>CAEKDK010000004.1:16475000-22185000 GCA_903112645.1 Prunus armeniaca
ACACAAATATTTTTTCGGGTGCTTGGGGTTTCAAACCTCTATCCACATAATACGAGGTGGAAGAGCTCAACAAACTGAGCTCACTACTACAAAAATCGAAATAGACGACGGGAAACCACCGTTGTGTAAAAGGTTTTCCAACCGTCGTGAAATCGACTGCCGTCTATTTGGGTTTCAAACTACGACGGTTTTTCACCATCGTTGTTTATCTGTAAAGACGACGGTTTTTTAAATAAAATCGTCGTTGTTTAGAGGTAAAGATCATTAATTATAGGAGTAAAAGACGACTGTTTTTAATAAAATCGTCGTTTATTGTATGTAAAGATGACGGTTTTTTATGAAAACTGTCGTGGATTGTTTATAAATGATGACAGGTATAAATTTTTAAATATATAAAAACCATCAATCATTTACATACCAATTTTAGACAAAAAAAAAAATATAAAAAACTTATAATATACGACACTTTTTTATAAAAACCGTCGTTAATTATCTATAAAGACCATAATTTATTATAAAAACCGTCATCTAATAAGTTTCCAAACTGCTACATTTTAGTTCTTTTTTATTTCCTATGATGCTATACAACGATTTTAACTAGAAAACCAACCATAATGCTTTATTAATGAATATATACACAAATAGTTTCTTTCATAAAACTTGAAGATTCAATAGTTATTACATAGTTAACCAATCCTTATTCTACAACAAACATAATTCCTAACAAGACCTAAGTACTCCTAATCCAAGCATTCCTCATCCAAACATACAAATGATGCACAACTGAAGTCTCCTCCATCATCCCTGTAAATAAATCAAGATGACAAAGAGAGAGAAAAAAAAAGCTAAGATTATAAACATAAAAATTAGGTGGAAGAGAAATTTTACCGTTGGTCCATATTTCCATAGAAAACTTGTAAAATGAGCATAAAAAAAACCATCGAGAACCTACAACAGGAAAAATATATAAATAAAATGATGGTGAAAAGAGAAGGTAACAAATTTTCAACAACAAAAAAGCATACGACTCACATAGAAAACCTGCAAAAGAAAAAGTTATAAATCTGCAAGCTTCCTCATCATCTCCTGATAACCAAATCAGAAAATATAAAAAGAAACCAAAAATATAAAAAAATATATGTAAACAAACCAGACAAATCAAGAGAGACAAAATCTGAAATTAGGGAGACAAAGAACATACCAGAAACGCAAAGAGACTAATCCAGAATTCACTTGCAAGATATAGAAGGGTATTTTAGAGAGTTTCATGAGGGTGTTTTAGAGAGTGCAGGAGGGTTTCAAGGAGGGAGAGATAAGGTTTTCAGAGACGGGGGAAAATCTGAAAATTTGTCGAGGGCGAATTCACTTAAGTAGCCTTTTTTTAGCGTGTTTTAAAAGACGACGCTTGTTAATGAGAGATAAGGTTTTCAAAGACGGGTGAAAATTTGAAAATTTGTCGAGCACGAATTCACTTAAGCGGCCATTTTTTAGCTTGTTTTAAAAGACGACGCTTTTTAAAAAAAGATCGTCATCTTTACATATAATAGACGACCCTTTTTTAAAAAAAACCGTCATCTTTACATAAAATAGATGACCCTTTTTAAAAAAAAACTGTCGTCTTTACTTCATAAAACAGTGGAAGCAGAAGGGACGTAGCGGGAATTTGCAGTTTTGTCATCCGAGCTCTGATTGAGGTCCATGATACCTTTCTGAAAAGGGAATAAAGCCAAGAATTAGACTCAATGCCGTTGACATATGGTGGTTTTTGACCATTTGAGGTCGTTTAGCCTTCCAAAAACGCATTTAAAGAGTTGAAAGTAAAGACGACGGTATTTTTTTTATAAAAATAGTCGTCTATTATAGGTAAAGACGACTCTTTTTTTTAAAAAAAACAGTCGTCTTTACCTATAATAGACGACTCTTTTTATAATAAAAAAAACCGTTGGCTTCATTCCCTTTTCATAAAGGTATCATGGACCTCAATCAGAGCTCGAACGACAAAACTACAAATTCCCGCTACGTCCCTTCTGCTTCCATTGTTTTTATGCATCAAAACCGGATAACAGCCCCATACTAGTTACATGCCTCTTGAAAACATTATTTGGTAGCCCTTTATTGAATGTAACAGCCCCATACTAGTTACATACATCTTTACATATAATAGACAACCCTTTTTCCAGAACAAACCGTCATCTTTACTTCATAATAGACGACCCTTTTTTAAACAAACCATCATCTTTACATATAATAGACGACCTTTTTTTTAGACGACCCTTTTTTAAACAAATCATCATCTTTACATATAATAGACGACCTTTTTTTTTAAAAAAAAAGGGTTGTCTTTACTTCATAATAGACGACCCTTTTTAAAAAAAAAACTATCATCTTTACATATAATAGACGACAGTTCTTTCAAAACAACCATGTCTTTACCAAAAAAAGGACACTTGATTTTTAAAAGACGACGCTTGTCATACCTGCTGTCATTGTTTTTTGGTCAGATTTTAACTCTGAAGAAAACCTTTTTAATAAGACGACGCTTTTTTATTTGTGTGCGTTGTTATAAAAAAAAAAATTCAACAGTACCTCCGTTTTTTAGTTGTTTAAGTCACTTATCTATGACGGTTTTTTGTTACCGTCATCTTTTTAAATACAACGACAGTTTTTTCTTCTACTGTCGTCTTTTTCACTTTTTGTAGTAGTGGCTATACTCCATTGGCAGCCAATATTCATTTTAAAGATTGAATACTATTGCTCAACCTTAGTTTTTTTTAGTTGTTTTTGTTTATTTTATCAAGAAAATACAATCGCTCTTTTATCAAAAGATTCATTTATGTAATTATTTCTTATATTTAATATTTAATTGCTCCACGTAATCACACTGTAAATTGCCGTTAATAGGACTGGTTAAAGTTAAAGCAAATGCAAGTTTGATTGACTCTCCAATCTTTTAGATTCTAAAAGTAAATTATGTTTTTTTTACGAAACTACCACTGTCAAACATTAATCAATTTTTTTAGTTCTCATGTTATCGGAGCAAATACTTAACTATATACAACTAATTGTATGCAAGAACTACTCTCACATTAGACGATTACGCCTCTCATGCGTCCACCACAAGAAACCTCTCCTCCGGAGAGAAGTGGGATAATCCCAAACAAATTTATTCCTCAATCCCGAAAATTAGAATTAAACCATGAAAGACTGTGAAATCACATCCTTTTTATTTTTATTTTTATAGTTGCCATTATTTTAACTTACTAAAACTAATTTTTAAGTGGCATAGACTTTATTATCGTTGAAATAATCATTAATTTTCTTTATTTTAAAGGAGTATAAGCAGCATGTACATAGATGCCTCATTTGAGATCGAAGCAAGAACTTAAAAAAGTGCGGCCCAGTCAAAGGTCTGCCTCTATGCATGCGCTGCTCCTCTAGTTTTTATAATAGGTTTTGATAAGTGATAACTTGATAAGCAAACAAAACAAGCAAGATCCAGCTTTGTAATTAGGTGACGAAATCATTGATTTCCTCAATTTGCGATTCTTCCTATAACACTCTGGTTGAAGCAAATGGCCATAACATTTTCCAGGAAAGTCGCTTTGTAAAGCACATGGCCTCATATATATAGCTTTTGTGTTTCCGCCAAAAATGGTGCTAGTTGTGGCGGATTTAGAATTTGGAAGTAGAGTAAGCAGAACTTATAGGTTGCATGAATACGGATACAGATACGTCGATATGGAAAATTTCTAAAAACTAGGATATGTGTGTGTATAGCACTGATACGATGTGCGCTTTAGCGTACAAGAAATTGGGCTCGGTGTACAAAAAAATTGGGTGTCCAAATAATTTCACTCAATCCAAAATAATTATAGAGTCCAATACCACCCATATCAATCACGTGATTCCATGTCACTTTTATCCCTCTCTCCTCGCTCTCTCTCTCTTTTTTCTTTTTTTTTTTTTTTTTTCCTTTTCTTTTTTTTTCCTTTGTCTTCTTTTTTTTTTTTTTTTTTTTTTTTTTTTTTTTTTTTTTTTTTTTTTCTTCTTCTTTCTCGTTTTTTCCTTGGTCTTGTTGCTTCATATCTACTTCTTTTTATTTTCTAACAATTTTTGGGTAGGCAGCTGCCTACCCAAAACATGGCTAGATCCGTGCCAGTGGGTGCTAGTGCCATATTTAACATAGAGAGATGCAATTACAAAAGTTCTTCGTTTTTCTCCTTCCCAAATTAGACAAATGAATGTATTATTATTTAAACAATTTGAAATTTTTCGAAAGATTTGAAGTTTTGAAACTAAGATATGTGGATTTTCCTAAATTTCGGCATTAGAATTCATTTTGAAACCCTAATCGTCTAGCTAGAAGGGGGATGTTCGACCATTAATTGAGGATTAATTAGAGGACTAACATGGATCGGACTTAAATGTCGACCCACGAATTGACACATACACAAATTGAGCAAGAAATGACCATGTGCTAGACACGACCCATTCAAACGAACAATTTGGAAAATAGAAAGTATTGCAAGAGTTGGCTTGAAGCCCAAGATAACATCTTAAGGATGAGTCGCTGATGGCCTAGGTGAAGACCCCTCCAAATATGAAAAGCTTTAGCACATCAACTAAAACACACAACTTCACAGCAGATTCCTGGGCGTCATTTAGGATTGCTTTTTTTGTCAAATATTTATGTGTTTGGTAAAAATAAAATAAGGTTTCAATACTACAATTATGGAAAACAATGATCCGTATTAGACGACCGTAAAACTAAAAAGTGTCGTGTTTTAAAAAATCATAAAAAACCACGACAGTTCCAAGGAACCATCATTCTTTAAAAGGCTCACATAAAAATTACGACCATTCATTTCGAAAACTGTTGTCCTTTAAAACGTGCTGGAAAGGGAAGGGCGCTGTGCACAAGCAGCGCGTTCTGGCCTATGCTGCACCTTTTGGGGCATTTTATCAAGAAGATTGTAGGCATCTTGCAGAGGGTCAATTTCTTCCCCTCTTATGGCAGAGTCCAGCATTGTAGAAGTCAATTGACCACTCTTGCTTCTCTGTGGATCCACCACTGGCTCTGGCTTTATGCCAGTTTTAGGCGTTATGCATATTTGTGTTTTATTATTCGTTAAGAAAATTCAATCAAATCGTTTTATACTATTGTGGCTACACCATAGCTTGTTTGTTTTGGTTTAATTACATATGTTATTCAACTATATAGGCTGCAGTAGGCTACAGCCCATGGAGGTTTTGGGGGAAAAAGAAATCAAGCCCACATATTTGACTTATTTTAAATATAGCCTATTTGTGTCTTACATTCTTTGTATTTTCACATGAAATTAGCGAAATATTTGTCTCTAGCTACAACTTTAATCACTTCATTGGTTGGTGCTGCAAATTTATTTCCTCATGGGTGTACAGCCCAAATTTCTTATTAATTATGTTCTACAAATTTGTGCGGTATTGAAACACAGTAAGTAGTCAAATTGTCCTTGGGTTAAAAGAATATTCCAAAATTCTTCTTTTAAAAACACACTTGATTCATGTTCATTCAGAATCTTTCTTCATACACAAAAATGGAACAAGCTTGATGAACTCGTAGAAATCAATTAAAACACATGATTTGAAAATAGGGCAATACTAAAAATATACGAAACTTGTGTCAAATTAAGCTGCCTAAAAATATAATATATATTAAAACACTTGATTCATGTTATTAATCAATTTATGCAATTGGTTCATATTTCAAATATATAATATATATTTTTTAATATACAAGCGATAATTTAAACTACAAGAGAATGGGGGGTTTCACACGCACTAGTACTACTAAGGTGTCATGGGGGATTGACAAATAATAAAATATGAAACGGGAAACTGATTTATGAAAGGAATGATCATCATCAATCTCATTGTAATAAAGTTAACCACCACTTATACATGCTAGCTTCGCTAGCTAGCAGCATATACAATGCATCATGCACGTTTTTCTTAGTGGAATGGTACAAATTCACGGCTGTTCTTTTTATAATAAGGTCCTCATGTCAAATTCAAATAGATACAATTAGCGATAGGAAAAAGCAACGAGAAAATTAACATATATATTTTAAGGTCAATTGTTAGTTAATTATAATTAGCGAGATACGATGACAGGACCCGCCCCGAATTTCCCGGAATCCGAGACGAACCCTGCGGAGACCCCGGCATCACACCCACGCCGGGTTCACTCCTTAAAACTATGTCCTCTTTTACCAGAGAGGATTTAGGGCACGAGACTTTCTGCCCAAATTTCGGCAGAGTCTCCCCTGTAAATTGAACATTCCCCAAAATTTCCACCTGCATAAAACACATTTTATAACCCAACCAGCAGCACGCACAATATAATCTCATGCAATTGACATAAATGGCCTCCGGCCTTCAAATGATTCTAGCAGAACTACTCACACTGCTTTCAAAATAACTCCATGCATCACACATGCACAAATCCAATTCGAAATCCATCCATACACACCTTCACTCACTTAGTCACCAGACAAGCCTCAATTCAACCCAGTTTCGGGACCAACCACGGGGTCCGCATCATACTCGATAAAACCACCTAAGTGGTGTCTAGGCCGTGGCTGCACCTAGGCGCTATCCCAGGCTGCCTACGTACCCTACTAAGGGATCAAGCCACACGTAGCTCTTTCCTATCAATCCTGGCTCCTGATATCAATTAAACCATCACATCCATATAAATTCATACATTCTCGGGTTTATCCATCACAACACACCCAACATAATCACATAGCTCCCACTCATACGTCGGGACGCACCCGGCCACGTACGGGGTCTGTCAACACGCCGGCTAATCCAAAGACGCGTGCGACCTCACACTGGGCCTGGCTACATTCTCACCAGCCCATCATACCATCATATCTCCCACTCATACGTCGGGACGCACCCGGCCACGTACGGGGTCTGTCAACACGCCGGCTAACCCAAAGACGCGTGCGGGGCCTGGCTACATTCTCACCAGCCATCATACTGTCACTTGGGCCACCAGCCATCTACGTCACTGGGTCTGAGCATAATCACAATATGAGGGGTACGTGGGGTAGTGCGTATAGCACTGTAAACTAATATTCAATCTCCTTATATACCATTATACCTCCACACAATTAATTAAATATATCATACAATAACATCAACCAATAAAACATTCCATAAACTCCCACCATTTAAATTCACCAATTTATATCCTAAACCCACAATATCCATTTAACTCAACAACGCTCAAGACCTGTCACTAAGGTCATTCTAACCCTCAAGAAAGGTAAGACTATCTCGGAAGTCTCACGGTCAACCTAGGGTCAAACGGGCCTGCGGGGCCCACAACCTCCAAATTCCGATCCGAAAGTTCCTATAGGTTCTACAGGCTCTAGGACACATGTCCTGCAAGTTTGGTCCAGATCGGACGGTCGGATCGCTCACGATCGCACGATCGGACGATTACTATAAACCCTAACCCCAGGGTTGGCATTTCCGGAGTATCCGGGACTCCGTTTTACGATCCGTCGAATCCTACACGATCCTGGTAATACCTAGATCAACATATTATAATCTCAGGACCATCCAACGGTCCAAACCCAGCGAACCCGGAAAATACGCGATATGCGATATCCGTTCGGGACTCTAACGATATCCAAATTGAGATCCGAGCACACCTACGCGCTCATGACAACGGAGGATCACATTGGGACAAAAATGCCCCTCAGCTACAGTGCCCACGCGCCGCCACACGCGCCGGCAGCGCGTGGGTGTCCAAAGCGATATCACATCGCCGGAAAAACCACAAATCACGGCTCAAGACTCCTACCCTAGGTAAAACACCTAATTTGGAGTCACTTTTGTTCTTGGACGTACCCCAAAATCTGACCGGAAGTGGCCGGAATCTCATCCCGAAATCCGGCCGAAACCCAATTCGTAAATCGAGTTGCCTACGCTACAAATCGATCAATTCCTACCCAACAGGCAGCTAGAGCTCGGAAAATAGGTGAGAAACCATACCTTGATCGCAAAGATTTGGTGGCCGGAATCGTCGGAACGAGCTCCGGAAAATCTGGGTAAAAACCGGCCGTTTTTCTGCACTTTCCGGCGGTATCGCTGCGGCTGACAGCGGAGACTGGGTGGGGTAGGACGGCGAAGTCAGGCCGGTCATTTTGGGACCGGTCCCCGACCCGACTTTGGTGGCCGGATGACGAACGGCCGGCCAAAACGTGGCCGGCCACGGTGGCGGTCGCGAAACCAGAGGAGAGAGAGAGAGGACGCGCGGGAGAGAGAGAGTGTGTGAGAGACGGGGGCAATTCCGTCTTTTAACCAAAAATCCCACTTCAAATATTTACGATTATGCCACTGAGCTTCATTTGATCATATCTCTCTCGTTACAACTCCGATTCGAGCCCACTACGTGTCTACGGACTCATCTCACCGTGCTCTACGCAACGGTACAACCGGAATTCCCAAATTCCTTCCGGATAAGAAAATGACTAAAATACCCCTATCCCACGGGTAATTTCTCAATTCCACTTAAATAAATTAAAACATGGGATAAATTTGGGGTCGGGGTGTTACATACTACCCCCCTTATAAAAATTTCGTCCCCGAAATTTCATACCTGCCACTCCAAAGGGTGTGGGTATTGGGCCCGCATCTACTACTCGGGTTCCCATGCTTCATCCTCCACAACCAAGTTGGCAGCCAAGCCATTACTCTATCCAAAAGCAAAGGAAGAGAAGTCTCTTTCTCTTCTACCATGAATATCCATTAATAGCTTCTGTAAATGCTTACTCTTCCTCTAACTAAATGCTTCCATTGTGATTTGATTTCTCTTCCAGCTCTCCCATGAAGAGATCCAACCTCTGACTGTTGATATATCTCCTTCTTTCTTTAGAATCGATAAGCAATATTGCCAACACGATTCTTTGAGGGATGTCAAGGATCATTTTTACCGAATGGGTAATCATCATCTCCTCTCTCTACCATGACCCATTTCGATTCCGATGAAAGATTTTGCTCAAACGTGCTCACTGCACACAATCGAGAAGTAGCAACATGAGGTTCCACTCCTGTCAATCGCGGCATTCAAGCCCACGCGAGTGAAGTGATACTTCATCCAACACTATACTTCTCAACTTAATTTGTCACGACCCTCCTTGGTCGGACTCACAACTCTTCCATTCCCTTGTAACTTGTCCATCAACTTCCTCTGACAATTTCATCTCATCGGATTCAATACTTTCAGCTCCTCCATTTCCTTCCATAGGATATTGAGATACGACAATTTGGATAGACACGTTTCTAGGAACGTGACACCCTTAAGTGTACTCATCAATACCCTAAATCCATCCTGTCAAAGAGTCCTCTGCGTCGAAATGATGACGTCCTGTGACGGAACCCATCATGATCCCACAACTTAAGGATGCACACAAGGTGCGGGTCCACAAGAAATTGAACCTAAGCTCTGATACCAAGCTGACAGGACCCGCCCCGAATTTCCCGAAACCCGAGACGAACCCTGCGGAGACCCCGGCATCACACCCACGCCGGGTTCACTCCTTAAAACTATGTCCTCTTTTACCAGAGAGGATTTAGGGCACGAGACTTTCTGCCAAAATTTCGGCAGAGTCTCCCCTGTAAATTGAACATTCCCCAAAATTTCCACCTGCATAAAACACATTTTATAACCCAACCAGCAGCACGCACAATATAATCTCATGCAATTTACATAAATGGCCTCCGGCCTTCAAATGATTCTAGCAGAACTACTCACACTGCTTTTAAAATAACTCCATGCATCAAACATGCACAAACCAATTCAAAATCTAACTATACACACCTTCACTCACTCAGTCCACCGACAAGCCTCAATTCAACCCAAGTTTCGGGACCAACCACGAGGTCCGCATCATACTCGATAAAACCACCTAAGTGGTGTCTAGTCGTGGCTGCACCTAGGCGCTATCCCAGGCTGCCTACGTACCCTACTAAGGGATCAAGCCACACGTAGCTCTTTCCTATCAATCCTGGCTCCTGATATCAATTAAACCATTACATCCATATAAATACATACATTCTCGGGTTTATCCATCACAACACACCAAACATAATCACATAGCTCCCACTCATACGTCGGGACGCACCCGGCCACGTACGGGGTCTGTCAACACGCCGGCTAACCCAAAGACGCGTGCGACCTCACACTGGGCCTGGCTACATTCTCACCAGCCCATCATACCATCATATCTCCCACTCATACGTCGGGACGCACCCGGCCACGTACGGGGTCTGTCAACACGCCGGCTAACCCAAAGACGCGTGCGACCTCACACTGGGCCTGGCTACATTCTCACCAGCCCATCACACAATCATATCTCCCACTCATACGTCGGGACGCACCCGGCCACGTACGGGGTCTGTCAACACGCCGGCTAACCCAAAGACGCGTGCGACCTCACACTGGGCCTGGCTACATTCTCACCAGCCCTCATACCATCATATCTCCCACTCATACGTCGGGACGCACCCGGCCACGTACGGGGTCTGTCAACACGCCGGCTAACCCAAAGACGCGTGCGACCTCACACACTGGGCCTGGCTACATTCTCACCAGCCCTCATACCATCATATCTCCCACTCATACGTCGGGACGCACCCGGCCACGTACGGGGTCTGTCAACACGCCGGCTAACCCAAAGACGCGTGCGACCTCACACTGGGCCTGGCTACATTCTCACCAGCCATCATACCATCATAACTCCCACTCATACGTCGGGACGCACCCGGCCACGTACGGGGTCTGTCAACAACTCCGGCTAACCCAAAGACGCGTGCGACCTCACACTGGGCCTGGCTACATTCTCACCAGCCATCACACAATCATATCTCCCATCATACGCGGGACGCACCCGGCCACGTACGGGGTCTGTCAACACGCCGGCTAACCCAGACGCGTTGCGACCTCACACTGGGCTGGCGTACATTTCCCAGCCATCATACCATCCCATATCTCCCACTGAATAGTCGGGACGCACCCGGCCACGTACGGGGTTGTCAACACGCCGGCTAACCCAAAGACGCGTGCGACCTCACACTGGGCCTGGCTACATTCTCACCAGCCATCATACCATCATATCTCCCACTCATACGTCGGGACGCACCCGGCCACGTACGGGGTCTGTCAACACGCCGGCTAATCCAAAGACGCGTGCGACCTCACACACTGGGCCTGGCTACATTCTCACCAGCCATCATACCATCATATCTCCCACTCATACGTCGGGACGCACCCGGCCACGTACGGGGTCTGTCAACACGCCGGCTAATCCAAAGACGCGTGCGACCTCACACTGGGCCTGGCTACATTCTCACCAGCCCTCATACCATCATATCTCCCACTCATACGTCGGGACGCACCCGGCCACGTACGGGGTCTGTCAACACGCCGGCTAATCCAAAACGCCTGCACCAGCCATCTTGGGCGGTACATTCTCACAGCCATCTACTGCACTGGGCTGAGCTAATCACAATATGAGGGGTACGTGGGGTAGTGCGTATAGCACTGTAAACTAATATTCAATCTCCTTATATACCATTATACCTCCACACAATTAATTAAATATATCATACAATAACATCAACCAATAAAACATTCCATAAACTCCCACCATTTAAATTCACCAATTTATATCCTAAACCCACAATATCCATTTTACTCAACAACGCTCAAGACCTGTCACTAAGGTCATTCTAACCCTCAAATAAAGGTAAGACTATCTCGGAAGTCTCACGGTCAACCTAGGGTCAAACGGGCCTGCGGGGCCCACAACCTCCAAACTCCGATCCGAAAGTTCCTAGAGGTTCTACAGGCTCTAGGACACATGTCCTGCAAGTTTGGTCCAGATCGGACGGTCGGATCGCTCACGATCGCACGACCGGACAATTTCTATAAACCCTAACACCAGGGTTGGCATTTCCGGAGTATCCGGGACTCCGTTTTACGATCCGTCGAATCCTATACAATCCTGGTAATACCTAGATCAACATATTATAATCTCAGGACCATCCAACGGTCCAAACCCAACGAACCCGGAAAATACGCGATATGCGATATCCGTTCGGGACTCTAACGATATCCAAATTGAGATCCGAGCACACCTACGCGCTCATGACAACCTGAGGATCACATTGGGACAAAAATGCCCCTCAGCTACAGTGCCCACGCGCCGCCACACGCGCCGGCAGCGCGTGGGTGTCCAAAGCGATAACACATCGCCGGAAAAACCACCAATCACGGCTCAAGACTCCTACCCTAGGTAAAACACCTAATTTGGAGTCACTTTTGTTCTTGGACGTACCCCAAAATCTGACCGGAAGTGGCCGGAATCTCATCCCGAAATCCGGCCGAAACCCAATTCGTAAATCGAGTTGCCTACGCTACAAATCGATCAATTCCTACCCAACAGGCAGCTAGAGCTCGGAAAATAGGTGAGAAACCATACCTTGATCGCAAGATTTGGTGGCCGGAATCGCCGGAACGAGCTCCGGAAAATCTGGGTAAAAACCGGCCGTTTTTCTGCACTTTCCGGCGGTATCGCTGCCGGCTGACATCGGAGAATGGGTGGGGTAGGACGGCGAAGTCAGGCCGGTCATTTTGGGACCGGTCTCGACCCGAGTGGTGGCCGGACGAATGAACGGTCGGCCAAAACGTGGCCGGCTGTGGTGGCGGTCGCGAACCAGAGGAGAGAGAGAGGGACGCGCGGGAGAGAGAGAGTGTGTGAGAGACGGGGGCAATTCCGTCTTTTAACCAAAAATCCCACTTCAAAATATTTACGATTATGCCACTGAGCTTCATTTGATCATATCTCTCTCGTTACAACTCCGATTCGAGCCCACTACGTGTCTACGGACTCATCTCACCGTGCTCTACGCAACGGTACAACCGGAATTCCCAAATTCCTTCCGGATAAGAAAATGACTAAAATACCCCTATCCCACGGGTAATTTCTCAATTCCACTTAAATAAATTAAAACATGGGATAAATTTGGGGTCGGGGGTGTTACATACGAAGTTGTGGTCAAAGCATAATCTCTGTCTCATCAAATGCTCCAGATGTCCACAACTCATTGTAAAGTTGTGAAAACTAAGAATATAAACAATGACTTGATGCTTTGAGCACCAAAATGCAATCAAATTCAATCTTTGGTCAGAGGGATACGTGTCTATGTGAAACTATAATAATTGGCTCCACTTTAGCCATGACAATATTCTAGGATTAACTCAGCGCACCTTCACCTCTATAATATTCTCCTCACCACCACCAACAGTTTGTCGACTAATTTCATGCCAAAACTTTCTACCTCCATCTATCAGTCTTTTTAGCATAAATGATCTTTAAATGGTTATTTTGATTGTGAAAATAAATGCTCCCTAAATTTTCAATTTCAATATAATAATTTAGACTATAAGGTTTAGTGCTCTCGTCTTTTCATATAAATATCATTAAACAATGTTTGTCGTACTGCTAGTTAGATGGTATTCAATCAAATGCAGCACGTTGCTATAAGGATTGTGTTGGCGAGTCCTTAGTTACGATTTTGGTTTCCAATTATAATAGGAGTAAAGGGGAGAGAAATTATGTCTGTGTGAATAGGTAAAGTATAGATATGGAGGAATTCCTCCTCCATTTTGATTTGATTTTGTTTTTTTTTTTTTTTTTTTTTTTTTTTTTTTTTTTTATTTATGTAAAATTAAAATTGCTTTGGTTGGAGTATGACCAAACTAGAAGGATTCATCTGGCAGCAAAATTAAGTTAGGCCTTTTGCCCTTACTGCTTGCCGCTGCCGCGAGCACATGTTTCCAACATAACTAAAATTTCTTTGGAAAATATGATATAAAATTAATATTTTGCTTGCTTGCAATTGCATATAATTTCAAGAATTTGAATTAAACGTTCAAGAAAAACCGAAAACAAAAGAATCAAAATATTACTATGCATAGTTGCATAGGCCAAATGCACAAAACCCCCCATCTTTGCACCTATTGTTGCAGCCACCACAATGCCCCTTATTGAAAGATGGATTTACACATTTTCCCTTGCAGCATACCTCATTGTACCTACACTTCTTTCCACATCTTCCACAGTTGAGGCGGTCTGTCAACACATTAACACACTTCTTCTTGCAGCAGGAAGGCCCTGGGCTTCCCTTAGAACGGCATATCCTAGGGAACTTCTTACAAGTCAATCGCAGCCGGCGCTTGCGCAAGAGAGAGCGGCCATTTCCATGTAAGGTTGAAGATTGTTCTTCAGTTTCGTTTACCAGAGAGTTCAAAGAATCATTAATATTGGTTTCATGTTCTTCCTCCTCTGCATTGGGGTTTGCTTCAATGTTGGTTAGAACAAGAGCCAAGAGGAGAAGAAACATCAAGAAATGCTGTATCAGCTTCATGGAGAAAGAATGTGTAATGAGAGGTTTCTAGGGAGAGGTTTTGTGTTGTTGGAAGGGAAACAGGCTTAGATGGGACTTGGGAATGAATGGTTGATTAAGGGTGACAATGAGGTGGGTTTTTATAGGAAGATTGGCATGCAGATTTTTCCTTTTGAACTTAGTGGAGTGGTCTACATACCAATAAAAAAACTAAATTTGGATCGTGAAAATTGAGCCAAAAGTTAGGTCGTCATTCCAACGTCAAACAAGTTCAAGGAACGCGGCGGAGAGGAGGAAGCTGACTTATGGGGATTGAAAAAGTGGAATTAAAATAGAGATATTTAGTGATAGACCTATTCTTAGCACTAATATTATAGATAAACCCTCCATCATTGAATTTCTATAAACAAACCCAAAAAAAACCCTCAAAAGTGACAGCTGGCCTTATTGAATTTAATATTGATTATTAAATTACTTTAATGCCCTATTGAGTGTTTTGGGTATTTTTATATGAGATTTTGAGGTTGGGCTTGTTTTAAGAAATTTATGGTAGTTTTGTAATTTATAAGAAGTTAAGGCCTCTTTGTTATGTTGTAAATGGGTTTTGGGTGTGTTTATAAAGTTCATTTCATATGGGGTATTTTTATAATTTGAGTCCCCATATTGGGTATATTAGTGAATCTCCCATTAAAATAAGGAGCTGATTTCTCCATTTACACTCCCTTTTGCTTTTTAATACTTTTTAATCAATTTTGTTCTTTCTCTTTCCTATTCTACCCTTACCCTACATTAATTTATATTAATTCTTTTTCTTTATACTTAATTTTCAAACTTGCATTCCATTTTCAGTATTTTTTTTTCTTTAATAGAATAAGAAATTAAGTTTTTTCTTCCCTTTAATACTGAAAATGGAGTGTTAGTTGGAAAATTAAGTATAAAAATAATAATAATAATAATATAAAGGGAGATTTTATTGGCACCCTATTATTTGCTCTTTACACCCCATACTAATTTTAAACATGAATAACCTATTTTACCCTTGTACATAATTACAGTTAAGGACAAAAAAAAATTTATAATTAAAATTAAAATTGCTCACTACACCCCACATATGTTCCTGCAACCATAGTTTGACTTTTTTCTCAAACCATCATGTTCCTAAACCCTAAACCCTAGATTTATACGTTTATATTGGTGAAAAAATATCTTGTATTTATTCATGAAGGGTGAGATTGAAGTTAGAGATGCTTTGAATGAGGTATGAGTTTATTTTTTGGCGTTTTGCAAGTTTAGTATTTCATAATAGTCGCTGGTTGCGTTCAGCACATCAGTATCGAACGCGATAGGTAAATTTGGTGGGATGCCACAGAAACATTGCACCTTTTTTGGTTGTGTTTGACCGGTCATGAACTTAATAATCGGTGGAGATCCACTGTAACACCGGTCATGAACTTAATATTCGGTGGAGATCCACTGTAACATGGAACGTAGTTCAGTGGTTTACTACCGAACTTTTATTTGCGTTTCAGTGGCATCGAACCGAAATTTATTTATTTTTTCACTAACTTTTTGCCGACCACAAATTTAATGGAAGCTATTTTGATCTTACTCCCATTGAAGGAACAAAAACAAGGTGACGCCCCTACTGAAGACAATAATGTGGGAACAGAATGTGTAATGGACTATAGTGATCAATTCACAACTTATTCGGTAATTATTTTGAGTTTTTGTTTGTCTGAAATCCTTTTAGTATTATTAATGTGGCATTAATGTTTCAAATTTTATCCTTTTGTCATTACTGCTTTTGCGGCGGCCATGAGCACATGTTTTCAAAATAACTAAAAATTTCTTTGGAATTATGATATATAAAATTAATATTTTGTTTGCGTGCTTGCAATTGCATACAATTTCAAGAATTTGAATTAAACGTACAAGAAAAACCAAAACCGAAGTAATCAAAAGATTGCTATGCATAGTTGCATAGGCCAAATGCACAAAACCCCCCATCTTTGCACCTATTTTTGCAGCCACCACAATGCTTCCTATTGAAAGATGGATTTACACATTTTCCCTTGCAGCATATCTCATTGTACCTACACTTCTTTCCACATCTTCCACAGTTGAGGCGGTCTGTCAACACATTAACACACCTCTTCTGGCAGCAAGAAGGCCCCGGGCTTCCCTTAGCACGGCATATCCTGGGGAACTTGTTACAAGTCAATCTCCGCCGGCGTTTGCTCAAGAGAGAACGGCCAATTCCATGTGAGGTTGAAGATTGTTCTTCAGTTTCGTTTACCAGAGAGTTCGAAGAATCATTAATATTGGTTTCATGTTCTTCCTCCTCTGCATTGGGGTTTGCTTCAATGTTGGTTAGAACAAGAGCCAAGAGGAGAAGAATTATCAAGAAATGCTGTAGCAGTTTCATGGAGAAAGAATGTGTAATGAGAGGGTTTCTAAGGAGAGGTTTTGTGTTGTTGGAAGGGAAACAGGCTTAGATGGGACTTGGGAGGAATGAATGGTTGATTAAGGGTGACAATGGAGGTGGGTTTTTATAGGAAGGCTGGCATGCAGATTTTTCCTCTTGAGCTTAGTGGAGTGGTCTACATACCAATAAAAAACTAAATTTGGATCATGAAAATTGAGCCAAAAGTTAGGTCGTCATTCGAATGTCAAACAAGTTGAAGGAACGTGGCGAAGAGGAGGAAGCTGAATTATGGGGATGGAAATAGTGCAATTAAAATATATTGAAATAGGTGGTTTTATTAATGCATCAAAATAACCCCTTTCTTTTTTACCAACAAGAAATGGGAGATTTGAATTTTTGATATCTTCCAATATTAGGATGATAAATATTTTCTAAATTTTAGTTACAAAATGTGATAAGGTGAAATGACAATATCTTAAGCTACGAGAGGGGGATTCGAACTCGAGTGCAGAATGGGGAGCACATCCGCTTTAGTCAATTTAGCTAAGCCCACGTTTGCCACGTTGAACATTTTTTGTATAAGTAAATAGTTATTTAGTAGTCTTTATTTGGATTTATCATGGTTTAGTATAGTTTACATAAAATTCTTACTTTAATATGCGAAGGATACCATTTTACGCTTAGAAATTTAAGATTTAAGTTTCAAGTTATTCGCAGATCCCTCTAAGCCATAAACATGCATAATCCTAAAGAAAGTAGGCAAATTAGTGTAATATTTTCATTAAGTTACATTTCAAATTAGTATATAGGGTATAATTTAAAAGTGAAGGATTCAATGTTTCTAGCTATGACTTTATGATACTCCAGAGATTGTGCTATAGTGTATGGCGTCCCCTTCCTTGGATCGTGATAAATTAGCCCCAAAATAACCTCATAAAACAAATGAACCACGGTCTTACATCATTTAACATTCAAAATTGTACGATAAAAGTCTGAGTAAATATTTCGTTAGTATTGAGATTTTTTTGTTGTTCAAGATTTTGTATTGAGATTAATAGAGTAGATGGATAGACTTTTTTGTACTAACGGATTCTGGCCATAATCCACAAAAATATAAGCCAATGTGGTCTACTTTAAGAATATTGTAGACAATGACACTTTTAAGATTTCTTCTATTTTAGGTAGTGCTGACTCCTGCTTAGTCTGCCCCCGCCAACCCACCCACCATAAGTGGGCGAGTCTAATGTCCTCCAAAGTTGATTTGGTCTCATAGACATGTACCATCCTACATCCTTAATAGAAACATGCACAAAGGTCAAACAACTTGTAATAAAAGCGTGCTGAATTCATAGAATTAGAATATTTGTGTCGAAGTAATAAGGAGTTTGTAACTCAAGTGATTAAGAGTATTTACTTATACACCCGAGGTCTTAGGTTCAATTTCCTCTCTCCCAATATCACATGTACAAAAATACATAAATAAATTATGCATAGTGGGTCATTATTTTACCATTTATGAGTTAGATAGCCTAGGTACGTAAAAATAATAAAAATAATATGGTTTGCATTAATTTAATACATCACATATGTATTATATAAAAATAACCAAAGTAATTAAAGACTGGGGTCATAAAACCTTGGGAGAAAGAAAAGTTGAGGGCGTAAAGCAAAGGTGAAGAGAATTTCTTAGTCCGTTGGGTTAAGTATATTGGGAAACACATGAAACATGAGCTCCTCTTATTTGATTTTCTTTATCTTATGTTCCCGAACTTGCATGGTAAAAGCATAGACAACACCTTATGGTGTCCCTAGCTCTATATATATTTTTATATATATTTGTTCCCATGATCACACCTGGATGGCTTCAACTTTTGGCAAATTAATTAATGTTAATTAAACTAGAGCTATGAAGGTTCCGTATATACACTTGTCGTGTTGTGGTTAGCTATTAATCACTAGAATTAAGTAATTTTTGGATGTTTTGAATATATCACGTGGCTAGTGTACCATCTAATAGACTTACGATATGTGGGGTATTTCTAATGGAGTCAGCCACATTTCATAAAAAGCAATATAGTAAGTTAGAGAATAATTCAACATGTTAAATGTGTATTGAATGGTACACCAACCACATGTTGTATCCGGTATAATTAAAAATTTCCACTTGCGGCACTTTGCACAACATCTTCATTAACTAGTCCCTTCTTGGGTTTTATTTCATCCAAACTTCACCATGAAGGCCTCACAAGAACATGTCTTGAAGCATTTGACAAGCAACAACATGAAGTATATGATTTTCACTTTCACTGGAGAATAAGGAATCTGATTTATACACAACCTGTCATTCCTAAAGCCAGCAGAAAAGTGGCTGGGCTACTTATGAAGGTATCTATTTCTCCCATAGAAAAAAGCACCATGCGAGGTGTCACCCAACAAGCTGTAAAGAGTGAGTAAATTTAAAAAACTATGCTTAACTTCTTCCTTAATCTTATCCAATATTTTAATAAAAAAAAGAAACAAAAAAGAAACATGCGTACATCTCATAACAACCTAAGTACATACCATAAACTGAAACTCTGAAATTAGTACATTTGTCAGACATGTTGGGCACTACCAAATCCGTAATTCTCATGACATTGACCATTTCCTCCTTTCTCTTCACAATTTCTGAGCAATATTCCAATTGCAGCCCCATCAATCCCATGAACATTACCAACTGCAAGAAACTAATCACTCTGGGAGCTGAATTTGGGTGGAACATTCACAGCAACAACCAAATTGACATCTTGCTCAGCATTAAAATTTCTGGTGATGACAGAGCAAAATGGCTAGCCTGGGGTGTGAACCCAGGTCCACACCGGCCGAAGATGGTAGGGACCAGGGCTATTATAGGCATTTCACAGCCCAATGGGACTTTGGCAGTCAGGAAGTACAACATCACCAGTGATACAAGGCTGGGTTGTAGGCTGCAGCCTTCACAAGATTTTGATGATGTCATCGTCAAAACCATGAAAGGTGATGTGCAGGCTGATAAATACATGTCAATATTTGCAACCCTAATTTTGCCTCCTGATCCAGCTGCATATAACATTTCAAAGCTGAACCATGTCTGGCAAGTTGGGTTTGAAGCTGATGATGTTCATCTGGAGCCTAAGATGCATTCCACTGCTCTCCAGAATGTGGACAGCACAGAAACTCTGAACTTGACCTCTGCCCGCGGTATTAGCATAGGACATCGCCGGCACCACCTCAGAAAGGTAAGATATGCCAACTTAGACTGAGATCATTCACCGTTTTACTAATTTTTCTTTTTTTTTATCAACAACTTTTTGTTTGCTTGGTAATAGGTGCATGGGATTCTGAATATTGTGGGGTGGGGAACACTGTTGCCATTGGGAGTGATTATAGCAAGGTACTACAGAAGATATCCTTTTCATTGTCAAAAATGGTATGTCCTTCACGTCTCCTGCCAGATTGTTGGTTACAGCCTTGGCACAGCTGGTTGGGCAATCGGGCTATGGCTTGGACATGCTTCCAGACACTATAGCTTCCCCACTCACCGAATTCTCGCCATGTTCATATTTGCATTCACCACATTACAAGTAAGTACAATTACCACTCCTCTCTCTCTCTCTCTCTCTCTCTCTCTCTCTCTCTCTCTCTCTCTTTCTCTTCCATTGTGTCTTCAATCTGTCCGACACATGATGGCCTAGCGTCTTTTTTGTGCACGTAAAATTGTTTCGTATCACGTGACAGTGCTGAATGACAGAATAATTTAATTAAAAAATGACATGTGTTTAAAGTTTAATCTTAATATTTTATTTCCGACACATGATGGCCTAGCGTTTTTTTTGTGCACATAAAACTGTTTCGTATCACGTGACAGCGCTGAATGACAGAATAATTTAATTAAAAAATGACATGTGTTTAAAGTTTAATTTTAATATTTTATTTCTTGACACATGTCATCTCTCAAACGTTGTTCCATACAAAACATTCGTGGCCTTGGTGAAGCTTGACATGGTTTTATGTATAGTAGATGCTTGCCTTGCGTTTAAAGCCCACCCCAAGTGATGACTACCGCAAGTACTGGGACATGTACCATCATTTTCTAGGGTATGCACTGCTGGCTGTGATCTCAGTGAACATATTTAATGGCATTGCCATCTTGAAGCCAGATAAAACCTGGCTATGGGCTTACATCGGGGTCCTTTCTGTATTTGCTGTCATTGCGTTGAGTATGGAGATTTTTACTTGGGGTAAGTTCATATTTACATCAGGTAAAAATAGACAAGCACCCACCCCAACAGTACCTGCAGATAATAATGCAGAAGCACCTCAAGCGTGACAGGGCCCAGGCCCACTAGCTCGGACTTTGGAATTAATTAAAGATTGGCTAAGATCGTACTTGATCTTGATGTACTTCTTGAGCAACTCCTATTTTAGGTTTTTTGGTTTTGACTTGATTGTTAGAAACTTCACATTGCCAATTAAATTAGTTTATCTTGCTATTTCTTCAATGTTGTCTCATGATCCGAACTTGTTCATAGTTTAAATCTCATCTCAAATGTCATCCTTGAAAAAAAATTAATTGAATTGAAAATCATTTAGGTCCTTTAAAAATCTTCTAGTTAAAGAAGATTAGTACATATTCTTAGTTGGTGGCAGAAAAAAAAATCAATTGAATTGAAAATCAGTTACACCCTTTAAATGTGATTGTTCCTTGGTACCAAATGCCCTAGCTAAGGAATCTAGGGATGGCAAAAATTCCCCTCTTGTTCCCGGCTCTAACAGAGGAGAATTTAAAGAAAAACTAGAGGCGGGTACGATAATTCCCAAATTAAAAAAATGTCAGACCACGGACTTCCTCCAATTATGTTTCACAATATCCTTCTCGACCATTGCAAACATCACTCCCTCTATCTAAGCCGCCTAAACCTAGTGATGTTCCAGGTTTCTTATGAATCAATTTCTTTCGCTTTTTTCGTCAAATCCCCAAATTCTCAAATCTAGTTTTTTCTCTTTTTGCCCTTTCTATTCTTCCGCATCATTTTAAGGGTATTTTATCATTTCATACAGGATTTACTTTGTTTTAATGTTTTTTTTTATAATTATTTTAAAAAAATGTGTGTTGTTAGTTTTCTAGTAATTTGATGATAATTAAATGATGTGGCATGTTGAGAATATAAGTCAAGCATACTAACAAAGAACGGGATATAGTTCAATTCCCTCTATTTCAATATCGCTTCGCTTGTATACAAAAAACAAAAAATCAGAAGTTCCCCTTATTCAAATATGCATGTAAACAAAAATAAAATAAAAAATCAGAAGTTCCCCCTATTCCAATATAGCTTACAAAAAAAAAAAAAAAAAAAAAAAAGTAAGACGTCTCTTTAAGAAATTTTTTTTTAAAAAAAAATTGGTAAAATGAGGATGACGTGAAAAATAAGATTTTTTTTTTGAGTGATGATGGGTGCAAATAGACACCACAAGGTGCAGGAAGAAGAAACCCAATGGCCTTACGTTTATCGTATCAACCCCACAACTTCGCACATCACACTTCACAGAAACCAGGACCAAGGCCCAGGAAGAAGAAACCCAATACACAGCTTGCATGGCTGCTCCAGCTGTCGAAAACGCCGCCGTTTCGGCTCTCCGGTCGGTCATGCTCCGATTCCGGCAGGCTGCGGAGCGGTCAAGTCGGAATCCGGGTCAGGTGAGGGTAGTAGCTGTGTCGAAGACTAAACCCGTTTCTCTCATCCGCCAAGTATACGAGGCCGGCCACCGTCGTTTTGGCGAGAATTACGTCCAGGAAATCCTAGACAAAGCTCCTCAGGTGAGTACATCTCTCTGCCTCTCTCTCTCTATAAGTATGTGGGGTTAATGATTGCAAACGTTTATGTCTGCAGCTTCCTGAAGACATAGAATGGCATTTTGTTGGGCATTTGCAGAGCAACAAAGCGAAATTGCTTCTAGGTATCCTTTGCTTTTTCCTTTTGTTTTCAGTTTTCAATTACAGTCTCAAAATTCATTTACTTTTACATGACAGATATACACGTGGTGTTTGGTTGCTGGAATGAACATTGGAATGAAATTAAAACTGGAAAGATATAAAAGTGATTTAATCAGAATTGGAATAGAATGTCCCATTTGGGGAGAGAGTCAGAGTTAAAAGATAAAGTAGGAAAATTTGAAAATTTGTAAAGAACCCAACTTTTGATAAATTGGTACAGAATCTCAAACTCAGAAAATATTGCAACTGTTTTTAGATTTCTGCTGTTTCATATTGTGAGGGTTGGGTGTCTTGGTTTGGGCATAATTCAACAATTTGCAGGTTGTTGGCTTTATGATAATCTTATAAGTTCTGAGACAGAGATCATATCCTACTTTGAATCTTATGTGGGAATTCTTTTAATAATTTAAGTTACTATGTCTATATGCAGCTGGAGTCCCGAATCTGGCCTTGGTTGAGGGCGTAGACAATGAGAAGGTAAAGACAAGTCCAAATATCTGTTTTATTTGCTGAAGGTAATTAACATATTTTCTGTAAATTTTATTTGGACTTGTCTTTACCTTCATATTATTGTTTATTAGCCAAATTATTGGTAATATGCTGTGGAAACCTTCGTGGATTTCAGTTGATTAATCATTGTGCAGGTGTTATGCGTGTGTTATTACTCAAAATGACATTGTGTTACTTTGTGTATATAATCCACAGATTGCAAACCATCTTGATCGAGCAGTGTCAAACCTTGGTAGAAATCCTTTAAAGGTTTTGGTCCAAGTAAATACCAGTGGAGAAGTATGTAAGTAATTTCAAAATCATCACTCGTTCCTGCAGTAATTAGTCATGTTGTTCAATTGAGCATTAGTATGGCATTGAAATTGTTTGAATCTTTCTCTTCCCTGCTCTCCCTTTTTAGCTGCATACAAGTATATTTCCCTCAATTAACTTTGTGGTTGTAATGTAACCACAAAAATTCTACATGATAAATGCAACATGTGGTATTTCCTCTGAAGAGCACAACCTATGTGCGTAATAAGTTCAGTAATTATATCATCTCATGTCTCCATATCTTAACTTGTCCTTTACCAATGAAAAGACACTTTGCCTGGCCTTCAACTTTTAACTCAGCTGCTTGTTAAGGCAGTCAAAACCTTATGCAGTCAAGGTACGTTATAGTTGGTCACTTTCAGAAAGAAGGCTCATACTCTTTATAACTATTGAACTAAATTCTATTTCCAGTAATTCAGAGATAAACTTTAATTTGCCCCACCTCACCTACTTCATGTGTTTTTCTGATATTTTCTGCAGCCAAATCTGGTATCGATCCTTCTGGTTGTGTTGAACTTGCAAAACATGTCAAATTTCGGTGCCCAAATCTAGAGTTTTCTGGCTTAATGACAATAGGGATGCCAGACTACACATCAACTCCAGAAAATTTCAGGGTAACTTTCTTACTTGCATAGTGGGGTGCATGGAAACTGTTTACAATGGCATTGTTTGGTTCTTGTTTCACAGACCAATCAAAATAAGTTGTCTGTCTCACAAACTGAAGTCATCTGTTCTAAGTGCCTAAACCCTAAACCCTCTGTTTTTCCTATATATTTAAAATAGAATTGAATCATTTGATACTCATTTAATGTTGTTTTCTTTGGGAATGAAATGGTAATTTGTAGGCTGTGTAATTTAGTGTTAAACTTTCCCCTCCCTGACCTTAGTCCTCCTGTGGGTTGGACTCAAGACCTTTACTTATTAAAAGGAAGAGGTACTGGTATCGCCTTGGTTTTATTTTTGGCCAGTAGTATCACTTTGGCTACAAGGACTAGTAAATATCCATTTAATGTTTGAAGTCCCCGTTACTGAGTTTCATTTATATTATTTTTTCTTTTGGATATTTCATTTATTTTTCCCGTCTTTTTTGTTGTTCATTAATTTGATTAGGTTTTATATCTTGTAATTCAACAGATGCTATCAAAGTGTAGAGCTGAGGTCTGCAAGGCACTTGATATGGCAGAGGAGCACTGTGAGCTATCAATGGGCATGTCTGGTGACTTTGAACAAGCGGTATGAAATGCCCTATCTTGACATTGAACTTCAAAGAAATTGCAACAAACTCATATTTTCCAAACGGCTGAATGACAGTTGTTGCTATATCCTTTATTACAACTTAAATAGAACAACCTGTGCAAATTTGAACTTATTTTCCAGTATTCTACTAAGCAATGGTTGGATTGGATCATACAGCGGTTATCTGAAGACCTAGACCTTTGTGGCGATTTTAAATGTAATACTTAAGAATCATCTTAAGGAACAAATGATTAACACTCTTGATTGTCCTGTGCAGATTGAAATGGGCAGCACCAATGTCAGAATTGGATCCACCATATTTGGGCCAAGGGATTATGCTAAGAAGCAACCAGATTAGTATCTTCCAACCCCTGCCCTTCATGCCTTTATGTGTTTCTATGTGTTTATTGATCCTGGCAAAGCTTGTATCCCTCTTTTTCAGTTGTATGGTGTAACAATCATTAACTGTCATTCTGCTCATCATATGCAGCTCCTCACCTTTATTGTAATCAAATCATGTACCACAAAATCTTTCATGTATTGATATATTTGTTATGAAGTCTTTCTTACAGAGCCAATGGTTGGACTCCCCTTTTAAATAAAATTGAGAGAATAGGGAAAAGAAAAAATTACAGAGAAAACCAGCTACTCGACAATAAAATGGAAAAAAATCACCAATTTTTACTCTTTATTTCGTGCTAATATGTAATTAATTTTCTGTCTTAGTTGGAAGGCTCTTCCAGTCATAGCGATTTGTCCTCCTAATTGCACAATGGTCCCGTCTGAATGAGCCCTTAGCATCCTGTATCTAATCATTAGACGATATAAGTCCAATAGATGGTAGGTCTAGGTTACAAGATTGATTATGGAGATTGAGTTCATGGACATACATTGATACTGTCTAATCATTAGCAAATGCAAGTCTAATAGATGGTGGGAATATAAGGTTCGTGGGGAAATATAACAGAGGAATGAATCAAAATATGGTAACTTTTTTATTATTATTGGTGCAATTTGATTGGCTTACATTGATACTGTTTTTACTGAGTTACAACTGATCATAGGAAATTATAGTTACACAAGTAAAATAAATATATGGTTCAAGACTTGCAGAAGGAAAAATTACCCTGCAAATCTTGTTCTTCAAGGAATTTTATTTAATTTAGGACGTCGAAGTTGTGGGGCACCTGTATTACAGGTTTTGTGCAAGCTGGTGGGTTTTGTTTGCCGTCAGTTATAACATCTACTTTTGAGCATGCTGATACAGCCGGTCCCTCAGGACCCTTGTAACTTAGGTTGATGTCTCTCAACTGAATGTTCTGGCACGGCTTCGTTTCGCTACACTTGAGAGTAACAGCATTTGGTGTGCTTGAAGTACCCCAAATGTTAATCATCTTGACATCTACAATCTGAATTTGGGATGATTCCTGCACGCAATGAACGCGATTAATCCAATTTATAAGTCACAATGTGCATAAATTATTAGGGGAGCACGTCCATCTGTGCGTCCTCTGTTAAAGGACAGATTTTGTATCGATAACATGTTGGTGTATTTTTTTTGTTGGTATGTTATCAACACTATATTAACAGTTCGTCCGTAAAGAAACACATTGTATACCACATCTATAATTAGGCGTACACTGTGTAGTTGGTTTATAGTTACGTACCGTTGCACTGCACCTATGAGCAGGGCAATAATTTTGATCGATGACTATAGGGTTTTTGACCTGATCCATTCGAATGTTCTCAACGTAAACATGTGAAACAGTGCCTTGTTTAGAGGGAGCCCATGTTTTGATTCTCACTCCATTGTCAGTACCAACAAAGGAGCAGTTTCTTATGTCGACAAAAGAAACATCATTATTATTTCCCCTGCCAAGGCTTCCAATGCTCATTCCATGGCCTGGTCCACAGTGAACACCGCTAACGGTGATCTTGCTTGATCCGGCGCTGAAGGATATGCAGTCGTCCCCGGTGGCGATCACGGAGTCCAAAATTTGGACGTTGGACGAAGAACCAATGTGGATTCCGTCGGTGTTGGGGCTTTCAGCGGGAGCTGATATGTTAACGTTGGTAACTTTTACGTCTTGGCATGCAAAGAAGTTGATGTGGAGATTTTTGCTGTTAATCGATGTTATGTGATCTATGTTTAGATTTGTGACGAAATCAAATCTCAAATTCTGAAAAAAAAATAAGGCAAACACAACACAAACATTAGCAATAAACTAGACATACCATATATATACTTTTCGCATTCAAGTCCATGATATATATATTGAACAAAATGAAAGGCAAGAACTTACTGCAGGGAGTCGCATGCATTCTGGATCTTCCAGGCAGTTGTTATGGTGCCAAGCAGAGGGTCCTTGCCCATCCAATAAACCACCACCATTGATGTCCAAGTTGTCAACGTGTTGGAATTTGATCCAATGGTCCATATCAACCGAAGATTGGACTCCCTGGGGAGCCAGTAGGGTCCCTTCTATCTGCAACCCAATTGGTCCCTTGCATTCCCCTTTCAATATCACTGGCCTTACCAAGTATTTCCCGGTTGGAAATAAGATCACACCACCTCCATTTGTTTGACAAGCTCGAGTCCATGCATCAGTGAAGGCCTAGAAATAAAAATAACAAATAAATATTGACATCTTCATCATAATCTTAACAATTGGATTAAGACAAACTCAGAAAGATTACCTTGCTGTTATCAGTTTTTCCATCAGCAACGCCGCCGTTTTTCGTCACATCAAAAACTGTTTGCTTAGCTCGAACTCTGGAAATGGATACCACCACCAAGAACACAAAGCAAACAAATTGACCAACCAAGCTGGAAACCATTTTCATATTTTTCACTTCAATTTTTGTTTACCAGTGATCTTCTTCAATCACATGTCTCTATTGATGTTATGGATTATGTGCTTTTATATGCTGTTTGTGCAGATAGAAATGGAATGATACCACCATGTGATTTTGTTTCTAATTTTGTTTTGATTGAATTTCTTTTAAAGGGTTTAAGAAAATCTGTTCCTCCCAAATTGAAAGCTTTTTGTTTTTTGTTTTTTTTTCGTACATTTTATATGTATTAGAGGAAGGGAGTTGAATTTCATGGCTAGCCTGCTAATTATAAGGTACATTTTAAGGTAAATATATTGAATATGATATAGTTGCATAGCTTATGGGTACGATTTTCTTCTTCTTCTTCCAATATGGATTGATTTTGTAATCTTTGTTTTCTTTTTTAAGAGGATTCATTTGCAATTCACATTCACACGGTCTGTGGTACACCTTTAGGGTGGGTTGGGCAGATCGGTTGTAAACCTAAGTTCTTCACAAATGAGCCCCTGAGAACTACATTTCATAGTAGAAAACACTTCACCCTTTTGAAGTAATAAAAACCCATGAAGTCAACTTTTAGTGTGCTAACTATTACTGCATTCGACACTAACAGTTCATAAAGCGAGGGTTTTTGGTTTTTCTAGGTTGTTTAATCTTGAAATGTTTTTTTCGGTGTCAAAGTTTGGAAAGGGAAGGATGAAGTGTCATTGCGGTTTTGAACCGAAGACCATTGATATGCATGTAAATGCTTTTACTACTAAGCTATGAACCCTTTAGGCTATTGAAAATTGTATGAACCAAACCAAACACCTGTATCAATTATACTATATTTTGACACATTAGATTTAATTACTCTCACCAGTTATTCATGTGTTTAATCTCATACTTTGACATCAACCATTTCATACTGAAAACTAAAATCACATTTGGCTCTGAATATTTCTCCATCTTCTTCAGCTTGAAGCTCTCTCAATTATTGATCAATTTAGAATATGAAGTATCCATTGGTACAAGTTAGAGAATATAAAATAATTTCTTAACCCACCAAATAAAATCAAGCCAAACTGATCACTGAATGGATCAATTTGATTAGTTGTGCTACTAGTTTTAGGGTTACACCAAACCTATTGAAATTTGGTTGGGTTTGCGGTTTGAGACTTTTATTGAACTAAATCATACTTGAAATGGAAAATTCATTTTCTATGTTTAGTAATGATGGAAAAGTGACTAGGAAATAACATTTCATTTCCATTCATATGTTTGGTTTGTGTATGAATTGGAATTAAAATTGTAAACCTAATTTGTTTAATTTTCAAATTTATAGTCATAAATTAGAATATGCAATTAATGCATGCCTTAATATTTCTAGATAGAATCAACATTTTGACTTATTTTTTTTAGTGCAAGCTCTTTGGGGGTGGGGGATTTACACAAACATTCATTAAGTGCATGGGGGTTTTCAAATTTCTGTTTACATGAGTGGAAGTGGAAGAGTTCAATACCACACTGAATTTTTAATTGTTAATATGTAGGGTTTGGATTAGGATTTAGAAGATACCTGAAATGCTTAATTTCTTTAGGACTCACCAAAAAAAACACCTGTCCAATGGAAATGCCCTTAGTGGAATAATTTTTGTATACAACTTCCCTAGGCACAACATGGAAGGCTTTCTCTTCTATTTTTTTTTCTTTTTTTGATACAAATGATACTGGACCAGGTGGTTTTTTTTTCATACACACACTTTCAATGTGCCATGGAAGTTCAAACTTGAGGCCACTTGTCTGCAAGTTAAAGCCATTTCCATTGGGCTAGACCCCATTGGCGGAACACTTTCTCTTTTGCAACCCTTAACAGAAGAAATTCTTGTATACGGGCCGAGCCGACCCATTAATGCGTCAGCTGCAATCCTCATTGTTGGGTCTTGGGCTGGGCTAAATGGCCTGCATATAACTTTGTAGATTGAGCTGCCCAGTCTAACAGTCTAACTCAAAATTTCAAACACTTCTCTATTTCCTTCTTCAAAGCTCTCATACAATACAACAAAACTCACAGTACCCGCCTTCTTATCCCAAAACCCAAAACCCCAAACCCAGAACTACCAGTGTCTCTGCTCTCTGCTCTCTGCTCTCTCTCTCTCTCTCTCTCTGTGCAGCAGCAGCAACAACAACTATACCACAACTCCTCACCATGACTTCACTTTCGCTTTCAACCAAGTTTTCTCTCTATCCAAACAGCACATTTCTCCAATTTCAGTTCCCAAACAGAACTCAAAGAATCAGCTTCCCCAAGAAAACACAAATAGCGTGCTCAGCCACAGAGCAACCAAAAGGACAGCAAAAGCGGCCAAAGAAGAAGAAAAGCGTTACGGACAGCGAGAAAGGGATTGACCCAGTTGGCTTCCTTACCAAATTCGGCATTTCCCATAAACAATTTTCTCAGTTCCTCCGTGAAAGGTATATAGATATGAGTCATTCTCTTTTAATTGGTCAAAACTGTGGGAAAGTAGAAAATTTTCCAACTTTGATACGTCGATAATTTGAGCCTGGTTTCACTTTGAAAGAATTGCAGTGAGCTAATAAAATTTAAAGTTCAATTCAATAGTATTCTTTTTTGCTTCGAAGGTTGTGAATAAAAATTGGTTTGATTATGCAGACACAAATCCTTGAAGGACCTCACGGATGAAATTTTCAATCGTCACATTGATCTCCGAGATATGGCTTCAGGGTTTGTTGCAAACTAAACTTCCATTTACTTCATTTCAATATTGTTTCCAATGCTAGTTAAACTATAGTCTTAAATCTGACTCTAGTGGATTTGTCTTATTTTTTTAATTGCAACCTCATTTTTATAACTTAAGAGGACTTGCATTCAAATGATTGAACAGTTACTTCCATTATGTTTGTGAAGTTGTTGATGCTATAGCCACAACTTATGCAATGCAATTTGAAACCAAAAAAAAAAAAAAAAAAAAAAAAAAAAAAATAAGGCTGATCCTTTAGTGGTTAAGGTTCACTATTCGTGATGTAATTGCTATTTTTCTTCTCTAGATTTGAGATATTGGGTATTCATCGACACCCGGAACATAGAGAGGATTATATGGAGTGGGCTCCAGGTTTGATAAAAGCCTAAACCCTTTTCCTTTTTCAATTTTTAATTTATTGTCACTGTGATTCTCAAATGTTGTTACTTGATCCCCTGGCATGTGATTTTTCCTTGATAATTAAAGATGGCCTAGAGTTTTTTCTCTAACCTTTTCTTCTGTTAATACATCATCTGTAACTTTCTTATGGTCATTTTTTGTCTGTCTGAACCATATATTGACTAGATGCAGAACAGGGTCTTTATTCAAATTCTAGTCAGCTTGAATTATGACCAGTCACCAATAGTTCGGGACCATGATAAGAACTTGTTTCTCTGGTGTCTAATTTGTATTGTTTGGACTTTCCATCTACCAGATGATATGTGTCTGATAATCTTGTCGCATACAGGTGCTCGCTACTGTGCACTGGTTGGTGATTTCAATGGGTGGTCTCCTACAGAGAACTGTGCAAGAGAGGGTCATTTTGGCCATGATGACTATGGATACTGGTTCATCATTCTTGAAGATAAGTTGAGGGACGGAGAAAAACCAGATGAACTCTATTTTCAACAGTATAACTACATTGATGACTATGATAAAGGTGACAGTGGTGTTCCCATTGAAGAAATCTTTAAGAAAGCAAATGATGAATATTGGGAACCTGGAGAAGACCGGTTTATAAAGAACCGTTATGAAATTCCAGCAAAGTTATATGAGCAGATTTTTGGGCCTAATGGTCCTCAAACATTGGAGGAACTTGAAGAAATACCGGACGCAGAAACAAGATATAAAGCATGGAAAGAACAGCATAAAGATGACTTACCTAGTAATACACCTTGCTATGATGTGATTGACAATGGAAAAGAGTATGACATTTTCAATGTTGTGCTTGATCCTGTATCACAAGAGAAATTTCGTGCAAAGAAGCCTCCCTTGGCATATTGGTTGGAGACACGCAAAGGAAGGCAGGCATGGTTGAAAAAGTACAGTCCTTGCATTCCTCATGGGAGCAAGTACAGGGTCTATTTTAACACTCCTAGTGGGCCATTGGAACGAGTACCTGCTTGGGCTACTTATGTGCAACCAGGTAAATTTGCTTTGCTTTTGCTTGTTCCTCCTTTGTTGAAGATTATGTAGAATTTATTGACTATTTTACTTCATCAGGTAAATAGGATATCTGCTTACAGCCATGCTTTGTACAATCAGGACCTGTGAAGACTATTCTGGTTGCTTGTGTGTGTGTGTTTCTGTCTCTGTCAGTCAGTCAGTCAGTCTGTCTGTCTGTCTGTCTGTCTCTCTGTCTCTGTCTCTGTCTCTGTCTCTGTCTCTCTGTCTCTGTCTCTGTCTCTGTCTGTCTGTCTGTCTGTCTGTCTCTCTCTCTCTCATGCTCTTGGTTTCTTTAGGAACTTCTGATAAGCAATGATATGCTTTTTTCTATAGTGGTATTTTGTCATCCCTTTTATTATGTTTTCTGCATTGTGTCATTATCTATGTAGGCATATTATGTTTCCTTTATTTCATCTGAACTCTGTTGGTTACCTTCAGATGCAGAAGGAGAGCAAGCTTTTGCTATCCACTGGGATCCGCCGCCAGAATATGCATACAAATGGAAAAATTCACGCCCGAAAGTGCCAAAATCTCTGCGTATTTATGAATGCCATGTTGGCATAAGTGGATCAGAGCCAAAAATATCTTCTTTCAGTGATTTCATAGAGAAGGCAACTCCTGGATTGCTGTGTTATTAAACTTACATCTGCTATTATAGCAGTCAAATTCCTCATTTTGCACTCGTTATGTTTCTTACAGGTCCTTCCTCATGTAAAGGAGGCTGGATATAATACAATCCAACTGATTGGAGTTATTGAGCACAAAGATTATTTCACTGTTGGTTATAGAGTGAGTCAAACATTCTTTCTGCTCTTTCTATTCGCACATTTAAACATTGATTACTTCTACCTTGTCAATTTCCATGGTTTGGATACACCCATATAAATATGATGTTAACCAGAAGATGAATTTGTTCAAAGAATTTCCTGTGATCTTGATTTACATGGCTGTTCAACAAATGTGATAAAACAATTTTATGGATTTCAGGCCACTAATTTATATGCTGTTAGCAGCCGATATGGCACTCCTGATGATTTCAAGCGGTTGGTTGATGAAGCACATGGTGATCACTATTCATTCAATTCCATTCATTTCAATAACCTGTAACCTCAAAGATTTTATGTACACTTTAGCAGTGGCTATGTGATTTTCTGCTTGGCCTGTTCAGCTTTGCAAAAGATATTTTACTTGCTGAAAAATTCTTTTTGTATTGCATCACATGTGAGCTTGACATATGATAACAAATGTAAAGGTTGCTGCTTATATTTTCATGATGCATGGGTTTGCATCTCGTTTGTAGATTCCAATTGTTGTATATCGATGGCATCAGTAATAAAAAGTTGTCTGTCAGCTCTTTTATTTATTTTTAAGGAAAGAAAAATAATTGACAAAAAGATATGACTCCACAGGATGACAATAGCATAAGCCTCTTTAGGTAACAATTATTTTCAGTTCATGCTTCTTAATAATAATATTCATGAAGAGAATGCTATTTCTCGACTGTTTTGGCATCAATAACATGTTTCTTCCGCATCTTTTCCCCTACATTATTTACTGAACGATTAAAGCTTACAGAAAGCAACCTACCTTCTTTACTTTACAGGACTAGGACTGCTGGTCTTCTTAGACATTGTCCATTCCTACTCAGCTGCAGATGAGATGGTTGGATTGTCACTATTTGATGGAACAAATGACTGCTACTTCCACACAGGTATTTATACTACTTGTGCTTGCTCTTTAATTGACAGTAGATCTCACTTGGGGTAGACGCCCCAAATTTGTTTCATAGTGAGCCAAGATAGATTACGATTACTAAGAAACCAGAACTGATTGAAATGCGAAAAAACTGACCCAATCCAACACAATAGAGATTGGTTGGATCTGATCGGTATGGGGGAAGAGAATCCTAAGTGCTCGAAGGGCCAACAGAAATTGGTCTTGAGATCAAACCTAGATCTGGGAAGAATCATACCCTGTTAAAAAAGTAATAAATAAGTATACAAGCCAAAAAATTTACGTCATTAGGTGGAGAGGTCCCTTTAATATTTATCAAGGGCTATATCTAACTAATTGAAGATTTCTTTCTTTCATGGGACTGAAGTGAATTGTTTATGGAATAGTTGTCAAACCTCAAAGACTGATAGAAAGATCTGGAACATGGCCATGAGGCTATTAGAATAGGCAGCTAGCCCTCCTGCTATGTTTGTAGAGGCCAAAAAATAAGAAAAGGTCCCAAATGCTTGAAGAGCCAGTATAAGTCATATTGTGGTAATATATGAGGCATGGGAGAGAGACCAACCAAAACCTAGCTATGTCATTGGATTAAGTACTATAAAGACTACCATATCCAAAACTTATGCCATGAAATTAGTAATAATGGTATCTAGCCAAGTGGGATTTTTCTCTTTGGCAATATTGGCCTTTTTTCTCATTTCATATATCACCTTGTTCTGCAATCACATTACTTTTTTATATAGGTAAACGGGGACATCACAAGTATTGGGGTACCAGAATGTTTAAATACGGTGATCTGGATGTCCTGCATTTCCTGCTCTCAAATTTGAACTGGTAAATGTGAAGCAAAATCATCATTGAACTGCCTGATTCAGTGTTCCAATACCATTTTATCTGCTATTATTTTGTTTTTGGAAATTTTATGTTTCTTTCTTTCCTTTTGATTCAGTGTGTTATCTCAATAATAGAGATTTTCTACAGGTGGCCCACAGAGTACCAAATTGATGGTTTTCATTTCCATTCACTCTCATCAATGATGTATACGCACAATGGTTTTGCTTCTTTTACTGGTGACTTGGAGGAGTAAGGCAGTGATTGAAACTTCCATAATTTCCTATATTATTATTTACACTTTATAATAACTGCCAAAGTTTCTTCGGCTTAACAAAGGCATCGTGAGTTTCCAAGATATCGCTTATATGCTTATCCTTTTGCTGAATATTTACAGTTTAACAAGCTGGATTTGACATGCAGTCTGTATTAATCATAATTGTATTTTGTTTGTTTGTAATTTATTGTCTATATAAGAAGAGACCTCAACTGCTTCTGTTAATATGTTGGTGACTGAATTACATTGACCAAGACAAAAATTGGTTGAATTAAGGATGGAACATAACTGGTTTGGAAATTAATTACTTTTCTAGGACTAGAAAATGTAAACTTTTGTGTTCTATGACCTACTATGGTATTTCACAGTCAACCTCCTAAATACTCTCTTTCAACTGATTTCAGAGTTTTTCACCATATGTTATGGTTCAGGCTAGCTATGAACTCAAAACTCAATCTTGCTATTTTGGCAGGTACTGCAATCAATATGTTGATAAGGACGCACTATTATATCTCATTTTGGCAAATGAGATACTTCATGCTTTGCATCCAGATATAATAACAATTGCCGAAGATGTGAGAAATTGATATTTAAATGTTTGTTTATAGTATGAGAACTCCTATAAAGAAACTCACAAACATTTGTTTTTCTTCATAGAAGGCTCTGAAAAAAAGAAAAGAAAAAAAAAGCACATAGCTGCTAGTGGGGTCCATAGTCCAGGTCATATTGGGATATTGGCTCTACCAAAATTTATATTCTGATTTTGTATTCAAGTCGAGCAGCAGATATATTGATATCGTTAAAGATGATTAAAAAAACATATTTGAATCTTCTTTTTTTACTGTTTTTTTTCCATGCAAAGTTTAGGGTTACATATGCAGAGACTTGCAATTTTAATTTCTCTTCACTCTATCAATTAATGAATGCAGTCCATTCATTTATGGAGGTGTTCATGTTCTCACTGAATTTATTCAGTGCTATGTATAATTTGTGGCTTCTACAGAGTTTTATTCTTGATATATTTTCCAGGCAACCTTCTATCCTGGGCTATGTGAACCAACCTCTCAAGGCGGGTTGGGATTTGATTATTGTGTCAATCTTTCTGTGTCAGAGATGTGGTCATCTTTTCTTCAGACTGTTCCAGACCATGATTGGAGCATGAGTAAGGTTGTATTATTTAATTGTTATATATTGTCTTAGAATCAAGTGGGGATTGTGTCGTTTCCTTGTTAATTTACTTACTTTTTTCCCTTCCATAAGGTGAAAATTCAGTGATGTTAACCTACATTGCAGATTGTCAACACATTAATGGGCAACAGAAAATTTGCAGATAAAACACTTGTGTATGCTGAAATCATAACCAGGTATTAATCTCTTGTACATCAACAACTCCATTGAGATACCCTAATCATAAATTCTATACCTTGTTTTAATTTATTTGTGTTTGATTTATTGCTACACCGTGTTATTACATTCTGCATATCAGTCGATATCTGGAGGGCGGTCATTTGCGGAGATATTATTTGGTGAAATCAGGGATGGTTCCCATGACACAGAGAAATTACTGCTGAGAGGTTGTTCCTTGCACAAGGTATGCTATGTGCCTTCTATAGTAAACACATCTTTATTATCTTGAAAATCAAAGTCTAACTGGCAGAATTTGTGTACTGTTTTATATACACACATGCCCTCACAGATGCATTGCTTCTTATATACGCATAATGCACATCTGCATGAAAACACATGCAATGAATGCAACATGTAATGTGTAAATTTTGTAAGCTGTTGTTCACATCTCATGTTTTTGTTTGGTCTGTTTATTTATATGTTCATTTTTGATCTTGAGCCAGATGATCAGGTTAATTACTTTGACAATTGGTGGCCGTGCCTATCTCAACTTCATGGGCAATGAATTTGGACATCCAGAGGTGAGGTTACTGGCCCCTGCATGACCAAGAACTTTATTTCATGTGACTAATGATCCTTCTCATGTTGCAGAGGGTTGAGTTCCCAATGCCAAGCAACAATTTCTCGTTTTCACTTGCCAAGCGTAGGTGGGATCTTCTTGCAAAGGAAGGATTGCATCGCAACTTGTTTATATTTGACAAGGTGTCAAATAATAACTTTTTGTTACCATCTTATTGCCCTGACATGCTTACATGTTATGATCTTCTGGCTGTCTTTCTGTGGCATCTGCTGTTGTTAATAGTTGCTGAATACCATCTAGTACAGGTTTCTAATAATTATAAATTCCCCCATAAATGCAGTTTCTCTAATGTGTGCTCACTCTTGGTTTCACCATAAGCATGTTCAACTTAAAGTTACTATTTTGGATTTTTCTTATGAACTATTAAATGGTCTCTGTCTTGAATGACTAATGTTCCGTGATATCATGGTAGCAAAGTAATTTTGATCTTTCCTCTTTCCTAGGACTTGATGAATTTGGATGAAAATGAAAGAGTACTTACAAGAGTTTTACCCAGCATTCATCATGTGAATGACGACAACATGGTATGGTGACTCTTCCATTCAATTACTTTGGTGTGCTTGCATGCATTTGGGAAAGAATTTTGTGCCATTTACTGATTAAAATATTTCTTTCCCTTTACAGGTAATATCTTACCTAAGAGGCCCCCTTCTCTTCGTATTTAACTTTCATCCAACAGATTCTTATGAAGGATACAGAATAGGGGTAGAAGAGGCTGGAGAGTATCAAGTAGGTTTTGACAAACAGCTTCTAGTAGTTTATCAAGTGGAGATAGGGCTTTTAACTCTTAATTTTTATTGTTTTATTTATTATCTGTGTGCTGCCATGAGTACATGAATTCAGGGAACAGAAGAACCAAGTATTTTGCTTTCGATGTCAAACATTATATTTATGCATAGAAGTGCAGGGCTTAAATTAAATAAAAATCTGTTACTTTTCTGACCACAGCTTGTACTCAATACGGATGAAATAAAGTATGGAGGTCAGGGACTTATAAAGGATGACCAGTATTCGAGGAAAACTATTAGCAAAAGGTTAGTGTTAACTTCCTTGACTCCACGACTACCTTTCCAATATTTCTTATTTTCTGTCTTTTATCTTTGTGTGCATGCTTTGGAATTCAATTCTGGTTACTTTCTTTGGTTCTGCCCTTTATGTTGTTCTGACATCTTGGTTCTGCAGAGGCGATGGCCTCCGAAACTGCTTAGAAGTGCCTATGCCCAGTAGGACTGCCCAGGTTGGTAAATCTTTCTGCAGTTTTTCTTTTGTCAGTATCTTGTTTTGTGGCTAGTAATTTTCTTTGCTTTAGATGGCTAGGAGATGCAACAACTATTGAAAAGGGCTTTTTTATCTGTTTAGGACCATGCTTTGTTTTCAAATTGTAAATAGCCTCACTCGATAATTGACTGTTGTACTTGATCTACTGCATGCATTTGGATACATATGAAATAATTTTGGTACAAACACTATATCTTGAGGCATTTTTGCTCTTGTACATCCACAATCTTGCTTTTGGTTCTGTTGTTTCAAGTCCCACTGATACTGTGCGGGACCTAAAAGGCCAAAACCTCTTCTCACTATGCCAAACTGTGTGATATACTAGATGGTGGTGAATTTAGATTACATTTTGACATGAATATGTTAATTTTCTTATTTGCAGGTTTACAAATAAGTAGAATTTTGAGAATATAAAAAATATTGCACTCAGAGAGTAACTTGTAAGCCGACATTCAAGCACGAAGGCTAACACTTACTACATACCACTCATCAAGTTATAAAGTTTATATGGTTGCTCATCCCTTCTGTGAGTGGTCTGTGAGTGGAAATCTCGTATTTTAACAAGATTAAGCGTTCAAGAAGAAAGGTAGTATGTTCGTCCATTCTCTGCATTACCATGGTTCTTTATTTTGGAGGCTTTGGCATGTTGATCTCATTTCTTCCAAAGTGAACTCAAGGAAGTGTATGTTATGATGCAGCAAGAGGGTTCGAGCAGAATATTTGGATGGGGGGCAATTGTGAGATGACACTTCGATTCCTAACTGCTTCTCTCACCCTCCCCCCTTAAAGGAGAATGTATAAATTAGGCAGGAGAATGTATTTATAATTTTCCCCTTTTTGTGTGAAGTTTGAGACTCAAGAGAACGTGTTGTCAAACATATACATGAAATGACAATTATATTCTTATTTCATCAAATAATTTTGACAATCAATTTTTGAAAACTAAAGTAGTTATAGTAACTAGACAGTCGCTTTCAAGACTTTTAAAATGCTCACTTCTCTGCAAAAGCCTTGTGATTAAGAGTAGTTATCCATACATGTGGTCGTGTGTTCAAATCTCCCCCCTCCAATACCATTTGTGTCAGTTTCTCTACGTCATAGTCATCATTTTCCATGTCAAAATAAGTTTGATATTAACTTCTTATTCGAGCTAGCAGGTAATGTCATACATGAGTTGATGCAGTTAATGGTCAATCCAAATATGTTAAACATCATGTCATATTCGAGTTGACTTATTTATAACCCGAGTTATCTTACGAATCTGAGGACATATCATGCATAAGTTCATGCAATTAGTGGTGAATCCAAATATGCTTAATATTTTGTCGAATTCAAGTTAACTTATTAAAAAAATATATAGTCGAGCTAGCATGTCATGTCACAATTGTGTTCATGCAATTAAAGATCAAACCAAATATTTTAAGTGTTATGTCGGATTATACGGTTCTATCATAATAAGCTAACGAGTCATGTTGTATATGTTTTTTTTATATGTAATTAATGGTCAATTCAAATTTGTTAAGAACCATGTTAGAGTCGAGTTGTGTTCTATACGAGTTCGTGCAATTAATGGTCCATTCAAATTTGTTAAGCATTGTGTGGGATTTGAGCTGTATTCTATCTTAAGAAGCTAGGGGTTCGTGTTGTATATGAGTTCGTGCAATTAATGGTCAATTCAAATTTTTTAAGCGTCATATCGGATTCGGGTCGTGTTGTATTACAACGAGCCACTGGTTGTGACGTATATGAGTTCAAGCAATAAACAACCAATCCAAATTTCTTAAGCATTATGTTCGATTTGAGTCACGCTCTATCAAAACAAGTTAGTGGGTCATGTCATATATGAAAGTTCCTGCAATTAATGATTAATCCAAACTTAGTAAGCATCATGTCAAATTTGAGTCACATTCTATCTAACTAGCTAGAAGTTCGTGTCTTATATAAATTCATGCAATTCATAATCAATCTAAATCTGTTACATGTATTGTCGAATACGAGTTGAATTATCTTATCTAAAGCAATGCCGTACATGACTTTATGCAATCAATATTCAATCTAAATATGCTAATCGTCATGTCGAATTCGAGTTGTGTTATCGTATCGCGATACAAATTACTAATTGTGCTTCAGAGCTTTAAATTGCTCTCATGGGACAGAGTGGAGCGTAGACACACTTTCTTTTTGAAGCGTAAATACTTTATTTCCTAGCGAAACTGAGGTGTCACTTCATGTAACTCAAATGTAAGGGTCATTGCCACGCGCATATAAAGTACGTGGCTTTAAATATAAATCCAATTCCTCGTCTCGAAATTGAACTTGTCTTCTACACACTCTCTCTCACTCTTTCTCTCCCTCAACGGAAACTCGTAGAAAATTGGAAACTGTGAGAAACTGATGGTAAAAGTTTCAAGCTTTGAAAGTCTTCTGCTATGAAATGCCGAATCTGCGCTAGTTTCTTTACATGAGCGCACCGTTTGGAGACCCGATCGCTTCTAATTCCAGTGCCGCCGGAGCTCAGCCTAACAAGGAGCCAAAAATGGCGTCAGCTGAGCAATTGGTCCTCGAACTCAGTAACCCTGATCTTCGTGAAAATGCCCTCCTTGAACTCTCGAAGGTATAATCTTTTGGCTATATTCGTTTCTAAATTCAGTTCCTCTGTCTTTGATTGGTTCCATTTAGGGTTTTATTTTCTTTTTTGTTTATGGGGTTTTGGGCTTGAAGGTATGATCAAGCTTAAAATCTGGGGTTGTTTGTAGTTTGGATTCTATTTAGCTTTCTTTTGTTTTATCATCATTTCGTTGCTGTGCGATTCTGTGTATTTGATGAGAACCCAAGGAAAAGGGGAAAAAAGATAGTTAGTTCTACATAATATGTGTTTCATGCGCAAAGGGGGTTCTTTGCGTTTTTCTTTTTTCCATTTAAGAAAATTAGCATCTTTGTAGTCACAGCATGCATGTGGGACCCACCTACTATAATTATTCCCCGGGTTGGATAAAAAATCCAAGTTTGATGCATTTCTTTCATGTTTCCAGGTGTACATTCCTTAATTATGTTTAATAAATTTCCTTTTGAGATGGAATTTTTAACTTTTGCACTAAGGTGGTTATTGAAAAAGTTCATAGCTGGAACCTGTTTTGTGTTTCTGGATTTGGAATAGTATAGTGGTTGCTGAGAGTATATCTCACATGCGGGATGTAAGGCCTTGCATTGCATCGTGGGCCTCTCCACCTGTTTCCAATTGGTTTTGGGTTGGATGCTCTAGTTCTGTCATGTATCTGTCGGGCCCAACGGCTACACATGCTCCCGTGTCGATTGATATCTGTGTCACACTGCACTTGAGGGTGTGTGTTGAGAGTATAAATCGCAGGTTGGAAATGTCACACTATATAAGATCTTGGGCGTCTCCATCCATTCCCAATTGGTTTTGGGTTGGATGCTCCGCTCTGTTTCGGTCGGCGGTGAGGGAATTGAAGTGATATAGATACTATTATAACATACTAAACGGGCTGCATAATTCATTAGTTTGGGTTTTTCATTGTCTACAACAATAGTGACAGTTACACTTGCTTAGCTCATGTCACACTAGACGTGAGGGAGGTGTTGAGAGTATAAATCCCACGTCATACTTTATAAGATCTTGGGTGTCTCCATCCATTCCCAATTGGTTTTGGGTTGGATGCTCTGCTCTAATTCAAACAGGTGAGGGAATTTAAGTGATATAGATATCATTATAACATACTAAATGGGCTGCACAATTTAGTAATGTTTCTTTATTAGTTTGGGTTTTTCATTGTCTACAACATTAGTGACAATTACATGTCAGATCTGGAAAAAGACTTGGTTTCTATGCATAAGCACTTTGGCCAAAGGATTATTGTTCCCAGCTATTGTGAAGAGCCAAACAGTGCCTTGAAGCACTTACTCCAAAGATTATTTTGTTCAAATTTTCTTTTATTTTTTAAGGGATAAAAAAAAAAATCGTTATGATTATACCTGTTCGATAAAGTTGCCACCCCCATGAGAGCTGTGCACATGTTTTCTTAACAGAGTAAATTTTTAAGTTGCAACTGTTGAACATTTTTGAGCTGCAAATAGACTTGCATCTGCCTTCTGGTTTTGATGGTCTTTTTTAATAAAATTTGGCATTCTCATATTCATTTTGGTACTTTTGTGCGCTATGTGTATTCCTGGTTAACCCTCCTTATCTCTTTTCTGTTTCAATTTGTAGAAGAGAGAATTATTTCAAGATTTGGCTCCATTGTTGTTGGAATTCTTTTGGTACTATTGCTGCTCTGCAGGTACTGTTGTGGGCATTTTTTTTTTTTTTTTTTTTTTTTTTTCTATCTAGGTAGCATTTTTGGCACATGCTTTTAACTTGTTTTCATTTTTCTTCTATATAGAACTCACCTTGTGTGCTATACATATGTCCATGCATCATTGACGTTCCAGCATTTGACTGCCTGTTTGATAATCAACACTACTGGGCACTCTTTTGTCTTACTTCCTGATTATGGATTCTCACTCAGTTTCTCATCCTGTGTGCAGGAGATAGTTTCAATTTACCCTGTTCTGTCACCACCAAATTTAACTCCTGCTCAATCAAATCGAGTTTGCAATGCTCTAGCTCTTCTTCAGGTCCATTGATGTCGCCTTTTAAATTATTTATTGTGGATGCACTTATTTCATTCTGAACAACAGTTATGTTCTATTTAATGGAGTTGGCCTATATTTTACATATTTTATTATTATTGTGTGCTTCATATTCCTTTTGTATTCTTGTAGTGTGTGGCTTCTCACCCAGACACAAGAATGTTATTCCTCAATGGTAATAACCTTTATTTTGTTTACATTCGAAGGCTTCAAATTTCCTTCTTAGTGTGCTGGTACATATAAGCATAATTTTCTCAAGCAACTTCGAGTACTTGAGGTTTAAATTTCCTTCTTGTGCTGGTACATTTAAATTTTAAATATTATAAGAAAGGATTATTTCATCTGAGATTTTGTCCTTGGCAGCTCATATACCCTTATATTGTACCCTTTCCTTAATACAACAAGCAAGTCAAGGCCTTTCGAGTACTTGAGGCTTACTAGCTTAGGTGTCATTGGTGCCTTAGTGAAGGTATGCTATTCTTGCTGCCATGTTATTGCACAAACTGATATGTATATTTGTCTTTTTATTTGTTTGTGTGATAAAATGTGTTGCAGTAAATTGACAACAAGATATCCAAGTATAACTTGATGACACTTAGTCTGTTATGAGTGTGAACTACAAACAAGAACATGGTTGATTCTGTAGTATTGCTTTATCTGCATAAGTATTATTTTGTATCAAATTAAATATGCATGACTGCTTATCATTTGTAATATTTTCCTACACATGCACTTTTCTGTGCAGTTCTTCCCCTCACTCTTTCTCACACATGAACACATGAACGCATGAAACCTGAAAAGGAGAATTATGTTACCATGATAGATCCTGCTATTTTGATAAGAAGTATTCAACATTTTTATGGAAGTCATATCACTTTGATCGGTATATTTGGAAATTGGAATATTAATTCTTTTACTTCTCTTTACCAGGTCGATGATACAGAAGTGATTAGTTTTCTTCTGTCAACAGAAATAATTCCACTGTGCCTGCGCACTATGGAAATGGGTAGTGAACTCTCAAAAACAGTTGAGTGTCCTTTTCTATCTTTTCACTTTTTTTCCATCTTTATATGCATCATCCGATCTTCGTATAGCTTACTGTACAGGGTCCTTCCCCTATTGCTTGAGTTTGGATGTAAGGTATGTAATTGCCTGACAAAAGGTTTTCTTCTGGCAGGTGGCCACATTTATTGTTCAAAAGATTTGTTAGATGATGTGGGCTTGGATTATATTTGTACTACAGCTGAGCGGTTTTTTGCAGTAGGTCGAGTCTTGGGAACCATGGTAGCATCACTTGCTGAGCAGCATTCATCGCGCTTATTAAAACATATTATCCGATGTTATCTTCGATTGTCAGATAACGCAAGGTTGGTTAAATTAAGTAGATTCTTTTTTGTGTTTTTAATTTCTCTTGTTTATGGTTTTATAGACCTGTTCTTTGTCTGTTATCATGCAGGGCTTGTGATGCTTTAAGAAGTTGTCTTCCAGAGGCATTAAGAGATGCTACCTTCAGTGGTTGCCTTCGTGTAAGAACTTCTTTGCCTACCTATGTTGTTCAATTCATACTTGATCTTAATTGGGTATTCTGGAGAAAAGTACAAATTAGCCTGTTTCACGACTGGCAATCATTAAGGTGTTTGCCAAGTCATATCACACCCTACTTTCTGAAAATAAGGTAGCATAACTTTGTCCAATGCATGTTTTGGTGTTCTTCATAGTAGTTAGCCCTACTGTTGTTTTTCTTACGTTTGCTTTTTAGGGATACGTTAATACTTATTCTAGCCTGCTTGATTTCAGTTTCAATGTTTCCACTAGGTGGTTTCAAATTGCCTTGATACCAGTTACCCTAAACTGTTGGTGCACAATATAACATGATGTTCACATGCAGTAAAATTCGTCACGTTTCTCCCCAGAATACGAATCAAGTCAATCTTTTTGAATGAATTCTTTGTTGTGTTTTACAAAATCACCGATTCTAGTTTCTATTTTTTGTCTCCGTAGATCAGTTATAGTTTGCGAGATATTTAAAAAAAGAAAAAGGCTTTCAGTCGGATAAGCTTTTAGACCCAATTGTCTGGATTAACTTTTGCTTTCAGTTTCCCCTACTGTTTTGTATAGACCCAATTGTCTTGATTAACATTTGCTTTCAATATCCCCTATTGTTTTATTTCGACCCAATTGTCTGGTTCACTTTAGAAGTTAATTGTTTTCATCAATGGTTTCAGGAAGATCCAACTACAAGGAGATGGCTGCAGCAGTTGCTTCACAATGTTGCGGTTAGTCGGGTTCCTGCACTTCAGGCCGGAGGAGGGTTTGATCATATGATGGTGAACTAATATAAATAATTCAATGTTGTCCTTGGGCTGCCATCTGCTGTTTATGCATCAGAGAGGGCTGCATGCTTCTTATTTATCTACCTCAGTGCTAATGGCAAAATTTCATCTTTGTAATTACAAAATGTTTCTTCTGTAAACTTGGCCTGAAAAGGCGAAGCTTTTAACTATTGACTTCCAAGAGAAATCAATTGTTCCCAGAAGAAATTGTCTTCTTAGCTGATTTCATGTGTAATTTTTTGAAATGTTCGGTTTATTTAACAAACCTCCATTATGGCAAAATTATTCCTAATAAAGTCAGCCTTTCTTTTGACATATTTTGTTTTCAATACATAGTACTTGGTTTTGGGGCTTCTAGTCCTCAGTGGTAGGAGAAAAACTTGGTTGCAATGGGATAACACTATTTTGCTATTCCCGATCAATAATGCTGTCACGTTAAAAAATTATTACGCTTGTCATAGCATTATTGGCCCCGTTCCATGCAAGTGTTAATCCAGTGGTAGAGCATTTTACTTGGAAATGTTGTTTGGCTTCTAACGGCGGTGGATTGTAGTTTTGTGTGTTCTTATAAATATATATTTTCTATTCTTGTCCAATTGGGATATGCATTGCGGGGATGTAAATGTGATTTTTTGGGGTACTAATTCGTTTTTCTCTTAATTTTTGTGTGTTAGATTTCATCCCATAGATTTTGGTTCGAATCCGTTTTTCTAAATTGAAAAAAAATATATATATATATATATTCAGATCCGTTGGATGAAATTGCAGTTACAACCTCCAATTTTGGTTGAAATCTGGCCGCCCAATTTCAATGCATCCTAGTTGTCCATCATTGTCCCAAAAAAACAAAAAAAAAGTGTTGTCCATCAAGTAACCGTTGGTGAACTTACTCTCAAGCAAGGTTTAAAATATCGATAATATGGCGAAATATTGGGGATATTATCGTTTTTTTTAGGGAGGATGATATTTTGGAACCTATTCATGCAATTATAGCATAAGTATCGATAATTTCGGATCCAAGAAAATATTGGGATATTATTGATAATATGTATATGGAATGGAAAAAAAGAAAAAAAACTCATAGCCGCACGCACACAGAAGGGGATTCGATGCCTTTTGGGATGAAATTGAACGACTCATGAAAAGAATTGAACGACAATAGAGTTTGTTGTAAATCGGGTGAGGTGTGCGATGGGGTGCATTTGAAACCCCAGGGGGTTTGTGATGGGGTGTGTTTGCAAGAGGAGGGAGTTTTTAATGGGGTCGAGTTTGATATGGGATGAGATTTACACAGGTTAGTTAAGGAATGAAGTTTATGAGGGCAATTTAGGAAGAAAAATGGGGGTGTAGTGAGTAATTTTAAATTTTACTAAAATTTAGTGGAGTGTAAAGAAAATGTGAGGTGCAAAGAGCAAATTTTGGAGAAATTATAGAGTTGTACCGTATTACGACATCAGCTAATAATTCTCCCATTCAAAATATGCAATGTGTCTTTATTTTTTAACAACTCAAATTTTATTTTACAACTGGACTTTAACCTAATTTTTACCCTTTAAAATAAAATTAAAAAAATAAACAATGGAAAAATAAAATAAAATAGCCACAGCCCACCCCAACAAGCCTACCTCGCACTGCTGCTCTAGTTTAGGGCTCCCTCTCTTTTATCTTCCTCCCTCCATAAATATATATATATATATATATATATCTCTCTCTCTCTCTCTCTCTCTCTATGTTGTTGTTCTGCAATTTTCTCAACCTTTTGGTGACTACCCCAACATCCATGTATATTTTGTCATTGATGAAGGTCTCACTAGCAGATGTGAAGAAGGTTGGGATGGGAGGTGGGTCTGTAACAAACAGGCTACAAATCGACTAGCATGAAATTGATATGGAAAGGGTTGATTGTTATTGGATCTAATATCTCCATCAGATATTAAGATTCATTGAAAATGATGACGAAGTTTCCTGGTTGCAACAATTTATTAGGCTATGGGGATTTGGTTCTCTTACTTGTGTTACTAATGACTGTTGATGGCAGTCGGAAGAAGACGACAGAGGGGTGGCGTGCGGGTAGAGTTGTTGGGATATTCTCCTTTCTTTTTATTTTTTCTTAAGTTTTTATTTTTCTAATCTATTTCAGCGGATAAAAATTAAGTCCAGTTGTAACAAAGAATAATTAATTTATTAAAAAAATTACATATGGCATTTTTTGAGTGGGAGTATCACTAGCTGATGTGGTAGTACGGTACCACTCTATAATTTCTCCAAATTTGGGGGTGCCAATAAAATCACCCTATAATTAACTTAAATTAGTCGAACCCATTATACAATGCATTTCCTTCCTTTTTTTTTTGGTAATAAAACAATAAATAATTGACTAAATAAACATTCTCTAAAGTTTCAATCAAAATTTCCGTAGTTTTTATTCAATTTTTACCAATATCAATATTTTCCTGATATTTTCATTGATATTTCGATGGTTTCGTACTATTGATATTTCGATGGTTTCGAACTACTAATATTTCCAAAACCCTCGATATTTTAGTTTCGTCACTATAAATTATAAAACGACTACTGTCAAAACTTGCATTCCCAGTCAACCTACACGCTACTGATATTTCGATGGTTTCGAATTACTGATATTTCCAAAACCTTCGATATTTTAGTTTCGTCACTATAAATTATAAAACGACTACGGTCAAAACTTGCATTCCCAGCCAACCTACACGAATCGGGTGCTTCAACTTCAAAACGACACCGCAGAGAGTTGTCTTCAACTTCAAACTCATCATACTCATTCTGCAAGCAAAAAAACTCAATTCTGCAAGCAAATCGTGATCCCCATCATGAATCGCAGCGTCCAGCATCCATCACCAGAAATGGGACAGTCGGTGTCTGCCGTGGAGCAAATCCTGGGCTACAATTTCAAGAACAAGAGGCTTCTAGAAGAAGCTCTGACCCACCCCTCATACACCGAATCGGCGTCGTATCAGCGCCTGGAGTTCATCGGCGATGCCGCTGTCAGCCTCGCGCTCAGCAACTACTTCTTCCTCTCTAATCCTGGGGTCGACCCTGGCACCCTCTCTCTGCTACGCTCCGCCAACGTCAGCACCGAGAAGCTCGCACGTGTGGCCGTGCGCCACGGCCTTTATCACCACCTTCGCCACAATGCACCTGCTCTCCTAAATAAGGTCATTACTTACTATTAACTACTTCTCTCTCTCTCTCTCTCTCTCTCTCTCTCTTTCCTTCTGTTTCTCAAGCAATTTCATTTTGTCTGCTTCTCTGTTTTGTGTGTTGGAACTGCTTAATTATTTCGTAAATATTAATTTTTTTAGTTTTTTTTTCTAGTGATAGCAGAAGTTGGTGAAAAGAATTTAGAATTGTGTCTAAATTGTTTTTTGTATATGAGGGTGAATGTTTAAGTAAGGGGGAAGTTTTTTGTTTTTTTTTTCCTTCTTCCCCTGTTTTTCTGGGTAATTTTTCTTAAAAAGGATTTGGATTATTAAATGAAATGGTTTGAACTCTGGGTTTTGTTTGCGATTTGTTTCTAAATTTCAGGTTAGGGAGTTTACTGAAGCTGTCAGTGGAGAAGATGAGACACCGCTTGTATATGGTGGGTCTGTAAAAGCCCCTAAGATTCTTGCAGATATTGTGGAGTCTGTGGCAGCTGCTATTTATGTTGACTTGAATTTTGATCTGGAGAAACTGTGGATGGTGTGTATCTTTATTTGCTTCTCTTTGTTTTAAACGAAAGTGAAAAACTTGGTTTTGCTAAGTTTGTATAGAAGTTTTAGCAATTTGGCTATAGACTATAGTATAACCTTTGACCTTTTGTAATTGTTGTGTATATTTGTAGATATTCAGGGGTTTGTTGGAGCCTATAGTTACTCTAGAAGACTTGCAAGGTCAACCACAACCCGTGACAATGTTGTTTGAGCTTTGCCAGAAACATGGGAAGCATGTTGATATCAAACATTGGAGAGATGAGAGGAAGAGTATTGCTAGTGTGTATGTTGATGGCGAATTTGTTGCTTCGGGTTCTTCTGAACATAAGGAATTTGCCAAGCTTGATGCTGCGAAGGTAGCTGTTGATAAGTTATCGCCATCAATGGGTGTAAATGATGAGTCGTTTGAAGGTGTTGTCTTAATGGATGGGTCATTTCATATTGAAGAAGCAAAACAGAAGTTGCATGAGATTTGTGACCAGAAGAAGTGGCCTAGACCAATTTACCAGTATGAATCTTTACGTTATCATGATTTTTCTGTTGTTGTCAATTCTATTTGTTAAGCAGAGCCATATTGGTTTTTTCTGTTGCAGCATTGAGAAAGATGAAGGTCCTTCACATGAGAAGAGATTTATGTCCTCAGTTAAAATTGCAACTATAGATGGGGTGCTATACATGAAGGGAGATGAAAAGTCGAGAGTAAGAGATGCAGACAATTCTGCAGCTTCCTTGATGATCCGGGCTTTACAAGAATATCGTTATATATGACGCAACGCTCTACCTACTGCATTTGAAGGCATAGGTTGGATGGAAATTTACATATTTAAACTTTAGAGAAAGCAAGAATTGCCATGGACTTCAGGAAATTGCTGTGTTTCAATTCCTCATGGATGCTAAGGATTTGAGCCTTTAACGTTTGGTTTGTGCTTGTAAATTTCAGATGGTCCAAAGCTCACCTTCAATGTAAAAAGCCTTTAACATTTGGTTTGGCAGACGTACGTAATTTTATATTTACCTGCAAGCTTCTCTGGCATTCCCACAATTTACATGCTAAGTTTGTCTCGCATGCAGAGTACAGAGCCCAACTTCTTCAACATTCCAAACGACAACACAAAAATTAATCTCTGTTGTTCTAGGCTCAAAAACAAGGGCAGATTAGTCAGAGTATTTTTAAATTCAAAATTCTCAACCACCCAATTCTGTCGTGGGATACTGATTTTTCATCAGCCAATTCCCAACATAACATGAGCCCTGTTTCTCATTGGCAGTGTGTGAGATACCACCTTATATCACTTGTATAAAAAAAAGGAAAAAAAAATTCTTTTTGGTCCTTGCTCTACTAGCTGAACTCAGGTTTCATCACTTCAAATTTCTAGCCTCTTTTTGGACAATTTCCACACAAATCGTGGGTAATAGTGCTACCTTTACTCTTTATTCTTTTTCTCTTTTGCTTTTTCTTCAATATTATGTGTCCTCTCTCTCTAAGCTAATTGGTTTCATCACTTCACCAAACTTCAAACCACGAATTCATAAACAAGATGAAGGTCTTCACCACCCCAACATCCCTTGATCGTGTACTTGAGCCGTCACCGGACATGAAAGAGTCAGTGATGGCCGTGGAGAAGATCGTAGACTACAACTTCAAGAACAAGAAGCTTCTAGAAGAAGCTCTCACCCACCCCTCCGTCGCTGGGTCCGCTTCCTATCAACGCCTCGAGGTCCTCGGCGACAGCGCTCTAAACCATGCAGTGACCAACTACTTCTTTTGTATGGCTGACCACCAAAAGTTCACCCAAGGCCAAATCACTAAGCTACGCTCCGCCAATGCTGAGAACCTCAACCTTGCCCGCATTGCCGTTCGTCATGGGCTTTATCGCTACCTTCGCCGCCAAAATACATCTGATCTTGATGTTCAGGTCTTTTTCTTTTTTCTTTTAGTCAAGCGTTTTCTGATTCTGAGTGTGATTGTTTATATATTTTTTTTCAAACCTTTCTTTTTTAATTTTAAACTTTTAGGTTGGGAAGTTTACTGAAGCTGTAATTAATGAAGAAGAAGAGCTGGGGCTTGTATATTGTAAGTCTGAAGAAGCCAAGGTTCTTGCAGATATTGTTGAATCCGTGGCAGCTGCTGTTTACATCGAGTTGAATTTTGATCTCGATAAACTATGGATGGTGTGTATTTATATTTATCTTCTTTTATTTAACATGAAAGCGTGAAAACTTTTGTTTATAAGTTTGTAAATGCGTGGAAGTTAAGCATAATTATATATAACTTATGAATTTTTGTTGTTTGCCTGTTGTGCTTTTGTAGAAATTTAAGCCTCTTTTGGAGCCTATATTTACTCTTGAAAACTTGCAAGTTGACCCCAGGACAGAATTGAATGAGTTTTGCCAGAAGAACCGGAAGCGCTATGAAATCAAGCTGCGGCCGAGACATGAGACCCGAGATGTAAGTATTGCTGATGTCTATGTTGATGGCGAGTTTGTTGCCTCAGGTTGGTCTAACAAGAAGAAATTTGCAAAGCGTAACGCTGCTAAAGAAGCTGTAAATAAGTTGTTTCAATCGGTGGTTGTTGACGATGGGTCGTTCCGAGGTAGTGCAGTTGGAAACAACATGTCATTTTGTATTGAAGAAGCGATTCATGGGTTGCATGTGCTTTGTGTCAAGAAGAGGTTGCCTAAACCTCCAGAATACAAGTATGAATCTTTACTTTATGAAATCCGTTATATATTGCTGGAATTTTGTTGGAAATTCTACTGTTAACTAGATCCATATTTGTTCTTCTATTGCAGAGAAGAGAACGTGTTTGGTCCTCCACATGAGAAGAAATATGTATACTCAGTTAAAGTGGTAACTTCAGATGGTACCGTGCTATCTGTGACGGGAGATGAAAAGTCAAGGAAAAAAAAAGCGATGAATTCTGCATCTTACAAGATGATCCTTGCTTTACAGCAAAGAAGCTAATAATATGGTCAACAGCAAAGAAGCTGATCGTATGATCAACACCAAAGCTTCGAATGATCAACAGTTATTGTCTCTGTTTTATCCAACTTAATTGGTTATCATTTGCGAAGGGGTTAAGTAATTCCTATTAAGGGTAATAAGGTGAAGGTCTCCTTCAATTTAGCTATATATGTATAAATTCCTTTAGCCGGACTTGGCAAGGCATGTGAAGAAGATAATCTCATTTTCACTATAATTTCTACAGTTCTCTTTTCCAAAATCTTCCACACTTGCACCATTATATGTGCTTAATTGTATATGTGGTTCCTCTACGTACTGCCACAAGGGTCTTCTTGTTTAAAGCGCTCCGGTAGACATATTCACTAACCCAAAAGAAAGGGCAAGAAAGAGGAAGGAGAGGAGGGTAGTGATGCTTCTTCCTCCTCCCCCTCCATGGAGTTTTTCTTTAGGACTCACAAAGGGAAAAGAGCGGTTAGGGTTTTCAAAACTTAACCTGAAATTGGTTTCAAGTTCTACGTGCAAGTAAGCACCAATTGGTTGATGATTTGTTTGAGAGTAGTTGTTTGTAATTGTAGCTGGATTATCATACTTGGATCCCACTCCATTTTTCATTCTCTAATCATCTTGATTCTAATATCGGCTTTATTTCTATCTGTTGATCACCGTTTATTTGTAGAAATTATCAACACGAGAGGTTATCGAAACAGAGGTTCTAGTTATCCTAAACTATACAAGTGATAAGGTAGGAATTAAATAATTATCTCAAGATGAGATGTCGCTTGTATATGGTGGGTCTGTAAAAGCCCCTAAGATTCTTGCAGATACCGTGGAGTCTGTGGCAGCTGCTATTTATGTTGACTTGAATTTTTATCTGGAGAAACTGGTGGATGATGTGTATCTTTATTTGCTTCTCTTTGTTTTAAACGAAAGTGAAAAGCTTGATTTTGCTAAGTTTGTAAAAAAGTTTTAGCGATTTGTCTATAGACTATAGTATAACCTTTGAACTTTTGTTATTGTTGTGTATATTTGTAGATATTCAGGGGTCTATTGGAGCCTATAGTTACTCTTGAAGACTTGCAAGGTCAACCGCAACCCGTGACAATGTTGTTTGAGCTTTTGCCAGAAGCATGTTGATATCAAACATTGGCGAGATGAGAGGAAGAGTATTGCTAATGTGTATGTTGATGGAGAATTTGTTGCTTCGGGTTCTTCTGAACATAAGGAATTTGCCAAGCTTGATGCTGCTAAGGTAGCTGTGGATAAGTTATCGCCATCTATGGGTGTAAATGATGAGTCGTTTGAAGGTGTTGTCTTAATGGATGGGTCATTTCATATTGAAGAAGCAAAACAGAAGTTGCATGAGATTTGTGACCAGAAGAAGTGGCCTAGACCAATTTACCAGTATGAATCTTTACGTTATCATGATTTTTCTATTGTCAATCCTATTTGTTAAGCAGAGCCATATTGGTTTTTCTGTTGCAGCATTGAGAAAGATGAAGGTCCTTCACATGAGAAGAGATTTGTGTCCTTAGTTAAAATTGCAACTATAGATGGGGTGCTATACATGAAGGGAGATGAAAAGTCGAGAGAAAGAGATGCGGAAAATTCTGCACTTGATGATCCGGGCTTTAAAAGAATATCGTTATATATGACGCAAAGCTCTACTTTCTGCATTTGAAGGCATAGGTTAGATGGAAATTTACATATTTAAACTTTAGAGAAAGCAAGAATTGCCATGGACTTTGGGAAATTGCTGTGTGTTCAATGCCTCATGGATGCTAAGGATTTGAGCCTTTAACGTTTGGTTTGTGCTTGTAAATTTCAGATGGTGCAAAGCTCACCTTAAATGACTTTGGGAAATTGCTGTGTTTCAATGCCTCATGGATGCTAAGGATTTGAACCTTTAACGTTTGGTTTGTGCTTGTAAATTTCAGATGGTGCAAAGTTCACCTTCAATGTAAAAAGCCTTTAACGTTTGGTTTGGCAGACGCACTGTTTTTAAATTTACCTGCAAGTTTTTCTGGCATTCCCACAATATACAAGCTAGTTTGTACTCGCACGCAGAGTACAGAGCCCAAGTGCTTAAACATTCCAAACGACAACTCAAAAATTAAACTCCGTCGTTCTCTCGGCTCTTAGAAAAGCAAGAGCAGATTAGTCAGAGTATTTTAAATTCAAAATTCTCAACCCCTAATTCGATCATAGGATGCCGATTTTTCATCACCCAATCCCCACATGAGGCCTGTTTCTCTTTTTCTTTTTAGGGTTATTCGTAGCAATGATCTCTCAATTATATTCGGATTTACATTTTGATCACTAAACTCCAAGAATAGTTACACAGGTCACTCAATTAGGTGTTGTGTTACACTATTAGCCCCTATCGTCAAATCTGTGACTCTTTCTGTTTAAAACGATGACATGGCAAGCATCTCACAAATTATTGAAAGGCAAAATTGACTTTTCAGTTAATTAAAACAAAAATATAAATAAACAATTTATTATTTTCGGTAAAGACTGGAAGAGCTTTCAGTAAAACTTCCCCAAAAGAAGAGCTATGGCTTTTCTCTGCTCCTCTCTCTCTCGGTCACCCTGTCCACCTCTGCCTTTGGCGGTACCGGCCCTCACATAGTTTTTTCTCTTAAAGCTCTTCGAATTCCTCATTTTCTCCGTCTTATGAGATCTGGGTATTGCTTTTTTTATTTTCTTCTCTCAATTTCTGCACAACCCTCTTTAGATTTACTTGTAGTCTCCACTGTTTGCTTATCTTTGAGCGGTCTAAGTCTTTTTGTTTTTCACCCTTTGCTTTGCTTTATTGCACATCTTTTTCTGTTATGGTGAAATGGGCTGTTGATTGAACCCTTTTGAAGCTTGAGCATGAAGTGAAATGAGCTTGATTATAGACTTGAAAATAAAACTTTGCCCATGAAATTGACACCACGTTAGAGAGACTTAACGGTAGGTACTAATGGTGCAATACAACACCTAATTGAGTGACCTGTGTAACTATTATTGGAGTTGAGTGACCAAAATATAAATCTGAGTATAGTTGAGAGACCATTGCTACGAAAAACCCTTCTTTTTATTAAATAATCTTTTTGGTCTCACTTTTTGAACAATTATTGGCAGTGTAAAAAATACCCCCTTCTATATCACTTGTATAAATATATATATATATAATATATTCTTTTTTGTCCTTCCAGTCCATGATGGCAAAACTAGTGGCAGCCATATGTTCACGCACTGAGCCATCAAAATTTAATTTCATCCAATCATGAGGAGGTAGCTTCCACTTGATAGAGAGAACACCTTTAGGCCTTTGGGGAGGAGTGGAGTTGATTTTAAAAAGGTCTAGACCAACCTGACCAGTAACAGTAAGAGCTCTAGTCAGATGGGGAGCCAAGTTTTTAAAGACACAGTTCCGAGCCTCCCAAATTTGCCAGCAGAGTAGGAGGGCCTTTGAGAGGCTATTTAGGCCATCTTTATCCATCATGTGAGGGAGCAAATCTAGCTACTTGATTCCATCAAAATTCTGATATGTGGTCATAGGATTGATAAAGGTGCACCTCCAAATATTAACAGCAAATTGACATTCAAAAAATAAATGGTTAATAGTCTCCAAGTGATTCTTACACAGGGGGCATTCAGGATTAATATTAGGTATGTATTTGTATAAATGGCTTTGAACTTGAAGTCTTTTTCGAATGCGTAACCAAGCAAACAGCTTGACTTTAGGGGGCAAATTCAAGTTCCACATTTTCTTCAACAAAGGAGTTCTCGGATGTGAGGGCTCATCCTGCAATTGTAAATTATAAGCAGATTTAATAGAAAACTTCCCATTCGGGTTAGGCCCCCAGACTAACTTATCATGTAGAGCAGATAGAGGTAGAGGAATGGAAAGGATTTGATCCAAAATATCTTCATCAATTACTTGAAGGAGCTTGTCCCTTTGCCAAGCATGGTTCTGAATAAAATTTGCCACTCTAGCATTCAAATTCAAGTTATGTCTCAAAAACTCAGGAATTAAATCAAGCAAAGGAAAAGGGAACACCCAGTTAGTTGTCCAGAAGGGAATAGATTGACCATTTCCAACAATCCATCTACAACCTTTAAGCAAAACTGACGGAGCATCAAGGATAGCCTTCCAGGAAAGCGACTGAGAAGTCTTTTTTCTGCCAAACAGGAAGTAGTCTCTTTTTGAGTATTTTTTAGTCATGATATGAGCCCACCAATTGGTAGTATCAGTCAAGCAGATCCAACCTAATTTGGCTAAAGCCGCCTTATTAAAAAGAGTAGCAGATCTAACCCTTAGACCCCCAAGGTGTTTTGGAAGACAAACATCTTTCCAAGAAACTGGGGGAACCTTCTTGTCATTGCCCCAGAAAAAACGTCTACAACAAACATTCAATTCCTTACAAACTTCTCTGGGACATTTAAAACAGGAAAGAGTATGGTTAGGAATTCCAGAGACACTAGCCTTTATTAGCGTGAGACGGCCAGCTTTAGATAAAGTGTTGGCCTTCCAACTGGCAAACTTAGACCGAATTCTTTCAATCAAAAGATTGGCATTAGCAGGATCTTTCCAAAAGATAATGTTGTGGATGCCAAGGTAACGACCTAAAGTGGTTTTGTGCTGAATCTGCAAAAGATTACTTAGCACGGTTTGACTTTTGTATGAACATTTCCAGAAAAATAAATGGTGGACTTATGCAGGTTAATTTACTTACCAGAGACTTTAGAGAAAATATCTAACACTGTATTGATATTTTTGGCAGCCACCGTAGTTGCTCTAGCAAAAATAAGGCAATCATCAGCGAAGACCAAGTTAGAGATACGGTCACCTCCAGGGGAAGAGAGCAAACCCACATTAGATTTAGTATTCCTTGCGAGACAATTTAAATTCCTAATAAAAGGCTCCATGTAAAGGATAAAGATATAAGGCGATAAAGGATCTCCCTACCTAATTCCCTTGGAAGCCCTAAAGTGGCCATAGGGAGAACCATTAATAAGAAGTGAAAAGGAAGTTCTAGAAACACAATTCATAATTCGATCACACCAGGCATTACTAAAACCAAATTGTATCAAGCAGCCTCTGATGAACCTCCAGTCAAGGAGGTCATAAGCTTTTTCAAGGTCAAGCTTAATGGCCATAGCTTTTTTGTTACCTTTCTTTCTTTTAAAATCATGGAATAGCTCATAAGCAACAAGAATATTATCAAAAATAGAACTACCTGGAGCAAAAGCTCCTTGGTTTCTGGATATGCATTTTGAAAGTAAGGATCTAAGACGATTTACCAAAATTTTTGTGATAATTTTGTACGAGACATTTCATAAACTAATGGGCCTATATTGGTTTACTGTCTCAGGGGAATTAACTTTAGGAATAAGGGCTATATAGGTATGATTGACATCCTGCAAAGGAACATTATTGATAAGGAAATCATTAACTAGGTCCTTAATTTTATTCTTAGTATTCTTCCAACAAGTTTGGTAGAACACTGCTTGCAGGCCGTCAGGGCTAGGGGCTTTAAGAGGCCATATACCCAACACATCATACTCCATCTCAGAATCAGAAACAGGAGCCATGTTTACATTATCTTGGCTGGTGATGCAAGGCTCAACAACTTGAAGGAAATTACTCATTAGAAGAGGGTTTGGAATCTAATCAACAGTGAATCTGAGCTTGAAAGCTTGAATAAAGGTATGGTGGAGAACATCACCCTCAACCCACAACCCATTAGGATCCCTAATTCTAGTGATTTGATTACGTTTCCATCTAATTAAAGCTTGAGTGTGAAAGTATTTGTTGTTCTTGTCCCCAAGTTTAAGCCAGTTAGCTCTAGCTTTTTAGGCATAAAAAACTTCTTCTTGATCAAGCAAAGTCCTTAGTTCCGTGTTTAACTTGAGATCTTTATCTAACAAATAAGGATTGAAAGGGTTTTGGGCTAATTGCTCCTGGGTTAAGAGTAAATCCTCTTGGATTAATCTAATCTTCTAGAACAAGTCTCCAAAGACATTTCTGTTCTAGGATTTTAGTTTGTGTTTAAAAGTGTTGCATCAGGATTGAATTCTTTGGGCAACGTTCCCACTGTAGGAAGTGTCCCAAATTTGGTTTACCACTTTGTCAAAATCTTTATGGGCTAACCACATGGCCTCAAACTTGAAGGCTTTAGGGACTTTTCTAGGGGTATCGTTACTATTGAAGAGAATGGGACCATGGTCTAATCTAAGGATAGGTAGATTTTGGAACTCACAGTTAGGAAAAAGTCGCACCCAATCTGGGTTAGCAACAGCCTGATCTAGTCTTTCAAAAATAACTGAGTTATCTTGATGCCCATTGCACCAGGTGAAAGGAGCACCAAAAGCATTCATAGATACAACTTCACAGTCACTTAGGAGTTTATTAAAGTTCATCATGGCCTGGGTAATCACTTGAGATCCACCCTCCTTTTCATCTAGAGAGCAGATGTTGTTAAAGTCACCAATCAGAGTGCAAGGGATATTGGGCATGGGTTTAAGCGACCTGAGATCAATCCACAGAGCCGCTTGTTTGGATTTTTTAGGGTAGGCGTAGACGAAAGTGTTTATCCACGCCTTCTTAGTAGAAAGGTCTTGAATTACACAATGAATATAACGCTCATGGTAATTCAAAATACTAATATTGAAAATAGAAGGATTCCACATCAAGATAATTCCCCCACATTGTCCTACAAAGGGGATACAAAAGCTGCTAGTAAAGCCTTATCTCTAGATCAAACGATCAACTTGATCCCGAGCGGCCCTAGAATCCAGAATACAAAAAACATATAAACATAGCGTACTAATATAAAAGAGAGATTGGATAACAAAGCCATGCCAGGCATTGCCTCAGCTATTCCAAACTAAGATCTTCATGGGATGGTTGTGTTAATGTCACGGGCAGGGGGGTGATAAACCTCCAGAATTTCAACACTAGGTTTTGACTCCTCCTAGACTTCTTCAAAGAGTTCTCTAGTTCTTTTCTTAGGGCTCTGGAAAGCTAAAGCGTTAGAAGAGCTATAAGCTTCCTGAGATAGGCTTGGTTCCTCCACCAGTTTCTTCCCTTTATCCACTCCACTCAGTCTAGCCTCCTAAAAGAAAACTTTAGGGTTCTTACCCGAGTTCCCTTCAGTGATTTTAATGCCCCTAGCCACTTCAATAAAGGTTCTGCCATCTCTCACGGCTTCTTTGGTTTTCCCTTTGCGACTGGACACCACCGTCCAACCCACATATTTCTCTACACTATCCTGCGTATTACCATCCTTTGCTTCTTCATCAAAATCATTCCTATGAACATCCTCAACAGTAACGAGTTGAGGGAATACAAGAATCACACATCATCCTGCAGGTTCTTTTGATCATCCTCATCTAAAACAAGGTCCCTTAGAAAGAACTTAGGTTCGTTATTCAACCGCTCCACTTGAAGGTAGTATTTGTTGGAAATCTTAACTGGGCATACATGCCCAGGTTCCTTCTTCTAGCTGCAGTAAAAGCAGATGGCAAACAGGGCCTCATAATTGATGTAGATACGAGTTTCCTTTGGGTTATCCCCCAAAATCAAGCACCGCTTCAAGGGCTTGGTTAGATCCACTTCTAGACATACTCGAACAAACATGCTTTGCTTACCCACCATGGAAGCTTGGTCAATGCTAATTAGGGTCCCAAGGATAGAGACCATATCACTAAGGACGTCTAGATCCTTATAATGGAGCGGTAAAAACGGGATCCTCACAAAACAAACTATAGATTCGACAATTGCATGGAAAGGGGAAAAATCTGGAGGCCACCTTTGCAATGCAAAAATCTGACCTTGGACAAACCAAGGTCTATGCTTGAGCACATAATCAACATCCTCCTCAAAGTAGAACTCAATCTTGTACCAGTCTCTGCCAATGTGATCCATAGAGATATCCTCCTGTAGGTGTTTCCAATCACTTTTCAGCCTATTTCTTATTGCCTGCCAGGGACAGGGAATACTTTCCCAACAAGAACGAGAGATTCAAAGTGACTTTGCATAGTGGAAGCAAGCTCAGTGGTGGAAACTTTAGTTTCATTGTTCTCCATGTTAAAGGTAAACCGACTTTGTGGATGATGGAAGGTTCACGGGGTGGGGTTCTCAAGGGGTTGGGGTTGGCTCTAGGACTTGAGCTATGGGATCTAGGACGGAAGGCACTAGCAACAAGTTGTGGATTCATGGTAACACAGGAATACAATACAGAGAAATAGCAGTGAGAAAATTGATGGACTTGGAGGCAGATAAACAACCATCTCCAAGTGAAAGTATAAATAGGGAGCTTGAGCTGGTAGAAATGATTAAACCACAACATCAACCACCAATGCATGTAAGAAAATTTGAATGATGAAGAAAGATACTCCCCAAGGTCTTGAGAACGCCAACAATAGACAGGGCATGCCTTCATGGTAAGCTGGGTTAACCAGTTTAACAAGCTGTTGAAGTTCTCCATGCAATCTTGTCCATTAGATCGGGCTAGCATTGGATTGATTATGGCAGAGGAATGATTAAGAATAGTTAAAATAAGGAGAATAGTGTCGATTGAAATCCTTCCCCAATAACACTTCTCTGGAGCACTCTCGAGAAGAGCAATCGATGCCAGTGAGGTCTTCCCCGCCGATGTTTGGTGAACAGATCCCCTTTTCCAAAAAAGGATTTTGTTGGTCCATCCAAGTTTTGTTACGTATTTGCTATCTGATTGAAGGTCCCAAAGCAAGTCATGTCTGATTTGGAAAATCTTGCGACTGTTGGTCCGTCGATCCTTTCCCTCCTTCCTGCGTCTTTTCCTCTTCCTTAATTTCCAGATTCCCAAATTTTGAGCCCTAATTGTGCCCTAGATCATTTCCTCTCTTTTTCTCTCCAGAGCTTTTCTCTCATGTTTCTCCCTTGTTTCATTATTATATTATTGATTTTTATCTTTTACATTTACATTTGCATTACCCATAGAAAGCATGTGAGAGAGGAGAGTTGATATTTTATTATAAAAAGCAAGTGGAGCCCAATATACCTCTTCACTTTGAAGTAGGTAATATTGCCTTGTTGGGGAGAGTAGATATATTTTGCCTACCCATTTGCGTCTTCACTTGGAGTATGGAAATGCTGATGTGGCAAGGCAAATGAGGTTTGCCTACTCTTTTGCCTCTTACCTTGGAGATGCTCTAAGTTGTTATAGTACAATTTTGCCTACTTCATTCGCATAGTCCCTCCTATGTTTCACTTCAAATTTCTGGCACTTCCAATTTCTACACAAATCGTGTGTGATTGGCTACACTGTTCTACCTTTATTCTTTATTCTTTTGTTGTAAAATGAACGGGATTATACGAGAATATTGAGATGTGCGTGTAAAGTAAATAAGACACAATATTTAATGAGGTTCGGCCTTGCCTACGTACTCGGAGAGCAGTAGCAGTAACTTTTTCACTATGTAAATAATAGGACTACAACTTTAGTATTTACAATATCTGTGGCTCATTAATATTTCTCTCTGCTCTCTGTTTCTCTCCACTCACTCACCCTCTTTCTTCCTTCTCTTCTTTCTTTCCTCTTTGTTTGGGCTCTCATTTCTTTTCTGATGGTCTGTATAGCAAAGGAAGGGGGAAGCCGTATTTGTAGGCAGAATTCCGTGGCTGTTTACTCATTTTTCTTTGGCTTCACATGGGTGTTGGCAGACAAGCTTCACCATTATTCTTCTTCAATCAATTAGGTAGTGGGCTCTATCATTTTGGGCTCCACATTCTTGACTTTACATCTTTTTCTTTTTCTTTAATATTATGCTCTTACTACTAAGGTTGGTGATGAAGCTAATTGGTTTCATCACTTTAATTTTCTGGCATGTCCACTTCTTACATTACACAAGTAGTTTTACTTCATCAAACTTCAAACCCCGACGACCCCGAATTATATGAACAAGATGAAGAAAGCCTTCACCACCCCAACATCCCTTGATCGTGAACTCAAGCCATCGCCGGTAATGAAAGAGTCAGTGACAGCCGTGGAGAAGATCGTCGGCTACAGCTTCAAGAACAAGAGGCTTCTAGAAGAAGCTCTCACCCACTCCTCCTTCCCTTGGTCCACTTCGTATCAACGCCTCGAGGTCCTTGGCGACAGCGTTCTGAACCACGCAGTCACCAACTACTTCTTTTGTATGGCTGACCGCCGGAAGTTCAACCAAGACCAAATAACTAAGCTACGCTCCGCCAACGCTGGCAACCTCAAGCTCGCCCGCGTCGCTGTTCGCCTTGGGCTTTATCCCTACCTTCGCCGCTTCAATACACCTGTTCTTGATGATAAGGTTGTTTTTTTTTCCTCTCTCAAGCGATTTCTGATTTTGAGCGGGACTTTACATTTTAGATGCCCATGGAATTTAGGTAGGCTTGTTTTTTTTTCTTTCTTAATTGACGCCCATGGACTTTACATTTCTTCCAAAAAAATACGGAACTTCAACATCGGAATGCGGAAAACTCTGGAATTTTTGGAACAACTTATCTGTCTATTATATGCTAGTATTTATATATTGTTATCTTTAAGGAACAACTTTTGTGTAGTCTAACCTTGAAACTCCATTCTATTTTGGAATGCGGAATTATTGGAATTTAAAAATACATTTCAATTCCAATCCAAATTTTTTCGTAATTTTTGGTCCCAAAAGCAGAATTCGGATCAAATTTGACCGGAATCGGAATTTCCGGCCCAACTTGCACCCCTAAGTAGAACGTAATCCACCCAAAAAAACAAGGTTTCGAATTGCATTAAAGTTTACCTGTTTCTTTTGAGTTGTCGCTAGCAAGTGAGCATTATGTGATGCAATTACATTAATGACTGACAACAACTCGCGTGTGTGGGCAATACTCCTTAACAACGGTTTTGTTTTGCTATTTGGTGAAAAGGAAGTTGAAGGCCAAACGAATACAAATAACAAATACGCACAAAAAATTTGTTTTTACATCAGCATGATTGTTTATATTTGACTAACCGTGCTTTCGCAGTTTGTTTAACATCATTGGTTGTTAACTAATTGTTCTTTCTTTGGGTTTTATGAGCAAGTTTTTTTATTTATTATTTATTTTTTAAAGCGTAGGTTAAGGAGTTTATCGAAGCAGTAATTAACGGAGAAGACGAGACGGGGCTTGTACATAAGGTTCTTGCAGATATTGTTGAGTCCGTGGCAGCTGCTATTTATATTGACTTGAAATTTGATCTCGATAAACTATGGATGGTGCGTATTTATTTTACCTTCTAATTTTATTTAACATGAAAGTGGAGAACTGTTGTTAAGTTTGTAAATGCTTGGAAGTTGGGGCATGACTGTGTATATATATGACCTATGAATTTTTGTTGTTTTATATAGATTTTTAAGCCTCTTTTGGAGCCTATATATACTCTTGAAGACTTGCGTGGTCGCCCCATGGCAATATTGTATGACTTTTGCCTGAAGAACGGGAGGCGCCTTGAGATCAAGCTGAAGCCAAGAGATGAGACTGAAAATATAAGTATTGCTGGTGTCTACGTTGATGACGTGCTTGTTGGCTCGGGTTCTTCTAAGGGGAATAGTAATGCAAGGCAGAATGCTGCTAAAGAGGCTGTACATAAGTTGTCGCAATCGATGGTTGTAAATGATGGGTCCTTCGAAGGTATTCCAGCTGGAAACAACAGGTCATTTCGTATTGAAGAAGCGATACAAATGTTGCATGTGCTTTGTGCCAAGAAGAGGTTGCCTAAACCTCCAGAGTACAAGTATGAAATTTTACTTTATCATGGTCATAAAGTATTGGTAAACAAAGAGAAAAAGAAACGTTATCTAGCTGGAATTTTGTTGTAAATTCTATTGTTAACTCGATACATATTTGTTTTTCTATTGCAGAGAATTCGTGTTAGGTCCTCCACATGAGAGGAAATATTTATACTCAGTTAAAGTGGTAACTTCAGATGGTACCGTGAAATCTGAGACGGGAGATGAAAAGTCAAGAAAAAAATATGCAATGAATTCTGCAGCTTACAAGATGTTCCTTGCTTTACAAGAATATTATAATATGATCAACACCATAAAGTCTTGTAGAATGATCAACAGAAAAGAAGCTGATAATATGATCGACACCAAAGACACTGATCGTATGATCAACCCCAAAGAAGCTTATCGTATGATCAAGACCAAAGAATCTGATTGCATGATCAAGACAAAGGAATCTGATTCCATGTTGGATTATATTGACTCACTACTCGACACACTTGGGGCTAAGGCCTATGGGGTGATAATAAGTCTCCTGGAGTTTTTTTTAACCTAGTTTGTTTCTGCTTTTGTCTGCTACTTTGGGTGATATTAGTTGGTTTTTTGCTAAGTAAATTCTATGAAGGGTGATGTGACGACGGAGGTATCCTTCGATTTACCTACACATGTATAAATTCCCATAGCCAGACTTGGCAAGACATGAGTGAAGAAGATAATCTCATTTTCTCTATAATTGTATCTTCCAAAATGTTCTACACTTGCACCATTATATGTGCTTAATTGTATATGTGGTAAGTTCCTCTACCTGTTACATTTGAGCCTGTAACACTTGGTTTGTGCTCGTATGTTTTAAGATTGCTTGGAGTAAAAATTGCATATCTGTGTATATGTTTGTTTTCTTTTTGGTAAATTGTACCCATCATCAATCGCATGGTCTAGCATCCATCACCAGAAATGAAACAATCGGTGTGAACCGTGGAGCAAATCCTGGGCTACAAGAGGCTCCTAGAAGAAGCTCTGACTACACTGAATCCGCGTTGTATCAGCGCCTTGAGTTCATCGGCGGTGACGCCATCTCCAAGATAAGGTCATATACTATTGAATTAATTGTTCCTTTGTTTTAAATTTTTTTTCCTGTCTGCTTCTCTGTTTTGTATGTGAAAAGAAAATTTTAGATCTTTCTTATTACTTTGGGTCAAGAGCTCCTAAGGTTCTTGCAGATATTGTGGAATCTGTGACAGCCGCTATCTTTATTTGACCTGAATTTTGATCTGGAGTAACTGTGGGTGGTGTGTATTTAATTTGCATTTGTTTGTTTAAAAAGAAAATGAAAACCTTGATTTTGCTAAATTTGACTTCAGGGGTCTAGTGGAGCTTATAGTTACTCTCGAAGACTTGCAAGATGAACCGCGACCCGTGACAATGTTGTTTGACCTTTGCCAGAAGCATGGGAAGCATGTTGATATCAAGCACATTGGAGAGATGAGACCAAGAGTATTACTAGTTGTATGTTGGTGCCAAATTAATTGTTACTTGGGTTCGTCTTAGCATAAAGAAATTGTGCCAAGCTTGATGCTGCTAAGTTAGCTCTATATAAGTTGTCGCAATTGATGATGAATGGGTCGTGTGAAGGTATTGTTGGAATGAATGGGTCATTTCATATTGAAGAAGCAAAGCAGAAGTTGCATGAGCTTCGTGACAAGAGGAAGTGGTCTTTACCTTTTAATGATTTTAAGTGGTGTTAGAATTATGTTGTTAATTCTTGTTGTTAAGCAGAGCCATATTGGTTTTTCTGTTGCAGTATTGAGAAAGATGAAGGTCCTTCACACGATGAGAAGAGATTTGTGTCCTCAGTTAAAATTACAACTATGGATGGTGTGCTATGAATGAAGGGAGATGAAAAGTCGAGAATAAAAGATGAGACAATTTTGCAGCTTCCTCGATGTTCCGGGCTTTACAAGAATCTGGTTATATATGACGTAACGCATATGTTTATATAATCATCTACCTGCGGCATTGAATGCATAGGTTGGATGAACCATATTTAAACTTTAGAGATAGCAAGAATTGCCATGGACTCTAGGAAATTGCTGTGTTAAATGCCTTAAGGATGCTAAGGATTAACGTTTGGTTTGTGCTTGTAGTTTTCAGATGACCCAAGATCACCTTCAATGTAAAGAGCCTTTAATGTTTGCTTTGGCAGACGCTTTGAAATTTACCTACAAGTTTCTCTAGCTTTTCACAAGTTACAAGCTAGTTTGCACTTGCACACACACAGACACAGAGTAGACAACACAAGTGCTTAAACATTCCAAACGACAACACAAAAATAAAACTTTGTCGTTCTCTCGGCTCTCATTCTCTACCCCGCAATTCGATCATGGGATGCTGATTTTTCATCAGCCAATCCCCACATGAGCCCTGTTTCTCTTTCTTTTTCTTAAAGAACCTTTTTGGTCCTTACTTTTCTAGCCTAGCGTGACTTTTAGGTTTCATCAGTCTAATTTTCTGTCATTTCCAGTTTCCACACAAATAGTGTGTGATTGGCTGTTCTACCTTTACTCTTTATTCTTTATGTTTCCTCTTTACCTACTATTAAGGTTGGTGATGAAGCTAATTGGTTTCATCACTTAAATTTTCTGCCATTTCCAATTCTTACACAAGTAGTTTTTACTTTATTAAACTTCAAACGACGACCCCCCACGAATTCATCAACAAGATGACGAAGGTCTTCACCACCCCAACATCCCTTGATCGTGTACTATCACCAGAAATGAAAGATTCAGTGACAGCCGTGGAGAAGATCGTCGGCTACAACTTCAAGAACAAGAAGCTTCTAGAAGTAGCTCTCACCCACCCCTCCTATAAACGCCTTGGCCTTGCGACCCTTGGCGACAGCGCTCTTAACCTTGCAATGACCAACCACTTCTGTTGTATGGCTGACCACCGTCAGTTCAGCGAAGGCCAACTCACTTTGCTACGCTCTGCCAATGTTAGCAACCACAAACTCGCCTGCGTCGCCGTTCGTCATGGCCTTTATCGCTACCTTCGCCACAATGAACCTGCTTTTGATGATAAAGTCTTTTTCTTTTTAATTTTATTCAAGTGATTTTCGATTCTTAGGGGGACTTTACTTTATAGTTTGACTAACCTTGCTTTTTATTTATTTATAAACTCTTAGATTGGGGAGTTTGTTGAAGCAGTAATTAATGGAGAAGAAGACGTGGGGTTCTTTGAGTCCGATGAACCCAAGGTTCTTGCAGATATTGTTGAGTCCGTGGCAGCTGCTATTTACATTGAGCTAAATTTTGATCTTGTTAAACTATGGATGGTGTGTATTTATATTACCTTCTTTTATTTAACATGAAAGTGGAAAACTTATGTTAAGTTTGTAAATGCGTGGAAGTTGGCAATAACTATATAACCTATGAATTTTTGTTGTTTGCCTATTGTGCTTTTGTAGAAATTTAAGCCTCTTTTGGAGCCTATATATACTCTTGAAAACTTGCGAGATCACCCGATGACAATATTGAAAGAGTTTTGCGAGAAGAGCGGGAAGCGCCTTGACGTGCTGCCGAGAGATGAGACCGGAAATATAAAATATAAATGTCTATGTTGATGGCCAGCTTAGTGGATCGGATTCTGCAAAACGGAAGAATACCGCACAGCGTATTGCTGCTAAACAAGCTATACAAAAGTTGTCGCAATTGATGGATGTAAACAACGAAGGTACTGCAGCTGGAAACGACAACTCATTTCGTATTGAAGAAGCGACGCATGAGTTGCATGTGCGTTGTGCCAAGAAGTGGTTGCCTAAACCAGCTTACAAGTATGAATATTCTTTAGTTTATCATGATCATACAGTATTGGCAAACAAAAATAAAGAAAGCCCTTATCTTATCTATTGCTGATTCTATTGTTAACTAGATCCATATTTGCTTTTCTAATTATTGTAGAAAGGAGAAGGTATCAGGTCCTCCACCTTCACCCAAATTTGTATACTCAGTTCAAGTGGAAACTTCAGATGGTACCGTGAAATCTGTGAAGGGAGATGAAAAGTCAAGAATACAATATGCGAAGAATTCTGCAGCTCACAAGATGATCCTTACTTTACAAGAATATGATAATGTGATCAACACCAAAGAATCCGATTTCGAAATGGGCTATATTCCCTCACTCTACACACTTGAGGCTAAGGCCTATAGGGTGATAAGAAGTCTCTTGGTGTTTTGTTTGAAGGGAATATGTCTGCTAGTTATTGTCTCTGTTTTGGCCAGCTTAGTTGCTGAGGGGTATGAATTCCCAACCAGACTTGGCAAGGCATGAGTGAAGAAGATAATCTCATTTTCTCTATAATTTCTGTACTTTTCCCTCCGAATTTCTTCCGTAGTTTCACACACACACACACATATATATATATATATATGTGTGTGTGTGTGTTTTGTAGTTGTATATGTGGGTAGGTTCCTCTGCCTGCTCCATTGATTTGAACTTGTAACACTTGGTTCGTGCTCGTAGGTTTTAGATTGCTCGGAATAATAATTGCATATTTGTGTATATGTTTGTTTTGTTTTTGTATCCATTAGTCTCATTTTTCTTCTTTCCTTTGGGTCCTTGCCTAAAATCAGAAATCCAAAATGGTAACTGATCGCTAACATTCAAAAATTAAATGCTAAGAGATTCATGAATTATATCACTTCTCTTTGTAAGGATCTTTTCTATTGCAACTACGGATGGTGTGGTATGCTAAGGATTTGAGCTTTTATCATTTCGTGTGTCCTCGTAGTTTTCAGATGGTCTGCACTAACAATGTATCACCAGCTCAACCATCAGCAGCTATTGCCAAAAACCACCTTCATCCTAAACCTCATACTCCGGACATTAATTTTTTTATGCCATCTATTTCGTTAATTTTCCTGTTAAATTTCATCACGTGCACATGACCCATTTCTTTCATTTCCATTCATACGTACGTACACAATCTATAGTTTCATTTCCTCTGCTGTTTGTGAGGCTATGTGGCTAAGAAACCTTTTGGAGTCATTGAATGATCCACAAGAAGAATATACAGTGATTAATGTAGACGACGAATCAATAAGCACTCAAAAGAATCCAATACAACATGGAAAGAAGTAAGCATATTGACACAACGTTCCATTTTAATTTTATTTTATGGATAATATTTGTGAAGTACTGTAGAAGTCCTTCAAGATATTAGGCAAATTCCTCTCTCGAATCTCAAAAGCTACAATGATAGATTTGAAGAAAAACTTACATGTGACAGAAATAACACTATTTTGTTACCAATCACATTCCGCCAATCATTATAAGAATTCCATAGGGTTGAATATAATTGGATGGGGATAGTGCTCCTCCCATGACATGCAAATTCTTCTCGTTTGCTCTGCATCATATCCGTACAGATCTCTCTGTAAATCACGAAACTGCATTGTTGTCCCCCACTTAATCAAAGTATTTTTATTTTTTACGACTGAAAATGGATGCAAGTGAGAATAAATTCGGAGTTTTTGTCAGCCAATCCCTACGTGACAAACCTCGGGCTACACAGGTTTACCTTTATTACTTTTCTCTTTTAACTTTTTCTTTAAAATATTCTTTTTCCTCTTACTTTGCCATTAGGTTTCTGGCATTTCCAATTCTTACACAAGTGGTTAGTTTTACATCAACACAACGCACCATCAAAGTTCAAATCAAACCACGACCCAGACGAATTCATCAACGAGACAAGATGAAGCTCTTCACCCGCCAACTCCAGCCATCACCGGAAATGAAAGAGCGGGTGACAGCCGTGGAGAGAATTGTAGGCTACGACTTCGTGGACAAGACGCTTCTAGAAGAAGCTCTCACCCACCCCTCCTCCTGTCGGCCCAATTCGTATCAACGCCTGGAGCTCCTCGGCGACAGCGCTCTCAACCACGCAGTGACAAAGTACTTATTTCTTGACAGCCGGAAGTTCAACGAAGACGAAATCACTAACCGACGCAAAGATACCGTTAGCAATCCCTACCTCGCCCGCATTGGTGCTCGGCTTGGGCTTTATGACTACCTTCTCCGCTACAATACACCCGATCTTGATGATCAGGTCTTTTCTTTTCCTTTTTCTTTTTCATGTCTCTCTTGCGATTTCTGTGTGGGACTTTGCTTTATTTGGGAAAAGAGAAAAACAAAATATTTTTAGGTGGAATTTAGTTGGGTATATTTTAGTTGGATATTTATGTTTGCCAAGTATTAATTCTTTTTAATTCGTGTAAAGTGAGGACATAATTCATTGAAAGAGACCAGGTTTAGAATTGTACTACAGTAGTTATCTTCTGAAAAAACAAAATTAGAATCTCACTACAGTTTGCCAATTTCTTTTGAGCCAAGATTTAGTAAGTGAGGAAGTACGACCCATCACCAATAATTCTTAACATGAACGGATGACAACAACTCACGCACGTGTGATAACTATCTTAACATTTTTCTTGTTTGTTTTTTAGTGAAAGGGAAACCAAAGCCCCAAAAAACAAAAATGACACATAAAAAAGTTGTTTGTGCATCAGCGTGCGAGTGTTTATATTTCAACTAACCTTGATTTTCCGCTTAAAACTTGGTTAAAAGATTTTTACTTGTTAATAAATTGTTTTCACATTAGGTTTTATGAGAAATTTTTTTAATTTATTTCATAATTCCAGGTCGCAAAGTTTACTGAAGGAGTAATTAAAGGAAAAGATATGACGGGGTCTCCAGGCTACAAGGTTCTTGCAGATGTTGTCGAATCCGTGGCTGCTGCTGTTTACGTTGACTTGAATTATGATCTCGAGAAGCTGTGGAAGGTGCGTATTTCTATTAGCTGGTTTTCTTTAGCATGGAAGTTGGAAGACTTTTGTTAAGTTTTTAAATGCTTGGAAGAACTATATCTATATATATAACCTCTAAATTTTTTTTATTTGCTATTCTTCATTTGTAGATATTTAAGCCTCTTTTGGATCTCGAAAAATCTGATTGCATGATGAAGACAAGGGAATCCGATTCCATGTTGGGTTATATTGCCTCACTACTCGACACACTTGGGGCTAAGGCCTATAGGGTGATAACAAGTCTCTTGGTTTTTTGTTTGAGGGGAATAATACTGCTAGTTATCGTCTGTGTCTGGGCTAAATTAAAAGACTGTGTTGCTCAGTAATTCCTATTAAGGGTGATGAGATGGAGTTCCCTTAGCCAGACTTGGCAGGGCATGAGTGAACCTGTAAGTGTAACACTTGGTTTGTCCTCGTATGTTTTAGATTGCCTGGAATAATAATTGCATATTTGTTTATATATGTTTGCTTTTAATTTTGTACATATCCATTTGTCTCAGTTTCTTCTTTCCTTTTGGGTCTTTCCCTAAAATCAGAAATCCAAAATGGTAACTGAGTAAGAGCTATAACATACGCAAATTAAATGCTAACTGTAAGAGATTACTATTAATAAATAAAAACAAAGTTAAGTTATAGAAGAACTTTTGAGGCTTTCTTTCTCGGTAAGAATGTTAGGTATAACCCAAAGGAAGTGCATCCTGCAATCAACAGTAAAAATTTAGCGAGTTACAATAAAATCCACATACTACTTGCTCACTAACTTGTTGAACGCTTGGTAGCTGCGTAAACAATAGAGAGGCTGAAGATTTAGGGCAAATGATTCTATTGAAGAATTCACTGCAATTCATTCTATTATATGTTCAAAAGCTAACTAATTAGTAAGTTAGTAAGGGCCTCACTAGGAACGTTTACGTAAAAGAGGGTGAGAAGTGGGCTAGCTTTAGTACATTGAGGTACTAAACCAGGAAACTTAGGCCTCGAAGGCTTTCTTTGTCAAGTGTTGGAATGTGTGTTTGCAGATATATCGAAATAAATATAATCTAACATATTTAAACTAGATTGATTCTAAGGCCATTTATCCGGATCTTTAAATCAAATGGCTCCTCCCATTATTTTGGTTAATTCCACAATTCTTCCAATGGCGGAACTCGAGAGTATTCTATCTTGAAAACTCTTAGTGGGATGGGAAACTCCATATTACTTGGATCATCACACCATAATATATAGAATCATGGGATATCACAAATAATAGAGAGAGATGATCCTTCTTCTACTCTTTCACATCTTGATGTGAGTTACCATATAATTTGGCCTCTAACAAATATGTAACCCCGAATATTATGGTGACACACCATTGTACTAGTTAAGTATTAACCCACCACCATGCTTGCTTAGTATATAGATCCAAACACAAACCTCATCATATTGGAATGTTGGCCATGTTTGTTCCTACCCTTGCAACATCCAATGTATAAAATGGATTCCTCTTAAACACAAGTACTATGCGTTAGGCCCCCATATCTGAGGCAAGCCTTTACAAGGGTTATGCTTAATTACAATCCACCATGATGGAAGGCCGCGACTAGGCTTTAAAAAAGTCTATCGTTTATCCACTTAATTTAGAGATAATTGAGGATTTTAATGGTGTCATCATTTTCATGCTTTAATCCAATTAAACTACTTGGTGTTAAATACACATGATAAACCTTTCTTGTCTTTTGGGAATCTATAAACCTTATTTAAATTAATTTAAAAAAATGAATTAATCTAAAAATATTAAAAATTCATTAAAGTAAATCATAACATTAGAGAAAGGCTCGGACAAAAAAAAAACAACATTAGAGAAAGGAAAAAAAACTTGAAAAAAAGGAATGGGGGTTGTCGGGAAGGGAAGGATCCAGCAACGGAGAGGTGGGAAGGAGGGGCATGGCCACAGTGGGAGACATGGAGAGAGGGGAGTGGGGCGACGACCGGATGAGTAGAGATTGGGGTGGAGATGGGTTGGAAAATCTGGGTGACCAACTGGCTGGGATGGGGTAAATGGCTAGGGGATGGTCGGGTGTAGGGCTTGTTCTTGTGAGAGGGAGATATATATATATATATATATATATATATATATATATATATTAAGGAGTGAGGTAGATTAGAGTTGGGATGGTATGTTGTTGCTGGGGAGAAAGAGAAGAGAGAACAATGGTGGTTGGCGGTTGGGATTGGAGGTGGTGTCTTTTATTTTTTTATTTTTTAGTTCTAGGTTTTTTTAAAAATTTTTATTTATTTATTTATTAAGTTAACTCTTATTTATCTATTTTAAATTGTATTCAAATAGTTATGTTTTTTAATTAATATTTAAATATTTTTAAATTATTTTAACAGAAAATTTAACGAAAAGACTTAAAACACCCTTAAAATGAGTGGAAAATTGGATGGTGTTAAAATCAGATGACAAATCATGGATTTAAAAAAATTAAAGTGAAATTTCTCTTAAATTTTTCTTTAAGGTGAAAAATTGAAACTGAGGTCTAAGTTCATGTGACATTTTTTTAAAAAATCTCTTAATAATTTTCGTTGAAAATAATTCCATTTTATTTTTTTTTTATGATAAAAAAAAAAAAAACCCACTGTTATAAACCAAATACTGTTTTCTTAAAAAAAAAAAAAAAAAAAAAAAAAAAAAAAAAAAAAAAAAAAAAAAAAACCATACTGTGCAGATGATAGATATAAAGGTCTTTTTGTTGTTGTTCATAGATAAGATATAAAGGTCTCGGTACTAAATGATGAGAGCTCTCATAAATTCTGGTACACGCAGCAAAACTTACCCAATTTTGTCATAGCAATATATCATGTTTCCTTTGGGCTTTCTTTCAATGTAAATAAATCTTAAGTCAGTTAGACACCACATAATTATTATTATTTAAATAATTCCCAGAACCATCAATACCACCACCAATAACATTCTCCTGAATTCCCAGAACCATCCATACTACCACCAATATCACATATAATTTTCTATTGTTGGCAACTTAGCACCGAAATTATTAAATGACACATGAAAAAAATCGTGGAAATTAGGGATAAATATTTCCGAGTTTAATTTCCATCAAAAGTGGTGTCATTTCAATTGCTATTGCGTGGGAATTCATTTCCCAATCAAATTTGTAATTTATGCATTTATTATGAAGTTCGACATACATAAATTCAAACACTAAAATAAGTAATTGCCTTAAATTTAAACGATTAATATCTAAATTCTGTCATTTTAGAATTCTATTCGATTTTTAATTCCTTCATTCAAACGGAGGGTTAGTGTTTAATAGGATTTGTTCTAGTTTTTAAAATTAAAGAGGTAACAAGTTCTACTTGGTTGATGATTTGAATTAAAATTCCTTGTTTGTAATTGTAGTTGGTTGATGATTTGATTTAAAGTCCTTGTTTGTAATTGTAGTCCTTGTTTGTAATCTCTAATATCGGCGATATTTCTATCTATTGAAACCGTTTATTTGTAGAAATTGTCAACTCGAGGGGTTATCGGAACAGAGACAGAGGATGTACTTATCCTCAACTATACAAGTGATAAAGTAGGAATTATATAATTAAGTAACACGAAACCATGGAGGACTCTACTATTAACCTTAATTTCTAGTATATTATGGAAAAGGCATGAAGATGTTGCGTTGCTACCAAAGAAAGAAAATCATTATGATGAGGAGAGCTGATCCTGTAAAAGCATCAAAGCAGCTTCCCTTTGATATTATCACAGAGATTTTGAGCTGGCTGCCTATAGATTCTCTAGTAAGATTCAAGCTTGTCTGCAAAAACTGGTACTTTTTTATTGTTCATGACCGCAAGTTCATAGCCAAACATAAGGAGCGGACCTGTCTTCTGCGACTCAGATATGTATACAAACATGAAGCCAACAAGTTAACCGTTATTTTAGACAAAAGCTTCGGAATGGAAGCGTTTTGTGCTGGCTTGGTTCTAGAGAAGAGTCTTACTAATTCTCAAGTTTTCCGAATTAGAAATCCCGCAACCCATCAGGTACTTTACTTGCCTAATGCACATGAGGGTACCAGGAATGTGGACTTTGCTTTGAACCCATCCACTCATGAGTGTAAAGTGGTATGTTTTTATGGCAAAGACAGTGAAGTTGGTTTTGAGGTGTTGACTATTGGGAAGGATGAGCAATGGAGGCCAATGAAACACCCAAACACAGATTTGCTGAAACATCGTGGCAAACCAGCGCTACAATTTATAGAGGATCATCTTTTAAGTGTGAGGGGCTTGGTCACTTTCTCCAGGTTACTGGAGATGGGCAAGATTGGAACCTGAAAATTCATTCTCTTGATATCTTGAGTGAATGTTTCATTACTAATACCGTGCCCCGGGGATTTTATGTAAATTGGTGGGACAGTTTGGTTTTCCATTGGAATGACTGTGTAGCTGTTGCTGATATAGCAGAGGAAAAACTTACCATGCTGGTGTTGGAGGACTACAAGCAGCACAAATGGAGTAAAAAGACCGTCCGGGTTACATTTTTAGAGGATCACATGACACTGCTGAAGGATCCATTTTTTGTTATCAATGCTGATTCTGATGGCCTTAATTTTCGTTTTAAGGACAGATTTATTCGCTATGATCTGAAGAGGGAGATAATTGAGAAGGTAAATATACGCCAGGGGAGCAACTTCTGGTTCGTTAAGCCAAGCCTGATAGCTCTTAAGGGAATGAAAACAGGAAAGGTTGCCTGCTGCATTTGAATGCAGGTTGGAGGAAAATTTTCTTATTTGGTCAGATTAATTAGGACCAAATGCTTCTACCAGTAGATGTAACATCCCTTCGGAAGAACAGCCTCATATTATAGGAAATTATTGTGCTCATGTGCTTAGGATTTGAACCTGTAAACATTTGCTCTGGTTTTACAGATGGTCTGGACCTATTTGACATGTTGGCATTATTATTGGATGGGATGATAATTAATTGCATGTTTTCTATATCTTTGTGTTTCGTTCTTGTATCTAATTACTCTCAGTTTAACTTTTTCCTTCTGAGTTTATTTTTATTAATAATTTGGAGCCTGCCTGCTTCCCTGCATTCTACCTGAATTTTCATTACCTGCCCGCAGAATGATACAATAAGCTGAACGCATTGTTTGTTTCAGGGCTTGGGTCTTAGTTTAAGTGGAAGGGACTGTTGCTACATGGTATGGCTCCATTGTCATGTTTAATGTTTCGTGAACATGGGATCGATGGGTATCTGAAAATTGTGGCAAATTTGACACAACTTGGTGCATAGCCCAAGCAACGGCAACTGGTTTTTGCTCTCTGGAAAACGACTTGATATTCCCTTGCAAAGAGCAATATATATACTTTCAAAATTTGTCTCAAATGATCCAAGTGTGCCTCCATAACAAATAGTTAAAGACTTAGCCTCATATTAATTAATAAATTATTGCAAATATTGCTCTTTGGAAAACCAATGGGAATTAATGACCCAATTGCTCTATGGAAATATTGTAAGAAAATTGATTATTCATTAATATGAACAACTGCAGCTTTCAAATTAATAAGCTATTATTTTTCGGATATGTTGTAACCGTAAAAAATAAGGTAATTTTCACTTTACCACCCTGAAGTTTACCGAGTTTTAGCCTTCAGTACATGAATTTAATTTTTTTGTCTCAGTCGCATACACAAAGTTAATTTTCCTACCACTTTCATACCTACTGTTAGTCTTACCGTTAATAAATCTGTTAACCACTAACGCACGTAGACCCACTCATACGGTGCCGCATGGTCCGCATATATTATTAACTAAATAAATAAATAAATAGTAAGCTTAATGATAATGCCTGTTATGGGAATTTCAAAGAGTTGAAGTGGCTGACATGGCGATGAAGATCGAATTTAGCTCTAGAGGAGGACGAGTTCTCTCAAAGTGTTGGGGACTCATGTAGGACAAAATCCGGAAAGTTTTAAGTGTTATTAGTCTTTTGGATGGTTTTCCTAGTTTCCTGTTATTTTAGGTTTATTTTCCTCAAAGTGTTGTGGACTAATTAATGCTGGGCACGATATGGAAGTTTGGGTTGTTACTCTTTTGATGGTTTTCCTAGTTTCCAATTATTTTTATGTTTAATTTCCTTGTGCTACCTAGCCAAACAAGATATTAGATTTACTTTCCCTTTGCTGTATTTTACTTTCCGGTTTTATGTTTTTCCTAACTCTACTTGGATAAGACTAATGCCTATAAAAGCACTACCATAGACATGTAAATTTCAATTCGAGTTATCAATCAAACCCAAATATTAGAGATTTTCTCTACTCATCAATCCAATTCAGAACCAAATAAAGTTTCTCTGCTCATCTCTTTTGTCTGAACCCACAGCATGCAGATGGTGGAAGGGAGAGTGGATCCCATAGAAGTACCAAAGCTTCCTTTTGATATTATCAGTGAGATTTTGAGCTGGTTGCCAGTCGAGTCTTTGCTAAGATTCAGGTGCGTGTGCAAGCAATGGTGTTTGTTGTTGACTCAAGACCACCTGTTTATTGCCATACATAGCCACCGGGCCAGTCGTCTGACACTTCGACGTATGTCAAGCCCGGGACATATTCTTTATGACAAAGACTTCAAGTTTCTTTATCATTTGTCGGGAGGCTTGCTACTGGAGATGAGCCTAAAAAATTCTCGAGTCTACAGAATCAGAAATCCTGTAATCCATCAAGTGCTTTACTTGCCTGATGCGCATGAGGGCACGGACCAAATCGACATTGCATTTAATTCATTCACTCATGAGTGTAAAGTGGTATGTGTTCATGGTGAAGACGGAGAAGAAGTCGGTTTTGAAGTTCTAACAGTAGGAAAGGATGAGCAATGGAGACCCCTCAAACACCCAAACCAAGACTTGCTAAAGCAACATGGCAAGCAGGCGCTGAAACAAAAATATTGGCCCGCAGCTGGCAAGGCTGAAGGGCTTGGCCATTTCACTCAACTTATTTCAGACGGGAAAGATTTGTACATGGAAATTCAATCTCTTGATATCTGGAGTGAACGTTTCACTACTAATACTGTGCCCCGGGGATTTTTTGCAGACTTGAATGAAGTTTCGGTTTTAACTTGGAATCACTGTCTAGCTGTTCGCAATATAACAGAGGAGAACCTTAATGTCTTGGTGTTAGAGGACTTCAAGGAGCACAAATGGAGTCAAAACAAGATCATCGTTCCGTTGACATTTTTAAAGGACCGCCCGGAATGGAAGGACGAAATTGTTAATGCCATTGGCATACCTAAGTCTGGTGTACTGCAATTGGCTATTAATTATGTTTACCCAGACGGTATTACTAAAACAATAATACTTGTTGAGTATGATATGAGTAGCCAGACAGTAATATATAAGCGCAAACCTCCACTGCCCTTTCCATATCCATTGCCTGAATCTTGTTGGCATAACCCAAGCCTGATAGCTCTTAAAGGAATGAAATCAGAGAAGGCTGGCTTTTCTCCTGGTGATGGCTTTTTAATCTTGCTTTAATAGCTTTAAAAATGTAACAACCCTGCAAGAATAGTCACAGATTGTGGGAAGTTATTGTCTTTCATGCCCATGGTGATTTGGGCCTGTAACATCTGGTCACAATTTGTGCCCGTAGTTTACAGATGACCTGGACCGGTTTTGGTAGTTGTTAATTCGTATATGTTTTTATTTGATTCTTTGTATCCCATTAGTCTCCATTTTCTTCTTTTCTTTCGGTCTTTATCTGAATCTGGGAATTCCAAATAGCCAATTCATAAGAGCTCATGTTGATCAAGCTGTGTCTAATTCAATTTGTAGCAGTAAACTACATACAATAAATGTTATTAACATTTTATACAAATTGCAAAGTATGGGTTTCAATTTCAAGGAGTGGAGCCTCCAAGAGGTTCCATAGCTTCAATAAGCATTTCCCTGAACCTCACCAAATTAACCTTGAGATTCTGCCCATCAACATACACAGCCCTGGCAGCCTCATAGCCCTTCAAGAATATGTTGGAAGTTTGAAAGCAAATGTCCCACATTGCAGAAAACAAAAGGTTCCACATGCTTTATAAGCATGAAACCTTAACACCAATTAAATAAGATTGGTGGGCTGATGGGCTTGGTAGTGAAGGCTATCTGCACGTTTATACAGTTTTCATATTTTGTTGCTGTCTACATTTTAGAGTTGTGTATTAATATAGTGATCCTATAGTATAAGACATTTACTGATTTTTCCTAACAGAATAATAATGCGTGAATTATCCTCTGGTTTAATCTCGTACTCCAAGTAACGCAATCCCATTTCAATCGTTGGTCCACCATAATAGTTTTCTGAAGGCCAATCTAGCGCCAGTGGTACCACTTGCACCAGCATGCCCTGGCTGGTAAGAAGAGTGCATTTGTAAGGCCAGCACCATGAGCTCCAACCATGACACTACACAAGTTCACCAATCCGGAAAACATGCCCAAATTTGATGTCTGGGTAGGTGTTGCAGCGATGACTTGAAAGCCTAATTGTTCCATCATTCCACCATTTTATCTTCATTCAAAAACTTCCTTGTTTTGCAACGAGATATGAGAACTAGCGCTGGTTTTTTATTCATCTGATCCGATACATCCTTCATTTTCAGCATGTATGATTCTCTTAGGAACTGCTTGAACCCAAACATTAACCTCTAGGAATTTCTGTAGAATTTAGAGCTAAGTTGTCATGATATATATGACCCTATGACAGCTCCAGGATATCCCTGAACACTTCCTTTCTCAACTGGATTTATAAACATCATAACTGGACAATGTTGATAGAATGCGTTCGTACTTGCTAACCCACCAACACTTAAAATCAGTTATGACAAACTGAAGGTGGGATTGAAAGTGCCGGGACGTGATGAACAAGGGGATGATGATTTGATTGAACTCATGAAATACATTTCCTGTGAAGCCCCCAGAGGAAAAAACCACAGCTGGGACTTTGTGAGTAAAATTGCAAGCTGGTGGAATACTAGTGTTTCCATGTAGTATTTTCACTCGAGTCACAGCCTTCATTGCAGTCTGATCCTCTTTCCTTGCATATGGCTGAACCTTGTGTTCATCTTGGGCTTGATTGGATGGTATGTAAACTGTTAAGGCATTCTTGTCAATTATAACTGGTTTATTAGCCAGACACACTTCAGAGTAAGGTCAGAGTGGCAAGAAAATCCGGTTGTTTTGAGATGTATTCGATCTTCCCCTGCAGTATGCATCTTCATTAATCTTCATAATCTTACATGACTTTGATCTTACATGACTTAACACAAACAAAATCAGCAATCATGTATTTGATCTGTCAACCCCTTTTTGTAACAGCTGGTTAGACTTATGCTGTATTAGAAAGCAAGTAAATCAAACCTCTAGCTAGTCTTCCGAAGAGAAACTTGAGAGTCTCTTCCACTCCAATGCCTTTATCATCCGTTCTAGGGTGGTCAGTACCATCCCAATTGGATAGCTGGTGCTTCCCTTCAATTTCATTCTCAAATTAGTCAATTGAATGGCTATAGAAAAAAAAACAATCACCACCTTAAGTCTCACATCGGAAACTTGACTAAATAAAATGCAATATATAATGAATAGTTCCACTACTAATATCACTGAGGCTTCTTATGATAAAACTCCACACCTATTGGGCTTTATAGGTGATTAAATTGGGGACAATATCAGTGTTGCTGGTAGTGGGCCGCTAGCCTGTCTCTCTGAAATTTAACATGGTATCATAGTGAATTGATTGACTAGACCTGAATTGGACATTTACCCTTACTCAATATGTGGTGGCTTAAATGATTGACTCCGATGTAGTGGCTCTACGTGTGGCTCACTATGTGGTGGTCCCACGTGAGGGGAGGTGTTGAAGAATATAAATCCCACATTAAAAACTTGACTAAATAAAATACAATATATAATGAATAATTCCACTATTAATATCACTGAGGCTTTCTGTGATAAAACTCCACACCTATTATCAATGTTGCTAGTAGTGGACTGCCGACCTATCTCTCTGAAATTTAACAACCATGGCCTAACTAAAGAAATGTTACTAGTTGCAACTGCAAATTAAGTACACACTTGCATGTACCAAAGGGGTTCATATTGGAGGTAATGCAGTATAAAGCAAACCAATTGTAAGTAACCAAATCACTGAAATTGCACCAAGCACCCCTGTCTTGGTCTCCTTGGTCAACCTTCATTGATCCAAAATCCTTTAATGATATGTTTACTAATCCGTAATTGGATTAGGAGGAATTAAATTGATAAGGAGTTGAATTAAGGAGAATTAGATTCCGGATTCCTATTGAAGTTGTTTACTAAACCATATGGATTGAGGGGAGTTAGATTCTGGATTCTTATTGAAGTTGTTTACTAAATCATATGGAATTGGGGTAGGAGTTGTTCTAATTACTAAAATGTCCTCGTTGTTATGTTAAAGTAGATGACAAATTTGGAATTTTTAAAATACAAATTTATAAATAAACCCAATCCTAGACATATATTTATAAAAAAACCAAAGCACTATTTAAACATAGAAACACACCCAAAATCAACCCCAAAGTCAACTTTTTGGGTGTGTTTATAAATGAGTTTTGAGTGTGTGTAATGATGGGTTTTGGGTGTGTTTATATGTTTAAATAGTGTTTTGGTTTTTTTATAATTTCAACCCTCATTTTGGGTGTTTTAGTGAAACTCCCTTTTTAAAATTGTGTGAGGATATAATGGGTAAAAAGGATGAATTCCTAATTGGTTAGTTCTCCAAGAATTAGAATACCACATCCCACCCAAGAATTGAATTCCTCCAAAATCAGGAATTCAATTCCTAATTTTGTGTGGACCCACTTACTTTTCAATTCCTTTATGTGAAGTAAACGCAGGAATCCTCCATATGTGGAATTCAATTCCTGATGAGAATTCCAATTCTTGATTAGTAAACACACCATCAAAGTTTTCAAGTCAAATATGAAACAAACAAGAAGAAGACAACCTAGAAACATCCTGCCATCTATAATTCTAGTGTCCAATATTATTTTCAGACTGCGCAATTTTGTTTCTTTCCACTTTCTTAGCCTGCAGCCATCAACTCTTTTTTTTTTAATTCCTAATTATTTATAATAATATAATAAACTTGTAAAATAGAGCAACGTGTGCTAAACCAATTTTTGGTTACTTCTGCTGGATTCAAATAAACACAATATATTTGTTAAGGGTCGTTTGTTCTTCATTTTTTATTGCTCAATAGTTCAATTTGCTTCAAAATAGGCAGCTTGGACTATGAGATGAATAAGCCTATGGACTTGAGAATGACAATAAACTCTATCGGTCTATCTCATACATAGCATTAAAACGAGATAAAACAAGATAAGGAAACTATAGAAGAGAACTTTGGGCAGCATTTATCAGGATTCATCATTGGACTGATTCCAATTTCTGTTTTTCTTGTGTTTACTAAATATATTGGTATTTTGAGTTATTCCAAAACCTGACTTCCCTTGCATTTACTAGCACATCAGGAAACTATAAAACTTTAAATAGAGAACTTTGGGCACCTTTTATCAATGACCATTGGAGTGATTCCAATTCCTATTTCTCTTGTGTTTACTAAAATATGGGTATTGGAGTTATTCCAAAACCTGACTTCCATTAAATTTACTAACACATGAGGAATCAAAAAATTATGTAGATTCTATGTTAAATCTGTAATCAAATACCCTAAAAAATATGAATGGGATTAACAAGGGGGAGTAGTTAATCCTATTCCAATTCCCTTATTTCCCTATCTAAGTTCCCTGATTTATGGCTTCTCTTCTTAATTCCTGATAAGTAAATATATTGTTCGGGCCCACTTATTTAGCGGAGGTTTTCTTTTGGGGTAACTTGTTTTTTATTTCCTTGTTAAAAATTGGTTATATCAATCTTAGTAAGATTTGGTTTTCTTTTACCAATAGGATTTGGATGACTTGTTTTAGTATACTTTTTGGGAGCCTATAAATTCAGAGATTTAAGTTTGGGTGTTTTAGAACACAGAAGAGAGACAGTGAGAGCCAAAAGGTTTGAGAGTGATCTTCACGGGTTTAAGATACAGTGTACGAGCTCAGGTATGGGACTAAAATATTAAGTGGCTATTCTTGTTCTTATTTTGTTTTCTCATACATAGTCTCTCAATGATCTGAACCATTTATTTATTTTTGTGTCCTCATTGAATGATCAATGACAGCACAAAAATTCATTTAAATCGACAATCCTTGGATAATCTAACTATTTTGCCAAATTTAGGAAGACAAGGGGGAACATAGTATTAATAAGCATATGGCAAACGTGGATTGGGCCAGTTGGCCATAACAGTGAACTTGCCGTCTTACACCCAAATTCGAGCCCCCTTCCACGGAGATTAGATTAATTTAGAGTAGTTTACTGTTTGTGTCAAAAAGTATTAATGCGTATATATATATATATATATATATATATTCAAATTAACATGGTGACATATACATATGAATAAGAGCGTTGAAGTGTTAACCAGTTAGTTGTTAATATAACTACTAAATTAGTACTCATTCATGTTCAATCCATTATGTTATATCTCATTATCTACACTGTTCAATTTTTAGGTCTTCATTCGATGACGATACTTGCACAAATCAACCAAATCAGAAATCAGAATGCGTTCAAGTAAGTTAATATACTCTCTCTCGTTGATCATCGTTCATTCAAAACAGTTATAATTGTATAATCAATAGAAATTTCATGCCTCAAATCAATAACTACCGAGTAAAAAATTTATATCATCTAAATGACTTCATATAACTTTATGGTACACAGGTTGGAGATGGCGCATTGCCACCAAAGAAATAAAAGGAGAACAGAACCTCTCCATTGCTACCTGTTGACCTACCAAAGAAATAAGAGGAGGAGAGTGAACCCCGTAAAAGCATCAGAGCTTCCCTTTGATGTCATCACTGAGATTTTAAGCTGCTTGCCTGTGGACTCTTTGCTAAGGTTCAGGTGCGTCTGCAAGCAGTGGTTTTCGTTGTTTCAAGACCTCCAGTTCATTGCAAAACACATGGATCGAGTCCGTCCTCTGCAATTCTCCTATGCATTAATCAAACAAGAAACTAAAAAATTAGAAGCTGTGGTTGATGAAAATTTCAAGGTCCTTGAGGTTTGTTCTGGCTTGTTTTTGGAGAAGAGTCTTAATTCTCAAGTTTGCCGGATCAGAAATCCCGCAACTCATCAAGTACTTTACTTGCCTAATGCACATGACAGCGCAGAAATAAAGGACTTTGTTTTTAATCCATCGACTCATGAGTGTAAAGTGGTATGTGTTGGAGAAGCTGGTTTTCAAGTCATAACTGTTGGAAAGGATGAGCAATGGAGACCTCTGAAGCGCCCTAACCAAGATGTGCCTCAACAACATAGCAAGAAAGCACTAAACCTAAAATATCTGAAAGCAACTAACAAGGCAGAAGGGATTGGTCATTTGGTTATATTTATCGTCGACGGGAACAATTTGTGCCTGGAAATTCAATCTCTTGATATCTGGAACGAATGTTTCACTACTACTGCGGTGCCCCGGGGATTTTTAGTAGATTTGCGTAAAGTTTTGATTAGCTATTGGAATCAATGTGTAGCTTTTGCAGAAATCGCAGAGGGAAAGTTTAACATGTTGGTGTTAGAGGACGTGAAGGAGCACAAATGGAGTAGAAAGCAGATCACTGTTCCGTCGGAATTTTTAAAGGATCAGAATCTTCCGAATAGGAAAGCTAGTAAATTTATTGTGTGTGACATGAAGAGGGGGATAATTAAGGAGGTCATGTATTTAGAGAATGGGAAGAAATATTTAACTTCAACGCAGTACAAGCCAAGCCTGATAGCTCTTAAGGGAATGCAATCAGAAAGGGCTGGAGTGGAATTGGAACTATGATCATGTATATAGGCATATTAGCAACTTGGTGGCGTAGCAGGAATGAAAACTGAGACAGCCCATCTCCAATTCCATTATGCATGATGAGACGGCCACAAGCCTGGAGATTAGGTGGCTGGGAATATGGTGGTGCTCTGGTGGTTTGATAACACAATCAATTTTGGGGTTTTTAGGTTACACTCATAATTATTATTTAGGGCTTCTTAAATCTATGTCCAAAATGATTAGCTGTTATTGGGTTTAGTCCATGCATTTTTTGTTTTAGATGTAGGTCCTTAGACATTTATTACTTTTTTTGTTATTTCGATTTTACCCTTCGAGTTAAATAAAGAAAACACATTGAAAATTTGAATTTGATGCATTATTTCGTTGTAATTGAATTTCAAAATTTAAATTTTGAAATCTTTCCTTTATAATATTGACCTAATATATGGATAAAATATAATTTAATCAATGAAAAGCAAAGACCCACATATTATACCAATCGATTTAATAAGCACCCACATGAAATTATGTACTTGCCATATATGTAAATAGTGTCATTATTAACAACGAAAAAAACATAGTGATAAATCGTATTACCTATAAGTCAGGAACATAAATTAGAAGACTACCTATAAGTTGGGAACATAAGTTAGAAGACTACTTATAAGTCAGATACAAAAATAGACAAATAAAATTATATGTTACCTATAAAAAATAAAATTAAATAAAAATAAAGCTTAATTACTGTTTCACCCCATGGAACTAGGGCTAGCAATGGATCGTGTCGTGTCGAGTTCGTGTTGTGTCAGGATTATATACATGTTAGGAATGCTCAACTCAAACCCAACCCGTTTAATAAACATGTCGTGCACAGGTTGACCCGTTAAGTTCTCGTGCGGGTTTTGGGTAGTGTCGTGTTGACTCGCTAAGTGGTCGCAACTAGAAGACATTAAAAAAAATAGAAAAATGAAGAATAAACAAATAAACGGGTTAGTGGGTTGGCGGGTTACATAGGTATTTAAGCGGGTTAATAAGCATTTTAACGGGTTGGTGGGTTGACCTGTATGACTCATTTTGTTAAATGGGTTACATAGGTATTTTAGTGGGTTAACCGGTTGACCGAAAACTCACCGTTTATTAAACGAGTAATGGCGAGTTGACCCGAAAATTATCCGAATTTTAATTGTGTGGGTTGAACCCTCTAAATTCTCATGCGAGTTTCGAGTCGTGTAACGGGTTGTGCCCGAAATTCCCACCCCTACCTGGAATGGACGCTCGGTCTCACTTTACCACTTGAAACTGAAATTTTCTCAATTAACCCACTGAATCTCTAAAAATTGCTGAAATTTTCTCACTTTACCACTTCCTTCCACAAAATTGTAAAGTGTGCTGACGTGACATGGAATTTTAGTAATTTTACCTCATCTATCGTTTCTCTTTGCCTATTTCTCACTCTCACTCCCACTACCTCTCTCGTATCTCATCTCCCCTCCACTCCTCGACCCTACCCCCATTGCACCCCACCCCCTCCCTCTCATCTCTCTCCTCTTCTTTCTTCTATCTACCTCTATCCCCTCCCCTCACTAAACCCAGCCTCCACCCCAGACCTAACCCCCACCCCATACCTAACCTTCCTTGGAATTACTCAACAAACCCAAACCACCATCACCCACCACCTTAGCTACCACCACGCACCATGTCTTCTCAAGAGACACCACCTCGTGACGTAGGGCTCGTCAATGGGCTTGGGCTGGGCCTGGCCGAGCCAGGTTTTTTTAGAAAATTCAAAGCCCAAGCCCGACCCATGGGCCGGGCTTGAGAAAGCCCATCGGGCCGGGCCGGGCTAAGCCCAACGGGCCTACTTCATTCAAAAAAAATCATAAACTTAATCATAAGGGCATTTTAGTCCAAATTTGAGATTAAACTCACTTAATTCCAATATTTTCACATCAAACCAAATTCATAAAACACCCAATAAAGTCACACAACTTAATAAGATTTTCCACACAAATAATAAAACCAAGTATTATTTTTGAGGTTCTTACATAATTAGACCGTAATACATTTTAAAAAATAATAAGTATCAAAAAAAAAATAAGGATGGTATGAATAAATATGCAAATATTTGGTGATGTGTTCAAGAAAAGCATGATTATATTTGATGGTATGATTATGTTTCGTGATATGATTATATTTGGTGATGTGATATGTTGTTCATCTTATTTATATATATATATATATATAATTGTTGAATTAATAATTGACACAAATTAATGTGCTAATCATCCAATTATAAACTAGAAATGAGTAAAGAAAAGTAAATGAAATGAAACAAATTATATATGTGATTTAAGTGATATAATCATAAACCTAAACTCTTATATATACATAATTGTATATGTATGCGGGCCTAATGGGCCGAGCTTTTGTGGGCGGGCCAGGCTGGGCTTTCTTGGGCTTAATCAGGCCGGGCCTATGGGTTGGGCTGGGCTTTAGACACTCAAGCCCAAGCCTAGCCCAGCCCAAGGTGGGTTGGGCCATCTCAAAGCCCATAACGGGTCGGGCTAGGTTTTTTTTCAATGGGCCAGGCGGGCCCTCATCAGCCCGTGTGACAGGACCCGACCCAAATTCCACTTTGGAATCCGAGCCGAACCCTGTTCGTGATCGACACCTGGCGGGTGCCGAGCACAATTGACTTGGTTGCCCTTTTTCTGATTAGAAACTTAATTCCCTTAAATCCTAACTTCTACCGAAAATTCGGCAGAGTCTCCCCTGTAAATCAAACGTTCCCAAAATTTACACCTGTCAACAAGCACTTAAATATATACACCAACTGCCAGTACACAAAAATAAGTAAGTTCCAACAGTTAACTACATTCCAGGGCAATGTCAGAGCAACTAAACAGATGTATTTACAAAGGAGGTAACCACTTGTGAAGCAAGGAACCCTACATCAAAACGAGGAAGAGCGGAATGCGAAAATGCCCGGTGGTGGCTCTCAGATGCACGTCTACAGCCTGGGGGCGCAAAACATTAAAAAGGTGAGTGGACCCAAAAACAAAGTTTAGAAAATACATATGAACATACTAACCCCACTGTAAAAGCAATTATAAAAACTAAAATCATTCTCCTCTGTATATACGTACTGAAACCAATGCACTCATATATACATATATAAATATGTCAATCATGTTCATGGTCAACATCAATCTCTTAAAAGCATTGAAATCAGTTTAAAACTACCACTTAGGTGTACCCCTTTGTTTCCGTCAATTCCTGTTATCCGTCAATTCCCCTCGCATCACCATTGGTGACACGTCCTCGCAGGTCTCGGTGACACAAAGTCAATCCGAGCTGCAACCTCGCAGGATTCAGGGGACCTTGGTCAACCTGATCCGCGTCCTCGCTCCACACGAGTCCGGGTACCATAGAACTCGTGGGGCAGCTGTCAAGCATGCTGACTAAACTGAAGGCAACTGATAAAATCCGAAGGCAACCTGGATGTCCGTGGACATCATCATATCCGGAGGCAACATCTGTATATCTGGGTACCTCAAGTGGCTTAGAAAATAACAATAACAATAATAATAAGCAAAGTTTTGAAAGATCTGATAAATAACTGAATTTCCGTTAAGACTGAACTCTGCCGCCAATTATCTGATGTTTAACAAAAATTCTCTTTCTCTATATCCCTAAAGGATATTCCACTCGGCAGCATGCAAATTATAATATTTAAAAGCATGTCTCATTAATAAAACACTAGTCTTTGAATAAAACTTATTCAAGATCAAATACTGAAACTGAATTGCATAAATTCATTTATGAAAACAAAGAGTCCACTCACGGTTGGTCCGAGCTTGCTGGACCTTTGGAAGGTCCCTCCTGCGGGTCAACTGGTGCCCGAGTGCCTGATTCAAATATCATAATAAAATATATTAATAAAACTGCTTGATATAAATATTTAAATAAAACCCTGACCCCCGGCTTCTAGAAGTGCGTGCATCAATTTAAAGTTATTCCTATGCCCACATTACGTTCCTTTAATCCTAGGACATTCGTCCCGTGAATCTGGTTTCGATCGGACGGTTAGATTCGTCACGATCACACGATCGACGATTCTAAACCTTTAATCCTAGGGTTTGCGATTTCGGAGTATCCGGGACTCCGATTCACGATCCGTCGAATCCTACACAATCCTGGCAAGGTCTAGATTAACAGATCTGAAAGTGATCACGATCCAACGGTTCGAAACTATTGAACCCGGATAACGCACACAATGTAAAAGTCCGAACGACGTCCGAATTGAGATCCGCGAATTTCTACACGCTCGTGAGAATACGAGGATCATTCTGAAACTGAGAGTGGTCCCCTCCAGACTGCCCACGCGCCGCCACACGCGCTGGCAGCTTGGGTGGCTTGAGAAATTTCCGGCGGCCGGAAAAACTCCAAACCGCCGGCCCAAACTCCTAACTTAGGTAAAACACCCAATTTGGAACCACTTTTGTTCTTGGACCTACCCCAAAAAGTGATCGGAAGTGGCCGGAATCACACTCTCAAAACCGGCTGAAACTTAAGTTGAGAATTGAACGATCTATGCTTGAAATTTCTAAAATCCTACCCAACCAGCAGCTAAGTCACGAAAAATAGGTAGGAATCCATACCTTGATCGTCCGATTTGGTAGCCGGACGAAGGAGAACGAAAGCTTGGAAATTCGATTGAAACCGGCGGGTTTTTCTCCAGTTTCCGACGAGCTCCGAGGTCGGCGACGACTGAGGCTGGTCGGGAAGTGATGGGGGAAGGCTGACGGTTCGAACGGATCCGGTCTCGTGGCCGGTGGTTCACGGTGGCGGTAGTTATGGAGGAGAGAAGGTGGCGGGTTGAAACAGGGGGGGGCTGTGTCGCGAGGAAGAAGAGTGAGGCAGGAGAGAGAAAGTCGGTGGTTTAAAAAAAAATCCTGATCTCGAAAATTACCATTTTGCCCTTGGAAGTATTTTGACCGTAATTTCTTCGTTATAACTCCAAATCGAGCCCACTACATGTCTACGGACTCGTTTCGTTGCGCTCTACGCAACTGCGCAAACAAAATTTCCAAACTCAACTCCGGTCAAAAAGTCAACTTCTTAATTACTAAAATAATCTAAGGGCAAAAGTGTCATTTTTTCTTAATAAACTAATAGTTAAATATTAATTAAGGTTTGGGTTATTACACCGTGGCCCAAATGATGAGGCATATCGTGAGGCAGAGACATAGAGACGGTGCTTGCTTAGATTAGGGCCATGCCAAGAATAGAGGTGAAGACTATGGTTGCCCAAATTCTAACTTGTACAGGCATGAAGTTATTGGTCTCATCTCACATGCCCAAATTTCGCATTGGATTCCATTTTTGCAAGCTAGGAAACTCCACTACGATTTGCAAGCTTTCTAATGCTTCCAATTTTGGGCCTTTGGGGCTGGTTGGATAAGGAGGGAAAGTTTGTCATTGTGGAAGGGCGGGTATAGGGCAAAGTTTGCTGAAGAGAATATGGGGAGCAGTTGATGGATTTTTTTTTTTTTTTTTTTTTTTTTTTTTTTTTAGTTATTTAGAAAAAAAATAAAAAAAAAAATTTTAATATTTTAATCTCATTTTCAATTACTCATCACACACAAGGAGCTAAAATTACTAAAATGTCCATGCCACGTTAGCACACTTAACGGTTTTGTGGACCAAAATGGACGGAAGTTGTAAAGTGAGAAAATTTCAGCAATTTTAAGTGATTCATGGGGTTAAGTGAGAAAATTTCAATTTCAGTTTCAGGAGGTAAAGTGAGACCGAGTGTCCGTTCCAGGGAGTGAAACAATAATTAAGCCTACAAAATAGGTATATAATATTATTATTACTATTACAAAATATGCAAAAAAAAAAAAAAAAAAAAAAAAAAAAAAAAAAAAAAAAACATATACCTATGCGCAATAGGACAATATACCAACACCATAGAATATGGATATCTTAACATAGAAAAAAATAGATGAAGAAAATAAGAAGATGGAGAACGGAGAAGAAGGGAATAAGAAATGGAGAACAAAGAACAAGAAAGCAAAAGATGGAGACAAAGAACAAGAAAGAAAAACGTGCAGATGGTTATAAGTTAAATTCAAGGAGAAGTTGCATCTCAAAAATAATAAATTGTCCTAAAATTATGGGATTTATTAGCCTATGTATATCCCTATATTAAAATCATAATAAAATCTCATAATTATTGTCCTATAAATTAATTTTTATAAGATTTATCCTTCAAGGGCATAATAGGAACAACTACATAATCTAAAAATAATAGGGTTAAATAATTTTTTTGTCACTGGGTTTTACACGAAAATTTAATTTGGTCACTAGGAAAAAAATTTAGCCAAATTGGTAGCTGTGTTTCCCAAAATTTACAATTTATAGACATTCCTTTAAGTGCATTTGTTATTTTTATTTTGTTTTAGGAAGCACGTCCAGCCTTCTTCCTATAACTCAATTAGGGTTTATAAATTGGGAGAAATCTTAGGTTAAAATCGAAATTGTGAGGTATAAGGAAAATCGAAAAACCAAACAAAATTAAAATGAAATCAGCAACTTACCAATATATTCTCAAAATTAAAAAATTAAAATACCTACCAAAATATTTTGGTGCTCTATATAACCTTAATTACGTCTTCTTGCCATATGAGTCACAATGTGGTTCTCACTCAAACAATTCAAGCTTCAATATAGCATCCAATATGTGACCTTGTAACTCACACTTTCGATTTCAACCCAATATTTCCCTCAATTTGTTAAACGCTAATAGTGTTATAAAACTAGAGGGAGAAAATGTAGAGAGAAGTGATATGCTAAAGATAAAGTTTCACCATGTTTATTCTCCACTTAATCTTTGGTAGAACAACCTATTTATAGGCTTACAAGATAGGAGATTGAATACCATCATTTACAATATACCTATAGGTTACAAGCACTAATTATAAATACTTAGTGCATAGGTTACATAAAATCCAACGGTGGAATACTAAGAAGTATGGTGGTCATCTACCAACTCAAGCATTTACAACACTCCCCCTTGGACGTCCACCATACACTGACATAGTTCCCTCATTAAAAACCTTGTTTGGAAAACCCAGTGGGACAAAACCAAAGCGAAGGGAAAATGAGTGAAACTTTCTTCTGGATCATTGATATGGTGTTGGATACGCTTATGTTGCCTCGTTAAAACTTTGCTAGGAAAAACCTAGTAGAACAAAACCTAGTCGAAGGGAAAAAAGTACAACGCACATATGTCCTGTATGTAGTAGAATTGGGATGCTCCCCTTGATTAATATCTCCCCTTCTCTGATTTGGGCAATACAAGCAACATTGTTTTTATACATGATCGTCTATCACACTATTCGACCTGCTTTTCACTTTTCAAATGATTGAAATCTTTAGGAGCATCAACAACTAATTTAATAGTTAGAATATGTTACAACAATATCAAATTTGAATTCAAAATACTCAAACTCTTAATTAAGAATATTGTGGTACTTTATATCCTTCAAGGGATCACTTCATCCGATATATCTCAAGTATTTCATGAGCTTTGAGGATTTCCGTGTACCATATAGTCTTAATAAATATGCATTTAACACATGCTATAAGTTTCGCGTTAAAATACTAACTACACTTATAGAAATGTGGATGCATCTATGATGAGATGGGAGACTAAAACCATGTCTCTACCAGGAAACCTTATGTCATATTAGTGATCTTATTTCACTTCACAAACACCAATTCGTAACCTTCATACTTAACATTTGTAATTTGGTGTTTGAGTTATAGATTCAATATCCAACCCTTCTTATTTAGTGATGAATGGAATTGCCTATTTCCATTTTTGGCCAATCACTTAACTTGTCGACATTCATGAAACGTGATTTAATTGTAGTAGTTACTAATAAACCAAATGTATCATCAATTCGTGATCCCACAATTCTCATGTGCATGCGCATGCATAATTTATAAGCATCTCATTGCTTTGGGGTACCAATGCCTCTTCAGGGGCTAGTGTTGTCACTTATGGGACAAACATCTCTTTTACGATGAATTAATTAGAATATGTGGATCATAACCTCATATAGAGCGTTATGTTTTATAGGGCTTGAATTTTTCAAATAATCTCCACTTCTAGGGAGTTAAGTTTTTAGAACCTAAATTTTTGTCATGCTCCATGCATGCATTATATATAGTCACTTATTGCCATGTTAATGGATTGTGATACATGAATATCATCCATGCTTGCATATTGATAACTTTATATATGCATTAGCTTGATCAGACAAAAGCGGACCAATTCAACACTATTTCACGACATTCCTTAGGAATTGTCATTTCTCCCCCTAACGGCGAGAAAATTGTCTCGAAATGTAGGAAAATAAACTCACCATCATTATCAATTCAAATTGACTGGATTGGATAATGTGGGAGTTGTGCTCGTGAGCGTTTTGACAAGAGACAAATATGTGACCATTTTAGTACACACATTCAATAAAACTGGTGAAGTGATCCATAATTAAATGTTGTAAAGGCTCACAAATATCCCCTTGAAATTATTTCAGGAAAGATGGCTCAAAGTCAATCTTTGACTGAGATGATCTTATGACAACTTTTATTTGTGACCATTCTTTATAATGATATTTGTTGGACAAGACAATATTTTGAGTCTTTAAACGATGTCCTTACAAATTTATAAAAATCTTATGTATCATTGTGGAACATGGATTGCCAAGATAGTCATGCCACAACATAAAAGTTATCTGGTCAATGAACTTCTGGTTCATAATGTCATAATCTTCAACTACTTTAATAGTTGTGTAATATTAGGGCCTCATAAACTTCTGGTTCATGACATCATAAACTTCCTATCCACAAAAGAAAGTAGGAAGTTTCTCCAATAAATGCCTCTGGCTGTCAATATTTGGGCGGTAATACAAAACATTACCATTGTAAAACGAAATTAACTAATAACCCAACATAAATAAAATACAATAAAATAAAATGAGTAAATTGGTATAAACAAGGAATAAAATAAATTAATTAAAGACTATGAAATTCAAGATAATCCAATATTAATGTAGATTCAATATGTAGATAAAACTAGAAGTGTAAGAATTGGATTTCCAACCAATTCAAGTTTATATAGGCACAAATAAGTAATGAACTTCAGGTTCATGTATAGTATTAAGATCCATGAAAAACTATGAACTTCAAGTTCATATCAATATATATTTGAAACTTCATGTTTGAATAAGTAGATCTAAATAAATTGAATTAATAGTTGTGCTTTGAACTTCATATTCAAATCGATGTATATGCACTCAAAACTTATGGTTCGGGTTCTTGACATATGTAGGCCTCATGGAATTCTGATTTTGATTAATACAAAATCGAGGAGTTTCATTTCCTTATGTGCTCTTTAAATTCGCGGAACTTCACGCCATCAATTATTTGGAATCAAAGAACTTCAGGTTCTGATTCAATCAAAAGAACTCTAGGTCCTAATCTAGTTATATGATGAGGATCGAGGAACTTCGGGCCCTAATCTTTTGTATAATACAAACTCATCATAATAATTAAGATCATATTTAAAATTAAATAAACAAAGAAATATAAAAAACATGGCATTATATTCATGTGTAATAAGAATAAGAAATTTTTTTCCTTAAACGAGCATGATGAAGTCTGATGGTGAGTATAAAGAAACTCTATACCATGTGATGACTCTAGCTCATATAAGAAGAATGAAAATTCAGAGAAAGAAAACATACTAAGAGCAATGTCATGCTGATAACGTGTTATAAAACTAGAGGGAGAAAATGTAGAGAGAAGTGATATGCTAAAGATAAAGTTTCACCATGTTTATTCTCCACTTAATCTTTGGTAGAACCACCTATTTATAGGCTTACAAGATAGGAGATTGAATACCATCATTTACAATATACCTATAGGTTACAAGCACTAATTACAAATACTTAATGCATAGGTTACATAAAATCCAACGGTGGAATACTAAGAGATATGGTGGTCATCTACCAACTCAAGCATTTACAACAAATAGCACAATATACCATAACTCGTTGAGTTAGAGGAAGAAGACTGAATGGGTTTCCTAAACAAAATAAATAAAAATTGCACTAAATGGAAGTTAAAGGAAGATAATGGAATGTCTATAAATTTTAAACTTTGGGAAACACAATGACCAATTTGGCTAATTTTTTTTCTGAGTGACCAAATTGAATTTTTGTGTAAAACCCCTTGACCAAAAAGGCATTTAACCAAAAATAATATTAATAGATCTACATCAGAAAATACAAAAAAGGAATGTAATCCTATTTGACATAAAAGTCAAAGGACTTATATCAACAGCAACAAAATGCAAGGATTAAACCCAATTTATGTTCTCATCAATTTTGAACTTATCCCAAATTTTCTATATTTTTTTTCATAATTACTATATCAAATGATAAATTCATTTTTAATAAATTTTGCAATTTAATTGTTTAACATTAACAACAACGAAAGAAGAATAAAACTCAAAACCCAATTCTCTGAAAGATCCAATTTTATTTCCATGTACAAAGTAGTGACATTCTATAATGAATGTGTCATATATAAACCACTCATGTGAACCTTCATATTAGCCATAGGATCATTTCATTAAACTTAAGTGAAGTTACTATTCAAATGAATCATGTGACTAATATGGAGATACACATCTGTAGTCCATATATGACACCCTCACCATAAAATGACTCGTACAAAGTAACCTTGTGGCCTATGAGCTTGGGACCCACATCTATGGGTTTGCTGAAGAAAGAGCTTTTATGAATGTCCTTCGTTTTCTTAACCTCTTTTTGCTTTTAATACAAGAGATAATCTACTTTAATCTAATCTAAACTACGGGGAGCGGCTTCTTTGGGATCTTAGTTGGGATGCCTAGGCTAGAGTTTCTTCGATTGTGAGCGATAATCTACTTTAATCTAATCTAAACTACGGGGAGCGGCTTCTTTGGGATCTTAGTTGGGATGCGTATGCCAGAGTTTCTACAATCGTGCGTGAGACCGCTCTATTATTGTAATGGCGTGATAAATAGACGGGATTCAAACTCGGGTGCAAAGTGGGAAGCACATCCGCTCTAACCAACTTAACTAAGCCCATATCAACTTGTTTTCTTAACTTTAAATCTCTTGAATTGTCGTGATAAGTAGACGAAATTCAATTGAGGATCGTTGGTTTTTGATGTCAAATAAAATAGTAATTATTTTCCTTATTTATTCCAAATAATTAAGCAAGATTCTCGTTATGGGTGGTCTTCAATTTTGAAAGCAAAAGAACCGACGGTGCTTGATGATTCTCTACAAGGTTACGAATAATGTTGAAAATATTCCAAGTGTTCAATTATTTGCCTGAACAAAGTCCTTTCATTGAAGGAAGGTTGGATATTAAATTTTTTGGTGAACAACCTATATCTTTGTGAGTGGCTGAAAATAAGTAAAATACGTTGCCCAAACCACCAAGCATAATAATTAAATGGTTCCCAGCTAAAATGATCATATATCATGCTTATCTTGGACTATTCCCTCGTATTATATAATGTATTTGCTTCGTAAAAGTTCGTCAGTTGTAGAGTTGTTAAGCATGATATATGTGATTAGAGAAGGAATCAACAAGCCCAGGGAAAAGAGAAAAAAAAGGGGGGGAGGAGGAGGAGAGAGGGACAAAAGTGGTAAGAAGTCACGTGATTAGATGTGGATGTTATTGGACTCTATAATTATTTTATACTGGGTATTATATAATGTATTTGCTTCGTAGAAGTTTGTCAGTTGTATTGTTAAGCATATAATATGGGGTCCTATACTATAATATGTATCAAACCAAAATCTAGAATTAGGGTTGTATGTTAGGTACGTAGGAGCACGATCTGATACTTAATTTGGAATAAACTCTGAATGACAAGAACAGAATGATTCATATATCCAATCCAAAGGTTCACATCCAATCATCCAAATGAGTCTTTGGTTTAAGTCATTTTAGGTTGAGTGTGCTTTTGTAAAGTTCCAACGTGCATTTGATAATGTCAAGTAGTCCATTACATGCGTATTGATATTGTTTTTGTTTTTATCTTTTTATATACAAAGAAAGGGAAATAATTAAAATACAAAAAGACAAAAATCTTAAAAAACTTGACACACCAAGAGATATTTTCCAGGCTATTGACACCCCACACACAACACTCCAAGAGCAGGTGGGGAGTTTCGACAGATAGCATGGAAGTGTTACCATCAATCTTTTTGAGGGAAAACAATAAACATTTTAATCACTTTTCGTTGTCCTTATATATATATATATATATATTTTTTTTTTTTTTTTTTTTTTTTTTTTTTTTTTTTTTTTGATGGATAGCACACTATTGGCTAGCTAGCAACACCAATCGTGATTCTTCCAAGAAATATATATATCTACTTCTTTTTTGGTAAGAAAATGGTTGCAAATAATTTGTTAGACTTTACAATTGGATATCAGTTTCTTTTTTTCCTTTTCGATGGAAAATCAAATGGAATTGTTGATGATATGAGATGAATTGAGGTTATTTAGCACACTAGCTAGTAAACAGAAAACTCTCAACAGCATCATGTCCTCTTCTTCAACACTAGTTATTTTTATATTCTTGTAAAACAGAATTCAGGTTTTTACTTCTTTTTTTTTAAGACATTTCCTATTGAGAGGGATGATAATGTACTAGACTTACACACACTACACGTATGTTAGGATTCGAACCCAGAACCTTATCTAAAGAAGCAATTGCTCCAAACCACTCCATTAGTGGGTCCTTTGCTCAGATTTTTACTTTTAAATGCAAGTTTATGGTAGTGGAGATAGATATGGCCAAATATTTGGTCACTGCTTGCCTGTTTGGCATTCACTTGCACGCAAACAAATTTTCAAATGGTAGAAATAATGTTCTTGCATGCATGCCCACTTGCCTTCATATAATATTATAACAAGAAATAATTATCACTGATGTCAATAGATCCTGGATTGCGGACGAGTATTAAGACTGAAACAATTATGACAAAAGATGCCACTGAACTGATAGCAATAGTAACTGCAAATTTCCAGCTTGCAATGTTGGAGTTCAGAGTGTATTGCTCTGATACCGTTATTGGCCCGTAGATGATAATGATAAAGGGCGGCATATGAGATCAACTTTAAATATCAACTTGTGTATCATCTCTCTAATAGAGTGTGAAACCTATTGTATTGGTGGGCTCTGCCTCTATTAGAGAGATGCTACACAAGTTGGTATCTAAAGTTGGTTTCCCTAGCATGACCCATAAAACAATAGGGCAATAGTGAATAGTTGAAACAAAGTGATTTTATTAAAGATGAAGGAAAATAGTACATGGATTTGTGTACATAGATTTATAGGATTCTAGGCTATTGGCGGCGCTTCACTCATGAATCTACGCTATTGGCCCTTGGCGCAACTGTGTAACTATGCTGCTTGACACTTTAGTTGATGAACTAGAACTAGGCTAATGGCCTTAGCTTGAGCTCTTGGCTCCAAGCTTCCTGCTTAGAGTGGATAGCTCTCTTTGAAGCTCCACCTTTCATTATCTTTTGTACAGTTCTTGCTAGATTGCTCTTGTAATCTTCATTCATTTGTGTGGCTATTGTTGGCCCGTAGATGATAATGATAAGGGGCGTCGCGTCTGGTTCGTAGGTGAAGGGATTTAAGTATAGAACAATATAGGACAATAGTTAATAGTTGAAACAAAGTGACTTTATTAAAATGAAGGAAAATAGTACATGGATTTGTGTACATAGATTTATAGGATTCTAGGCTATTGCGCTTCACTCGTGACTCTACGCTATTGGCCCTTGGCTGCGTATCTATTGGTGGCTTGACAGTGACACTTTAGTTGATGAACTAGAACTAGGCTATTGGCATTAACTTGAGCTCTTGGCTCCATCTTTGTAGCTCTACCTTTTATTATTGTTACTTGCATGCCTATTTATATTGGAGATTGCCGACTCTGTTCCCCCGCCATGGAACATCACCATATCATTATAAGCCACTAGTCCTTGTTCTAGAATATTCTTCATTATTCACTGCGATTTGCCGACATAGTCCATTGTTTCCAGCCATTATCTTTTGTACAGTCTTCTAGCTAGATTGCTCTTGTAATCTTCATTCATTTGTGTGGCTATTGTTTAGCCAACATGCATGCACCTTCTTCCAAGTTGCTTACAGATTTTTGAACAATGGAGATTTTAATATACAAGGAACTCATAATATATGACAGTAAAATCAGTTCGGTACAAACCCAATTAATCAAAGGAAGAACCATGAATTCAGTGACATGGTTCCCCCTCTGATCAATCAAATTCCCCAAAACCAACGATACTATATGACAAAAATATTATAGTAAGATTATAAGATATCAGCAGGAAGAGCAAAGCTTTAGAAGGCTTTCTGATAAGACCCATGAATCTTTTTCCATGACTCTTCCCTCTGCATCTTCAACTGCTTGTAGAAGTTCCCAATTAAGGTCTCAGCTTTGGCAAAAAGTTCTGGTCCACTAAGCTCCACTATTTCTTCTTCTTCCTCCACTTCATGGTTATAATCAGTTACCTCATCAAGATCTCCTTGATCAGCCTCACCGTCCCCTATGAAGAAAAGGCTAGGCATGGAAGGACACTTTTTCACACTCTCCATTTTCACACTGCCAACAATCTTCTCAGACAGGGTCTTCTCAAGCTCAACAACCATAGGTTTCTTTTCAGTACATTTTGAAGCAACCCTTTGATCTTCATCATTATGCGCAAGAAACCATTTATCTGAGGAGTAGGCTAATTCTGGGGCAATCACAGGTTTGTGAGCAGCAGAAATCGTACCTTTCTTTTTGTCATGATCTGAAGGCTTGGAAGAGGCTGAGAGAAGGCCAGCTTGTGCTCCGAGGGCAACAATGACGAGGTTAGTGATGACATAGAGATAAGGAGTCCTTTGTGATGAGGACAATAAAGGTGCAATGGTGAGAAGAATTGCTAGCAGAGACAACAACAGAATCTGAGATTTTTCAAATGTGTTCATGGCTGTGGAGCAGTGAGGAATAAGAAGCAATGAGAGGAATGGGATTTTTTGTTGTAAAAACCAAGTTAGCCTGTGGACATATTTATAGGCAGAGAGAGAGAGAGAGAGAGAGCTATTGGTGTATAAATTGAGGATGGTGGCTGCAAAATACTATATATAATAGTCGACCGAAGTACAGAAGAAATTCATACAGGAAATGAAAGCCTTCATAATCACAGCATAATTCTTACTCTTCTTTTTTTGAGAAAATCGATTTCATTAACACATCAAGAATACATTACAAGATTTCATTAACACATCAAGAATACATTACAAGATGTGACGGCTTCTTGCGTGTCATTTTCATGATCAATTAATTTAAGAATTTTTTACATTAGTAATAATATTGTCTTATTCATTTTCGAAGTTGAATCCATTGCTTATATGTTTTTTGTTTTTTTGCCAAAAGAAAGCTTATATATATGTTTATACGAATAAATTTTGTTGTTTAATCAACTAGGTCTTCAGCTGATGTGGTTTTAACCATAATTAATTCAGGAGTGGCGGCTCTTAGCAAGTCCAAGGCGAGCACTTGCACAAGGCCCTACCTTTAAGAAGGCCCCATCAGCCACATGATATATTAATATAATAACATTGGTTTTTCTTATGTAACACGGAGTGGGGCAAAAAATTCAACAACAATTCTTTAGGGTTAACTATCGATTTACCCTCTAAATTTATACGTTACTTTTAATTTGCATCCTCAACTTTTATTTTTGGAAAATTAAGTACACAAACTAATTTTTATTGTCAATTCCCCCTTACCGTCTAAATCTCAACAATTCATCTAATGTATTGTTAAATGTTAGGGCAATTTGGTCATTTTATATGTTAAAATAATTAAATATTATAAAATAAAATAATCTAAAACCTAAAATAAATAAATAAAACCATTTTAATAAACAGAGGGGCCACCCACTCCACCTATGCCTTCCCTTTTGTTGTAATTGTAAAACCATAAGGGGGAGAGAGAGAGAGAGAGAGAGAGAGAGAGAGAGAGAGAGAGAGAGAGAGTTGCCATAGGGGAGAAGAAAACAGAGGAGGGCTCTGTGAATCCCCAGGATTTTTTTTGTTTTTTTGTTTTTTTTTCTCTTTTTCTTTTGTTTATTTTAATGATTTAACAGAAAATTGGATGAAATGTTAAGATTTAGATAGTAATTGGAATTGGTAATAAAATTAGTTCGTGTACTTAATTTTTCAAAAAATAAAATGATGGTGCAAATTGAAAGTAGCATACAAGTTCAAGGGGTAAATCGACAGTTAACCCTATTATTTTTGGATTAACTAGGTTTTACACCTAACAAGTTAGAGTCATTATCGAAATGGGCCTCAAGGTTTCAATGTCATCAATATGAAACCCATCGTTTTTAAATATGACCAAATTACGCACTCCGTCAACTTCACCATTTGATTTTCTCTTTAATTGTTGTCAAATTACACACGCCATTGCCAGTTTCTTTATTATTTTCTTTTACACATCACCAATTTAACAGAAAATCAAACGATGAAGTTGATGGAGTGCTGGTCATATTAAAAACGTTGGATTTTATATTGATGAAATTGAAACCTCAAGGCCTATTTCAATAATGACCCTAAACCTGAAGGGAGTAAAATGTAGTTATCTATTTTTATTTTATTTTTATAGATGTTTATTGTATGTTACTGTCTTTTTTATTGCTTAATGATACCTAGTAATTTAATGATCGCTAAGATTTGGTTTTACGTTCCCATTGAATTATTTGTTTAATAATCCTTTATAGTATTAAATATATATATATATATGGTGATGAGTTTTACTTATAAATATGCTATCATTATATGGTCCAATTCTTTTTACAGTATTTTCGTTGAAGTGTTTTTTAAGAGGTCCTATTGTTGTTTTGGTACAGAACCCTAAAATCCTAGAGTCGCCCTAAGCACAATATTAGTATTGAAAAGTAGAAGAGTATCCACCAATTCAAATCCATAGCCATTTGGCATGTATATCTTACCTTTACAAGTTACCTGTACAAAATGAATTACATTTTACAAGTCCTTCAAACTTTGATACCATTTTCAAGAAAATCAACTGGATGCTATCATAATATTTATTGAGCCTAAAAATTTCTCAAGGAAGGTCCAGGTATATTTCAGGCCTAATGCCTTATCGTGCTATAAAAGAAGCTTATATAGGATATGCGGAGGCCCATCAAGTACGGCTACGAAGCTAGACTACAATTTGGCACATAGGGAAGTTATGGTACATGTTTACCAATTTGGAATGCAAACCTGTAAGGTTTAACAATTTCACATGCCCGAGCTCACTTAGCCCACTGCATTGTCAAGCATTATCTAACACAGCCCTAATCCCCTGCAATACAATGTAGCCCAAGCATAAACACGCAATAATATACCACGCCAAGCGACTCCCTTTAGTGCCAAACCACTCGACAAGTTTAAGTGAGCCCAAGCCACATACATGCCTAAGGCTCGTTGAGCAGGTGATGATACAGATAGGTATGAGGATCTATAATGACAGGACCCGTCCCGAATTTCCCGGAACCCGAGACGAACCCTGCGGAGACCCCGGCATCACACCCACGCCGGGTTTACTCCTTAAATCTACGTCCTCGTTCACCATAGAGGATTAAGGGCACGAGACTCTCTGCCGAAAATTCGGCAGAGTCTCCCCTGTAAATTGAATATTCCCCAAAAGTTCCACCTGCATAAAACTCATTTTATAACCCAACCAGCAGCACGCACAATATAATCTCATGCAATTTACATAAATGGCCTCCGGCCTTCAAATGATTCTAGCAGACTGCCCACACTGTTTTTAAAATAACTTAATGCATCAAACCTGCATATAACAATTTCAAAATCTACTCACGCGCACCTTCACTCACTTAGTCCCCAGGACAAGCCTCAATTCAACCAAGTTTTGGGGACCAACAACAAGGTCCAAACCAATCCCAATAAGACCACCTAAGTGGGGTCTAATCTGTGGCTGCACCTAGTAACTTCAGGCTGCCTACGTACCCTACTAAGGGATCAAGCCACACGTAGCTCTTTCCTATCAATCCTGGCTCCTAATATCAAATCAACCATTCCATCCATATAAATTCATACATTCTACGGTTTCATCCATCTCAACACACCAAACACAATCACATAGCTCCACTCATACGTCGGGACGCACCCGGCCACGTACGGGGTCTGTCAACACGCCGGCTAACCCAAAGACGCGTGCGACCTCACACTGGGCCTGGCTACATTCTCACCAGCCATCATACCATCATATCTCCCACTCATACGTCGGGACGTACCCGGCCACGTACGGGGTCTGTCAACACGCCGGCTAACCCAAAGACGCGTGCGACCTCACACTGGGCCTGGCTACATTCTCACCAGCCCTTATACCATCATATCACCCACTCATACGTCGGGACGTACCCGGCCACGTACGGGGCCTGTCAACACGCCGGCTAACCCAAAGACGCGTGCGACCTCACACTGGGCCTGGCTACATTCTTACCAGCCCTTATACCATCATATCACCCACTCATACGTCGGGACGTACCCGGCCACGTACGGGGCCTGTCAACACGCCGGCTAACCCAAAGACGCGTGCGACCTCACACTGGGCCTGGCTACATTCTCACCAGCCCTCACACAACCATAACTCCCACTCATACGTCGGGACGTACCCGGCCACGTACGGGGTCTGTCAACACGCCGGCTAACCCAAAGACGCGTGCGACCTCACACTGGGCCTGGCTACATTCTCACCAGCCCTCACACAATCATATCTCCCACTCATACGTCGGGACGCACCCGGCCACGTACGGGGTCTGTCAACACGCCGGCTAACCCAAAGACGCGTGCGACCTCACACTGGGCCTGGCTACATTCTCACCAGCCCTCACACAACCATAACTCCCACTCATACGTCGGGACGTACCCGGCCACGTACGGGGTCTGTCAACACGCCGGCTAACCCAAAGACGCGTGCGACCTCACACTGGGCCTGGCTACATTCTCACCAGCCCTCACACAATCATATCTCCCACTCATACGTCGGGACGCACCCGGCCACGTACGGGGTCTGTCAACACGCCGGCTAACCCAAAGACGCGTGCGACCTCACACTGGGCCTGGCTACATTCTCACCAGCCCTCACACAACCATAACTCCCACTCATACGTCGGGACGTACCCGGCCACGTACGGGGTCTGTCAACACGCCGGCTAACCCAAAGACGCGTGCGACCTCACACTGGGCCTGGCTACATTCTCACCAGCCCTCACACAACCATAACTCCCACTCATACGTCGGGACGTACCCGGCCACGTACGGGGTCTGTCAACACGCCGGCTAACCCAAAGACGCGTGCGACCTCACACTGGGCCTGGCTACATTCTCACCAGCCCTTATACCATCACTTGGGCCTGAGCCTAATCACAATATGAGGGGTACGTGGGGTAGTGCGTATAGCACTGTAAACTAACATTCAATCTCTTTATATATCATTACACGTCCACACAATTAATTAAATATATCATATAATTTCTAATCATACAATAACATCAACCAACAAAATATTCCATAAACTCCCCCCATTTAAATTCACCAATTTATATCCTAAACCCACAATATCCATTTAACTCAACAGCGCTCAAGACCTGTCACTAAGGTCATCCTAACCCTCAAGGAAAGGTAAGACTATCTCGGGAGTCTCACGGTCAACCTAGGGTCAAACGGGCCTGCGGGGCCCACAACCTACAAATTCCGATCCGATAGTTCCTAGAGGTTCTACAAGCTCTAGGACACATGTCCTGCAAGTTTGGTCCAGATCGGACGGTCGGATTGCTCACGATCGCACAATCGGACGGATACTTAAACCCTAACCCCAGGGTTGGCATTTCCGGAGTATCCGGGACTCCGTTTTACGATCCGTCGAATCCTACACGATCCTGGTAATACCTAGATCAACATATTATAATATCAGGACCATCCAACGGTCCAAACCCAGCGAACCCGGAAAATACGCGATATGCGATATCCGTTCGGGACTCTAACGATACCCAAATTGAGATCCGAGCACACCTGCGCGCTCGTGACATCGAGAGGATCACAATGGGACAAAAATGCCCCTCAGCTACAGTGCCCACGCGCCGCCACACGCGCCGGCAGCGCGTGGGTGTCCAAAGCGATACCCATCGCCGGAAAACTTCCAAATCGTGAGCCCAGACTCCTACCCTAGGTAATACACCTAATTGGAGTCACTTTTGTTCGTGGACGTACCCCAAAAACTGACCGGAAGTGGCCGGAATCTCATCCCGAAATCCGGCCGAACCCTAACTCGAAAATCAGATGATCTAGGCTCAAAATCAATACAATCCTACCCAACCATCAGCTAGATCATGCAGAAGGGATGAATTTCCATACCTTGATCGCCAAAAATGGCGGCCGGACGACGGAGAACGAAGCCGGCGAAGTTTCGGGCGAAACCGAGCTTTTCTCTTCGATTTTCCGGCGAAATCTCGACGGCTGACGGCGAGACCTGGCTGGGGTAGGAAGAGGACGGCGGCCCGGTCATTTTGGTACCGGCCCCGTCGACTTTGGTGGCCGGACGAGCGAACGGCCGGCCAAAACCTGGTCGGCCACGGTGGCTGTCGCGAACCAGAGGAGAGAGAGAGCGACGCGCGGGAGAGAGAGAGTGTGAGAGAGACAGGGGCAATTCCGTCTTTTAACCAAAAATCCCACTTCAAAATATTTACGATTATGCCACTGAGCTTCATTTGATCATATCTCTCTCGTTACAACTCCGATTCGAGCCCACTACGTGTCTACGGACTCATCTCACCGTGCTCTACGCAACGGTACAACCGGAATTCCCAAATTCCTTCCGGATAAGAAAATGACTAAAATACCCCTATCCCACGGGTAATTTCTCAATTCCACTTAAATAAATTAAAACATGGGATAATTTGGGGTCGGGGTGTTACAGACTACCCCCCTTATAAAAATTTCGTCCCCGAAATTTCATAACTGCCACTCCAAAGGGTGTGGGTGCTGGGCCCGCATCTACTACTCGGGTTTCCATGCTTCATCCTCCACAACCAGGTTGGCAGCTAAGCCATTAGCTCTATCCAAACAAGCAGAAGAAGAGAAGTCTCTTTCTTCCACTAAGAAAATCCTTCAATAGCTGCGGTAATGCTTAATCTTCCTCTGGAAGCTAAACGCTTCCATTTGTGATTTGATTCTCTTCTAGTTCTCCCATGAAGAGAAGTCCAAACTCCTTGACTTGTTGATATCTTCCTTCTTTCTTTAGAATCGATAAGCAACATTGCCAACACGATTCTTTGAGAGGAATGTCAGAAAGGATCATTTTTACCGAATTGTAATCATCATCTTCCTCTCTCTACCATGACCCATTTCTGATTCCGATGAAAGATTTCTGCTCAAACGTGCTCACTGCACACAATCGAGAATTAGCAACATGAGGTTCCACTCCTGTCAATCGCGGCATTCAAGCCCACGCGAGTGAAGTGATACTTCATCCAACACTATTACTTCCCAACTTAATTTGTCACGACCCTCCTTGGTCGGACTCACAACTCTTCCATTCCCTTGTAACTTGTCCATCAACTTCCTCTGACAATTTCATCTCATCGGATTCAATATTTTCAGCTCCTCCATTTCCTTCCATAGGATATTGAGATGCGACAATTTGGATAGACACGTTTCTAGGAACGTGACACCCTTAAGTGTAATCCTCAACATCCTAAATCCACCCATGCCAAATAGTCCTCTGCGTCAAAACGATGACGTCCCGTGACGGAACCCATCATGATCCCACAACTTAAGGATGCACACAAGGTGTGGGGTCCACAAGAAATTGAACCTAAGCTCTGATACCAAGCTGACAGGACCCGTCCCGAATTCCCGGAACCCGAGACGAACCCTGCGGAGACCCCGGCATCACACCCACGCCGGGTTTACTCCTTAAATCTACGTCCTCGTTCACCATAGAGGATTAAGGGCACGAGACTCTCTGCCGAAAATTCGGCAGAGTCTCCCCTGTAAATTGAATATTCCCCAAAAGTTCCACCTGCATAAAACTCATTTTATAACCCAACCAGCAGCACGCACAATATAATCTCATGCAATTTACATAAATGGCCTCCGGCCTTCAAATGATTCTAGCAGACTGCCCACACTGTTTTTAAAATAACTTAATGCATCAAACCTGCATATAACAATTTCAAAATCTACTCACGCGCACCTTCACTCACTTAGTCCCCAGGACAAGCCTCAATTCAACCAAGTTTTGGGACCAACAACAAGGTCCAAACCAATCCCAATAAGACCACCTAAGTGGGGTCTAATCTGTGGCTGCACCTAGTAACTTCAGGCTGCCTACGTACCCTACTAAGGGATCAAGCCACACGTAGCTCTTTCCTATCAATCCTGGCTCCTAATATCAAATCAACCATTCCATCCATATAAATTCATACATTCTACGGTTTCATCCATCTCAACACACCAAACACAATCACATAGCTCCACTCATACGTCGGGACGCACCCGGCCACGTACGGGGTCTGTCAACACGCCGGCTAACCCAAAGACGCGTGCGACCTCACACTGGGCCTGGCTACATTCTCACCAGCCATCATACCATCATATCTCCCACTCATACGTCGGGACGTACCCGGCCACGTACGGGGTCTGTCAACACGCCGGCTAACCCAAAGACGCGTGCGACCTCACACTGGGCCTGGCTACATTCTCACCAGCCCTTATACCATCATATCACCCACTCATACGTCGGGACGTACCCGGCCACGTACGGGGCCTGTCAACACGCCGGCTAACCCAAAGACGCGTGCGACCTCACACTGGGCCTGGCTACATTCTTACCAGCCCTTATACCATCATATCACCCACTCATACGTCGGGACGTACCCGGCCACGTACGGGGCCTGTCAACACGCCGGCTAACCCAAAGACGCGTGCGACCTCACACTGGGCCTGGCTACATTCTCACCAGCCCTCACACAACCATAACTCCCACTCATACGTCGGGACGTACCCGGCCACGTACGGGGTCTGTCAACACGCCGGCTAACCCAAAGACGCGTGCGACCTCACACTGGGCCTGGCTACATTCTCACCAGCCCTCACACAATCATATCTCCCACTCATACGTCGGGACGCACCCGGCCACGTACGGGGTCTGTCAACACGCCGGCTAACCCAAAGACGCGTGCGACCTCACACTGGGCCTGGCTACATTCTCACCAGCCCTCACACAACCATAACTCCCACTCATACGTCGGGACGTACCCGGCCACGTACGGGGTCTGTCAACACGCCGGCTAACCCAAAGACGCGTGCGACCTCACACTGGGCCTGGCTACATTCTCACCAGCCCTCACACAATCATATCTCCCACTCATACGTCGGGACGCACCCGGCCACGTACGGGGTCTGTCAACACGCCGGCTAACCCAAAGACGCGTGCGACCTCACACTGGGCCTGGCTACATTCTCACCAGCCCTCACACAACCATAACTCCCACTCATACGTCGGGACGTACCCGGCCACGTACGGGGTCTGTCAACACGCCGGCTAACCCAAAGACGCGTGCGACCTCACACTGGGCCTGGCTACATTCTCACCAGCCCTCACACAACCATAACTCCCACTCATACGTCGGGACGTACCCGGCCACGTACGGGGTCTGTCAACACGCCGGCTAACCCAAAGACGCGTGCGACCTCACACTGGGCCTGGCTACATTCTCACCAGCCCTTATACCATCACTTGGGCCTGAGCCTAATCACAATATGAGGGGTACGTGGGGTAGTGCGTATAGCACTGTAAACTAACATTCAATCTCTTTATATATCATTACACGTCCACACAATTAATTAAATATATCATATAATTTCTAATCATACAATAACATCAACCAACAAAATATTCCATAAACTCCCCCCATTTAAATTCACCAATTTATATCCTAAACCCACAATATCCATTTAACTCAACAGCGCTCAAGACCTGTCACTAAGGTCATCCTAACCCTCAAGGAAAGGTAAGACTATCTCGGGAGTCTCACGGTCAACCTAGGGTCAAACGGGCCTGCGGGGCCCACAACCTACAAATTCCGATCCGATAGTTCCTAGAGGTTCTACAAGCTCTAGGACACATGTCCTGCAAGTTTGGTCCAGATCGGACGGTCGGATTGCTCACGATCGCACAATCGGACGGATACTTAAACCCTAACCCCAGGGTTGGCATTTCCGGAGTATCCGGGACTCCGTTTTACGATCCGTCGAATCCTACACGATCCTGGTAATACCTAGATCAACATATTATAATATCAGGACCATCCAACGGTCCAAACCCAGCGAACCCGGAAAATACGCGATATGCGATATCCGTTCGGGACTCTAACGATACCCAAATTGAGATCCGAGCACACCTGCGCGCTCGTGACATCGAGAGGATCACAATGGGACAAAAATGCCCCTCAGCTACAGTGCCCACGCGCCGCCACACGCGCCGGCAGCGCGTGGGTGTCCAAAGCGATACCCATCGCCGGAAAACTTCCAAATCGTGAGCCCAGACTCCTACCCTAGGTAATACACCTAATTTGGAGTCACTTTTGTTCGTGGACGTACCCCAAAAACTGACCGGAAGTGGCCGGAATCTCATCCCGAAATCCGGCCGAACCCTAACTCGAAAATCAGATGATCTAGGCTCAAAATCAATACAATCCTACCCAACCATCAGCTAGATCATGCAGAAGGGATGAATTTCCATACCTTGATCGCCAAAAATGGCGGCCGGACGACGGAGAACGAAGCCGGCGAAGTTTCGGGCGAAACCGAGCTTTTCTCTTCGATTTTCCGGCGAAATCTCGACGGCTGACGGCGAGACCTGGCTGGGGTAGGAAGAGGACGGCGGCCCGGTCATTTTGGTACCGGCCCCGTCGACTTTGGTGGCCGGACGAGCGAACGGCCGGCCAAAACCTGGTCGGCCACGGTGGCTGTCGCGAACCAGAGGAGAGAGAGAGCGACGCGCGGGAGAGAGAGAGTGTGAGAGAGACAGGGGCAATTCCGTCTTTTAACCAAAAATCCCACTTCAAAATATTTACGATTATGCCACTGAGCTTCATTTGATCATATCTCTCTCGTTACAACTCCGATTCGAGCCCACTACGTGTCTACGGACTCATCTCACCGTGCTCTACGCAACGGTACAACCGGAATTCCCAAATTCCTTCCGGATAAGAAAATGACTAAAATACCCCTATCCCACGGGTAATTTCTCAATTCCACTTAAATAAATTAAAACATGGGATAATTTGGGGTCGGGGTGTTACAGACTACCCCCCTTATAAAAATTTCGTCCCCGAAATTTCATAACTGCCACTCCAAAGGGTGTGGGTGCTGGGCCCGCATCTACTACTCGGGTTTCCATGCTTCATCCTCCACAACCAGGTTGGCAGCTAAGCCATTAGCTCTATCCAAACAAGCAGAAGAAGAGAAGTCTCTTTCTTCCACTAAGAAAATCCTTCAATAGCTGCGGTAATGCTTAATCTTCCTCTGGAAGCTAAACGCTTCCATTGTGATTTGATTCTCTTCTAGTTCTCCCATGAAGAGAAGTCCAAACTCCTTGACTTGTTGATATCTTCCTTCTTTCTTTAGAATCGATAAGCAACATTGCCAACACGATTCTTTGAGAGGAATGTCAGAAAGGATCATTTTTACCGAATTGTAATCATCATCTTCCTCTCTCTACCATGACCCATTTCTGATTCCGATGAAAGATTTCTGCTCAAACGTGCTCACTGCACACAATCGAGAATTAGCAACATGAGGTTCCACTCCTGTCAATCGCGGCATTCAAGCCCACGCGAGTGAAGTGATACTTCATCCAACACTATTACTTCCCAACTTAATTTGTCACGACCCTCCTTGGTCGGACTCACAACTCTTCCATTCCCTTGTAACTTGTCCATCAACTTCCTCTGACAATTTCATCTCATCGGATTCAATATTTTCAGCTCCTCCATTTCCTTCCATAGGATATTGAGATGCGACAATTTGGATAGACACGTTTCTAGGAACGTGACACCCTTAAGTGTAATCCTCAACATCCTAAATCCACCCATGCCAAATAGTCCTCTGCGTCAAAACGATGACGTCCCGTGACGGAACCCATCATGATCCCACAACTTAAGGATGCACACAAGGTGTGGGGTCCACAAGAAATTGAACCTAAGCTCTGATACCAAGCTGACAGGACCCGTCCCGAATTTCCCGGAACCCGAGACGAACCCTGCGGAGACCCCGGCATCACACCCACGCCGGGTTTACTCCTTAAATCTACGTCCTCGTTCACCATAGAGGATTAAGGGCACGAGACTCTCTGCCGAAAATTCGGCAGAGTCTCCCCTGTAAATTGAATATTCCCCAAAAGTTCCACCTGCATAAAACTCATTTTATAACCCAACCAGCAGCACGCACAATATAATCTCATGCAATTTACATAAATGGCCTCCGGCCTTCAAATGATTCTAGCAGACTGCCCACACTGTTTTTAAAATAACTTAATGCATCAAACCTGCATATAACAATTTCAAAATCTACTCACGCGCACCTTCACTCACTTAGTCCCCAGGACAAGCCTCAATTCAACCAAGTTTTGGGACCAACAACAAGGTCCAAACCAATCCCAATAAGACCACCTAAGTGGGGTCTAATCTGTGGCTGCACCTAGTAACTTCAGGCTGCCTACGTACCCTACTAAGGGATCAAGCCACACGTAGCTCTTTCCTATCAATCCTGGCTCCTAATATCAAATCAACCATTCCATCCATATAAATTCATACATTCTACGGTTTCATCCATCTCAACACACCAAACACAATCACATAGCTCCACTCATACGTCGGGACGCACCCGGCCACGTACGGGGTCTGTCAACACGCCGGCTAACCCAAAGACGCGTGCGACCTCACACTGGGCCTGGCTACATTCTCACCAGCCATCATACCATCATATCTCCCACTCATACGTCGGGACGTACCCGGCCACGTACGGGGTCTGTCAACACGCGGCTAACCCAAAGACGCGTGCGACCTCACACTGGGCCTGGCTACATTCTCACCAGCCCTTATACCATCATATCACCCACTCATACGTCGGGACGTACCCGGCCACGTACGGGGCCTGTCAACACGCCGGCTAACCCAAAGACGCGTGCGACCTCACACTGGGCCTGGCTACATTCTTACCAGCCCTTATACCATCATATCACCCACTCATACGTCGGGACGTACCCGGCCACGTACGGGGCCTGTCAACACGCCGGCTAACCCAAAGACGCGTGCGACCTCACACTGGGCCTGGCTACATTCTCACCAGCCCTCACACAACCATAACTCCCACTCATACGTCGGGACGTACCCGGCCACGTACGGGGTCTGTCAACACGCCGGCTAACCCAAAGACGCGTGCGACCTCACACTGGGCCTGGCTACATTCTCACCAGCCCTCACACAATCATATCTCCCACTCATACGTCGGGACGCACCCGGCCACGTACGGGGTCTGTCAACACGCCGGCTAACCCAAAGACGCGTGCGACCTCACACTGGGCCTGGCTACATTCTCACCAGCCCTCACACAACCATAACTCCCACTCATACGTCGGGACGTACCCGGCCACGTACGGGGTCTGTCAACACGCCGGCTAACCCAAAGACGCGTGCGACCTCACACTGGGCCTGGCTACATTCTCACCAGCCCTCACACAATCATATCTCCCACTCATACGTCGGGACGCACCCGGCCACGTACGGGGTCTGTCAACACGCCGGCTAACCCAAAGACGCGTGCGACCTCACACTGGGCCTGGCTACATTCTCACCAGCCCTCACACAACCATAACTCCCACTCATACGTCGGGACGTACCCGGCCACGTACGGGGTCTGTCAACACGCCGGCTAACCCAAAGACGCGTGCGACCTCACACTGGGCCTGGCTACATTCTCACCAGCCCTCACACAACCATAACTCCCACTCATACGTCGGGACGTACCCGGCCACGTACGGGTCTGTCAACACGCCGGCTAACCCAAAGACGCGTGCGACCTCACACTGGGCCTGGCTACATTCTCACCAGCCCTTATACCATCACTTGGGCCTGAGCCTAATCACAATATGAGGGGTACGTGGGGTAGTGCGTATAGCACTGTAAACTAACATTCAATCTCTTTATATATCATTACACGTCCACACAATTAATTAAATATATCATATAATTTCTAATCATACAATAACATCAACCAACAAAATATTCCATAAACTCCCCCCATTTAAATTCACCAATTTATATCCTAAACCCACAATATCCATTTAACTCAACAGCGCTCAAGACCTGTCACTAAGGTCATCCTAACCCTCAAGGAAAGGTAAGACTATCTCGGGAGTCTCACGGTCAACCTAGGGTCAAACGGGCCTGCGGGGCCCACAACCTACAAATTCCGATCCGATAGTTCCTAGAGGTTCTACAAGCTCTAGGACACATGTCCTGCAAGTTTGGTCCAGATCGGACGGTCGGATTGCTCACGATCGCACAATCGGACGGATACTTAAACCCTAACCCCAGGGTTGGCATTTCCGGAGTATCCGGGACTCCGTTTTACGATCCGTCGAATCCTACACGATCCTGGTAATACCTAGATCAACATATTATAATATCAGGACCATCCAACGGTCCAAACCCAGCGAACCCGGAAAATACGCGATATGCGATATCCGTTCGGGACTCTAACGATACCCAAATTGAGATCCGAGCACACCTGCGCGCTCGTGACATCGAGAGGATCACAATGGGACAAAAATGCCCCTCAGCTACAGTGCCCACGCGCCGCCACACGCGCCGGCAGCGCGTGGGTGTCCAAAGCGATACCCATCGCCGGAAAACTTCCAAATCGTGAGCCCAGACTCCTACCCTAGGTAATACACCTAATTTGGAGTCACTTTTGTTCGTGGACGTACCCCAAAAACTGACCGGAAGTGGCCGGAATCTCATCCCGAAATCCGGCCGAACCCTAACTCGAAAATCAGATGATCTAGGCTCAAAATCAATACAATCCTACCCAACCATCAGCTAGATCATGCAGAAGGGATGAATTTCCATACCTTGATCGCCAAAAATGGCGGCCGGACGACGGAGAACGAAGCCGGCGAAGTTTCGGGCGAAACCGAGCTTTTCTCTTCGATTTTCCGGCGAAATCTCGACGGCTGACGGCGAGACCTGGCTGGGGTAGGAAGAGGACGGCGGCCCGGTCATTTTGGTACCGGCCCCGTCGACTTTGGTGGCCGGACGAGCGAACGGCCGGCCAAAACGTGGTCGGCCACGGTGGCTGTCGCGAACCAGAGGAGAGAGAGAGCGACGCGCGGGAGAGAGAGAGTGTGAGAGAGACAGGGGCAATTCCGTCTTTTAACCAAAAATCCCACTTCAAAATATTTACGATTATGCCACTGAGCTTCATTTGATCATATCTCTCTCGTTACAACTCCGATTCGAGCCCACTACGTGTCTACGGACTCATCTCACCGTGCTCTACGCAACGGTACAACCGGAATTCCCAAATTCCTTCCGGATAAGAAAATGACTAAAATACCCCTATCCCACGGGTAATTTCTCAATTCCACTTAAATAAATTAAAACATGGGATAATTTGGGGTCGGGGTGTTACATATAAGGCCCGTTCAGGGTTCAAAATGTGGAGGTTTTAGGCTACTTAGGAGCACCAAAACCCAAACCCACTTTCTTGAGGCCAACACATGGGTAAGTAAGAGAGAAATTCCAACACCTTTTCCCTTGAGATCTAACCAGCCTTGCCCAATTCAAACTGAAACCCTTAAAATCCAGTTTACATAAATATCTAGACTGATGAAATAGATAAGCCTCAACCTTTCTGTTTGACCATCACATTTAACCATATTTACCCCTATGAGCTCATGCAGGAAAAAAGAAAGGAAAGTCAAGCTGGAGCGTTGCCTAGAAAGGAAGCGTTTGCAAGGTCCAGCTATAGGAAGATTTTGGGGCACCAAAAGGTTTTGTCTTGACAACCAAGAATTCAACTGATTTAGGGAGATTTCATTTATTAATGCCATAATGGAGAAAGTTAAGGGAAAGAAAGGAGAAGACTTGGCTAATTGAGAAGAAACCATCTAGTGTTTTTAGGGTAAAGAGGTGTTCCAACACCTATAAAAAGATACCATGGGCTACATAACAAGGGGGGCTCAACTCAACCAAAGCAATCGAACAAGCTTATTCTCTAACTGCTGGAAACATCAAGCCTAAAAAAAGGCCTATTCAAGACAAGATTCAAGCTCTGGTTCTTCCATCTTCTCATTCCCACTCTAAAAAAGGCATATTCCAAATCCAAAACACCACAAGCCTCTCAAGACAAGCTTAATCTTGATTCACAAAAGCTCTTATACCAAGTTGACATGGTCATTGCACAACATCACACATCATCTTCAAATCTGTCAAAGCTGTCGGACTCCGGAACACTTTCCAATACCTATTCTAGCACCCGTCTAAACAAGCCAAAACACTTCCAGCACTTGTTCCACTTTAAGTAAACCCTTCAGACTCCAATACTTGTCGTACATCAAAACTTGCAACGAACCAAGGAGCCATTGAAGATAACCAAAGCACTCCCTAAGGCTTAAGCTCTTTCGGAGTGATTTAGGGCCTGGTTCTTGAACTCAGACACAGGGGCAACATCATTCACTTGCTCTTTACAGCAGCCTATGTCCATTTGGAGCTGACGGAACAAAAAACCCCAACAATAATAATACATACATATTGGGCTTCACTTTGTACATTTTAGGAGGGATGGGAATCGAACTTAGGACTTCGAGTGCAGGGTTAAATGCTAAGTTCCAATAGGCTTTAACATAAGACAAATACATATTAAATGCAACCAAACAACACATATTATGAAAATAAAAATATATTCAACAACAAAATTGAAAGTGCATCTATTTTAATGTTTATTCATTGATGCCCATCAACTAAATTTATAAAGAATTGGAATTTTTTTTTAATAGAGAAGAATTGGACTTTTTCAGACTCTTACATGTTGGACTATATTTAAAACCAGTCAAATATATGGTTTGCTTTTTCTTTTATCTCCAAAAACTAACTTGGACTACAGCCCATTGTAGCCCTTAAAGTGGTTCCGCCCAAAGCATAATATTTTATTGGTTCCCAAAAAAAATGACCATAGATCATATCATGCTTATCTTGGACTATTCCCGGGAATTATAATATGTATATGCTTCTGTGGCCTTATATTACATATGCTTCATACCAAGTTCGTAACTTGTACAACTTTTAAGCACATATAAGATGTCAAACCTAAACCTAGGATGAGGACATTATCTGTTAGGTAGGAGCATGATGTAATATTTGGTAAACTCTCAAGCACAAGAAAAGTATCATCTATGATTCGTGCATGTGTATCCAATCCAAAGGTTCATATATATGACCACATCCATACGATACGAGTCTTGATTTAGTCATTTTTAAGTTGAGTGTGCATTTACACATTTGATTTTTCCATATCTCCCAAAGTAGAGTTCCAAATATTTGACCTAAATTTCCAAAGGCATATTAGAAATGGTTTTGGGCTTGAGTTTGATAATGCCAAATGATCGCATGTAAAATGGTCCATTACATGCGTAAAAGAGAGATCTTTAGGACCATTTGATTAATCGCATAATCAAAGGACGAATATTGTTCTAATTGTTCTCTCACTTGCCACCACACAAACATAGAGATAGAAAGATAAAAAGGGGTTCAACTTTACCCAGAAAGGGAAATAAGATACAAAAAGATAAAATCTTTAGAAAACTTGGGCACCAAGCTCATTCCAATTTCCAGGCTATTTACAACCCACGCACAACAGTCCAAGAGCAGGTGGAGACAGTACCTTCTTTTTGAGAGATAGCATGGAAATGATCAATCTTTTTTAGGAAAACAGTATTATTATACATTTTAATTACTTTTGGTTGCCTCTTTTTAATTCTTCTTTGGCTGCTATGTACTATTTCCTGTCAAAAACCATGATTCTTCCAAGAAATATATGCCTTTGATTTTTTTTTTCTTTTCATTTTATACAAGCGATATTGGGGTTTTCTCACACTTTAAATGTGCATTGGAAATTTAAATACGAGACTATTAGTCTGCAAGTTAATTTTTCACTGGGCTAGATCCCGTTTACAATTTTTTTTCCTTAAAATTGCCTATGTGCGCCAGGCTAAGTATTAAGTAATAGCCACAACAACAAAATGACCTCCTCTGATCACACACTAGTTATGTTTTTATCCTTTCTTTTAAAACGAATTCAGGTTTTTATTCTTTTGAATGCAAGTTTAAGGTAGAATAGATAGATACGGGCAAATCTTTGCTCATTGGTATTTAGATTTTCAGATGGTGGAAATAATGTTCGATTATGGCAAAAGATGCAACTGAGGTAACAGTGCCTGCAAACTTCTAGCTTGCAAGAAGAAAAATTACCAGTTTATAATTCTTTTTCAGTATAAATGTAGCAAAATAAATAAAAGAAAGTTCATCAACCATAAACTAAAATATTTTTTTAGATTTGCTGAATGATGGAGATTTAGTACAAGGAATTGTTTTTAAGTATCTAATATCTTAATTTGTCTGCAATGCCTGACTAGACTAACCCCCACCCCTTGTTGTAAAAACAGGGATACTGTGTATATGGTTCTGTACAAACCCAAATTAATGGAAGGAAGAACCATGAGTTGAATTATATGGTTTCCCTCTGACCAATCATAATCCCCCAAACCCAATGATCTGGGAGATTAAATATGATATAAACAATTATAAGATATAAAGCACAGAGAGAGAGAGAGAGAGAGAGAGAGAGGAGAGAGAGAGAGAGAGAGCAAGCAAAGTTTATTAGAAGGCTTTGTGATAAAAGTCATGAATCTTCTTCCATGAGTCTTCCCTTTGCATCTTCAACTGCTTGTAGAAGTTCCCAATAAAGGTCTCAGCTTTGGTAAAAAGCTCTTGCCCACTAAGTTCCCCCACTACTACTTCTTCTTCCTCCATTTCATGCTTTTCCTCAATTACCTCATGATCTTCTTGATCAGCCTCACTACCCCCTATGAAGAAAAGGCTAGGCATAGAAGGACATTTCTTGACACTGTCTATTTTCACAGTGCCCGCAATCTTCTCTGATCTAGATTTTTCAACAACCTTTGCCTTCTTTTCAGAAGATTTTTCAGAAGATTTTTTGGAAGATTCGGAACCTACCCTTTTATCTTCATCACTGTCGGCAACAACCCTTTTATCAGAGTATACTAATTCTGAAGCCATAACCAGAGGTTTGTCTTTGTCATGATCTGAAGGGTTGGAAAAGGCAGAGAGAAGGCCGGCTTGTGCTCCGAGGGCAATAATGAGGAGGTTAGTGATGATGTAGAGATAAGGAGTTCTGAGTGATGAGGATAATAGAGGTGCGATGATGAGAAGAATGGCAAGAAGAGAAAGAACTAGAATCTGAGGTTTCTCAACTTTGTTCATGGCTTCTGTTGAAGGACTGAAAAGGTGGTGAGGAGGAATAGGAATGAATGAGAGGGAATGCGAGGAATGAGAGGAATGGGGTTTGTAGTGGTAGAAACCGAGTATAGCCTGTGGACATATTTATAGAAGGAAAGATAGAGATATGTAACTTGTCGTGCTAACAGGATCATAGCTGGAGAATAATATATAATAGTCAAAAGTACAAAAGAATTTCATAGGAAACCAGTGCCGGAATCACAGTACAATTTTATCTCTTCATGCATGTCGTCATTTTCATCATCCTTTAATTTAAGCTGTCACTCAAATTATACAGTTGCATAATTTGAATTCACTGTGCATCAATTAGGAAAAGGTTCCAAAGAGGCTTGTAGTTAGTGTTCAATTTAAAAGCATTCAACTTTGCACATGCGTTTGATTACCCCAGTCCCTAATGTTGCTTGTTTTTAATAATAATAATAAACTATCAACATATTTCATAGGAACATTTTGTGTTATCTTAATAAGATTTGGGTTATCACTAACGAGGTCGAGCCCAGTAAAAAAGGGTCTTTACTTGCAGACCAATTATCTTGAGTTCGAACCCTATAACACCATAATAGTGTGTTATCTCAATTAGGAACCTTCTAATTCATACTTTAGTTTAGACTATTGCTTGTTAAATCAATACTAACCACTGCCTGAAAATCAACTCAATATTATCATGAAAATTGAGTTGTGGCAAGCAAACACAACAGAAGATTCAAGAGGGAGAGAAATCTGAACACAATTGGACAATAGTCGATAAGGTCGGTGAAAGCATATTCTTTAATTGCTTTCATTTGCTCTTTTTGTTTCTAAAGGTTTACCAGGCTCTTGCCACCCTTTCTACAGCTTCAGCCTTTTTTGGACACTGATTCCCCTCCTGAATTTGGACCTATTGAGAATCCACCAGTCCCACTTGTAGCACTAGTGCGCTTGTAGTGAGTGGTCCCCTCCACTTTTAAGGCCCACTAGCCTCTCGCAATCAAAATAAAATGACCTTACTTTTACACCCCATGCACCTGAGAGTGCTCAAAACTTTTTATCTTTTATTTTTTTTTAATTTGTTATTGTTTATTTCTAGTTGTCAAAGCATATTAGTAATACTTTCTTTCTAAATATATATCTTTCACATTTATTTATTACATTATATTGTTGATAATGTCTTTAATTAAAGTGAAATCTGCTTGTGTAAATGAGTTTTATTTCTGTAAAAAGTGTGAAATGATCGCGATAAATAAATATCTGGTAAAGCAATACCTTTCAACTAATACAGAAATTGATTTCAAAATTATGACCATCTCATTCTAGGATTCACCTCTCTCTCCCACCCACTCTCTAATGTCCTCAAATTCCTAGCTTCCCCTACCTCGAAAGATAATTCATAAATTAAAGGCTTCAAAAGAAAGCGGATAAGGAAAAGAATGCATGCACATGATTTTACCGTTCAAACTTTTCTATTTGGCACCCCTGTCGCCAAGAACAAAGATATAGCAACCCTTTGTCATCTTCAGGCTAAGTTTATCCACAATTTGTCAAAAGTGTTTTGTCACCCTTTGAATTATCTGTAATCTTAACGGTTTAATGGTTCAGAAATCACTGATCCACATCAATTATATTCTGTAGACAGACAATTAGGGGACCCACATCAGATAGCCCACATAATGGAGACAAACATCCACCCAAAATAACCAAACGAGAAGTCTCCCCGACGTTCCTTCTTTGAGTCTCTTTTGCCTAGTTTAGTTATCTAATCTTATATCTTTCCTTCTCACTTTCTAGGTTATAAGATTCACTTTAACTAGGAAAAGATCTGAGGCTTGAAATATAAATCTCAAAAACAACAAACAAAAAAGCAATGCTCAACGTGCGTTGCACCAACAAATTAGATACTCCCTTATCCTTTTGATCCAACTAGGGGCCAGATAATTGACAGTTTCTTTCTTCTATGTATCATTTTTTCCCAAGAATTATGGTAACTTGTACCGAGGGGAAATTGCTTTTGAGCTCAGGGCAGTGAAAAATAGCTACATTGCAATTTGCATATAATTGGTCCCATGAAACTACAGTCCCTTCTCACCTTGCATACCTTCTCAAATTCAATAATTGACAAAATGGTTTGCAGTTTATTAAACTAGAAGCAAACTTACGTCGGGAACTAGTATTTCATATCATAATTCACAAAAGACACAATGAACAACATGTAGAGACGCTGAATTATGCTTAAGGCAATGTTGGGGGCATGCTCAAAATCAACACACCATCATGCCACAAAAGATGAGAATCAAGGCAACTGAAATAGACTTACATTTCTTTGAGCAATGCTCAATAGGCCCTAGCGACTTGCATGTGGTGAAGGCATGGTAGCTTGAAATATCCACATATCAAAATGTACACTACATCTTTGGCTACGATGAAGGCTGTTCCACCCCATCTGAGTTTAAATGAGACGGAAGATGAATGCTCAAGTCGTCTAAACTTGGGCAGTCATGTATGCTTAACCCATACTCATTAGCCAAATGCAAAAGGCAGATGAAACACAAATGGGGCGAGATATCCTCAGGCACCGCAGCTCGGCAGTTGACGGGAAAGGTGACCAGTATATGCTTGAAGGATATGGTGTCTTTCAATTCCTTTTGTAGGTAAAATGGTATTCAGAATGAATGGAAAACATCTATAGTAGATAAAATATGAAAACATATACTGAGCGCTAGCAAAGAGATACTAAAGTTATCATATTGGTGGAAGGATCAGGCAACCAACTTCCTATGAACTTAGATCTCTTGAATTAGTAGATTGATTGACCATTAGAACAGTTTTTCATAAGAATGTCAAAAACAAAAAATGAATCCCACACATACAAACAGAATATGCTTACTGCTGAAGGAACTTCCGCAGATTCTTGCATATGACCCCACAGAGTTTCCTTCAATGCATGAACATCAACTCGTTTTGAAGTTCTATCATACTGCACTTCAATTTTGCTTACCTGAAATGTCAAAAGTCACAACTCAAGATGAGCATCACTAGCACAGCTTCATGAAGTAATTTGTCTGGTGACAGTCTTTAACCAACAATTCCTATTACAGATCCACAACTCAAGACGAGCATCATTAAAAATTCATGTGGACTATGTCTTTTAAAAAACTTTGTAATGAAGAAATATACCGCCCTGTTAAAGAATGAGGACATAGTATTTTCAGGTAATAAAGCAAATGCATACCCAGGAAAAGCAACAAAGAATGAACAAAACATAACATACGAAGTAAACGTACCCCAAATTTTCCAACCCAATTTCAATGGAAAACTTTCAACCCAGTAACTCCTTTTAAAGAAAATATCTTCAGTTTTTCTTATTAATAATTGCAGCTTAGCATCCTAAAGTCTACATTTCACCCAATCAATTCGAACATGTGCCCAAATTAGAACCAGGATAGATTTATTATGTTCACGAAATAAAAAAGAAAAATAGGAAACCTGACGAGGTTGAGAGACAAGTGTGTCCGTGTCTTCCACATTGCTATGAACACATCTATCACCATATTGGCCACTACACACACTCTCGTTGTCCCATGATGGAAATGCTTCATCAAAATTATCACTTTGTTCCCACAAGTTATCATCTGAAGAATAAAAACAAGAGAGTCATCCTTGCATTCTATTAATATCTTCTTCCCCTATTTTTCCTCAAGGTACTTTCCAAGATATCACAGAAGAGGGGAAGAGGGGTCAGATATTAAACTTTTTTGTCCTAAATTTAAATAAGATTGCTATCATAAGCCAAAAAAAAACAAGGACCATAAAATATAAAATAAAAAAATAAAAAAGTGCCACATGAAGCACGATAAATAGACTTAAGAAACAGGATGGAAGTTTAGACTGAGATAGAGAAAGACTCAATACATATGTATGGATTTATTTAAGGTAGATTGTAAATTTTATTTCGTATGGAAAGCAAGTATACAAAAAAAAATGGTTTTAAAAGGAAAAGAAAATTATAGCTGATCGATATAAAATTAGGTGAGAACATATGCCAAGGAAGAAGCTGCTACCTGTATGATGCCGTCTTCTCTTCCCAAAGAACTACAATCAAAATTGAAATTTTACCATTAGCCAGAACAAACAACATAAGGGTTCAGAAATTTCTAAAAATGTAAGCAGGAACATGAGAAGACTTGTCCAAAGCCAAATATTAAGTCTGCAACTTGGACGGACTAACCATTTGCATCTTTTCGACTGGACAAGACCATAGTCTGATTTCAGGACAAATAAAAGATCAGGCTAACCTAGGCTCAGCTCATACCAAAGCCAGCCCTTACTACTAAATGAAATTAAGCATGTACACAACCAGAATACAGTAAGTGGAGTTGTGCAAGTACAACAATATTCAATGCAGTAGCATGTTAAGCTACACTCTACCATTCATTTTTATTTCAACTAACAAACTTCATTTTGTGGATAGTGAAGATGTTTCCATCACAAACTCTGACCATAGCTTATCTTTTTTGTACGTGTGCTGAACTTAAACTCCAAATTGGGATCCTATACTTGGAGTGAGATCATGATCATGAAAGACCCCATCTTACCATGCAAAACTTTATCACGAATAAGTATATTTTTCTTTTCTAGGACACAGAGAATTCTATATTACCAGAACATCTGGAAGGAGAAAAAACTTGGCAAGATCCTCAGGTTGATAATGGCAATCTTCTGGAAGCCTGTTACTACAAGGTACTGTATTTGCAGGTAGGAGTAAAGACTTGGAATTTTTTGGGGGAGCAAAGATGTCTGGAAATTCTTTGTATAGAGATGTTGTGAAATCAAGGTCGACCTCCTTATGGTCCTTTTCTTTGTTCTCTTAGTAGTTGGTTTGCTTTGAGTCGCAGGAGCTTCCTCTGAACCTACAGAATAGATACCAAAGAAATCAAAATCAAGGTTTAGCCACAACAGAGCAAACTGATAAAGTAATTTCCTTGGTAATACCAACCCTTAGGCCTCCAATATTTCCAGTGATCAGGACCAGCCCATGCATTTTTCTTTGAATTCAATCCCAAACCTTGAAACAAAAACGCAGAAACTCTCTCAAATCTGTCACCTACATCAGCTTCATATGATGTACCAGAGTTATTACCCTGCACAAATTTAGAAAACTTATTCCATATATCTTTTTCATTCAGCATGGATACATAAAGAAAACTAGAGATTGTTGAATGAGACAAGTTATGTGACAAGCAATTTATCAAGGTCTAAATTACTTCAGCATGTAGCCATGACAAGTACCTCATGATGACTTTGAAATGTAGGATCTCCAAAACTTCTATTCTCATGATCAACACCTATATCATCATCATGATCAATGGTCCATGTGTCATAGTTCCCGGATGAAATGTCCCACTCAACTTCTTTATCATCAAAGCCATCCATTTTGAGATCTGAATTTTGGCCTATATTAAAATCTTGTGATGACCGCTGATTATTTTCTTCAAATTGGCAAAGTATCTCCATGAGAGTAGGAGAAATTTCATTCTTTGCAAGCATGTTCACCACCATCTCCTGAATAGATTCTACATAGAAACCAAAAAACATGGCTAAAAGAGAAGAGCACCGAAAAGCGGGGAGGGGGCTTGAGGCAAATCCAACAAGAGAGATTCTAATCTCGCACACCTTTGGCAAAAGAGAGATCAATCAAATCTGAGGGATTACTAAGCAATGATCTGCACATCCCTGGAACTTCGTAAGAATCAAAAATCACCTGGCATCCTCCATATACTCCAAGGTTATTTAATAGCAGACCCTTGGCTCCACCTTCATCACACTGTGCAGATGATTGGTGATATAGAGGATCGACCGTGAATGCAACTAGAATTGACAAAAGAGATCAAATTAGAAATTTAAAAAGCTTAAGATGATAATGACCAAAATGGCTAGCCTATGTTGTGAAGTTACCATCAAACTTCTTTACATTCAGAGCTTCAAAGGAGGATTCCAATGTCGACAGTGGTGATATCTGTTCAAACCACATCCAATACTTTGCACTTGCCGTCAAATTTTCTAATACAGTATAATTAAAAAATAAAAATCCATACCTTCCTCTCCAACTCTTTCTTAGACTGACCCCTACTCTGCTCGTTGTTGACATTGTCATCCCCCCTAGTAGTTTCTGTCAGTCACCAAAGCCCTTGATTAGGAAACTGACCAAAATCAAAGAAGCACTGAACCTCCAAGCTATGAAATCCCAAAACTGCCTGAACTAAAGAGAAATATACCAAACCCATCACTCAAAAACAATTACAGGCCTAAGCCAATGTCTAAAGGCACCAACCTTGTTCGTCTTCCAGACTGGCTCGATTCATCCCACTTAGAACCTTATATGCCTCAGCATGCACTGAATCCACCCTCACCGCATAAATTTTCACCCCTGCTTCCAGTGTGCAACTTGCCTAGTCACTCAAAATTAATAATAATAATATCCCCATAAGTACATAAACCCCAACAATATCTCCAACACCAACCAATTTTCAGAATATGTGCTCCGAACCTTCTGGAAATTAGTCTCTGTGTCATTTTCGGCTTCAACTTTAATAATCTCGCTAAGATGATCTATAAGCTTAAGCTCCCACGTGTTCTTCTGGTTTATTTTCTAGAATACAGAAAGGAAAAAACACAAAACAAATCACAATATACTCACATAAATAAGAAAGAGCAACTCCGCATGGGAGTATAAAATTTGTCGGGAAGCTAAGAGAACTTCGGACAACAAAAGAAAGTGAATGAGCCTCATGTACTGTTCTTTTTTTCTTTAGCAAAGAAAGAACTGAGAAAGCAATCCAATTAAGCATAACTTTTAAGTATACGTTTATTATGCCATGTCCTAAATAAGACACTTCAACATTCAAAAAGGAAAGAAAGAACTAACTCTCGTTCACTTTCCTTTCCAGCATTTTCTCCGCAACCAAACACAGCCTAATAAATTAAGTACTAAATAATAGCAATAATAAATTACAGATAGTGCATTATAGAAAGCACTGTTGAAGAAACTACAAAGCATATTACTCAAAATAAACAGCAACACATATTTATATATATGCATAGATAAACAGCGAGAGAGTGTGTGTGGGTATGTACGGACATTTTCGCTGGCGAGTTTGATGCAGTTCTGGAAGAGGTCGATAATCTGTTCTCTACTGAGACAAGGATCGCTAGGCGGAGAAGAAGGAGCGGAAACTGTAGCCGCTTTGCGACGATTGGCGGCGGCGCGTGCGGCGCGTGCCTGGGCGCGTTCGAGCTGGTCGTCATTGGAGCCCAGAACGAATAGCGGACTGGTCGGTGACTGGGTACGGTTCGCCATGGAAGCTCTATCCTTAACGCTGTAGACGGTTTTGTACTCAATGCCTCAGCCATTGATGAGTATCGACATTAGAGAGAGCAGAAGGACAGGAGAATTTGAAAAGAGGGAAAATGGTGGTTAAGTTTTGGGTTTGTAATATAAAACGGTGGCGTTTTGCTCCGTAGTTCTGATCCCAAGAATAATGACGACGTACCGTTTTCTCAGTTCCCGCCACCGTGGACAAATGAATTGATATACGACATGTCGTTTTATCCTGGAATTCCAACCCCTTCTTCACGCAAATGCCATTCCGCATTCCTCGCTTTTATTATTGTGAGCTTTATAGGCATAAACCCTAAACCCTTTCCTGTACAACTCATTACGACTATCTTCATCTTCCTTCCGTATTTTTCTGGTTTTCCAGGTTCGATCTCTACTCATTCTTCATTTATACATTTTTGTGTTCGGCTGGTAAGAAATTTATTTGGGCAAACAAAATAAAAAAGAAATTTTGGTGAAAAGTCGACAATTTGGATCTTAGTTTTTCTTGCTTACACGTTCTGTGTTTACTGTCTAGGGGACAAAATTTGTGATTTGCAAGTTGGGTTCATTTTCTATTCCGATGTTTCTCCAATTTTCTTGTTTATAAATTACTATGTTATGTTTGGCGGCTGAGAAAATTTGAGGAAAAGGAAGAAATAAGAATGCCTTCCTTTTTCCTTATTCGTTTTTGTTCATTTTAGTTTAGTTTGGTGAAACCCATATACGAGATTCACAATGTGGGGCTCATTTTTTGCTGTATTTGGACGTTTTCACTTTTCTGCGTTGTGCCCCTTTCTGGTTGCACAGAAAGTTTTGGAAAGTGAGAACCAATTTCTTTATCAAGCTTACTTGAGTGCCGGTTCTCCATCTGTGGAAGTTGAAACAACTCTGATTGCCAATTTCTTTTGTTTTTTGTTTCTCATTTTTCTCAGAAACCAAGAGGAAATAAAACCGATGAGAATATGCTTGTGTTTCTTTTCTAGTCGTGTTTATGTATTGTTTCTTTCATAATATACCTTGCACCATGCTTTCTCCTTTTGATCTCCATATTTCTGTTCATCAATGAACATTTAGCTTACTCCTGCAATTTCTGCCTCTCGTTTGTAGCAAGAGGAAGAATTGAATGATTTAATTTGATTTTCTAACGTTGGCATTTAACTTGTACACACTCAGCATTCACAAATATGAATATGAAAAATATGAAAGTTCCCAAAGTGCCTGGTCGTGGGATTGCCACTTTGCTTACAGTGGGAGTTGTTGGTACTCTTGGTATATATGGAATTAACAATAGTCTCTACAATGTCGATGGAGGGCATCGGGCCATTGTGTTCAATCGTCTTGTTGGTATCAAAGACAAGGTTAATACTTTCCTCAAACTCTTGTACTTAGGAAATATGTGCATTTGTTGGTAATTCTTTTCCTTAAGAATAGCAGAGCTGTAGTCAGACATGACTTTAGGGTCCTCATATATTTCCCATTTTCTATTGTTGACACATGAAAGAATTAAACTTTTGTCATCAAGACCATTTGGCATCAGTTGAGGCTAGAAATAGGAAGAACTACTTATTTAGCCTATAACTTGCCAGAGAATGGAGTTATTTGTTTTAAGTTTAGATGATTCGCAACATATAGGTAGTGTTAAAAAGTGGTTGATGAACACATTTGTCATGACCTAAGGAAGCGTTCCTATATTTTAAAAGGGCTAGTCAATAATGAGATTCCTTATAACCCCTTATATAGCTCACGTTGAGACAACCTATGTGGGATTCAGCACACCATTGCACAACACATAGAAGCCAAAGTGGAATATCACAATACCATAGATTTAACAATTTTGTTCTATATTTGTGTGCCTTCCATAATTATTCCTGTAGTATGTATTTTCCTCTTCTTTTTTTTCCTAAATTCTGTATCTACTGTGTCTACGCTATACAATATACTTACCTCTTAAAATTGCAGGTTTATCCTGAAGGGACACACCTGATAATCCCATGGTTTGAGAGGCCAGTCATCTATGATGTCCGTGCACGACCACATCTAGTGGAGAGTACTTCTGGAAGCCGTGACCTTCAGATGGTATGTATATTTCTTATTTCTGTTCCATAAAAATTGTGGTTAATGCCTGAAATGATGTTTATTTGACTAATCTCTTTGTCAAAACCAATGGGCACTTACCTTGGACTCCTCTTGTGTGTTTTGCATTACATGGTGTTTATTATTCTCCCCATCAGATCTCAACAGTTTCAGAATTCTTATGAAATCTTGATGTTCTTAACTCCCACTCCCACCTATATGTTCGGCACCCATTTTTACTCTCGCTGCTGATTTTGTTTGTGTTAAACTGTTATCTTCTGTCACATATGGGTGAACCTGTTCTACCCATGTAGATTTCCAGTGAAGTGTCTATAATGTTGATTACAATGCATAGGTTAAAGGGGGGTATCAGTTTATATGTTAATTTTGAAGGAAATTTTTTTTTTTTTATTTTTTTTTTTTTTTTTTTTTTTTTTTTTTTTTTTTTTTACATTATTTTTTTTTGGTGTTTCTTTACAGGTGAAAATAGCACTTCGAGTTCTGACCCGCCCTGTGCCAGACCAGTTACCCACAGTTTATCGAACTCTTGGGGAGAATTATAATGAGAGGGTCCTGCCTTCAATTATCCATGAAACTTTGAAAGCTGTTGTTGCACAGTATAATGCCAGTCAACTCATTACTCAGAGAGAGGTAAGCAGAAGGCTTATAATTATCTTTTAGCTATAATTAGAATTGTGTTTTGTTTTGTTTGTTTTGTTTGATTTTTCTTGTCGTTGGTCATTATTTCAATTTGTTTTCTTGCTTACCTTCTCACCTTTCTCTCTCCCACAACTCTGTATTGGGTTTTCTTGTTTACATTTTAGGTAATGAAATGTGGTTTGCTTACAATTATGTGTTTTTCAGCAGGTTGTAAATATATGAGATTTTAACTCAAGAAAACAAGCTTAACAGCTCAATTTACCAGGGGAATTAATGAATTATACTGCTAACGTACCAAATTGTTTAAAACCAGAAAGAAAAAAAATGAAATACTTGATAAATTTGGTAATCAGCAGCAAGCTCTTCTAAAAAGTTAAATTTTGCTTTGCAAACCAGTACCCTTTTTTTTCAAAATCAACATATTTATAAATGAAATCCATGTACAGTAATAATTACAAGTGCTTTCAACTTAATGTGCAAGTTTTAAGCTCTTGGTTTCATCCTTCTCAGCTAAAGTTAAAAGTTCAGTAGCTAGAAGGAAGTTTTTCTTGGATTATTGTGCTTTGTAAGTGATTCATTATTTCTGATTTGACTAAAATAGTTGATTTCCACAATTCAAATCCTTTGAAGGGTCTTGTATTATCTGAGGCATAAGTTGAAGATATTATTTCACTCCTTTCTGACAAAGTTTGTACACTTTAGTCGTGTATATTATCTAAGGGATAAGTTGAAGATGGTATTCCAGGTGACACTGACTGACTGAATTCATTTTATTTTGTAGGCTGTTAGTAGGGAAATAAGGAAAATTTTGACAGAGAGGGCAGCATATTTCAATATCGCAATGGATGATGTGTCGATTACTAGCCTGACTTTTGGAAAGGAGTTTATGATTGCAATTGAAGCCAAACAGGTGGCTGCACAAGAAGCTGAGAGGGCTAAGTTTGTTGTGGATAAAGCTGAACAAGACAAGAAAAGTGCTGTTATCAGAGCAGAGGTAATTCCTCCAATTTGATCATTATTTTTATTTAGAGCTTTCGGAACGTCTTTATTTCTCCATAATTTTGGTTGAGCAGTTCTCCTCCTTTGAATTAAATGTCTGACTCTTTTTGTTGCCCTGCTCTCCAGGGTGAAGCCACAAGTGCCAAGCTCATTGGTGAAGCCATTGCCAACAATCCGGCATTTATCACTCTCAGGAAGATTGAGGCTGCAAGAGAAATTGCGCAAGTTATCTCCAATTCATCAAACAAGGTTTTCTTGAACTCCGAAGATCTTTTGTTAAACCTTCAGGAGATGAATCTGTAGTTAAGTGAGGAAAGGGGAGCACAAACTCAGCGGTGAACATGGTAGGCTTGAACTTATAATAATCCCTACTTCGCTTTGTTTATAAAATTGTTTGACTGAGGAGATATATCACAAACTCAGCGGTGAACAAATTAGACGGTTGTTATGTGATGTAATGGTTTTGTGAAACAAAGAAATTCCAAATATTTCAGCTTTTTCGACAAAAAATAGAAATATTTCAGCTGTTTATTACTTTTTTTAATTAAGCTGCTCGAGTTTCATGTGAGTACTGGCTTTTGCTTTCTTGACAAAAGCAGCAATCGATGTTGTGCTGTGTATGCTCTTTTCCATTTGATGTTCAATGTTTCCGTCGGAAGCAAATTGTCCATATCCGTAATGCCAATGTGGGGCATGGTCTTCCTTGGGGACTTCATCACTATGAGTTTGTTCCTGACTATCGTGCTAGCATTTTGTTGGATGATGAGTTGGGCAGGGCCCATGGTAGGGCTGTGCCTGGTTAATCTTTTCTCTTCCTTGGCTTTGGCCTCCATTAACCAAAAAACAAAATTGTCCATGGCCCTGTTTGTGGGGTAAAAATTCTACAAGGGAGGGAAGGTGAATTAAAAGTGACGTCAATGTTGAGGTGGCTACTAAGTAGAGTATTAATCTCTGCATTTGATTCATTTGAGGTCTTAAATTCGATTCTACCATCCCCAATATCGCTTGTATACATTTAGAACTAACAAAGTTTTGTTAGAGGGGCGTTGCTTGGTGGAATTTGGACTGGAAGCGAAGTAACATAGAAAGTCAAATAATCCAAGCTATGATGATCTTTGGAGATTGGAGGTTGCACTGACATTTGACATAAATTAAAAAGTAAAAACTTTTAAAAGAAGAGGATGACTTGACTCAATTGGTAAAGATCATATCCAGACTGCCAAAAATAATAAAAAAAAACACAATCATCTTTATGTACTTGGGATGAACAATCATATAGCCAAGTGTTCAAAGGCGTTAGAACACACTTTTTTACGTTTTTACAGTTGAATTCTGATTACAAACTTGCCATACTTTTTTGGGTCAATTTTTTTCACTGTTGACGGGGGGGAAATTGTTGAGAAATCTTCTGTGGAAATGCTTGCAATGACCTTTAGAGCCCGTGATTCACTCTCTAAGTCAGAGAATAATCTAATTAACCATCTGCTAACTAACTGGAACTTCTCATGAGGGAAGCTACTATACATCCCAACATTGCACCTGCAAGAACCTGCAGCCACATCAAACAAAACAGAGATGCAAGTCATGATCATATATTCTCAAGTTTCTGACAATTAATGTCGTCGTCATTTTGTAACCATTGCATGAATGAAAATGAACAAGTAAAATGCGACAAACCTGCAATGGAGTATGACCAAGTGAATCACGTAGAGGTCTAACACTAGAAACTGGGTGTTCTGGAGGTAGCTCACATACTATTTGATTTAATAACTGCAATAAGCATCATAATGCGTTGCATTATAAATTATAATTATAATAAAACAAGCATAAGCACAAAGCATACAGTTACAATTACACAAGTTAACTAAAAAAAGTAAACAGTTATTAACCACCACAACAAAATTACTATTTAAAAGAAGGAAATACAACCAAGGTATTTGAATAAAAATGAAGATTCATAACTTCAATGATATGACATACTTATTGAAAACCACTAGTCCTCCCCTGTCTAGAATTTCAGATAAAGTTTACACTTCAGACACATACCAACACACAACCAAGACATAATGGACGCATCATTATATGGCTGTTTTTGCCCCTCTAACATAAAAGTGCCTACGCAATACGTGTGTACATATATGGATAAACAAAATAAGTCAAATATAACTTCAAAAACTTTAGGGCAAGAAGAAAAAATATCACATTTTCTGCACGTGTTCATGTGTGCAGCATGTTTGCGTTCCGTAGCACTGCCTTGTCCATGTGTCAGTACCATGTCCATCAAGAATTTTGTCACAAGAGTCATATCCAGGAGAAAACATATTTAAAAATGCGTATGATGGGATTTGAATGGCTGTATTGCTATTTAGGCATATACTGCAATCCTAAATAGATACAAAAAACCTCTGCTTCCTAGTTGCACGTATTTTATCACACATACAAGCACCCCAAAATAAGTCGGTATTCCCATATAATTGATAGATCATTAGACTGACATAAACTCTAATGGCAACATTGCCTCTAATCTTTGGCCATCATAATAATACATGTCTATATTTCACCCTTAGGTTCAGGCAGCAGTTGTGGATCAGTCTTACAGGTGGGGATGTTTCTTAGGCCCCAATTACACTGTAATATTGATAAAAGTGTTGCCAAAACTCCAACTTGACAAGCCTTAAAAAGATAAGAAAATGTTACAGAAAACAATGCTTGAATAATAATAAATTCTTGAGAATTTCTCCCTTAGATTCAGGAGGTATGTATGCCCAGTCATACAGCTTGTATTGTAATATTGACAAAGGTGTTGTCAACAATCTAGCTTGACACATTACAAAGAGCAGTAACTTCAAAGGAAATGTTACAGAAAAACAATACACAATTAGCAATTACTAGCACTCAAATAGAAATGAATATTTTAAAAGATTTATAGAGAACAATTATCACATAGCATCTACGAAAAAGAAAATATAAGAAACCCTAAGCTTCCTGCGAAAAAGGAAGCAGATATTCACTCAGTATGATCCCCTTATCCCCAAGCTTATTTGACAAACTTCGCAAAACAAACCCCATACATTAGATAGTACAATTGTATGTGCGATGTCACGTGTCAACAGGGGATATTGATGACTAGGGAAAAAAAGTCTTACTTCAGCTTGACGACCAGCATGGAGTCTTACACCAGTAGCATCATACATGACCTGCAAGAAACAGTCATTTTAAATACAGGCAACCCAACTCCATGAGAAATCATGGATGGTTTGTAAAACTATGGGCAGTAACGGAAACCAAACTGAGAATGATGTAATACAAATTAAAAAAATGATCATTTCTCATCTTTTTATTAAGTATAAGTAACACAAAAAGTTGAAAGCTGAGGATATAGTTATGATCTTCTTAAATTATAATTAGCTGAGATTGTGGTTTCCATGTTTCATCTTTGTTTGAGGTCACTTACCTTAACAATTTCACCTAGAGTAATTTATGTACCAAGGGTTTCTAGGCTACAAATATTAACTATTCAAACATCATCTTATGAAGGGAAAGACTCATATTTTCTCAGGGGAAAGAAACTACCGAGCGCATTTAGATTTTGAAGTAGACATAGTTAAATTATAAGCGATAAGAAAATACCAGTAAAAGGCTTCATTATATTTTTACATTTATATTATTCGCTTGATGGTGCACAAATGTGTCAAAGGTCAACCTTTTTGGGATGTATTTTTTACTCTCTTCAACTAAATAAGCATTTTTGGTCCAAGTACAGTCGATTAAGTTGTGCAGAACTAAGACAAATGATTCCACAGAATTGATAAGACACTACAATCACAAACAGAAAGTTGATGATGAACGAACAAGGCTTAATCCCCTTACGGAAGTATGATGAATGAATGTGTGCAGTCATAAACGGGCAACTGAAGTTTCAGAGTATGACATAGAAGAACTCCAGATATTTAATCAATCGAGTAACAAGCTTAAAACAAGCAAGTAAAGGGAATTTTGACATTACGTTGAGATTTCACATCCCAACAGAAAGCCTTTAAATATGAGCATGCATGCCTACACAAAAAGAATGAACAAGACCTGGTTAAGAGTTACATACAACACATGCCAAGACCACTGCAATGGCAAACGCCGATCCTCCAGTTCCTTCCTGGAAACCAATAGCAACTGCCAGAGCTGTCACAGTAGCTGAATGCGACGAGGGCATTCCTCCTGACCCAAGCATCCTTCTAGAGTCCCATCTTTTCTCTTTGTACCTGCACGTCTACGAGTAAATATTTGAAAAACTGAGCAAACAACAAAATTTATAAACATAGCCAAAATAGTGAAAAGAAAATGACATAACAAAGAGACAAATAAATTAACAAATACCAAATGGTGAATGTAATGTGAAGCAAAAACATTTTTCGGCTACTGCCAAAATGGTGCATGTAAATTAACGTCATCATCCAATTCACTCAAACCATCACATAATTTCACAAAACGAAAAGGACCCATTATGACCCATCAAGAAAATTGCCTAAAAATGCCAAATAACAAATCAATGAACTTTGCCTTACACGTTTAGAAGCCGAGAAAATAGAAGAAAAAATAAAGATGTCATAAATCTACAAACTTAAACTTGACCCAGATACAGCCAGACATAGAATTACAAATTACACAGAGAGAGAGAGAGAGAGAGAGAGAGAGAGAGAGAGAGAGAGAGAGAGAATATTACCAGGTGGTGAAGAGCTTGAGAAACTGAGCGAGAGCGAAGGAGAGGAAGGCAGAGAGGAGAGGAAGATTAGAGGGAATGATGGAGGTCTGTGATGATGTAGATCCATTCGATGAGGCATCAGCGGCCGTGATCACCTCGTCCATGGAAGCACCAATTACCTGAGTCAGGGGGGAGGAAGAGAAGAGGAGATCGAGGCAAAATAAAATAAAAAAGGAAAATAAATGAAACCGCGTGGTTGCGTTGCGTAGCCAAACTTTGTTTTTACTTTTTTTTATTTGTTTCCGACTCTATCCATAATTCCGCTTTGCACCCTTTCACCTACAAATATTATATAAATTCAGAATTTGTAATCTTTCTCGAAACCCAACCATAGACGGTACACCCCAACTATTTGATGTGTTTGTATTTGATTCAATGTTGGGTGCCACAAGTTTGTTCAGAAACTGTGTGTATGCCCAAGTTGTATTTGAAATAAAGGGTAAACGGTTGAAATGCCCCTTGAAGTTTTACTTAATTATCAATTTACTCTGAGATTATTTTTTTTAGAAAATTAAGGACTCATACTAAATTTTATTCTCAACTTCCCTCATGTCATCCAAATTCTCAAAATTTCATCCAATTTGTCGTTAAATATGAGGGCAAATTGATCATTTCATATGTTAAAAATAATTAAATACTATGAAATAAAATAGTATGACATAAAATAAAAAAAATCATTTTAATAAACAGAGGGGTGGAACCCCCCACCCTTTCTTCTCTCTCTCTCTGCGACCAAAACCATTTTTCCCTCTCTCTATAAGACTCCCTCTCTCTGCAACTCTGCCCCTCTCTCTCTCTCTCTCTCTCTCTCTCTCTCTCTCTCTCTCTCTCTAAGACCAAACCCATTAGCCCCCACCCTCCAAACAGTCATTTTATTCAACTCTTGAATCCATTGATGAGTTGTGTGATTTGGGATCAAGATTTTGGGTGAAGGGGCAATGAACTTGTGAGGTGAAGAGGTCTAGACCTTTAAGGCTATGGGAAAAAATCATAGAGGAAATGGCGCGAATGGGTTTGGGTTTGTGGGTAGGGATAGGGTTTTCTTTTATGTTTTTTGGATGTAGGGTGGGTTGCGGGTGGGGAAGAGGTTGGGTCACTGGCTGCTGTGATTTCAATCGAGGATTTGAGTGGCTGAGCTGGGGGATGGGGAGGAGTTGTTTGGGGTTGGTGAGATGAGGGGTTGGCTGTGGTGATGAGGAGAGGTGTGTGGGGATGGTGATGGTGGGGAAGAAAGGTGATGTCTATGGGGTTTTGTTTTTTTTTTTTTTTTTTTTTTTCTTTTCTTTCTTTTTTTCCAACAATAATAATAATTTATTTTTAATAATTTAACTGAAAATTGGATGAAATGTTGAGAATTTGGACAGCATGGGGAAATTGAGAATAAAATTTAGTTTGAGTCCCTAATTTTGTAAAAAAAAATGTCATGGGATAAATTGATAATTATGTACAAGTTCATGGGGCATTTTGGCAGTTTACCCTTGAAATAAAAAGCCACAATTGAATGTTTTAAGGCCCAGTTTGGGATTGCTGTCACTTTTAAAAAAAAGTTGTTTCTGCTGTGATTTGAAAATAATTAACTGTAAAGTAAAACAGCTCCATGTTTGGTAAATAATATTTTTAAAGTGCTGTTAGTAAGTGTCAAAACTGTTTGGTAAATTTTAATATAAAATTGTTGTAACTGTGAATAATGACTAAAATAGATATGATGTTAAAAGTGTTATGTACTAATTATGTGATAGTAGTGGTAGTGATGGAGTGGAGGTAATGGTGGTGATGAAGGTGGAGTTGGTGGTAGTGGTGGTGGTGGTGGTGGGGATGGCGATTGTGGAGGTGGTGGTGGTGGTGGTAGTGGCAGCATGGTGGTGGTTGTGGTGTTGGTTGTGGAGGTGGTAGTGGATGTGGAGATTTTGGAGGAGGTGGTTGTGGTGGTAGTGGTGGTGGTGGTGATGGTGGTGGAGGTGGAGGTGGAGGAGGTGGTGGTGGAGGTGGAGGTGGTGGTTGTGGTGGTGGTGAAGGTAGTGAATGTGGTGGTGCAAGTGATAGAGTTGGATGTGAAAGTGGAGGTGGTGTCATTTTTTAAAATGAATTATGGTATTTTGGGAATTAAAAAAATTCATAAAAAAGTTCATCTCTGCTTCTTTTGAAAGCAGCTTTGAAAAGCAACCCAAAGCCTGCTTTTAAAAGCTGCTGTCAAAACGTCACTGCTTTTAAAATAATCGAGATATTTTATTTTTACCAAACACCTTAATCTGCTTAACTTTAAAGTGAAGCAGGTTTTTGGTGAAAAAAGCAATCCTAAACGGGGCCTAAGAGGGTTATGTTGACAAAAATATTGGTCCAAACTGGAATGTTAAGATGCAATCAAGAGAAATAAATGGCTAGGCAAATTTTTTTGATATTCTTGTAGCTTAGACGAAAATTAGACGGAGGTGGGGTGGTACATTAACACCAAATGAAAAGTTCGGATGTTAAATTATTAGTGATTATTGTTAAATGAACCTTAAAATTAACTGAGTGCACCTTATGATCTAAGTACACCCAAATATTTAATTCAAAATGTAAAATTAACCAAGTACACCCCATTTAACTACTAAAAATACATATGGTACACTTTAATACACTCTATCACACAACACTAAATTTGAAAGAATCAAAGAACTTGAGGCTTATTCAAACAAAATAAATTTCAAATCATTTCAGAACGCAAAGAAATAAGGAAATGGAATGGAAGTTATGCTTGAAGATGATTTAGGTGGTGATAGTGATCTTCATTCCATTCAATTAGACATGGACAATACCAACATGATCTACAAGTGGAGTTATGCTTGTGGAGATGATACTGAATATGATTCGAAAAGGTCTTCAGTTGATAAACAATTTAAAGGAAGAAGATCTCTCTCTGAAAAAAGTATTAAAAAAAATTCAATGGGAAAACATATGCTTAAACAAAAATTCCAATGGAGTTGATTGGGAGTTTGGCATAAAAAGTCAAGGACATTCAAATGGGAATCATATGGAAAAATCCGAGCTTCTCTCTAACTCAAGCACAAGAATATAAAGATGAAACCAAGAAAAATGAATCAGCTAAGGGTAAATTAGTGTTGAATATGGTGAGTAGGGTGTACTTGTTAAAATTACATTTGTTTCACAATTCAATATATCATTTTTCGTCATTTTATATTAGGGTAAATTAGTAATTTAATAAATAGTTCGGTAATATGGTGTGCTTAGTTAATTTTAGGGTTCGTTTAATAGCACCCTGTTGAGGCCTAAAAAATTTAAGACTGGGCCCAAATATATTTTCGGCCCAGTACAACACTTAACTAGGGAAGAAGCCCGACTTGGGTACGCAAGAGTTCGTCGTGTATGCTAACAAGAGTTATGGTCCATGTGCCACGCCAAGCAAATACGTAACCCGCCACTCAGAAAGGTCGTGACAAGCCCGTAAAATGTATTAGCTCTATGAACCCATGCTTATTATCCTGTCAAGTGTCATTTGCCCCGACCATAGCCTTTTACAATATGGCAAAACTCGAGCACAAGCATGCCAGATAACACTCAACACCAAGTAGAAAACCTTTATTTTGGCACTAAACCACGCTACAAGCTTAAGTGGGCCCAAGCCATGTGAATGCCTGGAACTTGCTGAGCGGGTTGTGGTATGGATGATTACGAGTATTCACGAGGCTCATTGATGGTCCAAGAAGTGGAAGTTTTGGGCTTCTTGGGAGCACAAAAACTCGAGTCCATTTCCTGATTTCCCGATGATAGGGCTATGTCACTTAACCTTGTCCAGCTAGCTTAACCTTGTGCTGGTTCGTCCTCCAAAGTACGCAGAGTAGAAAACCTAATTAAGATAATTTACTGATTAAAATTCCCTGGAAACAAGGAAACACGTTTGAGTGTCCTACTGGCGCACGTAGACCTAAAGCCTTATAATACGCTTGACAAGTTGTTTGACCCGATCGTTACTCCCTTAACCTCACATCCAAGCAAGCATAGAACTAAGCGTCAAGGAAAAACCAATCTATTCCCCTCCTATGATAGTTCTACTCTTTGGGATGTTTAAAATCAGGTGGTTTGGCTTTAGCCTCATAAAAACAAAATTAAAATATCAATTTAAAACAAAAACTTCAGTTTTGCTAAAGATTTAGGTTGGAACACGTTAACTTTGAAAATTCACTAAATATTGAGTTTAAATCAAAATAATGTAAAAAAATTAATATCACAACTAGACATAGAAAAATTAAAATTTTCAAAATTTGATGGAAATTAGGGTTAAGGAAGCATGTCAAAATAGAAACAAAAACAGACTAGGTTGCATAATGTTCTTTTTTAAAGGTTTGTACACTTAATTTTGAAAACTCACCAAAATTTCAATTTACAACCAAACTAGATAAAACTTTTCAGATTTGAAGAAAATATGTGAAAGTAAAACATACTAAAATTTCATGAAAATCCAAGTTCAGGAAGTTTTCAAACATGTATTCAAAACAGAGCATGCGGTAGAATCATAACAATTTCAACAACATAGTCTCTACTTTGAAATTTCACAAAAAAAAATCAATTTAAATTCAAATGGCACAAAACCAACTTTGAAATAACCCTTGAGATATCAATTTTGATGTAACAAAATCCCAGAATGAAATTGGTACAAAATCACATCGAAATAATCTAGAACTTCACATAAACACACTTTGAAAGAGATATATATCATTGAGGCATTCTAACCACCATTTGATTTACAACTAGTACTCAAAGAGACAATATGAAGATGAGCTTCATACCTTCAAAGAATCATTTACTTGAGATGATATTGACTAATTTGATCAATGGAATGACAAGTAACAAGCCATTTGAGAGAAAGTACACATCTATAACAAGAAATTCTATATAATCAATGAATAAGTTTTGTTCATACCAATTTTCAGAGAGTTATAATGGTTGCATTTTGCTGACCTTTGGATATGTTATAAAGAGGAGAATTTGGAGTAACTATCATTTTGAGCTTTCGAAATGAGTGTTCTGGACTGAAACCGAGGGAAGGAACTGGGGTCGAAGACTATAAATAAATTCCACTCTAAACGTTCCCAAGGTGGCTATAGAAGTTCAATCAGCCTAAACTTTTGATATATTATAATAGACAGCATTTCAAACAATTTTGATGAAGGAACCAAAGTCATTTGAGTACATGAAATCACAAAAACATATTGAAACCAAGCATACTACTGTGAAATCAGGAAATGGTAAACATAGTGTGATCATACCAACTTTTCAGAGTCTGTACTAGTCGGATTGAGGTGAAATTGGAGCATGTTATAGGAATCACATAAATGAACAACTTTTATGAAATAAGTTTTCTCATTTGAGATTTCGAAATTTGAGTTATCGATTGCTCCAAGGAAGTGACGAATTTTGGATTTTGAAGAGGAACAAAAGAAGAATGAGGATGAAAATATTGTGAATGAGGAAGAGAGTGATGATACAATGAATGATGAGGAGGAGAATAAATTCATGATCGAAGAGTCTTACGCTAGGTGAGCCATCAATTTAGAAGAGAGTGATGATATAATGAATGGGGAGGAAGGGAATAAATTCATGATTGAAGAACCTTAAGCTAGGTGAGTCATCAATTTAGAATAGGTGACTCATCCTTTCATAAATGGTTGATTTGAAAGCTTGAGGCAAGGGGGTGAAGAATGGGATGAGGGTGGGCTGATGCCCTCCACGTTTCAGATTCTCTTTTATTTTCGGCCTACAAGGATACTTTGGTAATTTCACACATATGGGTATTTTGGTCATTTTGGCCCAAAATTCAGAAATGATTTCCTACGTGTTCGTTGAGTCAACTAGTATTTTTTCACTTCAATGTCTTAAATGTCCTTTGAAAACAAAATCACAAAATGTTACGTAAGGGCATTTTTGTCAAAGTTGAAATTAAATACACTTAATCCAATAATCTCAGTACAAAATCACTTGATAAAATACCCATATTTATTCTTCACCATAATATTATTATTTTTTTCACTAAAATACGAAAGTCCACTTTTATTTTATTTTTTCCGACGTATTACAGCTAAGCTCTCATGCCATAAGCTTCTCAAGCGGTGAAAGATACAAAGGTGCTTCCTAAGGCTCCACGAACCTTTCGAAAAATTCTTGAGGCCTAATTCTTAAACTCAAGTACAAGGGCAACTTCATCCATTTGCTCTTTACAGTAGCCCAGACCCATCTGTAGTTGCTGGAACAAAAAAAACCCCTACACACCTTTATTAATTCTTTTCATTTGGTGGCAAGTAGACACACATGCTTAATAATTTAGATAGCATTTATGCAATTTTCTCAAAATTAAAAACTATTCTTCTTCTTCTTCTATAAAAGACCTATTAGTGAAGTGGTATAGAGCAACTGCTCTCTCAAGAAAGATCATGGGTTCAAGTCGTAGCATTCGTGTAGTGTATGTGAGTTTAGTATATTATCGCCCATCTCAATAGAAAATATCCTTTTAATTTTATTTTATTTATAAATAAAACATATTCTTCTACTCCCTTTATCACCGAGGCTAGTATCAAAGGTTAGTTAGGAGAGAAAACTACCTCAAACGAGAATGGATTTTACATGGCTGTCGAGTCCAAGATAAAATTGGGCCTAAACCTTATGCCTTGGATTGGATATAACCTATTTCAAACAATAAAAATGCTTGGTCCTTTCAGGAATGAGAAATTATATAATACTACGGTAGTATGTTTACGTGGTACATTTTGTACATGTATTACAATATGGGTGAATGACATGGTTTATTTTCTCCCTTTTTAGAGAATAGTGTCAATAAATATCAACTTATATTAATTACAATTTGCAAAATAGTTCAAAATCAAAACCGATCATTATAGTTAACTAGCCTCTCCGCAAGCGCTTTCGCGCCTGCGAGAGGCTTTTTTTTTAAAATTTAAATTTATTTTAGAATTAAAAAAGATAATGGGTAGTTGTGTTCCATAAAAATAAGATCAATTATCTTTTTTTTTAAATGTGAATTTACCATATTATCCTTATTTAATTAATAATTTCAATTATTAATGTTTGCAATAATCAAGGGCATTTTTTGATATTTTGAATGTTTCACCATTCTCTGCCTTTTGCTTTATATATATAGATTTAGTCAATTCAGTGTGACTAATGTTCACCCTAGATACATAGATAAAAAAGAAGATGCTAGTAAATTTGTAACAACGCGTTGCGGTATATCACACCTAAAAATTTCTCAGTGAACTAGTGCTCGGATGAGAGGGCCCCACGCAGTTCTATTTTATGGCCCTTGCTCACGTGAACAGGATAATGGATAAGATAGTGTCCCATGGAGAGACTGGACCATGTCCTTCAATTTGGAGGCCCCCGATTTGGTTGTTACTTTGTTTGAAGGAAGACAGCATTGTGGCATGGTACATGTCACATGTGGTGCTGTTTGGTTTACTCTTTAGGCACGTGTGTGAGCAACAAGCAAAGCAGCACATGATCCGAAAAGGGTTAAAACTGCATTTTCCACATGATAAACAAATAAGATATTTAGTTGAGGATTTTTAATTAATTCTTTTTAAATCACCACAGTTTTTTGTCAAAATTTAAAAACACAAGGAAATTTTTCTCACACACAACGGCGACTGTATAAATTTTTCTAACACACAATCGCGACCCTATAAGATACTTAGTTAAAATTGCTCTTGGTCCTGCTGTACTTGAAATGCCGACCCTATAACATTGGATAATGTTTCACACTGTTGCAAGTCTAGTACCATCGAAATTTGAACCAGTTGGTCCCATGTTCCAATTCCAAATTCAAATTTGAGGATATAGGAGCTTGGGTCATCTCTGTCAACTCGATTATACCAATGCACCTAATAACACGTTTTTTTAATTATAAAAATATTAGTATTGCATTTATAATTTAGTAAAAAAAATCACTATCCACAACAAATGATCAATGCAAACTACCCACAAAGAACCATTATAATAACGGAACAGTCTAACATTAAAATTAAGACAATATAGTGCGGTTGTTATTCTCTTTTTCATTTCCGAATTCTCTAATTTATAACTTATGTCGTTACAAATAAGCGAACATGTAATAAATTACTAACATATCAAATCATGAATCATGAATCTCAAATATGTGATAAAAAGGAAGAAGTGATTAATCCATGATGTAACCCCAAAAAGCAAAAAAAGCAAAGGGGCAAAAATCTACGAACAGGATGTTGAGGTAGGTTGGGCTCCTAAATGCCTGAAAGGAACCCGATAAATCCAGTGATGGATATCAAATTACAAGTCTTTCTCACCAGCGTGTACGTGGACCGCGGACAAAGCCCATGTGCATCATGCACCCCAGAATGATTCCCTCCGTAGATCCGGAATCGTTAACCTTTTTCATTTAAACCTCGTCTTCTTCTTGCTTTCTCCCTTGGTGGACCCCACCCTACTTCTTCCAACGTTCACACTTGGTCCAATTTTATAATGATAAAAACCACTGCCTAGTAAAATCACTGTCGTCCAATTATGAACAGAGAAGGATACATGTTACAAGTTACAGCCCACGTGTTTGTTTGTTTGCAGGACTAGAATATTCGTAATTTACTATTTAGGGGATAAGTGGGTCCTTAAGTAGGATTAATTATATTATAATTATTTTTATGATTCAGATTCACAACAACAGATGTATGTAGGTGCCCTAGGAAGTTTCGGGGGTGCAGTGAGAATTTTCGTTCAAAGGGTGGCGATGGTGAGAGAGTTGGCAGATTCTTTCTTGTCTCTGCGGTTTGGGAAATTTCCGAAGCTGGATTTTTGCGTTATGGGTTTGACAAAGGTGTGGTTACTTGGGTCTATTTGAAGAAAATCTTGCATGCAAATTAAGTTACATACAAAGCTAAAATTAAGTTGCATGCAAGCTACAAATTAAAATTAAAATAGTAAACAAAGAGAAAAAATAAAATATACATGTCAAAATTTTCATTAAACATACAACTAGTTGAGTATAAATTTGGGATGGAAAAAAAATTAACTTTGATTTAAAATTAGAAAAAAAAAAACCCTTCAATAGTTTGTTTAAGAATAGAAAATGACACATAAATAGCTCTGGCGTATAATTTCTATTTTCTCGAAAGTTATATACGATTCGAACAATTGGAAAACAAAACGACCATTGCGGAAAAAAATACAACAATGCATAGAAATTATTTTTTCTTTTTTTAGTACAAGTGATAGTCTAAACTATAGGGGAAATGAGTTTCTCACCTACACGCACACAACTAAAATGTTATGGAGGTTCGAACGTGAGCTATTTGATTTGCAAGTCAATGTCCTTTTTTCACTATGTTAAACCGCGTTAGCAACGCATGGAAATTTTTAGGTAAAAAAAATAAAATTATATACAATTTTCCTGGTGTGATATAATTTTGGAAATTCGATTTTAAGCAAGAAAGTTTTATTTAGGAAATGAACTTCCCAATTAATTGGAGGGCAGTTGAAGTATTTTAATCCCCTCTTTATTTTGCGTATAAATAAAGGCGGGTCTTTTTCGATCCGTCCGTACCCCTACCCCTCAATCTCTCTCGTAATATTTTCTTTTCGTTCTCAATTATTGTCCAAATTACGAAACACCAAACAAAACCAGGGCCACGAAACCCACAACACAGCCCCACGGCACATCCTCAACCACAACCCTCTTCTTCTTCCCCAAACCCCTTCTCATCATCTATATAACCAGCCCTCATCTCCTCACCACACCCTCACAACCACAAACCACACCCACTTATCCCCTCCCAAGAACTTCTTCTTCTTCAAGTTTTCATCTGGGTTTTTCGATTGAACCCAACAACCAGGCCATCTTGTTGCAGAAAGAGGAAGGCGAGCAAGGCGAAGAAGGTGTTTGATAAGTTTTTCTCTTCGGGGGTAAAACCCAGGTTCGACGAGTTGTAGACATCACGGCTATACACGGAATTCCTCGGCCGCTCATTCATGTCCGGGCTGTCCGACGAAAGGGTTGTGTAGTTGAAAGCAACCCTTCGCCGCACGGCGGGCGTGGTGCTTTGCCTTCCGAAGGCGGTAGCCCCTCCGACCTTCTCTTTCTTGCTGGTGGTGGTTCTGCTTCCTCTCTTTTTTCCTTCTGCGTTTATTAGCTCTAGTTTCTGTTTAGATTTTTAGAGATTTTTTCCTCTTCTTCTTCTATAAAGCACGAGTAGATCGTATTGTTGTTGTTGTGGGGGGTTTAAGGTTGGTGGTGTTTGTTTTTTACTGAGAAACAAAGAACAAAACGAAAAAGGAAAAAAAAAAGGAGAGAGAATAATGATGTTGAGGATAAAGAGGGTTCCTACTGTAGTGTCGAATTACCAGAAAGATGAGGCGGAAGAGGGTGCTCGCCGCGTTGGGGGTTGTGGCCGCAACTGTCTTAATCAATGTTGCATTCCAGGTATTTGTTGAAACACCCTCTATTTAGACTTAGAATTTGAATTTGTTTTGTTTGTCTTTGCAAGGCTCCTTATATATATTGTCAAGAAAATGGGTCAAATGTTGATATTTTTTGGGTGGGTTTTTAATTGGTTTTTGGCATTATTCTTGTCTGGGATTTTGTTTTTCTGTTTGGGGTTGGAGTAGGAAGGAGCAAAGGTCCTGTTATATTATAGGCTTTCAAGAAAATGTTGTTTAAGTTAGATTCTCACGCCTTTTTGGTATGGGCTTTAGTTGTGACTGGGTTTTGTACCAATTTGGGTTTGTGTAGGGGCAAAGCTTCCGTTGTATGCTTTCAAGAAGCTGAACAAGATTGGTGGTGGCAAGGAGTTGCTCGGAAGTGAGAAAAGAGAGCCTCCCGTTGATTTTCTTGACTCACTGCTTCTTGGGGAGGTAAAATTATTGTTGGGAGATTAAGAAAGAATGTCCAGCTTTGTCTGTTCCCTCTTGTATCTAACCATTATTATGAATTAAAATTGTTTGCTGCGTCTTATCAGTGGGAAGATCGCATGCAGAGAGGGCTGTTTCGTTATGACGTCACTGCCTGTGAAACCAAGGTATTCTGGGTTCCTCTACCATTTCCTCATATTTGTTGTTTGTAAATTGGGATTCAAGATGCAGACAATTTGCATATGCTTATTTGAGATATGGATTGATATTCCGGTGTAGGTGATCCCGGGGCAGTTTGGTTTCATAGCCCAGCTGAATGAGGGTCGCCACTTGAAGAAGAGACCAACTGAGTTCCGAGTTGATAAGGTCCTCCAGCCCTTTGATGGCAACAAGTTTAACTTCACCAAAGTTGGGCAAGAGGAGGTCCTCTTCCAGTTTGAAGCAAGCGAAGATGGTGAAGTTCAGTTTATCCCTAGTGCGCCTGTTGAGCCTGAAAATTCGCCCAGTGTTGTTGCCATCAATGTACGCTCTTTGTTCTTGTGCATTAGTTGTTCTTAACAGGTTATTTGAACAAAAAAGTTATATCATTTACCATCCACCATTCAACAGGTCAGTCCAATTGAATATGGACATGTGCTGTTGATTCCTCGTATTCTGGAGCGCTTGCCACAAAGGATTGACCGTGAAAGCTTCTTGCTTGCACTTCACATGGCGGCAGAAGCAGGGAATCCCTACTTTCGATTGGGTTACAACAGCTTGGGTGCATTTGCTACCATCAATCACCTTCACTTCCAGGTTTCTAGCCGCATGCCTTTCTAGCGAGCTGGCCCTAAATATTAGATTCAGCTTCTGATATGGTTCACTGCTATTTGTAGTTATCATTCAACAATTAATACCTGTTTGATGATTTTTCTTTTTTGTATAGGCTTACTACTTGGCTGTAACCTTTCCCATTGAGAAGGCTCCTACCAAGAAAATCACTGTTTCAGGTGCTGGGGTGAAGGTCTCTGAGCTTCTGAACTATCCCGTCAGAGGTCTTGTCTTCGAGGGTGGAAAAACTCTGCAAGATTTGTCAAACACTGTCTCTGATGCATGCATATGCCTTCAAGAGAACAACATACCGTACAATGTCCTTATCTCCGACTGTGGAAAGCGGATCTTTCTCCTGCCACAGGTATATATGGTTACGAAAACTCTAATGTTTTGTTAGCCATTTTTTCGCCTTGTTTTCATTACATAGGTTGTCTCACTCAACCTCATACACATGGTCTTATCAAACGCAGTGTTATGCTGAGAAACAAGCTCTTGGGGAAGTGAGAGCAGAGCTCCTGGATACTCAGGTGAATCCAGCTGTGTGGGAAATTAGTGGGCATATGGTGTTAAAGAGGAAAAAGGACTATGAAGAGGCGTCTGATGAAAATGCCTGGAAGCTCCTTGCAGAGGTATCCCTTTCAGAAGAGAGGTTCCAAGAAGTGAATGCTCTTATTTTTGAGGCCATTGCTTGTGGTGATAATGGGAATGCAAATTTACTCGAGGATCTGGAAGTTGAGCCTCATTCTCATGACGAAGTCGGCACCATTAACACAAGCTCCCATGCTGCTATGGTGACTGGGACACAACAATGCCTTGTTCTGCAGTAATGAGCAGATTCATGGTGTTTTCCATGTGAATCTAGTATTGCAGTTTGCCATTTGGGTTTATGTCTGTACCTTATTGGATGCTATTCGATGCCTAAATAAGCAAAACTGGTTTTGCATTGTCAGCGTTATTGTTGCAGTTTTGTGTATGCTGCAGAACAACTTTGATCTATTTGTGTTGGGTGCTTTATGGGTGATGTAAAATACTATGTAGTGATTATTGTTGTGGATGAATAAATGTTATGTTTTGTAAAATACCTTGTTGCTTGTATTTTATATTTTTGGTTTTTCCCTTTCGTCATCCTCCTCTCTAGTACTATTATATAAGGCCAGGCATTTCTTTGGGGTGATACAACTGTTATATACATGAGATGACCATAGCACTTGCAAATCCCATATCATTTTTCATTACACTGTTCCTCTGGTTCGTTAAAGATAACTATATTTGAGAGGTGTAAATGAGCGGAGCCAAGCTGCGTTACCAAGTGTTCAAGTTTGCTCATAGCCCTAAAAATAGGGTATTCAAGCTAGCCCATCGGACTTTGGGCTATTTTTACAAGCCTAATGTCGGATTTGGGCTATTTTTACAAGCCTAACCTCGGATATTGGCTATTTTACAAGCCTAATCTCCGGGTAATCTCGTTTTAGAACGAGCTCAAGCTTAAGTTTGTCTCTCAACTGTCTTAAAATAAAACTATTTGAACAATAATAAAAAAAAAGGTCATTCCTTCGTTTCGGGGTTTTTAAAGGTAAGGTTTTAATGAGGTCACTAGTTGCATCACTGAAGTTCAGTTTTTATTTTTTGTATTCTGACATTGTTGTTTCAATGAAGTTATTTTTCTCTGATAAAAAATAAAAAGGTAAAAATAAAATGTCAAATTAGAAGACAGAAATTGTTATTTTCCTTTTTTATTTTATTTCTGTGGGACGAGAACTAGTCAAAGACCCAGAAAACGACCATACACAAACAGGCCTAAGACCAGAGATTCTGGTAACATGAAGAGATGGTTTAATTAAGGCCCAAACTTAAGTTCAGGCCCATATTTGTAAGGCGGGTCGGCGAAAATTTGCGCTATGAAGCTGCAAAATCCAAGTTCTGATGCGTGAAACTTTGAGAAGAAGGGTGGCTAGAATCAGACAAGAAGATCCATTTGGAAGCTCTCATTGTTTCATCGGCTTTGCTTCAATCGCTTGTAAGTGTCTCTCCTCCGCTCTATCTGCTCTTAGCTTTCTCATTGTTTTTATGTTTACGTTTATGCTCCAACCCTATATATATATATATTCAAAGGGAACCCAAGTAATAAAATTTGGGGCTTGAAGTGAAAGTGAATACCAGGTGTTCGATGAAATGCTTACATGAAGTGACGGCTATTACTCTGACAAATGTTTTGTGTTTTCAAGTTTTAGTTGTTAAGGAGAGTGGTTCCTCCACAATTGCATGTGATTTTTGGATACTATTTGGCTGTGAATTTGTAAAAGGTGATCTTTGGATAACTGAGAAGTGATGCTTTCAAATTGCAGATTATCCGAGGAGATGAAGAAAGGGTTGCACCCCCAGATGCAATGGATATCTTATGTGACCCAGAGTGGCAGATTGATGCACGTTATGATGACCAAAATCCACCATGTTGGTAAAGTCTACCACTTGAAGGCGAAACGGCAAATGACTGAGAACCTCGGGCAGGTTGCCAAGTTCAGGCAACGTTACGAGAAGACTGCTGCCCCGAAAGAGGAACCTTGATTGTCACTTTGGTGTGGATTTCAGATTTCAAAGGGTTTGAAATCTTAGGTACCTTTGTTTTAGAATAAATATGAACTTGTTTTGTGAACTTTTAAGCACTTGTTACTGCTCTAGGTTTTGTTTAACTTTGAGAAAGAAGTTTCTGTTCTGATCATGGTTTTTATGTTAACCACAGTTGATATTTTTCTTGGGAGTATTATTGATCTGGGTCTGGAGTTAGATTTCTTGCCACTCTTTGCTACATTGCTTCTACAATTCTACAAAACTCATTCTTGTGATGCCACTTAGAAGTGGTCGAAGCCAACATTAACTAAAGAGAACTAAGAAGCCTACCCAGTATCTCACAAATTCTTCGATTGAGATTCTTTAGTTTTAATCTCTGCACCTTTGAAATTTGGATGTAGAATTCCATTTGCTTTTTGTAGAATTCTTGATGTTTGGAGGAATTTTTCCTTACAAAATAAGTAGCATTTACACTATTATCTACTAAACACGCTACTCAGTGTAGTTTACATGGCAATTAACGGTGTATTCATGTAAATCAAGAGAACTTGTGTGGGTCTGTCTTACACATACATGGCATTCATTGCGTGGGGGGTCGTACCACGCTAGTATGATTCCGTGGTATGACCGTCCTTCAGAAAAATTTCTAAAAAATTTAATTACAGCCGAAGTGAGACCCAAAATATAACATCTAGACCCGCCAGGATTGCTTCATCTCTAAAAAAAAATCTTCAGATTCTCCTCCTATTGTCCACCCGCGGTTTCTTGGATGCATGCCCATCTTGCAGGTGCTCACTACTTGATTGAATCTGGTAGACGAGAAAAAATGTATTACATCTAACAGACCCTGGAAGCTCCATGAAAAAAATACGTGCTATTGAGAGGTTATCACCTTATTGAGCTTCTCCCTCACCATCTGGACGGTCTGATTCATTGATTGGGAAGCAAAATACTCCTTGAAGATTCAATTAAAATGTTAGTGTAGGCAATTAACAAGCAACTTCACAAAAATTAATGTGGACCAATCGACCATACAGCATCCAAAACCCCCCTTAATCTAGAAATGAAAAACCAATTAATAAACACATGCTTTGGACTTAAATTAGCCTTCATTTTGACCAGACCACCCCAGGTCCCCAAATGCAAAATGCCAATAGAAAATACAGGCTACCTTATTATATATTATAATATGAAAAAAAGCTACTAGTCACAATTGTGCCAGAAGACAATCCCATTACAAAAATAGCATAAGAGGTATTAACATTTGAAAACAATAACAAACCTTGTCAGAGGAAATCCTTGAAAGAGGAGGATTGTTAACGTGCGAAGTAAGTTGTGATTCTCCGGAGTCCCTAAACAGAAAGGAAATGGAATCCAGCATACCAAGTTTCAAATGTTCAAATAAAAAAAAGAAATTTAGAGAATACTAGGAGTTGGTGAATTTAAAGAGCGAAGTACCTCCGACTAGAGTTTACAAGTTGGGGAATGCAGTTAGGATGAGAAGGAATTGCACCAAAAGAAGAGGCAGTCAACGCAGGTGATTTATTAGCTGTAGACCCCTTAGATCTTCCAGCTGATATCATAAATAAGTAAATAAATCATATTTCTGAGAGATTTAGTAAGTTTAAAACAATGGGTCACATCACTATACAAATGAACTTACGGTTCAATCGCCCTAGAACTTCCCTTGTCCTGCCTTCCAGCTTGTCCTTTGTTTCGGCAAGGCTCTCAAATTCAGGAGCATATGAAACCTTAAGTTGATTCCCTAGGAAAACATACTCATCCAATTTCCTCTTTGCAAACCTAAAATGTCAATACCAATATGGTCTGGTACTTAGCTCTATGCTTTATTATTTATTAACCAGTTAAGCATATGATATAATCACCTGGCATTGCTGACCAGACAAAACTTTATCCAATAAACATCAGTGAATGGCTCACAATCTTCTTCATCCATTGGTTTACACCTGAATATGGTAAACAACCATAGTTACAATGATTTTAGGATAACAGTTTGCAGTTAGATTATTGAAAAATAAAATCTAGAACAACAAAGGAAAGTAAAGTACTCTTCTACTTCTCCGTAGGACGCAAACAATTTTAACAGCTCAGCGCTGCATCCCAAAGCTGGAACATTCCTCACAATCAAATACCTGCCACAAAATAAATATAAATAAAGCATAAAATGTTGAAAACAAAACAGAAATAAGCACCGATAAAGAGACCTTGATTCGTCGCAGACTGTGTAAACGCGAATTGCAGTAGGTTCATCTTTGTATCGAGGCATTGTGTTCCAACAAAACCTGAAGAGAGTAGCTACCAAATACTCGTGTCTATGAATTGAAGGAACAGAGGCTGCGATTAAGGTGCCTCTGTGTATTATTGTTGATTCTGCTCCTCAAACATTTTTCTGGTCCTCAAACAAAACAAAACAAAACAAAAATTATTGTATTACTTTCACAAACATAAAGACGCACATACACACAACTCACCCAAACAAGCTACTGCCAATATGCCAAACAGACAAGTATACTTGTAAACTTGGAGATGGCTATCCCACTTAAGTTATAATTCAACCTTTGAAACCTAAGATTTTCAATTAGGTAGTCAAGAAACCATTTGCTTTGGTCTCTCTGAAATCAAAGACTGGTTTTTCTTGCACAGAGCAACAACTCTCCCAGTATAGATGCCTAGTTAAGCAATTCAGAAATGGCCCATTTAATATTCTTTAGGAAGTGATAAGAGAGCAGTTGCTGCAGCTCATGTGGATAGAAAACTAAGCATATAAAATTTCACCCAGTGCCTGCAGTGATATGGTTTGTAACAGATGATATACCATTTATTCGTCCCATGATTCCAACTTGATCAAATATGTTGAGGTAAAATCCTAACGTTTCTGTATTTTTTCATAAAACCCTAATGCCAATTAAAGCTTAGAACAACTGTTCTCACCTATAAAAATACAGCAAGAATTTAAGAAAAAAAAACTCCAATACTTCCAGGTCACAAACTCATTGTTCTGCTGGAAAATGCAAGTTTCCTTTTCACACACTGGTTTAACTTCAAAAAATCACTAAAATGCATTTCAAAATGTTTTTGAGTAAAAGCAGTTCCAATTTCCAAAACAATATTGAAGACTCCAATTCACCATAGTTAGAAAATGACTATGAGGGGTAGATTGACTCAATACTCAAAAGAAACCCCCAGTCATCAAACATTCCAACATAAATTTCATTTTTGATTTTGCTAACCATAACTTTCAAAGCAAAACACAACATGACTACAGTACCATAACCAAAAAAATTGTAAGGAGAGAATTAATCAAGAGATAATTTGTAAAACCAGAAAACAAGTTTCCGGGCATGAAATTTTCATACCTCAAATTGAAGGCGGTGTCTTTTGATTGGAAAAGCAAAGGTGGTGTCCAGTTATCCAAAACTTGATTCTTGATAAATTGTGCTTGTTTGTTTGATCTTAAAAATCAGAACGAGGCATATTCAGGTGTCATGTCAAGTTTAACACACATGTACATGCATACAAAAATACCCCACATTCAGATTTCATGTGTAGCTCACTCCTCTCTTCAGACTTTCTGATATCCTTAGTTTCTAACTCTAAGAGGAATTTTCACAAACATCTAATTGGCAAGCTCCAACTACTTTTAAAACGCAGGATGTCTATTTAACAGAATAATTCATGATTTTTATCTGGCAATGGAGAAACTCACATGCAAAACTTATAAAACCAAATTAACGTAAATTTAACAAACCATGCGCTTGTAATTATCAATCCGAATTCACTTGAAACCAAATTAAATTCCTTTGTTTCTTCATATGGGCTGGAAATTAGAAGAGAAACTCACCTATTTAGCTCTCTGTGTTGAATTTACATAATTGCGTAAGGACCAGGCTTAGTTCCCCTTAAGCATTAAGCTTCGTACCCTTCGTTTCGGTTTGCATGTAAAGAACGACAGCGTTTCGTTGCAGAAGTTTTCGGTTTGGTGATGAAGAACAGAGAGCGAGAGATGAAGGCTACGTCAATTTTAAAGTTTTGACCCAATGAAATGACAAAAATGCCCCTCGTTAGTGAAGCATCGACAAAACCCCAGATCCTCGCGCGCTGCTGCGATCGTTTCTTCAGTTAGGTTTCTCTAAACTAAACCTCAATTGACCAAAAAAAAAAAAAAAAAAAAAAAAAAAAAAAAAAAAAAATCAAGCGCAGCTCAGGTCAGCTCACTCTCTGCAAATCCATGGATTCCGACGGTGGAGAAGCTTCTAGGATTCTTCTCCAACTCGAAACCTTGAAGTCCAGTAAGAGCGAAATAGAGCGCCAAATCTCAGCCCTCGAAGCTCAGCTCCAAGAGATTAACCTGCAGCATCCAAACGCTACCGTTCCAAATGGCTCTTGTCCTCCTGTAATCCCGTCCGTTGATTCGGGTTACGGTCACGATTTGTCGCCTCAGATGATTTACCGCTACAGTCGCCACCTCTTGCTCCCTGCCTTCGGAGTCCAAGGTATAATTATATAGAAGTCTGTGTTTGTATGTGTATTATGTATGCATTTATATGTATAATGTACGTATGCTTGTATAGTACAAAGTTTAAGAATTGTTGACAATAGCTCACTTCTAGTAGTAATTAATGAATGATTGCTTTTTTGTTTTTAGTAATTAAAAAAAAGAACTTATTTTCTTGTGCAGTAAATAAAATTGGAGGCATTGGAATGCAAGAATTATTATTGAGCTTTGTAATTCATATAACATATATGTGAAATATAAATTGGTTTTGTTTCTTCTGTAATTGCTGAGGTTTTATGTCATTTATAATTGAAATTTAATGTTTTTGTTGGATTAGGGCAATCAAAGTTGTTAAAGTCGTCGGTTTTGGTGGTCGGAGCCGGAGGGTTGGGCTCGCCTGCTCTGCTATATCTTGCAGCTTGTGGTGTTGGTAATGTTTCCACCTAACTGGGATTTTGATAATGCCTATTATAAGAATATGGTATTTATAATAATTTGATACCATGGAACTGAGATTTTGGAAACTCAATATTTGTATGGGATTGCATCTTTAGGCCGCTTGGGGATTGTTGATCATGATGTGGTTGAGCTCAATAATATGCACAGGCAGGTACAAGTTAGAAAATGTGCTCCTACTATTATTCTCATATTGTTTGACTTTGCTGTTGCTATGTACACAATTCATGGTTTTCATAGCAATGCTGATTGGTAAGACTAAGTTAAAATTACTATTATAATGCACAGATCACAGTGTGTTTTGTTGTGGTGTGCTTGTGTGTGTGAAAGTATGTGGATATATGTTAACTTTGGATTAACTAACTTTTTCTATTGCCTATTGAATTTTAGATTATCCACACTGAAGATTTTATTGGTCAGCCAAAAGTTAGATCTGCTGCTAATGCTTGTCGTTCGTATGTTTCTCCTTTCGTATTATTTCTCTGTGTTTAAAAATAGGAATTTATTGGAGTTGTATTGCATATGATATACTGACCTTTGATATCTGTGAGAATTTTCTGTTTTAGTGTATTTATTTTGGTTCTTTCTAATATGTGGATTTGTCTCCCAGGATTAACTCCACTATTCAGGTTGTGGAATACCAAGAACCTTTACGTACATCCAATGCCTTGGAAATCTTGAGCAAGTATCCTTGAAATTTTGCAATTATTTAATTATATTTCCCTTTATCATAATCTGGAGATATAGTTTCAAATTTTTTTTTGGGGTCCAAAATTGTTGAAACATTGTGTCATCCTTGACTGTTGACATCTCTAAGATATGATATAATAGTAGATGCAACAGACAATGCTCCTAGCCGTTACATGATTAGCGATTGCTGTGTGGTGTTAGGGAAGGTAAATTGGCTCATCGTGATGATCTTACAAATGCTCTATGTGTTATCTTTTTCTTTACCTATTTGGTTTGGGTAAATGAATTAATCCATTTTCTACTTTAGATGACATCCATTGCACGTGGGAAGGATGCATGTTTAAGATCCCCGAAGTGGAAGAACTCACATTTATGTTCCCCTTGCTCCCACAAAAGTTTAATGAGGGGAAAAAAGACAGGAAAGGAAAAATAGAATTGACTGAGTTGCAGCTGTAATAGCTCTTAGTCATTATGACTATAATGACAAATCCACATTACATTCAAGTGAAATAATAATAAGTGTATTGTATTGTGTTTGAGTTTGTGACTTCAATATATGGTTCTCAGGGTTGCCTTGGGCATTTAAAATGTTACCATATCATAGTTTTGATATATGTAGTATATATGTTTGTATAAATTTATAGGCTGTTCTTGTATTGCTTAACATGAAAGAAAACGTTTCTTGAGTTCGTGACTTCAATATATGTTGCTCAAGGGTGCCTTGGGTATTTATGATTGTTACCATATCATAGCTTTGTATAAATGTATTTGCATATATAAGCATTGTTTTTTTTAATGAATACTGTTATTGTGTTGTTATTACTTGAAACAAAATATTTTCCTTCCATTTTACTGATTTTCTCCACTTAAGTACTAATTGGTCCTATGTGCATTCTCGCAGCCTCTTGTATCTGGTGCTGCTGTGGGATTGGAAGGGCAGGTACATTGTGTAGAAACTTTTTGGGTCCTTAGATCTTGAATCATATGATTTTCCATATATGACGTGGTAGAAATTGTCCTTTTCAGCATTTTATCATGTTAAAGATTCCAAGTATTTACTCCAAATATATTTGTGTAGCTCACAGTTTTCAATTACAATGGCGGCCCATGCTATCGTTGCCTATTTCCAACTCCACCGCCTGCAACAGCATGTCAAAGATGTTCTGACAGTGGCGTCCTAGGTGTAGGTAAGTCAATGCTTGTTTTCATTCAAAGGTTATGGAATATAACTGCTGCAAAACTACCTATTAATATTCCGAGTCTGCTGCAGCCCAAAATGAAAAATTTTACAGAGACATAATAGCTTGATGACTTGCATAGTAGTTTAAGAGGAAAATTATGTAATTAGAAGTTTCACCATTTATTTCTTGTTTGATTTTAGAATATGTCCCTTAGTTTTAATTCCTTGCGTGGGAAACCACTCCATGTTTCTTACTTCTACTTAATTATTTTCAGTTCCCGGTGTTATCGGCTGTCTCCAAGCCCTAGAAGCTATTAAGATTGCAAGTGAAATTGGTGAAGCACTCTCAGAAAGGATGCTTTTATTTGATGCATTGTCAGGACGGATACGAATTGTATGCTTCATCTTGATACCTTTGAAATCCAGTAGCTGACATTACTTCCAGCTGTGATTCTTAGACTGAAGTTTGCTTTGATATTATGAATTCTTAGAATAAGAATTATTGAAACCAGAGCGGCTTTGCACAGACATATGAAGTTCACTTTCTTCCTCCTCTAAGTGGCCTCAGTATGTTCTTTATTTAGGCTTTTGGTCCAGTGGCCCACCTACACAACCAGGGATCCTCCCCTTGCCCTAAACACCGCTCCATTCTTTAGAGATTCGATTGCTTATTCCCTTACAAGTTGAATCTCCCTCAAAATAAGGACATCATCCCACTACCCTGGACCTCTTATTTCTTTCAGAACTGAGGATGAATAATTAATGTTAGAGCAACATTTCACGTTTATTAGATTCAGCATTGTTATGTGGGTGTGCATTTTAAAAAATTTGTTCTTTCATTGCAGGTTAAGATTCGGGGAAGGTCATTGCAATGCGTAGCTTGTGGTGAAAATGCACCATTCTCTAAGCAGCAGTTTCAGGAATTTGATTATGAGAAGTTCACTCAGTCTCCACTGACTCCGGTATATATCTTCTGTCTCATAATTTTTGCTTTAATAGGATTTCATAGTATCTGATTGTTACATGTATAATAGGACACTTTTTTTTTCAACAAGTAAATAGGATGAGTATTTGCTTTCCTGGTAACAATCTGGCTTTCCAATCAATGCAGTTACCTTTGAAGTTAAAGCTACTTCAGGCAGCCTCCAGAATAAATAGTAAAGAGTACAAGGAGAAACTTGTTAGCGGGGAAGCACATGTGTTGATTGATGTTCGTCCGGAACATCACTTCAAAATTGTTTCTCTGCCCAATTCCTTAAATATCCCGCTCCCGAGTTTGGAGTCTCGGTTGCCTGAAATCTCTTCAGCCCTAAAGGAAAAAGAAGAGCATCAAGGTACTGACTCTGGTTCGGGTGGGCGATTATATGTAATATGCAGAAGGGGTAATGATTCTCAGAGGGCTGTTCAGTTTCTCCACAAGATGGGTTTCACGTCGGCCAGAGACATCATTGGGGGACTGGAAGGTTGGGCCCATGATGTGGATCCAAACGTCCCTACATATTAGCATAGTTAGTTTTGGCACTGGTGTGAACTGTATACCTTTCTGTCTGAGTGTGAACTGTATACCTTTCCGTCTGAGTGAACTGTATACGTTGTAAGTTACAATCTATTTATTATGAGTATTAGGATTGCATTTTCACGTATGCATACACAAAAGAGGTAATTCTATTGAAGATGTTATTCCTTTTAAGAAAGACCGTTTTATCATCCATTGACGGTTTGTGCTGCTCTCGTTCTCTACAAACATGCATGCTTTACATTCTGGTAATCAATAATTCCATTGCCTTTGATGGAATCTGTTTAAATTTTTGTGTTTACAATCATGACCTAACGGAAGCTTAAAATGAACTTTCGAAAAGTTAATCAAAAGAAACCAAACTTCGTTGGTAAGCCGCTTGTCTTCGAACTCTTGTTCGAAATAACCAAGGAAGAAAAGTAAGGGGCAAAACTTGAAGATATTTTTCCTATTTAGTTGAATCAAAACTTGAAGACTAAAAAGCTAATGGCATCCCTCACCATCCTACAAGTAGGAGTTTCAAGAGAGCCATCCTAATATAGAGGCCATTCTTTGCTTGTCTGAAATAGGCAGCTCTCGGGTCCCCATCAACTTCAACAGTAATCTGCATTACATTCAGAGAGAGAAACCAAACAATTGAATCAATAAACATGAGATCTGTTAAGGGGGGCAAAATCATTTCATAATCACATGCTTACCTCGTCAAGTCTAGGCAGAGGATGCATGACCACAGCATGCTTCTGCATCACCTCTAACACATGACTATCCACAATGTACTTGCCTCGAGCTTCTTCATAGAGGTCAATTCTCTCTCCAAATCGTTCACGTTGAATGCGAGTTTGATAGACAACATCACACTTAGAAGCAACTTCCATTAAGTCAGCACTTTCTTCCCATTCAATTTTCCTTGACGTCAAATAATCTTTTATATCATCCTGGAAAAGGAAATATATGAAAGATGAGACTCCAATCTCCTAGATGCCTCGACACACTTCCACAATTACCATAATTACATGAAATCAGCAAAACCGAAAAATGTGCTCGAAGCATTTTCCCAACTAGTTCTATAAAGAACGCAAGGAAAAGAGGCAAAATAATGTATAACCTGGTTTGAAATTTACCTTCATTTTCACCACATCAGGAGAGACAAAGTAAATCTTCACATCCTCATACCTGGCGAGCAAGTATGCAAGTGAGCGCACTGTCCTTCCATTAGCAAGATCTCCAACAAGTGCAACTCTAATGCCATCCAATTTTCCTATCTCTCTTTCAATGGTATAGACATCTAAAAGAGCCTGTGGACGCAAGCAAAGCTTTAATTCAATAGGTTAAAGAATTTATTACAACCAAATAAAAATACTGAAAATAACAAGACCCATGCGAGCAGCATGCCTTAGATATGAGATGTGATGTGATGCGATGAGATCATAATGCTACTAACCACATCTGTAATTGACATGGTAATCACTACTACTTACCATATCCTAGAATGGGGATTCCTTTCGTATCAACACATTTTCTTATACCAAAATTGTCCCTCTTATACACTGCAAATCTTTATTTTATTAGGATATTCCACCTTCTAACACAATTTCGATAAATTAAACTACCTATTCCCCTATAGATTATCCCAAGTGGTGAGGGTCGGTGGGGATGTTCCATCCCTTCCATTGTAACCAAAAAAGGAAAATGAAAACAATGCTGCAAGTTCTCTTGTATGAGATAATGCTCATGTAACAAACATCTAGAACTACACAATTATAAATGAAGGGTTGTAATTTTTGGTTCTTTGTTTTTATTTTTGTAAAAAACTTGATCTCTCTTTTCAATTCTCATCTAGTTCATGGCTTTAAAAAGGGATTTCTACATGAAATGCAACATTAAAGTTCAGTCTTCCTCAGTTAATTTGTGATGCATTAAAATTTCTCCATACCTGAGTTGGATGTTGTCCAGGACCATCTCCTGCATTGATTACAGGAATGCCAGCAGTTGCTGCCGCCCTTTTGGCTGCACCACTCTCAAAGTGCCGCATCACAATAATATCAGAGTAACCCTCAACAGTTCTTATAGTATCTGGAAATCAAGCGCCCATATTATATTACAACCAAATTGTAGCAGAACCATCTCTAGAAACCTGATAGATAAATAAATAAATGAAAGAGCCTACCTTCAAGTGTTTCTCCTTTAGCTGCTGACGAGAACTCCCTTGCATTTTCAGTTGTTAAGACTTCCCCGCCTAACCGTCTCATTGCAGATTCAAAGGAAAGCCTAGTTCTTGTGGAGGGTTCATAGAAGAGAGTAGCCATAAGATAACCCTTAAGAATTTGGCTTCCTGGTGAATTCTTTTCAATCTTCTCCATATCTCGTGCAACCTCAAATATAGCACTGAGAAGATCTCTATCAAATTGTTGAGCTTCAATCACATCAGTAAGTTGAAATTTGTTCCCCACTGAAAAGGAAGGTAAATTTTCAATCTTCAATGACCGGCACAAAAACCCATTCTTTTGTGAGAATTTATCATTTTGTCCAAATTCTGATGATCTCTCATTGGGAAACAACCGTGAATGTGTCAGGTACTTTGAGTTGGAGTGACCGGATTGTTTATGGATAAAGTTTGAATATTTGCAATTGAACTCTTTGTAGCACAAATTTGTATTTTGAAACGACATGACCCCTTGGAATGAAGTTGAAAATAGTGATGATGAAGCTGCCATCTCAGCAATTTCAAGCCTCTGTATATATATCAAGATGAACAGGATAAAAACTGGAAAATTAATTGCATGATAAAATAATATGAAATAAAATCGAAATTAAGAATGAGCAGACAATCTAATGAGCAGAAAAGAAAAAAAGAAATCCAATTATTTACATGAAAAGAAATTTGAATAGGAAAAACAACCCAAACCCATAAAGATCTTCTTTGTCCATTAAGCTGGTATGTTCTGCTTGTGGCGAGTTACAGGATAAAGGCAAAGATAATAAACAAGCTCAAGTTTTTATTTCAGAATTCCCGTCGAATTCGCAAGTGAGATTTCAGTTTCACACATAGTTCTATCAGAAACCGAACCCAGAAAATGCATACGGATTACAAGGTTAGGCCGTAGAGAATTGCTTCAAAGAATCAACCTAACATCAGCATTTGACATTAAGCAAGAGACATTAAAAAAAACATTTAAACTGTAAAAACAGCAGCCACAAGGATCTTTAAATCTTGGATATCCTCAAATCTTCTACAAAAACAAGGTCAACACAGATCATAAACCACATTCAGTATTTCATTATCCTAAAAAAAAACAGAGAGCATATTGCCTATCTTATCTCAGACCACCTACCAATACAACAAATTCGCAAAAAAAACCAATATAAACTAGCGTTCTGTGTAACCATGCAGCTAGCACAGAGCAGACAAATGGTTTGCCAGAATCAACATTATGCTTTCAAAATCAATGGAAGAACGCCAAAAGGGCAGCAGCATAAACACAAACAAACAACTAGCAAAGATTTAAAACAAAAAAACTTGCTTTCCATAAAAAAGTTGAAGCCTTCACATGCGCACAATAAATCAGATGATGTACCTGATTTGAAGAAGAGAGAGAGAGAGAGAGAGTTTGTGCTTTGATGGAAAAGAAGAAAGATGGGGATTTTATAAGAGCTTGACTGAAAAACAGCACAACTGAGTCCGTCGTCCAGGGCGGGACTATCCTCTCACTCCCAGCATAGAGAAAGGTGGATGCTTTTATGATTTTAGGGTAAACTGCCGTCAAGTTTTTAGACTTCCATCCAATTTTTTGTTAATTATAAGGGTAAGTTTGTCATTTTACATGAACAATACTAAAAAATAATAAAGAAAATGTAAAATCTTGATTTCTTCTCTCCTTCGCTTTTTATTTATTTATTCTTTTTCCTTTTCCTTTTCCTTCTTCCTCCATCTCTCTCTCTCTCTCTCTCTCTCTCTCTCTCTCTCTCTCTCTCTCATTTTTCCTTCTTATTCTTCTCTCCCTCTCACTTTCTTTCAAGAATCCGATTCAAGTGGAACCCATATTCTGATATCCTTGTGCACCCGCCCCAGATTCAACAGCATCAGCCAATTCAATCTGAAGAATTTCGTCCTAGCCCCGAATCATTGTCCGCTGCACCTCCAACCAAACCCAGAATGCGTTGGACCCAATAACTTCATGAAGCCTTTGTGGAAGCTGTGAGAAGTGACAGATTCTTTTAGTAACAACACTTGCAATCAAAGAAGAAGAAGCAAACAACCGTGGCTTGTTTAGTGGGGCTTATTTTAATTACATTAACCTCTAATGGGGCTGCATTTTGTTCTATCCTTCATGTGGAAACCTGGTCCAGAACTTCTCTTTGGGATTGAAATTACTGGGCTTAAGATCCCTTAGTATCGAAGCATGCTTCTCAATACACTACCTAAAAACCAAAAACACCACAACATCAAACACCAGCCTCCATTGATAAAGAAAACCCATAAGCAAAAAATCACTCCACGACTTGTAAAATCGAAAAATAAGAAAAAGTACCTAATACCCAATTGAAGATTGAGCGTCAAATCGCAGTTCTTATGCCCTTTTGATATGGTATGGCCAGGCTTCTTGGGCTCGCTAGAAACTTGTGCTGTTTCTATAGAACATTGAAGCCTCCACATTATCGATAATATCACAAGTAATATCCCCAGCTTCCCCATCAGATTCCCATATACAAATCCTGGGAAAAGTCCTCTTCGCCAAGCACCCTCTAGCCCTATCCATTCGTAATCGTCATATTCTTAGCGCTAAAAGCCCCAATGGTCGGTCAAGCTCTGCCTTCCTTTTTTTTTTTTTTTTTTTTTTTTTTCCTTTCTTTCAGTTTTGTAGTTTTAACAATTTAATTATTTTAAATTTAAAAAAATTAAATTTTAATTAAACAGTGAGTCACGTACCTAACATGTGACATTTAGATAGAAAATTGTATGAAAACTAACGGCAGGAACTAAATTGACCATTTAAAATAATTCAATAGCTAAATTTGCTAAAAAATAATTCACATTTCAACAGTCAATATAGTTCATGGGGTATTCAGCAATATCCATGTTTTTATATTGTCAAAAATAAAATGCTTAAATGCGGTTTTGCCTCTAACTAAACCATAATTGTCAATTTACACCCATGACCTTTTGTTTTGGTAAATTAAGGACTCAAACTATATGAAAATGTTCAAGTTGGGACTCGCCGTCAATTTTGAAGATGTCCATCTAAAATTCTGTCACGTGACTTGCACATGGTCAGTTTTTAAGAAAAACAAAGTCTGAGAAAGAAGAGGAGAAAATAAAAGACTTGTCAAAAGAGTCACTTTTATCCCAGCCCAAAACTTGTTAGAAAATGTGGGTTATTGGAACTTTCGTTTCCGATTGGAGCCCAATTTTCTGGGTGCAGCTCCCTAAATTTTAGCCAATAATGAATCTTCCTAAATTTCAGTCAATGTGATAAATTTCAAAAATTCAAATGTTTTTTTTCAGAGAAAAGAATTCAAATGTATTTAAAGTAAGAAGAAAAGAATGCAGATGTAGTTAGACCAGTTGATTAGGATAGTGAAGCCCCTTACACTAAAATTCAAGTTACCAATCCGTAAATTAAATTAATTTATAGTAGTTTAAATTATCACTTGTATTAAAAAAAAAGGCATAATTCAGATGTGGTATTAAAAAGAAAATATAACAAAATACTTATGAAGTTGGTACTTGGTAACCATGCCAATCATAGATACACACCTACCTTTTAAACAGGTAGAGCGGGTGAACTTGACTTGCAATTAGCAAAGACTACATTTCCTCTACAATACTACTCTATAATTTCTCCAAATTAAGCATTCATTATCCACACAAACAAGGTGATTAATTAGTCTAAAAATAATTAATTCTCTCTGCTCTCGAACCCTAGCCCCCCTCCCTTCCTTGGAAACACTTTCAGCATCGCACTAGGGGAGGAGGCCTTTGTTCCTCCTCCCCTCTCCTCTCATCCTTCCCACTTCCTCCATCTCCTATTTCTCTCTCTCTCTCTCTCTCTCTCTCTCTCTCTCTGTGAGAGTTTACGTTACTTTTCTTGTTGTTTGTATTTCCTCGTTTTTCTGAATCTCCTATCTCACTCCTTCCCATCCCTCTTCTCTCCCTCATCTCTGACTTTTTTTTGTCTCCAAACGCCCCCATCTATCCATAACGTCTCCCTCAAGTTCTCCAATTCCTCTTTCTCTATGATTGACTTGTTAGTGTCTTGGCTTGTTATTGCTGCTAATCTCCCCCTACATCCCATGCTCAGATCTGAGTCTCAGATTTGTATTTATGGGCTCTGTAGCTTTATGGTCTCTGTTGACCAATTTATGGATCACTTGAGTATGACGCATATTGGTGGCTTGCTTCCCTAGTTCCATTCTCTGCAGATCCCTCTTCATGGTTCCTCTCTCCTTTGGTTTCTTGATGGCAGCAATGACGGTGGCGACGACTACGAGTTGATCTGGTTAGGGGGTTACCTTGTCCACCCCATCTTTAGTTTGGGACTAGTGAGGAATTTGACTACGCCACCACCGGTTGGTTGGGTCTTCTTCTACCCGTGTTTCCTCTAGTCTTTGTATATGTTCTTTGTTTTTCTAGTTGCGGTTGTCCTTTAGCTTTGGACTCTGGCTTTGTAACTTTGGCTTTTTGTCCTGGTAATGTTATTCCAGTTTGACCTAAAAAAATTAGTCTAAAAATAATACATCGATGGATATATTAAAGACAAAATTGATGATCAATATAACATGAATAATAAGGGCTACGTAAGCAAATAAACTTGCATGGATGACATAGCAGCATCATTACAAAAACATGACATAGCCCTTCATTCACTTTTCTGTTTCTTTTTCTTTTCTCTTTTGGTTTTCCATGCATGGAACCTGAAAATATGAACCATACTTCATGGCGTACAAGACTACCAAACCATATATCATGGCACATAAGACTCTAGAAAGAAAGAGGTAACCATATATAACAGTACAATTACGTACGACATAAGTTAACAACTCTACTACTCCATAATTGGGGGTGGCTGAGGTCGTGGAGGCCATGGTCGCTTAGGAGGAAAGGGGAATGGAGGCCATGGAGGACAAGGCCATGGAGGCAAGGTCGGTTGAGCATAGCCACACAGGCCATACAAGCAAAGCACACCAAAGGGGCACCTATTTCCACACCTCCCACAATTAAAAGGGCTAATATTGGTGTTCACGCAAAAACCACGACAACATTGCCAACTAAATGGACATCTAATTCGACACAGCCCACAATTGTTAACATCGGAGCTGATGTTGACGCAACGGTCCTTACAGCACCGCCACCTGGTCGGAGGGTTTCCTTGCTGACGACATATCCAAGGCTGGCGCCGGCACCCTCCCGGCTGCGGTGGTCGTGGCCAGTTCGTTGCTACTTTGTTTAGCCATGGAGAAGTGGCATTTGAATGTCCTAGGCCTTCAACTATGATCACAAGAAGGTATAGCAATAGTACAAGTACAAAGAAAAAGTGAAGTTCGGCAAGTAGCATCGTTTTAATTAATTATAATGCTTAGAAGAAGAGGGAGGAGGGGGCCTTATATATATATATATATATATATATATATATATATAGGCGTTTATTGTGCGTTTTAGTTTAGTTAATTTCTTGTTGTAGAATTAATTAGTTAATTAAGGAGGGTCTTGATTCTTCAGGTAAAGTTCATGCTTTTCTTACATGCATATGGTTTTGTTTTTGAAGTTTGAGTTGTGGAGGGTGGAAGGTGGTGTGGAGAGAAACAAACAATTACGTGATATATGAACGAGTTTTGCTTCAGTTTTGGGGAGGCACTTTAAGCCTCAACTTTATGATCAAATATCTAAGTGATTTAGAGTAGAGTGGGTCAAATGGCGTGAGCATTGAGCAAACTGGTAGTAACTTCATTTTGCTTTGCTAGCTGGCGTACGTTGTCCTCATGACGCTCTCTCAATATGCCATGGACCCTTGAACGCACACACTTTTGCACAATTTTTGGTCTAAAGAGAGAGAGAGAGAGAGAGAGAGAGAGAGAGAGAGAGAGAGAATGTGTACTTCATCTATCCGATCCAAACACCCATGAGAAGAAAAATATATATTCTTCTTCTATCAAAACCAGAGAGAGAGAGAGAGAATGTGTATTTTCATATATCTGATCCAAACACCCTTGAGAAGAAAATATATATTCTTCTTCTATCAAAAGTTCAAAACCAACCAACCCTTGTGAAATATTAATAAGACAAATATTTTTTTTATCCCAAATTTGTTTACAACATAAATATATTTTGTTTTTTTTGGGTGATGGAAGTGCGGTGGGGTTTTGGGTCTAGGATCAAAGGAGGAGGAGAGAGAGAGAGGTGGTCATACAGCACGGTGGGGTTTAGGATTGGAGAGTGATGATGATGATTTGGGTAGGGGTTGGCCGATAGATTTTTTTTGGGGTGGGGTATAGTATAGCCGTACGGCTAAATTTTTAAAAAAAGGGAAAACTGCGTATAGCCGTGCGGCTTTACTTTTTAAAAAATATAAAAACAGAGGAGCCCCAATCGATTAGGCACCACGTATCAATACAAGTCTATTTTAAATTTTTATTTTTTTTTGAAACCTTTCCTATTGAGAGAAACGATAGCATACTAAACTCACACACATCACACGGATGCTAGGATTCTAACCCAGGACCTTGTTTGAGGGAGTAAATACTCCAAACCACACGGCGTATAGCCGCGCGGCTGTACTAGTTTTTTTTAAAAGAAGACCCTCTATTGATTAGGCGCCACGTGTCAATAATCAGTATAGCGGTCCTATACTATTTAAATACATTATATTTAAAAGGTATAGCCGCCCGGCTATACCCTCCTAGTTGCATTAGTTTGTACCCTATAAATATTAATTTGCTAGTTTCAACATATTCAAAGTATATATTAATCTTCCACTATATGATATTTTAATATAATTTTTATAACATATGTTTGTTATTCTTATTTAATAATATGTGAGAATTATTTGTATAATACATGAATTTTGTGTACCTTATAGAAAATTTTGTAAAAAATACATGTATAAAACATTAGAAATACGTACATACATATACAATACGACTATTGTATGTTCTCTTTTTTTAAAACGTGAGACGTGTATAGAACACGAATGTATTAGTAAAAACTGTATATATACTACAACGTGCAGCACGTTGACACAAAAGTGTATTTGATGAAGCTGGTTTCTAGCGCATATCCCTTGGTACAAGGCTTAGGTTTGAGTCTAAAAGCTTCCTTCCACTCAAAACAAAAAAAATATATATATATATATTCATGTCTTCTTCTTTCTCTTAAACTCTTTTTCTTTTTCTTTTTTAAACCGAACATACTAATATTTAACTTTATCAAATGAAAACATTAAAAAATTTATGAATTTGATTTGTAATTGTTATTATATGTTAATTGATGATGAATTTTAATTATAAAAATATTGATTTATGTCATTAAGCCATAGAATTTTTTTTTCATATTAGATTATATGAGAGCTCTAGTTTGAATTTTACATAAGGCTCTCAAAATCTCAGGACTAGCCCTATTTGTAACATATTTAACCTTAATGCACCAAAAAGCCTTAAACTACACATTCATACACCAAAGAGTTGATTCTTCCTTATTCTTCCTTTTAAAAAAAGGCTTAATTATGTGCATACCCCCTGTGCTTTCAAACTTATCTCATATTACCACATGTGTTTGCAAACGGCTCAAAGTACCCCCAAACATTTTAAAAATCATCTCACGTTACTCCTTCCGTCAGTTTTTTTGACGTTCCGTTACGAATATTGGGCCCCACTTCCTTTTGCCTTCTTTTTTTCTCCTTCTTCCCCCCAGAAGGGCAGCCTCTCCCCTTTGTTATTGTTCATCGCTTATTTACCCTCCAAAACTAAAAAATTTCTCCTAACCAAAACCATACTTGGATTGAAGCAAATGGTGCTCGGAATCGCCAGAAACTAGCGATGGAGATTTTGGGTAAAAATCGGCCAATTTCTTGCTTTTTCCGGCGATCCAAACGGCGGTTGGCAGCGGTTGAGATGTGAGGCTGGTAGAGGACAACGTGCTGGTTCTTTTGATACCCATGTCGTCGCTTGGGGTGGCCGGAGAAGGAGATGGCAACCCAAAAACTGGTCTGATGAACAGTAACAAAGGGGAGGGCCTGCTGTTCTGGAATTTGAGCCGTTTGCAAACACATGTGATAATTTGAGATAAGTTTGAAAGCACATGGGGCATGCACATAACTAAGCCTTTGAAAAATTGGGAATGTTGTTTTCCCTCTTGCAATGGTTTAATGTGAAATACTTTATTTTTATTTGCACTTCATTTTACAGATATATATTCCAAACAAGTTATTCTAGGAAACTTGTAACGTTTGATTTCTTCAAAAACAAATAGGAAAGCTTTTGCAGCTTGACAAAAAAAAACAGGAAAGCTTTTGCAGTAACAGAGCATATAAATAGAGAAGCTTTTCCGATCGGTAGGGTACGGAAAGGAAATTCCTAGAAGCTTTTCTTCTTCAGCTACATTACTTCGGCTCTGCTTATCAGGACCAAAATTTGTAAGTTCCTAAACTTTCTCTTTCCTTCTTCTGGGAATTTTTTTAGAGCTTTTTTGTCAGCTAAAAATTATGGGTTTGGCTTCAGTATTTTTTCCCCTGATGGGTTTTGATTTTTTTTTGGGTTTGATATGAATAATATGACGTTTAGGGTTTAGGGTTCTTTTTGCTCTGTTTTTTTTAGTACTCTGCTTTTAGAGCAGCTCCCATGTTTTCTTTTTTCTCAATTATTGCTGGGTTTTGTATCTATTGCTTTTCTCAGGTGGTATAACTATTTGAATTTGCAAGACATGGATAACATACAAGATATCACACAGGCGATACACGAATTGAAATTTGAAGCGATGGCACTCTCTTTTCCTGAGGAAATCATACAAGAGATCCTAATTAGGCTATCCGTTAAATCTCTGATCAAATGCACTTCAGTCTGCAAGGCATGGAGGTCCATGATCATAAACCAAAGCTTTATTCACGCACGCCTCAACCCAACTGTGGACTTTGCTAACCAGAATGACATTGACCTCCTCCTACTCCACAGAATTTCTGGTAGCAATAGCCTCAACTACTACCAAAACACGGTCATTCACAAGGTAAAAGACGAGGTTCACTCTGTGCATCATGATAACCGGGCGTTTGATGTGTACTCCAAGATCGAATTTCCAATTGCCGCAAAGAAAAACTATGGCAATTCACATCTTCGTGTGGTTGGCACTTGTGATGGGCTAATTTGCCTTGCGGATGATGTCCCCTCTTATGCTTACAACTTCATTATATGGAACCCAGCCATTAAAAAGTCAGTGACCCTTCCCAAGCCAGGTATTACCTATCAGACGCATGGTGGGTACGATGCTTCTATTGGGTTCGGTTTTGATGCTACAACCAATGACTATAAGGTTGTGCGAGTTGTGACTTTATTGGATGACGATGATGAGACGCCAACTCTAGCTGAGGTTTATTCCCTAGCCACCGGCACATGGATGAGTCTTGGTTGTGTTTCTCCTGCATGTATAATAGATAAAGCTGCATCCAGTGCTTTTGTTAATGGGGTTCTTCATTGGCCTGTAGTCTGTCAAACAGATGTTGATTCTTACTATTATATTATATTGACATTTGATCTGGGCAAGGAGGTGTTCAGTCAGATACCTATGCCGAAGATTATTCAATGGGATGTCAATTTGGGATTGCAATTGTCTGTTTCAGATAACAAAAAATCTATTGCTTTATTCATGAGGCCCAACAATCGTGAAGATTTCTATATGGATTATGGGCGTGAAGATTCTGTTCTTGATATATGGGTGATGAAAGAGTATGGCAGAGAGGAATCATGGACCAAATTGATTACTCTCAATCCACAAGGTCCAGAAACAATTTTCCTCAGCGCCTTATGTTTTAGGAAGAGTGGGGAATTACTGTTACTGCGAAAAGAAAAAGAGAGGCAGGAACTAGTATCACTAGACATTGTGAGCAAACAGTTTAAACTTCTTGGGATTTCTGGATATAAATATTGTACTGGTCATTTTTATAAAGAGAGCCTCCTCTTACTCGACAAGAGCGATGCAGAGTCTTACTAAGAGAAAGAACAGGTAATGTGATTATTGTGCTGAGAGCAGAACATTTCAATTCTTTGTTTGCCAGGTTTTTATGTTCATTAAAAGCATGATTGGTGACTAAATTTCTGTGGGATATTTCTTATGTCAGACTTGTTGTGGGTTCTTTCTTTTAGCTGATTGTCTTTCTCGCTTCTGTTGCTAGAGCACAACTTGTGAATAAAGTCAACACAGCTCTCATGGAGACTCAATTTGGATATCAAAAAGTTAAAAACAGTGTAATTATAATTTATAATAATATCGACTCAGCTCTCATGTAAACACGATTAGACTAGTCTTTTATGTACTCTTAGTCTTAGTCAACTTGGTACGACTTTAGACATTGGACTGATTGCTGCTACTGTAGTGAAGTCTGTGTATTCAATTTGCATGGTTTTGTTTGCTGCTTTAATCCATTTTCCAATGTTTTCATATGTACATTAGTTTCTTTTCCAATTTAGCTTTCATTTGTGCAAGCATGAAGAGGAAGTTTGATTTGCACTCCTGAAGAAGTACTGGGAAAAGTTTTCATGACAAGTGATGTCAACTCTAATGCTTAACAATTGATTAACTCAGCACTTCTCTTGTTTTCTTTTGTTGCAGATTTGTAGTGCAGTAACATTGTTTGCCGAAAGTGCCTGACTTGCCTGATGCCTGATGTGCGTCAATGTCCGTTTCTTGTTATCTATCTTGCTGATGTATTTTCGTTTTCTTGTTCATTTTTTTGCCGATTTGTAGGGCAGTAGCGTCCTGTGCCTGAAGTGCCTGATGTTTCTGTGTATTTACTTGGCATGGAACTTGTTATCTAGTAGTTCTTGCACTATTTATTCTTCAGCTTTTGGGAAGCTTTAATGGAAGTATCTAGTTACAAATTGCATTTGCCTTTGCAGTTCTCTGCACCAGTTTCCATGAAATGCTTTTGCAATTTTCTTTTCCATTTTTATTGCATAGTTTTCCCTGAGCTGAACAATTTACAGCAAAATTCACTTTTAATTAAGTAATGAAGGTGATTTGAAATTGTACCCTGTTTTAGTTAACTGCACGCCTGCAACATATGATGGTTGTCTATTTTTGCAATTGCATTCGTTTGAAGACCATTTTTGCAACATTAAACTCAACCCTCATTCAGCTCTAGACTCGATAAAAGTAATTTAATAAGAATGGGTATATGACTAAATATCTCTTTTAAATTTCATTAAAATTCCCAAAAGCTCGGACAAAGCACCTTGTTTCAGAGGCTAGAGCTGTTTCAGCATCTGCTGTAGGAACATTTTAATTAGGAGTTGAAATCTCTTTTACAGTTTTTTATTGAATGATTTTCCTATAGGGATTTAATTAGGAGTGGAAATCGACTGAATACCATATGCTTGAAACTATAGTCAAAACAAGGCAACATCAAGCATGTAATAATATACCAAATGCTAACCTATATCGAAGGTTTATTTGAATTTCAAAACTAAGTACTAATTATATGACGGAGTAATTAGACCCATAACTACAATAAAACAAGCCGATTAAGTATGAAAATCCCTATTCACCTCCACATCCACCTCTGCAGCCGCCTCGACAACCACTATGACGGAGTAGTGACACTACTAGATGCACACTATGAACAACGTCCAAGCATATAATCTGGTTTCATTTCTCTTAAGAGTTTTACCAGCGTGATGATATACTAGAGGAAGAATAAGCTGGCTATTTGGTACATTGAAAGGCAATTTGTAACATTTTTTTTTCCTTTCTGATGGATTTGGATTGGATTTTAGTACTTTTAGTTTTCCAACTAAAAATTGTATATGAATGTTACTCTGCTGTAAGAACAGCTCTCTTGATATTTTGTTTTCTCAATTATAGCTGAGTTTTGTCTCCATTGCTTTTCTCTGTTGGTATAACTATTTGAATGTGCTAGACATTGATAACATAAAAAAATGTCAGACAAGGGATCAAATTGAAAATTGAATCGATCGCATGCTCTTTTCCTCAGGAAATCGTACAAGAGATCCTAATTAGGCTACCCGTTAAATCTCTGATCAAATGTCTGCAAGACATGGAGGTCCATGATCATAAACCAAAGCTTTATTCACCCCACCTCAGCCCAACAGTGGACTTTGCTAACCAGAATGACATTCACCTCCTCCTACTCCACAAAATTTCTGGTAGCTGTAGCCTCACCTACTACCAAAACAAGGTTATTCACAAGGTAAAAGACGAGGTTCACTCTCTGCATCATGATAACCAGGCGTTTGATGTGCCAAGATCGAATTTCCAATTGCCGCAAAGAAAAACTTTGGGAATTCACATCTTCTTGTGGTTGGCACTTGTGATGGGATAATTTGTCTTGCGGATGATATCCCCTCTTATGCTTACAACTTCTTTATACGGAACCCAACCATTAGAAAGTTGGTGACCCTTCCCAGGCCTGGTATTACCTTTCGGTCGCATGGTAGGAACAATGCTTCTCTTGGGTCTAGTTTTGATGCTATGACCAATGACTACGAGGTTGTGCGACTTGTGACTTTATTGGAGGAAGATGAGCAGCCAACTCTAGCTGAGGTTTATTCCCTAGCCACGGGCACATGCAGCAATCTTGGTTGTGTTTCTCCTGCATCTCTAATAACAAAAACTGAATCAGACGAATAAGAAGCTTTAACAGAGCCATCAAAGTTCATCTTGAGGAATGGGGGCTTGGGCGGAAGCCATATGATTGGAGTAGTTTGGCCACGAGATCTCCCCGAATAGTAGTTGATACAGAAGAACTCAACACAAGTGCGAGCAACAACTGTCAAACTTTTTGTTGGATGAGTGCATATACGTCGAAAGATACAATGATTTATGGACTCCCAAATCTGTCAACAAACAAGTAAGATTTTGCTCAAAACTAGAGAAACTGTGATATGAGCATTGTAGTTAGTTAAATAATTCATTAAGCAATCCTGAAAAGAACCTCCACGCCCAATAATTCTCAACATAGCGTCAAACAGAAGCTGCAAGAGGGTTTCAGCCGACGCATTTTATTCGGCAAAATATACGAGCTACAGAAAAATTGAGGGGTCAAAATAGAAATAAGACTTCATTATGGCGATAAAAAGAAATTTCCCCATAAATTGTTCCCGGGAAAGCTTTTCCAATTCATAAACCAGCAGATCAACCAGAGATAAACCTTATTCAAGCTTTTAATCAGGGACGGAGATATAAATAGAGAAGAGAGATGCATTAGGGTTTCAGCCGACGCGTTTCTTCTTCCACACTATCATGTACGGAAATGAATGTCCTAGAGGCTAGAAAAGGTTCTACTCCTTTCTTCTTCACTCTTCTTCTCTAACGTCAGCTCCATTTCTTCGGCTCTGCTCGTCAGGACCAAAAATTGTAAGTTCCTAAAGTTTCTCTTTCCTTTTTCTGTCAATTTCAAAAAATCGGCGCCTAGGCGGTGCCTGGGAGGGTCGGGTATTTTTTTTTAAATAAAATGAGGGTTTGGCTTTAGTGTTACTTTTTTTTTACTCTGATGGGTTTGGAGTTTTGATTGATAGAGTAGAGATTGGGTTTGATTTGAAAATTATGACGTTTGGGGTTCTTGTTGCTCCTTCCTATTGGTACTCTGCTGTAAGAACAGCTCCCTGGATTTTTATTTATTTATCTCAGTTATAGCTGAGTTTTGTCTCTACTGCTTTTCTCAGTTGATATAACTACGTGAATGTGCTAGACATGGATAACATACAAGATATCACACAAGCGATGCAGGAATTCAAATTTGAAGCTTTTCCTCAGGAAATCATACAAGATATCCTATATGGGCTACCCGTTAAATCTCTGATCAATTGCACCTCAGTGTGCAAGGTATGGAGGTCCATGATCATGAACAAAAGCTTTATCCGCGCCCACTTAACCCTAACAGTCGATTTTGCTAACCAGGATGACATTGACCTCCTCCTACTCCACATAATTTCTTGTGACAGTAGCAGCACCTTCGGCCACAAAACGATCGTTTCCGAGATAAAAGATGAGGTTCACTGTGTGCATTATGATAACCAGGCTTTTGATGTGTACTCCAAGATCGAATTTCCAATTGCTCCAAAGCAAGAACTGTGCAATTCTCATTTTCGTGTGGTCGGCACTTGTAGTGGGCTAATCTGCCTTGCGGATGATATCCTCCGTTATGGTTACAACTTCTTTATATGGAACCCAGCCATTAGAAAGTTAGTGACCCTTCCCAGGCCTGGAGTTACATTTAGGACGCATGGTGGGTATGATGCTTCTATTGGGTTCGGTTTTGATGCTATGACCAATGACTATAAGGTTGTGCGAATTGTAACTTTACAACGTGAAGATGAGGGGCCAACTGTAGCTGAGGTTTATTCCCTAGCCACTGGCACATGGAGGAGTCTTGGTTGTGTTTCTCCTGCATGTGGAACAGATGGAGCTGCATCCAATGCTTTTGTTAATGGGATTCTTCATTGGCCTGTAGTCTCAGACGGCGATGGTTGCTATTTTATTTTGACGTTTGACCTGGGCAAGGAGGTGTTCGGTAAGATACCTATGCCGAAGATTATCCGTTGGAATCCCAAGTGGGGATTGCAATTGTCTGTTTCCGAAAACAGAAAATCTGTTGCTCTGTTTATGAGGGATAACAGTTGTAAAGATTTCATGATGGATAATAGGTGCGAAGATTCTGTTCTTGATATATGGGTGATGAAAGAGTATGGCAGAAAGGAATCATAGACCAAATTGATTACTCTCGGTCCACAAGGTCCAGAAAGACTTTTACCCAGGGCCTTATGTTTTAGCAAGAGCGGGGAAGTACTGTTACTGCTAACAAAAGAAGGGAGGCGGGAACTAGTTTCACTAGACCTTGTGAGCAAACAGTTCAGAAATCTTGGGATTTCTGGATATAAATATTGTACTGTTGATTTTTATAAAGAGAGCCTCCTCTTACTCGACAAGAGTGATGCAGAGTCTTACTAAGAGAAAGAACAGGTAATGTATTATAGTGCTGAGAGCAGAACATTTCAATTCTTTGTTTGCCAGGTTTTTATGTTCATTAAAAGCATGATTGGTGACTAAATTGCTGTGTGGGATCTTTATTATGTCGACTTGTGTGGGTTTTTTTTTCCTTTAGCTGATTGTCTTTCTCGCTTCTGTTGCTAGAACACAACTTGTGACTAAAGTCAACTCAGCTCTCATGGAAACTCAATTTGGATATCAAAAAGTTAAAAACTATATAATTATAATAATATCAACTCAGCTTTCATGTAAACACCATTAGACTGGTCTTTTATGAGTGCTTTTAGTTTTTGACTCATATAATATCAAGTTGGTATGACTTTTGAGGGTGGACTGATTACTGCTACTGTAGTGAAGTTTGTGTATTCAATTTATTGTTTTCTGCTGTAAGAGATTGTGCTATAGTTCAGGCTGTAATCCCTTTTCCAATGGTTTTCATTTGTATAATAGTTTCGTTTCCAATTTAGCTTTCATTTAGGGAGAGGAATTTTCATTTGCACTCCTGAAGAAGTACCGGGAAAAGTTTTCATGACAACTGATGTCAACTATAATGCTTAACAAATGATTAGCGTAGCACTTTTCTTGTTTTCTGTTGCTGCAGATTTGTAGTGCTGTAACGTCGTTTGCCTGAAGTGCCTGATGCCTGATGTGCAGACACTCCCAGTTCTTGTTATCTAACATGTTGATGTTTGTTGCTGATTTGTAGGGCAGTAGCGTCCTATGCCTGAAGTGCCTGATGTTTCGTTGTATTTACTTGGCGTCGAACTTGTTATTTGTAGCGCTGATATGTTTTTTTTTTGGTAGTAGTAGTAGTTCTTGCGCTATTTAGTCTTCAGCTTTTGAAAAACTTTAATGGAACTGTGGAAGTATCTAGTTAAAATTTTCATTTGGCTTCGCAGTTTGGAACTCTGCACCATTTTCTATTAAATGCCTCTGCAATTTTCTTTTCATTTCCATTGCATAGTTTTCCCTGAGCTCAACAATTGACAGTAGAATCTACTTTTGAATAATGAAGGTGCGGTGAAACGTTAACTCAACCCCCATTCAACATTCTTCTCAGTAATGAACACAGACTATCTAAACGCCACGTTGGCTTTACCACAATTCTCCTTCAGTGGAATATGTACTCCTTTTTTGAATGCTGACCTATATCCTAACTAATATTCAGATTTCAATCTCCACTATTCACAGCCACCTCCACCTCCTCAGCCGCCACAACCTCCTCCTCGACAACCACCACCATCACCATGAGGAGCATGATCACTAGCTGTTGTGGCCAAAGCAACACCAGCTCCTGCCATAATAAGCCACAATCCTTAATCACTCGTCTGCTTCGCTTCTGTCTCCAAGCATATATTCTGGTTTCATTTCTCTTCACAATTTTACGAGCGTGATGATATATTATTTATTACACATTCAGATATCAATGAATTGATTGTTCCTTTAAAATCCATTCTGCAATGGTTTGATATGAAATAAACTATTTTAGTTTTACACTTCATTTTGCAGATATAAAAGACATGCCATTACAAATTTAAAGAAATATAGGAGAAAGTCCTAAACGTGTCCAAGCTAGGAGTGGAAGAATCGTGTCCCAAAATCATTTTAAGTTATCAGGAAATGAATTATTCTTAATTTATTCTAATAATATTATTTAAGCTGTTCAACTAATTAGCTTATTGTCATATATATTCTTCCTTTCCCTAGCACAGATTCTGTAGATACAAAAATAAAAATAAAAATTGATTACTGTAGACGAAACTCAATAGTGGAAGTGAGAACCTGTTAATACAAAAATAAAAAAATTGCTCAAGAATTTTTGCATATGATGACTTTGATTGCTACTTTAGCATAAAAGTGGAAGTTAGATCAAGGGCTGAACCAAATTCCTAATTACAGAAGTATGCTGCACATCCATGGTGGATGTTTGGTTCAATCCCGATCATATGGCCAATCACTTTAATATCCTGCTTAGTTATAAGTCCACGATACAAAACTTGGCAATATTGAAACTTGATGTAAATCCTCATAAATATTTGTATCATTTAGTGTATTTTCAATATGGAATTCTAGCGTTATGGCAATTTAAAGCCGCCAAAATTCTAAGTTATCAGCATGATAAATTAATTTGCTAAACTTTAGACATCTTAACATTTGGTTGAACTAACTAGGTCCTCCCAAACGAGCCCTTAACGTTTGCTTGGCCCCAACAGATCATTGTCCTCAAAAGTGATTTTCTTATACAATAAGTGTTGAACTAACTAGGTACTTCAATATCAATTAGCTCTTATCCAAAGGATGAACACATTTTGGCACAACTTCTTACTTTTTTTTCTCCATGAATTACTATCATTATTATTACCGGAAACAAAAAAACAAAAAAACAATCACCAACAAATCCAACAGGGTTCTATTTGTGCACCCCTCCTTTTAAACCAAAAAAATTAAATTAAATTTCTCTTTTTATTTGCATATTAGAACGCTAGGGCTGCCAAATGGGGCCATGGCCATTGTATTGCTAGGGCTGGGCATTTGGACCCGAAACCCGGCCAACCCGCCCAAACCAAACTGATCGGTTTGGTTGGTTCGGTTTTTTTTTCATTTTTTTTGGTCATCGGTTTCAACACAAACCAAACCGAAATATATGGTTCGGTTTACGGTTTGCAATATTCAAACTCACAGTTTAACCAAACCAAACCGAAGATATTAAAAAATATTATATATAATATTATTTAAGAAATATATATATAATACATAGTTTCAATCTTTTCTTTTTCTTCTCTCTCAATCTTTCTATTTGTCTTGTCTTCATCAATCCCTCTCTCTCTATTTTAATTTTCTCATTCTTATATATGTCTTCACGCCCTCTCCCCGTCTCCCTCTTCTTTTTTCATTCTTCTTCTTCTCTCTCCTTTCTTTTTCTCTTCTTCTTCTTCTTCTTCTTCTCCATCTCTCCCTCTCTCTTTTTTTTCTTCTTCTCCTCTCCATTACTTTTATTTCCTCTCTCTCTCTCTCTCTCTCTCTCTCTCTCTCTCTCTCTCTCTCTCTCTCTCTCTAAGAAAGCCAAAAAACCGAAACCGAACCAAACCAAACCACCAAGTCCGGTTAACCGAAGTGGTCGGTTTTCATCAACTATGGTTTGGTTTCGGTTTTCAAAATGGCCAAACCGAAGCCTTCGGTTCGGGTTCCGGTTGAGCCCAAAACCGAACCAACCCGGACCGAGCCCAACCCTAGTAGTTGTTGTAGACCTTGTTGAGCCATTGCCTGGACTGAGGGCGTGTTTCTTTTTTTTACTTTCTGGATTTTTTGTTTTTGTTTTTGTTTTTTTTTCCTTTCTGATTTTTTTTTTTGGTTTGCTACAAGAAATTGAGATTAATTATTAAACACTAAGATTCATTATTATTTGCTACCCACTCATAGTGGGTGGGTTGTCCAACTTACTTAATCTCTATCACATCGCAATCACTTTAATGCCCTACTTAGTTACAAGCCCACATTACAAGACTTGGTAATTACAACATCTGATATAAGTATTTACAAGTATTTGCATCATTCAGTATAGCCGTGCAGCTGTACTATTTTGGCACATTACAACTTAAAAGTTCAGCCACTATATTACATTTTAATATATATTATTTTTATTCAATAATGTGTGTGAATTTTGTGTATAATATACGTGGATTTTGTGTGTCTTATTGAAATTTTTGTAAAAAAATACATGTGTTAAACATGAAAAATATGTACGTTCATGTATAATATGAATATTGTATGTTTGCTTTTTAAATACTAGGGACTTGGGCCTTGGAGCTCTTGGGCTCTGGGGAAATCTAATTAAGACAACCAAACGAAATAAGTAATTTTTTTTTTGACGTCCATTGAACTTGAAGTACTTACTATTTATTAAGTCATTTATGAAATCAGTAACATATTTAAATATTCACTAAAGAAATAATAATTAAAACATAATTACTAATTAAAGTAATTCAAAAAGGCTAAGATATTACTTAATTACATATATTAAATAAAAGCAGTTGGCCTTAAAAACAAAAGTAAAGAAACAAATTTTTTTTTTCAAAATTAATACAAAAAAACTCTCCTGACACAAGTTCGTCGGCACAGATCTATGCCGGCGAAATTTGCTAGATTAGCAGAGTGTAGCCGCACGGCTATACTATATCTTTTCAAAAAATTAAAAATCCGAGTAGAGCCGAACGGCTATACGCTATATAAATATACAAAAGGGCAGCCCATGCCTAGGTGCCACGTGTCAAACCAGTAAAGCCGTTCAGCTATACTATTTTTTAAAAAAATAAAGAAAATTTTATAAACCGTTTATAGCCGCCCGGCTATACTATATATATATATATATATATTCAAAAGACACCCGCACAGGCTCCACATGTCAAAAAAAGTAAAGCCAAGTGTCTACTATTTTTTTAAAAAAAATTAGGGAAAAACCGAGTGTAGCCGGGCGGCTATACTATTTTTACTAAGGAAAATTTAAAAATCCGCGTATAGCCGCTCGGCTATACTATTTCGGCACATTACAACTTAAAAGTTCAGCCACTATATTATATTTAAATATATATTATTTTTATTCAATAATGTGTGTGAATTTTGTGTATAATATATGTGGATTTTGTGTGTCTTATTAAAAATTTTGCAAAAAAATACATGTGTTAAACACGAAAAATATGTACGTACATGTATAATACAAGTATTGTACATTTGCTTTTCAAAGACTGGGGACTTGCGCCTGGGGAAATCTAATTCAGACAACCAAACGAAATAAGTGATTTATTTTTTTGACGTCCATTGAACTTCTAGTACTTACTATTTATTAAGTCATTTGTGAAATCAATAACATATTTAAATATTCACTAAATAAATAATAATTAAAACATAATAATTATTCAATAAAAAATTAAAAATTCTTATTCTTATCCTCAGTCAAACTACAAATTAAAAATTAGTTCTTATTTCTAAAAACTTGATTTTTTTTCTTATTATTATTTTGTTTTTAATATTTTATTCATATTTTAATCAATTTAAAATTTAAAATATATAAAAATACCATTTTATCCCTGCATTTAACAGAAAAGTTAACAAAATTGACAGCATGACCATTTGTCTTGATGAAATTGAAGTTAAAGGACCATGGGAACAATTTTGGAAATTGAGGGACTCAAATGCAAATCAAGTCTAAGTTCAGGGACTAATAAAATGAGTAACCCAAATTAAAATTAAACTCTCTCTCCCCCTCTATCCCGATTTCTACTTCCCCCAAACTTGATGTGTTTTTTTTGGTTGGTTTTTTCTTTGATTTTCTTTTATTGTTATTTTAAAGATATGAATTTTGTATTCATTTTTTTTGTTTTAATATAAAAATACCATTTTGCCCCTGCATTTAACATAAAAAGTTAACAAAATTGACGACATGACCATTTGTCCTAACGAAAGTGAAGTTAAAGGACCGCGGGAATGATTTTGAAAATTGAGGGACTCAAATAAAAATCGAGTCTAAACTCATAGACTAATAAAACGATTAACCCTAGGAAAAATTAGTAACCAATTTAAGAAGTCATTGCTCATGAACTGATGTGGTATAGTCACCTCAGTTGCCACATAAAGTGGTTTAAAAATGTGGTATGGCTAGCATTATTGTTGTGAAGGGTTTTTAGGTCTAATGGTCCCTGAACTTTAACCCAATTCGCATTTTGGTCCTTCAATTTCCAAAATTGTTCCCGTGGTCCTTCAACTTATGTTTCATTAGAACAGATGGTCATGCCGTCAATTTTGTTTTCTTTTATGTTAAATGCAAGGGCAAAACGGTATTTTTTGTATTATTTTTAATTTCCACCTTTTGAATATTCTTTTCACCCAAAAAATAAATACATAAACTAAAAACTAAAAACCTTCTTATTCTCGCCATAGTAGCCATAACCCCTTGACCATGTTTGACTAAGGATAGGAAGAAGGTGTTTTAGTTTTTAGTTTTTGTATTTGTATTTTTATTTTTTTGGTGAAACGAATATTCAAAAGGTGGAAATTTAAAATAATACAAAAATACCATTTTGCCCCTTCATTTAACAGAAAAATTAACAAAATTGACGGTAAGACCATTAGTCCTAACGAAACTAAAGTTGAAGGACCATAGGAACAATTTTGGAAATTGAGGAACCAAAATGCGAATCGGGTCAAAATTAAGGTACCATTAAACCTAAAAACCCTTGTGGTGAAATAGGTATGAGAGAGAATATCTTAAGGGAATAGTTGTTCAACCACGGAACAAACTCAAGTTATTATGATATTGTATTTTCATCTTCTTCAATTTTTATTGTTATAAATGTTTGTGAATGTAACACTATGCTCTCACATATTGCATTTTTCACAAAACACAATCAACATCTTTATATAGAGGAGAGTTTCAACTTAGGAATAAGAAATCTTATCAAGTAAGTACGATTGGAAATCAAGAAAGCAACAATAAAGTAAAGTTGGGAGTTTTAACCACTCCATATCCATCTTTGTCTTCCTCACAAGACAATGCAAGATGATCTAAAGAATGAGTTAGTTCTCTATGTTTTTTTTTTAAATACAAGTTATAGACAAAAACTACACAGAAAGGAGGTTTTTCACATACACAATTAATGTGTCATGAGAATTCTAACTTAAAAGTTAAAACCACTGGTTCACTAGACTATATCTCATTGGTGTTCCCTACTTGTTTGAATTAGCTGGAAGTTGGATTTTACGTATATCAATGTGGTGCAACTTTTGTTCCTTTTTTGGGGAAGTTAATACTTTACTGGATAAACTTGTCTGCCATACAAGTTTGTACAAAATTAGGGATTGATTGTTAACCGTTGTATTGGATGGTAAAACTTTCATGCAATATGTTTCATACAGTTTCCTTTATCTTATTACATGATGAGTTACGCGAATAAATGATAAAGATATAGGAACAGATATGTTTTTTTTTTTTTTTTTTTTTTTTTTTTTTTTTTTAATTTTTCATTTTTTTTATACCAATGACCTTGTTAATGATCTGATCACTTGCCAGAAGATGATATATACCTCCAAAATAGTACACACATTTCAAGAAAGAAAAGATGTACACACAAAAGCCATGCTCCAGAATGAAATGGCAAATCCACACAGTACCACGTTTGTGTAGCAGGAGACACGTGTACGCCGACATCTCCGCATTGTCATTTCTTCTGCTCTTCTTCATAATCCATATGCCTTGGAAACAAACTTCATTGTCTGTGTGTCTTATTGCAATCTGAGTTCGATCAACACATCAAGCTGTGCTAGCTGGTGTTCAGCCATGAGAGGCCATCTTTTTCCTCTGCACACCTTCCCATCAAGGTCCTCCTCACTTTTGAGGTCCTTAACAGCATGCCACAACCAGGTAAGTTTCAAATCACCAATTAATTTACATCATAATCATGTTCATGATCATACCCTTCCTTAATCTGTAACTAATTAAGGTACCCTTTAAGTCAAAATAGAAATTGATTTCTAATATGATTGGGTGAATCAATTGGGGCTTAATTGCTACAACATGTAGATATTTTTTATACAAGTGATAAACTATTCTAAATTAGCCTAATTTGCGGGGAGAGGGACTTGAAATTGGTGCAAGACGGACTCATTATCCTGACCAACTGGCCTAATCCACGTTTGCTACGTGGAACTTTAATTCAGAGGTACCATAGCAGTCAAGTTAGCAAGGGAGAGCACAGCAGCCACATGAATATAGAAGAGAGAGCACCTTCAACAGCTGAGGAGTTCAAAAGAGTTGCTGAGGAGAAGCTGAAGAAGGCAGAGCAAGGTGTAGCCAGTCAAACTGCTGACAAGACATGTGATGTGACAGAGGAGACTACCTTGGGGGACTCTAGCGTTGACTCTGTCAAGAACAGGTACAAGCAAAATGAACCTGGTGCTGATTACAGAAGGAGGCCACATGATGACTGAATAATTTTGATTGCCTAATTAATACTTCGTTTTGATTTTCTGAGCAATAAAAGAAAATCTGGATATCATAAAGATTAATAGCAAAGGGAAGCCAGATTGTGTAAATTACATATCCAAGAACTCAACTTCAACTTGGTTGAGGAGTGTTAATATAAACCTTCTTTATATAATTTGAATGTTTTGAATGGAAATATATATCTCCTTGAGGCAAATATTTTGCTGTATTTGGTTTAGGGTTTATAATCCCTCATTAAGCAAATTGGCGCTCATTTATATGGTATAGCAAGCAATTGCATTTGTGTACTTGGTAGCTTTGATTGAAAACTTGAAATATATGTACATAAAGCCGCTGCTGCTGCTGCTTATTTGGATCATGGTCTGCAACTGCAATTCATTAATAGGGCTGGTACATGATCACGTTGTTTTCACTTTTGCAATATACTCATAAGTTACATCCTGCGATGTAACTGATAGCATTCAAAGGTTGATGCATCAACGTACGGTTGCTCCAGGCAATTTGAATTTGACAACCATTTTGGATGCTCTGCAAACTCATCGGCTGGGTCATATAATTCCATCATCAATAAAAATTAAATAAATAATCCCCAAAATGTCCGTGAATATCATAACTCCTTCCTTCAGCGTAATGGTTCGTGTCTGTGTTATAATTCCTAATTTCCCATGCCACATATGCACCTAATAGAAATATAAGCTATAACTTTTGTGTTGGTTGTAAAACAGCAGACTCTGTGATTCAAATATATTATCAACCGCGAATGGAATCCAGTTGCATTGATTTGCGGACCAGTAGTGTCAGATTTGAATCTCTATGGCACTATGGTAGTGAGAAATTCATCTCTCCTCCATTATAGTTTATACTATCGCTTATATTCAAAAAAATATTCTATTACCCACCAAAAAGAACCATTCATCTGCCTAGAAGCTACTAATGACTATTTTCAATTGCCAATAATAACAACTGCAAAATGAAAATTGGTAAACTTATTTATCTTTCTGTCAGATAATTAAACTTCTTTATTCCCCATTTGCATTTCTTTCTTTGTACATTGGGTTAGTAATGTATGGTGCTTTGCTTCACAAAATTATCAGACCCTTCAAAGACACTTTCATACATACATCCTATTAGCTAGCTAGAAGCTATTAATGGTTGATTAAGAGACGCTTTCATCCCAAATATGCTAGTTGGGGCCCTAGTTGGTTGATTAATGCTAGTTGGGGCACCTTCTAATCTATCCAATTTAGCAAGAACACCAACTAATGTTGCTGTATTGTAAGTACATGCCTCAGTCTGCATGTAATTCCACCTTTCATCCCTGAATCCATCATTGCCATCTGGCCCACCAACTAGGGCCCCAACTAGCACATTTGGGTTTGGACGATGCATCCGATACCAGCTATCATACCCCTGAGTGCACCCAATAAATCCCTTGTTCCTCTTGTAGGACTCTATAGATGCTCCTCTGTGGTGCAGCCTTTGGGGGTATTTTGGACCATAACCCACCAAGTAGCTCATGGCCGTTGGATTAGAACCCAAAATGTAATCAACCTGTGATTTGGCAAATGATAGGAGTTCTTGTGGGCCCACCCGCCCTTTATCACAAGTTAGATTCTGATGAGTGGCTTGGAGATAATCAGAGTACGTTGTGAGTAGAAATGCTGCGTTGGAAACATACTGCATGTTGTTCCACTGGCGGATGTACAATAAGCCTCCTGGGGTGCGTTGCACATTAGTGTCATTGTTTTTGTCAAGGCAAGCACAAATGTAAAACTCTGCTTTTGAAAGGTACTGTTCCAGTACGTGCATGTGTTGCTTATGCTTCTCCTCCTTTAGTAACTGAAAAAGAAAACGTATATGAGAGTTAAGGAATTAAAACCAAATAATTAATTATATATTTGTTCAGTGATCACATGGTAAGTCAAATCCCCTATTATATATTAAAACTAATTAATTATATATTTGTTTAGTAATCACATGGTAAGCCACATCCCTATTATATATAGAGTTGTGAACAGTAGTATATAAGGGTGTAGCTAATTCTAATCGGAAAAGGGCTTGATTTGCGGTCTCTGGTTCGAGCTCGCATTGCGCATTGGTAGTGTATGCGTTGAGAAACCCCCTCCCCCTTATAATTTAGATTATCGTTTGTATTGTTAAAAAATGGGGATAAAAATAGAAGTGGAAAAGTGGTCAAGATTGAGTTTATGTACCATTGAAGCAATGATCTGAACACCAGCATACTTAACATCCCAGCTAAACTCTTTGATGGCCCAAGTGGTGCCTCCAAAAGCCTGAGCATTGTTTAAAGCATACTTCAAATAATCTTCATTGTTTGTGGCCTTGTACAACCACAAAGCTGCCCACAGCAACTCATCCATGTACCCACTCCAAGATGTGTAGTGCCCCTTGACCACTTCAATGCTCTCATCATACTTCCCCCTATACTTGTCACCAAACTCAAACAACTGCCAACAAATCCAAATCCCAAATTAATTATAATATTATATGAATTTCATAATGTAGGACCTTATAGTAAAATATCTGAGAGTGCATATTGACCAAAGGTCCAAAAACCATTACATTTTGGTAACCAGTACACCCACTTTGCATATTTGTATATCAACCTTTTATATTTCTATATATGACAACATGTGACATTAATTAACTATAGATATGATACCTGTTGTGCATGGTGCAAAAGTAGGCCAGAGTAATGTGGGTTGGTTTTCCTAAACACAATGGCAGCTGCCGCCATTGCCGCCGCTGTCTCTCCGGCAATATCTGATCCCGGGTTGTTCTCATCGACCTTGTAGGCTTGACGAGATGTGGTCATGTCCTCAGGCCTTTGCCAACAGTAGTGATCCGTAAATCCATCACCCACCTAAAATTACAGACTCATAATAAATTAATTGAACCGACTCAACCTTTTAACAATCTGATATGTTATGTTACAAAACTATGAATATATATGGTAGAAATTCATTCAAGTAAAAATTCATTTGACATTATTATTGAATTATTACCTCACCCCACAAAACATTTGGGTGAGTATGGGCCTTGATGAAATAATCAGTCCCCCATTTGATGGCTTCCAAAGCATGCTTATACTCTCCAGCATCCTCCATTTCTCTGCCGTATTCAATCACACCCCAAGACAGCATTGTTATAGTAAATGCCATTGGCAGACCAAATTTCACATTGTCACCAGCATCATAGTACCCTCCCACCAAGTCCACCTGAAAATACACATGAAGGCCAAACAAAACGGCACAGCATTAAACACAAAAAGCACATTTATCATAGGAGTGGGCACGGTCCGGTTTGGTAAATTGAAGATTTGTAATGCAAAAATGGACTGACCCCTTGTTCAAGGCCATCGGTAAGGCCAGACTGGTGACGCCAAGTGACCCTTTGGTTATAGGGTAGGCGCCCGGAACGCTGGGACTCAAAGTAGAGGAGGCTCTTGGAGAGGGCGTCGCCGTAGTGGAAGGACTGAGATGAGGAAATGAGAGCAAAGATGGACAGTAGAGCACACCATTGTTGGAGGACAATACCTTGCTTCTTATTGTCCTCCATAATATTATTAAGATTTTTTGGTTTCTTCTCTCTTTTCTTCCTCCCACCAGGGGCCTCTATCTATTTATATTCCTGGTGTGATTTGTGTGAGGTCAAGACCACGTGAGCTTCATTGGGGGCGCCCATTTGATTGGCCAATCCCAGGAGTCTTTTGCTATGTATTTTGACTTTGGCGAGTATGAATGCCACGTGATAGGAAAAGATTGATATAATTCTTTCCCCAATTCTTGTATAAGTTATTTACACTGACACCCTTTTAGGTTTTTTATTTTTTTACAAAATTCCCTAAGATTTAAGAAATTACATGAATATCTCCTGAGGTTTTAAAATGCTTTCACAAAACCCCTTTTTATTGATTTTTCATCAAAGATTGATGATTTTATAATTTTATATAAAATAATTCTCCAAATGACAAAGCTAACTTTTGACATTAGACTGCACATACATTCATTGAGGTTGATTTTTCCATTTAAACACTTTATTTTATAATGAAATCGTCAAGTTTTAGACAAACAATCAAGGAAAAGGAATTTTGTGAAAATTATAAAATCTCAGGAAGTGTTTATGTTATTTCTGAAACCCCATAGGATTTTGTTAAAAAAACCGAAAATTTAAGAGTGTTAGTGCAAATAACTCTTCTTGTAGCCCCAAAAAGAGCATAATTTAATATTTTTAGAGTTCAAAAAAATTGGACACAGAGAATATCTGCGCAATAAGAATACTAATTACATAAATTTTAATTTAAAAGGGATACAATCACGCTAGAATTTTCTAATTGGGCGCATCACATTTGACCACACACTCATAGAAGATTCTGAATCATATATTGGAAAATGTGTAATACATTCATTAATGATTCGCAATCGTGTCGTCCATTATATGCCTGGTTATTTATTTATTTATTTTTATTTACAGGATTTTTGCTATATATACATATTCTACTCATATTCTTATTAGTAATTTTTACTTTGAAAAAATTGGTGCTTTTTACTCGTCATTATGGACTTGAAATTGGCTAGATACGGATATGAAGTGCTCTCCTTGAAATGAGATTGATCTAATTAAGGTTTTGACCAAAATCAGGGAATATCATCTGGATTAATTTAGCTCCCAATCATGTTAATTATGTTGAGCATGAAAAACAAGGTTGATGTGACGACTTGGAAAGAATAGACAATCCATCGGATCTACCTTTGCGACTAATTAATAATTTGAAGATGTTGATATATGTGGCAATTTAAAAATGTTTGTTTGCTACTTTAATAATTTGTGTCCCACGAACTCCAGCAAAATTGCAATCGTTGAAGCACCTAGAAGAAGATAACCACCAATCAGTGAACAATCATGGTACATAACCTAAAGCTAATTGAATGAACACCAAGAAATTTAAAGGAGGTAGCGCAAGCACCCAAGTTATTATCTCTATGCATTTACGATATGGACGCGAGAGATCACGTTTAGGATTTGTCGATGCAACCCAAGAGAGAAGGATAATCTGAGTGGTAGATAGACAAGTAATAGTCTGTCAATGTTAGGGCCCCCCTTTTTTTAATACAAGTGATAGTTTAAACTGTGAGGAAGGGGGATTCTCACACACACTACCAAGATGTCATGGGGATTCAAATCTGAGATCACTGGTTTGCAATCAAGGCCACTGGATTAGGGTTCCATTATATAGCGAGGGCCTTATATATGACCCTTAGATAAGCTCTTATCTTTTAACCGTTAGATCAGGTTAACCAATTTGATCTAATGATTAAAAAATAAGGCATCACCTAAAGGGCATATATAAGTTCCTTACTATAGAATTCTTGTATAAACCTAATGAAGCTTATTGAAGTTGCGGACCTCGGGCACCATTCTACTCATTCACAGATATAGCCCGCATTATACCGCACATCATCGTCGATGGTCATTGATTTCACCACATTGGCAATTTCGTAGTTTTTTTGCAGCTAAAGCAACCAAACATGTTGCTGCTCGCCCCCTGAATTCCTATATGTGCAGCAAAATCAGCAATGTCTCCCTACTCATGTCCAATGCTTCAAGGTAAATATGGATGATGCCTGGTCTCCTCTTTCTAGACGTGGTGTCTTCGGTGCTTGAAGCCTTGCGTCTTTGCTATTGAGCAGGACTTCAGAAATGTCCAATTTGAAATTGAAGAGAGGTGATTCGTGGGCTCTATGGCAATATATCAAGAGGTAGGTGGGAATTCCACCTCAATTTGAGCAGAATTTGGGATAAGCTTGCACACCCCAATCTTATTAGTGCTGGCTGGTCTTTCTCCACTTTGGTCCCCTGTTCCACAATAGGTCAACTTCTCCTAACGGGTCTTGGATGTTGCATTTTCAGTCCTTCAATTTCCTGGATGGTTGTTGTTGAACCAAAAAAAAATTCACACAAACTTTTTTTGCCAAGTTTCTATCGGTCAAAGCCCAAGTACTCCCAATATAATTTCACTATCACTAATTAAATAATGAAATTTTATTATTTTAGGTTTGACCCATTTGAGACGCTGTGTCTGTTAATTACAATCCCTTACTTCAAGGGAACACCCTTTGATTCCATCATAAAGTGTGTGTATGGTTTTACTGTTACCCCTAAGTTGAACCTCAGGGTGCCTACGTATCCCTCGCAAAAATCAAGCCACTCGTAGTTCAAAGAATTGCAATGAATAAATGACTCACTATGAGGGAAATTTGATTTGAATTGTATTGAGAAGTGTTTGAGTTAATTTAGCTAAATAAACCAGGGATTCGATTCGAATTTAAGATTTGGACAGTTGCGTATAGGTTGAATATCTAGATTGCCTATTTATCCTTTCGAAGGGCTCAAACCAACGTAGTTTGGAATTTAGAAATTAATGAGTAAATGTGGCCCATTAACAATGGTTTCTAGGATTTCATGTGTGTAAGAGAGCTTCTTACAAATTATAAAGAATCAAAAATTCGAACTCACAATACATACGAAAAATAATGTGTATACATATCACACATGTGAAGAATTATATTGTTTATTAGAATTTGTGTCTTTGAGATAATTTGGAGATTTTCTTGATCCATGGGAAAAAAATTGAAATTAATAGGTAAGTGCAGCCCACTAATTGAGAATTTGTGTTTGAGAGATTTGAATTTAGTCTCATTGCCATAGGAAAAATTAGATGGTTTTGTAGGACTAGGGCTTTGGACCGATAGAAACTTTTGCCAAAAAGAGTTCTGTGAATTTTTTTTTGGTTCAACAGTGGTGACTGGCAAGTGCGCTGGAGAGGTTTGCAAAGGTGGAGTTCGTGGAGTATTCTTATAGGTTAATGCCAAACTCAAATCATCTATGCAAATGCAACAAATACGGGCAAAGCAAGAGATATTATCAATGAATACACCTTAGGAACAATAACTCACCTACTAGTAAGTAGGCGCTGCTGCTGACCCCAAAATCATTTAAAAAAATTAAAACAATGAAGCATGTGAATAGTATTATGATGACAACTGAAAAGGGAAGTTAACTGAAAAATACAGTTAAAACATCCGAAGAAAAATTATCCAACCTGACCACCAGAGGAGTGTAGGAAATACAGATGGATTCCTGAAGCACAGGTGCCAAAGATTTAATCTAGGGGCTGAGGGCAAATGTAAAGCAGCTGCCAAACACTGGCTGCTCTAATCTAATGCAACAAGCAAAGCGATAAAAATAATAATGTTAGTGAAAACATATAAGAAGATTTCCCCTTAACACTCATAACAGTAAGTAGGTGTTGGCTCCAAGCATCGTACTACAATCGAAGGGTACAGAATCATGCAAATAGTCCTATCACTGTTATTGATAGGTGAAACAATTTGTTCACTAACTTGACCAAAATAACTATTCGAACACTCAAATTTAAATGATCCTAAGCTAACCTGACAAAAACTGATAAATGCTAATGGCACTTGATCAATGTCAATGATGGCAAGGCAAGGTTTCTTATCAAATGTCTTAATGTTTAATGTGATACATGCTCTTGTATGCAAAGTAACATGCAGATTTATCACCTAAACATTGGCTCCGATGGCAGGCAAGGCCATTTAAACCAATCCTACTTGCCAGTAAGGATCATCCTAAAGATTCTCCTAATGTATGTATTCTCCTCTCCAACCCCGATATCAGCAAAACTCTGATCATGGAATGCAAGTGGTAACACATAGTGAACACGATAAATCAGGTAGGAGAACACTACTAAAAACAAGTCACAGAACAATTTCATCTTGACAAATCAATTAACAGCCAAGCATTTGTTACACAAACCATCTCAAGATGCACCCATCCAATCCCTCATGATCAAATTCTAACCTTTTTTTTAAGGGTCGCCAACCAATCACGACACACCAAAGAAATATAAGTCAAAGGAAGAGCAACAAGAGCATAGCAGATTAGAGCCAAGCAAAAAGAAATGGCCACGTCGAAAGTTACCAAGAAGAAACCATACCTCATATACTTAGAAACCATAAAACCATACTTCATACACACACAATTGCCATGTATTGACAACAAACATCTAGAAATAAGCTTAGACAAGACTAGAAGTGTTGATAGATACTAAAACTTCAGACAGCATTTTCCAGATAGTCAAAGTCTACATATACTTGGCTCCTGCTAGGAAAACAGCCATCCACATTTATTGACTAGGCAAAAGCACCTCCAGTTTGGTGAAGCATTGCATCTATTTCATCCCCGTCTTCCATTTCCAACTGCAGAAGAAAAAACAATATATATTTGCAGTCAGAATTTGAAAACTCAAAAGTAAATTTGCATTCAGATGTATAGATCGATATATCTGCACATCCTGGCATATGGGCAAAGAGAAAGAAAGAAACCTCATCTGGAGTCTGCTCAGCTCTAAGACGACGACCATCAAACAAGAAAGCAATAGAATTGAACTCCACCGACTGCCGATCACAGTAAGCATTCATGAGCTTCTTCAGTTGGGTACTTCTCTTGATCCTGAAGAACACTTCATTCCCATCCTATATAACATAACCAAACCATTACCAGCATTAGCAGTAAGTCACATACAAACAGCACTAGAGAATCCATTTTCCGAAAAACTTTATGGTCAACTTGTGACTTTGCAAATATTTGAAAAGTAAAAAGAGAATATATAAAGCATTGCTCTTGCACCTCATACGTGAGATAAAAAACCCTTTCATAACCAATTAGCAAGTTATGCACACAGTACACCAACATAAACAACCCATTATTCTCCAATATTACGAAAATAAAATCAGGTTAGGGTATAACGAAAAGTATTTAGTCTTTTTTTTCCTCAGAAAGTACAGATTGATACCCAAACAGACAGAGCATCACAAAAACACATCGTAAGCGACACAGTGAAAATTTTGAAGAAGAAATTCAAAACTTCAAATCTCCAAAGGAGTTCTAACAATTAGGCAAAATAGCAAACCCTAACTCATATAGACAATTTTAAAATGGAACAAAATTATGAAACAGACAAAGTACAAACAAGTTAGATTAAACACGAAAATTCAAAAACATAAATAAAAATCCATATATATAAAAACCCAATATCGCAAACTTATTACGATCGCGACGAAATTTCTAATGAATAAAACCAAAACCCTAAGAGAGAGAGAGGGAGGACCTGGCCCTTGACTTTGAGGTTGATGTGGGCTGACTGATCGGTGGGCTTCTTGTCCTCCTCCTGATTTGTGACGCCTGACATTTTTTCTGTGTTTTTCTGTGATCCAAGCTCAAGAGTGAGTCTTGATGAGAGACCTAGGAATCTAGACACCTACCACCACCACTTCCCAACTCTTCAATTTAGCCAAATTTGCTTCTCTCTCCTTTTTCTCTCTGTCAGTCTCTCTCTCTCTCTCTCTCTCTCTCTCTCTCTTCACCCCCAACGCCTTTTCAAGGATGGAAATAAATGTACGGCACCAAATATGACGTATTGTATATTATTCGGCCCAGTAAATACGGCCTTGTAGATTCGTTTGGGGCTGGGCACCATTTTAGATTTATTTCAGCAAATCGGCCCATTTTTAGGCCTGCATAGGGCGCGGGTCAATCGGCCCGTAATTTTTTTTTCGTTCTTCATCACTTGAACTTCAAGTCTTGACAGTAAGTTTTCTTTCTTCATATAAAATGACAGCTTTTTCACGCCTTCTGTTTTGACAAATGATGGCTTAACTCCATATCCAAATTTGGCTTTGGTCGAAGCTTGTTTTGTCAATACGATCAAAGAAGTCAAGTTTCAACTCAAAATAATAAGATTTTCCAACTCAAAATGTACAGCCAATAATATTTGGTATTTGGCACAAATAAACTGATTGGTTTTTTTCATTCCAATTTGAAAAGTCATGACAAAAACATACAATTGTTTCATTGGTTTCAAGCCTCAACAACAGATCAGACACTGTGAACCAAAACCAAATGGCTTGCAACCACTATTATCTAGCCTTCATTTTTTTTGCTACCACAGCTATCTACCCTACACTTCATGGCGCTCCTCCTCCTCTTGGCACCGGAAATGCATCAATTACATCTCCAGTCTCAAGATCATACTGCAGCAAAAAATATTCAGTCAGATTCTGAAAACTCATCGGCCAAAAGTAAATCCTGCATTACACAAACTCGCACAAATAGATGGATATATGAACACGAGCATGAGCATACACATATGTATGAATATGGAGGGAGGGAGACATCAAGGGGTGGGAGGGGACCTCATCTGGAGTCCGGCTGGATATAAGAGCAACACCATCGTAAGCGAATCTCGTACAGTTGAACTCTACCGACTTTCGATCACAGTAAGCAATCTTAAGCCTCCTCAGCTGAGTGCTTCTCTTCATCCTGAACACTAAATCATTTCCACTCTACAAAACATAAGCAAACAAATTTCCAGCATTGGAAAGTACATAAGAGATTAAAAGAAAACAAATTATATTTTACCAAAAAATAAAAGGCTTTGCTCTTGTGATTCAAAGGTAGCAATCATCTTGCTTACCTTAAACATTCAGAAAATAAAAACTATGAACAAGTATCTTTGTTCTTTTTTTTCCCTCATAAAAATAATGACTGATATCCAAGATCACAGGCAAATCCCACAGTGAAAATTTTGAAACAAATTCAAAAACCCCAACATCCACATGAGAGTTCTAAAAATTGGGCAAAATGGACAGACCCTAAACCCTAACGTATACAGATAATATTCAAAAGTTGAGCAAAAATATCAAAAACACAAAGTACAAAGCATGCACTTAGTAGATTGATCATTCAAAATCACATATATTAAAATAAATATATTTTTAAAATTTAAAAAAAAAAACCTAAACCCTAAGAGAGAGAGAAAGGGAAGGACCAGGTGGTCATGGACAAAGAGCGTAATGTGGGAGGGACGCTGTTTTGGTACGCCCAAAATGTTTCTCTGTGGTCCGACTGGAACTCTGCGACCGATCCCCATTTTCAAGCCTGCCTTCACCGAATTGGTTGGTTTCTATTTCCGTTTCCCTCTCTTTCTCACCCCCGACCTCAAAGAATCTTGCTAATTTTTTCAGTGAATTGGTTTCTATTTCCTGTTCACTCTCTCGGCTTGACAGACTCTGTTGGGCCAGGTCCATTTTAGAATTTCTTTTAGATTAGGCCCATTTTCTGTTTGTGATACTTCTTCATAAATAAAGGGTCTCGAATCATTTTGACCCCAGAAAAACAAACCAATAGGGTCTAGCCAATGATAAAGGTCTTGACTTCCAGACAAGAAGTCTTAGGTTCAAATCCTCATAGTGTGAGAGAAATCCTCTACCTTCATTGTTTAGACTATCATTTGAAATTTTTTAATAAAAAGAAAGTCTCTAATCCGAAAACCCTTCTCCCAAATTGAATTCTCCTTGTCAATGACCATTTGCTTTAGTAAATTTTTATTTTTTAATACAAGCACTATTGGTGGAAATTGAACCTAGGACTTCGGGTGCATAAGTAAATACTTTTAACCACTTGAAGTCCCTTGCGGCTTGTAATTTTTCTATACTTTGATTCAAACAACAATAAGGCAAAGGGAGTTGAAGATGATAAATGTTCTTAATCACTTGATATTCGATCAAGCCCCTTGCTCTAATTTCTCTTTCATCATATCAAATGTCAACTTTCACACCTTCTATTCAAGGCAGAATGAATGATGCTATCAACAGCCTCATCATGAAGCATCTTTACCAATGATGGCTCAACTCCATATCCATATTTTGGCTTTGGTCGAATCTTTTCTGAACACACGGCCTGTTTTGTCAATGCAATCATAGATGTCAAATTGAACACAAAATCATAAGATTTTCCACCCAAATGTACAGCCAATAATATTTTGGCATTTGGCACAAATAAGCTGATTGGTTTTTCATTCCAATTTGAAAATTCATGACAAAAACATACAACTGTTTCATTGGGTTTCAAGCCTTAACAACAGATCATACACTATGAACCAAAAACAAATAGCTTACAATTGCAACCACCATTATATACTCTTCATTTCTTTTGCTACCACAAGTGCCCTTCACTTCATCAGACTCCTCCTCATCATCCTAATAGGGCCGGAAAAGCATAAATTACATTCCCACTTTCCATTTCATGCTGCATCAACAAATACTCAGTCAAATTCTGTAAACTCAACGGCTAAAAGTAAAAACTGCATCACACAAATCCACACGAATAGATAAATACGCACACGCACACGCACACGCACACGCACACACACGCGTATACAAATGTATGAATATAGAGATGGAGAGAGGGGACCTCATCTGGGGTCAGGTTGGGTATAACACGACGACCCTTGTCAATGAGCACGAATCTCATATCGTCCAACTCCACCGACTTCTTATCACAGTAAGCAATCATAAGCTTCTTCAGTTGAGTGCTTCTCTTGATCCTGAACACTGTAAAATTTCCCCACTACACACACACAAGCAAACAAATTTCCAGCATTGAGAGTGAATTACAAATTGCAACATTACAACATCCATTGCCACCAAATTCAATGCCAGATTATAACCCCTAATGTTTGAAAAGTACATAGAGACAAATTTTTTATAACCAAAAAAAATATATCAATAAATTATATTTCACCCAAACAAAAAGAATAGAAAAACCATAAAAGGCATTGCCCTTGAAAATTTTGAAACAAATTCAAAACCACAAAAACAACATATGAGTTGTAAAAATTGGGCAAAATGGACAAACCCTAAACCCTAACATAAATGGATAATATTCACTAGTTGAGCAAAAATATTCAAAAACAAAAAATACAAAGCATACTCTAAAATTAATCATTCAAAATAAATAAATAAAAACCCTAAGAGAGAGAGAGAGAGAGAGGGAAGGACCGGGTCCTCGACTAAGAGTAGGATGCGGGTGGGCCGATTTTGGACGCCCAACATATTTCTCTGTGCTCCGACTGGGACTCTGCGACCTACCCCCATTTTCAAGCCTCCCTTCACCAAATTGGTTTCAATTTGCTTTTCTTTTCCCTCTCTTTCTCACCCCTCACCCTTTTCAACCTTTAAACAAGGGAAGGGAATGGACGAACGACAAATGGATTGTTGAAAGACTGGTTGCTCATTTATTCGGCCAATTGAATGCAAATGGCTTGACAGACTCAGTTGGGCCACACTCATTTTAGAATATCTAATTAGAGTAAGCCCATTTTCTCTGTTGGGTTATTGGAATAATTTTTGCTGAGAACTAATCGATACTCATTTGGACCAGAATCATGTACGTATTTTTCAAACTTATATTTACATTTCGGTCCCCCAACGTCACAGTTCTAGTTTCGCCTCTGCTCATATTCGTATAAATATAACTTTTTGTTTAAACATAAATTAGAGAATTAGGCGATAATAGCTCTCTTATTGACATCAAAATACTTCATTGGCCAAAAGCGTTGACGTAGTGATGCTTCGCCGCGTAAGCATCTTCGGTACAATCATGGCTTCCCTCCGTATTCTTAAATTTGGGTTTACTTAAAGCTTTTATTAATTGTTTGGGCAGAATACAACCCCCCATAACATGGCTTGTTTTCTAGAAGGTGTCAAATCCAACTGATCAAGCAGAGTGTTAGTTGATATAATCCATCGTTAACTAGTGTAATCAACATGATATCAAATCTCTAGTTGAGAGCTAGTCTAGATAGGAAAGCCATCATCAATAATTTGTCGATTGTATAATTTTTCTACACAAACCTAATGCACTTTGGTGTGCCATGTATAAATGGATTGCTATTGGTCTTTAGTTCCCATTGAAAATCCATGTCAAATCCAACTCATGTTTCATATCAAAGTCCACACCCAAAATGCAAACGAAACCAAAAGTTTGCTGCCCAATGAATATTCTTAGTGGAGAAGGCAAGAATTGCCCCAAGGAAATCTCCTGCTGCAGTGCAGACAAAATGTAATTGATAAATGTGGACAACTTGCCTACGCAACAAAATTAAAATATTGCCATGTAAATATTAGTCCCAGGAACATGTTATGCTATGTATACCGACATGATCAACAAATCAAATTTTCTATATTATCATATTTATACCACAAACCGATGCCATATTAATTTAATATATAAATTTTTTTTTTTTTTTTTTTTTTTTTTTTTGTTTTTTTGGGCCAAATTAAGAAATTGGGAGGCAGAAAAACTCAAACATACGGGTATCACGAATGGGCGGAGCCAATTAAGGCCTACAAGGGTCACTTGACCCTTCTCACCCTTTGATCATTTGTTTTTGTATGTGTTGCATTTGACTGAATTACTTTCTATATTACATGGCTGACCTTTCTCATCTTTTGAGTTTACTAACTTTCTCAATTTTCTCGTTTCTTTGTTTACTATTTAAATCCTATAACAATTAAAGTACAGTACAAAATCCCTCTTGGCTCTAGTAGTATCTTTTTTCTAACACATAAACACACCTCATAATTCCTAAGATTTATCGTGATTTCTTTAATCAAATGAGCCAATCAATTAGGCAAAATTCTCACTCTCACTATTTAAGGTTGACCTTCCTTGATAAAATTTCTGGCTCCACCATTGGTATCACAGGGACTTGATCCAAGACTATTTGAAAGCACGCCAAAGACCTGGACCAATCTAACGCCCATTGATTCTAGTGCTAAGTTCTTAAGGAGTTGTTAATGTGAATGACACACTTTCAGAAAAACAAGTCAAAATGGAGCTACCCTTTTGTCTCCCCAGCTGCTGAATAAAGTCATTGAGCATGATTCAATTCCCATTTCTTCCCAACTAAACTATCTACTTCTAACCTCTTGGAATGAAAAGCAATTATATTTAATTTCACACACACACAATCAAAAGGTATCATGAAGGTTCGAATATGAGATCATCTGCAAGTTAAAACTTTCCCCACATTGGCCGCTTTTGTTTATCTTAACACGAGTATGAGACTCAAAAGATGCTCTAAAATTCACACGCCGTTAATTATATACATGACGACTTTGAGAGACCGATTACACATCAATTATTTCTTTTTCAAATTAGTGACGTTGTTGATTCAATAATATTTATATATAATATATTATAATAAAACGGGTAGGGTCTGTATATACCTAAAAAGACAAATGAGCTGATCATGCTATGATGCGAGATCAGGGAGGGAGGAGAGAGTAAAACAAAAGCAGGTTTGGCCACAAAAAACCATGCTTACTACATAAAAAGTGCTTATAATTAGACAAGTTAACTGCTCTCTCACAGTAATTTGGATTTCCAAATTAATGATCATATCCTTACAATATATTTGCATATTCTTTCATAATTGGATTTGTTTAATTGTAATTTCCCCAACCAAAGTTATGGCTTATCACCTAATCCTTATTAATATTATAGTTGATCGTCTCAAAATATACTTCCATGATGGAGAGAGAGAGGCTTTTCTCATTTAACACTTCTTGTTAAGTAAGGAAAAATATTTCTAAGGGGTGTTAAAACATGAAGTTGTTTGTTATACAAGTAATATATTTTACTTTAATTTAATCAAAACTACAAGGAAGGGGATTCGAACTTTGATGAAAAGTGGAGAATATATCTACTCTAGCCAGCTTGACTAAGTTCATATTTACAAAACATAAAGTTATCGAAAGAGCCCTATATCTAATTGGTGTTGTTAAAATGACCTAATTATATATCATTCTGACAGTAACATCTAGCCTCTCTCTCTTTATATATAATTTTTAATAATGTGCCTCTTCTGAGACATTATTAATGTGGTTAACTATTAGTTGACTAAGAGAGTTTGGATTGATGTGTCCATTCAAAATAGCCAAACGACATTGTAGTGTACAAGTTTGTATAGGGTTACTACATATATATATATATATTCGGATATCCGCATATTATTATTGTGTTGATGCTATTGTAAATAGGCAAAAAAATAAGGAGAGGTAATACAAAATACATGATGTTCGCACAATAATAACGTTCGTCCGCATAGGATAATTTATGTATATATATATAGAAAACTTCATATGAGGAATCCCTCAAATAAGCTTATTTAAAGAACACCCTTGTAGGGCTCACTTCATATTATATTTCACTAATCCAAACCGTCTATTTTGTAGATATTCATTCAAAGATCATTTCTATAAAAAAAATCACTTGAATTCGATTTAATTTGACCACTCAATTAAATTATTGAAATTTTACTTTCTTAAAGCACTGTATTCATTGAATTGTAGGAAGCACTGTATTCATTGAATTTGTATGACATAATTGGATATCGAAACGATTTTCGATTTGTCTAATTTTTTACAAAGATGATCTATGAATGTAGACTTATAAAATAGATGGTTTGGATCATTGAAAACAAATTCTTATGGGACCCTAAATAGTGTCTATCAAATAATTTTATTTGAGGAATTTCTCAATAGAATGAGACTATATATATATGATCTTTGAATGAGTATTTACAAAATATTTGGTTTGGATTAGTGAAATACAATCCTGAGTGGGGCCTACAAAGAGTGTCCCTCAAATAAGCTTATTTGAGAGATTTCTCAATGGAAGCTCTATATATATATATATATATATATATATATATAATATACGTGGAGCTTAAGTGTTGCTCCATGACCAAACAATGTGAACAATGTTCTGCAAAACGGTAGCAACAAATAGTCATTACAAGAAGGCCAAGAAATCTTCTTACATGCTTATCTTGACAAAGAATAATGCACTATACGTACGGCGCCGGAAATTAAATATGGTTGATGAAGAAGATTGAGTGATGATAATATAATAACTTGTATTAACAGAGAGTTGCATCCATTGCCGACTTGAAATAATACTTATCAAGGAATTATATCGATTATCATTATTTTTTATTATTAATGTTAAATGGGTTTTCTAAATTTAAAAAAAATTAAAAAAACGAAAGCGGCATATGCAAAATACAAAACCCTTCTTTCGTTTTTGATCTCTTGAGGCATGCATGCTCTAGCGGCTTTGTCTTGTAATTCTCTTTTCGGCATTAAAGCAGCATTAACCTTGCAGCAATTAATCAAATGGGTTTGGTTATTTTTTCTCAAAATCTTACCAAGAGCAAGAAAACAAGCGTACTGGACAAACCAACGTTCACATTTTGGGTCATAATTGTTGTTTTTCCACATTTTGAAGAAACGCTGTTCTTTTTCCACCAAAAACATTATGATTGTTGTTTGCCAAATGCAAGGTGAAAAAAAGAGAGAGCAGAAGAAAAATCGGACCCATGCAGGTACCTAACTGGCAACGGATCTGACGTACATCTTGACACAGACACAAGTCGGCCACCAAACTACAGCACCAGCCCATCATATGTAAACTTCATCCGCACGTCTGATTTAATCATATCCACGTGTACGCTCAAGAACAAAGGGGACCCACTGATGTAGATGAGGTTGGAGAACCACAGTAGAGTTTTTGAAAATCTACACACACCCCAACTCCACCAACACCAACAAACAACACCACCATTATGATAAATGAAAAAAACGGTCGTGCTGCAGATGTGGGGTTTCCGGCGCGTTGCGCAATGTCCATGCCGCATTTTTTTTTTTTTTATTTTTGTTTTTTTTGGCTAGGCATTTCACTCGCGTGGGCTCCACAAACTCACCCCCTACTCTCAACCCCTGCCTCTGTTTTTCCCCACTAACCTCCTCCACTCTCCCTCCTCCTCCTCCTCAATCTTAATCATCATCATCACCTTCATAATTCTCTCTATAAATACACAAACCCATCACTTAAGAAACACCTCTCTCTCTCTCTCTCTCTCTCTCTCTCTTAATCATACGCTGCTCTGCTTTTATCAGAAACAGAGCAAACAGAGAAAACAAATGAACATGGCCACCTTCAAGTTCCCGTTCTTTCTCTCACTCCTCCTCCTCCCGCTCTTCTCACTCTTGACTTTTGCAGCTGGTAATTACATAAGCATGCATGGGTTTGGTTTATTTATACTAGCTAGCATTTGCATATATAAATTTAAATCACACATTTTAATTTTTAATTTGATGGGTTTGATTGTTTTTTCTTTGCAGAAAACACAACAGGTACAATAGGAATCAACTACGGCCGAATAGCCAACAATTTACCTACACCGGAAAAAGTAGTGGCGCTCCTCAAGTCCCAAGGTATCAACAAAGTCAAGCTCTACGACACTGACGCCGCCGTCCTCACCGCCCTTGCCAACTCCGGCATAAACGTCGTCGTCGCGCTCCCCAACGAGCTCCTCTCCTCCGCCGCCAACGACGCCTCCTTCGCCGACAAATGGGTCCAAGCCAACATCTCCCAATACCACCCGCAGACCCAAATAGAAGCCATCGCCGTCGGAAACGAAGTCTTCGCCGACCCAAACAACACTACCAAATTCCTCGTCCCTGCCATTAACAACCTCCAATCAGCGCTCGTCAAGCACAATCTAAGCTCCTCCATCAAGCTCTCTTCCCCAATTGCCCTCAGCGCGCTCCAGAATTCGTACCCGCCTTCGTCCGGATCCTTCAAACCGGATCTAATCGAACCCGCAATTAAACCTTTGCTGGACTTTTTAAGCAAAACGTCGTCGTATTTGATGATCAATGCGTATCCGTTTTTCGCGTACGAGGCCAACGCTGACGAGATCTCTCTAGACTACGCCTTGTTTCGGACCAACCAGGGTAACGTGGATTCGGGTAACGGGTTGCGTTATAATAGTTTGATGGAGGCCCAACTCGACGCCGTTTTTGCTGCCATGTCAGCTCTCGGATACGATGACGTTAAGTTGGTGGTGACGGAGACCGGGTGGCCTTCTAACGGCGACGAGAATGAGATTGGCTCGGGGAAAGCCAACGCCGCGGCGTATAACGGAAACTTGGTGAAAAGAGTTTTGACAGGGAGTGGGACCCCCTTGAAGCCCAAGGACCCACTCAACGTGTATTTATTTGCTCTGTTTAATGAGAACCAGAAGCCCGGGCCCACATCGGAGAGGAATTACGGGCTGTTTTATCCGGATGAAGGGAAGGTGTACGACATACCCCTTACTCTCGCGGGCCTGAGTGGGGCCCAGTCAAATCCGGTCAACGAGAGCAAGGCCCAGGTTCCGACGACGGCGCCGTCTAGTGGGAACACGTGGTGCGTGGCGAATGCGAATGCAGGGGAGGAGAAGCTTCAGGCTGCACTGGATTACGCATGCGGAGAGGGCGGGGCTGATTGCCGTTCGATTCAGGAAGGCTCCACGTGTTTCAATCCAAATACGCTTGAGGCGCACGCTTCGTATGCCTTAATAGTTACTATCAGAAGAAGGCACGTGGAACTGGCACGTGCGATTTTGGTGGCGCCGCGCACGTTGTCGCTCAACCTCCAAGTACGTCCTCTATCACTCTATTATTTCATTTTAAATTCCTTTATTTAATTTAATTTTCTACTGGGAAGCGCTAGAATTTTATTAGAACAATTAAAAAAAATACAAAGAGAGCAATTTCAATTAGCAGTATGACGGACATGAGTAATTATTTGCACTTGACTAAAATACGTTCTCGAGTGTAAATTGAAGAAAAAAAAGGCCGGTAAAGATAACGATTGCGGCTGGCAAGCGAGTCCATGCGTGCACTTGACTTGTTTGTTTAATTTTGTTGATTTTGTCATTATGGATTATGACTTGATGCTAAAACGGGCGGCTGTGTTTGAATTGCAGGGTATGGGACGTGCGAGTACCCAACAGGTTACGAAGGAAGAAAAATGGGGTTGTTTTTGTTTGGTTGGGGTTAGCTTAATCATTCTTTGAATTTGGTACTAGCTTTTAGAATTTAGAGAACATGGGACCTAGCTTTTAGAATTTAGATAACATGGGACCTATTTTCATTGTATTTATTATTATTGTTATTATTTATTGTTATGCATATGGATTATATTAGTTGGTTTGACTTATTTGTCTGTAATTACGTCCCTAGGTGTTGATATTGATTTCTCAATGTCTTCTTCCATGCCTTTCTGTTTTTGGCTTCTATATAATCATATGGTTAAAATATTTATGTGGATGAGAGAGATAGATTATGCTTCCAAATTGCTTCTTCTTGTCATTTATCGTTTTATTTGTTAAAATAATGCGTTTTGATGGGATGGGATGGGGTTAGGGTTTGCTACAAAGCTTTTGCTTATATCAGAAACTATATGGTGGCGTTTGATTTTGTTTCAACCGACCAAGTTGTATGAAAACAAAATACAGAATTCCCACTTGCCTGTATGAAAACAAAAGGACTTTCTCAATGCACCCAAAAATCTGATCAGTACACTTCAGATTCAATAAAATCTCAGGTGGCATATGCACGATTCTATGTTTTCCAATCATCACACCGGCAGGTAATATGAGAAAATTTTAGAATAATGTTTTCCGGGTTTATTGACTTTTTCTTTTCTCTCTCATTTTGGACCTTTGGGTGCATAAAGCGGCTTTTGCATCTTCGGATAAGGCTAAATGTTAAACTAGGGTCAGTTTGGCTTAGGTGTTGTTAGGGGTGGGCACGGTCCAATTCGTCCCATTTTCATCCGGCTTGGTCCGGTGAAAAACTGATCACAAAATCAAACCAGACTGGACCAGCTTAGATCCGATTCAATTTCCGGTTCTTCCAGTTTGGGCCAACACCAAAGCCCAATTGATTTTATTTATTTTTTTGGATATTTCAAGCTTAAAGAACAACTGAATTTTAAAAAAAGTTTGGGTTAAAAATCACAATTGGTCCGATTCCCATATTGAATCCAGCAAGCATTCTTTTGTTAAAAAATAAATAAAACAATCCAGGCTCCATTTTTGGTTGATGCATCTCCAAAGCTGCAACGATGTGTTTCTTTCTACCAAGAACACACAAACCATCAAAAGCATCAAGAATTCCCTTTACAAATACAATTCGTTAACTGCAAACTAAGGATTTAGATCTAAAAAAGACTATAAATCAAGCATGTTACCTTGGACAGGGGCTAAATCGAAAACCCTTTGTGGTATAGACTGGTATAGAAAAATCTCTTTATGAACCAATTCTTGTAAAGGTTTTTGTATAAGCCATAATCAGCTGATTTCCGTCCATCAATTGTTACTCAGCTTACTTGAAAAGAAAGTTGAGTATGGCTTATACAAAAACGTTTTACAAGAATTGGTTCAGTAAAAACGTTTGTGAGTTTCGGCCTGTGGACATAGAAGGAGAAATTGATGAGGGAGAGCGAGCTAACCGATTGGTTTGAACTTCTGTTTCTCACCTACCCGCTCATTCGCAGATTTTTAGGATAAACTAGGGGTGTCTTCGGCGGTTGAAAGGGCACAAGTTAGAGACCAAGTGTTAGGGTTACGGGTTTTAATGGTGATGGGTTTGGGCCAAAAATAATTTGGATGGTGGGCTTTTTTATAGTTGAATACTGAAAAACATATTGGCCCAAAACTAAAATTTGCACGCATACGCGTACTGTTATGCCGATACGATTTTGTCGATACGCCAAAACTCCAAAAACTAGAATATGGGAACGGTATCGATAAGGCGATTAAAATAATATGTATTTAATAATTAATATAAATAGCAAGAATTAATATTGCATTCATTATGTTATAATCATCCATCATAAGTACAAAACATAAAAATAAACACAAAATACAAGTCTCCATAAACAAAAAGTCTCCATAGGATTGTTCAAATCATATATATTTTTTAAAAAAGAAAGCAACACAAAAACAAATTAAAACATTGAGAAGCGACTTCCTAAATTTCCAAATTCATTGGATTTTATACTTTGAAAACGACCATACATATTTTCAAAATTACCCCTTAAAGTATCGAAAACGTATACTTGAAGTATTGGAAAGTCAAACTTTCAAAAAAGTCAACGATACTCCTATCTTTGTATTGAATACGTATTGGAGGCATATCGTACCTGTATAGGAGTATCGGATACCAACATACCCCTCAAGTTAGGAGTATCGATGCAACATAAGTTTTAATTTATAACTTATAACCCTAATTCTTCTTCTTCATCAAAACGGTTCATCAAATCCCACCGTTGTTTCTTCTCTCTTTCTCTCTCTTCCTCCTCCTCCTCCTTCGTCTCTTTTCATCTCTGCCTCTCTATCTCTATCTTTCTTGATTTCCTCTTTGTCTTTCTTCCACCGTTGCTTCTCTCTGGGATCTCTCTCTCTCTCTCTCTCTCTCTGTGCATAAATAATAGGGAGTTTCACTAAAACACCCAAAATGGGGGCTTATAAAAAAACCTAACACCCAAAACACTTTATAAACGTACCCAAAACCCATCATTACACACACTTAAAATTCATTGATAAACACACCCAAAAAATATACAATTGTTGATTTTGGGGTTGATTTTGGGTGTGTTTCTATATTTAAATAATATTTGGGTTTTTTTATAAATACATGTCTAGGATTGAGTTTATTTATAAATTTGTATAAATAATATATATGTATTACATTATTTAATTAAATATATCTCAGACGGTAGCGATAGCCAACGTAATTGGTATTTGGGTACTGCAACTGGTACCATCGCTGATCGGTCTGGTTGTCCAACTGCAACCGTGTTGACTTTCTGGTCAACCACGATTTGCAGACTGCAAAAGCCGATCGATAATTGGCGGGTTTTGGTGTTTGCGGTACAACAACACAACCCTGGGATAAACATGCTTTTAATACATGTGGTCAAAATGTGTACTTTTATAATTTCTTACCTACTAGTTGGATTAAAAAAATTCACCCAAAAAAAAACCTACTGCTAATGAAAAATTCGGAATATCCTCTAATCTGAATAATACAATTGAAATCCATGTCGCACGCTGCTCTGAAAAATTCTAAATAAAATGCTCTACATTAATTATACTAATTAGCCTTCATGACAAGAGCTTAACAATTGCAAAAGTTTTGTTTTGTTTTCAAATAAACGATAATATATTATTGATAAACAAACAAAAATACAAAACAGTTATGTGCCGAATATGGGTAAAACTTCTCCAGTGGCCAAACATAACAACATGTTGAATTTAAATTAATCTAGAGAGAATTACGCACAACTCAAAATGATTAAATCTCCGATTCAGCAACTAGAAGCACATGTACTCAGACTTACAATACAGATTCGTCGTGTAACAATAGAAACAACAAATCCATATCAAAAGGCAAAAGCTAAAAATAATTAAAAATCTTAAATATAAAACAAATCACAACAAACTCATAAAGAGTTTTTGAAAATTATTAGACTAAAACAAAATTAAGAAATAGGACCACTGCTAAACCCGTAGTCCCCTTTTTAGAGTCAACACCTTGTGTACGTGGGTCCAAATAAGGAGACACGTCATTTCATGATGACTGTTTTCTCACAAAATATATTAACAATCTTGAGTAAAAAAGAAAGGAAAGAAAGAAGAGGTGGGTGGCAAAAGCCTCTAGTTTTTAACACATTAAGAAATCAATAAAACTCTCATCGTAAATTAAATTACAAGTAAGCAAAACCTTTATTTATTTGGGAGTTTCACTAAAACACCCAAAATGGAGGTTGAAATTATAAAAAAACCCAACACCCAAAACACTTTATAAACACACCCAAAACCCATCATTACACACACCCAAAACCCATCATTACACACACTCAAAACCCATTTATAAACACACCCAAAAAGTTGACTTTGGGGTTGATTTTGGGTGTGTTTCTATGTTTAAATAGTGCTTAGGTTTTTTTATAAATACATGTGTAGGATTGAGTTTATTTATAAATTTGTATATTTATTTTTATTTTTTTATAGTAAATTGATTGAAGTAGATTTTGGACCATTAGTTGAGACTGTTCCATGGGTGTGCTCAGTAGCGTGCACGGTGGTGCATCACATCACATCGTCTTTCTCTAATCTAGTCATTAAGAAACAAATCGGAGAAAGCAAAAGGCCCCAAAACGACACACGAATAGAGCGTTGCGTGAACTCCTCAGTAGTTTTGGCGTTTTGATTTGTTCTGCCACAAAAGCAAGAAAATAACAAAAGAAAAAACGTGTGTACGTAAGACTATAGGATTGTGTGTTGGGTGTGGCCTCAAGAAAAATAAAAGAGTTGAGACAAAAAAGGGGTTCGTGGCTTACATTTAAGAAACTTCAACCAAACCAATTCACTTTCATTTTTTTCTTATATTTATTGTAAGGAGAACTGATATTAATCACTTGAATTACGAGTCATTAATTGTGTTTCATATTAATTATATTAATAACGGGGAAATGCAGGTATAATTATTGTTTTTTAACACAAGAAATAGTCTAAACTACAAGGAGATGAAGTTTCTCTCACACACAGTATCAAAGTATAATAAAATGAAAACCCACTAATCTGCAAGTGAATTGAAGGGCATTTTCATCGAGTTAGACCATATTAACGCAACTGCTTTAATCAGTGAACTAAAATCCCTTTACGATCATTTACTCCATTTATTTATTTTGGTTTGGAATTGAATTACCAATTTATATATTAAATCTGTGATCAAACAGAAGTGAATTAATGATAAAATTTCTCTTTCATCAATTTTAAAAAGTAAAAAAAAAGATAAACGTTATCCCTAATCATCTGCAGGGCAATAATGAATTCCAGGGATGTCACATACGATGTTGGAAATATATAAAATAAAAAATAATCTTAGAAGAAGGTGAAAATAGATGACAACACAACAAAACAGAACACAAAATGATTTAGGACTTGCAACATGAACATGATTCTATGATTTTCTTCTTGATGAACAAGTACAAACAAACACTAAAAGAGTTTCAATATCAGAATCCTCATTAACTACTATAGGGGTCCTGAACGCTTTTGGATTATATTTATATATTCCTTGTTCAGTACGAAATCAAACAAGAATAGAATTCGAGGAGGCTGGAGCTTTAATTTATAACACAAGTTAACCCACATCAGCTTTCGTACAAGAAAAGGAGCAGATATATTTTTTGTGGTCGAAAGAAAAAAGCATAGAAATTTTTCTGGCTAGGCTAGCTAGTTTGCAAGAGAAATCATAAAATGGAAAAGCGGGGGCAGACCAGAAACTCAAAATCTAATGGCCAGCTTCCATCAACGATGATAGAGGAGATTCTATCAAGGCTACCAGTGAAGTCCTTATGCCGCTTCAAGTGTGTCTCAAAGTCATGGAGTTCCCTAATCTCCGACAACCCCAGTTTTGTTGCATCGCACTTGTACAAAGGCATTGGGGAGGATAAAGATGATCTACTCTTCCGAAGAAGAAGAAGAGTCATATTTACTGATGCCGCAGGTAATGGCCTCCACTCTATGCATCTTGACTACGATGATGAGTTTCTCAATCATAACAACGAAGAAGATGCATCATCCGAGCAAGATAATCGCAATCGTAACTGTTTCGATTTCGATGAGGAGGTTGGTGGTAGTAATTTATTAGTAACAACAGCCACGGAGCTCCAGTATGTTTATAGCGCGTTATCTGGTATTTCGGTTTCCATGTTGGGTTGCTGCAACGGCCTGTTGTTATGCATGTTTTTATATGACCCGCAGTTATATTTGGTTAACCCAGCAACAAGGCAATCCAAGAAGCTACCAGAAATACCAACAGAATATCTAATTGATGATCTCTACTACTTTTGTGACGTGTATGGGTTTGGATTTGATTCTTCAACTCATCAACACAAGGTCGTCAATGGTGTCGTCTACAGAACAAGTGCCCGTGATGATGATGAAGGAGGGGTTCAGTTTAATGTGTATACACTGGAAACTAATTCTTGGCGACAGATTGATGAGTACGTATTTCCCTACCACATCTTTCCATGTCGAAATAAAGGGACCCTGCTGAATGGAAATCTCCATTGGTTGGGGACAAGAGTCGGAGAAGATGATCATCATCATTCATCTTTGTTGATTGTCTCCCTCGTTTTAACACAAGATCAGGAGGAGGTTGGAGAAATTCCACTGCCGCGCGAAATCAACTCTTCTCAAACTCGTCGTAGTAAGCTGGGGGTCTCCATACAATGAGTTTTGGGTTATGAAGGAATATGGAGTGGGCGAGTCTTGGACTAAAATGAGGGTCTCCATCCCATATTGGAACTTGTCACATTCTGGTTTCTGGACAAAGTCTCATGATTTGATGGTGTTTGAAGAAGAGTTGGTTATGTACAATTTTAACGATCACAGCTTTCGGAATCTACGCGTTCGTGAAATCGGCAAAGTTGGTAGTGTTGAAACCTACTGGGAGAGCATTGTTTCACTTAAGTAGAGTGAGAAAAATAAAAGAAGTAATTGGTACATTTTCTTTTCTTTCTTTTTCCCTTTTGTTTTTTTTTGGGTTTTCTTAGTTGTTATTCTTTTGAAGCAAAATATGCTGAACAAGGTTACCATTGCTTCACGGTGACTTGTTCAATAGGAGGAGACATCAAACTTTCCATCATACTGGCTTTGCGACGTGAGGTCTCTGGTTTCATCTTGACAACTGTTAGACAGAGGTCTCTGGTTAATGGATATAATTAAATTGTTTAGTCTCATACTGGCTTTGTTGTAAAGAAAATAGTTCCTAATACTTCTTCTTTTCTTTATTAATTAAGATTTTCTTCATCTGTTGGTTTATATTACTTGTAGAAATAATTGAAATTCTATAGCAGATTCCGAAGATCTTGCACAATTCTTTAAAAACTTGTAGCACATTTGAAATGGATTAGAAATGACTAAATGCATGAATTGTCCGAATCTTGACACACATAAATTGTAATTGCCTAAACAAACAATTTTATTGTATATCTAATTTCACAAATTTGAAATCTTCCTTTCACACCGTAACATATAAAACAATTTCCTTATTAAAAAAAACCCAATCAAATAATCAAACAGTAGTTAACATAATCAATCAAATATACAAATATACAAATAAACGATTAGATGAGTTTTCTAGTTGGGATTCTCTCTCTCTCTTCTCATATTTTTGTTTCGTTTGTCAATTCTGTGGCTGAATTCTGTCGGGGGGCAAGGCAACCGTGGGGTAGGACATGAAAAGCAACGACTACGACCACCGAGTTACTATTCTATATGGTATAGCGGAATGCGCGGGAAGGAATTCCCACATGGGGGCCCACATTTATAGTTGACCACTAATGACACCCCACGTCATGTCGCAATAGCAACAGTTGTCAAGATGCCGTCAAGTCTGCAGCACTGTGGTGCTTAAACCATTGTTTTTGTCAACAATAAATAAATAAATAAATAAATATATATATATATATATAAAATAGAGGAGGCTGTTGTTTTTTCTTTCGGTGCTTAAAGCATGGTTTTTATTTATCATAATTTTTTTTACAGAGGCATCCATGGTTTCTGTCTGTATTTGCCACGTTGGGATTCAAGCAGTAGGCAAGGTTGGATCAATAAATTTTTAAACAGGAGGGTTAGTTAAGGTTATTAACTTCAAATCTAATATATATATATTTTTATAGTCGTTCTATAAATAAAAGTATATATTAAAATATATAAATCATTCTAGTTCATAACTTCATTGATAAATTTTTAATAAATTTTAACATGAAATAAATACATATTAAATGTGACCAAAAAACACGTTCAACAATAAAATTAAAAGTATACCTATTCATCCGACGGGGTCTAACTCAGTAAAAAAAGGCCTTAATTTGTAGATAAGTGGTCTTATGTTCAAACCCCCTATGGCACCTTGATAGTACTGTGTGTGAGAAACCCCCCTCCATCTTGTAGTTTAGACTATCACTTGTATTTTAAAAAAATGTAGCTATTCAAGTTTGTACATATCCTAAAATCCTTGAGAGAATTGAATTTTGTTGATATATAATCTAAGTCAATAAGCAAATTTTTTAGTTTATTATAAATGTAGACAATCATATAATCCACCAGAAACTCGTTCTCCATCTTGTTAATAATAGTTGTTTTAACAAGTTGGAGAGTTAGGGCTAAGGAATTTTCCTTTTGGTCGAAGTGTTGTTGTTGGGATTGAGAAAACAAAGAGTCGTTTAGGGTTGTGGATTGAGAAAAAATTTATACACTTGTATTTTTGTTTCTTTGGCTTGAATATGAGAGTTCTATATAAACAAAAGTACCATCAAAATGTTAATTTCTTAGATTTGGTGTGATTTAAAAATTATTATTATTTTCCATTCCATATGAGTAAAAGACAACAATTGATTCTAACAAAGTAAAGAGTAATGACGCTCTACCATGATTAGCTTAAGGAATAATCAAATGCAATTAGGATAATTTTTTTCAAAAAGGGAACAGCAATTAGGACATTAATAATTTGTTATAAGTAGTCTTTAATTAGTCTTACTTTCAAATTATCCTAGTGCATGGAACCTCTTGATTTTGGGTCCTAGACGTTGTACAGGTGGTTGGGGGTGCTCACTGAAAAGAGGGAAACAACAGGCAATTCGCATGTATTTGGGAGGCCATTCAACAAGTCCCTTCAAAACAAAATTTGGTTCTTATTCAACCAAAAACAAAAGGATACTACTTGCTTCATTATCGGTAAAGAAATACTCTTTTTTTTTTGTGAATCACAGTTTGAAGCATATACAAAAAATAATTTATAAAAAATATATAAAGAAAAACTTTTGCACACATGTTACACTGTTATTAACATGAATATATGAGCTCCTACTTACCTGATAAGGAGGAAAGTATTTTCCAAAACAAAAACAAAAACAAAAATGGTTGGTTAAACTTGAAAACCCTAATTCATGCAGTATAATCATAAACTTTGATGCAACATTAGCATCAAACAGCTGTAAAGTGCCCATTCACTTTTTTTTATTTTTTATTTTTCATTTGCACCCAAAACAAAGTATGCGTTTTGAGCTATGATGGAGGTGGTTGAATTGAAACCCATCCAACTCTCAAGATTTTTTGTTTTAAAAATCAACACTTGGAATCAACAAAAACGGAAAATGTGCAACGTTTTCTGGTGATCCTCTATTTCATTAGTTTCTATGTGCTGGCCTAACAACATTATTCAATCACTTGTTATGCCGAATAATTCTCAGCATCTTCAACTCTTTGGCCGCAATCTCAACTTTCATGGCGTCTACTTCCGTTGCTTTCTGCTGCATAAGTTATTTATCTATGGGCTCTTTCGCCAATTTTCTTTTCAGATTTTTTTGGTCACTGCCACTTGAATTCTTTAATTAAGGTGGAAAATCGAGATTTGAATGTTGTAATTGGTCAATTTATCCCCACCATGAGATTTGAAAAAAATGTTAAATACTTCAAAATTTGTTTCAAGTTGGCGTTGAAAAAACCAATTTGATGTTCTTCGATTCTTAATTATCAATTTATTGTAGGAGGTAGATAGGAAGTCTGGTTGAAGTTGTGCATTTACAATACATCATAATACATCCTTAAATTTTATCTAAACGGTGGTTTATAGAGCTCATTGTGAATGATCCCTGAAGAGACATAACAATGGATTGTCTCGAGAAAATGTAAATCCAGTAAACTTGACCATTCATGATTTAGTAATTTCTAAATAAAAAATAGAGCTCATTGTAAATGCTTTTAAAAAGCAAACTAGATGGATTATGTATTATATTTGGAACCTCTAGTATAATTTGCTTGGATGGGGTTTATCGTTTATGCTCGCTTGAAGACTACTAAGGCGTGATTATTTTCAATACAATGAAATATCATGGCATACGTTTAAAATGGAATCCAGTACAATAGTGTTTTTGTTTTCCGCCTACAAACCATCCTTAGATATGAGATTTAAATATGCATTTGTGAGCTTTGTAGGCTTATATAATGAATGTTGGGAAATGCTTGGTGATCATTGAAAATAATTTGATGACCATTTGTTCAATCGTTCGTATATATCCTAAGGCTCTGTTTGGTGGGCTGGATTGGATGAGACATTTTCAATTAAAATGAACATAGGTCAAGTCTGTTGTTTGGTGGGCTTAATTGCATCATACATTGGCTTGGACTTAAATTTTCGTTTAGGATATGAATCCAGCATAGATCTCAAAGATGCAGGGTTAATGGGTGGGTGTGACTTCCAACTTGACGTTGTTGTCTCCCGAGATTAAATTTTTGGGTTTTGCATCTGGTTCCAAGCTTTTACTAAAAAGTCAAGGGTTTTCTTCAATCTGAATTTTGCATTTGATTTTAACAAGCCATCCAATCCAATGTTTCAAAGCTCATCTTAACCAGTTCAAACCAACCCACCAAATGGGGCCTAAACAAATATTACACCGTGTTGTCGTAGCTAATTGCGCTTGAAAAATTAGAAATTATTTTTTTTTTTTTTTTTTTTTTTTTTTTTTGTTTTTAAATTGTAGGCCAAAGCCCACATAAAAAAACCAAAGGACTAATAAATAAGGAACTTCCTTAACTTGGGCCGTAGTGGTATTTTGCATAACTTAGCTTTTGAAGAAAGAGTAGTTGGCTTTAATAGTCTTCCTATATAGTAATGCAGAGAAGATTATTAATTCCATTTTGAATCAATGATTAGTTGTGTTCCATTAGTTGTGGTGATTTCTTTTTGTTCATCGTTTTTCTCAACTGTTATTTTAACTTAGGAATAATTTAGTGCGTTAAAAATTTGAGTCTTAAAATATGTGGGTAAGCAAAAAACATTATGAATTCATAACATTCTTTGTTATGACAATATCACTCATCTTTATAAAGTTGTTAGTTCAGTAAACATATATTTTACCGAGCTAACATAACTATTAAAGCATTGCTTTATACTGAGCTAGTATGTACCCGAAGCCTCCGACCTCTTTTTATTTTATTTTTATTTGCATAGAAGCAAGTTTAGCAAATTAAAAGGTAGATGAACACTGTTATAAAAAGGGAGAAATTATTAAGTGCTTCTAGAAAAAACGTTTGTGATAAAGATGTTGAAATTTTATAATAAAAATCCAAGTGTTTCTTCTTAGAAAATCAATTGTGAGTGCTTCTTGAAGAAGATAATCATGATCCATAAGCGCTTCTAAACTTTTTTACCAAATCCTGTCAGAAGTGCTTTTAGCAATTTCAGAAACACTTCAACCACACAGGATAATATAAAACTCTTTTTCGATGAAATGGTGGGCCAAGGCCCAAATAGAAATCAAAAGGACAAATAAGGAACTTCATTTACTTGGGCCGTAGTGGTACTTCGGCATAACTTAGCTCATGGAGAATGAGTTGTTTGCATTTAATTGTCCTCCTGTATAGTATTGCTAAGAATATCATGAATTTCAATTTTCAATTATGATTAATTGTGTTCCATTAGTTGGTGGTGTGGTGAAATCTTTTTGTCCTTGTTTTTCTTAACTTTTAATTTGACTTAGGAATATTCTAGTGTGTTGAAAATTTGAGTCCTAAAATATATGGGTAAGCAAAAGAATAATGGATTCATAACATTCTTTGTTGACAATGTCAATCATATTTAAAGAAATGTTAGCTCGGTCAATATAGTTCACCGAGCTAACATAACTATTAAAACATTGCTTCATATTGAGCTAGTATGTAAGCGAAACTCCAACCCTCTTTTAATTTTATTGTTATTTGCATAGAAGCAAGTTTAACAAATAAAAAAAGGTGTTCATCTAAAAAAACAAAAAAATACGTAGATAAGCATTGTTATAAAAATGGAGAAATTATCGAGCGTATTGAATACACCTTACGGTGCATAGAATCAACCCATATTATAATATGTATAACAATCAATAATGTATCCCATGTTCTAAATTAAACATCTAATGTGTTGAAAATTAAACACATGTTACAATACATGTAGAATACACGATATCGACACATCGAAATGTCAAGTATACACAAATGCCTTTTTGGTAAAATGAGGAGAAAGCAAGTGAAAAGGATAGAGGAAATGCAAAGAAATTATTTGTAATATGTTGTGAAGAGAAATGTGAGATCTGAATTTGTGACAAGAAGATAGAGGAAATACAAAGAAACTATCTTTGAAATGAATTGAAATGATAACTTGTTTGTACCAGAAAATAATTACCCCAAAATTATTATTCCATCCATGGAATCATTGCTTGCCTGCCTATTTCCATATGATACATCCTGCATTCATTGGCCCTCAATCCCTTCATTTCAATTTCACCCAAAACCCCAAATTCCCAACTCAAATCAGTGATTTGAATAGACTAAAAACCAACCAACAAAGAAAAATTAAAATAAAATAAAATTATTCCATATTCCCAGAGGACATTCGGAATGAGACATTGTGGAAAAGCCAAGGGCCATTTGGTCATTTCAAAAAAAAATTTCACAAAAATAAAAGAATTGGGGAGAGTGAGAATGATAAAGGAAGCAGCAAGCAATTGAGTCCGGGTCGGTTTGTGGGGGCAAGAGAAGGTAGAGAAATCGAGAAAGGAAGAAACAAAGAAGGAAGGAAAAGAAGGAAAAGGAGCTTACCAAAAAGCCAATTTCATCTCAGCCAGAGAACGCGGAACCCCAAAAATAAAAATAAAAATAAATAAATAAATAAATAATAAAAAAAGAAAAACAATTATTTTTTATTTTTATCATTATCATTAAATATATTTTTGTGTAGAAGAGAAGGTGGTGCTGGTGCCATCCAGTTCTTCTCCCACCCATCCCTCAAAAAAACCTCCCCATATCCTCTCTCTCTCTCTCTCTCTCAATATCTCAATCTCCCCATCTCTCAATTTTCATCTTCCAAATCTCTCCCAGACCCAATTCTTTCTATGACCATCAGACCCTAAAAAAACCTTCGATTCTTGGCCATGAGGAGGGGCAGAGGAGCCGCCGCCAGAGCCGCAGCAGCGACGCCGGCAGAACCCACCGGATCCAGGCCCAATATCGCCAACGAGGTCCGGTATCGGGGGGTCCGCAAAAGACCATGGGGACGGTTCGCGGCCGAGATCCGAGACCCGTGGAAGAAGACCCGGGTTTGGCTCGGCACCTTCGACTCGGCTGAAGACGCCGCACGAGCCTACGACGCCGCCGCTCGCATCCTCCGCGGCCCCAAAGCCAAGACCAACTTCCCGGTCTCATGTGCTTACCCTCCTCCCTTCTACAACAACCCGACCGACCAGGCCATTGAGACGAAGCTTTTCGGGTCGGGTTACGGGTTTCAGGACCACCCGGTTGTCGATCCGCAGAGGCCCACGTCCAGCAGCCTCAGCTCTACCGTCGAGTCGTTTAGTGGGCCCCGGCCGCCGCCTCAGTCTACGACGATTGCCGCCGAGTCGTCTCGGCGGAAACGACAGCCGAGGACCCCGCCGGTTGTTCCCGAGGACTGCCACAGCGACTGCGACTCGTCGTCTTCAGTTGTGGAGGACGACGGGGATTTCGCCGCGTCGTCGTCGTTTCGGAAGACCCTGCTGCCCTTCGATCTCAATTTCCCGCCGTTGGATGAGGAGGGGGAGTTGGGCGGTGGGGACGGTCAGGATCTAAGATGTACGGCTCTATGCCTCTGATATTGTTTGATGTTACTATGATGTTGATCTTCGTTGATGATGATGAGATGATGATCAATTTTTTTTTTTTTTTTTTTTTTTTTTTTTTTTTTTTTTCCTTTTTTTTTTTATAATTTCTTTTCTTTTTTTTTTCATTTCTATTATTATTATTGTGCGGAGGAAAATGAAAAGAAGATGGTTAGATTAGTAAGATTATGGTAAGATGGTCTTATCTTTGTATTCTTGCATGGTGTTTGATGAGAATTACTTTTTTTTTTTAATTTTTAATTTTCTCATTTTAGAAACTAAACAAGAAATTATGAGGAGCTTCTTGTTGTGATGTGATATGTGTTAGGGTTTGTGGACTGTGATGGGATCTGGAATTCTTCAGTTTTCATGTTCTTGTTTTAAAATGGGGTAAAAGGAAAGGCTTATCTAATTCATATTGGGTTGGAATCTATGATTGGGTTGGTAGTTTTGTTTATGTTTTTGGCAAGTTTACTCATTTGTAGCTTCTCTTGTTTGTATTCCATTGTCATCTTTAGAATAAGATTCAATTTGCATGGGCAGATTTGGGGAATGCAAGGGAAAACAAGTTGGAATGTGTCATTCCATTTTTCAGAAATCTCATTTGTTTGTAAGTTTATGGCTGTCTGATAACCATAACCATTTCAATTAGCTTTTAGTTTTCATTTTTCATTTTTTGTGCTGGAGTATAGAGGAAAATGTGAGTAAAAATGGAGTGAGGATGAGAGGGGAGGATGGGAGGGACGAGAAACAAAAGTGAAAATTAAAAACTAAAAATGAAATGGTTATCAAACAGACGACATCGAAAAAAGAAATTGAGAACTTGGTTCAATTTTGTGAATAAATGTGAAAATTGGATGCTCAATTTTAGGTTTAATGATGAATGCTTCATGTTGACTTTTCTTGTTTAAAGGCCATGTCTTATTGTTTGGTAGGAGAGTGGGGGTCAACAATTGCATGTACAACAAACGCAGTTTCTGAAATTGCATTCAAATACCTCCTCACCACTCACCTTATTATGTTGTCGTGTTGCTCATCTTCGAAAGTTGAACTTGGACTAGAATTGGAGGAAGGAAGCTCAGAAATAGCATGTTTTGCTATTCCCAATTAATTATATTTTGTTACGCATTATAAAGATTTTATATATTAAAACGTAATTAGACGAAGATAACAAAACAATGCTATTTTCATAACATATGCAAACTCTTTTCCTAATAAGCCCCTCTACTTTCCAGCCCCTACTTTTTTTAATCTTTAACTTTGATTGTTAATTGTGTTGGGCATTGTGATGCTTCAGCTTCAAATTGAATTAGAGTCCCAAGAAAATATGCTTTTGTCCTTGTTGGGATGTAATGTAAGATTGCATATGGATTCTTTTTATGGAGGGCATTTTTGCATCTTCAACTCTGACTAGCGATTTGAATTGGAGCTTAGCTAGGCCAGCCAGCCAGCCTGGGTTACGTAGATTTCCTGGCAATATGCAATAGGCATACAAAATGGTATATATATACAATACAATACAAGCAGTAGAAGACATTGTTTTTGTGGGCTCTGCACACTTTGGGCCTCAGGTTTTCCGATGCATTCTTTTTCTATTTTGTCTTTAAGTGATTGTGTCTTTATTTTTATGTTTTTGTTACAATAAAGAGCATCGAACTCTTGCCTTAATCTAATCCGAACATCGTCATTTAGGCACCAACGGGGTTTAACCCAATGAAAAAGTAATTGTCTTTTAGACAAATGGTCTGAGTTTCGAGCACTGTGTGTTTGAGTAACTCCCTTCCCTTGTAGTTTAGAGAACTATCGATCATATAAAAATAAAAACAAAAACAAAAACATCGCTATTTAGGCTAACCTCAAAAACCTGAAGAGGTTGAACGCGTTTTCTCTTTTTGGGGTGGTGGGAAAAAAATAGGGTTCAAATTGCATTCATCAATGAATGGGAGAATGGGAGCCATGGGAACGGCACCTAACATTATTACTCAATAAATACAGCAGTTATTGCTTTTTCTGTATTCTTTTTCCAAACACAAGACAGAAAACAGAGCCCGACGAATAAATCACTACTGGGAATCTCGTGATTTAGGTTTACTCGAATCTACTGTTAAGGACAGGAATGGGTCCAATCCTATTGGCTTCATCTTCACCTTCTTTATTACTCGCTTAATTTCCAAAACATTCTTTTGACAAAGTTTTAGTCTTCTTTTCTTTCTACGCTTGGTTTTTAATTTTCACTTTTTAAAAAAAAAAAAAAAAAAAAAAAAAAAAAAAAAAAAAATATACAGTATTGTATTAGGGTTATGACATTGACGTGTGTTAAATTAATGTATCTAATGGTAGAAAGAGACGTTCATGCAACGAGATAACTTTTTCATAATACGAGAGATAACTTTTCCATATGTCATTACATTATTGACCAGATATATCAAAACATTGATATCCTCGTTACAACAAATTTTTTCTGCCTATGGTGGGTAGGTTGCATTATGGAGATCCATTCATTTGAAAAGGATAACATTAAAAGAAGAAGAAACATATAGGGGGGCCTTGCCTATCCAACGAGATCCATACCCTAACCTACCCTACCCTAACCTGCCCCGCTAGTGTTGTACATAGCTAACACGTTTGACCCCTACCCTACTAGATTGCACAGCTTTACACATGATGCATTGATGTGGACTTGGAAAAATCATAATTGCGTTGTGTTGTGAGGAAGAAGAAGAAGAAGAAGGTGTCCTTTAAAATGGTGATTCAAGCAAGTCTTAAAATGTGCACCACACCAACCCAACCAACCAAAAAGAGGAAGTTGGTTTCTTCAAATGAGCTCATTTAATCAAAGCATTGTGGAAGAAAGAAAAGGGCTTAATTCTCTGCAAATGCTTCCACCGACACCTGCTTTGCACATGCCATGCATGACTTTATGTCCCCTCTTTGGTCAATACTTTGTACACATTTCACAGTAACACTGCTTTCCATGGCCACGTCCTGGCTTCGTCCCTCCAAGATTATTTCCCGCCAAATCAAAAAACCAAAATAATAAATAATAAAGTAAGAAAATACAACATCTCCACTGTATATCTAATAAGTTTTCTGTTTACCAGTGGTTTATCTAGCTATGTGTATATTGCTTTAAGGAAAGTAACTAATTTTTGGTTGAAAATGTTCATGGCGCTTCTTTCTTCATGTGTGGCCCAATTTTAAGTTGACGAACTATTTTCCCTTGGTGGTGTCCCTGATGAGATGAATTGATATTGTTAGACTTAATTATAAATTTGCCTCTCAAACTTTTTAGGTTTTCCACTTTGGTCTTTTAAAAGAAATTTATCTTTAGACTTTTTATTTTATTGTAATGATTTTGTTTCTTGGATTGAGGAAGCACCTACATGGTTGCTATCTTCTCTTTCGGCAGATGTATCTCTTCTTGAGTTTTTTTTTGAATGAAATCTTAATTCTTGAAAAAAAAAACAAAAAAAAAGTATGCAGGGGCTTGTATACAGCTCAAGTGTTAAAGAATATTTATCACTTACACTCAAAGTCCTAGGTTCGATTCTCTCTTTTCCAATATTGCTTGTATCAAGGAAATAAAAAGTACGTTAAAATGGGGACTAACATGGGCTAAAGCCCAGGCAACTTGTTTTTTTTAAAAGACTAAATTAATACTCTAGCCTAGGTCATCCAAATAAAATATTATTAACTAATTCCACTAGGACTAGGCTTATTACCTAAATAAAATATTATTAACTAATCCCACTACGTCGAAGCTAACCAACAAATAAGTAAAAGGAAATAAACCCCACAATTATTAACTAAACTATTCCAAAATCACTACACTAGGCACAAACATCCCTCTCCTTTACCAAAAAAGAAAAAAAGAAAAAAGAAATCCCTCTATCTCTTGCGCAGTAGTAGACCATTCGCTAGGAGCTAACTCCTGCTCTTTGACAAAAAGGAAAATTATGCACATCCTCAAACTTAATTAAGGTAATCTTCCATTCTTCATCCATTTTCTTTTGAAATTTTGGGAATTGTTTAGGGTTTACGAAGTATCAATTAGGGATTTACAATTAAGGTTTATCAATTAGATTTTTTGATTTTGGTGTTCTTGCTTGCTTGTACAAATTGTCAATTAGGGATTTTAATTAGATATTGAACCAATAATTAGTAATTTTGATGTTGTGAAGACTCGAAGGGTGCAACTTATATAAGTGTTATTTGAGGGGTAAGACTCTTTATGTTCCCCCCGTGTATTTTTTTGTTATCAATGAAATCTACTCGCACCGTTGAATTTTCAATAGGTTTTGTTAGGACCCCATCACTAGTTTATCACCTATCTATTTCCATTAAGAATAAAGGCTAGTAGTATTCCTTATTTATAGGGAATTAGTTGTCGTCTAGCTGGCCTGTCGCCATATGGCATTTGAGAGTTTGTATATATCCTTCTCATTGTTTCTAAGAAAGGCATGAAATCAAAAGGTTGTTTTCTTCCTTTTATTCCCAATTGCTATTTCCTTACCTTTTCCAAATTAGATTTTGGGTCCTAACATTTAGTATCAGAGCCATATTATGTCTTATGGGCAAGAAACATTAGGCGACTACCTTAATAGAGGCCGTTGCCATAGCCGAGGTAGAGCTTGACGTCCAAAAGAAGCTATGGGAAGCCCAGATCCACGAGGTGCAGAATTCAGTGTCCACCATGACCTTTAGACAAGAGGAATTTCATACAAATATGACGGAAGTTCTGAAGACGTTATCATCTTTGACCACGCAACAGGCTCAGCAAGTCGCCTTTTAGCAAAACGATAATGGACGAGCTACGTAATTTACGAACACGAGCTTCGCAGCCATCGCCGTCATGCCCCGATTAGAAAATAAGGAATATTCCCGAATCAGGGTGTGAGTCATACCATAGTCATAAGAATAAAATTCTACAACCATGATATGATGAGAAAAAGAGCCACAAATAAATACAAATTTACTTAACAACACAGAATTAGAGTCGCAATAGCTCGTAGTTAATTACACACTAAGACCTTTATCAACTCGTTGACTACTTACTAATGTTAATTACACGAATCGACAACAAAAACCTAGTAGCTTGGTTGAAACCCGTTTCCTCAAACTTCACCTTGAATCCTGCATAATCTATTAGGGTATGACCATTCTAATGCCAGGTAGAATGTTCATGGGGCTTCTTTCTTCATGTGTGGCCTAATTTTAAGTTGACGCACTATTTTCCCTTGGTGGTGTCCCTGATATTGATATGTTATATTGTTAAACTTAAAATTTTTTTCTCAAATTTTGTCTCTCGCAATCTTTTGGGGTTTTATTTTGGTATTTTTAAAAGAAATTTATTTAAAAAAAAAAAAAAAAAAAAAAAAAAAAAAAAAAATTTGTTTCTTGGATTGAGGAAGCACCTACATGGTTGATATCTTCTCTTTCTGCAGATGTATCTCTTCTTGAGTTTTTTGAATGAAATCTTGATTCTCGAAAAAAAAAAGTATGCAGGGGCTTGTATACAACTCAAGTGTTAAAGAACATTTACCACTTACACTCAAAGTCGTAGTTCAATTATCTCCTTTCCAATATTGCTTGTATCAGGGAAAAAAAAAGGTATGTTAAAATGGGGACTAACCGACAACTTGTGTGTTTTTTTCAAAAAGACTAAATTAATACTCTAGTCTAGGTCATCCAAATAAAATATTATTAATTAATCCCATTAGGACTAGGTTGACCATCCAAATAAAATATTATTAACTAATCCCACTACGTCTAAACTGACCAATAAATAAATAAAAAGAACTAAACCCCACAATTATTAACTAAACTATTACAAAATCACTACACTAGGCACAAACATTCCCTCTCTCCTTTACCAAAAAGAAAAAAAGAAAAAGAATTCCCACTATCTCTTACGTAGTAGCAGACCATCCTCTAGTGGCTAACTCCTGCTCTTCGACAAAATGGGAAAATTATGCATGTCCTCAGACTTAATTAAAGCAAACTAAGGTAATCTTCCATTCTTCATTATTTTCTTTTGAAATTTTGGGGATTATTTTGGGTTTATGAAGTATCAATTATGGATTTACAATTAAGGTTTATCAATTAGATTTTTTGATTTTGGTGTTCTTGCTTGCTTGTATGAATTGTCAATTAGGGATTTTAATCAGATATTGAATCAATAATTAGTGATTTTAATGCTATGAAGACTCGAAGGGTGCAACTTATATAAGTGTTATTTGAGTGGTAAGGCTCAATATGTCCCCCTGTGTATTTTTTGTTATCAATGAAATTTACTCGTACCGTTGAGTTTTCAATAGGTTTTGTTAGGACCCCATCAATAGTTTATCACCTATCTATTTCCATTAAGAATAAAGGCTAGCAGTGTTTCTTATTTGTAGGGAATTAGTTGTCATCTAGCTGGCCTGTGGCCTTCAGGCATTTAAGAGTTTGTATATATCCTTCTCGTTGTTTCTGAGAAAGGCATGAAATGAAAAAGTTGTTTTCTTCCTTTTATTCCCAATTGCTATTTCCTTACCTTTTTCAAACTAGGTTTTGGGTCCCAACATTTGGTATTAGAGCCAGGTTATGTCTTATGGGCAAGAAACATCAGGCAACTATCTCAATAGAGGTTGTTACCATAGCGGAGGTAGAGCTTGACATCCAAAAGGAGCTATGGGAAGCCTAGATCCATGAGGTGCATAATTTAGTGTCCACAATGACCTTCAGACAAGCGAAATTTCAAACAAATATGATGAAAGTTCTGAAGACGCTATCGTCTTTGACCACATAATAGGCTCAGCAAGTTGCATTTCAGAAAATGATAATGGATGGGCTACATAATTTACGAACACGAGCTCCATAGCCATCGTCTATACGAGTGGTGTATGGGTCTTTTTATTCCAGCAGCTTAACGAATAGGCTTGGGTTGCGGAAAAGAGAAACATGTGAAATTACCCCCGGTGCCTAAGTTCAAGAATCAGGCCTCAAGAATGCTTCAAAAGGGTAGTGAAGCCTTAGGAAGCATCCTCGTTACCTTCACCAACAAAAACAACAACTGCTTATAGGTAGATTCTTAGCTTGACATGAGAAGCTTATGACATGGAAGCAAAGCAATCATGAGTTTGGTATTAAAAAGAGAGAGGGCTGTGAGTTCCTATGAGAAACATGGGTTTTAAGGAAAGGAGGAGAGGATTCTAAGAGGGTTTGTTGAAGAGAGAGAGAGATGGGAGAAATAATGGGTGTGTTGAGTAGTTTCCAACAACCTGACAAAAGCTTTGTCAGACTTTGGAATAGCTTAACAAAAGAGAAAATGGAAGAGATGGAGGAATTGGGGCTGGAAATTGCAGAGGTTTCTAGGATGATAGATGAAGCTTGCTCTTTGCATGTGGTTGTAGCTAGTGGTGAAGTAATGGGTGTGGTTTGAGTGAATTTCCAGTTTCTTAACAAAGCTTGGTCGCACTCTGGATGATGATTTTGTTGGGTAGAGGAAGCTCCCTTTTATAGGCACTTAGAACCCTAATTCTATCAATCCTCAATTCTCACTTTTCCTTTGCTTTTTTCCATTCACTCTTTTTTGGTGAAATTTCTTTAACCAGAGCTAATGGGTCATAGGCTCTTTGGGGTTCCAAGGTTTTTTGTGAGGCTAAACCTTCCCATGGGGACGAGGTGCCACTTGCTTTTCTTCTTAGTTTCCCTATTAGAGCTCGCAGAGGAAATGAGAATGGATAGAGCTTTTGCCTAATGGGTATTCCTCCTACACGTACAAATTCCCTTTGGTTTTGCGATGGCTTCATGTTGACTCTGCTATGAAGCTTTGGCAAGGGTTGAACACAACGCTAGATATTTTATTAGGTACTGGGCTGAGCTTTTCCTAAGGTATTGGGTCATCTCTTCTAGAGTATTAGGCTTTTTTATCTTTTTTATGCTTACCCACATATTTGGGCTCAAGAAATGAGCTTGAGTTTTGGGGTTCCCAAGCAGCCCAAAACTTCCATTTCTCGGCTCATCAATGGGCCTCATGAAAGCTTGTTACCATCCATACCAGAACCCACTCAAGCAAGCCCCGGACATTTGCATGGCTTGGGCTCACTTAAGCTTGTAGCGTGGCTAGGTATAATAATAATGATTTTCCGCTTGGCATTGCATGTCTCTTAGCGTGCTTAAATTTTGTCTCTTTGAAGAAGGATATGACGCATGATGGGATAATTATCTTGGGCTCGTAAAGCCAGTGCTTATTTCAACTCTTAGCATGACATATTGCATATTTATTTGGCATGGTACGTGGGTCATGACTTGTGCGAGTGTGAATGACGAACTTTCGCGTGCTCCAAATCGAGTCTTTTCTTAATAAGGCATTGCAATGGGCCGGGAATTCATTTTGACCAAACCGTGAATTTTTTGGGCCTCAACAAGTGGAAGGCTAAGCTCAGTCTCACTAGTGCAGCGGAGTTCGATATCCTCACCGGGTCTAACGATTTTTGGGACTTTCGCAGGCGAAGGACTCAACTCGATTCTCTCAAACACACTCCTCCATTCCCAACCATACACGGGAATATCGACATCTAATATGGGTTTTTCATCACCAATTCTGATCAGTTTACCGCCTGTGGCCATGAGGGCACCTTATAATCCTAATTTTTAGAGGGGATCTTGTCTGATGACAAGTTTGCCCTATATGGCCACATTGAGCAACTATACCACGCTTCATTTCCTTTTTTTTTTTTTTTTTTTTTTTTTTTATTTTCATACACACCCTCCGTGGTTTAACTACCACCGTATGTCCATCCGTACTCAGTTCCGATGAGTACGATATCACCAGACTTTCCCATCATTCTCAATCCAATCTGAAGCCGATGAAATTGGATATGGGGTGGTTGGCTATGGTAGAGCGTTTTATGGAGTATCACGAGGTACCCAAGCACCAAAAGTTCATCGTGGCTGCTATGCATCTAGGTGGAGATAACGCGTTATGGATGTAGTGGTATGAGGCTCGTTATTCCAGAGAATCGTGGGCAATGTTTTCAGAGATGTTGCTGCAGCATTTTGGGCCAGGAGAAACCCTAAACAGTACCATGACCCTAACCACGTAAGACAAACGAGCATTATCGCTGAATATGTGGCCATTTTCATTAAATTATCATGTAGAGCAATGGGCTAGTCTGATGAAAGATTACAAGGCCTTTTTGTGGGAGGGCTCAAGGACGAATTTCAAGACGATGTGGTGGCTATGGAACCCAAGAAATCAACACGGGCCATGGAGTTGGCTCAGTTATTTGAGAACAAACATAATAAACGTAAATCCACTACTAGGACAATATTTGCACAACCCATAACTTTACCTCCACGACCTAACCACTGATATCCCAATTCAGCAGTACCACCAAGCATATCCTAGACAGCCATGGACCTCCAGTCCACTGTAAAACGTAGGCAGAGCTATAGGAAAGAAGCAAAAGGGTCTATGTTTCTACTGCGAAGAGTAATATACCCTTGGGCATCATTGCAAGACAACTCATCTTCTCTTGATTGAAGTACAGGGAGATTATATGGAAATAGTTGATGAGGTCTAAGAACCAGTCAGGGGTGTAGTAATTGAGGACTTAGAGGTAGACCTGGCAATATTGTATACGACCCGTTAATACGACATGAATTCGCAAAAAAATTTCAGTATTCGAGTCCGAGTTATTGTGTCGTGTTGCTATCGTGTTGACCCGTTAGCCACCCGATAAGCTATCTTGTTGTGTCGTGTCGTGTCAATTCACGAATACCCATTAACCCGTTAAGCTCAGGGGCATTTTTATAAATTTATATCTATTTCTTTTTTTATTTCTCTTTTTCTTCTTCTCTTTCGTCTCTTCCTCCCCCATTCCCCTGATTATCTCTCTCTCTCTCTCTCTCTCTCTCTCTCTCTCTCTCTCTCTCTCTGTAGGTTCCTTGGTATGTTAGGAGATCATCAAATCATGGAAGACATTGCTGCCAACGAATCCCACGACTAAGATGATGAAGAAAGAGTCACTCAAGTTGTCTTCTTCGAGGTCCGAATTCATTGTTTGTTTTCAATGACTCTGACTTAACGTAAACGGGGCTTTCCGTAAACAATTGAGATGATGAAGAAATATGGGGAGCATGAGAGGAGAAGAGATGGTGGTGGTGATGAGGTCTATGTTTTTTGTTTTTTTGTTTGTTTGTCTTGTTTTTGTTATTTTTTAATTTTTTAATTTATGTTTTTTTTTTTTTTTTTTTTTTTTTTTTTTTTTTTTAATTCTGATTATCGTGTCGTGTCGTGTGATTCGCAAATTGTAATGGGTAGTATTCGTGTTTGACATTTTCAACCCATTTTCTTATCGTGTCATATCGTGTTAACCTGTTAAAAGAAGCGGGTTGACACGAAAACGACACGAACACTGCAAAAACGACACGAATGCCAAGTCTACTTAGAGGGTCTAGTTCAACTCCATGCCATCACAGATAAAAAGAAAGGGCAGGGTCGTGCAATGAAGCTAATGGGTCAAATCATAGGCATTCTATACTGGTCTTTAATGATTTAGGAGCGGACAGAAGTTTCTTAAATCTTGAGATTGTAGCGCAACTGAATATCCCTATTAACAGGGACATCAAGGAAACTGTGGTTATGGCTACTGGCAAACCTTTCAAAACTAAGGGAATAAGCAATGGGGTGGATGTGATATTACAAAGGTATCAATTCAAACATAATTTTCGGCTATTGGTAGTGGCCAGGTGCGACGTGGTGCTGGGTTTAGATTGGTTGGAAACCCTCGGTCTAATTGGTTGGCATTTTTAAGCAAAAGAAGTACGGAATTTAATATTGGGGGAGCATGTTATCGATTGGAAGGTAAGCGATATAACAAGGTACAACTGACCTCTCAAGCCTGCAGTATGTCTATGATCCAATCAGAGACAATAGGGGAAGCTTAGGAGACAACAGTCAATCTCCAATGTGATGGAAACTATTCCAGAGTGTATACAATTGTTGCTCTTACAATTTGCAGAGTTATTTTCTGAATCAACAGTCCCCCCTAAGAGAGCAGTTGATCACTACATCACTCTAATAGCAGGAACAAGGCTAATTTCAGTAAGGCCGTATAGTTATGCCCAGAGTCAGAAGACCGAAATTGAAAGTCAAGTAACCGAAATGCTGAAAGAAAGATTGATCAGACAGAGCACAAGTCATTTATACTCTTTGGTGCTATTTGTTAAAAAAAAAACAAAAGAATGGACTTGGAGATTTTGTGTGGACTATAGAGCACCCAATCAGGTAACCATAAAGGATATGTTCCCTATTCCTGTCATAGATGAGCTTCTTGATGAGTTACATGGTGCTTGTATATTCTCAAAATTGGATCTCAGGTCTGGGTATCATCAAATTCGAATGGCAGAAGATGACATATCCAAAACTTCATTTCGAACTCATGAAGGGTATTATGAATTTCTAGTAATGCCCTTTGGTCTCTCAAACGTACCATCAACTTTCCAATCCTTGATGAATTCAATCTTTCGTACATTTTTGCCGAATTCATACTGGTATTTTTTGATGATATACTAGTGTATAGTCCCAGAGTACATGAGCATATTGCTTATCTAACCACAGTCTATGAAGTTCTGAGCAAGCATGGGTTGAAGGTAAAGAAAGCCAAGTGTTTTTTCGAGCAAGACTCTATCGATTACTTGGGTCATCACATCTTTGCGAGGAGTGTGGAAGTCGACAACATGAAGATTCAATGCATTATGAATTGGCCTAAACTGACCACTGCTAAAGGATTACGGGGTTTTTTGTGGAATTTGCTGGCTATTACAGGAAGTTTGTTTGTGGCTTTGGCATAATCTCTAAACCCCTAACTAACATGCTGCGAAAGGACAACTTCACATGGACGGTAGAAGCAGAACAAGCTTTCGAAGCTCTCAGAACGACACTGACAACCAGGCCAATCCTTGCATTACCAGATTTCGCCAAGGACTTTGAGGTAGAATGTGATGCTTCCAATGGTAGTATAAGAGTCATCATGTCGCAAGATCGTCATCCTATTGAGTACCTTAGCAAGGCACTCTCAGAGAAACATAAAGCTCTCTCAGTCCATGACAAAGAAATGTTGGCCGTGGTGTACGCAATGGAGCATTGGTGGCCCTATTTGTTAGGCAGGAAGTTCAAAATCTTAATTGATCATCAGATAATCCGGTACTTCTTAGAGCAAAGAATTACAACTCCCACCCAAGAAAAATGGTTGCTCAAGTTGCTAGGGTATAATTACGAGATCGAGTATAGAGCCGGAGCAAGTAATACAGGACCTGATACACTTTCTCGAAAGCATGAACTGCTTGCGCTCATGGGGTTGTCAACTAATATATGTTTGTTTTCAGGATCCTATGGCACATTGATCTTGTCAATTCAGAACAACACCAATAACAATCCTAAGTATACTTTGTCCAACAATTGCCATTATTTTAAAGGAATGGTGTTTGGGCCATCTAATTTGGCTTGTAGAGGTCGCATCTTAGAAGAGTTTCATAGCACTCCAGCTGCTGGTCATTCAGGATATTTGCGTACTTACAAAAGAATTTTGAGGAATTTTAGTTAGCCAAGACTCAAGATAGATGTTAAAAAATTTGTGGTAGCCTGTGACACTTGCCAACGCCAGAAGTATGAATCTATCAAGCCGCCTAGTCTTCTCCAACCTTTGCTAGTTCCGGATGCTATTTGGCAAGATATTGCCATGGACTTTATTGAAGGTTTGCCACCTAGCAAGGGCAAAAACTGCATCTTAGTGGTAGTGGACAGATTATCAAAGTATGGTCATTTCCTACCTCTCAAACACCCTTATACTGCTGAGATTTTTATCCGAGAAGTATTTAAACTACATGGCATGCCCCACACAATTGTGAGTGATCGAGATCCCACATTCCTAAGCCAATTTTGGACATCTTTTTTTTCCAAGCTCAAGGAACCAAGATCTGCCATAGTTCAGCTTACCATTCCCAAACAGATGGCCAAACTGTAGTTTTGAAAAAAACTCTGGAACACTATCTTCGATGTTTTGTTGGAGACAAGCCTACTTCGTGGTCTAACTGGTTACCTTGGGCTGAATGGGGGTACAATTCCACTTACCACTCAGCCATAAAGATGATTCTGCTTGAGGCTGTTTATGGAAAATTTTCTTATTCCATAATTTCTTACATACTTGGAACTTCTGCTGTGGATGCAGTTGATACAACACTGAGAGAGCATGATTCCATACTTCACCAACTTCGCGAGACCTTGTTGACGGCTCAAGAAATGATGTAGTATTTTGCAGATAAGCATAAGACTGAGCGTGAATTTCAGATAGGTGACTGGGTGTATTTGCGGCTCCAACCTTATCGCCAAGCCACTCTCCACGACTCTCAGTCTCCTAAACTCGCTCCTTACTATTACAATCCCTTCCAGATCACTTCTCGTGTAGGGACTGTAGCGTATAAACTGGCGTTGCCAGTCATTGCCAAAATCTCACTGCTTAAGAAGAAACTTGGCTCTTCTGTGGTTCCTAATCCCACCTTACCACCCATTTCCGATGGTGCAGTCAGTTGGACACCCGCAAAAATCTTTGATCGAGGCATTTTCAAGCGTTAAAACAAGCCTATGACTCAATGGCTGATACAATGGGCAGGCTTACCCACTGAGGATGCTACATGGTGTGATGCATTGGACATTGAAACCCATTTTCCTTCCTTCCAAAGTTGAGGACAGGTTTATTCTTAGGGGGCAGGATTGTTAGGACCCTATCACTAGTTTATCACCTATCTATTTCCATTAAGAATAAAGGCTAGCAGTGCTCCTTATTTGTAGGGAATTAGTTGTCATCTAGTTGGCCTGTGGCCATTTGGCATTGGAGAGTTTGTATATATCCTTCTCGTTGTTTATGAAAAAGGCATGAAATGAAAAAAGTTGTTTTCTTTCTTCTATTTCCAATTGCGATATCCTTACCTTTTCCAAATTAGGTTTTTGGTCCCTATAATTTGTACGTAGGGTAAATTTAGCCCACGCCATTTTGAAATCTTAGGTCCATCCCTGAGTTGGCAAAACTACTTTTCAAAGGACATATCAAGCAAAGAGATGGGTTAACCCTTCACCTTATGTCTAGGAGAGGGTCATGGTTTACTTGATCAACTTTCCAATCTACTGCAAATATTTATTTGTAATATTGGTGTATACAATTGGAGTGATGGCTACGGAAAGCTTGTTGGTTACTAGGGGTAGTGATAGTGGTGACGAGGTAGTACATACATTATTTTCTTAATTTTTTTACTTTTAATTTTTTAACACTTTCTTTCTTTTTTTTTTTTTTTTTTTTTTTTTTTTTTTTCTTTTCACTCAAATTTCTATAAAAAATGTATTTATGAATTCAAACAAGATGTCAATTTAGAAATTTCGACTTGGATCGAAGTTTTAAACTTATTTTCTCCATCCAAGGTCAAGTTTTTCTTGGTTGTCTCAACTCTTTTTCTATGATGCAATATGCATGAATCCGTTTTCTTATTGGTTGAAACAATGACTGGTAAGCGGAGCCACTCATAGGCCTGGAGTGGCATTGGCCCTCCCAGATTTTTATCTCTCCTTTATTATATTGTATATAACATATAGAATCTGTAATAAACAACTTATAATCTAAGTTAAAATTTCCTCTAAAATAAATTAGACAAGACTCAATTAGAAATATTTAGCTCTAAACATGTAATTATTGAATACTTGGGTGTTTTATATACTTGTATTTTCTACTTCGACCCCCAACTTTACAATTCTAACTCCACCCCTATATTGACTAGTAAATCCGGTGGATGAGTTGGTGAGTATTTTGGGTATTTTATGTGGAGCAGTAGGTTTTGGTAAAGCTCAAATAGACTTGTACCTAAACTGCCAAGAAGTTGAAAGCCAACTCACGAATCCATGTAAATGAAACCAAATGTTTGTCTCACACGTACCCACCTCACACACCTTCTTATTTGACCAAACCAATCACATTATTTTTTCCCTTCCAATTAAAATGTGTTTATTATTAAAATTAAAGAAAAGGAAAGGAACAAAGTTATTTTTTATATTTTAGGTGCTGAAAGGAACAAAAGTATCGATCTTTCTAGTACATATAAATCAGGCACACCCAAGAAGAAGTCCATATGGTCAGTTTCTACATTCCTCTGCAACACTTCTTCTAGTTTCTATTTTTATAACTTACAGCTTAAATTTAACACAAAACCAACTAACAAAACAACATGCATGAAATAAATGTTCTGTCAAACCCTCCTTTCATGTCCTGTCCCCTCCTCCTTCCTCAAACTCCCCCAGAAATAAATCCAAACCCCAAAAACAAATCAAACCCAGAGCATGGCAGAAGACATCATGGTCGACGAGGCCTTGTTAAACCGATCCAAGAACAAGTTCAAACGCTGCGTTTCGCACACACAAGATGAGCTGAAGAGCTTTAGGTCATATCTGCGATGGATGTGCGTGGACCAATCGAATGCATGGAGGGCATGCCTCTCTTGGTTCGTTTTCTTTTTGTTCGGGATTTTTGTGCCCGCCATGTCCCATTTCGTGTTCGGTTGTGGCACTTGTGACAGCAAGCACAAGAGGCCCTACGACAGTGTCGTGCAGTTGTCGCTGAGCAGTGTTGCGAGCTTGTCGTTTGTTTGCTTGTCAAGGTTTGTGAAGAAGTTTGGGCTGCGGAGGTTCTTGTTTCTTGATAAGCTTTATGATGAGAGCGAGACGGTGAGGAGGGGATACACAGCTCAGCTCGATGTGAGTTTTCTCTAGCTCCATCTTCTTCCGACATTAATTCATATGGTCGATTGTCTAAATTACTCTGAATTAATTTAATTTATGGGGAATGAAATTCGAACTTGAGTGTAAAATAACGGACTCTCTACATGAATAATTAGGTTTTGATCATTAGAAAGTCAAGGTTATGATGTTTTTGAATTATATCTTTGCCAATTAAGTCGTGTACGTGTATTTTTAAACGTTACTATTAAACCCTAAAGAGCATAGGAAAATTTAGTCGGACACGTTCAAAAGTATAATAAAAAGTAGTGAATCATATCCCTATGGCACAAGAAATTTCCTGAAGAGTAGAGTAATTTGGTTTAGCTTTAGTGATTATAAAATAGATTTTCAATTTCATTTGTGTGACTCATATATATAGACATGGTAATTTTCTTGTAGAGATCATTGAAGCTTCTATGCATCTTTGTTATACCATGCTTTGTTGCCGATAGTGCATATAAGATATGGTGGTACGCATCCGAAGCCAGGCAAATCCCTTTCGTGGGTAACGTTTACGCGAGTGCTGCAGTAGCATGTATAATGGAGTTATGCTCGTGGCTCTTTCGTACAACCGTGATCTTCCTTGTGTGCGTTCTATTCCGTCTGATCTGCTACCTCCAGATCCTACGGCTACAAGACTTCGCCACAATGTTTGAAGTTGACTCTGATGTTGGGTCAGTGTTGTCTGAGCACCTTAGGATCAGGAGGCAGCTCACCATCATAAGCCACAGGTGCCGTGCCTTCATATTATGGTCCCTCATTTTGGTCACAGTGAGCCAATTTGCTTTGCTGCTCATCACAACCAAGTCCAGTACCATGGTCAATCTTGATGTTTACAGAGCTGGTGAGCTTGTGGTAAGTCAAATAAAATTATTTTCGATCACGACAATGACCATCTGTCTAATAGAGGTGTGACGAGAAATTAGTCACACTTTTATTACATAGTTTATCAATGATGTGGTCAATCCAAATTGTCGATGCTGAGAAAATCTTGTATTGTATGTTTAGGCCTGTTTATCCATTTTGAATTGGTTTTGAATCCTATATATGATGCTATCAATGTGAAAATTCAAGTGATTAACCCAAATGTTGCATGTGCTCTCATGTTGCGGTTAGTTTAAGTAATTTCCCTTATAGGTGTGGTGAAACTTGAGTCGAAATACATGGATAAATTATATTTAATGACATAAAAGCGCGTACTTTGCCCAAGTCTCGTGAGTTTAAAAGTTTATATTAAATCTTCGCTTTTTCTACCAATTGCTAATTAATTTTAGGTTAGAGGGGCTAATTCTATCAGCTGCACGCATATTCATATTTTTCTTAATATATAAAATCAAAAGCTCATAGCGTAATTGTCATCTGTTTTTGTTACAGCTATGCTCCATAACTTTGGTTACTGGGCTGTTCATCCTACTACGCAGTGCAACCAAAATCACTCACAAGGCGCAAGCAGTGACATGTCTTGCTGCCAAGTGGCATGTTTGCGCAACGTTGGACTCGTTTGATGCAGCAACGGCTCAGAATGCCAGTGGGCGATCGTTGCCTGTGGTGGTAGGCAGCGAAGAGCATGGAGAATCAGACAATGAAGAGGTTGATGTTGAAGAAGATGAACTGGACAACACCAAGTTGATCCCATCATATGCTTATACTACCATCTCTTTCCAAAAGAGACATGCTCTTGGTAAGCCAACTTTAAACACCATCTCTTTTATTTTTCACTAAAACAATAGCTCTTTTTATGATTAATTTTCAACATAAGGAAGAGGAGTAAAAAGAAAATAGTAGTGGAGATGAAAATACTAAATGATATTTGATATTTCACAAAAGGCTTTCTTTATAATTGGAGATTTGAAAATAAGAATCATAACATATTGGACCTCAAATAAATAAATTACTCTCTCTCTCTCTCTCTCTCTCTCTCTCTCTCTCTCTATATATATATATTTTGTATTAATGAGGATAAGAGATTCAAACTTGACAGCTAATTATATATATAATTAAAAAGTTTAAAGTGCAACATAATTACATTTTGTATTATCATTTTTCAAAATACCCAATTATAAGATGTTGTTTTTGGTGAAGAGGTTGATGTGATGAATATCTAATATTTCTTGTTGCAGTTAAATATTTCGAGAATAATAGAGCCGGTATTACCATATTCGGATTTACATTGGATAGGACTACACTCCACACCATCTTTATGCTTGAGCTCTCTCTAGTTCTCTGGTTGTTGGGGAAGACAGTGGGGATTTCATAACTAAATAATGCTACATTATTATATTTAGGATTGTTCTTTTCTTTTTTTCAGTCCATTTTTGTTGTCATTCCATATTGAGAGAGATCAAATTTTGCATTACATTTGGGATGTATAAATCCAATTTTCTTCATGTTTTATTGTGAAGTTATTTTTCTTTTCTCTTGGTCATTCTCTAGTTCCTTTATTCCTTGCAACTCTCAATGGGTTGCAATATTGATTAAAAAGATGTTATTTACCGGTCAATAATATTGAATAAAAAGATGTTATTTTAGAAAGGGTATGGAGATTTGTTGTTTTTGTATAAGTGAATGTAAAAAATATCTCATATATATGGTTCATACAACTAGTATCTGACAACAAACAACTCTTTGAAACTTACGTGTTTCATTCCTCCCTGGGTCATAAGCTCTACGTCATTCTGTCACTCAGTATGGTGAGGTTGAACTTATAAACGTGATCGCTCGACCATATGCATACAAAAATCATTAATCTCTTGGTCAGTCATAAGGTAATGACATTAGATGTTGTGATCCAAAATTTTAAGATTTGTTTTGGTGTCTATTGGATGATGATATGTTCATAATTTCACATGATTTTATATCATTTTTACTTAGTTTTGTGAATTAATTTGGACTAAAGATGCTGAGTTTAGTTATTTTCTGGCTTTCCAAAGAGTGGTCGTATGCAATTTTTGGAGGTCGGAAAGGTGTCCAAATCACATTTGCAATGAGGATCACGTGCAGTTTCCTGGAGGTTTTAGGAAACTTAGTTTTAATTACCTTTTCTAGTTAGGAACTGACTTGGAAGTCAAGTCTTCGTGTAAGGCCACTTGTTTAGGCCCATTCTAACTAGGTTTTAGGTTCTTTTAAGAGGGGAGGTCGTGAGGGCTCAAGAGATAGACCAGAGATTTCAGACTTTAACCGTGGTCCGTGGAGCAAGGAAGAGCGACCGTGCCTCTAAATTCTAAGGGTTTTTCTTATCTCTTTCTCCATGTTTTATTTTTGCTTTGTTACCATGATTATGAGTAACTAATTTTCTTTTACTAAGACACAATGTAACCCTTTTCTTATTATTCAAAGCTTAGTTATGTCATGCTATTAGAATTTCCACATTGTTGAAATTTAATCACTGTGCTTATTTTCTTAACTGATGATCTTGATGCTTAGCTACCGTCTAGGTTTTTTGTTAAGTAATTTGATGCATGTTAGGGTATACGCCATGCCTAATATGAGTTTTGCTTCTTGTGATTAAATTCATGAATGCGCCTAAGGTAAACACCATACTCTTAGGGGTTTGTGTGATTGTGTGAAGTTCTCATTGAACCTAAGGTCTTTTTGTATGTTTATATTTATGCCTCACGCCAAAGATAAATTGCGTGTAAGAAGAAGTGGTTAATTGCTGTGAAAAGAGTTAATCATAATTTTGGAGAACTAATCATCAACATAACTTGGGAATTTTGATAGTATGCATGCTAAGGTTTGGATAAGAGGAATTGTGGTGAAATTGTTGTCTTGGTGAGCTTCTTTAAAATCTTTCACAAACTTATTTAGTTCACGTTTTTCTTCGTTATCTCGTCTTTTAATTTTCTTGTTTTCAACGTTCTTTTAAAGAAAATCTTTCAAAACCAACTTTCAAGTTTTTGGCGCCGTTGCCAGGGACTGAGTTTAATTCTGTGTTGTGTGATTTTAGCTTTACTTTAGTCTTTATTTCAGTTGCATGTTGTCCCTTTAATATTTGTTTTATTGTTTTACTTTATTGTATTTCTTTGATTTATTCTCTTTTATTATTTGTTTCTTTGTTTTCCAGTACCACATGTTATTAACTATCTCTTTTGTTTTGTTGTCTGTAGGTTGCTCTCAAATATTTGCATGTTGTGTGTGTGTTAGTTGATGGTCAGCACAAGATCCCAAGGTCAAGAATTAGTACCCTTTGATCCTGAGATAGAAAAAACGTTCCGAGAGCTTTGTTGCATCGACCAACGAGCATTGATACTGATTTAGAGTCTGACACAGAGTCAATAGTAGCCACCACTAAGCCCTTGAAGGAGTATTCACAACCCACAATTTTAGAAGAGCCTTCTTGTATCACATTTCCTGAAATTGATGATGTTTCGTTTGAGCTGAAATCCGGCACCATTGGTCTTCTTCCTTCGTTCTATGGTAAATCAAATGAAGATCCCAACATTCATATTAAGGATTTTTACATAGCTTGTGGTGCGGTTCATATCAAGGGAGTTTCACAAGAAATTGTGCGCCTGAGATTGTTCCCCTTCACTCTCAAAGACAAGGCCAAGTCATGGTTCACCTCTCTTCCTGCTAGATCCATCACGTCATGGGAAGAACTTGCTAAAAAATTCATGTTGAAATTTTTCCCTGCCTAAAAAACATTGCTACTTAGGAAGGAAATCACGAACTTTGAACAAAAGCCTCAAGAATCTTTTCATGAGTGCTGGGAGAGATTTTGTGATCTACTACAACAATGTCCTCATCATGGAGTGGAAACTTGGATGAAAATGCAGATCTTTTACCAAGGACTAATCTCAACTAGTAGAAAAAATGTCGATGCTGCGTGTGGAGGAGCTTTGAGTGAGAAAGATCCTGAGGAGTGTTTCAAAACTTTTGAGAGAGTTGCTGCCAACAATATGAAATGAGGAGATAACAGATTCACAAGGAAGATTAGTGTGCATATTGTCGATACAAATCCTGGAGTTGCTTCAGCATCTCAAGTATCCAACTTGGAAAAGAAGCTTGAAAATTTCATGCAGTCAATGACCAGGTTTGTTTCTCCTTCATCTATTTGTGCTATTTGCTCTGATAATTCTCATCCAACTAATAATTGCCCTTTGAGTGATCTTACGCAGGAGCAGGAAAATTAAATAAATTCATTTCAAAAGCCACGACATGATCCTGTTGAGGCCCAAAAAATCCACGGTTTGGCCCAAATGAATTCCCGGCCTAGCGTAATGCCTTATTAAGAAAAAACCCAATTTGGAGCACGCAAAAGTTCGTTATATGAGCTTGCACAGATGTCACGCCAAGCAAATAAGCAACACACCATGCTACAAGCTTAAATGGGCCCAAGCCACTCAAATGCCCATGGCTTGCTTGAGTGGATTGTGATATGGATGGTAATAAGTTGTCATGAGGCCTATTGATGGGCCGAAAAATGGAAGTCCCGGGGTTGCTTGCGAGCCTCAAAACTCAAGCTCATTTCTTAGGCCCAAACATGTGGGTGAGCACAAAGAGAAAAATAGCCCATTACTTCAATCAAAGTAGCTCAATAACTCAACCAAAATAGCCCAACAATTGATGAAGTTAGCCCATTTACTTGATAAACCAACTTATTGTCCTAGAAGGCCCAAGCAACCCAAGAAAATATCAGCAAATCTCCAGCACCTAGCTGAAAACAAAAGCCATGATGAAAGCCAAAATATCCATGTATGATGAGCTACTGGGAGGTTCCAGCACATAGCGGAGGGGAACAAGTTTCAAGCAAAAAACATCCAAAAGACCAAGGGATATTGGAGCGTAGCCTGTTAGGAGAGGAATCGCCTTTTGAACCAGCATGCATACCCATTCTCTTTCCGTCATCATACCTAGCCACGGAAGAAGGAAGAAATGAAAAGAAGGAGATGGTTGTAAATAGAGGTAGCTGCGGGAAAGAGCATTCAGCTCCCAAAAATCCTTGATTTTGTAAGATTGGACAGAGAAGAGTTTGCTAGAATAAGATAAGTCAAAGAAGGGGAGGAGAAATGAAGGAAATTTTTTGGCCAAATTAAATAGAAACCACTAGGGTTTCTTGGAAAAAGATGGCTTCCAACGGCTATAAAAGGGGCCTATTCTACCCAACCAAAAACAACCATATCCAGATAGCAAGCTTCCTCTCTTACTTGCAAAACCCAGCAATTTCGTGCAATATTCACCCTTCTTCCCCATTTTCCCTCTTATGGCAAACTATTCTCACATTTGACAGAACCTCTGTCAAGCTGCCGGAAGAAGTCTTAAGACACTCATTCCTTTCTCTCCCCTTTTTCTCAGCCAAACCTTCCCTTTCTTACTTTAACACTACCCTTTTCCCCCAATAGCGCATAATTTTCTCTTCCTTGCTAAACTGGTGTCCTCATTTAGATGTGGAGGACATCACCACACTTCAGCTGCACCTTATCCCTGCCACAACGAGTGTTAAAGAGGTCTTTACACCAGCTATTGAGCTCACTAAAGAACCTACAACAACTGCCCATTCCAAGGAGTGAATATATGTGCCTCAAGTTCCTTTTCCGCAAAGACTACATAAGCACAAAAGAGATCAACAAACAATGGATATTTTGGAATTATTTAGAAAGGTTCAAATAAATATTCCATTGTTGGATGTAGTGAAGCAAATCCCAGCTTATGCTAAGTTCCTCAAGGATGTTTGCATAAACAAGCGAAAGTTTGCTACACATGAGAAAGTGATGTTGTCTGAGGAATGCAGTGCAGTTCTCCTTAAGAAATTGCCACCAAAACTTAAGGATCTAGGGAGTTTTACAATTTCTTGCATTATTAGAAATTTACATATTAAAAAGGCTTTAATTGATTTGGGTGCAAGTATTAACTTAATGCATTATTCTGTATTTCAGTAGCTAGGCATTGGAGAGATCAAACGAACTTTTGTAAGCTTGCAACTGGCTGATAGGTCTATCAAATATCCACTTGAAATCATTGAAGATATACTACATAGAGGAAGATAGAGAAGTTCCCATTATTATGGGGCGTCCTTTTATGGCTACTACTGGCACCATCATTGATGTGAAGAAAGGTTTATTGTCCATGACTGTGCAAGGCCAAACTGTTGAGTTCAGGGTGTTTGAAGCCATTAAGAAGCCTGCGGAGATGGACGAATGTTTTTGTGTATATGCCATTGATACTATTGCCCGCACCACTTTCCTAGCTAATGTAAACAAGGATGAACTTCTCACATGCCTAGCTAACCCGGAGCTAAGATCAGATTCCAATGAGGCCCAACACCTTGTAGCAGCTTTGGATTCAGCACCTATTCAGCTCCTAAGGTGGCGTCACACATATGAGCCACTAGGGACACCTAGCACTCTTGTTTTGCAGGCTGCTAGTGTGAAAAGGAAGCTACAACTTAATGAACTCAATGAGCTCAAACATGAGGCTTATGAGAATGCAAGGATATATAAAGAAAAGACCAAAAAGTTGCATAATCAAGCTATGTTTAGAAGATATTCGTGACGGGAGAGAAAGTGTTGCTTTATAGCTCCAAACTTCAACTCTTTCTGGGCAAATTGCGTTCAAGATGGACAGGCCCCTTCCTCGTCACTCAAGTTTATGCTCATGGTGATATAGATATTCAAAACATGTCAACTAAGACCCAATTCAAAGTAAATGGTCATCGCCTCAAGCATTATCTAGAATCTCAGTTTGATCCTCAAGAGGTGGTGTCATTCTTTGACACCATTCCATCACCATGTTCATGAGCACCATTTTTAAGTCCAGCTAATGACTTAAAACAAGTGCTTCTTGGGAGGCAACCCAAGTTTTCTTACTTTTCTTGTTAATTACTAGTTTTTACTTCTTGTGTTGTCTTTTTGGTTTCCTTAGTGATTTGATTATTTTGTGTGTAGGAACAAGTCGAAAACTTCCTAGCATGTTTAAGGAGTCTTTTTCAATGTGAGGAGTGAGTGTGAGAGAAATGGTCGGATTTGGGGAGAGGGAAAGAGAGATGAGAGGTAAGAGTAGAGAAAGACATTGAGAAAATAGTGGAGTTATTTTGGTTTTAAAAACCATATCACTTTGCGCGACGAAATATTGGTCGCGCAAAGTCTTAAAAAAATTAATAAATAAAAAAATATATATTGTGTCCCATTTTTGGTTGTGAAAACAAGAAAAACCCCATAGGTGTCAATGTAAATAGTTTGAAAATAAATCACCAATTTGCAACCCATGACAAGTGGAAAATAATGAAGGTCAGGATATGGTGAAACATAGTTTAAATAATGTGGGTTCTGATATGCTGACACGTGTGTATTCAACCTCCTACAGCCGTCCATGCAGTGGCTGCACACCACATAATTTTCGGGAAACTAAATTAACTAACTTAACGGAACAGATTGTTTGCAATAAAATCACCAATGAGGTGAGCCCACCGCCAAAGAGAGCTATATAATTTGACTAAACAACCGTCTAAAACCCTCTTGATTTTCATCATCTCCAATCAAGAGCCCTGAAACACCTGTTGACGTGAGTCTCCTAATTAATCAAGGAGATTTACTTCCTTGATTAATTAAGAGATTTACTTTCCTATTTTTTATATAAGTGATAAATCATTGTATAATTAGGAGATATTTTCCTAATTCTTTACTATATCTAATTCCTTGTAAAACTCTCATATGTAAACTCCTATATATACCTCATTATGGAGAAGAATAAAGAACAACTCAAAATATTCAAACCATATTCATATTTTAGCATGGTATGGAGAGCCAGGTTCTCTTATGACATGTGCTTGCATTCTTCTTGAAATTTAAGTGCTCTCATCCCCTCCTCTTCAAGGGGGGGAGGGGGAGTGAAAATGATATGTATATTGACGTATCCCCATTACCTTGATGTATTCCCATGAAGATACTGCATATCTCTTTACTATGACGACCTCTTCTCTTCAGGGGGAGAGGGGGACTGAAGAGAAGTTGTTTTGTCTCTGAACCCTTATCTCAAATTTCTCATATTCAAATCCAAAACCCTAAATCAAATTCCTCATATTTGTCCCCAAATCCAAATCCCTCAAATCTAAAGTCCTCAAATCCTCTTATCCAAATCCACACATACCTCTTAAATCCAATTCCTACATCGAATTCCTCACATTTTTCCCCAAATCCAAATCCCTTAAATCTAAAGTCCTCAAATACTCTTATCCAAATCTCTAAATACATACCCTCAAATCTTATACACACACCTCTTAAATCCAATTCCTACATCAAATTTCTCACATCACCTTCCTCACATTCTCATATCACATCTTACTTTCGCTGCGATGTCAAGAACCCATACGATTCTCCATCTTATTGCAAACTCACAGAAGCATGCGGTCAATCCTGTTGACCTGGCTACCCAGACTCCTACTTCTATCACCACCACCAAAGGTTATATTTTTCACATGTCCTCCAAGACTATATATTGCATATGCTGTGAGTGTGGTTAATTTGTTTATACATTTGCCCAGTGTTTCTCATAGGAATGCAGTTGATCGGATCTTAAGATACATAAAGTCAGCCCCTGAGAAATGACTAATGTTCTCAAAAAACGGAGATCTTGAAGTTGTTGGATACAGAGATGCTTATTGCGCTGGTTCTATTACAGATAGACGCTCTACTTCAGGTTACTTTACATTCATGGGAGGTAACCTAGTCACTTAGTGGAGTAAAAAGCAAAATGCGGTTTCTCAGTCTAGTGCAGAAGCAGAGTATCGAGGAATGTCTCACGGAGTTTGTGAATTATTGTGAATCAGAAGATCAACTGGCAGATATCTTAACCAAAGCTGTTTGTGGAAGAGTATTTCATGACTCACTTACTAAGTTGGGCATTAGTGACATATATGCACCAACCTGAGGAGGAGTGTTGACGTGAGTCTCCTAATTAATCAAGAAGATTTACTTCCTTGATTAATTAAGGGATTCATTTTCCTATTTTTTATATAAGTGATAAATCATTATACAATTAGGAGATACTTTCATAATTCTTTACTATATCTAATTCCTTGTTAAACCCTCGTATATAAACTCCTATATATACCTACTTATAGAGAAGAATAAAGAATAACTCAAAGTATTCAAACCATATTCGTATTTTAGCAACACCAACCTTTTCTTGCTTTCTTGCTTGCACATCGCCATTTTCTTTCCCATCGAACCCGCCACAACCCCATCATTATGGAACGAATGCTTACACTCTATAACGAAGGAGTTGACCGTCGCTGTGTTGTTTGTCAGAGCGAAGTGCAATTTGAAGAAACGGTCTCTGTGTTCCACTGTACGCATTTCCTTCACAGAGAGTGGTATGATGCATTCGAACTCTATGCAGATTCCATACACAGGAATACCGTAGCTTGTCCATTTTGTCGCGAGGAATACCCGTTCGGCTCTACGAGGGATTACGTATTTTCAACCCCACCTGCTCAGCCAAGAAGGCTCTACCGTCCTGTGATCCTGACTCCGAAAGAGGCGAGGCTGGGCCTCCAGAGAAGATGTGCGAGGGTGTTTCAAGAACCTTGGTAATTCTTCTGATTTCCGCTAGTTATTCTTTCTTTCAGTTCCTTCTAGATCCATTTCTGTATCTCCCATTAGAAACTCTCAAAACCATCATTTTTGTTGCTTTTTCCTCTTCCCTAATCCATTTCTGTTATCTTCCCTTAGAAACTCCAGACCATCATTTGCTCATCTTTCCTGAAATCCAATTCTTCCCAATGTTCTTTCATCAAGATTGTCTTCCTAGACCCTAATTCTTTCTTTTCTTGATCTCTACCAAACCCAACCAACTCATATAATCTGAGAAAAAGAATCAGCAAATGCCTCCTCCATATTTTTTTTATTTTTTGAGAGTGTGTGCATGCAATTCTTGCTCGTCATGCTGAAGAAGGATGAAGAGTAACAGTCGGCTTTTGTCCCTCAATTGAGTGTATGGACAAGTGGCAAGTGCAGCGCTGGACGGACTTCAAGAACTTAATGATCAAATTTATTTTAGTTTTTTTAATCTGTATTTGTTATTGGGTTGGTTGAAGTGTATGTTGGCGAGTCCTTAGTTGGGATTTTGGTTCCTTATTTTATTAGAATTTTGGTTACTTATCAATTATTATTTAGTCATATTGTAATAGAGAATTACTTCCTATTGTAATTTAGATATATTTACTATTTTATTTAGGGTTAACACATCTTTGTACTTGTATAAATACCTCCATATTGGAGAAGAATAATAATATGAGCATAGGTGAGCATATCTAAATATTTACCCTACTTTGTTTGACATGGTATCAGAGCCAGGTTCCTAACATGTGATAACCTCTGCCAAATTGAGAGTCGTTGGCACTCCTCATTCCTAACCCATCATGGGTCTTCATCTTCTATAGTCATCTTCTTTTGTTCATCCTCTCATATGTGTTTTTACCGCAACTAGCCTTCACATGCTTCTTTGCTATTGTTCCAAATTTTTTTATTTTTCATCTTTGTATGCCAGATGGTATTTCTTGATGTTTCAGCTTCTCTATCTTTGAAACTTCATAACAAGTCTCTTTACTCCGTGAGCCTCGTCACTGCTCATCAAGCCGTTGCTTTCCTCCGCGAGCCTCGTCACCGCTCACTGAGCCTTTCCTTTGACTGTTCTGCGAGTCTCTGTCTTCTTCGACAACTCTCTTGAGTTGCCTTTCTGCTTCTCAGTTTGAGCGCCTTATCTTTGTCTTTGTCTTTGTTCATAATTTGCTGGGTTTCCTCCCTTACTATTCTTATTTTATGAAGTTTTTTCTTCGTGGGACAGCTGTATACTACCACCATCCCCTCTTGCATTTGTTCCTGCCATGAGACTGGCATGTTTGAGTCTCTTTACTATTATTTCAATTTCTCTTCTTTCAAATCTCGACCTTTTACTAGTGTCAGATTTTATGGGGAGATAGATGTAACTTTATTTGGGTGCTGCAACTTTATTTTTCGGTGTTGCTTTCTCCAAATCTCGACTCTTATACATCGTCCGATTTGAAGGGGAGTGACATCGTTGCTCATCTATTCTGCTACAATTCAGCTACCTATCTGCTACAATTCAGCTACTTATCTGCCATGGCTTATTCTTCTACATCTGAGCGTCAGTCAGCTTCTGTTTCTTAAGTGCCACTTTTCTTATAGTTCCGACGACCCATTCTCTTCAGGGGGAGAGGGGGAGTGAAGAGAAGTTGTCTCTGCAATAATGGAAGTATTTGTCATTGTTATTGTTGCTGACTACTATGTCCTTTGCTGGTGCCAGAACCGTTGCTCATACCTGTTAGGTCTCTTACTGGAGACAATGTTATTGCTCCTGCCTATTATAACTCTTGTTAGGGACAGTGTTGATTACTGTTGATGATGCATGTTATGTCCATGCCTTGTTGCTCTTGCTGGTGCTAGTGCCTTGTATTGCTGTTGTTGGTACCAGTATTGTTACTCATGCCTGTTATGGTGCCAATATTGTTGCTCATGTCTTTGCTGGTTTGCTTCCGTTGTGGTCACGCCTGTTGACCTTACCTTTGCTCTTGACTTTCTTTGCCTTACCTTAACTTATTTTTTCGAAGTTTGGCTTTACCTTGCCTTACCCTATTTTTTTAGGGTTTAGTTTCTACCTTATCTGCTGTCGAGCTCACAGGGTTTTTGTGTTCTGCCTTATTTGCTGCCGTGCTCACAGGGTTTCTATGTTCTGCCTTACCTATTGCCGTGCTCACAGAGTTTCTGTGTTTTGCCTTATCTAGTACCGTGCTCACAGGGTTTCTATGTTCTGCCTTACTTATTGCCGTGCTCACAGGGTTTCTGTGTTCTGCATTATCTACTGCCGTGCTAACAGGGTTTGTGTTTTGCCTTACCGATTGCCGTGCTCACACGGTTTCTGTATTCTGCTATGTGCCCTATTTTTTAGGGTTTGCTCTTGTGTTTTCGCTACGAACTTTGCTTTAGTTTGTCACTTGTTTCACTCGTGGTTGACGAAAAGACCTTCTCTACAATTGGTGCTTCTCAAGTATGGTGTTTTGTGACTCGCTTGTCAAGTTGGGCGTGCGAAATATCTTTGCCCAACTTGAGGAGGAGTGTTGGCTAGTTAGGATTTTGGTTCCTTATTATATTAGAATTTTGGTTACTTACCAATTATTATTTAGTCCTATTGTAATAGAGATTTACTTCATATTGTCATTTAGATATATTTCCTCTTTTATTTAGGGTTAACACATCTTGTACTTAAATACCTTCATATCGGAGAATAATAATAATATGAGCATAGGTGAGCATATCTGAATATTTACCCTACTTTATTTGACAGTGTATAGTGGAATTAATCAGTCAGTAGTCATTTTATTCCAGCCAATGTAAAAAGTGCATAGTGGACATCAATGGACATACGACGTTTTTGGGTTCTCTCTCTCTCTCTCTCTGTTTTTTGCATTAACTTCTTGAGGCATGCATGAAAATCTATTGTGATTTATGATTGCATTAGCATTGTGACTCAAGACTCTCTTTATTTTTTATTTCTACAATTGTATTTTCTCTAAAGGGCCCTTCTTTCAACCTTTGAATACGTCAAAAAATAAACTACTATTATTTAAAGAAGAGGAGGAGGGGGGCTCCTGGAAGAGCGAGAAAAAAAAAAAAAAAAAAAAAAAAAAAAAAAGAAAAGGTGGTTCTAAGTCTAGGTACGGAAACCCATTAATAAAAGCTACCCCTTATTTCATGAGAAATTAATGCCATCCTATATTTTACATTTTAGCGGGCCACAAGATTTAGGGTTTAGGAGAAAGAGTTTCAATGAAAATAAAATGAGTTTCAATCAGACTCCTTATTAACAACGTCCCCTTTGGGTCCTTAACGCTAGTGGATTCCTTGTTCAGTAGACCCTCAAACACGAATAGAATATGACTCCTTATCCTAATAATAATATATAAAGTTCACTCTCCTGGAGCTTTAATATTAAATAACACAAGTCCACCCACATGTACATAAGAGCTTGCTTTCGTACAAGGAAGGAGAAGAAGAAGCTAGAGGTACCGAATCATTAATTTTCTTTTCTCTATCTACTAGTCTTGTTACAAAGAAGAAGTAGAAGAAAGAAAATGGAAGAGCGGAGGCTGACGATCGCCGGAAACTCTAACTCTAATAATGGCCAGCTTCCATCAACGATGATAGAGGAGATTCTCTCAAGGCTACCAGTGAAGTCCTTATGCCGCTTCAAGTGTGTCTCAAAGCCATGGAGTTCCCTAATCTCCGAGGACCCCGGTTTTGTTGCATCGCACTTGTGCAAAGGCTTTGGGGAGGATATATATGATCTACTCTTCCGAAGAAGAAGAAGAGTCATATTTACTGATGCCGCAAGTAATGGCCTCCACTCTATGCATCTTGACTACGATGATGAGTTTCTCAATCAAAACAACGAAGAAGATGCATCATACTATCACGATAATCGCAATCGTAACAGTTTCGATTTCGACTGGTGGTAGTAATTTATTAGCAACAGCCACGGAGCTCCAGTATGTTTATAGCGAGTTATCAGGTATTTCGGTTTCTATGTTAGGTTGCTACAACGGCTTGTTGTTATGCATGTTTTTATATGACCCGCAGTTATATTTGGTTAACCCAGCAACAAGGCAATCCAAGAAACTACCACGAATACCAACCCAATATACAATTGATGACCTCTACTTTTGTAACGTATATGGGCTTGGATTTGATTCTTCCACTCACCAACACAAGGTCGTCAATGGTGTGGTCTACAGAAGAAATGTCCGTGGTGATGATGATGAAGGAGGGGTTGAGTTTAATGTGTATGCATTGGAAACTAATTCTTGGCGACAGATTCAGTACCTATTTCCCTACCACATCTTTCCATGTCGAAATAAAGGGACCCTGCTGAATGGAAATCTCCATTGGTTGGGAACAAGAGTCGGAGAAGATGACGATGATCACTCATCTTTGTTGATTATCTCCCTCGTTTTAACACAAGATCAGGAGGAGGTTGGAGAAATTCCACTGCCGCATGAAATCAACTCTTCTCAAACTCGTCGTAGTAAGCTCGGGGTCTTCAGGGAATGGTTATGTGTAACGCTTGAGGGTGATTATGGTAAAGCAACACCAACATACAATGAGTTTTGGGTTATGAAGGAATATGGAGTGGGCGAGTCTTGGACTAAAATGAGGGTCTCCATCCCATATTGGAACTTGTCACATTCTGGTTTCTGGACAAAGTCTCATGATTTGATGGTGTTTGAAGAAGAGTTGGTTATGTACAATTTTAACGATCACAGCTTTCGGAATCTACGCGTTCGTGAAATCGGCAAAGTTGGTAGTGTTGAAACTTACTGGGAGAGCATTGTTTCACTTAAGTAGAGTGAGAAAAATAAAAGAAGTAACTGGTACATTTTCTTTTCTCTCTACCCCCCTCCCTTTTTATATGGTTCTTAATAGTTACCAATTTTATTTTATTTTCAATTGTCTCTCCAGAAGAGAACAACGGCTAGAGGAGCTTGAGTACGTTTATTGCTTTTTACAAACTGGACTATAATTAATTTCCCTTATTTTTTGTTAAGTGAAGGCTCAGAACCTGAGAATTTTATCAAAATTTTCCTCTGCTAGGTAGAAAAGGTGGCTGGAGTAATTTGAGGTAAAAGCTGATAAATTTCTTGTGGATTTGTAGACCCAAATTGAATTGGGATGCTATTCGTGGTGAGTACTTGGTTCGTGTTTCGTAGCCGTGCATTTGCAGTTCTTTTTATTTATGTTTTTCTTTTAAACCTTGATGCATCGGCTAAATGGGCAGGTCTGAAACAAAGTTCCCCTTTGGCAAAAGGATAAGCCTCATTTGCATAATTTATCTCCCCTCCTTGAGGGATAATGAGTTTTCCGTGAGTGCTACGTCCCTTTATTTTTTCTATTAGTTGGAGCAACTTGTTTGCTGGTTTTTATTTCTTTCTCTACACTTTGCTCATATGAATTTTTTTTCAACGATTCAAACTATTTATTATTTTTAAATCTACATTTATATATCATCCTAATAATATCAAATAATATCATATTCAAGTGATTTTTTGTAGAGATGATCTTTGAATGAATATATACAAAATAGACAGTTTGGATTAGTGAAATACAATACAGAGTAGGCCCTAAAAGGATGACACTCAAATAAGTTTATTTGAAGAATCTCTCAATTGAAGCTCTCTGTATATATATATATAGGGTTTGTTCATGATTCTTTTGATTTATTTACCTAGTATGTTCATCTAGATGAATCGCAGACTCATATGCCAAAATAACCGTTTGTAGATGTAAAAGGATTTTTTAATGTTTTGTTTTTGTTTCTTTGATAGTCGATATTTGCATTTGGAACGTTGGTTTAACATTTATTCTAATCTGTTGCTTTTAATGTTTATATCATATGAGCTCAGTATGCTTGACCAAAAAGGATCTAGTTGTTTCATGTGTTTGACCTTATAATTTAGTTTGCAAGGCCACACCATTATTTTGGTTTTTATTTTTATACCTCAGGAGTTGATAATAACTAACCTTTTGCAATATACATATTTTTCATGGTTATTAAGTTGTGATATGAGTATTAACATAGTAGACTGAACAGTGATTGTGAAATCAAAATACATTTTAATTACTACTGTAAGTTTCCTCTATTTATTTCCTTAGACATGTAAGAGCATCCACAATTATTAGCTTCTCATTCGAACGTTTTATGGTGGTAAGCCGAAAAATCCCAAGTACCACCTCATACCGGACCATTTTCATGATTATACTCTGTGTATAGATTGTTATTAAAAATATGTTTTTTTTTCTTCGTAAAATCCAAATTCAAAACCTTTAAATATAAATAATAAACAAACAAAAAAACTTTAACAGTGAAGTAAAATTAAACTAACAAATTATAGGCAAATAAAAATAAAATTAAGAGTAAGAAAGCAAGCCTGTATGGTAAAGCATGTTAAAGACGTTGTTTTAAAGCCTTTATAGCCTTCCTACATGCAAATACTGACAGTCTACAAGACTCCAAGATACGACTCCCAATACACAAGCTCAAACTCCGCTATGAGCATGTTCATAATCGGATAAAAGTCTCTAAGGCACAAAATCGTTGCCCAAAAATAATAATATTGAAAGTAGAGATAGACCAGAAATTTTAGACTTCAACCGTACCGTGCCTCTAAACTCTAAGGGTTTTTCTTATCTCTTTCTCCATGTTTTATTTTACTTTGTTACCATGATTATGAGTGACTAATTTTCTTTTACTAAGACACAGTGTAACCCTTTTCTTATTATTGAAAGCTTAGTTATGTCATGCTATTAGAATTTCCATGTTGTAGAAATTTAATCACTGTGCTTATTTTCTTAACTAATGATCTTGATGCTTAGCTACCATCTAGGTTTTTGGTTAAGTAATTTGATGCATGTTAGGGTATACGCCATGCCTAATATGAGTTTTGCTTCTTGTGATTAAATTCATGAATGCGCCTAAGGTAAACACCATACTCTTAGGGGTTTGTGTGATTGTGTGAAGTTCTCATTGAACCTAAGGTCTTTTCATATGTTTTTATTTATGCCTCACACCAAGGATAAATTGCATGAAAGAAGAAGGTTAATTGTTGTGAAAAGAGTTAATCATAATTTTGGAGAACTAATCATCAACATAACTTGGGAATTTTGATAGTATGCATGCTAAGGTTTGGATAAGAGGAATTGTGGTGAAATTGTTGTCTTGGTAAGCTTCTTTAAAATCTTTCACAAACTTATTTAGTTCACATTTTTCTTTGTTATCTCGTCCTTTAATTTTCTTGTTTTCAATGTTCTTTTAAACAAAATCTTTCAAAACTCCTCTATTAAGTTTTAGTTGAGTCATTAGTTTTAAGTTTATTAATTAGGGTGTCTAGAGTAATTTAGGATTTAAATTAGTTTATAATTCACAACAACTTGAGAATTTATTCGGTCTCTGTGGGAAAGACCTTGTACTTGCCTTGGCTATATTGCATTAACCTTGTGCGCTTACAAGTTTATTTCTTGAATTAACTATCTAATTTTCAGGTAGTAAAATTATACATCAGATGAGTCAGATTCAAAATTTCCAAATTCCTGACCATAAATATTTTTTGCAATATATACTTCATATTGTCAATACACTCACAAGTCACAAAACACAAGCTGTTGCAAGTTTCCACATTTCTCTACAAACCCTTTCTATTTATAACACAAAACTCCCAAACCAAACATGTTCTTCTCAAACAAGAACACAAATTCAACCCCAAACCCAAAATCAACCGAAACCCACCATGAGAAACGATGGCAGGGAGGCCTTGTTAAACCGAAACCAGTTAGGACGCTGCGTTTCCCACAAACAAGACGAGCTAAAGAGCTTTAGATCCTACATATGGTGGATGTGCGTGGACCAATCTAATGCATGGAGAGCATGTATTTCATGGAGCATTTTCATTTTGTTTGGGATCCTTGTTCCAGCCATATCTCATTTTGTGTTCGCCTGCGCCACTTGCGATGGAAAGCACAAGAGGCCTTACGATTGTGTGGTGCAATTGTCCTTGAGCAGCGTCGCGACGGTGTCGTTTTTGTGCCTCTCGTGGTTTGTCCGGAAATTTGGGCTCCGGAGGTTCTTGTTTTTTGATAAGCTTTATAATGAGAGCGAGACGGTGAGGAGGGAATACACAGAACAGCTCAATGTGAGTTTAATCCAATTCCTCCATCCCTGTAAATAATAAACATTTTGGTTTTGGTTTTAATTTTTTTTCCTGTGTAGAGATCATTGAAGCTTCTATGCATCTTTGTCATGCCATGCTTTGCTGCGGAGAGTGCATATAAGATATGGTGGTACGCATCCGAAGCCACACAGATCCCTTTTCTAGGTAATGTTTACATGAGTGCAGCAATAGCATGCTCACTGGAGCTGTGCTCCTGGCTCTATCGTACGACCGTGTTTTTCCTCGTTTGCGTACTGTTCCGTCTCATCTGCTACCTCCAGATCCTACGGCTACAAGACTTTGCCACCGTGTTCCAAGTGGAATCTGATGTGGGGTCAGTGTTGTCTGAGCACCTTAGGATCAGGAGGCACCTCACCATCATAAGCCACAGATACCGTGGGTTCATATTGTGGTCGCTGATTCTGGTCACAGGAAGCCAATTTGCTTTGCTGCTCATCACAACCAGGTCCGGTGCCACTGCCAATCTTGATGTCTACAGATCTGGTGAACTTGCGGTATGCCTTCTTTCGTATTCTGTCACGGGTTACATTTAAGGGCAGAATCATAAATTTTTCAATGGATGGGCTAACTAAAGTTATTAGCTTAAAATCTAATTTTATATATATATTTTTTAACTCACAGTTTCTATAGTTTTTCTAGAAATAAAAGTATACATTAAATCATATAAATCATGCTAGTTCTAAACACAAGATAAAAAAAAAAGAAGAAGGAACTAGAGCCATATTATTCACGAAGGGGTGAATTTTATTTAAAAAAATGCTTCACTTTTGGAGATACGTTAATGAAAAAGGATTAAAATTGATGTTTGGGATAAACTTTGACACCAAATACAAATGTGGAAGACCTTTGACTATGCCTATTGGTGTGGTAAGATATGCAATTGTATATTATTTATTTACTTTTAATTTAAAATATTAGGCTATTTATGTTTAATTATTTTTTTCCCCAAAACCTTCCTTAGGCTACAGCCTAGGACAACCATTGGGCTAGTTATGCCCCAGTTTACATTACTTGTTCAAAGTTGTTGGATTGAACTTAAACCCAAAACACTTTTTGTTGTTGTTACATTTGAGGAAAGAAACCCCACTGGGATTCTGGATTCGATTTGGGTGGGGGGGGGGGGGGGGGGGGGGGGGGGGGAATCCACCACCACTGTGGTGGAACCCCTAAACACTTTATATATAGTGAAAAATCAGATATTTAACTCGACTTCAATGAAACACGGTATATCATGCATGTTCTTGGTGCAATATGTCATTTTTATAGTATTGTAGTTGAGCTATATTTAGACATCAACAGTTTTTTAGGCAAAACACACTCATTATATTCAGTAAAATTTATAACCTCAATAATGATGTTTCATCTTTTGGTACAGTTAAGCTCCATAACTTTAGTCACAGGGGTCCTCATCTTACTACGCAGTGCAACTAAAATCACACACAAGGCCCAATCAGTCACATGTCTCGCTACCAAGTGGCATGTTTGCGCCACTCTAGACTCATTTGATGCAAACGAAGGAGATTCTCCAACGACTAATCCAATCGCCGCCAATGGGAGAGTGTTTCCGGTTGCCAGTGACGGAGAATCAGACAGCGATCTGGCAAGTGATGATCAAGATGAATTGGAAAATGCTAAGTTGGACCCATCATATTCATATAGTACTATCTCCTATCAAAAAAGACAAGCTCTAGGTAACTCAACCTAATTTTATTTAGCGCATATATATATATATATATATATATATCATCATCAACTCTTACCATTCATGATAAAGTTTTTGCTAGTAGTTCTATAGTCAGTCGCTCGCGGGGTGGAAAATTCCTAATCATGACTATTGATGATGTGTTGCAATTCTTGACAATTGATTTGCACCAAAATACATTAATGGACATTCGTGAGTGACTGACCTTAACATCATCCTCGATATAACGTAATCAACACTAGAGTCACTATTAGCTCTTATAACTATCCCAAGTGATAAAAGTAATAACAGAGTCTTACTATATAATTACAACAACATATTATATTTTGCACATTGGTATTAGTATCACTTAATTTGATGATATTATTATTAAATATTGGTTGTTGCAACTTGCAGTGACGTATCTGGAGAATAATAGAGCTGGTATTACAATATACGGATTTACATTCGACAGGACTACACTCCACACCATCTTTATGCTTGAGCTATCGCTCATTCTTGGTTGCTGGGAAAAACAGTTGGAATTTAAGTTCATACTAAGATACATTGAGAGAGATAGTTATATAATTTTGAAGGTTGCATTTAGGAGATGTATAATTGATCCCAATTTTCCATTACTTTTTCAGTGTGTGGATTTCCCCCTTACTTATAGTGATTTTGTAAATTTTTGTAATTAAGCTGGGCATTTTGATTGATTAGTTTGGTTTGATTCAAATATATATACATTAAAAGAATTGACAAAAATAGGTTCCAAATTTGAATCAACTCGGAACACTCAATTTGAAATATTCTAAATCACTAATATTTCGAATATTTCGAATCAAGTATTTCAAGCTTAATATTGAAAATGCTTCAGAGAAGTCAATAGCTTGAATATACTCTCTAGTTATAGATATTTATCACCAATCATGTTTAAATAATTAATACATTCATTAATTCAACTCTACCGTTATCGTACAGCCAATGCAGTTGCAATGATTTATATACTCCAGTTATATATATATCTATATATATATATATATATATATATTCCGTCTTAACTAATATGTGATAGGCAGTGAATCATAAACATTATTCATAATTGTAGATTGGCAGTGAATCACCCCACTACTACAAAAAATGAATACACAATGGTAATCCACCGTCGTTGTGATGCTTTGAAAACTGTCGTTAAATTAACCGCCATCCTTTAGTGTATCAAACTACAACGGCTTTTAACCGTCGTTGTATATTTGTTGTGATGATATTTTTTTTTCTTTTTATGGTCTCAACTCAAATGCCAATATTCTATTTCGTGCTTTGGTATCCCAGATTTTTTCTTGTTTTGGTAGCTCTTTTTTTTTTTTTTTTTTTTTAAACCACTGAGAAAAGTGACAAATGCTCTCTTTGACAAACAAAATTGTTCAAAATCGGGATACCGTCTTGCCCCCGGGTTTTCGTATCATTTGTAAGCATATCCTTCTCTACAAGACTTGCATTGTAGTACAGACTATATTTCCGCAATCTTGGCTACTTAACGTGGAAGGGGGTAAGCTTTTCAAACCCAATGGGCCCTATGATTCTAGTAAATGCACACACAATGCATTCGTTGTTCCTAATAAATGATGATGTGTTCCTTACTATTCATTTAGACCTATAAATTAGGCGGTGAACAAGTTCAGGCCAATTCATCACTAATCATATAAGAACCTGCAACCTAAAGGTAACTACATGACAACCGCGGCACTCCTTTGTCTTCCGGGATCGTCCTCCGAGGATCCATCAATTTAGGCTCCCTTGTATAGCACACAGAGGAAAGTGCTGTTCCTACATTCTCAACATTTCGCGATAACTAGTATAATCTGTGTCATAGTCGCAAATCAAGGACACATCACCATGATAATGTTCATCCCCGAAACCCACAATTTGGGAAAAACTGATGCGGCATCACTCCAACCAATTTGTCGACGTCAAGAGATTCTTACAACAAAATCTAATGCCGCATTGGTCGAAGCTTCAAACATACTCTAGTTTCTGTTTCAGGAGAGATGAGCGCTTTACGCCAGCGTCACGGTGCAACCGTTCGTGTCATCGCTTCCTCTAAACTGGAGCGTGAAGTGGAGTAGCTTGGTTCGTCTTTGGGTGGCAATTCACAGTCTGTGCTTGGGGCTACGGGGCTTCCGTCGTCTTCTTTCCGCCCTGTGCTACATTGCCTAACTCAGTTGTCCGTATCTGGTCACCATGACGGAAATATGGTTCTGGTAGGATTAAAGGTTCAATTCCTTCAAAAAAGCTCATAACCTTCATCCGATTAATCTCACCATGAAGCTGATCGAGACGCTAACGAATGAAATCATTGACTAGTCCAAGCTGATCGCGATAGTCGAGTGAAGGATACTCATAGATCGCCGAGTCGTTGAACGTGCATCACTATGCGATTTTTTAAAAACCCCATCGCTAGCTCACAGGATGAATAGTTTCGCAAAAGCCCCGGCTTGACATGTGAATTGGGATGCTCCACACCGCAGCACATATGTCTACGATGTCTACCGCGGTGGCATAGTGACATATAGGGTGGTGTGACTCGAAAAACGGCGTCTCAAGTGGGCAGGGTCGCGGGCTTCGATAGAGTGCGATGCGCGCGCGCCGGGGGTCTGGGGTGTCGCGGGTACTTCAACGACCATTTAGACAAAATGATCTCTTGACAACCGGGTGGTTCAGGGCAAGATATCCGTGTCCGTGCGTCTCAGAGAGACCAGGTGTGGGAGAGGCTCAGCGTAAAGTGTCGCCAACTCAGGTTCTCAGAGCGTTGTGCTGGTGGTGAAAGAGTATGGCCTGGTCCGGGGGGAGGTCGTGGAGGGGTGTCTAAAATCGAGGTGGGGCTTGCAAAATATGAAGCGGAAAGCACGCTCTAGTCGAATGCCAGAGGGGAACGCGACTCGGGGTGGTGCAAACAACAAGGTGTAAACAAGTGGGGCCAAACGGGGGGATCGAAAAGGCAAGTAGAGATGAGTAAAACTGGAGTCGCGATAGTGGGGATGCAATGTTTGCTCAATATGAAAGGCGTCAAGGACCCAAAAAGGGTGAGTTCAAACCGGGGGCGGGGACGATGACGCTGCTCGCGAAAAATCAAAACCGGGGAAGTAGAGCAGTGGGGGCCAGCGTGCTACACGGGGGAAACGCATGCGCGCGCGGAGTCGTGAGGCAGCTCCGGCGCGCGGGGGCGGGCGCCGCGGGGTACCGGGCTCTCGCGCCGCCGGGCGGTCAATCTGCGGAGCAGGCCGGCTCGCCTCGCGAGAAGGGGGCGTCCGTCGGCGGGCGGAGGGCGGAGCCAGGGGCCGGCGCGCGCGCTCGCCCCGCCCGGGCCGCAGAAAACCCAGAAAAATGAAGAAGAAGAAGTGGAGGATCCAGACCCAACCCCAACCATGGGTAGGTCCCAAGGACACGGGCAAATCCAGGATTAGACTTATAAATAACAAATCCCGTGCCTTGGTTAAAAATCTGAGCTGGAATATTGGCCATAATACTATGCCATATTGACAAAGTCTATGTGCACAATGCTGATTTGGCATATACATCATCGTCAACATACATGGATGCAATGTTGATTTCCTAATGGAGACGTAGCCGTGACATTAAAATTCGGGTGATATGCCCCATGGTACCTTTATTAGTGTGTACCGTAATAACCAAGCAATTTGATTCCAATTTTCTCAATCTCAACCCAAACGGAGTGGAGGGCCCTGACTCTACATGGTGGGGTCTGGTGTGGGTGTGGGGGCCAATCAAATCCAAAAAAGCAAAAACCGTGCAAACGCTGCGCGAAATGGTCGGTTGGGCTGGTTGTGGGAAAACTGAAAAATTCGTTTACTGAAACGGACCAAAAGGGTTCTGCGGCGAGCCACCCAGATCGGCGCGCAAATATTAACTGCTTGTATGCGGTCTAAATCATACGACAGTGTTCCTGTTCCGGCTTCTTGACCGGCTAACAGAAGGGCCGAACATGGGCCAAAAAACCAACCGCCCAAGTAAAAAATTATATTTTAATGTAATGTTATATCCGAGGTGCGGAATCTGTATAGCACAGGAGCGAGTAGTTGTCGCCAAACCAAGTTCAGTGCTTCGGAACGGGGGTCGGCTCTTTTCCTAGCCTCACATTTTCTTTTGATGAAGGGATAATGTATTGCAAGTCAAAAAAAAATCATTGAAATGTATTAAAATAAAATATAGCCTTGCAAATGAACTGTTGCAACAAAGCACCCCGAATCGACAGTTTTTATAATTTTTTTTGTGTTAAACCGACCAAACTTAACGGGATAAATAGTAACCGAATTCGGTTTCCCAATAGAGGCAACAAATCTTACCCCACTACATGGTGAAGTGCGTTAAAACAGTTTTTAACTAACAGGTACAAAAATGACCCTCATTTGATGGATTAACGGCATAACTAATGGTAGGATAGGGGATCACAACAAAAATTGAAAGTTCTAGGAGTATTAGAACCAAATTTGGAATTTTCAAGTCAACTTGGAACTGACCTATAGGGGTATGCTCAACTTTTTCCCAATAATATAAAATAAATACAAAACGATCCCTATCCCAACCACCCTTGCATTATGAGACGGTGTGTTTCATTATTTATGTTTACCGTGTGGATTTGGATTAATTCTCTTCGTTTGTTTCTTTTTTTTGTAGAGTTATGGTGGATTGCGAGTTGCTACGGCACCAAGAAGCTTGTCCCCTATGCCTCTCCTTTTTCTTTATGGTTTGGTGGTTTGAAAATTAAGGGAAGTTAAGCCACTGTTTTATATATCAGGGCTAAAGCTTAGTCCAGTAGGCAATATGGTCAGGAATTCTATATATGTAAGTAAATTAATTAGATATGTGTCACATTAGTCACGAACCCATGATTCAAACATGATGGGCTTACTTTTTAAGGCCAATTTTCCACCGAAATTTTTTCTGTTGAAATTTGACAACGTAACTTTTATTTTTGACATTTTCCAAACGGTAATAACAGCATAATCACCAATCAATCTATACGAGATCCATAATGGGCTCCCTAAACACATCCTTAGAAAATTTTAGGGAAGGTAAAAAGAACTCCCAACCACGTCCCAGCCATCTCTAAAAAGAAGTCCTCTCGGAGCTCCTAAATTTGCGGAGAGAGAGAAGGATCTCCGAAGCGGCTCTCTATAATTTAATGCTGGCTATTTATGAGTATTTCAACATTGATTAGTGCTAAACTATTTTTATTTTATTTTTAATAGAGATGGACTAATCAAAAAAAAGTTATAGGATTTTGACTCTCCCACTTAGGGGTCTGGTTGGCGTTGAAATTTTTTAAAGGCTCCTAAAATAGCTTTTCTTATTCTTAGCCAATTTAGTAAGAAAATAAGAGATCATTGTGGGAGCTCTAAAACTTAACAATACACACTTCTATTAAAAACAAAGACTTAATAGATAGTAGCACCCATTGATCTCTAATATCAGTTTTAAAAAACCTCTAATAATTGTTATTTTTATTTATAAACAAAACCTCTCATTTTTAAATCCATGAATTAAAATTTAGAAACAATCACAATAAAATAGGGTACCGTAGACGAGAGAGGAGAGAAAATGAAAAAAAATAGAAAAGAACGAGAGTGGGGCTGGAGGTCACGGTCCTGTAAGAACACCTCCCGCGCCTCAGGGCCTTTGCCTTGGTATTAGAGCCCTCTCCCAAGCCTGCTTTTCAACTCCAGCGTGAGAAAACCCATCCTGGGCAAGGCTGGGACCCCCATGCCTGAGCAAGCCAACCCCAAAATGGACGGGGCTATTGCCCGCAGGCTGTTTGAAGTCAGCACTGACCCACCCACCCACATAGCCCAACGGCTACAAGCACGCGGCTTCTCCTGGAGCCTTCGATCAAAAAATATTTCTCAATCCAAAGGCTGTCTAATTTTTGGCTTAAAAAAATATCTAAAAAAATATCAGAAATTCTAGAAAATTTTTTCTATAATACCTACCAATATTCTCTCACTTTCTCCACCACTAAATCTTCATACAAATTCATATCCTTCCAATATTTTTTCACTTTCCACACCAAATTTTCTACTACCAAATTCCATTTGTGTAAAAATACAAATTGGCCCTCCTTCCATTGAAGCCGAAGGGTCAGGACAAACGTTTCGAAAAAGGTCAAAACATGGTGCGCTGAGGGTTAAAAAAAAAAAAATAATTGCCATTTTATTCATTTAATGTCATTTTTTATATATATTTCTTGCATTTCCAATTTCATTTTTTTAATAGATTATTCAATGGCAAAACAAAAAGAGGAAAACCATTACACCTGGCTCCTCAATGAACAATGTCCATCGTTTCTAGTGGTTTGCGTTCCATGTCAAAAATATGCACTATTACGTCCTCCGAAGGAAAATACTCCTCACGCCTGATCCGTGGAACCGCCTCCGCCCATGATGAGTCGCCTCCTTGTACTCCATTGTGTCGGACATGAAGGATTGGGAGTATTCATTTTGTATGATGAGTTGAGTAGGTATTTCAATTGTATGATGGGTGAATGTGATTTTATAATTATAAAAAAAAAAAAAAAAAAAAAAAAAAAAAAAAAAAAAAAAAAAAAAAAAAAAAAAAAAAAAAAAAAAAAAAAAAAAAAAAAAAAAAAAAAAAAAAAAAAAAAAAAAAAAAAAAAAAAAAAAAAAAAAAAAAAAAAAAAAAAAAAAAAAAAAAAAAAAAAAAAAAAAAAAAAAAAAAAAAAAAAAAAAAAAAAAAAAAAAAAAAAAAAAAAAAAAAAAAAAAAAAAAAAAAAAAAAAAAAAAAAAAAAAAAAAAAAAAAAAAAAAAAAAAAAAAAAAAAAAAAAAAAAAAAAAAAAAAAAAAAAAAAAAAAAAAAAAAAAAAAAAAAAAAAAAAAAAAAAAAAAAAAAAAAAAAAAAAAAAAAAAAAAAAAAAAAAAAAAAAAAAAAAACCCCCCTTATAAAAATTTCGTCCCCGAAATTTCATAACTGCCACTCCAAAGGGTGTGGGTGCTGGGCCCGCATCTACTACTCGGGTTTCCATGCTTCATCCTCCACAACCAGGTTGGCAGCTAAGCCATTAGCTCTATCCAAACAAGCAGAAGAAGAGAAGTCTCTTTCTTCCACTAAGAAAATCCTTCAATAGCTGCGGTAATGCTTAATCTTCCTCTGGAAGCTAAACGCTTCCATTTGTGATTTGATTCTCTTCTAGTTCTCCCATGAAGAGAAGTCCAAACTCCTTGACTTGTTGATATCTTCCTTCTTTCTTTAGAATCGATAAGCAACATTGCCAACACGATTCTTTGAGAGGAATGTCAGAAAGGATCATTTTTACCGAATTGTAATCATCATCTTCCTCTCTCTACCATGACCCATTTCTGATTCCGATGAAAGATTTCTGCTCAAACGTGCTCACTGCACACAATCGAGAATTAGCAACATGAGGTTCCACTCCTGTCAATCGCGGCATTCAAGCCCACGCGAGTGAAGTGATACTTCATCCAACACTATTACTTCCCAACTTAATTTGTCACGACCCTCCTTGGTCGGACTCACAACTCTTCCATTCCCTTGTAACTTGTCCATCAACTTCCTCTGACAATTTCATCTCATCGGATTCAATATTTTCAGCTCCTCCATTTCCTTCCATAGGATATTGAGATGCGACAATTTGGATAGACACGTTTCTAGGAACGTGACACCCTTAAGTGTAATCCTCAACATCCTAAATCCACCCATGTCAAATAGTCCTCCGCGTCAAAATGATGACGTCCCGTGACGGAACCCATCATGATCCCACAACTTAAGGATGCACACAAGGTGTGGGGTCCACAAGAAATTGAACCTAAGCTCTGATACCAAGCTGACAGGACCCGTCCCGAATTTCCCGGAAACCCGAGACGAACCCTGCGGAGACCCCGGCATCACACCCACGCCGGGTTTACTCCTTAAATCTACGTCCTCGTTTACCATAGAGGATTAAGGGCACGAGACTTTCTGCCGAAAATTCGGCAGAGTCTCCCCTGTAAATTGAACATTCCCCAAAATTTCCACCTGCATAAAACACATTTTATAACCCAACCAGCAGCACGCACAATATAATCTCATGCAATTTACATAAATGGCCTCCGGCCTTCAAATGATTCTAGCAGAACTGCCCACACTGTTTTAAAATAACTCATGCATCAAACATGCATATAACCAATTCAAAATCTATCATGCACACCTTCACTCACTCAGTCCACCGGACAAGCCTCAATTCAACCAAGTTTCGGGACCAACCACGAGGTCCGCATCATACCCAATAAAACCACCTAAGTGGTGTCTAAGTCGTGGCTGCACCTAGGCGCTATCCCAGGCTGCCTACGTACCCTACTAAGGGATCAAGCCACACGTAGCTCTTTCCTATCAATCCTGGCTCCTGATATCAATTAAACCATTACATCCATATAAATTCATACATTCTCGGGTTTATCCATCACAACACACCAAACACAATCACATAGCTCCCACTCATACGTCGGGACGCACCCGGCCACGTACGGGGTCTGTCAACACGCCGGCTAACCCAAAGACGCGTGCGACCTCACACTGGGCCTGGCTACATTCTCACCAGCCCATCATACCATCATATCTCCCACTCATACGTCGGGACGCACCCGGCCACGTACGGGGTCTGTCAACACGCCGGCTAACCCAAAGACGCGTGCGACCTCACACTGGGCCTGGCATCTCACCAGCCCTCATACCATCATATCTCCCACTCATAGTCGGGACGCACCCGCCAGTCGGGGTCTGTCAACACGCCGGCTAACCCAAAGACGCGTGCGACCTCACACTGGGCCTGGCTACATTTCACCAGCCCTCATACCATCATATCACCCCACTCATAGTCGGGACGCACCCGGCCACGTACCGGAGGTCTGGTAACACGCCGGCTAACCCAAAGACGCGTGCGACCTCACACTGGGCCTGGCTACATTCTCACCAGCCCTCACACCTCATACTCCCACTCATACGTCGGGAACTCCCCCGGCCACGTCGGGGTCTGTCAACACGACCTGCTAACCCAAAGACGCGGGCTACCCTCACCCTGGTCCTGGCTACCTTCTCCCACCCTCACAAATCATACTCGCCACTCATAACGTCCGGACGCACCCGCCACGTAACGGGTTCTTTCACACGCCGCTAACCCAAAGACGGTGCGACCTCACCCTGGTGCCTGCTACATTCTCACCCGCCCTCACCACAAAAAAATCATAACTCCCACTATACGTCGGGCCGTACCCGGCCACGTACGGGGTCTTCAACACGCCGGCTAACCCAAAGACGCGTCGCGACCTCACACTGGGCCTGGCTACATTCTCACCAGCCCTCACACAATCATATCTCCCACTCATACGTCGGGACGCACCCGGCCACGTACGGGGTCTGTCAACACGCCGGCTAACCCAAAGACGCGTGCGACCTCACACTGGGCCTGGCTACATTCTCACCAGCCCTCATACCATCATAACTCCCACTCATACGTCGGGACGTACCCGGCCACGTACGGGGTCTGTCAACACGCCGGCTAACCCAAAGACGCGTGCGACCTCACACTGGGCCTGGCTACATTCTCACCAGCCCTCACACAATCATAACTCCCACTCATACGTCGGGACGCACCCGGCCACGTACGGGGTCTGTCAACACGCCGGCTAACCCAAAGACGCGTGCGACCTCACACTGGGCCTGGCTACATTCTCACCAGCCCTATACCATCACTTGGGCCTGAGCCTAATCACAATATGAGGGGTACGTGGGGTAGTGCGTATAGCACTGTAAACTAACATTCAATCTCTTATATATCATTACACGTCCACACAATTAAATATATATAATTTCTAATCATACAATAACATCAACCAATAAAACATTCCATAAACTCCCCCATTTAAATTCACCAATTTATATCCTAAACCCACAATATCCATTTAACTCAACAACGCTCAAGACCTGTCACTAAGGTCATCCTAACCCTCAAGGAAAGGTAAGACTATCTCGGGAGTCTCACGGTCAACCTAGGGTCAAACGGGCCTGCGGGGCCCACAACCTACAAATTCCGATCCGATAGTTCCTAGAGGTTCTACAAGCTCTAGGACACATGTCCTGCAAGTTTGGTCCAGATCGGACGGTCGGATTGCTCACGATCGCACAATCGGACGGATACTTAAACCCTAACCCCAGGGTTGGCATTTCCGGAGTATCCGGGACTCCGTTTTACGATCCGTCGAATCCTACACGATCCTGGTAATACCTAGATCAACATATTATAATATCAGGACCATCCAACGGTCCAAACCCAGCGAACCCGGAAAATACGCGATATGCGATATCCGTTCGGGACTCTAACGGTATCCAAATTGAGATCCGAGCACACCTACGCGCTCGTGACATCGAGAGGATCACAATGGGACAAAAATGCCCCTCAGCTACAGTGCCCACGCGCCGCCACGCGCCGGCAGCGCGTGGGTGTCCAAAGCGATACCCATCGCCGGAAAAACTTCCAAATCGTGAGCCCAGACTCCTACCCTAGGTAATACACCTAATTTGGAGTCACTTTTGTTCTTGGACGTACCCCAAAAACTGACCGGAAGTGGCCGGAATCTCATCCCGAAATCCGGCCGAACCCTAACTCGAAAATCAGATGATCTAGGCTCAAAATCAATACAATCCTACCCAACCATCAGCTAGATCATGCAGAAGGGATGAATTTCCATACCTTGATCGCCAAAAATGGCGGCCGGACGACGGAGAACGAAGCCGGCGAAGTTTCGGGCAAAACCGGAGCTTTTCTCTTCGATTTTCCGGCGAAATCACGGCGGCTGACGGCGAGACCTGGCTGGGGTAGGAAGAGGACGGCGGCCCGGTCATTTTGGTACCGGCCCCGTCGACTTTGGTGGCCGGACGAGCGAACGGCCGGCCAAAACGTGGTCGGCCACGGTGGCTGTCGCGAAACCAGAGGAGAGAGGAGAGCGACGCGCGGGAGAGAGAGAGTGTGAGAGAGACAGGGGCAATTCCGTCTTTTAACCAAAAATCCCACTTCAAAATATTTACGATTATGCCACTGAGCTTCATTTGATCATATCTCTCTCGTTACAACTCCGATTCGAGCCCACTACGTGTCTACGGACTCATCTCACCGTGCTCTACGCAACGGTACAACCGGAATTCCCAAATTCCTTCCGGATAAGAAAATGACTAAAATACCCCTATCCCACGGGTAATTTCTCAATTCCACTTAAATAAATTAAAACATGGGATAATTTGGGGTCGGGGTGTTAACCCCAAAAAAAAAAAAAAAAAAAAAAAAAAAAAAAAAAAAAAAAAAAAAAAAAAAAAAAAAAAAAAAAAAAAAAAAAAAAAAAAAAAAAAAAAAAAAAAAAAAAAAAAAAAAAAAAAAAAAAAAAAAAAAAAAAAAAAAAAAAAAAAAAAAAAAAAAAAAAAAAAAAAAAAAAAAAAAAAAAAAAAAAAAAAAAAAAAAAAAAAAAAAAAAAAAAAAAAAAAAAAAAAAAAAAAAAAAAAAAAAAAAAAAAAAAAAAAAAAAAAAAAAAAAAAAAAAAAAAAAAAAAAAAAAAAAAAAAAAAAAAAAAAAAAAAAAAAAAAAAAAAAAAAAAAAAAAAAAAAAAAAAAAAAAAAAAAAAAAAAAAAAAAAAAAAAAAAAAAAAAAAAAAAAATAGTTATGCCCCAGTTTTACATTACTTGTTCAAAGTTGTTGGATTGAACTTAAACCCAAAACACTTTTTGTTGTTGTTACATTTGAGGAAAGAAAACCCCACTGGGATTCGGATTCTGGATTGGGGGGGGGGGGGGGGGGGGGGGGGGAATCCACCACCACTGTGGTGGAACCCTAAACACTTTATATATAGTGAAAAATCAGATATTTAACTCGACTTCAATGAAACACGGTATATCATGCATGTTCTTGGTGCAATATGTCATTTTTATAGTATTGTAGTTGAGCTATATTTAGACATCAACAGTTTTTTAGGCAAAACACACTCATTATATTCAGTAAAATTTATAACCTCAATAATGATGTTTCATCTTTTGGTACAGTTAAGCTCCATAACTTTAGTCACAGGGGTCCTCATCTACTACGCAGTGCAACTAAAATCACACACAAGGCCCAATCAGTCACATGTCTCGCTACCAAGTGGCATGTTTGCGCCACTCTAGACTCATTTGATGCAAACGAAGGAGATTCTCCAACGACTAATCCAATCGCCGCCAATGGGAGAGTGTTTCCGGTTGCCAGTGACGGAGAATCAGACAGCGATCTGGCAAGTGATGATCAAGATGAATTGGAAAATGCTAAGTTGGACCCATCATATTCATATAGTACTATCTCCTATCAAAAAAGACAAGCTCTAGGTAACTCAACCTAATTTTATTTAGCGCATATATATATATATATATATATATATCATCATCAACTCTTACCATTCATGATAAAGTTTTTGCTAGTAGTTCTATAGTCAGTCGCTCGCGGGTGGAAAATTCCTAATCATGACTATTGATGATGTGTTGCAATTCTTGACAATTGATTTGCACCAAAATACATTAATGGACATTCGTGAGTGACTGACCTTAACATCATCCTCGATATAACGTAATCAACACTAGAGTCACTATTAGCTCTTATAACTATCCCAAGTGATAAAAGTAATAACAGAGTCTTACTATATAATTACAACAACATATTATATTTTGCACATTGGTATTAGTATCACTTAATTTGATGATATTATTATTAAATATTGGTTGTTGCAACTTGCAGTGACGTATCTGGAGAATAATAGAGCTGGTATTACAATATACGGATTTACATTCGACAGGACTACACTCCACACCATCTTTATGCTTGAGCTATCGCTCATTCTTGGTTGCTGGGAAAAACAGTTGGAATTTAAGTTCATACTAAGATACATTGAGAGAGATAGTTATATAATTTTGAAGGTTGCATTTAGGAGATGTATAATTGATCCCAATTTTCCATTACTTTTTCAGTGTGTGGATTTCCCCCTTACTTATAGTGATTTTGTAAATTTTTGTAATTAAGCTGGGCATTTTGATTGATTAGTTTGGTTTGATTCAAATATATATACATTAAAAGAATTGACAAAAATAGGTTCCAAATTTGAATCAACTCGGAACACTCAATTTGAAATATTCTAAATCACTAATATTTCGAATATTTCGAATCAAGTATTTCAAGCTTAATATTGAAAATGCTTCAGAGAAGTCAATAGCTTGAATATACTCTCTAGTTATAGATATTTATCACCAATCATGTTTAAATAATTAATACATTCATTAATTCAACTCTACCGTTATCGTACAGCCAATGCAGTTGCAATGATTTATATACTCCAGTTATATATATATATATATATAGTATAATATATATATATTCCGTCTTAACTAATATGTGATAGGCAGTGAATCATAAACATTATTCATAATTGTAGATTGGCAGTGAATCACCCCACTACTACAAAAAATGAAATACACAATGGTAATCCACCGTCGTTGTGATGCTTTGAAAACTGTCGTTAAATTAACCGCCATCCTTTAGTGTATCAAACTACAACGGCTTTAACCGTCGTTGTATATTTGTTGTGATGATATTTTTTTTTCTTTTTTATGGTCTCAACCTCAAATGCCAATATTCTATTATCGTGCTTTGGTTATCCCTGTTTTTTTCTTGTTTTTTTTTTTTTTTCTTTTTTTTTTTTTTTTAACTGAGAAAAGTGACAAAATGCTCTCTTTGACAAACAAAAATTTTCAAAATCGGGAATACCTCATTGAAGCTACTCGTAAGATTGCATTTGTGCAAGAGTATGTGAAATTGGTACTTAAGTGAAGGGGGTAAATTAAAACCCCAATGGGCAGATCTAATAAGACAACAATGATTAATTGTTCCTAATAACAATATGACTTGTCAATTACTAGTCATAGACCTATAAATAAACAAGTTCAGCACAAATTCATCACAAATCAAATATAAGAACCTGCAAGCCTAAAAGGTAACTACATGACAACCTAGGCACTCCGAAGGATCCATCAATTTAGGCATCCCTTGTACTAGCAACAACTAGAGTGAAAGGTGTGTCTACATTCATCAACATTTCAGAGATAATATATATAGTATGGCTAGTCATAAAATCAAGAACAGCACACCATAAATGTTCACCCTGAAACCCACAATTGGGAAAAACTAGGGGTCATCACTCCAACCAAGCAAGTCAAGAAGATTCTTACAAAAAAGTAATCACAAGCTCAAACAATCCTAGGTCTATTTAGGAAATGAGCACTACCTCCCTGTGCAACCTTCTTCTCCAAACTTAGTTGAGGTAGTAGCTTGTGCTTTGTGGAAATGACAGCTAGTCTATCAGCTTCTTTACCCCATGGCACAGCAACTCAGCTCCGGATTGTCACCAATGAATGAAATATAGATTCTGAGATGAAAGGGTCAATTCCTTCAAAAAACCATACTCATAAAGAAATCAACCAAGAATCTGATCTAGACTAAAGAATATGACTAGTCATAATAACCTAGATGAAGACTCAAGAAGATGACTAGTCATAACTGAACTCATATGCAGATTTTAAAAACACATCATATTTCAAAGTATAAATTTCAAAATCTCATAGTGAAAACTCAAACCTCATCAAATAGAGCATGCAAAGTAAAAGTTTTACTCTAAAAAATTTTCAATGAGTGCAGTAGATTTCAAACACATAAACAGATTTAAAAAATTATTTGAAAACCTCATTTCAAAAGCCATGAACACTCTCAAAGAAACCAAAGAGAAAACCAAGTTTTCCAAAATGGTGCAAATGAAAAAGATGAGAGATTAAAAGCCATGGTCAGATTTTCTAAAAAAGAAGTAGCTTTCAAATGAAATCTTGAAATCCCATTTCTATGCCATAAACACTCTCAAACAAACAAAAGAAAAACTAAGTTTTCCAAAATTGTGAAATGAAAGTGATAAGAGATGAAAACTTTGTATCACTAAACGAAAGTTTGAGAAATGAAATTTCAATGAAAGCCCAAAAGGAATTCAAGAACCGATGAACTCTTCTCCTAAAAATCAAAACCTAATTTATGCACCATCTCTCACTTGAACTCTCTCTCTCTCTCTCTCTCTCTCTCTCTCTCTCTCTCTCTCTCTCTCTCTCTCTCTCTCTCTCTCTCTCTCTCTTTCTCTCTAAAAACCCATTTGAAAATGTAAATAAGAGAGTTGATGAGTCCAGACCAGCCCCAACCATTTTGGTAGGTCAAAAGGACACTTGGCATCCAATGATTAGACTTATAATAAGCAAAATCACGTGCCTTGGTTAAAAATCTTGAGCTGGAAATATTGGCCTATATGACTAGTCATATTGACAAAGTATATGGATGCAAATGCTGATTTGGTCTATATGACTAGTCATCTCAACAAAGTACATGGATGCAAATGTTGATTTTCCTAATGATGCCCATTATAATGAATGCACAAATTACCTTAGTTTTGTAGCCTTTTAACCAAGCATTGATTCCAATTTTCTCAATCTCAAACCCTAAAATCGAGTGGGAGGCCTGAGTCATACATGGTAGGGGTGGGCATCGAAATCAAAAACCGATCAACCGAACCAAATATGACTGGAAAAAAACTGAAAAAAATCGTTTAACCAAAAAGTCAAACCCAATTCAAAAATCGAACCGAATCGGTTCTAACCAGTTCCTGTTCCGATTCTATACCCTAACAAACCGAACTGGGCCAAACCAAACCGGCCAAATTAAAAAATATATAATTTTAATATTTATTTATATCCAATGCTATATTAATCCCATAACTAATATTACCCAAGTTCAATTTCAAAACATCTCTCTTTTCTAGCCTCAATATTTCTTTTTGTATGAAATTGGATAATTTGTTAATTTTCAAGTCAAAAAAAAAAAATCAATTGAAATTTGTATTAAATAATAATAATAATCCAGTTCAAAACTGAACTGGTTCAACCCGAATCGGACAGTTTTATAATTTTTTTGTTAAAACCGAACCAAACTTAACGGGATAAATAGTACCGAATTCGGTTCCAATTTGAGGCAAAATCTGACCCCTACTACATGGTGAAGGTGGGTTTAAAACAAGTTTGAACTAAAAGGTACAAAAATGACCCTCAATTTGATGGATTAACGGACATAACTAATGGTAGGAGGGGATCAACACAAATTGAAAGTTCTAGGAGTATTAGAACCAAATTGGAAGTTCAAAGGGCAAATTGGAACATGACCTATAGGGGGTATGCTCAACTTTTCCCCAAATAATATAAATAAATTACAAAACTATCACCTTTCCAACCAACCCTTGCATTATGAGACTGTTGTTTCATTATTTATGTTTACGTTTTGATTTGGATTATTCTTCTTCTTTTTTTTCTTTTTTTGTAGAGTTATGGATGGATTTAGAGTTGCTAAGTGCACCAATGAAGCTGTCCCCTATGCCTCTCTTTTTCTTTACCTGTTTGGTGGTTTTGAAATTAAAAGGGAATTATAGCCACTGTTTATATATTCAGGATGCTAAAGCTTATGTCAGTAGGCAATATGGATCATGAATTCTATATATGTAAGTAAATTAATTAGATAATGTGTCACATTAGTCACGAACCCATGATTCAAAAATGACTAGGGCTAATTTTTAAGCCAATTTTTCCAACCGAAATTTTTCTGTTGAAATTTTGACAAAGTATACTTTATTTTTATGACATTTTCCAAACGGTACATAACAAGCATATCAACCAATAAATTATAGATACTGAGCATCCATAATGGGCTCCCTAAACCACATCCTTAGACAAATTTTAGGGAGGAATTGTAAAAATGCAACTCCAACCACGCTCCCTATCCATCTACTAAAATAGAGAGTCCTCTAGGAGCTCCTAAATTTGAGGAGAGAGAAAGGACTCCTAGCGGCTCTCTATAATTTAATGCTGCTTTATTTAATGAGTATTTCAAACATTTATTTAATGCTAACTATTTTTTATTTTATTTTTTAATAGAGATGGACCAATCAAAAAAAGTTATAGTATTTATGACTCTCCAAATTAGGGAGTATGGTTGGAGTTGAAATTTTTTAAAGAGCTCCTAAAATAGCTTTCTTATATTCTTAGCCAAATTTTAGCTAAGAAATAGAGAGCATCATTGTGGATGCTCTAATAACTTAACAATAACACAACTTCTATTAAAAACAAAGAACTTAATAGATAGTAGCACCCATTGATCTCTAATATCAGTTTTAAAAAAACCTCTAATAATTGTTATTTTATTTATAAACAAAAACCTCTCATTTTTAAATCCATGAATTAAATTTAGAAACAATCACAATAAAAATAAGGGTACAGTAAGAAGAGAGAGGAGAAAGAAAATGAAAAAAATAGAAAAGAAGAGAGTTGGGCTGGAGAGTCACGGGTCTGTAAGAACACCTCCCGCGCTAGGGCCTTGCCTTGGTAATAGCCCTCCCAAGCCTGATTTCAAACTCCAGCGTAGAAAACCCAGCCTGGGCAAGGCATGGGACCCACCATGCCTGAGCAAGCCAACAAGCAAAAATGGACTGGGCTATTGCCCGAAGGCTGTTGAAGTCAGCACTGACCCACCAACCCACATAGCCCAACGGCTACAAGCCACGCGGCTTCTCCTGGAGCCTTCGATCAAAAAATATTGCTCAATCCAAAGGCTGTCTAATTTTTGGCTTAAAAAATATCTAAAAAATATCAAGAAATTCTAGAAATTTTTTCTATAAATACCTACCAATATTATTCACTTTCCACACTAAATCTTCATACAAATTCATATCCTTCCAATATTTTTCACTTTCCACACCAAATTTTCTACTACAAAATTCCATTTGTGTAAAAATACAAATGGCCTCTTCCATTGAAGCCGAAGGGTCATGGACAAACGTTCGAAAAGGTCAAAATCATGGCGATGAGGTTAAAAAAAAATTAATTGCCATTTTATTCAATTTAATGTCATTTTTTATTATATATTTCTTGCATTTCCAATTTCATTTTTTTAATAGATTATTCAAGGCAAAACAAAAAAGAGGAAAACCATTACACATGGCTCCTCAAGTGAACAATGTCCATAATCGGTTCTAGTGGTGCGTTCCATGTCAAAAATAATGGCACTATTACGTCCTCCGAAGGAAAATACTCCTCCACGTCCTGATCCGTGGAACCGCCTCCGCCCATGATTGAGTCGTCCTTGTACTCGATTGTGTCGGACTATGAGGATTGGGAGTATTTCATTTGTATGATGAGTGAGTAGGTATTTCAATTGTATGATGGGTGAGATGTGAATTTTATAATAACTATGGACACGTGGCAACCAAAAATCTTATTCGAAAATTTAATTTGAAAATTTAATCCGAAAATGTTATCTGAATTTTTAGGTGAGAATTTTATAATAAATATTGACATGTGATAACCAAAAATCTTATCCGAAAAGCTTATCAAAATTAATGGTTTAAGTATAAAAAATAGAAAATAAATTAAAGTGAATAGCATTTGCCTTTGCCCTATTGGGTGGAACTAAAAAAGGCAAGGCTGTCACTATTTATGTGAATAGTAACAAACCTTGCCTTACTTTTGTCTTGCCCTTGCCCTTTGAAGTGAAGGTGCTCTAAAGGGGAGGAAGGGAATCTTATGTCTTGGGTAATAAAATTGGAATGAGTAAGTAATAATGAGCTGAGCAACCTTTTTTTTTCTTTAGAAGTGCTGGGCTAGGCTACCTAGTTGTAAGAAAATATTTTAACACTTGGGTCATGCGCCCTACCTAGTCAGGGTTGGGCCCGTGCCTATGATACATTCATTTTGCATATAGCAATATTTTGTCACATCATATCATTCAAATGACTTTTTTGTATATTTCAAGTCAACTCCAAATCTATTAGGTTTAATTTTGCAGATGAACATGTAACCACTCGATATGTGTTCACATATCGATTATGAATGCAAAATAGGAAGCATCATGAAAAGTATTTGTCTACTTTGGTTATTTTTTAATTTTCTCTATATTTTGATATGAGTAGGATTGAATATTTTGATATGAGTAGGATTGAATGAGCTTGAATCGATTTGGCTGCGGTTTCAAATTTGTTTAGAATCAAGAGAATCCAATCAGACCATTACTTTAGTGATATGTTAGCTGCTGATGTGAAGATTCATGAGGATTGGTGCTGCTTTGTGAAGCATATTTTCCGTGAACAAAATTGTGCTGCAGATGCTCTCGCTGTGAAGAGTTATGATTTTGCTCTTGGTCTCCAGGTGTTTCTGGAGGCTCCAGCTTTTCTTAGTGATATGTTAGCTACTGATGTTTGAGGTGCTGTTAGATCTCGTCTAGTTTCTGTTTAGTTTATTTTCGGTTTGGGGCTTTAGCCCTCCTTTGAAAAAAAAAAAAAAAAAAAAAACAGACATTACTTTTAGTTTTTCCTTTTACATGTGTCGCATAATGTAGAAAATGAGACATATGAATGTAGCTCGCATTAGGGTTGTTTGTATCCAATCAAATTTCAATTCAATTTTGATCAGATGATGTGAAGGACTGGATATTACATCGCTAAATATGGTAAAATTACTATAATATCAAATATTATAGGGATTTGACCGCTAAAAAATGAAGAGAAATGGAGACTTTAGCATACACACAAGGGGTTTCGAACCCCTACCACCCTCATTTCTCTCAAACACCTTATCCACCATGCTACAAACAACTTTGTGATTTTATTATGTCTTTTGATATTTATAATCTTTTTCTTTTGTGTTTTCCTTTCTTTTCCATCTCTCTTCTCCACTTTTTTTTTCTTTCTTTTCCTTCTTTCTCCTCTCTCTCTTTTCCTTTCCTCTTCTCTCCTTTCTTTTTTCTTCTTTCTTTTCCTTCTCTTTAGTTTTCTCTCATCTCTCTTTTTTCTTTCTTTCTTTCCTTCAATCTTCTCTCCTCTCTCTCTCTCTCTCTATTTTTTTTTCTTTCTTTTCCTTCTCTCTTCTCTCATCTCTTTATCTTTTTCTTTCTTTCTTTCCTTATATTTTCTCTACTCTCTTGTTTTTTTTAATTTAAATTTTTTTCAATTGTGAGTTTCGTAACATGCATGCTATTATTTATGAACCTGTTACACGTCTCGAAACCCGCACGATAAAAGACGACCCGAACCCGACACGATACGTTTATTAAATGGGTTGGGTTCGGGTTGAGCATTCTTGACACGTTTATTATCCCGACACGACACGACCCATTGCCAACCCTACCCTTACCCTACATTAAAGTTCTGAAAGCTGAAATTAAGATAAGTTGATAGAAAATTCCTAATCATGACTATTGATGTGTTGCAATTTTTGACAATTGATTTGGGCCACAATACATTAATGGTCATTCATGAGTGACTAACCTTAACATCAACCTTGATATAACGTAATCAGTAATGGAGTTACTGTTAGCTCCTATAACTAGCCCAAGTGATAAAAGTAATAACAAAGTCTTACTATATAATCACAACAACATATTATATTTTGCACATTGATCTTTGTATCACTTAATTTGATGATATTATTATTAAATATTGGTTGTTGCAATTTGCAGTGACGTATTTTGAGAATGATAGAGCTGAAATTACAATATACAGATTTACATTTGACAGGACTACACTCCACACCATCTTTATGCTTGAGCTGTCACTCATTCTTTGGTTGCTGGAAAAAAACAGTTGGAATTTCAGTTCATAACCCCACATGAATTGTAGGATTGTTTTTTTTGGGTCCTTGCTTTATTAATGTTCATGCTATGATACATTGTGTGTGTGTAGAGAGAGATAGAGTTTTGGAGGTTGCACATTTAGGAGATGTATATAATTGATCCCAATTTTCCATTACTTTTCAGTGTACGGATTTTTCCCCTACTTAAATATTTGGTAAAAATAAGTTCCAAACTTGAATCAACTCGTAACATTCGATTTGAAATATTCGAAACCACTAATATTTATAATATTTCAAATCAAGTATTTCAAGCTTAAGATTGAAAATGCTTCAGAAAGTCAGCGCCTTGAAGATACTCCGTAGTTATAGATATTTGTCACTAATTATGTTCAAATAATTAATACATCCATTAAATCAACTCTAATTTCTCATCTTCATTTTTTTTATTTTTAAAGAATTACATTTATCGTACAACCAATGCAGTTGCTAATTAACAAACACGCCCAAATTTAATACTATAATTGTCCTGCTGTGGTAGTTAACCACATTCTGTTTGATCATCTTAATATAGGTGCCTGTAGTTATGTTTCTTTGGTCAATAAGAAAAGAAGTATACCTGTGACTGTCGAATGCAGTGACCTCAAAAACGTTTTCTACATGTTAGATGTTACGCATACTGAGCAACAGTTTAATAATACTATATCATAAATTAATAACACCACGTGACAGTATGTGTATGATATTTAATTTCTTTTAGGGAGGAGAACAACCAGTCCCCAAGTCTCTCTAGTTTTTTCGCGTGCTAGTTGTGATATATACAGCTACGAAAATGAAGCTGACACGCCGTCGATTAACGGCCGGACTCTCTAAAGACCCTATTAAAGTAAACGTCATGTCATGGCAACCCAACCCAAAAACGACGTCGTGCCGTTAAGATTTATTCTCTTTCCGTCGGTTTGTGGCCCCGAACTAAACCTCCTGGGAAAGAGAAACAAACAGAACCTCCAAGAGTGTTTCTCTTTTCAAAAATTTGAATCAAAATCCAAAAAGCCACCTGGATCAGATTGCGTACGAATATGGAAATTTCATCGGTTCCGATCAGTTCGTGCTCCAAAGAGCACCAGAAAATCTATCAGGAATGGTTTCGCTTCGCTGATTCAGGTTCGTAGTAAATTACACTACACGTTTTCTTCGCATTATTTACCATGAAAACTACTGTTTTCTTAGTTTTTGTTTGGTTCCCGAGAAAATTGAGCAACTGTGTATTGAGTTTTTTTCCCTGTGGTTTTGTTCAGACAGTGATGGCCGCATTACGGGGAATGATGCTATAAAGTTTTTCGGCATGTCCAATCTGAATCGGCAAGATCTCAAGCAGGTTATATTGCGTTTATTTATTTATTTAGTGTTTTATTTATCAAACAAGTGTTTTCTTTTCCCTCAAAGTGTTATTTCTGCTTTAATTTGACACCATTGGTATTTGATGAATTTATGTTTCATACATAGGTTAGTGTTATTAACTGAGTTAATGCATTAGATTATTCTCTGTCAAAATACAATTTGTTAGGATTGTGGGTTTCTTTTTCCTTTTAGCAATACAAAAGGTTTTGTGACACAATACACAAGTAGATCCATTGAAGTTGGCCTCAAGTTTTTCATATTAGATTACTTTGCTAAGTTCAAGCTTACGATTATGATCTATGCCAACTGTCATGTTACATTTGTTAAGGACCACAAAACCCCCCTCTTCATTCATTTTCGGGGTTAAATTTTGTAACTTGAATTTTGGGTTTACATTTGTCAAATATCATATTTTAGAGGCTTCCATCATTCTTTACAGAGGCTTTTTCTTACTAAGCGCTTTCCTTTTCCTAAGGTATGGGCAATTGCTGATTCAAAGAGGCAGGGATATCTTGGTTTCAGTGAGTTCGTTGCCGCTATGCAGGTTTTTTATTAGCTGTTATAATTCCTTTTTTTCCTGGATAGCAAAACTTGTACATTTGCTTTATAGGAATCTGACGTGTTATTGCCTTTTCATTTGTAGCTAGTTTCTCTTGCACAAGGTGGACATGATATTTCACATGATTTATTGAATAGCAATGGTGGGTTTCTTTAGTTTGACTTTGTTCCATAAGGCATGCTTGGAGTGGTAGAATCTCATGTATAAGTTGACAGCTTGAACTGTCTGTTTGTTCATAAAAATGAGTAGTGCATGGCTGTTTTAAAAATAAATAAAAAATTGAAATGTTGTTTGGCACAATCAGTTAACCTAAACTTTGAAATGCTATCCTGTGTTTCAGTTGACTTGGAAAATCTCAATCCTCCTGTTATGGAAGGTTTGGATGCATTATTAGCGGTATATAGCTACTTGTACCTTTCTTATTCTTTTACTCTCATTTTTTTATGTAGTTCTTTATAATAAATTGATTGCTTTTATCTGGCCAAAATGGCTGACTTAGTTTATTTATTTATTTATTCAGAAGAAAAAGCAATTGCACAAGACGAATGAAAACGAAGTAAATGGTGAGGAGTTTCCCGACCTAACTATGAGATGCGTATTGCTACATTGGTTTTGCTGTGCATTTACTAATAAGCAGTCATGCAGGTACGGCGGTGGTGGAGCAATCACCTTCAGCGCTTTGGTTTTCTTCAAAATCATCAAAAAAGGTATTTGTTTCCTATTTTTGGGGCAATCAATGTTTTGCTTTCTTGATACTCAGAAAGAAGGATTTTCAGAGTCCTGGTAAATGTTTTTGCACCTAAACTTCTCTCTATTATGTACTAATTTGAATTGTCTTATTTGATAAATCAAGTTTACTTTTTCATAATGCCTGGGTAATTTATGATATTATTGCTTCCATGTACTTTTTTTACTTGGTATTCTAGTCTCTCTGAGTGATTATACTTGTTGAGTGCAGAAATACTTATGTTTTTATCAGAGTTTTCCAATGGACATGCGAAAGTTTTGAGTCAATTATGACTTTACGTTCACAATAACTGCTAGAAGAGGCTATGTTACTAGTGCAAAAGTAAAGGAGAGAAGCTTACATAGTTCAGTTTTAGTAGTGCTTTTTTATATTATTTTTATGTATGATATAAAATTATAAATTTACATGAAGAGAATGCTGCTCACAACAGACGATTTTGAACAAGCAGAACATGGTTGGAGAGTAATGTTTTGATTGTAGAGTTGATTCAAAATTTTCCCGTGCATACAGATTGCAATTTGCTATAGTGTTGGATAGACATGGGTTATGCACTGTGTTTAACAACTTAACAAAATTCTTTTGGCATATTTTAGGTACCACTTTCTTCTGTAACATCAATTATTGATGGGTTGAAGAGACTGTATGTTCAGAAGCTGAAGCCCTTAGAAGTTACTTACCGGTTTAACGATTTTGTATCCCCATTACTGGTGAGTGAGCAGTACGCGTTTCTTCTAGTTCTTTCATCAGATTTAATGCCCAGGCACTCTTAGTTTAATTTCATTTTTTTTCTTGGATAAGCTTGAACTTCTATCTAATTATGGCATACTATAGTTATCAATTGATGTTTATTTGCGTAATTTTCAGACAAATAGTGATTTTGATGCCAAACCCATGGTTATGCTATTGGGTCAATACTCCACTGGGAAAACAACATTCATTAAACATTTGCTCAAAAGTAGTTATCCAGGCAAGTTATCCTCTGTGCAAGTGTATCTTTTCATAATTGTTTGTGTCTTGCATAGAAAGTGTTTTGATATATTTCATCTCTTATCTCATTTGCCTTTTGACAGGAGCTCACATTGGTCCGGAGCCTACAACAGATAGATTTGTTGTTGTTATGGTAATTACAAATTTATCTCCTTTCGTGTTGTCATTAACAGTCTTGAATTACTTAGCGACTAAGAGTTAAACTAAATGTTTATATGGTTGCATTTAAGTTTAAAAGACATATATATATAATAAGGCTGTATAGGGGCTCAGTAGCAATGTTAGAAACTACTATTTTATTAGCTTTCTGAGTGTTCTATTAGTTATTGATAGTTTAGTGATAATATTAATTGGTACCTCCCCTGTGTGCGTGAGAAAAGGTGATTTATTATGCTTGCTTTTCTTGTATCTGATTGTACACCTTCATTTTTAAGTGTGAAATTGTTAAATTTTACTGTTAGGAAATAGCATTTTGCATTTTTCCCTGCATATCAAGGCTGGTATTTTGATTTTTCAGAAGAGAAAAAAGTCTGTTTTTGGGTCTGGTTTCTATTGGTGGAAATAATCTGTGATACTAGTCATGAGTTCAGAAATGGAAAGCAGATTGCTGAGCAGCTTGGCAGTATGTCTAGAGTCTGGATAGAGTACTAGCGTATTATTAGCTGAGTTCTCGGAATATTTTGTGTTTCTTGAGGCTTAGCAGTTGTACATGTGAATTTCAAGAAACGAAACTAGTAGCTTTTTGGCTGTCACTAGTACAGAAATTGATGTTTTAGAGAAGATCCTGAGATTTGGTTTCCTCACATTTGTAGCGAATACAAATTTTCCAAATTCCATTAATATTGTTTTTCTTTTTCTGTTAATGTTTCTGAATTTAATATTGTTTAACTAGTTAATTCTACTTCCATGTAGTCAGGGCCTGATGGAAGAAGTGTTCCTGGGAATACTATTGCCGTTCAAGCTGACATGCCATTCAGTGGTCTCACAAAATTTGGAACAGCATTCTTGTCAAAGTTTGAGTGCTCTCAAATGCCACATTCTGTGAGTTATCTTTCACAATCACCTTGAATTTTTCCAAATTTTCCTTTGAAACACCAAAGCTTACTCCTTTTTATATCCAAGCTGCTAGAACACATTACTTTTGTGGATACTCCTGGCGTTTTATCTGGAGAGAAGCAGCGGACGCAACGAGCCTACGATTTTACTGGGGTAACTTCGTGGTTTGCTGCAAAGTGCGACCTTATTCTACTTTTGTTTGATCCTCACAAACTTGATGTTAGTGATGAATTCAAGCGCGTGATTTCATCTTTACATGGTCACGACGATAAAATTCGTGTTGTTCTGAACAAGGCAGATCAAATTGACACCCAACAAGTGAGTATATGCAAGATATGGATCTGTTGATGATTTTTCTTCTACATGTTCTTTTAGGCATTTAATTAGGTCATTGGATTTTGCAATCAAATCATTCTTTATTCATGGTATTCAGTTGATGAGGGTTTATGGAGCTTTGATGTGGTCACTTGGGAAAGTTCTTAATACTCCTGAGGTCATGCGAGTTTATATTGGGTAGCCTCTCCATCCTTACAGGCATTAATTCCATGGAAATATTCCTATGGTTTATAATAGATTCCGATGTTTCCTAGCAAATTCCTTTTTTCAGTCGATGCAAACTAATTTATCTTTTGCAGCTCATTCAATGACAAACCTGTAAATGAGGCTGCTACTGGTCCGGTTGGGAAAGAACTCTTTGAAAAGGAACAGGAGGATCTTCTTGCTGATTTAAAGGATATTCCAAAGAAGTCTTGTGATCGCAGGGTGAGTTTGTTATATTTACTTAGCGTGACATTTCTTTATCAAGTTGCACTCAGGTTAATTTTTTTGCAAATTTTAAATAAGCTTACTGTAGGGGTGCAATTTTATAGCTGTAACTTAGGTTGAGCCCCATTTTTCATTTCTTTTTAGCGACCGAATAAGCAGATGCCTTTTGAATGGAATTTTGATGACAATTATTTTCACAGATCAATGAATTTGTGAAGCGTGCCCGAGCTGCCAAGATACACGCTTACATAATTAGCCATTTAAAGAAGGAGATGCCTGCTATGTTGGGGAAAGCTAAGACTCAACAGAGGCTTATTGATAATTTGGAAGATGAATTTGGAAAGGTAGTATTCCCTCGCTCCCCTGTGTATGTGCAGGCCCTACTCTATATGCTCACACTTAAGTTACTGTACAGGTTCAGAGGGAGTTCCATCTACCTCCAGGAGATTTCCCGGATGTTGACCACTTCCGGGATATCTTGAGAGGTTACAACATTGACAAATTCGAGAAGTTGAAGCCTAAAATGATAGAAGCCGTCGATGAAATGCTGGGTTATGATATTCCGGAACTCTTGAAGAATTTCAGAAATCCATATGGCTAATGGGTGAAAACATCTCTGAGAAGTATCATGAACTACGGTTGCTTCGAAGTGTATAAGTCGAAGGAGCATTGCTCTTCTTGAGCATCTCAGTATTTGCTGCAGTATATGATTTCAACTCATATTTGAGTTTTCCCGGGGGTTTAGATTGTACAAGATTTAGCAGGCAGGCTCCTTATTTGTAATGTCATTTTCCGTTGGGGGAAGACTTGGGACCAAGTGCAGGCAAAAACATTTCTCTGTTATTATAGTTCCAAAGAATAAAACTTATCTGTGAATGAAATAAATTATATATATTTTTATTCCCAAGAGGTTCAAGATCTAACATTTTATTTTATTTTTTCTTGAGAAAGATCTATCATCTTTAGTCCTTGAGGATTTGTGCTTTAGTTTAATTCTTTTTCCATAAAATTTTCCAATTGTAGCTTCATGGAGCAATTATAATTTTCGTTTAAAAATGATAATCACCCTTGAGCTAACAATCTTGAAACTTCAAAGTTCACCTTAAATTTGGATTTGACTTAAGTGGCAATTCGACACTTCGTAAAAATTGGAAGTCCATATAAAACGTCAAATATCATATTATTTTATTATATTTTTTCAAATAAATGGAATTTATATGATGAATAAATTTTTTAGAGAGAGTAAATAATAGTGGAATTCAATGTTTAAAAATATTAAAATAACTTTCTCATTCAATTCGAAGTAAATTATTTTGTCCAAAGTTGCGTGCCTTATTTGCCCATAAAGCCTAAAGAACAATAAGAGAGAGAGAGAGAATTTTTTTTTTGCATCCCTCGCACACGTACAGCCCTAGAAGCAGAATTTTATAGATAGCAAAATAGACCCTCCTTTGTCTGTACTGCACCTCTTTAGGTAAAGTAGCTTGCAAATTCTCTATACAAACATGTCATCAAAGAGTCACTGCCGTCGTTTTTACAATTAACTCTATGATCACTGTTTCTTTTCAATTCGAAATCTGAGCTGAATTCACTGTCATCTATATCCGCTTTTTCTTCTTCTTTAGATGCTTGTTCTTGTGGATGTGGGAATCGGTCTTGATAGAACACCAGGTGTTCGATAAAATTCCTCTGAAAGCTCTGCTTGCTTACTTAGCTGGTATTCAAACTAGTGAGAAGAACTTACTCCATGCACGTAACTGCACAAACTTAGTTAAGCAGACAAAAGAGAAATGATATTTAATTGTGCAGTTTAAGTGCAAAATATAAACACTTTTTGAACTGAGTTCCGGAAGTGGTGGGAAAATTGTGTGTATGACTATTGTAAAAGCTTATGCTACTGAATGAATTTACTCTCTGACTTTACTGGGCCACTGGTTTCTGAATTTCAGACAGAAAGTTGATCCAGGAGTGAGTGAGAGCAATGTTGCCACCAAGATTGAAGAAGGCCATCACAGATAACCCAAAGAAGCTGGCCAACTTGATTGACCTCGTAAATCTTCCTTCGACGCTGCGGGAGTTCGTGGGTCAGTCTCAGATTTCTCATCTTGGATGCTTCATGCGTGTCTGGTCATACATCAAGGACAACAATTTACAGGTTCCTTAAATTTGTTTTTCTTAAGATAAGCAACCTGTATGTCCTTCTAAATTAAAGAACAATCAATTGTTTTCAGTGAAGATGGCGCTGTATTAATCTTTCTGTGTTGTTTTGTCTTAGTTATAGTGCTTCATGTTTTCTGTTAGGTTGTAATAAGAATAAGTTTCTTAGTATTTGTTATCGCAGCAAGGTTGTTAACAGTCAATTAGCAGAGTAAGCAAGATTGTTAGTTCCGCTGTGTTGTTGCGTTGAGAGGAGAAGCCTAGTTTGTGAACCAGTCATATAAAACTGGTTTTGTGCTTATGCAGGTTATTTGTGAAATTTATTTCTCAATAAAGTTCCATTCTTGTTAACCCACTATTTGCCATCTCTGTCAATGTAGAAGGTAGGGGCTCCAGCATAAATGTGCTTGGGCTTCTTGTTGCTGATGTTTCTTGCGAGTTTAAGAAGCAAATGGGAGAGAATATATTATCTTTCACCTTGCATACTTACTTTTATTGATTCTAACTGTGCAACTCAGTTTCAATGCTTTCATATATGAACCTATTTTAATACTGATCAGAAAAATGTGCGCTTTCATAGGATCCAAACAACAAGAACGTGGTCAAATGTGATGAAAAGTTGAAGGGTATTCTGTTGGGAAAGCCTCAGGTTGAGTTATGTGAGCTTCCTGCACTGATCAAGCTCCATTTCCCCAAAGAGCAGAAGTGATTTTTCAGTTCAGGTTGAGGTGCATATTTCCCCCCATAGTAATCTTTTTCCTGAGAAGCATTTCTACAATTCTAGGTACTTCATGTTGTAAGAAACTATGTCATGAGTAATTGTAGTCTCAGTCAGCAGTTTTTATGTTATGTTCTATTTTCAAGTCCAACCCCTTTTACTTGCCGTTCAATATGATATTGTAAGATCTTCGCGGTAGTTTCAAAAGGTAATGTGATTTTGCTTTAAATCATCCGCCCATCTGCTAAATGAATAAACTCTTCATTGATGTTTTTTTGTGTGGTTACATTGGGAGGAAAGAAACCCTGGGGTTTCGATCCTGGGTGCCAAGCAGGGGGGAAGGGGGAGGGCCACAACCACTGTGGTAACCCTGCTCGACTCTCTTCATTGTTGTTTTTGCTTCACTTTATCACTATTTTTCATGGTGTATGACACCTTAGTGGGTGATAAATTTAGATTCGGAAAAATGAAAGACAAATATCTTGATGCAAGTTAAAGTGGATAGTACCAAAGGCAAGACTACTACAATGACAATTACAGACCTCATTCTATACTGTGTACTTCTTATAAAAATTGAGCTAGGCAATTTTTGAATACATGATCGGCAATAATAGCATTTGTTTTTTCTGTGGGATGGAAGGAGTCCCAAAATACATATTTATTTGCATCTGAACATGTGAATGGGGTTATCTTATTACACATGTAACTCATCTCAAATAATCCTGTGCCACAACAGGCTGTTGCTGCATCTTCAAATCCTGCAAAATAGGAAATTTATCTCATTGTTTTTTATTTCATGTACACAAACTGTAAGTGACATTAGAACGGGTACTATAGTGAAAACATAAAGTAAAACTCACCAAAAGTAGCTGGGTTTTGAATGATTTCTAAGAGAATATCATATGGGTTTAAAAGCACAAGTTGGATTCTAACTAGTTTCTTGCTGAGCTTTTCAGTCAGTCCCTGCAACTTCTCATTGAAAATCCTAGCCACATCATTGTACTCCTCAATACAATCACTCCCAGACAAGATATTTTTAGTTCTCTCCAGTGGCAGGCAACCCATCGGGGGAAGGCCGCTAATAGACATCTTTCGAGCTCCAAGCTGGTAAAGCTCTGTGATGAAATTTCCAGCAATTCCGGCTAGAAAATTTTGGTACTCCTCTATGGAAAACTGTGATGATCTGCGTTTAAATACGTAGTAGTTTTCTACGAAATCATTAGTTCCTATACTGATCAGGTAAAGTGCTTCTCCCAGAACCTCATTAGCTTTATCATTGCCTAGATAGCTTCTCAGGTCCTTCTGGTATTTCTTGTAGTACTCCATTTCCTTCCAAAGAGGTATTACAGACTGCAAGACCAGTACAGCAGGGTTTAGTATATTTATTGATTATAATATAAACTAAAAAATTAATGGAACTTCTGAAAATTGTTGGAAACAACTATAGTCTATAGTGTGTCTGATCTCCGTCTAAATGAGATTATTATCATTTTTTTTATCTTTAACTGTTCATTCAGGTATGGAACCTACGACCTTATCCTTCCACTTCGTACTTGAGGGGGAAGGAGAGATTCTGTTTGGCACGAAGGTCAGTTGCCTTTATAAGGCATACTAGGTTGAGTCATAATGTGACTTACTAGCACGTCAGAAGTGGCATTATCATAACCAGTTCCCGCAGAGGCAAAGCAAACTCCAGTAGCAAAATCCTTAATGGTATAAGTTGGATCCAAGTATGCAGGTATCGTTGGCTTGATCTTAAAAGCTTCAGAAATGAAGTCTGTTGGAACCCTACCATTAGAAAAGCGCCCGGTAGGCTGGCCTCCAAAGAAATCGCGACCATAGGGTTGAAAGTTGCTCTTCAGGATTGTTGATATCTGGTTGTTGTTCCCTGCATCCACAGTAGAGTCTCCAAACACAATAATTGCCGGAACTTTTGCAGACACCATAGAGATTTCCAGAAGGAGATAGGTTAGGAGGAACCGTTGAATGGCCATAATTGTCATCCTTTCTCCTTTTGTTCTCCAAGTTCACTGGTTCAGAACATAAAAATGCAGAAGCAGGATGGTTGGCAAAGCTAGTAAGTATGATTTGGAGTGAAATGAAAATGGAAGAAGCCAATACAAATGGTAATGGAGGTTGATGAAGTTTGTTGAGACTTAAATTTCATTGAGAGCAAAGAAGAGTGGATTCTTGATGTGTTGTATGCGAGTCAATGGAGGAAGAGGAATTTGGTAAGGACAATAGAGGCTTCCCTTTCAGGAAATGACAAAAATTCTAGCTGAACCATAAATTAGAATCATAAGGATTTTTCTGGTTCTGGGATAATATAAGGTGAAGTAGCTGAACCTACTTTGCCCTTTTTGTTCATCCTTAAACCAGCAAGCAATGCCTAAAGCCTTGACCATTACGCTACATTCTGTGAGGCTATCAAATCAAAGACCAAACTTGGCAATTTGCCACACAATAACTTTAACAGGTTGAGATGGTCCACACTTTCCTTATTGGTAGAAATTATATAGCGCCCCCCACCCCGAAATAAATAAATAAATAAAACCTCTCAGATCCAGGTTAAAAAGAAAGAAAGAATAAAACTGCTATTCTATATTGTTATAGTTTTTATTTATTTATTATTACTACAATACCATTAGATGTTTTACTGTCAAAATCGAATTATTGTTGAAACCCGAAGGTCATGTGATTTGGCAGATATGGGCTTAGCCAAGTTGGCTAGAGCAGAGCGGACGTGCTTCCCACTCTACACCAGAGTTTGAATCCCCCTCCCTATAGATTAGATTAAATTAAATTAAAATATCGATGGTATTAAAAAATATAAATAAATAAATAAATAAAAAGAGGTCATATGATTTGCAGAGGATTTGTTTCAAATAATAAGTAGAATTTATTGAAAGGGACTTGTAGCTCAAGTAGTTAAGAGTATTTATCTCTGCATCTAAAATAATTCCATGTTAAGTTGGTAACGTATTGAACTGAATGGGAGCAAGTTCTATGCAGTGTAACGTAACTCAAAGCAGCAATTATTGAAAACAATTTGAATCCCTCCCATTTTCTTGACAATCTTGATTTCAAATGTAAAGTCTCTTTCATTCCATCAGTTTACCGATAAAACTCAAAATAAATTATAACACTTTACATGTTTTGAGGATTTTCAAGAGAAAACGAGGATTTGGATCCAACAAAAGCCAAAAAACCTGGAGGAGTTTCTTGTGGTTGTAGTGTAGTGTAGCATAAGTTTCTAAGAATGAAACAAATGGATCACAATTTCAATGCGACGCACCGGTTCAACATCTGCACCGGTTGGATAAATAACGCATACATGCTCATGATCCCAACGTGGTGCTTTCCAAGGATCAAGGATCGTATGGTTAAATCATCCTCAGTTGGATTGGATGATTTGGTGATTAATTGAAAGATTCAACCATGTTTTTGTGTTTGTAGATGTGGGCAGGATTAGTTGGTCAAGGTAGTGTGCCGGTTCCTTTACTCAAATTTGATTTTTCTTTCTAAAAATTAAAGTAGTTTAGACTACTTACCTGAATTCAACTACTATCGTTGATGAAATTTGAAATATAAAAGTGGAGACTTCATACTTCTAGTCATTGACTAAAGCAAATTCAATTGTGAGTATATTAAATAGCTAGTGGCTAGTCTTGGACATGATTGATCAGCACTTCAAGATAACTTTGTGGTCCCTTTTTTTTTGTAAAATATTTTTTTAATAAATAGTATAGCCGTGCGGCTATACATGTGGTTGTTTTTAAAATTTTCAGTATAGCCGAACGGCTATACTCTGTAATTACTATATTTAAATAGTACAAGCGCGCGGCTATACTATCTTAATATATTCGAATATTTAAATAGGATAGCCGGGCGGCTATACTGTTAATATATATATATTTATTCATTTATAGGTACAGCCGTGCGGCTATACGGGTTGAATTTTCAACTTACTACGACTCCTCATCATAAATTGTTTTTAAATTATGAGTTAAATATCGTTTTGGTCATTGGGTTTTACACAAAAATTCAATTTGGTTACTGAGAAAAAAATTAGCCAAATTGGTCGTCGTGTTTCTCAAAGTTTATAATTCATTCCTTTATCTTTCGTTAACTTCCATTAAGTGCATTTTTTTAAATAATTTTTTTAAATAATTTTTTTAAGGATGTTTAGTCTTATTATTCTAACTCAATGAGTTAGGGCATATTGTGCTATTAGGGTTTAACAAATTGGGGGAAATATTAGGTTGAAATAGAAGTTGTGTGGTATAAGGTCAGAGGTTGAATGCCAAGTTGAAGCATGAATCAATTGAGTGAGAAGCACATTGTGACTTCGGATGATAAGGAGATGTAATCAAGGTGATAGAGCACCAAAATATATTCCTAAATTGTTGATCTCATTTTAATTTGGTTTGGCTTTTTGATTTTTCTTATACTTTCGATTCAACTATTTCCCCCAATTTGTTAAAACCTAATAGCACAATATACCATATTTGTTGAGTTAGAGGAACAAGACTAAATATGTTTCCTAAAAAAATAATAATAATAAAACTGCACTTAAAGGAATGTCTATAAATTGTAAATTTTGAGAAACACCGTGATCAATTTGGCTAAAAAAATTTCTAAGTGACCAAATTGAATTTTAGTGTAAAATCCAATGACCAAAAAGTATTTAACCCTTAACTAATTTATACCTTCATTCATAAGTTATTAGAAAGCTGTCTTACGTGTTAAATGATTTGGAAAATAAGTAAGGAAAGAATATATTTCTATTCATTCATCATTCCACAATAGATGCTTTTCCAGTAGCTTGTGTTTGAAATATTTCCTAGAACTAACAGATATCATATTCAAGTTTCTAAGTAATACGAACTGGCAAACCTGATATTGTATTGATTAGGACTGGATTTACAAACAAAATTCTTCATTCTAAAACATAGCATTGAACTCATTTATCAAACACTCGCACTTCTCAATCTAAAGGCCCTAAACCCAAAAAACCAAGGTGTTATACACATACTTCAAACCGTGTCAGCTAGAACATGACTAGCTTCCAGCAACATCATCTAAAACTTTTGAACCTACATACGCGCACAGTGCAGGCATGCTTTCTTCTCTCCGCCATTGGGTTATGTACTCTCAACCATTCAAGCACCTTTGCTCAATCTAAAATTTCTTAAACCTGCACAATTTTGGAACATAGAGTATTAATTGTCAGTAACTCTGTTACCTATTATGTCATATCAGTAATTTAGAAAACCAGATAAGGAAACTGGTCCTAGTAAAAGTAAGGGGAAAAAGGGTCAAAAGATGGAAAGAAAAAGCATTGAAGAACATGTTGGGTTCTGTTTGGCAACTTTCTTGTGTTATTTTAGTTTCTTTGAATGAAGATAGACAAAGAAAATAGATATAAATGTGAGAAGAGATGCTAGAAGTCAGGGAGACGGGGACTATCATTGTGATGCTCTTAGGGGGAAAGAACATAAATTACTTGGGCTTGTAAAAGGAAAACTAAACAATTTCAAATAGATTTTAGTTTTACTTTTATGCATTTCCTTTTCTCAATTTCTTTCATCTCTCTTCTTTTAAAGCTAGACTGAAATTACAGAAAGCTCATTGTGAAGGCAACTGAAACTACAAGCAATTGCAATCTGCTTTGCTTAACAAGGTGGCATAAGCCGATTCGCGGTGCTTGTATACAAACTATTATGCCAAATGAAAGAATGTCTTGCAGGATAAAAGAGCACTTAATATTGGTAATCAGAAATTGACAAACATGTTGACCAGCACAAATCAGCAAAACTTCATATCATCCTTAGAAATGGGAAATACCACTGTTCAAACCCTAAACCCTAAAAAGTTCATACTGGCCACCTGTTTCAGGCTGGTGCCTTCAGGGAGAAGCCTTTCAGCAAGGGAGTCATCCAATTTGGGTAAATCTCTGTAAAGAAAAGAAGAAAAAAGGGAAGAGTTTCATCTCTAGTCTTTTGACGCATATATAGTAAAACTAAGATAAATCTTGTCGTTTTAAGACATTGTCACAACTTAGAATATTGGGCATAATCAGATTTCCATGTATTTGCAAACTGAGGGGCCCTAAACCCAACAAATTAAGCAGGGTCATTTTTAGGCATGCTTCAAGGTATTGCTTCATTTGATGGGGTCAGTTGCTTACATGCCATCATTAAGTCCTGTTTGTGTCAAAATTCTTCCTGTATATGTCTGTCAAAATTCTTCCTGTATATGTCTTTGACAGTAACGTGATGTTATCTAGTGCATATATTATTAGCAATAATAAATTTGGAATGCTTCATCTGTACATGAAACAAGTTTCCTTTAAAACCAGATATTGTATTGATTAAGACTGGATTTACATAGAAAATTCTTCATATCGAAACACGAATTGAACTCACTCATCAAACAATTGAAATCTCAATCTAAAGACCCTAAATCCAACAAATTAACCAGGGTCATTTTTAGGCATGCTTCAAGGTATGTCAGCTAGAATGTGGCAGGGCATCGTCATAGGAAACCTCCCTCAAAACATGACTAGCCTTCATCAACATCGTCTGAACCTTTGGAACTTACTCGTAAGCACAAATGGAGACATGCCTTATCCTCTCTGTCATCTAGTTACATACTGAATCTCTGCATGCTCTCTCAACCATTCAAGCACCTTTGCTCCCTCTAAAATTTCTTGAACCTGCAAAATTTTGCAAGAGAAATTATTGAAGTGTATCAGCAACTCTGTTACCTATATGCCATATCAGAAATTTAGAAATGGGTAGCAGATAAGGGAACTGCCCTTACTAAAAAAGCAAGGGGAAAAACTCAAAGATGTAAAAAGAAGAAAACATTGAAGAACATTTTGGGTCAGTTTGGAAACTTTCTTGTTTATTTATTTATTTATTAATAAATATAGAAAAATAAAATGGATAGAAATGTGAGAAAAGAGATGATAGAAGTGAAGGGAGAAAGAAGAGTTATAAAATTGGTTTGAAAAAAGAAAATTTAAACTAAAAAGCAAGATTAGTTTTATTTTTACGTATATTCAGGCAGCTCAAGTAATCAAGATTACAGAAAGCTCATTGTGAAGGCAATTGAAACTAAAAGCAATTGCAGTCTGCTTTGCTAACAGGGTGGCATATTCTGACCTGTCCCCTAACACGTTCTTCATCATAATCTTGTTTTTGACGTTTGAATTCGGCAATGGAATTTTCAACTTCTTTGACAATCTCCTCTGTTGAAAGCTGCAAAAACAAATAGACTACATATTAATGTGACCAAGTGACAAATAGTTTTTCAGTTAAAATATGTTGTGTAGAACACCAGTTGTTTTTTATGAAGCCCATTCTACCAAGCAGGAAAACAATACAAACAACACGACCGACACAAGAATAATAATGGGCAAATAATATGTTAATACAAAGTTAATTACCTGCAAATTTTCACGTTTATATATGTCTCCAACAGCCAGACTCTGTTTTATCATATGTGTAATGTTCTCCTTCTGGTTTAGAAGATACTCATCTACAGCCTTCTTACTTGACAGAGAAGCCAATTGCTGTTCATTTAATTTTATATTTGCCTGCACAACCATGACAACCAAAAGATAAAAGATGTTAACTGCAAAATGCAGGCACATTCATGCTCACAAAACACACACATGCAATAAAAGTAAATCCGACTGACCTGTATCTCCAAAAGTCTGGCTCCATAAAGCTGCCTACCTTGCTCCTCAAAAAAGGACTGAGGAATGTCAACCTCTACCATCTACAAACAGCAAGACACAATTATTATGAAGGTTGAAGTTCCCATTTAACAGGACACTTGATATGTTTACATGTCAACAGGTCTGACACTTCAAATGTTTAACTGCGAATAGGCCTTATATATCCTTTGTGGGCTAAATAATACACAGTTCTTAGTTTGAAATATACATATTTTAAATTAACATTCATCTTATAATAATCAAGGTTTCCACCAATAAGAATTAAACACGTGAAGAAGTGGAATGGTATCATGTCAAATCATGGGACTTCTGGAATTCATGCAAACATGTTGACCAGCACAAATCCACAAAACTTCCTTGAAATGGTCATGCAACAACATGGGTGCATGCCTGTATGTGCATAGATGAAATATAAGAGTCATGTTTAACTTTGATTGCTATTAATAAATTATACAGAAATAGTTCCTCCGACTTGGAAAGTAATAACGAAAAAGGCTAAACCAATGGAAATTCCACGGCTGCTACCATTAGCACCAGTAAAGCAGATAATTGACCCATCACATCATCCATAGAAATGGGAAATACCAAACAGTTCAAATTCACAGCTTATTGAAAAAGTTGACAATATAATATATGCAAAGCCCTGTTTCAGTTAGGCAAAACCCAATTAAAGGTTGCAAAAGATCAATATAATCTTCAAGATGAATATTTTAGAAATTAAAAGCACCTTGCAAAGCTGATCTAGAATGGCATTATCAGCTGCTTGCTCTCTAGCTGTTTGCTCCACTTCCAGGAATTTTTGCAACAATGATTCCTTGACCTGGACATTCATACAGCAGAAAATATCTTTTTAGTGTTGAACACAGTACAATTTTCAAAGCATCACTTCATTGAGAATATTTAAAATTTCATACTGGCTACCTGTTTCAGGCTGGTGCCTCCAGGGAGAAGCCTTTCAGCAAGGGAGTCATCCAATTCGGGTAAATCTCTGTAAAATAATTCTTTGCATTCAACCTAAAGGAGAAAGAAAAGAAGAAAAAAGGGAAGAGTTTCATCTATAGTCTGTTGACACATATACGGTAAAACTAAGAGAAATCTTGTAGTTTTAAGATATTATCACAACTTTTCCAAATCCACATTCCAATCATGAATATTTCAGGATAACTAAGGAAGACTTTCACTTGGACAGAAATCAAGACAAACAATAAAACAAGATAAAATATTTTATTATTATAATTTGTTTAGCTTAGAATATTGGGAATAATCAGATTTCCATGTAGTTGCAAACTGAGGGGCCAGTTCAACAGTAAAAGAAGAAAAGATTTATATGGATGCCTATTGTTTCTTGTAAGTTCTTTTGGTAAACCAGGTAGACTTTCAGAAAATAGGATAGCGCTCACATTGAATTGAGCATGAATTCCTCGAAGATCTTCTTGTGTCCATGATTCAGGAAATACCAGTGGAAAGGACTTTGTTTCACCTCGTTGAATTCCAATTATCGAATCGAGGAAACCAGGAACTACTTTATCACCATCTTCCGTATCAAAATGATAACCTTCACATGGAAAATAAAGTTGAGAGATGCCTCTGCAATAAAATTCATCACTCGGACGAAAAAAAGAATTATCATTAATAGAACTGCAGAAGATTAAGTGCATATTGGCACACCTTTACTCTCAGCGGATGGAATACTTTTAACATTTGATTCATCTTGATCTTTGGTTGTTGCGGATATATCAAGGACAGCAAGATCACCAATCTGTAGGAGTCTCAACTTTGTAAGTTACAAATGTAATACAACAAGTAGGAGATGCAAGGAACTTCGTTTGAAAGCTCAACTGAAACTCAACAAATATGATACTCTAATCCAAGCGACAGTATCAATGTCTTTCAAATGTTGAATAGAATCCAAATTATAACTTTTAAGCATTATATCCCAAACAAACAAATCAATTAAATATTTTTAATATAATAATAAATAATAAAAAAAAAAAAAAAAAAAAAAAAAAAACAAAAAAAATAACTTGAACTTGACTCACCTGTAGACCTCTGTCGGTTACAATTCTCAATGAACCTAGGGACTTATGGCGGCGTCTTAATTCTTGCTCAGAAGCTTTTTGTGCATCTATGTCACTGTCTATCTCAACAACGACCTTCAAATTCTTGTATCCATTCTCAGGAATCCATTTCACTTCCGGTGCTATATCAACAATCACATCGTATCTGGAGTACAAGTCAAACTGATGAGCATGATATGATTGATCTAATCGGAAGACAAATACTGGTTGACATAATCAAATCTCCTTTAATACATGCATCTCCTCTTAACAAACTGTGAGGGGAGATGTTGCATGTAATACGGTACTTTGAGGTGGAAAGAATTAGGAGTATCAAATAGCAAGTGAAAATGTAACTCGAAAAATATATGAACTATCAACCTGAGAGAATTGAGAGAAGAGTAGGCCTGCTCCATATCTGAAAATCTGGTTACAATACTGACTGAGTCTCTCAAAGGCGTGCCTGTGACCTGTAAAATAAGAACAGGTCAACCTTCAGTTGAGAACTCAAGAATGCTAAAGGGGGTTTTGTTAGACATTTGCAGTATGACTTCATTAGGTTCTTTCATAAGAAATAAATGCTGTTCTTGTTATATGTTCTAAGGGGTTATGATTGTAAAAATGCTGCAACATTGTAACTCTGAAGCCATTGCCAATAAGCTAAAACCCAACATGAACTTGCAATTACAAGAATTTAAGCAACTATATGTTTTAACAAAAAGTAATTCACAACATTACAGTCCTAACATACCGAAGACATGGCATGTGGAAGGGTCCTCCTCAAAATAGATTCAACTGCAGCTTTCTGTACACTTTTCTTCCCAACATGACTCACAAGGATACTCTCAGGCACCTTCTTTCCAGGCCGAAATCCCGGAACCTGTGGACATTTAAAACCCCAAAAAAAAGTCCATCAAATTGAACTTTAACTCCTCTCAAGCTAAATGAAAACAATGCAGAAGAAATATAATCAAAGAAACCTTGGCTTGCTTCATGAACTCGTCTATAACCCTTTTGTAACAGTCATCACAGACCTCTGCTGGTACTTGTATGCTCAACTTAACCTGCACAAATATTACAGAGAGAGATATTAACCACACAAAAAAGAGAATTAAAACCAAAATTTGGGAATTAAAAGAAATTTGGCAACTAAAGAAAATTACTCTGGAATTGGGTTCTTGGGTCTCTGTGACAACGATATCCGCTGGAAGCTGGTCTTTCTCGGAGCTGAGAGCCGTGGAAGAAGAAGAAGAGGAAGAAGGAGAAGCCGAAACAGCGAATTGGGAAGGTTGGAATTGGCGGGAAAGAGAAGGGGGTCTAAGACAAGTGTAGGACTGAAGAGAAATGGGGTTTTTACGGACAGGAAGAGAGCGTGAAAGGCGAGAAGAGTTTAAGTTGACGACAGCGATGGAGCCACAATTGACGAGACTCATACAGAGCTCCATTGTTCCTTTTCTTCCTTTGGTCTCTCCCTCTCTCTGGAACTAAAGACTGAGCTCAGAGAACCCAGCAAGCTAACTTGAAAGATAGAGGGCAAATTGGGGATTATCCAATAAAAGAAAGAACTTAAACGACAACGTTTTCCCTTAGCCATCTCTGTAATTTCTTTCTTGTTTATTCACAATTGTCCTTCAATGGAGACATTATCTAACATAATAAAAGAGCTGAAAATTAGATGAAATAATCATCCACCATCATGTTATGTTTTAGCTAAGGAGGGATTGAAATAGGAGAAAAGGTATGGTCATCAGGCTCAAGCCTAACACGATCTTTGATATCAAGCTCAACTCGGTGTCATTCGTGGCCTAGAAGTATTTTACCTCACAAATAATTACAAATAAATACGGGTGTGAGATTTAAATTATATATATGGTTGAAAATGAAATGTAAATACGAAAAGCTATTGAAATAAAGAAAATTCACTATTATACCCAATATATGAGCTCAAATTATAAAAAAATAGTTATATGAAATGAACTTTAGAAACACACCCAAAACTCATTTACAACATAAAAAAAAAGTTTTTAACTTCTTTTAAATTACAAAACTACAATTAATTTCTTAAAACAAACTCAACCCCAAAACCTCATAAAAAAAAGTCCAAACACTCAATAGGGCATCAAAGTAATTTAATAATCAAAATTAAATTTAATAGAGCCAGCTTTTATTTTTTTGAATTTTTTTTGAGTTTGTTTATAGAAATTAAATTATGTAAAGTTTATTTATAGTTTTAGTGCTAAGAATGGGTATATGACAAAATATCTCTTAAAGTAATTGTTGATATTATTTGATAAGAATTTCACTAAAACACCCAAAATGGGGGGCTGAAATTATAAAAAAACCCAACACCCAAAACACTTTATAAACACACTCAAAACTCATCATTACACACACTCAAAACTCATTTATAAACACACCAAAAAAATATACAATTGTTGATTTGGATGTGTTTCTATGTTTAAATAGTGTTTGAGTTTTTTTATAAATACATGTCTAGAATTGGGTGTATTTATAAATTTGTATTATTTGATTTCTGATTTTTTTTTCTGCGTTTCTAATATATAGATATTTAATTATTTTAATTTATAATTTATCATATATTATATAAACATGCCATGAAATGAAAAGATAACTTGTAAATCTAATTGAAAAAGATAAATTAAAACTGCAATAATTAATCAAAACCTGTTAACCGCCAAACCAACCGTAGGACAAAAAACATGAGAACCAAACACCAAAACGGCGTCGTTACAACCTTTGATAAAGTATCTCACTCTCTCAACCTCGTACTTGAAATGAAATAGTCACACCGACCCAGTCACTCTGCTCTCTCAAAGGCTGAGAGCGAGCGAGAGAGCTGAAGAAGAACCAAAAATGGAGGGAGTGGGGTCCAGATTGGGCCGGGCCTCCTCGAGGTACGGCCAAACCGCCACCGTCTTCAGCGGCCCAGTTCGCAGGTGGAAGAAGAAGTGGGTCCACGTGCCCTCATCATCCTCCGTTACTTACCAGAACCCTCACTCCCAATCCAACGGCAACAACAACAGCTCCCGCCTCCTCCTCCGCCGCTGGACCCCAATCTCTCCGGCCACCGCCGCCGCAGAACCCCTCTCCGGCTCCGGCGCCTCGACGGAGGAGCCGCCGCGCCGGAAGTTCCGCTACACGCCCGTAAGTAAACTACCAACAGGCATATACATCTGTGTGCTTCAATCGCTGCGTATGTGTTTCTAGGGTTTTTAGGGTTTATGGAAATTGTGGGTTTTGGTGTAAATCTGTGGGGGATTTTTATCTTTTGGGAGGGAGGATGTCTTGAAGGATTTAATTGGAGTGTGCTGTATAATGTTAGGATTTTATCTTTAAAATTAGAAGGTTAGGAATTTAAGCTGCTCTTGTTTTGAAAATAAGAACTTGTATGATTTTGTGTTGTATGCTATAAGTGATGTTCTTTGTACAAAATTATTGCTAATTTGAGAATGTTACTGTTGTTTTTTAATGTACAATCCTTCCAAGTAATGCAGTTTTGGATCAATGTTTTGCTTTCTGGCATTCAAGGTCATGAATTTTTAACTTTGAGTTGCCCAGAATAGAACCAAAAATAGATTTAGGAGTCCTGGGATGCGTAGATTAGAAGCTTGATGCTGTTAATTCTTAAAGAAGAAGAAAAAAGAGAAGAAGTAAAAGAAAACAGAAGTTGTTGTCATTTATATCCGGATCACTCCCATTTTGAGCATTGGTTAGTGGCTTATGATTCATTGTGCAGGTTGCTGTGCTAGAGGAACAGAAGAAGACAGCCAAGGGAAAGGTTGGAGATGTGGTGAAAGCTAGTGAGGGAGGCCAATCTATAGCCATGAGTACTAAGATGCATGAAAATTCAGACATTGATCAAGTTATGGAGGAACAAGCTGAGGTTAGACCTATTGATTTCCTGCTTAATTATCTTTTCATTCATTTGGATTTGGTCCTTTTGTATTCTTGTAGTACACGTTCTACATTAGGCCATATGGTCAAATGCTCATGCCCCTTCCTAGACGTTGAAACGAATTTTAGGGCTGCAGAATGAGCATGTAGTGGTGGTGTTGGCTGTCACCGCTGCTTGAGCCCATAAGTCTTATTGGCCCAGGAAAACTATTCACTTCCCCCCTTTTTCGTTGTTGTTAATATGCTTGAAAAACTTCAGAAATTAAATAAGATAAAATAATTCCTAAAGGATAATAAGATCCCACCACCATGGTCACTGTTGACCTTGGTGTTAGGCCATGGTGCTGTGGATATTGGCCATTGTGCTACAACGTAGCGACCATTAGGTTTGCAACATTTGGTAATGATGTTGGTCTAGGAGTTTTTCTTTCTTTTTTATTTCGTAAGGGGTAAATACACATTCGTTCACACAGACAAATAAGCGGTTATTGTGTGTCATGACTAAAAGGTCAATGTCATTGTTGTTGTTACGTGCCCAGTCCATAAGTCAATATCTTCACTGCTGCAAGATGCTCCTTGTTGAGTGGTGAAATAGGGGAAGCTGTTTCCCAGCTGATACTTGCCACTCCTGGCTCATAGATTCATGAGTATATGAACTTTAACACCATAGTTCTAACAATAAAAAGAAAAAGCCTAATGGTGGTTATACCATTGTATATGTTCGCATATACACTTGATAAGATTTGAGGTTTGACTAGCAAGGATAGTAAATTTTACTGGGATATAGTAGCAAGCATGTGAGGTTTAAAGAAACCTCTCCAGAAACTAAAAGCAATTTGAAAATGAAGATAACTTTTTTGTCTTTTTCCCCACCAAGCAAATAGGATATTGATTAGTGCACTTGCTGTAGTTTTTAAAAAAATGTGAAGTTATTTACTATACAAAAGTTATTAAATAGGTGTCGTCTGCACTGCAGGAATTGGATGAGAACCATTCTGGCTTGCAGGATTCAAATGGAAGCCATCTGGATTTAGATTTGGGGTTGAAAGGTCACAGTGCCAACCGTGATTCCGTTAGCCAGATTGAAGATGCTCAGATGAAAAAAGCAAGCCCGGGTAGATTTTGGTTGGGTTGATGCTTAGCATTTGTGGAGACAAAAACTAGAGCTGCATGGAAAAAGAAAAACCAGCAACGCGAAGTCAAAATCTGGTGACCAACTGGCAGGGCCTGCTACATGCTAGCCATGCCATTTTCTGTGTTATTATGATACTGATTATGATGTATGTAAGTAAGCTGTAGGATTAGTTTGTGGATTTTCTGCTAAGTTATATATTAGGGTTAGCAAGTAGTAGAGTACATGATTAAATAGCACACAGTGTTTCAAGTATTCAACTGTCTGTAAAGATTAGCCATATATAGCTACTAGTAATGTGGCACTTCAATGCAGGGGTGACCATTCGTGTTTTTGAAGGGGTTATGCAATGGCACCAAATTTTGAGGAAAAAAAAAGAGAAAGAACATGACACTATAAAAGTGAACAAACGAACAAGACATCGTATTGTGAAGTGTGGATTTTACACAACCACAATCTATTTATCGAAACTGTAGCATAAGAAAAGTGTCTAAAGAATTTAGGCCTGCCTTTTTGTTGTTCCAGTTTTCCTCTTTTTGTTTTTGTTTTTTGCTCAATTTAGTTTTCTCATTAGTCATTACTTGAATGTTCATACTCACTCAGCAAAATAAATACGAAATATGTACAACTCAATAAGCTCTATAAATAATACGATAAAAAGGGATTAAATCTGTTCTAGATCCAAATCAAATAATCACAAAGAAAATATAATGAGGATTTTACCCAATCTTTTACGCTGAGTTAAGAAAACACCCTGACGTCTATTGAGCACAAGTTGAAGCGAACAAAGTATTTTTTTTGTTTTGTTATATAAACAATATTTTACTTTAATCTAGATTAAATAATAAGTAGGAGAATTCGAACTCGGGTGCAGAGTAGGAAGCACATCCGCTTTAACCGACTTGGCTAAGGCCCATGTCTGTAGAGATAAGACCAATGGTTTGCCATGCTTTAATTTAAAAGACCTCTTTTGGTTGTGTAAATGCAAAGGATATAGCTTCTTAAAGAAGAATAACATTTGTACAATGGAACCTTGCTCACAGCACAAACACCAGAACCCAGAAGCTACAACATGATAAACTATACACTGTGCTCCATGCACTCACAGCAAGCTGGGAACCAAAACACAAGCAACTACTTGCAACCAAGGACGGTCGTGACATTTGATACCATACACAAACTCAAAATCAAAACTCTACTTATAAACTTGAAAATTCTAGAGTAACCAGATCTGCCGTATCGTCTAAATATGTTATAGTACAAGGATTAATATAAAAGATTGGGCAGAAAAAAAAATTGCAACTGGATAATAAGCTTATGGATGTCACAGGAATAAGATTTGATCTCATTCAAGTTTCTCAAACATATTCAAAAAATTTGGAAACGTTATCCAGTTTACCACAAGGCCGTTACTTGAAACTTTTGTTAGCTGCAATTCAATTGCCAGCATTATCCTCAGTTGCATTGTTCTCTGGTGCTGTAGTTACACCAACTTCAGCTGGCCTAACAACTCGGTCATAAAGCATGTATCCGGGCTGCAATACAAAAATATATGAAAGTATTTAATTATGCGCTCACTGCTATAGTAACTTGGTAAGTTAATTGAGGACCATAAAATTAAAAATACACCAATAGCCTTCTGAGTAAAAACCCCACTTTGCTGAACAAAAAAAACATAAATATTCAAGCAGCTTTGTCGCATGAGTCACATTCATGCAAACAATTTATCCAAGTCCGTTTGGTCGTGTGGGCTCTTTTCAATTGTCATATAATTCAGAAAACAAAGGAAAGATTCACTTGTATAGTTCATGCAGAAATAAAATAAAATTATAAACATCAATGCAAAAATGTGTGCAGGTGTGTTATAAAAAGATGTTTTCTGACAACATCAAACTCGTGCCTGTTGTGTTTTCTTCCCTGAAGTATTTAGTTCAGTTGAAAGAAACAGACATGCTTATTCAATTCAGAAATTTTCTTTTTAGAACACAAGCAAAGCTAAATATTTCAAACTTGTAAGATGTCAACATGTCAATTTGAAGGTTTCAATCAAATTACATTAAAATGTCACCCCGAGGCTATACTGTTAATGCCAAACAGTAGTGCATTTCTTTCTTATTTGGAGAGGCATGCAAAAGAATTGATTATATATTTTTTTTCATACCTTGAGAACTACAGCAATAGTGCCTGGAGGCTTGGAAGCATCTTCTAAATTAAATACTGCGTTATGCTTGTTTGGGTCAAATGCTTCATTTGTAGGATCAAACTTTTCTACTCCATACTTTCTAAATACCTGAAAGCAAATATATTTATATGTTAAAGCATTGCAGTTAATTTCAGCTTTTGCTAACAAAACCATTACTCAATAAACAAATGCATGCAAAATGGCACATGAAACAGAAATTAAAATTTGCGAGAATGAGCCTGATTGACTCAATATAAGGTAATCCATACCTATTAAAAAGAAAAGGAAAATAAGCTGATCTAATTTTAACTTTTGACCATGTGAGGCAAACGGAATGTACATCCAGCACCTTTAAAACAATGCTGTCCCAGCTCTAAAACAGCCACTCCACTCAGGAAGGATTTATGGTGAGTCGTTAAAATAAATGATAAATAAGGTGTACCTCTATAAGTTGTTTCTCAGTCATTTCAACACCTTCTAGAAGTGTTTTTAGAAGTGGTGCAGCTCCACCAGATTCCTTAGACTCATCAAGTTTTGAGAAACTGTCTTTGACAACTGAAGAAGCTCTCCCCAAATTGTCCGCAACATCTAGTAAACTCTTTGCAAAATTCTGCAACATATTAATGATCACTCATCAGAGTAAAAACTCAGAAGAATTTCTTTTTTCACAAAAAATTAAATTATCTATTTTCCAACAAGAATGAGGTAAATAAAAAAGCAAAAAGCAGGTTCCTGAGGACAGGAAAAAATGTCAAAAGTAACCAGGACCTGTACGGCAAATTTCTTCGAATTCTCTGCTTCACGCCTTGTTCTGTCCATGACATTTTCCATCTCTGCATAACTTCGGAGGACTTTATCTTGCATTCTCTTGATTTCTTCATGTTTCTGCTTCAGAAGTTCTTCCTTCTCAGCCACAAGTTTTACCAGATCATCGAAACCTAAGTCACCCTCACCCTCTGAATCTGAATCAGAAAATGCAGTTCGTTTAGTACCTCCCCTCCTTCTTTTGACAGAAGGAGACTTCTTAGACTGGGAATCTGAAGTGTAACCTGATTCTTTTGTTTGATCAGAAACTTTAGCATCTCCACTTGCTTTTGCTGGCTCTCCATTTGTGGAAGCACCACCATTCTCTGCAGCACTTCCATGTTCCCTTTCTGAAGGCTGTGGCGATGCAGACGAAGAGAATCCAAATATTTGAGAGATTGAAGAACTCGGGGTTGAATGATGCAACAGAGACACTTGCCTTGGAGAAAACTGTTATTTAAAAGAAATAAAATCAGAAACTCACTAGGAAAAACCAGTTACTATAAACTATGCAAGTTTTTAACTCTTTCAACAGATCCCTAAAATTTAAAATTCAATTCGTATCAGAAACAGGACCTTATACTCAACAGCAAGCTAAAAAAACTAAGATGAAGGCCAATAACTAAAGAACTTCATAGCTGTTGGCTAAAGTGCTAAAGTTGCAGAATATCCTGAGACCCTAACCTGCTCTGCTCGACATTAAGCATAGAAATTAAGGTGACGCAAAAAATGTCCCTGTACAAATTGTAACCAAACTAGCATATGTAGATATACATGTATATGATTTTTGCTCATCATTTGAAGCAATTTGTTTTCAAAAAAAATTGGCTGGTTCCAATAATAAAGATTATGAAATTCTTTTTAATTCCACTTGCAAAACTAGCCTACAATGAAGTATAAATGTTCCTCAATATTCATAATTTGAAAAGAAAATAATAAATCCAGAAAGCCAATTATCATATGTTATCTCTCCAAATCCGCTTTTAGGCTTCATGAGCTAAAGACACAAAACCTCAAATTCCATGACTAAGAAACATCGATACTATTTTATAATCATTAAAAACAGCGCTTGATCAACAAGAGAACCAGTCGGATCCAAAAAAGCAGTAATATTGGTGAATTTTGCAGAAAAACCTAAAACCCTAGCAAAACCCTAGTGGAAAACATTAAAGAGATAAAGGGATTTTCTGGCACCTTAATCGAAAAATCGTGGATCAGAGCTTGGGACTGATTGCATAGGATTGGCAAGTGATGATTTTGTGGAGCGGCGAAGAGCATTGTGCTCCTGGGGAGGGTCCTTGAGGCACGAGTTAAAACCCTAGACACGAACATGGCTGAGGAACTGGAGGGGCAAAATCAGAATTAAAATTTGGGTTTCAATATAGATTGGGCTGGTCTGGCCTTGTAGGAGAAGTTTGTAACGCGAAGAGGGAGAGAGAATGAACGTGCTTGGAGAGAAAGAAAAACAGAGAGACGAGAAATTAGGGCGATGCCGGTGGTATTTTTCGGTTGACGACAATGCCCTTATACAAATTCCAAGTTGAAGGTAATGATGTGGAGATTTGCGATATTACTAGTACAGTCTTTTGGAGGGTATTTTCGTCTGAAATCCAATTGGGTTTTTGAAGATAGGTTTTTCATTTTGGGGTTTAGAAGCATCCAGAACCTTTTCGGCTGGCTCATCCGATATTTGATCGCAAGTGGTTTAAGTGACTAGTAAGCAGTGACACGACATCGTTTGAAACCACATACTTGAATCCACATTGGTGGTTTCTTTTTGTTCGTTCTTTTGATCAATCATCAAACACGTTGGTTTGGTCATACAATATATGGAAATTCCACTTTGAGCTATTTCATTCATATTGATAGGAACTTGATATCTCACGTTAGAAGGCGTTTGGTATTTTATTTAAATAGGAAATTTAAAAACTTTGATTTTTTTTTATAAAAAAAGAGTTCTTAAATTTATTTTTAAGATTCAAAAACTTGTTTGGTATGCAACTTGAAAACTATTTTCAAATCTTAAAATGTTCAGAACTTTTGGGCTGTTAGAAAAAAACTGAAAAAATAGATATTTTTTGTTTTTAATAATTGAGGTGTTTTTTAGTTGTTCTCAGAGTTTGCGTTTTTAAAAATATGGCTACCAAACATGTTTTCTTTGTTTTGAACTCAAATTCTGTATTCGAGTTTAAAATGTTGAATTCAAGTTGAATACCAAACAAGCCCTAAAAGATTTTAGACTAGCATACGAGCTCCTTGGCACCCCTTTTCTTTTTTTTTTTTTTTTTTTTTTTTGCAAAGGCAAATTATACCCATAAGCTCTTATCAACTAATATCGAAACTATATTTTACCAACCATTCCACTAAGCTAGATACCATGAAAAAAGTGACATATAAACTACATTAACCAGTGAAGATTGGTATTATGTATTGGTATAATATCGTATAATATCGAGTTATTGAATATTGATAGGTGAGTGAAAGTGTTCTCAAAGAAAGCAATGTGCTTCCACTAGGGCCGGTGTAAATGGAATGGACTTACAAGGATGTCACGCACAGAAGCATGACGGAAATTTACAATCCCAATATATCACATTTTAAAAATAAAAACAAAACAAAAGAAGATCTTGAACTGGTATGCGTTCTCCTGGGCACCATTGTTTTGCAAGCTAGTTTACAAACGCAAGTTCTACCATGAACTTGTATTAGTAGTCTTATATGTTTCTCAATACATTCGACATATCACAAAGGAGCAAGCAAATACCCCTTCTCCATCCAGATAAAAGATTGATTACAACAAAAGGCATGCTTTTCCGACTGACTTGTGCAACTATGTTACAACTACCTAAAGATATGGTGTGCAAAAACTGTGCTTCAATTGTCTTAACTTCCTCCAATACCCCGCCCAAATGCTAAAGTCCTGGCCTTTTCTCATTCAGCTTCACAAAGCAAAGCAACCTTGGCCTGTTTGAGTACATCAATTAACGCCTTAAGCTGCATTGCTGTGGGGAAGAGGTGGCCTCCAGTAAAGGGGACCCCGAACAATCCAGTCAAACTTTGCATTATGTGTCGTACAATGCATATCTTCAGCAATTCAAGGGAAAATTCTACATCCCATTAGCCAACTCACCATCCATATTTATCTCATCATTCAGCCCTGTGTAAATCTCTTATTGCTACCTCAAGATTTACCTCCACAAGCAATAGCTTAGCCTTTAGCCACTTTGTTTTAATCTCCAAAGCATCTATGTCCACCTCTCAGTCTTTTCCGTTGCCCTACTCTTTCCACAAAATTCTTCATACCTAAAGCGCTATGAACATGGGGCCCCAGCCAAGCCAAGTCAAACCTGAAGGTCTCAAGCTCCTCCCATAAAAGTTTTAGGTGCTAAGAGATCATCTGTCATATCCTTGACCTTTTCTGTATTCTTCAAAAAATGCAGGAGTTGGGCTGAAGCTGTGAATGCCCAATCAGTAGACATGTGACTTCTCTTCTTTTGGAATTCTATTAAAGAAGGATGCCAGGAACAAACTTTCATCAGGCAGTGGAGCAAAAGCTTTTTCTGTTTTACACTTAAACCCCTGAAAACCATGAGCTCCCCAGCTGGTGTGGACGACACATCCTCATGTTCCATGACAATGGGAGGATTAGCAGGGCTATCGGTGCAAACCTTCTCAGAACTTGGTTCCTCCTGGGAGGCAGACACCTTGTCATAACATGGTGCCTTATTTGCTGCTGATCAATCTGGAACTTTTAGAGGATTAGATTTGAAGGTCCCTGCTCGTCGTGCTTCTACGAGTTTTTTGTTCTTCTAAAATCTTAATTTCAGACTTATGGACTGCAACCTTGGCTTCAATGATACATGTGTCATTCACAACATATCCTTTACTATGGTCACAAAACTCACTTAGAGGAATTAATGATGTGAAGCCCGAGTTACTGTCACTTTTATTGAACACATGTTCAGTATCTGCAAAGTCCAAATATTAAAGATCACAAAACAGGTGAAGAAATAACAACAAAGGAAGCCCATTCCAAAGCTTTAAATTTGATGATATATGAACTCAATTAAGTTTTTAAGGCCAACCAAACCCACAAGAAAATATACATATATATGGAAAAATTCGAGATCTCGATCCATTTTGCAGTACGTGACAGAGGCGGGCGACATGACATGTGCATATATATATATATATATATATATATAGAGAGAGAGAGAGAGAGAGAGAGAGAGAGAGATGCTCTAGTAAGTACTTAAATAAGTAACTAAAATAACTAGTTAGTCCTGAAGTATTAGATCCAAGATTAAAAGACTTCCACGGTCCGCATTGTCAAGACTTGAGATCAAGACACTCCAATTTGAATTGTTTTAATCCGGACTGCAGAAAGAGATCTGATGATCAATTATTAACTGTTTATTTTACTTATTTAATAAATACACACACATATTTATATTCCAAAAAGAACGTCTTATATAGCGAACCAAAGGTAATTCAGCTGACATTTGGGGCCAGATTACCCAAATCAATGCCTATAAGATTTTGTTCGTTCTATACCTTAAATAGGAAATTAAACTGTCATCCTTAAATAAGTGCTCATTCTTAAATAAACAAATTTGCATATTTCCTTTCCTTTATCCACTTTCAGTATCTTGTGCGGTAAAAAATTAAAGTATAGAGACGCCAGTAAGGTATCAATTCGTAATCATAAACATAACATTTGCAGTAAGTGTGAGACAGAATCAAACCAGAACATCCATAACAGGACGCAACAAGCACCAGTTCCCTGTAATAAATTAGCTTTTCCCTAGAAGTTATAAAATAACATGGAAACAGACAAAAACGAAGATAAATGTGAATAGGCAACAGGAACATAAAACAAAGTACCCCTTGTTAAAGACTCGCTGCTTTGAAGTTGATTAACGATGGTCAAGCTGAATCGCGCATGTCTAGCCCACCCTAATGGCAATGTTGAAGAACCTGTAACATCCAGATAAACCGACAAGTAGTCTACATTGTTCCCCCTTGGATACATAAGGATTCGCCTGACCAAACCAAACAAGGCAAGTGAAAAACCAGAACATATCACAACGTAAAGAAATATATTAGCTTGTGAATGGTACTCAAAAAATACCATTCAAAAACACCGATGACGAAGACGTCAGAGTAACGCTTGACAGCATCCAACTTAGAGAAGTTGTCAACTTTCCATGTGAATATAACAGATGCAAGATCTTCCATGTGAATATCCACTTCCTCCAATTTCTTTATTTTTCTACAAAGTACAAAACCCACAAATAAGAAAATAGCATGCCACAATCACACCAAACATCACACAAAATAAACTAGTATAGAAGACCCATAACTTATTTTGTTTGTTTTGGTTACATAGTGACCAAGGCCCAAAAACACAAGTCAGCAACCCACAACACACCTGTATTCTATGACAGAGGGAGGAAGAAACCTGGGTTGAGCAACCCTAGAGATATCCTGAACTAAAAAGGCTCACAGAGAGGTGGAGGAACATCAAAATAATGGCATCCCAGCTCCATAGTCAGCCCAAAATTAGCTAGACAATCAGCTACACTGTTTTGCTGCCAATATGCATGATTCAGAGAACATATCCAGCTTTGGTTAAGGAGATTCTGGCAGCTCTTGATCAAGTTAAAATGAGGGTGTTTCCAATTCACCTCAACTGGGTTATGCATAAGCTTCAAAACAGTGGTTGAGTCAGTTTCCACCTCAAGTGGGGCCAACCCAGATTTCCAAGCAAGCTCCAACCCTCTGTATAAGGCCCAAAGCTCTGCCTCAATAACTTTGCCTGTTCCCAAATTTGCAGCAAACCCAGATAACCATTCTCCTTCTTGATTTCTGATCACACCACCTCCTGCAATGCACCCAGATCCACTGCGGTAGCTCCCATCCACGTTGAGCTTGTACCAGCCATGGTGGGGAAAGCTCCAGCACAACAACACCTGCTCCTTCTTAACCTTATTATACTTTTTCTTTCTGTTCAGTGTACATAGAAGAACCACAAATTTCAAAGTGGTTTAATTTATCGTTGAGGTTTTGGTTTTTGTTTAAAAAAACATTTAACAAGATTGATATGAAGAAATAAAGGTCAAGCTTTGAAGAATTAAAGCCACTGGTCGGAAGACTTACCTTCCCATCGAAGATTCCAACAACTCAGAGGCAGACTCAGAGACTCTGCTGCTCTAATTTTTTTTTCCTTCTCACGGCTTATAAAATAACTACTAACTTAGCTCGTTTAGAACATAGTTATGACCACACTTGTATTTGATTTGAAATTTTTCTCTGTCTACCACAAAATTATGTTTGATATGAATGGTTATAAGATCCTGATCCATGGATATATTTGTGGTAAACTTCTTACTTTAGAAAGAATATACGGAAATCATATATTTCATTGAGGTTAATTTTGTTATTTGCATAAGTTTTTTTTTCTCAATAAAATCATCAATTTTTGGGCAAACAATCAACGAAAAAGGCCAACTTTATATATTAACTTGTGTACCATCTCTCTAATAAAGCATGGAATCCATTGTATTGGTGGGCTCCACATCTATTAGAGAGATGATACACAAGTTGGTATCTAAAGTTGGTTTCTCTAGCATGATCCTTTGTGAAAACAAACTGAAACCTTAAAGGGTGTTTGTGAAATTTTTGAGACTTGAGGGGGTTTTTTGAAAACACAAGAAACCTCAAGGGATGTTAGTGTAAATAACTCTTCAAATTTTTCATTGTCTTCATCATCTTGATATTATCAATATTATAGCGATATTTTGACCAAATGTTGCTGAAGTGTGAGAGAAATTATCGATGTCGATATTATCGATATTTAGGATATATGTCCATATTTTAAAATATGACCCGAAAAAATGATAATATCATCAATATTTCGTCTATATTATCGATATGGTTGTACTTATATCTTATACCAAGTTCTACCTTTGTTGTTATTTGTATATCTCCTAAGCTATTGGGGAAGTGCCCCTTGCCGTGTTCTCCACAATAAATTTTTTGTAGATAAGAGAGGAATTTTGTAGATAAGTTTGATTAATTTGTTAGACGTTTAAAAGGAAAGAAAATGGGAAATAAAATTTTACAAATTTATAAATAAACCCAATCCTAGACATGTATTTATAAAAAAAACCCAAGCACTATTTAAACATAGAAACACACCCAAAATCAACAATTGTATATTTTTTGGGTGTGTTTATAAATGGGTTTTGAGTGTGTGTAATGATGGATTTTGGGTGTGTTTATAAAGTGTTTTGAGTGTTGGGTTTTTTTATAATTTCAGCCCCCATTTTGGGTGTTTTAGTGAAACTCCCATAAAATTTTCTATTTATCTTGCCATTGATTTGCCTTGTCACAAATCCAAGAATATATGGCTTCACTTCAGGTTTAATAATAAAAGCATTGATAGTGTGATACAAAATAGCCATTGCAAAGCTCAAATGAAAAGTCAAGCTTTCAGACCAAAATAAAAAATAAAAAATGAAAAGTCAAGCAATGTGAAAGCCAGCAGAGAAATCATATTTATCTTATACATATAATTGGATCAAACACAACATAAATTCATTTATCTTAGGGGTGTATTCAATTGAGATTTTAATATATTGTAATTACATGATTTTAATGTAATGAATTTCAAGTAATTATATAATTTTACTCATGATTTTAATAGATTGCAATTACATGATTTTATTTATATTTCTATACAAGCTTGAACTTTATCATCCATCATCATTCACCTAAATACATAACCTGAAGGGATATACCCAATTTTTAGGATTAATACAAAGATGGAGGCACAGTAATTATCAAAGGTTAGCCCAGAAAGAGTACACCGACATCAACAAGGTAACTCCCAACATAGCTACACATAGCCAGAATGAATACGTTAAAGAAACATAACACAACTGAGAAACCAACAATAGAAATACAAAAGCATAAGCAAATATTAGAAGCTACATCCAAAATCACCAACACCTATTGCAAAATAGACAACACCAAAAATACAAATAAAGAAACATACTGAAAACTCCTAGTCCAAGCCCATGACTACTCCTAGTTTTTGTCAAAGCTTGGACCAAAACTGTGGAGTGAAAAAAACACCTTGCACCATATCAACGTTTCTTCTAGATTGTGGGTAAGGCTTCTTCTTTCTTTTTTTGTTATCCTGGTCCCAATGTTTTGGGATAGGAAATTAGAAAAAAAAAATTTAGCGATGTACGTTGTATGCGCAGCAGCTACGCATAAAAATAAAAAAAGCCTCTTTGAGGCTTTAGATCAAGCAACTTGTGGGCACACTGGTAGAGTTGTGGAGGGTTGCAACTCCTTGAGAGGAAATGTCTACAATGTGCAGGAGATTCTAAAAAAAAAAGTATTGAAAATATAATTTTGCTCCAAATAAGCTTGTCTACAAGGAAAGAAGAGCTATTGGAAAATGCACATTAGCTCCATAAGAGGCAATATCGTCTTTCTTGTTAATGTTTCTTTATCGTCTCTCTTATGAAAAGTGCTTTTTTATGTACAGTCGAAAGCATACAAAAATAATGGGGGAAAAAAGGTATGAGAATTGATGAGATTTGTTATGTGATTTGGTATTTAAATCACATACTCAAAAGTCTCACACAATACATTTAATGAAATACCTCAAAATCAGTAAGTTTTTGAATACCACAATACTTTTTCTTATCTTTTAAAAGTCCTAATTGAATATCATCGGACTTGTATTGATTATTTAAAAATCCTAATTGAATACCACCAGATTTTTATAAGCTTCAAAACAATCTATTAAAATCACAATTGAATACACCCCCTAGTTGTTCCTTTCCCTGGTGTTATGAATGCCTATATATCTACATTTAACCAGTACTGGAAATCCACATGAACATGATGACTTTAGTAAAACAAAAACACCATACTCATTATTGTAAATCAATTCTTATAAAGAAAAACAGCAATGTACAGGAAAAGTGATCTTAGATATCCCCAAACTTATGGACCTTGAGTCAATTCTCCAATCAACATTCTTGTATCCAATGGCAAATCCACCAGAAGTTCAAGCTCAGGTGTGTCTCTCAAGTTGCTCCAAAGATAAAAGAATGCGGGGTTTTCTCAATTTAAGCACAAAGCAACGTGCACGAGTAGTCAATTGAAAACACTCAAAAACTTAAATTACAAGCTAATAAGACCAAAAGTACAACAACAACAACAAAAACGCCTGATTTCTTAGTGTACTTCACATTGCAGTTCTCGGGGAAAATTAATCAAGAGACAGAAAAGCTAGCATCACGAGCTCAATGTACATACGGAAAGGTTTGTGATCATTCTTTTTGTACAGCTGCGTCTGTGTTGGAAAAGTAGTCATGCCTGGAGGTGATTAAAAGCACGAAAGGAAAAAAAAAAGTCAAACTTAACCTGCCAATAAACTTGTGCGCATGTTTTGATACTTTTCAACAAAACCATCTTTATCCATCCAAAACAATAAATTGCTACTTTGCACCAAAGATGAACACTTAATTCCCAAATCGTATATTGAACATATGAGTATATACTGGATTCCAACTTACGTTATTTTGCGTGACAATTGAGTCAAGCCTGTCCCAGCCATTGCAACATTAACACTAAAAAGATTCCAGTTTTTCTGCAATTTCAGAATAATCTCATGAGAGCTTCGCAATAAGCTGCAAGTAAGTTTTTTGGAAGTATCAAAGAATAATTTTTCTTAAGTAGCACGAACATTTATCTGATGCAATTACGAAGGCCACCATGTGGCAAATCATATAGAACTGAAATAGTTATATACAGCCAATCAACCAGACAAAAGCACTACTTCTTGTGTAATTATATAGGTCAGTCATTATGTAATTCAACCAGCTTCAATAAAGTATGTTGAAAAAATTAACCAGCCAAGCAGCACTGTTAGAAGGCAAAAGAAATGCACAGAAAGGTCCAGACACCATCAATTAAAAATGAAGTGTGCAGAATAAGTGTTAAGGTAGTATATATGAGCCCAATAAAAAACAATTCCCAGAAATCCTCTTCCTAAAATCCAATGCAATAAAAAACAGGCTATATAAAAAGAGAGACTTGCTCAATGAGCAGCTGCTATGTGTCTTCCATCATAATATGATGGAAAATCAAGGGCACCTGTTTCCTAGGTGCAGTGTCTATCAAAGACTGGTTGATGAGTAGCTGCTAGAAGTTGGAAATAGACTCGAATTGGCTGGTGGACTTGCCAATACAGAGCTTTAAGACAATGTACTTAACTTTTCTGGATTGAGCACATATGCAAAATACTGAAGGAGAAAATTGAAAGAATATATGTGCAAGTAAATCTAAAACTAAGGAGCAAATACTTCATGCAGTAAATGAAGCGGCTAGAATACACAATGCAGATTGGAAGGGTCTAACAGATTCTCCTCCAGAGAGAAGAAAGTGCACTTATAGGTAACTAGCTATTTGGACAAGATTAAATCCTCTTTTTCTTCATCATGGCCTTACAATGCACAAAGATGATAATTTTGTGATGTTAGTGGTCGTGTAGCAGGTTTTACAGCTTTATGATGTAACTATTATAAGTTTGTTGGAACTACTTTATAGTCAGTTTGTTTTTTTTATAAAAAAAATCTAAAACAATGAAAACTTACAAAAGCAATAAGTGTTGGACTCTAACATCTTTCAGAGCTAGAAAACAAACATACCGGAGTAATCACCATACTGTAACGAGACCAAATAAGCCCAGTGCACGTAACAGCTGCAAAACAATATTTCAGGTATGATATATACCATAATTCTAAACATAGATCACATAGACAGCTGAAAACCTGTATTCCCAAAAGGTGCATACCTATTTGCTGAGGATAAGAGATATTTTCAGGTGGCTTTGAGAAATCAGCAATATTTGCTATGCTAATGCCCCATTTAAAAGTTGGAGCCCAAAAGTGAACTGCATTATCATGAAAACACTCTTAATCTACGAGTCACTAAAATAACATGGCAGGTTCCGGCACGACACAAAGCAACTCAATAGCCCCACCTAAACACCTAATTATCATGGTTCATGACACATTGTATTGTTGGTTTAGAGCTGAGACTAGAGGTCTTGAGATGGAAGAAATTATTTATCTTGTACAAAAATGTTTTAGGCATTAGGCCAACAAGTTAGATCCACTATTTTTCTTACTCATCAAATTAACACCAATCCTGAGAGTTATGCCTGTCAGTATAGAGGTTGCGTTTTCTACAGTAAACATGATTAAAGAATGATTGCACAATTAAATGGAAAATCAATGGATGAATTCATCATGCACTGAAGATTTTGTGTGTAATTGCAATTGAATAGAAATTTTAGATTAAAATTTTCTACATTTTCTAATGTTGCCCCCTAAATTCCTGGCTGGTTCTGTAACCAAAATGAAGTGCATCAAAATTGATCATCTCCGCATATTTTAATCAATAGAAAATAAAAAAATTGCTTATTCCATTGTCAAAACCTGATTGTCTGCAGGGATTAGCCAAAACCCAGATGCCAAAATTCAATCTTTTACAGGGATCGAATCTAATACAGTATAATAAATTTCAAAATTCTCAAAACCGTATAAGAACAATTATAGAATGTTTAAGGAAAACATAAAAGAAAAATGAAGATAACGAACTGGTTTTAGGGCCTGCTGGGTGGTTCCAGAAAGCTTGGACCTTTGAAGCTGCCATGGGAGATCGGTTTCTATCTGTCTGGCTCTGTCTTTGTGAGTTTTGGGAAAACAGGGTGAAGTTTAGCTTACCACATCGTGCCACCTACTTCGGGACCTGACCGACCAAGTACAAGGTTCTAGGCCTGTGCCCATGTTTGGAAAATTCTTTTATCAGGTTGTACCATATAGATTTTTTTACTTTATTTTGTACTAGAGGAATATTTTTTAATCAGGTACCATGTAGTTTTTTTCTTTTTTTTTCAGAGACATTTTTTTCATAATAATTTTTAGAGATTATTCGTTTTATTTGTCTCTGAACTTTTACCCGATTTGCATTTGAGTCCCTCAATTTTCAAAATCGTTTCCGTGGTCCTTTAACTTTAATTTCGTTAGGACAAATGGTCATGCCCTCAATTTTGTTAACTTTTTCTGTTAAATACAATGATAAAATGGTATTTTGAATTATTTTGAATTTCTAATTTCTCAATATTCCTTTCACCTAAAAAATAAAATTAAAAATTAGAAACTAAAAATTAAAAAATCTTATTCCTCTTCAGCCAAACTAAAAATTAAAAATTAGTTCTTATTTCTAAAAACTTGAATTTTTTTTAATTTTATTCATTTTTAATCAATTTAAAATTTAAAAATATAAAAATACTATTTTGACTCTGCATTTAATAGAAAAGTTAACAGAATTGACGGCATGATCATTTGTCCTAACGAAACTGAAGTTGAATGACCACGAGAACAAATTTGGAAATTGAGGGACTCAAATACAAATCGGATATAAGTTCAGGGACTAATAAAACAAATAACCATAATTTTTACTGAAATCTATGAGACTAATATAGGTTAGGACTTTAACTTTATAATAGAAATTAATTTAGAACATGGACTTGTAAAGTCAACTTGGGCCGTTGCCAATATTGGACTACACAAACAAAGACAAGAGAAAGAACATAGGTAGGCCTCTTTTCTTTACTTTTATCCTCAAGTTTTTTCCAAGCATGCAGTGCCCAATTGGCAAATACATGGCACAATATAACAACTGTTTACCCTAAAATTCCTTTGAGTTAGTGTGGAAAAGTATATTGCAATTGCAGAGTACTTAAAAAATAAAAGGAAGTGTAAGTACTTAAAAACAAAAAGGACATATAGCATAGAACACCCAATTAGCGAAGAAGATTGCAATTGCTTCTAGTTTCAATTGCCTTCACAATGAGCTGAAACTAAATAAAGAAGATTGTAATTTTGTTTACTTCATCAGTCTATTATCTCGGTCTAGCTTCAGGAGAGAGAGGAAAGGGCATAAATAAAGCTGAAACTAAAATTTGTTTGAAATTGTCTTTTAAAAGCAGGTTTTTATATTACAAACCAATGTGATTTATGTTATGTTCCCTAACTTCTATAATCTCTTTTCTCATATTTTTATCCATTTTCTTGTCTATCTTTAGTAAAATAAAACAAGAAAGTTTCCAAACAGACCATACTCTTTAAACAGAAATGTATGAGGCTTACAAGGTGAGATGCCCAAAGATTCCCATGTATTTTTGTCTCTAAACACCTCTCCAGATGTGTTAGGCCATTTCCAGTCATAGGGCTAAATGTAGTCCATAGCTAAAAATTTAGTCCTCCAAAATATTAATTTTTTAAAGAATAGTGCATGGCTAAATTTGTCCATCTCCAGTCATGCAAGGCTATATTTTAGGGTCCTTCATATTTTATTATTTTGAGAAAAACTATAATACAATACTCATACATTCTACAACTATATATTGTTTAATTTAATTATAATTTTTTTTTAAACAACACTTGAAAACATTTAAAAAAGGTGACCACATGTAAATTTAAAAATAAAATTAGAAAAAAAAAGTATGGGTTTTAATGGTCTGACCTCCAACGATCATAACCAATAATTTTTTATAATTTTTTCTTAATTACATGAATTGACATTTAAAAAGGTGGTCACATTTATAAAAATTAAAAATAAATAAATAAAAGATTGGTTTTCAATGGTCTGAACTGCAACGGTCACCACCAATACTTTTTATCTTAAACAACATGAATTGACAACATTTAAGTTGCATGGAGCCCACAAAAAATTTGGCCTAGGCCAAAGCTGGACTACATGTGGTCCAGTTGAAGGGCTAAAAAACCAAATGTGGCCCTCCAATTTTGGCCAAAATTTTGTTTAGCCTATGGCTAGAGATGAATCTAGAGATGGCCTTAAGTCAAGTTAATTGTAGGGATTCCTGTCACAAAGAACTTAGGGAAGTATCTTGTCGTGCCACTAATTCATGGAAGGGTTTCTCAGAGAACTTATGCAGATTTATTATAGAAAATGCAAGGAAGACTCTCCAATTGGAAAGCAAAATTGTTGAATATGACGATATAGGGAAATTCAAAGCATCTAGGAAGAAAGGAGGAGCGCAACGAATATGGTTAAAACAAAGGATACGTTCTAAATCAATTCTTTCACAACTTATCACATCATCCATGGTTCACTTCACTCCCTAATTGCGGATTATGACTAAGGCTACTCAAGGATCGGAAACTTTCAGAGTGTTAAGGTAAAAAATCTCTCCTATTGGAATAAGAGCGTTAACGACCAGAGCAGATGGAATGAAATAGCAATTGCAGCTACTTCTGTGCGTGGCTATCTTCTCCTATTGATTAATGTCCTTCAAAGAGCGTATTCTATTCCTTCAGTCCGTGGGTGTAGGACTACTGCAATCATTCCCTTCCTCACAACTCATTCTTCTTCTTCATCACCAGGAGTTGATTCTATTTCTTCTTATTCGTCGCCCTTGTTAGGAATAGCAGGTAATCTCATATCAAGATAAGGATTCGCAGGCTAGACAAATATTGAATTAACAAAGGAATGAAGAAGTAAGGCAAGGGAGCTGTTGAGAATGTACGAATAGGTATGTCATTCGCGGTTCCATATGCAATGTTTATATAACAAGGGACATAGAAGGAGGTGCTAGTAGTATAATGCAAAGAGGGACTTCAGTCTCATATTCATGTCGTTGTTATTGAATGTACCCTCGTCACAATTGAATCAGCCATTGAGTACATAGAAGCTCTGGCTCTTGCCGCTGCTTCACTAAGAATACGATTTGGAGCTCTTGGGTTCATGACTGGTGCTGCTGCTATTGAACCATCTCTTTGAAGGCCAAATTCCACGTCAGTAAGAGAAGTAGGCAAAAAAGATGCTCTCCTAACCGGTATCGGTGGTGGTGTCATAGAAGTAAGTAAGCGATGTTGCCGGTATCGGTGGTGGTTCAAGAAGTGAATCAGATTCATCCTATAATAAGTAACAAGATAGTGTGAAAGGGATTGATTGGGATTCATCGACATCTGAGATTCATTTTGCTCAACTACACGACACACCTCATGTACTTCTAATGGAAAAGATCATGAATATAACTGAACTTTTTACTCTAGAATTTCTCTATGATAGCATGGAAAAATGAAAGGATGATTGCATTATGATAAGATAAAAGAGTTCCAGAAATGGAAATTATGAACTTTTTTGTTGTTTTGGTTGAATTGTCGAGCAAAATAAATAATTGTGTTTGTTGATTTTATTGATGTGTTCAAATGAAAATTACTCATGATCCACTTTTTTTGTGTGGAGACACTCCAATGGAGATGTACAAAAGCTGAAAATTGATATTTCGTGAAGTAAAGCATTCAATGGCGGAACCAGGAATTTTTCAACGAGTGGGCTAGCTAAAGTTATTAGCTTAAAATTTAATGATTATTTTTTTTGGTACTTCCAATTTCTATAGTCTTCCTAGAAATAAAAGTAAACATTAAATCATATATACCAAGCTAGTTCATAGCTCCATAGACTAATTTTCAATAAGTTTTAACATAAACTAAATAGGGTTTAACACCATAATGGATTGAACATCTAAGGCTTTTTACCTAGATTGACCTTAGGTTCCTTCATGCATTCATATCATACATGAAAAGTTGTTTTATGTAAAAATATTGACTAAGTATGAAAAATGGGTTTTCGGAATAATTATTTTCTCAAGATAATTTTTGGCGGCTTTTATTCCTCACACATCAAATAAGAAAACTTGATTTTATAGTATTTTAGTATGAAGTATATATTGACTTAATGAGCCATCATTTTTAGCCTAAATCGTATTTTGCACTAAAACCGATTTTTCATATTTTGATTTTGTGGGAATTTGATTTTCTAGTATTTTTTATTTTAATCCAAATGGGGGGTACTTCCTTATTTACATTGTAAACTTAAGTAAATGGAATAATATAAAAATAAATAAAAGTAAAATGACAAAGACATTTACTTAAATGTTGAAAATGGAAATAAGGTAATATGTATAGCACCACTAACTGGACTAATATTGAAAATAAGTTAAATATATAAGTTTTATATATTTTTTTTCTTAAAAAATCACACTAAGCTACAGCCCACTGTAACCTTTAGTGTGGTTCTGCCCATAAAAGCATTAGCTCCCATAACATTACCGTAAAAAAATATATATACAAAAAATGCACAACATTATACAAGGACATGAATTGGTCAGTCTATTATGACCATTGAGAGCATAGAAACGACCAACACACAGCATCAATCTTGTTGCCTTTAGTTTTAGTAGTTGTAGTTGCAGCAACTCTACATAAAAGACTACTTATTACAACCCTCTCAACCGCAAGCAGTAGTTCTCTTCTTAATATTGGATAAAATCACAAGTTTGAATATCTCTTCCCTCGTTAATGAAAGAAGAAAAATACATTTTATCTAAAAATCAAGATAACATTAAGATAGTGGAAATCTATAGAAATTGTGAGAAATGAGACTAAGATAGTGGAAGAGTACAAAGAGAGAATGAGGAAGCAATGAAGGTTTTGAGATGGAGGTGTCAAACGGCACGGCCTGATCTATTTAAATTTGTGTCATTAAGTTATTTGGGTGGGGTCGAGTCGGTCCATTTAATTAATTGGGTTGTGTTGTGCTAGTCTATTTATTAAAACCATTGATCTTGTCCCAGCTCAAAGCCCAAGTCCACATGGAATTGGGCCGTGCTCGAGGCAGGCCCATGCTTGGCTCATTTAACTTGAACATTTTTTTCCCTTTAATTTCTTTTTAAAAAAAATTATTCATGTTAGCATATTAAATTTATAAAATATATATATATATATTAATACCTTTCTTATATGTAATATGAAACTAAAAATTGAAGATTTGTTGTAGTATTTATTTATTGAGGATTTAATATGGGACTAAAAATTGAGGATTTATTGTAGTATTTATTTAATATGAAAATTTATGATTTGTTGGAAGAAGAACCCACCAAACCAAAGTCCATATATGTAGATATCGAGAGGAGGCTAAAATATGATTTATATAAAGTGGGCCTTGAAAAATAAAACAAATTTAAATGGGTTGGACCGGGCTTGAAGCGGGTTCGAGCCAAGCACTGCCCATGCTTTCTGGTCGTGCATACTAGAGCCATGTTGCGTCTCATTTAAACAGATTAGGCTTGTGTCGTACTGAGCCAACCCAACCCATTTAACACATCCGAGGCCAACGAGGCAAGCTGACGATTTGGGCCCACAGTGCATGAAATCTACTAAACCATTAGCCAAAACCTAGTTCATCCATTTGAAAGGTATGAGTAAAAGTCCAAAATAACTTACCTATATTATGTCGTATACTTCTCTCTTTCTCTATCTCCCTCATCATATGATTAGAGAAATAGAGATGCGTACACAAATAGGTAGACTAAATGAAAAGATAGACATTGAGCTTGACGCTCTCTCCCAATATCTCTTGTATCAAAAAATCAAAACTAAGGAAATAATTAAGATAATGAGGGCATGAAAGAAAGTAATGGACCAACATAATGTAAGAATCAGATAGTCTTGGAAGGGGAACTCAAGAGGTTAATAATGTTTGTTAACTCTCGGAAGATTTAAGAGGTTAATAATGTTTGTTAACTCTTGGGACAAGGGTGGAACCAGAAATTTTTCAATGGGTGGGCTAGCTAAAGTTATTAGCTTAAAATCTAATGATAATGTATTTTTGTACTTACATTTTCTATAGTTTTTCTAGAAATAAAAGTATACATTAAATCATATAAATCATGCTAATTGTAAACACAAGAAAAAAAATGAAATTAGAGCCATATTATTCACAAAATGGTGAATTTCATTTGGAAAAATGCTTCTCTTTTGGAGACAAATTAATAGAAATGTTTTAAAATTGATGTTGGAACAAACTTTTACACCAAATACAAATGTGGAAGACCCCTGACTATGCCTATTGGTGTTGAAATTGTATATTTATTTATTGTTAAAATATTAGGCTATATGTGTATTTAATTTTTTTTTCCCCAAACCTTCCTGGGCTACAGCCAAGGGCAGCCCTTGCCTTGGTTCCCTCCATGTCTTGGAAGATTTAAGAGGTTAATAATGTGGTCGAACGCGATTGAGAAAGACAAAAGTAAACAATTACACAACACAATAATTTGTTGACGAGGTTTACTCAATATGAGCTACGTCCTCGGGTTGTTAGAGATTCACTATAAAAGTATAAGAGAAAACGATTAAAATTCGGTCAATACTAGATTAAGAATGAATGGTAAAATAGGTTTGAGGGTGACGGTAGCGTCAGTTTGATGATGGATGTAGAACCCCTTTTTTTTTCTTCTTACTTTCTTAATATCAATGTTGCGTAAGGAATACGTTGTTTCAGATTACCAAGAAATACAACTTGCCAATCATACATGATAAAATTGTAGGCTCCATTATAATCCCAGTACAATTTGCAAGCTTGGGCGTTGGACCTACAAAATGCAATCATTAATGGCGTTTCCTCAGCAGATATGTCCATCCATGAACTACTTGTTCCTGAAAATTGCAAGTGGCAATAAATCTCCAACAGTTATCTCTTAACATATCTTTGATATTGCATTCAATTACTAGAGGCCATTATCTTTCCCCACCCAATGAGACTCTTCACAACTTCCTTTCTTGGGCTTTGAAATTTCAATGTGCCCAAAAGAATATAAGAAGCACTCTGAGAAAAGACTTTAGAAGATTCAAGTCATCCTTCATTTAGTGCATGTGCCTCTAGAAATATGCTTCATGGTTTTTTCTTAATCTTAATTCAGTTCTATGTGTGATTCCGCCCTTATTTATATGGAGCTTAGAGAAGAAAGCGTATAATTAATTCAAATTTATATGTGATTCCATCCTTATTTATCAGGTTGCTATGATTAGATAATATGAACATGTTTAAGGGCTTCGGTTTTGATAGTTAAATAAATAATAAGGAGGCGTTTGGTATCCTATTCAAATATGGAACTCAAAAACTTTGATTTTTCTTTAAAACAAGGAGTTCTTAACTCTATTTTTAAGATTCAAAAACTTTTTTTGTATGTAACTTGAAACCTGTTTTCAAATCTTAAAAATTTGAGAACTTGTGGGTTATTAAAATTAAAAATTAAAAAACCAGATATTTTTTGTTTTTAATAATTGAGGTGTTTTTTAGTTGTTCTTGAGTTTGAGTTTTTAAAAATAAAGCTACCAAACAGGTTTTCTTTGTTTTGGACTCAAATTATGTTTTTGAGTTTAAAAAGTTGAATACCAAACAGGCCCAATCTCTCCTATCGGTATTCAATCACCACGGGTGTGGCTCTTAAGAGTAATTAAGAAACTACATTAAATAGTCACATATAACATTATGTTACTATGTCCCCTTCAAGTATCACATCTACAATTTGTTTTCTGCAAATCAAGTATCGCACCTTCAAGTACTATGTGTTGCATATTATATTATTATTCCCATAGCAAAGGAGATATATTTTCTGTCCAGTTAAAACTTTATAATAGTAGATGTACCAAAAAAAAATAAAGATTAATACTATAGCAGTACAAAGAGCACGTGAGAGTTTTTGGCTCTTACAATGCACCCAAACAGTTCCCATACATTTCCTGTCTCGCCCACATGAAGCAAGCCCTACAAAGCTGTTCCCATTGGCCCTTTCATTTCATAATTGATTTTCGTACATCATGAAGCTCAAGTTTGAAAAAACCACCACTTGCCAAATTTGTAGTCAAACATCAATTTGATTTAAATCAATTTATTTATAAAGAAAACATAGTACACGTACCATGTTAATTAGCTATTTAGATGATTAATTAATTAATCAGCTAGTGAGAGACAACTAAGGAAAAGCATCATCTTCATGATGGAGGCAAAATAATTGGTGAAAGCAACCTATCTTAAGCGTATGATATATAGCCAATGACTAAAATATCAATAATATCGAGGATATTATCGTTTTTTCAGTTCTAGGATATTTTGTAACATATCTATACACATATCGGATAAGTATCGATAATATCGGAAAATATCAACATCGATAATTTCTCTCACAATTCAGCAATATTTGGCCAAAATAATATCAAGATGATGAAGACAGTGCTATGGAAAAGATTCTTGTGTTTTCACAAAATCCCCTCATGTCTAAAAAATTACACGAACACCCCCCTGAGGTTTCTTTCACAAAACCCCTTTTTGTTAATTGTTTGTCCAAAAATTGATAATTTCATTTAAACAAAACTTATACAAATGACAAAATTAACCTCAGTGAAGTATATGCAATCTAATCTCAAATGCCAATTTTGTCATTTGGAGAAATTTTGTGTGTGTATAAAATCATCAATTTTTGGATGAAAAATCAATACAAAGGAGTTTTGCAAAAATAATTTAAAACCTCAGGAGGTGTTCTTGTAATTTCTTCAACTTCAAGGAGTTTTATGAAAAAAATCAAAAACCTCAAGAGGTGTTAGTATAAATAACTCAAATTTGAACCTTATAAGAGCTCTATGTGGTACTAAGTCACTTATGTATCTTATCATGCAATGTATAAATTGTAAAATATTGTAATAAATCATTATAAATAAATGATTATGGTGTGTTTAATCTTTTTTCATTAATTACTACATATTTTTTACACTCGCAGAGTCGCCGTGTTTGTTAGCTCGCTATAATAAATTAAAACTTAAATCAATTAACCAACCAAATACATTCAATTCCACTATTTCTTTTTTTTTTTTTTTTTTTTTTTTTGTTTTTATATAGTAAGAGATAATTGACTAAATAAACATCCTCCAAAGTTTCAGAAATTTTTTTCAAGTTTTTCTAACAATTTCCGTGGTTTTTATTCAATTTTTATCGATATCAATAATTTCTCGATATTTCCATCAAAATTTTCATATTTTTTGGATTACCAATATTTTCGAAACCATCAATATTTTAAACCTTGTATATAAGTAAATATATAATCAAGCACTCTTGCCCTGAAGAATTCGGGACCAAACACTGCATTTTGCATCCAAATAAACAACTTCTAAGTTCTTGTTTGAATGTGTAATTTATATTGATTATCCAACAACATAACATATCAAATATTTAACAAAATAATATTATTTCTTAAATAAAAAAGACTATTAAAAATAAGATTCATTAAGATTACACGTATCCCACTTGTAATTCTATTTTTTCTTTTGTGGCCAAAACTAGCCGTACTACATTAATAAAATCGATGGAGTGGTCATTATGGAAAAGTAGGTAAAATTACTTGCAAGCTGAACTTTCAAAAGTACGGACATCAACATGTGAGTGTGACTGGTAGGCAACAACAAACAACAACTTTCAAACTTTATTTCAAAAAAAAAAAAAAAAAAAAAAAAAAAAAAAAAAAAAAAAAAAAAAAAAAAAAAAAACTTTCCTTAAACTCGGGACATAATACTTTTGAGCATATGTCAAAGTCTTACAATTAAAAATCTTAATATGGGCTGTTAGTAATTATTTGGTCTAGCATTTAATTTTGAGTTTATTGCATAAAATTGCGGATTTAAATTTTCTAAATGAAACTTTGTTATATTGTTGAATGAAAAAGAAGAAGAAGAGATATACCTATTTTTAACACTAATAATATAGATAAATCATACACCATTTAATTTCTATAAACAAATCCAAAAAATGATATCTGACCCTATTGAATTGAATTTAATTATTAAATTATTTGATGCCCTATTGAGTGTTTTGGGTTTTTTAATGAGGTTTTGGGGTTAGGTTTGTTTTAAGAAATAAATCACAGTTTTGTAATTTAAAAGAAGTTAAAACCTTGTAAATGAGCTTTAAGTGTGTTTCTAAAGTCTATTTCATATAGGTTTTTATTTTAATAATTTGGGCTCCTGTATTAGATATAATAGTGAATCTCCAAAAATAAAAAATAATGATGTCAATGCCTGAGTTAAGAGAAGAACAAAACAAAGGATTACAATGTATTTTTAATTTTAAACATAAAGTTATTTTCACGATTTTTTATAATGTTATTAATTTTTTTTTAATATAAGCGATATTAATTTATTATGAAATTAGGGGTCTCTTGTGACGCCAAATTTATTATGAAATTATAAATATGATTGGATAGCATGGCAAAAAGAAAAAAAAAGAAATAAAAAAACATGATACTGGAGGATCATACATGGAAAAATCCAAAACTAATTTGGTGAGCTCATCTAATCACACAGAGGCCTGCATATGGAGATGAGCAGATTTGCAGAGGATTGAGGGTCCTGTTGGCTTCGTGATGACACCTAAGCCGTGGCCAGTGACCACCACCAGCTTTGCCCCAAAATCTCGTTTCGCTTTACCCATACCAAATACTTTTTCTTTTTTTTCTCTCATGCCTCTTCTCACTAACAAATGCCATTCTCCTTTAACTCATTCACACAAATGCCACTCCCATCTTTTCTACTCTCTCTCTCTCTCTCTCTCTCTTATATATTTTAAGGTTTGCTTTGACCCTCCAATGCACGTTTAGAATCCGAAGGCTTTTTCCTCCTCCATTTAATTATACAATGATGACTATTGTTTCTGTGTTGTGTGAGCAATCTAGACAATTTTAGGCAAATGCTTCCCATAATATGCTTTATAATTTGATAACACCCCTCTCTTCTATTGATAAAAATAAGTGAAAACCCTAAATCCATACTAACTTAAAGAAAACTACTTAGGTATAGTGTATGAACAAAACCAACCATGCAATTAAGTCCAAAATCAAGTTTAACTGATTTAGAGATTTCATAGACGATACTAAATATTGTCAAATGACATATATGACATTATCATTTATAACATTAATTCTAATGATGATAACTAACAATCAAATAAAAGGACATGTGCCATGCATTGCAACTTTTTTAATTCCCATACACGTAAATCAAGAAATTAAAATGATTAAAATCAATCTTATTCACTTAACAAGTTAATAATATTAGATATACGTCAAATTTATAAAGTGTTGCGTAACCAAATGATCTGACAATTAATTTGTAACAGTCAGTAGATGTCGTGGATAAAAACTAACAATACCATGGCCTGGCCAAACTTGTCAACTTGGCAAATTTCAACTTTTGTTAGGTTCTTCTGGTAATAGTCCCTCTTGACCTTGACCATGGACTGAACCCTATGACTATCTCTCAGAACACAGACAAAGAAGCGGTCAAAGCAGCAACTAGCTTTAATAACTATGCTACAGTGTCAAAATCGTAATTAATCACCAAAACCCAGGGCATTGCAGAATGGACATTTCGGGACGATCAGATTATGGTATATAAGGGCCCCACCTTTGTCCATTTCATCTGCACACTGTTTTAAATCTTTTCCTTCTCTGTCCTGTGGTAGCTTCCATCACTCTCTCACTCAGAGATTGCACCGAGGAAGACACACACTACGGCACTCACTCTCGTAGATCTGAAACCCACAAACCCCAAAAACCCTGAGCTCCGAGGACGATCTGGTGAGCATTTTCTCTGCTACACTCTCTGCTTTTCTGTTTCTTTCATTTTGTATGGATATGGGGGTTGTTTTAGTTCTTGAGGGATCTGAGTGTTCTGAAATTTCTTGTTCATGATTAAATGTGGGGGGTTTCTGGGTTATGGGTTGTGGTTGGATAATGCAAATGAGGGTTCTTTCTTGGTGGGTTTTGTGTTGAGCGTGCTCCACTGTGAAGTGAATTTTGTTATTGGGGTTTATAGTTGTGTTTGGGCTTGAGATTTTTTCTTGATGATTGGTTCTTGGTTATGGATTTGGAATGTTGGATTTAGTGCTTTCATTTGGTTAATTAAGTGGGGATTAGTATAATGTACTACTATGATTAGTGCTTTTTTTTTGGTGATGGGAAGATGAGAGGTTGATTCTTGTGTTCTATGTCTAGATTTTTAAGATCAGAATCTTTATTTTTCTTTTTTGACACTCCAAGTTGAAAGAAAGAAAACTAAATTTTTTTTTGGGTTGCTTTAACTTGGTACTTCGATTGTAATTTTTGTTTACTGGGTAACACGATCTGATTTGCGTGATCTGTGTTTAGAACAACATTTTTATTTTATCAAAATTTATTTCCGGGTTGAAGGTATTAATAGTAGACGGCCGTGATTTCCAGAACCCAGAAGATATAGAGAGGGCATCTCTGTGTTATGTTTATAGATACCATATAAAAATCACTCTGCTTTTGGCATTTGAGTTGTTTTATCTTATTTTATGGAATTTAAATTTCTAATGCTCAGCTGATGGTTGAGCTTAGACAGGGCTACTATGTATTTCTATCGTTTTCTGAGGTTAATTCATACTTGTGGTCTTTTATCATGCTTGATCCTTTTTACTGATTACTTACCGTCTTATATGACTGATGCTGACGGGTGTTTATACACTATTTATGAAATGTATTAAGTGTCTTCTGAACATTTTCGATGATGCAGTCTAGGTGGTGATTTAACAAAAATGGCTGTCGCGGATGCTGAAAACCCTCGGCTTGGAGAAACGACTTGTGGTTCTTTACTGCAGAAACTACAGGTGACTTATATATTTACCTTTGATTGTCTGTCTTTTTCTTCCTCACAGCTTCTTTTTATGTAACGTGAAGATTGGATGTTGAACTAATGCATGATTTATTGCAGGAAATTTGGAATGAAGTTGGCGAGAGTGATGAAGAACGAGACAAAATGCTTCTTCAATTAGAGCAAGAGTGTCTAGATGTATACAAGAGGAAGGTCGAGCTGGCAGCAAAGTCAAGGGCACAGCTTCTTCAGGCATTGTCTGATGCCAAACTTGAACTTTCCAGTCTTGTATCAGCTCTTGGAGAAAAAAGTTTTGTTGGAGTTGTGAGTAATTACAAATTTTTTCTTCATCTTATTAAAAAAGAAATTACATATTTTTTCTTCATATGAACTGATGATCTTTTATTGCTACATTAAAGCACGTTAATAGTCTATTATTTTGTCTTCTAAGTAATAATGAATTGTTTGTTTACAGCCCGAGAAGACTTCAGGAACAATCAAGGAACAGCTTGCGGCTATAGCACCAGTACTGGAGCAGCTGTGGAAACAGAAAGAGGACAGGGTGAAGGAGTTTTCTGATGTACAGTCACAGATACAAAAGATTTGTGGAGAAATTGCTGGGAACTTGAATCTCAGTGAGAGTCCTGCTGTTGATGAGTCTGATCTATCCCTGAAGAAATTAGATGAATATCAATCCCAACTTCATGATCTTCAAAGGAAAAGGTAAATATATCTTATCCTCATGAACATGGCAAAATGCTTGATCTGCAATAAGTTCATAGTGTTAATTTCTCATTTGATCTGACAGAGTGAAAGATTACACAAGGTGCTTGAATTTGTGAGCACAGTGCATGACCTTTGTGCTGTACTTGGGCTGGACTTCTTGAGTACTGTTACAGAGGTCCATCCTAGCTTAAATGACTCAACTGGTGTGCAATCCAAAAGCATTAGCAATGATACTTTATCTAGGCTGGCTAAGACTGTCTTAGCACTAAAAGAAGATAAGAAGCAGAGGCTGCATAAGGTATTTCTTTTTTCCTTTTTCTTTTTCATTATTTGTGTTTGTAGAAAATAATAATTTATATTTCGGATTAAATTTGACATTTATCTTCACTTTAAAGCTCCAAGAGTCAGCAACACAGCTACTTGATCTGTGGAATCTGATGGATACCCCTGATGAGGAAAGGGGATTCTTTGACCATGTTACCTGTAACATATCAGCTTCAGTGGATGAAGTGACTGTTCCTGGGGCTCTTGCCTGGGATCTGATTGAGCAGGTATATAAGCATATGATGTTCAGTGGTTTGTTAAAACAATTTATGATGGCTGTTTACTCATTTCTCGATTTTGTTTTGAAGACTGAGGTCGAAGTTGAGCGGCTTGATCAGCTGAAATCAAGCAGGATGAAGGAAATTGCATTCAAGAAGCAATCAGAGCTTGAGGAGATTTTCACTCGAGCTCACATAGAAATAGATCCAGAAGCTGCGAGAGAAAAGATTATGGAACTGATTGATTCTGGGAATGTTGAACCTACTGAATTACTGGCTGACATGGATGATCAGATAGCGAAAGCGAGGGATGAAGCTCTAAGCAGAAAGGATATATTGGACAAAGTTGAGAAATGGATGTCAGCCTGCGAAGAAGAGAGTTGGCTTGAGGACTACAATCGCGTAATTAAACTCTCCCTGAAATATCTACCTATGCATGAATGTGAATTGCTGGCTGGACCTTATTGTGGAAAACAGAGTTTCATATGTTACACAGTGCTCCCCATACATTACGATAGACTTTTTTTGTTGTTGTTGAAGAAAGCACCCTTCACTGTGCTCCCTGTCCATTGGAGTCCAACTACCTAGACCTGCTCCATTGTTCTCTGTGAATTACTGTAGATGTCGGACATGCTAGAATTAAGTATTGTAATTCAACAGTTACTAGAATGAAGCTACTTGATAAATAGGACCTGGGGAGGATCTATTAGAAGTCCTACCCGTCTAACCACCTGCCAAATATATATGAACATACAGGAAAATGTAACCATTTCATGGATGGGCTTAGGTGTGGAGTTCTTGGGTTGCAGTCTTGCCTTTTCAGGATGGTTAGAGTAACCATGTAGTCCTTTAAAACTAATAACTGGCCTAGGAGTTTCTATGCATATGACGTTGCATCTGTGCAACCCACATGAATTTTGCTGATTTTTTATACTTGAATTTTCCAATTTTAGGCGTTTCATTGTAACCAACATTGTCTTGTTGAAACAGGATGAAAACAGGTATAATGCAAGTAGAGGTGCACACCTAAACCTCAAGCGTGCAGAGAAAGCACGTATTCTGGTTAACAAAATTCCAGGTAAGTGTAGAGGATAACACGGTTATGATGACTGTAGTCTTACAGTTGCAAATTTGACAGAAAGTGAGACGCATAAGTAAAGGAAGTTTTGTATGGCATGTACAGTGTAATATGTGCATGATCAAAGAAAATTAAACAATCCATGCTGTCAATTACCACTCCTCGACATGCTTACAATCCACCCATTAGTTTCCAAATTTCTTATTTTTTTTCGTTTTCTTGGCAATGCAGCTCTTGTGGACACATTGGTAGCCAAAACTCGTGGGTGGGAGGAAGATCGTGGCATATCATTTACTTATGATGGTGTTCCTCTCCTTGCTATGCTAGATGAATATGCCATGCTTAGGCAAGACAGAGAAGAAGAGAAGCGGAGGATGAGGGTACGTTTTACTTGAATAGATAATTAAATGATTATTGATGATTATATGAGGTGATTAAATGCTCCTTGATTTTTACATGAGTTTAGTTATGTTCCTAAGTAATTATGCTTGACATGACCTAAATCTAAATCTGACGTTTTAGTAGCCTTTTTATTTTGGTTTTTACATCAGTCTGAGTTCATTGTCCTCTTGCATCAAATGGGATTATGTCCCATGGATTTTGCAGGATCAGAAGAAGTATCAAGAGCTACAACACACAGAACAAGAAACCATATTTGGCTCAAAGCCTAGCCCTGCTCGACCAGTTGGCACAAAGAAGGTAGTAGGTCCTCGTGCGAATGGAGGTCCAAATGGAACTCCTAGCAGACGGCTATCACTCAATGCTCATCAAAATGGAAGCAGGTCTGTAACAAAAGATGTGAAGAAGGATCTTAGGCCCGTTGCTCCTATGAACTATGTTGAGATAGCAAAAGAGGATGCTGCGTCCCACATTTCTGGCACTGATACACTTCCGGTGTCACCATAATAGTAAGGGAGATAATTGTAGGTTACACCTCTGTCAAATTTTAGTGTTTTAACTAGTTACTGTTGTAGGGATATGATGTATGAAACAGTGAGGGTAAATTGGAGAGTGAACTGTGTGTACCTGTGCATGTTATGTTTTAGCATTCGGAGGCTTTCTAAATACACGTTGCGTTCTCTGTTCTTCATGTTTTGGCTGGTAGCTTTTGTGTTCGAAATAAAATCCTGCCACTGCATTCTTGCCAGTAGACTTATGAATTTCGGTTCCGTGAATGTTCTTGTTTCTTTTATTTTTTTGGCTTTACGTGACTCCTAATCCATGTTAAACTCTAGAATGGATTTCCCTGTCTTGGTTGCAATGAACCTGGCCTGCACGTTCCTCGTATATTAGTTAGGTAACTCCTAGCATTACTGAGAATTTTTCTTAGGCTGGGAAACATAAAACCATAAGAACTCGATGGTATTCAAAAATGAGGATCCTGATCCTATGTTTCGAATTTATAATTGTGGCTAGGCTACAAAGTTCTTAAGGGTAGGACACAAAATTGTATTGGAAGTTTAAAAAAAGAAGAAGAAATAAGGCAACAAGTTGCTTTGTCCTTATGGGTTTGCAATTATTCTTAATTTGTATCTAACAACTTTGTTTGCCAAGGATGGCTTTATGTCTACAAAATTACCCAGTAGGTAAAAACTTGTCCTGGATAATCCAAGAGAAAGTTTGTACGATTGGCCTGAAATTTTTTTTTACTGGATTTACTGTGATCACAACATCTATTTCTACATATTTGCTATGACAAATTGGAGATGCTGATTTTGCTCTTCAGTTTTTACCCCCCTAAACGATAGCTTTGAGGAGATACTTGCCTCAACCAAGAGACAAGAGGACAGTCAAAATTACTTTTAACCCTTTGTTGGGATTGGATATATGCAGATAACAATGAAGTTACCTCACTAAGAAACTCCCAATTAATATTGTTGGAGAAAACGAGGAATCAAAGCATCGTATAAATATGTGCTCATTATATTTCACCATATGCTGAGACCACATCAAAGCATATGTTGTTCCATTTATGAGCACTATACTATTTTGTGACTCCTAGGAAAAATTAGAGAAAGGGGTGTGAGTAATTAGTTACTTTTGCTTTGGCCAAATTTCAAGCCCTCAGAGATTTGCTAAGGAAGAGTTTGATGATCAAAATGTTAGCTTCACAACCTCAGTCATGTTGTTTATGAAGCCAAAATGTTTATGGGGAGAAAAGAACATGTGGAAGAAATTAGTGTAGCCCAATAAAGAGCAGCAGCAGATGAAAATGGTGAAGAAGGAGCTCACTCTAGAAGATTGGTTCTTAGCTTCATCACCGTGCAAAAAAGACGGTAACAGCCTATGTAATATCAAAGAAGGTGATTCTGAAAAGAACTGGCTTTATCCATGTTTGGGTGGAGAGGATTCAGATGATTTTACCTCCAAGAATTCAAGGGACAGTTTTTCTTTGCAGAGGCTGTTGACCATTGAAATGGTTGATAGTGGAAAAAGTGATGCACATGCTCCTTGCTTGTGCAGAAGTGAAAGTAGTGGGAAGGTAAAGAAAGGGGTGAGCTTTAGACTTCCAGAAGAGGCTGATATATTCATATTCTGTTCACCAGACCAAGGTGATTATAAAGAGTGATTTAAAATCTAGTAAATTATGTATGAATATGAATATATAGATATATATATATATATAGGTACATACATTATACTGCTTGCTTGATTGCTCCTTGTTCTTGGGCAATTTGATAAATGCTGATTTTCATTATGAATCAATCTCTAGACACTAAGGGGATGATGGAAGAAATTTAAGAGTTGTTATCATATTTAAATGAATGTTTCAATTGCAACTGTGCAGGCTGGCTTAAATTTATAAAGTTAAGATTATGTTCCAAAAAGAGAGAGTTTATAATGGATTAATAATTTCAAATTAAAAATGTCAAATAATGAATGATATTTTTCTCAATTACCATGTTTATTAGAAAATGCTTGGAGTGCAATTTGAATTAGTTTGAAGACTCAATGCTCTTAGCAGGGATAATATTGTTTGAGGAATGCTATTCACAATCGCTCAAAAGTAATTGTCGCAATATTTGCTAGACACGTGGATACACAACGCACATTACTTTCTCCTTTTTAATTTTTTAATTTTTGTGTGTGTGTGTGTGTATCCACGTGTTTAGCAAGTATAGCGACAATCGCTTTTGAGCGATTGTGAAAAGCATTCCTCATATTGTTTAGTTAACAATTAATAGTAAACGATTAGTAAGGCAGCCCATTCAATAAAGAATTAATAGCTCAAAATGAAAACTTTTGAAAAGAAAGAACACCTTTGTTTAGTTAGCAACTGAAATAACTACCATTGCCCTCTAACAACCCAGCACCTTGTATTAAAAAGAATTAAATTGAAGATATGGGGAAGAAAGAAAAGTAATAGAGATAACTAATGAAATGGCATTGCAAAAGCCAAAAGGGTGTTAGGTCAAATTGAAACTCCTCATTCAAACAACTATATATAAATCACATGATACAGACAAAATAATAAGCTATAAAGGAAGAGAAAAGTGAAAAAGGGTCTACTATAGCTTCATTTCCCTATTTCATTCAAAGGAACACAAAGTCATAAAGGCCATCAAGTATATTAATAAAAGGTCACTACACCACAGTCAATGATAACACAAAACAAGCTCACACAAGGAGGAGAAAAGAGGATTGTGTCCCAACCTTAACTTTTTCTTCTCTCTCTTTTGTGTGTTGGATTCTTTTTCCTCTACGCAACGAAAATGAGAAAAAGGGCATACTCCTTAACTAAGCAAGAGAAAGTGATGCCACTATGTGAAGGAATTGTAACTGCTCCAGTAGCTCTTCGGATTGGCCTGTGCCCCTTTGTTCCACTCTTGCAAACAACTCATTGCCAAGGTGGTCGCCGATGTGTGCATCCACGAGTACTCCGGCGACACTCCTACAGCTGTTGGCAAGGGCTCGACCCACTTCAGCTGCATCATCAGGTTGGTTCACTACAAGGGGGCTTCCTCCTTTGAAAATCTCAAGCTTGTTTATGGTGAATGAGCCAACATCTTCCACTACTTCCTTGAAGTCTTGTAAACTTGAGGCATACACAGGAATGTTGAAACTGTCACGTTTCTCACTAGTGATAAGACCCTACAAAAAATTAATAGCAGATATAGTTTAATAATTAATCCATATATCACAATTAATTTTCAATAATAGCCAGGTTAATTACACAAAAGGCTAATTTTCACGAATGTTGGAACTGTTAGGTTTCTCTCACTAGTGATAAGACTCAACAAAAAATTAATAGCGGATAGTTTAATAATGAACCTATAGATCACAATTCATAGGCATAAAGCACTGTCACATCCCGAAATTTTGGCTCACATGCAAAAATGTACTACACTAACTAGATATGAACCTGGTTAATCATACTGCTTAATGTCCTATTTTTTCAACTAGATAGGCTATAATAATTGATGATCGGGATTAGCAAATGAGTTGTAACAGATATCGTCTAAATTCAAGGCTATATATGATTGAGGGACAAGATCTTTTAGGTACGTACATGCACTGACTTTGTTCAAATGCAATTTGAAGTCTTTTTTCTTTATTTATTTTTTCCATCACCTTCTGGTTCTTATCTAAGATATGATTATACCTTTGTGTTAAAACAAGCCCTACGTATACCCAATTGATCCATGGCCTATGATTTTGCCGACAGTACTTGATACCTATGAACAAATAGAGGGGGTTGATCAATTTTAGGAAGAGTATCCAACGGCTAGAATCGGCCTAACTAAATCATAACCAGTGAAAATTCATAATAAGGTCTTGTGAAACCAATAAGACCTAATCATGCATACCTCTTTTATCTTTTTCTCAGCTTTTTGGTCTGCCAATTGAAGCTCAAAAATGTGACTTATCTCTATAAGCCTATATGGTATTATTATACATTGCACATTGCACTATGAATTTGTACTAGTCTCACCAGCATTATTATATGCAATGTTAATTTTGTGACAATACATTTTATATATTATGATTACCTCTTGGACAAGATCATCCCAAGCATCCTGAAAGTGGGTTCCAAAGAGATGGCCTGGGCCACTTTGGTCTGTGGGGTCCACTGAGGTCCTGCCCAAGCAGACAAGAAACATGGAGCCACCTTTCTTGAGCTCCTTGGCTCTTGACCTGAGAAAGCTTGCCAAGTCTGTCTGGAACTGCTTCTTGTATGCAAGGGCTGTGCTCTCATTTGCTCCATGAATGTACACCCTCCCTTTGTTGTAAGCTGCTGATCTCTTGTCCAGCACACTCTCAGGCACCTGGGCCCCACGCAACACATAAAAGAATTATCAATTGATCTAATCTATGGAAAGGGAATTCAAACTTGAATTGAAATGGTGAACTCCCTGTCCTAACCAACTGACCTAACTCAGGTCTGCAGTATGTCCAAGTTAAAGATTTGAACTTTTACTACACAACAAAATAACTATTGAAAATCCCGAGCATTTGCATAAAGTTGCATGCTCATAAGCCAGTTGCTTAAATTCTTCAAAACATTTGACCAGGCTCGCTCTGCTTTTGTTTGATCTTTTTGGTCTAACCGATTTGACTTTTAGCCTTTTTTACCTTGAATGCAATGCGTTTTGGCTTTCAACTTTGCTAGTTGTTGAGTAGTGACGACAATTATGCAGTAGGTAGACTGTTGTAGACAGACTGAATGAAATGATTTAGAAGCTTTGTTTCTAATTAAATACCATTAACCCATTAATTAATTCTAGCCGTTGTGACTTGATTAGGCAATCTAGCTAACCATACAATTATTAAGGTTGGGGTATAAAATATTTCCTAATTAATTTTAACTATAGGGTAGGCATAATTGGTAATTTTAACTAGGTTTACTATAAGTTCTTCCCAACCCTGAAGACCATAAATTAGGGGCATTAACTTTTGACCTACTCAAAGCCGGCAAGAAAAACAGATAAAAGCTTAAAATATTTCAACGTATAGTTTTTTATTATTATTATTATTATTTTTTATAATTATATTATTTTAAACACCTCTTTTGCACAAGTGTGGACGTGGCACAATATATCCTTAGAAACAAACAAGTATTAATTAGTTTCACAAATTTGTCTTCACCAACCTAGAATTTTGTACGTACTAAATTATACTATAAAAAATAAATTAAGTGACAAAATAAGATTATTAGTTAGTAAGTATCTATCACAACGAATAATAATGGGTTAATTACCTGCGAGAGCCAATGTAAGGAAAACGCAGAGTGGAAAAGGTCAATGGACCTCGACGGGAAGAGCCGCCTGTAGAAGGAGCCGGGGACGCCAGCAGCAAAGTAGGAGCGGTGGCTGTCGGCGGCGAGGGTCTCCTCCATGCTGCCGCCGTGGTTGGCCATAGGAGGGAGGAGCTGGAAGAGGGTGTTGAAGTCGTTGCTAGGGAGATCAGAGAAAAAGGCTGAGAACTCAGGTGGGTCACATCCCAAGGCCTCATAGCGCTTGGCCATGTGTTTGATGATCACATCTATGATGTAGATGGTGTTGCTTCCACTTGAGCATCCAAGGTCCACAACCACAAAGGGGACTTGTGGAGAGCTCAGCTGCACATTGTCTAGGGTTTCTTTAAGCAGGTGAAGCATGGATCTTGCATGTATGGCCTGAAAAAAATTAAGGACACAATTACTTGGGCAGATAAAGAAAATGATGAAAACACATTGAACAAATTTTGGTTAGTGTTAATTAAATTAAGCAACTGGTTTAATTAAAGGACTAACCTGGGCTTGGGAATTGTTGGCATAGCTGGACTCTCCTTTGCCTCCTTTCATGCTAAATATCTTCTCGAGCTTTATACTTGAAACTACAACGTTGTCTCCCTTGGGAGCCATGAATTTGATCAATTAAGGAGAAATATTTGTAAAAAGATTAATACTGCGATGAGGGTGAAGGGTGAAGTTGGAAAATGGTGGGTATATATAGAGGGAGAGCATAGGGAGAAAGGAGAGAGAGAAAGAAGGGTGTTGTTATTTTTGTTTTTCTTTTCCGAAGAGTGTGTGAATAAATTATGATATAGTGCATTTTGGAGTGGCATGATGACGAACTAGCTCTTTAATTGTGTTCCCTAAAGAATTTTCCATGTGCACCAAGTTGGCCTTGATGTGACAATGCTCTTTAATTAGCCTTAAAAGTATGGGCCGTAGATATATTTGTCATTCGTAAAAACTTGGATTTAGGCTATGGGGATCTACTCCAACGAAAAAAGGCCTTGATTTGCATACTAATAGTCTCAAATTCGAATTCAATAACACCATAGTAGCGTCTGTGAGAGACTCCTTTCTCTGTAATTTGTACCCAAAAAAACAGACTTGGATTTGGGATTATTGGGATTATTGGGATTTTACGGTTTTTGTTGTTGATATTGTGAAGGTTTGATATTATTATAATACTGAGGGGACATGTAGGCCGACCTCTACACATACCATCTACAGTAGAGTATCCTAAATAAATAAATAATATACCTCCAACCACACTAATATAAATAAATCACACATAGAAAATAAATCTTTCGTAGACTCAACACGATATATTCAAAACTCAACAAATACTTTTAGTTATTAATCAAATCGAAGTGGTCCAAATTTAAGTTCAATAATTTCCTGTTTAACACATGTAACACACATTACAAGTTGCATTATTTCTTGCCTCTAATATTTATTCCGATTTTCGTCGAATTCTAGTAGCTTGTTCTTGCTTCCATTCTGTTAAATAGCTCAAGTTCTATCAACAAAGTTGACAATGGTTTGCCAAATTGAACATTAAGAGAAAAAAAAACCCATAACAAAACAAAACTTATAACTAATCTGACCTAAACAGGCTGAGCTACATGGAGAAGAGAAAGAAAGTAAACCTGGAATTTGGACTTGTTGCCTTCTTCCATGCATCCAGCCAAGGTCTCAACCTTCATATGAGAAACAGCAACTTGGGATTCATTTGAAGCCATGGTTCTGGGGTAAGAAAGATGCAGTGAGAGCTATTGTTTTGTACATATTTATATATGTAAAATCAGTGGTCACAAATTTCTTGAACTTGGTAATTTATAATAAGTGACGGTTATATATTAAATGCATTTTAAAATAAACTTCCAATTATGCCCTTACGTTACGTTAAATTAAAAAGAGTCAAAAACTGATACATTAAAGGTATAATGGCGGTTAGAAATAAATTTTTCTCCTTAAAAAAAAACATCTCTTCCTATTTCCCGGAGTAACTTCCTTCCCACACCGACATGCATAGCATGTGACCTTTGTCAAAAGAAGAATGGTAAGTTTAAGAATAGATTTAATAACGTAAGAATAGATTTATTATTATTATTATTATTTTACCAAAATGAGGAAGATGTCAAATACCAAACATCAAATTTAAATTTGATGGCTGATGTGGCAATTTGACATCTTACACAGCTTTACACTCCACCCGATATGTCAAATTAAATTATTATTTTATTACATTTTAGTGTTGATTTATTTTTAATTAAAAAGAAAAGAAAAGAAAAAAATAATAAAATAATAATTTGACATCTTACTTTTGGGATGTCAAAAATAACATCTCAACCTCCAGCATTCATTCCACATCAGCTTTGACACATCGGTTGGAGTGATGTGAGATGTTATTTCTAGATGTTAAATGTCTGTGTGACACTTTTGACACATCGGTTGGAGATGCTTTAAGGTGCCATGAGAGTTCGAAAATTAAGGCCAATTTCCATTCAGCTAGACCTCGTTGATAATTTATTATTAATTTTTAATCACCCCCTCTTTCTCCCAACTTTTTCTATGTTTTTGTAACTTCTACTTTCCATAAACGCAACACATGTATAGCATGCATGGAAATTTCTAGTGATAATAAAAATCAAGATTAATAATTTAAGTGGTTAAGAGTATGATCTATTTTATGTATATTATATTCCGAATAAGTGCCAGTTATATGTCTATCATACTATATACCCTACGATTAAAAAGGCAGTTATGTACCTTTTATATTGTATGATATTAATAATAGATTTACTAATTAATTAAAGGCAATGCAGTAATTTAGGATTAGTTGTTAATCACCAATTTTTCTCTCCAACCGATACTTTTCTTTTAATTACTGTAACTGCTCCTACAATAACTTCCATCGACACATGTATAACATGCGTGGAAGTTTCTAATGGTATTATATATAATGTATAGCTTGTTAACTTGTCTTTCTCTAGCTAACGAGGTCTAGCCGAGTGCAAAAAGGTCTTGATTGTATGTGTGTGAGAAGTCTCCCTCTCGTGTAGTTTAGACTATCACTTGTACTAAGAAAAAAAAACTCATCCTTCTCTAGAAACTCTAAAGAACTCTCTTTAAAAAATAAAAATAAACCTCAGGAACTTAGCTCCAGTCATCGTCCCCCACCCCTCTCTACCCTTCATTCCCCTCTCTGCCCCTCACCTTTTTTCCCCCATCTCCTCCTAGTTCATGCTTTCTCTCTTGGGGTTGTTTACCAATTTTTTGGTGAGTCAGTAGTGTTTTTGAAAGAATAACGATAGGATTTTATTGATACGAACATAACTAGTACAAAAAACCGGGCTATGTAGTGGGGATTAGGCGAGTTTCTCTACACATACAGGCTCAGTCGTAAGTCTAATTGAGTAGTCTTATCCTCTCAACTGCAAGCGAGAGAAGAAACCTTACCACAACAGTGTTGAAAAAAGTAAGAACTGGTAAACATTATCTTTTTGCATGATATTTTGTGCCTAATCCTCTACCTAATCCCACCAATCTTACACCACATGAACTAAAGCCCCATGGCCATCTATATATGTGGATTTCAAAATATTTGAAATAGATACATAAATATATAGAGACCGACCATGCTGAAAAAGGAAACAAGAGTGCATATACTCCTACAAACGTTTTTATTATTACAAGAAATGTGTCTTGCATTTCTGCTATAACTTAATTAAGAGAGAATTATTGGCCAATAATCCTTCCTAAAAACGTATATATAAATTGATGAATAGAAGAAATTATGGATAGGATTACTCTAAGATCCAACTTTAAAAGCAATCTATTAAAAGCCAAATGATGACCAATAATTCTCTTATTAATTAATTTAACCATCGCCCCATAATCAAGGTTCCCTTTTCGTCCCAAATTCAAGTTTGAAAAGTTTTAGAATTGTTTGACTTATTGTCTTTCTAACAACTCAATCCACTTTCCTAACCGAAAGGGCAAAGGGGGCTTCATTGGATTAGTTGGTTCTTTGGATGAGATAAGTTTTCATTAACGCAGTAAACAGTTCATTTATGTAATGAGTGAGTGCCACCATTGTACATGAAAACGTAATAGATCAGATGGTAAAGGAATGTCAACATCTTTCTCTTGTCAATTGGCAGATAATCTAACATTCAAATATTATAAATTAATAATTGTTAAACTGTTAATCTTTCATGTTACGTTGTTAAATTGTTAAGGGTGTTGTTAAACGAACCCTAAATTAACTGAGTATACATCTTATGATCTAAGTACACTATAATATTTAAATCAAAATGTAAAATTAACACCCTATTTAAGTACCAAAAATATCCCTCATACACCCTAATACACTCTATCACACAAAGAAAAAGAAAAGGAAAAGCAATCCTTTAAGTGTTAAAAGGAAATTCCCAAAACATATAAACAGTAGAAGAAATAAACAAAGAACTGAGGAGGAGATGAATTGTTACACAATTTCAAAGTCAAAATATTGAAAACCAAGTGTAAACACTCCGACTTTATTTGACTTTTGTCTTTACCCAAAAGGGATTGATGAATGTTCATCAAACCCAATTGAGCAAAGCTCATAATTTACGTCCTGTTCCGAAGACTCTTTTAACTCTTCCACCAGAAGACCCCAAAGAAAGGTTTTTGAGGAATTGTAAAGAAAAAGAAGTCTTTCAAAAATTAGAATAAGAAAAACAAAGAAAGGAAAAAATAAGGGTGTTGTTAAATGAACCCTAAAATTAACTTAGTAGAGTGTACTTTTTAAAATTATATTTGTTTCACAATTCAGTATATCCTTTTTTATCATTTTATATTAGGGATATTAGTAATTCAATAAATAGTTGGTAGTAGGATGTATTCAGTTAATTGGATTCGTTTAATAGCACTCATTGTTAAACTGTTAATTTGAATTATACATTCAAACATATTTTAAATAAGAATTGATCAACTACTCTTGTTTAAAATGATCATTAAATTGACAATCTAATCAGTATATTTGACAGAAAACATTCTTTATAAAAAGAAAATTCGTTCCCAATATTTTTATTATTATAGGAAAACAGCCAATTAATCTTTAGTGTTTCTCAATTTGCAATATTCAAAATAGAGATCTCAGAGAGTGTTGAAGAGACCAACAAAGTCTAGTCTAGTGAAAAATGTTCTTTACTTGCATGCTAGAGGTTTCAGATTCAAACTGCAATGACATCTTGGTTGTGTGAGAGAAAACCCCTCTACTTTAGTTTGACCATCGCTTGTACTTTAAAAAAAAAAAGAGTGTTGAAGAGAGAGAGAGATATTAGAGTTGAGTAAGCTATAACACTCTCAAAGGAAGTGGCAAAGGCACAATTTTCACGAACTTGTAGTAAAAGTATACGACCGTAATGTTCTTTAAACAAAATTTCTGAAGATCTGGAATCTTGTTTTTGCTTTTGCTCTATTTGTACTTTATTTTCACCCTCTTATGACATATGAGAGATATAAGTCATATGACCTTTTTGCAACTTCTCTCAAAGTTCTTCAATGCCCCGTGATGGTCGCCGGTTCACATGAAACAAGGCAGGGCCACTTTCTTCTTCTTCTTCTTCTTCTTCTTCTCATCCATTACTTTTCCTTAACTTTTCAAATTAACCATCCCTATAACATATATATATATATATATATATATATATCACGAGTCAATTATCATCCTCAATTATAGCTTACAGGGTCATTTCATTTTGATACTCAACTATCAAAACGCAGCAATGTAAATCTTTTTATGGAATATGTAACAGAAAGTTAAAATTGTAACCTACAAAAAATTTATGGACGATGTTGCGACGTTTTGCTAGTCGGGTACGAAAATGAAATGGCCCCTATAGTTGAAAGGGCTAAAATGTAATTTGCTATGATATTATTATTATCTATAGGCATAATAATTCATGCAAAAGGTCCATATAGTGTGATTACGTAACTTTCTATTATAATAGTGGAGTGGATATGTGAAATAATGTCTTGGCCGCTGGATTGTGATGTGATGATGCCTTTTATATTAATAGGAGTAGTACTTCAATTGACTAAGAGTTTATTATGTTTTGGGGTTTCTGGAAGAAAATGATGGTAAAAGTTAAAATGTAGCTCAGTAACAAAGGTGGGATGGTAAAAAGAGAGAGATGATCCCTAGTTTTTTGTCACTTTTGTGCTGCATGTGTGTCATGAAATTTTGTCTGCCACTATGCCCCCTCCCTTTCTGTGTGCAATTCAGTTAGAAACAAGTAGACACCAGTGTGATTTTATATGCATGACACCGCTTGCATATATATATTTTCATGACAAAATGCTACCTATCTTCCCTCTCTTGCCCTTTCTTTCTTCACCTTGTTCACTGTATGTCAAGTGTATTTTACTCACACATAAATTTACGTATTTAAAGTGTTCAAGAACTTTTTACATATTTTTTTTATAATTAAGTAAATGTGTATGAGAAATGCTCTAAGAGGAAAGCAAGAGGAGAATGTAGCTAGCATTCCTGTATTTTTATTGCACACGGTTCTTAGCTTCTTAAAGGCAGACCAAAATAGAGTAGCACTAGAAAATGCTTATCCATTTATAACGATCCTTATCGGAGAAGCATAATTTTGTAACACATTGGAGGAACAGCCTTCCCAAAATCATTCAAACCAAGTCATAGTTTGATATAAATTTATGAGGCAAAATCAACATGGGGTTGGGTTATGTGAGGACAAAGATAAGCCTATGTGGTATAGATATATTCATCAAAGCATTTCCTAGGTTTTAGCCTCTGAATATTACGTTTTTGTTTGTTTAATAGTTCTGGTTCCCCAAATATAGAGTAAGACTTTTGCAATGCTTGATTGGCTTGCAAGGTTGAGTTTGCACATCCCCATACACACTGTTTTTCATCTGAGTGAGTGTTGATGACAATAGGACATGTATTCTGAGGTGCTGCACTGTGTTTTGTGCTGTGAGAGAGAGAGAGAGAGAGGGAGTTAAGTTTAGGCATTAATATATTTTGGGTCGATGGATCTGAATGGATGTAATAGAAAGCAACCATAATAAAAGGGAGTAGGTCCTCTAGCTAGCTAAAGCTTGATTCAACGGTATTGGGAATTGAAGGCCTGCATGTAATATTTTGTGATCCGGATCACGAGCATCAAGCAAATAATTTTTGTTTAGTGGTCAAGATTTTAATTGTTACGCTACATGGTTAGGAACTATGAGGCTCTGATCTCATTAAATTTTTTTTTAAAAAAAAAAGAAAAAAAAAAGACTATGAGGCTCTGATGGTTTTTGAAATTATTTTATATAATCAGAAAATCAAATGTTTGACTTAATCTAATTCTAACTCATTTTGTTACTCATCTTCGTTGGTCGAACTAAACCTAAGGGATTGAGGGTTTTTTTTTCAATGGCTTAGTTAATTTTGTTGGGATTGTGTGGCTTGATATAGGTCATAGATGGGGATGCACATATATATAGTCCATGTTTAACTAGAGAGGATTAAGATGATTTTACCTCCAAGAATTCAAGGGACATTTTTTCTTTGCAGAGGCTGTTGATTATGTTGAAATGGTTGATAGCGGAAAAGTTCGTGCAGAAGTGAAAGTAATTCTGGGAATGTAGAGAAAAGGGTGAGCTTTATGCTACCAGAAGATATGCTAATATATTCATATTCTGTTCACGAGATCAAGGTGATTCTCTTTTAATTATCAAGGCAGCCTTGAATTAAAGCCCAATAATTAAAAACTTAAGAAATTTGCAACTGAAATAACTACCATTGTCCACTAATAACCTAGCACCTTATATTAAAATATAAAAAGATTTTCGTAGAAATGTCACATGAACTTATACCTCAGTTTCAATTTGTCACTTTAAAGAAAAATTGAAGGGAAATGTCACTTAATTTTTCAAAATCCATAATTTGTTATTTGATTTCAACACTATCCAATTTTCCATCCATTGTAAAGAATATTTTAAAGAGAAAAAAATCATTATAAAAAATTATATATCTTTTAAAAATTAACCATTAAAAATGAAAAAAAATGAAGAAAGAAAATTGAAAATTGCATTTTTTTTACATCCCCCTTAAGCCGTCTCTCTCTACTCTCCCTCTCCCTTCCTCCGCCCCGCCCCCCCCCAATATCCCCTGCCCTCTCCTCTGTTATTTTTTCTCCCCCACCCTCTCCCTCTGTTTGACTCCGACAGATAAAACCATATAATAATATTCCGTGAGTTTGTGTTTTTGATTTTGTGAATTTTTCTCTTTAAGCTCGTTTCAATTTCTAAAGTTTCTGAATGTTTCTAAATTCAAAATAAATGGTTTATTAAATTAAGGATTTAGAGTTTGGATTATTGATCTGTTGGCAGGGAGAGCACTCTCTGCGCTCTTTGTTTATCGCTTAGGTACTTTGGCATGCAGTCATCAAATAGAGTGAGAGAGTGGGGGTGGGTTGCGGGTAGGGGCTGGGGTGGTCAGGTCGTGGGTGAGAAAAAAAAACTGGCGGGACGGTTGGGGAGGGGTGGGGGAGGAAGGGAGAGAGTTCACTTTTTTTTTCCTTGAAAATGAAAAGACTAAAATATCCTTAATATGGAAAATTGAATTGTGTTAAATTCAAATGACAAATCTTGAATTTTGAAAAATTAAGATGACATGTCTCTTAAATTTTTTTTAAAGTGACAAATTGAAATTGAAATATAAATTCAAATGACATTTCTATAGAAATCCCAAACATAAATAAATTGACGTTGAGGAAGAAAGAAAAGTAGAGGTAATCTTTTAATTTTTCCCAAAAAAGTAGAGGTAATCAAATGGCACTGTAATAGGTGCTAGAGAAAATTGAAGCTCATTCGTACAACTATGAAAAAGGTTGATTGCCTTTTTAATAAGCTACAGAGGAAGAGCAAACCTCCCCTAGAAAAAAACTATCTCTATGTATGAAATATAAAAGAAAAAAAAAAAAAAAAAAAAAAAAAAAAAAAACACCACCTCTGGAACTTAGCTCCAATCGCCAGCCCTTTGGGGCTCCTCCCCTTTCTCCCATCCTCTCCTCCCTCTCTTGCCCCTGTCTCTCCCCTCTCTTTTGGGGTTGTTTTACCAATTTTTTTGCAGGATTTTCCGCTTGGTTACGCTTGTGATTTCGTTGATGACTCTTGTGGTTTTGTCGTCCATGAAATCTTTGGTGACAACAAAAGAAGCAGAAAATAACACAACTAGGCTCTGTTTGGTGGGCTGGACTGGATGAGATATTTCCAATTAAAATGGACATGAATCCTAACTATTGTTTGGTGGGTTTTAATGTGTTTCACACTGGATATGAGTCTTCGGATCCAAGTCCCAAATAACTATGGTTATGAAACCCAACCCCATATGTGGGTTTACAATGAAACCTTTGTCGTCATCTCTCTCCTTCCCATCCATTCCGCTCCTTCTTCTCTATTCTCCTCTTTTATATTCTCTCTCTCTCTCTTTCTCTCTCTCTCCCCTATATCCTCTACCCAATCTCGCTCTCATCTCTTTCACGACATCATTGAACTTCGCTGGTTCTTCAGTTTGTGAAATGGGTGAAATCGGTTTGGGTTGGTGGGTCCAATGGCTGTGCAGAGATAGAACGGAGCAAGGGTAGTTGGTAATTACTGCCTGAAGAAGAAAGTGGGTCCACTGCTACTCTTTTTGTAGATTTGGAGTTGGGCAAGGAGAGGTTGGAATTTGGAAGTGAGGAAGAAGAAGAAGAAGAAGAAGACGAAGAGAGGATTTGGGGATAGGGATTTTTGTAGAGGGAGAGAGAGAGAAGGCTCAAGAGCTCGTTTGCTGAAGAGGAAGGTGTAACGCTCCTATTTCGTAGCTTTATCGGATCAGATTCAGTTTTCGTTTTCTTATTTTATTTTCACATTTCCTTGTGTTTTCTCAGCAACCAAACGGTTTGCATTTCTCTTCCCTGTGTGAAGATTCTCTCGTTTTCGTCACACGATTTGTTTGACCAATCAAGGGAAGGTTTCATACGCCGATTAGGGGCTTGAGATTTTGCATATGATTATTGTTAATAAAAAATAAAATAAAATTCTGATTTATTAAAAAGAAAAAAGAAGAAAAAAAAGAAGAAGAAGTTAATTTCAGTCTGTTGTTTGGTGCAAAAATGGATAGGACTGGACCCAAAGCCTACACAGTCCAAGCCAGCCCAATTCAATACTTTGAAGTCTATCCCGACCAATCCAGTCCAGTCCATCAAACGGGACCCTAGAGAAGAAAAAAAAGAAAAGGAAACGCCCTAATTAAGCAAGAGAAAGTGATGCCGCTACGTAAAAGAACTGTATTTGCTCCAGTATCTCTTTGGCATGTCTTGAGCTCCTTTGTTCCACTTGTGAAAACAACTCATTGCTAAGGTGTTCACCGATGTGTGCATCGATGAGCACTCCGCCCGCACTCCTACAACTGTTGGCAAGGGCTCGACCAACTTCAGCCGCATCATCTGGTTGGTTCACTACAAGGGGGCTTCCTCCATTGAAAATCTCAAGCTTGTTCATGGTGAATGAGCCATCAGCTTCCACTACTTCCTTGAAGTCTTGTAAGCTTGAGGCATACACAGGAAAGTTGAAACTATCGCCTTTCTCACTAGTGATAAGACCTGCCAAAAAAAATTTGATAATTAATCTACACACTCACATGTTTATGTCAAAAGTAGTAGTATAGCTTATACAAAAACATAATCTAAAGCTAAATATTTACTTTACTAAATTTATCAGCACATGGCCGATCACAAATTTCCCAGAAAAAACAAGCTAAATATTTACTTTACTAATATATTAGGGTCAGAGCACGATTTTTCCCAGAAAAAAAGATGCAATTTACTCTAAAGTCATCGACACCAACCATGAACATATTGTAATATATAACCATGTGTATCGCTCTGATTAGAGAATCTTATGAACACTGATTTTAACTTATCCAAAATGTCCTTGTCCTGTAATATAATATTATGACTATAATTTTGTTTGAAAAAAAAGCTACCCAATTGATCCATGGTCAATAATATGGACCACCCAACAGTCAACAATAGCTATTATTTTGCCGACAAAAATATCATGGACAAATTAATGGAGGGCTTGATCGATTTATGGGGGACCATCCAAGAATTAGCACAACTTAATCATGATCAGTGAAAATTCATAATAAGGTCTTGAATCCAATAACACCTACTCATGCATATCTCTATTTTTTTTCCCTTCTTTCTTTTTCGTTTTGTTCTTTTACTTTTTGGTCTGCCAATTGAATCACTGGAGTAGTTGATTGAGCTATTCCGCCTCTACCTATACGCGTAAAGGTTCGAAACCCCAAACACCCAATCAATATTTATGTGTAAATCCACCTCCCTCAATCACTTTTACTAAAAAAATGAGAAAGCACAAAAATGTGACTTAGCTATATAAAGCTTACATGTATTATTTTGTGACAAAGTATATATCATGATTACCTCTTGGACAAGATCATCCCAAGCACCCTGAATGTGGGTCCCCAAGAGAAGGCCTAAGCCACTTTGTTCAGTGGGGTCCACTGAGGTCCTGCCCAAACAGGCGAGAAACATGGAGCCACCTTTCTTGAGCTCCTTGGCTCTTGACCTGAGAAAGCTTGCCAAGTCTGTCTGGAACTGCTTCTTGTATGCATTGGCTGTGCTCTCATTTGCTCCATGAATGAACACCCTCCCTTTGTTGTAGGCTGCTGATCTCTTGTCTAGCACACTCTCTGGCACCTGGGTCCCACGCAACACATAAAAGAACTATCAATTAATATGAGAGGGCATCTTAAAAGAAATGCTAACGGGACTTCCTCAAAAGTGTCTCTACATAAACTTCTGCCAGATTATAATTTTGGATCAAGAACTAATTTTAAGTACGTTCATTCCTCTTTACACAATAAACATGAAGTGACAACAAGAAGTAATTAAGTGACTAATTATTAGCTAGTAAGTATCTATCACATTGAATAATGGATTAATTACCTGTGAGAGCCAACGCAAGGAAAACGCCGAGTGAAAAAGGTCAATGGACCTCGACGGGAAAAGCCACCGGAAGAAGGAGCCGGCGACTCCTGCAGCCAATTAGGAGCGGTGGCTGTCGGCAGCAAGGGCCTCCTCCATGCTGCCGCCGTGGTTGCCCAGAGGAAGGAGGAGCTGGAAGAGGGCGTTGAAGTCATTGCTAGGGAGATCAGAGAAAAAGGCTGAGAACTCAGGTGAGTCATATCCCAAGGCATCATAGCGCTTGGTCATGTGCTTGATGATCAAATCTACAGTGTTGATGCTGTTGCTTCCACTTGAGCATCCAAGGTCCGCAACCAAAAAAAGGAATTCTGGAGAGCTCAGCTGCACTCTGTCTAGGGTTTCTTTAAGCAGGTGAAGCATGGAATTTGCATGTTTGGCCTGAAAAATTAAGGACAAAAGTATTATTGCCACATAAATTAAGCAACTTGAAATTTTGAAAAAACAATTAATATAGTTAATGGACTAATTACCTGTACTTTGGAATTGTTAACATAGCTTAATTCTTCTTTGCCTCCTTTCATGCTAAGTTCTTCTCGAGGTTTATACTTGAAACTGAAACATTGTCTCCCTTAGGAGCCATGAATATGATCAATTAATAAGAAGTATTTGAAATAAGATTAATACTGTGGTAAGGGCGAAAGAGAGGGAGGGGTGCTGTTTTTAAGAATTGTGATACTAAATTATGATATAGAGCATTTTGGAGTGTTAGGATGCCAATCTTTAAGGCCTCGTTTGTTAGGGAGGACTAGACTAAATTAGCAAAATGCCTACATTTCATGTGCATTCAAGGCATAATATGGATGTCATGGTCTAACGAGGATTAAAGAGGACTATTCATAAGAGGTTGATGACTAGGCATTTTACTAGTCTAGTCTATTCCTCTCTACCAAATATGTTTGTGTTGTCATTGTGTAAGAACCTGGATTTTCAATATTATTAAATTTGTTCGTATTAATGTTATTATTAAGGTCTATTGTCCTTATACTTCAATGTTCTAGAGATGTTGGTTGTTTCGACTATAATTTATTTTTGACAATTTACTACACAAACTTAGTATTTGGTGTTTCACATCCGTTGACTTCTGTTTATTCTTTCGTTTGAAAGTTCCAAAGACACTCTGATATTGCCTATGCTGTAAGCGTCGCTAGCCAATTTATGCATTCACCTAGTGACGATCATATGGTTGCTGTGATACGTATTCTGAGTTATTTAAAGTCTGCTCCTGGGAGAGGTTTATTATTTAAGAAAAATGGTCACTTGGATCTGGAAGGTTACACTGACGCAGATTATGCCATACATCAGGTTACTATCACCTTTGTTGGTGGTAACCTAGTTACGTGGCTTAGCAAGAAGCAAAACGTTGTGTCTCGGTCCTCCACAGAGTCTGAGTATAGAGGGATTGCCCAAGGGGTTTGTGAAATACTGTGGTTGAGGTGGTTACTTGCTGAAATTGGGTTTAGACCGAATGCTGCTACAAAGCTCCACTGTGATAATTAGTCTGCATTTGAAATTGCTAACAATCCGGTGCAACATGATCGAACTAAGCATTCAGAAGTTGATCAGCATTTCATTAAGGAGAAGCTGGAGCATAAGTTAATTTCTATACCTTTTGTGCCTTCTTCAGAGCAGCTTGCAGATATGTTGACCCATGCTGTGTCAAAGCGCCAATTTGAAGACTTACTTGACAAGTTGGGCATTACCGATATCTATGCACCAACTTGAGGGAGAGTGTTGGCGTGAGTCAACGTTTCTATTAGGAATAGAATTTGTTCATATTAGGAATAGAATTTCTGTTTTATTGTAATTATCTAATTTGAGTAGAATTAGGAGATTTTGTACATATTTCCTATTTGTAACTACTCTGTATGTAGTATATATATTCCTCATTAAGAGAAGAATAAATATATCAGTTTTAAACCCTAATTATTTTGAGTTATTGGTCGCGCAAAGTCTAAAAAAAATTATAAAAATAATAAAAATTTCCCGTGTCCCATTTTTGGTACCCGCCCAAATTTTTATGTGACGAAAAATATATTTTGGTCGCGCAAAGTTTTGAGAGACAAAAAATATTGGTCGCGCAAAGTCTAAATTTAAAAAATAAAAAATAAAAAATCCCGCATCCCATTTTTGGTACCCGCCCAAATTTTTAGAGTTTTGCACGACGAACTGTTGGTCGCACAAACTTTTGATAGACGAAAAATTGGTTCGTAGCACAATATTTATAAAAATAACTATTATGAATAATAAAAAATAAAATAATTTTATTTTACGATTTAAAATACAAATAAAGTTAAAGCTACTTAATAAATATATATACTATTAAATTTCTTAAGTGTTATATGTACAAAATAAATAAATTTAAAGCTACTTAATAAATAAATATATATATATATATACACACACCATTCAACGATCCAACCGTAAGATTTGTTTGTATATACTTCAAGATTGTATACCCCGAAAATCGCAAAAAAACAAACATTCAGAGATCTAGTAACGGGACAAAACTTTTTGATGGTTATAAATGAAAAATCACGATTTAACGGTTATTTTAACTCCGATTTTGATGATTTTTTTACAGCTACACTCCTTGACCCTATATGAATACAATGATTGAATTTGATTTCAATTTAAAATATTTACACTAGTGGATACCACAAAATCTTATGTTATATTTAATGAAAGTATAAATGAACTCTTAATTGTTAGTGAATATATTGTTTTGATGCCATACGCATTCTACGAAACTAGTTTCAACGATCCAACCGTCAAACTTGTTTTTTTATACTTCGAGATCATAGTCACCAAAAATCGGAAAAAATAAACATTTAGAGATCAAGTAATGGGACAAAATTTTTCGACGGTTATAAATGAAAAATCATGATTTAAGGGTTATTTTAACTCCAATTTTGATGATTTTTTTACAGCTACACTCCTTGACCATATATGAATACAATGACTGAATTTGAACTTCAATTTAAAATATTTACACTAGTGGATACCACAAAATCTTATGTTATATTTAACAAAAGTATAAATAAACTCTTAATTGTTAGTGAATATGTTTTGATGGCATATGCATTCAACAAAACTAGTTTCAACGATCCAACCGTCAAACTTGTTTGTTTATACTTCGAGATCATATACGCCAAAAATTGGAAAAAATAAACATTCAGAGATCAAGTAATGAGACAAAACTTTTCGACAGTTATAAATGAAAAATCACGATTTAACGGTTATTTTAACTCCGATTTTGATGATTTTTTACAGCTCTACTCCTTGACCCTATATGAATACAATGAACTAATTCGATCATCAATTTAAAATATATATTTTCTAACAAAAACCCAATCCGAACAACAATAATATATTTTTCTAACAAAATCCGATCTGATCTAAAATAATAAATTTAAAGCTACTTAATAAATATATATACCGTTTAATTTCTTAAGTGTTATGCATACAAAATTTTTTTGTAAAAAAAATTGGTTTAGGTGACGAAATGTTTGGATTACATCATGCAAAGATTTTAAAAAATAATTTTTTAATTTTATTTATTTTTATAAGGACTTTGGCGACGAAGTTTATTGTTTCGTCGCGCAAGACTTTGAGTGACAAAGTTTTGAGTTTCGTCACGCAAAGTGACTTTGAGCGATGAATAGTTTTTCGTCGTGCAAAATTTGGTCGCGCAAGGGATTTTTTTTACTTGCTGGAAAGGATTATTTAATTTAATCTCAAGCTTCAAGCGTTCATTTATTTATTTATTCCCAGATTCAAGCCTTAATTTCTTTAAAGATAATAATATTAATTCTTTGGCTTTGATTAGGTGTTCGGTTTTGATTTGTACCCAATTGGGATCTAAACTTGTTTGGTTCGTGGAATAAACGTTTTGGGAATGAAACTCCCATGTGTAATCCCAGAAGATGGGAATGGAAGATGTTTGTTCTCGTGTTTGGTAACATTTGGAAATACAAACCAGGAAATGTCACTTTCTCTCATTGTTATATTTAGTATGCAATATTAAGAATGCAAAGTTGATTTTTCCAACAATGCTCTTTTCTTATTTAAAGTTTCTAATGAAAGGTGGTATTTAAAAAGTAAAATAGGGGTAAGTTAGTTTAAAAAATAAAAAAAAGCATTAAATGTTTTCCCAAGTGGGGAAAAATATTCCCAAGAAGGGCCAACGGTATGAAATTCCTCTTAATTGGGAAGTTCATACCCGTCAGTTAGAATGCAATTTCATACCATTTCCATGCTCCTAAACTTTGAACCAAACGAGCCTTAGTGTTAAGTATTTGACTCTTTCCAATGGGAGATTCAATTTGTTTATTTTGATGATGTATATGGATTAAAATTCATTAGATTAATCTAATGATTAGGATTTTTTAAATGCTAGACAAATATTCTTGTATATATATATAGTCGTCCCTTTCCATTGAGGGATCCCTCAAATTATTTTATTTAAGGGACATCCTTTAAGGTACCATGCTAATTTTTTTTCAACGATATCCAAACCCTCTATTTTTCAAATCTTCATTCATAGATCATCCTTACAAAAAATCAGACAAAGTGAAAATCATTAAGGCATCTAATTGAGAACAATAAAATCAATGAACATGGTGCTTCAAGAAAGTACTTAAATTTTAATAATTTAATTAAATGGTCAAATGATATCAAGTGATTTTTTTTTTTTTTTTTTTTTTTTTTTTTTTGTGGTAGAGATGATCTTTGAATGAATATATACAAAATAGATAGTTTGGATTAGTGAATTACAATGCGGAGTAGGTTCTACAAGAGCGTCCGTCATATATATATAAATTTTGTTTTTAAATATGATTATAGTAGTTTGAACCTAAAACCTATCACATGAATTAAGGCACATGACCATCTCTACATGGATTTTGAAAAGGTTTAAAATACATAAATAGAGACATTGCTAAAACAGGAAAGAGGGCCAACACCATCAGTAGTTTCCGATTGGGGAAACAATGGAGTACATAATACTATTATGTATACTATTCTATACTTCACGTGGTTAGCAGCATTATGAGATACAAACGTTTTTATTACTACAAGACAATGTGTATCTTGCATCTCGACTATAAAATAATTTAGAGAGAATGCCAGCTATGTTTCTTAAAGTTGTGTTTGTCAAATTTGTTGTTCCCCAAATATAAATTCAGGCAGAGATGATTAGGAAGCTCCATTAGAACAAATTATTTGTAGGATTACTACTCCAAGATGCAGCTTTTAAAAAATAAAAAATCTTCAGAAAGTTCGATTTTATTATTTTCTTATGAGAACTTTAATCAATGGATAATGAGGATCAAAGCAATCTATTAAAAGCCAAACGATGATTGATTATTTTCTTATTACATTAACCATCCACCCCAGAAATTAAGGTTTAGTTTGTAGCTAACCCTTTTTCTAATTACTAATTCGGCTTCTAGACTTTATTGGATTTTGCTTAATTAACCACCAACATTAATCCACTATGCTATTTTTCATATTGGGTCTCTATCCACCACTTTTAAAGAATTATAAAATTAGGTGGATTATTGCATAATAGGTAATCTCACAGACTGGTCTCTCGTTAGGAATGTTGATGAGAACTAGGGCCAGATTGGGTCAACTTTTATGATTGCATTGTGAAGAGGGAGTCTGCCTTCCTAATCAAGTATCATGCATGCATCAAGATTTGCAGCCGACATAGCCTGGACGATCTCGGTATGGCCCTCAGCATAAGCCAAGTAGAGAGAGCAACGTCCATAGTGATCCAACTGTTGTGTAAGTATAGAGTTCCTAGGGACAACTGTGTTGGTAAAATCAAGGTGGCTGAGCATAGCAGACGCATGCAAAGGAGAGTCTCTCTATGTTGTTAGAGAAACTCTGTGAAGGATGGTGGGCTCTTTCTGGATCAATGCGTTTAAGGACGCAACAAACCCAGTATGTGCTGCCTCACACAGTAATTTTGTATCTTTTATGTACAACTTTAGTAGTAATCTCCATTCCCATATATGCCTGCTTAAGGCTGTTTTGGTTCGGCTCGTCCAGACCCTTTTTATTTTATTTTTTCTCCTTAACCTTATTTTAGACTTAATCAAAATAATGAAATATGTGGGATAAATTAATAAATTTCTTATTTTCTTTATAAATGTTATGAATCAAGCTAATTTGTTCAATGTTGTCTAAACATTTTAAGAAACTCTATACTCATTTTAAGAAACTTTTTTGAACCATTGAATTAATATCCAAGAGATTTGTGGTCACTCACTGTTGGATGTAAATTCAATAGTTCACTCACTCTTACACTCATTTTAAGAAACTTTTTTGAACAATTGGATTAATATCCAATGATGGGTGACCACAATCTCTCGGACTCTTGTGGTCCAAGAGATCGGGACTGTTGTAACATCAACTTTGCTAAAATATGAGAACTATGAGAGAATATTTGTTTGTGGGAATTTTCTATGTATTCTTCTCCTTGTAGGAGGTTATATTTATAATACAATGAAACCTGAATGGGCAAGTAAATAATAAATTCCTATTTCTATTTACAGTAGGAAATCAGGAATTAAAGTAAATCAAATATAATTATAATAGAAATCCTTGGTGTGTAAGGAAAGAAAGTCAATGGTTCACAAGTTACGTCAATACTCCCCCTCACGTTGGTACATAGATGTCACCAATGCCCAACTGGTCTAGTGGATTGTGGAATGCTTTACTAGAAATTGCTTTTGTCAAAATATCCGTCAATTGATCCTCAAACTTTACGAAAGGAAACTGAATCACTTTAGCTTCGAGCTTCTATTTGATATAGTGTCGATCTACTTCAACATGATTGGTGCGATCTTCTTTAACCAAATGAGTTCGCAAATTTCTTTGGTCATACCTCTGAACTCGGCTTCTGCACTGGATAAGGTGACCACCTTATGTTTCTTGCTTCTCCATATAACCAAATTACCTCCCATGAATGTGAAGTAACCGGATGTGGATTTCCTATTTGTTATATTTCTTGCCCAATCTGCATATGCATAACCATCAATATTTAGATGATCATGTCTTGAGAACATAAGTCATTTTCCGGGTGCAGACTTCAAATATATAAGTATTCGAATAACTGCATTCATGTGGTCTTCACTCGAAGAATACATATATTGACTGACGACGCTCACCGCATAAGCAATGTCTGGTCTAGTATGAGACAAGTAGATCAATCTTCCCACTAACCGTTGGTATCTTTCTTTGTTAGTTGGAACTTGACCTAGGTATTCTCCAAGATGATAATTATGAACAATATGAGTGTCTACAGGTTTGCAATTTAGCATTTCTGTGTCTGTCAATAAGTCCAAGAAATATTTCATTTGAGAGAGAAATATGTCTCGTTGTGATCGGGCCATCTCAATCCCCAAGAAATATTTGAGTCCACCTAGATTCTTTCTCTCAAATTCAATAGCCAAATAGTCTTGTAGCTAAAATATTTCATGTCTATCCTTCCCAGTAATAATCATGTCGCCAACATAGATTATTAAAACTGTTACAGTCCTTTTTTGATGTTTCAAGAACAAAGTATGATTTGAGTTACTCTGTCAGAAACCATTGTTCTTCATTGTCATGGTGAACCGTCCAAACTATGCACGTGGTGACTGTTTTAGTCCATGCAACGCCTTTCGTAATTTGCATACTGTTCCAGTCTGAATAGTATTATATCCATGAGGAATGTCCATATACACCTCCTCCGTGAGTTCTCCATGTAGGAAGACATTCTTTACATCAAACTGGTGTAGTGGCCAGTCCAAATTAATTGCGAGGGACAATAAGACTCTGATTGTGTTTAATTTTACAACTATGGCAAAGGTTTCTTCATAATCTACGCCATAAGTCTGTGTGTACCATTTTGCCATAAGTCTTGCATTGTATCGCTCGATAGATCCATCAGCATTGTGTTTTATTGTAAATACCCATCTACATCCATCTACATCCAACGGTCTTTTTTCCTCGTGGTAAAGTTCTCAGTGTCCAAATCTGATTCTTCTCAAGAGATTTCATATCTTTCTTTATAACTTGAACCCACTTAGGATCTTTAAATGCTTCAGTAACTTTGATTGGGATATGAATAGCAGACAATTGATGCACAAATGCCTTAAATGGTTCAAACAGCTTTTCAGTGGATACATGATTCGCAATTGGATACTTTGAAGTCTTGCCAATATGAGGTGAATAACGATTTGGTGGCTTTCCATGATTCTGCCTGAAAGGTAATTGGTATCCAATAGATTTATCATCTAAATTCACAAGTGTAGTAGAAGTAGTTACCTCAAGGATATTCTCAGGAGATTGGTCTGTTGGTACTGTTGAGTTAGAGGGGGGTATTCATCTTGTTGTTCTGTATTGTCTGCAGGTGTGGGACTCAAATCAGAAATATCATCTCAGGGATCAAGTGGGTCAGGCGATTGATCGCTATGAATAGACGATTGATCGCTTTTCGGCAGAGAGTAATCTTGTGCTCCAGACTCGGGACGATCGATCATTTATATGAGAATTTCTTCGTTTTCCAAGTTGCTCCAATTATGCTCTTCACTTTGTATCTCCCCCTGAAGTGTAGAATTGGATGATGGGTCATCGAAGAACAACCCAAATTTCAGAAAGGTCATATCCAAAGTGACATAGGTACGTCGAATAGGATGGTGATAACAATGGTAGCCTTTCTAATGAGTGACATAACCCACAAAAACACAACAAATCGCATATGGATCAAGTTTGCTATGTTGATTTTTGTGGAGATGAACGAAAGCCACACATCCAAAGATCCGGGGTGTGAGTACCAAAACAGAGGGTAGAGGTTGGTGCTGCGTAAACACTTGTAAGAGAGTTTTAAAGGTCAATACACTAGAAGGCATGCGGTTAATCAGGTGAACTGCGGTGACAATAACATCATCCCAGTGATGGCGAGGAACATGATAGCCAATCAGAAGTGCTCGGGTGGTTTCAAGAAGATGTCGATTCTTTTGTTCAACAACACTATTTTGTTGAGGTGTCTAAGGACAAGTCGTCTCATGGATAATTCCATGTTGTTGGAAGTAAGTCTGAAAGTCATGATTGAAAAATTCTCCACCATTGTCTGAGCGAAGAATCTGGATTTGAGTATTAAACTGATTTTTCATATGTTTGTTGAAAGACTGAAAACAGGAAAACACTTCGTTTTTATTCTGCAGCAAATAAAGTCATGCCATCCGTGTACAATCATCTATTAATGTGACAAACCACCGAACACCAGAAGGAGCAGTGATAGGTGAAGGTCCCCAGACATCAGAGTGAATTAACGCAAACGGAGTGGTACACTTGTTCATACTGAACGGATAGGGCACACAGTGACTCTTGGCCAAAATATAAGTATCACATGTGAAGTCGAAGTCCTTGAAACATAAGAATAAATTTGGTATAAGATGCTTCATATAACTAAAAGACGGATGTCCCAATCGATGGTCCCACAACCAGATTTGCTTTTGCTTACTATCAAAGGGATGCGTCACAATATTAGTCATGTCGGGACTGAAATCATCTACATAATATAGCCCCCTTCTCTTAGTACCACGACTAAGGATCTCCTTAGTGTGAATATCTTGAAGTAAACAAAAACTCGGGTAAATGAGTACACAACTATTCAATTGTTCAGTAAGCTGACTAATTGACAATAATTTATTGGATAAAGATGGAATAAGTAAAGTATTAGACAGTGAGAGAAAGGATGACAATGAAACAGTGCTAGCCCCTGTCACAGGATAAGTAACTCCATTAGCAATACAAGTTCATCGGGGTTGTGTAATATTCAGAAAATAATCAAGATCAAACGTCATATGATCAGTTGCACCGAAATCAATTATCTAGCTTCTAGAATCAATCTTATCAGAAGTATGGAATCCATAACCAATACCATTACTGGTTGTATCGCGTTGTGTTCGATCTTTGAAAGTAGCCCACCATGGGGTAGCCGTGCAATTTAAAACAAGTCTCACGAGTGTGTCTCGGATCACCACAATATGCGCAATCTCGTCCATGTGTCGGAAGTCACAATCTGTGCGGCGAAAGATGCATAGAATACAGGTTTAGTAGGAATTTGGATCGGGAGCTGAGCCTGAGTCTAGGCCGGAGTCTAAGTCGAAGTAGGAATCTGGGTCTAAATTAGAGACAAATTCGGGGTTTGGGTCATCATCGAAGTCGGGGTCGAGGTCATCATCGGAGTCAGGGTCAGGGTCATCATCTGAGTCGATGTCGGGGTCATCGTCGTCATAGTCAAGGTCGAGGTCGTTAAAATAGGATCTTGATTCAGGATCAGGTTTAGGGTCATCAAAATAGGATCCTGATTCAGGATCAGATTCGGGGTCAAAGTCTGCATCTATAGGAGCTGAGCCACCTGGACACTCAACCCAACTATGATTGGTTGAGAATGAGAGAAGGAGTCGATGGTGCTACTGCCATGAAGATTGAAAAAATCATCAACCCCATAGCTGCAGCGGGGGTTGGAAACTAGAGTCAGCAATTCCAAGATCACTGCTATAATACCATGCTAAAATATGAGAACTATGAGAGAATATTTGTTTGTGGGAATTTTCTGTATATTTTTCTCCTTGTAGGAGGTCATATTTATAATACAACAAAACCTGAATGATCAAGTAAATAATAAATTCCTATTTCTATTTATAGTAGTAAATCAGGAATTAAAGTAAATCAAATATAATTATAATAGGAATCCTTGGTGTGTAAGGAAACAAAGTCAATTGTCCACAAGTCATGCCAACAAACTTACTATAAAAGATATTGAACTATAACTTCACATCCATGCACTCCTTAACCTTATTTAATACCTAATTGAAATAATGTAATACATTGCATGAATTAATAAAATTCTCATTTTTGTTTTACACATGTTATGAACTCATTAAGTTCATATTTTAATGTTGTCTAAAACTTTGTAATAAAACTTATAAAATATCTAGAAAAACATTATATAAAAAAAAAGCCAGGCCTGCTCGGCCCGCCAAGCCCATCAAGATAAGAAAATCACATTGGTTGTAAGGAGGAGCTCATCTTCAATATTAAGGAGTCAAGCCATGCTCATTGCAAAATAAGTAAATACGTCTAGAAGGCATTAGAAATTATTATTATTTTTTTAAAAAGCAAAATTTACTATATATATTTTTTTCTAAAGACCCGGAATCTTGCTCTTGCTTTGCTCTATATTTTCCACCCTATATGGCCCTTTCTTGCAACTTTTCTATGTCTTTGTGAAAGTCTACAACTCACCGTGATGGTCCCCGGGTTCACATAAAACAAGGCCGGAGCACTTTTTCTTCTTCATCTTCTATCACCTTTATCTTTAACTTCTCAATCAACTACCCTATAAAACATAATATATAATACTAATATATAGGCGTACATAGCTTTTGCTTTTATAATCCTACTTCACGTTCCTCCCAATTAGACCATGCAAAAGGTGATCACTTACACTCTGCTTTGAATTGATTTTGGTCGTCGAATTGTTATGCAGTGGTCAAAAAAGAGATGGTAGATATTTTCCATTTGCCATGTAGCCTCTCCCATTTGGATTTGGATGTATTGGGGTTGTGTCAATGCCTTAGAAAAGGGTTAATTATGCCTATGTACATAGGTAACAATTTCTGTGGCAATGTAAAAATTTAAATAAATTAGCTTGTAATTAGGAAATTGGTCATCATAAGTAAACTCGAGAAATGTGATTTTACCTATATGCATGATTGACACCGCTTGAAACATATATTTTAGTGGGAAAGATTCTGTGACTAGAAAATGCTTATCCATTTAGAACACTCCTTATCCAAGAAGCATAATTTTGTAACTCATTGGAGGAACAGCCTTTCCACAGTCACTCCAACACAGTCATTGTTTGGTACCAAATTTATGAGGCAAAATCAAACATGGGGCTGGACAAAGATAAAGTGGTATAGATATTCATGAAAACATTTACTAGGTTTTAGCCTTTTCCATTCTTTTCTTTTTATAAAAACAGCGCATATGATGCCCCAAACGGTTATATATAATATATATATACTATATATATTATATATACAAACACAAAGAACTTTAGTTCAGTTAAGGGATCCCTCAAACTCGCTAATTAAGCAAGAGAAAGTGATGCCACTACATGAAAGAATTGTATCTGCTCTAGTAGCTCTTTTGCTTGGCTTGTTCCCCTTTTTTCCACTCTTGAAAACAACTCATTGCCAAGGTGGTCGCCGATGTGTGCATCGACAAGCACTCCGGAGACACTCCTACAGCTGTTTGCAAGGGCTCGACCGACTTCAGCTGCATCATCAGGTTGGTTTACTACGAGGGGGCTTCCTCCTTTGAAAATCTCAAGCTTGTTTATAGTGAATGAGCCATCAACTTCCACTACTTCCTTGAAGTCTTGTAAGCTTGAGGCGTACACAGGAATGTTGAAGTTGTCACGTTTCTCACTAGTGATAAGACCCTGTGGAAATTAATAATTATGAATTGTATTAATCTATGGATCACAATTTTATATGTCAAAAGCAGTAGTAGGTAATACAAAAGAATAATCTGAACCTAAATATTTATTTTACTAAATTATCAGCATATTGTCGATCACGTATTTTTTTTAGGGTAATGCTAGGCTTACCACATTTTTATACTACATTATGTACCACCTCTCTAATAGAGGTGGAGCCCACCAATACAATGGGGTTCATCTCTATTAAAGATGTGGAATAAAAATGTGATAAGCATATCATTTTCCATTTTTTTAACTGATCTAAATGTGCTTGTCCTGTGATGTAATATTATGATTATACTTTTGTTTTAAAAACAAGGTACCCAATTGATCCATATGGTCAATAATATGGACCACCCAGCAGCAAAACAATAGTTATTATTTAGCCGAGAAAAATCAAAGGGACAATTGGAGGGGTTGATCAATTTTTGGGATACCATCCAACGGCTAGAATTAGCACAACTTAATCATGATCAGTAAGAAGTCATAATAAGGTCTTGAAACCAATAACACCAAATCATGCATATATATCTTTTTTTCACACTGCACTTCGCATATATACAACATTATGCATAAATGTTTAATTTGTATGATTATTACCTCTTGGACAAGATCATTCCAAGCATCCTGAAAGTGGGTCCCAAAGAGAAGTCCTGGGCCACTTTGGTCAGTGGGGTCCACTGATGTTCTACCCAAACAGACGAGAAACATGGAGCCACCTTTCTTGAGCTCCTTGGCTCTTAACCTGAGAAAGCTTGCCAAGTCTGCCTGGAACTGCTTCTTGTATGCATTGACTGTGCTCTCCTTCGCTCCATGAATGAACACCCTTCCTTTGTTGTAGGCTGCTGATCTCTTGTCTACCACACTCTCTGGCACCTGGGCCCACCCAAGACATAAAAATATCATTTCATTAATGTTAATATGACCATGTCTAAAATTTGAAATTTGTACTTCAAATAGCTATTGAAATCCCAAGCAAATTTTTTGCATAAAGTAGCCTCACACACTGCTTTTGTTTCATCCTTTTTGGTCAAACCATTTGCAGCTTTCAGTTGCTGGGAAGTTGTTAATCTAGTTTTGTGCCTAGAATTTTGCACCTTGCTACTATGTTATACCATAAACAATGAAGTAATTTAAGCGTCTAAATTAAATTAGTGCAAGTATCTATCTATATATATAGTACAACTAATTATGGACTAAATAATTACCTGTGAGAGCCAGTGCAAGGAAAACGCAGAGTGGAAAAGATCAATGGACATCGACGGGAAAAGCCGCCGGTAGAAGGAGCCCGGGACTCCCGCAGCGAAGTAGGAGCGGTGGCTGTCGGCAGCGAGGGTCTCCTCCATGCTACCGCCGTGGTTAGCCAATGGAGGGAAGAGTTGGAAGAGGGTGTTGAAGTCATTGCTAGGGAGATCAGAGAAAAAGGCTGAGAACTCAGGTGGGTTATATCCCAAGGCCTCATAGCGCTTGGCAATGTGCTTGATGATCACATCTACGGTGTTGATGGTGTTGCTTCCACTTGAGCAACCAAGGTCCGCAACCACAAAGGGCACTTCTGGAGAGCTCAGTTGCACTCTGTCTAGGGTTTCTTTAAGCAGGTGAAGCATGGATCTTGCATGTATGGCCTGAAAAATGAAGGACAAAAGTATTTTGGCACAGCAACTTGAAACATAATGAAACTTTGATGAACAATTAATATAGTTAGTGGAATAATTACCTGGGCTTTGGAATTGTTAGCATAGCTGGACTCTCCTTTGCCTCCTTTCATGCTAAATATCTTCTCGAGCTTTATACTTGAAACTAAAACATTGTCCCCCTTGGGAGCCATGAACATGATCGATTAAAAGAAATATTTGTAATAAGATTGATACAATGGTGAGGGTGAAGGGGAGAGTTGGTAAATGGGGAGTATATATAGAGGGAGAGAAAGAGAGGGAGGGCCGTTGTTTTTCAGAAGAGTGTGACAATGAATTATGACATTTTGGAGTGGCATGATGATATCGAGCAACATCTTTAATTGTGTTCCTTAATGTGCACCAAGTTGGCGCAATGCTGTTTAATTAGCATAAAAGTATGGCCCTATATGTTTGTCATTTTGTCTACACTTTGATTTTCAATATTATTGAACTTTTTGATATTTTGTCCTTTATTATTATGCTTCAATATCCTAGAAATGTTGGTTGTTTCTATTTTTTTATTTTTTATTTGTTTTTTTGTTGACAATTTACCACACAGACTTTGCATTTGGTGTTAATGCATCACCTCCCTTAACTTCCATCTATTCTTCCCTTCAAAAATTCCAACACCCTAAAATTTGTTTACACGCCCATTTCATGTCATAATTATTCTAATTTTATCCCGATAGTAAACAAAACAAAATGACCCACCCCCAACACCCAAACCCCATGACAGCTGCTCCCCCGTACGAGAGAGAAAGGATGGTGGTCGGGAACAGTTGGCCGGGAGGGAAAGGAGGGAGTGGAGGTGGTTACCATGGGTGTGGGTTTGTGTTCCTGATCATTTATCTTTTGTTTTCCTCTTAATTATAGAGCAATTAAAGAAATATCCTTTGTAAGTCACCCATGTGCACATGATTTAATAGAAAATTTTATCAATAAGAATTTTGAATTTACAAGGGGACGGGTTCACACGGATCCAGGATTTTAAATTGGGGTAGACTAAATTTACATTACACACAAACCTATTAAGAAGATAGAAAACTCGACAATACGAATGAATTTCATTGATCACAAAAATACATCCTAATCAAGAAGACATAATGAGCTTTATCCCATAAAATTCATCTAGTACGTATCTCTTTTATGTTTTCTACATGCAGGGGTGTGAAGTGAAGGACAAATTATTTTCTACCATAAAAGAAAATAGGGGGTTGTTTTCCACCAAAAAATGGAGGTTTAGCCTTTGGCCCTTTTTGTACCAAAAAAATAAAAAAAGGTGAAGGGTTAGGGTTGAGGTAACTGACCCTGACTTATCTCTTAATATTTATAGTGCAAAATTGCAACCAAAAAAAGAAAAAAAGAGTGACCATATATTTTTGTTGTGATGTGCTCAATGGAAAGTTATAGGCTCACAACGGTGAGGTATCCACGTGGCGCACAAGCAATAAAAGAGTGCAGTGCATGGTTGTCTATTGGTTGGGCTGGGTATATTAGTTTAGGCTGAAAAGAGACAAAGTCACCTTGGCCATAGCTCAGATTAGCCGAAGGATAGGTCACTACCATGGCCAAACTAGTCTAAACCATACATGGATGCATTAGTTGAATTTTAAAATATAATTAAGGGCTAAAATAGATTGACCTAAACTACAAGGATAAAAGAAAGGACAAAAAACGCAAAGCAACAAAACTCTCACCCAAATCAAAATAGGTTTCGACTTTTTAACCATGTACCCTCACCCTTCCTCGGTGGCAAGGATTAATAATCCTACGAACTCGAGGATGAATGATGAAAATAAAAATTGAAAGAAAACATGAGATTTTGAAGAAAATTTTAAAAAGGAAAACAAGTATATAAAAAACTAACCTGGGCTGCGGAAATGTTGTGATCTTCTTTGCCTCCATCCAACCTCTCAACCTTCATATTACCAGAAATACAAGTATATGGTTTTACGGTAAAAATGATGCTAAATTTTTCCAAGCATATATATTCAGTGAGAGATATCGTATAATAGCAGTAAGAATGAAAAGAAATCCAGCAGGGACTGAGAATATTAATAATGGCGTAGTGCTATTGGTGGATGACGACTCCCATGGTGCAAATGTTAGATAGTTTCACTGAGTAACTGAGTTAGTTAATGATCTGCCATATTAGTTAGTAAGTTGTTATATTGAAAGCTGTAAGCAGTTAACAAGCAAAGAGAGTTTGTTAATTTGTTTTACAGATTGGTTAGCAATCTAGGCTAAAGAAGCTGTCAAAGCTTAGTGTTTACCCCTAAATCGTCCTAGCCCTAGAAGTAGGCCAAGAGATTGTATTTTTGGACAAATAATTAATGAAAACGGGTTTCGTGAAAACAATTTGAAACCTTAGGGAGTGTGAGTGTAGTTTATGAAACCTCAATGGGTTTTGTGAAAACACCGAAAATCTCAAGAGGTGTGTGTGTGTGTAAATAACTATTTATAGAAAGATGTGAAAACATAAATGAAGAGAGAAAAAAAGAGGATGGTAAAGTTATTAAAAAATACATTCAATATTATAATTATTTCAAAAAATAAATAAATAGTTTTCTTAATCTCAACCATTCATTGCAGCCAAGAATTCATTCATTGCACGTTAATTTAATGGTTGAAAATTTGTGTAAAATTAGTAGTGCCATGAATCTGCTCATATCCTATATATATTTATTTATTTACATGAGATATACTTTGCACCTAAAACCTATCACATGGCCAACGAGGTCCAGTTCAATGTAAAGGGCCTTGACTAGTAGACTAGTGATTTTAGGTTTGAAACCCTATTACACCTTTACATTGTATGTGAGAAAAACCCCCTTCCTCAATATCACTTATATTAAAAATATATATATAAATAAAAAAAACCTATATGACATGAATTAAGGCACATGATACCTTCTCTATATGGATTTTGAAAAGCTTTAAAATATATAAATAGAGACATTGCTAAAACAGGAAACAGGGCCAACACCATCAGTAGTTTCCGATTAGGGAAACAATATGCAGTGCATAATACTATTATTTATACTATTCTATACTTCAAGTGGTTAGCAGCATTATGAGATACAAACGTTTTTATTATTACAAGAAAATGTGTGTCTTGCATTTTGACTATAAAATAATTTAGAGAGAATTATTGGCCAATAATCCTCCTAAAACGTAGAATGGCAACCAACAATAACAGACTGATGAACAGAAGATGCCAACTATGTTTCTTAAAGTTAACTATGTTGTCAAATTTTTTTTGTTCCCCAAATGTAATAAATTCAGGCTGAGATGATTAGGAAGCTCAATTAGAACAAATAGCAGAGATGATTATAAGGAAGGTCCATTAGAACAAATTTTGTTTTATTTATTTATTTATAAAAAGCGATAGAAATTTATTAGATCAAACATGAAAAAAGAAAGAGTAAAAAGAAAAAAATATTGTAAATGGAGCCATCCCAATAGTAGTTAGGCGGACATGGACAAAACCTTCCCAAGTGACCTGACCCAGCCAAAAAGCTTAAAATATCTAGAGAGAATCACTCCCACAAATAACTTTTCTAAGACCCCTATCTACTGCCATAGTTGCCTCGAATCTAGTCCAATTATAGCAAAGACAAAACATGTCACTAACCGGCATGACTCACTTAAATAGACTACGAAACCCAACAAACGTACCCAAGTTTCTAGAATTATGACAGAAATGTAAGAAATAGATATGTCTTAATCCACATAAGTGTGGTCTTCTAATCATCATAGGAGATCTATAGGTTATTGTAATGACTAAGGGCTTGATATGGATTAGACTTTTGATTCTAAGGGAAGTTGTGTTTAACTGTATTCCTGAAGCCAAAAGGTTTCCTATGTTCGATTGAATTAAAACTCCCAATACTAATGCAACTAGGAGAGGTTGAGGGTTTCTTGAGCAAACCTTGACTGATGCATATAAATACATGGTCCCTACTCAAACGATCACTACCACTCGAGATAACTCAAACCATAGTGTATATGGGTGTTGTGTGAAAACACTTCAAGACCTTGATGTTAATGGACTACGCAATAGCACATACATGAACCACTTGAGAATAAATCAAACACATCACAAAGAGAGTAAAACAAACACATAAGAACACAAAGATTTATAGAGGTTCGGTCTCATGCTTACATCTTCTTGGTGATTTACCCGAGCAATTCACTAGTATGAACACCTTTGGTTACAATCAAAAACCCCTTTAGATCTCACAAGAACCCTAACTCCCTTTTCTCTCCAAATATTTTTATAAATTATGTAACCCCAAAGGAACAAGACTTTTGCAATGCTTGGTTTACAAGATTGAATTTGCAAATCCCTATACATGATATTTTCCTCCGAGTGATTGTCAACGTGTGCTGGTGATGACATGTTGTACATGTATATGACATGCATTTTGAGATGGATGTAGTACAAAAAGAGAAACCATTGAAAAGGACAATTTGGTGGGTTTGATAAGGGAGAGAAAGAGAAGAGAATGGGGTGGTGGGCTTGATTAGGTGAGAAAGAGCTGACGAGTTTGATCGGGAGGGAGAGAAAAAGAGAAAGATGCAGAGGCTATTATGAAGCATAGGTAGTGGGTGGTGGTGAGATGGGTGACTATGTGGGTGTCGGGGTTAGAGGTGGGGGGTGGAGGAAGAGAAAGAGAAAGGTTGTGTGAGTTATGGTGGAGCATGTCTTGGTGGCTACAGAGTTTATGGGTGGTAATGAGTGGTGGTGGAGTCAGCATGAGAGAAATATTCTCTCTCTTTTTTTCATCTTTTAATATTTACTGCTATTTTAATATTATTTCTAAATTTTCAGTTAATTTTTTAATATTTTATGGAACTTAGGAGAAAAAAAAGGGTCCCGCATGTGTCACATCATCACTTAAAAGATTCTTTAATAGTCAATCTAACAACATAACTACATTACAAAAAAGTTACAAACATAGGGTACTTTATTGTTAAAATTGAAAGTGCATGGACAAACATGCTTTAAGGGTACAACTTCAAGGTACCAAACTAAAATTAACTCAATAAATAAATAAATGTATAGGTTCTCTAGGTATATATATACCAACTGTTTCTTTTCTTTGTCAAATAGCTAGCCTTATAGGTCAACAAACATTAATTTTTGAAGAGTTTAATTTGCTACTTCTATTGAAAATGCTCTTATAGCAACTTTGATTCAACGGTATTGGGAATTGAAGGCCTGCATGAAATTTAGGATTTTTCAATTTTTCTAATAAAGATATAATATAAAGTGATTGGATCATGAGCATCAAGCAAATCATTTTTATTTAACGGTCAATTTTTTAGTTTTTATTGTTATTATTTATTGTTTTTATGATTAGGAAGTATGAAGTAGTGTGCCACCTATATTCAAAGATACGGCTACCACAATCAAGATCTTTTATTACCAAAAACACTAGCCGCTCTCTCCTTTGTGTCTTAAAGGAAAACTCCATAGAGAGGGGCGGATGAAGAAGCATCACTGTCCCTCCTCCCTTTCCTCTCTTCTCGTCTTTTCCTTTTAGGTTAGTGAATAAGTCTACTTTGACGTTTTGAATAAAAGCCCCTAGTGGTGATTTCTTTTGAGCCATGCTTAAATTGAAGTTCTTTTAGTCTATGTTCTCAATCAAATCCTTCTCGCAAAACCTGCTCCCTAATGCTGCTCATGTTCTCTAAATTTGATTCTATATCGTTTTTGACGAAGGTTGCTGCAAATCGCCAAATTGTTCTTTGGCAAGGTTGTTGCTTTTGTTTATTTGTTCGCTCTTATGCGTAAATAGATCGTTGGAAATTATATTTTCCCCATATCTGTTACGGATGCAGTGGTAGGCGTGGCCACAATGGCACTTCTTCAGGTGGTGGTGTTAAAGTTCGTTTAGGCTCATCAATTATTTTAGGGTTTTGTTATGTTTGGTTTGTGGGCCTGGTTTGGGCTTATAGTTAATTGTGGTGACGTTAGCTAATAGTTTTAGTGCGGCTTTTGTCCACGTTAGTTTTGCTTTTAGCATGTTAGTTTGTTGCCCTCTTGGAATTGGCACTTTAGATGTATTGTTGATGTTTTTGATTGTACTATTGAAGTTTCTATTTGATAAAAATAATAATAATAATAATAATAATAATAAAAAGTTGTGTGCCATCTCATCATAATCCAATTATTTTTACTATGATTTCTTTTTTTTTGGGTTGAAAAAGGGGGGATAAACCCCAATGACTACTATGATTTTTTTTTTATACAAGCTATATCTATTTTATTGTAATTTAAACTACGAATAGAGGAATTCGAACTTGAGTACAAAATGGAGAGTACATTCACTCTAGCCAACTTGACTCAACCCATGTCTGCATTTTTACTATGAATGTCTTGTCGAAAGAAAGGCCTTTGGCTGCCAACAAAGGTTTGTTGAGTTGGTAAGGATCGTTCTCTTTGCTATTCAATCCTAAGTTCAAGTCCCACCGCTGACAATCCCTCTTGTTGGCTAATATGTAAAAACCAAAAAATGAGCTAATACTCCTGCTCTGTAAGTCCTCAAAGAGGCATTGGTATGCCCTGGACGACCTCAACTGAGACTTCAATTTCAGAGTAGACAAATCGATCATCGATGTATAAAAGGAAAAGGACAACACATTACAGAGATTTGCCTACAGAACCCAAATAATGATGAAATAACTAAATATTTAGACAACTGAGGAGAATAAATTCAATTTGAATTGGTAAAATTAACTAATACGATAATGTAATAACAGGACTGAAGCACCCCAAAAAGGGGCTCGCAAGATTATAACTTGGATTGCTATTTTGAAGATACAAACAATAGAACACCTAGGCTACAGCTTACAGCTACATATTATACAAGACGTCGAATGTTGAAACCCCCTTCTCTGCGGATGAGCTAACGATGCCCCATTTGCAAAAGGCTACCTGTATTGACACAATAACTCAATAAAAATCATTCAATCAAAGCAAAGGATGACAAATTTAGAATAGAATCAATTAAAACAGAATGAGTAGTTTCCCCAGTTACAGATATTCTGAAAAAATGCCACATATGTAAGGTCCTAAGCATCACAAGTTCAAAAAGCTAAGAACCCAACAATAACAGCAGGGATAAAGAAAAAAAAACTATCGATACTATCAAGTGGATTTATTAAACGACATAACTTATTCAATATTACATCCAGTTTAGGAGGCGCCTACTCTGAATGACCAGATAATAATCAACAAAATGAACAAAGCTGGAATATACAATGGTGTAATGCATCACAACAGTTTTCAGATACCTGATCAAAGAGACCATGATCGAGTTCCATAACCAAAGAGAATTTCAAACCACCAAAAGAAAACACGTGCATAAGTCGATTACTGGGACACAGGCTGCAATAATCCTTTAAACTCATCATAAATCCATCTGCAAAAAAGAAAAACAAAATTTTATTCATCAAAGAGGAAGGTGAATATGATGGGAAGAAACAATTAGCAGAATGAACAATTAGTATCATCGTTCCACATACTGGGATAACAAACGGACACACCGTACAAGCAGTGACCTACAAGTGAGTGCACGTGCACACATACATTGTGACTGCATGTGTGTGTGTAAGAGAGAGAGAGAGAGAGAGAGAGAGAGAAGATAATCTAGGCATCTGTGGCATTACACAAAAGTCAAGGCATAAGTATATGATCCACACACCAAAATAATCTTCACATTCATCCTTTAGAAGACATGCACAAAACAATTATTTGTTTGTATGACATGTAAGAATTAAGGAGTCATACTTGCACAGGAATATTGGTTGTAATTCATTATTTGCCTCAGGTCCTAAGTTGCTCCGTTTTTCACATTCTTTGCTGAACTTAGTAGGAGTAAGAACTTCACATGGACCTTGAATCAAGCCTGCCATTACCGTGCTATCATGATTAGATTCATAGACCTGTAACACAGAAACAATGAGTAAACATGAACTTCCATATGGATATTATTGATCTTGTACTCTACATGTCAATACAAAATGGAAGAGAGGAACCATTAGATAAACATGGTGTTAAATTGAATGACGCCACATGGTGTATACAACCATTAGAAAGACATATACTACGTGCATGTGTGCTTGCAAACATGCGCACTTCTTTACCCACTTGAAAAAATCAGGAGGCCAATTTTACTAGTCAACTGATATGCCAACCACTGAATTCAAATGTTAATTTGACTATCTTACAAAAGAGAGAAACACAGAATAATTCGTATGCAAAAAAAGAAGTTTACCTCATTGCTTTCAGGTGTAGATGGGCGACCAACATTCTCTGGCAAATCACCAGGAAAGTAGCACCTGTTGACAATAACCCACTTTGACCCAGTTTTTCTATCCTCCCACATGGACTGCAATGAAATCCAAAAGTTCATTATAACCCTTCTTAAAAAAATAAATAAAATAAAAAAAGACAAAAAGAGTTCATTATAACCATAAACAGATTAATATGCTTCTACAACAAACAATAAGTGATTCCTCTAGACCCAGTGACCAAAAATAACAGGCAGTTTCTAATACAAGACTAATTTCAGCAATCACATTATATAATTCTTCAAATGCCACAAATATCAAGAAATGCATCATAATTTGCTTACTTGAAGCTTTGAGGGTATCAATTTTCCAAGACTAGAGTGGAAAAGAGCATGATCTTGCAGCTTATACATTACCCCATCAACGCAACAAGTACAGTAAAATAATTTTTCATCGTTAACTTGAACCGCATCGCCAATCCATTGAACAGCCTTCAAGCCATCTGTAGACAATCCAGAATGGTCTAAAGCCCTACCACTAGCTACAGAACTTTCACAAGTATTTGCTTGTGCACCTCCTTGGTCATCCCGTTTGATGTCGTATCTTAAAGAATAGTCAGGATTTCCTCCTGAGTGAGAAATATCTGGGTCTTTCAAAGCATGATTATGGTCATCACATTTCTTTGATGGAACTTCCGCACAGTTTGGCAGCGCTGCTCCATCCACAACTTTTGGGTTGGAAGAGGGTTGGGAATTATCAAACTTATCAGTATCTTTGTTAGATGAATCAGCTGGAGGCTCTGCTTTTGATTCAGAAGGTCTCTCATCAGATCTAGATGATTCAGAAGTATCTTTTGGTTGAGATAACCGTTCACTTGACGAGCAACTTCCAGAAAAAGGTCTCTCATCCATATTTTTATTGCTCGATGGGAAATTATTTTGTTGACACTCTTTTGCATTTGAAATCTTCGAACAGTTTGGCAGCGCTGCACCGTCCACAACTTGTGGGTTGGAAGAGGGTTGGGAATGATCAGACTTATCAGTATCTTTGTTAGATGAATCAGCAGGAGGCTCTGCTTTTGATTCAGAAGTATCTTTTGGTTGAGATAACCGTTCACTTGATGAGAAACTTCCAGAAAAAGGTCTCTCGTCCATATTTTTATTGCTCGAGGGGAAATTATTTTGTTCAAACTCTTTAGCATTTGAAATCTTCGGATCCAATGCTGACTCAACATGGTTGCTGCCTCCACTACCAATATGAGCAGGATTTTGGAAAGCAGAGCTCCCGTTTGCAGTTATCTTCTGCTGATTGACCTTGGGATCCAAGGCACCCAGTTTATTCTCCGAGGACATTTGAATTCCAGCTGTGTTGGAAGGGATTTTTACTTGTATGTTACTTCTCATCACACGTCCATATTTAGGAGGCAAAGGCTTTCCATTGCTTAGCGACAAGCACCTCATGCAGTGCCACTCACCTCTAGGAATTCCTCTCTGATTAGTTGACTGTGCACACATTATGTGATATCCTCTCTCGCATGCATCACAAATAAGAACACCTTCTACCTCAGTGATGGTAATCTGGCAACTTTGGCAAGTCAAAGCCTTGCTCATGTAATCCCTTGATGGAGGAATCCATGTAGGATGCTCAGGAGGCTGTGGTTGTAATAATTTCTGAATAATTTTCGCAATCTCATTGTGATTATTAGGAAGTGAAGGAGCTTGAACAAAGTGCATCTGTTGCAAAGGCTGCTGTACACCAGGTAAATTTCCAGAAGCTGTTTGTGAGACAAATGGCCTGATATTCTGATCTCGTGCTGCTACAGGAGTCATCTGTGGCACACTCATACCAGCATTTCCTTCAGCTTTGACAGAAGTATGATTTGGCACCTTGTATTCCGTTCCACTTTTAGCAGATTGAGTTTGCACTGACCAAGTTGGAGCATTCACTGGTGGATGATTTGCAGCAGAATTTGCTGCACGTGCACAAAGTATAGTCTAAATACTTAAATATACAGAGAAGAGATAGAACAATAATAATAAAATAAGCATATGCCAAAGAAAGACACCTTCCTATAAAAGTAAGTCAAAGAACATCAGTTACCTTGTACTTGAAATGCATAAGAAGGCCCATTTGGTCCTCCATCTGATCTGAACTGTGCTCTTTCAACTCTAGGCAAGGCAGGGGAAGAAGAATCCCTTCCTAGATGACTGCTAGGCAAACCACTAGAAACCATGGATGCTCTAACTTCATTGGTGGGCAACTGATACTGTGCAGATGTAGGAGTTACTGTAGATACATGAACCACAGAAGAAGACGCTGGGAAACCTCCGGAGATCGGTGCATGACTTGGTTTGTCAGTTGGAATCATACGAACAGTATGTGACATCCCATGGGTTTCAGCTGCTGCATTGAAGTTTGTTTTTAATGGGGGAGATGGATATGTAGCAGGTTGTGCAGAGTATTTCTTGGATTCTTCCATCTAGAAAAAGAATTTCGAGTTCAGAAAACATCAGTTTACAGTCCAAAAAATCCTAATTTGATAGTTCAGAATTGAAGTAAAATAGCATTAGCCATCCAATTTCAAAGACAACTTCTTGGTCGCAAGACTTTAACTTCCCAATGAGTCACTAATTTATACACTAGCATAACCACGTACATCCTCATAGTGATTTGAATAAAAGTGAAAGATTTTACAATTACCAAAGTGTATGACTATGCAGTTTACTGCATATATGTCGCTCGATAAAGTAACCAACAAGCCCAACATCCTCAAAACAACTAAGCTGAACAGTTGCTTTGTTAGTCCCAATCCTAGGAACGGGGGAAGTCATGAATCGGAGAAGTTAGGAATAGCTACTTCCTTAGTCAATCTAATTCATGGTTTTCAGGTATTGAATTACGTGTTTTAATGTGAAATCCACAGAAAAGTCAAGAATTAGACTAATTCCTATATACCCAGTCTTGATAAGTAAACAAAAAGTAATGCGCAATTAAGAAATGATAACCAAAAATACCTTCTCCCATAATTTCTCCTAAACCAGACAAATATCCCTTATTTGCATACCACATTAAAACACCAAAGTATATGAATTATATTACTATCATCCCATTACCTACATTTGAAATTCAAAGTCAAAAGTTTCTTTCTTTCTTCATTTGTCCAACACTTTCCCATCAATCACATAACAAGGCATACCAATTAAAAGCTAACAGAACAACACCCTGCCAGGAAACAAACTAAACCCTACCCAAGAATCTCCAAGAACCATATCCAATCACAAAATGACTCTTTACCTTCTTCTTTGTCAGCGAAAACTTCTCAGCGATGGTCAACTTGGTACCCCGAAACCCTAATCTCTGTTCCTTAAGCTTGCCATTAAGCCCCAAATCCTCAATGACAGCTCCAATTGCATCCCTAGCCACAATATCCTTAGGCGCCAAGCCTTCACATAGCTCCACCAGCTTCGACCTAGCTTCCCCCATAAGTCCAATCTCGGGCTCCGTGGGCTTCTTCCCTCCTCGAATCTTGGCCATTGTCGACAAGACCAACACAATCTCCGCCACTCTCCTGAGGTCCTTCTCCGAATTGGGTCCCAATCTGGGCTTCTTGTTGAATTGGGTCCCCAATTCTCCTTCAGCTCCATTCTGAATCGGCCTCTTTTCCGCGACTGAAACCGCAGGCGGCTCGGTAGCTTCGGCGTTCAAGGTCGGATCCATGATTGAAGGGGCGAGCGAGCGAAGCCTATGAACGACGCCGTTTTGGGGGTAGAGGAGACAGAGAGAGGACGCGAGAGAGAAACCCTAGAGAGAGAGAGGGAGAGATGGAGAGGTTTAGCCGTTGGGGTTTGGGGATTTGAAAAGATGAAAACTTTGTGTGGGAGAATAAAGCTTTTTGGCGGGTAAATTTGAGGGAGGGGAGAGTGGGTTTTGTGTAAGTGATTAAAATTGATAATATGGTGAGTGAGTTTGTGATTTTGTGAGCGAGTCAGAGAGAGAGAGAGAGAAGAGAGAGAGAAGGAAATAGGGGAATGGGTTCAAATTCAATGGGGGTGGTCGAGAGCAGAGCGAAATTTAGAGAGAGACAATAAGAACGAGGGCTTTTTCGTCTTTGGATTGGTCCTCTTGGATTCTCCGGTTTGGATATATAAAACCGGTTCGCTTATTTTGAACCGGTTACAATTAGAAACGGCTTTGGACCGTCCAATCTAATCAAGATTCAAAGCTAAATACATACCATCTATGCTTTTATTTTCCTGGATTGTCAACCAATTTTTATAAACTTCCAATTATACCCTTACTCACATTAAAATTTTAAAAGAAAATAACTAAAACTAATAAGATGAGGGTAAAACAAAAATCATGTATGGCATTGGAAAAACTAAAATTAAATTTAAAAAATGTTCTCACGTTTGGAAAGAAATTTCATCATCATCAACCTTATTGATTAAAAAAAATCTAATCAACTTTGAACAATTTTAGTAATAAATTCACAAATTAAGGTTGATATAATACGGGAGATGTTAATTGCATGTTAAAAAAAAAGTCACCGCGTACTCATGCACCTCTTACGAAAACACTAGTCTCTCCTCACGGGTATGTGTCATAGGAATTTTTTTAATTACACATGCTAAGCTCGTCTTAAAAAATTTTGGTGTCTTTTGCAATTGTATTTGTCAAGAAAAATGGTTCGCTTTTGCAAGTGCAAAAGGTTTTTCTTTTAATCACACACACTACGGTTGTTATAAATTTCTTTTCATTGTTCGGGGATGACTATAGTACCACAAAGTGCATTAGCAAATATTTTGAAGCAAAATTATCACAACTTTACATATAAAATCAGATTAGGTATATAATATGAATATATCCATTTGCTATGAATTCCTAGCCTTTATGTTTAGAAGTTGTGTATCTATCCCCATTTTGTTAAATCTAAATCATAGTCAACCACTTAAGGCATATGGCATCATTTGTTTTTAAACAAAAAACAAAACTCATTCATGTTAACCTTTTTTATTTATTTATGCCAAAGTTAGGAAGAGAAGGGGTGGAACTTACACACTTGGGTTCCATGGGGAATTAAACCCAAGATCTCTTGGGAGCACACAAAAAATCTGGGCCAATCCAACTAACACCCCATTGGTAACTCACATTAACATAGATTTCCATTGATAATTTATCAAAAACCCATCTATCTATATTTATATATATATATATATATATATAAAATGCCCAAAATTTACATGGCACTTCAAAAGCTTTCTTCTATACCAAAAAAACTCAGAAGCGTATACAATTGGAGCCCATATTTTGGAGAAAGAAAGAGCCTATATAAGCATAACTCTGCACAAAAAACAGAAAAATTGGTTGTTCATACTTACATTTGTGTATATAAAATATTAAACAAAAGAGACTAAACCTTTTAACAACCAATATAAACTCTAGGCTTTATATACAAACAATGATTGAACACAAAAGAAAAAAGAAATTCAATGATTGAAAACAAAATCCACGTGAAGAAGATTTCTCTCCCTCAACCTCATTTGTTTCAACTTGCTCACATTTTTATGGCTCTCCGTTGCCATTTGACCTAATTGACAAAACCCAATATAGATTAGCTAAAATTATAAAACAGTAAGGACTAGTATGTACTTATGTAAAATATCATGAATGAGACTAAACAAAGATTAAGATGATGATTATATTAATAATGCATATGAAACTTGCGGCCTAGGCCATGGTTTTGTTAACAGTGGACAAGAAAAGCATTCTATATGTACTAACCGAAGTCTTCTTCGAGCTCGTCTTAGGTCGATTTCTAAGTGAAATGAGGCTATCCAAGTAAACCGTGAGACAACTACCAGTGTTTTCAACTCCGCGAATTGACAGATCCCGAGAGCTTTCATCATCAAAACTGTACATAACCAACCTGTCATCAAACACCATCAAGTCATGAGATTTGGTGTAGAAGCCAGAATGTGATACGTCGTGCAATGAGATGGAGACCCTCATTTTAGTCCAAGACTCCTTCACTCCATGCTCCTTCATGACCCAAAAATCATTGTATTTTTGGCCATTAGCATCACAACCATAATGTATTACGCATAACCATTCTCTGAAAACTCCTAGCTCTATCTTATAAATTACTTCATCAATGGCATGTTCATACGGCAGTGGAATTTCTCTAACCTCCTCCTTGTCCAAAAGGAGGGACATAATCGTGGAGGAAAGCTCATAATCATCTTTATTCATCAGCCAATGGAGATCGCCATTCACATGGATCCCAAGCCTAGATTTGCATGAGACACAATTGAAGTCTTGGCGAATCACTCGCCAATAATTGGTTTCTAATGTGTAGACACAAAACTCAATCCCATGATCTCTATTGATCCGCCCACAAACCACCTTATGTTCATCAGTGGAGTGATCAAATCCAAACCCGCATAAGCTCGAATAGCGGTAGGGTTTCGGTGTCCTTGGTAGTATCTTGGATTCTTTGGTTGCAGGGTTAACCAAATATAAATCCCATCTGTCTAACTGGCATAGTAATAGGCCATTGCAGTGGCAAATCAAGTAAACCAAAGTTTCTCTGTGCATGCTATGAACAAAGGCCAGCTCAGTGGCTGCCACAAGATCATCCCCGCCAACATTATCAACATGGTCATTCTTTAGATATGCATCATTACGATTGAGAAACTCATCGAGGTGCAAAGAGTAAAGGGATTTGTCTTCGTAAGCTGTAAGTATGACTGTTCGTCTTTGGTGCAATACATCTTCATTCTCAATGGCTTTGTTGAAGTGCACTTTAACAAAACTATGGTGGGAGAGGAGAGAACCCCATGGCTTCGACACGCACTTGAAGCGGCATAAGGACTTAACCGGTAGCCTTGCAAAAATCTTAATTATGATCTCGGATTGAAGGCCATTAGGGTTTCCCATCAACTGGCCATGGTGTTCCATCTTCCTGGCCATATTTATTTACTATTTATACTTCAAAAACTAATTAGAAAAGCTTATATATGTATCAGCTTAGCCTGCAACATTGTTTGTGTATATGGATCAAAACAGAAAAACCCAAAAAAGGAAAAGTTATTTGGCTCAGGAGCTTGATGGTTGCAGAAAGGGAGGTGGGGTTATGAGAGACAATAATGGAGCTAGATTGGATGAGAATTGGTCATCGGGTTTTACCAGCATAAGTGGTCTTGGCTTGTAAATCTGAGTGGTTTCCTATCATTGTGGATCCAGGTGTGTTGTGCAATCATGACCATCCTTATGCTTAACCGCATCTCTAGGTGTCAATATATACATTTTGAGAAGTAATTAAGTTTGGTTGTAAGATTCAACACATTTATGGAGAAGAAGAACACATAATGCAGCAAACGTCGTTTTTCAACATATTCAAGTTGTATCATTTTCTCGTGTCATGTAGGATTATGCTCAAACTCAAACTCAACTCATTGACTTATCGTGCCCAAATATATGAACTCAAACTCATTCACAAATTTTGCGTGTCGTGTCATGTTTCACCCATTTGTGTTTCTCTTTATTTTTTGTCAATCAAACACCAAAATGTGAAATAATTAAATACACAAATATTACCATAAAAACTTATGCTAAACACATTACATAACATACGTCCAATCATATTTCACCAAAAAAACATACATAAACAAGTAAGTTATAAGGTTCAAAAGGTTAAAAAAAGAAACTTCAAAAAAAAAAAAAAAAAAAATATTTCAAAAAAATAAAAAAATCATATTTCAAGAATAACACTGGTCAAACTCATTAAATGTGTTAATATCATGTCACCTTGTTACCAACCCAACCTGATAAGGTTTGACTCGAACACGACATAAAATGATTTGCGCTAGGCAATCGGTACGTAGGATGCTTAAAATCATGCCAACTGCTAAACAAAGTGGACAAACATAACTATTTCAAGCTTATTAAGTACATAAGAAACTCTAACAAAAGTTGTAATCACACTTGACCCACTTTATGGTTTCGAATAAAAACATCAGATTCCCAAAAAACAAATTGTTTCTTCAATATCTTGTACTTTTGTCAAAGACCGAGGACGTGCATGCACCAGACACCAAAATACCCAGTTCATCCAAATGCAGAAAATACTGAGGGAAGGAGAGACAGGAATTGGGAAGGATGGGGTATGAGAAGGCTCTGTCATGTAAACCAGTAGCTGATAAGTTAAAATCGGTAGGAGAAACTCGGCCTAAGCTTTGAGCCTTTAGCTCGTCAAGAGTCAAAAACATTTGTAACGAACAACTTATGCAGCATAGTTTTGCAACAGAATCATAACAAAACTTAATTACAACAAACGTTTTAAACTAATCTTTTGACTTTGTATTGGGTTCACTATTCTAAAATGATTTACAAAGCAAAACAAACACCTACTAGTATACAAAGTTTACATACTATCTGATTGAAACTAAAGGTTTGCTTACTGATGTCAGTGATCGTTCTGCAATCGCAACATCGCTGAATATCGTAAGCCTTGAATTGATGGAGATGATTTCAGAATTATGTAGTGTAAACCCATGAGGAAGTGGTAAAGGTAGTCCCTTCCAGAGGTGTAAATTCACATATGGCACCACAATAGTTTTGAGAATTGTTGACAATACGGCCTGCAGTTTAAAAATCTTTCAGGTATTGACTTCAAATGGAGCAATGGCTCTATAATAAGAGGAGAATGTATAGGAGAAGATAAATTAAATTTTCCATAAGATACATTGTCATAAAATATACACGGGACAAATTTGACATTAAAAATGCATTTTAAAGCAACTGTTATCTAGGCTCTAGTATGTAGACTATGTAGTAAAATTCAATTTAAAAATTTGTCACGAAAAAAAAAATCAGAAACATTCTGCATAACATATCAAATCTCTTTTTCCCCACAAGTTGATACGGGTTCATGAGCACTCACAGTTGAGGCTCATTAACAAGTAATTAAGACCAAGAGGCCCAAAAATTCACCTGCAGCTTGTACTATGTCTCTACACTACTTGATATAATAGGAAATGCTTATATTCAACTGTGATTGACAGGCTGGCTCTGTTAACAAAACTATATTAAAATGCTATGTGAAGTCATAGAGAAAAAGAAAAAAGAAGAAGAAGAAAAACGCTATGTAAAGTGCATTCGAAGCTTAAAACAATAATTTCAATAATTTCTTGAAACAAAGGAATGTACTTGAACAAGATGCATGTGAAGGTTACCAATTTTGCTCCACTTCAAATATGCAGTAACATGATTCAATTTAACAGTACCAGCTAGTTTATTTATCAAGATATTTGGAGAACATGAAGCATGAATCTCCTGCACCAACAAAAAACATATGGAAAATCATAATGAACAAGGCGATGTAAATGTGCATGAAAGTAAAGGGAGGATACAAACACTCCAAGGAAGCATACCAATGATATGCACGCAACTGGTATTACTTCATCAACATTCATGACACCAATTGTCACGTCAGAGTAAACAGTGATATTAATGTCATTGTTAACAACTGTCATTATTGGTGAAGAAGATACATATATATTAAGCTCCATATCTTCATTGGGATATTGCTTGTACAGTTGAGGAACAATATATTTCCATTCAGCAGTGTTCAAAAGGGACTGATCTGGTGTTTTGTTGATCACCCATTGCATATAATTTGCCTAAACGAATACAAGGGGAAAAATATATCTTAATTTAACTATGTACTTGAACTCTAAAATATAGAGCTACAAAGGTACAAATCCAGCCAGGTGCAGGTCAGTTCGTTGTGAAATAGTGAAGTAAGATTTCGGTACACAGAAGTTTGACAACTATAGATAACATTATTGGAAGAAGAATGAAGCGAATTTCTAAAAAGGAATAAATAAATGATTATTGTTTAGTATTATTTGGAAAAGAAAAAAAAAGCAGAGGTGAAAAGAATAAACTTACATTGAAGAAAACTAAGGACATTGAGCTAAAGACATTTTCATGTAATGATATCTCAACCATCTTAGCTGGAACATTGAAGGGAATAGGATCTAGTGAATCTTTATTGTATAGGCTGGAAGCAAAATTATCATTGGGAGCCATGAATAGACCATTGATATGAAATTCAATGGAAGAATTATTGAATACAGGATTGCCCACAAATGTAACATTCAAAGCAACAATGTCATCCAATGCGATTTGTTTCGGAAGTGATTGCAGTAAGGAGTCAAGCTTCATTATTCCTTCTCTGATTTTCTTGGAAATATTGTCTTCAACTGCAAAAACTATTTGACCTTCAAAAGCATCCACTAACCTGAAAGAGAATGTCAGAGGATCAACTGCAATATTTGGGGTTAGAAAAAATATTTTAAACATATGGGTGGACCTTAAGTGGCCTTGGTTGATATAGATGCAGATCCAACTACAAAAATTGGGAACAGGGGAGGGGGTATGGAACGACCTTTGACATAAACAAAGAGGCGCATAAGTCTTTCTCATAGCATAGTTAATTAAGAGGATTGCATACCATTGGTAAAGCCAAGATGCTCCACCATCTAACTTAATGGAGATATCTTTCACATAGCGTCCGCATTCCAAAACAAACAGCTTAAGAGTTTCTTCTTGGCCATTCAAAGCTAAGGTAACACCCACTTCCATACCTTCAACCTTTTTCAAAAGCAACATCACTTTATAACAAGGTAAAATAAAACATATTGGGGGGAAATAAGGTTAAGTTTGCTAAGAACATTGTATCTTAGTTTAATTGATTCCATCCTCTACCTCTTTCCTTTCAACAATTCAAGCTCAATGGAAATTTCTCATGACTTAATGATTTTGGAATGCACATAACATAGTACTGCAGCTCATTACAACATTTGACCATAGAAAGTTCACCATAACTACACTTTTGTTTAACTGCATCATAATTTCATTTTCTATTCTACTTAACAAATCTGTTAAATTGACTTATGATATGAAATTGTGGGACGTATCAATTAGAACTCATCAAAAGAAACCAACATGAGACTTCCTAAGGATTCTAACTCATAGACTTAAATTCATTTGACACAGATCTTGATATTTGGAAACAAGACAGCTCATGCCACTCCAAGTTGGTCACTTCTCACTGTCCTCAAGAGGTAAAGAAAATACAGAAAATGCCTAGCCAAGGGGTTGTCAACTTATCAGAGGCCTATTGGTTGCATTAAATCTATGTCAAGTCTAATCAGAAGTGAAATACCATTTTATCACAAACAATGACAACCCAGAAAAAAGAACATGGAAAGAACAGCTTCATCTACTTCATAATTCGAATGCCATTAAAGCAAGATCAAAGCAAAATAAAGGGAACAAAAAGTTTATAAACAACAAAGAATAGTCTTTCTAAGTTGCTCTGTATACCTGAATGGAGGCGTCCCCTTGATCTGAAATATTAAATAACCAAGTGTTATAAGAATAGCACCAATCCATACTCAAATTTGCCTTGGCTCCTGAAGCAATTAAAGCAATACCTGAGTCACCAATCTCCACATATGAAGAGGCAATATCAACATTATAGATTGTGATATTTGACAAAACAACATGAACTTGGCCAACAAGTGGGATTTTCACAGACTTTTCAATCTGAGGCAGTTGAAGGGGGATTATAGAGGAAACAACCTGCTCTATTAGCAAGTCCTTGGAAAACTCAAGACCCTTGCTGGATGTGACAACATATATGAATCCTTCTTCTTGGGCTCTTGTAGGAAAAAGAAAAAAATGATAAAACTATGAAGAAAATAGCAGATGCCATGAGCTTTGTGAAGGAGCCCATCTCAGAAAACAGTTAGATTAGGCTACTACATACAGCATGCACCATGGAACTACAAAATTGCAAAGAGCATGGTCCTTTTGAAAGTTGGAGTGAAAAACAAAAAAAATTCACAAAAAAAACCGATAACCCAAATGAAAAAACAAGTCAAATTTCAACACGGGCCATGGGAAACTCAAAAACCAAGAGAAGAGGATATGAGAAATCCTTATCTTGGGTTTTTGAGAAAACTAATCCATCTTCGGTATTTGGTGTCGTGATGAACTAGTGAGACTGTGAGAGTAACAGATGGGAATTGTAAGAGTTTGTGTGGAAAAGTTAGTTAGCTGAGGTTTTGGAGTTTCCTTCATTATTGAGAGGTAGTTGACACTTGGCCGGGCTTTTTTAACATACTGTGGGAACCGGAGTAGCAAACGCAAGAATATGCTCCACCTCTAGTTGGAAAACATGATCGTGATTTTTCAAGGGTAAAAAGTGAGTTTTGGTTTATGTAGTTTGTCAATTTTTTCACTTCAATCAAATTTCTTTCAAGGGTAAAAAGTGAGTTTTGGTTTCTGTGATTTTTCAAGGACACATTACAAATTCCAACAAATTTCTTTCAATTTTGTCCATTATATCAAGAACACATGCTTACCCTGTCAAAAAATTGGACAGTAATATCTCTTTCAGCCTTCTTATACTGCGATAAGGTATCCAAATAAACATTTGAGGATCCAATTATTATGTGATGGACAAAGAAATAAAAATGTGCTTATCATTATGGACGATATGGATAAAGTAGATCAAATAAAGACTTTAGCAGATGAGTCCTAGTTAGGTCCACAGAGTCGAGTGATTATAGCAATTAGAGATAAGCATGAGTTGGAGACGGGTGGACTACTTGCAGATAATATTTACGAGGTTGACAAGTTGAAGGTTGGTGAAGATTCTCAACTCTTCTTTTAAAATGCCTTGAAGGAAAACGATGCTCCACATGATTATAAAGAGGTGTCCAAAAAACTTGTAAAATATGATGGCGGTGTTCATTTAGCTCTTGTAATTTTGGATTCATACGTTGAAAGACTTGATGAAGATCCTTAAAAAAGACATTATGAATGTGCTTTAAATAAGTTTTAACACGTTAAAAGGAACAATGAAGAAAGTTTTTCTAGACACTGCATGCTTGCTCAATAGAGAGGATCAAGTTTAGAAAGTCCACAATGAAATAGGTCGTGCTCATGCCACGCTCGGGCTCGAGCTTGGACCCAAGACCGAGACCGGGCCAAACCATGCATATGATACCATCAAACTATAGATTAAGTAGCAGAAGTTTTAATCAAGACCAATTTGATTTGATTTGCTTTATTTTCTCTATTATAAGGGAATCCACAAAAGCAAATGGTAAAGTTTGCTTGCAAAAATCTCTCTTTGCAACCTTAATGTATTGCGATGAAGATATTTGTAATAAATATTTAAGGAATAAGTTATCATTCTGGACGATGCAGATAAAGTAGATCAAATAAAGGCTTTAGTAGATCAACCCTAGTTGGGTCCAAGGAGTCGAGCGATTATAAAATCTAGAGAAAAGCATGAGTTAGAGACGTGTGGACTACTTGCATATAGTATATACAAGGTTGACAAGTTGAAGGTTGGTGAAAATTATCAACTGTTCTGTTGAAATGCATTCAAGGAAAACGATGCTCCACATCGTAACGAGGTATCCCAAAAAAATTTAGAATTTGATGGTGACATTCCTTTAGTTTTTGCAGTTATGGGTTCATATTTGAGACATAAAACGCACGATGAAGGAAATCTTTCTGGATATTGCTTGCTTCTTCAATAAAGAGGATCAAGGTAATGTAAAAGAGATATAACCAAGCCCACAATGAAATTTTAATTATGAACTTATTTATTTTATGAATAAGTGGTTTATTTATTTATTTAATAAGTTATTATTTTATTTGTTCAATTTATTGAAATAACCGTGACTTTCCTTCTTCCTTAGCAATTCTTTAACAGTCCGGTTCTCCTGGACCCTAAGGTCCAATGAAGTTTTGATCACTCACCCTTGGATCTAATTTAAGGATAAAGAAAAAATGATTTAAATATCAATATGTCATTATTTTATCACTTTTACTGTACAAAATATTAATTTAACTTAAATAAAACGAAGACTTAAAAAAAGAAAAAATTATTCCAACCAACACACGCTCTCTCTGAGAAAACCAAGAACATGTTTTTCCTCCATTGTTATTCACAACTACCTTCAAAGTTTAAGATTCACTCTAATTCTTATTGGTTATCTATTTTATCTCTTGAATTAGATTCAAATATTCAATTTTTTCATAAACAAAAGAAAATTTATTGACCCAAATCCAGAGCCATCAAGCCATCCCTTCACACTTTAACATGATTGAATTTCAAGGATCCACAATCAAGTCACTTTCTTGTTGTTCTTTGCCTTTGTGATCAATTTTCTGTTATAAATGTTAGATTTGAATGCTTCATGAATCAAGTTTGGGAAAACTTCAATTTTTTATAAACAAATTTTTGGGTTTTTTTTTCTTTCCAATTCATGAACCTACTTGGGTTTCTACAATTATATTGTATTTTCATGAAAGGTTCATGTTTTCTTTATTCACTAGGCGTGAAGGAGAAAGAGGACTGCCGTTGAAGACGACAATCTTAGATGCGGATGAGTTTTTTGTTCATGTTTTTCATCTATGATATTAAACTCTTCTTTTCTTTTTCTTTTTTTAAAAGTTTTAATAACCAAAATAGTTTTTTCTGCAATAAAAATAAAATTAAAGATGACATATTGATATTTAAACCAGTTTTCTCAACCCTAGATTAGATCCAAGAGTAGGTAACCACAACTTCCTTGAAGCATAGAGTCCAGGACAAGGGTACTGAATTCTTGAAACCAGAAGAATGACTTTTATTATATTGACACACACCGACCCACCCAACTTCTAGTATTTTACCCCTTAGAGCACTTTCACCTATTTGTCATGACAAAGTTTAAGGACAAGTAAGGGCAGTTACTGTTCATGTGAATAGTATCTACCATAACAATTTGTTTTGTGCTTTTCCACCTATTGTCATGGCAACCAAGAGCAATTACTATTCATATGAGATTAATTTTATTTATATGTATGAAATTAATAAATAAAAATCTGAATTTTTTAGGTGTGTTTATAAATGAGTTTTGAGTGTGTGTAATGATGGGTTTTTGGTGTGTTTATAAAGTGTTTTGGATGTTGGGTTTTTTTATAATTTCAACCCCCATTTTGGGTGTTTTAGTGAAACTTCCTTAATTTTATTTATATGTATGAAATTAATAAATAAAAATCTGAATTTTTGGGTAATTTTTCAGAAATTTTTTTTAATTTAAAAAAAAATTCTTCACTGACGTCAGCCCTCAAACAGCAGTTTGGGCTAAGTTGCCTTGGGCCTTTCCTGGGCTTGATGGACCACAGTTCTTGCCCGGGATGGATGTCACCGCTGGAGCTGATTTTCGGAGACAGGGGGCCTTTTGCCTGGGCTGGGCTGTACTCATCGAATCCATTCGTCCTCCAAAAAAATCGTCTCCGAACCCAATATCTTCCTTCCACTTACGCCATGAGACCAAGATTCAAACGTGGCTCATCAGCTATAGCACTCTCCCTCGTGTGCCCTAGATTGCTCGTCTGTTGTCGGCGGTGAGGTACTGTTCGGTAGCAGCGACGTCGCCTATCAGGTACTGTTCTCGTCTCTGGAGCTGAGTCGTTAAATCTTTCGTTCCAGATCGATACCGTACCGTGATTGGGTACGCACCTGTTCTGTAATAGTTTTCCTGGTTTTATTCATATGTTTGATTTAGTAGTTACTTTTGGAGTGCTAATTTTGTTTGTTCTTGTCTAATTTGGATTTATTTGCCTTGTTCTCAGATTGATCCCCTTGACTTGCAACACCTTAACAAAGAATGGCTGACGTGGTCCAGTACCGGTTGGAGCGGATGATCAACGAGCTCGATGACCTCGAGCAACGCATGATCTTCACGCGCCGTGAGATTGCTGAGATCGTCAAGCAGCGTCGGAAGTTCGAATACCGTCTCAAGCGGCCGAGCCCACTCAAGGAAGACTACCTTGCCTACATTGAGTATGAGACTCAGCTTGACTCACTCCGTGGCCTCCGGAAAAAGTCGGTGATGCGTGAGCTGCAAAAACAGGGGCTGAAGACCAATAAGAAGATGAAGAAGTCAGTTTCTGACTTCGCTGGCGTAAGGAGGATCGTTGATATATATAGGCTTGCGGTCATGAGGTTTAAGGGTGACATTGAGCTCTGGTTTCGGTACCTTGAGTTTTGTAGAGAGCGACGGCATGGTAGGATGAAGAAGGTAATACTCATTCCCCTAAAATGGCCCCAACTTTCTGGGAGTTGTTTTGTATCTGTGGGTTGAATTTATTACATAGTTGATTACTGCATTTCTACATTTGCTATATAGAAAATGGTTGTTAGTCAATTGTTCTCTCTCCTATTACAACGATCTATGAGAATTTGCATATAAGTAGAATGTTTGACCTGTCATTTTATTTACTATTATCAAATTTTCAATTGTTGAAGGAGGAGTGCCTTTTTGCAGGTCCTGGCACAAGTAATCAGGTTTCACCCAAAGGTCCCAGGAGTTTGGATATATGCTGCAGCTTGGGAATTTGACCATAACTTAAATGTTGAAGCTGCCCGTGCTATCATGCAAAGTGGGTTGAGAGTCTGCCCAACTTCAGAAGATCTTTGGATAGAGTATCTTCGGATGGAACTCACATTCCTTAATAAGCTAAAGGCCCGAAAGGTTGCTCTTGGAGAGAATGTGGGCATTCTGGCCCATGATCAGATAAGTGCCGATGAGAAACAGTGGAGAGATGAAAATAAAGATTTATACATGCCCCTTAATGAAGAAGGAGAACATAATGAAGGATCAGACATCGAAAGTGAGAAGTCAAGGAAGAAAATCGACAAGTTTCAGGAGCAAGGTTTTAGCATTCTAAGAACCATATATAGCGGAGCAGTTGAAGCTCTTCCCTCTAGTTTTAGTATGAGAAAGAAGTTTTTGGAGATTTTGGATGCAACTGACTTGGTTAATTCAGAAGAAATGCATAAGGAAATACTAAGTGACATCAAGAGAGACTTCTCAACACAGCCAGGGTATTGGGACTGGCTAGCAAGACTTGAATACAATCCTGCAACCACACAGGAGATCAGTGAAGAAAATACGCATACTCAAGTGGAAAAAGCAGTTCAGGTATAAATCCATGTGGACTGCTTAAATCCTATAGTAGTAAAATTATTATGCTAGATGAATCTGAATAAGACATGCATTTTCTAATCGTGTTTGTCTTATGTTCCTGTAACTGCCATGCTATGACTAGGTTTATGAGGAGGCTGTAGAACTTCTGCCTTCCGCCATAATGTTCAACCAGTATGCAAATTTTTTTATGGGTGTTACTGCTCTTCTAAAAGGAGAAAACAAACCTTCTGGGTTAGCCAGTCAGTCTGCTAGTTATATTTCACATCTTTTGAGAGTCTATGAAAAGGCTGAAACAATGGGATGCATTGACGAGGATCTTGCCTGTCAGCATATCTCATTTTATTTGCAACTTGGTAGACTGGATGAAGCCCGGAAACTGGCAGAAAAGCTTTGTCGTGAAAAATTTTCGAGTTCAGCACAGTTATGTCTATTAAGGGTCTCAGTAGAAGTTAGGCATTTGACAAGGGATTCCACTTCGCCAAGTAAAGCCGAGCTGCTATCCATCTTTGAACTTCTAAAAGATGCTTTGACAAGAGTGTCGACTTCAGAAGCTGAGAGCCTGTGGCTAATGGTATGTTCTCTGCACATTTGAATTTTTCCCTCTCTTCTGTGTTTGACTGTGAGTCATTAGCTGATGCAGCATCTTTGTGAGAAAAGTTGACATTATCTCATATTGCAGGCCCTCAAAATCTTTGCAAATCAAAAGCATTATTTTGAAAAATTAGTTGAGATTTCTGTTAAATCATTAGCTAAAGATGGTGGCCCTGAAAATGGATTCTCTCTTTCTTCCGCTATTGTGAATTTTGTTCTTCAAAAGGATGGAGTTCGACATGCTAGGGATGTGTATAAGCGGTATGTCATTTTATTATGAGCTTGATTTTTCCCCCAAGGAGATTTTCACAACCATATTAACTATACATTTTGACTTCAATGAAAATAATTTTGTACATAAATTTGATGATCATAGCTTCTGCAGTGTTCTCTCCAAGAAGTTTTTAAGCTTGTGTCCTGTTTGAATTGCAGCTTTCTTGCTTTACCGCACCCTGGGCTTGCTATATATAGGACCTGCATTGAATTGGAATCAAACCTTGCATCCAATGGCGATAAAGATAGTCTTGTTAATGCCCGAAAGTTATATGAATCTGCACTTAAAAATTACGACCAAAATCTGCGCTTATGGCGAGATTACTATTGTATGGAGACCAAGGTGAGCTTTCCTATGGTTTTACATCTATTTAACAATGCATTCATAAAGTCCATTCAGTGCATGCATAAGGTTGGGGTTTTACTGTTTGATTAAATTTGGAAGCAGACCAACCATTTTGCGGTCTCTGCCTATCAGCGGAGCAGACTGGCCTTTTTTAAATATTATTATTTTAGTTTAACTGGCTTTATATATAGGCATCTACTATCCAGAAAACTACAATTTCCATTTTAAAAAACAGTTCCATTTCTGTTAGTGTCCTGACCTGAGACAGGAATTGTGAACACCGCCCTGCCACTATTGTTTTTGTGCGGCTTTGTACTCGGAATCTGTTTTTAATAATACTTGGTGTTCATTGTTTGATCACATTTTTATCATGTAATCTCAAAAAACCTACTGATAAGTTTAGCATATTCCACTAATTTTACAGATGGGAACATCAGAAACAGCTTCTGCTGTCTATTGGCGTGCACGGAAGATTCTGAAAGACAGTTCCGCACTTGTTACTCAAGATTTGTGAAAGTTGTGTAAAATGCTATTCAGTTTTGATCTCGTGTAGCTTCACTTCTTTGAATGTAGTTTGAATAGAAAGTGGATAGTAAGCCATAACTCTGTTGCATTTGATGCCAAAGGAGTTGGGTAATGATTACAGGTTTTGTTTTTAAACTTTGGTGCTCAGAGTAATCTGGACAATTGCTTAAAATATTTTGGCTTGCCCCTCCATTTGCTGCAGGGGCGCACTAGAATCTCTCGTCTCAAAATCCTGCGTTTCATGTAGAACTGACTAATTTATGGGGCAACAAAGCATACTAATTTATTATACAAACTTATTACACTAATAAATCACGTATTATGTAATGAAGTATGAAGATGAAAAATGATTTATAACTTGAAACCAACCAATTTGACCTCTCTGTTATGCAAAATGATTTATAACTTGAAACCAACCACCTAGCTTGTTTTGGCTTTTACCTTCAGTCAACTCAAAGAAGAAAATAAAGAAGGAAAAAAAGGCGTCTTGTTTGAAAGGTAGAAGAAGTCATTGTGTCGTCGTTTTTTTCTATGAGGCCGCCTAGGAAGTTTCCGCTTTTCCCCATACGTTCCTTTCACCTGCTTTCCCAAAACGCGGAAATTTGACACTGCCGAGCGTTGACCAAATAAAAGCAATATATGTTCCTCTTCCTTTCATGATGCAAACCTTCTGTTGAATTTACCCATCATCATGTTCATAATCCTCCTCCTCCTCCTTCCTTCTTTAATTCTTCACCTTGTTAATTTTCTCCTAGGACGAAATGAGTTTCCTTCTTCTTCAACCCCTGAATTGGAGCATGAGGAAGCTCCCCAAGCAGTGCCTTCATCTTCTTCATCTTCAACCCCTGAAACATTGGACTTTGATGTCTTCCTTAGTTTTAGGGGTGAAGACACCCGCAATAGTTTTACGGACCATTTATATCACGGTTTGGATCTGAAAGGAATCGATACATTCAGGGATGAAGAGAAGCTTGAGAGGGGAAAACTCATCAAACCAAAACTCCTGAAAGCAATTGAACACTCCAAGTTTGCAGTCGTCGTTCTTTCAGAAGACTATGCTTCTTCAACTTGGTGTTTGGATGAACTTGCCCATATTGTTCAATGCATGAAAGAGAAGAGACTAGAAGTGTTTCCGGTCTTCTACCACATCGAGCCATCTGAGGTAAGAAAGCAAACAGGAAATTTTGGAAAGGCCTTTGCTAAGCATGAAGAAAATTTTAAGAAGGAAAAGGGAAGGTGAAAAAGTGGAGGAGAGCTCTGAGGAAAGTAGCCAAAGTTGCCGGATGGGATTTGAAAAATAGGTATTTCTAATACTCTTCTTCTTCAATTGAAATTACGAGGTAGTCTTATATTTAACTGTTTTAATAACATATGCCCTGCTTGATTAGATGATTATGCTTATTCATTAAAATGTTTATGGTTCTCTTTATTATGTAATCCTGTTTGAGGTGCAACATAATCGAACTCCATCAGATTGATCAGTAAGCTGACCACGAAAGCAAAGCTCTGACATAACCATTTCCGACACAAGAATTAATATTTCTAATTTTCTTTATTGCATGTCACTTGTGGCCAGCTAAACACAAAATAGTTATTGTATTCTTTTGCAGGAAAGAATCAAAAGTTATTGAGGAAATAGCTAACAAGATTTCAAATATATTGAACGACAAACTCTCAAGTTCTGACAACGATTTAATTGGAATGGATTCTCGTATGAAGAAAATGGAGGAGTACTTGGCTCTTTGCAGGTCGGATGATGTTCGCACCATAGGGATTTGGGGGTTCGGGGGCATTGGTAAGACAACTCTCGCAAATGAAGTTTTTAAGAAGATCAGGGACCAATTTGATGCTAAATGCTTCGTTTCCTCTGTTAGAGAGGAATCCACAAAAGTAAATGGTCTAGCTGGCATGCAAAAATTTCTGTTTGCAACCATGCTGAGCTGCAAAGAAGATATACAAAATGCTGATTTGGGGATCCAATTGTTACGTACTAGACTAAGGAAAAAAAGGTGCTTATTGTTCTGGACGATGTTGATAAACTAGATCAAATAAAGGCTTTAGCAGATGAGTCTTGGTTGGGTCCAGGGAGTCGAGTCATTATAACAACTAGGGAGAAGCACGAGTTGGATACGTGCGGACTACTTGCAGATAGTATATACGAGGTTGACAAGCTGAAGGTTGGTGAAGATTTTCAGCTCTTTTGCCGAAAAGCCTTCAAGGAAAACGATGCTCCACATGATTATAAAGAGCTGTCCAAAAAATTTGTAGAATATGCTGGTGGCATTCCTTTAGCTCTTGAAGTTTTGGGTTCATGCTTGAGGGTAAAAATGTAGCAGAATGGTCAGAAGCATTTGATAGACTTGATGAAGATCCTGAAAAAGACATTATGAATGTGCTTAAAGTAAGTTTTGACGCATTAAAGAACACAGTGAAACAAATCTTTCTGGACATTGCATGCTTCTTTAATGGAGAGGATCAAGTTCGTGTAAAGAGGATATTAGCAAGTTGCTGGTTTTATCCTGAAAGTGGTATGCGTGACCTTCTTGATAAAGCCCTAATTAAAATTAACGAAAGAAATGAACTGTGGATGCATGATTTACTCCGGAAAATGGGTCAAGACATTGTTCGTAGAAAATTTCCTAATGAGCCCGGAAAGCGCAGTAGGTTGTGGATTAATGAGAATGCCTACAAACGCAACAGGTCATGGCATGACAAAGTACTCGCAGAGAATACGGTACGTGTTAATCCTAGTTAGTACAAGCATAAATTTTTTTTCTTTCTTCAAAAGTAAACCCTTAAGGTAGTGATAAAAAAACATTAAAACCTTGAAGAACACAAATGTGGTCTCCCTAATACACTTGGCGACAACCTGGCTAACTTATCAAGTCACAAGTGGGCCCCCACTTGTGACTTCATGGACCCTTTAAGAGAGTTGACGGGAAGGGGCGAAGTAAGATAAATAGATAAATTTCAGAGGGTTAAGTGAGGCAAAATGAATTTAGACAGGTAAGATGAGATTAATATCATAGTATGGGCTCAGACAATAATTTAAGCATAAAATTTTAAGAAACTTGTTAAGTTATTAAAAGTTTATTTGGTAATACTTTCGTTTTTAGTTTTTCTTTTATGGTTAATGATAGAGGGCAAATGTATGGAAGGAATGAGGGAGGAAAAGGGGAGGAGGGAGGAGGAATAAATGAGGAAGAACTAAAAGAGAATGTGTGAAATAAAAAACTTAAAACAAAAAACTATTTAAAATTGTTTTTAGCTTTTGTGTTTTGGTTTTCATACCATTTATCACTCAGCCATTCTTCCCCGTCCCTCCTTCCTGCCTTTCTTCACTTGTTCTCCTTTACATTTTCTCTATGTTCTAGATAATAGATGTGAATTAATTATTAGGTATTTGTTCATCTTATTGTCTAGCATGCTATGTCTTACACTTGAAGTTTATTGTTTGGTATAGGGAACAACTGCTGTCGAAGGCATATTCCTGAGCTTGCTGGCAAAGGAAGAGATACAGTTGGATGCTGACCCATTCGCTAAAATGTGCAACCTAAGATTGTTGAAGATTTGTAATGTGAACTTTTCTAGATGCCCTGAGTATTTCTCTAAAGAGTTACGGCTTCTGGAATGGCATGAATATCCTTTAGAATCTCTGCCATCAAGTTTTAACCCATGTCAGCTTGTTGAACTCAAGATGCCTAACAGTCGCATTACCCAACTATGGCATGAAAGTGTAAGATCATTTGTGTATATATATATAGTTATTCTCTCTTCCGTATATCCGCACTTTATTATTGTGCGGATGCCATTGTAAATAGGGAGGAAAGCAGGGTGAGGTAGTAGAAAATACATGACAATTTATATATATATATATATATATATATATATTTCTTGCACAGAGTTAGGCTGACAATTAGTTATGATAAAGTTAAAGCTAGAATGCTTATCTTCCCAATAATTACTAAGTTGTCTAATAACTCTTTTTCTTTTCCAATTCCATAACAGTGTACCACGATGGAAAACTTAGTACAAATGGATCTTTCCTACTGCAAATTCTTGATCAAGACCCCAGACTTCAGAAAGGTCCCAAATCTTGAGAGGTTGATTCTTGAAGGTTGTGAAAAATTATCAGAGGTTCACGCAACAATTGGGGATCTCCAACATCTCGTTGTATTGAGTATGAAAGGTTGTGAAAGTCTAGAGAGCCTTCCCTACTCCGTCAGCTTGGAATCTCTTAAAACCTTTAGTCTTTCTGGTTGTTCAAAATTCAAAGAGTTTCCAGAGATTGTGGGAAACATGGAAGCTTTGTCAGAACTTTATTTAGATGGGACGGCTATAAGGAAGCTGCCGGCATCAATCCAGCAATTGAGGGGCCTTATTTTGTTAAATTTAAGTGGTTGCAAGAACCTTACGAGTTTTCCGATGGCCATTTGTAGTTTGACATCTTTGAGATATATACATCTGTCTGGCTGCTCACTCATTGACATACTGCCGGAAAACCTGGGGAACTTGGAACAGTTGCAAGAGCTTGATGCCTGTAAAACTGCTATAACAAAAGTGCCTGTGTCCGTTTTATCACTTCCGAACCTTAAACGATTATGTTTCCGCGGAAACAAAGATGTGCCAGTTAAATCCTCTGTATCCGCTGAACATGAAGATGAGCTGGCGGAATCCTCGGTTTCCACTGAACATGAAGATGAGCTGGCGGAATCCTCTGTATCCACTGACACTGAGCATAGAGAAGTGCAAATGGAATCCTCTGAAACCATGAGCTGGCCAAACGTGTTGCCAGCAGAGGGTATCACGTTTATCCTTCCAATGAAAAGAAAATACATATGGTTTTTTTCCTTTTCCAATATATTAAATCCACGTCAAAAGATTATGTTAAGGCTTCCCTCATTGCATCTTTTAGATTTGAGTGGATCATACTCTCTTGTGAGGTTACCCGAAAGCGTCTCTCAGTTTTCTAAGCTTAGAGAACTTAGGTTGTTTGGGTGTATCAACCTTCAGTCGTTGCCAAAACAACTTCCGTTGAGTATAAAGTTCATAGATGTACGTCATTGTCCTATGCTGCCAATTTCAAAGAATTTGACAGTATGGACTGCTATTAACTGTTTTAGTTTCATGATTTGTGGAAATTCCCCCGAGGATGAAGATAGAACAAGGCACCACCTTGCAGTTCACGAACTTCATGATGAACTATTCTTTTCTAAATACATTGAGGTGTTGATTCTCTCTCTCTCTCTCTCTCTCTCTCTCTCTCACACACACACACACATATTGAACATCCTTATTATTGTTTCTCTTCGGTTTTAATTTTTTTCTTTTGCAGGACCGAATTTATCATGAAAAGCCATTTGAAATTCGCGCTCATTTTCCTCATAGTACGAGAGTTCCGAACTGGTGCGGACATTGGATGAGTGGGTCTTCTGTAAGAGCCAAACTACCTATTGATACAGAAGGTAGTAATAATAGGTGTATAGGGTTTGCCCTATTTGTTGCTTTCGAAATCCTTGAGAATGAAAAGTTTCAGAAAAGTTGGGAATTGGAAAAGACTGTTTGCCATTTTTCCACCCGTGAAGGTCGTCTTGAACACCCCATAGTCTTTCAAAACTTTGAAGACTACAGGGTTGGGTCGTCCTATGGACTTTGCTGCTACGAGCCCCGAGGCGGGCAGTTTGCAAGGCAATTGAATGAAGGGAGTCGACAATTTGAAGCTTCAGTTACAACGAATCGACCAGACTTGGAAGTAAAAGGGTGCGGGATACATTTCATAAGGCAGCAAGATGTTGCAGATTTTGTTAAGAATTTAATACCAATTGCTAATCACCGTCAACACCCAGGATTTGAGCTTTGGTCTACATTGGAAAGCTCTGGTGCTGAGATGGTACTTGTATATGATCGATCCATGGGAACCTCAATGAACTTTCCACTCTGAAAGAAGACAGCTACAAACGCAGGAACAATTGCAAGGTTTTGTAGTCTGACCACATAATTGTCACTCCAAACATTGTCGTTTTGTTATCATTTACATATATTGGCCGAGCCTGAGACGCAACTCTATGGTCGACCTAATTTTGCAGACCGGAAAAGAGAACTTGAGTTTGTTGCTTCAGTCTTAAAGAACACATTGTTTCTGTTTTAAAGCACTTCAATCCTTCTTCCACATTAAATATTTGTTTCGGTCACAAGTTTAAGGAATAAAAAGATATTACACAAGTTAAAGGAACAAAAAGATAATCATAACGAGCTTTTATTGCCCAGAAGGACAAAAATAATTGTTTTACTCCTCCCCCTTGTCTCCATATCCAAGACCCTTTGTCTCTCCCTCCTCTGACGATCACAAGGAAAAGGATTCTATAATTCACATGGTAGGCTAGGCAATGCACACTACTCATACATGTAAAAATGAAAGATGGTAGAAGCAGCAGGCATACTAGAAAAGAAAAACCAACAATCCAAACCGGCGACGAACAGAAAACTACAACTCTTGCTGGTCATTGGAGCAGCCGATCACAAGACGCCCACCACCCATAAATTTCTGTGTACCAGGCAATACCATCCTGCATCCACCTTGTGCTGTCTGTATAGGCTGCCCATGAATTAACCCCTTGGATACTAACAGGAAAGCTTTACCAATCTCATAGAAAGTAGTCTGGTGCAGGTTTCTTGGCAGGCGTGCCTCTTGATTCCTGCATTTTTATCACAATCTTTCAGAACCAAATATAAGGGAACGGAGACAAGGACATGCAGGCATTCACCAATGGCAAAGGTTAAAGAGGAAAAGAGGACCCAAAAAAAGGACAATATACTCAAGGTCCAAGCATTGAATTGAGTGTCATTTTTTTGTGCATTGGTGAAATGCAAAAGTTGTTACTAAGCATATCCGATGTTACTATTTCCATATAACCATTCATAGTCGGCATCCCAACTCTTTCCAAATTTTATTGACAATCATATCAAGTAGAATCCTTTGCTAAAAGAACCAGTGCATTTCATCATTGGACGCATGGAACCCCACATAACAATGGAACGTGGACAACACGAACAAAGTTTCGTGCTGCTGCTCAAAATGACCAAAGCAATTTCAAGAAAAAGAAAAGGTGATCAATTGTGACTTAATTTTATGTACAAACCTGTGGCGCAGCATCAAAGACACGAAACTGCTTATTAAGATTTTCATCCAGCTCAAGAATTGCAGCTACATTACCACATCTGAAACAGACCCATCATTGATAATATAAACCTTCAAATTCCAGAAAAATGGGGGAAAAGGTTAATTGCAGATTGCTAATTTACCTGTAACAGTAATTAGGTGCTGACCAGACTGTAACTATCTGGTTATTAAACATCCATTTATACCCTTCCATTACCAACTGATGGGCACGACATATATAGTCAATGTTGTTTGCATGGTTAAATGAAGAAACAACGCTGCCACCAAAGAGGAAACCAGCACCACGAGGACTCAAACCCCAACCATCCACAATATCTTCAGGATCTGACCATAGTAGGTCACACATGGCACCATCATGAGGTACTTCTTGCTTCCGGTCAATAGTTCGTATCTGCCAAACAGAACATGTGAGTTGGTTAGTATATAAAGGATTGAAGATTACAATTTAAATCAACATTGTAACGATGCAACTCAAACTGGATTATCAAACCTGATCCAGAGTTGAAATGGCAGGAGAGAGACCACCGTGTACGCTAAAAATCTTATTCTCAATGAGAGCTGACAAACTGCATTAAGCCGCCATCAAAACTCAAAAGCTGTAAAAGAGAAACAACATAATATACCCAAATTTTGTTTCACTTTTTGACCTATTGACTTCTTTTTTGTGCCAGATTTCCACCTGAATCTTTTTAAACCCCTAAAAGGAGTTTTGAATTTTTTTTTCCCCAAGGCTTAAACCTACAATTTATGGGCAATTCGGCACAAAATGAAAAACTTTGGGGTGGCAATCTGGCACAAAAAAAGTTCAGGTGGAAAACTGAAACAAAATAATGGTCATGTGACTCGCAAGTGACTCTTTCTTAACAGAAATCTCAACAGTCTTGACGGCATGTGGTATTTTGGCACAAAGAGATTCAGTTGCAGGTGGTAAATTGTCAACAAACGAAAAACTCAGGTGGTCAAGTGTCACAAGTGGCAAAGTTCAGGTGGTATTGCTAAAATATTCCCAGAAACAAAAACCTACCATCACCCACTATGAAACCAAGCTTCCGTGTCATAATATTTTCAGCTGCCTAACCTTAAACAGACAGTTTATGTGATAGAAAAGGAGCAAACCTTAGGTAATCAAATATATCAGTGCAATATCTCCAAACATTGACAGATCCATATTTTCGTAGACACTCATCATAGAATCCATACACCTGTCTAGAGAGGATAACTCAGTAAATATTCTGAATGGGTAAGTAATAAAAAATAGGCACCAGTAAAAGAGACTTAACCTGTGTGATTTGACGACTCTCGTGGTTTCCTCTAATAAGTGTTATCCGATCTGGATATCTAACCTGAAGTAAAATTATTAGTTAAAAAAATAAACTTATGAATAACCATCAAAGGCTTAGATCAACATGAGAATAAATGACCAATCTATGTGATGGCCAAAATCCATGATTGGCCACTGGGAATTAAAATGGTCTCATAAACTAAACCTAATCAAATAAAAGGAAGATGATTCCAGTTATCTCCCTTGACTTTACAAGAACTTAAATGGAGCCTAGATGGATAAACAAATGAGACTACTCCAATCAAATTATAAATTAGTTTTTTTCCCTTTTTCTTTAGGGACAACTGATAAGTTCTTCTTGTCACTCTATCAACTAATCATACATTGAGGTCATACTCCCTAACAAGTTGCATAGGCCTTTCCATTTCCCCTGAGTTTTTCCCGGTTTGTTTGGACAGGGTGATGACTCAAAACGTATCACTGTGACTAGATAAGTTCCTACTAATTCAGATAGAAAATTTGTAGCCATAGCCTTATGTGTGCTAGCACATAATGCAGTTCTAGTATTTTCTTTTTTTTTCTAAACCACGGTTTCTTAAAAATGAAACGAAAGGTGTCATTTTTTTTTCCTTAAACCATCATGAGTTAATGTGGCATTCAATCCATAATCAATTTACAACTTTAGAGAAAACTTTTCAGCAGTTCAACATCAAAGACTCCTGGAAAGTCCAGTGAAGTAAGATAAGCCCTTAAAGTGGCCATAAAATTTTGCACGAAGTTCTTATCATCTAGAAGAAATGCTAGTGGAAGGAAAAGAAAATGTGCATATGAGTATCTATTATTTCCTAGGTATTTCCATGATAGAGCAAAGCATACTTGCATCAGCACTAGTACAAGGAGGGGCTATGAAAAACAGCCTTTGTGATGCAGGAAAACACAGGTGGGTGTTGTCTACAACTTTTAAGAAATAAAGTACTTTAGAGGAGACAGGGATGGAGAAGAAGGTAGAGGAGATACAAATACACCATGCCTTCATCAACACTTATTATCATTCATTTCAATCTGATATGCTTTTAAAGGTTTCAAATAGAACAGTTAAGGGTAAAAATAAATACTATAAAACTAAAAACTCATTACTAACTTTCAGACTTTGCGTGTTCCTAAAACCCAAATAAGTAGACTCTAAATAACACTTGACCAAAATCAATACTCTTAATAAGACTTGGCATAAACGCTTACACTGACACTTTCACTTACTATTTTTACTCCATGTTTTTATTTTCTTGCACTACCATGGACATCTCACTTAAAACTCAAAAGCCTTAGTTTTCGAGTTTGGCAAATGAGAAGTCTTGGGCTACTTCTTCACTAACCAAGTTGTAGCTACTTCATCACCTTTGGTTTCCTAGGCAGAGGGTGCAATATAAATAATTTCCATGTAATTTGGTGGTCCACAATCTTTAAACAGACACCAATCTACTATCTTTAAATTTAGGGTTACGTTTTAAAGCAATAGAAACAACACTTGTACTAGAACCCCTGAAGAATATGGCTAAAACATCAAATGAAATGCAGGTAAAAACCATTAATCTTCTTAATGATCTAAAGAGCAAGTAGAGCATATCTGAAGGCTCAACAAATGAAGCAAAGTAAAGAAGTATATAAGCCTATCACCTTGAGTGCAAGTAGGAGTAGAAATGTCTCAACGGAATAGAATCCTCTGTCAACAAAATCTCCAAGAAACAAGTAGTTAGTCTTTGGGCAATCACCTCCTACTTTGAAAAGCTCTTTCATGTCATAAAACTGCCCGTGGATGTCACCGCAAATCTATGTAACAAAGCATACAATAACAACAATAACCAGTTAGCATGCAACCCGCAACATTTAGGATTTGAACTTCATATTCTAAAGCACCATATCTTCACTACAAAAAATTATTCCACTAGCCCAATTTCCCTGCTAAATTTTGTTTATAACCCCACTACCTCCAACAAGCTCATAATATAAAGTAATGAACAAGAATCAGAGTGAAAATAGGGCTCCTCGTTATTCTAAAGACACATACAAGTTCAGCGTATAAAGCAGCCATAATCCATTAAGCAAGAAATGTAAACTATCATTACCTACAGCAAAATAAATGTTAACAACTGTTAACTGTATTTCGTTCCCAATTCCTAAAGCCTACAACATGTATTTCTTTCACCATATCGTTTTCCCAGTAAAGAAAAGAAAATCCAATTGAAGTAATATTATAAAAACCTTATCTATTCTCTGGAATCCAACACCATTTCAATACTCTTTCTTCACAAAATTACTATTCCACAAGTATTAACAAATAAAGACAAACCCACTTGTCCGAAACAAATAGAAAATCGAAATCATAGCTAAATCAAATCCATAACCCAAAAATCAACCAAACCCCAAAAACAAAATATGAACTATTACATCGAAGACTACCCAGCAAAATCAGAGAGTTCGCAAGTAGATAGATAGAGAGAGAGGAAATACAGTGACAGGGGCATCGACCCTCTGAACGTTGCTCTCTTCGACGAGGATTTCCATGGCCTTGAGGCAGAGAGCCTTGACCTCCGACTCTTTGAGAGGCTCGCACTTCTTGAGCTGCTCTATTTGCCTGTCTAGGTCTGACATCTCTCTCTCCCTCCCTACTTTCTCTCTCTAACCTACCCCACTTCTCCTTCCTCACACCCACACCACCACCAATCCCCTCTCTCTCTTTCACTCTCTCAACTCAAACAGTGAGATTGTGAATCTGTGAATATCTCTCTCTCCGCGGCCCTTGTCTTTCACTCTCACTTTCTCTTTCTGCGGGCTCTCTCTCTCAACTCTCCATGGTTTTGCTTTATTCAGTTTTTCCCCCGTTTTCAATTTTCTTCTTGCAAAAATGCCCACCCCAATTTCAAACACTCCCAACGACATGTCGCAGACTCACACGACAAGTCGTTAGACCCAAAAGTCACCAATCGAATAATAACCTTTGGCATAAAGAGCCTGAATCTTCTTCTTCATCCTTGAGCTGAAGCGAAAAGAAGAGAGAGAGAGAGAGTCTGAGACCCAAAAGACCAAGAAAATGGCATGGAGAGGAAAGCTATCTCAGAACTTAAAGGAGCTTAGGGTTTTACTCTGCCAATCTTCCCCTTCAAGCGCAACCACCAGGTCCTTTGATTCTCTCATGCCTTTTACTTCTCTTAATTTCTTTGTTTATTGCTTGTAACATCAATAAAAATGATAAATCTTCTTTCTTTGTATGTGCAGAACATTTGTGGAGAAGAATTACAAGGATCTCAAGAGTTTGAACCCCAAATTACCCATCTTGATTCGTGAATGCAGAGGGATTGAGCCTCAGTTATGGGCTAGATATGGTATTTCCATTCTTCCCTAGCTTCTTTTTCTTTTCTTTTTCTGATGGTTTTTTTCTTTTACACTTCTCAATTTTTTTAGAATTTAGAATGCTCAAGTTCATGGATATATTATGATTGGTTTAAGGTAGATGTCAACTCATGCTGCATTTTTTTTTGTACATATGACCAAGTTCGTTTTGTGATATTTCGCTTCCAGTCTTTCTGTTGGTTCATAAGATAAGATGCTATGCCAAGGACACACACACACGCGTGTTTACCTTTAACTGATGGAATCTGCTGATGTTAGGGGGCCCGTTAGGTAGCAATTTTCAGTTTGGTTTTTATTTGTAATGGAAGATAGAGAATGAGAAATTAGTGAGAAGAGAGATGATAGATTAGAAAGTGTACATGTGATGATTGATAAATAAAATTAAAATTAAAAACCAAAAACAATTTCATATGGTTTGTTTTAGCCTCATTTGTTCTCTGCATCTCTCATATCTCCTCTTCCTCCCTCCTTTCTCCTATATGTAGTTCCTCCATCTCTTTAACTAAAAAAACTATAAGCCAACATAAACGGTATGAATTATCAGACTGGCCCTTTAACTATCAATTCTTTAGAGCTGATCAACAAAAGGAATTTGAGATTTCTAAATCTGGGTGCACTTCAAGATGGTTTTGCACTAGACTTGTGATAATACCCTTTTCTTATAACTAGATCTAAGATACCCTTTTCAATTAGGAGAGTAATTATAAAATGTTACCTATAGTTGTGAAAGCTGTTAAATGACGGAAAGGAGATGCAGCAGTGTTTGTGAGTTGCTCCATAAAGTTAATTGATTAAAACTATTTAGCATTGTTTGTTAAGTTCAGTGGGGAACATGAGTTTTTATCTTTCCTTGCGTGACCTAGGATCTAGTGACAATTGATTTATTAACGAGCTTGAATATGCACCTGTCATGTGTTTGTTTTCTTCACCATATCATGTCTATGAATGAAACTGTGTATTGAAAGCCTTATTTGAAAATGTCTAATAAAGATGGTGATTGATTACTTTAAAAATAAGTTAATGCCTAAACTGACTTTTGAAAGATGTAGGCTTTATTCAAGCAACAATTTATGTAAGAAAAAAGACAGATGTCTCCTCTGTTACTCATATGAACTTATAGTCGTTTCAGTTACTGTTTTGATTGGTGGTGCCAAATTTATTTATCTTGTTTAAGTTGAAAACGCAACCAGAGATCAAGAGTGGGCAAAACTTAGGTTAGGGAAATTAGAGGAGCATGATTTCTGACAATGGAAAATGTCTTTGTTGGATGGCCAACTATGATTGTTCCAGCTAACCTCCAGCAAATGGTTTTCAGGATTGTTCTATATTGGAGCCAAGCTTTTTTCTGCTTTTCTTTTGTAAGAAATGCTCTTAGGAATCCCAAAGTTTTGGCTTTGATTCAATTTTGAAAAGTATTGCAAATGTGATGGGGATGCATGGCCTGAGTTTTATAGGTCATTTTAAAATTGTAACTCAAGTATGGAGAAACTTTGCAACAATCAACATTAGAGACACCTGAATCTGCTTTCACCCGAGTGGATAACGAAGTTTAGCTAGATTAACAGCAATGTAATAGTTCTGGGTATGAGTACTTGATAAATGGTAAACAAATTCTCTGTTCACAATTAGGTGCAAGTACTTAATACGTTCCAGTATGCTTAATGGCCTGATATTGCTCATATTTAACGTACATATATTCAAACATATATTCAAGCTACGCAAGTTCTTTTGTTGGTTCTTTAGTCCTGTGTTGTTAACTTGAATGTTGCTCCATTGCTCCATCGACATAACCTTTGATTATTAAACAGACATGGGTGTTGAGAGAGGCGTTCGTTTGGAAGGTTTGACAGAGCCACAGATCTCAAAGGCACTCGAGGAACTTGTTAAAGTGGGGGAGTCTCTTAAGGCCTGAGGATTGACTGTATGAGATGAAATAAATGTATATTCATGGGAAAATCTTTCCTATGATCGCCTGCCCTTTCTTTAGGTAAGGTGTGTGTTGTGTAAGATGATTCTTTGGGTCATTACTCAGTACCGCGTGTTTTGTAGTTTGAATAATGCATGTATTTCCATCTTCCATGGAGACAACAAATTTTCCAGAAAGGGATTTCTTTGCTGCCTATGCACTTCCTTTCCAATATGGCCCCCTCTTGGCTTATATATGAAGATGCAAACAAAGCCAATATTTGCTGCTAAATGCTCAAAATGAACATCATTATTCAGACTTCCTCTCCTCTTGCCACATAAATAGAGTAGGAATAAGCCCTAATAAAAATTGAGCTCTTAGTATATAGATGAGTAGCTCCTTCTAATGGTTGAAAATCTTCTATGGAATGTCCTCTAAACAATCCAAGTACTTCCTAAATAACCACATAGTAGGTGATTCTCTAGAAACTAAAAGCACTTCTAAATTTTCCTGTCAAACATTGTTAGAAAGCGTTTTTTTATTATTAGAAAGCCCCAAACAAGCCCTTAGTAATTCTAACATTATTTTTTTAGATTTTTTTTTCTATTTAAACCGCCCCACTTTTCTTTGTTCATCCCAATACTTAAATCATTAAGCTCTTAAGTTTTATTATTGTGTAAAAGACAAAAAAAATGGCATCCAACTTAATACTTAACCCTAGTACATCTATATACACACCTCACCACTGTTTATATTAAGTTTTAGAAAAACACAGACACATATACACCATATTGCCAAATTACTCTTCTCTTTCAATCCAAGAAACCTATCTGTCAATGTATACTTTATACTAAAATCTCATAAAATCATGTTTGATTATTTAAGTTGTAAGGAATATAAGCCACCAAGAATATCATTGAAAACATTAGTATTTCAAAAGTCCATTTTTCATACTTGGTCAAATTTTGATAGAAAACAGTTTTTCAAGTATGATATGTAGTAATCTAGGTTGGCACAAGTAAATATATACATATCTCAACTAGATTGGCACTTACACACTCATCAGTCACTTGCACTTTACAACCTTAAGGTACAAAAGTAATGTTAGCATTATGTTAGCCTTACATAACTCTTAAACAATAATATAGATGACTACATATCATACTTGAAAAACTGTCCTCTCAAAATTTGACTAAGTATGAAAATTAGATTTTTGATTAGGACCTTCACGTTTCTTTGCTGATCTTGTTGGTACGGAAATGTATCAGTTTTTCATATCAATATATATATATAAATACTACTCCCACAAAACCCTACCTTCACATTTCCTAATTAGATAACAACAAACGTGGATGAGATCTCCAAATATATGCTAGTGTCGTGAGAGGCTGTGATAGGCCATTGTCTATGGTACAAGAAGAGCTTATAGAACGCAACTTTTTGCTCATCTCCTTCTCATGATAGTTGGGTCATTATGTGCCATAGGCAATGGCCTCTCATGACAGTAACACCCATATTTGGCCAGCTTTTCGACACGTTTCGTGTCACATATCGTTCCCATGGTTTCTAATTTGTACATGCATTAATATTTGTTTTGTATCAACCCAAGAACAAAAACAATATTTGTGTATAAGAGAAAACCAAGATTCTTGGTTTTTTTCTTTTTTGAGGTTGTTTGCTGATCATGATCCATCTATATAGACATGAAAGAAGAAACTTGGGTTTTTAAATAATAATAATAATAATAAAGAATTTGGGATTACTCCTTGTAACTGTTTTTGTAGATAATTTTTTATACATGTGTCACTTAAATTAGTATGTTTGGCTATTGGCACTGGCATTGCAGCATTTCTACGTAAGTGTGAATTATCCTTTTTCCATTTTTATCTTTTTTGTTTTATTAATTTTATTTTATGTATTATTCCATAATTTTACTTTGTTGGGTTGATAATTATTGAGTGCTGCTAAACGAAAAGTACACTATATTATCAAACTATTTATTGAATTATTAATTTATTCTAATATAAAATGACCAAAAAGGATATATTGAATTGTGAAACAAATGTAATTTTAATAAGTACACCCTACTCATTATATTCAACCCTAATCAAATGTAAAAAAAAATCTACTTCCAAAAAACTTAAAATTAACTCCAACAATTTGTTTCATCGTTATTTAGTAAATACAATTTGTATCCTATATGCCGAGGAAAGCACTAATCATGCAAATTTGTTACAGAATCAATTATGTTCCATGTACTACATAATTTGTAGACAATGATGGTTTACACAATTTTTCATGCCAATATATGAACACATGCTTATAAATTATAGTTTTGTTGATTGGAGCCATTGCTGCAGTAGGGAATGGAGTCCTTTTGCCTATATTTAGCTCTTTAAAGCCATTAATATGTTCTATCAACCTTATAATGAGCTAGGAAGTGACTCGTAAAAATCATTTGTTCTTATAAGCACCTTGAATTTTCAGGGTCGTCAAATGTCAAACCAACTGATTTGTTGGTGTACAACCTTCTCGAATGTCAAGAAACGAATGCGCTCTACAAATTTCCCACTTTCAACTCCAAAGAAGAAGTTATGCACTGGAATCACAACGAGACCAACGCGACCCATACATGCAAACACTACTGCACGCTTTTTCAAGTTATTCTGTAGTTCATCATGCGGTTGATAGAACATATTAAGAATTTTTACCCGTTTTGCCCCTGAAGTATAACCTTAATCGAATTTAACCCCATGAACGAAAACGTCAGCCAATTTAGTCCATTCCTGCCATTAAATTTTTCAAATTTCATCCACTTTTTCATCCAAAAAGTCACATGCCACGTGAGTTACTATTTGATTTTTTTTACTATCTAAAATATTTAGAAAATAGAAAAATGAACTGGCATAAGCTTATCTCCTTTCCTAAATCTCCCTCCCTTATTTATTTATTATTTATTTTGATTTTATGTGTATTTAACTTTTATTTTATAAGAAAATACAAATATACCCCTAATATTAATGGAGAATTGGATGAAATTATCTAAAATCTAACCTAATGTGTGAAATTGGCAATTTCAATTAATTCGTGTGTTAAATTGGCTGAATTTTTAGTTCATGGGAAGAGAGGGGGGGTTTCAATTTACTCACATATTAATGGCTTTAGGGAGTAGTAAGTCATAGACAAGGAAAATTACTATGTTCCCTACTGCAGTTATGGCTCCAAGCAGCAAAAATGGAAGCTCATGTTTGTTCAGGCTGGCCAGCCTTCTGATGGAATCTCTTTTGCGGTTTTCGGGATTAGATGGGAGGTAGAATTGAATTTAGAGAAGCTGAGAAGTTGTAGAGAGATGGTTTTGAGAGAATGATTCAATTGAAGAATTAGCCCAAAAAAGGTGATGGGGAACTTCGAACTAAGCATGACTCAAAAGAAATCACCACATGAGGCTTCTTATTCATAAGGCCCAAAGAAAGGAAAATAGTAAAGGGAAGGAGGGGTTGTGACGCTTCTTCCTCCTCCCCCTCCATTGAGTTTTTTCTTTGAAACTCAAAGAGAGACAGAGAGAGAGTGAGAGAGAACGACTAGGATTTCTTCAAGAATAATTATGTTCAAGACTCATTTTACACTTTAGCCTATGTCATTCAATTGAATGACTCATTTTACACTCTAGTCTATGTCATTCAATTTTATCAATTGAGCAATGCTAGGCTTACCACATTTTTATACAACATTATATACCATCTCTCTAATGGAGGTAGAATCCACCAATACAATAGGGCCCACCTTTATTAAAGAGGATATACAATATGGTATAAAAATGTGGGAAGCCTAGCATTTTCCTTTTTGTTATTAATATTAGATTTATAGAACTTAATTGCTAATTAAATGAAACTACAAGACTAAATTTTTAATTTTTTGGTTAAAAAAGATACTTTTACATAACTATGATTTCTTCAAGAATACTGATGTTCACGGCTCATTTTACACTTTAGCCTATGTCATTCAATTGAATGACTCGTTTTACACTCTAGTCTATGTCATTCAATTTTACCAATTGGGTAATGCTAAGCTTACCACATTTTTATACTACATTATATGCCACCTTTCTAATAGAAGTGGAATCCACTAATATAATGGGGCCCACCTCTATTAGAGAGAATATACATTGAGGTATAAAAATGTAGGAAGCCTACCATTTTCCTTTTTGTTATTAATATTAGATTTATAGAACTTAATTACAAATTAAATGAAACTACAAGACTTAATTTTTAATTTTTAGGCTAGAAAAGATACTTTTACATAACTAAAATTGTTAAAATTGAAATGACAAACCAAAAATGCGTTTAGGCCTTATTTCTCTCTCTAGACCGATAGAGATGGGAGGGGATCCGCTGTCCTTGTTTTTCATGTCACTTCGGGTTCCTCGTATAATTTGTTGACACGTGTCTATCCACTTAACCCCAATAATAACACTATTAACTTTTAATAAAATAAAAATTAAAAGAAATTAAACCCTAAACAAAACAATAATAACACTGTATAATTTGTTGACACGTTTCTGGGATTCATTCACTGGTATATGGTGATTTTGTGGCTGAGGGAGGAGGTCAGGGAAGGGGCATGAAGTCACGAGGGGTGGTTGCCCGCTGCCGCTATGGTGTTGGTTTTTATTTCTAAATTTTATTAAGTTAACGGTGTTAATTCAGGGTTAAGTGGATGGACATGTGTCACACATTTAAATAAGGAACACAAGAGATCATGTAATTTGGGGACTGCAGATCCGGTCCCGATAGAGATAAAGGCTTCGGGTATTCCAACAAAATAAAGACAGTTGGACAGCTCAACGTTTATACAAGCGAGTGTGAAGTATACGTCGGGGTCGGACAAAGACTTCCCTGTGTTGGTTGTGCCGTACGGCGTCGTCGCGGTCGCGGTCGCCTCCAGTTCCAGCTCAAACCCCTTTTCATTCATCAATTTTTAAACAATTAAACTGTCTCCCTCATCTCCCTTCTCATCTCTATCCTTATACGACCCCGTTTCGTCACCACCAAATCCCATTCTCCGCGACCCACGATCGCAATCCCTAAATTAGGTAATTCCTCACCCACTACATTGGGATCATCTGTATTGGAATCTTGTTTTTCCAGTCTTTTTTATGTTTGAGATCAATTTCGTGATTGGATTTTACAATCGACCATCTTCTTCTTTTTTGGCGAATTATGGATTATTTTGGATCGTTTAGGTTTGTTTTTATTTCTTAAAATTAGTACTGAATTTGTTTAAAAGTTTGCATTTGATTCCATTTTATACATGCCGAATTTGGGTATGAGTTGCTTTGAATTAACATTTATTTGAATTGGTTCAAATTGTTTTACTTAGCTTGAATTCTGGGGTTTGTTGATTTGAAGCACTAAAAGAGCTTGATTTGCGGCGTTTGACTTTGTTAATCTTTTTTACCTTTGTTGCTCTCGATAGAGCAAAATTGGTGCAAGAATGTGCATGTAGTCCACTCAACTTACGGCCAATTAAGAGCTTAGTTATGGCTGGTGTCGCCGCATTTGGGAATAAAAGAATGAATAGGGTTTTCATAATGAGCTGATGCAATGTATTTTATAGCCTGTTTCCTTTATTTTTTTGCGTTATATGAGCTAGTGGGTGCAAGCTGGAGGTCCTTTATATGGCGTTGGAGATTTGTGGTCAACTGCTGGGAGAAAGTGGAATTATATTACTTTTCTGAAAGTAGCAATGTTCATGATGTATGTTCATGTATAGGTTGCTTCATGGATATTGTAGTTTTTTGAGATTTGGTAAGATGAGACTATCTATACAGAGATGCTATACAGATGGTGGTGTAACCGCATGCTTTGCTGAAGATGCACCAAGTAGTTTTGGCTGAATTTATAACTAGTAGACACTGCTTTGGGATTGGTAGGTTTAAGTTTATTGGAAATTAGCAGTAGGATCACAGAGGGAACTGTTGATTTTGATTTGAGTTTATTTTGTCTCTTAAGCATTTATCAACCAAACATATTCCGCTCGTGCTGTGCTGCACTTACCAAAATAATCCTTGGGATTTTAACTTAAGGTCAAGAATAGGATGGTTTACTGGAGGTATTGGGAAAGAAAATTGTGCTAACCAGAATGATGAAATATCTTTGTATGATCCTATTCTAGATGTAATCTTCCATTTTCTCTTATATCTACTGTATATGTTTAGTCTTGTATTTTTCTTGTTATTGCCTTTTTATAATCTTATGCAAGGTCCAAGTATATGTAAAGATGTTGTGTTTATTTGTTTATAAAGAATTCTCGAGTATGTTGTTGATGAATTAGTATGCCTGAAATATTGCAGTTCAATGGCATCTTCTTCGGACTCATGGATGAAGGAATATAATGAGGCAACAAAACTTGCGGATGATATCAATGGTATGATATCTGAACGGAGTACATTGCCTGCATTAGGTCCAGACGCTCAGCGTTATGTCTCTGCCATACGGAGGAAGATTACAATATTAGGGACTAGACTTGATAGCTTACAGTCCCTTTTATCAAAACACCCTGGAAAACAGCCCATGTAAGTCATCTTAGGTGAATTGTTTTACTACATAAAACAACCTGCCATTGGAGCAAATTTGTCTAGAACTTAACAATGTTGTCAGCTCTTCTTTCTTTTCCTGCATGTGTTTGTCAATGTCATGTGAAGGGGTTTATTCCCATATTATGAGTTTTTAAAGTTGGTTTTCATGTGATCCTCTTTTGTGATAAAAGTTCTTTAAACTGTTGATTGAGCATGGCTATTGTAAAATAGTCCTTCGTAATGCAAAAATGATTCTGGCTATCATCATATGAAATTTTGTGTGCTGCCTATTGTAATACTCAGATCAGAGAAAGAGCTGAATCGTCGGAAGGATATGATCGGAACTTTAAGATCGAAAGTTCTACAGATGTCGTCAACGCTGACATCACATACTGCGAACCGAGACAGCTTGCTTGGGCCAGAAATAAATAAAGCTGATGCCATGGGAAGAACAGTTGGTCTGGACAACTATGGCCTTGTTGGTCTGCAGCGACAAGTTATGAAAGGCAAGTTCCTTAATATAAAGTTCTAACCTTTAACATTCTTTAATCTTCTTTCACATGGTTTGGATTTCACTATATTGATCTTAACATGGTATGCCTTTGAAGCAGAGCAAGATGAGGGGCTTGAGAAATTGGAGGAGACTGTAGTAAGCACAAAACATATTGCATTGGCAGTCAATGAGGAACTTGACCTACACGCTAGACTTATTGTATGTTCTTGCATCCAAATCTTTTTGTCTTTGGCTCTTCCATGTAAATAGTAATTACTTATTTATCTAAAATGAGTTTTGCTTTTCTGACTATTACATATTCTTTCTGGCATAGGATGATTTGGATGAACATGTGGAAGTTACAGACTCCCGGCTACGGGTAATGTTCTAACTCATGTATTTTAAAATAGCTTGTCCCCTTGTTTAGTAAGTCACTATTCTGTACCCTGACAAGCAAAAGGTGTGTTCCGGGTGGATATTTCGTGTGGTTTTAAATGCATTGTGATCCGTTCAGTCTTAGTTAATTCATTCTTGAATTTCTTTGGAAAAACTTATCAATAAAAGTAAGATCGACACGAGGAAAATAGATGTTATGGAGAAATTATTTAAAAAAGAAAGAAAGATATATTAAAGATGTTTGGAATGGCTCTGGTATATGCCTCTTTTTTTAGTTGTCAAATTGTGAAGGGAAAATTATAGAATGCATACGCTTATTCACTAGGGAAATAGAAGAAAAGAAAAGTAAGGGGTTTTGAGTGATCAATTTTTCTTTTCATCTTCTTGGCGCTCAATGGTTCATTTTTTATATATGTAACTCTCAAGTGTCTCAACTGAGATCGTTACAGATTGCGGAGGGTTTGGATAGCTCTTTGGCTAAATCTTACCAATAGAAATTTAATTTATTGGAAACCTATATTCTCTTTTGGAAATAGGTGCTGTTAACTTGAACTGACTTCAGCACTGATATTTGTCATTAAATTTCATTGAGGAGGCTATAAATGTGCTCAAGGCACAAGATCATTGGGTTTTATCAGCTTAAAACTCAAATGTTAACATAAATCAATTTATCATGCTTTTGTTGTAGAATGTTTGGGAGTCCCAGTTGCATTTCTTTATGCTGCTATGTTGGGCTTTGAATTTCATATTCTATTGGTTGACTCAAAAGAAGGGAAAAAGGAAGAAAATGGTTAGGTGACTGGTAAAAGATTCACTTCATTTGTCAACAAAACTAAACTTCAATATTGTGCTGCAACTACTTTGGGTGGTTTCTGCTTTATTAGAAAAGGAAAAACTAAAACTAAAATAGGATGGCATCTGATCTGAGTTTATAAGTGTTGTTACAGTAAAAAAAAAAAAGCATCTGATTCCAAATTGATATGAGGTTTTATGCCAAAGCTGTTGGAGCATGTTGTAGGCATTGTAGGGTATACCGTATCATGCCGAGGGCAGTCATGGAAGTTAAATTGGATTTTTTGATTTTTCTGTTTTCCATTTATTAAGAATTAAAATATTTTATTGTGGGGAAATAGTAATCACAAACTATTTTGTCTATCTGATACTGTCAAAACAGCGGGTGCAGAAGAACTTGGCAGTTTTGAACAAGCGCACAAAGGGTGGTTGCTCCTGCATGTGCATGCTTCTATGTGTTGTCGGGATTGTGGTTCTGCTTGCCGTGATATTTTTGCTGATCAAATACTTGTAATCTACTACCAACTATAAGTCTATACCGAACACAAAGACCTCCTGTTTGTGTGTCTTGTTGTGGAGTGCTGTCTTGGTTGTGATGTTGCCTGCGGCTTTCTTTGGTGTTTAGTAAGTTTGTGAATTTGTGTGTTGTTAAAATAATTGTAAATTGCATGGCTCATTGGCGCCTTTTAAGTACGATCTTTTGTTGACAAAGTTTTCTGTTTTTAATTGTTGGAGGTTCCGGAGCAAATAGACCACCAAAGTTCAAAGTTTCTAACTCCCCATTTTTCACAAGCGTGCGAGAGAGAGAAAATTCCAGTTTCTTTTCTATTGCTAAGAAGTCCAATGCTTCTGCTGCTTGGAAGAGGATTTTGCAAACTATTCTCATCTTTTGATGGAATGGGACAAAAAATCCTTTCACGATTGTGTTAACTGGAGAGATCTGATATTTTATTAGTATTATTTTTCTCTCACTCCCGTTCAATTGACCCTCCATAAATTAATGGAGGCAGAGCTCATCTCTCTATAAAAACAAACCGATAAAATCACGCTGGGACATCGGAGAACTTGAGAGGACGAAAATATTCCCTTGTCACGAAGTCCTATAATTTAAAGGAGAAATGGAATTAAGTTGTAAATTTTCTTCTTTTTAAGTACTGTTACAATAAGTATGAATTTCTATATTCCTGCCACTAGTTATGTGATATGCGTGCATAAATTTTTTGTTTTTATTTTTGATGAATTATTTTTGAATATGTATCAAACTGTGATTCGCATAAAAGATGAGTATATCCTTACAGTGAAAGAGGCATGCAGTATCCTATACTAATTAGCGTTTATGTGTTTTAAGTAATAAATGATATGTCAATATTCTTAAGGATCTTATACTGGAGTGGTTAACAACAATTGTCTATGCACCTAGCAAGTAAAATATCCACATGTGCGTATATATGATGAGCAAATTAGTGATAAATTTAATGACCATTGTGTTAGTCTTGTAACTATCATACGTCCCGAGTTCGATTCCTAAAATTATTTATTTTTTTCTCTTCCTAATATTAAAGAGGTTGTAAATTATAAGGGGCTAGCTCAAGTAGTTGATAACAATTACTTCTAGATCTTGTGCTTGAATCTACCTCCCCAAATATCACTTTTATTATTTTTTAATTATTTTTTGTTCCAAATCTCCTACTCCTACAATTGAACAAATAAAAAAGAATTCTTTCCTTGTAAGCCCAAATTGGCTTATGTTTTCTCATTTAGTGTCCAATCCGGTAATTAATGACTGGGTTCATGGACTGTTAGGCATATAAATATAAGCCCAGTAAACCTCTTTCTTGAACTGACAACCATGGCTCTAAGCCTGTAACTTCCTCACCGGAGCTCGTCGTCCATCATTGACAGTCGACCCCAACTCGGATTTGGCTTGCCATTTTCAGGTACTTCTTTTCAAAATTGACTTTCTTTACAGTTTGAATTGCCTGAGCAATATGTAGACCTATATTGGTATACATATAAATATATAATCATCAAGCTGACCGAACCCAGATGAGTTTTTGCGACTTTCTTTGTGCCTAATCTCAATTCCATGCATATATTGCTTGAAAATAGCATACCCAGCTCCGGTAACGAAGTAGGGTTTTACTTATTATTTTAATAATTGCTTTGCAGAACCAGTGGGGTGGCCTTTGGTGCAAGAGCTTTATGAAGTAATTAAGCAAAAAAATTACCAAACAAAAATAAAATAAAAATGAGCAATGTGCCTAAAGAAGCGATAGAGGTCGTAGCACAGAGCATTGGCATTTCCAATTTGTCCCCCGATGTCGCGCTTGCTCTCACCCCAGATGTCGAGTACCGTGTCCGAGAGATCATGCAGGTATTTGCCTGGTTAATGCGGTTACAGAAAGCTTTTTCTTAAATTTTATTTAGTTATAATTGGCATTTTGTAGTGCTGTGGAGTTTTCAACCTTTAGTTGTCACAAAAATGAAAGAACTTGCTTTAGTTTACTTGCTAGGTTTGGATAGAGGAATCAGACATATCCCCAGTGTTTTAATGTGTAAATTCTTATCTTTCATTGCCAAATATAACCCAAAATCTTATTGTGTAAAATATCACCTGAACTTTTTTTTTAAAATTATATATATTTTTTTAAAGTTGTAAATTGAAGTTAAGGTAAGATTCAACTACAGCAGCAACTTCTTGTTTTATTCATTAAGATAGATTATGAAGAAAATATTAGGGTTGAGCTCATTATGTGGTCTATGCTTACCATTTATATAGAGCCTGTGAGGAAGGAAATAAATGGTTGAAATTTTAAAATCACAGGAGGCAATTAAATGCATGCGACACTCAAGGCGAACTGTTCTGACTACAGATGATGTGGATAGTGCACTTAAATTAAGAAATGTGGAGGTAAGCTGTGTTGTTATTCAGATGTGACTGCGTTAGTGGTGCTCCTTTAATTCTATGGTTTTCTTTGTGTTGGAAATGCAAAATTGATTTTCCTTCATTCTAAAAGCTTATTAATTGTTTCTGTTTGTGTTTTTTAAACTCTGTTAAGTCAAATGCTTTGAGCATCTTTGTTGGAAGCTGTCGTTTATGCATTTTGTTAGTCTGTAGCATGATTAGTATTATGATGTCTGTGCGACTGAGGACACATGTTAGAACTTGTAGTCTTTTTGGGAAGACCCTCTGGAATCTTCATGGAAGTAAGTCTGGACGGCAGCAAACAGAAAATGATTCCTGGGACTTGTAATATAAAGTAGATGGGAAAGGAATGTTAGAAGGATTAAGGTAATCAGTACTCTAATAAGGAATGAAATCTTGAGACAATCTCCTGAGGGTGACATTATGTGACGCAGTCTGGTGTAGTGTGGGATGGGTTTCACGTGATGGGTAGAGTGGTGGAGAAGAAGTGCTCCACATGTCTTTGTCAACCTTTGCTCCCTTTTGCTTTTTTAGGGGTGTGTGCTTCGGTGCTTCCTTGAGCACCTATAAGTGTACCATGTTTGTCTCATATGTGGATGCTGTGCTGACAAGGTCTAAGTTTGAAAAGCTTGACCTTCATTCATTTTCCGATTTTGTTTGTTTAATTTTGTGTTCTATAAAAAAAGATAAAAGATTACTTGTCTTCTACCTGCTTTAGCCGATATATGGCTTTGCCTCTGGAGATCCTTTGAGGTTCAAGAGAGCTGCGGGACATAAGGATTTGTTCTACATCGATGACAATGACGTGGAATTTAAAGATGTAAGAGCTTATTGATGAATTTAAACAAGGTTTTCTGTGCTACATTTATTAGTTATCTTCTGACGTTTTATATTTTGCATGATATTTATAGGTGATTGAAGCACCTTTACCAAGAGCACCTCTTGGTGTATCAGTTACTGCTCACTGGCTGGCAATTGAAGGTGTTCAACCTGCAATTCCAGAAAATGCTCCTATTGAAGGTATCCTGCTAAAGTTACGTGCAAGATTGCTTGGCTAAACTAGGGATCTGATGTTTACCAAGTTCTTATTCTAGCTTATTCCAGCCTACCGTGCTGAGGCAGGCATCATGCATTGAATTATCGTTTGCATATCTATTACATAAAACCTGTTTAATCATGTTCAGTTCTGATTTACAATGATATGATCCCTGTCTAATAATTTACTTACAGTTTGCAGTAATCTTTGTGTTGCATTCTTATGTATGACCTATTTTATTTGAAATTTTAACTTTACCATCAATAGTAATTTGGATTGCCATAATGCTTTGCTTTGTAGCACTGGCAGCGTACTCTGATGTGAAAAAATCTGAATACAAGGAAGATGGAATTCCTGTAGACATTAAATTGCCTGTTAAGCATGTACTGTCAAGGGAACTTCAGGTATATTATTTTCCATGTTCTGTAAGCACCTTGTGTAAAATACTATTAAATGCCATAATTTCTCTGTGGTTGCTTCTGCAGCTTTACTTTGAGAAGATTACAGAGCTTACTCGCAGGTCTAGTTCCACCCTCTTCAAAGAAGCATTAGTCAGCTTGGCAACAGATTCAGGACTACATGCGTTGGTTCCTTACTTCACATGCTTTGTTGCTGATGAGGTAGTCTTTCTGATGGTATCTTGGTCTAATTACTTTTTGTTATGCGTTTTACATGATGTTTTCCTGCAATCATCTCAGGTTACACGGAATTTGAATAGTTTCCCTCTCCTATTTGCTTTGATGCGCCTTGTCCGGAGCCTTCTTCAAAATCCTCACATACATATTGAACCTTATGTAAGCATTTAATTCTATCAACTGTTGAAGTACATAGGTTTTATAGCTATATAACCTTTCAGAAGAATTTATAGTCTCTGTCTATCTGATATTTACATGTTTCATTTCAAGTGAGATTTTATCTATCTAATTTTGTAATTTGTTCCAGCTACAACAATTGATGCCATCTGTTATTACCTGCCTTGTTGCCAAAAGATTAGGGAATAGATATACTGACAATCACTGGGAACTTAGAAACTTTACCGCAAACCTGGTTTCTTCAATATGCAAAAGGTGAAGATTTTTTTATTTTGTTAAACCTCTTTCTTTGTTTAAGGCAAAGACACGTGCAACAAATATAACAATGTTGTGCTACATATGTATTTGAAAACTATCAAGTAAGATATGTGTACCAAAAAGAAGAAAAGTTTATTATTAATTTCAATTTGGTTTATCATGTCCACTGGGTCCTGGCAAATCTTGTCCATATTGCCTCAAAGTCATTCTTGTAACAGAAAATTACACATATAGAGCTAAAGGGGGGCATGTGTATTTGGCATTAGTGACTAATTATATGGTCTAACACATGTGCAGTGTACATTTTAGTCAGGGCTTCCATTTCCATGGACCAAGAACCATGTTTCAGCTAACCTAGCTGACTTGGCCTGTGGAATTTATCATTCTAGTAAAGCTTTGTCTGACACCGTGACCAATTACCTTTGGTAATTTAGTTTGCTAAGTGATTTGGCAACATGCGGAGATGTCAAGACTCTTTAAAAACAATGAGATACTGAGCATTATAAAATTTATGCATTACATCGAGATACTTCTATCTTTTTATTAGCATTGTATTTTTGCAGATTTGGGCATGTTTATCACAATCTTCAACCACGTTTGACAAGGACTCTGCTTCATGCTTTCTTGGACCCAACAAAAACATTACCTCAGCATTATGGTGCAATTCAAGGGCTAGCAGCCCTTGGTCCTAGTGTGGTATGCTCTCCTGCATGCTTTTATATTACATGGATTTTCTAATAAGGCTGCAGTCTTGGTGTTGGACATAGTTTCTTAGCACATTTGCGTCTAGTTTTAGTTGTGGCTGCCTTCGTTGTCTCTGTGTGTTTTTCTGCTTAACCTAGTGGGAACATCCTTTTTTTTTTTGTTTGATCTGATTGCCATGCTTCTCAACTTTGAGCAGGTTCGTCTACTTATACTACCAAATCTCGATTCATATATGCAACTTCTTGAACCAGAAATGATACTAGAGAAGCAAAAGAATGAAATAAAGAGGCATGAAGCTTGGCATGTCTATGGGGCCTTGCTGGTGAGTTCATATTTCAAATCTGGATTTTGTTTTTATGTTTATAGGTTTTGCTTTTAAATTGACATCACATGGAGCTAACAAAGCCACTTCCAGAAAGCGGCTGGCCAATGCATGCATGATCGGCTCAAGATGTTCCACAGTTTGTTGTCTCCTCCAGCTCATGCCATTTGGAAGAGCAAGGGAAGGGTTGCAACAACAATGACAAGTATGCCTTCCTTTAACTTGTTTAGTTGCTATGCTACATGCCTGAAGATACGCTGATCCACTCATAGTGCTTCTGTGTGTGTGCGGTGATGTGCGTCCAGTACTCAGGGTTATGTGTACATTACACAGAGACACAGACACAGACACAGACACAGACACAGACACACACACACACACACACTGGAAAAACTTAAGAAGAGGGTTCCTCTCTGATAAGAGAAGAAAGGGATTGCATTCGGGCCCAACTCAATGCAATCATGTAATATAGGTAAACACAGTGTTTTTTAGTGTGGTGATGTGCGTCCAGTATTCAGGGTTATGTGTACATTACACACAGACACACAGACACACACACATCAGAAAAACTTAAGAAGAGGGTTCCTCTCTGATAAGAGAAGGAGATTGAATTTGGGCCCAACTCAATGCAATCATGTAATATTGGTAAAGATGGTGTTTTTTTATACACACTAAAGTGATTGTGATAAAAATTGAATTACAATGCAGAGTGAGGCCCCAAGGGATCTCCCCCTTTTTTTTTTCAAGTAAAAAAGGGAACCCTATATGTATTGTATATATTCAGAGTTGTATGTGTATTTTACATTGCTGTGTGATACAAGATTGTATTTGTGGATGTATTGAAAAGAGAGTTTCTAATAGCCAGTAGTGTGACTTGTAATTGTCTTCCTTTCAAAGATGGTTGAAGGCAGGTAAAGGTGATGCATGTATGCACTTATGGTATACAGTATGTAAGCCACCCACATGATGAGGCCAAATATACCTAACCAAAAAGATTGGGATTGATGTGTTTTGTGGCAAGTTCATTGAAAAATGACGTCATGGCCTATAAACATGGGGATGTCAGATGTTTGCTTTAAGTGTAATTCTGACCGAATCATTGTATTGCATGCTTCTGTAGTTTGCATGTAGGTTGAGCGTGTTGGATTTTAGATTTGGTGTTAGTTTACTTCTGTTTGCCCTAGGTATGCGCATGCAGCTTGTGTGTGTTTGTAGAGTTGACAAGAAATAGGGTGTGATTAGAAGAAACTTCAAAATGGTATGAATTACCTGTTGAAGCAGTGGCACTGGCCCCCCCCAGTTTTTCATCTCTCCTCTGATACATCATATAATACATACAACTAGTAATAGACAATTTTTAATTTAAGTTAATGGCCCCTCTAAAATAAATTAGACATACTAAGCTAGAAATATTTAGCTCTAACATGTAACTCTTGAAAACTTATGTATTTGATATATGTTTATTTCGGCCCCCACCCCAAAAAAAACCTTATGGTTCAGCTCCACCCCTTTGTTGAAGGGTTTTGTTTGTTGGATTTAATGTTCTGCTAGTCTTTGTTGCCTCGAACTTTCAAGGAACATGGAAAAGGTGAAATTATACCTGTAACTTTGATTGAATACTTAAATCTAAAATCCCTCTTTTATGTTATTGGAAGCTCTCTCTTTGTGCACATGCATACTGGTCTCTGGTTGTGCGTTTGCATGGGTCAAACATGTGCAACTGGAGTATAATTGAACTTGTATGTTTCCTTTTAAGACCAATCTGCTTACATATGCAACAATATACAGCACATTTGTTTTTCGATTCACATGGTAGCTTTAGCCTCTATTGAACAAGGTTTGAAAAATGGTGACGAGATTTACCTCATTTAACGTGAATATCTACTTTGTCCCATATCATCCTTGTGCTTAACCTCTTTCTTCTCATTCAAGATAAACGCAAGGCAAGCACAGACAACTTGATGCAGCAACCACCACTCAAAAAATTAGCTTCCGATGGCACGGGGGGAGCAATGCCAATGAACTCCATGCAAGTTGACATGCAAGGGGCTGTAGGTGGATTTTCCTCATCTGGTGGGGGTTTAAATGTTGGTTTACCATCCATATCCCACCAGTTACCAAAGGAACACATGTCAGGAAGGGAGGTCAGTGGTCAAATGGTAAAGGGTTCTACAGTTCTTGCTCAGGCGTGGAAAGAGGAGACGGATGCAGGACCTTTACTGGCATCACTGTCTGAATATTTTGGTGAAAGTGTGTTCACCTTTATGCCCAAATCAGAGTTGTCTCTTTTCCTGTGATTAATTTGTGGTCAGTGGTAGTTATTGTTCTCAAGAACGTGTAAATCATTTGTTTTACTGCTCTGATCCTTTTGTGGAAGGAAAAAGAAATCTTGTGGGTTAAAGATGTGTCCATACCAAAGCTATTTGTTTTTTACATCGGAAGTAATCTGTAGGTTCCAGTGGCTGTACTTGTATCTCAGGCCCTAACGATTAGATAAATTAAACTTACAGACCTTGCTTGGAATTTTGGCACCATTTAAATACAGCTAATGGCCATTTGCATACCACAATCATAACGTTAAGATTCACGAAGTTCCCATACCCCAGCATTATGAGCATTCAGGTTCTATGCTGAATCGATGTGCTTGACAGTATGACATAAGTTTCACTCTTTGTACTTCAAAGGGAAAAAAAACACATTTTTCTTCTCATTTTCATGAGGAAAAAGGATTGAAACATCATGGTTTTACTTACACTTGTTGCTACTGATTTAGTCGCCTTACAGTTTCTGGCCAAAACAAAACCACCAAAAAATAAAAAAATAAAAAAAATAAAAAAAAATAATTTAGTCGCCATACAGTCACCCGTTGCGTTTCTTAAAAAGGTTTATTAATCGCGCTAAATATTGGCAAGGAAAATGGATAAAAAGTAATGACATTTCATAAATCGGAGCTTCAATATCATTACAAAGCAAAATGCGCAAGAGACTAAAAAACATCAAACTGAATTAAAAGAAAAGCTTTCTGGGGGATGGCTTTGATGAACTGCTGGGTGGCGAGGTTGAAGACTTCAGAGGAAGGGGAATTCCCCTGCTTTCTTGACCCCCTGCTACTTTGTCCAACAGCTTTGCTGCCTTGGGGTCTGTTAGCAGTGTCTTCTGAAACGACTGTGAAAAGCCTGTTGCAATAATAGTCACATGGATCTCTCCATTGTAGCGGTCATCCACAACAGCTCCAAATATTATGTTAGCAGCAGGATCTGCCAAACTCGTCACAACCTGAAAATTTACATTAATATGCAAACTTCATTAAATTGGAAAGGGAAAAATAAAAAACTGTCACCAGCACCAACCATGAGCAAAAATTTACAACTTCCCCTCATTTTTAAAAATAAAAACACTGAAGTAGGACGATTTGCAAAACTAATTGAGGAGCATATTGAATTTATTGCCTTTTCTCTTAAGATTTGGGAGGAAAGACTGACATTTTATATCACATACACTGATGACAGGTGCATAAATACACGAAACTTTTAGAGGAAAGGAGCATCTATATAAGAACATGCAATTCTCAATAAATTGAACGCTATTGTTACATTTTTAAATAAACAGAAAATTATAAGGGCTTTCGAGATTAAATTATTCATAAAACACTACCTGAGACACTCTGTTGACTTCCTGCAGGGTTATGTCCTTTCCTCCAGTGATATTATACACTACGCCAGTAGCTGATTGAATTGAAGATCCAATCAAAGGAGCCAAAGTCGCCTGTTCAGCTGCTTCTTCTGCACGGTTTTTGCTGGAGGAAACCCCTACTCCAAGCATTGCAGTTCCTGAGTTTTTCATAACTGCCTTTACATCTGCAAAATCCACATTTACCAGTCCGGGTATCTGCAATAAAAGGAGCAACACTTTAATTTATCAGAATATGGTGACTGTATGATTCAAATCCAAAAGTAGGCAAATAAAGCTATTCTAAAATAATTGGAATAGTTTCAGCATCTCACTCCTTTCTTATTCACAAATCATCATGTATTTAACCAATTATAATATAACTATTAATAGGGCAAGGCTATGCTTAATTGAATTTAGTTGTCAATAAATTAGAACTTCTGATATGTTTCAGTATCTCAAAAAAGTACTCACCGTGATTATGTCGGAAATTCCTTGCACTCCCTGACGTAAAACATCATCAGCAAGAAGGAAAGCATCCTGAAGGGGTGTCTGCTCATCAGCAATATCAAGAAGGCGATCATTGGGTATCACTATAAGAGTGTCAACATTCTTCTGCAACTTGTCAATGGCCTCGAATGCCTGACAGAAGCAAAAACAAGACAACAATTTTTAAAAATTTGGATGACAAAGAAAGTGGCACTATGATTTAGATAATGCCAAACATTTAAAAGTTTATAATTCTCTCCAATCCATAATACTGGTAAACAGATAATCTTATCTATATGCATGTCAATGATAAATGGAAATATTGGTTTTATGTCAAAATTTGGAGCCTGCAAACACACCATCCTGACGCCAATGAATGCATATAAGAATTCTCCTCAATGCTCATAATGGATGGAAAAAACAATCAATAACTGAATAGAGTTTACTAAACTTTAGATCATGTAAAAGCTTTCAGTTATGATTTAGATACAGGGAAGTAGGATACTATCGTAGTTCGGCCTAAGGCTCAAAAGCACCATTAAAGAAGAACTAGGGTCACATCAACTTCCATGGATTTTTAAATTGGTCAAGATGACATGAAGATCTTTTGATTCTGCTACCCCCTGAATAATTATTTAACTAATGTAAATGAAAGTCTCATAGAGAGATTTTAAAGAATACAACATTCAAAACAACATAACAACAGGCTAAGAAGATGTGTATGCCAAGTAGTGAGGCAATAAACTCATAATATAAATCAACTATCTAAGCATATTAGCAAAGGAAACATTTGATTTTATACAATTCAAGAAAAGTGCATCAAGTATTTACTAATAGTCTAATAGAGATCCCTCGTATGCACTTATGAAGTTGCCAACATAAGATATAAAAATAAGGACCAAATTGACACCTGCCTGCAAGGATCTTTTACGCCCTTCAAAGCTGAAAGGATAGGTAACCACACCAACAGTCAAATAGCCTGCCTCTTTGGATATCTGTGCAACAACAGGGGCAGCACCAGACCCTGTGCCTCCACCCATACCAGCTGTTATAAACACAAGATCTGAGCCCTTCAGAGCATTTGAAATGGCCTCTTTTGATTCCTCAGCTGCCTGCTCCCCCAAAAGTGGATTCCCACCGGTACCTGCATCTCTATCAAATGATTGAAATCAAAGAACCTCATAGAGTATACAACAAATTCAGATCCGTGATACTGCAAACAACACCAGATGTAGGTGCAAATATAAAATGTGGTGCTACATTACTATACTATATTCATACATACATCATGGATTGACATACATATGTACACGCCCACATAAATTATGGAGATTTCTTATATCGAAAGAAGAGTGCCCGACCTAGTCCACGAGTCAAAAGCTCTCCAATTTGAAGTGGGTACTCGGCAGCGGACTGTAATAGTGCTTGGGCATCCGTGTTTATGGCATAGAAATCAACACCCTAATGTCAAAATAAGCAACATACCATCAGTAATCAAATCATTGCAAGTAATCTTCAAAGCATTGCTAACGCTACTTCCAGAAAATTCCTTTTTAGGCCTAAATTACCATGCCATGCTAAAGTTGGTTACTCAATCAAGCCAATCCCGTACCAGCAACAAATAAGAAAAAGAAAAAGAAAAATCAAAGTTCTTTAACAACTATGAAACAGAAGTGGATTTGTACAGTAAGGCAATTATAACACATTGCAAAAACCCAAGAAGAGATACATGTTTAAAATACAAACAATGTACAAACTGAGATACATAAACAGAAAAATTTATGCACATTAAGAAATGGGCTTCGAACAAAATACCCTATTTTCCTGTTACAGAGAGAGAAAAGTTCAAACTTCGAGCAAAGACCCAGAAAAAGTAAAAGGAAAACCCACATGTAAACCGCTGCCAATCATGCGATTAACGGCATTGTTGCCACCGCCACCAACCCCAACCACCTTAATCTTGGCCGATTCCATGGGTGCAAATGAACAGCTCACAACACCAAAACATCGCCGTTTCAGTGCACTTCTTTTGCGACTCAGAGGAATGCATGTCCTGAAGGAGGGCACTGCCTTATGGTGGTGAAATGCTGTGGGAATTGTCGACGACGTCGTTGAGATTAGCTCGTTTGGGTTTGTCCATGTAGCCATCGTTTTCGTGTTTGGTTCTCTCAGTCAAGGAATTACAAATGGGTTTTGGGTTTTTAGGGTTTTACAAAAATTAGAAATGCATAGTTTTCGTTTCCAGAGTTATTTCAAGGTCACTTTATGCATAAAACAAACAAAAAAGTAAAAGAAGCTAACAACTTCACAATTTGTTTCACCAAAAACACTTTTATCTCTAATTCTTTTGCCAAATTTTATTTATTTTTCAAAATTCATCTTTCATTTTCTCCTTCTACTTTTTTTTTCCTCTCCCTTTGAGTGCTTTAAAAATATAATAAAACGATTACTTTTGAATTATAGAATGACAAATTGAGAGTGGAACTATCATCTACCTATCTTTTAAACAAAACTCAATTTTCACTTTACAATCCCATGCCAACACAATCACATCCAAAACATACTTATCTAACCTTCACAGCAAAGCTGAACTCAAACAACAATACTAGAGTTATAAAAAAACAGTTTCCTCAATTCCGCCCATAATTTGGATTTTTTCACTTCAGTTTTGGTAATATGGCATTACTCGATTTCGAATATGTGGATTTTATGAAATAATTGTTGTTTTCTTTTAAAAGGATCTTCAAATTATGTGTTGGGTATGAAATTGAGATCATTGAAAACCATGTAGGAATAAATTAAGAGGTTTTTGGTTATTGGGAATTTGGATTCTTTTTGGTCATATGGTAACTCGAAAATCTAAGATGACAATCAAGTGAGGGTAGGAAAAAAATAATAGAAGCCTAAAGCATCATTCATAGGCTAAAGTTGGCAACACGAGTACATCAAACTTGTCAGCTCATTCGATCTCTATAACTTATTCCATTCCAATCACATTTATACTTTTCTTACTGTCTAACAGTGAATTCTAAATGAATGAGGGTACATATAACATTTAATAGCAGGTGATGTAGAGCAACAATGCCAAACAAATTCAAAGTTGACACTCCAACATTTACATACAAATCCAACACCAGAAGATGCTAAACAATCAATTGGACTAAAACTTGCTGTTCTCTGAAGATAATCCATAATCCGATTGGCACGTAACCAATATGGCAATCTATGCTTTTCGAAACAGAACTTCACTCTCCTTCATTTAGAATAGGGACTATGAGTGGTTTCATTTGTGCAAGATATACAATTGCCCACCTAACAACGCCAAAGAATAAGATGATGTCAGGAAGATTAAGGGTGAAAAGAAAAGGACATTACACTAAGAAATTGTATCAAAGATTAATAATGATTAAAAACACTCATCAATACCACATAGTAACAGATTAAACAAAATAAGAAAATACATAAACTCAACAGGCAACGATTGAGTCTTTACATCTTCATATCAAGGCAGGAGAGGAAAGAAAGAAAGTTAACCTCATAGGCAATAGCACTATCAAGCACAATGACAAACTCTTTCTAAGCTATCACTGTAACAACATAACTGCCGCCACCACATTCATGCAGTCTAACGAATCAAGGAAGGCATGGGGTTTTTTTATTTCATGTCACTTGAAACAAGAAGATTCAGTTTTTCCCTTTCTCTACCCCTTGGAACTTGGAACAAGTCCTCCACCATGATGTGACACAATGTCACTGCTGGGGGTGGATTGGCTGTTGCAATGAGTCAAATGACTATATGGGCTAAGCTCTATAGGCCTCCGAGGAGGAGGATTTTCAATGTGAAGCATATAACATACACATTGTTTTTCCAATATATGCAAAGGCTTCGTTAAATATTAAGGGTGAGAACAAAATGGAAATAATCCAATATTGAGGATAACTGCTTGTTTCGGGCCATACGCAAAGCACAGCGTAGATGCAAACAGCAAAAATGCAGTCCAAAGATGCACAACTACAAATTTATATAGGACGTTTGGCACAAATTTATGTTCCACTACCTATTGATTAATGAAAAACCTTCTTAATACCGATGAAAGAAAAAAGTGATACGATATACATCTTGCACAAGAACTTACATCATCCAGCAGCAGATTGTTGCTGTAATAACCAATGTTAGATGGAACCTGAATAAAAATATAAAGGTCAGTATTTTGCACAAGAAAAGCATGAGTTTAGATAAATAAGGAAGCTAAAAGAAGTATTAACAAGGAGAAAAGTATCAATACGTTCAAGACAAAATAACCAAATCAAACCACATATTTTCTCAAACCACTCTTAGACGCTGTACAATAAACTTTCAAAAACTGATATTCTGAATTATCATATTCGTAAGCAGACATAACATACAAGATCAACTAGAAACTGTGAAAGCAAATATATTAAGCTGAATTTTTTATTTTTACAAAACAAAATAAGACTACGCATTTTTATAAATTCAATCATATTCAACAAAACAAAATGTCTTAACAAAGAACTAAGAATTGAACAATCCGAGGCCAAGGGCCTTGAAAGGCCCCGTGCCAATGGCTTATAGATGGCCCCAGGTGGAATGAAGGTTTCGAGTTACATCTACACATGAATGGGTCGGAATCTACAATCAAAAGTCTTAGTACACACAGATAAACCATTTAATTGTAAGATAGAGCAAACGAACCAACTAACCAAATTCACCCAGTTTTCACACAAGTTCCCCAGTATAAAAAAGCTCTTTACATTACAAGAAGTGCATAATTCTCCAAAGTCATATATAAGCATAAATGAGCAGTTATTCAACCAATTAACTTGTAACAAAGCATAAACGCGTCCCCTAATACTGCAACTAATTCAATAGCGAAATCCCTAATCATATGTATGATTGAACAACATCTAAGCACACTGACATGAATCAAATCCTAAGCTCCCCCAATACCAAATATTTCTTAAATTGTAAGACTAGTGTGATCTTAAAATTAACAAATTCAGCAGCTAAACACATATTGTACATAAAGAAAAAGACCCAACATATTTAAGAGCTACAACCAAAAACAATGAAAGAAGAAATGAGAAAGAAAACAGTGAAATTGGATAATGCGGAAACGTACAAATTAGTAGAAGGTCCTCGGTTGCAGCAAATTCTGGTACACAGAGAAGCAATGATCCCAATCACAAGGAAAATTAAGGTCGTTACCAAAAACCCCATGTTGGATTTCTCTTCGATCTCGATGCACACAACCAGAAAAGTTCAATTTCTATAATAGAAAAGAGAAACAAAAAGGAAATTGAATGCGATTTAGGATTTGAAATTTTGAATAATTTAATTTAGCTAGATCAGAAAAAATAAAGGGCAAATAATTCAGAATGAAACAAAGAAATGGAAACCCTACCGGTCTGTTTGGCTGCCGAGAAAGTGTGGGAAAAGAAATTAAAAGAAACGAAAAATATTTGGGGATCTTACACTCGATTTTGGAAAGCAGGGTCGTGGGTCCATCCGAAGGATAGAGGCTTTTTTGTTAATTCAAAAGAAAACAAACTCGGACCCAAGATTTAACCCAATATACTTTTGGGCCAAAAAGTGCAAAACTCAATTTCAAATGGGCTTTTTAACGTTTAGTTTTTATTGATGAGGCCCATGGTCCAAAGTTTGTTGGGAAGCCCAACCTGAATGGACCTTCGACAACGAGGGGTCTGCGTTGAGCTTCACGAGGTGTATTAAAGGGTTCAATCCAGCCGTCTAATAATATAAAGAAATTATTGAACTTAAACATTTTCATTAATCGAAGGGCTAATAAGAACCCAAAGGCAAATATAATGGTTTACGCGGGTAGGTATGGAACTTGTGTTTATTCTTTGACCTTGCCAATCTTATTAATGAGTGTTGGTTGGTGGTCCCGATTTGCATATCTATTGTCAGGTAAAATACTTTGAAACAGCACAAATCATCAGAGTTTGTGGACATGCGAGGGCTGGATTGTCAACAATGAGAGTGTGAACGACTTTACTTCATGGTGTGCTTTAGCTACATCTTCTACCCTTCTGCGTTGGTCACATTCATGTAATCTTGTACAAGAAACAACGTACCACAGAGGCTACCAAAACTTTAATAACTGTGGACCAGAAGGAAGCAGTATATAGGTCCTACTGCCTGTCCATTATTGCTTGACTAATAGTTTGATGCTTAAGGTAAATCCAATACAATTAGTGTAAATTAAATGTCCTTTTACTATATAATTAGGTAAATCCAATACAAAATAAATCTTTAATCTGAACATATTTATACATGATATAGGGATTCTATGACTCACAAAGAAAACCTACGGATACATTTGTGTTTATATTTAATCTCATTTTCTATTTTGTAATTCCATTTACTTTTCATAAGAATTTTGCGGTAGGATGAAATCAACAAAATAGACAAACACGGTATTTCAAGAAAAAACTATAATAACAACTATCTAATTGAATGATCAAATGGTTTTGGATCCAAGTGATTGTCGCAGAGATGATATTTGAAGAAATATCTAAAAACTAGACGGTATCGGATTATTGAAATGCATGGTGAGTGTTATAAGGGTGTCCTTCAAATAAACTTATTTGAGAAATCCCTCAACTAAAGCTATATCAGTCTCCTTCTAACAGTAGATGTATACACACCACACCTTTTGTGAAAATCTAAAAATGCTAAATTAGGAATGAAAACTGACAATTAAATAACTCTCGTGATCACTCTACAAGATTGTGACCTGAATGATGAATCAGCAGCTTAAGTTTCAGCCCTTTTGCCACATACCTTGAAAGTATCCCACCCAATTAATCACACATAAAACAACTTCTTTTGACTTGATCACACAACACAACTTAGCTAGCTTTTGCCGTCCCGCCTCTAATAAAAGCTTACTTAATACGTAGTCCCATCACCATCAAAGTAGGGGTTGAATTTGGCGCTCTTTAGCCTTTAATCACCACAAGAGTCACAAATTCTTCTCTCTCCTTATCTTTATTCCAACCCCACTGACATCTCAGAAAGGTCTATAAATAGGGAGAACCAAGCCATATTATACTCACTCAGCAATCATCTCTTGCATATTTTCATAGATACATTATCGTGCTTGTTGTTAAGCAAAACATGGCATCCTCAAAGGCTTTTCTTCTTCTTGGTCTTGTCTTTGCTGTTCTCCTCATCTCCTCTGAGGTCTTAGCTACTCCAACTCGTGAGTTTCTCACTTTCTTAACTAAATCATAAATATTAAATTAGTAATTGTATCTTTCTTTCCAGTAACGATTTGTGAATTTATGCACATTTTAATTAAGGTGCACTGGTCGTGAAAATGATTATGCTTCGAACTATTTTTCTGCATGTAGGGTTAGTGGTTGTTGCACTTGCATGGCTTAATTTGCACCTTATTAAATACAAACCGATCTATGATTGTTATTAGTTATGTGTATTGTTTTTGCTTTATATATGAAGTTTTTGTTTGTTCTCTCAGTGTCAGAGGAGAGTACAGTCAACGGTGATGGCCACGGACATGGAGGGTATGGCCACGGACATGGAGGTTATGGCAAAGGACGTGGAGGTTATGGCAAAGGACGTGGAGGGTATGGCCACGGCCACCACGGCAAAGGGGGACCTGGTGCTGCTGAGACGGAAATCGAGAATTAGATAACATGTTAGTTTCTGTGACTTACGTTGCAGGTGTGTTGTAAGGGTAGTAGTACGAAATAAAGTTGTTTGGTTGAGTAATCTATATGAACTCTCAATCATAGACTCGTCTTAAGCTTGTTCTCGTGTTCTCTGTAATATACGCATTGTAATGTACGCATTGGAATGTGTTCTCTTATTATGTGATAAAATATGATGGAACTTGCTCAATGCATATTATGTAAAAAATGTTTAGTATGGCTTGTCTCCTTAAAATTGAGGGAGAGCACATCCTCACAACAAATGAGATTTTGGCACTAATTAAACTTCAAAAAAAAAAATTAAAGAAAAGAGGTTAAAGAATTCAAATGAAAAAAATTAAAGGAATTTTCCAAGTGTCAAAACTCTATTTGTTTTGAGGATGAATTGCTCCTCAGTTTTGTGGAGCCAAACTTTTTCCTAATATTAATGGAGTTCATGTATGACTCATTTGTTTTGTGTGATCACCGTTTGGACAACGAATTGTGCACCAAATTTAATGAATTGTGCATTCATTGGTGGACCCATAAGCATACAGACTTTAATTTAGGTGATACTCTCGGCAATTTAAATCATGTCAAAAACATGATTTCAAAAAAATCAGCCGTCATCGAGTTTGTAGATAAAGAAATAATATATATGGATGAACGTAAGCTATAGAGAAGAACATTACCAAGAGCTTTCGTACTGATAACATGTTGTGAAACTAGGAATTTGTAGGGAGAAATAAGAGGAAGAAAAAGACATTATAATTTGCTCAAATCAACTTGTATTCCATTCATATTTGGTGCCACTATTTATAGGGGTAGAGAGGCCTAAATCATTTACCATCAATAATTGGTAGGTGACAAATATATAATGATGAGTATTACGATAGGTTAATAGTAGCTATTATTGTGGGCATCCATAACCTATAAACCCATAACGTATGGATTTATAACACAAATACGTTTATTAAATAAACAATAATTAAAAGCTAAAAAGAAGATAAGAGTCTATGTCCAACAAGAATTCTATATAGATTACTGTTGAGGCCCAAATTATGTCACGAGAAGCTCAAGGTTATTTAAAGTCCAATGTAACATATAATGTTGGTCGTGCATTAATCCAAGCTATATTTTGGGAATTAATTCATTAAATAAATATAGAAATAGTGTACATGCCATGCCAAGCAAATAATATATTATTCTATGCTAAACCACCCGACAAGCTTAAGTGGACCCAAGCCACATATATGTTTGGGGCTTGCTAAGCGGATTGTGATGTGGATGGTTACAAGTGTTCATAAAGCTCGTTGAAGGATCAGATAGTGGAAGTTTTACAGCTGCTTGGGAGTACCAAAATTCATACCACTTTCTTGAGCCTAATTACACGAGTAAGCAGATAGGGAACTCTTAGCCTCCTCCAAAACTCAAACCCACTTTCATTACTACGCACATAGTAATTACTGCACACTCATGGAGAAACCAATTGTTGAGCACTGTACACTCACGGATCCATACACAATCATTCTTCAGCCTATAAATAGACCTTCATCCCTCCTTGCAATACACACACCGAAACCAGAAGAAGAACGGCAGAAGGCAAGCTCATCCTCCTACTGCCGTAAACACACAAAGCCCAAGCCTTCCTCTATCACGATTCTCTTCTTTCATAACACCACTGCAAGTCGTGAACATCACACGGAAAATCATCCCAAACCATCCCAACTCCAGAAAACACCACTTGCATCTCACCTCCAACATCTTATTCCAATCCAAGCAGCAAAAGGACTCTCTCTTACTAAACTTATGGAGACTTGCTCTCACACCATAAGCCTTTCAAGCCAAGCTTCATATTGATTCATTGAAGCAAGCTCTCATGCCAAGCGTACAGTATCAACGTAGCTACTCTTCACCAGAGACCACCTCCCTCTAGCATATTCTCCAACGCTATTAATTCCACTACCTGCATCACATATTTCACTTCAATAAAAGCACTTCAAACACAACAAAATCAAGCACAATCATTCCAGTACCTGTTGTACATCAAAACTTGCAAGAAGCCACTAAAGATAACTAAATCACTCCTTAAGTCTTAAACTCTTTCAGAGTGCTTTTGACAGGACCCGCCCCGAATTTCCCGAAACCCGAGACGAATCCTGCGGAGACCCCGGCATCACACCCACACCGGGTTCACTCCTTAAAACTATGTCCTCTTTTACCAAAGAGGATTAAGGACACGAGATTTTCTGCCGAGATTTCGGCAGAGTCTCCCCTGTAAATTGAACATTTCCCCATAATTTCCACCTGCATAAAACACATTTTATAACCCAACCGGCAGCACGCACAATATAATCTTATGCAATTTACATAAATGGCCTCCGGCCTTCAAATGATTCTAGCAGAACTGCCCACAATGTTTTTAAAATAACTTAATGCATCAAACATGCATATAACAAATTCAAAATTTATTTATGCACACCTTCACTCACTTAGTCCACAAGACAAGCCTCAATTCAACCAAGTTCCAGAACTGGCCTCACAACACAACCTAAGTGAGGTTTGACCCGCGGCTGCACCTAGTAACTTCAGGCTGCCTACGTACCCTTTCTGAGGGATCAAGCCACACGTAGTTCTTTCCCTAAAACCCCTTTTTCCTCTGAATTACAACTCAACAATACTCACAACATCTCCCCATACGCCGGAACATCCAAAGTCACGTATGGGGCCTATCCGCACGCCGGATAAACCTACGACACGTGGGAACTCATCAACATATCACATAATCCCCTCATACGACGGGACGCACCCGGCCACGTATGGGGTCTGTCAACACGCCGGCTACTCCTACGACACGTGCGACCTCAACACAATCTCCCCTCATACGACGGGAGGCACCCAGCCTCGTATGGGGTCTGTCAACACACCGGCTACTCCTACGACACGTGCGACCTCAACACAATCTCTCATCATACGACGGGACGCACCCGGCCTTGTATGGGGTCTGTCAACATGTCGGATACTCCTACGACACGTGCGACCTCAACACAATAACAATATCACCCCCCCATACGACGGGACGCACCCGACCTCGTATGGGGTCTGTCAACATGCTGGGGAGGTATATAGGATAGTGCGTATAACACTCCAAACTGATATTCTATACTTTTTTATACCTTTAAATAAACACATAAATATATATAAATTTCTAATATTGTATACACCTCAACCCCAATATAGCATTCGATAATCCCCGAATTTAAATCAATGAATTAATATTCTAATCCCACATAACCAACATACAATCAAGACCCGCCACTACGGTCATTTTTAATCTTCCTAGGAAGGTAACACTACCTAGGAAGTCTCACGGTCAATCCCGGGGTCAAACTACCCACCCTTGGTCAAACGGGCCCGCGGGGCCCACGACCTCCAAATTTCAATCCGACAGTTTCTATGAATGCTACCTGGTATAGGACACTCGTCCTGTAAGTTTGGTCCAGATCGAACGGTCGGATCGCTCCCGATCGCATGATCGGACGGTTACTAAAACCCTAACCCTAGGGTTGGCATTTCCGGGACTCCGTTTTACTATCCGTCGAATCCTACACGATCCTGGTAATCCCTAGATCAACATATTATAACTTCAGGACCATCCAACGGTCCAAACCTAGCAAACCCGGAAAATACGCAATATGCGTAATCCGTTCGGGGTTCAAACGTCAACCGAATTGGAATCCGAAAGAACCCACGCGCTCATGAAAACCAAGAGATCGCATCGGGACCCAAAGCCCTTTTTCTACAGTGCCCCTGCGCGTTCACACGTTCCGGCAGCGCATGGGTGTCCAAAGCGATAACCCATCGTTGGAAAAACCCAAAATCACGGCTCAAGACTCCTACCCTAAGTAAAACACCCTATTTGGAGCCACTTTTGTTATTGGACATACCCCAAAAACTGACCGGAAGTGGCCGGAATCTCCCCTCGAAATCCAGCCGAAATCCAATTCGTAAATCGAGTTGCCTACGCTACAAATTGATCAATTCCTACCTAACAGGCAGCTAGAGCTCGGAAAATAGGTGAGAAACCATACCTCACTTGCCGGAATCGGTGGCCGGACGACGGAGAACGAAGCCAGCGAAGTTTCTGTCAAAACCAGAGCTTTTCTCCTCGTTTTCCGGCGAGTTTGGTGGCTTGGTCATTTTGGTATCGGCCCCGTCGAGTTTGGTGGCCGGATGAGCGAACGGCCGGCCAAAACATGGCCGGCTGTGGTGGCGGTCGCGAACCAGAGGAGAGAGAGAGGGACGCGCGGGAGGGAGAGAGAGAGAGAGAGAGAGAGAGAGAGAGAGAGAGAGAGAGAGAGAGAGCTGAGGGCTTTTCTGTCTTTTAACCAAAAACCCATTTCAAAATATTTACGATTTTGCCACTGGTGATGTTTTGCCCGTAACTTCTTCGTTACAGCTCCGATTTAAGCCCACTACGTCTCTACGGACTTATCTCGCCGTGCTCTACGCAACGGTATAGTCGAAATTCCCAAATTCCTTTCGGATAAGAAATGACCAAATTACCCCTACCCCAAGGGCAATTTCGTAATTTCACTTAAATAAATTAAAATGGGCAATAAATTTGGAGTCGGGGTATTATAGCTTTAGGGCCTGGTGCTGCAATCTCAGAAAGAGTAAAGGAGAGCTCAGTCCACCTCACACCGGTCCAAAAAACCCATATATTTATAGAAATGTCACCTGAATTTTTCAAAATCTATAATTTGTCACCTGACTTTACATAATCCAATTGTCCATATATTTTTAAGGGTATTTTAGTCTTTTCATTTTCAAGGGTATTTTAAAAATGGAAAAAATTATTATTATTTTTTTAAAAAGGCTTAAATGTAAAAATGGTTGGGGGTTAAATGTAAAACCTCAGTTGTGAGCAACTAGGGATGGTGGGGTAGGGTTTGTTCTTGTGAGAGGAAGAGAGAGATATATGTTAAGGGGTGAGATGGATCAGAGTTGGGGTGGCGGGTTGTTGTTGGGGAGAAAGAGAAGAGAGAACAATGGTGGCTGGCGGTTGGGATTGGACGATTGGAGCTGGTGTCTTTTTTTGATTTTTGATTTTAATGTTTAAAAAAAAATTATTCATTTATTAAGTTAACTCTTATTTATTTATTTATTTTAAATTGTATATAAATAGAGTAGTGATGGTGGATGTGGAAGATAAAGAGGGGGAAGAGAGAATTTTTTTTTCCATAATTTTTCTTTTTATTTTTAATTATTTAAAAGATATATAACTTTTTTTATTATGAATTTTCTATTTTTAAAATACCATTGAAAATAAAAAGACTAAATTACCCTTAAAATAGATGGAAAATTGGATGATGTTAAAGTTAGGTGACAAATAATAGATTTTAAAAAATTGAGGTGACATTTCTCTTATTTTTTTTTCATGTGACAAATTGAAACTAAGGTATAAGTTCAGGTGACATTTCTACAAATATCCCTTGCATCTTTCAACAAAAAAGACTCTCACATAAATGGCAACTCTGCTAAAGACTAGGGCATTATTCTTAGAGTGGGTCCTCCACAATCACAAAACTTTGTGATTCGTAAGTCACACCACTGGTGGCTTCATGCAAAGCAAGTTTTCCGTTGCCTTCAAGTTCTTCCTGCTGCAAGAAAGAAGAAATCGTGAATTAATTTTTCTTTGTATTCAGTATTCATTGCTATAAAAAACTTCAATCGAATTGCCAAAAAAAAAAAAAAAAAAAAAAAAAAAAAAAAAAAAAAAAAAAAAAAAAGGAGTAAAGAAATCCAGGAGCTGTTGATTTTAGTTTTCTTCCTAAAACAATTAGAGAAAAAACACACAACCAAATTCTACAACCCCTTTCCGTGCCAAGGGTAGCATTCATATGCTCAGTCAATGCTTGAAATGGTAAAAACGAACAACAACAAAATTAACGATATAGTTTGCGGTTCTATTTATTTCAGTCTCCCTTTCAAACCAGTTGAGTAAAGGCCATCATACCCACTAACATGGTCTAGTCTCGTGTAAAATATTTTTAACTTGTAAACTAGTAGTTTGATGTTCGAACTCCCATGACACCTTGGTAGTGTGTGTGAGAAAACCCCCTCCTTATTCCTAACTTTGGCAACCAAAAAAAAACGTCATCAGGCCATCATTTATACTCATCTTGTTATTTGTTATCTCAAAATTACTTACATGTATTATTTTAAATAATCACATGAATGCTTAGAATAATAAATTAATGTAAATATATTTGATTATTTATCATTAAACATATTTTATTATGTAAGTATACAAAACATATTTTATTATGTACAAGGCATATTAGTAACCAAATTGATTTTGATTCCTATTACTGAATACTTATATAAGAATGATATAATAATTAGTGGAAAAAAAAGGGCCTGGTTTTAGACAAATACTAAACATGAGTGGGAAATATACTAAGAGTATCCACAATGATGCTCTCTATTTCTTAGCTAAAATTTGGCTAAGAATATAAGAAAGCTATTTTAGGAGCTCTCTAAAAAATTTCAACTCCAACCATACTCCATAATTTGAAGAGTCATAAATGCTATAACTCTTTTTTGATTGGTCCATATCTATTAAAAAATAAAATAAAAAATGGTTAGCATTAAATAAAAGTTTGAAATACTCATTAAATAAAGCAGCATTAAATTATAGGGAGCCACTAGGAGTCATTTCTCTCTCCTCAGATTTAGGAGCTCCTAGAGGACTCCCTATTTTAGAAGGTGGATAGGGAGCATGATTGGAGTTGTATTTTTATCATTCCTCCCTAAAATTTGTCTAATGAGATGATTTAGGGAGCCTATTGTGGATACTCTAAACACAATAACTTATGTTTACTTATGTTACTCTATTAATAAAATAATATATTAATTTGTAGAGGAAACAGGGATCAAATTTCCTAAAACTCTTGCTATATATTTCTGTCCTGAAAGATTTAAGGAGCCTCAATTTTGGATATTGCAACCACTTGAGACGTTAATTAATTAGACTTTAGAGAACGGTTAGGATTTTGCAACCTCTTTGCAATTTTGGATATTATATATTCTTTCTCTACTTTACCTTAATGACTCATAATTACCAACAGGGACACTAGCACTGTAGCACAGCTTCAAGTTTAAGCCACGGCAGAGGCGAGGGAGGGGAGAAAGACTTCTATATACTATAGTGCTATCCCCGACCAATAACGCCGTAACATTCGTGATAATACTTCGATGTGGCATAACATTATTGGTCGAAGTTAACAAAACAATACTATCCCCGTTGCAACTAAGTTTGGTCGAAGTTAACAAAACAATACTATCCCTGTTGCAACTAAGTTTTTCTCCGTGGAGCTGCTCTTAGGCTTATCTAATCTTTAAAATGCAGTTGAAGAATTTATTATTATGAAAATGACGTGAGAAAGGGAGGGGGTCATATATTTTCAGAATATTTTGCTAAAAAACGAAAGTAGAAGAATTAATTATTATGAAAATGACGTGTAATAAAACCACAGGTTGCGTGACATTGCCGTACATGCAGTCGGTGAGTCCACAGATGACCATGCATTTGTTTTGAGTCGGATTAAGCAGTGAATGGGGGCACTAGTTGTCCATCTTTATATGACCCAATGACCCAATGACTTAAGATATCTATATGCAGACAGACTTAAAAAGTAGAAGCAATACAGCCTTAGAAAGGCAGTGCGTGCATGGAAAAAGATTATCTGGTCCCGATTTGCATATCTATTATTAGGTAAAATACTTTGAAAAAGCACAAATCGTCAAAGTTTGTGGACATGAGAGATAGATACTGTGGCTGGATTGTCAACAATGACAGTGTGAACGACTTTTCTTCATGGTGTGCTTTAGCTACATCTTCTACCCTTTTGCGTTGGTCCCATTCATGTAATCTCGTACATGAAGCCACGTACCACAAAGGCTATCCAAAATTATTGTATATAGGTATATTATAAAAAAAAAAAAAAAAAAAAAAAAAAACAAAGTTACTTTGTAATTGCGTATATTTTTCATAATTAAAAATAGGTACACAATAATTTATATAAAATATAGGTACATTATTTACCCACGGGTAAATTAACTTACAATATACCTGTAAATGTGTATAGGTACATTATTTGGAATAGATAATTATGTACACTTTTCATACTAGGTAAATTATGTTTTTCATAAAACAAACAAGTAATAGGTACATTATTTTTTCAACATAATTAGTATGTACAGTTTTATTCATAAACAATTATAAAGTGGATTATTAGTCATGTATAATTCATAAAAAGAAAATAACATAAACATTTTATTAAACAAACCGATTACCTGAATTTATTGTTAAATTTTTTTTAAAATGTTTCAAAATTAATTCCTACATCAATTATAACCATTTGAAGATTTTTCCAAATTCAACATCTGTCATTATATACAATCCAATTAAAAACAGTTTCCATATTGATTCCTACATTAATATACAAAATGCAATAATGGCTTAGTTGGGGGTATTTTTGGAATCTGAAAAGTACAATAAACCAGATTTTATGCTTAATTAGGTAACTTGCTGAGTTTGATCATAGTAATGAGTTTTTACTTATACAAATTGGGTATTATTTATAGGAACAAAAAGTGAAGGGTTTTAGGTACGGCAAATTGAATTTGAAGGGTGTAAGCCAAATTTACTATTTATATTTTCAATGACGTTGTTTTGGTTATCGTTAATACTTAGAAAGGCAGACATTTGTAAGCTGGTAGAGAAAAGGATCACATACCACCAAGCTTGTTACGGCTGTTCTTTATACATATATTATGTTTATCTGTTCTATTTGTTGTATATATGTGTACTTGTGATGTAGGGCTTTTTGTTTCTGTTCCTCTTGTCACAAAGAATTTTTATTTTATTTTTGTTTAAGATATTATGTTCTTTAAGATAACTTACGTGACTACGGTGTTCATTGTTGTCTAATAAGGAACAATGATCACATAACATGGCTACTATAATAGCGGCCTAAATCGTAAGGTCCTGATGAACTAATGTTTGTGTTGAATTCTGTCCAACAAATGGAAAACTCGAACTCCCTTTATAACGCACAAATGATATGGAAAAAATTAGATGATGTCATTGAAAAGAGTAATTAGGCCATTTCCAGTCAATGGCGGATCTAGGAATTTTTCAGGGGAGGTGTAATATTTAAAAGGCTAAAAATTTACAAAGGACTATACAACGTCTGCATGAGTGTTGTACCATAGTTTTTCCTCAAAATAATAAAATATGAAGGATCATAAAATATAGTCTTACAATGCTGGAGATGGAAAAATTTAGCCATGGACTATTCTTTAAAAAATTAATATTTTGGAGGGCTAAATTTTTAGTTATGGACTACATTTGGCCCTATAACTGGGGATGACCTTAGAATCCATACACAAGTTTAACGTACACATATCCTTTTCACTTAAGTTTAACATACACATATCCTTTTCACTTAAGTTTAACATACACACTAATGGGGTCTAACCCAGTGGAAAATGACATTAATTTACAGACTAGAGGTCTCAAGTTCGAACTCCCATAGCATCTTAGTTGTGTGTGTGAGTTTATACGCATCGTACTAAAAAAAAAAAAAAAAAAAAAAAAAAAAAAAGAGGGGGATTGAACATACACACACCTATCGTTGATAAAAAATTAGAATCCATTAAGAAGCAAAGCAAAGCTCTAGTTCTTTCTTCTTTCTCATACATACAATCCAGACTCAGGGTCATGGTGGTGCCGGATCAATGAAATAAGAAGCAACACTATCTTTCATGACTTTTCCAACACGTGTGAAGCCATCATCTTTTTTGTAGACGAGAGATCCACTATTCTTGTTAAATTAAGAACAAGTACAAGGATAGGCATTGGCACAGAGGTTGGTCCGAGGAACTCCTCGTTGATATCTTTCCACGAATCCACAATCTGTTTGTTGAAGGCATCAATTATTTCCTGCTCATCTGACACCTCATATTGCTTCCTGTAACAATCAATGGCAGAAGCAACATGCCCTCTCTCTTTCTCAAACTGCAAAAATATAATCCAAAATTTGTGAATTGTAATTCTAAACTCTACCGTGGTTTTGGTCGGAGAAGCAAAGCGGTTTTGGATATGCTACTAGCTGTAAAAAGAGTCTAATCCAGCTTGACAGAGCAAAAGTAAGAAAAGGGATTAATTGTGCTCTATAATAAGCAATAGGAACCTGTTTTTTTTTTGGGTCGAAAGCAATAGGAACCTATTCCTTAAGAAAAGGGAAATCGACAAGTAAAAGTTACATGGGTGCATTTGTGGTTATTAATTGTAAGCACAAATATTTGTGCTTATAAAAGTCAGAGCACAAAAACCACTCAGAGAGCACAAAAATAAAACCGGTCCTATGACCAATTTTGTAGTAGTGTGAGAAGCAGGGTAAAATTATTTGGTGTGAGCAAATATTTTTGGCAATAAAAAAAAAGAAAAATTAACAAAATTTGACAGAAGGATCAAAGCGGACGCATTACTGAATCTGAATGCGTGTGAGGACTATAAAATTTAAGAATTGAATTCAAAGACTAATTAAAGTGAGAATCATGTAATAGTGAACTACAATAGCTACTTTCTAACCTTGCTCGAAACAATGTCATTCATGAGCCTGCCAATGGTATTGGAAGCTCTAAGAATTTTAGGGTCATTCAACAACCACTCAAAGGACTCCTTGGTTACAATGTCTCCCATGCCAAGTAAAGATGTAGTTGTAAGTATGGTGCTACAAGCAGATGCTGTAGCAACACGCATATATTCCTCCATGCTGGGGATGTATCCTTCGTGGAACCATTTGGCCTCATCAAAGTAAGCTTTGGCTGCATTTTTCCACTGCATATATGGGACATATATAATACATAAATTAATTAAAAAGGTGAAAAGTAAATTAAGCTGCGTGTTTAATTAGTTAATTATTACATACAGTTTCTATTGCATAGTAAGCTCTGTATGCTCTTCCTTCCTTCACCATCTCCTCCTCAATTTCATTGAAAACATTCAAAAGCGTACGGTAGAATATTTGCATGTACTCTGGCAGTTCATCCATGCAATTGACATTCCATCTGTAAATTGCACACACCATGTTCATCTGAAGCATATCTACGAAGCAAGATTAAAATTTGGTTTGGTTTTGTTTTTATTTAGGGTTTCTTAGATCTATGTCTAAAAGATTAGCTGTCATTGGGTTTAGTCTACAAGTTTTTGGTTCTAGATGTAGGTCTTTTGACATTTATTACTTTTGTTGTTGTGTCGATTTTACCCTTTGAGGTAAATAAGGAAAACATATTGACAATCTAAGTTTAATGAATTATTTCATTGTAATTGAATTCCCAAATTTAAATTTTGATTCATTCCTTGATAATATTCCTAATATATCGATAAAATACTTGAAAATCTAAATTTAATGAATTATTTCATTGTACTTGAATACCATAATTTAAATTTTGAATTCTTTCCTTGATATGGATAAAATACAATTTAATCAATAAAAATTAAAGACCGGCATATTATACCAATCAATTAGATAAGCACCCACATTAAATTATGTACATGACATACATGTAAATAATGTTATTATATTAGCAACGAAAAAAACTTAGTGATAAATTGTGTTATCTATAAGTTAGGAACATAAATTAGAAAACTATCTATAAGTCAGATACAAAAAATAGACAAATAAAATAGTACGTTACCTATAAAAAAAGGTACATAAAATACTATTACACATTATCGAAAATATGAAAACACACACATATATATATATATATATATATATATACCTATGCAATAGGCAACATGCAATATGACATAAATGACTATCACCCGATTCAAGTCGTAAGAGACAACATTGGAATAAAAAATAATTTAAAAATAAAAATAATTTTATACGGCATAAAAGTCAAAAGACTTGGATCAAAGTCACCAAAAAATCCGAAGATTAAACCCTATTCCTCAATGAGAATTTGAATTTATATAAACTTTTCTATTTTATTTACTTATAAATATTCATCCAAACCTTTGAACTGCTTTCGTAAAGATCTCGAGTTCTTCAAATGTACCGTATGCATCGTAGATATCATCCATTACTGCTATCAGGGCAATCACTTTTGTGAGAATCTTTCTTCCAACGAGGTATTGAGGCTCAAAATAGACCCCCACAACCCAGAAGTATAACTCCACAATTCTGTCTCTTGCAAAAGGTAGCTTCCTTTTGAAGTCTACTTCTTTCCACCACCTAATTCATTGCTAATAATATTAGTTAATGAATTACTAACTTAATTGCATGTGCTAATCTCACATAATTAAAAAATAACCTACCTAATAATCTCACTGAGCTCCTGTTTGTGCAAAGACTGAACAAGATCGAAATCTGACTTGGCAAGTTTTAATAGAGCTTCATTATGTGAAGCTTCATCTTGGTAGATGGACATGTACCGACGGGTGCATAACCTCTCGAGACTCTTTCGGAGCGGTCTTTCTAGGGCTTGAGCTATTTGTTCTGCCAGTTGATAGCTTACATGGGTTGTTGCCGACTCCAGATGTTTTGCCGTGAAAACAAGAGCCTCTTCTAGTATATCTTCTCCATGCACTCTCAGATGCGTTGCTTCATAAAAACTTAGCATTCCCGGCACATCAGCGATTAAGCTTTCCTTGAAGCCTCCATTTTTACTATCTTTGAACTTGTTGAATATTCCTGCTCGATTGCAGCAAATGGACACATAACACATAAATATTAAGAAATAATTTGGCCATATTCAGTCTCGTTACATTAATCTCTAATAACTTACTGCATGAAACATTATGTCCATGTTGTCTTAGTAGCCGAAAACCAAGGGAAACATTGTATAGGTCACCATCACCATCATCATCATGGAAATGATTTGCAGCATATATATGTTCCAGTGCTTCTTCTATTTCCTTTTCAAAGTGGTACGCCACGTCGAGGCGCTGGATTGCATCAATTAGCTTCATCTGATATGAAAAATCACCTGCACCAGTTGTGAATACTTCCCTCCTCACTACTTGTTCCAGGTCTTCAACTTCTTGTTGCTTATGGGAATAAGTTATCTGCACCCATAACATTAAATGAGCAAAATACATGTCAAATTTCTTTTGAAACAAAAAACAACGTGGATTTATTAATTTAATTTGCATGATATATAAATTACAATGTCTTCTGGATCATAATTCATGAACTGATCCCCCCAAATGCTCGGATGGAAATTTGCTGTCCGTCGAACAATTTGATCAGGCTTAGAACTTCGTGATTGAGCTGCTGAACCAGCTTCTAGAGCCATGATTTGTAGTTGTGTAAAAATGTCAGATCTTTTTACCTCTGCAAGTGTGGAAAAAATTGATCAGCCTTAACGTTTAATGCATGATAGGCTTAGAAAAAACTTACTTGTATGGAGAATATTATTGTGGCACTATCTCGAGCCAATTCTCTAAAAATTGCATTTCAATAACATTTAATACCGTTCCATTCCGTTGTATGAAGACTATTAAACTGGTTACATACCTATCTACAAGTTGTGTTTGGCTGCATACTGTATGAGAGAAACCAGTTTGGTTTATATATACAGGCATCTAAAAGAGATCAAGGTATATATGACCGCTTAACTTGGATGAAGAAACATGCATAAAAACAACATAGAGATTGATTATTATTGGTGAGCTGCAGGGGCAAGCTATACTACTTTCCTTGGGCTCACGCATGCGCTGCAGGTTAGGCAAGCTACTACGTATTCCTTGGGCTCATGCATGCACTGCAGGTTAGGCAAGCTACTACTTTCGTTGGGCTCATGCATGCGCTGTAGTTTAGGCAAGCTGCTTATTTCCTTGGGCTCATGCATAATATGCTGCTAATTAATGCGATCTAACATTTCCCTGATCGGTTATTTATTGTAACAAATCTTCTAGGCTAGAACACCGGTGAGCATAACACACAGGTCATCAAAAAATCGACTCTGATTCCAAGTCAAACAATATGGGATATGTTTATAACGGTTCATATCATCACTATAAGCCAAACCTATTAGAGAGCCCCATGTGGTCAAAAGAGACCAGGATGTCCTTGATCGATATAGAGACCCAGGTACTCGGATATTGAGAAACTGGCCTTGGCTCTAATCATCTCGGCTCGGAAATTTTAGTACTTTCTTAAGGCACCGTTTTCATCGATTTTGTAGGACATAATTAGATATTGAAATGGTTTCTAATTTGTCTAATTTTTCCAACCCCGCTGTCACAAATTCTTCTCTCTCCTTATCTTTCCAACCCCACTGTCACTGATATCTCAGAAAGGTCTATAAATAGGGAGAACCAAGCCATATTATACTCACTCAGCAATCATCTCTTGCATACTTTCATATATACATTATCGTGCTTGTTGTTAAGCAAAACATGGCATCCTCAAAGGCTTTTCTTCTTCTTGGTCTTGTCTTTGCTGTTCTCCTCATCTCCTCTGAGGTCTCAGCTACTCCAACTCGTGAGTTTCTCACTTTCTTATCTAAATCATATATATTAAATTAGTAATTGTATCTTTCTTTCCAGTAACGATTTGTGAATTTAGGCACATTTTAATTAAGGTGCACCGGTCGTGAAAATGATTATGCTTCGAACTCTTTTTCTGCATGTAGGGTTAGTGGTTGTTGCACTTGCATGGCTTAATTTGCACCTTATTAAATACAAACCGATCTATGATTGTTATAAGTTATGTATACTGTATTTGCTTTATATATAAAGTTTTTGTTTGTTCTCTCAGAGGAGAGTACGGTCAACGGTGATGGCCACGGACATGGAGGGTATGGCCACGGCCACCACGGCAAAGGGGGGCCTGGTGCTGCTGAGACTGAAATCGAGAATTAGATAACCTGTTAGTTTCTGTGACTTACGTTGCAGGTGTGTTGTAAGGGTAGTAGTACGAAATAAAGTTGTTTGGTTAAGTAATTTATATGAACTCTCAATCATAGACTCGTCTTAAGCTTGTTCTCGTGTTCCCTGTAATGTACGCATTGGAATGTGTTCTCTTGTTATGTGATGTAACTTGCTCAATGCATATTATGTCAAAAATGTTTAGTATGGCTTGGCTCCTTAAAATTGAGGGGGACGACATCTTCACAACAAACAAGATTTTGGCTACTTTACTTTCCAACAAAAAAAAAAAAAAAAAAAAAAAAAAGAGGGGGGAGAGGTAGGTAGGTTAAAAATAAATAAAAAGAAAAAAAAAGAAAAGGAATTTGCCAAGTGTCAAAACTCTATTTATTTTGAGGAGGAACTGCTCCTCAGTTTTATGGAGCCAAACTTTTTCCTAATATTATTGGAGTTCATATATGACTCATTTGTTTTGTGTGATCACCATTTGGTTAATGAATTGTGCACAATATTTAATAGGTTACGGATCCTCTGGTATGATTTTAGTCCCCTAATAGGATGGATCGTACTTTGGAGCACATGTGGGAGTTCCTACTCGCACTCACAAATACATATTGGTTGGTCCATTAAAATGCAAATATCACCTCTCATATCATTATGCGAACATTGGGAACAAGAGTAGTGTTTCCACCGTTGACGAGGGATTGGAAGAATGCATGCCGTGTATGTATTATTGATATCATGGCGATACTAATTTGGCAATTTCTAGCGGGTGAATTAAAAAAACATTTTTAATCTATATATGTAAAGTAAAATATCCTTATAGTTAAATTTTAACTCATTTAAGAAAAATTTAAAACACAAGTATTAATTCATTGTGAAAGGACAAATTGTTGTGAAACTTGAAAATTTGTAGGGAGAAATAAGAGGAAGAAAGAGACAGTATAATTTGCTCAAATTAATTTGTATTCCATTCATATTTGGTGCCGCTATTTACAGGGGTAGAGATGCCTAAATCATTTACCGTCAATAATTGGTAGGTTACAAATATATAATGATGGTATTATGATAGGTTAATAGTAGCTATTATTGTGGGCATCCATAACCTATAAACCCATAATGTATGGATTTATAACACTCCCCCTTGGATGTCCACCATACAATGACATGATGTTGGACATGCTAAATGTTGCCTTGTTAAAAACCTTGTCAGGAAAAACCACATGGGATAAAAACCTTATCGAAGGAAAAAAGAGTACATTGCACATACATCCAATGTAGTAAAACTGAGGAGTTTCCTCAATTGATATCTCCCCTTGATCTTCAACAGTTCGATTGCTTGTAAAGTCGTTGCATCCCTATACCATATACCAACTTTTGAAATATAGACTTAGAAAGAGCTTTGGTGAAGAGGTCTGCCAGGTTATCTTGGGAACGAATTTGTTTGACTTCAATCTCTTGATTCTTCTGAAGCTCATGTGGGTAGAAGAACTCACCTTGCGGAAGATTTTTCTTATCTTTGAATTATTTGGTTTCAGGCACCTAAGGCTTAAAATAACTTATATTCTTTGAAATTTTTTATAGGAACTAGTTGTGGCAGAGGTAATGGGTGGAACGCACCAAGTTAATTAAATAAAAAGAAGGCTTAAATGTCAAAATGGTCCTTGTATTTTACCTCATCGGCCAATTTAATTCCCCTGTTATCAATTTGGTCAATTTAGTCCATGTGTTTATATATATATTAACAAAAGTTGATCCTTTTCGTCAAAATTCTGTTAAAACTGAAGAAAAAAATATATTTAAAATTAATTTTAAAAACGGTAATTAATTATTTAATATTTAAATTCAATCTAGAAATGGAATTAATAAAATTTTTTTTTGCCTCCCCCAATTTCACACTCAAACCTCGACCACCTCCCAACCCTACCTAAACCACCATTTTTTCTCTCGTGCCTTCCTCTCCGGCAAACTGCAAAGAACTTCGTAGCCAATCATTGCGGCCTTCTTGGCTCTACCAGTTCATCATCCTTGTTGTAGCAAAAGTCGGCGGCATTCACACAAACAACATGCACACTCAGTGGCGGAGCCAGGAATTAAAACACAATGGGTCTTAGTGTAAAAGTCCTAAAAAAAAATTTAGGATGGAATCAACATATATATTCTACATATGCAAAAAAACTGAAAATAAAAACTCACATTGTTATTGGAAATGAGTGTGATAAACATCTCTAAGAATCTCATACTTCACTTACGCACTAAACACATAAACTTGAGACATCATTTTATTCGAGATCACATAGAAAAGGGAGGGAGGAGAGAGGAGAGAGGAGATTATGTAGTTACCCTAAATTCCTTAATTAAACTGCTGCCTAAGTTTTAATTTAAAAAAAAATAATAATTAGAATGGCATGCACAGGCTGAGGCGCAAGAGTGACAGAAGTTGCAGCTTTGGATAGATATTAAAGTGTAAACTTTGTTATTATTGGGGGCAAGAATGCTTTGTGATGGTTCAGAGGCCAATAGATAGCAATTTGCCATTTTTCTTTGACTTCAATTACAGTGTCTCATAGGCGGACCCATAATTTTTTTAGCGGAGGTGCGATATTGACCAAGTATGAAAAATGATTTTTCGGAATAATCATTTTCTCAAGATAATTTTTGGCGGCTTTTATTCCTTACACATCACATAAGAAAACTTGATTTTATGGGATTTTAGTATGAAGTATATATTGACTTAATGAGCCATCATTTTTAGCCTAAATCATATTTTGCACTAAAATCAAATTTTCATATTTTGATTTGGTGGGAATTTGATTTTCTAGTATTTTTATTTGAATCCAAATGGGGGGTACTTCCTTATTTACATTGTAAACTTAAGTAAATGGAGTAATATAAAAATAAATAAAAGTAAAAGAACAAAGACATTTACTTAGATGTTGAAAATGGAAATAATGACAGATTGGGGAAGCAGTGGCGCGCGCTAGCCTTCTTCTTCAAGAGGTCATACCAGCAGCTCCAATGGACCTCTAAGCCTATTTCCATGGCTTTCAAGAGGTCATGCAACCCCAATAACCCCACTGTAGCTCCACCACTGTGCACACTGCAGATTCCATAGCCCACTAGAACCCTCGTCATTGTTCGCACCAAGACCACCCACGTCTTCTTGTATTGGGTTGAAAAGGTGGGTCTAGGTTCCGTGCTGGTGGTGGAGAAGGAAGGTGATTGCAGCAAGAAAATAACTCAATAACTTTCTTTTGCTACAGAATGCAAGATCATGACTATTAATAATTAAATTTGTATAATTATTTGAATTTGAATATTTATAAAAAAATTTCCTTCATTTTTAACAGAATTTTGACAGAAAAGACCACATTTACTAAAATATACAAATACATGGATTAAATTAGCCAAATTAATAACACAAGAACTAAGAATTAAAACAAAAGAACCATTTCAACATTTAAGCCTAAAAAAAACATTTTGATCATGTGGGCTGCTTTCGCAAGAGATAAAGAAAACCTCTTTCTCTACAACCTAGTGATTTATAATAAAATATTATTTATCTTACTATTTCTATTGCATGCTGCCATAATCCCTATATTTTTACATTGTAATAGAGGTGAAACGCATCACTCAATGACTTTCAGTATGGGCAGTAGCCAAAAATATTAGAATTTAATTTATGCATACGTTCAGTGCTCAAATTTAAGGGATGAAGCCACGTGAAGATTTTGTTATATAAAAACAAAAAGAAGCAAAAAAGAAAAATGGAAGGCCGGCCACCCCACGTGAAATGGAGAAGCAACGGCTGCCTACAATTACAAAGCAAACCATCAAAAGCCAAAGGAAGCATCGGATGCAAATTAATTAAAAAAAGTAACAGAAACCGTGCGAATGCCGGTCTTCATTCTTAATAGCCACACCATGCCAAGCATATAAAAAGTAAAATCTAATAGTAAAGATTGCTAGCTAGGTAACAATATCAATTTACGGTGCCTAATACATTAATTAGAACTAATCGTTAATTTTTTTGATACTCTAACGATAATATTGATAATTAGGAGGTGTATCCAATTCAAACTTTTAATGAATTTTATAGAGTTTAAATGTCTGGATGTATTCAATTTAGATTTTAAAGAGTTTATAAAAGTCTAGTAGTATTCAATTTTGACTTTTAAAAAGTAGTTAAAAGTTTGGTGATATCCAGTTATGACTTTTAAGAAGTCATTAAGAGTTTAGTTGAATCCAAAAAGTTAATGACTTTTAAAAAAACTTATTAAATGACTGACTTTTCTATACTTTTAAGGCTAATTGTTAAGAGCAAAAATCTTGCTAATTTACTAGTGATTTTTATAAACTCTATCAAAATATTTAAGAATTTGTCAACTCTATGAAAGTTACTCACTTCAAAAAAGTCTTTATAAGTATGAATTGGATACACCTAGTATTGAATTTGTAATATATCAGGTACTATAAATTTATATTCCGTATTTTTACCAAAAAAAAATTTATATTCCGTATCAGGCGGTAAGTAGCTATATAGCCATATTTTCGAGTAAATATTATATGAGCATTGAAGATAATTAACATTTATTCTCTTTGTACTTTAGTAGTTGGGATTGTATCTGGTCCTGATTTTGCATATATATTATTTGGTAAAGTCTTCTGAAAAAGCACAAATCATCAAAGTTTGTGGACATGAGAGAGAGATTACTGTGGCTGGATTGTCAACAAAGTGTGAATGGCTTTTCTTCATGGTCCTTTGGCTTCATCTTCTACCCTTCTGCGTTGGTCACATTCATGTAATCTTATAAAGGAAGCCACGTACCACAAAGGCTACCAAAGGCTGAGTTGGAATCCCATTCTAACTATGGATTCTTGTGGTTTCAGAGGATCTAGTTACATGAGAACTAGGAACGGAGAACTTTCCCTCTTTTCAACCCGACTCTTTGGTCTTAAGAATGCTGGTTTTAAGAATGAGTGATTGCCCTTCTCTAACCCTTACTGTCCAACCTAAAAGCAGACAGCTAATACGGTCCACTTATTGATAACTATTGTAGATTAATGTATATTAAATTGGCTTGTATTAATATGACTTTATACACAATACTAGATCAGATTCAGAAACTTTAATAATTGTGACCACAAAAGGAAGCAGTATAGGTCCTACCTGTGCATTTTTTCCTACCTAAACCCTAAACACCTTTTGTTTTTGTGATCATCTAAAAATGCTAAATTAAGGACGAAAAAAGACAATTAAAGGACTCTCACGATCACTCTACAATACTGTGACCTGAATGCTGAATCAGCAGCTTAAGTTTCAGCCCATTTGCCACATACCTTGAAAATATCCCATCCAATTTCATGCAACTAATCACACAAAAAACAACTTCTTTTGACTTGATCGCACAGGACAGCTTAGGGCCCGTTTGATAACCATTTCAATTTTAGTTTTTAGTTTTTATTTTTTGTGTTAAAGTATGCAGGAAAAATAAGGAGAATGAAAGTGAGAATGAGAGTGAAGATGAGATTGAGAGAGAAGATGACAGGGGAGGATAAGAGGAAGGAGTGACAAAAGTGAAAACAAAAACTATAAACTAAAATATATTTGAAATTGTTTTCACTTTCAAGTTTTTATTTTCACTTTTATTCCTCCTCCCTCCCATATCCTCCCTTCTCATCATCTCCCTCATCTCAATCCTCGCTTCCACTCTCATTTTCCTCTAACACTCTAGCACAAAAAATAAAAAATAAAAACCAAAAACTAAAATTGAAATGATTATCAAATAGCCCTTAGCTTTTGCATTCCCACCTTTAAGAAAAGCCTACTTAATACGTAGTCCTATCAAAAGCAGGAAAAAAAAGCATTGCTTGATAAAGTCCAAAACCAAAAGATTAAAAATAGGGGTTGAGTTTGGCACTTTAGCCTTTAATCATACTTATCTTCTGATTTTTAAAAAAAATCACAAATTCTTCTCTTCTCTCTCCTTATCTTTCCAACCCCACTGATATCTCATAAAGGTCTATAGATAGGGAGAACCAAGCCACATTATACTCACTCAGCAATCATCTCTTGCATACTTTCATATATACATTATCGTGCTTGTTGTTAAGCAAAACATGGCATCCTCAAAGGCTTTTCTTCTTCTTGGTCTTGTCTTTGCTGTTCTCCTCATCTCCTCTGAGGTCTCAGCTACTCCAACTCGTGAGTTTCTCACTTTCTTATCTAAATCATATATATTAAATTAGTAATTGTATCTTTCTTTCCAGTAACGATTTGTGAATTTAGGCACATTTTAATTAAGGTGCACTGGTTGTGAAAATGATTATGCTTCGAATATGTACTAGATATATATAGCATTTGTGCTCCAAAATATATTAATTATGAGAATATCTGGATGTAATTTACTCTTTCTGCATGGAGGGCTAGTGGTTGTTGTACTTGCATGGCTTAATCTGTGATGGTTAAGTGATGTATATTTTAGAGACTAATGCTATTTGTAACATATTTATTGACCACATTGCTGGTCACCTTTTTAATATAGATGGGCAACACATATACTGGTGGGGTCACCTCTATTAGAGAGGTGGTCAGCAATGTGGTCAGTAAATATGGTCCAAATAGCAGCACTCTATTTTTTTTTCTATATATTTATTGGGTGCTGATTTTTCCACTCCCTTTTTGGTTTTTTAATGCTTTTTACTTTAACTTACAAGAGAGTGTAAGTTGACAAAAGATATGTGGGAACATACAATTTCCAACAAAAGGAGTGTAAGTGGATAAAATAGGAATGATAAAATCAACTATATATATAAAGTTTTTGTTTGTTCTATCAGAGGAGAGTGCAGTCAACTATGGTGACAATTTTCTTGATGAACACGAGCATGGGCATGGGCATGGGCATGGGCATGACCACAGGCACATCCATGGCCATGGGCATGACCACAGGCATGTCCACGGGCATGGACGACATGGCCATGGCCATGGCCACCACGGCAAAGGGGGACCTGGTGCTGCTGAGACTGAAATCGAGAATTAGATAACCTGTTAGTTTTTGTGACTTATGTCGCAGGTGTATCGTAAGGGTAGTAGTATGCAATAAAGTTGTAATGGTTTGAGTAATATATATAGACTCTCGATCATAGGTTGGCCTTAAGCTTGTTCTTGTGTTCTCTGTCATGTACGGATTGGATCACCTTATGTACTAAAATGTGATTTAACGTGCTGAATACATATTATGTCAAAAATGTCTAGTATGGTTTGGCTACTTAAAATTGAGGAGGACATCCTCACCACAAATGAGATTTTGAAACTTGTTAAACTTCAAAAGAAAAAGAGGTTAAGGGAATTCAAAAGAAAAAAAAATTAAAGGAATTTACCAAGTTTCAAAAGTCTATTTGTTTTGAGGACGAACTCCTCCTCAGTTTTAAGGAGTCTAAGTTTTTTCCTAATATTAATAGAGTTTCATATATGACTCATTTGTTTTGTGTGATCACCATTTTGGTTAATGAGTTGTGTACCTAATCTTAATGAAGTAATTTACGATTGATTTTATGTGAACATTGGAAGCCAGAGTAGTGTTTACACCGTTGACAAGGGATTGGAAGATCTAGCTTGATGGAAAAATAATAAGGAGCAAAACTTATAGTGGCATGCCGTGCATGTATTGTTGTTATCATGGTGATACTAATTTGGCAATTTCTAGCTTGATGAAAAAAAAGAAGAAGATAATGAAGTAACATGTATCCGAATTGATGGAGTTCCATTAGATATATATATAAGAAGATCAATTACTCCTAAACCGTGGAAAAGTATATATGCAATTAGCAGTGTACAAAATAATGAAGTAACATGAACAATAGAGTGTTACTATTTATTATAACTATCCAAAAATTTAGAAATACCTCATTCACTGCTTTTTCTTCTATTTTGCGGGCACACCAAAACCTACATCTTATGAGCCCTTTGCCTAATATTGTTGAAACAAAAAATTTAGCCCATCCTACCCGTTAAATCTACTGCATACTCTAATATAAAAAGAATTTCTAGCCACCCCCAAACAAATTTTTACTTCCGCCCTTGTATAAAAGTGTAACTATTGCCTTTTTTTTAGTGACAATTCCTGGATCATTAGACAGGAATCCAAAAATAAAGAGAGAAACAAAGAATATCACTACCATTCAAGATTGACACGAAACCTGTACAAAAACATGCAACTGACACGTAACTGTTGCCCAATAAACACACAACTTAAAGCTGACCACAAGTGTTACTAATAAATCTCCCTATCTTCATATGCCACTTTGTGCAAGGACAGACCCAGCCATATCTAGTCAGGATGTCAACTCAAATTTTAGATAATTTATCGATAGCTAGGTAGTTCAGCCCTTAGGGAGAAGGAAAAAAAAACCTAGCCCATTTATTAGCCAATCCAACCTTATAAGTTATCACCCCAAGACAAAATAAAAAGTAAAAGACAATATGTGCCCATAATATAGTTAATGAGAGCAAGCAGAGTGAGCTATGTCATGTCACTCAAATTTCACCAATTGTGCCCATAATATAGTTAATGTTCCTTGCATTTTCAGCTTCTTTTCAGCAAGTAAGATATGAGTTTTGATTCTTATTTACAACTTGTAGTTGTGTTTTGATGCATGTTGACATGAACTGACCACCCATATACACAGATTTCCAAAGGCACGAGCTTGTTGCTATATTCTTATTCTAAAAGCACTTCTTAATACAAATCTAATCCTTTAGAAATTCATCTTTTTTACCTATTATATCTTTTTTACCTACTATCGCTTGTACTAAAACAAAAAAAAATCGGATGTCAACCCGAAATGTTCTTTATTAGATTTTTTTTTATTTTTGGGTCCGTACATCTTGTCACAAGAGAGAGAAAAAAATAAAGTAGGTGATTCTTCTCTTATTTTGGTTTTTCTCACGAGCTTCATCGTCTTTGAATAAGCCATGCATAACACATTAATTTTTAATTAAATAAGGGATCAGTTTCTATCAATCATAATTGACAAAACAGTTACCACCAAATACTATTATTTTATAAACTCAACAATCTTTTGTCACTAATTACACAATTTGAATATAAAAAAATGGTGCAAAACCAAAAGCTGTGAAGCCATTGAGCAATGTACTTGATGGAAGGCCATACCCAACAATTAAGAAGCTGATACTGATACACCACCAATCTCAAAATTAGCACATAAATTTATTTGATTGCAGATGTTAATACAAGTCCAGGAATTAGAATGATGGGAGAAATGAATTAACCAGCTGGTGAAAAAGTGAAAACTGTAAACTGGTTATATACAGTGGCAGCAGTAAAACAGTAAACCCAGCTTCTCTGATTTTAAGCCTGTTGGTGTGTAATCCTTCAGCCGAGTTTTTGGAGCTAAAGGAATTGTGTCTGCTCTGTTTTCATTTCTTTTAGTTGTTTATTTTTTCTTCAGCTTTATTGTGCACCCTTGGATCACAGTCCAAGTGTTTTAATCTCTAGCATAGGATTAAGTGACATGTGTAAGCATCTAATATGATGCTAGAACTTGAGCTTATTGTAAATATGGTACAGGGAAGAATATCTCTTTTTTTCCTCTCTGCCAGTGGAACAGATATGAAATACACAGAAGCATTTTTCATTCTCCAGAGCAACGCTCTCTCTCAATTTTTCTGTGATTTTCTTCTTTGCTCCCAAAATATCCAAAATATGAAATGCTGAAACAAAGAATTCTAACATGGTATCAGAGCCCAGGTTCGATTGCTTGAGCTGGGCGTGAATCTGTGATTGAATCGGAGAAATTGGGTTTTTGTTTGAGCTAAACTTGAGCTCATCTGAAGATCGCGATTTCTCAAATCCAATGTCTAATATGGCAGGATCGAGTACCTCTGAGCTGCAAACTCCAATTTTCAATGGAGAAAATTATGAGTTTTGGAGTATCAGAATGAAAACTATTCTGAAATCTCATGGTTTATGGGATCTGGTCGAGAATGGGTTAAGTGACCTAGATCTGAAGAAGGAGAAAGAGGAGGCTGTAGACACTGAGAAGTCTATGGTGGTTCAGACTCTGATGAAGGATGCTCGTGCACTTGGATTGATCCAAAGTGCTGTTTCAGATCAGCTATTTCCAAGGATTGTGAATGAGGAAACTTCGAAGGGAGCTTGGGATATTCTGAAGCTGGAATTCAGAGGAGATAAACAGGTACGAAATGTCAAATTGCAAGGGCTGCGTAGGGAATTTGAATATACCCGCATGAAGGATAGTGAATCTTTATCTGTATATCTGGTTAGGTTGTTTGATATAGTAAATCATATGAAGAGTTATGGTGAGGAACTATCTAGAGAGAGAATTGTCCAGAAGCTATTGTTTAGTTTGCCTAAATCTTATGATTCTATCTGCTCTGTAATTGAACACTCTAAGGACCTTGAAACTCTTGAGGTTCAAGAGGTTGTTGCTTCACTGAAGAGCTTTGAGCTCAGATTGGATAGACACACTGAGAATTCTACAGAAAAAGCCTTCTCTAGTCTGAATGTTGGTAGGAAAAACCCTGAAAATGGAATTGCTTCTGCAGATCAAATACCTCAGAAAAATTGGAAATCCAATGATGGAAACAAAATGGCCTGCAAACATTGTGACAGATTTCATTATGGCAAATGTTGGTATGAAGGGAAACCTAAATGCCATGGTTGTGGGAAGCCTGGACATATGATCAGAGATTGCTATGGACACAAGAATGTGCAGAGAGTGAATTATGCAAATCAGGAGGAAGATTGTGGCACTTTGTTTTATGTGTGTAATGCTGCAACTGATGTGAAGGTAAATCACTCTTGGTATATTGACAGTGGTTGTAGTAACCACATGACAGGAGATGAGGGACTTTTGGTCAATATTCAAAGGAATTTGAGCTCTAAGGTGAAGATGGGAACTGGAGAAGTGGTCCCAGTTGCTGGAAAAGGGACTTTGGTGATAAAAACTAAGTTAGGCAAGAAGCACATTCATGAAGTAATGCTTGTACCTGGCCTTGAAGAAAATCTGCTTAGTGTTGGGCAAATGATGGAACATGGCTATCACCTTGTGTTTGGAGGAAATGTGGTGAGTGTTTATGACAATCAGTCACTAGAAAATCTGATTGTGAAGGTGCAGATGACAAATAACAGATGCTTTCCATTGACAATGATGCCTGCGAGTGAGTTGGTCCTAAAAGCAAGTGTCACACATTGCTTGCAGACATGGCATAAGAGGCTGGGGCATTTAAATGAAAGAAGTATAAAATTGCTTGAGAATCAAGGGATGGTTCATGGCTTACCTCACTTGGAGCAGAAGTCAGTTGTATGTGATGGTTGTATGCTTGGAAAACAGCATAGGGATTCTTTCCCTTTGGAATCCACTTGGAGAGCTTCAAACCCTTTGGAATTGGTTCACACAGACATCTGTGGACCAATGAAAACAGAATCACTATCTGGAAACAGGTACTTTCTACTGTTTACAGATGATTTTACTAGAATGTCATGGGTGTACTTCATCAGAAATAAGTCAAGTGCATTGGAATGTTTTAGAAAATTCAAAGCTATGACTGAGCTGCAAAGTGGGTATAAGATAAAAGGCTTGAGAAGTGACAGGGGTGGAGAGTTTCTATCTGGAGAATTCAACAAGTTTTGTGAGGAATCTGGTATTCAAAGGCAGCTAACTATGGCATATTCTCCACAGCAAAATGGAGTGGCCGAGAGGAAGAACAGGACAGTAGTGGAAATGGCCAAGTCCATGTTGCATGAGAAAGGTGTTCCCTATGAGTTTTGGGCAGAAGCTGTAAATACAGCAGTCTATCTGCTGAATAGATGTCCTACCAAGGCTCTTAACAAGATAACACCATTTGAAGCTTATACTGGCAGAAAACCAGGAATTGCACATTTAAAAATATTTGGATCTCCTTGTCATGTGCTTATTCCTTCAGCATTGAGGCATAAGCTTGAAGAAAACAGTCACAAGTGTATTTTTGTAGGCTATGGTCTCTGTGAAAAGGGATATAGGCTGTTTGATCCAAGTACTAGGAAGATAATTCTGTCCAGAGATGTGCAATTTGATGAAAATGGCTTATGGAAGTGGGAAAATACAAATGAAGAAGAGATGGTAGTCCCTTTGCCTACTGAGAATCAAAGCTGTGAACCAAGTCAAAGCTTGGATACATCACTGCAAATGGATGAAGAAGTCACATTACAAGCTGAACCAAGTCAAAGCTTGGATACACAAACTCAAATAGTTGAAGATACCACTCTGCAAGATGAAGGCATAGGTGAAAGTTCTCATTTCTTTGATCACACACCAAAGAAATGGAGAAGTGTAAGTGAAATCATGGCTAAGTGTAATGTGTGTATTGTGGAACCTGAAAATTATGAAGATGCAGCTCAAGATGAGTCATGGAGAAAGGCAATGGAAGCTGAACTGGAAATGATAGAAAAAAATGACACTTGGAAACTTGTCGAGAGACCATTTGCTAAACCTGTGATTGGTGTTAAGTGGGTCTACAAGACTAAACTGAATCTAGATGGTACTGTGCAGAAAAACAAGGCTCGTTTAGTGGCTAAAGGCTACTCACAAAAGCTCGGTATTGATTAGGACTTTGATTGCTCTTGCTGCACATAAGGAATGGAGCTTGTATCAACTAGATGTGAAATCTGCATTTCTTAATGGAGTTTTAAAGGAGGAAGTATATGTGGAGCAACCACAAGGATTTGTAAAGAAGGATGAGGAAACAAAGGTATACAAGTTACACAAAGCTTTGTATGGTTTGAAGCAAGCACCAAGAGCTTGGTATGACGAGATTGATGCCTATTTCAACAAGGCTGGTTTCAAGAAAAGTCCAAGTGAGGCAACTTTATATGTTAAGGCAGAAGGTTAAGATGTTCTTATTGTTTCTCTATATGTTGATGACATAGTGTACACGGGTAGCAGCTCTCAAATGATTGAAGAATTTAGGAGAGATATGATGGAACACTATGAGATGACAGATTGGGAGTATTACACCATTTTCTTGGAATGGGGGTGATACAGTCTAAACAAAGCATTTTCTTGCATCAGAAGAAGTATGGACAGAAGCTGGTTGAAAAATTTGGTTTGAAAGATTGCAAAATAGTGGCTACACCACTTGCAATGAATGAGAAGTTAAGTAAGAATGATGGAAGTGAGGCTGCAGATGAAGGAGAATATAGACAGATTGTGGGCAGTTTGCTCTACTTGACTGCAACTAGGCCTGACATAATGTTTGCAGCTAGCCTCTTGGCAAGATTCATGCACAATCCCACCAAGAAACACATGGGAACTGCTAAAAGGGTATTGAGATACATTCAAGGAACAATAGACTTTGGAATTGTATTTGAGAAAGGAAAAGAAACTACTCTTATTGGCTATTGTGATAGTGACTGGGCAGGAAGTGAAGATGACATGAGGAGTACCTCAGGGTATGCTTTTACTATGGGATCGGGAGTGTTTTCGTGGGCTTCAATTAAGCAAAATACAGTTGCTTTGTCTACAGCAGAGGCAGAATATATAAGTGCTGCAGAGGCTACTTCTCAAACAAAGTGGCTGAGATTTGTACTTGAAGATTTTGGAGAAGAACAGATTGAAGGAACACAGATAATGTGTGATAACACATCAGCAATTGCTATGGCAAAGAACCCTGTTTTCCACCAGAAGTCAAGGCACATTAACAGAAAGTTTCATTTCATTCGAGAAGCAATTCAAGCCAAGGAGATAGAACTTGTCTACTGCAGAACTGAGGAGCAAATTGCAGATATTTGACTAAAGCTTTGCCTAAGGACAGGTTTGCATACTTAAGGGAATTACTTGGTGTTAAGTCGGCTAAAGGATTAGAAGGGAATGTTGGTGTGTAATCCTTCAGCCGAGTTTTTGGAGCTAAAGGAATTGTGTCTGCTCTGTTTTTCATTTCTTTTAGTTGTTTATTTTTTCTTCAGCTTTATTGTGCACCCTTGGATCACAGTCCAAGTGTTTTAATCTCTAGCATAGGATTAAGTGACATGTGTAAGCATCTAATAGGATGCTAGAACTTGAGCTTATTGTAAATATGGTACAGGGAAGAATATCTCTTTTTTTCCTCTCTCTGCCTAACGATTATAACCAAACAGTGGAACAGATATGAAATACACAGAAGCATTTTTCATTCTCCAGAGCAACGCTCTCTCTCAATTTTTCTGTGATTTTTCTTCTTTGCTCCCAAAATATCCAAAATATGAAATGCTGAAACAAAGAATTCTAACAAAGCCCTGATTTACTGGGCTTTACCCTCAAGTTGGAGAAAAGTTGAGTTGCAGCTTTAAGTTCACCAACGACATGTCGTTCAATTGTTGTTGCCAAAAATGGACAGCCAAACCACAACGACATATCACATACTTCTCTCTGTGCATCATCTTCTTCCCAGTACAGACTGCTTTGGCCAGCAAGAGAGCAACAGAAAATGAGACCCTCTTCCGCAACTCAAGCTCTCACTCTCCTCAACCCTCTGCCCAGAAACTTAATCTTCAACGCAGAGCCTCAGCCCTCATCTCTGCCCAGAAACTAAAATAAATTTACGAAGTCACAACCTCACTATCTTTTTTTGCTGCTGAACCCCTTCTGTTGTTTGTCTTTTGACTCTTCCACCTTGAACCCATATGGCTCCAACTTGTTCTTTGCTTCCGCCAAGAGCTTCTGGGGGGCCCATAAAGCAGCACCAAGTTGTCAACATCACACGAGTTCCATACCATGAGGGGAAGGTTAGGTCCTGGTATAAAAGACTTAATGGCTGCTGCAAAATTGTTCTGAGATTGGATGAAGGCTTGGTTGGCTTCTACAAGAGGATCGGGCTCTGGATTACGTGAGGAGGAACCCTTACCACCCTTACCCTTTGATTTTTTCATCTCTACGGGTTTGGGAGGATCGTGGCATTTTTGTCTTTGGAGCACAAGGTGGTTTTTGGCATCTGTGACGTTTTGCCAAGGAATATAAGTATTCCTCAGCCTATTCAGTCTAGGATCTATAGGAGCATCTTTTTTAACTAACTTCAGAGGCTCTGAGAAAGGGGTGGTCAATATGTAGGGAAGATTAGGAATGTTTGGCTCCATACTGAGGGAGAAGTGAGAGCTGGAGGTGAGAAAAAGAGGATGTGAGAAGCCGAGAGGGTGAGTTAGCAGAGGTGTGGGTTAGTGAGAAGTTGAGAGTTGGAGGTGAGAAAAAGAGGATGAGAAGGTGAGATTTTATAGTGAGTTGCAGCATGGACGGCTATGCCAAAAAGCAAGTTAAATTTAATTTGTTTTTACTGTCTAGTTTAGAATATCTCCAACTCACGTTGAAAAATATCAAACAAGATAAATATACATATATGGACAACAATATCCCTATCTATTGCCATGCACAATTCAACCAGCCAACACAAAAGATTGATATATTGACGAATAAAGAAACTGTCCCATTTCATGGCCAGAGCAAGTTCAAAATTTTCCTTTGTGGATATCGCTCCACATTGGGATTTTTACGACATGCAGTGACTGATAATTTGGACTTTTTGGCTACCGTCGAAGCTGGGAGTTAAGATTTTGGACATATTGATTTTATTTTGCAGGCATATATGTGTCATCTTATGTGTTAGCTTTTGTGGATTTCTTGGGTGCTTGCTTTATTGAGCACAATAAGCTAATACCTTTTGTATCTACATAATTTAAAGGATGGCAAAACAACAGTAATTTCAGTCCCTCAGAGTCATTAGTACTGAGACGCTAATTTGGATGTGTGATCTACCATCTCTTGAGTCTTGACTATTATGAGTGATGCCTAAAAGCCACTACTCGATGCCTACATTTGTACGGTCAATCTTCCAAGCTCTTTTTCTTTACTCCCTAGCTGCTGTGTTTCACCTCAGGGAGGTACATATATACCTCCCGCATACAATCAAAACCCATCTTTTCACACAGATTACAATTCTTTTTTTTTTTGTATATATAGATAATTTTTCTAATTATTTTGTTTTATGGGATTTTGATTATAATGTTTCCATTCAAAGAAATAAATAAAAATGTTGAAGAGCTGAGCTTTCACAGTTGATATTCATATCAATGAGCCAAGTAAATTAAATTAGAAGCCATTTTCATGACATGCTTTTGTTTTTAAGGATGGAAATGTAGACATGTAATGGACACAATAATAAACACGCATCTTGAAGCTGACCAAAAGTGTTAGTAATAAACACACTCTGTACAGGCACGAACCCAACCATGTCTAGGCAAATTTTAGTTAAAGTCTCAATCGCTTCTGAACTGTGAAGTAGATATCCATGATCGATCAATTGCACTTCTGTATCAGACATCATTGGGGTAGGCTCACTTTTAAAGAGACTGCATGCATGCTTGATGACGTTAAGATGGAACCACCTCAATTCACATTGAAAAAGGGTCAGAGTCAAGTCTGCATCATGGACCACCTCAATTCACTTGGGAAAAGCCAAGACTAAAACTTGTAAGAATCTTAAGCTTGTCATTTTATTGTAAACAATAAGATCTTTGGTTGGGGTTTCCAAAATAGGAAAGTTTTATTATTCTAATGTAAAGATGTTATTCCTTTTTTGGATTAATTGTGCGGGGGTATGTATCTGCACTTTTGTATCGGACAAATTTAATCTGTTTTCTACTGTAGTTTAGAATAACTCCAACCTATGTCGAAAAATATCAGACATGGAGGGTAATGGGGAAGCAAAGAGAGAGGGGTGGTGGGTCAAAAAGCCCTAGGACAACTTGTCTTTTCTCATCTTTGTACCGTTGGGACTTGGATTTTATGGCTGTTTGAGTTGTGCTTACTGGGTTTTACACTTTCTCGTGTTTCGGTTTCATCCACTCCATGACCTCTGACACTAACATATTGACTGACATTCATGACTGAGATTTTTTTTTTTTTTTTTTTTTTTTTTTTTTTTTTTTTTTTTTTTTGGAAAAGTAGTGGGATTTTTTGTACCAAAGGAAAAAAGGGTTTATGATATATAGATGTGAGGTGATGAATCAATGAGATGAGAGTGACATACTTTATTTTACTTTATAGCAGAAGAAGCAGATCCATGAAAAGTCATTGACCAAATGCCAAGCTAAGGCACTCTTGTAATTACAACGTGGAAAAAATCAAGGGAGCTTAAGCACAGCTCTTCTTCATTACTTACGGATTTTGGTTATCTCTCATTCTGGAGATTAATTAAACCAACTTAATTAAGAAAATATTGTTTTAGACTCGTAAAAATCTAACATTCGTATTCTTAAGAATCCTTCCTCTTGCTGCAACTAATGTCTTATTACTATACTAGGTTAGGTTGGCTATGTAAATGTAATTAAGTTAGGTTGGCTTCGAATTAATGAAAATCAATCTATCTGGAGAAGAGTTGCTCTAGTGCTGACAGATTGGCTAAGATTCGATGAGGTGTCAACACTCATTAGGGACGACACGTGGTCCTGCATCATCGTCCTCCTCAACTTCTGGCTCTTTGGTTTGTATCTATATCTAATTTAAATTAACTATGTTTTTAACATATTGTTATTTTCTGTTGGATTATTATTCGTAATTAAGCTCCTAATTGGATGTTGCAGTTTCGATGACTTTGATTTTGGGAGTGTATGGGTCTTCAAGTTTAGAGCTAGGCCCTAATAGTTCAATTCTTCTGCAACCTAACCCCCATATTTGCGCAGTCTGTAAGGGTATTTTTAGCACTAGCTCTACCATTTTCCATTTTACCTATATGATTCTGTGTGGTAATCTAGGTGGGTTTTTTGGTGGGCATTTATTAGGTAGAAGAGCTGAATATATCAAGTCCTGGTCATGTACTATATGGTTTCTTCTATAATACTCCTCCTCTTGATACTGAAATTGGTTTTGGATTGAATCCTCTGCATGTGAGGGGATGAGATGGATGTACATACACATATTTAACAAGGCATGCTTGATGCCACCTCACAGACTTCACAGACTCAGACATCATTACATGTGTTGCATGCAGATATTTATATTTTTTTGGTTGTCCTTATATTGGGTAGATATATAGCAGCAGGGAATCAAATTTTTATAAGATTTTACACATAAAAGAAATTGCAGGAAAAGTAGTGAGCTGAAGTGGTCCATGATCCATAACATGAATCTTTGAAAAAAGTAATGAGCTGAAGTGGAATGGTGAGTTTCAGATTGTAATCCGAAATAGGAAATGGAGGGTAATGGGGAAGCAAAGAGAGTGGGATGGTGGGTCTTTCTTTTTCTGCATTTACTGGTTACTGCAAAAGAATCAAATCTCTAACACGGGTGGTGGACTGGTGGGTCTTTCTATGCTAAACAGTTGATATATAACCATCGTCAACAATACCGAGAATATTGTTTTCAAGGCCTTTATAATGAGTTAGCTTAGCATCGATCTAAGATATCTTCTTCGCTTCTGCAAATCTGTCAGCTGTTGAATGCAGAGAGCGCATGCAATGCAATATGTTCATGGTCAGATTTTTGAATCCAACAAGCTTTCCCTTTTCCTGTTGGCTTTCTCCGTCACATAAGTTATAGAGACGTTTGATCCATCAGAGGATCCAATGCTCCCCCTGCAGGGCATGCACATAACACATAAAATAACAAGAGGACGCAAAATATAAAAATATTGATACTTTATTTTACTTTATAGCAGAAGAAGCAGATCCATGAAAAGTCATTGACCAAAAGCCAAACCAAAGCACTCTTGTAATTACAACGTGGAAAATATCAAGGGAGCTTGAGCACAGCTCTTCTTCATTACTTCCGGCTTTTGGTATCTCTCATTCTAGAGATTAATTAAACCAACTTAACTAAGAAAATATTGTTTTAGACTATCTAACATTCATATTCTTAAGAATCCTTCCTCTTCCTGCAACTAGTATCTTATTACTATACTAGGTTAGGTTGGCTATGTAAATGTAATTAGTTAAAGTTGGGTTGGGAGCAATGTGCTTGGCAACGCATTACTCAAATCAGTGACTTTATATTATTGGAGTCTATGGCATGAGATATGCTTTATATTATTGGACTTTATGGCATGGGAATGTGCTATTGTAGTTGTCGACATGGGGTAGGCTCACTAGACCACAGTCTTCATGTTAATAGAGATCATTGGGATCCCAATTTATGGTGAGTGCAACCCTAGTTGGTGAAAAATCTCCTTTATGTTGGATTTGATGAGGTGGGTGGGGTAAAGTGAAAAGGTGAGAGTTTTGGTTTTGGATTCTATATATTTGCTCTACCAAATTCATATCAGTTTTCAATCCAGAGACTGCATGCGTGATGATGTTAAGATGGATCACCTCAATTCACATTGAAAAAGGGCCAGAGTCTAGTCTAAGCAACCAATATGTCTGAAACAAACAGGTGTTCAAATCAATTACCGCCAATTCACATTGCAAAGATGTCAGTGTCAACACAAACAAGTAAATTAAATTAGAAGCCATTTTCATGACATGTTTTTGTTTTTAAGGATGGAAATTTAGACAGGTAATGGACACATGCATCTTGAAGCTGACCAAAAGTGTTACTAATAAACACACACTGTGCAGGCACGAACCCAGCCATGTCTAGGCAAATTTTATTTAAAGTCTCAATCGCTTCTGAACTGTGAAGTAGATATCCATGATCGATCAATTGCACTTCTGTATGGACCTCATACTCAGACATCATTGGGGTAGGCTCACTTTTACAGAGACTGCATGCATGCTTGATGATTGACCACCTCAATTAACTTTGAAAAAGGGTCAGAGTCAAGTCTGCATCATGGACCACCTCAATTCACTTTGGAAAGGCCAAGACTGAAACTCATAAGAATCTTAAGCTTGTCATTTTATTGTAAACAATAATATCTTTGGTTGGGGTTTCCAAAATAGGAAAGTTTTAGGATTCTAATGTAAAGATGTTATTCCTTTTTTGGATTAATTGTGGAGGGCGTGGGCGTGGGTACGTATCTACACACTTTTGTATCAGACAAATTTAATATGTTTTCTACTGTCTAGTTTAGAATAACTCCAACCTATGTTGAAAAATATCAGACATGGAGGGTAATGGGGAAGCAAAGAGAGAGGGGTGGTGGGTCAAAAAGCTAGTGGGAATTTTTGTACAAAAGGAAAAAAGGGTTTATAATATATAGACGTGAGGTGATGAATCAATGAGATGAGAGTGAGATACTTTATTTTACTTTATAGTAGAAGAAGCAGATCCATGAAAAGTCATTGGCCAAAAGCCAAGCCAAGGCACTCTTGTAATTACAACATGGAAAATATCAAGGGAGCTTGAGCACAACTCTTCTTCATTACTTACGGCTTTTGGTTATCTATCATTCTGGAGATCAATTAAACCAACTTAATTAAGAAAATATTGTTTTAGACTCGTAAAAATCTAAAATTCATATTCTTAAGAATCCTTCCTCTTACTGCAACTAGTGTCTTATTACTATACTAGGTTAGGTTGGCCATGTATATGTAATTAAGTTAGGTTGGCTTTGAATTAATGAAAATCCATCTATCTGGAGAAGAGTTTCTCTAGTGCTGACAGATTGGCTAAGATTCGATGAGGTGTCAACACTCATTAGGGACGACACGTGGTCCTGCATCATCGTCCTCCTCAACTTCTGGCTCTTTGGTTTGTATCTATATCTAATTTTCAAATTAACTATGTTTTTAACATATTGTTATTTTCTGTTGGATTATTATTCGTAATTAAGCTCCTAATTGGATGTTGCAGTTTCGATGACTTTGATTTTGGGAGTGTATGGGTCTTCAAGTTTAGAGGTAATAGTTCAATTCTTCTGCAACCTAACCCCATATTTGCGCAGTCTGTAAGGGTATTTTAGCACTAGCTCTACCATTTTCCATTTTACCTATATGATTCTGTGTGGTAATCTAGGTGGGTTTTTTGGTGGGCATTTATTAGGTAGAAGAGCTTAATATATCAAGTCCTGGTCATGTACTGTATGGTTTCTATAATACTCCTCCTCTTGATACAGAAATTAGTTTTGAATTCAATGCTCTGCATGTGAGGGGATGGGATGGATGTACATAAACAGATTTAATAAGGCATGAGCTTGATGCTACCTCACAGACTCAAACATCATTGCATGTGTTGCATGCAGAGATTTATATTTCTTGGTTGTCCTTAGCTTAGGCAAATATATTGCAGCAAGGAATCAACTTTGTATAAGATTTTACACATAAAAGAAATTGCAGGAAAAGTATAGAAAATAAGAGTACGACCCTAGTCAGTGAAATTGTGTTTCCTTGACCCGTCCCCCAAACAAACCACCCAAAGATCGTAGGTTTCGGTGGGAAGCTGAGTCAGCAAAACTGATGTCTTTGATTTTGGGAGTGTATGGGTCTTCAAGTTTAGAGCTAAAAGTTCAATTCTTCTGCAACCTAACCCCATATTTGCGCAGTCTGTAAAGGTATTTTTGGCACTAGCTCTACCATTTTCCATTTTACCTATATAATTCTGTGTGGTAATCTTTTGGTGGGCAATTATTAGGTAGAAGAGCTTAATATATCAAGTCCTGGTCATGTACTATATGGTTTCTATAATACTCCTCCTCTTGATACTGAAATTAGTTTTGAATTTAATGCTCTGCATGTGAGGGGATGGAATGGATCTACATACACATATTTAACAAGGCATGAGCTTGATGCTACCTCACAGACCTTACAGACTCAGACATCAATGCATGTGTTGCATGCAGAGATTTATATTTCTTGGTTGTTCTTAGCTTAGGCAGATATATAGCAGCAAGGAATCAACTTTGTATAAGATTTTACACATAAAAGAAATTGCAGGAAAAGTATAGAAAATAAGAGTACAACCCTAGTCGGTGAAATTGTGTTTCCTTGAGCCGTCCCCCCAACAAACCACACAAAGATCGTAGGTTTCGGTGGGAAGCTGAGTCAGCAAAACTGATGTCTTTGATTTTGGGAGTGTATGGGTCTTCAAGTTTAGAGCTAATAGTTCAATTCTTCTGCAACCTAACCCCATATTTGCGCAGTCTGTGAAGGTATTTTTGGCACTAGCTCTACCATTTTCCATTTTACCTATATGATTCTGTGTGGTAATCTTTTGGTGGGCATTTATTAGGTAGAAGAGCTTAATATATCAAGTCCTGGTCATGTACTATATGGTTTCTATAATACTCATCCTCTTGATACTGAAATTAGTTTTGAATTCAATGCTCTGCATGTGAGGGGATGTGATGGATCTACATATACAGATTTAACAAAGCATGAGCTTGATGCTACCTCACAGACCTCACAGACTCAGACATCATTGCATGTGTTGCATGCAGAGATTTATATTTCTTTGTTGTCCTTAGCTTAGGCAGATATATAGCAATAAGGAATCAACTTTGTATAAGATTTTACACATAAAAGAAATTGCAGGAAAAGTATAGAAAATAAGAGTACAACCCTAGTCGGTGAAATTGTGTTTCCTTGAGCCGTCCCCCAAACAAACCACCCAAAGATCGTAGGTTTTGGTGGGAAGCTGAGTCAGCAAAACTGATGTCATTGATTTTGGGAGTGTATGGGTCTTCAAGTTTAGAGCTAATAGTTCAATTCTTCTGCAACCTACCCCATATTTGCGAAGTCTGTAAAGGTATTTTTGGCACTAGCTCTACCATTTTCCATTTTACCCATATGATTCTGTGTGGTAATCTTTTGGTGGGCATTTATTAGGTAGAAGAGCTTAATATATCAAGTCCTGGTCATGTACTATATGGTTTCTATAATACTCATCCTTTTGATACTGAAATTAGTTTTGAATTCAATGCTCTGCATGTGAGGGGATGGGATGGATCTACATACACAGATTTAACAAGGCATGAGCTTGATGCTACCTCACAGACTCAGACATCATTGCATGTGTTGCATACAGAGATTTATATTTCTTGGTTGTCCTTAGCTTAGGCATATATATAGCAGCAAGGAATCAACTTTGTATAAGATTTTACACATAAAAGAAATTGCAGGAAAAGTATAGAAAATAAGAGTACGACCCTAGTCGGTGAAATTTTGTTTCCTTGAGCCGTCCTCCAAACAAACCACCCAAAGATCGTAGGTTTCGGTGGGAAGCTGAGTCAGCAAAACTGATGTCTTTGATTTTGGGAGTGTATGGGTCTTCAAGTTTAGAGCTAATAGTTCAATTCTTCTGCAACCTAACCTCATATTTGCGCAATCTGTAAAGGTATTTTTGGCACTAGCTCTACCATTTTCCATTTTACCTATATGATTCTGTGTGGTAATCTTTTGGTGGGCATTTATTAGGTAGAAGAGCTTAATATATCAAGTCCTGGTCATGTACTATATGGTTTCTATAATACTCATCCTCTTGATACTGAAATTAGTTTTGAATTCAATGCTCTGCATGTGAGGGGATGGGATGGATGTACATAAACAGATTTAACAAGGCATGAGCTTGATGCTACCTCACAGACCTCACAGACTCAGACATCATTGCATGTGTTGCATGCAGAGATTTATATTTCTTGGTTGTCCTTAGCTTAGGCAGATATATAGCAGCAAGGAATCAACTTTGTATAAGATTTTACACATAAAAGAAATTGCAGGAAAAGTATAGAAAATAAGAGTACAACCCTAGTCGGTGAAATTGTGTTTATGATATATAGACGTGAGGTGATGAATCAATGAGATGAGAGTGACATACTTTATTTTACTTTATAGCAGAAGAAGCAGTTCCATGAAAAGTCATTGACCAAACGCCAAGCCAAGGCACTCTTGTAATTACGACGTGGAAAATATCAAGGGAGCTTAAGCACAGCTCTTCTTCATTACTTACGGATTTTGGTTGTCTCTCATTCTGGAGATTAATTAAACCAACTTAATTAAGAAAATATTGTTTTAGACTCGTAAAAATCTAACATTCGTATTCTTAAGAATCCTCCCTCTTGCTGCAACTAGTGTCTTATTACTATACTAGGTTAGGTTGGCTATGTAAATGTAATTAAGTTAAAGTTGGTTTGGGAGCAATGTGCTTGGCAATGCATTACTCAAATCCGTGACTTTATATTATTGGAGTCTGTGGCATGAGATCTGCTTTATATTATTGGACTTTATGGCATGGGAATGTGCTATTGTAGTTGTCGACATGGGGTAGGCTCACTAGACCACAGTCTTCATGTTAATAGAGATCATTGGGATCCCAATTTATGGTGAGTGCAACCCTAGTTGGTGAAAAATCTCCTTTATGTTGGATTTGATGAGGTGGGTGGGGTAAAGTGAAAAGGTGAGAGTTTTGGTTTTGAATTCTATATATTTGCTATACCAAATTCATATCAGTTTTCAATCCAGAGACTGCATGCGTGATGATGTTAAGATGGACCACCTCAATTCACATTGAAAAAGGGTCAGAGTCAAGTCTGCATCATGGCCCACCTCAATTCACTTTGGAAAGGCCAAGACTGAAACTCGTAAGAATCTTAAGCTTGTCATTTTATTGTAAACAATAATATCTTTGGTTGGGGTTTCCAAAATAGGAAAGTTTTAGGATTCTAATGTAAAGATGCTATTCCTTTTTTGGATTAATTGTGGAGGGCGTGGGCGTGGGTATGTATCTGCACACTTTTGTATCAGACAAATTTAATGTGTTTTCTACTGTCTAGTTTAGAATAACTCCAACCTATGTTGAAAAATATCAGACATGGAGGGTAATGGGGAAGCAAAGAGAGAGGGGTGGTAAGTCAAAAAGCTAGTGGGAATTTTTGTACAAAGGAAAAAAGGGTTTATAATATATAGACGTGAGGTGATGAATCAATGAGATGAGAGTGAGATACTTTATTTTACTTTATAGTAGAAGTAGCAGATCCATGAAAAGTCATTGGCCAAAAGCTAAGCCAAGGCACTCTTGTAATTACAACGTGGAAAATATCAAGGGAGCTTGAGCACAGCTCTTCTTCATTACTTACGGCTTTTGGTTATCTCTCATTCTGGAGATCAATTAAACCAACTTAATTAAGAAAATATTGTTTTAGACTCGTAAAAATCTAAAATTCATATTCTTAAGAATCCTTCCTCTTGCTGCAACTAGTGTCTTATTACTATACTAGGTTAGGTTGGCTTCGAATTAATGAAAATCCATCTATCTGGAGAAGAGTTGCTCTAGTGCTGACAGATTGGCTAAGATAGAAGCCTGTCGCCATTTGATGAGGTGTCAACAACCATTAGGGACGACATTTATTAGGTAGAAGAGCTGAATATATCAAGTCTGGTCCTGTACTCTATGGTTTCAATTTATTGCAGCATGTATAAGATTTTACACATAAAAGAAATTGCAGGAAAAGTAGAGAAAATAATAGTACAACCCTAGTTGGTGAAATTGCAGGGAATCAAATGCTTTTACTTCAGAAGAATCAAAGAGAGTGGGGTGGAGGATTGGTGGGTCTTTCAAATAACACGGATGGAACCACCTCAATTAACATTGAAAAAGGGTCAGAGTCAAGTCTGCATCGTGGACCACCACCTCAATTCACTTTGGAAAAGCCAAGACTGAAACTTGTAAGAATCTTAAGCTTGTCATTTCATCATCGACTAGGACTAGACAGGCAAGGAGAAGCGACACAGAGGTCAATTCTTCTGCAACCTAACCCCATATTTGCGTAGTCTGTAAAGGTATATAATGAGTTAGCTAAAGTAGAATGGTGAGTTTTGGATTGTATTCCGAAATAGGAAATGGAGGGTAATGGGGAAGCAAAGAGAGTGGGGTGGTGGGTCTTTCTTTGTTTTGCATTTACTGCAAAAGAATCAAACTGTTGTTTTTTTTTTTTTTTTTTTTGTTTTGTTGAGGTACATCAATAATTGGGGAGGGGGAATGACCCTAATGTTTACAAGGTGCCTGTAGGGGAAGTTCGAACCCTGGACCTTGGGGGCCAATCTCCTACTCACTGCCACCATGGTAGCGGGGACGCCACTGGCAATTGATGTTTGATATTAATTTTCTAAAAATTGCCATGGGTATTAATTGCACAAATAATATCGAATCATGCTGAGTAGTTGGAGCAACTTCAATGATGAGTGTGAGTATAACTTTTTAAAAACCAACCGTTAGATGAGCAAAGGTGGTTTTAGTGCATGGGCGTTGACGAGTGAATATTAATTTTGAGTTATTAAAAATCATGACATATGAGCTATAACCTAGGTTAGCATGCGTATAGGTCTGTCCCTGTATAAGATTGAGACGGAAAAAAACTTCGTGTAACAACGTGTGAATTCTATGAATACCACGTCATCGTTTAATAGAAAACTTAATAGTCAAACTACGAAAATTGTAGTAAAATCAAAATTTAGGGATGAGACTATATGAGATATATTTGTACATCATCAACAACTTATATGAAACCTACAAACTTCTGACAATCATCATTTCTAGAGATACAGTGTATACAAAAAACATATGCTTGTTACTGAGATCAAGGGAATAAATAAATGACTATAAAATAATATATATATATATATATATCTAATGGAACTCCATGATGATGAAATATATCAAATTTGCTCAAATTCAAATTGCCAAGTTAGTATACATTTTGAAATTGCCAAATTAAAATGTACATTTTGAAATCATGAAAAGCCATACGTTTTTTGTGAGAGTCAATGATGCATCGTGTAATTTGGTATCTTGGTTGGTGGTGGTGGTGGGTTGTGTGCCCTTGGAGATTATGCAGACCCTTTCACACTGAACTTCATCAAATTAAAAATAAATTTAAGAAAAGGAGATTGGGATTGTTACTGGCAATTCATAGACAGAGTCAACGGTCCCCATGTCAGGCTGAGGCATGGGACTGTAACGTATCCGAATTGATGGATATGTTAGGTGAATCGTACAATACTATATACACTATGATGATGCTACCAGGAAAATAAAAACATTATGGTATGATGTGATGAGGACCAACGAAACAGCAACGGCCATGTGGCTCAATTATTATTGTTATTATGTTAGTCTAAATTGTTGAGCTGGTAGTGGATTGGTTAAGTTGACTAGAGCAGATGTGTTTTCTACTCAAAATTCGATTTCGAATTCCCCTCCTTGTAATTTAGATTAAATTAAAGTATAATATCGTTCGTATAAAAAAAATTGTAAAAATGCTTTCTGGGCCAAAAAAGAAATAATACAAAAATTGTGAACATGTATTGACTCAGCTACTCACAATCAAATTAATGAAGTGATTTACGATTGATTTTATGTGAACATTGGAAGCCAGAGTAGTGTTTCCACCGTTGACAAGGGATTGGAAGATCTAGCTTGATGGAAAAATAATAAGGAGCAAAACTTATAGTGGCATGCCGTGCATGTATTGTTGTTATCATGGTGATACTAATTTGGCAATTTCTAGCTTGATGAAAAAAAAGAAGAAGATAACATCTTACCTAGCCATTTCAATACATATCTGTCTTCATGTAATGTTTACATTTTTTAAAAAGAGAATGGGAAAAATACAAGGAGAAGCCTCTAGGGTATCTTATAAAGGAAAAAATAATCCCAAACAAGCATGAAAAGCATCTGATGGGAGAGAATATATCCGAACATGTGTTTCCTATGCCATGGCCTTGAACCACCATTGCATCTGCTATAAAATTAGCTTCTCAAATAACATGATTAAAGAAAATATATACTCAAAGGAGCATGCCAATCTTAGAATGTTCTTATGATAGTGTGAAGGCATAAAAAAATTCAGACTTGGCGTTTATGGCATCAATTAGTGTCTGGAAATCACCTTCAACTTCTAGTCTTGTCTTCTGTCTGCTGGCAACAAAGGATAAACAATCTTAGCAACAAGCACACAAGTGTCTACAGTATTTCGAGCTCATGAAAAGAGAGGGTTCCCTGACTAGATTTGAGCCCCAAACCATCAAAGTTGAGCTTATAGCAAGTGGGGAAAGGTGGTTTCCATTTACCGAGGGGATGCTCCTGTCTAGCATGGCGAGTCCCTTGGCCAATGGCTCTATAAAATGCCACACCAACATGTCTCGCAGTATGTATGACTTTGATGAGCGGGTGGAGTTGGAGTTGCTTGAAAATCCATTTATTTCTGCATATCCCACAGTTGTAACAGATAATCAGTACTTGAATTATGGTTGAAAGGTATTAGCCAAACTTCGAAACATGGAAGCCTAGAATCCAAGCTAGCAAATCATTAGAAGGGTTTGGTCTCAAATTAGGAGGGCATGGTTCCATCCTTGAGAAGAAGGAAAAAGGCTGTTGTTTATACCGAAGTCAACCGATCTCATTCGCTAATGGACACGACACTGAAAACCACACATGGCAAAGGCTTAACCATCAGAGCATTTCCAGCAAGCAGGCTGGGGGGGGGCTGGGGGAAAATCTTGTTTCCAGCAACACAAAGCTGCCAGGGCAAGGTGTGGGCCCCAGCAAAAAAAATTTGCTTGGGCTAGCCCTCGGGGAGGTCCAGCCCGAGACGACGTCAGCGCAGCTGTTTAAATTTTTTTGACGTTGGCGCGTGCAACGCACGCGCCAACCTTAAAAAAAATTGACGCGCCCGCTACAGTGCCCCGCCAACGGATCTATTCCACGTGGCGCGCACTGAAGCTGTCCGATCACCTTTATTCAAAATCCGACGCTTCTCATTTTTCGTGAATAAAAAAATGAAAAAAAAAATCGGAAGTTGCACCCAACGGCTCTCTTCCACGTGGCGATGCTCTGGGCGCTCCGATGAAGTTCTTCCAGCAATTCAACGGCAGCTGTTCAGTCTGGCCAAAAAATAATGAAAAAAAATGAAAAAAAAAGGAAAAAATTTGAAAAAATACCCAAAAAAATACTGATGTTTTTTCCTATAAATACCAACAAATACTCTTCACTTTTAACACCACCTCTTCATACATTTTCTTCTCATTCTACCATTATTCACTTTCTAGTCTAAATTTTTTTCACTTTGAAGTTGAATTTTTCTAGAAAAATTTATGGGTTCTTCTAGTGAAACCGGAGGGGCATGGAGTGTCATGGAAGATGTTAGCTTGTGTGAGTCTTGGCTCCACATTAGTCATTGTCCCGTAACGGGCAATGAGATGAAATTCTGTCATATGTGGAAAAAAATTCATCAGGATTTTTGTGAAAGGGTAATTGGTACGACCCGTACAGATCAAGCACTATCTAGTAGGTGGAAAATTCTTAACAAAGAGTTGGCGAAATGGAGGGATGCCTTGGCAAAGGCGATGGACAACCATAGAAGCGGGGAAAACCTTACCAATGAGGTAAATTATTTGTAATTTTTGTTTTATTAATTTCTATGTCATATTAAAGTTAATTTAAATATTTCTTGCAATTTATATATTTTGTTAATATTTCTTGTATTTCCAATATTAATATGAATGTTTGTTGCAATATTTAAATTGTGTTTTTCATTTCTAATAAATTGTTAAGGTTTCTTGTATTTCCATTATTTTTTTTTATACTTGTTGAATTGCCAATAATTTTTAAAGTTTCTTGCATTCCCATTTTTTTTTATAGACTATACAAGCACAAATGTTTTTTGGTGCTACTGGGCAAGGAAAAAAAGCTTCAACCATACCCATTGTTGGGAGGTGGTGAAGAATTGTAAGAAATTCCAAATTATTCCAACGGGTCCGACGGTAGTCTTGAACGAGACGCCACTCCATGAGACACCGGCATCGGATTCACCTATGGATTCCCCGATGAGTCAAGACTCACCTATCGAAAAGGAGCCGAGGCCTATTGGGAGGAAGGCGGCGAAGGCGAAGAGAGGGAGTAATTCTACCAAGTCATCATCTAAATTTTTGGAGGAACTTTCAAGGATGCAAGCCATGAGAATTGAAATGGACATGAAACAACAAGAGCACGATAGGGCAATTGATGTAGAAAATGCAAAAGAAAGGGAGTATGTACGCCAACAAAGGGAGTATGCACGCCAAGAAAGGGAGTATGCACGGCAAGAAAAGATTGAAAATAAGGATCGGGAAACAATGGCCATGGATACAACCCATATGTCCCCTGAAACAAAACAATATTGGAAGCTAGAACGAAGGGATGTTATGAGACGAAGACTTTTTCGTGACGATGGACCTAGCAACACGGATTGGTTAAATGATCAAAACAATTAAGTTAGTTTGCTTGCCTTTCATTTCATTGTACCATTAAATTAGTTTGTTTGCCTTTCATTTCATTGTACCATTAAATTAGTTTGCTTGCCTTTCATTTCATTGTAATTTTTTTTTATTTAAAAAATTAGTGGTAATTCATGTATTTTATTTTATGAGTTGTATTGATTTTCTTGTAGTGAATGAAGAAAATATTCAACAAAATTCCTTTTTATTCAAAACATTCCATACATAAAAAGCAAACCACAACCAAAACATAAAAAATAAACAAACCACAACCAAAGCATAAAAAATAAACAAACCACAACCAAAGCATAAAAAATAAACAAACCACAACCAAAGCATAAAAAATAAACAAACCACAACCAAAGCATGAAAAAAACAACAAAGCATAACTAAAAATACAACATAAACATAATGCACTAAAATAACTTCTTCACTTGGCTTCATTGACCTTCATTGCCTTTCACCGCCCACAAATGCTCCATCAAATCAACTTGACGGTGTTCATGAATATACGACGATTGCATCTCCGTGTAGCGCTCAATCATACGATGCATGAAAGTACCGTCTCTAACTAACGGATCATGCTGCACTGGTTCTCCATTTGGCCCCATAGGTTTTTCATAAATTCGTGTTAAGGTCGTGTTCATGGGATCTGGCTCATACACTTCATCAACATCATAATCATACTCATCTTCCACAATCATGTTGTGGAGGATGATACAAGTCATCATTATACTTCTGAGCACCTCCTCGTCAAATAGACGCGCCGCGCCCCTGATAATAGCCCACCGAGCTTGAAGGATACCAAAGCACCTCTCCACATCTTTTCTGTACCCCTCTTGATAGGCAGCAAAAAAATTTCCTTCTCGGATCGGGGATGTGGAATTGATTTCACAAATGTTGTCCATCTCGGGTAGATACCATCAGCTAGATAATACCCGTTCTGATACACGGTATTATTGACTTGATATGTGATATTTGGGCATTCACCTCTCAAAATATCATTGAAAACCGGGGATTGACCCAGGATGTTCAAATCATTTTGAGAGCCGGCAACTCCAAAGAAGGCGTGCCAAACCCAGGTATCAAAACCAGCAACTGCTTCGAGGATGATGCTTTTCTGCCCTTTCCGATTACCATAATCTCCTTGCCAAGCAGATGGACAATTTTTCCATTGCCAGTGCATGCAGTCAATGCTACCAATCATTCCAGGAAATCCACAAGACTCAGCTTTTTGTAGAAGCTGTTGCAGGTCCCTGGGTGTAGGTCTGCGCAGGTAGTCCATGGTGTACAGATTTTCCACTGCATCACAAAATCGCACCAAGCTCTCCAAAATAGTGGACTTCCCCATCCGGGCAATCTCATCCACCTGATTAGCAGATGACCCATACGCAAACATTCGTATCACAGCTGTGAACTTTTGCTTGGGAAGCAGCCCCAAATCTCCAGCACAATTTTTCTTTTGAACAAAGTAGTCATCATAATTGCAAATATCATGCATGACTTTATTAAACAAATGGGGTTGCATTCTATATCTTGCTCGAAAATGAACATCAGAGTACAGAGATTGTGGGATAAAATAATCTTCCAGAAGATTCTTACCCTGAGAATGTCTATGTCTGTCCACATTCGATGCCCGGCCTTCTCGTGAACCACGACGGCTCTAGTTTTCTTCCTCCATCAAAGCAACGGCCACACCAAGTTGCTCATCTAGTTCTCTCTGCGCCCTTTTGCTTGCAGCTCTTCTGCGCATTCTTGCTCGCCTTTCTCGCTCTTGCCTATCCAAAACATCTTCCATGTCTGACATTGAGAATGGAGAATGAAATCTAAAATCTGAGAAATGAAATCTAAAATATGAGAAATGAAGATGCAGAGAAGATATGGTGTGGGAGGTATGAGCTGAGCCTCTGGTTTTATAGAAAAATTTAGACAGATAGAGATGACACGTGGCGCAATTTTAGAGGATGAAAATCTTATCTGAAATTTGGAATTGGTAATTTATCTGGAATTTGAATTTCGAAATGTATCTGAAATTCAAAATTTGAATTTATCTCAAATTTGAATTTTGAAATGTATCTGAAATTTGAAATTTATCTGAAATTTGAAACCGAAAATCTTATCCGATATGAATAGTATTGACACGTAGGAACCCAAAAATCTTATCCGAAAATATTATCCAAATTAATTGTTTAAATAAACAAAGTTGTGAAAAAAAACAAAAAAATGAATAGTATTTGCCATGCAAGGGGCTAACTGCTGGAAACACACATTTGCTGGGGGGAGCTAGGGCAGCCACTATTCACGTAAATAGTAACTGCCCTAGGGCTCCCCTTGCCATGGCAAGGGGCTAACTGGTGGAAGTGCTCTCATAATCGTCCGAAGTGTTAAGATGAAGAGAAGAACAAAGAAATTAATAACAAGAAGATGAAGCAGAGAGACAATCTTAGGAGAAGAATTAGGTTTTCTGTATTTCGTTCATCGCTACAGACTACAGTAGCCTTAGCTAATATTTCACTTCTATGACTATCCTAACTGCCTTGTAACAATACTTAACGGCTCACTAACAAACTTCAAGGCCGGCCCGGAGATTTTTAAGGCCCATGTCAATGTTGAAAATAGACCCTATGTATGTATAGCTCCACACAAGAAAGATCATTTGATTTTATTTTTACGTGTGTGTATATGAAACCTTTTATAACCATATAAATTTTTTTAGGGCTCCAACAAAGTGTCATTTAATTTTTGTATATAAGAAATGATTGAAGCTCCCATGTATCTATTGCTCAACACACAAGAAAAATAATTTGATTTTATTTTCGTGTGTGTATAGAATATTAAAAAATAGAACTTTTATAACCATAGAAAAAAGTTTAGGCCTCTGACAAAATGTTATTTATTTTTTGTATATAAGAAACGATTGAAGACAAAAAAAAAAGTACTAAAAAGAACCATGCACTCGCATAAAAAAGAGGCACAATGATATAACTAGTTACCAAAATATGACCACATAAAAAAATTAAAAAAATTTGGGGCCCTCCCTTGAGCCGAGGCCCAGGGCGGTCACACTAACTAACCTGGCTCAAGGCCGGGGCTGACAAGCTTAACAGCTCACTGACAATATTCTAATAACTCACTCCTTAATCTGCTGACACTTAGCACTATCATCAAGGATACTCTTGCCCGAAGATTGTCCTTTTGACTGCAATATCCACGCAAGCCCTCAACCAGGATTGTTGATGGAAGACCCTACTGATTGGCGAGGCACAATCTGCCATCGTTGAACGACAATAAGGACCATCAAAAATCGAATGTGCTTCTCAACCACTAGGCATCCTGCTTGCCGAAGAAGGATCTGAACAAGGTTGTCATGTCAGCTTTAGGACACGTGTCATCACCACAACGATTGACATGAAATCCCACATTGAAGAAAATGTGCAAATATCCCCTGCCCATTTGTCTATACACTATTCCCAAAATGGAAGATAATTAATCAATGCTAGTCATTACTCAGTCAAAATCATTTCAGACTTCACATTTAGTTAACTTAGCATCGGAGAGTCTTCAGTCGGTACCAGATCGGTGCCAATATTTCACCAATCATCTTCCTCATAGGTCATCCTACGCTTGCCGAAGGCTGCATAAGGCAAAGTTTTTGAAGATCAGCTCCCTTTAGAGTTGCATCCAATTTTGGATATCAACAACAATTTATGAAGAGGGTTGAAAGATTCAGTTTTTGTCTCGCATAAAGCACACATTAGATTTGCATGGGGTAAGAAGACACTTTAGTATGTTCTAGTGTTTAAATGATGTTTCACATAAAGCACACATTAGATTTGCATGGGGATTATTTGAGCTGGTGATTACTTTCACTTGTAAGAATCCTCTTGACTTAGTGGATCGTCTAGTTGGAGGAATAACCTCTAGCTTTTTCCAATGATGGGTTTTTCAGTGAACATTTCTTGTGTGTTGATCTGATTAATATGACTAGTCATACTATATATGTTATCTCTGTAATGTTGATGAATCTTCACACACCTCTCACTTTAGTTGTTGCTAGCACAGGAGATGCCTAGATTGACAGGTCCTTTTGAGTGCCTAGATTGACAGGACCTCTCACTTTAATCATCTTCTAAGTTTGCATGGATTTGAATATTGATTGATAAGTGAATGTGTCTCTTCTGTTATGTGCTCTTAGATCTATGACTAGTTGTTGACTAGCCATATATTTTCTAGGATTACTTTGTTGATACGTCTAATCTGTGGTTTATCTGATTAGCATTTAAATTTACCCCTTCCATCTAATTACTAATTTTATTTTGACTTTGGGTGGGATTTGGAGTTGAGTTACGCTACACTTACCACATTTTTATTCCACATTTCTATACCACATGATGTGGCAAGTCCATATTATATGCCACATCAATTAAATCAATGAAGTGTATTTTAATTAAGACAATTAGAAAAACAAATACTGGAATAAATCATAAAAGAAAAGAAAATATTAAATAATTTTAATTGATGTGGTTGTCCATCTCAGTTGCCACATAAGACGGTATAGGGATGTGGTATACAAATGTGATAAGAGTAGCATTATTCTTTGAAGTTTCCAAATTTTTTAGAGCGAATGTTGTAAGGATAGGACAGCCGAAAAAATTCAACTATATTCTAATGCAAATGATATTGAAATGTGGAACCTGAAGAATTGTAAACTAGTGTCATGGGTTAAGTGACACTACAAAAAAAAGGGTCATTACCGACCAACATTCTCCGAGGGCCCTGAAATTTCCTCGGTAAAAGTGTTTTTTCCGACCAAAAAATATTGTCCGTTGGAAATATGTCACGAGCCTGAAATTTATTTCCGACAAAGGAAATACCCTCGGAAAAAGTCTCAATTGTCGTCGGAAATGTAATTTATTTGGTGGGAAGACTTGGCGCCAACTTTATTAACGACCAAAAGTATGTTTGACGGAAATAGGATGATTATTTCCGAGGGCTTTCTCTTTCCGTCGGAACTGTTTGACTATTTCCGAGGGGCTTCTTATTCCGTCGAAATTGCTTGAACATTTCCGAGGGGTTCTCCTTTCGTCTGAATTGTTTGACTACTTTCGAGGAGAAATATGTCCTCTCGGAAAAACGTTTGAATGTCAATTTCCCATTTAGAATAAATTAAAAAAAATTTGATTGATGATATTGTTAGCTAGGGAAGAAAACAGATTTTTTTCAAGAGAAGTTGGTTATCATGTAGACCCAACAAACCCAATGCCAATATATATGGTAGTTGGTGGGGGCTGTGTTCCATGGGGGGTTGGTACAGTTTCATTCGCAAGTCTCTACACAAAACAAAACAAAGGCATTATCTGCATATGAAATGAAACCCAAATTAAAAATCAAAATGATATGAAAATTATAATTTGATGCACAAACCAAAGCTCTCTGTAGTGATATGCAGTTCTTATTTGAACCTATCAACTTTTTGGCCCCTCCCCCACAAAAAAGAAGAGCCTCGCTAGCTGTGAATTTCCCATTAGAATAAGTATAAAAAAAATTTGATTGATAATAACCAATCACACTCCAAAATAAATAACTAAAAATAGCCAATCCAAAAAAAAATAAGCAATCACAATTACATGACAACTCATCCCATAGTTGTAAGTTGAACACATCGATCCCTTCTTCAATCAATTTCATTGTCTTCAACATCATTTTGGATGGCATGCATGCTTTGAATTTGAGTCTCTGCTTCTTGGTATGGCTCAATCTCATCATTAGTCGTCTCATAAGCATTTCTTGGATTTGTTTCCACGACAAAACTCCAAATTTTATTTCTAACCCCCTTCACATAAAAAACTTGGGTTGCTTGGCTTGCTAGTACGAATGGCTCTTGAGTATTTAGCTTGCGTGTTGTATTAACAGTGATTATTCCATAACGATCTATCTTGTAACCTGTTCCTTTTCGTGCCATGTCATACCAATCACAATTGAACAATACAACTCTATTTCCTTCTGTGTAACGGAGTTCAACAATATCTACTAAGGTTCCATACCAAGGCACATCGTCAATCTGATTCTCCCCCTTAACCATAACTCCACTATTTTGTGTTTTTTTATTCTCATCACGCTGCAATGTATGAAATCTAAAACCACTAATATAATAACCAGGATAATAAGTTACTCGCCTTTCAGGACCTCGAGCCAAAGAAAGCATTTGCTTACTAACTTTACCATCGTTGTATAGTTCTGTGACCTGCATAGAAAGGAAAAAATATTTTTAAATAAACATCTATGACATTCAATAATTTTTTGAATACAATATTATCCATACCCTTTTAGAAATCCAGTTTGAAAATTGAAGCCTATGTGACTCCTCCACATTATCAACACTAGACTGGATTAGAACGTTCTTATGTTCTCTGCATACATAACAAATGATTATATTCAAATTAATACAGTGACATATTACATCTAAATAAATAGTAACTTATTAAATACACTTAGAAATTATAGTATTTAAGAATTCTTACTGGACAAATGGAAAAGCTTCATCACAATTTTGCAGGACATAATGAGTGGCAGCCTTATGAAGTTCGATGCTCATCTCTCTAAGTACACCTTTCCCAAAAGCTCGACCAGGTGTTGAGAAAATAGATAACGGAGATGCATCATATGACGGTTGACCTCCATCGTCATTTCTATCTCTTTTATTAAACTTAGTTTCAACTCGATGCAAATAGCGAGAGCAAAATATTAAACACTCATCTCCCAAGACACCTTCGGCAATAGACCCTTCTGGATGAGCCTTATTACGAACATAAGTCTTTAGCTTATGCAAATACCTAATTACGTCATAAATACCAAAATTAGAGAATCATACATCAGCAGTTAAACAAATCATGAATAAAATTAATATCTAAACATTGAGATTACCTTTCCACAGGATACATCCACCTGAATTGTACTGGACCGGCCACTTTTGCCTCCCATGCCAAGTGGCAAGTTAGGTGAATCATGATGTCAAAAAAAGCAGGAGGGAATATTTTTTCCAACTTGCATAGAGTTATGGCAATTTGTTTGTCAAGAAGATTCAAGTCATCTTCTCTTAAAACTTTAGCACACAATTCCTTGAAAAAGTACGATAATTCAATTAAAGGCTCACTTACATCTTTGGGCAATAAATCTCGCGCCACAAACGGAAGTAATCTCTCTAAGAACACATGACAATCATGAGTTTTCATACCAGAAATATTACGCTCTGAAGTATTCACACATCGAGATAAATTTCCAGAGTACCCATCTGGAACTTTCAACTCCATTAACCATTGACATAAAGCTTTGTTATCATCATTTGACAATGTATAATCGCCTGGGATAAAATAGAGCTTACCATTATCTCCTTCTTCTGGATGATACCTGTGTCTTATACCCATTTCTTGAAGATCAAGACGAGCATTTAAAGAATCTTTTGTTTTACCATCAATGCTCATCATTGTGCCAATCACATTCTCAAATACATTTTTCTCAATGTGCATGACATCTAAATTGTGACGCACCAAAAGTGTTTTCCAGTAAGGCAATTGGAAAAATATTGAATGTTTTTTCCAATTATGATCTTTTCCAAACCCAAGTATTGTATGCTTTTTCCCATCCTTGCCATATGTTATTTCTCTTAATTCACCAAGTTCATTTATCACATCATCACCAGATGGTCTCTTGGGTGCAAGTCTTATTTCCCTTGTATTATCAAATTGGCTTCGTTGATTACGCCATACGTGGTCAGACGGTAAAAATCTTCTATGACCCAAATAACATGTTTTAGACCCATGAGATAACCGACGATGCGAAGTATCAGATGCACAATATGGGCATGCCAATTTACCAGACGTACTCCAACCTGACATGTATGCATATGCTGGATAATCATTGATAGTCCAAAGAAGTGCAGCTCTCATCTGAAAATTTTGCTTTGCATATATATCATACGTTTCAACACCAATTTCCCACAATGTTCGCAATTCGTCTATCAATGGCCTCATGTATACATCAATGTCATGGCATGGACCCTTAGGTCCAGGAATAAGTAAAGTCATGAAAACATAAGGCTCCTTCATGCACATCCACGGAGGAAGATTATATGGGTATATAAGAACTGGCCAAATACTATAATGCAAATTCATGTTCCCAAAAGGGTTAAATCCATCTGTTGCCAAACCAAGTCTTACATTTCGAGGTTCCATACCAAATGACTCATGAATTTGATTAAACGATTTCCAAGCCTCAGAATCTGCTGGATGCCTCAACACTCCATCTTTTACACGATCCTTAAAATGCCATCTCATATCTACAGCTGTCTTGGATGACATGAATAATCTTTGAAGTCTTGGTGTGAGTGGAAAATATCTAAGCACCTTCCATGGAACCCTTTTACCTTTCTTTTTGCTACCCTTTCCTTGTTTCTTCCATCTCGAAAGCTTACATGTAGGACACTGCGTTGCATTTGCATGCTCCTTATAATAAATGATGCAATCATTATTGCATGCATCTATCTTATCATAATGAAGACCTAAATCTGAAATAATTTTCTTTGCACCGTTAGTGGTTGTAGGTAACTTCTCACAAAAAGGAAATGCATTTTTCAACAATGTTAGCAACATACCAAATGCTTTATTGCTCATAGTACCAATACCCTTGATATGCATAAGGTTCACAACAAAAGACAAATTAGAATATGATTCACAACCAGCGTACAATGGCTGTTCTGCCTCTTCTAACAATTTGTAAAACTTGTGCGCATCTCCATTTGGATCTTGTGGACAACCTTCTTCAATTAAACCATGCATATCATCGTCTTGCTCCATACTGGCCACATCATGTCCATCATTGTCACTATCACTTTCATCACTTTCATCACTATCATCACTTTCATCAATATCCTCATCCTCACCCTCACCGTGCAAATACCATGTAGTATAAGTTAGTTTAATTCCATTATAAAGAAGATGCTTGTGTACCTCATACCTCAGATGTCTATATCGATTACTGCATTTAGAGCAAGGACAGAAGATCTTAGAATCATCCGGCTTAACATGGTTGTATGCATAATTGAGAAAACTTTCAACTCCTACAAAATAATCTTCTGACGACCTCCCAGATTGCATCCAAGATTTATCAACAGGCATTTCTCTACATAAATAAGATCCAATTAATATTAATAGAACAAACGACCAAAAATCCAGATATTAAACCTTTATCATTTTCATATTTGAAACATCACCCAAAAGTTTGACTAGCATTTCTCTGCATGCCATATATTCTTTTAACAAGCTAGGGAAAAAAACAGATTTTTTTAAAGAGAATTTGGTTATCAGGTAGACCCAACAAGAAAGAAAGAACCAAACCAACGTGCCATGCATCCACCATTCGCATAAAATTAAAGGAATCCAAAACAAAATTATGCTTGTATTGCAAACCAAAGTAGCTAACATTTTTAAACATGACATATTATGTAATTCTCTAAAACATCACCCAAAAGTCTCAGCAGCAGCAGAGACACAGATAAATACCACAACAAAATAGACTAACAAAACAGAGTCTTAGATTTTCAAAGCAATAAATTAAATCACTGTCAGAGATCATAGTTTTGTACCAAGCTTTTCCTGCGGCCTTGATAGTAGAAGCCAATTAGAATATAAATTATTCTTCCAAATGCAGAAAGTAGAGGAGCTGAAAACTCAGATTATCCAATTAGAAAGAGACAAAGGAAGACCCAACACATACTTCTACTCATAACACCTGCAAGGAAACCATCTGCAAGAATAAATTCAATCAGATACAATCTAAAGGATAAAATACCACAAGAAAGCAACTTAAAGTGATAGCAAATTTGACATTTACCTATATTCTCACAGCGCTCCAAAAATTCATTGAACTCTTCCATAAGATCTGGATACTTTCCCAACAAATCGGTCACCTGAGACAGGCAGAGTTTCCAAAAAATGTCAAACTAGAGGCAATAGCATCAAGTAGTCAATATTTTATCTCATTACATTTTTATAGAAAGATATAAAGCATGGTCATCATAAAGTGTCCTTTGTCCAGTATCCCCTAGCTCAAAGAGTAAGCAGACAAAGCTTGACTTTAGAAGCGTCGGTTAACTGCTGAAAATGGTGTAAGACGTACCAAATTCTGTAGATCATTCCTTTTAATTATTCCATTGCTATAAATGTGAAGGCATTTCAAAAATGCTTGGTAGTCTTCTTGACTGTACACATCTAGAACAATAAAAGGAAGGAAAACAGAAAACAAACAGGACCATGTGTTCTTGATCTAGTCATACATATTTCTCTTCCTAATGTTATAGAAGATGTCCTGTAAAAAGTTAAAAACCACCCAAAACATACTAGAATATGAAGGCAAATGATTTCTGAGTTAAATTTGGTTTTCTTTGACTGCAAACCAGTAAATTGGGTGTCCTTTTGTTAGTTGCCCTTAGTCATTTGTGTACACATCTAGAACAATAAAAGGAAGGAAAACAGAAAACAAACAGGATCATGTGTTCTTGATCTAGTCATACATATTTCTCTTCCTAATGTTATAGAAGATGTCCTAATTTCAAATCCTCTTCCCCATTAATTAAAAAACATTAATACTTTTATGCTCATATAATACTTCTTCATTGAAATACACAGCAGCAAATAACACAGAGGCAAAACCAGTCAGATGATGGACAAATTTTTTATTTCTTCTTTGGTGGCCAACAAGCCAATTCATAAATAAAGAGTAAAAATCTGTAGCCAGAAAGTGCAGAAAACAATAATTTCACACCATATAATCTATTCTTTATTGGAACGACACATATTAAAAAACAAGGATAGGTTGAGACTATACCTTTATTGGAGCAAACCAGGTTAGAGAAAGTGTAACTAGGGACCTTGGAATGAATTTGCTCAGGTCAGAATCAACAAAATCATACAGAAGCGAAATTCAGTTCAATGGACTAGATTCCCCAGAATTCATACATAGAGATACTAGAAGGATCTTCTTAGAGAGACTAAGAAGTGCTTCGAAAAGAGAAACAGATCTTGGTGTTCCTGTATTAGTTTCTGGAAGCTCTAGTTTATCTGCATTTGACAATGATAGGGTCAGACTAAAACAAGTGGGAGATACTCTGGAAGCTCAAAAAGACATGAGTTGCTGGGAAAGGGGAATAGTGAAATATGAACATGAAAAAACAAGATCATTCAGACATGGACCACATGATAATGAGGTGCTTGATAGAGAGTTGTCCCCTAGAAACCTCATAAGGTCTTTATCAGCCCCAGTACCCGGAACATCTTTTGGGAAACTTCTTCTGGAGGACCGTCATGTTTTAACTGGTGCTCACATCCAGCGGAAGCATGAAGGCATTGACCACATGTCCATGGAGATGAAACATCAGAAGAAAGAAAGGTTTAATTTCTTCTTTGGTGGCCAACAAGCATGAGGCAAAACCAGTCAGATGATGGACAAATTTTTTATTTCTTCTTTGGTGGCCAACAAGCCAATTCATAAATAAAGAGTAAAAATCTGTAGCCAGAAAGTGCAGAAAACAATAATTTCACAACATATAATCTATTCTTTATTGGAACGACACATATTAAAAAACAAGGATAGGTTGAGACTATACCTTTATTGGAGCAAAACGAAGTCTTAGATTGAAAGATGATAGATGGCAAAATCTGAAAACCAAACACACTCTATCAGATTAAAAAAGATGATTAACTTCTGTTTTTTGGGTCGAAATCTAGTTTCAAAATGAAACCAGAAGATATCAGATAACAAAACAGAATGTAGAGATAAAGAATCACTGTGCAGAGAGTAGAATACAAACAGAGCCCAGCCAAACCCATTAGATAAAGAATCATATAACAAAAAGAAAGTACAGATAGATAGATCAAACCCATTAAATTGAATACCCATAAATAATATCAACAAAAAAAATAAAAAAATTGCAACTAGAATGAAAGCTCACCTGCGAAACTTGGATGGCCTGCCTTCTTCTCCCACTCTTGATAGAAAACTGATATAAGGTGTATTTCTTGGCGCGCAACAAAAAAAAATTCCCCTGCTCTTGAGATTTGCAGAATTCCACCAATTATGAGATTTGCAAATCCCGTCTTTATTTCCTTTTGCCAAACACACAGTTACTGTTTTTGCTGATGTTGAAGTTAGGGTAAAAGCTATGGGTAAGTTTTGGGCGTGTTCCCCCCACCCCGCGGCGCGCTTTTCCTTTTTCTTTTTTTTTTTTTTTTTTTTGTTTTTTTTTTTTTTTTTTTTTTTTTTTTAGGTGCTGACTAAATATGGAATAAATTTTGAAAGACAATAACTCGTGTGTGGGCTGATGATAAAGCATGATTGGGTTTCCTCAATCCATAGTTAGAATTTTGTGTTGTTTTCTCTACCTAGTTTGAACGGGTGAAGCAAATTCGTGTATTTTCAAACTTTCAGGGGAGGTCACCAAATCCAAGAAAAATAATTGAATTCCTTTACATGGTGATATGGGAAACAAGACTATTGAATTTGGCCTAAAATGCAATACCATATCGAATTTGGATTCGAATTATCATATTTAACACATCAATGGTTTTTTCAGATTTTCAAATACTCTTGATCACATGTTCTTCCGATTGATAAAGATAACAAATTATCAAATAACATAAAAAAGTTTGATTTCCCTCATCATCATATCGAAAGAATTAAGTGAAATTACTAATGTAAATGAATTTAATTTGGATTACATTGGTCTAATTTGGATTAAGTGAAATTACTAATGTAAACGAATTGGGATTGTATTCGAATTTTGAAATAAAACTCTTTCGTACTATAAGACCATCAATTTTAGCTTGATCCTTCCTTTTGTTTTATCATTGAATATGTAACATAATGGAGTTGAAACGTACAGTCGGGTATAGATAATATGATCAACACTAAAAAATATAGATGTCTTTATCAATCTCAAATAATTTAAGGAATTCAATTATTTAAGTACAAATAATATAGATTTGTCTGTTTCAACACTATTGATTTCATGAATTTGGATTCAATTGGCCTAATTTGAATTTGGATTCAATTGGCCTAATTCGAATTTGGATTGTAAACAAATTGGATTTGGATTACATTGGCCTAAAATGCAATATACCATATCGAATTTGGATTCGAATTATCATATTCAACACATCAATGGTTTTTTTAGATTTTCAACTACTCTTGATCACATGTTTTTCCGATTGATCAACATATTTAAACTTGATCAAGTTTTAAACGGACTCTTTCGTACTATAAGACCATCAATTTTAGCTTGATCCTTCCTTTTTTTTTATCATTAAATATGTAACATAATGGAGTTGAAACGTATAGCCGGGTATAGATAACATGATCAACACTAAAAAATACAAATGTCTTTATCAATCTCAAATAATTTAAGGAATTCAATTATTTAAGTACAAATATTATATGGATTTGTTACAGAAACCGTATATTTGACAAATACTAATATCAAATGTGATCAAGTTTCAAAGCCTTTTGTTTTATTTTATTTAATTAATTAATTAATTAAACAAAATATAAACAAATCAGCAATTAACTCCCGTTGGCCCAAAAAAAGTGGGGGAAAGCCCAAATTAATTATTTGTTTGCCGCTCAAGCCTCTTTTTTAATTTAGGTTTTTTGCTAACCCTAACAGTTATCAGTTTTCAACAGCAGCCACAAAAGAGAAAAAAAAATCTTCCATACGTCTTCTTCAACGTCTTCTCCCTAAACCCTCTTCTCCTCAGCAATATCAAGGAAGCTATTGAGCCATACAGGTAACCTACTACATTTTTGCTAATATCCATGTATTGTTATAGATATAGAAAACTTCAACTCATGCTTCACGTTGTACCGGCTCATGTAGAGGTTGTTATAGATCTTTAGCATCTTTAAAGATTATTATAGATATAGAAAAATGGATATTGATATAGAAAAATGGGTACTGAGTATTAGCATACCTTTAGCAAATTGTTTGAACGGACAGCATGCAATTTCCTCTTAAATTGTTTGAACGGACAGCAATTTCCTCTTTGGAAAGAGGAAATTATCTATGGCAGCCTTTAGCATACCTTTAGCAAATTGTCTTCCAGAAAGATAGAAATCAATACCCATGTATGGTGATACTGACATGGGTTCTCATGGAAATCAGTACCCATCTAGTTTGAACTGCAACTTGCAGTTTTTGGAGAACACAAGCAAGCAATAATAGAACGGCAAGAAGCAAAGGCCAATTAGGACTTCGAATTGGAAATATCCATGTATCTATCTATATCTACTGTAAAATTGCATGCATGTCTTCAATCCCATGCTGGTTGGTTGACAGTCAACATGATACATGTAGATTAAGCCAATAATATTTTCATGCGAATTGAAGCAAGACCTCTCTCTCTCTCTCTCTCTCTCTCTCTCTCTCTCTCAGCAAATTGTTTTCTCTACCTAGTTTTTCCTTTTTGGATGAATTTTTTTTAAGTATTATTTCTGATTTATGTTTTTTTTAAATTATGACATGGGTTCTTTTGTGATTATAAATGGCAGCCATGGCAAAAAAGAAAAAGAGCAATAATAGAGCATCACATGATCGTGAAATGCAAGAGACAAATCAAACATGTATGAGTTATTTGTGTCGTATTATCGATTAAATTCTTGTTTCTATTATTTTTTATAGTTGTATTTCTATTATATGAGTTTTTAATTTTTCAATTATGTTTTGTGTTTGTATTTCTCTTACAAATGTTAGCCGTGGCAAGAAATGGAAAGAGTCAAGATAGAGCATCAGGCACTGCACATCCTCAGTCATCTAGACTCTCCTTAGATCGCCATATTTCCAATGAGTCATCACATGATAACGAAATGCAAGAAACATGTATGATTTATTTTGAATTTTGAATTTTGAATTTTCTTTTGTGTATATATATATATATTTCAATTATATGATTAGTTCTCAATTAATTTCCAATTTTTTGCTCTATATAAATTGTAGCCAGGGCAAGAAAGAGAAAGAATCAGAATAAAGCATCCAACATTACACATCCTCAGTCATCTAGACCTTCCTTAGACCAACATGATGACCCCATTGAGCCATCACATGATAATGAAATGGAAGACATGCCCCTTGAAACCGAACCATCAAATGAAGAAGGTAATTTTTTATTTATATATATATGAGGTTTAAACTGAACCTTCACATGATAATTTTTTTATTATTTTATATATATGATCCTATAGCTAGTTTTTTTTTGTACCTTGTACTTCAAATATATATATATATTTTTTTCTTATTAGGTTCAATTGTTGGAATAAAAAGAGGTAGAGGGAAGGCTAAAGGTAAAGATGGAAATGGCACTCCAATTGTAATACGTAGAGGAAGGTAATGTATAAGGCCTACAAAGTTAGCCATTTCTCGTGTAGATTTATTTTTATTTATTTATTTAAATTTGGTTTAAATTTTTCAGGATTATAACCACTGGAGCTGTGCGAACTATAGGAGTGCTTTTTTATCAGGCTATCGATGGAGCATGGCCAACATTTAAAACATTTCCATCAACTCAAATGGATTTACTGTATGATCGCTTTAACACAACAGGATATACACACACGTGCTCAGAAGAAGAGATGAGGGAGGCATTCGAACAACATATTAAATTGAGATATTCCGATTGGATGTCCGCATTGAGAAATAGCGTTTTTAAGAAATACAAGACTACTGGTGATAGATACACTCATTGCCCATTAGGGATATCTCAAGATGTTTGGTCTAAACTGGTTGATCATTGGTTGCAGCCTACATGGCAGGTAAAAACTCAATTTAAAATAATATTGTTATGACTGGCTAGTGTATGCTTTGTTTTATTTATAGATGCCTTATATGGGTTCACTAAGTTGATATTAGGTTATGATTTACTTTTTTCATGTAGGATAAAAGTAAAAGAAACAAGTCTAATAGGGCGAAATCCACAGTTGTGCATACCACGGGTTCTGTTCCAATGGAAAAGTACAGAAAAGATGAGGTAAAAATATCCATTTGGTTGTTGCTTTTTGTTGACTGTTCCTTTTGTGGTTATTTCCAAATTTGGTCCTAACAAACTTCATTGTTTAAATCTTAATAGCTTGATCGAACTGGAATTGAACCGAGTCCAATTGATTGTTTCAAAAAGTTCCATGTAAGTAAGCCTAAGAATGGAGGAGAAGAAAGTTGGCCAAGTGAAAAGGCTAAAGAACTTTTTGTACGTTGTCCCTACTTTGTTTCTCTTTTTATTTTTCTTTTTAAAATTTTTTATTCACATGAAATTTTTTTTATATCCATGTTTATATTTCAACTATTTCATTGAAGGAAAAAATGGAGAATAAAAAGGTTGCTGCAACGGAAGACGAGAATGAAGTAGATGATTGGGATATATACAAGGAGGTTATTGGTGGGCCAAGTCACGGTCGTATCCTTGGCTTAGGTGGTGGCTATAGTATAAAAGATGTGTATCCCTCGGATGACCAAGGTTGTAATAAACGTATATGCTTAGAACGTGAAGAAGAGCATGAGAAATTAAAGGAGGAAGTGAAGGACTTGAAAAGTGTGCTGTATGAATTGAAAGATCTAGTTCAAAGTATGAGGGAAAACAACTCAAATACTTATGCACGCTCAAGACAATCTGCTTTAATGGTGAACTCTTTTCTTTCTCATTTCAATATTTTGCTCACTGTTAAATATTGTATTTGTTATTTTTATTCTCAAATGATTTATGTCTTATTAATTATTATCTTTTATTCGACAGGACAATGTAGAAAGTTGTTCAGATGCTCACCTCGAAGACGAGTAGTGCAACATCAATTGTATTTTGCTACAATATGTATTTTGAATTTCAAAGTTTTGATATATTTGCGGATTGCATATATGTTTTAAGGATGATGGGGATTGTTTATGTTTTAACTATTTAGAATAATTTTAATTGAATGCATAAAATTTTAGTACAGTATGGTGTCGTATGATTTTTTTATTATTATTACCAATTAAATACGGATGATTAGAAAACTATTTCTAGCAAATATTATAATTCAAATTTCTTTTTATTAATTTTTTTTATAAAATAATTACATTTTTCGACCGCATTTCCCTCTCGGTAATGCATATTTCCAACGAACACTTTATCATCGGAAATAGTTTCCGACAATAATTGCCTATTTCCGACAAAATTCCCCACGACATAATCGGGTCGAAACAATTATATTTCCGACCACTTGTTCGTCGAAAATATTTTCTGACAGGATTAATCTATTTGCGACAAACTTTGCGACGAATAAATATGGTTGGAAATATATATTTCCGACATAACTTGCCCATCGAAAATATATTTTTATACTCTTTTCCGACGAGCTATTATATATTTTCCACAAACTCTTTTGGTCGGTAATGATAATTGCGACGACATCTAGCCCTCACAAATAATATATCATTGTCGGAAAAAGTATTTCTGACGACACTCATTGGTTGAAAATATGAATTCACAAAAACAAGAAATCAAGATAAAAGAACTATTTCCGACAATCAAATAAGTAATTACGACCACATGTACGGTCGGAAATAAATATGTAGGGTCGTTTTAAAAATCCATTTCCGATAGAAATTTATGCAATAGCTACGAAGCATGGACGTCGGAAATACATTATTTCCGACGGAATGGTCGGAAATGAAGTATTTGCAACCGAGCTTTTAGCGACGACTGCCGACGGACTTTTGCCGTCGAAAAAAGATATTTGCGACGGCAAAAGGCCTTTTGCAACGACAAAATGCCCTCGCAAAAGGGCTTCTGTTTTGTAGTGTGATACAATCCCTCGAGTCAAACAGAGAGATAATGTTTACCATTTGTTTGTTTGTAATACAATCTTATTTATCACTCCTCTTTCTCAGCCCAAATGTATGAAATATTATCTTTAATATCTAATCAATTGAAATATTATCTTTCATAATCACCCAACAATTTGATATGCATCTTAAGATGCTAGCTATCAATCACGCTATCTAACCAACTTTTGACTTAGCTATTCGTCATTTTCATAATCAATCGTATAACCACACTCAAACCAAACTCTATTGACTTTAGTTATTGCTCCTTACATTTTGCGCATAAGGAAAGAGTCATCTACACCAATCTGACCACATTACTAATCACATCTTGCACACAAACAAAACTCATATGAAATTTTGCTGATCACTAACTTAATACGTAGTCTTATCAACCTATCAAAATCAAACAAAGCATCTTGATATAAACTAGGTTCTGCCTTTTTCTTTTGGCGAGAAAAAAACCTTAAAGGTCTATAAATACAGAGCCAAGTGCCACATTATGTTCACTCAGCAGAAATCATCTACCCTTCATACATTATTTGTGTTCACCTTGTGTTGATTACCATATGGCATCTTCGAAAACTTTTCTTCTTCTTGGTCTTGTCTTTGCTGTTGTCCTCGTCTCCTCTGAGGTCGTCTCAGCTCGCGAGCTGGTTCCGACTACTGCTCAAACCCGTCAGTTTCTTTCTTTCTCAAATAAATCTTTTGTTTCTTTCATTCTAGCATGGATTCGTAAACTTTTCGAGGCACATTCTATATGTGGTGCAGGATAGATCATCACAATTTGTAATGATACGAATTAATGTATTTATATATGTGACTTGTAAAGAAATGAATGGTTAAGATTCCTTTAGCTAAATGATGTACCTGCGTGGCTTAATTTGCAACTTTTCGACATATATAACGTTTTTCTTTTTATGTTATTTATTTATTTTTTTTTCTTTCAGAGGAAAATGTAGAGAAGGATAACTATGGTGACCATTTTAACTGCCACGAGCATGGACTTTGGGAGCATGGCCATGGCCACGGACATTGGGAGCACGGCCATTGCCACGGACACTGGGAGCATTGTGGCCATGGCTGCCACGGAAAATGGGGACATGGTGCTGCTGAGAGTGAAATAGAGAATTAGATATAACCCTATAATTTGCCTGTGGTAGTATATGTTGCAGGCATGTTATAAGGTTCATAAATAAATCTTTGTTTGCCAATAAAGCAGCATTAATTGGTTGAGTAGATCCATATAACTCCCAATCACAGCTGGTTTTTAGGGTCTGTTGATCATCTTATTATTCTCTGTAATATGTACGCCTTAGATTTGCTACAATGCGCTTTGATTTGCTAAGTTGAAGTTGTGTCAAAAGTGTACTGTTGAACTTTGGAATCTATCCTTGTAAATAAATAAATTTAAAGTTTCTTTTTTAATTACTGTGTTCCATTGAATTGAAGTGCATCAAATACAAGTATATACCATAAACTCTCTATGCGTGGTTCGTGTATAGATAGAGTGATAGAAATTTGTACGAGTGTTCAATTATACTCGGTCCACGTGTCATGTGATGATATGGCTGCTAGTCTATTTGATATGATTAGGGATTGCTTAATAGTTAGTTTGGAGGTTAGTTTTGGCGGCAATGGATGACTTTGCAGAGCTGTCGATGATTTCGTAAAAATATTGTATTCTTGAATTTTAATAGCACAAAGTTCTTGTTCATATATCTTCGAGTCAAGGTTAAGGATAAACTGGGTCCTATCATAGAAACAAAATTGCAAGCCTTCTACTGGATTTCAAATTGGAAAGCCTCTCATCAATCAGACTTCACGGAAGCTCACGGCCCAATACTTCATGCAGCACTGGAGCACTTTCTTGAAGTCCTTGCTAAAGTAGTACGTATAAATAGCTTACTATATAAGTAGCCAAAGGAAGGACGTGCGCACTTTTGTTACAATTATGACATCCTTAACATAAAAAATATTCTATGTGTATATGTATATTTTCTTTTCGAGTTATGTTAGGGATATCAACTTTAGATACCAACTTGTGTATTATTTTTTAATAGATGTGGAGCCTACCAATACAATGGGTCTCACCTCTATTAGAGAGATGGTACACAAATTGGTATTTAAAGTTGGTTTCCCTAACATTTTCTTTTTCTTTTTAAATATATGAGTGCTCAAGCGCTAATTGGTTAGTAAGATAATATGATGCTAATCATTCATTTGGGCTCACTCCACAACGTCATCTGATGATCCAAACCAATCATTTTTTAGTTCAACATTCAAAGATAACCCTTGTAAAAAGTTAGCCAAATTAGACAACATTTTGTCATTTAGGTGTGTGATCAAATAAACACAAACACAATTTTTTTAATAGATAATGAAAATATTCAAGATGATAATAAAATAGTTAAATTATTTCTGATTTGGCTAATTTAAAATGACAGTAAAGTTTGAGAGATTAACTCTAACTTTTTATGGGTGCCAATACTGGTTCCTATATATATAATATAAATATTCTTCTACTCTTTTTTTTTGTTGTTAGGAAAAGATGCTTTATTAAGAGAAGCACCTGTGGGCTCTGTTTGGTTCATGGAAAAGGAGGCTTGGGGATGGGAAATCAATTGTTTTCCCATATTTGGTAAGTTCAGGCATGAAAAATGGTTGCCTGACATATGGGAAAGTATAGGGAAAAGTGAAGCCCTCCTCCTAACTTGGGTTTTGTTTTCCCTCCTCATGGGAAAGTTTGAAAAAATGACTCAACATTAAATGCACATTTTTCATGACTATTTTGTCCCCATTAACAATTTAGAATTACAATATATCATTAAATGCATTCTTGTTTTATTTGATTTAATACGGGTATAATTGAAAAATTATACAAACTTTGTTTCCATTCATACTCAAAACAAACATGGGAAAGGAAATGAAGTGATATCTCCCTGTTACTTTCATAGCATTTCCTAACGTAGGAAATGAATTTTCCACTTCCCATCCCTATGTGAAGTGATTTTCCCTCAAATCTGTTCCGTGAACCAAATGGGGAGGGCGGACCTACAAAGGTGCTTAACTGGGCTTTAGCCCAGTGCTGTTTTTGTACTTTAGTCTTTATTGTACAACAAAATCCACTACAATTAAATATTAGCCCACTTATCTTTTAGAATTCAGCCTATCCTAGCTACCAAAATTAGATTTTATTTTCTTCTACCCACTGAAATCGTACCATATTTTCTATAACATATATATATAAATATATATAATCCTACCATATAATATTAATTAGCCCAAAAATTCTTGGTTATAAAAGATCTTCCCAAATTTTTTTTTGCCCACACCTAGAAAAATTCATGGGTCCGCCATTGAGAAGCACCACCTACACAAATGATAGGATGAAACCATATGAAACATCAGAGCTAGGAACAGGAGCATAATCTTAAAAAAAAATTCGCACCCCGAACTAATCAATAAAAAACAAAGAAAAGAAAAAAGGAAAGGAAACCAGAACACCCCTACATGTTGCACACCCAAAGTGGCTTTGCCAGCAACAGAAATTGTCAAGAAGAACAAAAAATTAAGAAAAAACTTTCGAAAAACAAAGAGATAGTAAAATAGCATAATCATATAGACAAGAAAAAGAAAAGAAAAACTGCAAATTAGAGAAGCAAAGAAAACCTGCTAAAACAACCCAACACAAACTAAAATACAAAATAAACCAAGAAAACATACAAAACAGCAAGATACCAAAAGAACTTAGAAAAAGCACAATAAACAACAAAGAGTCTAATTTATTAGCAGACTCTATTAGCGGGATGCCCAAGTAAGTTCCCTTCATTCTTTGTGGTTATTGTGCCTTTTCTCTGTTCTTTTGTGGTTTTATTGTACGTTTTCTTTTGGTTTATTGTACGTTTTCTTTGTGTTTTGCAATTTTGTTTTGCTTCTTCTCTTTAACAAGCAAAGATAAGGGTGCAATAGTTATCCATTATAATATTATAATAATATTATTTTTGCCTAATCATGCTCAAATGTGGAATTCTAATAAAGTTGGTGTTGGAAATCAATTAGAAATTAACATATAATATAACAACACGAAAATAAATTATATATATATTAATATCAAATCAAATTAATACAGCAAAGTTCAATAGAATCAAATAGAAAATACTAACATGATTGGGTGATAGTGTTCTGCAGAATTGCAGTGTCCTTTAGACAACATTTCTCCTCTACCTCTTGTGCTTGTAATTCAATAGAAGGCTGCCCACCAGGATTAAACTATCACAAATCAAAGCCTAAGTACAATATTGGCTTTGATTTCTGGCGAACAATGATATGTTTTTCTCTCAGGAAGTAATTATTTGTGGAGAAGTGATAATGTGATTTCAAAATTCTATGTGTAATAGCTTGAACGAATTGTTTGTTATATAGAGGTTTGATACCTCTTCATCCAATAATTGTAATAACTGTTCAAACATAATTCTAAGTAATAAACAAAATTAATTTAATTAACAGAGCCAAGGCCTATCTTTTGACCATTAAATATATATTTATTAGCCAAATATACAGTGAGCTTATATTGAGGGATTCCTCAAATAACTTATTTGAGGGCTTACTCCGTATTGTATTTCACTAATCCAAATCATCTATTTTGTAAATATTCATTGAATGATCATCTCTACCAAAAAAATCACTTGAAACCGATGTCATTTGACCACTCAATTGAATTATTGAAATTTTAGTATTTTTTTGAAGCACCGTGTTCATTTTTTGATCTAATAATTTCTTGGTGCAGCAAACCTTTACATTGTCACCATTGAAATTAGTTTTTTTGTGATTGCTGAGTCTAACTTCTAACAGTCACCACCGTATACGATTTGAATCAAACCCAAGAGAGACCATTCTAAAGAATTTTTCAGATTAATGATTTGTCGAAGTCTCGACAAAAAGAAAACAGAAAAAGAGAAACTTGATATGCAGATCGTATGAAGATTTCCAATCCCCTTCCGCTGCAAAAACAAAGGCTTCAATGTCTCTCTCTGTCCTTTTCTTTCCTGTAAGTGTTATAACAGCATAAAAACGTTTTATCATTTGTTGTGAGTCCCATAGTTTGCGTGACATCATTGTAGCAACGTCACAAATCGTCATAAATTGAAGAACAGAACCTAAGTGGAGAATTACTCATAAATTTATATTGAGGAAAGGAAATATATCAAGAAAGTAGATTTTAAAATAAATAAATAGTACTCTTTCTACTTTATCTTGATTTGCATGTCGGAAAAGATTGATAGAAAAGCGACAAATCCATAATACATGTGAGAGTCAACATGGCACTGTGAAAAGTCTTTCTTCGAAACTTCTTTGCAACCACATCCTTTGCATTTGCCTTAATTTATTATAATTTTTGGAATAGCTTTTAATTTAATTTTTATTTTTATTTCTTTGTCGGAATGTCCTTTTGCCTTAATTATTGGATCAGTGATAAGATGAAGCCACTGCAAACCACCGTAAATTATAAAGTCGATGAATATTAGACAGAAGCAACATATAGGTAGTGGTCCTATTAGTGCCAACAGTTTTCTTTATCCCTCTTACAAACAGAAATTATTGTATGGTATTAGAATATGATCACGTGGTATAATTTGTATATCTATATATATAAAGCAAAATGTAGAGAATGGTGAAACATTCAAAATACTAGAAAATGCCCTTGGTTAATTCAAACATTAAGAATTGAAATTATTAATTAAATGAGGGTAATATGGTAAATTCATATTTTTTATATTAAAAAAATTAAAATTAAAAACAAAATTAGATAATAGGTCTTACGTTTATGGAACATAACTACCCATGTTATCTTTTCTTAATTCTAAAAATAAAATAAAAAATAAAAAATAAAACCAATTGGCACATGCGAAGGGGCTAGTATGTTATAATATGGATGGACAGCATAGACCAATCACAGTGAGATATATGTACAAAAGTACCTCATCAAATTTACAAAATAAAAAGTTAGACACACATGTCAGATTGTGATTTGTTTATAAGATGGAATGACTCCTTACATATGCAATGAGCCAAAGATTTTTCTTAATCCGTTTGGATGGAGGAAATTAACTCCGAATTGAGCTAAAAGTTAATAATTGAAGAGGAGAAATTGATAGTAAATGACGTGTGGAAAAAATTCGTGGAAAATGGTTTTCGAAATTTATGAGTTTAATTTCCCCAAAAGAGGCATCATTTCACACTTTCTATTGAGTAAGAATTTGTTTTTCAAGTAGTTTCTATCATTTATAAAATTTGACATATATAAATCTAAACACTGAAATTATTTATTATAAAAAATTTAAATAATAGAAATATAAATTCCATCATTTTAGAATTCTAAACAATTTTTAATTCGTTCATCCAAATCAAAGGTAAAGATTGCCCTAGTATACTGGGTACGAAAAGTACCAAAACAAACCCAAATACCCGTGCTATTGTTGACCTTTTTAGTAGAATTTATCTTATCTATTTCTAGTGTAATACGTGTTCTTGGACTTGCGGTGATTATTAACAGGTGGCATTGGTTTTCACTTATCTCGGATTGGTGTCGGCTTCTAATGTTAATTTCTTTTGCTCATTGTTCTGGGTTTCTGTAGGTGTATTGTCAAATTTTTGTATTTGCCAGAAGCCTCATCCAAAATTGTATTTCGCCCCTTGTTGCTGTATGAAGGGAAAACAAATAAGGTTCTTCAAAAAAACATATTGGTTGAGACTTACTTTTTCTTGCCGAACACATGTATCACGAGTCAACCTACTTTCTTTCTTCCTTCTTCTTTCTCTTTTCTATTTTTCATTTAATTATTTTTGGGTCCCCCTTTTTCTTTTGTGCATTTACACGTTATACAAACTGATATAAACAATTCATGATGATTAAATGGGAGCTTTCCAGTTCTTAACTTTACCTTATCTTCAACTTTATATCACATGTTGTACTAATCCTTTTAAAAGCAAGACACTTTGTGTGTGCATTTTTTTTTGACGATACGGTCCTTTTAAGTGATCTTGATGCTTGTTATCAATTTTGTGCATAATTAAGTTAGTTTCTTGGTATTTAACTCTTTTAATGTTTTTAATTATAAAATTTAATTTTCCTTCCCTAGCATACATGTCAATTTACTCTTCAATATGAACTTTAACTAATTAAATACGATTTTCCCGACTTCAAATAATTAAATATAACTGGGGACGTGGAGTTGTTGGACTCTGATATCATGAAGCAAGTTGAGTTTCCATCCCAAAATCAATTGGGAATGGAGGGAGTGACCAAACTTCTTATAAGCCATTTGTGAGATTTCTTAACTTTTCAACGTAGGACATTTCTTCCCATTCTCATATATACATATACATACACATATATATATATATATATATATGTATAATTATTATCACACCTTTTGTCAGATAAAAATGGTGTCTAGAAATGTAAATATAGAATGAAAACTGAAATGAAAGGACTTGCATAATCACTCTACAGTGAGAGGCATGAAAGATGAATACGGAGAGACCAAGCCAAATTAAAAGATGAGTGAGAAACTCAGGGTGAATTTCTCTGTCTTCCCTCCACCACCCCACTCTATCTTAAAGGGTCTATAAATAGGGAGAGCCAATCCCCATTATGTTCACTCAGAAATCACGTCTTATTTGTCTTGTTAATTATAAGCAAAAATATGGCATCCTCGAAAACTTTACTTCTTCTTGGGCTTATGTTCGCTGTTGTCATCCTCATCTTCTCTGAGGTCTCAGCTCGTGAGCTAGCTGGAACTACTACTCCACCTAGTCGTGAGTTTCTCCCTTTGTTAACAAAAACATATAAGTCTCTTTTATTCCTCTCTGATTTCTGAATTTAATTTATGCATGACATCTATCCTTTAGTTGACGAGACGTAATAACATATCAATAATTTTTTACAAATCTGGATGTTTCATCATTTTGCATGTACGTACGTATATATAGGTCGACGCATACTTTTTATATATTCATTTATCTTATTCTATCTTTATATATAAAAGGAGGCGCAGTGTCATGTAACCGTCCAGGCGCACTGTGCCATGGCCGTGGAGAAAAAGGCAATAACCCTAAACCTGGAGGAGAGCATTGTAAAAATAATCCAAGTGTCAGAGAGTGCTATAAGCATGGAGGTCATGAACGTGGAGGAGAGGAAGACCCTATCCACAAAAGGCATGGTCATGAACATGGAGGAGAGCATGACCCCAACCATAACGGCCATGGTCATGAAAAGGGAGGAAAGCTTGACCCCATCCATGGAGGGAAAGGCCACGGTCACGAACGCGGAGGAGAGGGAGACCCTAACCATGGAGCCCATTGTAAACGTGGAGAAACCAATAGAGCATGCTACGGGCATGGAGGTCATGAACGTGGAGGAGAGGGAGACCCCTTTAACCATGGCAGCAAAAACAGACCAGGACAACCAGGCACCGCTGAGACCGAAACAAAGAATTAGATAAAACCTTGGCCTGTGTACGTGTGTGGAAAGTTTGTTTGTCAATAAAAAGGTCTATTACATATGTTGGTTGAGTAGTTGTGAACACTCAGGCAAAATCAGACCTACTATATAAGGTTTATCTCTGTACTGTTACGTAATGTAGTCTTGGATCCTGCTTGTTATATGTACTTAATGCATGTGTTTTAATTTTCTGAATTGATATTGCGTGTGGAAAGTGTCTAGAACTTCAATTTTACCTTTGCTTGCTTACCGAGTTCCATTTGAAATCTCACAATTTTCTTTTTTGATTTGTGTCATGAATAAATAATAAACTAAACTATGAGAGGGACCAAATAGAACTAATGCACACCCACACACACTACTACATTTGTGAAATACAATTGGGCACAAAAAGTATCAATTATGGTCAATCAATGCAACTAGCTTCTAAATATGGGTGGTTACTATAGATGGTCATTTGTACTACATCAGGATCCAACAAAATATTACCCACCTCCGCCCAATAGATAGGTGACTTACAAGGTGTACCATACAACGTTTCATATGGTGACATGCCAATACTGGAGTGATAATTGTTGTGATTAAAAAGAGGCATCTCTCACACGTGTGGAGAGGCTAGTAAATAATAAAATATTTAGTTTGTTTAATCTTAACAATTCATTGTAGTTTAATCTAATGGTTGAAAATTTGTGTAAAAAATTGTGCAAAAAATATGATGCCGTGAATTCGCCACCCACATATATATACAGGGGCGGAGCTAGAATTGTAAAATTGGGGGGGCCGAAGTTAAAAATACAAGTATATAACGCACCTAAGTATTCAATAATTACATATTTAGAACTAAATATTTCTAATTGAGTCATGTCTAATTTGTTTTGGAGAAAATTTTAACTTAATTAATAAGTTGTTTATTACAAATTCTACATGGGGGGATAAAAATATGGGGGGCCAGGGCCACTCCAGGTCTAGGAGTGGCTCCGCCACTGTATATATATATATATATATATATATATCGCCACCCATATATATATATATATACACAAGGAGCTTTAGTTGAGGGATCCCTCAAATAAGCTTATTTGAGGGACACCTTTGTAGGGCCCATTCCGTATTGTATTTCACTAATCCAAACTTTCTATTTTGTAGATACTTATTCAAAGATCATCTCTACAAAAAAAATAAAAAAATCACTTGAATCTGATATCATTTGACCACTCAATTGATGTATTGAAATTTTAGTACTTTCTTGAAGCACTATGTACATTGATTTTGTAGGACACAATTGGATGTCGAAACGGTTTCCGATTCGTCTAATTTTTTTGCAAGGATGATTTATGAATGTAGACTTAAAAAATTGATGGTTTGGATCATTGGAAAAAAATTCGTAGAGGACCCTAAAGGGTGTCCCTCAAATAAAATTATTTGAGGGATCCCTCAACATAAGGGGATTGTATATGCATATACAGTTATTATCTTGTCTGCACATTATTACCGTACGGATGCAATAGTAAACATGGAAGAAAGTAGGGACGGGTAGTAAAAAATACATGCCGTTTGCACGATAATAATGTTTGGACCGTCTAGTAGAAAATAAACATATTTGAGGTTCACCCTTGTATGACCCACTACACATTATAATTAATTATCCGAACTGCCTAGTTTTTAAATATTCCCTCAAAGATCATATATGCAAAAAAGCATTTGAATCCGAAACCATTTGGCTACTCAACTATATGGTTGTTATTATAAACTTTTCTTGAAGCACCGTGTTTGTGTATTTTATTGGTTCCAATTAGATACATTTTTTATTTTTAATTTACATGATTTTTTCCAAGAACGATCTATGAATGAAGGTCTAAAAAATAGATGATTTGGATCGATGAAATTTTTTCCGTAGAGTAACCTAAAGGATGTCCCTCAAATAAAATTATTTTAGAGATCCCTCAATTAAAGAGGAATATATATATTAGAAATTAAGGCTTTTTCCTTAAGCAAAGATAAAGACACAATCGTTATCCATTTATTAATCCTGCTCAAATGTGGAATTCTAATAAAGTTGGGTGCATTAGTGTTTGTATGATATTATCTTTTTCTTATAAAATAGTTTGGATGACATCATTGTAGTACATCACATAAGTCCTCATAATTTGAGAAGCCATTAAATTAGACCTAAAAGTGGGTGACCACAAGTCTCTTGGACTATATGAGTCCAAAAAATGGGATTGTATGTATATATATGGAGGAAAAGAAATATATCAAGCAAGAATATTGTAAAAGATTCTAGAAAAACGACAAATCAACAATACATGACAGTGCGAAAAGTCTTATTGTTCAAAACTTTTTATTTTGGTAGAGAGGAGGGCTAAAGCCCAATACAAAACACTAACTAATTAATTAAATATTAAATGGTCCATAGCAAGGGAGCATCCCAAATATGGAGACCCAGAGGCTTAATAATTTGAAAAAAAAAAAAAAAAAAAACATATCAACAAATAATTGTTTTCCCTAAACACATGATGAATCTGACACATACATTAGACAAAATAGATTTGCAACAAGATATAAGACTGAACAACGGGTGCAAAGGATCACAACTAAGAGTATTATGACCTAATTTTTTATTTTTTATTTTGTATGAATGCCTTTTAGCTTAGTTAGATCCATAATAAGATGAAACCACCGAAGTTTATAAAGTTGATGAATATCCTTACACAATGGTAATTTTCCTTCTAAATAAACAAAATAAATCTTAAATTTTAACCTGGTGATTATTTGTTTATGTCTAATCTCATTTATTTTTCAACTAATTTTGTTAGTAGTGTATTAGAAAAAACTATTAGTGTGCTCAAAATCATAAATTAATTGATGAATGGTCTTTAGAGTAGTGGCGGAGGTAGAGTTTGATATTTGGAGGGGCCACAAGCTTAAAACTATGGGATTTTTGTGTGCAATCTATACTACACTCTTTATACAGTCAAAGAGGTGAGAAGATGTTAGGGGGGCCCAGGCCATCTCAGGCCTATGAATAGCTCCGCCCCTGCTTTAGAGGATCCTCTTTATAATTTTAGTTTCCGTCTTTAAAAAATTTAGTTGAGACTACAATTTTTTTTAAAATTAGTGAACACATGTATCACGAGTCAACCTACTTTCTTTCTTCTTGTTTTCCCTTTTTTTTTTTGGGTGTGCATTTACACGTACAAACTGATTTAAACAATTCCTACACAACAGCTATTTGATGATAAAATGGAAGCTTTCCAGTCGAGCTATTTTCTGTTAATTTAACTTTAACTTTATGTCACACTGAGTCTACTAATCCTCTTACGAGCAAGACTTTTTTTTTGTTCCTGAGCTTTGAAGTAAGACACTTTTGTGTGCATTTCTTTTGACGATTATGTCCTTTTTAGGTAGAGCTTGAGCTTGTTTATTAATTATCTGCGTTAGTTTCTGGTACTTAATGTTTTTTTCTTTGCATACATGGCTTAAGCCAGTTGGTTCAGATAGTGAGTTTGTCTTCATACATACTTTAAAGAGAGACTCCAATATAAGCCCATACAACTGATATCCCCTAGACACAAACCCATCTATCTATATAACTACGTTGAAAACCCAAATTCAAATTTAAATGACCAGTAGGATATAAGAGGTCGTAGTATTTCTATGTTTTTACATCATTGCCACTAAACTTCATATTTTATTTATAATTTATTTCAAGCATTTCATTAACTGCCATAATTGTAATTAATATACTCCCTATTAATAGCATATCAATCACCCCATTTCTTTTAGTTGTCATTCCCTCTCACATCTCGCCCCCTAAAATTGCAAACAAAAAAAAAATCTGTGAATTACATATCCAATAATGTACCTATGAAAAATATAATATAAATATATACATATAAAATATAGGTATATTATTTACCCAAAAAAAAAAGTCAGTTACTTTGTAATTGCGTATATTTTTCATAATTAAAAATAGGTACACAATAATTATATAAAATATAGGTACATTATTTGAAGAGGAAAGATAGGTACATTATTAGAGGAAAAAAATTGGTAAGTTATTTGGAGAGAGAAAATAGGTTCATTTAAAAAAATTACGTTTGATAAAACAAATAATAGGTACTTTATTCAGAGAAAAAAGGCTATATTATTTATAGTAAAAATAGGTACATTATTTAGATAAATAATAGGTACTTTATTCGTAGTAGGTATATTATTCAAATGGTAGGTACATTGGATGACATATAATACCTAAATCCTAATTGTAAGTACATTAAAATTAATGTAGGTATATTGGAATAGATAATTATGTACACTTTTCATACTAGGTAAATTATATTTTTCATAAAACAAATAGGTACATTATTTTTTCAACATAATTAGTATGTACAGTTTTATTCATAAACAATTATAAAGTGGATTATTAGTCATGTATAATTCATAAAAAGAAAATAACATAAACATTTTATTAAACAAACCAATTACCCAAATTTGAATTTATTGTTAAATTTTTTTTAAAATGTTCCAAAATTAATTCCTACATCTATTACAACCATTTGGAGATATTTCCAAATTCAACATCTGTCATTATATACAATCCAATTAAAAACTGTTTCCATATTGATTCCTACATTAATATACAAAATGCAATAATGGCTTAGTTGGGGGTATTTTTGGAATCTGAAAAGTACAATAAATCAAATTTTATGCTTAATTAGGTAACTTGCTGAGTTGGATCCTAGTCATGGGTTTTTACTTATACAAATTGGGTATTATTTATAGGAACAAAAAGTGAAGGGTTTTAAGTATAGCAAATTGAATTTAAAGGGTGTAAGCCAAATTTACTATACTTTAAATATACGGAGTATCCAATCCAATACTAGTTACCAAAATAACCATTTGTGTCTGGAAATATAAATATAAGAACGGAAACTGAAATTGAAAAGACTTTTGTAATCACTCTACAGTGAGAGACATGAAAAATAAATATTATAATGAGTGAGAATACTATTCCACCTATTCGTGAGTTTCTTCCTTTGTTAACAAAATATATATATATATATATAGTTGTCTTTTATTCCTCAGATTTGTGAATTTAATTCAGCACATCATGCATACAAATCTATGACATATCAATAAATTTTTGATAAATTATCCTGATTTGTCCGTATTTAACATTTTTGTTTCTATGTTAACTCAGGATTTATTAGTTCGAAATTAATTATGATTGTTGTACGTAATCTTGGATTAATCTTCCTATGGAAATAGCTCCTCTACAACTACGCAATTTATATAGTTGTGAATGTGCTATTAATTAGTAAGATTATTCTAACATTCAAGATAAGTTCTATAAGGAGAATGCCCCAATCAAGAAATATATTTATTTTTTAGTCCCCTACTTTATTCACAAATGGAAATATTTTTCCTCACTACTTCAATCTAAGGTGTATCATCACAACCCTTTTTAATACTTGACACTGTTGCGTGCGCAAATCTCACGGTCTGGTGCTCCGGGCCGAGGGGATGTGCATGAACACGTGACGTCCTTCTTTTGGATGCAGTGCGGTTGTGCGCGGGCGTGCCAGCACGGTCTACCGTGCGTTGAGATGGTGATGGGGTTGGGGTAGAAGATGTTCAAGTGGTGCGCCTATTTCGAGTTGGACTTCTAATCAAAACGATTGTGGCCGAGAGAGGAACTTATCTCGGCTGTTAGGTTCACGGCCTGAGCTACAAGGCCGTTTAGTGGTGGTGTTGGTGGTGGATTTTGGGCGGTGCTCCGGCGCATTGCTCAGAGAGCGACGGTCGTATGATATATGGGGTGAATGAGACGATAACAAGGATGGTACTCCGGCGCCTTGAAAAATCAAGGGTCGTATGATATATTGATGAATGGATTTCTTTACAATCTACCGCTACTCCTAGGAAAGCAATTAAAGATATTGAAAGTGCGTTATAGGAAAAATAAGTTGCTTCGTGGGAGACTTTGGTTTGGTGTTGGACCCCTTGAACGTGGTCTTGAGCTTAGTATCTATAGGGGGAGTCTTGGAGGGCCAATCGAGGCTGAAAAGATCTGCCTGGTGGCTGAAAAGATCTGCATGGTGGAGTCTGATTGGGGCAAGTGGGTAGTCAAATCGGCATTTGGGATCGTGAAGCATGGTGGTGTGACCCCCATAAATCTCCGCAAATCTCGGCCACCGCCCTGATCGTGGGTTCTGCACTCTTGGCAGTGGGAACGCATTTAATGCCCTGGTCTAGTGGTTGGTGATCTGACCTCAAGTTGTGAGAATGTTTGTAACCACTATGATTACCAAATCCTGACTTCAGTCACTTCCCTTCTGCCCTCGTGCATTAAATGCTTCTTGCATCCAGTGGGTTTGTTGCGATAGTCAAAGGCACTACTTCATTAAATGGGGCGTGGGACCCTGAGGCCACGTGGCGATTTACACCATAGTATCCTCGGCCGTGTCTCCCATGGTCTTCGGCCTCGACCCATAATACCGCGGTCGCGAGGCTGAGAGCATTTTGCCTTCGCATCCTTTTGTTTTTTAAGAAGACAAAATGCCTAATGAAACGTGACCGTTTCTGTTCATGAGTGGGTGTCCTGGCCGAGAGGAAGTCCCTTCTTACGACCGTGATTTATTAGGCACAAACAGACACGTGTCCATAGGCATAATCTTGGTTAACTTTTTACTTTGTACTTATGAAACCATGATTATATATATAGACACGTGTAAGTATTGAGCATGGTGATGAGAATACACCTTGAGTTAAAGTGGTGAGCAAAAATGTTTTCATTCACAAATATATTACTAGTTGGTTTCCAATTTAATGAATTGACTTTCATTTTTGCAAAATTGTTCCTCAAAAGAGGATTTAAAAAATGGATATTTATGAGTACCTGTTTTTTTTCTTTCTCAGAAAAATACATCCTATCTCATATATGGATATAAAACACAGTATTTGGACCATCACCAAAAGAAATTTTTATTCACACACAAATTTGTACAAATCTGGATGTTTAGTCATTTTGCATGAAGTACTGTACATATGTATACGTCGACTTATATTTTGTTATATTCTTTTTTCTTATTCTCTCTATATATGAAGAGAATGGTGGAAAAGGAGGACGTGTAGTGCATTGTAAAGTTGAAGAAAAAGAGTGCTAAAAGCATGGAGGGAAAGGCAACCTTGAACGTGGAGGAGAGGCTGACCCGGTCATCGGCCATGGAGGGACAGGAGAACGTGGAGCGCATTGTAAAGGTACAGAAAGAACGTGCTACAAGTATGGAGGAAAAGGCTATGGTCATGATGGTGGAGGAGAGCAAGACCCCATCCATAAAGGCCAAAAGTGAATTTGCTGTGGCAATGGGTGGAAACACACATTGCTTTTTGCAAGGGCAGCCACTATTATTCACTTGAATAGTGTCTGCCCTAGCCCCTCTTTGCTCTTTGTCATGGCAAATGGATGGAATCGCTCTAAGCCCTTGCCGATTTAGCCCAAACCCACAATCACCCTTCCTCTCTCTCTCTCTCTCTCTCTCTCTCTCTCTCTCTCTCTATCTCTCTCTCTCTCTCTCTCTCTCTCTCTATCTCTCTCTCTCTTTGTGACCTAGCTCAACTCTCTTCCCGTCCTTACTGGCAGCCAGCCCAGACGAAGACAGAGAACCACCCTATCCCACTCTACAACAGCCCACTTTTTTCCTCCTTCACATAAATTTTAATAAATTCTAACACAAAATTCCAAAATTGTGAATTAAAAGTCCATTCTTTGATTTTTGGTGAGTGCAAAATGGTGGAACTGAATTCATCGACCATGGGTGTGAGTCGTCTGGTTTGGTGTTGAGAGTATGAGGGTTTCAGTGGGTTTTCGAGTATGAGAATTGTTGTACTACCAGGAGATATAAGCATCAGATTGCATGAATGGTTTTTGAATATTTGGGTTTTGAATTCTGTTACAATAGGAATTAATTTTGATTTTGTTTCTCTTTGAATTTGGGTTCTTTTGGATTTTGTGACTGGGTTGCTGTGGTGGTGTTGGAGGGGTCGGAAGGTCGGGAAGGAAATGTTATTAACACTCTCAGATCTTTGAACATAGAGGGGCTCAATTAGAGAGATGGTGCAGAGTGGGGTTGCCATTGGAGTAGGAAGAAAAGGTGTTGGTGCTTGGCAACGGGTTAAACTCAAGCCCCGTTTGGTTCATGGAAAAGGAGACTTGGGAATGGGAAATCAATTACTTTTCCATGTTTGGTAAGTCTATAATGGGAAATCATTGCCTAGCCCATGGGAAAGTAGGGGGGAAAGTGAAGCCACCCTCCCAACTTGAGTTTTGTTTTCCCTCCTCATGGGAAAGTTTGGGGAAATGAACTAACATTAAATACACATTTTTCATGACCATTTTGTCCCCATTAACAATTTAGAATTACAATATATTAATAAATTCATTCTTTTTTATTTAATTTAATATGGGTATAATTGAAAATTTGTACAAACTTTGTTTTCCATTCCTACTCAAAACAAACATGGGAAAGGAAATAAAGTGCTATCTTGCGGTTACTTTCCCAGCATTACCAAACGTGGGAAAGGAATCTTCCATTTCTCATCCCTTGGGAAATGACATGGAAAATGATTTCCCCTCAAATTCATTCCATGAACCAAACAGGCCTAAAAGTGAATGAGAGAGAGAGAATGAGAGAGAGAGAGAGAGAGAGAGAGAGAGAGAGAGAGAGAGAGAGAGAGGAATGAGAAGATCTTTTTGATAGAATTCATATTGAGAAGGAAAAAGGTCTACAGGTATTGAGAAAAGCAATATGTCTATATTTCTATTAATATTGATGATGGGTTACAATCAATGTATGAGACAATAAAAGACTATCGCTCTTGACATTACAATTGAGGCAAAGGGTGTATATATGTATACACTAGAGACTATACAGAAAACCCTAGGACAAGGACCCACGAGGATGACTCAGCGGATAAGAACAAGGAATATACTTGTGTTGAATATGCCTTTGTGATCGTTGAAGCACAGCAACTGTCATAGCATGGGTATGTTAACCATTTTCTGGTTTTTGCTGGGTGTGATGATCATTTTGATCAACCATAGAGTTATGGCTAATACTTTTGGCTGTGGGGAAGGGTGGCTGGGCTGTTCGAGATAAGGTAGTGGGGAGGGTTGGAGCTGTTGGTTTGTGTAAAATGCGTATTTTTAATTTTTTGTTATTTTAACAAAAACAAATAGACTTAACAGAGTTAAGTGGTTTGCCATATGTCAAAAAGTAAGGAAGCAAATGGGGTGGGCACATGCCAGTACCAGCGAAACTGGACTCGAAATTATTGACCTTTAGGCATCTTGATTAATAACTTTGACGGTTAGTGGAGAAAAATTTATTGGTCGCACGTTAGCGTGGGCGGAGTGGAGCAGCTATAGTTGAGCGCCACTTCGCACGTTATTTGAACACTGAATCGAAGACGTACAGAGATCGAGCTTGAAATGATGAATATTTAAATAAATCGAAAAATGAAAATAATGTGCGAAGTGGTATAAATCAAGAATTAAGGACAACGAGGCCTCCTAACCACATGAATGCAGTAGGGAACATGATTCTAAACTATAAGAAAATTCATAATCAAGCGTTAGGAGTTAGGGCATTAGAGAATCGCACCTTTGTAATGTCATAGAGAATTCAGCTTCAAAGCAATACGGCTCAAGCAATAGTAGTCTTTTAGCGAACGAGGCGCTGAAGTTCTTGATTAACTGTGAGAGAGAATCCAGAAATTGTGAGAGAAAGAGATGGAGAGAGAGAAGTGATGAGAACGTTCAAGTCTGAATGAAAAACAAAAGAGGAAATGTCACACCCCGGGATCGGGTCCGTCGTAGCACAATGTTGTTCGCTTTGGGCTCCCCTCTCTGCCCTCATGGTTTTGTTTTTGGGAACTCACGACCAACTTCCCAGTGGGTCACCCATCCTGGGATTGCTCTAGCCTCAACTTGCTTAACTTCAGAGTTCCCATGACTCTAAAGCCAGTGAGCTCCCAAAAGGCATCGTGCTAGATAGAGGTAGGCACGTACATATAAGGCACATCACCCCCTCTCTGTTGGTCGATTTGGGATATTGTTTGAAATTGAAAAAAATCTTATATTTTTAGCAGATTGCAAATATATTGGAGGGTTTCGGGAAGAAAAAAATGAATTTATATATTACGACATACTCAGTTCGTAATATATATATATACATATATATCACGGTGTATATACAATCATGCTGTTAGAAGACACAAATTACCTTTTTAAGGTGTGTTTTCATATACCGTAAATATCAGTTATGAACTACACACATTACTCTCTTTTAAGGTGTGCTTTGTCATATGCCATAAACATGAATTATTAACAACACGAATAGAAAGCATGCCGTAAATAACAAGTCATATAAGCTCCAATTTGGTGCAATGCTTGTAAGATACATAAATCACAGGATGAATTTTCAACTTATGGATGGGAGGAATTTGGATGAATTTCTTCTTTAATTGTATCTTAAGTTGAGAGGTAATTTTGTTATTATCAACCCATCGCATATTTGGGCCAGTTTTCGGAAAAATAGAAAGGTATGATTTTGCGTGTGTGCATTTGATGGGCTTCGTCAAATCTGCCAGGTCTTCTTCTTCGTGAGGAATAAGCATCTTACAAACCATAGCATGCGCAAAGCGTGATAACTGGGAAACACCTGAGGAGATTTGCCACTGCTATGCCTCGACGAGTGCCTTGAAGCGTGGCTTATATCGATTGTCAAATAAAAAACGACGGCTAGTGTTACAAGTGTGGAGTTTTTGTTTGACAATGGGGCCAAAAGTCTCCAAACGATACAGCAAATTAACAAAGTGATGAGGGATTCACTGAGACTCCCATGTTCTCAGCTTACGACCGCTAATCTCTCCTAAGCCGCGCTAAAAGATTTTACGAATTTTAGACCGCCTTCACATTCTTCTTCTCTATTTATACTTTTCCGAGCCTACATGCTTCTCCATCCCAAAATCTTCTAAGCACCCTTAGAAATCTCTCTCGGTCTCACTCTCTCTCTCTGTTTTTATACACTCCGAACAAACATCATGAAAGGCTTCATGGTTTTTCTACTGCTTTCCATGCTAATAGCTTCAGCCATCACTACTCTCTCTGCAATACCAGAAGAAGAAGAATCATTCTTCAATGAGGAAAACAATACTGATGCAAAGGACGAAACCAAAAACCAGTTTGGAAAAAGCACTTCTCTAAGAAGCCGCTTCCTTTCCTACAGCAAGTGTGGGACGAAATGCAATTACTCAGAGATTTGCTGCGAAGGTAAGTGTGTGAATCCGAACTCGGACAATGAAAACTGCGGCAGCTGCAACAACGCGTGCAAGAAAGGCACTTCATGTGCGTATGGAATGTGCAGCTATGCATGAACACTAATTATCATGACGCACCAGATAGATCACTGCTACTGGATCGATAAGGAATAAGGATATTGAAATATTAATTGCAAGGAATAAGGGCTAGCTAACCGTCACCATTCGATGGGCTTTGCCAATAAATTGTTTATTGTAAGGAATCATCAATATTATCATCCCTTAATTAAAAAAGTTCTTATTATTTGTTGATGTTAGTTACTTGTCAGATATAATATATCACCAGAATTCAACCTCTTCCTTTTTATTTTTTATTCTTCCAACTCGCGCACATATAGATGGCAGGAATTTGAATGAATTTTCTTTTTTAGTTGTATACTAACGACGAACTAATTTGATTAAACGGTTAAGAGATAGGATCTCATTTAAGGGCCTTCGATAAGACACTTATTATGGAATCAAACAGTTGTAGAGAGAGGCTCGCTGGAGAAGAAGAAGAAGGGGTTAAGTGTTCCCGGAGCCGTTCCTTTAGAGTTGTTTTTTTTTGTTTTTTTTGTTTTTTTTTCTGAGCTTTATTTGGCATATATAGAGTAGAGAACTTGAAACTTAGTTGTCTTTTTTAAAGCACAATAAATAAGGGCACAAGACGGTTGTTGGGCTTGTAATACGCTAGCAAACCAGAACCAGAGCAGTGATGAATTGATTAGAATTTAGAACAATCAACCTAGTGATATTGGAAGACCTATTCTAATTTCTAAACACTTCTAGAACCAATTATCATAGCGAAATATATATTCTTTTATCTAATTTGAAGCATATATCATCACATTGCGGTCGGTATCTGATATTCTGTACCTGCATACGAAGCTTCCCTATATTTTAAAACAAGATAAAACAATTACATTTATTTTATTATATAATACATTTCAGTTTGGTACGTATAAGGCATTTTGGCATCTTAATTGTAATTTGTATGGTCAAGACTCACGTCTATATTGGCGCCCCAGATGAAATCGAACAATGCGACAAGTGTAGCTACCTATAGTTATTAGTTGTAAGGAAAACATCATACGCCAAATGAATAATACTAGTCTTACCACATTTTTTATACCATAATTTTATACCACATGATGTGGCAGCTGATGTGTACATACCACATCATGTAAAATACTAGTTTCTGTTTTTCTAATTTTATTTATTAAAATACACTTCATTCATTTAATTGATGTGGCATATGATATGGACGTGCCACATTATGTGGTATAGAAATGTGGGATAATAATGTGGTAAGTGTAGCATTACTCACGCCAAATATATATATATATATATATATATTCACATTAAAAGTTGGTCAAAATGATACTGAATTGATATTGATAACAACTTTTCTTTAGTCTGGAGTTTTTGTAATTGTAATTATACTGACATGCGAGCCCAGTTAGGAAACAAGCCCAAGAATCTTCCTGTATAATTTGTGCAGGCTTTAATTTCTCCATTCTTATTCACCTAATTTCTAGAATACGTAATATATTCTTCGGAAGCATAAGTTTGTTTACTGATGAATTAACGTTTTGTACGGCCCCTTGAATTATACCAACCATGCAAATATTCCCCACACGTTGATCACCTCTGTCAGTGTCACACCCCAACCCTCGGATTTACAAAATCTTGGGTTAAGACGTGATTCACACCTTAATTATAGAATTTAATAAAAACTATAACTAAAATGTGAAGAAGACATTTAAATAAATAAAATAGATATTTCGCATAAAATATTCAGCAGAAACGCGGAAACGATAACGTTTGAAACCATAAAAATTTTACATTATTTTACAAGTTAGAACTACTCGAGAGTTCACTTAAAGAGTAGCTCATTATTCAACCACAAGCTATGTTACATTCTGTAGACATGCCAAAAATCATCACAAGCTCTAGATTTCAGGTTCGGTACCTGCAAAATCTATTAGGGGGTAAGCGAAACCACAGCTCAGTAAGGACATAAGCCTTTTTACGATATAACTAAATTAAGTGATAAATAATCGAGCAACCAAATTTCACATTATTAGTAACAATGCATGAATGCTCTTCATCTAATCCCGTTAATTCATATAACTGGACAAGCAGACCTGCACGTCCCATACCATGCTTATACCACTTGGTCCCGAATGCCCATTTATATGAACTAACACCCATTTCAATCATCCCGTAATTCCCCTTTTGTTAGTCATCTTGTCTAACTCCCTTTCGCTAGTCCCGAATCACCCAATAAAAATCATGTGCACTGTGGGATCCCTGAGACCTGGTACCTGCCAAGAGTTAGACTCAACTACACAAAAGATCATTCCCATTACCCCTTTTTCCACCATTATTTTCTCAACCCAAGACTACCTTATTTCCAAAGCTAACTCCAAGTTAAGAAAACACACAAGCTACAACCTCTGACTCCTCCTGAGAAATTGATCACCACTTACTTTCTCTTGTTTTTTCTCTCTCTCTCTCTCTCTCTCTCTCTCCTCTCTCTCTCTCTCTCTCTCTCTGCATGTACTACTATGCAATGTCCTGTGTTTTCAATAATCAAAGGAAATGACCCCTATTTATACTACAATAGAGGCGGCAACTAAATGGTTTCCTATTGGTTGGGGTTGCAGAGCTTATAAATTTGGATAACTATTCATTGCAATTGGCGGCAAGACAAAGGAAATGATTCAAATACTTACTAGCCAAGTAAATTTTAGATAACTCTTAAATCTATTGACCAAGCATTTGTTGCCATCTACAAGGAGAAATAGCATCAGGTGTTTTCATGCTATGCCATAGATTGACAACAAACCAAGTCTAAAGTACCTAGCTAGTAAGTGGACGTGTCTCAAGCTAACTCTTTTTGGCTTTATCAAAATATATGGGTTATAAACTAAATATGTAACATTATATCTAATTTCCCAATGTATATAATCAAAATTATTAAATTTGCATTAAGTGAAGCAAATAAAACATAGATTTCCATAAAAAATTATAATTATAATTTAATACTTACGAAAATAAAATATTAACATTTTTAAGAATAAAGATTCTCACAGTCAGCCCTCACGCCTCTCTACATATACTGCATGCTTCTCCATCTATCCAATCTTTACACACATTCTAGCTCATTCCTTTTCTTCGATACATACACGACCTACCAAATTAATTCAAATCAGTTGCAAAGAAATGGGAGAAGCTGAATAAAAAATAAAAAATGATTTAATTATACTTGCTAAAACAGCAAATGCCAAATCTTTAAACTAAAGAAATGAGACATCCCTGCTAACAACATTCTTTAGCTAGTTAATTAATCATGGTTAGTTTGGTTTCTTGGACCCTTGAAATAAGAATATGGGATTGAAAATCAAATGATCCTGTCTGTAATTATATATTTATTTTCACTAATGAAAGCAAGGCGAATTCCAGAGTCATGACTTTGTGTAAATTAGCAGCATATTATGCATGAGCTCAAGCAAATAAGCAGCTTGCCTAACCTGCATGTTTCTTCATCAATAATAATCTTTCTCTCTAAGTTGTTTTATGCATGTTTCTTACTCATATTCACCTGCATGCTTCCAATTTAAGCAGCCATATATACTGTGATCTCTTTTCTTCATACACACACAAAGTAAACTAGCTAGCCTAGCTGTATGTCTCTTTGGTTTGTCATATGCCATAAACATGAATTATTAACAACATGAATAGAAAGCATGCCGTAAATAACAAGTCATATAAGCTCCAATTTGGTGCAATGCTTGTAAGATACGTAAATCACAGGATGAATTTTCAACTTATGGATGGGAGGAATTTGGATGAATTTCTTCTTTAATTGTATCTTAAGTTGAGAGGTAATTTTGTTATTATCAACCCATCGCATATTTGGGCCAGTTTTCGGAAAAATAGAAAGGTATGATTTTGCGTGTGTGCATTTGATGGGCTTCGTCAAATCTGCCAGGTCTTCTTCTTCGTGAGGAATAAGCATCTTACAAACCATAGCATGCGCAAAGCGTGATAACTGCGAAACACCTGAGGAGATTTGCCACTGCTATGCCTCGACGAGTGCCTTGAAGCGTGGCTTATATCGATTGTCAAATAAAAAACGACGGCTAGTGTTACAAGTGTGGAGTTTTTGTTTGACAATGGGGCCAAAAGTCTCCAAACGATACAGCAAATTAACAAAGTGATGAGGGATTCACTGAGACTCCCATGTTCTCAGCTTACGACCGCTAATCTCTCCTAAGCCGCGCTAAAAGATTTTACGAATTTTAGACCGCCTTCACATTCTTCTTCTCTATTTATACTTTTCCGAGCCTACATGCTTCTCCATCCCAAAATCTTCTAAGCACCCTTAGAAATCTCTCTCGGTCTCACTCTCTCTCTCTGTTTTTATACACTCCGAACAAACATCATGAAAGGCTTCATGGTTTTTCTACTGCTTTCCATGCTAATAGCTTCAGCCATCACTACTCTCTCTGCAATACCAGAAGAAGAAGAATCATTCTTCAATGAGGAAAACAATACTGATGCAAAGGACGAAACCAAAAACCAGTTTGGAAAAAGCACTTCTCTAAGAAGCCGCTTCCTTTCCTACAGCAAGTGTGGGACGAAATGCAATTACTCAGAGATTTGCTGCGAAGGTAAGTGTGTGAATCCGAACTCGGACAATGAAAACTGCGGCAGCTGCAACAACGCGTGCAAGAAAGGCACTTCATGTGCGTATGGAATGTGCAGCTATGCATGAACACTAATTATCATGACGCACCAGATAGATCACTGCTACTGGATCGAGAAGGAATAAGGATATTGCAATATTAATTGCGCAGCTATACTTTTATACATGAAAATAATTTATAAGGACCCTTGAAATAAGAATATGGGATTGTGATCTGTAATTTTATATTTATTTTCACTAATGAGAGCAACACGAATTCCAGAGTCATGACTTTGTGTTAATTAGCAGCATATTATGCATGAGCCCAAGCAAATAAGCAGCTTGCCTAACCTGCATGTTTCTTCATCAATAATAATCATTCTCTCTAAATTGTTTTATGCATGTCTCTTGTTCATATTCACCTAATTCGAGTATAATTAATATATATATATATATATATATATTCTTCGGAAACCCAACTTTGTTTGCTGCTGAGTTAACGTTTTGTGCCCCTTGGAATGAATTTAGGCCATGCAATATTATTATTCATAGAAAAAACACATGCAATAATATTCCTCTATCACCTAGGGCTTCAATATTGATTCTTCTCCCTCTCTCTATTTATAGCCCTTTCTAACCTGCATGCTTCTTCATCCAAGTTAAGCAGTCATATATACTTTGATCTCTTTTCTTCATACACACACAAAGTATACTTGCTAGCCTAGCCGTGTATATTGCATGATGATGAAATCTCTCCAAGTTTTGTTTATGATAGCCATGGTCATTATGGCTTTAGCCATTACTCTCTCTGCGACGGTACCAAACCAAAGAGAAGCATTCTTCAGGCCAGGATCGTCAACAAGCCAGTTCCTTGCCTCTCAGTCGTCTCCAGGCAAGGCATTTTGGCATCTTAATTGTAATTTGTATGGTCAAGACTCATGTCTATATTGGCGCCCCAGATAAAATCGAACAATGCGACAAGTGTAGCTAGCTATAGTTATTAGTTTGATATTTGATTAGGACAAACCTCATATATACTACAACCATAGTAGCCCCAATTTCTTCCATGCCTGCAAACTGTGTAATATCTTCATGCAAGACGAAGGTACCTCGATCTGCACCAAACACCTCCTTCTCAATGTTGAAGGTCATGATCTTCCCCTGTGGCTTTAGTGTAGTTTCCACATAACCACAAAGGGATTGTAAGGAAGATGACACCTCCACATTTGAATAATCAACTACTTCATTACCCTGTTTAAAGAAATAAAGCAAAATAAAATGACGTGGTAATTCATTAAAAACGACGGTTTAAATTAAAAAACGTCGTCTGATTATAATTTAAACGACGGTAATTAAATACCGTCGTTTTAGATTATTTATTACGTCGTAGAAAATAAATTCCGACGTCTAATGTGAAAACAAACGACGGTTTAAAGAAAAATATCGACGTCTGAAATGTGAAAAACAAATTAAAAAGGCAAAGTTATGAGAATATACCTCCTCGTCATGCTTTTCTTCATCTTGTTTTTCTTCTTTCTTCTCTTCAACATTTGTGTCTTCCTCTTTGCCTTCATCTTTATTCTCTTTTTTTTCTTCCTTCTTCCCTTCATCTTTTTTTTCTCCCATCTTCTGTTCATCTTTATTTTCTTCTTTCTTCTCTTCATCTTGATTATCTAAAGCCCCAGATTTCTGTTTTAAATAATAAAGAAATATATATAAGACAGATTGTACAGAGAGTAAAAAATTAAACCAAAACGTCGTGGTAAGGCATAACATAAGACGGTATGTAAGAATTATGGACGTCTTAAAATTATTAAACGATGGTAAATAATAAACGTCGTGGTAATTTTATATTACGTCGTTAAGGACAAAAACCGTCGTCTAAAAGCCACAAAGTACGACGTCTAATGGCGTGTAAAACAAGTAAACTAAATACGACGTGGTATTTAAATAAACACGACGGGTTATTTATAAAATCGTCGTGGTATGGTTTTAAAACGACGGGTTTATTCATAATAACGACGTCTAATGTTTAAAAAAAAACAGAGAATTCAAAGTTCAGATATGTTACCGTTTGTTCCTGCTGTTCCCCATTTCTGGCAGTATCATCCTCTAAATGTAGGGATCTCACTTCAGCCCCAGAACAGCTTGCTTTATCAGACATTGGATTCTTGGGACTTTGCTGTAGACCTTGGTTTTGACAGGGGCTAGTTTTCGGTTTAAGCATGCTTGGATCAAAATTGGGGATGAGGTGGGAAAGCTGACTTAGTAAATGTTCCCTCTCAGCCTCTACTAATTGTTTGGTTCTAGCTTCCATCTTCTTAGTCTCTTCTTGAAGGACAATTCTTACACTTTCCTTCAATTGATCAGCAAACTTTACCCTTTGTGGTCTAGGTAAATTGAAGAATTGCCTAGGGGAAATCCCAGCACCTACCCCTCTTACTCTCCCTGGATGCTCGGGACCCAAAGCCAAGGTCAACACATCATTACTGCCAGTTATACTCAGACTGCCTTCAGCCACTTGTTTTTGCAATTCATCCTAAAACAAAGACATAAAAAAAAGTCAGCACAAGAAAATACACGACGGTTATTTATAAACAAACGACGCATTATATAATTTCACACGACGCACCAATATAGAAATCGACGTTATAATATATTTATAACGACGTTAATTAAAACCGACGTGGTTAGTTGTTTAAAACGACGCAATAAATAAACCACCGACGTCTTATGCTGTAATTACAGAAAACAGAGTTGTGATTCCAGATTTAGATCTTTCACGACGTTTTTGAAAACATTTCGACGTAGTAATAACATTAACACGACGGAAAAAATTAACCACCGACGTCTTATGCTATAATTACAGAAAACAGAGTTGTGATTCCAGATTTAGATCTTTCACGACGTTTTTTAAAATATTTCGACGTAGTAAAATCATTCACACGACGGAAAAATATAACATAAGACGTAATAAGAATTCTACCCAGTTTAATAAAAATTTAAAACAGAGTGTGTAGGCTTACAATTAATTTTGCTTTCTCTGCCACCTTTGGATCCAGGATGTTACCATGTTTGTTCTGTCTAGCTTTCTTCCATAAGGTAGATCGATCAATTTCTACCCCAGGCATGGTTTCCTCCAATTGATCCTCCAAACCAGCATATCCTTTTCGAGACAATCGATGATTGTACTCAAGTTTCTCCCTAATCTGTGCATGTTGAGAATGCACAGACTCAAATTCTTTGGATAACCTTGAAGCTACAAAGGCATCCCATTCTGCTTTCTCTATGAATTTATATACTTCAGGGGGTTGGCTTAATTTCTCCCTCTCCTTGATGTATGGAAGGATATAATGCCTCGTCAGTGTAGACTTGAAATCCTTCCATTTCTTGGCAGCAGAAGATAACACCGAGGTCTTGCCCCCTTGACCTACCACAAAAGCCATGTCAACGGCTTCCCAAATCTGCTCCTTTATATCATTGGGGATTTCAGCCCATTTCTTGTCCACAAGTGGGACTCTGGAGCGTGCCAACACACCAATGTAGGACTGCATCTCAGTATGTGCAGGGCCACATCCTTTCCCCCTTTTATTGTACTCAACAACTGGCTTGATTTTCTGCAATTTTCTCTTCACAACACGAGGCATTGTGCTCATACCTCGACCTGACTTTGAATCCTCAGAAATTGTTGTCGTGCTGCTTGGTTCTTTCTCAACAGATGAAACAAACTTCATCTTCTTCAAGGGCTTGTCTTGAGGAGTTACCATTCCAAGCTCCTTACCTCCATTTTTTTGGAGCCAGAGTACTTACTTTGGTCTTGAGAAACCATGGTTACAGAATAAACAAACCTGCAAGTGAAAATATTTCGTGAAAAAATTAGAACACAAACGACGGTTATTTATAAACTACGACGTATGATAAGATTTTACACGACGTAATAACATAACATCAGACGTAATAAATGTTTAAAGAAGAACAATATAAATGTTTAAACAACGACGAAACAATATTAAATAAGACGTAATAAGAACTTATTACGGCGATATTTACACGACGTCGTGATATTCATATTAACACGACGTAAATATTAATATAACGTCGTGTTATGGATATTCACACGACGTGAATAATAAGCTACCGTCGTATTTATAAGAAACCAAAAACATTTTTCTTTCTTTGTGAATGTTTGATTGCAGGTTTAATTTCTCTGAAACATGGTTTTTGTTTTTCCTAATTTGATAAAATACAAAGAAAAAAAGCTTTGGCATCTTTTTATAAACGACGGTATCTTAGTATAACGTCGTGGTATGAACATTCACACGGCGTCAATAATAAGATACCGTCGTCTATATAAGATACCAAACCCTACTTTCTTTGTCTCTGTATTTTATCAAATTAGGAAAAACGAAAACCATGGTTCAGAGAAATCGAACCTGCAACTAAACAAGCAAATAAAAAATTGACCGTCATTTTAAAAACAACTTAGATCAATTTTAAGACGACGCTAGGACGACTGACGAACCGTCGTGGTCTACATATTTAACCACGTAAATAAAAAGCTACCGTCGTCTTATTTAGTTGAATTAGTTATGTTCAAAGTTGAAACTTTCCCTCTCTGTCTGTGTATTTTATCAAACTTGGAAAGAATAAAAATGATTTTCGCCAGAAAAAAGGTAAAAAGATTTTCAAAACAAAAACAGTATGAGCATGCAAAATAGCAACAAAAATAGTGAGAAATGAAAGCTTACCTTTTGCGTGCAATGAAAGCTTTCTCTCGGATTTTGGTGTTTAAGTTCAGAGGCGACGACGAAGACAAGAGGAAGACGATGAGATACTCTGACAGTGCTCTGACAAGGAAAAAGAAGAAAAGTTTTCTCTGGGAGATTGAAATGTTTTCTCGGGTTTGGAAACAGTGCATGTGTAAGTCAGGTAGACGAAAAGTTGTATATGTATACAAACCGTTTCATAGTAATAAGACGGCGGTTTACATAGAACGACGACGTATTAATAGACAAACTACGACGCTAATTTGAACTTATGACGTGGTACATAAATACGACAGTGGTGTTGTAGGTACCGCCGTAGTAAACTCCTAAATAAAAGTCGATAACTCAATATCTCGCATCATGGTAGAAATATTTAACACGACGGTTGTTTTAAATTTACGACGTTTATTTTTATAATATACGTCGTTTTATTGTAATATACCGACGTGGATAACACTAAACTAAAACGACGTATTATTTTTTCAACGACGTGGATTCGTTTTTAAACGTCGTTATGTGTAATATAACCGACGTGGATTTTATTTTTTTTATTATAAATATAATTTTTTTCCCCTTTTTCTTATAGTTTATTTTTCAAAAACAGTGCCTTATAGATATAGTTTTTTTTCCCGAGGAAATTAATGTTCTAGAATTTGTAAAGTTTCTTTTCTAGGTGACTGATTTAAATCAAATAAAAATATAAAACAACGACTGTTTTTGTTATACCGTCGTCGTTTCTTGTTGTCTTAAGTAAGAATAAAACGACGTAATGTATTTGTTACCGACGAGGATTGTTTTTGTTAAACGTCGTTATGTGTAATATAACCGACGTGGATTTGGTTTTTTAATTATAAATAGGGTTTTTTTCCACGGGTTCTTTCAGTTTTAGTATTCGATTAGGGTTTCAACTTCTTCTTGCCCCTTTCTCTGTCTCACCTCATCTCTTGGGAGGCAATTGTTTGAATGTTGGTTATCTGTGGCTGATTGCAAATCACCAATTTTCAATAAATTGTCTCTCTGATTGCAAATCTGTGGCTGCCGTCGTGAAGTTTTAGGAGGCGATTGTTTGGATGTGAATGTGTATGTGCGTTTGTGTAGATACACAAACGCACATACATCATTCACTTCCAAAAAATTGTCTCTCTGATTGCAAATCTGTGGCTGCCGTCGTGAAATTTTAGGAGGCAATTGTTTGGATGTTGATGTGTGCGTGCGTTTGTGTAGATACACAAACGCACACATATCATCAAATTCCAAAAAATTGTCTCTCTGATTGCAAATCTGAGGTTGCCGTCGTCAAATTTCAGAAGCAATTTTTTGGATGTTAATGTGTATGTGCGTTTGTGTATCTCAAAGACACAAATACACATACATCATTAACCTCTAAAATATTGTCTTTCTGGTAAGATTATGATGAGCAACAGAGTTCCATCTTGTAAGATTTCCTAACCCTTGTGATCTCAGAATAATCTGATTATGTCGGCGGTTTTCTATATAAACCGTCGTGGTTATTTCAATTCTTGTCGTTAGGTAGATCTACCGACGTAGGATAACAAAATCGAAGAAATAAATTGTTAAAAAAAATTCTTATTCAGACGACGGTTTAAATATAATTTATGACGTATAAAGTGGACAAATACGAAGTTAAATTCTATACTACGTCGTTATATGAAAACCCCAACTTGGTAAGATTTAAAGATGTCGTCGTAGAAATACGAGAAAGACGTCGTTATATTTATCTTTGCCGTAGTTGTACATTAATTTAATACGGCGGTATTTTGTATTTTACCGCCGTGGATTTATTTGTAATTATACGTCGCCTCATACGAAAACTTGGTCGTGTTAATTTCTGGGTAAAAACGACGGCTTTTTGTGAAACCGTCGTCTTTACTTTCTACGTCGGTCGGTTCATAACTTCCGTCGTTATTTGTTGGCTATGATTTTACCTCTTGAAAATCCTATTTCAATAAGACGTCGGTTTTTTAATTAAGTACGTCGTGTTTTTGGAACAGCCATTTGAAACTCCATTTTTTAGTTGTCTAATGTGTTATTACACGGCGGTTTTATAAAATCGTCGTCTTTTAAAAAACAACGACGGTTTTCACTTAGACCGTCGTGTTTTTCTGGTCGTCTTTTTCACTTTTTGTAGTAGTTGTATGGTATTGGAGTACGAAGATGTGGTAAAACTTGTATACATGTTATAATATGAGTGGACGACACAAACCAATTACATATACAAAAGTATCTCATCAAATTTACAAAATAAAAAGTTAGACACACATGTCAAATCCTGATTAGTTTATAAGATGAAATTACTCCTTATATATGAAATGAGCCAAAGATTTTCCTTAATCCGTTTGGATGGAGGAACATAACTATGGATTTAGCTAAAATTTGGGAATTGAAGAGGATAAATTGATATTAAATGACGCGTGGAAAAAATTGTGGAAATTGGGAGTCGAGATTTCTGATTTTAATTTCCACCAAAAAAATATGTCATTTCACAATTTCTATTGAGCAAGAATTTATTTTTCAATGTAGCTAGTTTATGTCATTTACAAAATATGACATACATAAATCAAAACACTGAAATTATTAATTGCCAAAAATTTAAATGATGGAGATCTAAATTCCGTCATTTTAGAATTCTAAGCAATTTTCAATTCATTCATCTAAATAAAGGGTAAAAGAATGCCTTAGTATATGTGTCAGTTTGGCATTGCTATGCTGTGAAAATAATCGCTGTCAAATTTGCTGTGGGAGAAATCAGCTGTGAGAGAAAGCAGTTTGGCGTTTTGTAAATTTTTGTTAAAAGTGTTGTTGATGTTGATTTCCGCATAATCAGAAAATGATTGCCGCATAATTATCAAACCCAACGCCTCTTCGAAACTAATTCCTGCATAATCAAAAAATGAAAGCACCTCATTAGCTGCTTTCCCTTATAGGTTTCTCTCATAACAATTTTTAACAATAAGTGATTTTCTCACAGTTTACTAAACGAGTTGGACTTCCCAAATTTTTAAAAAAATCACTTATCACCCCAAATAAGCAATGCCAAACTGGCAAGTACGAAGAGTACCCAATACAAACCCACTTAGTGGACACAAATATACGTGCTATTGTTGACCCTTTTTAGTAGAATTTATCTTGTCTATTTCTAGTGTGGTGATGATTAACAGGCGGCACTGGTTTTCAAGTATCTCGGATTGGTATTAGTTTCTAATGAGTTGGTTTGTAATGTTAATTTCTTTTGCTCATTGTTTCTGGGTTTCCATTGGTTTATTGACATATCTAGTATTTCCCAGAAGCCTCATCCAAATTTGTATTTAACCCCTGTTGCTTTATGAAGGGAAAATTAAGGGCCCGTTTGTATCCTACTTGAATCTAATTTTATAAACTGAAAAATAAATTTTAAGTCTAAAACTTAAAAAACCTGTTTGGTAGACGCATTTTTAAAGACCCCAAACCCAAAACAAACTCAAAAACACCCTATTATTGAAAACAAAAATAGTGAGGTTTTATATTCTCTCTCTCTCTCTCTCTCTCTCTCTCTCTCTCTCTCTCTCCAGTTGGTGGTTCTGGGTCCAAACTGTGTTTGCAGCTTCATCAAGGTCTCCTTTGTCCAACCCGACCTCAAAGTGATTAATCATTTTTCATGTTTTGGGTTTCTTAGATTTCTATTGAAATCTTATAGGTTTTTCTTTTTCTTTTGTTAATTTCAATTTGGGAATCTAGGGGTTGATTTTAATTTCAATTTTGTTTAGATCTTAAAAGTAGTTTAGAGTTCAATACCAAACAAGTTTTTAGATCTTAAAATCACTATTTAAAAACTCATCTTTTTAAAAAAGAATTATAGTTTTTGAGTTTATTGTTTTGAGTAGGATACCAAACAAGGCCTAAGGTTCTCCCAAAACAAAAAAAAAATGGATTAACTACACTTTAGTCCCTGGAGGTTTAGTGTCAGTATCGAAATAGGCCTCAAGATTTCATTTTCATCAATTTCGTACCCAACATTTCGAAATATTACCAATTGACACCAACCGTTACATTGATCGTCAAAGTCAACCGTTAAATGCTGACATGGCAGTCGTGGTACCCACCTCATAACCAAACAGCAGTTAGAAAGAGACGAGACGATGGGCAATTTCGGAAAAAAAAAACACACACTGGCTTCACACGCGTTCCAAGGCGTGCTTCGATTACCAGGCTTGGAAAAATCAAACAAACTCAGTTTCTGAGTTGTGTTCATGTATTGAGACAGACATAGAGGAGAGGGTTTGAGGGTTTAATGGTTTTTTCGTGTTTTGGAGTGCAGAAATTTGAAATAGACTGCAAAAATCATACTGAATCGGAGGTTTTCGAAATATCTGAAGAATATGAGTTGGGGACTTCGTCCGGAAGGATATGGGGAACCTTTCTATGGTACGTATGGCTTACTGTTCAAATAGAGTCAGTTTCGAGTTTGGTGTCGACTGAAAGTTTGGCTTTTATAATGGATTGTGAGTTTCGAGTTAGGTGTCGGTATCACTGTGTCTCTATTTAATTGGTGGATGGAATGGTGTGAATGGTAGGTGGTATGCGGAAGTAAACTTTGGCTTTTGTATGTGGTCCTACAACTACTGTGAATCTTACCTTTTGTTTATGTGTGTACTGACATATGTGTGTTTGTATTTGTCTGTTTGTATATTTGTATATGTATATGTATTTGTATGTGTATTTGTATGTGTGTATTTGTAAACAGGAGTACATGTATTATTTTTGGGTAAAATTGGCAAAATTCATGTGTGGCTTTCGACCTGCAGGGGATGAGGCAGGATTTTCTATTCAAATGTACCACAATGGTGAAATAAGAGGTAACTATTATGTGAATGGGTCTGTGGATTGGTTTGATTATTGTGATAAGGATAGGATGTCAATGACTGAGATAGATGCCATGGTGAAGGAGTTAGGGCACGAAGGTTTCATTAACTACTGGTACAATATTCCAGGTGATAGTTTTGATGGTGGCCTAGTTAAGCTGAGTGAGGATACAGATGTCTTAGACATGCTAGTATTTGTGCCAGACACTAGGGTGATAAATATATTCCTAGAACATGTCTTGGCATGTAGTCAAGAGTAGTTTTACAGTCAAGTGGGTTCAAACATATTTATAAATCTGGATGATGATTTTGGGACCAATACTGGGGTAGTTTTACAAGAGCTTGATGATAATTATGGTGCCATTGTTCCAGTGGGTGGGGGAGTTGGTAAGGTGCAAAAGGTGAAAGAAACAAGTGTTGTAATAGAAGAGTTGAATGAAGAAGGGTTCAATTGACAGGACCCGCCCCGAATTTCCCGGAACTCAAGACGAATCCTGTGGAATTCCCGACATCACCCCGATGTCGAGCCCACTTACTAAGCTGTAACCTCCTTTTTTCAAAAAGGGGTAAGGGCATGAGACTTTCTGCCGAAAATTCGGTAGAGTCTCCCTTGTAATTTGAGCTTTCCCCAAAGTTCCAACCTGCATAAAACACATTTAATATCCCAACCGGCAGCACGCACAATATAATTTCAAGCAATTCACATAAATGGCCTCCGGCCTTCTAATATTCCGAAACCAAACTACCAATAAAGTTCTTAAGCCAAAATTACCTTAAACAGGGCAAATATAAGTTCAAGCACACTTCAGAATGCCGAAAGCAAAGTTTACAACATCTAACTTTCCCAATCTCAACATATTAGGATTTAACCTCCGAACATGAACACCTCTCGTTCTCATTTGAATCTCAGGACCAATGACAAGGTCCGCACCACACTCAAAACACACAAAAGTAAAGTTTAACCCGCAGCTACACCTAATAACTTCAGGCTGCCTATGTACCCTTACAGAGGGATCAAGCCACACGTAGTTCTTTCTCTAAAACCCTTTTTCTCTAAATCACAACTCAACAATACTCACAAAATTTCCCCATACGCCGGAACATCCAAAGTCACGCATGGGGCCTGTCCTCATGCTAGATAATCCTACGACACGTGGGACCTCATCAACATACCACATAATCCCCTCATATGCCGATACTACGACCAACGCCACATATGGGGTCTGTGAACACGCCAATTACTCCTATGACACGTGCGACCTCAACACAATATCAATATCCCCCATATGCCGGTATGATGACCAACGCTGCACATGGGGTCTGTCAACACGCCGGCTACTCCTACGACACGTGCGACCTCAACACTATCAATATACCCCATATGCCGGCACGACGACCAACGCCGCATATGGGGTCTGTCAACACGCCGGTTACTCCTACGACACGTGCGAGCTCAACACAATATCAATATCCCCCATATACCGGTACGACGACCAACGCCGCATATGGGGTCTGTCAACACGCCGGCTACTCCTACGACATTTGCAACCTCAACACAATATCAATATCCCCTATATGCCGATACGACGACCAACGCCGCATGTGGGGTCTGTCAACACGCCGGCTACTCCTACAACAAGTGCGACCTCACAAGCACAGGGTGGTACTTACACAGTGTAATCAATATCCGGGGAGGTACATAGGGTAGTGCGTATAACACTCCAAACCGACATTCTAAACTCTTTTTTTATACCTTAATATATCCACATAAATATATATATATACCTTGATACTTTCTAATCTTACATAAACCTCAACCAATATAGCATCCAATAAACCCCCCATTAAAATCATCACTTAATATCCTAAACCCACAATATCCACATAACTTGGCTATCGATCAAGGCATGTCTCTACAGTCATTCTAACCCTCCTGGGAAGGTAGAACAATTTCAAAAGTCTCACAGTCAACCCAGGGTCAAACTACCCAACTTTGGTCAAACGGGCCCACGGGGTCCACAACCTCCAAATTCCGATCTGAAAGTCCCAAATCGGACGGTCGGATCGCTCACGATCGCACGATCGGACGGTTACTGAAACCCTAGCCCTAGGGTTGGCATCTCCGGAGTATTCGGGACTCCGTTTTACGATCCGTCAAATCCTACACGATCCTAAGGATGTCTAGATTAACATATTATAAACTCAGGACCATCCAACGGTCCAAACCTAGTGAACCCGGATAACGCGTAATATGTGATATCCGTTCGGGACTCTAACTGTATCCAAATTGGTATCCAAACTGGCAGCGTGTGGGTGTCCAAAGCGATTATGCTTCTTTCAAAAAATCTCAAATTCACGGCACAAGACTCCTACCCTAGGTAAAACACCCTATTTGGAGTCACTTTTGTTCTTGGTCATACCCTAAAAACAGACAGGAAGTGGCTGGAATCTCCCCACGAAATCCGGCAGAAATCCAATTCGTAAATAGAGTTGCCTACGCTACAAATTGATCAATTCCTACCCAATAGGCAGCTTGAGCTCAGAAAATAGGTGAGAAACCATACCTCACTCGTCGGGATCGGTGGCCGGAAGAGAGAGATCGAGCCGGCAAAGTTTCGAGCGAAAACCAGACTGAAACTCGCGTTTTCTGGCAGCTGGAGCGGCGGCTGATGTCAGGGAAGGGCCAGGCCTTGACGGCGGGGCTGAGCTGGTCCTTTTGGCACCGGTCCCGTTCGCTGCCATGGACGGTGGCCGGAGTTTCAAAGAGAGAGAAAGGGAGGGGTTGCCGTCGGGGAGAGAGAGAGATGTGCGAGGAGAGAGAGAGAGAGAGAGAGAGAGAGAGAGAGAGAGAGAGAGAGAGAGAAAGAAAGGAGGGCATTTCTGACTTTTATCAAAAGTCCCTTTTTCAAATAATTACGATTCTGCCACTGAGTTTCATTCGACCATAACTCTCTTGTTACAACTCCGATTTGAGCCCACTACGTGTCTACGGACTCATCTTAGTACGACCTACGTAATGGTCTAGCCGGAATTCCCAAATTCCTTCCGAATAAGAAATTACCAAAAGATCCCTATCCCAAGGGTAAATTCATAATTTCACTCAAATTAATTAAAACGGGAATAAATTTGGAGTCGGGGTGTTACATCAATCAAGAAGCAAGTGGAGAAGGCAAATAGTTGAATGAAGAAGGGCTGAATGAAGAAGGGCTGAATGAAGATGGGTTGATTGATGAAGCTTTTAAACAAGGCAAAGAAACTGCCACTGTGAATAATGAGGAGAATTCTGACAAGGGCCAAGAAAAGCCAAGTCAAGGTTGTTCTGATAAAGGCAAAGGCAAGGATAAAGAGATGTCACATAGGGTGAAGTGTGCATTTGGTAAAAAAAGATGTGGCAGTTTGAGGAGGACAAAGACTGTTCACCATAAAGACAAAGTTGTGGGAGGAAGGGTTGATGGCGTCAGGACCGAGTTTCAAAGTCATTTTATGAAGTTGAGAAGTGGAAGAAGAATGGCAAATGCTGTAGACTTTGAAGATGAAGATGATGATGCTTGTGATAGTGATAATGAAGACTCAGATTATATGATTCCCAAAAACTTCAGTGAAGATGAAGATGATGTTTTTTTTGATGAATGGGTGGATAACCAAACTGAATGGACAGGGATTAAAGAAACTGGGAATGAGGCTACTCCTGATTGGCCTACAGATGTTGAATTGGATTCTGAAGATTCTAAGGGCAGGGATTATGCCAAGTATAATTCTGATGAGGAAGTTGATAAGAATTGGCCAGAGTTCAATGCTGCAACTGACATGGCAGATTCAAAGTTTGAGATTGGGATGTTGTTTAGTGATTGTAAGGTGTTTAGGGCAGCTGTCAGAGAATACTCCATATTGTAGAATAGGGATGTAGTGTTTATTCGGAATGAGGCTTTGAAGCTGAAGGCAGTTTGTGGTGACCCAGATTGTGGGTGGATGATATATGCTTCAAAAATGCAACATGACAACACATTGCAAGTGAAGACATATGTAGGTGAGCACACATGTACACAGCTATGGGAGAACCCTACTGTGAAGTCAACATGGATAAGCAAGAAATATGGAGAGAGTTTGAAGTCCAATCCCCAGTGGCTAGTCAGGCCATTCAAGCAAGCTGTTGAGAAGGATTATAATACAGGGGTGTCAAGACAACAAGTGTATAGGGCAAAAGAGAAGGCACTAAAGCTGATTGAGGGCAGTTTCAATGAACAATATTCAAGAATTTGGGATTACTGTGAGGAATTAAGGAAGAGTAACCCAAGAACTACAGCAATGGTTAAGTGTGATTTCCAACAACAGTTGGGGCAACCAAAGTTTCAAAGGTTGTATGTTTGTTTAAGAGCTGCTAAGGAAGGGTTCAAAGCTGGGTGCAGGCCTATTATAGGTTTAGATGAGTGCTTTTTGAAGAGTGTTTATGCAGGGCAACTGTTAACTGCTATGGGTATAAATGCCAATAATGAAACCTGGGTAATTGCTTTTGCAGTTGTGGAATCAGAGTGCAAGGAATCTTGGATTTGGTTTCTGGAGCTATTGGTTAAGGACTGTCAGATTGTGAATCAATTTGGCTTCACCATTATATCCGACAAACAAAAAGGTTTACTACCTGCTTTTGAGCAAGTGGTCCCTATGTGTGACAACCGGTTCTGTGCAAGACACCTGTTTTCCAACTATAGGCTACTTTTCAAAGCAAAAGCCTCAGAGACAAGTTTTGGGAAGCATCATATGCAACCACTGTCCCCCACTTTACAAGGGCCATGGAAGACCTAAAAAAACTGTCAAAGGATGCATATGAATGGCTAACCAGTCCAGATAAACCTCCAAGGCATTGGTCCAGGTCACACTTCAACACTCATTTGAAGTGTGACATGTTGTTAAATAATCTTTGCGAATCTTTCAATGCTACCATATTTGAATGTAGGGATAGACCAATTCTGTCAATGTTTGAGTATATTAGATGTAAGTGTTTGTGCCTAATAAATCACAGCCATAAACTGACTGAAGGAACTTCCTCTCGGCCATGGCACCTGCTCATGAACTAAAAACGGCCACGCTTCGTTAGGCATTTTGCCCTCCTAAAGAACAAAAGGATACGAAGGCAGAATCCTCTCGGCCTCGCGACTGCGGTATTATGGGCTGAGGCCGTAAGAAACACGGCTGAAGATACTATGGTCAAAATCACCACGTCGCCTCAGGGCCCCCACGCCCCATTTAATGAAGTAATGCCTCTGACTCTCATAGTAAACCCATTAGTCACAAGAAACATTTAATGCACGAGGGAAGTGACTGAAGTCAGGATTTGGCAACAGGAATCAGAGTGGTTAGGCGCAAACATTCTCACAAGTATTCTTACAACTTGAGGTCAGATCACCAACCACTAGACCAGGGCATTAAATGCGTTCCCACGGCCAAAGACGCAGAACCCATGATTAGGGCGGTGGCCGAGATTTGCCGAGATTTATGGGGGTCACACCACCATGCTTCATGATCCCAAATGCCGATTTGACTACCCACTTGCCCCGATCAGACTCCACCATGTAGATCTTTTTGGCCACCATGCAGATCTTTTCAGCCTCAATTGGCCCTCCAGGACTCCCCCTACAAATACTAAGCTCAAGACTACATTCAAAAGGTCCAACACCAAACCAAAAGGTCCAACACCAATCCAATCCTTCCTTGGTAAGGTCAACTTTTTAAGACGGTTCATATCCAATTTGGCAGGGAAAATCCGGCCGTTGACTCCTCTTCTAAAACTGAAGGACGCGGAGCAGTTCATGTGGGGGGCAGAACATCAAGCGGCCCTCGACGACATCAAGAAATATTTATCTCAACCACCGGTCCTTGTGCCCCCAAAAAGAGGGAAACCCTTGAGGCTTTACATTTCGGCTTCAGAGGGCTCTATCGGTTGTCTGCTGGCTCAGAACAACGAGTCTGAATGAGAACAAGCGATGCACTATTTGAGCTGCACCCTTAACATGGCTGAGCTAAACTACTCACGAATCGAGAAATTATGCTTGGCATTTTATTTCGCGGCTACCAAGTTGCGCCATTATATGCTTCCTTCGGTCGTCCAGATCATCTCCAAGACCGACCTCATCAAATATATGCTCACTCGGCCGATCATACGCTGCCGAATCGGGAAGTGGACAATGGCATTGTCCGAATTCACCTTCCAATATGGGGCTCAGAAGTCGTTCAAAGGTCAGGCATTGGCCGATTTCTTGGCTCACCACCCGACTCAGGGGCAGGAAGAGGAGTTGGAGGTCGAGATCGGCATGGCCCGCACGGAGAAGAACTATTGGACCATGTACTTCGATGGCTCCAATACCGAGACTAGATCTGGGGCCGGGGTCGTGATCGAGCCCCCCAAGTACAAAGGTGGCAATTTGCGTCCTAACTTGATTTCAAATGCACCAATAATCAGGCCGAATATGAAGCACTCATCATCGGTCTTGAAATTCTAAAAGAGATGAAGGCAACCCGTGTCCTGGTCTACGGTGATTCAGTCTGGCGTCAAGATGAGATGGTTGGTCCGGAGGCACGGCTATTATTTTCCGACCATGTTAAAGAACTGCATAGAATATGCTAAAGGGTGTATCAGGTGTCAAATCTACGGCCCCATACAAAGGGTACCAACTGAAGCCCTCCACCCAGTTACTAAACCATGGCCGTTCAGAGGATGGGCTGTGGGTATCATCGGCAAAATCTACCCAGCCGCGTCCAACCAGAACGCCTGGATTTTAGTGGCAACTGACTATTTCACTAAATGGGTCGAGGCGGAGTCCTATCGGTCCATTTCTAGCACACAGGTGGTCAGGTATTTCGAAAATCACATCGTCCACAAATTCGGTATACCGAAACTATCACGGCCGATAACAGCCAAGTTTTCGCATCAGCCGAGACTCGGGAGTACGCTGAAAGGATGGGGATCAAATTGGTCCACCCGACACCCTACTACCCACAGTCTAACGGACAGGCCGAGGCAAGCAACAAGGTAATCAAGGGCATCCTCGAGAAAATGATTGAGGAAAAACCTAGGGCATGGCACGACTTACTCCCTGAAGCCCTTTGGGCTTACCAAGTTTCAAAACGATCGGCTACTGGGACATCCCCTTATGCCTTAACCTACGGCCATGACGCCATCGTTCTGATGGAGTTAAAGGTTCGGTCTCTCCGTGTGACCGAGCGACCTGGGCAAGAAGAGAGGGACTATGCACAAGCCATGGCTCAGGAGTTAGAAGATTTGGAGCAATCCAGACTTGACGCTTATAACCTAGTGCATGCACAAAAGCAGATCGCGGCGAAGGCCTACAGCAGGAAGGTGAAGCAAAAGACTTTCGCCGAAGGCGACTTGGTATGGCGTGCTGTGCTTCCTATCGGGACTAAGGACCCTCGTTTCGGCAAATTCTCACCCAATTGGGAGAGGCCGTTTATTATCGAATGAATTCTTGGCCGAGGCGCATTTCAGTTGAGAGATAGGGATGGAGAATGGCACAACTTGCCAATAAACGGCCAGTATTTGAAGAAATATACCCCGTAATTATGGGAGACGACTGAAGGTGGGTTATAAGGATTACAATCAAATGGAGTAAACAACACAACAAAGATAAGCATACATTCGGTCAGGAAAAAAAGGGGTTATGTTTTATTTAGATTAAAAGAAAAGAGTCGCATTTACAAAAAGAACGGCCGGTCCTGGCCAAATGAAAAAACATACATGTGCGAAAAATAAAGTACATTCTAAATCTATGAACGGCCACTTCTTGATCCCCTCGCTAAAGCAGGCAGATGATCCTTCCCTAGGCGGTGCTTCCACCGCCCACATCTTCACTATCCGCGACCAGAGGAAGGGGCGTCACTCGGGCCATGGGTGAAACCAGGTTGAAGTCAAGGCCGTCACTCACAACATGGCCGAGGTCATCAAGCTGGACATGCCCAGGGCTGTCATTCTGGGCACAAAGGTAGCTGGGTGAAGCCAGGGCCGTCACTCTGGACATGGGTGCGACCGAGGTGCTGAGCCAAACAAACGTGGCTAAGTTGGAATCATCATAACAGACCCTCCCATATTCATCAATCGCATTACAGTTTCTCCACGGCCTCATCAGCAGGAGGGTCATCCTCCCTCAAGGCTGGGAAGGAATCTCGGCCACACCATGGCCGTGGCCCACGTCGACTTTCCAAAACGAAGGATAGTTGATGAACAGTAGGAGATGAGAGGCCATCTGGATCAGGCCACGATCAGCGGATATGGATCAAATCCAGCTCTGGAGAGACTACAGGTAGGGCCATCAGAGCAGGCTAGAATGGAGGAGAAAAGGGTGAAAGAAGAACGAGGCCACTGAACAAGAGAAGCGTTTTTTCTTAACCAAGGAAAGAAGGCTGAGGGAACTAGAAAGGGCAGAGAGAGCTTTTGAGGAGCATGGACTTGAGGATTCTGGCAAAGTAGAGAAAAATGAAGAGGGCAAGGCTTTTTATATCGGCGCTAGAATTCAACGAATGGACGTAGCTCTCTCGAGAATGGACGTGGCCCTCTCGGGAATGGGCGCGGCTCTCTCAAAAATTGGCGGCACGTTCGAAAGCGCGATGACGTGTCGGGAGCCCAGAGACTGTCGCTTCAGTTGACGAAACGAAGCGACGCCTCGAGCGAATCAAGGCAATGATGGCTTAAGCGATGTACCTACGCATTTAAAGCGCCAACTGTCAATCACTTCAAGTGGAATGCAAAGGGTCCATCCCTTGGAATCCATTCGGCCTCTGCCCAGGCCGCGACCGAAGAATCCAAGGAGGTGAGGGCAATGTTTGTGCCTAATAAATCACGGCCATAAATTGACCGAAGGAACTTCCTCTCGGCCAAGGCACCTGCTCATGAACTAAAAACGGCCACGTTTCGTTAGACATTTTGCCCTCCTAAAGAACAAAAGGATACGAAGGCAGAATCCTCTCGGCCTCGCGACCGGTGTATTATGGGCCGAGGCCGAAGGCCGTAAGAAACATTGCCGAAAATAATATGGTTAAAATCATTACATCGCCTCAGGGCCCCATGCCCCATTTAATGAAGTAATGCCTCTGACTCTCACAGTAAACCCATTGGTCACAAGAAGCATTTAATGCACGAGGGAAGTAATTGAAGTCAGGATTTGGTAACAGGAATCAGAGTGGTTAGGCGCAAACATTCTCACAAGTATTCTTACAACTTGAGGTCAGATCACCAACCACTAGACCAGGGCATTAAATGCGTTCCCACGGCCAAGGGCGTAGAACCCACGATCAGGGCGGTGGCCGAGATTTGCCGAGATTTATGAGGGTCACACCACCATGCTTCACGATCCCAAATGCCGATTTGACTACTCTCTTGCCCCGATCAGACTCCACCATGCAGATCTTTTGGGCCACCATGCAGATCTTTTCAGCCTCGATTGGCCCCCCAGGACTCCCCCTATAAATACTAAGCTTAAGACTACATTCAAAAGGTCCAACACCAAACCAAAAGCCTCCCACGGAGCAAATTATCTTTTCCTATACTCCACTTTCAATACCTTTAATTGCTTTCCTATGAGTAGTGGTAGATTGTAAGGAAAATCCATTCATCAATATATAATACGACCCTTGATTTTTCGAGGTGCCGGAGCACCATCCCTGTTATCGTCTCATTCACCCCATATATCATACGACCGTCGCTCTCTTAGCAACGCGCCGGAGCACCGCCCAAAACCCACTATCAACACCACCACTAAACGACCTTGTAGCTCAGGCCGTGAACCTAGCGGCCGAGATAAGTTTCTATCTTGGCCACAATCGTTTGATTGGAAGTCCAACTCAAAACAGGAGCATCACTTAACCATATTCTACCCAAACCTCATCACCATCTCTATGCACGGTAGACCGTGCTGGCACGCCCGCGCACAACCGCACCGCATCCAAAAGAAGGACGTCACGTGTCAACGCACATCCCCTCGGCCCGGAGCACCAGGCCGTGAGATTTGCGCAGCCGATAGTAAGTTGATGAAGAGAATACAAGGAAGAAGGGACAAAATGCTGAAATGGAACAAGCCTATCTGCCCAAGGATATTTAAGAAGGTGGAGGGAAATAAAGCCAAGGCAGGTGCTTGTGTGGCAATGTGGTCAGGTGGAGGTAAATTCCAAGTGTCAGCTGGTGGCCATGCACAATATATTGTGGACTTGGAACTGAGAACTTGTTCTTGTAGAGCTTGGGATTTGTAGGGATGGCCTTGTGTTCATGCTATTGCAGCCATAAATTATAAAGGGGGTCTTAATGTCATGGATTTTGTGGATGACTGCTATTTGAAAACAACTTACTTGAAGACATATGAGAATCTCATACTGCCTATGAATGGGATGGATATGTGGGATATGAGTGACTTTCCTCCATGTCTTCCTCCTTCTTACTCTAAACAACTTGAAAGGCTACGAAAATGTAGAAACAAAGAACAGGAAGAGCATAAGGGCAAGATGAAGATGAGAGCATCAAGCAACCAATTTGAAACTGCATTGTCTCACATTCCCAACACACATGACTCTCTCAAATGTGGCCAATGTGGTAAAAAAGGGCACAATAAGAGGACTTGCCATATGAATCTTCCCCCAAAAGCCAAACCTGCAACTAAGAGGAAGATGAGTACTGAAAAATACCCAGGTATAGCAACTCAATCTTGTTCAATTCTATCCCTTAATAACCTTAAGCTTTTGTTGCAAACTGATGTAGTTTTTATGTTGTAGACCACTCCATCTGACACATCCACTCTAGGTGGTGGTCCGAGCACCCTAAAGCAAAGATCCAAGCCTCCAAGGCGTGTGCAAAAAGGGAAGCCAAAACCAAGTAAGAAAGGACATGCCACTTCTGAAGCACAACCAGCCTTCCCTTCATATCCTCATGCATCAACTTCTGTTTCAACTGCAGGATCAAATGTTGTGCATTGAATGATTTTGGTTTGATTTGTTAGACTGGCAGTTTGTGATTAGGAGGTTTTTGGTTTTGATAAATTGGTCCTGTATAACTTAAGTGTTGACTTTTTTTAATGGATGTAATGGCATTCACATAAGCCTCAACCATTGTGAATGCAAATACATCCACTGAAGATGATGTTTTGGAATGAATTTGAATGGACATGAAATATGTACGATATGCAATGTCATTATATGGCTATTTTGAGCCCATTTTGAATGCAGAATTTTCTGAGTTTTTGGGTTGCCACTTTGCTTCATTATTTTGGTCATTCAAGCAGGCAGTTCCAGGTGCATCCATTTTCTAAGCCATTTTATAACTTCCCTGCTACATTGTTTTTGCCATTCCATTTTCTACAAATTTTGCCATTCCATTCACTTCATCAACTTACAAAAAGTCAGCAATTAAGCCCTTAAGCCTTACCCCTGAAACCCTAAGACCCTAAAACCCTAAACCCTTACATAACAATTAAACCATTACAAAATGCTACTAATAACCCAACACTTACTAAATCACATAAAATACCCTAACCAACCCACAAACAATACATTCATTCAATGGCAGAAGCTAATTCCAAGCTCCTCTTTTTGTTCACTCCACATCCACACATCCCTCCCAAAATGATGCTTGCAAATAGAACCCACGAAGCCACCAACAACACCCAAACGACCTTTTCTCTTTGTCTTGCCTTTGCCACTGACTTCTCCAGCTTATTCTGTGATTTTAGAAGCCCAGGAATCACTGCCTTTGACCGTTCACACATGGCCGGATCAAACCATGCCTAGAATTGACAACCCTGAAAACCCTTCTTAGTTTCACGTACCTTTGCTGCACACATGGAAAATCGCCTCCTAGGATTCGAATATGTCCTAGAGGTTCAAATTGTAGCAGCCTTTCCGCACCAACACATCGACGCCTCTTCATTCATTTCACCCAGCCAATTGGATCCTCTTTGTCAGTTTCCCTTCACTTTTTTCCTCGCTCCTTTGTTCTTGAAAACACGAATCCAATCCATCTAAGTTTGTTCGATTTTTCAAAACTTGGTAATCGAAGCACGCTTTGGAACGCGTGTTGACCGTTTGTTTGTTTTTTTTCGGAAATTGCCCATCGTCTCATCTCTTTCTAACTGCTGTTTGGTTATGAGGTGGGTCCCACGACTGCCACGTCAGCATTTAACGGCTGACTTTGACGGTCAATGTAACGACTGGTATCAATTGGTAATATTTCGAAATGTTGGGTACGAAATTGATAAAAATAAAACCTTGGGGCCCATTTCGATACTGACACTAAACCTCTGGGGACTAAAGTGTAGTTAATCCAAAAAAATTATATTGGTTGAGACTTACTTTTTCTTGTTGAACACATGTATCGCGAGTCAACCTACTTTCTTTTTTCCTTTTTTTTCCTTCTTCTTTCTCTTTTCTATTTTTATTTAACTTTTTTAAACATTTTTTATGTCCCCCTTTTTCTTTTGTACATTTACACGTTATACAAACTGATATAAACTATTTGAGACCAAAAACAAACAAACAAATTGATATAAACAATTCATGCGCTCCACAGCTACATGATAATAGAATGGAAGCTTTTCAGTTCTTAAGTTTACCTTATCTTCAACTTTATATTACATATTGTACTAATCTTTTTAAAAGCAAGACTTATCTCTTTTTTCTGAGCTGTAAAATAAGACAATTTTGTTTGTGCAATCTTTTGACAATACTTTTTTTTTTTACTTTTTTTTTTTTTTTAAGGATATTTTTTATTGAGAAGAGCGATAGTATACTAAACTCACACACACTGCACGGATGCTAGGACTCGAACCTAAGATCTTTTCTTGGGATGCTAAGACACGATACATCCTTATCTTGAGCTTGTTCATCAATTTTGTACATAATTGAGTTAGTCTCTTGGTATGTAACCTTTTTACTGTTTTTCTTTATAAAATTTAATTTGCCTCCCCGAGTGTAGACGTCAATTTACTCTTCAATATGAAGTTTAACTAATTTAATATGATTTCCTCGACTTCAAATAATTAAATATAATTGGGTGACGTACGTGGAGTTGTTGGGCTATGATATCATGATGCAAGTTGAGTTTCCATCCCAAAATCAATTGGGAATGGAGGGAGTGACCAAAATCCTGATAAGCCATTTGTAACTTTTCAATGTAGGACATTTCTTACCGTTCTCATACATATGCACATATACATATATACTATAGTAATGTGAAGAATTAAAACTTGCTACTCTAGCTAGCAGCTTTCTCAATACACTACTACAAAAATTGAAATAGACGACGGGAAACCACCGTCGTGAAATCGACCCGCCATCTTTTGTACAATCAACAACGACGGTTAATAACCAACGTTGTTAAGGAATTCAACATCCATATTTATTACTAACCGACGTGTAATTACTATATAATTAACCTAAAATGAAATCTCCGACAACATTAGACGACGGTTTTATTAAAAAGGAGACATCTAAAGGCTGTTACATGTCATGATCCAAAGAAGAACCGACGTACAGATAATTATCCACGTCTCTAAATGAAGGGAAAAAGACTTGGATAAGCTGGAAACCGTCGCGGTTAATATTTACTAACGTAAAAAAAAAAAAAAAAAAAAACAACCATAAACAACGACGTACACACAAACCAACAAAAATGTTTAAACAGTATTACATGTCATTTGTCTTTCAATGGCCGCCGTAAAATAAAATAACTACGTCCTGCACTAGGCATCACCGATGCTTATGTATTTATCCACGTCGCGAACTATAATACAAACCGTCGTGTTAACTCGTTGACACGTCTGTTTTTTTCAAGATTCGTTGTTTAAATAGAATAAAGAAGGCCCTTTAACAGAGGTAGACATCACTTTTTCTAAATAAATGACGTCTAAAATATTTAAAATGACAGAATATTACTCAATATCGACGTACAAAACTCTCCCCCACGTCGGTTTATGTCAAGGGCTAACGTTATAAATAGTATTTAAGGCGTGGATAGAAACATAACCAATGTGGATTATAGATTCAACGTCTGTTGCTATAAAATAAAGGACGTGGTTAATTACTTCACTACGTCTACAGATCCACCTGCTTGACGTTGTAATTGCTTACCATGTCGGTTCTTATTACATAATGACGTGGTTGTCCTTTTAAAACTCACTTGTTTGACCTGCCGTGATGTATGTATGCGCGGAGACGTCAGTCGTTATAGACTAGCAAACGTGCAGAACATCTGTCACGACAGTTAATGGAACTGAAAGGCCTTTATTTTGTGGTTTAGACGATGGTTTATTTTAAGCAAATTGTCTTAATTTATTTTTTTGTTTTACGATCTGTTGCCTTTTGAAACCCGACGTTGTTTTTATCTTAGACGTCTGTGTTTCCAATTTTTATCCCTGATCGTCGTACTTTACAGCTTTAACCCAGCCTTTTTAATTTTTGATTTGTCTTGCCCAAAGCCTGCATAATGAAAATGTGATAAGAATTAAAATATTGTACATAATTATTAATTAATGTCATACAATTAACTGAATAACTAAGGTCATACATTACAACAATCAATCCATCCATATATCTTCACACCCATCTCTAATATTTTCATTCCCAAAGTCACCCACTAGGTCATCAAATGTGTCAACATTTAGTATCCCTCTAATAAATGGCTCACACTCAATTCTAGTATCACCTAGCACATCATCACCAATAACATTATTATATTCTCTATTAGGCATTGATAACACTACCGACCAACCATGATGCATTGGGTCGTTAATATAAAATACTTATTTGACTTGAGAAGCCATAACAAATTGGGCATTCCTATGTCCAATTTTACTCAGATCTACAAGGGTAAATCCAAGTTCGTCGACTACAAGGCCCGAAGTGTTATCTATCCAATCACACCTCAAGATTGAGATTCTAAACTTTTGGTAGCCAAGGTCCCAAATTTCTTGAATAAGACCATAAAAACCCATATTGGAGACAATAAGGTTTTTATCCTTGGCACTAGCAACTTGCATAGTATGTGCAAGTAAATAAACTCCACTATTTTGGATAGTTCGCACATCATCTTGTGCCTTGGTGTTAAATTTAATACCATTAATAAGATAGCTCCTATATGATGGCACTGCCATGCTTGGACCAGCTGCTAGCCACCTCAAATTTTTTGATACGTCATTATTCTCTTCCCCATTAAGTTCACTTTGAACCTGCAAATTAATCATATATACCTTAATTCAATCTAACATATAGAATGGAAGAAAATTAAAAGTTGATGCATGTCATTCAATAACATATATATACCTTAAAGTGGAGCCATTGAATGAAAGTGCTATTGTGCTTATCTTGCAACCACTTTGTTCTCTTTCTAAATTTTGGATATGTGGTCTTGATGTGGATCATATGTTCCCTACATTGACACCAAAAAATCAAGCATTATGATTCCTTGTATATAAGATAAACATAAGGAATAAAATGGCTCCATATGAAAAATAAAAGTCATACGTACTCGATATAAGGCAAGACTTCCTCCGTATTCTCCAAGACATATAAATGTGCCTGGTTTAACAAGTCTCGATCAACTAAGCTTACTGTGCAACCTGATAATGGCTTCGAAACTCCCATCTTCTGGCTTGAAGGCACTCCAACTGTATTAACTTCAGATAAATGCTCGGTGCAAAACTCTACAGCTTCTTTAGCTATATACCGTTCAGCAATGCAACCTTCCGAACGAGTACGGTTCTAAACATACCCTTTTAGCACTTTCATATACCTTTCAAACGGATACATCCATCTAAAATATACTGGGCCACATAGACGAACTTCTATGACAAGATGTACTACTAGATGAACCATGATATCAAAGAATGAAAGGGGAAAGTACTTCTCAAGCAAACACAAAGTAATTACTACATCTTCTTCAAATTATATAATTTCACCAAAGCCAACAACATCGTGTACTTACTACTACCAGGGTACAAGGGTCGATCTCCATCCCCAATCACATTGGCAAACTCATAAGGATCAAATCCAATATCGCCTAAATCATTATCATCCATCCCTACTTCTTCAGAAACAAAACTGAACCCACATTGCTCATCCTCTTCCACATTTCTACTAGCATTAGTAGTCCATTCCAAAGGTTCTCCGTGCCATGTCCAAATCTTATAGCTTTGGTCAATTCCATTAAAGTAGAAGTGGTCCCTTATAATTCCAACTCCAAACAATCGAATATTCCCACATTTAACACATGGACAAGGAATATGAGTTGTATTTAAAAGATTTTCTACAGCAAAATTCAAAAATCCTTCCACACCTAACTCATATGCCTTCGATCTTCTATCCGCATGCATCCATGACTTATCCATCTCACACACTATAAAATCATACATATAATAAAGTGAAAAGACCAGCAATGAAACACTACAATATTGACAGAGGAGAACAAAGTGGGAAAAATGAAAAAAAAATAGCACAATAATCAGACGACGGTTTGTACAAAATAATCGTCGCGTAACATATATTAGGATGATGGTATGTCTATTTACCGTCGTCTTTAAGCAAACAACAAGATATCTGTATTCTTTTTGAAGAACAGGGCTGGGTTATGGTAGACTAACAACGACGACGGTAGTAAATAAAAAGCCGACGTATAATAAAAATTTAGACGACGGTTGGTGAAACCAACCGTTGTTGTGGTCTACAAAAAACCAAAGCCTAATTCTTCCATCCCCATTCCATTTCAAAGAACCCTTAACAGAATGTAAACATCAAAACATAAAAGAACCCATATATAGCTCCCAAAACATAAAAGAACCCATATTAAGAAACTAAAGCTGAGAGAATATACAAACTAACAAAATATTTAGAGAGATCTAAGAGAATATTGAGAGAGTCCTGAGAGAATATATACAAACTAATAATAAGAGAATATTGAGAGAGAGTTGAGAGAATATACTTACATGGATATTAAGAGAGAGCTGAGAGAAAATATCAAATGTTTGAGAGAGCTCTGAGAATATACCCAATGCTTTGAAAGAGAGCTCAGAGAAAATACCCAATCTTTGAGAGAGAGCAAAAACTTTAAGACAAATTTATGTGAAGAGAGAGAAGGAAATACTTTAGGGTTAAATGGAAATTTGGAAAATACGTAATAGCCACACTCTACATTTGTTGGTTGTCTAGGAGTGCCTTGTAGATTTTTCCATATGGGTGATTTACGTGATGATTGTTTCCCTGTGTGAGAGTTATACATTTTGATTGAACTATATCAAGAAAACAAAAGTGTTAATGACAAAACTAAAAATCAGCATCAAAATTAACCATCGTGGTAAATAATTGAAGACGACGGTTTTGTAAAACAAATGAAGTTGTATTTTATATACAACGTTGGAAAATAAGAACCGTCGTTGTGTTTCATTCTAACGTCGGTGACGAAGAAAAACGACGTATAACCAAAGTTAATTTTAAATGAAAGTTTAATAGAAAAATTTAAAAGTCCTAAAATTAAAAACAAAATCGACGTGGTATTTCAATTACGACGCCAGTTTCAAGAAAATACTAACGTTGTAAATGATTCAAAACATCGGTTATAATATACCGTCGTGTGTTTTCACTACAACGTTGGTATTGGAAAAAGCTGTCGTATCAATCAAATGTAGATATAAAAAATCATAGGTTTTCATTAAGAAACCTACGTATTCACTATATTTCTCATGTCCTCGTCAACAGAGCGGTTTGGTAATGAATTCATGTAATAGACAGTCACCTTAGCTAGTCTCACAATTTTTAACACCCAATGACCCCTACACAAAATTATCCATAAATATTAAATATACTACAAAGAAATATATTACAAGGAACCAATTAAGTGTAGAAGGGGACTAACCCTGGATTATAAGGCACCAAGTAAAATTGATCCCCATCTGCCTTTTTCAGGCTTTCTGAGAGATGTTTTGAGCAGTGAGATAACGTTCCAGATTGAGAGCTGACTTGTCCAGGGTCCACGAGGCCAACAAGTTTTACCATATTTGCCATTTTTAAATAGTCAAATAGGTACCTAATTAAATATATGAAATTCAATTAAATGAAATTTTAATTTAAAAGAAAGAAAATGTAAAAAAAAACAAAATTGGATTTCTAGAATTACCTCATGTATACTGCAATCACTGTGGCTCTAATCGCAACCATGGAAGCAAATTGTAAAATGTCTTCACTCAAGAGCCTGGTATCATGATCAGTGCCAAACATTTCCTCAGGCATGTGAACTGTAATGGTCTCGTTAGCAGGCTTTAACTTGGTCTCGACATATTGGCATAGGGCTAACAGAGGAGCTGGCATGTCAAGCTTTGACAGATCCTGTAACAAGAAATAAATAAAGAAATAAAAGTTAGTGTGTTCATGAAGTAAAATAAACGACTCCAACAAATCAACAAAATCGACGTGGTATATAATATCAACGACGGTTTCTAAAACATACTGACGGGGTAAAGGTTATAGACGACGATAAATACATAACAGTCGTTGTGTAAAAGTTATAATGTCGCTACACAATAGAAAGGTCATCTAGGTTAAACTAGATGACGGGTTTTAAAATAAATACCAACGTCTATTTAAAATTTAAAATTCAGAAAAAGAAAATGTCAGAGATTTTACAGTTTGATCTTGACGGTTTTCAGCAGCATCAGCATTAGCATCATTCATGGGATTGTCTTCATCCAATTCAGGGGCTCTCACATTAGAGCAGCTTGCTTTGTCAGACATTGGATTTTTTGGGCTTTGCTCTTGAGGAATTGGAGGAATTGGAGTAATTGGTGTAGTTGGTGTAGTTGGAATTTTACTGAGCATGTTGGGATCAAAGTTGGGAATTAGTTGACTGAATTGTTTCAACATAATTTCCCTCTCTACTCTGACTGCCTCCATAACACTTTCCTTTGCCCTAGCCTCCATCTTTTTGGTTTCCTCTCTCACTGCTGCCATAACACTTTCCTTCAATTTGTCATCAAATTTTACTCTCTGCTGTCTCGGCAAATTGAAGAATTGAGTTGGGGAAACCCCAGCTCCAACACCTCTGACCCTCCCACCATGCTCAGGTGTTCCCAAAGCCATGGTCAAAACATCGTTGCTCCCAGAGACAGTCAGAGTGCCCTCGGAGACTTGTTTTTTCAAATCATCCTAAAAGTGAGAGAGAGAATGTCAGTGAGTGAATAGATAGTAAAACTGAACAAATAAATAAATTAATAAAACTGAACAAATCATCATAAATGAAATCCAACATTTTCAATTGTCTCCCACAACGTGTTGTTATACCTTTACAAGGACAACGAATTCTAGTTGTACCTGGGTTGTGTGTACGTGCAAACTCAATAAAATCCTCGATTTCGTCCAAGTATTCGTCTGCGCATCTATTCGGGTTCTGTATCCACCTTCTGTTCATAATTCCTAGAACCACAATCACAACACAACAATCACAACAACTTCATACGAAGTCATAATGTTACCTTATGCCTCCGATAAGGGCCCTATCCCACTTGGGAATGCATAGTCATGTCACGTAATTTACGGCTACATGAAATTAGATTTCAACGTGGATGAATTTCAGCAGCATCTTGATATAGTTCTTGAGGTGTACTGTGGGTATAAATACCTACGTACCACCCGAAGAATGTACAGAGATAACAGCGAAATCTCCACAATCGAAACTTAATCTTGTAGCCGTACATTACGTGACATGACTATGCATTCCCAAACTGTCCAAATAATGGGACAATTCAAGAATTAATTGGACCCTCATGCTCATGCTTTATGCATCCAATCCAACTAAATCCAACTAATCACGAAACTAGGACTAACTAAAAAAAAAAAAAAAAAAAAAAAAAAAAAAAAAAAAAAAAAGAAGTTAATTTCAATTAACTTTGTACATCACAACACATTGTGCTACGTCAAGCACAATTTAACAACATAATATAAATATAATTTCACAAAAAAATAATAAACATAACAAACTAAGTTTAACATAATGTAATTAATTTAATATTTTTTAAATATAAAACGAATAAAATACATTGTCAATCGTTCCCCACCAATCGCTAATTACAAATATCCCTAACGAGAATGAAATTAATAGTGTTAGTATGAATTTACATTAACACTTTTAAATTAACGACAAAAAATATTTACCCAATGAATGTATTGAATTCCCAACAGAGGCAGAGGCAAAGAGAGGCAGAGTTTTTTTTTGGCGTTCTGCCTCTATAATGGCAGAATCCAGATATGAAGAAGAAGGCTTTTGTGCGATGAATCTATTTTTTCATTGCGCAAATTACCGTCGCACAAAAACACTTTTACGTCGCAAAAGTGGTCCATTTCGTCGCACAAAATAACTTTTTCGTCGCGCAAGTACGTGTCGACATCCCACTTTTGTGCGACGAAGAATTGGATTCGTTGCACAAAATTTCATCGCGCATGAACGTGCCGACATCAAACTTTACGCGACAAATTATATTTCTATCGTGCAAGTATTTGGCGCCAAAAAAAATATTACACGTTTTTCTTACGCGACAATAAAGCTTGTTGTCACACAACTGTTTGCCGCCAAATAACAAAACCCTTTGTTTTCTATCTACCTTTACGCGACGAAAAAGGCAACCGTCGCGCTAGGTTTTCTTTTGCGACGATATTTGTCGTCACGCAAGTGTTTGGCGCCAAAAAAAATAAAGCCGTCTTTTTCTTCCTCACTTTGCGCCACGACTATGTTTTTTGTGAGCAACGAAACTTTTGGTCGCGCAAGTTTTTGGTGGTTTGCGAGACGAATTTTTTTTTCCGTCGCTGAACTGTATTTTGCGCGATGAATTTTCTGTCGTCGCGTAAAAAGTAAAATGTAGTAGTGATACACGGCTCTGGCCACCTAGTTCTCACCATAAATACATCTCCATATCCTATTTTTAGCTATTGTTTCTCCTAGATTCAATCGACCTAACTTAGGCATCGGAGGGTCTATGGCCAACACTCCCTTTTGTGGTCAATTTAGGCCTGGTGTGGTCAATTACTCTGGTTTTTTTTTACAGGAATCGAGGAAGAGAAAGAAGGAAGATTAGAGAATCTAATTTGGATCTAAACATATGAAGTGTATGAAATGCTAGATGCAGATTTTGAAGAACAGAAGCAGATTTCAAAAGCAATACGGAAATCTAAATTCGAAAACCATGGCCTCACCAAGTCGAAAATGCATAGTAAAATTTTTTTTATCAAAAAATTCTTAATGGGTGAAGTCCGTTTCAAAAATAGAAACAGATTTCAAAAGCTATTTGTAAACCTCATTTTAAAAACCATGAACGCTCTCACAGAGAAAATGGAAGAGCTAAAAGATGCCTCTCATCAACAGTCCAGAAGTGAAAGTGTTGGATGATCTCTACCATTAGCCACCCTTTTGATAAATTAGGGCATCACAAAATAAAGACACCTGTGAGCCAATGATAAGAGCTAGAATTGGACAAAAATGGTTAAGATAGAAAAACTACAGCTGGCAACAGAGGCAAGCTCACGTGAAAAATAAATGATGTGGAAGTGACGCGTGACAAACAATGATGACTAGTCATGCAAAAGAGAACACTACAATACATGCAATGCAATCAAATATGAATTACCTTCAATGAGCTTTGAGAGCATGAATCCATCATGAAGTTGATCTCAGCCATACTAGATTATCTTAGCGCTATCCTAGATTAGTCTAGCCTCTTGAGCTTGATTAAGTGCATAAAAAATTAAAATCAAATTTACATGTTTGCCCAGGAAAACTAAAAATTTAGTTAAGCAAAACCTAACAACCCACGACCACATCCCAGACCACACGCAATGAAGCGACTTCATGCTACAACTTAGGAACACATACACAGCATAAAAGCGACGCGGTAAGGCCAGGTCATGGTTTTGCTAAATGACGAAAATTAACCTGTGTAAAGAGCACAAGTTTTATATTATTTTCTTTACCAAATAAACAAGTGATATAGTAGTATATTTTTTTTAAAACACACAAAGATAAAGTAAATCAATCTTAAATAAATATAAGATTAAAATAAACTGTGTTAGCATATATAGTTGTTTTCTTATGCGAACGTCCGGGCGCCATTGTAAACGTGGAGGAAAGTTGGGAGGGATAATAAAAATACATGTCAAAAAGAAAATGAAGGAAAGAAAATAAACGGTCCACGAGTAAGCTAAATATGAATGAGCATGCAAAGACTTCAAAGTAAGTCTTTTGTAGACTCTAAAATTTGGAAAAGCAAAAAAGAAGAAATCAACGTCCGGACATGTGTGGTCCAACATGACTTTTCATACGAAGACTTGATAGTCTTTGGAGTCACATACCTTGCCTTGTGCGTTACTTGAAGCCGTACTGGAAGGAAATTGATGGACATAGACAGAAGCAGCAACCACCAGCGCATTGCTTCCCCAGAGTTCTCTTGGCTTTTGTATGAAAAGTATACAAGAGAATAGTACTTCCCTTCCAATTAATTTTGTCAAATTAAGTCCACAAAATGTGATCAACTAGGTTTCAAGTGTTCCTCTCCTTTACGCGTCTTCAGTTCAACGATGTAAACAGAAATTCTTATTTCTCCCTCTCTTCCCCCACCACCCCAATCTATCCTCAAGGGTCTATAAGTTCACTCAACAATCTTGTCTTCACCTTAATTGTGTTGTTAAGAAAAACATGGCATCATCCTCCAAGACTTTTCTTCTTCTTGGCTTTATGTTTGCTCTTGTGATCCTCATCTCCTCTGAGGTCTCAGCTCGTGAGCTAGTGGAAATTACGAAGCTAGCAACCACTATTGGTGAGTTTCTAATTTGTTTTTTTATAACTCAGATGTATGTTTATATTTTTTATTCCACCGATCTGTGAAAATATATCTATGTGTGGGTATATGTGGATGTTCATATTTATGACCTCTACTCATGTTACTCAACTCATATTATTTTCTTCGTGGGTGTTGTATTATCCTTACAAATAATACAAACTAAAAAATTTTGGCAAACATTAAAATCACCTTAAAGATAAACTATGTCACATAACCCTATACTTGTCACCTGATATAATTTTTTTTTATATAAAGGACGACTTATATATATAGATTAATCTTATTTCAGGGGGTAGAGTCTTAAAACCCGGGCCAGCCATCAGTTGCGGTCGTAATTCGTATTCTAAATGCCTACCTAAACCGAGAGGGCATGGCCCCCCAGCCCCCGGTCCCGGGAGAGTATAGGCACAGCCAAGGGCACCATGAAAAACCAGGACTTGGTGTTGCTGAGACTGAAACTGGGAATTAAATAAATAAACCCTTTTTCAGTGGATATTGCAGGTACTATGTGGTAATAATTAAGAGTTTGTTTTGTCAATAAAGGTTAATGTAATGTATTGGTTGAGTTGTTAATAAAACTCTCAATCATAAATAATTAGGATTATAAGGTTTATCTTTGTACTAGTACTCATTTCATACTGTGTCTAAGACATGTGGCTTTCTATCTTTATATATATATATTTGAAATCTATCCTAGCAATTTCTTTTTCCATAATTTGTGTATCAATGAAAATCTCCATTAAGAGTAACTATATGTTGATGGAAGTTTTAAAATTAATTCAAGCAAGCCTTTCATATCATAATGTATTAAAAATAAGTAATTTCGACTCATTTTCTTTACAATATGGATCTTTGAGAAACCGAATAAAATCTTGGAATTCATCTCAGCCAAATGGACCTGCTTGACAAAAAAAAGGACCCGCTCGACTTTCTTTGGCTCTACTTGAACACTGGACTTGTGCAAAACGAATATCAACAAAGTCCTAATCCAATTTAATAGCCTAAGATGCCTGATGCCATCGCTCATCTCTTTTTCATTGCTTCACTCTAAGTCTTAATCTCTTCCTCTAATTTTGGTAACCATTTTGTTTTCAATGTTGAGTTTTTGTTTTGAAAACTTGTGGGAGCAAACATTTTAGTCTCCAATCAAGAGACGCTATGTGGACAAGATGTTAGTATGAAAATTATATTGGCATTTTCTAAACTCTAGCATAAGTCGGGAATTAGTGTGTGAATACGTTTTACTGGAAGTTTTGGCACAACACATTCAATTCCGGATTTTCAAAGTATGGCTGGATCGATATGAGAAACTTGATTTTCAGGTAAATCATGACATAATCATTCATTCATTATAGGATTCCTAGCTGGAGTTATTTTCACTCAAATGTTTATATTAGTTCTCTTTTCAATAGGATTAGATTTTATCTCTTGAGATTATTTTCCTATTTAGACCTTATTTTGATTTAAAGATAAAATATACTTTTTCATCTTTAACTTATTGAAGAGCACGTCCTATTTGGTTTCAATGTTTTCATCTTGGTTTATATTGTTTCCTTATATAAATTGATGGGATTGGAAGTTATTGAAAAGCATGCATAAGCTGGCATGATTGTTTAAAAGAATCAAATCTCTTTAGGCAATATTTGATCTCTTGGCTTTAAGCAATTCCCTTGGTAAAAGGAGAATATGTCTATATAAAGACATGGCGTGACTTCTTGATTTTTTACATAGCTTTCATATGTTTTGATTGATCATCTAAATTTCTCAAGAAAAGCTGTTGTGCATATAGTTGAGATAAGTTATCAAGTGTTCCATGTTTACTTGGTGATTTATCAAATACTTTCATCATTCATATTGCATTCATGTACATGTTCTGTGACTCATACGATTGAGGGCACCAAAACTGTTTTGGCGGTTTGTCTCCGGTGAATTTGAAGCAATTGTGACCAATATTGTGTTCAACATAAGGAGTGTCGAAAGATCATTCTGCAACATAAGTTGGGTTACGAAGAAGTCGGTAAACATTATTTAGATTGCGTCTAGGATAAGTGTGTGAGTACTTCTTGTAATCATCATTATATAGTAGATTTATTTTGAACTGAGGAGTCCCGTAGATTTTCCCCAGAGATGGGGTTTTCCCATGTAAAATAATTCTTGTGTGTTCTTTTACTTTATGCTCTGCACGTTTCAGGACTGATAAGCCATATCAATCCTGCACCGAAGTTTATTTTTATTTATTGATTATAATCTTAAATTAGCCTATTCACCCCCCCTCTAGTAATTTTTAGTCATCCTGTAGGTAATTTCACAAGAAGAATATCTCCTAGGTTAAATTAATTAAGTTATTTATTTGGCAAGATATTTGACACCAAAAATAGGGATATTATCTTTATTTGAAAAGATAATATTAGTAATTAAGATGTTATCCTTATTTGGAGATATTATCATCAAATTAGGAGATTTGATCCCAATCAAATCCATAATGGACTCAATCTCTACAATTTGGGGAAAGAATAAACTTTGGAGATATTATCATCAAATTAGGAGATTTGATCCCAATCAAATCCATAATGGACTCAATCTCTACAATTTGGGGAAAGAATAAACTCTTTTCTAATAAGAGTTTCTTTGCAAAACCCTATCACGCAAGGAGCTTATAAATACACGGCTATACCAAACATTCAAGGTAATTCTAAAACATGAGAAAATACCCAAAACTCTCCATCTCTCTCTCTCCCTAGCCAACTGCGCCACCACCGCCGCTAGCCACACCACTCTTGTAACACTCTCGACCCAATTTAATCGTTTTATTCAATTTATCTATTTGTGAAATTACAATTTTGCCCTTGGGTGGTAAGGACACTTTAGTCACTTTTTGTTCTGAAAGGATTTTGATGAGTGGCACCATTGTGTAGAGCTCGTCGATACAAGTTCATAGACAGGCGGCACGCTTAATTCCTAATTGTAACAATCGCGTAAAGGTCTAGAAACAGAAAGGCCAAAAAGAGAATTTTGAAATTTGTTACCGTTGCTACAATAACTAGGCCAATTCTCTTTCTCTTCTCTTCCTCCCCCCCCCCCCCCCCCCCCCCCCCCCCCCCCCCCCCCCCCCCCCCCTCCCAGGACTTATTCTTCTTCTTCTTCTGTCATTTGCAACAGTGATTGTTCGACTTCTAGGCCACCAAATGACGTCGTCGTACACCGGTTGGCCGTGCCAGCTTCACGAAAAATGTTCCTCTCGTCCACCTCTACAAAACCCACCCAAAACCCATTTTGATTTGTTGATGGTGAGCATGATTCGAAGCTGAGAAAAAGGGTTAGGTTTTTCTGTGTTCTTGCATTTTACAGCGATTCTGACAACCAAATCCAGTGAGGTATGAAAATTCATCCCCTCATCATGCTCTACCTATTTATGTACTTAGTTTGGGTTAATTTTGTAGTTTTGGAGAATGATTTACCTACCTATATTGGGCCTACAATTTTGGCCCTTTTTCACCCATTTCCGACCATTTTTTGGTCGTGGTCCAAGAACCAAAAATGCTCCCTTAGGTGTAGTGAACGTATTTGTAAAGGTATTGTAGGGTGTTTCAAGACATGGCGTTGGATTTTCTGGCGTGTGTGTTGTAGAGTGGTAGTCCCTTGATTGGACAGCTCATTCCTAGACGCATGGTAGAAAGTTGAAACCCTACTGTTCACCCGTTTTGTGTTTATTCCTGAGATGGAAGGGCAAAGTTCCCCATTGGCTTGAAAACCGTTGAGTGGTCAGCAAGTCAACTTTCTTTGGTGTGCGAGCATGCCACTGTTAGCAAATAATCCTAGTAGACTTCTTAAAAATGGATAACTTGCGCCCCAAGTTACTGATTTCTAAACAAGTGATTGTGAATTTGGGTGAGGAATATCTCACAAGTAAGTTCTTTTCTTGCCTCAAACTGGTGATGACGTCATAATTTATCTCAGTATAAAATTGGTAATTCTGGCCAAAGTAATGGATGATAAAGTGAATCGTTTTAGACAGAACTGCCTTTTACAAAGCTATAAAGGAAGAAATCAACTCTAAAAAAACAAAAAAGAAAGTTGGAACTCCATTTCTGTCTGGGTATAAGCTTCTGATCCGGGCTGGACTGGGTATGTTTCTGCTGGACTGGACTGTCAGCAACTCTAACTGCTAGGTTTCAGCTGTAAATCGATACCAACGTTTGGTTTTGGCAGAGCCTTAATCTATTTCAAGCCTTGAAAGGCTTTTTGAACAGGCAGAACTGCGGCCTCTTCAATCTGCAAGGGGTAGAAGTGGCTGAACTTGAAGACTTGCTGAGCTGGAACTGCACTGTGGTACCTGTTCTGTTTGATCAGGGCTCTTCACAAATTTGTTGAGGTTTTCATATTTGTGAAAAAACTCAAATTCTGCTTGTTTTGGCTTTTGCTGAACCAAATTTGTAACGAGAGCAGTCTCGTTTTGAATGACTTTTTCTCTAAGTCTGGACTTGGGAATTCTAAGAGAAGGAGAGAGATTTTGATTGCTTTAGTTTATTTGAAGGTTCTTGATGATCAAGTGATCATTTGGAGTTTCTTTGCCTTTTGGCTGATTTTTGGTTGTTTGATTGATTATTGAGTTGAGTGTCTTATTCTGTTCACCCTCTCTTCTATTTATAGGAAATGTTTTCTGGAGTAGGGTAATTCTTTTAATAATGGGCGGCAAAATTTCTCAAAAATATCTCTCATTTTTTAAATACAAAGAAAAGGGGATTGTATCAATTCTGGCAGATAGGCTTTCAACAGTCAGTTCCTATGGCAATCACTTCCCTGTATTTGAAACAAGAACCTAACCCCTTTCTAATCCCAACTGCCCCTTGTGAGAACTCAAACCGTGATGGTTAGTTTGTTTTTCCAGCTTCGAACAACTCCATGTTCTCCTGCTTATCTCTGAATATATATACATATATATAGGGATTTTGATCTTCTGTTTTGGCAGAGTTTTTCAGAGATGTCATCTTTCTATACCTGCCCCATTTTTAGCTCTTTTATCTCTTTCATTTGATATTGTTGACTTTCAAAGTTTTTAGATAGTCACGTGGGCTTCACGTGGGCTCCCTTGAGAATAGTTCTTTCAAAAAAGATCTGTTGATTTGCTCCTGGGTTTTTTTGAGAGATATAGTAGATTTGGGCCCATTCTAATTCTTTTTTTATCGATTTGTTTAATTTGTAATTGCCATTTAATTTGGCAATTTTTTTACATTTATGCTATCTCCTAAAAAAACGTGGGTTGGGCTTTCTCTTGATCTGACAATTGAAGCTCGTTTCTCCATTCCTTTTCTTTCGTGGGCCCTTTCGGGAAGTGGGACGGCGTGTGTTTGTTTTTGGCCCAAACAATGCCCCCTTACGTCTGAATCGTTTTAAAACGGCTTCAGACTTAATGATTGACCCATTAATGATGCACGTCATTTCCTGCCGTTGCACTAACGCGCGTCTGTCTATGCGTTTAGACTTCGTGGGGAACTAGGTTCTAACGGCTAATTAAATCTGAGCAACAACTCCTTCCTTCTCACTTGCCCACGATCTTCCTGCTTAATTTTATAAAATTTATATCGCATCTTCAATACTGATTCATCGAACCCTAGTTTTGTCTCGGCTCTGTCTCAATTCTTGTATTCCTTTTAAAACCGTCTGTTCTTTTGATTCCGTTCTTTCCAATTCTCCCCTTTGTTTGTCTTACTTTGAAAGAGAGAAGGAAAGAATGTCTTCTCCAAACACTCATGCCAAGAGCTCCTCTCCTTCACGACTTCCTGCCTAATTATTTTTTTATCGATCTATTTAATTTGTAATTGCCATTTAATTTGGAAATTTTTTTACATTTCTGCTACTTCCTCTTCTTCACGCCTTTCTCATGATCTAACAATTGAAGCCCGTTTCTCCATTCCTTTTGTTTCATGGGCCCTTTTGAGAAGTGGGCCGGCGTGTGTTTGTTTTTGGCCCAAACACCTGCTAGCTAGTCAAACAATCCCAGTGTTGGATTGTTTTCCCCGGGTACATGATGTGCACTATGATATGTACCTTCCTTGGTTACGTAACCCACACGTGGCTTTGGATTTTCCGGTGCATGGGCTCACTTAGTTACTATCACTTTACCGCACGTGACGTTGGATTTTCTTGCGTGTGGTAAAGGTCCGGGCACCTTTGGTCGGGCGTCCTGTAGGCCCTTGGTAGGGCATTCTGCGCACGTATGTCATGGTTTGGTTTGGCCACATATGGCGTTAGATTTTCTGATGTGTGTGCCGTAGAGTGGTGGTCCCCCGGTTGGACGGCTCATTCCTTAGCCACATGGTTATTGAGGAATCTTCCATATGGTCTAGTCAAACAATCACCCGGTTGGATTGTTTTCCTCTGGTACATGATGATGGTATGGGGTGTGTTTATATATATACTTATCTAGGTAGGAAAATATGTCGAGTCGTTTTCGGGTTGGGGTTTCTTGAGCATATGCATGGTGAGTGCTCTGCACAGGTGTGATCATTGTTATGATTTTTGGACAGTGTTATTTTGCAATTTACGCCTTGGATAGGGTATGGTTTTGGGAAAGAAATGATTTTGGAAATGTAATTTGAGTTCAGAGAAAACGATTAGTTTTAAAAGAGTTATGCACAGTTCATGTGAGTTTCTACACGGAAATGGTTTTGAGTTTGAATCATGGGAAGAAAGGAGTTTATAAAATATTTAGTTATATGCCTTGCAGAAATTGAAGTTAAGAATGGATCTAAATTTAATTGTTGGTTTTACTTGGACAATATCTGTATGTTTCTGAATTGTGATCCTTTTTGTCATAAAAACTACATGTGACTTGATCCCTCACAAAGAGGTACGTAGGTAGCCAGGGGTCTCACCCAGGTGCAGCTGCAAATTAAATTATTATGTTTGTTAAGTTTGGTTTTGAATATGTCGGTGGGCCTGAAGCCCGATTGAAACTTGGGTGAGATTAAATGCTTGTTTTTATTCCAATTTTACTAAATGGATGTGGTTAAAGTGTGTTTGTGGCTATGACGGGTCTGAAACCCATTTTGGAGTGATGATTGATTTTCGCCTGAGTCCTTAGAACTGCTTGAGATTGTACATAAATGGTTTTAATTGCACGTTATGGCATCGTTTTCTAAAATGTGGGGGTTAGTATGTTGCTATTGTTTAACTTTAAAACTTTGTTTTTGTTCATTCACAATTTTCTGTTTTGCGCTCCCCCAAAGCAGTAGTTGACGCGAACTGAGCAGTTAGGCCGAGCCTTCCTCTTCTCGTGCCTCGGCTTAATTGTAGGACACTTGTTGTCCATTTCTTGAAACTTTTACTTTGGTTGTTTAACTAGAGATTTCATACTACTTTGACATTCACTACATAGGGTTGAAGTTAAGGCCGGAGGCCTATTTTGAAATCAGTGTGCTGCTGCATTGTGTGTGTTGGCAGTTGGTATTTTGTTTCTGTTGTGTTTGATGGTTGGAAAAATTTGTTTAAGTCCATTTTTCAAGGGAGACTTTGCCGAAATTTCGGTAGAAGTCTCAACCCCTTTTTCCTTAGTTTCAAAGAAGGGGATGTTTTTAGTAAGTGCGCCCAACATTAGTTTGATGTTAGATGGGTAACGGGGTTCAACATTTATTCTGAGGTGGAATTTGAGTCAGGTCCTATCAATTCGCCTCTCTCCATAGTTTACATACAAAGTTCCGGCCACCACACACAGCTCCTGCCGCCCGGTTCTTACCATAAATACATCTCCGTACCCTTTTTTTAGCTATTGTTTCTCCTAAATTCATTCGACCTAACTTAGGCATCGGAGGGCCTTTGGCCAACACCCTCTGGGTGTGGTCTATTTACTTTGGTCTTTTTTATAGGAATCGAGGAGGAGAGAGAAGAAAGAGGAGAGAATCTAATTTTGATCTAAACATATGAAGTGTATGAAATGCTAGATGTAGATTTTGAAGAAGAGAAGCAGATTTCAAAAGCAATACGGAAAAAATCTCAATTCGAAAACCATGGCCTCACCAAGTAGAAAATGCATTGTAAAAGTTTTTTCTCAAAATATTCTTAATGGGTGAAGTTGATTTCAAAAATAGAAGTAGATTTCAAGAGCTATTTGAAAATCTCATTTTAAAAACCAAAAACACTCTCACAGAGAAAATGGCAGAGCTAAAAGATGCATCCCAACAATCCAGAAATGAAAGTGTTGGATGTTCTCTACCATTAGCACCCTTTTGATAAATTAGGGCATCACAAATAAAGACACCTGTGAGCTAATGACAAGAGCTAGAATTGGACAAAAAAGGTTAAGACAGAAAAACTACAGTTGGCAACAGAGGCAGGCTCACGTGAAAAATAAATGATGTGGTAGTAACACGTGACAAATAATGATGACTAGTCATGCAAAAGAGAACACTACAATGCATGCAATGCAATCAAAGATGAATTACCTTCAATGAGCTTTGAAAGCATGAATCCATCATGAAGTTGATCTCAGCCATATAATAGATTATTTTAGCGCTATCCTAGATTAGTCTAGCTTCTTGAGCTTGATTAAGTGCATAAAAAATTAAAATCAAATTTACATGTTTGTCGAGAAAAACTAAAAATTTAGTCAACCCAAACGTAACAACCCACGACCATACCCCAGACCACACGCAATGAAGCGACTTTATGCTACAACTTAGGAACACATACAAATAACATAAAAACGACGTGTTAAGGCTTGGTCATGGTTTTGATAAATAACGAAAATTAACTTGTGTAAAGAGCACAAATTTTATATTATTTTCTTTGCCAAATAAACAAGTGATATAGTAGTATATTCTTTTTTAAAACACACAAAGAAACCATATTCTTGAAGAAACCAATCAAGAATCTGATTTCGATCTAAACATATAAAGAGTATGAAATGCTAGATGCAGATTTTGAAGAAGAGAAGCACATTTCAAAAGCAATATGGAAATCTCAATTCAAAAATCATGGCCTCACCAAGTAGAAAATACATAGTAAAAGTTTTTCTCTCAAAAAATTCTTAATGGGTGAAGTCGATTTCAAAATAGAAACAGATTTCAAGATCTATTTGAAAACCTCATTTTAAAAACGTGAACACTCGCACAGAGAAAATGGAAGAGGTAATAAAAGATGCCTCTCAACAATCCAAAAATGAAAGTGTTGGATGCTCTCTACCATTAGCCACCCTTTTGATAAATTAGGGCATCACAAAACAAAGACACCTGTGAGCTAATTATAAGTGCTAGAATTGGACAAAAATGGTTAAGACAGAAAACCTACAGCTGGCAACAGAGGCAAGCTCAAGTGAAAAATAAATGATGTGGCACTAACACATGACAAACAAGGATGACACTGGTCATGCAAAAGACAACACTACAATGCAGGCAATGCAATCAAAGATGAATTACCTTCAGTATGAGCTTTAAGAGCATGGATCCATCATGAAGTTGATCTCAACTAATTCTTTTATTGTTGGGTTTGGATTCATAATTAATCCTATGGATCCTTAGGATTGGCGAAGCCATATCAGATTATCTTAGCGCTATCCTAGATTAGTCTAGCTTCTTAAGCTTGATTAAGTGCATAAAAATTACAATCAAATTTACATGTTTGTCAAGAAAACCTAAAAATTTAGTTAACCAAAACCTAACAACCCACGACCACACCCAAGACCACATGCAATGAAGCGACTTCATTCATGCTACAACTTAGGAAAACATACACAACATAAAAATGAAGCGTTAATGTAACATCTCACATCGACCAACGGAGAGAGGGTGATGTGCCTTATATATATACATGTCCACCTCCATCAAGCACGAGGCCTTTTGGGAGCTCACTGGCTTCGGAGTCATGGGAACTCCGAAGTTAAGTGTGTTGGGAACAAAACCGTGAGGGCAGAGAGGGGGGCCCCAAAGCAGACAATATTGAGAGGGGTAGTAAAAAATATATGTTGTCTGTATGGTAACAACGTGTGAACCTTCACATAGAAGAAAATCTGTATATATTGTATATGTCTATAAATATATATATATATATATATATTTGTATATGAAATGTTTTTGAGAATAAGAGTTCATTCATAAAACAAAAGGCATACAAAGACATGAAACTTATTTTACTCAAGATATATGTGTAGACTTGATTTTCTTCTTTGTTCGTTAAACGATTTACAAAAGAAGACAAACCATCAACGTTTGTGGAAAAAAAAATGAAGGACAAAAAGAAAATGAACGTTTGTCCACGAGTAAGCTAAACTATGAATGGGCATGCAAAGACTTCAAAGTAAGTCTTTTGTAGACCCAAAAAATTGGAAAAGCAAAAAAAGAAGAAATCAACGTCCAGACATGTGTGATCCAACATGACTTTTCATACGAAGACTTGAAAGTCTTTGGAGTCACATATCTTGCCTTGTGCGTTACTTGACGCCATACTGGAAGGAAATTGATGGACGTAGACAGAAGCAGCAACCAGCGCATTGCTTCCCCAGAGTTCTCTTGGCTTTTGTATGAAAATATCCAAGAGAATAGTACTTCCCTTCCAGTTAATTTTAAACAAAATAAATATGAAATTTTGAACTGGTGATTTATTTGTATATTTTTTAGTGTTCTTTGTCAAATTAAGTCCACAAAATGTGATCAACTAGGTTTCAAGTGTTCCTCTCCTTTAGGCGTACGTCTTCAGTTCAACGATGTCCACAGAAATTCTTATCTCTCCCTCTCTTCCCCCACCACCCCACTCTATCCTCAAGGATCTATAAATTGGTTGAGGCCAAGCCACATTAAGTTCACTCAACAATCTTGTCTTCACCTAAATTGTGTTGTTAAGAAAAACATGGCATCATCCTCCAGACTTTTCTTCTTCTTGGCTTTATGGTTGCTCTTGTGATCCTCATCTCCTCTGAGGTCTCAGCTCGTGAGCTAGCGGAAATTTCTAAGCCAGCAATTCCTATTAGTGAGTTTCTAATTTGTTTTTTTTAACTCAGATGTATGTTTATATTTTTTATAACTTGTTTTTTTAACTCAGCTCGTGTGGGTATATGTGGATGTTCATATTTATGACCTCTACTCATGTTACTCAACTCATATTATTTTCTTTGTGGGTGTTGTATTATCCTTACAAATAATCAGTCAAATCATAAATCACAAAAACAAACTAAAAAAATTCGGCAAACATTAAAATGACCTTAAAGATCAACTATGTCATTAATTAAATTTGTTGATCATTCGTAGGGATGATTTAAGAAAAGGACCTAAAAAATGAATATTTCAACACATTTTCAACCCACAAACTTTACCATTCAAATCATAGAAATATAGACATTACATATGTATGATGTATCTATGTCATTTCTTTTGATCCGAGAGGAGAAGGAATTTGAATTTGAGATGCATATTTTTACAGTGAGAACATATGTACTATTAGACTAAGTACTTATTGGCATCTATGCCATTTTTTAAGAGAACTATCTTTGTATGTTTGAGTATAAATGTGAATTATGTCCCTAGTCTAGATAAAACAATTTTAATATTAAATTTAAAAATTAAGGGCAATATAGTAATTAGCAAACCCTTAATCTTCACTCACCCACTTTTACCCTCCTAGACTAGACTCAACTGTGGCTCTATTCTAATTTCTACCTTTATGTGAATTAATAGTCCCAATAAATTTTTTTTTTAATTTTTTTTAAAAACAAAATCTCTCAAGATCTTCTCCATGTTAAGTTCATTTTACTAGGCTGCTGTTTGCATGGCTTTGCTCCGTACAAAATACAAACCATCTATGCTTGTCAAAGTGATATAAATTCTTTAGACTTATATAGATTACTTTTCTTTCAGGGGGGAAACCTTATCCCTTTAAAGGCAGACCAAGTACGCCAACTGTCAGATGCAATCCGTATATTAGAGGATGTGTCCCGTCTCCGCCCCCGCCATGCAATCCGTATAAGAGAGGATGTCACCGGCCCTCGCGGGCCCCCGCCCCGGGAGAGTATAGGCACAGCCAAGGGCACCATGAAAAACCAGGAGACTGAAACTGGGAATTAAATAAATAAACCCTTTTTCAGTGGATATTGCAGGTACTATGTGGTAATAATTAAGAGTTTGTTTTGTCAATAAAGGTTAATGTAATGTATTGGTTGAGTTGTTAATAAAAATCTACTTGATTTTAATTAATTATTATTTTATAAATATAATAGCATACATACAATTTTATGTTGAAAAAATAACGTACATATTACTTCTTTTACGAAAAATGATGTACCTAGTATGAATGTACTTATTATTCAAATAATATACCCAACTTTTATAAACGCATTTTGGATATAATTTACCTAATAATTTCCTATTATGCAATAATATAACTTGTAATTTACCTATTACGGGTATATTGTAGGTATATTAAAGCCAACACATTTATAGGTATATTATGAAAATAAATTCCTACCCGAATTGGATATATACAAGATAGGTAAATTTGTAAGTACATTATATTGTATTGTTAATAATTTACCTACTATATTTTATTGGGAAAAAATTTGAGAAATTTTTTATTGGTAAAAAATTAAGACTTTTTTTAATTGGTCGAAATTTTAGGGATTAGAGGGAATGCCCAAAAAAAACAAAAAAAACAAAAAAACAAAAAAGCTATAAATGATGAAGTATTAATTAGAAATGAGTCTTAATGACATGCTTGAAAACTGTCATGTTTACTTATTGAGTAATGCTATTTAAACATACAAAATTGACCACATTAGATGACCACCTTATGTGGCAGCTGATGTAGTCATGCCACGTCAATTAATGAAATTGTCATGTGGATTTTATTTTTATTTCTTTCTTTCTAAAATAATTATTAAAAACAAAAAATAAAAATTGAAATAAAAAATAAAAAAACCTTAGCATCCCCGGACTCTTCGTCTCTAGCACTCCCTTCTTCTTCATCTTAACGAGTGCAGAACTAATGTTCTGGGAGATGGCGTGGGTGTCGCAGACCTTGGGGATCTGGAAGTTCTCTATGTCCATTACACAGACATCTCCGCCTTACCCATCAACGCTGCCGCCGTCGCCATCTCCGCCATGCTGCATCCGCTCACATCCCCACACGTTGGCGCTCTCCAAATACTCTAGATCTTATGGTCACTGCTCACTTATGATCGAAGATGGGGATTATTGATTCTTAAAAAACCCTCAAAACACCAAAATTCAAAATCAAAATCAAAATCCTCTGGTTTTGATTGGGTTCCTCTCTTCTTGTAATTTTGTTGTTTTTCTTGAATTTGATCTCTTCTCTAGTATATCTATATCTCTTCTCTAGTTTTGAAGGGGGAGGAAGAAGGGTGTGCTGGAGACAAAAAAAAGTCCAGCTTTTTGTTTTTTATTTTTTTTATTTCACTTTTTTTTTTTTAATAATAATAATTTAAATAAATAAATAAAATAAAATAAAATCCACATAATAATATTAATTAATTGACATGGCATGACCACATCAGCTGACATATAAGATGATCAGTTAATGTGGTCAATTTTGTGTGTCTAAATAGCATTATCATTAGTTATTTGATGTATGGTGGCAAACAATGTAAATATATAGAAGTACTATGACCTTTTATATATTTTAGTTTGAATTTGGGTTTTTTACATAGATTTCAAAATTAATGGATTGATGTCTAGAAAACAGAAATTGTACGGGCCTACATTAGACTAACCCATTATTCTAATAGGTATATGGTAGTATAATGAACCTTTTAGCTGTAAGAACAAATTATACATTGGAGCACGGGGTTCTTTTGGCATGAATTTAAGCACCTACAAAAGAAGGGCACTGTCCTTCACAAACATACCCACACATAAGGTGATTAAAAAACATGCTTCTCGTAATAGAGAGGTCATATAACTCTTGAATTATTTCAAGGAGATATTTAGTCCACACGGTTGACTTGTAAGAGAACACTTGTTGACTTTTATTAAGAGATATAAAACCATAAACCTAGCTAGTGATTTAAGAAATTAAACGACAGCAGAGAGGACTCATGAACCCTCAGTTATTCAAACAGAAAGCTAACACACATATTGACTTCTACGAGAGACAACCAAACATGGAGCTGTCTGTTTTCCTATTACATTCACAGGCTATTCCAGAACTTGTTTACCCTTGTCCTTATTAAGCTTAGGACCCTCGATTCCTTCCATGCTTTTAAGGAGAGGGTCTTGCATGGAGCTGTCTGATTCTGATCTGCTGCTAGGTCCTGCCTTGCCCTCACCGCCATCATGGTAGCGCTGATCATTTGTTTCTTTGGTCTCAAGAAAAAAGGTAAACTTGTCCTCATAATGATATACTGGACGGAAACCATACATTTTCGCGTACAGCCCTCCCTTATCGCTTGCAAATGAAGCGTTTACGCGACTACACCCATTCAACTGATCTTGAAACCACTTCCGTGGTATACAGGACAGCCAAATGAATCCTTCATCTTCTAACCACTTTAATTCTCCCCCCGTTACAGCTTGGCAAGGATAGCTTGCCGTGAGCATGTATATTTGGTCTTACTTGATGGTATAAAACCATTGATTTTACACAGTTTTAAAGAGCACGAATTGATGTGCAGCCTTGTCTTGTAACAACGGGAATAATGAAATTGCTATTCACGCTCAAATTCTTCAACTTTCCACTTTTGTGAAATTCCTTTCAATTACTAATATCGGTGCCATCTGCTTTAGGGATTATTAATTGAATATTTTTTTATATCCAGATTTTATAGCTTTTCAGTTTAATTCTCATTCTTAGAGAGCAAACATCTGTCTTTCTTAGATATTAGTGATCTAACAAGTAAATAGTTGGAAAATGTGGATAATATATTAAATTTCTTTCTAATCTTGGTCATAACGTTGTTTTTTTTTTTTCTTTTGTAATCTTGGTTAATTCGCACCTGTTGGTGGGTGTTTATATGTCCCTATTGCTGCCGTTTTTTTTTTTTTTTTTTTTTTTTTTTTGGGGGTATGCGAAGGTGCTGCGCATCAAGCAAGCATAAAAGCATTGAAAATATTCGTAATTTAAGCTTTAGTGTACAAAGTGCCTTGAATCTAGAACTTAAAATTATTTTTCTTTACACCTCAAAAGGGAAAATCGACATAAAAAATACGTAATAAATATCTAGACCTAAATATGAAAAAATTCAATACGCCTAGATCAAAGAAAAAATAGAGAACGCTTTGGATCTCGTCATAACATCGGTGTTCTTCAGTTTTTGGTGGACCTATGTCGATCAAATCTTTTGTTTGGCAGATCTATTGTCTCATATTTGGGCTGACTTTGGTTGTGCCTCATGTAGCGAGGTTGCCCTTTGAGGTGTTTCGACTTTTTCATAGTAGATCAACTGCTCATTAGTGCGTTGTTGAGGCATCGGAGTAACTATGTGGCATTCTCTATAGACTATATGTCATGCCCAGAAGGAAAGATTAGCGGTGGTTGGTGTTCCTTTGGCCAACGTTGTTTTATTTATTATTTATTTTGGTTTAGTTTGTTCAATAAAGTCTAGAAACTCTATGAGTTTTGTGTGTTATTTCCCTCTAGTGATTCTAGAAACATAGTTGAGTTTGTTAGGTGTTCCTAGTCTCTTTAAGAGAGCGATGCCGTTAGCAGCTAGTTTTTGTCTTTGATGTCATTAGACTAGATTCTGGAAAATAATTATGATGTTTGAAAGAGGTTTTAGAAAAAATATTTTCGAGTGTGATTCTCTCTAGATGGTTACAGTATGTGTCCTTTGAACTTTTTATTTTTATTGATCTAATAAAATTTTATCCTTTTTTTTATACATAAATAAAATAAAATAAAAATTCATGTTAAGATTAAAAGCCTCTTAACAAATTAATTAATGTGCCAAACATCACCTTCAAGTTTCAATATTTTCCAGAACAAAAAAAAAAAAACGAAAAATTGCAATTTTGTTAATGGGCATATATAAGATTAAAGTTTCAAACAATTGAAGAAGTTAACTAGGTACCTGGCTTTATCCAAATCCCATCCCTTGATAATGGCTATTTCCGTTAAAGCTTTCCTCCACTTGCCCACCTCCCCCAGTACGGTATTTTCTTCATGTTTGGCAAAGGCCCGGCTAAAGCTTCCAGTTTGATTCTCACCTCCGATGGTTTGACGTGATAGAAAACCGGGAAAACTTGGAGTTCCCTCTTTTTCATGCATTCAACAATATGTGCAAGTTCATCCAAACACCACGTTGAAGAAGCATACTCTTTTGAAAGAATGACGACTGCAAACCTCGATTCTTCAATGGCTTTCAAGAGTTCTGGGGCGATGAATGTTCCTCTCTTCAGTTTTTCATCATCCCTAAAGGTATCAATTCCTCTCTGGTTCAAAGCATGGTATAAATGGTCCGTAAAACTATTTCGGGTGTCCTCACCCCTAAAACTGAGAAACACACCATGTGCCCATATTTTAGGCGTTGAAGAAGCGGATGATGGCAGCATTTCGGTGTGGGTGCAATCGAATCAAAACTGATGCAGTAGGTCGTACAAGAAAAGTAAGCGACAGAGAAGAAGATGATCGAGCACAAAGAAAAAAAGAGGGAGGAGCAAGAGGATGAAGATGAAACAATGATGTTGATCGATGGATGGCAATGGAAATTATGATGTCTAGTTAATTTAACATTATTTTATGATTAAACATGTTCATTTATTCGCCAGCTGTCCCCGAAGATTATGCATAATCAATTGCCAATCAAGTCATATATATATATATATATATAACATTTTATAGTGAAACATTTGATGAGTTGCTCATGCTACACACGATCAATATTAAATTGCTTATACAAAGTATTAGTAGTGGAGTTTCTTTTCAATGATATTATATAGTGGAAATTTTGATGAGGGAGTTGTTATTACTAGTTATGTGCACCACTTTTATATTACTTTCTCTAGTAGCGCTATGCCTTACCTTTTTTATTATTATTATTATATTTTTTAGGAGCAGATGCTTTTATAAAATAGTATCAAGGATAGCAAAATCATAAGAAACTCAAATGTGAGAGGCAGACAGACACAATAGTGTAGTCTTTAAAAATATTTGCAGCATGAACCATATACTAGGCAACAAAAGAAAAGAAAAAAGAGGAATCTTGGACACCTCTTCAATCGATCGCACCAAACAGTAGTCCAGCGACTGAAACACCCTACAAGAGAAAAACTTCAATTTTGAGACCTTCAAGATCTGGGAAGGGAAAAATGACGTACTCACAAGCAAGCATTTATATGCACCATTCAAAGAAATTGCAACCCATAAATTTGGGTTAGGCTAGTTGGCTGTGACAATAAATCTGCCACAATAGCTTCAAGCTTAATTATTAGTTAATTGATTTTTACGTGAGACCAATGTGTTACGTATATTAGAGCAAGTCCAATGTGTTAATTGATTTTTTGACTCTCATCAAATACATACATTCAATGATTTCCCAACTTTAATTAATATAGGGTTTTTATCACAAATGATTCTTGAGGTTTGTGAAATTATCCATTTTGGTTTTTTTTTTCATGCCATTAGGTTCAATCTGTTAGATTGTTGACATGGGTAGAGAAAAAATGGAGGGTGAGAGAGAGGAAGAGAGGGAGAAAGGGAGGGAGCGGGTCGGGGAAGGGGGGATTGGGGTTGGGTAGAGGAAGTGGGGGTCTGAGAGAGAGAGAGAGAGAGAGAGAGAGATTAGAAAAACACTTCGTTAATGTAATTACAAGAAAAAAGATCAATAGCGACCAAGTCACCGGTCACTAATAGAGCAGGATCAGTGACAAAATATGCGAATTCAGTCACTAATGTTTGTTGACCACAATGAATTTCTTTTACACATTTATTTCCACTTTTTAATCACACCAATATTTGAGATTAAGTAGTGATCCAGTTTAGTTTGGTCACTGAAAGCTGCTTGCTTTTAAACCAAAACAATGCCGTTCTATTTTTAGTGACCAGGAATGAAATCAAGAACAGAATTTGCCTCTATACAATGGGGAGGGGAGAGGGCTGTTGCCTCACCTTTACAAAGTTCTTAAAATGGGGAGAGGGCTGTTGCCTCACCTTTACAAAGTTCTTAAAATGAACGGATATATTCAAGGCATCTTTTTATTGTTTATCAACAATAACAAAAAAATAAAAAATAAAAAATAAAATTATATCTATTATTGTTTATCAGGAATTCGATGAAAGATGATACCACACAAAAGGAATGTTCTAGTAACTATACCGACTATCCGTCACATTAATATAAATAAAATATCTCTAGCAGACAAAATACTCTTAAAGACTTACCCTTTGAACTTCTCCCAAATGTAAAGAATGAAACGCAAATGAAACTAGCCACCGGAAAATCCACTGGTACACTTATTGGAGCAAGAAAGCGCAATCTGTTTATGCCAGAATTCCAAAACACAGATCAACATACAACAAAACACAACAAAGCCCCAATGACAACATCCATATTATAATTCACTAAATTCCCAAAAGAAAAAATCCGCCACTTCACTGTATTTGCTCACTCACCAACCCAGGAACAAAAGTTAGGTGGTCAAGAACATCAAAATAGTCCAGGCATATGAGATCAAGTTAAAGTTGCAGATCGAATTCTATAATTTTAATTCTAATCTAAAGTCATACTAAATTATCATAATAATGGACCAGAAATCTTACATGGCTGTGCCCTGAGCAGTCCTACATTGCGAAAATACATTGAAGAATGTAATATTCTCCCACAAACTTGTATTCCGTCATGAAAACATCAGATAAATTACAAAACCTAGCTTCTTGCACATGAATGAGTAGTTATAAATCAACGAAACTCCCAATCCTTCAATTTCTTGCTTCCTTTGGGTTTTGCAATAGGCGTGTTCATTCCTGCCATTTTAGCATTATACTTTGACCGAAGAGGATCATTGTACGTCCATCTGAAATACAGAAAACGGTAAATAAATGTGCTTGTTTGGCAAAAAATTTCGGGATCAAATAAAACGTATTCAGATGTACATAGTCTGGAATTTAAGATTAAAAGAGAAGCCAAAGTGGATCCTATTACTCATGATACAGTTATATTCCCCAAAATACTTATAAGGTATTCCAAGCCACTTCCTTTACCAAAAAGGGGAAAAAGCCCTATGAAAAATTCATCAGAATTTGTATGGTATGTTCACCTATTCACAACTCAACTTTTGTTCTCCCTCAAACAAAATTCACATCAATTTAATATATATTCATACCACAAGACAGCTCCCCTTAGTGGAACCTTAACTTTACATACTAAGAAATCCAAGTGACACAACCACCAAAAAATAATACTTATACTGACATATAGAACCCATCCAAAATATGTTGATATAGAAATGAAAGTAACAATATGAATATGACCATAAAAAATTGCTAATAAAATTGAAAAGAACAATAACTTTTCCCATGTTCTATTACTTCAAAGTTAAGCCACCAACGCTTTGTTCCAAAACTTTAAATTATTCCTATGACCACAACAATATCAATGTAGTTTTTCTATATATTGTTGAAGAAGTTTTAGCTTATTATCCTAAAATTTTGACTCAACCCATGGCTATTCTTTTTTATTTTTGTTTTCCTGTCATTCCATTTACAGATTATGGATTCCTGGCCAACCGGACTTTGGAGTCTTGAAAACATATACAGATATAATGATGTAGGACAAAGAAAAAGTGCAAAAAGATATGGAATTGGCATCACTACTAAAAGTTTATTGGATCACTCCTAGCAATAGATCAGAAGGTGTCTTTGGCTCTCTCCAATATCATTCAAGCTACACATGAGAGTGGGAAATCATAGAAAACTATAATTTATGCGATGTTCAGGTGAAAGACAGTTTTTGGTTAGGAATACTTGTACAGGTGAATTAGGTGATGTTTATGTCCATCTTCTGACCAAAAAATAAAAAGTAAAAATGTTGACCATCAGTAAAGTCAAATACAGTGATATTATACATTTACCATAACCAATTTTCTTTTTGATTCCCTAAAGCATTTTATAAATCAAATTTTACTTATCAATGAATATAACCTATTGTTTAATTATTATATCAAACTATTTAAGCTAATAGACATATGTGCTAATAAATCACCATACTGCTATTGGACCACACATACTTTTCTACAAGACTAATGCTCATCAAGTGCTACGTGAATGTCCTCAAATCTTACTATTCTCCAACCCATAAAATCTTACGATTTGACTGAGAAATTCAGTAAGATTAGCCCTTCCATTCGTATTCACTTCAAATAAAATGTGGGTAAACTGACACAAACTCTAACTTCCCTTAAGAAAACAAGAAATATAATAGTGCTTGTGGTGTTTAATGAATTCAACACAAATATAAAATAGGTAACCAGAGTGGTTAATGCATTAAAGAAATTGAACTTACGGATTGTTCCAATCAGTGGTATCCTCATTGACAAGATGAGTCCATTTCGTCCTTCCACTACGACCAAAATGTTTGACCTGCATTACCTTGGGCAATATTGTTTTGTCCATCTTATCTTCTCCAGTTGGGGCAGAGAAATCACGTGTGTAAATTCCATCTGTTCCAACAGTTGTAGCATAGTCATCAGGTTCTGACTGGAAGAAAGCACCCTTGTGGTAATATTTCTGCATAAATCTCCACTTCTGCTTTGGTTGTGGTGCAGCTTTCGGATGCTTCCTCTCCCAGTCCCTCCTCTCTTCCTCTGTCATGTTTCTAACCCTTTCAATCTCTTCCTTCTCCTTTATCATTGCTTCCCGGTCCTCCCTATCCCTCTTGATCCTGGCTATCTCTCTTGCCTTCCAAGCTTCATACTCCTCTGCCTCGTTTATTTCATCATCAGTATCAATATCAGCAATATTTCCTTCCTGTTCCAATCCCTTCTGAATCTCTTCGTCCTTCCGAATCTCCTCAACCACAATCTGCTTTGTCTCTCTCTTCCTTTCCTCCAAATTCCTCTTCCTTGATTCCTCAAGGGCTCGTTCTTCAGCCTCAAGTCGCTCACGTTCAGCAATAGTATCTCTCTCTGACTTCGGCACAAAGACAGGCTTCAACATCACCATACCAGTAAGCTCTTCTTCTGAGTCAGTATCATACTCAGACTCCTCTTCCTCCTCTTCCTTTACTTCTTCCTCGTCTTCCGACAGAAGGAGTGGAGCTTCTTCTTGCTCCCTTTGACGCAACTTCTCCTTGATCCTTCTTCTTCTTTCCTCCAAAGCATCTGCGTCCTCTTCCTCTGCTTCTAACCCTTCCTGCCTCTTGGCTTCTTCTTCAATTGTTGAAACAATCTCAGCTTGCCGGATACGCCTATGATCAGCTCGAACATCCTCACGATTATCTATCCTGCTCTCAGCCAAACGGCGCAGTCTAGGATCATCTTTTCTAACAACATCAGAATATTCCTGCGTGGGGAAAGCTTTCTCCAATGAAGCAGCTGCGGACATCCTAATATCCCCATCTTCGTCGGCATCATCTGCCCACTCGGGAGCTTTTCCAGGCCAATACCTTTTAACTTTTGTTTGCCCAATTTTACCTCTGAGCTTATCCCTAACTGCTATCACAGTATCACTAACACCTGCTGTTACCGACATTGTTGCACCTTATAGACACTCTCTAAACACTGGTTTAAAACATTACACCACAACTTCTCATAGACAGCGCTGAAAAAACACTATAATAGGTTATAATAGAGTTATAGAAAGTGCCTTGTCAGCCAAAGATATGAAAGCCTGAGCTATATAATAGCGTTTTTTACCCGCTATCGAAAGAACATAAACTTTACAAAGAACAGTGCCAATGACAAAAGATGCAGATAATTCATCAAATCTATTGTTGTGGCTATTAGAGCACAAAAAGCCAGATATTCATTTTATTTTATTTTTAATTGCCTGAAAACCTAGGAATTCACTTTGAGCTATCAGCATTACGAAGGTACAGGAGCTTTACACAATAAATTAAGAATAGAATTAGCTTTCCAATTCCAAATCTCCAACCCCCAACTTGAATGCTATTCTTATTGTCTAAGTTGTAATCACGAATAAGAGCAAAGCTCCTTAGCTAGTCCTATTTTCAAGCAAAACCAAGAAAAAATTCAGAAAACTTGCCCCAATTCAATACTCAACAAATTTAACCCTAAATCAAATTAGGGACATAACAATTGTTTTGATATACTGATTTGTCGGATGCCTAGACCACAACCCTAAAAGAATGAGAGTTATCACCTGTCACAGAGCTTCAGACGTTGGGACAAGAGCAGCCAGCGTGAAAGATAGTGCGAGTTTGATAAACAGACAGCGAGCTAGAGAAAAATTTCCACCATGAGAGAAAGAGAGTCAGAGCGGGAGAGAGACAGAGAAAATCAGAGCGAGAGAGCGAAGAGAGATCCGATTTTTTTTTTTGTTTTTTTTTTTTTTTTTTTTTTTAGCGATGGAGAGAGAGAGAGGGTCACGCCTAATGTTTTTTACGCCCGCTAAAGTTTTTAATTGTCCGCGCTTTTTAAACCAACACTTTTCTTTGGTCATTTAATACTTAAATTATAAAGCTATTAAATTTTATTATTATATAAAAAAATAAAAAATATCATTCAACTTAATACTTAATCTTAGCACACCCCATCACTCTTCGTATTAAGTTTTAGAAAAATATGAACTCCTTCACATTGGCAGATTACTCTTTTCTTTTAAAAATGTAGAACGTTGAGGAGTCTACCTCTTTAAAAGTGAGTGTGAGTTGATAAAAAGGCTTTTTGATTACTTGATTGTAATGATTTTATTCTCTTCCCTTTGTTTCATATATCCAACATTTCAGTATATATGCCGGCGCCAATAATGAAATTTAAGAGTTTAATGATTTAAGTATTGGAGTAGACAAAGAAAAGTAAACCCAAAAAGTGCGAGGTTTAAATAGAAAAACTAAAAAAATAAAATTATCTTTTGAATGAGAATGCCCTGCTGTTGCAGTGAGAATGCTTGGGTTTTCACCTATAATAGAGATGCTCGATGCTAGCATCTGTGTCTCTTTGGGAACAGATGGGGCACCCTCAAATAATAGAATGAGCATAGGTTGAAATTCTGATTGTCCTTTCTTGCATCTTTTCCTTATTGTGGGTTTGCACATTGGAAGTATAATACTTGAACCTGGAAATTCATGCATGAATTTTGTTCCTTGCAGTTGATGAGATGTACCTGGCTTCTCTGATTAACAATGGACGGGAAGTTCATACAAATGGGACAACTGATCCTACTGCTCTTCCTGCTGAAACAGTTCTCAAGCTAATGGCGACTTTAAACTCTGATTTACCATTCACAAACAATAGACCCAAGGCTATGGAGAACAAAAGACCCGCGGCCTTCATCATACCCGCAAACCCACATGAATTGATTAATAAAAAGCATGCTTCTTGTAAGAGCACATATATATAGCTCTTTGAATTATTTCAAGGAGATAATCCACAACGGTGACTTAGACAACATTGCTTGACTTGTATTAAACCTAGTGCTTTGAGAAATTTAACGACAGAAGAGGACGTGAAATCAATCCTCAATTATTTCAAATACAGGACACAACCAAACACCTAATATTGCATGCATGCCATTAAGAAACGACACGTCTTTACTAACAAACATCTCATTCCAAACAGTTCAAGATAATGCAGACCCTGTGGTTTTTATTTAAACTAGAGCAACCATGGTGAACCAGCTCATCTCTCAAATACATCCGCAGCCTATTCCTGAACTTGTTTACCCTTGTCTTTAGGCTTATTAGGACCCTCGGCTCCTTCCAATCTTTCATGGTGAGCGTCCTGGATGGAGCTATCTGCTCTGCTAGGTCCTACCTCGCTCTCACCATCATGCTGGTATACGGGACGGAAACCACAGATTTTCGCATACAGCCCTGCCCTATCGCTTGCAAATGAAGCATCCAATAAGTGACTACATCCATTCAACTGATCTTGAAACCATTTCCGTGGTATATAGGTCAGCCAAATGAATCCTCCATCTTCTAACCACTTTAATTCATGGCCAGTTGATCGATAGGAGTGGAGTTCCAAACTAGTGTTGTCAGTTTCCAAGTGACAAATCAGGTTGTGAGGATTTTCTGGATCGAAGTTGTCTAGGGAGGCAGTTGGATTCTCAAGATCTGAGAAATATGCATAAAGCGCTAGTCCTGTCCAATTTCTCTGAGTACATAGAGATGGCGGCAACGGGATCTGCACTGAAGAACCACTGACGTGAAAACGATACCACTCTAGAATTTCGGTAATCGGACGGAAAATTGCGTGGAGTATGATGTCTCGATTAAAGTCCTAAAAAATATAAAAATTAAGTAATGTTATTGGATTCAGATAGCTGATGTGGGAGAGAAAAAAGGAGAGAGTGAGAGAGACCTGAACATGGTGTGGTTGGGGCATATGATCTTGCTTTGGCTGCTCGGGAGAGTGACCTTCGACAAACTGACGGATGGGATCCGCATTGTCAAAGAAGGAGGTCCAGGATTGGATTATTGCTTGCTTAAATTCCTCCTCGTCTTGCTGGTATATGAGACCGATACCAGAACTTTCCACTATCAAGGATGGGCAATTGTTGTAAATTCTGTGCACTACAATATCAGAATTAGCAACACTAAACTCTGGTAGTAAAACACGGGGTATGTAGGTCACCCAAATAAATCCCCGCACATGTAACCACTTGAATTTCTCTTTTGTTATGGAACCCATGGTGACTGGATTCAAGCAATATTCACCCATTCTTAAGTGACACAAAAGTTTGACAGTGATATGGGAGCCCAGATCTTCAAGGGTGGCAGTTGGACGCTCATGGATTGAAAAAGAAGCAATTATAACAAGCCCCCTCCAATTTTTATCATCATACAGCTTTGGAGGTATTTCGAGTCCTTTCCCGGGTGACATAGTAGTCCAATGTTTGAAACACTCTAGATAATCCTTCCGAGGGAAACAAAAATTGTATGTGTTCCGAGGATCGAAGTGCTTGAAAACAGAAATTTTATCTCCTTTAAGACTGAGCGTTGCCACCAGGGACTTTTGAAGGTAAGCCTGTAGGTACCTTTTCCATTGTGCTGGACTATAGCCTCCATAGAGTTGAGTCTCAGCCAATACATGTACATGACCGACCAACAACGACAACGGTGGTGGAGCATCTTCTTCTGCAACCTTTTGTTGGGTAGAATCCCTGTTGGTAAACGTTAAGCGTTTTGAGTGGACTATTATTACTTCACCACACTCCTCGACATCATGCTTTCGTTTGAGATAGCATCTATACTTGTGCAGTATTGAAGTAAAATCCTGTTCTGGTATCAGAAACTCTTGTCCAGATTCAGCTAACCGTTGCCTATACATACAACTTATATTAGTCCAAGTAATTTAAAGACGTTAAAATATTTTTCTAGGATTGAGAGAATTTAAATATATAAACAATCCACACACACACACACACACATTTCTATATATGACCTTTGGATCCTCATGGAATCAGGAGCGATGGGCATTTCTCTTTCCTCTGCATTATTGTTGCGCATAGCTTTGGCTTCCTGCTGAAGGCGATTTTCCGTTGTTAGTGCAGAAAAGGCTTGGGCATACGCACAAAGCTCCTCAAGCATATCCGATCTCCCCAATGTCAACTCAGTTAATGAATGGGTCAAGCCTCCCAAGTCTTCCTCGTATACTAAACGGGCTCCACAGAGTTCAACCTCTACTGCTGAGTTGGTGGTTCTAAAGAATGCCCTAATAACCTGACATTGACTCCACACATGTTGTTGAAAATACACACGTGGCACGTGTAACACAACAAGTTCATGGGACCTTGTAACTTTCTGAGGGAAGGGAATGTTTATCGGGACACATCTTGGTATTCTGCTGCTTTCTTGGTCACACAAATCAACACAAAGGAAGGAGGGAAGATGGAAGAGACTCGAAATGGATTGACGCCAAGAAAATATAACATATAGTTCTAATCCTACCCATCTGCTTTCATCAAACAAGTTTTGAGGAAGGTCACACAGTGCTACATTCCCCAAGTAGTGATTGTCGAACCAGTTCGGAATTACTACTACTTCATGACAAAAGCTAAAAAATAAATCCTTCGTGCGTCCATTGTGGCCCTGTCGATGTAAAGCGCACAAGTAACTAATTAATTAATGGCTAAAACCTTCAAAAATCAACTGCCTTAAGCATAAATTTTGATTTTTTTCCTTTGTACATTATTCTAACACACGCATATATAGAAATGGAGACAGTGGGAGTAACCTCATAGAGCTTTGAAAGCAACGATTGTACTGGTGGGATGCTAGAATCAGTACTAGCTGTGGTAGAGCTGCTGCTGCTGCCCTGATTCACAGTTGAAGTTGACGGTGGTTCCCGTAGACGGTAATCAAGTATCGTCACGTCACCAGAACTTTCCAATTTCATCACCTCATCTAACATATGCTTACAATGTGGACCAAAATTCGAATCGAGGTGTTGATTAGCAGTCTGACTTAAATCTTGGGCAAATTTTGCCGCATCTTGATGGGAGATTAAACGTATTCCGCACCCTTTCACTCTCAAACTGGGTCGATTTGTTGAGACTGATGCTCGAAGTACTCCTTGGTTTGCTTTTTTCAAATTCCCTGCAAATTTGCGTGCCGGCTTATAGCAACAAACTGCATGCGACCCAACTACGAAGTTTTCAAAGTTTCCAATGACTACTCGATTTTGAAGACGACCATCCGAGGCGTGAAAATGACAGAAGGTCTCTTCCATTTCCGAACTCTGCTCAAGAATTTCGAAAAACACAAAAAGGACGACTCCCATCCATATACTATCTTCTGGATCTGATAGTTGAATTGTTACAGAAGTCCCACCCGAATACTCACTGCACCAGTCTGGAATTCTAGTATACGGAACACGAATTTCAAAATCTTGCTGACGATCAATCAGATCCTGTACAAAATAAGAAAAACAATAACATTATATACATATATCATGTATGTATGAGCAGCCCCAGGATCCCTTTTTGCAATTCACTAAAAGAGGTCGTAGGTGATCCAACCTGATATAGGATCATTATATGTATGTATGTATATATGTACATATAGAAAATTCCCCTATTGGGCTGGAACTGGAAGGCGCCTTAAGGGAACTTACAAATGTATATATGTTGAGAGAGAGAGAGAGAGAGACCTCAAAGTATTTAGGAAAGAATTGTTCAAGATGCTCTTCATGAATTGGCAGTGGGTGGTGGATTATCTCATCTTCAACTCCCTCTGATTCTTGGCAATCTATGAAACAGATACCATCATCAGATGTCCATATGTTCAGGGTTTTTGGATAGTTTGTCTGCGAAGGACAACCATGTGCATCCAAATGTTTTAGGCTCGGTGGAAGAGGTTTTGGCAACAATCGCAGATTGCAACAATTGAACAAGGTAAGTTCTGTAAGCTCAGAAAGTTGAGATATGCTTTCAGGTATGCTCTCAAAATTGTTTTCACTCAAACCTAAACTCCGCAATGAGGATAAGCATATGCCAATATCATCAGGAATTGCTCCTTCTCCTAGACCGCATCCGCTAAGATTTAAGTATACCAAAGAGGATAAACCCGAGAACGAGTGAGGGAGCTGCAAACCTGTACAACCAAATAAACATAACCGTTGGAGGTTCTTCAGAAGTAAAATAGACAAAGGCAATCTTCTTATGGCTGTTTGACAGGCATCAAGCTCTTTTAAAAGTTCCAGGCTCCCTATGTTTTCTGGCAGTTGGTCAATCAGTGAGCAGCCTGACAGAAATAGATATTTCAAGGATGCCAAACTGCAAATGATGCTTGGAACATTCAAAAGGTTCTTGCATTCTCTTAGATTTAACACAATAAGGCCAGTCAAGTGCTTGATTGATAGCGGCAACTCCCTTACCCCGGTCCCATCTAAATGAAGTTCTGACAAGTGTCCCATGTTTCCCACAATCTCTGGAAAACTTTCGAGTCTTGAACATCCTGAAAGAACAAAATTTTGAAGAGATTCCAAGCAAATGGAATGGGGAAGGCTCTCTAGACATTCACAACCCTTCAAGTTCAACGAAACCAGATGTTGGCGATCCCAAATTGTTGCGTGAAGCTCTGATAACTTCTCACAACCTTCAAGAGTCAAACCCATAAGATTTGGGACCTTACTGAAGTCTGGGGTCTTGGTCAAGCATTTGCAGTTGGAAAGATCGATTAGCGTCAACTTTTCCATCATAGGAACGCGCTGTTATGAAGGCAAGAAAACAGTAGTAATTAAACAAACTTATTGTAGTAATTAGCTTTGGAATTAATAATTTCTGTCTAATTGAATGCAAGAAAAACATATATAATTAAGTGAAAAGTTACCGTAGTACCATTTCATGCCATAGTTGTTTAATGCGGCTGTTAGGCAACCTAAGTTCAACAAGGGAAGATGGCCGAAAACTTGGGGGTAGGGACTCTGAAGGATATTCATGCCATTCCAAAAGCCGTAACTGTCTAGAGAAATATTCAGGACATTCAGAAAAGTTGGCATTACAAATCTTCAACAATTTTAGTCCGCGCATATTTGAGAATGGATCAGCATCCAACTCTATCTCTTCCTTTGCAGGCAAGGTTAGGAACATTCCGTGAACAGCAATTGTTCCCTATACCACAAAATCATAAAGGTTCAAGTGTAAGATGTATAAGAATTATTGCATCTGAAAAGTTTAGGTTTGTTTCAAAATGAGCAAATATGCATACTATGTTTTACGGATTGATATATACAAAGGCAGTCATAAAATTTAGGTTTGATATATCATATGGTTATTGTAGTGAAGCATGTATATATGGTGCCTACATGTAGCATATTATTTAATATCCTACCAAATTATCCTCGAGTACAGTGTTGACGTCATCCCACGACCTGCTATCTTTATACTCCGAGACATTCTCACTAACCCATAATCTGCTGCGTTTGCCTGGCTCAGAAGATTCTCCATGAACAATGCTCCAACCCATTTGTTGTAGTAAATCATGCATCCACAGTCTGTTTCCTCTATTAATTTTAACTAGACATTTATCCTGGAGGACCCTAATACCGATTGTTGGATGAAAGTGACAAGCATCCAAAATTTTATCTACACCATTGTGATCTTCTCCTTTGAAGAAACATGCAATGTCCAAGAAGATTTGCTTCTCTGTTTCCTCTAATCCATCGTAACTTATTCGAAGTGCAGGAAAAATGTCTTTGTCATCAGGATCTTTTTTCAGTTTAGCAAATTTACTCTCCCATTCAGCCACCGTTTTCCCACACAAGGCGCCACCCAGAACTTCAAGAGCTAAAGGGAGGCCATTGGTATATTTGACAAAACCCTTGGACAGCTTTGTGTAGTCATCAGCCATCTCATGGCCTTTCTTGAAGGCTTTCTTACAGAAGAGCTGAAAGGCTTCTTCATCGTTCAGTTTCTCAACCTCAAATATGTGGTACGCTCCATATGCCTTCAACAATTGCTCATTTCTAGTCGTTATAATGACTCTGCTTCCTCGACCCAACCAATCATTTCCAACTAAAGCTTGTACTTGTTTCTGATGATCAACATCGTCCAGAACGATAAGCACCTTTTTAGTACGCAGTCGTCTCTTCAATGAACTCATTCCCATATGGACATTATGTATGTCATCCCCGGAGCAACAGAGTAGTTTTTCGAAAAGAACGTTCTGCAAGGAAACTAGACCCTGTTTTTCAGATTCCTCTCTGACATCGTGAAGAAAGTGGCTAGTTTGAAACTGGTTGCGGATCTTGTTATACACTAGTTCCGCCAGAGTTGTCTTGCCAATGCCCCCCATCCCCCAAATCCCTATGGTACGAACATCATCACGCTCCTTAAGATCCAAAAACAACTCCATTTTCTCTATACGAGGACCCATTCCAATTAAATCTTCGCCAAATGACGGCATGCGGTGTAATATAGTTGAAATCTTATCGGCTATATCTTGAGTAACTTCTGCTTCCTTACTGAAAACAGAATACAAATTAGATAATTTATAAAGCCTAGATAAGCCAATAATTAAGAAAACTATATATAAATCCAAAAGCATCAGTGCTACAATTATTTTTATCGTAGTAAATTTTGCCACTGATGACTCTTGCAACAAGAGAGTAAACAGCTGCCTTTCTTTGTTTTTTTCCAGTGTTTCGTTTTGGTTTGGTTTGGTTTGGTTTGGTTTAGTTTGTCACTGATGACTCTTGCAACTAAATTTGAAAATAAAATTTCCATTACGTTCACTTTCTCACTGAAAAAAGAAGAGGAGAGTTGTGTGCATATTCTTTTAGAACAAAAATTTCTCTTATTTTCCTTTCTTTTTCCATATTTTACTTCTTTAGGAACAAAACCCCTTTCGTTGATTGTTTGTCCAAAAATTGATGATTTCATTGAAAAAAAAATATGCAAATGACAAAATTAACCTCAATAAAGTATATGCAATCTAATCTCAAAGGCCAATTTTATCATTTGGAGAATTTTGTTTTGTATAAAATCATCAATTTTTGGATGAAAAATCAATGAAAAGGAGTTTTGTGAAAACAATTTAAAACCTCAAGGAGTGTTCATATAATTTCTAACACTCAAGGAGTTTTGTGAAAAAACCGAAAACTTCAAGGGTATTAGTGTAAATAACTCTTAAGGATTTGCCGCAAATGATTTCGTGTATATCTTTGTCACAAATATATAGCGGTGTTAAATCTTGTTATAGGTAAATATTTATGAGGCGTTTGGTATCCTATTCAAATAGGGAACTCAAAAACTTTGATTTTTCTTAAAAACAAGGAGTTCTTCAATCTATTTTTAAGATTCAAAAACTTATTTAGTATGTAACTTGAAAACTGTTTTCAAATCTTAAAAATTTGAGAACTTGTGAGTTGTTAAAAAAAACTGAAAAAACAGATATTTTTTGTTTTTAATAATTGTGGTGTTTTTTTAGTTGTTCTTGAGTTTGAGTTTTTAAAAATAGGGCTACCAAACAGGTTTTCTTTGTTTTGGCCTTAAATTCTGTTTTTGAATTTAAAAAGTTGGATTCAAATTGAATATCAAAGAGGCTCTTAGGGATCTAACAAGTAAATAGTTGGAAAATGTGGATAATATACTTTGTGTGTCATAATCTTCACAAATTTGAGAATGCTTTTTATAATTACGTTAAATTTCTTTTTTATATCTTTGTTATAGAGGTTGGTTAATTCGCACCTGTTGGTCATGTTATATGTCTTTAGTGCTGCCTGTTTTTTTTTTTTTTTTTTTTTTTTTTTTTTTTTTTTTTTTGTATTTGGATGCAAGTGCATCCAACAACCATTAAAGCATTGAACATTCGAAATCTATAATTTAAAATTAATTTTCCTTATACCTCTCGACATAAAAAAATATGTAATAAAGTATTTGTATCTAAATTTAAAAATTAAAAAATTTCGGGTTAAGATATATATATATCATATATCTAAAAGCTAATTAAAGTCCCATACATCACCTTCGAGTTTCAATATTTTGTTAATTGAAGGTGATAAAATATATTTTGTTAATGGGCATATATAAGATTACTTTAAAGTTTTAAGTAATTGAAGAAGTTAACTAGGTACCTGTCTTTATCCAGAACCCAACCCCAGATAGCGGCTATTTCCCCTAAAGCTTTCCTCCACTTGTCCACCTTCTCCATATTGCCCTTGAAATTTTCTTCATGTTTAGCAAAGGCCTCGCTAAAGTTTCCAGTTTGATGTCTCACCTCGGATGGCTTGACGTGATAGAAAACCGGGAAAACATGGAGTTTCCTCTCTTTCATGCCTTCAGCAATATGCGCAAGTTCATCTAAACACCATCCTGAAGAAGCATAGTCCTCTGAAAGAATGACGACTGCAAATCTAGATTCTTCAATAGCTTTCAACAGTACTGGGCCAATCGATTTTCCCCTCTTCAGGTTTTCCTCATCCCTAAAGGTACCAATTCCTTTCTGGATCAAAGCATGGTACAAATGGTCCGTAAAACTAGTTCGGGTGTCTTCACCTCTAAAACTGAGAAACACATCATGTGTCCATATAGTAGGGGTTGAAGAAGCGGAGGAAGCCATTTAGGTGCTGATGAATGGGTCGCAGACGAAACCTAAGAAGACGAAGAAGAAGAAGATCAAGCAGGAAGGGGGAAAAAAAAACAAGCAGAAAATAGGAGGAGGAGGAGAAGGAGAAGGTTGAAAGAAAGGAAAATTTTTTTTTTTTTTTTTTTTTTTTTTTTTTTTTTTTTTTTTTCTTTAGATGCTTCTATGAAATGGGAAACTTAATTGATAGCTAAAAAGGCAGCTGAAATTAATTAAGTTGCTTCAAGTAAGAGTTCAATCTCTTTTGTTGCGTTGATATCGATGAAATTGTTGTGTTGATATCGATGAAATTGTTGTGTTGTTTTATGATATTAATTTTTTTTTTTTTTTTTTTTTTTTTTTTTTTTTTTTAGTATTTTTGCATTAGATTATGTGAGGCCCCAATTTAAGTTCGCACAGAGCTCTCAAAATCTCAAAGATGGCCTTGATCTAATCCCTACACCCCTGCAAAGCTCCCATCCGAGTAATCTCAACTCACCAACCACCATGCAACCAAAAACCAACTTCAACCACAACTACTAACACCAACAATCAGATCCAGTCCCACAGTGCCAATGAATGATACACATCAAAACTGAAATTTGGGGTTTAATCAACCACAATATTTATACAATAAGTACACGGATATTTTCTGTTTATACCAAAATGAACAGCCAATGAATATCAAACACGTGGGCTAAACCAAGGCCAGGTGTGCCTTCGGCACCCACCTTCGGTACCGAACCTACCGATCGCAACATTAGGGCAACCTCGCCCCCTTTGACGCGTGGCAGTCCCACAACTTACGGCATACTGTCTATTGATCTGCAGTTCAAACTTATTAAACCCGTACTTACTTAAGCATCGGAGAGTCTTCGGCCGGTACCACACCGGTGCCCTAGGACTTACCGTGTGTTTGCTATCTTACAGATCGCACACCCTACCGAGGACATCAGATACCGAAGAGACTAAATCACTAAGTTGCGCGGGAAAGTGCCGAACCATTTTTCTGCGTCAACAGTTTGGCGCCGTCTGTGGGAAACGATAAAATCAAACCTACAATTCCTAAACAAAACAAATGGGAACCACTTCAGGACCACAGTTCCTATCGGAGGATGGATTACCGTACGGTATGCCAAGTGGAGCAAGCCCCGCGCTGCACCCTAGCACCCCCTTCGGTAATCCTCCTGCGCTTCAGACCACGGTCGAAGCGGAGCTTCTGGCTCAGATGACCTCCCTTCGAAAGGAGATGGCTAAACTCCAAGAACGTAATAATCTCCTTTCGTCCAAAGTAGACGAAACCCAATGGTTGCTTAATCAGCAGGAAACACAAAACGTTCAGACCACCGAATCTTCCCAGAGTCAGCAGACCCCCGGTCGGCAGAGGAAGGGAAAGCAGGGGGCAAAGGCAACGCCTGCGCCCTCCAAACAGCTGGTGGTCCCGGCACCCCAGGCCCAACCTCACGTACCGAAGAAGGTGTACACCGATTGTCGTCATCGGATCAACGACAAGAAGGATGCCGAACGGCATAGGTCCCCAATCAGAGTGAACGCCCGCTTGAGGGACTCCCGGATGAGAGTCCTGGGGGATAAATCGCCCCTTCGGAGGGCTCAGGGTTTGGATTCGGCGCTGGAGTCCGATGATGAGTACATCCCCACTAGGGGCACCGAATCAAGCTACCGTTCGGAAGCTCCCCCGGAATACTCGAAGGCGAGATCACCAAGTCAGAGGAAAACTTCCGAAGACTTCGGTTCCGAGGGCGTCCCAAGCCGAGACCCCGCTATCTGGCTACTTTTCCAAAGAATCCAGAAGATGGAGGAGGACCAAACCCGGTCCCAAGTCCCTGACTGGGGAAAACTTCGGCCGGGACCATTTACCGAGCGCATCAAGAAGTCCAGACCGGACAGGGAGGTGCAGCCGTTGCGCATAACCTTCTATACCGGTGTGGAGGACCCTTTGACGCACCTTCACTCCTTCCAATCGGCAGTTGGGTGTAAGGGCCTCGGCGACGAGGGGCAATGTCTGCTGTTTCCGTCATCCCTTACCGGAGCTGCCCTGAACTGGTTCTACCGTCTCGAACCAGGGACGGTAGACTCCTTTGACGAGCTGAAGCAAATTTTCCTCAACCACTTCATGATCCAGACCGACCGTTTGTACTCTGCCGACGATCTGTACACGATTCGGCAGAGGGAAGACGAACCCTTACGGGAATACGCGGCGCGCTTCAGTCACGAGTACTCGAGGTGTCCCGAAACGGACGATAGGGCAGCCTACGGCGCCTTCAAGAGTGGCCTACGGTCCTCTCACTTCCGGTACCTCGTGCACAGTAGCAACTGGCGCACGTATGACGAGTTAATGAAGCAGGCGGCAGTCCATGCGAAGGCCGAATACTTCAATTCCAAACCCGGGCCTTCGGCTCGGAAGGAGGAATCGGCCACCAAAAGTTATCCGGGCCGAACCGACGACTCGTCGGCAGGACACAAACGGAAGGACGACCGTGATAGCCGTCAGGGAAACTCCAAGAAAGGACGTGGGAAGTACGGTCGTAACGACCACCGGGCGCCCCTACCGAATCACGATCGTGCTCAGGAAGTCTTCACCCTGCTGAACACGACGTACGAAACCGTTCTAATGAACGAACATGACCAGATCCCGAAGCCAACCAACCGAAAGCCCAATCGGCAGGATAATCGGGACACTGGCAAATTCTGCCGATATCACCAGTAGAACAGCCACAATACCGAAGATTGCATCAGTCTGAGGAAAATTGTCGAGCGTCTGATTCGGGAAGGAAAGTTGGATCAGTACCTCGCCAGGCCACCGCAGGCCCCAGCACCGAACGCAAATCGGCAGATCAACATGATCAACACGATCAGCTGCGGCCCCACCCTGGCGGGACCCTCTAACCGTTCGATGAAGCAGTATGTGCGTGCCGCCCACTGCCCTCAGGTCTTTGGCATAGAGGACGATCGGTGCCGAAAGCTGCCGAAGGTGGGATGGGAGCCCATCACATTTTGTAAAGAAGAGGAGGAGGGGATCATCTACCCCCACGACGACCCAATGATCATTCGGGCCGAGATCGCCGATTACGATGTGGGTCGGGTGCTGATTGACACCGGAAGCTCGGTGAACGTGATCTTTGCCGATGCGTTCAAAGGACTGGGGATTGCCGAGGGCATGGTCAATCGGCAAATCACGCATCTACTCAGTTTTTCTGGAGATCTGGTCCAACCAGTCGGTAGCATCAGTCTGCCCATCGCCTTCGGCGTCGCCCCCAGGAAGACCATGACCTACGATCAATTCCTCATTGTTGACTGCCCAACGGCATACAACGTCATCATAGGACGAATGGCACTCACCAGGGTCAAAGCCCACTTATCTCCACACATGTTGCTGATGAAGTTCCCGACACGCAACGGTACCGGAGTCATCCGGGGCGATCAGCTCAGCGCACGGACGTGCTACGCCACGGCCCTTAAGTCGGTAGCCAGCAAACCGCCAATGGAAGCCATGACCGTGCAGGGGCTACCGATCGGTAGCGAACTTATTGACGACCCCAGGGAGGAAAACCCAACGCCGATGGCACAGCCCGCCGAGGAGCTCGAGACCATAATCCTAAACGAGGAATTCCCTGATCGGTCGGTGAAGATCGGCACCAATCTGGATCCCGACCTCCGAAGACAGTTCATCGATTTCTTACGCCCACAAACCGGTCAGGCAAAAGCGCCGATCGTACGATGCCGAACGGTACGAGGCAATGCGTGCCGAAGTTGACAAGCTCAAAGCCATCGGCTTTATCAGGGAAGCTACGTACCCTGTTTGGCTCGCCAACTCAGTCATGGTTCGGAAGGCCAGGGGAGGATGGCGGATGTGTCAGGACTATACCGACCTAAATAAGGCTTGTCCAAAGGACAGTTTCCCTTTACCAAGGATCGACCAGCTCGTTGACGCCACCGCCGGGCACGAGCTGCTCAGCTTCATAGACCCTGCCGATAGAGAACATACGGCATTCATCACGGATCGCGGTTTGTACTGTTACAATGTCATGCCCTTCGGCCTGAAGAACGCGGGGGCAACTTACCAACGGCTCGTCAACCGGATTTTTGCTAAATACATCGGCGGCATTATGGAGGTGTATGTCGACGACATGTTGGTAAAAAGCCGAACGGCAGGGGATCACCTGGAAAACTTGGCCCTCATGTTCGGTATTCTAAAGGACTACCGAATGAGGCTGAATCCGGTGAAGTGCGCCTTCGGAGTATCTTCCGGTAAATTTCTCGGGTTCATGATCAGTCAAAGGGGAATCGAGGCCAATCCCGAGAAAATAAAAGCCATAATTGACATGGAGACGCCGAAGACGCAGAAGGACATTCAGAGCCTTACCGGACGTGTCGCTGCCTTGACACGCTTCATCTCCAAGGCTACCGATAAATGCGTGCCGTTCTTCAAAGCTTTGAAAGGGGGCAAACATCATATAACATGGACTCCCGAATGCGACCAGGCATTTCAAAACTTGAAGAACTACATGAGCCAGGCACCACTGTTATCAAAACCGCTCCCAGGCGAGGTACTACTCCTATACCTTTCGGTATCCAACACTGCCGTTAGCTCGGTGTTGATAAGGAAGCTGGAGAAGGCGGAGCTACCGATCTTTTATGTTAGCAAGGCGCTCTAGAGCGCAGAGCTTCGATACCCACCCTTAGAGCAGCTAGCACTGGCCCTGGTCGTCTCGGCGCGAAGACTTCGCCCTTACTTCCAGGCTCACGAGATCACAGTTCTGACAAACCAGCCTCTTCGGCAAGTGCTCCAAAAGCCGGAAACATCTGGCCGATTGGTCAAATGGGCAATCGAGTTGGGGGAGTTTGACATACAGTTCAAGCCCAGGCCTGCAGAAAAAGGCCAAGCCGTTACCGACTTCATCTCCGAGCTCACACCTCCTGCGCTATCAGAGCCATCATCGCCGAGTTGGTGTTAACCAGCAAGGCTGTGGCGCCGGCAAACCAGCAAGGCTGTGGCGCCGGGTTGGTGTTAACCACTCCTGACGGTAACAAAATCAAGTATGCCCTCCGATTCAACTTCCGGACCTCCAATAACGAGGCAGAGTATGAGGCCCTCCTGGCTGGCCTTCGGCTAGCCCAGAGCATGAGCGCGAGGCAGATCAGCATTCACAGCGACTCCCAGCTCATAGTAAATCAGATAACGGCAGACTTCGCAGCAAAGGATGCCTCCATGTCAGCCTACCTATCGGCAGCCCACCAACTACTACAAAAATTCCAGGCCTACGAGATACGGCAGATCCCCAGGTCGGAAAACAGCCATGCCGATGCGCTCTCACGATTAGCCTCGGCAATAAATGACAAGATCGGAAGGAAGGTACCAGTGGAGATATTGTCCCAACCGAGTACAACCGCCGCTGAGGTATGTACCGTTCGGTACGAAGACACATGGATGTCTCCGATCTATGCCTACCTGACAGCCGGAACCCTTCCTACCGATAAGTCTCAAACTCGGAAACTTCGTTATCGATCGGCAAGATACACAGTCATCAACGATGTTCTGTACAAACGGGGCTACACGACGCCGTATTTAAAATGCCTGACCAAGGAGCAGGGGGACTACATCCTTCGGGAGGTCCACAGTGGAATCTGCGGTGACCACTCTGGATCCCGATCGCTCGCACACAAGGTCTTCCGGCAGGGTTATTTCTGGCCAACTCTGCACCAGGATGCGAACACACTAGTCAGGAAGTGTGACAAATGCTAGTGGTTTGGTAGTGTCCCTCATATTCCTGCCGAGCCGCTATCACCGATCGTGAGCCCGTGGTCGTTCGCCCAGTGGGGACTAGATCTAATTGGTCCGATGCCAGAGGGCAAGGGTCAAGTCAAATACGCTGTTGTTGCCGTAGACTACTTCACCAAATGGGTAGAAGCCAAAGCCCTATCGACAATAACGGCAGCCAGAGTCGAAGATTTCGTGTGGACGAATATTTGCTGCCGGTTCGGCATCCCCTACGCCATCGTCACGGATAACGGCAGGCAGTTTGATTCGGAAGTCTTTCGGGAATTCTGCACCCGACTGAAGATCAACCTATTCTTTGCTTCGCCAGCACACCCCCAATCGAACGGACAGGTCGAAGCCATGAACAAAATTGTCAAGAAACTGTTGAAACGGCAGCTTGACAAAGCCAAAGGGGCCTGGCCGGAGAAGCTTCCAGAGGCGTTGTGGGCCATCCGGACATCATACCGAACGGCAACAGGGGAAACACCATTCTCTATGGCTTTCGGTTCAGAGGCCGTAGTCCCAGTGGAAATCGGAGAGCCTTCTTACCGAACGGAAACCTTCGCACCAAAGGCGAATGAGGAAGCGTTTGCTTTGAGCCTCGACCTGCTCGAAGAACGCCGAGCACAAGCCAACCTTCGGAACGAAGCTTACAAGCAACGCGTCTCCCGGTACTATGACTCCAGGGTCAGATCCCGCTCTTTCCGAATCTTCCTGGGAGGAACCCTACGGAAGGAACCCTCGGACCTTCCTGGGAGGGACCCTACGAAATCATCGGTATCCAGCGATCGGGGACTTACCGACTCAGAGACTCCAACGGAAAGACCCTCGGTCATCCTTGGAATGTAGAGCATTTGAAGTACTATTTCAAATGAAGTCACCTGGCCTACGGCAGGGTCACGGAGGAGTCCCAAAAGCCTTCGGCATCTCTACAAGCACAGCCTACGGCATTATAGCGTTTCCTAGCCAACGGCGGGTTCTAAATTGTAAAAGGCACTCCTAATTGTACTCTTACCTTCGGCAGTTTATCAATGAAAGGGCCTTCGGCTCATATATTCAGAACTTTTGTTGTACCTTTCAATCACTCCATTTTTGTCAAAAAAAAAGGACCATCGGTCGCAGTAATCTACACATTTTGGCATCGCCATTATCCTACCGATTAAGGGTCAACTTTGTAGACTTTATTGACCTTTATAGGCTTTCGGTAATTACGGGCCGTTGCCTTGCCATCGGCAAGCACGCCTATTGGTTTCAATTCCCTAACATTTGAACCTTTTTCCGTAAAAGGAAACTTTACTGGCCAACGGCCAATAACTTTTGTTTGAGAGCCTTCGGCATTAAACAGAAAAAATTTCCTAAGTACGTTACCGATTCATAAGTAAGATGCAACTAACTTAAAATGAAAACATAACTTTAATAAAAACATGCCCACGACATTAATTATCCAAACAAAATATGCCAACGGCATCAGAGTTGCAACGAAATTACAAAAATGCCCTCAGCATCAAAGTTACATTAAATAAAGGCAGGTGATCAGGATGAAGTGCCCTCGGCATCCACCCCTTCGGCGCCAGCGGCTTCGGGATCCTCCGAAGCGTCTTCCCCCTCGTACTCCTCGATCATCTCTTCTGTAACGCCTTCGGGAAGGGGAGGAGGATCGGCAATGAAGTTCAAGTTGAGCTTCGTCCCAGGATTGTACCGCTTGAATCGGTAGATGAGATCCACCATCTCCGAGCCCACCTCCTTGTCGAGCAAGGTGGAGAAATCGGGAGAGTGGCGATACTTCTGAATGGCCTCCCGGACGGCAGCCTCAATCTCCGACGCTTTGGCCCGCTCCGACTCCTCCAGAGCCACCTCAACGGCTTCCTTCGCCTCCAGAGCCTCTTTGGCCGACAACTGTGCAGACTCCAGGGCTGACGACAGATCTGCGAACTTGGACTCATATACCCTGACCTGCCGTTCGGCAGCTTGCAAATCCTTCGCCAAGTTCGCATGGTCCTGGATAGCCTTGCCAGCCTCGGCAACCCTGGCCCTGCCGTCTTCATAGGCCTTCTTCGCCTTCTCAGCCGCATTGATGACCCGCTTCATGCAGAGCCACATGTCCATCGAAGCCTGCAGAACAAAGGGCACGTCAGCCAAGGTATAAAAAATGATCGGTAATCTGGACCTGGAAATGTTCTGGACTTACCGATGCCTGAAGACGGAAGGCGCGACCCGCCTTCTCTCGAAGAAGCTACTTCGGCAGCTCCTCGATCTCGTTCAGCTCCATTTGCGAACCAATGATCATATGGTTCGCGAACTGAACCGTCTTCGACGGACAGGCCAGGGTGACGGGATCGGCAGGCTCCTCGTCGTTGTCAGCAGCGAAGATGGCCAGAGTCGGCTCGGCCTGCCGTCCGCGTTTTGGGGCTGGTTCGGCATCTAGGTCGACGATGAAGGGCCGTTTGCCGGCAGCTCAGGAGGAAGTCCCTTCGGTAGTAGCGCCTCGGCGGGGAGAAGGGCCGACCGCTGCCGCCCCGGTCTGTGCTGAATCGGCGTTGAGCTCACGGAGACGGTCAGCCAGCGTGTGGTCCTCCGGGTCTACCGATGCCGAGCCCTGCGGCTGGGTTTTCTTCTTCTTCCCCTGAAAGCCCATCATGAGACGGCGCTTGGAGGACTCGTTCATCCTCTTAGCCTCAGCAGCTCTCCTCTCTTCCGTCACTGCGAGAAAAGGGTTCGGTAAGACCCGCAAAAGAAGAAAAGAAACAATTTGTAAATTACAAAGTATACTTACTCTCTGCAGGATCGACCAGCTGGGCCCGAATCAGATTGGTGGTGAAGAGGAACTGCGGATACACCCTCTCCTCGGCAGGGACTTTCCTCCTCACTCTCTCCACTTGCTGGATCTCGGCCTGCATTGCGATCGGCTGCTTCAGCTTACCTACAAGAAGAACAGAAAGGAAGGATCACTTACGGTAAACAGAGAACCCAAAGAAGGTACCGAACGGCACGTGGTCCTACCGGCCATTTGGAAGGTTGTGGGAATGCGAAATCGGACAGGCTGTCCCGAAGGCGACTCCCAGTCGCCCGAGAGAAGCACCAGCCGATTCCTCCACGACTTCTGTGAAGTCGGTACCTAGCTGACAAAGTGGCCACGATCGGCAGCCCTGAGGCAGTTCGCCTGCACCCATCCGCCGTGATCGGCACACTTGGACTTAGTAACGCTGTAGAGATGGGAGAACTGCTCATAGGAGGGGCTCCCTTCGCCAGCCATGCTGAAGGCCGTTATCACTCCCATGAGGGCCACCCAGAAGTTGGGGTTGAATTGCCCTGGGGCGTAGCCGAACTGGGCTAGAATCCTCTGTACCGCCGGCTGCAACGGCAACCGAACGCCTTGCACAAGGACGTCGGTAAAGAAGACTACTTCGCCGTCCTTCGGCGCGCTAAGGGATTCGGTAGGTCCCGGGATCCTCATCCGTACCGAGTCGGGAATGTGGTATTCTGCCCGAAATTTGGCAATCTCCCGATCGGTAATCTTGTTCGGCCCAAGATAGTCGACGCCGAATAAGTTTTCCTTCAGCACCCCCATGGGCATCCTAGGGTTGCTTGGGTACACTACCGATACCCTGGGCCCAGATGGCGGTTTAGCTGCCGACTCTCCACGGCCGGAGGTGGAGGTCTCTGACTGACGGCTACCGCTCGCCTCACCAGGCATACCGAGGCCCACGTGGCGGCCGTCACTATAGACGATTGACAACGGGACGGGAGCGGTCATTAGCCCCTTTCCGACTCCGTGTGTCGGAATGGAGCCGGGCCCTTTGCCGAGTATCTCGACGTCAGTATCACTCCCGCCCTCGGCATCAGGCCTGCCGCTTCGCCGTCGGAGTCAAAGAGACCGTCCGATGACTCCTCGTCGAACGCATTGGGTTCGCGCTCGGAGAATGACTCGCTATCAGACATCTACAAAAACAGGAAAAAGGGAAACTAAGGCTCATGCCGGATGCTATCCTACCGATCCCTACATCGCTACCTATGGCGACTAGACTACCGAATGGAACCCTATGGTCAGTCTAGTTCGAACCAAGGAAGGACGTAACCCTTAAAGCATGCAACAGATTAAAGAGAAAAGTACCGAACGGTACCTTAAGGTGTACTGTGGAAGATAAGCGCGATCTGCTCTTCAGAATGCTTCACTACCGTTCGAAACGCCGGAAATCGCCTGGTTACTGTTAACACACGTCGGAAATCGCCTAATTACCGGAAGCCCTCGTCGGAAATCGCCTCAGACAGAACTCTCACTTCTCACTAGATGCAAAGTGAGTTCGCCTCTGGGATCATCTCTATTTATAGGAGGGGTGATTGGCAACGGTACTCCTCGAAAAACCAAACGGCGCATTAATGCGCCGCGCGCCATCATTACTTTCGCCACGTGTCGCTCATCCTGTGGGGAACAGACGGCACGCGAGGCGCGGAAGTCGAAGCGCTCAGACGTCCCTTCGCCCGTCAGCTCGACGCGACCTTCTGACTTCACCAACGTCAACCTCTGAGCTGGTAATGCCGGAAGGGACAAGGTTTAGCCCCTTCCCCAAGTCGGGTTACCGAACGGTAGGGCCATGGTTCTTTCCGAAGGCAACTTCAAATCCCCTTCCGAGGACTCTCGCAAGGGGACTTGGGGGACTCCTGTTTATACCAAAATGAACAGCCAATGAATATCAAACACATGGGCTAAACCAAGGCCAGGTGTGCCTTCGGCACCCACCTTCGGTACCGAACCTACCGATCGCAACATTAGGGCAACCTCGCCCCCTTTGACGCGTGGCAGTCCCACAACTGACACCCAGAGTCCCACATCGAAACTCCAAACAAATTGCACACCTCCCAAGGCCTATAAAAGAGGACAACCATCCCAGCTTGAAGGTAATCAATCAGAACTTACGGCATACTGCCTATTGATCTGCAGTTCAAACTTATTAAACCCGTACTTACTTAAGCATCGGAGAGCCTTCGGCCGGTACCACACCGGTGCCCTAGGACTTACCCTGTGTTTGCTATCTTACAGATCGCACACCCTACCGAGGACATCAGATACCGAAGAGACTAAATCACTAAGTTGCGCGGGAAAATGCCGAACCATTTTTCTGCGTCAACATGTTCCAAAATATCCCTCTCCCCAAAAACGATAATATCTGCTAAAATATGAAAACTATGAAAGAATATTGATAATATTGATTAATTGATCACAATCACAAGATGATAATATTGAATATCAGATTGCCAGACGAGCTCGCTCGCTCCCAAGTTCCTTCCTAACCCAATCTTAATCTTATTCAACTTTGCTTTTCAGTTTTGAGAATGAACCCACATGGCGACAAAGAGCATGATCTATCAGATCAACTGATATTTTCCATGACGATATTCACAATTACGTGCCAGGATGTCCAACAAAGACAACGCTTTAATCAATCACACACAATCCTATTTCTTCCACGTCTTTGTCTTTTCCTCCAGCAATATATACTGCGATTGTGTGATACATACAATTACAATGAAAAGAGCAATGCATGCAGTGATCGATGTCTGATATCTGATGATGTCTCATATCTGATATCTGATATCTGATATCGATTGGGATATAAATATATATATATGGGAAGACGAAGAAACCCAAGCCCTCATACATACGCAACGCACCCCTCAGATTTCTTATCTTCTCTTTTCTACATATATCTACATCTACTTGTACATGCTGAAAGTGATTACATTAACATATACGGCACTTACACATGCATGCATATGTTATACATGTACCTTGTACGTATATATATATACACGAGGACCAGCCATTGCTCTTTTGTATTTTTCTTTTTCCTCTTTTATTAAACTAAACTAATAATGACGTCCTAGCTTACACAACAATCCCATATGTTTCTGAAAAAATGCATTAACTTATAATAAGTGGTTCCACTCTTACTAACGCCGATGCCTTTTGTGATGAAATCTCATACCTATTGGGTTTTGTATGTGGTTAAGTTGAGAACAATATCGGTGTTGCTAGTGGTGGCCAGTCCCACTTAAATTTAACATGGTATCAAACCGTAACCCCGATCTAGACCTAGACTCCAACCCAGATCTGCCACACCTTGATTGGGTGTGGCCACCGACTTGACCGACTGCCACACCTTGATTGGGTGTTGTCATCGATCCAACCGACTTTGACTCATACTATAACCTATGAATCTTCCACTGCACATAGACCTAGATGATTAACTTCGATGTGGATTTGGCTCCACGTGTAGCCCACTATGTGGTGGTCCCACGTGAGGCAGTGTGTTGAAGAATTTAAAGTCCCACATCGAAAACTTAACTAAATAAACTACAACTTATAATAAGTGGTTCCACTCCTAATAACACTGAAACCTTTTGTAATAAAACCTCACACCTATTGGGCTTTATAGGTGGTTAAGTTGGGGACAATATCGGTATTGCTTATGGTGGGCCACATGCCCGTCTCTCTAAAATTTAACAATATGTACTTTGTTGTTTTACGCTTCTTTATGAAACCAAATTGTTTTTCCAAAATTTTATAATTTTTAAGTTAAAATGTTCATAAAAGTAAAATACAATTACACAAATCCTAAAAGTAACTCAAAAAAACCGTTACCCAAGAAAAAAAAATTAAAACACTTTTTAGACATTTTAATACAGCTAGGGTTCTTTAGGATTGTAAGATTTGAGCAAAAATACTAGTTATGATACTCTATCACTAGATATGAGAAAATTTTGGTTGCGACGAAGATAACAATGTTTTGCTATTTTCGAATAATAATGATATGTTATATGAAAGTGTTATCATGCATGTCATGACACTATTGACCGAGAATAGCAAAATAATATTTTTAATTAAGCTTGTTGAGTTGGAGATAGGCCTCATCAATGGGTCAAGTCAGGTGCCCGACCTAAATTTAATAGGCTTGGGCCAAGCTGGGCCGAGCTTTAGATAGGAGAGAGAAAATAAAATGATGGGTCGGTCCGAGTTTTTTTTGAAAATTCAAATCCCAAGCCTAGCCCATAGGTCGAGCTTGAAAAAGCCCATCGGGCTGGCCCAGGCCTAAATGTGCCTACTTTATTTTGTATTTTTTTAATATGTTTTTTTTTATGTCAATTCTTTATTTTATTTTTTTTATGTTTTGGTGTGTTTCTATGTTTCCTCTTTTTTTCATAGTTCCCTATTTACATTTGTCTATATGTTTATATCTCCATTTTTTTCTGTGTTCATAACTTCATAGTTCTCTTTTTTTTTCCCATAAATATAAAGATATAGTTATACAACCCCATATTAATAAAATTATATTTTATCCCATACTTCAAATTTTTTTTTTTCAGTTCTTACAATGATAATAGATAATGATTTTCTTTATATTTCATTTAACTTGGGTTTTTTTAAAAAAAAATATATATGTATATTTATATGTATGTGAGCCCATGGGTCAGGTTGAGCCGGGCTTTCTTAGGCTCAAACGGACCGGGCTTTAGACACCCAAGCCCAAGCTAGGCTCACTCAACAAGAAGCCGGGCCAGACTCTTTCTTGATGGGCCTTGCGGGAACCCATCAACCCATGGGCTCGCGAGCCTAATAATGACCCCTAGTTGGAGATTCCCTTGGGAGCACTCACATTCACATAGAGTGAAACCATTTTTGGGGCGATGGGGGCATTTCTTTGACCGGGTCGGTAACGTAGGGAAAGGGCATATGCAATGTTGTGTAGTATATATCTCTCATTCCAGGCCACACGTAGTTTATTCTACTTAAAATAAATAATCCCCTTTCGACTTCAGCTGGGTTTGTATCTATCTAGCTCGACTTACATGTCCTTTTTGGTCGTCAACGTCTGTGGACCTGCAAGAGTCAATATTGTTAGCTCAACAACAATAAGTTTTACTATTATTTAATTATAATAATTAAATAAACACCATAATAGTATGTAAAAGTAAATAAACAAAACGAAATTCGATAATTAGTAAATAAAACACTAATGATGTGTTTACTAATCAGGAATTAGAATTTTGATCAGGAATTGAATTCCACCTATGGAGGATTCCTGTGTTTACTTTACATCAAAAAATTGAAAATTAAGTCAGCCCCATACAAAATTAGGAATTGAATTCCTAATTTAGAGGAATCCAATTCTTAAGTGGTAGGTGGTATTCTAATTCCTGGAGAACTAACCCATTAGGAATTCATCTTTTGTACCCATTATATCCTCACACAATTTTCAAAATTTCAAAATTGCCATCTACTTTAATCCAACAACGAGGACATTTTAGTAATTATTACCACTCATACTCCAATTCCATATGATTTAGTAAACAACTTCAATAGGACTCGGATTCTAACTCCCCTCAATCCATATGGTTTAGTAAACAATTTCAATATGAATCCGGAATCTAATTCTCCTCAATCCAACTCCTCAATTCAATTCCTCCTAATCTAATTACGGATTAGTAAACATGCCATAATGGTAGAGACTTACAGAATTGCAATGTCCTTGAAACATAATATTACCCTTACTCAGTGCTTGACATTGTCTTTCTTTTCAAACTTCTTTTTTGAACCCAGATATTTTGCATGTTGCCTTAATTTGATCCATAATTAATAAGTTGGAAATAGACAGACGCATGAAACCAGGGTCATTTTCCTTCTAAATATATAAACAAACTAAATCATATAAGTTTTGAACCTTTATTTAGTTATTTATAATGTTTAATCTTCCGTTTGCTAAAAGGTTTTGGAAGTACTTCAAAGTATTTTCCTTTTGTTTATTTTTTCTTACTATTCGATCACTAATAATTTTCTTTTATACAAGCGATATTGGAAGAGAAGGAAATCGAATCTAGAACCTAACATGCATATGAATAAATGTTCTTAACCACTTAAGCTACAAGTCTCTTGCTTATAAGTGTTCAATCACTAATATTGTAGATAGTAATAACGACATATATGTATCATCTAGACTACCTCTTGATTTCATATACACATACATATATTTATTAGAGAGGTGAGGTGGTCAGCAAATGTTTTTCCACTCCAAAATCACTCATGTATATTTCGTCCGAACACGATATATAGTAATAAAAATCTTCTAATCCAACGTAAATCACAAGACAACCACTTGTTTTTCACATAGTGTGATCAATTGATATGGTATCCTCGAAGAATTTTCTTCTTCTTCTTTTATTAAAGGGTCCATAAATAGGAAGAGGCAAGGCACATTATCTGCAACTTGTGTTGTTAAGAAAAATATGGCATCCTCGAAGACTTTTCTTCTTCTTGGCCTTGTGTGTGTTGTTCTCATCCTCATCGTCTCCGAGGCCTCAGCTCGTGAGCTAGCTGAAACTACTACTCAAATTAATCGTGAGTTTCTCTTTCTTAACTTAAACATATATATTTGTCTCTTTTTTCCACCGGTTTGTGAATTTAATTAGGCGCATTACAATCTGCACAAGGGACCATGCCAATAATTCAAATGCTATGAACTTGGAACATCCTTTTTTAGGCCAAACTACGAATCTGGAATACACTATATATATAATTAGGAACATGTGGAGGTTTAGTAATTTTGAATATTGTATGTTTTGCTCCTTACAGAACGGAAACTGATCAATAAGGTCCTGTTAAGTGACATCTGACCTTTTTTTTTACTTTTTTTTTAATTTTTTTTGGGAATTATTTCTATATGAATAAAGAAAATGGTGCCTATGAGAGAAGTGGACGTGGTGGCTACAATCGTGGAGGGCAAGGTACCTATGGACGTCGTGTCTACAACCGTGGAGGAAAAGGTAGTCACGGACGTCAGCGAGACCCCTACAGTCGAGGAGGGAAAGGATATGGTCGAGACCATGGCCACTATGAAAGACCAGGACCTGGAACTGCTGAGACTGAAACAAAGAATTAGATAACGTGTGGTCCTTAGAGTACTACTATCTTTATATGTCAATAAAAGGTCATTTGGTTGAGTTGTCTAATGAACTCTCAATCATAAGCCTGCATTTAATTAAGGTTTATCTATATATGTACTCTAAACAATGATCATAGTGTCAAAATGTCTAACAATTCAAGTTTAAGTTGTTTGTCTGTTGATTTCCTTTTGAAATCTATCCTTGCAATTTCCTTTTCTAATTTGTGTCATCAATAAAAACCTTAGAGAGGGCAAAAGGGAAAATGCCACGGTTCTAATAAAATGGATCTTGAGATCCACTTCATTAGAACCGGTGTCTATGACTTGGCTAGAATCTGTTTTATACATCGCTAACTGGTGTATGTGTGATTAGAATCAATTTCAAGCATCGCTAGTATATGACCTTTTTTTTAAATTAAAGATAAACTTCAACAGTATAATTGAAGACATCAATATGATATCTAAAATACCAATTTCAAAAGGGAAACAAACTAACATGTTAAAAACAAGGCAAAAAATCACTTCTAGTCCCTATAGTTTGCCATTTTTACCATTTTGGTCCCTATGGTTTCAATTTGGTCAATGTTGTCCATGTGGTTTCAATTTGAAGCAATTCAAGGACAATCTCTCATATCTGTCACCAAAAAACTTCTCAAGGCACCCCACCTCTCTTTGTCTCTCTTCTCCCAAGCCCAACCCCAACACCCACATAGTCACCTACTCCTCCAAGACCTCCCCCCTCCCTCGCCCCTGTTTCAAACCCACCCCTTATTTCCTAGCACAAGACATCAAACCAAACCCTTCGTCCACTCCTAAAAACACGGATTCCATCAACGATGGATCTAGATCTGGCCATTTGGTAACCTCTGAAATGTATTTGTAATATCCCAAACCATAATTTTGTTCAATAGGAGTACCAATGGCCTCATATCCTTTAATAAATCAAGAACATATTTTCTCTGTGACAAGAAAATTCGCTGTGCAGAACGAGTCACTTCAATGCCCAAAAAATATTTTAATCCACCAAGATCCTTCATATCAAACTCAGAAGCTAACAATAGCCCTTTAGTTTGCCAATTTCATCAAGATCATCACAAGTCACAATCATATCATCCACATAAATAATAAGATTTGTTAACTTACCACTCTGTCTCTTGAGAAATAAAGTATGATCGGCATTACTCTGCTCATTACCATATTTTTTTCATAGCAAAAAGAAATCCATTGAGTTCCAGCGGTGGTAGACAGCGACAACAGCATGCTAGTAATTTCTGATTTCTCTGCAGTTTGTTGTTGGGTATTCTTGTCTTCATCCAAGTCCACTGCTGTTTTTATTGGCCTCCCATTTCGAAGAGTTATCGCCATCACATGTTCTTGGCTTTTTAGATTAATCTTAGTTTGGCTTGGTAAAGCCCCATTTACTCTTCCTGTCAATACATTAGTTAGTTGGCCCATTTGAACCTCCAAATTTCAAATAAAGGCAACTTGGTTCTGAAGGGTCGTCTTGGTTTTGCTTATAATTGATTTGTATTGACGGAGAGAGTGTTGACGTTTCCAACAAGTTGAGTAATTATATCCTCCAATCCATGCTTCTTTTCTTGAGGTGTGAAACCAGGTGGAGGTCCCTGTACATTTTGGTTATTACTCTATGAAAAATTCGGATGGTTCCTCCATCTCGGGTTATAAGTGTTGGAGTAAATGTTATTCCGTTGTTGGTTAAAATCAAAGACTTGGTTCACTTGTTCGGATGGTGATGTGAATGGACTAGCTCCACACTCATTGCCATGATGAGGTCCTGCACAAAATTCACAACTTAAGTTAGTAGATTGAATAGCATTAACATTTAAAGTACCAAGTTGTTTAGACATAGTAGACATTTGCCCAGTTAACGTAGATATGGCGTCAATCTTATGAATTCCAGCATTCTTTGGTGTTGATCTCTCACTAGGCCATTGATAGTTATTAGACACCACCTCTTCCAACAAGTTATACGCTTCAGTTTATGTTTTTCCCATCAAAGCTCCTCTGGTTGTAGCATCAATTGTTGTTTTGCTTGTATTGTTCAAACCATTGTAGAATGCTTCAACTTGCATCCAAGTAGGTAGCGCATGATCTGGGCACTTCCTTAACATATCCTTGTATCTATCTCATGCTTCATAAAAAGGCTCCATGTCATTCCTGAGTTTCGCAGTCTTTGCAGGAGGAACGAATTTAGCTAAAAATTTCTTGGCCAAGTCGTCCCATGTACTAGTCGAATTAGGTGGTTGACAATTTAACCATGACTTTGCCTTTTCCTTTAATGAGAAAGGAAAAATCCTTAAGTGAACAACATCATTGGTAGCTCCATTGCACTTAAATGTGTCACATAACTCCAAGAAATTAGAGATATGGCTATTAGGGTCTTCTTGAGGTAAACCACAAAAGATGGAGGATTGATGAATCATTGAAATTATGGCTAGTCTGATTTCAAAATTATTGGCATCAATGGTTCGATGACGAATGCTCGATGGTGATGCCACCACAGATGGGACATCATAGTCCCTTACTGGTTTCGGTTCCTCAGCCATAGGTGATGGCTTTTCCAATATTACGTCCTTCCCCCTTTTGAGTTTGTTAAGCTTGTGAAGCGTTCGCTCGATCTCTGGATCTAATGGTATAAGCGTAAGACTCTGCGAACGTCGCCCAAAACTCATGCACTAGGTGAAGTACCTAAAAAATAAAACAAAAACAAAATTCAAATTAAAATCCAAATCAATCTATATTGATATTAATAAAATTTAAAACACTCCCCGGCAGCGGCACCTAAAACTTGGTGTGAAATTTATTGCAAGCGCAGAATTCGCACAAGTAATACAATGATGAGTGAAGTGTCGTTCCCACGAAGAGTGATTTAATTTACTAAGTACCGATTGTGATTAACCCAAGACTTTATTTGAAAATTGATGATAAGATTCGATTGATTAATTAACTAAAACAATGAATAAAAGCAAGCGTAGAAAAATAAAGTAGTGAGATTAAAGTTATGAGAGCACTATAGCTTCCGATTTCACCATAGCCGATTCTACCCAATTCCCTTAGCATGTTAATCCTAATTATTCTCCATGTTGACAGTTGATTTTCCTTACTTTATTCGATACTCCATCCCTGGTTATACCAAAAGTATTCTTATGACCAACCCACTCTATCCCTAGTAATGGAATTAAGATAATAAGAACCCATTAAATTCCTTGGAAAACCTACAAAACAACCACATAAGTCATGACAAACATCTCTGGCCAATCATGTAACTCATGTCATCTATTACAAGAAGCAACCCCAAATTGGATATCCATATCGTCAATTTAGCATCAAAACAATTAAATGTTGGCCAAACATTCAAAGTATTAAGCATGATAATAGATACTCAACATGGAAAAATACTTAGAATTAAAATTGACTAAAGTAATTGAGTATTCATGGCTAGGCTACATCGTAGCCCGAGCAAAAAGAAATTAGTTTATGACAACTTTAATAAAAACCATGATAAACAATATCATGGGAAAGAAAAAACCCATTGATGATTTTATCTCTGCATGACAACAACTCTAGGTCCAGGTCGTCTTATTTGTCTCTCTAAAACTCTCTCTCTCTCTCTCTCTCTCTCTCTCTCTCTCTCTCTCTCTCTCTCCTTTGAGTGTTTCGGCTATGAGTATGAATGTGTAGGAATTTTTTAGGGTAGATGATGGAGGATGATGGGTAATGGAGTATTTGAACAATGACTTAAACTCCCTATTTACAAAACTCGTAGAAATCCTACCTAAGGTATAATTACAATTGTTATGAAAATAGGATTCCTTCTAATATAAGGTCTTCTTTATTTCTCCTTGTTTGACTTTATAAGATTTGAACCATTTTGAACTATGAAATTTGACAACATCCCTTGCAACAAAAGGAATGACTTGGCTTCTTTTTAATTAAACTCCAATCTTCATCTTCTTGCCCTTTTTAGCACAATTTCTCCTATTTCACAATTCCTTCACAAATCTCACAAAACCAATTAAAAACAACCAATTTAATCCCAGAAAATTAACAAATAAATAAGCAAAAGATACATAAAATATACATAAAATACAGGCTTATCAGATAGCAGTGGGAGCAAGATCCTAGGATCACTCCTCTAATACCAACTTAAATAGAATTAGCGTTCTGAATAATTCAGTGTATTCTATTCTTCTCACAATGAGGTATTTATAGTGATACAAATATAAGCCTATCTAGGAAAGGAAAAAGAAAATAAATACAATCCCAAGCAATCCAAAATTCCTATAATCACACTTATATAAAATCAATTACAATAAAGAATAATTGAATTGATTCACGCCATCATGATTGACCAGCACATAGTTTGACGAAGGAAGGGAGGCGGGGAACTTATTTAAGATGATAAGGAAGTTTGTGGGCACTATCTGGTTCGTTTTGGTCCTTTTGATCTCAATTTTTTTACCCATATATGTAATGTGCAGAAGTTCTCTTCGTATGGGTATGAAAGTAGTTCTGTTATTGCAGATTTGTTGATAGTTCATCACTCTAGTCAAGTATTGGACCCTTTTAGTTTCAGTGGTGATCTGATGAGGTGATTTTTCGTGTGCTAGGCTTTGATTTGGCTTCTTTAGATGCGGCGATATTGCTTGTTTGGATGCGGACAACATGGGTTAAACAGACCAAATTGGGCAATAGAGGGCATTCAAGTGGTGGAGATTCAAAGGGTCAAGCCGTATATGTTTATTGAATATTTGTAAATTGTAATGAAGATGAAATCAAAGCCAATATGTTTATTGAAATGTTTACTGTAGAGGAAATTGCAATGAAAGTCAATATCTTTATTGAATTGTTTTTGGAATTCTAATGAAATTGCAATCAAGCCCGGACATCAGAATCTTTATGGCTGCATATTTTATTAATTAATCATTGGAAAATGAAAAGTAAGAAACATACCAATAGAAAATGTAATTATTTTAAATAAATTTAATACTTAATAAAATATATGAAAAGTAAGAAATATACCAACCAATCAAATACTTAATAAAATATATGTATAAATTGAAGTTGATTGGCTATATGATGGGCCCATTGTACTTTAGATGCTTTTGAAAGTCAATGAAATGCTTGTCACGAGTTTTATTAGAATGGTGACAATGGGCACTGCGACTAAAATTTTTGTTCACCAAAAAATGTGACTAAAGATGCCAATAGTCACCAATAAAAAAGTAACAACCGCTGGTTTCTTTTTTGTAGTGTTGAAAGATAAATAATAAAAATAGAATTCACATAGTAATATTCATTAATTTTATGAAAATATAGTTATTGAAATGATTAGGATTTATACGGCATGTGGAAATTGAGAAAGATAAAAAGTTCATATCTTTAATTTTCTATAAAAAAAAAGGATATGAAATCAATAAAAAGTTAGATACAATTTCAGGGGGCAAATTATCAGTGAGCCTCAAAACAAACAATTTTGAAGCATGAGTACAAACATTTAAAGCAACAAGAGCGCTTAAATTTTGTGCAGACCATCCCATTTTAACTTTTCCTTCATAAATACTACCAATTCCTTGCACTCTTCAATAGCTCTTGTGTCCACGCCGTTCCTCACTAACGGTGGAAAGAACAGCCAAGTCGCGGTAACCACCACAAACCCGATGGTCAACAACATTGACACAATCCAATGCAGTTGCCACCTTCCACCACTTAACGCTCTCTTCACACCAAACTCCACCACCAAACACATCCCATGTAGAACAAAATACCATGTCACTTCCCACGTGGGAGGCACACGTGTCATGTAAAAAAATATGAGCTCGTGCATCAAACCGGATACTAAAAAAGCAACAAAAACAGCTGGCAGCGGGGCCCACTTGGGCCCCAAGAAGTTCTCCATGGCCAACTGCACGGGCTTATGTACCGTGTGGCGAAGTGTATTTGTTACCATGAGGTTCCACCTCCGGCCCCAGAAATCTTGTAGCGAAGTGGAAAGGTAAGGCTCATTGGACGGTGATTCGAGTTGCACGCCAAGAAGGGCTCGCAAGGTAGCATTGCTCAAGCCTACTATTATGTCCACAAAAAGATACAACATGCAGCAATACTGGCCTAGTAAAATGTTGGGGTGCACATATTTTGTGAAGTCAGTTAGAGCAACCAATATGCCAAAAAGCAAGACTTTGGTTGGCAAATTGAGAGGAAATTTAGGGTTTTGAGGTGTCTTGTGGTTTGGAGCAATTTGGTGGTGTTGTTGTCCATCTTGCTTTGCCTTGATTGGGAGACAAGTGGTGAAGATGAAGAGGAGGAGAGAGTTTAGTGGTGGGCCAGATGAAAGTGGGCCCAGACCAAAGGAGAACAGTAGGAGCTTGAAGCTACCAACCCAGGTGATGAACAAGGCAATAACTCCACCAGGGAGGGCAGTGGAGAGAAAGAGAGGGAGGATGGTGAAGAGGCAGAAGATGGGGAGGAGAGAGAAGAACCTGAGTTTGCCTTTGGGAATCTTAGAAGCTATGAAATAGGTGTAGCAAAGAGAGGCCAAGATGGAGAGGCATACCTTGATTAATCTCTTGATTTCATCCTCCATCCCCATGATCGTTTGATGCTCTTTAACTTGTGTGATTTGCTCTCAGCCTCAACCTATCTATTGGCTTATCTTATCATGAGCCTACACATTCTGTGTCCCCAAATTGTTAATAAGCTCATGGTTTATCTTATTTTTCTTGTTCCTGTCTTGCGCTTTTCGGCGAAGTAGGTGAAATACCAACCAAGCCAAACCCTCACTATAGTGTAACACGACTTAAGGAGTGGGGCAAGTCTTGGTCTCAGTCAATATTTAGTTTGGACCCTACAAGGCATGAATAGTGTTTAGATCATTTGAATAATTTATTCAAAGCCATCTTTGTTGAACCATTTGTCATTGCATAGTACAATTTTTTTAATATATATATACAAATTGCGTGGTATAAAATTGTGAGTGGATAATTTTATAACTCTTATTTCAAAACACTATTCCTTTCATTTGTGCAAGAAATATTATTTTAAAACCTTGGGATGTGTATTTTGAATAAGAAATTTGTTGATGCACATGCGAATGTATGGTTATCATCACTCCTCGAGGATGTAGGATTTATTTATAATGAAATTCATATGCAGCGGCGGACTCAGAAATTTCTCAGGAGAGGTGCAATTTTCAAAAGCTAAGAGCTATTAAAAAAATAATAATAAAAACAACTAAACATCCTTATAATTTAAACAATATACATGTAAAATCATAATCAAAATCAGCAACAAAGGACAGGGAGTATAATCTATAAATAGACACCAAATTGCTTTTTTTCTTCTTTTATATTTGTATGTTCCACAGTAAAGCAAATAAGTACAACTATATCAAGATTCTAACTAGTTTTTGCTGCATTGACATGTTCAAAAGTAGGATTGCCTACTATTGACCGCTTACCCTATATTAGTCCTTCAAACCTTGACATAATGTCATAATTGCAGCATAACTTCAGAATAATAATCAAGTAGAAACTTCCAGTTCCACAAGCTAACCAATGACAGCCAAAGGAAAAAATTACAGAGACCAAAATTCACTAATTGGAGCAAAATCAAACATACCTAGAAAGAGAAAAAAAAAAAAAAAAAAAAAAAAAACAATTCTAACCAAAGTTTCATAGTAGCATTTCCTAATGAACACTTCTTAGATAAGAACCCAATTGGACCAACTAAAAGTTGAATGTAATTTACGTAATTGAGGAAGAAATGCAGCATACCCAGATGGAATTTCGCCTCTTCGGGTAAGGACTTTGAGCTTCTGTAGAGCCCAATTGAGTACAAGTTTTGTGTGCATTTTGAGAGTGAAGCAAAGGGGGTTTAGAAGTTGGCTTAACGAAAGCTGAAGGAAAAGAAGAGGAGGTCTTGCAGTTTTTTGTGCGCAACAACTGCAGCGCAGTGCCCAGGTGGTTTGGGCATTTCGTCGAACACATTGTGTGCGTCTCTGGTCTGAAGCAGAGGTGCAACTCTAGCTGCTCTAATGGACTTTCCGGCGACCGGAGGTGCAGGTGCACCTCCTTGCGCCTGCACAGGTCCGCCACTATTCATATGCAGCACATGTGCATGAGGCTCCAAAATTGATGGATGCAAACTCTATTGAGTGCCCAGCAAGAAAATTGGGGATTCTAAAAGTATCTTTCCCGCAATGGAGAGCTCTATATACGAGACTTTGTATTAAGAATTTTAAATTTTTATATGATGTAATTTGATCTATATAATTTTTTTTTTATGGTTAACTAATTTTGTGTTAATGTAATAGTTATGTCACAAATGAAAGGAAACAAATAAAATTGAGCAATGGATCCTTTTTGGCATAAAAATGAGCACCTACACATAAAGTGTGTATCAATCAACTATCTTTTGCACCAACAACGCGCAAGGGCAGATGAGCCTTGACAAAATCTACCATAATCCCATACTCATGTATAGCCTTCAAATCCACACCATTTCTCAGCAGCTGAGGGAAGAACAGCCAATTGCCCGTCACGGCCAAAAACACTATCGTCAATGGCCCCGAAACCACCGGGTGCAACCGCCACCTATCAGCTGCAGCCTTCTTCACCTCCACCTCAACTGCCACGCAAACGCCATGTAGAACGAAGAACCACGTCACTTCCCACGTGGGAGACACACGTGTGAGATAATAGTATATCGCCTCGTGCATTAAACCTGAGACCGCAAAAGTGGACATCACAGCCAAGAACCGGGCCCACCGAGGCCCAAGTATACGCATAGATATACGGCGTACGGGGTCGTAGGCGACGGGGCGTAGGATGTTGGTGACCATGAGGTTCCACCTGCGGCCCCAAAAGTCTTGAAGCGAAGTGGAAAGGTAGGGCTCGGTGAACTGCGGCTCGAGCTCAAATCCAAGTATGGCTCGAGCTGGGACGGCGCTCAAGGCCAGCACAAGTTCTATGCCAAGGTACATGTGGCAGCAGTACAGAGCCAAGATTATGTATGGGTGTAAATGTGGTCTATATTCATATGTCCTAATGATCAAAGCCAAAAGCAAGGCTTTTATGGCCAGCAAAATTGACTTATTGGGCACATTTGTGAGGGTTTGATCAATTGGGTTCACAGATTTCTTGGGTTTTGGGGTGGTTTGGTGAGATGGGTTTTTGTTATTTTGAGGGGTTAGAGGGTTTTGATCTGTGTTTTGGGGTGATTTTTGAGGTGGGTTTTGTTTGATTTTGATGGGAAGGCAAGCTATGGAGATGAATTGAACAAGTGTTGGTGGGGTTGGGGATAAAGGGCCAAGGTTAAAGGAGAAGAGGAGGAGCTTGAAGATGCCAAGCCAAACCAGAAAGAAAGTTGTGGGCCCACAGAGATGGAATGAGTGGAGATTCAAGGGGAGGATGATGAAGATGTAGAAGATGGGGAGGAGAGAGATGAGCCTGATGATGCCCTTTGGGATTTTGGCTGCTATGTAGTAACAATAACATAGAGAGGTGTTGGTTAGGATCCATACCTTGATGAAGTTGTTGATTTCACCATCCATTTCTTGATTCCTTCCTCTTTTTTCGTATTCTCTCTCCCTTAGCTTCTCTCAAAATACACATAACTCTGGGCAATGTTTTGCCTTCGTTTAAATGTTAAACCTTGATTTTTTATTTTTTTTTAATCGGAAAATGTTGAACCTTGTTAGTTGGGCCTTAATTGCACCAGCATTGGCTCTTTGGGTGAAGAAAAGAATAGCACTGCATTGTTTTGTTATTTTTTATCAATTACATTATATCACGTGTGTTGAACACAAAAAAAATTATAAGACAAGGAAAGGAGCCCAGGATAAAAGCCCAAGACGTGAAGGTTGATCTTTAGGGTTGCTGATTGTTCCTTCTAGAAATTAAAAAGGTGATAAGGTCAGTTTTCAAAAGAAATATAAAATAAAACAAATAAAAAATAAAATGTGGGAAGAGATCGTGTTTATCCTTGGCAACTCCATTCAGCAGAGAAACTACCCACTTAGCAAACGTGCTTCCCCAACTGCTGTTCATCTTTTGCCTATAAAAGACATGAACGTACAGAGGACAGGGGAGGAGAAAAAGAAAGGAGGTGTGCTGCAGAAAACTGTAAGAAGGCAGAAGTCTGGAGAGAAAACGAAGAGGCTGCTGGGATTCTGAATAAGGAGGAAGAGAAAGAAAAGGCAGAAGAAAGGCAAGGTATAAAGTTTATTTCTTCTGCCAGAAAATTTCATCATGTTTCTCTGTGCAGTATATTCCCTTGCTGCTCAAAAACAAGCCTCTGTAAATGGTAGATCATGAGATCCGTGTGGATGCTGACATCTTGAAAACACATTTCTTTATGAAAGCAACAAATAGCTCTCATATCAAGCTCTCTAGAATTGGATCAGCAAAGTCCCCTTCCAATGTTGTCTGCCATAAAGGCTTAGAAAATGTGCATTGCGACATTCCTCCACGTCCTCTCTGTCAAAGAAATCTCATGAGACTACTGCAGACAAAAGAAATTCATCGTTCTCGAAAAATAATTGAAGAAACCATGTCTCTGCTGTTAGAGAAATCTCAAGAAATCACACAAGAGGGAGCTCTCGCAAGGACCTCCCTATTGTGAAAATATGCAGATGGGCTTCTGCCAGAACCCCACTGTATTAAGTGCTATGAGCACCTCGCAGGTGTTCATAGGCATACTTGATGAAAATTTTGCAGGTGTTCATAGGCAACAAACACACACACAAACCAAAGAAAGAGATAGAAGGCAATGTGAGGCAAACAGGAGAATAAATAAAAAAGGGCTTATCTGATGAAGAAGAAGAACCCGCAGAAACAGATTTTGGAAATCCCATTATTCCTCCCATCTTAGTCTCTGCCAAAAGTCATAAATAAAGGGCAAATCCAATAGCAGAACAAAAGAAAATTCGGAGGAAAAGACACCGAACTGCTGCAGAAATCAAAAGAATAGAAGCAGGCAAAAGAGATACGAAGCTCTGTCACAATACCATTGAGAAGGTATAAAAAAATTCATCTGAATATCCTTTTATGTACAACTGACTTGCAGGCAAAAAAATATGTATGTGAGGCCATTGTACAGAAGCCTGAACTTCCTCCATGTTTGATACCAAGAAGTGTATCATATCAACGAAGACCTCAGCAGTGGAAAAACATGAACAAATCCTCCCAAATTGGCAATAATTGTGCTACTTACACAAAGAGAGCTCTCACAAGGACCTCTCTGTTGTGAATTACAGATGGGCTTCCGCAAGAACCCCACTGTACAAGTGCTGTGAACACCTTGTGAGTGTCCACAGGCACATTGTGGTACTCAGAGAAGACCTTGCGAGTGTTCTTGAGTACCAAAAACAGAAAACATCAAAATCCCAACTGCTTTGTGCCCAACCCACCTTCAGCACAACGAAATTCCAAGTCTGCAAATTGGAAGACAAAAAGATGGCGAAGCGTGCTGCAAATGGAGAAATCAACAATCCTGTTTTAGTCTCACAGATTGGCATAAACAGAAGAAAATATATTAAAGGAGATGCAGAAATTACTGAGTGACAGAAAGCTTACAAAAGCTGATGATTCACACCCACGTTCTGTGCTTCAAAGTTTGCCAACAAGGAAAAAATCCCAAGCCGGACAGCCCACGAAAATTATCAAGCCAACACTCCTCTGTAGCAAAATGCAAATATCATAAAAGCTTCTCACTTTGTTGCTGGCAAAACATGAAGCAACTGAGACAAAGCAAAGCCAGCACCTCAATTGGCAGTACGGTGGCCCTCTCAAATGATACGAGTCTGCAAAGGAAAATATGCAAAGCCTTAGAAATTCCAATCAAATTGGAAAGAAAAGGATGCACAAAGCATCAACAAGCAAAAAAAAAGCAAAAGGAAGAATGGCTCACCAAGAAGCCTCCTGTGTTGCGGCTGTTGAAGAACCCGAAAGCAACATAAGCCAAGAAAAAGGGAAGCCTTCCTGTCAAGTCAATACAGAACCAAAGATGAATATTTTTTATCCGAAGGACTCTAAACACATAATGGGTAAAGACAAAACCCATTTTGGTGGAAGTCTGCCACAAGTACATAGGAAACAACAAAAAGCCAAAAAAAAGGTCAGGCATGGATTCGTGGCTGAACTTTGAGATTAAAACATGGGAGAAGCTTCAGCCATGAAGTTGGTACTGCCAAACTCAACAAAATATACAAATAGCTCTTTGGCTTGTGCGTGTTGTGTTAGGCAAAGAAACCCAATTCGTGTTGCACATAAGGAAAAGAAAGAAGAAATGGCTTACAGGACCTACTCTAAAATAAAGGGGAGTTGAGGTTATGTTATTGTGTCAGAACAAAAAAAAGAGTTGGGAAGGGCATGGAGAGACCAGCAAAAGCAAGGAAGATGAAAAGAAACAAAAAAGACAAGGGAGAAGAAAAGCACAAAAAACAAAGGAAAGGAAAAAGTAGCAAAACAAAGTTCTGTACAACAAACGTGGCTTCTCAAAATTCCAAGACTTTCAATTAGTAGTTTAATAGGCTACAATGGTCTACTTTGACAGACATGACTAAAGGAAAGGATTTACCTTGGTTTTGGCGTTTCAAACCCAAAGCTCCGTAGTGATTGTGACAGATGAGTAGCTGAAGAGAGATATATATAATTTGGTCCAGTTTGGATTGATTTGAACTATTCCAGATAAAGATGGGAGTAACTCAGTTTGGATTAATCTCTACTACTCCGAATAGATATCGGTTTCAAAATTCAACTGATTCTCAAAGCTTTTCTGACATGGATTATTTGTTTATGGACCAACTGATGGAAATATCAAGGCCCGGAAACAAATTGATGGGTTGACAAAACAAATTACCCATTGACTCTCAAGAGCCCAAAATATTTTATGGGTGGTCCAAATAAATTATGTGGTTAATGGCTTAATCCTTAAAACCATATGTGAGTAAATTAATTGGCTCATCAAAATGCCTTTTAATTTTCTTTGGACTTTAACAATAAAAATGGTACAAAACCATTCCACATTTTCTCATGGGTCATCTACCCTGCAAATTTTCAATGAGATCAAAATTCAAATTTCTCAAACATAAAATTCTTTCAAAGGGTCATTTACCCTTTGAAGGTCCAATCCATTTGGAACTACGTCGGTTTGATCCCGCCAAGGGTACGTAGGCAGTCTAACATTCCGATAGACGCAACCGCAACTAAATTTGAATCCCTAGTTTTATCCTAACCAAATTCGGCCACACTTACCCATTAATTTTAAATTTTTCTCATAGGTTATCTACCTATGAAAATCCCCAAATTATCTCAAAGATACAAATTCTAAATTATTGGGTCACACTTACCCATTAATTTCTAATTTTTTCTCGTGGGTCATCTACTTATGAAAATTCCAATGAGATTAAATTCAAATATCTCAAACACAAATTCTAAATTATTGGGTCACACTTACCCATTAATTTCCAATTTTTCCCATAGGTCATCTACCTATGAAAATCTTCAAATCGTTTCAAAGACACCAATTCTAAATTATTGGGCCACACTTACCCATTAATTTCCAAACTTTGGAACTACGTCGGTTTGATCCCATCAAGGGTACGTAGGCAGTCTAACATCCCAATAGACGCAACCGCAACCAAATTTGAATCACTGGTTACCGCAAATCAAGTTGGAACTACGCTGGTTTGATCCCATCAAGGGTACGTAGGCAGTCTAGCATCCCAATAGACGCAACCGCAACCAAATTCTCACTAATCAAATCTTCACACAAATCCATTTGGAACTACGTCGGTTTGATCCCATCAAGGGTACGTAGGCAGTCTAAGACGCAACCACAACCAAATTTGAATCACTGGTTACCGCAACCAAATTCTCATCAACCAAATCCCCACAAATTAAATATTTACCTTTACACAAATCAAGGTCCGAACTACGTTGGTTTGATCCCTTTGAAAGGGTACGTAGGCAATCTAGAGATTCAATCTAGATGCAACCATCCCAAACACAACTCCATATCGAATCCCTGGCTTTTTCAGTCAAATTCACTCAAACACTCCTCAATTAAATTCATTCAAATTCCCCCTTTTTGCAATGAGTCATCTATTCATTGCAAATCTTTGAACTACGAGTGGCTTGATTCCTGTAAAGGATACGTAGGCACCCTGAGGTTGAACTTGGGAGCAGCCGCAAAACCAAACACATACATTCTGTTTCTTTATGATGGAATCAAAGGGTTTTCCCTTATAGCAAGGGATTGTAATTAAGAGACTTGCGTCTCGAATGGGTCGAACCTAAAATAATAAAACCCCATTAATTAATTAGTGGTGGTGAAATTATGTTTGGAGGTTTACAGTTTTATATCTAACAACGTGTAATAACTTTTGCATTGTTTTGCTATTTCCAATCAATTACATTATGTCACATTATATCACGTGTAATAACTTTTGCATTGTTTTGCTATTTCCAATCAATTACATTATGTCGTAATAACTTTTTCATTGGGTGGGTTGTTTTTCTTTTGTTGGTGGTAAGTTTAATCATTACAATTGACAGTTGAAACTCAGAGAAGTAAAAAGGATTGCAAAGAATGTGTACCTCACAAGGGATTAACTTTCTAGCCAAATTTATCGCATAGTGAAATTGAAAGATTTGATTTAACCAAACGATGTAATCCGCTGTATACTTACCATTTTTATTTATCATCTTAATTGTTTAAATCATTATTTATTATGAACAACTTATACAAAACCAAAGGATTTAAGATATCGTCTTGATTTATGAGCAATAAGCAAAAAACCACCTTCCTCTTCCACTTCAAAATGCCTCATCCAAACACAACCTTAGGGATTGAGATCATCTAGGCAGTTTCAGATAACAGTAACACGGCATGACCACAGAAGCCCAAATATAAAGATCTCAAATTAAAAAGGGATGGCAAATATGGGAGGGCAAAGCAATAGAAAGTTAAAAAAAGTTTCACTTCAAGATGCAACTAAAATAGTACAGTGAAATGAAGTAAAAGGTTACAATACATCTTCATAAGCATATGCTAATCTATGTACAGAAGCCAAAACCTACAGCTCACATGGAACATACTTACTCGTTCAGCCAACCAGCTGAATTTTGGCTTGAATAGCTTTGGTGAGGACCAGGAGCAAACCCCATGGGGCCACCATGCTGACCGGGTCGGGGTGCCCTGGGATCAAAAGGGACGTTGCTACTGAACACATGCGGGTCATATCCTAAACTAGGCTCAGGTCCTAAGGCACCCATCCTCAAGTGGTTCAATTCATCCAACCGAGGCGCATACCGCTGCATGGCTGATGTATTACTTCTGTAAGATGACCCAGCTGCTGAACCAAAATGAGTATGGCCATAAGTAGAGGGATACGATCCAATCTGGCCACTCACAGGATTCTGACCCACTAGAAAACTACTATAAGGATCCGAATCTGGCTGACCATAAAGGCGAACCTGCGAGCGTATGTCAGACTCCCTCCTAAATGGGTATTCTACCTGATTCAAATATGGTCCATAACCAAGGCGATCTGACCTTTCCCTCATGTGCCCCACAAACAGTTGCTCCACGTTTGTAGCCCTATAACCAGAACCAGAATTGGCAGCAGTGCTCCATCTACGAGGCAGACTGGAGTACGCCTCATCACTGCTCATGGCAAAGCTTCTGCCTGTATCATCAGCAACGTTGGCGTGGGTCCCACTATCAGTAGTTTCTATCTCCATATTAGAACCAGAATTGCTGGGCTCAGAATGCTGATTTCCTTTTTCAGCAGGCTCAGTGTGTGTCAGCATTTCCTTTCGTATCTCACTACCAGAAACCTTTACACCATCTAGTTTTTTTTCTGAAGAGTTCTCAAGCATACCACTTCGATGCTCTTCTCTGCCACCACACTGCAGTTTCCCTGATATCTCTTCAATGTGGTTCTTTCCATGACGAGGACTCACATGGCCATCTCTGTCAACACTGATCTTACAAGAGCCCTTTAATACCTGCATCGCAACTGACCCTCCTGCAACATCCTTGGGACTATCAGTCTTTATGGGATCATCATCCATCTGCACAAGTGTTTGACCATAATGCTCATCATTAACTACTGAATTATCAGGGATTAGGCAGTCGGAATGATCTTCTTCCATAAACCCTTGTGATGCAGAGTTGTGTCCATGCACTTCAGCTATAGCCTTGTTCTCAGCAGACCAATCAGGACGACTCCAAAGATACAGGGGTGGTGGCCTCACATTCCATTGCTCCAATTGTTTGTCATTCCCATCAACAGATCCAGGGAGATAGAATGACTGAAAGGAGGACAAGCAACCATTAAACTCACATTCAAAAATTTTGATTCACAAAATTAAGATTCAGCCACAAGGACAAACACAACTCACTTTACCTTTCCTGACAGAAACTGCTCATCTTTCCAAATCAGGTCATAAGGTGAATTCTTTTCATTTAACCTAATAAGAGACCCAAATGTAAGAGAAACTATATACAGATTTAAGTCCAACTCAAAGGCAAGCCCATGCTGATGCTTTTCTGTGTGTTTGTGTGTGTGTGTGTGTGTGTGTGTGTGTGTGAGAGAGAGAGAGAGAGAGTGTGTGTGGAAAGCAGCTACCTTTGAGTTTCTGGTGGAACAATAAGAATAAGAATCTTTGGATTGAACTCGAGAGCCTTGTCAATAAACTTGTTTGCCAAAGACGCTTTAACTCCGAAAGGAGGGTTCAACCCCATGATCTGCTCAAGAAGCAAAGTTAGGGAGAGTGAAACAATTAACATAAGGCTTTACGAACTCAAACATCTTGAACAAATAACAGGCCCCAATTCCTACCAAGTGTGACCCGGACGGTAACTCCTTTGGTTGAACAGTCATCCAATCTCTCTTCTCAAAATTGAAATCGTTCTGCCAAATGAAAATCCACATAAAACAATCAGTTTCCCAGTTTTTCTGTTTCATAAGCCTGTAAATTACCAAAATGCAAACACACAACAGCCTACTACCCAACATAGGGTGTGACATATGAAAACAATCATACGAAACAAAATTAATCACAGTAACTTTTTGAAGCAAAAAATGAGGATGAAGAGAATCAAGAACTAGGAATAAACTCCAAGTGCTGATTGTACAATTTGCATTTCACTATAATTACAAACCTCATAAACCCAAAGTCTGAAATACGGTAGGCATTCACAGTGGAAGTACAAGATTTTTTGTACTTGCCTATCTACCATAGGCTATAACTGGCCAATTTAATTTGGAAATCTGTACAGCATTACCTATTTCAGTAGGTCCCCTTACACATTATTTGAAAAGTATGACAAAAAGTTATCCCAATATCAGAGCCCAAAAACACTTCTTTTGATAATAAATTGTCTTAAAATATAAAATCACATCCCAGTACGTGATTCTTCTGAACAATTTTGCAATCTGGGCCTATAAATGGCAAAACTTCTAGAAATTATAATAATTTTAAGGAAAGAACAAACAAATTTAGGGTTTCATAATTGTAGAAAATTTGAGAACTGGAAAAATTAACAGGAGAAGAAATAGGAGAAAACATAGACAGAGATACTAAGACAGCAACCCATTTACAACTCTTCATATTTTACTCATCAAAATCTTAAGTAATGGAATTACTTATAAGCTTCAAATTGAACCCCAAAGACTCATAAAGAATTTCACATAGTAGAAGACTCAGAATTAACGAACATTGAGTCTCTCTAAGACAAAAATATATAAGGACCCTTAAAAACCGTTGAAATTAGGGTCCCGACGATTTGCAATAAGTAAAGGCACATATTTTGTCACATATCCCTAGCCCTCAGAAGTTTTATCATTTAATGGATGAAAACAGATCTGATAAAGAACAGTATTTCCTGTAATTTTTTATTGCATAATATATGAAGCATGTCCTGTCATCACACAGCAGCACTAAATGTAGGCTATCCTTCTCCCTCACTACCTCATTACTTTCTGACTCTGAAAGCCCACAACTGCAACTTCCGGGATAAACTATAAAGCTAACCAGCGTACATATTTCTAGCAAGTGGTTCGGACCCTTATAAACAGTTAGTAACTTCTGATACTGCAAACACCATTCTAGTTTCTACCATACATCATATCCCATGTTCAACTGTGTTGAACACTGGTGACCAATGCAACCATGTACACGTATATCATTGATAACATGATGTATGTTTTTTTTTTAAGGATAACATTGATGTATGTGAATTGACCAATATTTAGGACTGATATTGATGACAATTACCTTCGGTTGAATGAAGTCATAGTTTTTGTAAAAGCACTTCTTCCCCGTCTCTTCAAGCTTTTTATTCATTATGATGCTGAAATCATTAGCACCGCAACAGAAGTCTACTATCTGTTCATTGAGACCATAAGCAATCAGGTGAGCAATAATTTGATGAGGTAATGAACACTGAAAAAGTACATAAAATACTAAAATAATCAAGCCACTAGCAATCACATCTAACAACCTAAGGCTCATGATCCCATATTGATATCCCATTTATTATGGAATCACAACAGAATTTTTCTTTTCTTTTCTTTTAATGTGTACTGAAGAACAAAAAAATTATTTTTAAAGAAGCTATTAACTTATGACTTCTGTGGTGAATATATTTATAGCCCAATCAACTGTGTCATGTCAAACCAAAGTTCAATATCATGACAGGTTTTTCCGTTGCAGAATAAAAGTATAATATAATCAGATTCTTTTTTTAAGAATTTATTGATTCCAAAACCAGGTACCAAAAAAAAAAAAACATGGATAAGTAATCCACTAAATAAAATACATCTAAAGACAGCCTAAATAGAAACTTGACAAGCAGAAACAAAAATATATGAAAAGAAATATCTCCGAATCCAATGTTATTGACTAAAATCTGAACTTCTCCCAGAGCACAAAGCTCCTCCATACGAACCCTGGAATAGTCCTCAGAAATACAATAATTTACCCAAACCCTTCTTTCCCACGAATAGTGTTCCCTCACAAAGAATTGCAGCACAGCTTTCAGGGAGTGTAAAATATTCATCTCCTTAAGTTTTTCCTTTTCAAGAATAAATACCAACACTTCTGCTATCACTAAGATGATAAGGTCCTAGTCGTAGTTTCTAAACGAAAAACTGATATGCTTTACATTTGATAAATATAAAGCTGCAAGACTGCAACAGTTCGTATTGCAGTTTTAATCCATGTAGTCAGAAACACAAAATGCCAAATATACTATAATGATCTATTGAGTTGGCGTATATGTGAACAGTGACTACAGCTTCAGGTACTAAGAAGCTTCTGAAAAAGGAATACACACAGGCAAATAACCGACCATTCAAATAAAAAATCATGCATGACTATAATTTGGATAAGCATAATTCAATTCAGATCATTCAGCATCAGGAACATATACGAGAGTATTATCAACTGCATAACTCCAAGTAGCATCCAGAAGATATTTCTTGTTACAACACATAGTGCACTCACATACACCAATGTACTAAAACCACAACGAAAAACATATACAAACTTACTGTATCTCCATTCTTTACGTACCAATGGAGCCTATCAGCAATCTGCACATACCAAATTATTACTTTAGAATTCTTCAAGAATTCATGGAGTTCATAATCCACGCTCAACGGCTCAAATTTAATAAAGGGAAGGTGTGCAGACCAGATTAAAAAAATGGAAAAACTGTGTAAAGAGAGGCAATTTTTTTTTTTTTTTTTTTTTTTTTTTTGAGAGAAACGAAATTTATTAAAGCAAAGGCAAAAACACAGAAGCAGATAAGACAAACATTTATATGAAAACAGGAGTAAACAAACATCCACACCACTGTGTGAATAGAGAGCTTTTTGGGTGATTCGGTGAGATGTCATAATAGAATTTTCGAAGATGGGATTATTGTACTTTTCATCTAAAAGTTGAACCTCTTGTCCTAGACTGGGCATTACTTTGCAACTTCTTGACTTTGTCCACTAGTAAAGTTTTCATTAAAAAACAATTAAGAAAGAAATCCATCAGTCGATGCAGTGATCTCATTGTCCTTGACTGGAGAAACAAAAAAAACAACCATGCAATTTTTTCAATGTCAAGATTATCTTGAGCATAAGTGATTGTATCAACATGACTGGGATGGACATGTCCATAACTGCAAGTTTCCTCTAAGAATATTACCTTACAAAATAAGCTGACTAGTGCAAGCCAAAATAATAAGATAACAAAAAAGTGCTGTGTAACTTTGAAATAGCTAAAACATGAACACAACCAGATTACCTCTTCTAGTTTTTCCACCTTTGTGAAATGGCGACCGAAGGAAGTGTAGCGCATTCCGTGCAAAAAAGGTGCAAGATAGACTTTCAGCTTGTTCTGCATCAAAGTAAGTCAATAATATTAATGGGACAGCAAGAGAGCATGACCGTTTTCTAATGAACCATTAGTACAAATAATACAATTTTTTTTTAATAGAATGGCTTAACAGATATTACAAATATTACATATGAATAAAATGGCATAACAAGTTCAAACAGAAAAGAGAAAAAACAGGTTCAGCTTATCTCACATCCCCCATTGACCGAACTTAAGTTGAACTCAAGTTCAGCATATCTCACATACAAGCCAACCTCATGCTGGAAAAAAACATTCAAAGCACAACTTACAGCATAGTTAATCAAGCTTTCCTAACGCTCAACCAATTTCAATCAAGGCAAGTTTGAGCACTGTGATACTTGGTTTCACTTGGCTAGTTTACACCCATTACCCGAGACACAAACCAAGCATAACCTGAATACGCATATAGCGGAGAAGCGCAAGTCTAGCATATAAGGAACACATACCTACAAGCATTAATGCAAGAAACCTATAAATTAATATAAATAATCTTCACCTAAACACCCAAGTTAAGATAAGTTGTAGGGAAGTGAGACATAAAGAGGAATCCACCTTCCACTTAAAAATCTGGTTAAGAATTTCAGGCGCACAAACAGCCTCTGAATCTTCAATACTGCATCCTTCCTCTAGTTTCCGTAACGCCGTTCGAATAGCCTAAATATTATGGGCGACATTACAAAACACATGATAAAAGAAATCATAAAAACTCATAGTCCAGAATAACAGTTGAAATTCTCTCAGTTTAGACTACCTCAACTGAACCTTCCACCTTTCCCAGTGTAATGTTCCTCTCCACAGCATTTTTCGACGAAAATGCATGAGTAGATGGAACTTTGTGCTTTCTTATAACGTCTTCCAAAGTTATTGAGGATGCAGCGTCTTTCATTAAAGCCAATAATCTGAATTGCAAGAAATAAATCAGACAACTACACAACATGAATGAAACCTCAAATCAAAATTGTCTGCAGCCATGGTAAGTCCTTGTAAAGTAACCAAACACGTGTGTGTGTGCTCATGTATAGAGAGAGAGTGAGAGAGAGATGTTAAATTACAGGTGTACAATATACACATACATTAGATGAAAGAGGTAATGTTAATTGTTTTTTTTAAGTGTGAAAAGTAGATAAACAGATATATAGAATTCGTAACAATGAGTGAAACAGTTACCTCCTCTCTGAAGCTGCATCTAAAGATGGTTCTTCACTGCTCAACTTCTTTGAAGCAGGATTAACTGTTGCCGAATTACACTCACCATCAGGTTTACCCTGCTTCCCTGACTTCACTTGCTCAGACCCCTTCATGTAGTCAAATAGTTGATCACCCAACGAGGACTTCTTTCCCTCGGCTACGGAAGTCTTAATTTCCTTTTTCAATGAACTATTTACTTTCACCTGTCTTGATATATCTAACCGAGATGGTACTTTTTCACTAGTTTTGCTACCACCCACTTTTGCAGGAAAAGGTAACTTCAGCTTCTGTCTAGACAATGTAGGAGCGGTTTGCCCCCTACGGAATTCTTCAGAGGAAAGGTTTCTCTTCTTTGTCACAGATTTCTCTCTATCTAGAAAAGATTCTGTTGTCCATTTTCTCTTTTTCTCGTCAAAACCAGTCTTCCTTTTAACAATGGTAGTCTTCTTTTCTTTAACATCAGGAAATTTTACGTGATCCCTTATTGGAGTTCCAATGCTTTCAACTATCTCATGTTTCCTAATCCGAAGAAAAATAAAAAGCATTCAGAAAAATAAAAGCGAACAAAGGATTGAACAAAATTAGTTCAGAAAAATTAATACTTACGTGCAATATATTAGTACACGGTTAGGTAATAGATCTTCCCAAGCTCTTATTATTACATTCTCCTCTTCTACGTCTCCCGCTTTTTTCTCAAATACAATCTCCCTGGTACAAGCAATTCAATCATTGGCCATCTAGAAACAAGTAAAGGACCAATCCATGATCTCCAAACAGCATATTAAAAGGAAAACAAACAAAAAAATACAATTAAGAGTACCGTGGCAGGCATTTCCTATGGTAGGATTTTGGACAACGCCTACAGACAGCAAAACGCATCTCAGGATCTTTCTTATTCTCTCCTTGTTTACAAACGCAGCATTTATGTATTGGGCACGTAAAAGATTCCCCTTTAGAAATGTTTTTCTCAAGCTCTTCAGCAGTAACTCCATTGTCTTGATAAACGAGTTGTGCAATACAATGTGGATGGTAAAATTGACCACAGGTTGCAGAAACACAGGGGAACACCTGACAGCAATTAACAAAAATGCTTTAAGGTAAACCAAACATAAGAATAATAGTAATACCCTGTAGATGACAATATGAAAAGGCAGAAAAGAACATATTGAAAACTTCTCGCTGATATATATAATAAATAAAAGAAGTTCACAATAATCCAGATAACGCTACCAACAAAATCGCAAAACGCTTTACAAAAGAAAATGAATTTCTTTAGTAAAAACATATTTATTCAGTTACTTCTAACATGGGGACTTCATATTTGTAATTGATTCAATGGGCTTTGGTCAAAATCAAAGAACTAAAAAATATTATGGAGGTGCATTGTGATGACCATTGTTGAAGGGGTACCACTTTCTTTATTTATGGTAATTGGTCTCTACATGTTCCCAACAGGCTGGTCTTATGTTAATATCCTGTATGGCCACTCTTTCAGTTGATTTACTGACAATGAATGCTCACCTTTCCTATGGCTTCAAATCCCTTTCTTTTTCAAAGAAAAAAAATAATTAACCAGAGAAATTATATGTGTAGCCTAAAACAGATATAATAAAATTCATATCAGTGCCAGGGAAATTCACTAAATCAGCTATGGGATATATGGAAAATATTGGGCAAAGAAAAAGTTATTCTAGCTAGACTGAGCAAAATGAGTCAAAAAAGAATAATACATTAATATAAGAAACGGAAAAGAATGCCAACCAGAAATAATGCACAAAGGATGAATTGGGCACTACAAACACACTTAAGAAAAGATCCACGTCCCAGAAATAGGGAAGACAACATCAAGACAAGCACAACAAAGGAGAGAAAAAATATAAGTATAATCAAAGAGCAATAGAGCATAGCAGAAGACAAGGAGCAAGTAGCCCAAACACTAGAAAATGATCCCAAACAGCTCATTTCTGAATAACTCATCACGTTGCCACACATCCAAAGAAAACAAAATTGCAGCACACTTCATATTAGAGTGCCATTTGCTAAATAATAACGAAATAGCAGCACACTTCACATCAAAAGAACAAAAATATTAACAAAACTGTACTGAGTATTGCTTCATTAAGACACGAAACGAAATAGCAGCACACTTCACATCAAAAGAACAAAAATATTAACAAAACTGTACTGAGTATTGCTTCATTAAGACACGAACAAAAAGAATAACTATAACAATCTTTCATATTAGAGTGCCACTTGCTAAAACTAATCAAGTGAACATGCTAACAGTTAGGTAGAAAAGAATTCATACCTCAGCAACTGAAGATCTATCAGAGGATCCTAGCTTCCCACAAGCAAAGCACTGATGCTGCTTATATTCACAGTTCTTGCAGAAGAAATTTTGCATCGCCTACCAAGTTCAAAACATAAAATAAAAATAATCATAATAGCAATAACGAAAAGACAACCAAAAAGAAAGAAACAGGATTTACAACAAAAGTGGTTAATAAGAGCATACATCTACTTCATCCTGTGTAAAGCCAAGAGATTCACACATAGATTCCTCACCACTCTCTTCAGTTGCATGAAAGGACCTTAGGCATCTCCCTTCACAGCTGTATTAGAAGAAAAAATAAACACATACATTTAAACCATTAATTCTAGGAAATTAAGTTCTTTAAATAATGCCAAGATTATCACTATTATCATAGAAATTAGACAACACGAGAACATACCACAAAAGATCTCCACCATTATCACAAAAAGCACAAACAGAATCAAACAGGTTGTCATCATCATTGGACTCGTCTTCAACATCAATCACATAATCTTCCAGGTCATCAACTATAAACCCGGGCTTTTCTGTAGCTTGAATGTCCTGAAAATCCATGAATTCACTGGCTCAAACACTGTAACATGAAACTAAAAGCCAAACTAGAGAAATAAATGAAAGAACTCAGGGATAAAGTGTGCTAATGAAAGAGTAAACAAATAAGCAAGAGAATATGACCTCATCATATAGTTTCCTCTTCATGGGCTTCTCTTTAAGAAAGTTGACTAAAAAACTGTTCAAAACACAATCTGTCATTTAATTAACTGTGCATAAACATAAAGATAGTTTATAATTCATGCAGAAGGCTCAGAACAGGAAACAGGAAATAACAATAGAGTGAAAATAACACAGAGATCAAACCAAGTTAAAGAAAAACAAGTATAGAAAGCTTGAATCCTACTAAAATCCCCATAATGGCTAATTACTCAGTACAGTTACAATGCTAAGAAAAGAACTAGACAAAACCTTGGACTTTGCTAAGGCATCATCCCATTTAATAGCTTCACTAACTAGAGGCATGTGATTCACCAGGTCATTCTGCGACGGCCTGACCTCATACGAGCTGCAAATAAAGTGAAACTGTTAGACTTTGGGCTAAGAAAACTAGCAACAGAAGAGATGTTTACACGTTTGAACGATACCTGAAAACTTTAGATAGATGATCCCATAAAGATTTGCTGGATGTCTCAGGATTTCTCGTCACATAATGAAGGCACTGCACTGTTATCAAGATTGACCTTATTATGTCCTCAAAGCTCTTCCTTGGCTTCTGAAGCCTGACCCAGTGCTTTTCCTTTGAGAGCACCGAGATCACAGGATCCACATTGGAAAGGTCAAACTTCCATGCGATAACCTGCATATATATTCTCTGAAGCCCATTATCAGCAGTGCCACGCATAGATATCTGCCGAGTCTTGCCATCCTGCCTCTTACCCTCACTCCATTCAATTGGCAAAACATGAAAAGAGACAGGTACATCCTCGTCGTCTATAAAATGGTAATTCGTAACAAAATCTGGCAAATGCTCGCTCTCATCATCTGAGTCATCTGACGGTGCCATAACCTTCTTCAACTCACACCCTTAATTTACTACACCTAAAAATAAAATTGAAAAAAATAACACAAGCAGTCCATGAATATCACTAATTGAGGCTAGGGTTTCGAAAACTTAAATTTTCCTCCGTTTCCTAAGCTCCTTAAGAGTAACCAAACAATTGCAAAGGGTTTCGAAAACTTAAACTGTTCAACAGAAAAGAAAACAGGAAGATTACTGTTTCGAAAAGAATTGCATACTAAAAAGACAAGTACATGAAGAAATTGAGAATTCAACAATGTTCACCTACCCGATCAGACTGACACAAAACCCTAACTTCGCCGCTCTGAAAAGCTTGGTCTCTTGATCGATGGGACTCACAGAAGCCAATGCAGAAACTGGGTTTTGGGTTAGCTTGTTTCCTCTGTTTGCTGCGAAATTTGAACTTATTATATATTTCGGTGGGGGGTTAGGAATGAACCGGGTTTCTATACCTCCTATCCCAACGACATGTCGCATAAGTTAGGTTAAATAATGGGACTGAGACGCACTTGTTTCACACCTGAACTATGACACGTGGTCGATTTGGAAATTTAAATAAAATAGAACACTTTATTTATTTATTTTATTTAACAAAAAATTAAAAAAATTAATATTATGTTTTTTTTTTTTTTTTTTTTTTTTTTTTTTTTTTTTTGGTGGGGTAATTATGTTCAAGAATTGCTAAATTTGATTGTATTCACACCAATTTCATTTATAATTAAGTTCAGTTTTTTTTTTGGGAGTGAAATGGAGAAATTTTGAGATTTATGTGAGAAATAAATATCTAAAAACTTAAATAAAAATAAGAGACTCTCATACTTAGCATGTCTCCCCTAGCCATAGTCAGATCACCATGTTGAGCTCAATGACATTCATGAATCATGTCCATGTATTGCCATAGCATGTCTAATCAACTGTGGTCATTATAGATTGACCAATTCATGTCCATGTATTGCTTTGCAAATTTTATATATATATATATATATATATTTTTTAATACAAACGATATTAGGGGACGGAAAAATTAAACCTAAGACCTCAAATGCAAGGATAAATGCTCTTAACCACTTGAACTACATGTCACACCCCAAAAACCGAGGTGTGATGTAAAGGGGTTAAGACGAGAATAAATGACAACCAAAGGCAGTAGAATAGAAGGATTATTGAAAAAGTATTGAAATTGTACTGCTGGTTCGGAAACAATAAATGAAATTAAACTAGTTAGTTAGACTTTGTTTTCAGGCTTTAAAACAAGAAGGAATATTTAAAATTTACAAGAAGTTTCGAATTAAAAAAATACATATATTTGGTAAAAGATTATGGTAATTCTATATGAACCCCATTAATTGCTCTTTACACCCCACTAAATTTTAATAAAATTTCAAATTACTCATTATACCCATTTTTTTTCCTAAATTGCCCTCATGAACCCCATTCTCTATATCAGACACCACCCACTAAAAACTCCCTTCCCTTTCAACACACCCCATCTGAAATCAAACCCCACCTCATTTGATATCAAGCCCCACCCCATCGAAAATTCCCTCCTCTTGCAGAGAGACCCCGTCGCAGAACCCATCCCTTTGCAAAGACCCATCGCACAACCCAGCAAACCTGTCATCGCACAACCCAGCAAACCCCCATCTCCATTGTCGGTGGCTAGGTCCGCTTCCGATCCCTCACCTTCTCTTATCTCTCTCATCGATCCGAGTATATGAACTTTGATTTGTGTTTCTTTTTATCTGCTCTGTAACTTAGCCCCCAAGTTTGACCAAAGCTTAATGCTTCGAACTAGTTTATACTCGTGGTGCTTAAAAACAAATGAATTGCTTTTATGCGTTTCGGTTGAACTGTTAGGAATTGTCTATGCTAAGTGGAACATGATTGCTTATTAGGAAGAAAAAAGAAACAAAACTTCTGGAATATGATAGTGAATTTTAGAAGAATTGGTTGAAGTACTGAATTTGTTGTGATGCTAATATATAGTGTTTGCTTATATTTTTGTTCTGTCCTGCAGAGTTGAGGGAAGTTTTCTGCCTTGGAGAGCATTGTTGGGAAGGACTTCTTACCACGTGGTTCTGGTAAGACTATCGAAGCCCAAGAAATCTTGGTTATTTGTGGCAGTTTGGTCGTCTGATTCTGATTTTGATTTTGATTTCAACGTTGTGTATGGTTCGAACCTGGTTTTACGAAACTGGATTCTAGTTTCGGTGGATTACCACCAAAATTGTTACCTTTTTTCGGTGGTTGTCCACCGAATCTGTTTCTATTTTTCAGGAGACTCCCACCGAATTTATTTCGGTTTTTCAGTGGTACTTTACCGAATATGTGTTCTTTTTTCAGTGATAGTCCACCGAATTTATTTCCTTTTTTCAGTGATCATCTACTGAATACGTTACTGAGTGTGTACTTAATATTGTTTGTTTTTAGATATGAAGATGACTCACAGAGGTACTACTGAGGCTTCATCATCCCGACCTAATAGACAGCGTCCCACGGCCTCAACGAGGAGATAGAGAGCGGCTCCTCAAGATCACTTTGAGGATACTACAAAGGTTGAAGATGTAGTTCCTACTCATGATAGTAATGTTGACGCAAAGGTTGAAGATGTAGCTGCTACTCAGGATAGTAATGTTTCAGACAGTTGAGGCTAGATTCTCCAATGTTTCAGACACAGATTCAGAGGAGTACATCATGTATCACCTGACAAGTGAGGCTAGATTCTTCATCTTGATGAAGAGTAAGAAGTTTTTCTTAGACAGGTTTTTGATCAACTATCAAGAGAAAGTACTGAATTGTTGAGCATCTTTCATGGGAAAATAGCTCTTGCAGAACTCGGATTAGAATTTGAGCAAAGAGGCGGAGTGAAACGATTGTAGGATGAAGCTTGTTCAGTTTTTTTTATTCATTTGATGATTAAGAGGATCATAAGAACCACTTGTTGACTGTAAGTTCTGCTCCCACAAATAGTCAAATCCTTCTATACTTTGAACATTGCAACATGCACTTCTTTTACTTCGTTCTGTCTTATAAAGAGTGACTTTTAAATGACTATGCACACAAAGATGTACTTTTCAGGTTACATGTGAAAAAAAATTAAATAAAATTATTAGATTTATAATCTCAATTCTGTAACAGGTGCATTTTCATCAGTCATTAGGATGACGGTATCTATAGTAGCTACATTCTCCACTCCCGAAAGTTGTTGAAAAGCATCCACACGTGCTTGGTACCTCGAGTACAAATGTGTTACATTGCATATATCACTTTGCTCATGCCACATTCTAGAAACTGGTGGAATAGGATGATCTGGAGACAAATGAACCTACAAAACAAGAATTCATTCATATACGCATATCATATAAAATTAACCAATGTTGCGTAAACAAATAAATTCATACCTGGAAGTAGGATGGTTGTGTACTCCACAAACCACCTCCAACTTCCAATCATCCCCATCATGACACCTTTTAACAAGAATGGGCATCCACATTTCTTAGTACCAATGTCCCTAGCACATTTTTTTATATCACTATTTGCATCCGACCTTATATCAGTTGTCTTACTAGACTTGCAAGACTTATAGTTACCGCTCCTCTCACAAGCAAGTATTACACGAGGTCTCCTATTGCCCTCACCTCCATAATCAGACCTTTTAATTATAATGACAATATTATTCAATTTTCCTTATTCACGATCCCATCGAAGTAATGCATCTCTACCATTGAATATCTACACATAAAACTCATATTATTTAAATATAAATTTTGAAACATTAATGCCACGTTAATGATACTAAAAAGGATTTCAGACAAATAATTGTCGAATAAGTTGTGAATTGATCACTATAGTCTATTACACATTCTGTTCCCACATTGTTGCCTTCAGTAGGGGCGTCACCTTGATTTTGTTCATTCAATGGGAGTAAGATCAAAATAGCTTGGATTAAATTTGTGGTCAGCAATAAGTTATTGAAAAAATAAATAAATTTCGGTTAGATGCCACTGAAACGCAGGTAAAATTTCGGTAGTAAACCACTGAACTACGTTCCATCTTACGGTGGATTTCCACCGAATATTAAGTTGCTGACCAGTCAAACCCAACCGAAAATGGGGCAACGTTTCAGTGGCATCCCACCGAATTTACCTGTCGCGTTCAGTATTGATGTGCTGAACGCAACCAGCGACCATTATGAAATACTAAACTTGCAAAACGCCAAAAAATAAACTCGTACCTCATTCGAAGCCTCTCTAACTTCAATCTCACCTCTCATGAATAAATACAATATATTTTTTCATCAGTATAAACTTATAAATCTAGGGTTTAGGGTTTAGGAACATGATAGTTTGAGAAAAAAGTCAAACTAGGGTTGTAGGAACATATGTGGGGTGTAGTGAGCAATTTTAATTTTAATTTTAAATTTTTTTGTCCTTAACGGTAATTGTGTACAAGGGTAAAATAGATTATTCATATTTAAAATTAGTATGGGGTGTAAAGAGCAAATAATGGGGTGCCAATAAAATTGCCCAAAAGATTAATGGAAGAAACAACAAATCTAAACAACTTAAAATGGATAGAAAACTTCCCATTGATTTCACTAGGCACAAAGAAAAATTTGCAGCGACGTCCTGTAGGTTAAGATGCACCCAAAATTGAGCTTTGAACCAAATGGCACGAAAATTTCCAAAATTGAAGAAGACGTGAAACTAGATTGTGTCAAAATATAAAACGATTCGGAGTCCAAAAAGTAATTCAAACACTTAATGCAAACAGCTAAACTGCAGAAATATGAAAATTATTTACTCAGATTTTTCTTGCAACTAGGTTTGGAACAAACCTTGTCAATTCAAATGAAACTACGAGAAAACAACTACTTGTACAGATACAACTAAAAGTCTTTCCAAGTGCCTTTGTCAGATATTCAAACAAAAACAAAAGTAGAATTAAGAGTGCCACGGCAGGCATTTCCTTGTTCTCCTTGTTTACAAACGCAGCATTTATGAATTGGACATGTAAAGGGTTCCCCTTTAGAAATTTTTTTCTCAAGCTCCCCAGCAGTAACTCCATTGTCTTGATCAATGAGGTGTGCAACACAACGTGGATGGTAAAATTTACCACAGGCGAAGACCTAACAGCAATAAAAAATGCTTTAAGGTAACCCAAACATAAGAATAATAGTAATACCCTGTAGATGACAATATGAAAAGGCAGAAAAGAACATGCTGAAGATTTCAGACTGATGTATACACATATATTAATAAATAAAATTGACTATTATCCAGATAAAAAAGACAACCAAAACGCAAAACTCCTGACAAGAAAAACAAGAAAATGAAAATGAATTTCTTTAGTAAAACCATAAAGTCAGTAGCTTCAGGCTTGTACTCGGGCACACTGTTGGAAATTGACTCAACAGGCTTTGGTCGAAGTAAAAGAAGTCAAAAAATATTAAGGATTGTGCATTGTGATGATGACCATTGTTGGAAATGCCAGGATTTTGCAAGAAACTGAATGGGATGGATAAAATTGCATTTTTTTAGCTTCTATTTAGGTTTCCACTTCCAAAGAGTACCACTTTCTTTATTTATGGTAATTCGTCTCTATGTGTTCTCAACAGGCTGGTCTTGACTGTTATGTTAATGTCCTGTATGGCCATTCTTCCAGTTGATTTAAGGATAATTCATGCCTCTATATGTTTCACCTTTCCTATGACTCAAAATCCATGTCTTTACTTAAAGAAAAAATTCATTAACTAAAGACAGACATGTGTAAACCAAAAAGATGTACTAAAATTTGTATCAGTGCCAGGGAAATTGACTAAATCAGCTATGGGATATATGGAAAATAAAAGGGAAAGAAAAATTTATTCTAGCTAGATTGAGCAAAATGAAAGTCAAAACATAATAGTACATAATACAAAAAAGGGGAAAGAATGCCAACCAGAAATAATGCTCATAGGATTAATTGGGCACTACACGCACTTAACAAAAGATCTAGGTCCTCACCCTCTAGCTTCCTTGATTGCTAGTTGTTGTGCAATGGCGAGACAGATTGGTGTTTGTGCTATGAGCCACATCTACATGGAAAGGAATGTTGTGGCTGATTGTTTGGCTAAATGGAGCCATAATATTGATCTTGGGCTGTGTGTGCTTGATGCTGCCCCAAGCTGGATTGGTGCTTTATTAGTAGATGATTTGTTAGGAGTTCATAGAACTCGTTGGGTTGGTTTAGCCTCTGGCTAAGTTTTCTGTTGGTTTGGGGTTTGACCCCCCTGTTTTACCAAAAAAAAGATCTAGGTCCCAAAACCAGGGAAGACAACATCACAACAAGCAAAATAAAGGAAAGAAAAATGTAAGTATAATCAAAGACTAAGAGCAATAGAGCATAGTGGAAGACTATGAACACGTTTAGTAAACTATGAGAAAATCACTTATTGTTAAAAATTGTTGTGAGAGAAAGCTTTAAGGGAAAGCAGCTAATGAGGTGCTTTCATTTTCTGATTATGCAGGAATCAGTTTCGAAGAGGCATTGGGTTTAATGATTATGCGGCAATCATTTTCTGATTATGCGAGAATTAGTATCAACAACACTTTTAACAAAAAGTTTACCAAACGCCAAATTGCTTTCTCTAACAGCTGATTTTTCACACAGCAAATCTGACAGCAATTATTTTCACAGCACAGCAATGTCAAACTGGCCCTTAAGAAGGAATCAATCAGGTAACTTTTATACCTCCTATCACAACGACATGTCGTGTAGGTTAAATAATGAGAGGACTGAGACACACATAGTTTCAAAAATTGACAAAAACTGAATGAGGGAAAATAACTCAGAATTTAACTAAAAGTTAGAAATTTAAGAGGAGAAATTGACAAATTACTTTATTTGGCAACTTAAGCGCAAAATTTATTAAAAGACGAGCGAAAAAATCGTGGAAATTGCTGCATCAAATTCCTGAGTTTAATTTCCACAAAAATATGCGTCATTTCACAATTTTCATAATGTCATTTACAAAATTCGACATACATAAAATCCAAACACTAAAATCTTCAATTGCCAGAAATTGAATTGATCGAAATCTAAATTTTGTCATTTTAAAATCCTATGTAATTTTTAATTCCTTCATCCAAACGAAAAATTTTAACGAAACTTTTGAGGCATGTTTATTCAACCAATAATCTACTTATTTAACAACAACAAAATTGATAAATTTAATTGCATGATGGCCTTGTGTGAATTAAATTACATATAATACTCGATGACAAACTCTACATATTCAGTACTTGTTAAATTATTATTGTATTACTCACACCAATTTCATTTATAATTACGTTTAATATTTCTTTTTTAATGAAATGGAGAAAAATTGAGATTTGTGGGAGAAAATAATAAGAAATTAGATATCTAAAAACTAAAATAAAAAATACGAGACTCTCATAATTAGCATGTCTCCCCCAGCCAGAGCCATATCATTATGTTGAGCTCAATGACATTGATCAACTATCATCATAATAGATTGACCAATTCATGTCCATGTACTGTTTTGCAGGTTTGTTTTTAATAATTTTTTTTTATACAAGCGATATTGAAGGAAAAGGAAATCAATCTAAGATTTCGAATGTATGAATAAATACTCTTAACCACTTGAGCTACAAACTCCTTACAAGTTTTTTACAGTACTATAATTGTGTCGCAACTTAAAAGAAACTATGTGAGTCATTGACCTCGAAGCTTACTTCTTCATTTTTTGATTTGTTTAATAAAAAATTTCATTGAGGGTGGTTTACAAAAAATATTTATTGGATGAAACATTGAAGGTGAATTTTTTATGCTTTAATTTCGTATGACCATGAATACACTGTGTTGAGGCCCAAAATATTCACAGTTTGGCCCAAATAAATTCTCGGCCCAATGCGATGCTTTACCAAGAAGAAACCCGATTTGGGCATGCGAAAGTTCATCATATGCGCTTGCACACATGCCACGCCAAACGACACGCCACGCTAAGCAAGGAATTATCATTCCGCACCTAATCACGCCACAAGCTTAAGTGGGCCCCAAGCCACTCAAATACCCGGGGCTTGCTTGAGTGGGTTGTGGTATGGATGGTAATAAATTGTCATGAGGCCCATTGATGGACCAAGAAGTGGAGGTTCCGGGTTACTTGGGAGCCTCGGAACCCAAGCCCATTTCTTAGGCCCAAACATGTGGGTAAGCACAAGAGAGGAAATAGCCCAATTGCTTCAACTAGAGTAGCCCAACCAAAATAACCCATTACTTTAGATAGCCCATAAAGCCCAAATACTTGGTGAATTTAACCCACTTATTAGATGACTTGGCCTTCTATATTAAAGGGCCCATACCATTTGAATAAAAGGAGTCCAAGGCCTTCAGCACTTGGCTGGAGCAGAAGTCCACGAAGAAAGCCAGAGATTCACATGTGAGGGGCTGCTGGGGGAACAAGTTCCAAGTGCAAGCATTCAAGAAACCAAGGGGTATTAGCACGCAGGGGAAGATGCTATCCCTTAAACCAGCAGGCGCACCCATTTTCTTTCCTTCATCAGATTTGGCCGTGAAAAGAGGAGGAAAGAAGAGAAAGAAGATGGGTGAAAATGGAAGCTCTCCTCTGAAGCTGTTGAAGCCTCGAGCTCCCAAAAATCCCTGATTTTGTGGGATTGGGCAGAACTGATTTTTGCCTCCATGAGGTAAGTCAAGCAAGAGGAGAAGAAAGGAAGAGGAAAGCTTAGCTAGATTGGAAAGAAACCATTAGGGTTTCTTGGAGAAGACCCATTCCCAGCAGCTATAAATAGGACCCCTTCTACCCAACACAACACAACCCACAACCTTCAGAGAGCAAGCTTTCTCTCTCACATGCAAACCCAGGAATTTTCGTGCTATCCTTCCTCATTTTCCTTTATTTCCCCTGTTTTGGCAGATTGACAGAAGTTTTGACAGAGTCACTGTCAAGCTGCCGGAAACTGCGAAAGTCACCCAAAACTCTTCACCATCCTTCTCCCTCTTCATCAAAGCTCCTTAGAGCCTATCTCCCTCTCCATTAGAACCTCTGTACCTCATAGGAACCCACAGATCTCTCTCTCCTAAAGTGCTAAACTCATGATAATTTTTGCTCCCATGCCATAAGTCACTCATGCCAAGCTAGAATATTTATTTGTAATTTGTTGTCATTTTCATTGGTGAAGGTAACCAAGGAGTTTCCTAAGGCGTCATCACCCTTTCGAGACATCCTTGGGGCTTGATCTTCGAACTCAGACACAAGGGGACCCTTGCATCAGATTGCTCTTTACAGCAGCCCAACCCACTTGCTGCCAGGAGAGAAAAAGCCCCTACACACTGCAGTTGAAATTGATTTTCTTTCTAGTGTTTGGAACATAGAGTTTATAGACAAAAAAAGATGTTTTTTTTTCTCATGTTGCCAACTTGCCACATTATAAATAGAAAAAGAAAGGGAAAAGTTATTCAAATGCTTGTATTGGTTCAAAATTTTAAGTACTTCTAAACGAACCCTAAAATTAATTAAGTACACCCTAATATTTAAATCAAAATGTAAAATTAACTAAGTACATCCTATTTAACTACCAAAGATATGTTTTGTACACCTTAATACACTCTATTACATAACACCAAACCCATTCTTTTAGGCGTTCAGCTAGCTCATCACCCATCATCTGGTAACGGCTGGACCAGGGGTATTGTTGAGAAACCCTTTGGTCGAGATTCAGAACCTCTACTGCCTTGACCAAGGCCCTCCAGCGGTACCTAGAAGAGGATCAAATATTCAGGTTGATTTTGTTAAACCCGGTTGGTTTTGGTCATGCAATGAATATGGACCATAATCTAATAATAAGGTTCTTTTTTCTGTTAACAGGACAGACCACTATTTGGGCAAGTAGCTTGTGGAAAACCTATCGGTTCTCTGCTTCTCCAACCTTATTTTCGAACCCTTGGTCAATGCAGTATATAAGAAATGTACAGTTTATATTAGAGTAAATTAGTAATTCAATAAATAATTTAGAAGTAGAGTGTACTCAGTTAATTTTAGGGTTCATTTAGCAACACTCATAATTTTCTGTTGGATATGTTGCTTAGATTTAAATTTGACTTGTATGGTTATAAGATCCTTCGAGGATCTTCTCTATAATTTTTATTTATTTTCCAAAACAAAAATGCAAATTCAATTTCTTAATTTTGTAATTGGAATAAGGCTACTTGATCCTTACATGACTCAACAGTTGACCAATGAAAAAGATTTGCACAACCTTCATGAGCCATTGGTTGGGAAACAGAACCTAGCTGAAACGCTTAGAAATTGTTTGTGAATTTGGGAATGTTGTGATGAAAACGCCTAGAGCTGGGGAAGTGGTGCAGAGTTGTTGATTTGGCAATGTTTTCATGTAACCCTGGTGGTGATGCAGAGATGTGCCCATGCTCTCGAGCTATAGCCTTGTTCTCAGCAGACCAATCAGGACGGCTCCAAAGATAGAGTGGAGGTGGCCTCACATTCCACTGCTCCATTTGTTTGTCATTCTGATCAACAGATCCAGGGAGATAGAATGACTGCAAGGAAGACAAGCCACCATTAAACTCACATTCTAAAGTTTCGAGTCAGACGATTAAGATTCAGATGCTAGGACAAACACATCTCACTTTACCTTTCCTGACAGAAACTGCTCATCCTCCCAAATTAGATTATAATGCGAATTCTTTTCGTTTAACCTGATGAAAGGCCCAAATGTAAGAAACTATATACAAATTTAAGTCCAGTTCACAGGCATGCCCGTATGATGCATGTCTGAGAGAGAGATGAAACGGAAAGCAGCTACCTTTGAGTATCTGGTGGAACAATTAGAATAAGAATCCTTGGATTGAACTCGAGAGCCTTGTCGATAAACTTGTTTGCCAAAGCTGCTTTAACTCCGAAAGGAGGGTTCAACCCCATGATCTGCTCAAGAAGCAAAGTTAGGCAGAGTGAAACAATTAACATAAGGCATCAAGATTGCAAACATCTTGATAAATAACAACAGGCTCCAATTTCCTACCAATCGTGACCCTGTCCGTAACTCCTCTGGTTGAACAGTCATCCAATCTCTCTTCTCAAAATTGAAATCGTTCTGCCATATGAAAATCCACATAAAATGATCAGTTTCCCAGTTCTTCTGTTTCATAAGCCTGTAAATTACCAAAATGCACATACACAAAAGCCTACAACCCGACATAGAGTGTGAGATACGAAAACAATCATAAGAGACAAAATTAATCACAATTAACTTTTTGAAGCAAAAAATGAGGATGAAGAGAATCAAGAACCAACCAGGAATAAACTCCAAGTGCTAAATTGTACAAATTGCATTACACTGCAACCATATACCTCATAAACCTGAAGTCTGAAATGTGGTAGGCATTCACAGTGGAAGGACAAGATTTTTTGTACTTGCATATGTACTGGCTATAATAGGCCAATTTAGTTTGGAAATCTTTATGTCATTACCTGTTTCAGTAGGCCCCTTTACACATTATTTGAGAGGTATAACAAAAAGTAATCCAATATTAGATCCCAAAAACACTTTTTCCATAATAAACTGTCTTAAATATATAACCACGTTCCAGTACATGATTCTTCTGTACTGTTCCACAATCTGGGGCTTTCCAAAGTAACAAGCACAAACACTGTTTGCTAATGCAGAATTAAGAGTGAATGGAAGGGGCGGGAAAATGGATGGATGGATGGATTGGTTGTCTCTTGTTTAGTAGGAATGCAAGTGGGAGAGAAGAAGGAGACCCTTTTGGCCCAATCCAAAGTTGGAAAAGCCGGTAAGTAATGTAAGACAACACAAGATGGGTGCTGTCTATGAAACTGGTGGACTATAATGGTAACATTTTTAGAAATTATAATAACTTTAAAGAAATGGAAAAATTCAGAGGAGAAGAAATAGGAGAAAACCCACACTACACTATCTCTTTACTATCTGACTCTGAAAGCCAACCAACTGAAATTTCTGGAATAAACTATAAAGCTATCAGGTGTACATATTTCTAGCAGGCGGTTCAGACCCTCAAAAACAATAACTTCTGAGACTACAAACACTGTTCTAGTTTCTACACTGTCATTGATAATATGATGTATGGATTGACTAATACTAAGTACTAATACTGATGAGGATTACCTTTGGTTGAATGATGTCATAGTTTCTGTAAAAGCACTTCTTCCCCGTCTCTTCAAGCTTTTTCTTCATTATGATGCTGAAATCATTAGCACCCACAACAGAAGTCCACAATCTGTTCATTGGGACCGGTAAGCCAATCAGGTACTCAACATTATGATTTGATCACCGGGTGAAATCAAAAAAAAAAAAAATAGCAATCATAAATTCATAACTAACAACATAAGCTCATGATCCAAAATTGATATCCCATTTAATATGGAATCACAACAACATTAGTTATCTTTTCTATTCTTTTGATATGTACTTAAGAACACAAAATTGATTTTTATTTTTATTTTTACCTATCTTATGACTTCTGTGGTGAATACATATATTGCACAATCAGTCAACTGTGTAAATTCAAACAAAAGTTCATATATATCATGGTAGATTTTTCCAACACCAGATGTTTCTGTTGCAGAAAGAGAAATTAATGTAATTCTTGGATTTTTTTTTAATAAGAAATGAATTTTATTAATTCCAAAACCAGTACAAAAACTGTGGTCAGAAACTCAGAAGCCAAATATACTTTAACAGTCTGTTGAGTTGACCTATAGGTGAACAGTGGAATACAGCTTCGGGTACTACGAAGATTCTAAAAAAGGAATACAAACTCAGGCAAATAACCAACCATGCGAATAAAATAATTTTTTTTTATAGTACTGAATGACTACAATTTGGAACAGCATACTCAATTCAGATCATCAAGTAACAGGAATTGCATAACTCAAAGCAACATCCAAAAGATATTTCATGTTACAAGACATATAGTGCACTCACATACACCAAACAATGAACTAAAATTATACCACAAAAATAAGATTGTACATCCATACCGTATCTCCATTCTTTACGTACCAATGGAGCCTATCAGCAATCTGCACATTCAAAATTATGTTTTTAGACTTCTTCAAGGGTTCATGGAGTTCATATATCTACACTCCGTGGCTCAAATTTAATAAAGGGAACATGTGCAGACGAGAAAAAAAATGGTAAAACTATCTCAAAGAGGAAGGTATAATTGAATAACTGTATAGTATTTCTACCACTGAGTTTAATCAGCCAAACATTTATGAGAAAGCAGGTGTAAATAAAAATCCACACCGCTGTGTGAATAGAGAGTTTTTGGGTCCTTTGAATAGGAAGTCATAAGAGAACTTTCAAAGATAAGATATTTTTGTACTTTTCTCAATGGTGAGTAGTGAAAGCCAAAATAATAAGATAAAGAAAAAGTGCTTCATAACTTTGAAATAGCTGAAACTTGAACACAATCAGATTACCTCTTCTAATTTTTCCACCTTTGTAAAATGGCGACCAAAGGAGGTGTAGCGCATTCCATGCAAAAATGGTGCAAGATAGACTCTCAGCTTGTTCTGCATCAAGGTAAGTCAATAAATTAATGGGAAGTAAGAGAGCACAACCGTTTCCTAATGAACCATTAGTACAAATATTACATAAGAGTAAAATGGCCTAGCAAACTCAACCCAAAGAAAGAAAAAAATAGAGGAGATCTACAGCTAACAGTTATTCTCGCTATGCTGGATGCATTAAGCCATTTGGAAATAGCTGTTATTCTAGAGTGAGGCCACACAGGATGCTACAAGCAAACATGCAACTGCACATACTTAATATTTCTCTAACTCTTAAAAATGAAATATGTCACAGTCTATCTTAAATGTTTGGAAATTATTTGTGAATGAGTACCTATCAGCATGTACCAAACAACCAAATAGGCTTCCTCTTAAAATTGTGGACTGAAATTAAATCAACGTAGCCTACCCCTAGCAATGTGCATCAAGAATAACAGCATACCCTATACCTGCACCCAAGTAAGACTGTCAATCAGCTTAATACAGCTCGAGTGCTTAAAAAAATTTGGCTTGTTTGGACTTGGCTTGTAAAGGAAACAAGCCAAGGTAAAAGAAAATAACAAGCTTGCTAAAAAATTAAAACTAGAAGCCAGGCTTGTCCTGGCTCCCATTTTATCACAAGAAAACTCTACTTTAAATCGACATCACCTCGTTCGTTTGCTCTTCAGCTGCTTCCCAATAAAATTTTTAAAACCGAACATTCAATAATTTACCAAAATTCCTTCTTCTCTCTATTTAAAATTTTCTATTTGTTACATGATTTTCTTTATTTCTTTATTCACTTATGTATCTGCATTTTCCTACAGTCATTAAGTGACTCGAACCACGCTTTAAGCTCACATCCCACATTGACCGAACCTAAGACGAATTCAAGTTAAGCTTATCTCACATACAAGCGAACCTCATGCCAGAAACCAACATTCAAAGCACAACTTAGAGCATAGTTAATCAAGCTTGGCTAAAGCTCAACCAATTTCAATCAACCCAAGTTTGACCACTGTGATACTAGGTTTAACCTGGCTAGTTTACACCACATTACCCGAGCCACAAACCAAGCATAACCTGACTAGGCATATTATATAGCTGAGATGCATAAGTCTAGTACACAGACCAACAAGCATTAATGTAGGAGACCTATAAATTAATACAAACAAGATGTATAATCTTCGCCTAACCACCAAACTTAAGACAAGTTGTAGGACAGTGAGACAGGAATAGGAAACCACCTTCCACTTATAAATCTGGTTAATCATTGCAGGTGCACACACAGCCTCTAAATCTTCAGTACTGCATCCTTCCTCTAGTTTCCGTAACGCCATTCGAACAGCCTAAATATACATGGACAGCGTTACGAAATGCTTGATAAAAGAAATCATAAAAAACTCATAGTCCAGAACAGTTGAAATCCTCCCAGTTTTTATTTTTATTTTTTTATTTTAATGGGTCAGAAATCCTCCCAGTTTAGACGTACCTCAATTGAGCCTTCCACCTTTCCAAGTGTAATGTTCCTCTCCACAGCATTTCTGGACGACAATGCATGAGTCGAAGGAACTTTATGCTTTCTTTTAACCTCTTCCAAAGTTATTGAAGACACAGCATCTTTCATTAGAGCCAATAATCTGAATTCCAAGAAATAAATCAGATAACTGCACACAACTATAATAACACTGAAACCTCATATCAAGATTGTCTGCAGCCCTGGTAAGTCCTTGTAAAGTATGCAAACACATGTGTGTGTTTGCACGCACGTGTATAGAAATAGAGAGAGAGAGAGAGAGAGAGAGAGAGAGAGAGAGGTGCTAAAATAAGGGTGTATTATACATATATATTGATGACCGATGTAATGCTATCAAAAAATGGTGTATAAATATATAAACAGATATAGAATTGGTAAAAGAGTTACCTTCTCTTTGTAGCTGCATCTAAAGAAGGTGGTGCGCTGCTCAACTTTTTAGGGGCAAGATTAACTACTGCTGAGTTACGCTCACCATCAGGTTTACCCTGCTTCCCTGACTTCACTTGCTCAGACCCCTTCACATGGGCAAATAGAATATCACCGAATGAGGACTTCCTTTCCTCAGCCACGGAAGTCTTAATTTCCTTTTTCAAAGAACTATTTACTTTCACCCTTCTTGATATATCCAACCCAGAAGGTACTTTTTCAGTAGTTCTGCTGCCGCCCACTTTTACAGCACAAGGTGACTTCAGCTTCTGTTTAGATATTGTATGAGCAGTTTTACCCCTATAGAATTCTTCAGATGCAAGGTTTCTCTTCTTTGTAACAGATTTCTCTCTATCTAAAAAGGACTCTGCTGCCCACTTTCTCTTTTTCTCTACAAGACCAGTCTTCTTTTCTTTAACATCAGGGAATTTTAAGTGGTCCCTTATTGGAGTTTTAATTCTTTTAACTATCTCATGTTTCCTAATACGAAGGAAGCGAAAAAGCGTTCAGAAAATTAAAGCAGACAAAGTAATGAACAAAAGTAGTTCACAAAAATTAATACTTACAGGCAATATATTAGTACACGGTTAGGCAATAGACCATCCCAACCCCTTGTTATTACATCTTCACCCTCTATGTCTTCATCTTCTTCATCTTCCACTTCTTCCCCGTCCTCTTCTTCGTCTTCCTCTGTTTTCCTCAATTTTTTCAATTACAATCTCACTGGTACAAGAAATTCAAGCATTACTCATGTGGACACAAATAAAGGACTAACCCATGGTCTCATAACAGCATATTAAAAGGAAAACAGAAAAAAAAATTACAATTAAGAGTACCTTGGTAGGCATTTCCTGTGGTAGGATTTTGGACAACGCCTACATACAGCAAACCGCAACTCGGGATCTTTCTTATTCTCTCCTTGTTTACAAACGCAGCATTATGAATTGGACATGTAAAAGATTGCCCCATAGAAATTTTTTTCTCAAGCTCTTCAGCAGTAACTCTGTTGTCTTGATAAATGAGTTGTGCAATACAGTGTGGATGGTAAAATTGACCACAGGTTGCAGAAACACAGCGGAAGACCTAACAGCAATTAATAGAAGTGCTAAGGTAACCCAAACTTAAGAGTATGAGTACTACTCTGTTGATGACAATATATGAAAAGGCAGAAAAGAACATGCTGAAGATTTCAGACTGATGTATACACATATAATAAACAAAAAAGCTGACTATTATCCAGATAAAAAGACAACATAAACGCAAAACCATTTACCAAAAAAAAATATATATATATATATTCTTTAGTAAAACCAAATTTAATCAGTGGCTTCTAGGAAGGGGAGCGGCTATTTGCAGGTTTGAACTCCCAATTTCCTTGACTCAACAGGCTTTCAAACCTGCAAGAACTACATGTGCGTGTAGACCAAAAAGTAACCAGAGAAATACATGTGCATGTAGACCAAAAAGTTATTCTAGCTCGACTGAGGAAAACGAAAGTAAAAAAGAATAAAATACATAATATAAGAAATGGAAAAGAATGCCAACCAGAAATAATGCTCAAAGGATGAATTGGGCACTACAAGCACACTTAAGAAAAGATGTAGACCGAACACTAGAAAATGATCCCAAGCAGCTCATTTCTGAATAACCCATCATGTTACCACACATACAAGGAAAACAAAATGGCAGCATACTTCCCCAAAATAAAAAGAACAAACAAAAGAACAAAATTGTAATGCAGTGTTGCTTCATTAAGATAGGAACAAAATAGAATAACTATACAGTCCTAGTTTTAAAATTATAACAATCCTTCATATTAGAGTACAACTTGCTAAACCTAATCAAGTGAACATGTCAACAGCTAGGTATAAACAATTCATACCTGAGCAACTGAAGATTTATCAGAGGATCCTAGCTTCCCGCAAGCAAAGCACTGATGCTGTTTATATTCACAGTTCTTGCAGAAGAAAATTGGCATCGCCTACAAAGTTCAAAACATAAAATAAAAACTATCATAACACCAACAACAAAAAGACAACCAAAAAGAAAGAAACAGGATTTACAACAAAAGAGGATAAGAAGAGCATACATCTACTTCATCCTGGGTAAAGCCAAGAGATTCACACCTAGTATCCTTACCATGCCTTTTAGTTGCATGAAAGGACCTTAGGCATCTCCCTTCGCAGCTGTATTAGAGAAAAAAAATACATACATTTAAGCCATAAATTCTAGGAAATGAAGTTCTTCAAAGAATGCCGAGACAACACAAAAGCATACCACAAAAGCTTGCCACCATTATCACAAAAGCACAAACAGAATCAAACAGGTCATCATCATCATTGGACTCGTCTTCAACTTCAATCCCATAATCTTCCATGTGATCAACTATAAATCCGGGCTTTTCGATAGCTTGAATGTCCTGAAAATCCAATGAGTTCACTGGCTCAAACACTATAACAATCCCATATTTAAATAATACCAACCATATTTCAATTACAGAATAAGCAGCTTGCACATAGAGCTCAATGTGTTCACACAAAAGTTCATAAATGTATAATATCTATGCCCAACACCAACAAAGTTTAGGAAAAAATAAAAAATTGCAGTGGACTATGCAGTGAGCAATCACATGAATGCATAGGAGCATTTGAAAATCAAAATCAGGTACAGAAGCCAACAAAGTTGAAAACAAAACAAAAACAAAAAAGAAGAGAAATTCTCTGAATTATCTGGAAAGCAGATAGTGATGATAAAAAGTACTAAAAAAGGCTAATCATGCCAACGGGGTCTAGTCCAGTGAAAAAGGCCTTGACTTGCAGACTAGAAGGATCTTGATGTTGTGTGTGTGTGAGAAAACTCCAACCTTGTAATTTAGACTATACACTGTAGTCCAAATAATAATAAAAGGCTAATTACATGTTAAAGAAAGTTACAAAGACAAGAAAAGTAGCTAGACAAAACCTTGGACTTCGCTTCGTCTCTTGATCGATGAAACTCACGCAAACTATTCATTCCTAATTCGCCTCGTCGCTTCGTCTTCTTCTCCATTCTTTTCTTTTTCAATTTGCTGCGAAACTTGAACTTCTTTGTATGTTCCCCCAGTGAGGAATTAGGAATGAACACCTCCTAGCCCAACGCCATGTCGTTTACGTTTAATAATGGGACCGACGCACGTAGTTTGCATGCTCGAACTATATGACACATGGTTCAATTTTAAGTATTTTCATTGAGAGTGCTTGATCCGGCACAATTAAGCTCGCATAGGTCCGCCCTATGTGGGCAGGCTTGAGCCGAGACATGAAAAACCGAGATAGTTCGACTTGGCAAATATATCCATGCCCGAGATTTCGTACCGAATTAAGCCGAAACTAAAATTTAATATACCGACTCAAACCAATTTTGTCCAAAACATCGTTTAACGATAAATTTTAGTCTATTGAAAGTTTAGTTTAGTTAGCGGGTTAGTCTATCTCGCGACCAAAAGATCTGTGTCCATGTCTACAACTGGAGAAAGACCTTCATATCATGGATATATCACTATTTTACTATTCCCGATCAATAAAATTATGGTATTATTAGTCAGAAATAGTAAAACAATGTCATCCCAGTTGCAACTAAGTTTTTCTTCTACAATTGATTACGGATTTTGATAATTGGTATAAAGCTACTCGGATCCTTACATGATTCAACAGTTGACCGAGATGAGGGAAATTTATAAATATACGTATATAGTGAGAGATGTTCAAATGGCAATGGATAAGACAAAGGCTTTGTACAACCGTCATGAAATTCTTGACCCGGCCGTTGGTTTGCTTTGTCATTTTCATCAGTCCATTAAGAAAGACCATATACTCATTTCTCTTTACACCAACGGGTCCCTCAAAATCATTAACATCTTCCAAGCTTACAAAAAAGGGGACGGCGCCTCCCTAACGTGATCCTTGTAATTACTCATCCAGCCAACCCGCTGAATTATGGACTGAGTAGTTCTGGTGAGGGCCAGGAGCAAAACCCAAGGGATTGCCAAGGTAGCCAGGTTACGCTCTCCAGGACCATAACTGTTAACTAAAGCAGTTGGCATTGAGCAGTTAGACTTATTCCATTGAGGTGCATATGGCACCACAGATGATGGCTTCATTCCAGAAAATGAGTCAGCTGCCAGACCTTGATGGCCACAACAAGAAGAAGACCGCAAACCAATCCGGTCATAAACAGAATCCTGACTCACTAAATTACATCGTGCAAGATCAGGAACTCGCTGCCTACACGTGCAAACCTGTGAGCAAGATCCTGTGTCAACAGGAATGTTGAGCTGGGTTCCACTATTAGACATTCCAAACTGCATATTACCAGTCTTACTCAACTCAGAATGATGATTAGCAATGCCACAACGCTTGTTCACTGATGAAATCTCAACCATTCCTCTTCTGTGCTTTTCTTTGCCACCATGCTGCAGCTTTCCTAATGTCGCATTGCCTCGCTTATTCCCATGGCCGAGACTCTTCTGACATTCTCCTTCACCATTGCTATTAGAGGAGCTTCTTTTATGTTCACCCCACTGAAGTCTTCTTTTCCTCAGAGGTGAAAGTCTTCAGTTCTTTTTTAGATGCAGTATTTATTGTCACCTTTCTCAAACTGTCAAACCCAGAAAATACTTTATCGCCATTTCTACCACCCACTTCCTCAGCAGATGGCTCCTGCTTCTGCTCAGATCTTTCAGTAGGAATTGTTACCCTATATAATTCATCCAAGGAAACCATTTTCTTAGACACAACTTTCTCTCTCCCTACGAGGGACTCTGATGTCAAAATTTTCTTATTTTCTTCTGTAACAGTCTTCTTCACTTCAACATCAGGGAATTTTAAGTGGTCCCTTATAATAGTTCTGCCTTCTTCATTCATTTCATGTTTTCTGGTCAGAAGAAAAAGCAAAAACTACTCAGAAAAACTGCAGCCAACAAGTAAAAGCTGCTCATCAAAGAAAATAATACTTACGTGCAATATATAAGAATGCGTTTAGGTAATAGACCTTCCCATGCTCTTGGTATTAATAGCCGTTCTCCATCACTTCCTCCTCCCTTTGCAAAAGCAATCTTTCTGATACAAGCAATACAAGCATCAGCCATCTAGACACTACAGATAAAGGACAATGGAACCATGAGCCATAACCACATATCAAAAACCAAAAAACAAAAGAACAAACCATTAAGAGTACCTTGGCAAGCATTTCCTGTGGTACGATTTAGGACAACGCATGCACACAGCAAACTGCAAATCCCTCTCCTTCTTATTCTCTCCTTGTTTACAAACGCAGCACTTGTGAATCGGACATGTAAAAGACCCCCCCATAGCAATCTTTTTCTCAAGTTCTTCAGCAGAAACTCCATTATCTCGATGAAGCAATTTTGCAACACATCGTGGATGGTAAAATCGACCACAGATCGCGGAAAAACATGGAACAACCTAAAAGAAATTGAGTAGAATGCTTTAATGCAAACTAACCATAAAATAGTGCTACCGATAATACTGATTGCAATGATATGGAAATGCAGAAAAGAAAATACACCTAAACCCTATGATGTCCGACTTGAATAGAGGAAAGTTGACTACTTTTGCCAAATATAAGTTAAACAAAATTCAATCAGGGACATTCAAGTTTACTGAAACTTAGTTCTACTGAGTCATCTATTGAAATCAGAATGAGTTACATCATAACTACATGCATTGGAAATGGAAAGGTCTTCATTTCTTCTAAAAATTTCTGTCATATTTTATGACTTTTCTCAACTTTTTGAGTCATCCTTCAGAGCAAGAATTAGAAAATGCGCTGAGGAAATATTCTTTTGTTTTACTTTACAACCAGGTCCCAAAATCTGTTGCTCAGGGGTTTGCACCAAAAAGGAATACCTAATATTTTAAAGGGCAAACCCCCACATCACACCTAAGTCTATTTGTCAAAGCCTCCAGTTTACTCCTGAGAATTGATCCCTGCAAACGTAACTTGTTTATTATCCTGAGATTGATCCTTGAAACTTAACTTTTTGCCATGTGAACTTTCAGTTCTGACAGTGATAAACTATCTGCAGCTAACATTAAACAAAAGAACTTCTCATCCCATCCAAAAAAAATAGTGTCATCCATGGACACTGAGTGTATCACCTTCATTCCTTCACAGCTCACCACCACACCATTTACCCTTTAGGCCTCTCCACCAACCTAACTAATGTGTCAACCACCAGAGTAAGCCGGAAGGCTGATAATGGGTCTCCTTATCCCAGAGCCCTAGGCCTTAGATGACCCAAATTTTCCCCAGGGCCTCCCATTAAATATCACTGAGAAATCAACAGATCTTAAACAACCTCATATACACTTCCTCCACCTCACACCAAAACCTTTCGCCTCTAGCACAAAATCTATAATAAAAATAATAATAAATCAATTACCCTTTTAATGAAAGAAAAAGATATGATAAAACAAACTTAACCAATTTCAACTGGGAATAATTCCCAGACGATGACATGGGAACAGAACCACAATCCCAACTGGAAACAATTCCCAGAAGATTAAATGGTGACACAAGCACAACGAAGTAAGGATGTAGGTAATATCAAAGCCAACACAAGAAGTATATTCAAAGAAAGTATAAGGGAAGCGTAATCGAAAAGGGAACAGCATGAGGAGAAGACTATGAGGTACTAGACCTAACAAAACACAATGATTCCTATTAACAAAATCTCCAGTTATCTACTTGGCACTTGCTCATTTCTTAATAACTCATCATATTAAATAACCAATTATGCCACCTCAAATAAAAAACCAAAAAAGAAAAAACAAATTGCACTTCAACATACTACTTTCAAACGGAGAAACAGAAGATTAACTAGTTCCGATTTACAAAAATCTTTCACTAGTGTACTACTTGCTAAAACTAATCAAGTGGCAGTTCACACAGCTATATATAAAAATAAACCCAGAACCAACATTTAACAATTGTTCAGTTTCCTAGAGCAAAGTCATACCTCTGCACCTGAAGATTTATCAGAGGGACCTAGCTTCCCACAAGCAAAGCACTGGTGCTGTTTATATTTACAGTTCTTGCAAAAGTAATTTTGCGTTGCCTACCAAGTTCAAAACAATATATACTATTCATGATCATGATATCACCGAAAAGAAATATATAGAATTTACAAAGTAAATATTTGACAGGAGCATACATCTACTTCATCCTTGGTAAAGCCAAGAGATTTGCAATCAGAACCCACAGCAGACTCTACAGTTGGATGAAAGGACCTTAGGCACCTCCCCTCACAACTGCATTAGAGCAAAATTGTTATCCACACCATAAATTATACAAAATTAATTTCTTTAGAGAATATATCCATCATAATCATAAGAATCAGTTAACACCATAGCATACCACAAGAGATCACCACCATCATCGCAGAAAGCACAGACAGAGCTAAACAGGCTATCAATGTCACTGGACTCATTTTCTGCACCATCAATCATATCATGTTCTATATGATTATCCAAAAATCTGAGATCTTTTGTACCTTGAATGCCCTGAAAATCAAAAGAATACACTTGTTCAAAACATTATAATTTGAACACAAAAGGAAAAAAAAACAGAAATAATAAAACTCAGAGACAAAAGTCTACCAAAGGAAGGGAAAGAGATAAGCTGGAGAATATGACCTCATCAGATAGTTGCCTCTTTGCGGGCTTCTCTCCAAGAAAATTCACCAAAAACTGTTAAATCACAATTTGTCATTGCAGTTAACTGTGCTTACAGAGAAATATAGCATATATATTTCATGCACAAGGCATAAGTTATGAAATTGGCTTTAAAAGATCATGTACAATTTAATATAACAGCCAATGGATCAGAGACAGGAAATAAAAACCGACTGAAAATAAAACAAAGATAAGAACCAAGTGAAAGAAAAAACAAAGTAAAGAAAAGCTTTTAAGTTTCAACAAAGTTCACATAATGGAAAACTCAATTCATGCTGGTAAGGTTCAGATGTTCAATCAAAGAATAAGCAGGTACTGAGCTACTTAGAGCTCGATATGTTAACATAAAGGAATGTTTTTCAAATAAAAAGTAAAACATGTGGGAATAGAATGAAATAGTTATTTGTCTAATCCTCCAATTATAAATATTTAACAAGAAGCCTTAATCTGGTAAGTACCAACCATGAGGACGACAAGAACACACAACCTTCTCAACAGAAAAAACAATGATAGCTACCAATCACTGGGATATAATTGGTCTGCTCGAACAATTTGATATGATTGAGCCTTAATGAGAAGTTTCCGGCAGCTTATCTCAGGCCACAATCTGAATCTATCTTGATGCAGACCTGGTTAATGGCTGGGGGTGTAGGACGGAAGACCCAATCCAGAGAGGGAAGAAGATGAGCACTCAAGAGGAATGGGAACAATTGCAGCAGAACTATGAACTTAAATAGCAAAATGAATGCATAAGATCATTTTAAGAAACAAAAAACAGGCACAGCCTCATTTTGGTGGTCCACTCTGTTTCCATCTAAATGGAAGGTGGTGTCTAAATAAACTAGGAATTTATTATTTCATTCCAGACATGCTTTTTTAGGAGTAAAGAATTATGACCAAATTCATTTTCAATCAATAGATGTAAATTAGATACTCTGGATAATAAAGGTAATGATGTATCCTGAATTATATGGAAAATAAATAATGATACAAAAGCTTAAACATGACTGAAATACATGTTACAATTCCAATGACAATAAAAGAAGCTACACAAACCTTGGACCTTGCTAAGGCATCATCCCGTTCAACAGAATCACGCATCAACAGAATGTGATCCAGCAGATCATTATGAGAACGCCTGACGTCATACAAGCTGAACATTGAGTGAAAATTGTCAAACTCTGTTCTAAGAAAACTAGCAAATAGAAGTATCAGATGTTTAAAGTTTTGCAAGTTACCCGAAAACTTCAGACAAGTGAGTACACAACGATTTGTAGGATGTTTCAGGATTTCTCTTCACATAATGAAGGAACTGAACCGTTATCAAGATTGACCGCACCGTGTCCTCAAAGCTCTTCCTCGGCTTCAGAAGCCTAAGCCAATTATTTTCCTTGGAGAGTACAAAAATATCGGGCTTTCCCTTGGAAAGGTCAAACTTCCAAGCTATAACATGCTTATATATCTTCTGAATCCCATCATCAACAGTTCCATGCAGAAAATCTTAACTTTCTTGCCACCCTGCCTCTCACCTTCACTCCATTGAATGGGCAGAACATGAAATGATATGGGTTCGTCTCTGTCATCCATGAAATGGTAATTTGACACAGTAGATGGCAGAGCTTCGGCTTCGCCATCTGAGGATGCCATGCCCTTCTTCAACTCACACTGCTAATACACCCAATCATAAAGTTCAAGGAAACATTTGGGTAAAATTAGTATGAGCAGTCCATGAAAAATCACTAACAAAAATTTGAAAACAAAACAAAAAAAGCTGGTTTATAAAATATTTTCCCAAAAAGTAAATTACTAAGAATAACAATGAGAGCACAATGACAACATAACAATGTGTAATCCCTCGTTTGGCTTTCGAGAGGAAAAAGAAGAAAAGGGAACTAGCAGATTTGTACCTTCCACTCTCAATCGTGCCTCAATGGTGAAAAAAGCTGTATTCCTCCGTTTTCTCAGAACCCAACAACAACAAAACACATGTTTTTGCAAACTCGAGACTAAAATGGGAAGGATTTCCGAAGAAAAATAAATCAAAGTGTAAAAGACGAGAGAAAAGGCAAATAAAGGTATGAAGCAATGTTTTGTGAGATGACGAATCGTTTTGTGAGCAGGCAAAGGATTGGAAGAGACGCAGTCCCAGTCAGACTCTTGAGTCTCCAGTTTCGGGTTATGTCCTTTTTGCCTCCTTTATATTTGCTCTGAAATTTTTGTTCATAAGTTGCGGGCGCGTTTCAGGAATAAAAAGAGTATGCATTTATTCTCCATTGCGCATTTTGTGACGTGCTCTGTAGGTACATAATGCTTTCTAGAAGAGTGAATAGTGGGGACTACGCAATATTGTACGGGACATTTTAAAAAAGGCTAGAGGAGAGAGAAATATTTTTTTTTAAGTTAAAATAGATAAAAATGTCCTTATTATTTTTGAATTTCCTAAAGAATCCTTTACATTTGCATGTCTTTAATTTGAAAGTTGAGGGATTTTTCTGTCTTTTTGGAAAATAATTTGGCTTTTTCCAAAAATGAAAGTTTTTTTTGTGACTAAAACCTAAATTTATTATATTTTCTTGTACACCACCTCTTAAATTCGGTGTTCGGGCCACATACAAGCTATTTGTTGAGAATATACCGGCTGGATTTTTAGGTCCAATAGTCCTTGAATTTTGGCACAATTCGCATTTGATTTTTTATTTTTCAAGATCATTAACTTCACTTTCGTTAGCAAGAATCGTCCTGCTATCTCTTCTGTCAATTTTTTTTGGTTCAATTTAAGGATAAATGTGTCTTTTTGTGTTGCTTTATTTTCCCCCTACTGAAACCAGCCATGTGTATTCAATTAAGATTTTAAAAGACTATTTAAGGATTAAAAAATCCAACAGATTTAATTAGAATGTAATGACTTATAGGATTTTATTGATAATTTTGTATAATCAAGACTTTTAACTTTTGAATTTTAAAGATTATATCATAAGATTTTATAAGATTTTAATGGACCACATGGATTTATATCTAGGTATGACTAAATAGGGCTATAGCCCAAACTAAAATTTGAAACTTTTTTAAATACCTAGCCCAACAAATATAGCGAACCCAGAACATGGGAGGCTGCTGGTTTTACCATCTTAACGTTGGCATACTGCACAATGTGTTACCCTATTAAATGTTACTGTTATGAAATATCATGTGGTTCTATGCAAGTGGAGTTTCTGCCCTATGTTTTTTTTTGTGGTAGTATTTTCTCTTCTATCCCCTACCACCTTCTTTTTCAAAGTATGGTATTGTTTGGAGTTAATCCTCAATTAATAAGTTGGAAGCTATATGCCATTTCTTTTCCTTGCTAGGAATCAAAGGAAAGTAGAGGGCCTAAGAGGAAGTTCTCTAGTTCAGTTGATTTGCAAAATTCATACACGATAGTTCAAAATTTGAACAAAATGGGTAAATCCTTGAGTAAGGGAGAATTGATGATAAAGAAAATGCATAGCCTCCATCTCCACCCTCCCTCCATAGCCACTCCCTATAACCATCAACTACAACAACAACAACAAACCCCAATGCACTCCACAAACCACAAGAATTTCAACACCAATCTCCAAAACATACTATAATAACCAAAACCAAGATTCAGAAATGCAGAGAAAAAGTGAATGGAGAAGAAAACTGAACTTGAAATGCAAGTGAGTCACTCCATTTTGTAAGAGTCAGGAAGTTGGGCAAGAAAATGGAAAGGCTTTGAAGACGAAAGAAAAAAAAAAAAAAATTATATTGCACAAAAATAATCTCACGAAAAAAGAAAAAAAGAAGGTTAGGGTGGGATTTCTGATAGGGTTTGATATGCATACATCTCACTAAAAAGTCTCACACAATTTCGCATTTGAAAAAATCCTTCTAAATTAACAAGTTTTTGAATACCATAAAACTTTTTGTTACTTGTTTAAAGTCTTAATTGAATACCACAAGATTTTGACATTCTCTTTAAAAAATCATAATAGTCTTAATGGAATACACTTGTTTAGATTATTTAAAAGTCTTAATTGAATACCACAAGAATTATCTATCCCAAAATAATCTTTTAAAATCTCAATTGAATACACCACAATCACTTCTTCTTCATAAGGTGTTTTCTCATTTGGAATGAGTAAAAGCGGCATCAGACCCCCTCCTATGCTGGCCTTCAAAGCTTCTTCCATTATGGGCACTCAGATCAAACTTTGGGCGAGGTGGGTTGTGGGTTGTGGTATGGGGGGTTAGGGAGAAAGAGAGAGATAGAGAGAGAGGGGTTGGGCGGGTTGGGTAATTGCTGGGGATGGGGTGGGTTGTGGTTGGTCGGGGAAGAGAGTGCTAGAGTGGCTCAGGTTGGGTGTTGGCTGGCGAGTTTGGTGGGTGTTTTGAGTAATTGCAGGGGTTGGGGTAGGTTGTGGTTGGTTGGAGAAGGAGGAATTGCTCCACATATATCATGAGCCAAGTAATTTATGTTTTTGCCCACCACATGTTATGCACATGCTCAAAATTGACATAAATAGCTAACAAAACAAATGGAAGAACTATTCTTGCTATCGAAAGTGAACTTTAATGACCATCGTAATTATTTTGAAAATTGAATGGTTAAAATGCGAATCGGGTTAAAGTTCAAGGACCATTTGACCCAAAAACCTTATATATGCTCATTAATCATCCATTGTATTATCTTGTAATTACTCATTCCATTCCCTCAAGATTGAAGTTTTTCATAAATTAGCTGTGAATCGTAAGATGTTTTACTTTAGTGATTTATTCATTTGTTTTTTCAATTATTTTTATTTATATTTTTTTAAACATGTGAAAATGGATGAGTAACAATTGAAACAAGGTAATAGTTTTAATGGATGAACCGAGTTGTACAACATGTTATTTTTGCTGGTCATGTTCGTGTGTTCATTTTCTCATGTTATTTTACCAGAGAAAGAAGAGGCCTCTAGAAGCAAGTGTTGGGGTTTTTTTTTCCATGAGGTGTCGAAAATGAACACGGTTCATTTCGAGCCACACCCGCAGGTGAGCCATGTTCAAGTTAAGCTAATTTTCACATGACATGAACCCCTTACAAAAACACAACCCATTGCTAGGTATAGCTACTAACATACGTTCTTTTCTCTTTTTGGGGTAATTCCTCTTGCCACCGACAAAGCATTCGTCATACAGTCATACTGTATATGGTTTATTGTGGAAAATATAGGCTATTGTTTGTGCAAATATTCTCACGGGAGAGTATCCACTTGAAGATCCTTCGCCCTCTAGACTTCTTTCTCTCTCTTCCCCGATTCCTATAAAATCAAACAGGAGTAAAAGAACACACCCGGAGGTGTTGCCCAAGGCCCTCCGATACCTAAGTTAGTTCGATTGTATCTAGGAGAAACAATAGCTAAAAAAGAGTACATAGTTTTCTCTATGGGGAGAACCGGGTGGTCGGAGTTGTGTGTGGTGGCCGGAGCCGTGATAGGAAAACATGGAGAGAGAGAGAGAGAGAGAGAGAGAGAGAGAGAGAGAGAGGAGAGAGAGAGAGAGAGAGAGAGAGAGGAGAGAGAGAGAGAGAGAGAGAGAGTAGGGTTTTTCAGGTTGAAATTGGATTTAGAATTACCTGGTGTGTTGAATGAAGCCATGTACTTATAGAGCTCTAGGCATCTTAGGTTTTTCAAAGAATATCTTCTTATTTGGAAGGAAGATATTCTTTCCCCAAATTGTAGAGATTGAGTCAATTAGGGATTTGAGTGGATCAATTCACTTATTGATAATGATATCTTCAAATTAGGATAATATTTTAATTAGTGATATTATCTTTTTAAATAAAGATAATATCCCTATTTTTAGTATCAATTAATTTTCCAAATAAATGAGCTCAATTAATGGACTTAGGAGATATTCTTCTTGTCCACGTGGGGCCTTATGATTGGAAGCCGGATTATTTGCTCCCACATCTATAGTATCAGGGAAAATTTGGGGTCATGTGGGCACCACTTACACCATCTCAAGGTCAACCTTGGATTCGATAAATTCAAAGTTTAAAAATGGTGATCAATGATCATTTGGTCTAGTGGTACGTAATCTCTATTTTGTTGGAGAAAGTTTTGAGACCGGACCTCATGGATGAGAATTGCTACATCAACAAAATGAAGGGAAAAAAAAACCCTCAAAGTGGTGCTTGAAAAATTAACCCTTAAATTTTGTACCTACTCGTTTAGGTAATTTAAAAGGTTAAAATGGTAATTATATAACTTTAAATAATGGAAATAAAGTTACTCATTTGATTAGGAAAATCTTATATTTCGTACTTTGGAGTGTTTGATTGAAAATACAAGTTGAGTACTTAATCAGTTAGTAGCCTGACCATAATTTATCCCTCGGCATAAGCTCTTAAGACTGGACATAATTCATCCTCCAATATAAGCTTTTTATTGATACGTAAGAGCTGAACCCCAAAACCAAAGTTCCTATCATCCTTCCAAATTGGGACAAGAACAGGGCCCTTCTGGTGTAAAGTTACTTCCTTGGGTTCCCTTTCTTAATTAATGCAATTTCCTTTTCTTTTCAGCTCTTGGAAAAAAGTGTTCTTTTCTTTCGCACTACTACTACCACACCCATTACCAAACATTTGTCAATTATTTCATCTTTGACTGATATAATTACTGTCAAAAAGGAAAGTCTCTCAATATCTACAAATTCGAAATACTTACAAAGTTGTCTCTTTTCTTCTCAACCTGTGATTCTAAATCTGTTTACAACCAACCATATTTTTATGGAGCTTCGAGTATATATACGCTTTTGCTTGAACCTACTGAACAGCTATGCACCCTTTCTCTTCCGTCCTGATCCTGTCTCCCAAAGGAGTACTGAGAGTGCTGGCAGTGCTGCCCTCATTCTCAAACTGGGAAGTGACTGTAGTGTCAGATGCAGTGTCATCAATGCTTAAGTTTGAAATTTCACCACCAAGGGAAGAGGAGCTTTCATCCTCTCCATTGATAGATGTTGCCGGTGACGCATCAACAGGGGACAGTGATCTTTCTGTGTCATCAACTGCTTGTTGCAGGCTCCAAAACATAATGCTGGCTGTTAGGGTCAGAAGCATCTTCTGGTTCACCTGCCATAACATCACAAATCGGCTTATTGAAATTGTTTTGACAAAAATAAAAAGACTTACTGAAATTGTGAAGGTCATGAAGTTAATAGAACCCAATACTACTTACTGCTCCTTTGGCAAAAAAAAAACTTACTGCGTACTGCTCCAAAATTGTGCACAACTTTCAGTGTGTTTGTAAATTTCAAGTGTGGATGTGTGTTTCTGTATTTTAGTAAATAAATAAATTTTGCATATAGGCAATCCCCGGATAAAAAGATCTTCACAATCTTCAAGAAAGCCAAAATGCAAGTAATTTCATTATATATTTCCCGCCCAACAGTGTGACAATATCATTCCCATAAATCATGTAGGCCACCAAAGTCATGATATCAAAATGTCACTACTTAAGTCTCTAAGCATTAAATGATATGGACGAACATGAATTTAAAATGTCACTACTTAGTCCCCACGCATGAAATGAGATCGATGACCCTATACAAAAAAATAAATAAATTGCAGTTGGATTTACTCTTTACCTCCATGATGTCCTCAGGCAACAAGAAAATGGAGCAACCAAGCTTTCGTGCAACACTGACTATGTAAGTAGCATTCAACTTCTTTTCTTCAGCTATCATTGCAACAAGAACAGAAACCCACTTCTCTCATCAGTACTCTACTCAAAATTAATTCGGTCAAAGTCCTTTTCCTGCTCAATTGTAAATGAAAACATTGCAAAAAGAATCTTACCACTTTCACCCTTAGTAACAAGGTTCCAGTTGACAACCCTAGGCTCTACAGCACTGAGAAGCTCAAGGAAGAAAATCCCATTTGATAGGCTCTTATCCTGGAGAGAAATCCCAGGTTTCAGAATACCACATATAATCATGTTTAGGATTATGATTGCATCTATAATGTGAGATGAAAACAGGTTTAGTCTGTTTGAACCTTAAAACTCTCCATTCGAGAAGTCCTGCCAGTGCTTTTGACTTTGTTGTTAGCCCAATTTAAAATATCAGCATCTGTCATCTCCTTTCCTTGAGAGTGAGATCTTAGATTCCTCAAAAGTTGAAGAATATTAAACCTCATCAACTGCCATAGGAAAGCTGGAAAAAAAAAAAATCAAACAAACTTTAGCATTTAACAACAAATTCTCAGGAATCACAGATGAAAAGTAATCCATTTTAGGAAAAGAGAGAAAAAAAATTTTAATTTAACTGGGAGTAGCAAAAAACTAGACAGCATCTTATTCTTGAGAAGAGAGAAAAGAAGTTTAAGGTTACGTCAGACTAAAAAATAAGTTGCCCTCTGAAAGCAAATTTATGTACTCAATCAAGCATATATACCTTGCAGAACTCAAAATGAAACTGATTTAGTGAGTGAAATCAATAGAAGATAATTAAAGCCAGTAATGAAAAAAAGAGTGAGCATGCAAACAATTAGATTTAGTACATAATAAGTTGCTGCAGTAGATCAATTAAGCTCAAAACCTAAGGGATTAGGAAGGTGTGCACACAAATATTCATAAACACTCTGAAAATTAATTACCAAGTATAAGCTTCTTATTTCCCTGCACAATATCATTTCCAGCTACATTCACCAGCGAAAATTTCAATTGCTTCCCAATCTTTACAACTTGATTGCAATTCTCTACTTTTCTAAACGGCATCTTAATTGGAGGTTTTGATGCTTGCTTCCAGTTAACCGATCCTGGAGAAACCTTATCAAGCACTTCTAAGAGTATCCATCTGGATACAAGAATTATGAAAATCAAGAAAATCAAACCCATAAATAAGAAGCTTGTGAATGCCAAAATCATAGAATTAAAAGTACTATGTATGTTAGGAAAAAGTGATACATTTATTTTTGTCAAATAAACTTAATGCAATTTAGCAAATGACTTGTTACGCGGGGTTTGACTTATAATTTCATAATCGACAACTTGTTAAAATATGGATGATTTTTTGGTACATTAATGACTCTTGCTTAAATTACGAACACTCACCCATTTCTCACATCCTCAAATACATTATTAACATAAGTAGCAATGCCTAGACTGTTGATCCACAGACGGAAGCATCTCTCTTCTCTTGATGTTTGCACATCATCTGTCATCATCTCGGCAAAAGAAATCTTCTTGCTATCTGTAGTGAGGCCATTCCTGCACAAGGTATACTCTTAATTACCAAATAGTTAAACAAACTTAAATAATTCGGTTACAAATCAAGACATCAACCACATCCACACATAGAGACAGAGAGAGACAGAGAGAGAATCATGCTCGCTTGTGAGAGAGTTTGGCCTGACCAACCGTATTCACTGACAATCTAACTGCATAATAGACTGTCTAGCATGTAGTATATATAATACTTTTATAAATAAAATAAAGACAAAAAACATTAGGCTATATGAGGAAATGATTTCATCACATTCTTTTGACAACATATCATATGCAGGATCAGATGGTAAGCTTATTCTCGAATTTCTCTACCTAGTTAAATTCATCCCACATAATACGTGCTTTGTCAAACAAAAAACAAATAAAACACAAAGTTATCTTCTGACTAAAAAAAGTTGTCATAGTTCACGTCCCACCTTTCATGGAATATTTGTGCCACAAATGCCAGATTTAAGTTTGAAGAACCCTCAAGAATGTCTTTTGGGGATAAGTATCTTTTGCAGTTCATTCTCTCAGCATGGTCAAGAACCAATTTTGCCCTTTCATTGGGTTTGGCATCCAAAGTGGCAGGATTGCAGTGTTCCGGAGCAAGAACATTAAGTAGGTAAGCATAAGCTTCTCCATCCTGTGCATCCATTACAAATTATGACATAAATAATCAGTGGGTTATAGGTCAATTTAATTCATGAGAAACCAATAATAATCCAGTGGCTTAGAGAGCTGCAACTTCTGATTAAATGAAGGAGATAAGCGAGGAAAGTATAATATTTAAGGATATCGCTTGCGAATATTACCCGAAACAGTCTCGTTAAACCAACTCTAGTCTTTTACACTATACTCTATGGTGGAATAATTTATTCTAAGTTACATTACCTGTTCTATAAATCTATCAGATCACCTCTAAGCTCATATGTTTTGGCCAAGAATGGCGATCATATCAAGAATTGCACTCTCAGCTTCCCCTCCCCCTCTCCCCCAAAAAAAATCCTAATTACAATTCATTTATAGATACCGCTACTCCCTGGCAAGTCATAATGACACTGCTATTGTGCTACATGCCCCTAGATATACAGTACTATAGATATGGCAAAATACCTTCACATCAGAGGAAAAGTTTGAAACAGGTTTCTTGTAGCCTGCTTTCTGGAGATGGAAATTCATCCATTTCAATAAGACCTTCTCAGGGGGTAAACTCAAAAGCTCTTCAACATCCTGTGAGAAAAGAAGTCTTTAACAAGAAATTTTTTACTAAAAAGTTTTTGGAATATGAGAACACAGAAAAAATTTATAAATTACAATACATTGCTATCCTCCACCAATTCCACAAGTTGAGGCGTCTTCTTAAGGTTGAGATCTGCCAACAGTTGGATCTGAACTTGGCACATTAATTTCATGCAAGGAAAAAGGGGAAAGAGAGATTTATATCAATCGCTATTGCAAGTAAACTTTATCTGAGGTTACGATAGAGTGAATAATTAAACTTTAGCTGCCTACCTTTATAATTTGGGAAATCAACCCCAATACCAGATGAGGCTGCAAATAAATAACCAAAACATGAATTTCCCAGTACCCAAATGTATATTAAACTCACTTATTTCTCAATCGAAAAAACGTACTCTTCCTTCAATAAGGTCCTGTGTGCCTATGTTAACCACTGTGCAGCCAATGGCCTTGGCAGAGTTAAGGCAAAGAGTATGGTTTTCATTCCTCTCCCATGGGTTGAGGACCCGTTTGGTGTTAATTGCTCGTTCATCTATTGTCCCAGGCACAGCAACATTTATAAGCTTACTGCATTTGATCCATTAGACGAATCAACAAAACAATAAAATAACAGCTTTAATTGACAAAACTGGACAGAAAATAATCAACCAAACCCTGCTTCAATACCATAGGAGAACTCCATCTTTTGCAAGGTTGAATAGATCATTTGTAGCTGGGTCTAATGGGAGATACTGCTTTAGGAACGGATCATCCCCAAGATAACTGTTTATGTGAGCCACATAAGATGCTCTTTCTGATTCACTGATTGTGTGAAGGAGGGTGGTTGTGGTGGCCTTCAGGAACGATGAAGAGTTTTTTGAACCACCCAATTTAGCTGTAGTTTGACCTTGCAAATTCAAGTATGCCTGTGCATTTTATTCATCAAACTAAAATGTTACCTCCTATAAATGCCCACTTAAATGCAACATCCCATACTCCTGACTCCAGAACAATGAAAATAAAATTCTTAAAAATAGTGCTTCTAATGTGAGACTTCTTTCAATTAAGAAGGGTGGGCTGGGACACCCTTTGTAGCAATTAAATTGGCCCTTTATAAATAAAAAATACATAAAAAGAAGACCCCTTTAGGCAGCCCTTCCCCTGCACCCAGAAAGGCTGTTTCTGCAATTTGGACCCACAATGACCAGCCTGCTTGGGGCAAGCCATTTCATTATGCCAGTGCCCTTCATCATGGTACTTTGCAAGACACTATAATTAATTCATCAATTAACTTGAGAGTGAGAGTGAGAGTGTGCCTGTGTCAGAGAGAGAGAGAGAGAGAGAGAGAGAGAGAGAGAGGGAGAAGAAGAAGAAGAAGAAGAAGAAGAAGAAGAAGAAGAAGAAAACTAACACACAATATGGCTTACCTTAAGGAAGGATTCAAAATCAATCTCATCACTGAAGTTAGAACCCAGCCCACTTAAGGTACCCCTAATGTCCTCCTCGGAATACATATCTCTAAAAGCCTTTAATTTCACCATTAAAGGTGGTAGATCTCCAGCCATAACTTTACCATTCTGATTCTTCACTGAATTAAACTGAAAACCACAAGAGTTAACAATTAACTCAAAACCACAGATTAGAGCAAACCTATAACATTGTTATATATTATATGATAAAAAGTTCAGATAAACCTTCCAAACTTCAAAGAAAAACTGGCTAAGGAACAAATATACATACTTTGGAGATCAGACTGCGTAGCTCAACCTGCGTGAACTGGCTTTGAAGCCATTGATCGGAAATGATAACACCCCCGTAACTTGACATCTCCACCAATTGCCGAGTGGAGATGAAAACGAATTACCCAATTGTTCAAGTCCCCTTAGATTCCACAGCTGGACAAAAACCCACCATGAATTTGTTAAGCAACCATTCAGGAGTCAACAACCAATTCCAAAATCAGAAACACATCAAACCATATACATAGACATAAACCAACCAAGCAGCCTAGTGGTTGTTAGTGTTCCTATAAATCACCAACCCCTCCTACTCTGTCCCCTATATATCATGAAGGAAGAAGATGCTAAATTAAAGCATAAATTTATTTGAAAAATCAAGGGGAATAACAAGATCATCACTGATATCTTAACAACAATATGGGATATGATTGGACCAAATTATAGCAAAAGAAACTTCAATGGTTCCTGGATATGCAAACTTATGGAAATTCACAAAAAAGAGCGAAAGAAAGCAAGATTCAAGTTGTAATGGATGAGTTTCTTCTTTCAAAGATTGGTACTTTGAGATATAATTCAATAGAAAACTGGAAACAAATCAGAGATAGATGATATGCATATGAAGCACCAAATATAAATGCAACAGCAAAAAAAACAACAAGTGAAATGTCAAGGAGTATGTTGTGTGTGTTTATACTCAGTTATGGTAACCGTGAAGAAAAAGAAAATACAGAAAAATAAGGATTTATGAATCAAACCCAACTAAGAAAACGCAGAAGTGAACAAAACCCAGAAGTTTACAGCAGTAAATATCAAAGAACAATACATCTTGCGTGTGCTTTCATACTTCAAACAACTTTATCATGAATAAAGTTCACAAATGAATCAAAACCCAATAAAGAAAGCGTGAAATCTAAGGCAACCCAGAAGTGCATACCTCTAGAAAATCAAGAACATGCAGTGAAATTAATGCCAAAATGAATCAGTTCCCTCTTCAAAGTTCCGGTGTCCAGGAACCATAACACATAATGCAGAAAGAAAAAGAGAGCGAGATGAGTTTTAGAGAGAGAAACGGGATCGATTTTTCTTCGTGGGAGAGCAAAGTGAGAAAGAAACGGTGTCTGGTAGAGTACCCGCTAAGACCACACGAAGACAGCCGAGAGCTTACTGTCTCTGAAAGACCCAAAACACAGCGGTTTGTGTACGCGCGCATATATGTTGTGGTTTGGTGGACTCGCTCTTTCTGTTGTACAACGCATTGGCTAAGTGTGCACCGGTTTGGTTTCTTCTAAAACCAATTTTGTTTCGTCTTGGACAATCGGGCTCTCTCTCTCTCGCTGTTTTCTATGTTTATCTTTTGATTTTTTTTCCTTTTTTGTGGTTTCAAAATATTTTGATGTTTTTTTTCCTCTTAATAATTTTTGATGACATAGTTGATACATGTGTCCTCGTGATACAAAAACATGTCATTTTTGAAGATCAAGTTGTGTTGTTAGAAGACAAATTTTACAGTCACTTTAGGAACGAGATCCTAGGCACGTTGTTGGGTTGATAAGGATTCTTAAAAAGATTATTTTGGTATTGATATTTTGTTTTATTCAACATGATATGTCATGTGTTGTTGAGAATCAAGTCTTTTAAATAATTGAAGGCTAAATTATATAGTTTGAGACATGAATGCAATAGCACTAACCAGCCTTTCATCCATTATCTCCACTTAGTTAGAGGACGTCTCATATTCGACTCACATGAATGACGAAGACGATATATATTAGTGATGAATTCGATACCTATTTCTATGTTTGATAATGTTAGAAAAATCATCGAGAAGTATCATTTGATTTCATTTTCCATATTTGATTTGTGATTAAACGAATTTGAAAAACGTAATTAATGTTCGGATGTAATTGGTATTTTCAAATGTTAATGGGGCATATTGGTCATAAAAATACAAAAGTAATTCAGGATGATGAAATGGGGCAGCAGGAAGAGTTAATTAAGAAGGTAGTAAACGCAGCTGGCTTGGTTACTATTGCTTAACCTGTCATGATCTTTGCTTTATTTTTATCCTTAGTCGGCATTTCTTAAGGTCGGGGACAAGGAATAAATCGGTATCGGTAGAGGGTGGTCCAAAGTTTACATCAAAAGTAGGTCTACATGGTATTTTAGTATAATCGAATATATGATTTCATTAATAAAATCAGGGCCCACCATTTTTGCATGTCAACTTTCTACCAAAGATTTGGTCTGGCCCTCCTTGAGTAAGTTGTAATCCAATGAGAAAATAAATAAATATATAAAATTTGGACCAGAAAAAAGTGATCCAAAGTTTTCTTTCTTGCTATAGGAACTCCATTGTAGACCGTTCGATTTGGAAAACCATCCAATCAATTCGATGAGGCTGAGTTGGCTAATTTTGTAATATCTTTTGTGAGATGGTGTTTTGATTTGGTTAGAGGAGAGAGTCGGATTGGCCGGTCAATTTCTTGATTTAGAAGAAAAGAAAATCAATGAGTCTAGTTTTTTTTTTAAAGGAAAAATTATTAAACAGAAGATCCGCCGCCATCATTTTGCTTACCACTTTAACCCAAGCTGTACTATACGTATCAATAAGCATAATCGTGGTTCTATAAATACAAAGCAAAGAGTTAATTATAGTTATACCAATTGACACGTATCAAATGTTGAAAATGATAGTGAATATATGTATTGGATTAAAATGATGAGCAACCAATATTACCCAAAATCAAAATTAACTCTGAAATTAATATCAATTGGAATATTGTAAAATATCTGAAAAAAAAAAAAAAAAAAAAAACAAAAAAATAAAGAATTGGAATTGGAGCAAGATTGATTACACGTTCATCCCCTCAATTAAGTAATCAGCTACCACCCAACCGATACCACTGCATCATTCCCATATTCTACCATGTGCAGCCACGACATCCCACTGCGTTGTGCATTTCTTTTTCCTAATTGAAATGACAATAACATAAATGTATATGGATATATTTTTGCATTGATTGTATTCTAACTCCAAGTTCGTCAAATTTGGCAATTTAATATCTCGACTTTATAATGTCGCAATGCCAAACCTGATATTGTGAAATTGGTACAATGTTAAACTTCTATTTCACAATCCGCCAATTTGGCTGTTAAATGATGATGCGGCAAATGGTGTGAATGCCAAATATATGTCACGTGGACAAAAACAAATAAAAAACAAATTTTAATTTATGTAGTGCCCCTTAAGACTAGGGTCATATTCTCCATGTCAATTCGCTAATAGACATCAAAATTTTAGTGGTCAATAATTCAAAGTTTGACCATTTAACTAATCAACGATGACTCTTGACTCACCAAAACAAAACGAGCCATTGAAGATGACACATGTTAGCCTATAAAGAGTTGCATTAAACAAATAAAAGTCAAAAAATTAAAATGTGGAAATTATACGTGATTGGCTAAATCCTATGAATTAAGGGTTCAATCCCTAGATCAAGAAGTTTGATTTATTTTAAGAGCTAAATTAAATCAAACTAATATGCCCTAATTTAAATAAAATTAGAGCTCAACCCCACAAATTTAGGGATTTAAATTGGGAATTCCAAACAAATACCTAATTCTTTGCTTATAAATATTAGGCTCTCATTATAGACAAATGGGCTTAAGAAAAAGAGCAAAATTCAAGCATTTTGCAAACCAGAAAAACTTTCTAACCAAAGCAAACACCAAACATTGAAATACTATCATGTTCTTCATTAATCTCATGAAGAATCACCAAACACAAATATGTGTCAATTCCTCCAATTCAAAAAGCCGAATATTACCCACCATATTGTCCCAAATTATACTAAATTAAGCATGGACGACCCTTGACCAAAAAAGCCCAAAAAACTACTCGCACTATACTATCTACATCCAACACTATCAATCCACTCTTCACACCCACCAAAACAAGGCACTCATCTCTCCCTCCATTAAACACAAAAAGATTGTCTACTCTCACTCACCACAAGTAGTAGTACAAGCTTATTAATTAAACAAATGTCTCTAATCTCCCAACCACCCCCACCCTAACCACGATACCCATCACCATTTCCTGCCCATCTCAATCTCTCCTACTCAATCCCCTTCCCCCAATCTTCGATCCCCAACCTTATTTTCAATGATTTTGTAAATTACTAAATGTGTGAGGTGTGGTCGAGTTGAAAAGAATTAAAAAAAATAAATTGAGAGACTATATATTGATGACAGGACCCGCCCCGAATTTTTCAAAACCCGAGGCGAATCCTGTGGAAATGCCCGACATCACACCGATGTCGGGCCCACTCACTAAAATCATAATTCTTTATATGTGTTTTATGCATGTTGAAATTTGGGAAATGATCAATTTTCAGGGGAGATTTTGTTGAAATTTCGATAGAAAGTCTCGTGCCCTCATTCCTCTTTGGAAAAGAAGGTTATGGTTTTAGTGAATGGGCCCGACATCGGTGTGATATCTGGCATTTCCACAGGATTCGCCTTGGGTTTCGAAGAATTCAGGGCGGGTCTTGTCAATTGAAGTCTTATGTCATATGGATGGCAATGAGGCGAATAAATAGGGATGAGTATGTCGTTCCCATCCTCACCCCCACCTTCATACTCGTAATATTTATATTGGGATTCTCTATTCCCACCTTTGTTAGGGAATGCATTCCCCCATTAAAAATAAAAAATAAAATAAAAATATATAATAATTAAATGAGAAAAAAAAAAAAAAAAAAAAAAAAAAAAAAAAAAAAAAAAAAAAAAAAGAGTTAGAACTATTATACTAGGGCAACATAAATTAAAAACGTTTCTTTTTATTTTTACATTTGATATGTATTATTAAATTCAATATATAATATACTATGATGAATATAAAATTTGGTGACAGTCATGGAATAGAGCTAGAAGGGACATAACAATATATTCATATGAAAAATAAATAATATATATTTTAAAGAGGGCATGTGTTAGTCGTGTTTTGAACAATGTGATGCCCTTGGGCACTAGCAGGTTGTACTTTGGCAATTAGCGGTTACTTGTTGGTGAAAAAAGTGAAATGAGAGATATCCAAACCCTAAAGTAGGCTAAAAAATTGCTCTATGGTGGATTGCAATAGGCGTGCCATTACTAGTGATACTCTTCTAGTAGAAAGAAGGGATAAAGTGGTGATAATGTTGTGAATGTATTGCGCTCATGTGATCTTAACCTTTAACCAATGCTAAATCTGTAATATTGGTCATAAAAACTGGATTTCATATGATCCCAAGTTTTGATAGAGTTAGGGGCCAAATTGGAATACCAAGTGAATGCTTGATCAGATAAGGAGTTACCAAATAACCTTAGTTTAAGTCAAGGATCTAATTCAATAGACACACATTGGGCAGAAAAGCACCCTACATGTTCAAAAGCAGATGCATACAAGTCATCCCCATTAAACAAAGTGAAAGATGGTACCTTGAATCCTCTTGGAAACTTGACATCATCAATGTGAGCAGCATATGGCTTCTGATAAGTAAGCCTAGCTGGTCTTCAAACACCATTCTTGCCCATTTAAAACCATTTGCCTTAGTTTAGCCACTTCATTCTGCATAACCATATGTCAGTCATCATTATTCGGTATGATGAGATTAGCATGTCCCATACGAGGAATTCTTTCTTCCATCTCCTCTTTAGAATCCTCAAGTAGATTCACAGGAGCAGATGGGCTTTGTTCTTCAGTTATACCATCCCTGTCATAGTTACCATTACTGGCATGATTGGAGTTATTATTGGTTTGAATTGTCTGTTTCCATTTCCCTTTCCCTTTGCCCCTTGTCCATTTCTCACGGTTTCTAGAGGAGGAAAAGCAGCTACCTATTTTGGAGGCTGGTATTTCGTATGAACCACATTTTGTGTTACTCATTTGGACACTTTTTGTTTGTCCTTGCCATTGTTTGGCTGAACAACAGCTTCTGTGTTTTCCGGCACATTTAGATCTTAGATTGGTCCAGTATTTGGAATAGATAAAAGATAAAGACTTGGATAGAGAGCTCCTAGGCCACTAGTATGGCCCTGACACCAAGTTAACGTTCCCACAGGCATTCCAAAAGGTTATGAGGTCAGGTTGGTCCTCTTTGGGTTGCTTTTTACTTGGATTGAGGAAGCTATTGCATGAACACAATCTTTCTGTAGACTCTAGATAGCCTTGGTGTTATTGTCCATTTTCTCTAACATTTGATAATTAGTTGTTCCATTAGAGTTAGTTCAGGTTGCATCGTTTGAGTATCCTCATCTTCAATTTCCACAACGTCAACATTGCTGTCATGAGGACGATCCATTGAAGTAGGAGAAGTTTATCCCAAATAGATTTTCTTGTGAGTTTTATTAACCATACAAATGGTCTCACTTGGCCAAAAATATGTTTGTTGTATTTTGAACACTATGATGCCCCTGGCCTTTAGCATGCTATACTTTGGCAACTAGCGGTTACTTGTTGGTGAAGGAAGTGAAATGAGAGAGATCTAAGCTCGGAAGTAGGCTCAAAATCTGCTCTCTGGTGGATTGCGATAAGCGTGCCACTACTAGTGACACTCTTCTAGTATAAAGAGGGGATAAAGTGGTGATAATGTTGTGAATGTATCGCGCCTCTATGATATTAACCTCTAACCAAAGCCATTGTGCTCTAAAGAGGGGAATATTGCTTTAGATAGGTTCCTTTCTATGCCTCAATGAAGAGGAATTCAATATTTCACTTGATGTGGAATAAAAGCAGGATGGATGCTGATTTTAGACTATCATCGGACAAAAATTACAATAACATATCTTGAATGAAAAGTGTCCGATGAATACTGTACAATTGTTGGAAAGTAAATACAAGTCCAAAGAAACTACAATGAACTTAAATAAAAGTAAAGTAAGGTCCGATAAAGCCAGGAAAAGCCTTATCAGACAAAAACAAATCTTACCGAACAGAATTGCAATCTACTTGAGAGTGCAGGAAGTGTCCGATGAAGATCCATCAGAGAATCTGCAGTGAGAACTTGTTTGACCCACATATAGGAGTTTGATTTAAGGAAATCAAGACCAACTATCAAATCATCCCGAGCGATGCTAGTAGAGCATATAGGTTACAAACAATAACAATGTAATTCTAATAAGGAGTTGTCAATTGGGAATTCAGAGACTAAAAAGGATTCGATTCAAGTCTTGGTTGTGGTCTATTGTGAGACGCTTTGCAAGTGTTTGAGTCTGGGTTACTTTGAGGTTGTCGAGAGTAAGTGTATTTTGAAGGTTGTTCAAAATAGGTTTGATTGATTTGCTGTTGGATCCTTAATACTAAGCTCTCTTCCTCTATTTATAGGCTTCAAGGTCTTCAGTAAAATGGATGGTTGATTAATGGGCGCTGCTATTACAAACCATAAAGAATTCACAAGATAATGCACACATGTCTTCCAAGTTGATCAGTGGGGGTGCTTTCTAGTTTCAAATATTGTGATTAATCTGCAGAATGCGCTGTAATTGGTCAGCTTGGGTATTTTACCATTCTTCATCTGCCAAAGATTGAATATTCCCTACCCAATTAGATTTCTTTATTGTTTCTTTATTGGGTATTTTACCACGCCTTTTTAATTAGTTAACATTGATTGTTAAATAATTAAATTAGTTAAGAATGACATGGGCATTGGTGATTTTACCACGAGCTGTAATTAAAACTCTTTTAGTTTGGTTATTAATACATTAATTGGTTTTCACTGTAACTTCAGACACTTTCTGTCCGAGATGGAACTATAACATTGGACACCATTCTGCCCGAAGTGACTTACTGTAGCTTCGGACACCAATATGTCCGAAGTGATGCACAGTTGTGTTGGGCATTGTATCATGGAACACTTTTGTCTGAAGCGCTGATTGACCATGTGTTGGTCAATGTCTGCGACTGGCTTCTGTCCAAAGGGCCTGGGCAGCAGAAGCATCAATTGGGCCTTTTTAGATGTTGAAATGGCTCTTGGCGGTTGGGCCTCAGTTAATTAACCACAAAATTGGCCCATTAACTGTAAAAACTATATTGTGTTAATTGTGGTTCGAACAACATGTTTAGGTTGGAGATTAGAATACAATCTCATCCTAAGCCAAACATTTCGTAAAATTTCCCCAAATTTGCATCTATACCCAAATTTTATTCTTCATAGATATGGTACCTCTTTATCATGAAATCTCTTTTGCTGATTCAAGTAGTACGCAAGTTGAGTTGGGTTTAGAATGTCGTGAGACCAATCTCCATTGATGTTAAAGCAAGAAAAGTCTACGAAAGCTACAACTCTTATTAGTACCATATTTTCCAAAACCAAGTTGTGTATCGTTAGAATAATTTCTCACTAAAAAAGGGTTGCAATAAAACATAGCGTCCCTATAGTATGTATTAGGGGACCCATTAGGGTCGCAAAGACCCAGGGAAAAATTGCCATTCCAAACATCATAAACTAACCTTAGGCTCAACTTGAAGATTGACGTGGCTATTTAAATATTGAAACAAAACCAAGGGCAATGTGATAGGAGCGTGGGACGCAGAAAGGAACATGTCCAACAGGTTACCACCTGAGGGCAGTTCGGTCATTTGACAAAGAGAGAGAAAGAGATAAGCTCTCTCAACAGCACTCAGCAGAGATAGAGAGAGAGAGAGAAAGAGAGAGCAGAAGAAATCAGAATGGTGACAGAACAAGAGATATCGCAAGCCTTACAAGCCCTAATCCACGACACCACTTCCAACCCGAACACCACCACCCCGACCTTCACCACGCTAAACGACGTCGTCCAGCAGCTAGAGTCCAGGCTAGGGCTTGACCTCTCCCACAAGACCGACTTCATTCGCACCCAGATCCACTATTTCTTCCGATCCCACCCACCAACTCCTCAGCCCCAACCCCAACCCCAGCACCAACAACAACAACAACACCAACAACAACACCAACACCAACACCAACACCAACTACCTCAGCCTCAGCACCCAAAAGACCATTTTGCCCTCAACCAGCCCCCTAATTACCACCACCCCACTCCCTCCGCCTTCCAGACCTTCTCGTCCCAGCCCCCGCCTCCACTTCTCAAGCCCGAACCCGGCTCCGCCGCTCCTGTATCGGTTTCTGGCTCTAACACGCCTAAGGACAGGTCTATTTTTTTTCTTTCTTCTTTGGGTAATTTCTGTTTGGTTGCCTAGAAAATTGGGGGAAGGGAAAGTGGTATAATATGATAGGCTTTGCATGTTATCTTGTGTTTGGTTATTTTTGCAAAGTTTCAGCTTACCGTGGAATTGGTGTTCGCCTTGCCAATTTGTGTTTTCGAGGCAATTAGGGTTTAGGGAAATTGGAAAATTGTCCAGTCACATTTCGTTTGTTGTATTAAAAAAGGTCCTCCTAAGTTCATTTCCTTCATTTTCCTGCCATCTGGTAGAGTTTCGAGAAAATTTGAGCAACAAAAAGAAAATCGATAATTTCATTTTTAACCGTTGTAGAAGTCTAAAGCTTTATGTTTCGGGGCATGGGAAGTCGAGAAACCAAATTCCAGTGCTCTTTCTCTCTCCATTAACATTGGTAGGTAGGTTTTAGGGAAATTTCGAAACGTAGCCAGATTTTGGACATGTTAAAAGATATTTAAGCCAGTTTAGATTTTTTGAATTTTAACCACTCTTAAGGGTTTGGAGCACTGCTCGAGGGATCTCGAGAGGGATCGTGCAGTATTCAAGTGGGCCTTGAGTGATAAATTCCCTAGGTTTCAGTTTAAATTGCCGTTTTCAATTGCATTGATTTTGGCGGGGTACGGCTGTAGATTCTTTAGCGCAAGCAATTCGTTGGTCTCTTATTTTTACGCATTTGGTCTTTTATATGTTGTATGTAAGGTGTATTTGTTTTCGGAGGATATTTGGTCTGTCATATATCAAGTTGTATTCAGTTAAGTCTTGGGTTGCAAGCAAATAACATGGAAAGATGCTTACATGGTGCAGATGTAGTAGGACTTTGGTGCATTGTAGTAGTTTGATGCTTGGGCTAATGTTTCTGTGCATTTTATCATACTTTTGCAGCGCTAAACCTAAAGCTAAGAGAAAAGGTGGCCCAGGGGGTTTAAACAAACTTTGTGGTGTTTCACCTGAACTTCAGGCCATTGTTGGCCACCCAACTCTCCCAAGGACTGAGGTTTGCTCATCCACTAATGTTATTTGTTAAAAGTTAGTTTATTGTATGCAAAGGACTTAGGTTTTTGTTTTTGTTTTACTGTTGAGTTCAGATTGTGAAGCAACTGTGGGCTTACATAAGGAAAAACAATCTCCAAGATCCTGGTAACAAGAGGAAAATTATTTGCAATGAGGAGCTCCGACTGGTTTTTGAGACAGACTGTACTGACATGTTTAAGATGAACAAGTTGCTTGCTAAACATATTATTGCACTTGAACCATCAAGTATGTATTTGGTGTAACAGTTCCCCCTATCTGTGTGTGGGGGACCACATACTTTTCTGTGTGTTTTGTGATATGGGTGTCAAATTTGATACTTTCCTAAGGATTTGATGTTTTGGTGCTCTCAGAACAGTCAGTTCCCAAGAAGCCCAAGGTGCCCAAGGTTGCCGTGGAGTCTGGAACAAAAAGTACTGAGCCGGGTCCTTCTCTAATAATATCTGAAGCACTTGCAAATTTTTTTGGTGTTAGTGTAAGGGAGATGCTCCAATCAGAGGTTTTAATGCGTATCTGGGAATACATAAAGGTGAACCATCTGGAGGTAAGTCGACCCACAGTCCCCATTTTCAAAATAAATAAATAGCTATATGAATAATTAAAATCACTGAGGTAGGTAACTGGTGCATAAGTTACAAATTTATTTGGATGCAGTGGCTGTTTGAAGTTTTCTAGCACAAATGGAAATCGGGATATTTTTATGGAGTCTTTATATTTTTATAGTTTACATGGGTTATGCTTCAGCTGGGTTTGTCTTTATCTATTTACTTATTTTATTTGCTTGAGGTGTTATTAAATACAATTGAGCTTGAATTTGGTGCAGTGGCTGTTCGAATTACTTGAAGTTTTTCTAGCACAAGGAAATTGAAAACTGTTTTGTAGAGTTTTTAAACTGTATACTTTACATTATTCTCACTCCAATTGCCTTTATCTTATGCAAGCTTTATGTTTGTGTTGTGAAAGTATGGTGGATGGTAATCAAAATGATGGCTGGGTTTCTCAAGTGTTTTACTTAATAGTCTATCAATAGATTATTTAAGATGTTGTAGAACTTAGTTTCAGCATTTAAAGAGAGAACAATTCGTACCTACACTAAATGGCATGAAGGTTGTGCAAGAATCTGATTTTTGTCCTGTCTGATTAAGAAATTTATTTTTCAGTCTATCCTCCAGTAATTTATTGGGACCAGAGAAGTTGAGAAAGGACTGGAAGTGGCAATTGACTATATTAACCCTTGTTTTTTCTCCTTGTTTAAATACATATCTAGGATCCTCAAAATCCAATGGCTATACAATGTGATGCAAAGCTTCAAGAGATCTTTGGTTGTGAAAGCATCAGTGCATTGGAAATACCAGATATTTTGGAACGTCATCACATATTCAGGAGATGATAATAGGTTTGTAGGTACTTTGGATTTATCTTTTATTTAGTTACTTTAGATACTAGTCCACAAGATTTGACAGAATGCTGGTCATTGGTTGCAGTTGCAGATATATGGCGTGATAACTTGTGCGCCAACGTTGGGGGAAATTGACATGCCTCAATGTCTTGTACTTTGACAACTTGTGTGGCATGTTTTTAGCTCATGTTTGTAAGTAGTAATAGTATGAAAATGTACTAAGGGTTCATGGCAGGTCTTATTTTGCAAATGGCGCCATGGTTTGTCTGACCTTGCTGTTAGGGTAGACTGAGAGCTTTTGGAGTTTCTAACACCTGTAAAATAGCAGACAGTAGGAAACAAAGGCAAATGTAAGGAGATCCTAACTTATTTTCAATTATGAATGTATGTATTTATTTAGTCATTGGGATGCAGCTTAGAGTTGCGTATGCAGTGTGCCGTTCAGGTTTTGGTTTTGAATTATATATGTGGAGAGCGAGCCTGAAAATGAGGGTGTCATCGAGATCTAGAACTTAGTTTCAGTACAACAATCCTAATGTACTTTTCTTAATCCGTGTATTAATAATGTATTCTCTGAGAAGTTATCTTAATTTGTTCCTGAATTTTATTCATTGCTTACTTTTTTTCTGGGGAAAAGAATAGTATTATACTCTGCAGAAGAATTTCTCTTTGTCGTGTGTAAATGTATAGAAATTCCCGTGACTGACTTTTTAATTTTTTGGTTAAAACCCCGTGACTGACTTTCAATACTAGAAGAATTGGCATCTGCGTCCCGTGACTTGGTTCCTTCCTAACCACTTCATTCACATGACAAATATTGCCAGAAAATTATAAACAAATCCCATTTCTCTCCTATAAATTAACGTCTTTGATCGGTTAATAAAACAGAAACAAAATGGGAAGTACTTGTGAAGTGCGGTCCTTGCAATGGGTAATGGCGATTTTCTTGATAGCACTTGTGGGTGGAGCCAGGGCAGTCTCCATATGTAACATTGACTCCGCCAAGCTGAATGAATGTCGCCCGGCAGTGACCGGAAACTCACCAAAACCACCAACCAAGAAATGCTGTGACGTTGTCCACCAAGCCAACTTGCCCTGCCTCTGCAACTACAAGTCTGCCTTCCCTGCGTTTGGGATCAACCCTGCGCTAGCTATGGCGTTGCCTAAGAAATGTGGCATGAACACACCACGAGAATGCCATGGTAAGATACCAAAGCTTTGCATAGTCACTACTAATGTGCCTCTGATTGTATGGTGTGTTTCTAACCATTGTTCTCTTTGGTTCATTGCAGTGGTTTGAAGCACTTGAGGCTGCAACAGTTTCAACAACTATGTGATTTTACTATTTCCTAGTGCTTCCTAGATTTGAAATATTTATAATGTTTTCCATGTATATTTTGAAAACATCTATTTGTTACCTTTACCTGTGTTGTTAAATCCGTCTCTGTAATTGCTAAATGCATTGGTTTGTACCAGTATTTTCTTTTTGTTGGAACCCCAACAATAATATTAGGCAATGCGAAAACGTCATTGCTGCTTGCTTTGCAGTTCAAGTCGAATACTTTTTCTGTACTTGGAAGTTGCTTTTAGTTCTGCTTCAGTCGAAGCTGCACCTTCAATAAAAAACATCCATCTGGTAGCAAGTAACATTTAGTTGGTCTTTCTAATAAATACCAAACCCAGATTAGTTTTGGTTCAACCACTAATCGGGATAGTCAAACAGGCAAAAGTAACGCTAGCAGCTGGATAATGTCGAACAGGGAAAAGTGTTAGCCGGATAATGTCGAACAGGGAAAAGTTAACACTTGCGGCGTCCTAGAAAATTAAACATCTTCATGCACAAAAAGTTCACCTACCCGCTTCGACTAGCACTGGGATTTGTGATTCGTTTGGGTACTTTGGATGCATTGCTATGATGGACTGACGCTGTAAAGTCATTCACTCAAGCAGCAGACTGATTGGCAAGTGGCCCTCCAAATATTGGTCTCATGTAGGCATCATCAAATCTCCTCCAGTAAAAATGTATGGTGTGTACAGGTCTCTCCATCAACATGGACAAATTATCCTTTGCACGACTGATATTGGTCTCAGCAGATTCGTCGAAGGAGAGCAAAGGCAGGTTCATGTCCTCTGATATGTCCTTTGATTCTTTATGGTTAAGGGCGCTAGTTCCAGCGTGAGGAAGCAGATAATTTATAAGCGGCTTTGTCAGAAAGCCAAACACCTAATATCAAAATGATCCCATTATAAACTTTTTGAGGTACAGAATTAATGCTTGCTGACATTATTCTCAATAAGGGGGTAAAACCAGTGTGTACGGAATGATAACGGTTATAATTTCCAAATTTTCTATACTATATAAACTGTAAACGAAATCACAAGAAGAAACATGATTTACATACCAGTGTACTGAAGAGGACAACGATTATGGTGTTAGTAATCATCGTAGCATTGACTGGATCCCATGTGACACCAGAATGTGTGAACTTCATGAGTCAACAAAAGCATTCCGAGCCATCACAAATCAGTATGGTTATTTTCATTAGAGTAACTCAACAACTTGTAATAAAAAAGAGTATACACACCTGTTTAAAAGCCAAAGCAATAGAGACAGCTCCTCTGATTAGCCCAGCCCACCATATGATTACCTACATAAATATCAATTTCAAGCTCTTCTCTAAGGGGATGCATAAAAAGATTATCAGATTGGGTATACTTATACTAACCTGGTGTTTGAATGAAAGTGAAGATGATCCCGTAGCTCGTCTATTCATGTAATTGGAGATTGCTAAGAGAGGGAATACAAATGCAGCACGTCCGAGCAATATTAATACAAGTATTGTACTATAGATGCCCAGTGAATCCCCAACGCTGCAAGAGTAAAAAGTTTAAGAAAAATCTATAAATTGGCTTCACTTGATACATATATTCTTGAAAAGAGCCTATTAAGTGCACCATCAATTCAATCAAACTCTGTGTTTTTTCCCTTTATTCTTCAATTGTGAATCAACAAGGTACTCCTAGTTTTAGTTCAGAATAATGTGCCTTTACACTAGAAGGTACTCTAGTTTTAATCAGACACCGAATAATGTGACTTGCTTGAATCAACCAGCCACCTGCTAGTTCTGTGTCTGACTACAAGCAAGTCAGATATATATAGTGAAAAGTGTTTCAGTTCAGATATATAATATCCGTACGAATGATTTCGCTCTTTATTTTTTCACATCAAAGTATGCAGCCAAAATTTCAAACTACCAGCAAACATTCTCCAGTAAACAATCAAAAGTACCCAAGTTGGGTGATCAAGGGAAATGGAAAACAACGGTATAGAATTTCACGAGGAAGAGTACCTTAATGTAGTTATCTTCCACTTCTCAATGTCAAGAGCATCCATTCCCACATAAAGAAATATGAATGTTTCTGCTATGAATGACATCATTGCAAATACATTCCTAAAAATGAGAAGGTGAGAGCAGTCAGATGAAATAGCTGGGACTTTATGGGGACTTTAATCTATCCATACATGCCTGGTTGTGATTCTTGAACTTTCAGTGACATTATGCCATGCATAATGTGACATGAGAATCCCGCAAAAGAAAATGGTGAGAATTCCACTCAGGTCTGACAGCTGCATGTCAATTAAAATTAGAGAGGTTTTCAGCTATATGTTGAAATAACAAGCCAGCTTCCAAGTTCATTTCAGCACAAATTACAAGAACAGTGAATAGAAGAATCTGTGGGATTATACTCAAGTGCGGGCGAGTTATTCAGCTCTGAAAAATAAAACATAAGTTGAATAAACTTTTAATCTTAATTTTAAGTACACTTAGTTACCTCAGCCACCATGTAAGACAGATAAGCCAGTAGAACCATTAAGGAAATCTCACGGATGCTCGAATGCCTGTAAAATAGTATAAGAGATTTCTTACTACATCTATCGCAATTCACAGATATCTTTTATCAGAGGGATATGTGAATAGGTTACTAACCTTCCAAAGCATAAGGTTTTAAGGGCATATGCTGCCAAAAGTCCAAACTGAAAATAAAACAAGAAACAAACTTTATCACAAATGCTGTAATTTTGAAACCAGCTAAGTGATCATAATATTCTGAATACTGCTTAGCAATATTAGATCATCATTATGGGTTTAATGGTAAACTTACTGCAATTCCAAGGGCAGTGCTTGTGAAGAATAGGTACAGAAAATCTCCAACAACACGCAGTCCACTCGCGCCACTAAGCCTAGTAACATCAATCTTTGAATTGCATTGAACAGGACAACTGATGTTGCATCATTCACCACTCCTTCCCCAAAGACTAGGCTGTATAGTAAAGGAGTTTCATCTTGATGAAGAACCTACATTTGGATAGAATGTCATAGCACATCCAAATATGGGAGCGGCTGGCCCAAATTAAATGAAAGAGAACATCTAAAACATGACAAACCTGCAGTGTACACACTGTATCAGTTGATGAAAAAATTGTTCCTACAGCTGTTTCAAAACAAAATGTTGATGTAAACCGAAATTCATCAACAAAATTATAATATTATAGCATAAAAATTGAAGTTCATATGATACAAATAGCTAATCCTTTCATTGATAAGATTCTCAGTTCTCACCGAGATAGTCTCGTGCATTCAGGCCAACAAAGCCCAACTTAGGAAACAGCAACCAGGAGCCTAAACCAAAAAGTAACACGCAGAATCATTTTAGATCCTATATAAATCTATAATAGCACAATGCAAAATTAAAAGTTTGAAATCTTTTGAGGAATTGGCTATAAACTACAATAAAATATGCAGTGAACAGATTAAATCTTACCAACTGCTATGATGGAGGTTGAAATGAAAACACCAATCACGCCAAACATTAAGATGGTTAAGAAGTTCCGAAAAAACTGTTTCTTCTTGACCTGAAATCTGACATAGTCAGTAAACAAAGTAAGTGAATTTTCTGTAAAGTTTCTGCATATGAAGCTGACAAGAAAATTAGTACAGGGTTATTATAAGCCATAAGGAAGCTGAATTACCCAGCATTGAATATTATAGGTGGCAAGAGATATATAAAGAACAACTCTTCATTAAATCTCAGAATGTGGGAACTTTTGCCCTTGCTCACAAGCAAGATTATTGTTCCAGCTATGCATCCCTGTTTCAGAAAAAAAGTGAAAAACTTTAGACAGTGGAAATGATCAGACACAGAACATATATATAGCAATATCCCAAAAGTTTGCAAATTCAACAGTGCCCAACATAATTTTCAGCATTAAAAAGGCAGAAAAAGAAGCTCACATAATTTTTCATTTTCGATATGGTCTGTGTTTTCTATAATGATATAAAAATCTAACAAAAACCAAACACAGCAGAAAGTTTAGGGCATTTGGGGAGTTGACCATGAGCTCCTGGGGACAGAGGGTGAAGCAGAGAGTTGACCATGTTACCATATATACATGCTTTCACAATAACCGCATAAAAACTCAATCTTCTAGGAGAGTAGGTGAAGAAAAAGGGTACTTATTAAACTTGATTTATATGGAGCTCATAGTTAATTAGTACACAAATTTGACAAATATTATAGAACCGCACATTTTTTGCAAATTAAATTCCCAAGTGTTTGAGCTATCTCACTTTATTATATACACACACACACACACAATGTACCATGTGGTGTAAACTTAATGAACATCAATGGCTACTAATTAATCTGTTATTTCTTGGCCACATGAAATGGGGAAAGACAGTGACAATGGAGGTTAAGAGCATTTGATATAACCACTAAAAAAATATAAAATCCACAGCCAACATGGTCTAGTCTAGTGAAAAAGGGTCTTGACTTGCAGGCTAGAGTCTAAAGTTCGAACTGTGTATGAGAAATCTTATCCCCTGTAGTTTAAACTATCGCTTGTACTAAAAAAAACCCACAAACATTAAAAAAAAAAAATTAAAGAAAAAAAAGCATAGAGATGGGAATTGATGAGGGGGTTAATTAATTCAGTAATTAGTAATTATTACGATGCAAATGGCAGTAATGGATTCGTTGACCCATCGATTTTCTTCAAGCAAATGGCCGGCGACCAAACAAAGACAGAGAACCGCCACAAAGACCGAGACTGGTATCACCTGCGCATGCTCGTGAGCCAAGTTCTTTGCAAACTCATAAACACCCTCATTCCCCGCCATTTCTGTCCTCTTTCTCAGCTTTCACCACACTAGTAACCAGTAGTACCTCTGCATTCCACCAAACGACGCCGTACATATACAACAAAACAAACAATTGCAGCACCCTATGTTACAGAGAGAGAGAGAGAGAGAGATCGGGAAAGAGCTTGTTTTGTTTGCTATTGCCTGGTAAACGGAGTGTTGTTGAGCGTTCGCAGTTGGGGTCGACGCGTGGGAGAACATGCATGCAAGTGACATGTGGCGGAAGCCCACATCATCGTTAGGCTAAGCGTAAGCTAAACTAGACTGTTTTTTTTGTCATTTATTGCATGACCAACTACAATGCTAGATTGATCATAAATTTTTCTCCAGATCGAGGGGCAGGATGAAGAAACTCCTCAAGAGAATTTTTGTAACATGTCATAGCCTCTCTGAGCCATTTTATTTGAGTAGGTTGTTACTCATTCTTTATTATTCTGGTTCAAAATTTTGATTGGAAAACAAATTTGGAAAAAAAAAAAAATTGAAATACACTTTTTTTTTGAATTCATAAATAAATTTAATAAAATTGAAATTTGGAGATCATAAATTTCAACTTTAAATTATATTTGAATAGTTGTCGTTTCTAAATTTCAAAGAGAGTGACAATTTTAAGCGGAAAAAAAAACCTTCATCCACCTATCTGCATACTTAGAAAAGAATCATCCACACATACATCACATGTTTGTGAATTTTTCAGTTTAGTTATATTACTTCCTTACGTTGCTATGGTTTATTTAAAAATAAATAAAAAATTATCAACGGGATCTAGTCCAGTGAAAAAGAGCCTTAACTTGCAAATAAAAGGTCTCAAATTCACATTCCTATGACAGTATTTTTGTTGAGACATCCGCATACGTACCCTTTAGTTTAGACTATCGCTTATATTTAAAAAAAATTGGTCAAAACTGTGGGCGCCAGGTGGCATATACTAATAACTCTACTAATACTGTTATTTCTCAAGAAGGTGTTTGGTCACACATTTCCAATGTTGGGTAACTAAGACATGTTACATGTATGATGCATGCATGTAGAAATACTATTTTTATAAAAGTAACATGTCTTTTGAAGAAAAAAAATTAACAAATACAAAAATAAATATAAAAGACTAATGTTTAGTATGATTGTGGCAGTAGTTGTCAATTCTGCGTGAGCGTTTATTATATATACTACAACTTCATTATATGACTTTTGAGTTTGATATTTGATTAGTGACTTTTAGCAAAAGAAAAAAGAACAATTGGATAGTGTAGGTAACACCCAATATATATATATATATATTGAGATATTGGAGAGAATTAAATCCTACTTTGGATTTAAAGAATGTTGAGTGTTTGCAGAATATGACAAAAAGATTTGTTAGGATCTAGCTGGAAACTAATGAGCTGGAAATCCTACTGATGCAAAGAATGACTAGTCATACGAAAACAAGATGACTAGTCATAATCTTAAGAAATCTAATGAATGCAATATGATGCACTGCACAAATTACTTTTACCAATATGATTGATCTTCCATAATATAGCAGCTAGATAAGAACACTTAGAGAAACTATTCATAATCTAAACTTGAGCTTGGATAATTACAATGTATGTCCTATTACAATATTGTCAAGGAAAGTCAAAAGAAAAACTCAAAATGCATACACTTAACAAATTTTTTGGTTAAAATAATTCAAGCATTGTTTCTGTTGAGCAAGTTTAATTATATTTATGGCTGATTAGCGTTTACTATATGTTTTGAATATCTTTAAAGATAATAAAAAAATAGCCAAATTTTCATAAGGATGGGCAATTGGTGAACCAAGTTGAAAAAAAGAGAATGAAATTGCAAATACATATCATATTCAACTAGGTCTACCAATCAATTGATTGATGACAACATCAAAAGAACTCCGGCTTCAACAAATTTTTTTACCTCAAACTAACTTCGAATTGACCCTAAAATTAAAACTACAGAATTCAAAGTAAGAAGTAGTTCATGCAAAAACTAAAATTTGACAAAAATAAAATTACTATTTATGATATAAGAGTGAGTGCTCGCCGGGCCCAAAAGAAAGAGTCTCAATATTAGTTTGGGCTCATAGTCTCGTCTTGTTTGTATTTCCTTGGATATCTGTTTTGTTTGACATCTTTAGCAGCCATTTCCCGCGTTGTTTGCTGCCATAAGTGAGAAAAAACTAAGCCATGCACCCAAAATGGGCTTCAATTATTTACTGTTTCCTCTTCCATTTTTATCTTTTTTTAAAGGAAATGAGAGATATCATATTAAACTCACACACACAACGGATGCTAGGACTCAAACCCGTGATCATATTTTTATTCCCTTTAATTGCCATGAAGAAGAAGAGGGGCCTCCAAACTTTTCTTGCTTTCTCTAATATAAATTAGGTTAAAACTGCCTTCAATTCAATTGCTTAGCTTTTCAATTATGGCTTAATTGTCAGAAAATTGCCCTACTCACTATAAAGACATAGTGAAAAGAAGAAAAATGGTAATATTATAGCAATGATTAGTGACCATTTACCATCCTCCTTTGTTTTTTATCTGGTCGTCAATTACGTAAAGCATGCTTCAACATCCTCATTATAGTACTGAGTAGTAAAGAGAGTTATTATTCAGTCTGCCAAATACTGCAATACATATAAATTTTAGGGTTTATCTTCCCATGTGCCTCTGTGCACAACTGGTAGAAATTATTGAGGGCTAGCTGGTCCACTCATGGCCAAAGGCCAAACACTAAAATTGCTGTTGCTGTTGCTGTTTAAGAATCTAAACCCAAAAGAAGACTTGTAAAAAAAAACGAGGAATTCGCTTTTGGCATTTGGGGTCTTTTCTTTGCTCAAGAAACAACAAAGAGAGATTAGGATTTTTTTTGTTTTAAATGAACCACTGCTTTTGGACCACCATCTTTGCCAATAATATGAATGCGTGGGGCAATAACAACAGAATCCACTTCCTTGAGGAAGTTTCAATCGAAGGAGGACCTCATATTTAGCTGGAAAATTTCCATGCGTTTGGATGGAGAAATTAATTTTAGAATTTGGGCAAAAGTTAAAACTTTTAAATTTGACAAACACTAATTTCTTTGTTTGGATTAATTAACAAAAAATATTTAAAATTATATGTGGAAAGAAACTTAGAATTTGGAGCTCATACTTTCCAACTAAATAGTTTTTTAGAGTTAAAATAAATAAATAAATCATGTACCACCTCTTTGCCTCGACCTTATCATGACCATCAAGATCGCCACCACTCCAACCACCATCTCCGCCACCTTCCCATGATCATCATTGTCATCTCTATTACCTTGTTTGGATGCATTAACAAAGAAATTTTGACATTTTATATGGAAAAAACAATTTGGAATTTGGAGCTCATAAATTCCAACTTTAAATGTCATCTTGTTGATGTACAAAAATGAATTCCACTCAAGTGAGATATCTTCGGCCTTAAGTGTCCTTCAACCAGTGAGGTTTAAAGTGCAAAGGTGTAAATTGTTAAGAGTAATGATACCGGTGTGGTACCGGTCCAAGAACAATCAATGCCTAAGTTTAAGTATGGGATGTAGAAGTAATTTTGCAGAGTAATGGTAAGATAGGAAAATCGTCACTAAACCTTAGGGGTGAGTTCCCTATATAAAGGGTCATTAAAGTTGAAGGATAAAATTGGAGTTCAGAGTCCAAATGGGAAAAAAATAAAATAAAATAAAATAAAGAAAATGACATGTAAGGGGGTTTTCTCACAAATACACTGTGAGGATTCGAACATGAGACTACTGGTATGTAAGTTAAGGCTCTTTTCCACTCGACTCGACCACATTAACCATCAAACATAATTATCTGCATAAAATAAAAGAACAAAAAATCACAAAAAAATTAGAGTAGGGCGTGATATTATTTTCTAACAAGTCAAACGTACCCAAGTCAAAACATGAAATGGTATTGGTCTAATGATAAATTCCAGTGACGATGATATCTACGTGTGAAGGAAGGAAGGAAGGTTTGCCAATAACACAAACATTCACAACCTCAGTGTCCCTTTCCTTTGATTAATTCTACTCCTCCTCCTACACTGCTGGCCTCCTCTGTACGCGGCTTCTAGCGGGCTTCCACCAATATCAAATTTTCTTCCAACCACAGACCAAAATTAAATCCATAATTAAACCTAGTTTGGCCCACAATTTTAATTGCAAAAACAAATCTTATAAATCAGTTTGATGAAATCAGAGCCGTGGGATTAATTGTTTATTTCCCTTTCCATGTGCTGCCATATGCATCTTTGTAGATAGTATATTTATAGTAATTAAAAGGCCATTATTATTTATATTTTTTTTTAAAAAGAGAGGCTAAAATCTCTGTTCTTGTCGTACTATTGACTTTGGCTTCTAGTAAAAATTATTATTATTATTATTATTCTAAGATCGGTTAGGTAAGGGTATAAAATACTAAATTGTGCAATGCAATAGGACCATGAAGAGTTCTTTTTTTTTTCTTTTCTTTTTTTTTTGGAAGCCAAAGGGGAAGGAAGACGTTCGAATTCTGATCTTACTAGTTGTCATCTTGATGGATAATGATTTTACATTTGAATATGTATGAATTGTTGATGTAGAAAGGAACCTTCAGGTGCTTGCTAATAAAGCCTTTTATTATTATATAAAATTCAGAAATAAATGAATTTTTTTTATTTTATACAAGCGATACTGAAAAGAGGGAATTCGAATACATGACATCGGGAGTGTATGATTACCCTTTCTTAGTGAAGTTCTTTTTATTAAAAAAAAACAAAAAAAAAGTAATAAAGCTCGTTAGGGTCCCATGTCCGTTGGAAAGGAAAAGTATTTTACACGATGAAAGGAAAATGAATACGTAGTTAGGGTCCCATCTTTCATACAATTGTTTTGAACTTTTGGATACAAACTTGCAAATGAACCCCTTTCCTCTAAATAAAGCTCGTTGTTTTATTTATAAAGAAAGACTTTGATTTGAGGTGCCAAATTGGAAAGGAGGTATCTCTTTTCACTTTCCATTCAATTTACACCAAAGCATGATCTCTTTATGGCCTTTCATCCCTCCTCCTCACTACCACTTTGTATACTGCGATTGTATTTTATTTTTATGTTTCCGAGATGTTGGCTAAATTGCATGTTGATAACAACAAAGGATTTGTTGCTCAAGTGATTAAAAACAATCTATTAATGCACCTGAGATTCTATGTTCGAAAGTTACTTCAGGCTTCTAGCCTATTGGGTCTTGCTGTCGACTTGTCGTTGATGTATGACTCTCTAGCTGGGTTATTCATGATACAGCTAGCTAATCTCATGAGAGGCATTGGTAAAAAAATATTTAAAATTAAAAAGGAAAAAGAGAGTTTGTATTTGTGAATAATGTGAACTGATTTTAAGATGGTATGTCGGCCGCAGAAAACTTATTTTAGGAAGGTTCTGCAATACAAACTCATTTCTTGTCTTGTAACTCATTTGATGTTATGTTTTTTCAGTCTAGTTGTCATTTAATAAGATTTTGTTTAAAATATCCTCAAAGAAAATTACTTATAAAATGAACTAATTATATTAAAACGAGTGAATATAGCCAAACTTAGGTTAGTCAACATACAACTTTCGTTTAAATATGTTAAAGATGTATTAAATCAGCAAGTTAGCTACCTATCATTCTTAGAGAGGACGAGTTCGTATGAGTCATACAACTTGTGTGTTTTGTGTGTAAAAGTTGTAATAAAAATCTTAAAATCTATGTCATTGATCGTTTTTTCAGTAAAGTATTTGGATGAGTTTATATCGTTCTTGTTCTACGTCTCGCAATCACATCGCATTTTTTCTATGAAATTATTAAGAAAATGACAATAATTTTAGATCAAATTACATTTTTGGTCCTTTAGTGTTTTTCACCTTAGTTCGCGTTATTTTAAATTTTGGTATTTTTAGTCATGTAATTTTATTTTTTTATTTTATAGTTTCTTTTTATAACCCATTTTAATATAAAGAAGCGCAAAGCATAAAGACAACTTCGAAAAGACAAATGGCAATAGCTCTGATCCCAGGCTAAATTGACTCTATATTATTTAAAAAAAAACCAGAAAAAAAAGAGAAGAAAATTCTAAAATAAAGTTGTAATATGCAAAATCTATCTCCACCCACCCCAAGTTGTGTTGCTCTGGCTTGCAAACGGGCTCCGTGGTGCGTCCCCACCTTGAACGTGACCATGTTGCGCGTTCCGTTCCGCTGACCTCATGGGTTGTCACCGAATGATTGGGCGCCACGTGGACTTTGCCAGATTGGTTATGCCCATGTTGTGGGCCCCCCTCTCTAGCTGTCTCCAATCAGCGGATGATCAAATTGGTGCGCCCACCGAACTGGCTTGGGGGCTGCTGGCTCGAGCCGCGACGCAGCTCTGTTGACCAGTTCATTGACTCACCTTCGTCGTGCAAGATACGGTGTTTATTACACGGTTCTGTGGAAATGGTTTTGATCCGTTGCGGGAGGTGTCATTTTATTGTTGTAGGGGCTGATGCCGAAACATGTAGGCCCTCCCACTCCGGATCCTTCTCTCCTCTAAACTAAGACAGCTCCACTCAAGATGAGGCCAAGTTCCGACGAAGACCGCTGCGGCGTATTGCGCTCCCGGCTCACCGAAGCCGGCTCAGCTCGCTCACTGAAACAACGTGGAAGCGCGTATTAAATTAGCTCACGCTTAGACCAGGTTCTTCATCTGATGTAAACATTTCGTTTAATTAAATTAAACCAATACAGCAAACCATTATTTATAATTTAATTTAATTTAATTAAAAAAAAAAAAAAAAAAAAAAAAAAAAAAAAAAAAAAAAAAAACTAAAATAAAATAAAAAAATAAAATTATATAAGTAAAGGCCCTGAAAAGCCAGCCTGAAAAGGTTCAGCAGAGCTCATTAAGCTCCTCTCTCTCTCTCTCTCTACTCTCTACTCTCTCTTTCTCTGAGCCGAGCAAATCTCACACATTTTCCAAGAAGACCTGAACGACACCGTTTGGAGATCGCCGGAAGTTGTTGAGCTCTGTAACAGGCCGGCGACGCTTCTCCGGCTATGTTTAACTCACGCGCTCTGGTTGTGCTAGCTCTTCTTCTCCACTCAGTAGTTGCTCTGGTCTCTGCTAAGGGATCTAACTCCACTAGTCAATGGCAAACACTTAGCGGTAAGCATCCATAATCTTCTGCTCTCAGGTTTCTCTCTCTGTGAGTGTGGCTCTATTGCTTTCATGTATTTTGCTTGTATTTTTTATTTTCTCCTCGGTTTTAATTTTGCTTTTGGTTGCTGGGAAAATGGAGGAAATTCTGAAACAGAAATTTGAGTTTTGTTTATTATTTCGGATGTTGTTGACGGTTTTGTTCCGTTGGTTCTCAAATTATGAAAGTGAGGGAAAAAATAGAAAGTAGTTGTTCGGTATCTATATGTAATGAGTGTGCATGTTTAAAGCAATTCACTACCAGTGTCTGAAATTAAGTCTACTGCTTCTTGCATATCGGGAATAAAAGTTTGCAAATTCATTATTCAAAGGAGAGGAAACTTTGAGTTTTTTTTCTCCCCTTGGTTTTGTTTTTGGCAGCGGAAAGAAAGGCTTCTTGGTTTTATAAACAGAGAGGCTGGAAATGACACTGTGATAAAATTGGGTTTTCGTAACTATCTTGATTTTCAGGAATTGTGAAACATGGATTTTAAACTGCAGTCCCTTTTAATTGTAAACATCCTGAAGAGACGATATTTTAAAAGTTGTCATAATTTCCAGTGGTCGGAGATGGAAAGCATTGCTGGAATTTATTACTGCTCCCAATTGGGACTTTACATTGTAGTACAATTTTTGCATCATCAAACGTATGTAGGATTCAGACCAAAAAGTAAGAACAACAAACATATGTGGGATTTTTCCCTCCACCTTATGTTCAGTGAGCTAACTGGATTAATCTGGTTTGCAGGAGATGCTCCTTTGGTCATTGCGCGTGGTGGCTTTTCAGGGCTCTTTCCTGGTTTTAGTTCAGTTGCGTTCAATTTGGCATTGCTCACAAGTGTACCTGATGTGGTCTTCTGGTGTGACGTTCAGTTAACAAAGGATGCAGCTGGAATTTGCTTTCCAGATCTCTTGCTGAATAATAATTCTGATATTGAAGGGGTCTTTGCAAAAAAGGATAAGACTTACCTAGTTAATGGGGTTAGTACCCAAGGATGGTTTACTGTGGATTATACTCTCAATGACCTGGCAAATGTCTTTGGTGAGTGCAAATTGTCTGAATCTGTTTCCCTTATATTGTTAATGGTCATCTTAACACTCCCGTGCATGTGCAATTTATTTGGAAATTGAAGGATATGCTTTTTTCATGCTGTTTTTAAGGAAATGATTTTTTCCACTTATGAGTATGAGTCTATCATGTTACAAATGATTGAGAGGCCTTCACCAAGTCCCACACGTGAATTTAACTTTTTTCCTGTCGTCTTGAGAGCAAATGGGCCACACTGAACCCTTGCAAAAATTAGCTGGCCATGTTCCTCTATCATATTTTTCCCTGTCATTTGGGAACTCTGAATTGTTGGTGTTTAGAGATTTTAAAACATTTAAGTGAATCATCACAGTTTGCCCAGTATCAAGTGATGCAATTGATATTTGTGGTAGCTCTTATCTTACAGTTTCTACACCAATCACTGAGTATCCACGTGGCATCCATGCTTATTTATTTCTTAAATCTGTTAAGGGATTTTTAGTGGAAGGTCTCTAGTTTTACTTTGATATTAAGACTGATCTCATGTCATTTACTGTTCAATTTAATTTCAAGTTGACTGTTCCCACTAAGTGAGGTAAAAATTTACTACCAAAATCATTTTAGTAAAATCCAAACATGTTATGTCAGATATACATATACAGTACACAGTATATAATAAACTAAATCAAATGATTGTTTTTTAATCATTTGGTGGCATGCTCAATAATTTCTCACTGATTTCTTGTTACCCATACAGTTACTCAGGGGGTATATTCTCGAACTAATAAGTTTGATGGCAATTTGTACCCAATTCTCATTGTCGAAGATGTGGCGCAATTGAAACCACCAGGCTTATGGTTGAATGTTCAGGTATATGATACACTACAGCTCTCTCCTGTCTTTAAACTTGTGGACTTTTGTTTTAACCTTTTCATTTAGATTTGTAATCTGTTTGAAGCAACTTATTTTCTCTAATGCTTTTGCAGCATGATATATTCTTCTCACAACACAACTTGAGTATGAGAAACTATGTGCTTTCTGTATCTAGAAAAGTGGTGGTCAATTATATCTCATCACCAGAGGTGGCCTTCCTGAACAGTATTAAAGCACGTGTTAGTCCAAGTACAACAAAGCTGGTCTTTCGGTTTCTGGGAAAAGATGACACAGAGCCTTCAACCAAGCAAACTTATGGTTCTCTATTAAAGAATCTCACATATATCAAGACATTTGCCTCGGGAATTCTAATTCCTAAAACTTACATATGGCCGGTCACCAAAGATCTTTATTTAGAACCTCACACTTCAATTGTTTTGGATGCTCATAAAGCAGGGCTAACAGTGTTTGCATCAGATTTTGTAAATGACATTCCATTAGCCTACAATTACAGTTATGATCCAGTGTCTGAGTACCTGAATTTTGTTGACAATGATGATTTCAGTGTTGATGGTGTGCTGTCTGACTTCCCAATAACTCCATCAGAGGCCATAGGTAACTTATTTTCTTCCTTTTCATAAGAATTGTGCTAAGCTACATGTTAATACGTGCAAATTTTCAAGTATTGGATTATTATTTACTTATCTTTTACCAAATACTCTTTGAAAGAAAATTATATTTTTATAATGCAGCATAGGATTCATATATATGAACAAACATTTTTAGGTGTGACTGAAATCAACACAGATTCTATTATGCACAAATTTTTTCTACAATGATCCCGTTTCTAACTTATGTAAGGTAGTTATAGATGCTTCACAGATGATCACAAGGAATATCTCGGAGTCATAGTGCAAGTGCTAAATTTTTGTTGCTCATTCCAATTTAATCATTAAAGTTCTGCTTGATGACGATGTTATCTCTTAACTACTGCAGATTGTTTTGCTCACCTTGGAAATAATACTTCAGGACAAGGTATGCCATTGTTTTATGGTGTTTCCACTGAGCTGATTTTCATGTGGTCTAACTCTATATTTTATTGATGTGCACAAACATCTGAGCATTATTGCTAATCTATCCTTTCATCTTTCTCATGCTCCAGCCAAGCCTTTGGTTATCTCGAAATATGGTGCAAGTGGAGACTTCCCTAGTTGTACTGACTTGGCATACTCAAAAGCAATTGCAGATGGTGTAGATGTACTTGATTGTCCTGTCCAAATTTCCAAGGATGGCACACCATTTTGCTCAAGCTCTATAAATCTTATAGATAGCACAACAGTTGCTCAATCAAGTTTTAGCAGCCTCACAACAGTTATTCCAGAAATTAAGGCTGGCAGTGGAATATATACGTTTAGCCTAACATGGGAAAACATTAAAAGCCTGACCCGTAAGTTGAAATAGAATTTCATTTGCTTGCTTGTCAGTGTGGTACCTTCGACTTTTATTGTTTTATATATTTCTCTGAACTCTTCACAAACCATAGAATCTTTTAGGTTATAAGAGAAGTCATACGTAAATTCATTTCACACATTATGGTTAGACTCGAGGTAAAATGTTTTGCTTTATTTTTTATATCGGAGACGGGGGATAAATATTCTTCCTTTTTTATTCTAAATGAGTTACTGGAAAAAAGCCTACCGACTTTCTAAAACAGTTGTATGTCTTGAGTGCTACTCTGTTTTTACTTTACACATAAGTGGTAAGAATCTTCTTAGTACTGTGGACTTCAGAGGAAGAACACACATGAAAACTTGACTTGGCATCCTAAATCCTTATATTCCATGTAGAGAGACCCTTTCAAGAATGTTTGTCCTCACTAGTCTTCTAATTTTGCTCTTACATGCTTGCCTGTGCAACTGGCATATTCTATTAATTGTACCTCGGAAGAATTCATAAACAAGAACTTTTTTCGTGAACAATAATTTTACATTCCTGTATTAAATTTTAGTTGTTTCCTGTTTTAACTGCAGCAATTATATCAAATCCCTGGTCAAGGTACACATTGTTCCGGAGTCCAAGGGCCAAAAATGTTGGCAAGTACTTGACATTATCTGATTTTTTGACCTTGGCACAGAAATCGAGCTCTCTCTCTGGTGTCCTGATCGGCATAGAGGTCGGTATTTTCTCAAAATTTCACTGCTTGGTCTATGATATCATGCTTTGATTGTTCGAAGATTCAGTACATCTTTTTCTTAATTGGGACTCCAAATAAACTTTCACTGTGTCTACCATTACTATGTCATTGTCATTCTCTCTTCTTTCTCTTCCTGTGCTTCTTTCCTTACAACTTCAAATGTGGGCTTGGGGATCTTATTGAACTAGGGGGATCTGAGAGAACTAACTAATGGTTGCAAATTTGGCTGATCCAAGTGGAGTTACATTGTAAATGTCTCATCTACAGTCATTTGATTTGAACGGTGGGCTGGCTTGATGCTCAAAATTCTCTCTCACAATGGTCCAGAGTGACTTTTGTGCATTGCTACCCCTATTCAAAGCTTTCTTATGATGGTGACATTTTATAGTACTGTTTTCTTTCAGAATGCAGCGTATCTTGCAGAGAAGCAGAGATTAAGTGTAACTGAGGCAGTCATTGATGCATTGAGCAAAGCTGGTTTTGATAATCAGACAGCGCTAAATGTCAAGATTCAGTCCACTAATAGTTCTGTTCTAATGAAATTTAAAGAGAAAACCAATTATAAACTTGTTTACAAGATTGAAGAGAATTTTGGTGATGCCCTTAGTTCAACTATTGAGGACATCAAGAAGTTTGCTGATTCTGTGGTCATCAACAAGGCCTCTGTCTTTCCTGAAACTCAGTCATTCGTCACTAGTGTAACTAATGTTGTACCAGAACTACAAGCAGCTAAGCTTCAGGTTTATGTTGAACTCTTCAGCAATGAGTTTGTATCTCAAGCATGGGACTTCTTCTCAGATCCAACCGTGGAGATCAATTCATTTGTCTTGGGGCTCAATATTGATGGTGTTATCACAGACTTCCCAAAAACGGCTGCGAGATACAAAAGTAAGTGTGTACTTCTATACAATCATTTTCTGTTTGAATGATGTTAGATACATTAGCGCTCTGTATTGTTCTGCAAATCCATTGTTCTTTTGGTTAGATTACCGTGACATATTTTGATGCAATTAACCTTTCAAGTGATCAAATGTATGTTAAATTTTGGGAAATGTAATATATGTTGGTGTTGTAAAGTGCTCTTATGCCTCAGATATTCTACCAAGTCAGTTTTATACTTATTAAAATATAGATAAAGAATTTATCACTAACAGCAATTTTTTATAGCTTGTCCCTTTATATATTTTTTACTGTTTGAGGCATCATTTGGAGTGAAATAAGCTGTCTTAAGGGCTATCCATGTGTGCTGATCAATAGTAACTAATATTTTGGTGCTTGATTGTTGTAGGGAACCGGTGTTTAAGTGAAAAAGAAACACCTAACTACATGGCCCCCATTCAGGCAGCCAGTTTGATACAAGTTGTATCTGCTGATTACTTGCCACCTGCTGAGGCCCCAAATCCACCCCTGACAGCTAGTGATGTGGTCGAGCCACCTTTGCCTGCAGTTGAATCAGCCCCAGCTCCTGGCCCAACCGGTAATTCTACAGTAGGAGCTCCACCGCCACCGAACAGGCAGCCTAAGATTGCTGCTGGCTTCTTTCTCTCAAGTCTGGCTATGCTTATTGCCACTCTTTTCTTGCTCTGAAATTGCGGTCTTGTAACTTTCCCATTTCATTGCTCTTGCTTGGAGCTTTTTGCCGAAAGAATATACAGGGCTGATCATTTATTTTTTTATTTTTCATCGTTAATTTTATTACTGAACAGCTGTGTATTCAGGCATTTGATGTTGTAGGTAATGCTCATTCTTCCCCCCCTCGTAAATTAAGGATACAGAGACTCTGAAACCACGTAGAAGTAGATATCATATCATCATCATCATCGGAATTTATCTTTTCTTTTTATTTGTTTTTGGTGGGTGTAATTGTACTCGAGAGATATTCTTTGGTCTGTTTCTACTAGGAAATATGGAAATTTGGGATTGTAAAACCTTTTCTTTTTAATCTTGGCATGTTGCAAATGGACCCTAAATTGCTCACTAACCCAATAAAATCTAATTTATCCTAAATACTTTCATTTTACCCTTTAACGAAAAAAGAAAAAAGAAAAAAGAAAAAAAAAGTTAAACAGAAGATTGGAACTGATCAGTATTAGATATTAATTATCAATGGGGTGTTTGTTGGATTGGCCCGGACTTTTGGTGTGCTTGCAAAGAGTCCTGGGGTCCGTGTGTGTGTGAGAGGGTTCTCCCCTCCCTTTCTAACATTGGGAAAAACAAAAAAAATCAGATCCTAATTATTCAAAGGATTTATATTGTAATTTGTTTTTATGAATACTACGAAGGAAATACAAGCTCATTTGAAGCCATGACTCAAGTTGATATTCTAAGAAGGCTATCTATTGCAATCTGCATTTATACATGCGTGTCGCCTTTTGTAGGGAAAATCACTCGCGTTAATTTCTTCGTATTTCTGGTTCAATACCCATTTTTATGCATGCGTGTTGACTTTGCTTTGCACAAAGAGGTTATGAGTCCAGGAAATTAATTAGTAGGGTGGGATTTAATTAACCCCTTGAAATAATTAAGTGAGTGATTAGAGTTAAAGCATAATATATATATATATATATATATATACACACATATATGCAACCCCGATTTCTTGGAGCTAAGAGATTGTGGTCACTCACCGTTGGATGTTAATCCAATAGTTCAACAAAGTTTATTAAAATGAGTGTAAGAGTGAGTGAACCGTTGAATTTACATCCAACGGTGAGTGACCACAAATCTCTTGGACTCCTGCAGTCCAAGAGATCGGGACTGTACATATATGTATATAATTACCCTACTCCTATTGGAATGTCTTGTGCTTCATTCTTCCTTCCCTAATATCACTTATATCGAAACAACATTAGAATACTAATTGTCAAAAAAGTAATAAGAACATACTTGAGTTGAAGTCCCACGAGATTGTGGTGTTGTCTACAAAAGAATATATATAATATTGAGTAATGCTATACTTACCACATTTTTATTTCATATTTTTGTATCACATGATGTGGCATGTCTATATCATATGCCACATCAATTAAATCAATGATCTGTATTTTAATAAAGAAATTTTAATTAACAGTGTTTTTTTAAAGTGTTAATAAATCATAAAAGAGAAAGAAAAAGTTAAATAAATTTAATTGATGTGGCTGTCCACCTCATCTACCACACAAGGTTGTATGAAAATGTAGTATACAAATGTGATAAGAGTAACATTATTCTATAATATTTTAGGTGTGTGTGATGAACAATATATATATATCTAATAAAGAAGAGGATTTAATTCAAAATTTGTTTTGTCTCCCAGCATATACGTTGACTTTCTCTTATACCAAATCAAATCTCCTTAATAAGAAAAAAAAAACATTACAAAAACGTCTATATTGGAAGAAGAAGAAAGCGTACCATAGGCAGTAATGCTATCATATTCAATAAATTTTGGCTTAAAATCAACCTTACAATTAGCCATTCTTCTGATACATATCAAATATAAGCAAATTAATTAAAAACAAAAAGCTTTAATTTGCGATTAATCCCCCTTAAAACAAGCAAATTAATTAAAGCAAAATAAAAAACAAAAATCTTTTGGCAGCACCATTCCATTTCTATCTGCACAAACAGCCTATTAAAAAAAACGCATATGCATTGTAGACATATGAATTGAACACTTGCAAAAAAATGGGCTCCAAATTTGTGCAATTTGTTTGCCTAGTGTTCTTGCTAGTATCCATTGTCAAAGTTGGAGCTCAGCCAGCAGTTTTTGATGTGATGAATCACGGCGGCGTTGCGGATGGAAAAACTGATAACAGCAAGGTAATTCTTATGAGTTTATCTCAATCCAGAATTAAGATTATGATGAAGATGTAAATTTTTAATTTTTATTTCAAGGTTTTCACTGATGCATGGAATCAAGCTTGCCAGAACAATGGAGGTGGTGTGGTCTTATTTCCAACCGGGACATACTTTGTGGAACCAGTGGTTTTGTATGGGGGATGCAAGGGACCAATTGGGGTGCAGATAGAGGGGACCCTACTGGCTCCCCAGGAGATGGAATCTTCGGTTGATATCGACCATTGGATCGCCTTCCAATACGTTGATAACTTGGTAATCAATGGTGGTGGTTCACTTGATGGACAAGGACCCTCTGCTTGGCCCTTCAACGACTGCTTGAAAAATCCACTTCCTACTGTAAGTTCTTGCGCTTGGTTTGTTCAATATATATGTCATTGTATCATGGTCTTGCATGAGAAATGAGCTTTTATGAATTTTTCTAATTAAGTAATGCTAAGAGTACAATATTATTAGCTGTCCAACGTCCATTTCTTACATTGAGTAGCTTAATGCAATAAAATTATTTGTACAATGAACTACGATATGAATTACTTCTCTAATAGAGCTAAGATATGCTTGAATAGACGTGCTCTATCTCTATTAGAGATTTACGTGCTTCATTTATAAATATGATTATAGAATAATCACAGATATTATTGATGTATAAAGCAACTATGTGTTGAATATAGGGAAAACTTCTCCGGTGACCAAACACAACAACATGTTGAATTGATCTGAGGAGACTTAATATTTTAAAAAATGTGGTTCATGACCGTCTTAGAATTACGCATAATTATTGTGATAAAGTTTCACTGACCGTATTTGTTTCACAGAATGTGGGAAAGTAATACGGTTAGAAAATATGAGTTTGTTAGCATTATTTCTTTTTAATATGTATGCTCATTCTAATGTTTGTGTTTCCTCCTTTTCTTTTTGGTCAGTCACTGCGATTGGATTTCGTCACTAATTCAAGCATAGATCGCATAACATCGATCAACAGCAAGAACGTGCACATCAACATTTTCGCATCCCAAAACATAACAATTAGCAACATCAAGATATCAGCTCCCGGGGACAGCCCCAACACAGACGGCATCCACCTTGGTTCATCACACAACATCCAGATCTTGGACTCGGTGATCGCCACTGGCGACGATTGCATATCCTTTAGCACTGGAACAAACAACGTGAACATTAGCGGCGTTCGCTGTGGACCAGGCCATGGAATCAGCATTGGAAGCCTTGGCAAGGTTGATGGTGACGATGTTTCATTCGTGGACATAAGAAACTGCAGTTTCGTCGGCACTCAAAATGGAGTGAGAGTCAAAACATGGGCTCCCTCTGAAGCAGGCACAGTTTCACATCTTAACGTTGAGAACATTGAAATGGATAATGTCGAAAATCCTATCATCATCGATCAACAGTATTGCCCTTCTCGGAGTTGCAATGCAGAGGTAAGTGATAACTATAAACTATGATTAATTATTTTAATTAAAATGTTAAGAATTGAAATTGATTCCCTTCCGGATATATGCTCATTAAATCATTCCGTTACTTTCTATCATCAACTCATTCGTTCCATAGAAGCTGCGTGGGAACCAAAGTTGTTAAGAGATTGATGATAGATTGATGATAAAAATGGAAAGCTTTAATGAGGATAAATATAGATTTATGCTAGTGCTATATACAACTTGATTACAAATGTATATAATTGAGTTAATTGCTTTTTTATTGTGTGCAGGAATTCTCCAAAGTTCAGATTAAAGATGTTAAGTTTAAAAACATTTGGGGAACTTCAAGCACAAAATATGTTGTTACTCTCAAATGTAGCCAAACTTCACCCTGCCAGGAGATTGAGCTCACGGACATCAACCTAAATTACAATGGTCTTGAAGGATCGGGTGTATCAGCATGCTCAAACGTAGAAGTTGAAGCTTATGGCCAACAAACACCCCCTGCTTGCACAGAAAAGATAATGATGTAAGCCACCCAAAACCAAATACAAATTTGCTGACGTGAGTTAGGCCAGTTGATCATGATAGTGAGTTTGACCGCTTTGCACCAAAGTTCGAATCCCCTTCTTTGTAGATTAGATTAATTTAGAATAATTTAGACTATCGTTGTATTTAAAAAAGAAGAAGAGGTCTTTGCACATATACCACCTGGACTAAAGGGGGTTGTGTCTAAATAGAATTTTTTTTTTTTTTTTTTTTTTTTTTTTTTTTTTTTTTTTTTTTTGGGGGGGGGGGGGTAATGTCACCTAAACTTTGCATTCTATTAAGGACTACACAAATTCGATTTTACCAATTAAATAAAAAGGACACTGAATAATAGGGTCCACTGTAATTTTTTATATTTTTTATGCAAGCCTTCAACCTATAGTTGTTTTTTTTGGAAGGAAAATTCTTTGATTTGGTACGAAATACAAAAGTTGTGGACTTTGATGGATTCTTGAGTAGTTTCTATGACAAATTCAATTCCAGTTAAGGTTTTCTCCTCAACTTCCACAACAGAGATCATGTTCAATATCTATTCATGTACACGGGAAAAGAAATATCCAACTTCTGAGGCAATAGCAATATATATAGAAATTCTCTTATGCGGATATATATCTGGATGTTATTGTCGTGTGGATGTTATGTATTTTGTACTATCCCTCCCTGCCTTCCCACCTGTTTACAATAGCATCTGCACGATAATAACGTGCAGACATCCGAATAAGCACTACTACAAAAATCGAAATAGACGACGAGAAACCACCGTCGTGTAAAAGGTTTTCCAACTGTCGTGAAATCGACTGCCGTCTATTTGGGTTTCAAACTACAACGGCTTTTCACCGTCGTTGTTTATCTGTAAAGACGACGGTTTTTAAAGAAAATCATCGTTGTTTAGAGGTAAAGATCGTTAATTATAGGAGGAAAGACGACTGTTTTTAATAAAACCGTCGTTTATTGTATGTAAAGATGACGGTTTTTTTATGAAAACCGTCGTGGATTGTTTATAAAGACGACGGTTTTTTTTTATAAAAAACGGTCATCTTTACATACAATAGACGACCCTTTTTTATTTATTTAAAAAGGTCATCTTTACCTATAATAGACGACACTTTTTTATAAAAACCATCGTTAATTATCTATAAAGACCATGATTTATTATAAAAACCGTCGTCTAATAAGTTTCCAAACTGCTACATTTTAGTTCTTTTTGATTTCCTATGATGCTATACAACGATTTTAACTAGAAAACCAACCATAATGCTTTATTAATGAATATATACACAAATAGTTTCTTTCATAAAACTTGAAGATTCAATAGTTATTACATAGTTAACCAATCTTTATTCTACAACAAACATAATTCCTAATATGACCTAAGTACTCCTAATCCAAGCATTCCTCATCCAAACATACAAATGATGCACAACTGAAGTCTCCTCCATCATCCCTGTAAATAAATCAAAATGACAAAGAGAGAAAAAAAGCTAAGATTATAAACATAAAAAATTAGGTGGAAGAGAAATTTTACCATTGGTCCATATTTCCATAGAAAACTTGTAAAATGAGCATAAAAAAGACAATCGAGAACCTGCAAAAGGAAAAATATATAAATAAAATGATGGTGAAAAGAGAAGGTAACAAATTTTCAACAACAAAAAAACATACGACTCACATAGAAAACCTGCAAAAGAAAAAGTTATAAATATGCAAGCTTCCTCATCATCTCCTGATAACCAAATCAGAAAATCTAAAAAGAAACCAAAAATATAACAAAATATGTAAACAAACCAGACGAATCAAGAGAGACAAAATCTGAAATTAGGGAGACAAAGAACATACCAGAAACGCAAAGAGACTAATCCAGAATTCACTAGCAAGATATAGAAGGGTATTTTAGAGAGTTTCATGAGGGTGTTTTAGAGAGTGCAGGAGGGTTTCAAGGAGGGAGAGATAAGGTTTTCAGAGACGGGGGAAAATCTGAAAATTTGTCGAGTGCGAATTCACTTAAGTAGCCTTTTTTTAGCGTGTTTTAAAAGATGACGCTTGTTAATGAGAGATAAGGTTTTCAAAGACGGGTGAAAATTTGAAAATTTGTCGAGCGCGAATTCACTTAAGCGGCCATTTTTTAGGGTGTTTTAAAAGACGACGCTTTTTTAAAAAAATCGTCATCTTTACATATAATAGACGACCCTTTAAAAAAAAACAGTCATCTTTACATAAAATAGACGACCCTTTTAAAAAAAAACTGTCGTCTTTACTTCATAAAACAGTGGAAGCAGAAGGGACATAGCGGGAATTTGCAGTTTTGTCGTCTGAGCTCTGATTGAGGTCCATGATACCTTTATGAAAAGGGAATGAAGCCAGGAATCAGACTCAGTGCTTTGCACTGATATATGGTGGTTTTTGGCCATTTGAGGTCGTTTAGCCTTCCAAAAACGTATTTAAAGAGTTGAAAGTAAAGACGAAGGTTTTTTTTAAAAAAGAGTCGTCTATTATAGGTAAAGATGACCCTTTTTAAAAAAAAACAGTCATCTTTACCTACAATAGACGACTCTTTTTAAAAAAAAATCGTCGTCTTTACTTTCAACTCTTTAAATGCGTTTTCGGAAGGCTAAACGACCTCAAATAGCCAAAAACCACCATATGTCAGTGCATAGCACTGAGTCTGATTCCTGGCTTCATTCCTTTTTCAGAAAGGTATCATGGACCTCAATTAGAGCTCGGATGACAAAACTGCAAATTCTCGCTATGTTCCTTCTGCTTCCACTGTTTTTATGCATCAAAACCGGATAACAGCCCCATACTAGTTACATGCCTCTTGAAAACATTATTTGGTAGCCCTTTATTGAATGTAACAGCCCCATACTAGTTACATACATCTTTACATATAATAGACGACCTTTTTTCTAGAACAAACCGTCATCTTTACTTCATAATAGACGACTTTTTTTTAAACAAACCATCATCTTTACATATAATAGACGAAAAAAGGGTCGTCTTTACTTCATAATAGATGACCCTTTTAAAAAAAAACTGTCATCTTTACATATAATAGACGACAGTTCTTTTAAAACAACCATGTCTTTACCAAAAAAAGGACACTTGATTTTTAAAAGACGACGCTTGTCATACCTGCTGTCGTTGTTTTTTGGTCAGATTTTAACTCTGAAGAAAACCTTTTTAATAAGACGACGCTTTTTTATTTGTGTGCATCGTTATAAAAAAAAATCAACAGTACCTCAGTTTTTTAGTTGTTTAAGTCACTTATCCACGACGGTTTTTTGTTACCGTCGTCTTTTTAAATACAACGACGGTTTTTTCTTCTACCGTCGTCTTTTTCTGGTCGTCTTTTTCACTTTTTGTAATAGTGAAGGGAATATATATATATATATATATAATCAGCAGAATCGTCTTTGTATATATGAAACTAAAAGTCTTTGTGGAACCACTGTACTTGTAAAATAGACCTACATAATTAGGGTCCAATTTGAGGATGTGAGAGCCCTAAATCCCCTCAACATAACCTGTTTGTTTCCCTCTTTATGGCCCAGTAGGCAAAAGGAAGGATTTTTTGGTCTTTCTTCTCTTGAAATGCGTAGGCGTGCCATCACCAAGTCACTTGATGGCTTGGATGGAAAGATCGTGTGAGGGTGTTTGCGCTTCTGATTTCTAATCAAACAATTGATCGGCCAAGCAAGGAACCTCCTCTTGGCCTAGGTTCTTTCACTTCCTTAGGATCAAGGATGATTGAGCTTTGTATGACTATTTTTAGGATTTTGGTGATAAGTGCAATGAATGTAAATGCAAGAAATGAAATGACAAAAATGTAAATGCGATAAAATAGATTAAAGAAATAAAGACTTGAATTAAACTTGAATTTAAAGACAACTGAAATTAGACTGTAAGAAAGTAAGCTTACACTAAGAAAATGAAGAACTTGGAAAAACTAAAGTGCTTGAAAGATAAAATCCTAGACTAGGAATTGAAAGGTGCAGGATAAAAAATAGGTTTTGTGTGTTGAGTCGGAGGTCCTATTCTCTTCTTCTAACGACCTATTTATAGAGTTTTCTTCAGCTCATGGGTTTGGCCATTAAATGTCCTCAACTAGTGCTTTGATTGAAAAATCCTTTTGAAATTAATGTCTTCCGGAGCTCTAGGCATTGAATGAGAACTTCCCAACCACCATTATCCATCTGGTTGGTCAATGAAATGACATTGGAATTGTGAAACTCTTCTCTTGATTTGAGATGCAATCTTTGACGATATTAATCCTTCCATCTTTGGACTTCGCCAGTTGCAAGGAGGCTTTTGCAGGAACTTCCAATCCTAACATGATGGGTTGAGCCTAGACTTGTGGATGTTTGGTATGACATCTGGTGGAACATTGTGACTCCCAGAGCTCTTGCCTTACCTATACCTGACTTGGAGTTTGGCGACCTGGACTTTGGTTTCTAACCCGACTTGGTCTCTAGTTTCCAATCCGACTTGGACTTGGCTTCCAACTTGACTTGGAAGCTTGGATGTATCATCTCTTCAATCACCCCATTCCACTTTAGTAAATATATGATTATATTAATTTGGCCTTCTTGCTTTTAGAGCATCAGGCCGTAAGGCCTTAGACCTTGCTAGAAGCCACTCGGGTCATTTTGGCTTCAAAAACTCATCTACGTGCTGAGAATTAACCATAACACTTGGCATGGTAAAAATATATATATTATAGAATAGTAGAGGCCAATAATTGGCCTTTGTTTGGATCAAGCCATGAGATCCGTGGCACTACGTTTTTGACATAAGTTTTGACATAATTTTTGGGTCATTGAATTATTCCACTTTCAATAGTTGAGATTAAATATTACATAGCAAGTAGTTTTAATTTTTTTAAATAAACAATCATTATATATATGTATATATATATTTAACATGTATGCATATATGGCCATTGTGCGCATAATATAATATATATTAATTTGGCCAATTTGCATTCTTCTTGTCCGCAACAAAACAACAAAGGGCCATATGGCCTTTTTCAATAATTTCATTATCCCTTTCCAGCCAAAGTCTATTTTATCTTTGAGATTAATTATTCTATCAAGCTTTCCTCTTCACGAAGAACCAGTGCATCCTTCCAGTCACACCTTCTTATCCAAATTACCCCATTTTATCAGTCACCCAATCTCATAACACTTTCAGCTGCATCTCGACTGGAAGGGCACTGTTTATTCGTTTCGATTTAGTCATGTGATGGAAGGACAAAGTTCCCCATTGGCTTGAGAATCATTTGTGGTCAATAAGTCAACTTTCTTTGGTGTATGAGCGTGCCACTGTTAGCAGTTTAAAAACCCTAACAGATTTATGAAAAATGGATAACTTGTTTCCCAAATTACTGACTTTAAACAAATGATTGTGAATTTAGGTGAAGAATATCTCCCAAGTAAGTTCTTTTCTTACCTCAGATTGGTGAGGACTTCACAATTTCTCACTGTAAACTCGTAGTTCTGGCCAAAATGAATATTGAAAATAAATCAAACTGTTTTAAGAAAAACTGCCTATTTACACGACCTTAAAAGAAAAGGGGACTGCCATGTCTAAAGGGACAACAGAACATTGGGCTTCGATTTCTGCTTGGATTGTTGCATGTGACTCATGCTGGACTGGATGTATCTATACTGGATTCAAACATTAGCACCTTCAACTGATGAGATTCAGCTGAAAATCGATACCAATGTCGAGATTGGTAAAGCTTTAATCTATTCTAGCCATGGGGAGGCTTGCTGGATGGGCAGAATTGAGATTTCTTTATTTTGGACGGGGCTGGATTGATGATTGCTAAATTGTAGCTGCACTATAGTACATGTTTTGCTTGATTATGAATCATCCAAGAGCTATTCTAGCAATTCTAGGAGACCAAGGCATCTCTGTAAATTTGTTAAAGTTTTCATATTATGAAAAACCCGAATTCTGCTTGATTTGGTTTATGCTGAACTAAATTTGTAACGAGAGAAATCTTGTTTCCTTTGTAAACTGCTTCTTTAAATTGAACTGAAGTCAGAAACCTGAGTTCTGGCTGATCTGTCTGTTATAAATCAAAGAGTTTGGTTGCTTCAGAGTCTGAAGACTTTTGAGATCGACTTACCTTGTTTTGAATTTGTCAGTATGACTTTGAGAGTTTTTGTTTTAATTGAATTTTTGGATGTGTCTAACCCTGTTTACCTCCTCTCATATTTATAGAGAATCTGAATGAGGGTTTAATATCTTTAATATCGGGAGGGTAGATCTTTTGAAAGAATTTTCCTTTTCCAACGCAAAAAGAGGGAGTTATTATTCTGACAAAAAACAAACCAAAAACCCATCAACAATCAGTTTCTATGATGGTCTATTTGCTTTTCTGATGAATCACTTCCTTGTCACCTTTTTATTTCTTGTAAACACAACCTGTTATGATGGAGTGCCCTCAAGAGCATAGAAAGAAAACTTTTGGCCCCCATTTTCTGGTATTTAAATGGTTATGAGTGTTCTTCTGATTAATCCCTTTTTCCTACTTCCCATCACTTTCTTTGACTCAGTTGAAAACTTTGACTTTCAGAGTCACATGGGCTTTCTTCTGAGAGAAAGATCTTCCAAAATATCTGCTGATTTGAACTCTGGAATTGAGATTAACGATGATGACCAAATTTTTGGGCCTTTGGAGAGATTTGAACTTGGGCCTAATCTGAAAATCAATTAGAAACTGACTTGTCTGAATTAAATCACTATTTAATGGCAATTAATCTTTAATCTGTGATTTTAATTCTTGCTAATTGGTTTACAAAGGTCTGGGCCCCTAAAACCATCTGGGCTGATTTCTGACTTCAATAAACAAAGCCCAAGCTTCTGTTTTTGACATATGCCAATAATCAATTGGACTGATGCATGTATTATAGGCCCAAACAGGCACCAAAGACGTAACGAGACTAACCTTCTAGAGGTGTGCTACACCCAACTGGTAAATCATCTTTCTTGGACTAATATTTATTATTTGCACATATTATCAACGTGGTCTTTTCACGGCAACAACATCAACCCGTAAGCCTCATGCATGAGATTTTTAACACACACACACACATATATATATACAGTCCATTTTTATTGAGGGATTCCTCAAATAATTTTATTTGAAGGACACACTTTAGGGTACCCTACGAATTTATTTTCAACGATATAAACCATCTATTTTTTAAGTCTATATTCATAGATCATCCTTGCAAAAAATTAGAAAAATCGGACACCGTTTCGACATCCAATTGTATCATACAAAATCAATGAACATAACGCTTCAAGAAAGTATTAAAGTTTCAAGAACTCCATTGAGTGGTCAAATGATATCGGATTCAAGTGATTTTTTGTAGAGATGATCTTTGAACGAGTATCTACAAAATAGACGGTTTGAATTAGTGAAATACAATCCAGAGTGGGCCCTACAAAAGGTGTCCCTCAAATATCCCTCAATCGAAGCTCTATATATATATATATATATATATATATATGAAGTGAATGTTTGTATGTTAATTTATCAAAAGATGCTAGGCCATATATGATATGTCATTATGCCACATGCATGGTCATGGTCATTTTAGTGGCCGCATGTCAATATCACCAAGCCATATTGGTCTTTTAATAGATATGTACTTTGAAACCCAACTCTCTGTTTATCATTTATTTCTGCACAGTGCTTTGGTCTTGACTTGGAGTGTAAATCCCGACTCGGACTTGGAGTCGCCACTTGGACTTGAGATTTAAGTTCCGACTTGAACTTGAAATCTCGACTTGTCGACTTGGGATTTAAGACCACACCCAAACACTGTTCTCGTTTTTCAAAGAACATAAAGTATATTCCTTAAGAAAAAGAACATAAAGTATAAAGATTACAAAAACAATATTATTTATTAATTAATCTTGAGTCTACATATGTATGTATACGGGAAAAAATTTGGCTCCTTGAAACTGAGAAGGAGCTCCTCCTTACAACTAATGTGGTTTCTAAATGCTCATATATACCAGTGTTGATTTTATTTTATGCTCATCCAATTCTCCCGCTTTCTTTCATTATTTATTCCTTCAAATTGTTGATTGGTTTCGCTTTTATTTGTCTTATATTCCAATACATATGTGGTTTTGTTTTTGTTTACAATTGGGATTCAGTAGGTATAGGGGTTTGTTGGACCGTTGGACATATGACATCCATAGAAATGAGTCTTAGAAGAGGGTTTGTGATAAGAGCCGTGGGGAGGGTGAAAAAGGAAGGAGAAGATTGAGCTCATTAAAGATAGGGAAGAATAAGTGATATGGTAAAGCATGTGATTCTTGATAGTAGACTTTGATTGAGCTCATTAAAGGGTAACCTCTCCACCACCACCACCACCCTCCTCCATCCCTACAAAAGTTTAGGTGTATTGAAAAAATCTTTGATTTTGAAGGAAATACCAAAGTTGACAAAATCATGCTTCTCCCTACTATTTTTTCAGTTTAGATTAGTTATTAATGACCCTATATCTTGGGTTCACTAGCACCACCACTCTCACCACTAGGGATGGCCACCCTAACCCTCCCCACCCCCTCCCAAACTTTCAGTTTGAATAATTTTCACAGAAAATGTTCCTTCAAACCTATTGCGATTATAATCAATAAAATAAGAGAATTTTAAGTCGCGCATGATTATAAAATGAAGAAAAAATAATGTCGCACATACAAAGAGGTTAGCATCATGTTCTTGCACTTGTAGGGATGGCAATGGGTCGAATTGGGGGTGGGTATGCCATTCCCATCCCCATCCCTATCCCCGTTAAGCTTTTTTCCCTCATCCCCCCCCTTCATACTTGCAATATTCATATTGGGGATTCCCCATTCCCACCTTCATTGGTGAATGGGTTCTTACAGAAGAAATAACGAATTATAACTAATTTGTTGAAAAAAAAAGAAAGAAGAAGTATTAAGGCAAGATAATGAGTCGTATGGCTTAAGATAATAAGATAATATAAGAATATTTATATATGGACGGGAAGTTAACTAAATAATAAGTTGTGTGGTATTTGTATACATTATATAAGTACATAATATAATAATAGAAAATATACTATAATAACATATTTATATACTATAATATATATATTCCAAACGGGGAGGGTTCAAGTTGGGGATTAAAATACCATCTCCGCCCCTCCTCGAACACCATACCTAAAAATTCCTTGTACTCGTTCCCATAAGCGTTTTTGTCCTTCATACCCGACTCATTAGAGTCGAATTCCCGTATAGAACCTTACCCACGGAAGAAATTGCCATCCCTATGCACTTGTGGTGCACACATTGAGATGACAAGAAGTCCGTAAGTTATTCAGATCAAAAAGAAAAGTTAAGGTATTAAAGCTATATTATATGAGGGCCGGGCCTATTTTCTTCGAACCTCTATTGAGGTCCAATTATTGACCCCACTCATCACCACTCATCATATGCGATTCCACTCTAGTCAAAGCTACCAACACATGTTTTTTAGCAGATGCTTTGTTTTGCAAGGAAGCAAGGTACGTAGTATACTATAAATACTCTCCACAATGCCCATCTTCTTTTGCCAAACTCAGATCATCAGAATTATATATATATATATATATATTTAAGATGGGGGTTTTGGGCATGTTTTTTATGAAGTCATGTGGAGAGTTTTGGGGGAGGACATGGAACATACAAGACATATTCACATTGGCTGTGATTTTGGCCTTGCATTCTCTTTGTGCATTTGTGCCCTTTCATTTCAATTGGCCCGCATTTTGGGTGGCCGTCACTTTGTACGTTGTGACGGGTTTAGGACTCACGCTTTGCTACCATAGAAGTCTTACCCACAGAGGTTTGAGGCTTCCAAATGGCTCGAGTACCTCTTTGCCTATTGTGGTGTTCTGTCACTTCAGGTGTGTGTATATATATGTTCGGAAATGCTTATTATGCTTAAAAGTATAGAAAAGTCCCTAAATTTTAAATCTATTTTAAAGGCATGAACTATCATATAATTGCATACACAAATTCGAATAAACTCTACAAATTGCCACCTCCTTAAATAAGACGAGCATATGCGGAAAATTGTGGGTCCCGCTTTTATGCTTAAGTGGATTCCATATAGACAAAAACTGTTACAAAATTTGAACATTCTGTTTCACCTCTATGAAAGGTAATCTTGGTAATGACTTTTTTACTTCAAGAAAATGAATTACACCCACATAGAGAAAAACATAGTAACAGGACATGTGTAAAAAAATTAGTTATTTCATGTTATGTATAATCTCGGTAATATTTATAACTTTCACTATATTATTCTATACTTCTATCTATGATAACGCACTTAATCAAAGGTTATAATGAAAAAAATGTACATATATTATTCAAGGATTTGTTGGTGTGTTTGGATTTTCTGGGTAGTCCAATTGAATGGGTGAGTAACCATCGGTACCACCATCAGTTTACTGACACAGAGAAGGACCCTCACAGCCCCATCCAGAGCTTATGGCATAGTCACATCGGTTGGATCTTTGATACCCGTCGTCCTCGATGTGAACGTGTAAAAAACACGCATAATCCTCCCTCCCTCTCTCCCTCTCTCTTTCTTGCACACACCAACTGATACGTATATATACTTATTTTATTTACTTTTTAAACGAGAAATTTACAGCTTGGTGGACTGAAGAACGTTGAAGAATTAAAGAAGCAGCCCTTCTATAGGTTTCTTTTTCGTACTAACTTTCTACATTCATTTGCTCTTGCAGGTTTACTATATGCTGTGGGTGGATTTCCCTTCTTGGTCTGGGCAGTGGTGAGATCGCTTACTCATTAATGTACCTTAGTTCTTCTCCTAAATAATCACTCTCTGTTAATCATTCCTTGACTCTTAAAAAATAAGATACAATACACGTATTTTAATACTAAACACAAGGGTGAAACTATGAATTTTTTAACGGGTGGACTAACTTAAAATCTAATGATTCTTATTTTTACTTACCATTTCTACTAGTTGTTCTATAAATGAAAGTGCAATATTAAATCACATAGACCACGCTAGTTCGTAGTTTCATTCACTGCTTTTCAATAAAACATAAAACAAATATATACTAAACGAGACAAAAAAAATTCATGTTATCAAAATTAAAATATGTTCAGCAATAGAATTAAAAGTGTATCTATTCAAGTTGTTCTATGCAATCCTTGACAGAATTAAATTTTTTTGTTTTTGAATCTGAATCAATAAGCAAGTTTTGATTGCTAATATGTATTTTCATTGCTGCCCTACAACTCAATTCATAAAAATTTGGACTTTTTTGAATTTTAATAAGTTAATACATACTGGGCTACATTTAAAATAACTCGTTTATAGGCTTGTTTATTTTTTCTTTCCCAAAAACTTCCCTAGGCTATAGCCCACCACAACCATTAGAGTGGTTCCGCGAGTGATTAAACATATTGTACACATAAGCACATATTTGTCACGTTTTATACATTTTACAATTTTTTAAAATAAAATAGATAAAACTCACATATTATACAATTATTTTTATTTTATACATATTATTGAATAGAAATAATACACATTAATTTTTTTTTAAAATAATTAATATGAAACTATTTATAATGACCCAATTTTTTGCAGTATTTTTTAAATAATAATTTTACCGAATAATAAACGTAGGTATTTTATTCATATTTTTCATGTGGGAGCCTTAATTTACTCGTAGCACTAGTTTTGGTGCTGGTTCATATGATCGGGGTTCACCTTCTTTCCTTTAGTATGAGAAAAGATATTTGTCCTTGATATTAAAAAAAATGCAAGTAATAAAGTAAATACATGAACCGATATTTTCATTCTTAAATTACTTTAAATAATTTCCTTTAATTTTTACGACCCCAAAATTTAAATTTCTTTTTAAAAATTTCCCTATTCAGCTAAACAAGTATGAGATATTTGTTGAAATGTCACCTGAACTTATACCTTAGTTTCAATTTGTCACCTGAAAAAATAATTTAAGTGAAATGTCATCTGAATTTTTCAAAATCCATGATTTGTCACCTGAGTTTAACATCATCTGATTTTCCATCTATTTTCAAGGGTATTTTAGTCTTTTCATTTTCAATGATATTTTAAAAATGGAAAAAATTATTATTAAAAAAATAAAGCTTAAATGCAAAACTGGATGGGGATTAAATGTGAAAAGATACATCATTTTTATAATTTTCAAGGGTCTTTTCATAATTTTTTTGTAATGATTTTTCCATTTTTAAAATACTCTTGAAAATAAAAAGACTAAAATACCCTTGAAAATAGTTGGAAAATTGGATGATGTTAAAGTGAGGTGACAAATTATGGATTTTGAAAAATTCAGGTGACATTTCACTTAAATTTTTTTTTAGGTGACAAATTGAAACTAAGGTATAAGTTTAGGTGACATTTCAATGAATATCCCAACAAGTATATATACATACCATCTTTCACCTTCTACATCCAAACCTGTCCTAAATCCAAACTCCTTGTAATTTCAGGGGGTGAGGACAGTACTTCTTTTCCACGCCACTCTCATAATAAATTCAGTTGGTCACATGTGGGGAAAGAAACCATGGAACACCGGTGACATGTCTACAGACAATTGGTATATCGGATCTATTCCCCACTCTGCTATATTTCATCCTTGCTAAATGTAAAATTGGGATATTAACTTGTTTTATGTACGTGATATATTTTTAATAATTTAGGTGGATGTCAATTATTACGCTGGGAGAAGGATGGCATAATAACCACCATGCTTTTGAATACTCAGCTAGACATGGGTTGGAATGGTGGCAAATTGATATTACTTGGTACGTAATAAGATTTCTGCAAGCTATTGGATTGGCAACAGATGTCAAGGTCCCAACTGAAATTCAAAAGCAACGAAAAGCTTCATATGGTAGAATCATGGCTACTCAAAAATAGGGTTTTGAAGATTTACTCAGCTATGTATATCATGGATAACGTTACTAGCTTCAAATCCTATATGCGTTAGTGATGTTGTCAATATTCATGCCCCAAGTGGTATTTCTTTGGCTTCTAAAATAATTACTTATTGTTGTACTATAGAACAATCAGCTATGAAGAGTGTTTAATTTTGGAAATGGAAGTGATGTTGTGTACTATGAATAAAATTGACGTGATGTTGGAAGTTTTACTTCACGCGTGTTTTGTGAAAAGAAAAGTTACTTTCGTTTACATTTATACATCAACTCTTATGATTACTTGGAAGCACACCAAAGATCTAGGCCAATCCAACTAAATCCCCTCATTTTAAATGTGTAAACCAATAACAAAACTAAAAACTTAAGTAATACGAGATGAGAATATTGAACATAAACTTCATTTAAACAAAAGTCATCTACATTGGTTTTACAAGGAAATTAAAAAAAAGACAATAAAATTTATATCGGCTTAATTTCTTATGGATTTAGACATATTTATTGTTGAGATTCTTACTAAAGAGAGAGACCAAATCTGATTGTGTGAAAAGGAATTTGTTCATTACTATTCGAAGAATTGTCTAACTAGGTTTACAAGGCTGCAGTTTTTCCTCCTATCTATATATTTACAAAAAATGAATATATATATATATATATTGACCTATACATAAATTTTTAGAATAAGAATAACACAGCAAGAAAGGAATATGCTTGTGATCATCCATATCCTTTCCAAGTTGGTTTTCATGAGATGGCTGCTGGTGTGGATAAGTTTGGGTGTCTTGAGTGGTTTCTTGTCCTTTGTTATGAAGCTAGGTGTCTTGAACATTTCGTGGCTTATCATCCCCGTTCAAGCTAAGTTGCGGCATATATTAGCTTGGTAACTGAACTGCTCAAATTTGCATTTGGTGAAAATGTCAGCTATTTGGTGAGGAGAGAGGAATGTGGCTGACGGAAATGGAGTTACTAGTGACCAATTGACAGATGTAATGGTAGTTTATTTCCATATGCTTTCTTCTAGCATGAAAGATGGATTTTGAGAGAAAGCAAGGGCACTCATATTGTCAGAGAAAAGCAATGGAGGGTTTGGTAGAAAGAAATGGAGATCTTTGATAAGGAAACATAACCAAGTAAGTTCAGTATTAGTTTGAGATAAAGCACGATACTCACTCTCTGTGGAAGATCTTGCAATGGTAGGTTGTTTCTTGGCACTCTAGGATATAAGGTTGTGACCAAAGAAGATACAATACCCAGTGGCGGACCTGCGATGAATTGGACAACTAGCCCAATCTCCAGCAGAGAAGTCAGTGAGATCTTGATGACCTTTTGTGAGAAGTAGACCTTACTGTGGTGTGCCTTTAACTTATCGAAGGATCCGTTTGTCTCCAGTAAGATGAGGAGTTCGAGGATGATGCATATGCTGACAAACTTGATTTACTGAGAAAGCAATATCAGGTCTGGTCCAAGTGGAGATATTGTAAGGCTCCAACAAGCGATATGTAGAGGTTGGGATCATCAAGGAGATATCCACATATAGTGTCATTTTTGGTGGTGGAATATGGAGTAGCGCAAGGTTTAGCTTCGAGCAATTTAGCTTTGGAAAGAAGGAATGTGACATATTTGGTTTGTGAGAGGAAGGGAGAATTGGATGTATGAGTAGCTTCGATGCCAAGAAAGTAGTGTAGATTGCCATGATTCTTCATGGAGAATTTGGAGAGAATAGTATTAGTGAGATCCTAGTTTAATCAGGAGATTTATTTCCTAGTCTATTACAACTCTATTTCTTACCTTTTTGTACAGATATTGTGTAATTAGAATTTTATCTTATTTCCTTGTATAACTTTGCTAGGGTTACAACTTTGTATTATAAATATCTCCTTTTGGAGAATGAAATATATTTGAAAATATTCTACCCATATTGTTTGACTTGGCATCAGAGCTGACTTTCTGGTGACCTGTGTGTTGTGCCTACCCGTGTTTTAGCCCTTTTTTTTCCTTCCTATGATGTGTGTGCCCTCTTGAGTTTGTGTGTTGTGTTGTAGTGTTCGTGCCTCTACTGTGTTCGTGCCATTCTTGTCTTCGTGCATCTGCCATATTTGTGCCTCTGCTGTGTTCCACTATGTACTCTGCCGTGTTCGTGCCTCTACTGTGTTCGTGCCTCTACTGTGTTCGTGCCTGTCTTCGTGCATTTGTTGTATTTGTGCCTCTGTTGTGTTCCACTGTGTACTCTGTCGTGAGCTATTGAGTTTCTACTGCAATAATGGGTGATAACTCCATTGTTGGTGCTGTTGTTGCTACTTCTGCAAATTTGTGTGTTTCTGACTATATTTTAGGTACTGGCTCCAATACTTGGATAATTGGCACTGGTGCTTCTGATCATATGACTTATGATGTTAAATTTTTTTATGAGTTGTCTAGTAACACCTGTGACCCATACATAACTAGTGCTAATGGCTTGCCCTCTCCAATTACTGGCGAGGGCACAATCCCTCTCACTCCTATCTGTTATTGTCTCGTGCATTACTAGTTCCCAATATCCATTGCGACTTGTTATCTGTTGGTTGATTACTTTATACACTTAATGATTCTGCTACTTTCTATCCTACACATTGCTCTTTTCAGGATCTCAAGACTCACGAGACGATTGGGCTTGATAAATGGATAGGGGGTTATATTATTTGACATTGCCTTTTGCACTAGTTCGTGATCGTGTCGTTAGTACTATTCAAAGTTGCAGTGTCAAAGACAAACGAAAAATTTGGTTATGGCATCGTTGCTTAGGACACCTATAGTTTGGCTACCTTAAGCGTCTATTTCCATTTTTATTCCGCTCTTGTGATGAGTCTAGTTTTAAGTATGAGACATGTATTTCGGCTAAGAGCCTTCACACTGTGTTTCCTTTGAGTGACAGTAAAGCTGCAAAACCTTTTAATTTAGTGCATTATGATGTATGGGGTCCGGCTCGCGTTACTTCGAACGAATTTCATTGGTTCGTCACATTTATTGATGATTGTAACCAACTCACTTAGGTTTTCTTGCTAAAAATAAACAGGATGTTGCTTCCATCCTTCCAGAGTTTTGTGCTATGATGTCTACTCAATTTCAGGCTCGAGTCAAAGTATTCCTGACTCATAATGGAGGAGAATATGTGAAAAATACTTTGGTTTATTTCTTCCGTGCTCAAGGTATTATTCACCAAACGACAACCCTTTTTACCCCTCAACAAAATGGTGTGTCTGAAAGGAAGAATCGATAATTGCTTGAAGTTGCCCGCTCACCCATATTGGATATGTCTGTTCGCCATCATCTTTGGGGGCATGCTGTTCTGTCTGCTGCCTATTTGATTAATCACACTCCTAGATGGGTTCTTGATTTCAAGACTTCGCATGATGTGTTTGGTGAACATGTTTCCCTTGTCTCCGTCTCCAAGTTGCCCCATAAAGTTTTTAAGTGTGTTGCTTATGTTCAAGTCTACTCTCATTAATGGAGTAAACTTGATCCTTGTGCTATGCGTTGTGTATTTGTTGGCTACTCTTCTACTCAGAAGGGTTACAAGTGCTATCATCCACCTACCTAGAAGGTATATGTTACTTTGGACGTGAATTTCCATGAAGAAGTGTCTTATTATGTTTCTCCATCCTCTCCAATTCAGGGGAGAGGGGGAGTGAATTGGAGAGTATTGGATTGGAGAATCTTGGACTTGAATTGGAGATGAAGTAAATGATCTTGGTGTCGAAACGACCAGTTGCACTGAAGCAATCCACCGATCGCCTGTATGTGAAAAGAGTGACAGTGATTCTTATAAGATGTGTTCGATGCAATAACCCCATCTGCCCTTCTAGTGCCCCAATCTACTCGTGATAGTGAATCAAGTGATGTAATTTTTGATGATCTATTTGTGTCAACTTATCAGTTATCCCCACGAATCACTTTGAACCACTCATGGGAAACCTAAAGTACAATATTCTCCTGATATACATGCTAAGTCTAAATATCACATTAGCCATTATGTGTCAACTCATTGTTTGTCTAAGTCATATGCATTATATTTGTGTTAATTATCTAGTGTATATGTGCCAACTAAGCTGTAGGATGCTCTTTCTGACCCAAATAGGTAGATGCTATGAATGTTGAAATGGAAGCTTTGAACAAGAATGAAACTTGGGATTTAGTCCCTTTACCAAGAGGGAAGAAAGCTGTTAGGTGTAGATGAGTGTTCATTTTGAAGTATAAAGCTGACGGTTCCATTGATCGTTACATGGCTAGATTGATAGCAAAGGGTTATACTTAGACCTATGTAGCGGATTATTTGGAGACCTTTTCTCCAATAGCAAAGCTCAATACTGTGTGTGTGCTTTTGTCCCTGGCTGCTAGTCATGACTGGCCCTTGTTACAGTTTGATGTAAATAATGCGTTCCTACATGGTGACCTCAAGGAAGAAATATATATGGATCTTCCTCCTAGTATTCCTATGACTTCCAAGGAGAGTGTTGCACGTAACCTGTGAAAATCCTTATATGAATTAAAGCAGTCTACAAGAGTATGGTTTGGGAGGTTTGCAATATCTAAAAAAGGTATGTGCAGAGTAACTCATATTATACTTTGTTTCTAAAGCGTCATAAAGGTAAATTGACAGCTTTAATTGTTTATGTTGATGATATGATTGTAACTGGAGATGATAAGGCAGAAATGCAAAATCTTTAGAAGTATCTGACTTTCGAGTTTGAGATGAAATCATTGGGTGATTTAAAGTATTTTCTTGGAATTGAAGTTACCAGATCTAAACATGGTATCTTTCTGTCCCAAAGCAAGTATGTTTTGGATTTACTTGCAAAAACTGGAATGTTGGATTGTAAACTAATTGATACCCCTAGTGAATAGAATCATAAGTTGGGGTTGTATCTTGATTGAGTCTCTACTAATAAAGAGCGTTATCAACGACTTATGAGGAAATTGATTTATTTAGCTCATACATGTCCTGATATTACATATGCAGTGAGTCAATTTATGTATTCTCCTAGTGAAGATCACTATGGGTGTTGTGATGCATATTTTGAGATATTTGAAAGTAACTCCTGCAAGGGGTTAATGTTTTCCAAGTATGGTCATACAGATGTGGAAGGGTATACAGATGCTGATTAGGCTGGTTCAGTCACTGATAGACATTCTACGTCTGGGTATTTCATATTTGTTGGTGGTAATCTTATTACTTGGAATAGTAAAAAGCAAAAAGTGGTGTCTCGGTCTAGTGCCGAAGCCGAGTATCATGGGATGGCTCAAGGTGTGTGCGAGTTACTATGGTTAAGGAAATTGTTGGGAGGTCTTGGGTGTGCACCCCAGAAACCCATGGATTTGTATTATGATAACAAAGCTGCCATTGCGATTGCTCATAACCATGTGCAACATGATCGTACAAAGCACGTGGAGGTTGATTGACATTTTATTAAAGAGAAGGTGGATACTGAGATTGTTTCTTTTCCGTTTATATCATCCGAGTATCAACTGGCATATGTATTTACAAAAGTTGTGTCTACTACTGTCTTTCTCAATTCGCTTGACAAGTTGGGCATGTGTGATATCTTTGCTCCAACTTAAGGGGGAGTATTAGTGAGATCCTACCTTAATTAGGAGATTTATTTCCTAGTCTATTAGGACTCTATTTCTTTCCTTTTTGTACAAATATTGTGTAATTAGGAATTTATCTTATTTCCTTGTATAACCCTACTAGGGTTACAACCTTTTATTATAAATACCTCTTTTTAGAGAATGAAATATATTTGAAAATGTTCTACCCATATTGTTTGACTATAATAGTAGCAATGAGTTGATGGCATGAGGAAGGAGAGGTACATATGACCAAAATATCATCTACATAGGCAAGAATCAGAGTGAGACAAGTGTTAGCTTTAACAGAGAGTGAGGAGTTAGCTGTGGAAGACTTGAAACTAAGCCCAAGAAAACAGTGGAAGAGCTTTTCATACTAAGCTTGGGGAGCTTGTTAAAAACCATAAAGAGAACGATTGAGGTTACAGACATGATTTGGCTTAGAAGGATCCAGAAGCCTGGAGGTTGAAGTCAAACAAAGGAGGGCACATATTCAATTATGCTCTTATCATATTATTATTCTTCTCCAATATGAATGTATTTATACAAGTACAAAGATGTGTTAACCTTAAATAAAATAGGAAATATATCTAAATTACAATAGGAAATAAATCTCAATTATAATAGGACTAGATAAATGTGTACGTAATCAAAATCCTAACATAGTAAGGAACCCAAATCCTAACTAAGTAAGAACTCGCCAACATTCCTCCTCAAGTTGGGACAAAGATATTTCACATGCCCAACTTGACAAGCGAGTCTTAGAATACCATACTTGAGAAGCACCAATTGTAGAGAAGACCTTTTCGTCAACCACGAGTGAAACAAGTGACAAACTAAAGCAAAGTTTGCAGTGGAAATACAAGAGCAAACCCTAAAAATAGGGCACATAGTAGAATATAGAATCCCTATGAGCACGACATTAGGTAAGGCAGAACACAGAAACCCTATGAGCACGGCAATAGATAAGGCATAACACAGAAACCCTGTGAGCATGACAGTAGATAAGGCATAACACAGATGCCCTATGAGCATGGCAGTAGATAAGGCAGGACACAGAAGCCATGTGAGCATGGCAGTAGATAAGGCAGAACATAGAAACCCTATGAGCACGGTAGTAGATAAGGTAGAACATAGCAACATTAGTGGCAATTACCATAGCAACGGAAAGCGAAGCAAACAAAGGCTACATCAATGGCGGCAACATTAACGGTGGGCAACATCAATGGAGGCAACATCGACCACAACAACAGCCAAAGTGAAGGAGAATTCCTTCATATCTACTTTACCTAATTTCTGCAAACACAACTTTTCTTTACTCCCCTTCTCCCCCTGAAGAGAAGGGGTCATCAGAGTCAAGAAATAGGCAATATCTTCATGGAAATGAGAAATAGATCTTTTTCGCTCCCCCTCCCCCCTTGAAGAAGAGGGGAGGAGAACACTTAAATAGGTCACAAGAAAACCTGGCTCTGATACCAAGTCAAACAAAGTAAGGCATATATTCAATTATGCTCTTATATGGTCATATTATTATTCTTCTTCAATATAGAGGTATTTATACAAGTACAAAGATGTGTTAACCCTAAATTAAATAGGAAATATATCTAAATTACAATAGGAAATAAATCTCAATTATAATAGGACTAGATAAATGGGTAAGTAATCAGAATCTAACACAGTAAGGAACCCAAATCCTAAGTAAGTAAGGACTCGCCCACAATTGATGCATGTACACTGTTTCTTGGAGAGTGCCATGAAGAAAGGCATTGGAAACATCCAACTGTGTCACTAGCTAGTCATAGTTTGAGAGGAACACGAGAGGCTATATGTGAGCTGTAATAGGAGGCATATAGGTGTGAGGCGCAACGTCTGATACCCGTGAACTTCTGAGAATGGGTTTGTAACATCATGTGAGGCGTCCATGGTGACCAGGAAATAAAGTGAAAAAAAAGGAGCTTTACAACAGAGAAAAGGGAAAGGAAATAATGACGAAAATAGGAGGACCATGATAAAATCGTGGGCTATTAGAGGCGCTGATACCATGTTGAGATTCTTACTAAAGATGGAAAGATCATTCCTGATTGTGTGAAAAGGAATTTGTTCATTTCTATTCGAAGAATTGTATAACAAGGGTTCTTTCAAGGCTGCAACTTTTCCCCTTGTCTATATATTTACACAAAATATGATGGTCATCATCTAAATCCTTTCCACGTAGGGTTTTCATGAGCTGGATGCTTTGTGTGGATAAGTTTGGGTGTCTTGAGTTGTTTCTTGTCCTTGTTATGAAGCGGGTGTGTGGAACATTTTGTGGCTTATCAAGATTTTCATGCAGTGTCTGACGTGTTTGGAAGTTATGTAATGAACTTTTGCATGGGAAGATAGTGCCTAGGATGGAAGAGATAGTAGAGAGGACTATGTAGACGCATGCGATTTTAAAAGCTAGTTTGGAGAGAGCGAAGGATTCAAATCTCTCCTTACATATTGTTAAATTTAGAGAGACGGGTCAGCGGCCCATTGTTAACAACACCGATGTTGTCTTTAATTTAATCACTTATAAAGTCCAGTAGGCATGGGGTTTTATTAGAAAAGGCCTCGGTGTTATTAATAGTAGAACCATTCGTTATATTTTGTATTTTATTTAGTCAAATTTCCGATGTGGGACTCATATTCTTCAACACGCCCCCTCATATGAGACCATCACATAGTAGGCCACACGTGGAGCCAAGTTCACATCGAAATCAAAAATTCAAGCCCAACATGTGAGCACCACGTATTAGGTAAGGGTAAACATTCAAGCCTAACATGTGAACACCACATGTTGGGTAAGGGGTAAGTTTAAAGGCCCAATAATTAGGCCTAATCAATCGACTCGCTTTGATATCATGTTAAATTCAGAGAGATAGGCCAATGGCCCACTATTAACAACACCGATATTGTCCCTAACTTAACCACCTACAAAGCCCAGTAGGTGTGGGGTTTTATCATAAAAGGCCTTGGTGTTATTAGTAGTAGAGCCATTCATTATATTTTGCATTTTATTTAGTCAAGTTTCCGATGTGAGACTTATATTCTTCAACACATATTAGTTGAATCAAACCACCAATCCAAACTTTCATGTGTAATTGTGGGGAGCGGATCCGCTGTCCCCAAATTGGTGTCCCCTCCATGTCCCCTCTCTAATTTGCTGACACGTGTCAACTAACATAACGGGAAGTTAACTCCGTTAACTTTTTTATTTGACAATTTTAAAAATTAAAAAAATTAAAAACTGCCCAATAACCCAGCAGCCAGCGAGCGTCCTTCCTTGCTAAACCCAGCAAGCGTTCTTCCTTGCTAAACCCAGCGAGCATCCTTTTCCTTGGGTCTTTCATGTGTTTGGCTATCTTTGAAGAATTTGTGAATTAAATGGTTAATTGGAGTTGAATCTACTGCTGTTATGACATAGAGATTTAGTTATTTGGAGTTTAACGATATTCACGAGGTGATGGTTTTGCTCTGTCACCAACAACCTTCAAGAGGCAGAGGAGAGGACCCATCACCTTGGATGGTTTTGCTCATGCTCTTCCACAGCTTCCCATACCAACAAGCTTTGATGCCGTCAAAAGCACCAGTTTAATGACTCTGTCTCTTCTTCCATACCCTCCTCCTCCTCCATCATCAGTTTCTGTTGTGACCAACCAAGCAATGGTGCCAGTTGAGTTTGAGTTTGAGTTAATTAAACCTTGTGAAGGAGAAGAGAAGCTGATGGATTTGAACACTGCGGCTGCAATTCCAGAAGAAAAAGATATGCTCCAGCAACTACAAGGAAGTGCCCCTACCCCTACACCAATCAATGTCATAGGGTCTGAAAAAGTTGAATGCACAATGTGTTTTGACAAAATGTTGCAACGAGATGTATGATGAAATACAGTATTGTTCAATACTTGTCCTACCACTTAACAACGAGCAATATTCAGTTATAATTGATTCCACATAGTCGCTGGTTTTGTTCCAATAATATATGACATCAAATGCCCATTAAAATTGTCATACATATGAAGTCTTTAACAATACAAAAGGTAAATACATGCTTGCTCCAAATGTCATAACCAAATATTCTTAAATGAAACTTTGAGTCCAAAAGAAGGAAAAATTCTTCAACATTCTTCTCATTCAACATCTTGGACGCACATATCATGTGTCTTGGCACTGCATGTCAATTCAGAGTTCAGCAAGTCTAGTCCTTCAGAGCTCAGTAAGCTTAATTCTTCTTCTTGTGGTAATTCTGCCTGCATATATGTGTATACAATGAAATAAGTTAGTACTCATTCACGAGAAAACAAAAGGTAGTAACCAATTACAAGGAATTACCTGCAATAAATTCATCATGCTAGTTGGACCTTGTTGATAGTTGCTCAAAGTATTGTGGGTTCTTATGTAGTATTGCTAGTATACAAAGAAGCACACATGAAGAATATATATAAGTTAAGTCAGTAACATATTTAACATTACTTGTGAAATGCCATAGATAGACACCAAAAAAAAGATAAATTTAACTTAAACATTACCTGTGAAATATCCATTGTTGCTTGAGATTGGGTTGGCATGTGAATAGTCTCATTGTGAGAATCAGGTTCCTAACATTATTTCAAAACCATAAATTTTAAAAAGAGTTAAAATAAAACAAATATTAACAATCATAACTTTTAAATAATAAAAAATATATATTAAAATACCTGTTCCAATAGAGCACATTCTTCTTTATTTCGAGGCTTTTTCTTCTTTGTGAGCTTTTCCAAAGCATTCTTTGGCCTTTTAGAATTGCCAACAACTTTGGTCTTAGTTTTGATTCCTCTAACTTTAATGATATCATCGTCAATACAAATATACTCATTAAGCTTAGATGCACTGGTAGTTTTTGGGATCACCTGAGTTGGTTCTTGACTTGCTTTCTTCTTCAAACACGCATCCACATCTCTCAACGTATTGTTAAGTCCTAATATAGCAGTTTCATATGCATCTTTCGACTCTGATGCTCGTGTTGCTAACTGAGTATGCAACCGACATAATTCTCTGTAACGCCTGACAATTTCTACTTTTGAGTCATTTTCACTAGAGACATTGCAAGTAGATTTTGTACTCTTAGCCTTAATATTTTTGGTCCATCTCTTCAAGATGTATTGAGCGGGAATATTTTTAATATTTCTGGTAGAGAGGACTTTTAAGGCATGTGCACACAAGATTCCTGCAAACTCATACTTCTTACAACTACATAAAACCGTATTATCTATTGAGTCAAATGTGACTGTGTGGTGCCAATACTTCTTATGAGGGATAACTTCATATTTGCTGATGCTTCCAATCTCACCATTGAATTTCAAGACACAATCATGAGCTTTACACAACTCATCTTGAAACAACTTAAACACTTCTGGTGTATATATATTTGATGCGTGCTTTAATATTTCCACTGGAAATGACAATGCAGGTGAACTTTGACTTGCTCTAAATTCAGCTTTCAACTCTTGATAACGACGATCTTCAACTAACCTCTGAAAATGTTGAAAAAATCGTAGCAAATCATATTTGTAACTAACATACTTCTTTAAAGCACTATTCATGCTTTCACTGCGTTGGGTAGTAGTAATATCAGCACAAAAAGTTTGTCGCCCATAAACTAATGCCCATTGCTCCTTTATATTAAACAATCGCCTCAACCAATCATTATCCTTGAGATTATATTTTTCAAGCATGTTATTCCAAGCGTTTATAAAATCATCTTCATCTTCATAATCATATATGCATCTACCGAAGTCTTTGGTAAAATTTTTGAACTTCTCAAAAGCATTGCTAAGATGCTTGGCTGCATTTTGGTATATGTGCCAAATGCACAAACGGTGACATGTTTCTGGCCACTCTGAAAGCAACGCTTTAGCCATTGCTGCATCTTGGTCTGTTAGAATACTTATTGGTTTTTTTCCAGACATAGCCTTGACACAAAAAAAAAAAAAAAAAAAAAAAAAAAAAAAAAAAAAAAAAAAAAAAAAAAAAAAAAAAAAAAAAAAAAAAAAAAAAAAAAAAAAAAAAAAAAAAAAAAAAAAAAAAAAAAAAAAAAAAAAAAAAAAAAAAAAAAAAAAAAAAAAAAAAAAAAAAAAAAAAAAAAAAAAAAAAAAAAAAAAAAAAAAAAAAAAAAAAAAAAAAAAAAAAAAAAAAAAAAAAAAAAAAAAAAAAAAAAAAAAAAAAAAAAAAAAAAAAAAAAAAAAAAAAAAAAAAAAAAAAAAAAAAAAAAAAAAAAAAAAAAAAAAAAAAAAAAAAAAAAAAAAAAAAAAAAAAAAAAAAAAAAAAAAAAAAAAAAAAAAAAAAAAAAAAAAAAAAAAAAAAAAAAAAAAGAGTGTTGGCAATCCACACACAATCCGTGTATTTCCCATTATGAATCATTTTCAAAATGTAAATCAATGTTGCCATGAGGTTTAGGTATGAGGCCCAACCCCCAACACCCCACAACAAGTTGATCTTTTGCAACCATTGAACTTTGATTTAGTGAACCGTCACCAAATTTTGTAATTGCTCCGGAGGTAATTCTCAGGGGAGGAATGACTCACAACACGTGTGTTTGAAGATAGATCTAACATTCACGATGGAATCATTCCAAATAAAAATGATGGTGGAAATGGAGTTTTGGAATTGTACCTGTAAGTCATTAGAGAAAAGTTCGCCCCTTCAATGATTTAAGCTTACTGAGTACCTTGAAAACTCTCCTTTAAATTTGTTTTTTGAGAAAAATAGTTGTGAAGAACTCCGGATCTTTCCCATTTCATCAATTTCCAAAGCCTTTAATTGTACCTGCCATAGTATCCTAGATCTATAGCCCTCCCCCAATTATTTCAGTCCAAAGTTCTTGAGGGCGGTTTTTTCATGTGGCCGCAAATGTTCAAAAATTTTGTTGGCAAGTGTGGACCCCGCTTCTACCTTTTAAACCGGATTGTAGGAGCGGTCCATGATACGCAACTTTTGAATGGACCCTTTAGTTTCTGGAATGCCTATTCCCAACAGAATTTATTGGACCTCAAGGAGAAGAACTTGCAACTTCGAAAGAGGATTCCAGCCAATTTGGGAAGTGTCTGAATTTGGTTGTGGCCAAGTCCTGAACGCCAACTTCACATTGTTGGAGGGCAACGACCCTTCCAACGCATTTTCATAAGATTAAGATGCTCAAAACTTTTCCCGCAGAAAAATGTCCCAGGAATCACGCATGAACCTGAATTTCTTAGATTCAAAACAGCGAGGCTCTGACTGAAATTATCCCAATATGCATTGTGAGGTTTGCCACTCAATTTATATTATTATAGACAATCAAGGGATTTTAAGTCTCCTCAGGCTCTCTGCAGATCGTGGATATCTCTCCATTGAATTGAGTATTTGATAGATGAAAAAAGTGATATGTGGGGTGGAAGGGTGGTGTAATGGATGGTGTGGAATTGGAAGAAAGAAAGCTCTCCTTGGAGTGAATGTTTTGCGAAAGCCGAGAGAAAGACAAGGTTCAAAGCATAGTTAAAGTTTTCCCACCGAAGCTTTGTTTTTTTGGTTCTACCAGTACCAGTCAATACAAGAGTCTGTGAGAAGATTATAATCCATAATGACTCTTCCCCAAATCCACCAACCATTCGGGGAATGTCGGCCTTTTGGATCTCGGTGTCTTGTGGGGAGGAAGAAAAGGTTTATTCTCTATAAGTTGTTCCCATTTTGTGAGCTTCTTAAGAAAGGATTTTATGGGAACTCAGTTCTATGTTAGAAAGACGACAAAGCTAAGTAAATAAGTTGAGCAGGTTGTGGTGTTGTGGTTGTTTACTCAAATGGTTTTTGAATTGACTGATGAAAAGCTTCAAGGATAGATATGATTCAGGAAAAGAATTAAGAAGCCGAGTGAGGACTTCGGAGTTTGGAATAACTTTTTTCAAACTCCAAATTTCCACCCATTAGTGGATGATAAACTAAGGTAGGGATGCGAAGTTCATAGGATGATCTTGGAATCAGTCGCCAACAGCTGTCTCACTTAAAAAAGGTTTTTTTCAAAGAACGAGATTGGAACCTCAATGATGTTATGACTGTGTGCTGAGTGAGTTGGTTTATTCTAATGGATAACTTCTCCATGATGACAAACTACCTAACCAAGATGGTTGTTCGTTGAGTGGCTGTGATCAACAATGAGAGAGGTTACAGTGTCGGGAAATAGGGACCCACCAGTTGTTGTTTGTGAAAAATCAGATAATAGAGAGTGAGAGTTTGATGGCGAGTTGCTAGCAACTTCTGGAAACTGACCGACCTAGTATTGCCACCGAGATCAAGGAAACCAGGCTCTCAGAGTTTAAAACGAACGACCCAGTGGGATTTGGCCACCAAAAACTGTTATACGGAGACGGTCCTAAACCAGATTTGTGTGAGTTACCAAGAAAGTCAAGATATGATCCTACAAAAGTGCAAATTTCTAAGATGCAAGCTCTCAAAGACTTGAAATTTCTTGTCAGATGATGCCATCTATTGAGATTCTTGTATGAGAGAGATCCAACATCTCGCGCGGACTTACTCCAGTTAGGCCTTGGGGAAATAACCTGTTAGGTTATAGTTGGTGCCTAATCTACGAGTCGAAGATTTGGTCGGTGAAAACTGCTTTTTGGGAATTTTCCTCGCAAGTGGCAACAAAGAGACAAAGAGTTTTCAAAGAGAAGACAGATTCTTGAAGGAATCGGTACAACTGATGAACCTATCACACATTTTACAAATTAAGCGCCCTAAAGATTAGTTAGGTTTTGAAACCACTTCGTGGAAGCTAAGCTTATCTCGTCTCACAACAGATTTGTGAGAGATTGAGTGAAAACCAAGTGGAAAGGTGGGAAATTTCGGAAGGGATTGGGCCACACTGAAAGGGAGCGAGAGGTCAAGGGTGAAGTCCATACTTACAAAGCCACCAAATTTGGCCGAAATTGGGGAACTTTGAAAATATTATCGGCGAGTTCCTAGCCTCTTGAGATGGCAAGAGAGAATAAGCTTGCTTGGAATGGAGTTTGCCTTGAATCCACCATAACCAGGTTGGAGACCATCAACATGACCAGTCCATCTTTCACAGTGACTCATCCATGGCGCACACATCCTTGCCTTTATGCCAGAAATTGTCCTATTAGATGGAGTAAAGAGTTTAATAGGAAAGAGGTTTTTGGAATGAAGCAAAGCAGAGCTGTCTTTGGGATGGCAAAATGCCCTGAGAAAGAGAAGAGGAGAGTTAGAGGAGGATGACAGTCAGTTGAATGAAAAAGTAGTAAAGAGCAGGAAAGAGGAGCACAACCACCCCATCGTTCCTTCAAAAGCTAAAACTATATATCTCTAAATAATTGTGAGCAACTTATCCAGGAGGTGATATTTATACAAAGCTTACGGCACACAGTTGAAGGCCTCCCCACCAATGGTAGCTCGCTTCTGTTTTTGGTGGTAAATATGTGATGTATTTGGAAAAAATTGCACAAAGGCTTTGATTTGTGGCCGTTTTGGGGTTGGTAAGTTTGACGATAAGGGTGTAGGGTCCCATTGTAGCTAGCTGCTACACAAATTTGAGTTGTTTGTAATTGACACCCATCTTATTTCTCCACCCCCCTTATCTTCCCACTAATCACATAAATTTGAAAAACACAATCCTATATTTCCATCCACTGTATTCCTAACACCCTTAAATTATTTATTCAAATAAATCTCTTTGCCCAATCAAATCCCACCACTTGTCAAACATTTTTGAGTTCTCCTTTCCTCTTCCCTTCCGTCTCTCCTTAAAATGGTCTTTTTTTAAGTTTTTTAAATTTGTCCTTAAAATTTTGAAAATAAGTGTGGGTGGGTGGGTGGGTGGGGAATAGGACAGGAGAAGTGGAAATACAGAGTCTTGACATTATGAGAGGTGACAGGCCTACCTCTATATCATCAAATTGGAAAAAAATTTGCCCCAAGTCCTTGATATTTGGTCGTCTTTTGTCTTGGTATGTACATAGACATTTCGCGTACTAAAATGAGCACCTTCATTTTCATGACTTGCTAATCTGGGTTCATAATTGACCATCAAATCGTTTCTCATTAATTTTCATTCCGCTTATTAAAAGTCACCCGTGACTTTTGCCTCCTTATTCACACCTCTCATAAATTCTCTCCACAGCTTGCTGTCTTTTTACTTCTGTCTCCACCCTTAAGCATTTGATAGGCCTTAGGCCTTTGTCCATCTCTGAATGAACTTCCAAGCAAATTCATAAACAAAAATTTCTTTTAAATTTCATTTATGAAAACCATTATCTTTCTCTAGGCTAAAGAAAAAGAAAGGAGTTAATAAATAAAGTAATCAACATAAAAGTAAAAACAATCATTTAGATAAAATCTAGTTAATATAGTAATTAAATCCTATATAAGCTAGTTCCTATATGGTAATCAAAACTATTGCCACTTAATTATATAAAGATCATACTGAGAATGGTTCGGGAGTAAGGAATGGTTGGGTTGGGGAAGATCGTACTGGGATCGGTTTGCGGGGTAGGGAGAGTTTGGATGGTCTGTGGCTTGGGGATTTGGGGCTTTTGGTATGGGTGGGGAAATAGCTGGGGTGGGGTTGTTGTGGGTTAAAAGAGAAGAGAAAGTTGTTGCGGTTGAGATTAATTATTATTTTTTAAATTTGAATTTGAATATTTTATTTTTATTAATATTTTAATATAAGTTAATGGATTAGATTACATTACCTAATGGTGCTAAACACAGGACTAAATTATCCAACGGTCTAAAACATTGGGTCCATTATGTAAGTCAATTTGCACAAGATAGTGGTAACAGCCCTTCCAACTAATTTCCATAAGATCAAGATTCCTGAAAACGTTACCTTTATAATTGTTGATATTTATACGAAGCTTAATGAATAGTAGTTATCTTCTTTAGATATACAAAGCGCCATTAACATCCTCCGTAACTGTTGTGGCATGAAGATGTTGAATTGCAATCTGCATTCCTATTGTCAGATAGGTGTAGGGCCCACTATTAGGTAGCTGCGTCTTTCATTCAGCTATTGAAAATTGACGTGAAGCATGCATCTATTCGAAAAACTTTGCACCAAGTCTTTGATATTTGGTCGTCTTTCTACGCTCATTTTTATTCTGCGTGTTAATTTTGATAGTCAAATTGTCCCAAATAAGAATTTTTCTTGTTCATATATTAGTACGTTACCAACAAATTAATGGACACCACTTTGTCCGACCTTAACTTAATATAAAGGCATTTGCAGAGAATTGTGCATCCTAATAATGGAAATAAGCATTTGGTAGGCCTTAGTCCTTTAGTCCAATCTGTGAATGAACTTTCAAAGAAAATTCATAGACCAAAAAAAGAAGGTACCGACTTTTCTTTGGTAGGAAATGATGGAACAACTTTAACGTTATGACTTGCACATGAAATGTTTATCACTCTAGCGTGTGCAAGTACATGATGAGTTTTGTTTCATGGAAAATCAGCAAGCAAGGAAGCAGCTTTTGGAAAATTTTGCAACCAAGGCTTTGATTTGATATTTGGTCTCTGGTCTTAATAGTCAAAAGTTGTCCAAATATGATTCACATTCTGTGTGTAGACCAAATATGATTCACATTTGCCCTCTCCTTCACGCTGATTCAATTCTCATCTCTGTGCTTCTGCTAACTTTGTCTCTGCCCCTAAGCATTTGCTAGGCCTTAGGCCTTTCGTCCAATCTGTGAATCAACTTTCATAGCAAATTCATACAGGTAAAAAAAACATCTGCAGCTTTGCATTCTCATTTAGGATCACCTTCAGAAAAGGATGGAATACTACATAGAAATTAGCTAATACATATGTCAATCGAAAATGGTTTTGAGATTAATTAGATGTGCTTGCTCTTCATGTCTTTTTTGGGTGGTTTCCTTCTCATCCTCTGATGTTTTCTTTGGCTTCTTCGTCATTTTTTCGTACAAGTTTGGATAAAGAGAAAAATTGTTCGGATTTTTGAAGAGGTATCAAACTTTCGTTGTTTGTTTTTTTTCTCTTTCTTTTTCTTTTGGGTTGGTTGAGCATTCTTTTGTTTTTGGCTCAGCAATTTTACTCACTCACTATCTGGGGGGTTGCTAGATTCAAGATTTTATTCTTCCGATAGCATAGTAAACGTAAATTACATTAAACCTTATGAATTTTTGTACGATCATATTCAATTTTTGTTTTATTGTATTTATATAGTCAATTGTCTGTCTTAACTTGATTCATATATTAATATCCTTAGTACCATTCACAAACTCAACTTATTATTTTATTTTTGTTTTTTTTTTTCTTTTTTTTTTTTTTTTTTTTTTTTTTTTTTTTAAATTCTAAGATTGCATTCATAATTCAGCCAAAAAAGATACAGCCACAAAGGGCCAAAAAGCCACTATCCAAAAATTCTGGGATTTTATGTATGCTATTTAGTAATTTCGTAATCTTTTTTCTATATAAGATCAAGGAACACAAAAAAACCACACATTTTGACACGCTTTCTTAGCATTTAGATATATTACAATCCAACTATTGAAATGTATTTGTCAAAAAATGATTTCACTATTTTATTAGTAGAATTAACTCTTGCACATAAAACAAGCCAGTTTCTGTTTTGCACTCCTCCCAACTACTCTTTCTTTTCAAACTCTATCTCTTACTCTTTCTCGTCCTCTAAACTTCTGATTCAAAAAATAAAGCTAAGATTAAACAAATCAAAGTACCAAATATTGGCCAACGAGGGTTAATTGAGTTGGTAAAAATTGTACCCTGTCCTATAGAGGTGATGCAGAAGATAGAGTGGGTAGCTTAATTGATCAAGACACCTATGATGGAACGCTGCGAAGGTTAAAGCGATGTTTGACAAACGTGAGGCTTCCATGATTTTGGGGATGCCCACTAGTAAGATGGGGTGTCCTGACCGTTTAAGATGGTGTATGATATGCAGAGGAATAGGGAGAAACTCTTTAACTAATTTTTTAGATAAATAATATTTGTGAAAATTTGTTAGAAAATTCTGTAACTAAATTTTAAGAATGATATGAAGTATCATTCTCATAAGAATGTTTTATTTATTTATTTATACAGATGAGTATAACTGTTATTTTCTTAAAAAAACAAAAACAAAAATTTTATGTTGAAGAGCATAATACTGAATAAAACGTCCCCACTCGAACCTTATGGAAAATGTATTAAGGGTAGCGAAAAAAAAAATTTCTTAGCCAGAAAAGAATCTTTTCCATGATTGCCAAGGGAGAAATCCACCTGGAAAAAAAAATTACGAAGAATGTGAATTAACTTGACAAAAAAAAACAGAGGGGTTCAATCCAGATAAATTATAAATAATAATGAGAAACAGATTTTTCCAGCCCCTTGAAAGCGAAGGATCTAAACACATACCACATCCAGGACATTTGACGTAGTCTTCTTTGGTCAAAACAAGCCCTGACCCTCCACATACCTCACATCTTTTCTGTGCTATCTAATTAATATATATATATATATATATAATCATCAATACCATATTATCCCTGACAAAAATAAATGATTAATTGGAAAAAACTCATTTGCTCATACATGAACTTACTATTCTTTTGCTGAATTCAATCCCAGCCACCACAAAAGGTGTAACTCCAGCTGCCCATGCACCAAAAAAATAAATCAAAATTCAATAATTAAAAAGAATTCACAGTTGTTATATAATTTAAGAGTGAAAATATACCTACGGCTCCAACAACAATTTGCCAAGTGATGGCAACCGGGGTTGGATCTGCTACAACCGGAACATCATGAATTGCTGCAACCCTCCAAGCTTTTGGTTTTTTGATAGCTAGCTGCTGGTTCTGGTTGCATGGTTTTCTGGTAAAGCTTGCATGCTTTGAGATGTTAAGGCATCTTCCTAACAGAGTGTTGTTGGAGGTACTTGGAGTTGCCATTTGTGTGAAGGAAGAGACTGCGGCTTGCATATTTGGTTGTGTGATGAGTTGAGAGAGAGAGGGTATCAGCTGAATTGAAAGTCACCACCGCTTCATATTGGGCCACGTTGCATCTACGCACTCACCCACTCATTCATTAGGCAATGTGGATCACATATATTTTTGCGATTGCTTGTGCCTTTTTCTCTCATTTTTGCCCTTAAAAAATTCCTCAATGTCATTTCAAATTTCATAATTATAATCTTATAGTTTTATAATTTTAGCAATTAAGTCCGAATTAAGGGTAAGCATTCGTTTTTCTCCGTAACATCTGTCACAAAATTATTATTGAGATTTGTTTTGACTAAATTAAAGACTTCAATATATGAAGTAACGAGTTGAGGACTTATGGTCAAATTTTTTTTGGCTTAGATGCCAAAATGGTCCATGTGCTTTACTACGTTGGCTAATTTAGTCCATGTATTTTTAATTTGGCAAATTCGATCCCTGTGTTTAGGACCGTTATTCAATTTGATTATTCTGTTAAAATTGCCGTTATATATGAACATGATAATCTTTTTTTTTTCCTTTTGAAAACCTATAAAGCTTTTTTTTAATTAAAATTTTGAATTCATTTAAAAATATAACATAACAATAAAAAAAAAAAAAAAAAAAAAAAAAAAAGATGGGCGTAGTCAGGGAGGGTAAGTGCTGCTTAGCAAGTGGAGTAGTGGACAAATGGCTAGGCAATGGTTGGGGTTGGGGAAGATCTCGCTGGGAGCTGGTCGGGGGGTAATGGCCCTTTTTTTTTGGAGAGAGAGAGAGAGAGAGAGAGATTAGGGGTGGGATACATTAGAGTTGGGGCCTTTGGGTGGGGAGAAAGCGGTTGGGGTAGGGATAGACAAGGTTGTGGGTTGTTGCTGGGGAGAAAGAGGGAAGAGAGAAGGGTTGTGGTGGCTGAGAGAGGTGGATTTTTCTATTTTTTGTTTAGTTCTTAAAACTTTTGAACTAATCATTTGTTGTGGATTAATTTTTGTATTTTTCTTTTTAAAACTTTTGAACTGTTCAAAAATGTCACATGTTCTGCACAATGTCACGAGTTCCACAGTGCTAAGATGACAAGTACTTGAGTTTGTTTGCAGCAAAATCAGCAAGCAAGCATCTTTTGACATCGAGGGTGCAGCATCTATATTGTCACATGGGTGTAGGTCCCAGTGTTAGCTAGCTAGAAAATTATTGTAACTAGTTACCATTTTTAGTATGGCAAGTACGTGATGAGTTTGTTTCATGGAAAATCAGCAAGCAAGCAAGCAGCTTTTGGAAAATTTTGCAACCAAGGCTTTGATTTGATATTTGGTCTTTGGTCTTGGTAGTCAAAAGTTGTCTAATATGATTCACATTTTGTGTGTAGATCAAATATGATTCACATTTGCCCTCTCCTTCACGCTGATTCTTCTCATCTCTGTGCTTCTGCTAACTTTGTCTCTGCCCCTCAGCATTTCCTAGGCCTTCGGCCTTTTGTCCAATCTGTGAATCAACTTTCATAGCAAATTCATACAGGTACAAAAAAAGCATTTGCAGCTTTGCATTCTCATTTAGGATCACTTCAGAAAAGGATGGCATAACTATATAGAAATTAGCTAATACATATGTCAATTGAAAATGGTTTTGAGATTAATTAGATGTGCATGCTCTTCATATGTCTTTTGTTTGGCGTGGTTTCCTCCTCATCCTCTGATGTTTTCTTAAGCTTCTTCATCGTTTTTTGAAGAGTATCAAAACTTTTGTTGTTTGTTTTTCTCTCTTTCTTTTCCTTTTGGGTTGGTTGAGCATTCTTTTGTTTTTGGCTCAGCAATTTTACTCACTATCTTCTTCATATTAATAAATTGACCACCATGTTCTATCAATCTACTTTTTTAGAGTATCCACAATGACCCTCTCTATTTCTTAGCTAAAATTTAGCTAAAAATATAAGAAAACTACTTTAGGAGCTCTCTAAAAAATTTCAACTCCAATCATACTCCCTAATTTAGAGTCATAAATGCTATAACTCTTTTTTGATTGGTCCATCTTTATTAAAAAATAAAATAAAAAATAGTTAGAATTAAATAAAGGTTTGAAATACTCATTAAATAAAGCAGCATTAAATTATAAGGAGCCACTAGAAGTTTTTTCTCTCTCCTCAGTTTTTAAGAGGTGGATAGGAAGCATGGTTGGAGTTGCATTTTTACAATTCCTCCTTAAAATTTGTCTAAGTAGGTGGTTTAGAGAGCCCCTTGTGGATGCTCTTAGGGCCCGTTTGGTATCCTATCCAAGTAGGGAACTTAAAACTTTGATTATTTAAAAAAAAACAAATAGTTCTCAAATCCATTTTTTAAATTCAAAAACTTGTTTAGTATGCAACTTGAAAACAGCTTTTTAAGTTTTAAAATTTAGAAACTTGTTTCGTTGAATTCTTGAAAACATTTTTTATTTTTATATTTTTTTAGCTAAGGTATTGATAAACATTATTGAAATTATACTAAACATACTAATTTTAAAATCTATATTTTAATGCCATACATATATAATGATCGTCAAACTCAATTGATCTTCAAGTCTTAAATAATACATATTAAATTCAAATATTCTAGACTAATAAATTCTAAGACTAATGATATTGCTCCGGCTATCTAATCTCTAGCATCACTAATTTCATTAGCATTGTCCTCACTCATGCAAATGGGTGTGTTCCCAGCTTGATTTCCACAAGAGCTTTCTTCATCTACCACATCAAGATCATGCAAATTGTGTAAAATTCCATTAGGGCCCTAATAATGTCACTTCAGACACCATTGTATTTGTATATAATCAAATTGCAAAATTGGAATGAGAATAAATCTTCACAAGTCTCTAACTAAAATAGCAGATAAAGAATTCCATGATATAGCTGAGATACAAAATTGCTACCACACACAACACAATCCATGAATAAAGAATTCCATGATAAGGTATGCACTGTCATATTTCCTTCTTAGACTCTGTCAAATCTAACAAGCCTTCATAGAACATAATCTACATGGAACCCAATTTAGGCAAGCCTCTATTCAAAGCCTGATTTTTCATAACAGTAGAACAACTTACAATAACCTTCAATATGGTTCACTAGCCATATGCTTGACAATACCAGGAAAATCCAAACTATGGCCACACAAATATGAAGAAACAATAAAACTGGCTATATATATAACTTAGAGAGAGAGAGAGAGACAGACAGACAGACAGACAGACAGAGAGAGAGAGAGATGTGGATGAAGAGAGAGATACCTCTGTGATGCTCAACCAGTCCAAAACAAAACTCACAAAATCCACAACCAAAGGGAACCCTACGGCTAAACATTGACATTTGATACTTCTGTAATGTGTCTATGAAATTGATCAAAATGAAAACTTGAGTAGAAAACTTCTTCTGTAACAATTCCTACTAGTTTGAACAGATGTCTAAGAAAAAACTTGTGTACAAAATACATGATAGTTACTGTCACATACATACTGAACAAGCTCTTATCAAAACTTGTCAAGTTAAGTGAAACGATCAATCACAATAAAATGAGTTAATTTTGACTGCAGAGCTCATACTAAGGGCAAGCTGATGTGCAAAAGACTACATATTCAAGAATTCTTTTTAAACAGAATATAGAAGTTGATTAACATATTAAGACTTCTTTTTTGGACCAATACATGGAAAACAAATTGCAAAGAAGCATCAAATGAACAATTCAACATAAGCAGGATCGCAGAAATAACAAGTAACCCATATGAATAGCATCACTGAGCAAATATCATTCAGACTTCTGAGCACTAGAGACTTCAAATGAGATAATAAAAAAACAAACAAAAACAACTGAAAAAATTGAAACCAATGAATTCTATAACCAGAATAGGAAACATAATGGACCCATAATGTCAAATCTAAAAGCATTTCATCACTTTCTATGAAAAAATAATCAATCAGGTTACACACAAGAATTCATATAAATAAAATCGAATTAGATATAAATAAGCTATAATTCAAACATAACCCAAATGAAAAATAAACTCCAATCTTCAGTAACAAGGACAAAAAGGGAACTAAAAATTACCCAATTGTAGAGATCGGAGATGAGCAACTCCAGCTCACGACAAGCCAATGGTGCGCGCATGTTCGATAACGTGTGACGTCGAGACTTCAATTGACAGAATCGTAGAGACGAGAGGAGGCGGCGAGGGCGGTACTCAGATGCCCAGCCCTAAAAGTTACTGATGAGAGAGAGGGACGAAGAGAGAGATGGGGAGAGAGAGAGGGAGCAAGAGAGCTTCAAGCTTCTGCTATGGAGGCTTGAAGCTTGAGCTCGACCAGAAGGACCTTAGAGCAAGTGTCGCTCGAGCGATAAGACGAGTAGAAAAAATTTAGAAAAACACAGACATTTTATGTTTTCTGTTGTAAATGCATGAGTTGGTGGATGACCACCATACCTCTTAGTATTCCACCGTTTGGATTTTATGTAACCTATGCACTAAGTATTTGTAATTAGCGCTTGTAACCTATATGTATATTATAAATGATGGTATTCAATCTCCTATCTTGTAAGCCTATAAATAGATGGTTCTACCAAAGATTATGTAAAGAATAAACATGGTGAAACTTTATCTTTAGCATGTCACTTCTCTCTACATTTTATCCCTCTGGTTCTACTAAATATGAAGTGTGGGATATTAAACCTATAGCTCAAACACCAAATTACAAATGTTAAGTATGAAGGTTACGAATTGGTACTTGTGAAGTGAAATAAGATCACTAATATTACACAAGGTTTCCTGGTAGAGACATGGTTTTAGTCTCCCATCTCATCATAGATGCATCCACATTTCTATAAGTACAGTTGTTACTTTAAAGCGAAACTTATAGCATGTGTTAAATGCATATTTATTAAAACTATATGGTACATGAAGATCCTCAAAGCTCATGAAATATTTGAGATATATCAGATGAAGCGACCTCTTGAAGGATATAAAGTACCACAATATTCTTAATTAAGAGTTAACATTAAGAGTTTGAGTATTTTGAATTCAAATTTGATATTATTATAACATATTCTAACTATTAAATTAGTTGTTGATGCTCCTAAAGAGTTCAATCATTTGAAAAGTGAAAAGCAGGTCGAATAGTGTGATAGACAATCATGTATGAAGACAATGTTGCTTGTATTGCTCAAATCAGAGAAGGATTCATCAAGGGTGACATAGTTTCATAAAAAAGCCAAGAGATTGGAGTTAAACAAATTCGTTCACAAGATAATCTGGCGAACATTTTATCAAAGTTTTTTCTGAAGCCTAAATTCCAGAAATTAATGAAAATCAAGGGGAGCATCCCAATTCTACTACATACAAGACATATGCGCGTTGTACTCTTTTTCCCTTCGACTAGGTTTTTGTCCCACTGGGTACTAGCAAGGTTTTAACGAGGCAATATAAGCGCATCCAACACCATAACAATAATCGAGAAGAAAGTTTCACTCTTTTTCCTTTCGCTTTGGTTTTGTCCCACTGGGTTTTCCAAGCAAGGTTTTTAATGAGGGAACTATGTCATTGTATGGTGGACATCTAAGGGGGAGTGTTGTAAATGCATGAGTTGGTGGATGACCACCATACCTCTTAGTATTCCACCGTTGGATTTTATGTAACCTATGCACTAAGTATTTGTAATTAGTGCTTGTAACCTATATGTATATTGTAAATGATGGTATTCAATCTCTTATCTTGTAAGCCTATAAATAGGTGGTTCTACCAAATATTAAGTGAAGAATAAACATGGTGAAACTTTATCTTTAGCATGTCACTTCTCTCTACATTTTCTCCCTCTAGTTTTATAACATTTTCTAATTTGTTGGTGTTTTTCTAGTTTATTTTGAGTTCGAATTTTTAAAAATGGCCTATCAAACGGGTGTTTTTTTTTTGTTTTTAACTTAAAATCAGTTTTTGAGTTTATAAAATTGGATTCAAATCCAATACTAAAAAGGCCTTTAGTTTTCTGAACTTTTTTATATTTTAAGTTGCTTTGAATGTTTTTATTTTTATTTTATACAAGCTTTGAATTTTTTTATATAATTTTTATACGTGCTTTGAATGTTTAATTTTGTTTATGTGATTATATTTTAAGGAAAAAAAAACCAAAAATCATGTGTTATTTCTCTGTTTATTAATTAAATTATTAAAGTTGAACCTTTCTTGCTTGAGTGTGATTGATCATATTTTTAGTTTCTTTATTCTTTTGTTTTTGTTTTTTTTTTTAGAGAATCTCGATGGAACGAGGGCAACTTTATTGATAAAACAACGGAGGGACAACAAGGCCAACCCCGACTCAACAAATCACATAATAAAGTGTTCTAAATAAGATCAGGGGTACCTCAAATCAAATAAAGATCTCCACATTATGCAGACCAAATTGAGCAAGTCGGTGTGCAATACCATTTGCTTCCCTATGAGTAAATTGACAAAAGAGAGCCAAGAATCTCAAATAAAGTTGAGATTTTTATTGTTATCTTTTGCGTTTTATTATTTAACATTTAAAACTCTGGAAGCCAAAAAAAAAAAAAAAAAAAAAAAAGAAAACATTGCTCTAAAAAGATCTTTGGATTAATATTTTCTTTAAAGAAACCAATGATTAGTTTATCAAATAAAAAAACTACAATTTTAGTGATTAATGTGTGTGTACATGAGCACACTTTAGACTTTCACCCTGGACCTTTGAGAGCTGAGAACCGACCCTAACTTTCATTAATAAAATTAAATATCCTTCATAAATTAATAAAAATCTTGTTTTATTTTGTAATTGTTAATTATGCTATGTAATAGCTAATTTCTATTGTTGGGATTGCTTAATTCATTAAAACATAAAATATATTTTCATTTTAAATCATTCCAAAGCCAATGAAAGATGTCATTTTTTGTAAATCGACCTGTCGTTCTTTTCCCACCAGCCAATAAAAAAATACCAGTTAGTTAATTATATAATTAGGACACAAAGACTTAGACGCAGATATTCTGTGTCTGAAACTCATAAAAAGAAAAGAAATATATATTTTTGGAAAGCAGAAGAAGAAGAAGAAGAAGAAGAAGAAGATAATGATACTGATAATAAATAATTCCGTATAAGGGTTTTAGGGTATATTCTTTCTCTCTCTAAAAATGGTACCTTTCTCTCTCTGCCCCTCCTCCTCCTATCCTCCTCCTCCTTCTTTCAAATTCTACCACAAGTCCCAATTCACTGTAACCACTCTCTCCAGTCTATGTGGTCGTAAAAGAAGGTCCGGTTCCAGCTGCCGTCTCGTGGTGCTCTCAACCCACTCCAACCCCAAAATTCTCAAGTCCAATCGGAGGTCGCGCTATGGCCAGCCTCTGTCTCCCTACGACCAAGATGATGACGAAGAGGTTTCTCGTGCTAGTGATGTGTCGGATGACGATTGGTTGCTCAATGTGAGTTTTTGTACTGGCTCCTGTGCTTGAGCTGCTGGACTTGGTGGTTGTCCTTTGGGCAAGTGTTTTTCTTGCTTTTGAAAGCAGAAATTTTGGTTTTTTAATATTTAACGTTCTGCTTAGAATTTGAAGTACCTTGACTTTTGTGAATGTAGTAACATTTGGTTTTTCAGTTTTTTATTAAAATTTGAACTTTAATTTGAGGCATGGATAGGAACAATTGTACAATTATGCTCACTGTGAGGTACCCATGTTTTGAAATACGTTAATTTGTAGTTTTTCTTTGTGGAATTCTTTATTGTGCCCTTCATTTGGTTGCTTAGGGGTTTGAGGTAAATATTTGTTTGTGGGTCTTTTTCAATGTAAGAAGTGCATGCCAATTTCTTTCTGATTTTCAAAGCAATGTGCAAAGAAAGATTTAAGGGTTCAAGCTTTATCCGTTTTCTTTTTGCATATCATTATTGGAAACATTGCAAAATTGATTCTTGGACTTGTGGTAATTTATTTTCATGGAAAGATTAGTTTTGTATAAGTGTTTCTGTGACACAACTACCTTGGGTTTCCTTTGTTTGAAACATCATCTGGCTTTTCTTGTGGGTTGCTTCTCCAGGATGACTTTGCAGAAATTTCAGAGTTTGATGTTAATAGAAAGAGGTCCAAATCACACAAGGGATTTGCGAATGGTCATTCAGATGGCAGAAACAGTAAGCACACTCTAGAGAAAAGTAATGCAGCAAACTACTACAATAGTTCTAATCAAACAAATGGTGTCAGTTCCTTGGATGTACCTCGCAAGGGAAAGGTATCTTGTAGAGTGATATGACGAGCTGTCAAATTCTGTCATCAACTATACTATTTTTCTGGGAAGTTCTTATTATTTTCTTTGATGCAGCTGTCTACAAGGAAAGCTATGGAGGATAGATTTCCTCGGCTATCAGAAGAGGTTGAATTGGATGAGAAGTGGTTACCTCTTATTGATTACCTTAGCACATTTGGGCTTAAGGAATCACACTTTATTCAAATGTATGAGAGGCATATGCCTTCTCTTCAAATAAATGTGTGCTCTGCAAAGGAAAGGTTGGAATATTTGTTGAGTGTTGGGGTCAAACAAAGAGATGTAAGAAGAATGCTTTTGAGGCAGCCACAAATCCTTGAATATACAGTTGAGAACAATTTGAAGTCCCATATTGCTTTCCTCATGAGTTTGGGTATTCCAAGTTCCAGAGTCGGGCAGATTATTGCTGCTGCTCCATCCCTCTTCTCTTATAGCGTTGAGAATTCATTGAAACCCACCGTGAGATACTTAGTTGAGGAGGTCGGGATTAAAGAAAAGGATTTAGGTAAAGTTGTGCAGTTAAGCCCTCAAATTCTAGTTCAGCGGATTGATATATCATGGAATACTCGTTTGAATTTTCTTTCTGAGGAGATAGGAGCACCCAGAGATAGTATTGTGAAGATGGTTAAAAAACATCCCCAGTTCCTCCACTATAGCATCAATGATGGACTGCTACCCAGGATCAATTTCCTTAGGAGTATTGGGATGTGTAATGCTGACATCTTGAAAGTCTTAACTAGTCTGACACAGGTCTGCTTACTTTCTTTTATGCCCATCAGAGTACTTTTACATTGTTTCTAATTGCTTGGGATTTATTTGTACTTGTGTCACAAGAAATTGTTTTTCTTTCCATATGCATGTATGTTAGTATGAGTTTCTACTTCTTTTACTGAAATATCATGTTCTTAAGAAGAAGAAAAATAGCTTTCTTGCTGCTTCCCGCTTAACAAGTTAATTTTCTGAATCTTTGACCATTTTAAAGTTCCCTTTTGTACATTTCTGACATGTAGCCTTGCAGGTACTATCCCTATCACTGGAGGAGAATTTGAAACCCAAGTACAAGTACTTGGTCAATGAACTTCATAATGAAGTGCATTCCTTGACCAAATATCCTATGTACCTAAGCTTGTCTTTAGACCAGAGAATTCGCCCCCGACATAGGTTCTTGCTTTCTCTGAAGAAAGCTCCTAAAGGGCCATTTCCTTTAAGTTCACTGGTCCCCACTGATGAATGCTTCTGCCAGCAGTGGGCTGGAACTAGCTTAGATAAATATCTGGATTTCCGGCAGAGACTACTGCTCAAGGAGTTTGCCAAAAAATATGAAAGAAAGGGATAGCATCTTCTCTTAAAGGATGCCCGAGGTTACTGACCCAAGTGTTTGATGAACAGAGCAGCCTCCCTTTGCAACTTTGTCTGCGAATGAATTTCAATGTATGCCACTGTTAACAATAATTTCCATGAAGTTCAGAGTTTCTGGTTATTATAAACCTGGAGTAAGCAAGTTTCCAGGTTGTTGACAGTTTCCCGTTGGGATGGTTAGTTTGTTTCTCATGTGGAGTATATAGGTGGTACCTCACTCCACTCCAGTGCTATTAGTTGTTCATACAGGAGCAGCTCCAGTTTTGTATACAACGTTACATTCTCAGGTCAAGGCATCTAGATGAGTATTATTTTCGAGGTTCTAACTGCTTGTGACCGAAAAGACAATAGACAACAGTTTATGCTTTAAGGTGATTTATTTTTTAATTGAACAAGAAAGGGTGGTTTCCAGGATAATGGATCTACCTTTTGAATGGTCGCATGTTTGATTATTTGTGCTGTATTCCTTTATGCTAGTAGACAAGTACAACATGATACATCTCTTCCTTACTGCCATTGGATGGCCTAATTACATTGTTTGATATGATTTTGTACTTTCTAATGGTTAATTAACTCATTGCAGGTTAGTAGTGTATTTGCATCTTCTCAACTCTCAAGTGGACAAAGGAGAAGCTTTACTAACTGCGGTTGATTTAAAACAGGAGGGTTTGTTCTTCTACCATATGCGTTGTAAGTCGGATGAGTTTTTGTTACTTGTTCATCCTCAAAATATACCCAGAGAGCAGGACTGCTAGCTATGAAACTTTTTACAGGTTTTATTTTACTTTTTATTTTTATGCTTTTTTCAGCAGGCTGTTATGTATATTTTAGCCCTAGTGCTATGCGCTCATATTTTGGCCCTGTTTGGGCTTTTTATTAAATCTACAAGACAAAGAGAAGCAAGAAAGCAGCCAAAATTGCATTGGAATTTTACAGGGAAAATTTGTCAACTTTGTAGTTTGGAGATTCAACCCAACAAGTCAAGGTCATCATCATATTCGATCAAATTGGATTTAATTGGTTAATTTGAGTGGATTGGATTGAGTTTTAAACAATCCTAATAAATTTGGGACGCGATAACGTGATTAATAAGCAGCTCGAGTTAGTATTTAACTCGTGATGATACATTTAACTTAATAAACATGATTAACATTGATGAGTATTTCACAACTATCACGATGCATCTGCTTAACCTAATTGACCTGTGAATGGTTTGTAGTTTAAATGGTTAAGAGCATTTATTCATGCATTTGAGGTCTTAGATTTGATTCCCGCCTTCCCAATATGCTTGTATAATATATATTTTATTTTATTTTTAAAAATGGTTTGGCACATCAACGATTGAATTTAGACACCAAGAATAGACCCTTCAACCCAACAAGTGCAAAGATTTAGACAATATGACCACTTCCCTCCTTTGGCATTGATCTGCAAGTCTAAACTAGGCTAGACTCCGTTGACAAACAATATGACCAATTTCCTCCTTATGCTGGTCAACGGTGTGCCTTTGTTGCAAAACCACTTGCCTGTGGCAATTCCTCCAAAAACAAGTGATTGTTTTACCTCAACTTGCGGCCAAGTTGATCCAGTCTCTGGCTAGAAGCTTGCACGTTATCCTTTCAGGGTCGGTTTGCTCAATACAAGATTATCATACAAACCCAATCATTTATTTATATAATAACTGAATTTGGTGGTGTCAATTTCCAGAAAGTTGTTCAAGGAAAGAGACAGTGAATGAGACAAACTTGGACACTGCATGCAGGTTGTGTTTAGATTTAGAGTCTTAAAGCTAATGGCTCCAACTGACCAACCGCTACTATATTAGCTTAGTAATTGAGATCAGTTTGTCTTTCTGTATAGCTTTCTTGTACAAATAATACATGTTTTGAGACTTTTTATAGTGTAGGCGTAGAGCCTTCTTCCTATCCGGATGTCACAATGTTCTTTAAAATATATTCTATCTACACAAGTTCAATAAACAAAAATTTTATAAGAACTGACATTTTCTTCAAAGTGTTTGGAAAACTAAATGGGGATGTGATAATTGATTCTGAACGTGGGCTAAGAGAAAAATAAGAGATCTATACTTACGAACACGAGAGATTCTGTATCATCGGTCTTTTGTAGTCACGTAATGAGTGGTGTAGACATAAATGTATATGTAAAGACCTTTTTGTTTTAGGAAAATTAGGTTTTAGCCAAAAAAAAATTTTCACTTTTGGAAAAAGCCAAAGCTTTTTCAAAAAAGACAGAAAAACCTTTCAACTTTCAAATCAAAGACATACAAATGTAAAGGATTCCTTAGGAAATCCAAAAATAAATAAGGGCAATTTTGTCCATTTTGGCTTCTTTTATAAAATTTCTCTCTCCTTTGTGTTTTTCCAAAGTCTCCCGTATTTCTAAATGATTCAAACGGATAATTTTGTGATGAAAACACTTTGGCTTTTAGGAATAAGACGAGAGATAATGTCTATTTCTTTTTTAATGCTGCCAAATCATCCTTCTTATTTATTGTTATTTTCCAGCAATATGTAGAATGTGTACAGTATTAATTAGGCTCCATTTGGATTGATTGATATGAAAGAAAATATTTGGATTTGACAACAATTTGCAATAAAAGCAAGACCCGCGTTTGGGAGTGCCGTGCTTAAAAAATAAGCGGCTTTAAAAATAATTTTTGCAATTGAAAGTGTTTGGTGAAAAGAAATCAAGTCAGCTTATTTTAAAATCTCGGGTCATCCAAAGCAGTTTTTTCAAAAAAGTTGTTTCTGCTGTACTTTGAAAATAATTAGTTATAAAGTAAAGCGGCTCTATGTTTGGTAAATAATATTTTTAAAGTGCTATTAGTACAAAAAACAGTGTCAAAACCGTTTGATAAATTTTAATATAAAATTGTTGTAACTGTTGATAATGATTAAAATAGATATGATGTTGAAAGTATTATGTACTAATCATGTGGTTGTAATGGTAGTGATGGAGTGGAGACGAGTTAATAGAAAATGAATTTATGCCTTTAATACATAAAAATTACAAGAAAATTCTGAGCTACATGCTCTGGAAGCCTCAAAGACAGCGCTCCCTCTAAACTAAGCATTGTCATGTGGAAAGATACTGCAGTTTCATCTTTCCAACTAACACATCGAATTCATGGGGAAAAAAACCAAGCGATTATAAAACTGGTATATCTGCTACTTAACTTATAGTTCAAGTAATTTCATATTTGCTCAGTGTTACAGAGATTTTCAAAATATTTAAAACTCTCTGACACATTTGAAATATTCTAGATCCTTTCTTCAACTAAAAGACTAAAACATTACATCAGATTCTAATAAAGATCTAAATCCCTTGCCTTATTTCTGTGACTAACATTAAGAAACTGTAAATCTTTCTTACATATACTTCTATGTATCCAATTCTTCTTTTCTACGTCCGTCAACCCGAGTGATAGGGAGGAGTGTCATCTAATGTCTCTTCTGTAGGCAGTATGTACTTGCAGGAAAACTTTGGCAAAACGCGGATGAAGCCAAAGAAAAGGAAAGAAAGAGAGCTGTTATGTGTCGAACCAAATATGTCGCCTTTGAACGGTACCTAACTCTATAAACTTCTTTGTGTTGCTGAACCTATATGACTGCTGAAATGCCACTAGCTACTGAAGTTGCAAATGGGCTATCGGGGAGATTAAGTCCTTGGCTGTTCTAAGCAAGAAAGGGATACCCTTATCAGAAAAAGCAATGCAAATATAGTAAAGAAACAATAAGAACTTGAGATCCCCCAGCAGGAGGAGATAACTTATACCTTTCATGGTCAGTGTAATTGGTGTCTATATGCTTGTGTTTATCATCACTTGTAGACCCACTGTTTAGAACATCAAACAGATAATTGAAACATTCCGCAGATGGGAAGTTGAAATTATCTGCATTAATTACAACAGTAAGAAACATACTAAACAAGAAAGAGAAGTTAATGGAAAAGAAAATTGCTCTCTATGTGGAGAAGTTAATAGTGGATAGAAACTACGGACCTTCTGAGAATTTGTGCCCATCCATGAAGTAACTAGAATGGGGATGATTAGCCACAGGCTTTCGTGCAAAATGAAGCTCTGCCAGCCTTATCCTCTCAAGTTCAATCGCATATTCTTGCTCTTCCACAAGCTTCTTCCTCAACAATCTAGAGTTGTCACAGCCTACCGACACTGAAAATTTATGCATAAGCTAACATAACAACTCTATGACCAATAGACACACCAAAAGAGATGAATTTGATAAAAGAAGAAACAAAGGCAAAAAAATAACCAATGATGTAAAGAATCCTCATAGGATCTTGAAGGCTCCAATCAAAGAAATTTTAAGTGCCACTCACTTGAATAAAAATCTGATTCCATGTCTGCGTGGTGTGAAGAAAAATATGCCGCAGGATCCATTCTCTCTTGGTGCTTTCTGCATAAAGCAAAGAAAGGTGAGATTGAGAAAGAAGTCATTAATATGGATGAGGAAAAGAGTCCTTCTAGCAGCATTTTAACTGAAGCAAAGTACTCTGAAGCAAAAAGGAATCTATACTTTTCACTGATACAAGCTACTTCACAAGCACAGATTCAAAAACTGTATTGGCAACTATACAAAATCGCATGGAAAGTTCACACTGAACAGCGTCCATCAATAACTTTGACAAGTTTGACTCAGGATGTTCGAATCATTCTATTGTTACCTGTCAACAAGCTTTGATTTTTCCCTGTAAGGTTTCACAAGAACACGAGACCCACAAACATAATGTGGATTTCCTTTTGCCAAAATCATTTTCACAGTATCGGCATGGACAAAGGTAACAAACCCAAACATCCGTTTCTGTTGGCAGGGAATCCTGACATCTTCAACAGGGCCAAAGGTACTGCAAAGAAAACCAACACAATGAGAAAACTATTAAAGCCTGAAATTTTATATTGCAAAAAAACATGTACCTTTTCAAACATAGTTAAAAATTTTGACTTGCCTGAAGTAGTTTGAGACATCATCTTCACTGAAAGTGCTCTCAGCTGGAAATGTTAGATATATCTGTCGCGAACCGCTAACAATAGGACCAGGATCACCTTTCTCATTCCGATGATCTGTGTATTTCGGAGAGTCTTCAGCCAAAATTACTGCATGCTGCCCGTGAGGCCTGTAAATCACATAATGCACTGGTTATATACCCATATATGAAAGAGTATCAGTCTATCAGCCATGAACACTAAACAAAGGCCAAAATTTTCACCTGTCAATCAGTCGAATACTGCTTCCCAGTCGAGCAAGAAGCTTTGTCAAGCTGTAACCAGCCTTGCCATGTCTCTGGCTTTCAGTGAGGTAGCCTTCTGCCTGAAGAGATTTTCCAAATTTGTCATAATACATCATTGGCAGAGAAGCAATTGAAATAGGAATTCCTCTTCTTGATCTAAGCAGCTCAGTGATTTCCCACTCCAACTTCTCAAGAGACCCCGGTGAGATAACATGATCATCATTAATGCAATCATTGCCATACATCTGAGAGAAGCTCTCAGGAATCACTTGTCCGTGGTAATACCTACAGCCACTTCCATGCTTACAAAATCCCTTATTGAAATAGTGACAAATCTTAACTGGAAACTCTGTCACGCTTGAAAATCGTCTACCAGTTCTAACATTTAAGTTGTCTATTTCAGCGTCCCGGTAGTAATCATTAGAGAATCCAGAAATCCCAGAATTGAGTGGTTCTATTTGATCCTCCAAACTCAAAAACTGAGCCTGGTTTTGCAGTTCTGCAATAGAGTCAGGGTAACCGAATGGCATAAAATCTGGGCTTTGTTTAGCAACTAGTTGCGCATCCCAAAAGGCAGTTGGGACTCGAATGGCTGCCGGAGACGAGAAAGGCCTCGACGAAACGGGCAAATAAGGAGCGAAAGCCCCTGTTACTGGGTTCAAAGAAGGTGAGATTGGGGATGCCACTGACTTGGCAGCCAACTGCTGAAGTTCAGTCTTGGCTTTGACTATCACTTGGTGAATCAAGTGCTCTGGAGCCATAGCCAAACGAGCCATCTCCTGCTCACCATAGTCTTGTAAAAGAAGATAGCCTATAATCTTTGTAGCATTGTCTGGTTCTAGTTTCTGGATTCTACTGTAAACAGCGTTTGTATACTCAGAAAAATCCATCACCAATCTATTTACTGCAAAAAGATCAGGTATTTAAAAACCCAAAGAGAAACAATCATAAACCAAGAGAAAATCAATGTTCTCAATCTACCAGTGCAAGAACAACATAGATATGTCAAAAACACAGAATCTAAGCCCTAATATGTGAGAAGAAAAGTTGAGAAATCCAACAGCACTAGGTCAAAGATTCAGTGAATGAAAGATTTTGAGGTTTATTTATCTTCTGTCAGAAGATTCTTACTCTTTTTTCCCTGCATCCATTAAAGGAAATTTAATAAAATAAAAAATAATTGGTCTTATCACAACTAGGAAAAGCTGTAAAGATTGCCAGAACACACCACCAGAGCCAGAAATGGACATTCCTCCAAATCTGGATATTTATGATTTGCATAAAAATAACATGCTTAAAATTGTTGCTTCCAAATTTATTCACAGAAACAAAGAGACCCACCTACTTTTAAGAAAAGATTGCACAGAAAAGTGTATCTTCAAGCACAAAAAGAGGAAGAACAGCTTCACATCCGAACCCAAAATACATTGCCTATTTTGGAAAAAGCTTACTTTGCATCCGAAACCAAAAAAATTATTCTTGACAATAAAATGACAAGGTTGAACTTTTATACATAAAATTCTTAGAAGTTGAAGTCTTTTCCAACTCAAAAACCAACTTGAAAATAATCCAAAAACAATTACTGGAAGTTATTTGATAATACCATAACCCAAAAACATAAATAAATAAATAAAATTCTTTCTAAAAACCAAAACAGTTTGTGCTGAAAAATAAAACATACTCACCAATTCATTCAGCCCAACTGCAGCAGAAACAAGTCTATTTCCTCTAGCACACTCTCTCTGAACCCTTCTTCTCTCACTAAACTTTATCCAGAAAAGTTTTTGAAAAATAATGTTAATCTCAAAACCACACTGACACAAATGATGCTTTTAAAGCACATACTTTGAGAGAGTTCAGATAAATAAAAATTAATTTTTAATTAACAAAAATATTACAGTTAATTAATTACCATTTTGAAGACTTTGTTTCTTAAAACAAAAAAGGTTTACAGTTGGATTTTCGTATCACAAAAAAGTAGGCAACATATTTTCCTTGATTTTCGACCAGTTGGTTTACAACTGCTTCAATCTACGTAATTACATAAATACCCTTTTTTATATATCCGAAACCACGTGAATTTAAAATTTTAAAATATTCAAATTAAAAATTATAATTCGGAAATACCAATGTGCTAAATTTTAGAACTCCAACTAACACATGTCGGCAAACTGAAGCCCCTCGAGTCTTGAGTAACACAACCATGGAGTGTGTTTCGTCTTTTTCTCGGGTGGGCCCCAGAATTAATTTACCGTTGGATCTTCCTTGAGATCACCATGGCCAGATTTCAAGGGTGGGGATCCACGTGGGAAGCTTATATTACACTTGGGACGCAGGAGCATGCAGCAGTTTCAGTCTGTTCATGCAACTTTGTCTTTTGATCATTAAAAATGATGACAAGGTCACCAGTGGGTCCCCTTTTTGACATTTCATTGTTGCATGGGACCCACAGAAAAGGTTGGGGCCCACACTTTTGGCTAGGATTATGCAGAATCTTGTTTCTGGTGAACACAAGATTATGTATGTATCTATACTGGCTTTTTGGTTTTTTCTTCTGGTATATTTTGTACTATGATAAGATGAGCTTTTTATTTTTTGCCAAAATGCCTGTTTGTTTCTCAATTTGAACTCAAAATTTTATCATTTTTACAATGTGAGTGAGATATGCATCGGTAATCATGTTGTTGTTTAGGGTTCAAGTACAAGTACGTTGCAGATGTAGTAGGACCATTAGGTCACATATGCACCCGCTTATATCCACATTCGAACTCCGTTTTCGTATATCAAAGTAGTTTAGAATATGTCAATCGAGTTTAGTTCCGTAAAAAAGGACTTTCACTTGTAGATTAGTGGTCTCAAGTTCGAACTCCATGACATATTGATATTGTGATTGAAAAACTCCTCCCCTTATAGTTAAAATTATCGCTATATGGCCTCGTAAAAAATAAACACAAATTATTGTTAAATGAAAAAAAAAAATTCTTAGCTTTCCTATTATTGTAATACTCAAGACTATTAACATTTATTTGGGTTCATTGTATTCTTTGAAATTACTTGAAAATTGAAGTTAATCTTAGGAAAGTTGAACCATTGAATAGTAATGAAGGGTATTTGAGGTAAAAGGCAGCTGGCTGATTAACTGGGAGATTGACCGATTCAAAAGCCTGGAGGGGAGGTCAACGTTATTAGATAATTATTAAATTATAAATTTAAGATTTTCTCATAATGAACGAATGATAGGCATAAAATTTTGTTTAGATCTAATTACTGATGAGTAAGACGCGGGCTTTCTGTTACGACCCCTCACTTGCTACAAAACTAGAAATTTATTTTAGGATTTTTAATTACCTTTTAATCAATAAATAAATAAAAATCAAGGTTTTACCATTTTAGGATTTTGGATTACCATTTACCTCTCAGTGCATATCCTGTATTCATTTGTTGTATTTTGAAAATGAGAATTTACACAAATTTAAAAAATGAAATTTTGTTGAAAGCACTTTGTAGCCAGGAGTAAATAATTGTCGCATAATTAGAAAATGATTGTCGCATAATTAGAAAATGATTGTCGCATAATCATTAAACTCAGTGCCTCTTCGAAACTGATTCCTGAATAATCAAAAAATGAAAGCACCTCATTAGCTGTTTTCCCTTATAGCTTTCTCTCACAGCAATTTTTAACAATAAGTGATTTTCTCACAATTTACCAAACAGGTTGGGCTTCTCAAAATTTGTAAAAAATCACTTATCACCTCAAATAAGCAATGCCAAACGGCCACTAAGTCGAATTCCTAGTGAAATTAATCTCATTCTTCTGGTGTGGGAACACCTCATAATATTTACCAAAGAAAAAAATTAAATTCAGATCGATCCACATGTTGAAAATGATTAAGTCTCCAAAAGTTTAATCAAAATCAAATATGTGATCGAATACCGCCGAGGTTCTCTCTAAAAAGAAATACATCCTTATACAATGATGTATCACATGTAAAGCTGAGGTGGCCATAATGACCTGCATGTGTGGTTGTGGCTAATAAGCAGTTATTTTTCTTGAACCTATTATTTTGGTCCAAATTTTGAAAATATATATGATGTTATATATTTTAAATATACAATCGCAACCCAATTGAGATTCTCTTGAAATGTTATGCAAATGTTTTCACGGATTAAACTGTTCAAGTGCCTTTTTTTTAACGATAGTATTTTATTGATAAAAAATAAAAAAAATAATTACAAAGTCATTATGGTGTCAAATATGTATAAATATTCTCCCGTAATCAAACGCAACAACAAGTTAAATTGATTTGAAAAGAAGCAAGTATAATTCATAAACTGATTAAAATCCATAATTCAACGATCAAAAGCACGTCTCGTCTTTTTTTCTACCGAAGAACAGCAAATATAATATAGATTGGATTTATGGATTAATAAACGAAGAAAGACCGCACCTACCTTTGTTGCTTCCCGCCCAATAATACATTATTAAACATTAAAGAAATATTTAGGGCTGTCATGTTTGTGAACTATATATAATCTTCTATATATTTCAGTCATTTTCAATGCTCTGCAGACTTGTCTCTATACATATACAGTTGTGATCGAGAGGTATGGGCCTCTGCGTATGTGTTCTCATTGGCAGCTTATCATCATATCAATCAAGTTGACAAAACTTGTATTAATTCACTACTTCAGAGGCTAATTAAAATATTATCCGTTCAATTAGACGATATCATCGCATTGGCCAATAGTCAATAGAATCAAAATTTGATTGCAAGAAACAACATGAATGCTTTATAATCATTGATTAATTGATAGTGATGGTTCAACACAAACTCACCTGTATATCCATCAGTAAAAAAATCATTTGGTTCACACGTCGTTGGTGTAAAAAGAAAAAAGTATAAACATTGTCGTTGTCATGCGTGACTCTGAAGTAACAATTATCTTAGGCATCTTTTATAAATTTTCACTAAGATATAACACGTAATTTTAACTTAAGTTTTAAATGGAGAAGCGAATTAATACACATAAATTACTTGATCGAAAGAAGATAACATACTAAAAATATGTAGCATGTCACTTATCAGAAATGAATATTAAAATTATTCATGCTTTTCTAATATAAGTATTTGAATTAAATCCTAACTTCGCATGTTTTAAAGAATAAAAATTTGTGGGTTCCGCATTAAATATGTAATCCAACACGCAACACCCTTGAAATGGAAAATAGAATCAATTACTAATTTTCAATCGATGACTTCTTTCATTCCTAATAAATAAATATGCTTTAAATTGTACAAGTTAAAAACATAATAGTGTATAGTACGTAGCTTTGCGTACATCATGCGTTCCATCCTAGTGTTTGAATTTTATGTGCCAACAATACCCATTATCTTCCAAATAGGGCAAGAGATTATGCTGTAAGAGCCTTTCCACCCGTGCAGCCCAGCCCGAGGGTAGGGAAAAAAAAAAAAGCGGAGCAGCCCAGGCCCGGGGGGTGTGGGACCCACCTCCTCGGGCTGGCCCGAAGGCAACTTCTGCCTGAGGTCCAAAACGAGGGGGGTTATTGTAGCGCTACAATCTGCTACAGTATTGCTACAGTCCCCCCCGCTACAATATCGCTACAGTACCTCGCTGATTTGATTTTTTTTCCTGTTGCCACGTGGCGTCGTCTGGGCTCTCCGATCTGATTTTTTCCTCCAATCCAACGGCAGCCAATTTTTTTGCAATAAAATACTGGAAAAAATTCGGAAATTTTTTTTAAAAAATACCCAAAAATTAATGAATTTTTTTCTATAAATACCAGCCTTTTTTTTTGTTTTAATTTATCTGAAATTTGAAATTGAAAATTTTATCCGATTATGAGATATGAATAGTATTGACACGTAGGAACCCGAAAATCTTATCCGAAAATATTATCCAAATTAATTATTGAGGTAAAAAAAGTTGTGAATAAAACAAAAAAATGAATAGTAACTGCCCTTAGCAAGGGCAACGGGTGGAAACACAAAATTCAGATTTTGCAAGGGCAACCACTATTCATGTGAATAGTGGCTGCCCTAGCTCCCCCCTTGCCATGACTAAGGGCAAATGGGTGGAGTTGCTCTAAGGACTGTGGACTATTTGCCTTTTGTTTCCCCATCAAGTCCAAGTCTAAATGTCTTTTTTTAATTTGAATACCTGCTTCACATGATTTCACCTAATCATTGTGAGCTTTTTCCAGGCAAGATGTGGTGCGTTGAAGAAAAGCCAAAAGCCAAGGCTAAAAGAGAGAGAGAAGAAAAAAAAAAAAAAAAAAAAAACAAACACCAGGGCGTACCCAAAAGAAATTTGAACCATATATTTTTCTCCTTACAATTAATTTGTCTAGCTATATCTGTGGCATCCCCACTGCATATTGCTTTTTGAACCCACGCCATATATATAGAACTTGAAATGTCACTTTATTTATTAACAGCTCTCAATTTAAATAGAAAAATTTGTATGAAACGTGAATAACACTGTTTTGTTATTTTCAATCAATCATAGAATGTCATGTGAAAAAGTTATCATACTTGTTATATTTTGATTGGCCGGAAATAATGAAATAGTGATATCCCAATTTCATGTAAAATGTTTCTCCAATTTAAGGGACCACAGCTAGAGCTTAGAAGCAGGGTTGTATTGTATAATCATAAGTAGCATGACAATAATATTGTTAAGAATAAGTAAAGTTTAAGTAGTTAAGAACAATTATCCTTACACTCGAGTCGAGTTATGTATTTGAAATTCTCCGTAATATTATTTTGTGTTAAAATAAGTAATAATAAAAACCTGGATATTCCGCCCCAGGTGAGCTGGGGTCTGCTTAGTTGTAAAGATGAAAGGATGTTGGTGGTTCTGCACTAATAACTTCACTTTAATGATGTCTATTTATTTATTTTACTTCATCAATCTGACACATATCTAGTGGGGCATTTATGGTTCATGGAATTATGGAAGGTAGTAAATGCGTTTCTTCACCAGCTTTGCTCCAGTATTTGTTGTCAATGTCAAAATGTGAATCGTGATCATGTATCTGGAATGGGGCCTCAGCCTCATTCACTACAAATGTTAGTTTAAGAAAACAATCACCGTTGAATTATGGAAACAGTTTGGTATGCTAAATATAATGACCCGTACCCATCTTCGACGGATCTCATTAGTCAGCCCAGGTGCCATTCTTTTTTACAGCCCAAAATAAGCCCACCCAAGTCTACCCCCATCATGACATTTGAGGATTGTTTTTTTGGACAATTAGCGATTTGTACTTGAAACTTATGTATTATCAATTAGGGATTTATAATTGGGCTTATTAGTTTCAATTATCAGGGGTTTTGGAAATATCGGTGGTTCAAAAACATAGAAATATTGATGGAAATATCGGAAACATATCGATATTGGTAAAAATTTAATAAAAATCATGAAAATTGTAAGAAAAACTTGGAAATTTTGATTGAAACCTTAGAGGATGTTTATTTAGTAAATTATCTATTGCTTTATAAATAAAAAATGGAAGGAAATGCATTACGTGGTGAGTTTGACTTATTTAAGTTGATTATATAGCTAGCTGACAAACACTGTTAGTGTAGAAAATATGTAGTGATTAATGAAAGAAGATTAAACACACCATATAATCATTTATTTATAATGATTTACTACAATATTTTACACTTTATACATTGCATGGTAAGATACATGAGTGACTTAGTACCACATAGAGTTCCTATGATAATCAAATTTTACACTATCTTCATCATCTCTATGTGCAGAGTACTTGTACTGTGAAGAGTAGTCATCAAATGATAAATCCATAAAATAGTTTTGTATGTAATTGTTAACATACCATCCATATGCATATGAGATTGGTTGACGTTCCTGATATTTTGTCCAGATTCTGTTGAAGAGAGAGCGAAATTATCGATAATTATATGATAATGACATGGATAGGTTCCAAAATATCATTTTCCCAACAATAATATCTGTGATATTTCGTTGATATTATCAATATTTTAGACCTTCATTTCAATAGGTTATACTTTATTCAACATGCTCCTTTTTTTTTCCTCTGTCTAGATGTATTATTTTTGTTATCAATGAAATTCACATGTACTGTTGAGTTTTCTATCTACAAATAGAGACTCCACCGAATATACGAAGCTCAACAACTATTTTATTTTAAACTTTTTTTTTCTAATAGAATGAATAAACATTGTAATTTGGTTCTTGTCAAATGAAATAACAAATACCATTGTCTTCGCTAATGGGTTTGTGATTCGTGATGAAAATGGTAATGTTCCACTGGCTGGTCCTAGTAAAGTGGGTGCTACAAATGTTTTGAATGCATAAGCTTGTGCGTTAAGAAATAGCTTACTTTTATATGTTGCTAACCTATCGGTGGAGAGCAAATGACCCATTAGTGTAGTGGTTCAGAGTAATTGTTTCCTTAGGCAAGGTATTGGGTTCGAGTCCTAGTAAAAAATTCTCTTAGTGGAGACAGATTTTAAACTTCTTATTAATTAGGCTTGTTATCATAAAACGTCCCTAAGGTTTATGAAACTATCAGATTGCATCCTTAATTTTTTTTTGTCACTTATGGTCCTTAAGGTTAGTATGTGCAATCAAAAATGGTCCATGCCGTTAGGTTCTGTCAAAAACTCTGTTCATTTGCTGAAGTGACATACATATATATCACAAAACATCCCTGAGATTTACATACTTATCACAAATGGTCCCTATGAATTATTTATTTATTTTAATTTAAAATTCATAAAATTTTGGTTTTCTTTTTAAAATTAGGCTTATTATCACAAAACGTCCTAAGGTTTATGAAACTATCAGATTGCATCCTTAATGTTTTTTTTGTGTCACTTATGGTCCTTAAGGTTAGTATGTGCAATCACAAATGGTCCATGCCATTAGGTTCTGTAAAAAACTCTGTTAGTTTGCTGACGTGACATACATATATATCACAAAACATCCCTGAGGTTTACATACTTATCACAAATGGTCCCTATGATTTTTTTTTTTAAATTTAAAATTCATAAAATTTTGGTTTTCTTTTTAAAATTAGGCTTATTATCACAAAACGTCCCTAAGGTTTATGAAACTATCATATTGCATCCTTCATATTTTTTTGTGTCACTTATGGTCCTCAAGGTTAGTATGTGCAATCACAAATAGTCCCTGCCGTTAGGTTCTGTCAAAAACTCTGTTAGTTTGCTAACGTGACATACATATATATCACAAAACATCCCTGAGGTTTACACACTTATCACAAATGGTCCCTACGAATTTTATTATTTTTAATTTTAAATTCATAAAATTTTGGTTTTCTTTTTAAAATTATTTATAAATGAAAAAACCATTTATAGAAGGATTTTAATCTTAAGGACCATTTATGAACCCTAAACCTTTAGTTTTTTACATTTTTAAATTTTATGAATTTTAAATTATTTTTTAAAAACTTTTAGTTTGTTGATGTAGCATATATATGGAGCCCACAACTGCAATAATATAGTGTCAAATGTATTTAAAATTTAACATATTTTTTAAAATAATTATAATTCATAAAATTTTAAAAAGAAAACAAAAATTTTATGAATTTTAAATTTAAAAAATAAAAAAATTTCATAAGGACCATTTGTGATAGGTGTGTGAACCTCAATGATGTTTTGTGATATACATATATGCCACGTCAGCAAACTAACGGAGTTTTTTTGACGGAACCTAACGGCATGGACCATTTGTGATCATGCATACTAACCTTGAGGACCACGGATGACAAAAAAAAACATTAAGGATGCAATCTGATAGTTTCGTAAACCTTAAGAACATTTTGTGATAATAAATCTATTAATTATTTACTGGCTCATTTCATTTCATCTCTTAACGATTTAATTCAGTCCAATTTAAATATATATTAGGTAGACTAACTTCGTAGCTGATGCTCTAGTTACTAGAGCATGTTTGATGGAAGCAACTCATAAATGGGATCATTCTATTTTGATATATGTGATTTTCATAGAGAATGTTGTAAACACAATAAAGTAAATAAGGCCCACGCAAGGACTGCAGGTTCGCATCTTATATTGAAATAGCAAACAAAAGGCTTAAAGTCCATGCTCATATTAAGCATAGTAATTGTCATTCAAAACTTTTCACAGTTTTGGCCTGTACGTGCCGAAAGTGTTTGGGGGCTTTTGGTTAACACTGCAATGCCCCAAGTTTTTTGTAGACTATTTTTTAGCTGCGATGTGTTGCTTGCTGGTCAAGAAATGCCAGATTGGGCTCAATACTGGCATTTACTTTTGATGCGTTTAAGCATGCCACTTCCTGTGTTTTACTCTTATAGTAGGAAAAGGTGATAAGTAGTTAAGATGTGATGATTGTATTGTGCTAGTTAATCTAAACCTCTAACCAAAGTCAGTGTGCTCCAAATGGGGAATCTGGCTTGAATAGGTTCTTTTTTTATGCCTCAATTAAGAGGTTTTCAATATTTCACTTGCAATGGAATAAAACTAGGAAGAAATAATAACTTTAAACTAGCATCGAACAGAAAGTAAAATATAAGTTCAAAGACAAAGGTATCCGATGGATATAGTATCATTACAAGTAAGCAAATACAAGCATGTATGGACTTAAATACACTTAATGAAAATGATAGAAAGCCTAGCAAGGCCCATGAGGACTTTATCAGACATAAACAACCTTCTTTGGACACCACTGTAATCTACTTGAGGCAGTACAATGAGTCCAATGAAGGATGTCAACAATATCTGCAACGCATAGATAGGCTTGCAGACACGAATTTAATTTTAGATAATTTAGAAAAAGTGACCAACTTATAAAATCATACTAAGCATTGATGTTGGTAGAGCATTAAGATTACAAACAATAGCAAGGTAATTCCAATCAAGAGTTGTTAACTGGTAATTAGACAGAGTATGTGTTTGGGAAAAGAATAGAATTCCAATTAGAAGTATTCAACTGGGAACTCAAAGAGTAAGAGAGGATTTGATTCAAGTCTTGACTTTGGTATGCTATGAGATGCTTTGACAAGGTGTTTGATTCTAGAGTATTTGAAGGTTGTTCAAATAAGTTGTTTTTTTTAGAGAGATTTGTTGTTCCTTGAATCAAACCTTTTGGCTCCGTTGCTTTGCACGCTTGGCAAGAGAATTCTCCAATTATGTACCAGTTTCTTCCCCGCAGGTGAGATTGGCTGACCTATAATTTCCATCAGTTGTCAAGATCAATCTTGAGTTTAAATCTAGATGTTCACGCTTTTAATCAGATAAAAGCAACGGTCTTTTGGGAACAACCTAAGCTTTTCAAATAAACAAGCTTTTTGGGCTTTGTTTATTTTAATCCGAACATCTCTCTTTGGCACCAATCATGAAGTGCCACATGTTGGCGAACATCTTGATTTTTCATTCAAGAAACATATTTCATAAATTAACACTAGTTGTTTAATTTATGAGATTAGAATAAGAATAAACTGGGCATTTTTGGGAGATTCAATCATTTATCTATTTTTAACAACCATCTAATTTGGTTATAAACATGAATTAATTTCTATAGTCTGCATCGAATATACTTTGTCCGATGAATCCTTGTCTTTTCTAGTTGACCATTCCTTGGTCAATATTTCTTTAAAATCTGGCACTGCCCGATGGGCTTTTGGGCCTTGAACATACAATTGTTTTGGGTTTGGCCATTTTATGTTGGTTTTGACAGCTGGGCAATTGACCATAAAATGGCCCATTGACTATTGAAATTGGGTTACGCAATCAATATGGACAGTCATTGACCTATCTGTAAATTCTTACTTACAGTTTTGGCCTAGTTAATACCTCCTTTAGGTATCACTTAAACTTTTGATCATAACGACATCAATGATGGTTCTTATTATTGCAACTATAGCAACATCAATGATGCTGCATAGAACATAAGGTGCAAAATATACAGTAGGAGATGACTCTGGTTGGACCATTCCTCCAGATGGCGCTTCCACTTACGAGAAGGCTATAATGAGGAGTTTAAAGTGAGGAGGTTATTTGAGGAGGTCAATCTCACCATCAACAAATATAAAGAAATCATGAGACTTAAACGTTTTAAATATTTTGATGGTGGGATTGCATCCTCAAATAGCCTCCTCACTTTAAACTCCTCATTATATCCTCTCCCCCTTCCACTAATGCCACATGGGCTGCCAAGCATAGCTTTGTTGTCAATGATACTCTAGGTGAGCTAATAATTCTCTAGTTTTTCAACAATATTCTCGCTCTATAATGTTCTTTTGTCAGATTCAAGATGTGGAAAATAATTATTTATGTTAGTTGTTTGATTATCAATCTAAATTACGTATTTTAGGTAACATTTGGGCAATGGTCAAACCTGATTAATAGTCCAAATTCAAAGTGTGACATATTAGCATTTATCAACATCACGTTTTTTGAGATATAGCTACATAGATCGAAGATGATGTTGTTTCTGCAGACTTTTAACTTTGCTGCAGGAGAAAATGACCTAGGTTGGGTACACAAAAAAGATTTTGACACGTGTAATGTCACGCAGCCCATGTATGAGTTCAAAGAATTAATTAAATAGTAAATTTGACTTACACCCTTCAAATTCAATTTGCCGTACTTACAACCCTTCACTTTTTGTTCCTATAAATAATACCCAATTTGTATAAGTAAAAACCCATGACTAGGATTCAACTCAGCAAGTTATTTAATTAAGCATAAAATCTGATTTATTGTACTTTTCATATTCCAAAAATACCCCCAACTAAGCCATTATTGCATTTTGTATATTAATGTAGGAATCAATATGGAAACAGTTTTTAATTGGATTGTATATAATGACAGATGTTGAATTTGGAAAGATCTCCAAATGGTTGTAATGGATGTAGGAATTAATTTTGAAACATTTTTTAAAAAAATTTAACAATAAATTCATATTTAGGTAATCAGTTTGTTTAATAAAATGTTTATGTTATTTTCTTTTTATGAATTATACATGACTAATAATCCACTTTATAATTGTTTATGAATAAAATTGTACATACTAATTATGTTGAAAAAATAATGTACCTATTACTTGTTTGTTTTATGAAAAATATAATTTATCTAGTATGAAAAGTGTACATAATTATCTATTCCAATATACCTACATTATATGACATCCAATATACCTACCTTAATTTTAATGTACTTACAATTAGGATTTAGGTATTATATGTCATCCAATATACCAACCATTTGAATAATATACCTACTACGAATAAAGTACCTATTATTTATCTAAATAATGTACCTATTTTTTTCTATAAATAATATAGCCTTTTTTCTCTGAATAAAGTACCTATTATTTGTTTTATTAAAAGTAATTTTTTTAAATGAACCAATTTTCTCTCTCCAAATAACTTACCTATTTTTTTCCTCTAATAATGTACCTATTTTTCCTCTCCAAATAATGTACCTATACACATTTATAGGTAGTTTGTAAAATAATTTACCTATGGGTAAATAATGTACCAATATTTTATATAAATTATTGTGTACCTATTTTTAATTATGAAAAATATACGCAATTACAAAGTAACTGACTTTGTTTGTTTTTTTTTGGGGTAAATAATATACCTATATTTTATATGTATATATATATTATATTTTTCATAGGTACATTATTGGATATGTAATTTACAGATTTTTTTTTGTTTGCAATTTTAGGGGGCGAGATGTGAGAGGGAATGACAACTAAAAGAAATGGGGTGATTGATATGATATTAATAGGGAGTATATTAATTACAATTATGGCACTTAATGAAATGCTTGAAATAAATTATAAATAAAATATGAAGTTTAGTGGCAACGATGTAAAAACATAAAAATACTACGACCTCTTATATCCTACCGGTTATTTAAATTTGAAATTGGGTTTTACACATAGATTTATAGAGTGATGGTATATGTCTAGGAAATAGAAAATATAGGGATCTATATTGGACAAGCTCTTAATTAAACTTAGATTTCTATCAGTATTAATCTTTATCATAACATTTTTAGTAGTTAAAATGGATAAAAAGTCTTAGATTATTATTATTTAATCTCAAATTTCTTGGACGAAATTTTTGAATGCATGCAATGTCAGTACAGTTATTTGGTCATGCATGAGGTCATCTCGATGACCTAATGAGATTGCCTCATGACCTTCTAAGTCCAAACCGTGTGCCTTAAGGTCATCTTGGGCAATTATTAACTCGATGCATGTGGGGTTAGGTTACAATATGCTACTTCAATAATTCACACTAATAAGTCATAGTGAAGAAAGATCGCAGAAATGAGTCATAAGCAAAGCATTCTGATTGCCACTTGTAGCTAGTGTGAAACGCGGTATGTATACTTTGAACCCAGAAAAAGTGGATCGCCACAGAACAAAATCACATGAGGTTACTTGCGATGTTAGAATTTGAAATCATTTGACCCAAAAAAAAAGAAGGGGAAACGAATAAAATCAATAAATATTTATACTTCCTTCATCTTCTTCTCTATAGGATTGCCACAGAACAAAATCATTTATACTCAGAGCCACTTGTTGTGCAGGGCGCAATATGATGGTAAGTATAATCAGTCCAAACAAAATTATAAGGACGGTAGGCCATGAGTACGTATGATTCTCAACTGTTGATATATATGACTTTTATTACGTGTCTTGCATACATTAATGATTGTCAACTTTTTAATTTCTGTACTTCTCCTTTCTTTTGTACGTAGATATGATATGTTAAAAAGTTAGTTGATGATTTTCCATATGAAAAGAGAAATTATCTGTTTTTCCAAAGCTATATTTATATTTATAATCTTTTAAACTCGAAAAAGTTCTCGAATGTGTCTTTTGGTTTTCTCCATATAAAAGATTGATTATTTTGATTTTACACATGAATCGAAAGACTTGTATGTACCTTTCGATATCAAATTTGGATATGTGAACGCTAATTTAGTTTTCAAGAAAAGGGTACAAGAAAACAAGTTCTATTGTACGAGGAGAAAGTACTGCCGCAAAGCCAAATAAATATGTTATATGTGACATGCTTTTTTGAATTAATTGCACAGCAAAAAATTGTCATTGAGGTGCAGATGAGAAGCAGAAAACATCGTGCCAAGGCCATGAAGATAGCCGCTGTAGCTGATGGCGTTAATTCAGTGGCTTTCAACGAGGAAAAGAAAGATCAGATGGTGATCATTGGAGATCGAGTTGATGCAGCTAGCTTAGCTCTGTGTTTGAGGAAGAAGGTTGGCCATGCCAACTTAGTGAAGGTGGAAGAAGTAGTGGAAGATACATGATATAATGATAGTTGAGAAAGTGAGAAGGAGAAACCATGCCAATCGGATCTGCATGGATACAAACTTACCATCGATTCATCGTGTTCATGTATCATCCTGGTAGTGGTGATCATAATAAGTTTATGCATGATGCATGCAAAACGGTTTCTGGTTAATCTGGCGTTGACTTTGTGTAGATCTTCAATTGTTGCCCGTTCTCATATACTTACTGATTCTTTTTTTCAGTGATTGTATGATATAGCACATAAATGTATGAAATATGACGTCAAAGGCGTCCCATCAATTAGGCGGATGATGTGTCACGATTTTTTTCTTTCCAATTACTGAGTACCGACTGGTTCTATACAATTCACATGTTTATATCTCTGGTAATGTGTTAGAAATTACATGTTTAGAAAAGATCCCCCAAATTTCAAAAATTGTTTTTCAACAAATAACACATGTGCATTATGTAACTTGACTTAACGGAAACTTTAACGGAGTTAAGCGTATGTGATAAATTGCAACATTTTACATAGTTCAGGTGGTTAATAGTAAAAATTAAAAGTATAGGTAGTAATTATGCACATACCTAAAAGTTCAGGTGTGTTTATGCAAATTTTCCAAAATCGTAATGTAGTATATAGAAAATGTAATAACACATACTATTTACCTAATACAACATATAATCATACAATCACACTAAAATACTAAACTACGGATACAATTGTGAGTTAACTTGTACACATATACATAATTTATATTTATTTTGGTATACATGGTTGGGGTGGAATGGGGATGGAGTAGGGAGTGCCATCCTCATCTAGCCCCGGGGCTCACAGAGATAGCAGGGCAATAAAATTTAGCATCATGATGAAACATCATCTTTGAGGCAATGTTTATTTATAGGCTAAATTGTAGCAATGGTCCTTCAAATAAGACCGAACTTTACTTTTCGCCCTTCATGTCCCAAAATTGTTGTGGTCATCCTTCAATTCCACCTCGTGTTGCGTTAGTGGTCTTTTCGTCAACGAAGTTAAATTTTATGTTATTATTAAGGGCAAATTGGGAAATCCCATATAAAATATTTATTAGATAAATAAACTCATTAAAAAATCAACCCAGTCTCTCCATTTGAGCATGTGGGGAAGCAGGGTTTGATGATTGGGAAAGTTGATTTTAGCAGCAAGTTGATTTTTGGAGAGGATAAAGAGCTCTTCAGCCACTCAAAGTTGAGCTACACCTCATTGGTTGGATGCAATGAAAACTATGATGATGCATTTTACTATGTCCAGATAAAATCCATCATGGTTTTGGAGGGGAAGTGGTTGACATACTAGAGGAGACTTGGAATTGGAATTTATCACCAGAAGGTGCTGGAGGCTTTGAGCCATCTGGGATGGTTTGGGTTGCTGGGTTGGTGAGGTAGATGGATGGGCAAATTTGGGGGGGGAAGAAAATGGCATGCAGTTGGGTTTAGGTAGAAGGAGGTGGTGGCTAGGTAAAAGTCTTATCTACCCTTAAAATATCTATCATGTGACTGACATGTGATCAATTTTGACAGAAAAACAAACAGAATTGACAAAAAGGACTAATGGTGCAACGCGAGATCTTTTTGGAGGACGATCATAGCTACAATTTAGCCTTATTTCTAATTTAGTCATAGAGAAAGGCATGAAAAAAACTTTAATTTATTTTCTACAAGAGTTGTTCTCGTATGATAAGAATTCTATACCATAAGACTTTCTATATAAATATAGAGTAGCGTTACCGTCATCCCCATTTTCTATTTCCCACGTTCCCTACACTAATTTTTGTATATAAAACAAAAGTTGGGTTGATTTTGGTTATGGGTAATTATAGGAATTGAAGATAGTTCAGCTCAATTGTCTTAATCTTGGCGGATCTTCAAAATTTTCTATGTTTTCACCTCTAAGAATTCAAATCCATGATTAATTATAGTGTAGTATGATCATACAGTCACGTGATATAACTTCACGTGTTATAAGTAGATATTTATTGATACTATTCTTTAAAGGGGGAAATATCAACCCTACCATCTACTATATTATAGACCGTGTATACAACGTAACCGTACTCCAACACCATTCTACAATTTCTCCAAACCCACACTGCTCAAGATTCACAGAGATGAGCTTCCTTAACACTTTTTTTAAAAGTTAGAATTCTAGGCGTGCACTGGTTTAAAAAATAAAAAATAAATTGTGGAGGAGTGCATGAACAGCTTCCAAATTAAATGAGTCAATTTTTATATGGTAACTAGTCACGATAGATCTTTAATTTAGATTTCCTTTTTCTTAAATGCTATCTCCTAATGACTAATTAATGAAACCTGAACAATATGAATGAGCCTGGCTCGAACAAACTTTCTTTCTTAATTTGGTTGAATCGTACACCATTGATAATAAAGTCATCGTACTATAACATGTGATGCTTCACAATATTCTAATAACACTATTATTGCTTACACACTAGCGATGCTGACTTCCATTACAATACTTCTTATATTGACTTGAAACTACAAGAATTGACTTGTAAATCCAGTCTTAAATCAAATTAACAAAGATTAATTAGCTAATTTTTTTGGCTTAATCTGATTGGACAGCAACAAAACGTGGATCGATCCCCAAATTTGTTCCTTAAAAACTCAATTAGTGAAGATAATCAGGTGTAGGCTTAGCTGCCACTGCCGTTTTAGAAGGGTTGACGTTAGAAAAACGACACTCAGCTCGGTCTTCAACTTCATCACATTCTCACAGAATTAGAACATCCATACGTTCTTCTTGGAAACCCCAAAGTTTAAGTTTGTTCAGTGTACTAGCGGACAATATGAAGGTAAACCACTTCTCCCAGAAGCATACAATTCATGTTCTTCTCTTACTTTCTGAAAAGATTTTCTCGGGAAAAAGAAAGAAACGCTAGTTTAATTTTTCTTTTCAAAGGTTTTATTTTCTAATAACACATAGAAATAAAATGTGTGTATTTAGTCCATGGTTTGATTCTGACATATTTGTTTGGTTGGATGCATGACCTGCAGCAAAAGATAACCATTGAAGCGCAGATTCGATGCGATAAATGTCGGTCTCAGGCCATGAAGATAGCTGTTGCGGAAGATGGTGCCTTTCATACTTTGAAACTACATATATGTTCTTTCATATTAATGGGAGATTTGTTTAATTAGTTTGATAATTTTGTTTTTGAATTTTGATGTTGCAGGTGTAACATCAGTGGCTTTCCAGGGACCCAACAGAGACAAAATGGTGATAACTGGAGAGGGAGTTGATGCCGCGGACATGGCCAAGTCGTTGAGGAAGAAGCTTGGCTATGCAGACTTGGTAAGTGTGGAAGAAATTACTGAAAAGAAAGATGTGAAGAAAGTTGAACCTAAACAGTAAAAGAAAGCCGAAAATGCACGTGCAAAACCACAACCTCGTTCTCACCATCCTCAGTTGGAATTCTACATCCACGACCCATAGCACATGTTTAGTATTTAATAGAAGTTATTATTTTCAGATAATTGTCGAATTAGCTTGTAATATTTCAAATTCCAAATTGATGCTTTGGGGAGATCTCGAATACTTAAGAAAGACTTGGGAAGGAATTTCTTTGCTGAAGTTGACTTCTGGATTCTCAAATTGCTAGACGTTACTACACAAGATCTACGTAACACATCACTAATGTGAAATACGGAATATTATGTAGATATCCTTCTAGGCTATAGTATTTACTTTATGTTAGTATGAAAATTGTATTGTCATTTCCTAGACTCTAGTATAGGTTGAAAAATTAGTGTGTGAAGAATTGTTACTCGATGTTTTGGCACAACTCATTCAACCTCATACATCCGAGGCATGACTTGACCTATATGAGAAACGCGACTTTAGGTAAATCATGACATAATCATGCATTCATGATAGGATTCTTAGTTTGAGTTATTTTCAATCAAGTATTTTTATGTTAATCCTATTTTTAATAGGATTAGATTTTATCTCTTAAGATTACTTTTCTAGTTGAACTCTATTTTGATTTAAGTTAAAATTATATTTTCCTATTATGACTTGCGCGTTGAAATCATCTCCTACTTTTTTTGTGTATGTGTTTGTGTGGTGGAAAATCATCTCCTACTTGATTGGTCTAATTCTTTTGTTTTAATAGATATTGTTTTTTTTAATTAAAAAGTGGATGGTTGGCGTTTTTCACTAAGAATCCAAATTGAACTAATATTCATGTTTGAATACTATTTGTGGTCTCTTGATTGGGGTCTTAACAAGGAGAAATTTTTATATGTTCCAGGTACACCACATGGCTGGTGTACCATCCAATAAACATAAGACATGTGGAATTATTGTCTAACTTACTGCATTTCTTTTTATAACATGTGGCGGGCTGAATTGCAAATATTCCATATGTTTTTCATCTATTGGATGGTACACCAACCACGTGGTGTATCCGGAACTCCCAAAAATTACTCCTTCACAAGAGTCCAGATTGAGTTAAAAGTTGATAGTAATAATTGAAGTGGGTTTGGTACTCGTGGGTTGCGATCTGACTAGGCATAGGAAGTTTTGAATAAAAAAAGCATGCTTCTCCTTGGTTTTGATACAGCTTTTGACATATTTGTGTGGGGCATATAGAAGTCTTAGGAAAAAGTTGATGTGCATTTATTTGAGATAAATCATCAAGTGTTCCATGTTTACTTGGTGATTTATCAAACACTTTAATCATTCATATTGCATTCATATGCATGTCTGTGACTCATACGGTTGAGGGCACCAAGATCGTTGTGGTGGTTTTTTTTCGGTGAGCTTGAATTGATCGTGACCAGTATCAGATTCAACATAAGGAGAGTTGGAAGAACTTCAGTGAGCTTGAAGCAATCGTGACCAGTATTGTGTTCAACATAAGGAGTGTTGAAGATCATCCCGTGACAGAAGTTGAGTTACGAAGAAGTCGGTAAACATTATCTAGAATGTGTCTAGGATAAGTGTGTGAGTACTTCTTGTAATTATCGTTCTATAGTGAATGTGTGTTGGACTGAGGAGTCCCATGAATTTTTCCTAGAGGTGTGTAACACCCCGACTCCAAATTTATCCCCTGTTTTAATTAATTTGAGCGAAATTAAGAATTTACCCGTGGGATAGGGGTATTTTAGTCATTTTCTTACCCGGAAGGAATTTGGGAATTCCGGAGGTACCGTTGCGTAGAGCACGGCGAGATGAGTTCGTAGACACGTAGTGGGCTCGAATCGGAGTTGTAACGAGAGAGATACGATCTAAATACCTTCAGTGGCAAAACCGTAAATATTTTGAAATGGATTTTTGGTTAAAAAGACGGAATTGCCCCGTCTCACTCACTCTCTCTCTCTCTCCCGCCCGTCCCTCTCTCTCTCCTCTGGTTCGCTACGGCCGAAACAGCCGGCCACGTTTTGGCCGGCCGTGCTCTCGTCCGGCCACCAAAGTCGACGGGGCCGGTACCAAAATGACCGGGCCGCCGTCCTCTTCCTACCCCGGCCAGGTCCCGCCGCCAGCCGCCGTGATTTCGCCGGAAAACGAGGAGAAAAGCTCCGGTTTTGACAGAAACTTCGCCGGCTTCGTTCTCCGTCGTCCGGCCATCGATTCCGGCAAGTGAGGTATGATTTCTCACCTATTTTCCGAGCTCTAGCTGCCTGTTGGGTAGGAATTGATCGATTTGTAGCGTAGCCAACTCGATTTACGAATTGGGTTTCGGCCGAATTTCGGGATGAGATTCCGGCCACTTCCGGTCAGTTTTTGGGGTACGTCCAAGAACAAAAGTGACTCCAAATTAGGTATTTTACATAGGGTAGGAGTGTTGAGCCGTGATTTGTGGTTTTTCCGGCGATGCGATATCGCTTTGGACACCCACGCGCTGCCGGCGCGTGGGCACTGTAGCTGAGGGGCATTTTTGTCCCAATGTGATCCTCAGGTTGTCATGAGCGCGTAGGTGTGCTCGGATCTCATTTTGGATACCGTTAGAGTCCCGAACGGATATCGCATATCGCGTATTTTCCGGGTTCGCTAGGTTTGGACCGTTGGATGGTCCTGAAGTTATAATATGTTGATCTAAGTATTACCAGGATCGTGTAGGATTCGACGGATCGTAAAACGGAGTCCCGGATACTCCGGAAATGCCAACCCTGGGGTTAGGGTTTTAGTAACCGTCCGATTGTGTGATCGTGAGCGATCCGACCGTCCGATCTGGACCAAACTTGCAGGACATGTGTCCTAGAGCCTATAGAACCTATAGGAACTTTCGGATCGGAATTTGGAGGTTGTGGGCCCCGCAGGCCCGTTTGACCCTAGGTTGACCGTGAGACTCCCGAGATAGTCTTACCTTTCCTTGAGGGTTAGGATGACCTTAGTGACAGGTCTTGAGCGTTGTTGAGTTAAATGGATATTGTGGGTGTAGGATATAAATTGGTGAATTTAAATGTGGGAGTTTATGGAATGTTTTTTTTGGTTGATGTTATTGTATGATTAGAAATTATATGATATATTTAATTAATTGTGTTGATGTATAATGATATATAAGGAGATTGAATATTAGTTTACAGTGCTATACGCACTACCCCACGTACCCCTCATATTGTGATTATGCTCAGGCCCAAGTGATAATATGATGGCTGGTGAGAATGTAGCCAGGCCCAAGTGACAGTATGATGGCTGGTGAGAATGTAGCCAGGCCCAAGTGACAGTAAGATGGCTGGTGAGAATGTAGCCAGGCCCAAGTGACAGTAAGATGGCTGGTGAGAATGTAGCCAGGCCCAAGTGACAGTATGATGGCTGGTGAGAATGTAGCCAGGCCCAAGTGACAGTAAGATGGCTGGTGAGAATGTAGCTAGGCCCAAGTGACAGTATGATGGCTGGTGAGAATGTAGCCAGGCCCAAGTGACAGTAAGATGGCTGGTGAGAATGTAGCCAGGCCCAGTGTGAGGTCGCACGCGTCTTTGGATTAGCCGGCGTGTTGACAGACCCCATACGTGGCCGGGTGCGTCCCGACGTATGAGGGGAGATATGATTGTGTGAGGGCTGGTGAGAATGTAGCCAGGCCCAGTGTGAGGTCGCACGCGTCTTTGGATTAGCCGGCGTGTTGACAGACCTCATACGTGGCCGGGTGCGTCCTGATGTATGAGGGGAGATATGATTGTGTGAGGGCTGGTGAGAATGTAGCCAGGCCCAGTGTGAGGTCGCACGCGTCTTTGGATTAGCCGGCGTGTTGACAAACCCCATACGTGGCCGGGTGCGTCCCGACGTATGAGGGGAGATATGATTGTGTGAGGGCTGGTGAGAATGTAGCCAGGCCCAGTGTGAGGTCGCACGCGTCTTTGGATTAGCCGGCGTGTTGACAAACCCCATACGTGGCCGGGTGCGTCCCGACGTATGAGGGGAGATATGATTGTGTGAGGGCTGGTGAGAATGTAACCAGGCCCAGTGTGAGGTCGCACGCGTCTTTGGATTAGCCGGCGTGTTGACAGACCCCATACGTGGCCGGGTGCGTCCCGACGTATGAGGGGAGCTATGTGATTGTGTTTGGTGTGTTGTGATGGATAAACCCGAGAATGTATGAATTTATATGGATGTAATGGTTTAATTGATATCAGGAGCCAGGATTGATAGGAAAGAGCTACGTGTGGCTTGATCCCTTAGTAGGGTACGTAGGCAGCCTGGGATAGCGCCTAGGTGCAGCCACGGCCTAGACACCACTTAGGTGGTTTTATCGAGTATGATGCGGACCTCGTGGTTGGTTCCGAAACTTGGTTGAATTGAGGCTGGTCCGGTGGACTGAGTGAGCGAAGGTGTGCATAGATAGATTTTGAATTGGATATGAGCATGTTTGATGCATGGAGTTATTTTAAAAGCAGTGTGAGTAGTTCTGCTAGAATCATTTGAAGGCTGGAGGCCATTTATGTAAATTGCATGAGATTATATTGTGCGTGCTGCTGGTTGGGTTATAAAATGTGTTTTATGCAGGTGGAAATTTTGGGGAATGTTCAATTTACAGGGGAGACTCTGCCGAAAATTTGGCAGAAAGTCTAGTGCCCTAAATCCTCTCTGGTAAAAGAGGACATAGTTTTAAGGAGTGAACTCGGCGTGGGTGTGATGCCGGGGTCTCCGCAGGGTTCGTCTCGGGTTCCGGGAAATTCGGGGCGGGTCCTGTCAAGGTGGGGTTTTACCACGTAAAATAATTCTCTGTGTGTTTCTTTATTTTATGTTCAGCACGTTTCAAGATTAATAAACCATATCAATCCTGCTACCAAGTCTAATTTTGTTTATTGATTATAATCTTAAATTGGCCTAATCACCCATCTCTAGGCATTTTTAGTCATCCTTTAGGTATTTTCACTTATTTCCTATTTTCCTTCATGCATATGGTGTTAGATATTTTATGTCATAAATCACTTTAACGTGGTCTTCTAATCATCATAGGAGATCTAGGTATATTGATTAAAAACTTCATTAGAATTGGTGTTTTTTTGGTTCAAAGGGAAGTTGTGTTTTACAAAAATCCTTGTTCCAACAAATTCCTTATATTTAATCGATTAGAACACCTCATACCAGTGCAATTAGAATAGGTCTTGTATTCCTTGATGGGCAAAGAGCCTTATACCAGAGAATTGGTTGGTCTTTCCTTTATTTGACGTGTATGACATGAAATGGAAACTTTTGAAGCAAACTCTTGGTGAAGCTGTACGATTTGTTCCTTGAACGACATGTGCGTTGAAGCTAGTTTCTTTCGTGTAAACGACTCGTGTTGATGAAACAACTTGTGTGTTTTCCCAAGGCCACGATGGGCCTGCAGCTTCTACAAAGCGTTACCATTTATTCAGTTTGAGCAATTGCTACTTGGTACTTAAAACTGGTTAAAGCCCAGCAGACCAGTGGGCCGCATGGTTTAAAAAAATCAAGACTTGATAACTGCTTCAAGCATCACTTCAATATTGCTCGGCTCACAGTGACTAAGCAAACTGTGGCCCTTAACACCTCTTTCAAGTAATGCTAAATTAGGGGTGGGCCAAAGGCCAGCACGCACCAATCCAATTAAAGCACTTGGTTTTAATAGTAAAAAAAAAGAAAAGGGGTTAATCGTTTTATTAGTCTTTGAACTTAGACCTGATTTGCATTTGAGTCTCTCAATTTCCAAAATTGTTCCCGTGGTCCTTTAACTTTACTTTCGTTAGGACAAATGGTCATGCCATAAATTTTTGTTAACTTTTTTTGTTAAATGCAGGGTCAAAATGGTATTTTTATATTAGAAAAATGGATAAAAAATCATATCTTTAAAATAACAATAAGAGAAAATCAAATAAAAAAACCGAAAAAAAAATCAAGTTTGTGGGGAGTAGAAATCGGGATAGGAGGGGGGGGAGGGGGGGAGAGTTTATTTTTAATTATTTTTAATTTTTTAATCAATTTAATACAAAAATATCATTTTGCCCCTACATTTAACAGAAAAGTTAGGGTAAATTACTCAAATGATCCTCAAACTTATTCCTGATTTACATTTTGGTCTCTCAACTAAATTATTCGTTCAAATGGTCCATCAACTCTATATTATTCGCTCCAATGGTCCTACTGTCTAATTTTTTTGTTAGATTTAACCTAATTTTAGGGTAAATAATGACCAATTTACCCTCATATTTAATGGAAATATTGACAGAATGTAATGGTAGGACTAATGGAGTGAATAATATAGAGTTGATGGATCATTGGAATGAATAATTTAATTGAGGGACCAACATGTAAATCGAGTATAAGTTTGAGGACTATTTGAGTAATTTACCCCAAAAGTTGATAAAATTGAAGGCAAGACCATTTGTCTTAACGAAACTGAAGTTGAAAGACCACGGAACGATTTTGGAAATTGAGAGACTCAAATATAAATCGGGTCTAAATTCAGGAACTAATAAAATGATTAACCCAAAAAAATATTGATCAAAGTTATATACTTACATTTTCAAATCATAATTCCCCTATAAAAGCACTAGGAGATGCACCGTGGGCATATATGATAAGATATATGCTTCCATCTTCTTACTTGTGTCACGTTATGAATCGGACTTTGGACTAAATGTTTGAACCTCCAATTGTCCTTTTCATATAGAAATCTTGCGATCGATGAATGTGTCTCTAAGTCCAATAATTGACAAGCTTTGCTCCTTTCATGCAACCCAAATTGTCACATTAATTTATAATTAACCAAAAGTTTAACATTACATCGACAAAATAAACTCATTCAAAAGCATGCTTAGCAACTTTTTAATGCATTGTGCTTCACAAAATTTTGGGATAATGCGTTGGAGAGGAATGTTTTTCTGTTTGGCAACCTTGAGATTGTGCCCTACAGAGATAATGTTCTTTTACCAAAATACTACACAAAAGCTGCCATAACATTATTTTATTTATGAGTAGCCAATCAACCCCTAAATTTTCTAAACCGCAACATTATTTTATTTATTTATACCTATATAGCCATAGGCACGCTCCACTTGTATTATATTGGCTCTTTGTTATTTGATTTGTTTTTCCCTTTTGACGGCTAACAAAAGGGGCTCCTGGCGTTAATTAGAACCATCAAACAGGAACAGCCACATGCATTTTCATCCAACAACTTGAAAACAAAACAGAAAGTTAGAAAGAGAGAGAGAGAGAGGGGGGGGGGGGGGGGGGGGGGGGGGGGGGGGGGGGGGGGGGGGGGAGGATAGGGTCTCTTGTACAGATTAATTGTGCCCTTTGGTAGGTTCTCTTTCTCTCCTTTCTAGAAAAAAAGGTACAAAACAATCAAATTCAAATCAGCCACCCCAATATTAATTTTCTTCTATCAACTCCCTTCCCCACGTCCTCACCCTCTACTTCATTGTCTGTACTCTACAAAGATGAAAAGAGAATGTGCAAAAAAATATCGGAAAAAAATCTTGTATGATCATAGCTAAGTATGAATTGAATACGCCATCTTAAGTTTGAATGGAAAGTGTCACATTTGAAAATCAAAACTAAACTTTATTATGACCGTCCCTCGTTGATTGTCTGCGGCGGATTCCATCATCGAGAAGTGCGTGTCCACAAGTTATTGTACCAATTTCTCCCTTGGTATCCAACCTCAGTACTTCGTACTAATATTTACTCATCCCAGCAAAAATTAGTCTTTTCGATATTTTATAACCCACATTTTTGTACTCAAGTTCTCAACCCAAAATACACGTGTTATGGTATGATTAAGGAGAAAATGACTCTAAGATGAAGTCAAATATTTTTCATAAAGAATAACAAAATCCCACCAAAGCCTCACCAAAAGACGCAACATCTTCTCCAAAGCCGCATCAACAACTCTTGGAGACAAGCCGACAAAGCATCGCCCATCCATATATTCCTCCAAAAAAGATATCCAAAAGCTACCTTACATGACCATTTGGACTCTCTTTCCCAACACCTTCTCCCTATCGAGCCTTTCTGCTGCCTTTCCTCACATTCACCAACCCCAACTTATGAGAATATTTAGTCACCAGGCTTTGCCTTCTTGGATTTTGCATCAGAGCTGCTGATACTTCTTTCTTTGTTTACATCATTAGAATCTGTTAGATAGCAGCCTCATTTGAATATAAAATACACATTTACAAAATTGCCCATGTCCTATATATATATATAGCAATGCAACCCCATTGCCACCTCAAAAGGCAGTCTGAACAGTCTCTTTGAAAGTTAATTATACATCCCTCTCTCTCTATGGCTAGGCAAGGACTTGATGGCACTGTTGCTCATTCTTCCATTGTCCTATTGCAAGAGAGGTTTAGGCAATTGCAGAAAGCAAAGGAGATGAGGGAGGAGAGAGAGCTCTTGAGGCAGATGTTATCTGGATCGGAGAGAATTAACGTTCCAGCCACACATTATGAGCCAACTGGGTTGTTCTTCCAATCTGGTGGCTCTGGTGGCTTGACAGATCCTCATTATAAGCCACCTCCCCAAGGCTCAATGTACCACAAACCTAACTTGCAGAGCAAGGATGCTAATTTTCTGCAGGTCTCTGATGATGAGAGTCAAGTCTTGGGAAACATATGTTCAAGTTCAGTATCGGTCATGAACAGAACAAACAACTTCGATGATTCAGATGTTGACACCTCACTTCACCTTTGAAAAACTTCTAGGGTTTATGGGAGAAGCATATATGTTAATCGCTTGTTCTGTTCTTGTTTTTTTGTTTTTTGTTTTGGCAGCTAGATCTATTACTTATATGGGAGAAGCATTAGCAATGTAATTAATCAGTATGTACGAGGAGGATCATGATCAGTATCTTATGTTCCTTTTAGAGTCCAGTCTGATCTGGTCTCTTTGCGAATGGATCCCAGTCATATTCTGTAAGGTTTAATCACTCTTTCCTCTGCATGATTTCTGGAAAAAAAGAAAGAAAAAAAAAGCAATTACCTAGCTCCATGCTGACCAACATTGTGTCCTCATTGATCAAGTTGACAAACAATGGACTAACTAGCTATTTGTCTAACTTCTCTCCGATTATAAGTTGGAATCACACAAGACTACCAGACAGATTGTAAAAAATTATGTACAAAAGAATATGAAAATATCCCCTAATGTCAAGGGAATTTGCACGTATAGAGATTGCATTAAAAATGGATAAATAGATAGATGATAGATGACGAGTGAGCTTTAGAGGGCTAGTTAGGTAGGAGGGAAAAAAGGAAGTATCGTAGAAGAAAAAGGGGGAAATATCTACAACATGGACAACATATTAGAAATAGTCCCGCTCACCTAAGGACCTAAAAATGAGGCCTTGTGAGGTCCCTTAGATTAAAATTATGAGATCATCCCATAAAAAAAATTCTTAACTAGCCCTTAGATTAAAATTATGGCTGCCTGAAAAAGAAAGAAAAAAGGTCCTGCAAACCCTGCCTTAGAAGATAATTGAATGATTTCAGAACATATTATTATACAGACAACCTCTGCCTTTTCAAAGAGCACTCCCTAGTCATATCGACAAGTTACATCCACATCTAGGTTTAGAACTTTTGACAGTAGAGGGAGCTCAAGGCTAATAACAAAATTGGAAGCTCCATGCGGTGAGGGTATAAATGAGCTACTCCACCTAGGCCATCTCCCTTAAAGCTGGCTCTACCTACCACATATTGATCTCAAGATCATAAGAATCCAGTTGGCAAACTTATAGTCCTCAAATACCAGACATGTATCAGGATAGGCAAAACTGAAAATTTCAGCACTCAAATGATTTTTTATTTTTTTTTACAATATTCTTTCCTCATTTTCGTTGTTACTCAATCTTTACCTCTTCTATGATTCCGTGAAAAAGGGAATCGCGGGCAATGCAACTAATGTATACTGAGATTATCAACATTGTCTTCATGTTCATCAGATATTGTATTCTGTGGTTTCTTTTGAAATGAATCCTCGTCATACTCTGTACCATCTGAGTCGTGATCAGTACTCCACTTCCTTTTCATGATTTTGGGAACCAAGCGGGTCACCTCTTTGGGCTCCACTGTCGCAGCATCATTCTCTATCCTTTCAAATCGAACAGAACCAACCTTTCTGGCATTTCCTGCTAGTATCTGCCCCAAAAGAACAATAGCAACACTGATATTACTCTTGTATGAGTTAAGGATTGTTTTTTGTTTTTTGTTTTTTTTTCTAATGCTAAATAATCCAAGGCATACCAAATCTCCCCCAGCCCACCACCAAATACATGATTGACCAACTCAAGATCATCTAGAATTTAACACATGCAAAGAACTAAATGGAGCAAAATATTCATCATACCTCAATTTTAAAAATTTGGTGCTTTTCTTTTTTATCTTTTTTATCTTTTTTATCCTGGTTGTCAGACTTGGACTCATCAATCTCCTCTTCAATTTCCTTTTCAAGGACCACTTTGATGCTCTCCCCCGTCCTTGGGATATATCCAAATGCCTCACATATAAACCCTGATACTGTTTCATATTGATGACCCTGTAATCAAGAAGTGAAAGGTGAGAGATAATGTACATGCCAAAATTGATGGACAATGCTAAATACAATTCAATGCATAATACCGATACGTTTTAAAATGTCTACATTGAAAACGAAAACAGATCACAATTGGGAAAAGAAATCTTCTGTATTACTTTATGCTTTGATTATCAATAATGAGCAGAAATTAATGAGCTCTTGCAAAGTATTACAATTCAGCTCTCAAGTCATAATCATAATTATTAGGTAAGGATAATAATGGTTGGGGGATTCTTTTTTCTAATGTTCTCCGAAGAATGGCTGAGGGTTTGATGCCTGTGTTTTTTTATACAAGTCATATTGGGGGATGGGAGATTCAAACATAGGACATCTAATACAGGGGTAAACGCTCTTAGCTCTTAACCACTTGAGCTACAAGGCCCTCAAAACATGCATGTATTTAAATGGAGGAAATATACGATACCCATAAACCTGTACTCCAAACAAGAAAATCAGCTCTGTAATATTAACTGTGGATAAGAAATGCTACTTCAAATATGGACAGCTCTTCATCAGAAACACAGCCAATTTCTTGTTAATAGTTGTTTCTCATGCAAGAGTTCTATTGAATCTGTTGATCATTTGATATTCACAGCACAGTGGCTTTGGAGAAGTGGTTTTCTGTTTTTTCTTTGTTTAGAGTTTCTTGAGTTTTGCCAATTCTTTTGCGAATGTGCTGTCACAGTGCTGCAAATTTTGTTTCCCAAGAGACATAAGGTGTGCAAGGCTGAACATTTATTGGGTACTAGGGTTGTGCCCCAACAGGGCCTAGGTGCTTTCTAGATTTCTAATATTTTTCTATTTATTAAAATAAATAAATAACAGCTACATGGTATGGTCTAGTTGTATCCCATTGCAATAAATGAGACTGCTCTACTGCTCAAAGTCAACGGATAGAACCATTATAGCAAACTAATTAATTAATCAAATGGAAGATATTGAGTAGGATAGATTTCCCTTGGCTGGTCATAATAAAAGGTGCGGAGAGAATAGGTATGGTGTGATCACGTATAGATAAATTTCAAAACCAATATTCAGGATTTTACACTTGCAAGGATAAATACCTCAGGCATCTTCACATTTAGATCTTCAGAGAGCTGGTCAATAGATGTGTTTGCATCCACATCAAATATACCCTCTGCACGCATTACAATGTAGCCAGTTTTTTTCTGAATCTCCTCCTGGTCCAGCATCAATAATTTCAGTAAGAAATGTAAAAATATGATGATATCAACCAGCCATCACAATGGATTTTTCTTTTTCCAAAATATTAGCATTACCAATTATATTGAGAACAATAGTTTTGTGTGTTTATGGTTCTAAAAGAGTTGCACTCATTTAAGGGGTTAGAAGATCTCCCAGTAAGTGAGGGCTCATTTCTTAAGCATTATATTCGCCGGGACAAAGAAAATCGTTTTTCACTTGTCTGACCAAAAAAACCTTCTTTGATTTTGTAGCTTTCTAATGCACTAATTTTTTGTTATGCATACCAGCATATGGGTTGTGCCCCCTTAGTGCTTTAATTATTGAATTACTCATAAAAAAAAGGTAGATGAACGAGTATAAACACTAGTAGTGAGAATTACTTTTGAATCATTTTCGTCAAATATTTCACCAACAATTTCCTCAACGACATCTTCCAGGGTTACTATCTGTTTCATCACAAACAAGTTAGAGACATGCTGTGCAACATGGTGAATTTTTAACAAAAACATCAGAAGTTCAATTCAACGACGAATGAAGAACATACCCCTACAGTTCCACCATATTCATTAAGAACCACGGCCATGTGAACCTTTCGGATGCGAAACTCCCTAAGAAGATTCCAGACAGACATTGAATCTGCAAAATGGATTATACTTCTTTATGCATTGGAAAATTAAGGACCATAATCAGTCCAAAACAAAATTAAGAACCGGATGGTGTACACTGTTGTTCCAAATGAAGACAGACAAATGCCTGCTGCAGTCAAGGCACACCTAGATTCAATGATACGAATCCTAAGATATTCAGCTCTATGCAAACATCAACTGATGACCAAACTGCTAAATCTGTCAACAAGAACATGAGGCCACACTCATGTAGCATGAACAAATGCTAGAACTGTAAGTGAGCATGAGGCCAAACTCATTAACATGGAATCATGTTGATTAAAAAATGATTTCATATGTACAGGGGAAAGAAAATATAAGTAGTGTAACCACTACTTATCAGAACAGTAGCTTCAAACGACCAACCAAGAACCAGAAACTTCAAAAAGTACAGACAACTTCAACCATGAACAGCCTATAACTGCTTAACGGGCTGTCCAGCGCCAACTTGATACCATGTTAAATAACACAATCAGAAGTGTAAAGTAACGGTGGCAAAACTTTACAAATCACTTAGCCTAGTATCATGCAGCAACATCAGCTCCAGTGTCCTGAACTCATACATTTCATTCAAGGACTCCTACTGATTATGAGCATGACCTAAATAAAATTTGTTACAGCTTATAGAGCACTTGGAACTCAATGTACCAGACAACAGATTAGACAGTTGGGTGGAACCCAAAGGATTTAAACCTTAACGGATCCCCAAGGCTTTGCTGGAATGGGGCCAATACCAAAACCCAGCAAAGGTTATAGACAATGCCAAATCAGTTAAGCAACCGCCACCCAGGCACATCAGTTCCATTGAACCATTTTATTTCCAGAAATGGTTTTGTTTATAAAGTATACAAGTCAGAATTATAACTGCAATAAATGCACAAGAAAATTAAGAGAGAGCAATATACAATGAATATCCAATCTAGAATACATGTGTTTATCAGAACTTAGCATAATACAAAGAATTACCAGGCACAAAGTAAGCAGGTTTCTGAGCCATATCCCCGACAGTAGTACTTTCTAGTAGCTCACCCTTCAAAATCAAACAAATTCACAGTTCTGTGCACTATGAGATTTTTTTATTGAATTAATAAACAAAGAATATGCATCTCATAGAGAGATAAATAGGAGTACAAACTGTCTGACCTTCTGAACATAATCCAATAGATCCATTGCATATGCAATTCCTACTATATTGTCAACACGCTGCTCAAAAACAGGCACCCTATAAGAAGAATGTTCAAAATATTATCAGCTGAAGGCACTAAAGAACTATTCACCATACCACTAAAATTTTGGATTACCTTGAATATTGATGAGTTACCCACAAGTCGTGAAAATCAACTAGTGTTGCACTGGCATCGATGGCAACTACATCTACAAGAGGAGTCATCACCTCTCTAACATGCGTATCTTTTATCTCCAGCACATTTTCAATCATATCCTGCAAAAGGATTTATTTTTCCAATAAAAAGTGTATCTTAAATAAGGAACTTCGAGCACAAAACTTTACAATTAATAAACTTAAAAGGGGGGATGGGGGTAGTAGTGGGATGATGAAAGGAGCACAAGTGTTATTATAGAGAACAAAGATGTTGGAATTTCATATTCATGAAAAGCATCATATTCTACAAAACAGGAGAAATAAAATGGCTATGGACTGGCTAGTAGATGATGCACATACACACATAAACATATATAAATGGGAATGTCTTCTTTGGTCAGATATCTGGAATGTTTTTTTTGCTATGCTGTAAATCAGTTCCACCCCTTCAGGCATAACAAGACCTAATAATTTGTTCATATTAACAGTCTGGCAACACAAGAAGGAGGCAATGTCTTTTTGCTAAATACTGTCAAGTTATGTTGTCATACAGTCATATAGGAACAGACATTAAAGCATGATTCCACCTGATCAATGGTTCAGATTAATAGCTTAGTACCATAACATGCCAGAGTTTGGCATCCGCACCGTTGCCCAGGTATATTCTTGTTTAACAGTATGATCCAGATTGATAATTTAACGTTAGATATGGCAAAAGAGCATTACCGTATATACACATATATAAACAGAGATATTTTGAAACTGAAGTTCATGGAGAAATTCCAAGTGGAAGTTAATCCAGAAACAATCATTTTTCTCTTCATGCACACAAATTTCTCTAGGATAGATTGTAGTGTTACTAAAAATTCCTCACGTCCCAAACAAAGCTGTGGGTGTCAATAACAGCCCAGCTACTCTTTCAAGTGCCTTGATAAATCCAATAGTTTGAAATTATTACTTTTACATCCCCACCCCACTGTCTCTCCTCTCCATATACAACAGGACCTTGACTAGTCAAACAGTATCTCGCAAAATGTATTTCTTAGGAAGATTTTCACTCATCAAAGACGGGATAACAGCAAAATGCCTGCCATATTAAATCTTCACATATAACAGAAAGATTTGGTGGAAACATATTGAAAAAACAATAGAATACTTGATGGCAGAAGCATTGAATTGAGAGCTGATAACATGGATTTTCTTCATTATACTCAGAAAATGAATATTTCTTTTGTAACTTGGAAGTAATGCAGCAGAATAAAATGTTAATGGGAAACCAAAAACTATTCAAGTACCTGTTCTTCCTCCTCTATTGCCCCACTTAACTCTGCCCCCCGCAGCATCAGTTTTAACTCCTCCTCAGTAACATATGGTTCACTGATCATAGAAAAGGTGTAAAACAAAGGCATAATTTTCAAGAAGAACATTTTCATAGTAACCAAAAAACATCCGTAAACAATATTAACAGGTACAAGTTCAATATTCCATATATCTAATTCTCTCTTATCCATAAAATGAAAGCAACACCTTTATGTATTTATCAGGTTAAAAGAAAGATAGCCTTCACAATACTCTAGCATGGTAGATGTTCCACTTACTATCAAGAAACACATGAGATAACAGTCGAAAGATTATGTTAAACTTAATGAATCTAACCCACAACCAATTGGCTAGGTGAAGAGACCCAAGACCATACATATTATTATGCATGGCTTAGAATTTCTGATATGGGATTCTATATTCTCAACACGCCCCTCACGTGTGGCAAGACTGATCCAAACACGTGGATCAATTATATTGAAGATATGGAGTGTGTGTGGTTGTTGGAACAGACACGTGGAGTGTTGGCTTTGACACCATGTTAAATTTAGAGCATCCCACCTAGAACCATTTTGGTAATGATAGAGAAGCCCAAGATATTATACACTGGGATGAAGGAATTAGACCTAGTCGGTGAGAAGCCCAGTTGGTTTGGTTTCAGTTTGGAATTTGGGCAAACCAACTAGCCCGGTTTGATGCATGTTTTGGGCCCCAGCCCTAGCCCATAGTCTATCTCTATCATCCTTCTTAACCCTTTGACGCACAATATTATTTAAATTATAATGCGAACTATTAAGTCCATAAGCACAAAGAGCTAATAACCATAATTGTCAATCAGCACCAGCCAAGCACCAACTGGATTATTGACAAGCAGCAAAAGAAATAAATATGACATAAATTAGAAGTTAGGGAGAATTCAAATTTGGGTTATCAAAAGAGCAAACCTTCTTCCTTTCAACCCGAGTATTTTAGCATCCCCATTGATAGATATGTAACAACTCTTCCCACAGGATATAATACCAATGAGAGCCACGCCACTGGCCTGACCTAGAGGCATCACACCCAACATTGACCAAATTAATCAAGACAAGCAGGAATAATATCAGTTAAGAAAAAATGAGTTAACACAACTAAAAGTCTAAAGAAAAAGTCAAAGATGTCTAATTAGTGGTCATGTGGGTTTTAGTAGAAGTTAGAGAAACTCTACAGTTTCTAACTTACCACAAACCTAGCAACCTCTGTGGGATTGTGAACAGCGACACTTTTGGGAGTTATTTCAGTGAGGAGCAAAATAGCAACCTTGCATCACCAAGATAAATAAACAGTATTAAATATTAGTCCCACTAGTACATTATTTTCTTATCTATGTATATGCAGCCTCTGGCCTTTGATAAGAAATGAGGAGAGGAAAGACAGAACACTGATTTTGCTCTTACATCTAAAATAACAACTTTTCAACAAAAGCCAGACTCAACACAGTAGAAATAGCATTCTCTTCTTTAATTTCACTTAATAAAACAAATTAGACTCTTTCAGAACTATGAGTTTAGTGAATCAATCTTTCTCTATCTAGACACAGAGATATAGAAAGAGAGAGAGTGCAGGTACACACTAAAAAAGAAACAAAAACTGTACTTTATACAAAACTAAAAGACATCCATTTTTTTTAATAAAGGAGTTTCTTAAGCCCCTGCCCCCTCTGTTTCCAACAGACAAAAGGGCAATCGTAGAAATATTTTTTTCTGAGATTACTGAGTGAAGACTACATAATACTAGTTATTAGAAGTTTGCTGATACAAAAAGGGTACGGTGAAAAGAACAAAAACAGACATAAATTAAGCACTAAACAACATGTTTTAAAGTTTGAATGTCCAAAATACTTATCCCTATATCAAACTCTGTACCTCCATATGTATGCTTATTAATTGATCAAGCAAGGAAAATGAAACATACAGTCATTACTCCAGTTGCTGCGCTAACACCAGCTTCACCAAATATTGCTGTTGCAGCATCTGTAACTAAAGCAGTTGCTCCAATATTGACAACACTGAGTACACAAGGAAATTCTACAATAAGAAAGAAATGTTCAACTTCACGATGGAAGAGTAGAAAAATTAATAGCAACAAAAATGAGAAGGAAAGTACGTTGTTCCAATAAGTATGGTTGTTAAGAACCGAGTAACATCATTGCGAAGCAATTTGAAGACACCATCTTCAGACTCTTTCTCAGCCAACTCACGCACCTGACACAGATTAATATCAATTAACTGATGTTATTTCAAAATCCTAATGGGTCAGATCATTCATTTTCTTTCAGTAAGCTAATAGGTTGATCATTTACTGAAAATTGGATATGCACATTTCAAAGTTACAATTTTATGTACACATAAGCACTGAAAAAGAAGAAAGCCATAATATATTAAGGTCCTTAATTCCATATTATTTGGAGGTCATTTAAAAAGCTAACCACAAATACTTTTAACCCTCGTGTATGAAATCAAGTCTGTTAAATTAGCAAGTTTAAGAAAGGATGCTTTGCAGTCCAAGGTCAAAACTGTAATTTCCACTACAATCTATAGAGAACAAGAGTCTAACTCTACTTCAGGGTACAAGGATATAAAACCAGACATGGAAACCAGCCCACAAATGTTAATGAATGATAAAAAGTTGGCATTGGCGAATATACAGTGTTCCTCCGTTGTTAAGTCAAATTACCCATAACTTAAAAGGATAAGTAACATAAAACTTACACTTACAGTTATCATTTCGAACATCATCAGAAATGGCTTAGTTGTAAGTTACTTCATTAAAAAAGAGTCATAAAGAGTGCAATGTCCAGAGGTGGACAAGAAATTCGTCATACAAACAAATCAAAAGCAATCTTTCACAATGCCTATGATATAAGCATTCACAGAACATAACAAATTCATACCTTCCAGGGCCACAGTGTGGTAATTGAAGTCTCCGCCATTGAGAAAAACGCCGAGAGTCCCAAAAGCAAAGCCAAAATCAAACCCTGCTCTTTGAAGAGCTGAAGAACCTGCAACGTCTTCGGCCAGGCATTCCTGAGCAACAATATGCTCTGCCCAATAACCCCATAGCCTGCATTCACCACACCCTCCACCGCAAAAGCTCTTCTGCACCCATAAATTAAAACCCCACAAACCATGGCTGCCAAAACAATTCCGCACTTTACCAATTCCTTAACAAAATCAAACTTTGAACCCGAAACAGCATCTGCACTGCCCGAACTCTCATTATCATCAGCTAGAGCTTGCAAACGAGCTCTATTAACCAACAAGTCAACTCCTTCACATCTTGGACCTAAGAAGCTCCTAAAACCACTATTACCAATGCAGTTCGACTCCAATTGAAATGGGTATCGATTATTTTGCAGCGAAACCTTCATGGGAAATTTTGTTTGCTTATTGCAACACATGAAACTCCATGATTTCGAGCAAGAATTGTACCTAGGCAGAGTCAGAATGGAAGACTCAAGCGCCATTTCGATAAATTACAAGCAAATAACAGAATGTGAACAAGACCCAGAACGAAAATTTCAACACCAAAGAACTAAATGGGAATCTCAGCGCAAAGAATCGAACGAAATTATTATTAAAGCTTTGAAATTGGGGATATTTTTTGGCTAATATGTATGTGGAAAAGCAAAAGGGCGCTCATACAAGGGGGGATGTACAATGGTTTTTTATTTTCTTTTATAAATTTGGGATTTGAAATATTGGGTTGGGCAAAATGGGAAGTTGAAGCGGGGATAAGGAAGGGGGGAGGCTAGGGTTTTAGCAGGATTTAAAGACGGCAGAGAGAATGGGAAACAAGAGGGTCATGGTTGAAGGAAAAGCGAGGGGAGATAGAGAACTGGGTGTGGGATATTATTTGGATTGTTCATTAACATGTTTGGTTGTTGGAGAAGGCGAACTGGACAACTGAACAAATTGAAATTGAGCTTGGTTTGGTTTGGCAGCGGCAAGTTGGATTGACATTACAAGGACAGGCATTGTCCCTTTGCATCTTATTTAATTTGGGAGAAAAGGGCTAAGCAATTTGGATTAAGGCTGGCATTTTAGACCGAAAAACCGCAAATGTCAACCGAGGTCTTATTGCATCTAAATCGATTTATCACAAAAATTGATTGAAACATGCGGTTTATAGAATTGACCACAATATGCGATTGCGGTTGTAATTCCGCATATTCAAATAATGCAGTAGAACACAAACAGCAATATAATTTGATTAATTATTAAAATAAATACTTTTAATTGTTTTATATTAATTAACAGAGGTTAGGACTTCATCCTTTAGATGAATCTTTCTCTTTTCTCTCCTTTTTTCTTCTTCTTTTTCTTTTTATTCTTCCTCTCTCTGAGACTCACCTAGGCTTTGAATGTATTACTAATGATGTGTATTCTTCGTCAATCTCTTGAAGTTCCTTCTATTGTTTTTTTATTTTAAATCTCAGTCTTGAAGAAATATTATTTGAATATTTAATGAATTAATATAACTTAATTAGTAAATAATTGAACTTTTATCTAGTAGGAACCGGGGTTTCAATTAGTATTGCAAACTCATATGTTGTGTTGGTAATTTTGTTAGGTTGTTATTAGTGGGTTAGCCGGGATAATCTCTAACTTGCAATCAACTATTTAGTTGATTAATTGTGCATTAGCACGATTGTGGATTGTATTGGTTTATTTTTAATAATAAAGTTCATTCTCTCTGTATACGAGTTAAAGAATCATTGCCAATGATAGAAAGTTTTGCTTATTTCAGTAGTATTTTTAAGCATGAGCAGACTCTCTTTTTGTTGATACCAAGTTTTGTAATATTATATTGTTCCCTATACCGACAATTGCGGTATAACGACTGCAATATACCGATAATTGCAGTATAATGACCGCAATATACCGAAAATTGTGGTATAACAATCGCAATATATCGACAATTGCTGTATACAACAATATGTCGGTCGATCACTGATTCGTATTTTTACCATACCACAATATGTCGGTCGGTTCACGATATCATTGAAAAGTTGTGGTAACCGAACTGGAACCATCCCTAATTTGGATATTGCATTTGAGAAATCCATTCGTTAGATTGTTTGATATTGAGTATTGCTAAACAAACCCTAAAATTAACTGAGTACAAAACTATCACCTACTCAAATGGTGGAATTGACCAAAATCTCCTACTGAATTAATTTCAATTCCCCAAAAAAATAGAAAATCTTGGGATGATTTATACAAAAATTGCATATAGAATCTTTGCATGGACATTGAAACCTTTTCTTTGTTTTTATTTTCCCCCCTACTACTATGAGATTGCCCTATTAAATCTACTCCCACAAGAGCTTAAGAAATTAAAGATTTTGATGCAAACTCAAAATTTGAAAAGAATGTACAAATTCATGTAAAAATAGAAATTTGGTATAGGATTGGTATGAGGGGGTTGTGTGATAGAGTGTACTAGGATGTACCAGGGGTATTTTTGGTAGTTAAATAGGGTGCACTTAGTTAATTTTACATTTTGATTAAAATATTATAGTGCACTTAGATCATAGGGTGTACTCAATTAATTTTAGTGTTCGTTTAACAACACTCTTGATATTTTGAAGGGATTTTGATCGAAATGGTCCATGAACTTATGTCTAGTTTTATTTTTATTTTTCAACTAAATTATTACAAATCTATCAGTATGTCAAATTTTGTCAATAGTCGTTAATTTTAGGGCTAAAACCATCAATTTGAACTAAAATATGAATAACGTAATTAAAAGTTACCCTCCGTTTGGATGAGAGAAAACAACTCAGAATTTAGATAAAAGTTGGGAATTTAATAGGAGAAATTGACAATTCCCTTATTTGGCAAGTTAAGCGTAGAATTTATTAAATGACACGCGGAAAAAATCATGGAAATTAGAGCATCAAATTCCCGAGTTTAATTTCCATCAAAATAGGAGTCATTTCACAATTTCCATGATGGCATTTACAAAATTCGACGTACATAAATCCAAAAACTGAAATCTTCAATTGCCAAAAATTGAAATGATGGAAATCAAAATTCCGTCACTTTAGAATTCTATGCAATTTTCAATTTCTTCATCCAAATCAAAATTCCGTCATTTTGACCAAAATGGTCGTCCAACTAATTTTTTTCATCCCAATAATCCTTTAACTCTTTCTTTCGTGTCAAATAAGTCCCATCGTCAAATTCTATTAGTGCAAGGGTGCATATAGGGAGGAGTGGTCAGCGGAGCATGCGTGGTGGAAAATGTTACATTATGACCAACTTGAAATGAAAGAGAGAGTTACTATTGGGGTGAAAAGATTAGTTGGGGAATCAAAATGGAACTTGGGCATAAATTCAAGGAAAAAATATATTATAAAATAACAATTAACTTCTTTTTAAATTATTTAAGAAATTTAATACTATTATACTATTATGGGGTCTTTCTTTCTTGCATATGGCATTCATTTCAATTCCATGTGTATCTCTCAGTTTTCTAAAGTAAAAAGTACAAGTTTACAAGTTGTAAATCTTTAATAACATAGTGTTGATCAACCAATTTCTTTTTAATTAGGCTACATTTTATTGCATAGATGCATGTTTGTAATTTAGTGTTGTATATATGAATTGGTTGTTCTACAAATAAATAGGGGATTCGGGATGGGATGGGGATTCCCCGAAAAGTTTTATTGGGAATTGGGGCAGCGATGGAGAGCAGGGACGAGAATGGTATTGTCAAACCCGGCCTCGAACTGGCCGATTGCCATCCTTAACTCTTAGAAGTGGCAAACCTTCATTAGTCAATTGGACAGTCTATAACGTAGTTGAAATTTTTTCTTTGACTCAATTTTATTATGTAATTGTGTGGGTTAGGCCTGTAACAGTTTGGTCTATTCTACCAACGAGCCCAATAAGAGCTCACTCATGTCAAAACCATGCACCGATATTGTCCTCACTTTAACCACCTAGCTCCAATCCTTGGGTTGGGTTAGTTCCTAAAGACCTTTAGTTGTGGAGTTTTAACTTAAAAGACCTCAGTACAATTAGAAGTGGACCACCTATATTTGAACTATATATTATTGTTGTATTCTCCAATGTGAGACTTACCCATCATGACTTGTATCAAGCTACCTACACCAACAATCTCCATCTTGGCAAGATCCAAGCCAAGGTAAGCTGCACATTACAACACTCGTAGTTTTCAAGAATGACATGGTCCTCGTAACTCCACCTCTTCCCACATAGATTTCTTGAGCCTCGTTAGGAGCACTTGCTCCACTTGACCCTAAGATTTTCTCGAGCCTTGCTAGGAGCCCTTGCTCCACCTAGTTAGTCAACACTAGGATTTCCTTGAGCCTTTTAACTTTGTTATGCATAGCCCTTGCTCTATTAGTCCTCTCCACCTTTCTCCACCGTCTAGGAATTTGATTGAGTTGCCACCTTGAACATGTCAATGGCTACACCTTGAACATGTTAATGGCTGCACCTTGAACATTTCCACCCACAAGGGCTAAGTCTAAGGCAAGGGCAAGCAAGGGCTGCCACTATTCACGTGAATAGTGTCAGCCTTTGCATTTGTGGTTCCATCCATGAGGGCAAAGTCTAGGGCAAGTCTAAGGCAATTACTATTCATTGTACTTTATTTCCTATTTTTTTTATACTTCAAACCATTAATTTTGATAATCTTTTGTAATTAAATTTTCGGATAAGATTTTCACCCTCTAAAATTGTGCCACGTGTCCCATGTCAGATACGATTTTCAGATATTGAAAAAAAAATTATAATATCATATTTCAGATAAAATTTTCACCCTCTAAAATTGTGCCACGTGTCCAATGTCAGATAAGATTTTCAGATATTTTAAAAAAATTATAATCTCAGATTTCAGATAAGATTTTCACCATCTACAATTGTGCTACGTGTCAAATGTCAGATAAGATTTTCAGATATTTAAAAAAAATTATAATCTCAGATTTTAGATAAGATTTTCATCCTCTAAAATTGTGCCACGTGTCATCTCTATATTCTAAATCCCTCTATAAAACTACACCATTGACTCATACCTCTCACACCATCTCTTATCTATTCCTTCATTTCTCAGATTTTAGAAAACACATTCTACTCTCAATTTCAAACTTGTCGAGGGTGTTTGAGAGGCAACAGAAACAAAGGGAAGAAATCCGGCGTAGAAGTGCTCAAGAAGATCGGGACGCCGATGAAGAAGAGGAACAACTGCTTGCAGCAGCGGTGTGTATGATGGATCAATCAAGGCAACACCGTCGTCGTCGTGCCCCGAATGTGGACAGACGTAGGGAGTCTCGGGGTAAGAATCTCATGGAGGATTATTTTATCCCAAATTCGTTATATCCTGCTTCTAAGTTTCGAGAAAGATATAGAATGCAGCCACATTTGTTCCAAAAAATCATGCATGATATTTGTAATTACGACACATACTTCATTCAAAAGCATGATGCTGTTGGAGCTTTGGGTCTTATCCCGGAGCAAAAACTTACAGCTGCTTTGCGGATGCTTGCTTATGGGGCATCTGCAGAGCAGGTGAATGAGATTGCAAGGATGGGAAAATCTACTGTCCTAGAGTGCTTGGTGAGATTCTGTGATGCAGTGGAAAATTTGTACACGAGGGAGTACCTTCGCAAACCCACGCCAAGAGACCTGCAACGGCTTCTACAAAAAGGCGAGGCTCGAGGTTTCCCAGGAATGATTGGAAGCATCGATTGCATGCACTGGCAGTGGAAGAACTGTCCTACTGCTTGGCAAGGGGAGTACGGGAATCGGAAGGGCCAAAAAAGTATAATTTTGGAGGCCGTAGCTTCATTCGATTGTTGGGTTTGGCATGCCTTCTTCGGGGTTGCCGGATCTCAGAATGACCTCAATGTCCTTGGTCAATCCCCAGTGTTCGACGAGGTATTGCGAGGTCATTCCCCCCATGTCACGTACCAAATCAACAATACCGTTTACTCTGGTGCGTACTACCTTGCCAACGGAATTTATCCTAGGTGGACGACATTCGTGAAAACAATTCTGAATCCCCAATCCGAGAAGGAAAGAAACTTTGCTTCCTTTCAAGAAGGTTACAGGAAAGACGTGGAGAGGTGTTTCGGTATCTTGCAAGCTCGTTGGGCAATTATTAGAGGTGTTGCTCGGATGCTAGATGAGGAGGTGCTGCGGAGTATTATGATGACTTGCATCATCCTCCACAACATGATTGTGGAGGATGAGTATGACTATGATGCTCAAGAGGTGTTTGAACCCGATCCAATGAACACATCGTTGACAAGAATATATGAAAGGCCGATTGGACCAAATGGACTACAACTGGAGCCCGAACCCTTACTTCGGGATGGTCAATTCAACAACCCCATGATTGATCGGTATCAAGAAATGCAATCTTCATATGTTCACGAGATACGTCAAGGTGACTTGGTCGAGCACTTGTGGGAGATGAAAGGCAATCACAATGGATGAAGTCAAGATTAGTGCTTTGTTTGGAATTATGCTTTGTTTTTAATTATGCTTTATTTTGTGTGTGGTTTTTTTTGGAATTATGCTTTTTATTATTATTATGCTTTTATGTATGGTTTGTTTTGTGTGTTGTTTGCAATAAATGAAGGTTTTTTTTAATTAATATTTGTTTTGATGCTAAAATGTTTTTAATAAATAGTCATTTTATTTAATGCTTTTTTTATTGAATAAAAAGGAAACAATACAACAAATTAAAGGATAATACAACAATACAACATATGGCAAAGGTGTTTCAATACAACCTAATGGTTTTCATCATTTAACCAATCCGTATTGCTAGGTCCGTCGTCATGGAAAAGTTTTCTTCTCATCACATCTCTTCGTCGTAGCTTCCAATAGGCCTTTGTTTCGGGAGACATATGGCTCGTATCCATGGCCATGATTTTCATCTCTCTATCCTCTATGTCTTTTTCTTGTGCCATTTGTTGTTGCATAACAAATGTTTCCTCTCGTGCCACGTCCATTTCATCTCTTTTCAAGTCTCCCTCCATTCTTAGTGAGGTGCTCTTAGCTATTTGCTCCAATAATTGTACACATTCATTGGTCGAAGTGCCCCCTCTCTTGGCCTTTGCCGCCTTTCTCCCAATAGGTCTCGGCGGACGTGGCACAAATGGTGACTCCGTTTCCATTGGGGAGTCCAATGGAGAATCGGTTGATGTCGAATCGTGGAGTGGCGTCTCATTCATCACAACCGGCGGACCGGTGGGAATAATTTTGAATCTCGAACAATCCTTCACAATTTCCCAACAATGGAAATGCACGAAACTTTTTTTGCCTTGCCCCATGGCACCGAACCACATTTGTGCTTGTATCATCTATTAAAAATAAATAATTGGAAGTGCAAGAAACAAAAATTATTATGCAAGAAAATATAAACTATTTTGAAATGCAAAAATAAAATTGATTATGCAAGAAAATATAGACAAATTAAAGGTGCACCAAGAAAAAAAAATTATGCAAGAAAAACAAATAGAATATGCAATAAAAAAAAAGTGACATTGAATTGATTAAAATGGCAATTATAAATATTTTACCTCATCGGTCAAATTTTGACCGCTTTGAATGTTCGCCTTTGCTTTTGTCAAGGCATTTCTCCATTTCCCTAACTCTTTATTCAGAAGTTTCCATCTACTAGACAAGGCCATTTCGGTCCGAATAGAACCCGATCTTTGACAAAATTCTCCATGAATTTTGCTCCACATGTGATGAAACTTCATCTCATTGCCCGTGATAGGGTCATGACTAATGTTCACCCAAGATTGACACAACGCAATATCTTCATTCGTTGACCACGAGCCTCCGACTTCAATAGAAGATGCCATTTGTTTTTTTTATACAAATGGAAAGTAGTAGAAAAATGTGAGTGGAGAGTAAAAAATATTGGAAGGAGAAGAGTTTGTATGGAGAATTGGTGTGGAAGTGAAAAATGTGAGTGGAGATAAAAAAATATTGGAAGGAGAAAAGTTTGTATGAAGAATTGGTGTGGAAAGTGAATAATGTGAGTAAAGAGTAAAAAATATTGGATGGAGAAGAAATTGTATGAAGATTTAGTGTGGAAAGTAAATAAAATGGTTAGGTATTTATAGAGAAAAAATACAGAATTTTTGGGTATTTTTTTAAAAAAATTTCAGAATTTTTTTGATTTTTTTTGCAATTTTTTAAGCAAAAAAAACGAGGACCGTTGAATTTCTGGAAAAAAGCCATCCGAGAGTCCTCATCGCGCCACGTGGCAAACGCCCGTTGGAGGCTGTCAGGTGGTGACGTCAGCGCTGGCGTCACGCTGACGCCAGCGCACGGAAGTCAAATTTTTTTACCGTTGGCGCGTGAATTACACGCGCCAACGGTAAAAAAACCGTGCGCTGACGTCACCAAACTCGGGCTTCAGCCCGGGCAAGACTTGCCCTTGGGCTTCCTCGGGCTCGTGGGACCCACCATGAAACCGGGCTACGAGCCCTGCACTGGAGCCATCTCGGGCTCTCTCTGGCAGCCTTTCACCCAATTTGGGTTGGGCGCTGGAGATGCTCTTAGAGGCTTACAAGTGGGATGGAAGCGCTATGAATGGGCCCCTCAAAACATTCTAACTAACCCATGTTGTTTCCAAAAATAAAGCATACACGTCAGACGGCTACCACCGATCACCTATTCAAATGATGCCACCTCATCTGCAACTCTCTAGTCCCACATCAGAAAAGGAAAACAAAAAGATTCAACCTTCCATGTATAAAAGGGAGTACTTTCCACCTAAAAAATGTAATTCGAGTCTTCTTCATATTTGTGTATAATACTTTTGATAACTTCATTTGAGCAAAAAATATTGACTTAGGCATTGAAGGGTGTTTGGTAGACCAACCACCACCTCTTGAATAATCCCATTTTGTTTCTTTTTCGGGAAATAGGAGCCAACAACCACCTTACTTGGCCACTCCAAGTAAGGAAAAAAAAATGCAGCCTCCAAACCTAAGTTTATCCTTGAGGAAGGGTTGACATGGTTTGAGCACTCTGATTGGTTGAGCATCTGTTATGCATCAACAAAATCATGTCCCCTATCTTTTCCCAAGGGATGGTGAATGAGAGATTCATTTTCCATATTTGGTAATGCTGGGAAAGTAACAAGGACATATCATATTTCCTTTCCCATGTTTGGTTTGTGTAGGAATGGAAAAAAACTTTGTTTAGCTTTCCAATTATACCCAAAATAGAAATATGAAATAAATAAAATAAATAAAGGTCGTCGGGTTTAGCTGAGTGGAAAAGGGCCTTGACTTGACAAGTGATCTCAAAATCGAACTTCCATAGCATCTTGATAGTGTGTGTGTGAAACCCCCTCGCCCTTATAGTTTAGACTATTACTTGTATTAAAAACAAAACAAAAAAAATTCCAACAACTCTCTTTGTTGTTAGATAAAATTGCAATTATAAATTGTTAACAGGCAAATTGGTAACGAAAAAACTGCATTTAAGGATTTGAAAAGAGTCCTAGATTGGAGTGTGCACTAGATTTTATTTTTGAAAAAACTTGGCTCCTCAAAATTGAGGAGGAGCTCCTCCTCAAAACAAATTGAGTTTTGACACTTGTCAAATTCGTTTAATTTTTTGAGCATGATTTGGCTACGTAAAATTGAGGAGAAGCTCCTCTTTAAAACCAATGGAATTTTGACACTTGTCAAATCTTAGCAACATTGAAAAAGTTTCAACAAAAAAGAAAAAAGAAAAAATTAAAAATTTGACACGTGTCAAAACAAGATTGATTGTAAGAAGGAGCTCTTACTCAATTATAAGGAGCCAAACTTTTTCCTATTTTTTTTCTCTTTTGAATTCCTTGGTAAAAATGTGCACTATATTAGACATCTCGTATTTGCAAGTTTCAAGTCAATTACATATTTGCAAGCCACCTTTTCATTGTCAAGCCAAGCGCATTAATTTGACATGCGCGAGTGTGGACTCTCGGCTTTCTCCCTTCACCCTTGCATACGTGCATTGAACGTTCTCCTCCCTAAGTTCTGTTAACATAGGTTTTCTCTCTGGTCGTGCTCTTTGATCCTTCATCGTCCATTCCTTTTAAAGCTTTCCCCTTTCTTTGTTGAAAGTTTCCGTGTATGTTGTACTGGGTCTTAATCTGTTCAAACTTGAAAAGGCTTTTAAACTTGAGAAATTGTACAAAAATTAGATCTTGTGATGTGTTCGCTCTACTTATATATGAACTATCTTTTACCGGTTAGTTTTCGTTTCTTGGAGAACTTATATGTTGATTAGCATTTTTGTTTGGCCCAAAGTAAAAATCACAATTAATATGTCGTTCGAATCGCAATCTCTTTGTTGCTGCATTTTATCACACACAATGTCTGTTAAAACTTATGATGGTCATTGGTTAAGGCATTTATTTGTATGTTCGTGATGTGTGAGATTATGTCACAGATCATCACACTATTATAATTCATTACTTTTAGCCATTTTGTAGGATGAGCATGGCCTTCACAAGAATCTAGATCAGGAGTTCGCTCAGAAGGTTTCTGCAAGCCAAGCTAAAGAAATTTAAAATTATAATTATAAAAATAAAAAATAAAAAACTACCAAGATAACAGTAAGCAATGTAATTTTTTTTTCTTCCCATAAACATAAACATAAAGATGAAACAACGTGCATTAAAACTAGATTAGTGAAAACATTTAAGAAAGACACATTGGAATCACTTGTAATCATTAAGCAAAACAACATCAATCATTCATTTCTACTTCTAACTTTGTGCACGTGAAGACTCTGCTTTGGTTTTTTCATCATTTTACTTCGTAAATCTCTTCCAATCACTTTCACAGCACAATCAAGTTTTCCAGTTGAGAGTAGGAGATATCCCGTAGATATTCCAATTACCATTCCAATCCCATACCCCATCCATACTACTTTCCAATGAAATCCGTTCACATCCTCCAAATCATCTTCTTGCTGAAAGGATGACGATGGCAGTGGATATACCACAGAATTGATGCAAGTTCTGGAAAGTGGAAGTCCACACAATCCCAAATTTCCATTGTATGAATCGTTCTCAAATGTATCAAATTGCTTGCCATTGGGTATGGACCCCACAAGTCGATTTTCTGAAAGGTTTAATTTTGCAAGCATTGCCAAATCTGCCAATTCTCTAGGAATCTCACCAACAAGCCTGTTTGTAGAGATGTCTAGCCATTCAAGATTAGTCAAATTACCAAAAGAGCGTGGAATATAACCTGTAAGCTGATTGTGAGAAAAGTTAAGCCCTTTCAATGATTTGAGCTTACCAATCACCGTTGGAATGTCTCCTACGAAAATATTGTTTGAGAAATCAATGGTTGTGAACATGACTAGGATTTTTTCCAACTGAAAGTAGGAACCTTTTATCACTACCATCACAGTGTCCTGATAATAGCCATGATCCATGTATTTCAATCCATTATCTCGTACATGTATCATACCCATCAAGTTCTCAAAATATTTCCTTGGCAAAAGACCACTAAACTGATTGTGGGAGAGGTCCATAATTCGCAACATTCGGAATGGAAATCTAGTTTTTGACTGATTATAGGACCATGAAATTTGTTAGATCTCAAGATAAGAACCTGTAACATTGGAAGGGATTCCAACCAGTTGGGGAAGGTGTCGTTTATCTCGTTATTTCCTAGGTCGAGCACTTCCAACTTTCTACAATTCAACAGAGTTCGCGGCAATGGCCCTTCCAACTTATTTCCATTAAGGTCAAGATTCCTCAAGATGCTATCCTTTGTGAATGTTGAAGGGATCACTCCAAGAAATTTATTCATATGTAAATCCACAACTGAGAGGTTGTGACCGGTCAAATTTCCTATACATGGAGAAATTTCGCCGCTCATGTTGTTATTAGACAAATCAAGGACTACAAGGGAACTGAGGTTGCAAATCTTTGAAGGAATCCCTCCCGTCAACTGATTGTGTGATACCAAGAAGACAAATGTAGAAGGTGGTGGAATAGGAAGTTGTCCTTGGAGCAAATTGGTGCGGAGGTCAAGAACTTGTAAGTTTTTCCACGGAAATACTTGTTCTATACCTGTCAAAGAGTTATTAGAAAGATGAATTTGCCTAAGAAGATTTTGGGCTTTCTGAAACTTTCCAAACTTCACAAACCCACTGAAGTTATTTGATGCCAGATATCGAGCTCTCCCAGGTTTGGAAATTCAAAGATTGATCTTGGAATTTGGCCATGTAATCTGTTACTACCAAAATTAAGATACACCAAAGGAACTAGATTGGAATTCTTTGATGTTGCCAATGAATTGGTTGTCGTTGAGCCTTAAAACTTCCAAAGAGGGCAAGATATACAGCCAAGATGGTATTGTTCCGGTAAGTGAGTTATTATATAAGGAGAGGACGTTTAAATGCAAAGGAATAGGACCGACTAGCCGTTCTTTTGAAGAATCATATAAAGATGCAGGCATTTGTGTTGAGTTACTATGAAGATCTGGAAGTTGACCCAAAAAATTGTTGTTTGAAAGATCTAAGGAAATGCGACTCTCCATGTTTAAAAGCGACCATGGGATCTGGCCACCAAAACCATTATCTGAGAGGTCCGACTCCGTGATTTGTGTAAGATTACCAAGCAATGTAGGGTATGCTCCTACAAAATTGCAATGCTCAAGATACAAAACACTCAAGCACTTCAAAGTTGTAGTCAGATTCGGTAAATCTATTGAGATTCTAGTCCAAGAGAGTCCCAAGAACTTGAGTGGACTGCTCCAATTAGATTTTGGGAAAGAACCATTGAGCTCATAGTTGTATCTTAAATCAAGTTCATGGAGGTTTGGTAGGCGGAAAATTTTCTCTGGGAATTTCCCTTTCAAACTAGAATCAAAGAGTCTAAGAGATGTCAAAGAAGAAGGCAAATTCATGAATGAATCAAGTACAACTGAAGATATGTTAACACTGTCCAGACATAGCTCCTTAAGCTTGGTTAGGTTTTGGGCAATTCTTTTCAAACTAACTGTCCCTAGGCTCACTTGAGTCTCAGAAGAGAGATTAAGTGAAGCCAATTTGGAAAGGTAGGAGATTTCAAAAGGGATTTGACCAGTGAAGTTGGAGTTGGAAAGGTCAAGGTGAGTCATACTTACAAACCCGCCAAAGTTGGATGAAACTGGGGAACCTCTAAAATTGTTGTTAGAGAGGTCTAGCCTCCGGAGATGACGAAGGGAGAAAAGACTGCTGTTGTGATGAATGTTGCCTTGAAGCCCACTGTACCCAAGGTTGAGGCCTATCACGTGCCCCGTCATTCTTTCACAAGTGACGCCACTCCATGTGCAACAGTCCTTGCCCTTATCCCAATAGACTGTTTTAGGATAAGGAGTGATTCCATAAACAAAAAAAGCATCAACAGAATCAGAACCAGAGGTATCAATAGAGAATGAGTTCTTGAATTGAAGTAAAGCAGAACTATCATCAAGATGACACAAATGACCTGAAGATGAAGAAGAATTAAATGATGATAAGCAGATAAATTGAGAAGTGCATAAAAAGAAGAGGAGATACAGCCATGAAGACGACTCCATCCTAGACATGAAACTATTTTTGTGCTGAAATGCTGTGTGTATAGTTGGATATTCTACATGCATATTTATAGGCATGCCACCCTATTTGATTATTTATTGCCCCGCCTTTGCAAAATGTTAAAGAATAAATTGTTGACAAAGCACGATTGAATATGACAAGAATGTTTGATGCAGATATATGGCATGCGCCTGTGCTGCAAGTGGCAAAGCTTTTATCTTTTTGTGAATGCTTTTGTTTCTTTTCTTTTTTTTTTGCTTGAACATTCACAATTTACAAGAAAATTTTATAAGGAGTGATCAACGATCATATTACGAATGTATTGTCAATTATTTTTTATATATATAGTGTTAAATTCAGAGAGACGGGCCAACAACCCACTACTAACAACACCAATATTGTCTCTAACTTAACCACCTACAAAGTCTAGTAGGTGTTGGGTTTTATCATAAAAGGCCTCGGTATTATTAGTAGTAGAACAATTTATTATATTTTGTATTTTATTTAGTCAAGTTTCTAATGTGGGACTCATATTCTTCAACATATAATCCCCTTCTATTGATGGATTCTTCAAATAATTTTATTTGAGGGACACCCTTTAAGGTCTCATATGTAATTTGTTTTCAACGATCCAAACCATCTATTTTTCACATCTTCATTCAGAGATCATCCTTGCAAAACATCATGCAAATTGAAAATCATTAAGGCATTTAATTGAGACCAACAAAATCAATGAACACGGTGCTTTAAGAAAGTACTTGAATTTCAATTATTTAATTAAGTGGTGAAATGATATTGGATTCAAATAATTTTTTTTGTAGAAATGATTTTTGAATGAATATCTACAAAATAGACGGTTTGGATTAGTGAAATACAATGTTGACTGAGCTCTACAGGGGTGTCCCTCGAGTAAGTATTTGAGATCTCTCTCTCTCTCTCTCTCTCTGAGAGGTTGGTCAGGTATTTCTAAAAGAAAACGTTTCATTCTTATGATCAAAGGTATCTACTACTGTATCTTCCACACCAGTCTATTTCAAAAATGGCAGACAAGCAAATCTCAAGGCATCTCAAGTTTGATTTGGATGCTATGAGTTAAATAATCTTAGAATCCTGCAAACATTATGTTCTTCTAGCTCTTATGATCACCACAGCATTTGTTTATTCATTATTATAAAGGAAGTAAAACTTCGGTTTAGGTTTGTGAGATTGTTAATTATATAGAGATAATGCTGTTTCAACTTTTGAGTAGTATACATTTTCTTTTCCTTTTTTCAGTGGTCCAAAAGTTACAGAGTCCCATTCAAAAAGGAAGGCTATGAAAATCCCGTGAATCTTTGCTCCAATACGATGTACCTGCCGTCATCCAATTATTAAAGATTTTGGAGAATTCTGAGCTTGCCAAACTCCACAATACCACTCAAGTTTTTTGATGATAGATCAAGCCATAAAACATTCGTAAGTTCAATATCGATTTCGGGATTTCTACCACAGGCCTAACATAATGATAATTGATCACTAGAGTCTTCGACCACATCACGTAGCTGGTGTAGGTTTCATCCCACTGACTGGAATGAACCCTGTGAAATGGCAAAAACTGACTTCTTCTTGATGGAAGAGTCTCGGTGGAGGAGAAGACAATGACCACCCCATCATTAATTCCTCAAGATTTTCTGAAATTGTTAAGGATGATAAAATTGAGAAGCAGATGAAAACATTTGCTTGGTTACATGTGAATGCAAGTAATTCTGAAGGACAAGTTAAGGTCTGTTTCTTGGAATTAATATGTAGGGCAGCTTGGCTTGTTAAGAAAGTAAAATCTTCAAAACGTTGGAAGTGGCTGCTTTTGTTAGGATAGGATTCCATCCCATGATAACTGTTTCTGTGGTTTGATTTTTGTTAAGAAGAAGTGCTTGCTAGAAGGACTTTTAGCCAATTCAGCAGGATTGTTTACAGAACCTCATCCCCAAAGCTCAACCGTTGAGCCTACTTGCAAAGCATTGGTCATTGGTGGTTCCCCTCTTCCCCCTAATTAGTCCAAACCCTAATTCAGTCTTCTATCCGTACGTATTGCCGAAAAAAAAAAAAAAAAAAAAAAAAAAAAAAAAAAAAAAGTCTTTTATACCTTATTTAGGAGAAATTTTTAGTTTCAGCTAGTGGCTGGATTGATGACGTGGTCCACCCATTGAACCAAAGAATTATGAATTTCTCCTCATCTAGTGGAGGAATTGTGATTTTCAAATGGAGAATCATCCAGTAGGAACAAAATATAAAATAAAAGATAAATAAAGAGGGAAAATCATTCAAACTAAAATCTTTGGTGGGTTTCCTACAGTGTCGTCCCCTTTTTTGTTGTAGCTAACCTGTGGGGTTGTCTCACCAGTCTTGTGTGATACGGTCCTGGAATATCTAACTCTAATGTAGTCTACGACGCCTTGTCTTGGACAAGTAGAGGGGCCAATGAATTTACTTACAAAATTTTCCAATTACAGAGCCATTTATCTATTCAAAGAGAGGATGTTTTGCATAGGAGTTCAATCAACTTACAATTACACTTTATTCAGTATCAAAATTACTTGAATGTACTTAACCACACAATAATTGCTGCAGAATATAGCCTAAAATACACTGCAAACTTTAACTTGATCACCCGGTTCTATCGCCTTGGACCTTACCGCTTATGTTTCGTCATTATCAAAACAGCTACCAAGTTGAGTAGTTCATAATGAAGATTTGGAATTTCAATTGTCAGTCAAACTACTCAAAACTGGAATTCGACCTCATTGTGTACTCTGCCACAAGCTGAGCAAAAGATGACGACTTGTTCTCGAGCAAGGTTGCAGGAGAATCATATTCGTCAATAAGCCCTACACCAAGAACGAAGATACATTTAAAAATGAATAAAAAGTTAAGGTTCAGTGGTAGCTAGAGGAAGTTGAATGCATTCATATGGCAATACTAACCATGACTCAGAAGCAGAACCATGTCACTATCAAGAACAGAAGTTATACGATGTGCAATAGTGATGACTGTACAGTCAGTAAAGTGTTGGCGAAGGGTCTGCTGGATGAGATTATCTGTAGCTGTATCGACCGACGCAGTAGCTTCATCAAGCACCAAGACCTTACTTTTCTTGAGCAGCACACGGCCAAGGCAGACCAACTGCCTCTGACCCATACTCCAGTTCTCTCCGTTCTCACTAACTGCAGCAACCATACGAATATAAACAAAAGAATTTCCATGACATAAAATGGAATCTAGTGCATCATATATAGCCTGTATCTTAGAGTAGCCATAGAACAAACCTGTAGAATCCAGCTTTCCTTCCTTTCTCCTAACTTCTTCTCCTAGTTGACACTTATCCAGGGCCTGAAAAAATTAAAAGATGTTTTAACTAGTCCCACGAATTTAGAACTGCAAATCTATAAATGGAGTTAGTAGGAAGAAGCTTCCTTTCTTCAGTGCAAAACCAACCAACCTCCCAAATTTGCTCATCTGTGTACTCTTCAAGTGGATCCAGATTGCTTCTCACAGTCCCTTCAAACATGGTTGGGTCCTGAGGGATAATGCTCAGCCTAGACCTTAGATCATGCAGTCCAATTGAAGAAATATCAATACCATCTATCAAAATCCGGCCAGAAGCAGGATCCACAATTCGGAAAAGGGTCTGTATGAGAGTCGATTTGCCACTGCCAGTTCTACCCACAATCCCAGTTTTCATTCCTCCAGGAAACGTACATGTGATACCTCGCAACACAAGCGGCATGTGTGGGGCATACCGGACCTATATAAACATGAAATTCGAGTCACACATGAATGACCCCATATGTTATGAAAGAAATAAACCAGAACAGCAAGTACCTGAAGATCATGTATGTCAACTTTTCCACGTAATGGCCAAGAACGATCTGGCTGATTGGATTCTATTACAAGAGGAGGCTCACTGGGAATGGTAGTGTACTGTAGTAATCTCTCCACTGATATTATTCTGTTCTCCACATTGCAAAGATTCCATATAACCCACGCCTGTAACATGTTTAGATTAAGTCCATATGTGACAGCTAAGCCCGCAACACCTTCAGAGGAAAATACCAAAAACAAATAAGAAAAGAGAGAATTCATAGGTTTGCTTTACCATTTGCTTTCAAAAGAATAATTAGTAACACACTAAATGAATACCACTTGCCTGGATCAATCACCCCTGCTGGAATAGAGATCAAGAAAACCAAACAGAATCCAAAAGTGATAGATGACAACATATCCAAGCGAAAACATAGCCATTCCATTGCAGCCGCAGTATGAAACTTAGGCCGACCATAACCATCCATCAGTTTCATGTTTGTATCCCTAAATCTGACTCTTGATCGAAGCTCCTAATAGTTGTCGACCCTGAAATTGTTTCGGCAAAATGTTGTATCACTGGAGCTTTGCATACTCCAACCAGCCGTGCTAGTTCTCGTGCTGAAGATATGTAGTATTTCTGCATGAATATAAAAATTTTGACCATCTTTCTTCACATTTAACATAGTTCATATAGATTTTTGGCTGTAACAGGAGTTATGTTTGTTATATGGATTCATATTGTCAATCATGTTCCATGTTGTGTCAATTTAGAAGTTTCTAAGAACTGTAGCAGAAAAAGGTTAAAGAAAATGTTAATATATCAACTTAGTGAACTTTTGTGTCAACAAAGAAGCCAAGTTCCTCACTTCCACATCAAATAGAAGGTAGGTCATGTATAGGCATGAATAATGAGCATCAACAGTGCATGATCAACAAAGAATTAACATTAAAGGGACATTAACATTTCCATATTAAATTTCAAGTGGAAATTCATGTATCGATACAACGCATAAGATAGGAGCAGTCGGACAAAGAAGCGTTACCTGTAACCAGATACAGATTGCAATCACAGGGATAAAAATGATGAAAACCTGCCATGCAACTTGCGAAATCACTGCAATAATTCCCAGAAGCTGGATCATTGAGTTGGCAAGGGCCCCAATTTGACCCGGCATGTTCAAGTCCACTACATTTTGGTCTGTAGAAGCCTGCAAGAAATCAATTAGCTACATTGATGAGATTACTGCATTCAGTACAGCAGCAGAGGGAGTGGTAGCTGTTTAAAGCAAAGAAGGAAAGTACATAAAAATCATCTAATTCTCTTTGAATATCCCAATAAGGCACTATATTAGAAATATATTTTGCTTACTCTGTTTAGGATTCGTCCACTTGGAGTGGCATCAAAGAAAGACATGGGTGCACGGAAAACGCATAAATGCATTTTACTAAAGAGTAGAGTGGCTGTCTTGTACCCAGCTGTTGCAAGAAATGTGGATCTGAAGAGGATACAAAAAGAACTTCCAACGGCCAAAGCAACATAAACAGTTAGAAGTGTAGAGGTTTCAACAGCAGGTTTCACATCCTCTGAAACAGGAGTTGCCCAAGCCATCCAGTAATTGCTTCCAATTTGAAGGACCTGAAAGAGAACCTGAAAAAGCAAGATAAACGGAACAAGAGCACCTCCGTATGCTGTGGTGATGTACTTCCAGTAGACTGACAACCCAACTCTACCTTTTTCTCTCTCTTCTTCTTGAACAAGCTGCCCTTTTGGTAAATCATCTGTTTTAGAATTTTGAACATCAGTGTCTTCTACGTTTTGGACAACCCCACTAGTACCAGCAAATTCTCCATCCTCTTTGCTAATGCTTATTTTTTCAACTGGCTCCACCTCTGCAGAATTAAGCACGGACAAAGCTTCCGCATGTGCTCCCACAAGTTCCATAAAATCAGTTTCTGAATTAAGAATGTCATTGAACTTTCCTGCTTGAGTAATCCTTCCGTCTTTCATGACCTAATGACAAACAATAAGTTTAAGCAGACAGATATTAACTAGATAATAACACATCTTATAAATTAAAATTTTAAGAAAAGCTCTGGATTTTTACCAAGATGAGGTCTGCAGCAGGTAAGAACTCCACTTGATGAGTAACATAGATTACTGTTTTTGAACCCAAGAGACCCAGCAAGCATTCCTGTAGTGCAATTATCAAGCAAACAAATTAATAATGAAGTGTCAATTTTACGGATGCATATGCCAATAATTCTACGCTGTAAATAATTTTGGATACTCAATTTAAACTAGATGTAATCACACTGCAAGACGGAAATGAAATACCTTAAAAAGGTGTGATCCTGTATGAGCATCAACAGCGCTAAAAGGATCATCAAACAGATAAATATCAGCATCTTGATACAGAGCACGTGCAATTTGTATTCTTTGCTTCTGCCCGCCACTTAAATTGATTCCCCTCTCCCCTATAATTGTCTGATCACCAAACGATAGAATTTCCAGGTCCTTCTTTAATGAACATGCTTCAAGCACCCTCTCATATCTTTCTCTGTCCATCTCTTGACCAAACAATATGTTTTCCTCTATCTTGCCACTCTGTATCCATGGTGACTGAGAAACATAGGCCTTTGTCCCACATATTTTAAGACTCCCCGATATCTTCGGAACTTCTCCCAGAATACAAGAAAGTAAGCTAGACTTGCCTGAGCCAACAGTACCACAAACAGCAACCCTCATACCTTGGCTCACTTTGAAATTTAGATCCTTCAATGTTGGACTAGGGGATGATAAATCCCAAGAGAAATTCCCATCGACTATCTCAATTGCTGTATCAGAACTACCTCTTGGAAGGTTCTCTATAACGTCAGGCGGCAAGTCATCAAGACTAAGGAATGATGCAATTCTATCAAGGGATACCTTAGTTTGTGCTATCATTGAAATTGTGTCTGGAAGACTGTAGATAGGCTCTTGAAGAATCCTGAATGTTGCAAGTGCAGATAAGATCTTCCCCGACTCAAGTGGGATCCCCAAAAGCATGCAAGCAACGAAAGTGACCACTGACACAAATGTGGGGGCACCCCAGAAAACAAATGAGGTCAGGGCAGACGTGTAAACAAACTTTCGTAACCATCCTGCCTCAGTCTTCCTGAGCTCATTAATTTTAGACAAAAACTTCATCTCCCATGCTTGAAGCTTGAGAATCCTCATGTTCCTCAAGATCTCAGATGTTGCCTTCATCCTTTTATCTTTTGACTCCATTAACTTTTCCTGAAACTTCTCCTGCAAGGACCCCAAAGGAACATTTGCCAACATAACAATTATTGTTGCAACTAAAGTTGCAATGGCTGCAAGACCAAGATTTATGTACAAAATCACTAGGGCCAAGCCAACTTGTAGAATGACCATCCATGGATCATGCATGTACCAAGAGAAGTCACCAACCCTCTCAGCATCAACAGTCATAAAATTGATAATCTCACCGCTAGTGTGGCCCTGCTTGGACTGGCATGACAGGGTCAAACCCTTATTATAGATCGCTGTAACAAGTACCGCTCGGATTCTTACTCCTACCTGTTGTGCCTTAAAGAACCAGTGCCTTTGACAGAGGCACTCCACCAGCTTCGCAATCATAAATGCAGAAACCAAAGCATAGCCTTCATTTTTGAACTTTCTCCGCCCATAGAGGTATTGAACAAATGTGTCGATTAGATATGGACCGACATAAGATGCCAATGTGTAAAATATAGCATATAACCCTGTCCAGCCAACCTCTTTCCAGGCCGAGAATATCAATGCCTTCACCAGATGAAATGTGGTAACTCTACCATCCGCACCACACTCCGCCTCAAGTTTATTTCTAAAATTTGGAAAGGACCCAACTACACTATCACCCTTGTATAGTTCAGGAACATCCTCAAGGTCTAATGTCTTCTTATTGCCAAGCGCAATTAGAGGACCCATCCAAGAAAAAGTAAGGATGCTGAAAATTCCAGCATTTGAATAAGGGGTAACAGGTGTACCCCCTTTGGAATTATTTGACTCTGCATTACCATTACCATTCAAAAGGGGTTCCTCAAGAACGGTATTTCTGCCCTCTTTCTTCCTAAAAAACCCCACATATATAAAGAACAAACCCGAGATGACGCAGACAACATCAAAAACTAAAGATTGAACGGGCAAGGAAATGTGTTCCTTGTAAAGAAGAATATCTATTACAAGGGAATAGCAAGAGATAGAAAAGTAGGAACCCCACCAAACTCTCAATAAATTTGGGAACTTTGATTCAGAAGAATTAGAGAACTGGGTATGCAAGTAGATACAAAGAGCACCCCAAGCAAGTGTTCTAATGGCTAAATCAAAAAGGGTCACTAGCTTTTCCTCAGACCAATCATTTCTATGCCAATAGAAGTAGTTCAATAAACAAAAAACAAGACTGAGCCCAGAAACACCTAGACAACAGAGTAAAGTTAGCTTATAATACCAACTTTGAATAGTCCCAAACCTCTGTTTTGGACCCTCTCCATCACCCACCTTGAATTTCGTCCACACCCAAGAGACGAGCAACACAAATAACAAAACTAGGTGTAATGAGCCAGAAAAACCACGTATGAAAACCGGTTTGAGAAGAAAATCGGTACCTGGATACGTAATGAATGATGATGAGTTGTGTGAGAAGAAGGCTGAGAGAGTACCGTGGTTTGAAGAATCAAAAAGCTCCATAATTTGTGGAGCTTTTTGTTGGGGCTTTCTGAAATTCTGGTAAATGGGGTTTTTGTTGGAATGGTCTGAGTTTTGTATTGAAATGAAGGATTTTGTATGTTATATAGAGGAGAGAGAGAGAGAAATTAGTTTGTGGACGACTCGGGGAGTGTAGTCAGAGAATGGAGAGTCAAATGTCAATGCGGATTTTTCCTGGAACGTAGGCTAACGTGGTGACCAAGGCTCACGTGACGGAGATAGCTATAGATGGCTGCAAAGTGAGAGAAAATTGTTGGTTCCAGGAAATATGTGAACTGATGACAGAGAGGTATAGACCAGTCCATTATAATGTAAAATTGTTATATATGTATAGTTGACTTTGACTAAAGAGATTCTATATGTGATATTTTTATCTGTGGTGGGGAAATGAGAACTTGAACCCAACTCTGACGCACACAACAACCAAAAAAACAAAACAAAAAATATATAAAAAAACAGGAAAAAGTATATGTAAGTTAGGCTAGTTCAGCAATTCTAAAGTTAGTGTATGGTAGAGAGGAGAGTAAGCAAATCCCGATCACACAAGCCAGCCCTACAACTTGTGTGAAGGCTAATAATGTCTGTGTTTACAATTCTTCCATACAACCAATCTCTATTAGGGCCCTAAGAGCAAGACCCGCCATGATGTGATGCATTGAATGTGGTTTTGTGTGCACAGCAAGGAAGTTGACAATTTTGGATCTTCTTGTGTTAAATCATATGTTGGACATACTAAAGTAAAATAAGAAAATAAGAAAACTAGAAGCCTGTGCATTATTGGTAGGCAACAAGTCCACATAACACCTTCCCCGCTATTGGACAAAACATTCGACAAGAACTTCAAAATTCCAAAAAGAGTTCTCTGTCATATTTTAAATTCCAACACATGTTTTGACTGCAAGTACACTCCAAGATTCCAAATTCCAATCTATTATTAATATTATTTTAGGACTTGTCTAATATAGGTCTCTACAATTTCTATTTTCTAGACATATATCTATTATTCTACAAATCTATGTGTAAAACCTAACTTCAAACTTAAATGACTAGTAGGATATAAGAGATCGTAGTATTCCTATGTTTTTACATATTTGCCATCAAACTTTATATTTTATTTATAATTTATTCCAAGCATTTCATTAACTGCCATAATTGTAATTAAAACTCCCAATTAATAGCATATTAATCACCCCATTTCTTTTGGTTGTCATTCCCTCTAACATATGGCCCCTTAAAATTGCAAAAAAAAATGTAAATTACATATCCAATAATGTACATATGAAAAATATAAATATAAATATATACGTATAAAAATATAGGTATATTATTTACCAAAAACAAAAATAGGCCAATTACTTTGTAATTGAAATTTTCGTGCATTTTTCATAAATTAAAAATAGGTACACAATAATTTATAGAAAATAGGTATATTGTATAATTGAAATTTATGCACATTTTTTTATAAATTAAAAATAGGTACATTATTTAGAAAAAAAATAATAAGTTCATTATACTAGGTAAATTGTTTTACTAGGTATACATTATTAGAGAAAAAAAATAGGTACATTATTTAGAGAAAAAAATAGGTTCAGTATACTAGGTAAATTGCTTTACTAGGTACATTATTTTGAGAGAGAAAAAAGGTACATTATTTAGGAAAAAAAAAGGTACATTATTAGAGAAGAAAAAAATAGGTTCATTATACTAGGTAAATTGTTTTACTAGGTACATTAGAGGAAAAAAAAAATAGGTACATTACTTTGAGAGAAACTTTGAGAGAAAAAATAGGCTCATTTAAAAAAAATTGTTTTCATAAAACAAACAATAAAAAGATGATCAAATTATTTTTCATAAAACAAGTAATAAAGAAAAAAAAATATGTACAATATTTGGAGAAAAAATAGGTTCATTAAAAAAATGTTTTAAAAACAAAAAAATAAATAGATTATCAAATTATTTTTCAACATAATTAGAATGTACACTATTATTCATAAAACTATAATAAAAAGAATACTAGTCGTATAGTTCATAAAAGACAACATTAATTCTTAAATTTAATATTGAATTTAAATTACTACTACTTTAAATAAATTACTAGTCGTAATTCATAGAAGGAAAACATCATTAATTTAAAAATAGATTACTGATACTTTAATGTGGAATTTAATATTTAATTTCAAATAAGTTTCTAAATTAGTTCCTACATCCATTACAACTATTTGGAGATCTTTCCAAATTCAACGGGTGTCATTAGTTACACCCCTCATATTAGGTAACTTGCTTAGTTGGATTCTAGTCATCGGGTATTATTTGAAAAAATTGAGTATTTTAAATAGAAAACTAAAGGAAAGGGTTGTAGGTGATTTAAAATGAATTTTATGGGTCTAAGCTCAATTTACTAAATATTTATTCTGTATATATATATATATATATTTCCTTTTTAGGAAAATTATTATGTAAAATTGTTTGGGCATGGCAAGAATGTAATCACAAAACGATCATTTTATATGCGATGCCAAAGTGACTTGGAGAGTTAAGGTTTAAGCATGGCAGGAATGGATTATAGCCATGGTTGGCACTCGGGACTGTGATTAAAGGGGTGGGTGGCATGTGATCAAAATTAACAAAAAATTAGAAGGCCTTAATTCTTATTATTCTTATGTTCTCCTCTTACTATAATATGTTCTACATGTAGTAAAATGTTATGGTAAGTTTGTTGTTTTTCATTTCTTAAATCATGAATGAGATATTGATCAAATAAGAAAATTGATAAATAAGATTTTGTCAATGGGAGCTGTTAGTGGCAATCAAAAATGTCATCTTGCACTCATCGTTTGTAATTATATAAGGGAAAAATACATTATGATTTTTTTAAGAGCCAAAAACAGTTTCTTTTAATTATAATATGAAAATTAGAACATAAAAGTTGATATAAATACATATTCTTATTGAGGAGTTGGGTTTAATCCTCAGATTTGATGACTTTGATCTAAGTCATTTGACTTTTGTGCCACATAGTATTACATTCCTTTCTAAATATATTATGATGTAATCATTTTATATTTTATATTTTAAAATTATTTTTGTTCCAATAATGCCCATATGACTTAAATCGGGTAATAGTGATTTATGTCATAATAATTAGCCATTTACAATGTTTGGCACTGAATAGAAAAGGCAAATACAGTAGACGGGAGAAGCTACTATTAGGATTTTTAAAAGAGGGTGTCGAAATCACGGGGTATTCAATCAAGACTTTAAACAAGTAACAAAAAGTCTTATGATATTCAAAAACTTGCTAATTTCAAAGGATTTTTTAAAATGTGGAATTATGTGGGACTTTTTAGTGGGAGGTATTGTAATAACCTGATTCTAAATTAATATTTAATTATTAATTTATTCAGATAAAAGACAATTTTACCCTCAGGAATATTTTAATAGTTTAAAAGTTGACTTTTGTTAGGGAAGGAATGGGGATTTTAGCACAATCGTTGCGTAGACCACATCAAGATGAGGCCGCAGACACGTAGTTGGCTCAAATCAAAGTTGTAACGAAGAAGTTACGATAAAAAATAGTCCAGTGGCAAAATCATAATTATTTCGAAAAGGGATTTAAAAAACTTGATTTCTTCTTCTTCTTCTTCTTCTTCTTCTTCTTCTCTCTCTCTCCCGTCGTGAACTAGACCCCCTTTCCCAGTGAGAACAACCGAACGACTTTTGGCCTCTAGTCACTGCCACCGTCAACCACCTGCCACGAGACCAGTCCCTTAGAACCGCCGTCTCTTCCTCTCTCTATTCCGCCCCATCCCTGACGACAACAGCTACCGTAGTTGTCGGAATTTCACAAAATTCGGCCGATTTTTTACCCAAACTTCCTAGAGTTCGTTTGAGCAATTCCAGCCACCAATTTCTTCGATCTAGGTATGCTTTTTCATCATCTCAATGTGTTCCAGCTAATGATTGGGTTATTTAGGATCGATTTCTGCATTTTGTAACTCGAATAAGTAATTGAAATTTGGCTGGTTTTTGGCTCGCAATTCCGGCCACTTCCGGCCACTTTTTGGGGTTGGTCCAAGAACAAAAGTTGATCCATTCATTGTTCTGATCATGTAGGTATAGGTCTTGACCGGCGGTTTCGAGATTTTCCAATCTCCAGCATCGCTTTGGACACCCACGCGCTGCCGGTGCGTGGGCACTATTTGGGTGTCCCTCTTGGTCCTAAAATGATCCTCATGTTGTCTCGAACATGATGGTATGCTTGGATTTCAATTTGGTTACCATTTGACTATCGATCGGATATCACATATTAGGCGTTATCCGAGTTCGATATGATTGGACTGTTGGATTGACTCCAATTTATGTTGATCTAGGCACCTCTAGGATCGTGTAGAGATTCATGGATCGCGAATCAGAGTCTTGAATACTCCGATTCAATAATTCAATGTTTAGGTAAATGGTAACCGTCCGATCGTGAGCGATTCAACCGTTCAATTTTGACCAAACTTGCAGGGCATGTGTTAGTAAAATGTGTTGAACCTATGGGAACTCTCGGATTGGTAATCGGAGGTCGTGGACCCCATGTGGACCGGAATTACCAATATGAGAATTTAATCGCTTATTCAATCTCAAGTCTTTTCAGACCATTCCACCTGTCAGAAATGTTGAAAATGGGTCTAGGAACCTTCATAAGTTATGTACACGCACTTTTGAGGCAAGGGGGTCAGGATTTTGATTAAATATCTATGGTTGAGCTATTTTATTAATTAAATGTTTTAATTGCTTAAATAGGTACTCGGGCTTCATTGAACCCACAGTAAGGACCCTCGAAGGGTCAAGCTACCTAGGATGCTCAGTGAGTGGACTTTTGTTCTTAAATGAATTTTATGCAGTAAAAGTTTTATTATTTCTCTGGAATGAATTATTTATGATTTTTGCTTTCCAAGCAATTAGTTTGAATCCAAATATTTTTTTTATTATTAAATTCTGTTTACGTTTAAACATGAATGGCTTGGAAGGTAGAAAATGAATTGATAACAGGATTTAAGGAGAAATAGTTTTATAATTTTTCCAAGAAAAGCTTGTGTTTTAAACCACCATAGGTACCCAACATGCTATATTCAGATAAAATGTTGCCTTCGGATATAATGATGTCTACAGATATCCTAGTTGCCTTCGGTTGAGTCAGCGCACGTTTGACAGTTGCCCCATGACTCTTAAGGATATCCGGACCGTGAGGAGTGAGGATACGGCTCAGGTTGACCGAGTGTCCCTTGAGTCTTGCGAGGAATGCGGCTCGGGTGACTTTGTGTTTCCGAGGCTTGCGAGGATGTGTCGTTTATGTGACACTTGTAATTGACAGTATAATGTGGGAGATAAATATAAAAATCATGGAATTGATGGAAATATGATGGGTATACCTAGGTGGAAAGGAATTATTCCTTTACCATGCTTTTTAAAGGTTTTGATGATTTGATTGAATGTATGATCAATTATATGTATATAAATATGCATGTCTTAATTCTTGTACGAATATAGAACATGTATATAATTGGATTTTCAAATGGTTTTAATAGTGGGGTTAGTATGTTAATATTCTATTTTTCTAAAGCTTTATTTTGTCCACTCACACTTTTAAATGTTTTGTGCCCCCAGGCAGTAGTCGTGTACCAGAGCACCACCACAGGGCAGTCATCACTCATCACTGCTCCTTTTCCTCTATGTAAGATGTTCCAGGCAGTAATCGTGTACCAAAGCACCACCACAGGGCAGTCATCACTCATCACTCCTCCTTTTTCTCTATGTAGGATGTTCTCTTGTAATTGTTCTATTTTTGTAAATTACTGAATTAGTTGGCTCTGAAATTGCCCTAGAATTTTTGTAAGGTCTGAGGCCATAAAGATTTGTTGTTGGGTTGCATGAATTCTAACTTATGCATGCTGAACGGTTGTGGATATTTGAATTGCTGTTGTACATGTGAAAAAGTTTAGGAACAAGCAATTTACAGGGGAGACTGCCGAATTTTTGGCAGAAGTCAAACCCTAAAGAAATTTTTTTGAATTTTAGTTAGAAGGGCAATTTGGTCAAGTGTACTCGGCACTTGCCAGGCGTTGAACACGCACAGGGCTCGACTTAAATTCCAAAGTGGAATTTGAGTTGGGTCCTGTAACCCTGTCTCAAATCTCACCCTAATCTATGAGATTTTTCACATGGAATTTTTTTTTTGGTTAATTATAGTTTAGTACCCTATGGTTACACCCTTAAGACATGTTAGTCCCTATATGTTCAATTTTAACAATCACTTACTTCGGTCTTTTAAATTTGTTACAATGTAGTTCCACCGTTAGAGTTTCTGTCAAATCTCTCCGTTAGTTGCCGATTCCTCTTCAATTCCAAAACCCAATCAACCATCTTCATCCAAAGCCAACATTTTTAGTCCCCAGAGGAACTCGCCTAATGGTTTCAGCCAAGAAAAGACCACCCATTGAAGGTGTAAGTGAGGAGCTGAATTCGATCGCTAACCAGAACCTCGGCTTTGCAGGCAGGTTCGATCCACTTTTGTTGAGGTTCAATAGCAGCTTGATCGGATTGGGGTTTTGGGGTTTGATTCGGATTGGGGCTTTGCAGGCAAGTTCGATCCATCTTTCATCATTTTAACCTTGACTTTTACCAGTTTCAGATAAAATTTTTTTTTTTTTTTTTTTTTTTTTTTTTGTGGTGTGTGGAAGTTTGATCGGATTGGAATTGGAATTAAAAGTGTGCTTGGTTTTTTGGGTGGGGGAATAATGGTGGGCTCGAAATTGTGGGTGCTGGAGAGAGAGAGAGAGAGAGAGAGAGAGAGGGAGAGAGTTGTGGTGAGGGGAGGGGTGGCTTGCTGTAGGGAGGGTGGGGGATGTGAGGGAGAGCTGCGGTGATGGGAGAGGTGGCTTGGTGGAAGTCGGGGCTGTGGAGAGGGTGGAGGGTGGAGGCTGCGAGAGAGAGGTGGTGCAGGTGGTAGTAATGGGGGAGAAAGAAACCCTAACGGCGCTAGTTTTGAGTCAGTGGGTTCCAAATTTTTTTTCCTTCTCTTTTTCAACTTTTTCTTAAAAATAATATTTTATTCATATTTTAATCAATTTAAAATTTAAAAAATAAATAACGTGAGACCCACAGTGCCATGTAGGCAATTAATGAAGAGATCAAACAGAAATCTTAACGGCGGAACCACATTGTAACAAATTTAAAAGATCGAGGTATGTGATTGTTAAAATTGAAAAAATAGGGACGAATATGTCTTCAGAGTGTAACCACAGTGTACTAAAATATAATTAACCCTTTATTTTTTTCTCGGGGAAAGATGAACTTACATGCACAAAAAGCTTCTCTCTTTGCATCTCTCGTATGCGGGGTTTAGTCCAATCGTGCGAAGAGAAGTTGGTCACTGAACTCCAATTTTCTCACTCTATCTCTAATGGCACCAACACTACATATGTCCGGCCCACTTAAATTATACAAACCTATCAAACATACCATCCCATCCTCTCGTGCAATTCTTCTACTCCTCTGCAAAACAGACATAAGCAACTTCTTTGTAGCCATCCAGCAACTCCTCTCCGCAGCCACTACTAGCAACTCCGCTCAACTTCTCTGTAGCCAACAACTTCTCTTCTTGGCAATAAGAAGTATTTTTCTCATTCTCTCCTTTTTAATTATCTTATGCATCTTTAATTTGAATAAAAAATGTTCTAGAGTTTAATTAGGAATGACTTATAATTTGGAGATTTTGTTGAAATTAATTAGGACTTTGATTTTAGGAATTTTGTTGAGATGTTTAATTTGTTGTTGGTATTGTTGAGATGTTTAATTTGTGTGTTGATATGTTTGATTAAATGCATTAATTTGTTGTTGGTATTATTGCGGTGTTTGATTTTTTTGTTGGTATTTTTGTTGAAACGTTTGATTAAAATCATTTATACATATTATTTATTTTATAGGTTATCTTTTATTATGTCGGAATACAATTGGAACCCCAAGAAAATAAAGACTTTGTTGTCTTTTTTTAAGAAAAAGAATGATGAGTCATCATCTAATACAAATATCAATTATCTTGAATGTGATACAGGAGTACGTCATCTAATATGCAAATATTCAGTGAATGAACAAGATAATGTGCGAAGAGCATATATTCTTTCAGGGCCATGTCAACTCGAGTTAGAAGATTATCTAAGCCAATTAGAAGGGAAAATCTTACATTGATTTAATAAAAAGTGGTTTGGCCAATTCTCTTGGCTTGAGTATTCAGTTGCTAAGAACAATAAATTTTGTTTTTCTTATTTCCTATTTGATAGAAATCAATAATTCTCGGCCTTGGTTCCTATCTACAACAACTACGGAACGAGCTTTCTTATGTATGAGAATTATTGAATCGACTTCGAAGCACCATAGGTGCTGAATTTCTTGTTGATTGTATGATCATCCACATTGAAAGAGAGTTTGCCAATACTATCGACAATGCATCAATAATTGAGGAATTTAAGAGTTCTAAACCTCGTAGGGTTAAATTTTATATTTAAATAGTGCTGTTTTGTATTGCATTACATTGCATTTACTTTTGGTTTTTATTTTAGTTTTTGTATTTGTAGATATATATATATATATATATATATATATATATGCATTTGAGGGTAAGGCTCATTACGCCCCCCTCACTATATGTATCTTTTAATGTTTATTAATGAAATTCACTCGTACCATCAAATTTAGTATATAAATTTTGCCCAGTCAGCTTTCGAATCCTGTAACTGCCACTGCACCACCCTCTTCAAGACCCTTCTTCCAAAACCAAAACCCAGCCACACCAATACCACCGCAACTGCCTCCACCACCATCGCCGCTGATAACCCCTCTTCTCTAAGAGCTCCTCCTCCACCCAAAACCCTAAACCCTAAACCAAACCTCCCCTCCCACCCTTGCCAGAGCACACACTCACATCGGCAAGTCACGTGATGGTGGAACCTTAGATTTGAAAAAGGAAACTTGCAGAAAAACAGAGAAAAGAGAAAAGAGAAAAGGAAATTCATTTCATTTCATTCATTCCTCTCAAGCAAAAGAGAAAAAGAGTTTATACAATTCCTGATTGTGCCCAGCTGGCTACGATCTAGCAAAGGTTCTAACAAAACTTCCTACAAATAGGGAAAGGACAAAGCTGTTATTCTGTGTGGGAATAGCTAGGTGATGATACTAAGACAATACTAAGGTGATAGTAAGTGGGCTGCAAAGAGTATTAGGCTCAAATGGGATTAGGTCCTAACACGTGACTCCAACCGCGGCAAGACCTGGTCCCACCACCGCCTCTCCTCTCAAGGTCAGCATAACCTCCATTCCTTTCTCGACCCACAATTTGATTCTTCTAAACTAGATGAGCAGCTTTCGGGTTTAGTTGAATTGCATAGAGATGAATTTGGTTCTAGGTTGGACTCTCTGTCTCTGGACGTCTTGGGTATTGTTAAAGGTTTAGGATTTCACAAGAAATTCGACTTGGCCATAGATGTGTTTGAGTGGTTTAAGAAACGTGAAGATTGTGATTCAATTTTGAGTGGTTTAGTATTCTAAGAAAAGTGGGTAGGGTTTCTTCTGCAACTTCTTTGTTTCAAAGTTTGCACAAGGATGGGTTTGCGCTTGATGTTTACGCTTGCACTTCTCTGATTACTGCTTGTGCCAGTAATGGGAGATATAGGGAGGCTGTGACTGTTTTTAAGAAAATGGAGGAAGAGGGCTGCTGGCCCTCTTTGATAACTTACAATGTGATTTTGAATGTGTATGGGAAAATGGGTATGCCTTGGAATAAGATTAGAGCGCTTTGTTGAGTGTATGAAGAGTGCTGGGATTGCCCGGATTCTTATAATTATAATACACTTATAACTTGTTATCGCTGCGGGTCTTTGCATGGAGTTTAATGGGTTTTCTCCAAGCATTGTGTCTTACAATTCACTGATATCAGCCTATGCCAGAGATGGTTTGTTGGAGGAGGCAACAGCCTTGAAAACCCAGATGGTGATGAAAGCGCATGACCATTGCATAATAGTTGAACATTTCCATTTTTGATTCTTCCTTGTGGTTTCTTATCTGTCTATTAATTGATATTATGTTTTTGGTCGCTTGGTCAGGATGAGTAAGATGGGTTGATGTTGTGAGAGCTTTGTCACTATCATGCCCTTGATCATTTTCTTGCAAGTATAAATAGATGCGGTTGCTCTTTGAATAGTTGCATGCATTATTGCCCATTATTAATGGTGAGAAAATGAACAAGAAAAAGACAGGGAAGGACTTTCGAGTAGGCAATCAACCATTATATATTAACCTATAGGGAAGGTGAATATAGGGTGCAAATTTTTGCCTTTAGGGTAGAGAGAGAGAGAGAGATATATATATATATATATATATATATAATACAAGGGTAGAGATATATATATACAAGGGGCTTTCTCCATTACGGATTACTAATTTGCGGATTGAATGCGGATTTCTATTTGGAACCGTTAGATGTCATTGGCGGTGGAGATTTAACATAAAAAGCAAAACATAACAAATTCCCCTCTGTACCGCCATTTGAGAAACGAAAAAACAACAGGCAAACCCATCCAATCCAGGAGACCCGTGCTCCTCTATCGTCTTTCCCACCAAAGAAACATTTCTTCCCCGTGCATTTCGGAGTTCTCTCTCCCGCCTGAAGAATTTTGCTCCAAGCTTTGCTCCATACCAAGGGGCAATAGCTCAAAGAACAGAATTTGAGAACCAAAATAGTTCACACCAAACTAAATTAAAGTGTAGTCACTGACAGCAAACAATAAGAGCTTCTCCACAAGAGTTAATTTTTCTCTAGTTTTTATTTTTATTTTTTCTGACAGCAAACCCAAGAGGCACCGACCTCTCAAATCTCTCAGAAGAGTCTCTCAACAGTTTTTTCTCTTTCTTTTTTCCTTGTACTGATGGAATTAGGCGCAGAAGACACCAAGTCCCAAATGACCCAAAACCCAGGCTTCACAGCCTCCTCCCTCTTTGGTGCTGGTATTGACAAGCGATGGCCTGCCTCCACCTTGAGTGATAATGTTCTATTTTTTAAATCCAAAAAAAACAAAAAAAAAAAAACGCCACAAACCCACAAGCACAACAAGAAGAAGAAGAATAAAATCCCCCAGCAGTCCAAGCCACAATCCCAACAGTCCAAACCACAAACCTACCTGAAGAATTTTGCCAGAGAACTGTGGGCAAATGTGGGAAAGACGATAGAGAAGCACGGGTCTCCTGGATTGGATGGGTTTGCCTGTTGTTTCTTTGTTTCTCAAATGGCGGTGCAAAGGGGTATTTTTTATGTTTTGCTTTTTATGTTCAATCTCCACCGCCAATGACATCTAACGGTTCCAAATAGAAATCCGCATTCAATCCGCAAATTAGTAATCCGTAATGGAGAAAGCCCCTATAATACAGATATATGTAACTTACCAAATATAACTTACCTTCACGGAAAGTGCTCTTGGAGGTGGTTAATTATTTTTGCGTACTTATAAGTAAGGTGAGAATTCGGGTGCAAGCTGTTACCTTTTCAGTAGGTGATAAACTACTAACCAGTTGAGTAGTTCATAAAGAAGATTTGGAATTTCAATTGTCAGTCAAACTACTCAAAACTGGAATTCGACCTCATAGTGTACTCTGCCACAAGCTGAGCAAAAGATGACTTGTTCTCTAGCAATGTTGCAGGAGAGTCATATTCCTCAATAAGCCCTACAACAAGAACAAAGATGCATTAAAAAATGAAAAAGAATTTGAGGTTCAGTGGTAACTAGAGGAAGTTGAATGCATTCATTTGGCAGTACTAACCGTGACTCAGAAGCAGAACCATGTCACTATCAAGAACAGAAGTTATACGATGTGCAATAGTGATGACTGTACAGTCAGTAAAGTGTTGGCGAAGGGTCTGCTGGATGAGATTGTCTGTAGCTGTATCGACCGACGCCGTAGCTTCGTCAAGCACCAAGACCTTACTTTTCTTGAGCAGCACACGGCCAAGGCAGACCAACTGCCTCTGACCCATACTCCAGTTCTCTCCATTCTCACAAACTGCAGCAACCATATGAACATAAAAAAAGAATTTCCATGACGTAAAATGGAATCTAGTGCATCATATATAGCCTGGATCTTAGGGTAGCCATAAAACAAACCTGTAGAATCCAGCTTTCCTTCCTTACTCCTAACTTCATCTCCAAGTTGACATTTATCCAGGGCCTGAAAAAATCAAAAGATGTTTTAACTAGTCCCACGAATTTAGAACTGCAAATCTATAAATGAAGAACATTTAGTAGGAAGAAGCTTCCTTTCATCAGTGTAAAACCAACCAACCTCCCAAATTTGCTCATCTGTGTACTCTTCAAGTGGGTCCAGATTGCTTCTTACAGTCCCTTCAAACATGGTTGGGTCCTGAGGGATAATGCTCAGCCTAGACCTTAGATCATGCAGTCCAATTGAAGATATATCAATACCATCTATCAAAATCTGGCCAGAAGCAGGATCCACAATTCGGAAAAGGGTCTGTATGAGAGTCGATTTGCCACTGCCAGTTCTACCCACAATCCCAGTTTTCATTCCTCCAGGAAAGCTACATGTGATACCTCGCAACACAAGCGGCATGTGTGGGGCATACCGGACCTATATAAACATGAAATTCGAGTCACACATGAATGAGCCCATATGTTATGAAAGAAATAAACCAGAACAGCAAGTACCTGAAGATCATGTATGTCAACTTTTGCATGTAACGGCCAAGAACGATCTGGCTGATTCGATTCTATTACAAGTTGAGGCTCACTGGGAATGGTAGTGTACTGTAGTAATCTTTCCACTGATATTATTCTGTTCTCCACATTGCAAAGACTCCATATAAACCACCCCTGTAACATGTTTAGATTAAGTCCATATGTGACAGCTAAGCCCGCAACACCTTTAGAGTAAAATACCAAAAACAAATAAGAAAAGAGAGAATTCATGGATTTGGTTTACGATTTGCTTTCAAAAGAATAATTAGTAACACACTAAACGAATACCACTTGCCTGGATCAATCACCCCTGCTGGAATAGAGATCAAGAAAATCAAATAGAATCCAAAAGTGATAGATGACAACATATCCAAGCGAAAACATAGCCATTCCATTGCAGCTGCAGTATGAAAATTAGGCCGACCATAACCATCCATCAGTTTCATGTTTGTATCCCTAAATCTTGATTCTTGATCGAAGCTCCGAATAGTTGTCGACCCTGAAATTGTTTCAGCAAAGTGTTGTATCACTGGAGCTTTGTATACTCCAACCAACCGTGCTAGTTCTCGTGCTGAAGATATGTAGTATTGCTGCATGAATATAAAATTTTTGAGCATCTTTCTTCACATTTAACGTAGTTCATATAGATTGCTGGCTGTAACAGGAGTTAAGTTTGTTATATGGATTCATATTGTCAATCGTGTTCCATGTTGTGCCAATTTAGAAGTTTCTAAGAACTGTAGCAGAAAAAGGTGGAAGAAAATGTTAATATATCAACTTAGTGAACTTTTATGTCAATAAGGAAGCTATGTTCCTCAGTTCCACATCAAATAGAAGGTAGGGCATGTATAGGCATGAAAACGAGAATCAACAGTGCATGATCAACAAAGAATTAACACTAAAGGGACATTAACATTTCCATGTTAGATTTCATGTGGAAATTCATGTATTGATACAACGTATAAGATAGGAGCAGTCGGACAAAGAAGTGTTACCTGTAACCAGATACAGATTGCAATCACAGGGATAAAAATGATGAAAACCTGCCATGCAACTTGCGACATCATTGCAATAATTCCCAGAAGCTGGATCATTGAGTTGGCAAGGTGCTCAATTTGATCTGGCATGCTCAAGTCCACTACATTTTGGTCTGTAGAAGCCTGCATGAAATCAATTAGCTACATTGATGAGATTACTGCATTCAGTACAGTAGCAGAGGGAGTGGCAGCTGTTTAAAGCAAAGAAGGAAATTACATAAAAATCATCTAATTCTCTTTGAATATCTCAATAAGGCACTATATTAGAAATATATTTTGCTTACTCTGTTTAGTATTCGTCCACTTGGAGTGGCATCAAAGAAAGACATGGGAGCACGGAAAACACATAAATGCATTTTACTAAAGAGTAGAGTGGCTGTCTTGTACCCAGCTGTTGCAAGAAACATGGATATGAAGAGGATACAAAAAGAACTTCCAACAGCCAAAGCAACATAAACAGTTAGAAGTGTAGAGGTTTCAACAGCAGGTTTCACATCCTCTGAAGCAGGAGTTGCCCAAGCCATCCAGTAATTGCTTCCAATTTGAAGGACCTGAAAGAGAACCTGTGCAAGCAAGATAAACGGAACAAGAGCACCTCCGTATGCTGTGGTGATATACTTCCAGTAGACTGACAACCCAACTCTACCTTTCTCTCTCTCTTCTTCTTGAACAAGCTGCCCTTTGGTAAATTATCTGTCTTAGACTTTTGAAAATCAGTGTCTTCTACGTTTTGGACAACCCCACTAGTACTAGCAAATTCTCCATCTTCTTTGCTAACGCTTAATTTCACAACTGGCTCCACCTCTGCAGAATTAAGCATGGACAAAGCTTCCGCATGTGCTCCCACAAGTTCCTTAAAATCAGTTCCTGAATTAAGAATGTCATTGAACTTTCCTGCTTCAGTAATCCTTCCGTCTTTCATAACCTAATGACAAACAATAAGTTTAAGCAGACAGATACTAACTAGATAATAACACATCTTATAAATTAAAAATCGAAGAAAAGCTCTGAATTTTTTACCAAGATGAGGTCTGCAGCAGGTAAGAACTCCACTTGATGAGTAACATAGATTACTGTTTTTGAACCCAAGAGACCCAGCAAGCATTCCTGTGGTGCAATTATCAAGCAAACAAATTAATAATGAAGTGTCAATTTTACGGATGCATATGCCAATAATTCTATGATGTAAATAATTTTGGATACTCAATTTAAACTAGATGTAATCACACTACAAGAGGGAAATGAAATACCTTAAAAAGGTGTGATCCTGTATGAGCATCAACAGCGCTAAAAGGATCATCAAACAGATAAATATCAGCGTCTTGATACAGAGCACGTGCAATTTGTATTCTTTGCTTCTGCCCTCCACTTAAATTGATTCCTCTCTCCCCTATAATTGTCTGATCACCAAACAATAGAATTTCCAGGTCCTTCTTTAATGAACATGCTTCAAGCACCCTCTCATATCTTTCTCTGTCCATCTCTTGACCAAACAATATGTTTTCCTCTATCTTGCCACTCTGTATCCATGGTGACTGAGAAACATAGGCCTTTGTCCCACACATTTTAAGAGTCCCCGATATCTTCGGAACTTCTCCCAGAATACAAGAAAGTAAGCTAGACTTGCCTGAGCCAACAGTACCACAAACTGCAATCCTCATACCTTGGCTCACTTTGAAATTTAGATCCTTCAATGTTGGACTAGGGGATGATAAATCCCAAGAGAAATTCCCATCGACTATCTCAATTGCTGTATCAGAACTACCTCTTGGAAGGTTCTCTATAACGTCAGGCGGCAAGTCATCAAGACTAAGGAATGATGCAATTCTATCAATGGATACCTTAGTTTGTGCTATCATTGAAATTGTGTCTGGAAGACTGTAGATAGGCTCTTGAAGAATCCTGAATGTTGCAAGTGCAGATAAGATCTTCCCCGACTCAAGTGGGATCCCCAAAAGCATGCAAGCAACAAAAGTGACCACTGACACAAATGTGGGGGCACCCCAGAAAACAAATGAGGTCAGGGCAGACGTGTAAACAAACTTTCGTAACCATCCTGCCTCAGTCATCCTGAGCTCATTAATTTTAGACAAAAACTTCATCTCCCATGCTTGAAGCTTGAGAATCCTCATGTTCCTCAAGATCTCAGATGTTGCCTTCATCCTTTTATCTTTTGACTCCATTAACTTTTCCTGAAACTTCTCCTGCAAGGACCCCAAAGGAACATTTGCCAACATAACAATTATTGTTGCAACTAAAGTTGCAATGGCTGCAAGACCAAGATTTATGTACAAAATCACTAGGGCCAAGCCAACTTGTAGAATGATCATCCATGGTTTATGCATGTACCAAGAGAAGTCACCAACCCTCTCAGCATCAACAGTCATAAAATTGATAATCTCACCGCTAGTGTGGCCCTGCTTGGACTGGCATGACAGGGTCAAACCCTTATTATAGATCGCTGTAACAAGTACCGCTTGGATTCTTACTCCTGCCTGTTGTGCCTTAAAGTACCAGTGCCTTTCACAGAGGCACTCCACCAGCTTCGCAACCATAAATGCAGAAACCAAAGCATAGCCTTCATTTTTGAACTTTCTCCGCCCATAGAGGTATTGAACAAATGTGTCGATTAGATATGGACCGACATAAGATGCCAATGTGTAAAATATAGCATATAACCCTGTCCAGCCAACCTCTTTCCAGCTTGAGAATATCAATGCCTTCACCAGATGAAATGTGGTAACTCTGCCATCCGCACCACACTCCGCCTCAAGTTTATTTCTAAAATTTGGAAAGGACCCAACTACACTATCACCCTTGTATAGTTCAGGAACATCCTCAAGGTCTAATGTCTTCTTATTGCCAAGCACAATTAGAGGATCCATCCAAGAAAAAGTAAGGATGCTGAAAATTCCAGCATTTGAATAAGGGGTAACAGGTGTACCTCCTTTGGAATTATTTGACTCTGCATTACCATTACCATTCAAAAGGGGTTCCTGAAGAACGGTATTTCTGCCTTCTTTCTTCCCAAAAAACCCCACATATATAAAGAAAAAACCCGAGATGACGCAGACAACATCAAAAACTAAAGATTGAATAGGCAAGGAAACGTGTTCCTTGTAAAGAAGAAAATCTATCACAAGGGAATAGCAAGAGATAGAAAAGTAGGAACCCCACCAAACTCTCAATAAATTTGGGAACTTCGATTCACAAGAATTAGAGAACTGGGTATGCAAATAGACACAAAGAGCACCCCAAGCAAGTGTTCTAATGGCTAAATCAAAAAGGGTCACTAGATTTTCTTCAGACCAATCATTTCTATGCCAATAGAAGTAGTTAAATAAACAAAAAACAAGACTGAGCCCAGAAACACCAAGACAACAGAGTAAAGTTAGCTTATAATACCAACTTTGAATACTCCCAAACCTCTGTTTTGGACCCTCTCCATCACCCACCTTGAATTTCTTCCACACCCAAGAGACGAGCAACACAAATAACAAAACTAGGTGTAATGAGCCAGAAAACCCACGTATGAAAACCGGTTTGAGAAGAAAATCGGTACCTGGATACGTTATGAATGACGATGAGTAGTGTGAGAAGAAGGCTGAGAGATTACCGTGGTTTGAAGAATCAAAAAGCTCCATAATTTGTAGAGCTTTTGTTGGGGGCTTTCTGAAATTCTGGTAAATGGGGTTTTTGTTGGAATGGTCTGAGTTTTGTATTGAAATGAAGATTTTTGTATGTTATATGTGGTTGTGGACGACTCATGGAGTGTAGTCAGATTACGTGGTGCCCACTGCCCAAGACCCACATGACGGAGATAGCTATAAATGGCTGCGAAGTGACACAGAAAATTGTTGGTTCCAGGAAATATGTGAACTGATGATAGCGAGGGTTAGACGGTAGACCAATCCATTATAATCTTTCTCTTGTAGGGCCTATCATATTGTATTTCATAAATCCAAATCGTCTATTTTTTCAGACAAGTGCTGTGCTGCTATTTTCTTCATCCTGTTTATTTCTCCACTTACTTTATCTTCCCACCCATCATATAAATTTGGAAAAAATAAAATCTTCTATTTCCACCTACCATTATTCCTAAAACACCTTTAAATTATTAAAGTAAACTAATAATAAAATAACATTTTAAAAAAATAAAAAACAAAAACAAAAACCCTTTCTCTCTGATTCCCAACACAACCCCACCCCCTCAGCAACACTACACTAGCCACCAGCCCCTCCCCAACCTCTTCACCCTCCTCTACCATGGCTTGAGCAAAATCCTCAACAAAAAAACAAAACTTGGTTATTTGTACAGAGCTTCTTGAACCTTTGCGAAAAAATTTGGGTTGAGGGCGGGAAGCTGCAAGACGAAGCCACGATTAATACCAAAAAAATGTGAATTCACCTCTACACAAAAATCTTGCCAATTCACCTGCACCCACTTTGCAAATTCACCTTTAGTCTTATATCAATCCATTAGAGACAAATAACCCAAATAAGAAAACACTAATTCATCACGAATTCAGAAGAGGAAAAAAAACATAACAAAAATCTAGAAAGAAAAAATAGTAAAGAAGCAGAGGGAAAGTGTTAGTATGAAAATTGTATTGTCATTTCCTAGACTCTAGCATAGGTTGGGAATTAGGGTGTGAATATCTTTTACTGGAAGTTTTGGAGCAACACATTCAATCCCGGATTTTCGAAGTGTGACTTGATCAATATGAGGAAACTGATTTCAGTAAATCATGACATAACCATGCATTCACAATAGGATTCCTAGTTGAAGTTATTTTCAATGCTATTTTGATTTAAATTAAAATATTAGCTTTTCCTATTAGGACGTGCATGTTGCTCATCTCCTCATTAGATTGTGTTAGGAGATGTTGCTTCTCTACAACAAGAGTGGATGTTTGGCATCATCATTTGGAGTTCATATTAGATCAAAACTAACATTCATGATTGAATACTATTTGTGGTCTCTTGTTTGGCGTCTTGACTAAGAGTCCATATTGGATCAGGTTTGAGAGTCTTAATTGAATAGAATTAGTGGACTCTTGGGATTTTCTCTTACTAGAGAGAACCTGCTTTGAATAAAACGTAGGTCTTTCTTTTCAAACACACAACTTTCGAGATATTGGTTTTTGAGCATATTGAATTTTTAAGAGAAAGATGTTGTGCATATTTTTCAGATAAGTCATCAAGTGTTCATTGTTTACTTGGTGATTTATAAAATCCTTTCATCATTCATACTATATTCATACGCATGTCGGTGACTCATACAGTTGAGGACACCAAGACAGTGGTGGCGGTCTTCTCCGGTGAGCTTGAAGTAATTGTGACCAGTATTGCGTTCAACATAAGGAGTGTCAAAGATCATCCCGAGACAAAATTTGAGTTATGAAAAAGTCGATAAACATGATCTAGAATATGTCTAGGATAAGTGTGTGAGTACTTCTTGTAATCATCGTTCTATAGTAGATTTGAGTTGGATTGAGGAGTCCCGTGAATTTTTCCCAGAGGTGGGGTTTTACCACGTAAAATAATTTTCTGTGTGTTCTCTTATTTTATGTTCAGCATGTTTCAGGATTGATAAGCCATATCAATCCTGCTACCAAAGTTTATTTTTTGTTTAATGATTATAATCTTAAATTGACATATTCGCCCCCCTCTAGATAGTTTTAGTCATCCTACAGGTAATTTCAATTGGCATCAGAGTAGGTTGCTGAACACACTCAGTAAGATCCGACATACCGTAGGATAGATCGTGTTGTGGGCTCAGTTGCACATCCACCGTATTTTGATGGCAACAACTATGACGCTTGGAAGGTGTATGAGGCTTTTTCATTTTGGCAGCTACAGATGGGCTTGGGCTATTGTAAAGAGCAAATGGCTGAAATTGCCCCTTTGTTTGAGTTCAAGAATCAGGCCCTAAGAGTGCTTCGAAAGGTTCGTGGAGCCTTAGGAAACACCTTGGCTTCCTTCACCAACAAAACCAATAGTTGCGTACAGATAAATATTATGGCTTGGCATGAGAAGCTTGTGGTATGGGAGCTGAGCATTCGTGAGTTTAGCATGAGAGAGAGAATACTTGGGTTTCCTATGAGAAACAGAGGCTCGAAGTAAGAGGAAGAGAGAGTTTTTGGGATAATTTGTTGAGGGGAGAGAGGAAGAATGAAGGAAGAGGAATGAGTGGCTTGAGCAAGTTTCTGGCAACTTGACGAAAGTTTCGTCAAGCTCTTGAGTGGCTTAACAGAAGAGAAAAAGGGTAGCAATGGAAGAACATGGCTTGAAATCAAAGGGTTCTAGAGGTGAGAGGTGATGCTTGCTATCTCTGGATGTGTTTATGAGAAAGAGAGGAAGAAGATGGAAGCATTGGTAGCTTTAGCAGATTTCTAGCAACTTGACGAAAGCTTCATCAGGCTCCTGGGTAGCTTGACAGAAGAGAAAAAAAGGAAGGAATGGAAGAACATGACTTGAAATCGAAGGGTTCCAGAGGTGAGAGTGATGCTTGCTCTCTCTGGATGTGTTCATGGGAAAGAAAGAAAGAAGATGGAAGAATAAGGCATGAAATTGGACCTTCTATCAATGAGTAAGGATGTTGCTTACTCTCTACCGGTCTGCCAAAGGAGAAAAAGGAAAGAGATGGAACAATAGAGCTAGAAATTGGAGAGTTCCAGTAGTGAGAAAAGATGCTTGCTCTCCTTGGATCTCCCCAGATGTCGTTCTTCTAGGTAGAAGGTGCCTCCTTTTATAGGCATTGGAACACTCAATTTTATCAAGCCACCCTCTCTTCTTTTCCTTCACTTTCTTCCATTCCATCTTATTTGGTAAAACTTTCCCAGTCTGAGCATGTAGGCATGAAGCTTTTTAGAGTTCCAAGACCTTCACGCAGTTGGACTTCTCCATGTGGGTGAGGTGCCACTCACTTTTCCTTCTTGTTTTCTCACCAAATCTTGCAAAGGAAAGAATGTGTAAAGGTGCTGGTCAAAAGGTGATTTACTTCCAGCAACCTGTGCATATGGGTTTGCCTTGGTTTTGACAAGATGCTGGATATTTTGACTGATGTGGGATATTTCCAAGTCTTGTGAGCTGTGACTATTGGATTTTCTAAGATGTCTGGGCCTTTTCTTGAGGTGATGGGCTATTGGGTTATCTCTCTCATGCTTACCTATATGTTTGGGCTTAAGGAATGAGCTTGAGTTTTGGTGCTCCCAAGCAGCCCAAAACTTCCACTCCTTGGACCAGCAATAGGCTTTGTGAATACTTGTAACCATCCATACCACAACCCGCTCAGAAGCCCTAGGCATTCACGTGTCTTGGGCCCACTTAAGCTTGTAGCATGGCGTGTTGCTTATTTGCTTGGCGTGGCACTTGTGCAAGCACATATTACTAACTCTTGCATGCCCAAGTCGAGTTTCTTCCCAAATTAGGTGTTGTACTAGGCTAGAAATATATTTGGGCCCAGCCTTTGATTTTTTGGGCCTCAACAGAAGGCCAAAATGAAGTCGTTTCTTTGGTCCTTAGATGAATATGTATGGAATACAATAGTTCATGGATTTCCAAAACCCACAAAGAAGATTGGAAAAGGAGATGTAGAAACCACGGTCCCCAAAATTGTAGAGGAGTGGACCACTGGAGAAGTCACACATTGCACTAATAATCAAAAGGGGTTAAATGCTTTATTTATTGTTGTCTCTTCCAATCAATTTGAATATATATATATATATATATCTGGTTGTGATACTTCTAAGAAAACTTGGGATATTTTGCAGGTTACTCATGAAGGAACAGATACTGTCAAGGGAGCCAAGTTTCAAATGCAGAATTTACAGTTTGAGACATGCATGATGGATGAGAATGAAACTTTTTCTGAATTTTATGCTAAACTTTGTGTAATTGTGAATGCTTGTTCAAGTTTAGGTGAAAAAATTCCAGAAGATAGGGTTGTGAAAAGATCACGGCTATTGAATAGATTTGTGACTTGAACACCTTGAAAGTTCAAGAACTCATAGGGTCCATACAAACCTATGAGATGAAACATCTAGCTCCTAAAAAGAGCAAAAGTGCTGCTTTCAAGGTTGTGAATGAAGAAGATGATGGGCATTCAAATGAAGATTGCAGTGATGAGGAATTAAGGATTCTCACAAGACGATTCATGAACTTTCTCAAGAATCAGGATCCAAGGAGTCGAGATTCAAAAGGTATAAATTCTAAAAATATGTTTGTTGTCTATATTGATGGTGGGTCTAAATCTCACAGGTCAAATGAACAAAGAATCTAAGAGAAAAGGTCCAATGTTTTGAATGTGAAGGCTATGGACACATATCTTTGGAATGTGCCAACACCTTAAAGAAACAAAATGATGGGAAGAATATGGCACTGCATACTACTTGGAGTGATAGTGATTCAGACTCTGAAAATAATGAGAAGGCCATTGCACTTATCACGACCATAAGCTTGGATAAACCAACGAAGAAGGATGATGATTGTGAACAAATATGATGATTTATTGGCTGCTTCTCAGAAACTCAGCAAACAAAATGAAAAGCTCGTAAAATCCATTGTTGTGCTGAAGCTGGAAAATTGAAGGATTGCAAACAAGTTTCAATCCCCTTATGCATATTCCGAAAAGAAAGGATTGTTTCTTTAACCATTGGTGCATAAAAAATTGACAAGATGATTAGCATGGGAAGAAGAGATGGTGACAAACGAGGCTTGGGATTTGAACCAAGTAATAAGTCTTCTGCTGTGTCTAAAATAAAGTTTGTCAAATCATCTTCACCTATTGAACCTTCTGTAGCTCATGAAGTTAAGAAATTCATTCCAATTTGTCACTTTTGTGGAACTCTTGGCCACATAAGACCAAGATGCAATAAGCTTCGAAACGAATGTGTTAGTTCAAATTCTCATGTCATTGGTGGAAAAGTAAGTATCCAACATAAGATTTCAAATCTTATGAAAGCGGTAAAACGCTTATCCAAACTATCTTCTTTTCATTCTTTGCCATCAACTAAGACAAAGTTAGTTTGGAGGAAAAAAGAAAATCATAATTGTATGTTTACCCCCACCAATGTTGTGCATGAACCCGCTGCTTTAGAAAATCTGGATCTTAAATGTCTTGTTGCAAAACTTTTAGATAATCTTCGATTTGACACTCTTAGAAAGTCTTTAGGTATTTGTTCTTTTGAATAATTGTTTGTGTTTTGATGCATGCCAAAAGACTTCAGCTATTCTCTTCTCTGTTTTTGTAACATAAATTGGATTAAATTCTAAGTACTTTGTTCAACATGTGCAGGGATTGATAAGCGATATAATCCTATTGACATTTGGAAGTTTTTGCTAATCTTAGATTGGATTTTTGGTGTTTGATCACCTTGGGCAGATTAATATTGGGTTTATGTGAATGGTTCTCAACTGTCTTTGTTTTTTATAAGGTCAATTAAATGCTCTTTATATTAAATCTCATGTCTCACATATAACACATACACTCTAATCTTCCTTAATAGTTTTGAATGAATCCTCACATTGGCTTTGTCTTGATACTAGATTTGCATTGTACTTTTTGCCACTTAGCTCACAAATTTATAACATCTCTTTAATTAAAAGTGAAGTAAAATAAGTGTTTGATCCTTGAGAAGTAATCGGGCCTCTTGTCTAACCAATGTTGAGGTTCGCGTCAAAAAGCTTTGATCTTGTACACATTGTTCCTCTTTGTAGCCTACATGACTCGGGTTAGTACATCCTAGGGGTGCTTTAACACCTATTGCCTTAAATTCAACTGATTTGAGCACATTGATTTAACACCTGTTACATGGGTCTTGTAGAAAGCTTGATAAAATTAGCATAGGAAAAAAAAAAGAAAAAAAAAGTGAAAGTGGTGACCTCTGTATGCATTTTGTATGTGTTTATTCTATGTTTTTGGCTTGTTCTTGGTTGGACTTTTTCTTTGTTATTAAGCATGTTTAGTCACATATCATGAGATTGAGCTTTGATATTTGCTCATTTGATAGACTTTATTTCTTACAAATACTTTTGATTCTCCATTTTTTTTATCCTTGTGTTTGATTAAACCTTTGTAATTTGATGTGCCTTAGATCCTGAAAGGCTTTGCTTTAAATGCTTCTAGACAGATATTGGTATTGGCTTTGCTTGTCTATCCATATGCATGGTGTTGGCACGCACTCATGAATTTTTTTTTATATGTATGAAGGAGGAGTCTTGGTATAATGTTGAGCGTGATCATTGGTGTTTAATTATGGTCCTCTTAGTTTTGTATTTCAGTTTATAACCCTCTTTTTCATCTTCTTTCTCTTGGGTGCTATAATTGTCTTCATCCTTGGCATATCTTTAGGGGGAGAATTATTGTTCAAGTGCACAAGAGGATATGATCATATTAATTGTTTTATTATATATATATATATATATAACAAAACAAAACAAAACAAAAATTTGAAACAACATTTGTTTTCAAACACAGTGTTGTTTTATGCCTCTTTGTCATTTGTGTAGTTAGGTTTTGCTTCATCTTGGACATTATACTTGTTGCATTGCACCTACTTTATTGCTCTTCCAAGAGGACTATACTTCTTTTGATATGGTAGAAATTGTGAATGACAATATGTAAACAGGAAGACAAGTGTTTGAAAAGATGAACCCTTTGCACCTGTTGCACATCTAGAATTGGTCAGGTTATTGCTTTTTGAGCGACCGTTAGTCACGAAAAGCCAAAATTCCTCAAGGACTTCAATGGTTAATCTTTCTGATTTTCGGTGATAATCATTCTCTCATATTTTTGCCATTTTAATGCATGCTACTGTTATCCCTCTCTTTTTGGCTTATGACATCTTGCTATTTCTTGGGCATATATTCAATTGGTCATTTCGTTATGCCTTTATATATGCTCTCTTGTGTATTTACCTTGCCCTTTGGATTTCCTAACAAAAAGGGGGAGAGATGATTGTGTGAAATTATGATAAAATTGGGAAAAGATTGTGTTGTAGAATTAAAGGGGAGTGATGTTGTAATTTTGCTTTGAATAAAATATCTTCTCCCACATGCTTCACTAGTTTTGTTGTTTCATAATGTGCAGGGATTCAGAGCTTCGAGTTTAGAGTAGGATTTCATTTGTTAAATCCCATGCAATTGCTTTTGAGTTGTAATAGGTGTTTTGTCTAGGAAATGTCAAAGGGGGAGATTGTTAGTATGAAAATTGTGTTGTCATTTCCTAGACTCTAGCATGGGTTGGGAATTAGGGTGTGAATATATTTTACTGGAAGTTTTGGCACAACACATTCAATCCCGGATTTTTGAAGTGTGACTTGATCAATATGAGAAAACTGATTTCAAGTATATTGTGACATAACCATGCAGTCATGATAGGATTCCTAGTTGAAGTTATTTTCAATGCTATTTTGATTTAAGTTAAAATATTAGCTTTTCCAATTAGGATGTGCATATTGCTCATCTCCTCATTAGATTGTGTTAGGAGATGTTGTTTCTCTACAATAAGAGTGGTTGTTTGGCATTATCATTTAAAGTCCATATTAGATCAAAACTAACATTCATGATTGAATACTATTTGTGGTCTCTTGTTTGGCGTCTTGACTAAGAGTCCATATTTGGTCAGGTTTGAGAGTCTTAATTGAATAGAATTAGTGGACTCTTGGGTTTCTCTCTTACTAGAGAGAACCTGCTTTGAATAAAACATGGGTTTTTCTTTTCGAACACACAGCTTTCAAGATATTGGTTTTTGAGCATATTGAAATTTTAAGAGAAAGTTATTGTACATATTTTTCAGATAAGGCATCAAGTGTTCCCTGTTTACTTGATGATTTATCAAATCCTTTCATCATTCATACTGCATTCATATGTATGTCGGTGACTCATACGGTTGAGGGCACCAAGACAGTGGTGGCAGTTTTCCTCCTGTGAGCTTGAAGCAATCGTGACCATTATTGCGTTCAACATAAGGAGTGTCGAAGATCATCTTGTGATAGAAGTTGAGTTACGAAGAAGTCGGTAAAAATTATGTAGAATATGTGTAGGATAAGTGTATGGGTACTTCTTATAATCATCGTTCTATAGTGGATTTGTGTTGGACTGAGGAGTCCAGTGAATTTTCCCCAAAGGTGGGGTTTTACCACGTAAAATAATTCTCTGCCTGTTCTTTTATTTTATATTCAGCATGTTTCAGGATTGATAAGCCATATCAATCTTGATATTTTTTTTTTTTTTTTTTTTTTTTTTTTTTTTTTTGAATTGGCCTATTCACCCCTAGACATTTTTTTAGTCATCCTACAGATAATTTCAGAGAGGCTTTAATCTCATACACCAAGTGAGTTTTTTTAAAAAGAGAAACGATTGTATTAAAAGGGTGGATAAGGCATCCACAACACTTGATTTTTTTTTATTAAAAAAAAATAGCAACCACAACCAACACAAAAGAGACCACATGAAAGAATAAAAATAAAAAAAAACAAAGGAGGAAACGAGGAAAACAAATTCATTGCACCACTGCTACCAAATCCAACATAATGAAAAAATGTTGCTTTATTTTTATTTTAGTTTATTGTTTTATTTGAAATTCTTTAAAAAAGTTTTTTCCTTAGGTCCTTAGAAGTCATTTTACAAAGAGATCAATTTATCTTTAAAATTTTGAAAATAAGGTGAGTGGGAAAACAGGACAGGTGGGTTGAAATAGCAACACATTCATTCGAAGATCAGCCTAAACCAAAAATCACTTAAATCCGATATCATTTGACCACTCAATTAAATTATTAAAATTTTAATACTTTCTTGAAGCACCGTGTTCATTGATTTATAGGACACAATTAGATGTCTAAACGGTTTTCAATTTGTCTAATTTTTTGCAAGGATGATCTATGAATGAAGACTTAAAAAATAGATGGTTTGGATCGTTGGAAAAAAATTAGTAGGGTGCCCTAAAGAGCGTCTGTCAAATAAAATTATTTGAAGAATCTCTTAATAGATGGAGAGTATATCTATATATATTTCTGTTTGAGGAAAGTTATTATGTAAAATTGTTATGTATAGTTGACTTTGACTAAAGAGATTCTATGTGTGATATTTTTATATGTGGTGGGGAAATGAGAACTTGAACCCAACTTTGACACACACAACAACAGCAAAAAAATAAAAAATAAAAAGAAACGACAAAAAGTATATGAGTTAGGGTAGTTGGTTCGGATAGCAATTCTGAAGTTAGAGAGGAAGGTAAGCAAACCCCGATCAGACAAGTCAGCCCTACAACTTGTGTGACGGGTAACTTAAAGATTCAACCAACTAATGTCTGAGTTTACATTTCTTCCATAGTCATCCTACCAACTAAACTCTATTAGGCCCTAAGAGCAAGACCCACCATGATGTGATGTAGTGAATGTGGTTTGTGTTAAATCATATGTTGGACTTACTAAAGTAAAATAACAAAATAAGAAAACTAGAAGACTATGGTAGGCAACAAGTCAACATAACACCCGAGATTCCAAATTCCAAATTCTAAATTCCAATCTATTATATCTACAGTAGAGAGAGATAGACCACCAATCCATTATCCCAACACATGTTTAAACAAAATTAATATTGTTCTATATATTTCCTTTTTAGGAAAATTATTATGTAAAATTGTTTGGGCATGGCAGAAATGTAATCACAAAACAATCATTTTATATGCGATGCCGAAGTGACTTGGGGAATTAAGGTTTGGGCATGGCAGGAATGGAGAGCCATGGTCGGCACTTGGGACTGTAATTAAAGGGGTAGGTGGCATGTGATCAAAATTAACAAAAATGTTAAGGTAAGTTTGTTGTTTTTCATTTCTTAAATGATGAATGAGATATTGATCAAATAAGAAAATTGATAAATAAGATTTTGTCAATGGGAGCTGTTAGTGACAATCAAAAATGTCATCTTGCACTCATCATTTGTAATTATATAAGGGAAAAATACATTATGATTTTTTTAAGAGCCAAAAACAGTTCCTTTTAATTATAATATGAAAATTAGAACATAAAAAGTTGATATAGATACAAATTTTTATTGAGGAGTTGGGTTTAATCTTCAGATTTGATGACTTTGATCTAAGTCCTTTGACTTTTGTGTCACATAAAATTACATTCCTTTTTAAATATATTCGGATGTAATCTTTTTATATTTTTATTTTTAAAATTATTTTTGTTCCAATGATGCCCTTATAACATTCGGGTAATAATTATTTATGCCATAATAATTAGCCATTTACAACGTTTGGCATTGAATAGAAAAGGCAAATACATTAGACGGGAGAAGCTGTTTATATCGTTTGGCATTGATATAACTGATTGCTTGTTTCTTTTTAGTTTGTCCATTATGCTCCGTTTGGATGAAGGAATTGCAAATTACATGGAATTCTAAAATGACGGAATTTAGATTTCCGTCATTTCAATTTCTGGCGATTGAAGATTTCAGTGTTTGGATTTATATATGTGGAATTTTGTAAATGACAGAAATTGAAAATTTCAATGTTTGGATAACTCAAGTAAATTATAAATGACAGAAATTAAATATTTCGAAAGAACAAAAAAACTGATAACCGACATAGAAAGTATTCCTCGAAATATAAAATAACATATCGTTTTATGAACTAAATAACTCAACTTAAACAAACAAAGCATAATAGCAAACCAAATCACTCCCCACGTGCAATAAACATTAGCAACATACTCTTTTTTTTCTCAATTGGGAGTGCCTTCAGCATCTGAAATTGTTTGTCATTTTCTATCAGCCAAGCACATGCTTTGAGTTGTTCATTTTCACTAAGACCTGGTACTGCTTGTACTTCAGCATATACCTCTGCTGGATCAAGGTTCTTAGTATCAGCACGGATAAACTCTTCAAATGATAAAGCCATTCTAGCAATCGAATCAGCAATAACATCTTTAACATCACCTCTTTTCTTTGTAGGAAGAATATCAGAAGAGTTTGATGCACGATTTCTTCTCTTTTGACCATTTGTTGAGGTTGGTGAAATATCATCAATAACATGAATATCTTCTAAATCTTGTGTATCACCATCCAAGTCAACATGATCAACTTCATTAGTAGGAGTCATAACCTCAGTTGCATCTGCACCTGTTTCAGCTCCCTCTCCAGTGGCTCTATCTTTGCCACACAAATCTACTATATCATCCCAATTCTCTATAACTTTAAATCGAAAACCTCTAGCATCGTCATGAGACTACCAAACAAATAATCAAAGTCAAATAAGAATCTGATCAGTACTCTTTAACAATAGAAAGAAAAAAAAAGCACATGATTAAAAATATATATATATATATTTACCTTCACATATTCTTCCCAAACATGATCTTCATCTACACTTATCATCTTTTTTGTTGAATCCCAACTAAATCCACTTTGACTTAATATATCACTCACTACTCCATAGAACTTTTTCCATGACTTAACACGATTTCTAATATTATCAGCACTTATCTGGAGATTAAATTGTGCAGCTAATATATTTGCAGCAGTATTGTAAGCAACTGCCTTCCATCCACCATCTCCTTTGTGACCTAAGCTGCGCTCCTCACGCAGTATATCAGCTAATTCACGTTCCATAGCTATATTCCACCGAAAATAGTTTTTGTCTTCTCCTTCAGGCTCAACTCCTTGTTTGTCTTTCCTTTTTCTTGACTTTCCTTTGCAAGCCTCTTTTCCTCCAAATCCATTCATGACTTTAGCCCCTGCTTGTTCACTTTTGCATGTTTAAAATACAATTAGAAAGGAAATTAGGTAGAGAATCCCAACTTTGGACATCAGTAAGCATGATAACATGTAATAGAATAGTCAAGTACTCATAAAAACAAATAACTTAAGAAGTAATGATCATTCTGATTAAATTTTTCTACCACAAAAAAAAAAAAAACCATGAAATATACGAAACAAGAGAAACAAAGGTCCAAGTGTGAACAATAAATCAAGAATTAATGATGCCTCGTTGCACTTGATAATTATGGAACATCTCTACTGCCAATGTGTCTCGAAAGTTTGTCCATTGATCAGTAACTTGAACACTTGCAATCCTATCATGAGCATTATTTCCCTCCAATGTCGAATGATTTGATATGTCATGATCCACAGAAGCTAAAAATTCCAAATCTTGAACTTCTAAAACAGGATCATTAGCTTGCTCAGTTCGAATGAAGTTATGCAATACAAAGCATGCATTTATGATTCTAACTTGCGTTTTGATGTTGAAAAATGAAGGTGTACGTAATATACTCCATCGTTTCTTCAGTAGTCCAAATCCTCTTTCAACTACATTCCTTGCAATTGAATGACGTAGATTAAATAACTCTTTGTAATTTTCAGGTCGATTGTTCCCACTCCATTCACTCAAGTGATACCTAGTTCCTCTATACGGTGCTAAAAACCCCGGTCCATTAGTATAACCCGCATCCACAAGATAGTACTTATCTACAAAAGAAATTTTAAAAAGAAAATTAGATATAAAGAGCTTGTATTGAAAAAAGAAGAAGGAAAGAATATCAATCTAATTTAAAACTAGTATTAAAAATTACCTCTTGCAACATGAAATCGGTTGTTCCTACGTAAAGCATCTCGCAATATACGAGCATCAGATGCAGAGCCCTCCCATCCAAGTAATACATAAATAAATCTTAAATCTGGAGCACAAACCCCTAAAACATTAGTGGAGATATCGCCCTTCCTATTTCGATATCTTGGTCTTTCTTCTGCCGACAATGTTACTGGAATGTGAGTTCCATCAAGTGCCCCAAGACAATTCTAAACATGAAGTATAAAAAAGTATAAGTATGAAACGTAAGATAACTAGTTGAAAAATAAAATAAAAATCTTATTTTTTTTTCTAGTTATATAAGTACCTCAAACCACTACCATTGCTTCTTTCGGAACTCCCAACAGTACTTGGCTGGAACTTTATGTATTCTTCACTAATTCTCATCATGGCATATAAGACTCTGTTAAATTGCCGACTAATTGTTTCGATTGAACGGTAATAGTCAAAACCAATGACTCTGTATTTCAAGTTGTGAGCAATTATTTTCAAAAATATTGCTACAGATTCTTCAATTGAAATATTTCTTGTTCGAACCAACCCACCATTTTCTTCTAAAATTCTGCATAACTTTTTGAATGCACATTTGCTAATTCGAAATTGATCAATACAATCAACTTCTTTTCCATTGTACATACGGTTCAAATAAGATCGCCTTTCTTCATCCCAATCATGTGAAGGCTCTTTAACACGAAAATTATCATAATACCATTGTACTAGCGTAACCATAAAAGAGATCATTGTACAGACAATAATTTTCCTTCTCTTCCCTATAGCACGCTTCTGTCTTAACCTTGTTAACATGTTATCAACATTAACAGTAGCCATACCTGTTTATATGTGTGAATTAAACAACTACAGAGCAAGGAAACAATATAAAAAGTAGAGAAGATAAAAATCGATAAACTTAGTAAACAACTACAGAGCAAGGAAACAAAGGGCTCTATTGCTGACAGGTAGTTTTGCTATTATTTTTTAGATGCTTCTTTGCTACACCTTTCAAATTCAGATGCTTGTAAGTTTTATATTGGTGAGGAACATGAAGGTTAGGAACTATAGTATTGCCTTTTTACTGGCGTCTAGATAAGTGGGGGTTAAATGTGTTCCTTCATTGAATGGACTGAGTGGTCTCTCTTAGATGACATAATTCTGGAATTTACTTGTTGATCTAGTAGACAGCATGTGTGTTTTTTTATTTGATTTTGATTACCTAACAGTGACCTGGATTTTATCTTTGAAATTAGAAATTAAGCAGGGACTATCTGATGATGCAAATTCAAAAGTAACTGTTAGTTTTACTCCACATCTAATGCCAATGGTAACTATTATTCTCATATGCAATTAGAGATTCCATATTTTACAATTGACTTTTTGCTAATAGACTAAGCATTATTTTACTTTTGTCGTTTAGAGCTGTGGTATGCAATCAACTATCTATGTGGAATTGGCTCCAGGGGTAGAAATCAAGGACTTACGCCAACAGTTGAAGTTATCCTACATAGCTGTGTAAACACCCAATGCTAAATGGCAAGATATTGAGTGCAGGACTCCTGCTTATGCTCCATTGATTAATAAATCTAACAAACAACTACAGAGCAAGGCAATAACACAAAATGATAAAGTTAACAAACAACTACAGAGCTGTACCATAAACAGAAATCACACACAAATATCCATGGGCATAGACTATTTTGTTAAGATTTCCCAAAACCCAGCCACAGTGCCACAAAGATCACAAAACCCATTCAACACATTCATAATTTTAGTCAGAAATACCCAATTTTGATAGCCATTTAGAAACCATGATAACCCTAAACTAGAAAAATATAAATTGAAGGAGAGAAAGGCTTGAAGACTAACCTTCAAACTTGATCCAGAGAGATGTGTAACCCAAGAAGAACTCCTTCTCCTTACTTCTCTGGTTCGCAACTTTTTATGATTCTCCTTACTTCTCTGGCTTGCAGTACTTCTCTGGCTCGCAGCTTTTGTTTATAAAGCGACAAGGCAATATGTTGTCCAGGGTTTCATAGGTTTTTGGCGCTGTTTTTAAGTTTGGCGCTTTTTTTTTCCATGAAAAGTTTGGCTTTTTTTTATAAATATTTTATTTTAAGTTTTGGCACACTGGAAAATATGAATTCCCGCACTGTGAAAATTGTGAAATGACATCTATTTTGGTGGAAATTAAACTCGGGAATTTGATGCCTCAATTTCCATGATTTTTTCCGCGCGTCATTTAATAAATTCTGCGCTTAAGTTGCCAAACATGGGAATTGTCAATTTCTCCTCTTAAATTCCCGACTTTTAGCTAAATTCCGAGTTATTTTCCCTCATCCAAACGGAGGGTTAGGGAGTGTATTCAATTGAGATTTTAAAAGAGTATTTTGGGATAAAAAAGTCCTTTGGTATTCAATTAAGACTTTTAAATAATCTAAACAAGTCTTGTAGTATTCCATTAAGACTATTTGGATTTTTAAAAGAGGGTGTTGAAATCACATGGTATTCAATCAAGACTTTAAACAAGTAATAAAAAGACCTTGTAGTTGGATTTTTTTAAACATGGATTTTTGCATGGTATTCAATCACATGTTTTTTTTTCTTCATATTTATTGATTGAACTAACTTGGATTTTTGCATGGACAGCAACAACAATAGCAATAGAAGACCCTCTAGTCAATTGGATGCTTCTGGGATTCAGCTTCGCAAGTGACTTGGAACCAAAAGAGACAAATTCTCTTATTGTCCTTTGTGTGTTGTAACTTTCCCAAGGTCAATAACCAAAGAGAACCTTGAGACTTTCAATTGGCAGGAAGTAGAGTTCCACTTCCCATCTCTGTTGAAGGAAAAAGTGAATCTTCCCACATAATTTCACCATCATTAATTAATTAATGGGGTTTTATTATTTTAGGTTCTACCCATTCGAGACGCAAGTCTCTTAATTACAATCCCTTACTACAAGGGAAAACCCTTTGATTCTATAATAAAGAAATAGAACGTGTGTGTATGGTTTTGCGGCTGCTCCCAAGTCCAACCTCAGGGTGCCTCTGTATCCCTTGCGGGAATCAAGCTATTTGTAGTTCAAAGATTCGCAATGAATAAATGACTCATTGCAAATAGAGGAATTTGAATGAGTTTAATTAATGAGTGTTTGAGTGAAGTTAGGTGAATAAACCAGGGATTCGATATGGAATTGTGTTTGGAATGGTTGCACCTAGATTGAATCTCTAGATTGCCTACGTACCCTTTTAAGGGGATCAAACCAATGTAGTTCGGAATTGATTTGTGTGGAGATCTGATTGGTGAGAATTTGGTTGCGGTTGCGTCTATTAGGATGCTAAACTGCCTACGTACCCTTGATGGGATCAAATCAGCGTAGTTCCAAAATTTTGGAAATTAATGGGTAAGTGTTGCCCACTAATTGAGAATTTGTGTATTTAGGACAATTTGGGAGATTTTCATAAGTAGATGACCTACGGGAAAAATTGGAAATTAAAGGGTAAGTGTGGCCCACTAATTGAGAATTTTTGTTTGAGAGATTTGAATTTAATCTCATTGGAATTTTCACGGGTAGATGACCCATGAGGAAAATTGGAAATTAATGGGTAAGTGTGGCCCACTAATTGAGAATTTGTATTTTAGAGATTTGGATTTAACCTCATTGGAATTTACATGGGTAGATGACCTATGGGAAAAATTGAAAATTAATGGGTAAGTGTGACCCACTAATTGAGAATTTCTGTTTGAGAGATTTGAATTTAATCTCAATGAAATTTGCATGGGTAGATGACTCGTGAAAAATTGGATGGTTTTGTACCACTTTTCTTGTTCTCAATGTTCGAGAAAAATAATGAGTAATTTTAATTATCCCATTAATTATTCCTAAAAATCGACAATTGCACTTGGGAAAGGCAAAATTTGGTTAAGATAAACCAGAGATTTAAATTTGGTTGAGGTTGCGTCTATTGGGATGTTAGACTGCTTAAGTACCATTGACGGGATCAAACCGACGTAGTTCCAGAATTGATTTGTGTGAAGGTGGATATTTGATTGGTGGGAATCAAATTTGGTTGTGGTTGCGTCTATTGGGATGCTAGACTGCCTACGTACCCTTAATGGGATCAAACTAGCGTAGTTCCAAATTGATTTGGAAATTAATGTGTAAGTGTGACCCATTAATTAAGAATTTGTGTTTGAGAGATTTGAATTTAATCTCATTGGAATTTTCATGGGTAGATGACCCATGAGAAAAATTGGAAATTAATAGGTGAGTGTAGCCCACTAATTGAGAATTTGTGTTTGAGAGATTTGAAATTAATCTCAAATAAATTCGCATGGGTAGATGACCCATGAGAAAAATTGGAAATTAATAGGTGAATGTAGCCCACTAATTGAGAATTTCTATTTGAAAGATTTGAATTTAATCTCAATGAGATTTGTATAGGTAGATGACCCATGAGCAAAAATTGGATGGTTTTGTACCACTTTTCTTGTTGTCAATGTCCAAGAAAAATAATGAGTAATTTTAATTATCCCACTAATTTTCTAAAATTGACATTTGTACTTCGACCCAAAAGACTATGAGAATTTTAAAAATTGATTCATAAACCATATAATAGGAAATTTGGGCCTCTTAAAATTTAATGGGTAATTATTTAGATCACTCATTAAATACTATAGACCTTTAAGAATTAATGGGCAATTATTTTTGACACCCCATGAACAGAGATTGGTTCACCACTGTGGCCTTTGTGACAAGCCATACTTTAATTGGGACTTCAGGATTTGGAGACTCGAAGGAAATCTCGAACAAAGTGGCTGACGCCATTTGACTTTTCTTCCCTTATTTCGGTGGGAGTCTTCCTCTTTGTTTATTTGTTGTTGCCATATGCAGCACCAAGCCAGTTCCTCTTTCGTCTTTCTTTGGTTTTGACATTTCTTTTTTTTTCTTTGTTTTTGGTTTGCTGCACAACACCAAGCTGCCAACAAAAACGTGGCTATCCCTTTTTTCTTTTTCTCTTTTTTTCTTTTTGTTAGTTGCTCCTATATGCTGCCGACAAACGTGGCTGTCCATTTTCTTCATTTTTTTTGTTTGTTGTTGCTATGTGCAACAACACCAAGCTGCCAAAACGTGGCTGTCTTCAACAACTTTCTTTTTTCAAGTTCATCGTGTCTGTATGCACCAACGCTGTTTCGTTTCTCCATTTTTTTTGCTGTAACAAACCTTCTTCCAAAACAAAATGTAAGCCTCTCCTCCAAGCTTTTTGTTTGCTGACTTCCCCACTTCCAAATGGGTCTGCAGCTAATGGTTCTGTTTAACTCAGGATTCCATGGCTGTGCTCCTTCTTTTGTTTTGACAGAGAGGGAGAAAATTGATGAGATTCTCCGAAGGCAGAGGTAGAACCCATTTTTATTTGCTGTGAAATTAAACCCCCCCCATGGTTTTGTTTGTGGGTTTTGTACCCAGATTGGATATGTCATCCTGAGAACTCAGTGAATGAGCTTTATGCCCCAAAATGGATATATCACAGAGTATTTGATTGAACAAGTCCCGACCATTGTGCCGCTGTAGTAAGAGAAGCCCAGAAAATTCCGGGAGTTTCTCTATGTCTGTTAATGGCACCACAAACCAATTCTGGTTTTGTGATGGTTATCCCATCATGACAAGCAATCCTCACAGCGTGCTGGTGAATTGGATGTTGAGCACATCCTGAAAGCGTTTGAGTGGAGCCGCACCTCGCAGCCGATCAGGACTTGATCTCATGATGATTACAATCATCTTGGCTGTCAATCCATAGCTGGATGTCCTGGAGGTATTTGAGAAGAGGTACGCCTTAGAGTAGTTTCTTGACTTAATATGTGATGATTTCAATCATGATAGCCAAGAATCCCCATGGGTTAATCGTACTGGATGTTGAGTGCTTCCTTGGAAGTCTTTGAGCAGAGCCTTGCCATAGAGAGATTCCTAACTTTTTTCTTCTAATGATAGAAGTCACCATAGCCAGGAATGATTTAGTATATTTTTCATATATTGCATCAGAGCCAAAAAAACACTATATGCATGACACAAGCTGCCAAAAAAAAAGATCCTAAAAACTAGGACACAAGGACTCATCTCCAGCCATTCAAGGTCATTGGAGGCTATGATTCTTACACCTAGGCTAGAAATTGTTACAGCAGAAAGGACTAAGACAGCTAAGAATGACAGCTGTAGAGTTTCTCAAAATAGTAAGAAAACTAGCCGTTGGACATATCCTATAACAGCTATTACTATAAAAGGAAAGTTCTTCAGCTCCTTCGATTTCTTCATCCTCTTCACTGTCAATCTGCAGGATTAACATCTGCAGCTTGATTCAAGGCTAGTATGCAGCTTAACTCTCAACATATAGGCCCACTTTGATAACTTACAATGTGATTTTGAATGCATATGGGAAAATGGGTATGCCTTGGAATAAGATTAGAGCGCTTGTTGAGTGTATGAAGAGTGCTATTGCCCCAGATTCTTATACTCATAATACATTTATAACTTGGTATCGCTGCGGGTCTTTGCATGTGGAGGCAGCTGAGGTTTTTTCAGGAGATGAAATTAGAAGGGTTTGTACCCGATAAGGTTACGTATAATGCGTTGTTGGATGTATATGGAAAGTCTGGGAGGACTAAGGAAGCAATGGAGGTATTGAAAGACATGGAGTTTAATGGGTTTTCTCCAAGCATTATGTTTTATGCAAGAGATGGTTTATTGGAAGAAGCAATAAACATTTCCATTCTGATTCTTCCTTGTGCTTTCTTATCTATCTATTAATGATATTATGTTTTTGGTTGCTTGGTCAGGATGAGTAAGATGGGTTGATTTTGTGAGAGCTATGTTACTATCATGCATCATTTTCTTGCAAGTATAAATAGATGTGATTGCTTTTTGCATAATTGCATGCAATATGGCCCATTATTAATGGTGAGAAAATTTCACAGCATTACTTAATCATACAATATTAACAGCAGAATATAGCCTAAAATACACTGCAACCTTTAACTTGATCACCAAACTATATGTTTATTTACATGTCACCGCTTATGTTTCGTCATTATCAAAACAGCTAACCAGTTGAGTAGTTCATAAAGAAGATTTGGAATTTCAATTGTCAGTCAAACTACTCAACTGGAATTCGACCTCATAGTGTACTCTGCCACAAGCTGAGCAAAAGATGACGACTTGTTCTCTAGCAATGTTGCAGGAGAATCATATTCCTCAATAAGCCCTACAACAAGAACAAAGATGCATTAAAAAATGAATAAGAATTTGAGGTTCCGTGGTAACTAGAGGAAATGCATTCATTTGGCAGTACTAACCATGACTCAGAAGCAGAACCATGTCACTATCAAGAACAGAAGTTATACGATGTGCAATAGTGATGACTGTACACTCAGTAAAGTGTTGGCGAAGGGTCTGCTGGATGAGATTGTCTGTAGCTGTATCGACCGACGCTGTAGCTTCGTCAAGCACCAAGACCTTACTTTTCTTGAGCAGCACACGGCCAAGGCAGACCAACTGCCTCTGACCCATACTCCAGTTCTCTCCATTCTCACAAACTGCAGCAACCATATGAACATAAAAAAAAGAATTTCCATGACGTAAAATGGAATCTAGTGCATCATATATAGCCTGGATCTTAGGGTAGCCATAAAACAAACCTGTAGAATCCAGCTTTCCGTCCTTACTCCTAACTTCATCTCCAAGTTGACATTTATCCAGGGCCTGAAAAAATCAAAAGATGTTTTAACTAGTCCCACGAATTTAGAATTGCAAATCTATAAATGAAGAACATTTAGTAGGAAGAAGCTTCCTTTCATCAGTGTAAAACCAACCAACCTCCCAAATTTGCTCATCTGTGTACTCTTCAAGTGGGTCCAGATTGCTTCTTACAGTCCCTTCAAACATGGTTGGGTCCTGAGGGATAATGCTCAGCCTAGACCTTAGATCATGCAGTCCAATTGAAGATATATCAATACCATCTATCAAAATCTGGCCAGATGCAGGATCCACAATTCGGAAAAGGGTCTGTATGAGAGTCGATTTGCCACTGCCAGTTCTACCCACAATCCCAGTTTTCACTCCTCCAGGAAAGCTACATGTGACACCTCGCAACACAAGCGGCATGTGTGGGGCATACCGGACCTATATGAACATGAAATTTGAGTCACACATGAATGACCCTATATGTTATGAAAGAAATAAACCAGAACAGCAAGTACCTGAAGATCATGTATGTCAACTTTCCACGTAATGGCCAAGAAAGATCTGGCTGATTGGATTCTATTACAAGAGGAGGCTCACTGGGAAGGGTAGTGTACTGTAGTAATCTCTCCACTGATATTATTCTGTTCTCCACTCTGCAAAGATTCCATATAAACCACACTTGTAACGTGTTTAGATTAAGTCCATATGTGACAGCTAAGCCCGCAACACCTTCAGAGTAAAATACCAAAAACAAATAAGAAAACAGATCTAGAGAATTCATTCCATTTGCTTTCAAAAGAATAATTAGTAACACACTAAATGAATACCACTTGCCTGGATCAATCACCCCCGCTGGAATAGAGATCAAGAAAACCAAACAGAACCCAAAAGTGATAGATGACAACATATCCAAGCGAAAACATAGCCATTCCATTGCAGCCGCAGTATGAAACTTAGGCCGACCATAACCATCCATCAGTTTCATGTTCGTATCCCTAAATCTCGATTCTTGATCGAAGCTCCTAATAGTTGTCGACCCTGAAATTGTTTCGGCAAAATGTTGTATCACTGGAGCTTTGCATACTCCAACCAACCGTGCTAGTTCTCGTGCTGAAGATATGTAGTATTGCTGCATGAATATAAATTTTTTGAGAATCTTTCTTCACATTAACATAGTTCATATAGATTGCTGGCTGTAACAGGAGTTAGGTTTTTTATATGGATTCATATTGTCAATTGATAATATTACAATAATACATGTTTATTTCCCTTAACATTTATCTTTCAAAACAATTATAATGAGTAATTAAATAATCTTATGCTTTTATATTTTTACTTGGTCAAATTGGTTTAATGTCATTTTATTAATTTTGATCAATGACTTCCTATGTAGGCTTTTGTGTTGTGAAAACCAACTCAATTTGAATGCCAAGAAGTGTGCCACTCAAAGATAATATGCTAATTAAAGAACTCCAACATATCCATCAAGCAATGATGATGAAGGAAGAAGTGCAACTAGCACAAGAAGAAAAAAAATTCAAAAGAATGCATGAAGTACCTCACCCATGCCTAAAGAAGAAAGGAAAAGAAGTATGGAATGAAAGCAAACAAGAAGAGATGGAATTCACATGCTTGTAAGGTGTCATCCACTCCAAACAACAGCAAATTCAATGCATCTGACCTAAAAAGAGGATGAAAGCCACAAGAAAAGGGGAAAAGAATAGAAAATAATTCAACAATGGAATTATGGCAACCTCACCAACATAGACAAGATGAACTGGGAGTTATGGATTGTATTAAAATAGGAATAGTGGTGTTGGAATTCATCATGATGTTCCTCCCTCTTAGCCCTATAAATAGAAGTCTTCAAGCTTCAAAACACACACTAAGCTCACAATCTTCTCTTGAGCTCTATCTCCTTCCTCCAATTCTTCTAGTTCTAAATTTCTGTTTTAGTTTTATTTATGGGGAACTAACTCCCTAGCTAAGGCTAGGGGGGAAAGCTTTTAATATGAGTATGTAATTTTTATTAGTTTGATCCAAACTTAAGCTTTAATGTGAATTTGTAGGTTTGTTCAAATGGAATTTGTAGTTTTTCTTTTACTTAATTGATGAGTGTTTGATAATCTATTTCATGGATTCAAACATGTTTTTCCCATTGTGTAAAAACTTTCATGCTTTAAAAGATGAGATAATTACTAAGATAGATAGAATTTCGAAGAAGATTATTTTTTGATAGTTTGCTGCCAATGGTACAAGTTATGCTTAGAATACTTTTAAAGGAAATTAAAAAGAGCTTTAATTATTTTGAACAACTACAACAGAAAATGTTTTGTGGATCAAATTAATAAAAGTTGCATGCTTATGTTAAAAGTGGAACCCCAATGTCTTAGTGTTTTAATCAATTGAATTTTCTTTAAATCAAATCTTGCATAAATCTATTTCTCAATCTTAATTGTTCTATATCAACTCTGTTATTTTCTTGACACTGCTCTCTATGAATACGACACTTGGACTTCTGAGCTACACTGCTATACGACACCTTCGCTTGGGTTTTGCCAAGTGTCAATTTAGAAGTTTCTAAGAACTGTAGCAGAAAAAGGTTGAAGAAAATGTTAATATATCAACTTAGTGAACTTTAGTGTGAATAAGGAAGCCAAGTTCCTCACTTCCACATCAAATAGAAGGTAGGGCATGTATAGGCATGAATAAAGAGCATCAACAGCGCATGATCAACGAAGAATTAACACTAAAGGGACATTAACATTTCCATGTTAGATTTCATGTGCAAATTCATGTATTGATACAGCGTACAAGATAGGAGCAGTCGGACAAAGAAGCGTTACCTGTAACCAGATACAGATTGCAATCACAGGGATAAAAATGATGAAAACCTGCCATGCAACTTGCGACATCACAGCAATAATTCCCAGAAGCTGGATCATTGAGTTGGCAAGGTTCCCAATTTGACGGGGCATGTTCAAGTCCACTACATTTTGGTCTGTTGAAGCCTGCAAGAAATCAATTAGCTACATTGATGAGATTACTGCATTCAGTACAGCAGCAGAGGGAGTGGTAGCTGTTTAAAGCAAAGAAGGAAAGTACACAAAACTCATCTAATTCTCTTTGAATATATTTTGCTTACTCTGTTTAGGATTCGTCCACTTGGAGTGGCATCAAAAAAAGACATGGCAGCACGGAAAATGCATAAATGCATTTTACTAAAGAGTAGAGTGGCTGTCTTGTACCCAGCTGTTGCAAGAAACATGGATCTGAAGAGGATACAAAAAGAACTTCCAACGGCCAAAGCAACATAAACAGTTAGAAGTGTAGAAGTTTCAACAGCAGGTTTCACATCCTCTGAAACAGGAGTTGCCCAAGCCATCCAGTAATTGCTTCCAATTTGAAGGACCTGAAAGAGAACCTGTGCAAGCAAGATAAACGGAACAAGAGCACCTCCATATGCTGTGGTGATATACTTCCAGTAGACTGACAACCCAACTCTACCTTTCACTCTCTCTTCTTCTTGGACAAGCTGCCCTTTCGGTAAATCATCTGTTTTAGAATTTTGACCATCAGTGTCTTCTACGTTTTGGACAACCCCACTAGTACTAGCAAATTCTCCATCTTCTTTGCTAACGCTTATTTTTTCAACTGGCTCCACCTCTGCAGAATTAAGCACGGACAAAGCTTCCGCATGTGCTCCCACAAGTTCCATAAAATCAGTTCCTGAATTAAGAATGTCATTGAACTTTCCTGCTTGAGTAATCCTTCCGTCTTTCATGACCTAATGACAAACGATAAGTTTAAGCAGACAGATATTAACTAGATAATAACACATCTTATAAATTAAAATTTTAAGAAAAGCTCTGGATTTTTTACCAAGATGAGGTCTGCAGCAGGTAAGAACTCCACTTGATGAGTAACATAGATTACTGTTTTTGAACCCAAGAGACCCAGCAAGCATTCCTGTAGTGCAATTATCAAGCAAACAAATTAATAATGAAGTGTCAATTTTACGGATGCATATGCCAATAATTCTACGCTGTAAATAATTTTGGATACTCAATTTAAACTAGATGTAATCACACTACAAGAGGGAAATGAAATACCTTAAAAAGGTGTGATCCTGTATGAGCATCAACAGCGCTAAAAGGATCATCAAACAGATAAATATCAGCGTCTTGATACAGAGCACGTGCAATTTGTATTCTTTGCTTCTGCCCGCCACTTAAATTGATTCCCCTCTCCCCTATAATTGTCTGATCACCAAACGACAGAATTTCCAGGTCCTTCTTTAATGAACATGCTTCAAGCACCCTCTCATATCTTTCTCTGTCCATCTCTTGACCAAACAATATGTTTTCCTCTATCTTGCCACTCTGTATCCATGGTGACTGAGAAACATAGGCCTTTGTCCCACACATTTTAAGAGTCCCCGATATCTTCGGAACTTCTCCCAGAATACAAGAAAGTAAGCTAGACTTGCCTGAGCCAACAGTACCACAAACAGCAACCCTCATACCTTGGCTCACTTTGAAATTTAGATTCTTCAATGTTGGACTAGGGGATGATAAATCCCAAGAGAAATTCCCATCGACTATCTCAATTGCTGTATCAGAACTACCTCTTGGAAGATTCTCTATAACGTCAGGCGGCAAGTCATCAAGACTAAGGAATGATGCAATTCTATCAAGGGATACCTTAGCTTGTACTATCATTGAAATTGCGTCCGGAAGACTGTAGATAGGCTCTTGAAGAATCCTGAATGTTGCAAGTGCAGATAAGATCTTCCCCGACTCAAGTGGGATCCCCAGTAGCATGCAAGCAACGAAGGTGACCACTGACACAAATGTGGGAGCACCCCAGAAAACAAATGTGGTCATGGCAGATGTGTAAACAAACTTTCGTAACCATCCTGCCTCAGTCTTCCTGAGCTCATTAATTTTAGACAAAAACTTCATCTCCCATGCTTGAAGCTTGAGAATCCTCATGTTCCTCAAGATCTCAGATGTTGCCTTCATCCTTTTATCTTTTGACTCCATTAACTTTTCCTGAAACTTCTCCTGCAAGGACCCCAAAGGAACATTTGCCCACATAACAACTATTGTTGCAACTAAAGTTGCAATCGCTGCGAGACCAAGATTTATGTACAAAATCACTAGGGCCAAGCCAACTTGTGGAATGATCATCCATGGATCATGCATGTACAAAGGGAAGTCACCAACCCTCTCAGCATCGACAGTCATAAAATTGATAATCTCACCGCTAGTGTGGCCCTGCTTGGACTGGCATGACAGGGTCAAACCCTTATTATAGATCGCTGTAATAAGTACCGCTCGGCTTCTTACTGCTGCCTGTTGTGCCTTAAAGAACCAGTGCCTTTGACAGATGCACTCCACCAGCTTCGCAACCATAAATGCAGAAACCAAAGCATAGCCTTCATTTTTGAACTTTCTCCGCCCATAGAGGTATTGAACAAATGTGTCGATTAGATATGGACCGACATAAGAAGCCAATGTGTACAATATAGCATACAACCCAGTCAAGCCAACCTCTTTCCAGGCTGAGAATATCAATGCCTTCGCCAGATGAAATGTGGTAACTCTGCCATCCACACCACACTCCGCCTCCAGTTTATTTCTAAAATTTGGAAAGGACCCAGCTACACTATCGCCCTTGTATAGTTCAGGAACATCCTCAAGGTCTAATGTCTTCTTATTGCCAAGCGCAATTAGAGGACCCATCCAAGATAAAGTAAGGACGCTGAAAAATCCAGCATTTGAATAAGGGGTAACAGGTGTACCCCCTTTGGAATTATCTGACTCTGCATTACCATTACCATTCAAAAGGGGTTCCTCAAGAATGGTATTTCTGCCCTCTTTCTTCCCGAAAAACCCCACATATATAAAGAACAAACCAGAGATGACGCAGACAACATAAAAAACAAAAGATAGAATGGGCAAGGAAACGTGTTCCCTGTACAGAAGAATATCTATCACAAGGGAATAGCAAGAGATTGAAAAGTACGAAACCCCACCAAACTCTCAATAAATTTGGGAACTTTGATTCAGAAGAATTAGAGAACTGGGTATGCAAGTAGACACAAAGAGCACCCCAAGCAAGTGTTCTAATGGCTAAATCGAAAAGGATCACTAGCTTTTCCTCAGACCAATCATTTCTATGCCAATAGAAGTAGTTCAATAAACAAAAAACAAGACTGAGCCCAGAAACACCAAGACAACAGAGTAAAGTTAGCTTATAATACCAACTTTGAATACTCCCAAACCTCTGTTTTGGACCCTCTCCATCACCCACCTTGAATTTCTTCCACACCCAAGAAACGAGCAACACAAATAACAAAACTAGGTGTAATAAGCCAGAAAACCCACGTATGAAAACCGGTTTGAGAACAAAATCGGAACCTGGATACGTTATGAATGATGATGAGTAGTGTGAGAAGAAGGCTGAGAGAGTACCGTGCTTTGAAGAATCAAAAAGCTCCATAATTTGAAGGACCTTCAATAGACTGGATTATATATATATAACATAGAATTAGAATTTAGAAGTAGGTTCAAAATTCGAACAAAAAAATAAGTTGCATCAGAATTATGGAAATGTTAAGATCACTGGCCAACAAATAACCTAACTGGAGATATACATGTTATAACAGGTCCTGCACTACTCTATTTAAACAAAATTATTCTGTATATATTTCTGTTCGAGGAAAATTATTATGTATAGTTGTCTTTGACTTAAGAGATTCTATATGTGATATTTTTATCTGTGGTGGGGAAATGAGAACTTGAATCCAACTTTGACGGGAGCATTTCTGCTCATCACTTTAACTCAAGATGTGCTCTCATCACCATTCTCAATATTTGAACGTGTCTATTGACATAACCGTAGTTTCATAAATACAAAGTAAAGAGTTAATTATAGTTATGCTAATGGACACATGTCACATGTTAAGAAGAGTGGTGAGGGTACACCTTAGGTTAAAGTGGTGAGCAAAAATATTTACAACTTTGACACACACAACAACAACAACAACAAAAATAAAAATAAAAATAAAAATAAACAAGAAAAAGTATATGCGAGTTAGATTAGTTGATTAAGATAGTAATTTTGAAATTTGTGTACGCTAAAGAGGAAAGTAAGCAAATCCCGATTACACAAGTCAGCTCTACAACTTGTGTGACGGGTAAATTAGAGATTCAACCAGCTAAAGTTTGAGTTTACAGTTCTTCCGTATTCATCCTACCAACCAAACTCTATTAGGGCCCTAAGAGCAAGACCCACCATGTGAAGTGGTGTGGTGAAAATGGTTTTGCGTGCACAGCAAAAAAATAAGAAAACTATCGGTGGGCAAATACACATCACACCCTCCCCCCTATTGGACAAAACATTCGACGAGAACTTCAAAATTCAAAGAGAGTTCACTGTCATCTTTTAAATCCCAACACATGTTTTGACCAAGTATGTGAAGTGGTACACTCCGAGATTCCAAATTCCAAATTCCAATCCATTATTAATATTATTCTGTATATATTTCCTTTTTAGGAAAATTATTATGTAAAATTGTTTGGGCATGGCAGGAATGTAATCACAAAACAATCATTTTATGTGCGATGCCAAAGTGACTTGGGGAGTTAAGGTTTGAGCATGGTTAGGAGTGGGCGCGGTTCGGGTTGGATTGATTTTTGTCTCAAATTAGAATCGATTCGGTATTATTCATTCGGTTTGGTTCGGTTTGATTTTAATAAAAAAAATTTCAAAAACTGTCCGATTAGGGTTGAACTGGTTCTGGTTCAGTTTTGAACCGGATTATAAAAATTATTATTTAATACAATTCTCAACTGAAATATTTTTTTTTTACTTGAAAATTAACAAATTATTCAATTCATATAACAATAAATATTAAAGTTAGAAAAGAGATATATTTTTAAATTTTTTTTTTAAAAATATAGCATTAAATATAAATATATATTGAAATGATATATTTTTTTAATTTGATCTGTTCGGTTCGGCCCGGTTCGGTTTTTGAAGACATGGAATTGGATTCAAAACCGGTCCAAACCGATCCGGTTCGATTTTTGACTGGTTGTTGACTTCTTGGGCAACTCAATTTTTTTTTGGTTTGGTTCAATGCGGTTCAGCTCGGATTTTCGGTTCGCCAGTTTGAGTGCCCACCCCTAGGCATGGTAGGAATGGATACCCATAGTCGGCACTCGAGAGTGTCATTAAAGGGGTGGGTGGCACTGGCATGTGATCAAAATTAGCCAAAAAAATGAGAAGGCCCTAATTCTTATTATCATTATGTTCTACTGTTACTATAATATGTTCTACATGTATTAAAATATTAAGGTAAGTTTCTTGTTTTTCATTTCTTAAATGATGAATGAGATATTGATCAAAATAAGAAAATTGATAAATAAGATTTTGTCAATGGGAGCTGTTAGCGACAATAAAAATGTCATCTTGCACTCATCATTTGTAATTATATAATGGAAAAATATATGATGACTTTTATTGAAGTGCCACGAACAATTCTTTTTAATAATAATTTGAAAATTAGAATAGAAAAGTTGATATAGATCCAACTTCTCATTGAGGAGTTGGGTTTAATCCTCATATTTGATGACTTTGATCTAAGTCTTTTGACGTTTGTGCCACATAGGATTACATTCCTTTTTAAATATATTCGGATGTAATTTTTTTTCTTCAGTTTTTTCATTTTTAAAATTATTTTTGTTCCAATGATGCCTCTTATATCTGCCAAAAAACCAAATCAGATTCCTTTTCTCCTTTCTAGCTGGTGCTTTCTACCTATTGGAGTAAGAGGAGCTTCCATTAAAGCTCAGTCTCAAATCCAACTATATTCTTCATCTCTGATCTACAATTTTCCATATTTCACCTTCGATTTATTGTTCTAAAATCATGCTTCTATTTATTTATTTATTTTGGATTGTTCGGAACCTCAAACGAACCTTGATCAAATGCTCTTAGCTCTAATCCTTTTTCACTACGTTGTCATCATCATTGTCATCGTCGTTTGGTTTTTCACTTGAGATTTTTTATCTTTTGCTTTAATTATGTATTTCTCTTCAGATTTTAGTTGATTTTCGAAATGTATTTTAAGCTTTGATGACCGATTTATCTTTTGTTATTATTTTAGTTATGGATCTCATTTTTGTTTAACAATGTACTACTATGACAAAGCATTAACAATGTACTTCTTTGACAGAGTGTTAACAATGTACATCTCTGACGGAGTATTAATAATGTACTTTTATGACATATTAACAATCTGGGCTCGGCTTGTTTTTAATACACCACGAATTGTTTAGAATAAATTGTTTTGGTTGTTTTGAGTTGGTTTGGTTTATTCTTTCTTCATCTTTTCTTTGGTAGACATGTATTAGAAATAGCAATATGATAGGCATTAATCAACATGACAGTAAACTAACAGTGTTATTACCCTAGACCGGAACATTATAGAGGTAGACATACATTACAAATAGGATGTCATAGGAAATTAGCAGTATTATTACCTTAGACTGGAACATTACAGGGGAAGACATACATTAGAAATAAGATGTCATAGGAAACTAGCAGTGTTATTACCCTAGACTAGAACACTACAGAGGTAGACATGCATTAGAAATAGGATGTCATAGGAAACTAGCAGTATTATGTTAACTCGCAATTGTACGGGCCAATTAGTAGTATAGCAAGACTAGTACGAGGTCGTACCTATGAGGACTGAGAAGTTTAGACTTAGTTGTGTACTTAGATTACCGAAATCAAGAAAGTAGGAAGTTAAGTCTAAAACAGAATTTAAAGCAAGAGTGATTGTGATTGTTGAGCAAATGAAGCAAAATGAAATTTGCAAATGAAAGTAAGTAAACAAGTGCAACGAATAGTGGTTTTAGGGGCTGAAAACAGATTTGGAGACTAGGGCATTTGATTCACCATAACAATTCAATTTTGGTTTACAAGGATTCAAGTGACAAGTCCAATTCAGATTCAAAGATTGATTCTAGATAAAGTATGATTAAGCTATGGTGTCTGGTGATTCTAGCTAAAGTATGATTAAGCTATGGTGTATGGTCCTAACCTTGTATTCTTAATTCCATAATTTGATCATCTGTTGTCTAACCTAAAATTAAGCATTAGGAATTCATTAAGCATAGAAGAATGTTTTAAATAACTAAGTATGTATCTAATCCCTGTTTTCGAATGTCCATACATACTCTTCCTATTCATAGTTCAATTCGAATTAAAGCATGGTGTCTACTCTTAATTCAAACCAAGATACACAAATATGAATGGTCGCTAGGCATTCCGATTAGCATATAAGCAGGTAGGCACAATGAATAAGAACATGAATCTTGAATCAAACTTGAAACTTGAAATTTATGAACCTAGAATATTCATGTTAGGTTACATTGAAGCCCTAGTTATGGATTTAGCCTTCATACTAGGAATGAAACTTAAACAGAAATGAGAAAACATAATGAATGCAATAAGAAGAAAAACTTTTTTTCTGAATTGTGGTGTCCAAGGTTTCTCCAAGTGCTTCTCCACTTCTAATGCTTCTCCAAGAGCTTCCTCACGTCTAGAATGATGTATGATAGTTAAGGAGCAATTTGGGATGAGTTTGGGTGAGTGGTGATGGCAGAGAAAGAGGAAATTCGTAAGGAAATTGAAGGAAGTCTTATTGGAGCTAATTTAGTGATTTGGAGCTGTTTAGAGTGTTGGGTTGATTGTTGGAGTGTTTGGGGTTGTGGTAGTGTTTAAGGATGATTTCTGAAGATGTTTAGGAAATGATGGAAGTGTGGAGAATGAATGCATTTAATTGTGAGATTGTGAATTTGTATTAATAGGGAAAGGGAAGTGAGAAATCAGAATTGAATATGGTTAATGCCTACAACACTTCCAATTGAAAATCAGGGAGAGCTGAGAATTTTTCTAATATGGGATCATAATGGTTTTCCTTGGAGATGGAAAATCCGCCCCCCGGGTTTTATTCCAATTGAAAATCAAATTCTTTTCTTGTGTGGCTGCTACACTTCACCAACTAATCCCGCCAGAAACCATAGCTCATGCATAACTCATCATGACCAAGCAACAATTAGGTCATCCTCCTGTCAGCATGATGTGTATTTTGATGGGCTCACGGATTGGGTTTGCCTTGACCAATTGATACGTTTGAGTAGTCCATCTTGAAGTTCAGACTTTCTTCTTTCCAACAACATGTTATTTGGGCCAATCCAAGTTTGGAGGAAGAAGTTAAGGCCGAAACGAATTGCTAACTTAGTATGCACGGTTTTGCACCATTTTGCATCTTTTCCTATCCAAAGCCACCATTGCTACCTAAGGCCCAATGAACTGAATGATAAACACAAAAAAGATTAAATGCACAAGTTTAACTCAATAACATAATTAAATCATAAGCTAGAAGGGTACACAAATGATATACAATTATGAACTAATCAGGAACATTACAACCATTAATCAACAACATGTTAATGAAGCTACGATTTTTGAGACATTTTGTTTGTAATGAATTGTTTGGGTTTTTTTAAAAAAATTGGGCTGAGCTTGATTTGGTGCTTTTTAAGATTTTGTTGGGCTTTTTTTAAGTTGATCAGTGGCAGTCATATAATTTCTAGGAACTTCAAACACCAATTTCTTATGTAGTAAATAAGTTTTGGGTGTGTTTCTAAAGTGCATTCCATGCGCGTGGGTCAGGGGGTGTTTAATAATAATTTCAGCCCCTATTTTGGGTATATTAGTGAAGCTCCCTAATAACTAATCATTTAAAACATTCGACATTGAATAGAAAAGGAAAATACAACAAACAGGGAAGCTATTTATATCATTTGGCATTGATATAATTGGTTGCTTGTTTCTTTTTTAATTTCTTTTTAAAATTTGAACTTTAAAACTACAATCAACTTGATGGGAGAAACCTTTTTCATTTGTTATGTATCATCCTTGCTGGACGAAGGTGAGTATTGGGTGGAGATATATACGTTTTGATTATTCTACAGATTTTAACTATCATAACAAACAAAGATGGAAAATGGAACAAAATTGTACAAACTTATTTTAACTATGATGTGGACAGGTTAATGTTGCCAGTGAAATGATGATCTACAAATTAACTTGTCCAGAATACTTACCGATTAACCTGTCCAGAATACTTACCAACTCTCTAAAAGTAAAAATTGAATTCATGTTCACATATATGTTGATTCTTTGTATAGTTTAGTTTTTGTTGACAATTTTTTGCGAATGAGGACTTCTAGTAATAGGGTTGTATGACTCTAAGATATTCGGCATCAAAAAGCAAGAAATCATGAGAGATTAGTTTGAAATGAGCATGATTGTAGAAGAAATTTGTGGGATGTGTCTGCTGTGTTTTTCATTGTTATTCAATGGAACTAGAAGTAAATATTTTAAAAACTATGGACATAAAAATTGATTATGTGGTCATTGTCTAGATCAATGAACTGCAATTGAGAGAACACAATTGATGTCCTGCATCCATTATATCTTAATGAAATTGAACCTGTATCTAAGAAGCCCAAATTAGAATTAGGTGAGGGGTTGTATAGTGAGGTGTATGTTAAATGTACTCCATTTGTGATCGACATCACCTACAATGAGGAGGTGTAAATGATTGTAAATTTGCATCACAACCGTGAGATGCAAATTTAGATGCACATGTGGATCTTTTTTTACATCCATTGCAGATGGGGCCTACATTTGAAAATGTGAGAAAAGGTGGAAAAAGTGAGCAAAAAAGTTGTTGAATGTAAACCCACTTGCCCAAGACTAGCGGCTAGAGTAGTTGCTAGACAAAACTTCATATGTAGGACCCATGCCTATAGGATGTCATCTCCCCAATGACTATATCGCAAAATTAAATGATGCAATTCTTTTTTTCTTTTTCTTTTTCAAAAACAGCTTTAGCCAACAAGTTAATTTTTTCAAAATGAAATCTGGCCCAACGGCTAGTTGATCCAATGGTCCAATTTGAACTCTAACTTTAGCCAAATCCAATAGATACAATAATCCGAGGGGCCAAGAAAAATTCAGATTTTTCTATATATATACCCACCTCTTTGTTCATAAAACCACAATTCTTCTTCATTCACAATTCTTCTTTACTCTCAAGCATTTGGCTTTATTTTGTTTATTGTGCTTTCCTATCTTTTATGATCATCAAAATGAGTAGAATTGGAGATAGTTCAAAAAGAGCTAAATTGCCAAACTTTTCCATTGAGGAAGATGTAGCTCTATGCCACATATACCTAGCAATTAGTGAAGATCCAATTATTGGAAACTCCCAACAAGTTAATGCATTTTGGACCAGGATTCAAAAACAATTCTTTGTGGGGAAGGAGAAAGAACGTCAAATAATATGGATGATTTTGATGAAGTGATGGTAGTGATAGGTTTGATATTTATAGGAAATCAATGATATCTGATATGAGAATAAAAGGGTTAAGATGAAGATAAGAGAATCTGATCCAAGGGTTGAGATGAAGATAAGAGAATCTGATCCAACGGCTGAAGATGAAATCAAATTCTATCATATCGTATCTTGAATTGTGTGCAAATAAGAAACAATAATGGATGTTGAATTGTCTACAAAAACGTGATAAGATACCAACAGTTCAGATTAAATGTACTTTACAATCCAACGATTCTTTTTGGATGAAATCATATCTTCTCCGATTTTAAATATTTTTAGGTCTATTTGTTTGAAAAAATAAAATAAACCTAACACACACAAAATTAATTCTATAAAGTTAACACAAAAATGAATTAAGACAAAAAAATCAATTTTACATCTTCCCCATTGGGGCCAAAACCACATTTACAACCCCCCGAAGATATAAAAGGGATATAAAAGTGGCTTTACACTCCCCAAAAATACACCCATCCACACTATAAAAAGGATATAAAAGTGCTCTTATGATGGTTTGAAGTAAACTACAAAGGAAGCTGTTATTAAAACTCGGGTTATTTACTGTAGACGTCCCTGAACTTGGCCCCCAGTTGCAATTGGGTTTGTGGACCTTTTTTTTTGCCAATTACTTACTTTAACTAGACAAATAGTTGCAATTGGGTCCTACCATCCAACTCTGTCAATTTGTCCGTCAAAATGAGGGGTAAAAGCATCCTTTGAAGAAAAAAACTGAAAAAAGTGAACAAAATAAATAAAATTAGAAAGTAAAAGCAAAACCCAGAAAACCTCCACTCCTTCCTCGCAAAAAATTGCCGCCATTTCCTCCCAATCGGGTCTCGGCTGATTCGTTCCAGTACCAGCCTGGCTTCCTCGGACCCTTACCCGACCGTACTTCCACCGACGGAAACGACAAAGGGAACATTGTCGACGCCATGGAGTACTTGACGAACATACTGTCGTCGAAGGTGTATGACGTGGCCATCGAATTGCCGTTAGAATTGGCCACGAAGCTGTCGGAGCCATTAGGAGTGAGAGTTTGGATGAAAAGAGAGGACTTGCAGCCTGTAAGTGTTGTTCCAAGTGTTCAATTGAATAATTTGGATTGGAAAAATTGGGGATTTTTGACAGAAACTTTTTTGTTGAATTTGCAGGTCTTCTCGTTCAAGCTTCGGGGAGCTTACAACATAATGGCAAAGCTTCCAAGGGAGCAACTGGAGAGAGGGGTTATTTGCTTCTAAGTTGGAAACCATGCCCAAGGAGTTGCCTTGGCTGCTAAGAAGTTGAATTGCAGTGCTGTGATTGCAATGCCTGTAACCACACCAGAAATTAAGGTACACTTTTTTTTTCTTTTTTTTTTCTTTTTCATTTTGGAGCTTAATTTCACAATTCTAAGTTGTGGGTTTGGCTTATTGAATGTTGTGGAATTTTGTATTGCTTGTTTGCAGTGGAAATCTGTTAAGAGATTGGGCGCCACGGTTGTTCTTATAGGGGATTCATATGATGAGGCTCAAACTTATGCTAAGTAGCGGGCTCAAGAGGAGGGAAGGAACTTCATACCTCCTTTTGATCTTTTGCGCGTTATTATTCATATTTGCCCAAGAGTTCTTTCATCATGTCCCAAGAAAACCCTTTCTCCCAAGCTTGTTTTTCCGCTCTGTTGAAGTTTCAAGGGAGGACCTTGCTAGATCTGTGACTGCTAATCCATGTCTCTTGATAGTAAGCTTGAGGGAACGGATTGTGCCCACTTTATTTTTTATTTTTAATTTAAGTTTATTTATTTTTTATTTCACTTATTTCAGTTTTTTTCTTCAGACTCGAAAGGACGCTTTTACCCCTCATTTTGACGGACAAATTGACAGAGTTGGACGGTAGGACTCAATTGCAACTATTTGTCCAGTTAAATGATGTAATTGGCAAAAAAAAAAGTTCACGGACCCAATTGCAACTGGAGGCCAAATTCAGAGATGTCTATAGTAAATAACCCTTAAAACTCAAAAAACTAATCAAGCACTCCATGAAGCGTTGTGGTGAAAATGGTTTTGCGTGCACAACAAGATAATCGACCAGTTTGGATCTTCTTGTGTTATAATCATATGTTGGACTTCCTAAAGTAAAATAAGAAAATAAGAAAACTAGAAGCCTGTGTGTTATCGGTGGGCAACAAGTCCACATCACACCCTTCCCCACTATTGGACAAAACATTCGACAAGAACTTCAAAATTCAAAAAGAGTTCACTATCATCTTTTAAATCCCAACACATGTTTTGACTAAAAGTATGTGAAGTGGTATAGTCCGATTCCAAATTCCATGCGCCTGCCTGATATTTTGGACTTTGATGTTTTTCTAATGTTCATTATTGTGCAGGAGAAAAGTAAACAGACAAACAAACCACAGAGGAAAAGATTTAGTTAATTATGACTCTCTGACCACAAGATCGTATATCTTGGTTGCCAAGCCATGCCAACCTGATACGATATCTTTGAAGTTGGAATGTCATGTAATGGCAGACACCAACTTTCAACATATGGTATATATTCTAAATTCGTAATAATGCCAATTATCCTTTTTCTTTGTCATGACGCATATAAGTAGTCACTTTCTTCGACATTTCTTTGAGAAAGAAGAGGAAATCATGTGGACCAAAAAGACCAAAAAGACCAAAAAGGAGGAGCTAGCAACTCACTAACACCTATACTTAAATAATAGGGTGATTAGTTTCAACTATCTTATGTAGACACTAGACTTAAAAACTTTGGGAAGAAATACCTCAAATAGTAGTTTGAAATTGCTTGTGCTCTTACCCAAATGATAATTCATTTTTAGGAGAGAAATTCTCAGGCAATAGGGATAGAATTTTTTGCTATCTCCGGCCAATAATGCAATGATACGCAGGATTATATTTTTTTCACGTGTAATTGTATTATTAATTTGGATAGTAAAATAGTATTATTATTATATTACTAGATAAGATAAAGGTTTTTTTTTTTTTTTTTTTTTTTTTTTTTTTTTTTTTTTTTTTTTGCATTCATGCAAGCAAAAACTTCTTTGGATATTATGCAATACCGGGGTCCACTTGCAACCACGGACTCAGAAAATTTGAGCAGTGTGGGCCACAAATAAGGGTGAAATCAAATTTTTTTGGCATGTGCCATTCCAGCCAAAATGGTCAAAGAAACCACACAAAGTCGGAACTTGACAAAATTAAGTGAAAGATGTCAGAATAAAATGTGAAACCTAATCTTCGAATAATAACAACTGTTATTAGAACTCATATTGAAAATGAAAATAGAGGTATATAATTTATAAAACATTGCTACAATTTAATTAACCATTTAGAATTTTTTATTTTTTAAAAAAAATAATCTCACTTTGTAATGTTAAACTGAATTATAAGAAAAAGAGAAGGCAATAAAATTTTTAATTAATTATAATTTTATATTAACCCGTTGTTCTGTTAGATCAATGAAATATGTAAGTTGACCAAAATTGATAACATATATAAACTACAAAAGGTTGGATTGACAAGAGAACTTTTGGCCAAAACTTACCGCACAATAGCATTGAAACAAGAGAACTCTGAATTTGCCGATCACGGCAGACGAACAAATATCAAACCCAAGAAATATTAGGCTTTCCCATTGTAGGGTTGGAATATTGCGTCTGACAATTGTATCGCGCCGTCTGACAAAAAACAAGGGACCCTCGGGACAAATGGAATCGGATATTCCTTGAATATTGAGTCCAACTTTGTGGACCTTGGATGCAAATCAATCATAAAGAAATCTTTGATAAAAAAAAAAAGAATCATAAAGAAATAAAAAAATAGAAAAATAAAAACAAAACGGATTAGAAGGGTTGACACCATGTTGACCTTACCTCAAGCAAATTCCGCCAATATAAAGGATAACCTTTGGTCGTGTTTGAGCCTGATTTTTGCACGCTAGTCCATCTGGCTTTTGGGTTCTCTATAAACAAAACAATTTGGGCTCTATTTGCCAAAAACGGAGAACAGCCCAGGTCAAATTAGGGGAGGGTTAAAATAAATCAATTACCCAAAGTAATTTTCACAGATTGAATTTTAATTACCATTAATAGTGATTTAATCTAAATACCCAGATCTAATTGGATCATTTTCACCCGGACTCCAGATTGTATATTTTTTAAAATTTGAGGATTGATCATCATCACTGGTTATCAATTCCAAACCAAACCAACAAATGCTAAGAGCTGGAAAGGTGAAATAGCACTCGGCACTCTTCTCAACCACAGCCAGTGACTTCTCATTCGATTTTATTTTATTTTATATAACCATATATCGTGCTTTGATTTTTTGTTTTTAAAAAAAATACAAGTATTGCGTTTTTGTTGACTCACGCGTATTTTGAGTTAAGAACCTAAAATCAAGTTTCATGTATTGCTAAAATTAAACTTGTCACAAAATGAACATTCACATCCGGAGTAATAACAAAACCATTATAAAAAAAAATAGTCCCATAACTTATCCAACAATACTTTATTAATAAATAAATAAAAAAGAACATTTCTTCATATAGATAGAAAAGGACATGCTACTTGCCTTGGTTAACTATATAGACATGGCGACTTGAGTTGATCTTTGAGTTTCTTTGGCATAAATTCCCACTGGGTTAGGTCCTCATCAGGTCTCAGACCCTAACGGGAGGAGATTTCAGGAGAAAATCGAAGGCGGGTATGGGGATCCCCAAATTTTAAAAATTTCCGGTTGAGCACGGGTCGAGGATGTTATTGTTATCCCAATCCCCATACCTTCGATCACTGGCGGATCTATAGAGGCTCAAGGAGGTGCAGCTGCACCTCCCCTCGCCAGAAAATCACTTGAAGAAGTTGGAAATGCCCCTCTGCTATTGCCCACCAGCTATTCGATTATTTGCTCCAGAGAAGCTCGAGGCAGCAGCTCCTTTGCGCAGGCTGCAGCGCGAAGGCTGCTTGGCTTCTGTTTTTTTAAGTGATATGTCCAAAATGCATAGTTTTGGTCCAAATGAAAACAAAAAAATATAATAATAAAATAAAAAGAAAGGGCCAACCTCAGATGAGTTTCAATCGAAATTGGATATCCTAAATAAACCATATCATCCCCAACTCTTAACCTTACCCCTCCACACCTGAACCCCCATTACCCACACCAGCCAACTCCCCAACCACATTCCTTTTTTCTCAATCCTCCTTTGCCTCTATCATCCATTAGCTTTTCTCTTTGTGCTTTTTTCATTATGATTGACTATCTCTCACTCTCTCAAATTGGTACAAGTAAATTCTATTACATTCATTCAGCAACGAAACCATGAAAGGATCTCTCTCCCTCTCTGTATTCTTTGATTCATTTGGTAGAAACTCATTGGTTTTTAGAGGCAAAAGAAGGGTTGTGAAGTGGGCATAAGCCATGGCAGCTCCTAAACTAGAAGAGATAAGCCATCCACCAATGGACCAACCCTCCACAATTTATTTGGAAAATTAATTTCTCTCTCAAATTTCAAAGTAATTTCTCTTTATGCTTTAATTAATTAAGATGGATTGTTAGGTTTTGGTTAATTGATTTAGTTTTTGTTTTGGTTTTTGTATAGATTTTTTTGAATTTACTTATTTGTATATATTTTTAGTTTTTAATTAATTAATATACAAATTTATAAATAAACCCAATCCTAGACATGTATTTATAAAAAAACCCAAGCACTATTTAAACATAGAAACACATCCAAAATCAACAATTGTATATTTTTTGGGTGTGTTTATAAATGGGTTTTGAGTGTGTGTAATGATGGGTTTTTGGTGTGTTTATAAAGTATTTTGGGTGTTGGGTTTTTTTTATAATTTCAGCCCTCATTTTGGGTGTTTTAGTGAAACTCCCTAATTAATAAAGATTGTTGTGGTTAATATGGTGAATTGGTTAATATGATTAACATAGTGTTTTTAGCCTTTTAAATATCGTTTAAATTATCAGGTTGTTTGGTTGTTTTCGTTTTGTTAAGCTCTTAGCCTTTGAAATATTGCCCCTTCCTTGAAAAATGTCTAGGTCCACCGCTGCCTTCAATGAGCAATATATATTAGAAATTTTCCTATGCGGACATCCAAATGTTATTATCCTGCAGACGCCATGTATTTTGTACTACCCCTACCTGTTTTCCTACTTATTTACAAGATCATCCGCACGATAATAATGTGTATATATATATATATAATATAATATACCCATGTAAGAGTAAGATTATGATTTAATATAAAATTTATTTTGTTTTGCCAAATTGAATTAAGATTATTTGAGTTGTTGAGTTGAATTTTATAATTCAATTGAATGTAATTGAGTTGAATGATAATGAAAGATGAGATTTAAGTGTTATGATGTAGGATAAATATTTTATAAAATAAAAAATAAAAATTGGGGATCCAGGGCGGGTTTAGGAGATTGCCCCCAACGGAGATGAAGATTCCTCAAACAAATTTTACCAAGCATAAAGTCGAGAACGAAGATGGTATTGTCATACTCGGCCCCGAACCGACCCATTGCCAACCCTCTTTGAGTCACTGGAAGGGCAGCTTGCCTACAGCAAAAGAAACAGAAACTGCACGAATTTGTCATATCTACAGAGAAGGAATGGGACGTGGGGTGCCTGATGTGAACAAAATCTGGGCTTATCTTTTCTATCCCCAGCTGTGCCCTTGGACATCAGATGGGTTATTTTTTGCTTTTGGGCCTCTCGGTTCACACTAAAAAATGTTTGCTAATTTCGTTCTGGTTTCAAGAATCTATCCAGGTTGTAAACAAGAGGAGAAAGAGACCTCAACTTAAGCGATTAACACATTTTATTTAATATGACAAGTATAAAATAGAATATACATACATATAGGCGTACATGGACAAATGACACGCTACAAGAGTGATACATTGTAGAAAAATAGAAAATACATATAGTCCACAAAATATTACAAATAGAGACATTGCAGAGAGATTATGATCATTTATATTGGTGATAGAAAGGAATAGCGAGTAGATGCTTGGCCCTTGATATTGTAAGACCACACACCTCAGTCATGTTCAACTCTTTTGGCAACATGATATCCGGAAGCTCCCAATCAAAACAATGCACAAGTTGTGCCAACACTATCTGGACCACAGTAAGGCCTAGATGCATTCCAGGGCAACGTCTTCGGCCAGAGCCGAATGGGATAAGCTCAAAGTGATTTCCTCTAACATCAATGTTGCTACCCTCAAATCTTTCTGGTATGAACTACTCTGCATTTGTCCAAGCACTCGGGTCCCTCCTGATTGCCCACGCGTTTATGATAATATGCGATTTTTTGGGTATGTGGTAGGCATTGACAGTGTAATCTTTAATGGCTGCATGAGGAAGCAACAATGGTGCCACTGGATGTAGCCTCAAGGTTTCCTTCAATACCATGTTCAAGTACTCCAATTTCTCCAAGTTTGATTCCTCCACCATTCTGTCCAATCCAACAACATTTTCTAGCTCCTTTTGGATTTTCTTCATTGCTTTTGGATGCCTCATGAGTTTGGAAAATGCCCACTCGGCTGCTGTTTACATGAAGTAGTGTAAAATTTGGACTCAAATTCTGTTTTAAAGTTTAAACTTTGGATTCAAATAGAATACCAAACAAGCTTTAAATTTTTATGTGTACTCACCAATATTATGGCTTTGATATTGGGGGGGTAGGGGGGGGCGCGGCAGTTCTATACGGTATTGAGATTCTTCAGATCCCATGAAGCCCACCATGACATCAACAAAGTCCTTAGTTATTTCTTCATCGTTAGATTGAAGATGGTCCTCAATGATCTTCTCAAAGAAGGTATCGAAAGCCTTGTTAACAGACTTCATGCGCTTTGTAAACCCTTGGAGGTCAAGGGGAGCAATAAAAGGAATGTGATCGTCCAACTTAGGTGCAGACAATAGTTGTGTGCCCTCTTTGACCACAGACTTGAACCCCCTCGCATCAAACTCCTCATCCATGTACTTCATCCCAAACACCATCTGGCAGCTCATGTCCACGCTGAGAGATGAGACCTTGTCACTCAGATCAACAGCAATACTTGTTAGAGTTTGTATAGGGAAATACACTTGCATTTAATCCCACATTGGAAGGGAGTTGTTTTCTTCCATGGTTTATAACCACCAACACTTTAGAAATACTAAATAGAGTATGGGCCTAGTGGAGGCAAAGTTAGGCCTCATCATGGTTTGGGTTTGGATTATATATTTATTTGTGTAATAAATATATATATAATTAATTGTCAAAAGATGGGCCTTGGGCCTTGGACGCTATGTTGATTTAATTAATAATTTATTTTTATTAATTAAAAATTCACTTTTTCAGATAATACCAAAATTTGAAATTCGAATTAGTTGAACAGTTAACATAACTGTTGGATGAAGAGGTGTCAGACCTCTATATATTTGACAATACGTTCAAACCAGACATATACGTATTGAACAACATTATCATTCTCACATTTTAACACTTCTTGAGAGAATTCATACCATTGTTCGCCAGAAATCAAAACCACTGTGCTTAGGCTTTGATTTAAGTGTGCTTAATCCTGGTGGACAGACTCCTATCGAACTACAAGCACAAGGGTAGATAAGAAATACTGTCTAAAGGACACTGCAACTCTGCAGGACTCTATCTACAATCCAAGTCAATATTCTACAATTTACATTACTGTTGTATTGATTCAATTATATTTGTATAAAATATATTTCGTTTGTTTTTATTATTCTGTTATTTTGGTTTTATTCGGATTGTTCTCCAACAATACTTCCACAATTCGCAGCGGCACGAATAGCCTCAACACGTAGCGCAACCTCTTCTATCCGCATGGACTTGAAGGAGTTGATTTTTTGGTTGCTGAGCAACTCAAGGGTGCACATCTTTCGGATGTCGCACCAATATGAACAATATTCAGCAAATCTCAAGTTCCTCTGCCCAAAAGAGATGTGCTTTGCACCTTCATGGGGTGGCCTGCTAGCAAACGCAAGGTCGTGTGTTTTGAGGAACAGCTCGGCAGCTTTTGGAGATGAGACAACAATTGTAGGCATAAGGCCTAAGCGCATGTACATGATGTCGCCGTATTTTTGGGCTAGTCAATAAGGGTCCTTGTTAGGGAACTCCCCTAGCAAGTGAAGGCTTCCAAAAATGGGAAACCCTCTTGGACCAGGAGGTAATGTCGTCTTCTTGTTCTTGCACCATGCTTGCAAGATAGCAAGGGCAAGCAACCCAATTGTTATCCAAATCCAAACCATTGTTCTTTGAGGTTGTGTTTTTTTGTTTTTTTTTGGGGTCGAATGCTCTTTGGGATGATCTCAAATGGTTGAGCTATTCATAGCCGAGTGTGTTGAGCTATACGTCACTTTTGAATAGGTCTTACTTTGTTTCCTTGTGTAAAAAGAATGGGCATGCTTGATTACAAAAGTGTATCGAGCTGAGAGTGACTTAAATATTATTGTACGTGGGATTTTCAAAAGGGATTGCCAGTTTTTCTTCTTTTTTTTTGGTAATTTTTTTTAGGAAAAGCATTGAAATTCTAGTGCCTCTTATCAATCCAACCTTGTAAGTGCTTACGTCACAGGTCGAGAAGTGAGTGTGACTGCCATCCATTATCTTTATAAAAAAAATACTGGAAGACGTATGGAAATTACAACGTTGTTAGACCATCTCCAAGTTCCAACCATGTTGTTGGGGCAAAACTCAAATTTCCACCCTCTAAAATACAACTATTTATGTATTTTCAGGACTCAAAATTTTTTTTCCTCCAACCTTGCAGACTCATAATTTGAGTCCGCAACTTTATTAAATTGTTTAAGAATGATTAACCCTTAATTTTTTTTTCTTGTTAATTTTTCTTGACATTATTTTTGTTTCAATACTCATGATTTAATTTTCTAAACATTTTATCCTAAAAAAATTAAAATTCCAAAACATAATAGAATTTCACTTAAAAATAAAAACAAGTACAACACCATACGTATGCCCAGAATGTAGAATGAAAAATTATAACAAAGGAAGAAAGGAAAAAAATGATTTTTAGTGGATTATTTACCAAATGAATGGCTATTTATAGAGTTTGGAATAAATTTTGGGGTTAGATCTAACTTAGATTAATTATAAATATTAATTTGACCGTTGGATTTAAATATGAGCTGTTGGATGTGAAATTTTACTGTTTAGATTGCCTAAAATGAATCTGAATCGTTGATTATTCAATATGTTGGAATATTTCAAAAGAAAAAAAAAGAAAAAGAAAAAAGCATAACAAAACATACCAAAAATAGCCGTTGCTTTTCAATAAACTAGAGGGAATCTTCATTCCCACTTGCCAGCAACACAGCCCACGTGATGGGCTTCTCACATCATACGATAAAAAGATATTTATTAAAGCAGAATTGGGCCCCACAGATTTATCAGTCCAGGCAGAATTCTTGGTGGAATTCCAGTCCAATTTTGAGTCATCTCAAATTTTCACCTCCCAAAATACATGGGTTGGAGATGGTTTTTGAAGACTAAACTCAAAATTTGAGTTTCCACCCCAAGGGTTGGAGATGGTCTTATGTCTATACATAAACCAGATTGAAATTGCTTTGAAGTTATGTCTATGCGTAACAAAGCTAATTTGAGAAGAACAGCTGTATGATTGGAGTTGTTCATAAACCAGATTGAAATTGCTTTGAAGTCAGCCATAAAGAAGCCCAAACCCAGCACAATGAAGCTCCCATTTGGACTATGTGGGTCAAGAAGAGAAAACTAAGGGGAGAGAGGTGGGCGATATGCGATATTGGGGAGGACATTGGTCAGCAAAATTAGAGGAACAAGTTGACCATGGATCCTTTAGAGAGAGAGAGAGAGAGATGGGTGGTGGCTGGGAATGTGGAGGAAATGTGGAGGATAGGTTGAGCTGGGTAGGGATCTTTTCAGTTTTAAATTCTTTTTAATTGTCCAAATATTTAGTTCTTAATAATTTATGTTTTTAAAATAAAAATAATAAGTCATGTGCTATGTGACTTTTTGGATGGAAAATGGATGAAATTTGAAAATTTTGTTGATAAAGGTTAAAGTGGTTGTTTTAATGAGTTCGATGCTAAATTGACTGCTTTGTTAGTTTTGGAGGTTAAGTTCGATTAAGGTCATGGTTCGGAGGATAAAAGAGCTAAAAATTCGAACTAATTTTTTGAGAAACAGAATGAGGAAAACTGCAAAACCAAATACAAAATAGTTGATTATGTCCCAGATTGACTAATACATGCTACCATGTTTCCTTCTCATTATCTCTAATATTGTGATTGCATAAACCATGCTTCTGTTGACAAGTTCACGTGAGGAGAGGAAACTCGAGTAAGACAATTTTCTTGGTTTATTCACGTCAGCAACAAGACTTGAGTAAGTGGCTAAATTCAACGGCATTGTCTGAGTTATCAGCTCTTATCTTGTTCAGCAAAACTTCTCTAATTTGGTGGGCTATTGGAGCCAACCAAATTAGATTTGACCATCTTGTCTTGTGTCTGTATCTCCATTTGAAAGTTTTCTGTTTTTAATTTTTTTACAATTGAAAACAAAGAATATGAAAATTGAAAGAACGGACCCTCAAATTTAACAGGTCGTGTTGTGCAGCCGCTCTCACTTTAAGTGATCAACACAATTTTATTCAATTTATTTCTTTATCATCTGTATTTTCCTGAGGTGAAGAAAACAAATGTATGAAGCTACAAGAGTGGTACATGCGCCTTATGCTGATTTGCGAAGGCGATAGGAAGGGATAGCGAGTAGGTGCTTGGCCCTTGGAACCGTAAGGCCAAACTCCTCAGTCATGTCCAACTCATCTGGCAACATGTTATTTGGAAGTTCCCAATCAAAACAATGCACAAGTTGTGCCAGCACTAACTGGACCACAGTAAGGCCTAGCTGAATTCCAGCGCAACGTCTTCGGCCAGAGCCGAATGGGATAAGCTGAAAGTGATTTCCTGTAACATCAACGCTGCTACACTCAAATCTTTCTGGTATGAACTTTTCTGCATCTGTCCAAGCATTCGGGTCTCTCCCGATTGCCCACACGTTTATGAGGACCCGAGATTTTTTGGGTATGTGGTATCCATTGACAGTGCAATCTTCAGTGGATGCATGAGGAACCAGTAATGGTGCTACTGGATGTAGCCTAAAGGTTTCCTTCACTACCATGTTCAAGTAGTCCAATTTCTCCAAGTCTGATTCCTCCACCATTTTATCCAATCCAACAACATTTTCTAGCTCTTTTTGGACTTTCTTCATCGCTTTCGGATGCCTCATGAGTTCGGAGAGTGCCCACTCAATCGTTGTCGATGATGTGTCCATGGAGGCCACCAGCATGTCCTGCAAAGAAATTCGCCATAGTTTACATGAAGTAGTGTAGCACACATGACATAGATGATAAATTACATAAGGGATTTACATGTTAAATATATATTTGAAGGTAATGTTACTCCTAAATAATGATTCAGATTCACAATCTTAGACAATGAGATGTTAAATTGTCTAACATGAAACAATGTCCTTTTACTTTGAGCAATGCAAAAAATAAAATGACAAATAATTTATATAAAAAATGATGCTAGGATTTGGTGTATATGTATACTCACCAACATTATAGCCTTGATATGGGGGCGTTCGATTCGGTATTCGGATTCTTCGGACCCCATGAAGCCCACCATAACATCAACAAAGTCCTTAGTTCTTTCTCCATCGTTAGGTTTAAGATGCTCCTCAATGATCTTCTCAAACAAGTTATCAAATGCCTTGTTAACAGACTTCATGCGTTTTGTGAACCCTTGGAGGTCAAGTGGAGCAATAAAGGGAATGTAATCACCCAAGTTAGGAGCAGATGCCAATTGGATACCCTCTCTGACCACAGACTTGAAACCCCTCTCATCAAACTCCTCATCCCTGTACTTCTTCCCAAGCACCATCCGGCAGCTCATGTCCACGCTGAGAGACGAGACCTTGTCACTCAGATCAACAGCAACACCTCTATTATTTGCGGCCGCTCGAATAGACTCAACACAGAGAGAAACCTCTTCTCTTCTCATGGACTTGAAGGAGTTGATTTTGTGGTTGCTGAGCAACTCAATTGTGCACATCTTCCGGGTGTCGCGCCAATACACGCCATACTCAGAAAAGATCAAGTTTTTTTGTCCGAAAGAGATGTGCTTTGAACCTTCATGTGGTGGCCTGCTAGCAAAAACAAGGTCGTGTGTTTTGAGGAACAGCTCAGCGGCTTCTGGAGATGAGATGACAATGGTAGGCATAAGGCCTAAGCGCATGTACATGATGTCGCCGTATTTTCGGGCTAGCCGATGAAGATCCTTGTTAGGAAACTCCCCTAGCAAGTGAAGGCTTCCAAAAATGGGGAACCCTCTTGGACCAGGAGGTAACCTCTTCTTCTTGTTCTTCCACCATGCTTGCAGGATATGAACAAGGGCAAGCAACCCAATTGTTGCCCAAATCCAAACCATTGCTAGCTCCTTGGGGATGATCTCAAATGGTTGAGCTAGGCGAGAGAGGTCTCTCTGCTATAACTTTTGGAAAAGGTCTTACTTTTGTTTCTTCGTGTTCCTATACTTTTCTTCCTTTAATAATTAGTTTAGTCGGATAGATTAAAGGAAAAAAAACAAAAAAAAACATGGAAGAGTGGTAGATAAGGCTTAATCCTCTGAATGGACACATGTCTCTTGGTGCACAAGTAAGACTATTTTCTTCGTACTTTCATGTCAGCATGAGTAGGTGGCATTTATTGTTCCATGGCAGTGAGTTTAATTATTTTCTTTCTTTTTTGTGTACTTGTCGATCACTCTCGCTTTTAGGTCCAATTGAAAACGTCACCACCTCTAAGTTTTGAAGAGCGTGGGCCATTGGAGAGCCACTATATTAGAATAAATCTAGATCTCCAATTGAATCATATATAGTGATTTTTATTTATATCTTTTGTGTAGGATGAATTTCAACATCAACGCTTGTTATATCTTGATAATTTTCTGAAAGGTCAATAATGTTACCTCTACTGTATGAGCTAACTGTTTGGCTAATAGCTGACAGGGCAAAGTTGCTGATGTGTCAAGATTGTTGCGTTAATCATGTGTGTTAATTTGTATTAGCTGTTGTAATAGTCACATGTATCTTTCAGTTAGTTACGGAGAGCTAGCTTAATTACTAAGCAAAGCCCAAAGTATAAGGGCTCGTTTAGTAACATTTTCAAAGAATTTTTTCTTAGAATATTTTTAGAGAATGAATTTGCATTTTTAGGAAATGAAAATGCGTCTAGTAGATTAATTAGAAAACATCTTCAAAAAATAAAAACAATGAAAACGTGTCTGGTAGTACAATTTGAAATAATAATATGAGAGTTATTTTTATGAAAACATTTCCCATGAGAATGAAAACAACTTTTTTCTGTTTTTTACAAGTACACATGAACTTGTTTTCATTTTAGGAAAACATTCTCAGTGTTTTCTGTTTTTGGGTCACCAAAAGTGCTTTTGCCTCATTTTTGTTCTCTGAAAATGAAAACAACTCCTTAAAACGTTACCAAACGGGCCATAAAGGTTTCTTGGTATTGTAATATTCAACAATTGAAAATAGAAATCTCAAATACTATTCTCATTTTCTCTCTCATATTTCTTGATTCTTCTTCTTCTTCTCAATTCTTCCTCAATTGTTAGCATGATATCAAAGCTCTCCGTGGCTTGTACCCTCTGATCCTGATGTGCTTCCATTGTTTTCAACTCTGATTTCATGTTCTCTTTCTTTCCCCTTCTTCAATTTCACGCTCAATTCCTTTCCTGTTCGTTGGATCTATTTCTTCGATTTCATTATCAATTTCTTTCTCAATTTCACGTCTTCTTCTTCCATTCCAAAATTCTCATCTTTCTTCTGTGTTGTTCGACAATTTCCTCTTCCAAGGTTTCTTTGACATTCTACTTTTCTGCATCAATGGCAGCTTCGTCTCCCAAAATTGAAGGATTGCTAGGAATGGTCACTCTGCATCTGAAAGATGATAATTTATTGAAATGGAAATATCATATTGAATCTATTTTGGAAGGTTATGATCTTTTCGGCCATTTCGATGGATCTATCATTGCTCCCCAAAAATTTGCTATTTTGGATGAAGAAAGGGTCACCTTCGAGGTTATTGGAGCATCTAAGGAGTGGCTTCGGGCTGATAAAGCATTATTGAGCTTTCTAATTGCAACACTTTTGGACAATGCAATTGAATATGATATTGGTAGTAAAACTGCTCGTGATGCTTGGTTGAGCCTCTCCAATCGCTATGCCACCATGTCTCATGCTCGGATCAATCGCCTCCAGACTGAGTTGCAGACGGCTCAAAAAGGTGGTGATTCAATCGATAAATTTATCTTGCATCTCAAACATATCAAGGATCAGTTGTCCATTGCTTGAGTTTCGATTTTGGATGATGGTCTCATCATCGTAACCCTTAATGGATTACCTTCCAAGTACGATATGATCAAGACAGTTCTCATTACTCGAGATACTTCCATTTCGTTCAAAGAGTTTCAAACTCAGCTTTTAATTACTGAACAATCTGCTGAATCACACATTTCAGCTCATCATACTCCTATGGTGGCCATGATTGGTCATACTTCTTCGGGCTCTTAAAATACAAGCGTTGGTTACTTCCAACTAGCTTGACTGTTCTTGTATCTCCTTCTAGCTTTCATGCCAATGCTCGGCGCTCTGGTTCTATGTCAAATTCTTTTGGAAGAGAAAGGTTTTCTGGTAATCGATCTTTTCCTCCTCGTGGAGTTTTCAAGGCTCCAGACCTTATCATGGCCACCCAAGCTAAATAGAATTCATCTATTGAACCTAGTTAGTTTGTGATTACAATGCAATTTGGTTTTTTCTCTATTACAATACTCTATGTCGTGTTGTTGGGATATGGTTAACTCATGTCAAGTTTCTAACATGACATCTTTAGGTTATATGATTCTCTTGGATGTAATTGCAAACATTCTTGTTTCAATTCTCATCCTATAATATTTAGCCAAAGATTCAACGAATCACATCTTTAGATTATTCTCGCTTCTTACTAAGAGTAGATATTCCTTGTCATACATTCACATGCCTCTATGCATGTCATGAGGAACACCTTTAAGTCACATCCTTTTGATACGACTGTATGGTGCTCTCAAATACAAACAACCCATACACAAGACAACCGTGATGTCTCAGATTCAAGGACTAATTTGCTTTATCATAACTTTAGAATTCTTTGTTTGATACTTGTGAGTAAGACTTCCATACAAGAATTCTTAAGTTGATCGCGTTCAGTGAACTGAATTGAGCAGACTAGTCATCCTCCAAATTGAGCAGACATAATGTGTACTAGTCTTTGCAGATTACCATTGTCCAATTGGTGATCCTATGACCATGAGTAGTTTAGGATTCAATATTTCTATGATGGAAAGGTCTAGTGAATCTAATTTCTTTAGACTGCTTTTCATTCATATCTTTATCCATGTACTTATTACTTTATGTACATTACGTATCTTAGAGTAACAATCATGCCCCTTTTGATTATATTAATTATATTATATCCTTAGAATATTCTATTTTTATATTGGCTTCTAGGGCATATATCTAATAGTGGACACATCATCAGTTAACATCTGACCAAACAGTCAACTTAATGAAAGGCTTAAATTGGTTATGATTTGAAAACTATGAGTGCATCTAAAAGGAGAGAAGTTTCTCTATACTCTTCTCTGTATAATTTGTTTCGTAGTGTTTAATGAACGAGGGTGCGTGGAAGATCCAAACACCTAGAATTGTATGTGGGCTTTTCAACGCCCATATTTTTTGTTGGAAAATCACAAGCTTCTTGATCTACAACCATTCATAAAGTATCCTAAGGCACCGTTTCAAATGAAGCATCAGAATTGAATCGTACAGACCTCAGCTGGTCCTATTCATTAATTCAATTCTCTTCTGGAAAGTTGTCGATAAAGACATTTGATTTGTTCATTGTGTAACTACATTGAGCAATACAGTATACATAGCATTTTTGTCTCTCTCTCTCTCTCTTTCCTTTTCTATCTATCTTTCTTCTACCTGTTTGTCTATTTCTTTTTTGCATCTCATAATTTTCTTTTTAGAATATACCACTTCTACAAAACCTCAAAATTGGTCACATATCAATTCGTGGCCCATACTAACAAAAGCCACACTGTTCTTTTGTGGCCAAAGTGAGTGAGCCACTGATAAACCACGGATCATGTCATTGTGTTCCTTACATGGTTTCTTTTACCGGACGGGAAGGGAGGAAACTCGATTTAAAGAAAAGAAAAAAAAATAAAAAAAAAAAAAAAAAAACACATGAAAAAAATTAAGAAAGATAAATCACAACATGCTTTCCTTCATGAATCTTGTTGAACACAATTCCTCGTTTAGTCTTTTGCCACAAATATATTTAGCAAAACGTTTCTAAACAAATAGCAGAGATGTTTTGATAGCATACCTCATGCATTGCTGGCATAGGATAAGGGCTACAGCTCACCCTTCTCTTTTACAACTAGAATTTCCCTCTTAGGGTTTTACTTGTATATATATAAGCTTTATCTTTCTCTGTAAAGTGTATGGGAGGATAGCCGAAAATATCTTGTAACCATTTTTATACAAATAACAATACAATTCGTATTCTTTCAAGGTCTGAATTTGATACCTTCTTCTTTTACAAAAGTTATCCCAACTACTGAGATATCAGAGATTGAGACTATAATTTTATTCCTCCTCTTCTATAGTGGGTTCAAAGTGAACTTTTTGAAATATGTTTTTAGTTCAATTCTATGATTGTTTGGTCTTTCCTTTTTTGTTAATGGAGAATGGGGAATCGAATTTGGAATCACTTTCAACGTTGAGATGAAAAATACTGCTGGACCAATAGCTAGTTGGTAAAAACCATGTTTGTTGTATTTTCAATAGCAAGTATTATTGTATCGTGGCTTTGTTATGGGTGAGTTGGATCTAGGTTTTGCTTTGAATTTCTCTTTCAATCAATATAAACAGATGAGTGTTTAAGTAGTTTTTTATATTGTTTTTTGTTTTCAGGATTCTCCTTGTGATAATAAAGATTGTTCCCATAAGACAATGTCACCTAAAGAAGAACAAGAATAAAAAATCTACAGGTAAAGATTGGGACATGGGGTGCCTGATGTTTACAAAATATAGTCTGCTTATTTGTATCTTGTTTGAAGAAATTTATCCAAGTTGTAAACCAAAGGAGAAAGACCCTCAACTTAAGTACGTAACGCAATTTTATTTAATTTATTTATAATTTTCTTCAAGTGAAGAAAACAAATGTAACGCGTCACAAATGGTATATATTAGAAAAACAGAAACGACACAACAAAATATTAAAACTACAAAATGAGGCATTGTAGACATATTATGATCATTTGTGAAGTCGATAAGAAGGAATAGCGATTAGACGTTTGGCCCTTTCCACCGTAATGCCAAAAGACTCACTCATGTCCAATTCTTCTGGCAACATGTTATTTGGAAGTTCCCAATCAAAACAGTGGACAAGTTGTGCCAACATTAACTGGACCACAGTGAGCCCTAACTGAATTCCTGGGCAACGTCTTCGGCCAGAGCCAAATGGGATAAGCTGAAAGTGATTTCCTCTAACATCAACGTCGCTACCCTCAAATCTTTCTGGTATGAACTCCTCTGCATCAGTCCAAGCACTTGGGTCTCTCCCAATTGCCCAAGCATTTATGATAACGCGCGATTTTTTGGGTATGTGGTAGCCATTGACGATGCAGTCTTCAGTGGCCGCATGAGGAACCAACAATGGCGCAACTGGGTGTAGCCTCAGGGTTTCCTTCACTACCATGCTCAAGTAGTCCAATTTCTCCAAGTCTGATTCCTCTACCATTCTCTCCAATCCAACAACATCTTCTAGCTCCTTTTGGACTTGTTTCATTGCTTTTGGATGCCTCATTAGCTCGGACAGTGCCCAGTCGACCGTTGTTGATGACGTGTCCATGGAGGCCACCAGCATGTCCTGCAAAGAAATTTTGCCATTTTTTTACATTAAGTGGTGTAACAGACATAGAAAAAACCATATACACATGATAAATAACAAAAGGGACATGTATAACTGATCAATTGAAACAAAATTCCACCTAATTAATGGTTCAGATTCACAAATCTTAAACCTCGACATGTTAAATTTTCTCACAAGAAATGATTTCGTTTTACATCGAGCAATGCTAGAATAAAAGGACAAATAATTAAAATGATGCAAGGATTTAGTGTTTAATACCACCATGCCTATATGTTTAAGTTTTTGTGTATACTAACCATTATTATCGCTTTGATATGAGGGCGTTCGATTTGGTATTCAGATTCTTCGGATCCCATGAAGCCCACCATGACATCAACAAAGTCTTTAGTCCTTTCTCCATCGTTAGATTGAAGATGTTCCTCAATGATCTTCTCAAAAAAGGTATCAAACGCCTTGTTAACAGACTTCATCCGCTTTGTAAACCCTTGGAGGTCAAGGGGAGCTATAAAAGGAATGTAATCAGCCAAGTTAGAGGCGCCTGCCAATTGGAGGCCCTCTTTGATCACAGACCTGAAACCCCTCGTATCAAAATCCTCATCCCTGTACTTCTTCCCAAGCACCATCCGGCAGCTCATGTCCACGCTGAGAGATGAGACAATGTCACTCAGATCAACAGCAACATGTCCCTTATAGGCAGCGTCTCGAATAGACTCAACACAGAGAGCAACCTCTTCTCGCCTCATGGACTTAAAAGAGTTGATTTTGTGGTTGCTGAGCAACTCAAGTGTGCACATCTTCCGCATGTCGCGCCAATACGGGCCATATTCAGCGAAGCTCAAGTTCCTCTGCCCAAAAGAGATGTGCTTTGCACCTTCATGAGGTGGCCTGCTAGCAAACACAAGGTCGTGTGTTTTCAGGAACAGCTTGGCAGCTTGTGGAGATGAGACAACAATGGTGGGCATAAGGCCTAAGCGCATGTACATGACGTCACCATATTTTTGGGCTAGTCGATGAAGATCCTTGTTAGGGAACTCCCCTGATAGCAAGTGAAGGCTTCCAAAAATGGGAAACCCTCTTGGACCAGGAGGTAACCTCTTCTTCTTGTTCTTGCACCATGCTTGCAGGATGTGAACAAGTGCAAGCAACCCAATTGTTGCCCAAATCCAAACCATTGCTGTTTTGGGGATATGATCTCAAATGGTTGAGCTAGATCTAGCTGACTGTGTTTAAGACGGTATGTCTCTCTATACTTCTTCTGTTTATGTACTTTGTTTAGATCTTCCAAACACCTAGACTATTTGTATGTGGGCTTTTCAAATGGGATTCTATTCTTTGTAGGCGGCATCTAATAGTCTTTCCTCTTTTCTTTCAGTCTTTTGCTACAAATATATTCAACAAAATTACTACTAAAAAAATAGAGTTGTTGGGAAAACATCATCACCTTAAGATTTCTTGGAGTGGGTTCCAAGTCCCTTCATCTTTTCTTACCATTAGACTAAATCTATATCTCCAATTGAAAATTTTGTCTTGTTTCGTATTGAAAATTTAGACTAGAACTCTTTGGTCAATATTGTCATGAAGAGAGGCGTATAAATGTTTCTTGATGCACAAGTAGGCAGCGTCTAATAGTCTTTCCTTGATGATCACTTCCTCTTTTCTTACCATTAGACTAAATCTATATCTCCAATTGAAAATTTTGTCTTGTTTCGTACTGATACGTACAGAGATCATCAAGACTAGAACTCTTTAGTCAATATTGTCATGTTAATTTTTTTTTTTTGGTCGGAATATTGTCATGTCACTTGTGATCTAGAATTCAAGAAACCTCTATTAATATCAAGACATAAATTATTAGATGAGTAGATTACATATTAACCCCCAGGAGGGTTAATGCATTTTGACTTGAATTATGTTCTTAAAATTTTAACATTCGCTTGATCTTTTAATAAACAAAAATGAGGCATTCAAATTTGAGATTTCTGTCAATATTTGAAAAAAAAACAAATACCAAGAGTTAGTTTCAACTTTTTTAGAAAATGGTATTGAGTTAGTACCATCTTGAACAATGATGTTATGTAACTTTTTGTTATCATGTAATGACATGGGAAAAAATATAATACCTAGAGAGCCAGCATGGATGGTTGGTCACCATGGCCAACACATGGGTGCGGTGATTTATTATTTGAATATAAGTGATATTCTAAACTACAATGGGAGGAGGTCTCTCAAACATATACTATCAAGGTGTCATGAGATTTTGAACGTGAGACTAGGGATCATCTTTTAACCCTAGGTCGAAGTGAGTCACCCGAAGCCCATGGGCCAAATCCCAACCTAACCCGATGAGTAGGCCCACACGGCCCAGTTCGTTCTAAGATTGGGTAGAGTTTGGGCTTCGGATTTGAAACCCCATGCCCACCCATGGCCAGACCCCAGTAGGCCTGCCCATTACCTTATCTTGCCTTATTTCCATCCCAAACATTTAAGTAAATATCATGTCTTTTTACTTTAATTTGCTTTTATATTACTCCATTTTCTTTTTTGTTTTGTTTTTTTTTTTTTAACACTGAGAATGATATTAATAACGAAGGTGAAGGTTTACATCAGAGGTAAGAAAATTAAAAAGCCAATCAGTTCCTAGATGATCCCAAACATGAATACCCCCCTGCTTAGAGGCAAAACCCGCAACAGAATGGGCAGCCTGGTTACAGGACCGAGGAGCAAACACGAAGGAAACCCGAGAGAGAGAAGCCACCAACTGCCTGATATCAAAGACAATCACCTCCAAGTCTGAGTCTACTGTAGCCCGACCATTAAGCATTAAGATACCCTTTTGAGAATCCGACTCCACAATAATGTCTGTGAGATGAAAAATAGCACACTCACTGAGCGCATGGCGAATAGCTAGAAGTTCCATCATAATAGCGGAGGAACCATGAATGTCTCCCTGTCCACCCGCACAAAGCAATAAACCAAAAGAATCCCGTATGACCCAGCCAACACCCCCACCCATCCGCTGAGCAGACCATGCGGCATCACAGTTTACTTTAAGAAAACCGGGCGGAGGTTTACACCAGCTCAGGGGAGCAGGACTGCTGGCAGGTTGGAGAGGCAAATAAGGAAGTACTCCATTTTGAATTCAATTAAAAATACTAAAAAATCAAATTTCCAACAAATCAAAATATGAAAATCCAACCTGATGACGAAACGTACTATGGGACCAATGATCTGCAAGTCAAGTCCTTTTTTTATTGGTCTAAATCCCATTTACTAGGTACAATGATATCTATATGCAATGTTTTAGGCTTTGCTTTAATTTCTCTCTTTTTTTAAATTTTTTTAAAAAGAACTCTATTAATATCAAGACTAGAACTCTATTTACATGAGGAAGTATATGTTGATCAACCCCCTGGATTCATGATTAAGAACAAAGAGGATAGAGTTTACAGACTCAAGAAGGCATTATATGGCCTTAAGGAAGCTCCAAGAGCTTGGTATGAAGAAATCAACTCTTATTTCACAAAGGTTGGTTTTCAAAGAAGTCCTAGTGAAGCAACATTTTATGTGAAATCTGCAGAAAGTGGAATACTGGTTATTTCCCTATATGTGGATGACATTATTTACACTGGAAGCTCAGGAGAATTGATGATGGAGTTCAAAACTGAGATGATGAAAAAATATGAGATGACTGACCTTGGGTTATTACATCATTTCTTGGGTTTAGGTGTGATACAAACAGAGTCCTACATCTTCTTGCATCAGAAGAAATATGCAAGGACATTGCTGGACAAGTTTGGTTTCAAAGATTGCAAATCAGTTGCTACTCCTCTTGCAGTGAATGAAAAATTATCTAAGGTGGATGGGAGTGAACAAGCTAATGAAAGTGTGTGTATAGGCAAATAGTTGGAAGTCTGCTATACTTGACTGCAACAAGACTGGATCTCATGTTTGCAACGAGCCTTTTGGCTAGATTTATGCATGGTCCTACTAGAAAACATATGGGAACTGCTAAGAGGATACTCATATACATTCAAGGCACACTTGATTATGGTATAACATATGAGAAAGGGAAAGAAGCAATGCTTATTGGCTACTGTGATAGTGATTCGTTAGGGAGTGAAGATGACATGAAAAGCACATTTGGATATGCATTTAGTCTTGGATCAGGTGTATTTTCTTGGGCATCTATCAAGCAAAGCAGTGTTGCACTATCCACTGCAGAAGCTGAATATGTTAGTGCAGCAGAAGCCACTGCACAAGCAATCTGGTTGAGATTTGTTCTCTCAGATTTTGGTGAAGAACAGGTTGGTGCTACTCCAATTCTATGTGATAATACTTCAGCTATAGCCATAACCAAGAATCCTGTGCATCATCATAAGACAAGGCATATAAACAGGAGATTTCATTTCATTCGAGATGCGTTTCAAAATGGAGAGATTGATTTGTTATACTGCAAGATTGAAGAGCAAACTGCAGATATTTTACCAAGGCATTGGCCAGGGATCGTTTTGAATACCTAAGAAGAAAGCTTGGAGTACTATCAGCTAAACACATAGAAGAGAGTGTTGAAATATAAGTGTTTTAGCTGATATTATTTTGTATTTAGTTTAAATTTACAGATTTAAATGTGAGCCCTTGGATTACAGTCCAAGTGGACAGTTAAGATGTAATCTTAGAATAGGAGAATGGATGACTAGATTTGGATGATGTAATGTGGGAATATTCTGTTCCCAACAGTTAAGTGTGCACAGTGTGTGTGTGAATGAAAGTGAATACATCTGCTTCTTTCTCAAGCTCTCTCTCTCTCTCTCTCTCTCCAAAATCTAACATTTCCCTCTTAGGGTTTTACTTGTATATATAACCTTTCTCTATAAAGTGTATGGGAGGATAGCCAAAAATATCTTGTAACCATTTTTATCCAAATAAAAATACAATTCGTATTCTTTCAAGGTCTGAATTTGAAACCATCTTCTTTTACAAAAGTTATCCCAACTACCGAGATATCAGAGATTGAGACTCATAATTTTATTCCTCCTTTTTCTATATAAGTGTTGCTAGTTCAGTTACCCCGCTTTAGTTAACCAGAACTTTTTGAAATATGTTTTTAATTCAATTCTATGATTGTTTGCTCTTTCCTTGTTGTTAATGGAGAATGGGGAATCGAATTTGGAAACACTTTCAACATTAAGATGAGAAATACCAATAGACCAGTAGCTAGTTGGTGAATGTTGGTTGTCTTTTCAATAACAAGTATTATTGTATTGTGGTTTTGTTATGGGTGAGTGTAACCAGTTGAATCTAGGTTTTGCTTTGAATTTTTTTTGTTTTTTTGTTTTTTGTTTGTTTGTTTTTTGTTTGTTTTTTTTCAGGATTCTCCTTGTGATAAAGATTGTTCTCATAAGACAATGTCGCCTAAAGAAGAACAAGAATAAAAAAATCTAGGATAAAAACATAATATTCAAGTCAACTGATGGAGAACTGGTCAATGTAATTACTCTCTTTAAAATATCATTTTCTGTTTGCCATTGTTTTTCCTTTAACAATTTAAAGGAAATATATATGTGTGAAAATTAAAAAAATTATCCCTTCTTTTCCTTTCATTTTGGAAAATATCTCCAAAAAAAAAACAATTATAATGTGTATTCGGATATAAGGGGACGTGAAATTTGATAATGAAGAAAGAACTTTAGTGCCAGTTTTATAACTGATTTGAACATGGTAGTGGGACTCAAATGACTCATAAGGAAATAAAAAAAATTGGCGAATAAAAACAAAATGGAATAACAAGGGACTTGTAGTTCAAGCGGCTAAGAACATTTATTCGTGCTCCCAAAATTCTAGGTTTGATTTTCCCAATATCGATTGTATAAAAAATGATAAAATCTGGAAATATGGAGTGTTTGGGAGAAAGAGAATGACAGAATTTTCTGGTTTTTCCAACTTGATTTTTTTGTATAACTTACAACAGGAATTTATACAAGAAGTAGGCTCGCTAACCAAGCTCAATATTAATTACAAGTAGGTAGATTGCAGCTGGTCTTGAGCTCCAAATCCTTGCGCCCCTAATCCTGGAGATTGCAGCAGCCTCCCAAAGTCAAGCCAACCTCATTAATGCAGCCAACCTCCAGCTGGTCTAGCTAACATAAAAAGCAAAAGAAAAAACAAAACAGAGAAAGGCTACTATCAAGTCCTGTATTTCAAAAATTTCATATATACATTAGTTACAAAATGAACGCAAACATAATAGTCCCTCGACCAACACTCATGCGCTTGACAAGTAACTATAAAGCCTTGGTATAGTAGACATGGTGACTTGTGTTGATCTTTCAGTCAGCTTGCCTACAGCAACTGCAGGAATTTGTCATATCAACAGATAAAGATTGGGACATGGGGTGCCTGATGTTTACAAAATATAGTCTGCTTATTTGTATATCTTGCTTCAAGAAATCTATCCAAGTTGTAAACGAAAGGAGAAAGAGACCCTCAACTTAAGTACGTAACGCGATTTTATTTATTTTATTCTTTTTTTAAAATATAATTTTCTTCAAGTGAAGAAAACAAATGTAACGCGTTACAAGAGTGGTATATAGTAGAAAAACAGAAACGACACTACAAAATATTAAAAGTACAAAATGAGGCATTGCAGACATATTATGATCATTTGTGAAGTCGATAAGAAGGAATAGCGATTAGACGTTTGGCCCTTGCCACCGTAATGCCAAACACCTCGCTCATGTCCAATTCTTCTGGCAACATGTTATTTGGAAGTTCCCAATCAAAACAATGGACAAGTTGTGCCAACATTAACTGGACCACAGTGAGCCCTAACTGAATTCCTGGGCAACGTCTTCGGCCAGAGCCAAATGGGATAAGATGAAAGTGATTTCCTCTAACATCAACGTCGCTACCCTCAAATCTTTCTGGTATGAACTCCTCTGCATCGGTCCAAGCACTTGGGTCTCTCCCAATTGCCCAAGCGTTTATGATAACGCGCGATTTTTTGGGTATGTGGTAGCCATTGACGGTGCAGTCTTCAGTGGCTGCATGAGGAACCAACAATGGCGCAACTGGGTGTAGCCTCAGGGTTTCCTTCACTACCATGCTCAAGTAGTCCAATTTCTCCAAGTCTGATTCCTCTACCATTCTCTCCAATCCAACAACATCTTCTAGCTCCTTCTGGACTTTTTTCATTGCTTTTGGATGCTTCATGAGCTCGGACAGTGCGTAGTCGACTGTTGTTGATGACGTGTCCATGGAGGCCACCAGCATGTCCTGCAAAGAAATTTGCCATTTTTTTACATTAAGTGGTGTAACAGACACAGACAAAACTATATACACATGATAAATAACAAAAGGGACATGTATAACTGATCAATTGAAACAAAATTCCACCTAATTAATGGTTCAGATTCACAAATCTTAAACTCGACATGTTAAATTTTCTCACAAGAAACAGTTTCGTTTTACTTCAAGCAATGTTAGAATAAAAGGACAAATAATTAAAATGAAGCAAGGATTTGGGGTTTAATACCACCATGCCTATGTTTAATTTTTTGTGTATACTAACCAGTATTATCGCTTTGATATGAGAGCGTTCGATTCGGTATTCAGATTCTTCGGATCCCATGAAGCCCACCATGACATCAACAAAGTCTTTAGTCCTTTCTCCATCGTTCGATTGAAGATGTTCCTCAATGATCTTCTCAAAGAAGACATCAAACGCCTTGTTAACGGACTTCATCCGCTTCGTAAACCCTTGGAGGTCAAGGGGAGCTATAAAAGGAATGTAATCAGCCAAGTTAGAGGCGCCTGCCAATTGGACGCCCTCTTTTATCACAGACCTGAAACCCCTTGCATCAAAATCCTCATCCCTGTACTTCTTCCCAAGCACCATCCGGCAGCTCATGTCCATGCTGAGAGATGAGACATTGTCAGTCAGATCAACAGCAACACGTCCCTTATCTGCAACCGCTCGAATAGACTCAACACAGAGCGCAACCTCTTCTCTCCTCATGGACTTAAAGGAGTTGATTTTGTGGTTGCTGAGCAACTCAAGGGTGCACATCTTCCGCATGTTGCGCCAATAAGCGCCATATTCAGCGAAGCTCAAGTTCCTTTGCCCAAAAAGGATGTGCTTTGCACCTTCATGAGGTGGCCTGGTAGCAAACACAAGGTCGTGTGTTTGCAGGAACAGCTTGGCAGCTTGTGGAGATGAGACAACAATGGTGGGCATAAGGCCTAAGCGCATGTACATGATATCGCCATATTTTCGGGCTAGTCGGTGAAGATCCTTGTTAGGGAACTCCCCTGATAGCAAGTGAAGGCTTCCAAAAATGGGAAACCCTCTTGGACCAGGAGGTAACCTCTTCTTCTTGTTCTTGCACCATGCTTGCAGGATGTGAACAAGTGCAAGCAACCCAATTGTTGCCCAAATCCAAACCATTGCTGTTTTGGGGATATATATATATATATATATATATATATATATGATCTCAAATGGTTGAGCTATATCTAGCTGAGTGTGTTTAAGACGTACGGTATGTCTCTCTATACTTCTATTTATATATTTTGTTTAGATCTTCCGAACACCTAGACTATTTGTATGTGGGCTTTTCAAACCTTTGAAGTCAAAGGTCGAGAATAAAATAAATGTATCATCAGATGAGAGGAAACTCCATTTTAAGACCTTTCAAGGAAGTCGTTGATTTTTTTATTTTTTTAATAATTAGTTTGATGGATTAAAGAAAAATAAAGAGTATGAACATGAAGAGACGTAGATAAATGTTTTCTTGATGCACAAGTAGGCGGCGTCTAAAAGTCTTTCCTCTTTTCTTACCATTAGACTAAATCTATATCTCCAATTGAAAAATTTGTCTTGTTTCGTACTGATACGTACAGAGATCATCAAGACTAGAACTCTTTAGTCAATATTGTCATGTTATTTTTTATTTTTGGTCGGAATATTGTCATGTCACTTGTAATCTAGAATTCAAGAAACCTCTATTAATATCAAGACATAAATTATTAGATGAGTAGATTACATATTAACCCCTAGGAGGTTTAATGCATTTTGACTTAAATTATGTTCTTACAAATTTAACATTTGCTTGATGTTTTAATCAACAAAGATGAGGGATTTGAATTTAAGATTTCTGTCAATATTTGAAAAAAGACAAATACCAAGAGTTAGTTTCAACTTTTTAAGAAAATGCTATTAAGTTAGGACCATCTTGAACAATGATGTTAAGCAACTTTTTGTTATCATGTAATGACATGGGAAAAAAAAATACCTAGAGAGCCAGCATGGATGGGTGGTCGCCTTGGCCAACATATGGGTGCAATGATTTATTATTTGAATAAAAGCGGTATTCTAAATTACAATGGGAGAGGGTCTTTCAAACATACACTACCAAGGTGTCATGAGAGTTCAAACGTGAGACTAAGGATCATCATTTGGCCTGCGGGGTGAAGGAGATAGCCTGAGGCCCATGGGCCAAACCCATCGGAAGCCAATGATTATGCCCACTCGGCCCAGTTCATTCTAAGATTGGGTAGGGCTTGAACTTTGGATTTGAAACCCCCGGCCCACCTATGGCCCGGCCCGAATAGGTCCGTCCATTGCCTTATCTTGCCTTATTTCCATCCCAAACATTTAAGTAAATGTCTTATCTTTTTACTTTAATTTATTTTTACATTACTTCATTTACTTAAGTTTACAATGTAAATAAGGAAGTACAACCTCGTTTGAATTCAATTAAAAATACTAGAAAATTAAATTCTCAACAAATCAAATATGAAAATTTGGCCCAAACCTTATGGTGAGACCAATAATCTACAAGTTAAGTCCTTTTTTCACCAGGCTAAACTCTGTTAACTAAGTGCAATGATATATATGCAATGTTTCAGGCTTTGCTTTAATTTCTCTTCTTTTTTTAAAATTTTAAAAAGAAAACTCTATCCAACTAATTGATAAAAATAAGAGGTCTGAAAATGGAATCTCTTTTCCTCCGCTGCCATTAAATAAATAAACTATTAAAAGAAAGAAACTCTTTTTTTGTCCAAGAAGAAAAAAAACATAATTTACATATCAAACAGAACCACCGAATGCAATCTCATTGGAGTTATAACGAATATGCTTCCCAATCTCATTTTTTAATCTCGACCTGTGACGTGATCACTTACAAGCTTGGAATGATCTCTAATATTCTAGTTAAGACAGCAACAATAATAGAGATAAATTTCATAAACACTTAGCTCAGCAACAACTTCAGAATTCCCCCCTAAGAGAGCAAATGGTTTGGATTTGGGCAACAATTGGGTTGCTTGTACTTGTTCATATCCTCCAAGCATGGTGGAAGAACAAGAAGAGGTTACCTCCTGGTCCAAGAGGTTTTCCTGTTTTTGGAAGCCTCCACTTGCTACGAGACCTCCCTCACCGGGATCTTCATCGACTAGCCCGAAAATACGGTGACATCATGCATATGCGGTTAGGTCTTGTTCCCACCATTGTGGTCTCTTCCCCGCAGGCTGCCAAGCTGTTCCTGAAAACACACGACCTTGTTTTTGCAACTAGGCCACCTCATGAAGGTGCAAAGCATCTCTCTTTTGGGCAAAGGAACTTAAGCTTTGTTGAGTATGGCTTCTATTGGCGCGACATCCGAAAGATGTGCACCCTTGAGTTACTTAGCAATCACAAAATCAATTCCTTCAAGTCTATGACGAAAGAAGAGGTTGCTCTCTTTATTGAGTCTATCCAAGAGGCTGCCAATAATGGACATGTTGCTATTGATCTAAGTGACAGAGTCTCATCTCTCAGCGTGGATATGAGCTGCCGGATGGTGTTGGGGAAGAAGTACAGAGATGAGTAGCTTGACGAGAGGGGTTTCAAGTCTCTGATCAAAGAGGGTATGCAATTAGCAGCTGCCCCTAACTTGGGTGATTATATCCCTTGTATTGCTCCACTTGACCTCCAAGGGTTCACAAAGCGCATGAAGGCAGTTAACAAGGCGTTTGATAACTTTTTTGAGAAGATCATTGATGAGCATCTTCAATCTAAGGATGAAGACCGAACTAAGGACTTTGTTGATGTCATGGTGGGCATCATGGGGTCTGCAGAATCTCAATACAGTATCGAACGCTCCAATATCAAAGCCATAATATTTGTAATTATACATGGAACCTAGCTACACATATGCATAGTAGTCAAACATTGCATTTTAAATGAAATTATTTATTGTCAGACAATCTAACATGTTATGGTCTAGAAGATTTTTAATCCAAACCTTGATTAGGTATCTTGTATATATAGTTTCATCTAAAAATGGTGAATTGCTTGGCAGGACATGCTCGTGGCTTCGATGGACACATCATCAACAACGATAGAGTGGGTGCTCTCGGAACTCATGAGGCATCCACATGTAATGAAGAAAGTCCGAAAAGAGCTAGAAGATGTAGTGGGCTTGGAGAGAATGGTTGAGGAATCAGATTTGGAGAAATTGGAGTATTTAGACATTGTAGTGAAGGAAACCCTGAGGCTACATCCAGTGGCACCATTGTTGATCCCTCATGCAGCCATTGAAGATTGCACCGTCAATGGATTCCACATACCGAAAGCCTCGCGCGTTATCATAAACGTATGGGCAATTGGGAGAGACCCAAGTGCTTGGACAGATGCTGAAAAGTTCATACCAGAAAGGTTTGTGGGTAGTAATATTGATGTTAGGGGAAATCACTTTGAGCTTATTCCATTTGGCTCTGGCAGAAGAAGGTGTCCTGGAATTCAATTAGGGCTTACCGTGGTCCAATTAATCGTGGCACAACTTGTGCACTGTTTTGATTGGGAGCTTCCAAATAGCATGTGGCTAAATGAGTTGGATATGAGTGAGGAGTTTGGTCTTACGGTTCCAAGGGCCAAGCACATCTACTGGCTATTCCTTCCTATCGACTTCACAAATGATCACATAATTTGTGTTTGTAAGAGTATAATGTATCATTTGCAAATTTTAGTATTTTGGACTATGGTTTATGTTTAGCATTCTACATTTGTTTTCGTCACCTGACAAAAACGAAGAGAAAAGAAAGAAATCAAATGATGAAATTGTGTTAATCAAGAGAAGATTGACAAGAAGTAGAGCATTAAACAACTTTATTATAATTTGGTGCCCGATGCATTTACTTGAGCCTTTAAGTAGAACAAAACTAACTTCCACACGTATCATTTTCAGGCTTTGATCTTTTCCCAGTCATGCATTTTTTTATCTTCTTTCGTTTGGATATGAAACAAGTAAATCCCATCTTCTTTGGCTTTCCATATGCAATGAGCTCCACCACATTCGTATAGAAAATCAATAGTATCTCTAAACACATCAAAAACAGCATGGTTGTCCAAATACCAGAAATTGCAGAAGTAAAGTGTGCTGCCCCAGAGGTTGACCCGAAATCCCCATTCGTACTCCCCATTGGGCGGAAGACTACGAAGGCCAAAATCATCGTCTTTGGATTTACATTGGTACTGGAGTTGTTGGTTGTTGAGGTTGTTGACGATGCGCACATAGTCCTTTGTAAGACCTCTGCGGATCCAATATGAAGTACTTGGAGCAAAGGCTGAGGCAAGGAGAAGCACAACGCAGTAAAACTGCCATATTGCTTTTGATGACCCCTTCATTGTTTTTCACTTTCATTCAACGGAGAGTTTGATGGCAGGAACCATTTGCAGTTATCATGCTTTTATAGCGAAAGAATATTTGCTGCTATGGACAAACATTATTGTTTCCAAACGGACACGGTGAGTAAAATTCATTAGATAAGGTAATTAATATAAATGGTATGTATTTATATGGTACATTATTTTTCCCTTTCTTAAATTTTATACATTCATTTGATTTGCTCAAATGAACTTGAATGGATAAGAGGACTTGAGGAAAAGAAGAGAATGTTGATAAGATCAAACTCCTATTGGTATTATTAATTCTAAGACGAATCTTTAGCAACACAACTTCTGAGAAATTTTTATGCTATTCAACATGACATTCCAATGTGGTGTCACGAATCTAGTAAAAATTTAACACGTCTTAAAGGCATTTTTGGTACTTTGATTTCGCTTGGATTTCAATTTCACGCTCTAATCGAGTGTTAATATGTGCACGCTCCAATTGATTTTCAATCCAAAAATGTTCACTTTGGGCACATTCCAATCAATTCTGAAAGTTACCAACAAAAACAAAAGTCAAAACTCGAATGGATATGATAATTCCAAAATTGGCCCACTCACTTATGTATGAAAATTCAATTTTTTTAGAAATTATAGTAATTTGAGGATATTCTTTCCTTTTCTTTCTTTTTTTTTTTCCAAGAATCTGATATCGTTTACTTGACCTCATTTACTAACAGCAACATTCTTTTGTAAATGGAGGACAGGAGGATTTGTAGAACATCCTCCTTGTAATTATAATTATAATTAATAAAATAATAATGTTAGAGAAGCCCATTGATATCGATCATACATAATAAAGAAATCAATTTAATTATGTTATTTGATAAATAACTTTGATTTTTTATTTTTTATTTTGCCTACAAATATCCTTACTAGGCCCAGCATTGAGCCAGTTATTCTTTTGGGCCAGTCACAGTAAAAACCAAAAAGTAAACAATGATAATTATTAAAGAAAACAAAAAAGAAAACCAAAAAGTAAATACTTAGTGATAAATCGTGTTACTTATAAGTTAGGAACATAAATTGGAAGACTACCTATAAGTTAGATACAAAAGTAGACAAAATAAAATTGTATGTTACCTATAAAAAAATGTACATAAAATAATATTACACATTGTCGAAAATATGAAAAAAAAAAAATGTATATATATACCTATGCAATAGGCAATAGGCAATAGGCAATATGACTTAAATGACTATTACCCGATTCAAGTCATAAGGGACAACATTGGAACACAAAAAAATTAAATAAATAAAATATAAAAAAATAATATAAAAAATAAATATATTTTTTATTAAAATAAAAAAAAAAAAAAAAAAAAAAAAAAAAAAAAAAAAATAATTATGTGGCACAAAAGTCAACGAACTTAGATCAAAGTCACCAAATTCGAGGATTAAACCCAATTCCACAATAGAAATTTGGACCTATATCAACTTTCCTAAAAAAAGGACTTCTTAGATTTATGTCCAAAATTATTTAGGTGGGTATATATTTGAGTTAGGCTTATTGTATATGTTTCAATTGGGTAATGTTGGGGAATTTGTATATGCGGCGGATTATTTTGTCCACCCTTAAAGAGGATGTTTTTGTTGTGCCACCAAGAAGTAAAGACATAGGTGAGTCATAGTCTACATAAGTGCAATGTGAGCCAATGAGTCTTTGATGCTTAAGTCAGTTTTGATAATAGAATCAATGGGAAAAAGTAAGGTTTCTTGGTTGAAGGAACAGTTACCTCCTACTGATGGAAGTGATTTGCTATATATATGACTCGTTGATGGCTAGTTTATCGCTGCGAGAGACTACATGTAGAATGTTGATTGGGAATCCAGAGTTCCGTTGATATGTATGTCAATTCTATTAGTCGTTTGACTATAAGGATGTGTGAGATATTTACCCAAACTGAGTGAGCATAATCTCCTAAATTACTACTGTTGCAGTGAATAAGGAGATTTTGGTGATCAATGTTGATCCATTTAGAGGCATGGGGCCCAAAGATAAGTCTTAGTGGACTTACCCTGTAAAGCCCAAACATGCCTTGACCTAGCTTGTTTGGTACTTAAGCACGGGTTAGGCTTGTGGTCTAAGCTTGGGCCATTACCTTGCAAGGCTTGAAACAACAAAAAGGCCATGTTGAGCTTGTCCAAGGTGCTCGTGTATTCTTGTGGAGCCCATGCTTCTCTTTATGCAGAGGAATCAACCTCTGCCATCCTACATTTATATCATTATGTGATCCTAGAAGTCCAAAGAAAGCATGCCATATCCATAGATATTTTGAAGCCACAACTTCAAGAATCAATGAAGGCTCGTGATGGTCTCCATGAGCATACATCCCTTTCCATGCAACATACAATTTTTCCATTTCCAATGCATACAATCGATGCTACCAAGCGTTCTTGGAAACCCACGAGTCTCACCTTCTGCTAATAACCTAGAAATATCATCATTGTTTGGCCTTCTCAAGTAATTCTCACCAAAAATGTCAATAACCGTTTGAACAAACCTTTTCATTTATTCAATTGAAGTAGTTTCACCGATCTGCACATAATCATCGATAGCATCAGCTGCAACTCCGTAAGCAATCATTCTCATCACAACAGTGACCTTTTGTGAAGGTGATAAACCAAGATGACCAGCTCGATCCCTTTTTTGGGCAAAGTATGAGTCATAATCTTCTATCGCATTTAGGATTTGAAGAAAAAGTGGCCGGCGCATTCAGAACCTTCTTCAAAATTGAGTTGGAGAGTACTTAAGATTCTCAACAAAATAATCATCATAGAGTCTTTGGTGCCCCTGTAGTCGTCCACTGTCGATATATGCATGACATTGGACGGCACCACAATGTTTACTCGTTTCTCCTTCCATATTTTCTTGTTCCTTTTGCAAGGCAACCATTTCCAACATTTCTAGTTCTTCACTAGACTCTGAATCAACAAGATTCCAAAAGTGCTCATCTGTCGAATTAGAAGATGAATCGGGAAAATGATGAGACATGTTGGGGTTCTTCACAATTCACTGTAAAAGAAAAGAAAATTTTTTGGTATAAAAGAAGAATTGTGTTTGAGCACAAGTTCTTTTATTTATTTATAGCTTTTTGAAGAAAATGAGTGTTTAAAAAAAAATTGTTCAACGGTAGGAAATAAGTTGTAAAGAGAAAGAAGTAAAAGTTGTAACGGTCAAACAGTCAAATCATTAAAGGAAAAAAAAAAAAAAAAAAAAAAAAAAAAAAAAAAAAGTAACTAGCTGTCTTTAAAAAATAATAAAATATTCATTTGACATCTTGCTTTTGAGATGTCAAAAGTAACGGTTGAACCTCTAACCTTCATTCCACATCAGTTTTAACAATTCGGTTTGAGTGATGTGAGATGTTATTTCTAGCCGTTACTATGTGACACTTTTGACACTTCAGTTGGAGATGCTCTTAGTAGGTTTTTGTCAAACAATAATATCGGCATACAAAACAACTTGAATTGAAATACCAAAGAAACTAATTTAATTATGTTATTTGATACATAACTTTCATGTTTTTTTTTCTTTTTTCTACTAAAGATCCTTAGGTCCATCATATTTTTTTCTCATTCACTAAGGAGGGGTAGGGGCATAATTATATTGGGTTGTTTCAAGATTATATTCTACATGAATGGAATTGGATGCACTTAATGGGAAAGAATTTGACCCACTTTTTCACTGTAGTGCTATCCCATATGCCTTTGGTCCAGCACTGAGCCAGTTAAAAGTAAAAACCAAGAAGTAAATAATAATTATTGAAAAAAGAGTTAAAAACGAAAAGAAAACCGCATCTCTCCCTCTTCCTTCTCATCCGCTTTCTCACAGACCTCCTCTCCCTGCTAATTTGAGTTCTCATTCATTCTCTCTGAAACCTTCAAGTCAAAAACCAAGCTGCCCAGGTTGCTCCACCATGTTCTTCCCTTAAAACCTCCTACTCTCCCTCTAAATTCAGACCCACCCAGAACTCATAATGCCCTTAAGTCTCTCACCGAACTCTCTCCATCCCTCCACACATCCCTCCACATTGGCATTTGCTCAAATTTTTTCACAAAACTCCAACCTTACACAGCCATGGCTTCCACACGTGCTTCTCCGGAAGCGACCCGTGACCCGAATTTCCTGCGTTTCGACCCGACCCAAAAGAAAACCGGGAACGAAGACCGAGGACCCGGATGTCCGTGAGGTGGTTCGTATGCTCATGAGGAGCTTCAGTGACAAAGAGCCCTTGTTGAAGACGCTCAACAAGTACGTTAGGATTGTTAGAACTGAGCATTGCTTTCTGCTTTTTGAAGAGCTTGGGAAGAGTGACGAGTGGCTTCAGTGCTTAGAGGTCAGCTCTTTTTTCAATCTCTGCATTTTTAGCTTTTGGGTCTTTGAAATTGTTGAAATTTTTGTTGTGGTGTTTGTGGTCGTTGATATACTTTATGATTGAGCTTATTTGGTTTGGTTTGTGGAGCCCAATAATCGTTGAAAGCTTGATTGACGATGTGATTTTCGTATATAGTTGTTGTGCATGTTACAATATATAGGGAATAGAACGGCATGTGTTTATATTGTAGAAATTAGGCATTTCTAAGTCTAGTTTTCCACATGTTAAATCTGGGCAATGACATAAATTTTATGGGTTTTAAGAAATAGCTCATGGGTGCATGACTATGATTTTACGAGTTTGGAGGAGAAAAATATATGTATATCTGGACAATTTAGTTAAGTTTCAGTGAACTTGATGATATACAACTAATTTGAACCAAGACGTTTCAGTTACAATTTGAGCATTTTCTAGGTGTTCAGATGGATGCAAAAGCAGCGCTGGTATGTTGCTGATAATGGCGTCTATTCGAAACTGATTTCGGTTATGGGAAAGAAAGGCCAAACTCGGATGGCCATGTGGCTCTTCTCTGAGATGCGTAATAGTGGGTGTCGGCCTGATACTTCTGTTTACAATGCACTCATCTCAGCCCACCTCAACAGCAAGGACAAAGCAAAGGCTTTGGACAAAGCTCTCAGATACTTTGACAAGATGAAGGGGATGGAACGGTGCCAACCCAACATTGTGACATATAATATTCTTTTGAGAGCTTTTGCACAATCTCGAAATGTAGAGAAAGTTAACTCTTTGTTTAAGGATCTTGATGAGAGCATTGCTTCCCCTGACATCTACACGTATAATGGTGTAATGGATGCATATGGGAAAAATGGGAATATCAGAGAAATGGAATCTGTTCTTTCTCGCATGAAAAGTAATCAGTGCAAGCCTGACATCATCACCTTCAATTTGCTGATTGATTCATATGGGAAGAAACAACAATTTGATAAGATGGAACAGGTATTTAAGAGCTTACTTCATTCCAAGGAGAAACCAACACTTCCTACATTTAATTCAATGATCATAAATTACGGGAAGGCAAGGCTTAAGGAGAAAGCAGAAGATGTGTTCAAGAAGATGATTGACATGAAATACACACCAAGCTTCATAACCTATGAGAGTCTTATCATGATGTATGGGTTCTGTGATTGTGTTTCAAAAGCTAGGGAGGTATTTGACAGGTTGGCTGACTCTGGAAAGGAGCTAAAAGTGTCAACGCTTAATGCGATGCTTGATGTCTACTGCATGAATGGTTTGCCTGTGGAAGCTGATAAGCTTTTTGTGAACGGAAATAGTGTTGGGGTGCGCCCAAATGTATCAACATATAAACTTCTTTATAAGGCGTACACTAAAGCCAACATGAAGGAGCTTCTAGAGAAACTGCTGAAGTGCATGGACAAAGATGGTATTGTCCCTAATAAGAGGTTCTTTCTAGAGGCTCTGGGAGCATTTTTCTCTTCACCAGGGAGTCCAGGGTCCCTGACTGCAACCACTGGTTTGAGCAGGCCACAGGATGGAACAAAAACTTAGGTAGATATGGTTAATAACTTGGTTTGCATATTCTTCTGATTTTTCTTCTGTTAGACTCAGGTTCCAAGCAAAGTTAGCATATAAACAGAGTTTCTGTTTCCAGCATCAGATAACTGTGGCACGCGGAATTACATATTTATATAGTAAGTGGTATTTATGTGATTTAGTCTTTGTTAACACCATTCGTTTTTGCTTGTGGTAAAACTTTTAATTTGTATCTACAATATGTTTGTTTGTGGGGTTTTATTTATTTATTGCTTTATGTCTTCAGTTATATTAAGTTTCTTATTTGCAGAGTTTCCCTGTTGTCATCTTAATTGACCCTTGTAATTCTTTCGTTCAGGTTTAAAGTAGATATCTTACTGAAATCCCAGACTATTTCACTAATCAATACTGCATGTGATCAGAACCCTAAAAGTACATAAATGATTTTTTCTTTAGGTTGAAAAAACCTGGTTATTGGTGGAAAAAAACGAGATTTAGAAAAACCTAGAGTGTTAAGGACAATGTTATTGATGAAGTTCATCTTTCAGAATCAGAGCTGAAAATAGAACAGTTGTGCAGGAAAGAAATTCAAAATCAAAAGAAAGGAAAGGAAATTAAAATGTCATGATGGATACAATTCAGAATTACTTAGTAGAAGGTCAAGGTCTAGAAATTACCAAGTATACAGGTTAGAGAATGGCTGTGCTTATAGTGAAAAGCCCTAGCCACTATAGTGGGAATGCTTAGTCGCATATGAGTCATATGATATCTTTCTGTCAGTTATTTCTAGGCGTAGAGTCCAAATTTGGTTTATCCACAAAAGTGAATTCAACTTACAGCTGGAGTAATTGTTTTGATTTTTTTATTTAAAACTTTTTATTTACTTGACTTCTAATATGCTCAAAAGTAAAAAGTAAATAGTAGATGATTACTGTACCTTTGTGTAAGTGAAATTTGTTCTTGCCGATGTAAGTTGCACCTTCTTGTCTACAATGCAAATAAATATCTCCTCATTTAATTTCTAATCTAGAAATCTTTATTTGATCTAGGATCTCATTCCATTGACAGTAAACGATATACTGTAATAGTTAGAGACTCTCTCTCTCTCTACCTTGCGGCAAGCACAAGGACCTTCATCTTCTTCTCAAAAAATAGGGGCCTTCTTCATTTTTTTCCCCACTATTCAGTTTAGACATATGCTTTTTTCTATAGTTTGTAGTGTTTGCTTGACAGTTCATGAATGCTGTGTCATGACATATAGAATGTCTGTTGGAGAATGCAGAGCTGCCTGTGCCAGAGTATATTCTGTGCAATATTATTTCTGAATTCTATAAAACTGTTTGCACTCAAGCTGTTGCTCAACACACGCATCTAATTTTATTGAATTATTGTATACGAAAAACTGACAGAATTTTTTTTTCTCATCCTCTCATCTCTTCCCATCCCCTTCCACCCTTCTCCTCCTCCACCATTTTCCCCATCTCCCAGCCATGGCTGTCCATAGCCCAGGAGGGCCCCTCTAAACCCAGAGGCAACTCTGGTGGCTGCATGGCCCGGCCATGGTTATTATTATTGTTTTGGTCAACATGGTTGTTATTATTATTATTATTATTAAACACAATCTACATTAACTATTTAAAAATTGAAACAATTGACACCATAGTAGGGATGAAAGATCGCATCATTTTGATTTCATGTTCTTTCCTGCTTGTCAGTTTTACATAAATGTTTAATTTTTTCCTACTGGATGCTATTTTTCCACAATTGATAAATGTCCGTAACACATAACATGACTGCAGGAGAATGCGGAGCCACATGTAAACGACTTATAAGAACTGAAGCTAAGTCTTGTAGAAATTTATTAGAGGGAAGTTTTGGTTTGTATTATGTAGTTCATTCTTTTCTGTTCTTAACAATGTAACTGGTGATGACACTCGTCTATGGCCAGGGTGCTTATCCGTGTAAACCCTGATTTTAACATTGAGTATACTGTGTATTCTTTGGTAACTTCTCAAATAAATTACTACGCATTTGACATAATGCAGTGCTTTGCAGTTTAAGAGCATGTCACCAGGCTTTGGGCCGTAGCATTTTGGTGTAATCTCAATTGACCGCCTCCCTTGCTTGCTGATTTATCTACCATTCCTGTTATGTACTATTTCAATTAAATTGGACAAGTGTATTGCTTAATGTCTTGGTTGTTTGGTAAACTTATAAATGCCAGGCCATGGTGTGTTACGGCCACATTTGATGGGTGGGACTAGACTATGACTATTTCAATTAAAATGAGCAACAATTACAAGTCCCATATAGAAGAGTGAGACTCATAAGGACTAACTTAGACTTCACTCCAACTCAGTTCAAGCCAAGCCACTTAACGAGGAGTTAGCCCCTTTTTATGTGAGAATGCAAAATCATCACTAAAAATAAAAGTAACAAACATTAAAATCATCCCCAAGGAAATTGAATACAAAGAAAATAGCAGAGATAAATGACAATTCCATGTTTTGGAGCCATAGATACAGATGAAGTGAGTTAATCTTCTTAACATCCTCCTTCATATCCTACGTACTTAAACATTGTCCTCAGTCAACATTATTATTCAGGGAAACAAGGCTCTCCAAGTAAATCCCAACTTCTTTAACTTCAGGTCAGGTAATCCGGAGATTGAAAAATTCCGAAATCTTGGACCATTAGAATTGCACAAAAGCAATCGGTCCCTGAACACCAAGAGATCATGACTTTTCTTCCAGAAACCAGAGTGTCGTACTACAGAATATGGGATGGGGCTCCTTATTTTAGTCCAAGACTCCCTCATGCCATATTCTTTCATGATCCAAAACTCATTGTGCATTCCTCCATCAACACCACTATGTATTAAACATAAGCAATCTCTGAAGGCCCCGACAATATAATTTCTCGTATCAATAGAAGCAAGAGGTAGTGGAATTTCTCGGACATTCTCCTCTGCTAAATTGAAAGATATAATCACCGACGACCGATGTTCAACGCCAACTCTATCCATCAACAACCAATGAAGGGCTCCATTCAGAAGTACCCCTTTCTACATGCAGTCAAATTTGTAGGGATATCGCCTTTGAATCATTCGCCAATAGCCAGTTTTCAAAGTGTAGACACTGAACATAATTCCACCTTCCAAATATGACAACGTAACGACCTTGTAATCACCTGAGGAGTGATCAAAACCAAAACCAACGCAGCTGGAATAATACCCTTTTCCGACATCTGGTATCTCTGCAAGTTTCTTGGATTCTCTTGTTGCAGTGTTAACCAGATAGAAACAGCCGTTATGTAACATGCACAACAATAAGCCATTGGAGTGAAACAACACGAAAACCCAATAACTTGGCAGTTTAAAAATATGGTGGAGATCAGTGGGCACTAGTACATCATCATCAGCATGAATTTTATCAATATGGTTATCGTTATCTTTACCAAGATAATTATCAACTACTGCATCATTATTATTATTGAGAAATTCATTATTATTATTGAGAAATTCATCGAGGTTTAAAGAGTAAAGTAACCTGGTTGAGAGGTTAGTAAATATAAGCCTTCGTCTTTGGTTGAAAATATCCTCATTCTCAATAGCTTTGTTAAGGTGCATCTTGACGAAATCGGGGTCGGCGATTAAAGAACGCCACGACTTTGATACACTCCTGAAGCGGCATAATAACTTCACTGGTAGCCTGGAAAGAATCTCAAACATGATGTCGGATGGAAAGTCAGGGTTACCCATTAGCAGGTGGTGGAACACGGAAGCAGTTGGGGGTTGAGGGTTAGGGAGGTTGGCGTTAGGGTCTGGGTAGTGAGGTTGAGAGAACAAGAAATTTTGTGGTTTTTGAGGGGGATTGTTGGGCTAGGCTTGGGCCAGGTCGATTAAAAAAAAATTCAGTGTGGCTGGGCCGAAACTGCATCATTTTGCCCAAGCATTAAAAAAATAAACAAAGCGTCTCGAGGAAAAGTGAATCCGCTTCCAAGGGGTCGTTTCAGGGACCTCCCAGCCATTTTCTGGCTTACATTAGGTCAATTGACCCCACTGATCCCACAGTGGATCTGCTTCAAGTTTCTTTGCCCTACGCATCTTTGGCAAAAAGAAAACTGTGCTTAAATCTTTATACCCCAAAGTCCAAACCCTAAGACCATCTCCAACCTTTGGGGTGGAAACTCAAATTTTGAGTTTAGCCTCCCAAAACCATCAACAACCCATGTATTTTGGGAGGTGAAAATTTGAGATGCCTCAAACTTGGACTGGAATTCTACCCAAAATTCTGCCTGGACTGGTAATTATGTGGGGCCCAATCTGCTTTAACATATAATTTTTTATTGTAGGAAAGCAGCAGCCCATGTGCCCAACTTTGTTCGCTGGCCCACTTTGACAAGTGGGAATCTTCATTCCTTTTCCGTTTTTGACAAGCAACAGCTAGTTTTTCAAATTTTTGTTATGCTGTTTTTTTTTAATAAATATTCCAACAGCTATAAAATCAACGATTCTAATTCATTTTAGGCAATCTCAACAGTAAAATTTCACATCTAACGGCTCAAATTTAAATCCGACGGTCAAATTAATATTTATAATTAATCTAAGTCAAATCCAACCCCAAAACTTATTCCAAACTCTATAAATAGTCATTCATTTGGTAAATAATCCACCAAAAATCATTTTTTTCCTTTCTCCCTTTGTTTTCCTTTCTCCCTTTGTTATAATTTTTCATTCTACATTCATTCTTGTTGAGAATGGCCCCAAAACCCCAAAGAGGTGTGAATTGGAAACCACAAGAAGATGAGGCATTATGTAGAGGGTGGGTTTCTGTATCTGAAGATGGGGCTATTGGCACGAATCAATCAAATGATTCATTTTGGTTGCGTGTGTACCAACATTTTTTGGAAAATAATCCGGGCATGAGCGGAGCCGAGGTACGATCACCGCAAGCTATTGCTTCTCGGTTCAAGATTATCAACCAACAATGTTCTCTTTGGAAGGCATGTCTAACAAAGGCCAATGCAAGGCATGTGAGTGGCTCCAATCTTGAAGATGTGGTGAGTACCCATTTTTTTCAATGCTTAAATTTATAATTTTAATTGTTTTCAATTATTAACTTGATTTTTATTTTATTTCATGGGTAGGATATAAATGAAAAAACAATTTTCATGAATGATAATAAACCTCCAAATAGGCCTTTCAAGTTGTATCATGCTTGGCAAATCTTAAAAGATTGCCCAAAATGGAACGACCTATGTGAATCTCCCACACAATCATTCAAAGATTCTTCTCATAGTGGCAATACAATCAATTTGGAGGAAGATGAAGATGATGCGGTCATGCCCACTCCAAGGCCATTGGGAAGAGATAAACAGAAGGATGAAAAAAGAGAAAGGGAAAGGTGTTGAAAGTTATCTCAACCAAAGTGGTAAGTTCCTGTCTGAATTGGTTCAACAAGGAAATGAGGCAAAAGAGGATAGGCGGCGAAAGTTAGAGCTCCTACAAGAGCAACATGCATATCAAATCCAACAAGATAAGGAGGCCAATGAACAGAGGATAATGTCCATGGACCTATCCAAACTTACTCCAAGAAATAAGAAATATTGGGGGAATAAGCAAGACGAAATTATTGAGGCCCAGATCAATACAAGTTCCCCCTACAATCCGGAAGACAACTCTGGAGACTATTATCCAAGCCCTCCACATAGTGGTTATTAATTTACGTTTATTTGTAATTGTTGTTTATCTTTATTTATAATTATCGTTTATCTTTATTTGTAATTGTTGTTTATCTTTATTTATAATTATCGTTTATCTTTTTTTTTATGATTGTCGTTTTTTTTTCTATGATTAGTTTATTTTTTAAATTCAATGATAAACCATATAATTCATTAAAATCACACAACCACTTTTATAATTTAAACACATTTTCATAATTTAAACACACAACATAATTTAAACACGCTTAGATAATTTAAACACACTTACATAAATTAAACACACAACATAATTTGAACACACAACATAATTTAAACACACTTACATAATTTAAACACACAACATAGCTCATTGCCCCTCTCCTTCGGATCTCCAAATGTGGTTGATCAAATCATTTCTTAGATTGTAATGCACTTGTGAAGCACGAACTCTATTATGACGGACCATGTAGTCTGAGATAGCTTGTCTGTCTCGGTTTATATCGTAGGTGATAGTTGGCTCAAGCTCATAAGCAAGTCTTGCTCTTGCTCTTCTAGATGTTCGTGGACAATTGTCTTCATCATCAGATTCTACATCTAGATCCTCATGCTCATCCTCAACAATCATGTTGTGCAATATTATGCACGTCATCATGATTGAATGAAGTTGTTCTTTGTGCCACATACGTGCAGGTCCCCTAACGATTGCCCATCGAGCCTGAAGTATTCCGAAGGCTCTTTCGACATCCTTCCTATAAGCCTCTTGTTTTTGGGCAAATAGTCTTTTTTTTGGAGTATCCGGTTGGGAAATCGTCTTCACCAATGTAGCCCAACGAGGGTAGATACCATCAGCCAAGTAATAACCCAGATTATATTAATTTCCATTGACAACATATTGGATATGGGGAGACACTCCATTCTCTACATCATTGAACAACGGGGAACGAGCTAGAACGTTGATATCATTGTTCGATCCAGCAACGCCAAAAAAGGCATGCCATATCCAAGTGTCGTACGAGGCCACTGCTTCTAGAACGACAGTTGGCTTACGCTTGTAGCCGGTAAACTGGCCTGCCCAAGCAATGGGGCAGTTCTTCCATTCCCAATGCATGCAGTCAAGACTGCCTAACATGCCTGGGAATCCTCTGCGACTAGCCTTGTGCAAGAGCCTGTAAAGATCGGCCGGGTTGGGGGAACGAAGGTACCACTGACCATACATGGCTTCAATAACAGAACAAAACTTTCGCAAACATTCAAGGGCTGTAGATTCACCCAATCTACAATACTCGTCGGTGGAGTCTACCGAGCATCCATATGCGAGCATTCGAAAAACGGCTGTTAGCTTCTGCTATAGGGATAGACTTTGTCATCTGCAAGCGTCTATCTTCTGGGTAAAGTATGGCTCATGTGCAACAACATCATTCAAGATGCGATAGAAAAGCTCTCTTCTCATGCGGAACCGCCTGCGAAAGTCCACTGGGGGGTAAAGTGGTCTTTCACAGAAGTAGTCCTCCATGAGACTCTTATGATGTTTTTCTCTCTTCCGATTCTTGTATTCACGTCCTACAACAGAACCACCATGTTTGGATTGTTGAGCATATTGCTCCAGCAAAAACGTATGGTGTTGAACAACCATTGCAACCCTCTGTTGATGAAGGTCATCATCATCAGAATCATCATTGAAGAAATTTTGTATAGCCTTCCCACGTGAATTCATTGTAAGAAGGAGAATTGAAGGAGATTGTGTGGTCGATTCAGTAGAATAACACTCCTTAAATAGACAAGAGAATGAGATAAGGGAAAGTGAGATGAATAGAGATGAACAATGGCAAAGTGAGATGAATAGAGATGAACAATGGCAATGAACAATGGCAAAGTCAGATGAATAGAGATGAACAATGGCAAAGTCAGATGAGTAGAGATGACCAATGGCAAATTGAGATGAATAGAGATGAACAATGGCAAAGTCAGATGAATAGAGATGAACAATGGCAAAGTCAGATGAATAGTCACAAAGAATGGTTCAGAACGTGATTGAAACAACACAAGATGTGAAATGGTTTAGAACATTATTTAATGAGGATAAAGGAATCCAATGAAGTAAAAGTAAAAGTAAAAATGGAAGAAAATTATGGCAATGGCTTCAATGAAGGGTTCGAATTATTCCGGGCATATGTATGGTGTTGTAATTGTTTTTATTTTTAAGTGAAATTCTATTATGTTTTGAAATTTTAATTTTTTTAGGTTAAAATGTTTAGAAAATTAAATCATGAGTATTGAAACAAAAATAATATCAAGAAAAATTAACAAGAAAAAAAAATTAGGGGTTAATCATTCTTAAACAATTTAATAAAGTTGCAAACTCAAATTATGAGTCTGCAAGGTTGTATTTTGGAAGGTGAAAATTTGAGTTTAACCCCAACATGGTTGGAGATGGTCTAATAATCCTTTTTAAGGACTAAACATAAAAGAAAATTGTATTTTCGGATTTTCCTTTGTCCCACATTGACTGGACTTGCATAGAGGTCATGTTAAATATTGGGCCATGTTATTGATGAAGTTCATCTTCAGAACTGAAAATAGAACAGTTGTGCTTATAAATTACCAAGCATACAGGTTAGAGCATGGATGTGTTTATAATAAAAATCTCTAGCCAATATAGTGGGAATGCCTAGTCCCATATGAGTCATATAATTTCTTTCTGTCAATTCTTTCTATGCCAGGAGGCCAAATTTGGTTTATCCACAAAAGATTATTCAATTTACTCTTTATATGCTCAAAAGTAAAGAGTAGACGATTACTGTAACTTCGTATAAGTGAAATTTGTTCTTGCCAAGTTAAGTTGCACCTTTGTCTGCACTCCTAACAACAAATAAATATCTCCTCATTTAATTCTAATCTAGAAATCTTTATTTGGTCTAGGATTTCTTTTCATTAATAGTGACCCTCTCTCTCTCTGTCTCTGGGACAGTGGCGGTTCCAAGATTCGAAAGTCGGGACAAAGAGAGAGACAAACAATATGATGATGCATAGCCAAAAGAGAAAAAGAGAAGATATGGAACCACCTGAATGGGCAACATGCTCGTAGGGCTTGCTTTTAATTTTTTTAAATTTTGGGCTGAGCTTATAACATATGTATGTTTTGTTTTTGAAAAAATTTGGGTTGCGCTTGGAGAAGTGCACAGGACATGCAATGTTATAAGCCCAGTCCAAAATTAAAAAAATTAATGAAAAGGACCACTAAATCGCAAGGCAGTTAACATTATATAGTCCTTTCCATTAAGAACTTGTCCCCAGGCTTTTGGCCATATAGAACGGTTTGATTCAGTTATTTTTGACAAAAAAATACCCAAAAAAACCAAACCAATTTAAACCAAATTTGGACGGTTTGGTTCAACAACTAATATTGTTACAATTCAAAGATCAATAACTTAAAATTTTCATCAAACTTCAAATTTAACATCCTTATCTAGTTATTAGACTTGTAAAATAAAATAAATATATAAGCACACACTCTAGTTTAATATATATAATAACCTCTCTACACGCATTTATGCTCCTTTTAGAGGCTTTTTTTAAAAAATTTAAAATTTATTTTAGAATTAAAAAAATAATGGGTAGTTGTGTTCCATAAAAATAGGATCCATTATCTTATTTTTCTTTTAATTTAATTTAATTTTTTAATATGAAAAAGTGTGAATTTACCATATTATCCTCATTTAATTAATAATTTCAATTATTAATGTTTACATTAGCTAATGGTATTTTATGGAATTTTGAATGTTTCTCCATTCTCTCCTTTTTGCTTTATATATACTAGCCCCTTGGCACGTGCTCACGCATGTGCCAATTGGTTTTCATTTTTCTTTTATTTTTAGAATTAAGAAAAAATAATATGGGTAGTTATGTTTCATAAAAGTAGGATCTATTATCTGATTTTGTATTTAATTTTAATTTTTTTAATATGAAAAAAATGTGAATTTACATATTAATTGATGGACCCGGATCTTCTGCTATGATTTTCTCTACCATGATCTGCTTTACTTTTGTTCTTCGTATGCCACCTCATTAAAATTTAATCTAAGGGATATAAATTGAACACATCGACTGTAAAATAAAAATTCAATTTACTCCTAATTAAAAATGATTTTTAAAATAAATAAAATATAAAATAAAAATAAAAACCAAACCAAGGTGGTTGGTGTGAGTGGTTCGGCACTCTCATTCCTTAAGAGAAGGTCAGGGGTTCGACTTCTGCTCGAGTCACCATTTTAGCCAGCACTTTACCCCTTCCGGGCCGACCCGGTGTGAGCAGGGATTAGTCTGGGTTGTTGGTTAAAGGCTTAAAGGTGCCACCCATGGTTGGGGCCCATCTAGGACCACCTCGTTGGTCAACAAAAAAAAAAAAAAAAAAAAAAAAAAAAAAAAAAAAAAAAAAAAAAAAAAACCTAACTGACTAACACCTAAACTTAACGTCTCTGGAAGTTTTTTTTTCCCTTCTTCCTCCTCTGCACGTCTGCCCCCAGCCCCAAGTAACAAACATGAAAATTCATCCCCAAAGAAATTAAATATGAAGAAAAATGGCAGACAATCCCATGTTTTAGAGTAATGGGTACAGATTCATCTTCTTAACGTCCTTCTCTGTATCCTATCTACCTAATTATTAGGCGAAACAAGGCTCTCCAAGTAAATCCCAACTTCATTAACTTTGGGTAATATGGAGATTGAAAGATTCTGAAATCTTTCACCATTAGAATTGCACAAAACCAATCGATCCTTGAACACCAAGAGATCATGACTTTTCTTCCAGAAACCAGAGTGTCGTAATACAGAATATGGCATGGAGATCCTTACTTTAGTCCAAGACTCCCTCATGCCATATTCTTTCATGATCCAATACTCATTGTGCATTACTCCATCAGCATAATGTGTTACACATAAGCAATCTCTAAAGCCCCCAACAATATAATCTTTAGCATTAATAGAAGCAAGAGGTAGTGGAAGTTCTCGGACATTCTCCTATGCTAAATTGAAAGATATAATCATTGACGATCGATGTTCAACTCCAACTCTATCCAACAACCAATGAAGGCCTCCATTTAGAAGGATCCCATGCCGCATGAGGTCACATTTGTAGGGATATTGCGTTTGAATCATTCGCCAAGAGCCAGTTTTCAATGTGTAGACACTGAACATAATTCCACCTTCCAAATATGACAACATAACAACCTTGTAATCACCAGAGGAGTGATCAAATCCAAAACCAAAGAGGTCGAAATAATACGCTTCTCCGACATCTGGTATCTGTGGTAGCTTCTTGGATTCTCTTGTTGCAGGGTTAACCAGATATAAATCCCAGTAATATAACTGGCACAGCAACAAGCCATTGGAGTGAAACACCAAGAAAGCCCAATTATTTGGCAGTTCACTAAAAACATAGTCGAGCTCAGTGGCTACAACATCATCGTTATCATGAATGTTAATGATAAGGTTATCATAATCTTTATCAAGATAATTATCAATTGCATCATTATGATTGAGAAATTCATCGAGGTCCAAAGAGAAAAGTTACCTGTGTGACTCATCAGTAAATATAAGCCTTCGTCTTTGGTTGAAAATATCCTTGCTCTTAATAGCTTTGTTAAGGTGTCTCTTGACAAAATCAGGGTCGGCGATTAAGGAAAGCCATGACTTTGATATACACCTGAAGCGGCATAGTGACTTCACTGGTAGCCTTGAAAGAATCTCAGGTATGATGTCGGATGGAAAGTTAGGGTTACCCATTAGCTTGCCTCAAGGGGTCGTGCTGTAAAAGTTCCGAAAAGTGGCGGTACAACAAAGGCGGCGGCGGCGGCAGCACCTGAACGCGGAAGCAGGTGGGGATTAGGGAGGTTGGGGTTAGGGTTTGAGGAGGTTAGCTTGAGAGAATAAAGCAATTTTGGGGGGTTTTGTGGGGAGAATGTTGGGCTAGGCTTGGTGGGGAAAGGTTGAACAAATTATTTGTATGTATTTTTCCATCGGGGCCAAGTCAATTTTAAAAACCTTCAATATACTTGGGCTAAAACAAACGACATCGTTTTGCCTGTGTACTGAAAAAATAAAATAAAGCAGAGCGAGAAGGGGTCGCTGCACAGCTTCCTTGGGACATTTCGTCAACACTTGGTGGGTATATGAAGGCCAGCTAACAAGCTTCCAAGGGGTTGTCGGAGGGACCTTCCATCCATATATCCATCTTCCACAAGGTCGAGCGACCCCATTGACCCCACAGTGGATCCGTTTCAATTTTCTTTGCCCTACATATCTTGACAAGAAGAAAACTGTGTTTAAATCTTTATAACCCCAATGTCCACACCCAAAAAACCCTTTCTACGGACTAAACATAAAAGAGAAATGTATTTTTAGATTTTGTTTGCCCCACATTGACTGGACTTGCATAGAGGCCCTGTTAGGGTTACCAATTCAACAATGATTTAAGTGTCAAAGTTTTAATTACATCTCACTTGCAAGTTGCAAGCAACTGTTTTCTTTCCTTCTGGTAACTCCACTAGCTCCCAAATAGACTTCCTTATGAGAGCTCTCAATTCCTCAGGCTCTTTCCTCATGGAATAGGAATTTCTAAGTCATCATCAATGCAACAATCAATTGGTTCATCAGGAAGGAACAACAGGAGAATCATATTCAACAACACTCTACCTCAGGATTACTTGTCATTGGGGCAACAGACTAATCATGTTGCTTGAGAGGTGCCTTATCACTTTTTTGATATACCAACTCATACGATGACCTACAGGAGGGAGAGTCAAAGAATTGCTGCTTTCGTTTTGTTTCCATTTGTTCTATTTTTATTCTCCAAATCGGATCAATGTAAAACTTATCTTCACTACTCAAGTTTTCCTCCGGACGAGAAGTCTCAGAAAGATGATTAGAAAAATAATGATGATCTTCACGGGACATAACATCCAGTGAGACAAAAAGAATACTACTGTGTTGCTGATGATATGTCATTCTTCACTCCTAGAAGAGATTTAGATAGTTCACAGCTTGATACAAAGGAAGGAGATTAAGGCTAAAAGTCAAACTCCTATGTAGGAGAACTAACCAAATAGCTATTCAGCTAATTACAATTAATTATATCCAAATGTCAACAAATACTAGGTCCAAAGATGTTTACTGGACATGCAAGTTGAACTACTATGAGTTTGCAAAAAGAGTCTGGAGCAAGTAAATTGAGTTTGCCATATTGCCATAAACTTTTTAAGGCCAAGCATGAGCAATGTCTCCTAGTTAGAAAATCCTACGTGCATATATTTATATTCATCATAATGCTTGTTAAGAAATCATTTAAATTGAAGTGAACATATTGAAAATAAATTAAACGACCGCATAAAGATAAACAGAGGTGTAATTTACCTTTCCTAAAAAAATATGGTACATCAGTTTGAAGGTTCTCCCTGGAGTCCTTCACATCCATTACTAGTAACGGAAAATGAAAAGAGACTCCTCAATCTGTGACAGCTTTCCACTTTTATGATTCTTAAATTTCCAGAAAGACTCAGCTGTGAGTTGGCTATAACAAACACTCTCTAGACTAACAAGGTTGTTAAGAAATAGGGACTCCAAGATGGGGAAGGCATTATGAGTGTAACTCCAATGGATTGAGTTAATGATATATGTAATGTCAGCATTGTTTGGGACATGGAGATCCAAGTACAAAGCTTCAGATCTCTTCAGCAACAATTTTAAACCTTGGTCCAATTGATTGCGGGTGCTTTGCTTGAGTTTTAGAGTGTTGAAGGTTTCATCCACACCATGCCATTTCCACGCATTGCCAATCAATATGTGGTATCTTTCTAGCTTATCAGAGAATAGGTTTTCTGGAAGAATGTTGCCATATGTAATATGTAAGTCTAATGAGGTTAGCTTAGACAAGTGCTTCAGCTTTGAAAGGCTAGCATTACTTCTTTGGACATTGACTCCTTCATCCTCCCATTGGTTAAAGCTGTTTCCCATTCCCAAGTCATCTAGTCTTTTCAAGCTTGAGATAACATTAGGTGAAATCACTTCAATTCCAGAGCAACCGCTCAAATCTAGCAATCGCTTCTTTCTGATTTGGGTCATCCTAATTCTGTACGTGGACTTGAAATTTCTGATTTGTCTGGATAGAAAAGCGTCCTAATGAACTCTACTATGGATAAATCTCTTCTTGATTCAGATGAAACTTTGAATGACCAGAATGTGACAAGCCGATGTCCAAACAAAAAAAATATGTGACAAGCCCTAAACCACATGAGCGAGAAAATGACAAAAACCATGTAGTTGTCAATGGAGATTGTGGGAACCGAATTTTAGCAAAATCCTAGGTCAAATATTTCCTTTCGTTTGGGGATTATTTGATTTGGGGATTCTTGCCTTGAATTAGGGATTTGATTCTCATTAAATCCCTAATTGATTTAAATCTCCTAAAATTAGGAAAAATATTTATTTTCCCAACAAGGATTATTTTTCTCCAAACCCTAACCCTACGAGGCTCTATACATACGAGGCTATGCAAGGCATGAGGTAAGCCATTCTAAGCTCTCAAATTACTGCAGAAATTCCCCTCCTTGTTGCCACCTCCCTCTCTTTCTTACACAAGGGTTTGGCCACTACATACGGCTTTCGCCATCCGGTTCTCTCCCCTGAGAGCTCCATACCCTTTTTAACTATTGTTTCTCTATGAATTAATCGAACTAACTTAGGCATCAGAGGGCCTTTGGTCAACACCCCCCGGGTGTGGTCCTCTTATTCCGATTGGTTTTGGTTTTGCAGGGAGAAAAGTTCGAGCAATGAGAAAGAGAAAATTTTTCATCAAATATTCTAAGGGATGAAAATCACTCCCACAGAGATGCTAGATCCTTGAAACATTCAAATGGATTTGAAGACACTGAATTTGTTGTAATTTCGGAGGATGGCTGAACTTATGATGAATTTGGCCTCATTAAACTCTCTAGCTCTAGTACAGTCTGCAATGAGCTTAATGTTTTGTCCTTGGTGGATGCTGGTATTGGACATAATGATGGTAAGTGTGATGCTGATGTGCAAATTATAGGTGTCAACTTCTCGAGCAAAGCAAGTCTCACTAGAGAGTCTAGGTTCTATGCTTGTATCGTTGTTGCCCTACATGTTTAGATATCCTCTACAATTTGACACAAAATTCTTATTCACAAATGGTGATCCAATAGGAGCCTATTGACTGCAGAGGATGCCCATGATATTGTTGCATCAGTGTCTATGGATGTTCTTGCAGTAGTTCATCATGGCTCTCTAAGAGGTTTGATGAGGAGTTAAGAGATAATACCAAGATGAAGGTGATAGATTTCATAAAGACTGTGAGGAAACATTATGCCATAGATGTAACTGTGGCTCAAGTTTATAAAGCCAAGAGTTTTGCAAAAATCAGAATTCAAGTTAGTATTGAAGAGAAATATGGAAAGGTGTGAGATTATTGTGAGGAGTTAGAGAGTAATAACCATAGAAGTATTATCATTGTGAAGACTGATTTGCAGGGTAAGAATCCTATGTTTAAGAGGATTTATATATGTTTTGGAGCACTTAAAAAAGGATTTGTAGAAGGATGTAGACTAATGTGGGTTTTGATGGGTGCCATGTTAAGGGTTCTCACCCAGGGCAGATTCTAAGTGCAGTTGGGGTTGATGGAAATAATAGGATGGAATTTTTCGCAGCTATGGTCCCTCAACTATACCCGTAATTGCATTTGGGTCACTGAACTCAATTATTAGTTGTAGAGGTCACTCAACTATGTGTTTCGTTGCACCAGTAGTCCTTCTGTCAAGTCCGTTAGTTTTTTCCATTTAAAATGATGATGTGGCAAGATCTATCCAATTATTGATGGGCAAATGTGACTTTTCAATTAGGATTATTTGTAAAAATGATCTCTCAACTATACTCGGAGTTACATTTTGGTCACTTAACTCCGAAAAATAGTTATAGAGGTTACTCAATTAGGTGTTGTGTTGCACCTTTAGTCCCTTCCGTTAGAGAGACTTGACGGTAAGGACTAACGGTGCAACGAAACACACAGTTGAGTGACCTCTGCAACTAATAATTGAGTTTAGTGACCCAAATGCAATTACGAGTATAGTTGAGGGACCATAGCTGCGAAAAACCCTAATAGGATGCATCCAATTGCTTTTGCTGTTGTTGAAGTTGAAAACACAGAGACTTGGAGTTGTTTCTTTGACATATTCTTTCAAGATGTTGGTATTCAAAAAGGTTTAGGGAATTCCATTCATGCTTTGATACCCAATGCTGAGCACATGCATTGTGTGTGGCATTTGCACAATAATTTCAAGCTTGCAGGCCATACTGATCTAACTTTGAAGCAAAGATTGTGGGCAGCAACTAGGCCAACAACATTACCTGTATTTGAGGCTGAAATAGAGCAGATATTGGGCCAATCTGAGGCAGCATATAAGTAGCTTGAGGAGAGACTAGTTGCTCATTGAAGTCGATCACACTTTAGTACAGTCCCAAAGTGTGATATACTTCTAAACAACTTGTGTGAGTGTTTTAATGCTGCAATATTAGAAGCAAGGTATAAGCCCATTGTTACTCTTTTGGAGAGAATTAGAACATACTTGATGCTCAGAATGACTAGACTTAGAGAGATAGTGTGACCCCATGAAATTGGTCCAAGAATATTTGTTATTATGGAGAAGAATACAATTGAAAATGGCCAATGCATAGCTTTATATGTTGGTAGGGAGAAGTATCAAGTTAATAGTACGTTGGGAGCTATGTTTGTTGTGGATTTAGAAAGGCATATATGCACCTGCAGAAAATGGGACTTAAGTGGAACCCCATGTGCACATGCCTTGGTTGCGATAACAAAGAGTGAGCACAAACCTTTGGATTTTGTGCATGCAATTTAAAAAAGGCCGGCATATGATAGGGCTTATGAGGGCTATATATCTCTAATGTCTAGTCAAGCATATTAGAGAAAAACAGGGCATGTACCTATCAAGCCACTTGTTTATTACATCCAACCAGGAAGCCCAAACTGAGCAAAAATAAAGAACCTGATGAAATGTCAAGAAGGGCAACAAAACTAAGGAGGTATGGCATTGTATTGACATGCCGCAACTGTGGACAAGTAGGTCACAATTTGCAAGTTTTTCCCAAAATGGATAGGTTATATATATATAATTTATTCATTTGTTTTTTTACACATTTCATTTGTTGAAAATGGCTATGTTAACATATGATGTGTTGTTTTTGCTATGTTAACATGTGATTTGTTGTTATTAACAATGAAGGGGCAACCTAGAGGTACTAGAGCAAGAGGCGGTATGAGGGGAAGATGAGCTGTGAGGGAAGAGGTACAAGGGGAAGAGGAGCTGCAATTGTTAATGGAGGTGTTGATACTTCTAGTGCCAATGCAAGTGGAACAACAACTGCAAGTGGAATAGTTGGTGTCAAGGGCAGAGGTGTTGTGAAAGGTAGATGTGTTGTGAGTGAACAACAAACTCAGGCCACACCAAAGTTTAATGTAAGCACTTGGATTAAACCTTGATGTTTTGGATCAATAATTGCATTATTGTGGTATCTTTAAAAGGCTTAAGGGAGCTATGGTTGTAACAAGTGAGAAGAGGAGCTCATGTCTCCCAAGTCATAGGAAAACAATCTATTTTGTTGATTCACAACCTACTCAAGGTTCAAGTTCCTAACCTGTGAAAGCTTCAAGTTCACAAGCTCTTTCACAACTCACCCAAAGTTCACAAGCTCCTCAAGGTTCAAGTTCACAAGCTCCAATTTCATAAGCTCCTCAAGGTTCAAGTTCACAACCTCAAACAATGGCAACTTCTCCAAAAAGGCCTAGGTTCAAATCTCCATAAAAACGAATAAGGCCATGGAGAGTTTAGTAAGATATTTGAAGTGAATGGTTGAAGAGTTGTGATGTTTATTTTGGTTTGTGGATCATTTTGGATTGCAACTCTTTAAGGAGTACATTTTGAACTGATTTTGTACAAATAATATGCAAAGTTTTAGTGATGAAGACGTATTTTATCTGAATTTGGACAAGCTTTCATGGCAAAGCTATATGTTGTGGATGTGTATGTCCAAGGGATTTTGGACAAGACTGTTTAAGGGATGTGTCTGCGTATTTTGAAGTGCTATTAATGTAATGTATTGTGAATTCAAATGTTGTATTTTGGCATACTTTGAAGTGTAGTTCATATATTTGATGTGACAGTTACTATTTCAATTGTCGAGATGAGAGCTTGCATTTTCATTCACCAAATAACTCTTACATTGATTACATTGGTCACAACACTTAAAATGAAGCCAATTATACACCCTTTCTTACCCTCACAAAAAGCCAATCACCCATCCCTTACTAACCATTACAAATTATCAATTACCCATCCCTTTATAACCATTACAAATTGCCAATCACCCATCCTTTTCTAACCATTACAAAACCCAAACACCCATCCCTTTCTAATTAACCATTACAAAACGCCAATTACCCATCCCTTTCTAACCCTTACAAAATGGCAAGCACCCATCCCTTTATAACCCTTACAAAATGCCAACTACCCATCCCTTTCTACAGTTGCCCAGTGGTGCCTCTATCTTCATTCAAAATCAACCACATAATAACCCCAAACATGCACAATGACACCTAAAACCATGGGTTTTTTTAGCTTCGAATTCCCTATCTTTTTTCTGCTTCCAACTTGTTAATTCTCCTCATTAGTCCAGGAATTATTTGCTTAGATCTATGGCACATAACAGGGTCACCCCTCTCCCACATTTGACAACGATTCTGCAATGACAGAGTTTTAAAACTTGGAAATGCAAAACTACAAATTTGAAACTCAAACTTCAAAATTCAACTCTCTTGCACACAAACATAAAATCTTCGTCCCAAATGTGAAGAAGTCCAAGAATCTGAATTTTTGCAACCTTCCCACAATAAGCAAACTCGTGACGGTAACGTCCATGAACTGCCGTATTCGAACTTCGAACTCCCTCTGTGTGACCCATCAAAATTGCTAGGTAAGTTAGTCCTTATCTCTCTCTCTCTCTCTCTCTCTCTCTCTCTCTCTCTCTCCCCAAATAGATGGAAATCACCAGAAGCAAATGGAGAACCAACCTTGGTGGGCAAAATGAGAAATGAGGTTCACACGGGTAATTCAATCCATGAGCAATGACCAAAATAAACCTAAAAAAAGAGTCAACGTGAGTCAAATGGACGGATTAATGGATGAAATGTGGGGCTTTTGACAGTTGGGGGAACATTGATAATAAAATTTAATTTGAGCCCTTAATTCACTAAAAAAAAAGGTCAGAGGGTAAATTGATAGTTATGTACAAGTTCAGGGGGCCATTCGGGACTTTACCCAACTGATAATACGATTAGTAACTAGAGGTGTCAAAGGGGATGGCCCGGCCCAACACGGCACGAGCCCAACTCGTTTAAATGAGGCACGGCAAGGCACGAGCACAAATATTAATGAGCCGTGCTCGGCACAACACAAACTTGGGTCGGGCCGGGATTAAAAAATGAGGTCCAATGGACCGGGACGGCCCATGGCCCGAACTGGGCCAGGCTTGGCCTGAGCCCACTTCAAGCACGGCCCAAGCCCGACCCACTTAACAATTTTTCTTTCTCAAAAGTCAAAATGCAATAATTTGACATCTCAATGTTATATGGTTTTTTTTTTTTTTTTTTTTTTTTTTTTTTTTATTTATCATAAACATATATTTGATGTCTTTCATTCTAGGAAAATTACTTGGGTCCTTAATTAATTAAACAACATTGGACTTGATATCTAATTAGTAAATATGATATATATGCTTCTCTTATAATCAAAGCATGACATTTCTTCACACTTTTTTCCCTCCACCCTTTCATATTATTTGGATGTTTGATTGATTAATGTTTTCAAATAGTTCATCATTTCTTGCCTCTAATTATATTTTTAATGTTTATAATTTGAATTATCTAGTGAAAAAAATTCAAATTAAATGGGTTGGTATTTGGGCCCGAGTATAGCACGAGCACGAGCACGGGCACGGCACGAGCCCGACCCAGCCCGACTCGATTCAATGTGGACATGGGCTTTGGGTAGGGCCAAAATCATTGATTTTACTAAATGGGCTGGCACGGCACGACCTGACACGAAAACGTTAAAAGCACAAGTTGAAATGGGTCAGACTGGCCCGACACGGCCCCTTTGACACCTCGAGTACTAACATAAATATACTAGTAATACATAATTGAAATTCACCCAATTTACTTATATTACAGCACACAGCAACAATATGAGATTGAAAAGACCAAAACCATGAGATTTCTTGGTTAAGAAGCTAAAGCTAATTTACAGCCTTACAAAGCTCTTTTAGACTCTGGATAAACCTATCAATATAATCGCTCATAAACCTTGGCTCTGATAGTATCCCTCTCCATTTCACAAGGTTCTTCTTTAGAGAAACACCCAACTCATTTTCCTTATCCATCACAGAGAACGCATGCACAGCAGCAGCTGTAGTGATGTAGCAAATAGATTTGATTCCAACCCTAAGTTTCCTTGTGAATTCTGGTACCCAATGAACAAAGTAGTAGAAAATCATGTCTATCTTTTGGTCATGGAAGCTGGCTCTTAGGATTGCTTGGATTTGCTTACGGTTTTGATCCACATCAACACAGAACAAATGGATCAAAGTTGTTGGGACCTCAGAGTCAAACTCAATGCCCTCATGGAGGCCTTCAACATGAGGGACAGTGATGGGACAAAATGTCATTAGGTCTGGGTGGAGATTGAAATGTTGTAGCTGAATTTGAATTTTTTTAGGCGTCAAGAAAGAGATTCCAGTGAAAAAAAAATCAAGTGAAAAAAATTCAAATTAAATGGGTTGGTTCTTGAGCCCGAGTATGGCACGATCCCGACCTGTTTTAATGTGGACATGGGCTTTGTGTAGGCTTGAATCAATGATTTTACTAAGTGGGTCTGCACGACACAACCAGATAAATTAAATGGGTCGGGCCGGCCTTGCATGAAATCATTAAAGGTATGAGTTTAAATGGGACGGGTCAGCCCGACACGGCCCCTTTGACACCTCTAGTACTAGCATCAATATACTAGTAATACAAAATTGAAATTCACCTTATTTACTTATATTACAACACACAACAACAATATGAGATTGAAAAGACCAAAACCATGAGATTTCTTGGTTAAAAGGCTAAAGCTAATTTACAACCTTATAAAGCTCTTTTAGATTTTGGATAAACCTATCAATATAATCGCTCATAAACCCTGGCTTTGATAGTATCCCTCTCCATTTCACAAGGTTCTTCTTCAGAGAAAAACCCAACTCATTTTCCTTATCCATCATAGTTGTAATGGTTTTGCTCAAGCTATCCTTTGAAAACCATCCATTTTCTTCTCTCTCTACCTCCATAGCAACTTTGAGCTCTTTCACCAGTATCATGGTGTTCATGATCTGGTCACACAAGTTCGGAACCAACACAATCTACTTGTCACTCAATAAAGACTCCAACATGGATCCAAACCCACAATGGCTCACAAGGCACCCAACTAATGGGTAGCTCAAAATGGTTGTCTGCTGCACCCAACCCCTAAAAACCACCCCTCTCCCTTTCACCCTCTCTTCAAACCCATCTGGCACTGCCTCTTCAATTGTTGCATAGGCCGCAAGTGGTTCGAGAACCACAAAAAAGGGCAATCCAGTTAGCTCAAACCCCAACACAAGCTCTTGGAATTGGTCCTTCTCAAAGATCAACTGACTCTCAAATGCACAAAACATCACCGACCCTGCTTCCTCAAACCCACCAAGCCAGTTAGCCCACATGTCTTCTAAAGGTGGGCTATTCTTGTTCGAATCTTCCAACCCATAAACTAGGCCAATTAAAATCATAGGCTTTTTGTGTTGTGCGCTCAGATAATCGTAGAAATGACCTTCGATTTCTCTACATGTTCTGATGCAAAATGCGTCACTTTCAGTGATGGCATTTGTGAACCTTTGGTAAAGTATGAGCCCACCTAATCCAAACGGCTTCCATAAAACTAACATGGAGCGAATTTCAAAACCAGGAAGCAACAGCACATTTTGTGATTAGTATCCAGGAGGTAAGTCGAGTTGTTGTTGCTCGATAATAATACCAGTAAGGCTAGGGTTGTAATTTATCGTCGGCACAATAGAGAACGCATGCACAGCTGCAGTTGTAGTGATGTAGTAAATAGATTTGATCCCAACCCTAAGTTTCCTTGTGAATTCTGGTACCCAATGAACAAAGTAGTAGAAAATCATGTTGATCTTATGGTCGTGGAAGCTGGCTTTTAGGATAGCTTGGATTTTCTTACGGTTTTGATCCAAAGCAACACAGAACAAATGGATCAAAGCTGTCGGGACCTTAGAGGCAAACTCAATGCCCTCATGAAGGCCTTCAACGTGAGGGACAGTGATGGGACAAAACGTGATTAGGTATGGGTGGAGATTGAGATGTTGTAGCTGAATTTGGGTTTTTTTGGGCGTCAAGAAAGAGATTCCAATGAAAAAAAAATCAAGTGAAAAAAATTCAAATTAAATGGGTTGGTTCTTAGACCCGAGTATGGCACGATCCCGGTCCGTTTCAATGTGGACATGGGCTTTGTGTAGGCTTGAATCAATGATTTTACTAAATGGGTCAGCACGACACGACCAAATAAATTAAATGGGCTGGGCCGGCCTTGCACGAAATCATTAAAAGCATGAGTTTAAATGGGACGGGTCAGCCCGACACAGCCCCTTTGACACCTCTAGTACTTGCATCAATATACTAGTAATACAAAATTGAAATTCACCCTATTTACTTATATTACAACATATAAGAACAATATGAGATTGAAAATACCAAAACCATGAGATTTCTTGGTTAAAAGGCTAAACTAATTTACAACCTTACAAAGCTCTTTTAGATTCTGGATAAACCTATCAATATAATCGCTCACAAACCCTGGCTCTGATAGTATCCCTCTACATTTTTCAAGGTTCTTCTTCAGAGAAACACCCAACTCATTTTCCTTATCCATCACAATTGTAATGGTTTTGCTCAAGTTATCCTTTGAAAACCATCCATTTTCTTCTCTCTTTACCTCAATAGCTCTTTCACTAGTATCATGGTGTTCATGATCTGGTTACACAAGTTCGGAACCACACAATCTTCTTGTCACTCAACAAAGACTCCTACGTGGATCCAAACCCACAATGGCTCACAAGGCACCTAACTTAATGGGTAGCTCAAAATGGTTGATTTCTCTACATGTTCTTAACGCGTCACTTTCTATGATGGCATTTGTGAACCTCTAGTAAAGTGTGAGCCCACCTAATCCAAATGGCTTCCATAACACTAACATGGAGCGAATTTCACAACCAGGAAGCAGCACCACATTATGTGATTGGTATCCAGGAGGTAGGTCGCGTAGTTGTTCCTCGATAATAATACCAGTACGGCTAAGGCTGTAATTTTGTGCGGGCACAATAGAGAACACATGCACAGCTGCAGCTGTAGTGATGTAGTAAATAGATTTGATCCCAACCCCAAGTTTCCTTGTGAATTCTGGTACCCAATGAACTAAGCAGTAGAAAATCATGTCGATCTTATGGTCGAGGACGCTGGCTTTTAGGATTACTTGGATTTGGTCACAGTTTTGATCCACAGCAACACAAAACAAATGGATCAAAGCTGTCGAGACCTCAGAGGCAAACTCAATGCCCTCATGAAGGCCTTCAACATGAGGGACAGTGATGGGACAAAATGTGATTAAGTCTGGGTGGAGATTGAGATGTTGTAGCTGACATTGAAGCGGGGTGGCTGGCTGTAGATGATTCTGCTGCGTTGGCAGAAGGAAAAGAAGCATGCGCATTGGCAGCATGGAATGAAGCACACTGATTTCCTCCTTGAGACCCATGATGCTGCTGTGGATATTTGGCGCCGTTCAATTTTGTTGGAACGAGCATATGACCTGGGTGGTCCGAAGAATGAACATAGTATGGATTTGATGTATCCGTACCAGAATTGCTGCTTGCTCGAATTTTTGGAATTGGATTTCTTGTTTTCCAGTAGTATTTGTTCTTCGTCTGACATGGTGGTTGCAGGTTTGCTGTAAGGTTTTGAAAAGGTTGGGGAATCAGGCACCAAGACGGCGCTCTGATACCATCATAAAAATAGACAATAGCTTATTGGTGTTGGATGAATTTCAGTAATTGCAATCGTCAACAGTACAAGGCATATATATGTCCTACAATCAATCAAACTCTATGTCTAAGGCCTAGAATTCCTTATCCACCTTTGGTGGGATTTGATCTACACTAACTTAGGAAAGTAAATATATTACAATAATAATATTTCTTAATATCTTCCTTATTACTTTTAAGTTGAAGAATGAGTATGAGACTTGAATTGTGGAAAGGTTGTATAAAATGGACAGAGAAACGGGGATATGATTTGACATTCAATTTTAAAATAGAATTTCAAAGTTTTGCAACTTATGCTCTTTCACCAAAACCATTGCCCAAACATGCAGCATTGAAGTGGTGTGAAATCTTGTATTTAAATAATAACAAAAAATAATATATAATCTATGTGTAAGTAGTATTTCTAGTTTGACATTATTACAATAGTTATATGTTTTTGTTAAAGGGGTCTTTTATTATAAGGGTCGTGTAGGGGTCATCATTCGGCCCGTGAGTTCATGGGCTAATGAGGCCTGCCCGAATCATTGAGAAAAAGCCTAGGCCGACCTATTGTGGGCCATGGACTAGGCTTGGGTTTGGTTGTCTAAAGTCCAGCCCAGCCCACAGGCCCGGCCCCTTTGAGCCCATAATGGCCCGGCCTGGCCCGACCATAAAAATGCGGCAACCCTACTAGGGTCTATTCTTCTCATGCTTCTAGAGACACAAGAAGGCCTTGCCCGTCTGAGTAAAGCGCATAGCATTTAGTGTGGTGATGTGAAGAAAGGGAATTATGTAGTCATTTAGTGCTCGACTAGTAATGGGGTGAAATATTTTTTTCCTTAAGGATCATTTCAATGGTTGTCGAGGTAAGTGTTTTTTTCCTTTTAGATACAATTGACATATATATATAGGGGCGGATCCATGGTTCTATGTTTTTTACACAAATTTTGACACAAATTTTCAACCATTACATTAGAAAGGGTTAAATGGTTGAGATTATGTTTCATTAATTACTTAAATTATATTAAATCTCTAATGCCAAGTAAATTTCATTTTTATGAATTAGTTATGATAATCCCGAAAATCACTCATTATCTTTCCCCCTTTCGTTTTCTTATCATTTTCTCTCTTCTCAATTAATATCCTGTGAAACCTCACCATTTCCTCTGTGTTCTCTCTCTCTCTCTCTCTCTCGCCTCTCTCTCTCTCTCTCTCTCTCTCTCTATTTTTTTTCCTAACATCGTAATGGCTTACAAGATTTAGCTTTTATTCATTATAATTCATAATAACATTAAAAAATATATGGCAAAAGATAGTTTGCTTGCAGTTCATTGTGTGTGTGTGTGTGGGTCGAGAGTTATAATCCATGTATAACTGTAACAACCCAAAAAAAAAACAAAAAAAAAAAAAAAAAAAAAAGAAAAAGAATCAGAAACTTGTAAAGCTCTAGAAGAAAGAGGAGGAGGATGGAAAAGTTATTAACTGAAGAATTCTAGAGGATAGAGAACGACGAAATAGGAAGATTTGATAAAACATTGATTGATGACAGAGAAATAAGAAAGAGAAAGTCAATTAATAATTATTTTCAATATATATTTTTCTTAAAAAATGTACAATTAGTTTAGTTAATCTTAGCCATTCAATCCATTTCAATCTAATGGTTGAAAACTTGTGTCAAAAATATAGTGTCACGGAAGGTTACTTTGATCAAAACAAACAAAAATGAAAAATAGGCTTTTGAATTCTCCCTTTAGAAATAAAGGAAAGTTTTAGTTCGTAACATTTAGTTAAATCAATTGTTTGTTAAAGGATTATTTTGTTTTTTCTCTACTGTATTTACATGCTTTTTTTCCCTACTGGATATGTGTCACAACTTTTATATGTAGAACATGATATCAAATTTTCTGTACAATTAATAATCAACAAAGTTTTCTGTAGATGTGTCCCATAATCTCCTTAAGTTTATACTTTCTCCGTATATTATGTGTTGGGACGTTAAAAGTAAGCAAAATGTCATAGCAAAATGCTAGATATTAAACTCCCCACTCTAGGTTTTAATTAAAAATTAATTTCAATATATATGCATTTAATTTGGATGAATTAAATTCTAATTTTTCGAACATTTTTCTTCTCAACTAAAGCTCGGCTCGGCCCGGCCCGTTTGAGCCCAAGAAAGTCCAGCTTGGCCCGCGGGCTCATATACATATATATATATATATATAATCAAGTTTAATGAAAGATGGAGAAAATCATTATCTATTATCATTGTAAGAATTTAAAAAAAAATGAAGTAGGGGATAAATATGATTTTATTAATATGGCAGTTGAAATGGGGAGGAGAAGGGTAGGAAAAATGAAGCTCCAATAAATATAGAAAATCCCTATATTTTATTGGCAGCTTCCATTAGACAGATGTTGGAGAAATTTTTGTAGGTATCTAGTACACCAGCTAACTGGTGTACCCATCAATAGAAATAAGACACGTGTAATAATTTATTTTTAGTTTTAAAATTGCAGTAACTTTTAACTCCGTCAGCCTTTTAACTATGTCTTTCCATTAGGCTTTCGCTGCATATGGGTCGAAATTGTTCAAATCATTTTCTGCATATGGGTTGAAATTGGTTTTCTGCATATGTCTCTCCAACAGGAGCACAAATCATCTATTGATTTGGTTTTCTACAGAATCTACGGGTACAACATGATTTGGTTTTCTGCAGAAAGCCAATTTAACTTTGTCTCTCCAACAGGTACTATATGTCTCGACCCATTTTTTATTTCACAATTCTCTTTTTGTTCTCCAAATTTATCAAACTCCCCCTTGTTAAAATCCAAAGCACAATCTGAACAAAAGAGAGAATTGAGGAAGATTAGGGTCAAAATGGTGGGTTTTTTTATATGGGTTTTGAAGAAGTTGAGGACGTGGGTGTGGTTAGAAGTTGGGGAGAGAGTGAGGGTTGGGTGAGGAGTTGATGGGGTTTTGGGTATGCTTGGAAATGTTGGGTTCGGGATTGGAGAGAGCACTGGTTTTGGATTCTTAGGGGTTTGCTCCAATAGTGGTATGGTTATTGGCCTTCTCATCTTCTTATATGTGTGTGTATTTAGTCCAGTTGTGTTTTTGTATTTTGTTGATTTTCTGTACTAGTTATGTTGATTTGGTTTCAGAGGAAAGTGAAATAAATTGTTTGGTCTACCCTTTCGGATTCAAAGGAGAATGGGTCTGCTCTTGTTGATTTGAGCAAAGCAGCAGCCATTGAAGCTCTGCATGCCTTTTAGTCAATTTTGCTTCTTATTCTTTTAGTCAATTTTTTCTCTTTGCATTTTCTTATGGTGACGCATTTCTTCATTCGGTTTTCTCAAAAGTAACTCAAACCACAATTTAATAATCCAATGAAACCAATGAAACCAAAAATAAATAAATAAATAAATAAAATCCAGTGAAACCAAAACTCATGCCCTGGTAGTTAACTTTCTGTTATAAGGTAGTTTACTTGTTGTATTTCCTTTTCTCTCTTGGGTGGTATCAATGGCCTCCCTGTGATTTACTTGTATTGCTGTGGGAACCTCCCCTATTTTCTGTTTGTTGTTGCCTTTGCCTTTTCGGGCTTTCCAACAAAGTATTTTCAAACAAAAAAAAAATTTGAAACAGTCCTGAAAACTAAAAAAGTAAAGGCATGTGGGAGTAGGTGCAGGTCATCACCTTTTTCTTTGTCCATGGATTGAGTAGCTGAACACGTACAACAGGCTTGTGTATCTGACGGCAAAAGGGTTATTGTCAGAGTAAAGTTGTATCTTTAGGGTTTTGTTTGAAAAATTGATAAATTAAAAATTAAAAGATTCTCGATTGCAGCAAAAGGCTGACGGAGTTAAAAAGCTAACAGAGTTAAAAGTTACTGCAATTTTAAGGCTAAAAATAAATTATTGCACGTGTCTTATTTCTATTGGTGGGCCAGCTGGTGTATCGGGTACCTACAAAAATTTCTCCAAATGTTGGATACATCGGTCTCGAGAGAAGGGCATTGCATCTATAGAGTTCCTGTCTATCTACGATGCAAAAGCAAAGATGTCTACACCTTCAGTAATATCCATAGGCCCACTCCATCATGGCAATGGAGACTTAAAACCGATGGAAGAACTCAAAAGCAGCTACCTGAAAAAAATTCCTGCATAGGGTTGACGTACTCTTGGAGGTCTACATTAACAAGATAAAAGATCAAGAAGAAAAGTTGTGCGCTTGCTAGGCTGACGTCATTGAGTTCAGTGGCGAGGACTTCATACAAATCATGATGGTGGATGCCGCCTTCGTGATAGAGATTTTGTTGAAGTTATGTGGTCATTGTTTCAACCCATTAGGAGTGGATGACCACGATAACATCTCCAGCAAGTCCTGGATAATAAATTATATTATGCCAGACATGCTCAAGTTGGAAAATCAAGTGCTGTTTTGCATCCTTGAGGATCTTCTTGAACTACAGAAAATCGCAGTCACTGCCATAAGTAACATTTCTTATGTCATTCCTTCGATGTTGAACCTCGCCTTTGAGTTCATCAATATGACATTTAGTTCGACAAGCATGGTACAGAATGTGGGGATGCTAGGTTCTTCAAATTTGAAAGTAGAACACTTTATTGCGTTTTTAAGACTATTTTATCTCCCCAAGGATTCACATATTATTTAGATAGGAGGGGAAGTGAAAGCAGTGCACCGAGCATCTCCGAACTTCTTCTCTCTCTACCTCTATAGCTCTTTCACCAGTATTATGGTGTTCATGATTTGGTTACACAAGTTCGAAACCAACACAATCTTCTTGTCACTCAACAAAGACTCCTACATGGATCCAAAGATTTGGAAAATCATTATCTATTATCATTGTAAGAACTACAAAAAAATGAAGTATGGGATAAAATATGATTTTATTAATATGGTGGATGTATAACTATATATTCATATTTATGGAAAGAGAAAAAAAAAGAACTATGAAGTTATGAACAAATAAAAAAATGGAGACATAAACATATAGACAAATGTATATACAGAACTACGAAAGAAAGGGAAACATAGAAACACACCTATACATAGAAAAATAAATAAATAATTGACAAAAAAATCCATATAAAAAAAAAAAAAAATTGTCCCATTTTGACCCGGCCCGACCCGATAGGCTTTTTCAAGCCAACCCATTGACGAGGCCTAGCTAGGAGGTGGTCTCTTCCTTTTGTAGTGAAAGGTGAGGCAAGTTGCCTTGCCTCCACGCTAGGCTTGGGGAACCATTCTAAAGGGGGAGCACATGCAACTAGCTAGGGGAAGGCATGGGCTTGCCCTCTTGGTACTTGTGGCCTATGGGGGATCAACATGAGTGGTCCACTTGTTTGGGCATGTGAGGCCAGCTGGTGCTAACCAGTTATGGTATTAACAAATTTTCTGTCCAATTAATAATCGACAAAGTTTTGTGTACATGTGTCTCATAATCTCCTTAAGTTTATGCTTTCCCCATATATTCTGTGTAGGGACGTTAAAAGTAAGGGTCACCATTAGGCCTGCAAGCCCATGGGCGTATTAGGGTCCGCCCGACCCATTGAGAAAAAGCTTGGCCCGGTCCGTTATGGACCACGGGCCAGCTCAACCCATTATTGAGTGAGACAGGCTTGGACTTGAGTGTCTAAAGCTCGGCTCGGCTCATTTGAGCCCAAGAAAGCCCGGCCCAGCCCACCCATAAAACCTCGGCTTGCGGGCTTACATACATATAAATAAATATATAAAAAAAAACCAAGTTTAATGAAAGATGGAGAAAATCATTATCTATTATCATTGTAAGAACTGGAAAAAAAAATTTAAGTAAGGGATAAAATATGATTTTATTAATATGGTGGTTGTACAACTATATCTTCATATTTATGAAGAAAAAAAAACTATGAAGTTATGAACAAAGAAAAAAATGGAGACATAAATATATAGACAAATGTAAATATAGAACTACGCAAAAAAGAGAAACATAGAAAACAGCAAAACATAGAAAAATAATAATAAAGAATTGACCCAAAAAAAGTCTGGCCCGATCAGGCCCATTATTTTTTCTCTCATCTTTAAAGCCCAACCCGGCCCGGCTCATTGATGAGGCCTAGTTAAAAGTAAGCAAAATGTCATAGCAAAATGCTAGATATTAAACTCCCCACTTTCCTCTGTTTTAATTAAAAATTAATTTCAGTATAAGTGCATTTAATTTGGATGAATTAAATTCTAATTTTTCGAACATTTTCTTCTCAACTGAAGCTTGGCTCATTATTGAGTGGTTTGGCTTGGACTTGAGTGTCTAAAGCTCAGCCCGGCCCGTTTGAGCCCAAGAAAGTCCAGCTTGGCCTATGGTGTTACATACATATATATATATATATATATTCAAGTTTAATGAAAGATGGAGAAAATCATTATCTATTATCATTGTAAGAATTAAAAAAATAAAGTAGGGGATAAAATATGATTTTATTAATATGACAGTTGTATAACTATATCTTCATATTTATGGGGAAAAAAACTATGAAGTTATGAACAAAGAAAAAAATGGAGACATAAACATATAGACAAATGTAAATATAGAACTATGAAAAAAAAACATAGAAACACAGCAAAACATAGAAAAAAAATATAAAGAGCCCATTATTTTTTCTCTTCTCTTTAAAACCCAACCCGGCCCGGCCCATTGATGAGGCCAAGTTAAAAGTAAGCAAAATGTCATAGACAAAATGCTAGATATTAAACTCCCCACTTTTCTATGTGTTAATTAAAAATTAATTTCAGTATATATGCATTTAATTTGGATGAATTAAATTCTAATTTTTCTTATTTTTTGAACATTTTTCTTCTCAACTGAAGCTCACACGAGTTGAAATGAGGAGGAGAAGGGCAAGAAACAATGAAGCTCAACATTTAATTTGTTTTTTCCCTACTGTATTTACATGCTTTTTTCCCCTACTGGATATGTGTCTCAACGTTTATATGCAGTACACGACATATATGTTGTTCAAATTTTCTATACAATTAATAATCAACAAAGTTTTCTGTAGATGTGTCCCATAATTTCCTTAAGTTTATGCTTTCTCCGTATATTATGTGTTGGGACGTTAAAAGTAAGCAAATTGTGATAGCAAAATGCTGGATATTAAACTCCCTACTCTAGGTTTTAATTAAAAATTAATTTGGGTATATATGCATTTAATTTGGATGAATTAAATTCTAATTTTTCGAACATTTTTCTTATCAACTAAAGCTCGGCCCGGCCCGTTTGAGCCCAAGAAAGTCCAGCTTGGCACTCGGGCTCACATACATACATATATATATATATATATATAATCGAGTTTAATGAAAGATGAAGAAAATCATTATCTATTATTATTGCAAGAATTAAAAAAAAATGTAGTATGGGATAAAATATAATTTTATTAATATGGCGGTTGAAATGAGGAGGAGAAGGGTAGGAAAAATGAAGCTCCAATAAATATAGAAAATCCCTATATTTTATTAGCAGCTTCCATTAGACAGATGTTGGATACATCTGTCTCGAGAGAAGGACATTGCAAATATGGAGTTCCTGTCTATCTACGATGCAAAAGCAAGCAAAGATGTCTACACGCCTTCAGTAATATCCATAGGCCCACTCCATCATGGCAACAGAGACTTAAAACCGATGGAAGAACTCAAAAGGAGCTATTTGAAAAAATTCCTGCATAGGGTCGACGTACCCTTGGAGGTCTACATTTAGAAGATAAAAGATCAAGAAGAAAAGTTGAGCGCTTGCTATGCTGACGTCATTGAGTTCAGTAGCGAGGACTTCATACAAATCATGATGGTGGATGCCCCCTTCGTGATAGAGATTTTGTTGAAGTTATGTGGTCACCGTTTTAACCCATTAGGAGTGGATGACCACAATAACATCTCCAGCAAGTCCTGGATAATAAATTATATTATGCCAGACATGCTCAAGTTGGAAAATCAAGTGTCGTTTTGCATCCTTGAGGATCTTCTTGAACTACAGAGAATCGCAGCAGCTGCTATAAGTAACATTACTTATGTCATTCCTTCGATGATGAACCTCGGCTAGTTCATCAATATGACATTTAGTTCGACGAGCATGGTACAGAATGGGGGGATGCTAGGTTCTTCAAGTTTGAAAGTAGAACACTTTATTGCATTTTAAGACTATTTTATCTCCCCAAGGATTCACATATTATTTAGATAGGAGGGGAAGTGAAAGCTGTAAGTGCACCGAGCATCTCCGAACTATTGATGGCTGGAGTAAAAATTGTGTGGGGATCAAGCACAAGCTTATCTGCCATACGATTCGTGGACAGAATTCTAGAAATTCCAAGATTATTGATTCACAATGGTAGTGAGCTTTTGTTTAGAAATATTGCTGCCTTTGAGCAATGTCATGGCTGCTCTTCTTACGTAAACAATTATCTTTCCATCTTGGATGATTTTGTGAACGTATCGATGGATGTGGAGTTGCTTGTTAAGAAAGGAATTTTTATAAATATGCTAACCGACCACAATGAGGTGTCTACTCTGATTAACAACCTTGGCAAGGGGGTTGTCATCTCAGACTTCTATTTTGGACCGCTACTTGAAAAGGCCGTGGATCAAATGGAAATCCACTTTGAAGAGGCATTTTTTCAATTCTTCTTGGGCAACAAACGAGATGATCACATTCGGTATACTCAATCATTAAATAGTAAGTTTAAATAATAATATCACTTCATTAATGATTTCAGTAATATAATAATGTTAACTTAATATTTCCAATTGAATTAGCATGCAGGAAAGATTATGGAATTGAAGCTAACTTTTCATCCATCCAGTGGAAATGGGTCCCTAGGCAAGCCAATAAAACAACTCATGATCAATCTGAAAGAGGCCTTCATGTAGGGGTCATCATTCGGTCTGTGAGCTCATGGGCTAATGAGGGCCTGCCTAGATCATCGAGAAAAAGCCTGGGCTAACCTATTGTGGGCCATGGACTAGGCTTGGGTTTGGTTGTCTAAAGTCCAACCCAGCCCATAGGCCCGGTGTGTTTGAGCCCATAAAGGCCCGGCCTAGTTGATGAGTCAATTTTATATTATATATTTAACCCAATTCTTAGTATATTTTGGTTAATATTTTGGAAGAATTTAGATACTTTGAATTATATTTCCAATATAGGTCTTTCAACTTCCTCTGGAGCAAAACATAATCAAATGGAGGAATTTTGGAGTAATTCCAGTTGGAGGACGTATGTGAGTCACTTAGCTTGATCATATTAAAATATCAGACTTTTCCACCAAGTGATGATTTCCTGGCGAATAAATGAAGGGGCGATGTACAGTGCTGGAATAGTGACGTTTTGGGCTTGTATTGCGTTTTTGGAGCCCAAGATATCCTCAGATGGGTTTGTGGCCTTCTGGAGAAGTGTTTGGAATATTTTTATCTTTAAAACGAGCTATCTTGGGCCAGATTTGGAGAATATTTGAGACCAAAACGTGGCTGGGCAGATTGTGGACAGATTCTCCTAATCCAATTTGGACTTATTTCCTAGTCTTACTTTATTTTAACTTAGTTTACTTGTGGGGATTGGGTAGCTAGGTTTTAGGAGGTATTTAAGTTCCTTTTCACAGTAATTTAAAGAACCTCCTTTTTGACTTCTTTTTGGCTTTGGGAGCAATTGCTAGGGTTTTGGATTTTCGCTACTTTCAGGTGTTTTCATTCTTATTCATTCGAATGATATTTTCTTGGATTTCAATTATGATTATGTGTAACTAATTCCTTTTGCTAGGGCGAGGCCGTAAGCCTTAGCATGAATATGTAGTTTTATTAATTTGCTTATGAATGGATGCATGTTTGCTTTGAATTATTAATTACTGTGTTTAAAACTATCTATCTATTTTAATGACTGATCACCATTAGGATATGTAGACAAGTAATTTGATGCAATTTCTGTTGGAACATCACCCTGAAATTGAGGAGGGCTTCTTGTGGTTAGTAATTGTAAGTTCACTTAAGGCGAACATCACGCTCTTAAGGGGTGCGTGGTTTTTCAAAGGGTTTTCACAAAGCTTAATGAGTCTTGCATATTTATATTTGATCTGAACATCACAAACGGATTGCATGTTAGATATACGTTTTCGCTTGAACATCACAAGGAAAATATGCATTAGGAAAACCTAACCTTCAAAGCATATATGTGGAAATTCATAAGTAATTGATAGAATTGCATAAGATTGCGACGGTGTTGGCTAAACCCTAGTTTTCTCTAAATTGTTAGTCTTTAAAAAGAAATCGTTTTTCTTCTTTGCTGTTATTATTTCCCAACTTTAAGATTTCTTTTACTGTTAGTTTAATCTTTTCAAATTCATAAACTTCAAATCTTTGATAAAATCTATTTTAGTTATTAATTAAGAGTTAATTTAATTACAGATTAGTCAAACAATCTTTGGGGACAACGACCTTGCATGAGCATTTATACTACAATTACCTTGTATTCTTGCAAGTATTTTCAGTGATTTTAACCCTGTTTGCGCAGGTACTAAAAATTCTATCACTAGTCCAACCATAAAAGCGTGGCAGCCCTTCTAGGGTCTTTTCCTCTCATGCTTATTTGATGAGAAGGGTAGGAAGAGACACGAGAGAAACCATGACTTTGATACACACCTGAAGCGGCATAGTGACTTCACTGGTAGCCTTGAAAGAATCTCAGGTATGATGTCGGATGGAAAGTTAGGGTTACCCATTACCTGCCTCAAAGGGTCGTGCTGTAAAAGTTCCAAAAAGTGGCGGCACAGAAGGTGATGGATGGAGGCAAAACAACGGCGGCGGCGACACCACCTGAACGAGGAAGCAAGTGGGGATTGGGAAGGTTAGGGTTAGGGTTTTTGGGGGGTTTTGTGGGGAGAATGTTAGGCTGGGCTTGGTGGGGAAAGGCTAAACAAATTGTTTCTGTGTATTTTTCCTTTGGGGCCAGGTCAACCTTCAATATACTTGGGCCAAACAAACGACATCGTTTTGCCTGTGTATTGAAAAAATAAATAAAGCAGAGCGAGAAGGGGTCGCTGCACAGCTTCCTTGGGACATTTCATCAACACTTGGTGGGTATATGAAGGCCACCTAACAAGCTTCCAAGGGATTGTCGGAGGGACCTTCCATCCATATATCCGGACTAAACATAAAAGAGAATTGTGTTGATGCTCGGCATACGCCGAGCTAAATTTCCCAATAAAAAGACAACACGTGGATTTTGTACACCTAATAAACTCGGCCTCAGCTCCTAATACTACCTTGCCAAAAAGCCACAATATGAGGAACTGCCCACACTGATGACAAGACCCCATCCCACCAAGATAAGACTGCCTCCATACCTGACAGGAAGGCTACTCTACCAGCGGCACCCAACCCCCCTCCCCCCCCCTAGCAGAGACAAAAAACACAAGCCACCACCATGACCTAAATACATGAGTGAGAAGCCTATCCAACTGCCCCCTGGCAAGGATGTGCCATATACGGCTCGGCTTCGAGCCGAGGTGGTCAGTTTGTAATACATTCCATCATCAAATTCCCTATAAATAGGGATGGAACCCTTGTAAAAGAGGGACGGCTTCCTTCCTCTCTTAAACCCCATTTGCTTGATCTATAAAGGTGCATTCCTAGAAAAGAAGAGACCAAAATCTAACCTACCTCGATATACCTAAAACCTACAAATACATGCCGTGTTATCCATTTAAATAGTTGGTGGGTTCAACAAATTGTATTTTTAGATTTTGTTTGCCCCACATTGACTAGACTTGCATAAAGGCCCTGTTAAATATTGGGCCATCTCCTATACTAATGACTTCGAGCTTGGGGTTACCAATTCAACAATGATTTAAGTGTCAAAGTTTTAATTACATCTCACTTGCAAGTTGCAAGCAACCGTTTTCTTTCCTTCTGGTAACTCCACTAGCTCCCAAATAGACTCCCTTCTGAGAGCTCTCAATTCCTCAGGCTCTTTCCCCATGGAAATAGGAATTTCTAAGTCATCATCAATGCAACAATCAATTGGATCATCAGGAAGGAACAACAGAAGAATCATATTCAACAAAACTCTACCTCAGGATTACTTGTCGTTGGGGCAACAGACTAATCATGTTGCTTGAGAGGTGCCTTATCACTTTTTTGATATACCAACTCTTACGATGACCTACAGGAGGGAGAGTCAAAGAACTACCACTTTCGTTTTGTTTCCATTTGTTCTATTTTTATTCTCCAAATCGGATCAATGTAAAACTTATCTTCACTACTCAGGTTTTCCTCCTAACGAGAAGTCTCAGAAAGATGATTAGAAAAATAATGATGATCCTCACGAGACATAACATCTAGTGAGACAAAAAGAATACTACTGTGCTAATGATGATATGTCATTCTTCACTCCTAGAAGAGATTTAGATAGTTCACAGCTTGATACAAAGGAAGGAGATTAAGGCTAAAAGTCAAACTCCTATGTAGGAGAACTAATCGAACAGCTATTCAGCTAATTACAATTAATTATATACAAATGTCAACAAATACTAGGTCCAAAGATGTTTACTGGACATGCAAGTTGAACTACTATGAGTTTGAAAAAAGAGTATGGAGCAAGTAAATTGAGTTTGCCATATTGCCATAAACTTTGTTAGGCCAAGCATGAGCAATGTCTCCTAGTTAGAAAATCCTACCTGCATATATGTATATTCATCATAAGGCCTGTTAAGAAATCATTTAAATTGAAGTGAATGTATTGGAAATGAATTAAACGACCGCATAAAGAGAAACAGATGTGTAATTTACCTTTCCTCAAAAAGGATGGTACATTAGTTTGAAGGTTCTCCCTGGAGTCCTTCACATCCATTACTAGCAACGGAAAATGAAAAGAGATTCCTCAATCTGTGACAGCTTTCCACTTTAATAATTCTTAATTTTTCCAGAAAGACTCAGCTGTGAGTTGGCTATAACAAACACTCTCTAGACTAACAAGGTTGTCAAGAAATAGGGACTCCAAGATGGGGAAGGCATTTTGAGTGTAACTCCAATGGATTAAGTTAATGATATATGTAATGTCAGCATTGTTTGGGACATGGAGATGCGTAAGTTGTTGAAATAAACCCTCATTGTCTAATTGATAGACAATATTCTTAACACCCTCCAACACATCCAAGTACAAATCTTCAAATCTCTTCAGTAGCATTTTTAAACCTTGGTCCAATTGATTGCATGTGGTGAGCTTGAGTTTTAGAGTGCTGAAGGTTTCATCCACACCATGCCATTTCCACGCATTGCCAATCAATATGTGGTATCTTTTTAGCTTATCAGAGAACAGGTTTTCTGGAAGAATGTTGCCATCTGTAATATGTAAGTCTAATGAGGTTAGCTTAGACAAGTGCTTTAGCTCTGAAAGGCTAGCATTACTTCTTTGGACATTGACTCCTTCGTCCTCCCATTGGTTAAAGCTGTTTCCCATTCTCAAGTCCTCTAGTCTTTTCAAGCTTGAGATAACATTAGGTGAAATCACTTCAATTCCAGAGCAACCGCTCAAATCTAGCAATCGCAAACGACTCAACTGCCCTATTTCTTCAGGCCTAGGCAGCTGTTTTACCTAAGATTCCAAAAGGCTAAGAATCTCTATGTTTCTTAATATTGTCCAAGTAGAGCTATGTCTCCCAACACGCATAGGTCTAAACACAATGTTTGAAGATTTGTCAGGAATTGAAGAGATGGAGGTAGTGATGGAATACACAAATTGTTTAAATCCAACACTTTAAGATTTTTCATATGTTCAAAAAATTTGTGGGGATCTCCAGTGAGTCATCATTACTCCACAAAAAGAACAGTTTTAGTTCTCCACATTCGAGAGATTGAGGAAGTGTAGGGATATTGCAAGAAGGGAAAGAGATCAGAGAGCAATTTTTAATGAAATCGTTATTTGGCCATTCTTTCAACTCATCTCCATGTGCTATTGATAAGATGTGTTGATCTCTAAATGCAATTGAGATTGCAACATCACGTACAAGGTCATGCATTCTAACACATGTATTGTCATAACCATCTAGCAAAATACAAGAATCTTTAAGTTTTTCAACGAGTGAATGCAATGCATTTCGTGCTTATTCCAATGTATTGACGTTTTTAAACAAACCCAAACCCATGGTATAATTCAACAAGTCTCAAGCTCCTCACCATGCAATCCACTCTAGAGCTAAGTGTACTTTCTCTGTCAATCTTTCTTTGTCAAACCTTTTTAGGCATCTCAAAGCATCTTTTCATGCATGTAATGTACATCTGTTTCTCAAAGCGCTTGCAATTGTGACAACTAAAACTAGCAAACCTCCACATTTTTGGGCTATTTGAGTCGCTACTGCACGTATAGTGGGATCTTTAACAACATCCCCTGCCATCTTCTCAAATAAACTCTGACTTTCTTCTTCACCTAGCCTAAACTCTTTTTGCGTACGCATCTCAGAGGATAATATCACTCGACTTCAAGATGTCAACAATGTTTTGCATACAACACGGGGAAGTCCCAAGCCAGCAAATCAATTCTGTCCCAAACATCATCTAAGATTACAAGAATCTCTGTATCTTTTAACCTGTCACATAGAATTTGCGCTCTTCCTGCTACAGTATGATTTTCAAGAACATTAAAGGCTAACTTCTCAGCAATTTTTTTTTGAATTCTTTCCAGGTCTGGATTCTGTTTCACATCTATTACTATAACCACATCATCAAATAACTCCTCTTTTGTGGCTTGCCTAAAAACTTCTGAGTGTCGTCTTCCCCACATCCCCAATCCCATACACCCCAATCATGTTGGTATTAGGATTTCTTAGTTCCTCCATGATTTTCTTCATAGTTGAAGTCCTTGATTCAAAGGCTTGATGCTCTTCAGTGGGCATGCTCCATATCTCTTGTGGGGGTGCATTGTATGAAAATATGGGAAATTTTGTATTTGCATGGAGTTGAAGAACGACCTGCCCCAATTTTCTCGATTTCTTGTGTAGAATTGTAAGTAGTGAGCCTGATTTCTTTTAAGCCTAGAGTGTTAATTGTGTACTCACTTAGTCCTAGAGAATGACAAGTGTAAAGGCTTCAAACGTGTACGGCTAAAATAGCCAAGAGTGGTAATCCTAGAATTGAGACAGATGGATGGCTGAGATTCATTGATGCTTGTGTGAATCCAGCTCAGAGCTAACGGTCATGTAGTATGAGCTCATTCCTACAGATCGTGAATATACAAAAACCTTGCTCACATACTTTGTGAGCAAGCAGAGCAGTTATTCAATAGCATTCTCTATTTTCTTCTTTTCTCTCTAACTGACCAATTCACAAACCCAGCTTGAATAGCAAAACACTAACATCTTGCTCAGCTGATAACGGCGAATCAGATTAGGACACTACCCGTGGAGACACTGTGTCTTTGCTTGGCTTTCATCTTTCAATAATTTTTTGCCTCTCTAGTAATCTGATCTACTCTTGTCAACCATTTCTCAACATCAATATCCACAGATTTACCTTTTCGTTTAACTTTATTAAAAGCATGTTGAACCGTTTCATGGCAGCACCTAAGTTGTCTACCTGACTCTCTAGATTTTGAAGGTTGCTTTCGTGGTGAACTAGATAATCCATTTGGCGCCCAACTGCTGGTTCAATTGTGTACTCAACAATATTCCCAGCAATCCCAGAAACAATGGCAGTAAGACAATCCATGCTTCTTTTAGTTTACTATTTATCTGCTTCTTCTTTTTGTTCTTATTTTTACTTTTGTTTTTGGTGCTGTTATAAATCTGTTAAATATTAAACAAAAAAAGAAGCTACAGTTGTATTTTTCTTAAAGCCTCCGTCTCCTCCTGGCTATTTTTCTAAACTTTATTGCCTCCATTTGCACTGGTGCAAACTATGCTTGATGATATTTCTGTTTTGTACTAAATATAAAATATAAAAAATTGTCGATGTTAATTTCTTTTTATATTAAATATATGGAATGCATGTCAATATTAGCTTGTAATGCTTTTTATTTTCCAACAGGCTACATCATACGTTGCAGATCCAGTACTTCTAGTTAGAATAAGGCAGTTCTTCAAGATCAGTCAATTCCTGTGAAGCACATAGTTCCCCGATTTTCTGTGCAGGTCAATCGAGATTTCAACCATGATTTGGGGATCAATCTATCTGCAGAAGAGTTATTAAGGGATATGGTTCAACAGATTGTTCTGTTAATTCATCAAACTGTTAAATTTAATACACACTTGAAGAATTAGAAAAATCTAAAAAAAAATTAGAGAACTCAAGAAAGTTCACGAACTTTGACAAAGTCAAGCTTTAAGAGATGATTATTGTAAACTCTAGAAAAGTCCTAATAAAAATCTTGTAATAAACTAATAATATTATAAAGTAGTGACTAGAGAAAAAGCCAAGTCCACCGACTTGGACAATGGTGGCAGCTTAAGTGTATAAATAGATGTAGTCTCTTGTACAAAGACAAGAGAGAGAGAAAAGGCCAAATAAGCCTAGCAAACAGTTTCTAGTTGCTGAAGGCCAATAAGCCTAGCCCTCTATAAAGTCTTGTACCCATCTATTGTTGAATAAATAAAATCACTCTTTTGTTCTCTAAAACCCAACACAAACGTCCCACATCCATACAAGCTCTTGCCAAGAGTATAAAACTTGTGGTACTAGAAAAGATCAATCAGAAATGGTTAATCACAGTCTAGATCATGCATCAGCCGATGAAAACAACAGTGTAAAACAGGGTCCTGATGAGTCTTTTTAAAGCTCATCCACCACCTAACAATAGAAATGTGAAGGGGAAATCGAGCTTACTGCTAGCAATATCTACATTTGGATATCAAATTATGCGATATCCTCATTTTGTTGAGCTTTGTTGATTTACTTCGGAATTCAAAGAAGGTTCCTCTGCGGACATAGTTGACCTTGGAAGTGCTGGCCATTCAATTCTTGTATAGTTCGTCCTAACCCAATCGAAGAGGTGGCTGTTGGTTGTAGCTCCAGCAACATTAAAAGCAAAGAAAATTTTGTTCTAGTTAGAGGCCTGATTGCTGTCGGTTTGTCGGCATACAGAGGTTTCTACGCATCACTCACAGAAGTCTCCTTTGAAATACAGAGAGTTCTTGAGCTTCTAGTTTACAGATCAATGCAAAGATCCAGGCTGGGAGAGATAGATATCAATATATTCGCCTTTTATTGCAATTGGCCTATATGGGAGACATGGTTAATAGCTGGGCATGCTCCTGCACAGCTAAATGCTTATATTGCCATTGGTGTGCTTGTGGAATTTTCTTCTTCTCATTTAATTTAATTTTTCTTTTCATGGGTTGTCATCTAACAACGATGGCTCCCATTTCAGTTTAGAGTTGGATGCCCCAATGAAAATGGCAAACGCTAATTAAGCTAACCGATGTGAGACCTCTAGATGATCACCATGCGAACGATCAAGTTCAAAATGAGGAACCCAAGCCAAATGGTACTAGCAAATGCTCCGATGGGCTTGAAGTGCCAGAAATTGGTCCTCAAGGTTTGATAACGAAAAAGTTTGTAGTGTTGACTTAAATGAAGAAGATGGTGATTTGGGTCATCCTAATTCTGTAGGTGGACTTGAAATTTCTGATTTGTCTGGACAGAAAAGCATCCTAATGAACTCTACTCTGGATAAATCTCTTCTTGATTCAGATGAAATTTTGAATGACCAGAATGTGACAAGCCGATGCCCAAACTAAAAAATATGTGACAAGCCCTAAACCACATGAGCTAGAAAATGACAAAAACCATGTAGTTGTCAATGGAGATTGTGGGAACCGAATTTTAGCAAAATCCTAGGTCAAATATTTCCTTCCATTTGGGGATTATTTGATTTGGGGATTCTTGCCTTGAATTAGGGATTTGATTCTCATTAAATCCCTGATTGATTTAAATCTCCTAAAATCAGGAAAAATAATTCTTTTCCCAACAAGGATTATTTTTCTCCAAACCCTAACCCTACGAGGCTCTATAAATACGAGGCTATGCAAGGCATGAGGTAAGCCATTCTAAGCTCTCAAATTACTGCAAAAATTCCCCTCCTTGTCGCCTCCTCCCTCTCTCTCTTACACAAGGCTTCGGCCACCATACACAGCTCGGGCCATCTGGTTCTCTCCCCATGAGAGCTTCATACCCTTTTTAGCTATCGTTTCTCTACGAATCAATCAAACTAACTTAGGCATCGGAGGGTCTTTTGCCAACACCCCCCAGGTGTGGTCCTCTTATTCCGATTGGTTTTGCAGGGAGAAAGAGTTTGAGGAATGAGAAAGAGAAATATATTGATCAAATATTCTAAGGGACGAAAATCACTCCCACAGAGATGCTGGATCCTTGAAACATTCAAATGGATTTGAAGACACTGAATTTGTTGTCATTTCGCAGGATGGTTGAACTTATGATGAATTTGGCCTCATTAAGCTCTCTAGCTCTAGTACAGTATGCAATGAGCTTAATGGTTTATCCTCCGTGGATGCTAGGTATTGGACAGAATGATGGTAAGTGTGATGTCGATGAGCATATTATGGATGTCAACTTCTCGGGCAAAACAAGTCTCACTAGCGAGTCTCGGTTCTATGCTTGTATCGTTGTTGCCCTACATGTCTAGATATCCTCTACAATTTGACACAAAAAATTCTTATTCACAAATGGTGATCCAATAGGAGCCTATTGACTGCAGAGGATGCCCATGATATTGTTGCATCAGTGTCTATGTATGTTCTTGCAACAGTTCATCATGGTTGTCTAAGAGGTTTGATGAGGAGTTAAGAGATAATACCAAGATGAAAGTGACAGATTTCATGAAGACTGTAAGGAAACATTATGCCATAGATGTAACTGAGGCTCAAGTTTATAAAGCCAAGAGTTTTGCAAAAATCAGAATTCAAGTTAGTATTGAAGAGAAATATGGAAAGGTGTGAGATTATTGTGAGGAGAAGAGTTTAACCCTAGAATTATCATTGTGAAGACTGATTTGCAGGGTGAGAATCCTATGTTTAAGAGGATTTATATATGTTTTGGAGCACTTAAAAAAGGATTTGTAGAAGGATGTAGACCAGTGTGGGTTTTGATGGGTGCCATGTTAAGGGTTCTCACCCAGGGTAGATTCTAAGTGCAATTGGGGTGGATGGAAATAATAGGATGTATCCAATTGCTTTTGTTGTTGTTGAAGTTGAAAACACAGAGACTTGGAGTTGTTTCTTTGACATATTCTTTCAAGATGTTGGTATTCAAAATGGCAATGGGTGAGTTTTCATTACTGATAAGCAAAAAGGTTTAGGGAATGCCATTCATGATTTGATACCCAATGTTGAGCACATGCATTTTGTGTGGCACTTGCACAATAATTTCAAGCTTGCAGACCATACTAATCTAACTTTGAAGCAAAGATTGTGGGCAGCAACTATGGCAACAACATTACCTGTATTTGAGGCTGAAATAGTGCAGATGTTGGGTCAATCTAAGGCAGCATATAAGTGGCTTGAGGAGAGACCAGCTGCTCATTGAAGTCGATCACACTTTAGTAAAGTCCCAAAGTGTGATATACTTCTAAACAATTTGTGTGAGTGTTTTAATGCTGCAATTTTAAAAGCAAGGAATAAGCTCATTATTACTATTTTGGAGAGAATTAGAACATACTTGATGCTCAGAATGGCTAGACTTAGAGAGACAATGTGACCCCATGAAATTGGTCCAAGAATATTTACTATTATGGAGAAGAATACAATTGAATATGGTCAATGCATAGCTTTATATGCTGGTGGAGAGAAGTATCAAGTTAATAGTACGTTGGGAGCTATGTTTGTTATGGATTTAGAAAGACATATATGCACCTGCAGAAAATGGGACTTAAGTGGAATCCCATGTGCACATGCCTTGGCTGCGATAACAAAGAGTAAGCACAAACCTTTGGATTTTGTGCATGCAATTTTAAAAAGGCCAACATAGGATAGGGCTTATGAGGTCTATATAGGGGGTGGGGGGGGGGGGGTTTGTTTTTTTTTTTTTTTTTTTTTTTTTTTTTTTTTTTTTTTTTTTTTTTTTTTTTTTTTTTTTTTTTTTTTTTTTTTTTTTTTTTTTTTTTTTTTTTTTTTTTTTTTTTTTTTTTTTTTTTTTTTTTTTTTTTTTTTAAAAAATTTTTTTAAAAAAAAAATTTTTTTTTTTTTTTTTCCCCTTCCCCTTAAAAAAAAAAAAAAAAAAAAAAAAAAAAAAAAAAAAAAAAAAAAAAAAAAAAAAAAAAAAAAAAAAAAAAAAAAAAAAAAAAAAAAAAAAAAAAAAAAAAAAAAAAAAAAAAAAAAAAAAAAAAAAAAAAAAAAAAAAAAAAAAAAAAAAAAAAAAAAAACTCTAATACCTATTCAAGCATTGATGAGTCGATTTTATATTATATATTTAGCCTCATTCTTAGTATATTTTGGTTAATATTTTGGAAGAATTTTGATACTTTGAATTATATTTCCAATATAGGACTTTCGACTTCCTCTGGAGCAAAACATAATCAAATGGACGAATTTTGGAGTAATTCCAGTTGGAGGACGTTCATGAGCCACTTAGCTTGATCGTATCAAAATATCAGACTTTTCCACCAAGCGATGATTTCCTGGCGAATAAATGAAGGAGCGATGTGCAGTGCTGGAATAGTGACGTTTTGGGCTTGTATTGCGTTTTTGGAGCCCAAGATGACCTCGGATGGGTTCATGGCCTTCTGGAGAAGTGTTCGGAATATTTTTATCTTTAAAACGAGCTATCTTGGGCCAGATTTGGAGGAGATTTGAGGCCAAAACGTGGCTGACCAGATTATTGGCAGATTCTCTTAAACCCATTTGGACTTTATTTCCTAGTATTATTTTATTTTAACTTAGTTTCCTTGTGGGGATTGGGTAGCTAGGTTTTAGGAGGTATTTAAACTCCTTTTCACAGCAATTTAGGGATTCCTTTCTTTTTACTTCTTTTTGGCTTTTGGAGCAATTGCTAGGGTTTTGGATTTTCGCGACTTTCAGGTGTTTTCATTCTTATTCTTCTTAATGTTATTTTCTTGGATTTCAATTGTGAACATGCGTAACTAACTCTCTTTTGCTAGGGTGAGGCCACGAGCCTTAGCAAGAATATGTAGTTTCTGTCCAATTTGCTTATGATTATATGCATGCAGGTTTTCGAATTATTCATCACTGGGTTAAACTATCTAAGTGTCTTGATGCTTGATCACCATTAGGATGTTTAGAAAAGTAATTTGATGCAGTTTTGGTCGGAGGTCGGTCCCTGAAATTGACGAAGGCTTCTTGTGATTAATATGTGCAAGTTCACTTAGGATGAATACCACGTCTTAAGGGTTGCATGGTTTTTCAAAAGGTTTCACAGAACTTAATGAGTCATGTATGTTTAGATTTGATCTGAATACCACAGACGGATTGCATGTGTGATATACGCTCTATGTTGGGGGTCCAAGTAGGCATATATTAGGAATACCTAACCTTCGAAATATGCATGTATATGTCATAAGTAATTGGGGGAACTATATAGAATTGTTAAGGTGACGGCGGATCCCTAGTGCTTTCTTAATTTGATTTCTAAAAACACAACTGTTTCTCTTGCTCTTAGCTTTAATTTTGCATATTGCCTTATTTTTATTAGTTAAATTCTTTTTAATTTAATGTCTTCAAATCAAACATCTCAACTTTCTCTTTTGCAATAATTAATTAGAATTTGGTTGCTACGAGTTATTTAATAATCCCTGCGGAGAACGACCTTGCGAGAATCATTTATACTACAACAACCTTGTCATTCTTGCAAGTTTTGTAAGAGTTTTAACCCTGTTTGCGCAGGTACTAAAAAGTCTATCAAGCATATTGGAGAAAAACAGGGCATGTACCTATCAAGCCACTTGTTTATTACGTCCAACCAGGAAGGCCCAAATTGAGCAAAAATAAAGAACCTGATGAAATACCAAGAGGGGTAACAAAACTAAGAAGGTATGGCATTGTATTGACATGCTGCAACTGTGGACAAGTAGGTCACAATTTGCAAGTTGTTCCCAAAATGGATAGGTTATATATATATATATATATATTATTTATTTATTTATTTATTTACACATTTCATTTGTTGAAAATGGCTATGTTAACATATGATTTGTTGTTTTTGCTATGTTAACATGTGATTTGTTGTTATTGACAATGAAAGGGCAACCTAGACGTACTAGAGCAAGATGCGGCAGGAAGGGAAGATGAGCTGTGAGGGGAAGAGGTACATGGGGAAGAGGAGCTGCAACTGTTAATGGAGGTGTTGATACTTCTAGTGCCAATGCAAGTGGAATGGTTGGTGTTAGGGGCAGAGGTGTTGTGAAAGGTATATGTGTTGTGAGTGAACAACAACAAACTCAGGCCACACCAAAGTTTAATATAAGTACTTGGATTAAACCTTGATGTTTTGGATCAATAATTGCATTATTGTGATATCTTTTGAAGGCTTAAGAGAGCTATGGTTGCAACAGGTGAGAAGAGGAGCCCATGTCTCCTAAGTCATAGAAAACCAATCTATTTGCTGGTTCACAACCTACTCAAGTGTAACATCCCACATCGACCAACGAAGAGGGGGTGATGTGTCTTATATGTACATGCCCGCCTCTATCTAGCACGAGACCTTTTGGGAGCTCACTGGCTTCGGAGTCGTGGGAACTCCAAAATTAAGCGAGTTGGGGCTAGAGCAATCCCAAGATGGGTGACCCACTGGGAAGTTGCTCGTGAGTTCCCAAAAACAAAACCGTGAAGGCAGAGAGAGGAGCCCAAAGCATTCAATATCGTGCTACAGCAGAGCCGATCCCAGGATGTCACAATTTGGTATCAGAGCTACTCTGATGTGTGGTGCAAGTGCATCGACGAAGACGTTGGGCCCCTAAGGGAGGTGGATTGTAACATCCCACATCGACCAACGGAGAGGGAGTGATGTGCCTTATATGTATATGCCCGCCTCCATCTAGCACGAGGCTTTTTGGGAGCTCACTGGCTTCGGAGTCGTGGGAACTCCGAAATTAAGCGAGTTAGGGCTAGAGCAATCCCAAGATGGGTGACCCACTGGGAAGTTGCTCGTTCCGAGAACAAAAAAAAAAAAAAAAAAAAAAAAAAAAAAGAAGGCAGAGAGAGGAGCCCAAAGCGGACAATATCGTGCTACGGCGAAGTCGATCTCGGGATGTGATATCAAGGTTCAAGTTCCCAACCTGTGAAATTTTCAAGTTCACAAGCTCCTTCACAACTCACCCAAAGTTCACAAGCTCCAATTTCATAAGCTCCTCAAGGTTCAAGTTCACAACCTCAAACAATGGTAACTTTTCCAAAAATGCCTAGGTTCAAATCTCCATAAAAACGAATAAGGCCATGGAGAGTTTAGTCAGATATTTGAAGTGAATGATTGAAGATTCATGATGTTTATTTTGGTTTTGTGGATCATTTTGGTTTGCAGCTCTTTAAGGGTTATATTTTGAACTGATTTTGTACAAATAATATGTAAAGCTTTAGTGATGAAGACGTATTTTGAACTGAATTTGGACAAACTTTGATGGTAAAGCTATATGTTGTGGATGTGTATGTTTAAGGGATTTTTGACAAGACTGTTTAAGGGATGTGTCTGCGTATTTTGAAGTGCTATTAATGTAATGTATTGTGAATTCAAATGTTGTATTTTGGCATACTTTGAAGTGTAGTCCATATATTTTGTGTGACAGTTACTATTTCAATTGTCAAAATGAGAGCTTGCATTTTCATTCACCAAAATAACTCTTACATTGATTACATTGGTCACAACACTCAAAATGAAGCCAATTATACACCATTTCTTATCCTTACAAAAAGCCAATTACTCATCCCTTACTAACCATTACAAATTGTCAATCACCCATCCCTTTCTAACCATTGCAAATTGCCAATCACCCATCCTTTTCTAACCCTTACAAAATGACAAGCACCCATCCCTTTATAACCCTTACAAAATGCCAGCTACCCATCCCTTTCTACAGCTGCCCAGTGGTGCCTTTATCTTCATTCAAAATCAACCACATAATAACCCCAAACATGCACAATGACACCTAAAACCATGGGTTTTTCAGCTTCGAATTCCCTATCTTTTTTCTGCTTCCAACTTATTAATTCTCATTAGCAGTCCCCCCACTCCCACATTTGACAACAATTATGCAAAGATAGAGTTTTAAAACTTGGAAACGCAAAACTACAAACTTGAAACTCAAACTTCAAAATTCAATTCACTTGCGCACAAACATAAAATCTTCGTCCAGGATGTGAAGAAGTCCAAATTTTTGCAATGTAGACTCGTGACGGCAATGTCCATGAACTGCCGTATTCGAACTCCGAACTCCCTCTGCGTGACCCATCAAAGTTGCTAAGGTAACCCCCCCCCCCCCCCACCCAAAAAAAAAAGATGGAAATCGCCATAAACAAATGGAGAACCAACCTTGGTGGGCAAAATGAGAAATGAGGTTCACATAGGTAATTCAATCCATGAGGAATGACCAAAATAAAACTCAAAAGAGAGTCAAATGGACGGATTAATGGATGAAATGTGGGAGTTTTGACGGTTTGGGGAACATTGATAATAAAATTTAATTCTAGCCCTTAATAAAAAAAAAAAAAAAAAAAAAAAAAAAAAAAAAATGGGGTAAATTGATAGTTATGTACAAGTTCAGGAGGCCATTTGGCACTTTACCCAATTGATAATACGGGTACTAACTAGAGGTGCCAAACGGGATGGAGTGGCTCAACACAGCACGTGACAGGACCCGCCCCGAATTTCCCAGAACCCGAGACGAATCCTGCGGAGACCTCGGCATCACACCCCTGCCGAGTTCACTCCTTAAAACTATGTCCTCTTTTACCAAAGAGGATTAAGGGCACGAGACTTTCTGCCGAAATTTCGGCAGAGTCTCCCCTGTAAATTGAACATTCCCCAAAATTTCCACCTGCATAAAACACATTTTATAACCCAACCAGCAGCACGCACAATATAATCTCATGCAATTTACATAAATGGCCTCCGGCCTTCAAATGATTCTAACAGAACTGCCTACACTGTTTTTAAAACAACTTAATGCATCAAACATGCACATAACCAATTCAAAATCTATCTATGCACACCTTCGCTCACTCAATCCACCGGACAAGCCTCAATTCAACCAAGTTTCGGAACCAACCACGAGGTCCGCATCATACTCGATAAAACCACCTAAGTGGTGTCTAGGCCGTGGCTGCACCTAGGCGCTATCCCAGGCTGCCTACGTACCCTACTAAGGGATCAAGCCACACGTAGCTCTTTCCTATCAATCCTGGCTCCTAATATCAAATAAACCATTACATCCATATAAATTCATACATTCTAAGGTTTATCCATCACAACACACCAAACACAATCACATAGCTCCCCTCATACGACGGGACGCACCCGGCCTCGTATGGGGTCTGTCTACACGCCGGCTAATCCAAAGACGCGTGCGACCTCAACCCTGGGCCTGGCTACATTCTCACCAGCCCTTACACAATCATATCTCCCCTCATACGTCGGGACGCACCCGGCCACGTATGGGGTCTGTCAACACGCCGGCTAATCCAAAGACGCGTGCGACCTCACACTGGGCCTGGCTACATTTTCACCAGCCATCACACAATCATATCTCCCCTCATACGTCGGGACGCACCCGGCCACGTATGGGGTCTGTCAACACGCCGGCTAATCCAAAGACGCGTGCGACCTCACACTGGGCCTGGCTACATTCTCACCAGCCCGCACACAATCATATCTCCCTTCATACGTCGGGACGCACCCGGCCACGTATGGGGTCTGTCAACACGCCGGCTAATCCAAAGACGCTTGCGACCTCACACTGGGCCTGGCTACATTCTCACCAGCCCTCCTTCTCACCAGCCATCACACAATCATATCTCCCCTCATACGTCGGGACGCACCCGGCCACGTATGGGGTCTGTCAACACGCTGGCTAATCCAAAGACGCGTGCGACCTCACACTGGGCCTGGCAACATTCTCACCAGCCCGCACACAATCATATTTCCCCTCATACGTCGGGACGCACCCGGCCACGTATGGAGTCTGTCAACATCCGAGGAGGTACATAGGGTAGTGCATATAGCACTGCAAACTGACATTCAATTATAAAATCCACACATAATTTTTATACATTACTTTCTAATAATATAAACACCTTAACAAACAACTAGCATCCGATAATCCCCCATAACCCCCATAACATCAGGACCTATCACTACGGTCATTTTAATCTTCCTAGGAATGTAATACTACCTAGGAGGTCCCACGGACAAACCAGGGTCAACCTACCCAACCTTGGTCAAATGGACCCGTGGGGCCCACGAACTCCAAATTTCAATCTGACAGTCCCTATAGGTCCTACCATGTCTAGAACACACGTCCTGCAAGTTTGGTCCAGATCGGACGGTCGGATCGCTCACGATCGCACAATCGGACGGTTACTAAAACCCTAACCCTAGGGTTGGCATTTCCGGAGTATCCGGGACTCCGTTTTATGATATGTCGAATCCTACACGATCCTGGAAATACTTAGATCAACATATTATAACTTTAGGACCATCCAACGGTCCAGACCTAACGGTAACCAAATTAAAATCCGAGCACACCTACGCGCTCGTGACATCGAGAGGATCACATTGGGACAAAAATGCCCCTCAGCTACAGTGCCCACGCGCCGGCAGCGCGTGGGTGTCCAAAGCGATATCGCATCGCCAGAAAAACCACAAATCACTGCTCAAGACTCCTACCCTAGGTAAAACACTATATTTGGAGTCACTTTTGTTCTTGGGCATACCCCAAAAACTGACCGGAAGTGGCCGGAATCGCGATCCCGAAACCGGCCGAATTTCAATTCGTAGATCGAGCTACTTACGCTACAAATTGATCAATTCCTACCCAACAGGCAGCTAGAGCTCAGAAAATAGGTGAGAAACCATACCTCACTTGCCGGAATCGGTGGCCGGACGACGGAGAACGAAGCCGGCGAAGTTCCTGTCAAAACCGGAGCTTTTCTCTTCGATTTTTCGGCGAAATCTCGACGGCTGGCGGCGGGACCTGGCCGTGCTCTCGTCCGGCCAAAACGTGGCCGGCTGTTTCAACCGTCGCGAACCAGAGGAGAGAGAGAGAGAGAGGGACGCGCGGGAAAGAGAGAGTGAGTGACGGGGACAGTTCCGTCTTTTTAACCAAAAATTCTATTTCAAAATATTTACGATTTTGCCACTGAGGGTATTTGGATCGTATCTCTCTCGTTACAACTCCGATTCGAGCCCACTACGTGTCTACGAACTCCGGAATTCCCAAATTCCTTCTGGGTAAGAAAATGACTAAAATACTCCTATCCCACGGGTAAATTCTTAATTTCGCTCAAATTAATTAAAACAGGGGATAAATTTGGAGTCGGGGTGTTACAGCACGAGCCCAACCTGTTTAAATGAGGCACGGCACGACATAGGCAAGAATATTAATAAGCCATTCTCGGCACAGCACGAAAACTTGGGCCAGGCCGGGATTAAAAAATGAGGTCCAATGGACCGAGTCGGCCCATGGCTCGACGTGGGCCAGGTTTGGCCTGAGCCCGCTTCAAGCACGGTCCGAGCCCAAGCCCGGCCCACTTAACAAATTTTTTTCTCCAAAGTCAAAATGCAATAATTTGACATCTAATGTCAATATTTATATGGGTTAAAAAAAATAATAAATAATATATTTGGTGTCTTTCATTTTAGGGAAATTACCTGGGTCCTTAATTAATTAAACATACTAACCAAAAATTAATTAAACAACATTGGACGTGATATCTAATTAGTACATATGATATATACGCTTCTCTTATAATCAAAGCAAGACATTTCTTCACACTTTTTTCCCTCTGCCCTTTCATATTGTTTGGATGTTTTATTGATTAATGTTTTCAAATAGTTCATCATTTCTTGCCTCTAATTATATTTTTAATGTTTATAATTTGAATTATCTAGTGAAAAAAAATCAAGTGAAAAAAATTCAAATTAAATGGGTTGGTTCTTGGGCCCGAGTATGGCACGATCCCGGCCCGGCCCGTTTCATTATGGACATGGGCTTTATGCAGGCCTGAATCGATGATTTTACTAAGTGGGCCAACACGGCACGAGCAGATAAATTAAATGGGTTGGCTCGGCCTTGCACAAAATCATTAAAAGCACGAGTTTAAGTGGGACGGAGCGGCCCGGCACAGCCCGTTTGACACCTCTAGTACAAACATCAATACACTAGTAATACGTAATTGAAATTCACCCTATTTACTTATATTACAACACACATCAACAATATGAGATTGAAAAGACCAAAACCATGAGATTTCATGGTTAAAAGGCTAAAGCTAATTTACAACCTTACAAAGCTTTTTCACTAGTATCATGGTGTTCATGATCTGGTTACACAAGTTCGGAACCAACACAATTTTCTTGTCACTCAACAAAGACTCCTACATGGATCCAAACCCACAATGGCTCACAAGGCACCTAATTAATGAGTAGCTCAAAATGGCTATTTGCTACACCCAACCCCAAAAAACCACCCCTCTCCCTTTCACCCTCTCTTCAAACCTGTCTGGCAATGCCTCTTTAATTGTTGCATAGGCCGCAGGTCGTTTGAGAACCACAAAAAAAGGCAACCCAGTTAGCTCAAACCCCAACACAAGCTCTTGGAATTGATCCTTATCAAGGATCAACTGACTCTCAAATGCACAAAACACCACCGACCCTGCTTCCTCAAACCCACCAAGCCAGTTAGCCCACATGTCTTCTAAAGGTGGGCTATTCTTGTTTGAGTCTTCCAACCCATATACTAGTCCAATTAAAAGCATAGGCCTTTTGTGTTGTGCAGTCAGGTAATCGTATAAATGACCTTCAATATCTCTACATGTTTTTATGCAAAATGCGTCACTTTCTGTGATGGCAGTTGTGAACCTCTAGTAAAGTATGAGCCCACCTAATCCAAACGGCTTCCATAACACTAACATGGAGTGAATTTCACAACCAGGAAGCAGCACCACATGTTGTGATTGGTATCCAGAAGGTAGGTCGCGTAGTTGCTCCTTGATGATAGTACCAGTAAGGCTAGGGCTGTAATTTCGTGCCGGCACAATAGAGAATGCATGCACAGCTGCAGCTGTAGTGTTGTAGTAAATAGATTTGATCCCAACCCCAAGTTTCCATGTGAATTCTGGTACCCAATGAACAAAGTAGTAGAAAATCATGTCGATCTTCTGGTCGAGGACACTGGCTTTTAGGATTTCTTGGATTTGCTTACAGTTTTGATCCACAGCAACATAGACCAAATGGATCAAAGTTGTCGAGACCTCAGAGGCAAACTCAATGCCCTCATAGAGGCCTTCAATGTGAGGGACAGTGATGGGACAAAATGTGATTAGGTCTGGGTGAAGATTAAGATGTTGTAGCTGAATTCGAGCTTTTTTGGGCATTAAGAAAGAGATTCTATGGCCTCTAATAGCCAGCTCATTAGAGAGGTGGAGGAAAGGAATCATGTGTCCTATTAAAAAGAATGGGAACATGGCTATGTGAAAATTATTTGAACTCTCAACTCCATTACGCTCCATCATGTAGTTAACTTCTATTCTAGCTAGAGGTGTCAAGCGGGCCTTGCCGAGCCAGCCCGTCCCATTTAAACTCGTGCTTTTAACGTTTTCATGTCGTGCCGAGCCGGCCCATTTAATTTATTAGGCCATGTCGTGCCACCACATTTAGTAAAATCATTGTTCATGGCCCAACCCAAAGACCATGACCACAAAGTCCACTTCAACTTTTCATCTTTAAACAACTTATTACTTTATATGTGAAGAAATGTCTTGCTTTGATTATAAAAGAAGCGTATATGTCATATGTAGTGATTAGATATCAAGTCCAATGTTGTTTAATTAATTAAGGATCCAGGTAATTTCCCTAAAATGAAAGACATCAAATATATGTTTATGATTATAAAAAATAATTAAAAAAAACCATATAAACAATGATATTAGATGTCAAATTTTTGCATTTTGAATTTTGAGAAAGAAAAAAAAATTAAGTGGGTCGGGCTTGGGCTCAGGCCGTGCTTGAAGTGAGCTCGGACCAAGCCATGGGCCGGTCCGGTCCATTGGACCTCATTTTTTATCCCGGCCTGACCCAAGTTTTCTTGTAGTGCCGATCATGGGCAATTAATATTCATGCTCGTGTCGTGCCTTATTTAAACGGGTTGGGCTCATACCGTGCTGGCCCAGCCCATCCCGTTTGACACCTCTAATTCTAGCTCTCTTAGCCTCTTCTCGTAGTCTCTCTTGCTATGATGGGAGGGCAAAGACGCTAGTGATCGCTGGTGGCTGGACAAAACCATCATTGGGATTTCTCAAACGTAATTGTGATGGTGCTTAGAGTGCCAATCGTATGGTTGGAGCAGGGGGTTGGGTGTTGAGGGATGACTCTGGGTGCTTTCGTCTGGCTGGCGGGGTTGGTAGCAGTGTCTAAATGCCCTGGGAGCTGAAGCTGAGGTAGTTAAAGCGAGCTTGGAAGTCGGAATTGATTATAGCGCGCAACAGATAGTGGTTGAATCAGATTCTAAGCTTCTCGTGGATGCATTGCAAAGCCATGCTAGCATTAATGTGATCTTGGATGGCATAGTGCACGATAGAGTTGCCAAACGGGACGAAACTGCCCAACACGGTACAAGCTCAGCCTATTTAAATGAGGCATGGCACGACATGAGCACGAATATTAATGAGCCGTACTCAGCACAGCATGAAAACTTAGGCCAAGCCGGGATTAAAAAATGAGGTCTAATGGACCGAGCCGGCCTATGGCCAGAGCCCGCTTCAAGCATGGCCCACTTAACAAATTTTTTTTCTTCTCAAAAGTAAAAATGCAATAATTTGACAATGTCATTGTTTATGTGGGTTTTTTTTATTTTAATCATAAACATATATATATGATGCCTTTCCTTTCAGGGAAATTACTTGGGTCCTTAATTAATTAAACATATTAACTACAAATTAATTAAACAACATTGGATTTGATATCTAATCAGTACATACAATTTATACGCTTCTCTTATAATCTCAAAATAAGACATTTCTTCACATATAAAATAATAAGTTGTTTAAAGATGAAAAGTTGAAGTAGACTTTGTGGAGTTTGACACTTTTTGCCATCCATCCTTTCATATTGTTTGGACGTTTGATTGATTAATGTTTTCAAATAGTTCATCATTTCTTGCCTCTAATTATATATTTAATGTTTATAATTTGAATTATCTACTGGAAAAAAAAAACAAGTGAAAAAAATTCAAATTAAATGGGTTGGTTCTTGAATTATCCCGGCCCGGCCCGTTTCAATGTGGACATGGGCTTTGTGCAGGCATGAATCAATTATTTTACTAAGTGGGCCAGCACGGCACGACCAAATAAATTAAATGGGCCAACCTGGCCTTGCACGAAATCATTAAAAGCACGAGTTTAAATGGGACGGGTTAGCCCGGCACGACCCCTTTAACACCTCTAGTACTAACATCAATATACTAGTAATACATAATTGAAATTCACCCTATTTACTTATATTACAACACACAGCAACAATATGATATTGAAAATACCAAAACCATGAGATTTCTTGGTTAAAAGGCTAAAGCTAATTTACAACCATACAAAGTTCTTTTAAATTCTGGATAAACCTATCAATATAACCCCTCATAAACCCTGGCTCTGATAGTATCCCTCTCCATTTCGCAAGGTTCTTCTTCAGAGAAACACCCAACTCATTTTCCTTATCCATCACAGTTGTAATGGTTTTGCTCAAGCTATCCTTTGAAAACCATCCATTTTCTTCTCTCTCTACCTCTATAGCTCTTTCACCAGTATCATGGTGTTCATGATTTGGTTACACAAGTTCGAAACCAACACAATCTTCTTGTCACTCAACAAAGACTCCTCCATGGATCCAAAGATTTAGAAAATCATTATCTATTATCATTGTAAGAACTACAAAAAAATGAAGTATGGGATAAAATATGATTTTATTAATATGGTGGATGTATAACTATATATTCATATTTATGGAAAGAAAAAAAAAGAACTATGAAGTTATGAACAAATAAAAAAATGGAGACATAAACATATAGACAAATGTATATAGAGAACTACGAAAGAAAGGGAAACATAGAAACACACCTATACATAGAAAAATAAATAAATAATTGACAAAAAAATCCATATAAAAAAAAAAATTGTCCCATTTTGACCCGGCCGGATCCGATAGGCTTTTTCAAGCCAACCCATTGACTAGGCCTAGCTAGGAGGTGGTCTCTTCCTTTTGTAGTGAAAGGTGAGGCAAGTTGCCTTGCCTCCACGCTAGGTCGATGGGCTTTCTCAAGCCTAGAACATGGGCCGGGCTTGAGCTTCAAATTTTCTAAAAAAGTCTGGCCCGATTAGGCCCATTATTTTTTCTCTCCTCTTTAAAGCCCAACTCGGCCCGGCTCATTGACGAGGCCTAGTTAAAAGTAAGCAAAATGTCATAGCAAAATGCTAGATATTAAACTCCCCACTTTCCTCTGTTTTAATTAAAAATTAATTTCAGTATAAGTGCACTTAATTTGGATGAATTAAATTCTAATTTTTCAAACATTTCTCTTCTCAACTGAAGTTCGGCTCATTATTGAGTGGTTTGGCTTGGACTTGACTGTCTAAAGCTCGGCCCGGCCCGTTTGAGCCCAAGAAAGTCCAGCTTGGCCTATGGCGTCACATACATATATATATATATATATATAATCAAGTTTAATGAAAGATGGAGAAAATCATTATCTATTATCATTGTAAAAATTAAAAAAAAATAAAGTAGGGGATAAAATATGATTTTATTAATATGGCAGTTGTATAACTATATCTTCATATTTATGGGGAAAAAAACTATGAAGTTATGAACAAAGAAAAAAATGGAGACATAAACATATAGACAAATGTAAATATAGAACTATGAAAAAAAAACATAGGAACACAGCAAAACATAGAAAAAAAATATATAAAGAGCCCATTATTTTTTCTCTTTTCTTTAAAACCCAACCCGGCCCGGCCCGGCCCATTGATGAGGCCAAGTTAAAAGTAAGCAAAATGTCATAGACAAAATGCTAGATATTAAACTCCCCACTTTTCTATGTGTTAATTAAAAATTAATTTCAGTATATATGCATTTAATTTGGATGAATTAAATTCTAATTCTTCTTATTTTTCGAACATTTTTCTTCTCAACTGAAGCTCACACGAGTTGAAATGAGGAGGAGAAGGGCAAGAAACAATGAAGCTCCAGGAGTTGAAATTTCATTGAGTCAGTAGCGAGGACTTCGTACAAATCATGATGGTTGATGCCACCTTCGTGATAGAGATTTTGTTGAAGTTATGTGGTCACCATTTCAACACATTGGACTGGAAGACCACAATAGCATCTCCAGCAAGTCCTAGATAATAAATTATATTACGTCAAACATGCTCAAGTTGGAAAATTAAGTACCATTTTGCATTCTTGAGGATCTTCTTGAACTACATAGAATTGCAGCCGCTGCCAGCAGTAACAGTACTTATGTCATTCCTTCGATGAAGGAACTCGCCTTTGAGTTCATCAATATGACATTGGGTTGGACGAGCATCGTACAGAATGCGGGGATGCTAGGTTCTTCAAGTTTGAAAGTAGAACACTTTATTGTGTATCTAAGACTATTTTATCTCCCCAAGGACTCACATATTATTAATATTGGAGGTTTTGTTTAGAAATATTGTTGCCTTTGAGCAATGTCATGGCTGCTCTTCTTACGTAAACAGTTATCTTTCCATCTTGGATGATTTTGTGAATGCACCGATGGATGTGGAGTTGCTTGTTAAGAAAAGAATTTTTATAAATATATTAAGCGACCACAATGAGGTGTCTACTCTGATTAACGACCTTGGAAAAGAGGTTGTCATCTCAGACTTCTATTTTGGAAGTGTTCGTGAGGAGTTGGACCGCTACTTGAAAAGCCCGTGGATAAAATGGAAATCCACTTTGAAGACACATTTTTTCAATTCCCCTTGGGCAACAAAGTAGATGAATACATTCATTATCTTTTTGGTGTTAAATATCATCTAAATGGTCTACTCAATCATTAAATAGTAAGTTTAAATAATAATATCCATAAATATTCTTTAATGATTTTAGTAATATAATATTATTAACTTAATATTTCCAATTGAATTTGCATGCAGGAAAGATTATGGAATTAGAGCTAACTTTTCATCCATTCAATGGAAATGGGTCCCTAGGCAAGCCAATAAAGCAGCTCATGATCAATCTGAAAGGAGGCCTTCATGCAGTGGTCATCATTCGGCCCTTGAGCTCATGGGCTAATAAGGGCCTGCCCCGATCATCGAGAAAAACCCTAGGCCGACCTATTGTGGGCCATGGACTAGGCTTGGGTTTGGCTGTCTAAAGTCTAGGCCAGCCCTTAGGCCCTGCCCCTTTGAGCTCATAAAGGCCCCGCCTGGCCCAACCATAAAAATGCGGCAACCCTTCTAGGGTCTTTTCTTCTCATGCTTCTTTGATGAGAAGGGTAGGAAGAGACACAAGAAGGCCCAGCCCTGTGTGAGTAAAGCGCATAGAATTCAGTGTGGTGACGTGGAGAAAGGGAATTATGTAGTCATTTAGTCCTCAACCAGTAGTGGGGTGAACTGTTTTTTTCCTTTTAAGAAGGATCGTTTTGATGGCCGTCAAGGTCAGTGTTTTTTTCTCCTTTTAGATACAATTGACACACACATATATATATATGGGGGCGGATCCATGGCTCTATGTTTTTTACACAAATTTTGACACAAATTGTCAACCATTACATTAGAAAGGATTAAATGGTTGAGATTATGTGTCTTTAATTACTTAAATTAAATTAAATCTCTAATTCGAAGTAAATTTCATTTTTATTTATTAGTTATGATAATCCCGAAAATAACTCATTATATTTCCCCCTTTTGTTTTCTTATCATTTTCTCTCTTCTCAATTAATATCCTGTGAAACCTCACCATTACCTCTCTCTCTCTCTCTCTCTCTCTCTCTCTCTCTCTTTCTCTCTCTCTCTCTCTCTGTTTTTTTTCCCTAACATCTTAATGGCTTACAAGCTTTAGCTTTTATTCATTATGATTCATAATAACATTAAAAAATATATGGCAAAAGATAGTTTGCTTGCAGTTCATTGTGTGTGTGTGGGTCGAGAGTTATAATCCATGTATAACTGTAACAACCCAAAAAATAAGCAGTAAAAAAAAGAAAAAAAACAAAGTTAGGGATGGAGAAGAAAAAGAATCAGAAACCTGTAAAGCTTTAGAAGAAAGGGGAGGAGGATGGGAAAGTCATTAACTGAAGAATTCTATAGGATAGAGAACGACGAAATAGGAAAATTTGATAAAACATTGATTGAGGATAGACAAATAAGAAAGAGAAAGTCAATTAATAATTATTTTCAATATATATTTTTCTTAAAAAATATACAATTAGTTTAGTTAATCTTAGCCATTCAATTCATTTCAATCTAATGATTGAAAACTTGTGTCAAAACTTGTGTCAAAAATATAGTGCCACGGAAGATTATTTTGATCAAACGAACAAAATTGAAAAATAGGCTTTTGAATTCTCCCTTTAGAAATAAAGGAAAGTTTTAGTTCGTAACATTTAGTTAAATCAATTGTTTGTTAAAGGATTATTTTGTTTTTTCCCTACTGTATTTACATGCTTTTTTCCCCTATTGGATATGTGTCTCAACGTTTATATGCAGTACACGATATATATGTTGTTCAAATTTTCTATACAATTAATAATCAACAAAGTTTTTTTGTAGATGTGTCCCATAATTTCCTTAAGTTTATGCTTTCTCCGTATATTATGTGTTGGGACGTTAAAAGTAAGCAAATTATCATAGCAAAATGCTGGATATTAAACTCCCTACTCTAGGTTTTAATTAAAAATTAATTTGGGTATATATGCATTTAATTTGGATTAATTAAATTCTAATTTTTCAAACATTTTTCTTATCAACTAAAGCTCGGCCCGGCCCATTTGAGCCCAAGAAAGTCCAGCTTGGCCCTCGGGCTTATATACATATATATATATATATAATCAAGTTTAATGAAAGATGAAGAAAATCATTATCTATTATCATTGCAAGAATTTTAAAAAAATGAAGTAGGGGATAAAATATAATTTTATTAATATGGCGGTTGAAATGAGGAGGAGAAGGGTAGGACAAATGAAGCTCCAATAAATATAGAAAATCCCTATATTTTATTGGCAGCTTCCATTAGACAGATGTTGGATACATCTGTCTCGAGAGAAGGACATTGCATCTATGGAGTTCCTGTCTATCTACGATGCAAAAGCAAGCAAAGATGTCTACATGCCTTCGGTAATATCCATAGGCCCACTCCATCATGGCAACGGAGACTTAAAACCGATGGAAGAACTCAAAAGGAGCTACTTGAAAAATTCCTGCATAGGGTCGACGTACCCTTGGAGGTCTACATTTAGAAGATAAAAGATCAAGAAGAAAAATTGCGCGCTTGCTATGCTGACGTCATTGAGTTCAGTGGCGAGGACTTCATACAAATCATGATGGTGGATGCCGCCTTCGTGATAGAGATTTTGTTGAAGTTATGTGGTCACTGTTTCAACCCATTAGGAGTGGATGACCACGATAACATCTCCAGCAAGTCCTGGATAATAAATTATATTATGCCAAACATGCTCAAGTTGGAAAATCAAGTGCTGTTTTGCATCCTTGAGGATCTTCTTGAACTACAGAGAATCGCAGCCGTTGCCATAAGTAACATTTCTTATGTCATTCCTTCGATGATGAACCTCGCCTTTGAGTTCATCAATATGGCATTTAGTTTGACAAGCATGGTACAGAATGTGGGGATGCTAGGTTCTTCAAATTTGAAAGTAGAACACTTTATTGCGTTTTTAAGACTATTTTATCTCCCCAAGGATTCACATATTATTTAGATAGGAGGGGAAGTGAAAGCTGTAAGTGCACCGAGCATCTCCGAACTACAGATGGCTGGAGTAAAAATTGTGTGGGAATCAAGCACAAGCTTATCTGCCATACGATTCGTGGACAGAATTCTAGAAATTCCAAGATTATTGATTCACAATGGTAGTGAGCTTTTGTTTAGAAATATTGCTGCCTTTGAGCAATGTCATGGCTGCTCTTCTTACGTAAACAATTATCTTTCCATCTTGAATGATTTTGTGAACGTACCGATGGATGTGGAGTTGCTTATTAAGAAAGGAATTTTTATAAATATGCTAACCGACCACAATGAGGTGTCTACTCTGATTAACGACCTTGGCAAAGGGGTTGTCATCTCAGACTTCTATTTTGGAAGTGTTTGTGAGGAGTTGGACTGCTACTTGAAAAGGCCGTGGATCAAATGGAAATCCACTTTGAAGAGACATTTTTTCAATTCTCCTTGGGCAACAAACGAGATTACCACATTCGGTATACTCAATCATTAAATAGTAAGTTTAAATAATAATATCACTTCATTAATGATTTCAGTAATATAATAATGTTAACTTAATATTCCCAATTGAATTAGCATGCCGGAAAGATTATGGAATTGGAGCTAACTTTTCATCCATCCAATGGAAATGGGTCCCTAGGCAAGCCAATAAAACAACTCATGATCAATCTGAAAGAGGCCTTCATGTAGGGGTCATCATTCGGTCCGTGAGCTCATGGGCTAATGAGGGCCTGCCTAGCTCATCAAGAAAAAGCCTGGGCCGACCTATTGTGGGCTATGGACTAGGCTTGGGTTTGGTTGTCTAAAGTCCAACCCAGCCCATAGGCCCAGCCTGTTTGAGCCCATAAAGGCCCGGCCTAGTCCGACCATAAAAGCGTGGCAGCCCTTCTAGGGTCTTTTCTTCTCATGCTTATTTGATGAGAAGGGTAGGAAGAGACACAAGAGAAAGGTATGATAATGTTTTAACTGATTCGAAGTTTGCGAGTGAAGTTGATAGGGAAGACTAATCTTTGTTTTTTTTAGATTCAGTATCTTGTTCTTTGAATTATTTTTCGATGTATATATATATATATATATATATATTTGTGTATTAATATGTATTTGTGTATTAATATGTATGTTAGATTAATTTACGATTTCTTGAAGTTAATGCTCTTGGAAGGAAGAATGAGGTTGATCTGTGAGTTACTGGTTAAAAGTGACCAACTTTGATTCTTGAGATTCAACCATTTGATTTGTGCACATCACGCCATCCCCCTTATATCCTTCTGTTTGTTTGTATGAGTTGTGGCCAGTGGCCGTATCTACTAAGGAATTGCTTCCATTAAACGAGTGTGCCTCTGTTGGCATCCAAGGAATTGCTTCTATTATGAAACTAACTGAACATCTCATTCGTAAATGGGTAAAATGCCTGAGGTGGGCACTGGAACAAATTCAGACCAAAAGAGAAAAAGATATTCATGAAATTTATTTTTATTTTTTTGGTCAACATTTTAAAAAAAAAAAAAAAAAAAAAAAAAAAAAAAAAAAAAAAAAAAAAAAAAAAAAAAAAAAAAAAAAAAAAAAAAAAAAAAAAAAAAAAAAAAAAAAAAAAAAAAAAAAAAAAAAAAAAAAAAAAAAAAAAAAAAAAAAAAAAAAAAAAAAAAAAAAAAAAAAAAAAAAAAAAAAAAAAAAAAAAAAAAAAAAAAAAAAAAAAAAAAAAAAAAAAAAAAAAAAAAAAAAAAAAAAAAAAAAAAAAAAAAAAAAAAAAAAAAAAAAAAAAAAAAAAAAAAAAAAAAAAAAAAAAAAAAAAAAAAAAAAAAAAAAAAAAAAAAAAAAAAAAAAAAAAAAAAAAAAAAAAAAAAAAAAAAAAAAAAAAAAAAAAAAAAAAAAAAAAAAAAAAATCTCTAATGCCTAGTCAAGCATATTGGAGAAAAACAGGGCATGTACCTATCAAGCCACTTGTTTATTACGTCCAACCAGGAAGGCCCAAACTAAGCAAAAATAAAGAACCTGATGAAATACCAAGAGGGGTAACAAAACTAAGGAGGTATGGCATTGTATTGACATGCTGCAACTGTGGACAAGTAGGTCACAATTTGGAAGTTGTTCCCAAAATGGATAGGTTATATATATATATATATATATATATATATATTTATTTATTTATTTATTTAGACATTTCATTTGTTGAAAATGGCTATGTTAACATATGATTTGTTGTTTTTTCTATGTTAACATGTGATTTGTTGTTATTGACAATGAAAGGGCAACCTAGACGTACTAGAGCAAGATGCGGCAGGAGGGGAAGATGAGCTGTGAGGGGAAGAGGTACATGGGGAAGAGGAGCTGCAACTGTTAATGGAGGTGTTGATACTTCTAGTGCCAATGCAAGTGGAATGGTTGGTGTCAGGGGCAGAGGTGTTGTGAAAGGTATATGTGTTGTGAGTGAACAACAACAAACTCAGGCCACACCAAAGTTTAATATAAGTACTTGGATTAAACCTTGATGTTTTGGATCAATAATTGCATTATTGTGATATCTTTTGAAGGCTTAAGAGAGCTATGGTTGCAACAGGTGAGAAGAGGAGCCCATGTCTCCTAAGTCATAGAAAACCAATCTATTTGCTGGTTCACAACCTACTCAAGTGTAACATCCCACATCGACCAACGAAGAGGGGGTGATGTGCCTTATATGTACATGCCCGCCTCTATCTAGCACGAGACCTTTTGGGAGCTCACTGGCTTCAGAGTCTTGGGAACTCCAAAATTAAGCGAGTTGGGGCTAGAGCAATCCCAAGATGGGTGACCCACTGGGAAGTTGCTCGTGAGTTCCCATAAACAAAACCGTGAAGGCAGAGAGAGGAGCCCAAAGCATTCAATATCGTGCTACAACAGAGCCGATCCCGGGATGTCACAATTTGGTATCAGAGCTACTCTGATGTGTGGTGCAAGTGCATCGACGAAGACGTCGGGCCCCTAAGGGAGGTGGATTGTAACATCCCACATCGACCAACGGAGAGGGAGTGATGTGCCTTATATGTATATGCCCGCCTCCATCTAGCACGAGGCTTTTTGGGAGCTCACTGGCTTCGGAGTCGTGAGAACTCCGAAATTAAGCGAGTTAGGGCTAGAGCAATCCCAAGATGGGTGACCCACTGGGAAGTTGCTTCGTTGAGAAAAAAAAAAAAAAAAAAAAAAAAAAAAAAAAAAAAAAACGTGCAGGCAGAGAGAGAGCCCAAAGCGGACAATATCGTGCTACGGCGAAGTCGATCCCGGGATGTGATATCAAGGTTCAAGTTCCCAACCTGTGAAATCTTCAAGTTCACAAGCTCCTTCACAACTCACCCAAAGTTCACAAGCTCCAATTTCATAAGCTCCTCAAGGTTCAAGTTCACAACCTCAAACTAAGGTAACTTTTCCAAAAATGCCTAGGTTCAAATCTCCATAAAAATGAATAAGGCCATGGAGAGTTTAGTCAGATATTTGAAGTGAATGATTGAAGATTCATGATGTTTATTTTGGTTTTGTGGATCATTTTGGTTTGCAGCTCTTTAAGGGTTATATTTTGAACTGATTTTGTACAAATAATATGCAAACCTTTAGTGATGAAGATGTATTTTGAACTGAATTTGGACAAGCTTTGATGGCAAAGCTATATGTTGTGGATGTGTATGTTTAAGGGATTTTTGACAAGACTGTTTATGGGATGTGTCTGCGTATTTTGAAGTGCTATTAATGTAATGTATTGTGAATTCAAATATTGTATTTTGGCATACTTTGAAGTGTAGTCCATATATTTTGTGTGACAGTTACTATTTCAATTGTCAAAATGAGAGCTTGCATTTTCATTCACCAAAATAACTCTTACATTGATTACATTGGTCACAACACTCAAAATGAAGCCAATTATACACCATTTCTTATCCTTACAAAAAGCCAATTACTCATCCCTTACTAACCATTACAAATTGTCAATCACCCATCCCTTTCTAACCATTGCAAATTGCCAATCACCCATCCTTTTCTAACCCTTACAAAATGACAAGCACCCATCCCTTTATAACCCTTACAAAATGTCAGCTACCCATCCCTTTCTACAGCTGCCCAGTGGTGCCTTTATCTTCATTCAAAATCAACCACATAATAACCCCAAACATGCACAATGACACCTAAAACCATGGGTTTTTCAGCTTCGAATTCCCCTATCTTTTTTCTGCTTCCAACTTATTAATTCTCATTAGCAGTCCCCCCCACTCTGACAACAATTATGCAAAGATAGAGTTTTAAAACTTGGAAACGCAAAACTACAAACTTGAAACTCAAACTTCAAAATTCAATTCACTTGCACACAAACATAAAATCTTCGTCCAGGATGTGAAGAAGTCCAAATTTTTGCAATGTAGACTCGTGACGGCAATGTCCATGAACTGCCGTATTCGAACTCCGAACTCCCTCCGCGTGACCCATCAAAGTTGCTAGGTAAGAATCTCTCCCCTCCCCCCCCCCCCCCACCCAAAAAAAGATGGAAATCGCCAGAAACAAATGGAGAACCAACCTTGGTGGGCAAAATGAGAAATGAGGTTCACATAGGTAATTCAATCCATGAGGAATGACCAAAATAAAACTCAAAAGAGAGTCAAATGGACGGATTAATGGATGAAATGTGGGACTTTTGACGGTTTGGGGAACATAATAAATAAATTAATTTATAAATTAATTCGATTCCACTTAATAAAAAAAAAAAAAAAAAAAAAAAAAAAAAAAAAAAAAGTGGGGGGGTATGGAATTGATAGTTATGTACAAGTTCAGGAGGCCATTTGGCACTTTACCCAACTGATAATACGAGTACTAACTAGAGGTGCCAAACGGGATGGAGTGGCTCAACACAGCACGAGCCCAACCTGTTTAAATGAGGCACGGCACGACATAGGCAAGAATATTAATAAGTCATTCTCGGCACAGCACGAAAACTTGGGTCAGGCTGGGATTAAAAAATGAGGTCCAATGGACCGAGTCGGCCCATGGCTCGACGTGGGCCAGGCTTGGCCTGAGCCCGCTTCAAGCACGGTCCGAGCCCAAGCCCGGCCCACTTAACAAATTTTTTTCTCCAAAGTCAAAATGCAATAATTTGACATCTAATGTCAATATTTATATGGGTTTAAAAAAATAATAAATAATATATTTGATGTCTTTCATTTTAGGGAAATTACTTGGGTCCTTAATTAATTAAACATACTAACCAAAAATTAATTAAACAACATTGGACTTGATATCTAATTAGTACATATGATATATACGCTTTTCTTATAATCAAAGCAAGACATTTCTTCACACTTTTTTCCCTCTGCCCTTTCATATTGTTTGGATGTTTGATTGATTAATGTTTTCAAATAGTTCATCATTTCTTGCCTCTAATTATATTTTTAATGTTTATAATTTGAATTATCTAGTGAAAAAAAATCAAGTGAAAAAAATTCAAATTAAATGGGTTGGTTCTTGGGCCCGAGTATGGCACGATCCCGGCCCGGCCCGTTTCATTATGGACATGGGCTTTATGCAGGCCTGAATCAATGATTTTACTAAGTGGGCCAACACGGCACAAGTAGATAAATTAAATGGGTTGGCCCGGCCTTGCACAAAATCATTAAAAGCACGAGTTTAAGTGGGACGGAGCGGCCCGGCACGGCCCCTTTGACACCTCTAGTACAAACATCAATACACTAGTAATACGTAATTGAAATTCACCCTATTTACTTATATTACAACACACATCAACAATATGAGATTGAAAAGACCAAAACCATGAGATTTCATGGTTAAAAGGCTAAAGCTAATTTACAACCTTACAAAGCTTTTTCACTAGTATCATGGGGAAAAAAAAAAAAAAAAAAAAAAAAAAAAAAAAAAAAAAAAAAAAAAAAAAAAAAAAAAAAAAAAAAAAAAAAAAAAAAAAAAAAAAAAAAAAAAAAAAAAAAAAAAAAAAAAAAAAAAAAAAAAAAAAAAAAAAAAAAAAAAAAAAAAAAAAAAAAAAAAAAAAAAAAAAAAAAAAAAAAAAAAAAAAAAAAAAAAAAAAAAAAAAAAAAAAAAAAAAAAAAAAAAAAAAAAAAAAAAAAAAAAAAAAAAAAAAAAAAAAAAAAAAAAAAAAAAAAAAAAAAAAAAAAAAAAAAAAAAAAAAAAAAAAAAAAAAAAAAAAAAAAAAAAAAAAAAAAAAAAAAAAAAAAAAAAAAAAAAAAAAAAAAAAAAAAAAAAAAAAAAAAAAAACCAGGTACTACAGTGCAGTTCCAGCTCAGTAATCATCAAATCTAGCCACTTCTGCCCCTTTCAGACTGAAGAGGCTCCAATTCTGCCCATTCAAAAAGCCTTCCAGGGCTTGAAATAGATTAAAGCTCTGCCAAACTCGAAAGTTGGTATCGATTTACAACTGAAACTTGACAGTTGAAGGTGTTGATGTTCCAATCTAGCACAAACATATCCAGTCCAGTCTGGATCAAAAGTAGCTATCCAGGCAGAAACTAAAGTCCAATGTTTTTTTTATCTCTTTCAGAGTTGGTATTTTCCCTTTTAAGCTTTGTAAAAGGTAGTTTAGCCAAAAACAGTTCACCTTCTTATCATTCATTCTGGCTAGAACTACCAATTTTTTACTGTGAAAAATTGTCAAGTCCTTACTAGTCTGAGGCAAGAAAAGAACTTACTTGGGAGATATTCCTCACCCAAATTCACAATCGTTTGTTTAGAAGTTAATAACTTGGGGCGCAAGTTATCTAATTTTAAGAAGTCTGCTAGGATTTTTATTGCGAGCAGTGGCACGCTCATACACAAAAGAAAATTGACTTGTTGACCACAAATGGTTTTCAAGCCAATGGGGAACTTTACCCTACCATCACAGGAACAAATCTAAAATGGGTGAACACTTGCCTTCATAGAACCTTGAATTCTTGACATACCTTGATACACAAACCACATACCAAACCTTGTTCTATAAATCACCACGCAGTTGCTAACTTTGCTCTTGGATTTATGAACTAATTCTTTACCGAAATCCTCTCTTTTCATCAAAGCACCCATCTAACTTTCCCTCATCTTGCTCCCAAAAACAACCTGAAACTTCATTGAATCTACCTTTTCTTTCCCTTTAAACCATTGGGACGGTTTCTTGGGCCTGGACTGTGCTAATGATGATGCCTCCACCTCAAGATAAGAAGCATCTTTTCGATTGCCACCAACTCAACAACATTCTCCTCATTATTCCTTGTCTTGCCTTCATATTTGTGGACCTTGTCATCCAACACTATAACTTCTGCACCACAACTTCCCCGATACACTCTTTATCTGTAACCATCACAAGTTCATCATTAGCGTCATCAATAGACATGTTGGCTGCGCTTGCACTTTTGACATTCTTCAACTTGTTCCGCTTCTCCTTCCATACTAGACAATTCCACTTTCAATGGTCTATAGACCCACACTCGTAGTAGTCATCCATGTCTTTGGATCTAGAATTCCTACCATTGCCTTCCTTGCCCTCACGCTTGCTTGTACGACCCCTCTCTAGACTCACATCTTGAGGGCCCTCTTTCGAACATTGAGCCATTCTATGGTGCAACATCACGTCTTGATCGACTTCCTCAAAATTCAATGTACTCTTGTAGATCATCAACGTCATGAGAAAGTGCTTATAAGACGGAGGTAAGGATATCATCAACATCATTGCCTTATCCTCCATCTTATAAGTCTTATCTATCCTCTACAGGTCTGCAACACACCTATTAAAGGTGCTACGATGCTCCATGACATTTCCACCTTCTTCCATCCAACGATTTAGGAGCTCTTTCTTCAAGAAGAGTTTGTTTGACAGTGATCTCGCCGCAACATCTGTTCGAACTTCTTCTATGTATGCTTTGTGGTGTCTTCAACCGCATTACTCTACACTTCATCTGTGAGGTAATTCTTGATGGAACGCTTAGCAACTCGTCGAGCACGTCCTACTCCTCCGTTGTCATGGTTGTTGACCTGTTCTCTTTGCCTACCAAGATGACGGTTAGACCTGCTCGTCTAGCGTATGTTTCATTATTCTTTGCCATAGGGTGAAGTTCTCCTTGTTGGTGAATGACTTCAACTCGATCTTCATACTAGCTAGTTGTGGTAGCCTTCTTGTCGCCTACCATTTCCAACATGCAAACACTCTTAAAAATATAAGAGTCTGGTGCTCACCTGCAACTCTGATACCACTTGTTGTATGAAAACACTTCAATTCCTTGTTTTTCAATGGATATACGACATGCGCACACAAAACCCCAAGAAGAATAAACACACAAACCGCGAAGAGAGATAGAGGAAAAAACATAAGAGTTATGAAAAATTATGTAGATATTGTTGTGATTTGGCTCACCCTAATACGAGAGGAAGAAGAGGAAACAAGCAGCGGCTGCAGCAAGAGGAGCAATAGAGGAAAAAAAGTCACACAACAATAGGCGACTGGTCGACTTGAGCAATTGATCAGTCAAAATTTTCCAGGGAGCACCTAGTTTTGGACGAAGTGCGTTTTGGCTTGGGTGACTAGTTAGCTTTTGCAAGGTACTAGTCTTTTCGGGACAGAAGCTCCAAGTTTTAAAGTGTGCAAGGTGTTTTTGACATGTAAGCTAGTTTTTTTGGGTTTCTTAGTAATTTAATTGGGTTTAAATTTCCTATTTCTAGTAAACTTGTAACTCAAGTCCTATACACTATAAATAGGACTTTTGTGTATAGGACTTTTGGGGCTAGGTTAATTCTTAAGAGGGAGAGCTCTAGTTAGAGAACTCATGATAGAGAGATCTTAGGAGAGAACTTGAGAAGTTTACAAGGTATAAGTTTTTTCTGTTTTTGGTATCTAGTCTCTGCATGAAGAAGAGCTTTTGAGACGAAGAATACCAGCTTCTAGGCACCTAGCCGGATAACAACTGTATGGGAGATAAGGTTTTTTGTTGAATATGTTTGATAAAAGAGAAATACAATTGAATCGAGATACACTAGGTTCTTGTTTGGGGCTCACCGTTGTTGCATCCCTTTCTTCTACTTTATGTGTAGTCATATAGACTATGTACTCCAAGCAATAACCTTGCTTGACCAATTCCTGGGAGATCCACGGAAGGCACAATAATGTTTGGATGTCTTCTTCGTTGGGTTTTGCTTACAAGGAGGCAGCCTCTGAATTTGAACAAGAAAATGAGATGGAAAATAATTCAAAATAAATAGTAGCATCAAAGTTTAAATAGTAATTGATATTATTGACAAATGAACCTTAGAGAGGTGAACCAACTTCGTGTTATCTTAACTATTATCCTTAATCATTCTCTTAAAAAAAAAAAAAAAAAAAAAAAAAAAAAAAAAAAAAAAAAAAAAAAAAAAAAAAAAAAAAAAAAAAAAAAAAAAAAAAAAAAAAAAAAAAAAAAAAAAAAAAAAAAAAAAAAAAAAAAAAAAAAAAAAAAAAAAAAAAAAAAAAAAAAAAAAAAAAAAAAAAAAAAAAAAAAAAAAAAAAAAAAAAAAAAAAAAAAAAAAAAAAAAAAAAAAAAAAAAAAAAAAAAAAAAAAAAAAAAAAAAAAAAAAAAAAAAAAAAAAAAAAAAAAAAAAAAAAAAAAAAAAAAAAAAAAAAAAAAAAAAAAAAAAAAAAAAAAAAAAAAAAAAAAAAAAAAAAAAAAAAAAAAAAAAAAAAAAAAAAAAAAAAAAAAAAAAAAAAAAAAAAAAAAAAAATCTAAACCTTTTCCAGTACCATACAATATCCTTGACCTTGTTGCAAATATGCAGCCTCCATTGACATTAGGGAGAAAGTCATTTTTGGGCTCCCGCTTGCTCAAACAAGTTTTGATGCCTTTTGGCCTAGAATTTGCCACAAAATGGCACAATCTAAACCGGCATGTATGCAGAGCTCACTGGCATTTGACTAAATTGAGGGGTGTTTGGTACCACTGTCCTCCTCCAGGATCCCCATGTGGTTAGAGTGAAGCTGCAGAGTGATTTTTCTGGTTCAGAAGTCCTATACCGCGTGCCCTCTGTTCTGGTAATTGACTATAAAATTGTTCTCTGTGTTTTTTTTTGTTTTTTTTTTATGGTTAAGATCAGGATATCAACCCAACAAAAAAAACAAAAACAAAAACAAAAACAAAACAAAAAGAGAAGTCCTAATATACCAAAAATAGCAGAAAAGTAGAACAAAACGAACAGTAAATTATCCAAACCCGGCACTGATTAGGCATGCAAATTTACGAAATGGAATTTTGGGAAACTCTCGTCTCATTATGCGGTTTTGGTGTTTGTGTTTCTGCTAATTTACTCATGATGATAGAAAATGCATTAATATGCATGGTTCTTACTGACATTAAGCCTTGTAGTTCTTACAACATGAGATAAACAAGCAACGACGATTACTCTGAGATTAAGACAAACAGTTAAGCATCTTATACTTGGGATTTTTCAGTAGACGGAGGATGATAAGGAATGGGAATCAAGTGCAGATCGTCTTTTCTTTTGACTGTAGCGCCAAAGGCCTCAGTCATGTCCAGGTCCTCATGCTTCATCCCATTGGGGAGTTTCCAATCAAAATGGTATAACAACAATGCAAGTGGGAGCTCAACATTGGCCAGACCAAATGACACGCCAGGGCACATTCTCCTTCCAGCACCAAATGGGATATATTCGAAGTTTGTTCCCTTGTAGTCAATCGATCTATCGAGGAACCTATCGGGATTAAAGCTCTCAGGCTCATTCCAGTAATTGGGATCTCTACCAATTGCCCATGCATTCACAATTACCTTGGATTTCACAGGAATTTCATATCCATCAATCTCACATTTCTCTCTGCATTCTCTTGGAAGTAACAAGGGACCCGGAGGGTGTAACCTCAGTGTCTCCATGATAACTAAGTTTAAATATTTCATCTCTCTAATGCATGTTTCATCTACCTGTCCTTTTCTATTAAACACTTCCCTCACCTCATTCTGTGCCATGTCCATTACTCTTGGATTTTTTATCATTTCTGCTATTGCCCAATCTACAGCTGTAGATGATGTCTCACTCCCAGCAGCAAAAATATCCTGAAAGTAATTAATTTATTAAATGATCAAAAACTAGTTTCCTCTATGAATTGCAAACAATTCTAAGTAAATAGAAAAATATTATAAATAATCTTAAAAGAAGAAACCATTATTCATGTACCCAAGTAAGCTCATTCACAAGTTATAAATGTTGACTTGTAAGAGTGTCTTAAATATTAGGTAATGATTATGGAGAAAAATAGACACATGTGAAACACTGTCATCAGTAAATCACTCATCATGAAAATGCTGCACATTGGAGTTTCAATCAACAGTTTAAGATAATGTATGATTAGAATGCAGGAAGAATTTTAACCAGCTTTTTCAAGTAGATAAGTTGTTATATGGTTTCGAATAAAAGAGCACAATGTTGTCCCTTGTACTTGAAGAACTAGTTGTAGAAGCTTTGGACGGCTGCAGGGAATGAAATAAGGGATTAGCTGAATTTGCTTAACTAGATTATAGCTCAATTTTTTGGAGTCTGTAGAGGTAAGTCGATGAGAAAGACCATCCATATTTTTTCTGGCGTCCTTGCCAACATTGTTTGAATCTTTGGTGACTACACTACTTGTAGTGTGTCTACAACGCGGTTTGTGCTATGGTTACTCTTCTAAGGATGAATGTTGAAGGAAATAAATGGTACTTTTGTGGTCATCAAGAACCAGAAAATATTACCAGTATGCTGAGACTGATGGAGACAGCTTGCGAAACTACTTCCAATGCCCAATCACTTAATGATTCTAGCATGGCAAGTAATAAGCCCAAGACAGATGTTAGGAAACCTATCAGGTTTCAAGATGAGTATATTCAATAACTTGGGAACTCTACGTTTTTTGGGCTGGGACCTAGGACTTGCTGTCAGTCATTAAATATGGTTTTAATCTTCTGTTGGAGATTATCTCCTATAAGCATGTTGTATGGACAACTCTTGTAATCCAAGTTTGAATAAAAAACCATTGAGTTAATTACCTGTCAAAGCTTCTCTTTTAGCTTGTATCTTGTTATTCCAATCCCAATTCTTTGCAAATTCTAGTTGAACGGCACCATCGTAGCCAAGGTTACTTGACACGGTCAACATGATTGGAAGATATGGTGAGGTGACACAACTATTCAGTCTCACCATGCTGGTGAAGTTAAAAGTGAAGTGTCATATCTATATTCCCATAAGTTTGTGAGGTTGGGTTATGTCCAAACCAGACAATATTTGACTATGTGTGGATGCAGATCATTACATGTTACACCAGAGACTAAACCACCCCAAGGTGTCTGGTTCCAAAGGGTTCGATACCAAGGCAGATAATAGTTGAATGATGTCATAAATTAAGAAAAAAATTGACATAAGTTTTTGGAGTAAAAAAAATTGAAATTTGAAAAAGTGATTTGACTTATTAAAGCTTGATATCAAGGGAAAGTATGTGTACTTACAAAGATAACTGCCTTGATGTTCTCAGTAGTTAGGGAAAACTCAAGCTCATTTCCATGATCATGAAATTTAAGGAGAACATCTACCAGGTCTTCCTCTGCTTCACCCTCGCCACTTTTTGTAGTGACCATATCCCTTTGATGTTCTTTGATGATGTTTCCCAATATCCTGTCAGCTTCTTTATGCAGCCTCTCAAGTTTAAGCCTCATTCCACTTAAGAGATGAAGCAAACTGACAGAAGGAAAAATATCTGCAAGAGCGAAGCCAGATGCTGCCTTTACAAATTCCTTCACAATGTATATGAATTTTTCTTGATCCCTGGTCTTTTTACCAAAGGCTGTTCGCGAAGTGATGGTATATGTCGATGAGTAAATTTCCTGAGTAATATTGATAGGTGATCCTGCTCTTGAGGCAATCCATTGAATGAGATTCACTACCTCTTCTTCTCTAATAGGTCGGAAAGATTGAACACGTTTTGTGCTTAAAAGCTCTAGCGTGCAAATTTTTCGTAGTTGTCTCCAGTATTCACCATATGGTGCATAGCCAATGTCTGTAGAGCCGTAAGACAAGATCTTTGCAGCAAGAATAGTGGGCCTTGATGCAAAGATAAGATCATGGGTTTTCATCACCTCTTTGGCAAACTCTGCTGATGAAACTACTACGGTGGAAACTTCTCCAAGCTTTAGGTGCATAAGCGGTCCGTATTTCTTGGCCAAGTCTCTTAGTCTATGATGTGGAAGAGAGCCAGCGAGCTGGTGCAGGTTTCCTATAACGGGTAACTTCCATGGCCCTGGCGGTAGATTTGAGGCTGAGTACTTGGTTTTGCCTCTGATCTTCAATATTTTCAGTGCCATGATCATAAAGAGCAAGAAGGCTAACAGGACTTGGAAGGAAGGGCACTGAATCTCCATGTGGAAAACAAAGGTTACTTTGGATTATAGTTGAACCTTCATGTATTTAAGAGCTGTTTGTCTGAATATGGTTGTTGTTTGATAGTTGTCTTAAGGTCTAGTATTATTGCTTGAAATAAATATTTACAAATTTATAAATAAACCCAATCCTAGACATGTATTTATAAAAAAACCCAAGCACTATTTAAACATAGAAACACACCCAAAATCAACCTCAAAGTCAACTTTTTGGGTGTGTTTATAAATGGGTTTTGAGTATGTGTAATGATGGGTTTTGGGTGTGTTTATAAAGTGTTTTGGGTGTTGGGTTTTTTTATAATTTCAACCTCCATTTTGGGTGTTTTAGTGAAACTCCCATAAATATTTTATCAGAGGTAGCTTTGAAGCAATCAATTTACGTGAAATAAATAGTATACAAAACAAAATGTCAATGCTTTGGTCAGATTGCACGCGTTCTAAATCCGATTGGTTTTGAAAAAAAAACAAAAAACAAAAACAAAACTGATTGGTATCCCATCCAGTCCAGCCCACCAAATAGGACCTAAGGATTTTATGTTACACTTCGAAACCACCTTCAAAGCATAAAATAAAAAACATTAAGCATCCGCTAAATAAACATTATCATGATACAACAACTATTATTGGAAATTACAAATTGTTGTAAGGACAGTGAGGTGCAAGTTACAAGTAAAATTAAGCAGTAACAAAAAAGATGCTTTCCAAATCCTTGAAAAGAAAACAAAAAAGATGCTTTCCAAATCCTTGAAAAGAAAACAAAAAAGATAGAGGAGGTACTAAAGTCAATGCATGGGCAATTGGTAGAGAAGAGAACCACAGTATGATAGACTACAACAACAAGAGCACCTAATAAACATTGAGTTCACAAACAGCCTAACAAAACCACACAGGAGCTCTTCTAGAAAGGAACTAACTTATTAATGTATATCTCATTTAGTGCTGGAAGGAGAATATGCCCTGGCATGCTTTGTACTTTCTCTCTGTTGGAATTAATCAAATACTTGCCAGAGGATTTGGATGATGTACTAAGGACAGTGAGATGCACATTACAAGTTAAAAATATAGGTGAGATGTCCATTACATATTGAGTAATAAATAGTAAACAAAAACTTGACCAAATCTTTTAATTAAAAAAAAAAGTTTGGAAAACAGCTACAAACCACTCTTATACAAACAGGTCTCACCAATTAATTACAGGAAAGAGATGCCAATCAAATAAAGACAATCTTCGCATTACGAAAATGACATTGCTACATCCTCTGTGTTATATGTAAAATTGCAGGTAACTTGACCGATAAGCCACTGCAATCAAAATTCACTTTGTTTTCCTCATGGGGCTTCAGTGGCTCCCTTCCTTACAGGTCTTGTTTACCTTCTTGCTCTTTCTGATTTTGGTGCTGAAAATAGGAAGAGATGCAAAACCAATTACTCTGCTTCAAATCTATCCCCCAAGGCCATGGAAGCTACCATTCATAGGAAACATACAACAGCTTATTGGCTCTCTACCTCATCATGGACTGAGAGACATGGCCAAGAGATGTGGACCTCTTATGCACCTACGGCTTGGAGAAGTTTCCACCGTTGTAGTTTCATTACCAGAGTTTGCTAAAGAGGTGCTGAAAACCCATGATGTTATCTTTGCTTGAAGACCCCATATCCTTTCTGTACAATTGTACAAGCATTGCTTTTGCACCATATGGTGATTACTGGAGACAACTACGAAAAATTTGCACACTGGAGCTTTTAAACACAAAACATGTTCAGTATTACCGACCAATTCGTGAAGACGAAGTAGTGAATCCAATTCGTGAATACATTTGACTGAATATGTATTTAAGAGCTGTTTGTCTGAATATGGTTGTTGTTTGATAGTTGTCTTAAGGTCTAGTATTATTGCTTGAAATAAATATTTTATCAGAGGTAGCTTTGAAGCAATCAATTTACGTGAAATAAATAGTATACAAAACAAAATGTCAATGCTTTGGTCAGATTGCACGCCTTCTAAATCCGATTGGTTTTGAAAAAAAAACAAAAAACAAAAACAAAACTGATTGGTATCCCATCCAGTCCAGCCCACCAAATAGGACCTAATGATTTTATGTTACACTTCGAAACCACCTTCAAAGCATAAAATAAAAAACATTAAGCATCCGCTAAAAATCCTCAAAGTCTAGTTGATCCGACATTGATAACACAGACTGTTATTTCAAGGGAAAGAAAAGGATTAAATAAGATACATTGATTCTTTTGTAAGAAAAGCAGAATTCTATAAACCAAAACCATACCATTAATTTAGCAGTGAGAGGATCATATCCTGAATCACATGAGGCAAAACTTACACCGGTGAGGAATTCTTGGAGCTGAAGATTTGGACTGAGATAAGCTGGCAAGAGCTCCTAGACCCCAAATCTTTCAGCTGGAAAAAAATAAAAAATAAAAAGACAATTAGTCTCTATTTAAAAAAAAAAAAGTGTATAGAGGGTTTTATGTATGTGACACATAAAACAGGATATGATCACTGTTTCATTTAAAATCACTTAAAATAAATCACTTAAAATCACTGTTTCATTTATACTATAACAGGATTTTATGTTACACACACACACATATATATATATATAATGGATGCTATGGAGACACTCAAAGTCTCCGTTGCATATGTATTAATTCTCAAACCTACCAGTCACCAAAGACTTATATTTGGATATCCAAGATTTTCACATCTAAAAGAGTATATAGCCTGGTGGATGTTAGTCGTTGTCCAGGAAAGGAGGCACTTGATGAGAGCAGGGTTTGGCACCACACACAAAACCAAAAATTGTGAGACTCTTGATTGATGTATGCTTTTTATGTGCTTAAACTTGTCACGTTATATATAAAGACCAGATTAGAGAACTCTTATCTTGCGTTGTTTGAAATTTCAGGGTGGGTCAACATTTAATGTAAACACCATTTTGCATTTGGCATTTGATTTAATTTTTCTACTACATGTTTCACTTACCATTAAAAAATAAAAATAAAACTGAATACCCATTTGTGTCAAAATAGCATAAATAAAAGTGAATATTTGGGCATAATACAGTAGCAGCATCATGAGTATTATTTGGGCATAATACAGTAGCAGCATCATGAGTATTAAAGAAAACATTGTGGCTCTGTCAAGGAGAAATAAAGAATATAGTCATGCAGAAGTAAGAAGCCAGCCAACCATGCATTTGGGGACCAATAATAACTTTCTCCGAAATCGAATTAGAATTTGAACAGCCAAAAGGTTGAGTACAGTTTAGTCAAGAAAACGCACTAATTACATGTGCATGATTGGACCTGGAACGAATGAATTGTTGGAGTATGCATATTGTGTGGGGTTCCTCTTCCAACAAAATGCCCCGAAGATGACACTTTTACTGCCACAGATGCAAAACCCAGTAATGAAGATGGAAGTGATAAATTGTGGTTCTATGTTAGCATGGTACTTGGCTTTGTTGTGGGCTTTTGGAGCGTTAACGTTTGTGGTGCATTATTTGTGAAGAAATCATGGAGGTATGCATATTTTCGATTTTTTGACAACACCAAAGATAAGATAACACTAGCATTTGTGGTGAAAGTGACTCGTTTACAAAGAAAGTTTTGTCATGTTTAATAATGTACTGTAATTTGACCCAATAAAACAGTGTAATGCATTCTATATATATGTGTGTTTTTTTCTTGGGAAATTTTTAAATACCAATTTGGTTTCTTGTTTTGACAAAATAATAGTCCATTAATCATTGTTGGACGGGGTGTTTTTAACATGACATTAATGAGACTCAAAGCTTAAGTCTAGCTTTTTTATTGGGATTCATTTGAACTGGTTTGAATTTGATTCGAATAATAAATAAATAAACTCTTGCAGTGTTGAGCTACATAAATAAATCAATTTAAAGTCACAAAAACTCTTGCACATAATCGGATACCCAAAATTGAATACAGCCACTTGCAACAGACAATGTTTCCTGCGTATCCCCAGAAAGCAATTCTTTTTAACGACTGTCTTTCTATGGGTCCAGTAGTAGCACGTCATGCTAATTCTCTGGTTACCAATAACCCTTATTAGTTTGAAATTTGAATTTATCCTGGCTTCCTTTAGGTTCTACAATCCAATTCATTACAACAACAAAAATAAGTCCTTTCCAGCAAAGACTAGACCAACTTTATCACTATCATTAAAAAATTAAAATCAAGAAATTTGTTTAGTAACTAATTTTAGTTTTTAATAAATATGTTTCCTACAAAGCCTCGTAATCGCACTACAATGCTGAAACTTGAGGCTAAGTGCATTAATGAAATGAATTATATAACCAATTTAGCAAGTAACACCTAACACCTCAACTTTGATAGATGAGATACTCTAAAGTCGAATTTCCCTTTCAGTGACAATAAGAAAGAACAAATATTTTTATTCAAAAAAAGAAGAAAAAAGACGTCAATTAAGAAGCATTGATATTTGCACGTGGGGTGGCATCAAGTGGGCCAAACTCTCCTTCTCCTTACTAGTGCATACGAGTTTGATTTACGTAAAAGACAATCTTGAGGCAACCAAATCTAATTTCCAACGCCCCTCGCCTCCCTAGCTAGCAAATGACGATTTTTTTTTCATAATTAAATTAATTTGTAAATTTGACTTTTCCTCTTCAAGTTAATATTTTCTTACCTACAACCCATCATTTTATTTTTCTATAAATAAAACCCAATGACTAGGATCCAACTCATCAAGTTTCCTAATCAAGCTTAATGTGTTAAATATGTTCAAAAGTATATTGAGAACAATTAGTGGAGAAAACAACAAGAATAATGCTACTCTTACCACATTTGTATACTACATTCTCATACCATCTTATGTGGCAGATGAGGTGGACAACCACATCAATTAAAATTAATTTAACATTTTCTTTTCTTTTATGATTTATTAATACTTTTTAATTAATATGAATGTTTACTTCATTTGCCACATAATGTGGTATACAAATGTGGTAAGAGTAACATTACTCAAACAACAATTGAAAAGACGTATGGGTATTTTAGCCATCTAAAAATTATAATAAATTAGATATTGAGCTTGATAAGGTTACTTGATGAATCCTGGTCGTGTTTTTATTTATAAAAAATTGGTTTTATTAATAGGAACAAAAAGTGATGGGTTGCAGTTATGGAAAATTCAATTTGGAGGGGGTAAGCCAAATTTACTATAATAAATAAAGCTCTGTCACTCTCATCTAATTCAGCCTCAATAGGTGGGAGGATTGAAGAGTTTTGGGGGAGTTTGTCAAATTTTCCAAATAATACACTAGTATTAGAGTCACTAGATTTGTCTAGTTGCGGGTTGGAAGGCCAATTGCCGGCCTCCTTAGCTAATTGACCTCAATCTATTTGGGAATTCTTGGGAAGGCAATATAACGGAAGCCCATTTCATTAATCTCACCAACTTGAAAGGGCTTTCAATAGGCAACGATTTAGATGACATAGAGAAGCCCATGTCCCTTGTTTTCAACGTGTCTTATGATTGGGTTCCTCCTTTCAAGCTCCACACAATTTTTATTATCAACTGCAAGAGAGCTTCTACAATGAGGAGTTAAAGTGAGGAGGTTATTTGAGGAGACCAATCCGACCGTCAAAACATTTAAAATATTTAAGTCCCATGATTTCTTTACATTTGTTGATGGTGAGATTTGACCTCCTCAAATAAGCTCCTCACTTTAAGCCCTCATTATAGCATTTCCGCAACTGCAACGTAGGTCCTAGTTTTGGTGTATGGCTTCAATCTCAGACTGAACTGGTAGATGTCACTCTTTATAGAACTGGAATATCAAATTCTATACCAGAGGAATGGTTGTTGATGCTATCTTCCCAACTTGAAAACCTGGATTTATCTTACAACCAATTCCGAGGAAGGCTTTCATCCAACAAATTGATGAGATTTCCTAAGTTAGATTCATTAATTTTGGATCGTAATCAATTTGAGGGCCCACTCCCACTTTGTTCCACTAATGCATCGTCCTTTGATCTCGAAAGCAATTTATTTTCCGGGCCAATTCCCTCGAGCGTTGACTAGCTCATGCCCAAATTGAAGGAATTGTATCTTTCAGGGAATCATTTAAATGGTACAATTCCACCTTCTATTTGCAACATGCAATACTTGCAACTCCTTTGCCCTGAGGAGCAATTATTTTTCTGGAAAATTCCCTCACATATGGAGTTCGGGGAGCCAGATAACCATTGTAGATGCTGCCTACAACAATCTCTCTGGTAATATTCCCACTTCAATGAGAGTATTAAGTTATCTTGAAATATTGAAGCTCAACAACAACAATTTTGGTGGTAAGATTCCCGATTCTTTGCACAATTGCTTGGATTTGAAAAGTATCGATCTTGGAGACAACAAATTATTTGGGAGCATACCAATCATTTTTGGAAGGGGTACCCACCACATTCACTCACCTCATAATCAGAATATATTTTTAACATGACCTTAATGAGACTCAAAGCTTAATTGTTGACCCAAAAAAAAGAAGGTTAATTTAGTCTAGCATTTTTATTGGGAGTCATTTGAACCCTGGTTTGAATTTGATAGGATTTTTTTTAAAAAAAATTTATAAAAACCTCTTGCAGTGTTGAGCTACATAAATAAATCAATTTAAAGTCACATAAACTCTTTCACATAATTGGATACCTAAAATCGAATAGAGCCGCTTGCAACAGACAACGTTTCCTATGTATCTCCAAGAAAGCAGTTCTTTTTATGACTGTCTTTCTATTGACGCGAGTCTCCTAATTAATCAAGGAGATTTACTTCTTGATTAATTAAGGGATTTACTTTCCTATTTTTTTTTATATAAGTGATAAATCATTGTACAATTAGGAGATACTTTACTAATTCTTTACTATATCTAATTCTTTGTAAGACCCCATGTAAATTCCTATATATACCTCATTATGGAGAAGAATAAAACAACCTAATACATTCAAACCATATTCATATTTTAGGATGGTATTAGAGCCAGGTTCTCTTGTGACCTGTGCTTGAGTTCTTCTTGAAATTTAAGTGCTCTCTTCCCCTCTTCTTCAAGGGAGGGAGGAGGAGTGAAAATGTTTATTGACATATCCCTATTACCTTGACGTAGTCCCATGAAGATACTGCATATCTCTTTACTCTGACGACCCCTTCTCTTCAGAAGGAGAGGGGGAGTGAAGAGAAGTTGTTTTGTCTCTAAACCCTTATCTCAAATTTCTTCAAATTTCTCATATTCAAATCCAAAACCCTAAATCAAATTCCTCATATTTTTTTTCCCCAAATCCAAATCCCTCAAATCCTCTTATCCAAATCCCTAAACACATACCATCAAATCTTATACACATACCTCTTAAATCCAATTCCTATATCAAATTCATACATCAAATTTCTCACATCACCTTCTCCACCTTCTCATATCACATTTTACTTCCGCTGCGTTGTCAGGAACCCATACGATTCTCTATCTTATTGCAAACTCATAGAAGCATGCGGTCAATCCTGCTGACCTGGCTACCCAGACTCCTTCTTCTATCACCACCACCAAAGGTTCTACTCTTCATACGTCCTCTAAGATCAGATATTGCATATGCTGTGAGTGTGGAAGAGTATTTCATGACTCACTTACCAATTTGGGCACTAGTGACATATATGAACCAATTTGAGGAGGAGTGTTGACATGAGTCTCCTTATTAATCAAGGAGATTTACTTCCTTGATTAATTAAGGGATTTACTTTCCTATTTTTTATATAAGTGATAAATCATTGTACAATTAGGAGATACTTTCTTAATTCTTTACTATATCTGATTCCTTGTAAGACCCCATGTAAACTCCTATATATACCTCATTATGGAGAAGAATAAAACAACCTAATACATTCAAACCATATTCATATTTTAGCACTTTCTATTGGTCCAATAGGAACACGTCCTGCTGATTCTCTGGTTACCAATAACCTTTATTAGTTTGAAATTTGAATTTATCATGGCTTCCTTTAGGTTCTACAATCCAGTTCATTACAACAACAAAAATAAGTCCTTTCCAGCAAAGACTATACCAACTTTATCACTAATTTCAGTTGTTTCCTACAAAGTGTCGTAATCGCACTACAACGCTGAGACCCGAGGCTAAGTGCATTAATGAAATGAATTATATAACCAATTTAGCAAGTGACACCTATCACCTCAACTTTGAAAGATGAGATACTCTAAATTCGAATTTCCCTTTCAGTGACAATAAGAAAGAATAAATATTTTTATTTTAAAAATGAAGAAAAAATACGTCAATTAAGAAGCATTGATATTTGCACGTGGGGTGGCACCAAGTGGGCCACACTCTACCCTTCCTTCCTAGTGCATCCGGGTTTGATTTACGTAAAATACAATCTTAAGGAAGCTCAATCTAATTCTTCAACGCCCCTAGCCTCCCTAGCTAGTGAATGACGAAAAAAAAATTTTGATATTTTATTAATTAGTTAATTTGACTTTTCCTCTTCAAATTAATATTTTCTTACCTACAACCCATCCTTTAATTTTTCTATAAATAACACCTGATGACTAAGATCCAACTCATCAAGTTTCCTAATCAAGCTTAATGTGTTAAATGTTATATTTTTTAAATTCCTATAATACCCTTGATTACATTTTTAATATGATTTGTTTAAGAAATTAGCTGCAATTCAATGCCGATTAATTGTGTTTTAATTTTGTTTCTTTGCAAAATTGCTATGTTTTTAAAAAGTATAGATCTTGGAGGCAACAAATTATTTGGGAGCATACCTCCATGGATAGGAAGATCAAATGTATCCATGTTGTACATGCTACGATTGCGATCCAACTATTTTAGTGGACATATTCTTCGACAATTCTGCAATCTTGGCTACATTCACATCCTCGACCTAGCCACAACAACTTTTCTGGTACTATTCCCAGTTGTTTCAATAATTTGACTTCTCTTGTTCGTAATGATTCTAATGAATCACATCGAATCGCAAACCATGCTAATAGTAAAAGGAGAAGAACTTGTGTATAACACCACTGTAATGTTAATAAAGAGCATTGATCTTTCATCAAATAATTTAGAAGGTGAAATCCCTCAACAGATAGGTAGCCTCACTTTATTGGGTACCTTGAACTTGTTGAGAAATCAGTTGACTGGTAACATGCCCTCGATTGATGGAAATATGTATGGGCTCGAAACTCTTGATCTCTCAAACAACCGTCTTTCTGGACAGATTCCTCGAACCATGGCATCTTTAACATTCTTGGTGCACTTGAATTTGGCTTATAACAACTTGGTGGGGAGAATTCCTTTGGGCAGCCAACTTCAAACATTCACTGATCCGTCCATTTATATGGGCAATCCATCATTGTGTGGGGTTCCTCTTCCAACAAAATTCCCCGGAGATGACACTTTTACTGCTACAAATGCAAAACCTAATAATGAAGATGGAAGTGATAAGTTGTGGTTCCTTGTCAGCATGGTACTTGGCTTTGTCTTGGGCTTTTGGGGCGTTTGTGGTACATTACTCGTGAAGAAATCATGGAGGTATGCTTATTTTCGATTTTCTAACGACACCAAAGATAAGGTAATACTAGCAACTGTGTTGAAAGTGGCTCGTTTGCAAAGAAAGTTTTCTCATGTTTAGTAATGTACTATAATTTGACCTAGTAAAACAGTGTAATACATTTTATATATATGTGTGTTTTTTCTTAGGAAAATTTAGATTAAATACCAATTTGGTTTCTTGTTTTGACAAAAAATAGTCCATCAATCATTTTTGGACGGGGTACATGCCAACCGAAAGCCACAAAAACTGTTGTAGTGTTGGGCTTCATAAATCAATCAATTTAAAGTCACAAAAACTCTTGCACATGATCGGATAACCCAAAATCAAATACAAACTACTTGCGGCATACAACGTTTCCTGCGTATCCCCAACAAAGCAATTCTTGTGTCAAAGTTACCAATCACACGTACGTCATAGATAGTATTATTGAAGAAAATCCATTTGGTTGCATTTTGAGATGCCTTACAAGTTTTCATCCTTTCCTTGCCAACGTTTTAGTTTGTTTGAAGCTCCTCATATTGCTGATATTCCTTCTTTGAACACGTATCTTAGAAAATTAATGATCATTTCGTCTAATCAGATATGTTCAAACTTCAATCACAAAGGCCCTTGCGTTCGTCACCAAAACTGCGCTCACGTTTGCAAGACTGAAGGTTCCAGCAACGGCCATTGCCGAGGGCATCTTTTACTTCGAAAATGTATTTGCACAAAGCAATGTTAATTGGTGTTGTTCATTGTCATACTAGCTATTTGAATTAGCAAATGCATGAATAAAGTGATTCTGTCTCGGTTATATAAACTAGCTATTTGAATTTTTATGGCATCTTGAAGTTGAAAAGGACAAATTGTAAGATGTTCTTCAATTTTGTTTCAATATTCGCTATTGGGAAATTGAGATTTGCTAAGAACCCATCATGGAAGGAAATACTAGTACTAATACATGAGAGTTTTTTTTTAATTTTAAAATTTATACAAACGATGTTGGGGAAGGGAGATTCAAACACATAATGGGATCGAAACATGAGTTATGAAATTTTTTTTGCTTATAAATTGGCGAAGTAGGTTTGCACAAACACAATACTCACTAGCAAAAAATGGGAAGTAGGACATAAAAAAGCGTAGATGATTAATAGTAGGAAACTTGATAATTCTCATTAATTCATAATATCAGGCACTATTGAGAGAGACGATAATATATTAAACTCACACACACTACGCGAATGCTAGGACTCGAATCCATAATCTTTCCTGAGGGAGAGCAATTGCGACAGTTAATGTCAATACATATAAAAGTGTACGGTGGCATGAATTGTAAATATATATGAATGTGCACTGGTTGAGTTGAAGCGCCACTGCTATTTTGCTAGGCTGCTATTATACTGCTAATACGATATACATTCGATTTTCACGGAATCTGTGTTTCAATCATTTGTTTCAAATGCGACTTGACTGACTCATTGTAAATTCAAAGACCCAATATAAAAGTTAATAAAATATATGCTAAATAAACATTACAATTAATTCCTTCTTCTTTCTTTTCACCGAGACCATGTCCATTAATATATGCTTCAGTCTCCATGAATATCTTCCAACGTCTATTATTTGAATTTGTTTAACAACCGACTCACTGCGAAACTTGCATTGCAATTGAAATTTCCCAGTACTCTGATTTTGGATTAAAGTCATAATTAATTTCATGGCCCATTCCCACTTTGGTCCAGTAACAATGAGATCCGCCTTGAGGTCCAAACCACTTCTTTTTTCTGTTGGGCCAATTCCGTTGAATTTGGACCACCAAGTTCCTCAATTTGTGGCATTATATATTGCTGAGAATCATTTGAATGGTATTATTCTACTCAGTTCAAACGTGCAAAACTTGATACTCAACCGAGTTATCAGGAGAATTTCGAAATCTGACTATAGATGTTACATACAACAATCTCTCAGGTAAACAATAATAATTAAGTTTTGCTTCTTTTATTTTTATCGCAAATGGTACTTGAGGTTTTGCGAAATTATCATATTTCGTACTTAATGCGTTTTTGTGTGACATTAATAGTCCTTAAGGTTACTCTACACATATATAGAAGTTGAGTATATTAAGTGGTGAAAGACTAAACACCACATACCAAGATATATATAGATTATTGACCTTAAAGATATATATGTACTAGCTAGAAACCATGAATAACAACCACCCATTCAAAACAAAACAAGAAAAACAAAAAGAAAAAAGAAACCACAAATAACTTATCTGATTGCTAATGGATGCTATGGAGACCCTCAAAGTCTTCGCTGCATATGTATTAATTCTCAAAGTTACTAGTTACCAAAGACTTATATTTGGATATCCAAGATTTCCACATCTAAAAGAGTGTATAGCCCAGTGGATATAAGTCGTTATCCAAGGAAGGAGCTACTGGATGAGAGTAGGCTTTGGCACCATGCACAAAACCAAAAATTGTGTGACTCTTGATTGATAAGTAGGAGCTTTTATGTGCTTACATTTGTCACGTATATATGGACACTAAACTAGAGAGCCCCCTATCTCACGTTGTTTGAAATTTCAGAGTGGGACAACATTTGATGAAATAATACCATTTGGCATTTGATTTTATTTTTCTACTACATGTTTCACCTACCATTAAAAAATCAAAATAAAACTGAAAACCCATTTGTGTCGAAATAGCATAAATAAAAGGGAATATTTGGGCATAATATAATAGCAGCATCATGAGTATTAAAGAAAACATTGTGGCTCTGTCAAGGAGAAATAAAGAATATAATCATGCAGAAGTAAGAAGCCAGCCAACCATGCATTTGGGGACCAAAAATAACTTTGTCCGAAATCGAATTACAATTTGAACAGTCAAAAGGTTGAGTACAGTTTAGTCGAGTACAGTTTACATGTGCATGATTGGACTTGCAAACTTGCAAAATGGGTTGAGGAGACCTGGAATCTTGTGTATCCTCAATCCCTTTCTACTGCTGGGTCACCCCATGTGTGTCCACCGGAGCTAATTAAAGTTATCTTTAATTAGCTATAATATTAACAGCATCGATGACAACGATAGTGATGAGGAGTCAAGAAAATGCATTTAACTCCATCTACTGATTGCACTTGCAAACTTGCAAAATGGGTTGAGGACTTGGACCGTTGATTTTGGTGTTGAAATGTAATCGTTCAGCTGCTTTCTTAGAGCCGAAGTCAGCAAGCTTTATTTTTCATGTTTTATGATGTAATGAGAGCCTTTGGATTATAGTCCAGGTGGATTCTCTAGCTTAGATTTGGCATGACAAGTGTAAGCACCTCATAAGGTGACAGCTGTAATTCGGTTAGAGAAGAATCACACTTCTCTCTCTGCCAGACACACTATGTATGCTTAACTGTTTGTGAAAATGCAATAGAACAGTACCTTCTCATTTCTTCTTCTCCTTCCCTAGCTAAAATCTCCAGATTACAAAACTTTCCTCATCTAAAATATAAAACAACCATAGAATTCTAACATTTGGGTTTGATTTTTACACGCGCTAGGAGACCTGGACCTGGAATCTTGTGTATCCTCAATCCATTTCTATCAAAGAAACGGTGACAAGGAAATATGTAATGGAAACACGAATGAATTGTTGGAGTATTTTGTGCGACAATATTCTAGTTTTTCTAAACTTAACAATATTCTAGTTTTTATACACTTTATTTATCTTTTTATTTGTGTTATTTTATGACTTAAATTTGGTATTTATTTGCATGAAGTTATTTATTAATTTGTAGCAAATAACAATGATTTTAGAACAAATATTCCTTTAACAGAAGACTACTGGTTCTTCTAAATATCTTCCAAAGTCTATTTCCTTTTGAATTTGTTTTACAACCGACTCACTGCAAAACTTCCATTTTAAATGAAATTTCCAAATACACTGATTTTGGATTAAACTCCCCTAGGACGCTCTAGAGAAAACCCCCCAGAAAGTGCTAGAGAGAATTTTTTATATACCGCTTTTTAAAACGACAAAAGAACAAACTTAAACTCATAACCCAAATACACAAAATTATTTGCGTAAAAAAAATAGTGATGTTTTGATGCATTTACCAAATGTACACGTATAGCAAATTGTCTTGAGCAGTACTCATAGCAGTATTTTTACCCCAAATGGTTGCTGAAATTCGTAAAACAATCACCTTTTGTCCTTAACTTTTTTTGTAACATTAATGATCCTTAAGGTTATTCATTATTGAATACATGTATAGAAGTTGAGTATATTAAGTGGTGCAAGACTAAACACATGTATACAGACCAAGACTTATCTCCATTGACCTTTAAGATATATATGTGCTAGCTAGAAACCATGAATAACAACAACCCATTCAAAACGAAATAAGAAAGACAAAAAGAAAAAAGAAACCACAAATAACTTATCTGATCATTAATGGATACTATGGAGACCTTCAAAGTCTTCGCTGCATATGCATTAATTCTCAAACTTCCCCGTCACCAAAGACTTATTGGATTCAAGATTTTCACATCTAAAAGAGTATATAGCCCGGTGCATGTAAGTCGTTGTCCAAGGAAGATATGCCACTGGATGAGAGCAGGCTTTGGCCACAACGGTCGTAATTGATGCAAGCGAAAACCCAAAAATTGTGAGATTCTTGATAGATATATAGGCCAAGGTCTAGGGGCGTATGAGCTTTTATCTGCTTAAACTTGTCAATCACGTTATATATGGAAACTAGACTAAAAAAACTCTTATCTCACATTGTTTGAAATTTTAAGGTGGGACAGCATTTGATGTAAACACTATTTGGCATTTGGCATTTGATTTATTTTTTCTACTACATGTTTTACTTACCATTAAAAAATGAAAATAAAACTGAAAACTCATTTGTGTCGAAATAGCATAAATAAAAGTGAATATTTGGCATAATAGCATCATCAGTATTAAAGGAAACATTGTGGCTCTGTCACGTTTCATGCATAATACGATATCAACCATAAAAAAAAAAGTGGTAAAGCGATTTCTGATTCTTCTATTGTAACTTATGGCAATTGTGCCAGGTTTCATGCAAAAGTAAGAAGCCAACTATGCATTGGGGACCAACAATCATCACTTTCCCCGAAATGGAATTACAATTTCTGCAGCCTAAAAAGTAGACTACTACTGTTTAGTCAAGAAAATGGATATAATTCCATGTACTTGATTGGACCTGGAATCTTGTGTATCCTCAATCCCTTTCTAATGCGGTGTCAAGCCATGTGGAGACTAGAAAGACCCCTCGCTCACGTTCTTTGTAATTTCAAGGCGCCATCCTCAATCCCTTTCTAATGTGGTGTCAAACCGTTTGGCATTTGGCAATAGATTTTTCTTTTTTCTTCTACTTAAGCATTTATAATGGGCTCTCGAAACTGCTTTCTTAGACAAATTTTAGAGAGGAATATGAAAAATACAACTCCAATCATACTCCCTAAGAGCACTTCCATCGATTTGCCATGGCAAAGGGCAAGGGCAAGACAAGGGCTGTTACTATTCAAGTGAATAGTAACAACCCTTTCCAAAGGTTGTGGTGTTTCCACCTATTGCCATGGCAACAACTATTTACATGAGATATGAGGAGAGAAATTTGTATAGAGTTTTGGTGTGAAAGTGAAAAATACGACTAAGTATTTATTTTTTAAAAATTCTGAAATTTTTTGTAAATTTTTTTTGTTGCTGACATCAGCGAACCCGGGCTTGAGCTCGGCGTCATTTTGCCTGAGGGCTGGCCTGGTTTCGTTCGCCCCAGCAGCTGCCTTGGCAGCTTAAGACCACTGGAATCATGAAACGAGGCTTGGGCCCCCTATGCCCTGGCAAGGGCTGTCCAATAGAAAGGCTCTAATCACCTCCTAAAATAAGGAGACATCTAAGAGCTCCTCAGGAGAGAGAAAAGACTCCTCGTGGCTTCTATATATATCAATCCCCTTCTATTGATAGATTCCTCAAATAATTTTATTCGAGGGACACCATTTAGGGTCCCCTACTAATTTTTTGCAAGGATAATCTATTAATGTAAACTTAAAAAAATACATGGTTTGGATCTTTGAAAAAAATTTAGTAGGGGACCCTAAATGGTGTCCCTACTAATTTTTTTTCAAAGATCCAAACCATGTATTTTTTTAAGTTTACATTAATAGATTATCCTTGCAAAAAATTAGACAAATCAGAAATCGTTTCGACCTCCAATTGTGTCCAGCAAAATCAATGAACACGATGCTTCAAGAAAGTACTAAAATTTTAATATTTCAATTGAGTGGTAAAATGATATCGAATTCATGATTTTTTGTAGAGATCATCTTTGAATGAATATCTACAAAATCGACGGTTTATATTAGTGAAATACAATAAAAAAAATGGGCCCTATAAGGGTGTCCCTCAAATAAGCTTATTTTAAGAATCCCTCAACTGAAGCTTATATATACACAGTCCCTTTCTAGTGAGAGATCCTTCAATTAATTTTATTTGAGGGACACCCTTTAAGGTCCCTTACGAATTTTTTTTTAACGATCCAAATCATCTATTTTTTAAGTCTACATTCATAAATCATCTTTGCAAAAAATTAGATAAATTGAAAACCATTTTGACATCTAATTGTATCCTACAAAATCAATGAATATGATGCTTCAAGAAAGTATTATAATTGGTCACAATCTCACCAACAAAACACTACTATTAGCAACCGCCCTGGGTCACCCACCATATTCGCTAATTGGTTAAAAGCTCACCAAGAAAGCCCATATATGTCTTTCTTGGGGTCCACTAGGAGCACGTCCCGCTAATTATCTAGTTACCACACCTTAATTAGTTTGAATTAGTCCTGGATTAGCCCGTATATTGAACCTCGCACATTTATAGGTAGATATTATATATATATATATTGTAGGTATATTGAACCTCGCACATTTTTCAAAGACAACAATCTCTCATACAAACAATAATAATTATGTTTTGGTTCTATTAGCATGGCACCTTATTTGTGAACAAGTTACGGGTTGATAACATAAGGAATATATATATAAGGGAAGGCTAGCAATTGCAATAAAAAAAAGTGGGTCCTTTTCAAAGGAAATTTTGATTTGAACATAAATAAGTTCTTGAATTCACTACACTTGGATAACTATGAAATTTATGTACCATGTGATGTTTTTTATTTTTTATTTTCATTGTATTGTAATGAAAAATAAGTAACTGTTTTATTTCACTAGTTCTTCTATTTTTATCACAAATGGTTCATGAGGTTCGCGAAATTATCATCTTGAGACATATATTATGGCGAAACCAGGATTTCATGTGTTTGGGGGCCTCTTACAAAATATAAATAATCAAAAATTCGAACTCATAATACATACAAAAAATAGTGTATATATATCACATATGTCAAGAATTATATCGCTTATTGGTTGCAATCATAATTGTTCTCGACAAAGAGATAGACAAATACATTCTAAGCAAGAAAATTGCAAGAGATAGACAAAGAGTAGTGATTTAGCAAATATCTTTAAAGCTTTTTCCCCATTAAATCCAATAGAAAGGAAAAAAAAATTCAAAATTTCCCAAATTAAAAACAACCTTAGGCCCCTTTATGCATTCATATCATACATGAAAAAATATTGACTAAGTATGAAAAATGGTTTTTCGGAATAATCATTTTCTCAAGATAATTTTTGGCGGCTTTTATTCCTTACACATGAAATAAGAAAACTTGATTTTATGGGATTTTAGTATGAAGTATATATTGACTTAATGAGCCATCATTTTTAGCCTAAATCGTATTTTACACTAAAACCGATTTTTCATATTTTGACTTGGTGAGAATTTGATTTTCTAGTATTTTTATTTGAATTCAAATAGGGGGTACTTCATTATTTACATTGTAAACTTAAGTAAATGGAGTAATATAAAAATAAATTAAAGTCAAAGGACAAAGACATTTACTTAAATGTTGAAAATGGAAATAATCTGTACACCTGAAGTGCATCTCCATTAGCTGAGCAAGGGTGCAATTTGAACTACCTCCTTGTGCCTTAATAAGTCCGCCACAATACATGTGGGTACATATCAAAACATAAAGTATTTGAAATAATATACATATACAAATACATAACAGTATATTACTATAATATATATATATATATATATATATATAATAGATGCTATGGAGACCCTCAAAGTCTCCACTGCATATGTATTAAAGACTTATATTTGGATATCCAAGATTTCTACATCTAAAAGAGTATATAACCCGGTGGATGTTAGTCATTGTCCAGGAAAAGGAGCCACTTGATGAGAGCATGCTTTGGCACCATACACAAAACCAAAAATTGTGAGACTCTTGATTGATATATGCTTTTTATGTGCTCAAACTTGTCATATTATATATAGAGACTAGATTAGAGAACTCTTATCACGCGTTGTTTGAAATTTCAGGATGGGACAACATTTGATGTAAACAAAATTTTGCATTTGGCATTTGATTTAATTTTTCTACTACATGTTTCACTTACCATTAAAAAATGAAAATAAAACTGAATACCCATTTGTGTCAAAATAGCATACATAAAAGTGAATATTCGGCCATAACAGCATCATGAGTATTAAAGAAAACATTGTGGCTCTGTCAGATTTCATGCATAATACGATATCAACCATAAAAACAGTGGTAAAACAATTTTTGATTCTTCTATTGTGACTTGTGGTAAAACAATCTCAATGCCGATTCCAAGGATTTAATGGGTCAGTTTTTTTTTCTTATTTTAATAAAAAGTAATTAAAAGTTTGGTGTAATTACTGTCATATGGTTTTTTTTTCTTCTTTCAAATTTGACTACTTGACCATTTAGTATTTTAATTTTCAAATTTGATAGCTTATTTATAGGTATATTATATATATTATATAATATTAATTCATCACAAATCATAATATATTAATTGGTCTGATAATTAAGTTAAGTGCTTCTCAACGTGTGTATATATATAATATAACGTTTTGTTAATTGAGGGATATGAGAGAGAGAGAGAGACTTACGAGAAGTTACAAGAATGATGAAGAACAAAACAAGACTATAGAACTTCCTATGAGAATAACAACTTGACGCATTGTAAATTCAACACAATAAAATAAAAAAAGTTAATAAAATATATGCTAAATACACATTATATGTGAGACTCTTGATTGATATATAGGAGTCTTTATGTGCTTAAATTTGTCACATTATATATGGAGACTAGACTAAAGAACCCCCTATATCACGTTGTTTGAAATTTCAGAGTGGAACAACGTTTGATGTAATATATAACACCATTTGGCATTTAGCATTTGATTTAATTTTTCTACTACATATTTCACTCACCTTTAAAATATGAAAATAAAACTGGGCATAATATAGTAGCAGCATCATGAGTATTAAATAAAACATTGTGACTCTGTCAAGGAGAAATAAAGAATATAATCATGTAGAAGTAAGAAGCCAGCCAACCATGCATTTGAGGACCAACAGTAACTTTCTCCGAAATCGAATTACAATTTGAACAACCAAAAGGTTGAGTACAGTTTGCATGATTGGACTTGCAAACTTGCAAAATGGGTAGAGGAGACCTGGACCTGGACTTGCAAAATGGGTTGAGTACAGTATTTTGTGATACTATTTTTTCTTTTTTTTTTTTTTTTTTTTTTTTTTTTTTTCTCAACAATATTCTGGTTTTTATAAACTTTATTTATCTTTTGATTTAAATTTGGTATTTATTTGCATGAAGTTATTTATTAAACTCAACAATAGAAAACCCTAGAAAACCCTAGAGAGAATTTTTTCACTTACCATTAAAAAATGAAAAAAGAAGAAGAAATATTTGGGCATATCATGATTCATGAGTAATGTATTAACGGAAAAAAAGGAGAAATGAAAAATATAATCATGATTCATGATAATTCCATGTACCTGATTGGACTTGCAACCTTGCAAAATGGGTTGAGGATTATGGGTTTGATTTTTACACGCGCTGTCGTAAACCACAACCCCACTCTCTCTAGTGATCCGGGCCATTTGTGTGGCACTGCCACGTTGTTTGTAATTTGAAGGTGGGCCAGCAGCACAGATAGTAATGTAATGTCCATTGATGATATAGTGAAAGTGAAGAGAGAGAACCGTTTGAGAGAGCAGCAAACAAAAAGTAGAAAATCTGAAGATAAATAATCAGTTTCAGGGTGTCAATACAAACCGTTTGGCATTACATTTTTCTTTTTTCTTGTACATCTACTTACCACAATAAATTAAATTGAGGACCTCGACCGTTGATTTTGGGTTTCATTTTTACACGCGCGACCAGCCTGCTTGTATAAATGCATCATCGAGTCCACTTCTTGTGTGCTCATCTTCATCAAATTCAGAAAACTTGATTCCCAAAAAAATGAAAATCCATCACCTCATCAATATTTCTCACTATTTTCTCCTTTCGTTGTGCTTATTGGGTATTGGACTTGCAACCGGTACTGCTGTGAAACCGAAATCAGTGTGCATTGAGGAAGAAAGGAAAGCACTTGTGAGCTTCAAACAAGATCTTACTGATCCCTCTGGTAGGCTTTCTTCTTGGGTGGGTCATGATTGCTGCCGCTGGGAAGGGATTTCATGCGACAACCGCACCGGTCATGTTTCCCAAATCGATCTCCGCAATCCATATTCATTTGCCTGGTATGATGAAGAGTGGGACGAGTTGGCTTATAACAAGTCTTGCTTGTGGGGTAAGATAAATCCTTCTTTGCTTAGCTTGAAACACTTGCATTACCTGGACTTAAGTTTGAATAATTTTGAAGGGATCCGCATTCCTAACTTCTTTGGAGAGCTTAAAACTCTGAGGTATCTCAACATCTCCTCTGCAGAGTTTGTAGGAGAGATTCCCCCTTCTCTTGGTAACTTATCAAATTTGAACTCTCTTCATGTCGGTGGTTCATATCTCTCTTCCACAAACTTGAATTGGCTTTCTCATCTCTCTTCCCTAAAATACCTCAATCTCATTGGAGTGGATCTTCATAGCAACACAAATTGGCTGCATGTTGTTAACATGCTTCCTTCCTTACTGGAGTTACACTTATCCGATTGCGGATTAGTAAGCCATCCACTATCTCTACAGAGGATTAACTTCACCTCACTTTCGGTCCTTGATCTTTCATCTAATGATTTCAATACTTCTTCATTTCCCAGCTGGGTTTTCAATCTTACTAGCCTCAAAAGACTTGATCTAGGATGGAATTCTTTCAGTGCTCATTTTCCAAATGAATTTGGTAACCTCAAATCTCTTGAATACCTAGATTTATTTCAGTCTAGGCTCAAAGAGAGTGGAGTGCCCAGAGTCCTTGGAAACTTATGCAAGCTAAAGACATTAAGTCTTGGGGGGAACAATTTTAGTGGTGGGGGGATTGAAGAGTTTTGGGGGAGTTTGTCAAATTGTCCAAATAATACACTAGTATTAGAGTCACTAGATTTGTTTACTTGCTGGCTGGAAGGCCAATTGCCGGCCTCCTTAGGAATGTTAAAAAGTTTGCAGTATTTGGACCTCTCTGGTAATCAAATGAACGGGTCCATTCCACAAAGTCTAGGACAACTCTCCGAGCTAATTGACCTCTATCTGTTTGGGAATTCTTGGGAAGGCAGTCTAACGGAAGCCCATTTCATTAATCTCACCAACTTGAAAAGGCTTTCAATAGGCAACGATTTAGATGACATCGAGAAGCCCATGTCCCTTGTTTTCAAACGTGTCTTATGATGGGTTCCTCCTTTCAAGCTCCACACAATTTTTATTATCAACTGCAACGTAGGTCCTAGTTTTGGTGTATGGCTTCAATCTCAGACTGAACTGGTAGATGTCACTCTTTCTAGAACTGGAATATCAGATTCTATACTAGAGGAATGGTTGTTGATGCTATCTTCCCAACTTGAAAACCTGGATTTATCTTACAACCAATTCCGAGGAAGGCTTTCATCCAACCAATTGATGAGATTTCCGATATTAAATTCATTAAATTTGGCTCATAATCAATTTGAGGGCCCACTCCCACTATGGTCACCTAATGCCACCTTCCTTGATCTCGAAAGCAATTTATTTTCCGGGCCAATTCCCTCGAGTGTTGACCAGCTCATGCCCAAATTGAAGGAATTGTATCTTTCAGAGAATCATTTAAATGGTACAATTCCACCTTCTATTTGCAACATGCAATACCTGCAAGTCCTTTCCCTGAGGAGCAATCATTTTTTTGGAGAATTACCTCACGCATGGAGTTTGGGGAGCCAAATAACCATTGTAGATGCTGCCTACAACAATCTCTCTGGTAATATTCCCACTTCAATGGGAGTATTAAGTTCTCTTGAAATATTGAAGCTAAACAACAACAATTTTGGCGGTAAGATTGCACATTCTTTGCACAATTTCTCTGTTTTGAAAAGTATCGATCTTGGAGGCAACAAATTATTTGGGAGCATACCTCCATGGATAGGAGGATCAGATGTATACATGCTACGATTGCGATCGAACTTTTTTACTGGACAAATTCCCAGACAATTGTGCAATCTTGGCAACCTTCACATCCTCGACCTCAGCCACAACAACTTTTCAGGTACTATTCCCAGCTGTTTCAATAATTTGACTTCTCTCGTTCGTGATGTTTCCAACATATTCCAAGATTACTATCAGGAGCCAACCATGCTGACATTCAAAGGACAAGAACTCGTGTATAACACCACAATAATGTTAGTAAAGAGCATTGATCTTTCATCAAATAATTTAGAAGGTGAAATCCCTCAAGAGATAGGTAGCCTCACTTTATTGGGTACCTTGAACTTGTCGAGAAATCAGTTGACTGGTAACATCCCCTCAATTGTTGGAAATATGCATGGCCTCGAAACTCTTGATCTCTCAAACAGCAGTCTTTCAGGACAAATTCCTCAAACCCTTGCATCCTTAACATTCTTGGCGCACTTGAATTTGGCTTATAACAACTTGGTGGGGAGAATTCCTTTGGGCAACCAATTTCAAACGTTCATTGATCCGTCAATTTATATGGGCAATCCATCATTGTGTGGGGTTCCTCTTCCAAAGTGCCCGGGTGATGACACTTTCACTGCTACAAATACAAAACATAGTAATGAAGATGGAAATGATAATGGAGCATTGTGGTTCTATGTCAGCATGATCCTTGGCTTTATCGTTGGCTTTTGGGGTGTTTGTGGCACATTACTCCTAAAGAAATCATGGAGGTATGCTTATTTTCGATTTTTGGACGACACCAAAGATAAGGTAGCACTAGCAATTGCGTTGAAAGTGGCTCGTTTGCAAAGAAAGTTTCATCATGTTTAGTAGTGTATTATAATTTGACCTAGTAAAACAGTGTAATGCATTCTATACACATGTTTGTTTTTCTTGGGAAAATTTGGATTAAATACCAATTTGGTTTTTTATTTTGACAAAATAATAGTCCATCAATCATTTTTGGACGGGGTACCAAGCAAAAGCCCATATATTTATAATTGGTCACAAGCTCACCAACAAACCACTAATGTTAGCAACCGCCCTGGGTCACCCACCACATTCGCTAATTGGTTACAAGCTCACCAACAAAGCCCATATATGGCTTTCTTGGGGTCCAGTAGGAGCACGTCCCGCTAATTATCTGGTTACCACACCTTAATTAGTTTGAATTAGTCTTGGATTAACCATATATTGAACCTCGCACATCTATGTACCATGTGATGTTTTTGTTTTTTTATTTTCCCTGTATTGTAATTTAAAAAAAAAGGTAACTGTTTCATTTCACTAGTTCTTCTATTTTTACCCCAAATGGTTGCTAAAATTCGAAAAACTATCTTCTTTTGTTCTTTTGTTCTTTTTTTTTGGTAACATTAATGGTCCTTAAGGTTATTCATTATCGAATATATGTATAGAAGTTGAGTATATTAAGTGGTGCAAGACTAAACACATGTACACAGACCAAGACTTATATCCATTGACCTTTAAGATATATATGTGCTAGCTAGAAACCATGAATAACAGCAACCCATTCAAAACAAAATAGGAAAGACAAAAAGAAAAAAGAAACCACAAATAACTTATCTGATCGTTAATGGATACTATGGAGACCCTCAAAGTCTCTGCTGCATATGTATTAATTCTCAAACATCCCCGTCACCAAAGACTTATTGGATCCAAGATTTTCACATCTAAAAGAGTATATAGCCCGATGCATGTAAGTCGTTGTCTAAGGAAGATATGCCACTGCATGAGAAGGCTTTAGTCACAACGATCGTAATTGATGCGAGCAAAAAACCAAAAATTGTGAGATTCTTGATACATATGTAGGCCGAGGTCTAGGGGCGTATGAGCTTTTATTTGCTTAAACTTGTTAATCACGTTATATGTAGAAACTAGACTCAAAAACTCTTATCTCACGTTGTTTGAAATTTTAAGGTGGGACAGCATTTGATGTAAATACCATTTGGCATTTGATTTATTTTTTCTACTACATGTTTTACTTACCATTAAAAATGAAAATAAAACTGAAAACCCATTTGTGTCGAAATAGCATAAATAAAAGTGAATATTTTGCCATAATAGCATCATGAGTATTAAAGTAAACATTGTGGCTCTGTCAGGTTTCATGCATAATACGATATCAACCATAAAAAAAAGGGAGTTTCACTAAAACACCCAAAATGGGGGTTGAAATTATAAAAAAACCCAAGCACTATTTAAACATATAAACACACCCAAAACCCATCATTACACACACTCAAAACCCATTTATAAACACACCCAAAAAGTTGACTTTGTGGTTGATTTTGGGTGTGTTTCTATGTTTAAATAGTACTTGGGTTTTTTTATAAATACATGTTTAGGATTGGGTTTATTTATAAATTTGTATAAAAAAAAGTGGTAAAGCGATTTCTGATTCTTCTATTGTAACTTGTGGCAATTGTGCCAGATTTCATGCAAAAGTAAGAAGCCAACCATCATTTGGGGACCAACAATCATCACTTTCTCCGAAATGGAATTACAATTTGAAAAGTAGACTACTACAGTTTAGTCATGAAAGTGGATACAATTTCATGTACCTGATTGGACCTGGAATCTTGTGTATCCTCAATCCCTTTCTACTGTGATGTGAAGCCATGTGGAGACTAGAAAGCCCCCTCGCTCACGTTCTTTGTAATTTCAAGGTGGGTCAGCACATATAGTAATGTCAATTGATACAGACATCATATAGTGCAGAGATAGAGTGAGAACAATGGCTAGAATTTGACAAACTGAACAATTATTTCTCCAAAATGGACTTACAATTTGAGCAGCAAACAAAAGTAGAGAATCTGAAGATAAAAATCATTTTCAGGGTGTAAATACAAACCGTTTGGCATTTGGCATTAGATTTTTCTTTTTTCTTCTACTTAAGCATTTACAATGGGCTCTCGAAATTGCTTTCTTAGACAAATTTTAGAGAGTAATTGGAAAAATACAACTCCAATCACACTTCCATCCATTTGCCATGGCAAAGGGCAAGGGCAATGGAAAATTTTAGATAGGAATTGGAAAAATACAGCCATTGCCCTTGCCCTTTGCCATGGCAAGGTTGTGGTGTTTCCACCCATTGCCATGGCAATAACTATTCACATGAGATATGAGGAGAGAAATTTGTATAGAGTTTTGGTGTGGGAAGTGAAGCATATGACTAAGTATTTATTTTTAAAAAATTCTGAAATTTTTTGTATTTTTTGTATAGATTTTTATAGTTTTTTGTTGCTGACGTCAGCAAACCCAAGCTTGACCTCGAGCTCATTTTACCTGAGGGCTGGCCTGGTTTCATGGGCCCTAGCAATTGCCCTGGCAACTTAAGGCCGCTGGAATCATGAAATGGGGCTTGGGCCCCCTATTGCCTTGGCACGGGCTATCCGATGGAAAGGCTCTAATTACCTCTTAAAATAAGGAGACATCTAAGAGCTCCTAAGGAGAGGCAAAAGACTCGTAGTGGCTCCTCATAAATTAATAATAAGTGTTTTGATTAATTTATATATATATATAAATATTAGTCTCCTTCTATTGATGGATTCCTCAAATAATTTTATTTAAGGGATCTCTCAAATAATTTTATTTGAAGGACACCATTTAGGGTCCCATACTAATTTTTTTTTCTTTCAAAGATCCAAACCATATATTTTTTAAGTTTACATTCATAGATCATCCTTGCAAAAAATTAGACAAATCAAAAGCCGTTTCAACCTCCAATTGTGTCCAACAAAATCAATGAACACGATGCTTCAATAAAGTACTAAAATTTTAATATTTCAATTGAGTGGTAAAATAATATCGGATTCATGATTTTTTGTAGAGATGATCTTTGAATGAATATCTATAAAATCGACGGTTTAGATTAGTGAAATACAATAAAAAGTGGGCCCTACAAGGGTGTCCCTCAAATAAGCTTATTTTAATGATTCCTCATTGAAGCTTATCTATATACAATCCCTTTCTAGTGAGAGATCCCTCAATTAATTTTATTTGAGGGACACCCTTTAGGGTCCCCTACAAATTTTTTTCAACGATCCAAACCATCTATTTTTTTATGTCTACATTCATAAATCATCCTTGCAAAAAATTAGATAAATTGGAAACCGTTTCGACATCTAATTGTGTCCTATAAAATCAATGAATATGGTGCTTCAACAAAGTACTAAAATTTCAATAATTCAATTAAGTGGTAAAATGATATCGAATTCAAGTGAATGGTGCTTCAAAAAAGTACCAATCAAAAGCCCATATATATTTATAATTGGTCACAGGCTCACCAAAAAACCACTACTATTAGCAACCGCCCTGGGTCACCCACCACATTCGCTAATTGGTTACTAGCTCACCAACAAAGCCCATATATGTCTTTCTTGGGGTCCAATAGGAGCACGTCCCGCTAATTATCTGGTTACCACACCTTAATTAGTTTGAATTAGTCATGGATTAACCGTATATTGAACCTCGCACATTTATAGGTATATATTATATATATTGTAGGTATATTGAAGCTCGCACATTTGCAGGTATATTTCAAATACAACAATCTCTCAGGCAAACAATAATAATTATGTTTTGGTTCTACTATATGTTAGCATGGCACCTTATTTGTGAACAAGTTAGATAACATAAGGAATATATATAAGGGAAGGCTAGCAATTGCAATAAAAAAAGTGGCTCCTTTTCAAAGGAAATTTTGATTTGAACATAAATAAGTTCTTGAATTCACTACACTTGGGTAACTATGAAATTTATGTACCATGTGATGTTTTTTATTTTTTTTATTTTCACTGTATTGTAATGAAAAATAAGTAACTTTTTCATTTCACTAGTTCTTCTATTTTTATCGCAAATGGTTCATGAGGTTCGTGAAATTATCATCTTAATACATATATATATATATATATATATATAATAGATGCTATGGAGACCCTCAAAGTCTCCACTGCATATGTATTAATTCTCAAACCTACCAGTCACCAAAGACTTATATTTGGAAATCCAAGATTTCCACATCTAAAAGAGTATATAACCCGGTGGATGTTAGTCATTGTCCAGGAAAAGGAGCCACTTGACGAGAGCATGTTTTGGCACCATACACAAAACCAAAAATTGTGAGACTCTTGATTGATATATGCTTTTTATGTGCTTAAACTTGTCATATTATATATAGAGACTAGATTAGAGACCTCTTATCACGCGTTGTTTGAAATTTCAGGGTGGGACAACATTTGATTTAAACACCATTTTGCATTTGGCATTTGATTTAAATTTTCTACTACATGTTTCACTTACCATTAAAAAATAAAAATAAAACTGAATACTCATTTGTGTCAAAATAGCATAAATAAAAGTGAATATTTGGCCATAACAGCATCATGAGTATTAAAGAAAACATTGTGGCTCTGTCAGGTTTCATGCATAATACGATATCAACCATAAAAACAGTGGTAAAGCAATTTCTGATTCTTCCATTGTGACTTGTGGAAATTGAGCCAAGTCGGGTTTCATGCAAAAGTAAGAAGCCAACCATGCGCATTTGGGGACCAACAATCACTTTCTCCGAAATGGAATTACAATTTGAGCAGGCAAAAGTAGACTACACGTAGTTTAGTCAAGAAAATGCATGTAATTCCATGTACCTGATTGGACTTGCAAACTTGACAAATGGGTTAAGGACTTGGACCTGGAATCTTGTGTATCCTCAATCCCTTTCTTTTGCAGTGTCACCCCGTGTGTGTCCGCCGGGGCATTTGTTTGGTACTAGCACGTGATGGAGACTAGAAAGCCCCCTTCGCTCACGTTCTTTGTCATTTCAAGTTGGGCCAGCACAGACAGTAATGTCAATTGATATAGTGCACTGCAGAGACTGAGAGAGAACCGTGGCTAGAATTTGCCAAACTGACCAATTATTTCTCAATGCCGATTCCAAGGATTTAATGGGTCAGTTTTTTTTTCTTATTTTAATAAAAAGTAACTAAAAGTTTGGTGTAATTACTGTCATATGGTTTTTTTTTCTTTCAAATTTGACTACTTGACCATTTTAATTTTCAAATTTGATAGCTTATTTATAGGTATATTATAGATATATATATATATTATAATATTAATTCATCACAAATCTTAATATATTAATTGGTCTGATAATTAAGTTAAGTGCTTCTCAACGTGTGTATATATATATATATATATATATATATATATAACGTTTTGTTAATTGAGGGATATTAGAGAGAGAGAGACTTACGAGAAGTTACAAGAATGATGAAGAACAAAACAAGACTATAGAACTTCCTGTGAGAATAACAACTTGACGCATTGTAAATTCAACACAATAAAATAAAAAAAGTTAATAAAATGTGTGTATTTTGATATATAGGAGTCTTTATGTGCTTAAATTTGTCACATTATATATGAAGACCAGACTATAAAACCCCCCTATATCACGTTTTTTGAAATTTCAGAGTGGAACAACGTTTGATGTAATATATAACACCATTTGGCATTTAGCATTTGATTTAATTTTTCTACTACATGTTTCACTCACCTTTAAAATATGAAAATAAAACTGGGCATAATACAGTAGCAGCATCATGAGTATTAAAGAAAACATTGTGACTCTGTCAAGGAGAAATAAACTCAACAATATTCTGGTTTTTATAAACTTTATTTATCTTTTTATTTGTGTTATTTTATGACTTAAATTTGGTATTTATTTGCAGGCGCTGTCTCTAGTGGTCCGGGCCATTTGTGTGGCACTGCCACGTTGTTTGTAATTTGAAGGTGGGCCAGCAGCACAGATAGTAATGTAATGTCCATTGATGATATAGTGAAAGTGAAGAGAGAGAACCGTTTGAGAGAGCAGCAAACAAAAAGTAGAAAATCTGAAGATAAATAATCAGTTTCAGGGTGTCAATACAAACCGTTTGGCATTACATTTTTCTTTTTTCTTGTACATCTACTTACCACAATAAATTAAATTGAGGACCTCGACCGTTGATTTTGGGTTTCATTTTTACACGCGCGACCAGCCTGCTTGTATAAATGCATCATCGAGTCCACTTCTTGTGTGCTCATCTTCATCAAATTCAGAAAACTTGATTCCCAAAAAAATGAAAATCCATCACCTCATCAATATTTCTCACTATTTGCTCCTTTCGTTGTGCTTATTGGGTATTGGACTTGCAACCAGTACTGCTGTGAAACCGAAATCAGTGTGCATTGAGGAAGAAAGGAAAGCACTTGTGAGCTTCAAACAAGATCTTACTGATCCCTCTGGTAGGCTTTCTTCTTGGGCGGGTCATGATTGCTGCCGCTGGGAAGGGATTTCATGCGACAACCGCACCGGTCATGTTTCCCATATGGATCTCCGCAATACATATTACGAGTCCACGACTGATGAAGCGTGGGACGAGTTGGCTTTTAAGCAGTCTGGCTTGTGGGGTAAGATAAATCCTTCTTTGCTTAGCTTGAAACACTTGCATTACTTGGACTTAAGTTGGAATAATTTTGAAGGGATCCACATTCCTAACTTCTTTGGAGAGCTTAAAACTCTGAGGTATCTCAATATCTCCTTTGCAGAGTTTGAGGGAGAGATTCCCCCTTCTCTTGGTAACTTATCAAATTTGAACTCTCTTCATGTCGGTGGTTCATATCTCTCTTCCACAAACTTGAATTGGCTTTCTCATCTCTCTTCCCTAAAATACCTCAATCTCATTGGAGTGGATCTTCATAGCAACACAAATTGGCTGCATGTTGTTAACATGCTTCCTTCCTTACTTGAGTTACACTTATCTAAATGTGGATTAGTAAGCCATCCACTATCTCTACAGAGGATTAACTTCACCTCACTTTCGGTCCTTGATCTTTCATTTAATGATTTCAATACTTCTTCATTTCCCAGCTGGATTTTCAATCTTACTAGCCTCAAAAGACTTGATCTAGGAGGGAATTCTTTCAGTGCTCATTTTCCAAATGAATTTGGTAACCTCAAATCTCTTGAATACCTAGATTTATCTCAGTCCAGGCTCAAAGGGAGTCCCATAAACCAGTATAAGAACAAATTTGAATTGAAACCCTGTAGTAAAAGAACGAACATATCTTTAAACAGAGCTACTCAAATAGCAGCATATCCTGCTTACCAAAACAGAGCTATCCTAAACCCTGTAACAAAAGAACCAGCATATCCAAATACCGATTTTCAGGGTTCACCAACTAATTTTTTAATAACCAAATAGAAAACCTTACCAAAAGCAATCATATAGTATTTTAATAACTAAATTGTTTAACCTGATTTCATCAAAATAGTAACACAATCAAATCAATTTCAGTATTCGGATAAATTTTTTTTTATGAATTAGCACATCATTCACACATAATTCATGGAATCTGATTAACCAATTTGTGCATTTGCTTAAATTGGATTGAAGTTTTCTTGTCGATCAACAATCACTCATTTACCAACATAGATTCCGAGAAATTGTCTTCTTGATGATCAACCTCATGTATTAAAAATCAATTCCTTGTTTGGAGCCCAAAAGTTTTTTATTAAAAATAAAATATGACAAAAGTCTCAAAACAATCCAAATCTAAAGCAAATCATCAACCAGTTCAATCACAAGCAACAATCAAAGGCTTAGATAGCTAGAATACCTCAGTTTTAATGATTCAAAATGAAAAACATAGAAAATAAACTCTGCAAGCAACAAAATCCCAAAAAGACGATGCCTAAACAAATTATACTAATATAGTCAATAACAATTTTTCATTTTTTCCTATAAAGTAAAAAATGGAGAATTTTAAAAACTCATCACAAAGTCCTCATTCACAATCTCGAACCTTAATTAATCAGAAAAATGTACTAATATGGTATGAAAGTTAAAAAAAGAAGAAAAAATACCCAAGAATCCAATAAAAGTAGCAGATCAATTGAAGTATTATAAAGTGATTCTTTAGTTCTAACCTTTGTAAGCATATTATTGGATTAAAAGAGTTTTCAAGTTTTGTTGTCTCAGTAATTAAGAGATAAAGTGATTTTTGAGTTCTAAGTATTGTTATTACTCTACCTATCATCACAACAACAAATTAACAACCCATTACAGCAGCAACATCATTACAAATTGTCAAAATTGGCATGCTTACTTTCCCACAACAATAATATTAACTACAACAGATCATCACAACAGTAGAATCAATTTGGGCAAGGAATCAAAGGATTCAACAACATGCTCAGAAACCCATGAGCAAGCCATTAATTTGTTAAACATTACTAGACCCTGACAAATAATAAAAATGGGTACAAATTTATTAATTAGAAAAAATAAAGTATAAACGGGATAGAGAACAAACCTCATTAATGGCAAGCACTTACGACAATATTAAGTCTAATGCAAAATTAACCGATGAAGATTTGGGATCACAAAAGCTGAGCTGAACGATCATGCCCAAAGCTTCATTCCGTAAATCTTAGGGAGCTCATCAAATGCCGTAGGAAGCTTCCTCCAAACAACCTGGTACTGTTGGAAACTGCAACACAAAAAGACACCTTAATTGCAGCTCAAACATGTAAATGCAATTTCATATCTATTCATAAACTTCTAAATCTTAAACCAAATGGACTTGATAGTTTCGGCCCACTGAATCACACTGTTTTTTTTTTCAAATCACAAAAAAAAAAGATCCTATACTCGTCATGTCATACTTTATTTTGACAGTTTCGTATAATATAAAACTTCCAAAAAGAATTTGCAATGTTAGCAAAGCCAGCAGATGATTTTATTCTACAAAACATAAATAAAGAATTGTTACAAAAGCATTCTAGATCTGTTCGCAGCTAGAAACAATAAAGATGTACACCAAAGCAAATAGCATATGCTAGAAACAATGCAAATGCATTATATATTTGAACAAAGCAACTGACCCTAAGGAGGTTTTTCTAGACAATCTAGACTCCCCTAGGATACTGCTAAGGTATTTACAAAACATTAACAATGTTGGTCAATGCTGAGACTTTGCAAGTCATAAACAAACAGAATTCGACCTTCTCAAATTATTTAAACCATAAGGCGAGCCAGTTTTACTGTCTGATAGGCTAAAGCCTTTACTCTGACAACGGTCCCAAATGACCTCAACCATGTTGTGTGCTGTTGTTATACCCAGGTATCTTTTGCATTTAGTATTTTCATCAAACCAATGTCTTTTTTCTCTCTTTAATCAATCTAAATGGTCTGTGACTACAATTTTCTTTTAAAGAGATAAAAATCATCCATCTCATACATAACTTAAGTCAATTTATAAATAAAACTTTCCCTTTGTCAGATTAGTTTCCTTTTGTTTATCTTAAATTACATTATCTGTTTGTTCTTGAAGAAAAAACCCTTTTAAACGATCAACTTGTCCACTATAAACCTAAAGAAAATTAAACCCATTTTCATATGGTGCCGTTAGCTAATTCTCTATGCTCTATTAAACAGAAAAGATCAAATTTATGCAAGCAAATTGAACACTTTGCTAAAGCAAAACAGCAATTAACCAACTTAAAAAGAAAAAAACCCACAACAAATCCCAACAAGACAAAAAAAAAAAAAAAAAAAATAAAAAAATCTCCATTCTTATCTCCCAACAATACCAACTAAATCTAAAATATGGTTCTAGTTGTATCAACAACTCCAACCAGATAATAAAGGTAGTTTTCAAACTTAGAAAGAGAGAAGAATTAAAATTCGGAAATCAAACACCCAAATTGAGAAACCCTAACAAACAATGATTTGACGGGAAATTTAAAACCCAACACACTGAGAACTATGCAAGCAAAAAAATTACAGAAACTTGTGCTAGATTGAGGGATAGACGAAGGGTAAGAAATAACCCTAATCCTAAATGATTTGACGGGAAATTTAAAACCCAACCCACTGAGAACTATGCAGGCTTACCTTGTCCGATAATTAGAGAAGACGACTATGATATATGAGGCCTCTCTCTTTCGCACTTCTCTTAAGTGAACGCGGCTTTCTTTCTGGTTTGAGAAGCGAACGCGGGTTTGAGAGATGAAGGGGCTTTTTTTTTGGGTAAACAACCAAAACCCACTTGAACTATAACGCTTATTGAAATGTCCACCCTAAATTATTTTTTCAGCCAATTTAACCATCAGACTATTTTAAATGGCCAATTTACCCCTTGTCGTTAGTTTCCATGTAGTTTCATCTGGGCCTGGGCACGATTCGGGTCGAGTCTAATTTTAAGTGACCGGTGGGCCGAACCAAGGAAGATATCAGTTCTTGGGTTGGGTCGGGTCCAAATTGAAAGCCAAAAATAGGCCAACCCGACAAGCTCCGGTTTGGTTTGGTTTTTTGGTCGGTTTTGGGCTTTAGCCCAATACTAGTTATTTTTAAGCCCAAATCGCTTTTTTTGGGCCAGAATCTTTTTTTTTTGTCAAATTGCCAGAATCTTTTTTTTGTTGTCAAATTGCTAAAACCTAATTAGATTATTTCTTCAAAAGCCCAATTTCCTTAGTTTTTCCACAATGCCAATTTTTCTAACAGGCCAGCCCATTTCGTTTTTCCTTACCCAAATCATGTAAATTCAACTCAACTATAACCTGCTTTTTAAAAGTTTCTAAACTAAATTATAATCACAGGCATCATCCAACTTTCAAATACAAGCAAAGCACCAAAATTCAAATTATATTTTACAACCCATAGCAAAAAATATAAGTAAAACACCAAATTATATTTTAAATACCAAACAGATTCACTTGTATGATTGTATCAGTTAAGGGAGCTGCAAAAAGAAATACACTTGTATTAGTTAAAAATCACTCACCAAACAACCAGAAGCATACTCCAACTCAATAGTTAATTTCATAAAATAAAATAAAAAATTGTTTGCAGTTTCTGTTTGAAATCATTTAAATAGAACAAAACAAGTTATAGCACCTCAATAACTCAATAAGTTGTGGTTGCAGCTCTTCATCTCTCAGTTTTCGAATTTCTTTAAATATTGATTCCGCATTTCCTTTGGCAACCAAAATCATATAAACATGAATTATACACCATGAACAAGCAAATCAAAGTAACAGAAAGGGCTTTAAAAGAGAAAAACCCACCTTCAGTTTCCTCCAAGGCAGATTGCATTTTATCTATGTTGTAGCCTAGCATCCTGGAAACATCCAATCTATGTTGGAGCCTAGCATCCTGGAAACATCCAAACTAGAAGAGAATCATGCTGGCATACAGAGAGAACAACATATATGATGAGTAAGCAAAAAAAAACAACCAATATTAGAAGTAACAAGATTTTTTAGCATGCATTTTTATATATTCCTATATATATGATCACCAGTATCTACCCTGTATATAATCCCTACACAAATAGCCAAACCCCAAATTGCGCCTTCTCTTTCTTTCTAATCTTATATCCAACGTGAATGCCATTTAAATGCATGAAAGGTTTTGATTATCTTTAACGATTATTATATATCTTGGTAAGTTTTGGTCATTGATGGTACTGAAGTAGTTTTGCATTTCAGTGTAAACTTGTAAATTTGAATTTTGAGTTGTTAGTGTCTGAAGTGGGTTTTATGGGAAATTTTAAACTTAGGATTCATTGCCAACTTGAACAAGCGCAAAAGAAAGTTCTTGAATACTGAGTACATAAAAATCACATTTTCACTGACTTTCATGTCTAGATAACTTTAAAAATTTTGACATAATTTATGTGTTGATATCGAAACATGCATGAAAGAATCGCACAGAAAGCACAAGTAGTCATACTAGTTAGTTCTCCATTCTTGCCACAGGAAACTGGCACTAAATAAACCAGACGATACATAAAAAGATTATTATTGAGGGGTGAAAGGGTTCTGATTCATTGAAACAGTTGGATACTCAATATATCTTGAGATAAAATATTTATGTTCACATATATATAAGTTGGCCTTACATCGTGGCAAAAGAGTAAGAACATATGCTCAGACGCTTTCTTGATGACTTAGTTTAGATCCGAAATGAAAAATAACGAGGAAATATAAGATGTTGTAATAAGTTCACTTGGAACAAAAAGGACAAAATGGACTCGTGTTAAAAGAATACCAAATGGATTAAAGGGATGTGATGTCCTTTTAACTTCTTCAGGCAAAATTTTTGGCAGCCATATGGCTTGCGATTAGACCAGTTACTAGCAAAAGGTGCCCGTGCAATGCTGCGGGTTTTAAAATTGCGTGAAATGTGTATAAAGCGATGAAAATAGGCAGGGAACATATCAACTACCCAATTGCCAAAACACTCAAAGGATTTACCAACATGTTCAAATATTGTAATCATCTAAACCTATCATTACAACAACAAATTAACACCAACCAATTGTCAATTGATGCCATTAGCTAATTCCTATGCTCTATTCACAAAAGTTAAAACAATTAATTGAAATTTCACCGTAGAAACTCATCCCTTGCTTAACAGAATTGAAAACACCAACCAAACCGCTCTGTCCAAAGCAACGAAAGACCACCTGCAAATATCAAAAGAAAACATGGTTTTAAAAAAATGGAAGAAAAAGGAAGAAAAAACAGAAAAATCGGAGAAGAAATTAGCTTGAGTATTTTATGCATGCACAATCTTTTCATTAAACCAAAAAATTAGCTTGAGCAAAATCTGTATGGAAAGAAACCACAGGGAAAATGTATGTAATTGAGTTCCTTAAGTCTCCATTCAATGCAAAAATCAGCAAAAATCTGCTTGGTAAATCAAACCCACAAAAAAAAATTATGAATTTTAACTTTTCTGAATTCTTTCTCGTCATCACTAATGTCCACAAACAGAATTCCAATTTAGAAGTCAGATTTTCAAATCCCACATATTTCCCATACCAGTCTTCTTCAAGTTATCATAAAGTTCTAATTCGTCAAAATTATCTATCAGCCTTAGCATGGAGAATGCAAGACAGCTGTTGAATTATAAGTGCTCAAGCTGATTTCATAAATTAGATACGTTTAGTTTTCTTATTGTTTGTTTTATTGGTAATCCAAGTGTCATAGTTTGATTGGTTAGTTTGTGGATGGCTGAGATTGCATTGTGATGTAATGCATCCAGCTGTCATTGTGCCTAACGGATATATCCTCACACCAAGTGTGTGTGTTTGTACTGTACAAATTTCTTACAGAAGAGAAATGAGAATGTTCTCTCTGCTACACGTATAGCAGAGGATTTTTGGATTTAAGCTTTTTCTTCTCTCCTTGTTTTTGTTCTCTACCAATACACATACAGATTCACAAAAACACTAACATGGCCTCAGAGCCAGGTTCGATTATCTGAAGCTGGGCATTCGTTTTGTGAAGAAAATCGATCGAGGTGAAGCTCATTCATAACTCACGAAGCTGATTGAGCTCGATCTATTGTCGATCTGAAAACAACTTGTTTCCAGGTACATCTGAAATTCGAAATGGCTGGATCTGGAAGCTCAGAGGCTAGAATCCCAATTTTCTCTGGTGAGAACTATGAGTTTTGGAGGATTAAGATGGTTACCATATTCAAATCGTATGGTTTATGGAGTTTGGTAGAGAAGGGTTTTTCAATCCCGGATTCAAAGAAGAAGAAGGTATCTGAGGACATCTCAGAAGAAGAAGTGGATGAGAAAACAGCTGCGATTCTCATGAAGGATGCGAAAGCATTTGGTATCATCCAAAATGCCGTTTCTGATCAGATTTTTCCACGGATTGCACATGCAGATTCTGTGAAGATGGCTTGGGAATTGCTATATGCTGAATATCATGGTGGAGAGCATGTCAGATCGGTAAAACTTCAAAACCTCAGACGTGAATTTGAGTATACTAGGATGCGTGATAATGAATCCTTATCTGACTATCTTACTAGACTGAATGAATTGATTAACCAAATGAAAACATTTGGTGAAGCTCTGTCAAATGAGAGGCTGGTTCAGAAGGTTTTAATTAGTCTTAGTAAGAAGTATGATCCTATATGCCTTGTGATTGAAAACACAAAGACACTAGAAACTGTAGAGTTGCAGGAAGTGATTGCCATTTTGAAGAGTAAAGAGCAAAGGCTTGAAATGCATAGTGTTGATACAGTTGAGAAGGCATTTGCCTCATTCACTGTGAATTCCAAAGGACAGAATAAAAATGCTTCTCAGTCTAGTTCATCTAAGTCACAGAGAAACTGGAATTCTAAAGGGAAGTCATGGGAGTCAAAAGACAAGTCACAGCAGAATAATTATTCTGCACAGAGCAACACCTCAACACAGTTCTCAAACTAGGAAACTACAAAGCCTCAATGTAAGGTGTGTTCAAAGCATCATTTTGGTGAGTGCAGGTACAAGGGAAAACCAAAATGCTATAATTGTGACAGATTTGGACATCTTGCTAGAGATTGTACGGTGAACAAGAATGTGCAGAAGGCTAATTGTTTAAATCAAATGGAGGTGACAGGGAACTTGTTTTATGCAAATTGCACAACCACTGAGATCAAAACCAATGGAGAATGGTATGTTGATAGTGGCTGTAGCAACCATATGACAGGAAACTTAGAGTTGCTGGTTGATGTGAGAACAAATGTGGCTGGAAAAGTACAAATGCCAACTGGTACACTTGTGAGTGTAGCTAGAATTGGTTCATTGAGGATTGATACAGCAAGGGCAGAAAATACATCAGAGACGTAATGTATCTGCCAGGATTGAAAGAAAATCTGCTAAGTGTTGGGCAAATGGATGAGCACGGATATTGTCTGGTGTTTGGAGAAGGGATGTGCAGGGTATTTGATAGTCCATCCATGGATTATCTCATCATCAAGGTACAAATGAAGAGTAATAGATGTTATCATGTATCCTTTCTAGCTGAAAAACAGTTACTGATGAAGACTAGTTTCACTCAATCCACATGGATTTGGCATAAGAGACTTGGTCATCTGCATTTTGGAGGTTTGAAACATTTAAGGGATAAAGAAATGGTACATGGTTTACCAACATTGGAAGAACAAAGTGGTGTGAAGGGTGTCAATTTGGAAAACAACACAAGAATGTTTTTCCAAAAGAACAAGCTCAAAGAGCAAGCAAAGCACTCGAGTTAGTACATGTAGACCTTTGTGGTCCTATGAGAAATGAATCGGTTGCAAGGAACAGATATTTCATGCTGATTATAGATGATTTCACAAGAATGATTTGGGTATACTTCTTAAGAAACAAATCAGAAGCTTTCAGCTGTTTCAAGAAGTTCAAGTCTATGACTGAATTACAAACTGGACACCAAGTGAAATGCATAAGAAGTGACAGAGGTTGAGAGTTTCTATCTACTGAATTTGTGGAGATTTGTGAAGCTCACGGCATTCAAAGGCAGCTTACAATGGCCTATACTCCTCAGCAAAATGGAGTGGTAGAGAGAAAGAATAGGACTGTCATTGAGATGGCAAAATCAATGTTACATGATAAGGGAATGCCTTATTTCCTATGGGCAGAAACAGTGCATACAGCTGTTTATTTGCTGAACAGATGTCCTACCAAAGCTCTCCATAACATTACCCCATTTGAATCATATAGTGGAAGGAAGCCTGGAATTGCACATCTGAAAGTTTTCGGTTCTCTGTGTTATGTTCATGTACCAGCTGAATTGAGGCACAAGCTGGATCCTAAGAGTACAAAGGGAGTGTTTGTGGGATATGCCACTTGTGAAAAAGGCTATAGAGTTTTTGATCCAGTTTCTAACAAGCTTATATTGTCAAGGGATGTGACATTTGATGAAGAAGGTGCTTGGCATTGGACAGATAACAATGATTCAGTTATGACACCATACACAATTGAAAATCAAGTAGATTTTGATTTTCATTCTGACAGTTCAAATGGCAACTCTACTGTTACACCTCAAACTCTGAATATGCAGGGGAGAACATCATCAACTCCAAGTGATATAAGCAGTGAAGAAAAGAGAACTCAAGCTTATGATCACACTCCTTTAAAATGGAGAAAGCTAGATGATGTTCTTGCTCAGTGTAACTTGTGCATCATGGAACCAAAAAAATATGCTGATGCTGCTCAAGATGAATCTTGGCTTAAAGCTAAAAGAATGGAACATGGGAATTGGTGGATAGACCAACTGAAAAACCAGTGATTGGAGTTAAGTGGGTTTACAAGACAAAACTGAATTTGGATGGCTCTGTGTGAAAGAATAAAGCACGATAAGTTGTCAAAGGGTATGCTCAGAAGCCTGGACTGGATTATAATGAAACTTATGCACCTGTAGCCAGATTGGACACCATTAGAACACTTATTGCGCTTGCTGCTCAAAAGGATTGGAAACTGTACCAGCTTGATGTGAAATCTGCCTTCCTTAATGGTGTGCTACAAGAGGAAGTCTATATCAATCAACCTGAAGGTTTTGTAATTAAAGACAAAGAGGACAAAGTTTATCGTCTACATAAAGCTCTCTATGGTCTGAAGCAAGCACCAAGGGTTGGTATGGAGAGATAGACAGCTATTTCACTCAATGTGGTTTTAAGAAAAGCCTAAGTGAAGCAACTTTATACACCAAAGAAAGGGGAGATAAGGATATCCTAATTGTCTCTATTTATGTAGATGACATTGTCTACACAGGGAGCAATAAGGAGTTACTAGATGAGTTTAAGGAAGATATGATGACTAAATATGAGATGACAGATTTAGGTCTCTTGCATCACTTTCTTGGCATGGGGGTGATTCAAACCAAGTCTAGTATATTTCTACATCAAAAGAAGTATGCTAGCACCTTGTTGAACAAATTTGGCTTGATTGAATGCAAATCTATAACCACACCTCTTGTTGCCACTGAGAAACTAGCTAAGGATGATGGGAGTGGAGCTGCAAATGAAGAACACTACAGAAGCATTGTTGGTAGTCTGCTGTACTTAACTGCTACAAGACCCGACATCATGTATGCTTCAAGTCTGCTAGCCAGATTCATGCACTGTCCTACAAACAGGCATTATGGAACAACTAAACGTGTTTTGAGATATGTCAAGGGAACTCTAGACTACGGCTTAGAGTATGTGAAAGGCAGGAAATCAGTTCTGATCGGCTACTGTGACAGTGATTGGGGAGGATCAATTGGTGATAGCAAAAGCACATCGGGGTACGCTTTTACCTTTGGGAGTGGAGTGTTTTCTTGGGCTTCAGTCAAACAGAACTGTAGCATTGTCCACTGCAGAAGCTGAGTACATCAGTGCAGCTGAAGCAACTACACAGGCTATTTGGTTGCGTTTTGTGCTAGAGGACTTTGGAGAGCTACAAACTGAAGCTACTTCATTGCATTGTGACAATATCTCAGCAATTGCAATCACTAAAAACCCTGTGTTCCACCAGAAGACTAAGCACATTGATAGAAGATACCATTTTATCAAGGATGCTTTGCAAGAAGGAGTCATTGATCTGGAATACTGTCCTACCAATGAACAACTAGCTGACATTTTCACCAAACCATTGGCCAAAGATCGGTTCAATTATCTTAGAGGCATGCTTGGAGTGAAATCAGCTCAAGACTTAAAGGGGAGTGTTGAATTATAAGTGCTCAAGCTGATTTCATAAATTAGATACGTTTAGTTTTCTTATTGTTTGTTTTATTGGTAATCCAAGTGTCATAGTTTGATTGGTTAGTTTGTGGATGGCTGAGATTGCAGTGTGATGTAATGCATCCAGCTGTCATTGTGCCTAACGGATATATCCTCACACCAAGTGTGTGTGTTTGTACTGTATAGATTTCTTACAAAAGAGAAATGAGAATGTTCTCTCTGCTACACGTATAGCAGAGGAGTTTTGGATTTAAGCTTTTTCTTCTCTCCTTGTTTTTGTTCTCTACCAATACACATACAGATTCACAAAAACACTAACACAGCGGTCTGCTTATATACCAGAAAACAAATAGGCACACAAACACACATATATATATTACAACTAAAATTATTACAGTTGTGGTTCATTAGGCACAAATAACTTGAGTTTAATTAATTAGCACCACAATAAATAAGTCAATAATCTGAAGCCACCATAATACCAGGTTCACATGATGCCTTAAATCTTAAACCGAAAAATTGGTTAGAATATTACCTGGAGAAATTTTATGTGCTGGTTCCACCTTCAGTTTTTGAAGCTGACCAGTAAAGAAAATATCGACCTCATTCAATGCAATGTGAGAACAAAAACTCAACAAAAGTACTTGCAGCACAGAGTGCTTCAAAATTTACCTGAACTGCAAGTTCAATAATAAAGAAGTCTTCTGCACCACCAACCAGAAAAGCATTTGGAAAAGGAGGAAATTGCCTTAAGAAGCTCCCGAGTTTGTCAACTGCATGAATCAACACATTACTGGAGAATTTACAATTTCTTGATTCAGGGGCGGAAGATGCATTACCAGAAAACCCACCTGAGTTATAAAAAAAAATATAAACCTCGAAAGTAAAGAAATAGATCTCACTGGACCTGAGAATTACTGAAGAATTCTAAAGTTAATTATATTCCAATGCTAATATATTGGCTCCTCAATCAATGTCATGGCTAGAATGATAGTTATCCACATCAAATAAAAAGTTCCCTGTAAAAGTTAAAAAAACATGAACTCCTGACCTACAGGGATTTTATTCAACCGTTTGGGCTCCAAAGCAACATCCTCAAGAAGATACTGAAATACAATGTGGGGTAAAACAACACAAAAATGTAATGAATATTTCATAAAGTTCTTCAACAAAAGCATATAAATGTCATCTTTATGAGGGCTCATACACAAAAGAGGGATTGAAATCGCCTTGTATTTGATTGAGTATCAATCCTGAAAATATGCAGAGAGTGCCATTAATAAGTTTGTTAAGCTAAATGGAGAATAAATTATAAATTGTGTGCAAGCACAAATTAAACCTAGTAACTTTCTTTTTCGGTTACAATTAAACCTAGTAACTTTGAAAAGGAAGAAAAAGAACAAATTTGATTATCCAAATATGCTATTTGTCATTATATATATGGACAGGAGCAGCCAGAAGACGAATGCTATTTGAAAAACAACAATATAATATTTGACATATAATCATATTCTCTGTTTCATCCGTCATTCAAATCTTCCCTTTCAGAAAGCCAATTTTAAACAGAGTAAATAAAGTCCAAAAAGTCAATTTCCTTGAAAATACCTTTACCAGTCAAAATCTGTCTGATTTTGAGCCGTAGCCGTAGTGGGTTGGGCTTGAACGCACATTAGCGTCACCTGCAAGGAATGGATCGAAATCTTAACTTATTCTAATCCTATCCAATTTTTAACAAACACCTTCTCCGCTACTTGAGCTAATTCCAAGAGCATACACCGAAATTATTTTTGAGTAAAAGCAAAAACAACCCGGCAAAGGGTTTTAAGGTAAATCTGAAGTAAATCTAGATACGGGCAGTCTCTTATTTATAAGTCACATGTATTAGATAAAACTAAATATTTGCAATCATTCGTAAATCAAATGTATCAAGTAAATCTGAATAAACTTGACTATGAGCAAACCATGCGTATATGGTAAATAAAAATTCATGAAATGAAGTGGAAAACTCATGTACCTGACGGATAACAGTGGCAGATATGCACATTGTGGACGATGACATTGCATATGAACTGCAATGTGATGTAGCCACCACCCACAATGTGGACATTGGCTCCACAGCCATCAAGGGTCTTGTAGCTGTTGAAGATAAGCTCTTGGGAGAGCTTGATGAGCATGTTGCCAGGGAACACAATCCAGAGAGGCTCAGTCTGTATCACAGCATATCTCAGAGTGTGGCCTTGGATTCACAGCATCACCATTAGAAGAGTCTGTGACAATATAATCCTCACCACCTTTGCCTCCAAGAGCATATTGGCCAAACCCAATTGCACAATCTGCTAAGCTCTGCCTGTTGTTAATTTGGGTCGCATTCCCAGCAGTCATCTATTGGGTTTCCTGTTAGGCATGAAGAGTCCTGATATTTTTGGGTTCCTTGCAGCATTTCCCTTCTTGCCAAAGAAGCATAAACCTTCCTGAAAAATAAAGGGAAAAAAGAAGTAAAGATTGATAACTCAGATCTACAAAAGGCTGAGAAAGAGAAGATAACAGAGGAGGTAATTAAAGCTATGTATTTTCCTATGAACTTCTTGAACAATTTCTTCTGGGTTGGGATGTTGGCCAGGAAGAGTGAGGTTGAGGAATGCTGTGGCAAGAGAAGAAAATGAGCAGAAAAGAAAGAGCAGGACAATGCAGGTAATACAACAAATTTTACAGCTTGCTATACAATTGCAATACTATATCAAGAGAATGTGGTTCCACCCTTTTATAATCAAGGGCTGTATATGCTGTAGGAAGCTAGTCTGTCTGAGCATTTTCTTTCCCCTACCAAAACAAAAATTATCAAATTCAAATCCCCAGTCCCAGAAACCAGTATAAGAACGAATTTGAATTAAAACCCTGTAGTAAAAGAACGAACGTATCTTTAAACAGAGCTACCCAAATAGCAGCATATCTTGCTTACCAAAACAGAGCTATCCTAAACCCTGTAACAAAAGAACCAGCATATCCAAATACCGATTTTCAAGGTTTACCAACTAATTTTTAATAACCAAACAGAAAACCTTACCAAAAGCAATCATATAGTATTTTAATAACTAAATTGTTTAACCTGATTTCATCAAAATAATAACACAATCAAATCAATTTCAGTATTTGGATAAAATTTGCAAATCAATAACACAGACCCACTATGAGGAAAAATTAGGGATTCGGACTTTTAGGGCAGCAAATTAAAACAGGTCTTATAGTTTAATCAAATAAGATCCAAGATATTAGTAACAACAAAAATAAAAAGAAGAGCAACAAAAATCGAATGAAAAGATGAAGCAAAATTTACTTACAGATCAGTGAGAGAAAGAGACTGAAACAGAGAGAAAGCTGGAGTTCGATCTGAAGAAGAATACCAACGCACGCCACTCCTATGAAGTCGAAGCCTCCAGATAATCTCCAACAGTAGACCGGCCATTGCCCCGCAACTAGGCCAACCAACCTGGTTAGAAGCGAACTCAGCATCTGATAGAACGAAGGCTCCAAGTCATTTCACTGGAAAAGAAGAGAGAGAAAGGCTGAAACAAAGAGGAATTTGTTGAATCTGAAAAGCAAAAGGAAAAGCAGATGGCTCCGTAAAAAAGTAGAAGCCTCCAGATGGACATCGAAGAACCTAAACAAAGAACGATGGAATGAAAGAGGAGGAAACGATGAGAACGATGAAGAAATTTCAGAGTGAACGAAACGTTCGCAGCGGAGGAGAGAAAGGAAGATAATAATGCATTTGGACAAGGAAATTTAAAAGTATAAAGGATTTCATAAATGACGGAATTTAAAATGACGGAAATTAATGTTCTAGGATTTGTAAAGTTTCTTGTTTGGATGACTGATTTAAAACACGAAATTTAACCTTTAATTGTAAAGTTATCTTTTTTTAAAACTCAATCTCTCTTGGAACTTTAGAAATGACGACTTTTAGATAGAATTTAAACTTGGGATTTATGATCTCTAAGTTCCATGTTTTTTTCCAAGCGGAATTTCTAAATTTCTATGTTTTTTTTTATCCAAACACCGGAATCGGTTCATGTCAATTTAGAAATTCTAAGTTTTATCAAAATCCTAAGTGTATTTCCCTCATCCAAACGCACCAGCGACTCCAACGAAGAGAAGAGAACAGGGCTGGAGGGCAAAGCGGCTAATTCACTGCTCATAAGTAACTCAAGAAAGCAGAGACCATCACTTAAGGGGAGGCAAAACCGTCACTTCACTATTCCTAAGCTACAACTTAGGAACAGTGAATTGTGAACTCAGTTTTAGTATATATATAATTTTCTTATGCAGTGGAAGGTCGAGGACAACTTGAATACAGCAATGCCAGATTTGGGGACTAAGATTGGATAGCTCAAGATTGAATGTTTGTTGAATGAACAAATGGAGGCAAAAATTCCAAATTTTGTCCAGATTGTAGAATATGGATTAGTTTTAAAGGAAATTACTTATCCCTTCCGATGGATATCAACACCTTATAACTTATCCATTCTAATTCCCACAAAAGAAAAAATCATTCTAACTCTACGTACATACCTTCATTTCTTACTTCAACATACCTTGAATCTTGTGGGCTATATCCAATACAATCCAATCCTAAGAACCAAACGTAAATGATTATTAATCTGAAATGAAGAGTTATATGATTGTATTAGCATTATTTGAAGGCACGAGGAAAAAGGTTTTGTGAATCGTGATTGTTTTCTCGGAGAATGAAACATATACTAGAAGGATACAATATGAGTAGGGAAAGAAGCTATGAGGATATAAGGATAAAACCAGGAAGGAGGTTGCATGAGATGGTGAAAAACATAAAATTCACGTACATTGGGAACTATAGTAACAGACACAAATATCCAAAACCAACGTTGGATTCATGGAGACATCCAATAAGTGGAAGATAAGTTCATGTTCTAGATTTGTGAAAATGTGAAGAAATATACCACATTGGAAAGTTGAGAAACTAGCAAGTGCTTATAGGGAGTTAGCTACTCCCCTCATTATTGCCAATTGGTTTTCGGGCGGAACGTCAACTTCCTTCATGGTATTAGAGCAACTCAAAGTCTAACAGCTCAAGTTGCACTATTTCCTCTTGACTAAGATCAATGTTGACTTTGTATAGAGTTCTTCCAAGTGATGTTTTTTTTATTGTTTTTAGAAAACGATTTGTTTTAATGTGGAAACAGTACTTTCTGGGGAACCTGGATTGGCTCTCTTGTCTTTAATATACATTTTTGTTTGAATTTTTTAAACAAAATCCGTTCTGGAAAGATTTCTTGCCACAAGCAGCTTCAACAGTCCTGAGATTAGAGGGTGCAGCAGAGGGCAATACTGCTGCTTTGGTAACAGAACTCACCACTTCTATTATTTCCCTTGTACTTTTTTATCTTGTTAACAATTAGTGTAAAAAGTGCTTGTTTTAATTGAAGGAGAAGTTTGAGGTGAGTAAACAAAAAATAAAGAAGATGTTCAACAATGTTGATCTCTCTGTTTCCTCATATGATACCTCTTGGGTGGCCATGGTCCCTTCTCCGAATTCCCTGAAGGATCCTTTTTTACCTGAATGCCTAAATTGGTTATTGGGTAACCAACACCATGATGGTTCATGGGGTAATTTCCGTCCCTTGTTAAAAAAGGATGCTCTCTTATCTACTTTAGCATGTATCCTTGCACTAAACCGATGGAGCGTTGGTCAAGAACAAATTAACAAGGGTATGCCTTTTGCTAAGGTTCCTCCAAATTAATGCATGCATTATAAAGGATTACCCTCTCTGAGTCTTTCTTGCTTTTCTAGGGCTACATTTCTTTGAGTCAAATTTAGCTTCAGCTGCAGATGAAGAGCAACAATCGCCTGTTGGATTTGATATATTTCCTTCTATGATTGAATCTGCAATGAATTTGGATATGAATCTTCCCCTGCGAGGATCAACCCTAGACGCTATATTTCACAGGAGAGACTTGAGCTTCAAAGGTACATTTCCTTGCTTTTCCCTCGGTTTATTTTTGGTCCAATTTCTCGGTAAAGTTCATTTAGTATTATTATTTCTTTCCATGACTTGGCTAATCATGCTACCTAGCTCAAATCTGTAGCTAATGGTTTGGCTATGTTTATTAGAATCTCCGAAAAAGTAGTTTTATCAGGGGTGATATACATGATAGTGACACTTGTATCAGTTCATATGCTATTTAAAGTCATGGAAATGCCATGAATTAAATTTATTTATTGCATCCTTAACTATCATAAGTGCAAGCATCTATTCCAAAATTTTATTATTCAGAGGTTATGGAAGCAACTCAGAGGGATGGAGAGCCTTCCTAGCATATACTTCAGAAGGAAATGGAAAGTTTCAGGATTGGGAGACGGCCATGAAGTATCAACAGAAGAACGGATCCTTGTTTAATTCCCCATCAACCACAGCTGCTGCTTTTACTCAACTTAAGAATCCCAGTTGTCTTACGTATTTATGCACACTCTTAGAAAAGTTTGGGAATGCAGGTTTCTCCCTCCATGCATATCATTAGTTTGCTAGCAATGGTTACTAGATTAGGATTGATACAGTTTAACTCATTATTTCCAATTTACTCTTTTCAGTCCCAACAATTTATCCTCTAGATAACTATGCTCGCCTTACTATGATATCCAGTCTTGAAAGTTTGGGTATTGATCGACATTTCAGGGCGGAAATTACAGGTGTACTGGATGAAACATACAGGTAATTAATGTTCCCTAGATTAAGTTTACGTATACACCAGTAATGGGGTTTTTGGGGTGTAACTTTGAAGAAGAATATTGGATTGATGTTCTGTTAAGGGGTAATATTCTTAAGTGAAGCATTAAGTTTAGATATTTTATTGGTTCTCATCCATGGGGTAGCATGACATTAGTCAACAAACTGCAGATTCTGGCTGCAGGGAGATGAAGATATATTTTCAGATGCTGCCACTTGTGCAATGGCATTTCGACTCTTACGTGTTAATGGATATGATGTTTCTGCAGGTATTTTTTCCATCTAGGTTCCTAGCTTGGTCCTTATCACTTCTTTTTGACAGAAACTATGTAATTGATTTATATATGCTGTCTTGTACGTAGATCCATTAACTCAATTTTCAGAAGATTGCTTCTTCAATTCCCTTGGAGGATACTTGAGGGATGTTGGCGCTGCGTTAGAATCGTTTAGAGCTTCAGAAATCACCCTACATCCTCATGAATCAGTTCTGGAGAAAATAAATTACTGGATGCGTCGCTTCCTGAAACAAGAATTATCCTCTAATTTAATTCAAGCGCATAGACTCAATAAGCATATTGGCCAAGAGGTAGCTTCCTATATATAGCTAGTGTTTTAGATTTGGTGATGTAGCTTTATCCTAAAACTGAAACTTTTTTATTATTTTCAGGTGGATCATGCTGTTAAGTGTCCTTACCATGCAAACTTGGGTCGGTCGTCAATCAGGAAAGTTATAAAGCATTACAACGCAGATAGTACAAGGATTCTAAAATCTTCTTACAGGTAAACAGACTTCTACTAGTTTCCTACTCTAATTAGTTCCCCTTCTTCATTCTCCCTCTCTTTTAAGAGAGGAAATTGAGTTGTGTTGAATTATTACGAGTGGTCAGTATAAATATTACTGATATATCCTTGTACTCATCTTAAGTTCTTTGAACATTGGGAATGAAGATTTCCTAAAACTAGCAGTGGAAGACTACAATTTTTGCCAATCTATACATCATGGAGAATTCAACCATTTTGCAAGGTGCTTGTCCTCTCTCTCTCTCTCTCTCTCTCTCTCTCTCAAGCTTCTTTGTTTCATTGTGTAAGGCTTGTGATGCAGAATATATTTTTTTTCCTTGTCCAAATTGCAATATTCCCTCCATTTAAGCAGGTGGATTGTGGAGAACAGATTAGACAAGCTAAAGTTTTCTAGGCAGAAGTAGCCATACTGTTAATTCTCTGCTGCTACAAGCCTCTTCCCTCCCGAACTATCAGACGCCCGCATGTCATGGGCCAAAAGTGCATTTCTCACAACTGTGGTTGATGACTTCTTTGACATCGGAGGTTTGGCAGAGGAACTGGTAAACCTTATACAATTGGTCGAGAAGTATGTAATTTTCTTTTTCTTTTTCATTTCTTGTCTGTTTCCATTAGATCTGTTTTTGGTCCATCATTTCTACTTGTCCTTCTACATTAGTCTTTCTGGCTAGTCTCAGTGTTCCTTTTATTCAACCGCAGGTGGGATGTGAATGCAAGTGTTGATTGTTGTTCTGAGCACGTTCAAATTATATTCTCAGCAGTTAGGAGCATAATTAGTGAGATTGGAGTCGAAGCTTTCAAATGGCAAGGACGCAGTGTGACAAATCATGTAATTGAGATTGTAAGATGGAATCTTTTACTTCGTTCATGTTGTCATTTTTTTCCCTTTCAGTAATAATTATTATTTTTTCCTGATAGTCCTGAGCATCAACAGTAATTGATGATTTTGATATTTTGAATAATCGATGTTTAATTTTAGTGGTTGGAGTGTGTTGATGCTCTTTTTGGGAGGTCAACTTAGATAGAGGTGGAATGGTGGATGATGGGTGAAGGTGAGGACCTTCAGCATATGTGTGAAGATTTGGGCAAGCAATAAATATAAAGAAGACGAGATATAAGTGGTTCACCCTTAATGAATGGGCTACGTCCACGGAGAAGTATGTTCTCATTATGATAATGTATGTTACATTTGTATACGGGGTTGGAACCAAATATTAAAGATAAAGCCCAGCCTAGGATCCAGAAGAGAGAGTCCCTTTCTCAGGGGAGAGTAGTCTTGCTTTATAGGAGAGGGGGAGTCTCTATTTCTTGTAGTTTTCCGATGTGGGACTCCTCTTACTTTGCATAGAGTTGTGAGTTGTGGTAATGCTTCTTTAGCTAAGGTGATGACCTCTCAAAGCATGGCAAGGCTTGGGAAGAACAAGAATTTCAAGGGTTGAGCCTCTGGGACTTCGGCAAAGAGGGAGGCATGGCGCAACCCTGTGGGCTTCCAAGCCTGTGTACGAATCTGGGCCACAGGAACTGGTATTGGGGTTGAGCCCTGGTTGGGCTTCGGCAAGGCATGTGAGTGGGGTCTTTTGGATTTGGCTGGGCCTAGGCCATAGGGTACTTTTTGGAGCTAGGGTTTTGTGGAGGAGAAAAATTTAGCTCCTCATAGTTACATAGCTTACCGTTCGGAAGGAGTATCAGGAAGTGTTTGGTGTGCTTCTTGTAGAACTTGCCGATCGTCAGGAATTGCGAAGAAGGGAATTCCAGCGCTGGGCTGTGGGCATCGTCATCGTGATAAAATCAGTCGCGATCCTTCTGCATATGGACTGCCGTTTGCCAAGGGAGTTTTGAAAGAATTCCGGAGTCCTCCCCGATCGTTTTTGCTCAACCCTTGCCGTTCGGCAAGGGTAGATCGAAAATTTTTTGGGGGCCTCTCATGCTCGGCGGTGGGTGAGTCCCTCCAAGTTTAGCCGGTTCGTTGGCAAGGTCAGTTCGGCAAGGGTGCGCATCTTGATTGTGGTTGGGGGTTTCGGCAAGGAGGCTGGGCTCTGGGAAGGTTGGTCGTGGTGAAGGTCAGGTCGGAGCACCTACTTAGTCGGTAATTTGAAAGTATTTTTCTCCGCCGTTCGATATTTTCGTGAGGCAACATTGGTGTGGCAGATTTGTTCCTTCAGCCTGGTGCCGATCGGCAAGCTTATTTGGAAAGAGGTAGGTATTTTTGTGAGCTCATACTTGATTCTGGTCAACCTTTGCCATTCGGCAACCGTGTATTGAGAAATTTTTTGAAGCCTTCTATGTTCGGCAAGATTTTTGAAGGAAAGAAGTTTCGAAGTCCTCCCCATCCTTGGCTTAGTTGTCGATCGGTACTCTTTAAAGATTACCTCCGTGAGTTCTCGTATGCCCTCTCGACATCGTGGTGGGAAGGAGACCCCTAGGTGTCGCACAAGCCTATCGTTCGGCAGCCGGGCCTTCGGCAAGGGGTCAGGAGGCAATTCAATGTGGGCCTTTCTTCGGCAAGAGGGCATGTGAGATCTTGGCATATTTCCAGAGCTGATCGGCAAGTGGGCTCTTTGAAAGAAAGCTTGGGGACCTTCGGCAGATATTAAGGGAAGGCTTCAGCAAGTATAATTTTTGCGGCCCTCCACCTTCTGCATAGTCCTTGCCTTTTGGCACTCCAAGCTTGAGGTGCAAAAAGGGTCCATATTTCTTGGCCAAGTCTCTTAGTCCATAATGTGGTAGAGAGCCGATGAGTTGGTGTAGGTTTTTGATAAAGGGTAGCTTCCATGGCCCTGGGGTTAGATTTGAAGCAGAGTAATTGGTTTTGCCTCTGATCTTCCCTATTTTCAATACCATGATCACAAGAAAGCAAAGGCAAACAGGGCTTGGAAGGAAGGGCATTGAATCTCCATCAGCAAAATGAAGGTTGTTTATACTAAAATGAATAGCCAATAAGCGTCGGACACGTGGACCAAACTGGAGCTTTATAGCCTTCGGTACCTAGCTTTGGTACCCAGTCTACCGATCCCGTAATTAGGGCAATTTTCCCCCAGGGACACGTGGCAGTCCCACAATTGGTGTCCACAGTCCCACATCGAAATTCTCAACAACTTACACACCTCCCAAGGTCTATAAAAGAGAACAACTATCCCAAAATGGAGGTAATCAGAACTTACGGTATACTGGCTATTGATCTGTAGTTCAACCTTACTAAATTCGTACTTATTTAAGCATCGGAGAGCCTTCGGCCGGTACCACACCGGTGCCCTAGGTCTTACCGAGCGTTTGCTATCTTGCAGATCGCACGCCCTACCGAGGCCTAGAGCATACCGAAGGCCCAATATCACTAAGTTGCGCGGGAAAGTACCGAACCATTTTCTGCGTCAACAGTTTGGCGCCGTCTGTGGGAATCGACAGAAAATCGACCCATATTACTCCAGAATACATGAGGACCACTTCAGTACCAACGCTCTTATCGGAGGAGGGATCACCGTTCGGCAGGCCAAGCGGTGCTAGCCCTGCGCTGTCCCCGTGCACTCCCTTTGGTAATACACCAGTAATTCAACCTACCGCCGAGGCGGAGCTTCTGGCTCACATTACTTCACTTCGAAAGGATATGGCAAAGCTCCAAGAACATAACAACCTCCTCTCGTCCAAAGTAGATGAAAACCAGCGGCTGCTCAATCAGCAGGAAACGCAGAATATCCAAGCTACGGAATCTTCCCAGAGTCTGCAGACTCCCAGTCGGTAGAAGAAGGGGAAGAAGGGGGCAAAGGCAACGCCTGCACCTTCCAAACAGTTAGTAGTCCTGGCTTCACGGGACCAGCCTCACATACCGAAGAAGGTTTACACCGACTGTCACCATCGAATCAACGACAAGGAGGCCGAACGGCAGAGGTCCCCGATCAGGATTAATGCCCGCCTGCGGGACTCACGGATGAGGGTCCTTGGAAACAAATCACCCCTTAGAAAGGTCCAAGGGTTGGAATCAGAGGTAGAATCCGACGATGAATATGTCCCCTCCAAGGGCACCGAATCGAACTACCGTTCGGAAACTCCCACGGAGTATTCGAAGGCAAGACCACCGAGTCCGCGGAGAACTTCCGAAGACTACGGTTCTGAGGAGGTCCCAAGCTGAGACCCCGCTATCCGTCTACTCTTCCAAAGGATTTAGAAGATGGAGAACGATAGAACCCTCTCCCAAGAGCCGATTGGGGCAAGCTTCAGCCAGGACAGTTCACCGAACGCATAAAACGTTCGCGGTAGGATAAGGAGATACAGCCACTTTGGATACTGTTCTACACTGATATCAAAGACCCCTTAACGCACCTTCACTCATTCCAATCGGCAGTCATATGCAAGGGTCTAAGAGACAAAGGGCAGTGTCTTTTGTTCCCGTCCTCCCTTACCGAAGCTGCATTGAACTAGTTTTACCGTTTGGAGCCGGGGACGGTAGACTCCTTCGACGAATTAAAGCATATTTTCCTTAATCATTTTATGATCCAGACAGACCGTCTGTACTCTGCCGATGATCTGTACACGATTCGGCAGAGAAAAGATGAACCCCTACGGGAGTTCGCAGCACGTTTCAGTCACGAGTACTCCAGGTGTCCGGAAACGGATGGTAGGGCAGCCTACATTGCCTTTAAGAGTGGCCTTCAGTCCTCTCACTTTCAGTACCTCGTGCATAGTAGCAACTGGCGCACATATGATGAGTTAATGAAGCAAGCGGCGATCCACGCCAAGGCAGAATATTTCAACTCCAAACCAGAAAGACTGACGAGCCTTCAGCAGGGCACAAGCGGAAGGATGACCGAGATAATCAGCAGGGAAGTTCAAAGAAGGAATGAGGAAAATACGGTCACAATGACCACCGAGCACCATTGCCGAATCACGATCGCATGCAGGAAGTCTTTACTTTGTTGAACATGACCTATGAGGCAGTCTTGATGAATGAAAACGAGATAATACCCAAGCCAAATAACCGAAAGCCCAATCGGCAGGACAATCGGGATACGGGCAAATTCTGCCGATACCACCAGCATAACAACCACAACACCGAAGACTGCATAAGCCTGAGGAAGATCGTTGAGTGATTGATTCGGGAGGGAAAGCTGGATCAATATATTGCTAGACCACAGCATGCACCCATCTCGAACGCGAACCGACAAATCAACATGATCAGCACCATCAGCGGGGGACCCACTTTGGCGGGATCATCAAATCGATCAATAAAGCATTACGTTCGTGCTGCTCACTATCCACAAGTCTTCGGCATAGAGGCCAACCGGCACAACAAGGTGTCGAAGGTAGGATGGGAGCCCATCACTTTCTGTGAGGAAGAAGAGGAAGGGGTCATTTATCCCCATGATGACCCGATGATCATCCGAGCTGAAATCGTTGACTACAATGTCAGATGGGTGCTGATCGACAACGGAAGCTCGGTAAATGTAATATTTGCCGATGCTTTCAAGGAAATGGGAGTAGCAGATAGCCAGGTCAATCGGTAGATAACACCATTGTTGAGCTTCTCGGGGGACCTAGTCCAGCCAGTCGGCAGTGTCAGCCTGGCCATTGCCTTCGGCGTTGCCCCATGGAAGACAATGATCTACGACCAGTTCCTCATTGTTGACTGCCCAACGGCATACAACGTTATCATCGGACGAACGGCGCTCACCGGAATCAAGGCTCACCCGTCCCCCCACATGTTGCTGATGAAGTTCTCTACCTACAACGGTACTGGCGTTATCAGAGGAGACCAGCTCAGTGCACGAACGTGCTATGCGACTGCTCTGAAATCGGTAGCTTGCAAACCTCCAATGGAAGCCATGTCTGTGGAGGGGCTACCGAACGGTAGCGGGCCACACCGGTAGCTCAACCTGCCAAGGAATTAGAAACAATAATACTGAATGAAGAATATCCCAATAATACTGTGTAAGGATCAGCACCACCCTCAACCCCCACCTGTGGACGCAGTTCATTGCCTTTTGCGACACCATGCCGAGGTCTTCGCCTAGTCTTAAGACGATATGCCCGACATATCCCCAGACGTCATCTGCCACAAGCTCAGCATCTCCCCTTCCTATAAGCCTATCAGACAGAAGTGACGCTCTTATGATGTCGAACGGTACGAGGCCATGCGTACCGAAGTTGACAAGCTTAAAGCCATCGGCTTTATCATGGAAGCCACGTACCCTGTCTAGTTTGCGAACTCAGTCATGGTTCGGAAGGGCAATGGCGGATGACGAATGTGTCAAGACTATACCGACCTAAACAAGGCTTGTCCAAAAGACAACTTTCCTTTGCCTAGGATAGACCAGCTTGTTGATGCAACTACCGGTCACGAGTTGCTCAGTTTCATGGACGCCTATTTGGGATACAACCATATCTTCATGCACCCTACCGATAGCGAACATACGGCATTCATCACGGACCGGGGACTGTACTGCTACAACGTCATGCCGTTCGGCTTGAAAAACGCAGGGGCAACATACCAAAGGCTTGTCAACCGAATTTTCGCCAAACACATCGGCAACATCATGGAGGTGTATGTTGACGATATGCTAGTCAAGAGTCGAACGGCAGGGGAGCATTTAGAAAACCTGGCCCTCATGTTCGGTATACTAAGGGACTACTGAATGAGACTAAACCTAACGAAGTGCGCCTTCGGTGTGTCTTCGAGTAAGTTTCTCGGTTTTATGATCAGTCAGAGAGGAATCGAAGCCAATCCCGAGAAAATCAGAGTCATAATCGACATGGAGAAGCCGAAGACGCAGAAGGACATTCAAAGTCTTACCAGACGTGTCGCTGCCTTAACGCGCTTCATCTCCAAGGCCACCGATAAATCTGTACCATTCTTTAAAGCCTTGAAAGGGGGCAAACAGAATATCACATGGACTGCTGAATGCGACAAGGCATTTCAAGACCTAAAGAACTATATGAGCAGAGCACCATTGTTGTCGAAGCCGCTCCCAGGAGAGGTTCTGTTTCTCTATGTCTCGGTATCTAGTACTGCCGTCAGTTCAGTATTGGTACGCATACCAGAAAAGACAGAGCTACCGATATTTTATGTCAGCAAAGCGCTGCAGAGCGCAGAGCTTCGGTATCCCCCCTTGGAGCAGCTAGCAGTATCCCTCGTTATCTCAGCCCGAAGGCTCCGCCCATACTTCCAAGCGCACGAGATCACGGTTGTAATTAATCAACCGCTTCCGCAGGTATTACAAAAGCCAGAAACATCCGGCAGGCTAATTAAATGGGCGATCGAGCTCAAGGAGTTTGACATAAAGTTCAAACCAAGGCCTGCCGAGAAGGGGCAGGCTGTGGCCGACTTAATTTTCGAGCTCACACCTCCAGCACCATCGGCACCAATAGTTCCGAACGTTGAAACCGTGGAGCCAGAAAAGTTGAATGCCGAACGCTTTGATCCTTCCATTCCTGTATGGATCCTGCACGTCGACGGCTCGGCAAATCAACAAGGGTGTGGGGCCGGTCTAGTGTTGACTACTCCTGACGGATCAAAGGTCGAATATGCCCTCCGATTCAACTTCAGAACCTCCAACAACACTGGTGCCCTAGGCCTTCGGCCGGTACCACACTGGTGCCCTAGGTCTTACCGAGCGTTCGCTATCTTGCAGATCGCACGCCCTACTGAGGCCTAGAGCATACCGAAGGCCCAATATCACTAAGTTGCGCGGGGAAAATGCTGAACCATTTTTGTGTCAACAAAGGTTACTTTGGATTATAGTGGCTTTTGGTGAAACTGCATGCGTTTTACATCTATGTATAAGAAATGATGTAGCAATCTTCGTTCCTTTTCTTTCTCTGATGCAAAGATTTTTCCAACTGGTTGATGTCTCTTTCCTGTAATTAAGAATGTTTAAGAGCTTATCTGGAAGGGGCGGCACTGAGGGTGCACAAGTGGTGCCACCGCACAGGCCTCCAACTTTTTAGGGCCCCAATTTTTCATAATGTATATGTTAGGTTTATTAATCTGTCAAATAATGTATATATAAAACCCTCATAGGACATTTACGCAGGGACGGGTTTTTGGCAACCTTGTTTTGCAGCACTATAACTTCTACTTATGGCGCGGGTTCAAGGCCCAATGTGTGTACATCATATTTAGAGTTTTACTTTTTTTTTTTTTTTTTTTTTTTTTTTTTTTTTTTTTTTCTTTTTTTGTAACAGCAACAATAAAAGAAATAAAAATTCATGTCTCCTCCTTCTTACACTCTTATTTTCTACTAAGCAATAATCATTACCAATCTATCGCTTTCGCTCTTTTTTTCAATCTTTTAATTTTATTTTTTCCAATATCAACAGTTTTAATATAAAAAATCGAAAACATTAATTCCTAAATTTATAAGGGGCTAAGGGAAAAAAAAATTCATAAAGGGCACTCAAAATCAAATAGTCAAATTGAAATCTCAATTTAAATTCAGGTATATATCTAAATTTCAATTTACATGACTTGTCTCATCATGCTGATTGTAAGTCTTTATATATCTAAAATATATTATATACAAGTTTTTATATAGTTAATGAGCACTAAAAGGAAAACCTAGTCTTTATACTGAACGTACTAGTATTTAAGTTTCCCAAATTGAAATGTCAAAAATTTTATAAATTTGATTTGTGATTTGCATTCTAATTGATGATGATTTTTTACTTAAAAAATAAAATTGTTGTATGCCGCGATATAAGTTTGTGTTAGATTATGTGAGAGTCTCAATTTAAGTTTTGCACAGGGCCCCCAAAATCTCAAGTCCAGCCCTTTGGTTTGGTTGGATAGGGCCCCACTTCATGCTAAAATATGAATATGGTTTGAATACTTTGGGTTAGGTTTTATTCTTCTCCATAAAGAGGTATATATAGGAGTTTACATGAGTGCTTTACAAGGAAATAGATACAGTAATCAATTAGGATAGTATCTCCTAATTATACACCGATTTGCCAACTATATAGAATAGGAAAGTAAATCCCTTAATTAATCAAGGAACTAAATATTCTTGATTAATTAGGAGACTCACGTCAACACTCATCCTATTGTGGGTGCACGGTGCACAACATTCTAGCATATAAGTTTTTGGGTGATCAAAGTGAGTATTGTTTCATGGAGTTGGACAAGAGAATTTGTTACTTAAAATGTTTGATTGAGCACGTTTTGTGCTTAAAACCTCTAGCGTGCAATTTTTTCATAGTTGTCTCCAGTATTCACCATATGGTGCAAAGCCAATGTTTGTAGAGCCGTAGGACAAGATCTTTGCAGCAAGAATAGGAGGCCTTGATGCAAAGCTAAGATCATGGGTTTTCATCACCTCTTTGGCAAACTCTGCTAATGGAACTACAACAGTGGAAACTGTTGGCGTGACTTGTGGATGTTGACTTACTTTCCTTACACACCAAGAATTCCTATTATAATTGTAATTGATTTACTTTAATTCATGATTTCCTACTTTAAATAGATTTAGGAATTTATTATTTACTTGCCCATTCAGGTTTCGTTGTATTATAAATATGACCTCCTACAAGGAGAAGAATACACAGAAAATTCTCACAAACAAATATTCTCTCATAGTTTTCATATTTTAGCATGGTATCAGAGCAGCGATCTTGGGATTGCTGGCTCTAGTTTCTAAACCCTAGCCACCACCATGGGGGAGGATGACTCTTCTAATCCTCATGGCAGTAGCACCACTGCTTCCTCCTCTCCTTCTCAACTAACCATAGCCGAGTTGGGTGCCCAGGTGGCTCAACTAATGCAGATGCAGACTCATACTTCAAACTCGATCCTAAATCAGGATCCTACCAAGATGACCCTGACCCCGACTCAGACGACGACCCTGAACTCGAATCACACGTCGACCTTGAACCCGAATCAAACGACGATTCCGACGACAATTACCTATGAAGCTTCTGCTGCACAGATTGGCATAAAGTTGGATGGCACCAACTATGCCCTATGGTCCCAAGTTATCGAGTTGTATATCTCCAACAAAGACAAATTGGGATATATTAATGGCAATCTTCCACAACTTTTCCTCGTAGGCGCACTGAGAACTCTATTGTGAAGGGATGGCTCATCAATTCTCTGGAGCAGAGCTTAATTGGCAATTTCATTCATTTTCCGATGACAAAAGCAGTGTGGGATGCAATTGCCACAACAACGGCTCCATTTAAACCTATTACAATACTCTTCAAAGCTTATGGAGAGAGATTGATTTCCGTCGTCCAAATATGATGGAGTATGAAAGTGATATCAAGCGCTATAATGATATTCTACAGGAAGATCGAGTTTACATATTTTTGGATGACCTTGATGATCGTCTTGATAAGGCTCGAAGTGATGTTCTTCACATGACTCCATTCCCTACTGTGGACCATGCTTATGCCTATGTTCGCCGTGAAGATGTTCGACAAGCTGTGATGATGGGTTCATCTGCACCCACTGGCACTGGCTTAACGGCCAAGAGTGTGCCTCGATCAGGTCCCCCCACTCATGCCAGACAACCCCATAATTCCTCTATTGCGGCCCACCTTTAGATCCAGTCATATGTTACTGCTGCTGGTACGCCACCTCTTAAAACCATCCCACCTTCCCGTCCCAAGGCTCCAATTGATGGAAGTGGTTGCACGCACTGTGGCAACCCCAAACATACCCGCGACACCTGTTTTAAGTTGAATGGTTATTCTGATTGGTGGGAGGACCTCCGTGCTCGCAAGCTCAGAGAAACTGCTTGTAATTCCGGCCGTGCTACTCTTGTCTCTACCGAACCCCAATTATCCTTGTTCCTGCAGGTAGACCCTACTGATAGTCCCGCGCTTCCTGATGTCTCAAGTAACTGCGGTTATGCATTTCATACTTCTGATCTACGAGATACTACTGGTTGGATAATTGATTCTAGCGCCACTGATCATATGACCTTTGATCCGAATGATTTTTTGCACACCATTACACCCCGCCACACAAGTATTGCCAATGCGAATGGAGTTACCCATCCTATGACAGGGGCTGGTACTGTCGCCCTTTCACCTTTTCTGTCCCTTTCTAATACTCTACTCGTTCCATCTTTGTCCAATAAATTAATGTCTGTGAGCCAAGCAACTGAACAACTAAATTGTTGTGCACTAATTTATCCCAATTTTTGTTTACTACAGGATATTCTCACCAAGGAGATCATTGGGCGTGGTATTAAAAGAGGGGGGCTGTACTATGTGGATGACTTCAGTATAGGACGCGCCAACAATGTGAAGTATCCGTCTGATGACAAGCACCAACAGATTTGGCTCTGGCACCGACGTTTGGGGCATCCATCTTTTGGTTATATGAGACACTTATTGCCCGAGTTGTTTTCTGTATTTAAGGACTCAGATTTTAGATGTGACACTTGCATTTTAGCCAAGAGTCACAGAGCATCCTATCCTTTAAGTATGAATAAAAGTATTATTCCTTTTGCTTTAATTCATTCTGATGTTTGGAGACCCTCACCTATTTCTACTCACTCCGGAATTCATTGGTTTGTCACATTCGTAGATAATTGTACACGGATGACATGGCTTTATTTGATGAAAAATAAGAATGAAGTGTTTTCCCGGTACCAATCCTTTCACAAACAGAAGGAAACATAGTTCAATGCTCGAATACAGATTCTTCGCTTTGACAATGATGGAGAATTTGTTAATCATGATTTTCAGACTTACTTCCAGACATATGGCATTATTCATTAGACAACTTGCCCCCAGACACCACAACAAAATGGTGTTGCCGAACGGAAGAATCGTCATCTCCTTGAAATAGCCCGTGCTCTTCTCATTAGTGGCCATGTTCCTTGTCATCACTGGGATGATGCTGTCGTCACTGTTGTCCACCTTATCAACCGCATGCCTTCTGGGGTTTTGAACTTCAAAACACCATTACAAGTGCTCGCGCAAAACGGGCCTCTGCCCTCTGTTTTGGTGCTTACACCTCGCATTTTTGGCTGTGTGGCCTTCATTCATCTCCACAAAAATCAACGAAGCAAACTTGATCCATGTGCACTTCGTTGTGTTTTTTTGGGTTATGCGACTCATCAAAAAGGTTATCGATGTTATCACCCTCCTACCCGGGGAACCTATGTCACTTTGGATGTCACCTTTCTGGAATCGGAGATGTTCTTCTATGACCCAGCATCCAATTCTACTCTTCAGGGGGAGATACGGAGTGAAGAGTGAAATTGGAGTAGCTAGGAAAATGAAGATATTCATCTATGCACGAAGATTGCTCTCGGCCAAGAAACAATAACAATTGATCGTCCCGAGTCTGGCACATGCGAATGCTTTCTGCCAAACAATGATCGATTGCCTAACCCTTGCGAAGCTGTTTTTGATTCGAGTCATACTCCTACAGACAACTCAGAACAACAAGATAAAGACCCCCCCTCTCACTCAACAATACCAACAGACCAATCTCCTGAGAATATATTTGAGGTAACTACTCCTACTAGACTTGTGCATTTAGAAGATAAAACTATTGGATATCAATTACCTTTCAGACAAAATCGTGGGAAGCCACCAAACCGTTATTCACCTGATATTGGCAAGACATCCAAGTATCCAATTGCAAATCATGTATCCAATGAGAAGTTGTTTGAACCACTCAAGGCTTTTGTGCATCAGTTGTCTGCCATCCATATTCCAACCAAGGTCTCTGAAGCATTGAAAGATCCTAAGTCGGTCCAAGCTATAAAAGAGGAGATGAAAGCTCTAGAGAAAAATCAGACTTGGACATTGGAGACTATACCACGAGGAAAAAAGACTATCGCATGTAGATGAGTGTTTACTATAAAACACAATGCATATGGATCTATCGAGCGATACAAGGCAAGACTTGTGACAAAAAGGTACACACAGACCTATGATATAGACTATGAAGAAACCTTTGCACCAGTTGTAAAGTTAAACACCGTCAGAGTCTTATTGTCCCTTGCAGCTAATTTGGATTGGCCACTACACCAGTTTGATGTAAAGAATGCTTTTCTACATGGCGAACTCACAGAGGAAGTGTACATGAACATTCCTCCTAGATATATACTACTCAAACTGGAATAGTTTGCAAGTTACGAAAAGCGTTGTATGGATTGAAACAGTCACCACGTGTAAGGTTTGGACGGTTCACTATGACAATGAAGAACAATGGTTTCAAACAGTGCAACTCAGATCATACTCTGTTCTTGAAACATCGGAAAGGGAAGGTAACAACATTAATAATCTATGTTAATGATATGATTATTACTGGGAATGATAAACAGTAAATATCATAGCTACAAGACTATTTGGCTACTGAGTTTGAGATGAAGGATCTAGGTGGACTCAAGTATTTCTTGGGAATTGAGGTGGCTCGATCGCAGCAAGGCATATTTCTCTCTCAAATGAAATATGTCTTGAACTTGTTGACAAACACAGGAATGCTAGATTGCAAACCTGTGGACACTCCTATTGTTCAGAATCATCATCTTGGAGAATATCCGGATCAAGTTCCAACTAACAAAGAAAGATACCAAAGGTTAGTGGGAAGATTGATCTATTTGTCACATACTCGACCAGACATTGCTTATGCGGTGAGCGTTGTCAGTCAATTTATGCACTCTCCAAGTGAAGACCACATGAATGCAGTTCTTCGGATTCTTAGATATTTGAAGTCTGCACCTAGAAAAGGACTTATGTTCTCAAAGCATGGTCATCTAAATATTGATGGTTATTCATATGCAGATTGGGCATGTAATGTAACAGATAGAAAATCCACATCGGGTTACTTCACATTCGTGGGAGGTAATTTGGTGACATGAAGGAGTAAGAAACAAAATGTAGTAGCTTTATCCAATGCAGAAGCCGAGTTCAGAGGCATGACTAAAGGGATTTGTGAACTTCTTTGGTTAAGAAAGTTGCTTACTGAACTTGGGTATAAACCTACATCCACAATGAATCTCTTTTGTGACAACAAGGCTGCTATAGCCATTGCACAAAATCCGGTTCAGCATGATCGTACTAAACATGTTGAGGTGGATCAACATCAAACAGAAGCTTGAGAGTGTTTCAGTTTCCTTTTGTGAAATCCAAGGATCAATTGGCGGATATTTTGACAAAGGCGATTTCCAGTAAAGCATTCCACAATTCACTAGATCAGTTTGGCATTAGCGACATCTATGCACCAACATGAGGGGGAGTGTTGGCATGACTTGTGGATGTTGACTTACTTTCCTTACACACCAAGAATTCCTATTATAATTGTAATTGATTTACTTTAATTCATGATTTCCTACTGTAAATAGATTTAGGAATTTGTTATTTACTTGCCCATTCAGGTTTCATTATATTATAAATATGACCTCTTACAAAGAGAAGAATACACAGAAAATTCCCACAAACAAATATTCTCTCATAGTTTTCATATTTTAGTAGAAACTTCTCCAAGCTTGAGGTGCATAAGGGGTCCATATTTCTTGGCCAAGTCTCTTAGTCCATGATGTGGCAGAGAGCTGATGAGCTGGTGTAGGTTTCCGATAAAGAGTAGCTTCCATGGCCCTGGGGGTAGATTTCAAGAAGATAATTGGTTTTGCCTCTGCTCTTCCCTATTTTCAGTACCATGATCACAAAGAAAGTGAAGGCAAACAGGCCTTGGAAGGAACGGCATTGAATCTCCATCAGCAAAATGAAGGTTACTTTGGATTATAGTGGCTTTTGGTGAAACTGCATGCGTTTTACATCTATGTATAAGAAATGATGTAGCAATCTTCGTTCTTTTTCTTTCTCTGATGCAAAGATTTTTCCGACTGGTTGATGTCTCTTTTCTGTAATTAAGAATGTTTAAGAGCTTATCTGAAAGGGGCGGCACTGAGGGTGTGCAAGTGGTGCCACCGCACAGAGCCTCCAATTTTTCGAGGCCCCAATTTTTTTTAACGTATATGTTAGGGTTATTAATATGTCAAATAATGTATATATAAAACCCGCATAGGACATTTACACAGGGACGGGTTTTTGGCAGCCTTGTTATACAGCACTATAACTTCTACTTATGGCTCCTCCTTCTTACACTCTTATTTTCTACTAAGCAATAATCATTATCAATCTATCGTTTTGGCTCTTTTTTTTCAATCTTTTTATTTTATTTTTTCCAATATCAATGATTTCAATATCAAAAATCGAAAACACTAATTCTTAAATTCATAAAGGGCTAAGGGAAAAAAAAATTCATAAAGGGCACTCAAAATCAAATAGTCAAATTGAAATCTCAATTTAAATTCTGGTATATATCTAAATTTCAATCTACATGACTTGTCTCATCATGTTGATTGTTTACAAGTCTTTATATATCTAAATTATACTATATATAAGTCTTTATATAGTTAACGAGCACTAAAAGGAAAACCTAGTCTTTATACTGAACATATTGGTATTTAAGTTTCTCAAATTGAAATGTCAAAAATTTTATAAATTTGATTTGTGATTTGCATTCTAATTGGTGATGATTTTTTACTTAAAAAATAAAATTATTGTATGCCTCGGTATAAGTTTGTGTTAGATTATGTGAGAGTCTTGGTTTAAGTTTCACACAGGGCCCCGAAAATCTCAAGCCCAACCCTTTGATTTTGTTGGATAGGGCCCACTTCATGCATGTTAAATCGCTAAGTTCAAAAGTGACATAAATTGTCATCTAATCCTATTGCATTTGCAATACCTGCGGCTCTTAGATTTTCTACCTGGCAGCCCTACATTCATTGCATGCATTATCACCTTGAGTTGTCATGTATTTATCACGCATTTGCATAGCATGAGACACCTCATGCTATAATTTAATTGCTGGCAGCGTTACCATGTTAATGACATGCCAAATTGACAACACATGCATATCTTCTACGCCACCAAACAATTCTCCAATGGGAGCTTTGCTTGTTGCCGACTTACCTTAGTTTTCTATCGTTTCTTTTGAAACACAAATATTAGAAGAGTCTTGTGTAATACTAAAGATTGCATGCAGCGCATGCAAAGCGACACTTCTTGGAGAGAGAGTGGTGATGAAATTCTTGGAGGAGATAAATAGTGTGGTTTGCGTGTTTTCTTAACTTGGAGTTAGCTTTGGAATCAAGGTAGAAGGTTCATGGGGAACCTTTACTGAGATTAATTAAATTAAATTTTGTGAGCGCTATATTATGCTTAATTTGATTAATGTTCTTGATATTCGCCATTGGCCAGGCGATCGGTTGTTTTTTGCCGAAAGAAGTGAAGTCGCGACTTCTTCAAGCCACAGGTCGCTTGGCAAAATGACTAGTCGTTGTGTCAATTAGTCCGGCACTGTTTCGACGTTTTTTGGCGTGTTTGACTTGGTTTTCCTAACCTTTTGGGGTTTTCTAGCCTATTTTAATAAGGTTTTAGTTTCTTATTCCTAGTTAACTTATAGCAAAAGTTCTATACATTATAAATATAGGACTTTTAGGGCTAGGTTAATTGAGAAGAAATGAGAATTCAAAATTGAATTTTCAAGGGAGAGACACAAGACATAATTCAAGAGTGAATTCTTGAGTGTTTATAAGAGCATCAAAAGGTTTGAGCAAGGGTGAGAAAAAAGAGGGCTAGAGTTCTTATGAGAACTAAGGGGGTATAAGTTGTAACGAAAGTTGTTCTTACATACTAGTGAATTTCTCGGGTGAATCACCAGGAGGACGTAGGCATGAGGCCGAACCTCTGTAAATCTTTGTGTTCTTGTGTGTTTGTTTACTCTTTGCGGTGTGTGCGTGTCTATTCTCTTAGGGGTTTGTGTATGTGCCGTCGTATGGTCCAAATGACAAGGTCTTAAAGTGTTTCGGCACAACAATAACCTTGCTTGACCAATTCCTTTTAGAAGTGGTGGTCTTGTCCCCATGGAAGCCACAATATTGTTCGGATGTCTTCTTCGATGGGTTTGCTTAAGAGGAGGCAGCCTCTGAATTTGAACAATAAAATGAGATGGAAAATAATTCAAAATAAATAGTAGCATCAAAGTTTAAATAGTAATTGATAGTATTGACAAATAAACCTTAGAGAGGTGAACCAACTTCGTGTTATCTTAACTATTATCCTTAATCATCTTAATGATAACATTTAAAAAATCCAAACCTTTTCCAGTACCATTAGGGAGAAAGTCATTTTGGGCCCCCGCTTGCTCACTGGCATTTGACTAAATTGAGGGGTGTTTGGTACCACTGTCCTCCAGGATCCCCATGTGGTTAGAGTGAAGCTGCAGAGTGATTTTTCTGGTTCAGAAGTCCTATACCGCGTGCCCTCTGTTCTGGTAATTGACTATAATATTGTTCTTTGTGTTTTTTTTTTCTGGTTAAGATCAGGACAACAAAAAAAAAAAAAAAAAAAAAAAAAAAAAAAAAAAAAAAAGAAAAAAAAAGAAGAAAGGAAGAACAAAACGAACCCTAAATTATCCAAACCCAGCACTGATTAGGCATGCAAAACGAAATGGAGATTTGGGAAACCTCTCAGCTCATTATGCAGTTTTGGTATTTGTGTTTCTGCTAATTTGCTCATGATGATAGAAAATGCATTAATATGCATGGTTCTTAATTAAATACTGACACTAGGCCTTGTAGTTCTTACAACATGGGATAACATAAACAAACAACGATTACTCTCAGATAAATAAAACAGTTAAGCATCTTATATTTGGGAATTTTCAGTAGGCGGAGGATGACAAGGAATGGGAATCAAGTGCAGATCGTCTTTTCTTCGGACAGCAAGGCCAAAGGCCTCAGTCATGTCCAGGTCCTCATGCTTCATCCAATTGGGGAGTTTCCAATCAAAATGGTATAACAACAATGCAAGCGGGAGCTCAACGTTGGCCAGACCGAATGACACGCCAGGGCACATTCTCCTTCCAGCACCAAATGGGATATAATCAAAGTTTGTTCCCTTGTAGTCAATCGAGCTATCGAGGAACCTATTGGGATTAAAGCTCTCAGGCTCATTCCAGTAATTGGGATCTCTACCAATTGCCCATGCATTCACAATTACCTTGGATTTCACAGGAATTTCATATCCATCAATCTCACATTTTTCTCTGCATTCTCTTGGAAGTAACAGGGGACCCGGAGGGTGTAACCTCAGTGTCTCCTTGATAACTAAGTTTAAATATTTCATCTCTCTAATGCATGTTTCATCTACCTGTCCTTTTCTATTAAACACTTCCCTCACCTCATTCTGTGCCATGTTCATTACTCTTGGATTTTTTATCATTTCTGCTATTGCCCAATCTACAGCTGTAGATGATGTCTCACTCCCAGCAGCAAAAATATCCTGAAAGTAATTAATTTATTAAATGATCAAAAACTAGTTTCCTCTATGAATTGCAAACAATTCTAAGTAAATAGAAAAATATTATAAATAATCTTAAAAGAAGAAACCATTATTCATGTACCCAAGTAAGCTCATTCACAAGTTATAAATGTTGACTTGTAAGAGTGTCTTAAATATTAGGTAATGATTATGGAGAACAATAGACACATGTGAAACACTGTCATCAGTAAATCACTCATCATGAAAATGCTGCACATTGGAGTTTCAATCAACAGTTTAAGATAATGTATGATTAGAATGCAGGAAGAATTTTAACCAGCTTTTCCAAGTAGATAAGTTGTTATATGGTTTCGAATAAAAAAGCACAATGTTGTCCCTTGTACTTGAAGAACTAGTTGTAGAAGCTTTGGACGGCTGCGGGGAATGATATAAGGGATTAGCTGAATTTGCTTAACTAGATTATAGCTCAATTTTTTGGTGTCTGTAGAGGTAAGTAGATGAGAAAGACCAGCCATATTTTTTCTGGCCTCCTTGCCAACATTGTTTGAATCTTTGGTGACTACACTACTTGTAGTGTGTCTACAACGCGGTTTGTGCTATGGTTACTCTTCTAAGGATGAATGTTGAATGAAATAAATGGTACTTTTGTGGTCATCAAGAACCAGAAAATATTACCAGTATGCTGAGACTGATGGAGGGCCATGTGTGGAGACAGCTTGCGTAACTACTTCCAATGCCCAATCACTTAATGATTCTAGCATAGCAAGGAATAAGCCCAGGACAGACGTTAGGAAACCTATCAGGTTTCAAGATGAGTATATTCAATAACTCTACGTTTGTTGGGCTGGGACCTAGGACTTGCTGTCAGTCATTAAATATGGTTTTAATCTTCTGTTGGAGATTATCTCCTATAAGTCTGTTGTATGAACAACTCTTGTTAAAGCATGAGTAAAAAAATTGAAATTTGAAAAAGTGATTTGACTTATTAAAGCATGATATCAAGGGAAAGTGTGTGTGCTTACAAAGATAACTGCTTTGTAAAGACAATGTCTGTAAAATTGTCTCCAGTATTCACCATACGGTGCAAAGACAATGTCTGTAAAATTGTAAAACAAGATCCTTGGGGCAAGGGCTTGGGGCCTGGATGCAAAGATAAGATCATGGGTTTTCATCACCTCTTTGGCAAACTCTGCTGATGAAACTACTACGGTGGAAACTTCTCCAAGCTTTAGGTGCATAAGCGGTCCGTATTTCTTGGCCAAGTCTCTTAGTCTTTGATGTGGTAGAGAGCCAGCGAGCTGGTGCAGGTTTCCTATAACGGGTAGCATCCATGGCCCTGGCGGTAGATTTGAGGCTGAGTACTTGGTTTTGCCTCTGATCTTCAATATTTTCAGTGCCATGATCATAAAGAGCAAGAAGGCTAACAGGACTTGAAAGGAAGGGCACTGAATCTCCATGTGGAAAACAAAGGTTACTTTGGATTATAGTGGCTTTTGGTGAACCTTCATACATTTGACTGAATATGTATTTAAGAGCTGTTTGTCTGAATATGGTTGTTGTTTGATAGTTATCTTAAGGTCTAGTATTATTGCTTGAAATAAATATTTTATCAGAGGTAGCTTTGAAGCAATCAATTTACGTGAAATAAATAGTATACAAAACAAAATGTCAATGCTTTGGTCAGATTGCACGCGTTCTAAATCCGATTGGTTTTGAAAAAAAAAACAAAAACAAAAACAAAACTGATTGGTATCCCATCCAGTCCAGCCCACCAAATAGGACCTAAGGATTTTATGTTACACTTCGAAACCACCTTCAAAGCATAAAATAAAAAACATTAAGCATCCGCTAAATAAACATTATCATGATACAACAACTATTATAGGAAATTATAACAAATTGTTGTAAGGACAGTGAGGTGCAAGTTACAAGTAAAATTAAGCAGTAACCTATTTCTTGGAGATGCTTTCCAAATCCTTGAAAAGAAAACAAAAAAGATAGAGGAGGTACTAAAGTCAATGCATGGGCAATTGGTAGAGAAGAGAACCAAAGTATGATAGACTACAACAACAAGAGCACCCAATAAACATTGAGTTCACATACAGCCTAACAAAACCACACAGGAGTTTGTTTGACAGTGATCTCGCCACAACATCTGTTCGAACTTCTTCTATGTATGCTTTGTGGTGTCTTCAACCGCATTACTCTACACTTCATCTGTGAGGTAATTCTTGATGGAACGCTTAGCAACTCGTCGAGCACGTCCTACTCCTCCGTTGTCATGGTTGTTGACCTGTTCTCTTTGCCTACCAAGATGACGGTTAGACCTGCTCGTCTAGCGTATGTTTCATTATTCTTTGCCATAGGGTGAAGTTCTCCTTGTTGGTGAATGACTTCAACTCGATCTTCATACTAGCCAGTTGTGGTAGCCTTCTTGTCGCCTACCATTTCCAACATGCAAACACTCTTAAAAATATAAGAGTCTGGTGCTCACCTGCAACTCTGATACCACTTGTTGTATGAAAACACTTCAATTCCTTGTTTTTCAATGGATATACGACATGCGCACACAAAACCCCAAGAAGAATAAACACACAAACCGCGAAGAGAGATAGAGGAAAAACATAAGAGTTATGAAAAATTATGTAGATATTGTTGTGATTTGGCTCACCCTAATACGAGAGGAAGAAGAGGAAACAAGCAGCGGCTGCAGCAAGAGGAGCAATAGAGGAAAAAAAGTCACACAACAATAGGCGACTGGTCGACTTGAGCAATTGATCAGTCAAAATTTTCCAGGGAGCACCTAGTTTTGGACGAAGTGTGTTTTGGCTTGGGCGACTAGTTAGCTTTTGCAAGGTACTAGTCTTTTCGGGACAGAAGCTCCAAGTTTTAAAGTGTGCAAGGTGTTTTTGACATGTAAGCTAGTTTTTTTGGGTTTCTTAGTAATTTAATTGGGTTTAAATTTCCTATTTCTAGTAAACTTGTAACTCAAGTCCTATACATTATAAATAGGACTTTTGTGTATAGGACTTTTGGGGCTAGGTTAATTCTTAAGAGGGAGAGCTCTAGTTAGAGAACTCATGATAGAGAGATCTTAGGAGAGAACTTGAGAAGTTTACAAGGTATAAGTTTTTCTGTTTTTGGTATCTAGTCTCTGCATGAAGAAGAGCTTTTGAGACGAAGAATACCAGCTTCTGGGCACCTAGCCGGATAACAACTGTATGGGAGATAAGGTTTTTTGTTGAATATGTTGGATAAAAGAGAAATACAATTGAATCGCGATACACTAGGTTCTTGTTTGGGGCTCACCGTTGTTGCATCCCTTTCTTCTACTTTATGTGTAGTCATATAGACTATGTACTCCAAGCAATAACCTTGCTTGACCAATTCCTGGGAGATCCACGGAAGGCACAATAATGTTTGGATGTCTTCTTCGTTGGGTTTTGCTTACAAGGAGGCAGCCTCTGAATTTGAACAAGAAAATGAGATGGAAAATAATTCAAAATAAATAGTAGCATCAAAGTTTAAATAGTAATTGATATTATTGACAAATGAACCTTAGAGAGGTGAACCAACTTCGTGTTATCTTAACTATTATCCTTAATCATCTGAATGATAAAATTAAATGACAGGACCCGCCCCGGAATTTCCCCCGAAACCGGGGCGGACCCCGTATTGTTGCCGACATCATACCGATGCCGGGCCCACTTACTAACAACCCAAGACATCCTACCAAAATTTTGGCAGAGTCTCCCCTGTAAGATGCTCAAACCCAACAACATTCAACCTGCATAATTTACATAATATAAATCCCAACTGCCAGCATACTTTCAACATACAACAATTCGAAGTAAAGTGGCCTCCGGCCTCAAGTAACAGCCTAACATGGGCGATAACAGAGCATCTAACAGAATTTGATTACAACAACAACAGAGTAGAAGGAATTTACACGAGTCCTATCTACATATGAAATGTTTGGAGCTCGCAACTGCTCGAACGCTTCCAAAAGCCACTACTGCCTGGGGGGCGCAAAACGGAAATATGTGAGTGGACAAAAATAAAGTTTGCATTTAAAACAACATAGTAACCCCACCATGTAAAAATAATGCTCAAGCATGCAATTTCCACATCCATAAATCAAATACTCAAACTTAAAATCTCAAAGTCCAATAACTCTCAAAAATCTCAAACCACAACTCCATTCCCAAAAGTATGCAACTCTCACCAACCCATACATATGTATACCTATATAAGTATATATTTATATATATATCTATAATATAACGTATACTTCTCTCCATACTAATGTACCGGGGAAGACAATCCAACCGGGGGATTGTTGGCTGGTACGCAGGATTTTCGAACCAGAACCCGCGTCCAGGGATGAGTAGTCCAACCGGGGGACAGAACTCCATAGCTCACACGCCGGCACTGCCAACGACACGTGTAGCTCACAAATCTCATATCAAGTCCTACGCGCGCAGACAGTATCATCACCCCACCGGCACTGCCAACGACGTGTGATGATACTCAAGCAATATACATACTCTTCCCATACGCCGGCACTGCCAACGACACGTATAGAAAGTGTCTCACACACCGGCACTGCCAACGACATGTGTGAGACCCGCAATCTCATGGCCTTCCCACCCCACCGGCACTGCCAACGACGTGTGTGGGAAGCCTAGTAACTAGGGAATGGTACTCACCTACCATACTCATACATCTCACAACCATCCCTCAAATTCACATCTTTCCACAATCTCACCACAACAACCTCTCATACTCTATACATAGACAATATAGATAGCCATCCCAAAATCCATATCAACATATTCATCATACTCAAATATATATGTCTATACTCAAAAATATATATAGCCAAGATGTATAAGCATATTCAAATCCATCAACCAAATGCTTATTAAATCAAAATCACCATTTAAAATATATGCACAAAACTTTCATCAATAAAAACCATGCATATGCTTAAAACAAAGTCCACTCACAGGTAATCCCACGCTGCCCGGCCCCGAGAGGGTCCTGCCTGCTGCGAACGATCGACCGGAGTACCTATTTCGAGATACGAACTCTTGATTAATATAATACACTTCGAAACGGGAATTCACAAAAGAGAATACTTAAATCCCCAAGATCCCGGTGCGTGTACGTCCAATAGGATATCCTTACAGGTTTGGGAATCGCTTCCCATCCTACGGTTATCGTTACTCCCACAAACTTCGAATTATTGAATCGGAACATCCGGGGCTCCGATTCACGATCCACGAATTCCTATAGGATTCTAAGAGTACCTAGATCAACATACTTCAGTTTGGAAACGATCCAACGGTTAGAACTTATCGAACCCGAATAACGCACAATATGCGAAATCCGTTCGATAGTCAAACGACATCCAAATTGAGATCCGTAAAATCCTATGCACTCGTGACAACCTACTGATCTCATCAGGATGAAAAGCAACTTCACCAGCCTTGCCCACGCGCCGGCAGCGCGTGGGTGTGTAGAGAAATTTCCGGCGACGGAAAATCTCCACACCAACACTCACCCTTCCTACCCTAGCTTCTTCTCAAGGTCAGGATCACTTTATTCAACTACCCCGAGGTCCAATTTGCACGGGAACTGGCCGGAATTTCAAATTGAAAACCGGCCAAAACCTAGCTTTCCAATTCGGTTCCAAACCTCAAAATCGATCCAAACCTAAACAACAGTCAGCTAGAATACGTAAAAAGAAGAAGAAAACTCACCAACTTTACTTGAAACATACGGCGGAGACGGCGGCGCAACGATCGGAAACTTCCGGTTTGAACCAGTCGATACCGTCGACGATTCTCCGGCTTCCCGGCAAGGAAATTGGGTGGGTCTTAATCGGGATTTCACGACGAGTCGAACGGGACTGGTCTCGAGGGCTGAGGTGACCGGAAGTGGTGGCGGTGAGAGTTTTCTCGATTCGGTGAACAGTGAAACACGGGGAAGGGGGAAATCGCAGAGGGAGGAGACGCGGGAGAGAGAGAGAGAAAGTGAGGGGTAAATGTGAAAAATCTAATTTTACCCCAAACTTACTTTGAAATAATTATGGTTCCGCCACCGAACTTAATTTGCTCGCCAAAACTTCATTACAACTCCGATTCAAGTCTACCGCCTGTCTACGGTTTCGTCTCAGTACTACCTACGCAACCAAACCACTCGTGGTCCCGAAATCCTTCTGGATAAGAAAATGACCAAAATTACCCTTAACCCAAGAGTAAATTGATAATTCTCTTAATTTAATTAAAATAGGAATAAATTTGGAGTCGGGGTGTTACAATCTACCCCCCTTATAAAAATTTCGTCCCCGAAATTCACGTACCTTTCAATGGAAGAGATAAGGGTACTTGGCCCGCATTTGCTCCTCGGGTTCCCAAGTAGCTTCTTCAACAGTTTGGCTTCTCCACAGAACTTTCACTACCGGGATGGATCTAGAACGCAACCTTTGTTCTTTCCTATCCAAGATCTGTACTGGTTGCTCTTCATACGATAAATCTTCTTCTAACTCCACAGGTTGATATTCTAATACATGAGAAGGGTCTGGCATGTATTTCCGGAGCATGGATACATGAAACACATCATGTACTCGAGATAGTTCTGGGGGTAATGCAAGTCTATATGCAACAGGTCCAATTCGCTCCGTAATCTCATAAGGTCCAATGTAACGAGGGCTTAACTTCCCACGTTTCCCAAATCTCATCACACCCTTCCAAGGAGATAATTTCAAGAACACCCAATCCCCAACTGCAAACTCAAGATCCTTAGACCTGTTATCTGCATAACTCTTCTGTCGGTCTTGTGCAGTTTTCAACTTCTCCTTTATCATCTTCACCTTCTCATTTGTTGCTCGGATACTATCCACTTTTTCCAGTTTCTTGTCACCCACTTCATTCCAACAAATGGGAGTCCTGCATTGCCTCCCATACAACGCCTCATAAGGAGCCATCCCAATACTTGAATGATAACTGTTATTATAAGCAAACTCCACCAAGGCAAGGTGAACATCCCATGCATCTTTAAACTGTAACACACAGGACCTCAACATGTCCTCCAGAGTCTGGATAGTCCTTTCCGATTGCCCATCGGTTTGTGGGTGAAAAGCGGTACTGAACTGCAATCTAGTACCCATAGCTTCTTGTAAACACCTCCAAAATCGAGAAGTGAACCTAGGATCCCTGTCCGATACAATGGACACAGGTGCTCCATGCAATCTCACAATCTCATCCACAAAAAGTTTTGCCAACCTTGTCAAAGGATAGGTCTCCTTAATGGGTAGAAAATGGGCAGACTTGGTGAGTCTATCCACTATCACCCAAATTCCATCATGACCCTTTGAAGTACGTGGAAGCTTGAAAACAAAATCCATGGCAATACGCTCCCACTTCCATTCAGGAATCGGAAGTGGTTGCATGAGTCCCGATGGCTTCTGTCGCTCCGCCTTCACTTGTTGACAAATCAAACATCTACTCACATATTTGGCAATGTCTCCCTTCATATGCGGCCATGAGTAATATGCCCGTAGCGTCCGATACATCTTCGTACTACCCGGATGCATAGTGTAAGTGGAACAGTGAGCTTCCTCCATGATTTCTCTTTTCAATTCAGCATTCTTACTAGGTACACATAGACGAGCTCCTTTTACCAAGGCTCCGTCTCCCCTTATAGCATAATCCTTCCGTGTTCCATTTTCTACTTCTCCCCTTATCCTACAGAGTGTAGGATCTTCCAACTGGCTTGCAATTACCCGCTCCACCATAATGGGTCTCACATGCAAGCTAGCAAGGATTCCACCTTGTTGAGTCATCTCCATTTCTACTCCATCCTTCCGTAGTTCCACTAACAACGGAAGATAGGCCGTCCTGATGTGAGCTAAGTTCGCAGTGGTCTTTCTACTCAATGCATCTGCAACCACATTAGCTCGGCCTGGGTGATACTCAATCGTGCAATCATAGTCTTTGATCAATTCCAGCCAACGCCGTTTTCTCATATTCAGCTCCTTCTGGGTAAAGAAATACTTGAGGCTTTTGTGATCAGTGAAAATCTGACACGTCTCACCATACAAGTAGTGCCGCCAAATCTTCAAAGCAAACACCACTGCAGCAAGTTCCAAATCATGAACTGGATAATTCCGCTCATGCTTCTTGAGTTGCCTCGAGGCATAAGCAATCACCCGATCATGTTGCATCAGAACACATCCCAATCCTTGCAAAGATGCATCACTGTAGATCACAAAGCCCCCTGAGTTATCAGGAAGAGCCAAAACAGGTGCGGTGGTCAACCGCTTCTTCAACTCCTGAAAACTCTGTTCGCATTCCTCCGTCCACTCATATGCAACATCTTTCCTTGTCAACCTCGTGAGAGGTGTTGCTATCGAAGAGAACCCTTCCACAAATCGACGATAGTAACCTGCTAACCCCAGAAAACTCCGTACTTCCGTCACACTTGTGGGTTGCACCCAATTCACAATAGCCTCAACTTTCTGCGGATCCACATAAATCCCTTCCGTTGAGATTACATGTCCAAGGAATACCACTCTATCAAGCCAAAACTGACACTTGCTAAATTTGGCATAAAGCTGCTTCCTCCTTAAAGTCCTTAATACCAATCTTAGATGCTTCTTATGCCCTTCCAAAGTCTTGGAGTAAACCAAGATATCATCTATGAACACAATCACAAAGTGATCCAAGTATGGTCGGAACACTCTGTTCATGAGATCCATAAACGCTGCTGGAGCATTCGTCAGTCCAAACGGCATCACCAGAAATTCATAATGACCATACCGCGTTCTGAATGCGGTCTTAGGAACATCCTCTTCTCTAATCCTCAATTGATGGTACCCTGATCTCAGATCAATCTTAGAGAAATACTTGGCATCTTTCAACTGATCGAACAAATCATCAATCCGAGGCAAAGGATACCGGTTACGTACTGTCACCTTATTCAACTGCCGGTAATCAATACATAACCTCATGGTCCCATCCTTCTTCCTCACAAACAACACCGGTGCACCCCATGGGGAAACACTAGGTCGGATGAAACCCATATCCACTAATTCCTGCAACTGAGTCTTCAACTCCCGAAGTTCGGCTGGTGCCATCCTATAAGGAGTTAGATAGATAGGATTGGTGCCTGGAAGGAGTTCAATAGTAAACTCGATTTCCCTTTCAGGAGGTAACCCAGGAAGATCATCTGGAAAGACATCGGGAAACTCACTAACAACGGGAATATCTTCCAGATTCAAGGTGATCTCTCGAGTGTCGATGATATGAGCTAAGAATCCTTCACACCCTTTCTGGAGTAACCTTTTAGCTGTAATAGCAGAGATAAGGCAAGTAGGGAGGATTCTACGTTCTCCCCGGAATATCACTTTGGGTTGTCCTGGACTCCGGAGTGTCACTTCCTTCCGGAAACAATCCACGGACGCATGATGCTTCTCTAGCCAATCCATCCCTAAAATAATATCCAAATCCACCAAATCTAAGGGAATCAAATCGGCTTCCAACCATGCATCATCTACTTGAACATAACATTCTCTGAATACTCGGTCCGCATACAAGACTTCCCCCGTGGGTAGAGAAATACTAAAGCTTCCTGTCATGGGTGTCGGTCTCACACTGACATAAGGTACGAAGTTGTGTGCTACGAAAGAATGTGTGGCCCCCATCTCTGACCACGACCTCGCGTTCTTGGTCGACGAGTCGACATGGTTCCACACAAAGAAACCATAAAATCATTAGATCAACAATGCAGCAAAAGCGCAAAAGTCGAAGGAAAATGAACCTAATGCTCTGATACCAAGCTGACAGGACCCGCCCCGGAATTTCCCCCGAAACCGGGGCGGACCCCGTATTGTTGCCGACATCATACCGATGCCGGGCCCACTTACTAAAAACCCAAGACATCCTACCAAAATTTTGGCAGAGTCTCCCCTGTAAGATGCTCAAACCCAACAACATTCAACCTGCATAATTTACATAATATAAATCCCAACTGCCAGCATACTTTCAACATACAACAATTCGAAGTAAAGTGGCCTCCGGCCTCAAGTAACAGCCTAACATGGGCGATAACAGAGCATCTAACAGAATTTGATTACAACAACAACAGAGTAGAAGGAATTTACACGAGTCCTATCTACATATGAAATGTTTGGAGCTCGCAACTGCTCGAACGCTTCCAAAAGCCACTACTGCCTGGGGGGCGCAAAACGGAAATATGTGAGTGGACAAAAATAAAGTTTGCATTTAAAACAACATAGTAACCCCACCATGTAAAAATAATGCTCAAGCATGCAATTTCCACATCCATAAATCAAATACTCAAACTTAAAATCTCAAAGTCCAATAACTCTCAAAAATCTCAAACCACAACTCCATTCCCAAAAGTATGCAACTCTCACCAACCCATACATATGTATACCTATATAAGTATATATTTATATATATATCTATGATATAACGTATACTTCTCTCCATACTAATGTACCGGGGAAGACAATCCAACCGGGGGATTGTTGGCTGGTACGCAGGATTTTCGAACCAGAACCCGCGTCCAGGGATGAGTAGTCCAACCGGGGGACAGAACTCCATAGCTCACACGCCGGCACTGCCAACGACACGTGTAGCTCACAAATCTCATATCAAGTCCTACGCGCGCAGACAGTATCATCACCCCCACCGGCACTGCCAACGACGTGTGTGATGATACTCAAGCAATATACATACTCTTCCCATACGCCGGCACTGCCAACGACACGTATAGAAAGTGTCTCACACACCGGCACTGCCAACGACATGTGTGAGACCCGCAATCTCATGGCCTTCCCACCCCACCGGCACTGCCAACGACGTGTGTGGGAAGCCTAGTAACTAGGGAATGGTACTCACCTACCATACTCATACATCTCACAACCATCCCTCAAATTCACATCTTTCCACAATCTCACCACAACAACCTCTCATACTCTATACATAGACAATATAGATAGCCATCCCAAAATCCATATCAACATATTCATCATACTCAAATATATATGTCTATACTCAAAAAATATATATAGCCAAGATGTATAAGCATATTCAAATCCATCAACCAAATGCTTATTAAATCAAAATCACCATTTAAAATATATGCACAAAACTTTCATCAATAAAAACCATGCATATGCTTAAAACAAAGTCCACTCACAGGTAATCCCACGCTGCCCGGCCCCGAGAGGGTCCTGCCTGCTGCGAACGATCGACCGGAGTACCTATTTCGAGATACGAACTCTTGATTAATATAATACACTTCGAAACGGGAATTCACAAAAGAGAATACTTAAATCCCCAAGATCCCGGTGCGTGTACGTCCAATAGGATATCTTTACAGGTTTGGGAATCGCTTCCCATCCTACGGTTATCGTTACTCCCACAAACTTCGAATTATTGAATCGGAACATCCGGGGCTCCGATTCACGATCCACGAATTCCTATAGGATTCTAAGAGTACCTAAATCAACATACTTCAGTTTGGAAACGATCCAACGGTTAGAACTTATCGAACCCGAATAACGCACAATATGCGAAATCCGTTCGATAGTCAAACGACATCCAAATTGAGATCCGTAAAATCCTATGCACTCGTGACAACCTACTGATCTCATCAGGATGAAAAGCAACTTCACCAACCTTGCCCACGCGCCGCCACACGCGCCGGCAGCGCGTGGGTGTGTAGAGAAATTTCCGGCGACGGAAAATCTCCACACCAACACTCACCCTTCCTACCCTAGCTTCTTCTCAAGGTCAGGATCACTTTATTCAACTACCCCGAGGTCCAATTCGCACGGGAACTGGCCGGAATTTCAAATTGAAAACCGGCCAAAACCTAGCTTTCCAATTCGGTTCCAAACCTCAAAATCGATCCAAACCTAAACAACAGTCAGCTAGAATACGTAAAAAGAAGAAGAAAACTCACCAACTTTACTTGAAACAGACGGCGGAGACGGCGGCGCAACGATCGGAAACTTCCGGTTTGAACCAGTCGATACCGTCGACGATTCTCCGGCTTCCCGGCAAGGAAATTGGGTGGGTCTTAATCGGGATTTCACGACGAGTCGAACGGGACTGGTCTCGAGGGCTGAGGTGACCGGAAGTGGTGGCGGTGAGAGTTTTCTCGATTCGGTGAACAGTGAAACACGGGGAAGGGGGAAATCGCAGAGGGAGGAGACGCAGGAGAGAGAGAGAGAGAAAGTGAGGGGTAAATGTGAAAAATCTAATTTTACCCCAAACTTACTTTGAAATAATTACGGTTCCGCCACCGAACTTAATTTGCTCGCCAAAACTTCATTACAACTCCGATTCAAGTCTACCGCCTGTCTACGGTTTCGTCTCAGTACTACCTACGCAACCAAACCACTCGTGGTCCCGAAATCCTTCTGGATAAGAAAATGACCAAAATTACCCTTAACCCAAGAGTAAATTGATAATTCTCTTAATTTAATTAAAATAGGAATAAATTTGGGAGTCCGGGGGTTTTAAAAAAAAAAAAAAAAAAAAAAAAAAAAAAAAAAAAAAAAAAAAAAAAAAAAAAAAAAAAAAAAAAAAAAAAAAAAAAAAAAAAAAAAAAAAAAAAAAAAAAAAAAAAAAAAAAAAAAAAAAAAAAAAAAAAAAAAAAAAAAAAAAAAAAAAAAAAAAAAAAAAAAAAAAAAAAAAAAAAAAAAAAAAAAAAAAAAAAAAAAAAAAAAAAAAAAAAAAAAAAAAAAAAAAAAAAAAAAAAAAAAAAAAAAAAAAAAAAAAAAAAAAAAAAAAAAAAAAAAAAAAAAAAAAAAAAAAAAAAAAAAAAAAAAAAAAAAAAAAAAAAAAAAAAAAAAAAAAAAAAAAAAAAAAAAAAAAAAAAAAAAAAAAAAAAAAAAAAAAAAAAAAAATTTCATGGTTAAAAGGCTAAAGCTAATTTACAACCTTACAAAGCTTTTTCACTAGTATCATGGTGTTCATGATCTGGTTACACAAGTTCGGAACCAACACAATTTTCTTGTCACTCAACAAAGACTCCTACATGGATCCAAACCCACAATGGCTCACAAGGCACCTAACTAATGAGTAGCTCAAAATGGCTATTTGCTACACCCAACCCCAAAAAACCACCCCTCTCCCTTTCACCCTCTCTTCAAACCCGTCTGGCAATGCCTCTTCAATTGTTGCATAGGCCCACAGGTCGTTTGAGAACCACAAAAAAAGGCAACCCAGTTAGCTCAAACCCCAACACAAGCTCTTGGCATTGATCCTTCTCAAGGATCAACTGACTCTCAAATGCACAAAACACCACCGACCCTGCTTCCTAAAACCCACCAACCCAGTTAGCCCACATGTCTTCTAAAGGTGGGCTATTCTTGTTCGAGTCTTCCAACCCATACACTAGTCCAATTAAAATCATAGGCTTTTTGTGTTGTGCGGTCAGGTAATCGTATAAATGACCTTCGATATCTCTACATGTTTTTATGCAAAATGCGTCACTTTCTGTGATGGCATTTGTGAACCTCTAGTAAAGTATGAGCCCACCTAATCCAAACGGCTTCCATAACACTAACATGGAGTGAATTTCACAACCAGGAAGCAGCACCACATGTTGTGATTGGTATCCAGAAGGTAGGTCGCGTAGTTGCTCCTTGATGATAGTACCAGTAAGGCTAGGGCTGTAATTTCGTGCCGGCACAATAGAGAATGCATGCACAGCTGCAGCTGTAGTGATGTAGTAAATAGATTTGATCCCAACCCCAAGTTTCCATGTGAATTCTGGTACCCAATGAACAAAGTAGTAGAAAATCATGTCGATCTTATGGTCGAGGACACTGGCTTTTAGGATTTCTTGGATTTGCTTACAGTTTTGATCCACATCAACATAGAACAAATGGATCAAAGTTGTCGGGACCTCAGAGGCAAACTCAATGCCCTCATAGAGGCCTTCAACGTGAGGGACAGTGATGGGACAAAATGTGATTAGGTCTGGGTGAAGATTAAGATGTTGTAGCTGAATTTGAGCTTTTTTGGGCGTTAAGAAAGAGATTCTATGGCCTCTAATAGCCAGCTCATTAGAGAGGTGGAGGAAAGGAATCATGTGTCCTATTAAAAAGAATGGGAACATGGCTATGTGAAAATTATTTGAGCTCTCAACTCCATTACGCTCCATCATGTAGTTAACTTCTATTCTAGCTAGAGGTGTCAAACGGGCCTTGCCGAGCCGGCCCGTCCCATTTAAACTCGTGTTTTTAATGTTTTCATGTCGTGCCGAGCCAGCCCATTTAATTTATTGGGCCATGTCATGCCGCCACATTTAGTAAAATCATTGTTCATAGCCCGGCCCAAAGACCATGACCACAAAGTCCACTTCAACTTTTCATCTTTAAACAACTTATTATTTTATATGTGAAGAAATGTCTTGCTTTGATTATAAAAGAAGCGTATATGTCATATGTAGTGATTAGATATCAAGTCCAATGTTGTTTAATTAATTAAGGATCCAGGTAATTTCCCTAAAATGAAAGACATCAAATATATGTTTATGATTATAAAAAATAATTAAAAAAACCACATAAACAATGATATTAGATGTCAAATTTTTGAATTTTGAGAAAGAAAAAAAATTAAGTGGGTCGGGCTTGGGCTCAGGCCGTGCTTGAAGTGAGCTCGGACCAAGCCATGGGCCGGTCCGGTCCATTGAACCTCATTTTTTATCCCGGCCTGACCCAAGTTTTCTTGTAGTGCCGATCATGGGCAATTAATATTCATGCTCGTGTCGTGCCTTATTTAAACAGGTTGGGCTCATGCCGTGCTGGGTCGGCCCATCCCGTTTGACACCTCTAATTCTAACTCTCTTAGCCTCTTCTCGTAGTCTCTCTTGCTATGATGGGAGGGCAAAGACGCTAGTGATCGCTGGTGGCTGGACAAAACCTTATTGGGACTTCTCAAACGTAATTGTGATGGTGCTTAGAGTGCCAATCGTATGGTTGGAGCAGGGGGTTGGGTGTTGAGGGATGACTCTGGGTGCTTTCGTCTGGCTGGCAGGGTTGGTAGCGGTGTCTAAATGCCCTGGGAGCTGAAGCTGAGGTAGTTAAAGCGAGCTTGGAAGTCGGAATTGATTATAGCGTGCAACAGATAGTGGTTGAATCAGATTCTAAGCTTCTCGTGGATGCATTGCAAAGCCATGCTAGCATTAATGTGATCTTGGATGGCATAGTGCACGATAGAGGTGCCAAACGGGACGAAACTGCCCAACACGATACAAGCTCAGCCTATTTAAATGAGGCATGGCACGACATGAGCACGAATATTAATGAGCCGTGCTCAGCACGGCATGAAAACTTAGGCCAAGCCGAGATTAAAAAATGAGGTCCAATGGACCGAGCCGGCCTATGGCCAGAGCCCGCTTCAAGCATGGCCCACTTAACAAATGTTTTTTTCTTCTCAAGAGTAAAAATGCAATAATTTGACAATGTCGTTGTTTATGTGGGTTTTTTTTATTTTAATCATAAACATATATATGATGCCTTTCCTTTTAGGGAAATTACTTGGGTCCTTAATTAATTAAACATATTAACTACAAATTAATTAAACAACATTGGATTTGATATCTAATCAGTACATATGATTTATACGCTTCTCTTATAATCTCAAAATAAGACATTTCTTCACATATAAAATAATAAGTTGTTTAAAGATGAAAAGTTCAAGTAGACTTTGTGGAGTTTGACACTTTTTGCCGTCCATCCTTTCATATTGTTTGGACGTTTGATTGATTAATGTTTTCAAATAGTTCATCATTTCTTGCCTCTAATTATATATTTAATGTTTATAATTTGAATTATCTACTGGGAAAAAAAAACAAGTGAAAAAAATTCAAATTAAATGGGTTGGTTCTTGAATTATCCCGGCCCGGCCCGTTTCAATGTGGACATGGGCTTTGTGCAGGCATGAATCAATTATTTTACTAAGTGGGCCAGCACGGCACGACCAGATAAATTAAATGGGCCAGCCCGGCCTTGCACAAAATCATTAAAAGCACGAGTTTAAATGGGACAGGTTAGCCCGGCACGACCCTTTAACACCTCTAGTACTAACATCAATATACTAGTAATACATAATTGAAATTCACCCTATTTACTTATATTACAACACACAGCAACAATATGATATTGAAAATACCAAAACCATGAGATTTCTTGGTTAAAAGGCTAAAGCTAATTTACAACCTTACAAAGCTCTTTTAAATTCTGGATAAACCTATCAATATAACCCCTCATAAACCCTGGCTCTGATAGTATCCCTCTCCATTTCGCAAGGTTCTTCTTCAGAGAAACACCCAACTCATTTTCCTTATCCATCACAGTTGTAATGGTTTTGCTCAAGCTATCCTTTGAAAACCATCCATTTTCTTCTCTCTCTACCTCTATAGCTCTTTCACCAGTATCATGGTGTTCATGATTTGGTTACACAAGTTCGAAACCAACACAATCTTCTTGTCACTCAACAAAGACTCCTACATGGATCCAAAGATTTAGAAAATCATTATCTATTATCATTGTAAGAACTACAAAAAAATGAAGTATGGGATAAAATATGATTTTATTAAATGGTGGATGTATAACTATATATTCATATTTATGGAAAGAAAAAAAAAGAACTATGAAGTTATGAACAAATAAAAAAATGGAGACATAAACATATAGACAAATGTATATAGAGAACTACGAAAGAAAGGGAAACATAGAAACACACCTATACATAGAAAAATAAATAAATAATTGACAAAAAAATCCATATAAAAAAAAATATTGTCCCATTTTGACCCGGCCCGACCCGATAGGCTTTTTCAAGCCAACCCATTGACGAGGCCTAGCTAGGAGGTGGTCTCTTCCTTTTGTAGTGAAAGGTGAGGCAAGTTGCCTTGCCTCCACGCTAGGCTTGGGGAACCATTCTGAAGGGGGAGCACATGCAACTAGCTAGGAGAAGGCATGGGCTTGCCCTCTTGGTACTTGTGGCCTATGGGGGATCAACATGAGTGGTCCACTTGTTTGGGCATGTGAGGCCAGCTGGTGCTAACCAGTTATGGTATTAACAAATTTTCTGTACAATTAATAATCGACAAAGTTTTTTGTACATGTGTCTCATAATCTCCTTAAGTTTATGCTTTCTCCATATATTATGTGTAGGGACGTTAAAAGTAAGGGTCATCATTAGGCCTGCGAGCCCATGGGCCGATAAGGGCCCGCCCGGCCCATTGAGAAAAAGCTTGGCCAGGTCCGTTATGGACCACGAGCCAGCTCAACCCATTATTGAGTGAGACAGGCTTGGACTTGAGTGTCTAAAGCTCGGCCCGACTCATTTGAGCCCAAGAAAGCCCGGCCCAGCCCACCCATAAAACCCCGGCTTGCGGGCTCACATACATATAAATAAATATATAAAAAAAACCAAGTTTAATGAAAGATGGAGAAAATCATTATCTATTATCATTGTAAGAACTGGAAAAAAAAAATTTAAGTAAGGGATAAAATATGATTTTATTAATATGGCAGTTGTACAACTATATCTTCATATTTATGAAGAAAAAAAAACTATGAAGTTATGAACAAAGAAAAAAATGGAGACATAAATATATAGACAAATGTAAATATAGAACTACGCAAAAAAGAGAAACATAGAAAACAGCAAAACATAGAAAAATAATAATAAAGAATTGACCCAAAAAAAAAGTAGGCCCATTTCGGCCCGGCCTAGGTCGATGGGCTTTCTCAAGCCTAGAACATGGGCCGGGCTTGAGCTTCAAATTTTCTAAAAAAGTCTGGCCCGATTAGGCCCATTATTTTTTCTCTCCTCTTTAAAGCCCAACCCAGCCCGGCTCATTGACGAGGCCTAGTTAAAAGTAAGCAAAATGTCATAGCAAAATGCTAGATATTAAACTCCCCACTTTCCTCTGTTTTAATTAAAAATTAATTTCAGTATAAGTGCATTTAATTTGGATGAATTAAATTCTAATTTTTCAAACATTTCTCTTCTCAACTGAAGCTCGGCTCATTATTGAGTGGTTTGGCTTGGACTTGAGTGTCTAAAGCTCGGCCCGGCTCGTTTGAGCCCAAGAAAGTCCAGCTTGGCCTATGGCGTCACATACATATATATATATATATAATCAAGTTTAATGAAAGATGGAGAAAATCATTATCTATTATCATTGTAAGAATTAAAAAAAATAAAGTAGGGGATAAAATATGATTTTATTAATATGGCAGTTGTATAACTATATCTTCATATTTATGGGGAAAAAAACTATGAAGTTATGAACAAAGAAAAAAATGGAGACATAAACATATAGACAAATGTAAATATAGGACTACGAAAAAAAAACATAGAAACACAGCAAAACATAGAAAAAAAATATAAAGAGCCCATTATTTTTTCTCCTCTTTAAAACCCAACCCGGCCCGGCCCATTGATGAGGCCAAGTTAAAAGTAAGCAAAATGTCATAGACAAAATGCTAGATATTAAACTCCCCACTTTTCTATGTGTTAATTAAAAATTAATTTCAGTATATATGAATTTAATTTGGATGAATTAAATTCTAATTTTTCTTATTTTTTGAACATTTTTCTTCTCAACTGAAGCTCACACGAGTTGAAATGAGGAGGAGAAGGGCAAGAAACAATGAAGCTCCAGGAGTTGAAATGTCATTGAGTCAGTAGCGAGGACTTCGTACAAATCATGATGGTTGATGCCACCTTCGTGATAGAGATTTTGTTGAAGTTATGTGGTCACCATTTCAACACATTTGAGTGGAAGACCACGATAGCATCTCCAGCAAGTCCTAGATAATAAATTATATTACGTCAAACATGCTCAAGTTGGAAAATTAAGTACCATTTTGCATTCTTGAGGATCTTCTTGAACTACATAGAATTGCAGCCGCTGCCAGCAGTAACAGTACTTATGTCATTCCTTCGATGAAGGAACTCGCCTTTGAGTTCATCAATATGACATGGGTTTGGACGAGCATCGTACAGAATGCGGGGATGCTAGGTTCTTCAAGTTTGAAAGTAGAACACTTTATTGCGTATCTAAGACTATTTTATCTCCCCAAGGACTCACATATTATTAATATTGGAGGTTTTGTTTAGAAATATTGTTGCCTTTGAGCAATGTCATGGCTGCTCTTCTTACGTAAACAGTTATCTTTCCATCTTGGATGATTTTGTGAATGCACCGATGGATGTGGAGTTGCTTGTTAAGAAAAGAATTTTTATAAATATACTAAGCGACCACAATGAGGTGTCTACTCTGATTAACGACCTTGGCAAAGAGGTTGTCATCTCAGACTTCTATTTTGGAAGTGTTCGTGAGGAGTTGGACCGCTACTTGAAAAGCCCGTGGATAAAATGGAAATCCACTTTGAAGACACATTTTTTCAATTCCCCTTGGGCAACAAAGTAGATGAATACATTCATTATCTTTTTGGTGTTAAATATCATCTAAATGGTCTACTCAATCATTAAATAGTAAGTTTAAATAATAATATCCATAAATATTCTTTAATGATTTTAGTAATATAATATTATTAACTTAATATTTCCAATTGAATTTGCATGCAGGAAAGATTATGGAATTGGAGCTAACTTTTCATCCATTCAATGGAAATGGGTCCCTAGGCAAGCCAATAAAGCAGCTCATGATCAATCTGAAAGGAGGCCTTCATGCAGTGGTCATCATTCGGCCCTTTGAGCTCATGGGCTAATAAGGGCCTGCCCCGATCATCGAGAAAAACCCTAGGCCGACCTATTGTGGGCCATGGACTAGGCTTGGGTTTGGCTGTCTAAAGTCTAGGCCAGCCCTTAGGCCCTGCCCCTTTGAGCTCATAAAGGCCCGGCCTGGCCCAACCATAAAAATGCGGCAACCCTTCTAGGGTCTTTTCTTCTCATGCTTCTTTGATGAGAAGGGTAGGAAGAGACACAAGAAGGCCCGGCCCTGTGTGAGTAAAGCGCATAGAATTCAGTGTGGTGACGTGGAGAAAGGGAATTATGTAGTCATTTAGTCCTCAACTAGTAGTGGGGTGAACTGTTTTTTTCCTTTTAAGAAGGATCGTTTTGATGGCCGTCAAGGTCAGTGTTTTTTTCTCCTTTTAGATACAATTGACACACATATATATATATATGGGGGCGGATCCATGGCTCTATGTTTTTTACACAAATTTTGACACAAATTGTCAACCATTACATTAGAAAGGATTAAATGGTTGAGATTATGTGTCTTTAATTACTTAAATTAAATTAAATCTCTAATTCCAAGTAAATTTCATTTTTATTTATTAGTTATGATAATCCCGAAAATAACTCATTATATTTCCCCCTTTTGTTTTCTTATCATTTTCTCTCTTCTCAATTAATATCCTGTGAAACCTCACCATTACCTCTCTCTCTCTCTCTCTCTCTCTCTCTCTCTCTCTCTCTCTCTCTCTCTCTCCTCTCTCTCTCTCTCTCTCTGTTTTTTTTTCCCTAAGAGCATCTCCAGCGCTTCAGGGGCTAGGGGGGAAAGGCTGCCCGAGGCAGCCCGAGTTCACTCCAGCGCAGGGCCCGTAGCCCAGTTTGATGGCGGGTCCCACGAGCCCGAGGAAGCCCAAGGGCAAATCTTGCCCGGGCTGAAGCCCGAGTTGGTGACGTCAGCGCTGGCGTCACGCTGACGCCAGCGCACGGTAATTCATATTTTTTTACCGTTGGCGCGTGTAATTCACGCGCCAACGGTAAAAAAATTTGACTTACCGTGCGCTGGCGTCAGCGTGACGCCAGCGCTGACGTCATCCACTGACAGCTCCAACGGGCGGGCGCCACGTGGCGCGACGGGGACTCTCCGATGGAATTTTTCCAGAAATCCGACGGTCCTCGTTTTTTTGGCTAAAAAAATTGCAAAAAAAATCGAAAAAAATCTGAATTTTTTTTAAAAAAATACCCAAAAATTCTGTATTTTTTCTCTATAAATACCTAACCATTTTATTTACTTTCCACACTAAAATCTTCATACAATTTCTTCTCCATCCCATATTTTTTACTCTTTACTCACATTATTCACTTTCCACACCAATTCTTCATACAAACTTTTCTCCTTCCAATTTTTTTGTTCATCTCCACTCACATTTTTCACTTCCACACCAATTCTCCATACAAACTCTTCTCCTTCCAATATTTTTTACTCTCTTTCTACTACTTTCCATTTGTATAAAAAAAAACAAATGGCATCTTCTATTGAAGTCGGAGGCTCGTGGTCAACGAATGAAGATATTGCGTTGTGTCAATCTTGGGTGAACATTAGTCATGACCCTATCACGGGTAATGAAATGAAGTTTCATCACATGTGGAGCAAAATTCATGGAGAATTTTGTCAAAGATCGGGTTCGATTCGGACCGAAATGGCGTTGTCTAGTAGATGGAAACTTCTTAATAAAGAGTTAGGGAAATGGAGGAATGCCTTGACAAAAGCAAAGGCGAACATTCAAAGCGGTCAAAATTTGACCGATGAGGTAAAATATTTATAATTGCCATTTTAATCAATTCAATGTCACTTTTTTTTTATTGCATATTCTATTTGTTTTTCTTGCATAATTTTTTTTTCTTGGTGCACCTTTAATTTGTATATATTTTCTTGCATAATCAATTTTATTTTTGCATTTCAAAATAGTTTATATTTTCTTGCATAATAATTTTTGTTTCTTGCACTTCCAATTATTTATTTTTAATAGATGGTACAAGCACAAATGTGGTTCGGTGCCATGGGGCAAGGCAAAAAAAGTTTCGTGCATTTCCAATGTTGGGAAATTGTGAAGGATTGTTCGAGGTTCAAAATTATTCCCACCGGTCCGCCGGTTGTGATGAATGAGACGCCACTCCACGATTCAACATCAACCGATTCTCCATTGGACTCCCCAATGGAAACGGAGTCACCATTTGTGCCACGTCCGCCAAGACCTATTGGGAGAAAGGCGGCAAAGGCCAAGAGAGGGGCCACTTCGAGCAATGATTGTGTACAATTATTGGAGCAAATAGCTAAGAGCGCCACACTAAGAATCGAGAGAGACTTGAAAAGAGATGAAATGGACAAGGCACGAGAGGAAGCATTTGCTCTCCAACAACAAATGGCACAAGAAAAAGACATAGAGGATAGAGAGATGAAAATCATGGCTATGGATACGAGCCATATGTCTCCCGAAACAAAGGCTTATTGGAAGCAACGACGAAGAGATGTGATGAGGAAAAAACTTTTCAATGACGACGGACCTAGCAATACGGATTGGTTAAATGATGAAAACCATTAGGTTGTTGTATTGTTGTATTATCCTTTAAGTTGTTGTATTGTTGTATTATCCTTTACTTTGTTGTATTGTTCCCTTATCCTTTAATTTGTTGTATTGTTCCCTTATCCTTTAATTTGTTGAATTGTTCCCTTTTTATTCAATCAAAAAAGCATTAAATTAAATGACTATTTATTAAAAACATTTGAGCATCAAAACAAATATTAATTTAAAAAAACCTTCATTGATTGCAAACAACACACAAAACAAACCATACATAAAAGCATAATAATAAAAAGCATAATTCCAAAAAAAAACCACACACAAAATAAAGCATAATTAAAAACAAAGCATAATTCCAAACAAAGCACTAATCTTGACTTCATCCATTGTGATTGCCTTTGATCTCCCACAAGTGCTCGATCAAGTCACGTTGACGTATCTCGTGAACATATGAAGATTGCATTTCTTGATACCGATCAATCATGGGGTTGTTGAATTGACCATCCCGAAGTATGGGTTCGGGCTCCAGTGGTAGTCCATTTGGTCCAATCGGCCTTTCATATATTCTTGTCAACGATGTGTTCATTGGATCGGGTTCAAACACCTCTTGAGCATCATAGTCATACTCATCCTCCACAATCATGTTGTGAAGGATGATGCAAGTCATCATAATACTCCGCAGCACCTCCTCATCTAGCATCCGAGCAGCACCTCTAATAATTGCCCAACGAGCTTGCAAGATACCGAAACACCTCTCCACGTCTTTCCTGTAACCTTCTTGAAAGGAAGCAAAGTTTCTTTCCTTCTCGGATTGGGGATTCGGAATTGTTTTCACGAATGTCGTCCACCTAGGATAAATTCCGTCGGAAAGGTAGTACGCACCAGAGTAAACGGTATTGTTGATTTGGTACGTCACCTGGGGGGAATGACCTCGCAATACCTCATCGAACACTGGGGATTGACCAAGGACATTGAGGTCATTCTGAGAACCGGCAACCCCGAAGAAGGCATGCCAAACCCAACAATCGAATGAAGCTACGGCCTCCAAAATTATACTTTTTTGGCCCTTCCGATTCCCGTACTCCCCTTGCCACGCAGTAGGGCAGTTCTTCCACTGCCAGTGCATACAATCGATGCTTCCAATCATTCCTGGGAAACCTCGGGCCTCGCCTTTTTGTAGAAGCCGTTGCAGGTCTCTTGGCGTTGGTTTGCGAAGGTACTCCCTCGTGTACAAATTTTCCACTGCATCACAAAATCTCACCAAGCACTCTAGGACAGTAGATTTTCCCATCCTTGCAATCTCATCCACCTGCTCTGCAGATGCCCCATAAGCAAGCATCCGCAAAGCAGCTGTCAGTTTTTGCTCCGGGATAAGACCTAAAGCTCCAACAGCATCATGCTTTTGAATGAAGTATGTGTCGTAATTACAAATATCATGCATGATTTTTTGGAACAAATGTGGTTGCATTCTATATCTTTCTCGAAACTTAGAAGCAGGATATAACGGATTTGGGATAAAATAATCCTCCATGAGATTCTTACCCCGAGACTCCCTACGTCTGTCCACATTCGGGGCACGAGGACGACGGTTTTGCCTTGATTGATCCATCATACACACCGCTGCTGCAAGCAGTAGTTCCTCTTCTTCATCAGCTTCCCGATCTTCTTCAGCACGTCTACGCCTTGTTTCTTCCCTTTCTTTTCGTTGCCTCTCCAACACCCTCAACAAGTTTGACATTGAGAGTAGAATGTGTTTTCTACAATCTGAGAAATGAAGGAATAGATAAGAGATGGTGTGAGAGGTTTGAAAATCAGGTCTAGTTTATAGACGGATTTAGAAGATAGAGATGACACGTGGCACAATTTGAGAGGATGAAAATCTTATCAAAAATCTGAGATGATATTTTTTTTAAAATATCTGAAAATGTTATCTGACATTTGACACGTGGCACAATTGTAGAGGGTGAAAATCTAATCTGAAATCTGAGATTAAAATTTTTTTAAAATATCTGAAAATGTTATCTGACATTTGACACGTGGCACAATTATATAGAGTGAAAATCTTATCTGAAATCTGAGATTAAATTTTTTTTAAAATATCTGAAAATGTTATCTAACATTTGACACGTGGCACAATTTTAAAAGGAATTTTCTTTGAATAATTTTTATTAAAATCTAAAATACTGAAAATTAACTACGAAACTTTAAATGCCGTTTTGGAAGGCCAAACGACCTCAAAATGCCAAAATCCATCATACGTCACAGCAAAGCTGTGAGTTTGACTCGTGGCGTCGTTCCCTTTCCGAAATGGTATTTTGCGTCCTAATCGGAGCTCGGACGACAAATCTGCAAATTCCCACTACGTCCTTTTTCTAGCTCAAGCGATAAAATCTGACATTTATTCTACATCAGACGTGGCACAATTTTAGAGGGTGAAAATCTTATCCGAAAATTTAATTACAAAAGATTATCAAAATTAATGGTTTAAACTATAAAAAATAGAAAATAAAGTACAATGAATAGTAATTGCCTTAGACTTGCCCTAGACTTTGCCCTTGTGGGTGGAACCACAAATGCAAAGGCTGACACTATTCACGTGAATAGTGGCAGCCCTTGCTTGCCCTTGCCTTAGACTTAGCCCTTGTGGGTGGAGATGCTCTAACATCTTAATGGCTTACAAGCTTTAGCTTTTATTCATTATGATTCATAATAACATTAAAAAATATATGGCAAAAGATAGTTTGCTTGCAGTTCATTGTGTGTGTGTGGATCGAGAGTTATAATCCATGTATAACTGTAACAACCCAAAAAATAAGCAGTAAAAAAAAGAAAAACAAAGTTAGGGATGGAGAAGAAAAAGAATCAGAAACCTGTAAAGCTTTAGAAGAAAGGGGAGGAGGATGGGAAAGTCATTAACTGAAGAATTCTACAGGATAGAGAACGACGAAATAGGAAAATTTGATAAAACATTGATTGAGGATAGACAAATAAGAAAGAGAAAGTCAATTAATAATTATTTTCAATATATATTTTTCTTAAAAAATATACAATTAGTTTAGTTAATCTTAGCCATTCAATTCATTTCAATCTAATGATTGAAAACTTGTGTCAAAACTTGTGTCAAAAATATAGTGCCACGGAAGATTATTTTGATCAAACGAACAAAATTGAAAAATAGGCTTTTGAATTCTCCCTTTAGAAATAAAGGAAAGTTTTAGTTCGTAACATTTAGTTAAATCAATTGTTTGTTAAAGGATTATTTTGTTTTTTCCCTACTGTATTTACATGCTTTTTTCCCCTACTGGATATGTGTCTCAACGTTTATATGCAGTACACGATATATATGTTGTTCAAATTTTCTATACAATTAATAATCAACAAAGTTTTTTGTAGATGTGTCCCATAATTTCCTTAAGTTTATGCTTTCTCCGTATATTATGTGTTGGGACGTTAAAAGTAAGCAAATTATCATAGCAAAATGCTGGATATTAAACTCCCTACTCTAGGTTTTAATTAAAAATTAATTTGGGTATATATGCATTTAATTTGGATTAATTAAATTCTAATTTTTCGAATATTTTTCTTATCAACTAAAGCTCGGCCCGGCCCGTTTGAGCCCAAGAAAGTCCAGCTTGGCCCTCGGGCTTATATACATATATATATATATATATATAATCAAGTTTAATGAAAGATGAAGAAAATCATTATGTATTATCATTGCAAGAATTTTAAAAAAATGAAGTAGGGGATAAAATATAATTTTATTAATATGGCGGTTGAAATGAGGAGGAGAAGGGTAGGAAAAATGAAGCTCCAATAAATATAGAAAATCCCTATATTTTATTGGCAGCTTCCATTAGACAGATGTTGGATACATCTGTCTCGAGAGAAGGACATTGCATCTATGGAGTTCCTGTCTATCTACGATGCAAAAGCAAGCAAAGATGTCTACACGCCTTCGATAATATCCATAGGCCCACTCCATCATGGCAACGGAGACTTAAAACCGATGGAAGAACTCAAAAGGAGCTACTTGAAAAAATTCCTGCATAGGGTCGACGTACCCTTGGAGGTCTACATTTAGAAGATAAAAGATCAAGAAGAAAAATTGCGCGCTTGCTATGCTGACGTCATTGAGTTCAGTAGCGAGGACTTCATACAAATCATGATGGTGGATGCCGCCTTCGTGATAGAGATTTTGTTGAAGTTATGTGGTCACCGTTTCAACCCATTAGGAGTGGATGACCACAATAACATCTCCAGCAAGTCCTGGATAATAAATTATATTATGCCAGACATGCTCAAGTTGGAAAATCAAGTGTCGTTTTGCATCCTTGAGGATCTTCTTGAACTACAGAGAATCGCAGCAGCTGCTATAAGTAACATTACTTATGTCATTCCTTCGATGATGAACCTCGCCTAGTTCATCAATATGACATTTAGTTCGACGAGCATGGTACAGAATGGGGGGATGCTAGGTTCTTCAAGTTTGAAAGTAGAACACTTTATTGCGTTTTTAAGACTATTTTATCTCCCCAAGGATTCACATATTATTTAGATAGGAGGGGAAGTGAAAGCTGTAAGTGCACCGAGCATCTCCGAACTACTGATGGCTGGAGTAAAAATTGTGTGGGGATCAAGCACAAGCTTATTTTCCATACGATTTGTGGACAGAATTCTAGAAATTCCAAGATTACTGATTCACAATGCCAGTGAGCTTTTGTTTAGACATATTGTTGCCTTTGAGCAATGTCATGGCTGCTCTTCTTACGTAAACAGTTATCTTTCCATCTTGGATGATTTTGTGAACGTACCGATGGATGTGGAGTTGCTTGTTAAGAAAGGAAGTTTTATAAATATGCTAAGCGACCACAATGAGGTGTCTACTCTGATTAACGACCTTGGCAAAGAGGTTGTCATCTCAGACTTCTATTTTGGAAGTGTTCGTGAGGAGTTGGACCGCTACTTGAAAAGGCTGTGGATCAAATGGAAATCCACTTTGAAGAGACATTTTTTCAATTCTCCTTGGGCAACAAACGAGATGATCCCATTCATTATCATTTTGATGTTGACTATCATCCAAACGGTCTACTCAATCATTAAATAGTAAGTTTAAATAATAATATCAATTCTTTAATGATTTCAGTAATATAATAATATTAACTCAATATTTCCAATTGAATTTGCATGCAGGAAAGATTATGGAATTGGAGTTACGTTTGATCCATCCAATGAAAATGGGTCCCTAGGCAAGCCAATAAAGTAGCTCATGATCAATCTCAAAGAGGCCTTCGTGTAGGGGTCATCATTCGGTCTGTGAGCTCATTGGCTAATGAGGGCCTGCCTGGATCATCGAGAAAAAGCCTGGGCCGACTTATTGTGGGCCATGTACTAGGCTTGAGTTTGGTTGTCTAAAATCCAACCCAGCCCATAGGCCCGGCCTGTTTGAGCCCATAAAGGCCCGGCCTGGCTTGGCTTGACCATAAAGGGTGGCCGCCCTTCTAGGGTTGTTTCTTCTCATGCTTCTTTGATGAGAAGGGTAGGAAGAGACACAAGAGAAAGGTCTGATAATGTTTTCAATGATTCGAAGTTTGCGAGTGAACACATCATACCTTTCTCTTGTGTCTCTGTTGGCATCCAAGGAATTGCTTCCATTATTAAACTAACTGAACATCTCATTCGCAAATGGGTAAAATGCCTTTGGTGGGTACTGGAACAAATTCAGACCAAAAGAGAAAGATATTCATGAATATTTTTTTTTTGGTCAACATGATATTGGGGGGGATTCAGAAGTATATTTATGGAATAAAAGACAACTATGAAAATTGGGGGGGGTGGGGGGTGGTGGGGTTTGGTGGAAGGAGAATATGTAAAGGGAGGTAAACAAAGAAACAAAGAACAAAAAAGATAAAAACAAAGCAGGCCCATTTGGCCCAGCCCGACTTGTTGGGCTTTCTTATGCCTAGCTAATTGGGTGGGCCTAGGCTTTTAATTTTTTGAAAAAGCCTAACCAGACCTAGCCCGTTATTTTCTCTCTCTTTTTTGAAGCCTGACCCAACCCTACCTAAATTCATGACATTTGGACTGAGCCAACTCGGCCTGGGCATTGACAACCCCTACCTTCATGTGTGAATTTTTTTTTTTTGGCGAAGCCTTCATGTGTGATCGTTGTATTGAATTTTTTGTATTGGTTATCATTTCAATGACAAGATCACAGTTAAAGTGTTTGGTAAAGTTGTGGAACCCTACTTATTATTTCTATCGCTTATCATAAAAAATAATCATAATAATAATAATAATAACTGAGATTTTCAAAGTATATGAGGACTTGATGAAATGACCAGTTCCTTTTAATGAACCTTTCAATTTTCCTATAACACCCTTACTATTTTTACGAAATGACAGCCCTTAAGTTAAGCCTCCAAACTCTAATTAGAGCATCTCCAGCACAAGAGGCTAGCCCAGGCTGGAGGGGGCTCTAGGCCCGGGGAGCAGGTCCAGCACACAACATCCAGTCCCGGCAAGGCTTGGGACCCACGAGCCTGGGCAAGCCCAAGGGGAGATATGGCTTGTCACCTTGCCTTTCAGCTCCTGACGTCAGCGCTGACCCACAGTTGCCAGAAACCAACGACTACAAGCCACGTGGCTTCTCCTAGAGCCTCCAATCTAAAGATCTTGTCAAATCCAACGGCTGTCTATTTTGTGGCTAAAAAAAATTGAAAAAATTTGTCAAAAATATCAAAAAATTCTTGAATTTTTTTTCTATAAATACCTACCAATATTATTCACTTTCCATACTAAATCTTAAAACAAATTCATCTCCTTCCAATATTTTCACTATCCACACAAAATTTTCTACCTCTAAATTTCATTTATGTAAAAATACAAATGACATCTTCCATCGAATCCGAAGGTGGGTGGACGATCGTGGAAGATATTTTGTTATGTGAGTGTTGGGTCAAAGTTGGTCATTTTCCAATCACGGGCAATGAGATGAAGTCCTCTCATAAGTGGAGAAAAATTCAGGAGGAATTTTGTGAAAGATCAGGTTCAGCTTGTATAGAAATGGCATTAGCGAGTAGGTGGAAAATTTTGAATAAAGAGTTAGGAAATGGAGAGATGCGTTGGCAAAAGTGAGGGACAACATTCGAACCAGTCAAAATCTTGCCGACGAGGTAAAATATTTATAAATGTTGTTTTATTCAATTTAATGTCACATTTTTTTAAAATATTTTCTTGCATTTCCAATTTTTTTTAATATTTTCTTCCATTTCCATTTTTTTAGATAGATTATTCAAGCGCAAATGTGATTAGGTGCCATTGGCCAAGGAAAAAAAAGTTTCATCAATCACGAATGTTGGGACATTGTGAAGAATTGTTCAAGATTCAAAATTATTTCTACTAGTCCGACGGTTGTGTTGAATGAGACGCCACTCCACGATTCACCGGCAACCGATTCGCCATTGGACTACCCAATTGATCAAGACTCACTAATCCAACGTTAGCTGAGGCCTATTAGGAGAAAGGCGAAAAAGGCTAAGAGAGAGGGAGCACTTCGAACACTGAATGTGCAAAATTTTTGGATCAAATTGCTAAGAGCGGCGCACTGAGAATTGAGAGAGACTTGAAAAAAGAAGAAGCTAAGAAGGCATGATATGAAACATATGCAATTGAAAGGCAACATGCACAAGAACAAGACATGGAGAACAGAGAGATGAAAATCATGGCCATGGATACAAGCCATATGTCTCCTGAAACAAAGTCCTATTGGAAGCTAAAACGAAGGGATGTTATGAGAAGAAAGCTTTTCCATGACGATGGACCTAGCAACATAGATTGGTTAAATGATCAAAACCATTAGGTTGTATTGAAAGAGTTGTCATATGTATTAATTTGTTGTATTGTTTCTTTTTTATTGAATAAAGAAAGCATCAAATAATATAGTTATTTATTAAAAACATTTCATACATCAAAACAAACCTTAATTCATTACAAAACAAAGCATAATTCCAAAAAAAAGCATTAAACTTGATTTCATCCACCGTAATTGCCTTTCATCTCCCATAAGTGCTCGATCAAGTCAACTTGACATCTCTCGTGAACATAAGAAGATTGCATTTCCTGATAACAGTCGATCATAGGGTTGTTGTATCGATCGTCCCTAATCAACGGTACATTCTCCAGTGGTTCATTTGCTCCCACGGGCCGTTCATAAATTCTTGTCAATGTCGTGTTCATGAGATTGGGTTCGAGCATCTCTGGGGCATCATAATCATACTCATCCTTCATAATAATGTTATGGAGGATTATGCAAGTCATCATAATGCTTCGAAGCACCTCTTCATCAAACATACGAGCAACACCCTTAATCATTTCCCAACGAGCTTGCAAGATACCAAAACACCTTTCCACATCTTTCATATAACCCTCTTGAAGGGCAGCAAAGCTTTTTTCCTTCTCCAATTGGGGATTCAAAATTGTTTTGACGAATGTTGTCCACCTCGGATAAATTCCGTCGGCTAGGTAGTACACACCCAAGTGTACATTATTGTTGATTTGATACGTGATCTAGGGGGAATGACCTCTCAAGACATCGTTGAATACCGGGGATTGACCAAGCACATTGAGGTCATTTTGAGATCCGTAAACTCCAAAAAAGGCATGCCAAGCCCAGGTATCGAATGATGCAACAGCCTCTAGAATTATATTTTTTTGGCCCTTCTTATTCCCATAATCTCCTTGTCAAGGAGTTGGGCAATTCTTCCACTGCCAGTACATACAATCGATGCCTCCAATCATGTTTGGGAAACCTCGAGCCTCGGACTTTTGTAGGAGTCTTCGGAGGTCCCTAGGCGTAGGTTTGAGAAGGTAATCCCTCGTGTAGAGAGTTTCTATTGTATCACAGAATTTGACCAAGCACTCTAAGATAGTTGATTTCCTTATCCTAGCAATCTCATCCACCTGATCTGCAGATGCCCCATATGCAAGCATCCGTAAAGCAGCTGTAAGTTTTTGCTCCGAAAGAAGACCCAAAACCCCAAGAGCGTCGTACTTCTAAACGAAGTATGTGTCGTAATTGCAAACATCATGCATGATTTTTTGGAACAAATGGGGCTGCATTCTATATCTCTCTCTAAAATAAGAAACAGGATATAACGAATTTGGGATAAAGTAATCTTCTAAAAGATTCTTACCCCGAGAGTGCCTATGTCTATCCACATTTGGGGCACAGCCACGGTGGTGTTGCCTTGATTGATTTAGCATACCCACCACTAAAACAACTTCTTCCTCCTCTTCATCCAACTCGTGATCTTCTTCAACACGTCTGCGCCTGATTTCTTCATCTTCTCGATGTTGCCTCTCCAACACCCTTCTCAGGTTAGACATTGAGAGTAGAATGTGTTTTGTAAAATCTGATAAATGAAAGGATAGAGAATAGTGACAAACCTTGCCTCTGCCTTGCCCTTACCCTTTGGGGTGGAAGTGCTCTTACAGTCCTCGCGCTTTTTGGGTTTCTTTCAACAAAATAAATCGTCTTCTCACTTTTCTTCTTCTTCTCCCACTGCATCTCCAAATTTCAGTCTCAATTAGAGAAGTTGATTGCTAAGAACGGCACCCCACTCATCACAAGCCTGGCAGAGAAGGCAGTGGAGTTCATGAGATCAAGCCATAAGCTAAAAGCGAAAGCTCCTTCCTTTACTTTTCCACTCTGAAATCCTTTTGCAACGAGTAGTCTTCCATGCTTTCTTTTGTTCTTCTTCTTCTCAGCCTTTGCTCAACAATCTCAACTGGGTTTCTTCATAGAGGTTCTTTTTTTTCTCCCTTTTTTTTGGTGAAGGAAACAGGGTATTGTCGCAGCTTTGTGGCATTTGACTGCTTTGTCCACTTTTGGTTTCATGAAAATATAAGACAAGAGTATCAATTAATTAATCTGACTTTGATATTAAGGACTATAAAGAATACCTACCCCAACCGAAATTACACTTTCTGTTATATTTCCTTTTCTTACACAAACAAATGAAAATGACTAATGTCAAATATTTTATAATAATAAAAAATTCCATAAAACCAAACATGCACCAAACCCTATGGCTCTGTTTGGTAGGCTGACTGATTGGGATTGAGTTTGGAGTGTTGGACTAGAGTTAAGTCTAGTCCATTGTTTAGTACGAGGCCACAGTGGACAACATTGGACTCAATTTTTTTTTAAAAAATTATAAATTAATTTATTGCTTATTAGATCATTTAACATCATAAAAAATTAATTAAAAACACATCAAATTACAAAACCAGTATTTAAAAGATATGATTTAAAAATTTATTCATTTTTTTGGTTTTAATATAAAAATACCATTTTGCTCCTGCATTTAACAGAAAAAGTTAACAAATTTGACGGCAGAACCATTTGTCCTAACGAAAGTGTAGTTAAAGGACCATGAGAACCATTTTGAAAATTAAGGTACTCAAATGCAAATCGAATCTAAGTTCAGAGACTAACAAAATAATTAGCCCAAACAATTATATAACCAATACATCCAACAAGATTGAGACTTCAATAAAATAAAAAAATAGAAAAGAGATTGGGTCATGAACACTCAGGGAAAAAAACTATAATACAAACTGCAATTTGGCTACTTTGTCAACTTTTGGTTTCCTAATGTTGTGATGTGTTTTGTTGTCCGGGCTTTTTGCTGTTATATGGGCTCTTGGCCTCTACGTTAGTTTATGTCTTTATGTGTGCTTTATGTACTTTGTTTGTTTTATTTGTAGTAGGCTCTATATCTGTTTGTATTGCATTTTGTGTGAACTCAATTATTTGAGTTCATTTTGATGTAATCTGGCTTAAATCTTCTATTCAATGAAACTCGATTTCGAACACAAAAAAAAAAATATATATATATATATATACACACAAAATAGGAGGGCTTCATCCTTAGTCCATGGCCTTTTTGCTGCGTCGAATTTCAAAATCTTTAATTCTCATACCCATCAATCAGGAAACCCGACTGATCAATACAGACTCAGCACCAAAATATGTTGCCAAAGCCATCCGTGACTCATTCAGAAGCAGTTGGAATTGGGACACTCTGACGACCAAATTTGAATCTGTTAAATTAGATGGAGGGCTCGTCGAGAGTGTTTTGTTAGAATTGAAGGAACCCATTGATGCAAAACGTGCTCTGGGTTTCTTCCACTGGGCAGCTCACAGGAAAAGCTTTGAGCATGGAGTTTGGTCCTACTCCATAACCATTCATATTTTAGCCAGAGCCAGGTTGCTCATGGATGCTAGAGCTTTGCTTGAATCAGTTCTGAAGAAAACTGCTGAAAATGGTTCTAAATTTTCAGTTGTGGATTCATTGCTTAGTAGTTATGAGGTTACTGCTTCAAACCCCATTTGTGTTTGATTTGCTGTTACAGGCTTATGCTAAGCTGAGAATGTTTGAGACTGGTTTTGATGTTTGTTGCTATTTGGGGGAACATGGGTTGCCTTTAAGTCTTATAACTTACAACACTCTGCTTCACGTGGTTCAAAAATCTGACCAGACTGCTCTGGTTTGGAAGATTTATGAGCATATGGTTGGAAAAAGAAATTACCCAAATGAAGAGACAATCAAAATCTTGATTGATGCTTTGTGCAAGGAAGGGAAGTTGAAGAAATACGTTGACATGTTCGACAGGATCCATGGGAAGAGGTGCTCTCCTTCTGTGATTGTGAATACTAGTCTGGTTTTTAGTATTTTGGAGGAGGGTAGGGTTGAAGAAGGTTTGATGTTGTTGAGGAGAATGTTGCAGAAGAATATGGTTCTTGATACAATTGCTTACTCATTGATTGTTTATGCTAAAGTTAAACAAGGAGATGTATGCTCAGCATGGGAGGTGTATGAAGAAATGCTCAAGAGAGGTTTTCGAGCAAACTCTTTTGTCTATACCTTGTTTATGGGAGCACATTGTGAGGGAGGAAGAATTGAGGAAGCACAAAGCATGATGAATGAGATGGAAAATATGGATTTGAAACCGTTTGATGAGAGCTATAATCTTCTTATTGAGGGATGCGCTAAAGCAGGAAGAGTGGAAGCAAGCTTGAGTTACTTGAAGAAGATGGTGGAGAATGGGTTCATCCCATGTCGTTCCGCCTTCAATGAGATGGTTGGAAAGTTATGTGAAACAGGGGATGCAGAGCAAGCAAATACAATGTTTACCATACTGTTAGATAAAGGGTTCTTGCCGGACAGCATCACATACGCTCATCTGATTGACGGGTATGGGAGAAAAGGTGAGATTCAGGAGGTTGTGAAACTCTATTATGAGATGGAATCCAGGTTGCTTTCTCCAGGAGCACTGGTTTTTACATCCGTGATAAAGAGCTTCTGCCAATGTGGGAAAGTGGAGGAAGCAGAAAGGTATTTTGGAATCATGAAAGATCGTTCAATAGCCCCAAGTTTATGTGTATACGAGACATTGATTGCCAACCACTTTGACAAGGGCAATGCAGAAAGGGCCCTTCACCTTAAGAATGAAATGGAACTTATTGCATCGATTTAAATCAATGAACTCTCATTTGAATTGTCTTGTAATTCTCTTTTAAGTGGGTTGGAACGATCATGGAAAGATGAACAGCAACGAGAAGCACTTTGGAACCAATTGTCTTCTAACTCATCTGTCATCACAGCATGCCCCACAAATATCAAGGCTCCATTTGGATGGAGGTATTTGAAATAAAGTACTTGAATTTGACAATAGGGTAAATTTGAATATATTTGAAACAATTATCTAAAAAAGAATATATTTGAAACAACTATATGCACGGAATCATTTGAAATTCATTTGTTTTATTCTTCTGATACATGGACTCTAATAGTATAAATAAACAAAGTAAACATATTGTCAACTGGATTCCAACATTTGGAATCACTTCATCTGAATCCCTAAGATGTAATGGGAAATGAGTGTTACAGAGAACTATGAGAAAAGTTTTGTACTTGTACATCCCCACTATAGCTAAACCAACTACTTCTGGAGTCTTGAAGCTCATTTCCTATGGTGAATCCATATTTGCCCCTGCGACACAAGTATGGAAATGAATAAAAGATTTTCAGTTTCATTTCTACAAATAAATAAAACAAAATGAAACTTATCATAAATCTATTTTTTTTATTTTGGTCAGAAGCTTATCATAAATCTATTTAAATTTGAAAACTGAAGACAATAAAAAAAATTCAAGAAAAACCTTACGAGACAAGGGTGCAAGTGATGAAAACAACCACGCTGGCGGTGAAGGACAATCCACCATTTCCTCAACAAATTACATGCAATCAGTTAGCAAAATCATTGATGAAAATAAAGAATAAAGGATGATCAACCTACAATAGAAAAAATTCATTCCCCAAAAATTTGGCCATGACTTGTACAAAGAGCCAGGAATAAATGACATGTGGTACTTATTAAAAGCCAAAGGTAAAAAGGAAAAAAGCAATGACAACGTCTCAGGAATTCACAACATGATTCTTTTGACTCCTTGATTTCCTTACAAAGTCAATCTAACAGAAACACCCAAAATGAGTGAGAGATATTAGTACGAGGCTAGCCAATATATAACATCAAGGACTTGTATCTATGAGCCCAGCTACCACGTCTAACAAGAAGGGTATGTTTGGATGTGCTTTTGATATATTGAAAGAAACTTTTAGATACCTAAAACGGTTAATCTTTGGCAAAAATAATAAGAACTCTTTTTGGGGAAATTTTTAGTGCTTCCTGATCAAGAAACAATAATAGGTTCCTTATCCGAAAGCATTGTCAAGTGAATCTGCAAAACCACTTGAGCTTTTGAGGAAACTTTCTATGTGCCTCTAACAAAAAATGCTACTGAGCAAAAGTTCTTAAACATAAGCACTTCAAAACATTCCCAAAAATTTGCTGTTTCCTATTGAGTACCTAGCTCTAGAAGGACAAAAGGAAAGTCAAATTATGAAGAAAAAAAAATTTAGCAGATAAATATTTGGCACGAAAACATTATTATGTTCGGATATACTACAGTAGAATGGTGACAAAAAAACGCATAACAAATCCTGCCTAGCCTATGAATATTTATACTATCTTTGAATAATTTCCAGGCTGAAAAAAACTGACATGACAAAGCTAAAACCACAAGAATTCATCTAACAAAACAATGTATGCTCATATGTGCGGTGATCGAAGCAACTTCTTCCAACTCCTTTTAGTCCAAGTACAAGCTAAGCATTTGTATTCAACACAGGGACCATCAAACAATGGTAGAACTATTAAAACCTTATTCAGTCGTGCACCAAAAATACAGCAACAATTTAAAACATTCAAGAAAGTCTAGAAAGAGATTGAGTGGATTTACCTTCTTTACCTCTCCTATCTACAGTTGTCTCATGCTTAATGTTCTCAGTCAATAACGTAAGGGTAACGGGTGAAGCAAGGCTCTCCCTGTACATCCCAGCTCTACCAACTTTGGGAAATCCATAAATTGAAAGATTCTGACTGCTTCGTAAAAATTGTGCATAATCAACAGGTCATTGTACAACAACGGGAGTTAGAAATGCATGATTACGATTCGGAAACTCATCCACATTCAAAGAGTAGAGTGAATTATGTTCCAATTTAGAGAATTGCATGGTTTAGATCCACACCTGAAGCGGCATAACAACCTGACTGGCAGCCCATCACCTATTATCTCCATCGGGAAGTTAGGGTTTCCATCAGCTGCTCCCTCATTTTTTCCAGCCACATTTCCTTGGGAACAACTAGAAAGTGTGGCCTGCATGTCTTAACAAAATGTAAGTTGTGTGTTAATGCTGAGTCAGACTCCGGGCAGAACTCGTCAGGACTTGACTTGCAGTTGTTTTTGGAGCTGGGCCAGTCAACTTGGGCCTTCGGGTATGACACTTGATAATCCAATTGCCCTTGCAAATAAAAACAATTTCCGTTATTGTGGACTCCAAAACGATATGCCTAGAAGAAAAAAAAATTATGGCACATTTACGTTTTTTGAAATGGGAAAAGTAATGAATCAGGGAAATCATGAATAGGCGAGAAGGAATGGGCATGAGATCAACTATTTCCCCCAATCGGAAGGCATTAGCAAATACAAGGGAAATCAGGAATCAGAATAATTTCAATACTCATTAACAAGTAAACATACCATGAAAATCAAACTTCTAGAAAGAGTAAAGCATCCCAAAAGAAAGGGAAAGAAATAAAAGAAATTCTCGACTTAGATAGTAATTTTCATACGAGTACTATTTTAGTCCCTTTAATTATTCACCACCAAATGATGTCAAAGTATTTTGTTTATTCAAATATGAGGCCACTTTAAATGTAATTATTCTGAATAAGTAGGTGTAGCCGAGAGACTGTTACACCATTCCAAGAATACTTTCATAGTGTGTGTAAGACAGACTCTGTATAATTAGCCCTATTCAAGGCTAGCAAAAATTTCAGTTCTTACGGAATTCAGTTCGATACCAATGCTTTATTTAAGCACCAGCAAGTTTACAAAATTGCAAAGGGGAGGCCTAATGCCTTATTTGAACTCACGAGTTGGGGGTGGGCTAATTCTCTCAACCAGTTATGCTAACTTAAAATTTAAACAAGCATCGTAATCAAGGATACTGCAGCAATTAACAACCTATAAACTTTCATTTGAATTGTCTAGCAATTTCTTTATGTTAAAGCAGATGAAGAAAACATCAGCATAACCTAGGAGTGCTTTGGAACCAATTGATATGCCATCATTCCAAAATGAAACTGATCTATCAACGAAGATTTCACAAAGAACACCTAACACATTGTTCAAAACATAAAGATGCAACGGAAGAGACAGACAGAACCGCTGGAAAATCTTTGTACTGGTACATCCTACAATAGCCAGCCAAACCAACCAATTTTTGGGTCTTCAAGATAATTTCTTCTAGAACCAGAAAAGGAACCTAATGTCTTCTGGAGAAAACAGATCTGCCCCTGTGACACAAGGATGGCATTACGTAAAGATTTCAAGCAAACATTTCTATAAAATGAAAAAAAATTCATAAAATACCAGTATTCATTTCTTTACAAAGTTCATAACTGAATCATAAATGCATTTAATTTGTAAACAGAAGACAAACAATAAAAGCATGGAAAACTTATGAGAAGGGGCCACATGTGACAGAAACAACGGGGAAAAGGGGGCAACAAGCCACAATTTCTTTGAAAAATAACATTAAATCAGTTAGCAAAATCATTAATGAAAACCAAGCATAAGAGAAAATTATCACTGTAACAATGTTGGAAAGTCAACCCCAGTAAATATGACTCATAGAAGAACCAGGAATAATCAATCACATTAGCCACTTATTAAAACCCAACAGAATAAAAGGAAATGGAAACATATTAGGAACTCAGAACCAAGCTCTCTTGACTCCTTGATTTTCTTACAAAACCAATCTAACAAACAGAAGCATCCAAAAGCAGTGAGATACTAGTTCTATAGACTCATTAATCATATAACTTCATCAACTTGTATCTATACACCCAACTACCATGTCTAACAAGGAGGATGTATTTGGAAGTGCTTTAAATGTGTCAAAAATAATTTAGATAACCAATATGCCTTTATTAACAATTGGAAGAAATAGACAGAATGCTATTTCAGTTAAAGAAACAATTTCTGTGCTACATGAAGAAGCATTCAAGCACCTAACAGGTGCTTTCTTCAAAAGCGTTAATGAGGACGAAACAATGCCTACGAAATCCTACCTGTCCTATGGTCTTGTTAAATCCAATTAAAACGAACATGCACGCTGCTCTGAATCATTCCATGGGTGAAAGAGACACATAGGATAAAACTATACTGCGAATGCAGCACACAAGCACCATCAACCAAAAACTATTATAAATAAATAAACTTGTGTCCAACAAGCGTTTAGTGCTTTCAGTTGAGCCAAAAGTGCTTTAAATATATATAAAAAACAAAAAGCTTTTGTTAATACTTGGAAAAAATTAGACAACAATGCATTTTCGGTTGGAAAAACAATTTCAGTGCTTCATGAAGAAGCACATAATAGGATTCTTCAAAAGCATTTTCAGGTCAATATGCAAAACATAATTGAGTTTCAAATGAAATCGTTTGTCTTTTAGTGAACACGGTACTAGATGTTCCATATAGAAGTACTTCAAAACAGGCCCGAGCGTTTTCTGTCTCCTGATGAGCAAAGCACTACTCTACAACGGCAAAAGGAAAGTAGAAGTACGAGAATGTTAAGCAGAGAAATATTTGACATGAAAGATTATAACATTCATGAATCATGACATAAACATAGGAACAATGCCGAAAAACGCATACTTCTGCCCGTCCTATGGTTTTGTTAACTACCAAATAAAGCGAACGTGCATAGTGTTCTGAATCATTCCATGGGAGAAAGAGTAAGATAGGACAAAACTAAAATACAAATGCACCACCAAAACCCTAGTTAATAAAGAAAAAACAAGTATAATTTTTTTTCTTCATAATATCAGTTTGGTTTCCGAGTATGGCTGCCATTCCATTGATAGAAAAAGAAAAAAGAAAAACATATAGGCTCCGATATTAAGAAAACCGAAGCTTGGCATATTAGAAACAATCACCATCAGCCAATAAAACTCATAAAAACCTCAAAAAAAGACAGACAAAAAGGGTTGTATTTTCCAGTGTTTGTGTCAAAAAAATGTGCTTTCTTTGGTTAGCAAGTGGCTAACATAACCAAACGCAAAAAAAAAAAAAAAAAAAAAAAAAAAAAAAAAAAAAAAAATTTTAATTTTCAGACAACAATGCCTTTTCAGTTAGAAAAACAATTTCAGTGTTTTGTGAAGAAGCATGTAAAGGTGCAGTCTTCAGAAGCACACATAGGTAGTCTTTACAAGCATTGTCAGGTGAATAGTTTCCAAGGAAATATTTTATGTGCTTTTAGCAAAAACGGTACTAAAAGCTCGATATAGAAATACTTCAAAACAAGCCAGAGCTTCTAGCAGAGAACTACTGTACGAAGGCAAAAGGAAAGTAAAAGTATGAAAACATTTAGCAGAGAATATTTGACACGAAACACTGTCACATTCATGACATACAATACAACACTAGGAATGATGATGAAAAACACATGAAATCCTGTCTGTCCTATGGTTTTGTTAAACACCAAATAAAATGAACATGTATACTGTTTCGGATCATCACATGGGTGAAAGAGACGGATAGGATAAAACTATAATGCAAATGCAGCACAGAAATCCTTGTTAAATTTTTTTTTTAGTATAATTGTTTTCTGAGCATGCCTGCCATTCCTTCCACAGGAGAAAAAAAAACATACAAACTCTGATATTAAGAAAGCCTAAGTGTGGCATATCAAAAACAAGCACCATGAACCAATTAAACTATCAAAAACTCGTCTCCAACAAGAAGTACTTTAAAGTGGTTTTAATTGTGTCAAAACTGCTTTTAGATAAACAAAGATGTTTTTTTTTCGTTTAGTAATTGGAAGAAATTGACAACATTGCTTTTTTTGGTTAGAGAAACAATTTCAGTGCTTCATGAAGGAACACCTAACATGTGCATTCTTTAAAAGAATTGTCAGGTCAATGCCAAACATATGTGAATTTGTAATGAAATCGTTACGTGCTATTCGCAAACAAATAACTAGATGCTCCATAGAGAAGTACTTCAAAACAGGTATCTAGCAAAGAACTACTGTACACAGGAAAATGCAGAGTAAAAGTACGAAAACATTGAGCAGAGAGATATTTGACAGGAAAACTGTTACATTCAGGACATACAACAACACTAGGACTGATGATGAAAATCACATACAAAATCCTGGATGTCCTATGGTTTTGTTAACTACCAAATAGATTGAACATGTATACTATTCTGAATCATTCCATGGGTAGAAAAGAGATAGGATAACACCATAATGCAAATGCAGCACCAAAAATCATTGTTAACAAAGAAAAAAAAGAGGTACAAAATGTATTTGGTTTCTTAATATCAGTTTGTTTCTGAGCATGACTGCCATTCCAATCATTGAAAAATAGAGAATAAATACATGAACACTCTACTATTAAGAAAGCCTAAGCTCGGCATATTAAAAATAAACACCATCAACCAATAAAACCATAAAAATATTGTTCAATAGTGCATAAACAATACCGGAAAGAAATTCAAACAAACAATAAAGTCTAGAAAGAGATTGAGTGGATTCATCTACTTTACCTCTTCTATCTGCATTTGTCTTATGCTTAAAGTTCTCGATCAGTAATGCCATAGTAATTCGGTGAAACAAGACTCTCCAAGTAGGTTCCAATGCAATCAACATGGGGAAATCCAGGGATTGATACATTGCAAAAGCTTTGTTCCTTAAAATTGTACATAACCAATTGCTTCTGGAACACCAAAAGATCATGATTTTCCTTCCAAAAACCTGAAAGTGATAATTCGGAATAAGGGATGGAGATCTTTATCTTAGTCCACGACTGCCCCTCTCCATATTCATTCATGACCCAAAACTCATTATAAGTTCTTTCATCACTACAATGTGTTAAACATAGGCAGTCCCTGAAGACCCCCAACACACAATCTCCCGCATCACTGGAATACTCAACCGGCAAAGGAATTTCTCCAGCTTGCTCCTCTTCTAAAAGGAAAGCTACAATCATGGATGTCTGGTCTGGTGTTTCCATTATCCAATGAAGAGTTCCATTGAGCAGGACCGCATGAAAGGTATATGCCCCAGAATAGGGAAGTGAACACTCGAGCTCTTCCCATGAACCGATTTTCAACGAATAGACACAAAACACAAGCATATCGTAAAACACAGCAGAAACCACCTTGTAATCATCAGTGGAGTGATCAAATCCAAAACCCAGGTGTTGTATATTATCTGGTGCCTCTGGCAGTTCCTCGGATTCCCCGGTAGTTGGGTTAACCAGATATATCGTCATTGGCATTTCAGCTAGCTTGCACAACAACAAACCATCACAGTAAAACAGGTCTACAACCCTGTAAGATGGTAGGTCACCGCAAACCAATTGGGCCTCAGGGGCAATCAAATCATCAGCACCGTGATCATTATTCTGATTCAGAATTAACTGGTCGAGGTTAACAGAGTAAAGGGAACAACAACCTGGCTCATTGAAGATGAGTCTTCGTCTTTGGTAGAACACATCATCGTTCTCAGAAGTTTTGTTAAAGTGCATTTTGATAAAATTAGGGTCAGCGATGAGAGCATTCCATGGCTTAGATACACACCTGAAGCGGCCCAACGACTTGACTGGCAGCCATGATAGAATCTCCACTATCAGCTCCCATGGGAGGCTAGGGTTCCCTTTGTCCATCAGCTGCTCCGCCATTTTCTTGCGCAGCTTCGTTCTCTCCGGAGCAGACCAAGCGTTCCCCATGGCCAAAAGCAGTGTTCCCTTATTTTTCGCTGGAGAAAACCAAGCGTTCCCCCAAAACCATCCTCTATGATATAAATCTTCTTCCCCAAAAGTAAAGTAGTATAATTTGACGCTGGGTGGACCAAATTTTGAACGGCCTCTTCAATTGCGTTGGACTCGGTTGTAGACTCGTGACTTTCAAATTGGGCTTCCAGTTGGGCCAAATTTGGGCCTACGTTTATTTCTGTTGAAAGATGCGGAAACGGATTCACTGCCCCGGTCAATTAACCTAATTCACATCTGCAAGGTGTTTTTTTTTAAACTAATTGAAAAATTCTAGTAGGTTCTTCAGTTAGATGTGAAAGACATGTATTCTCTATACTCCCTTCATAAAAGAAGATGGTGAGTTTCGTTTTGTTTCTACTTTAGTCGTGTTACATTTATACATGTAATGAAAAGGAAAATACATCAAAAAAAATGTAGTATATAAATGTGTTTCCTAACATTACTGTCTCTATTTGATGAAACACACGGGATTTATTAAAAAAAACAAAATTAATTTCCTTTATAGATCGTTATTTCCCCCAATTACTAACGAAAATGTTGTGCCAAGTGCCGGTCCCAAAAAGAAAAAAAGTTATATGAAAAGTTTACTATAAAAACAAAATACAATGACAGTTTCTGAAAGAACTTAACTCAATAAAAGAGAAAAATATATATATATATATATATATATATGAGATTGTTTTTGTGATGATCCCACACAGAAGCCCACGGTGCAGCAAAATTGGTGTTTGGAACAACCATGTCTTGTATCTATAAATGGATAAAAAGGCACTTGTCAAGGTATAATACCATTCAGGATCATCTACAAAGAACTAAAAACCTAATGCCAATAAGACTTCTTCTGAGACATTAGAAAGATGACCAGAGGTTTTGAGGACAAACAAACACAAATCGGCTTTTGTTTTCTGTTAAGGATCAAAGCGCGCTATTGTTTATGACTTCGTGCCTAAGCTGTGACGAAATGTATATATAAAATCTCTCTTGAATGGCTCATGGTTTCTTTTTACTGCAGCAAGAGGAACATTTGGTTATTTTGCTCCTGAGATGTTGTATAAAAATGTTGGCGGTGTCTCTTATAACGTACATGTCTGTAGTTTTGGAATGTCTTTTTTTTTCCTTAAGGAAATGGCAGGGAGAAGAAAGAGTTTGAATGCATTTTCAGAGCATTCAAGTCAAATTTGCATTCCCTTGTAGTTGTATGTGATCGTATCTGCGTTATTGTGCATGCATATGAAGCCTAGTGATCATCCTTCTATGGAAAAAGTCATGGATATGCTTGAATAGAAATTGAAGCCCTAAAAATGCCTAGCAAGTCACACGCCAAAATGTTATGTATAATAACGAGTACTGTTTCTCGTCTTTGTGCTATGCAGATTTGGCTGTTGCTTCCAACCAAATGCAGATTACAGTGCAAGGTCTGCCATGGTTCCAAGAATTCAGCCTCCTCCCGGATTTGGTATATGAGCTGGACCAAAGTTGCAAATTTAATTGCTTGAAATTAGCAGATTTAATTGCTTGAAATGATTCAAAGTTCTGTCCTAACTCTTGTTTACTTGTATTACTCTGCAGCAGCAACTGAGGGGATAGTTTGATCTAATATGGTTTTCCCTAATTTTGGAATTGTAGCGTGTAGATTGGTATTATTGGGTTAGTGATACAGTTGGTCCATTATTTTTCCATTAATGGTGTGTTGCTTAGATCCTTGTTTTCAAGTTTACATTGGAGTTTTTTTGCCCCAGTTTCTTTCAAGTTTACATTGAACTTGGAAGTGACTAGAAATTTATACTCATCTATACTAAAAGCTTAAAAGGTGATTTGATGAATGAAGTTAAAATGATGACAGAGGATGTTTAAGCCATTTGTGCAGTAAAAGAAGTTATTGGACTCCATCTGTATGAAATTATTGTTAGTAATTATGAGACAAAACCACAGAGATTTGATCCAAAAAGTAGATAAAATCAGTTTGTATTTCTAGCTACAAATACAACAAGAAAAGACAGAAAAAAAGAAAAAACACAATCAAACCAAATCATATGTTATGCTGTCAACCAGCTCAAATTCATCTACGAGTTTTCTCTCTAAAGCAAAACTGGAATGCAAACACAAAAAGACGGGAAACAAAACGATCCTAACTGTATAAGTCATCTTCATCAGCCCCAGCAGAAGCAGTTGCAGAAGGGTCATATCCTGCAGCTCTGTCTGCAAACCTGAATTCTGTTCCCAACCCTCTTGACTGCTGCAATGTCTGAGAAAATGCCTGGTATTTACGGATATCAGCATCACTAACACTCCTACGAGCATACTTCATTGATTCCTCAAAATGAGCTGCCTTGATCTCTGCTACTTCATCATCAACATCCTCCTCCATAGCCTCAGGGTTCTCATTTGTCCTCCTATCCTTCACAATATCCTTCTCAATGTTTTCTCTAATGGCATATTTGCACGCACGCTGGCATATTTCTGTTATATCAGCACCACTAAATCCTTGGGTGTACTTGGCAAGGGCTCTGATGTCCACATCTTTGGAAACAGGAGATTTCCTCAAGCAAGCCCTGAATATTTGATAGCGAGATTCTTCATCAGGGAGAGGGATGTAAATCAACTGATCCAGACGGCCTGGACGTAGAAGTGCAGGGTCTATAATGTCAGGTCTGTTGGTGGCCCCGATAACGAAAACAGTTTTCTTTGCAGACATTCCATCCATTTCTGTAAGGAGTTGGTTCAGTACCCTATCAGCAGCACCCCCTGCATCGCCTGTGCTGCTACCTCTCTGTGTGGCAATGGAATCAAGTTCATCAAAGAACAGGACACATGGCGCAGATCCACGGGCCTTGTCGAAAATTTCCCGTACATTGGCCTCACTCTCTCCAAACCACATTGTAAGCAATTCAGGTCCCTTGACACTGATGAAGTTTGCTTGACACTCATTGGCAATAGCTTTGGCGAGAAGAGTTTTACCACATCCAGGAGGGCCATAGAAAAGAACTCCCTTTGAGGGTGACATTCCAAATTTCTCAAATTTCTCAGGATGCTCCACTGGATATTGAACCGTCTCTTGAAGTTCCCTCTTTACATTCTCGAGACCTCCAATGTCTTTCCAACTAACATTTGGCACCTCAACAACTGTTTCACGAAGAGCGGATGGGTTGCTCGTGCCAAGAGCCGTCTGCAAGTGCTCGTTTGTAACTGCCATTGAATTAAGTATCTCGGCATCTATTTCCTCATCTTCTAAGTCAATCACGTCCATCTTCTCTCTGATGCATTGAAGTGCAGCCTCAGTACACAAAGCAGCTAGATCAGCACCAACATAACCATGTGTGTCCTTAGCTATCTTTTCTAAATTAACTTCTTCAGCAAGCTTCACGTTCTTGGTATGAATACGCAGAACCTCAAGACGCCCAACTTCATCTGGCACACCAATATCTATTTCCCTATCAAATCTTCCAAACCTTCTGAGAGCTGGATCAATGCTATTTGGACGATTTGTAGCCCCGATAACAATTACATGCGCACGGGATTTTAGTCCATCCATGAGTGTCAAGAGCTGGGAAACAATCCTCCTCTCAACTTCTCCATTTGTCTTGTCTCTCTTGGGAGCAATTGAATCGATCTCATCAATAAAGATGATTGATGGTGCATTCTTCTCTGCTTCCTGAAAAGCTTTCCTGAGGTTGCTTTCGCTCTCCCCAGCCAGTTTCGACATGATTTCTGGTCCATTGATGCAGAAAAAGAATGCCCCAGTCTCATTAGCCACAGCACGGGCAATTAGAGTCTTGCCAGTTCCAGGAGGTCCATACAACAGAATACCCTTTGGTGGTTTCACACCAATTATCTTAAACAGCTGAGGATGCCTCAGCGGCAGCTCCACCGACTCGCGAATCTGAGCCATCTGTTTCCTTACTCCACCAACATCATCATATCCAACCTCATCTAATGACCTCTCCTCATCCTCCCTTCTCACAGGCTCCCCGTCACAGAAGATTTCAGTGTTGGGCGCCACCACGCAGTATTCAGGAGGGTCAGTTTCGACAACCTTGAACTCCACACTCCTCATCCCTCCTCTCACAAGGAAGAGATCACCCTTCCTCATGGGTCGGTAGGCCTCGAAAAAATAAGGTCTCAAATATGTATCAAACAGATTTCCAGTGACCCCTTGGATACTGTCATCCACAGGAAGTACGTGAACACGGTTTCCATACTTGACATCAGCGCATTGGTAAACAGAAACGACATCTCCAAGCCTAACCCGTAGGTTGCTCCTGACAACCTTGTTCATCCTTATCTTTGGTTCCTCACATTTGTCATCAGCAACTACAATGCAGACCGTGTCCTTCCTTTTCTTTCCCTTAATCAAGATTGTGTCCCCACGAAATAGCTGGAGCCTCTCCATAGACTCCGGGTGGAGCGTGACGACAGAGTTGTCGTCATGGATAGCTTCATCCACAACAAGGCGATTCACAGCCTTCTTGCGGTCAAGGATTGCCGTAGTGAAGTCCTTCTTTGAACCCCCAGTGTCCGAAGATTGATCAGCTTTGTTGGTCATCGTAACGAGGAAGCAGAAGATCGAAGAAGACGAAGCGAGAGAGTCTGAGGGTTTTTGAAGCGAGATCGAAGAATGCAAATAAAGAAGCAGAGAGAAAACAGAGAGAGCGGAGTAGCTAAAAGCAATGTGGTGGGTTGTGTTGTGAACTTGTCATATTTATGGGCGAGGGAAACTTTTTCTTGTTAGGAAAGGTTTCCTAGTGTTTCTGTAAACATTTTGCACTTTTTACAAGAAAATTTTCCTACTTGAATTTAATTTCCGTGTTCAATAAGGACATAGACCAGTTTCCTAACTGAATTAATTTCCGCAATCCATAAGAAGGTGCACCTTCATGTCCATCCCAAAGATTCCTAATTGACATAGGTCTACATATTGAGTCCCTGTAGTTTGCTTTGTTTTACATTTAAAAAGCACTTATAATTTTAATTTTCTCTATCGAAATTTTGTACTTTACTTCAATTAATACTACCATATATGTCCGGTATTTATTTTTAATGTTTTTTTTTATAAATGTTTTTGGCTAACGAGGTCTAGGCCAATAAAAAAGGATTTTGATTTGTAGATCAATGATCTCAGGTTCAAATCCTCATAGAAAAATCAAGAAACTTTGAGTTTATATATAAACGCTAAAAGCTATAAATTGAAGGGAAAAACCCAAAATTGACATGATGTGTGAAATATCATTATTATCTTTGCATTATGATTTTTACAAGAAAGAAAACTCTGATGGTAGTTTTGTAATTTAAGGTTTTTCAAGGCTTGTATGGTATATTTGGTCCATTTGAAAAGTCAAAATGGGCTTTCTTTTAAGTTATGGTTTTGTCCTTTAAAAAAAATTGTATGGCTTTTCTATATTCTAGGCCCTACTTATGGGCTTACATGGGAAAAGCCCTTATTATTTCACGTGCATAGAGCCCAAGTCATGTCAGGAAGGGAATTACATGAGCTTCTATAATGAGGAGTTTAAAGTGAAGAGCTTATTTGAAGGTTTCAATCCTATCATCAAACCATTTAAAATGTTTAAGTCCATTGATTTTTTTTTTTCACATTTGTTGATAGTGAGATTAAACCTCTCAAATAAGCTCATCACTCGAAACTCCTTACGCATTAGTTTTCCGTTGCAGCAATCCCAATTGGTACTACGAACTGAGTACAGCAAAATGAATTTCACAGAACCTTTATCATCAAACTTTATAAAACACATAGATTAACTTTAATGAAGCTTTTAAACAAAGAGAAAGCAAATAAGTAGCAAATGGTTTTCGCCTGACAACAGGAACAAAAATAGTTCAGAAAAGAATTGCATGTCAAAGTTCAATTTGTAGAAGATCAAAATGCTGGCTCACCAGTTTCTTCATTATTTTTCTCAAATCTTATCTGAAACTTTCATGCTGCAATATGCCCTACTAATTTATCATATAACAGATAATTATTTTGAGACATAACCTATATAACAGTTGCTGAACTTTTCCCCATGAGTCAAATTCCAGAAACCCAAACGTTATATTTGGTAGCCAATATAATTCTTTAATTAGAAAAGAAAAGAACTAACTCATTTCTTTTCTATTTGTTTATATAGAAAATATAAATTAAATACAAAGTTTGAGACATTTTTGTACAAAGCGGTACTTGATTTTATTTCTTTTGAATTCTTTAGGATCACCTTTAAAATGAATGATTTCGATAATCATAAGATATTATAGAAGAATAAAAGAAAGAGGGAGAAAGTAGAAGAAGAAAGTACAAATTTATGATAGCAGCTAGGATTCTCATAATTAAGAAAAACATGAGTTTTGAACTTAAATAAGATTGAGTTACATCAGTTAGTCAAGGCAATGTGCTTGATTAGTGTAGAATATATCGCCCTTGTCCAAACAAAACAAAAGATTGTTTGGTTGGTCAATGCCAAATACTGAAATAAAACATAATTCAGATGGTTCTAAAATTTTATAAAAATCAATGACTTTGATGGTCAAAAACAGAATAAAGAAAGATTCAAAATCATTGATCATGACCAAAACCTTAAATTTTGATTATGATGAACAAAACAAAAATATGATTTCTGAATTTAAATAAGAAATGCGTGAGTCTTCTGATAAGTACCTAAACTAAAACATATTCCATATGAAAAATGACAAAAATACAATTCATTTGATGTTGAACGACATAATATAATTTGACCACAAAGAGGAAGAAGACACAATATAAAGAACATGTGCACCACGACCAGGGTCTCCCTGTACGAAAAATCCTCTACCTTTTAATCTGTACAGTATCAATGAGATTATTTACGTTCACAATTTCTACGAAATTTTTTCTTTTTAATTCTTTTGTTACATTTTGAAATTCTTTTTAATTCTACGAAATTTCCAGATATAAGCTTAACCAAGTTGGCTAGAACGAATGTACCCAAATTCGAATTCTCAATATTAATTAATTTAAATTATGATATTAAAATAGAATATCATATAAAAAAAAAAAAAAAAAAAAAACAATAAAATCTGAAACACCACTATCGAATGTCAACAGAATTTTTGGTATTACAACACTGATGCAAACTTATGCCAACTATATTATATGGGTAGTGTTAGAGGCACCAACTTGGGCATCAACTCTCTAATAGAGGTGGAGCCCGCCAATACACCGGGTCTCACGCTCTATTAAAGAGTTGGTGCCTCTAGCATTTTCAATATTATATTAGTAAAACAAATCTGATCAACATTCAAAATTTGACCAATGGAAACTGTAAACGTTTTGGCTCATCCTCATCATAGTACGTTTTGCCTTTTGGCTTGGAATCTAATGCTTGGTTGACCCAAAAAAAAGATGAGACTTGCATCTACACGTAGCTCCTAATTTTCAGACACTATTCATCAATCAGATCGAAAGGCAAGCGAAAATAATGAAGACAACTCCAACGAGGCTACTTGGAGCATTTCCACCCCATTTTGTGGAATGGCAAATTGCAAGGGTAAGTTAGGATTAATTCACCGCACAATGTGTATTGTGAAAAAGTTGAAATAATATGTTAGGGTTTGTTTATTTATTTATTTATTTTTTGTGTTTTATGACTAAATAGTAGAAATTCATTCTAAGAACAGAGCACAAATTTAAGATACAACAGTAAGAACACAGCTCCGAAAGGAGGTTATTGCAAGGGCTTGGTTGTTTTGTATCGTGATTGAGTCTGAAAAGTGGAGTGGTAAAAAAAGAAAAAATTAACTCAATCCGGGTAAATTGGGAAACTACTAGTAACTCAATAGAAATATCCTCTTAAGCTGGTTGTTTTCGGCCTACAAAGAAACAAGAGACCAAGAAACATACATAAAAGCCGAAGTCAACATCTCTCTTTCTCTTCACCTATCAATGAACACCAAATGTCTTCCACAATAAAAAAAAACAAACCCAGTGACCAAATGCCATCCTCATATGCTTTCTTCACCAACAGAAGCCGCCTCATTTTGTGAAACAATGAGAGCTTCAACAAAGCACCAATTCTGCTCCTCCATTCTCTGCCTCACTTTACTCACTTTCTTCCCACTTGCCACCTCCAAAGACACCTTGTCTTCCCCTCAATCCCTCCAAAACAACCAAACCCTTGTCTCCGCCGGCGGCGTCTTTGAGTTGGGCTTGTTCAAGCCCGGCGCAACTTCAGGTTGGTACTTGGGAATTTGGTACAAAAATATCCAAGAAAAAACAGTTGTTTGGGTAGCAAACAGAGACAACCCAATTTCAAATTCATCCTCAGCAACACTCAAACTTGGTGACCATGGCAACCTTGTCCTTCTTGATGGTGAAAATGGAAACATCACATGGTCCTCTAATGAAACCCAAGCTACGAGCCCAATTGTTCAGCTTTTAGATTCCGGCAATCTGGTCCTCAGAGATGGGAATTTAAACCGAAACGGCCCGACAGACCAGTTCCTCTGGCAGAGCTTTGATTACCCAACAGACACTCTTCTGCCAGATATGAAGTTGGGGTGGAACTTAAGCTCAAACTTGGACAGGTACATAACCTCATGGAAAAGCACAGAAGACCCATCAACAGGTGATATTTCTTTCAAGCTAGACTACCGCGGTTTCCCGGAGATTTTCCTGAGAAATAAACAGAGTATAACGTACCGCAGCGGCCCCTGGAACGGGGAGAGGTTCAGCGGTGTGCCGGAGATGACACCTTCAGACGGTATCCAATTCAATTTCGTGGCCAATTCAGAAGAGGTCTACTACTCTTTTTCGGTACGCAGCAATTCAGAGTCGTTTTATTCACGATTGATTGTGAACCCAAATGGGGAGCTTCAACGCCTGACGTGGATCGAAAGCAGAAACATGTGGAACAAATTTTGGTACGCCCCAAAAGACCAATGCGACGATTACAGCGAGTGTGGTCCGTATGGCATTTGTGACTCAAATGCTTCTCCGGTTTGCAAGTGCTTGAAGGGTTTTGAGCCCAAGAACTTGCAGACGTGGGATTTGAGGGATGGGTCTGATGGGTGCGTGAGGAAAACGGATTTGGAGTGTTCGAAGGACAAATTTTTGGCTCTGGGGAACATGAAGCTGGCGGAGAGCGGCGGCGCTTTCGTGGACATGAACATGAGCCTGGAGGCGTGTAAGAAAAAGTGTTTGGAGAGTTGTAATTGCACCGCGTATTCCGACGCGCGGATATCAGCTGGAGGAGGCTCAGGCTGTGTCATGTGGACTGGGGACCTCTTGGACATGAGACAATATGCAGAAGGTGGACAACATTTCTATGTGAGATTGGCCGCTTCTGAACTAGGTACCTTTCCCTTTTTCTTTATTTTCCATAGCGGTATCATTGTTAGGAAATTATGCTTTTTAGTCCGTGTGTTCTGTCCCGATTTTAATTTTGGTCACTGACATAATTAATTAGATAAAATCCATATTTTCAGTTTCAGAAAGAGACTCTTTTTAAACCCTTAAAATTGCACTCACCTCTAAGAACACAAAGCCTTGTGCGTGTATCGTTTTGTTTTATGTAAGTGATATTGTGAGAGCGAAATTTGTTCACAAAATCTTAGATGTAGGATAATTATTCTTAATCACTTAAGCTACAAGTCTCGTAACATGCATGCATCATTTTGTAGTTGTGTATCATTTTTAGGGGTAATTAAAGCTTATTTCCAGTGTGCTAGGATATCATATTATTAAACGACCAAACCCCAACAAACGAGAGAGAGGAAATGCGCGTCACAGGTGTGAATGAGGTGTCTATATATACTATTAGCTATTATTATATGTCAATTTTCATGCTCTAAGTCTGCATCACGTGTCATGCATTTTGTTTGGTAGTAGTGGTTCTTCTTTGTGAAGACAGCTTCACTCTTTTTCCTCAATTTGAATTTATATTTGACCCTTTTTTAATTGAGAAATTTATTATTATATCCAATATAGAATTCAAATTATAAAAATATATGTATAAAATCAACTTTAGAAACATATCCAAAATTTATTTACAACATAACAAAGAGGCTTTAACTTTTTATAAATTATAAAACTACCATTAATTTCTTAAAACAAGCCTAACTCCAAAACCTCATAAAAAATCTAAAACACTTAATAGGGCATCAAAGTAATTTAATAATTAAAATTAAATTCAAGAGAATTAGCTGTCATTTTTTGAGTTTTTTTTGTTTGTTTATAGAAATTAAATTGTGTATAGTTTATCTATATCATTAATGCTAAGAATAGGTAAATAACTAAATATCTCTTTTTAATTTTTGGTGCCATAATCAGCCGGGCCCCACCCGAACAAGAAAAATTAAAAGAAGACCCTTGGACAAGCGGCTGTCATTATTTCCTTTTAAACTGCTTTTTTGGACGGTCACATGGCACCTGGTATACTAAACAATGTTTTAGGCAGCTCTTGGTCCAAAATTTAGGGCTAGTGGGCCGCCATTTTTGACTTGGTTGGGTTTTCTTGGGCCACCGGTCCTTTTCAATATTTGCTTTACGAAATTAGTAGTTAGGGTAATACCGCGGCAAAATGGCCTGAATTTTTCAGGCGGGACAATAATTCTGTGGGTTCCACTCAAGAATTTTGTCAAGGTAAATTAGACCTTTTGATTAAAAAGTCCAATGTGGCATAAATTAGGTAGGAATTTTTAAAATAAATAAATATGAAATATTCAATTTGAAGTGGGAATGGTGAAAAGGTGCTAATCTAAATTTATTAGTCGATACTTTTTTTGAGTATCTTAAAGAATGTAGCTAGGGTCTTGCAGCGTAAGTAGTGAAGATCATTTATCTCTTACTTGAAGTCTCATGTTTGATTTTCCTTTCTCTCAATGTCGCTTGTGTTTTTTTCAAAATTGTGGGTGCTATGGTCCAAAATATGTAGGAGCTCAGGTTTAGTACTTGTCTCGTGTCAAAGGTCTATCAATCTTTCCATTTCATAAATGTTCTTAGCTGTTCACCTATGAATACCTATTCTCTTAGTTGTTCACCTATTAATGTTGCAAACATGTGGGCCAAATTGCCCGTGGTTAGGTATGATTTGTCACATCCATTTTGGTAGCAGGGTTTTCTTTTACATTTAAATTGTGCTGTTATGCGCACGTTTCTAATGTTATGCCACGTGCTTATCTTAAGAACATTCCAATCTCCACCTTAGACCCAAATAGGATGCTTACTAAAGTGAAGAAATATACATTTTGTAAGAACATCAAATATGATCACTAACTATGTACAGTAATGTTCATTTCAGATGGAGATGGGAAAACGAAACGATTAATCATGATTGTGGGCATTGTAGTTGGTATTGGCATTCTGCTAGCAGGACTTGCTATCTGTTTTGTATGGAAGAGGAAATTGGCTATTATGAACCGAGGAAGAATAGAACAAAAAGGTACTACCAAGTAACTTCTATATACTCAACAACCGGAAAGATTATTTGGAACGGGTACCAATTTACAGTCTTTAGTACACTGTTGATATTTTGTTGATATTTGACAATGTCGATCAAATATCTTGCGAAACATCGACAATGTATCATGTATTGTAGATTGGTACCCTGTACCAGCCAATCGCTCCCCATTCAACCATGGAGCTCAAAACTTAGATGTTGAGGTACAAGTTTTTTGCTTACTTATGAACAGGTCCTAATGAAAGAAGCCAGGATTTTCTGCTAAATGGGGTTGTTATCACAAGTAAGAAGGAGAGCTACTCAGGTGAAAGGGGCAATGATGAGCTAGAGTTGCCATTGCTTGATTTTAGCACTGTAGCAGTGGCCACGGATAACTTTTCTGATGAAAATCAACTGGGACAGGGTGGTTTTGGTTGTGTTTACAAGGTAAGAACAATTTGTTTAAAATCAATCACCCGATCATACATACATTAAACAAATTGCAGAAGCAACTTGGGACAGATTTAGTAACGTGGTTAATCCAATTGCAGGGTACGTTGGTAGAAGGTGAAGTAGTTGCTATCAAGAGACTTTCGAAGAACTCTGGACAGGGAACGGAAGAATTCAAAAACGAAGTGAAGTTAATCGCAAGGCTTCAGCACCGAAATCTTGTCCGACTGCTTGGTTGCTGCGTTGATATGGATGAAAAGATGCTGATTTATGAATACATGGAGAACAAAAGCCTGGATTCTGTTTTGTTCAGTGAGTGCCTTGCTCAACTACTTCTTAGTTTAATAACCAAGCTTGAGATGGAACTAAAAAAGGTTGATGATTGATAACTGTTACAGGTCAAGCAAAAAGGTCTATGCTGGATTGGCAAAAGCGTTTCGAGATTATTTGTGGGATTGCTCGAGGACTTCTTTATCTTCACCAGGATTCTAGATTTAGAATTATTCATCGGGATCTCAAGGCAAGCAATATTTTGCTTGATGGAGAATTGACCCCGAAGATTTCGGACTTTGGAATGGCTAGAATATTTGGTAGGGATCAGACAGAAGCCAATACCAGAAGAGTTGTGGGAACATAGTAAGTACCAATGCCCTGCATATACAATAAGCTTTCTATTTTTCTGACCATGTATGCTGATTTCACTTCATTGTTGGTCTGCAGTGGATATATGTCTCCTGAATATGCCATGGACGGGCTCTTCTCGATCAAGTCTGATGTCTTTAGTTTCGGTGTTCTAGTGTTGGAGATCATTAGTGGTAAAAAGAACAGGGGATTTTATACTCAAACAGTGAGCTAAACCTCCTAGGACATGTAAGTAAAAAGGGCACAATCTAGAAAAAAAACTTTATATTTCATTTCATGCCTATGCATCACTAGATTCACTGCTAACAGAAAAAATGACTTGGAACTTTTGCAGGCTTGGAAGCTATGGACAGAAGGAAGTGGGTCGGAAATAATTGATCCCTCCGTTGGGGATTCATATTCCCCCTCCGAGGTGTTGAGATGCATGCAAGTTGGACTTTTATGCGTCCAAGAGCGCGCGGAAGATAGGCCTACAATGTCGTCTGTGGTTCTAATGTTGAGTAGTGAAACTGCAACAATGCCTCAGCCTAAAAATCCTGGTTTTTGCCTAGAAAGGAATAAAAATCCACTTGAAACAGATTCTTCCTCTAGCAAGCAAGACCAATCCTGCACTGTAAACCACGTAACAGTCACAATGCTGGATGGTAGGTAGGTAGTGAAAGCTATCACCTCATCAAATCATGTTTGTATATCTTACAAAATCCCAATTTTCTGATTGATCAAAGTTATACATTTTAATGTAAATTTTTTTATTTATATATGGATCAACTTTGAAGATATATTCTTGCTAGCTTGAATTGTTACCGAATAAACCCAAAACAATAAAAACCTTCATTTGGATGGCAGTGAAATAATATTGGGTGACAAGGAGTTAGTAACTTAAGTGGTTAATTGATTAACGACTCGAGTCATTTAGCTCATGTGATCGAGGAAAAAAATATTCCTATTTTTTTTTCTTCTTGTTTTGGACTCCAAAAATTTAATTAGCAAGCCTTGGAATGCAAGTCCATTCACAAAATAATTCCCATTGTCTCACCACTTTCACTAAAATTCCTAAACTTTGTAACACAACAAAACCCGCTTGCTCAAACAAGTTTTGAAGCCTTTGGCCGTGAATTTCCAACAAATTGGTACAAATTCTAAACCGGAAAATATGCAAAGCCCACTAACCACTGTCCTCCAAAATCCCCATGTGGTTAGAGTGAAGCTGCAGGGTGATTTTCCTGGTTCAGCAGCTACGCCGTGTGCCTCCTCTGTTCTGGTAATTGACTATAATATTGTTCTTTTTGTTTTTTTTTCTTCTGGTTAACATCAGGATATCAACCAAAATACCAAAAAAATCAGAAAAATAGAACAAATAGAACCCTAAAATATCCAAACCCAGCACTGATTAGGCATGTAGACCTACGAAATTGAGTTTTGGGAATTACCCATTTGTGCAAATATTCAGCTCTGTCTGTTCTTTTAATTCTCCGAATGAGTATGGTATATGTGTTTCTTCAGATATGCTCATGATGATAGAAAACGCATTAATGTGCATGGTTCTTAACTCAATTGGATTTGCACAAGTCTTTGATTTTATACACTGACTAGGCGTTGTAGTTCTTACAACATTGGATAACATAAGCCAACAACGATTGCTCTGGAATAAATACAAACAGTTATCTTATAGTTAGGATTTTTCAGTAGGCGGAGGATGATACGAAATGGGAATCAAGTGCAGATCTTGTTTTCTTTGGACTGCAATGCCGAAGTCCTCAGTCATGTCCAGGTCTTCATGCTTCATCCCGTTGGGGAGTTTCCAATCAAAATGGTATAACAAGAATGCAAGTGGAAGTTCAATGTTGGCAAGACCATATGATATGCCAGGGCATATTCTCCTTCCAGCACCAAATGGGATATATTCAAAGTTTGTTCCCTTGTAGTCAATCGAGCTATCGAGGAACCTATTGGGATTAAAGCGCTCAGGCTCATTCCAGTAATTGGGATCTCTATCAATTGCCCATGCATTCACAATTACCTTGGATTTCACAGGTATTTCGTATCCATCAATCTCGCATTTCTCTCCACATTCTCGTGGAAGTAACAGGGGAGCCGGGGGGTGTAACCTGAGTGTCTCCTTGATAACCATGTTCAAATATTTCATCTCTCCAATGCATGTTTCATCTATCTGTCCTTTTCTATTAAACACTTCCCTCACTTCATTCTGTGCCGTTTTCATTACTCTTGGAGTTTTTATCATTTCTGTTATTGCCCAGTCTACAGCTGTAGCTGATGTCTCACTCCCAGCAGAAAACATATCCTGAAAGTGATTAATTTATTAAATGATAAAAAACTAGTTTTTCTCTATGAATTGTCAAAGAATTCTAAGTAAAGAGAAAAAGAACTGTATTCCTAAACCCAACATAAATAATCTTAAGTGATAAAAAAACAAGTTACAAATGTTGACTGTTAAGAGTACCTTAAATATGAGGGACAGATTATGGAGAATAACGGACACGTGAAATACTCTCATCAGTAAATCACACATCGTGCAAATGCTGTACATTGGAGTTTTAATGTACAATTAGCATGCAGGAATACTTTTAACCAGCTTTTTCAACTCTATAGTGTGTCATATGGTTTCGACTAAAAGAACTAGTTGTAGAAGAGTTGAATGGCTGAAGGGACTTATGTAAGGGATTAGCTGAACTTGCTTAACTAGGTCATAACCCAATTTTTCGGTGTTTGTAGAGGTAAATCGATGAAAAATACCAGCCATAATTTTGATGGTGTCCTTGCCAACATTGTTTGAATCATTAAAGACCACCAGTTGTGGTGTGTCTACTATCCTGTTTTTGCTATGGTTACTCTTCTAAGGATGAATGTTGAAGGCAATAAAAGGTGCTTATATAAATTGATTGGGAGCATAATTACCAATATGCTGAGACCCAAGATCCATTCACCTTGGTAGCCAAAATTACTTGAGGTGGTCGAGGTGATTCGAAGATATGGTGTCATGGTGAGGTTTATGTATTTCCATAGTCTGGGGCCTTTTAAGTTTCTGAAGTTCAGTTAAGTCCAAACCAAACGATACTCAACTATGTGGGGACATTGCAGGTTGTAACAGAGTCTAAGCCAGCCGAAGGTATGTGGCTCTAAAGGGAGAGGATAGTGAGACAAAAGATCCTTCGAAGATGTATAGCCAAGATGTTTGAGATGATTGTTAGATAGGGTGAGGTGTGCACAAACATCTATGTGTTGAGTGCGCCCACGTTGCTTGGTGGAATACATGTGGACTTAGCATCTTTAATAGTTAGAACTATTTTAAACAATTAAGGGCTGGGTTAAGTCAACAGCAGAAAACATCTGATTGTAGATTGTGGATGTACGGTGCGCAGCATTCTAGCATATAAGTTTTGGGTGATCAAAGTGAGTATTGTTTCATGGAGTTGGACAAGAGAATTTGTTACAGGGACTTAAATATTTCAAGTTAGACTGCCACAAATATTATGTATATAAAACGTGCTAACGGAATCTCATCGCAGGAAAGGCCTCCTCTAGCCGTCTCTCTTGTTGATGATTATATATAAGTTTATTTTACAAATTATAAATAGTGGTGTATGTGTGTAAAGCTAAGCTAGAAAATCAAATGATAGAAAATGAGTAGAGCCTTGTTCGAAAGGGCCAGGTTCCAGATTGTGAGGTTAAATGCAGGTTTACCACGTGTTATTATTAAAACATGATATCAAGAGAAAGTGTGTGTACTTACGAAGATAACAGCTTTGATGTTGTCAGTAGTTAGGGAAAACTCAAGCCCACTGCCATGCTCGTGAAATTTAAGGAGAGCATCTACCAGGTCTTCCTCTGCTTCACCCACGACACTTTTTGTAGTTATCATATCCCTTTGAACTTTGATGTTCTTTGATGATGTTTTCCATTATCCTGTCAGCTTCTTTATGCAGCCTTTCAAGATTAGGCCTCATTCCACTTAAGAGCTGAAGCAAACTGACAGAAGGAAAAACATCTGCAAGAGTGAAGCCAGACGATGTCTTTACAGCTTCCTTCACAACGTATATGAACTTTTCTTGATCCCTGGTTTTTTTTACCAAAGGCTACTCGCGAAGTGATGCTATGTGTCGATGAGTAAATTTCCTGAGTAAGATTGATAGGTGATCCTGCTCTTGAGGCAATCCATTGAATGAGATTCACTACCTCTTCTTCTCTAATAGGTCGGAAAGATTTAACATGTTTTGTGGTTAAAAGCTCTAGCGTGCAAATTTTTCGTAGTTATCTCCAGTATTCACCATATGGTGGAAAGCCAATGTTTGTAGAGCCGTAAGACAAGATCTTTGCAGCAAGAATAGGGGGCCTTGATGCAAAGATAAGATCATGGGTTTTCATCACCTCTTCGGCAAACTCTGCGGTTGAAACTACTACAGTGGAAACTTCTCCAAGCTTGAGGTGCATAAGGGGTCCATAATTCTTGGCCAAGTCTCTTAGTCCATGATGTGTAGAGAGCCGATGAGCTGGTGTAGGTTTCCGATAAAGGGTAGCTTCCATGGCCCTGGGGGCAGATTTGAAGCAGACTAATTGGTTTTGCCTCTGATCTTCCCTATTTTCAGTACCATGATCACAAAGAAAGCGAAGGCAAACAGGGCTTGGAAGGAAGGGCATTGAATCTCCATGAGCACATGAAGGTTACTTTGGATTATAGTGGCTTTTGGTGAAACTGCATGCGTTTTACATCTATGTGTAAGAAATGATGTAGCAATCTTCCTTCTTTTTCTCTCTGATTGATGTCTCTTTCCTGTAATTAAGAATGTTTAAGAGCTTATCTGAAAATGGTTGGTTTTTGTTTTGTAGGGCCCCACTTCATGCAAGTTAAATCGCTAAGTTCAAAAGTGACGTAAGTTTAAATAGTAACTGATTGTATTGACAAATAAACCTTAGAGAGGTGAACCAACTTCGTGTTATCTTAACTATTATCCTTAATCATCTTAATGATAAATTTAAAAAATCTAACCTTTTCCAGTACCATACAATAGCTTCCAGTACCGTGCCTTTTGGCCTAGAATTTGTCACAAAATACACCGGCTATATGCAGAGCTCACTGGCATTTGACTAAATTGAGGGGTGTTTAACTATAAAATTGTTATTTGTTTTTTTTTATCAACAAAAAACAAAAAAAAACAAAAAAACAAAAAAAAAACAAAAAAAAAAAGAGAAAAAAAGAGAAGTCCAAATATACCAAAAATAGCAGAAAAGTAGAACAAAACGAACCCTAAATTATCCGAACCCAGCACTGATTAGGCATGCAATTTTACGAAATGGAGTTTTCTCATTATGCAGTTTTGGTGTTTGTGTTTCTGCTAATTTGCTCATGATGATAGAAAATGCATTAATATGCATGGTTCTTAATTAAATACTGACACTAGGCCTGTAGTTCTTACAACATGTGATAACATAAACAAACAACGACGATTACTCTCAGATAAATACAAACAGTTAAGCATCTTAAACTTGGGATTTTTCAGTAGGCGGAGGATGATAAGGAATAGGAATCAAGTGCAGATCGTCTTTTCTTTTGACTGCAGCGCCAAAGGCCTCAGTCATGTCCAGGTCCTCATGCTTCATCCCACTGGGGAGTTTCCAATCAAAATGGTATAACAACAATGCAAGTGGGAGCTCAACGTTGGCCAGACCAAATGACACGCCAGGGCACATTCTCCTTCCAGCACCAAATGGGATATATTCAAAGTTTGTTCCCTTGTAGTCAATCGAGCTATCGAGGAACCTATCGGGATTAAAGCTCTCAGGCTCATTCCAGTAATTGGGATCTCTACCAATTGCCCATGCATTCACAATTACCTTGGATTTCACAGGTATTTCATATCCATCAATCTCACATTTCTCTCTGCATTCTCTTGGAACTAACAGGGGACCCGGAGGGTGTAACCTCAGTGTCTCCTTGATAACTAATTTAAATATTTCATCTCTCTAATGCATGTTTCATCTACCTGTCCTTTTCTATTAAACACTTCCCTCACCTCATTCTGTGCCATGTTCATTACTCTTGGATTTTTTATCATTTCTGCTATTGCCCAATCTACAGCTGTAGATGATGTCTCACTCCCAGCAGCAAAAATATCCTGAAAGTAATTAATTTATTAAATGATCAAAAACTAGTTTCCTCTATGAATTGCAAACAATTCTAAGTAAATAGAAAAATATTATAAATAATCTTAAAAGAAGAAACCATTATTCATGTACCCAAGTAAGCTCATTCACAAGTTATAAATGTTGAATCGTAAGAGTGTCTTAAATATCGGGTAATGGTTATGGAGAACAATAGACACATGTGAAACACTCTCATCAGTAAATCACTCATCATGAAAATGCTGCACTTTGGACTTTCAATCAAAAGTTTAAGATAATGCATGATTAGAATGCAGGAAGAATTTTTATCAGCCTTTTCAAGTAGATAAGTTGTTATAGGGTTTCGAATAACAGAGCACAATGTTGTCCCTTGTACTTGAAGAACTAGTTGTAGAAGCTTTGGACGGCTGAAGGGAATGATGTAAGGATTAGCTGAATTTGCTTAACTAGATTTTAGCTCAATTTTTTGGTGTCTGTAGAGGTAATCGATGAGAAAGACCAGCCATATTTTTCCTGGCGTCCTTGCTAACATTGTTTGAATCTTTGGTGACTACACTACTTGTAGTGTGTCTACAATGCGGTTTGTGCTATGGTTACTCTTCTAAGGATGAATGTTGAAGGAAATAAATGGTACTTTTGTGGTCATCAAGAACCAGAAAGCTTGGGAACCTACTTCCAATGCCCAATCACTTAATGATTCTAGCATAGCAAGGAATAATCCCAAGACAGATGTTAGGAAACCTATCAGGTTTCAAGATGAGTATATTCAATAACTTGGGAACTCTACGTTTGTTGGGCTGGGACCTAGGACTTGCTGTCAGTCATTAAATATGGTTTTGACAACTCTTGTAATCCAAGTTTGAATTAAAAACCATTGAGTTAGCTGTCAAAGCTTCTCTTTTAGCTTGTATCTTGTTATTCCAATCCCAATTCTCTGCAAATTCTTGTTGAACTGCATCAGAGACCCAAGATCCCTTCACCATCGTAGCCAAGGTTACTTGACACAGTCGACATGATTGGAAGATATGGTGAGGTGACACAACTATTCAGTCTCACAATGCCTGGTGAAGTTAAAAGTGAAGTGTCGTATCTATATTTCCGTAAGTTTGAGGCCTATTTAAGTTTGTGAGGTTGGGTTAAGTCCAAACCAGACAATATTTGACTATGTGTGGATGCAGATCATTACGTGTTTTACCAGAGACTAAACCATCCCAAGGTATGTGGCTCTAAAGGGTTCAATACCAAAGCAGATAATAGTTGACTGATGTCATAGATTAAGAAAAAAATTGATATAGTTTTTGGAGTTAAAAAAAATTGAAATTTGAAAAAGTGATTTGACTTATTAAAGCGTGATATCAAAGGAAAGTGTGTGTACTTACAAAGACAACTGCTTTGATGTTCTCAGTAGTTAGGGAAAACTCAAGCTCATTTCCATGATCATGAAATTTAAGGAGAACATCTACCAGGTCTTCCTCTGCTTCACCCTCGCCACTTTTTGTAGTGACCATATTCCTTTGATGTTCTTTGATGATGTTTCCCAATATCCTGTCAGCTTCTTTATGCAGCCTCTCAAGTTTAGGCCTCATTCCACTTAAGAGATGAAGCAAACTGACAGAAGGAAAAACATCTGCAAGAGCGAAGCCAGATAATGCCTTTACAAATTCCTTCACAATGTATATGAATTTTTCTTGATCCCTGTTCTTTTTACCAAAGGCTGCAAGCGAAGTGATGGTAAATGTCGATGAGTAAATTTCCTGAGTAAGATTGATAGGTGATCCTGCTCTTGAGGCAATCCATTGAATGAGATTCACTACCTCTTCTTCTCTAATAGGTCGGAAAGATCGAACACGTTTTGCACTTAAAAGCTCTAGAGTGCAAATTTTTCGTAGTTGTCTCCAGTATTCGCCATATGGTGCAAAGCCAATGTTTGTAGAGTCGTAAGACAAGATCTTTGCAGCAAGAATAGGGGGCCTTGATGCAAAGATAAGATCATGGGTTTTCATCACCTCTTTGGCAAACTCTGCTGATGAAACTACTACGACAGAAACTTCTCCAAGCTTTAGGTGCATAAGCGGTCCGTATTTCTTGGCCAAGTCTCTTAGTCTATGATGTGGAACAGAGCCAGCGAGCTGGTGCAGGTTTCCTATAACGGGTAGCTTCCATGGCCCTGGCGGTAGATTTGAGGCTGAGTACTTGGTTTTGCCTCTGATCTTCCCTATTTTCAGTACCATGATCATAAAGAGCAAGAAGGCTAACAGGACTTGGAAGGAAGGGCACTGAATCTCCATGAGGAAAACAAAGGTTACTTTGGATTATAGTGGCTTTTGGTGAACCTTCATGCATTTGACATCTATGTATAAGAAATGATGTAGCAACCTTCTTCCTAAATTATTATTATTATTTTTTCTGATGCAAAGATTCTCTCAACTGATTAGCATCTTTTTCTTTTAATTAATAATATTTACGAAATAAATATTTTATCAGATGTATCTTTGGAGCAATCAATTTACTTGAAATAAAACAAAATGTCAATGCTTTGGTCAGATTGCACGCGTTCTAAATCTGATTGGTTTTGACAAAAAATATAATAAAATCTGATTGGTATCCTTTTCCAGCGGTACTTAATAATTAACAACCTCAATTAACAAAGGTGAGATCGTTCCACATTTTCTATTTTCTTTATTTTCAAAGTATAACTTGGAATCTCGAGGATATATAAATCTTCATTTTCAAAGGGCTTTGCCAAGTGTTTGATTAGTCCAAAATATAGTACATTGCCAAGAGTATAACTTAATAAGAGCATCCACAATCATGCTCTCTATTTTTTAGTTAAATTTAGCTAAAAACATTAGAAAGCTATTTGAGGAGCTATTTATAAAATTTCAACTCCAACCATACTCCCTAGTTTAAAGAGTCATAAATGTTTTAATGTTTTTTAATTCAATTTTTGAATAAAGTGTAGACACAAAAGCAACAATAAAAAATAATTTGCTTTAAAAAAATTGTTAAAATACTATTAAATAAAGAAGCATTTAATTATAGGGAGTCACTTGGAGTCATTTTTCTCTCCTCAAATTTAGGAGCTTCTAGAGGTCTCCCTATTTTAGGAGCCGAATAGGGAGTATGGTTGGAGGTGGGTTTTTTCTATTCCTCCCTAAATTTTAGCTAAGAAGGTGGTTTAGGGAGCCAATTGTGGATGCTCTAACAGTAGAGTTAAGAATTTGAATTGAATCAATTATTTCTCTTACATTTTACTAAGCGCAAGGGAAGTCAGACATTTTAGTCATTTCCTATAGGGGGTAGCTTCCATGGCCCTGGGGATAGGTTTGAAGCAAAGCACTTGGTTTTGCCTCTCTTCCCTGTTTTCTGGACAATGATTTTAAGGTTTAGCAAGAAGGCAAACATGACTTGGAAGGAAGGCCATTCAAGGTCCATGAGTAAAATACAGGAGAGTTGGATTATATTGGCTTCCTAGTGGAATTTCATTTTTTTATTTTTTTTTTTTTTTTTTTTTTTTTACAACCGATTTGGGGAGGGTGGTTTATACAAATAGTCATTGGGTGCCTAGCAATTTCGAACCTCTACCCCACATAGGTGGAGGTGGAAGAACTCAATGAGCTATAATAAAGGATTTAGTTTCCTATTTATTTGTATTTATTTCCTAGATTTGCTGTATATATTCCTTGTCTCTTAAGGACTTGATTCTTACCTAGAATAGGAAATCCTTTGTGCAGATACCAAGTAAAGCTTTGTATATAGTTATCATATGATTGTTCAATGAAAAGCATTGAGAATATTCAAAACCTTTCATGGAATTAGGCGGAGGATGATAAGGAATGGGAATCAAGTGCAGATCGTCTTTTCTTTTGACTGCAGCGCCAAAGGCCTCGGTCATGTCCAGGTCCTCATGCTTCATCCCATTGGGGAGTTTCCAATCAAAATGGTATAACAACAATGCAAGTGGGAGCTCAACGTTGGCCAGACCAAATGACACGCCAGGGCACATTCTCCTTCCAGCACCAAATGGGATATATTCAAAGTTTGTTCCCTTGTAGTCAATCGAGCTATCGAGGAACCTATCGGGATTAAAGCTCTCAGGCTCATTCCAGTAATTGGGATCTCTACCAATTGCCCATGCATTCACAATTACCCTGGATTTCACAGGTATTTCATATCCATCAATCTCACATTTCTCTCCGCATTCTCTTGGAACTAACAGGGGACCCGGGGGGTGTAACCTCAGTGTCTCCTTTATAACTAAGTTTAAATATTTCATCTCTCTAATGCATGTTTCATCTACCTGTCCTTTTCTATTAAACACTTCCCTCACCTCATTCTGTGCCATGTTCATTACTCTTGGATTTTTTATCATTTCTGCTATTGCCCAATCTACAGCTGTAGATGATGTTTCACTCCCAGCAGCAAAAATATCCTGAAAGTAATTAATTTATTAAATGATCAAAACTAGTTTCCTCTATGAATTGCAAACAATTCTAAGTAAATAGAAAAATATTATAAATAATCTTAAAAGAAGAAACCATTATTCATGTACCCAAGTAAGCTCATTCACAAGTTATAAATGTTGACTTGTAAGAGTGTCTTAAATATCAGGTAATGATTATGGAGAACAATAGACACATGTGAAACACTCTCATCAGTAAATCACTCATCATGAAAATTCTGCACATTGGAGTTTCAATCAACACAGTTTAAGATAATGTATGATTAGAATGCAGGAAGAATTTTAACCAGCTTTTCCAAGTAGATAAGTTGTTATATGGTTTTGAACAAAAGAGCACAATGTTGTCCCTTGTACTTGAAGAACTAGTTGTAGAAGCTTTGGATGGCTGCGGGGAATGATGTAAGGGATTAGCTGAATTTGCTTAACTAGATTATAGCTCAATTTTTTGGTGTTTGTAGAGGTAAGTCGATGAGAAAGACCACCCATATTTTTTCTTTCGCCCTTGCCAACATTGTTTGAATCTTTGGTGACTACACTACTTGCAGTGTGTCTACAATGCGGTTTGTGCTATGGTTACTCTTCTAAGGATGAATGTTGAAGGAAATAACTTTTGTGGTCATCAAGAACCAGAAAATATTACCAGTATGCTGAGACTGATGGAGGGCCATGTGTGGAGACAGCTTGGGAAACTACTTCCAATGCCCAACCACTTAATGATTCTACCATAGCAAGGAATAAGCCCAAGACAGATGCTAGGAAACCTATCAGGTTTCAAGATGAGTATATTCAATAACTTGGGAACTCTACGTTTGTTGGGCTGGGACCTAGGACTTGCTGTCAGTCATTAAATATGGTTTTAATCTTCTGTTTGAGATTATCTCCTATAAGTATGTTGTATGGACAACTCTTGTAATCCAAGTTTGAATAAAAAAACCATTGAGTTAGCTGTCAAAGCTTCTCTTTTAGCTTGTATCTTGTTATTCCAATCCCAATTCTCTGCAAATTCTAGTTGAACTGCATCAGAGACCCAAGATCCCTTCACCATGGTAGCCAAGGTTACTTGACGCGGTTGACATGATTGGAAGATATGGTGAGGTGACACAACTATTCAGTCTCACAATGCCTGGTGAAGTTAAAAGTGAATTGTCATATCTATATTTCCAAAATTTTGAGGCCTATTTAAGTTTGTGAGGTTGGGTTAAGTCCAAACCAGACAATATTTGACTATGTGTGGATGCAGATCATTACATGTTGTACCAGAGACTAAACCATCCCCAAGGTGTGTGGCTCCAAAGGGTTCGATACCAAAGCAGATAATAGTTGATTGATGTCATAGATTAAGAAAAACATTGATATAGTTTTTGGAGTAAAAAAATTGAAATTTGAAAAAGTGATTTGACTTATTAAAGCTTGATATCAAGGGAAAGTGTGTGTACTTACAAAGATAACTGCTTTGATGTTCTCAGTAGTTAGGGAAAACTCAAGCTCATTTCCATGCTCATGAAATTTAAGGAGAACATCTACCAGGTCTTCCTCTGCTTCACCCTCGCCGCTTTTTGTAGTGACCATATCCCTTTGATGTTCTTTGATGATGTTTCCCATTATCCTGTCAGCTTCTTTATGCAGCCTCTCAATTTTATGCCTCATTCCACTTAAGAGATGAAGCAAACTGACAGAAGGAAAAACATCTGCAAGAGCGAAGCCAGATGCTGCCTTTGCAACTTCCTTCACAATGTATATGAATTTTCCTTGATCCCTGTTCTTTTTACCAAAGGCTGCTCGCGAAGTGATGGTAAATGTCGATGAGTAAATTTCCTGTGTAAGATTGATAGGTGATCCTGCTCTTGAGGCAATCAATTTAATGAGATACCGTACCTCTTCTTCCCTAATAGGTCGGTAAGATCGAACACGTTTTGCACTTAAAAGCTCTAGAGTGCAAATTTTTCGTAATTGTCTCCAGTATTCACCATATGGTGGAAAGACAATGCTTGTAAAATCGTAAGACAAGATCCTTGGGGCAAGGACATTGGGCCTGGATGCAAAGATAACATCATGGGTTTTCATCACCTTTTTGGCAAGCTCTGCTGAAGAAACTACTACGGTGGAAACTTCTCCAAGCTTTAGGTGCATAAGCGGTCCGTATTTCTTGGCCAAGTCTCTTAGTCTTTGATGTGGTAGAGAGCCGGCGAGCTGGTGCAGGTTTCCTATAACGGGTAGCTTCCATGTCCCTGGCGGTAGATTTGAGGCTGAGTACTTGGTTTTGCCTCTGATCTTCCCTATTTTCAGTACCATGATCATAAAGAGCAAGAAGGCTAACAGGACTTGGAAGGAAGGGCACTGAATCTCCATGGGGAAAACAAAGGTTACTTTGGATTATAGTGGCTTTTGGTGATCCTTCATGCATTTGACATCTGTGTATAAGAAATGATGTAGCAACCTTCTTCCTAAATTATTATTATTATTATTTTCTGATGCAAAGATTCTTTCAACTGATTAGTATCTTTTTCTTTTAATTAATAATATTAAGAGCTATTTGTCTGAGGATGGTTGTTCTTTGATAGTTGTCTTAAGGTCTAGTATTATTGCTTGAAATAAATATTTTATTAGAGGTAGCTTTGGAGCAATCAATTTACTTGAAATAAATAGTATACAAAACAAAATGTCAATGCTTTGGTCAGATTGCACGCATTCTAAATCTATTTGTTTTGACAAAAAACAAAACCAAAAACCAAAAAAACAAAAAAAATCTGATTGGTATCCTTTCCCACCGGTACTTAATAATTAACAACTCAATTAACAAAGGTGAGATCGTTCCACATTTTCTATTTTCTTTATTTTCAAAGGATAACCTGGAATCTCGAGGATATATAAATCTCTATTTTCAAAGGGCTCTGCCAAGTGTTTGATTAGTCCAAAATATAGTACATTGCCAATATTATAACTTAATAACAGTGGAGTTAAGAATTTGAATTGAAATCCTTTGTGTAGATCCCAAGTAAAGCTCTATATATAATTATCATACGATTGTTCAATCAAAAGCATTGAGAATATTCAAAACCTTTCATGGTATTAGAGCTTGAGATCCTTCATTTTTTTCTTGTTCCTTCCTTTTTTTTTAATCCGGAAGCCCATGGCTTCTTCTTCTCTGGTTCTTGACCTCACTAGTATCAATCACGTTATCTCTGTTCGTCTCGAGCATGATAACCATCCAACATGGCTAGTGTAGATTGTTCTTGTTCTTCGCAACCATCGCTTGCTCTACTTTGTTGATGGTTTAGGGATGTCTCCTCCTCTGACCATTCTCGATCCCAAGGCTAAGAATGATGATTCTTCTCCTCTGTCTATCATCCCAAACCCGAATATGATGACTGGGTCCAGAGAGATCAGCTTTTCTAACTCTCATCAATGGTCCTCTTCACCATAAGGTCCTCACCACCATTGCAACCAAAACCACGCACTTAAGACTCGTTTCGCTTCTCCGAATCAAAATAGTCTTATTCAACTACGTAGTGATTTGCTTTGCACGACCTGTGGTGATTCTTTCATCATCGGTTTTCTTGATCACATTAACTTTATTGTCGATAACTTGGCTTTTGCCGGTGCTCCCATTTCTGATTCTGATCTCCTTGCTGTGGTTATGAACAACGTTGGTCCCCTTCATGAAAACATTGTTGCCACTGCTCAAGCTTGTGAGACACCCATTAGTATGTCGTCTTTTGAAGCTTTCCTTCTCTTTGTAGAATGTCGACTTCAGGCTTCTTCTTCTGCTGCTATTTCTTCTGGTGCGACAGCCATTGTGGCTTCCCGTGGTGGTCTTGGTTATGGAGATCACGGCGGATTTGCTAGTCCTGGTGGTCGCAGTTTTAGCAATCGTGGTTCTTTCTTGCCCATCGCGCTCTGGCTTTTACTTAGGTTGTAGTTTTTCTGGCGCACCTAACAACGCTCCTTGCTCGGGTCCACATCAGCAGCGCCTCGACAGTGCTTTTGGGCTTGGTGTTATTGGGTCCCCGCCTTCTGGCTTTACTCGTTCCTCTTTTGGGCCTCCTTCAACTCGTGGGCCTATTTAATGTTTCAATTGTCATGGTTTTGGCCACATCGTTGCTGTCTGTCCCTCCAAGGCTTCTTCTGTGCCTTCACCTCCATCTCGTCTTCAAGGCATGACTGCTCAACATCCTTCGCACAATGGCCATCAACAATGGGTTGCTGATACTGGTGCTAACACTCATATTACCAATGAATTGAGATATTTATCCCTTGCTAGAGAGTATCATGGTTCCGACAATGTTGGCGGTGTGCTTGGTGGAACAGGTTTGCCTATTGAAAATATTGGTCACTCTTGTTTCTCTCACCTCAATTATTCTTTCAACCTTAATGATGTTCTTCACTGTCCTTTTTCTTCTCTTTTATTTGTTCATAAATATTATACTGACAACCATTGTTTCTTCACTTTTTTTTATTGATTGTTATTTTATTGAGGATTTGGCGACGAGGAAGATGCCTTTCTGGGGCTAGAGTAGCAATGGCCTATATCCATTTTCTTTTATAGCAAATGAGTCTTTTCAAGTTTTGCTTGATCGTGTTGCTTTGCTAGGTGTCCGCGTTGACTGCTCCATGTGGTACTCTTGCCTTGGTCATCCTGCTTCATCTACTTTGCAATTTTTGTTATCACATAATAAACTGCCATCTTCGGGCTATAGGTTTAGTTCTATTTATCAATCATGTTCGTTGGGTAAAAGTGTTAAACTACCCTTTAGTCCATCTTTTTCTATCTCTTATTCTCCAATGAAACTTATTCACTCTGATGTGTGGAGTTGAATCTATTGCTGGTTTTAATTATTATGTTTTATTTTTTTGATGATTTTTCTTGTTGTTCTTTGATTTTTTTGATGACATTGAATCAAAGGTTTTCTTTCACTTTGTCAAATTTAAAACTTTAGTTGAAAATATGTTTTCTACTATGATTAAGGCCTTTCAATCCGATGGGGGTGGGGAATACGCTAGTCATCAATTTCAGGATATTTTTCAATTTCATCATGGCATTCATCATCATCTTTCTTGTCCACATCATCCTTAGCAACATGGCTTAGCCGAACATAAGCATTGTCACATTGTTGACGTCGGGCTCACTCTTTTAGCCCATGCCTCTATGCCTCCTCCATATGGGGCCAAGGCAATGCACACCGCTTTTTATTTCATTAATTGTCTTCCTTCTAAGTTGCTTCAGCACAAATCACCTTATGAAATTTTGTTTCAAAAAGAACCTAATTATTCGTTTTTAAAAACTTTTGGGTGCGCATGTGTTCCTTATTTACGGCCATTAATGGTAATAAATTCCAATTTCGGTCCTTCAAATGTGTGTTTCTTAGTTTTTCTTTAAACCATAAGTGTTATCGGTGCTTCGATCTAGTTTCCAATCGTGTTTTTTTATCGCGTCATTTGTTATTTGATGAATTTTCTTTTTCGTTTAATAAGGCTCAGGCTACTCCTGCTCCAAACCATTCTTCGTCGTCAGACCCACCTCTCATCCTCTCTGGCCCTGCGTTTCTCTTCCTGCACCCCACACCTTCTAGCATCACAACCTTAGCCCAGTCACCCTTCTCTAGCTCCTGACCTTCCCGCATCCACAGTAACCCGTGCTTCTAGCCCTGCCCCATCCATATCTGCCATCATCCATGCTGCATTTGCTTAACTCCCCAATCATGCCTCCAACTGATTCCTCATGCCCTTCTCACCCGTTGATTAGTCCCGCTGCAACTTCAGCTTCTCGATTCTCTCATACCTACACTGGGAACCCAAACCGCAGCCCTTGTTTCATTTGGTAAATCTTCTCCTCATATTTCTGATACTTCTCTAGTAAGTGCCTCCCTTACTCATTCGATGGTTACTCTTGCTAAAATCGGTATCTGTAAACCCAATCCTAAATATGCTTATCATGCGTTGGTTTTATCTTCTACTGATGGTACTGTTGAACTTACATTTTTTTCATAGGTTAATAAGCATAAGGAATGGTGTCTTGCTATGACTGATGAGTTTAATGCTCTTCTTCGTGCTGGGACTTGGAATTTAGTCCCTTGTACTCCACTATGAATGTGTTGCCGAATAAGTGGGTTTTTCATGTTAAGCGAAATTCGGTTGGCTTTATTCATCATTCCAACTCTCGCTTAGTGGCTAATGGTTTTCATCAACAACTGGGCCTCGAATATGGTGAAACCGTTAGTGCCGATCATTCTACTATTCATCTTATCTTGGCTCTCTCCGTGCAGTTTGGTTGGATCGTTGGTTAATTGGATGTTAGAATGCCTTCTTGCATGGTTACCTAAATGAAGATGTTTATATGTGCCAGCCTGTTGGCTTTGTGCATCCCGTCTATCCTGATCATGTATGTTATTTACGTTGATCTCTTTATGGTTTCAAGCAGGCTCCTTGCGCTTGGTTTCAGTGTTTCTCTTCTCATCTTCTTTAGTTGGGATTCACTGCATCTAAGTCTAATTCTTCTCTCTTCATCTCCATTCATGGTTCTGTTCGCATTTATCTGTTGATTTATGTCGATGATATCCTTCTCACTAGCTCCAATCCCTTTCACATCACCACACTTATTTCTAATTTGTGTTGCCAATTTTCTATGAAGGATCTTGGGCCCGCTCATTATATCTTGGGCATGGAGCTTATTTGTACTTCGTCCATTCTATCTCTTACTCAGACCAAATATGTTGTGGATCTCCTCAAGCGTGCTAACATGCACGAAGCCAAACCCATGCCTACACCGGTTGTCAGTTGTTGTTGTCTTAGCATCTCTGATGGTGTTCTTCTGTCTGATCCCACTGAGTACCGTAGTATTGTTGGTGCTCTTCAGTACTTAACTCTTACTCGCCTAGACATTGCCTTTGCTGTTAATCGAGTTTGTAAGTTTATGCATCAACCCATTACTGTTCATTGTCTCGCTATTATGCGTATTCTCCGTTATCTCAATGGCACACTTACTCATGGGTTACTCTATTCGCCAAGCACTCTTTATCTCAATGCTGATTCTGATGTCGATTATGTGGGGGATCTCGATGATCGTCGCTCCACTAGTGGCTATTGCTTTTATTTCGGTACTAACTTAATTTCTTAGAGCTCAAAGAAGCAACACGGTGTCTCCCGCTATTGTACTGAGTCCGAGTACTGCCAACTTGCCTACACTGCCGCCACACTATCTCCTTCTTTCTTGATCTTGATCTTCCAGTTCCTTGTCCTAAGCTTTGGTGTTATATCTCTCTCTCTCTCTCTCTCTCTCTCTCTCTCTCTCTCTCTCTCTCTCTATCTTGAATCTAATTCTGTTTTTCACACTTGCACTTTCCATGTCGAGGTTGATTATCATTTTGTTTGTGGAAAGGTGGGGGGACAATGAGTTGCGTGTTGCTTATTGTTTTACCGCAGATCAGATTGCTGATATCTTCACTAAGGGTCTATCTCCTACTCCGTTTTCTTTACTTCAGTCCAAGCTGCCTGTGCTCCCCCGCCCCGTCAACTTACGGGGGTGTAATGAGATGTAATCCTTAAACATTTATTTTCCTGTTTATTTGTATTTATTTCCTAGATTTGTTGTATATAGAGAGTTGAGAGAATCTTAGCACCAGGAAAAACACATGGCAACACATCCTCGATTAAATAATACATCGGATTGGCCAATTGTTGAATTCTATTTTCTTTCTCTGTGTACTATCTGTTGGACTAATAACACACTTGCCAGAGCCCTTCATTTCTAGTGGGCTTGGACTTATTAGTAAAAAACAGAACTGAAACGATGCACGTGAAGAATAACAATAGTAATTATTATAAAAGGAAATAGATACCAACCAAGTTTGCAGAATCTTTGCATCAGAAAAAGACATATATAGCTACATCCTATGTTATATATGCATAGATGTAAATACTCTTTATCTTTTTGGTACTGAAAATAGGGAACAGAGGCAAAAGCAAAGACTTCCTTTCAAATCCAAGCAGATCCTAGCAGATAATTGTGAGAATGTGAAGTGAAAAATGTCCCACATTGAAAAGTTAGAAAAACTTGCAAGGGCTTATAAGGTATGGGGCGCTACTCCCCCATTGCCAATTGGTTTTGGGATGAAACCTCAACTTTGTTCATGGTATCAAAGCGTGTCATGCTCCACGTCACTCAAAATTTGTTGTTCACGTGTTAGGCTTGAAATTCATCACACGTGCAGGAGCATGTGAGAATGTGAAGTGAAAAATATTCCACATTGGAAAGTTAGAAAACCTTGCAAGGGGTTATAAGGGATCCATATACTTACATGTAATTAAACATTCTAAACATTATAATTCATCAAATGTATAAACTCATATTTAATAATGGTTTGAATAGAGCCGGCTCATATTATTAGCATCTTTTCTGTTGTATGTTTTCTGTAGTCGTTGATGCTTCCTCTTTTGGCCCTACCCGTAGGGTCTGTTGTGTCAACTTAATTTATCCCCATGGCTCCAATTCGCCAGTTGTACATGTATTGATTAATTAATTTATCCCATTCTCTCTCTCTCTCTCTCTCTCTCTCGTCTTTCTGGAGTTGCAAAGCTGTCAAGTACATTGTGCATTCTTCTGATCACACAACCATGTCTTTCTCCCACCTCAACAATCTTACCTGTTTTGCGTTTTCCTCTTCTGGTTTTTTTCCCTACCTGTCTGAAAATTTTTGTTTCCTCAAATGCATGCAAGGTTTTGATTATCTTTAAGTATCTTTAACGATTATTATATATATTGATAAGTTTTGGTCATTGATGATGCTGAAGTAGTTTTGTATTTCAGTGTAAACTTGTAAATTTGAATTTTGAGTTGTTAGTGTCTGAAGTAGTTTTTATGGGAAATTTTAAACTTAGGATTCATTGCCAACTTGAACAACTTGATATAGATAATAACCCGATATTTCCATAGAAATTTCCATGTTTTTTGACTACTAATATTTCCGAAACCATCAATATTTTAGACCTTGGTTAGAGTGACGCTGCAGAGTGATTATTCTGGTTCAGAAGTCCTATACCGCTTGCCCTCTGTTCTGGTAATTGACTATAATATTGTTCTTTGTGTTTTTATTTTTTGGTTAAGATCGGGATATCAACCAGACCAAAAAAAAGAAGAAAAAGAGAGAAGTCCTAATATACCAAAAATAGCAGAAAAGTAGAACAAGACGAACCCTAAATTATCCAAACCCAGCACTGATTAGGCATGCAAATTTACGAAATGGAGATTTGGGGAACCTCTCATCTCATTATGCAGTTTTGATATTTGTGTTTCTGCTAATTTGCTCATGATGATAGAAAATGCGTTAATATGCACGGTTCTTAATTAAATACAGACACTAGGCCTTGTAGTTCTTACAACATGGGATAACATAAACAAACAACGACGATTACCCTCAGATAAATACAAACAGTTCAGCATCTTATAGGGATTTTTCAATAGGCGGAGGATGATAAGGAATGGGAATCAAATGCAGATCGTCTTTTCTTTTGACTGCAGCGCCAAAGGCCTCAGTCATGTCCAGGTCCTCATGCTTCATCCCACTGGGGAGTTTCCAATCAATATGGTATAACAACAATGCAAGTGGGAGCTCAACGTTGGCCAGACCAAATGACACGCCCGTTCACATTCTCCTTCCAGCACCAAATGGGATATATTCAAAGTTTGTTCACTTGTAGTTAATCGAGCTATCGAGGAACCTATTGGGATTAAAGCTCTCAGGCTCATTCCAGTAATTGGGATCTCTACCAATTGCCCATGCATTCACGATTACATTGGATTTCACAGGTATTTCGTATCCATCAATCTCGCATTTCTCTCCGCATTCTCTTAGAAGTAACAGGGGAGCCGGGGGCTGTAACCTCCGTGTCTCCTCCTTGATAACCAAGTTCAAATATTTCATCTCTCCAATGGATGTTTCATCTATCTGTCCTTTTCTATTAAACACTTCTCTCACTTCATTCTGTGCCGTTTTCATTACTCTTGGAGTTTTTAACATTTCTGTTATTGCCCAATCTACAGCGGTAGCTGATGTCTCACTCCCAGCAGAAAACATATCCTGAAAGTGATTAATTTATTAAATGATCAAAAACTAGTTTTTCTCTATGAATTGTCAAAGAATTCTAAGTAAAGAGAAAAAGAACCATTCCTAAACCCAACATAAATAATCTTAAATGACAAAAAACCAGTTATAAATGTTGACCGTTAAGAGTACCTTAAATATCAGGGACAGATTATGGAGAATAACAAACACGTGAAATACTCTCATCAGTAAATCACACATCATGCAAATGCTGTACATTGGAGTTTTAATGTACAATTAGTGTTGATGCTCTTTTTCGGAGAGGGTCAACTTAGAGATAGGGGTTTGTCTTTAGCAAGAGAAGGGCCTGGGCCTTCAGTAAAGGGCTAGCCTGCATAAGACAAAACAGGAGAAGCAGTCGTTAAGCTTCGGACACCGGTGTGGTGCCAGCCGAAGGCTCTCCGATGCTTGAGTCAGCTAGGGGTAGTGACTATTGCAAGGTAACAGTAATAGTGAGAGAGAAGTTACCCCTTTTCTTGGTTACTGTTCCCTATTTATAGGGAAGTAAAAGTAGGAGGTTTGCACAAAGTTCCGATGTGGGACTTTGTGCAAGTTGCTGTGATGATGACACGTGTCTCCTGTGTTTAGGTTTGGCAGTTCAGAGCTTCGGCAAGTGGTTGTCCCTTAGGAAGAGCATCTCCCTTTGGCAGGGAAGAAGGCATGTCTGCCTTGGTGTTAGTCACTTTGGTGCTAGGCACGCTTGGTTAATTATGGTGTAAACAATTAGCATGCAGGAATACTTTTAACCAGCTTTTTCAACTCTATAGTGTGTCATATGGTTTCGACTAAAAGAACTAGTTGAAAAAGTGTTGAATGGCTGAAGGGACTTATGTAAGGGATTAGCTGAACTTGCTTAACTAGGTCATAACCCAATTTTTCGGTGTTTGTAGAGGTAAATCGATGAAAAAGACCAGCCATAATTTTGATGGTGTCCTTGCCAACATTGTTTGAATTATTAAAGACTACACCAGTTGTGGTGTGTCTCAGTGTTTTCAAAGGCATGCCTTCGCGCGTGTCGGAGCGCGCGTCGGCGCGAGGCGGGAGGAAAACGCCGGAGGCGATCGGCTGTTTCGCGAGTTGCACGTTTAGCGCTAGGAAGGCGTGAGAAGGCGTTGCAAGGCGTGGCCAGGCGGAGCAAGGCGTATCAGATTTGGAAACTTTTGAACCGGAAGAAATTTGCGACTCTGCAAATTTTCTGCGTTGAAGATGACTTCGCGAAGAAGACGACTTGCCTCTTTTTTATTTTAGGTTTATTGTAATGAAACGACGTCGTTTTGATTGCAGTGTTTTAACAACAATGTTAAAGTGAAACGACGTCGTTTCACCTGGAATCTGTTTTTTTTTTTAAAAACACACGCAAGTTTCAGTTTTTTTCCTTACCTTTATTGTAATAAACTTAAAACAATAATATATTTTTTTTTTTCTTCTCCATCCATCCATCCATTTCTCTCTCCAACCGGTTGTTGTTGTTTTCTTTTTTTTTTTTTTTTTTTTTTTCTTTCTTTCTTTAAATTAATATATTAACACATGAACTATATATATATATATATATATATATATATTGTGTAGTACGTGTACAACTCTAATTTCTACCCTTACCAGATAACTCCATTAATTTCAAGAATTCTCTTCATCTTTTGATTGCAAGTAAGTTTTTTTTTAAATTTATTTTTTACGTACATACATCATACTTGTATAATTTGACGGTAATAAACTGTAATTTGAAGTTCCGTATAATTTTATGTTTTGATGTTGAATAAATATTTTATATTTTGGGATTGATTATTATGCTTTGAATGACAATTAGTACTTATATTTGATTATATTTAGAAGATTGTTATGGTTGAATAATAATTAGTTGTACAATTTAATCGTATTGTATTATTCATAAATTTTTCTTATTAAAATAAATTAATGTTCAAAAGGCTTACGCCTCAACGCTTCAAGGCTTACGCCTCGTATAGCGCTACTAAAAACGCCTCGCCTTTGAAAACATTGGTGTGTCTACACCAGTTGAAGGAAATAAAAGGTGCTTATTGAGAAAATGCATAAATTGATTGGGGGCATAATTACCAATATGCTGAGACCCAAGATCCATTCACCATGGTAGCCAAGATTACTTGAGGTGGTCGAGGTGATTCAAAGATATGGTGTCATGGTGAGGTTTATGTATTTCCATAGTCTGAGGCCTTTTAAGTTTCTGAGGTTCAGTTAAGTCCAAACCAAACGATACTCAACTATGTGGGGACATTACAGGTTGTACCAGAGTCTAAACCAGCCGAAGGTATGTGGCTCTAAAGGGAGTGGATAATGAGACACAAGATCCTTCGAAGATGTATAGCCAACATGGTTGAGATGATTGTTAGATAGGGTGAGGTGAGCACAAACATCTATGTGTTGAGTACGCCCACGTTGCTTGGTGGAATACATGTGGATCTTTAGTAGTTAGAACTATTTTAAACAATTAAGGGCTGGGTTAAGTCAACAGCAGAAAACATCTGATTGTAGATTGTGGATGCACGGTGCGCAGCATTCTAGCATATAAGTTTTGGGTGATCAAAGTGAGTATTGTTTCATGGAGTTGGACAAGAGAATTTGTTACAGGGACTTAAATATTTCAAGTTAGACTGCCACAAATATTATGTATATAAAACGTGCTAACGGAATCTCATCGCAGGAAAGTCCTCCTCTAGCCGTCTCTCTTGTTGATGATTATATATAAGTTTATTTTACAAATTATAAATAGTGGTGCATGTGTGTAAAGCTAAGCTAGAAAATCAGATGATAGAAAATGAGTACAGCCTTGTTCGAAAGGGCCAGGTTCCAGATTGTGAGGTTAAATGCAGGTTTACCAAGTGTTATTAAAACATGATATCAAGAGAAAGTGTGTGTACTTACGAAGATAACAGCTTTGATGTTGTCAGTAGTTAGGGAAAACTCAAGCCCACTGCCATGCTCGTGAAATTTAAGGAGAGCATCATCTACCAGGTCTTCCTCTGCTTCACCATCGACACTTTTTGAAGTTACCATATCTCTTTGATGTTCTTTGATGATGTTTTCCATTATCCTGTCAGCTTCTTTATGCAGCCTTTCAAGTTTAGGCCTCATTCCACTTAAGAGCTGAAGCAAACTGACAGAAGGAAAAACATCTGCAAGAGCGAAGCCAGACGATGTCTTTACAGCTTCCTTCACAACGTATATGAACTTTTCTTGATCCCTGGTTTTTTTTTCCAAAGGCTACTCGCGAAGTGACGCTATATGTCGATGAGTAAATTTCCTGAGTAATATTGATAGGTGATCCTGCTCTTGAGGCAATCCATTGAATGAGATTCACTACCTCTTCTTCTCTAATAGGTCGGAAAGATTGAACACGTTTTGTGCTTAAAAGCTCTAGCGTGCAAATTTTTCATAGTTATCTCCAGTATTCACCATATGGTGCAAAGCCAATGTTTGTAGAGCCGTATGACAAGATCTTTTCAGCAAGAATAGGGGGCCTTGATGCAAAGATAAGATCATGGGTTTTCATCACCTCTTCGGCAAACTCTGCTGATGAAACTACTACAGTGGAAACTTCTCCGAGCTTGAGGTGCATGAGGGGTCCATATTTCTTGGCCAAGTCTCTTAGTCCATGATGTGTAGAGAGCCGATGAGCTGGTGTAAGTTTCCGATAAAGGGTAGCTTCCATGGCCCTGGGGGTAGATTTGAAGCAGACTAATTGGTTTTGCCTCTGATGTTCCCTATTTTCAGTACCATGATCACAAAGAAAGCGAAGGGAAACAGGGCTTGGAAGGAAGGGCATTGAATCTCCATGAGCAAATTGGAAGGTTACTTTGGATTATATTGGCTTTTGGTGGTGAAACTGCATGCGTTTTACATCTATGTATAAGAAATGATGTGGCAATCTTCGTTCTTTTACTTTCTCTGATGCAAAGATTTTTCCAACTGGTTGATGTCTCTTTCCTGTAATTAAGAATGTTTAAGAGCTTATCTGAAAGGGGCGGCATTGAGGGTGTACGAGTGGTGCCACCTGACAGGACCTCCAATTTTTGAAGGCCCCAATTTTTTTTAACGTATATGTTAGGGTTATTAATATGTCAAATATTGTATATATAAAACCCGCATAGGACATTTACACAGGGACGGGTTTTTGGCAGCCTTGTTTTGCAGCACTATAACTTCTACTTATGGCTCCTCCTCCTTACACTCTTATTTTCTACTAAGCAATAATCATTATCGATCTATCTTTTGGCTCTTTTTTTTTCAATCCTTTAATTTTATTTTTTCTAATATCAACGATTTCAATATCAAAAATCAAAAACACTAATTCTTAAATTCATAAAGGGCTAAAGGAAAAAAGAAAAAAAAATCATAAAGGGCACTCAATAAAATTAAATAGTCAAATTGAAATCTCAATTTAAATTCAGGTATATATCTAAATTTCAATCTACATGACTTGTCTCATCATGCTGATTGTTTACAAGTCTTTATATATCTAAATTATATTATATACAAGTCTTTATATAGTTAACGAGCACTAAAAGGAAAATCTAGTCTTTATACTGAACATACTGGTATTTAAGTTTCTCAAATTAAAATGTCAAAATTTTTATAAATTTGATTTGTGACTTGCATTCTAATTGATGATGATTTTTTACTTAAAAAAAATAAAATTGTTGTATGCCACGATATAAGTTTGTGTTAGATTATGTGAGAATCTCGATTTAAGTTTCGCACAGGGCCCCTAAAATCTAAAGTCCACCCCTTTGATTTTGTCGGATAGGGCCCCACTTCATGCATGTTAAATCACTAAGTTCAAAAGTGACGTAAGGTGTCTCATCCTATTGCATTTGCAATACCTGCGGCTATTAGATTTTCTACCTGGCCGCCCTCCATTCATTGTATGATTTATCACCTTGAGTTGTAATGTATTTATCATGCATTTGCCTAGCATGAGACACCTCATGCTCTAATTTAATTGCTGGCAGCGTTACCTTGTTAATGACATGCCAAATTGACAACACCACCAAACAATATTCTCCAATGGGAGCTTTGCTTGTTGCCGACTTACCTTAGTATAAATAGGTCCCTTTCTATCGTTTCTTTTGAAACACAAATATTAGAAGAGTCTTGTGTAATACTAAAGATTGCATGCAGCGCATGCAAAGCGACACTTCTTGGAGAGAGAGTGGTGATGAAATTCTTGGAGGAGATAAAGGGCGTAGTTTGCGTGTTTTCTTAAATTAGAGTTAGCTTTGGAATCAAGGTAGAAGGTTCTTGGGTAGGGACGGACCCAGGATTTCAAAATGACGTGGGCTAAATTTACCTTACATACAAACCTAGTAAAAACTCAACGGTATGAGTAAATTTCATTGATAACAAAAAAATACACGGGAGACATAATGAATCTTACCCCTCAAATAACACTTATATAAGTTGTGCCATTCAAGTCTTCACAGCATTAAAATCACTAATTATTGATTCATTATTTATATTATCAGCAAATTCTCTTTCAATATGAAGTAGCATAGAATTAACAAGAAACTCATCACCTATCTTATTCCAAAGTCGATTTTTAATAAGTCTCATACATAAAAATGCTCATTCTGTTGTTGTAGACACATGAAGAGTTAGCACCAAACAAATCAATTTATCAATCAAGTAGTATGTTTATGCTAATTTTGTTCTTTTTATTTATTTGTTGGTCAGCCTAGTCCTAATAGGATTAGTTAATAATATTTTATTTAGGTGGTTAGCCTAATCCTAATGGGATTAATTAATAATATTTTATTTAGGTGACGTAGGCTAGAATATTAATTTAGTCTATAAAAAAACAAACTGCCTGGGCTTTAGCCCAGGTTAGCATCTTAGTAGGTATGTGCTTGTTCTTGGGGAACCTATATATGGAGATTAATTTAATTAAATTTCGTGAGCATTATATTATGCTTAATTTGATTAATGTTCTTGATATTCACCGTTGGCCAGGCGATTGGTTGTTTTTTGCCGAAAGCAGTGAAGTCACGACTTCTTTAGGCGACAGGTCGCTTGGCAAAACGACCGGTCGTTGTGTCAATTAGTCCGCGCGTTGTTTCGGCGTTTTGGCATGTTTGACTTGGTTTTCCTATTCTTTTGGGGTTTTCTAGCCTATTTTAATAGGGTTTTAGTTTCCTATTCCTAATTAACTTATAGCAAAAGTTCTATGCCTTATAAATAGGACTTTTAGGGCTAGGTTAATTGAGAAGAAAAAAGAATTCAAAAGTGAATTTTCAAGGGAGAAACACAAGACAGAATTCAAGGGTGAATTCTTGAGTCTTTATAAGAGTATCAAAAGGTTTGAGCAAGGGTGAGAAAAAAGATGGCTATGGTTCTTGAGAGAGCTAAGGGGGTTTAAGTTGTAATGAAAGTTGTTCTTACATACTAGTGAATTTTTTGGGTGAATCACCAAGAGGATGTAGGCATGAGGCCGAACCTCTATAAATATGTGTTCTTGTGTGTTTGTTTACTCTATGCGGTGCGTGTGTCTATTCTCTTTGGGGTTTGTGTATGTGCCGTCATATAGTCCATCAACAACAAGGTCTTGGAGTGTTTTCACACAACAATAACCTTGCTTGACCAATTCCTAGGAGAAGTGGTGGTCTTGTCCCATGGAAGGCACAATATTGTTCGGATGTCTTCTTCGATGGGTTTTGCTTAAGAGGTGGCAGCCTCTGAATTTGAACAATAAAATGAGATGAAAAATAATTCAAAATAAATAGTAGCATCAAAGTTTAAACAGTAATTGATAGTATTGACAAATAAACCTTAGAGAGGTGAACCAACTTCGTGTTATCTTAACTATTATCCTTAATCATCTTAATGACAAAATTTTAAAAATCTAAACCTTTTCCAGTACCATACAATATCCTTGACCTTGTTGCAAATATGTAGCCTCCATTGACATAAGGGAGAAAGTCATTTTTGGGGCCCCGCTTGCTCAAACAAGTTTTGATGCCTTTTGGCTTAGAATTTGCCACAAAATGGCACAATCTAAACCGGCATATATGCAGAGCTCACCGGCATTTGACTAAATTGAGGGGTGTTTGGTACCACTGTCCTCCAGGATCCCCATGTGGTAAGCGAAGCTGCAGAGTGATTTTTGTGGTTCAGAAATCCTATACCGTGTGCCCTCTGTTCTGGTAATTGACTATAAAATTGTTCTGTGTTTTTTTTTTTGTGGTTAAGATAAGGATATCAACAAAAAAAAAACAAAAAGAGAAGTCCTAATATACGAAAAATAGCAGAAAAGTAGAACAAAACGAACCCTAAATTATCCGAACCTAGCACTGATTAGGCATGCAATTTTACGAAATGTAGTTTTGGGAAACTCTCATCTCAATACGAAATGGTGTTTGTGTTTCTGCTAATTTGCTCATGATGATAGAAAATGCATTAATATGCATGGTTCTTAATTAAATACTGACACAAGGCCTTGTAGTTCTTACAACATGGGATAACATTAACAAACAACGACGATTATCTCAGATAAATAAAAACAGTTAAGCATCTTATACTTGGGAATTTTCGGTAGGCGGAGGATGATAAGGAATGGGAATCAAGTGCAGATCGTCTTTTCTTTTGACTGAAGCGCCAAAGGCCTCAGTCATGTCCAGGTCCTCATTCTTCATCCCATTGGGGAGTTTCCAATCAAAATGGTATAACAACAATGCAAGTGGGAGCTCAACGTTGGCCAGACCAAATGACATGCCAGGGCACATTCTCCTTCCAGCACCAAATGGGATATATTCAAAGTTTGTTCCCTTGTAGTCAATCGAGCTATCGAGGAACCTATTGGGATTAAAGCTCTCAGGCTTATTCCAGTAATTGGGATCTCTACCAATTGCCCATGCATTCACAATTACCTTGGATTTCACAGGTATTTCATATCCATCAATCTCACATTTCTCTCCGCATTCTCTTGGAAGTAACAGGGGACCCGGGGGGTGTAACCTCAGTGTCTCCTTGATAACTAAATTTAAATATTTCATCTCTCTAATGCATGTTTCATCTACCTGTCCTTTTCTATTAAACACTTCCCTCACCTCATTCTGTGCCATGTTCATTACTCTTGGATTTTTTATCATTTCTGCTATTGCCCAATCTACAGCTGTAGATGATGTCTCACTCCCAGCAGCAAAAATATCCTGAAAGTAATTAATTTATAAAATGATCAAAAACTAGTTTCCTCTATGAATTGCAAACAATTCTAAGTAAATAGAAAAATATTATAAATAATCTTAAAAGAAAAAACCATTATTCATGTACCCAAGTAAGCTCATTCACAAGTTATAAATGTTGACTCGTAAGAGTGTCTTAAATATCAGGTAATGATTATGGAGAACAATAGACACATGTGAAACACTCTCATCAGTAAATCACTCATCATGAAAATGCTGCACATTGGAGTTTCAATCAACAGTTTAAGATAATGTATGATTAGAATGCAGGAAGAATCTTAACCAGCTTTTCCAAGTAGATAAGTTGTTATATGGTTTCGAATAAAAAGCACAATGTTGTCCCTTGTATTTGAAGAACTAGTTGTAGAAGCTTTGGACGGCTGCGGGGAATGATGTAAGGGATTGGCTGAATTTGCTTAACTAGATTATAGCTCAATTTTTTGGTGTCTGTAGAGGTAAGTCGATGAGAAAGACCAGCCACATTTTTTCTTTCGTCCTTGCCAACATTGTTTGAATCTTTGGTGACTACACTACTTGTAGTGTGTCTACAATGCGGTTTGTGCTATGGTTACTCTTCTAAGGATGAATGTTGAAGGAAATAACTTTTGTGGTCATCAAGAACCAGAAAATATTACCAGTATGCTGAGACTGATGGAGGGCCATGTGTGGAGACAGCTTGGGAAACTACTTCCGATACCCAATCACTTAATGATTCTAGCATAGCAAGGAATAGGCCCAAGACAGATGCTAGGAAACCTATCAGGTATCAAGATGAGTATATTCAATAACTTGGGAACTCTACGTTTGTTGGGCTGGGACCTAGGACTTGCTGTCAATCATTAAAAATGGTTTTAATCTTCTGTTTGAGATTATCTCCTATAAGTATGGACAACTCTTGTATTCCAAGTTTGAATAAAAAAAACCATTGAGTTAGCTGTCAAAGCTTCTCTTTTAGCTTGTATCTTGTTATTCCAATCCCAATTCTCTGCAAATTCTAGTTGAACTGCATCAGAGACCCCAGATCCCTTCACCATGGTAGCCAAGGTTACTTGACGCGGTCGACATGATTGGAAGATATGGTGAGGTGACACAACTATTCAGTCTCACAATGCCTGGTGAAGTTAAAAGTGAATTGTCATATGTATATTTCCAAAAGTTTGAGGCCTAATTTAGGGTTAAGTCCAAACCAGACAATATTTGACTATGTGTGGATGCAGATCATTACATGTTGTACCAGAGACTAAACCATCCCAAGGTGTGTGGCTCCAAAGGGTTCGATACCAAAGCAGATAATAGTTGATTGATGTCATAGATTAAGAAAAACATTGATATAGTTTTTGGAGTAAAAAAAATTGAAATTTGAAAAAGTGATTTGACTTATTAAAGCTTGATATCAAGGGAAAGTGTGTGTACTTACAAAGATAACTGCTTTGATGTTCTCACTAGTTAGGGAAAACTCAAGCTCATTTCCGTGATCATGAAATTTAAGGAGAACATCTACCAGGTCTTCCTCTGCTTCACCCTTAGTGACCATATCCCTTTGATGTTCTTTGATGATGTTTCCCATTATCCTGTCAGCTTCTTTATGCAGCCTCTCAAGTTTTGGCCTCATTCCACTTAAGAGATGAAGCAAACTGACAGAAGGAAAAACATCTGCAAGAGCGAAGCCAGATACTGCCTTTGTAACTTCCTTCACAATGTATATGAATTTTTCTTGATCCCTGTTCTTTTTACCAAAGGCTGCTTTCGAAGTGATGGTATATGTCGATGAGTAAATTTCCTGTGTAAGATTGATAGGTGATCCTGCTCTTGAGGCAATCGATTTAATGAGATTCCGTACCTCTTCTTCCCTAATAGGTTGGTAAGATCGAACACGTTTTGCATTTAAAAGCTCTAGAGTGCAAATTTTTCGTAATTGTCTCCAGTATTCACCATACGGTGCAAAGACAATGTCTGTAAAATTGTAAAACAAGATCCTTGGGGCAAGGGCTTGGGGCCTGGATGCAAAGATAAGATCATGGGTTTTCATCACCTCTTTGGCAAACTCTGCTGATGAAACTACTACGGTGGAAACTTCTCCAAGCTTTAGGTGCATAAGCGGTCCGTATTTCTTGGCCAAGTCTCTTAGTCTTTGATGTGGTAGAGAGCCACCGAGCTGGTGCAGGTTTCCTATAACGGGTAGCTTCCATGGCCCTGGCGGTAGATTTGAGGCTGAGCACTTGGTTTTGCCTCTGATCTTCCCTATTTTCAGTGCCATGATCATAAAGAGCAAGAAGGCTAACAGGACTTGGAAGGAAGGGCACTGAATCTCCATGTGGAAAACAAAGGTTACTTTGGATTATAGTGGCTTTTGGTGAACCTTCAAACATTTGACATCTATGTATAAGGAAGGGCAACCTTCTTCCTAAGTTATTATTATTATTTTTGCTGATGCAAAGATTCTCTCAACTGATTAGTATCTTTTTCTTTTAATTAATAATCTTTAAATATTTTATCACATGGAGATTTGATAGTTGTATTATTGCTTCAAATAAATATTTATCAGAGGTAGCTTTGGAGAAATCAGTTTACTTGAAATAAAAAAACAAAATGTCAATGCTTTGCGTCAGATTGCAACCTCTGACAATCCTTTTCCAGCGGTACTTAATAATTAACAACCTCAATTAACAAAGGTGAGATCGTTCCACATTTTCTATTTTCTTTATTTTCAAAGGATAACCTGGATCTTGAGGATATATAAATCTTTATTTTCAAAGAGCTCTGCCAAGTGTTTGATTAGTCCAAAATATAACTTAATAACTGATGAGTCGATTTTATATTATATATTTAATATCATTCTTAGTATATTTTGGTTAATATGTTGGAAGAATTTTGATACTTTGAATTATATTTCCAATATAGGACTTTCAACTTCCTCTGGAGCAAAACATAATCAAATGGACGAATTTTGGAGTAATTCCAGTTGGAGGACGTACGTGAGTCACTTAGCTTGATCGTATCAAAATATCAGACTTTTCCACCAAGCGATGATTTCCTGGCGAATAAATGAAGGAGCAGTGCGCTATGCTGGAATAGTGACGTTTTGGGCTTTTATTGCGTTTTGGAGCCCAAGATGACCTCGGATGGGTTCGTGGCCTTCTGGAGAAGTGTTCGGAATATTTTTATCTTTAAAACGAGCTATCTTGGGCCAGATTTGGGGGAGATTTGAGACTAAAACGTGGCTGGGCAGATTATGGGCAGATTCTCCTAATCCAATTTGGACTTTATTTCCTAGTCTTATTTTACTTTAACTTAGTTTCCTTGTGGGGATTGGGTAGCTAGGTTTTAGGAGGTATTTAAGCTCCTTTTCACAGAATTTAAGGGGTCTCCTTTTAGAACTTCTTTTCGGCTTTGGGAGCAATTGCTAAGGTTTTGGATTTTCGCTACTTCCAAGTGTTTTCATTCTTACTCATTCGAATGATATTTTCTTGGATTTCAATTATGATTATGTGTAACTAATTCCTTTTGCTAGGGTGAGGCCGTAAGCCTAGCATGAATATGTAGTTTTATTAATTTGCTTATGAATGGATGCATGTTTGCTTTGAATTATTAATCACTGTGTTTAAAACTATCTATCTATTTTAATGACTGATCACCATTAGGATATGTAGACAAGTAATTTGATGCAATTTCTGTTGGAACATCACCCTGAAATTGAGGAGGGCTTCTTGTGATTAGTAATTGTAAGTTCACTTAAGGCGAACATCACGCTCTTAAGGGTTGCATGGTTTTTCAAAGGGTTTTTACAAAGCTTAATGAGTCTTGCATGTTTATATTTGATCTGAACATCACAGACGGATTGCATGTTAGATATACGTTTTCGCTTGAACATCACAAGGAAAATATGCATTAGGAAAACCTAACCTTCAAAGCATATATGTGGAAATTCATAAGTAATTGATAGAATTGCATAGGATTGCGACGGTGTTGGCTAAACCCTAGTTTTCTCTAAATTGTTAGTCTTTAAAAAGAAATCGTTTTTCTTCTTTGCTGTTATTATTTCCCAACTTTCAGATTTCTTTTACTGTTAGTTTAATTTTTTCAAATTCATAAACTTCAAATCTTTGATAAAATCTATTTTAGTTATTAATTAAGAGTTAGTTTAATTACAGATTAGTCAAACAATCTTTGGGGACAACGACCTTGCATGAGCATTTATACTACAATTACCTTGTATTCTTGCAAGTATTTTCAGTGATTTTAACCCTGTTTGCACAGGTACTAAAAATCCTATCAATAACAGTGGAGTTAAGTCCACCAAACCACAGAATGTACTCGTGTTCATTTTAATTGAAAAAGTCCCATCCAGTCCAGCTCCCCAAACAGGACCTAATGATTTTATGTTACACTTCGAAACCACCTTCAAAGCATAAAATAAAAAACATTAAGCATCCGCTAAATAAACATTATCATGATACAACAACTATTATAGGAAATTATACAAATTGTTGTAAGGACAGTGAGGTGCAAGTTACAAGTAAAATTAAGCAGTAACCTATTGCTTGGAGATGCTTTCCAAATCCTTGAAAAGAAAACAAAAAAGATAGAGGAGGTACTAAAGTCAATGCATGGGCAATTGGTAGAGAAGAGAACCAAAGTATGATAGACTACAACAACAAGAGCACCTAATAAACATTGAGTTCACATACAGCCTAACAAAACCACACAGGAGCTCTTCTAGAAAGGAACTAACTTATTAATGTATATCTCATTTAGTGCTGGAAGGAGAATATGCCCTGGCATGCTTTGTACTTTCTCTCTGTTGGAATTAATCAAATACTTGCCAGAGGATTTGGATGATGTACTAAGGACAGTGAGATGCACATTACAAGTTAAAAATATAGGTGAGATGTCCATTACATATTGAGTAATAAATAGTAAACAAAAACTTGACCAAAATCTTTTAATTAAAAAAAAAAAAGTTTGGAAAACAGCTACAAACCACTCTTATACAAACAGGTCTTACCAATTAATTACAGGAAAGAGATGCCAATCAAATAAAGACAATCTTCGCATTACGAAAATGACATTGCTACATCCTCTGTGTTATATGTAAAATTGCAGGTTACTTGACCGATAAGCCACTGCAATCAAAATTCACTTTGTTTTCCTCATGGGGCTTCAGTGGCTCCCTTCCTTACAGGTCTTGTTTACCTTCTTGCTCTTTCTGATTTTGGTGCTGAAAATAGGAAGAGATGCAAAACCAATTACTCTGCTTCAAATCTATCCCCCAAGGCCATGGAAGCTACCATTCATAGGAAACATACAACAGCTTATTGGCTCTCTACCTCATCATGGACTGAGAGACTTGGCCAAGAGATGTGGACCTCTTATGCACCTACGGCTTGGAGAAGTTTCCACCGTTGTAGTTTCATTACCAGAGTTTGCTAAAGAGGTGCTGAAAACCCATGATGTTATCTTTGCTTGAAGACCCCATATCCTTTCTGTACAATGTACAAGCATTGCTTTTGCACCATATGGTGATTACTGGAGATAACTACGAAAAATTTGCACACTGGAGCTTTTAAACACAAAACATGTTCAGTATTACCGACGAATTCGTGAAGACGAAGTAGTGAATCTCATTAAATGGGTTTCTTTAAGAGCAAGATCACCCATCAATCTTACAGAGGAACTTTACTCATCGACATATAGCATTGCTTCACATGCAGCTTTTGGTAAAACAACCAAAGATCATGAAGGATTCATATATGTTGTGAAGAAAGCTATGAATGTGGCAGGAGGCTTTGATCTTGCTGATGTGTTTCCTTCTGCTCATTTGCTTCATCTTATAAGCGAGATGAGGCCTAAACACCCCCCTAGCAAATTGGGCAATGTCAGAAATGATAATTAAAAACTCCAAAAAATTATGAAAATGGCTCAGGATGAGGTGAGAGAAGTGTTTAATAGAAAATGTAGAAAATATATTTCCTTGTATTAAACAGATTACACAAAGTCCTTATTTATACTAATACATGATATCTACTTAAGGTAGGAAATAATATAGACATGAATACAATCCGATTTACAACAGGAAAGGCTAATTGCTAGGAGGAGATTGTGAAGTTGACTTTCATGTGTGCTAGGAAAGGAAAGCTGCATTAACACCCCCCTAGCAAATTGCACGTCATAGGATCCACAAGTTTGGAAGGCATATGCTGATGGAATGGTTTGTGAAGGGCTTTGGTAAACAAGTCCGCAGGTTGGTCGACAGAAGGAACAAAGCAAACTTGATGACTTCCAAGAGCAACCTTTTCACGAACAAAGTGATTGTCCAATTCAAAGTGACGTGTGTGGGCATGGAAAACTGGATTGGTAGCCATGTACGTGGTGCTGAGATTGTCATAAAAGAGTTGGATCAGGAACCGAAGACGCACACCCAATTCATGAAGAAGGAAGCAGAGCCAAGTGGTTTCGGCACAAGCATGAGAGAGGGCAGGATATTCTGATTCTGTACTAGAGTGTGAGATTGTGGGTTGTTTCTTGGAACACCAGGAAATGAGGTTAGTTCCAAGAGTAATCACATATCCAGTGGTCGACTGACGAGAATCTGGGCACGCAGTGTTAACGAAATTGTAGAGCACAAAATCGTAGCAAAATAGTGTGTAGTGGTAAGTGAGTATCGTTCCGCAGAGACTAAGACTAATTAACTGAGTACTGATTATGATCAATCCTAAACTTTATCTGGATGTTCGAATGGTGAGGCTTTGATTAACAAGAATGAACTAACATAAACAATAATAAAATTCGGCAAACACTGATGGTATGAGCACTAGGGTTCCGATTTCACCATAGCCAATTCTACCCTATTCCTGTAGCCAGTTAATCCTAATTATTATCCATGTTAATGGTAAATTTCCCTTAATTATTCAATATGACATGCCTATCTATACCAAAAGTATTCCTACAACCGTCCCACTCTATGCCTAGATGAAGAACTAAGAAGTAGAAACCCATTAAGTTCTATGGAAATTTATGGAAACCACACAAGCCTCGATTAACCTTCTAGTTCACTCAAGTAACCTGTGGTATCCATTCTCTAATTTATTTTAATTCCCTTTCTTGAGAAAATGATTCCACAAAGAAAGGAATTGTGCAGTACGAAATAACAAAAAACGGATTCATTAAAATAAAAAGGAAGACCTTTTACTCAAATTGTTTCTTTTTTATTGGAATCGATGAAAAAAATCCCGGGGCGGTTCATGAATTTGGAATAAATTTATGGGTTAAGAAGTTGGAGTAAAGAGTTGTTGTTGGAAAATTTAAAACTGGAAAGGATTTTTATAATTTTTATGAAAATTGAATAATAGTGTAAATTAAATAGAATCATGGTTTAAAGGTATCCATTAAACACAATCTTAAAAAAAATATCGATGATTGGATTCATTTCAATTGAGTGATTTAATCCGGTATAAATATTAGAAAGGGCGGAAACACCATCTTCGCAAACATGAATAGATATATATCCTTATTTCACAATTTTTCCCAAAAAGGATTTATCTTTATCCCCAACCTCGGAGGAAGGATTTTTCTTTGATGAAAAGTTTTCTACTTTTAGAGTTAAAATTGAATGTACATACCTATCCAAAATCATATGAATGACTTACTATTTACGGTGACATCACGAGTATCGATGATATAGGCTAAGTATCCCACACATCCCTTCTTGAGTAACCGTCTAGCTGTTAAAGCTATATTAGACAAGATTGGAGGACTTTATGCTCATGACGAAAAGTAACTTCAGGTTGTCCCGGACTTCGAAGCACAACTTCCTTTCGGAAACAATTGACGAACGCATAATGCTTCTCCAACCAATCCATTCCCAAGATAACATCGAGGTCAACCAAATATAAGGGAATCAAATTGGCTTCCAACACCACATTACCCACTTGAATTTAACTATCTCTAACTACCATGTTCGCATAAAGGAAAACTCCCGTTGGTAAGGAAATACCAAAACTCCCGACAATGGGTGTAGATCTAATACTTGCAAAAGGTACAAAACTATGTGCAATAAACGAGTGTGTGGCCTCAGGATCTATTAAAACATGTGCAAGAAAACCAAAAACAGGTAGCATACTAGTGAGGACATTTGGTGTGGCCTGTGCCTCCTGCTGGGTCATAGATAACACACGGACCTAAGTCATTGAACGCCCCGACTGACCCCTCCAATGCCTACCATCTCTCCCACGGAATGTAGATTGAACCCTAATACTAGATGAAGAACCAACAGCAGATGAAGAGGCACCATTATGACTTTGACTCTGACCACGGTTACCTTGCCCCTATTGGGCCACATTTCCCTGCCTTGCAGTACCACCTTGAGAGAGAAGAGGACACTCACTTTTAAACAGCTGATGAAGAGGCACCATTCTGACTTTGACCTAATCGCAGTAGAAACAGCTTGTGCTACCCCTTTGACTTGGACCACTGCTTTGCATAAGATGTGGACAATCCCTCATAAAGCGTCCAATTTGTCCACAGTTGTGACAAGCTGAACTAGTCTGCCATGAAGAATCTCTTGACGTAATAACCACTGATTGTTGATCGGAATTCTGACTCCAAGTTGGCATAGGCCCAGATCTTCCACTTCCTGAACTGGATCCACGTCCACCGGACCAACCACTACCAGTAGAATTGGAACTGGATCCGTATCTCTTTGATGGACCTTGACTCGGTCCACCAAAGCTAGACATGTCCCTCCAACGTGCTAAACTAGCACTGATCTCCTTCAATACACAGTCCGCTGCTTAAGCCAGCATTCTCATAAAAGGATAAGTGTTTGCAGTGACTATTGCCTGAATGTCAAGCCACAGACCTTCCTCAAATCATCTACAGACATTGACCCCTCTTCATTTGGAATCAACTTTGGAGCAAACCTAGATAAGTCATTAAACTTGTGCTCATACTCCAATACAGACATTGACCCCTGTTTCAAATTCAAGAACTCGGTTTTTCTTCGCATATCGGTATGAGCGTGGGTAGAATTGCTCATCGAAGATAAGTTGAAACTCCACCCAAGTGATGGCAGTAGGATCAGCATAATCCCTACAAATAGTCTTCCACCAATGGTAGACATTCCTTTTCAGGAAGAAGGCAGCCAACTGAACTCAATCTTCATTGGGGCACCTCATAACTTCAAACACTCTCTCCAGGTCGGTGAGCCAATTTTCAACTTCTGCTGGGTTTGCACTGCCAAAGAAGTCATGAGCCTCTAATTTTTGGACTCTTTTAATATCTGAAGCTTTAGTGTTACGTCTCCCTTGCAGGGCTGCAGTGATTGTTCAAGTGAATTGGTAAAGCACATGATGTTGGTCTAGCTCATTCTCACCCCTTCCTCACCGATAGGTGGAGGTGGTAGTAGAGGTAGAATAGGCTCCCCAGCCTTAGGAAAACGAGTCCTCGGCCTACCACGTCGAGGAGGCATGGTGCTATAAGAAGGAAAACAAGGAAGCCATTAGTTTCAAGAATTCACAAGAAGTGTGAAGTTCGAAGTGTGACAGGATCCACCCCGAATTCCTTAGAAACTGTGACGAACCTTGTGATTTTCCAACATCCACCCAATGCTAGGCCCACTTACAAACATCATCCTCTTCTCCAAAAAACAAAGGAGAAGAGGGTCCTTTTCTGAAAAACGGACTTTTCCCAAAAATTTCTACCTATCAAAACACAATTATAAACCCAACCAATAGCATGCACAATACAATAGCACACAGTTTACATAATAGACCTCTGGCCTTACATCCAATCCTAACATGAGCGATAACAGAGCAATATAAAGGAATTCAGTTCACGAATGGAACAAAGTTCAACGGAAATAGAAACAATAAACTTTGCCCTACAGAAGTTCGGGGCTAGAAAACTCAAGTCCCGCCTCAGCTGCTCGGCTCAACCGCTGAGCTCATATCAAGCTACAGCCTCGGGGGGTACTAAACAGAAAATTGTGAGTGGACAAAAATAAAGTTTCACATAGTTAACAACATACTAACCGCACCGTTTGGAGAACGATTCTAAAACATGTATTCAAATCCGATATATATAAATATAGTTAAATTAAACCAAGGTATAACTAATATCCCGTAATGGTACACTAATACCCAAACCCACTCAAAACTTTTCCCTTTTTTCCAAACCATCTCACCCAGAACGTGTGCCGGTTGGCACAGCGAGAGAGGAATGATCCTCACCAATAAATAAGGGTAAAGGTATACGTATTATATATATATATATATATCTATATGACCACTACCAAACTTGTACCGAGAAAACAATCCAACCAAGGAATTGTTTGACTAGACCACATGGAAGAATCCTCAATTAATTATGTGGCTAGGGGACGAGTTGTCCAACCGAGATACTGGCTCACCAAAACGCACAGCAGAATCCTCAATACTCGTGAGCCTATGGCAAGTCCTACGCGTACAGACAACCCCGCTAAGGGTCTATGAAACACCCCGTCAAGGGAGGCCGGGTCCCGATATATCCAAGTACCCAATGTTTCCAAGTATCAAATCCAAGTGTCTAAGTGCCGGGGAGGTACATAGGGTAGTGCTAAAATCAATCCGGACTAACATAAACCACAACCCAAATCCCATTCCATAGCCTCTTTCCAACAATCCCATGTACCCAACACATATCCCTAGACAACTGGACATCAATTGTTTCCAAAACACAAATCCCAAAATATACATATTCAAAATATGAATAATAGCTCTCAAGATAACAATAAGTCAACCCCAAAATATTCACAACCCTCAAGTATTCAATCCCATGTACCCAACACATATCCCCAGACAGCCGGACATCAATTGTATCCAAAACACAAATCCCAAAATATACATATTCAAAATATGAATAATAGCTCTCAAGATAACAATAAGTCAACCCCAAAATATTCACAACCCTCAAGTATTCCAAAACATACTGATGATTCTATAAAATGCCACAAAGCAATATTTAGAACAATATTAAAGTTTCAATAATCAAGAATATCCCAATATATATATATATATATGTATATGCACAGTTTTCCACCTTTAAAATATAATTATTATTTAAAACAAAGTCCACTCACAGAAAGTCCGAAGCTGCGTGATCTTGAGAGGGTCCTACTTGTTGAGCACGCTGAGCCTGAGTAACTATTAAAGAACACGAGGACTAGATTAAAATAAAGCACTTCTAATGAGAACTTTAAAACAAATTCCTAGTTTTCTAGGTCTAACTATTCATTTTGAAAGGTGGAATAACCTCGGAGGACTCTTGGTCAACCAAGTGGTCAAACTTCCCGAAATTGGTCAACCGTGCCCGCTAGGCCCACGACCTCTAATTTCCGATTTGAAAGTTCCTACATGTTAAACAAAGTTTACTAAACACATCCTACAAGTTTGGTGCTCTGTTGGAAAGAGCGGCATACCAACTTTGGAGCTAACCAGAACACAGAAGAGGAGAGTTCAGAGGCAATACTGCACCTTCCTCAAGAACAAGGATCACACACAGGTACTTCCAGAGACCAGTTAAGCCAAAAAAGGGAAAAATCTAGAAGTATATTCTCAGTTAGAACAGACAACATATGAACCAGAAGAGTTGACGAAGACAGAATCTCCAAGAAAACCTTCTATTTATCATGTCTCACCCCCAGTCAATCAGTTAGAACCTTCACAATCCCAAGGTCAATTCGGATCTGTTCCAGTAGAAGGACAAAAGGATTGGATTGAAGAATATGAAGAGGAACAATTGGATTACGAAACATCTGCAGATGACTAGACTGGACTCCTCGAAACAGATGGGCAAGAAGATTGGACAGAAGAATATGGAGAAGAACGTATGAAGTACGATGGAGAACTAGAGGAAGAAACTAAGGCTTTCGGTGAGTGGCATTAGTATGGTGTTTATCCTGCCAGAAAAGTTCAGGGTAGCAGAAGGACAAAAGAATACTTTGGAAAGAGATGTACTCTCTCAAGAAACTTTTGAATTCAAATTGGCAGAAGTGGAAGAGGCGCCGGAACAGCAAATACCTACCGCCAAAACAGGCAGAACTGCCATGAAATTAGCCGCAGAACAACTGTGCTTTTCCGAACCTACCAAGGAAATGGTCAATTATCTCAGACCTTTGTTCATAACAGCTAACTTTGGGGGTGTTCCTATTCCCAAAGTAATGGTAGATGGAGGTGCAACCATTAATCTTCTACCTCACAGGTTGCTGATCAAGATGGGCAGAATAGAGAAGGATCTAATTCCAACACGCTTAATGGTCACCAACTTCGCTGGGGGCATCACTAAGACTCATGGAATACTAGATGTGGATGTCATTGTAGGAACCAAGAAGCTGAAGATTGCCTTTTTTGTGGTAGACACCACTTCTACCACTTACAATGCACTGCTTGACAGAGATTGGATCCACCAGAGTTTGTGTGTTCCTTCCACTCTACACCAACAGTTGGCCCTCTCGCATGAAGAGGGTTTTATGGAAATTGTGGAGGCCGGCCCATGGCTATTCTTGCCATCTGCATTATGTTTTGAGGCCAGGTATTATCATGATGACCTCGGTCCTTTCACTTTCTTTTGAGTTAACCAGGACAGTCGTCCCCACGGTGTCACGGCCCATAAACTCATTGAAGAAGGTCTGGCTAGTTCTCTAGAGGACTGGAATAAGCCCTACATTCTCAACCTCCAGAGTTCTGATGTTTAGCTCAAGCCAGCAGGAAAGGGATCGAGCGGCAACAATCCAATCCATTACAAATAGATTGTTGGTACATTGGGAAGAAATGAGGCTTTCTATGTATAGTCCAGCCATTAACATGGCAGAATTCATGCATGAGAGTGTAGAAGAACATGATGGAAATCTGCAAGAGAGAGAATTGGAATTCACACCAGCAGCACTGGATAATTCCCTGCCAGAAGTAGAGGATCCTTTCCAAGAAATAAACCTGGGGACAGAAGAGGATCCCAGACCTACTTTCATCAGCACATTACTAGAAGAGCCAGTAAAGAATGAAATCATTGCACTTCTGCATGATTTCAAAGACTTTCGCATGGCACTACCACGAAATGCCTAGACTGGATAGAGGATTGGTGGAGCACAAATTGCCAATAAAAGAAGGATACTTGCCAGTCAAGCAGGCCAGAAGAAGGATGTCCATGGAGACAAAACTGAAAGTCAAAGAATAAGTGAAAAGGCTGGTTAAAGCAAGTTTTATCAGGGCAGCCATTTATGCTGATTGGTTGTCCAATATTGTACCAGTTCTTAAGAGAAAAACAGGGGCAATCATAACATGTGTGGACTACAGAAATTTGAATGAAGCATCTCCCAAAGACGAGTATCCCATGCCCATGGTAGATATGATGATAGACGGAGCTACCCACAATCAGATGCTATCATTCATGGATGGCAATGCAGGGTACAATCAATTAATGGTGGCATAAGAAGATATCCACAAGACAACCTTCATGTGTCCAGGGCATATAGGTGCTTTTGAATACACTGTAATGCCTTTTGGCTTGAGAAATGTAGGAGCCACTTACCAAAGAGCGATGAATTTTGTTTTCCATGACATGATAGGTCATTCTCTAGATGTGATGTGGTAATTAAATCCCCAGAAAAGGGAGATCATGTATCAAATCTAAAAAAGGAATTCCTAAGGATGAGACAACACAAGCTGAAAATGAATCCCAAGAAGTGCGCTTTTGGGGTTCAAGCCGGCAATTTCTTAGGTTTCTTGGTCCACCAAAGAGGAATAGAAATCGACAAAAACAAAGCAAAATCTATCATGGAAACTTTACCACCTCAGAACAAGAAAGAATTGCAGAGTCTCCTAGGAAAGATCAACTTTCTAAGAAGATTTATATCTAATTCTGCAGGAAAAATCCAGCCATTCTCCTCCTTGTTGAGATTAAAACAAGAACAGGAATTCAAATGGGAGGAGCAGCACCAGCAAGCTTTTGAGGAAATCAAGCACTACCTCTCAAATCCGCCAGTTCTGTCCTCGCCAAAGAGAGGCAGACCACTCAAGTTATATGTTTCTGCATCAGAAGTATCCATTGGGAGTCTATTAGTTCAATATAACAAGGAAGGGAAGCAAATGACAGTCTATTACATGAGCAGAACTCTGACAGAAGTAGAAAGAAAATATTTTGCAATTGAAAGGTTTTGTTTGGGCAGTTTTCTTCCTCTTATTCCCTTTGGCAGAAGGAATTGCCTCAACACTTGTCTGTTCTGCCAGTGTCTCATGTGCATCTCCTTCATATATTGCACAGAGAAGAATGGGTTAGAAGGCCATTCAGTAAGGAAGAAATAAAATGGCAGAATTTAGGGACCTACCTTCAATGACTTGAGCATTAACATCCTTAATGGTTTGCACGATGAATCCTTTGGCCTCCTCGCCAGCAAAAACGGTCCAAGAATCCCAACTATCAAAAAGCACTTTGGTAGCAGTACTTGAGGCAGGCAAATCTTGGAATCTGGCTTTCCACCAAGCATCGAACTCGACAGAACTACAGGAATTAGGCTCCCAGGATGGTTAATGAGCATCCACACTATTGTTGATCTTGTTCACAGAGCACCTGCAGTCCTTGTGAACTTCCAGATCATTTGAATCTATCGAGAAAGTGGTCCGATTACAGCTTCTGTATGATTTGAGTGGAATAAGCTGAGCGCAGCCAAGTTGCATTGCACAGAAGTTGAGATGGTACACCTCTGCCCCCAAATGATAGTTTTGAGGCTTCCCACCACCAAAGGGCAGGTCCCGGGGCAAAGTCACGCTCAGGAACTTCTTCCTAAAGTCTATTCTGGCCGCTGCTTCTTTTGGTTCCTTCTTAAACAGTTTGAATCCATGCTGCAACCAAGGATAGGTCCTTCTGACCACCACTTGCCATTGAGCTGCAGATCTCTTAGTGCAGTGCCTGAAGAACATCAGGTACTCTTCAATTGAACACTTGGGCACTTCTGCTGACATTAATGGAACCGCCAGAACTTGATCTCCAGGCAGAACTATATATGGGAACCTTAGTTCTGGGAAATAGACTTGCAGATAGGTTCAAAGGATTCTCCAAGGTGGCAGTGTGCAGGTTCTTGTACAAATGAGCCAGAACTGTAGGCCCAAGCCCTACATCAGTATGGTTATGCAGTGCTTCTGCCAGGTGCCTGTATTCGAGCAGAATTGCTGAGGAGCGATTTGGGAAGACAAATATGTTCAGCCAATACAAAAGAACAACATATGTTGTTGATCCCTATCCTTCTTTGAGCTGAATTTCTTGAGATAATTAGAAAATGAGCAGTTCTGGTTGATTGTGGCTAGAACAGAGGAAGCAAATTGAAAGGAATCAAGGGCTGAGTACAGGAAAGGGTAAAGGATTCTGAGAAATCTAAGAGGAATCAAGGTCTGAAGAAGTTAGGTTTCGAGTGAACAGGAGCTGAGGTTTTTAAATTTCTTAAAAAGGCTCGAGATCATGGGAAGAAGAAGACAAGACGCCACTTGATAATAACTAGCTAGTAACTACCCATTTTCCCACGAAGTCTAGTTCATATAGGCAGACGTCGCAGACGTGGGCTGATTGCAATGGAAGGAAATGGCGTGCACAATTAATGGCCAAAACATTAAGTCTGAAACCGTTCCAAAACATTTTAGGCTTAGGGGGCATTGTTTGGGCCTAATTTACCACGCCCAGTCCAAAATCAAAAAACCCATGTCAATTTTGGGCAACCACCGAAGTTTTGCTTAAAATTGGGCCAATTCTCAACACACCCAGGCCATTTTTTTAGAAAAGGCCCATGAGACAAAACATTTGGGCTTTTTATCCACTAAGAAAAATAGAGACTAGCCTAGCAGATCTTTTCTAACAACCCCACGTGACTACTTGGCTTTGAAAAGTCAACCTTTTCAACTATTACAGAGAAGTTGATAGGAAGTTAATGAAGGCAAGTCTTACAGGAAGACTTCTCTATTTTTTTTAGCCAAAAGAAGAAGATCAGAATCCCTTTTTATATATATAGAGAAGCTCTGTACCAAAACAGGTGACCTTTCCAAGAGATAAGCAGACTACGTTTTCAAGAGATGAGTAGAGAATGAGGGAGTTATTCAACAAGAAAAGCAAACTAACCATCATGGCAAATTGTGTTCTTTCTCTTTACAAGGAATAAACAGGGAACAAAGAAGAGTTGGTTTTTCTTCCAGAAAAATCAAGGAAAAGACCTCCATGAAAGCTAATTGTTGATAGCCCTTCTCTACCAAAATAGTAGTTTTCTCTTCTCTTATAACAAAAAAAATAAAAAAAAAAAACAAAAAAAATTTAAAAGATTTGTTATTAAAAGATTAAAAGCCTCAGTCCAGCATTTCTATAAATATGAGAGGAGATGAAAAGGTAGCCAAAAAATCAATCAAAACAAAAACTCTTATGATCACAATTGACAAAATGATCACTTGATCTCAAAAGCCTTCAAACACCGAAGCAACCAAAGCTCATTGAGCCACAAAAACAAGTTAGTTATAATTCAAAATCTCTTATTTTAGTTCGGTTCAAAAAAAGTCATACAAAGCAAGATTTCTCTCGTTACAAATTTGGTTCAGCATAAGCCAAATCAAGTAGAGTCCGGGTTTTTACAAATATGAAAACCCCAACAAATTTATGGAGAGCCCTAATCAAGCATAACAAGTGCTACAATGTAGTTCCAGCTCAGTAATCATCAAATCCAGCCACTTCTGCCCCTTTCAAACTGAAGAGGCTCCAATTCTGCCCATTCAAAAAGCCTTCCAGGGCTTAAATAGATTAAAGCTCTGCCAAACTTGAACGTTGGTATCGATTTACAACTGAAACTTGACAGTTGAAGGTGTTGATGTTCCAATCTAGCACAAATATATCCAGTCCAGTCTGGATCAAAAGCAGCTATCCAGGTAGAAACTAAAGTCCGATGTTTCTTTTATCTCTTTCAGAGTTGGTCTTTTCCCTTTTTAGCTTTGTAAAAGGCAGTTTAGCCAAAAAATAGTTCACCTTCTTATCATTCATTCTGGCTAGAACTACCAGTTTTGTACTGTGAAAAATTGTGAAGTCCTTACTAGTCTGAGGCAAGAAAAGAACTTACTTGGGAGATATTCCTCACCCAAATTCACAATCGTTTGTTTAGAAGTTAATAACTTGGGGCGCATGTTATCTAATTTTAAGAAGTCTGCTAGGATTTTTATTGCGAGCAGTGGCACGCTCATACACAAAAGAAAATTGACTTGTTGACCACAAATGGTTTTCAAGCCAATGGGGAACTTTACCCTACCATCACAGGAACAAATCTAAAACGGGTGAACATTTGCCTTCATAGAACCTTGAATTCTTGACATACCTTGATACACAAACCACAAACCACATACCAAACCTTGTTCTATAAATCCCCACGCAGCTGCTAACTTTGCTCTTGGATTTATGAACTAATTCTTTACCAAAATCCTCCCTTTTCATCAAAGCACCCATCCAACTTTCCCTCCTCTTGCTCCCAAAAACAACCTGAAATGTCGTTGAATCTACCTTTTCTTTCCCTTTAAACCATTGGGACGGTTTCTTGGGCCTGGACTATGCTAATGATGATGCCTCCACCTCAAGATAAGAAGCATCTCTTCGATTGCCACCAACTCAACAACATTCTCCTCATTATTCCTTGTCTTGCCTTCATATTTGTGGACCTTGTCATCCAACACTATAACTTCTGCACCACAAATTCCCCGATACACTCTTTATCTGTAACCATCACAAGTTCATCATTAGCGTCATCAATAGACATGTTGGCTGCGCTTGCACTTTTGACATTCTTCAACTTGTTCCGCTTCTCCTTCCATACTAGACAATTCCACTTTCAATGGTCTATAGACCCACACTCGAAGTAGTCATCCATGTCCTTGGATCTAGAATTCCTACCATTGCCTTCCTTGCCCTCGCACTTGCTTGTACGACCCCTCTCTAGACTCACATCTTGAGGGCCCTCTTTCGAACATTGAGCCATTCTATGGTGCAACATCACGTCTTGATCGACTTCCTCAAAATTCAGTGTACTCTTGCAGAACATCAACGTCATGAGAAAGTGCTTATAAGACTAAGGCAAGGATATCATCAACATCATTGCCTTATCCTCAATCTTATAAGTCTCATCTATCCTCGACAAGTCTGCAACACACCTATTAAAGGTGCTACGATGCTACATGACATTTCCACCTTCTTCCATCCAACGATTTAGGAGCTCTTTCTTCAAGAAGAGTTTGTTTGACAGTGATCTCGCCGCAACATCTGTTCGAGCTTCTCCTATGTATGCTTTGTGGTGTCTTCAACTGCATTACTCTATACTTCATCTGTAAGGTAATTCTTGATGGAACCCTTAGCAACTCATCGAGCACGTCCTACTCCTCCGTTGTCATGGTTGTTGACCTGTTCTCTTTGCCTACCAAGATGACGGTTAGACCTGCTCTTCTAGCGTATGTTTCATTATTTTTTGCCATAGGGTGAAGTTCTCCTTGCTGGTGAATGACTTCAACTCGATCTTCATACTAGCCAGTTGTGGTAGCCTTCTTGTCGCCTACCATTTCCAACATGCAAACACTCTTAAAAATATAAGAGTCTGGTGCTCACCTGCAACTCTGATACCACTTGTTGTACGAAAACACTCCAATTCCTTGTTTTTCAATGGATATACGACATGCGCACACAAAACCCCAAGAAGAATAAACACACAAACCACAAAGAGAGATAGAGGAAAAACATAAGAGTTATGAAAAATTATGTAGATATTGTTGTGATTTGGCTCACCCTAATACGAGAGGAAGAAGAGGAAACAAGCAGCGGCTGCAGCAAGAGGAGCAATGGAGGAAAAAAAGTCACACAACAATAGGCGATTGGTCGACTTGAGCAATCGATCAGTCGAAATTTTCCAGGGAGCACCTAGTTTTGGACGAAGTGTGTTTTGGCTTGGGCGACTAGTTGGCTTTTGCAAGGTACTAGTCTTTTCGGGACAGAAGCTCCAGGTTTTAAAGTGTGCAAGGTGTTTTTGACATGTAAGCTAGTTTTTTTGGGTTTCTTAGTAATTTAATTGGGTTTAAATTTCCTATTTCTAGTAAACTTGTAACTCAAGTCCTATACACTATAAATAGGACTTTTGTGTATAGGACTTTTGGGGCTAGGTTAATTCTTAAGAGGGAGAGCTCTAGTTAGAGAACTCATGATAGAGAGATCTTAGGAGAGAACTTGAGAAGTTTACAAGGTATAAGTTTTTCTGTTTTTGGTATCTAGTCTCTGCATGAAGAAGAGCTTTTGAGACGAAGAATACCGGCTTCTAGGCACCTAGCCGGATAACAACTATATGGGAGATAAGGTTTTTTGTTGAATATGTTGGATAAAAGAGAAATACAATTGAATCGCGATACGCTAGGTTCTTGTTTGGGGCTCACCGTTGTTGCATCCCTTTCTTCTACTTTATGTGTAGTCATATAGACTATGTACTCCAAGCAATAACCTTGATTGACCAATTCCTGGGAGATCCACGGAAGGCACAATAATGTTTGGATGTCTTCTTCGTTGGGTTTTGCTTACAAGGAGGCAGCCTCTGAATTTGAACAAGAAAATGAGATGGAAAATAATTCAAAATAAATAGTAGCATCAAAGTTTAAATAGTAATTGATATTATTGACAAATGAACCTTAGAGAGGTGAACCAACTTCGTGTTATCTTAACTATTATCCTTAAACATCTTAATGATAAAATTTTAAAAATCTAAACCTTTTCCAGTACCATACAATATCCTTGACCTCGTTGCAAATATGTAGCCTCCATTGACATTAGGGAGAAAGTCATTTTTGGGCCCCCGCTTGCTCAAACAAGTTTTGATGCCTTTTGGCCTAGAGTTTGCCATAAAATGGCACAATCTAAACCGGCATGTTTGGTACCACTGTCCTCCTCCAGAGGATCCCCATGTGGTTAGAGTGAAGCTGCAGAGTGATTTTTCTGGTTCGTAAGTCCTATACCGCGTGCCCTCTGTTCTGGTAATTGTGAGAAATTTAATATTAATTTGTTATTTGAATGGAAATTAATAAAATCCATTGAGTTATGGACATGACCCTTGGGTTAAAGACATCTTCAATTGGGGGGTGACAACTCTTCAAATCAGGGGAAGCATTGTTTGGGATGACAACTCTTCAGACCAAGGGATGCATTGTTTGCCTTTTCAGATTGGGATACCTTTTTAGAAAGGTATTTCATCATCTATAAATAGAGCAATCCTCCTGTAGTTTTATTAATTCGATCAATTCTCTACATACATACTTTCATATATAGAGAGCATTAGAGTTTTCATAAAGAGAGGTTCCTGCATAATTTTGGTTCAAAGTTCCTTGTGAATTGCAGTGCTTCTTTCATAAGGAGTGGAGTCGTTGTATCCTGGGAGGCGAATGCTAGTGAACCATAAGCACCAGTGTGAGGTGCAATTCGTCTTAAGGTCAGAGTGTCTAATACTTGCCTCGACTCAATTAAGGTTATTTTAATTCCATTCTGCTGTTGTAAAAATTTGTTTTGTTTGTAGTGTTTATTTATTTATTTTATAGCAATTTAGCACTCATATTTCCTACAGTAATATGACTATAAATGTTTCTTGTGTTTTTTTTTTTTTTTTTTTTTATGGTTGAGATCAGGATCACCAAACCAAAAAAAAAAAAAAAAAAAAAAAAGAAAGAGGAAATCCTAATATACCAAAATAGCAGAAAAGTAGAACAAAACGAACGGTAAATTATCCAAACCAAGCACTGATTAAGCAAGCAAATTTACGAAATGGAGTTTTGGAGCAATCAATTTACTTGAAATAAATAGTATAGAAAACAAAATGTCAATGCTTTGGTCAGATCTGATTGGTTTTGACAAAAAATAAAATAAAATCTGATTAACAAAGGTGAGATCGTTTCACATTTTCTATTTTCTTTATTTTCAAAGGATAACTTGGAATCTCGAGGATATATAAATCTTTATTTTCAAAGGGCTCTGCCAAGTGTTTGATTAGTCCAAAATATAGTACACTGCCAAGAGTATAACTTAATAACAGGGGAGTTAAGAATTTGAATTGAATCAATTATTTCTCTTACATTTTAGTAAGCACAGGGGACACTGCTACAAAAAAGGAAAAACACGACGGGAATTCACCATCATGTATTCAGTTTTCAAATGGTCGTGGAATCCACCGATATCTTTTCCATAACAAAACCACGACGGTAAATACCCGTCATTGTTAAAACAAAAAAGGTCATCAACAAATAAAAACCGACGTCTTTGTATACTGCAAAAAGACATAAAAAAACAGTCGAGGATGAGAATAGACGACCAACTCTAACAAAAAAACGTCGTTAAAAAGGAAACATATGACATATATTAACAGAACATGGCCGCAAGATAAACATACAACGACAAGAACTAAAACTCAACGCCATTAAATAAAGGGAGTTTCACTAAAACACCCAAAATGGGGGTTGAAATTATAAAAAAACTCAAGCACTATTTAAACATATAAACACACCCAAACCCATCATTACATACACTCAAAACCCATTTATAAACACACCCAAAAGTTGACTTTGGGGTTGATTTTGGGTGTGTTTCTATGTTTAAATAGTGCTTGGGTTTTTTTATAAATACATGTCTAGAATTTGGTTTATTTATAAATTTGTATTAAATAAACCTTTAACGACAAATAGAAATATGACGTCTTTAAATACATAATAAACGACATTATTGACACCTACTACGTCACAACATTTCCAACAACCGTCGTAAAATAAATTTTCCACTTCGATTTTTCTATGAATGATGACGTGGAAATAGATGTCAGGGTCATTACTTACAACGCATGTATGTACAGAGACGACGTTGAAATAAATAAACAACGTCGGTTCCAAATAAATGAGAGTCGTATTACAGAATTTATACGTCATATTTTGAAATATAATCGTTGTGTAAACGGCATTCTACCGCCGTGTAAAATAATTTTAACGACAGGATCTGAAAATAATTTTAACGACAGGATCTGAAAATAAACGACGTGGAAAAATGATGGGGTCATTAATTATGACACATTAATTTATAAAGACGACGTTGTCGTCTATATACAACGTCGTTACCATGAAAAGGCCGCCGTGTTTCATAATTTATACGTCTTCATTAAAAAAATTAACGTCGTCTAATTCATATATCTTAACGTCGACAAATTTACCAATGGACTTCAAATACCGTCGTGAATTCATCCTTTTCCACTTCATTTATGAAAGAACATGCGACGTGGTAAATTCATGACGACGTCGTCTTTTGTAACGTTCAGGTTAGAGATCTCGTCTTTTAGACGTCGGTATTATGGGATTGGAGTCATGTTATTTTGAATTACATGGCGGTTCTTTATGCTTGTCCGACGTGTTATCCTGAACAACTGTTTCACAATAGCGTCGTGGTTCTTCATTGTTACGTTGCTTTAAGACGTTGGTAAATATATTGCGGTCGTTGAATGCTCCAAAACGTCGTTTTTTATTAGAACAGACGTTTGTTTTTCACATTTTTATCTAGACCGTCGTGTTTGTAATCTGGAACCAGTAATTTTTGTACTGATTGTTTTGTGGCCAAAACCTGTATAATGAAAGTGAAGAAATCACATTACAATATATTACAAAATTAATGTCATACACTGCCAATTACATAAAGCATCATTCAATCCATATATCTTCACACCCATCTCGAATATTTTGACTCCCTAACTCACCCACCACTTCATCAAATGTGTCAACATTTGACATCCCTCTAGTAAATGGCTCACACTCAATTCTCACATCACCTAAGACATCATCACCAATAACATCATTATATTCTCTATTAGGCATTGATAACACTACCGACCAACCACGATGCATCAGGTCGTCAACAAAAAATACTTGTTTGACTTGAGAAGCCAAAACAAATTGGTCATTCCTATGTTCAATTTTACTCAAATCTACAAGGGTAAATCCAAGTTCGTCCACTACAAGACCAGAAGTACTATCTATCCAATCACACCTAAAGACTGGGATTGTAAACTTTTGGTAGTCAAGGTCCCAAATTTCTTGAATGACACCATAGAAAACCATATTTGAGAGAATTGGATTTTTATCCTTGGCACTAGCAACTGCATAGTATGTGCAAGTAAATAAACTCCACTATTTTGAGTTGTCCGCACATCATCTTGTGCCTTGATGTTGAATTTAATACCTTTAATAAGATAGCTCCTATATATGGCACTGCCATGTTTGGACCAGCTGCTAGCCACCTTAAATTTTCTGATACGCCATGATTGTCTTCCTCATTAAGTTCACTTTGAACTTGCAAATTAATCATAACTTAATTCAATCTAACATAGAAAGAAGAAAATTAAAAGTCCAATATGTTATTCAATAACATATACCTTGAAGCGTAGCCATTGAATGAAAGTGTTATTGTGCTTATTGTGCAGCCACTTTGTTCTCTTTCTAAATTTTGGATAAGCGGTCTTGATGTGGATCATATGTTGCCTACATGACACAAAAAATTCAAGCATTACAGTCTCAAACATATAAGATAAACATAAGAAATAATTTAAAATGGAAACTTAAAGAATAAAACTCATACGTACTCAATATAAGGTAGGACTTCCTCCGTATTCTCCAAGACATATAGATGTGCTTGGTTCAACAGGTCCTGATCAACTACGCTCACTGTGCAACCTGATAATGGCTTTGAAACTCCCATCTTTTGGCTTGAAGGCACTCCAACTGTACTAACATCAGATAAATGCTCGATACAAAACTCTACAGCTTCTTCAGCTATATACCGCTCAGCAATGCAACCTTCGGGACAAGTATGATTCTGAACATACCCCTTTAGCACTTTCATATATCTTTCAAACGGATATATCCATCTAAAATATACTGGCCCACATAGGCGAACTTCTCTGACAAGATGTACTACTAGATGAACCATGATATCAAAGAATGAAGGGGGAAAGTACTTCTCAAGCAAACACAAAGTAACTACTACATCTTCTTCCAACTTATCTAGCTTGGAAACATCAACAGTCTTTGCACATATAGCATTGAAGAAGAAGCACAAACGAGTTATTGCATACCTTGCAGGCTTCTCCAAAACAGAACGAATTGCCATAGGGAGCAATTGTTGCATTAAGGTATGACAATCATGTGATTTAAGGCCAAGAAGTCTTGAATCTTGTAAAGATACAAGATTTTTTATATTTGAAGAATAACCTTTAGGGACCTTCATACCATAGAAAGATTTGCAAACCTCTCTCTTCTCTGCTCTTGACAAATTCCAAGGCCCGGGAGGCAAACGAGTACGTCTTTCTCCATACTCGGGTTGCAAATCAGTTTTGACCCCCATGTTCAATAAATCTAATCGAGCAGCAATCCCATCTTTATTTTTTCCAGAGATCTCCAGCAATGTACCAATGATACTATCGCAAACATTCTTCTCAATGTGCATAACATCACATGCCTCACAGGAAGGTATTTCCAATACTCGAGATCGAAAAATATTGATTTCTTCTTCCAACAAACTCTGTCACCATCTTCAACCATATGCAACACTTCTTCTCCGGTTTCCCATTAAAAGCTGCACGTTGCCTCCTATATGGATGATTGATTGGTAACCATTTTCTATGCACAATGTAACAAATTTTGTGGCCATTTTTCAACTTGTGACTAGGTGTATCATCGCCGCATATTGGACAAGCTTTATATCCTTTAACAACACAACCAGATAAGTTTCCATAGGTGGGGGAAATCATTAATTGTCCACATTAATGCAGCTCTGAGTGTAAAGTATTCTCCATTATGTGCATCATACACTCCTCCAATTCCATCCCACAAAGATTTTAAATCATCAATCAAAGGCTCCAAGTAGACGTCTATATCATTTCCGGGCTGTTTAGGACCGGAAATCAATAAGGTCAACATCATAAACTTTCATTTCATGCACAGCCATGGAGGGAGATTATATGTAACTAAGATAACTGGCCAGTAACTATATCTGCTACTTAGAGAACTGTGGGGATTGAATTCATCAGATGAAAGAGCCAATCTCAAGTTTCTCGGCTCATTACCAAACTCGGGCCATTTATCATCAAGAAGTTTCCAAGACGGGGAATCCGCCGGATGAGACATCTGACCGTCAATTGATTTTCTAGCAGCATGCCAAGTCAAACTCTTAGCTGTCTCATGTGATCGAAACATCCTTTTAAACCTTGGAATTGGAGGAAAATACCACACCACCTTCGCTGGCACACCCTCTTTCAAGATTGAATCTTTACCTTCCTTCCACCTTGAGATACCACAAGTAGGACAATTAGTTGAATCCTCATACTCCTTCCTATACAAGATGCAATCATTGGGGCACGCGTGCATTTTCTCATAACTCAGCCCCAATGCACACAAAGTCTTTTTTGCCTCATACATAAAGGCCGGTATTGTATTTCCTTCTGTAAGCAAATCGCCCTGAAGTATCAATAATTCTGTAAAACAGACATCACTCATCCCATGTTTTGCCTTCAAATTATACAACTTCACTAATGCCGATAACTTCGTGTACTTTCTACAACCAGGATACAATGGTTGATCTCCATCCCCAATCACATTGGCAAACTCATAAGGATCAGATCCAAAATCACCAAATCATTATCATCCATCTCTATTTCTTCAGACACAAAACTGTACCTACTATGGTCATCATCTTCTTCAACATTTCTACTAGCATTAGTAGTTGCTTCCCAAGGTTCTCCGTGAAATGTCCAATTCTTATAGTTTTGGTCAACTCCATTAAAGTATAAGTGATCCCTTATAATTCCAACCCCAAACAATTTCAAATTAACACATTTAACACATGGACAACGGATATGTGTTGTAGTTAGAAGATTTTCTACAGAAAAGTTCAAAAATGCTTCCACCCCTAACTCATATGCCTTCGATCTTCTATCTGAGTGCATCCATGACTTATCCATCTCCGACACTATACCCTATTATATATAATAAAGTGAAAAGACAAGCAATGACCATCACTATAGCAGATTATATAAAGTTCTAATAGCAAGTAATATACAACACAGACGACGGTTTTTAAACAAAAACAGACGTATTTGGCATATATAGATGACGGATTTTCAACAAACGTTGTCTAATTATAACCACGACGGTAGTTAAAGAACACCGTCGTGTATAAGTAATACAAATGACGGTTTATGAAAAAACCGTCGTCATATGCCTAAAAACGCGTCGATATCCCAGTTTATTTTCAAGATCCCAAAACCCTATTAAGAACACAACATATACATGAAACCAAGCATGAAACCAACATATACTAAGCATGAAAACAATAAATCCATTCCCAATTCAACATAACAGAGAGTGATTAAAAGATCCGACAAAATTAAATCCATTCCCTATTCAACATAACAGAGAGTGATCAAGAAAACATTAAACATAAAATCCATGAACCCATACCTCCAACAACATTATTAACAGATCGCAAACATATATCTAAAACCTTTTAACAAAACAACGTAATATCATTCAATGATTTTACAAGGGGAAGAGAGGGTTTGTACTTACAGGTTGGCAAAATTCACAGATTATGGCCTACTTGGATTCGACAGAGCCTGGAGAGCCCAACTTTGAATTAGAGATGAAGTGAGAGAGCGAAATATTATGTTGCGCGAAATCTGAAAATTTTAGGGTTCAGGGTTAGAAGTATAAAACTAAGAGCCAAATATGAAAATTTTAGGTCGCACGAATATTTTTAGAAAGCGCGCTCTTTAAAACATCGACCGAAAAAACAACCGTCGTTAAAAGTTCACTTTAAACATGACGCTTATTACATTAAAGACGTCGTGGTAAAACTATGTACGACGCAAAATCAAACAGAAGTCGTCAAAACTATGAAAAACCATGGCAAAAGTTCTACCAAAACCGACGTAAATATAGTATTCCACGACTCAAACAATGAACATAACGCCGTTTAGTTTGAAGAAACCACGTCGTCTATTGAACCAATAGGAGTTGACGTTGCATTTTTTGGATTTATTTTGAATATTTTGAATTAAAAATAATAAAATATACTTATATCAACAACAAACCACGTCGGGGTTAATTAATTAACGACGTTGTAAATAATAATAAACGACTCACCTGTAAAAAGGACATCGTTTAAAAAAGAAACCATGGCGGATGTTTCACCATCCCGACGTAAACTCTATTTTCCACGACTCAATCACAGTCGTTAAAAGTAATACCCTAAACTTTAAACCCTAAATTATATATTTTTAAAATATAATTTTATAAATTTTTTTATGGTTTTACAGCCTAATATATAACAAACATAAACCCTAAACCCCCAAAATTATACTTTAACCCTAAACCCTAATAAATAACAACCCTAAACCCCAAACCCTAAACCCTAAACCATCAAACTATAAGTGATGTTATGACTCATCAAAACAATTTTATTTTGGGTGGTCATTTTAAACTTTTATTACTCAAACTGCATTTTTTTGAGGTTTAGGGGAAGAAAATATATCAATGACTTCATAGGAGTTGACGTTGCATTTTTTTGATTTATTTTGAATTTATTTTGAATATTTTGAATTAAAATAATAAAATATTCTTATATCAACAACAAACCACGTCGGGGTTAAGTAATTAACGACGTTGTAAATAATAATAAACGACTCACTTGTAAAAAGAACGTCGTTTAAAAGAGAAACCATGGCGGATGTTTCACCATCCGACGTAAACTTAATATTCCACGACTCAATCACCGTCGTTAAAAGTAATAACCTAAACCCTAAACTCTAAATTATATATTTTTAAAATATAATTTTATAAAATTGTTTGGTTTTACAGCCTAATATATAACAAACATAAACCCTAAACCCCAAAAATTATACTTTAACCCTAAACCCTAATAAATAACAACCCTAAACCCCAAACCCTAAACCCTAAACCATCAAACTATAAGTGATGTTATGACTCATCAAAACAATTTTATTTTGGGTGGTCATTTTAAACTTTTATTACTCAAACTGCATTTTTTTGAGGTTTAGGGGAAGAAAATATATCAATGACTTCATAGGAGTTGACGTTGCATTTTTTTGATTTATTTTGAATATTTTGAATTAAAAATAATAAAATATTCTTATATCAACAACAAACCACATCGGGGTTAATTAATTAATGACGTTATAAATAATAATAAACGACTCACCTATAAAAAGGACGTCGTGTAAAAGAGAAACCATGGCGGATGTTTCACTATCCGACGTAAACTCTATATTCCACGACTCAATCACTGTCGTTAAAAAGTAAATACCTAAACCCTAAACTCTAAATTATATAATAAACGACTTACTTGTTCAATGGACGTCGTTTAAAAGCGAAACCATGGCGAAATTTTCACTAAAACGACGTCCCATGGAAGTACAAACGGTATATCACAACTTAAACAAAAAAGGTGTCGCCGTGTAATTTAATTACCACGTCATATCTGTCGTCTAAATATCCTTTTACGTCGGTTTTTGACATAATTATGTCGTTGGAAAGTTATTACACGTCGGTTATGCAATTTGTTTTTTCTTTCAAATTATGAAAACCTCAACAAATTTTCAGGGAAAAAAAGGATGTATATTATAGACAAAATTTGTACATTATATATTATAGACAAAATTTGTACATATAAAAATATCAAGTGTTCCAAAAATCCTCTACTCCATATGAAGGCAAACAAACTCTGCCCATTCATTCCGGACTTCATTAATGGCTGCTTGGGGGTATGGCGCTTGCTCTTTTCCCTTGGCAAACTGCAATCCATAAACAATGATTATTAAGCTTTACAAAATAAAAAGACATTCAGTCACAGACGATGCTATTTTTCATAACCGACGTAGTATATCGATTCAACGACGGTAATTTTAAAGGACCGTCGTTGATAATACAAAAAACCACATAAAATGTTTCTAAAAATTTTCTTCTTACCTTCTTCTCAAACTCCAAGGAAGGATCCATGATGATGTCCCTCATGAAGCGCATCACATAATACCCGCATTCGACACTGCTAGGTTGCTTTGGTGTGCCTGGCAGAGTGTTCCAAATTGGTGCTTTACGGCCTGGTCTGCCTATGTGGGAATTATAAATTTTTAAAGCATTGTTCACGATGTTTTTGCCCTCCTCATCAACCACACGATTTCCAGGCAGAAGATCCAGAAAATAGACGGTTTCCCTCTTTGCATAGAAAGTAATTAGAGATCGTATCTTGATTTCGTAGATGAAATGTCAAGTTAGAGGTTACTCTGTTACTCTGATGAAGCGAAATGGCTCCACGAGAAATACACTCCAACAATGGATGAATTTATGGCAGTAGCACTTGGTACATCCTACTTGATGCTATCAACCACGTCCTTTATTGGAATGGGAGATATTGTCACAAAAGAGTCCTTGGATTAGGTTCTCAGTGACCCTAAGATTGTGAACTCTTTATCAATACTTGGCAGACTCATGGATGAGGATGACATGAAGTCCCATAAGGTACATATTAATATAAATGCAACCTTTTCTTTTTTATTTATCTCCCCATACCCCCTTTTAACCTTAAAATTCATGTCTATATTTACGTAGTTTGAACAAAAGAGAGGACATATTGCCTCAGCTGTGGAATGCTACATGAAAGAGAACGGTGCCACAGAAGAAGAAACGATAATAGAACTCGGAAAACAAGTAAATAAGGCACGGAAGGACATCAATGAAGAGTGGATCAATCTCACCACCATCCCCATGCCACTACCATTGAGAATTCTGAATTTTGCACGTACCAATGAACTTATGTACAAACATGAAGATGGCTTTACTCATGCTGGAGTTGTACTTAAGGATCTTCTGGTGTCTCTGTTTGTCAACCCTGTGCCCATATAGGCCTAAAATCAAATTTGGTCTTCTTGTCTTTGCTATAAAGAATTAGGTCACCACAAGTCAAGTCTTTGCTTTTTGGATTTTAGAAATAGTAATTTGGTTTGTTTTGGGTCATTTGTCATCATGGGCATCACTGAGAATAAGACTACACTGTTTGTATTGTATTGACCCTTTGTTTGTCAGTTTGTCAGCTCATTTAGTACTTTTAGATTTTATGTGTCGTATAGATTAGTTTGCAATTTATGTTCTGAATAAAACAAAGCCAGCTTCGAGTCCATATTGTGTCATTCAGTAATTGTATTTTTACATTTCTTTTTTTTTTTTTTTATTAGTTAACAACAACAAAAAAAAACGAAAAAAAAAAAAAAAAAAAAAAAAAAAAAAAAGGGAAAGGGAACATCAAAGAAGAGGAATATATACAATAGAATCAAAAAAATTTGTAGTGTATGTTTTCATCCACTCAGAACAGAAAAAAAAACAAAAACAAAAAACAAAAATCATGTCTTCTTCTTCCTTTTCTATTTTCTCAAATTGAAACATTAAAACTTTTATGTTTTTATAAATGAGTGCTCCAGTTTAAGTTTCACACAGGGCCCTCAAAATCTCAAGGTCGACCATGCTCTATGCCCATACAATACAAACTTTTCTGAGCTGGACCAAAATACATGAATTCCTCCATATACACGTGTTATGCATAGCCCAATCCACTTTTTTACTCCATAGCCTAAAACCCAAACATCTTTCTTACGAGTAATTTTTGTATGTTCCAAGTACATCAACTGGTTCATGTACCATCCAAAACATATGAGATATGTGAAAATATTCTCCAATACATGTGTATTAGATGGTACATGAGCCAACTTGTGTACACAAAAGAACATAAAAAAAATTTATCCTCTCTTACAATGTAAGAAATAAATTAATATATAAATAACTGAGATATAGTTATTGACATATTTGTGCAGCACATCCATTAATCAAGACTTGGGAATTTTATTGGGCCTAAAATTGGATTTTAGGTTCAAGGCCCATTGGCTTGTAGCATAAGTTGTAGGTAACTACAGAACCACAAAGCCACAAAAGGCCCAATAAAAAGGCAAAAACGTCCATATGGTGAACCTAATGGATTTGACCCATTTGATGACCCACATGGATCATTTTAAGTTAGATATGGGTCATTTTAAGTTGTGGTAGTGGTGGTGGTGGTGGTGGTGTTGGTTGTGGAGGTGATGGTGGATGTGGAGGTTTTGGAGGAGGTGGTGGTTGTGGTGGTGGTGGAGATGGAGGTGGAGGTGGAGGTGGAGGTGGTGGTGGTGATGAAAGTGGAGTTGGTGGTTGTGGTAGTGGTGGTGGTGGGGATTGTAGTTGTGGAGGTGATGGTGGTAGTGGTAGTGGCAACATGGGGGTGGTGGTGGTGGTGGTGTTAGTTGTGGAGGTGGTGGTGGATGTGGAGGTTTTGGAGGAGGTCGTGGTTGTGGTAGTGGTAGAGGTGGAGGTGGAGGAGGTGGTGGTGAAGGATGAGGAGGAGGAGAATGTGGTGGTGGTGGTGGCGGTGACAGTGGTTGTGGAGGTAGTGAATGTTGTGATACAAGTGGTGGAGTTGGATGTGGAAGTGGAATTGGTGTCATTTTTAAAAATGAATGATGGTATTTTGGGAATTTAAAAAATTCATTAAATGTTCATCTCTGCTTCTTTTGAAAGCAGCTTTGAAAAGCAACAGAGCTTGCTTTTAAAAACTGCTGTCAAAAGATCACTGCTTTTAAAATAATCAGGATATTTTATTTTTACCAAACACCTTAAATTGCACAACTTTAAAATGAAGCAAGTTTTTGGCCAAAAAAAGCAATCCCAAACGAAGTCTAAATACATAGCTTTAACTTTTTTTTACTGAAAATACTATTATGGCACTATCTCAAGTCAATTCTCCACAAATTGCATTTCGATAACATTTAATACCTTTTCAAACCGTTGTATGACAACTATTAAACTGGTTACGTACCTATCTACAAGTTGTCTTTGGCCGCACACTGTATGAGAGAAACCAGTAGGTTTATATATAGTGGCATCTAAAATTTGATTGGCGATAATTGAAGACGACAAACGGTATGCAACCTTGTGATCCCTGCTATGAGTTTGCATCTTTTCACGGTATCCAACCATTGACCTTTGTTTTTTTAATCGAGTTGACAGTTTGCAACATAGAAAATGTATAAAAAATATATTTCACATAGAAAATATTTGGATCCATAATAAATAATGACCAAATACAGAAATAGATAATGTATAAAAAATTACAAGTAGACCAAAAATAAGGAGAACATAAAATATAAAAAACATAAGCTATTGTAGTTATTTTACGGAAGTGTTGGTTTATCTGTAGCATGCGACGTAGGTACAATTATTTTTGTTTTTTTTCATGAGTGTCTATTTCACCCACTTGTCATATTTTCTTATTCATCTAATCTTGTAAATTTTAAAGACAAATTTACCCTTTCATTTTAAAAATTAAGAAAAGATAACATGGGTAGTTATGTTCCATAAAAGTATGACTTATTATCTTAATTTGTTTTTAATTTTAATTTTTTTTAATTTAAAAAAAATGTGAATTTACCATATTATCCTAATTTAATTAATAATTTCAATTCTTAATGTTTGAATTAACTAAGGACATTTTTTGGCATTTTGAATGTTTTACCATTATCTGCCTTTTGCTTATTCATTAATTTTTTTTTGTCAAAAATGCTGAAAATTTTTATTAATAACGAATAGTAAGGTTTACATCAGAAGCAATAATATTAAAAGAATAATGCTACTCTTACCACATTCTCATACCACCTTATGTGGCAGCTGAGGTGGACAGCCACATCAATTAAAATGATTTAATATTTTCTTTTCTTTTATGGTTTATTCCAGTATTTGTTTTTCTAATTACCTTAATTAAAATGCACTTCATTTATTTAATTGATGTGTCATATAAAATGGACATGCCACATCATGTGGTATAGAAATGTGGGATAAAAATGTGGTAAGTGTAGCATTACTCATATTAAAAAGCCAATCAGTTCCAAGGTGATCCCAAACATGTTTACCCCCTTGCTTAGAAGCAAAACCAGCAACAGTATGGGCAGACCTTGAAATATTTAAGTGAGAGGAAATATTTAAGCCAATCAACCCATCAAATGTTATTTTATTCTACTATTTTATACTTACGACACCTCATCAACTCATATATAGCAGCCCTTGATACATTAAAAAATAAAGATTAACAAATAAAAATACCACGTCAACAAACGTGGTTAGACCAATTGACAGTGAATCTGTCCCTTTACACTTAAGTTCGAATTCTTCTTCTGTAATTTAAATTAATCTAGAGTACTTTAGACTATTGCTTATTATATATATATATATTTATTTATTTAAAAATGTCATTTTATTCAATTTTTATACATAAAATAAAATTATGGATTCATAGCAGCTCTTGATACATTAAAAAAAAAAGATTAAACAAAAAAACAGCAGCCCATTAATAGATTTTCCACTATAAATAGCACAATACAACACCTCTTCAACTCATAGCAGCCCTTGATACATTCAATTAAGAGCACATTAGTCATTTCCTCGCACTTAGGAATAAAATGTCTGCTCAAGTTTTAGGTGCATCCCAAGCTCAAAGCCCGAATGCGACTCATGATCATGTTAAGCGACGTTTAGCTAATTTCTCTCCCAGCACTTGGGGCGATTATTTTCTATCATATGCTTCTGTGGTAGGAAATTAATTAGTCCTAAAAATTATTTATGGGCTAATAATACTCATCATGTGCTATAGCTGCGTCGTATATTTTGAATATTTTATTATTATAAAATAATTTTGATTAATAGTTCTAACTTCCATGCACAATGAATGAAGGTCATACTTTTCTTAATATCCTTTTCAATTTGTTTGTGTAGAAAACAGATATCAAAGCAGAGCAAGATGTCCAAGAACTGAAGGACAAAGTGAAGGGGATGATAATGGCTCCAATGCTTAAAAATCCATCAAAAAAATTGGAGTTAATTGATGAGATTCAGCGGTTTGGTGTCTCCCGCCATTTCGAAAATGAAGTTGAGGAAGTTTTGCAGCAAATTCACAAGAACTCTTACGGCGGTGATGAAGAAAATGATTTTGACCTTTTCACAACTTCTCTCCGTTTCCGGTTGCTTAGACAGCAAGGTTACAAGGTTTCATGCGGTCAGTCCTCTCTCTCTCTCTCTCTCTCTTTCTCTCTCTCTCTCTCTCTCTCTCTCTCTCTTATATGTTTTGTTTCATGCGGCTAGCAGACACGTTCAACAAGTTCAAGGACAAGGACGGGAAATTTAAGGAAACACTTGTGGATGATGTAGTAGGACTGTTGAGCTTGTACGAAGCCACACATCTTAGGATGCATGGAGAGGATTTACTGGATGAGGCGCTCACCTTCACCACAACTCATCTCGAGTCAGTGGAAGCGCACCGTTTAAGCCCCTTGCTTGCAAAACAAGTAACCCATGCCTTGCATCAACCATTCTGGAAGGGCTGCCAAAGGCCAGAAGCAAGGCGTTACTTGGCTATCTTTGAGGAGGAACCTCATCCGGCAAATGAAACTCTCCTAACTTTGGCAAAGTTGGATTTCAACCTAGTGCAGCAAGTCCATCAGAAAGAACTAAGTGAAATTTCAAGGTTAATACATACATACATACATATATATATATATTGAATGTATTAGTCTTCATCAATATACTAATTAAGTTATTATTATGTAATTAAATGACAAATTCAGGTGGTGGAAGGATTTGGACTTTGTAAACAAGCTTCCTTTTGCAAGAGACAGAGTAGTTGAGTGCTACTTTTGGGCTCTGGGAACCTACTTTGAGCCCGAATATTGCTTTGCTAGGACATCATTAAGCAAAGTTATTGCTATGATAACCGCTATTGATGACATTTATGATGTGCATGGCACACAAGAGGAGCTAGAGCTCTTTACTGAAGCTGTTGAAAGGTTTATTGAAATCGAAACCCAATTAATTTATAAGTTGTTTAGATTAGTCATTTATCCTCCTCTAAATACTAATTAAGTCATCTCACTATATCCAATCCAGGGGTGGTCTTAAGATTTTGAAGGCCCTGTGCGAAACTTAAGTTCTCACATAATCTAATATGAAAATACTAAAATAAAAAATAAAAAATTTCCATAACATAACTATTTTTTAATTTATAACTAAAATTCATCATCAATTAGCATGTAATAACAAATACAAATTCAAAATTCATAAACTTTTTAATGTTTTAAATTTGAAATAAAAGTTAAAAATACTAAAAAAAAAAAAAAAAAAAAAAAAAAAAAAAAAAAAAAAAAAAAAAGAGTTCAAAGAAGAAGGAATGAATATTATATCCAGTAGTCAATTATCCTTCTCTAATTACTGATTAAATCATCACTAGTCTATATCTTATTATTAACTTATTTTAATCATCAGGTGGGACATTTCAGCTATGGACCAACTGCCAGAGTATATGAAAGTCTGTTATGGAGGAATGTTGGATGTATACACTGAAATCGAAGAAAAGCTTAGAAAAGAGGGACATTTATATCGCATCCACTATGCGAGAGAAGCAGTAAGCCTCATTAATATTTTTCAGATTACAGAGTTGCAAGTTTATATATGCACAAATCGTAGTTGATATCTTACATTTCTTTGGGTCGGGCTTCAGCCCTATCTAGACAGGTCTGAGTGTGTGCCTAACTTGGTCCAATCCAAATTTAATTATTATTATTATTATTTTTAAAGGCCAGGGAATATAAGGTTTTTTTTTGTTTTTGTTCTCTTTCTAACTTTTTGGGTTGGATGCATTTAATTCTAATAACATATAAGTTCTCATGATGCTATTGCATAGAAAGTGATCGTATCTTGATTTCGTAGGTGAAATGTCATGTTAGAGGTTACTTTGATGAAGCCAAATGGCTCCACCAGAAATACACACCAACAATGGATGAATATATGGCAGTGGCACTTACTACATCCTACAAGATGCCATTAACCGCGTCCTTTATTGGAATGGGAGATATTGTGACAAAAGAGTCCTTGGATTGGGTTCTCAATGACCCTAAGATTGTGAACTCTTTATTAATACTTGGCAGACTCATGGGTGACATGAAGTCCCATAAGGTACGTATTAATATAAATGCAACCTTTTCCTTTTTGTTTATTTCCCCATACCCCTATTAACCTTAAAATTCATGTCTATATTTACGTAGTTTGAACAAAAGAGAGGACATATTGCCTCAGCTGTGGAATGCTACATGAAAGAGTATGGTACCACAGAAGAAGAAACGGTAATCGAACTCGGAAAACAAGTAAATAAGGCATGGAAGGACATAAATGAAGAGTGGATCAACCTCACCACCATCCCTATGCCACTACGATTGAGAATTCTGAATTTTGCACGTACCAATGAACTTCTGTACAAGCATGAAGATGGCTTTACTCACGCTGGAGTTGTGCTTAAGGATCTTCTGGTGTCTCTGTTTGTCAACCCTGTTCCCATATAGGCCTAAAATCAAATTTGGTCTTCTTGTCTTTTCTATAAAGAATAAGGTCTCCACAAGTCATGTCTTTGCTTTTTGGTTTTTAAGAATTAGTAATTGGGTTTGTTTTGGGTCATTTGTAGTCATGGGCTTTACTCAGAATACGACTACACTATTTGTACTGTATTGACCCTTTGTTTGTCAGCCCATTTAGTACTAAGTGTCATATAGATTAGTTTGCAATTGATGTTCTAAATAAAACAAAGTCGGGTTCGAGTCCATATTGTATCATTCAGTAGTTGTATTTTAATATTTCTACTCTTCTTTTTTTATTGTTAACAACAGGGAAAAAAAAGCAAAAAAACATACCAAAAAACAAAAAAAGGAAACATGTCAAAAAAACAAGCTTTCTTCAATCAATCAAAAAAATTTGTAGTGTATGTTTTCACCCACTCAAAACAAAACAAAAAAAGTTCATGTCTTCTTCTTCCTTTTCTATTTTCTCAAATTAAAACATTAAAACTTTTATGAACTGGATTTAAGAGACGAAATTAAAATGAAAAGAAAGTCAGAACAGAGATGGTTACTGTGGGATTTGGGGTGAGAGAGAGAGAGAGAGAGAGAGACGAAGTCTAAGAAGAGATTAGAGGGGAGTATATGAGGGTTTGGAAGGAATAACACGCACCGAACTTAAATTTGGTGAAAAGAAAGAGCGGCACGCCAAAAAAAAGATTGGGGGAAAGTGGATTTCAAGGCGTACAAACAAAGTACGTCGTTAATGGTAATAAAGCATTATTAACCAAAAAGCATGGCATGCATCTAAAGCACACCGTAATAAACGAAGGCAAAGATTCATTTATGGCATGCATTGCAAGCCATAAAAACTAACCTTTTACAGCGCGCAACACATGCACGTTGTAAATAGCGCACAGTAAATACTTAGTTTTCTTGTAGTGTGTGTTCCTTATTTAAGGCCATATAATAATAATAAATTAAAATTTCGGTCTTCCAAATCTATGTTTCTTGGTTATTCTTGGAACCATTAGGGTTATCGATGCTTAGATCTTGTTTCTAATTGTGTTTTTTTTAATCGCGTCATGTGTTATTTGATGAATTTTCTTTTCCATTTAACAAGGCCCAGTCTACTCCTGCTCCAGACCATTCTTTGTTGTCAGACCCGCCTCTCATCCTCTCTAGCCCATGTTCTCTTCCTGTAACCCACGCCTTCCAGTGTCATAGCCTCTGTCCAGTCACCCTTCTCTAGAGCTTGACCCTCTCGCCCTCAGTAACACGAGTTGAATTCTGATGGCTTTATTCAGCGTTATAAGGCCCGCTTAGTGGCCAATGATTTTCATCAACAATCGGGCCTGGACTATGGTGAAACCGTTAGTCCCATTGTTAATCATTCTACTATTCGTTTTATCCTGGTTGTCTGTGTGCAGTTTGGTTGTGCTACTACACTTTCGTTGACCATAACTTCTTCGTTAAAACTCCGATTTGGGCCCACTACATGTCTACGAACTTGTATCGACAAGCTCTACGCAACGATACCATTCAATTCCCCAAATCCTACCGGATTAAATATATGGTTAAAATTGGGTCGGGGTGTCACACAACGTCAGTACTTACCCTCTTATAGAAGGTTTACTGAAGTAAGATGACAGTAAATGCATAACAAGTGATGTTGTAATTTATAAAAGTCGGTTCTCACCTAGTTAAAGACGTCTAAAGGAACTAGGACGACGATAGGTAGACAAATAATGGTGTTGTAAAGGCATACAACATCAGTTATCTCTCAATATCGCGTGCAACCATCTCACTCTTTGAATCTCTTGTCACAACATGTGTTAGAAATGGGGGAGTAAGCCTATGAGCACCTGGCACGTGTCATTTCCCATTAATAAGATTTTTTTAAAATTGTTTTTCATTTCTAATATTCATAATAAATTCAAAAAAAAATCTTGAAAATAAACCGACAACTACTATGTACTCATTGAGAGATTATCTTCCCTTTAAAGCTTTGAAAAATGTAATTTTAGTTATAAAAATTACAAATGACAACAAAAGTCAAAATTGTTTGTAGACAAAGCACAATAGTACTTATACTTTCATAACATAAACCTAAGGTTTGTGATTCATTGGTAGCCATAAATATAAATATATGAAATACTGATTTTGGCCTTCTAATACAAAAAGCGTTGTCGTAAGGAGTCGTAGCAATTTTCAGTTTATTTTTTCTCTTTTTTTGGGAAATTGATTTGGATAATCACAAAAGATAAACCATAATCAAATATACTCACTTCATAAATTTCAATCAGAAATACTCACTTTGTAGCATGAAAGTACCCAATTGCCCTCTATATAAATACATATGTATTGACCCTTTATCCCCTCAAAAATTCATTTTCTGAAACCCAATTTCTTCCAACTCCTCTCCTCTCTCGCACTCTCCCGAATCTTGCTCAACCATGACTTCATAGAAAACAGAGAGAGTAACAGCCACGGCGACGACGTCGGTGGATTCTCCAAAGTCTGACCCGGACACTGAGCTCGTTACCAATCCAAACCTTAACCCTAACCCTAATTCTTCAAACCCTCCCCACCTCCTCCAATGGCCCTGCTGTCTGCGTTCTCATTTTGCCGGAGACTCCTCTCTTTCTCTCTCTCTCTCTCTCTCTCTCTCTCTCTCTCTCTCTCTCTCTCTCTATATATATATATATATATATATATGTATGCATACATGCGTATGGAGTGTTATGCTTTATTTTCTTAATTGTGGTGTTTCTAAATGGGAATTTGAGTGGTGCTGATATAGGATTTTGAGTGTGACAAAATATGAATTTCGTTAATAGTGTTTTGGGCTTTGCGAAAGGGAGTTAATTTTATTTTTCTGACTAACGAGCTGTTGGAGTTTTTGGTGGGGTTTGTTTAGTGTTGCTAATGGTTGAAGTATGCTAGTGTTTTGAGATGTGAAATTGTGGTTTTCTCTAATGGTTGAGGTATGCTAGTCTTTTGTATTTTTCAGTTCGTATCATGTGGGTTTTTGTTGAGTATTGATATAGTGATTCTTAATATGCTTTCGGATATGTTTTCTCCTGAAATTCTTTATATGAAGTGTATGAATTTTGAATTCGAAATTTTTGCATTTGCCTTATCGAAACCTAATATGGATGCAAATAGGTCTTGTTGTGATTGATTTTATAATTTATCAGAACATGGGAAAGCTGAAAATAGGCATCTTCATGAGATGCTTGACCAAAATTTGAAGTATTGCAAGAGCATTAAATAGACCTCCCCTGATATGTACTGCTTTAGAAAATTTTGGGTGTTCTGTTCACTATTGCCTTCTTTAGGAAGCTTATAAATTACATGTGGAGCTTCTTGAGTCAGACAGTTCCACATTGCCCCATTTTTTGGCCAAACCACTATCTGATGATTTTTTTAATGGTTCTTTTTTGTTCCTAATCATGTTCCGGTAATATCACTTTGTACAATGATAGTTACTTTTCTTCAATCTTATCGAATTGGAAATGCAATTGTTTTTTTAGTTTCATTGTTCTGTGTATTACTGTAATGGATGTTGTAGCTGTATCTGGTTTTGTATGGCTGTTATGGATGTTGTTTGGTTATATTGATTAAGTTCACCCTTTGAGGTGTTTTGATGTTTGGTTCTGTGCCTCTTATTTTGTTTGACAGTTTCTTTGTGCTTTATGTGTTCCACTTTTTGCGATTTTCTCTTGTTGGTGTTCTAGGTTAGGAAGCTCTTTGCCAATTAGTCTGAGTTTCTTCGGTCTTTTAGTTTTTGATTGCGGTTCTCCTATCTAAGTTTCAATTATTTTTTTATTTTTTATTTTTTTTGGTATTTGTTTCTCTGTTTTGCTGGTTTCTTGTTTTGCTATCTCTTTTGCAGGGCTGACTTGTTTATTTTTTTTTTTTTTTTTTTTTTTTTTTTTTTTTTTGTTATCATGACATTTTGGCCTAGATTTTTGGCTTCTGGAAGATTGTTGTCATTGAGAACCATCATCAATTTGACGTGGGAGAACATTCCTTTTAGTTACATGAAGTATATTGTAATTATAAGGAAAAATAAATGTAATTGAGGAACTATATATTTTAGCCATCATTCAATGAAATTGTTTTCAATTTACTTGAATATGTTCTTTTTATGTATTCGCAAGTGTGTACAATGAAATCACTAATTTGGTTACATTTGTATTTTTTTTCTTCTTTGTAAGGGGAAACGATGAAACTATGAAAACTAGAGGTTGACAAATTTCCTTTTAACTTGACTTTCATAAATTGATGAACTAACAATATTATCTCATTACATCTTAAGATATACAGAAGTAAGTGGCAAAAAACCAAAAATTTATATCTCCTCTTGGTTTTAACACATTTTATATCTATTAGCAAAATTTCAGGACATCTCCTCTTACAACCAAATTTATGCTTTTCTTCCCCAAAAGAACGCCGCAACTTGAAACAAGACATTCTTCCATCTGTATAAAACGGATCAAAAATGCATGTTAGAAGCAAATCATGCAATCACAAGGGAAACAAAAACATAACATTCAATCACAACTGAAATCAATTTCAAAACAAAAACCAATATCGTTGTTGGAACTGAGTCAGCTTCATTCGCAATCAACACCATCTGCAGAACCTGGTTAAACTTCACATCTATCTCCCTACAGCAGTAAATTGCTAAGTATAATCCAAGTCCAATAAAAAATACCAACAACTATGTTTTGTTGGCGTGACTTGTGGATATTGACTTACTTTCTTACACACCAAGAATTCCTATTATAATTATAATTGATTTACTTTAATGCTTGATTTCCTATTGTAAATAGATTTAGGAATTTATTATTTACTTGCCCATTCAGGTTTCGTTGTATTATAAATATGACCTCCTACAAGGAGAAGAATACACAGAAAATTCCCACAAACAAATATTCTCTCATAGTTTTCATATTTTAGCATGGTATCAGAGCGGCGATCTTGGAATTGTTGACTCTAGTTTCACACCCCCGCCACCGCTATGGGGGTTGGTGATTTTTTCATCCCTCATGGAGGTAGCACCACCGACTCCTTCTCTCCTTCTCAACCAACCATAGCCGAGTTGAGTGCCCAGATGGCTCAGCTCCTACAGATGCAGACTTTGGCCCCGAATCTAATCCTGAATCAAGATCCTCTTTTGACGACCCCGACCCTGACCCCGACTATGACGACGATGACGACCTCGACTCTGACTCCGACTCCGACAACGACCTCGACCCCCACTCCGATGATGACTCCAACCCCGACCCCGAATTTGTCTTTGATTCAGACCCCGATCCCGACTTCGACTCCGACTCCGACCCCGACTCAGGCTTAGATCCCGATCCGAATTCCTACTAAACCTGTATCCTATACATCTTCCGCGGCACAGATTATGACTTCTCGACTAACGACCCCGACACATGGACCAGATTGCGAATATTGTGGTGATCCAAGACACACTCGTGAGACTTGTTTTAAATTGCATGGCTATCCCGATTGGTGGGCTACTCTTAAAGATAGAGGACAACGCAATACGACCAGTAATGGTACTGGTTATGGATTCCATACTTCCGCTAAGATTGATTCCAGGAGTTGGATAATTGATTCTGGTGCAACTGATCATATGACGTTTGATCCTGATGATTTTCTGAATACTACACAACCTCAACGAACCTGTATTGCAAATGCCAATGGTGTTACTTATCCTGTGACAGGGGCTGTCACTGTTGCACTCTCATCCTCTCTCACACTGTCTAATACTTTACTTGTTCCATCTTTATCCACTAAATTGTTGTCCGTTAGTCAGCTTACTGAACAATTGAATTGTTGTGTACTCATTTACCCGAGTTTTTGTTTGCTTCAGGATATTCACACTAAGGAGATTCTTGGTCGTGGTACTAAGAGAGGGGGGCTATATTATGTCGATGACTTCAGTCCTGGCATGGCTAACAGTGTGACGCATCCCTTTGATAGCAAACAAAAGCAAATCTGGTTGTGGCACCGTCGATTGGGACATCCGTCTTTTAGTTATATGAAGCATCTTATACCAGATTTATTCTCAGGTTTCAAGGACTCCGACTTCACATGTGATACTTGTATTTTGGCCAAGAGTCACCGTGTGCCCTACCGTTGAGTACGAACAAGTGTACTACTCCATTTACGTTAATTCACTCTGATGTCTGGGGACCTTCACCTATCACTGCTCCTTCTGGTGTTCGATGGTTTGTCACGTTAATAGATGATTGTACACGGATGACATGGCTTTATTTGCTGAAGAATAAAAACGAGGTGTTTTTCCCGGTTTCAGTCCTTCCACAAACAGATGAAACCGCTCGAGCACTTCTGATTGGTGCTCATGTTCCTCGCCATCACTGGGATGATGCTATTGTCACTGCAGTTCACCTAATCAACCGCATGCCTTCTGGTGTATTGACCTTTAAAACTCCCTTACAGGTGCTTGCGCAACACAGACCTCTGCCCTCTGTTTTGGTACTCACACCCCGAATCTTTGGATGTGTGGCTTTCGTTCATCTCCACAAAAATCAACGTAGCCAACTTGATCCCTGTGCGCTTCGTTGTGTTTTTGTGGGTTATGCCACTCATCAGAAAGGCTACCGTTGTTATCACCCTTCTACCCGACGTACCTATGTCACTTTGGATGTGACCTTTCTGGAATCTGAGCTGTTCTTCCATGACCCATCATCCAATTCTACGCTTCAGGGGGAGATACGAAGTGAAGAGCAGAATTGGAGCAACTTGGAAAACGAAGAAATTCTCCTATGTACAGAAATGATTGATCATCCTGAGTCTGGAGCACAAGATTACTCTATGCCGAAAAGCGACCAATCGCCCATTCATAGCGATCAATTACCTGACCCACCTGATCCATACGAAGATATTTCTGATCCGAGTCTCACACCTACAGACAATACAGAACAACAAGATGAAGACCCCCCCTCTAACTCAACAGTACCAACAGACCAATCTCCTGAGAATATCCTTGGGGTAACTACTCCTACTAGACTTGTGCATTTAGAGGATAAAACTATTGGATATCAATTACCTTTCAGGCAAAATCGTGGGAAGCCACCAAACCGCTATTCACCTGATATTGGCAAAACATCCAAGTATCTAATTGCAAATCATGTATCCACTGAGAAGCTGTCTGAACCACTCAAGGCTTTTGTGCATCAGTTGTCTGCTATCCATATTCCAACCAAGGTCTCTGAAGCATTGAAAGATCCTAAGTGGGTCCAAGCTATAAAAGAGGAGATGAAAGCTTTTGAGAAAAATCAGACTTGGACATTGGAGACTATACCACGAGGAAAAAAGACTATCGGATGTAGATGGGTGTTTACTATAAAACACAATGCAGATGGATCTATCGAGCGATACAAGGCAAGACTTGTGGCAAAAGGGTACACACAGACCTATGGTATAGACTATGAAGAAACCTTTGCTCCAGTTGCAAAGTTAAACACCGTCAGAGTCTTATTGTCCCTTGCAGCTAATTTGGATTGGCCACTACACCAGTTTGATGTAAAGAATGCTTTTCTACATGGCGAACTCACGGAGGAGGTGTACATGGACATTCCTCCTGGTTATAATACTACTCAGACTGGAACAGTTTGCAGGTTACGAAAAGCATTGTATGGGTTGAAACAGTCACCACGTGCATGGTTTGGACGGTTCACCATGGCAATGAAGAACAATGGTTTCAAACAGTGCAACTCCGATCATACTCTGTTCTTGAAACATCGAAAAGGGAAGGTAACAGCATTAATAATTTGTGTTGATGATATGATTATTACTGGGAATGATAAACAGGAAATATCACAGCTACAAGACTATCTGGCTACAGAGTTTGAAATGAAGGATCTAGGTGGACTCAAGTATTTCTTGGGAATTGAGGTGGCTCGATCGCAGCAAGGCATATTTCTCTCTCAAAGGAAATATGTCTTGGACTTGTTGACAGACACAGGAATGCTAGATTGCAAACCTGCGGACACTCCTATTGTTTAGAATCATCATCTTGGAGAATATCCGGATCAAGTTCCAACTAACAAAGAAAGATACCAAAGGTTAGTGGGAAGATTGATCTATTTGTCACATACTCGACCAGACATTGCTTATGCAGTGAGCGTTGTCAGTCAATTTATGCACTCTCCAAGTGAAGACCACATGAATGCAGTTCTTCGGATACTTAGATATTTGAAGTTTGCACCTGGAAAAGGACTTATGTTCTCAAAGCATGGTCATCTAAATATTGATGGTTATTCAGATGCAGATTGGGCAGGTAATGTAACAGATAGAAAATCCACATCGGGTTACTTCACATTCGTGGGAGGTAATTTGGTGACATGGAGGAGCAAGAAACAGAATGTAGTAGCTTTATCCAGTGCAGAAGCCGAGTTCAGAGGCATGACTAAAGGGATTTGTGAACTTCTTTGGTTAAGAAAGTTGCTTACTGAACTTGGGTATAAACCTACATCTACAATGAATCTCTTTTGTGACAACAAGGCTGCTATAGCCATTGCACAGAATCCGGTTCAGCATGATCGTACTAAACATGTTGAGGTGGATCGACACTTCATCAAACAGAAGCTTGAGGCTAAAGTGTTTCAGTTTCCTTTTGTGAAATCCGAGGATCAATTGGCGGATATTTTGACAAAGGCGATTTCCAGTAAAGCATTCCACAATTCACTGGATCAGTTGGGCATTGGCGACATTTATGCACCAACGTGAGGGGGAGTGTTGGCGTGACTTGTGGATATTGACTTACTTTCCTTACACACCAAGAATTCCTATTATAATTATAATTGATTTACTTTAATTCTTGATTTCCTATTGTAAATAGATTTAGGAATTTATTATTTACTTGCCCATTCAGGTTTCGTTGTATTATAAATATGACCTCCTACAAGGAGAAGAATACACAGAAAATTCCCACAAACAAATATTCTCTCATAATTTTCATATTTTAGCATGTTTGTCATAACCTGAAGAAAAAAAAATCTAACATCTTAGGCATTGATCATTGACATTCAGGAAGTAGCCAACCATCAACAAGGAAGATGAGTATCCAGTTCAACATAATAAAAATTTAGAACTCTAAACATATATTATGCACAAGAAAGACTGGATAGACCGATTTGCTGTATTCTGTGACTAGAAAGAAAAGCTACACAGCTCATTCTCATCAGATTGCATCCTAATAAGTAATAACCAACCCATAACCAAGTTGAAGCATACAAAGAAGGCTCATTTGAATTTAATTCCTTTTCTGATTTCATGTAAAAGACAGTTTCTACACACCCCACATACTGAAATTTTAAAATTATGTGAAAATACAAAAAGGCCAAATTGATGAAGGTTCTCAACAACAACAATCTTCCATAAGGCAAAAATCTAGGTCCAACTGTCATTAAAACAAATGGTCAAATATCTCAAGAGAAATAAATATTATAAAAAATGGACAAGATATTGGAACAAAGAACCATCCAATATGAAAATATGGCAGAGAAAGATTATCCCAAAAATTTGAAGAGAGAAGTCCATGGAGATGCCCGAAAGTGAACCATCTACCACAGATAATCTATCTCCTCACCCTATACATTCACAAATATCCTTCTACTCTTCCTAGAACCCTACCCTTCTTTCTTCCACCAAAAAAATATGGCTCTTGCAACTACAGCCACACACTCAGCCTGAATGGACAAGAGATAAATATTACAAATAAAAGGACATAATATTGGAGCAAAGAGCCATCCAAAATGAAAATATAGCAGAAAAAGATTATCCCAAAAATTTGAAGAGATAGAAGTCCATGGAGATGCCCGAAAGCGAACCATCTACCACAGATAATCCATCTCCTCACCCTTTACATTCTTAAATATCCTTCTACTCTTCCTAGAACCCTACCCTTCTTTCTTCCACCAAAAAAATATGGCTCTTGCAACTACAGCCACACACTCAGCCTGAATGGACAGGAGATAAATATTACAAATAGAAGGACATAATATTGGAGCAAAGAGCCATCCAAAATGAAAATATAGCAGAGAAAGATTATCCCAAAAATTTGAAGAGATAGAAGTCCATGGAGATGCCCGAAAGCGAACCATCTACCACAGATAATCCATCTCCTCACCCTTTACATTCTCAAATATCCTTCTACTCTTCCTAGAACCCTACCCTTCTTTCTTCCACCAAAAAAATATGGCTCTTGCAACTATAGCCACACACTCAGCCTGAATGACCCAACACATAGCCCACCTCACAGCCTTAACCACAGTAAGGGGTTTTAGCAAGCAACCAAAAAAAAAACAAAAAAAAACAATTCCCACAAATTCCAGATTTTCAATTATATTAAAGTACAAAAATAAACACAAGTGACTAATGTTTAAGGCTGATAGAATCTTCCAATTGAATTGAATTATCTGATATTCTAGTGCTAAAACATTCACAGGCTGTCTGATGCCACAAAAATAAGAAAAGGCTCTGACTTTGTAGTCATCTACAAGATATATGCTTAGTTATAGGTTTATGCGCAGTGTTCAGGTACACTGGCAGAGACTGAGTTGGAGGCTTCTAAAAAGGTTACAGATTTTCAAGTATGCTTGCATACCAAAAGAAAACCAACACAATCAAACTAAATCAAGGCAGCCAACTCAAAATTTCCAAAAACCAAACAAACACATGTATATAACAAAATCATAGCCCTTTTAAAATTTGGAACCCACAACAAACAATACTCACAAACATATATAACAAATCAATCACAGCAAGACCTATTTGCATCCATATCAGAGTCAAACAATATGGGTAGAATATTTTTTAGGTTGTATTTCATTCTCCAAAAGAAGGTATTTATAGCACAAGGATGTAACTCTAGCAAGGTCAAACTATGAAACAAGATAAAAACCTAATTACACAATATCTATACAAAATGGAAAGAAATATAATCCTAATAAACTAGGAAATAATATTCTGATTAAGCTAGGATCTCGCTAACACTCCCCCTCAAGTTGGAGCAAAGATGTTACACTTCTCAAGCGAGTTGAGAAAGACCGTAGTAGACACAACTTTCGTAAGAACATTTGCCAGTTGATACTCGGATGATATAAATGGAAAAGAAATCATTTCAGCATCTAACTTCTCTTTAACAAAATGTCGATCAACCTCCACGTGCTTTGTACGATCATGTTGCACAGGGTTATGTGCAATTGCAATTGCAGCTTTATTATCACAATACAAATCCATGGGTTTCTGGGGTCCAAACCCAAGATCCCTCAACAATCTTCTCAACCATAGTAACTCGCACACACCTTGAGCCATCCCACGGTACTCGGCCTCAGCACTAGACCTAGACACCACTTTTTGCTTTTTACTCCTCCAAGTAACAAGATTACCACCAACAAATGTGAAATACCCAGAAGCAGAATGTCTATTAGTGACTAAATCAGCCCAATCAGCATCCGTATACCCTTCCACATTGTATGACCATACTTGCAAAACATTAACCCCTTTCCAGGAGTTACTTTCAGATACCTCAAGATATGCATCACAGCACTCATATGATCTTCACTAAGAGAATGCATAACTAACTCACTATACTCACTGCATATGCAATATCAGGACGTGTATGAGATAAATAAATCAATTTCCCCACAAGTCGTTGATAACGCTCTTTATCTGTAGGGACTTGATGAGGATACAACCTTAACTTATGATTCTGTTCACTAGGGGTATCAATTGGTTTACAATCTAACATTCCAGTCTCTGCAAGTAAATTCAAAATATATTTTCTTTGAGACAGAAAGTTACCATGTTTAGATTTGGCAACTTCAATCCCAAGAAAGTACTTCAAATCACCAAATGACTTCATTTCAAACTCAGAAGCCAGATACTTCTAAAAATTTTGCATTTCTGCCTGACATCTCCAGTCACAATCATATCATCAACATAAATAATTAAAGCTGTCAATTTACCTTTATGACGCTTTAGAAACAAAGTATGGTCTGAGTTACTCTGCGCATTCCCAAATTTCTTCATAGGTGCTACAAATCTCCCAAACCAAGCTCTTGGAGACTGCTTCAATCCATATAAAGACTTCCGCAACTTACACACAACACCCTTCTTAGAGGTTACAGGAATACCAGGAGGGAGATCCATGTCAATCTCCTCATTGAGGTCACCATGTAGAAATGCATTTTTGACATCGAATTGTAATAAAGGCCAGTCGTGGTTAGCAGCCAGGGACAATAGTACATGCATAGTATTGAGCTTTGCCACTGGAGCAAAGATCTCCAAATAATCCACTCCATAGGTCTGAGTATAACCCTTTGCTACTAATCTAGCCTTGTAACGGTCAATGGAACCATCAGCTTTATGTTTCAAAGTAAACACCCATCTGCATCCAACAACTTTCTTCCCTTGTGGCAAAGGAACTAAATCCCATGTTTTATTCTTGTTCAAGGCATCCATTTCAACATTCATGGCATCCATCCATTTTGGGTTAGATAAAGCATCATGCAGCTTAGTTGGCACACATACACTAGATAATTGACATAAATATGATGCATATGACATAGACAAACGATGAGTTGACATAAAATGGCTAATGAGATATTTAGACTTGGCATGTATATCAGGAGAATATTGTACTTTAGGTTTCCCACGAGTGGTTCGTGGGGGTAACTAATAAGTTGACACAGATAAATCATTAGAAATTACCTCACTTGATTCACTATCACGAGTAGATTGGGGCACTAGCAGAGCAGGGGGTATTGCATCGAACTCATCCATACAAGAATCACTGTCATTATTTTCAGATACAGGCGCCTGGTCACTTGCTTCAGTGTGATCGGTCGTTTCGACACCGAGAGCACCTGTTTCATATCCAGATACAGGCGACTGGTCACTTGTTTCAGTGTGACCAAGTTCCAAAGGCCAATCAGTCGTTTCTTCACAGGGACCACAAGTTTCATCTTCATATATGGGTGACCGGTCACTTGCTTCAATGCTACAAGTCATTTCCTTGCCGAGAGCATTATCTTCAAATACATCATTCTCCAATCCAAGACTCTCCAAAGCTTATGTGTGAGAGGAGAAACAAAAACGATCAAATAAAAATAATGGGCAGTTTGGTGGGTTTTGAATTGATTGATGAAGGAGTTAGACATTTTGCTTTCGTTTGTCTATGGCAAAAAGTTTTACAAAATTAGTGAAACACCCATTCCTAGACATGAAACTATAAATATACCCATACACTATTTAAAACATAGAAACACACCCAAAATAAACCCAAAACTGACAGCTGTTACATTTTTTAGTTTAATTAGTTAAATGAATACCTTTATTACCCATTTAGTATTAAATTAGTTTTTTTTTAATTCTAGGCACTCTCTCTCTCTCGTCTCTCTCCCTTCGTGGACACCAAGCCAGCGATCTTGGTGCTCCGGCCACAGCCAGTAGTGAGAGCGGTCGGAAAAGAACCAGCCAAGGCCGACGATCAAATCTGGGCTACTTTGTACTGCAGCTACTTCAAATGAAGCCTGCGGAAGTGCTGATTGAATCCACTGGTGTGATTGGCCAAAGGATAAAAAGGTACTATATAACCATCATATTCCTGTTTCCATGTTATGCTCAATTCTAATCATACTGATTTGTACAGGATTTCTTGAAATATTAACAGATCAGCTGATAAATGTTGCATGATGATTTTTAGGAAGATTTATAACATGATCTGTTCTAAGTGTTGTACAAACGATTCATTTTTTAATTTTCATATGTAGGAAGCACTTCTAAAATCTCTTCCAAAACTGGTTACTTCACTATCAGCATCAACTGAGGGGTAAATGTTAATGGTTTTGAACTTAATTTATTTTCAGCATCGAATTTCAATTCGTGTTTTTCTTTTTCTGTGAAATCTTGGGCTTAAAATTTTTAAATCATCTCCCTGAGAAGTCATTTTGCCTTGGTCTGCAGGGCAGATGATGCAGCAGTGGCAATCACACAACAACCGACCCTGTTAGCAAGAGTGTGGCAATTCAGTGTTAGGTGTGCAAGATCTAGTTTCATGTATTTATATTTGTAGTGAATGCAATATCCGCTACTTTTTGGATTATGTTAATTCTTGATTAGCTGTACAAAACTTTGGCAATATCATATTTTTGTTTTTGAAACCCATAGGCAGTAAAATCGAAACCAGGCTGGTCCTTTAAAAAAACTGGTGAATTTTTCAGGTTGGAGGGACAGATATAAGAATTAGGGGAATGGCAAAAGGTTCCAGGATGATCCACCCCAATATGGCTACCATGCTTGAAGTATGTCTTCTAGTGTTTCTCGCTTGATGTTTGACTAGTTATTAACTAATATAATTACATGGACAGGTAATAACAACTGATGCAATGGTTAGCAGTGATGTTTGGAGAAAAATGGTTCAAGTTGCTGTCAACCGAAGCTTCAACCAAATAACAGTATGTACATTTTTTTTCTTCCAATTATTGAACACCATAACTTAGTGGGGCTACACCTCACATGGTGTAATCTCCATTTGCTTTTGTGTCACATCAAATTTACTTATCTTAATTAATTACCATATCCATGGAAAGTGCAAATGGGTTTGCTCAATATAAGGTTTGTTGTCATTAGTTAGCAAGGAAGAAGACATTTAATATTTTTTACCAGTGTCAAAAATGAAAAGAAAATCAAGGCATTGGCTATTGTAGCTTATAGTGTTTGTTTCTGTCATGGCAGTTTTGGTAGCAACTTGTTGCCAAACCAGTTTCACCTGCAGCACTTGTTCTTTCAATTTCAGTTGTATTACAAGGTTGCTGGTTTACGAAGATGGGGTTTTTGCTCTGGGTTCCTAGGTTTGTTCCAAAGGGTTGTGTTTCCATTATGTTTTTCAAGGTTGTTGGTTTATGAACATGGAGTTTTGCGGTTGTACATTTTTATCGTACCTATTATGCAAATGAAATGTAGTTGTTAGCTTCCAGTAAGTGGTATGAACAGTTGTTATACTGTTCATACCCTGCAGTTGAGTTGATTTCTATGACGTAATATTAACAGTGTACTTCTATGACATAGTATTAACAGATTTTCAGTAACAAAACATGCTCTATGTTTTGCTCATATAGCTGTACACTTGAAGTTTATGATATACATAATTGATTTTCACTAGAAAGATAGTTCTATGACATAGTATTAAAGTGTACTTTTTTTTCTTCTTGTAAAGGGCCTTTGCGATAGCTTCTTGTGAAACTATGTTTAATTGGAGGTGGTTTTTGCAAAGGATATCAGATGTCTTGCTGGGCTTTTTTGGGTTTTTTTTTTAGTTTTTTGTATGAAATGGTATTAAAAATGTTTTTCTATGAAATGATATTAACATTGTACTTCTATGACATTGTATTAACAATGTACTTCGGGCTTGTTGGGCTTATTTTGTTTTTTTGTTTTTTTTTTTGTGGAGGTTTTTTTATTGGGCTTGTTTTAAGTTAATTAATGGCAGAGATGTAATTTATAGAAACTTCAACACTCAATTTTTAGATGATAAATGGTTTTTGGGTTTTTTTTTATAAAATTGGGCTGGGCTTGTTTTGGATGCTATTTAAGTTTTTTTCTGTTGGTCTTCTTTTTTAAGTTGATTAATGGCAGTCATGTAATTTATAAGAACTTAAACACTAATTTCTTATATAGTAAATGAGTTTTGGGTGTGTTTCTAAAGTGCATTGCATGTGAGGTTTTTTTTATAATTTCAGCCCTTATTTTGGGTATATTAGTGAAGCTCCCAAAAAGTTTTTCTTTATTTTCTCCCTATTAATATAGTGGATGATGAATGACTTACTTTTAACCTTTGTAATATCCAAGTAGATCCTAGTAGATAATTGTGAGAATGTGAAGTGAAAAATGTCACACATTGGAAAGTTAGAAAAACTTGAAAGGGCTTATAAGGTTTTAGGCTACTCTCCTATTGCCAATTGGTTTTGGAGTGAAACCTCAATTTCCTTCATGATATCAATTGAAGTAGTCATATGCTTCGTCTTTTGGCCCTACCCGTATGGTCTGTTGTGTCGACTTAATTTATCCCCATGGCTCCAATTCGCCAGTTGTACATGTATTGATTAACTAATTTATCCCCCTCTCTCTCTCTCTCTCTCTCTCTCTCTCTCTCTCGCCTTTCTGGAGTTACAAAGCTGTCAAGTATATTGTGCATTATTCTGATCATACAACCATGTCTTTCTCCCACCTCAACAATCTTACCTGTATTGCGTTTTCCTCATCAGGTTTTTTTCCTACCTCTCTGAAAAATTTCGTTTCCTTCAAATGTATGCAAGGTTTTGATTATCTTTAAGTTGAAAATGGTACTTAGGTGACGAGGGGTAATTTAATCACACAAACAAGACACAACAACACAGCAATCTTCACACACTTTAAACCTTGACCAAATACACATATGACTAGTCAACTACTAGTCATGAAACAATCACAACCAAGAGAATACACAGAGCATGCCACAATGTACCTACAATCCTAGAAGATTACTAGTGACAACCTAGGCACTCAGAAGGACCCGTCAATCTAGGTATCCCTTGTGCTAGCAACAACTATGGTGAAAGTGTGTGAAATCATCATTATCATGTAAACATCAAACAGCAGATAAAGATGACTAGTCAACCACCAAGAACACAAACCCAGAAAAATTACAGATATGCAAAACGGATTTTGTTCACCAAGAAACCCACCATTGGGAAAAACTGGGAGTCATCAACCGACCAGGCACTCCACTAAGTAGAAAAAGATTCTTACAAAGGAAATACAACCAAGCTCAAGAAGCACCTAGGTCTATTTAGGAATATGAGCAATTCCTCCTTTGTGCAATCTTCTTCTCCAACTTAGCAAAACTTGAAGCTCAGTTCTTCATGGCAATGGCAGCTCCTTCTCCAGCTCGTTCATCCCATGGCACTAGCTTGCAAGCTCCAACACATACCGAAACCAATATTTGGATTCAAAGGAGAATGACCAATTTCTTCAAGAAACCATACTCTTGAAGAAATCAATCTTGAATCTGACCTAGATATAAATGAGAGATGATTTAAGTAGCTAGATGCAGATTCGGGTTTCAAAAGCAGTTTTTCAAAAAGATATCAATTGGAAAAACTCATAGATGAAATATTTGGTTCTCTCTTGAGGAAGAAGAAGAGAAAGATCGTAAGCCAATCTTTCCAAAACTTCCTCCCCAAAAGAGACAACTACCAAATGAGAAAATCGTGGCCTTTACAGACCAACAAATTCCTTAGGTCAGAAACCCACTTGGCAGCAGAGAGAGAAAGAAGAATAGGACAAAACAGTTTGTTATCCAACTGGAAGCAAGGATGACTAGTCATATGAGAAATGGATGACTAGTCATCATTTTATGAAGACTGTTTAATGTAATGATATGCAATGCTCAATACCTTTGTTAACTTGCTTGAGCCACCATAGAGCAGAGATTAGAGAAGAGCACCAATAAAAGTTTTCCTAATCTAGACTTGAGCTTGATAAATTACATTACACATCCTATTACAAAGTTGTCAAGGGAAGCCAAAAGAAAATAGTAAAAACCATACATTAACAATCTCCCCCTTTTGGCTTTTCTTGACAACACACTCTCTAAGAACACTCAACCCAAAACCGAGACTAAAGAGATGATGAAGTGAAGGTACCTGCAAGAACAACCAATCTTCCCGGCACAAAAACAAGCATATTATCACAGAAATTTGAAAACAATATGCAATGTGGGGTTGAGAGTGTTCTCCCCCTTATTGATAAGGAAAGTGCAAAAAGGCAGAGAGATAGAAACAGCATACAAAAGGGATTAACCACAAAGTGATAGGCATATAGGAACAAGGTTAACAGCACATAATCATAGATGGATGACTAGTCAAACAACAGTTGTTTAAAACAACATAGAACATAGATTTATGACTAGTCAAATACCAGTTGTTCAAAACAGGACAGAACAACTCCCCCTATCACAATGCATAGACTACCCACAATGTGTTTACAAAAACAATCCCCCCTAGCAAAATGCACAGACTACCCACAATGTGATTACATAACAACTCCCCTTATCAAAATGCACAACCTATCCAGAATTAATCTTCCTATCTAGGACACAGCCAAGAGCAACACCAAGCTAAAAGACCAAAGAGCCACCAGAATCCACAGAGTCATCCGAGTCCTCAACAGTGGCAGGAGCAGGCTGAGTATCTGCATCAGTAGCAGCAGCAGCAGGTGCAGGAGTCGAAGTGGACGGAATGAGGCTCAAAAGATGTTGAATATACTCCTCCTTGGCAACCAGCTGAGCTCTGAGAGAGGCATTCTCGGAGGAAGACGACACAGAAGTGAGAAAGGTTCTGGAAACTTTCTGGCTAAGGGCAACAGAGGCCTTTCCATAAGGAGCAATAGGAGGATGCCACTGATCGGAATCATGAAATACCACCCCGTTTTCTCACAAAGGCGCTGAATTAGAGAGGGGAACACAAGAGTCCCCTTGTGCTTGGTACCATGACCAATGGTTTTTCCAAGAATGGCATTATAAAGGATATCACCAAGGGGAATTTTATCATGATTCACCATGGAAATCATGAGTTGGCAGGCAGCAAGAGTGAGATTAGAATTGTTCCCAGTGGGGAGAACATTATGACGGATAAAATCCCACAAAAATTTATAAAAAGGTGACAGGTAAGACTTGATAGGCAGACCTTTAGAGGTCAAAGGCAAAGATTGATCAGTGTATGCCATGGATTTAAAAAGATCAACAGAGTATTCAGCAAAAGCAAGAGCAAATTTTGCATAATCAAAACCAGGGCATGATCGAAAACCTAAGACCTGATTGAGAACAGATGGTTTCAGAGTAATGGGGATTGACCTAACAAAAATCTGATACTTTGACTCCTTAGGGTCAGCAGGAAAGTTAGAGTAAAACTCTTGAACGACAGAGATATTAAACTTACCAGAGAGAGAGTTTAGGGCATGAAGGTGGTAGTGCTCCAAAATCTGATTTGCAGATTCCTGAGCCGCCAAAGGAACAACATCAAACTGATAAGTCCTCTCAGGAATAAATTTTCTCTTTTAGACAACCCCATCAAAGAAGGAGGCAGCCGCAGAAGACACAAAAGGAGAGGAATCTCCAACAGGAACAGAGGAAGAAGGACGGGTCCTAAGAGCCCTAGGAATTGAAGGATTGAAATCCACCCTGTCAATGGATTTAGATTTGGAGAGACGGTGGTAAGTGTGGAGAGGCTTGGAGGAAGACATGGCCAGTAGCGGGAAGAAATTTGGAAGAGAAAAACAACTGGAAGAAGGAGGCGAAGAGACCAGAATAGAGCGGAATGGAAGAGAGGGAGGAAACTGTGATTGGATATCGAGACTGACGAGAAACAGAGAGAGGAAGAGACAGACGATACTGACGAAGGAGAGGGTAATTAACCTAAAAAGGAAAAGAAACTCAAATGACACGACCCTAAAATAAAAGGTACTGCTCAAAACAAAAAAAATAAAAAAATAACCGCCAAAACGAAAAATGAAAAAGACTCATCGGTCAGGAGACAAAGCGGATGACTAGTCAACCACAAGCAAGATGACTAGTCAACTCAGGCTAAATTGGCACAGGCAGAACCGAATGACTAGGCAACCACAAATATGATGACCAGTCAACGAAGGCAATATTAGAACGAACAGCAAAGCAAAACACCCAGATGACTAGGCAACCATAAGCATAGATGACTAGTCAACTAAAACAGCATTATGACAAACACCAAATAATATCGACCCTGTGAAAGACATGATTTTGGTTTCAAAAAAAAAACATAAGCATGAACTAGCACATATATCAAGTGATCAAAGTTGCATTAGCACAATGGTCTACACCAAGTCTTCAACATATGAAGGAAAGAGAATGAAAAAGAAGAATAGTTTAAAACCATATGCAGTGTACATAGACAATCAACTCTGAGAGACATACAATGAGATGCAATTCATGCTCAGAGACAAGGCATATTTAGGAAAGAAGGAGGTTTAGAGCCAAGGGACACAAGAGATGATATCTGATCTCTCTTGGAGAGACACGTATACACTGCATTCTTAAGACATGATCATAGTATGGGCTCACAGCAAAAAATTAGCACTCTCTATTGACAAAATATTTGATGATTTATTTTGTGGTACTTGCACATCCGAACATAAGTGCTTTGAATGGCCCAATTTTACGGCTCTTTGCTCTAGATTCTTCAATCAAACCACCTTATACCTTCCTAGAGTCGTGACTACATTGGTCACACTTCCCTTTTTTTTTTAAATTTGAAATAGATTGGCTAAGAGAGTGAGACCAGCTAAGAGATAATAACAAGAACAGTCCAAAATGAAGCCGAGATACATGGCTCACCAAGAGGACAAGATAGCATGATTTTGGTCTCAACTAACAGCTCAAAAACAAGAAAAGGGATTATGCACAAGTCAAACAAAGCACAAAAACATTCAACATGCACACCAGCAGAGATGAGTGATATGAACAGTGACATATCAACATCAAAACACAAAAAAAAATTTTGGACTTGACTAGGCAACTACAAGCAAGATGAGTAGTCAACTGTTTTGAAGTGTGCTGAAGACAAGGAGCAGACAAGCTAATCAATCAATTGAGCAAAGGCCAATGGACTGCCTAAGTGTACCATGTTTCTGAAAGTCCCAAGGCCTTGGTGAGAATATCTGCTAGCTGTTTTTCAGAGGGAACAAATTCCAAAGATAAAATTTTGTCTTCCACAAGATCTCTAATAAAATGGTGCCGAATGGTGCCGAATGTCTATATGCTTAGTCCTAGAGTGTTGAACAGGATTTTTTGAAATATCTATGGCACTCATGTTGTCACAATAGATTAGAAAGCATGATTGAGCAAGACCATAGTCTTCCAACATTTGTCTCATCCAAAGAAGTTGAGTACAACAACTCCCAGCTGCAACATACTCTGCTTCAGCAGTGGATAAGGAGACAAATTCTGTTTTTTGCTATGCCAAGCAACAAGGTTGTTGCCTACATAGAAGACCCCCCCGGAAGTGCTTTTCCTATCATCACTACAACCTGCCCAATCGGCATCACTATACCCAACAAGATTGGCACAAGTGTCATAGGTATACCACAACCCAAACTCAATAGTCCCACTCACATATTTTATGATTCTCTTAACAACAAACAAGTGAGACTCTTTTGGGTCACTTTGAAACCTAGCACACACACCAACACTAAAAGAAATGTCAGGTCTACTAGCAGTCAAGTAGAGAAGACTTCCTATCATGCTTCTATAGAGAGTTTGATCCACACTTTTGCCATGCAAGTCTCTATGAATTTTTAGCACTAGTGCTCATTGGAGTTCTTGCAAATTTTGCTCCCTCCAAACCAAATTTTGTCACAAGATTTTTTGCATATTTAGATTGAGATACAAAGATCCCATCATGGCTCTGTTTGATTTGAAGACCTAAGAAATAATTAAGCTCACCTACAAGACTCATTTCAAATTCACTAGTCATGACATGAATAAAATCTTGAACATGCAAATCAGAGGTAGAACCAACCACAATATCATCAACATACACTTGAGCAATCAAGACATCCTTTTTAAACCTTTTCACAAACAACGTTTTATCACGGACTAACATACCCATTTCCTAGAAGATGAGAGGATAACCTCTCATACCATGCTCTAGGAGCTTGTTTCAAACCATAGAGAGCCTTTTTTAAACCGAAACACATCATTTGGATGATGTGGATCTTCAAAACCCTTTGGCTGCTCAACATAGACCTCTTCATTTAGGACACCATTCAAGAAGGCAGTTTTGACATCCATTTGATAAAGTTTGAATTTCAAATGACAAGCAATGGCAAGAAGCAATCTAACTGATTCTAATCTTGCAACAGGGGCAAAAGTTTCATCAAGCAATGCCTTCCATTTGAGTGTATCCTTGAGCAACTAATCTAGCCTTATTTCTCACCACATTACCTTGCTCATCGGTTTTATTCTTGAAAATCCACTTAGTGCCTATGACATTTGATCCAAAACTTCTAGTCGATAGAACTATGAATTCCTAGTTTATAGGAATAAGGGAACGAGAGGAATTTTAAGACAATTTAGAGAAACAAAAGGAAGAAGCTAAGGAACTGCTTTGAGTTCTGCCTGTTTTAATTCATTCAACTACAATGGTTTATATACAAGCCTGAATGCCTAGAATAGAAAACTAAAAATAATAAATGAATTTAAACCACAAATGTTAAATGGTTTAAATTCTTTAGGTAATTCAAACCATTAATTTTTAAATGGTTCAGAACCATTTCTTCTTAAACCATTCGAGTCGAATGGTTGATAAATTATTTAATTTAAATAATATTTATTATTTAATTATCTTGAAAAGATCCACCTGGATCATGGCTCTCCCATTTAAGACCTTGAGCTCCTGCTCAAGTTAAATGGTGAGATGTGGAAATTCTTGAGTAGCCTTGTCTCGAATATACCATTTCGATTTGCTGGGAAGTTGCCCTTTACTGCCAATACGAAAATACTCATACTTTCCATGTCGGGTCTCACGAACCTTCTGCTCCAAGATACAATCCTTCAGCAAAGGGTCTTCTAGTTCAATTTTTAAGTCATCAACTGATGGAAGCCGAATGTCTTCGTCGGGATCATCATCAAGTAGAGATGGCTCAAAAAGCTTAAGATTCTCGGCATTGATGACCGAGTACATATGCATGTATGGTGGTAATTCAAGTTGAAAGGCATTATCACCAATTTGTTTGATGATCTTGAACGGTCCATAACGAATAGGCTTCAGTTTCTTGCCTTCACCTGTTAGCCGCTCCTTTCCAAGGTGTAACCATACTAGGTCACCTTCTTTGAAGTTACATGGCACACGATGCTTATCATGGCGAGCTTTATATCGTTGCTGAGAACGTTTCAATTGTGCCTCCACTTCAGTATGAATCTTTCTGACTCGTTCGAGAAATTTATTGGCTCGAATATGTTCTTCTTCTTCTTTCCCACATAATGGTTGGTCACTCATAGTGAATGCTAAATCAAAAGGACTCTGGGGTAAATAACCCAAACAAACCTCAAATGGAGATTTGAGTGTAGAGCCATGAATTGCTCGGTTGAAAGCAAACTGTAAGTAAGGGAGACTTTCATCCCAAGTCTTCGGATGCTTGGAATTGTAACCCCTCAACAAGTGTACCATAGTCCGGTTTACGACCTCCGTTTGCCCATCTGTCTGTGGATGAAATGCAGTGCTTCTTTTCAATCTAGTATCCATCATTCCCCATAACGACCTCCAGAAATGGCCTAAGAATCGACTGTCTCTGTCAGAAATAATTGATGTAGGTAAGCCAAAATGCTTCCAAACATATTGGAAAAATAACTTAGCAGCTCCTTCTCCAGTTACGGTCTTCTTGCATGGAATGAGAATCACCATCTTACTGAAACGATCTACCACCACAAACAAGTAGTCATTTCCAGACTTGGTTTTAGGCAAGCCACCTAAGAAATCCATCGAGATACTCTCCCAAGGTCGAGTAGGTACTGGTAATGGAAGATACAGTCCTAACTTCCTGTTGGAAGGCTTCGATGTGTTGCATAGAACACAACCTCGAATGTATCGTGAAACATCGAGATGCATCTTTGGCCAATACACATAGCGACGAAGATTCAATAAAGTCTTCTCAACTCCAAAATGCCCTGCTACTTTAGAAGTATGAGCCTCACGAATCCATTGCAATCTGTCACCATCTTCTGGAATGCACAATTGTGTTCCCTTATACATTAGTCCATCTTTCAATTGAAACTCACTAGTCTTTCCTTGTTCCAGCTTGGCATAGGCTGAGTTGAAATCAGCATCTGTGTCGTACCCTTTGGCATATTCAGAAGGAACAATGGGTTGGATTTTCATAGCCACCAGCAATGCGGAACTAACTGGTGTAGGTGGTCTAGATAACATATCTGCCAACTTATTAGTTGCTCCCTTCTTGTACTTTATCACAATACTGAATTGTTGTAGGTAAGACATCCATTTCATATGGCGAGCTTGCTGTAACTTAGACTGTGTAGTTAAAAACTGAAGAGGTTTATGATCTGAGTGAACTACGACTTCTTTTCCCAACAAGTAAGCTCTCCAATGCTTCACTGCTTGATGCATTGCATACAACTCCTTGTCATAAGTCGGATAATTCAATACCGGTCCACTAAACATCTCAGAATGGTATGCAACTGGTTTCCCATCTTGAAATAATACGGCTCCCATAGCATAGTTCGATGCATCTGCTTCCACTTCAAATGGTCTCTGCAAATTCGGTAATGCTAATACTGGGGCCTCTGTAATCTTCCGTTTCAACAACTGGAAAGATTCCTCATGGTTTCTCGACCATTCAAATTTTTGATTGGCCTTTGTTAGAGAATGTAAGGGTGCTGCAATTTGTGAAAAGTGCCGAATAAACTTTCGTAAATATTGACATGCACCTATAAAGCTCCGAACTTCAGTCACTGTTTGGGGAATAGGCCATTGAGAAATCACCTGCACTTTCTCTAGGTCCACTTTCAGTTCTCCTGCACCAACAATGAATCCCAGGTATACAAGGTGTTGTTTCCCAAATTCACACTTCTTACCATTTAACTGTAACTGATTTGTTCGTAGAACCTCCAAAACTTGAGCAATATGATGAAGATGTTCCTCCCATGTGACACTAAATATGAGAATGTCATCTAAGTATACAATGACGAAGTCGTCAATGAAAGGGCGGAGTACCTCATTCATCAATCGCATGAAGGTAGCTGGAGCATTGCATAATCCGAATGGCATGACTAACCACTCGAATAGTCCCTGCTTTGTTTTGAATGCAGTTTTCCAAGTATCTTCGTCATGGATGCGGACTTGGTGATAGCCAGATTTGAGATCAAGCTTAGTGAAGTAGCGTGCACCATGTAGTTGATCTAGTAGGTCATCAATCCTCGGCAATGGATACCGATTCTTAATGGTTATTTTGTTGAGTGCCCTATAATCTACACACATACGCCAGTCTCCGTCTTTCTTAGGCACAAGTAACACTGGCGAACCACATGGTGAGCAGCTGGGTTTGATGACTCCTTGTTCAAGAAGTCCTTGAATTTGCTTCTTGATCTCGTCAGATTCCGTCACAGAAGTACGATACAAACCCAAGTTTGGTAGAGGTGAATCTCCTACCAACTGGATCTCATGCTCCACAGCTCTCCGTGGTGGCAAACCCTGCACATCATGAAATAAGTCCTTGAACTTCTCCTGTAATTTCCCTATGTCTGAGCATTGTGCAGGAGATAAAGACAATGTAGACAATGTCACAGCTCTAGAACTCTGATCTTGCGGTCGAATCATCAACAAAACGAATCGCCCACATGAATTGACTAACCTCTTGGCTTGGTTAGCTGTCAGCAAATTATCTGTAAGCAAATTATTTGTAGCTTGAGGCTTGCAAGCGTTGATGTGGAACTCCTTCCCATCTTTCACAAGTCGATACTTGCGAAGCCTTCGATAATGGATGGCATCTCGGTCCCATAAATATGGACTACCTAATATGACTTGGCAAACATCCAAAGGAACCACCTCACATGTCACCTCATCGATATATCGATTGGTGATAGCAAATTTGAAGGTACATTGCTTCGTGATCTGTAAGTCAACATCCTTCTGAATCCATCCTAACGGGTACGGCTTAGGATGTGGTGTGGTGTTTAAACCCACTGTTCTTACTAAAGCCTCTGAAATCAGGTTTTTCTGACTTCCAGGGTCAATAATAGCTTGTACAACACTTTGCTTCACCTGGATATTCACATGAAACAGCTCTTCACGGTTGTACGTGTCTTCAGTATCTGCTGGTCTTGTCATAAGGGTAAGTGTAACATCAGGTTGCTTCAACTCTGGAAGCTCTTCTGCCCGTTGTGCAGTTAATGTGGCTTTTCTGTCATTTCTCCCCTGGTTGTTTTTCTCGCGCTTTGGCCGTAACTCTGGATGGAGTATCCAGCACTTGTCTTTGGCATGTCTGCTGGTTTGACAGTGATCACAGTAGACATTCTGTGTCTGACCTTCCTTGCTCTGCTTCCCCTTTTTCTGCCAGTCAGTTTTGTTGACAGGTTTTGATCTGTCATCCTTCTTGTCAGTTCTTTTATTTTTTGCCTCAATGGCTATGGCCTTCACAGTAGCATCTTCAATAGTATCTACGGTGAACAATTTTAGTTCTTTCCGTATGTAGTCGGCAAGACCTCCGGTATACTTCATGAAAACGTCGTAGTCGTCAACGTCAATGTCCAGAACCATAGCTTGGTTGTGGAACTCTGTTGTATACTCTTGTACAGGCTGCCCAAATCTTTGTCTGAAGTGTTGCCACTTATACCATCTTTCATCTTCATAGCCAACTGGATAAAATTGTTTTCTCAAAAGCTTCTTGAAGTTCTTCCAAGTCAATTCTGAGACATCATACCGTCTCTGATAGGACTTCCACCATGTAAGGGCATGGCTTGAAAGTTTCAAACTCGCATATTTTATTTTTTGCACATTAGAATACTTATAAACTGTGAAATAAGTTTCTAATGTGTCTATCCAGTTATCTAGCTTTTCAGGATCAATATCTCCTTTATAAATAGGGATGTCAACCTTAAAATCAATCTTTAAGGTATCAATAGAATTTTTATTGTCACCTGATTCAGCTTCCTTTTTCGTTGGATCAGCTTGTATGTCGTCTTCATCTTCGCTATCCTCAACAACCTTTTTCTTGAGCTTTTGATCAGGCTCAGATGAAGTTGATGGACGTGAAGATTTTCCAGTCTTCAAACTCTCCACGAGTTTAAGGATTGATGCAGACAAGTTTTCAACTTGTTGCTCAAGTTTAGTGATGCGATCGCCATCACTAGATGTATCCTGTTTGTTTTCTCCAGTCATATTGTCTCTCTTGGACCTTGGCTTTCGGTGTACGAGCAAAGGACCTAAAAGTTCTTCTCCAGAAGCTTTGCGTTGGTTGCGAGTTGAGACCATAAACCCACCGTCACCCTCTCGGATCTGGTGCTCTGATACCACTTGATCCAAAACTTCTAGTCGATAGAACTATGAATTCCTAGTTTATAGGAATAAGGGAACGAGAGGAATTTTAAGACAATTTAGAGAAACAAAAGGAAGAAGCTAAGGAACTGCTTTGAGTTCTGCCTGTTTTAATTCATTCAACTACAATGGTTTATATACAAGCCTGAATGCCTAGAATAGAAAACTAAAAATAATAAATGAATTTAAACCACAAATGTTAAATGGTTTAAATTCTTTAGGTAATTCAAACCATTAATTTTTAAATGGTTCAGAACCATTTCTTCTTAAACCATTCGAGTCGAATGGTTGATAAATTATTTAATTTAAATAATATTTATTATTTAATTATCTTGAAAAGATCCACCTGGATCAGACATTTGTGTGGACTAGTCTAGGAACAAGGTACCAAACGTCATTTCTCACAAATTGATTTAATTCTTCCTGCATTGCAAGAAACCATTCACCATGGTGCAAGGCTTCTTTCACATTTCTAGGCTCTTCCTTGGAAACATAACACACATGGCTAATTTCTTGAGTAAGTTGTTCCTAGTTCTCACTCCCTGATTAAGAGGGCCAATAATGACACTCTCAGATGGAGTGAGAGGACTATGATCAGTATGAGAGCTGGCAGCCTAGACAGAGAAGATGGAACTAGAAGTTGAAGGGGTTGACAGGTCAACCGGGACAGAATTTCCAAAAGTTGACAGGTCAACCACAAGATCCAGACATGGAGATTCTTGCTCAAGTGGAGGAGGAGGAAAAAGACCATCCTCATCTAATGCCATCTCTATAGAGGCAGCAAAATCATCAATAGTGACATTTATGGATTCAATGATGGTTCTGGACCTACAGTTGTACACTCTATAGGCTCGGCTTGAGGTGGAATACCCTAGAAATATTCCCTTATCACACTTAGAATCAAACTTAGCAAGATGCTCCCTATCTCTCAAAATATAGCATGTGCTACCAAAGACCTTAAAATATGACACATTAGGCTTCTTTCCTTTCCAAATCTCATAGGGAGTTTGTTTGGTACCAGACCTCACAAATACCCTGTTTGAGATGTAACAAGCTGTATTGACAGCTTCAGCCCAAAAGTGTTTAGCAAGATTTTTGCTATTTAGCATCACCCTTGCCATCTCTACAAGCACTCTATTCTTTCTCTCCACAACACCATTTTGCTGAGGTGTAATAGGTGCAGAGAACTCATGTTTAATTCCCATCTCTTCGCAAAAATTTCAGAAACTGAGAATTCTCAAATTCAGAGCCATGGTCTGTTCTAATTCTAACAAGAGGCAGATGACTGGTCATCTTCTCTTTTTGCAAAAGGTGACAAACAGACTTAAACCTTTGAAAAGTTTCAGATTTCTCACGTAGGAATGAGACCCAAGTAAACCTAGAGAAATCATCAACCATGACAAGAATATATTTCTTTCCACCAAGGGACACGGTTTGGATAGGACCAACAAGGTCCATGTGAACAAGTTCTAGAATTACATTTGTTTGAATGTGTTTGACCTTTTTGTGTGACACTCTGACTTGTTTGCCTAATTGACATCCTTCACAAACATGCTCATCAGATTTTTCCAGCTTTGGTAAACCACTTACTAACTCTCTCTTGGACAATTTATGCAAGTCTCTAAAATTAACATGTCCAAGCCTTTGATGCCACAAAATACTTGTTTCATTTACAACCTTGTTGCAAACTACTTCTTTTGCATCATTGACACCATCAATGCAAAAGCAATTGTCCCTAGACCTTGCCACGCTCACAATCTCATTGCCACCTTTTCCAATGATTTTGCAGCCATGCTTGGAGAATCTAACTTCTACTATTCCATCATCACACAGCTGACTCACACTAATGAGATTGGATGTGAGACCCTCAACAAATCTAACATTCTTAAGCTCGGGCAGACCAGGGATACAAACAGTACCTTTTCCAACAACTTGAGACCTATGACCTCCACCAAAAGTCACAGTGCCTCCATCAAAGGGGCTGAGAGATGAGAAAACATTTTTATCCCCAGACATATGTTTGGAACAGCCACTATCAAAATACCAAGAGTTGATATTTGAAGCAGCAAAAGCATTTAGCACAACAAGAGATTTGGTATGACCTCTTGCAATCCAAGTAGACTTAGGCACAATAGGAGAACTCATTTTGAGGGAGACAAGTTTGGCTATCTTAGTGACTTCATTCAGCAAATGATCAACTTGATCTTGCAAAGATCTGGGATTCCTTTTAGATTTTGGAGACAATTTTCTGGTCTTATCTTTGCTATACATATGACAGACTGGTCGAATATGACCAGTCAACCCACACCTGTGACAAGTTGGAACAAACTTAGGTTTCTTGACAACCTGCTGAACATCAAGAGGAATCGTGACTGGATTTTCTGATTTGACAAACTTAGTGGTAGAACTAGACAAACTAGAACCCAAAGTGATTAAATCCAAGACCACCTTTGTCCCCATGAAGTTTTCCCATATTCAACATTTTGTCAATTTTTGAAGCACCAATGGTCATAGATATAATCTTCCTATTTGCTTCATTCAATTCACCTAGGAGCTGTTTGTTTGAGTTCTGGAAACCAATGTTACTTTCCTTGAGCACATTAACTTGGTTCTCGAGGTTACTCCTAATTGACACAAGAGCATCAATTTCTTTTTCTAGAGACTCAAATTTGTCACTCAACTCCTTTTTGGTTTCTTTTAAGATGAGAATTTCATGTTGAAGATCTTGGTTTATTTGCCTCAAGTTTGAGGCTCTCTTCTTTCAAGGACAAGGTCTCTTTAAACAAACAATCATATTTTCTTCCTAATGACTCGTATGACAGGTCATCTGACTCAGAATCAGATTCATCAGACATGGGCTGCACAGAGGCAACAAAGGCAACATGTTGGTCATCATCATCAGAGGAAGATGAATCCTCTTGAGACCCTTCACTTTCACTCTCACTCCAGCTCACTTTCATGGCCTTGTCCTTTCCTTTGGAGTATTTTTTCTGATTGTTTGCACAGTCAGCAGCATAGTGTCCAATGCCTCCACATGTGAAGCACTTGACAGATTTTCTAAAATCTTTCGTGAAAGGTTTGACATCCTTATTCCTCTCATTAAACCGATCAGTTGATGGTCTAAACTGTTTCTCACTACCAGAGCTGCCCTCTCTAGCAAACTTTCCCTTATCCTTAAGAATTCTCCTAAATTTTTTGACAAACAAGGCCATCTCATCCTCAAAACCTGAGGATTTTCACCACCTTTCAGAGAGGAAACATGCACTCCTTGAAGTGCAACATTTTTTGATTTTTTGGAGTCATTTTCTTCCATATTCAATTCCATCTCATAGGTTTTCAATTTTCCTACAAGCTTGCCAAGCTTAATTTCATTTAAATTTTGGACCTCCATGATTGCGGTTTTCTTTGCTCTAAACCTAGATGGTAGAACACGAAGAATTTTCTGAACAACAAGAAGCTCTTCAATGGGTTGACCTAGACTCATGGCTTCATTTGTGATCATCTCAACTCTCTCATAGAACTCAGAAATAGACTCAGTTTCGGACATCCTAAGTTCTTCAAATTGTGCAAGCACCATCTGAAAGTTTTAGGGTTCTAACTTGGTCATCCCCTTCATGAACCACCCTTAGTTTATCCCAAGCTTGTTTAGCATTAGGGATGTGTTGTATATGTGCAAATTGTGTGCTAGACAAAGCTGTAACTAAGGCATTTCTGGCCTTCTTGTTTGAATATGCAGCAAACACCTCAGCTTCAGTCCATTCTGACCTAGGCTTGGGCACAACCTCACCCTCAACAGTCTTGACCGGAGCAACCCACTCTTTTGTGAGATACCCACTTGCATACTCATCAAGAGCATCAAGGAATATCTCAAATTTTTTCTCCATGCAGCGTAGTTATTGCCGTCAAATAGGGAGGGGAGTTGCAAGATCCAGCAACTCGATCCCTTTCCATAGTGAGCACACCCAAACACCAAAACAAATCCTAGGATCTCTCTATTTGTGTTAAGAGCTGACGCTCTGATACCAATTGAAAATGGTACTTAGGTGACGAGGGGTAAATTTAATCACACAAACAAGACACAACAACACAGCAATCTTCACACACTTTAAACCTTGACCAAATACACATATGACTAGTCAACTACTAGTCATGAAACAATCACAACCAAGAGAATACACAGAGCATGCCACAATGTACCTGCAATCCTAGAAGATTACTAGTGACAACCTAGGCACTCAGAAGGACCCGTCAATCTAGGCATCCCCTGTGCTAGCAACAACTATGGTGAAAGTGTGTGAAATCATCATTATCATGTAAACATCAAACAGCAGATAAAGATGACTAGTCAACCACCAAGAACACAAACCCAGAAAAATTACAGATATGCAAAACAGATTTTGTTCACCCAGAAAACCCACCATTGGGAAAAACTGGGAGTCATCAACCGACCAGGCACTCCACTAAGTAGAAAAAGATTCTTACAAAGGAAACACAACCAAGCTCAAGAAGCACCTAGGTCTATTTAGGAATATGAGCAATACCTCCTTTGTGCAATCTTCTTCTCCAACTTAGCAAAACTTGAAGCTCAGTTCTTCATGGCAATGGCAGCTCCTTCTCCAGCTCGTTCATCCCATGGCACTAGCTTGCAAGCTCCAACACAGACCGAAACCAATATTTGGATTCAAAGGAGAATGACCAATTTCTTCAAGAAACCATACTCTTGAAGAAATCAATCTTGAATCTGACCTAGATATAAATGAGAGATGATTTAAGTAGCTAGATGCAGATTCGGGTTTCAAAAGCAGTTTTTCAAAAAGATATCAATTGGAAAAACTCATAGATGAAATATTTGGTTCTCTCTTGAGGAAGAAGAAGAGAAAGATCGTAAGCCAATCTTTCCAAAACTTCCTCCCCAAAAGAGACAACTGCCAAATGAGAAAAATCGTGGCCTTTACAGACCAACAAATTCCTTAGGTCAGAAACCCACTTGGCAGCAGAGAGAGAGAAAGAAGAATAGGACAAAACAGTTTGTTATCCAGCTGGAAGCAAGGATGACTAGTCATATGAGAAACGGATGACTAGTCATCATTTTATGAAGACTGTTTAATGTAATGATATGCAATGCTCAATACCTTTGTCAACTTGCTTGAGCCACCACAGAGCAGAGATTAGAGAAGAGCGCCAATAAAAGTTTTCCCTAATCTAGACTTGAGCTTGATAAATTACATTACACATCCTATTACAAAGTTGTCAAGGGAAGCCAAAAGAAAATAGTAAAAACCATACATTAACATAAGTATCTTTAATGATTATTATATATCTTGATATGATTTGGTCATTGATGATACTGAAGTAGTTTTGTATTTCGGTGTAAACTTGTAAATTTGAATTTTGAGTTGTTAGTGTCTGAAGTAGGTTTTATGAGAAATTTTATACCTAGGATTCATTGCCAACTTGAACAAGTGCAAAGAAAGTTCTTGAATACCGAGTACATAAAAGTCACATTTTCACTGACTTTCATGTCTAGATAACTTTGAATGTTTTGACATAATTTATGTGTTGATATGGAAACATGCATGTAAGAATCGCACAGTAAGCATAAGTAGTCATACTAGTTAGTTCTCCATTCTTGCCACAAGAAACTGGCACTAAATACTATACATAAAAGGATTATTATTGAGGGGTGAAAGGGTTTTGATTCATTAATTGAAACAGTAGGATACTCTATGTGGTACTAAGTTACTCATGTATCTTACCATGCAATGTATAAAGATTATTATAAAGTGTGTTTAATCTTCTTTCATTAATTACTACATATTTTCTACACTCGAAGTGTTTGTCAACTCTCTATATAATCAACTTAAATTAGGTAAACCCATCATGCAATGCATTTCCTTCCAATTTTTTGTGATAAAGTAATAGATAATTGACGAATTAAACATCCTCCTAAGTTTAAAGAAAAATTTCCAAGTTTTTCTTACAATTTCGGGGTTTTATATTCAATTTTTATCGATATCGATAATATCCCAATATTTCCATAGAAATTTCCATGTTTTTGGACTACCAATATTTCCAAAACCATCAATATTTTAGACCTTGGTTAGAGTGACTATAATATTGTTCTTTGTGTTCTTTTTTTTTGGGGTTAAGATCAGGATATCAACCAGACACCCAAAACAAAAAAAAAGAAGAAAAAAAGAGTAGTCCTAATATACCAAAAACAGCAGCAAAAGCAGAACAAGACGAGACGAACCCTAAATTATCCAAACCCAGCACTGATTAGGCATGCAAATTTACGAAATGGAGATTTGGGAAACCTCTCATCTCATTATGCAGTTTTGGTGTTTGTGTTTCTGCTAATTTGCTCATGATGATAGAAAATGCGTTAATATGCATGGTTCTTAATTAAATACTGACACTAGGCCTTGTAGTTCTTACAACATGGGATAACATAAACAAACAACGATGATTACTCTCAGATAAATACAAACAGTTAAGCATCTTATACTTGGGATTTTTCAGTAGGCGGAGGATGATAAGGAATGGGAATCAAGTGCAGATCGTCTTTTCTTTTGACTGCAGTGCCAAAGGCCTCAGTCATGTCCAGGTCCTCATGCTTCATCCCATTGGGGAGTTTCCAATCAAAATGGTATAACAACAATGCAAGTGGGAGCTCAACGTTGGCCAGACCAAATGACACGCCAGGGCACATTCTCCTTCCAGCACCAAATGGGATATATTCAACATTTGTACCCTTGTAGTCAATCGAGCTATCGAGGAACCTGTCGGGATTAAAGCTCTCAGGCTCATTCCAGTAATTGGGATCTCTACCAATTGCCCATGCATTCACAATTACCTTGGATTTTACAGGTATTTCATATCCATCAATCTCACATTTCTCTCCGCATTCCCTTGGAAGTAACAGGGGACCCGGGGGGGGGTAACCTCAGTGTCTCCTTTATAACTAAGTTTAAATATTTCATCTCTCTAATGCATGTTTCATCTACCTGCCCTTTTCTAAACACTTCCCTCACCTCATTCTGTGCCATGTTCATTACTCTTGGATTTTTTATCATTTCTGCTATTGCCCAATCTACGACTGTAGATGATGTCTCACTCCCAGCAGCAAAAATATCCTGAAAGTACTTAATTTATTAAATGATAAAAAACTAGTTTCCTCTATGAATTGCAAACAATTCTAAGTAAATAGAAAAATATCATAAATAATCTTAAAAGAAGAAACCATTATTCATGTACCCAAGTAAGCTCGTTCACAAGTTATAAATGTTGACTCGTAATGTTAGAATTCATTGTTTTCAGTGTTTTGGATGTTTGGGAGAAAGGAAAAGATCACAGCAAATAGATGAATAAGAGAACGTTGCTCTGGAGAAGAAAGCTGAAAGTTACTGTTCATACTATTGCACTATTCATCTATTTTCGTATATGAGAAGAGAGAAGTGAGATTCTTCTCTAACTGATTTACACAGGGATTTAATCCTAGCCTTTGATCCTATCATCCTATGAGATGATTACACTTGTCACAATCTGACAGATTATATCCTAGGCTAGATAAGAGACCACTTGGACTATGATCCAATGGCTCATATTACAAACAGAGTTTGAAACATATAAAATGAAATAAAGTTCAAACAAAAAAACCTTTGGCTCCAAGGATTTCAGCTCAAGGGTTACACATCAACACTCCCTTCTAACCCTTTGGCTAATTTCACACCAAGTAGATTTCTGAGATACACAAAACGATCCTTGGACAAAGCCTTGGTTAGAATGTTTGCGATCTGATCTTCTGTTTTGCAGTAGATTAGTTCAATCTCCTTTGCTTGAATAGCTTCTCTAATGAAATGAAACTTTCGGCTAATATGTCTGGTTTTCTGGTGGAAAACCAGATTGTTTGCCATTGCTATGGCAGAGGTGTTATCACACAGAATTGGTGTGCCTTCCACTTGCTCCTCTCCAAAATCTTCAAGTACAAACCTTAACCATTTAGCTTGTGTTGTTGCTTCAGCAACACTAACGTATTCTGCCTCTGCAGTAGACAAGGCTACTGTGTTTTGTTTAATTGATGCCCGTGAGAACATACCAGATCCTAGTGTGAATGCATATCCTGAGGTACTCCTTCTATTATCTTCACTTCCTGCCTAGTCACTGTCACAATACCATTAAGGTAGCTGTCTTCCCTTTTATAAATTCAATTCCAAAGTCAAGTGTGCCCTGAATGTATCTCAATACCCTCTTGGCTGTTCCCATGTGTTTTCTAGTAGGATTATACATGAATCTAGCAAGCAAGCTAGAGGCAAACGTTATGTCTAGTCTTGTAGCTGTCAGATAGAGCAGACTACCTACAATCTGTCCATATTCACTCTCATTTGCTGCCTCACTACCATCTTCCTTGCACAGCCTTTCATTTACAACTAGTGGAGTTACCACAGACTTGCAATCCTTCAATCCAAACTTTTCAATCACCTTCAATGCATATTTCTTCTGATGAAGAAAGATATGTTTATTTGTTTGTACTACTCCCATGCCAAGAAAATGATAAAGTAGTCCAAGATCAATCATTTCATAATGTTGCATCATATCATTTTTGAACTCTTCAAGTAATTTTGGACAACTTCCAGTATAGACAATATCATCCACATAGAGTGAGACAATAAGATACCTAATCTTCACTAGTTTTCACATAGAGTGTTGCTTCACTAGGACTTTTCTTGAATCCTACCTTGTTGAAGTAAGAGTCTATCTCATCATACTAGGCTCTTGGGGCTTGCTTTAGTCCATACAAGGCCTTGTTCAACTTATACACTCTGATTTCTTCATTTTCCTTCACAAAACCCTGTGGCTACTCCACATAAACCTCTTCCTTTAAAACTCCATTCAGAAAAGCAGATTTGACATCCAGTTGATATAGATTCCATTCCTTCTGTGCAGCAAGAGCTATCAAGGTTCTAATAGTATCCAATCTTGCTACTGGAGCAAACGTCTCATTATAGTCTATTCTAGGCTTCTGAGAGTAGCCTTTTGCCACAAGTCTGGCCTTGTTTTTCTGCACAGATCCATCCAGATTTAGCTTCGTTTTGTAGACCCAGTTGACACCAATAATTGGCTTGCCAAAAGGTCTGTCCCCTAGTGTCCATGTATTATTTTTCTCAATCATTTCCAGCTCAGCCTTCATTGCATTTTTCCATGACTCATCAAGATTAGCTTCTTCAAAACTTTCAGGTTCCACAATGTACATATTGCATTGAGCCATGATTTCATTAACACTTCTCCATTTCTTTGGTGTGTGATCAATAGCTTGAGAACTTTCACTTATTCCTTCATCTTGCAGAGTAGTACCTTCATCTATTTGAGTTTGTGTATCCAAGCTTTGACTTGGTTCATTTTGTAGTGTGATTCCTTCATCTATTTGAGTTTGTGTATCCAAGTCCTGACTTGGATTACAGTCTTGATTTTCAGTAGGCACAGGGACTGTCATCTCTCCTGCACTTGTATTCTCCCACTTCCATGAGCCATTTTCATCAAACTGCACATCTCTGGACAGAATAACCTTTCTAGTTCTTGGATCAAATAGCCTGTACCCTTTTTCACAGAGTCTATAACCCACAAAGATACACTTGTGGCTATTTTCTTCCAGTTTATGCCTTAATGCTGAAGGGATGAGCACATGACAAGGAGATCCAAAAATCTTTAAGTGTTCAATTCCTAGTTTTCTGCCAGTATAAGCTTCAAATGGTGTTACCTTCTTGAGAGATTTGGTGGGACATCTATTTAGTAAATAGACTGCAGTATTCACAGCATCTGCCCAAAATTCATAAGGAATACCCTTCTCATGCAACATGGATTTTGCCATTTCCACCACTGTTCTATTCTTTCTCCTGGCTACTCCGTCTTGCTGAGGAGAGTATGCTACAGTTAGCTGCCTTTGAATTCCGAATTCATCACAAAACTTGTTAAATTCACCTGATAAAAACTCTCCACCCCTGTCACTCCTCAAGCCTTTTATCTTATATCCACTTTGCAGCTCAGTCATAGCCTTGAACTTTCTAAAACATTCAAATGCACTTGACTTGTTTCTGATGAAATACACCCATGACATTCTAGTACAATCATCTGTAAATAGCAAGAAATACCTATTTCCATAAATGGATTCAGTCTTCATTGGTCCACAAATATCTGTGTGAACCAATTCCAAAGGACTTGTAGCTCTCCAAGTGGACTCCAAGGGGAAAGAATCTCTGTGTTGCTTTCCTAGCATGTAGCCTTCACATACTACTGAAATCTGCTCCAAATGAGGTAAGCCATGAACCATGCCTTGATTCTCAAGCAATTTTATACTTCTTTCGTTTAAGTGCCCCAATCTCTTATGCCATGTCTGCAAACAGTGTGTAACACTTGCCTTTAAGGCCAAATCACTTGCAGGCATCATTGTAAGTGGAAAACATCTGTTGTTTGTCATTTAAACCCTCACAATCAGATTTCTCAATGACTGATCATCATAAATATTCACCATATTCCCTCCAAACACAAGATAGTACCCATGTTCCATCATTTTCCCAACGGTTAGCAGATTTTCTTCAAGACAGGTACAAGCATTACTTCTTGAATGTGCTTCTTACCCAACTCACAAGAGTCCTTTTCCTGCAACTGGAACTACTTCTCCAATTCCCATCTTCACTTTAGAGGTCAAGTTCCTTTGAATGTTGACTAAAAGTCCCTCATCTCCTGTCATGTGGTTACTACAACCACTGTCAATATACCATGAATGGTTCACTTTCACATTTGTTGCAGCATTGCACACATAGAACAAAGTACCAGTTTTCCTCAACTTGATTTGCATAATTCACCTTATGTGCATTTTTATTCCCATTGCAATCTTTGATCATATGCCCAAATTTCCCACACCCATGGCATTTAGGCTTCCCCTCAAACCAACATTTGCCATAATGTAGCTTATCACAGTGTTCACAAGCTGTTTTGTTACCATCATTAGACTTCCAATTTTTCTGAGAATTTGATCTCCAGAAAAACTCCCACTTTTAGACTTCTTTTCCTCAATATTCAGACTGGTAAAAGCCCTTTCTATAGAATTCTCAGTATGGCGATCCAACCTGAGCTCAAAGCTCTTCAAAGAGGCAACCACCTCTTGAACTTCTAGAGTTTCAAGATCCTTAGAGTGTTCAATCACAGAGCAAATGGAATCATATGATTTCGGCAGACTAAACAACAATTTCTGCACAACTCTCTCTCTAGGTAATTCCTCACCATAACTCTTCATTTGATTCAACATATCAAACAATCTAACAAGATATACAGATAGAGATTCACTATCCTTCATACGAGTATATTCAAATTCTCTACGCAACTCTTGCAACTTAACATTCCTTACTTGTTTATCGCCTCTGAACTCCAGCTTCAGAATATCCCAGGCACCCTTTGAGGTCTCCTCGTTCAAATTCTGGGGAATAGCTGATCTGAGATAGCACTTTGAATCAATCCAAGTGCGCGAGCATCCTTCATCAGAATTTGGGCCATCGTGGACTTCTCAGTATCCGTAGCCTCCTCTTTCTCCTTCTTCAGATCTGAATCATTGAACCCATTCTCGACCAGATCCCACAATACATGAGATTTCAGAATGGTTTTCATCCTAATGCTCCAAAACTCATAGTTTTCTCCATTGAAAACTGTTGTGCGAAGCTCAGCTGTTCCCGATCCTGCCATATTAGACATTGGATTTAAGAAATTACAGCTGCAATCGTCGAAGGAGCTCAAACCCAGCTCAAATCGATTCCGACTCCCTATTCATAGATTCACGCCAAGCTCAAAAATCGAACCTGGCTCTGAGGCCATGTTAGAATTCATTGTTTTTCAGTGTTTTGGATGTTTGGGAGAAAGGAAAAGATCACAGCAAACAGATGAATAAGAGAACGTTGCTTTGGAGAAGAAAGCTGAAAGTTACTGTTCATACTATTGCACTATTCATCTATTTTCATATATGAGAAGAGAGAAGTGAGATTCTTCTCTAACTGATTTACACAAGGATTTAATCCTAGCCTTTGATCCTATCATCCTATGAGATTAGTACACTTGTCACAATCTGACAGATTATATCCTAGGCTAGATAAGAGACCACTTGGACTATGATCCAATGGCTCATATTACAAACAGAGTTTAAAACATATAAAAGGAAAGTTCAAACAAAAAAACCTTTGGCTCCAAGGATTTCAACTCAAGGGTTACACATCAACACATAAGAGTGTCTTAAATATCAGTAATGATTATGGAGAACAATAGACACATGTGACAGTAAAACACTCTCATCAGTAAATCACTCATCATGAAAATGCTGCACATTGGAGTTTCAATCAACGGTTTAAGATAATGTATGATTAGAATGCAGGAAGATCTTTAACCAGCTTTTTCAAGTAGATCAGTTGTCATATGTTTTCGAATAAAAGATATATAGACAGCACAATGTTGTCCCTTACAAAACATATTATACTTGAAGAACTAGCTGTAGAAGCTTTGGACGGCTGCAGGGAATGATGTAAGGGATTGGCTGAATTTGCTTAACTAGATTATAGCTCAATTTTTTGGTGTCTGTAGAGGTAAGTCGATGAGAAAGACCAGCCATATTTTTTTTGGCGTGCTTGCCAACATTGTTTGAATCTTTGGTGACTACACTACTTGTAGTATGTCTACAACGCGGTTTGTGCTATGGTTACTCTTCTAAGGATGAATGTTGAAGGAAATAAATGGTACTTTTGTGGTCATCAAGAACCAGAAGGAAATAAGTGTGTGTACTTACCAAGATAACTGCTTTGATGTTCTCAGTAGTTAGGGAAAACTCAAGCTCATTTCCATGCTCATGAAATTTAAGGAGAACGTCTAATAGGTCTTCCTCTGCTTCACCCTTGCCACTTTTTGTAGTGACCATATCCCCTTGATGTTTTTTGATGATGTTTCCCATTATCCTGTCAGCTTCTTTATGCAGCCTCTCAAGTTTAGGCCTCATTCCACTTAAGAGATGAAGCAAACTGATAGAAGGAAGAACATCTGCAAGAGCGAAGCCAGATGCTGCCTTTATAGCTTCCTTCACAATGTATATGACCCTCGCCACTTTTGTAGTGACCATATCCCCTTGATGTTCTTTGATGATGTTTCCCATTATCCTGTCAGCTTCTTTATGCAGCCTCTCAAGTTTAGGCCTCATTCCACTTAAGAGATGAAGCAAACTGATAGAAGGAAAAACATCTGCAAGAGCGAAGCCAGATGCTGCCTTTATAGCTTCCTTCACAATGTATATGACCCTCGCCACTTTTTGTAGTGACCATATCCCCTTGATGTTCTTTGATGATGTTTCCCATTATCCTGTCAGCTTCTTTATGCAGCCTCTCAAGTTTAGGCCTCATTCCACTTAAGAGATGAAGCAACCTGATAGAAGGAAAAACATCTGCAAGAGCGAAGCCAGATGCTGCCTTTATAGCTTCCTTCACAATGTATATGAATTTTCTTGATCTTTTTATCAAACGCTGCTTGCGAAGTGATGGTAAATGTCGAGCCTGTGTAAGATTGATTGGTGATCCTGCTCTTAAGGCAATCGATTTAATGAGATTCTGTACCTCTTCTTCCCTAATAGGTCGGTAAGATCGAACACGTTTTGCACTTAAAAGCTCTAAAGTGCAAATTTTTCGTAGTAGTTTCCAGTATTCACCATATGGTGCAAAGGCAATGTTTGTAGAACCGTACGACAAGATCCTTGTGGCAAGGACTTGGGGCCTGGATGCAAAGATAAGATCATGGGTTTTCATCACCTCTTTGGCAAACTCTGCTGATGAAACTACTACGGTGGAAACTTCTCCAAGCTTTAGGTGCATAAGCGGTCCATATTTCTTGGCCAAGTCTCTTAGTCTTTGATGTGGTAGAGAGCCAGCGAGCTGGTGCAGGTTTCCTATAACGGGTTGCTTCCATGGCCCTGGCGGTAGATTTGAGGCTGAGTATTTGGTTTTGCTTCTGATCTTCCGTATTTTCAGTGCCATGATCATAAAGAGCAAGAAGGCTAACAGGATTTGGAAGGAAGGGCACTGAATCTCCATCAGGAAAACAAAGGTTACTTTGGATTATAGTGGCTTTTGGTGAACCTTCATGCATTTTACATCTATATATAAGAAATGATGCAGCAACCTTCTTAAACAAAGATTACTTCTCAACTGATTAATATCTCTTTCATGTAAGTAATAATATTTAAGAGCTGTTTTGTCTGAGGATGGTTGTTCTTTGATGGTTGTCTTAAGGTCTAGTATTATTGCTTGAAAAAAATATTTTATCAGAGGTAGCTTTGGAGCAATCAATTTACTTGAAATAAATAGTACAGAAAACAAAATGTCAATGCTTTGGTCAGATCTGATTGGTTTTGACAAAAAATAAAATAAAAATCTGATTAACAAAGGTGTGATCGTTTTACATGTTCTATTTTCTTTATTTTTAAAGGATAACTTGGAATCTCGAGGACATATAAATCTTTATTTTCAAAGGGCTCTGCCAAGAGTATAACTTAATAACAGGGGAGTTAAGAATTTGAATTGAATCAATTATTTCTTTTACATTTTACTAAGCGCAGGGGAAGTCAATACGTTTTAGTCATTCCCTATAAGGGAGAGCTTCCATGGCTTTGGGGATAGGTTTGAAGCAGAGTACCAGCACTTGGTTTTGCCTCTCTTCCTATTTTCTGGACCATGATTATAGGGTTTAGCAAGAAGGCAACCATGACTTGGAAGGAAGGCCATTGAAGGTCCATGGAAAAATACAGGAGAGTTGGATTATAGTGGCTTCCCAGTGGAATTGCATGCATTTTTAATTTTTAATTTGTTTTAGTACAACCGATTCGGGGAGGGGTTTATATTCATTGGGTGCCTGGCAATTTCGAACCTCTACCCCACGTAGGCGGAGGTGGAAGAACTCAATCAGCTTTTCCTGTTTATTTGTATTTCTTTCCTAGATTTGCTATATATATTCCTTGTCTCCCAAGGACTTGATTCTTACCTAGAATAGGAAATCCTTTGTGTAGATACCAAGCAAAGCTCTGTATATAATTATCATACGATTGTTCAATGAAAAGCATTGAGAATATTCCAAACCTTTCATGGTATCAGAGCCATGACTTCTTCTTCTCTAGTTCTTGACATCACGAGTATCAATCACATTATCTATGTTCGTCTCAAGCGTGATAATTATCCAACATGGCTAGCTCAGATTGTTCCTCTTCTTCGCTGCCGTCGCTTGCTTTGCTTTGTTGATGGTAGCTGCCAGTCTCCTCCTCTGACCATTCTCGATCCCAAGGCTAAGAACGATGATTCTTCTCTTCCATCTCTCATCCCCAAACCCAAATATGATGACTGGATCTAGAAAGATCAGCTTGTTCTCACTCTCATCAATGGTTCTCTTCACCATAAGGTCCTCACCACCGTTGCTACCAAAACAACTGGCCATGACACTTGGTGGTGCTTGAGATTTCGCTTCTCCGAATCAAAATAGTCTTATTTAACTACGCAGTGATTTGCTTCGCACGACCCGTGGTGATTCTTCCATCATCGATTTTCTTGATCACATTACCTCTATTTTCTATAACTTGGCTTTGATTGGTGCTCCCGTTTCTGATTCTGATCTCCTTGTTGTGGTTATGAACAATGTTGGCCCCCTTTATGAAAACACTATTGTCACTGCTCAAGCTCGTGTGACACCCATCAATATATTGTTGTGTTCTTTCCAAGTGCCAATATATGGTTAGTATAGTGGTAGAAGCAAGGGTGTCGAAACACAGGGACCGATTGGACCTCTATAAATTACTAGTTTTAAAAGAACCCTAACTAAAAATAGTGACAAAGTGAAAGTAGTTTTTATGTTGTAAATGAATACTAACTTAAAATGCAAGAAGAATGTAGTAGTGAATGATATATTGATATAGATAGAATAAGGATGAGACCAGGGATTTCGAATTCACCTTTGCAAAACCAATTCCATGGTTATAAAGTTATACCGTTTTCAACTACCAACCTGTTTCTAAAATTCGTTTTTCATATATATGATCAGCCATATGATGTGTGGTTTTGATCAAATTCTCCTAATATGCAACCTAATTGGGATTTTCAACTTTGGTTCCAAGTTAAGAGTCATTAGCATGCAAGAAAACGTTAAAGAACCAAAGAAAATACATAGCATAATATTTGCATAGCATTCTCTTCATTCATTCACATGTCTACCAAGATTAAGCACGATGTTTACTATAACCTTGTCCAGATAATCTGTAGGCAACCCTAATTCTGATCAAACATTAAAATAGACAAACAAATTTAACCATAGATTCAGTGAATGAAACAAGAAGCAGATTGATGAACTGAATACTTTAACTTAGAAACATGGATCAATGTTGCAAGGCTACATCGAAATCCCTAGCTATGAATTTAGTTACACATCATGTTCACAGAGATTAAAACAAAAATAAACAACATGAGTGAAAATAAATTCAAGAGAGGAAACCCTTGAACCAATTCTGATGTTGAACTTCTCCAAGAACAGCCTCCTCCGATAAGTCCTGATGGTGGAAATATATGGACGGCTAGGGTTTTAGTGTGCATGAAAGGAGAGAATAACCAAAAAGTAGTGTCCAGGGTTGTGAAATTCGTCCAAAATAAATAGGGTCTATAAAAGTGGCTAAAAGGCAAGTTTTTATGGGGTAAAAGAGGCTGCCATATATTCCAAAGATATACTAACAAATCAGCCTTTATTTTGCACGTTTTTGCCTTATTTGGCACCTCCAAATCAGGCTAGAAATCCTCATTGCTTTCCCATTTTGCTCTTAGTCTTCAAACGAGCCAGGTTCGCTTTGGATTCTTTATTTGGACTTCAAAACAGGTCACGAAATTTGTTTCCACGTTTCAATAAGGGTCAACTCCAAAAATGGCATGTTTTCATTTCTTTTGCCTTCAACTTAATCCTAAAGTAGATGCAACTGTATACTAACACAAAATAGGGTAAAACGTAACAAGTTTAACTCAAAAACTTCACAAATAGACTAGAAATGGATGGTATAAATGTATAAATATATGAGTTATCATATATCTTCTCTTGAAGCCCTCTTTCTCTCTACGAAACGTCTACTTCAGGCTTCTTCTTCTCTTGCTATTTCTTCTGGTGCGTCAACCATGGTGGCTTCCCGTGGCGGTTGCAGTGGTCGTGGTTATGGCGATTATAGCAGAGTTGCTAGTTGCGGTGGTCGCGTTTTTGGCGATCATGGTTCTTTCTCACCCTCATGCTCTGAATTTTTCTTAGGTCGTAGTTTTTCTGGCACACCTAACAGGTCCACATCAGCAGCATCTTGGCAATACTTTTGGGCCTGGTCCTATTGGGCCACCGCCATTTGGCTTTACTCCTTCTCTTTTGGGCCTCCTTCTACTCGTGGGCCTATTCAATGTTTCAATTGTCATGGTTTTGGCCACATTGCTACTGTCTGTCCCTCCAAGGCTTCTTCGGTGCCTTTGCTCAACATCCTTCGCATAGTGGCCATCAACAATGGGTTGTTAATACCAGTGCTAACACTCATATTACCAACGACTTGAGACACTTATCCCTTTCTAGAGATTATCATGGTTTCTACAATGTTGGAGGTGTGCTGGTGGAACAGGTTTGCCTATTAAAAATATTGGTCACTCTTGTTTCTCTCACCTTAATTCTTCTTTCCACCTTAATGATGTTCTACACTTTCCCGATGCCTCTCTTCCTCATTTATTTGTTCATAAATTTGCTACTGATAACCATTGTTTCTTCAAATTTTTTCTTGATTGTTATTTTATCTAGGATTTGGCGATGTGGAAGACGCTTTTTTTGGGCAAGAGTAGCAATGGCCTATATCCATGTTCTTTTACACTGAATGAGTCTTTTCAAGTTTTGCTAATAGTGTTGCTTTACTATGTGTCCGTGTTGATCGCTCTTGTAGCACTCTCGCCTTGGTCATCCTGCTACATCTACTTTACAATTTTTGTTATCACATAATAAACTGCCATCTTCTGGCTCTAGGTTTAGTTCTTTTTGTCAATCATGTCTGTTAGGTAAAAGTGTTAAATTACCCTTTAGTCCATCTTTTTCTGTCTCTTATTCTCCACTGAAACTTATTCACTTCGATGTGTGGAGTTCTTCAAATAAATCTATTGTTGGTTTTAATTATTATGTTTTATTTGTTGAGAATTTTTCTCGTTATTCTTGGATTTTTCCGATGAAATTGAAATCAAATGTTTTCTCTCCCTTTGTTAAATTTAAAGCTTTGGTTGAAAATCTGTTTTCTACTTTGATTAAGGCCCTTCAATCCGATGGGGGTGTGGAATACGCTAGTCATCAATTTAAGGATTTTTTTATCTCATCATGGCATTCATCATCGTATTTCTTGTCCACATCATGCTGAGCAAAATAGCTTAACCAAACGTAAGTATCGTCACATTGTTGACGCCAGGCTCACTCTTTTAGCCCATGCCTCCATGCCTCCTCCATATTGGGACTAGGCAATACATACAGTTGTTTATTTAATTAACAGTATTCCTTCTAAGTTGTTTAGGACAAATCACCTTATGAAATTTTGTTTCACGAAGAACCTAATTATTGATTTTTAAAAACTTTTGGGTGCGCATGTGTTCCTTATTTACAGCCATATAATAATAATAAATTAAAATTTTGGTCTTCCAAATCTATGTTTCTTGGTTATTCTTTGAACCATTAGGGTTATCGATGCTTAGATCTTGTTTCTAATCGTGTTTTTTTTATTATCACATCATGTGTTATTTGATGAATTTTCTTTTCCATTTAACAAGGCCCAGTCTGCTCCTGCTCCAGACCATTCTCTGTTGTCAGACCCGCCTCTCATCCTTTCTAGCCCGTGTTTCTCTTCCTGTAACCTACACCTTCCAGCGTCATAGCCTTTGTCCAATCACCCTTCTCCAAAGCCTGACCCTTCCGCCCACAGTAACATGTGCTTCTAGCCCTGCCCCATTCGTATCTGCCATCACCCATGATGCATCTGCTCTTGCGCCCAACTCCCTAGTCGTGTAGCCAACTGATTCCTGATGCCCTTCTCATCCACCCAGTTAGTCCCCTCACGCCTTCAGCTTCTCGATTCTCAGCCTCCTCCAACCCCTATTTCATCTAGTACATCTTCTCCCCTTATTTTTGATACGTCTCTAAGTGCTTCCCCTGCTCATTCGATGGTTATTCATGCTAAAATTGGTATCCACAAACCTAATCCTAAATATACTAGTCATGTGTTGGTTTTATCTTCTACTAATGGTACGGTTGACCCCACATCTTTTTCACTGGCTCATAAGCATAAGGAATGGTGTCTTGCTATGGTGGATAAGTTTAATGCTCTTTTTCATCCTAGGACTTGGAATCTGGTCCCTCGTACTTCACTATAAATGTGTTGTCGAATAAGTGGGGTTTTTGTGTCAAGCAGAATTCTGATGGCTTTATTCAGCGTTATAAGGCCTTCTTAGTGGCCAATGATTTTCATCAACAATCGAGGCTGGACTATGGTGAAACAGTTAGTCCCATTGTTAATAATTCTACAATTCGTCTTATCTTGGTCTGTGTGAAGTTATGTTGGATAGTTCGTCAATTGGATGTCAGAATGCCTTCTTGCACGGTTACCTAAATGAAGAGGTGTATGTGCCAGCCCGTTGGCTTTGTGGATCCCGCCAATCCTGATCATGTATGTCGTTTACTTCGATGTCATTGTGGTCTCAAGCAGGCTCCTCGCACTTGGTTTCAATGTTTCTATTCTCATCGTCTTCAGTTGGGATTCACTGCATTTAAGTACGATTCTTCTCTCTTTATCTCCATTCATGGTTTTGTTTGCATTTATCTGTTGATTTATGTCGATGATATCCTTGTCACTAGTTCCAATCCCTCTCGCATCACCGCACTTATTTCTAATTTGGGTTGTCAATTTTCTATGAAGGATCTTAGACCCTCTCATTATATCTTGGGCATAAAGCTTATCGTACTTAGTCAATTCTATCTCTTACTCTGACCAAATATGTTTTGGATCTCCTCAAGCGTGTTAACATGCACGAAGCCAAACCCGTGCCTACACCGGTTGTTAGTGGTCATCGTCTTAGCATCTCTAACAGAGATCTTCTCTCTGACCCCACTGAGTACCATAGTATTGGTGGTGCTCTTCAGTACTAAACATTGCCTTTGCTGTTAATCAAGTTTGTCAATTTATGTATCAACCTACTGTTGTTCATTGGCTCGCTATTAAGCGCATTCTTCGTTATCTCAATGGCACGCTTACTCTTGGGTTACTCTATTCGCCAAGCACTCTTCATCTCAATGCCGATTCTGATGCTGATTATGCTGGGGATCCCGACGATTGTGGCTTCATTGGTGACTATTGCATTTATTTTGGTACTAACTTAATTTCTTGGAGCTCAAAAAAACAACGCGGTGTCTCCCGCTCCAGTATTGAGTCCGAGTACAGCCACCTTGCCTACACTGTCGCCACTCTATCTTGGTTACATGCTTTGTTTCTTGATCTTCATCTTCCAGTTCCATGTCCTAATCTTTGGTGCAATAATATTAGTGCTCTCTCTCTCTTGCCTCTAATCCGGTGTTTCACACTCGCACTCGCCACGTTGAGGTTGATTATCATTTTGTTCGTGAAAAGGTGGTGCACAATGAGTTGCTCGTTGCTCAGATTGCTAATATCTTCACTAAGGGTCTATCTCATGCTCGGTTTTCTTTACTTCGGTCCAAGCTGCCTGTGCACCCCCGCCCCGTCAGCTTGTGGGGGTGTAATGAGACATAATCCCTAAAGGATTTATTTTCCGATTTATTTGTATTTATTTTCTAGATTTGTTGTATATAGAGAGTTGAGAGAATCTAAGCACCAGGAAAAACACATGGCAGCATCCTCGATTAAATTTTAATACCTCGGATTGGCCAATTGTTGAATTCTATATTCCTTCTGTGTACTATCTGTTGGACTAATAACACACTTGCCGGAGCCCTTCATTTCTAGTGGGCTTGGACTTACTAGTAAACAGAACTGAAACGACGCACATGAAGAATAACAATAGTAATTATTATGAAAGGAAATAGATACCAACCAAGTTTGCAGAATCTTTGCATCAGAAAAAAACATAGCAACATCCTATGTTATATATGCATAGATGTTAATGCTCTTTATCTTTTTGGTACTGAAAATAGGGAACAGAGGCAAAACCAAAGACTCCGTTTCAAATCTACCACCAGGGCCATGGAAGCTACCTACAGGAAACATACATTAGCTCATTTGCTCTCTACCCCATCATAAACTAAGAGACTTACCAAGACATATGGACCCCTTATGCACCAGAGGTTTGGAGAAGTTTCAACCATGCATAGTTATTTCATCAGCTGAGTATGACAAAGAGATGATGAAAACTCATCATGTTACCTTTGCGTCGAGGCCCCCTATAACCTTGCGTCAACAATCATGTCATATGATTCTTGTAGATAATATATTTCCTTGTATTAAACAAATTACACAAAGTCCCTATTTATACAAGTACAAGAAGTTTACTTAAGGTAAAAAATAATATAGACATAAATACAATCCGATTTACAGCAAGAAAGCTAATTGCTAGGAGGAGATTTTGAGGTTGACTTATGTGTGTGCTAGGAAAGTTGCCTTAATACCACCGTGTGTGCAAACTGAGCGTCGCAGGATGAACAAGTTTGGAAGACATATGCTGATGGCGTGGTTTGTGAAAGGCCTTTGGTGTGATAATATTAGTGCTCTCTCTCTCTCTTGTCTCTAATCCGGTGTTTCACACTCGCACTCGCCATGTCAAGGTTGATTATCATTTTGTTCGTGAAAAGGTGGTGCGCAATGAGTTGCTCGTTTCTTATTGTTCTACCGATGATCAGATTGTTGATATCTTCACTAAGGGTCTATCTCCTGCTTGGTTTTCTTTACTTCATTCCAAGCTGCCTGTGCTCCCCCGCCCCGTTAGCTTGCGGGGTGTAATGAGATGTAATCCCTAAAGGATTTAGTTTCCTGTTTATTTATATTTATTTCTTGAATTTGCTGTATAGATTCCTTATCTCTCAAGGACTTGATTCTTAACTAGAATAGGATATCCTTTGTGTAGGTACCAAGCAAAGCTCTATATATAATTATCATACGATTGTTCAATAAAAAGCATTGAGAATATTCAAAACCTTTCAACAACAACAACAACAACAATAATAATAATAATAATAACCAATTAATCAATCTTGAAAAAAAAGCTTGTGTGTGAGAGGAGAAACAAAAACGATCAAATAAAAAATAATAATGGGCAGGGTTTGGTGGGTTTTGATTGATGAAGAAGTTAAGGGCATGTTTGGTATTCAACTTGAATATCCAACTTTTTAAACTCAAAAACAGAATTTGAGTCCAAAACAAAGAAAATCTGTTTGGTAACCCTATTTTTAAAAACTCAAACTCAAACTCAAAAACAACTAAAAAACACCCCAATTATTTAGAAATAAAAAAAAATCTGTTTTTTTAGTGTTTTTTCTAACAACCCACAAGTTCTCAAATTTTTAAGATTCGAAAATAGTTTTCAAGCTGCATACCAAACAAGTTTTTGAATCTTAAAAATAGATTTAAGAACTCCTTGTTTTTAAGAAAAATCAAAGTTTTTGAGACCAAACGCCCCCTAAACGTTTTGCTTCCGTTTGTTTGGCAAAAAGTTTTTCTTTTATTTTCTCCCTATTAATATAGTGGATGTTGAATGACTTACTTTTAACCTTTGGAATATCCAAGCAGATCCTAGCAGATAATTGTGAGAATGTGAAGTGAAAAATGTCTCACATTGGAAAGTTAGAAAAACTTACAAGGGCTTATAAGGTGTTGGGCCACACGTGCTCCATGTCATGTGAAATAGAGAATACTTGTATGTAATTAAACATTTTAAACATTATAATTCATCAAATGTACAAACTCATATTAAATAATGGTTTGAATAGAGCCGGCTCATATTATTAGCATCTTTTCTGTTGTATGTTTTCTGTAGTCGTTGATGCTTCCTCTTTTGGCCCTACCCATATGGTCTGTTGTGTCAACTTAATTTATCCCCATGGCTCCAATTCGCTACATCTATTGATTAATTTATCTCGTTCTCTCTCTCTCTCTCTCTCTCTCTCTCTCTCTCTCTCTCTCTCTCTCTCGCCTTTCTGGAGTTGCAAAGCTGTCAAGTACATTGTGCATTATTCTGATCATACAAACCATGTCTTTCTCCTGTTAGAATACTCAGACTGTGATATGATTAATTTGGATTATTGGTAGATGGAGCTCAAGTTAGAAAAGAAAACACAGAGAGCTTGGGGAAAAAGATGAGAAAATTGAGTCTATTCTCTCACTTAGTAACGCACAAGCTATGCAACAAAATACATCCGTTGGGAATAGAATATTTCCCTTTTACATCATCCAAATCTAGGCCATCAATTTCACTATCCTATGAGATAGCTACTCCTAGCAAAATTTGTTACTACAACTAACAATACATCTTAGCTGTCCATTGGACTGTGATCCAATGGTTCACAATTAATTCACTACAATTAAATCAAGTAACACAAATACTCAGCTAACACACTTATACTTTAACACTCCCTTCTAAGTGTTTAGCTGGAAATGACTCCAAGCGTAAAGAATCTGCATTCTGCTCTCCAGTTCTACAGTATAACAAATCAATCTCACCATTTTGCAAAACATCTCGGATGAAATGAAATCTTCTGTTTATATGTCTTGTCTTGTGATGATGTACTAGATTCTTTGTTATTGCTATTGCTAAAGTGTTATCACAGAAAATTGGAGTAGATTCAACTTATTCCTCACCAACAAATATAACAAACCTCAGCCAGACTGCTTGTGCAGTAGCTTATGCTGCACTAAGATATTCTGCCTCTACAGTGGATAGAGCTACACTGCTTTGCTTGACTGATGCCCAAGAGAAAACACCTGATCCAAGATGAAAAGCATAGCCAGAAGTACTTCTCATATCATCTTCACATCCTGACCAATCAGTATCACAATATCCAACAAGCATTACTTCTTTTCCCTTCTCATATGCTATGCCATAGTCAAGAGTGCCTTGAATGTATCTAAGTACTCTCTTGACAGTCCCCATATGCTTCCTTGTAGGTCCATGCATATATCTAGCTAAGAGACTTGCAGTGAACATGATATCTGGCCTTGTTGCTGTCAGATATAATAAGCTTCCAACTATCTGTCTGTGCACCCTGTCATCAGCCTATTCACTTCCATCCTCCTTTGATAATTTCTCATTCATAGCAAGTGGAGTTGCAACCGCTTTACAATATTTGAAACCAAACTTGTCCAGTAGTGCTCTTGCGTATTTTGTTCTTATGCAAGAAGATGGAGGACTCAGTTTGTATCACACCTAAACCCAAAAAATGGTGCAGTAATCCGAGATCAGTCATTTCATATTTCTTCATCATTTCAATTTTAAAACTCATTACCAACTCTTCTGAACTTCCTGTGTAGATAATATCATCTACATATAGTGAAACTATGAGAATTCCACTTTTTGCAGTTTTCACATATAATGCAGCCTCACTAGGACTTCTCTGAAATCCTACTGCTGTGAAATATGAGTTGATTTCTTCATACCAAGCTCTTGGAGCTTGTTTAAGACTATACAAGGCCTTCTTAAGTCTATAAAATCTATCATCCTTGTTTTTAATCACAAATCCTGGAGGTTGGTCCACATACACTCCCTCATGTAGCACTCCATTTAAGAATGCCAACTTCACATCTAACTGGAATAGCTTCCACCTTTTCTGTGCAACTAAAGCAATTAATGTTCTTACTGTATCAAGTCGAGCAACTGGTGCAAATGTCTCGTTGAAGTCTATTCCAGGCTTTTGAGTGTAGCCTTTAGCTACTAGCCTTGCTTTGTTTTTTTGAACTGACCCATCAAGATTTAGCTTGACTTTATAGATCCATTTGACTCCAACTATAGGCTTATCAGACGGCCTTTTTACCAATTCCCAAGTATCATTCTTCTCAATCATCTCAAGTTCAGTTTCCATGGTCTTTTGCCATGATGCATCTTTGATAGCTTCTTCAAAAGTTTCTAGTTCAATAATACATATATTGCATCTCTCATATACCTCTGTAAGACTTTTGTATTTCAATGGAGTGTGATCAATATCATGTGCACCTGTGTCAATTCCTGCAGATTCTTTTTTATTGTCTTCTAATAATACATCATTTGCAACTAAGCTTTCAGCTTGCATCACAGTTGTGTCATTGATTTCTTCCTCCTTTTTAGACATCATTTCAGTGAGTGGAACTGAAACACTGCATTCTTGCTGTGCATTCCAATCCCAACTAGCATCTTCATTGAATACCACATCTCTTGAGATAATCACCTTTCCAGTGACAAGATTGTACAGTCTATACCCCTTCTCACAACTGCCATATCCTAGAAACACACACCTTTTGCTTGCCAAGTCCAGTTTCTGCCTCTGTTGGTTTGGGACATGTGCATAGCACAGAGTACCAAACACTCTTAAGTGTTTAATTCCTGATTTTTTTCCACTACAGGCTTCAAATGGCGTTTTCTTTTCCAAGGCTTCAGTTGGACATCTATTTAGAATGTACACTGCAGTATTGACAGCTTCTGCCCAAAACTCAAGTGGCATACTCTTGTCAAACATCATGCACTTAGCCATCTCCACTATGGTCCTGTTCTTTCTCTCAGCCACACCATTCTGCTGTGGTGAATATGCCACTGTAAGTTGCCTTTCCATCCCCATTTCATCACAGAATCTGTTAAATTCATTGGAGGTATACTTTCCTCCTCTGTCACTTCTCAATTTATTAAGCTTATATCCACTTTGCAATTCAACAGCAGCCATAACCTTCTTAAACACATTGAATACCTCATATTTGTATCTCAAGAAATACATCCAGCACATTCGAGTACAGTCATCTATGAAGATAAGAAAATACTTGTTTCCTGCTTTTGTAATAGTTTGCATTGGTCCACACACATTAGTGTGTACCAATTCCAGTGGAGTTGTGACCCTGCTTGTTGCCTCTTTTGGAAAAGACTTCCTGCAATGTTTTCAAAGGTACACCCCTCACACACTTCACTTGTGTTCTTGATTTTTGGCAGACCAAGTACCATATCCTCATTTTGCAGTAGTTGCAGGCTTTTCATATTTAAGTGTCCCATTCTCCTATGCCAAATCAATGTTGATTGACTTACATTTGCTTTTAATGCAAAATGTAAATCTGTTTGAAGTTTCAAAGGAAAACTTCTATTTCCTTTCATTTGCATCCTAGCCACCAGATTAGAGAGTGAGCAATCATCATAAATTTCTGTCTTGTTATCCCCAAAAATCAGGAAATTTCCATGCTCCATCATCTGTCCAACACTCAGTAAGTTTTCCTTGAGACCATATACAAGCAGCACCTCCTTAATATATATTTTTCCCATCTTAGTTTCAACCATCAAGCTTCCTTTTCCAATAACGTCTACCAACTGTCCTGTCCCCATTGCAACTTTTGCAATTATACTCCTATCAATATCAGTCAAGACATCTTCTTTGCCAGTCATATGGTTACTACAACCACTGTCCAAATACCATACATCTTCCATGGACCTTTTGTCAGCTGCATTATTGACATAGAACATAGTTGGTGTAGAGGTTACCTGAGTAGCATACTGGAGTTGCTGCACAAGTTTCTTACTATAACAGTCTTTTGCAATGTGACCAAACTTGTCACAATTATAGCATTTTGGTGTGCCCTTGAATCAACACTCTCCAAAATGCAATTTCCCACAATGTTTGCAAGAATTTTTAGCTCCATCAGTGGGTTTGTTATCCCACTTATTTCCCTTATCCTTCCAATTCTTCTGATGCTTGCTATTCTAATTTCCAGTGACTTTAGCTGATTTAGAATCTACACTCAAACTAGCAAAGGCTTTCTCAGTCTTGTTCTCATGATGTCTCTCCAATCTTTGTGCAAAGCTCTTCAATGAGACAACCACCTCTTGAACCTCAATCGCATCTAGTGCTCAATTACAAAACATATAGGATCATACACAAGGAGTAGACTAATTAACATTTTCTACACAATTCTTTCTCCAAACAACTCTTCTCCATAGCCTCTCATTTGATTTATCATATCAAACAACTTTGTAAGATAAGCAGATAATGATTCATCCTCTCTCATTCTAGTATATTCAAATTCTCTACGGAGACTTTGTAACTTGACACTCCTTACCTACTTATCACCATGAAATTCCTGCTTTAGGATATTCCAAGCTCCTTGAGACGATTCTTCATGGGAAATCCTAGTGAAGATCTCATCTGAAACTGCTCCATGAATCAGTCCCAAAGCCTTAGCATCTTTCATCAGGATCTGAGTGAGAATCATCTTCCCAGCACCACTGGATTCCTCTTTTTCTTTCTTCTTCGCATCAGATTCATCGGCTCCCTTCGAATCTGAGCTCTCTATCCCTTTCTCAACAAGTTCCCATAACCCATGAGATTTGAAAATGGTTTTCATTCTTATGCTCTAGAACTCATAGTTCTCACCATTGAAGATCGGTGCTCTTAGCTCACCACCTCCAGACCCTGCCATGTTAGACATAGATCTTCAAGAAAGAAAGTTCTTCAAATTGCAGCTCACTTTCTTCACAAATTCAATCGCCCATCTAAACAATCGAACTAGGCTCTAATGCCATGTTATAGAATACTCAGACTATGATCTGATTAATTTGGATTATTGGTAGATGGAGCTCAGGTAAGAAAAGAAAACACAAAGAGCTTGGAGAAGAATATGAGAAAATTGAGTCTATTCTCTCACTTAGTTATGCACAAGCTGTGCAGCAAAATACATCCTTTTTACATCATCCAAATCTAGCCATCAATTTCACTATCCTATGAGATAGCTACACCTGGCAGAATTTGTTACTACAACTAAGAATACATCTTAGCTGTCCATTGGACTGTGATCCAATGGTTCACAATTAATTGACTACAATTAAATCAAGTGACACAAATACTCAGCTAACACACTTATACTTTAGGGAGATTCACTAATATACCCAATATAGGAGCCCAAATTATAAAAAAACCCTATATGAAATGGAATTTATAAATACACCCAAAGCCCATTTATAACATAACAAAAAGGCTTTTAACTTCTTTTAAATTACAAAATTGCCATTGATTTCTTAAAACAAACCCAACCCAAAATTTCATAAAAAAACCCAAAACACTCAATAGGGTATCAAAGTAATTTAATAATTAAAATTAAATTTAATAGTACCATTTGTCATTTTTGGGTTTTTTTTGGGTATGTTTATAAAAATGAAATGATGTAGGGTTTATTTATAGTTTTAGTGCTAAGAATGGGTATATTACTAAATATCTCTATACTTTAACATCTCCCACCTCAACTATCTTATCTATTTTGCATTTTCCTCATCAGGTTTTTTCGCCATCTCTCTGAAAATTTTTGTTTCCTTTAAATGCATGCAAGGTTTTGATTATCCTTAAGTATCTAGAATGATTATTATATATCTTGATAAGTTTTGGTCATTGATGATACTGAAGTAGTTTTGCATTTCAGTGTAAACTTGTAAAGTTGAATTTTGAGTTGTTAGTGTCTGAAGTAGGTTTTACGGGAAATTTTAAACTTAGGATTCATTGCCAACTTGAACAAGTGCAAAAGAAAGTTCTTGAATACTGAGTACATAAAAATCACATTTCCACTGACTTTCATGTCCAGATAACTTTAAATTTTTTTACATAATTTAAGTGTTGATATGGAAACGTCATGCATGAAAGAATCGCACAGAAAGCACAAGTAGTCATACTAGTTAGTTCTCCATTCTTGCCACAAGAAACTGGCACTAAATAAAAACCAGACGATACATAAAAAGATTATTATTGAGGGGTGAAAGGGTTCTGATTCATTGAAACAGTAGGATACTCTATATATCTTTAGATAAAATATATATGTTTATATATAAGTTGGCCTTACATCATGGCAAAAGAGTAAGAACATATGCTCAGACGCTTTCTTGGTGACTTAGTTTAGATGGAACTCTCAAAGCAATTTACGTTTTTCAGGATCCGAAATGAAAAATGACGAGGAAATATAAGATGTTGTAATAAGTTCACTTGTTACAAAAAAGACAAAATGGACTCGTGATAAAAGAATACCAAATAGATTAAAAGGATGTGATGATGTCCTTTAACTTCTCCAGGAAAAAATTTTGGCAGCCATATGGCTTGCGATTAGACCAGTTATTTCTTTATGCAGTGGAGGGTTGAGGGCAACATAACTACAGCAATGCCACAACTTGGGCCTAAGATTGGATAGCTCAAGATTGAATGTTTGTTGAATGAACAAATGGGGGCAAAAATTCCAAATTTTTCCAGATTGTAGAATATGGATTAGTTTTAAAGGAACTTACTTATCCCTTCCGATGAATATCAACACATTATAACTTATCCATTCTAATTCCCACAAAAGAAAAAATCATTCTAACTCTACGCACATACCTTCATTTCTTACTTCAACATACCTTGAATCTTGTGGGCTATATATCCAATACAATCCAATCCTAAGAACCAAACCTAAATGATTAATCTAAAATGAAGAGTTATGTGATTGTACTAGCATTATTTGAAGGCAGAAGGAAAAAGGTTTTGTGATTGTTTTCTCGGAGAATGAATTATATTAGAAGGATACAATATGAGTAGGGAAAGAAGCTATGAGGTTATAAGGATAAAATCTGCAGGAAGGAGGTTGCATGAGATGGTGAAAAACATAAAATTCACGTACACTGGGAACTATAGTAACAGACACAAATATCCAAAACCAACGTTAGATTCATGGAGACATCCAATAAGCGGAAATAAGTTCATGTTCTTGTGAGAATGTGAAGAAATATGCCACATTGGAAAGTTGAGAAACTAGCAAGGGCTTATAGGGAGTTAGCTACTCCCCTCATTGCCAATTGGTTTTTGGGAGGAACGTTAACTTCCTTCATGGTATCAAAGCAACTCAAAGTCTAACAACTCAAGTTGCACTATTTCCTCTCTTGACCAAGATCAATGTTGACTTTGTATAGAGTTCTTCCAAGTGATGTTTTTTCATTGTTTTTAGAAAACGATTTGTTTTAATGTGGAAACAGTACTTTCTGGGGAACCTGGATTGGCTCTCTGGTCTTTAATATACTTTTTTGTTTAAATTTTTTAAACAAAATCCGTTCTGGAAAGATTTCTCGCCACAAGCATCTTCAATAGTCCTGAGATTAGAGGGTGCAGCAGAGGGCAATAATGCTTCTTTGGTAACAGAACTCACCACTTCTATTATTTCCTTCGTACTTTTTATCTTGATAACAATTAGTGTAAAAAGTGCTTGTTTTACTTGAAGGAGAAGTTTGAGGTGAGTAAACAAAAAATAAAGAAGATGTTCAACAATGTTGATCTCTCTGTTTCCTCATATGATACCGCTGGGTGGCCATGGTCCCTTCTCCAAATTCCCTGAAGGATCCTTTTTTCCCTGAATGTCTAAATTGGTTATTGGGTAACCCACACCATGATGGTTCATGGGGTCCTCATAATTTCCATCCCTCGTTAAAAAAGGACACTCTCTTATCTACTTTGGCATGTCCTTGCACTAAACCGATGGAGCGTTGGTCAAGAACAACTTAACAACGGTATGCCTTTTGCTTTTGCTAAGTTTCCTCCAAATTAATGCATGCATTATAAAGGATTACCCTCTCTGAGTCTTTCTTGCTTTTCTAGGGCTACATTACGTTGAGTCAAATTTAGCTTCAGCTACAGATGAAGAGCAACAATCGCCTGTTGGATTTGATATAATATTTCCTTCTATGATTGAATCTGCAATGAATTTGGATACGAATCTTACCCTGCGAGGATCAACCCTAGACGCTATATTTCACAGGAGAGACTTTGAGCTTCAAAGGTACATGCTTTTCCCTCGGTTTATGTTTGGTCCAATTTCTCAGTATAGTTCATTTAGTATTATTATTTCTTTCCATGACTTTGAGCCTTCCTAGCATATACTTCAAAAGGAAATGGAAAGTTTCAGGATTAGGAGACGGCCATGAAGTATCAACGGAAGAACGGATCCTTGTTTAGAAGTCTCTCCATGGGTTGAAGAGGATCCACAGTGGTTTTCTCATATCCTAGATTGTACTATATATAAATGTCTTCAAGTTCTTGAAATGTCATAACTTTCCTACTCAAAAGTAGGGGTGGCAACTTTCGATACGACCTATTACATGACTCAAAACCTGCATGATAAAAAATTGGGTCAACCTCACATGACCCGTTTAATAAACGGGTAGGTTACAGGTCAATAAATATGCTAAAATACCTATTTAACCTATTTACTAATAGTCATCTCTTTCTTTGCCTTTTCTTTTTGGTCTACACTTTTACCTCGCTAGTTACTAGTTACTACCACTTAGCAGCTCAAACCCATACATGACTTGAAACTCACACGGGAATTAGCGGGTCAACCTGACACAACACATTTATTAAACGGTCTAATTTGGGTTGAACATTCTTGACACGACACAATCCATTGCCAGTCCTACTAAAAAATATCTCTATATATCTCTCTCACTAGAAATATAGGAGTCTATTTGTTTCATGGACTTGAAAAGAGGAAAATGATACGACATTTTGTATCCACAATTCATGAAAATACAATGCTCATGAGAATCTGATACCCACAAAGCGGGAAAATGATACCACATTATATATGAATGTATCATGCCTTTGGAATGCACACTAAACTAACCCGACTTTATATTTAAAGAATACTGTTTTTACCTTTTAAACCATCGGTATTTCTGTTGTCTTTTTTAATAAGGTTTTTCTTATTACTATCCTCAACCTCAGGAGTGAAAAATTTAGGCTTCAATCAGAAGTATTATCGAACAACTAAACAAACTTTCAATTCTGATTATTCCACAAACCAAACCTTTTTTAATGCAAGAAAAATCTCTTTCTTGGTTACCATTTTCCTGGAATTGACAACATCTTCTTATTCTCATTGCTTGTAAATAAACATGGTATACATGATTATATTTCTCATCTCAGTTTTAGGATTCAAACTTTGGAGGTGCCACAAAATTAACATGTACCAAACACCTAGGGCAAGAAGAAAAAAAATATAGATTGCAGAAGAAAAAAAAAAGTATATTATGGTACAAGTTAAAAACTAATTCATAATAGTTATATTTAAAAATAAAATAAAATAAAAATAGAACCAAACTAATTCTCTCACACTACACGGATGCTAGGACTCAAACCTAGGACATTGCCTGAGGGAGTAAATACTCCAAACCACTACACTCAAGCCTTATAGAATGGTACAATACTACCACGTTAACTAGTGATACTCCCTTTCAAATTATGCCATGTGTCTTAATTTTTTAACATCTCAAAATTTATTTTACAGCTGGAATTCAACCTAATTTTTACCCTTTAAAATAAAATTAAGAAAATAAGAAAATAAAATAAAAAATAAAAAATAAGAGCAGAGCCACCCCCCACCCCAATATGCCTACCCCGCACCGCCTGCTCTGGCCGTCATCCCCTCCCATCTTTTATCTCTCTCCTGTTGGAAGTTTGAATGAAATTCAAGAACCTTTGTCCCACATTAGTAGAAAGTAGAGAGAGTGAGGTCTTTATAAGTGTGGAAGTCCCACACTTAGTAAATGGAAGTGGGCCAAGTGGAAGCAAATTGGGCTTCAAAAACGATTTGGGCTTTGAATATTATATAAAATTATATAATATTTAATGGTCAAAAAGATGGGCCTTGGGGCTTTCAGATTTAAAATTATTTTTTTGGTTTTGAATTAATAATTTTTTATTAATTCGGATTAGTTTTTTAACAGTTGTGACTCTTCTGATAAGGTTTCAGAAGTTTATTTAAATCAAACAAAGCCTCATTCGTTTGACACAGTAAAAAGCATTCTACAAGCATTTCATCTTGTCTGAGAGGAAAACAAACAACGTTCGCCAGATTCTAAGTCCGAGTGCTAGGGCTTAGAATACAGATAGTTGAATCCTGGGAGACAGTCCCCTGTAGAACTTCAAGCACCGAGAAGGGGTGAAATTACTGTCTTTAGGACATTGCATCAAATCTGCAAGCCTCTATCTCGAATCCAAGTCAGTTTCATTTATTGTTTATATACTGTATTTTGTATTACAGTTTGTTATAAATTCTGTTTATATATTGTTTTAATTAGTCATTAATTGTTGTTTTTCCAACATCTCCCTCCATCTCTCTCTCTCTTGCCCTCTTTAACTTTCTCAACCTTTCAGTGACTATCCTCTAGATCCATACATGTTTTCTAGTTGATGAACGTCTCCCTAGTAGATGTGATTTGCGAAGAAGATTGGGATGGGAGGTGGGTGCATCACAAAGAGGCTACACATCAACCCTAACAAAATCCACAAAACCCCCCAACGCCCTTAGTCTCACGAACGATACACCCCAACTTGAGTCTTGAGGGGCCGTCAATCATGCTTTATCATTGACAACGATGATGAAGTTTCCTAGTTGCAACAATTTATTGGGCTATGGGGATTTGGATTACTCACAAGCAGAGGAAGAGGAAGATCTAGGTGGCATGGGGGTAGGAGTTGGGTTGCTGAGATATTCTCTTTTCCTTTTTTTCCTTTTAAGTTTTTTTTTATTTTTCTAATTTTATTTCAGTGGTTTTATAAGTCCAGCTGTAAAATAAAGTTTGGGTTGTTAAAAAATTAAGACATATGCCATATTTTGAGTGGGAATATCACCAGCTGATGTGGTAGTACGATACCATTCTATAATTTTTCCCTCATTGGGTATGCATTTCTCATGCCATGAGAATTGCATTTATTATGGTTGTTTATGAACAACCTACCCTAATTATAAAATTAAATATACTATTTTTTGTTAAAATTGGTTCTTTTTCTATTTGGATCTGGATCTTTTACTTTGATTTTCTCGGCTTAGATTTGCTTGGCTTTTCATGTGAGTCTGCCATATGATTACAGTTTAATCCGAAGGTTAAGAAATTAACACATAATGACCTACATGGTAATAAATAAAAATTAAATAAAAAAACATTACAAACATTGAACTGTCATTCTTCTTCAACCCAAAAACAAAAACTCTCCTAGTGCCACGGAAACACTCTCCTTCCTATCGCCCACAAATCCCAAACAGAAAAACTGAAATAGACCCTATGGCCTAAAAAAATAAAATTGCTTTTCCTTTATCTTTTTAAGCTAAAAACCAAGGGCAAAACCAGAAATTTTTGGATGGATGGGGTAGCTAAAATTTTTAGCTTAAACTCTAATGATCTTTTTCTTTTCTTTTTTCCATTGACTAATTTTCAATAAACTTTATAAGACAAATACATATTAAATGTAACAAAAAAAAATACACATTATCAAAATTAATGTGTTCAACAATATAATTGAAAGTGTACCTATTCAAGTTTCTTACTTCTTGGCATCAACCAAATAAGACAAATGCAAAGTGAAAAAATATAAATAATTAAGTTTCACATTTATATTAGTTGTGAACCTAAGAAGAATATAATTAAGTTACTGTTCCGTTTTTAAAAGCATCTTCCCTCTTGTGAGCTTTAATTACCAACTGTCGTTTGTAATTATGGGTTGAAAGACTTGGGAGGGTTTTTATTGACTACAATATTAAGAAGCTTTCCCTTTTATTTTGAAGGAAAAAAGGATTATTAACTTTGCCCAAAAAAATTAAAAAAGCAAAAGGCTGCATGCTTCGAGGGAAAAAAAAACAAAAAAAACAAAACAAAACCAAGGCTGCTAAGCAATTGCATGATTCAGTCAATTTGATTGGAGGATTGGATCAAAGCAAAATGCAGCAAACTTTAGTGGGCCATATAGACATAGGTAATCTTTTTTTCTTCAAAGCTTTCGAGCTACAGCCCACCACAGCAGTGGTTGTAAAAATAATATCTACTTCTTTCCTCTAAGAACAAGAAAATCTTCAACCAAAGAATGTAATCAAAGGACAAAAAACAATTCAAGATACAGAGAGAAAAACAAAAAAAGCCAATTGTAAACAAGATTAATTAATCTCACATTCATTGTCATTACACCTTTATTCCATAAGAATGGACAATATAAGGGAAATGTAAATTGGCTATAAGCACATCATCAAGCATGACCTTTTTTTTTGGGTCGAAATCATGAAGCATGACTTGGATTAGTATTTAACCATTTTTATTTAACATGATGTTTTTTTAATAGAAGCAATATTGGTGGGGTGGGGGGATTCAAACGCAGGACCTCTCGGGTGCATTGAAATTAGAATTGAAATTATTAATTAAATTAGGATAATATGGTAAATTTTGACTTTTTCATATTTTTAAAAATGTAAAATTAAAAACAAAATCAGATAATAAATCCTATTTGTATGGAAACCAACTACCCATTTTATGCACATGGGTGACACCACAGTGGAAAAGTAGGTCAAACTCTCCCTTTTCCCCCCTCAAGTGCATGTTCGAATTATGTAGGAGACAATCTTGAGACAACTTAATATAATACTCCCCCTAGAGAATGACAAATATATATATATATATATCAAGGTTTTCCTTCTTTTTTATAGGCAAAAATCCAGATTGGAAATTGGACTTCCATTACGTCAATATTTTTTTTTCTAGAAAACATTGCCTCAATACATCCACGGTTATTTCTTATGAATCTTGCCTGATCAACCCAGGAAAGAACAATGTCGTGATGGGAAACAAAACAATGGAAGTGACTGTGAAGACTCATATTTTAAATAGATAAAAGAAGATATTTATCCTTTGGATAAACTTGGAATATATTATCTTTTTAAGATATTTATCTTTTAGATAAACTTGGATGATCTTATCTTGTTAGGATATTTATCTTTTGGATAAACTTAGATGTTCTTATCCTTTTAATATTGAAGTTTATCCTATCCCTATAACCACTATAAATAGGAGCATAACCTTATAGTTTCAAAACAAGAGAAATTAGAGAGAGAGAGAGAGAGAGAGAGAGAGAGAGAGAGAGAGAGAGAGAGAGAGAGATGATGATGATGATGAAATTCTTGGAAGAGATATAGGAATACCTTGTATTTTTTAACTTGGATTATGCTTTGGAATGGAGGTAGGGGTTTCTTGGTGATCTTTTACAGAGATTGATTTAATTAAATTTCGTGAGCACTATATTATGCGTGATATGATTATATGATTATATGATTATATGCATAATTATGGTTGGAGTTGTTGGATTGAGAAAATAATGACGGAAAATAGGGTAATGGAAATAGTCTTTTGTGTAGTTGAGTCTAACTCTTGGCAGGTACCAGGTCTCAGGGATCCCACAGTGCACATGGTTTTTATTGGGTGATTCGGGACTAGCGAAAGGGAGTTAGATAAGATGACTAACAAAATGGGAATTATGGGATGATTAAGATGGGTGTTAGTCATATAAATGGGCATTCAGGACCAACTGGTATAAGTATGGTATGGGACGTGCAGGTCTACTTGTCCAGTTATATGAATTAACAGGAGTAGATGAAGAGCATTCATAAATTATTATTATTATTATTATTGTTGTTGTTGTTGTTGTTGTTGTTGTTGTTGTTGTTGTTGTTGTTGTTGTTATTAATGTGATATTTGGCTGTGTGATTACATGTCACTTAATTTACTTATCTCAATCTACCGTGGTAAGGTCTCATATCCCTATTGAGTAGTGGTTGCTCATCCCTCATCCTGTTTAATTTTTCAGATGAATTAGTGGGCAAGACAAGGACTAAACCAGTTGAGGCTGAATTAGATGAGAGAAATAGAGTTTTACTTATTAATTGTAAAGTTGTAACATTTTGGGAGCTATTTTTATAAGAAAACTTAATTTTATATTTAAGCATCTTTTTATTTTATTTTAGTTTTTATTTCCTCACCCACCGGGCTCAGGGTTTTCACCGACCCCTGGGTCCGGGGCATGACACTGACCTTATTCAAAATGATGTAGAACACATGGCCGAGTTGATCGAGCTATATCTAGACAAGCACGCACGTCGTCGCGACAGCAAAGTCCTGTAACATCCCACATCGATCAACGGAGAGGGGGTGATGTGTCTTATATGTACATGCCCACCTCCATCTAGCACGAGGCCTTTTGGGAGCTCACTGGCTTCGGAGTCGTGGGAACTCCGAAGTTAAGCGAGTTGGGGCTAGAGCAATCCCAAGATGGGTGACCCACTGGGAAGTTGCTCGTGAGCTCTTAGAAACAAAACCGTGAGAGCAGAAAGGGGGGCCTAAAGCGGACAATATCGTGCTACGGCGAAGCCGATCCTGGGATGTGACAATTTGGTATCAGAGCCACACCACCTTGTGGTGCGAGTGTGCCGACGAGGACGTCGGGCCCCTAAGAGGGGTGGATTGTAACATCCCACATCGACCAACGGAGAGGGGGTGATGTGCCTTATATGTACATGCCCACCACCATCTAGCACGAGGCCTTTTGGGAGCTCACTGGCTTCGGAATCGTGGGAACCCCGAAGTTAAGCGAGTTGGGGCTAGAGAAATCTCAAGATGGGTGACCCACTGGGAAGTTTCTCGTGAGCTCCTAGAAACAAAACCGTAAGGGAAGAGAGGGGGGCCCAAAGCGGACAATATCGTGCTACGGCGGAGCCAATCCTAGGATGTGACAACCCAATATGAGCAAGTATGGGCTCCGAGCTCAGAATTGGGCACATGACCTAACGTTTCGAACAGAACGGTGTGACAAGTGCAACTCACTACTTTGTTTTTATGTATTAGCTAATTTAGCCAAGTTCTATCGTTTACTTTGACTTTTTAGCGTCAAAGTTTTTAGAATATTTTGGGAAACTTTTATTATTTTCCTTTTTGTTTTCTAATTAGCTTTCCTAGCAAGTCTAGGTTTCTCATTAGCTTTCCAAGCAAGTTTTAGATTTCTCTTGTATAAAAAGAATGCATTGGAGCATCCTGAATTATTCATTTTATTTTCAATCAAAATATTTGAGGTTTACTCAATTTTTCTGGTAGATTCCGACGTGTTATATCTCACTCCATAAGTTGGTATTGAAGCTAGGTTTTTTCCTGACTCAAAGTACCTCCAATGGCTCATCTAGACGAAGAAGATAGGACCCGTGGAGACAAGGAAGCAATCCCTCGTGATGAAGTCAATACATCAATCGAAGGTCTACGTCAGATGATCTGGACCATGGGAAACCAAGCACGGCCAGACGAATACAAAGGAGAAGAACAGTGTAATGAACGACTTCCCCCATGGTGCCCTTGTCAGGAAGATAGTGCTGCAAAGTCAGAGGAAAAAATTCATGACAATCATGCCCAACCCAATAACCAACGCAAAAAAGACTATCGCATGAAGACTGAAATTCCATATTTCAATGGGCACTTACAAGTTGAAGATTTCTTGGATTGGCTTGTTGTAGTGGAGAGGTTCTTTGAACTTATGGAAGTCCCTGAGGCAAAGATGGTGAAGCTAACAGCTTTTCATCCCAAAGGAAATGCTGCAGTATGGTGGAATCAATTATAGAAGACCCGCCAAAGGCAACGCAAAGCTCATGTGCTGACTTCACAATGGATGAAGCATTAATGATGGACGGATTCCTCCTGGAAAACTTTTAGCAATATTTATACCACCTTTACCACAATTTCATCCAAGGCCATAGGACGGCGGCAGAGAATACATCTGAATTCTTGGCCTCACAGAACGTAATAGCCTAGATAAAACCAATAGTCAACAAGTGGCAAGGTACATGAATGCGCTTAAACCTTCTATCCAATAGTGCAGACTTTCTAGACTGTGCAAGAGGCCAATAGCATGGCCCTCAAGATGGAGGCTATGGAGAATGAGAGACAATCGAGTTTTGGCAATTTTTAGAACAAATCTGCCAATTCACCTATCCCTGCAAAAGACAAAGATAAAGAAGTTGCACAAGTTCCTGGGAATAATATTACAAACAAATGGCAGGGCACAAAGGAGCAGCAGAAGACAGTAGCCATACTGGCGTAAGGGTTATTTCCAAAGACTTATGAAAAACCTTATGGAGATCACTGTTATTGTTGCAGCAAACAGGGCCACAAATCCAACTATTGTCCCAATTGTCAGCAAGTTAACTTGGCTTAAGCAAATGAGGATGACAATGAAGATCACGGTGCTGATGAAGAGTATGAAAAAGCTGAATTCACCAATGAGGAAAGCAACAAAGTAATTAACCTAGTCTTGCAATGGGTGTTACTCACAATAAGACAAGAGGAAGGGTATCGGCATAAGATCTTCTCATCTTTTTATACCGTCAACAACAAGGTGTGCAATTGATGGTAGTAGCTGCGAGAATCTCATATCTAAAAAGGTCGTGGATTATTTAAAGTTGCCAATAGAGAAGCATGAATCACCTTATTCCTTGAGATGGGTGAAGATAGGCCCTTTAGTTCAGGTGATAAAAGTTTGCAAGGTACTGTTATCCATTTGTAAGCATTACAAGTCCGAGGTTATTTGTGATATTATTGATATGGATGCTAGTCACATTGTGTTGGGAAGACTTTGATACATATGCCACTCACAAGGGACGTGATAATGTGTATGTTTTCAATTAGAGATCTCATAAAATTGCTATGGCTCCTGTGAACGACTCTAGCAAACCTAAGAAATCATCAACGAATTCCAGTTTCCTCTCCATAATTAGAAATGAACGTGATTGTTTAGAAGCCGTTGAAGATGCAAAAACAATTTATCCCGTGGTAATGAAAGGGTTATTAGCTGTCATACTTGAGATAGTTGAAATCCCAAAATAAGTGCATAAAAATTTGCAGGGGTTCAAGGAGTTAATTGTTGATGACCTACCCAACCAACTACCTCCCATGAGGGATATCCAACATCAGATTGATTTGGTGCCTAGAGCAAGTCTCCCTAATGCATGTGTCCCAAGGAGAATGACATTCTACGAGAGAAGATAGAAGAGTTGCTGTAAAAGGGGTTTATTCATGAGAGCATGAGTCCTTGCGCAGTCCCAGTATTGCTGGTGCCTAAGAAAGACAAAACATGTCGTATGTGTATTGATAGTAGGGAGATGAACAAAATTACTATCAAATACAGATTTCCAATTCCACAGTTGGAAGACATGCTAGATGTGTTGGAGGGTTCTAAGGTGTTTTTGAAGATAAATCTTCGAAGGTGGCTACCATCAGATTCGCATCAAGTCGGGTGATGAGTGGAAAACTGCACTCAAAATTAAGGATGGCTTGCACAAGTGGATGGTGCTTCCTTTTATCTTATCAGATGCATCAAGAACTTCTATGCGCCTTATGAACTAGGTTCTTCGTCCTTTTATTGGTTCTTTCATTGTGGTGTATTTTGATAATATTTTGATTTATAGTCGAACCAAGGAAGAACATTTGGAGCAGTTGAAACAAGTCCTTCGAGTTTTGGAAGAAAACCAACTTTTTATCAACCTAAAACAGTGTAATTTTTGCACCAATAAATTAATCTTTCTAGGTTATGTTGTTGGCAAGGATGTCATTCATGTTGATGATGAGAAGGTGCAAGCTATTAGTGACTAGCCTACCTTGGGAACAATAAGCGAGCTACGAAGCTTTCATGGGTTGGCTACCTTTTATTGAAGGTTTGTTCATGATTCTAGCACCATTAATGCACCCGTCATTGAGTGTTTAAAGCAAGGAATGTTTCAATGGGATGATGAGCAAGAGAAGAGCTTTGCCCTCATTAAGCACAAGCTATGCACCGCCCCAGTCCTAGCCCTTCCTAACTTTGAGAAGATATTCGAGGTCGAATGTGATACAAATGGGGTGGGAGTAGGTGAATTTTTGTCTCAAGAGAAGAAACCAGTGGCCTTTTACAAACAAGAATTTTATGCAGTGGTTTGTGCTTTGAAATAGTGGAGGCACTACTTGGTGCAACGTGAATTTGTACTATACACATATCACCAGGCCCTGAAGTTCCTCAACAGTTACAAATCCGTGAGCAAGATGCATATAAGGTAGAGTACCTTCCTACATAAATTCCATTTTGTGATTAAACATAAATCAGGTACCCTTAATTTTGTGGTGGATGCTTTGAGTGGAAAAGCAAACATACTAGTTACAGTGGCTCAAGAGGTTGTGGGATTTTAGTTCTTAAATGAGCTATATGAAGTCGATAAAGACTTTAAGGAGATTTGGTCCAAGTGTGTTCATAACCAACCTTTTATAGATTTTCACCTCATTGATGGTTATTTGTTTAAGGGCAACAAACTCTATATTTTTGAGACATCCTTAAGGGAGAAGGTAATTCGAGATTTACATGGAGGCAGCCTGAGTAGACACTTGGGAAGAGACAAAACAATTGTTGGCATGGTTGAGCAATATTATTGGCCACAATTCAAAAAGGACGTGGGAAAGATCGTGCAAAAGTGTTACACTTGTCAAGTGTCTAAGGGTCAGGCTCTAAATGCAGCTGGTCTTTGCCTGCCTTTGCTTGTGCTTAATGATATTTGGCAGGACCTTTCCATGGACTTCGTGTTGGGACTCACCAGTACATAAAGAGGAGTAGATTCCTTTTTCTTTTTCTTTTTTTGTTGACATTTTCTCCAAGATGGCACACTTCATCACATGCAAGAAGACAAATCATGCTGCTAGCATAGCCAAACTATTTTTTCAAGGAGGTTGTTAATTTGCATGGCATGCCCAAATCCATCACCTCTGAACGTGACACCAAGTTCCTCAATCTCTTTTAGGTTACTTTGTGGAAGATGTTTGGAACCGCCCTTAATTGCAGTAGTACCGCACATCCCCAAACTGATGGCCAGACAGAAGTTACCAATAGAACTTTGGGTAACATGATCTGTAGCATTTGTGGCACTGCGTCAAGTGGAATTTGCTTATAACAACGTTGTTCACAGTGTCACAGGAAAATCACATATCTCTTTGGTTTACACTTCAGTTCCTAACCATGTAATTGATTTAGTGAAGCTACCCAAGGCCTATGGTGTAAGTACCACAACTGAGCATATGGCAGAAAACTTCAAGACCGTGAAGAATGAGGTAAAGGAGAGGTTGGAGAAAACCAATGCTAAATACAAAACCATCGCAGACAAACATAGGTGAGTCAAGGTGTTTAATGAAGGCGACTCCGTCATGGTCTATCTGAAAAAGGAGAGGTTTCCAGTGGGTACTTATCATAAGTTACAGGCCTGCAAATATGGCCCCTACAAGATTCTAAAGAAGATCAACGACAATGCTTATATTGTGGATTTGCCCTCATCCATGGAGATTTCAAGCACTTTTAATGTTGCTGACCTATATGCATTCTATGAAGATGATCCGCTCTATCCAGAACATAACTCGAGGTCGAGTTCTTCCAAAGTAGAAAGGACTGATGTAGAACACTTGGCCAAATTGATCGAGGGACAGCTAGATAGGCTCGCAACGTCGTCATGGCAGAAAAGCCCAATTTGTGCAAGTATGGGCCTCAAGCTTAGAATTGGGCACATGACCTATTGTTTCGAAGAGAATGGCGTGACAAGTATAACTCACTATTTCATTGCGAAGTATGGGCTATTTTAGCCAAATTCTATCATTTACTATGACTTTTCAGCTTTTAAAGTTTTAGAATATTTTGGGAAACTTTTATTATTTTCCTTTTTGTTTTCTAATTAACTTTCATAGCAAGTCTAGGGTTTCTCTTGTATAAAAGGAATGCGTTGGAGCATGCTGAATTATTCATCTTATTTTCATCAATATATTTGAGGTTTTCTTAATTTCTTTGGTGGATTCCGGCATGTTACTTATAGGGTTATCTTTCGATCTCTCCCTATTCCTACATGTTGACTTTTTTGATCGTTTTAGGTACCTATGGGTTTTTTTTTTTTTTTTTTTTTTTTTTTTAATTTTTTTTTTTTTTTTTTAATTTTTTGTTTGTTTCTATATCGGAGAAGAGAAAAGCCATTTCATTTGACCAAAAATAATTTGGAGCTCATAGCATTACTGCTTGTAGACGTGGAGCACAGCATAATGATTTTGGTGGTTTGGTCCGGTCCATTACTCTCTGTTCTATGGACTATAATTTTTGGTATTTAGTTAAACATCAGGAAATCAGCAAAAAGACCCTAGTGTTTTCAAATCCAGGACTAAAAAGTATATATGCAGCTCTTCAAATTTGCTCATGATTATAGTAGATGAATTGATATGGTTCTAATTCTTTGATTGCTATGATGCGACTACAACGCATTGTAATCCTTATAGCATGGGATAACATAAACAAACAGACTTTACTTTGTTTTATTCATGCAATTTTTCAGTAGGCGGAGGATGATAAGGAATGGGAATCAAGAGCAGATCTTCTTTCCTTCGGACTGTAATACCAAAAGCCTCGGTCATGTCCAGATCTTCATGATTTTTTCCATTTGGGAGTTTCCAATCAAAATGGTATAACAAAAATGCAAGCGGGAGCTCAACGTTGGCCAGGCCATATGATATGCCAGGGCATATTCTCCTTCCAGAACCAAATGGGATATACTCAAAGTTGGTTCCCTTGTAGTCAATGGCGCTATCAAGGAACCTCTCTGGGTAAAATATCTCAGGTTCAGTCCAGTAATTGGGATCTCTACTAATTGCCCATCCATTGACAATGACCTTGGTTCTGACAGGTATTTCATATCCATTAATCTCACAACTTTCTCTGCATTCTCTTGGAAGTAAGAGGGGAGCAGGAGGATGTAACCTCAGGGTCTCTTTAATCACTGAGTTTAAATATTTCATCTCTCTAATGCATGTTTCATCTACCTGACCTTTTGTATTGAACACTTCCCTCACCTCATCCTGTGCTATTTTCATTATTCTGGGATTCTTTATCATTTCTGACATTGCCCAATCTACAGCTGTAGCTGATGTCTCACTCCCGGCACCAAAAATGTCCTGAAAATGATTAATTAGTAAAAAAATACTAAAGACTAATTTCTTCTACAAACTGCAAACCATTCTAATTAAAGAAAAATCAACTATATTTATCATCTTAATTAAAGAAAAAACCTTTGTTCTTAACCCAAGTAGACTTACAAGTTAATGTTATGATGTTGACTTTTAGGCTTTAAGAGTTTCTTAAGTTTCATGAAGAATGTCTATTGACATGGACGAAAACAATAGACACGTGTGGAATGCTCACTTCAGTCAATCACACATAATAAAAACAGATCTCAGGGTGTCAACAACACTTCAAGTTAATAATGCACAATTCGAATCCATATTGGCACTACTACGTTTTACCATTTGCGCGACGAAAGTTTGCGCGACGAAGAATAATTCGTCGCGCAAAACATACTGGCACGACGAAAGAAAATATTCGTGGCGCAAACAACTGAAAATTTTCGCGACCAAATTTTTTGTTGCACGAAATCTCTTTGCGCGACCAAAAAACTCGTCGTCGCACAAACAGAATTAAAAAGAGCGGGGGAAAATTTTTTTGGCGCGAAACATTTGCGCGACGAGAAATATCGTCGCTTAAGACAACCTAGCGCGACGGTATTCTGATTCATCACGCAAAAATGGACAGAAACCAGTGGGTCCCTTTATTTGGCGGTAAAAACTTGTGTGACGAAACTCTTCGTTGCAAAAGACAGCTTAGCGCGACGGGAAGGAGTTTCGTCGTGTAAGAGAACGAGGGATATTTTATTTTTGGCGCCAAAATTACTTGGTTGGGATATTTTTTTTTGCACGACGTACATATTCTTCGTCGCGCAAAGTTCCACATTTGCGCGACGAAATTTGGTTTTTGCGCGATGGAATGTTGTTTTTGCGCAACGATATTGGGCGACGAAAGTTTGCGCGACGGAAAACACCTGCGTCGCGCAAAAGTTAGATGTCGGCAGGTGATTGCGCGACGAAAAAATTGGTTTGCGTGACAGAATATGTGTTTTTTTGCGATGGAAGTTTGCGCAACGAAATTATGTATTCGTCACGCAAAGTCCTTCTTCTTCATATTAGAATTCTACCATTGCAGAGGCAGAATGCAAAAAAAAAGCATTCTGCCTCTGCCTCTCTCTCAACCTCTCTGCCGCTGCTGGGACTTCAATACATTGATTTGGTAAATATTTTTCGTCATTAGTTTAAAAGTATTAATTTAAATTCGTACTAAGGCTTTTTATTTTGTTTTCGTTAGGGATATTTGTAATTATCGATTTGTGGAGAACGATTGAGAAGGTATTTTATTCGTTTTATATATTAATAATGTTAAAGTTAGTTTGTTATGTTTAAAATTTTCTTGTGAAGTTATATTTATATTATGTTGTTAAATTGTGTGTAACGTAGCACAATCTGTTGTGATGTACGAAGTTAATTGAAATTAACTTCGTACTTTTATTTTTCTGTTTAGTAACACTCTCATAGAGTTGATAAAAGTCACTAGTAAATTGGCAAGACTTTTGCTCTTAACAATGAGCCTTAAAAGTATGGAAAAGTCATTCATTTAATAAGCTTTTCAAAAGTCTTTAACTTTTTGGATACCACCGAACTTTTAAATACTTTTTAAAAGTCATAACTGAATACCACCGAACTTTTAAATACTTTTTAAAAGTCACAATTGAATACTACAAGACTTTTATATACTCTTTAAAAGTCCAAATTGAATACCTCTAGACTTTTAAACTCTATAAAAGTCATTAAAAGTTTGAATTGGATACACCCCCCTTAGTTTCTCGTTCGAGATTAGTTGGATTTCGTGCATGAATGCGTAATGCATGATTGCAGTCCAATTAATTCTTGAATTGTCCCATTATTTGGACAGTTTGGTAATGCATAGTGTTGTCACGTAATCTACGGCTACAGGATTAGGTTTCGATTGTGGAGATTTCGATGTCATCTCAGTACGTTCTTCGGGTGGTACGTAGGTATTTATACCTATGGCCACCTCAAGAACTGTAGCGAGATGCTGGCGAAATTCATCCACGTCGAAATCTAATCTCATGTAGCCGTAGGTTACGTGGTAGGAGTATGCATTCCCGAATGGGATAGGACCCTTACCGGAGGCATAAGGTGACATTATAACTTCGTATGAAGTTGTTGTGATTGTTATGTTGTGATTCTGGTTTCAGGAATTATGGACAGAAGGTGGATACAGAACCCGAACAGATGCGCAAATGAATACTTGGATGGAATCGAGAATTTTATTGAGTTTGCACGTAGACACAACCCGGGTGCAACTAGAATCCGTTGTCCTTGTAGGAGGTGCAACAACACGTTATGGCATACAATTCAAAATGTTGGATTTCATTTAGTAAGGAATGGAATGATTGAGACATATAGCATTTGGAACCTTCACAGGGAACAATTAGAGCATGCTTCATCTTCAAATGCCACAAGAGTGGACACTGTTCAACCTATTGTGGATGCTAATGATCAAGTCATGGATATTATACAGGATATTTTTCCATTTGCATCGACCAACATGAATCAAGAAGAGCAAGATGATGTGCCTACACCAATAGACAGTGCGGAGTTTGAACAATATGAAAAATTGTTAAAAAATGCCAACCAAGAGTTATACTCGGGGTGTGAGAGCTTTTCCGTTCTCACGGCCATTGTGGAGCTAATGCATGGAAAAATAAAGTATCGTATGTCGAACCTGTGTTTTGATTACTTTTTAGGGGTTTTCAAGAGAATGCTTCCGACGGACAATTGTTTGCCGAAAGACCATAAACAGGCGCAAAAGGTGTTGAATGGTCTGGGATTGGGTTATGAAAAAATCCATGTTTGCAAAAGAGCATGAATCGTTGGATACATGTCCTATATGCAATGAGTCGAGGTTCAAGATGACATCTCAGAATAGGATGACTAAGATCCCATAAAAAGTCATGCGTTATCTGCCCCTGAAACCTAGGTTGCAGCGATTGTATATGTCGACGCATACTGCCACAGACATGAGATGGCATAAGGAAAAACGGGTAGACGATGATGTGATGCGGCATCCTGCAGATTGGGAGGCATGGAAAGAGTTCGATCGAACGTTCCCCGAGTTTGCTGCTGATCCCCGAAATGTTAGATTGGGACTTGCCACTGATGGATTCAATCCGTATGGGGTTCTAAACCAACACCACAGCACTTGGCCGATTTTCGTATTCCCATATAATTTGCCGCCTTGGAAATGCATGAAAAAAGAATACATGATGATGACTGTTTTGATAACTGAGGATCCTGGGAGGTCAATCGATGTTTACTTAAGGCCGCTGGTTGATGAGCTGAAGGATTTATAAACAAACGGTGTTCGCACGTACGATAAATCAACTGGGAAGATGTTCACTTTGCGGGCAGCAGTTATGTGGACTGTGAATTATTTCCCAGCATATGCAATGGTTTCTGGGTGGAGCACAAAAGGTTATATGGCATGTCCTGTATGCAAGGAAGATGTAACTTCTGGTTGGCACGCTGGAAAAGTTTGTTACCTTGGTCATCAGAGATGGTTGCCATGGGACCATGAGTGGAGGGAAAAAGATAAAGAGTTCGACGGGAACACAGAGCGTCGCTTTAGACCTAGAGAATGGTCTGGTGATGAGATATTGGACCAGCTTCACCGGTTGGATTTTGCTCCCTTCGGGAAAACAGTTAGTCGTATAAGACTTTCTACACATATGAACTGGACGCACAAGCCTATGTTTTTTGAGCTCCCATATTGGTCGAAACTCAAATTGAGGCACAATCTAGATGTGATGCATGTTGAGAAAAATGTATTCAACACATTGGTGGGCAAGATTCTAGATATCGAGGGGAAGACAAAGGACACGATCAAGGCTCGTCTTGATTTGGAAAGAATGGGCATACGAAGGGGTTTATGGATGAATAGGGACAATGATAAAGCTAGAAGGGATCTTGCATTCTTTTCTATGAAACCGAATGACAAGAAAGAGTTTCTAAAGTTTGTATCGTCTGTAAAGTTTCCCGATGGGTATGCTTCTAATATCGCACGTTGTGTGAATGTTGACGGGGGTAAATTTACTAGACTTAAGAGCCATGACTGTCATGTGTTTATGCAACGCCTTCTTCCTGTGGGTATTCGACACCTATTGCTGGAAGATGTAGTGAAGCCAATCATTTTGTTGTCCAGATTTTTTTCCCAACTAACGGCAAAAACTTTGCGAAAAACGGACATGTTTCAGTTGCGCCATGACATTGTCCAAGTCCTATGCAAGTTTGAGATGATATTTCCTCCAGCTTTCTTCACAAGTATGATGCACGTGATGGTTTACTTGCCAGAAGAGGCATTGCTTGCTGGTCCTGTCAACTATCGCTGGATGTATCCAATAGAAAGGTATATAATCCTTATCGTTTGTGTATGCATTATTATCACATGCTTGCTAATTTGTATCATATCGTTTTATTTTGGCAGGCTTCTCGGAGAGCTGAAAGTCAACATCACGGCGAAGCCCGAAGGATCAATTGTAGAGGCTTGGGTTCAATATGAGTCGCTTACTTTCTGCGGAATGTATTTAAAAGATGTGGAGACGGTTTTCAATCGTCCTCAGCGCAATCATGACGGAGGTATGAGAAATGAAAAACTTTCTGTTTTTGCCCAAAGCGCACGACCCTTTGGAGATCCTAGACGAGGAGAGTCGTTTTCTAGAAATGACATGGAGGTAGCGCATTGGTTCGTACTAAACAATTGTGATGAGATCATGGGATACTTATATGAGCATGAAGAGATGATGAAGTGAGAACATCCATCACATTTGGTTGCCCAGAAACACCGTGAATTGTTTCCACAATGGTTTTTGGATTCTGTAAGTTATCAGTGTTTGTTATTTGAGAAATATAAATTGTAGTTTTTAATTTTGTCAGACTAACATGTGAATGGTTTTGTATAATATTAGGTGAATAAGTTGAAATCATCGAATTCCCCAACTTACAGTGATGAGTTATATAACTTGGCGTTCGGGCCGATTCGCGCTGAATTGTTCTCGGGTTGTAATGTCAACGGCGTCAAATTTTTGGGGGGTTGCACGAGATGACAAGTTGTGTACGCAAAACAGCGGTGTCCATGTCCCAGGTGGAGGCGAAAGTATGAACATTGATTTCTATGGCAAACTCACAACTGTCGTGCAATTGCTTTACAAAGATCGATACCAAGTGATCATGTTTAAGTGTCGATGGTTTGACACCAACCCAAATAGGCCGGGAAGTGTTAAAATCGATCATGGCTTACTATCTGTGAACATGAACAGAACTTGGTATGATGACGACCCTTATATTTTGGCAAACATGGCAACACAAATTGTGTATCTAGATGACCCTAAAGCTGGAAGCGGTTGGAACGTTGTTCAAAATATGGATCATAGGAACGTGTATGCTATACCAGAACTAGACCCAACTGACAACGACGTCGACAATGTGGCTGACCAACGTTTAGAATCTTCAATGGAAAATGATGCGGAAACACTTCGAGATACAAATTTTATACAAGAGCCATTTCAAATACAAGGAGTGTCTTCAATCGAAATACCGATTCAGTCAATTACAATTGACCTCGGTGATCTGCAGCGATACGATGTTGCAGTTGGCCCGAGCAACAACGATGATGTAGTTATAGAGGAGGCGGATGAGGAGGAGGAGGAAGAGGATTGGGAGACCGAAAGTGATGATAGCGACGATAACGAAAGTTATTATAGTTTAGATGATGAATGACGAATTTTTTTTGTAATTTTATTATGTTAGTGGACATATTTTGTGTAATGCAAATGTTTTGATATATGTACTTGTTATATCCAAACATTATATATGTGGAGAAATGAAACATTATTAAAATAAATGTAGTTATAAACCATTGGTAAATCAATATATCCAAGTAATTTTAATAATAAAGTTTAAATTTATTTTGACAAAAAACTTTTAAAAAATGAAAATCATATAACCGAAAAAATGAATAAAAAGAAAAAAAGATTATCTAAAAAACTTTCTTTCATTTGAACTCACAGAATCAACAATCCTTCAATTCTCAAATAAAAAGAAAATAGAATAAATCATACTTTCATACAATTAATTATATATAATGATGAATAATTCAGCTTAATAATATGTGAATGAAAATAACCTTGCACGACGAAGGCATCATCGTCGCGCAAATTTTTTGCGCGACGGAATATATACACGTCGCGCACACTCTAAATTTTGCGCAACAAATAATTCCGTCGCGCAAGCAAAATTTTGCGCAACGAACAAGAGTACCTCGTCGCGCAAACATACATATATATATTTTTGATATATACACACGTATATATTTGAAATTGACGATCGAAGTAGTTCACTGTATTCACATAGGGTTAAACAGTGTAGCTGTAAAAAATCATCAAAATCAGAGTCAAAATAACCGTTAAATCATGACTTTTCGTTTATAACCGTCGAAAAGTTTTGTCCCGTTACTTGATCTCTGAATGTTTTTTTTTCTAATTTTCGACGTATACGATCTCAAAGTATAAACAAACAAATTTGACGGCTGGATTACTGAAACTAGTTTCCTAGAATGCGTATTCCATCAAAACACAATATTCACCAAAAATGAAGAATTTATTTATACATTCATTCAATATAACATAAGATTATGTGATGTCCTGTACTGTAAATATCTGAAATTGAAGATCAAATTGCATCTATGTATTCATATAGGGTCAAGAACCGCAGCTGTAAAAAATTTTCAAAATCGGAGTTAAAATCACCGTTGAATCGGGACAATTTGTTTAGAACTGTCGAAAAGTTTTGTCCCGTTACTCAATCTTTGAATGTTCATTCATTCTGATTTTCGACGTATACGAACTCGAACTATAAAAAAAGAAGATTGCCGGTTGGATCATTCAAACTAGTTCAGGAGTTAGGGTTTAGGGCTTAGGGTATAGGTTTTAGGGTTTACGATACAAGGGTATGGGTTTGCGCGACGAATTCACATTGAATTCGTCGCGCAAAGAAAATCCTTCGCAACGAATTCACATTGCATTCGTCGCGCAATGTGAGAAAGAATTTTAGCCCATGTCCGCTCCAACACTTAGGGAATTTTTTTGGGCAAAAATCTAGCTTGCACGACGAACACAAGCCCCCTTCGTCGCACAAAAACATGACAGAATTTTAGCCCATCTCTGCTCCAACACTTAGGGAATTTTTTTCGGCAAAAATCTACCTTGCGCAACGACACAAGCACCCTTCGTCGCGCAAACCCATGAAGGAATTTCAGCCCATCTCCGTCCCAACACTTAGCGAATTTTTTTTGGCACAAATATATCTTGCGCGACGAAAGGTACTTTCGTCGCGCAATATTAGTAACCTCCGTCGCGCAAACCCATGGCACAATCACAGCTTGCGCGACGAACGGTACTTTTGTCGCGCAATGTCATTTCATTTATCTTCCCCATGCAAAATTAAATCCCAAAATTTAGGCGGCTGGACAAACTTGCGCGACGAAACTAGGTCTTTACGTCGCGCAAAGGTGATATTTTCAGAACCTTGCGCGACGAAACAAGTTCTTTCGTTGCGCAAAATTGCCAACCCTAAACCCCAATCCCAAATTTTGGCGGACATGCGACATTGTGCGACGGAAATGTTATTTTTTTCGTCGTGCAAAGTCGAATAAGTTTTCTGAAAATCGCGATCTTCTCCTTCTTCCCCAGTTTCTCAAACTTGAACCCTAAAACCTCCCTTTCTCTCTGCCGTGACCTCATCCCCTACTCCGCCCCAATTCAGACCCTGCCGCCACAAGCGTCGAACCCTGGAGCTTCTTCGCCGTCACCGTCCATCCTGCCGCCGTGATTTCCTCCATTTAGGCCGAATCTTCGCCGCCGTTGTTCTCTCTCCTTCAGGCACCAAATCTGGCAATTGAGGCATGCTTTTTGGACTATTTTTGATGCTTTAGCTGATGGTTGGGTAGGATTTGATTGATTGTATGCATAGGGTAGTGAATTTGAAACCCTAGGTTTCGACTGGTTTTGAAATTGAAATTCCGGCCACTTCCGGCCGTTTTTCGGGGTAGGTCCGAGAACAAAAGTGCCTCCAATTGATGTTTTGAACCTAGGGTTGGAACCTTGGCCCTTATTTTTTAGGATTTCCCGGTGATTGTTATCGCTTTGGGCACCCACGCACTGCCGGAGCGTGTGGTGGCGCGTGGGGTACTGTGGCATAGGGCATTGGGTCCCAGTGCAAACATTTCGTTGTCACGAGCGCGTAGGTGTGCTCGGATTGGAATTTGGTTACCGTTTGAGTCTCAAACGGATTTTGCCTATTGTGCGATTTCCGGGTTTGATATGTTCAGACCGTTGGATCGAGCTGAAACTCACGTATGTGGTACCATGTATTTATAGGATCGTTTAGGACTCGACGGATCGTGGATCGGAGTCCCGGATACTCCGAAATCGCAAACCCTAGGTCAAACTATGACTTTAATTAATTAGTTCCATTTTTTAATGACATTGTATGTGCTAAATTTGATTAATGAAATTATGCAGATGTCAGACTTGATTAGACGTCGTAGGGCGGTGACGACTGATGGAGCAGGACCACCTGCTAGCTGGTCCTGGGGGATCCCAGGCGCCTGCATCATCATCTTCTTCGGTGGTGCAGCCTCTTAGCGCTAGGCGGCGACACCGGCCCGCTACCACCACCGACACCACATCGACCTACGGTACTGGTGCCTCGAGGGCACCGCCAGGTATATATACCATTCCACTTTCGTTTTTTTGTTTTTAAAATTTTTTTAATTGGGAATTTTATGGTTCAATTTGTTATTTATTTAACAGTATTGTCATATCCCTTTGCAGCCAAGAGGAACACCCGAGGGCCGTGTCGGCAGCTGAAGACGGCGAAGGTCACCCGGGTGACCAACAGTCGTATCAGCATCAGATATGACAAGCGCCATCGGGTTGCACCGACGGCGGACTTGCATAGCTCCTTGGCCCACGACATTGGCCACGTCGTTCGGACCCATTGCCCGATGCAATGGAAGTCCTGGAAGGTCATGCCTGACGAGATCAAGATGCAAGTTCGCGGCCAGTTGTCGGTATGTTTCCTATTTTTTAATTATTTTTCTTTCAAACTTTATATATTTCTATTACTTAATGTATGTAATGAATTTATTGCAGACGAACTACCACTTAGAGGACCTCAACGAGGAGACCTTGGCGTACGTCAACAAACTCTTCGGTGAGAGGTACAAGCAGTGGAAGAGCGACTTGCACCACCATTTTCAGGCGTTTGATGATCCGCAAGTCGCTCTTCAGGAGGGTTGCCCAAAGGAGCTTGAGGGGCGGGAGGATAGTTGGGCGTGGCTCTGCGCTCATTTTCAGGCGCCCGATTATGTGGTATTTTTTTAATAACATTTGTTTAATTATTACATATTTCTTATTAAAGTTTATTTTATTTTTTATATCTCATTATTATTTAATTTATTTATATTTCAACTATTACGTTTTATTTTTTGTATAACAGAATAAAGCCCAAGTGAATAAGGGCAATAGGAAGAGGAAGACTCTTCTCCACCATTCCGGCTCCAGGCCCTTCTCATATAGGATGGATGCACGGTGTCGGGTAAGAATAATATAATTTATATTTAATTTTTAATACGTCATTATTATTAATTTATTTTGTTCATACTAATATTTTCCTTCTCTTGTTCAATTAAGGGGGGGACGAAATTCCCAGAGATCGACGTCTTTGGTGACGTTTATGTTCGACCTGGGAATGAGTTGGCCGAGTCCCTTCATGTAAGTATTATTTAATTTTAATTCTTATGTTACACTTCAAGAGTCCGCCTCCCAACTTCCTCCCGAGACTCCGATCGAGTCTGTGGATCCTCCGCATGATGCTGGATTTCAGATTTTGACACAGACGTTGGATCAGACTCTCGGGAGGAGGCCGGGAATGTATTGTAGGGGGATGGGGAATGCCCGACAGAGGGAACCTCGACCGCGGTCATCGTCGCAGGCAAACAGTCAGGTGACTGTTTTGACATCGCGAGTTGCCGAGCTTGAGGGTCAGATGTCGGTGATTCTGCAATCCCTTGCGCGGTCCAACATTCCAATCCCGAATTTTGGTGCGTCGACCTCCGAGCCCGTCCACCCCGAGCATCCCCAGCACACCACGGCCTCTGCAGACGCCCAGACCTCCGAGCCGCATGTGGCAGATGACCAAGTAGATTTTGGAACATTATTTGATTAGTTTTTTATTTTTATAATTACTTTTAAAATATTTCTCTTGTATATATTTCTTTTATTTTATATAATAAATGTTTTCTTTACGATTAATCTTTTTATTGTAATTTCATTTTAATTATATAAAAAAACCAAATTTATTTTTTTACAAAATTAAAAAACAAATAATAATAATTTTTTTTATAATATATATTACTTTTGCGCGACGAAACGTAAATCGTCGCGCAAAATCATTTAAAAAAATCCGTTGACAAATATATTTTAATCATGCGCGACGAATTATTTTGTCGCGCGAAATTTGTATGCACGATGAATTGTCTCGTCGTGCGAAATTTGTATGCGCGACGACTCTTTCGTCGTGCAAAGACTAATTGCGCGATGAATATCGTTTCGTCGCGCAAAGTTCATGTATCTCGCGCGACGGAAGCCTCCGTTGCGCATTGTTGTTGCGACGACCAACCTTTCGTCGTGCAAAGATTTGTGCGACGAACATTTGGGTCGTCCCGAAACGTTTTTTTTAACGAAGTTGTTATACATCGCACTTTTTTGCGCGACGACTGATATTTATGAGTCGCGCAAAGCCTTTCTTCACGATCTTTGCGCGACGGACGGTGCGCGACGAAACTTCTGTCGCGCATAATTATGTGCGACTAAAATCATCTTTGCGCGACGAAGATTACTTTGTCGCGCAAAGCCTAAAATGTTGTAGTGTGGCATTGGCAACTTTTTCATCTATATATCTATATCAAGATTATGATCCAATTTTAGTGTACATAGAGGTCAAATCGATGGGAAAGACCAAGCCATATTTTGCTGGCATCGTTGCTAACATTTTTGTTTTACAGATTTCTGATTGTTATGCTTATTAGGTGCCATACTTAGAGATGAGAAGACCAAATTAGTTGTCAAGTCAAGGAAGTGTGTTGTTTGGTGTTGAGAAAAGTGTTTCGGGATATGATTTTTGGGATCCCAAAACAGCGAAAGATGGAAATTTATTGTTTGACTAAGTATAGTTGAAAACTGGTTTGACTAATTAAAGCATGATATGAAAAGAAAGTGCATATACTTACCAAGATTACAGCTTTGATGTTGTCAGTAGTTAGAGAAAACTCAAAGCCATTGCCACGCTCGTGAAATTTTAGGAGAACATCTACCAGGTCTTCCTCTGCTTTACCTTCACCACTTTCTGATGTTGCTCTATCTTTTTTATGTTCTTTGATGATGTTTTCCATTATCCTGTCAGTTTCTTTATGTAGCCTCTCAAGTTTAGGCCTAATTCCACCTATCAGATTAAGCAGTTTGACAGAAGGAAAAACATCTGCAAGATCAAAGCCTGCTGCCACCTTTATAGATTCCTTTACAGCATATATGAATTTTTCATGATCTTTGTTTTTTTTACCAAAGGCTGCTCGGGAAGTGACGGTATATGTGGATGAGTAAATTTCCTCAGTGAGATTAATAGGCGATCCTTCTCTCAAAGCAATCCATTCCATGAGATTCATTGCCTCTTCTTCCCTAATAGGCCGGAACCCTTGAACACGCTTTGGGCTTAGAAGCTCTAGTGTGCAAATTTTTCGTAGTTGTCTCCAGTAATCACCATATGGAGCAAAGCCAATGTTTGTAGAACCATAAGACATGATCGTTGACGCAAGGAGAGGGGGCCTTGATGCAAACATAACATCATGGGTTTTCATCACTTCTTTAGCATACTCCGCAGACGAAACAATTATGGTCGAAACTTCTCCCAGCCTTAGATGCATGAGAGGTCCATATCTGTTCGCCAAGCTTCGTAGTGCATGATGGGGTTGAGAGCCAACGAGCTGGTGTATGTTTCCTATAAAAGGTAGCTTCCATGGCCCTGGGGGTAGATTTATAGCGGAGTCTTTGGTTTTGCCTCTCCTCACTATTTTCAGTGCCATAATCATAAATAGAGAAAAAGTAAACAGGACCTGAAAAGAAGGCCATTGAAGCTCCATGAGGAAAGTAAAGGTGAGTTCGGATTATAGCAGGCATTTTACATCTATGTATAACACAGGATGTAGAGCCATGTCTTTTTCCTGATGGGAATATTCTCTCAACCTGGTCGGCATTTCTTTCCGGCAATCAATATTCTCTCAGTTTCTGTTTCTTTATATTTCTTTTTTAATTGGGTAACTTGGAAGTTTCTCTAAGCTATGAATCTATTTTCTTTTCTTAATGTTTGTTTATATTCTTAACATCAACTGTCATAAGCTATGATATTGTTGCTTCATCAGTTGTATGGTAGTGTTCATAATTGTCATACCTTGCTAACAACTCATCCAAAGCCCTATAAAATGAAATGGCTCTAGGCTCTAGCAACTGTTTTATTACTCTAATAAAGAATTATAAAATAGTATAATATAATATAGAAATCAGCTGCTGGCAGCCGGCTGCAAACTGTTGTGCACAAATACTCCAAGACTTTGTCGTTGATGCCTATGCGACGACACACACAAACAAACTCCTTGAGAATAAATCACACACACAATGAAGAGAGTAAAGCAAACACACAAGAACACAAAGATTTGTAGTAATTCGGCCTCGTGCCTACGTCATCTTGGTGATCCTCCCAAGAAATTCACTAATATGTAAGAACACTTTCGGTTACAATCAAGAACCCTCTTAGCTCTCACAATAACCCTAGCTCTCTTTTCACTCATCCTTACTCAAATCCTCTGATGCCCTTGTAAACACCCAAGAATTCACCCTCTTGAATTCTCTTGGAAAACTCTCAATCTTGAGTTTTCTCTCGTCTACCTCTCTTCCCATTAACCTAGCCCTAAAAGTCTTATTTATAATGTATAGGACTTGGGTTACAAGTTAATTAACTTAGGAATAAGAAACCAAAACCATATTAAATTAGGCTAGAAAACCAAAAATAATAGGAAAACCCAACCTAAAACTCTAAGGGTTCGCGCAGGTTGCATGACTGTCGCTCGAGCGCCCGTGTCTGGGCAAAAAATGTCTCTCTACCTCTCAAGTGCCTTATGCGTCACCTCAAGTGCCTCATGCGTCCTCCTGAGCACCAGCAACACTGCAGGAACTCTTCCTGCTACTTTCTGCTTGCTTCCTTCTTCTTCCTTGCATCTTTTGGTGAGCTAAATTCAACACAAACATATCCAAGGTATTAGAATTTTATTGAGGAACTTTAGAGTCTAAACTACAACGGAAGGGGATTTTTCAAACACACACACACACACAACTACGGTGTCATGGGCACTTGAGACCCCTTGTCTACAACTCAAAGTCATTTTATTGGGCTAGACCCCGTTGGCAACTTTAGAACACTCATTAGGCTTGAAATAAATCTTTAGGAACCATTTAGTAGAGAGGAGCAGAAAACAAAATGGACCGATTTTCAATCTTACGTTTCTTGAGAAACAAACAAAATAGAAAAAGAAAGAAAAGGTCTAACTCCATCAAAGCCCAACCCCCTAATGAGCAAGGCTGATACTCATAAAAGCCCAGTCTTGGGCCCTTTGCTAATTTTAATATAAGGTTCCTTTTTGTTTTTCCTTCTTGCATGACATGTGGAGACAACAATTAAAAGAAATTTCTTCGGTCATCAACACAATGATGTCAGCAAGGAGTTATTGTTTTCTCCTAGTCCCTTTTTTATTAGGTTAATGAATAAGTCCATTTGTGGTGATTTCTTCTAAGCTATTCTCATATTGAAGTTCTCCATCACCTTTTTTAGGCGTTCTCAAACAAATTTGCTCTCTAACACTACTCATGTTCTCTAAATTTGGATCTACATCGTTTTCGATGAAGGTTGCTGCAAATCACCCAATTGTTCTTTGTCAAGATAGTTGTTTTCATTTATTTGTTCGCTCTTATGCACACGTAGATCGCTGTAAATCATGTTCTCCCCAGATCTATTGCGAATGCGGTGGTAGGTGTGGCTGCAATGGTGCTTCTTCAGGTGGCAGTTGTTAGGCTCATGGGTTGCTTTAAGGTTTCAGTTATGTTCGGTATGTAAGCTTTGTTTGGGCTTATGGTTAATTGTGGTGATGTGGGCTAATATTTTAGTGCCCCTTTTGTCTGGTTTAGTTTTTTTTGTTTTTTTAAATATGTTATTTTGTTGCCTTCTTGGGATTGGTACTATAGACGTTATGTTGATGTCTTTAATTGTACTATTGAGGTTTATCTAATGAAGTTTTTCTTTGATAAAAGGCCCTTTAGGTAGTCATCTAACCCGAGGACTTATGCACTATAAATAAGGCCCCTTTAGGTAGTCATATTATTTGTGACTGTAAGTGTGGCACCAAGGATAATATCAAGGAGATTTGCTAGGAATCGAATCCTTGATTTTTTGGAGATATTCAAATCTTAAATTAAGGATAATTGGCTAATTAAATAGGATTTAATTAGCACAATTATTTGACATATAGAATATTCCTTTATCCACGTGTCACCTTCTAATTAGCTGCTAAAATTCATGTTCCCACAAGGAGCATTCTCTAAAACTGCTTTTTCAACTTCTACATTCATTTTTTTAAAAAGTTTTATAAACTCAATTTATTTACTACCTCTTAAAGTCATTTCTTGATTTGCTAGATATCTAATGACCTCCATTGTGATTGTAAGTCTAATCCAAATTTTTGTAACATATTGTGGTGATTCCACCACTCTGTCAATATGTTGAGTATGATTGCTAAAATCCATCCACTCTTGTGTAACAAGATGATGTAGGAAATTTATATTGTCTGCATGAGCAAGGAAACCACATTTTCCCCCTACCAACTCGCTTACAATTTTTAAACCCATCTTATGTGAGTGATCAATGTCAAAGGACTAGACAATGTAAGTGCATAGGAGCTGCTCTGATCCCTCCGAGTTTATGAACAAAGCATTCAGAATGCATGTTCCACATCGTTAAAGCAAGCTTTTGAGTCAAAGCTGAATTTTCCAAACCAACACTACTACATTTCACGATTTGCGCAACGAAGAAGTCCTCGCAACGTCACATTTAGTAGCACCAACTTCAGCGCGACAGAAAATTCGTCGCGCACATTTCGTCACGCAAAGAGCGTGAAGAAAGACTTTGCGAGACCAATTTTTAGCATTCGTCACGCAAAACTGAGCGACGGTTAACCATCGTTACACAAAAGGTTTAGAGACAACACAACTGTTCGTCACACAAACCTTTGTGTAATGAAAGAAGGTTCATCGTGAAAATACGGCGCAACAGATAATATTCGTCGCGCGATTCGTGTCGCAAACATTTGCGCCACGAAGAGTTCTTCGTCGCACAATTCGTGTCTCCAACGTTTGCGCGACGAGTGTAAAGAATGAAATTGCAATAAAAAAAAATGAATTGTAAAGAATTCATTTATTATATAAAATAAAATAAATGTATACTACAAGAGAAATATTCAAAATATAATTATGAAAATAAAAAACTAATCAAATAATGTCCCAAAATCTACATTGTCGTCTGGCATATGCGACACGGAGGTCTGGGGGTCTACAGGGGCTGTGGTCTGGTGGGGATGCTCGGGGTGGACGGGCTCGGAGGTCAACACATCAAAATGCGAGACTGGAATGCCGGACTGCACGAGGGACTGTAGAATCACCGACATCTGACTCTGAAAAGTGGCCACCTGTGCTGTCAAAGCATTCACCTGACTATTTGATTGCGCTGATGAACGGGGTCTAGGTTCCCTCCGCCGGGCATTCCCCATCCCTCGACAATATGTCCTCGGCCTCCACCCGAGAGTCTGATCCAACGTCTCCGTCAAAATCTGAAACCCAACATCCTGTGGAGGATCCACAGACTCGATCGGAGTATCGGGAGGAAGTTGGGAGGCGGACTCCTGAAGAACCAACTGGCTCCTCTCCACCATCGTCGTCTGTTTAACATAACATAAAATATAAATTAAAACAGTCATATAATAACCTTAAAACTTGAATGCGCAACATAAGAATTAAAATTAAGTAATACTTACATGAAGGGATTGGGTCAACTCATTCCCAGGTCGAACATAAACGTCGCCAAAGACGTCAATCTTTGGGAATTTGGACCCCCCCCTTTAAATTGAACAAGAGAAGAAAAATATTTGTACGAAAAAAATAAATTAAGAATAATGACATATTAAAAATTAAATAAAAATTATTTTATTATTACCTGCCGCAGTGCATCCATCCTATATGAGAAAGCCCTGGAACCTGAATGGTGGAGAAGAGTCTTCTTCTTCCTATTGCCCTTATTGACTTTGGATTTATTATGTTATACAAAAAATAAAACGTATTAGTTGAAATTGAAATGAAATATAAAAAATTAAATAAACATTAGTAAGAAATATATAATAAATTTGAATTTCATATTACAAATTACCACAAAATCGAGCGCCTGAAAATGAGCACAAAGCCACGCCCCACTATCCTCCCGCCCCTCAAGCTCCTTCGGGCAACCCTCCTGGAGAGCGACTTCCGAATCATCAAAAGCCTCAAAATGGTGGTGCAAGTCGCTCTTCCACCGCTTGTACCTCTCAGAGAAGAGTCTATTGACGTATGTCAACGACTCGTCATTGAGGTCCTCCAAGTTGTAGTTCGTCTGCAATAAATTAATTACAAACATTAAGTAATACAAATATATAAAGTTTGAAAGAAAAAGAATTAAAAGGTATGATACAGATCGACAACTGGCCGCACACCTCCGTCTTGATCTCCTCAGGCATGACCTTCCAAGACTTCCATTGCATCGGGCATTGGGTCCGCACGACATGACCAATGTAGTGCGCCAAAGAGCTATGCAACTTCGCAGTCGGTGCAGCCCGATGTCGCTCGTCGTATTCAATGTTGATACGACTGAGTCGGGGGCTCCGAACTCTGTGCAGTCGTCATCGCCCTACGACGTCTAATCAGGTCTGACATCTGCATAATTTCATTAATACACATACAAATTAATAAAATACACGAATATTTGTAAGCACATACAATTTTCTTAAGATTCTTAACTAATTAATTAAAAGCATATCTTGACCTAGGGTTTGCGAGTTCGGAGTATCCGGGACTCCGATCCACGATCCGTCGAATCCTACACGATCCTAGAAATACAAGGTACAACATACGTGAGTTTGAGTTTGATCCAACTGTCTGAACATATCAAACCCGAAAATCGCACAATAGGCAAAATCCGTTCGACACTCAAACGGTAACCAAATTCCAATCTGAGTACACCTACGAGCTCGTGACAACTAGGGGATTGCACTGGGACCCAATGCACCACTGCTACAGTATCCCATGCGCCACCACACGCACCAGCAGCACGTGGGAGTCCAAAGCGATAACAATCGCCGGAAAATTCAAAAAACTAAGGGCCAAAGTTCCTACCCTACATTGAAAACATCAATTGGAGCCACTATTGTTCTCGGACCTTCCCCGAAAAATGGCCGGAATTTGCCAGAATTTAAATTCAAAAACCGGCGGAAACTTAGGGTTTAAAATCGATTGCCCTATTGCGACAATTAATCAAATCCTACCCAACCATCAGCTAAAGCAGAAAAAATAGTCCAGAAACCATACCTCAAGTGTCGGATTTGGTGGCCAGAGAAGAGAGAACGAGGCCAACGAAGATTCGGTGAAAACCGAGCAAATTTCGGCAGCAGTGTAACACCCCGACTCCAAATTTATCCCATGTTTTAATTAATTTGAGCGAAATTACGAATTTACCCGGGTGATAGGGGTAATTTGGTCATTTCTTATCCGAAAGGAATTTGGGAATTCCGGCTATACCGTTGCGTAGAGCGCGACGAGATGAGTCCATAGACGCGTAGTAGGCTTGAATAGGAGCTGTAACGAGAGAGATACGATCCAAATACCCCCAGTGGCACAACCATAAATATTTCAAAAAGGGTTTTTGTTAAAAGACAGAATTGCCCTCATTTCTCTCTCTCTCTCTCTCCCGCGCATCTCTCTCTCGTTCCTCTAGTTTGCGACAGCCATCACAGCCGGCCACGTTTTGGCCGGCCGTTTGCTCATCCGGTCACCAAAGTTGACGGGGCCGGTACCAAAATGACCGGGCTTCCGTCCTCTACCTACCCCAGCCAGGTCTCGCCGCCAGCCGTCGAGATTTCGCCGGAAAATCGAAGAGAAAAGCTCGGTTTCTCCCGAAACTTCGCCGGCTTCGTTCTCCGTCGTCCAGCGGCCATTTTTGGCGATCCAGGTATGGAAATCTATCCTTTCCTCATGATCTAGCTGATGGATGGGTAGGATTTCGTTAATTTTGACCCAAGATTATCTGATTATTGAGTTAGGGTTCGGCCGGTTTTGGGTTACGTACTACCCTATGTACCTCCTCGGATGTTGACAGACCCCATACGTGGCCGGGTATGTCCCGACGTATGAGGAGAGATATGATAGTATGATGGCTGGTGAGAATGTAGCCAGGCCCAAAGTGAACAATATGATGGCTGGTGAGAATGTAGCCAGGCCTAAAGCGAACAGTATGATGGCTGGTGAGAATGTAGCCAGGCCCAAAGCGAACAGTATGATGGCTGGTGAGAATGTAGCCAGGCCCAAAGGGAACAGTATGATAGCTGGTGAGAATGTAGCCAGGCCCAAAGGGAACAGTATGATGGCTAGTGAGAATGTAGCCAGGCCTAAAGTGAACAGTATGATGGTTGGTGAGAATGTAACCAGGCCCAAAGTGAACAGTATGATGGCTGGTGAGAATGTAGCCAGGCCCAAAGTGAACAGTATGATGGCTGGTGAGAATGTAGCCAGGCCCAAAGTGAACAGTATGATGGCTGGTGAGAATGTAGCCAAGCCCAAAGTGAACAGTATGATGGCTGGTGAGAATGTAGCCAGGCCCAAAGCGAACAGTATGATGGCTGGTGAGAATGTAGCCAGGCCCAAGGTTGAGGTCGCACGTGTCGTAGGAGTAGCCGGTGTGTTGATAGACCCCATATGAGGCCGGGTGCGTCCCGTCGTATAAGGGGAGCTATGTGATTGTGTTTGGTGTGTTGTGATGGATAAATCTTAGAATGTATGAATTTGTATGGCTGTAATGGTTTATTTGATATCAGGAGCTAGGATTAATACGAAAGAGCTACGTGTGGCTTGATCCCTTAGTAGGGTACGTAGGCAGCCTGGGATAGCGCCTAGGTGCAGCCACGGCCTAGACACCACTTAGGTGGTTTTATCGAGTACGATGCGGACCTCGTGGTTGGTCCTGAACCTTGGTTGAATTGAGGCTTGTCCTGTGGACTGAGTGAGTGAAGGTGTGCATAAATAAATTTTAAATCTGTTATATGCATGTTTGATGCATTAAGTTATTTTTTTTAAAAAACACAGTGTGGGCAGTTCTGCTAGAATCATTTGAAGGCCGGAGGCCATTTATGTAAATTGCATGAGATTATATTGTGCGTGCTGCCGGTTGGGTTATAAAATGTGTTTTATGCAGGTGGAAATTTTGGGGAATGTTCAATTTACAGGGGAGACTCTGCCGAAATTTCGGCAGAAAGTCTCGGGCCCTTAACCCTCTTTGGTAAAAGAGGACATAGTTTTAAGGAGTGAACTCGGCATGGGTGTGATGCCGAGGTCTCCGCAGGATTCGTCTCGGGTTCCGGGAAATTCGGGGTGGGTCCTGTCAGGCAGGCTCGATGGTGACGGCGGGGAAGCTCCGGAGTGCGAAGGTTGTGGCAGCCCGGTCCAAATTCCGGCGGAGTAGCGGGCTGAGGTGACGGCGGAGAGATAGGAGGAATAGGCTGAGTCTGCTGAATCTGAACTAGTGCAGGGCCCTCTGGCCGGGCTAGGGCCTCACGTTCTTGGACGGGAAGGGCTCCTCCCCTCTGTCTAGCCTGAATCTCTCTATGCCCTGGTATTCCAACTATCTGTGCAATGAGAGGGTTTTCCTGGTATGGCCACGCTAATCCTGGTGGAGGGCCATAAGGAAGGTCTAGCTACTGGACTATAGCATCTGGATTTGGGATTCTGGCCATGGAAGCCTCACGGTCCTTCCTGAATTGCCAATTAACCTGCCATTGCATCATGGCTGTCATGTTGTTCAGAGTATCTGGGCTTCTTTGTGTTGTAACCTCTTGTCGAGGCACAGATTCCTGTATTTGATTTATCCCTCTTGAGCCGGTCCTGGAATGTCTGCTTCCTGTACTGTCGTGGGCTGACTGCCTGGCATCACTTTCTTCTGACTCCAGTCCTTCCCTGAGAGCTACCTAGTTTATCTCCATATCGTGGTACGGGTTCTGGCTAGAGCTTCCAATATTCATAAACTTGAGAAGTTATCTGTCAGAGCATGTATACTGAGAAGTCCCACTAGGTGCGCCAAATTGTTCACCTCATTTTGTGTTTACTCCTGAGATGGAAGGGCAAAGTTCCCCACTGCCCTAGAAACCATTGACTGCTCAACAAGTTAGCTTTCTTTGGTGTATAAGCGTGCCACTGCTATCAATGAAGATTCTAGCAGACTTCTTCTAGAATAAATAACTTGCGCCCCAAGTTACTGATTTCTAAAACAAAAGATTGTGAATTTGGGTGAGGAATATCTCCCAAGTAAGTTCCTTTCTTGCCTTAGACTGGTGAGGACTTTCATAATTTATCTCAGTATAAAAACGGTTGTTCCGGCCAGAATAATTGATAGAAATTGGACTGTTTTAGGCAGAACTGCCATTTACAAAACTATAAATATACATGTCAACATTGGAAAGATAAAAAGACAGCTGGAACTGCATCTCTGTCTGGATAGAAGACTCTGATTCGGGTTGGACTCGATATGCCTGGGCTGAACTGAACTGTTAACAACTTCAACTGCTAAGCTTCAGCTACAAATCGATACCAAAGTTCAAGTTTGGCAGAGCTTTAATCTACTTCAAGCTTTGAGAGGCTTTTGAGCGAGCAGAACTGCAGCTTCTTCAGTTTGAATGGGCAGAAGTGGCTGTTCTTGAGGATTTAGTGAGCTAGAGACTGCACTGTGAGATTTGTTGAGGTTTTCATATTTGAGAAAACTCAAACTCTGCTTGTTTTGGCTTTGCTGAACCAAATTTGTAACGAGAGAAATCTCGTTTTGAATAGTTAAGTCTGAACTTTGGGAAATCTAATCTAAAGGTAGTTTTTCTTGGAGTTCAAATGAGCTTTTGGTTGATTTTTGAGTTGTTTGTTTGATTGATGAATTGAGTGTGTTCTTTTTTCTACTCTGTTCACTCCCTCTTTATAAGAAATGCACAGGGGCAGGGTTTCTTTCTTTAAAATAATGGGCGACAAGTCTTCTTAAAGATCTGCAAAGAGATACAAGAGAGGGAAGGATTTAATTTAATTATGTCAGATAGGCTTTTATCAATCAATCTTTGAAATCACTTCCCTGTTTTTTTTTAAAAGAAGCCTAATTCCTTTTCCCAATTTAACTGCCCCTTGTGAGATTTCAACCATGATGGTTAGTTTGATTTCCCAGATGAACAACTCTCTGTCCTCCTGCTTATTTCCTTTTTGAAAATATGGCCTGCGTATCTTTTGAAATGATGGTGCCTCCTTGGAGTGAAATCAATATTTTTGAATATATAAGAAGGATTTTGAACTTCTGGTGGCAGAAATTCAGAGAAGTCCTTTTGCCACTGACCTGCTTTAATTAATTCTCAATCAACTCAGTTGAGTTTGTTGACTCTTCCATTTTGGTAGTCACGTGGGTTCTGAAAATGGGTCTCTTCCTTTTTTTCTTTTAATCATGCTGGGCCCATTCTGATTTGTCTGGAGCCCAAAGGTGACTGCTTTTCTTTTGGGGCCCAAGTTTGCTTGCCACATTTTGATGAGTCTTGGGCTGGGCCTCTCTGGACTTTGGGCTTTGCCTTCCGTTTTGCAAAAGCCCTAGGTGCGTTCAATTTAGGCCCAAACAATGGCCCCTAAGTCTGAATTGTTTTTGGAACGGTTTCAGACTTAAATGAATTGGCCATTAAATTGGCGCATGCCAGTTTCTTCCGTTATCCCACGTCTGCCACGTCTTCCCACTGGGCTAGAGTTCGTGGGAAACTGTTCAGTTACTAGCTCTTTACTAGCTAGTCATTTATCAGATGACGCCTTGTCTTTTCCACGTCCGTGTCTTCTCTTTCCCACGTTTTCAAGCTTCTTTAAAAGAAATTCGAAACCCACTGTTCCTGTTCATCCGAAAACCTAGTATTTCAGACCTTGCTCCTCTGAGCTTCTCTTCGAAACTCCATCCCTTCCTTGCTAGAACCTGCCTTTCCTGTCAACTTCTTTTCTTTCTTAACAAAAACAAACCTGATAAATGTCTTCCCCAAAATCCCGTGCTCAGTCTTCCTCTGTTTTAGTTCCTCCCGACTACAATACTGGGACTGGGACTGGGACTGGGACTATGAAGGGCTCAGATTTTTGGGTTCAGGCCCCATGGAAGACCTATTGATGTTGTTGGTGACTATCATAGGAGGAAGAACCAGCAGAAACTAGCCAAGCCATTCATCAACCAGAACTGCTCCTTCTCCAATTACCTAAGGAAATTCAGTGCTGAGAAGGACAAGGACCAGCAGCACATGTTGTTCCTTCTGTATTGACTGAGCAGGTTTATTCTGCCCAACCTCTCTTTAGCAGTTCTCCTTGAGCACAGACATCTGACAGAAGCCTTGCACAACCATACTGATGTTGGACTTGGGCCTACAAATCTGGCTCATTTATTCAAGAACCTGCACGCTGCCACCCTGGAGAATCCGCTGAACCTGTCTGCTCCTAGTGCATTCTGGATTACTCAAATCTGGCTGCAAGTCTATTCCCATAACTGAGGTTCCCAGACATAGTTCTGCCTAAAGACCAAGTTCTGGCTCAGCGTCTGATGTCGGAATAAGTGCCCAAATGCTCCCTTGAAGAGTATTTGATGTTCTTCCGGCACTGTACTAAAAGGTCAGCAGCTCAGTGGCAGCTGGTGATCAGAAGGGCCTATCCTTGGTTCCAGCCTGGATACCGGCTATTTGAGAAGGAGCCAGACGAGGAGGCAGCCAGAACTAACTTCAGGAAGAAGTTCCTGAGCGTTACCTTGCCGAGAAATCTGCCTCATGGAGGAGGGAAACCCCCAAACTATCATTTGGGGGTAGAAGTATATCATCCTAACTTCTGTGCAAGGTAGCTTGGCTATCCCCAGCTTATCCCGCTTAAATCATACAGAAGCTGCAATTGGGCCTCTTCCTGGAGAGATGCAGATGATCTGGAGGTGCACAAGGATGCTAGGTGCGCGGTGAACAAGATCAACAACAGTGCAGATGCCCTTTATCCGTCGTGGGAGCCCAATTCCTGCAGTTCTGCCGATTTTGACGCCTGGTGGAAGACTCGATTTCGAAATCTACCTGCTTCTAGCACTGCACTGGCAATGATTTTTGATGGTTGGAATGGCTGGGCCGTTCGTTCAGGAGAGAAGACTCATAAGTTTTTGGTGCAGACCGTAAAGGACATCAATGCCCAAGTTCTGGAAGGTAGTGTCCTAATTCTGTCTGTTCTGCTTATTCTGTTTTTGTAGTGGTGACATCTAACACTTTGTTCTGTCTGTAACAGATCCCTCTTTGACATAGAACGTTGGTGGTCAGTCTGCCCAGGCTGGAGAAGTATTTGGTAAACTTTCTATTCCTCTGTTCCCTCTACCTTTTCCTACTGGATTTGCTTCTGACATTTGTTATTTTCTGTGTAGTTACTTATGTTATCACTGCTGGAGACATGGAGCTTCCTTCTGGAGAAGAAGAAGAAGAAGATCAAGCAAAACAGACTCCCGTTGAGGCCGCTCCTTCTGTCAGAAGGAAAAGAAAGGAAACTGCTCAACCTGCGACTTCAGGTGAATTTTGACAATTTTGAGCCCTTCATAGTTCTGTTCTAGCTTATGTTCTAATGGCCTATTTTCTGTCCATTGCAGCTGAAGGTCCTTCTCCTCCTCCTACTAAGTCAAAAAGGCTTAGAAAGAGGACGGTGGTGGAATATGTGGCCACAGAAGGAACTGCAACAGCTCCTACCGCCACTTCTGACACGGATGAAGAGCTGAGATAGGCTTTTGAGGCTGCGGAGCAAGAGAATGAGCTGGAAGAAGAGGTGAGTCTTGTTCTACTGGCTGCATCAGCTTTTCTGTCTTTTTATTCCTTCTGTTCTAACTTCTGCCTCTCTATATGAGGAAATTCCTGCTGAGGTGATAGCAGAGAGTATTGCGCTGGCTCAGAAACAGCAGGAAGATATAAGGGCAGGCCTGACTAGCTCAGAGCTGGCCCTATTTGAGGATCCAGAAGCAGAACACTCTAATGTTGTTCCAGCAACTAAGGAGCAGGCAGGACAATCTGCGTCAGAACCTAGGTGGTGGTCCCAGAAGCTGGAGTGGAAGTGGTTGTATCTGCTCCTGAAGTCATGGTAATTTTTTTTCCAATTCTGCTCACATTTTCTGCAATTCTGTTCTGTTTTTTATTCTTTAATTGTTGTAGTCCTTCCAGGTAGAAGTGCCCAGACCTGTTGGTGCCCTGTCAGTGGTGACCAGCCCCTTGAAGCCCCCAATTGTTGCTGTAAGTGTTCATTATATTTTTCAGGCATTTTCCTTTTTTTTCTACCTGATTCTGACTCATGCTCTCTTCTGCAGATGCCTATCCATTCCCTCCCAGGTTCATCTACCACGGCCTCCTCCGCTAATCCAGAACTGGCAGCGTTTGAAGGTATGGACCTAGACGCCCAGCTGGACCAATTGGAGAAACTCAGCTCCGCTCCAGGAAAGGCAAAATCCAAGGTAGTGGAGGAGGCTATGGAGAGACTGAAGATCTAGCAGTCTATGGAGGACAAGGAAGCCATTGACCAGCTGATGAAAGACCTGGACCTGCTGCACAGACAGAATATGGCCCCCAAACCCAAACTTGAGATGAGTCTTAGCCTGGCAAGAGATGCGCTCAACCTCCATGATCGTTATGAGGATCTCAAGCCCTCCTTCAAGACTTCTGAATTCTGCAAGGCTACTCACGAAGCCAACTTGGCTGATTTTGCAAAGCAGATGGCAGAACTGGACCAGATGGTGGCAGGATACAAGGAGGCTAAGTCCACTGCAGAAAAGCTGGAAAAACAAATTGAGGAGCTGCAGAAGCAATTGGCAGAATGCAGGGAGGTGCAGCACAGGCTCGGACCAAGGCTACTTCCCTTGTGCAGAGCATGGTTGCAGCTTCCAGGCCAACTTTGGAAATTGCAAAGGCTTCAATCCACCAGGGGGTGCTGCTTCAAAAATAACTCTTTATCAAGAAAGTGAATTTGCAAGAAACCCTCAGGAAGTTATGGTTTTAAAATTTATTTTATCTTTCAGTTTTGGCTTCATGATGAACAATTTGCCATCTGGAAGGCCCCATGGCTATTTATTCTAAATAAAGTTTGTTTTTGTTGCAATTTTCGGGTTTTTAATTTCTTTTGATAAAATAAACAAAAGTAAGAAACGAAAAGGAAACAAACTTTAAACAACTTAGAGAAAAAATAAATTCTGAACAAAATCTGAAACAAACAGTTTCAGTGTTGTTCCTTCTCTATCCCGGGATCTGTCTGTATAGCTTGTGAGTCCCACATAGTTGGAAAAAACTTTTTCAACCATTTGCCATTGATTGGGGCAGCATGAACTTCCCCCTCTCGATCCTGCAACCCGTATGCCCCCATTCCAAGGATCTGGTTAACTATGAAAGGGTCTTCCCATATAGGTGACCACTTTCCATAACCAGCCACATGCGTTCCAAGGGGCAGAACTGCTTTCCAGGCTATCTCTCCTTCCTCCAAACTCTTGTTCTTTACTCTTTTGTTGTAGGCCCTTGACACAGCTTGCTTTCCTGCCAGGAGTTTATTGAGGGTGTTAATTCTGCTTACATCCAATCCTTCCAGTTCTAGCAGCATGGCTTGAGAGTAATTTTCTCCAACCAGATCATGTTGGTGAGCAATTCTGAGGGACTGAACAGCTATCTCCATAGGTAGAATTGCATCATGGCCATAGGTTAAAGCATAGGGGGTCATGCCAGTTGCTTCTCATTTTGAAGTTATATATGCCCACAGAGTTTCTGATAGCTTCTCATGCCATTTTTTTGGATTTTTCTCAAGCATTTTTCTGATAATGTTGATGATCACTTTGTTGCTTGATTCTGCCTGTCCATTAGCTTGAGCATAGTAAGGAGTGGATTGAAGCAGCCTGAATTTGAATGCCTCTGCCATATCCAGCATCTCTCCAGATATGAAAGAAGATCCCTTATCAGTTGTGATTGACTCTGGGATGCCAAACCTCTATATAATTTGTTCTTCTATGAAGGTGATGATCTCTTGAGATGTAGTGGATTTAACAGGCTTGGCTTCCACCCACTTGGTGAAATAGTCTGTAGCAACAATAATAAAACAATGTTGCTGACTGCTGGATGGATAGATCTTGCCAATGAGATCCATTGCCCATCCTCTAAAAGGCCATGGCTTCACCACTAGATTCATGGGAACTGAAGGAGCCTGCTAGATTGGGCCGTGTCTTTGACAAGACTCACACCCTTTGGAATAGTCAATGCAATCTTTCATCATGGTTGGCCAGAAATAGCCATACCTCCTGATTAACCAGCACATCTTCCTTCCTCCTTGGTGAGCTCCACAGATCCCTTCATGAGTCTCTCCCATGACTTTCATGTATTCTTTCCTTCCGAGGCACCTTAATAGTACCTCATCCTTACTTTTTTGGACCAAATCTTCATTCCACATAAGGTAGTTCATAGCCATGATTCTGACTCTCTTTTTAGAGGGCAGAGCTGGCTATTGTAAGTAAGTCATGATGGGATTTCTCCAATCATCTTCAGTGATCGTGGCAGAATTGACATTTATCTTCATTCCTCTGGTCAGTCTTTTCTTTCATACCCTGATGATTCTCTGTACACAGTCTTCAGGCATTTGTATGCCTGTTGCTACCTGAGCCAGCTCATTGGCTGCAAAGTTTTCTTCTCTTAGGATGTGTTCCCAAGTAGCCTCTCTGAATTCTGTTAGAAGATTCCTAGCTGCTACTAAGTAGACAGCTAGAGAAGGACTTAGGCACTTGTATTCTCCAGCAATCTGTTTCAGCACAAGCATAGAATCTCCCAGAATTTCCACATACTGGATTCCTAATTCCACCAGCATTTCAAGGCCAATGATTAAAGCCTCATATTCTGCCCTATTGTTGGTGCACTGGAAAGAATAACAGTGTCTGATTCCAAGTGGTTCTTCCAAAACAATTCCTGCCCCAGAAGCTGTGTCAGTCTTTGATCCATCAAAGTATAACTTCCAAGGTGTGAGGTGAACTGAATAGATAGGATTGTTTAGGCAAGTATGAGCTCTTGTCAACAGATCTGCATTTGCTATATCCAAGGAGTCCATGTTTTCAATTTCTTCTCTTGGATGGCCTGCTAGGAAATCTGCCATAGCTTGTCCTTTGAAGCTTTCTAAGGAACATATCTGAAAGCAAATTCTGTCAAAGCCAGAGTCCATTTTCCAATTATGCCTCTCAGCATTGGCCTTGTTAGCATGTATTTGATTAGATCTGTCTTGGCAATGATGTAGATGGTATATGGCAGCATGTAGTGTCTGAGCTTTACAGCCGTAAAGTATAAGGCTAGGCAAAGTCTTTCAATTGGTGAATATTTTCTCTCTACTTCTGTCAAAGTTCTGCTCAGGTAGTAGACTGCATGTTCCTTTCCTTACTTGTTATCTTGGACTAACAGACTCCCAATGGATACTTCTTATGCAGACACATAGAGCTTGAGTGGTCTACCTTTCTTTGGTGGTGACAGAACTGGTGGATTTGAGAGGTAATGTTTGATTTTCTCAAAAGCATGTTGGTGATGTTCTTCCCACTTGAAGTTATGTTCCTGTTTCAATCTTAACAACTAGGAGAAAGGCTGGATCTTTCCTGCAGAATTGGATATGAATCTCCTTAGAAAATTAATTTTTCCTAGGAGACTCTGCAGTTCTTTCTTATTCTAAGGTGGTAGAGCTTCTATGATGGATTTCGCTTTGTTCTTGTCAATCTCTATGCCTCTCTGGTAGACCAAGAATCCTAAGAAATTTCCTGCTTGAACTCCAAAAACACACTTTTTGGGGTTCATTTTCAGTTTATGTTGTCTCATTCTTAGGAATGCCTTTCTTAGATTTAATACATGATTTCCCTCTTCTTGGGATTTAATCACCACATCATCTATGTATACTTCCAAAGAATGCCCTATCATGTCATGGAAAACAGAATTCATTGCTCTTTGATAAGTGGCTCCTGCATTTCTTAAACCAAAAGGCATTACAGTATATTCAAAAGCACCTATATGTCTTGGGCACATGAAAGCTGTCTTGTGAATGTCTTCTTCTGCCACCATAATCTTATTGTAACCAGCATTGCCATCCATAAAAGATAGCATCTGGTTATGAGCAGCTCCATCTACCAGCATGTCTGCCATTGGCATGGGGTATTCATCTTTGGGAAATGCTTCATTCAGATTTCTATAATCCACATAGATTCTAACTGCCCCTGTTTTTCTCTTAAGAACTGGTACAATATTGGCTAGCCAATCAGCATAGATGGCTGGTCTAATGAACCCTGCTTTGAGCAACCTTTCTATCTCTTCTTTTACCTTCAGTTCTGTGTCCATAGACATTCTTCTTCTGGCCAGTTTAACTGGAAGGTAGCCATCCTTAATTGGCAGCTTGTGTTCCACCAATTCCCTGTCTAATCCTGGCATTTCATAATAATGCCAAGCAAAACAATCTCTGAACTCCTGCAAAAGTGCAATGAGTTCACTTTTAAGTGGTTCTTTCAATAGTGCACTAATGAAAGTAGGCCTTGGATCCTCTTCTGTCCCTAAGTTTATTTACTGCAAAGGATCTTCTACTTCTGGCAGAGAATCATCCAGGGCTGCTGGTGCAAAATCTAATACTTCCTCCTGCAAACTTTCTTCCTCTTGATCTTCCGTGCTTTCATGGGTGAATTCTGCCATATTGATGGCTGGATTCTGCATGAAGAGCTTTCTTTCCTCTGAATACACCAACAATCTTTTTGTAATGGATCGGATTGTTGCAGCTCGATCCATTTCCTGTTAATGGGGACTAAACATCAGAGTTCTGGAGGTTTAGAACAAAAGGTCTATTCCAGTCCTCTAGGGGACTGGCTAGACCATCTTCAATGAACCTCTGGGCCGTGACACCATGGGGGCAGCCGTTCTGGTTGACTCCGAGGAAAGTGAAAGAACCAAGGTCATCATGATAGTACCTTGCCTCAAAACACATGGCAGAAGGCAGAAATGGCCGTGGATCGGCCTCTACTATCTCCATGTGACCCTCTTCATTCCACAAAGCTAATTGCTTATGAAGAGTGGAAGGGACACATAGACTCTGATGAATCCAGTCCCTGCCAAGCAGTGCATTGTAAGTGGTAGAAGTGGTGTCTACCACAAAGAATGCAATCTTTAGTTTTTTGCTTCCAACTATGACATCCACATCTAAGATCCCGTGGGTTTTGGTGATGCCCCCTGCGAAGTTGGTGACGGTCAAGCGTGTTGGAATCAAATCCTTCTCTGTTCTGCCCATTTTGCTCAGCATTCTGTGAGGCAGAAGATTAATGGCCGCACCTCCATCTACCATGACCTTGGGAATGGGAACACCCCAAAAATTTGCTGTTATGAACAAGGGTCTGAGGTGATTGGCCATTTCTTTGGTTGGTTTGGAGAAGCAAAGCTGTTCTGCAGCTAGTTTGTTGGTACTTCCTCCTGTCTTGTGATTAACTGTTTGCTGTTCTGGTGACTCTTCTGCTTCTGCAAACCTGCATTCAAAACTCTCCTGGGAGAACACATCTCCCTCCAAAATGCTTTCTTGTCCTTCTGCTGCTCTGAATTTTTCTGGCAGAATGAACACCATGTTGATGCCCAAATCACCCTGTAATAAGTCCTCCAACTCTGCGCCAAAAGCTTCAGTTTCTGCATCTATTTCTCCATCGTATTCCATCTGTTCTTCCCCATATTCTTCTGTCTAGTCTCCCTGTTCTCCTGCTTCGAGGAGTGCATTTTGGTCATCTGCAGATGGTTCATAATCTAGTTGTTCCTCTCCATTTTCCTCAATCCAGTCTTCTTGTCCTTTTGCTGGAACAGCTTCGGATTTTCCTAGTTGTGGTTTAAGTAGATTGTCTGATGATGAGGCAGGGTGGATAGAAGGCTTGCCTAGACATTCTGCTTTCAATAGCTTCTGTGGCTGGGAGATTGCTTGTTCTGCATAGAGGAGTACTTCCGGCTTTTTCCCTTTTCTGGCAGAATCGATCCCTGGAAGTACTTGTGTATCCCTTTTGTTATTGAGGAACATGCAGTACTGCCTTTGGACCCTCCTTTTCTGAGTTCTGGTTAACTCCATGGTTGGTCTGCCACTTTTTTGACAGAATACCACCTGCCTTCTATGATAGCTGCCAAAGGTTTCTCATTCCCTGGCATCTTGATTGATATTTCCTTCTTGGGTTGCTCTGTCATCCTCTTGCTGCGCTAGGCAATCCTGGGATAGTCTTTCTGCCCAGCTCTCTCTCGGGATGAGGTTCCAATCCTGTCAAAAACACTTGGAGTGGGCTGGTTCTATCTGTTCAGGGCCACTTTTAGCTCAACTGAGATAGTTGCTTTTGGTCTTTCAATAATTTCCCTTGAGACTATTCTGCCTCTGCTGGATTTAGCTTCTATCGTTGGCCTGCTCCTCTTTTGTTCTGGCCAATTTAAGTTGACCATGTTGACTTGTGGTTGGGGAAAAGGATCTGTTGTGACTGATGGGGGTTTCTCTGCCAGCTTCAGCCTTCCTGCTGTTATTCCTTCCTGTATAACATCTCTGAAAACAACACAACTATTGGTAGAATGATTCCAAGAGTTGTGCCACCTACAATACTACTTGCCCTTGAGTTCTTCTGGCTTGGGTACTCTGTGGGGTGTCTCTATTTCTTTCTGTAGCAACATTTCATCAAACAAAGCATCCACCTTGGTCAGATCAAAGGAATAAACCTCCTGTGAATGGTGGCAGCTTCTGATCCTTTGGTGGCTTTGTAAGGGCCTTACAGTTGATGGGATGTTTCAACTTTGTCATCTCTGCTACTGCAATTTCTCCTTCCTTTGAGCCCTGTGCTTCTTCTTCTGATTCTACCTGAACTAGGTGTATTGAAGAATGGGACTTGTAATACGTGCCCTTGGAAGAGTTTCTCTTTTGCTGCTCTTCCCTAAGCAACTCTTCATACTTGGATGCTTTATCTGCCAATTCTGTCAGATCTCCAAACAACATTCCATCAAATCTTTTTCTCAAGGAGATATTAAGGGCGGCTTGAGCCATCTGGATGAAGTGTCTTTCATCCATAGGGATCCAGCACTTCATTTTGAGCTTCCTGAACCTGGTTATGAAGTCTTGAGCAGGTTTATCTTCACTCTGTTTGAGGGTAGCAAGGTCACTGATGGTGACTTCTAGCTGAATCCTGTAATAGTAGTCATGGAAAACACTTTCCATCTGTTCCCAAGTTTGAACAGAATTAGCTGGCAGGCTGGTATACCAAGTGAAAGCTTGTCCAGAGAGAGAATTCCTGAAAAGCCTTAATTTCAGCAGAGGATTATTTTCTATGGCTATGCACTGGACAGAAAACCTGCCAATATGCTCAACCGATGAAGCATAGGGATCCTCTCCATTGAACAAGGTGAAGTTTGGTACCTTGAAACCTGGAGATAGAGGTTTTTGATCGATATAAGCCGGATATGGCTTTCCATAGGTGGGCCTTTCTCCTCTTTTGGCTTCGGGCTCCATCATCTCTCTGATCATTCTTTGTAATGCCCCCACATCATTCAAAGCATTGACAGGGTGGAGATTTCGCCCCTGTTCTGGCTGAGCGTAATCAATCCTGGGATCCACCCTGCATGGTCTGGGCAAAGCTTCCTCCCTGTGTTCTTCCTGCTCTTCCAGATCTGGATGATTCCTCTAGTTTGCCCCCGCCCTGCTTCTGTCATTGTTAGCAAAAGGGTTGTTTCCCCCTCTGCCTCTTCTGCCTCTTGCAGGTGGAGGGAACGATTGGGATCCATCCTTCTGGGTCTGCAAGGCAATACTGCTGGTGGCTCAGGCAGAAGTGCCAAAGGTTGATCTTGTGGAATAGGCTGAGGTTCTTGCTGGATCTGCTGAATCTGAACTGGTGCAGGGCTCTCTGGCCGGGCTGGGGCCTCACGTTCTTGGACGGGAAGGGCTCCTCCCCTCTGTCTAGCCTAAATCTCTCCATGCCCTGGTATTCCAGCTATCTGTGCAATGAGAGGGTTCTCATGGTATAGCCACGCTAATCCTGGTGGAGGGCCATAAGGAAGGTCTAGCTGCTGGACTATAGCATCTGGATTTGGGATTCTTGCCATAGAAGCCTCATGGTCCTTCCTGAACTGCCTATTAACCTGCCATTGCATCATGGCTGTCATGTTGTTCAGAGTATCTTGGCTTCTTTGTGTTGTAACCTCCTGTATGAGCACAGATTCCTGTATTTGATTTATCCTTCTTGAGCCGGTCCAGGAACATTTGCTTCCTGTACTGTCATGGGCTGACTGCCTGGCATCACTTTCTTCTGACTCCAGTCCTTCCCTGAGAGCTACTTAGTTTATCTCCATATCGTAGTGCGGGTTCTGGCTAAAGCTTCCAATATTCATAAACTTGAGAAGTTATTTGTCAGAGCATGTATACTGAGAAGTCCCACTGGGCATGCCAAATTGTTCACCCCGTTTTATGTTTACTCCTGAGATGGAAGGGCAAAGTTCCCCACTGCCCTGGAAACCATTGACTGCTCAACAAGTCAGCTTTCTTTGGTGTATGAGCGTGCCACTGCTAGCAATGAAGATTCTAGCATTCTTCTAGAATAGATAACTTGCGCCCCAAATTACTGATTTCTAAAACAAACGATTGTGAATTTGGGTGAGGAATATCTCCCAAGTAAGTTCTTTTCTTGCCTCAGACTGGTGAGGACTTTCACAATTTATCTCAGTATAAAAACGGTTGTTCTGACCAGAATAGTTGATAAAAATTGGACTGTTTTAGGCAGAACTGCCATTTACAAAACTATAAATATACATGTCAACATTGGAAAGACAAAAAGACAGATGGAACTCCATCTCTATCTGGATCGAAGACTCTGATCCGGGCTGGACTGGATATGTCTGGGATGGACTGAACTGTTAACAACTTCAACTGCTAAGCTTCAGCTACAAATTGATACCAAAGTTCAAGTTTGGCAGAGCTTTAATCTACTTTAAGCTTTGGAAGGCTTTTGAGCTGGCAGAACTGCAGCTTCTTCAGTTTGAATGGGCAGAAGTGGCTGGTCTTGAGGATTAGTGAGCTAAAGACTACACTGTGAGATTTGTTGAGGTTTTCATATTTGGGAAAACTCAAACTCGGCTTGTTTTGGCTTTGCTAAACCAAATTTGTAACGAGAGAGATCTCGTTTTGAATAGTTAAGTCTGAACTTTGGGAAATCTGATCTAAAGCTGGTTTTTCTTGGAGTTCAAGTGAGCTTTTGGTTGATTTTTGAGTTGTTTGTTTGATTGATGAATTGAGTGTGTTCTTTTTTCTGCCCTGTTCACTCCCTCTTTATATTTACAAGAAATGCACAGGGGCAAGGTTTCTTTCTTTAAAATAATGGGCGGCAAGTCTTCTCAAAGATCTGCAAAGAGATACAAGAGAGGGAAGGATTTAATTTAATTATGTCAGATAGGCTTTTATCAATCAATCTTTGAGATCACTTCCCTTTTTTTAAAAAAAAAGAAGCCTAATTCCTTTTCCCAATTTAACTGCCCCTTGTGAGATTTCAACCGTGATGGTTAGTTTGATTTCCCAGATGAACAACTCTCTATCCTCCTGCTTATTTCCTTTTTGAAAATATGGCATGCGTATCTTTTGAAAGAATTGTGCCTCCTTGGAGTGAAATCAATATTTTTGAATATATAAGAAGGATTTTGATCTTCTGGTGGCAGAAATTCAGAGAAGTTTTTTGGCCACTGACCTACTTTAATTAATTCTCAATCAACTCAGTTGAGTTTGTTGACTCTTCCATTTTGGTAGTCACGTGGGTTCTGAAAATGTGTCTCTTCCTTTTTTTCTTTTAATCATGCTGGGCCCATTCTGATTTGTCTGGAGCTCAAAGGTGACTGCTTTTCTTTTGGGGCCCAAGTTTGTTTGCCACATTTTGATGAGTCTTGGGCTGGGCCTCTCTGGACTTTGGGCTTTGCCTAGGTTTTTCAAAAGCCCAAAATGCTTGGGCTGGGCGCGTTCAATTTAGGCCCAAACACTAGGACATGGACACCGCTGTTTTGCGTACACAACTAGTCATCTCGTGCAGCCCCCGAAAACTTGACACCATTAACATGATAAACCGAGAACAATTCAACGAGAATCGGGCCGAACGCCAAGTTATATAACTCATCACTATAAGTGGGGGAATTCGATGATTTCAACTTATTCACCTAATATTATACAAAACCATTCACATGCTAGTCTGACAAAAGTAAATACTACAATTTATATTTGTCAAATACAAAACACTTATAACTTATAGAATCCAAAAACCATTGTGGAAACAATTCACGGTGTTTGTTGGCATACAAATGTGATGAATGTTCTCACTTCATCATCTCTTCATGCTCATCTAAGTATGCCATTATCTCATTACAATTGTTCAGTATGAACCAATGCGCTACCTCCATGTCATTTCTAGAAAACGACTCTCCTCATCCGGGATCTCCAAAGGGTCGTGCGCTTTGGGCAAAAATAGAAAAAAATTCATTTCTCATACCTCCGTCATTATTGCACTGAGGACGATTGAAAGCCGTCTCCATATCTTTTAAATACATTCCACAGAAAGTAAGCGACTCATATAAAACCCAAGCCTCTATAATTGATCCTTAGGGCTTCGTCCTGTTGCGTACACTTTTTTTTAGCTTTTCGAGAAGCCTGTCAAAATAAAACGATATGATACAAATTATCAAGCCTGTGATAATGATGCATACACAAACGATAAGGATTATATACCTTTCTATTGGATATATCCAACGATAGTTGACAAGACCAGCAAGCAATGCCTCTTCTGGCAAGTGAACCATTACGTGCATCATACTTGTGAAGAAAGCTGGAGGAAATATCATCTCAAACTTGCATAGGACTTGGACAATGTCATGGTGCAACTGATTAATGTCTGTCTTTCGCAATGTTTTTGCCGTCAGTTGGAAAAAAAAATCTGGACAACAACATGATTGGCTTCACTACATCTTCCGGCAATAGGTGTCGAATACCCACAGGAAGTAGGCGTTGCATAAACACATGGCAGTCATGGCTCTTAAGTGCAGTAAATTTACCCCCATCAACATTCACGCAACATGCGATATTAGAAGCATACCCACTGGGAAACTTTACAGACGATACAAACTTTAGAAACTCTTTTTTATCATTTGGTTTCATAGAAAAAAAATGCAAAATCCCTTCTAGCTTTATCACTATCCCTATTCATCCATAAACCCCGTTGTATGCCCATTCTTTCCAAATCAAGACGAGCTTTGACCGTGTCCTTTGTCTTGCCCTCGATATCTACAATCGTGCCCACCAATGTGTCAAATACATTTTTCTCAACATGCATCACATCTAGATTGTGCCTCAATTTGAGTTTCGACCAATATGAGAGCTCAAAAAACATAGGCTTGTGCATCCAGTTCATATGTGTAGAAGGTCTAGTCCGACTAATTATTTTCCTGAACTGAGAAAAATACAAACGGTTAAGCTATTCCAAGATCTCATCACCGGACCATTCTCTAGGTCTCAGGTGACGCTCTGTGTTCCCGTCGAACACTTTATCTTTTTCCCGCCACTCTTGGTCCCATGGCAACCATCTCCGATGACCAAGGTAACAAACATTTCCAGCATGCCAGCCAGAAGTTACATCTTCCCTGCATACAAGACATGTCATATAACCCTTTGTGCTCTACCCAGAAACCATTGCATATGCTGAAAAATCATTCACAGTCCACATAACTGCTGTCCGCAAAGTGAACATCTTCCCAGTTGATTTATCATATGTGCTCACACCATTTGTCCATAAATCCTTCACCTCATCAACCAGCGGCCTTAAGTAAACATCGATTGACCTGCCAGGATCCTCAGTTATCAAAACAGTCATCATCATGTATTCTTTTTTCATGCATTTCCAAGGCGGCAAATTATATGGGAATACAAAAATCGACCAAGTGCGGTGGTGTTGATTTAGAACCCCATACGAATTGAATCCGTCAGTGGCAAGTCACAATCTAACATTTTGGGGATCAACAGCAAACTTGGGGAACAGTCAATCGAACTCTTTCCAAGCCTCTCCATCTACAGGATGCCGCATCACATCATCGTCTACCCGTTTTTCCTTATGTCATCTCATGTCTATGGCAGTATGCGTCGACATATACAATCGTTATAACCTAGGTTTCAGGGGCAGATAACGCATGACTTTTTGTGGGATCTTAGTCGTTCTATTCTGATATGTCATTTTGAACCTCAACTCATTGCATACAAGGCATGTATCCAACGTTTCATGCTCTTTGTAGAATAACATGCAATTGTTTTTGCAATCGTGAATTTTTTTATAACCTAATCCAAGACCATTCAACACCTTTTGCGTGTGTTTATGGTATTTCGGCAAACAATTGTCCGTCAGAAGCATACTCTTGAAAACCCCCAAAAAGTAATCGAAGCACAGGTTCGACATACGATACTTTATTTTTCCGTGCATTAGCTCCACAATGGCCGTGAGAACAGAAAAGCTGTCGCTCCCCGGGTATAACTCTTGGTTGGCATTTTTTAACAGTTTTTCATATTGTTCAAACTCTGCACTGTCTATTGGTGTAGGCATGTCATCTTCCCCTTCCTAATTGATGTTGGTCGATGAAAATGGAAAAGCATCCTGTATAATATCCATGACTTGATCATTATGATCCACAATAGGTTCAACATTGTCCACTCTTGTGGCATTTGAAGACAAAGCATGGTCTAATTGTTCCTCATGAAGGTTCCAAATGCTATATGTCTCAATCATTCTATTCCTTACTAAATGAAATCCAACATTTTCAGGACAACGGATTCTAGTTGCACCCGAGTTTTGTGTACATGCAAACTCAATAAAATCCTCGATTCCATCCAAGTATTCGTCTACACATCTATTCAGGTTCTATATCCACCTCCTGCTCATAATTCCTGGAACCACAATCACAACACAACAATCACAACAACTTCATACGAAGTCATAATGTCACCTTATGCCTCCGGTAAGGGCCCTATCTCATTCGGGAATGCATAGTCATGTAATGTAATGTACGGCTACATGAGATTAGATTTCGACATTGATGAATTTCGGCAGCATCTCGATACAGTTCTTGAGGTGTACCATAGGTACAAATACCTACGTACCACCCGAAGAACATACACAGATAACACCGAAATCTCCACAATCGAAACCTAATCCTATAGCTGTATATTACGTGACATAACTATGCATTCCCAAACTGTCCAAATAATGGGACAATTCAAGAATTAATTGGACCGCAATCATGCTTTACACATCCATGCACGAAATCCAACTAATCTCGAACGGGAAACTAAGTGTTACTAAACATAAAAATAAAAGTACGAAGTTAATTTCAATTAACTTCATACATCACAACACATTGTGCTACGTCGCGCACAATTTAACAACATAATATAAATATAACTTCACAAAAGAAATATAAAAATAACAAACTAACTTTAACATAATGTAATTAATTTAACATTTGTAATATATAAAACGAATAAAATACATTCTCAATCGTTCTCCATCAATCGCTAATTACAAATATCCCTAACGAGAACAAAATTAATAGTGTTAGTACAAATTTACATTAATACTTTTGAACTAACGACAAAAATATTTACCCAATGAACGTACTAAATTCCCAGCAGAGGCAGTGGCAGGGAGGTTGAGAGAGAGGCAGAATGCTTTTTTTTTGCATTCTGCCTCTGCAATGACATAAATCTAGTATAAAGAAGAAGGACTTTGCGCGACAAACCTTTGATTTCGTCACTCAAACTGCTGTGGCGAAAAACCACTTTTCCGTCGCACAAAATAACTTTTTGGTCGCGCAAGCACGTGTCAACATCACACTTTTGCACGATGCATGATTTGGTTCGTCGCACAAACTTTCGTCGCTCAAATTCTAACTGTCGTCACGCAAAAACAATCTTCCGTCGTGCAAGAATGTACTGACATCAAACTTTACGCGACGAACACTATTTCTGTCGCGCAAGCCTTTGCACAAAAAAAAAAAAAAAAAAACCACATTTTCTTACACGATGATAAATCATGTCGTCACGCTAAGTTGTCTTTTGCGACGAAAACTGTCGTCGCACAAGTTTTTGCCGCCAAATAACAGAACCCACAGTTTTCTGTCCACCTTTACATGACAAAGTGTCCAACCGTCGTGCTAGGTTCTCTTACGCGATGATTTTTGTCGTCGCGCAAGTGTTTGGTGCCAAAAAAAAAACTCGGGTTTTTCTTCCTCACTTTGCGCGACTAAGGAATTTTCTGTCGCGCTAAGACATTTTGTGCGACGAATATTTTTTTCTGTCGCTGTAGTGCATTTTGCGCGACAAATTCGTGTTCGTTGCGCTAATAGTAAAACATAGTAGTGCAAAAGGTGGTCGTGGACATTGTCGAGGCCTAGGAAGAGGTTTTTTTTATAATCGTGGTGCATCCTAAGAAAGGAGAAACGCATATATTAGAGGAAAGAAGAATGTCAAATGTTACAGTTGAAGGAAAAGGAAAAATCAAGATTGTAAACCGCGTATCCTTCTCCTATAGTATATGGCCAGGACCTGAGTCAAGGTCAGGGCCTACATCTGATCTTCAGGTAATAATGCCTTCAGGAGGAGACCTGCACACTTCGAGCAGTTATCAGAGTATGAGCGAACTAGGGTTGATCCCAGTTGAGCCCCCTCTGATGGCTAACTCAGATGCTATTTAGGGATGGAGAAAATGATGTAGTTTTTATCAAGTGAGAATATTTATTACCTTTGTCCAGAGATAGGTGAGGGGTATTTATAAGGGGAGAATGAGGGACAAAGATACTTAAAGGAGGAGATATTTATCTTCCTTCCCCCTAATGGGACTGGATTACATTAAATGGCTTGTTCTAATCACTATGCTATCTGACAAGGATCATGTGGCAAAGCGACACGTGGTTTTGGATGGGAGGCACATTAAATGATCTCTCTCCATCGCCAGACTGATGATCAGACGGATGGAACGACTGACTTGACAAAGGTCTGAACACGCCTGCACATCATTAATGCACATCTGGTCATACACGGCACCACAGTGGTCGGGTTGGTGTTTGAATGTCTGAGCACTTATTCGCACTTTGTCCCGTCAGACCTTGGCTAGGAGGCCTTTTATATACCCGGGGCATCATATCTGATCAGGTCAGTATAAGGGCAACCCAACCATGAAATGGCCATTAGGCTCGACTCACAGTGATGATATGATCTATTTAACAACGATCATTTAGAAGGATGGTAAAAGAATACGCCTGTGATGTTTACTATATACAAAGAATTAAGAGCAATATTTTAAGCATCGGTCAGCTCATCCAGAAGGGATATCTCGTATACATGGAGAATAATTTTCTGCTAAAAAAACCAAACATAGAAACCACACACTGTCCCAAAAATATCTGTGCGTGAGTAACCTCAGCCCCTTACTAATAAAACCAAAAAAGAGATATTCAGCACAGTACATACACATGTATGTATGTATGTATGTATGTATATATATATATACATACAGCTTTCTGTATTTTTTTTCCCCTTCTTGCAACACCTTGATCTACCATGTTTTTCACGTTCCTCCCCCTTTCCCTTCTATATCTTTAATTAAAACTAAAACATATAGCGAAGCAGATGACACGGAGGGCTGGCAAAGAAAATATGCATACTAAATCAATATTTTAAACAGAACGAGTCTGAATGGCCTACTAAACCATATTCAGAACATTGGATAAATGTTATGCGCGGACATATCCTCCTTCCTGCTCCAAATGGGATAAATTCAAAATCAGTTCCCCTGAAATCAACTGAACTATCAAGGAATCTCTCTGGACAAAAATTTTCCGCTTCAGTCAAATACTTGGAATCTCTTCCAATTGCCCATGCATTTACAAAGATTTTGGTTTTAACAGGTATCCCATATCCATCAATCTCACTACTTTCACTACATTCTCTTGGAAGCAACAAAGGAATAGGAGGGTGCTCTCAAAGTCTCTTTGATTACTGCCTTTAAGAATTTCAATTCCTGAAGACCGTTTTCCTCGACATTGCCTTTTGTACAGAAGACCTGCCTCACCTCTGCTTGTGCCTTTCTCATTACTCTTGGTGTTTTCAGCATTTCTGACATTGCCCATTCCACTCTCGATCCAAGCTGTGAAAATGTCCTGAAATAGAACACATGTATTTCAGTAGTAGGACCAAACATCATTTCTTGTGCATGTTGCAAACAATTTTAGTTTAAACCAGTTCCTCCTTGTTAGGTTCTTTCTAAACCGATATCATGCCCATTCTTTCAACAGCAACTTAGGGGAATGTGTGTACGAAGTAGATTGAGTGAAGAATACATAGAGTGAAGTGAATGCATAGAGTGAAGTGAATACATAGAGAAGTGCATTATTGGGTGCCTAAGTAAACTTTTTTAGTGGTAGTATGAAAAACTTGATGATAAATACATAAACATAACATAAACATACTAACCAGGAGAACCGCTTTGATATTGTTCTCCTGGATATTGTTCATTGTTAAAGGAACTTCAAGCTCACCATGCTCCTGCAGATCCAAAAGGACACCTAATAGATCATTTGCTTTGTCCTTGCCTGTATTCTCGGCTTTCTCCTTGCTGGCTTTATGCTCTTTGACAATGTTGTCAAGTATCATGTCAATTTTCCTATGAATCTTCTTAAGTTTAGGCCTCAATCCCACTGATCACTTGAAGTATTTTTATAGAAGAGAATACATCTGCAACCTTGAAACCTCCAGTTGCCTCTGCACCTTCCCTGACAGCTGTTATGAGCTCTGCTTGGACCTGGTCTTTGCATTTGTTATCAAAGGCCACTCTAGCAGTAATGCCATATGTCATGGAAAAGATTTTCTCGCCAAGGTTTATAGGCGATCCGATGTTTGAAGAAATAAATTTGAGGAAATCAGATACCTCTTCATCCCTGATTGATTGGAATGAGTCTACCCGTTTCGAGTTTAGCAGCACAGATCCGCATTTTCCTCATCTGTCTCCAGTAATCACCATAAGGTGCAAAAGCAATGCCATAACCACCATAAGAGATGATATCCGGAGCAAGGAGGAGCGGCCTGTAAGAAAAGGTGCTGTCATGAGTTCTCATAATCTCCTTGGCAGCTTCTGGTGCAGAGACCACAACAGCTGAAACTTCTCCCAATTGCAAGTGCATAAGGGGTCCATAGATCTCAGCCAAGTCTCTCAAGGTGTGATGGGGTAGAGAACCATCAAGTTGGTGCATATTTCCAATTATAGGAAGTTTCCATGTCCCTGGAGGTAGCTTTAAATTGGAATTCTTGGTGCTGTGTCTCTTGCATTTCTTCAATATCATGAAGATAAAGAGGAAGATGGCGAAGAGGGTAGGGAAGATTCAGAGGGAAATTGAATCTCCATGTAGAAAATGTAGAGAAAGGAGGAACTTGTAGCTCCTTCTCATCTCTTGGCCACTTGCATACTTAAGGCCAAAACATTTGGTTACTTAAAACATATTCTTTCTGAATGTTAGTCTTTTACTGGGAATTGACAAATCACATTCCTCTTTCGTGCGTCACTGATTTATTAAAACACAGATGTTGTTGTTATATCTATAAAACACAGATGTTTTTGTAAGGATAAAACCAGCCATCACAGATTCACAAGTAAAAATACTACTTCAAACCTTCATATCCATAACAGATAAAAGTCTCAACATCTTAACATGATACAAACAGTACATAAATCACAACAAGGCCAGCAACACAAACCAACAGCTGCTTCAACATAACTTACCAGCTTCAAGGGACTCTGTTTGCTTATTAGGAGAACTTGAGTTCTCACTTAAAGCACAAACAGAAACAAGCCCCCAAGCAAATACACAAATCCAACTAATTGAAAATTCAACAGGCCCAACAACCTAAAACGAGAAGAAACAGGCCTCTAAATAACATAATCAGACCACTCAGACATGTTGTAAGTATGGTCCATGGTGTAGCTAGGAATCTTGTCATGCTTGATTGGATTTTCTTTCCCTCCAAGCAGCCTAGCTGGGTTCCCAACTGCAGTAGTCCTTGGAGGCACTTCCTTTAGAACCACAGAACAAGCCCCAATCTTTGCCCCTTCACCAATTTTGATGTTGCCCAAAATACAAGTCCCTGCCCCAATAAGCACCCCATCACCAATCTTTGGGTGCCTGTCCCCTGAGGCCTTTCCAGTCCCTCCCAAGGTCACATTGTGCAAAATTGACACATTGTTTCCGATCACCGCCGTCTCACCGACAACAACTCCGGTAGCGTGATCGAGCAAAATCCCATGTCCGATTTTCGCCCCGGGATGAATATCCACCGCAAAAACCTCAGATACCCTGTTCTGGATCAACAAGGCCAAGACCGTCCTGCCCTGTGACCACAATTTATGTGCAATCCTATGCGATTGGCATGCAAGGAAGCCTTTGAAATTCAAGAAACAGTGAGTATAGCTTACGCAAGCTGGGTCCCTCTCTTTCACTGCCCTTAGATCATCCTTCACGGCCTTGATGACTTCTTGATCCTCTGTGAGCACCCCCATGAAAATATCAACTAGAGTACCAAGAGAGAGACTAGAATTGCTCAGTTTGACAGACAGATGATTGGCTAAGGCACTTTCTAGAGATGCATGTGCCAAAATTGAAGCGTAAATGAAACTTGACAACATGGGTTCTTGATTAATATCTGCCCGAGCTTCATCTTGCATTTGCAGCCATAGCCCATCGTCCTTGTCTTCATCTTGCTCAAGATCGTCCAGGATTCTGCGTGTATGTGTGGTTTTTGTGCGATTCTGGCAAATGGGTAGGCAAGAAACTTGATCTGAGAAATTGACACGGCAGAATCTCATGAACTGGTACGGATCTTCGTCCGTTTTGGACCTGTTTGGATCCCGAGAAAGTGGCTTGTTTTGGGGTGAGCCAGTTCTTGAAGTGTCAATACAAGCAGCCATGGGATTCAGGATTGCTTGCTGTTTGGGAAGTGAGGAAATGGGTGAAAGGAATTGAAAATTTGTGTGGACAGAGGAGTTGGGTGAGAGAAGTTTCTGGGTGGAGAGAAAAGGGGAAGCCTTATATAGGCTTCGAGCTACGGCCAGACTTTTCATGGAAAATCAGAGATTTTCTCGGGAAAGTTGGAAGAAATATAATAAACAGATAAATCAAAATGAAAGATAGAACTGGATTGTGTGGAGGCTCCGTGGAGAAGGCCTGGTCTCAAGGCAGCTTCCTCTATAATTTATAGAGTCACTATCTCTGCGGGAACACGTTAGGTCATTCGTGTACGGTGTATGGCTTGCAATCTCACATACATCTATGTAGCGGGTCATTACTTTTTCATTTTGGTTTTGTCCAAGTTATATTTTGAAAAGAAAAAAAAATTTTGATTTTCCCACTCCTATTTTATTCCACTTACACTCCCTTTTGCTTTTTAATACTTTTAAATCAATTTTGTTCTCTTTGTTCTTTCTTTTTCCTATTCTACTCTCATCTTCCATTAATTTAGGGTTTATGACTTAAGGAAATCCTTGCGGTAGTTAACTAGGTGGAACAAGGGCTCCTAACGAGGCTCAAGAAAATCATTGTCGGAAGAGGAGGAGTTGCAGGGGCTCACTCTTGAAAAGTATAGGTGTTGTGAATGGACCGGTAACCTTGGTTTGGATCTCGCTGAGGTGGGGGCTCACTCTAAAAAGTACAGGTATTGTCGGCAGGATGGTTACCTTGGCGAGATGGTTACCTTGGCTTGAATCTCACAAAGATGAAGATTGTTGGTGTAGTGTAGGTGGCTCGATACAAGTCATGATGTGTAAGTCTCACATCAGAGAATACAACAATAATCTACAGTTCAAATATAAGTGATCCACTCCTAATTGCATTGAAGCCTTTTGTGATAAAACTCCACACCTAGAAGTCTATCTCTCCTAAGTGTTTAAGATGGGAACAATATTGGTGCATGGTTTGGATAGATAATGGACTATTATTGAGCCCATTTGTACAACAAATCCTATATAATGTTTTGAACCAAAAAAAAATAAAAAATTACCATGTTACAATTAAATGCTAATTGAATTAACAAATTGACACAATTTTTTACAGGTGGCGAATTGCAACAAGACCTATTCATATGATTTGGTCTAATTTTCCGTAAAAGATATCAAAACAACAAAAACAAAAACAAAAAAATACCGCAACAACAACATTGAGGGACGATTCTTTTTTCTTTTTTTTTGGGTAAACAAATTTAGCTTGAAACGATTCATATGCATATGCGAATATCATGGACCTACCCATTTTATTATCTGTAACTTCTTTTTTCTTTATCAAAATTGCAAATTCATTAGATAAGTTTTATAACTTCAGCCAACACATCCAAAAAAAAAAACCAAACTCGTAAAGACAACAAAACCAACAACCTCAAAAAGACAAAATAAAAACGGATAAAAGCCACACAAACTACTATAAAGTCGACTTCAATAAAACTAAGCATGATCCCAACTCAATCCCACAAGAGTAATGCTATACTTACCACATTTTTATCCCACATTTCTATACCACATGATGTGGCATGTTCATATTATATGACACATCAATTAAATCAATGAAGTGTATTTTAATTAAGACAATTAAAAAATAAATAATAGAATAAATCATAAAAGAAAATAAAATATTAAATAATTTTAATTGACGTGGCTGTCCACCTCAGCTGCCACATAAGATGGTATAGGGATGTAGTATACAAATGTGGTAAGAATAGATTATTCATCCCACAAAACCAAAACCTTTAAACAACTCATGAGCCTATAATAAAGTCAATGATATTTTGTCTCTTTTTTTGGTGAATTTCAGTTTATCAATCATAAGGTTAACGTTTTTTTTTCCATTTACATTCTTTCGTGCTTCCGTACCAAAAGAGAAACAAACATTAATCGTAATATTGATAAATGGAAAACAAACGTCTCAATCCCCATCTATTATTTGTGCGAAATTTTTTTGAATTTATTATAAATTTTAGAAGGAAAATACTACCTTATTTCAATGATATTGAGATGTAACTTAAATAAAAGAAATAAAAGTTTAATTGGTTGAGGGTTGTTAATATCGAGTTCGAAAATGGGTGGGAAGAGATCTGCTTTGGGGCTAAAAAATTTACGTGACCTAGCCCAAAACGGTGTCGTCTTGCCCGATTCCACAAAACGCAAGCGGTGTCAACCCAAGAAATGGGTCAACCACTTGCTTGATGAAATGGACCAAACCTCTCGCCTTCCATGGCGTTTTCCATTCCTTTGAAGTCAATTGACTATCTTGCCCAACGTGATTCTGCCACTGATTATAATACATGCACATGATATCATTGATACGCTTACATAGCGGTGAATATGTCTTATTACTATATTTAAAAGTATAAACTTCTCAAACACTCATTTTGAAACACATGAATTAGTACCACAACGTCAAAAATTAAAGTTATAAAGAAAAGTTATTCATTTTGTAAGCTATCGTTAACATTTGTAAATATAATAATTAAGAGCATTTATTCTACTTTCCTTTTTTCTTCCTTTTCCAGTTATCATCTCTTTAGTTGGCTAAGAGAATTAATTGGATGTTAATACAGCTAGCTTTAGTCTGAATTAAGAATATAATTATGTCGTTTTCAGAGTTGTACACTAAAAATAAATAAATAAATAAAACGAATTTTTCATACGTAATGGGTTACATGACCATAAACAGTGAAGAAGTACCAAACAAAGGTAGATGAATGATTCCTTCTTCCGTGGAAGTAAAGGAGACCGAGGACCGACGAATCACCTACGGTCAAACGCAGCCTAGAAAGTCCTAAGCCAACTTGCTTTTGTGAAGCGCCACTTCATCCCACACGTCATAGTCTCCTTCAATCACTTTTACTCACTTCCTCTAGCAAGACACCACGTGTCCTTCTCCAGACCTATGATTAGCTTTTCAAAGAAAATCAACCACAAGATTTGCACGTGCTTTTCTTTTGAATTATTTTATGGGAACACGAACACCCATCCTTCTCTCTCTCACTAATCACTCCCTTACACGAGGAAGAGAGAGAAAGAGGATATAATTCAAGAAGAATAATGCATAAGCTTGTTTTACAGGACGAAAATATAATTGCTAAGTGCTATTACTATCTTTATTTTCTTTTTTTGGTTTGGTTGAAATATAATTTAGAGTTGACCATTATGCATGCGAGTGTGATTCATTAATGATTATGAAAGTTAGGTTAAGTTTATGAATTTTTAATACGTGGTTCATGCATATGTGAGTTATGAAATATGAACTATACCCATGTAGAAATATGACTCATAACAAATTTGGATAAATTACTCAAATGGTTCTCAAACTTGTACTCGATTTACATTTTGGTCCCTCAATTAAATTATTAGTCCAAATGGTACATAAACTCTATATTAATCGCTCTATTGGTCCTACTATTACATTCTGTCAATGTTGCTGTTAAATATGAGGGCAAATTGGTCATTTCGTATGTTAAAAATAAATAAATAAATATTGAAAAATGAAATAAAAACTCTCTCTCTCTCTCTCTCTCTCTCTCTCTCTCTCTCTCTCTTTTTCCACAACCCATCAGAGTGGCACCAAGAACTGGAATTCCAACAACTGCACTTAAAACCAGATGCTCCAGAAGTGTTGCATTTCCAATTTTTGCACCTTCGATGAGCTTCAAGCCCACTAAAACGTCCTCTCCTCCTTCAATCTCACCTGGTCTGACCTCGATTCCCACTTCACCTCCATCCAAGACTCCCTTAACCAAAAACTCCAGCTCCTTCAAACCCTCGAGTCCCAATCCTCAAATCCTTCTTCTTCTATACCCCCAAGAACCCTATTCATCAAACCCTCCATCTCAGAAACCACAAGACCCTTCTTCTTTTTCATATCAGATACCAAAGGACTCGTCTTCTTCGTCGAATTTATCGACACATATAGCAAAAGACCCGTCTTTGTCATCATTGACATTGGCCAAGATAATGGAAGACACCAAAACACCAACCCAAATAACAAAGAACCCACCTTCTTCATCAATTTCGTCGACCCAGATGGTAAAGGACCCTTCTTCATCAAACCCTCCGACCCAGAACACGGTTGAGCTTGGTACGAGTCTTCAGTTGGATTCAGTTCCTCCTTGGCCAGAGTTGGTGGCATTTTGTGAGCGAATGGATGCAATGGGGTTGAGAAAGTATATGAATGAGACCTTGGATAACCGAAATACCATCTGGGCCGAGCTCCTAGGAGCTATACGATACCCCAAGGTCTGTGGGAATGAGGGAGAAGAAATCGAAGGGGGGGGTTGGGTCTCATTATTATTTTTTCTTTTTTTCTTCAATTATTTTCTAATTTTTTATTTGTTTTAACCTATTTTATTTGTTAATTATGAAAAGTCGTATTTACCCTAAAATTTGGTTATGTTTAACAGAAAATTAGACGGTTGGATCAAATGGGCGATTAAAATAGAGTTTATGTACCATTTGGACTAATAATTTAATTGAGGGACCAAAATGTAAATCGCGTACAAGTTTGAGGACCATTTGAGTAATTTACCCTAACAAATTTTTATATAATTTTTCAGTTATAACTTTTTTTTTAATGCGGAAACTAAATGACTAACAAAATTTAGAACCCTGAGTGCACGCAAGCCCAAAAGGTCCAAGTAAATTGAGTTCACAATCAAAATCAAAAGACTACAGACCCAAAGTTTAGATGAAGTCAAAGAGTGACTAGTTATAACTTATACCCATGTAGAAATATGAACTAAATAATATATATATATAAAGACTGTATTTAATGCAATATTATTATTTATTTATTTATTGTATTCGAAAGCGATAGAATTTTATTAATAATGCAGGATGAAAACAAGTACAAAAAAATAAGGCTATGTCCTAAAAGATTAGGTGAGCATCTCCACACATAAGGGCGTAGTGGTCGTCAAACTACCAAGGTAGCCTACCTTCTCAACCGCAAGCAGGAAAAGGAACCTTGCCAATGTTAGAGCGGGCCCCGGTCCCCCTAAGATCATACCCATGAAAAAATTACTTGTTAGAATCCTTGTACAAAGCATTGATAATTAAATCTGTTAGTTCTTCAAACTAGTAGTTGATCCAATGTGTGAAGCAAAGTGTGCTATACGATGAGCCACCTCGTTTGCAGTATGACATATATGGGTAAAACCATCCTCAGTGATCTGACTCACAGCGACTTCGTATCCTCCACAATTGGTCCAACTATGGACATATCAACCGAAGAATGACGAAGTGCTGAGACTATCAGGAGAGAATCATTCTAAAAAATAATATTAGTAAATCCCCTTTCCACTGCCAATGCTACACTTGACCTAGTTGCGATGGCCTTAATATGAAGGGCAAAAGAGAGGTCATCACAATAGATGGCCTACCCAGCCACAAAGGTGCCGAAAGAATCTCTCACCACAACGCCCATGCCCCTTTCTGAATTTCCTGGAGTCCAAGCCCCATCCATATTCATCTTCAAATAACCCGACAGTGGCTTCCTCCAGCTTTGGACATGCTAGGCGCCCCCTTTATTAGTTGTCTTCTTGTCAGCGCCCCCTTCATGTTGGGTTATGTAATGCTCCAACTACCTTCATACGATTGATGAATGAGGTGCTCCACCCTTTCATTAACAACTTCGTCATTGTATACTTAGATGACATTCTCATATTTAGAGTCACATGGGGAGACCATCTTCATCATATTGCTTAAGTTTTAGAGGTTTTACAAACAAATCAGTTACAGTTAAATAGTAAGAAGTGTGAATTTGGGAAACAACACCTTGTATACCTGGGATTCATTGTTGGTGCAGGAGAACTGAAAATGGACCTAGAGAAAGTACATGTGATTTCTCAATGGCCTACGCCCTTCAGTAATTGAAGTTAGGAGTTTTATAGGTGCATGTTAGTACTTGCGGAAGTTTATTCAACACTTTTCACAAATTGCAACACCCTTACATTCTTTTACATAGGCCAATAAAAAGTTTGAATGGTCAAGAAACCATGAAGAATCTTTCCAGTTGTTGAAATGATAGATTATAGAGGCCCTAGTACTAGCATTACAGAATCTGCAGAAACCATTTGAAGTGGAAGCAGATGCATTGAACTATGTCATGGGGGCCGTATTATTTTAGGATGGGAAGCCAGTTGCATACTATTCTGAGATGTTTAGTGGACCGATATTGAACTATACGACTAATGACAAGGAGCTGTATGCAATGCATCAAGCAGTGAAGCATTGGAGAGCTTACTTATTGGGAAAAGAAATCGTAGTTCACTCAGATCATAAACCTCTTCAATTTTTAACTACACAGTCTAAGTTACAAAAAGCTCGCCATTTGAAATGGATGTCTTACTTACAACAATTCAATATTGTGATAAAGTACAAGAAGGGGGCAACTAATAAGTTAGCAGATATGTTATCTAGACCACCCATACTAGTGAGTTCTGCATTGCTGGTAGCTATGCAAATCCAACCCATTATTCCTTCTAAATATGCCAAATGGTACGACACATATGTTGATTTCAACTCAGCCTATGTCGAGTTGCAACAAGGAAAAACTAGTGAGTTCCAATTGAAAGATGGACTAATGTACAAGGGAACACAATTGTGCATTCCAGAAGATAAAGATAGACTGCAGTTGATTCGTGAGGCTCATACTTCCAAAGTAGCATGACATTTTGGAGTTGAGAAGACTTTATTGAATCTTCGTCGCTATGTTTATTGGCCAAAGATGCATCTCGATGTTTCACAATACATTCGAGGTTGTGTTCTATGTAACACATCGAAGCCTTCCATTACCAGTACCTAGCCGACCTTGGGAGAGTATCTCGATGGATTTCTTAGTTGATTGCCTAAAACCAAGTCTGGAAACAACTACTTGTTTATGGTGGTAGATCGTTTCAATAAGATGATGATTCTCATTCCATGCAAGAAGACCATTACTGGAGAAGGAGCTGCTAAGTTATTTTTCCAACATGTTTGGAAGCATTTGGTTTATTATTTCTGATAGAGACAATCAATTCTTAGGCCATTTATAGAGGTAGTTATGGGGAATGATGGATAGCATATTGAAAAGAAGCACTGTATTTCACCCACAGACAGACGGGCAAACGGAGGTAGTAAACCGAACTATGATACACTTATTGATGGGTTACAATTCCAAGCATCCGAAGACTTGGGATAAAAGTTTCCCTTACTTACAGTTTGCTTTTAACCGAGCAATTCATGGCTCCACACTCAAATCTCCATTTGAGGTTTGTTTGGGTTATATACCCCAAAGTCCTTTTTATTTAACATTCACTATGAGTGACCAGCCATTAAGTGGGAAAGAAGAAGAAGAAGAAGAACATATTCGAGCACAAAAATTTCTCGAACGAGTCAAAAAGATTCATACTGAAATGAAGGCACAACTAAAACGTTCTCAACAACGATATAAAGCTCGCCATGATAAGCATCATGTACCATGTAACTTCAAATAAGGTGACTCGACCACAAAAATTTCTCGAACGAGTCAGAAAGATTCATACTGAAATGGAGGCACAACTGAAACGTTCTCAGCAACGATATAAAGCTCGCCATGATAAGCATCATGTGCCATGTAACTTCAAAGAAAGTGACCTAGTATGGTTACACCTTGGAAATGAGAGGCTAATCGGTGAAAGCAAGAAACTGAAGGCTATTCGTTATGGATTGTTCAAGATCATCAAAAAAATTGGTGATAATGCCTTTCAACTTGAATTACCACCATACATGCATATGTACTCGATCATCAATGCCGAGAATCTTAAACTTTTTGAGCCATCTCTACTTGATGATGATCTCGACGAAGACACATGCCTTCCATCAGTTAATGACTTAAAGATTGAACGAGAAGATCCTTTGCAGGAGGATTGTATCATGGAACAGAAGGTTCGTGAGACTCGACATGGAAAGTATGAGTATTTCTGTATCGGCAGAAAAAGTCAACTTCCTAGAAAGTCGAAATGGTACATTTGAGATAAGGCAATAACAGAGTTACCTCATCTCACAATTTAGCTTGACCAGGAGCTCAAGCATCTTAAATGGGGGAGCCATGATCTAGGAGGATCTACCAACAAAAATAAATATAATACAATACAATTTTATTATAATTATATTATTAAATTATTTGAAACCATAAAAACTAATGGTTTATAATGAATTGTTATAAACCATAAAAAGTTGATGGTTTTAAATGAGTGAGATTTTAGGCCATTCATTATTTATGGCTTAAAATAATTTACTATTTTAGTTTAATTAATTTTAGCAACCAAACCTTGTATAAATACATAATGTTATTCATTGAAATGAATCAAATAATTCTGAAAGTAGAACTCAAAGCAGTTCCGTAACTTCTTTCTTTTGTTCATCTAATTGTATTAAAATTCCTCTTGTTCCCTTATTCTTATAAATTATGAATTCATAAATCTATCGACTAGAAGTTTTGGATCAATAGCAAATTATGATTAAATCTATACATAGAAATATTTTTTTAGCATAATGAGTTGTTGATCATGTTATTTTCTTATGCCAGTTTCTTTTCTCTTTTTTCTTTTATTTTATATTTTCCTTTGTCTCAAAACAAAACGAGCCAATACATAAGCAACTATATTACATTTCCCTTCAAGAATATGCAAAATAGAAGGAACGCCTAAACGTCTCATAAATTGGTATTATCTACAAAAACCAAAAATATAATTTAGCCTTTTGAGCCACACCTGTAATATTGAGTGGATAGAGATTAGGGATAAATAGAGGCACGACTCGTGAGCCACACTTGGTCCTTGGGAAATGTGGGTCAGCAGTTAGCTGATGTTGAACCACTCAAGCCGTCAAACTATTTCATCAAAACGGTGGGACCCAACAATCGACGTCTTTTTTGAAAAAAGAGGATAAAACAGTACGACGTCTGAATCAAAGGGGGAAAGACTTCTCTTTTTCGATCAATAATCTTATTATGACATATATGATAATTCTTTTACGTGATATAATATTATTAGTCGAAAATAACAAAATAGTGTTATTCCTATTATAACTAAAATTTTTTCCTCAGTTAAGTTTCTGCTCAGAAAAAGCACCAGTAAAGCCTGCAGACTGCCCATTCACGAGAGTGAATAGTTTTACCTTTTCTTTTTCTTTGCTTAGCCAAACTCATCGTCTATGCATTACAAAGGAAAAATGTACTTGACGAAGATACTAATAGAACTATAAATAATTTTATAATTGGATAATGATTCATTAAAGACATATTAACAACAAAGAAACCTAGTCATTTTACATATATAATACTAATTAAATGAGTTTAACGTATCAAAATCTAGGTTAATACTTGACACTAGTCCGACATGTTTACCATGTGTAAGTAAGTCATGTCGTATTATTCGTGCAAGTAATGATCAACTCAAACATGTTAATTTTGTGTCGAGTGTGTTTATATATTGGGAAACGTTATCAACATGCAAAAAAAAGTTAACAACCTCCCCTAATGGTTCAATTTCTACTTCATGTTACCCAAAAAAAAAAATAGCGTTATGATGATATTTGTGAAACACATTTTCTATTTCAATGATAAGACTCAAAAATTGCACCCCCCCACAAAAAAAAAAAAAAAAAAAAAAAAATCGCCCAAAGAGGGTGGCCCAACATACCATATCTATTCTTTTGGATGAACCTGATTACCATATCATATCGTCTGCCATGCTTTTGTTTCAAGCGGCATATTCTGTGAGATACGCGCTTGTCTCTCTAGTTGCCAAATGAATCCAAAAATACTAGTTTTCAAAGTGCCATTCCCTCCTCTTGTTCATATCAGTGTCCCCAGTATTTTGATCCTCCTAACTCTTCCTCTTAGCAGCAAACTTTAGTCCATCCAACAATGTTTTGATGAGATACAATCACAAAACTATCAAAGTTAAGGTTGTAGCAAGCCCCTCCCCTTTGTCTGACCCATGCCCTTGACATTAGCTCTGTAAAAACTCATGCCCACACGCTTAGCAGTATGAAAAACACGAGTAGGATGGGGATGACAACAATTCTTGGAGATTTTGTTATGGGCCTGGCAGCAATAGTCCCTCAACGAAGGCCTAGATCTCACACTTCAAGCCTTTCATACCAAACCAATTTTTAATGGGAAATTGGCAGCTTTACCCATGGCTCACTTAATTTATTCACTAATATTCTTATTTTGAAACCTAATCACAAATGCCCCTTATAAAAACTCCATATTGATAGCTTATTGCCCATCATTCACTTAGTTTTTTTTTTCTTCTGAGTCATTGCTCTCTGAAATGCTCTCATCTCTCTAGTCTCTCTTCCTCTTCCTCTTCTTCCTTCTTCCCCTCTTTCACTTTTAGTCGTTCTGAGCTCTCCCAAATCCTCTTTAACAATTTCTCAGTCTCACTCTCTTAGCCCTTCTCTCCTCTCTTCTCTCTTTCACTCACACCCACATCGTCGACAACGACCTCACCCTTTCCACCTCTATCTCTCACTCTCTATCACCTTTTTCGACCTCCATGCATGGCGTCTCAGGTAGCCATCTTTGCTTTTCTCCTTCACATTTGGGTTTTCTTCTCCTTGTTTCAATTTTGTAGGGGTCTTTTTGTTCCAGCAACCTGACGAATGGGCTTGGGCTCCATGGCGGATCCATGATTCAAAAGTCAGGTAGGCGAAACTTACCTTAAAACTCGACGGTACGAGTGAATTTTATTCATAAAAATAAAAAGATACACCTAGTCAAGGGGGACATAATGAGCCTTACCCTCAATATATACATATACATAAATAAAATAAATAAAAAAAAAAAAAAACAAAAAAAAAAAATGCAATGCAACACAAAAACTAAACTATTTTAATCTAAAATTGTATCCTACGAGGCTTAGAAATCTTAAATTCCTCAATTATCTCTTCATTATTGATACTATTAGCAAACTCTCTTTTAATGTGGAGAATCATGCAATCAGCAAGGAATTCATCAGCTATGGTGCTTCGAAGTCTATTCTTAATAATTCTCATACATGAAAAAGCTTGTTCCGTTGTTGCTGTAGAAACAAGAAGAGTCAACACCAACTGAATCAACCTGTAAAGTAAATGATAATTTTTTGCCAAAGTTGTTTCCACCAATTGTTGACATAACTGAGGAAGAGTGGTGAGGTCCTTAAAGCAGGGAAGGTGATGCATATCATTTTGAAAATACCTCAACTCAATTTCCAAACCTTTTAAGTCACTTGGACTAACATTAGTATGATAGAATTTCTCAGCAAGTTTACATAGATGCCCAATATTGAATGATTTGAAGGAATTACGAGGATCCAATGTTGAGCTAAGAATAAGAAGTTCAACTGTTTGCTCTGGAAATCTGTCATTTAACTCCCTCAACATGCAATCTATCACATCATTAAATACATCAATGTGATATTAATGTTCAACTGTAATAAAATCTTTTTGTTGACAAGAACGACGTGTGCCCATCATATAACGAGAACTCATATCAGGAACATCAATACCATGTTGTTCACAATATTGTACCACACTCATGAATAAATCATCCCAACCATGTGCCCTCATATCTTGGAACTGTGATTTTGTGTTTTCAACCAAGTTTAAAGCACTTACAATATCTTGAGTTTTTTTCTGAAACACTTGACAGAGAAAGTTGGTCAATCCCATAATTTTATCCATCAAAAGCAATGCAAACACAAACTCAAAAGACATCATAGCAATATAGTTACTCTCTGCATCACCACGAAATTGTTGGTTAGGTCCATGTTCACTGATTTCCTGATATTTTAGTCTCTTTAAATAAACTCATTAAACTTGCAATAGAGGCAAAGTGAGATCCCCAACTCATACATTTATTTTAGGAATAACCCAATAGAAAAAGATAATTAAAGAGAAGAGATTAAGAAGAATACTTGTTTCCTTGTATATGAGAAGAGAAGGGATTGTCCACGATTGCACAGCTTGACTATTCCACAGCCAAGATTGTTGAGTTGAGAAGAAGCTGCCAACTCTGTCTGGAATTGCACAGCCACTATTTGGCTGCTTATAAGTTATATTCCCCCCTTTATTAAAGTCTGACTGGGCCATTCCATAACATGGGCTGGTTATAATTTTTTCTCTTTTTTTTAAAGTTTGAGTCGGCTTTAACACATGTGGTGTGGGTTTTACATGGGCTAGGTAGGCAAGGGTTTATACCATCACATGTAATGGGTATCAATTACTTTGCTTATATATAGTTTTTTTTTAGTGAAATTTTTTTGGGTAGGCGGTAGCCTACCCTGCCCTGGCTATAGGACCGCTTCTGCTTGGGTTGCCGTAAGAAGAAAAACAAACAAAATTCCCCAAATGTCTTGGTTCGAGGACCAAGCTCCCAAAAGAGTTTTTGAAAAGTTTGATGAAACTTTAGAAAAACACTCTTAGGTTCTTTTCACCAATAGCCAAATAAACATGATGAATCGATTAGTGGCCTAGCTTGAGGAGCTTGTGACATAGGAGCTAAGCTTTCACAAGTTTAGCAATTTGAGAGAGAGAGAGAGAGAGAGAGAGAGGCATGAGTTTCGTTAAAGAGAACAAAGACTTAAATGGGGCAGATGAAAATTAAGAAGGTTGCTATCTCAGAGGAAGAAGAAAACAACCGAAGAAGAAGATTGGGTGGCTTGAGTAAATTCTCAGTTGCTTGACAAAGCTTGGTCAGGCCCTCAATGATGATTTTGCTGGATAGAAAAGGCTTCCTTTTATAGGCACAAAGAACCCCTAATTTTGTCTAACCTCCTTCTTCCATTTTCTTTACTTTTTTTCACTCAATCCTATTCGGTGAAATTTTCCTATCCAATGCGCATGGGTAAGGAGCCCTTTGGGGTTCCAAGGTTTTGATGCAGCTGGACTTCTCCATAAGGGTGAGGCGCCACCCACTTTTTTCCCTAGTTTTCCTATGGATGCTAACAGAGGAAAATGAGAATTGACAAATCGTTTTGTTCAACGAGTATCCCTCCTTCTCATGCGAATTTCTTTTGGTTTCTAGAGTGGCCTCCGTTGACTCTGTCATAGAACTTTGGGCAAAGGTTGAACACGATGCTAGATATTTTTGTACAGTACCGGGCTGGGCTTTTCCCAAGGTTTTGGGTCAGTGGTAATCTATTCTTCGACGACCAGTTAGCATGTTTTCGTCAAGCTACTAGAAGTGGTTTGCCTGTAGCTTTTTTAACAAAGTGCTTGGGTGTTCTAATTAACATAGGGTTTCCTAAGCAAACTATTGTATTCTTCCTAAGGCATTGGGTTATATTCTCTCTCTCTCATGCTAGCCCATGTGTTTGGGCCCAAGAAATGGGCTTGAGTTTTGGTGCTCCCAAGCAGCCCAAAACTCCCATTCCTTGATCCCTCAATGAGCCTTGTGAATGCTTGTACCCATCCACACCACAACCTTCTTAGCAAGCCCCAGGCAATTTTGTAGCTTGGGGCCACTTAAGCTTGTGGCATAGCTTGGTATTAGAATAGTGGTTTTTTTGCATGGCATCTATGCTTGTGCTTGAGTTTTATTGCGCTATAATAGGCCATGATTGGTTCAAATAGCGTCGGATTAAGTGAGTGTGAATTCATAAAGCCGGTGTACTTTGGTCCTTTTGCACATGCTTGCTTAGCGTGACTCATGACCCGTGGCTTATGTAAGTGCATTCTTCAATTTCCCTTATGTCCCGATCGGCCTTTCTCGCGATTTATTTGAGTTGGGCTAAAGATAACCCTGGGCCTAGCCCTTGGATTTTTGGGCCTCAACAAATTTCATATATGGGTTTCGATTTTTGGTGCTTGATGTGAGTTCAAGTCCCTCCAAGTCAAATTTGAGTGAGATTGTGTAGAAATTTGTTGAAACATAATTGTGGGTTTAATTTAAATTTTTACTCTCTGGGTTTACAATTAATATTTTTAGCTTGTGTAGAGAATGTTATTTCAGTGGGATTATACAATAACTTTTTTTAGGAATATTATGCTTGAATCTTGTTTATAAAATTTTGGGATTGTGCAACAAATTTTTCTCAGTTTGTCTTGGGATTGTGCAACAAATTTTGGGTTTTTCGGTGAGGTCTGACTCTTAGCTCCTCTCCTCTTAGTTATCTCTTCCAACTCACAGCTAATTCCTTTTGGGTTCTTTGGTGAGGTCTGCAATAAACATGTGATATACACGCAATAAACAGGCAATACACATGCAATAAACAAGCAATACATATGCAATAAACACGCAATAAACATGCAATATACATGCAATAAACATGAAATATACACGTAATAAACAAGCAATACACACGCAATAAACAAGCAATATACACGAAGGGAGAGAGCTTGTATTAGAGTTATCTTGCTGAGCATGTTTATTGCAATAAACAAGCAATATACACGCAATAAATCTAAAATTTCTAAGTTTTTATATTGTCTTACTATTGTCATCATATTGGTCTTGTATTGCTATTTTATCATTGTCGTATCACTTTTTTTTTTCAAGTCTGTCTTGGAAAATTTTTGTTGGGTTTCAAACAAATAAATACTTCTGTTTCAAACAAAATTTAAAGTCAATGCCAATCCACCCATTTCAAGAACAAATATTACAAATTGGGTTTGCAAAATCGTTGGTGGTTGTTTCCCTCTTTTCGGCCGGGTAGGCCGATTGAAGGAGTTTTTGGTCCTTCTTTAATTGAGTGCAGGGCGTGCCACCACCAAGCCACGAATTAAGCTTGAATGGAATGTAAGTAGATGATGCGTCCGAAATCTAACTTTAATCAAACAATTGTTCGGCTGAGCAAGGAACCTCATCACGGCCTAGGTTCTTTCACTACCTCAGAGTCAAGGCTTTATGTGAGTAACCAAATGATGTGGAGTGGGTGGAGATGAAGATTGAAGGTGAAATGTAATGAAACGAAGAACACATGCGTAAAGTAAAAGGTACTTGAATTTAAATATAATTGAAAGACAAGTGTGGAAAGTAGAGTGTGTAAAATAAATAATTTGAAGACGAGTGCATAATTTAAAGTGTGCAAAATAAAGAATGTAAAGACAAGTGCGTAATTTAAAGTGCGTGAAATAAAGAATTTAAAGACTGGTGCATAATGTAAATTGCATAAATTAAATAATTGAAATGCGAGTGCATAAAGTAAAGGGCGGAAAATAAACTAGATTACGAAGAACAGTAAAGATAACGTGAATTGAAATTATTGTAATTAAAATAGAACTGAAAAACAAGAACAAGAATGTAAAGGCATAATTGAAATCTACGGAAACTAGAGCGGAAAAAATAAGAACTAGGCTATGGCTACATTATTCTACTCCTAGGATAGAAATGGAAGAGAATGTAAAATGACAAGTTGTGTGTTGTGTCGGGGGTCCTTTCTCTCTTCCATAAGCTTGGTATTTATAGGGGCTTCGGTGCATCTCAATTTGGTCAGTCGTCAATTGGCCTTCAAATCAATCATAATTGCTCCATAATATCTTCAATCCATTGTCCCATGCATGTGATTTAATGTGAATAATAATATTTGATTTGATTTTCCTTCCATCTTGAGCTCTCCCGACAATAACTTCAGTTGACCATCAAGCTGGCATAATTCCTTCCATATTTGAATCGTAACCTATGAGAAAATCCTCCTACAGATTATCTATCTCCTTATTTAAGCATTGACTGATTTCATGTATTCGGCCGCTTTTAGTCTTTTGACCGTATCTACACTTTCGGCCGCGTATAGGCTTTCGACCATATCTACATTTTCGGCCGCATATAGGCTTTCGACCACTTTTATACTCTCGCCCATATTGATGTGTTCAGCCAGATTGGTGTCCCACTGCATGTAGATATTCTGCTACATTTTTGATTTTGGGCTTCTATCCGACCTGATTGATTAGGCCCACCAAAATATAGCTTGGGCTCACTATTAGTTTAATTGTCGGATCTCGGGCTTGACCCGGTCAAATTTCAACCAGGCTCAAACAGTGGTGCTTGTGGCTAAAGATGTGGATGAGGAAGATGGGTCTTCGGACCTAGGAAAAGAAGAACATGGATAATTGGGAATTAGGGCTGGGAATTAATGAGAGAGAGAGAGAGAGAGAGAGAGAGAGAGAGAGAGAGAGGATATGCAAAATTGGGATTTCATCTCAGATAGAGCATATCAGAGAAGAGAAGAAGAAGAAGCAAAGAAGAAATCAATTTGGGGTGTCATCTCAGAGATAGCAGATCATGGAAGAAGAAGAACCCACAATTTTAAATTAAACCCACAAATATGTTTCAACAAATTTCTGTACAATCTCACTCAAATTTGACTTGAACGGACTTGAACTCACATCAAGTACCAAACAAAAGTGAGAGAGGGATAGAAGGAAGAAGAGGAAGAGGAGGAGAGACTAGAGAGATTGAGAGTAATTTCAGAAGAAGCAAAGAAAAAAAAAAAAAAAAAAAGTGAAGGATGGGCAATAGGCTGTCAATAGGGAGTTTTTATAAGGGGCATTTGTGATTGGGTTTCAAAATAAGGATATTAGTGAATAAATTAGGTGAATCATGGGTAAAGCAGCCAATTTTCCATTTTTAATTTGCCTCAAGCCATCAAGACTAATAAAGTACACTCTCTTCTGGAGTGTTTTAGGCCTACCTCACAATAATTCGAAAATTTGAGTGTTTTAGGCCTAGTTCATGATGGTAACTCCGATGGACTAGGCAACACAATTGTATCAATAATTATTATATTATTTACTTTTATATTTTACCTTTACTTTTATCTTTTATATTTACTTTTATTATAAAAGGTATGTGGAAGAGATGAGATGATATGTTATTACAAAACGTAGGTGAGACCCAATATTGCTTTATTGGAGGAAAATGTTTATGTGCAGGGCCGGCCCTAAGTTTTCAGTGGTCCGGGGCCATAAAATAAAATGAGCCCTTTTACTTTATATACAAATTAAAATTAAGGTTTAAAAACAAATTATACAAAGGTATTCAATAAAAATCAATATGCAGAGGCTCAGACGGGTAGAGAAATTCTCATGTAACGGGGATGACACTATTTTGCCACCTATCCCCGTTACATGTAAATTTTTTTGCCAAAGGAGAGCCAAAACCCAACATTAGAGCAGAGAAGCCAAATGGCAGAGCAACTAAATCAAACAGGGATACTATCCCAAAAAATAAAGAATATTGACAGATTTTGAAAAGGAACGGAGACCTCTAATCCCTTCATCACAATTAAAATGATATAAACAATCAGTACCCATATAAAAATAAAAATATAAAAAATAAAAAAGGAAATATAAATAAACAGACTTGACAGTTTGGATTTTCAGAGTTTACAGAGATAAAATTCAGGAAGAAAAAAAAACAATGTGTGAGTTTTTGAGTGAGAGGTCGAGGAACAAAGAGAAGTGGGTTCGTGTAATTGGAATTAATTCTTTAAGGTTAGAATATGGGAGGAGGGCTGAGAGGAACTGAGAAATAATAAAAAGGACAAATACTAATAATAAAAAATAACAATATAAATTTTGAAAAAGAGAAAGGGCTTAAACGTGCCCAAAAAGCTTTGTTGATTAAAGTGAAATCTATAATTGTGCAGTCGGAGATAGAATAACTTTCAACTAATGGTGGCTCGAGGATTTGAAATTCGGTTGGGCAAAACACATTAAAAGGCCTATTAACGACTTTATAAATAAAATTAATTTATAAATAAACTCAATCCTAGACATGTATTTATAAAAAAACTCAAGCATTATTTAAACATAGAAACACACCCAAAATCAACAATTGTATATTTTTTGGGTGTGTTTATAAATGGGTTTTGAGTGTGTGTAATGATGGGTTTTGGGTGTGTTTATAAAGTGTTTTGGATGTTGGGTTTTTTTATAATTTCAGCCCCTATTTTAAGAGTTTTAGTGAAACTCCCATAAAATTATTGACAACCCAACCCATTAACACAACAAACTCATATCCCGACCCATTAATAGGCATCAGACTTAATGATAGAGACAAAAGAGGAACAAGTAGAAGAGAATATATTGCCGACTAGCTGGCAGCTAAAGATAGGAACCTTTTTTTTTTTTTTTTTTTTTTTTTTTTTTTTGTTTGGGGGGGGAGGTGTACTTTTACCTTTTTTACTAAAAATTCTTGGTCTTGGTCGGCCGCCTAGCCAAAAAGGCCTAGATCCTCCCCTTACTCTATCTTAATGTTCTCTTGTCAAATCGTTTGCCATAATAATTGCTTGGTAACATAAAACATTGTAAGGTGAATACAGATGGTAAATGGTAAAGTGTTTAAGTGCTAGATAACATGGTTAAACTTGGACCGTGTCAAGCCTAAACAGGTCATTCCTCCCAACCAATCTTGCTGGGTTTCCAACTGCAGTAGTTCTTGGAAGTACATCTTTTAACACAACAGCACCAGCCCCAATCTTAGCACCTTCACCAATCCTTACATTCCCTAACACATTGGTCCCTGCCCCTATTAGTACCCCATCTCCAATCTTTGGGTGCCTATCCCCACACTCCTTGCTTGTTCCTCCCAAAGTCACATTATGCAGAATTGACACATTGTTTCCTATCACCACCGTCTCTCCTATCACTACCCCGGTGCCATGATCGAGCAATATGCCATATCCGATCTTGGCCCCGGGATGGATATCCACTGCAAGCACTTCAGACACCCTATTCTGAATCATTAGTGCCAAGGCCTCTCTGCCTCGCAACCATAGATTATGTGCCACCCTATGAGCTTCACATGCAAGGAAGCCTTTGTAGTTCAAGAAACAGTGCACATAACTTGTGCATGCTGGGTCTCTCTCTTTCACTCCCTTCAAATCTTCTTTTATGGCTTCCAAAATTTCCTGATCTTCACAAAGAACACCAGAAAATATATCGTAAAGGGTATGCACAAGCAGGGTAGAGTTGCTCAGTTTATTTGCAAGATGATTCGCCAGCGCGCTTTCTAAAGAATTATGAGCCAAAATTGAAGCAAAATAATAGCTAGACAAGATGGGCTCCCGTTCAACATCCATATAAGACTCCTCTCTCATTTTCATCCATATGTAATCTTTCTTCACTTCTTCTCCTTTGGTATCTTCAATGAAAGTTCTCCGAGGCTGAGGGAGTTGTTCGGGGTTCAGGTTAGTAGCTGTTTGTGAAACAAAATCTGTCAAACATGGTCTGTAAAACTTCAATAACTTGGAAACGGGATTGTCAAATCGGGGTTGATCTGAGACTGAGAGATGATGGCTTGGAGTGGGTTGGGACGTTCTTGAGTTGTCCACACAGGCGGCCATTGTTTTGTATGTTTTGTTGGGATACTCAGTGTTGACAGTTGCAAATAAAGATGATCCAACCAGAGTAGACATTGGTTGGGGTATGTTGTGTAAAATGAGATGTCCAGTGAAAATATATAAGGAGTGGAAGTGGGAATTGAAAATATTTGACAGGGAAATGGTTTCCTTGGAATTGGCTGTGAAATGCACTCTGTATGAGAGTCCAAATACAAATGAATCTCATATCTCAAGTTGTGAAAATGCCATGAGTCTTCTTCTTCACTCCAAATGGCATATTAGTATATTACCTCTCACTACTGACGAACAAGAGGGAGCAGGGTTCCAGTCACATTAAGAAAAGTAGGATACGAATTTGGCAGATAAGATCGCATTAGGAGGATAAAACTTGTAAAAAAATTGCCATAATCAACGGCACAATTTTATTGGAATGGATACCAAACTTTGTTCTCCTTTCATTTGCTTTCGGAGGGTTGTGATTCTCGAATTAAAAAAGCTTTATTATCCACAAACCCAAAAACTTTTACTTTTGCTCTTTTCCTTTTAGTTTTCTTCTCCAATTGACACATCACCAACAGAATTTCTCAACAGACCTAAGCAAATATACAATACGACAAAAATGACTGAATCAATCTGGTAATGACATTTCATGTTTAAGAAGTTTATAAAGTTCTAGCATGATTACATCGAAGAGAAGAGTAAAGAAACTACAAGCATATAACAAGCTGCCACTGGAGGAACACCATATCTCTATTCTTCAACTCCAATCCAAGGCGGGCTCAAAACTTACAGCATACGCAAAACAGAAGAATTTCAGGAAAGGGTCAAATGTATTCACGGAAACTTAATCTTACTGTCATTAACCCCTCCACAAAATGAACGTGAACCACCGTATTCTCTTTCACATTTTTTGTTCGAAGAAATCCAGAAACAGCCAGCACCTCAAACAAGCACGGGCAAAAGTCATGGCAAAGCAGCCAAAAAAAAAAAAAAAAAAAAAAAAAAAAAAAACAACAACCGCATAAGAATGGCACATATTTGACCCCCATATGATAAAAACAAACAATTGGTTAAGTTAGCCACAAGGATAGCAGGATGAGAAGCATTAAGGATACGAATCACAATGAATGTTGTCTTGAAGATTGTAAAAACAACAAACTTGAAATGAAAATAGTCAACAAGGATAATTGATGCAGAAATGAATAGTAAATGAAGCAGGAACTATTAATTGTAGCAACGCAAGAATTACTTTTAAAGGATCATTGAGCTTGGACCATAGTGAATTAATGGAGCAACACCATGAAGAGTGATTCTGACAGAATGGCATGTAAAACAGAGCTACAGCATTAAAGATACTTGTTCAAGCTTGACCTAAAACAGGTTATGCGAAAACAATTAAAACCCTCTACCAATAGTTGAAAAAAGTCAATGAGTATTGAGTAGACCAATTCCAGTATAATGCATGAGCAGAAAACAATACAGAATTGATAAAGGTGCAGATTCTTTTGGGATGGACATCAATTTAATTTTCTTCTATGAACCTACATTCCAAAATCAAGCACTTCATTTCTGTGAAAATTGTTTATTCAAACATGAAATGATAATAGTAATAAAAGGAAGCAAAACTTCAGAATCTGAGTAAAATTACCTAAGTTGCTGCCCCGTTTTTTCACAGCTTGACCTCCACATCAACTCCAGCAGGAAGGTCCAGTTGCATCAAGGAATCTATTGTTTGTGCAGTTGGGTATAGAATATCAATGAGGCGCTGGTGGGTACGAATCTCAAAATGGAACCTCGCATCCTTGTGGACATGGGGTGATTTTAGAACACAGTAGATTCGCTTCTTGGTTGGTAAGGGTACAGGGCCCATTGTTTTTGCGTTAGTGTTCCTTGCAGCATCCATTATCTGCTTGCAAGAATCCTCTATCAGAGGCACAAAGTAAGACCTAAGCTTAATCCTGATTTTCTGTTTGGGGGAGGCCTGAAAACAGAAACACCTTTAGATAATCAGAATACATGTGACGCTGTTAGAAAAATAGGGGGAACAATTACTTTATAAAAAGCATGCTCAAATAAGACCTTTCTTCTTTAATTTTGACAATCTACAGTACGATTAGACAAATCAAGAATTACACTCTCAACAGTCATCTAGCTGGTCCTCAACCACTTAGTTACTTTCTGCCATTCCAAACTATCCCAGATACATAAATCATTATAGCCAAATAGCCCCACGCCTACATGGAATCCATGTTCATAAAATCTGTAAGGAATCGACTATGAAGATCTGATTGCCACAAGCCAAAACACTTACCATGCTGGATGAAAATGTCCCTCAACAATCTTTCTGTATTTTAGTAAGATTGAACAGCAGAACCTACATACCCAATACACTACCCAAGTACTAATTACTTACAGAGGTCCATTCCCAGGTCAGGAGTATGACAAAAAGTTAAAAGAAATTGGACACTCTACTCTATGTAATGGCAAAGTTGACAAAGAACTTCGGAGAAGATCAAAGCACCAATTACTCAAAACTTCAATCCGGGACTAAGGCACAACTTAAGTCATACCAAACAGCAAGAAAGCCATAGATGACTCGAACAAAAGATCAACATAAAAGCAAACGATTGGGTGTTTCCCATCCATGTTAGACATATATTACCAGCTAACGATAAATTTTTACCTCCTCACCATGTTCTCAGCAGTAAGAACTCTATTTACTTGGAACATTAGCTCTCCATCATTCTATTATGGAAGCACACTTGGATCAATATCCCCCAAATTACTTACTAAAAGATTAAACACTAAGCTTCTTACTTGACAACAATATACAAATTCGGAAAGACTACTGACATATCTACACTCTGCATCACATATCCAATAGGAGCAGATTTGAACATGGTTTCATATATTACACCAAAACTCCACGACGGAAAAAATATATTCCCGCTCTATACAAATCCTTAACAGATGGTACTTCAATTACATTTCCAAATTAATATACAGATAAATTTAGAATGCGGACTAAGGAAGAAAATAAAACAGCTAAAATTATAAAAATATAAAAACTTCACAATTTAGATTTTCCTTTTCCCTTTTATCAAAAACTCGCGAGTAATATGTTACCTTATCTGCATCTCCCCCAACATTGAGTGATGAAGTACTAGGAGTCTCCGAACTTCCAACCTAAAACATAGATAATAAACACTAAAGAAAGGTAAAGAAATGCGCATAAATATAATGGTCTGGTACTTGAGCTTCATTTGATAGCTTAGAAGATGCACCATACAATATAAAGAAGAGTATGATAATCAAAACCCACTACTCCAACTGGTTTTACATCCTAAAATGAGAAAGAAAAAAAATTGAAAATAATTCTTCTCTTCCCACATTTTCTCAGCAGACAAACATAGCATTACCAAATTGCAGAATTAAAGAAAAGGAAATAAACCTCAAGGGTTTCTGGAGGTGGGACTAGGGTCTCTTGGGACTCTAAGACTTCAGGAGCAGCATAAACCCTAGTTGATGACTGTGAGGGTCTTAAAGCTCTAAGCTTTAAGGCATTGTTAGCAGAGGGAAGAGCGAAGGAAGAGACATTGAGTTTAGAGGAAGGAAATGGAGAAGAATTGGTGAGTGGAAGCGAAGGGATTAGGATTGCAGACATTGAAGAAACTGCCATTGAAGCTCAGCTCTCTTTCTCTTTCTCCCTCCGTGTTTAGAAGAAGGCCTTGTTTTGCTCACTCTGCGCCTGTAGAATTATCCAAAATATTTTTTATTTTCTTTTTATTTGACAAAAATAAAATGCCAACCCAATTGTAGTTTGGGCGGGTTATAGGTTGGAAGCCCAGGCCTAATTGTGATATAAGTGGGCTTGTACCCATGGGCCGAAGTTGTAGCAGGAGGCCCAATAGCATAAAGTCTTGCTTGGCAAGATGATTAGGCCCGCTCAATCTGGCCCTTTCTAAGGTTGGATAGGGCTTGGAGTTAGGATTTGAAAGCCCCGCTCCAGCCCGACTAGGCCCGCCCATTGTCTTATCTTGCCTTATTCCATCCCAAATATTTAAGTAAATGTCTTGTCTTTTTACTTTAATTTATTTTTATATTACTCTATTTATTTATGTTTACAATGTAAATAAGGAAATACCCCCATTTGGATTCAATTAAAAACACTAGAAAATCAATTCTCAACAAATCAAAATATGAAAAATTCAATTTTAATATAAGATAAAGTTTGTACCAATATTGATACCTCAATAAGTCAATGTATACGTAATACTAAAATCTCATAAAATACAATTTATGGCATAAGATATTGGTACTCCTTTTCATTGCAATGTATTTTATGCATAAGATATTGGTGCTCTTTTCATTGTAAATTGCAATGGTGAAAAAATAAAACACAATTCGTCCAATAAAAATGATTACGATGGTAATTAAATTATTAAACCATTTTTTATTTTTGACTGATCTACTTTTTATGAGAACAATTCTTGAAAGAAGTATGAAAACATGGATGATCTTAATGATTGGACCTCAAGCCAGAAAAGCACTTCTTTTTAAAATGCGGGGCATGCATTCTTGAATCTTCATGTTTGTTTGTTTGTTTATCTTCTAATATAAACGTAGATCTAATTTATGGAAAAGGGTCTTTGAGTTTAGATGCAAGGGGCTCATTACCTTCCCCAACTGGGCAACTTGGGTGCAAATTCTACAAACCTTCATGTTTGTAAGTCTTATCTAAGATCTTTATTTTTTATTTTTGTTATTTTTTAATAATTAACAAAAAGCAGATATGACAGTTAGTATAAGGGTAACTACTCTTTGCTACTAACCTTAAATGAAGGTCAATCAAAATACTAATAAACAAGCACATATGATCTTTAAGTATTGCAATATATGGCTTCTAAACCTAGCCTCCTCTCTCCCAAACAACCCTCTTAGAGCCGTTTTCATTTTGAGGGGGAAGGAAGCCACTATCCTTCCTCCCCTCTTCCTTCTTCCCTCTTCCCTCTTCCCTCTTCTCTTCCTCCCTCACTTCTCCTCTCATTTTCAGAGACAAAAGGTTTTCCCTATTTGTCTTTGTTTTGTTATGATTTTCCTCCAACCATCACAGGCAGCTGCGTCTTGGCGTCAGATCTCCACCTGCATTTTGGTGTCGGATTATCACCACCATCCTTTTAGCGGTTTCTTTATGTTCGGAATAAGTCACAAAGACTCCTTGGGTTCTCTGTGTAGTTTTCACCTCTCCTTTTGTGAGAGCTTTTCATATTTCCTTTGTAAGAGCTTTTCATTTCTCCTTTATGAGAGTTTTTCATCTCTCCTTGTGAGAGTTTTATTTGCATAGTTATGGCTTAGTTTTTCAAGCTTTAATTTTTTTAATTATTATTTTGAGTTTGCAATCTTAGTTGGAATGTATATGCCAGTTCTTTGATCCTGTGTGATCGTTAGTGGAGGCGCATCGGATTGTCTAAATTTTGATGTTAGACCGCTATGTTATTGTAATGGTCATTTGTGGCTAGTGACTTTTTTTGGCTGAATTATGAATGCAATCCTAGAATTTTTCAACAAAAACAAAATCTAATTGTATAGCACTACTAGAAAACCTCATTATAGGCTACTGATACACCTGTGGCTTATATTCTTGTTCATTACAGACAATTAGTAGCCAAAGGGTGTTTGCCACAAATTGGACATAAAAATAACGTGATTGTGTAGGTGTTGTCATTAACTTTCTACCACGCTAAAAGGTGTTCGTGGCCTATAAGTAGGTTAATTTAGAGATCTCATGGTACCTATATAGCTTTAAAATGGGTTTGAAATTTCAAATTGTATTACAGGATGGTGGTATACTTAGCTATATTTATCAATTTAGTGGTGCAAGTCATTGAAGTTGTACACATCATTATGATCATCAGCCCATGTGCATACTTGACCAAATTACCAACAAAGTCATCTGCTCTAATAAGTAACAAACAACAGCACTCCAAATTGACTCAAAATTAGCAAATTTACTCGTCATAGAGAGAGAGAGAGAGAGAGAGAGAGAGAGAGAGCTACTCAATCACAATGATGACTTTTGGAGTCCATTGCCATTTATCTTACACTGCTACAAGGCCTGCGGTCTCACCAGGGAACTGAACCGAGGCAAGTAAAAATGATTCAGCATGGGACTGAGAGCAAAACATGGAAGAACCATCTACTCCTACTTTTTACTTGCTACAGGGACAAAGTCGCAGTAAATGCTAGGTGAAGTACTCCCAATTTCCATATATGGCGTAAGCAATCCTTACTTCTCCACTATGGTCACGAAAAGTCTTCCCTAATTTACTTCTATTCACCTACAGTCGTGCATGAGATTTGAATTCATGTGCCGAACTACTTGAAGCGTGGAATGGACTCTAGTCATGTCCAAGTTGTTCATTAAAACTTTTCCTTTGTGTATTTACCTGTGTTAATCCCATCTTAGCGCAAACCTCCAGCCCAACAGGCCAACCCAAATTTCCAGCCTAGTCCCCTTTCAGAGAAACTGTAATGAAAGCTCATATTTTTGGTTCCACTATTGGACAAAATGAAGATTAAGTGCCATTAAACCAAATGATTAGTAGATAATTATTTTAGTGTATACAATACACTCATGACATAATGATGTGGTATATCGAATTCACCCAAATTATATCACATGTACTGATTGTAAGTCCACCATTTAGATATAAATTTTAAATAATAATATTTTTATAAAAAGAGTACACGTGTAATAATTTGTAGATGCATCTTCATGGACACATGGTGTATCGTATCAATACCCTAATTCATCCGTAAAATAATCACAATTCACATGCAACTTTCTCATATTTATCTTACTAGCAAGAAACAAAAGAAGGTTAGTGTGAAACCAAATATGAACATAAAGGAAAACTGCATCATCAATTGGAATTTAAAATGTCTAGATTTAGTAAGGGGCTTAAAGCTCAAGTGGTTAAAAGCATTTACCCTTGCATCCGATGTCTTAGATTCGATTCCTCCGTCTCCCAATATCGCTTGTATAACAAAAAATTGCCTTTTTCTACAACACTAGCACGCATGTGCCAATTGGTTTTCTTTTTTATTTTTTATTTTATTTTTAGAATTGAGAAAAGATAACATGGGTAGTTATGTTCCATAAAAGTATGACCTATTATCTGATTTTGGTTTTTATTTTTATTTTTTTTAATATGAAAAATTGTGAATTTACCATATTATCCTCATTTAATTAATAATTTTAATACTTAATGTTTGAATTAACCAATGACATTTTCTGGTATTTTGAATGTTTCACCATCCTCTGCCTTTTGCTTTATATATATAAATATACCAATTATTACCTCAAGTTAATTAACAAATAATGCGACACATAATATAACAATTGCTCTATTGATTACTAGCTTCTCTGCAAGCGCGGAATTTATTTTAGAATTAAAAAAGATAATTGGTAGTTGTGTTCCATAAAAATAGAATCCATTATCTGATTTGTCTTTTAATTTTATTTTATTTTATATGAAAAATGTGAAATTAATACTCATTTAATTAATAATTTCAATTCTTAATGTTTGCATTAACCAAAGGCATTTTTTGGTATTTTGAATGTTTTACCATAGCCTCTCCGCATGCGCTTCCGCTCCTGGGAGAGGTTTTATTTATTTATTTATTTATTAATAAATTTAAATTTATGTTAGAATTTTTTAAAAAATAATGGGTAGTTTTGTTCCATAAAAATAGGATCTATTATTTGATTTTTCTTTTAAATTTAATTTTAATTTTTCTTAATATGAAAAAGTGTGAATTTAAAATATTATCCTCATTTAATTAATAATTTCAATTCTTAATGTTTGCATTAACCAAGGGCATTTTCTAATATTTTGAATGTTTTACCATTCTTTGCCTTTTGCTTTATATATATAGATTAAATGAAATGTTATCACATCAAATGGAATTTTAAAAGTTAGAATAATTATCAGCGATTCTCAAATTATTCTCATTTGGATGTCTCTATCATTACTTAAATTTGTTTTTTCTTTTAGTACAAGCGATTAAGAAAGGAAGATTTACTACTATAGCTAGGTAAAACTTGAAACCTAGAACCTAGCTTTGAAAGGGCTTGGCTTTCAGATTTTGACATTGATTATGAAATATGAAGTAATTAACAAGACTGTAACTCCTTTTCAATAAAGAGACCCATCTTTCTTTTTTTGGTAAAGAAAGAGACCCATCTTTTTCGATTAAATGAGAAAGCAAAACATGAAATTATCTAGTTTTCTCTCAAGCGGAGACTCAACAATTTGACGTGGGTGCATAACGGGCGTGAACTGCCCTGTGCGTGTGACCATTTTCTGAAAATCCTTAACGATTTGTTCAAATGTTCAAACGTTCATGCAAAGAGGCTGCAGCTACCTCTTATGTATTTATAACCAAAATCCCATTTGAAAACTCCAAATGGGTTTTCTTCTTCTTCATTTTGTCAGTTACAAATTTTCAGTTCAGCTCAGAAAATTCATAACCGCTCTTTGGCTTTTCCACATCGTTTTAACTTCTAAGCTAATTATAAACCTACATTCCATGCTTCTCTCCTACTTGATCAATGAAAAATATTAACTCCCCCATTTAAGCATATAAGTTTTTTTTTGTCTTGCTTTTAGCACAAGTTTGATGACTGACCCAAATCTCAGTAAATTCCTTCAAGCTTAATTTCTCATATGTCCCATGTCTCTCTCTCTCCTCTCTCTATATATATATGTGTAGTGTGTGATCCTTAAATTCCATACTTGTACCTCATCTTCTTTTCTATGTACTATGATCTTCTTGTGCTACGCTCAACGTTTGAGAAGTCTCACAAGGAACACAAGAGGCAACACCCCACGCTCCCTCATTTATTATCTTCACCTCTTTCACTCCTCTTAACCTCCAAAACACCGAGAGTGCACAACAACATCTTAGGACTTTCTGGTTTTTCATGTACTTCTTAGTTTGAAAAGACTTTGAGACACATAGTTACTGACACCCAGAAAGAGAGGGTCATGGAATTGGGTGTCTTTAGTGTTTTTGTTGGTGCTTCAGTACTTGTTTTCTTGGGTGGTGTTGAAGTGGGCTTCTCACAAAGTGAAGCATATGCAAGGAATTATATTAGCTGGGCTGATTTGAAGGTGGATGAGCAGAAGGTGGGGCTGAACTTCAGAAATGAATTCGTTAACAGAAGCCGGGTCATTGTGGTGGACAAGAATGGAGGAGGAGATTCTCTTACAGTTCAAGGAGCAGTTGATATGGTTCCAGAACAGAATACAGAGAGAGTCAAAATTTACATTCTTCCTGGAATTTACAGGTATGTCTGAGTTACTATAATATATCAAGCTTTCATTCGGGCAATGAAAATTCTGAGTCAAAATGTTTCTTGAATAACTCCTAACAATGGCTTAGATTGTTTATGTGCCTCACGTCAACAGAACCTCAAAGAATTTTCCAGTCTTGCAGTTTTTGACAGTTTCTAGTGTTCTTGAGGGTTGAGTTTAAACCCAATTGAGCTACGTGGGGTAGTGGAAGTTACATGTGCTTTAAGTGGGGGCCTCTCCCTTAAAATGGGTTGCCCCAAAAAGAAAAAAAAGAAGAAAAAATTACCTGTATAATGTTAATGTGCTTTATCTGAGAACAAAAAATAATTTTTACTTCATTTTTTCTCTGTTGTAAATTGATGCAGAGAGAAGGTACTTGTACCGGTTTCCAAGCCATACATATCATTCATTGGGAACCAGAATCAAACTTCTGATACTGTAATTACTTGGAACAACAAGGCATCTGATAAGGACGATACCGGTTGTGAACTTGGAACATATAAAACTGCGTCTGTAGCTATAGAGGCTGATTACTTCTGTGCAACTGGGATCACTTTCGAGGTAACAGCTAATAACGAACTCGGATGTAACATAAGGAGAAAAGATTAAAATAGAAATTATGTAAATTACAACATTCAGTAACAGTAAGTAATTGGTATGCAATTTTAGAACTCAGTGGTTGCAGTACCTGGAGGATATGGAATGCAAGCAGTGGCTCTTAGAGTTGCAGGTGATAAAGCCATGTTCTACAAAGTAAAGGTGTTGGGGACACAAGATACACTCTTGGATGAGACTGGATCACACTACTTCTACCATAGTCACATTCAAGGAAGTGTAGACTTCATATTTGGTAGATCAAGATCACTCTACCAGGTACAGTGGCTAGCATTTTAATAGCTGCCTCTTCATGTTTCTTCATTATTCTGATGCTTGAATTTGGGACTTGCTACCAGGACTGTGTTCTTCAATCAACGGCAACGAATGCGGGAGCAATAGCAGCTCATCACAGGGACTCACCATATGAAGATACAGGGTTCTCTTTTATGAACTGCAAAATCATTGGAACTGGCAGTATCTTGTTGGGAAGAGCTTGGGGAGCTTATTCAAGAGCAGTGTATTCCTACTGTCATTTCGACGACATAATAACTCCCTCGGGTTGGAGTGACTGGAACCACCCAGAGAGACAGAAGTATATATAACCTCTCTTGCAGAAAACTTAACATCTTAGATATCTCTTTTTGTTTCTCAAAATATGGAAACTTTTGAACTTCTAACAGAGGAGAGAACTTTGCATTTACAGGACTGTGGAATTTGGAGAATACCACTGCAGGGGCAGAGGAGCAGCAGAGAGAAGAGGGAGGGTGCCATGGTTGAAGTCTTTCAGCTTTGAGGAGATAAGGCCTTTTCTGGATACCAAATTCATATATGGAGACCAATGGCTAAAACTATAGTTTTGTTCATTATTGTATTATAATTTCCTATCCTCATTTTTTCCTCCACCACTATGGAAATGCAAATAGGCTAAGTATATATATATATAGGGGACTAAGATCATGGGACATATATAAGTGATGCAAATTCTGAGTGTATATTTTTCTTTTTGTTTTCCAGTCTATACAATTCTGAGTGTAAATGGTCAGGGTGACCTAAGTTTGTTCAAATCAGTGCCTGTTAGCATCATAAGAAATACAAAATGGATAATTATTTGAAAACACAAATTTGGTCACTGTGTTTAGGCCCGAAAACACATTTGGTCACCGAGATTTGAATTTTACCAATTTGGTCACTATATTTCTGTCTGTTAGCAATTTAAGCCAAAGTTTTAACTTCTGTCACTTAAAATTAGAAAATAAGATTAAAATACAAAAAGAAGCTTGGAAAAAAAAATTGAAAACCCAGTCCGTGCCCTGTATACCAGCCATCGACCCTGCCACTCCAACCCACCAAGCCACCACCTCTCTCTCTCTCTCCAACCACCAGCCACCGCCCCTGTTATTATTTGATTAAAACCATAAAAACAAGAGCGAATTTCAAGTGGACATGCTTAAAACTGAGATGGGTACCGATCAAAATTGAAAGGGAAACAGAATTGCTGAATAAAATTTAAAATTTTCAAGCAGCTGATGATGGGTGGGGAGGGGGGTGTGTCCTCTGTTTGTGTGTTGCGCTCGCTGGAGGACAAGGCACCTACGGCCATGTCTATGTCAATGGCTGCCATTCTCTGTAGAAAATTCCACTGTGGAGGTTGGTGATGATGATGGGTGCTGTTGGGGTTTGGAGAAGTGGCCTCCTAGGTAATAATTGGCTGATTGTAAGGTTGTTTTAGGAAATGAAGAACTGAGGGAGATTGTAAAGCACAGTGTGCACGCAAGGTGTTTGTGTTTTTGCTTCAGATAAAGCTTTGCTCTCTCTGATTTGAATTTTGAAGAAGCAGAGAGAGAGAGAGAGAGAGAGAGAGAGAGAGAGAGGTCTCTAATGACGTGGGAAAGGGGCTTAGCCGCCGAGGGGCAAAGAGAGGTGTGGCTGTGGTGGTAGGCGCAGGGAGTAGGGATGGCGGGGCTGGGTACTATTGGGTAGGTGGGGAAGGCGGCTGACGGCGTAACAGGGGAACATGGGGTAGGTTCTTTTATTTTTTAATTTTTTTAATTAATGAAACTGATGGAAATGAAGCATGCGACCTGATTTGCTTTGTGCTGCAAATGCGTTGATCAAATTCGAAAAATCAAAATTGTGGTGACTAAAATCATTTTCGATCTTAACCGCAGTGATCAAAATATTTTAACCTTTTTTCTAATTTGGAAAAACGAGTTCTAAACTACATGGAGCCAAGAAAAATTAGTTTGACATACAAGAGACTGCTGAATGTTTGATACGAGTTACAAGCAGGAAGAACACGAGCAAGGTCACTAAACTGGAAGAACCGTGCTAATCTAAGGAATCAGAATTACAATCATTGAAAACCCCAGTAAAAATAGTAACAATTATCATAAAACTCTGATCTCATAACTGTACACCCACGAAGGCCAGCAACTCCAAACAAAGCAGTGAGCTTCTCCAGCACATCTGTGTAACTATTTACAGACATCCTAACTGACACCCTTTTTCAACACAAGGGTACAACACTTGCATCCTTAATTGCCACCCTTTCAACATAGGGGAACAACACTTGCATCCTTAATTGCCACAACTTAAGGCTATCCGACTCGAGTTAGACATCTTACGATGTCACTTCCATGATTTCTACTGCTTTGGGGCTTTGCCCTGGAGTTTCAAACACCTCCATGCCTTCTCGGCCCTCATCATCACCGTTGTTTTCACCTTTGTCATCCTCACAATTGTTGTCATCTTTGTTATCATCATCATCATTACCTTGGACATCCTGTGCATCACCACAACTGTCATTGACATCAACACCTTCAGTACCAATGTGTTTTAATGATGAGGACTTCTTATCATTGACCAAGTCCATATTTTCAGGAGCATCATAACTGGAAGATGCATCCAAGTTCAGTTTTTCCTCTTCAACATGTTTAGTACTAGAAGGAACTTCGATATACGACAAAGCTAAACCATCGGTGTTGATATCTTTGGCAACAGTGGACGATGTAAAGGGATGAGTGCATGAGCTAATTTTTGAAGATATGGCTGAAAGTACATCAAGCTTTGCCTCAACATCAACCCACTGGTCCCCCAACCAATCTCTTGATATTCTCAGATCCTTTTTGTGCACGTTCAAGAGTAAGCTTTCACCTGATACCACCACGGTAATTACATTATAACAAAGGAACGAAGGAAAATTTAGGGAAGAAACAGGGGAGAAAACTAGATACAATTTCTACCATGCATACCAGGAAAGAAAACTTCAAAGTTATCACCACAGCTGCCAACTCCAGTGATAATCCCTTCCCACCAACCATCACTCCACCATGCATCAATTGCAGTCCCAACCTCAAGAGCAAGGTCCATTTGTTCCTTAGGAGGGGCTGGCCGGATCATTGGGCGGCCTAGATGCCTTATGGAAAGCTTATCAGGCATAGCCAGTCTAAAAGCTGGGATCCATTCCTACAAGTTAGAGAGAGAGGGTCATGCCGCCAGAATACAGTTCAAAGCCCAAAGGAAATCAAGGAAACACAAAACAATCACTCAAGAGGACACAATAGTTTATGTGGTCCGATCTAACCAAATGCTTACAGATAATGATGAAGAAAATCACAATACAAAGGCTGCTCCATCTCTCTCATAAGTCATAACAAAAGCCTTTTACACCTAAACATAGGACCATCTTCTAAACGATAACCCTAAACTATGTACACAAGCTTAGATAAAAGTGACTGGGCCAAACAGGTAAATCCTATCAATCTGGAGGATGACAGTGCAACGAATAGTGTTCAAGACACCATCATAAAAGAGTGAAGGTTGACATGCTTTTCGGGGTAAGAGTTCAGAATTTTTTTATAAATAAAAAAATGAAAAAAACACAGATACTCAACATGCTAGATTACATCTCCTAATGAGGGAAAGTACCAAAGAAAGAAGAGAAAAACTGTATTTTGAATTGGAATTACAATGAAGGGATGATTAAAAGAGAATCTTGAATGGAAATTTTGTGTACTTAACTTAAACATGACGTCAGCATTTTTACACCACAACTTAGAGCTCAAAACAAATATTAAATAAAGAACATATACAAGTGGCTAAGCATACCTCAAGATTGCCACATCCTTCCTCATCTTGCAAATCATCATATTGGACTTTCACCTGTTTTCGTGATATCTGCAAGACAGTACACCTAAACCAGCAGCCTCGAATGCCACTATCTTGGCATAGCAATTCTATCTTTTCAGCAACCTTAAAGAGTGGTGTATACCAAGGCTGATAATCAACAAGCTTCATGGAAAACAGTTTCCTGTCTAGCGAACCATAATTTGATTTCTGAAGAGGTCTATATGCCATCATCTGGCTATCTCTTGTAGAACTTCTTGCTCTTGAATGATTAGCTGCAAACCTCTGGCATGGCCTTCCACTTCTAGTCCTCTTAGATCCTAGTTTTAAATACTCACTTGGACCCAATTCATCTTCTTCCCCAATCAGGCTATCACTTATAAACTCAGATTTTGCTGAAAAGTTGGGACCCAAACAAGAGAGAATTGGCTGATCAAAATAGCCATGCATTTTACTCAAATCAAATGGCTTCACCTTGTTACTTTTAAACTGCCTGCAACAAAGATGTACTCTGGCCAATAAAGCCCTAGGAAACACAGCTAAGCATTTTTCATAATGTTCACGAGTTAAGACTGTTGCAGGACCATCAACACATTCTGCACTAATGACCTGCACATATGGTGTGATGAAAACTTCCTTTGGGTGAGGATTTCTTAGAGGAGTTACCCCCTTGACTTCTTGGCTATGATGAAACCACCTCACTTTAACCTTTCTTTGACCTCTCTTGTCTTCGTACATATCTTCAATATAAGCAACATAGTGATTTTCTCCCTTTGCCATGACAAAGACAAAGGACTTAATCTGGATGCAAAGGGAAAGGAAACGCAATCAGAGGAAAAGAATTACGGTTGACAGTAAAAATTGGAGTAGCATGTCAATTCCATCATTCACAGAATACAAATGGTCATTAGCGTTAGACCAAGAAGTACACATTGAGGAAATCTTCAACAAAATGCCTTGATGCATAGTCCTTGAACTAAGTACCCAGAAGTTTATGCATCAATATATCAACTATAAGGCATATGAGACATGTAATACTACAAGGCATAGTGTTACTAGTACATAATTGTGACTCATGCTCATGTGTTTTCATTCAAAGCAACAATAGTGCAACGTACCAACATAAAGACAATATTTTCGTTATCTTCTATAGAATCTTTGAACTTGAGACAAATGCTTCATTTATTCAATGTAATGTCTTTGAAGTACCCATGCAGAGGATATACTTTATCTTAGCTCATACTAATGCCAGAGTAATCATTTTTTCTGATAAGAAATGTCAAAGCAATTATTTCTGGAGTACTTAATTTTCCCTGCACCATTTCTGGCATAATATCACTCTAAAAATTAATGTGGGATTAATGTTTGAGAGTTTAAGCAAGGAGAGCTATGCATTCCACAGTTCCACCTCATGCACTTCAAGCCCAATCACCTCACAAATGCATTCCTACTTTGACTGGTAAATCCTTACCGCTATTGTAATCCCATCCCTACAGAATGCAGGAAAATGCTTGAGCTGTTTCCCACATGTCCATGCAACACCTGACCAAACAATGTCTGGACTCTGTCCCTTGAAGTTCTTTGAAAGACGGCCCTGATACACGAGTTTTCGAGTCAGTATTTCAGGCAAAAATTGAAAGCATAATTAAGAACAAAATCAATAAAGAGTCATTGGTTACATGGGTCTGGGGGGCACTAACTCCATTCATTGGATATTCAGGAGTCCCCGAAGCTTGTGACGAATCATGTTGGGGTGATTCTGTCATAAAAAAAATAAAAATAAAAAGTATTAAAGTCATAAGATTCCAGTCATACAGACCCCCCCCTCATTTATTGCAATTTTAGTAAAAGGGAAGAAGCTATTAGGTATGACATTGAATCTCTTAATAACTAACTTTATACGCTATTAGGTATGACATTGAATCTCTTAATAACTAACTTTATATAGATATTTATATGTGGTAGAACTTATATAATATTTGTCTACCAGTCACTTAAACTAATAATTCAATCTGGGATGTAAGGGAAAGTCAAAATCTTTGCCTTACAATTCAATCTGGCACACATAAACCTAAATTTTATCGACAATATAAGGAACTAGAAATTACGAAGTGGCAACTCATACCGGATAGATCTGCATGTATATGCTGCTTTGACAGCATAGATGTAAGCCAATCCACAACCTCTCTTCTTGACCTCCATTTAAAGTTAGCATTAGTGGAGCTTTCCTTTCCGTGCACATACAAAAATTCCTCAGAAACAACATAGAACATGTGCCTAACACTCCTCTCAGTACCCACAACTGCAAGAATGGATTCTCCAGCAGAATCCTTCAAGAAATAGTGAACCACACGGTTGCCCCTCTCCTGTGAAACAAAGTGCTCTTTCCACTCCACAAAACAGTGACCATTTCCAGACATTTTGACAGAACGCACAAAGAGGGGTTGACAAAACACCAGAAACCCACTTGAAGTTCTAATCACATAGCTGAAGATGCGCAAAATGAAAGATAGCGAAAGGGTTCAAACCTCCATGACTTGGCTGCCTAAAAAGTAACAATGGAGTAATTTTCAGGTCAAAAGGTACAATCTTGAAATTATTTATTACCTTAACCCTCGGAATAAATATAATATATCTTGCTCAAGCTGGAACGACTCAAACAAACGAGAAATGGGTATATTATAAAACTGACCTGAATATAAGAGAGCTTAGGGCTTGGAAACCTAAGCAGATCAAAAGTCTTGACTTTACAGCTGAAAAGGCCCCCAAATACGTAGCAAAAGGTTCAAATAACAATCAAATTTGTTCAATAATCTTCAGGATCAGCAACCATACATAATCAGGAGGACTATACCCTTCAACGAATGCACAATTTGATCACTAGTAACTCAACCATGAAATTTTCCGCTGAGACTTGGAAGAACTACACCAAACAAGAACAGGGGATGTCGAAAACCTTCATGGAAGCCACAAAAACCTGCATTTTGATGGCCTAAAGGCAGATCAGAACACCCTATACTCAATAGAACTCGGTATCAGCGTGAAAGCCCAAAGAGCATCAAAGACATTGCTTTGACTGCTTTTTCCAAGAGAATTGGAACAAATTTGAAATGGGCATCTATAATTAGGACCAGAAAAGCAACTTAAGCTCACGAAAAAGGAACTGGAAAGACGTAAGCCTAGTTGGTAGAACAGACTAGGTGATGCTGGTGTTGGAGGGTTTTAAGAGAAGGGCGAGAAGAGGAAGCTTTGTGCTTGTCTTGGTGGGTACAAGGGAGAGTAGAGAAAGAGAGGGACAAGAGGAGGAGAAGATGAAGGAAGAGAAGGAGAGAAAAGAAGATTTCTTGAAAAGGCCATGGACATGAAAAGTGGGGAGAGTTGCAGAGCTTTGGAAATGTATGTGCAGCTATGGAACAGAGGGACTGGTTGAACAAGAAAAAAAGGAACTATTTCTTAAATTAATATAAATTATAATTTACTTGTTTGCTTTCTTTCCTTTTCTTTTTCTTGGTGGAAGGTAGGAAGGGGAGGAAGGGTTGGATTATTTACTACGACAAACAACTGTTGCGTTGCATCTAACAACCCCATTGGGCTCGAGTCCATTTGTTCATTGGGCCCGAGTCCATTTTTTTTTCTCTTTTTCTTCAATTTTTTTCCCATTTTGTATTTATTTTAAACCTATTTTTATTGTTAATTATGAAAAGTCATATTTACCCTAAAATTTGGTTAAATCTAACAGAAAATTAGACGGTTGGACCGATGGACCAAATAATATAGAGTTGATGGACCATTTGAAACGAATAATTTAATTGAATGACCAAAATGTAAATCGAGTAAAAGTTTAAGGACCATTCAAGTAAATAACCCCCAAAAAAAAAGGAAAAGAAAAAGAAACCACACTAATTAATAAGAGTCCCACTTGAAGTTAGGTAAAAATGTATGTTTTCAATTAGAAGAATTAGCATCACATTATAGGAGTTAATATTGTGCTTGAAGTTATTGCAGCTGTATCACAAGACAAGAAGATTAGGTATAGTTGGCAGCAACAGCTCAAGCTGCTGTAAGATTAACTAGTGGGGAGGTCGGATGTTTAACTAGTTGGCAGTACAAGCCTCTGAATCTTATTGGTCTCTAGGCCAGGGCGACTCGATTTTGTTTTATTTCTCTTTATAATTTTTATGAATAAATGGTTTAAATTTTAATGGGGTTTGCAAAAATTTGGGATCTATTATCTTTATTTACTTACAAAGAACCTTAACAGTATGCGGGAGTTTATTTATTTATTTTAATTTTTTATATAAGTGATATTGAGGGAGAGGGGAATCGAACCTAGAACCTCAAATGTATGAGTAAATGCTATTAACTACTTGAGCTACAAGTCCCTTGTTGCGAGGGAGTTTATTAAGAATAGGGTTTATATGACTTTTTTTTCTCCTTGAGCTCAGGGGTTAGGAGATATATTGTCTAGGCGTTTAGGATTTTAGCCCTAGAAAAGGAGCTGGCTGCCTAAGCTTATTTTATAGAACATAAAGCTTTGGGTGGGTGTCATGCTGTGTTTGATAGTAAATGTAGAAATCGGATTGCTGCATTCTATTTTCAAGAGTTAGAGAGTCCATGCCCAACTTAATATAGGCACCAATACAACTCTCCAAGTCCACACATCAAATCCTTGAAGCGCCAAAACGTACTTACCAAACTTTCAAACTCTGCTCCATCAATGTCTTCCTTTGCATCATGCATGAAATCGTTCACTCTGTTTCTGGCTTACCACTGTTACAGTGCGAGCCAAAACTGATTGAATACTTCCCCTGCATTTTGTACGCAAAAGGGAGCAAAACCTACAGCATCAGAAAAGTGTTGCCAGATATACTCGAGTTCTCCCACCATGAAATGCCAACTTTCCTTTGCCCATTCCTTGAATCACAAGTACAAAACATGACCAGACAGGACTTCTCTCACAGCATAATAATATGCGTCCCAACAGTAGTTCTATTATCTCTGTTAGATACATTGACGGATAGACAAATATATGATATACACATACACACATACAATTTTTTTTTCTTCGATGCATTAAAGAATCCAGAACAAGAATACTGTTATCTGTGCTATCCTATGTTTTCATTCACATATTTGCCTAATAACTGAACGTGATCTCTCTAATCTCTGAGTTTTGACAGGAAAAAATATATTACGAAGTTCACAATGACTCTGGTTTAAACTTCAGGCAATTCTATTTTCAAGTTGCACGTATGTATGGGATAACATAATCTCTTCAATCTTACCTCTTTTCATTAAGCTGCCAATTCATGTGCAATATCCAACATTATATAAGAGAGAGAGAGAGAGAGAGGAGAGAGAGAGAGAGAGAGAGAGAGAGAAGCGTGTTCCGCATCTGCTTCGCTGAGATGTAACTAAATTTTTTTCATTCAATCTATACCAAAATTCACAACGATGCAAAGACTCTTGCCAATTAAGAAAAAGTAAGATAGCTAACAACAAGTTAACGACTTAAATGGCAAGTCCAAAAAGAAAAGTAATCAGGGTAACCGATTTCAAAAACTACAAGTTAAAGGCCAATGATTATTACTGGTGTGCCTCTCAAGTGCCCAGATTTGGTGCCTGGCTTGCTATTGGTGGGCCATGTGAGTATCTCCACTGACCACATGCTGAGCATTTCTCCAACTTCACACAGTTTTCCAAAGTGCAGAATCTACAGGTCCAGATTTTGTAATTTGTACCAACATCTTTTGGTTTCTTTGTGTTACAGAGCTCACATATTGGAGCTAATGGCTGCAGCGTTCCACCCATCATTCACATGCAAAACAAGTATATTTCAAGTAACATTAAGATAGAGAGAAAATTTGCAACATTTAGAGGGAAAAGAAGGAATATTATTCTTTAGAGATACTCAAAAGGAAATAATTTGATATAGAACTTTTTGAAAAAAAGGATGCACTTGTAAAGACATAAAACTATCACCTAGCAATAGAGACACTTACGGGATTCAACAAAGTGCACATTTCGCACTGCCAAAGAGCAGTTTCCTCTGGACTATGTGTTCCATCATTATTAGACCTGGACCCGAAAGATGAAACACATGACTGATGCCTACCACTAGATTCTAGATGGCAATTGGAACGAGAGAATGAACTATTTTCTGATCCTCGACTTCTCTTTTGAGATTTGATATCACAATCAATCATGGACCCAGATATTGACTCATCCATGGATAAATCTACCAACTCAGATCCTAAATTGCATTTGGTAGATTTAGAAAAACCATTGGTATTCAGTTCACGACTTCTTTTTTGCAATAACGTATCTGAGGAATGTGCTTTTGCACCACTGGGAGGCTTTGAACTTCCTGCATTTGGCCCTATATTTTGATGGTCCTCTGATTTATCATAGCTGCATTCTCCATCCATAGAAGCTTCAGCTGACACCGAACCACACCAGATATCATCCTGCAATCTCCTCTCTGCAGCCATCGCAGCAGCTTGCACTGGACTAAGTGCAACCATAATACTGCTATCACCACCAAGACGCTTAGGTCCAGATGGCATCATAGATCCTAAAAGAACTCTCTTTTCTGCAGCAGCAAGTGCAGTTTTGCGGAGAGAAGAAAGAGGGGGTTGACGTGAAAACTCCCCAAACGTCTCCCTGGAAGATCAAACCCCTCAGCATTGCCAGTTATTCCCTTAGACATCAGCTCCTCACATTCCTACAAAGAAATGAAGTCTTAGCAAATTCAACACGTCTTTGTAAACACAAAAACTTATGAAAGGTCAACATAAAAACACCTTTCTAAGTTCATCCCAGAGCTTGTAGAACTTGGCATCATGAGGGCCATGAACATTGTGACAAAGTTCGTGAAGCATTGTATCAAGGACTTGATCAATGGGATAGAAATCCCAATCCCTGTTTGGCCTACGCAGCCTCAGTTTCACATGCACACCGCGGTTCACATTCAACCCTAGAAGACGAGGGTTGTTTGGGCTGTAATGTCATCAAATAACTTTCATCACTTTATGCCCACAAAAAAAGAAGACCAATTTGGGGGTTAAAAAAACACTTTATCAGCGAAAAATTCATATAAAGGCACTCCAACTCCATATAATCGCCGCTAAATAAAAATTTGCAGTAAACTTAAAAATCTAAAGACAATGCAACATGCCAACAGCAGGAGAACTTAAGATTTCCATTGAAAACGGCATGAGAGAAACATAAATAGAGCATTGTCACTGGCAATAACCCCCGCTATTGCCGATCAAAATGATGCAAAATGCAAGGAGCAAAATAACTACATCCAAATTTTGAAGCAGCAATATTTGCCCAATATTGTGAATTAATAAACACAGAAAGAAAGGAAAAAAAAAGTCGATTCAATTAACGGCAATGTGATTAGTTCGCATAGTGAATAATACATTTCCATCATCTTAAGAATACCCAAGAAAAAAAATTCCAAAAAACATTGTGTTGCCTACTATCCACCGCATTCTCGGCAACCAAACAGAGCAAAATGAATTTTTTTAAGGGAAAAAAACACGCAATAAGAAGATGAAGTACCAGAATTCAGAGAGAAGCTTGACGCGCCATTTGTGTTTGCGCATAATGGGCTGGACCTGTTTGGCAATTTTCTCGAGAATCTTCCTGGCTTCCGCTTCCTGATCCTTTCTTTTCAGGGTTTTGATTTCCCAGATCTTGTTTAGGTCCCCCAAATTCATATTTTCTGAAACTAATCGAAAATTTGACAAACACCCTTCTCTTCGAATATGAACCCTAGCAATTGAATCGTTTGATGGGGTTAGAACTTGGAATTTGAATCTACTGCGATTTTGTCACTTTCGAGGGTGGCAGGATTTCGAATATATCGCACGTGTGTCTGTTTGGATACAGAGATTTCGTTGTCTACTTCTACACCTCCTCCGCACCGGCGGAGGTGTAAATGCGTTTTTTTGCTTAAATTGGGAAATATGTTTGATTTGTTTCCGATAATTCATTTTTGTGTTTTTTTTAGTTTTAATTTTTTTAAATTAATTTTGTGTGTGTTAGATTTATTTTATTTTTCTAAATAAATTGACTTTAAAAATTTTAAATTTGGAGAATATATGATTTTACCTACAAACTAACATAAATATATTTATGTAGAAAATTATAATTTATTTTAAACATTTTTAAAGTGTTTTTTCTAATATTTCATACCATTGGAAGTGCAATGCAAATTGCATGAATATATGGGCTTTTCATTTTGAATTCCAATCCATCTCAATCGTTCATCATGGAGCTATTGGGTATTCCAACACACCACTTGGTGTGCTGACGTCAAGCAGGGCCCTCTACATCATTTTGTATAGTGGCTAATGAGTGATTGCAACATTCTCTCTCCCTTTTTCTCCTATGGGTCCCACTTGCATAGGACATAAAATGGATGCACATGAGAACATCCACAGTGGGGGAGAGGGGTGTATTTTTGGAGGTGTAAAGCCACTTTTATATTTCCTTTACATTTTCGAAGGTTGTAAATATGGTTTTTACTCCGATGGGGAATATGTGAATCTTGTATAATTGATTTTTCTCATTTTTATCCACCTTCTCTCACTTTTTCTCATGAAGGCCTCACCTACAAGGGATGTAAAAAAAAAAGCACATGTGCATCTAAATTTGTATCTCATGGTTATGATGCAAATTTACAATCGTTTACACCTCCCCCATTTGCAGGTGATTCTGATAACAAATGGTATATATTTAACATACACCTCATTATACAACCTCCCACTGAAGATGCTCTAAGCATCTCCAGTGGGATGTGATGCATTTTTACACCCATTTACACCTGCCCATTGCAGGTGATTCCGATGGCAAAATGTCTATATTTAGCGTACACCTAGCTTTACACCCCCCACTGGTAATACTCTTACACTCCCATTTGTTTTTTTTAATGCTTTTTAATCAATTTTGTTCTTTTTATTATTTATCTTTCTTATTGTACCATTACACTACATTAATTTCTTTTTACTTCACTTTTATATTATTATTTTTTCTTTATACTTAATTTTCCAACTTGCACTCCATTTTTTGTTTTTTTTATCGAGTGAGAAATAATTAACACTGTATATTTGTCTAGGAAAAATCCCATGCCCTAGAAAACCTTAAACCTAAGCATAGCCTTTTTTTTTTTTTTTTTTTTTTTTTTTTTTTTTTTTTTGGGGAGGGAAGGAAACAATTTTTAATTCAAAAGACAATAAAATATAGAGATGGCCAAGGTAGCCACAAAGAAACAAAAAACAAAGAAAGAGTAATTAGATTGAACAAAATCCTCATACTCAATACCAAAGCTCAAATTAAAATCACAACTTTAGTAACAAATACAAAAGAGGATATAATTTAACCAAACTATATCATTCGACTTAAACCATCACACTAAGAAAATTCAACCATACAAGAGCAGACAAAAGCTATAACCACAAATAAACCTTAATTCAAGATAAGGGTAGAATAGGAAAGAGAAAGAACTAAATTGATTAAAAAGTATTAAAAATCAAAAGGGAGTGTAAGTGGACAAAACGGCAGTGGGAAAATCAGCTCCTTTATTAAAATGGCTTCTAAAAATTTTAAAACAATTTTACATTATGACCTAGATTATCAAACGCTTTAAAACTTTTTCTTTTTTGGGCCAAAGCTTTTGTTGAGTGATTTTTATCTTAGTCTTTACTCAATGGTGATGTTGATGTCCAAAAATGGAGTCCTTCGATAGATGATACTAAGACCTGCAAAAGGGACAAGCTCGAAAATAACCTTGGCACTAGTGTGGTACAAAGCTAAAGCACTCTAATGCTTAAGTTAGCACAAGGGTGGATTAGGGAATTATTTCGACATAGTACATTACACGTGCGAATTAATGATTACCTGATGCACTAGGTGGGAGACATCTCTTGTGATTTATTCAATATGGGACTATTGGCATGCCGACACGTATACCTAAGGTTTAGTAGCACGACATGTGCTTTGGCCAAAGTGGCACGATAAGTGACTTATTGAAGGAAGAGCTTTATTCATTCCTTACGTTGAAGATGTGCGTCATCTCCCTTTCCGAAGGCTAGATGATGTGGCCATTTGGATTGGCAAGGGGCATGCTTGGCGGTTTGCACATGAAGGGTCTTTGACATGCACGATCGTTACTTTATGGTCCGCTTTTTATTGATTGTGCTCGATCAGTTATGGTATAAACGTGCGACAATGTTAATGTGTAATTCAATGTCTTTATAAACAATAGTAGCAAGTTAGTAAAAAAAAATCAAGAGAGATGTTATTACCATAAGGAAAAAAAGAAGAAGAAGAATTAACTACATTTTACTCCATGCAGGATAGGGTCATTATCAAAATGAGCCTTGAGGTTTCAATTTCATCAATATAAAACCCAACATTTTTAAATATGACGAAATTACACACTCCATCAACTTCATTGTTTGATTTTCTGTTAAATTGTTGTCAAATTACGCACGCTATTGTTATTTTCTTTATTGTTTTCTTTTGCACATCAGCATAAAAATGACTATTATACATGTTGCGTCCCCAATTTAATATAAAATCAAACAGTGAAGTTGATGGAGTGCGTATTTTGATCATATTTAAAAACGTTGAGTATCATATTGATAAAATTGAAATCTCATGGCCTATTTCGATAATAACCTTAAACCTAAATGGAGTTAAATGTAGTTAATAATAAATAAAAAAAGGCATCTTTCACTCCTTCGAACTTCTCCAAGGGATATGTCAAATACCAAACGTTAAATTTAAATTTGATGGCTGATGTGGCAATTTGACATCTTACACAGCTTTACACTCCACCCGATATGCCAAATTAAATTATTATTTTATTACATTTTAGTGTTGATTCATTTTTAATTAAAAAGAATAGAAAAGAAAAAATAATAAAATATTCATTTGACATCTTGCTTTTGGGATGTCAAAAATAACATCTCAACCTCCAGCCTTCATTCCACATCAGCTTTGACACATCGGTTGGAGTGATGTGAGATGTTATTTATAGCTGTTAAATGTCTATGTGGCACGTTTGACACATCGGTTGAAGATGCTCTAAATTGCAATATTCATTGTGAGTTAGGGCCAAGTGGCTGTTTGGTTTGAGCTTCCTTGAACTTTCAGAGCCCAAGCCCAACACTATGGACCAACACAAAAAAAAAAAAAAAAAAAAAAAAAAAAAAAGAAAGAAAAAGAAAGAAAAGGAGAAGCTAGGCGATTGGTTAGCGACAACACCAACGACGGTCTCTAGTTCCACTCTCTCTCAAAACCCCAAACACTGTGCCTCCTCCTCCTAGTCTCCTTCTCTGCTAAATAAAATCCCATCTTTTCGGTCTCTTAAATCTCGTAGTAATAACCAGCAATATTTTCAGGCAAAATAAGAACCGGAAAGTATCACAGAAGCCTGTTTGCTATATTTTGTTTGGTTTTGGTTTGGGGGTGGTTGCTGGGTTTTTTTTTTTTTTTTTTTTTTTTTTTTTTTTTAGAGAGGTGTAACAATGGCGGGAATAGCTATAGTTTTAGATCTACTGAGAAAAAACCCAACTCAAACAGCCCAGGCATTACACTCTTCTGGGTTTTTCTCAGCTAAAGCAGCAGCTGCTGCTGCCTCTGTTGCCGCCGGAGCTCCGTATGTTTATAAGACATTATTCGGGTACTCTCTCTTATTTTTCTTAGTTCTTTTTTCCAATATGTGTGTTCTATGATGTAGCTGGTTGCGATGATATGGATTTTATATTGGGCTATGCTGATGTTGGATTGTCTGGTGTGGAAATTAGTAGAGATATAGACATGCTCAGGTAAGTGGTGTGGCTCATGGGTGCTTTTGTCTGTGAGCAGTGGAAATTGGGGTAATGATTATTTTGTTATTTGCCCGTTAGTTTACATGGTGGTATATTGTAGTGGGTGTGGGGATATGTTGAGTATGGGAATTTGATGATACTTGGAAATATTGATTTCTGGTTGATTTTGTATCAATTGGTTATCGACATATACAATATGAACAATTGTAAAAGTGGATGAAGGTTCAGTAAGCTATTTTTCTAATTTCCTATTTAAGGGTAGTCCTAAACTTTTGATTGTGTTTGATTTACTTTTTGCGGTATACAAGGATTGAAATATCGGCCGATACACCGATATATCTGCCGATATATCGGTATTTTCAACTATCGACATCGATACTGGGGGGGTAAGGCCATATCTTCCCCTATATCGACGATATATCTCCGATAAGTGTGATATCCTCGATATTTTGCCGATATCCCCGATATTTCCCGATAGCCCATAACAAAACCCAAAAAAAATTTAGAAGTTTTGAAGGCAATTGAAGCAAATTGAAACCCAAAAATAGCTAATCCTTGCCCAGAACCCTATAATTTACTAATATGAAGAATCTATGCACAGTCCACTGCCCACATACCTCCAATCCATCTGAAGAGGACATGGCGATCAGTTGATCTATGAGCATAGGAACTAGACCTAGTACTAACTCAAATGAATCTTATGATGGTTATGTCATGTCTGATTATAGGGGAACTAGTTATGGAGCTCAAGATGATAAAAAAGATTATGGACCTACTAGTTGGTTAATCCTAACTATCCATATATGGGAGGACAATAGGGGCTCAAGAGAGACCTATGTGCACCATGTTCAAACATGGCTTACAAACTGCTCGGGTTACATGACTTGGTATGACTATTGTACGAATCTAGATGGTTGTTCCTCATTGTTTGAACCTCATAGGAGCTCTTCATTTATGTAAATGGACACTTATCTAAATTGTAATCCAATGTTTAAACAAACTAGGATTTATGCATGGTTTATTCATTCTAATTAACATTTTATTTTCGAAACTTTTCATTAACGCGCATTACATACCACTTATATTTCATCATATGTATATCTTATTATTAGTAAATTTTGAGTTTTATTTGTTCAATACATTCATTGATAATGTACATAACATCTATGAAAGTTTTACACCAAATTATGTGTTTCAATGCCTATATCTGTCATTTTTGTTGATTTTTTTCCCGATACCTAAAACGATAACGATATATCCCCCGAAATATCCGTAAATTGGAGACCCGATATTATCTGCACGGCCGATATTTTAATCCTTGGCGGTATAATGCATTCTTGGTTTCTTATATGGTTGAAGATGAAGAAGAATAAATTCAGGATTGTTAGTTTGATGTGTAACCCCTATACAAAATGTCAGGAAAGTAAAACTTTTCTTTGCTATTGGGTTTCATGTCCCTGTTGTGTAGGTCCTTATTCATTCATTCTTTCTTGAGTTCGTTGCATAATCTTAATATCAGTAGCATGTCTTTAATGAGTTTAATTATTTTATTTCATTATTACTGTGAAGATTGTTGTTGGCTGAAGTTTGATCATGTACTAATGTTTTAGTACTATGCAACAGTAATTTTAGGATACCAGTTGCCTACTGTGATGCTGGAACAGCATGGTCTGAAGACTATGTTTCTAATTTACAAAGCGCATCTCAAAGATTGTTTCAGAATGACTCTCTGAATTACAGTACCAAGGATTACAAAATTGAGTTAAAGCCTCTGTTCTCAGCTTTTGAATGGAGGGCTCTAGCTATGACAACTTTGAGGTCATTTTTAATGTTCTTTTTACCTCTTTTGGAGCCTCGTTCAAACTTGGAAGAGGATGATGATGACTTCCTGCCAGACACTGAAGAAGAGCAGCATGTAGACTATGCTGTGCCAATAAAAAAATCAGTAATTCAAATTGTTCGTGAGGTAAGTTGTTTTTCCTGCTTTCTTCTTTTTATGTTGAATTTAGGTTAACCAAATTTCAATCATACAGTCGAACCAAAAAACTTTCAATCATACAGAATGTCCTTCAATGAATTCCTTTAGTTCCATGGTGCCTTTTTCTGTTTACCCTTTGTTGGTCTTAACACCAGACTATGATATGCTTCAGATAGTTTGACTCAAAAAATTTCTCTGTGAAGGGCTCATTAAAGGATTAAGATATCACGTTGGAAATATCAATATCCAGCGAGTGCTTGGTAGCATTAGTTCTGTGGAGGCCTTACTGAAACTATGATACTTGTAAATCATTATGCACTATGCATCATAAGTAGCCATGGCAGTTATTAGAAATTTGTGTTTCTTGAAAAAATGACTAAATGTCAACAGAATTAGGTGCTTGGATTTTCATCCTTTTTCCAATGCTTGTTGATGCTCTAAATTATAAATGAGATGAAGCGTGTGTCACAACTCATATTTATTTGAAAATCAATTTGGTCACAAAACAAGCTAGTTTCTGAGAATGCGCTGCAGATGTTTGTTAGTTGTCGAATCATCTCCAAAGCTTTGATCGCTACGCTACCCTCTTATTGTTACTCCCCTTACCATACACCACTTCAAATGGTTACTTCTCCCCTTACTTAACTGATCGGGGACAAATCTATGCTCTTGAACTTGAACACTGTGATGGGTAACATGGCTATACGACTGGAGATCGGTGATGCTTTAAATTCTCTTTGTCCATTTTTGGGGATTTTGGCATGAATTGGGCATAAAGTCCTAAGCTTCGTAGGCCCAATGATCATCCAGATGCTCATTAGCCTTCACCTGAAACAGTGTTAGGGAGTTTTTCTCTCTTCCTTTTTTCCCCCAACTGTAGTTACTTAAATAAGCCACCTACCAAATTTTGTACTTCCCAGGATTGCAACTTATTCTTGTATTCAACAAAGTTTGGCGTCTTGCATTGCTGTTCAATTGGATATGTAGTCTATCAGTGTATGTAAGGCATCCAGTAACTATTGGAGACAAAGATGATTGAGTTAATTTTTGCATCCCATCGCAGACTACTGTTGTAACTACAAGACGGATTCTAGAACGACTTGCTGTCCATTATGTTTCACAGAGAATGGCATGGAAACTTCTTAAAGGTAATTTCTTTCTGTAATAATTCAAATCTAGTTTAATTTTAGAAGAATAAGTGAACAAAACTTATGAGGATAGTAGGGATGAATCGATTTGTAATTAGAAAATATGATTGACCACATGCAATCAATTTGTACAGATGTTCCAAAGTCAGCCATGAGGAAAGCTGGAAGAAAGTTGCCTACTTTGGTTTTCTTCTTCAGTGTTAGCAGAACAACTTTCAGAGGTGAAATTCCAATTCTTGTATCCTATTAAAAATAAATAAAAGAGACTCCCGGGGCCGTGGGGTGGGTTGGAAAGAAAGAATCATATAGCCTCATTATTGTTGGTTGCTTGAACTTTCAATCTCACTGTGCTGTTTATGTTTATACGTTTGTGCAGGGCACTTTCTGGGTGTTGCAGCGTCATGGCTCATCCAAGTAGGCATTGAAATCTACCGATTTTTTTCTCATATGATAAAGTCTAAAGAAGAAGTTGATGACATTGATACGCCAGAGCAACTTAAACTTCTTGCGACAAAGGTTTCAAGTGCTACTATCAAGTGTGGTGCATCACTCGTTTTTGCTTCCATTGGGGCAGGTATTGGTGCCACCCTTATCCGCCCTTCGGTTGGCCAGTGGATTGGTAAGTGAATGAATTAAGTGGTCTGTATATTTTAGTACCCATTGTATGACCTTGTTGTAGTCTGCATATATATAATTTCTATTTTGTTTTGACAGGCTGTGCTGCGGGGGATTTGGCAGGGCCTGTTATCATATCATATTGCTTTGGGAGAATTTTCCCTGCAGAACTTTGAGCACTGGGGATAAACTTGTTTGGTGTGTTCTTTGCAATTGCTTCGAAGTTGACTGGTATACACAAGACAATTTGTTAGAATGTGATGATAAAAGTTTTGACAGCAAGACTTGAAAAAACTTTTTACGATGAATTTTTCAAATAAACTGTTTTACTTTGGTGTTTACTCATCGTGGTTGTGTGATTAGTGGAAGAATGCTTTCTGAATTAGCCAAGATAGGGAATGGTAGAGACATGGGTTGTCAAATTTTGGAGGAGCCTCCTTGCAGCGTAATTTCTGTTTTATTATATGACAAGGCCGGCAAGGCCTGTCCTAGATTAATTGTTTCTTAAGTTTGTTTTTGGCTCTGCCTCAGTGTAACCGAAGAAAAGAATGCACTCTGAATTGATTGTTTCTTTGTACTGCATATCTATGCCCATTCTTGTCTTATGTATCTGTGCTCCTGGGAACAATTTTAAGGTTTGTTTGATATTGAACTTAGTATTCTGATGAATGCTTCTGAGAATGAATGTTTGGATTTATGACGGGCTTGTAACTCAAGTGATGGTGAGCATTTATAAATAAATAAATAAATCATGCCAGAGTTTAAACACCATCCACCTCTGGCCTCTTTGTAACCAAAAGAAAAAAATAAGAAAGAGAAGTTGCATGTCATTTGTACAGCTTCTTTGCGGCCAACTTGGTAAATGCCAATCTTACTGAATATGAGACGAAAATGCAATTGCAACTTTGATGTGCATTGAAAACATTAGTAAATTATATAGCAAATGTGAAAAAAAACCCAAAAGAAGCACCTCTACTCCAAACCAGCCCACCAAATTTCAAAATGACAAGAATGGATATACATAGCAAAAAATAGACATGCAAGTCCTCTCCTGAAGACAAGACCAGCAGCCAAGTTCTGAAATTTTTGTTAGCATGACCAAAGACAAAGGTCATCCTAGAGCACTCTTTCATTTCATGGCATGTGAGTTGTGCATGGGAATTGTGACTCTGTTTGCTTGTGTATGTGTAAGTGCGTTATGTGTGCCGTGTGATCAGGTGTAAGTATGCATGTGATGGATTGTGTTGGTGTAAGAAGTGGTAACAACGAAGTGTAGGGTGCTTTGTATAAAAGAGAGACTTCTGAAGAGAGGAGTGCATCACGGAAGAAATTTTTTTAGTACTCTCCTTCAACCTTCAATCCTTCAATAAAATTCCCCTTTGTTTTTTCATACACTATCTCTCAAACCATTGTTAATACACTGTTCATACGTACTCTCTTTTAACCATTGTTTATACATCGATAATTAATACGTCTAACTTCTTAGAAATATCAACATCAAACAATACTTAAGTAAGTCTTTTTATCTTTCATTTTTTAGTTTTCTCAAACAAACTTCTAGTTCAAAATAGGAAAACACTATTATAATTGTGTTATTATATAATTTAATGCTTGCCATAAAAATAACTAGATGTTAGTCAGGGAACCTCTGGGTTAAGAGGACCTTTGAGTTTTGCAACCATAGCCCTGTAAGTTGTCCTTTTTGCAATTCAATGCTCAAGTTTCATTTTCTTGAAAATTAATTTGATTAATTATATATAAGTAAATAGTCACTTCATTTATTTCCTTCCCAACTAGTTAACAATTAGTAAGTACATGAATGCAGAAAGTCGTTGTTACCCCTAAATAAAAACCAATCACTATTTTTTTACGTTTTTCTATTCTATATCTATATCTGCACAATTACCTCGGTTGGAAGTGACGCACCGTGATGGCGTTTAGCGCCGCCTACCGTGAGGCCATCTTGGAAATGAAATATAAGATGAAGAGGCTAGTAGAAAAGGTCAAGTGGAATGAAAAATGTTATTCTTACCACTAGAGTCACTCAAGCTCCACCTCGCACTTCGCCACCAAAATGGCTCGGATGAGAAAAATGGCTCCAACGATGACAACGGGACTAGTGGAGATACTCCAAATTATAAGTTTTGAGTCCAAAAAACTTCTCAAACTCATGTATTTTGGGGGATGGAAATTTGAGAAATCTCAAATTTGGACTATAATTCCACCCAAACTATTGCCTGGACTGATAATGTTTGTGGGCTCAAAATCTTCTTTGTTTTTTGCCTTGAAAGCCCACGTGAACAACAAAAAGTGTTTGGCCCCACGTGAGTTTTGCAACAAGCTGGCCATTCGATTGAATTCTCTTCAACAGCTACTTTTTTCAACCATTTTTTTTTTTTTTTTTTTTTTCTTTTTTTTTTTTTTTCCTTTTTTTTTTTTAATTTAATTTTTTTAATATTCCAACAGCTATAATTTGTGCCAACCAAAAATCCTTTTTTTTTCCCCGTTTGTTATATTTTTTCATTCTATTTAATACTTTACTCATTCTTATATGGTGTTGCACTTGTTTTCATTTTTAAGTGAAATTCTATTATGTTTTGGAATTTTAATTTTTTTAGGTTAAAATGTTTAGAAAATTAAATCACGAATGTTGAAACAAAAATAATGTCAAGAAAAATTAACGAGAAAAAAATTTAGGGGTTAATCATTCTTAAATAATTTAATAAAGTTGCAGACTCAAATTATGAGTCTGCAAGGTTGGAGAGAAAAAAAATAATTTTGAGTCCTGAAAATACATGAATAGTTGTATTTTGGAGGGTGGAAATTTGAGTTTAGCCCCAACAAGGTTGGAGATGACCTTATGTAACTTTTTGTACGTAGATAATAGTACATAGTAGCTAACAGAAAGGGAAGAGAGAGGGGGAGTGGAAATGGGTAATTGTTGTGTTGATAAATAAAAATGCAGCTAAAAAACGGGTTACATACTTTTTTGAAATCCGATGGAGGTGTTGTGGTACCCTTTTTGTTTGGTCGAATTTTCCTCCCGCTGGGGTTTTTATGGTCAAGGTTTTAATGATGCCACTTTTTTAGTCCTCATGTAGTGGTGTATGAGTGCAAGAATCACTTCATTTCTTTCATTCTCAACTAGTTAACAATTAGTACGTATATGAGTGCAAGAATCTCAACTTGGAGCTCAAAACTTGCAATATTTTGCCCCTGGCTCCATTATGATCAAGGTAAACGAAAAAGACCGTGCAAAGCTTGAAGGTTCCATGAAAAGTGGTAGGAGAAGAAAGACCCCATCACCAAGCTGTCGGAGGCAGATCTTCTATAAGGTTCCATGAAGAATACCAGCAAGATTTTGGGAGCACAAAAATAGTTATAACTTCCATGTTATTCCATCTGTAAACACAAATCTTCAGAGACTAGCCTTGCCAAAACCATTTGCTTACAAAGACTTAGTTGCAGCCACCAATGGCTTTGCAAACGACAGAAGGCTAGGTCAAGGGAGGTCAGGACAAGTTTATAATGGATTCATACAAGATCTAGGACAAGTTTGCTGTCAAGAGAATTTTGTGCAGTCTGAGCACTATGAGAAAATCTTCATCAATGAAGTCAAAATAATAAGCCGCTTAATACATAGGAACCTTGTGCAGTTCATTGGATGGTGTCATGAGTGTTGATTTATAAACTCTTAAGCAGATTTATTAGTTAGTTAAATATAGTTTCGTTTTAGCTCACTTTGTAAGCCTAGTGTAAGCTTTCTATTGGATGACTAAAGGAACGGTTGAGATCTCTTTGATGTGTAAGGATCCAGCTATTAAGCCTAACGGTCATATATTCCCTCACACTATGTGCTTGAGGTTGTAAATAAGTGAGAGAGTCTGAAGGAATAGAACATTCCTCTGCTACACGTATAGCAGAGTCATTTTTGCCAAAATACTGTTTGCTCTAAATTCTTCTTTTCTTCTTCATCACTCTGCCTTCCAAATCTTAGAAAACACTAACATGGTATTAGAGTCAGGTTCAATCATCTGAAGCTGGGCATTCAATCTGTGAAAGAAAAATCATCGGGAAATTTGGAGGCTCGTTCAAAGCTCATGAAGCCACTTGAGCTCGTTTTCTCCTCAATCTGAAAACAACTTGTTTTTGGAAGCATCTGAGATCAACCATAGCTGGATCTGGAAGCTCAGAGGTGAGAACTACGATTTTCTCTAGCGAAAACTATGAGTTCTGAAAGATTAAGATGGTGACCATATTCAAATCATATGGGCTTTGGAATCTGGTAGAAAAAGGAATTCCAATCTCCTATTCTAAGAAGAAGAAGAAGAAGAAGAAGGCATCTGAGGAAATCTCAGAAGAGGAAAATGATAAGAAAGCAGCTGCAATCCTCATGAAGGATGCAAAAGCTCTGGGTATTATCCAAAATGCGGTCTCAGATCAGATTTTCCCACGAATTGCAAATGCGGACTTTGCCAAAGTAGCTTGGGAGCTGTTGTATGGAGAATTTCATGGTGGAGATCACGTTAGATCAGTAAAACTTCAAAATCTCTTATGTGAATTTGAATATACTAGAATGCATGATAATGAATCGTTGTCTGCTTACCTTACCAGACTAAATGACTTGATTAACCAAATGAAAACGTATGGTGAAGTGCTCTCGAATGAGAGGCTTGTTCAAAAGGTCCTGATTAGTCTAAGCAAGATATATGATCCTATTTGTTTGGTGATTGAGAACACTAAGAGTTTAGAAATTGTGGAATTACAAGAAGTAATTGCCATTCTGAAAAGTGAAGAGCAACGATTTGAGTTGCACAATGTTGATGCAATTGAAAAAGCTTTTGCCTCATTCACTGTCCAAAAGGCCAGAACAAAAGTGTAGTGCAATTTGGTTCATCCAAGTTTCAAAAGAATTGGAATCCTAAGGGGAAACCATGGGAGTCAAAAGGAAAGTCTCAACAAAACAATCCTGCACCAGCTCACAATTTTAGCTCATCACAGCCAGCAAGTCAAGAGGGTGTAAAGCCTCAATGCAAAGTGTGCTCAAAGTACCATTTTGGAGAATGTAGATATAAAGGCAAGCCAAAATGTTACAATTGTGACAGGTTTGGTCACTTGGCTAGAGAATGCACTGCAGGGAAATCTGTGCAAAAGGCAAATTGTGCAAACCAAGTGGAGGTGACTGGAAATTTGTTCTATGCAAATTGTGCAACCATTGAGGCAAACCCAAATGGGGATTGGTACATTGACAGTGGCTATAGCAACCATATGACTGACAATGTTGATTTACTTGTTGATGTGAGAACAAATGTGGCAGGACATGTACAAATGCCAACTGGTGTACTTGTGAAGGTGGCTGGCATGAGATCATTGATCATTGAAACAACCAAGGGGAGAAAATACATCAGAGAAGTGATGTATCTTCCAGGCTTAAGAGAGAATCTGCTGAGTGTTGGGCAAATGGATGAGCATGGATATTTTCTGGTGTTTGGAGATGGAATGTGCAAGGTGTTTGATAGTTCCTCACTGAACTGTCTCATCATAAAGGTTCCAATGAAGAAGAACAGGTGCTATCCTTTGTCTCTTCTAGCTGAGAATTAACTGCTTATGAAGGCTAGTATCACCCATTGCACATGGATTTGGCATAAAAGACTAGGACATCTACATTTTAGAGGATTGAAACAGTTGAGAGACAAAGATATGGTGCATGGCTTACCTAAATTGGAAGAACAAAATGGTGTGTGTGAAGGCTGCCAATTTGGAAAACAGCACAAAAATGTTTTTCCAAAGAATCAAGCTCAAAGAGCAAGCATCTCACTTGAGTTAGTCCACATTGACCTTTGTGGGCCTATGAGAATTGAATCTGTTGCAGGCACCAAATATTTTATGTTGATCATTGATGACTTCACAAGGATGATTTGGCTCTATTTCTTAAGAAACAAGTATGAAGCTTTCAATTGCTTCAAGAAATTTAAATCCATGACTGAGTTGCAGTCTGGACACAAGGTGAAATGTTTGAGGAGTGATAGAGGTGGAGAATTTCTATCTTCTGAGTTTGTACAATTTTGTGAAGATCATGACATTCAAAGGCAGCTCACAATGGCCTACACTCCTCAGCAAAATGGAGTGGTAGAAAGGAAGAACAAAACAGTAGTTGAAATGGCCAAGTCTATGCTACATTAGAAGGAAATACCTTATTTCCTTTAGGCAGAAGCTATTCACACAGCTGTATACATTCTAAACAGATGTCCTAACAAGGCCTTGAACAATGTCACACCCTTTGAGGCTTATAGTGGAAGAAAGCCTGGTATTACTCATCTAAAAGTCTTTGACTCCTTATGTTATGTTCATGTGCCTAATGAACTAAGGCATAAACTCGAGCTTAAGAGTGTGAAAGGAGTGTTTGTGGGATATGCAACTTGTGAGAAAGGATATAGGATCTTTGATCCAATCTCCAAGAAACTTACATTGTCAAGAGATGTCACCTTTGATGAAGAGGGATCTTAGAATTGGACATAAAACTCTGGCAAAGCTGTAACACCACTTCTTGATGAAAACCAAAGTGAGCATGGCTTCATTATAGGAGATAAAGACGAGAATACTGCACTAACACCTCAGACTAAAATTCGATATGAAAGGAGTCCATTATCTTCTCAATCACCTTCACAACACATCTCAAGTGACATAAGCAGTGAAGAAAGGAACACCCAAGCTTATGATCACTCACAATTGAAATGGAGAAGGCTAGATAATGTGCTTGTATAGTGCAATTTATGCATCATTGAACTAGAGAAATATGCAGAGGCAGCTCAAGACAGTTCATGGCTGAAAGCTATGGAAGATGAACTGCACATGATTGAGAAAAATGATACATGGGAACTAGTGGACAGACCAACTGAGAAACCAGTTATTGAAGTCAAGCGGGTCTACAAAACCAAGCTTAACTTGGATGGTTCAGTCTAAAAGAATAAGGCAAGGTTAGTTGCCAAAGGGTATGCTCAGAAACCTGGATTAGACCACAATGAAACCTATGCTCCTGTGGCTAGATTGGACACCATTAGAACTCTCATTGCTTTAGCTACTCAGAAAGAATGGAAGTTGTACTAGCTTGATGTAAAATCAACTTTCCTAAATGGTGTATTGCAAGAAGAGGTCTATATAAACCAACCATAGGGCTTTGTGATCAAAGGCAAGGAAGACAAAGTGTATAGGCTGCACAAAGCTCTTTATGGTTTAAAACAGGCACCTAGAGCCTGGTATGGAGAGGTAGACACCTACTTCACTAAGTGTGGTTTTGAGAAAAGTCTAAGTGAAGCTACATTGTATACCAAGACAAGGGGAGACAATGACATTCTAATTGTCTCTATCTATGTAGATGACATTATCTATACAGGAAATAGCAAGGAACTGTTGAATGAATTCAAGGAAGATATGATGATGAAATATGAGATGACAGATTTGGGCCTTCTACATCATTTCCTTGGTATGGGAGTGGTTCAAACAAGATCCAACATATTCATCCACCAAAGGAAATATGCAAGCTCTCTATTGAATAAGTTTGGTTTGAATGAGTGCAAGACTGTGACCACACCCGTTGCAGCAACTGAGAAGCTAACTAAAGATGATGGAAGTGGAGCAACAAGTGAGGAGCAATATAGAAGCATTGTAGGTAGTCTCTTGTACCTAACTGCTACTAAACTAGATATTATGTATGCCTCTAGCTTGCTTGCTAGATTCATGCACTGCCCTACAAATAAGCACTATGGAACTGCCAAACGAGTGCTAAGGTACATTAAGGGGACTCTAGAATATGGTCTAGAGTATGTGAAAGGAAAAATGCAGTGCTGATTGGTTTCTGTGACAGTGACTGGGGTGGATCAATTGAAGACAATAAGAGCACATCTGGATATGCAGTCTCCTTTGGCAGTGGTGTTTTCTCTTGGGCTTCAGTCAAGCAAAACTGTGTTGCATTGTCTACTGCAGAGGCAGAGTACATCAGTGCATCAGAAGCTACTGCACAGGCCATTTGGCTTAGATTTGTGTTAGAAGATTTTGGAGAACTTCATACAGAAGCAACTCCATTGCAGTGTGACAATACATTTGCAATTGCCATTACCAAGAATTCTGTATTTCATCAGAAGACAAAGCACATTGATAGAAGGTATCACTTCATCAAAGATGCACTACAAGAAGGTATTATTGACTTGGTGTACTGTCCTACAAATGAACAACTTGCTGACATCTTCATCAAACCATTAGCCAAGGATCGATTCAATTATCTCAGGAGTATGCTTGGAGTTAAATCAGCTCAAGATTTAAAGGGGAGTGTTGATTTATAAACTCTTAAGCATATTTATTAGTTAGTTAAATATAGTTTCGTTTTAGCTCACTTTGTAAGCCAAGTGTAAGCTTTCTATTTGATGACTAAAGGAATGGTTGAGATCTCTTTGATGTGTAAAGGATCCAGCTATTAAGCCTAACGGTCATATATTCCCTCACACTATGTGCGTGAGGTTGTAAGCAAGTGAGAGAGTCTGAAGGAATATATCATTCCTCTGCTACACGTATAGCAGAGTCATTTTTGCCAAAATACTGTTTGCTCTAAATTCTTCTTTTCTTCTTCATCACTCTGCCTTCCAAATCTTAGAAAACACTAACAATGAGGAGGGCGAATGCTTACTTGTTTATGCATACATGCCTAACAGCAGCCTTGACACACATCTATTTGGCCCCAGAGCAACCCTGCAATGGGATTTTAGGTGTAAAATAGCCTTAGGCTTGGCCTCAGCCCTTCATTATTTACATGAAGATGTGGAGCAGTGTGTGCTTCACAGGGATATCAAATCAGCTAACATATTGTTGGACAACGATTTCAGCACTAAGCTTGGTGATTTTGGGATTGCTAAGCTGGTGGATCGCAGTTCAGGACTCAGACAACAGGGGTGGTAGGGACTTTTGGATACATGGCACCAGAATATGCAAATGGGGGGAGGGCTAGTAAAGAATCTGACATGTTTAGTTTCGGAGTTGTGGCTTTGGAACTAGCATGTGGAAGGAGGACTTACCAAGAGGGAGAATACGACGTGCCGCTGTTTAGGTTGGTTTGGCAGCGTACCTTGCAGGAAATATTCTTAATGTAGCTGATGAGAGAATGAGTGAGAATTTTGATAAAAAGAAATGAAGTGTTTGTTAATTGTTGGATTATGGTGCACTCACCCTAACAGCAAAGAAAGACCAAAAGCAGGCCATGTGATGAAGGTTCTTCAGCTTGAAGCACCATTGCCAGTACTTCCATATGACATGCACAGATATGATCATCTCATGCCACAAGACAATGATTTAAGTCCTTCAGCTCGATGTACCATTGCCTGAATGTCGAAAGGAATTTCATGATCATACATCCCGTATCCTCAACAAAAGACCTGATTTGATCTTTCCGTCATTCAATGTGTCTACCATGCGGTTTGTTCATCTATGTAACAATAAACCATTTGTTGGAGAAGGGTTATGCACTCGACAAAGCAGTTCTGTGGGCAAACCCCACTACAAGTTTTTTGCAATCTTTAGTTGGGATTTGAGGTAATAATGCTGTTGTGATGATTTGGGACATTTGCAGCCATATGCCAGAGATTGTTCCTGCAGTATTTGTTTGTGGAAGACTACATTTGAAGCCTGTATGGGGAATGTGGCTAATTGAATAACAGCAGTGATAAACACGAGTTTCTTTTTTTCTTTTTTTCTTTTTCTATAATAAGTTATTAATTCAGGTTTACAGCACTGTTAATGATGTTCAATAATGTTTATTTCCATTTTAGTCAAATTCTTACACAGATTACCTATCCCTTCTCTTCTGGTTCTTTTGCTTGTAGTAGTTGTGAGGGTCATTCAGAATTTACTGCTTAGATGGCTTGGCAAACCATCTGGGCGCTGATTCTTATCTTATCTTATATACAAAGTGACAAAAATGAATCCATATAAATATGGATCCCTTTAAGTAGAAGCAACAGGATGTGATTAATCACTAAATTATTGAACTGCAGCCAAACTCAATAATTTTTTTTTCAATTTCTTTGCATAAGCAGCTAAATGTCGCGATACTTTGAACATATGATGCTAAAATGTATAGATTCATTTCTATGTATGCTAATACACAAAACATCTGTTTCATCAAAAAATACACAAAAGATCTGTTTCATATTTGCATAACATCCAAGACATGTCAATGTGGCAATGTCTGTTTGATGTTTACATACAGTAATGTCAACTCTCTCCGGATGTTCACTGGTGTACATACATCTAATGTAATTGTACCAATCAGAAACTGATTAGGTGCCAACGTAGTTTTCATTTCTGAATTTTTTTCTCATGGTGATAACTGCATTTGCTTCTTTTAATTGCAAGGAGAAAGAATATGCCATAACAGGTTTTCCTAAATAATTATATTACTTAAGCGTGCTCCTAATTAGTCAGAGAAAAAATAATACTTTATATGACCAAATTAAAGAGAAAAGCAGTCGCTACCTTGTAAAGTGATATATTATCAGTAATTGATGGTTTGTTTTCTTTTATTTGTAGTTAAGGTAAAGTCCAAAACACCAGTTGTATATTAACACAATACACAATGAACCTTTCAACTTCTTCAATGCACCACTGCAATATGGCTTGCTACAACACTCTCAAGCTCTCTCTCTTCCTCTGCCTCACCCTCTCTGCCTTGGTGTACAGCAGCCACGATGACAAGGAAAGCAACAGGAACGACGAGGCTGACAGCCTTCGGTCTAAGCCTCTAATACTGGTCAAGATCTGGTGCTTGGTTTTGGTCTTTGTTGGGACATTTGCAGCCGGAATGTCACCCTACTTCCTAAAGTGGAACGAGGGGTTCTTGGTTCTAGGCACACAGTTCGCTGGCGGTGTGTTTTTGGGAACAGCTCTCATGCACTTTCTGAGTGATTCAAACAAGACTTTCCAAAGCTTGACTGAGAAGGAGTACCCTTTTGCATTTATGCTGGCCAGTGTGGGGTTCTTGATCACTATGCTTGCGGATTGTGTTGTTTCCTATGTGTATGCTAAGCAAGAAGGCAGTGACCTTGAAGTTCAAGGTAGGTGGTTTTTCATGAGTTCTTCATTTAGGAATTAGGCACCATTCAGTTCTTCGTTTTGACAAGTACTTTGTGCTAATAACTGCGTAGGCAGTCTTAGGATATTGGTTTTACAAGAAAAAGATTATTTACTTGATCAAATCCAATTACTAGGATATCTTCTGCTTATACCCTAAACAAGATGCTGACTTCACAATTTTTATTTTCCTATTACAGGAAAGGACGGTCACAAGGTGAGATACATGAACTTTGATATTATATATGTGGGATGTATATAAGTTATTAGTAGGGTAAACGAACTTGCCAGACCTCTAGCACGTTACATTGCGAGATTGTGAAAGAGTACTCCACATTCAAACATATTGCCACTTTATTAATTGTCCAAATTCAATCTCACAACATAACATGTCAGATTGTCTGGTAACATAACATATGTGCCGGTTAGTAATTGCAACTAACTGAGCGTTTTGCTTGTACGCTTCGACAGGGCCACGACAGTGGTCACCACCCTGCAACAGTTGGTTCAGTTGGGGACAGCATTTTGTTGATCGTAGCCTTATGTTTCCATTCTTTCTTTGAGGGCATTGCAATCGGAGTTGCCAAGACAAAAGCAGAAGCTTGGAAGGCTTTGTGGACAGTCAGTGTGCACAAGATCATTGCAGCCATTGCCATGGGCATTGCTCTCCTCCGCATGCTTCCGAACCGCCCCTTCTTATCATGCATGGCGTATGCTTTCGTGTTCGGCATTTCGAGTCCAGTTGGTGTGGGAGTTGGCATCACAATAGATTCCACAACCCAAGGTGCCACAGCAGATTGGCTCTTCGCCATTTCCATAGGTTTGTCATGTGGGGTGTTCATATATGTATCCATTAACCATCTGCTGTCAAAGGGTTACACAGCTCAGCAGGCAGTCGCTGTTGACAAACCCCATTACAAGTTTTTGGCTGTGTTGTTTGGCATTGGAGTTATCTCTGTTGCCATGTTCTGGGACTCTTGAACAATCAAATTCATCTTACGGTTCCTTCGTATAATTTTATGTCATGAAATTAAAAGTCTCATGGAATACATCCAGGAAAGCATTTATTTTTCTCCTTTAATTTTTGGATTGAACACTCTAATGCTTGTCCATTTGGCTGATGCTTTATCATTTATTTTCTGTGTCATTTCGGGGAAGAATTGAATGTGGTTACGGCTTGTATTTTGGATTGTTAGAATAATATCAAGATTGGTTTCCTGTTTAAGCATAGAGTTAAGGTTGAGATAGCTGGGTCCTATCATGTTTGAGGGAGTTTGGGTCGTGAGGGAATTTGAAGAACGTGAAGAGTGGGTATAGGAGAGGCCTTGTGTGGAAGGGACTGACGGCTGAGGGAAGAGGTCAGGTAAGGGAAGGGAGAAGGTGGAAGGGGTCTGGCATTTGTTTTTTCTTTTAGTGTATATGTTTGTTATTGGAAAGGGCTTTAATAGTTTTTCACACACTGCTTGGCATATAAAACATGTTATTTATCTATCTTTTGTAGGCTGTAATAGTTTTGTGCACATTGCTTGGCATGTAGAACATGTTATCAATCTATTTTTTTGTAACTTAAACTTGCCAACATACCATAATTTAAATTTCCACATGTATGTAAATAGTATTGTCTTTCCTATGTCTTTTTAGAACTATCTATATATTTTTATACAGTTTTAAAACCTGCGACATTGCGCGAGCACCCTTGCTAGTAAACCCTAAAGCAAAAGAACAAACTAACAAGAAAATGCCCAAATGGCAATAAAGGTAGAAACATATGAATTGAAGTGGACCACCAGTGCTACAAGAGCATTATGCACATAGTTAAGTTCACAGTAAACTTAAAACCCTTCTGATTATTGTGAAGGTGGTTTTCAATTGTTGACGCTAAATAATTAGGTGATTCCATATTGGCCCATAAAATCAAGCTTATAAAACTTATAACAAGAGAGCAGAAAATTAAAGAAGAGTTATTTTGACAACTAGTGGAAATGATTTCCTTGTGTATGACAAAGAAGAGTTATATTTTTCAAGTAGTTCATACTTTTAGCTTAGCAACACATCGACAACTCTTGGTGAATCAGATAGCTGGAGGAGCAAAAGTGAACTGACTTCTTCATGCTTCTGCATTCAGGAGAAGAAAATCATACACTTTGAAGTTTGTCAACATTACTTTCCTAACTTATACAAGAACGAAAATTGTACAAGGATTTCATCTGCAGAAAATTGCAGCAGAGTCTATCACCGAAACCTCAAATTGTAGCAATGACATTGATTTATAAACTATAATGGACACAGAGAATAAATCTACCAACTACGAATTACTTTTACTGCAAAATCATCATATAAAACCTCTAGGGAAGGTGATCGCTCACATACCTCTATGACATAAGTCTCTCAACTCCATCTGTTACATTATTGTACATGAACTCTGTCTCGACGATCATTATTCATGGAACATATGAAAAACCTCTGTGATTATCATAAATATTCAAAAAGGTGTCGCTTCTTTGCGAGAAAAGAAGTGGCCAGTAGGACCACCACTGGGGAGCAGCGCCAACCAGACAAGGCTTTCAGCACCTTCTTCGATGGTTAAGGTTCCAGTATTGAAGGTTATATCTGTGTTGACAAATCCAGGGCTCACACAATTGATGTAGAAGTTTGGGTACTTCTTGGCCAGAATTCTAGTGTATGCATTCACAGCTGTTTTTGAGACTGTATAGGGCGGAAAGATAGTTGGCCAGCTTTTGTTTTCTACCAAACCTTGTTTAAGGTCTTCTAAATGCTCAGCCAACACTGCATCTATTCTCTCTTTTGTAAGGCTCTCGGCATCACTTAGTACCTCTTTAGCCCATCCATTTGGAAAATTCTGAAGCAACATAAAAAACAGGAGAGTCTTTTGAGTTGATTTAAAAACAGGAACATAAAACATTAAACCAGTAGACTTCATTAAGAATAGAAACACAAATTAAGAGTTAATGCATTTCAAGCAGACCCATTTATGAAAGAACAGATTAGGACAAAGATTGCAGAATTCTTTGTCCAAGGCAAATAAGTTACTGAAATATTTAGTTCTGTTTCATCAACCATATTAACAACTAATAAGTGGAAACATGATCTTGTTAGGAGAATGTAAAAAGAGAAACATAAATTTGAAGTTTTTCATACCATAAGCTTAGAAACACCGGAAGAAACATTAACGATTCTTGGTGAATCAGATAGCTGGAGGAGGGGCAAAAGTGCTTCAGTCACTCTTTTGGTACCATAGTAGTTTGTTTTCAGGCTTTCTTCTGCTAACTTGTAGTTCGGTATCGTCGGTATTTCCCCCCAACGGATTTCTTCAGGCTTCTGCATCCAGTAGAAGAAAGTTAATCCTCATGAAAGTTTTGCATCATTACTTTCCTAACTTATAAGTCATAAGAGAATGAAATTTGTACAAGGATGGTTGGTATTCCTAGAAAATTTCATTGCCTAAGCCCCTAACCTCACCTCAAACAAGGAAATCGTTTTCCGATTAGAAGCACAGCAACGAATTGCAAAACATGAAGAACAAGAAGCAGCATCCAATTTGACTTAATGATGAAGATATATATGATACAACACAGAACCTTACCTTACCACTTACAGCTGATCTAAAATCTTCAGGATTTACTTGGCTTCCAGCAATTGCTGCATTGTTCACCTACACAGTACAACAGTTCCAAATATTTCATCTTTTTATGTTTATCTCAACTTCAAATATAAATCAAACCCAGTATCATCAGTAGATAATTAGATATTATATATTATATATATATATATAAAATAGCAATAAATATTATGCTTTATTGCTATAAGCAGTAACAAATCAACTTAAATTTCAAGATATACCAAGATATCAAGTTTCCCAAATTGGGTTTTGACAAAATCTGCCAAGGAAGTAATGCTAGAAGGATCTGTAACATCAAGCTGATGAAAAACCACAAGGTCAGAGAGGCCAAACTCTTTCAATTTATCAACAGCTTCAAGACCCCTCTTCTCATCTCTAGCAGTTTACACCACAGTGACCCCATTTGAAGCCAACTGCTTAACTGTGCCAAATCCAACCCCTTTATTAGCCTCTGTGACAACTGCATACCTGAAAAAAGAAAAAAAGAAACCCAATTTTGAAAGATAATAAGAAATCTTTCCCAAAAAACAAATGTATATAGAAGAACCAGGCACTACCTCTTTGTTGTTTCTGCCATTGTTATTTGTGGCTTATTTCTAGGCCACAGACAGAGAACCATTATTTATACTTGATATTTTACTTGGTGCTCACGCTCAAAGTCATATTGGTCAGTGCAATGAGGTCATATCTCATTTAGTCTTTGAGTTTCTTTTTGCTTTTGTCCAACCATTATTTGTACTTGATGTTTTACTTGGGGCTCACACTCAAAAGTCATATTGATCAATGCAATGTGGTCATATCTCAGTTAGTCTTTGAGTTTCTTTTTGCTTTTGACATTTGAAGTTTCAAGTTTCACCCATTCGTTTTGGTTTAGTTTCTGGGCCTTTGAGCGTCTTTTTATTTTTTTATAATTTTTTTTAATAGCTTTTGACAAAAGATAGTGTGCTTGGTTTGAAATAATACAAATGTTGAAAATGGTTTCTTTTGTACCCATAAAGTTTCCTAACCTATTTGCATATATTTCTCAGAGTACAGAACTTCCAATCTTTCCATATATCAACTTGAAATAATAAATAAAAATTCAAGCGAAATGTGTTCTCTATTTCATGAATTTAAGAAACTGCAGCGATTTCCAAATTTTTTTTTATACTGCAGAATCATCATATGAAATCTCTATAGGGAAGGTGATCACTCACATGCCCTTCCCCCTTTATAACTCCCCCAATTTTATTTTTTTTGGTCACATTGTACATTAACTCTGGACGATCATTATTCCCATGTTACACTGTACATATACTATAAGTATTCAAAAAGGTGTCACTTCTTGACGGAGAAAGTAGAGGTCGGTAGGACCGCCATTCGGGAGAAGCGCCGACTGTTAAGATGCCAGTATTGTGGTTTGTTTTCAGGCATTCTTCTGGTAACTCGTAGTTTGGTGGTGTTGATACTTCACAGCCAGTCGATTTCTTCAGCCTTCTGCATTTAGGAAAAGACATGTAAAACCCTCTTGCAAGTTTTGCATCATTACTTTCCTACACTATAAAATAAAAAAATAAAAAAATTGTATAAGTGCTAAGAATGAATATATAACTAAATATCTAAAAAAAAGTTTTGTTCTTTCTCCTCCTGATTAATTAGTGAATAAATTCTTCCTTATGAATTGCTTTTAGGATTATTGTTATGCTTCGCGTATCTTTTTTTGATACTAGATGTAATTCTTTAGTGATGTCACATATCTACATGTTGACATTATTATTTGATTGGTTGAGATTAATGAAATATCGTTTGGCTTTAAAAAAAACTAAGGTTATATACATCAATTTGGTTTCACCTGAAGCCTACCTAGTAGTTTCAAATAGAAACACAATATCAACACATGAACTATGAGTAGAAGATCGTATCTCTCAAATTTACCCAGTGGAACTTACTTGCAAGTAAGTCGTGTATTGATCTAAATTCTAATCTCAAAGAAACATGTGCTCCATACAAGTTTCTCTACTAAGAGGAATGTGGTTAACAATGTATGCAACTAATTTTGTTCCAATGTCTAAAAGCTAGGTTTGAGAACCAACCCAATTAGGCAGAGCTTTCCATTCATGAATCAAAGGGAGAAGAGTTGGTGGGTCGTATGGGGAATGTGAAACTGCAATCAATGAGAGAACTCCAAGAGTCACAGGCTTTGCTCTTTTACATGCCAAAAACCAAGTCGCAGGCTTGCCTAGCCCATATGGCTTCTTTATGTTGTGTGTTTTGTGTATAACAAAATACCCTCACATGTGGACGTCACATGTTCAATTTTAACGAAAAAATAGATGGAATTCGTTAGAGCACCTCCAGTCCAAAGGGCAAGGGCAAGGCAAGGTTTGTCACTATTCACGTCAATAGTTGCAGCCCTTGCCTTTTTTGTTTCCAACCCAAAGGGTAAGGACAAAGGTAATTACTATTCATTTTAATTTATTTTTTATTTTTTATACTTAAACCATTGATTTTGGCTTGGGAAGTGAGGAATATGACTAGATATTTATATATAAATTTTTGGATTTTTTTTTTCCGCTGCTGACGTTAGCAAACACAAGCAACAACTTAGGCTTGTGGAGCTCATCAACTGCCTCGTCTTGACGTTGTGCGCTGGAGCCAATTGCTGGGCCTAAGCCCCCTCCTGCTCGGGCAAAAGAACAGAGCTGGAAGTGCTCTTAGAGGTGACACATTGTTACCCAATGCAAAGTCTAGGTGTGACATTGTCAAATATTTTTTTCTAGGTGGTATTTGTGCAAAAGGTTAGTTGGGCTGTCATCACTAGAAAATTTCTATTAAGCCAAGAAAACAAAATTTTTGATGCAATAAGTCTCAAATTATTGATCTTCTTCTTGTTTTATTCCATAGCTCTAGTAAATTCCTATTGAGCAAAGAAAACAAAATGGTTAAAGGTTAGTAGAAATTTCAAAAAGAAATTCAATCAGGCTCCTTGATCAAGGAATTAAAGGAAAATACAGATTTAAGGGCAAAGTTTTCTCCAATATCTGGATATAAGCGCAGGGACACAAGAGTTTGAGAAATTGTTGTTACACCACACCAAGATATCTAAGTATGACAATTTAAAATAAAATAAAAAGAGGATCATTATTTCATGAAATTGGAAAGGGTTTGTTATGCTCAAAAGGGTGAGACTTCTTGTAAATAGAAGTAGAGGCCAGAATGGCTGCCATTTGGAACCACAGCTAACCTCACAACACTCTCAGCACCTTCATCAATGGTTAACATACCAGTATTGAAGTTCATATCTGTTTTGACAAATCCAGGGTCCACACTATTGATGCAGATGTTTGGGTACTTCCTGGCCATCATTCTAGTGAATGCGTTCACGGCTGCTTTCGAGAGTATATAGGCAGAGAGGGAAGTAGGCCAGCCTTTGGTTTCTAGAATATCTTCTTTGAAGTCTTTGAGAAACTCATTCAAAACATCATCTATTCTCTCTTCTGTAAGTTTCTCAGCATCACTTAACACCTCTTTGGCCCATTCATTTGGTATGTGCTGAAACAAACATGCATAGCAGGAGAATTTTTTTTGAAGTTTTCTCATTATGAGAAAATGCATATGAAAAACATTTTCATTTGAAAAGGGAAACCTCTTGACCACAGCAAGACTCAAATACAACAAGAAACAAAGGGCTCAAGAGGTGAAAATTGAAACAACAACCTGATGAGATGCCAAAAATATGAAAACTCTTTGTACCTTTAACGATCCCATGCCAGAAGAAAGACTGACAACTCTTGGTGAATCAGATAGCTGAAGGAGAGGAAGGAGTGCTTTGGTCATTTTCTTGGCACCATAGTAGTTTGTTTTCACACATACTTCAGCTAACTCATACGTTTGAGTCATTATTTCACTCCAATTGACTCCGACACCATCCTGCATCAAAGAAAATAAAGACTGCATATATCTAGTGCATTTTTCAAATTAAATATTTGTATTTGAAATTTTATATATGAGAAGTTTTAATCAAATCCACATATAATTTGGAATCTTTAAGATGCTAAAGGAAAACTTACCTTACCAATACCTTCAGCTGCAGCAGCTCTCATAGCTTCAGGGTCTACAGTGGTTCCACTAACCCCTGCATTATTTACCTATAGATTACCAGTAAGTAACATAGTGGAAAGTCAATGTACTTTTCATAGTTATATGAATTTTTTTTAACATGAGCATGAACAGAGAGATAGAGAAGTTGATCATATACGGTTTCTTATCATACCAAGATATCTAGTTTCCCAAATTGGGTTTTGACAAAATCTGCAAGGGAAGCAATGCTAGCAGTGTTTGTTACATCAAGTTGATGAAAAACGACCAGGTCAGAGAGGCCACACTCTTTCAATTTTTCAATAGCTTCAAGACCCATTTTGTCATCTAAAGCAGTTAACACCACCATGATCCCATTTGAAGCCAACTTCCTAACTGTTCCAAATCCAATCCCCTGATTTGAACCTGTAACAACTGCATACCTGAAATAAAAAGAAAAGAGAAAAGGAAAAATGGTATTAAAATTTAATGAAATATGGGTTGTGGTGGCCAAGGAGTCTGATACAAGTGAAGCTTAAAAACATCATGGAAGCAGCAGGTAGTACTTCTTCGCTACTTCTGCCATTGTTGATGGGATTCCAGATTTGATTTCTCATTTCTGCATGACCATATAACATGGGCTTTGTTTCTATAGTAATTTTTATTCTTATCATATTTTTAAAAATATTCAAGTTCTGGTCTTTGATTGCTCTGTATTGTTTGTAGCTAGGTTCTTTTGTAGATGCTCTCTTCTTTTTTGACTAAACAAATCAAGGTTGATCCAACAAATGAAACAAATTAGCAATAGTATTATAATGCAATTTGAATCCAATATCAAATTTCTCCTTCCTTTTAGAAACAAGTGCCAAATTTATTATTATGTTAGTGAAGGATCCACTGACAATATGTACTAAAATAAAAATAGGAAACGATATATGTATTTAAAAAAATAGTCTCACTCACAAGCAAAAGAAACATATAGGTGTAGCATCACCCTGCTAACCAACAAATTAAAGTGGAGAATATCGAAGAGCTTAAGCCGCTACGATTAGGCCAATAATTTATATCAAGTTGATGGCCTACTTTGGTCCCATTACACATGAGTAATGCATATGTTTTGAGGAACAAGCATGTGCGGTTAGCAGATTAGCACTTAGGAATATTTTAGAGAATATATTTCCTTGTATTAAACAAATTACACAAAGTCCCTATTTATACAAATATAGGAAGTCTACTTAAGGTTGGAAATAATATAGACATGAATACCATCCGATTTACAACAAGAAAGCTAATTGCTAGCAGGAGATTATGAAGCTGACTTCTGTGTGTGCTAGGAAAAGAAAGCCCCCCCACCCCCCCCCCCCCCTTACGCAAACTGGACGTTGTAGTATGCACAAGTTTGGAAGACATATGTTGATGACGTGGTTTGTGAAGGGCTTTTGTAAACAGGGTCCGTAGGTTGATCAACGGAAGGAACAAAGCAAACTTTCACGGACAAAGTGGTTGTCCAACTCAATGTGACGTGTGTGGGCATGGAAAACTGGGTTGGCGGCCATGTAAGTGGTGCTGAGATTGTCACAATAGAGTAGGACCGGGAACTGAAGACGCACACCCAATTCATGAAGAAGGGAGCAAAGCGAAGTGATTTCGGCACAAGCATGAGAAAGGGCACGATATTCCGATTTTGTACTGTAGCGGGAGACAATGGGTTGTTTCTTGGAACACTAGGAGATGAGGTTGGTTCCAAGAGTAATCACATAGCCAGTGGTTGACCCATGAGAATCAGGGCACCCAGCCCAGTTAGTTTTGGAGTAGGCGGAGAGACGAGCTACGACAGTTTGGGGAGTGAAGGTGAGGCTGAGATCAATAGTGCCCTTGATGTACCGAAGTATCCATTTGGCGGCAAGAAGGTGAGAGATACGAGGAGCACTCATGAACTGAGCAACAATTTTGACAACAAAAGATATGTCAGGCGAGTAAGAGTGAGACACTGTAAACTACCAACAAGCTCGCAATACTCGGTTGGGTTGGAGATGAGAGCACCATTAGAGATAGAGAGGACAACCTTGGCAACCAATGGGGTAGATGCGAGTTTGGAGTTGAGAAGACTGGCTTTCTGTAAAAGATCATGTGCATATTGAGTTTATTGATGTGGAGAGTACCGTCCTTATGAAGAACTTGTAAACCCAAGAAATAGCTGAGCGGACCAAGGTCTTTAATGTCAAAGTAGCCACCTAAAAGAGAAATGAATTGTTGGGGATGGGTGAAATCACTGCCAGTTACCACGATGTCGTCGACATATAGAAGAAGAAAGATTGTATGTGAGGCTTGTTGAAAAATAAATAATGAAGTCTCAGCTTGGCTTTGTGAAAAACCCATATAGAGAGAGAGAGGGAAGGTACTGATGCGATGGAACTAAGCATGAGGTGCTTGTTTGAGGCCATATAGTGCTTTGTGGAGCTTGAATACAAGTCTCTCACTAAAAATCAGAAATTTATACTCCACTAAATAAAGATGGAATCAAAAACTGCAAATAACCAAAGTAAACATGGCCCGACTGCAGATGCCATAACTAAATCCTTTTATGCTTCTCACTGACGACGCCCAAAACCACATGAACACGACCCGATGCAATGTCATTCACATATTAATACCCCCCTTTTTAGTACCATGACCAATGATCTCCCTAGTCTGAACATCTTGAAGCAAACAAAATGAGGAGAACATGAGCACGCAGCAATCTAACTGTTCAGTAACTTGCCCAACATATAATAAATTATGGGACAAAGTAGGAGCAAACAAAGTTTTATGTAAAGAGAGGGTAGATTCTCCGTTAACAGTAACCACACTTGTTTTGGTAGGAGCAGTCATAGAATGGGAAAAAGATTTATCATAGGTCATATGATCAATAACACCAGAATTGAAAATCCAACTTGTAACTCGCTGGTCAAAAAGCACCAATGCTTTACCCTGATTACCTTCGCAGTCAACAGTTTCTAGAAGGGATAATTAAGAGAGAATAGTAAAATAATCATCAAGGGAAGAAGCAGTTGTGGACGAGGTAAGCAAACCAGAGGTAGCGTCGGCAACTGGGCCGACGGAAGGCTAGCTAGTTATGGCTACATTAGCTACACCACTCCTTCCATTTTTTTTTCTTCACATGCATAGCCTTTCGTTGCTTCTGGCTTTCAAGGGATCATTTTGGAGCCCATTCTTGTGGAAACAAGTGGCCTCTATATAACGGTTCCTATTACAGTAAGTGCAATGCATGTTTTTTTTCCTCAAAGGTTGGACAGGGAAAAGAAAAACTAGCAGTAGGGGCTTTAGACACCATAACCGCAGAGGATTCAGTCTTTCCATCCTTCCTGAGCATCGGCATTGGGCCTCTTTACAAACAAAAGCAAATGACTCCTCCAATTTGGGCAATGGACTCAACCTCAACAAATCTTCTCGAATTTTATCAAACTCATTATCTAGACATGTAAGAAAATCATAAATAGTCTTTTTGTATCTCATAATGTCGAATCTTCACATCATAAGGGCACTTCATGTTGATTGGACGACAACGGTTAAGTTCCAACCAAACGCTTTTGAGCTCAGCAAAGTATGAAGTAATATCATGATCCCCTTGAGTAATACGGGTTGCTTTACACCTTAATTCATAAATCTACGACTTATCAGACACATCATAATACATATGGGCTGCACTCTCCCAGACATCTTTAGCAGTTGGTAGATCCAAGAATAATTCTACCAAATATGTTTCCATGGTTTTTATCAACCATCCTTTAACAACGGAGTCCTCAATACACCGCGAATCAAAGCCCGGAGCGTCCTCCTCCTCTTCAGCCACCTTCCCTATCAGATAACCTCTTTTTCCTTGGCCTAGCACATGAACTAACATCATCTTCGACCAAGAGCTATAGTTCTTTCCATTCAACCGTATGGTGAACGGGGTAGCAGAATTATCATTGCGAACTGTAACAATTGGTTGTGGCATGTCAAGAGTTTTGCGGGTCTCTGAAGCACTGGATTTGGCAACAGTGCTTAGGGAGTCTAGGATATCTTCGAAAGCCATGGAGGACAAAGAACGAGTTTGGATGGGATTTGCTGTTTTAGAAGCCACATTGTCCACACTAGGTTGTAGAAGAGGTGTTTGGTTCGCGGCACCCCCCAGCCACCTTCTATGTTTGCTGCATCGCTGCAGCTTTGCTGCTGTTTTTGTTTTTTTTTTTTTTTTTTTTTTTTGATTGCCGACGGTAGATGTTGCCTATTGGCTAGTTTTTGTGTTTTGTCTTGAGAGACCAGTGTTAGTTGGCTCTGATACCAACTTAAACTAAAACACAGGATTGAATGATTGTGAATTATATTTCATATTTCTCCATAAGGATGATATATAGATACAAGTACAAGTTGACTTTTCCTACAAGGAAAAGTAATTAGCTAACTACAAGGAATCCTAACTAGGTAACTACTCTAATTAGGTAAAGTGAATCACACTAGGAAATCAAGGCCCACACCAACAAAATCTTCCCTCTTTTGGCAACCCACAAAAAAAAAGAAGATAAAAAAGAAAGAAAAAGGATTACCTTCACAAGTAATACAAGGAAAAGATGAGATGCGTAAACAGTGTAAGAATTTGACTATGTTACAAATAAGCATTCTTGGAGTTCTTTTAAGAGCCCTACAACTTTAACTAATAACTTATGATAGCAAAACATTAGGCCAAAAAAAAATCAGGTATCTATAATCTATCACACTTGCTTTGCTACTATCTATGCTTCAAAATGCAGTATTCCACTAACAAATCGTGCAGGAACAATCTTTGGCATGGCTTCAAGTGTCCCAAATCATCACAACAGCTATTACCCCGACACCCAACAAAACTGCCAAAAACTTGTAATGGGGTTTGTCGATGGAAACTGCTTTGTCGGGTTTATAACCTTTAGCCAATAGATGGTTTACTGCTACATAGATGAACACTCCACATGCTACACCCATTGAAATCGCGAATATCCAATCTGCCACAGCTCCTTGGGTTGTCGCATCTATTAGGATTCCGATGGCCACACCGATAGGACTTGATATAGCGAATGCAAAAGCATAGGCAGCGCACGATAAGAAGGGACGGTTAGGCATCATTCGAAGGAGAGCAATGCCCATGGCAATGGCTGCAAATACCTTGTGCAGAGAAATTGTCCATAAGGCTTTCCAAGCATCGGCTTTAGTGTCAGCGACTCCAATTGCAATGCCCTCAAAGACAGAGTGGAAACACAATGCTACAATCAACAAGATGCTATCCCCAAGTGAGCTAACATTTGCAACAGCCACTGGTTATGGCTCTGTCAGGGCAAACAAAAACAAGTATCCAGTTAGTCTCAGAACCACCACCAAGTAAATGCCTTATACATATAGAGATCCTGATACCACCAGTAGATATGAGAATTCGATAACTATATATGTCTCACCACATTGCCATTTTGACCACCCTTTCCCTGCTCAGCACTCCCTGTAACAAAGAAAATGTGTAAATTGATTGTCATAAAAACCTTTACATTTTTTGGTAGCAGAGGGAAAAAAAATCAGATAAACATGAATTTTTTTATTTTAATGTCACAGAACTTAAACCTTAAGCCTAGTTTTGCTTCTTAATGTAATGTCACAACTTAGCCATGGTAAACAACCCCAATTACAATTCTCAGAAAGAAAACACATACACCAGACAAAGCGAATTTATACTTTTTAGCATGTACCCAAGCTGTCAAAAGAAACGTAAAAGAACAGAAATAAGAAATCCCACATCAAAGCCAATGAGCATTTGGTCTAATAGCACCCGGTCTCCATTTTCCACTATGTTAATGTTAAGTTGTACTAGGTCGCGAGTTCAAATCTCATCGACGACAGTTAATGCTTAGTTGCAGCACGACAGTTGTTGATTTATTTTTTCCAAACATCAAACAGTTGTATATTCAACAAAATCCACTCAATGAACAACCAAATAGAATTCAATTCCACAGAACAAAAATCTGATAACCAAACACTTACCTCGCAGCTCAAGATCGGAAGCAGACCCACCAACTTTGTTCTTGTCAAAAACATACGAAATCACACAATCAGCAAGCATGGTGAGCAGGAACCCCCCACAAGCCAACATAAACGCAAAAGGGTACTCTTTATCAGTCAAGTCCTTGAAAGTCTCATCGGCATCACTCAGAAAGTGCATTAGAGCCGTACCCAGAAACACACCCCCAGCAAACTGCGTACCCAAAACCAAGAACCATTCAGACCACTTGAAAAAGTAAGGCGAAACTCCAGGTATGAAGGTCGCAAAAAAGATTATAATCAGGCACCAAATCTTGGCCAGTATCAGAGGCTTTGAACGAAGGTCTGGACCTGGTTCGAGGTCGTCTGTGGCGGGTTCGTTGTTGTTTTCGTCGTCGGGGTGGCCGCTGTGGGCTAAGGCGGGGATGGTGAGGCAGAGGAGGATGAGAAAACAGAGGAGAAGTGGGCGAGGCAGAGGAGGAGGAGCCATTATTGTTGTTTTTGTTGTGGGTTTGAGAGGAAGGGAGAGAGAGGCATTGGGTTTAATGGGTTTGTTTGTGTGGTTATAAATTGGGAGGGTGGGGTTTGGTTGCTGGTGTAGTACAGAGCTTGGGTGAAAGAGAAACAGAGAATAGTACGAAGAAGACGAAATACGAATTTTTGGGAAGAAGGTTTTGTACTACAATTTTGTTGTGACAAAGACTATGACTTTTTCGACCAAAAAAAGACTATGACTTTGTGAAATGGGTGGTGGTTTTGAGATTTATTTTATTTTATTTTTTGGTTCGAATATCCATCGAAGACTTGACTTGGGAAGACAAGACTTGGGAGTTGGATAAACGTAGTAGCTGTCTCTTGGCTGTATATTTGGGAGGAAAATTCCACATTCCCACTTTAAAACATAAGTCAAGTAAATTCTAGCATAGAAAATCAAAGCAGAATATCCAAATTCTTAATGGAATCACCAAATATCTTTTATGGTCAATTATGAGAATTTACCCTTACTTTCATGACATGATTTTTCTATTGCCTATTTACAAGTTTAAAGTGTCATTGCAAATGGTTGACACTCGATGAATTAAGAGCATTTGAATTTGAGAATTTGTATTTAGACAATTACAAAAAATCTCCGATAATCTTCAAAGATTCTTCATTTTCATAAAATTAACACTAACGTTATAGTATCCAAATTAAAACCCGTACGTCACTTATGATAGTATACATACCATGAACTTTTGAACTTGCTTAGTATTTAAGCAATATATGAACTTCTGGAAAACGTAATGGCAAATTTGTTGAAATTGATTATTATTTATGTCCTTTCAAGAGGTCAAACAAGAAACAAAGGAAAAATCGTAAATTTTATAATCAACGGGAGGTCTATTATTAGTAGACTATTAACTAACGGGTGGGTAACTTGCCAAGTTGTGAATGTCTTGTAGCGTAAATAGACTTTTCCTTTTTTCGGTGATAAGACTTTTTGTTTTTTTGTTTTTGTGTTTTTATACAAACAATAAGACCTTTTGTTATGAGGCTGAAAACCAAGGATGGTGGCAATTGGTGGTTGGCTCAAGTGTGAGGTGGGTCCCATTAAGTTGTCTAACCATCCAAATCCAGTCTCCCTCTCCTTGCATAGCAGCTTCATCCTTGACGGCAAAGCTAATTCCCTTCCCTTTGTGAATTTTTTAAGACCAAACCCCACAGCAACTAACTCTACCTAAATCATATATTGTTTACAACCTAACTTCGTCCGCCATCCGTCAACTTGGATGTTTTGTGGTGTGGCTAGAGGATAAGGTAAAAAGGGGAAGAGGGAGGGTATTGTGATGTTGGTTAGGGTTTAATAAATCTGAATTTGGCATTATTGAATTGTGTCCAATTATATTAATATAACATTCAGTAGCAAGTTTTGAGAAAATGACAAACCAATTAATTGCAAACCAAAATAAATAAATAAAATAATTAATTTTTTATAGGCAAGTATCGAAGATGGGTGACTTTTTTGAGAATTTTGGAATTGCATTCATAATTCAATAATTAAAAAAAAACCTCCAGTCGTACAACTTTATTATGATGAATTTTAGATCATGCAAGAGATTAGGACTTGAAGTTCCTTGAACCTCGTCATACAATTACATCAGGACCTGGAGATCCTTGATGATGAAAATAACATGAGAGTTGGCAGACGCTTACGATACTAATTTGTGAAAAAATGATCAGACCTGAAGTTCCTTAATAACAATATTGTCGGGATGAATAGTATCGTACACATGAATAGTAAATGTACCAGCAAATGTACTCCATAGATGAATAGCACCATATTCATGAATGAATGAATAGTACTTGTATACTTGAACTATACCGTATACATGAATAGTGTTGTATGCATGAATAGTAACATTTTGGTGCACCATTGCTATGTACCTTATGGGGCTTGCAGTTCTCTAAACTCATGGATGAACAATGAAATGTGAGGTCAAAAGTCCCTCAGAATATGGACAATTAAGTTAGGGCATGAAGTCCCAAAATATGAACATGAACTTCTAAGAATGTCCATATCATAAGAACATATAATTTTGGCTTGGGGATCAAAATCTAAATAGTATTGAGAACTTGAAGTTCAAACATTAAGTGGACAATCCTCAAGTGGTGAATTTAGGCTCCCCATATTTTGTTATATAATATGATATGGGCTGGAAGCCCATGGATCTCAATATATCATAAATCATGAACCTGAAGCTTTGTGTGTACATTAGTTAATGTTCTTCAGTACTATATAGTAGTATTATTATAGTTCTTCCTCAATTTATATTTCATGCTCATTTTGAAAATTAAAATTAAAATTATGAGGTTGTGTTTAACTCGGGCCAGAAGTTTCGGACACACATGCATTGAAATATATAATTCAAGAGATTTAACGTGGTTAGTTGAACCTATAAGGCAAAAGGTTACAAACCGTCATTTTGAAAGGACATAAAAACTATAAATGCAGTTTAAGAATTTGCCCAATTATTATAACAGGAAAAGAGCATACAACAGATAGGTTATTTTCACCAGCATGAAATAAGTAGGCTCAGTAAAATCTATCAAGTTCCAGTATGGTTTAGAAGTATCGGACACACATGCATTGAAATAAGTACGCTCAAAAGGGTGAGACTTCTTGTAAATAGAAGTAGAGGACAAAATGGCTGCCATTTGGAACCAAAGCTAACCTCACAATACTCTCAGCACCTTTAGCAATGCTTATTAACATGCCAATATTGATGAAGTTCATATTTGTTTTGACAACACTATTGATGCAAATGTTTGGGTACTTCCTGGCCATCATTCTAGTGAATGCGTTCACGGCTGCTGTTGAGAGTATATAGGCAGAGAGGGAAGTAGGCCAGCCTTTGGTTTCTAGAATATCTTCTTTGAAGTCTTTGAGAAACTCATTCAAAACATCATCTATTCTATCTTCTGTAAGTTTCTCGGCATCACTTAACACCCCATTGGCCCATTCATTTGGTATGTGCTGAAACAAACATGCATAGCAGCATAATGTTTTTAAGTTTTCTCATTATGAGAAAATGCATATGAAAAACATTTTCATTTGAAAAGGGAAATCTCTTGGCTACAACAGGACTCCAATACAACAAGAAACAAAGGACTCAAGAAGTGAAAATTGAAACAACAACCTGATGAGATGCCGAAAATATGAAAACTCTTCGCACCTTTAACGATCCCATGCTGGAAGAAAGATTGACAACTCTTGGTGAATCAGATAGCTGAAGGAGAAGGGGTGCTTTGGTCATTTTCCTGGCACCATAGTAGTTTGTTTTCACACTTACTTCAGCTAACTTATACATTTGAGTCATTATTTCACTCCAATTGACTCCTACCCCATCCTGCATCAAAGAAAAGAAAGATTGCATTTAGCTAGTGCATTTTTCAAATTAAATATTTGTATTTGAAATTTTATATATGAGAAGTTTTAATCAAATCCACATATAATTTGGAATCTTTAAGATGTTGAAGGAAAACTTACCCTATCAATACCCAACAAAGTGAAGATGAACTTGACCAGGATTTCATCACTAGGTTTAGGAAGCTCAAAATGAAGTGCAGAATTCCCATGGAAGAAATGCATTTCATCTAGATGGCCTAGGTTGCCTTCAAGATTTCTCTGAGAAGAGATTCGATGGAATGATGTTTGGAGACTTGGCAGAACTGGCAGACAAGGCCTCCAAGTATAAGGAATTACTAAAGGAAGAACATCATATGAGAAATTCTTCCAAAGGCATGTACTACAATACACCATCTTCCTTAGTCCATCTAGTTGAAGTTAAATCAAAAGAAGGCCATAGCAGTGGCAAGAAAGGAAATACCAATTAAAATACCCGGAGATGGCAGGCTTCTAGCAACTATCATAAAGGGCAGATGATATTCTGTTGAGAAGAATGACATGCCAACCCTAGAGCTAACCAGAAGACAGAATAGGAGAATCTAGAGGCAATATTGCACTTGTACAAGTAGTGTACTAGCCGGAAGGACGATCCACACTGGTATTTACATATGTCAAGAACATGAACAACACACATGTATTTACATATGTCAATTCGACCAGAAGTGAGAACGATCCATAAGAGGATCTTCAAACAGAACAAGCAGTGTACTAGCTGGAAGGACTAACTGGATCCTCTTTCCACCAAGGTTCATCTTCAAATAATCAGTTAGAGCTCTCACAACTACAGGATCATTCTGGAGCCCTTCTAACAGAGGATCAAGAGAATTGGACTGAAGAATATGAAGAAGAACAGGTGTACTATGAACCATTTGCAAACGACCAAACTGGACTCCTCGAAATAGAAGGTCAAGAGGACTAGATTGAGGAATATTGAGAAGAACAAATGGAATACGATGGAGAACTAGATGAAGAAACTCAGGCTTTCGGTGCAGAACTGGAAAGCTCGCTGGAAAGTGATTTAGGCATCAACATGATGTTTAGCCTGTCAAAAAAGTTCAGAGCGACATGAGGACAAGAAAGCACCATAGAAGGAGATATACTCTCCCAAGAAAGTTATGCAAATTGACCAAAGTGGAAGAGGTGCCAGAACAACATAATGTTGCTGTCAAAACAAGCAGAACTGCCATAAAAGTGGCTGCAGAGCAGTTGTGCTTTTTCAAACCTACCAAAGAGATGGCCAATCATCTCAAGCCTTTGTTCATCACCGCAAACTTTAGGGGGACTCCTATCCCTAAAGTAATGGTAAATGGAGGCACAACCATCAATCTACTACCTCACAAACTCTTGACTAAAATGGACAGAACAGAAAAAGACTTGATCCTAACATGTCTGATAGTCACCAATTTCGCTGGGGGCATCACCAAGACCCATGAGATACTAGATGTAGATGTCATAGTAGGAACCAAGAAGCTGAAGATTGCATTCTTTGTGGTAGACACCATTTCTACCACTTACAATGCATTGCTTGACAAGGATTGGATCCACCAAAGCTTGTGTGTTCCTTCCACTCTACACCAACAATTGGCCCTCTAGCATGAAGAGGGTTTTATGGAGATAGTAGAGGCCGATCCACAGCAATTCCTACCATCTGCCTTATGTTTCTAGGCCAAGTACTATCATGATGATCTTGGTCCTTTTACTTTCTTTGGAGTCAACCAGAACGGCCGCCCCCACGGTATCACAGCCCAGAGGCCTATTGAAGAAGGTCTGGCTAGTTCTTTAGAGGACTGGAATAGACCTTTTATTCTAAACCTCTAAAGTTCTGATGTTTAGCTCTGTAGGGGACTTTTTCCTCCAGCAGCTGCAAATGGGCTGGGCTGCTGTAAAAAGGGCAGACTGATGAAATTGTCCCCTTTGCTTGAGTTCGAAAATTAAGCCCCAAAATACCTCGAAAGGGCAGTAGAGCCTTAGGAAGTATTTTGGTTACCTTCACCAACCAAAATAATGGCAGCTTACAGATAATTTATGCATGCTTACAGATAAAATTTTAAGCTTGGCATGAGAGGCATGTGGCATGGGAGCAAAATCAACATGAGTTTAGCACTAAGAGGAAATTTAGGCTTTCTTAGAGGGAAAAAGGGAAGTGTTAAGGTGAGAAAAGAGAGATTTTGTAGGAGATTTGGCTAGGAAGAGAGAAATGAAGAACAATGCTCTTCTGGCAGCTTGACAGATACTCTGTTTGCCAGAAGAGAAGAATGGAGAAGATGGTGAACAGTGCACGAGACTGCTGGGTTTTTGCAAGTTAGAGAGAAATCTTGCTCTTCAGGCGTGGGTTGTCTTTGTTGGGTAGAAGAGGCCTCATTTTATAGGCGCTGGAAATCATCCATTCCCAAGAAACCCTAATGGTTTCTACCCATTTTGGCTAAGCTTTTCCCTTCCTTTCTCTTCTCCTCCCTTGGCTTTTCCTATCTTGGTGAAATTTCCCGTAGCTGTCTCAGTGACAGATTTCCATGCCCAGCCATTTCTTTTATTGCTTTATTCTCTCTTTTCCATGGCCAAGTCTGATGGGAAAAGGAGTTGGGAAATATATGCTGGTTCGAAGGGTGTTTCTGGCAGCTCGCATACTAATATTCTTTGGTTCCTTGAATGTTTCTTGCTTGGAACTTGCTCCCCCCATGTCTGGAGGCTTTGTTTAATGAACCTGCAGACCTTCTCTACGTGGCTTCTATTTTTCCAGCAAAGGGCTGAGGCTTTTGTGGGCTTATTGTGAAGCTTTGTATGGGCCAAGGTGGTTCATTAAATAAGTGGGCTATTTTGTTAAATATTGGGCTTTTGAGTCAATAGGCTATTTGGGGCTATTTGGGCTATTTCTTTTCCTCTTGTGCTCACCCACATGTTTGGGCCTAAGAAATGGGCTTGAGTCTCGAGGCTCCCAAGCAACCCGAGACTTTCCATTTCTCGGCCCATCAATGGGCCTCATGTTGATTTATTACCATCCATACCACAACCCACTCAAGCAAGCCCCGGGCATTCGAGTGGCTTGGGCCCACTTAGGCTTGTAGCGTGGTTGGGTGTGTAATAATGATTTCCTGCTTGGCATGGCATGGCATGTCGCTTGGCATGACACATCGCTTGGCATGCTTTTTATTATGCTTGATGGGATAATTAGCATGGATTTGTAGGGCCGATATATTCTAGCATGACGAATTATTTATTTAGCATGGCATGTGAATTGCAACTCGCATGTGGCGGGTTTTTGTGTACTCCGCTTTATGTCTTTCCTTGATATAGTGTCATTTTGGGCCGATAATTTATTCGGGCCCGACCGTGGATTTTTTGGGCCTCAACAAGCTCAAACCAGCAAGCAAAGGATAAAGCTGCGACAATCTGATCAATTACAAATAGATTGTTGGTATATTGGGAAGAAAGGAAACTCTCGATGCAGAGTCCAACCGTTAACATGGCAGAATTCATGCATGAGAGTGCAAAAGAACAGGAGGAAAATTTACAAGATGAAGAATTGGAATTTGGACAAGCATCATTGGATGACTCCTTGCCAGAAGTGGAGGACCCTTTATAGGAAATAAACCTAGGAACAGAAGATGATCCCAGGCCTACGTTCATCAGTGCATTGCTAGAAGAACCATTGAAGGGTGAAATCATTACACTTCTGCACGATTTCAGAGATTGTTTCGCATGGCATTACCATAAAATACTTGGACTAGACAGGGGATTGGTGGAGCACAAATTTCCAATAAAGGAAGGATACCTACCAGTCAAGCATGCCAGAATAAGGATGTTCATGGAGACAGAATTGAAGGTTAAAGAAGAAATAAAAAGGCTAGTTAAAGCAGGCTTTATCAGACCAGCCATTTATACTGATTGGTTGTCCAACATTGTACCAGTTCTTAAAAGAAAGACAGGAGCAGTCAGGGTTTACGTGGACTATAGGAACCTAAACAAGGCATCTCCCAAAGATGAATACCCCATGCTAATGGCAGATATGCTAGTAAATGGAGTTGCTCATAACCAAATGCTATTATTCATGGATGGCAATGCCAGCTACAATCAAATAATGGTGGCAGAAGAGGACATCCACAAAACTGCTTTCATGTGTCCAGGACATGTACGCGCATTTGAATACGTTGTAATGTCTTTTGGCTTGAGAAATGTTGGGGCTACCTATCAAAGAGCGATGAATTCTATGTTCCATGACATGATAGGCCATTCCCTAGAAGTATACATAAATGATGTGGTGATTAAGTCTCTAGAAAAGGGAAATCAAGTGTCTAATTTGAAGGCAGCTTTCCTAAGAATGAGACAACACAAGTTGAAGATGAACCCCAAGAAGTGCGTCTTTGGGGTTCAAGCTGGCAATTTCTTGGGATTCTTGGTTCATCAAAGGGGTATAAAGATTGACACGAACAAAGCGAAATCTATTATAGAAGCATTGCCACCTCAGAACAAGAAAGAACTACAAAGTCTCTTGGGGAATATCAACTTTCTCAGAAGGTTCATATCCAATTATGCCGGGAAAATCCAGCCATTTAGATGGGAAGAACAACACCAACAAGCTTTTGAGGAAATCAAACATTACCGCTCTAGTCCCCCAGTTCTGTCTTCACCCAATAGGGGCAGACCACTCAAATTATATGTCTCTGCATCGGAAGTATCTATTGGGAGCCTTTTGGTTCAAGACAACAAGAAAGGGAAGGAGCATGCAGTCTATTACCTGAGCAGAACTCTGACAGAAGTGGAAAGAAAGTACTCTGCGATTGAAAGGTTATGCATGGCTTTGTACTTCACTACCATAAAACTCAGACATTACATGTTATCCTTTACCATTTACATCATTGCCAAGACAATACATGCTCACACGGCAAATGTTGAGAGGCATAATAGGTAAATGGACTCTGGGCTTATCATAATTTGCCTTCAGATATGTCCCTTAGAAGGCTATCAAAGGGCAAGCTGTTGTAGATTTCTTGGAAGATCATCCAAGAGAAGAAATTGAGAACATGAATTCCATGGATATAACCAATGCAGATATACTAAATAGAGCTCACATATGTCTCAATAATCCCATATACTCAGTCCATCTCACCCTTTGGAAGTTGTATTTTGATGGATCTAAAACCGACCTGGCCTCTGGAGCAGGAATTGTTTTAAAAGATCCATTGGGGATCAGACACTGTTATTCATTCCAGCTAGATTTTCAATGCACTGACAACAGAGCAGAGTACAAAGCCTTGATTATCTGTCTCGAGATGCTAGTAGAACTAGGAATCCAGTCTGTGGAAATCCAGGGAGACTCCATGCTTGTTCTGAAACAGATTGTTGGAGAATATAAGTGTTTGAATCTTTCCTTAGCTGTTTATTTAATGGCAGCCAGAAATCTCCTGGCTGAATTCAGGGAAGCAACTTGGGAACATATCTAAGAGAAGAAAATTTGGCAGCCAATGAAATGACTCAATTAGCAATAGGGGTGCAGATTCCTTAAGATTGCGTCCAGAGGATCATCAAAGTAGGCAAGAGGAGTCTACCGTCTGTTTTGACTAGGGGAATGGAGATAGATGTCAATTCTGCCATAATGACTGAGAAAGATTGGAGATTGCCTATAATTAATTATTTGTAATATCCGACCATTCCTTCTGAATAAGAATCATGGCTTTAAACTACGTGATGTGGAATGGAGATTTGGTCCAAAAAAGCAAAGTTGAGGTATTCCTGAGATGCCTAGAAAAGGAAGAATACATGAAAGTTATGGGGGAAGTCCACGAAGGAATCTGTGGAGCACACCAAGGTGGAAGGAAAATGTGTTGGCTGATCAAAAGGTACAGTTATTTCTGGCCTACCATGATGAAGGACTGCAAAAAATATTCCAAAGGATGTGAGGCTTGCCAGAGACATGGACCAATCCAACAAACTCCCTCAGTCCCCATGAATCTAGTCGTCAAGCCGTGGCCATTTAGGGGATGGGCAATGGACCTCATTGGAACGATCTATCCAGCCGGTAGCGAGCAACACTGTTTCATCATTGTGGCTACAGATTACTTCACTAAATGGGTAGAGGCTAAGCCAGTCAAATCCACCACATTTTAAGAGATCATCACTTTTATTGAAGAGCAGATTGTGCATAGGTTCGGCATACCAGAATCGATCACGACTGATAGAGGGACTTTTTTCATATCTAGGGAAATGCAAGATATGGCAAGTAGGCTCAAGATCAAGTTACTCCAGTCCACTCCTTACTATGCTCATGCAAAATCAAGCAATAAGGTGATCATTAATATCATCAAAAAAATGCTTGAAGAAAATCCAAAACAATGGCATGAGAAATTGTCATAAATCTTATGGGCTTATAGAACTTCAAAAAGATAGGCAACTGGTATGACTCCCCTATGCTCTAACCTATGGACATGACGCAACTTTGCCCATGGAAATCACAGTCCAATCATCAGAATTGCCCAGCAGCATAACTTGGTTGGAGAAGACTATTCACAAGTAATGCTACTAGAATTGGAGGGATTGGATACAAGCAGAATTAACACCCTCAACAAACTCCTGGTAGGAAAAAAAGTTGTGGCAATGGCTTATAATAAGATAGTAAAGAACATGAGCTTTGAAGAAGGATAGATTGTCTGGAAAGTAGTTCTGCCCCTTGGAACCCACGTGGCTGGTTATGGAAAACGGTCACCTACATGGGAAGGTCCCTTTTTAATTAAACAAATCCTAGGACTAGGGGCATACATATTACAAGATCAAGATGGAGAAATCCATGTTGCGCCAATCAATGGCAAATGGTTAAAAAAGTTCTATCCAACTATGTGGGATTCACAAGCAGTACAAATCGATCCTGGGATAGAGGAAGAAATGGGTAGAACCACTACTTGACTTTTGAGTTACTTAATGTAAATATGTTGGTCCCTTTTTGTCTATTTTGCCACGCTTTGATGTTTAAATGAGGAGAAAAGGTGAAAATGCAAGATTGGCATAAGTAAATAAATAGAACCTCTTTTCATTTCATAAATGTCATTAATAAATAACTGAGTTCTTATTACGAAAATAAACAAGGACTAAAGGCCTAGTTTCTTGAGAGTCTCCTACAGTCCAGCCTTCTTGATAGAAATCTCTTTCTGGAGAAGCACTCCTTGATGAATGGAGGCCTCTGCAATCTACAGTGCAGTCCTTGAGGTTGAGACCAGGCTCTGCACAAGGAAGGTAGATTTGGTCTTCGCACTCAATCCACCTCCAAGACCTTTCTGTCCCTCCCTCAGTGTATCCAGTTGCTTCTAGAGGTACTCAATGTGTTTCTCCAGCTTATCAGCAGCAGATTTTGTCTCTTTGTAGTCTGCAACCAGTGCATCCAGTTCTGTCTGGCCACTTCATCTTCAGGCTCTTTCTCAAACAACCTGTAGCCAGGTTGGAATTAGGGATGGCTTCTTCTGAGCACCACCTGTCACTAGGCAATAGTCCTCTTGGTGTAGTGCCTGAAGAACGTCAGATATTCTTCAATGGACCTCTTGGGCACTTTTGCCGACATCAAAGGGATCGCCATGACTTGATCTTCAGGCAGAACTATGCCTAGAAACCTCAATTCTGGAAAGTACACTTGCAGCAAGATCTGGATAATCCAAAACGCATCAGGAGCAAAAATATTCAAAGGATTGTCCAGAGTGGCTGTGTGGAGATTCCTGTACAGATGTGCCAAAACTGTGGGACGAAGCCTTACATCAATATGGTTGTTGAGAGCTTCTACCAGGTGCCTGTATTCAAGCAGAAATGCTGAAGAACGGTTCGGAAAGACAAACCTGTTTAGCCAGTACAGAAGGAACAACATGTGTTGTGGATCCCTATCCCTCCAAACGCTAAACTTCTTCAGGTAGTTGGAGAAGGAACAGTTCTGGTTGATGGTGGCAGGAGAGACAGTGAACTTCTTAGCCAGCCTTTCACAATTCTTCCTTCTATGGTAATCACCAACTGCATCAGCAGGCCTTTCATGAGGCCTGAACCCGAAGATTTGATTCATATCCAGCAGCGTTGGAGTCATGGGGTCCACACGGAAGTCAAAAGTGTTGTTGGCAGAATTCCAGATTCAGAGAACAGCAGCCAGCAGATTCTCATCCTTATTCACAGAATGCTTGGACAAAAGTATGGCATCATAAACGCCAGTCCTTTTCCAGTGTTCTACATACTTCGGAAGAAGCCTATCAATCTAGTTCGACCACTTCACAGCTGCAACATCGCACATTGACCAACGGAAAGAAAGTGATGTGCCTTATATGTACATGCCTGCCTCTATTTAGCACGAGGCCTTTTGGGAGCTCACTAGCTTCAGAGTCATGGGAACTCCGAAGTTAAGCGAGTTAGGGCCAAAGCAATCCAAGGATGGCTGACCCACTGGGAAGTTGCTTGTGAGTTCCCAGAAACAAAACCATGAAGGCAGAGAGGGGGCCTCAAAGCGGACAATATCGTGATACGACGGAGCCGATCCTGGGATGTGACAATTTAGTATCAGAGCCACTTTGCGTGTGGTACGAGTGTGACGACGAGGACGTTGGGCCCCTAAGGGGGTGGATTGTAACATCCCACATCGACCAACGGAGAGAGTGTGATGTGCCTTATATGTACATACTCGCCTTTATCTAACACGAGGCCTTTTGGGAGCTCACTGGCTTCGGAGTCATGGGAACTCCGAAGTTAAGCGTGTTGGGGCTAGAGTAATCCCAGGATGGGTGACCCACTAGGAAGTTGCTCGTGAGTTCCCAGAATCAAAACCGTGAGAGCAAAGAGGGGGGCCCAAAACGAATAATATCGTGTTACGGCGGAACCAATCTCAGAATAATATCGTCTTACTTCACTCAAGGGATAAGAATGGCTAAAGTTCTTACTGACCTAGGTATGGGAAGCCAGAGGAGAAGAACTCTGGTAGCACAAAGGAGCCCCAACATCTTCCTTAAATAGCTTAGCCATTTCTTCAGGGACGTTGCCAAACTAGTGGGGACCCAGAACAAGAGTGTTCTTAAACATATGGAGAACATTCTCATCCAAGTTCCTTTGAGTATACGAATGAAGCTTACTATGAATCTCGATTGCATGTTGATCAACATCATCTTCAGTGATGAAGGAAGGAGGCTGCGAAGAGGAAGAACCTTTGGCATGAATCTTCGGAGACGACATTCCCAATTTCAAAGCTAAGTTAGAGAAAAATTGAAGGATGAGCAGAAGAAACAGAGGGTTTTGGGGAATATTGAAAGCTTAAGGTTGTTAGGTTTTTCAAATGAACAATGATGAATTTTCGAAAGCTCTTATAAAGCTCAGAAAAGAAGATCATGGAAGGAGAGGGGTTGCCCAGATTAAAGTAGTCGTTAAAACACCCACTTCCCCACGAAGTCTAATTGAGTAGGCAGACGTGGGCTAGAGCAACGGAAGGAAATGGCTTGTGTCATTAATTGACCAATCATTAAGTCTAAAACCGTTTTTAAAAAAAACGATTCAGACTTAGGGGGCATTGTTTGGGCCTAAATTCCACGTGCCAGCCTAATTGACATTAGTCCATGTCAGAAAACAGAAGTTTGGGCTTCATTTGAAATCAGAAATAAGCCCAAGTGGTTTTAGAGGTCCAGATCTTTGTGAAACGATTAGCAAAGGATTAAAACCACAAATTAAAGATTAATAGCCATTAAATGGTGACTTAATCTGAACAAATCAAAGCTTTTAAATTAATTTCAGGATTTGGCCCAACTTCTAAACTCTCAGGGCATGTTTGTTACGCCTCCTTGGCTGGATTGGCTAGGCTAAAAGTTAATCCCATGTTTGTTGTCACCTGATCCTAACATTAAGTGGGATTAGTAATCCCAAGCCCACCAAAAACACCTTCTTAGATGTTCTTAGCTAAACCCATGTAAAAATGAGGGACTATTAGTCCCGACCAAAACTCTGCAACCAACTTCACCCAAGCTCCAGCGTCAATCACCGACCACCCAAATGGCAATCAAAACCACCGACTATGGGTTGTAGATGGCAATGGCAGGCAACAACAGGGATGGCAGACGGCGACGGTAGTCGGTGTCGACTACGATAGACCACCATGGCGATTGAAGCTATTCCACTATTTATCTTTGGGTCTTCATCAATTTGAGTCTGCTTTTGCCTCTCTCTCAAGTTTGTTTGTGGATGATGATTTTGGTGTGGGCTGTGGATTTCTGCCATGATTTAGGTGTAAGCTCCTGCCTCTCCCTTAAATTTGTTTATGCAAATTACTTACCACACCAAAGCCAAAGTATCTGAACTGGATGATGTTTTTTGGTTGGGTAGAAATTAGAGGAAGAGAGAATATAGATTGAGAAGAAGAGAAGGAGAGAGAGTAGGGAGAAAAATAGATGAAAAAGAAAAGACGCAAAGAGAGAAGATGAAGAAGAAAGAGCAGAGGGAGAGAGAAGAAAAGTAAAAATAAAAAATAATTCAAAGAACAAGATACTGAATCCAAAATTTAAAACTAAAAACAGAGATGAGTCTTCCCTCTCAACTTCAATCACAAACTTCAAATCATCGAAAACATCATCATACCTTTCTCTTGTGTCTCTTCCTACCTTTCTCATCAAAGAAACATGAGAAGAAAAGACCATGGAAGAGCTGTGTGGACTGATTGTAAAGAGTGATTGATATGGAGAGAGAAGGAAGATAGCGAACTAATTGCAATGCGGTTAGGTTTAAACCAGAGAGATTCTAACTTCTAATCCCCTTTATATTGATTGCAACAAGTATTGTCTTTATAGCAACGAAACAAAAACAAAGAGGTATTGGGCTTGGGTTTGCAGCAGCAGTCATATATGTGGGCCTACGGGCTGGACTTTTATGGTCGGGCCAAGTCGGGCTTTTATGGGCCCAAAGGGGTTAGGCTAGACTTTAGACATCCAAACCAAAGCACAGTTCATGACCCACGAGAAGTTGGGCCAGACTTTTTCTTGATGAGCCAGGCGGGCACCCAACAACCCATGAGCTCATGGGCCAAATGACGACCCCTACATGAAGGCCTCCTTTCAGATTGATCATGAGCTGCTTTGTTGGCTTGCCTAGGGACCCATTTCCATTTGCATTATTTAAACTTACTATTTAATGATTAAGTAGACCATTTGAATGATAGTCAACATCAAAACGATAATGAATGTAATCATCCCCTTTGTTGCCCAAGGGGAATTGCAAAAATGTGTCTTCAAAGTGGATTTCCATTTGATCAACGGGCTTTTCAAGTAGCAGTGCAACTCCTCACGAACACTTCCAAAATAGAAGTCTGAGATGACAACCCCTTTGCCAAGGTCGTTAATCAGAGTAGACACCTCATTGTGGTCGCTTAGCATATTTATAAAAATTCTTTTCTTAACAAGCAACTCCACATCCATCGGTATGTTCACAAAATCATCCGAGATGGAAAGATAACTGTTTACGTAAGAAGAGCAGTGACGACATTGCTGAAAGGCAACAATATTTCTAAACAAAAGCTCACTGCCGTTGTGAATCAGTAATCATGGAATTTCTAGAATTTCATCTAGGAATCATGGAAGATAAGCTTGTGCTTGATCCCCACACAATTTTCACTCCATCCATCTATAGTTCGATGATGCTCGGTGCACTTATAACTTTCACTTCCCCTCCTATATTAATAATATGTGAGTCCTTGGGGAGATAAAATAGTCTTAGAAACGCAATAAAGTGTTATACTTTCAAACTTGAAGAACCTTAGCATCCCCACATTTTGTACGATGCTCGTCCAACCAAATGTCATATTGATGAACTCAGAGGCGAGTTCCTTCATCAAAGGAATGACATAAGTACTGTTACTAATGGCAGCGGTTGCAGTTCTATGTAGTTCAAGAAGATCCTCAAGTACTTGATTTTCCAACTTGAGCATGTCTGGCGTAATATAATTTATTATCCAGGACTTGCTGGAGATGCTATCGTGGTCTTCCACTCCAAATGTGTTGAAACAGTGACCACATAACTTCAACAAAATCTCTATCACGAAGGTGGCATCAACCATCATGATTTGTACGATGCCGGCGCTACTGAACTCAATGACATTTCAACTCGTGGAGCTTCATTGTTTCTTGCCCTTCTCCTCCTCATTTCAACTCGTGTGAGTTTCAGTTGAGAAGAAAAATTAGAATTTAATTCATCCAAATTAAATGCATATATACTGAAATTAATTTTTAATTAAAACATAGAAACTTGGGGAGTTTAATATCTAGCATTTTGCTATGACATTTTGCGTACTTTAAACTAGGCCTCGTTAATGGGCTGAGCCAGGCTGGACTTTGAAGAGGTGAGAAAAAATAACGAGCTGTACTTGTTTAGAAAATTCGAAGCTCAAGGCCGGCTCATGGTCTAGGCTTGAGAAAGCCCATCGAGCTGGGCCAAAATGGGCCAACTTTTTTTTGTCTTCTATGTTTTGCTGTGTTTCTATGTCTCTTTTTTTTTCATAGTTCTATATTACATTTGTCTATATGTTTATGTCTCCGTTTTTTTTTTTTCATAACTTCATAGTTTTTTTCTTCTTCCATAAATATGAAGATATAGTTATACAACCGCCATATTGATACAATCATATTTTATCCCCTACTTCATTTTTTTAAGTTATTTCAATAATAATAGATAATGATTTTCTCTATCTTTCATTCAACTTGGTTTTTATATATTTATTTATATGTATGTGAGCCCTCGAGTCAGACTTTTATGGGCGGGATGGATCGGACTTTCTTAGGCTCAAACGAGCCGGGCCGAGCTTTAGAAACTCAAGTCAAAGCTCGGCCCACTTAATAATGGGCCGGACAGGCCAATGGCTCATAATGGACTAGGCTGGTTGGTCCCCCATCAGCCCATAGGCTTGCGGGCCTAATCATGACCCCTACTTTTAATATCCCAGCACATAATATATGGAGAAAGCATAAACTTAAGGAGATTATGGGACACATGTACAGAAAACTTTGTTGATTATTAATTGTACAAAATTTTTTTCACAGCATATGTTAATACCATAACTAGTCAGCACCAGTTGGCCTCACATGCCTAAACAAGTGGACCACTCATGTTGATCCCCCATAGGCCACAAGTACCAAGATGACAAGGCCATGCCTTCTCCTAGCTAGTTGCACGTGCTTTCCCTTCAAAATGGTTCCCCACGCCTAGCATGGAGGAAAGGCAACTTGCCTCACCTTTCACTACAAATGGAAGAGACCACCTCCCAACTAGGCCTGGTCAATGGGCCACGATGGGCTAGCCCGCCCCAAATTTAATAGGTTTGGATCGGGCTGGGCTTGAAATAGCATCGAGCCGGGTCGGGCCGAAATGAACCTATTTTTTTTTTTTTTTTTTTTTTTATTTTTTTTTTTTTTTAAGTTTTGCTGTATTTCTATGTTTCCCTTTCCTTCATAGTTCTCTATTTACATTTTTCTATATGTTTATGTCTCAATTTTTTTCTTTGTTCATAACTTCATAGTTCTTTTTTTTTCTTTCCATAAATATGAAGGTATAGTTATACAACCGCCATATTAATAAAATCATATTTTATCCCATACTTCTTTTTATTTTTTTTATTTTTTGTAGTTCTTACAATTTTAATACATAATGATTTTCTCCATTTTCATTTAACTTGGGTTTTGTTTATATATTTATTTATATGTGTGCGAGCCTGTGGGCTAGGTTTTTATGGGCGGGCTTTCTTGAGCTCAAACGGGTCGGGCCTATGGGTTGGGTCAGGCTTTAGACACCCAAGCCCAAGCTTGACCCAACCAACAATGGGTCAGGCTTACCCATGGCCCATAACGGGCTAGGCTGGGCTTTTTCTCGATGGGCTAGGTTGGCCCCCATCGGCCCATGGGCTCGTAGGTCTAATGATGACCCCTACTCCTAGCAAAGGAAGACAAACCCATTTCTCCTCTCCATGGGCATATCAGGAGAGATCCAAGAAGCTCTCCTCTCTCTAGGATTCAAGCTCTTAAGCCTCTCTATGTATATTGTAATACTCTTCCTACCCTTCTCATCAAGGACGCATGAGAAGAAAAGACCCTAGAAGGGCTGTGTGGACTGATTGTAGAGAGTAATTGATGCGGAGAGAGAAGGAAGATAGCTAACTAATTGCAATGCAGCTAGGTTTAAACCAAAGAGATTCTAACTTATGATCCCCTTTATATTAATTGAAAAGGCAAAAAAACCCAGAGAGTTGGGCTTTGGTTTGCTGCAGGTATTGTCTCTCTAACAACGAAACAAAAACTGAGTGGTATTGGGCTTGGGTTTGCAGTAGCAGTCATATATGTGGGCCTATTGCTAGGCTTTTATGGCCGGGCCGGGCCTTTATGAGCTTAAACGGGATGGGCTTATTGGCGGGGCTGTGCTTTAAACACCCAAACCTAAACCCAAGCCATTGAATAATGGGCCGGGCCCACCCATGGCCCACAACAGACCTGGCCGAGTTTTTTCTCAATGGCTAGACAAGCCCCCACTAGCCCATAAACTCGTGGGCCAAATGATGACCCTACATGAAAACCTCCTTTCAGATTGATCATGAGCTGCTTTATTGGCTTGCCTAGGGACCCATTTCCATTGGATGGATGAAAGGTTAGCTCCAATTCCATAATCTTTCGTGCATGCAAATTCAATTGGAAATATTAAGTTAATAATATTATATTACTAAAATCATTAAAGAATATTTATGGTTACTATTATTTAAACTTACTATTTAATGCTTGAGTAGACCCTTTGGATGATATTCAACATCAAAACGATAATGAATGTTATCATCTCCTTTGTTGCCCAAAGTGAATTAAAAAAATGTGTCTTCAAAGTGGATTTCCATTTGATCCACGAGCTTTTCAAGTAGCGGTCCAACTCCTCACAAACACTTCCAAAATAGAAGTTTGAGATGACAACCCCTTTGCCAAGGTCGTTAATTAGAGTAAACACTCATTCTGGGCGCTTAGCGTATGTATTATAAAAATTCCTTTCTTAACAAGCAACTCCACATCCATTGGTATGTTCACAAAATCATTCAAGATGGAAAGATAACTGTTTATGTAAGAAGACAAGCCATGACATTGCTCAAAGGCAACAATATTTCTAAACAAAAGCTCACTGCCATTGTGAATCAGTAATCTTGGAATTTCTAGAACGTGAATCGTATGGCAGATAAGCTTATGCTTGATCCCTACACAATTTTCACTCCAGCCATCTGTAGTTCGGTGATGCTCGATGCACTTACAACTTTCACTTCCCCTCCTATATTAGTAATATGTGAGTCCTTGGGGAGATAAAATAGTCTTAGAAAAGCAAGAAAGTGCTCTACTTTCAAACTTGAAGAACCTAGCATCCCCATATTATGACATCTCTATCACGAAGGTGAGGTCCACAAAGGTGAGGTCCATCATCAATGGAATGACATAATAACTGTTATTGTCGGCAGCGGCTGCAGTTCTATGTAGTTCAAGAAGATCCTTAAGTATGCAAAATGGTACTTGATTTTCCAGCTTGAGCATGTCTGGCATAATATAATTTATTATCCAGGACTTGCTAGAGATGCTATCATGGTCTTCCACTCCAAATGTGTTGAAACGGTGACCACATAACTTCAACAAAATCTCTATCACGAAGGCAGCTGTAGACAAAGAAATTTTGGCGCAACAAATTCCATTAGATAAGAAAAATAATTAGGGTTTGGTGGATTGAATTGTGGGCCCCATAATTCATCCATGTGGCATATGACTCATCAAAATTAGATTAGTTGTCAAAAGTGACATGTGTCGACATCCGATTGAGTGCATCAAACGGTTCAAAGTGAAGACAAAATTAAAGGAAAGAATCTTCTGTGATTGACTTCAATTTAAATCAAATATTAATCAAGTCAATCAATCGAAGATAATTTGGTTAAATTGCCAAATTATTGGAATTGATTTGAAATCAAATCAGAATTCCACAAAGGAAGGTCTTAAAGACGGAAAGCTATTTAGGTCAAGCATCCGGCAGGAGCCTATAAATAGGAGGCCTTAAGACAAAAGAAAGGAGCTAAGACAAACCAAGGGTTTAGAAGAAACAGAAAACTCTCTGCATTCTTCACCTCACTTTGGAAGAGCCACCAAGCACAACAAATACGTGCTGGTTCCTCTACCCTAGAAAAATCCAAACACCAAACAAGCCTTGTGCCACCCGTTTGATCAAGATCAAGTCTCTTTGACTCTTGTATCAAACACAAATTTTCTTTAAACACTTTGGAGATCGAATCAGAGGATTCAATACAGGGATTGTAACCCTAAATTTCATTAATTCAAATATTATTTTGTACATGTGTTCTTGTCTCATATGTCGCAAGATATTCGTGTTTATAGTGGCATCAACCATCATGATTTGTACAAAGTCCTTGCTACTGAACTCAATGACATCAGCATAGCAAGCGCGCAAGTTTTCTTCTTGATCTTTTATCTTCTTCATGTAGATCTCCAAGCGTAGGTTGACCCTATGCAGAACTTTTTCAGGTAGCTCCTTTTGAGTTCTTCCATGGGTTTTAAGTCTCCCTTGCCATGATGGAGTGGGCCTATTGATATTACTGAAGGCATGTAGACATCTTTGCTTTTGCATAGTAGATAGACAGGAACTCTATAGATGCAATGTCCTTCTCTTGAGACAGATGTTGGATGGAAGCTACCAATAAAATATAGGGATTTTCTATATTTATTGGAGCTTCATTGTTTCCTACCCTTCTCTTCCTCATTTCAACTCGTGTGAGCTTCTATTGAGAAGAAAAATGTTTGAAAAATAAGAAAAATTATAATGTAATTCATCCAAATTAAATGCATATATACTGAAATTAGTTTTTAATTAAAACATAGAAAAATGGGGAGTTTTATATCTAGCATTTTGCTATGACTTTTTGCTTACTTTTAACTAGGCCTCGTTAATGGGCCGGGTTGGGTTGGGCTTTAAAGAGGAGAGAAAAAATAACGGGCCAAATTGGGCCGAACTTTTTTAGAAAATTTGAAGCTCAAGACCAGTCCATGGGCTAGGCTTGAGAAAGCCCATCGAATCGAGCCGGGCTGAAAGGGGCCTACTTTGTTTTTTCTTTTTTTTAAAAAAAATTTAAAATATATGGATTTTTTTGGGGTCAATTCTTTTTTTTTTTTCTATGTTTCTCTTTATTTATTTATTTATTTATTTTTCATAGTTCTATATTTACAGTTGTCTATATATTTATGTCTCCATTTTTTTCTTTGTTCATAACTTCATAGTTCTTTTTTTTTCTTCATAAATATGAAGATATAGTTAGACAACAACCATATTAATAAAATCGTATTTTATCCCTTCATTTTTTTTAGTTCTTACAATGATAATAGAAAATGATTTTCTCCATCTTTCATTTAACTTGGTTTTTTATATATTTATTTATATGTATGTATTATGGGTGGGTCGAGCCGGGCTTTCTTGGGCTCAAAAGGACAAGGCCGAGCTTTAGACACCCAAGTCCAAGCCCGGCCCACTCAATAAAGGACCGGGCCGACCCATGGCCCATAACGGAATGGGGTGGGCTTTTTCTCAATGGGCCGAGCGAGCAATTGTTGGCCCATGGGCTTGTGGGCATAATGATGACCCCTAATTTTAACGTCCCAACACATAATATATGGAGAAAGCATAAACTTAAGGAGATTATGGGACACATGTACAGAAAACTCTATTGATTATTAATTGTATTGAAAATTTGAACAATAATACCATAACTGGTCAGCATCAGTTGGCCTCACATGCCCAAACAAGTGGACCACTTATGTTGATCCCCCACAGGCCACAACTACCAAGAGGGCAAGCCCATGCCTTCTCTTAGCTAGTTGCACGTGCTCCCCATTCACAATGGTTCCACACCTAGCATGGAGGTAAGGCAACTTGCCTCAACTTTCACTACAGAAGGAAAAGACCACCTCCCAGCTAGGCCTCGTCCCATGGGCTGGGCTTGAAAAAGCCAATCGGGTCAGGACAGGCCGAAATGGGTCTACTTTATTTTTGTCAATTCTTTATTTTTTGTTCTATGTTTTGTTCTGTTTCTATGTTTCCTTTTCTTTCATAGTTCTCTATTTACACTTGTCTATATGTTTATGTCTCCATTTTTTTCTTTGTTCATAACTTCATAGTTTTTTTTTCTCTATAAATATGAAGATATAGTTATACTACCGCCATATTAATAAAATTAGATTTTATCCCATACTTCAATTTTTTGTAGTTCTTACAATGATAATAGATAATGATTTTTTTATATATTTATTTATATGTATGTGAACCTATGGGCTAGGCTTTTATGGGCAGGCCTGGTTGGGCTTTCTGGGCCGAGCTTTAGACACGCAAGCCCGAACCTCCCAATCAAAAGCAAGTCGGGCCATAACAGGCCGGACCTGGCTTTTTCTCGATGGGCTGGGAAAGCCCCCATCGGCCCATGGGCTCGCAGGCCTAATGATGACCCCTACTCCCCTCAAAGGAAGACATACCCATTTCTCCTCTCCATGGGCATATCAGGAGAGCTCCAATAGGCTCTCCTCACTCCTGGATTCAATCTCTCAAGCCTCTTTGCATATATTGTAATACTCTTTCATAATAAGATACCAAGTTCTACAATGGATGTAGTCCTATTCATGAATGAACCACTCTAAATTTGTGTAATGTGTGACTGTCCATATAGCCTCTAAGGGTCATACTAAATCACCCGTTAACAGCATATATATCATATACTGCATATAAACTTTGAGACACATATACAGTAAGGGAAAAAAAACACGTAAATACAGTAGGGAAAAAAGCATGCTGAACAGATATTCAAACCTTGGGTATTTTTCAACATTGAAGCCACTAACTACACTAATAGGAATGAGCAATACTGGAGAATCATGCTTAACAAATTTATGTGACTAATGTTTTGTATTTCTTCCTCAATGCATCAGATTTGAACTACTCTCAATGCATCTCAGCATTCAATATATACAAGGTATTAAAAGTTGTTGGAGGTCTGAAAACACAAACATTTACAGAACTATTAACAAACAATTGATATAACTAAATGTTACTGATATGTTCATAATTTCACATGATTTTATATCCTTTTTACTTAGTTTTGTGAATTAATTTGGACTAAAGATGGTGATTTTAGTTATTTTCTGGTTTTTTCAGCTCATGAGTCCCGAAATGTATAAATTCGCCAAATATTCCTCATAATAAAGTATGACAAGATTCCAATTAGAGATGGAAGATAGCATTTTGAAATTTGTCTGTGAACATTTTCATGAAGACTGCTAAGGTGCCCATTTTTAATTAGACAGCTCAGCCTAAACTAATTCTCCGAGAATACTAAGTCAGCAGGGGTATTTTGGCCATAACTCACTCATACGACATCGAATTGAGGCACACGATATACGGCTGAAAAGAAGACATCCAGAGCTTTCCGAAGAGTGGTTGTACGCAATTTTTGGAGGTCAAGAAGGTGTTCAAATGGCATTCGCAAAGAGGATCACGTGCAGTTTCCTTGAAGTTTTAGGAAACTTAGTTTTAATTACCTTTTCTAGTTAGGAACTGACTTGGAAATCAAGTCTTCGTGTAAGGCCACTTGTTTAGGCCCATTCTAACTAGGTTTTAGGTTCTTTTTAGAGCGGAGGTCGGGGGGGGCTCAAAGGTTATATACCAGAAATTTTGGAATTCAACCGGGGAGCAAGGAAGAGCGACCATGCCTTTTCTTCTCTTTCTCCATGTTTTATTTTTGCTTTGTTACCATGATTATGAGTAACTAATTTTCTTTTACTAAGATACAATGTAACCATTTTCTAATTATTCAAATCTTAGTTATGTCATGCTGTTAGAATTTTCATGTTGTTGAAATTTAATCACTGTGCTTATTTTCTTAACTAATGATCTTGCTTAGCTACCATCTAGGTTTTAGGTAAGTAATTTGATGCATGTTAGGGTATACACCATGCCTAATATGAGTTTTGCTTCTTGTGATTAAATTCATGAATGCGCCTAAGGTAAACACCATACTCTTAGGGGTTTGTGTGATTGTGTGAAGTTCTCATTGAACCTAAGGTCTTTTTATATGTTTATATTTATGCCTCACGCCAAGGATAAATTGCTTGTAAGAAGAAGTGGTTATTTATATGTTTATATTTATCAACATAACTTGGGAATTTTGATAGTATGCATGCTAAGGTTTGGATAAGAGGAATTGTGATGAAATTGTTGTATTGGTAAGCTTGTTTAAAATCTTTCACAAATTTATTTAGTTCATGTTTTTCTTCGCTATCTTGTCTTTTAATTTTCTTATTTCAACGTTCTTTTAAAGAAAATATTTCAAAGCCAACTTTCAAAACTCCTTATTTATTTTTTGTTGAGTCATTAGTTTTAAGTTTATTAGTTAGGGTGTCTAGAGTAATTTAGAATTTAAATTAGTTTATAATTCACAAAAACTTTAGAATTTATTTAGTCTCTGTGGGAATGACATTGTACTTGCCTTGGTTGCATTAACCTTGTGTGCTTGCAAATTTATTTCTTGAATTTAACTATCTAATTTTTCAGGTAGTAAAATTATACATCAAGTTTTTGGCGCCGTTGCTAGGGACTGAGTTTAATTCTTTGTGTTGTGTGATTTTAGCTTTACTTTGGTCTTTATTTTAGTTGCTTGTCGTCCCTTTAAAATTTGTGTTATTGTTTTACTTTATTGTATTTCTTTGATTTAATCTCTTTTATTATTTGTTTCTTTGTTTTCCAGCACCACCTATTATTAACTATCTCTTTTGGTTTGTTGTCTGTAGGTTGCTCTCAAATATTTGTGTGCTGTGGTGTGTTCTTTGATGGTTAGAACAAGATCCCAAGGTCAAGAATTAGTACCCTTTGATCCTGAGATAGAAAAAACGTTCCAAGAGCTCTATCGCATCAACCAACGAGCGTTTGCTACTGATATAGAGTCTGACATAGAGTCAATGGCAGCCAACACTAAGCCCTTGAAGGAGTATTCACCACCCACAATCTTATAGGAGCCTTCATGTATCACATTTCCTGAAAACGATGATGTTTCGTTTGAGATGAAATCCGGCACCATTGGGTCTTCTTCCTTCATTCTATGGTAAATCAAATGAAGATCCCAACATTCATATTAAGGATTTTTGCATAGCTTGTGGTATAGTTCAGATCAAGGGAGTTTCACAAGAAATAGTGCACCTGAAATTGTTCCCCTTCACTCTCAAAGACAAGGCCAAGTCATGGTTCACCTCTCTTCCTGCTGGATCCATCACATCATGGGAAGAACTTGCTCAAAAATTCATGTTGAAATTTTTCCCTGCCTAAAAAACGTTGCTACTTAGGAAGGAAATCATGAACTTCGAGCAAAAGCCTCAAGAATCTTTTCATGAGTGCTAGGAGTGATTTTGTGATCTACTACAACAATGTCCTCATCATGGAGTGGAAAGTTGAATGCAAATGCAGATCTTTTATCAAGGACTAACCTCAGGTAGTAGAAACAATGTCAATGCTGTTTGTGGAGAAGGTCTGAGTGAGAAAGATCCCGAGGAGTGTTTCAAAACTTTTGATAGAGTTGCTGCCAACTCTATGCAGTGGGGAGATCATAGATTCACAAGGAAGACAAGTGTGCATAGTGTCCATACAAATCCTGGAGTTGCTTCAGCATCTCAAGTATCTAACTTTGAAAAGAAGCTTGAAAATTTCATGCAGTCAATGACCAGATTTATTTCTCCTTCATCTGTTTGTGCTATTTGCTATGATAATTCTCATCCAACTAATTGTTACCCTTTGAGTGACCTTACGCAGGAGCAGGCTAATCAAATAAATTCATTTCAAAAGCCACAGCATGATCCCTACACCAACACGTATAACTCGAGATGGAAGAACCACCCCAATTTCTCATGGAGCAACAAAAATTCGTCTAAGCAACGCATTTATCCTCAGCAGAAACCTGCCAATCCAAATGAATAAGAGAACCAACTTTGAAGGAGATTATGACTCAGTTTATTCAGACTCAACAACAAACAAACAATAACCTTCAAGATGGTTATCAAAATTATCATGCTGCAATTCAAAATTGGAAGTCCAAGTAAGCCAAATTGCAAATATAGTCAATGGGAGGGAGAAAGGCAAGTTACCTAGCCAACCTGAAGTCAGTCCAAGAGGCCATGAGCACATTAAGGCCATAAAAATATTGAGGAGTGGCAGAACTTATGAGGCTAGACGTGAAGATATTTCTAAGGCTGAAACAGAGGGAAAACAAGCCGCTAAAATTGATTTAGACATGGAGGACATCACCACACTTTAGCCGCACCCTATCCCTGCCATAATGAATGTTAGAGAGGTCCCTACAGCAGCTATTGAGCTTACCAGAGAACCTACAATAGCTACCCCTTCCAAGGAGCGAATATATGTGCCTCAAATTCCTTTTCCGCAAAGACTTCAAAAGCATAAGAGAGATCAATAAACAACGGATATTCTGGAATTGTTTAGAAAGGTTCAAATAAATATTCCATTGTTGGATGTAGTGAAGCAAATCCCAGTTTATCCTAAGTTCCTCAAGGATGTTTGCACAAATAAGCGAAAGTTTGCTACACATGAGAAAGTGATGTTGTTCGAGGAATGCAGTGCAGTTCTCCTTAAGAAATTGCCACCAAAACTTAAGGATCCAGGAAGTTTTACAATTGCTTGCTAAATTGAAAATTTACATATTGAAAAGGCTTTAATTGATTTGGGTGCACGTATTAACTTAGCGCCTTATTCTGTATTTCAGCAGCTAGGCATTGGAGAGATCAAACCAACTTCTGTGAGCTTGCAACTAGCTGATAAGTCTATCAAATATCCACTTAGAATCGTTGAAGATATACTAATCAAAGTGGATCACATGCCTAGCCAACCCGAAGCTAAGATCAGATTCCAATGAGGCCCAACACCTTGTAGCAGCTTTGGATTCGGCACCTATTCAGTTCCTAAGGTGGCGTCACACATATTAGCCACTAGGGACACCTAGCGCCCCTATTTTGCCTTCTGTTGAGAAACCTCCAAAGCTAGAACTCAAGCCATCGCCTGAACACTTGAAATATGCCTTTTTGGGAGAATCAGATACACTTCCTGTGATCATTGCTTCTGATTTGACTGTCATCGAGGAAGAAAAGCTTTTGTGTGTTTTGAAAGAGTACAAAACAGCTTTAGGATGGACCATAGCTGACATTAAAGGCATTAGTCCATCCATGTGCATGCATCAAATTTTATTGGAGGATGGTTCTAAGCCTACCATTGAGGCGCAAAGAAGATTGAATCCTAACATGTATGAGGTAGTCCAAGGTGAATTTTGAAAACTTCTTGATGTAGGTGTGATCTATCCCATCTCTGACAACAAGTGGATTATCCTAAGTCATCCCTAAGAAGTCTAGAATCACAGTGGTTCAGAATGAAAACAATGAACTCGTGCCTACAGAATGACCACTGGATGGAGAGTCTGTATAGACTACAGGAAGTTGAATTCATCTACTAGAAAATATCATTTTTCCTTGCCTTATATTGATCAAATGTTAGAAAGATTTAGCTGGTCACTCACATTACTGTTTTCTTGATGGCTATTCATGTTATAATTAGATTCCCGCCTCTGAGGATCAAGAGAAGACGACATTTACTATCCCTTTGGGACGTTTGCTTATAGAAGGATGCCTTTTGGCTTGTGCAATGCATTTGCTACCTTTCAACGATGCATGATGAGTACATTCTCTGATATGGTTGAGAGAATAATTAAGGTTTTTATGGATGATTTTCTATTTTTGGAGATTCATTTGATACTTGTATGTTTAACCTTAAACTTATGTCGGAAAGGTGCATGGAGACTAACCTTGTTTTAAATTGGGAGAAATTTCATTTTATGGTACAACATGGTATTGTGCTAGGCCATTTAGTCTGATGAATCTTGTGTTATTTCCGACATCAATCTTATGTCGGGCCCACTTACTAAAAGAGACAATATTGTTTGCCGAAATTTTGGCAGTCTCCCTTGAAAAACGGACTTAACCAAATATTTCAACCTGTCAAAGGCATAATTTAAGATTCCTAAACTTTAGCATGCACAATGTAACAGTTCACAGAATAGGCCTTCGGCCTTAAATCCAACCCTACATGGTCAATAACAGAGCAATTATAAGGAAGACTCCAATTTACAATCGAAATGAAGTTCAGTGGAAATTAAACAAATAGAAATGCCCTACAGAAGTTCAGGAGGCACAGTAGAAAATCGCGAGGGAATTAAAACAAAGTTTTCATATACTTGCCCCACTGTTTGAAAAAAAATTATCAAAGCATGCAGTCAAACCATTTGTGTACAATCACAAGCAGTTCTAAAGACTCAGACCATGATCAATCATCCATCCAAATGGATTTCAGACTCATCATAACCACAAACACATTTAACCACAACTATTTAGTAAAACTGGAATATAACCCAGCATTTAATCTCACCTAGACTAGGCTCCAAGCTCCCCGACATTTTCAAACCAAACTCAACAAAAGTAACAGTTTAAGTCGTGGCTGCACCTAGATGAAACCTCAAGCTACTTACGTACCCCTTTGTGAGGGATCAAGCCACACGTAATTCTTATATCGACAATCACGATTTCAGATGATATACGATTACTTAAAGTAAAACCACCGATTAAATTTAGATTCATCTACAACTTCAAAACCCAAAAAGGCATACATTGAACACTTATAAGTTCCTTCCCTTATGTCAGTTCATCCCCGCAACCATACCCTATCCAAGGCGTATGTTGCTGGACAACACTTTCCAAACCATGAATTAAACATTCATACCTGTGCAGAGTACTCATGAAGCACAAGTTCAAGAATCTCAACCTGGAAACGAATCCACACATATACATATTAAATAAATATATAAATATATATTTAATATGTTCCCATAATTATATCTTCCAAATGTGTACCTCTAAACTAAGATCTATGTAAATAAATCCCTGATGTGTTCAACCTAACGCATAGAAATCTCTTTCTTCTAGTTTATCAAAGAATTTTAGGGAGCCTCTGGCCACCTACTTTCCGTTCTATCTTATTCACATTTTGCTTAAACCCATTGTTTGTCGATATATACTCAACTTTTCCTAGCATATCAAAGGCACAAATACATCTTACATCAGGGGACTTTAAATTATTTCTTTCTAGTTTAGTAATGGAGATTTGGGGATTCGAACTTGAAATCTATACCAAAAGACAGGACGGTATCAAAAGACCCGTGGTCAATGGTTTGGTCAAACTTTCCATTTTTGGTCAACGGGGCCTCCGGGTCCCATGACTTTAATTTTCGATCTGAACGTTCCTACGGGTTCAACAAAGTTTACTAAATATGTCCTGCAAGTTTGGTCCAAATTGAGCTGTCGGATCGCTTGAGATCGCACGATCGGACGGTTACTATTTTACGCAAACTTTAAGTCATTGAATCGGAGCATCTGGAGCTCTGATTCATGATCTGAGAATTCCTACACAATCCTAGAAGTACTTAGATCACCATATTGAAAATGACGTCAATCCAACAGTCCAAACATATCAAACCCAGATAATGCCTAATATGCGTAAATCCGATCAACCTCCAAACGATAACTAAATTCAAATCCGAGCATACCGTTGTACTCGGGACAGCATGTTGATCATTTTAGGACCAAATGGGCCACTAGACACGGCCCATGCCCCATCACACGCGCCGGCAGTGCGTGGATGTCTTGAGAAATTCTAGCGATTAGAAAATTCTCGAAAACACCCATCAATACCTATACCTATACAATCAAAACAACAAGTGGAGTAACTTTTGTTCTTGGAGCACGGCCAAAAAGTGACCGGAACTTTCTGGAAACTCGAGTGAAAACTTACCAAATTTTAAGGTTTAAATCGAATTCCAAAACTCAAAAATCAATCCTAATCAACCCAACCATTGGCTAGAACACGTTGAGAGGATGAGAAAGCATTCCTGAATCGACAAAAATGGTGGCTAGAATTGTCGGAATGAACGACAGAATCTTTACGTAAAATTTGGCTTGTTTTCTGCATTTTCCAGCAGCTGGGCTGGCGGCCTACTGCAGCGGTGGGGTGGGGTGGGAAGATTGGGCTGAGCCGATCATTTTGGTACTGGCCCTGCCGGATTTTGTGGCCGGATGAGAGAACTGTCAGCCAAAATGTGGCCGACTGAGGTTGTTGTCGCGAAAGGAAGAGAGGCTTCGCCGGGGAGGGAGAGAGAGAGAGAGAGAGAGAGGAGAGAGAGAGAGAGAGAGAGAGAACAAAAAATCTGGGTTTTAAAAACTGGACTTAGAAATATTTACGGTTGTGCCATTGGACTTCCGTATATTGTAACTTCTTTGTTACAACTCTAATTTAAGCCTACTATGTGTCTATCGGTGCGATCTACATCATGGTGCCATTCAATTTCCCATAATCCTACCTGATTAAAAAATGACCAAAAGGCGAAATTGTAATTTCCTAATTAAATAATTTAAACGAATAATTAAAATTGGGTCGGGATGTTACACAGTCTCTAGTAAACGCATTGTTGTTGATAAAGCAAGGATAGAAATTATTGCTAAATTGCCACCACCAACCTCAATGAAGGGTGTGAGATCTTTTCTTGGCCATGCTGGGTTTTACAGGCGTTTCATCAAGGACTTCTCCAAAATCAGTCGTCCCTTGTGCAACCTGCTAGCCAAAGACGCCATTTTTGAGTTTGATGATTCATGTTTAATTTCTTCTAACAATTTAAAAAAGCTTCTTACTTCTACTGCTTTTATCACAGCTCCAAATTGGAGTTTACCTTTTGAACTGATGTGTGATGCTTCTGACTACGCAATAGGTGTCGTTCTTGGTCAACAAAAGGAAAAGCTTTTACATGTGATTCATTATGCAAGTAGAACATTGAATGATGCACAACTCAATTACTCAACCACTGAGAAGGAATTGCTTGCCATAATCTTTGCTTTGGAGAAGTTTAGATTTTATCTCGGTGGATCTAAAGTCATAATGTATTCTGACCATGCTACTCTGAAGTACCTAATGACAAAGAAGGATGCCAAACCTAGACTCATTTGATGGATTTTGTTGCTACAAGAGTTTAACTTAGAGATTCGAGACAAGAAAGGCTCCCAAAATGTGGTAGCATATCACTTGTCAAGGCTCACACCTAGCCATGAAGAGGAAGTAGACGTGTTGCCCTTGAATAAGTCATTTTATGTACAGCATGGAGTCTCGTGGTATGCAGACATTGTGAATTATCTAATTAGTGGAATTATTCTAGCTGATTCTAACTCTCAGCAAAAGAAGAAGTTCTTGTCTGTTGCGTCTACCCAAGTGTAAGTAGTCACACGTAGTAATAATCTTGGAAGTCCAAGTATCGTATCCTCAAGGAGCAGGTAGACAAATATCTGCACACAAAGAAATAATTAAACGTACCACAATAAAAGTGACAAGCAAAATGAAAAAGTAATTTGATTTGATTGTTGTGAAAATTGAGTTTAAAAATGAAATATCAATAATGGAAATGCTAAGGCATCAAGGTTCAATTCTTTAAACAAAATATGTTTCATTCTCTTTAATCCAAATTATAACTCGATTAAAATCATCATTGAGAAACTTTAACCGGAAGATAAAGAAATTAAAACCAATTTAATTTTTCAATGTAATCTTTTATTAATGATTGTTCAGAAAATGGAGTTGCTTAATATCTACTCTTTCAATTTAAAAGCATGCCAAGTCAGTTCTTAACAATGAGAAAAATATAATTGAACTCATGAAAAGATAATAGCACTTAACATCAATCAAAATAAAAGGATACGAAAATATTGAACAACCAAAAATAAAAGAATTTAGCAATTCATACTGTATATTGAATTAAAGAACAATTCACAAACTTACTCAAAGAACATTCCCTTTAGCCTTAGCTAAAGTTCTAGTAACTCATTACAAAGGAAAACATAAACTAAATGGATAAAGAAATCTGTCGTAGGGGTGCCCTTGCCAAATAAGTTGATGGGTGATTTATAGTAGTCAATGAGGTGAGTGGGAAGTTAATACATTCGTGGTGGGTGATGAAGGGTTTAATTGAGGGATTAATTGGATTAAACATGTGTTGATGGTGGAGAGTTAGTGGAAAAGAAATAACGGTAAGGTAAGTGGGCGTTAAATGGCTATGAATGACATGAAATAGGTTCTTTAGCTTCAACGGTTTTGTCTTCTCTTCTCCCTCTTTACTTTATAATCACAATAATCCCTCAATCAATTCTTCAATAAAATCCGCCAACAATTCTCTTCACACCTAGCTTGAACTTGGACAAATGTATGTCTTCATCTTTTGGCTTTCCAACTTCCTACAGAAGATAAATTCACCTAATAAGTTCACCGAATTAATATAGAAAATTCATAAATCCGGTTGGTGAGAATCAAATGTAACAAGTGAAATTATATTTATTAAGCCAAAATTATGTCATAAAGTCTCCAAAATAATATTAAAAAGATGTAATTTGAGACTCTCATCATTGTCCACGGTCAAATTTTATTTTTGGGATGAAACATACTTGTACAAGCATTTCCCTGATCAAATTATCCAAAGATGTTTACCAGAGAATGAGGACAGAGCATTCTAAATTTCTCTCATAGTTATGCATGTAGTGGACATTTTTTTGTCCCAAATGCATAGTTGATAAAATTTTGCAAAGTATTGTGCAGCTTGTGATCGATCTCAAAGAGTTGGTAATATTTCCAAAAAGAATGAGATACCACTTCAAAGTATTCTTGTGGTTAAACTATTTGATGTTTGGGGTATTGACTTTGTGGGTCCTTTTTCGTCACCCCGAAGCAACAAATATATATTAGTGGCTGTCGATTATGTGTCAAAATGGGTTGAAGCTATGGCGGGTCCCACTGCTGATGTTTCTGTTGTTATGAGTTTTCTAAAAGGATCCATCTTCTCACGATTTGGCATTCCAAGAGTGATCATCAGTGATGGAGGGATGAACTTCATCAACAGAGCATTTCACAAGCTTATGGCTAAATATCACATCCATCATAGAGTTCCTACACCTTACCATCCTCAGAACAGTGGCCAAGTTGAGGTTTCTAACAGAGAGATCAAGAAAATCTTAGAGAAAACAGTCAGTGCTTCAAGGAAGGATTGGTCTCTACAGCTAAACGATGCATTCTAGGCTTATCAGACAGCTTAGAAATCACCTATAGGCATGTCACCATTTTGATTGGTGTATGGGAAAGCATGCCATTTGCCTATGGAGTTGGAACATAAAGCATATTGAGCTGTCAAAAAGCTCAATTTTGACCTGCAGGCTGCTGGTACGAAAAGGAACCTACAACTTAATGAACTGGAGGAGCTCAGACTTGAGGCTTATGAGAATGCAAGGATCAAGCCATTTCTAGGAAAACATTTGTGACGGGAAAGAAAGTGTTGCTTTATAATTCCAAACTTCGACTCTTTCAGGGCAAATTGCGTTCAAAATGGATAGGCCCCTTCCTCGTTATTGAAATTCTCCTCATGGTGCTGTAGAGATTTAGAACATGTCAACTGGGACCTAATTCAATGTGAATGGTCATCGCCTCAAGCATTATCTAGAATCTCACTTTGATCCTCAAGAGGTGGTGTCATTCGTGACATGGAATGACTATGCAAAAGACTGTAAAGAAATAAAAGCTGCCATTTGAAAAAGAAAACACGTCGGTTAATTAAACTTAAATTACAAGACGGCTAATAGATATTAACAACAATGACGGTCAAGAAAATAAATCACGTCATAGATTTAAAAATAACACGATGGAACAGTGCCCCAATCGACGAATTTTAGGAAAACACTACTTCTAACGATAAATTATAACCGTCGTCTAAAGAGGGAAATAAAGGCAACTCAGTTCCATTAACTATCGTGAGAGCTCTTCTGCACTTCGGTTAAACGAAAACAATTGACGTCTCAAAGAATACACACGTCAGTGAGGTTTATAAAAGCGCCTTTTAAAAGGCCAACCACGTCCATTCCTATACAAGTACCAACATGGTATGTAAAATAACAACGATGATACATTGGATTTTGCGGACGTAGTGAAGAGATTAACCACGACCGTTAGTTTACACTAACTGCCGTTCAGAAGTCAGTGTTTTCCAAAGAGAGTCGTCTAACTTTGTCCAAGTCATAATTTTTAGCTTGTTTTATCATTTAGACGTTAGTTCTAGCAAGAAACAGCCGTCGTATATTGGTAATAACTTTGTTCTTTTAACATATTATGACGTTAATATTGCTTTTGAACGTCGGTTCTTGCTTCTTGCAATGTGGAATACCTTTAACACGGCCATTTTTTTCCTGGGTTGCGACATGGAAGATTTTATAAGTGGCGGTTGTTCTACCTATGTGTTGTGGTTAATATATTTTACATCGGTTACAGTATCATTCTTGACATGTAATATTCTTTAGACGTCTATTTTTTTTGTAAGTGTCATCTAAGATTGTCAAAGTTTTCTTTCGTTTGCATTTTTCTAGATTTTAGATGTTGGTTTTTTATTTAGTAAATGTAGTATTTATTAACCACAGCGTTTTTGAGGTTATAAATAATGGTATTTTTTTCAAATTGAGACGTGGGGTACCTGTTTTTACGTCGGCATGTATGTAGTTCTTGACATGTAACATTCTTTAGACGTCTCTATTTTTCTATAACCATCGTCTAAGGTTGTCGAAGTTTTCCTTTTTTGCTATTTATATAGTACTTAGACGTCAGTTTGTATTTTGTTATGGCGTTGTATGTCTTAACGACTTCGGTTATTTGCCGTCGTTGTTTTTGTTATAAAAAATATAGTTTTCCTCTTTAGTAAAGCCAAATACAAAAACCTTTATATTATAAATAACATATAAACAAATTCTTTTATGGTACAATGAAATTGAAGAAAACAAATTGATAGGTAAGTAATAGCAAAATAAAGAATAAGTAAGAAGGTGAGTTTGGTATGGTGAAGCATGTCAAAGACGCTGTCCAAAAGCCTTAGTAGACTCCCTAAGTGCAGGTACTGACGGTCTACAAGACTCCAATATACGATCCCTTGTACACAAACTTAAGATCTGCTATGAGCATCTTCATAGATGGATATAGGTATCCAAGTCACATAACCATTGCCCAAAATAATAATATAAGTAGAGAAAGTATATAAAAGTAGAATAGGAGAGTATCAGATTGTGGTGGTGATTGTGGTGTGTGATATTCTGATGGTGTATTGTCGAGTATTCAAATGTGAAGGAGGAGTGGCCTTTTATAGGCATCCAATAACATGTAACCTTCACCACATTAAACTAGAAAATTAAGTAGAAATAAAACCTGAAAATTAAATATTTATAACCCCACAATAAAAAAAATAAACAACCAAAATAATAAATAAATAAAACTGTTAAATTTTTAAAACCTTTTTAAAATTCCAACAGTTTTATGTATCAAAAGATGGCGGTTGATTTTATGATGGTTTTAAAAACCTTCTAGATGACGGTGGATTCCAGTCGCCTATTTCAATTTTTGTAGTAGTAGTTCAAGGTTTGTGAATGGTGTGTGATGATCCAATAGCCAGAGTAATTGACAAGCATTTCTAATCTTTGGCAGTGAGTTTAGTAAAAAGCTTTGCAAGCGGAGAGACTGCATGCAGAGTTAACTTTCCAAAGTGCTTATATATAAGCAGCCAGTGTTTACCACTTCAAATCAAAATATAATTTTCCTCGGAGGACTTGTGACGTATCGTTGAGTCTAAGTCTTGAGAAAAGAATGTTGGCAAATTCTGTTTGACTTTCATATTGTGTATTTTTAATTACGTTGTAATGTCAAATTGTGAATATCAACTAAACATTCATGCAAAAATCAACTTAATCAATGGTCTAAAATTCGCAGTCTACGAATTTAACGGTCTTATCTTCATTTTTCAAGATGTTCTTTGCTCAAATATTTCTTTTGCATGGTTGACGGGGTGTAGTCTACAACAAAGGTTAATTCCACACTTGGGATGGAAGGAGGACCACAACAAAGAAGAAACTGGTTTGGATATTGCTGCAGAATTATTTGGAATGTTTTGGGTTTTTTCTGTTGCTCTTTCCTTGATACGCATGTTTGACCTCTTTTTAGTGTGACTAGTCAGAGCTTGTAAATAATGAATTGGTTAGACTGAAACGAAACACTCTATGAATAGGTCTGATTTAATAACTCTGATGTAGATCATTTTTTTAATTGTAATATTTGCATTATGCAATAGATAATTTATTGTTTAATTATAACAAATTAGTTTTTTTTATGAGTCAGGTCTTCTTTTCTGGTCAATCTTGTCTTTTTGGCTAACTTCTGCTAAAATATGAATATGGTTTATATATTTTGGGTTAGGTTTTATTCTTCTTCATAAGGAGGTATATGTAGGAGTTTACATGAGTGCTTTACAAGGAAATAGATATAGTAATCAATTAGGATAGTATCTCCTAATTATACAATGATTTGTCAACTATAAAGAATAGGAAAGTAAATCCCTTAATTAATCAAGGAAATAAATCTCCTTGATTAATTAGGAAACTCACGTCAACACTTCTCCTCAAGTTGGTGCATATATGTCACCAATGCCCAACTTGGTAAGTGAGTCATGAAATATTATGCCACAAACAGCTTTTGTTAAGATATCTGCCAGTTGATATTTTGATTTTAAGAATGGTAGGCGGATGATCTTTTTCTCAATTTTTTCTTTAATAAAATGTCTATCCACCTCAACATGTTTGGTTCGATCATGTTGAACTAGATTATGGGCAATATCGATAGCTGACTTGTTGTCACAATGCAACTTCATTGGCTTTTCTGGCTTGAAGCCCAATTATGTCAAGAGTCTTCTGATCCACAATAATTCACAAACTCTGTGAGCCATTCCTCGATACCCTGCTTATGCACTAGAACGAGAAACCACATTTTGCTTTTTACTCTGAAAAGTGACTAGGTTACCTCCCACGAATGTGAAGTAACCAGAAGTAGAGCGTCTATCTGTAATGGAACCAATCCAATCAGCATATGTATATCCAACAACTTCAAGATCCCCATTTTTTGAGAACATTAATCCTTTCCCAAGGGCTGACTTTAAGTATCTACAGATCTGATCAACTGCATAAACTGACTAACCACACTCACAACATATGCAATATTTGGTCTTGTGTGTGCTAGGTATATCAACCTTCCAACAAGGCGTTGGTACTGTTCCTTATTGGTTGGTTCTTGGTCCATGTCTTCACACAACTTGTGATTCATCTCAATGGGTGTGTCAGCAGGCTTACATCCAAGCATTCCAGTTTTAGTGAGTAGATCCATTACATACTTCCTTTGAGACAGAAATATACCAGTTTTTGACATTGCTACTTTGATTCCGAAAAAGTACTTCAGATCACCTATATCCTTCATCTCAAATTCCTGAGACAAATACTTTTGCAACTTTAGTTGCTCTTCTGCGTCATTTTCAGTTACGATTATGTCATCTACATAAACAATCAATGTAGTAAGTTTCCTTCATCACGCTTCAAGAGCAGGGTGTGATCTGAATTACTCTATGTATATCCAAAATTCTTCATAGATTTAGTAAATCTGCCAAAACCATGCCCTGGGAGATTGCTTTAACCCATATAATGACTTTATAAGTTTGCAAACTTGATTTTTCTTGTTAGGAGCTGAATTACATCCTAGGGGTAAGTCCATATATACTTCTTCCAAGTCTTCATGTAAGAATGCATTTTTGACATCAAACTGATGTAGTTGCCAATCGAGATTTGCTACTAGAGATAATAGGACTCTAATAATGTTAATCTTGGCTATGGGGGCAAAGGTCTCCTCGTAGTCTATCCCATATCTCTGTGTGTATCCCTTCGCCAACAATCTAGCTTTATATCTTTCAATGGATCCATTTGCTTTGAGTTTCACAGTATAAATCCACCTGCAACCTACTGTCTTCTTTCCATGAGGTAAGGGCACGAGTTCCCATGTGACATTTTTTGGAGAGCTCGCATTTCTTCATTCATAGCTTCTTTCCATTTTGGGTCTTCTGGTGCTTCAGTTACACTGTTGGGGACAAATATGTCAGCCAACTGCTTCACATAGTGCACACGTGACTCTGATAATCTGCTAAGAGATATATAATTATTGATGGGGTATTTCCCTTGGCTCTAAGATCTATTTCATATTGTACTCGAGGTTTGCCACGATTCTTCCTTTCTAGAAGCTGATATGTATGCTTTGGGCCTTCTGAAATCAAATCATCATGGGATATTTCATTAGTGTTATTAGTTTTAGGAAAAGATGTTACTGAATGACTTCCTCAGCAGGTGATTGGTGCGGTACTGGAGTTAAAGCGAGCAAAATCTCACAAAACGGTTCAATTTCCTCCTCCTGATTTTGATAGCATGGAGACAACGGATCGTTTTCTTCTGGCGACCGGTCTCTGTCTGCTCGCGATTGGTTATTTTGAAGCAGGGTCTCTGCAGTTGAAGAACTAAAAGGGGGCGACCGGTCACTTTGATGCAGAGTGACGTCTTGGGGAAAAAAATCAGGAATTGGAGCAGTGGTGGATTCTCAATTCTCCTCCCGAGCTGTTGAAAAATATAAGTCATGTTTTCGAAACACAACATCTATGGAGGTAAAGACCTTCTGACTAAGTACATGATAACACCGGTATCCTTTTTGATGAGGTGCATAGCCAATGAAAACACACTTTTCGGCTCGGGGATCTAATTTGCTTTGTTGGTGATCATGTACGTGGATAAATACAACACAGCCAAAAATTCGGGGTTCCAAATTTGGGGTGGGAGGTCTTTGGGTATGGTGGTAGAGTATTTGAAGTGGTGTTTGGAAATTTAGGATACTAAAGGGAATCCAATTGATAAGATATGCTGCAAAGACGAAGGCTTCGCCCCAAAAGGATCGTGGCATGATCTTGTAAGAATTGGTTAAGATCATGGTTGAAAAATTCTCCGCCATTGTCAGAACGAAGAACCTGAATTTTGGCATGAAACTGAGTCTCCACCATTTGATAAAATAGTTGAAACCTAGAACTAACTTCCCTTTTAGTTTTGAGAAGGGAAACCCAAGTCATGCGTGTGCAATCATCTATAAACGTGACAAACCATCGCACCCCTTATGGAGCGGCAATTTTAGCAGGTTCCCAAACAGCAGAATGAACAAGAGAAAACGGAACCAAACTCTTATTTGAACTTAATGGGAATGGGACACAATGGCTTTTAGCCAATTCACACATATCATACTGGAAGCTGGAAACATCAAGACTTGAAAATAATGATGGAAAAAACTTCTTAAGATAACCAAAAGAGGCATGCCCAAGACGTTTATGCCATAACCAGTGGAAGTAAAATGTGATATGAGAATGTGAGGAATTGTGTTTGGAGGAATTTGATTTGAGGAATTTGATGTATGAATTTGATGTATGAATTGGATTTGAGAGGTATGTGTATAAGATTTGAGGGTATGTGTTTAGGGATTTTGATAAGAGGATTTGAGAGGTATGTGTATAAGATTTGAGGGTATGTGTTTAGGGATTTTGATAAGAGGATTTGAGGACTTTAGATTGAGGGATTTGGATTTGGGGGAAAATATGAGGAATTTGATTTAGGGTTTTGGATTGAATATGAGAAATTTGAGATAAGGGTTTAGAGACAACCTAGGATCGATTGCTCTGATACCATGCTAAAATATGAATATAGTTTGAATATTTTGGGTTAGGTTTTATTCTTCTCCGTAAGGAGGTATATATAGGAATTTACATGAGTACTTTGTGAGGAAACAGATACAGTAATGAATTAGGATAGTATCTCCTAATTATACAATGATTTGTCAACTATAAAGAATAGGAAAGTAAATCCCTTAATTAATTAAGGAAATAAATCTCATTGATTAATTAGGAGACTCACATCAACAAGTTCTTTTACTTCTCTATATTGCAATGATGAGTCACCCAAATATCTTAGGGAACGTTTTATGGCACTTTTAGTCTCTGAAGTTTATCTATTTTTCACTTTTCGTCCTTGTAGTTTTAATTTGGTTAATTGTGCCCTTATAGTTTCATAATTGTAGCAATTCAAGGACAAGTCACGAATTTCGTCAATTTCTTTCACAACATCAGGGGTATTTCTATCCATTTCAAGTTTAAAAATAATAGAAACTTAAATTTAAATATTTTTTTAATTGCAAACAAGAAACAAGCAATTGATTTGTCATTGAAATGAAATTCCAAAGTGACCAAAATAGCAAATAATAATCAAAGCATTCCCAATGTAGTTCTCAATTCATTAATCAACAAACCTTAACGTTAAAATCAATAGTTGATGAAAATACCCCTGACCTCATTACAGAATTTGACGGAATTCACAATTTGTCTTTGAATTGCTACAATTACGAAATTACAAAGATATAATTGGTTTAGCAACACCGATATTTTCCCCAACTTAACCACCTATACAAAGCTCAGTAGTGTGAGGTTTTATCACAAACGGCCTCGGTGATATTCGTAGTGAAATTATTCATTATATATAGTCAAGTTTCCGATGTGGGACTTATATTCTTCAACAGTACTGACTGAAAACTATTTGGAGGAGCAATTCTCGAAAGTGACGTTGAACCATTACACCAAACAAGCGATGTTGTTGCTTCATTAAACCAACAGTTCGATTTAGGTTGGTGTTGGTTTTTGAGACAATTCGTTATGATGGGATGCCAAATCTGTGCTCGACGGAGCCACAACAAGTCGATGGAGAGAAGACAAGAAAAAGTTTAATTGAAGCTTTGGTGAGTGGTGTGTGATGATCCCATTAATCCCAGAGGTATTGACAAGCATTTCATTTGAGAATTTTGGGAATTGGTATGAAATTGCACTCTTATGTTGGTAAACACACTTTTGGGAATGCGGTACCTAACTCATAGGTATGAAGAACTTCCCATATAGGGGGGATTTCATATCCTTGGCTTGGGAATTCTTCTCCTCCCCCCTCAAAGTGAAAACGACTATGGGAGTGTTTTTTCTGTGAGAGAGGGGGCTAGGGTTTCTCATGTGGAATATCACTTTTGACCCTTAAACTCTTGGTTTTAATAATTTTTAATAATTTTAAATAAAAAAAATCAAGGGGTTTGTTGAAAAACTGAACAATTTTTCATTCATAATACTGCACAAACCAAACATGGAAATGAGAGAAAATGATATTTCCAAGTCCTCATTTCCCAACGTTCCCAAACATGGGAATAAACATCCTCCATTTTCATCTCATGGGATTAAACATGTGAATTTCATTCCCACGAAGTTCAATCCGTGAACCAAATGGGACGGAGAGAGCTAGCAAAAGCTACCTTTGTAGGCTTGCATCAATTGTCAAAACTAGAGAAGACTGCCGAGTAAATTTCTAAGTAGAGAGCATAAGTATAAGCTGGCGCATAGTTAATTTACCAATTCAAATGAGAACAATTTTCGTTGGAAGACTTGAGACATTGGTTGATTCCAACTCTTCTTTTATGACCTATTCAAATTTGACATATCATCTTATATAGTATTTTTATTTGCAACTTTACCTTGTATGGTATTTTTCTTTTCTTGATTCGTTTCGTTCACCATGCTATTCATTGTTCGAAATTACAAGGGGACGAAAAAAATAGTGGATCAAGATTCAATAGAATGGTAATGATGGGATGGTAAAAGAGACCAGGGTCTGAAGTGACATAATGGAGAAAAATTAGTTGCAACAGGGATATCACTGTTTTGCTATTCCAAACCAATAATGCTATGCCACATAGAAGTTATCATGTGTGTCATAATGTTATTCGTTGGGATAGCAAAATAGTATTATCCCCGTAAGTCTTTCTCGACATATTGACTAACTACATTTAATTTCTTATCTTATATTTATTGCTTAGTCCTGTTTGTGAGGTCGACGGGCCTAAGCCAATAAGTCTGATAATTATTGCATGTTGGATAGAAATTTTGTGAGTTAATAGTTTGATAAAGTTTGGATGGAAAGATGGATTGGACTCATTGAAGTGCTTGGGGATGTAAATGGATTTAGAATTCAAAACTGAAAGCTAGCCAACTCTGAACAGTCAAACAAAGTATGGAAAATATTCAGTTATGTTCAGATATGCTCATATCTTTATTCTTCTCCAATATGGAGGTATTTATTAAAAAAAAAAAGTACAACCCTAAAGAAAATAGGAAGCAAATCCAAATTACAATAGAAAATAAATATAAATTACAATAGGAAATAAATTTCAATTATAATATGACAAGAAAAATGAGTAAGTAACCATAATCCTAACTAAGTAAGGACTCGCCAACACTCACCCTCAAGTTGGGTCAAAGATATTCCGCATGCCCAACTTGACAAGCGAGTCATAGAACACCATACTCAACATTGACCAATCAAACAACTGTAGAGAAGGCATTATCATAACCCACGAGTGAAACAACTAACAAACCCTAATAAATAGGGCACATAGAAGAACACATAAAAGCATAACACAAACCTTGTGAGCACGGCAGTAGGTATGGCCAAACACAAACCCTGTGAGCACGGTATTAGATAAGGGTGTGAACACGGCAATAGGTAAGTATGAAATGTGTTCAACAAACTAGGTTCTATAGTGCGCATCATCCAACTTTTCATGGTAGCATCATCAATTTTTCACTTTCCAAATTGAGGATCTTTAGAATCTGGGGCATCATAGTCACGAGTTAGGTGTTCAAATTACACCTAAAGAAAATAGGAAATAAATCCAAATTACAATAGAAAATAAATATAAATTACAATAGGAAATAAATCTCAATTATAATAAGACAAGAAAAATGAGTAAGTAACCATAATCCTAACTAAGGACTCGCCAACATGTTCTTCTAGCCTACCCAACCGTATGTACTATTCAAATATATAAAATTAAATTACAAAAAAATTTGTACATTATTATAAAACAACAATTAAAATTAAATTTATTTTGAGTACAAACGTGATGCTGATGGAGTAGAATTTGATGCAGAAGATGTGGTGAACTGTGAGGAATGGTGTTGCAGCCATAACCTGTACCTCCTTCTAAATCAGTACTAACAGACAAGATTGAAAATGATAGCGGAGGAGAAGAGTAGCTAGCCACCGGCATCTTTGACGAGAGAATAGGCAATGGAACTTCGAAGTTAAGCACTTGAATTGTTTGTTGTATCGAAGGCCTGATCTTGTAATCCGGATGAGCACACCACAACCCAACAATCAACAAGCACTCCATTTGCCTCTTCTCAAAATCTCCAGAGAGTTTTGGGTCAGCTGCTTCAATGACTCTCCCTTCACCATAAAGATCCCAAACCCACTCCACCATAGTGATTTGACGGCTCCTGAACTCGAGATCATTGGGTTTTCTCCCACAAGCTATCTCCAAAGCAACAACTCCAAAACTGTAAACATCTGTTTCCTTACTAGCCTTTCCGGTGGTCATATATTCGGGAGCCATGTAGCCCATGGTTCCAGCAAGAACAGTAGTTTCTGATTGTTTTCCGTGGTCCACGAGTCGAGCTAATCCAAAGTCCCCAAGTTTTGCGTTGAAATTTGAATCTAACATGATATTGCTGGATTTGACATCCCTGTGCAGCACACATTGTTCCCATTCCTCATGGAGATAGAACAACCCGGATGCCAAGCCTTGAGCAATTCTGTATCTTGCGTCCCAAGCTAACAAGCTCTTTGCTTTGAACAAATGGGAATCTAAGCTGCCGTTGGACATGAACTCATAAACAAGTAGGAGTTGTTTTCTTTCGTGGCACCAACCAATCAGTTGCACAAGATTCCGATGTCTAAGTCGACTAATGATCCTTACTTCAGCTGCATACTCCTTCAACCCCTGTCTCGACCCACTTGATATCCTCTTAACCGCAACATTTAAGTTCAGGTCTTTTATGTAGCCTCTGTAAACTCCACCAAATCCTCCCTCTCCAAGCTTCTGTCCCTCATCAAAATTGCTCGTTGATTGAGCCAATTTTCTGTACGAGAACTTTTTGGGGCCTGTCTCCTTTTCGAATTCCTCATCAATCACTGTAACATCTTCATCACTACTTTCCCCTCTCTTCTTCCAACAGATGAACCAAACCAAACCCAACGCACCACCCAAGACAAGTCCACCAATACCCAACACAAGCACTAGTCTAATATTGATGCCATTTGCAGACTTTGGTGTGGTGTTCTTTGGTTTTTCATCAAACAGCTGAGTTGAATGGAAGCTCCATGAGTTGATCTTGTGCAGAGCGGTATTAGCATCAGTTGCAGCAGAGAACCCAACAATCACCCAACCTTGCAAAATATTATCCAGATTAACCTCGCAATCAAGATACCTCATCATTTGGACACCATCCACATAACTAGTGAAAACCACATGAATACCATTTGTTGTAGAATTGTAACTAATGCCAGCACTATTCACGCGACCCTCTGCAATACTTCCATTCCAAGCTGCGAACATCTGAGACTTGAGAGTGCTGCTGTCAATCCCGACATGATCTCCCATGGGATCATCGATAGAGGTGACTTCATTATGATAGATGTCAAACTCTACTGCTACAAAGGGGGTACTGACTTTTTGATGTGTTGTTTTGCGGGTTTTCCACGGCAAGGCCTAGACTGCCTCCTCTGCCTAATGTGCTGTTGAGTAAGGACCCGTTGGCGCTATGAAGAACACCAGTCCATCAGCATATGGCGTTTTGCCTTTGGAGTCGATGACGAATGTGAAATTTGTGGTCAAGTCTGCAAGCTTTCCTGTGGCGTTGTCGCGGAGGAGGAAGGGTTGACTGTAGGTGGCTCGGCCCACACTTTGTTCCTTTACGTCATCAATAGCACTTTTGGTGAGTAGGAGGAATTCTCCATCGATGCGAGCATCTCCCTCCAGAGATATGGTGTTTTTTCCGTTTCGGAAGGTGGAGAAACTGAAGTCTAATGATGTCACACAAGGGGCTAACTGAAACAAAAGCAGAAGGAAAACCATTTCTAATTTGTTTTTTCTTTTTCTGGGTACTTGCAGATCAAATTGTGATCTAATATAGAGCAGAGGCTGTAGAGTGTAATTTTTCAATGTGCTTTGGCCAGCAGTAATCCTTTGCTGACCGATTCAAATCAAGAAAAATCTAGTTGGAGGACGACTTGATGAGACCTATTCGACACTTACCCTTGTACTTCTGCTTCTTCTTCTTCTCTCTCAAATTATTTACGGTCATTTTCAATTTATTAAAATAGTGCACCAACATTCAAGAGGGAGCTTGGTGACATGGTCCAAATTAGCTTGTGAATTTATTGCTTTGTATGTTTTGTGTGGTATTGGTTGGCGGGAAGCTTGTACTGCTATAAAGAGTAGGCGGGCGAGTCATGCGGTGTGGGGACTTGAGAGACTAGTAAGTTTTTGTCCTGGTGGATTGAAAAGGCTTGGAAGTGGTTAGAATTCAGATTTGAGAGTTTCTCCGCTAATAAGCCAACTCAAAACTTTCTAGAAGTACCTTTCATATAGACTGAACAGACAAGAGAAGCAAGCGTCCAACTTGGATGAATTTGATAAATAAAAGAGTACATCCATCATATGCGAGTGTCATCTACAAGATGAAGCTAGGGCATGTCACCAGAACAAAGTCTCCAAAGGAGAAAGTGGTTTTCGCGATCGAGTGTTTACTTTATTTGTTCATGTGGTTACAATTTTGGCGATCAAAGACGAGCAATTTATTTAAGCTTGCAATCAACTCCGACCAATTAAGAAATCATATTTCTAAATATGCATAAATTACCTGTGTTATGCAGGGTAGACCACTTAAGAATTAAGTTGTCGGCGCCGGAATAGTTTGTTGCAATCATGTTGTCGGCATCGGAACCCTGGATGCAACAAGAACTCCGTGAAGGAAAATAGGGCTTTTCTCATGAAAATAAAACTGATCCAACAAATCACTAGCCCTATGCAAAATACCATTATCCAAATTAAATTCATAATCAAAACTTATGCATAAAGAGGATTGAATTCAGGATAATTCGGTGGGAGGAAATCAAAAGAATAAATTCAGGAACCAAGGCTTAATACACCTCCCACATAACCCGTTAAATTATAAAAAGGTGTAATTTTGGAGTCCGAAAAATATAAAAAAAATCATATTTTAAGTTATATTAGGTAACTACTTAGTTGGATCCTCGACATTGAGTATTATTTGAAAAATTGGGTATTTTAAATTGAAAAATTAAAGGAAGGGCTCTAGATGATTTTAAATGAATTTTATGGTTGTAACCTCAATTTTTTTATTTTTTTATTTTTATTTTTTGGCCAAACGATGAGAGAAAATTATTAAAGACGAATAGTAAGGTATACATCGCTAGCAAGAGCATCAAAAATTCACTCAGGCCATAATTACACCCAAGTATGGATACCGCCGACTCTGGACACAAAGGCCTCAATTTTATGCGCTGTCTTGTTATAATGACGAGGATTCAACAGGAAGACACAATGTTGACATTGCGCCACCATTTGCTTTATGTCAAAAATAATGGATTCCACAGCAATATCAATTTTCCGCTCCCCACAAAGCATTCGAATAATTTGTAAAGAATCAAATTCAACCTCTAGTTTAGATAACCCACATTGAACGCAGGCCATCAGTGCTTCTCGAATGGCCTCACCCTCCACTGCCAACGCTCAATTTACTTAGATGGCACTCGCATATGATGCGTATATTCTTTCATTTATCAAAATACAATTATGCAAATTAAATTCATAATCCAAATTGATGCATAAAGAAGATTGAATTGCAGGATAATTCGGTGGGAGGAAATCAAAACAATAAATCCAGGAACAAGGCTTAAGACACCTGCCACATAACACGTTAAATTATAAATATGGGTAATTTTGGAATCCAAGAAATATAATAAGTCAGATTTTAAGTTATATTAAGTAATTGCTTATTAGTAGAATCCTAGGCATCGGGTATTATTTGAAAAAATTGCGTATTTTAAATAGAAAAATAAAAGGAAGGTGTCTAGATGATTTTAAACGAATTTTATAGGTGTAACCTCAATTTACTTTAAAAATAATCCAACATTCCATTTGGGACGGTGGAGAAATTGAAGTCTAATGATGTCACACAAACTAAAACAAAAGAAGAAGAAGGAAAACCATTTCAATTTTTTTTTCTGGGTAAGCTTACCGATCAAATTGTGATCTAATATAGAGCAGAGCCTGTAGAGTTTAATTTTTCAATGTGCTTTGATCAGCAGTACTCCTTTGCTTACCGATTCAAATCAAGAAAAATCTAGTTGGAGGACGACTTGATGAGACCTATTCGACGCTTACCCTTGTATTTCTTCTTCTTCTTCTTCGCTCTCAAATTATTTACGGTCATTTTCAATTTATTGTAATAGTGCACCAACATTCAAGAGGGAGATTGGTGGCATGGTCTAAATTTGCTTGTGAATTTTTTGCTTTGTATGTTTTGTGTGGTATTGGTTGGCGGGAAGCTTGTACTGCTATAAAGAGTAGGCGGGCTAGTCATGTTGTGTGGGGACTTGAGAGACTAGTAAGTTTTGTCCTGGTCGATTGAAAAGGCTTGGAAGTGGTTAGAATTCAGATTTGAGAGTGTCCCTGCTAATAAGCCAACACAAAACTTTCTAGAAGTACCTTTTATATAGACCGAACACAAAAGAGGCAAGCGTGACGAATTTGATAAATGAAAGAGTATATCCATCATATGCGAGTGTCATCTACAAGATGAAGTTAGATAAGGGCATGTCACCAGAACAGAGACTCCAAAGGAGAAAGCGGTTTTCTCGGTCGAGTTTTTACTTTATTTGTTCATGTGGTTTCAATTTTGGCGATCAAAGACAAGCAATTTATTTAAGCTTATAATCAACTCCGACCAGTTAAGAAATCATATTTCTAAATATGCATAAATTACCTATGTTATGCAGGGCAGACCACTCAAGATTTAAGTCATCGGCGCCGAAATAGTTTGTCGCAATCATGTTGTCGGCGTCGGAATCCTGGATGCAACAAGAACTCCTGTGAAGGAAAAATAGGGCTTTTCTCAGAAAAATAAAACTGATCCAACAAGTCACTCTCCCTATGCAAAATACCCTTATGTAAATTAAATTCATAATCGAAATTGATGCCTAAAGAGGATTGAATTCAGGATAATTCGGTGGGAGGAAATCAATACAATAAATCCAGGAACCAATTAAAGCTTAATACACCTCCCACATAACACGTTAAATTATAAATAAGGGTAATTTTGGAATCCAAAAAATATAATAAATCAGATTTTTAGTTATATTAGGTAACTGCTTAGTCAGATCCTAGTCATTGGGTATTATTTGAAAAAATAGGGTATTTTAAATAGAAAAATAAAAGGAATGGCTGTAGATGATTTTAAACTAATTTTAAGGGTGTGACCTCAATTTACTCAGATGACACTTACATATGATGGGTATACTCTTTCATTTATCAAAATACCATTATGCAAATTAAATTCATAATCAAAACTGATGCATAAAGAGGATTGAATTGCAGGATAATTCAGTGGAAGGAAATCAAAAAAACACATTCAAGAACCAAGGCTTAATACACCTCCCACATAACACTTTAAATTATAAATACGGGTAATTTTGGAATGCGAAAAATATAATAAATCAGATTTTGAGTTATATTAGGTGACTGCTTAGTTGGATCCTAGTCATCGCGTATTATTTGAAAAAATTGCTTATTTTAAATAGAAAAATAAAAGCAAGGGCTGTAGATGATTGTAAATGAATTTTATTGGTGTAACCTCAATTTACTTAGATGACACTCGCATATGATGGATATACTCTTTCATTTATCAAAATATCATTATGCAAATTAAATTCATAATCAAAACTGATGCACAAAGAGGATTGAATTGCAGGATAATTCAGTGAGAGGAAATCAAAACAATAAATCCAGGAACCAAGGCTTAATACACCTCCCACATAACACGTTAAATTATAACTATGGGTAATTTTGGAATGCGAAAAATGTAATAAATCATATTTTAAGTTATATTAGGTAAGTGCTTAGTTGGATCCTAATAATTGGATATTATTTGAAAAAATTGCGTATTTTAAATTGAAAATAAAGGAAGGGCTCTAGCCCATGATTTTAAATGAATTTTATGGGTGTAACCTCAATTTACTTTAAAAATAATCCAGCATTCCATTTGGGAAGGTGGAGAAATTGAAGTCTAATGATGTCACACCAAGGTGGAGAAATTGAAGTCTAATGATGTCACACAAGGGGCTAACTAAAACAAAAGAAGAAGAAGGAAAACCATTTCTAATTTTTTATTTTTTTGGGTAAGCTTACCGATCAAATTGTGATCTAATATAGAGCAGAGGCTGTAGAATTTAATTCTTCAATGTGCTTTGACTTGTCAGCAGTACTCCTTTGCTTACCGATTCAAATCAAGAAAAAAACTAGTTGGAGGACGACTTGATGAGACCTATTCGACGCTTACCTTGTATTTCTTCTTCTTCTTCTTCTTCGCTCTCAAATTATTTGCAGTCATTTTCAATTTATTATAATAGTGCACCAACATTCAAGAGGGAGCTTGGTGACATGGTCTAAATTTGCTTGTGAATTTATTGCTTTGTATGTTTTGTGTGGTATTGGTTGGCGGGAAGCTTGTACTGCTCTAAAGAGTAGGCGGGCGAGTCATGTGGTGTGGGGACTGGAGAGACTAGTAAGTTTTGTCTGGTGGATTGAAGGGGAATGTTAGCAACCTTCTCTCTAACCTTCTCTTTCAGACCTTCTCCATTTTTTGCTTGACATGTGTCATTCTCCTTACACTTAAAACAATGTCATTAATATATTATACAGGCTAACTTTTACTTTCCAAGTTTACCCTTATTAAATGTATTCAATTTATCCCAAAAAATTTCACAACTTTCTCACCATCTTTTTTTTTTTTAATTTAAGAAAATGTCCGCTTTTTAAAAAAAGAGGAAATGTCCCCTTTTTTTAATGTCAAGTTTAGATTTTTTTTTATTTTAAAAAAAAAGGATATTTCGTCTTTTCTTTTCTTTTAAACAAACATTTTCTTTTAAAAAAAATAATTGACGTTAAAAAAAATTTAATAAGATGGTAAGAAAGTTGTGAATTTTTTTTGGATAAATTGAATACATTTAAAAAGGGTAAACTTGGAAAGCAAAAGTTAGCTTGTATAATATATTAATGACATTGTTTTAAATATAAGGAGAATGACACATGTCAAGCAAAAAATAGAGAAGGTCCGAAAGAGAAGGTTAGAGAGAAGGTTGCTAGCATTCCTCGTGGATTGAAAAGGCTTGGAAGTGGTTAGAATTCAGATTTGAGAGTTTCTCTGCTAATAAGCCAACTCAAAACTTTCTAGAAGTACCTTTTATATAGACTGAACACAAGAGAGGCAAGCGTCCAACTTGGATGAATTTGATAAATAAAAGAGTATATCCATCATGTGCGATTGTCTTCTACAGGATGAAGTTAGATAAGGGCATGTCACCAGAACAAAGACTCCAAAGGAGAAAGCGGTTTCCGCGAACGAGTTTTTACTTTATTTGTTCATGTGGTTACAATTTTGGCTATCGAAGACAAGCAATTTATTTATGCTTGCATTCAACCCCGACCAATTACGAAATCATATTTCTAAAGAGATTTTCTATTTAAACCATATACTTCTCTTAGTTCACCCCATGTTCTAAGTTTATCCCAACTTTTAATTTAAATTTTCACAATTTCTAAGAAAACCCCACTGTCTTCCCAAACTACCCTTAAATACACCCCAAATTGAAAAAATAAGAACTAAAAGAGATTTTCTATTTAAACCCCATAATTTTCTTTGTTCCCAGCCAAAAAAAACACAAACAAATGAAACCCCAAATCCGAAATTTAATACTTTCTAGAAAGAGAACAACTTTACCTCTCTCCAAGAACTGTAACTGGAATTCTAACACTTGGGTATTGTTGAGAGAGAGGAGAGAGAGAGAGAGAGAGAGAGAGAGAGAGAGAGAGAGAGAGAGAGTGAGTGAGTGAGTGAGTTTGTAAACAGGAAGTTGGAAGGAGGTTTCTAAAACTTAATATGAAGAGTGGTGAGGTGTGTGTATAGATGTACTCGGGTTAATATTAAGTTGGATGACTTTTTTTGTCTTTTTACACAATAATAAAACTTACAGCTTAATGATTTAAGTATTGGGGTGAACAAAGAGAATAGTGTTGTTTAAATAGAAAATCTGTTTCTAAATATGAATAAATTACCTGTGTTATGTAGGGTAGACCACTCAAGAATTAAGTCGTCGGCGCCGGAATAGTTTGTCGCAATCATGTTGTCGACGTCGGAATCCTGGATGCAACAAGAACTTCGTGAAGGAAAAATAGGGCTTTTCTCATAAAAATAAAACTGATCAAACAAATCACTATCCCTATGCAAAATACCATTATGCAAATTAAATTCATAATCAAAACTGATGCTTAAAGAGGATTGAATTCAGGATAATTCGGTGGGAGGAAATCAAAATAATAAATTCAGAAACCAAGCCTTGATACACCTCCCACATAACACATTCAATTATAAAAAGTGGTAATTTTGGAGTCCGAAAAATATTTAAAAAAATCAGATTTTAAGTTATATTAAGTAACTGCTTAGTTGGATCCTAGACATTGAGTATTATTTGAAAAAAATTGGGTATTTTAAATAGAAAAATAGAAGGAAGGGCTCTAGATGATTTTAAATGAATTTTATGGTTGTAACCTCAATTTACTTAGATAGCACTCGCATATGATGGATATACTCTTTCATTTATCGAAATACCATTATGCAAATTAAATTCATAATCAAAATTGATGCATACAGATGATTGAATTGCAGGATAATTCGGTGGGAGGAAATCAAAACAATAAATCCAGGAACCAAGGCTTAATACACCTCCCACATAACACGTTAAATTATAAATATGGGTAATTTTGGAATCCGAAAAATATAATAAATTCATATATTGAGTTATATTAGGTAACTGCTTAGTTGGATCATAGTCATCGGGTATTATTTGAAAAAATTGCTTATTTTAAATAGAAAAATACAAGGAAGGGCTCTAGATAATTTTAAATGAATTTTATGGGTGTAACCTCAATTTACTTTTAAAATAATCCAACTTTCCATTTGGGAAGGTGGAGAAAAGAAGAATAAGGAAAACCATTTTTTTTTTTTTTTTTTTTTTTTTTTTTGTTTTTAAGCTTATCGATCAAATTGTGATCTAATATGAAGCGGAGGCTGTAGAGTTTAATTTTTCAATGCGCTTTGATTGATCGGCAGATACTCCTTTGCTTACCGATTCAAATCAAGAAAAAACTAGTTAGAGGACGACTTGATGAGACCTGTTCGACGCTTACCCTTGTATTTCTTCTTCTTCTTCTTCTTCTCTCTCAAATTATTTACGGTCATTTTCAATTTATTATAATAGTGCACCAACATTCAAGAGGGAGCTTGGTGACATGGTATAAATTTGCTTGTGAATTTATTGCTTTGTATGTTTTGTGTGGTATTGGTTGGCGGGAAGCTTGTACTGCTATTCTAGTGAAAACAAGTGGTCTTTATATAACAGTGCCCATTACAATAAGTGCAATGCATGTTTTCTTTTTTCTCAAAGGTTGGACGGGGGGAAAAAAAACTAGCAGCAAGGGGTTTAGAAACCATAACAACAAAGGATTCAATCTTTTCATCCTTCTTGAGCATCGTCTCTTGGCATTGGGCCTTTTTACAAACAAAAGCAAACGACTCCTCCAATTTGGGCAATTAACTCAACCTCAACAAATCTCCTCAAATTTTATCAAACTCATCATCTAAACATGCAAGAAAATCATAAATAGTCTTTTTGTGTTTCATTATGTCGAATCTTCACATCATAAGGGCACTTCATGTTGATTGAACGACGACAGTTAAGTTCCAACCAAACATTCTTGAGCTCAGCAAAGTATGAAGTAATATCACGATCCCCTTAAGTAATACGGGTTGCTTTACACCTTAATTCATAAATCTACGACTCATCAGACACATCATAATACATCTGGGCTGCACTCTCCCAGACATCCTTAGCGGTTGGCAGATCCAAGAATAATTCTACCAAATATGTTTCCATGGTTTTTATCAACCATCCTTTAACAACGGAGTCCTCGATACACTGTGAATAAAAGCCTGGAGAGTCCTCCTCCACTTCAACCACCTTCCCTAGCAAATAACCTCTTTTTCCGTGGCTTGGCACATGAAGTAACATCATCTTTGACCAAGTGCTATAGTTCTTTCCATTCAACTGTATGGTGAACGGGGTAGCCTAATTTTCATTGCGAAATGCAACAATTGGTTGTGGCATGTCAAGAGTTTTGTGGGTCTCTGACGCACTGGATTTGGCAGCAGTGCTTGGGGTGTTTAGGATATCTTCGAAAACCATGGACGACAAAGAACAAGTTTGGATGGATTTGTAGTTTTAGAAGTCTTTTGCCGCACTAGGTTTGTGACGACAAGGGTCGTCCACTATTTTGCGGCAGTTGTTTATATATATATATATATATATTAATATTATTGATGTCGACGGTTGATGCTGCCTATGGGCTAGGATTTTTCGGGTTTTGTTTTGAGAGACCAATGTTAATTGGCTCTGATACCAACTTAAACTAAAACGCAGGATTGAATGATTGTGAATTATATTTCATATTTCTCCATAAGGATGGTATATATATATATATATATATATATATATATACACAAGTACAAGTTGACTTTTGTAGGAAAAGTAATTAGCTAATTACAAGGAATCCTAATTAGGTAACTACTCTAATTAACGTGAATCACACTAGGAAATCAAGGCTCATACCAACAAAATCTTCCCTCTTTTGGCAACAACAACAACAACAACAACAACAAAAGAATTACCCTCACAAGTAATATAAAAGGAAAATATGAGATGCGTAAACAGTGTAAGAATTTGATTATGTTACAAATAAGCATTCTTGGAGATCTTTTAAGAGCCCTACAACTTTAACTAATAACTTATGATAGCAAAACATTATGCCAAAAAAAAAATCAGGTATCTATAATCTATCACACTTGCTTTGCTACTACTATGCTTCAAAATGCAGTATTCCACTAACAAATCGTGCAGGAACAATCTTTGGCATGGCTTCAAGTGTCCCAAATCATCACGACAGCTATTACCCCGATACCCAACAAAACTGCCAAAAACTTGTAATGGGGTTTGTCGATGGAAACTGCTTTGTTGGGTTTATAACCTTTCGCCAATAGATGGTTTACTGCTACATAGATGAACACTCCACATGCTATACCCATTGAAATCGCGAATATCCAATCTGCCACAGCTCCTTGGGTTGTCGCATCTATTAGGATTCCGATGGCCACACCGATAGGACTTGATATAGCAAATGCAAAAGCATAGACAGCACACGATAAGAAGGGACGGTTAGGCATCATTCGAAGGAGAGCTATGCCCATGGCAATGGCTGCAAATACCTTGTGCAAAGAAATTGTCCATAAGGCTTTCCAAGCATCGGCTTTAGTGTCAGCGACTCCAATTGCAATGCCCTCAAAGACAGAGTGGAAACACAATGCTACAATCAACAAGATGCTATCCCCGAGTGAGCTAGCATTTGCAACAGCCACTTGGCTCTGTCAGGGAAAACAAAAACAAGTATCCAGTTAATCTCAGAACCACCACCAAGTAAATGCCCTATACAAATGGAGATCCTGATACCACCAGTAGATTTGAGAATTCGAGAACTATATATGTCTCACCACATTGCCATTTTGACCACGCTTTCCCTGCTCAGCACTCCCTGTAACAAAGAAATGTGTAAATTGATTGCCATAAAAACCTTTACATCTTTTTGGTAGCAGAGACAAAAAAATCAGATAAACATGTTTTCTTCTTTTTTTTTAATGTCACAGAACTTAAATATTACGCCCAGTTTTGCTTCTTAATGTAATGTCACAACTTAGCCATGGTAAACAACCACCCCAATTACAATTCTCATCAGAAAGAATACACATACACCAGACAAAGCCAATTTATACTTTGGCTTTTTATCACAAATGGTCCCTGAGATTTGCGAAATAATCATCTTTCGTCCCTAACATTTTTTTGTGACACTAATGGTCCTTAAGGTTAGCCTCCACACATCAAAATGGTCTCTGCCGTTAGCTTCCATCAACCTCAGGGACCATTTGTAATAAAAAGCCTTATACTTTTAACATGTACCCAAGCTGTCAAAAGAAAAGTAAAAGAACAGAAATAAGAAATCCCACATCAAATCCAATGAGCATTTGGTCTAAGAGCAAGTGCAGCGCTACAGCCCTGCCATGGCAACAGGCACCCCAGGCCCCAATTCCACCTCTAGCGTAGAAAGGCCAACCCGGGCAAGCCCACAGGCAAAAATGGACTAGGATGTTGCCCGCCAGTTGCTAACGTCAGCGCTGATCCACCAACCCATATAGCCCAACGGCTACAAACCACTGGCTTCTCCTGGAGCCTCCGATAAAAAAATCTTGCCCAATCCAACAGCTGTCCAATTTTTTGCTTAAAAAAATTGAATAAAAAATAATAAAAAATTTCTATAAATACCTACCAATATTATTCACTTTCCACACCAAATCTTTTACAAATTCATCTCCTTCCAATATTTTTCACTTTCTATACCAAATTTTCTACTACAAAATTTCATTTGTGCAAAAATACAAATGGCCTCATCCATCGAAGCCGAAGGGTCGTGGACAAACGTTCAAAGAGGTCAAAATCTTGGCGACGAGGTAAATAAAAAAAAATTTAATTGCCATTTTATTCAATTTAATGTCATTTTTTATTATATATATTTCTTGCATTTCCAATTTCATTTTTTTTAATAGATTATTCAAGGGAAAACAAAAAAGAGGAAAACCATTACACATGGCTCCTCAAGTGAACAATGCCCGCAGTCAGTTCTAGTGGTGCATTCTGTGTCTGAAATAATGGCACTATTACGTCCTTCGAAGAAAAGTACTCCCCCAAGTCATGATCCGGTGGAACCACCTCCGCCAATGATTGAGTCGTCCTTGTACTCTATTGTGTCGGACTATGAGGACTAGGAGTATTTCAATTGTATGATGAGTGAGTAGGTATTTCAATTGTATGATGACTGATATGTGAATTTTATAATAAATATGGGCACGTAGGAACCGAAAATCTTATCCGAAAATTTAATTTGAAAATTTTATCCGAAAATGTTATCTGAATTTTTATGTGAGAATTTTATAATAAATATTGACACATGGCAACCAAAAATATTATCTGAAAAACTTATCAAAATTAATGGTTTATAAAAAAAAATAGAAAATAAATTAAAGTGAATAGTATTTTCCCTTGTCCTTGCTCTTTGGGATGGAATCAAAAAAGGCAAGGCTGCACTATTCACGTCGAGGCTGCACTATTCACGTCGAACCTTGCCTTGCCTTTGCCTTGTCCTTACCTTTTTGGGTGGAGGTGCTCTAATAGCACCCAGCCTCCACTTTCCACTATGTTAATGTTAAGTTGTACGCGAGTTCAAATCTCAAGGACGATTGTAGCATCAAACAGTTGTATATTCAACAAAATTCACGCAGTGAACAACCAAATAGAATTCAATTCCACAGAACAAAAATCTGAATAACCAACCACTTACCTTGCAGCTCAAGATCGGGAGCAGACCCGCCACCTTTGTTCTTCTCCAAAACATACGAAATCACACAATCAGCAAGCATGGTGAGCAAGAACCCCCCCACAAGCCAACATAAATGCAAAAGGGTACTCTTTTTTAGTCAAGTCCTTGAAAGTCTCATCGGCATCACTCAGAAAGTGCATCAGAGCCGTACCCAGAAACACACCCCCAGCAAACTGCGTACCCAAAACCAAGAACCATTCAGACCACTTGAAAAAGCAAGGCGAAACTCCAGGTATGAAGGTCGCAACAAAGATTATAATCAGACACCAAATCTTGGCCAGTATCAGAGGCTTTGAACGAAGGTCTGTGGCGGGTTCGATGTTGTCTGTGGCGGGTTCGTTGTCGTTTTCGTCGGGGTGGCCACTGTGGGCTAAGGCGGGGATGGTGAGGCAGAGGAGGATGAGAAAACAGAGGAGAAGTGGGCGAGGCAGAGGAGGAGGAGCCATTATTGTTTGTTTTTTTTGTGGGTTTGAGAGGAAGGGAGAGGGAGGCATTGGGCTTAATAGGTTTGTTTGTGGGTGTGTTTATAAATTGGGAGGGTGGGTTTTGTTTATGGGTGTGGTTATAAATTGGGAGGGTGGGCTTTGGTTCTTGGGTGGAAGAGAAACAGAGAGTAGTACGAAGAAGACGAAATAGGAATTTTTGGGAAGAAAGTTTTGTACTACAATTTTGTTGTGACAAAGACTGAAAGAAATGAGTGGTGGTTTTGAGTTTCTTTTTTCTTTTTTTCTTTTTTTTTATTTGGTTCGAACATCCATCGAAGACTTGACTTGGGAGTTGGATAAACGTAGCTGTCTCTTTGCTGTAAAATCAAAATCGGGGATTCGGATTCCTAATGGAATCACAAAATATCTTTTATGATCAATTATGGGTTTAATGTTAGAAATTTACCCTCACTTTCATGACAAGATTTTTCTGTTGCCTCTTTACAAATTTAAAGTGTCATTGCAAGGAGTTGTCATTTGAGGAATTAAGAGCAGTTATTTACTGTTGTATCCGAGAATTTGTATTTAAACAAGGACAATTAAAAAGAATTTCTGCTAATCTTCAAAGGTTCTTCATTTTCATAAAATTAGCACTAACGTTATAGTATCCAAAACTTTTGAACTTGCTTAGTATTTAAGCAATATATGAACTTTTGGAAAACGTAATGGTAAATTTGTTGAAATTGTTTATTATTTTTGTCCTTTCAAGAGGTCAAACATGAAACAAAGGAAAAACCGTAAATTTTACTGTCAACGGGAGGTCTATAATTGGTAGACTATTAATAACGGGTGGGTAACTTTCCAAATTCCAAGTAGTGAATGTGTTGTATTGTAAAAAAGACTCCTTTTTCTCGGTGATAAGACTTTTTGTTTTTAGTTTTTTTTATACAAACAATAAGACCTTTGTTATAAGGCTGAAAACAAATGTGCATGGTGGCAATTGGTGGTTGGCTCGACGGCACAAATGTGAAGTGGGTCTCATTAAGTTGTCTAACCTAGGGATGGTAAAGGGTTTGATAGGGGCCAAGTATGACAATATCATCCCCATCTTTGTCTCCATCTCCACCCCTGTCCCCAAACCTATCCCCACTTAATAGGTTCCGGGGAATCCCCGTCGCCGTCCACGTCGGGGAACCCCTCCATCCCCCTTTATTCTCCTCCTTTTTTTTTTTTTTTTTTTTTTTTTTTTTTTTTTTTTTATTATACATTTTAACATTAAGTTTCATATTAAATTATCATTCAACAAATCCAAATTAACTAAAAAGTTCAATTCAACTATTCAAAATCACATCAATATGAAATCTCAGAGAAAATTAGGAAGAATAAGGAGATGGAGGTTAATTTAGGGTTAAACATAAATATTATAAATATTAATTTATTTATTTATTTATTTAAATATAAACATATATATTTTCAGGTCGGGTTTGGGGATGAGGAGGCCAATACCATCCCCGCCCCATACCCATTGGGGATTTTTCAAGTTTAGGAATTCCCGTACCCGATACTCATTTTGCCCCGAAATCTCTCCCCATTAAGGTCGGGGACCCACTAGAAACCTACCCCCGCAGAAATTTCTGCCATCCCTAGTCTAACCATCCAAATCCAGTCTCCCTCTCCATGCACAGCAGCTTCATCCTTGACGGCAAAGCTAATTCCCTTCCCTTTAGGAAATTTTTAAGACCAAACCCATGGCAACAAACTCTACCTAAATCACATATTGTTTACAACCTAACTTCGTCCACTATCTATCAACTTGGATGCTTTGTGATGTGGCTAGAGGAAAGGGGGAAAAAGGGGAAGAGGGTATTGTGATGTTGGTTAGGGTTTAATAAATCTGATTCTGGCATCATTGAATTCTGTCCAATTATATTAATATAATATTCAGTAGCAAGTTTTGAGAAAATGAAAAACCAATTAATTGCAAGCCAAAAGAAATAAATAAAACTATTTAATTTTTTACAGGAACGGATGGAAGATGGGTGACATTTTCTTTTTTTTTAGAAAGTTTGGGATAGTATTCATAATTCAGCTAAAAAAACACTAACCATACAACTTTATTATGATGAATTTTAGATCATGCAAGAGATTAGGACCTAAAGTTCCTTAATCCTCATCATATAACTACATCAGAACTTGGATATCCTTGATGATGATAATAATATAAGAGCTGACAGACGCCCTCGATACTAATTTGTGAAAAAGTGATCGGACGTGAAGATCCTTGATTCTTGACATATAAATCAAGACCTAAAGTTCCTTGATAATGTAACAATATTGTCGCAATGAATAGTGTCATACACATAAATAGTAAATGTACCAACAAACGTAATGCACGGATGAATAGCACCATCTTCATGAATTAATGAATAGTACCTGTATACTTGAACTGTACCATATACATGAATCAATTAATAATACATGTATACGTAAATTGTACCATATACATGAATAGTGATCGTATATGTGAATAGTGTTGTATGCATGAATAGTAACATTTTGGTGCACCGTTGCTATGTACCTAAAGGGACATGCAATTCCCTAAACTCATGGATGAACAATTAAATGAGATGTTAGAAGTTGCTCAGAACATGGACAATTAAGTTAGGGCTTGAAGTCCCGAAATATGAACATGAAGTTCTAAGAATGTCCATATCATGAGAACATATAATTTTGGCATGAAGATCAAAATCTAAACAACATTGACAACCTGAAGTTCTAACATTAACTTATTGAGGTAATATTGCAAGTTATGGCACACCACATGTTTCTTCGGCATAAGAAAATGATGAGTTTAACAAACCTCGATTTTATAGTAGGAACCAAGAAGCTGAAGATTGCCTTCTTTGTGGTAGACACCATTTCTACCACTTACAATGCATTGCTTGACAGGGATTGGATCAACCAAAGCTTATGTGTTATTTCCACTCTACACCAACAATTGGCCTTCTGGCATGAAGATGGTTTTATGGAGATAGTAGAGGCCGATCCACGACCATTCCTACCATTTGCCTTATGTTTCGAGGCCAAGTACTATCATGATGATCTTGGTCCTTATACTTTCTTTGGAGTCAACCAGAACGGTCGCCCCCACGGTATCATAGCTCAGAGGCTCATTGAAGAAGGTCTGGCTAGTTCTTTAGAGGACTGGAATAGACCTTTTGTTCTAAACCTCCAAAGTTCTGATGTTTAGCTCAAACCAGCAAGAAAAGAATAAAGTTGCAACAATCGGATCCATTATAAATAGATTGTTGGTATATTAGGAAGAAAGGAAACTCTTTATGCAGAGTCCAACCGTTAACATGGCAGAATTCATGCATGGGAGTGCAGAAGAACAAGACGAAAATTTACAAGATGAAGAATTGGAATTTGGACCAGCAGCATTGGATGACTCCTTGCCAAAAGTGGAGAGGAAATAAACCTGGGAACAGAAGATGATCCCAGGCCTATGTTCATCAGTGCATTGCTAGAAGAACCATTGAAGGGTGAAATCATTACACTTATGCACGATTTCAGAGACTATTTCACATGGCATTACCATAAAATGCTTGGACTAGATAGGGGATTGGTGGAGCACCAATTGCCGATAAAGGAAGGATACCTACTAGTCAAGCATGCCAGAAGAAGGATGTTCATGGAGACAGAATTGAAGGTTAAAGAAGAAATAGAAAGACTGGTTAAAGCAGGCTTTATCAGACCAGCCATTTATATTGATTGGTTCTCCAACGTTGTACCAGTTCTTAAAAGAAAGACAGGAGTAGTCAGGGTCTACGTGGACTATGGGAACCTAAATGAGGCATCTCCCAAAGATGAATACCCCATGCCAATGGCAAATATGCTAGTAGATGGAGCCACTCATAACCAAATGCTATCATTCATGGATAGCAATGCCGGCTACAATCAAATAATGGTGGCAAAAGAGGACATCCACAAAACTACTTTCATGTGTCTAGGACATGTAGGCGCATTTGAATACGTTGTAATGTCTTTTGGCTTGAGAAATGTTGGGGCTACCTATCAAAGAGCGATGAATTTTGTGTTCCATGACATGATAGGCCATTCCCTAGATGTATACATAGTTGATGTGGTGATTAAGTCTTTAGAAAAGGGAAATCAAGTGTCTAATTTGAAGGCATCTTTCCTAAGAATGAGACAACACAAGTTGAAGATGAACCCCAAGAAGTGCGTCTTTAGGTTCAAGCTGGCAATTTCTTGGGATTCTTGGTTCATCAAAGGGTATAGAGATTGACAAGAACAAAGCGAAATATATTATAGAAGCATTGCCACCTGGGAACAAGAAAGAACTACAAAGTCTCTTTGCGAATATCAACTTTCTCAGAAGGTTCATATCCAATTATGCTAAGAAAATCCAGCCATTTAGGTGGGAAGAACAGCACCAACAAGGTTTTGAGGAAATCAAACATTACCTCTCTAGTCCCCCAGTTCTGTCTTCACCTAGGAGGGGCAAACCACTCAAATTATATGTCTCTGCATCGGAAGTATCTATTGGGAGCCTTTTGGTTCAAGACAACAAGAAAGGGAAGGAGCATGCAGTCTACTACCTTAGCAGAACTCTGACAGAAGTGGAAAGAAAGTACTCTACGATTGAAAGGTTATGCATGGCTTTGTACTTCACTACCATAAAACTCAAACATTACATGCTACCCTTTACCATCTACATCATTGCCAAGACAGATTTGATTAAGTACATGCTAACAAGACAAATGTTGAGAGGCATAATAGGTAAATGGACTCTGGCCTTATCATAATTTGCCTTCAGATATGTCCCTCAGAAGGCTATCAAAGGGCAAGCTGTTGTAGATTTCTTGGCAGATCATCCAAGAGATGAAATTGAGAACATGAATTTCATGGATATAGCCAATGCATATATACTAAACAGAGTTCACATCTGTCTCAATAATCCCATATACTCAGTCCATCTCACCCCTTGGAAGTTGTATTTTGATGGATCTAAAACCGACATGGCCTCTGGAGCAGGAATTGTTTTAGAAGATCCATTGGGGATTAGACATTGTTCTTCATTCCAGCTAGATTTTCAATGCACTGACAACATAGCAGAGTACGAAGCCTTGATTATCTGTCTCGAGAGCTAGTAGAACTAGGAATCCAGTCTATGGAAATCCTGGGAGACTCCATGCTTGTTCTGAAACAGATTGTTGGAGAATATAAGTGTTTGAATCTTTCCTTAGCTATTTATTTAGTGGCAGCCAGAAATCTACTGGCAGAATTCAAGGAAGCAACTTGGGAACATATTCCAAGAGAAGAAAATTTGGCAGCCAATGAAATGACTCAGTTAGCAATAGGGGTGCAGATTCCTGAAGATTGCGTCTAGAGGATCATCAAAGTAGGCAAGAGGAGTCTACCGTCTGTTTTGACTAGGGGAATAGAGATAGATGTCAATTCTGCCATAATGATTGAGAAAGATTGGAGATTGCCTATAATTAATTATCTGTAATATTCGACCATTCCCTATGAGAAGAAGATAAGAATCATGGCTTTAAACTACCTTATGTGAAATGGAGATTTGGTCCGAAAAAGCAAAGTTGAGGTACTCCTGAGATGCCTAGAAAAGGAAGAATACTTGAAAGTTATGGGAGAAGTCGACGAAGGAATCTGTGGAGCACACCAAGGTGGAAGGAAAATGTGTTGGCTGATCAAAAGGTACGGTTATTTCTGGCCTACCATGATGAAGGACTGCAAAAGATATTCCAAAGGATGTAAGGCTTGCCAGAGACATGGACTAATCCAGCAAGCTCCCTCAGTCCCCATGAATCCAATCGTTAAGCCATGGCCATTTAGGGGATGGGCAATGGACCTCATTGGAACGATCTATCCAGCCAGTAGAAAGCAACATTGTTTCATCATTATGGCTACAGATTACTTCACTAAATGGGTAGAGGCTAAGCCAGTCAAATCCACCACATTTTAAGAGATCATCACTTTTATTGAAGAGCAAATTGTGCATAGGTTTGGCATACCAGAATCGATCACGACTGATAGAGGGACTTCTTTCATATCCAGGGAAATGCAAGATATGGCAAGTAGGCTCAAGATCAAGTTACTCCAGTCCACTCCTTACTATGCTAATGTAGAATCAAGCAACAAGGTGATCATTAATATCATCAAAAAAATGCTTGAAGAAAATCCAAAGCAATGGCATGAGAAATTGTTAGAAACCTTACGGGCTTATAGAACTTCAAAAAGAAAGGCAACTGGTATGACCCCCCTATGCTCTAACCTATGGACATGACACAACTCTGCCCATGGAAATCACATCCAATCCATCAAAATTGCCCAGTAGCATAACTTGGTTGGAGAAGACTATTCACAAGCAATGCTACTAGAATTAGAGGGATTGGATACAAGCAAAATTGACACCCTTAACAAACTCCTGGCAGGAAAAAAAAGTTGTGGCAATGGCTTATAATAAGAGAGTAAAGAACAAGAGCTTTGAGGAAGGAGAGATTGTCTAGAGAGCAGTTCTGCCCCTTAGAACCCACGTGGCTGGTTATGAAAAATGGTTACCCACATGGGAAAGTCCCTTTTTAATTAAACAAATCCTAGGACGAGGGGCATACAGATTACAAGATCGAGATGGAGAAACCCATGTTGTGCCAATCAATGGCAAATGGTTAGAAAAGTTCTATCCAACTATGTGGGATTCACAGGCAGTACAAAACGATCTTAGGATTGAGGAAGAAATGGGTAGAACCACTACTTGACTTTTGAGTTAGTTAATGTAAATATGTTGGTCCCTTTTTGTCTATTCTGCCCCGTTTTGATGTTTGAATGAGGAGAAAAGGTGAAAATGCAAGATTGGCAGAAGTAAAGAAATAGAACCTCTTTTCATTTCAAAAATGTCATTAATAAATGACTGAGTTCTTATTACGAAAATAAGCAAAGAATAAAGGCCTACTTTCTTGAGAGTCTCCTACAGTCCCGCTTTCTTAATAGAAATCTCCTTCTGGAGAAGCACTCCTTGATGAATGAAGGCCTCTGCAATCTACAGTGCAGGCCTTGAGGTTGAGACCATGCTCTGCACAAGGAAGGTAGATTTGGTCTTCGCACTCAATTCAGCTCCAAGACCTTTTTGCCCCTCCCTCAGTGCATCCAGTTGCTTCTAGAGGTACTCAATGTGTTTCTCCAACCTCTCAGCAGCAGATTTTGTCTCTTTGTAATCTGCAACCAGTGCATCCAGTTCTATCTGGCCACTTCATCTTCAGGCTCTTTCTCAAACAACCTGTAGCCAGGTTGGAACTGGGGATGGCTTCTTCTGAGCACCACCTGCCACTAGGCAATAGCCCTCTTGGTGTTGTGCCTAAAGAACATCAGATATTCTTCAATGGACCTCTTGGACACTTCTGCCGACATCAAAGGAAGCGCCATGACTTGATCTTCAGGCAGAACTATGTCTGGAAACCTCAATTCTGGGAAATTCACTTGCAGCAAGATCTGGATCATCCAAAACGCACTAGGAGCAGAAATATTCAAAGGATTATCCATAGTGGCGGTGTGGAGATTCCTGTATAGATGTGCCAAAACTGTGGGACCACGCCCCACATCAATATGGTTGTGGAGAGCTTCTGCTATGTGCCTGTATTCATGCAGAACTGCTGAAGAATGGTTCGGAAAGACAAACCTGTTTAGCCAGTATAGAAGGAACAACATGTGTTGTGGATCCCTATCCCTCTGAACACTAAACTTCTTCAGGTAGTTGGAGAAGGAGCAGTTCTGGTTGATGGTGGTAGGAGAGACAGTGAACTTCTTAGCCAGCCTTTCACAATTCTTCCTTCTATGGCAATCACCAACTGCATCAGCAGGCCTTCCATGAGGCTTGAACCCGAAGATTTGAGCCATATCCAGTAGAGTTGGAGTCATGGGGTCGACACGGAAGTTAAAAGTGTTGTTGGCAGAATTCCAGAAACAGAGACCAGCAGCCAGCAGATTCTTGTCCTTATTCACAGACTTCTTGGATAGAAGTATGGCATCATAAACGCCAACCCTTTTCCAGTGTTCTCCATACTTTGGAATAAGCCTATCAATCCAATCCGACCACTTCACAACTGCAACATCACACATCGACCAACGGAGATAGGGTGATTTGCCTTATATGTACATGCTCGCCTCTATCTAGCACGAGGCCTTTTGGGAGCTCACTAGCTTCAGAGTCATGGGAACTTCGAAGTTAAGCGAGTTGGGGCTAGAGCAATCCCAGGATGGCTGACCCACAAGAAAGTTGTTCGTGAGTTCCCATAACAAAACCGTGAGGGCAAAGAGGGGGCCCCAAAGCGGACAATATCATGCTACGGTGGAGCCGATCCTGGGATGTGACAATTTTGTATCAGAGCCACTTTGCATGTGGTGCGAGTGTGCCAACGAGAACGTCGAGCCCCTAAGGGGGGTGGATTATAACATCCCACATCGACCAACGGAGGTAGGGTGATGTGTCTTATATGTACATGCTTGCCTCTATCTAGCACGAGGCCTTCTGGGAGCTCTTTGGCTTCAGAGTCATGGGAACTCCGAAGTTAAGTGTGTTGGGCTAGAGCAATCCCAGGATGGGTGACCCACTGGAAGTTGCTCGTGAGTTCCCAGAATCAAAACCTTGAGGGCAAAGAGGGGGGGCCCAAAGCGAACAATATCGTGCTATGGTGGAGCTGATCTCAGGATGTGACAACAACACTATTCCTTACTTCACTCGAGGGATAAGAACCACTCAAGTTCTTACTGACCTAGGTATGGGAGGCCAGAGGAGAAGAACTCTGGTAGCACAAAGGAGCCCCAATGTCTTCCTTAAATAGCTTAGCCATTTCTTCAGGGACGTTGCCAAACCAGTGAGGACCCAAAACAACAGTGTTCTCAAACATATGGAGAACATTCTCATCCAAGTTCCTTTGAGTATATGAATGAAGCTTGCTACGAATCTCGATCACATGTTGATCAACACCGTCTCCAGTGATGTAGGAAGGAAGCTATGAAGAGGAAGAACCTTTGGCATGAATCTTTGAAGAAGACATTCCCAATTTCATAGCTAAGTTAGAGAAAAATTGAAGGATGAGTAGAAGAAACAGAGGGTTATGGGGAAATACTGAAAGTTGAAGGGAGTTAGGTTTTTCAAATGAACAGTGATGAATTTTCGAAAGCTCTTATAAAGCTCAGAAAAGAAGATCATGGAAGGAGAGGGGTTGCCTGGATTCAAGTAGTCATTAAAACACCCACTTCCCCACGAAGTCTAATTGAGTAGGCAGACGCGGGCTAGAGAAACGGAAGGAAATGGCTTGCGTCATTAATTGGCCAATCATTAAGTCTAAAACTGTTTTTAAAAAAAACGATTCACACTTAGGGGGCATTGTTTGGGCCTAAATTCCACGCACCAGCCCAATTGACATTAGTCCATGTCAGAAAACAGAAGTTTGGGCTTCATTTGAAATCAGAAATAAGCCCAAGTGGTTTTAGAGGTCTAGATCTTTGTGAAACGATTAGCAAAGGATTAAAACCACAAATTAAAGATTAATGGCCATTAAATGGTGACTTAATCTGAACAAATCAAAGCTTTTAAATTAATTTCAAGATTTGGCCCAGCTTCTAAACTCTCAGGGCTTGTTTGTTACACCTCCTTGGCTTGGATTGGTAAGGCTAAAAGTTAATCCCATGTTTGTTGTCACCTGATCCTAATATTAAGTGGGATTAGTAATCCCAAGCCGACCAAAAACACGTTCTTAGGTGTTCTTAGCTAAACCCATGTGAAAATGAGGGACTATTAGTCCCAACCAAAGCTCTGCAACCAACTCCACCCAAGCTCCAGCGGCAATCATCGACCACCCAAACAGCAATCACAACCACCGACTATGGGTTACAGATGGCGATGGTAGGCAACAACAGCGATGGCAGACGGCGACGACAGTCGGTGTCAGCTACGATAGACCACCATGGCGATTGAAGCTGTTCCACTATTTATCTTTGGGTCTTCATCAATTTGAGTCTACTTTTGCCTCTCTCAAGTTTGTTTGTGGATGATGATTTTGGTGTGGGCTGTGGATTTCTGCCATGATTTAGGTGTGAGCTCCTGCCTCTCCCTTTAATTTGTTTATGCAAATTACTTACCACACCAAAGCCAAAGTATCTGAACTGGATGATGTTTTTAGGTGGGGTAGAAATTATAAGAAGAGAGAATATAGATTGAGAAGAAGAGAAGGAGAGAGAGTAGGAAGAAGAAGAGATGAAAAAGAAAAGACATAGAGAGAGAAGATGAAGAATAAAGAGCAAAGGGAGAGAGAAGAAAAGTAAAAATTAAAAAATTCATTTGCTTTCTTTTTCAAAATTATAAAAATTTAGTCCTAATCCAATCGTACACCAAACGCAGTACTAGGCTTTTCTAGCTTATGCCAAGCCAAGCCAATCCAGGACAATCCCAGTGTTTAGTCTAGTCCATGACAGTCCAGCGCACCAAACGACCCCTCATTGTCGATCTCAAATCCAGCATGCAAGTCAACAGATTTTTTGGAAGATATTTTCTCAAAAAACCCACGTGACTTTCGGACTTTGAAAAAGTCAAAGTTTTCAACTAAGGCAGAGAAAGTGATGGGGAGTTAATGAAAATAGGTTAACTAGAGCTTCATTTTAAAAGCCAGGAAAAGAAGGCCAGGTCCCCTTTCTATATGCAGAAAAGCTTTGCATCATAGGAAGTTACGTTTTTCAAGAGATAGACAGGGAGCAGGAGATTTGTTCGCCAGGAAAGACAAACGAACCATCATGACATGTTTTGTTTTGCAAGAAACAAATAGAGAACAAGAGAGTTGGTTTTTCAGAAAAAAGCAAATGAACCATCACAAAAACTGACTGTTGATGGTTCTTTTTTTTCCAGATTAATAACTTTCCTCTTATTTGCATTAGAAATGGAAAATCTTTTTCAAAAGATATGTCCCTAGATATTTAAAGAACAAAGCCTCATTCAAATTCTCTATAAATATAAGAGGAGGTGAACAAGGTTGGGAACCACAACTAAAAAATTCAATCAAAACAAAAACGCTCGAAGTCATATTGATGAATTCAAAACCAAATTAGTTGATCTCAAAAAGTCTTCAGACTCTGAAGCACCCTTTGACAGATCAGCCAGAACTCAGGTTTCTAATTCTAGTTCAATTAAAAAAAACCGTTTCCAAAGAAAACGAGATTTCTCTCGTTACAAATTTGGTCCAACATAAGCCAAATCAAGCAGAATTCGGGTTTTTCATAAAATGAAAACCGGAATAACTCTTGGATGATTCATAATGAAGTAGAATAGGTATTATGGTGTAAACTCTACCAGTCTCGACATTGGTATCGATTTCCAGCTGAACACTCCCCAGTTGAAGATGCTGATGTTTGAATCCAGCATAGATACACCCAGTCCAGCTTAAGTTACAGGCGAAAATCTAAACAGAAATCAAAGCCCAATGTTCTGTTGTCCCTTCAGACATGACAGTCCCCTTTTGTCTTAAAAGTTGTGTAATAGGCAGTTTTTCCTGAAAAACAGTTTGATTTATTTTCAATATTCATTCTAGGCAAAACTACTAGTTCACTGTGATAAATTTTGAAGTCCTCACCAGTCTGACAATCACTTATTAAAGTCAGTAACTTTTAGCTCAAGTTATCTTTGTTTCATAGGTCTGTTAGGGTTTTTAACTATTGACAGTGGCACGCTCGCACACCAAAGAAAATTGATTTGTTGGCCACCAATGGTTTTCAAGTCCATGGGGAATTTTACCCTACAATCACAGGATTAAACCAAAACGGGTGAACATATGCCAACAGAGGCACACTCGTTTAATGGAAGCAATTCCTAAATAGATATGGTCATTAGCCACAACTCATACGGACAAACAGAGGGATATAGGGGGGATGGCGTGATATGCAGAGGTCAAATGATTGAATCTCAAGAATCAAAGTTGGTCACTTTTAACCACTAACTGACAAATCAACCTTATTCTTACTTCCAAAAGCATTAACTTCAAGAAATCGTAAATTAACATGACATACAAATATATATTTATATATGTATAGGAATATCGAAAAATAATTCAAAGAACAAGATACTGAATCCAAAATTTAAAACTAAAAACAAAGATGAGTCTTCCCTCGCAACTTCAATCACAAACTTCAAATCATCGAAAACATTATCATACCTCTCTCTTGTGTCTCTTCCTACCTTTCTCATCAAAGAAGCATGAGAAGAAAAGACCATAGAAGAGCTGTGTGGACTGATTGTAGAGAGTGATTGATGCGGAGAGAGAAGGAAGATAGTGAACTAATTGCAATGCGGCTAGGTTTAAACCAGAGAGATTCTAACTTCTAATCCCCATTATATTGATTGGAAAGGCAAAAAAAACCAAAGAGTTAGGCTTTGGGTTGCAGTACGTATTGTCTCTATAACAACGAAACAAAAACAGAGAGGTATTGGGCTTGGGTTTGCAGCAGCAGTCATATATGTGGGCCTACGGGCCGGACTTTTATGGTCGGGCCAAGTCGGGCTTTTATGGGCCCAAACCGGTTGGGTTAGACTTTAGACATCCAAACCCAAGCACAGTCCATGAACCACAATGAGTCGGGCTAGACTTTTTCTTGATGAGCCAGGCAGGCCTCCAACAACCCATGAGCTCATGGGCCAAATGATGACTCCTACATGAAGGCCTCCTTTCAGATTGATCATGAGCTGCTTTATTGGCTTGCCTGGGACCCATTTCCATTTGCATTATTTAAACTTATTATTCAATGATTAAGTAGACCATTTGAATGATAGTCAACATCAAAACGATAATGAATGTAATCATCCCCTTTGTTGCCCAAGGGGAATTGAAAAAATGTGTCTTCAAAGTGGATTTCCATTTGATCCACGGGCTTTTCAAGTAGCAGTGCAACTCCTCACGAACACTTCCAAAATAGAAGTCTGAGATGACAACCTCTTTGCCAAGGTCGTTAATCAGAGTAGACGCCTCATTGTGGTCGCTTAGCGTATTTATAAAAAATCTTTTCTTAACAAGCAACTCCACACATCCATCGGTATGTTCACAAAATCATCCGAGATGGAAAGATAACTGTTTATGTAAGAAGAGCAGCGATGACATTGCTGAAAGGCAACAATATTTCTAAACAAAAGCTCACTGCCATTGTGAATCAGTAATCATGGAATTTCTAGAATTTCATCCAGGAATCATGGAAGATAAGCTTGTGCTTGATCCCCACACAATTTTGACTCCAGCCATCTATAGTTCGATGATGCTTGGTGCACTTATAACTTTCACTTCCCCTCCTATATTAATAATATGTGAGTCCTTGGGGAGATAAAATAGTCTTAGAAACGCAATAAAGTGTTCTACTTTCAAACTTGAATAACCTAGCATGCCCACATTTTGTACGATGCTCGTCCAACCAAATGTCATATTGATGAACTCAAAGGCGAGTTCCTTCATCGAAGGAATGACATAAGTACTGTTACTAATGGCAGCGGTTGCAGTTCTATGTAGTTCAAGAAGATCCTCAAGTACTTGATTTTCCAACTTGAGCATGTCTGGCGTAATATAATTTATTATCCAGGACTTGCTGGAGATGCTATCGTGGTCTTCCACTCCAAATGTGTTGAAACAGTGACCACATAACTTCAACAAAATCTATATCACGAAGGTGGCATCAACCATCATGATTTGTACGAAGCCGGCGCTACTGAACTCAATGACATTTCAACTCGTGGAGCTTCATTGTTTCTTGCCCTTCTCCTCCTCATTTAAACTCCTGTGAGTTTCAGTTGAGAAGAAAAATTAGAATTTAATTCATCCAAATTAAATGCATATATGCTGAAATTAATTTTTAATTAAAACATAGAAACTTGGGGAGTTTAATATCTAGCATTTTGCTATGACATTTTGCGTACTTTAAATTAGGCCTCATCAATAGGCTAAGCTAGGCTGGAGTTTGAAGAGGAGAGAAAAAATAACAGGCTGGACTTGTTTAGAAAATTCGAAGCTTAAGCCCGGCTCATGGTCTAGGCTTGAGAAAGCCCATCGAGCTGGGCTAGGTTAAGCCCAAAGGGCTGGGCCAAAACGGGCCAACTTTTTTTGTCTTTTTTTTTTCTTCTATGTTTTGCTGTGTTTCTATGTCTCTCTTTTTTTCATAGTTATATATTACATATTGTTTATATTTTTTTTTTTTTTTTTTTTTTTTTTTTTTTTTTTTTCATTTTTTTTCTTCTTCCATAAATATGAAGATATAGTTATACAACCGCCATATTGATAAAATCATATTTTATCTCCTACTTCATTTTTTTAAGTTCTTACAATAATAATATTCATTAAACTTGGTTTTTATATATTTATTTATATGTATGTGAGCTCTTGGGTCAAACTTTTATAGACGGGCTGGATCAGACTTTCTTGGGCTCAAACGAGCCGGGCCGAGCTTTAACAACTCAAGTCAACGCCCGGCCCACTTAATAATGGGCCGGACTGGCCAATGGCTCATAATGGACTAGGCTGGGCTGGTCCCCCATCAGCCCATAGGCTCGCAAGCCTAATCATGACCCCTACTTTTAACATCCCAACACATAATACATGGAGAAAGCATAAACTTAAGGAGATTATGTGACACATGTACAGAAAACTTTGTTGATTATTAATTGTACAAAAATTTTTAACAGCATATGTTAATACCATAACTAGTCAGCATCAGTTGGCCTCACATGCCTAAACAAATGGACCACTCATGTTGATCCCCCATAGGCCACAAGTACCAAGACGACAAGGCCATGCCTTCTCCTAGCTAGTTGCACGTGCTCCCCTTTCAAAATGGTTCCCCATGCCTAGCGTGGAGGAAAGGCAACTTGCCTCACCTTTCACTACAAAAGGAAGAGACCACCTCCCAACTAGGCCTAGTCAATGGGCCACAATAGGCTAGCCCGCTCCAAATTTAATAGGTTTGGACCGGGTTGGGCTTGAAATAGCATCGAGTCGGGTCGGGCCGAAATAAGCCTACTTTATTTTGTCTTTTTTTTATATTGATTTTTTTTCTATGTTTTGCTGTGTTTCTATGTTTCCCTTTCCTTCATAGTTCTCTATTTACATTTTTCTATATGTTTATGTCTCCATTTTTTTCTTTGTTCATAACTTCATAGTTCTTTTTTTTTCTTTCCATAAATATGAAGGTATAGTTATACAACCGCCATATTAATAAAATCACATTTTATCCCATACTTTTTTTTTGTTTTTTTTTGTTTTTTGTAGTTCTTACAATTTTAATAGATAATGATTTTCTCCATCTTTCATTTAACTTGGGTTTTGTTTATATATTTATTTATATGTATGTGAGCCTGTGGGCCAGGCTTTTATGGGCGGGCTTGGTCGGGCTTTCTTGAGCTCAAATGGGTCGGGCCTATGAGTTGGGTCGGGCTTTAGACACCCAAGCCCAAGCTTGACCCAACCAACAATGGGTCAGGCTTACCCATGGCCCATAACGGGTTAGGCTAGGCTTTTTCTCAATGGGCCAGGTTGGCCCCCATCGGCCCATGGGCTCGTAGGTCTAATGATGACCCCTACTCCCAGCAAAGGAAGACAAACCCATTTCTCCACTCCACGAGCATATCATGAGAGATCCAATAGGCTCTCCTCTCTCTTGGATTCAAGCTCTCAAGCCTCTCTATGTATATTGTAATACTCTTCCTACCCTTCTCATCAAGGAAGCATGATAAGAAAAGACCCTAGAAGGGCTGTGTGGACTGATTGTAGAGAGTAATTGATGCGGAGAGAGAAGGAAGATAGCGAACTAATTGCAATGCAGCTAGGTTTAAACCAAAGAGATTCTAGCTTATAATCCCCTTTATATTAATTGAAAAGGCAAAAAAACCCAAAGAGTTGGGCTTTGGTTTGCTACAGGTATTGTTTCTCTAACAACGAAACAAAAACTGAGTGGTATTGGGCTTGGGTTTGCAGTAGTAGTCATATATGTGGGCCTACGGCTAAGCTTTTATGGCCGGGCCGAGCCTTTATGGGCTTAAACGAGATGGGCTTATTGGCGGGGCTGTGCTTTAAACACTCAAACCTAAGCCCAAGCCATTGAATAATGGGTCGGGCCCACCCATGGCCCACAACGGACCTGGCCGAGTTTTTTCTCAATGGGTCAGACAGGCCCCCATCAGCCCATAAACTCGTGGGCCGAATGATGATCCTACATGAAGACCTGCTTTCAGATTGATCATGAGCTGCTTTATTGGCTTGCCTAGGGACCCATTTCCATTGGATGGATGAAAGGTTAGCTCCAATTCCATAATCTTTCGTGCATGCAAATTCAATTGGAAATATTAAGTTAATAATATTATATTACTAAAATCATTAAAGAATATTTATGGTTATTATTATTTAAACTTACCATTTAATGATTGAGTAGACCCTTTGGATGATAGTCAACATCAAAACGATAATGAATGTTTTCATCTCCTTTGTTGCCCAAAGTGAATTAAAAAAATGTGTCTTCAAAGTGGATTTCCATTTGATCCACGAGCTTTTCAAGTAGCGGTCCAACTCCACACAAATACTACCAAAATAGAAGTTTGAGATGACAACCCCTTTGCCAAGGTCGTTAATTAGAGTAAACACTCATTGTGGTCGCTTAGCGTATTTATAAAAATTCCTTTCTTAACAAGCAACTCCACATCCATCGGTACGTTCACAAAATCATTCAAGATGGAAAGATAACTGTTTACGTAAGAAGAGAACCCATGACATTGCTCAAAGGCAACAATATTTCTAAACAAAAGCTCACTGCCATTGTGAATCAGTAATCTTGGAATTTCTAGAACGCCGTCCACTAATCATATGGTAGATAAGCTTATGCTTGATCCCCACACAATTTTCACTCCAGCCATCTGTAGTTCGGTGATGCTCGATGCACTTACAACTTTCACTTCCCCTCCTATATTAGTAATATGTGAGTCCTTGGGGAGATAAAATATTCTTAGAAACGCAATAAAGTGCTCTACTTTCAAACTTGAAGAACCTAGCATCCCCATATTATGTACAATGCTCGTCGAACCAAATGTCATATTGATGAACCCAAAGGTGAGGTCCATCGTCAATGGAATGACATAAGTACTGTTATTGTTAGCAGCGGCTGCAGTTCTATGTAGTTCAAGAAGATACTCAAGGATGCAAAATGGTACTTGATTTTCAAACTTGAGCATGTCTCGCATAATATAATTTATTATCCAGGACTTGCTGGAGATGCTATCGTGGTCTTCCACTCCAAATGTGTTGAAACAGTGACCACATATATTGACCAATCGAACAACTATAGAGAAGGCCTTGTCATAACCCACGAGTGAAACAACTAACAAACCCAAACAAACAGGGCACATAGAAGAACACATAAAAGCAAAACACAAACCCTGTGAGCACGGCAGTAGGTAAGACAGAACACAAATCCTGTGAGCACGGTATTAGATAAGGTAGAACACAGAAACCTTGTGAATATGGCAGTAAGTAAGTATGAAATGTATTCAACAAACTAGGTTCCATAGTGCGCTTCATCCAACTTTTCACGGTAGAATCATCAATTTTTCACTTTCCAAATTGAGGATCTTTAGAATCTGGGGCATCATAGTCACGAGTTAGGTAACCCAATTTTGAATCCTAAAAGTAGATTGGTGGATGATTCAGTATGAATCAACACAATAGTGGTAGGAGAAGCAGTAGGTGAAGTCGAACCATAAGCAAGTGAAGAAATAAAAGCATCAACATTCGGCATGGTGATAGATGGCGGGGTGGGCTAGGATTATAGGCTAGGTGTATAATGCAGTGGAAATAGGTAGTGTTTAGGGTTAGAGTTGTTTTTATTTTTTATTTTTTATGTTGTAGAGATGGATCAAAACACAACAACATCATCAACAATGACTATAGCAATGGAAAGCAAAGCAAACAAAGGCAACATCAACGGTGGTAGTAGCGGCCACACCAACAACCACATAAACAATAGCTAAAAACGATGACAAATTCTTCCATTTCAACTTTAGCTAATTCACGTAAACAACTTCTCATCAATCCTCCTCTCCCCTTGAAGAGAAGGGGTTGTCGGAGTCAAGAAAGAGGTAATATCTCCATGGGAAAGAGAAACATCTTTTTTTCAATCCCCCTCTCCCTCCTCCCCCCCTTGAATAGGAGGGGAGGAGAGCACAAAGTAGGGAAAATATTCAGTTATGCTCATATATGCTCATATCTTTATTCTTCTTCAATATGGAGGTATTTATAAAAAAAGTACAACCTTAAAGAAAATAGGAAATAAATCTCAATTTTAATAGGACAAGAAAAATGAGTAAGTAACCATAATCCTAAGTAAGTGAGGACAGGCCAACATGAACATCTTCTAGCCTACCCAACCGTATGTACTATTCAAATATAAAATTAAATTACAAAAAAGTTTGTACATTATTATAAAACAACAATTAAAACTAAATTTATTTTGAGTACAAACGTGATTCTGATGGAGTAGAATTTGATGCAGAAGATGTGGCGAACTGTGAGGAATTGGTGTTGCAGCCATGACCCGGACCTCCTTCTAAATCAGTACTAAGAGACAAGATTGAAAATGATAGCGGAGGAGAAGAGTAGCTAGCCACCGGCATCTTTGACGGGAGAATAGGCAATGGAACTTCGAAGTTAAGCACTTGAATTGTTTGTTGTATCGAAGGTCTGATCTTGTAATCTGGATGAGCACACCACAACCCAACAATCAACAAGCACTCCATTTGCCTCTTCTCAAAATCTCCAGAGAGTTTTGGGTCAGCTGCTTCAATGACTCTCCCTTCACCATAAAGATCCCAAACCCACTCCACCATAGTGATTTGACGGCTCCTGAACTCGAGATCATTGGGTTTTCTCCCACAAGCTATCTCCAAAGCAACAACTCCATAACTGTAAACATCTGTTTCCTTGCTAGCCTTTCCGGTGGTCATATATTCGGGAGCCATGTAGCCCATGGTTCCAGCAAGAACAGTAGTTTCTGATTGTTTTCCGTGGTCCACGAGTCGAGCTAATCCAAAGTCCCCAAGTTTTGGGTTGAAATTTGAATCTAACATGATATTGCTGGATTTGACATCCCTGTGCAGCACACATTGTTCCCACTCCTCATGGAGATAGAACAACCCGGATGCCAAGCCTTGAGCAATTCTGTATCTTGCGTCCCAAGCTAACAAGCTCTTGGCTTTGAACAAATGGGCATCTAAGCTGCCGTTGGACATGAACTCATAAACAAGTAGGAGTTGTTTTCTTTCGTGGCACCAACCAATCAGTTGCACAAGATTCCGATGTCTAAGTCGACTAATGATCCTTACTTCAGCTGCATACTCCTTCAACCCCTGTCTCGACCCACTTGATATCCTCTTCACCGCGACATTTAAGTTCAGGTCTTTTATGTAGCCTCTGTAAACTCCACCAAATCCTCCCTCTCCAAGCTTCTGTCCCTCATGAAAATTGCTCGTTGATTGAGCCAATTTTCTGTACGAGAACTTTTTGGGCCCTGTACCCTTTTCGAATTCCTCATCAATCACTGTAACATCTTCATCACTACTTTCCCCTCTCTTCTTCCAACAGATGAACCAAACCAAACCCAACCCACCACCCAAGACAAGTCCACCAATACCCAACTCAAGCACTAGTCTAATATTGATGCCATTTCCAGACTTTTGTGTGGTGTTCTTTGGTTTTTCATCAAACAGTTGAGTTGAATGGAAGCTCCATGAGTTGATCTTGTGCAGAGCCGTATTAGCATCTGTTGCAGCAGAGAACCCAACAATCACCCAACCTTGCAAAATATTATCCAGAGGAACCACGCAATCAAGATAACTCATCATTTGGACACCATCCACATAACTAGTGAAAACCACATGAATACCATTTGTTGTAGAATTGTAACTAATGCCAGCACTGTTCACGCGACCCTCTGCAATACTCCCATTCCAAGGTGTGGTCATCTGAGACTTGAGAGTACTGCTGTCAATCCCGACATGATCTCCCATGGGATCATTGATAGAGGTGACTTCATCCTGATAGATGTCAAACTCTACTGCTACAAAGGGGTACTGACTTTTTGATGTGTTGTTTTGCGGGTTTTCCACGGCAAGGCCTAGACTGCCTCCTCTGCCTAATGTGCTGTTGAGTAAGGACCCGTTTGGCGCTATGAAGAACGCCAGTCCATCAGCATATGGCGTTTTGCCTTGGGAGTCGATGACGAATGTGAAATTTGTGGTCAAGTCTGCAAGCTTTCCTGTGGCGTTGTCGCGGAGGAGGAAGGGTTGACTGTAGGTGGCTCGGCCCACGCTTTGTTCCTTTACGTCGTCAACAGCACTTTTGGTGAGTAGGAGGAATTCTCCATCGATGCGAGCATCTCCCTCCAGAGATACGGTGTTTTTTCCATTTCGGAAGGTGGAGAAACTGAAGTCTAATGATGTCACACAAGGGGCTAACTGAAACAAAAGCAGAAGAAGGAAAACCATTCTAATTTGATTTTTTATTTTTCTAGGTAAGCTTGCAGATCAAATTGTGATCTAATATAGAGCAGAGGCTGTAGAGTTTAATTTTTCAATGTGCTTTGGTCAGCAGTGCTCCTTTGCTTACCGATTCGAATCAAGAAAATTCTAGTTGGAGGACGACTTGATGAGACCTATTCGATGCTTACCCTTGTATTTTGGCTTCTTTTTCTTCTTCTTCTTCTCTCTCAAATTCTTTACGGTCATTTTCAATTTATTATAATAGTGCACCAATATTCAAGAGGGAGCTTGGGGATATGGTCTAAATTTGCTTGTGAATTTATTGTTTTGTATGTTTTGTGCGGTATTAGTCAATTTTAAACTTAAATGACCAGTAAGATTGATAGGTATATGTCTAGGAAATAAAAATTGTAGGGACCTATATTGGACAAACCATACACTATATTGGACAATGTTGGGAACACTGACTTATATCATGATTTGATTTTTCTTTGGCCTACAAATCAATTCTTTTATGTGGAAAATTCTTTTGACTTTGTCAATCACATTGTGTGGCTTTTAAAAGGCAATGTGACGTGTGGGATGGGCTGCAAATTTTGAAACTGAACACTCCGCGGATTGATCCATCAGAAAAGACAAAATAATGGTGTCATTCGAACAGACTTGGGCAATTGATCCGGCAACAAGTCTTTCAGTCATTTGCCAAGTTGGTCCCTTCAGCCTCGTTTGTTATGGAAGATTGTCTTGGCATGAACTCTTCTCATAAATTGTCTTGGCTTGAATTGGCTTAAGTTGAATAACACTTAACCGATGTTTGGTGATGCTTGGATTGGGACTAAATTTAAATTGATTAAAATATCAATAAATAGGATGATATATTTCAACTTCTGCTCTTCTGTACAAACGTGGGTTAAAAATATTCCAAAGTTTTATTTAATAAGGTTTATTTTTTAGGTTTATACAAGTTTTAAATTTGAGGGCATTTGTTTCTATTTAAGTGAGTTTTTTGCTATATTTGAAATATATTACAAAAACTGACATTTTTGAAATTAAGGATCAAGTTTTGGCTAATTTTTATCAGTTCTCCTCAATTTACTTAGATGACACTTGCATATGATGGGTATACTCTTTCATTTATCAAAATACCATTATGCAAATTAAATTCATAATCAAAACTGATGCATAAAGAGGATTGAATTGCAGGATAATTCGGTGGGAGGAAATCAAAAAAATACATTTAAGAACCAAGGCTTAATACACCTCACACATAACACTTTAAATTATAAATATGGGTAATTTTGGAATGCGAAAAATATAATAAATCAGATTTTGAGTTATATTAGGTGACTGCTTAGTTGGATCCTAGTCATCGGGTATTATTTGAAAAAATTGCGTATTTTAAATTAAAAAATAGAAGGAAGGGCTGTATATGATTTTAAATGAATTTTATGGGTGTAACCTCAATTTACTTAGATGACACTCACATATGATGGATATACTCTTTCATTTATCAAATACCATTATGCAAATTAAATTCATAATAAAAACTGATGCATAAAGAGGATTGAATTGTTGGATAATTCGGTGGGAGGAAATCAAAACAATAAATCCAGGAACCAAGGCTTTAATACACCTCCCACATAACACGTTAAATTATAAATATGGGTAATTTGGGAATGTGAAAAACATAATAAATCATATTTTAAGTTATATTAGGTAAGTGCTTAGTTGAATCCTAGTCATCGGATATTATTTGAAAAAATTGCGTATTTTAAATAGAAAAATAAAGGAAGGGCTCTAGATGATTTTAAATGAATTTTATGGGTGTAACCTCAATTTACTTTAAAAATAATCCAATATTCCATTTGGGAAGGTGGAGAAATTGAAGTCTAAAGATGTCACACAAGGGGCTAACTGAAATAAAAGAAGAAGAAGGAAAACCATTACTAATTTTGTTTTTTTTTTGGGGGAAAGCTTACCGATCAAATTGTGATCTAATATAGAGCAGAGGTGGTTCCCTCTTTTCGGCCGGGTAGGCCGAGTGAAGGAGTTCTTGGTCCTTCTTCTTGTAGATTGCGTAGGCATGCCACCACCAAGCCACTGACTGGCTTGAATGGAAAAGGTCGGATTGTTGTGTTCGCGCTTCTGACTTCTAACCAGCCGATTGATCAACCAAGCAAGGAACCTCCTCTTAGCCTAGGTTCTTTCACTTCCTCAGAATCGAGGATGGTTAGGTTTCGTATAGGTATTTTAGTATATTTGAGATTTTGAATGATAGTGATGCGAATTAAATTAAAAATATGCGTTTAAAATTAAAGACGAGAATTGAAGTGCGATAAAGTAATCAAAGCGATAAATAAACTTAAATTAAGCGAAGAATGAAATAAGAACGATATAAATGATAAAGGAAATAAAATAAAGCAATTTGAAATTAAATTAAACTTAAAGCAAATTCAATAACAATTAACAATAAAGCATAAAGTTGAATATTAAAACAACGTAATTGAAAATACAAGAAATTAAACTTACACTAACGAAAGTGAAGAACTGATCTAGTCTACTTGCTTGGCAAATAAAAGACCTAGTCTAGGGATAGAAAATTGAAAGACAAAAAGTAGGTTTTTGTGTCTGATGTCGGGGGTCCTTTGCTCTTTGTCTGATGTAGTTTATATAGGGGCATTCGTCAACCCATGGGCTGGCCATTAAATAGCCAAAGGTCAACTTTGTTCAAAATCTTTCCCTGTGTGGCTTCCTAGATTCGTGGAATTGATTCGAATAAGATCATCGGATCGCAAATTTGATCAATTGATTCCCTCCTCCTTAGGATCATTCCAGATTGACACCATTCTCTTTAATTGCTTTCCTTGGATGGATCTCGTCACGTGCATGAAAATATCCAAAAGTGTCGAGCCCACTTTTGTGGGCTGAGCTTGAACCTTCGAGACTTGTCTTGAGATCTGGTGAGACGGACTTAAGATGAGGAAATACTCCCATAATGTTGGAGTGGCTGGAAATTCAATGAATCCACATGCATTATCAAGGTGTCTTAAAATGTAATATATTTATCAAATAGGCCACTCAATGGCCATTGAGAATCCCAGGCCATAAGGCCATGACTTGCATATAGGCATAAAGAGAATTCGAAGCACAAAGGCATGTGGCCTAAGTTTACCCGTAAAGCCATTGTTTGGCCTTACCAATTATAATGATAATAATAATAAAACCCATTTGAACAACCTAATAAACAAAAATAATAAATAAAGCCTCAACCACACAGAGCCCAACTTCACTCGCACTAAAACTTCTATTGATTCCAAATCAGCCAACACTTCCATTCCATCTAGCCAACACAAGATCAGCCTACTCTAAGATCAGCTGCCAAAGCTCCAGCCAACTCCTCCTTCACTCTCCCAGCCAAGTCAAAATTGGCCTATCACACATATATACACTGGCGGATCTGTGCAAGCGCAAGGAGGTGCACTTGCACCTCCGGTCGCCGGAAATCACCATTAGAGGTGCTGGAGTTGCACCTCTGCTTCAGACTAGCAACGCACATAAGGTGTTCGATGAAATGCGCAAGAGACTGCCTGCGCTGCCTGCTTGCTGTTGTACGCGCAGTGTGCGCACATGTTTTTTTTTAACCAAGCCTAGCCAAAACGACGTCGTTTTGGACCAAGTTGTTGCTGCCTTTTAAAAATAAAAAAATAAAAAAAAACTTTGCCAAAACGACGTCGTTTTGGACTAGGGTTTTTAAATAATAAAAAAACGGAAACTGATGCTGAACGTGGGCTTTTTTGTGGGCTTTTCAAATAGTTTTATTTCCTTACTTAATTGGGTTTTAATTGAGAGTTATCTTTATTTAATTGGGTTTTGGGAATTCCTTAATTAAGTAGGATTCGGAATTCTCTCTATAAAAGACCAATTTAACATCACCCAATTTTATCAAAGTGTGTGAGTATCACAAGAATCCTGTGTTTTTTTTTCCTTCTTGAGTAGGCCAATCCAAAGTAAGTTGAATGCTTTTTTTTTCTTTGAGCAAACTCCAATTTTGTTTATTCTTTTTTTAATATATTTTTTTGTGTGGTTATTTAGCTCTCTCTGTATTAGTAAGATCAGTAGCAAACTCGAGTGAATACCGAGCTACGTGACACGTTATTCGAGGTATAATTAATTTTTATTTATTTATTTAATTGATAATTTGATATTTATTTATTTATTTGATAAATTATAGTCAATTAGTCATAGTAATAGATATAAAACCCTTATTTTGTTTTAATTGTACAGTTATGGAACGGTACTTTTAGAGAAAGAGTTTAAATCCTCCTTCAAATAATCCGAGTAGTTCAAATCCTCCTTCAAATAATCCGGCTAGTTCAAACCCTCCTTCAAATAATCCGGCTAGTTCAAATCAACCTTCAAATAATCCGCCTACTTCACATCCTCCCTTGAATAATTCGGGTAGTCTAAAACGATCAGAGGTCATTGAGTTGGATGAAATATTGGCTAATCTTCCTGCAGACCCTGGACTTAGACCTCCAATGACTTATTATAATCCCAATTTTCGAGAACAAATCCGAAGAGCCTATCTGCAAAGGGGTCCTTGTCAGCCTAAAAGCCAAAACGACATGCCTCAAACACTTATGGGGGAGAGTAATCGACGTTTTCTTGTGAAATGGTTTGATTCATTTGTTTGGTTGGAGTATAGTAAAGAGAAAGATGCTGCATTTTTCCTTCATTGTTATCTTTTTAAATGCGATTTTGATAAACAAGGAAAGGCTGGAAGCGATGTCTTCACTGAGAAAGGGTTTAAAAATTGGAGGAAGGGACCCGAGAATTTTAGGGACCATGTTGGACAAGTTGGAAGTCTTCACAATAAAGCTACACAACATTGTACAGATTTAATGAATTAGAAGCAACACGTTGAAACCATTGTGATCAAGCAGACAGATCAAGCTCGTGTTAATTATCGCATTCTATTAATTGCCGCACTTGATTGCACTAGATATATATTGCGACAAGGTCTTCCTTTCGTGGCCATGATGAAAGTGAAACATCTAGCAATAGGGGTAATTATGTGGAGCTTTTGCAATTTCTTGCCGATCATGATGAGAAAGTTCGTGCCGTTGTGTTTGAGAACGGTCCGAGGAATCTCAAGTATATTGCTCCTAACATTCAAAAAGAACTTGTCAACTCTTGTGCCACTGAAACCATTGATGCAATTATTAGTGATATGGACAATTCATTCTTTTCTATATTGGTAGATGAATCACGTGATGTTTCAATAAGAGAGCAAATGGCGGTGGTGTTGCGTTATGTGAACAAAAAAGGGCAAGTAATTGAAAGATTTGTAGGTGTCCAATATGTCTCTGATACGACTAGTAGCAAATTGAAAGAGGCAATTGAGCAGTTGATTTCTTCAACAAATTTGAGCATGTCCAGGCTACGAGGATAGGGGTATGATGGCGCTAGTAATATGAGAGGTGAGCTCAATGGTCTTAAAACACAGATTTTGAGAGAATATCCTCAAGCATATTATGTCCATTGTTTTGCACATCAACTACAACTAGCTCTTGTAGCCGTAGCAAAGGGAAATGAAAACATTGCTACTTTCTTCACAACGGCTAGTAGTGTCGTTAATATTATTGGAGCATCGTGTAAGCGGTGTGATGCACTTAGAGAGCAACAACAAAAAGATATTATGGAAGCTCTTGAAATTGATGATCTTGAAATGGGGTGAGGGTTAAATCAAGAGACTACTCTCAAACGTCCTTGTGATACACGTTGGAACTCACATTATGATACTTTACTTAGTATTAATACTATGTTTCATCCGATGGTGAAGGTGCTTGAATGGATTGTTGATGATGTCAACCAAGATAATTTAGGTGAAGCAAATAGGTTGTTGAAAGAAATACAAACTTTTGACTTTGTGTTTCACTTATATTTGATGAGATTTATATTGGGAATCACAAATGATTTGTCAAAGGCATTACAAAAGAAAGATCAAGATATTGTGAATGCAATGATGTTGGTCCAAAGATGTAAGCAAAAGCTACAATCCGTGAGGGATGATGACTTTGATGATTTGCTTGGCCAAGTATCAATGTTTTGTGGCAAAAATGATATTGACTTTTCTAACATGGATGATTTATTTGTACCACAAGGGAGATCAAGACGTAAAGCTCAGAAAATCACAAACCGCCATTATTATCGTGTGGACCTATTTCTTACTATCATTGATAAGCAACTAGTGGAATTGAATAATCGCTTCACTGAGGTAAATACTGAATTGCTTCTTTGTATGGCATGTTTGAGTCCGGCTTATAATTTTGTAGCTTTTGACAAACAAAAAATACTTCGTTTTGCTAAATTTTACCCCCAAGAATTTAATGACCGAGACCTCATGAAGCTTGAAGATCAACTTGGGCTTTATATTGTTGATATGCAGAGCAGCACAGAGTTTTCATCATTGAACAGAATTACTAATCTGGCAGAAAAATTGATGAATACAGGAAGGAATAGAATATATAACTATGGGTATTTACTTTTTACATTGGCTTTAGTTTTACCCGTTGCAACTGCTTCAGTTGAGAGAGCTTTTTCAGCTATGAATATTGTGAAAACACCATTGCGTAACAAAATGGGGAATCAATGGTTGAGTGATAGCTTGGTTGTTTACATTGAGAAAGATGTTTTTTCTTGTATTAATAATGCAAATATAATGCGACGTTTTCATGATATGAAACCTCGTCGGCAACAATTGTAGGTTAATTGTAATGTTATTTTTTTAATTAATTATGAAGAACATTAGTATTGTTTAAATGATAAGGATGTTTAGTTTTTTTTTTTTTTTTTTTTTTTTTTTTTTTTTTTTTTTTTTTTTATATATATATATATATTATATAACATATGTAATACAATATATATATATATATATATATATTACATTATGAATTGTACGAAGCCACTCCAACAGGCATAAAGCTGGCCTTCAGCATTTCGTTTTTCAACCGAGGGACGTGGGCCACTCTTGGCCTTGCATTCCTTCAAAAAATATATTTGTGGTCTGTTCCTACAACTCCCAAACTTCAACCAACTCTTCATCTCTAGAAACTGAACAACCATCCAGCCAACTCTAGAAACTCAACAGCCATTTTGCTAAAAGCTCAACTCAAGTAAGCAATTTGTCTTTCACCATTCCAGCTACCATTGTAGATCTTGCCATTTAATTCACTCATTATTTGACTATTGCTAAATAAATAACAATCTCTTTTATTTTGACTTGGCTTGAATTTGGTGACAACATCCAAACAAGAGGCTGTAGAGTTTAATTTTTCAATGTCCTTTTGTCAGCAGTGCTCCTTTGCTTACCGATTCGAATCGAGAAAAATCTAGTTGGAGGACGACTTGATGAGACCATTCAACGCTTACCCTTGTATTTCTGCTTCTTTTTCTTCTTCTTCTTCTCTCTCAAATTCTTTACGGTCATTTTCAATTTATTATAATAGTGTACCAATATTCAAGAGGGAGCTTGGTGATATGGTCTAAATTTGCTTGTCAATTTATTCCTTTGTATGTTTTGTGCGATATTAGTCAATTTTAAACTTAAATGACCAGAAAGATTAATAGGTATATATCTAGGAAATAAAAATTGTAGATACATATATTGGACAAACCATATATTACCTATATTCGACAATGTTGGGAACACTAACTTATATCATGATTTGATTTTTCTTTGGCCTACAAATCAATTCTTTTCTGTGGAAAATTCTTTTGACTTTGTCACTCGAATTGTGTGGCTTTTAAAAGGCAATGTGACGTGTGGGATGGGCTGCAAATTTTGAAACTAAACAATCCGCGAATTGATCCATCAGAGAAGACAAAATAATGGTGTCATTCGAACAGACTTGGGCAATTGATCCGGCAACAAGTCTTTCAGTCATTTGCCAAGTTGGTCCCTTCAGCCTCGTTTGTTACGGAAGATTGTCTTGGCATGAACTCTTCTCATAAATTGTCTTGGCTTGAATTGGCTTAAGTTGAATAACACTTAACCGATATTTGGTGATGCTTGGATTGGGACTAAATTTAAATTGATTAAAATATCAATAAATAGGATGATATATTTCAACTTCTGTTCTTCTGTACAAACGTGGGTTAAAAATATTCCAAAGTTTTATTTAATAAGGTTTATTTTTTACGTTTATACGGGTTTTAAATTTGAGGACATTTGTTTCTATTTAAGTGAGTTTTTTGCTATATTTGAAATATTTTACAAAAACTGACATTTTTAAAATTAAGGATCAAGTTTTGGCTATTTTTTATCAATTCTCCTCAATTTACTTAGATAACACTTGCATATGATGGGTATACTCTTTCATTTATCAAAATACCATTATGCAAATTAAATTCATAATCAAAACTGATGCATAAAGAGGATTGAATTGCAGGATAATTCGGTGGGAGGAAATCAAAAATATACATTCAAGAACCAAGGCTTAGTACACCTCACACATAACACTTTAAATTATAAATATGGGTAATTTTTGAATGCAAAAAATATAATAAATCAGATTTTGAGTTATATTAGGTGACTGCTTAGTTGGATCCTAGTCATCGGGTATTATTTGAAAATTTTGCGTATTTTAAATAAATAAAAATAAAAGGAAGGGTTGTAGATGATTTTAAATGAATTTTATGGGTGTAACCTCAATTTACTTAGATGACACTCGCATATGATGGATATACTCTTTCATTTATTAAAATACCATTATGCAAATTAAATTCATAATCAAAACTGATGCATAAAGAGGATTGAATTGCTGGATAATTCGGTGGGAGGAAATCAAAACAATAAATCCAGGAACCAAGGCTTAATACACCTCCCACATAACACGTTAAATTATAAATATGGGAAATTTGGAATGCGAAAAATATAATAAATCATATTTTAAGTTATATTAGGTAAGTGCTTAGTTGAATCCTAGTCATCGGATATTATTTGAAAAAATTGCGTATTTTAAATAGAAAAATAAAGGAAGGGCTCTAGATGATTTTAAATGAATTTTATGGGTGTAACCTCAATTTACTTTAAAAATAATCAAATATTCCATTTGGGAAGGTGGAGAAATTGAAGTCTAAAGATGTCACACAAGGGGCTAACTGAAATAAAAGAAGAAGAACGGAAATTTCCTAATTTTTTTTTTTTTTTTTTTTTTTTTTTTTTTTTTTTTTTGGGGGGGCTTACCGATCAAATTGTGATCTAGTATAGAGCAGAGGCTGTAGAGTTTAATTTCTCAATTCGCTTTGATTGATCAGCAGTACTCCTTTGCGTAATTCAAATCAAGAAAAAACTAGTTTGAGGACGACTTGATGAGACCTATTCGACGCTTACCCTTGTATTTCTTCTTCTTCTTCTTCTCTCTCAAATTATTTACGATATTTTTCAATTTATTATAATAGTGCACCAACATTCAAGAGGGAGCTTGGTGACTGTTAGGAACCAACCCCTCATTTGGGCCATAGCTTTAGCCCAAGAGACCATCTAGCTATTTTCCCAAACAAGATATTTTACCTTTTTCCCTTGTATTCAGGAGTTGGTTAGTTTCTCTCTCAACCGATTGCCAGTTGGCAATCGAAGCTAGCTGTATAAACACCGATCTGCTTGGTGGAGAAGGCATGAATGAAATTATAGTTTATTTTCTTTCTTTTCTTCCTTCTATTTTTGCTACATTTCTCTTTCAAGTCCAAGGTCCCAACATTTGGTATCTAGAGCCTAGTTCTGACCATGGGAAGAAAGGGGCAGACAACAGCCTCCATGGAGGTTGCTGCCACTGCGGAAGCCAAGCTTGATGCTCAACATGAGTTGTGGGACTCTCAAATTTAGGAGGTCCAGGCAGCGGTGATGGCGCTAGCGGTACAGCAAGTGGCGGTTCAGTCGAATATGTCAGAGGTGCAGAAATCTTTAGCCGCTCACCAAGATCAGAACGTCGCTTTCCAAAAGTCGATGTTGAAGGAGATCCGCGCTCTGTGCAACCGAAATTCACCCCCAGTATCGACTCAATCAGAACGTATTATGTCTACTGGACCACTACCACATAGCACGGTCCTGTCTTCATCGGCTACCATGCTAGGATCTCCGGAAGCCATGGCCACGAAGGGGGGTATTTTCTCGACTAATCACACCTTCACAGCACCTAATCACCCAATATTTGCTGGTGCAGGACCCAGTTTGGGATTCTTGGCGTCAAATCCATTTATTCCACCCTTGATTGTTCTCCCAGGAGGATTGACTATGGGGTCACCAGCGTTGCAACTCCATATGCCAATACCTCAATATTCTCAACCACCACTAAGAACAACGATGAACCATCCTCTAGTCGAAGTACACACCACTCATTCGGGACCGTTCATGTCACCAAGACCACACATCCTCTATCACTCAGCATCTCAGATGATGCCGATAAGCCCAAGACCTCATTCTACCCATTTTTCTAGCATGAAACCCATGAAATTGGATCTTGCTCGTTTCTATGGATAAGACCCCTATGGCTGGTTGGCAATGGCGGAGTGATTCTTGGAATACCACGAGGTAGAAGAATCCAGAAAAGTCACGGTGGCAGCTATGCACTTGGGTGGTGACGCAGCCCTCTGGATGAAATGGTATGAGGCCAGACATCCAAGAGACTCGTGGGCCATTTTTTCTAAAATGCTTCTTCAATGATTTGGGCCAGGAGAGGCTTTGAATGTTAACATGGCCCTTTCACGGATACTGCAAATGGGCTCAGTGGCAGAGTTTGTGGCCCAATTTATCAAACCGTCTTGTTGAGTTGTGGGTTGGACTGATGAGCTTCTATTGGGCGTATTTGTCGAAGGTCGAAAGGAGGAAATTCAGGATGATGTGTTAGCCCTTGAGCCCAATAATTTGGCTCGAGCCATGGAACTAGCCCATATTTATGAAAATAAGCAGATAAAGAAAAGGGCTTCATTTAGGGCAAATAACACCAAATCCTTTCAACCACCTTCGTCTCCATGAACGAAGCCTCACTTCTCTACACCAGGGGTCTCCTCTAAACCCACGACAATTGGAAATCGACCAGAGCGACCAACGGTTCAGCGGAAGACTCAATATGAGCTACAAGAACGTCGTTTGAAAAGATTGTGTTTCTACTGTGATGACGCTTATGTTCCAGGTCATAGGTGTAAACAGTCTTGCGTTTTCATGATCGAGGTAGAAGGAGATGATATGGGAACTGTGGAGGCAGGTTCAAGTGAAGGTCTATATGCTATAGAAGAGGACCCGACCCTGACAGATGACACCTCTATACAGCTTCATGCTATCACAAATAAGAAAAGGAGTAAAGGGAGAGCCATGAAATTAATGGGGCAAATTAAGGGCATTCCCATTCTGGTTTTCATAGACTCTGGTACCGACAAGAGTTTTATAAATCCATGGATTGCAGAGCACCTGCGCCACCCCATTGATAGGACTAGTATTGAAACCGTGGTGGTTGCTTCAGGTAGCCCTCTAAAAACCAAAGGCATGCTCTGACAAGTTCCAGTCCAGATACAAGGATATGAATTCAAGCATGATTACCGGCTTTTGAATGTGATTGGTTGTGGCATGATGCTAGGCATGGACTGGTTAGAAACTTTGGGATTGGTAGGATGGCATTTCAAGCACATGACAATGGAGTTTACGTTGGCAGGATCTAATCACCGGATTATGGGTGCCATAAATGGCCCATTACAACCCACCACCCAAATCTGTTAATAAGAACACAGTAGATTTGAATTTTTTTGATTCATGAGACAACCGACCCTAAGCCTATTTCGGTCTCAGAACCCCTGCCAGAACCATTACAAAGTCTTCTCCATCAATTTGCAGATTTGTTCTCAGCTTCTACAGGGCTTCCTCCAAGGAGAACTGTAGATCACCAGATTCCTTTACTATCGGGCACGGGGCCAATTTCAGTCCGACCATATCGTTACACTCATACCCAGAAGTCGGAGATCGAGACTCAGGTTAAAGAAATGCTCAAAGCCGGTTTAATCCGCCACAGTAACAGCCCTTTCTCATCACCAGTATTGTTGGTAAAAAAGAAAGAGGGCACCTGGCGTTTTTGTATTGATTACAAAGCTCTCAACCAGGTAACTATCAAAGACAAATTCCCTATTCCTATTATTGATGAACTATTGGATGAACTACATGGAGCTTCATATTTCTCTAAACTGGACCTGCGGTCAGGTTATCATCAAATCAGGATGAAAGAGGAGGATATTCCGAAAACTGCTTTTCGCACTCATGAAGGCCACTATGAGTTTCTTGTCATGCCTTTTGGCCTCACAAACGCACCATTCACCTTTCAAGCACTCATGAACTCTGTCTTTCATACATACTTACGTAAATTTGTGTTGGTGTTCTTTGATGATATTCTAATATACAGTAACTCCTTTATTGACCACCTTGCTCACCTTCAAGAAGTCTTTGAGCTCCTGCGAGCAAACCAATTGCAGGTCAAAATGTCCAAATGCTCGTTTGGACAACGGTCTGTGGATTATCTAGGCCACACAATCTCGGCAACTGGGGTTGGGGTTGACCGTAAGAAAATCCAGTGTATCGAGACTTGGCCGAAACCTGCCACCATCAAAGGTCTAAGGGGATTTCTCAGCCTCGCAGGGTACTATCGGAAGTTTGTTAAGGACTTTGGCCTCATCTCCAAACCCTTAACCGATATGTTGCGCAAGGATGGCTTTGTATGGTCCACAAAGGCAGAAAAAGCTTTTGAAACTCTCACAGATGCTCTCACTACTACACCTATTCTTGCTTTGCTTGACTTCAACAAAGACTTTGTAATTGAATGCAATGCTTCTAACGGGGGCATTGGTGCTATCTTATCACAAGACTGCCACCCAATCGCTTATCTTAGCAAGGCTCTTTCTACCAAGAACCGAAGTCCCTCCGTTTATGACAAAGAAATGATGGCAATAGTACATGCTATGGAACAATGGAGACCTTATCTGTTGGGTAGGAAGTTTAAGATTCTCACAGACCATCAAACCATTCGGTATTTTTTGGAGCAAAGAATCACTACCACCACTCAAGAGAAATCGCTGCTCAAACTCTTGGGTTATAATTATGAGATTGAGTATAGAGCTGGGAAAATAACGCATGACCTAATGCCTTGTCTCATAAACATGAGTTACTGGCTCTAATGGGGCTCTCGTCCCCAATTTTTTTATTACATCCCTCAAATTGCAGCAGCTTGTCTTTAGGATTCAGCCACTCATCAACTCATCTTGAATGCTCAGTCTGTCTCCAATCCCAATTCTCACTTTACTTGGGTCAACAACCATTTATATTACAAGGGCAGCTTGTATGTACCAGCCACTGCTACGTGGCACGATCAGATCCTTGAAGAGTTTCACAATACTCCTACTATAGGACACTCCGGTTATCTCCGAACATACAAGAGAGTGCTATGCACTTTTAGATGGCCTGGTCTTAAATCCGATGTCAAGAAGTATGTGGCCGCATGTGATACTTGTCAACGCAACAAATACGAATCTATTAAGCCGCCTGGCTTACTACAGCCTTTCGCCATTCCGGACTCCATTTGGCAGGATATTGTGTTTGCTTTAAATATGAACATATAAGAGTTTAGGCTAACTTACAAGTATGCTGATGGTTGAGGACCGGAGTGACCTTCTTCCGTGATGTCCGAAGGTTCGAGCGGGGGCTGGATCCGAACTGAGAAGGGGATACCGGTGTGGTATTTGCCGAAGGCACTCCGATGCCAAAGTTAGTAACTAAGAGCGATTCTATTGACAGTGGAAGCACTAGTCAAGTCAGAAAGTCTTACTACTTGGCCGGGCCAAGGGGCTCTATTTATAGAGAGCATTTGTGATGCTCTTAGTACTTAGTTTCGATGTGGGACTCGTGGGAGTGTCTTCGGAGATCGACACATGCTCTGACAGGTTCTGGCAGGAGTTCTAAGATGATCTATCAGAGTTCGATTGATGTGACTGTTGGTCGCTTGGCACACCATACCGAAAGTTGGCGTGGGTAGCTGATGGCCCGTAATTGATCCTAGAATCGGTATAGAATGCCAAAGGAACATTCGGCATGGCCTACTTGAGCTGATCTCGGCTTTAAGTGTGTTCCACGTGTCACGACGCAGGTGGGTGGTTAGATATGGTACAAACATATTGCAATGGATTTTATTAAAGGACTGCCTCCAAGCTCTGGGAAGAATTGCATCCTCGTGGTGGTCGATCGTTTGTCTAAATATGGTCATTTTGTGGCAATCAAACATCCCTACACTGCTGTACAAATCGCTCAGATTTTTATCAAAGAGATTTTTCGACTTCATGGGTTGCCCCGCACCATAGTCAGTGACCGTGATCCTACTTTCCTAAGTCAGTTCTGGACAGCGTTCTTCTAATCTGAAGGCACCAAGCTCTGCCACAGTTCAATGTATCATCCTCAGTCCGACGGACAAACTGAGGTTCTCAACCGCACTCTAGAACACTATTTGCGTTGCTTCGCAAGGGACAAACCCACCAGCTAGTCTTCCTGGTTACCTTGGGCAGAATGGTGGTATAATACCACTTTCCACTCTGCTATACAGATGACACCCTATGAAGCCGTCTATGGAAAACCTCCTCTTATCGTATCTTCTTATATACCTGGTACTATCGCAGTGGATGCCGTGGACACCACTCTTTGAGAGCATGATGCCATCCTCCATCAACTCCGTCAGAATTTGCAAGTGGCACAAGATCGTATGAAGTACATTGCAGATAAACAACGCACTGAAAGGGAATTTCAACCAGGGAACTAGGTTTATCTCCGCTTGCAGCCTTATTGACAAGCCACAATGCATAATCCTCAACATCCCAAACTTGCTCCTCGCTTCTATGCACCTTTCCAAATCCTCTCCCGAGTTGGCATAGTCGTATACAAGCTACACCTTCTTGGAACCTTCTCGTATCCACAATGTTTTTCATGTCTCCTTGTTGAAGAAGAAGCTGGGTTCGAATGTCTCCCCTTCTCCCACTCTTCCTCCCATGACAGATGGCCTAGTTCACTGGATGCCAGCACAGATTTTGAACAGGGGTTTAGTCAAACGGAAGAATAAACCAGTTACACGTTGGCTCATTCAATGGGAGGGACTACCAGCCGAAAATGCCACATGGGAGGATGCCTCTGATATTCTAACTCGTTTTCCTTCATTTCAAACCTGAGGACAAGTGTGTTCTTGAGAGGGTGGGAATGTTAGGAACCAACCCCTCCCTTTGGGCCATAGGTTTAGCCCAAGAGACCATCTAGCTATTTTCCCAAATAAGATATTTTACTTTTTTTCCCTTGTATTCAGGAGTTGGTTAGTTTCTCTCTCAACCAATTGCCAGTTGGCAATAGAAGCTAGCTATATAAACACCAATCTGCTTGATGGAGAAGGCATGAATGAAATTATAGTTGATTTCCTTTCTTTTCTTCCTTCTATTTTTGCTACGTTTCTCTTTCAGGTCCAAGGTCCCAACAGTGACATGGTCTAAATTTGCTTGTGAATTTATTGCTTTGTATGTTTTGTGTGGTACTAGTTGGCGGGAAGCTTGTACTGCTATAAAGAGTAGGCGGGCGAGTCATGTGGTGTGGGGACTTGAGAGACTAGTAAGTTTTTTACTGGTGGATTGAAAAGGCTTGGAAGTGGTTACAATAAATTCAGGAACCAATAAGGCTTAATACATCTCTCACATAACACATTAAATTATAAATTGGGGTAATTTTGGAAGAGTTTTTCTATTTAAACCCCACACTTCTCTTTGTTCACCCCAATACTTAATCATTAAGCTGTTAAGTTTTATTATCGTGAAGAAGACCAAAAAGGTCATCTAACTTAATATTTAAGCCTAATACATCTATACACACCCCACCAAAACAAATTCAAGTGCATGGCTCAATATCCTACCACGCACTACCCCTCCTACTCCCCACCGCCTTGTCCATCAAATCCAAAGGACTGTCACCAGCTTATACATCGTCATGGTCCAACTGCTTAAACAATGAGAAATTGGGATTTGAGGGTTTTGGTTGGAGAATTGATTTAAGTTTTGGGAGATTGATAAAATGGAAAATTAGGAAACACCCCAATCTGCTGGGCGCGGAGCTTCCATGTCCCTTAACAGGGGTTTTGAGCTGCAACCCAAACTCAGAGACAATTAGATGGCTGTTTGCAACATTAAAAAATTCAAGGTCCTACCTTTAGGAATTGTTCTTTGGGGTATAGAAGGTGGGTTCCAATTCCTTTTTCCAAATTTCTCAAAAATTGTGGGGTTTGTAAAGGTGGGTTCTTTTGCAATTGAATTGGGCAAACTACAAAACTGACTAAATAGGAACTTAATAAGTTATTAGATCAATCCGAGGGTTAAGTGGGGTGTATGGGGTGTGTGTGTAAATTAATACTTAATTTTAGGGTAGTTTGGGAAAATAGTGGGGTTTTCTTAGAAATTGTGAAAATTTGAATTAGAAGTTGGGGTGAACTTAGAACACGGGTGAACAAAGAGAAGTGTGGGGTTTAAATAGAAAAACTCGTTTGGAATCCAAAGAAATAATAAATTGTTTTAAATGCATGAGTTGGTGGATGACCACCATACCTCTTAGTATTCCACCGTTAGATATTATGTAACATATGCACTAAGTATTTGTAATTAGTGCTTGTAACCTATAGGTATATTGTAAATGATGGTATTCAATCTCCTATCTTGTAAGCCTATAAATAGGTGGTTCTACCAAAGATTAACGGAAGAATAAACATGGTGAAACTTTATCTTTAGCATATCACTTTTCTCTACATTTTCTCCCTCTAGTTTTATAACACGTTATCAGCATGACATTGCTCTTGGTATGTTTTCTTTCTCTGAATTTTCTTTCTTCTTATATGAGTTAGAGTCATCACATGGTATAGAGTTTCTTTGTACTCACCATCAGACTTCATCATGCTTGTTTAAGAGAAAAAAAAATCTTATTCTTATTACACATGAATATAATGCCATTTTTTTATTTGTTTGTTTATTTAATTTTATGTATGATCTTAATTATTATGATGAATTTGTATACAAAAGATCAGGGCCTGAAGTTCCTCGATCCTCATCGTATAACTAGATTAGGACCTAGAGTCCTTTTAATTGAATCAGAACCTGAAGTTCTTTGATTCCAAATAATTGAGGGCATGAAGTTCTGCAAATTTAAAGAGTACATAAGGACATGAAACTCCTTGATTTTGTATTAATCAAAATTAGAATTCTATGAGACCTATATATGTCAAGAACCCGAACCAAAAGTTTCGAGTGCATATACATCGATTTAAGTATGAAGTTCAAAGCACAACTATTAATTCAAATTATTTAGATCTACGTATTCGAACCTGCCGTTTCAAATATATGTTGATATGAACCTGAAGTTCATAGTTTTTCAAGGATCCTAATACTATATATGAACATGAAGTTCATTACTTATTTGTGCCTATATGAACCTGAATTGGTTGGAAATCCAATTCTTAAACTTGTAGTTTTATCTACATATTGAATCCACATTAATATTGGATTATCTCGGAATTTCATAGTCTTTAATTAATTAATTTTATTCCTCGTTTATACCACTTTACTCATTTTATTTTATTTTATTTTATTTTATTTATGTTGGGTTATTAGTTAATTTCGTTTTACAATGGTAATGTTTTGTATTACCGCCCCAATATTGACAGCTAGAGGCGTCTATTGGAGACACTTCCTACTTTATTTTGTGTGTAGGAAGTTTATGATGTCATGAACCAGACGTTCATGAAGCCCCAATATTACACAACTATTAAAGTAGTTGAAGATTATGATGTCATGAACCAGAAGTTCATTGACCATATAACTTTTATGTTATGGCATGACTGTCTTGGCAATCCATGTTCCTCAATGATACATAAGATTTTTATAAATTTGTAAGGACATCGTTTAAAGACTCAAAATATTGTCTTGTCCAACAAATATCATTATAAAGAATGCTCACAAATAAAAGCTGTCATAAGATCATCTCAGTCAAAAATTGGCTTTTGAGCCCTCTTTCCTGAAATAATTCAAGGGGATATTTGTGAGCCTATACAACATTTAATTATGGATCACTTCACTAGTTTTTTTGAATGTGCCTAATAAGTGGCCTCTATATAACGGTTCCTATTACAGTAAATGCAATGCATGTTTTCATTTTCCTCAAAAGTTGGACGGGGAAAAGGAAAACTAGCAGCAAAGGCTTTAGAAACCATAACAGTAGAGGATTCAATCCATCCTTCTTGAGCATCGTCTCTTGGCATTGGGCCTCTTTACAAACAAAAGCAAACGACTCCTCCAATTTGGGCAATTGACTCAACCTCAACAAATCTCCTCGAATTTTATCAAACTCATCATCTAGACGTGCGAAAATCATAAATATTCTTTATGTATTTCATCATGTCGAATCTTCACATCATAAGGGCACTTCATGTTGATTGGACGACGACAGTTAAGTTCCAACCAAACGCTCTTGAGCTTAGCAAAGTATGAAGTAATATATCATGATCCCCTTGAGTAATACGTGTTGCTTTACACCTTAATTCATAAATCTACGACTCATTAGATGCATCATAATACATCTGGGCTGCACTCTCCTAGACATCTTTAGCGGTTGGTAGATCCAAGAATAATTCTACCAAATATGTTTCCATGGTTTTTATCAACCATCCTTTAACAATGGAGTCCTCAATACACCATGAATCAAAGCCCAGAGCGTCCTCCTCCACTTCAACCACCTTCCCTATCAAATAACCTCTTTTTTCTTGGCCTGGCACATAAAGTAACATCATCTTCAACCAAGTGCTATAGTTCTTTCCATTCAACCGTATGGTGAATGGGGTAGCCTAATTTTCATTGCGAACTTCAACAATTGGTTGCGGCATGTCAAGAGTTTTGTGGGTCTCTGAAGCACTGGATTTGGCAGTAGTGCTTGGGGTGTTTGGGATATCTTCGAAAACCATGGAGGACAAAGAACAAGTTTTGATGGATTTACAGTTTTAGAAGTCTTTTGTTGCACTAGGTTTGTGATGACAAGGGTCGTCCACTATTTTGCGGCAGCTGTTTTTTTTTTTATTTTATTTAATATTATTGATGTCGACGATAGATGTTGCCTATAGGCTAGGATTTTTTGTGTTTTGTTTTGAGAGACCGGTGTTAACCGGCTCTGATACCAACTTAAACTAAAATGCAGGATTGAATGATTGTGAATTATATTTCATATTTCTTCATAACGATGATATATATATATACAAGTACAAGTTGACTTTTCCTACAAGGAAAAGTAATTAGCTAATTACAAGGAATCCTAACTAGGTAACTACTCTAATTAGGTAACGTGAATCACACTAGGAAATCAAGGCTCACACCAACAAAATCTTCCCTCTTTTGGCAACAACAAAAAAAAACAAACAAACAAACAAAAAAGAATTACCCTCACAAGTAATAATACAAGGAAAATATAAGATGCGTAAACAGCGTAAGAATTTGACTATGTTACAAATAAGCATTCTTGGAGATCTTTTAAGAGCCCTTTTACAACTTTAATAACTTATGATAGCAAAACAAAAAAAAATATAAGCAAAACAAAAAAAAAAAAAAAAAAAAAAAAAAAAAAAAGTATCTACAATCTATCATACTTGCTTTGCTACTATCTATGCTTCAAAATGCAGTATTCCACTAACAAATCGTGCAGGAACAATCTTTGGCATGGCTTCAAGTGTCCCAAATCATCACGACAGCTATTACCCCGACACCCAACAAAACTGCCAAAAACTTGTAATGGGGTTTGTCGATGGAAACTGCTTTGTCGGGTTTATAACCTTTCGCTAATAGATGGTTTACTGCTACATAGATGAACACTCCACATGCTACACCCATTGAAATCGCAAATATCCAATCTGCCACAGCTCCTTGGGTTGTCGCATCTATTAGGATTCCGATGGCCACACCGATAGGACTTGATATAGCGAATGCAAAAGCATAGGCAGCGCACGATAAGAAGGGACGGTTAGGCATCATTCGAAGGAGAGCAATGCCCATGGCAATGGCTGCAAATACCTTGTGCAGAGAAATTGTCCATAAGGCTTTCCAAGCATCGGCTTTAGTGTCAGCGACTCCAATTGCAATGCCCTCAAAGACGGAGTGGAAACACAATGCTACAATCAACAAGATGCTATCCCCAAGTGAGCTAACATTTGCAACAGCCACTTGGCTCTGTCAGGGAAAACAAAAACAAGTATCCAGTTAGTCTCAGAACCACCACCAAGTAAATGCCCTATACATATGGAGATCCTGATACCACCAGTAGATATGAGAATTCGAGAACTATATATGTCTCACCTCATTGCCATTTTGACCACGCTTTCCCTGCTCAGCACTCCCTGTAACAAAGAAATGTGTAAGTTGATTGCCATAAAAACCTTTACATCTTTTTGGTAGCAGAGACAAAAAAAATCAGATAAACATGATTTTTTTATTTTTATTTTTAATGTCACAGAACTTAAACATTACGCCTAGTTTTGCTTCTTAATGTAATGTCACAACTTAGCCATGGTACACAACCACCCCAATTACAATTCTCAGAAAGAATACACATACACCAGACAAAGCCAATTTATACTTTGGCTTTTTATCAGAAATGGTCCTTGGGGTTTGTGAAATAATCACCTTTCGTCCCTAACAATTTTTTGTGACACTAATGGTCCTTAAGGTTAGCCTCCACACATCAAAATGGTCTCTGCCATTAGCTTCCGTCAAATTTTCTATTAAATTGATGACATTGCACATATGTGGAGCCCACTCATCCAATGGTATAGAGCCACAGTGCTATAAATATAATATAATATATTTTAAATATTTTTAAAACTTAAACCATAAAAAAAAATTAAAAGAACCTTAAATTTTTTTAAAAATATTTTTAAATATCTTTCTCACCTCTGTATATTTAAACATAGCATAAAAATAGCAGTCCTCTCTCTCTCTCTCTCTCTATATATATATATATATATATTTGAACATAGCATGAAAGATATTTAAAAATATATAATAAGATTTAAGTTGCTTTTAATTAATTTATTCTATTTATGAATTTTAAGTTTTAAAAATATGAAAAATATATTATATTATATTTAAACGCAAGTGGCTCTATACCATTGGATGTGTGGGCTCCACACATGTGCCACGTCAGCAATTTAACGAAAAATTTGACGGAAGCTAATGGCAAGGACCATTTTGATGTGTGGAGGCTAACTTTAAGAACCATTAGTGTCACAAAAAAATGTTATGGACGAAATATGATAATTTCGTAAACCTCAGGGACCATTTGTGATAAAAAGTCTTATACTTTTAGCATGTACCCAAGCTGTCAAAAGAAAAGTAAAAGAACAGAAATAAGAAATCCCACATCAAATCCAATGAGCATTTGGTCTAAGAGCAAGTGCAGTGCTACAGCCCTGCCATGGCAACAGGCACCCCTAGGCCCCAATTCCACCTCCAGTGCAGAAAGGCCAGCCTGGGCAAGCCCATAAGCAAAAATGGACTAGGATGTTGTTCATCGGTTGCTGACGTCAGCGTGACGTTACCACTAACCTACCAGCCCATATAGCCCAACGGCTACAAACCACGTGGCTTCTCCTGGAGCCTCCGATCAAAAAATCTTGCCCAATCCAACGACTGTCCAATTTTTTGCTTAAAAAAATTGAAAAAAAATATCAAAAAATTTTGTAAAAAAAAAAGAAAATAAATTAAAGTGAATAGTATTGGGAGACTTTGGAAAAACACAAAGGAGAGAGAAATTTTGTAAAAGAAGCCAAAATGGACAAAATTGCCTTTATTTATTTTTGGATTTCCTAAGGAATCCTTTACATTTGCATGTCTTTGATTTGAAAATTGAGAGGTTTTTCTGTCTTTTTTGAAAAAGCTTTGGCTTTTTCCAAAAGTGAAATTTTTTTTTTGACTAAAACCTAAATTTACTAATAGTATTTGCCCTTGCCCTTTGGGGTGGAACCAAAAAAAGCAAGGCTGCACTATTCATGTGAATAGTATCAAACTTTTTCTTGACTTTGCCTTGTCCTTACCTTTTGGGGTGGAGGTGCTCTAAAGTCTAATAGCACCCAACCTCCACTTTCCACTATGTTAATGTTAAGTTGACCGCGAATTCAAATCTCAAGGACGACAGTTATGCTAAGTTGTAGCATCAAGCAGTTGTATATTCAACAAAATTCACGCAGTGAACAACCAAATAGAATTCAATTCCACAGAACAAAAATCTGAATAACCAACCACTTACCTTGCAGCTCAAGATCGGGAGCAGACCCACCACCTTCGTTCTTCTCCAAAACATACGAAATCACACAATCAGCAAGCATGGTGAGCAAGAACCCCCCACAAGCCAACATAAATGCAAAAGGGTACTCTTTTTTAGTCAAGTCCTTGAAAGTCTCATCGGCATCACTCAGAAAGTGCATCAGAGCCGTACCCAGAAACACACCCCCAGCAAACTGCGTACCCAAAACCAAGAACCATTCAGACCACTTGAAAAAGCAAGGCGAAACTCCAGGTATGAAGGTCGCAACAAAGATTATAATCAGACACCAAATCTTGGCCAGTATCAGAGGCTTTGAACGAAGGTCTGTGGCGGGTTCGATGTTGTCTGTGGCGGGTTCGTTGTCGTTTTCGTCGGGGTGGCCACTGTGGGCTAAGGCGGGGATGGTGAGGCAGAGGAGGATGAGAAAACAGAGGAGAAGTGGGCGAGGCAGAGGAGGAGGAGCCATTATTGTTTGTTTTTTTTGTGGGTTTGAGAGGAAGGGAGAGGGAGGCATTGGGCTTAATAGGTTTGTTTGTGGGTGTGTTTATAAATTGGGAGGGTGGGTTTTGTTTATGGGTGTGGTTATAAATTGGGAGGGTGGGCTTTGGTTCTTGGGTGGAAGAGAAACAGAGAGTAGTACGAATAAGACGAAATAGGAATTTTTGGGAAGAAAGTTTTGTACTACAATTTTGTTGTGACAAAGACTGAAAGAAATGAGTGGTGGTTTTGAGTTTCTTTTTTCTTTTTTCTTTTTTTTAATTTGGTTCGAACATCCATCGAAGACTTGACTTGGGAGTTGGATAAACGTAGCTGTCTCTTTGCTGTATAAGACAAAAGTCAAGCAAATTTTAGCACATAAAATCAAAATAGGGGAATCGGATTCCTAATGAAAATTTATTAACCTAAATCTAGAGCCATCAAGCCATCCCTTCACACTTCAACGTGATTGAATTTCAAGGACCCACAATCAAGTCATTTTCCTATTGTTGTATGCCATTATGTTCAATTTTTTGTTTATAAATGTTAGATTTGAATGATTCATGAACCAAGTTTGGGAAAACTTCAATTTTTTTATAAACACATTTTGGGCTTTTTTTTCGGTTCATAAACCCAAACTTTGGTTTCTGCAACTATATTGTATTATCATCTCTAATATTAAATTTTTTAAAAAAAAGTTTTTAATGACCAAAATAGTATTTTACTACAATAGAAGTAAAATAAAATATGATATATTGATATTTAAACTAGTTTTTTTCTCAACCCTTAGATTAGATCCAAGTGTAGGTAACCACAACTTCCTTGGACCACAAGGTGTAGGAGAATGGGACTGAATTCTTGAAACCAAAAGCAATACTTTTATTTTATTGACACACCCACCCACCCAACCTCTAGTATGTTCTCCCTTAGAGCACTTCCACTCATTTTCTATAGCAAAGGGTAAGGGCAAGTAAGGGCAGTTACTAGTCACATAAATAGTATATGCCCTGTCAAATTTTTTTTGGTGCTATTCTACTTATTGCTATGGCAACTCAAGAACAATTACTATTCACATGAGATTTTATGTATGAGATTAATAAATAAAAATTTGCTAGGTATGTATTTTTTTAAAAATTTGAATTTTTTGGTATGTTTAAGAAATAGTTTTGATTTTTAAAATTTTTTTCTTTGCTAACGTCAACGCCTTCAGACAACAGCTTGGGCTATCTTGCTTGGGCCTTGCCAGCTCTTGCCCGGACTGGATGTCAGCGCTGGAGCTGATTTTGGGAGACCGGGCCTTTTGCCTGGGCTGGGCTCTTGGAATCCATTCGTCCAAAAAAATCCTTTCCGAACCCAATATCTTCCTTTCCCTTATACTCTCCCTCATATGCCCTAGATTGCTCATCTGCTGTCGGCGGTCAGGTACTGTTCTGTAGCAGCGACGTCGTCTATCAGGTACTGTTCTCACCTCTGGAACTGAGTCGTTAAATCTTTCGTTCCAGGTCGATACCGTACCGCAATTGGGTACGCTCGATCCAGATCGAATTAGGCAACTATGAGGTGCACTGACTGAGATACGAAGCAAACTGGGGTTCATTATGTTTCTGTTAGATAGTTCTTAACACTTGCTTATTTTGTATTATGTTATTTATGTGATTATGGTTTTATAGATTCTTGCCGAGGCTTCCCCGTGAATTTTGACAACAAACCGAGAGCGACAAACTCTCTGCAACCATGGTTCGTTCTCCATCTCTCTCCGTCTGTTTTAATTTTTCTCTAGCTTTCATATTGTTCAGGACATGATTTCATATGGTATATTATTGTTGTTTGTGAAATACAGCCGCAGGGAGATTACATAGAGCTTCACAGGAAGCGGTATGGGTACCGACCAGACCACTTCGAGCGAAAGCGCAAGAAGGAGGCTCGTTTGGTCCACAAGCGTTCAGAGACTGCCCAGAAGGTCATCAATTCTCTCCTTTTCTTCTATTTTCCTTAAAAGTTAAAAATCATAGTGAAATTTGTGCTTATTCTGTTTCTTTCGAATGTTTGTCATGGAACAGGCTCTGGGTATCAAGGGTAAGATGTTTGCTAAGAAACGCTATGCAGAAAAGGCTCTCATGAAGAAAACGTGAGTTCTATTATGCGGATCTCATTCCAGTTTATCATTGTGTTCTGTTGATTATTCTCTGAAAAACTACTCATTAACTCTTTAAGTTTCTTAGAAATGATATCTTCTTACTTAGTAGCTTTTCATGTAGTCAACCATATTCCCTTAGATTGTTAAGATAAATCTCTAAGAACTTACAATTGCATTAAATTGATGCTTTTAACTTTTATTTTTCATATTGCACTGGTGGCATGATTATTAATTTGGTGTTTTGACATAGCTACATTCATATTTACAACTGTATGACTCTATGTATACACCTAGACATAGCTACGTTCATATTTACAACTGTATGACTCTACGTAAGTTTATTTGCTTCTTTTTATTGTTTCTAAATGTCTATCATAGGTAGTTTGCCTGTATGTCAATACCTCGGTGTATTAGATTTGTGTGCATGCAACTGGTGAATTATATTTATGTAAAATAAAAGTATTGTTTGTGAATGTCGACAGGTTGGCTATGCATGAGGAGTCATCAACTAGGCGCAAGGTGGATGATGATGTTCACGAAGGAGCTGTTCCAGCATATCTTCTGGATCGTGACAACACAACACGTGCAAAAGTAATATGTGCTAGCTAGTATTGATTTTATGGAAATATATTTCATCATGTTTTTTATCTAACATTATGCTGGAAACAGATTCTCAACAACACCATCAAGCAAAAAAGGAAGGAGAAAGCTGGGAAATGGGAAGTCCCTCTACCCAAGGTAAGAACATCTGCCACATTCTTCCTTTAGCGTCTTTACTTTTCTGTGTGAATGAATTTTCGGTACAGTGCAATAGCATTTCTCTTTTGTTAATCTTGATATAATTTTCTGACTGAGTTATATCTTCTCCAGGTAAGGCCTGTGGCTGAAGATGAGATGTTTAAAATTCTTAGATCTGGAAAACGCAAGAGTAAGTATTCTTTAACTTTTCCTCACTATTCCCATACCAACCACCAGAGTCTTGGTTGGTTTTTCCCCTAAATTTATGATTATTAATTAGGCTTATGAGAGTTAGATTTCCCTCATAACGAGATGAAGTTATTCATTATCTTGATTTTTTCATGGTAAGCTTGTATAAATAATATTTAGGATATGTGAAAACTGATGCCAGTATTTTCATTAAATTTGTTGTTTTGGTTCCTGGCAGCTTATATACTTGGTTCTGTTTTGTAGCCAAGCAATGGAAGAGGATGGTCACAAAAGCCACATTTGTAGGACCTGGTTTCACGAGGAAACCTCCAAAGTACGAGAGGTTTATCCGGCCCAGTGGATTGCGATTCACCAAAGCTCATGTGACACACCCTGAACTCAAGTGCACTTTTAACCTTGAGATCATTGGTGTGAAGAAGAATCCTAATGGTCAAATGTATACCTCTCTCGGTGTCTTGACCAAGGGAACCATCATTGAGGTACCTCATTTGTTATGTGATGATTTATTGCATGTATAAAGCCAATCCACGGTGTATTTCATTATTTACTCATCTATTCTGTGGATATCAGGTGAATGTGAGTGAACTTGGTCTAGTCACACCTGCAGGGAAAGTTGTATGGGGTGAGTTCAACCTTTATGTAGCGTTTTGCTATCATGCACACTTTTAAACGTGGATTCTTTAGATTCTGACTTGTGTTGGAGAATTTAACTTTTGCTTGTGATCGATGCAGGGAAATATGCTCAGGTGACAAATAATCCAGAGAACGACGGATGTGTAAATGCAGTCCTGCTCGTTTAAGAGGGCCACTCGATGAGCATCACTGAATTGTGGAGTGGACTTCTGGCGTTGCATCTGGTATCCATGTCGCATCATGCACCGCCAGCCAATATGTCCTCACCCCTAATGTTTTGACACAAATATATATGGTTTTAAACTGAGAGATCGAATGTTTATGCCACACAATTGTCTCTAGAACCTGAATGCTGAGTGCATATTGTGGCTAATTCAGAATAACTCTTTGTTCAAATTTATTACCAGATCAGTGTCATTTAAGAAAATTTTCCAGCGGACGTTTGTCTAAATTGTATTGTGTGGTTCAACAAACTAAAAAAAGCAGGGATTGCAAACGTTTTCCATTTAGATAACACAATTTAAGCTGATTAATGTTTTTTTTTTTTAATGGACTGCAACCTTTTTTCTTTTTTTTTGGTCTGAATAATACTACATTAAAAGCCAGAGAACGCTCCAGCAGCACCAAACAGGAAGTTGCAAGAAGAAGCATACAAGGACAGGGGAGAACCCCAGAGCAATACAAACAAATCAGAGGGAGGCCAAATATACCTCCCAGGAGATAGAAACTGGAAATACAACAAGTAAACATATCTAATAACCAAAACTAATTACTAGGGGGGCATGGCAAACCGTCCTTAGCCAATGCCCGAACCATAGAGGGAGGAGGCTGTGAGGCCCAACGCAAAGTTCGCACCCTCATATTTGACAGAGCTGCAGCAGCATGCGCAGCTTGATTTGCTTGGCGAGATACCCATTCCCATTTGACCGAGGTGAACCATGAAGAGAGTCTCCTGATCTCCAAGATAATAGGGATGATTCTCCAATTGCCGTGCAGATTTTCGTTCCTCATACAAGAGACAACATCCATTGAATCACTTTCAAGAATGATTTCTGACAATTTTTCTCTTTTGCTAGAATTAGCCCTTCCAAAACAGCTTCTGCTTCCACTTCTACTGCAGAGTTCCGAAGAGTAGCCTTACTCATACCAGCCAACAATCTGCCCCTAGAATCACGCAAGCAGCAACCCACACCACCCTACAGAGAGTCCTTTTTCCAAGCTCCATCCACATTAACCTTAATATAAGGATGTGGGGGAACCCTCCAGAGAGCATGGGGGGGAGAAAAAGAGGGAGTAGAACTAGTAGTAACACTCGAGGAAGGACACAATTCTCCCCATAAAGAAATAACTTTTCTAATAACAGAGTAAGGGCTTGGGGGAACGACCATCAAAAATCGTAGAACATCTTTCTTTCCAAATCTCCCAACACGTGCCCACCAAAACAAGAATCTCCTTATTCCTTTCTTCAAAAAGAGCCAAAGAAGTAATAACTCCCAATAGCCATCTGTCAAGGGAAATCACGCTTTGAACATTCACACAGTAGTTTAAGGGGATACCAAACCAAACACAAGCAATCCAAGGGCACAAGAGAATAGCATGTTCGGGTGACTCATCACAAGAATGGCATAAAGTACAGACTGGAGTAGTCCTAGCTCTGCGTTGAAACAGGTTTTTTAGAGCGGGCAGGGAATTGGTCAAAGCCCTCCAAAAGAAAAGTTTGATCTTTGGTAAAACTTTCATACTCCATATTGACTTCCATAACTTTTTATCTACTTGGTGGGAGTGATGCTCCGGCACACTACACACAGCCACCAAATTTTCCATAGCCCAATGGTAACCACTGCGAACAGAAAAGAATCCATCTTTATTCCAAGGCCAAATCAAAGTATCCTCACGAGTGAGATTACAGAGAGGAATAGCACGGATTAAATTTGCCACATCGGGCTCAATAACATTTGAGATGCTCGCCAGATTCCATTCTCTCAAATCCCTATCAATGAGATCATTTACGAAAGTTGGAATAGGGCCGGAAATAGTGATGGTTGGCTTTGGACGCAGGATGGATTTGTGGTGCGGCCAGTTATTGCTCCAGATCTTCACTTTCAAACCATTGCCAATTTGCCATATGGCACCATCAGACATAATCTTACAACCTTCAAGTAAGCTAGCCCATGCCCAAGAAGGACACGGCCCTCTTCTAGCTTTCAAGAAATCACCATCAGGGAAGTACTTGGCTCTGAGAACACATACCCAAAAAGCATCAGGATTATGCCAGGTACGCCAACACTGTTTAGCCAGGAGAGAAAGATTGAAATTTTCTAGTTCTCTAAAACCCAAGCCTCCCTCGGCCTTTGGGAGGCATAACACCTCCCATCTCTTCCAGTGAATATGAGCTTTGGCATCACCATTACTCCACCAGAAGTTACTAAGAATACCATTAATTGTTTGCAAGTGGTCATGGGGAATCTAAAGCAAGACATCGGGTACGTTGGCACAGCCAAGGCCACGGCCTTTATCAGGACCTCCTTACCAGCAAGATTTAAAAACTTGATTTCCATCTCTGAACTCTATTCTGAATGCGATCAACAATGTAGTTCAAGGCAGCGGTTTTTGATCTCCCCCAAATAGAAGGCAGACCCAAATAAGTGCCAGGATCAATAGTAGAAGACATCCCCAACGTGTTACTGATTTCCCCAGCAAGAGAGTCAGAGACATTTGGGCTAAAAAAATAAGGATGATTTATCCACATTGAGCTTTTGGCCTGATGCCAAACAATAGTCATCAACAATCTTTTTCAAAACACTGCAGTTCTGTGCTGTAGCACGGATGAAAAAAAGAGAATCATCAGCAAACAAAAGGTGAGATATGGTTGGGCCACTCCGACAAATACGGACACCATGAAGACAGCCGCGGCTCACAGCAACCTCCACATTACGTGAGAGAACATCACTGATCAAGATGAAAAGGTAGGGAGATAGTGGATCCCCTTGACAAAGACCACGAGAGGGAATGAAAGAGCTACCCGGTTTGCCATTGATAACCACAGAGAAAGATACTGTAGTTACACATCTCATAACCATATTAATCCAAAAGTTACCAAAACCCATTTTTTCATAGTGGCTTCAAGAAAATCCCACTCAACACGATCATAGGCTTTATTCATATCCAGTTTTAGCCCAAGTTCTCCCACCTTACCCTTTCGTTTTAGTCTGAGATAGTGAAAAACCTCATGAGCAACAAGAATATTATCCTGGATTTGTCTCCCTGGTATGAAGGCATTCTGTTGATGGGATATAAGATGTGGAAGAATATCCTTTAAACCGGTTTGCCAGGATCTTCGAAAGTATTTTGTAAGCATTATTACAGAGGCTAATAGGTCGAAACTGAGATGGGATCTCCGGGTTCAGGACTTTTGGAATTAGAGCAATATTCGTATGATTAAAACCTTGTACAGCCTCCCAACTCTCAGAATAACTCATAGCAGTACCCACAATGACTTCTTTGACCTCGTCCCAATACTTTTGATAGAATAGGCCTGGGAATCAGTCAGGACCCGGGGCTTTGAGAGAGCCCAGTTGGATAACAGCATCTTTTACCTCCTCAAGCTCAATAGGTCTACAAAGCTCACGGTTCCAATCATCGTTAACAATAGGGTGTATACAATCCAATACACCATTCCATGTACGGCTGCCATCAAAGGCAAAAAGCTTCGAGAAGTAGTCATTGAAAACTCTTTCAACATCTTCTTGTTTTTCATACAAAGTGCCATCGTCACCCAAAATTCTAGAAATGCGGTTGCGATTACGTCTAATAGCCGTAGACGTATGGAAAAATTTTGTATTTCGATCACCATCATTTAACCACAGTATGCGAGACCTCTGCTTCCAGTAAGAGTCTTCTCTCATCCATGCTTCCGAAAGATGGGTAATTAATTCTTTTTCCTGCTCCACATTCAGTGGGTCGACCTGTTGTATAGTAAATCAATCTCCCCCATCAACCTGTTAATAACTTTTTTATTGTTTGGAAAGTGGGATTTGCTCCAGGCAATCAAATGCCGTCTACAAGAATTTAAGCTAGAACGCCATTTGTCACGTAGCATTTAGTTTTTCGGCCCAGGTAAATGCTAGCACACAAACCAAATCCTAACAATAACAAGCACTTCCGCTGAATTTTCCGTGACTAGTAATTTCAACCATGAAAGAGCCTCCTCCATGCTACCTGCATCGAGGTGTGACAATGTAATGACCAAAATGTCCAAATTTAGCATAGGTACTCCCAAGATATTAGAGTGTGTCGAAAAATAATATGCCCATAAATATTTTATTTTATTAATATTCTTTCAACCAATATTTGCCTTTGTTTTAGTTCTTTAATCCGCTATTGACTTTACTTAATCTTAGCTCATCTCGTCATTATTTTTCATGGATTGTTTGGTTGAAAAGAAAATTCATCTTACTTGCATACGGACCAACACATGAGCAAGGAGGTGCACTGCACCTTCCTTCGCCGGAAAATTCTTTGGTGTGGCTAGAATTTGCCCCTCTGCTGATGCCCACCACATTTTCGATTAGATATTTGAAAGAGACTTCGTAATATTCAATTTGATTTCTGCTTCACATAAACTTGTTGTCTCCCAAATTCTCTTAATGGTGTATCTCTATTTAATAAATATCCATGAACTTTAATCCCCCTTATTTGGCATCCGTCCTTTCTTAGTTTCTCAACCTCTAACTTAATTTTGTTTTATGCATATTTCACTTTTATTTATTCAAAGTTTCTCTCTTCCCTGTTGACTAATGTAGATGGGTCCATGGACTCCTTGCACTTGGATTTCCCTCACATACTTTTAGCCTTTTAAATGTTGTCACTCCCCTTAAAAATTCCTAGGTTCGGCATTGCTTGCATACAAGTAATCGTATGTTCGAACTTTGTTTTACATTCCTACATAAATCAAACATGAAAAAGGGATCTCCATTTCTCATCTCTTGAGAAAAGACATGGAAAATTATTTTTCATCAAATACTTTCAGCAAACCAAACGGTGACTATCGCTTGCATTCAAAAAGCCAAAACTCAATAAACCTCAAGCTCATTCGCATAAGTATTTTGGGCGGGCTTTGAGCGGAAGAGTTTTTCAGTGTACCCAACCCAAACCTCGACCCAAAACCCCATTTATGCTCAACTCGACAAAATGTTCGAAGTCACCGAGATAACGGCTAACCCAGTCTCCTCTCTCTGTAAATGTTCCTCTCTCTCACGAGTAGAGTTGGTAAGTCAAGGCTTGGCTTTTTCTGCACTCTCCATCTTTTCCTCTTTGCCCAGTTCAGGATTGTGACCCAAATGATTCGTAATATATGTGCATATATCCATTAAGCTTATTATTTAGGCGATTTTCATGATCATAATTGATATGCGTCGGTTGGAAATTTTACGAATTCTTTGATTTTTTATTATTTATTTATTTAAAACGTTTGGAAGTTGGTAATTTCTATATTTACTTTGGGTGTAGAAAGCTAATGCTTTGTAAATCAGTTTCTTTGCTGCAAAATCTTGTAGTTTGTTCGGGTGATCTCCCAACTTATTTTGGATTAGTCTATTGTGTGATAAAGTCCGCAATTTTAGGCTAGTGAGGGAGGATTTATGATACAAATGAAAGATAATTAAGGGATTATTCATCGTTAACGTAATAAGGATAGCTTCAACAGAAAATAAATAAAATTATCAGAAGAGATTGGTGAGGTGAGATTTCATAAGTGGAAATTCACCAAATGACCCGGCAATACCGTACGATTCCCTCCATTCGCACTAGACTAGGTCCAGTTCTCTTAGTAGATAGGCGGACCAATGGTTTATTTTAAGATTAGGTTATTTGTCTTTTAAGCTAATTCTGCCTTGTTTCAATATTGTATTTGATTTCATAGAGACACTATGTTTGTGAATTTTACACTAGTTCATGTCATGTAATGCTGATACTTCTATTTTCCTATCTCTCATCTGGACCCAGTTTTGACCCAATCTTCTCCTTGAATGAGAATTTACCAAGAACTGGATAATCTTTCGTTTGTTGGAAAATGGCAAAGAAAGGAAGCTCAAAGTTGAATATTGCTATTATTCATCCCGATCTGGGTATAGGTAATTTCTATTTCTTCTTGTTATCATTGAAGATTGTAAAGAAGTTGTTTTGGCCTTATATTGTTGCAATGTATGTGCAGGTGGAGCTGAAAGACTAATTGTTGATGCAGCTGTGGAACTCGCATCCCATGGGCATAACGTTCATGTTTTCACAGCGCATCATGACAAAAATCGATGTTTTGAGGAGACTATTTCTGGTGTGCCTTTTTTGTACTTCAAATTTATCTTTGAAATCATGGTATTGTGAAAATGTGGTGGGGTTTAGTTAGTGTTGGAGTGTGTATGGCACAACAAATCAAATAGGAGTGTGTTCGTCAATCACTAAAACTCTTGCCCATATTCTTTGCTGAATACCATTGTTTTCTTTTGACATAAAGTTGCAAAAAGAGGCATTGTAATGCCATTTGAAAGTTGAAATCAGAGATGTACATGATGACCTAGTTTACATACACAAGAAGATAAAATTTTGTACGCATCCTTTTGATTGAGGAAGAAAATAAGTCATAGTAAAATACTGAAAGATTTCAGGTTGTCTTGGTGTGTGTATTCTAGGAGTAGCATGGTTAGAAATACAACCTGCCTTGAGAAATTCATGGCATATGTGTGCTACTAAATAGTCGGATGGGTGTTAGGCCTTAGAGTTGGAAGGTGACTTATACTTTCTGCTTCCTTTTTGGGGAACCTGTTCTCAGTTTGGTGTTGATTAGCTATCATTCAAAAGCAGTGCATAGTTTGATGTTTTAATGTTATCGGTTTGTCAGGTACCTTTCCTGTGACTGTGTACGGTGCTTTCCTACCCCGATATATATTCTATCATCTTCATGCTTTGTGTGCATATCTACGGTGCCTTTTTGTTTCTCTGTGTATGCTAGTCATGTGGCCATCATTCGATGTGATACTAGCAGATCAGGTTTCTATTGTCATCCCATTGCTGAAGCTGAAGAAGTCAACAAAGGTGCTTGAACCTATCTTGTACGAATTGTTATGTAGCAGTGTTTGCTATTATAGTTGTTTTATGTGTTGCATCTTTGTGCGCAGGTTCTGTTTTATTGTCATTTTCCAGATTTATTGCTGGCTCAACATACAACTATTCTAAGGAGGATATATAGAAAACCGATAGACTTCATAGAAGAAATGACAACTGGTCTGATTCCATTTCTTGGTTATATCATTTTATGTGATGTGTCTACTGCATCTCTTTAGTTTGCTGTGTGTATACAACTATTCCTTACCACATTATTTTTTTAAATGATACTGCTGCAGGAATTGCAGATAAGATTCTTGTTAATAGCAAATTTACAGAATCTATGTTTGCAAAGACCTTCAAGCGTCTGGATGCACGAGGAGTTCGGCCAGCTGTTCTTTACCCAGCTGTCAATGTGAATCAGTTTGATGAACCCACCAATTCTTACAAGTAACGAACATGTTTGTTTATTTATTGGTTCCTTACGGTTTTAGACATGCTTTTATTATTCCATATCTAACCATTTGTTTGATGACTTTTCTTTGAATTTATCTGGTGATTTACGGTTTCGGTTCTTCTTTGTTTATTTCCTTGTTGCAGTTTGAATTTTCTGTCCATCAACCGTTTTGAGAAGAAAAAGAATATAGACTTGGCAATTTTAGCCTTTTCTATGCTTCGCACCCTTGGAGGAGATGTGCTTCAAGACCTTAATCTGGCTGAAGCTTCCTTGACAATTGCAGGCAAGTTCCTACTTAGTTATCTGCCTGGGTATATTGAAGGATGTTTTATGCTAATTAGTAAGCACGTCCCTTTTAAAAAAAAATATTTTATAGGATATATGTAGCTAGGCAAACAATAAAATGGACTTTAAATTACTATATAAGCTACGGGTTAGTTATGCTTGGTCCTTGTTTTCGGTAATTCTCGATGATATTTGTTTGGGCCATATACCAAAGGATCCAATGCCTACTCGAATGCCTACCAGTTGACATTGATACATTAATGCAACATCATTTCATACTTTGATTGATAGGAGTGCATGAGTTACTGCGCATACGGATGAAAAAATTGATACATGTCCTTTGTTTTAGGTGGTTTTGATAAGCGCTTGAAGGAAAATGTTGAGTACTTGGAGGAGCTCAGAAGTTTAGCAGAAAGGGAAGGAGTGTCTAGTCAGGTTAACTTCATCACATCTTGCTCGACAGCTGAAAGAAATGCACTTCTCTCCCAATGCCTATGTGTTCTTTATACGCCAAAGGTGCTAATTACTTTATTTTGTTCCATTGATTGGATGTAGTGAAGAAATAAATTTGACATGCAGTATTCAATAATGCAGGATGAACACTTTGGCATTGTTCCTCTGGAAGCGATGGCGGCTCACAAACCTGTTATTGCATGCAATAGTGGGGGACCTGTAGAGACAGTTAAGAATGGCGTAACAGGATTTCTTTGTGAGGGTAACTCAAGAGAATTCTCCTTGGCTATGGCTAAACTCATTCAAGACCCACAGATGGCACAGAGAATGGGTATGGAAGCTCGAAAGCATGTTACGGAGTCGTTCTCTACAAAAATATTTGGTCAGAATTTGAATCAATACCTTGTTGATGTTGCTCGGACAAAGAGAGACTGAGAATGAATTAACATAGCAGGATACGCAGATGTTTTGTATTCTCTTGTTTATACATCACTCTTCCCTGGTGTGTTTTCCTTTTTTATTTCTTCGACTTACCATCCATACATCTGTAACTAGTTGTTTAGCTAGTGATTCAGAGAGCTAACATAGTTTTCTGGCTTAACATACAATACCAATTTGCTGCATTTATGAACATTGGAGAGATTCTATGAAGCACAAGTGGCTTGATATATCCTTGTTATACCTAAAACGTTACCAGCTAGTCCCGAGATCAACCCAAAAATTCATCTATTTGTTAATTTAGTTGACAAATGGTTTGTCAAAAGGAAGACGCAGATGCAGGTTGCCCACTCATTTGTACCTAAATTCGAATCCCCTTCTCTATAGAGTAGTTTCGACTATTGCTTGTATAATGAAAAATGGTCCCAAAAACAATGGTCGAAAGGAAGCTGAGATTTGTTTTGCCAGAAACGGAGGGTGATCGGTGCAAGGGCAGAAATTGGAACACATTTTTAATCACTCGAGACAAAATATTGTTTGCACAGACCCGAATGGATGGTATAGTGACCAAACCAAAAGTGAACCGATCTTATTCTGCCCAAATACTTGTATACCAATCAACAAAAAAGGGTGTTGGGAACCGAAAAAATAGGGTAGTAATTTTTGACGAACAAGTTACAGAATCATTTATTCTCAGGGTATTACAAAATATAAATTTCTGTGAGCAAAATTTCAGCTAAATTGATGCCAAAAATACGATGTCAACAGCCCAAAGACTGAACTGATCAATCAGATTTAATATGCCGCAAAAGAATTATATAATCAATTCAAAATTTCTCCGGAATTGGCTTGAGCTTGATAGCTAGCAGAGACTGGAAAACCAGCTTGGAAGTTATACTTGAAAACATCACCTAGTCTTTACAATATTCTGACTCGGTCTCCTTCCTGACCTCAACGTCTCCACAATCGACCTTGCTGCTTCTGTTCTTGCATTCGCCTACAATGTCATTCGAATTTTGTAAAGTAAGAATTTGTGACAACTTGTAACATTATAAGTATAAGTAAATTTAGGTTTTAGCCATAAAAAAATTTCACTTTTGGAAAAAGCCAAAGCTTTTTTAAAAAGACAGAAAAACCTCTCAACTTTCAAATCAAAGACATGCAAGTGTAAATGATTTCTTAGGAAATTCAAAAATAAATAAGGGCAAATTTGTCCATTTTGGCTTCTTTTACAAAATTTCTCTCCTTTGGGTTTTTCCAAAGTCTCCCCGTAAGTATATATAACAAATGGATGGTCAAGCATGTTTGGGACAAAATCTGAATCACAAACCCAGGCCACCTGTGCATGTGTGCGTGCAGCGAATCTCAGAATCTCGTCACAAATTTTTTTTCTTTTTTTCTTTTTATAAAGAGGGGGAAGGTGGGATTTCTAAGCATTTTTATTATCAACAAGAATAGAACAGCTCCTCAGTCGCCTGACTTATAAATTTCGAAAAAAACAAGGGTTAAACACACACATATGAAGAATATACTTTACCTCTGATGCTCTTTAGAACGCCTAATGAACTCTGCAGGGATATCACGCCCTTCATATGATGCTAATACTTGCCTAATATCTGCTGGAGGATTACGGGCGACAACTGCACAAAAACGAAGCACAAGCAGGCGGTAATGCATTTCTCAGAAACATTAGTTGATTTAACACAAACATGATGAATAGAAATAATACAAGAGCTACTGGTGCTAGAAAACAAATGAAAATCGCAGACTTACATTCAAGAAATGGTATGAAATCCACAAGGGCTGTGTCATCCATCTCATACTTGTATGGCTTTATTATGGCACCATTTTCAGGCTGAAGGCTATTTCTCGTGCATGGGCACTCAGATAGATGATTTTATTTGGATCTCTATTAAGTTTGGAAAGGTCCTGCCAAGAGAAACTACACCTCATATGCTTTACTAAACACACATGTCAAATTCAGATCCAGATTTGTTACAGATGGATTAGCCAATTAAGAGGGAACAGAATTTTTGAATCATTAAACAGATTGGAGTTTATCAATTATTTCATGGTTTGACATGGGACGCGAGTAAGCTTTTTGGTTGCAGCAGACAGTTTGTGCAACTTGTAGTTAATATGGAAATTTTCTGAAAGAAATACTAAGAGATTGGCAAAGGCAAGGTTCACCAATCACATAAAATAATTCCATGCTAAAAGAAGCAATTCAAAGATGTCAAACATCAAAAGGTACAGAAAAGATGGAATTGAACATCATTTAATGAAACAAGTACCGAACCAACTTACCCTATAATGTTTTCCATTCTGATACTTAGTGGCAGCCTTTCCTAGCCTATATCTTACACAATGCTTTGTGTCCAGTCTCTCCATTACAGGATCTACATACTACATATACCAAGAAACAGTTAGATTCTGTTAGTCTAATTAATTTCCAAGAGAAAGAATGGTAATGTGAAATATTGAAATACCATATTAGAATAGTCTGAATACACGATGATTTCATAAAACTGAGCAAGATGTTCCAAGAAAGCATCAACTCCAGGTCTTTTGATAGTCTGCCAACCCTTTTCTCGCTTTACATGCCAAAAAGAAACATGAGTACAAGTATCCACACCAAAAAAATGAAACAAAAAGAACTTTCAAGGCATGAGGACTGTAATGCAGAACACTTTTACATGACATGAAAAATGTGGGAAAAGATCATTGCCTAAATGTCATGAGATCACCATAAAAAACAAAAGACTACCCACTACATCTTCTAAGACCGTGCCAAATCTTGCCATCCTGAAAGAAGGAATTTTTTCAAGTAGGAGATACAACCACCATTTTCCAGTCCTAGCCTTACCGTCCAGTAAGAGTAAAGTAATGTCTCCTGGAGATCCAAAACAAGTGTAAAAACATGTCGCTCCATGGGATGCAAATCTGGAAGAAGCTTCTCTGCATATGGTTCAGTATAACCCTATATGACAGTAACAAGAAACTGTGTCAAACAAATCAAAATGATGATGCTACACTGTGCCGATTGCCGAAGCAGAGAACCAAAACTGAAAGAAGAAAAAAAAGAGAGAAAAGTACACACTCGAATTTGTTCTTCAATCGTTCTCCTTGCATCAATATAAACTTCGGCTACTTTAGCAGGCACTGAAATATAAGACAAAAATGAATCAGCATAATGTCGGTAACAAATAGAACTATAATTAGAAAGGATGGCTTGTTTGTGGTACTAAACAAAAAGTTGCTATTATCAAGTCATGTGCTGCTAAACATCAAGCCCATCAGGAGACAAGTTTCAACCAAATGAGCAAGGTCAATATTCTTCAAAACAATAATTATTAACCATCAATATACTTTTTTTACAATATACCATCACTACACAATACACTTACTCTGTGATAAAGAGTTGGATCAAAAGCTCACATATGTATTTTTCTAATTTTCTGATGTTCACCAACATGATAAAGTTACTATATGCTGAGTAATTAACATATATGAACTACACAATAAAATAAAAGTAAAAGATAATTGAGGTTAATTGATGCATCCTCTACGTAACCAGCTCCAACATAAAGTGAATTAATAGCAGTCAAAATTCACAAAAAGACTGGAAAAACTGCTGAAACTGTGTGGCAGACAAATGTAATACGTGAAGCATGGCTATTACTCAACAGAGGTGTAGTTCAGGAACCCACCTGTAATTGCAGAAGAGTATACCCGATTTTTAAATTTCTGCAGAACAAATTAAAAACAAATGTTAATCTATTGAAATTGCATCCCTTCCAAGTACACAGGTAATAAGATAACATAACGCATCATAATGAGAAAGGCCGCACAACTTCATACGAGAAACTAATGCAACCTACACTTGTCTTTATTCTGTGTGAATTTTTTTTGGTCAGAATATTCCGTATAGATTAAAACACAGTTTCTCTGGTTAACAATTGCTAAAATATTTAGTGATGGGTGACCCAATGTATGCAAACTACAGCATACAATGTTTGTTTATACCAAAACTGGATATGCGGATACAATTCATTGTTCTTAAAATCAAGAGACACAAAACAATCCTAAATAAAGGCGTGGTTATCTGGTTTTCCTAAATGAATTTTCGGATACAATCTTGAAAACAACACAGTACTTGAAAATAATAATGTCAATTTTTCCATTTTCAATAACCTTCTATCTGAAAACTCTGAAAATATGCATCCTTGACTAAAACCCCAGCTCACTGCCATGCTTAAGTATTTGGTCAAAATACCCCTGAATTTCAACTGAACCAGCTTGACCAGGTCAAAGGCAGTCGACCAAACACTAACAGCAGTTGACTGTCATCCTCTATACATGTCAAGAATTTTAATATTAAGCAGTTGACAGGAAATTGTTTCCGAAACAATGTGAACTAAATGCATATCTTATTTTCACTCTTCTCAGAAACTCATCTCAAACATGTTTTACAGTTCTCGAATTCAATATGACATATGTCTGGAAATATTAAAAATATTAAAACACAACTTCAATTTTGGATTGAATCCCTAGTTTTTCAAAAAAAGTTTGGGAAACTAAAGAAGCCTTATATTTTGTTCTTTCTCTTCCCCTCTCTTTTTCAGGTCAAGTTACTCGGATATTATTTTTATGCAAAGCTAACCTGATAGTTAGCATTTCATGCCAAAGAAATGTAGAACAATATCAAGTCATTCCCAGAGCCAAGTAACTGCATTCGTAAAACAAAGTTCCAAGTCATACTTACCTCAAGAGCAGGTGCATCATCTGCCACCTTGATATTTGAAGGTGCTGCCCGGAGAGCCTTCGTCTTTTCCTCGATTTCATCCACAGAGTATGCTGCAAAACAAATGCGAATCCAAAATTCACTCACCCTCTTTCACCAACAAACATAAAGACCCACAAGAATACCAATTAAGCCAATATTACCAACACAAAGCTTTTCTGTTTAGCCAAAACCCACATCAAATTTCGCTTCTACAAGCCAAGAAAAAAGAAGAAACCCAAATTTCACAGTCAAAATCAAACCCCGAATCTTACAACTCTGCATTGGTGTATAAAATCAGCTACAAATGAAAATTCTTCATCATGAATTAATCTAAAACACCTAACACCAAACTTTTCTTGTTCTTTTCACCCAAAGCCCACATCAAAGTTTTCTTCCGAATCCCCAAAAAAAAAACCAAACAAAAAATGAAACCATCATTTCCAAGTCAGCGCAGCTCATACCATAGGAGGCATAACCAACAGTGGCAGTGGCTCCAGTGATCGCGCCAATGAGCGAGTACTTGAGGAAGTTCCAAGCTTTTCCACTTGACGCGTTCGAAGCCTCAGTGCTAGGTGGTGGTGGCGGTGGTGGCGGTGGAGGTGAGAGATCGGACACTAGGGCTTGAGCCCCGATGAGCGGCTCTTTGGGAGGGGTTGAAGCCACATCGGAGCTGAATAGGCGTCGATTACGCTTTAACAACCGGGAGACTAAACGGGATCGAAGAAGTATCGAAGACATTTTTAGGGTTTTAGAGAGGTTTTCCTTGTGATCGCCTGTTTGGGGTTAATAGGGTTTTGCGCAAAGAAAGAGAGACTGAAAGGGAAAGAGAGAGAGACACAGAGGGGGTGTTTGGGTATTGGAATTGTTTTGAACTTTCAAGGGTTAATACGGAGGGGTGTTTGGATGTCGGTTGTTTGTAGTGATTGGTTTCTAGTTTAGTCAAGAAACTCTCTGTTTGGCAGCCGACTTCTCTCTTTCTTTTCCAAATATATTTTTATTATTATTTTCTTTTTTCCAAATTTTTGTTTCCATTTTTTATTAAGAAATGATAACCGGACTCTATTTTATTCCATTTAACTTTTGAACTATTCTTCCTCATCCGACTAAAAAGATGGAACTATTGTCTTAATATGTCACTGCAACACTAGTCCCGGAATTATCTTAAACTTAAACGCATCATTTTAGTCTTTAACCATAAAATTCGATTAATGTCATCGCCATTCTCTTGATCTCCACGTCAATGCTATCCTAAACGTTGATTTTGGCCAAATTTCTTTTTGTCCACACATCAATTTGGTCCCTTTCGCCACATTCAATCAAAATATTTTTTTAATTTGATCACGTGACGGCACATCACCAACTTAAAGCGTTATTTTCATTAAAATACAACATATTCAGCCATGAAAAAACTAAATCTCACTTATTTTGCTCGGTAAGGCTATGTCCTCTCTTTAATGGAACTCAAATGTAAAATCCTAAACGGAAATGATATGACCATTTTGAGCAAAAACATGAGTTGAAAGACTAAAATAAGCTATATTGATAAAAGCTCGCACTTAAAGTTGGAAACATAACCAAATTTAACAAAAATTATACTACAACATTGACCAAATTGATGTGTAAACCAAAAAAAATTAGAGATATTTAGTGAAACACCCATTCTTAGTACTAATATTATAAATAAACCCTACACCATTAAATTTCTATAAACAAACCCAAAAAAAACCTAAAAAATGACAACTGGCCTTATTGAATTTAATATTGAATATTAAATTACTTTGATGCCTATTGAGTGTTTTGGGTATTTTTATGAGATTTTGGTGTTGAGCTTGTTTTAAGAAATTGATGGCAGTTTTGTAATTTATAAGAAATTAAAAGCTTATTTGTTATGTTATAAATAGGTTTTGGGTGTGTTTATAAAGTCTATTTCATATGGGGTATTTTTATAATTTGGGCCTCTATATTGGGTATAATAGTGAATCTTCCTAAAAATTAAGGGTCATATTTAGTGAGTATAAAGACTAAAATAAAAACTTTTAAAATAAAAAATTTCATGAACCACTTGTGATAAAACCCTGAATTAAAAGTTGTGATGGCTTTATTAACCAGCAAAATCATGGCCTTATCTTCCTGCCTAGACCAACAACAACCTGACATGAAATACCATTTTGATTTTTCTAATCTTGCTGAAATGTGAGAAAGAATCTTCTCTTTTTTCTCTTTTTCTCCTTTATGGGAAAGCATAAACCTATATAGAAGGTTGTTGTTGTTAGGAAGATCAACAAGTTTGGGGTTGTGCCCATTAAAAGTTAAGGTTTAGAAAAGTAAAGCAGATAATGAAGATGGTCAAATCACACGGAGCCGTGCGCTGCATTTGCAGATCTTCTTTTGCGCCTAACTAATCAAAGGTTAATATATGATTAGAGTTTATGAATATATATATCTTTAACATGTCATGTCATAAAGTAATATAATTATGTAAAAATAATAAAAAGTTTACGTGTAAATTAATTATTTATGAGAGAAAACAGCTTAAACTTTTCTTCAGTTACAACTTACATTAAAATCAAAGCTTCCATTATTATGAGAAGTAAGAGCATGATATTTGCTTAGAGATGAAGGATTCAACACCATCCCAAATCCAAACCAACCACAAGTGTGTGTGTGTGTGTAGCATTATTATTCTTCTTATGATTTTCCAAGCAACAACCATACAAAGCAGAATTTTCACCCGCTATATGTCACAACCTCTTGGTTTTGGCTTCCCTGGTGGTAGGAAAGAAAATGTAGATTAGCATGCAGTTGTACACATTTGTATGTTGCCAACTATATTTCTAATGATTAATTACTTGCTTCTTAGCAAAGGACGGACTTAGAATTCAAAATGAGATTGGCTAAATTTACCTTACGTGTAGGGTGCGTGAAGTGTTGGAATTTATGCTTGCCGACATGCAATGCATGGTCATGCATGGAAAGGGGGGTTGATTTGGGTGGATTGGGAATGTCAATATAAGGGTTCGCCCTTGCTTCTTAATTCAATGATATTTTTCTTGCCAATGATGAAAGAGATTTTAAGTTTGAATCTTCTTCGATCTATTGATTAGAAAAGAGAAAAACTAGTAGTAAACTATTTGTATAAGTTAGTCCCATTCTCTAGCATTACTTGTGCCAATGACATTATGCTATATTTCAAGGGTTGGTTAGAGAACAGACAGAGTCTTGAATATCAATTATCAGATCTCTTTTTTGGTCCCAGCTCTCCCAAGTGATTGCCTCCATCATAAAGAAGTCAAATCTGAAATTGGTGAACATCAAGATTACTCTTACCTGATGCCTGAATGGGGTGACAGCAAGAAAGTTCAAAATAGTCTAGAAAATAACATGTCAACATCCTCTCCATCTCAAGTCTCCAAATGGCAATTTTCTACTGATCCACATAGGAACACTATTTAAGGATCCTCAATCCAAGGGTATTTTTGGAAAACCACCCACACATCCAAAATTACTTTGAAGCCTGACCTATATAACCCTCCAATCCAATCCATAACTTTGATGTGTAGATACAAGCTTGCCAAGACTCCTTCAAACTCCTCTGCCTTCCATATCCTCCTCAATTTGCCAGAGTTGCCTCTTTAGCAATTAAAAACAAGCTAGATAGAGAGAGAAAATGGATCAAACTGAGTACCATAGCCAAAACCAACAAAACTTGACTCATAGTTACTACATGTACAACTCCATAGACAATCAGCTTCTGAAAAAAGCTACCACGTTTTTGCTTTCAGTTTCTGTGGTTACTTTCTGCATTCCCAACTCATCTTTGCTTTCATGCCTCCATTCCCTCAACTTCTACTTCTCCACATTCCCTTACCAGCTTTTCACCCACACCATTGACAAGAACTGCATGTTCCTCATCTGCAATTTGCTCTTGGTTGTCCTTGCAAAATGCTCTGGCTTAATCCGGTCCCCGTACCAGTCTCATCGTACTAATGATGAAACCACCTTCAAGAATAGAGAAGGTGGTTCCGGGTTCGAATCGCCAATGCTAGAGACTGAAGAACCAGCCATGCAGAAGGAAGATGTTAAAGTGGAAAGTATGGAGTCAGCAGAACATGTTGCTGCAGAAAAAGGACAACAAAGTGAGTCTTTGATCAACCAGGTAGAAACAGATGCAGAGAAAGCAGCTGAAGAATATAAAGATCAAAAAGAACAAAAGCCAGAAATCGAGTTTATAGTCTCAGAAGAAGAAGAAGAAGAAGAAAATGGAACACTTGCTGAAGAAGATGAAGATGGAAATGGAATGTCCAGTAGTAGCACTGAAGAATTAAACAAGAAATTTGAAGATTTCATTAGAAGAATGAAGGAAGAATTAAGGATTGAAGCACAAAGACAACTAATCATGGTTTAATTAGTGTATTTGTGGGAAATACTTCCTTTTTTACTCATTCATAATTAATTTTCATTATGTTAATTAGTTGTGTATTATGTATTTATAGATGTTAATTAGTAAAAGATTTTATTTTCATAATAACTATATGAAAACGGTGCTTTGAAGCAGAGATTCATATAAAAGCGACTGCTGCAAGCTTCAAATATTTCATAATGACAATTAGATGTACACTTGTCCTGCTGCATTGGAGTTTATGGTTGGCTGGGCCCCATTGACTTACAATCTTTTTGTTTGGTGGGAATTTGACAAACTTACATTTGTTGTGTTCTTGGAGAAATTGACAGAGGTGATGAAACATTGAATCCCTAGCTCTGTCATGTTCATGTCAATCCAAATAATTTTGTTCATTGTTGCTATCAGGATAAAATGTAACAATCCCTAATCACAAAGCAATCTGTCTAATTGTCTCACTGGCTTTACCACTTAAAATCCTTGTGATCAATTTGCTAAGATGAAAATTAGTGAAAAGGTCAAAGTAGCATACAAAGGTAGTAGCAAAGTGGCCAAAAAGATAAAGAAGGAAGGAATAAGAGCATATATGAGTTTAGGCATCTATAGCCTAACTTACCAAATTTTAGCAACATGGAAGAGGTATCCAGAAGGAGAATAAAGTCAAAACTCTAAGATGTGACATGGTTCCATTATTATGAAATTTGTAGGAATACCACATGAACTTTTAAGTATATACACGGCCAATTGGGTTTAGCTCAGTGGAAAAAGATCTTAGCTTGCAAATCAGAGATCCCATGACATATTGCTTGTGCGTGTGTGTGAGAAATCTCCTCCCCATCACTTGTACTAAATTACTATTAATCACCTAATCTCTATAAAGTGGTGCAACTTATCACCTAGGTCAAGTTTTGTTCACTTTTTTTTTTATAAAAACGTATCATGTGCCCCTCACGTGGAGGGATATTGTAGTTTATCTATATATACGAGGTGATGATTTTACCACTTAAGAGCCTTCTAATTAATTTGCTCAGATGAAAATTAGTAAAAAGGTAAAAGTTAGCATACAAAGGTAAGTGGTCAAAAAGCAAAAGAAAGAAGGAATAGCATATAAGAATTTTGGCATCTCTAGCCTATAGGTAACCCATGCCCTTAAGAAACATTTTATCCAATATTACTAGATGTGACATGACTTCATGATATCCAACATTCACTTCCCCAGAACATCCAAATTCATTTCAGGTGGGATAATTTTGTAGCCCTCTCTGAAGTTCTGAACAAAATCAGACTTACACATGTCAAGTTCCTGATCAGTAGGATTTCAAATTCCAAACCATTTGGCAGTTGTTTGGATAAAGTTGAATGCTTGAAAGTAAAACTAGTGCATAAAAAAGCCACAGAATTTTGTTTCCATTTCTGAAAGGGATTGATTTTGTATTCTGCTAGTGTTGTTTTAAGTACAGGTGGCTGGAAGAATCCCTGTAGTCTTTACACTGAAGTGGTTGGAAACTCAGGAGCCTTCATTTTCACCCCTTATTACATCAACAAAGCAGTTTCTTCATAAATGATACATGGGTCCTTCCTTCAAGGTGAAGTTAAATCTCAAACTTCTTTGTTTGATTCTCACATTCCATATACCAATCAATGAAAGTCAGAGAGATAGGTTAGCACTTGTAGCTTACCTTAAAAGCTTTTTTTTTTTTTTTTTTTTTTTTTTTTTTTTTTTTTTTTTTTTTTCAGTAGCGATAATCTAAACTATAGGGGAGGAGAATTTCTCACACACACACACAACTTAAAGATTATTTTTTTGTTAAGAGAGTTTCACCTAAAACCAAAGGGAGACATTCATAAAATTTGTCAGGCATCTAAATCCATATGAACTATGCCCAAAATGACATCTAAATTTATCAATTTCTTAAAACTCTACATAGTGGCAAGATGAAGAAGCTCTGTGTCCTCGTGCAGGTTAAATGCAATATCATTTATCCGTAGAAAAATTCGTCTCGTGTTGAGGCATTTTATCAAACACATTGCCTTCAAAGCACTAATGAAAGAAAATTATATTTGATTGACCCCTTTTGGCCTTTAATTGATACCCAAGTGACCTAGTATTCTTGAGTAGAGATCCAAGCGAAGATTTTTTTTATGCTCATCGTTTGTTACGTAGAGCCATCAAATTTGTTCATCAATTAATTAGCAATACACGTGTTAAAGTTCAGAGTGCACTTAAAGTTTGAACGAATGAAACACTGTCACATTAATTTGGTGAACAAAATTCACAACTTTGGACAAAAATCCTTCTAACATGAAAGTTGAAGGAAATAAACACAAACTTCAAATTGAGTATTTACATAATGCGCATGTCATCATCAAGAAAACACTTTGCTAATTAATTACTAGACATTCAGCCCTATACCAACCTAGACTTATTCCAGCACCTTACATGATAACGCATATAGACTTTTTACCCGAGCTGGCCTCTGATTTGGCCACCCTCTTTGTAGCATTACCGGCCTGCGGAAGTGCTGGTGGTTGTGGTGGCAATGATTGCGATTGTGATTGTAATTGTAGTGGCTGAGATTGCTGTGGAACTGACGACGATGTTGATGGTAATTGTAACGGTGGCGGCGGCGGCGGCGACAATGGCATCATTATGAGACGACTTGGATCATAATAATCAAACCCTCCAAATGGTGGACAGGGATAATAAGGTTGCATCGCATAAGGGTTATATCCATGTCCATATCCATATCCATGTTCATGTCCATATCCATATCCATGTCCATTTCCATATCCATATCCATATCCATCTTGTCCAAAACAATCGTAGCCCTCCTTGACCTCACCATCAAACGTAAGACTTTTTAGCTCTGCATGTTTCCCTGATCCATCAAGCACCATTAGAAGTGTACTTGGATTTACTTTCCCGGAAACTTTCACTGTCCCTTGCTCTGCATCTATGTCAATTTTATAGACACCTAAATTTCAAAATAATAATAATAATAATAAGTAACAAATCCTTAATAAAAGTAGAAGATATGCAGTAGCAAAACCATTTATTTTCTAGAAAAATAAGAAATAAGAGAGACGAAAAAGGGAAAATACCATAGATGTTCTGCAAGACATCATAGATCTTTGTCTTGCATGCTTTACATTTGATGTTCACTTTCAGAACACAAGTCTGCAAAAGAATGAAATAAAATATATATCAAATGCCATGAGATATACCAAGAATAAAATTTATAACCACCACGATGATTATAAATAAATAAAAACAGTCAGTGGGTATAGCTTAGTTGGTTGAGCTCTTCCACCTCCATCCATGCGGAAAGAGGTTCGAAACCAGACACCCAATGAATATTTGTGTAAACCCCATTCCCCCATCGCTTGTACTCACCATATCAAATAAATAAAAACAAAGTATTGTAAGGATTCTAGTCTAACCATTTGTGCAATAGAAGAATCCATGAGAGCAAATTCTGATAAAATTTCTGCAATGGGTTCTTGCAGCTTTGCTTGAAAGGTTCGTATAGACCCTTGACTTTTTTCTGTGACATCATTTATAAATTAATTTTCGTTGAGATAATTACTAGTATTTGTATATTTTGTAGTTGTATTTTGGCTGTCACATTCGCAATTAATTCCTAAAATCTCTCTTCTCGATATTCCTTGTAATTATGATTGGGACGAAATATTATGTCCAGTTGTGAAATTACTATTTCCATAAACTTTGCAGAAGAGGAAAAGGCACGTAATGGTGGACGAATTCCCAAATATAAGTTGCATTAATTTTACTTTTCAACTTTTACTTCTTAATTTTGATTCAGAAAATGTAAGTGTGAATATAGGACAGTTGTCTTTGTAAATTCGTCACAAATTCCAGCTATGCTCACTTTCTTCATGCTTATAAGAGAATCTCTTTTTATCTAGGTAATTATGAAAGCAAGACAAAAGTCAAATTAATTAAAAAGAAGATAAATATCGAGGAAATACCAAAAAAGTAATTTCACTTCTTCTTTTTCCGGGAAAAAGGTATTGTAATTTCTTTATATCGCAATGTTGCATGAACTTATACCCGAATTTCAATTTGGTCTTGAAGTGAGTTGCAGAGTATGGCCATGGTTGATTGGAGGGTTCGGAGAGGGGAGAGGAGGAGATGAGTTTTCAAATTGATGGTTTTAACTCTCAGATAGAGAATGCGACGGAAAAACTCAAATGTCACAACTGAGAGAGTTTGATGACCAAATTGACTCCAAAACAAAAATCGAGGACTAAATTGACTCAGGTATAAGTTTAAGGAGTTGAAAATCTTTTCTTAATATATGAGTTAGGAATGGTTGGCCCAAGTGCACGGTACAACCCACCTCTGTAAAGGAAAATTTGATAGTTTGGGCAGAAGCGATTTAGCCTTCTTCAATTTTTTTTGGAATAAAATTTTCGTGAATTAATTATCACTTTGACCGTTGAATTTAAATTTGGGCCCTTGAATTTTTTTTTAAGTTAACTCGAGTTTAATAAGACTCAAGGCCCTCAGATTTCGTCACATTAAAGACAATGCGTCACAATTCTGGAGGATCAACATTCAACATGACAATTAGTCTCTGGATGTCCCCCCTTTTTGCGCCTCACCGAGAAAGACCCGAGGGGGGGGGGGGGGGGGGGGGGGGGGGGGGGGGGGGGGGGGAGATGGGGGGGCGGGGTGGGCGATTAACAGACATTTAATCAAATTCTCTCCCCTATACAATGGTTTTGCAATGAAAATGTGGATTATGCTTCGCAGAAATCCTATAAAAAAAATTTCTCCTATAAGGTAACAAGAACAGATGTAGAAGATGTTAGATGTAGACTCCACCTTGAATTTTAGATGGTATGTACACCGCCGACAAAAAGTTAAGTTCATGCACAGACAACGCTTCTAACTCAAATTTCACTCCTCTTTCCAGCATCAATTGTAGTTCCAATCTAAAAGGACAAAACTACTTCAAGTTACTTAATCCAGTGATATGATGGATGAAATAAGAAAGCTAACAGAGTCTTACCTCCACTCTGGCACTTCTCTTTGTAAGTAGCATCTACGTAACATGGCTTCCGTTTTCCTCTTGTCTGGCATGGTTATAAGGAACCTTATTTAATGTTACTAAAAGAAATAGTAATGCCAATGTAAATAAAGCACCATATCTCTCACCTTGTGCTGTCAAGGGAAGGAGACACTGTTGTGGAAGTTGGTACTTCTCCGAGTCCAAAAGGAAGCCTCCAAGCCAGAGTATCTCAGGGACCCGTAGAAATTTTGCATCATAGGCCAGTTGCTTACGTCACAAAAGAGTGGGTTAAAATTGGATTGTAACTTTATTTACATTACACTATATGAGCAGTCTACAAAAGAATTGACTTATTCAGCAGTTCTGAATCCTCAATATTTGCAGTCTTCCTAGGTAGTTCACATGTTATTTAAGTTTGTAAACTATAGATAACAAGTTCATAGAGTGATCTGGAAGCCTAACCATAGAACCAAACCGATATGTGGACAGGATGTCAAAACCGTATGGATCACAGTCTACCAAGCAATAGGTAGGGAGATGCAAAGTATCAACAAGAAGCCCCAAAAACCTGGCAAACATAAATGAAAAGTATGTAAAGTATATAGACAAAAGGGAAAAGAAAGTGCAAACAGATAAGGCAAGGCACTCTGTTACCTTCTTGTGGAAATATCAGGATATCCACGTCCCTGTGAAGAAAACAAAAATAGCACACCAACAAAAAAGTTTAATAAAAGCTGTTTCAAGGATCAATGAGAGTTATTTGACCAAAAACAAGGGTGTATGCTTACAGTGATAACGATGCAGTGGTTTGTGTTGCAGAACTGGTCATTTGCCAATCGTTGAAAAACTATACAGAATACGAATAATGGTTTGTTCATAGAAACACACATCAAAATCAAATGATATCCAGCTAAAGCACCAGGGTTGCTAACAAAAAGAGTAATTACCTGATTCTTTCTCCACAACAAGTATGTATTTTGCTACACTAACAATATCTGCAGGTTAGAATTAATGATTTGAGCATGTTTTTGGACTTCAAATGACACTTAGGGTTGATTATGTAATTACCAATGAACTTGTAAAGTTTACATTATCGAATTTGAATATCCATTGATTTTAAACAAGAAAATTTTAATATTTTAATTAGTTCTCTCTTAGTTAATCATCTGAATACCTTTGACCTCTTCAACATGAATAGGAACAGGAAAGGCCTGTACATGAACCAGATGCAGATGTTTAAGTTCAGACACAATAAAAATACGATTATGCAGAAGATGTCATCAAATCATTGTTTTTAAAAATTTTAAAAGAACATGTTCCATTCTTACAGTGTTTGGCCTATTTATGCAATCAAACATGTTTCCAGCTTCTGAGAACCTTAACCAGCCCATTACCAACCTATAATGAGATAAAAACATTAATTATCAGTATGAGTTGACAATACTTAAACCATGATCACAGTGATATCAACTCAACGAAAAAGTACCATAAACATTTGAACAATTTTACCAACATTGTAAGGAAAGTTGAACCATACTGAACTTACAGGTGCAAGCCCCAAGAATAACAATGTATTCAACGGACCAAGAATACACAAATGTAAATGTAAATGATGATTGGCATAAGTCATTTTTATGAAAAATCAAGCAGCAATGTATGCCATTATCTTCTTGTCTTCGAAAATCAAGCGAAATTTTCATGCATACCCTTTTCCTACAGACACCTGCCAAAAAGAGGCAACATGAAGTAAATACCCCAAATGCTGTATGCGGCCTTATAAATTATTTGAAGCTCATGTGGCAATTTCAAGAGTCTAAAGAATACTACTACTTTTACTAATCATACATAACACGTTGGAGCACATTACTATATATAAATAGCTATAAATTTGATAAGGCCGATATAAGAGTACCCACCACGTTCAGATTGTGGCGACTACACTGCATAAGGATGCATATGTCATTGATCGCACGGTCTACAATTGACTGATCTGCATTGTAAATTAAGCAGAGAATATTACTAATTACTTGGAGAGGAGAGACCATGGACATAATGCATCAAGAATTTCCAATTAGAAAATATCACATCTAATCAAATATACCATATGTTCTCATATTATCTTACCACAAATCAGTAGGCCTCAATTTCTATGCCCATGATAATTTGAAAAATACAATGCATTTTTACCAAGGTTTAATTCGTGTAAAAAGAAGAATAACATTTATCATAATCCAAGTTCAAGGTCTTATAACAAACTATATCGTACAGCCCATATACTAAGGATTTATTCTTTGACATTGGAAATGAAAAATAACTCAGATTCACCTGAAAATACAGAAGGGTGCATGTAATAGATATCTCTCTTAGACCCATGTCTATTTTCTTGCAGAAGTTGCTGAACAATTACTAGAACCCTAAGCAAAACATCTGAAACAGATTCGGGGAACCGGGTAATCAGTAATTCGTACATTACATAAATCTCTTGTACATTTATGATAGAGTTCAATTGTCTGTTATGTCCTTAGGCTGCCAATCAAAAATGGAAGATGAACACTTATTTCAGCTCATTTTGAAAAAAGTAGTCTGTGTATTGTTAAAAAACGAAAAACAAAATCTAAGCTGCACTACATGAAAAGTTAAATACCATACCAAGCGCCACAAAACCTACCCAATCTACGCAAATGGCTTTCCCTTCGAAGTGTGAGAGTCTCCTTCAAAATTGGCACATCAGAGCTACAATAGCTGCGCATAACAATGTACCAGTTTGGATAACTAATTAGTAATTACTACCCAATCTACGAAATTATTATTAATTTTCCCGGAATATCGCACCCAAAGAAAAAAAAGAATACTGAACATATTAAGAACTCTGTGGTGCTTGTTTGGTTGCTGAGAAAAACCAGGAAAATCTGAACGATCAACTAAAATCGAGAAAGTAAGCTTAGCATTTAACCAATTCGAATCGGGCTTCGTGCAGTAATTTCTGAAGCGATCGATGAGAATCTCCGGAGACCGTCCATTGCTGAGATCTTCAACTATAGCTCGGGTTAATTCTGCGCTCCAAAAAAATTTAACAAAAAAAATAAATGAGAAACTATAAATTAGCTTCTACTTGAAGAAATTGATTTCGAATTGGTTTACAATATATAAATTGACGAGGACCTCTGATTTTTCTTAGCAAATCGCAAGGCCGAGGCTGTGAGCTCCATCTTGAGTGCTTTCCCTCCATAATTCTTGCGTTAATGGAGATTCTTTTAAAATGATTTCTGGGTATTTATAGGCTTGCTTGTGGGCCGGGTCAGTTTAGATCCGCTTGGTAAGGAATAGAACTTATAGAACTTATGTGTTTGTCAAACTTGGGCCTTTTAAACTTGGTTCTAGTGTAGAAACTAATGTCCTGTTTACTTTCAAGAAATCGGGGAACTTAAGAATAAGGGGGTATAATGAATTTGTAATCGGTATCGGAATCATTCCAATTACTTATTCTATGGTAAAATTCATAATCAAATACCTTCCAAACTAGGAATCATATCAACTAGGGGGAGTAGTTAATCCGATTCCAATTCCTTATTCTCAAATTCTTCAATTGCCCGATTCCTGACTTCCGAAAGTAAACATGCCCTAAATCAGTAGCAATTGTAAACTGGGAAAATATGAGCTAATTGAACAAATGCTAAAGGTAGCAATTGGATTCAATAAAGAGAATGTGACCGACCAACCTTTATCCACCCATAAGATTAAAGCTCACGTCTTTTATCCAACAAAGTCATTACTCTTCTTGATGGAAGTTTTGTGAAATTCTAAATAGAGAATAGAAGACTTTGGTGAGCATATGATGAGTGAGTGAATGAGATATATTATGATGAAAAGTCCTTTTTTATTTTTATTTTTTAAAAAAACTTGTTATATAATGACAAACGACGAACTTTAACAAAAATTTTGATGAAATGCAATGACCGAGACCAATTTGATGGATTTAAATTCAAGGAGCATTTCTGATATAAAAAAATTCTTAAGAAAAACCGTGCGTTGGTGTATTAATGACGGTGCCTCCTCCACATGTTGTGGCCCATCGTCCTACACGTCGCACACAGATCAAACACAGTTGAGAGGCTTGGACTTCCAGACGTGTGAAGAATTGAGAAGCAGAATTCGAACATGCAGCTTAATTATTCTGGTGGCTGGTGAGTTTTCTCTCTTCACTAACTTTGATACTTGAAACAGAGTTAGTTATGTCAGTTGGTCTGAGAGCAGCAACAACCCTCACTCAGCTTAAGGTTTTCATTTCGAACTGGTGTGCTATCTTTCGCAACCCGCCTAAACTGTTTAGCTTTGCAAGTCTTCTAATGGCTATGAATGATGTGAGGGAACCTTTGATTTCAGCACTAGGAGATCCTTCACCTCAAACAAATCAAAAGAAACCTATGAAGAGTAGAACATATCGCCGTTGCAAAAGTGCTCCTCTTGCAGAGTATGTACCCTTAAAGACAACCGACACTGGCTCAGTTCCAGTTACTGAATCCATTCTTCAAAATTTACGCCCGAATTTTCAGAAAGTAGCTCTATTCTTGGCTGTCTACTTAAGCATAGGAACTCTCTGCTTCTACCTCGTCAGGAACCAGATCAAGGGAGAGAAGACAAATGGAGTTCTTGATGCTGTTTATTTCTGTATTGTGACAATGACCACTGTTGGATATGGAGACCTAGTGCCAAACAGCATTCTTTCGAAACTACTGGCTTGTGCTTTTGTCTTCACAGGAATGGCTCTTGTTGCGTTGATCTTGAGCAAAGCAGTCGACTACTTGGTAGCAAAGCAGGAAATATTTCTTGATAAAGCCTTACATATGCATCAAAAAGTAGGTTGTATTGAAGTTCTTAAAGATGTTGAGACTAACAGTTTGAGGTACAAATGCATTGTGGCCTTTATCCTTCTTTCGGTAATCATAATTGCTGGCACAATCTTCCTAGCTACTGTTGAGAAATTGGACCTTGTAGATGCATTTTATTGCGTTTGTTCTACCATCACAACCCTGGGGTATGGAGATAAGAGCTTTTCAACTCGAGCAGGGCGCGTTTTTGCAATATTCTGGATATTGACAAGTACCATTTGTTTAGCTCAGTTTCTCCTCTACGTTGCTGAGCTAAAAGCCCAGAACAGGCAAAGGGCATTGGTCAAGTGGGTTCTTTCTCGGAGGATGACAAATGTAGATTTGGAGGTAGCTGATCTTGATGGTGATGGGGTTCTTGGGTATGTGGATTGTGATTTTTTTTTTGGTTCAAAATTATTTCCATATTATGGGCTTATTTCTGAATTCTAATTTGCTGATGGTTTCATAACAAACTTTCCATTCTCTTTCTTGTCCTTTTTTTTTCATAGGGCTGCTGAATTTATCATATATAAGCTCAAAGAGATGGGGAAGATTAGCCAAGAAGATATTAGACTTGTGATGGAGGAATTCGATGATCTCGACGTTGATAAGTCAGGGACCTTGTCGACATCAGATATAATGCTTGCTCAACCACCTCAAACAGAAAAGTAACTCTGGGATTTTGCTGTGGTTTCATGTTTACCTGGAAATGTTGAGTACTCTCAAAAATTTCCTGTTAGTTTGTGTTATGTATGTTTGCTTACCCTTTCTGTGATATAAATCTTTATACACAAGGCCACATCAGAAACACTCCCAATATATCTCTTCCCTATGAACACTTTGGTTAAAATTGTTAGACTGCCTCAAAGCATTTTAGTGATCATTGTTCATTTTGGTACTGGATTGATGCAATGTGTGAAATCAACTTGCACAATGACAATTGCTAGCATTGAAATTTTGCATTTCAATGACCAACTATATATATTTGTCCCTAGTGATGTACTGTTGCTAGTTTTCTTTTTACAGTTTTGTTCTTTCCTTGTTCTTTTTTTTTCTCCTAATTAGTAGTCTACAAATCTTGTTTTTCATTTGAATTTATCTTCTTGCATATAATTATTCTTTGTTTGATACAGGTCATATGGATAAATTTCTAGTATATCAGAGGACAATCAGAGGGCATAGGACAAAGGACAATCTACTAGTGATGAATCTTATGATCTTCGTTTTTGGGAAACAATTGACATTTAGGTTCAACTTAAATACCTAGAATTTTAGTTTTGAGATTTGGGACATTTTGTGAATTTGTTGGAAGAATGTTAGATGTATGGATTGCTTTTAAAAAGATGCATATGGATTGCTTTTGAAAAGATGTATGGATTGATTTTGAGATCTATATCACTGTTTAAAAAGAAATTAATTGTGATTACATATTATAATTCAATAAAAAAACAGGGATAGGTAAACCTAATTAGTTACCAATCTTTTGAAATACATCAGTGACCAAGCAAGTAGGTTACTAATGTGGGCACGTGACCCTCTTTTAGTGACCAAAATGAGTGTTTTGGTGACCAAATTATAGCCCTTTAGTGACCAAAGTTGCGGTCACTAATCGCACTTTTATTAGTGACCACACTGGCATAATCACTAATTCGTTGTCTTGTAGTGACCAATACTTGAGAATGGTCACTAAACAGAATTTGTGACGAGCTTCTATTGACCACCAATATTTGGACACTAATTGCATTCAGTGACCAAAAAGGGTAGTTTCTGTGTTCAAGTGGGTGGCCACTAATACCTATTTTTCTTGTAGTGCTTACATCATTATCATGTTGATTTATTCATTGATGTCATTAATATTCAGCTCAGAGAGTTAAATGATCAGTTCAATGAGAAGAATATTGAATTACTTCTTTGTATGGCATGCTTGAGTACAAGTAATTTATTCTCTACTTTTGATAAAGCAAAGTTGATGCAGCTTGCCCAATTTTATCCAAGTGATTTTTCTAAACATGACCTCAAGTTACTCGAAAAACAACTTGAAAATTACATTTGGGACGTGAGCTCTAACAATGAATTTACATAATTGAAAGGGATTACTGATCTTGCGCAAAAGATGGTTGAGACAAAAAAAGATTAGATCTACCCTTTAGTGTACTTGCTTTTGACACTAGCACTAATCCTACATGTAGTAACTGCAAGTGTAGAGCGAGTATTTTTTGCTATGAATATTGTGAGAAATCAGTTACGCAATTGAATGGGGTATTTGTGGATGAATAATTGCTTGGTTGCATATATTGAGAAGACATTTTTAATAGTATAGATGACTAGGTTGTTACGCAACGATTTCAAAATATGAAAACTCGTCGAAGACAATTATGATTGTAATGAATAGACAATATGATTTTTTATGTTTTGATGTCTTGTAAGTTCCAAAGTTTTTATTATTTATATTTTGTGAGAGACCCCCAGATACATGAAATTCTGGCTTTACCACTTATCATAAGAGAATATATGACTCATTCATTTCCACCAACGATATCACAACACCACTTGTTACTGGCATGCAAAGTAGCATGGCAATGATCATTTGATTAAAACCAATTCCAAGTCTTTACACGTGAAATACAAAAATGATGACATCTTTCATCTAAAGGAATAATCTCATACTAAGCTTAAGATTTAATAATATATATGTCTTCACAATAAATATTAAATAAGAAAAAGTCATATTAATAAATAATTAACATATAGTATGAATATTTCTTTAAAATAATAATATATATAGTTTTTTTATAAATAAAAAACATGTTCTCACAAAAATTAAAGTAAATTACTGTTTGTATATATAAAAAAATTCTTAATACTTTTTTCTTCTTTAAAAAAATTCAAGGACGATTTATGATAAACAAATTCTTAAGAAAAAGTGATGTGTATTAATGCCGCTGCCTCCTCATGTTGCGGCCCATCGTCCTACACGTCGCACACGGATCAAACGCAGTTGAGCCTTGGACTTTTGGAGGTTCGATCCAACGATCCATCCACTGCAAAACGTGTCTGTCTTATGCTATGAAAGCACGCACTGGCAGCACCTCCTCTTTCCCAAATAAACGAAAACACAAATTCCATCCTATTTTTTTGGTTTAAAGAAAAAGAAAAAAGTACGCGGCGAAATGATGAAAGTCCGGCGACTTAGATCTTCCAGACCTGTGAAGAAGTGAGAAGCAGAATTCGAACGTGCAGCTTTTTCTGGTCTGGTGGCTGGTGAGTTCTCTCTCTTAACTGACTTTGATACTTGAAACAGAGTTAGTTATTTCAGTTGGTCTGAGAGCAGCAACAACCCTCACTACTCAGCTTAAGGTTTTCATTTCATCACTGCACTAAAAAATTCACTATGAGATTGATCACTGATTGTGCATTTACCAATTATGATTACGCAGAATTATGGTGAATCACTGAATTTTGGCTTATGGGTTTTCATTTTTTTTTCTTTTTGGTTTATGGGTTTATAGTTACTTAAAGATTTATGTTGTTTTGAGATAAATCTAGTTTCTATACGCTGTCAAACTTTTTTAACTGGATTTTGTAATGAAATCTGGAAAAGAGAATTCACCATTTTGATTGAAGATGAACATTGAGGTTTAGTTTTAGGGGTAATTGATTATTGCAATCTTAGTATTGTGTTGTGCCTGTAGAACCTGTAGAAAAATGTTTTCAAACAATGCTTCAAAGATGGTAGATCAACTAAATAACATACTTGCTGGTAACTAATTGTTAAATCAGTCGGTTAATTAAAGGATTCTAGAGCTGGCGTGCTATATTTCGCAACCTGCCTAAGCTTCTAGCTTTGCAGGTCATGTAATTTGCTGAAATCTGAATCGTGAATCATCCTAATGGCTATGGATGATGTGAGAGAACCTCTGAAGAGTAGAAAATTTCGCCGTTGTAGAAGTGCTCCTCTTGCAGAGCATGTACCCTTAGAGACAACCAACACTGGCTCGGTTCCAGTTACTGAATCCATTTTTCGAAATTTACACCCGAGTTTTCGTAAAGTAGGTATATTCTTGGCTTTCTACTTAGGCATAGGAACTATCTGCTTCTACCTCGTCAGGAACCAGATCAAGGGAGAGAAGACAAATGGAGTTCTTGATGCTGTTTATTTCTGTATTGTGACAATGACCACTGTTGGATATGGAGACCTAGTGCCAAACAGCGTTCTTTCGAAACTACTGGCCTGTGCTTTTGTCTTCACAGGAATGGCTCTTGTTGGGTTGATCTTGAGCAAAGCAGCTGACTACTTGGTCGAGAAGCAGGAAAAATTGCTTGCTAAAGCCTTACATATGCATCAAAAAGTTGGTCATATTCAAGTTCTTAAAGATGTTGAGACTAACAGTTTGAAGTACAAATGCATTGTTGCCTTTATCCTTCTTTTGGTACTCATAAGTGCTGGCACAATCTTCCTAGCTACTGTTGAGAAATTGGACCTTGTCGATGCATTTTATTGCGTTTGTTCTACCATCACAACCCTGGGGTATGGAGATAAGAGCTTTTCAACTCAAGCAGGGCGTGTTTTTGCAATATTCTGGATATTGACAAGTACCATTTGTTTAGCTCAGTTTTTCCTCTACATTGCTGAGCTAAACTCCCAGAGCAGGCAAAGGGCATTGGTCAAGTGGGTTCTTTCTCGTAGGACAACAAATTTAGATTTGGAGGCAGCTGATCTTGATGGTGATGGGGTAGTTGGGTATGTGGATTGTGTTTTTTTTTCCAAAATTATTTCCATATTATGGGCTTATTTCTGAATTCAAATTTGCTGATGGTTTCTTAACAAACTTTCCATTCTCTTTCTCGTCCTTTCTTTTCCATAGGGCTGCTGAATTTATCATATACAAGCTCAAAGAGATGGGGAAGATTAGCCAAGAAGATATTAGACTCGTGATGGAGGAATTCGAAGATCTTGACGTTGATCAGTCAGGAACCTTGTCGATATCAGACATAGTGCTTGCTCAACCACCTTCGACAGAAAAGTAACTCTGGCATCATGCTGGTTTTCATTCTGAGAAGTGTCTTGTAAGATTGTAATGTGTATGATTGCTTACCCTTTCTATGATATAAATTTTATACGTGAGGCCATATAAGAAACACTCCAATACATCTCTTCCTTATAAACACTTTGGTTAAAAATGGTTAGAATGCCTCTAAGCATTTTAGTGATCTTTGTTCATTTCGGTTTACTGGATTCATACAATGTGTGAAACCAACTTGCATAATGACAATTGCTGACATTGAAATTTCGCATTTCATGACCGCGAAAGTCTTTACTTGTCGGCGGCATCTAGCGGACACAATTTTTTTTTCTCCATCACATTGCAAAATAGGACTGCTTCTAGCCAACAATAGAAAGAGATTGATCAAAATGGGAATCAACCTTTTTGTATTATGATGAGAGATTAGGATGTTAACTTTGGGTTATCTGCTTCTGCATTTATGTTTCTACTTGAAAGGAAAGGATATGTTCTCGTGGAGTAAGACACCTTTGTGTATGTTCTTTGGGTTCTTTGAGTTGGACAAGGCAAAACCCTTACTATGGCCCAGAAGACAATTCATACTTGACTCATTCAATAGTAAGGATCTTATATATAACCCTTAGGTGAAATTCTATTTCTTAATTATTGGATCGTACTAATTAATTTGATTTAACGACTAATTAATTTGATCTAATAGTTAAAAGATAGGGTCTCATCTAAACGCCCTCACCATGATTCATACCTTGATGGTAATCATCTGGTGGGTCTGAGCCCAGCAATCACCTCAAACTCAAAGCAATGCCTCGCTCGGATGTCAAACTGAAATGATTGTAGGGCGCACAATGATGTGGTCCCCACACACCTTATGGAGAATCATTCAAATTTCTTGAACTCTCTCGCAGCTAGATGGGGCCATAATCCAGTGGATCCACTTTTAGGTACCATCACATCATACGCCTCTATGCCCACTTATTAGATGTCCTACGCTACGACATACTTTGATAGAATATTACGGTATGCCATTACAATTATGTGAACAAATATTAGTGTTCTTTTATTTTTTTTGGTCATATAGCACAACACGAGTTGTGTTACCGCGGGAAAATTGTAAAATATTAAGTTTGGAGTATATACAGCGAAAATATGAATCGAAAAATTACTAACTAATTTAATAAATACAGTTGTGTGGATATTTCTAGGCCATTGATTAGTATGAAACTTGAATAAGCCATTTGATTTGTTTGGAATTCTTATGAACTTTTGAATTGGTGTGGGAGTTAAATACACTTTGACAGCTATTAATCCCCTCTAATGAAGTTAGTGTTACTAGACCAACTGATGAATGGTACAATTTTTTGAGTTAAAGTACTTCTGCTCGTATGATACCGTGGTAGTTTAGATTATCGCTTTGTATTAAAATATTCTACACATTTAAATCACTAATTCCAACAAATTTACTCATACTATAGTGGCAATTGTATAACAAACAGAGAGAAGTGTACAGCTTTGTAATTTCAAAACCTTATTGGACCTAAAAGATTGGCCCCTCCCCTACTTCACTTTATCGTACAATTAGATTAATACAAGAAAACAAAAACAAAATGTCGGTGTCAATGGTTTGGAAAAATTAGGGAATCTGTGCACAGTACACAAATTTAGGGCTTATCTGGAAGACTGGAACTGCAATATAAAAATAAAAAAAGCAGAAAAATAGTTGAAAAACTAAATACCCTAAGCACAAAATTACAAACAATTACAACAAAAAGAAGATAATGAAATGGGCATTATCAGCCCACTCGATCCATTACACGTTAATCACATCGTGGGAGACTTCGACATTGCGTCCAATCACGACCACTCACATCACCTCCCAAAAAGTTCCCGGAGTGCAAAATCCACACCTCATTCTCTTTACAGATTACATCCCCCTCGCTTACGCTTGGAATGTTACTATGACACGGCAATATTTCAAATCAATCACATATTTTTATCTTATGCAGTGATATTTCAAATCAATTGTGTATTTTCCTATTATATAGCGATATTCCACATCAATCATGCACTATTATGCAAAGTTAAGATTAAAACACATGAGACAAGAGGTGATATTTTGAAATACGCCAACCAAATAAAACCATTCCAAGCAACTTTCTTTTTCTCAAATAGTTCAGAGATATTCACATCCCCAATTTATCATTCTGCATAATTACTTTTAAGAATAAGTCAGTGGTGGATTTAAAATTTGATAGTCGGCTTGGTGAAACTTACTTACTAATGCATCTCTATACATAAATTAAAGTTTAACAAAAACAAAAATCACAAGCAAATACGATGCAATAAAAAACAACACTATTTAAATATAAAATATTACCATACGAGAAGTTTAGAAGTCTTGAATTCTTAAATTATCACTGCATTATTGTTATTATTGGCAAATTCTCTTTCATATATGTTAAGTACATATGCATCTATTTATTTTTTCTGAAAATTCTCGACCGGGCCGCCGCATAGCCGAAAAAGGACTAGATCCGCCCTTGCGATAGTCTAAACTACAAGGAGATGAATATTTCCCTCACACACACACTACCACTGTGTCATGGGAGTTCGAACATGAAAACACTGGTTTGCAAGTCAATGTCATTTTCCACTATGCTTAACCCAGTTGGAGTTCTGCATCATATTTTAATACCTTAAAATGAGCCGAAAAACACTAGTGCGAGTGCCTTAACAAAAAGATAATAGGTTAGTTTAGTTAATCGTCAAAAATTTTACTTAATAATAAATTAGATTAATCGCATGATATCAAGTGTGCTAAAAAGAAAAATGCATCTACCAATGTAAGTAATAATTGTGACAATAATAAAAGAAAGCCAAAATGAAAGGGACCCATATGTCAATTAAGGACATTATTCTTCCCAGAATTTACCGTCAACTATTTGTCAACTACAACCCAAAAGGAAGAGAAAAAAAACAAGCAAAAAGGAAAAAGTTAGAAATTACAGAGAAAAAAAATAAAATTTCTGATCTTTTCCTCAACTCTGGCTCTGCTCCGCGGACTTGTAACTTTCTACGACATGTTCCGGTTGCCCGGCGACATAATCCAGGAGGCCTTCACCGGAAGGCTCGGTAACCGGTAACGTGGTCTTCCCGAAGACAACAACAGCGAAGAGAAAGAGAGCGGTGGAGAGGAAAAGAGGCCAAAAGTAAGCCAAAATGGTCAGAAATCTGGGTGCTATGAGGGTTATGGCGTAAAGGGTAAGGCACAAAATGAGTGCAAAGAGGAAGTGGAACTTGAACTTGAGAAGCTTTTCTGGGATCTCCATGAGTTGGGTTTTGAGCAGATTGAAGGTTTGGGTTGGATTTTTGTAGATAGAGAGAGAGAGAGAGAGGGGGGTTATCTCTCAGCGCAGAGATTCTCTGGAGGGGAGAATGCTGTGTCTCCTAAACTTTTGTTTTGGAGTGAAATTTTATTTAATTTCCCACAGCTCATAATTTCATCTTTTATGGTAATTAACTTGCAGTTTGTTTACCAAAATGCCCCTCCTGAAGAAGAACAAAGTTGTCTTCAATCATAATAACCAAGATAGATTTCAAACTTTTTGGTTATAATCTTCTATCTGCTCATAATTAATAACTTGGTGGGCAATTTGGTGAGCCACCTTGGAACAAATGGTACCAAAAGACAACATAATTAATTAATTAATTAATGAAGTTTGAAGAGTGTGTTGAAGTGCAAAATAAATATACGTTTTCAAACTGACATGTACATAAGCAAAGTACAATTTGAATTTTACTTCATACATAAACTTTTGAGGACTAATTTTGAGTGTTATTTGTAAACCCTTTTGTTTGTTAAGGAAACACATACAATACAAAGGAAATTTTATGAGAAGAATTTAACGTCCGACTCCAATTATATTCATCATGAATGATATTAGGTGAATTTCAAATCACTTAAAAACATCAATACTAAACAACGCATTCTTAGTTAAATAATGTGCAACACAATTAGCTTCCAGACGCGTGTATAACACCTGATGAAAACAACAGTGAAATTTATCCCCAAAAAAAAAAGTTTGACGACAATAATGAAGGTAGTTAGAGAATTTTTGAATTTTTGTTCTTTTTCCGTAGTAAACAAGGGTGTTATAGTCATTTTCAGGAAAACTTAAATGGATCCACATATACATGTCGGTTTTCAGTGAAAGACAAATTGTCGTGCTTCTTTTTCAAATGAAGAGTTAACCAAAGTTTTTGTTTGTTTTTGGGAAAGCTAAGATCTAACACATGGCTCAGTAATTCGAGGCAGAAGAGTCATCCAAAAGAGAATAATTATCAGTACAGCAGTAACTAGTAACTAGTAACTAGTAACAGTGATAGTACATTTTGAAATGGGTGGTAGGAGAGAAACTCTCATGCAACGGGAATAATACTTTTTGTTATTTTCGGTTAATAACATAATAATATATGAGATCATTTTGTTGCGTGTCATTATGTTACTGGCCGGGGATACCAAAATAGTAATTCCCCCATTACAAGTAAGTTTTGCTATTTGGCAGTTGTAGTACATTAGTAATTAGTAACTTCAGACCCCAAAAAAAAACAAACAAACAAACTAGTAACATGGATTAAATATTGGGAAAGTGCATTATGATTATTTTCTTTTTAGTTTACCCTCTTTTAAAAAAGAGTGGTGATTTCCCCACTCATTTTTCTCCTATTTTATCCACTTACACTCCTTTTTTATAACTAAAAAAGGAGTATAATAAAAAAGGAGTGTAAGTGGATAAAATAGGAGTGGGAAAATCATTGCCCTTAAAAAAACCCTCATTAACTTAGCTCTAGTCGCCACCACCCTTACCTCCTTTAGGGGTGGTGGCCTCCTTCCCTACCCCTCTCCTTCCTTTCCCTTGCCTCTTCTCTACCTGTCCTTCCTCTCCCTTCCTCTCTGTTCCCCCCCTCTGTTGAGATTGTTTACCTATTTTTTGGCTAGTTTTCGCTTGGCTAAGCTGGTGATTCTTGTAGTTTTGTGGCCTTTGGGAATCTTTGGTGAGTTTGGTGTTTATGGTTTCTTGAGTTGTAATAATTGCATCAAGTCTTTGTGAGTTGGGTGTTTATTTGTAGTATAATCTCTACTTGTGAGAGTTTTAAAGTTGTAGTGGTAGTTTTAGGCACTGTAGTTCATGTCTGACTTGTTCATGCTTGCAGTTTTTATGCAAAAATTTCTTTGGCCTTATGTGGCTATTAGTGGAGATACACCTTATGCTCTTAATGTTGCCGATGTGTTTTATGTATTTGGATTAACCCTACATGGTTACTATACTTTCATCTTTATATTAACCCTTTATGGATATTTTTAATAGCCCTTATAACTTATGGTCTTTGTACCTAATTTATAAATACAATTATCACTTTTCTTTAGTAAAAAAATTGTGTAAATAAAAAAAACTTTTAAAGCTTATTTTCTCTCTTTCCCTTCCCTTTCTTTTTGAGTTTGAGCTTTGAAATAAAGTGGACCATTCTCAAGGAGTTTATAAGAATTGAGATTTTAACTTATTCCACTACAACCCTATGGATTTAAAAGTATCAGTTATTTACATTAACACTCTCTCTGAGGTTTCAAATTGTTTTTATAAAACCCCTTCCGTTGATTTCCATCTAAAAATTACTAATGTCATAAAAATAAAAAATAAAAATCTCCATATAACAAAGTTAACTTCAAATACTGCACATACATATCTAATCATTGACGTTCTAATCTTTTTTATGACATCATCAATTTTTAGACGGAAAATTAGCAAAAGAGGTTATGTGAAAACAATTTGACTAAATTCATTTTAAATTTGACACTTTTAAGCCTTCTCCAATCCATTTGGTCCTAAACCCAAATTTTCACCCTCTAAAAAGTAACTATTTGGGTTTTGCCCGAACTTAAACCGTTTTCCCCCCCCAACCCTTTAAACTCAAATTTTAAGTCCGCAATTTATTAAATTGTTTAAGAATAGTTTAAGCCTTTTTATTTTTATTTTTCATGGATAACTTTTCTTCATTTAATCTTTTTAAATAACTTCATAATTTAATTTTTTGAACAATTTGACCTAAAAAAATTGAAATTCCACAAATATAATTTATTTGAGAAATAGGTGGGTATTTATAGAGTTTGGAGTGAGGTTTGGGATTGAATATGATTTAGATTCATTTGAAATATTATTTTGACCTTTTGATTTAAATTTCAGTCGTTGAATCTTTTTTTTTACCGTTAAAACAGTTTAGATTTAATTTGGATTATTAATTTGAGTTACCGTTGGAATAAAATAAAAATAAAAATAAAAAGACACTGTTGCACAAGCATGCGACACCTGGAGCAACAGCATCTGCAACACAGCAGTTGCCGGCCCTCATTGCATGTGGGTCATGGCTCAGTGGGCTCAATCAAAAAATTTCCAGTTCACGCAATAGCTGGACTGGTATTCCGTCCAACTTTTGAGTTTTCCCAAATTTTGCCCCTTATTTTTTTTGAGTTGGGAGAGAAGTTGGGCTAAAATTTATGATATTTTGGGTTTGGTCAGCTGGGTTGGAGAGAGCCTTAGGCCCAGTGAAGCCCAAGGAGAACCAAAGAAATCCCCAACCCAGAAGAGGATCGATGAACATGAACTAATTAACTGGCTTCTCAATGTACCACACTTCGTCTCTCTCTTCCTTCCTAATCTTATACTCTCGTCAACTGGCGGGTGCTTGATAAGTGAATAAATAAATAAACTAATAAAGATTTGTCCCTGTGCCGAGGTTCCAACCGCCACAATGGCGCCTGTGAGAACGACAGGCGCTGTTGTCGCAGCAATCTCAGTGACCATGGCGTTGCTCTCTCTCTTCCTCTACAAGTCCAAGCCCTCCTCTAAAAAGCTACCCTCAAAGAAAAATCCCAGAAATGGCCTCCTTGGTGCCATTGGAAACACCCCTCTCATTCGCATCAACAGCCTCTCCGAGGCGACCGGTTGTGAAGTAAGTAAGCTTTTCTCGACTTTCTTCAACAACAAAAAATATCCTGGGTTTTCCTTTAATTTTAATTGTTACTCTAGCACTCATGGCTTTTATCAAACTCTTACTTTAACATATACATTTATCTTCTGGTTTTTGAACTATTTTTGTTGGTATCAATTACATGATTATGGGTTTTATCTAAATTTCCATTTTAGTGTAAATTTCATCTCCCTGTGATTGGAAAAGGTTTATTTCCATATTTTTTTGGGTGGTTTATTCATTTTGTTTTTGGGTTTGTTCAGATTCTTGGCAAGTGCGAATTTTTGAACCCAGGAGGGAGTGTAAAAGACAGAGTTGCTGTGAAAATCATTGAAGAGGTAAGCTTCTTTCGTTTCTTCTAGGATCTCAAGTGTTCTTCTTTGTTTTGGGGGTGGGGTGGGGGTTCTGTATTGGAAGTTAATTCCTAGAATATGTGTAATTGGTACCACTACATAGCTTAGAGAATAGATAATTCTCTGAAACGCAGAATTTGTTGAACGTATATAAGTTCACATAATTTCAACTCTGTTTCTTTTTCTTTTCCTTTTTTTCTTCCTTCCTGAGCATCTTGTTAATGCTTTTCGAACAGTCATACATTGTTGAAGAAACGAACTTTGGATTTACCGTGCTACTTTTGTTGTCAAATTATCCAAATATTAAGAATATACAAAGGTCCGTAAGTTTGGTATTGTACATATTTTCTCTGCGGGTGATACATATTTTGTAGCATTTAAGTTGACATAAGATTGTAGCTTCTGAATTGCTTTCGTTTTAATGAACTAGGCAAATTTATCTTTTGGATATTGTTCTTGCCTATTAGTAGTTTAGATAATCAGTTGCAATGCATTGTTGACCGTAATTGGTCGGTCTTTTGAGTCACCTGTGTTCTGGTTTTTGGTTCTATACAGGCTTTGGAATCTGGAGACCTTGCTCCAGGTGGAGTAGTCACTGAGGGGAGTGTTGGAAGCACAGCTATTAGCCTTGCTACTGTTGCTCCAGCTTATGGTTGCAAATGCCACGTGGTTATACCTGATGATGTTGCTATTGAGAAGGTATTTAGAGAATGCATTTTGGATTAGCAACATGGAGTAATGGACCATGTATCAGCTACAGGTACTTTTGGGGTGTCTGATATGAGCAAACACCAGAAACCCCCCAGTACCAAAAAGCATGACCTCCCTCCCACCAGTTTTTTTTCCTTTCAAAAATAAACATTATGTTCTGCTCTGTACTAAATTTTGCTTCTGTTGTGCCATCCTTTTCTCCAGTCTCAAATACTTGAAGCCCTGGGAGCCACTGTAGAAAGGGTAAGGCCAGTGTCAATCACACACAGAGACCACTTTGTCAATGTTGCTAAGCGACGGGCATCAGAAGCAAATGAGTTTGCATTAAAGCATGGAAAAGATGATGCGAATCAGAAGGGTGTTGCCAATGGCACCACCGAGAAGACTAATGGTTTCCAATATGATGAAGAGAAACAAAGTTTGTTTTCAAGGAATTGTACAGGTGGTTACTTTGCTGATCAGTTTGAAAATCTGGCAAACTTCCGGGCCCACTATGAGGCTACTGGGCCTGAGATTTGGGAACAGACTGGAGGAAATGTAGATGTATTTGTGGCAGGAGCAGGAACAGGTGGTACTCTGGCTGGTGTTTCTAATTTTCTCCAGGTCCACTACTTTTCCCATCTTAAATTGTTTTGTTCATCTTCTTTTTTTTTACCCTTTCTATTGAGAGGGGCGATAGCATACTAAACTCACACACACTACACGGATGCTAGGACTCGAACCCAAGACCTTGCCTGAGGGAGTAAATACTCCAAACCACTATACTAGTGGATCCTTTGCACATTGTTTTGTTCACCTTCTTTTAAAATATAGTTGTATTAATCAATGTTGTTTTGTGTTCAACAGGAAAGGAATTCAAACATTAAGTGCTTCCTAATAGATCCTCCTGGTTCTGGTTTATTCAATAAAGTTACGAGGGGAGTGATGTACACCAGAGAGGAGGCTGAAGGACAAAGGCTAAAGAATCCATTTGACACAATAACTGAAGGAATTGGAATCAATAGAATAACAAAGAATTTTATGATGGCAAAACTTGATGGGGCTTTCCGAGGCACAGATAAGGAAGCTGTTGAAATGTCCAGGTTGGTCCATACTTTTGTTCTCAGAAATCACATTTTCATAGTTCTTTCTTGATGCTGAGAGGTTCAGAAAATGGAAGTAGTTGAAAATGATTTTTTGTCAATATCCTCTATGATTCCTGGTTTGTGTCTAGTATATTTTCCTTTTCCAAATAATTAGTTAAACAAGTATTTTGAGTATGTTCAATCATATACCAGTTGATGTAAGATGGAAAATCCCACTTTCTTTCATTTGTTCGGTAATGTTCAAGCAAGAATGTTTTAGTTCTTAAGCATTTTATGCTTAAACCTCAGGTTTCTTATGAAGAATGACGGGCTGTTTTTGGGGAGTTCTTCAGCCATGAATTGTATTGGAGCAGTCCGAGCGGCACAGTCAATTGGTCCTGGTCACACAATTGTGACGATTTTGTGCGATAGTGGGATGAGACATCTGAGCAAATTTTTCAGTGCTGATTATCTATCTCAATATGGTTTGACACCTTCGGCTAGCGGATTAGAGTTCCTGGGTGTTGGATGAAATATGTACCTGCCAAGGGATTCTCCATTTTCCTCTACATTCATCCAAAGATAGAACCAGTAGCTAAGTTAATTTTTAGGGTTGGTTGCATAGATACAAGCCTTTATCCATCTGAAGGTTCTGAAATTTTGAAGATAGTAGTTTCTGAAGCAGCAACATTACAGCAGAATTACCACTCAATGGATATGTATTACAGTTATTTTATTACATTTTCCTAAGACTACATTATTTTTCACAGGCAAAAAGCATAATTTCATTAGAGACGATTATTTCTCTTACATTATCAATTTCGAGGCATTGTGCTCTTAACGAATTCTGTGGCTCTACAATTCCATCCTTTTTCTGTATATGCTACTATGCTAGTCTATCAACGTAATAGTCCCCCAGGCATTGTGCTCTTCACGAATTCTATGGCTCTACGCCATAATCATTTCTCTCTATAATCACTTTAAGTGATTTTGCATGATTATGCGGAGAAGTATCTACCATGTGCTTCTTCATAAAATAACTTAAAACCACTTCAAGCGATTATACGAAGAAGTTATTCTCCATAAAAATGATATTTTGGCCTATACAGAATCACTCCCAAACGAGTCCTAATACGTTATCAGCATTTGAAATTAGTTTGAAATTAGTTTTATTCTCATTCTGATAGACATTAAATTTTATGCTGGGAAATAGAACTATGTATATAGAGGATTCTTAAATTTTAATTGGGTTTGTATAAGGTTTCACAACATCTGTTTTGGGACTACAATCACCATTCATGATAGTCCCATTCTCAAGCCCCTTTTACCATCAACCAAACACATCCTAAATCCATCGATTCGAATACGTCACTGAGTTATTAGCTGAATCCATCGAGCCGCAATGTAGTAAAGTTATTAGCTTCGAATATGTCACTGAGCCACTCCGCTCAGCAGATTAACCCTGTATGTCGCTGACCCCCCCCCAAAAATGAAAACCAACCCTTGGTGGATCCAAGTGACACCGACCCGTTATCCTTCCACTGCTAAGAGCGGGAGGTAATCGTTGCTCTGTGAAGCCAGCCTAGAAACCCAGTGACCTGGAGCCTTCACTCGAGCCACAGGGTTCTAAGCCAGGAGTTTACAGAATTAAAACCTAGCACATAATATATATGCATACATTCTTGAGATGCCATGGACAAACAAATAATTGAATTCAAACAGCCAAATTCTTTTATGATAACTTCTGCAATAATCGTGAAAGCTTCAACTAAAATTTTATTGTCAAGATACATGGCCTCAAATGTCTCCAGAGATCCAAAAAGATCAAAAACCAAAAAATGGGTGCCAAATTCAAATATCTTGAATATTGTAAGATATCAGATACTCCAATCACTGGGTGTTCCACTTCTCAAATTGCGACTCATGGCAGTGAGGGTCTAGCCAATCCCTGTTAGAATCCTTTGCCATGCTGCTGCTTCCTTTCCCACCGCCCACAAGCTCTCGCAGATTCTCCACCTTGTTCTCTCGACCTGTCCCAGTACTTCTCCTATCTGCTTCCTTCAGTTTCTGCTTGAACTTCTGCTTACGGCTGGAAGCGTTTACCTCTTGCTGCTGCTTTGATTGCGAAGGGGGAGCCCCGTGCGGTCCTAAGTAGATCTTCTCTTCTCCTTTGGCCTGCAGAAAAGAAGACAACCTTCAATAAATAAGAAGTTGCAAGGTTTCAGAATTAAGACTTTATGAAGGCCATTAGGGTTCAAATGTGTTCTTTTTTCTTTTACTGCATACAAGGAACTAGCTAGATCACTTGCAACTGACCTTTGGAGATGGAGGTTTTGAGGCTTCTATTGTTGGAGCATCATGATTACTTTTATCTTGGTCTTCAATAACCAAGCTCGGAATCACAAATCCATCAGTGTCTAATGCAAGAAACAGTCATACATTAATGCCTAAACAATTAAATGCACATCAAATGAATTCAGAAGGTGTATTGCATTGCTGACACTAACAAATACATTACAATCAACCGTAATCTGTCACACAAACCCAATATGCAGTTCTGATATCGTTTGAAAAAATAATTTACAAGTATTTTTGGGTTATAGAAGCACTTCCAAGTGATTTTTCCCATGAAACACTTGGGTTTTTGATAAAAAATTCGGACATGCTTATGATCAAGTTATGAAGTATGATCACTTTAAGCCCAACACTTACCTGCATCTCGGATCAAACACTTTCCTCAAATTACACCAACCAGTAGTGACACAAAAGAAAAAACCCAGCTTATAATGCAACTGCAAGCCCATTCCCAGATCTTTAATACATAGACTGATATCAAAACCACAGTAACTGAGCCAAAATGGTACTCCTTAACGATATGGCATGAAAATTAGAAAATCCTATCAAGTAAATGAGCCAAGTTCGACCCCGCATTCATAACATTGTTGCAAATTCACAATCAGACCATTCACACCGACAGGAAGAGAAACAAAAAAGAAAATCATTCCAATTATGGTAGCAACACTCACAAGACAGAAAATAATCCCCAAGTTACTGATCCTGTAGGCAATCATGTAGCTAACCAATTCAAATTGCAATGCCAAACCCACATCTAATACTAACAAAGCTGCTTCTGGTTTCCATTTCGTAACAAAAATAAACATAACCAAATCATTCAGAAATCAATGCCTGAATGCACCAGAAACGTGCATAACACAATGAGTGGATTAGTCTAAGCTGATTTTAGCAAAACTACAAAAAACCCGCATAAATCAGGCAAAAAGATTCGAGCTTTTCTCGTTCTTTTTCACTTTTCAGAAAATTTTCTCAGTAACCAAACAAGGGAACTAGATGAAAAACAAAAAAGAGAGATGCCGAAGAGTCATACCCCACTCATCTTCTTCATCAAGAGGTTGAGTGGTTCGCACTGGAGAGGGGTCCATGGGACGCTGATGATCATGGATTTGACCAGCCACAGGGCACAAAAGCCCAGATCAAGATCAATCCAACAGCTCAAATCCAATGACCACAGACACAAATCCCGAGAAACCCAAGAGAAAACCTCCGTGTGTTGCTTGCGAGTGTACAAAGCCGAGCTTTTAGTTATGAGAAAACCTATGTAATGCCCCAATATGGAACATATATATCAATTTATGTGGATGGGGAAACAACTGAGCTAACTAAAGTTTTAGAACTCTAACCCTAAAAAGACTTTGCATTTTTCTCAAGTTGTTCTCTTTGGTTAGCTGAGGTAGGGCTAGAGGATCTTTTCGTCATTTCAGGGGTTGTTTGATTCGCTGTTGACTTTCTATTCGTTAATATGCTTCATTGGTGGTCCAGATTTGGTGAAAAAATTGTCGTGGCCTACAGTAAAGACGCGGGGAAGGGAACACAGATATTAAGTGGTAATAAAAAATTTGGGTTATCTATTCAAATGGTTTTCAAACTTATACCCGATTTATATTTTGGTATTTAAAATAAATTATTCGTTCAAATGGTCTATCAATTTTATATTATTCAGTCCATTAGTCCCATGGTCTAATTTTCTTTTAGATTTAACCAAATGTTAGGATAAATATGACATTTCATAATTAACAAATAAAATATAGTTAAAATAAATACAAAATTAGAAAAAATTGAAGAAAAAGAGAAAAAAAAATTCATGAGACCTAAACCCAGCGCCCCCTCCCTCAGATTTCTTCTCCCCCATTCCCCCACAGGCCTGATTGTTCATCACTCTCTAACAAACACACAAATTATGAATAAATGGGTGGTTATTTATATTCTTTTGCGAATGATTTTTTGATTTAGATTGATTTAATATTAACATTTTGGCCCTTAAATTTTTATTTTTTTTAAACGTTAGATTAGTCCAATACTCTCTATTTGAGCACACGTGATTTTAGGTTCAATTTTCGCACGAGTTATGTGACTCAGGTATGTTCATATCCTTCTTAAGTTATTTCAATAAGATAACGCTAATTGAAAAGAAATTACATGGATGATGTAGCTTAAAGCTTTTAAACAGTTAAATGATGAAGATGAGCTAGTTTTTTCCATGGTTGGCTTGGCTTGGTCAAAAAAAGTAACAAGAACACGACATAAGACTTTTAACCCAATATCATATAAGAAAATTTTGATCATGATTACAAGGGGTGCACGAGGACATTATTGGAGATCTCAAAAGGGGGAAATTTTCAAAATAGTAGGGAGGCTTGCTAATTGCAATTAACTTTTTATAAAAAAAGCATTTCTTTATTGGCCTAGTTACTCTCAGAGTTCAAATCAAACATATCTCAAAAGAAAGTTTTCTCTGTCTTTCTCATGATTTAAATAACTTTCATATGCGGTAATTGTAGTAACTTTTTGTTGCCCCATTAGTTAGAGATTCGGAATCACGAGCCTAACAGATAAAATATGATCATCTTATCTCGTTGCATAACCTACTACATATTTTTATATTAAAGGAATTGCAATATTAAAAAATGTTTCCATCCATTTTCTCTTTCTTTTTATATGTTTACAAAAAAATATGAAGAAGTGTAGGATGACGTTTTTGGAGTGTCAATAATAGCTAGTCACAAAGGACCATTATAATAACAGAGCTATTTAACATCAAAATTAAGACAATTTGCCTCTATTAACGATTATGCAGTATCGAAGAAACTCTAGCGTATGCATCCCAATTAAGATTGCAAACTCACAATGATAAAAATAGATAAAGCTTGAAAAAAAAAACCAAGTCATAACAATACATATACAACTCTCACAAATGAGAGGTGGAAAGCTCTCACAAAGGAAAGGTAAAAAATCTCACAAAAATAGAGGTAAAAAATATACAAAGAACCCAAAGAGTTTGTAAAGAAACTGTAAAAAGAATGGTAGTGGGGAAGAAGACATCCTAACTGTGTCAAAGGGGAAAAATAGATGCTATTAAAATGATTACCAAGATGTAAGTACTTGTTACAAAAAAATTATAACCAATGGTCATGAAGCAGGTAGATTATGGATGAATCTATCTATAGTTTTGCTTGCGAGAACGTGAAGGTAATGGATACCTGACAAAATGCAGCCAAATGGTCCCTGCCAGGAAATGGGCTTCCATCACAACATCAACATGCATATCTTTGAGATTCATAGCAGACAACAGAAAATGGGTCATAATTACAACTGTACTACTGCACATTTTCTTTATTTTTGGACTCCTGACAAATTTGTAGATTTAATGTATTTACATGATGACCAGCATTTATTTTTCACTATTCAGAAAGTTAGGTTTGAAACTTATCTCAGTTTGAATACGGGACAAAAAATTATGTATGTCGATCGTGTTGAGTGATAGAACAGTTCAATTAAAAATATATTACGTACTCAAATTTGATTATTAGTTTTTATAGTTTTTAAGGACATGCATTCTTTTAACTGCATTGTTCTCATACATTAGAAAAAGAAAATAAGCATGAAAAATTTCTTAGTTTGTTTGGGAGGAAAAAAAAAATCTCTTATTTGATGTTTGTTGTTTAGTGTGAAAATTGACTACCGAAAAGGGTGGTCTTCTAGGAGTACTTTTAACCCATGCTTTTGAGAGTATGCTCAATTTGATTGATGGGTTTTGTTTGGTAGCGTAGAAAAGGGAGAGAAAAGTCAAGTAATGCTCTTGGCTATATTTGGGGATATATTGATATATAAAATTTGGTTACGTGCCTTGTTCTGTCTTCCTGCTGAGGGTCTCATTCCCAGAGGTGCCATGTGGGGAGCAGAGATGAATTGCAATTGACAATATAAATGGGAGGCAGAGGACTTTGCTTTTCTCAAGAGAATCAACTTCCTCAGGTAATTACAGCTTTGACTGCTTTCATGTAAGAGAAAATCAGGAAGACTCTGTACATCTGTGCAGAAGGGTTTTGCATCTAAATACACTCTGAAAAAAACTCAGATTTTAGGTACAAGGAAAGTGACAGTCACAGGGAAGAAAAAAAAAAAAAAAAAAAAAAAAAAATAAACAGCAAGTGAAAGTTTGCAACTTGTTTTTCTTTTCCTTTTCCCCTCTAAAATCCACTTTTGCAACATTTTGGTGTCAATTTTTTTTCTCTTGCTAGTTTGGTTTGTGTTCTTATGTTCATAGATCTTGGTTTTCTAAGTTTCTGTGGGGTGATATAGAATCATTCAATTTGCTTTTTGTGCTTTTTGGTTCCCATTTCATGGATATGGATGAAATGGCTAAGAGTGAAGTACTCAATTCCTCGTTGTGTTTTTCTAGACCTTCACTGCTTTTTGCTGTCCTAATTCCTTCACTGCTTTGTATTGCTGTCCTAATTCCTTCTTTAGGTTTCATTTGCTTTCCGAGCTTTGAGTTCTTCCCTCTCCTTCTTACAATTTCAATTTTGATCCTGTCAACCATTTTTGTCCTCACAAACACAAATAAAAAGGTGATTTTGGATGAGAAACCAGTTGGGAATCTTCTCTGTGGCCAAGAAAATCTTCTGCATGATGGAGAGGGAATTAGAGAGCAGCTAGTTCAAGAAGTAGAAGATCAAAATGAGGTAGGGCATGAACTGCTTCCAACTGTGGAAACTGTCACACAAACTGCCCAGCAAAGTGAAAATGTTACAAATTATGACTACCAAGTTGAACATTCTGATGTTCCATCAGAGAGTGATGAACAATCAGTGCCAAGTGAGAATTTTGAGCTCAATTGGATGTGTTGTAACAATTTGGGTCTAAAAGTTGAGATATCTGATGGTTGTTCAGTCTCTGATGATGATGATGATAGCCTCATTGAGATCAATCTTCCAGCAAGTGAGCCAAAGGAAAAGCTGCAGTCAAATTTGCCAGACTCCATTTTCAGGCAACAAGGTCTGAGAGAGCACTTAGCAGATATCAATGAGGTGAATGAGGAAGACAACCTGATTGAGATTGACATTTCCATGGGCTCTATCAAGTGTCCAGGGTTTGAGATTGAAGCATGAGTTGCAAATAATTCAAGAGGTCAATAATTTTGGATACTTTGATCTATGAGTTTGCAGTTAGAAACTAGGGTTAGGATTTAGGCTAAAGTTTATCTTCCTTAACAAATTTATGTTTTTTTTATATTGAAAATATATCTTGGTATTTATTTGTCTTCAATTTCATAAGCACTGCTTTAAATGATACATAAAGTGGCATGGCAAATTGGTAACTCCGTTCCTCATTTTTCTTTAGGATAACCCTACAAATAATACCTCATTTTTGGCTTGAACCTGAGTCATGGAATTCTTTTTTATTCAAGCAATATCGACTCGAGGAGGAAAAAAATCGAACACATAATCTCAATTGCAAAGCCACACCACATGAACATTCATAGGCCTTTTCCATGTAGAATCCAAAGTCATGTGGTAAATTGAGTTTGGGCCTATGCTTCACGCAGCACCACCACTCTGTGTTGAAGCTGTGTTTTTGCAATTTCTCATCGAACTACATTTCACGAATGTTTTAATTACTTTTATTCAATTCTTGAGTAAAGTGATGATTGGAGTTGTGTATTTGCAATTTCTACTTAAATTTTATCTAAGACGTGGATTAGGGAGTTCATTGTAGATGCTCTTATGACTAGCCTATTTGAAGTTTAAAACTCATAAGAAGGTTGAAACTTGCAAGGATAGGCATATTAATACGACTCGAACAAACCTAGTTTGGTTTTTCAATTGTCTTGCAAAAACATGTGTCAAAATCTGAAAAGCTCAAGTGATCTTGATGTCTCAAAGGGAGATGTTAAATATAAAATGCTACATTTAGATTTGATGGCTTATATGACAATTTGATACTTTATAAATTTTTTAAGTTCACATGAAATATCAAAAAGTTTTTCTATTTAAACCCTGCTCTTCTCTTTGTTCACCCCATGTTTTAATTTCATTCTAACTTCTAATTCAAATTTTCACAATTTCTAAGAAAACCCCACTATCATCCCAAACTACCCCTAAATACGGGCCCAATAGAAGAAAAAAAATTAAAAAACTCATCAACTCACACCCCGCCATCTTGCCCCTCACCACTCTAAGTTCACCTTAATATCACATTACTTAAAGAGATAAAGACACTGTTGTCAAACTCAATTGACGACATACAAGCCACTATTTGCATATTATATTTAGGGTTTGTGAAGAAAAGATGAGAGTATAGTAGGTTTCTTAGATTGAAAGAAAAGAGTAATTTGACAATAAGGTGTAGAGGAGTTTATGTTTGGGCAATGATTTCCCCCACTCCTATTTTATCCACTTACACTCATTTTTTAGTTATAAAAAAGGAGTGTAAGTGGATATTTCTAAAACTTAATATGAAGAGTGGTGGGGTGTGTGTATAGATGTAATAGGATTAAGTATTAAATTGGATGACTTTTTTGTCTTTTTACATAATAATAAAACTTAAAAGCTTAATTATTCAAGTATTGGGGTGAACAAAGAAAAATGTGGGGTTTAAATAAAAAAAAAACTCTTTTATTATACTTTAAAATGTAAACAGGACATATATGAGAATAAAACATTAAAATAATAGTGGGGCTCAATGTTACAAATTATTAAAACAACATTTGGAATCAAGTTATATGAGATGTTCCTTAAAATTCATGTAAGATTTGATTATTCAGTTGGAAAAAGTTTTCTCATTCAATTCTTATCATTTTATATCTGCACGAGTAATTTAACATATCGATTAGAGATGCTAGTTTGTATTATAGAAAATCTTTAAAAGTCCACACTTTGTGAAACAAGTTAACTTGCAAAGGGAGCGAGCATTTCCATAGCTTTGCTAATGTGATTGTGTTTAACATTTACGATCATGTTCATCATCAACCAACCTTCTAAGTTTTGCATTAAATATGTGTAAGTATTCCTTTTATTTGGTTATTTTACTCTTAACACTAAATTTATACAGTTTGCATTACAAAATTTCCTGCTGAGGTAGTGGGCCCCACAGGCGCGACGAGTAACACCTCCAACTAAACGAATATCAAACAGCAGCCGTCGATTTTCTGTGTGCCATCTTAAACCAGATCTGGGCCGTGGATGCACTCCCGCAAATCGAACTTCGCTCTCACGTCTGACACACAAATCCGACGAGGCAGTTAACTGCATTTTAAATCCGGATTTGGAATCCGGACTATATAAATCCGAAGCATAATGAAAATTAAAAAAATGAAAAATAAAAAACGAACACGAAGCATATTGTTTTATTAGAGAGAGAGAGCCAAGCACTGAGAGTGGGACTCGAAGACTTTTTTTTCTAAGCTCCAAATCAACCTACAAAATTCAAATCTCTGTAAGTTTCGTACCCTAAACTATTTTTATTGAATTGCAATTGTCAATTGTTGCTTCTTTTTTCTGTTGTAGAATTTTTGTAAAAATATTTGTGGTGATTTATTTGGGCATAATTGTGGTGCAGAGCTTAGGGTTTCCAAATGTTTGTTGCAGCTCTCAAACTTTGAATTCTTGGTTGGTTTCTACTGATTACTGTGCAAAATTGTTCCTCTTTTTCATGGCTCTGTTTGGCTGCCGAGAAAGTTGCAAAATGAAGTGTGATTTGTAGTTTTGAATTTTCGCGTATTTTGACCCAAACTGATCTTAGTATATTTCCTTAAAAAAAAAAAAAAAAAAAAAAAAAAAAAAAAAAAAACCTTATGGCTTTGTGAAGCTGAGGCTTGGTTAAAGCAGTATAGAAGCTAAAGATTTGAAATTTGTTTCGCTTACTTTTTATCTCAGCTTTCTCAGCAAACGAAGGGAAAGATTTTTGGTGCTTATTTGGAATGCTTTTGTATTAAGTTTCAAAATTTTAAATTATATTTGATTTTTATCCTTTTGGGATCTGTGAAAGTTATGGACTTTGTTCAGCAGATGTAGTAAGGGCTTTCAATGTTGTGGGGACTGTTATTGTTATACTCCCCATGCCTCTTTCTCCGAAATTCGACTATTGTCCTTTGGAATGTTATTTGTCAGCTAAAAGTCAGCTTTATTTGCGGCATTTTCAAATGTAATGCATTTTATTTGAATACTTCTCCAAACGGATTGCATTCTCTTTGTTTGAAAGAATAGTAGTAACCCCTTAAATTTCTATGAGAGGTCTTTTTATTTTTATTTTTATGGTAATTTCATGCTCAGTGATACATGTGCTACATTTGTTTCAGGAGATAGTTATCTGATAAACTTTGGGACAAAGAATCTGCTTTAGATTAACTGAGAGTGGCTTGATCATGGGTGAGGAAGACACGGTGACCAATGGCACTGAAACAGTCGCGAATGGGACTAGCCAGTCAGGGAAAACCAGTGAAGATGTGACTGATAAAAAGGGAAGGAAAATGTCGGGGTAAAGGAAATGGATGTAGATAAGAAAGGTGACAAAAAAGCTGAAGTCGAGAAAATGGATGAAGACCTAGAGGCCAATGGATGCAAAGATGAAAAATTGAAAGAAGAAACAAAGGAATCCAAAGTTGAGGAAAAGAAAGAAGAAAATGGTCCAAATGAAGTTAAGATAGGTGATGAGAATGCTGAAGTTGAAAAAATGGATGAAGACCTAGAGGCTGATGGAAGCAGAGATGAAAAATTGAAAGAAGAAAAAGAGGAACTTAAAGTTGAGGAAATGGAAGAAGAAACTGGTCCGAATGATAAAAAGAGACCGAAGGAAGGACTGAAGAAAAGAGGGAATTTGAAGTGGAGGAGGACAAGGTAAAGAAGGAAGAAGAGAAGGCAGAAGAGGTGGAAGAAGAAAAAGAAGAAGAGAAAGAAGAAGAGAAAGAAGAAGAAAAGGAAGAAGAGAAGGAAGAAGAGATGGAAGAAGAAAAGGAAGAAGAAAAGGAAGAAGAGAAGGAAGAAGCGAGGGCAAAAGAAGCTAAGGTGGAGAAAGGGTCGAGGAAGCGTGGAAAAGGAAAGAGTGTGGAGAAAACTAAAGAGAAGAAAAAGGAAGTGGCAGAAAAGAAGGAGCCAGAGCAAAGGACTCCTGCTACTGATCGCCCTGTACGTGAGCGGAAATCAGTTGAAAGGCTGGTGGCATCTATTGAAAAAGATGCTGTCAGGGAATTCCAAATAGAAAAGGTCTTCTTTTTATTTGTTTTGTGGTCTAAAGATATCAGTTTCAGTTATCTATTGCTACGGATTATTTTGTTTATAGTCTTACCTTTAACATTGTAGGGGCGCGGTACACCATTGAAAGACATACCTAATGGTATGGCTTCTGCCCTATTGTTCTGTTATTTTTACACTACTGTTCATAAACCTCACTGTGGTTTTCTCTGTCAAAGTTAATCTTGTACAAGTTCTAATTTGTTTTGACATGATATGAAATCCAGTAATCCACTTGCATATTCTTTTCACTTTTAAAAATTCGTCTCAGTAGTTACCTGTTAGCCTTCTGTTCATTTTTACTGATCAAGTCATTCAATAGGGCTATGAAGGGGTCGGAGCTGTTAGGAATATATTTTCTTGTTTTGTATGCTGTGTGGGGTCTGGTGTTAATGAAGCTGGAATATGAACTATATGATATTCTAAATATTACTAGTGCCCCTTATTATGCCGTTCAAGCATAGAAGTTGTGTTGGAGTTAAGTGGCAGCCCTTTAAAATTTTTTTGAAGGCGTGACAGGGAGGGCTCTAAGGCCCAAGCCCTACTTTGGAATATGATGATGTTAGGCGTACATGGGATCTTGGGTAATTGGTTTTTATTGAGTTCAGTCAATATGGGGTATTGTTGTATGGTCTTTACTGCAGTAGCCAAGATTCCATTATGTATATAGTTTGTCTATTGGGTAAATATATAGTCCTATAATAACTAATGTTACTAAGTGTGGTGATTCATGTAGTGGGTAAATACGTGGTCCTTTAATAATTAATTTTGGTTCAATGCATCCATGGCCTCAACGTGTAGGTAGAAGTCACAAATCAGATTTAGTAGCCAGCCTAGTAGAGCTCTATATAAGGCTTGTGAACCCTTTTTGCTTTCAAAGAAATGAATGAATTTAGAGATTTTCCAGCAAGCACACGTTTCTCTTTAGGATTGTCTGATGCAACCTAACCCTAGGTGTGATGCCTTGGGCCTCTAAGAGTGATTCCTAGAATCTTACTGGTCTGATGCTAGTAGTTTCTATCCTTGCTTTGCTTACTTAAGGTTCCAGCGTTTTCTTATCTACCAACAATTTACAGCAACCAAAAGCCTAAAATAGCATTTATGGTGTGATGCTAGTAGTTTCTATCCTTGCCTTGCTCTCTTAAAATTACAGCTTTTCCTTATCTACCAACAATTTACAGCAACCAAAAGCCCAAAAGAGCATTTCCACGTTTTTTTCTTTTCTTTCTTGCTGTACCAAGTTGTTCAAATCATGTCAAAATATGAAAAGTTAGAGTGAGGCTGGAGTAAGTAGATTGTGACTACTACACCTGCGTTTAATTCTTTCATTTATAATAATGGAAATTTCATGTGCAGGTATTGGCAATTATACTTTTCTGTCTTGTTATAGATTCAGTTTTCTATGTTAATATCTAAGTGCCTTTTCCTGTTTATCCAGTTTTGCTTGGAAGAAATCCATATAGAACCCTTTCAAGTGATGTTTAGCATGAAAATGATTATTTGATAGAACCATGTCTCTTCCTTAGCCTTTTGGTTTCTCTACACCAATGCGTGAGACTAAATTGTTGTTGCTTTGATTCACAAGATCATAGTCTTACAATTTAAGAGTTGTTGAAGGTTCTTTACATTCAAATATATGGCAATGCAAACTTATGATGTTTGCCTTGTTCAAATTGTTCAGTGGCTTTCAAGTTGTCAAGAAGGAAAATGGATGATAGCTTAAAACTACTTCATACAATTCTTTTTGGAAGGAGAGGGAAGGTAATTCATTACTGTCAACTTCTTATTTGTTCTGTTGGATTACTTTTTCCACCACCCTACTGGGTAACGAGAATGTGTTGAGGATTCATATACAAAGTATATACTACAAAATTAAACTACACGTATAAAAGCTCTTGGAAGATTCTAAGCTAGTATTTCCTCATATGTGACTTTCATTTAATTTTGCAGGCACTTGAGGTCAAGAGTAATATATCCAGATTTTCTGGTTTTGTCTGGCGTGGAAATGAGGTAAAAGGATGCATAATGAAGAAACAAAATTAGATTTTCTTCTTGCATTTAAAATATCTTTGTATGGCATGTTTTAGTGCTTTTAGGAATAGTTTGTTATCACTCTATGTTGTCATTGTTGCAGGACAAGCAAAAGACTAAAGTAAAAGAGAAATTTGACAAGTGTAATAAAGAGAAGTTGTTGGAATTCTGTGATCTGCTCAACTTACCAATTTCCAAAGCTACTACTAGGAAGGTTTGTTAACATTCTGCTGCTGCTTCTGCCACCTGTTTCATTGGAATTTTGTCCCCGTCTTTCCATTTAATATGGTGAACCTTTTACTAAATTCACTACCTGACTGAAGTAGTGACTTTCTCACTGGTTGGAATGTTTCTTGATAGTTAATTAATTGACATTATGCACATTGTTCAATTTATACATAACTGCCTGCTCTGTGTTTCTATTCATATTTGCACAAGAAGTGATAATCTAACCGTGAGTGGACCTACAGATGCAAACAGTTGATCTGTTTTGCTTTATCTAATAAAAAAGAAAAGAAAAAAAGAGGTGATGCATCCTGGGATTATCTGGAACACTGGTTTTGGTTTTCATTTGAGAGCAGAGGAGGCATATATCAGAAATGAATTTTTAGCTCAATTTTAAAAACTAATTTTGGTATTGTCAAACTTGGAAGTGCAATTGCTTAAATGAGCTAAAATACAAATGCAGGAGGATATAGTTGCAAAGCTGATAGACTTTTTGGTGTCCCCTCATGCCACAACCACTTCGCTCCTTGCAGAAAAAGAGGTTTATTTACTTAGCTGCAAATATTTCCCCTTCGAGAGAATTGTTTTCTTGCACAGTAGGTTCACAATTTTTCATTTCCTGCTGAAATATCAGTCAAGTAAGGGCAAAAGCGCAAGAGGACAACTAAAGGAAGTTCATCAACATCTGGGGGCACAAATTCAAAGCGCTCAGCAAAGGTATTATTTTCTCATCCTGTAATCTCATAAGCAAAGTTGTGATTTGAGCATTAGTATTATTATCGTAACCTAATTGGTGCTTCATTTTTTGTGCTGTCTTACTGTAACTATAAAAGATTCTACCTAAAGTCAGCAAAAGTAGGCCTTTTTTCTTCCGGTTCGTATATATCTTTTGCATTTGGACAAGACTTTTTCTTTTCATTTTGGCGAATCTTGTGTCTTCTGGTGAACATTATCTGTTCCTTTGCCAAACTTGGTAGAGTGTCTTAGGGGTCCATTATTCCATGGCCTCAGCTGTGGGTAGAATGTGGCATCATTCTTTCAATATATGTGCCATTTCTTTGTTTAGCATTGGTGGATCTTAAGATAAGGACATATATGCACTATTTCCGAAGGCTTTTGTAGTCATGGTGATTTTTAGTGTAATTTCACCTTCAGAGGAGAGATTTATAAAGTAGTGTAAGAGTTTAACTAAAGAAGAAACATGCATGTGTACCTGTATAAGATTTTTTCTCTTGAATCCGTTTAGAGGGCTTCATACCCTTGATTGCTGTTTTTCTTATTTATTTGTAAAAAATTAATTTCTCTTGTAATTTTCCAGAATCGTAGAAAGAGTGACGATGATTCAAAATTGGACGACAAGAGTGCAGCAGATACAGAAGATGAGTCAGAAGAAGACGAGAAAGAAGATGAAGAAAATGTTGAGGAGGAAAATGAAAATGGTGTTCACGAAAACTCTGAGGATGAGACACCTGAGCATTCAGAAAGTGAGGAGAAACTTGATTCTTCAGATGATAGTGAAGAAATGGAAAAGCAAAAGCCAAGGAGAAAATCATCATCCAGAAAGAAGGGTTCTGCTAAAGCTCAAACTAAAAAGCCACAGGTTCTGCTAAATCTACACCACCACCTACTAAATCACCAAAGAAGTCATCATCAAAACGCACTCCGGTGGATGATGACAGCGATACGAGTCCAAAGGCATCCTCAAGGAAGAAGAAAAATGAGAAAGTCTCAAAAGTGCCAACTCCAACAAAATCTGCCTCAAAGGAAAAGCCTGGTACAAATCAGAATCTCTCCTTCACTTAGTTTTATTATTGTTGTTATCATCAACATCTTATATATTTTTGGTATTAACTTTTAAAGTAATTGTATACCTTTGTTGTGTTTTCGTCTATTTATGTATTAACGGAAAATGGTTTATCTGGTCAATTTTTTTTTAAGGATTTGATAACTTTATTGTTGAATACGTATGATTTTTATAAGCAATTGACTCTTGTGAATTCTTTCGTTATAGAGCATGAATTAGAGCTTTCTTCTGCCGCTTCATTCTAGTCAATATTACCAAGTGTTTTTGTTATTTGAAGGGAAAAAGGTTGTTAAAGGGAAGGACAAGACCAAGGAGGAAAAATTGAGGCCAAGTGACGACAAATTGAGAGATGCAATATGTCAAATTCTCAAAGAGGTTGACTTTAATACGGTAAGCGTAGAGTGTCAATATTGTCTACCAAAGTTGTTGTGGCATATTCTTGAATAAGCTGGTGAACATGGTTGTAAGGCGTGCTTACATGGTAAATACTGAGAACATTATAAATGTCAGAAATTAAAATGGAAGGTATCTGAAACAATTAGATTTCATGTTTATTTTACCATGGCATGTGTTAAGTAATGGTTTTTCTCATCCCACTGATGAGTTGTATTTTCTTGCAGGCTACTTTCACCGACATTCTGAAGCAACTTGGTGTGCATTCTCGTTATTGTTTTATTTAAATTTAAGACTATTTTTCTTTTGAACTTCTATGATATCTAATCGTTACTAGTTTGGCCTTGGCTTCTAAATGGTTCTTTTCAAAGAAATTTTGTAATATTTGTCCATGCTTTATTGATCTAGTAATTTGGTTAGAAACCTGGTGGCAATGATATGATATTTTTCATTAAAGTTGTTTGATTAAACCAAAACTCATCTTCGGGTTTTCTTATTGGGTGCCTTACTACCTGATATTGTCCTTTTTCAGCTCGGCAATTTGATACAGATCTCAGCCCGAGAAAGTCATCCATAAAGCTCATAATCCAGGAAGAGCTTACGAAATTAGCTGATGAGGCAGATGAAGAAGACGAAGAAGGGGGCCCAGAGAAAGATGAAACCGAGTCTGCCGGGCAAGAGGTGGAAGCCTGACCAGTAAGAAGGGTTATGACTGCATGGACGTAGTATAGGCCCTTTGTTTATGCCTTTTGTTTTCATAACTTATCTTAATCCTGCATGTACTATTTAGTCTGCCACAGTAAGCTGGCTGTAATTTGTTGTTGGTGCTCTGTTTGCTGGAAAGTAGACTAGTAAATTAAAACCAGTGGATGTGGAATTACCCCCGGTTTCTGCTGCCATGCAGGAAGGCAGTTTGTTATGTACACATTAACATAATTTGTAGCAATTTTACTATCTAATATAACCAGCCTTTTTCTGGATGACCATGAGTTGCCCCTTAATTCACTGCTTTCTTTAACATCCTGGTTGTCTGATATATATATATTTTTTTCTGAGCATCATTTGTGATCTGTGTACTCTATTTCCAACCGTGCCAGGTTTCTTTGCAGTAACTAAACAAATATAGAAGGAGATGAATGAGAACTTGTCACAATTGGTAAGTTTTCTCAGGTATTCTTCGGCGATAACTTTTGATGGCAAAAAGTTTTGGTTGTGGTTTTGTCAGCCACATGGCGTTACTAATTCATATGCCAAAAAATTTCTCATTAGTAGTTGTAGAAAATATGTAATATATAGTAGAAGAAAGCATCTTAAGCCTTATGATTTTGGGTTTGCATCAACTCGTACATTTGACGGATTCTTTTTGTTCTTCGCACAAAAGTTTGTCTGTTTTTTTTCTTTGTTGCATTTCTTTTTCCTTTCTTGGGCTAACTGGGTTCACCATCTGATGGCCCCTCTCCTGCTCCCTTTTTCCCCTATTTGGGACAGAAAGCTGACCCTTCTATTCTATTCACCACTTTAGGTGGCATCTTGAGGCCATATGAACATGCATGTGAATAATTCAGAACTAGGCTGCAACTAAATCGGGAACCGTTGCTTTACCCCATTATTTGCCTATTCTTTTTAATCACAATCAGTGTCCCAATGATTCTTGAATTGGCTAATTTTTTGTAAGGATGATTTCGTTATCAAATCATAAGTTCAAATAGTGTATTTTTTATTTTGCAATTTTCCCAGACTTTCCATTCCCCATCCTATATAGGTTGGATATTCCCCCAATTTTTTGTATTTGGCTTCTATTTTGACGATGAAAATTTTGGCACTGATTTTATTGGTTGCTAAAGAGAAAATGTGTTGCTGAGAAAAAAGTTAAAAAAAAAAGATAAAGAAGAACAAATGTACTGTAAATTTGTAGTAGTGATATATCGTCCAGCAGAAGACAAATTGCTCCACTTGTGAAGTGGAGCACTTCAACGTCCCATCATCAGAAAATAAACAAAGCATATAAGATAAGTAGTGGATGGCACATGATTTACTTACTAGTCGGGTTTAGACCACCGACTAATAATATTTTAAAGGCAATTTCAACATTAATTATTGTGTTAAGGATGTATTTGTTTGGATAATTATCTACACTTGGTACTGCAGTAGCCCTTTGGTCACCGGAATTTGAATTCTCATCTCTCTAATTTATATTTTAAATAGAATATTGCTTGTATAAAAAAAATGGTCTGAACTTTTAATTTCACTGTCTAATAAAAAAAAAAAAAAAAAAAAAAAAATCGTAGTCAACGGGGTCTAGCCCCTAGTGAAAAGGATTTTAATTTGCAAACTACTGATCTCAGATTCGAACCTCAATGACATATTAACGATGTGTATGAAAACCATCTTCCCAATATCACTTGCATCACAAAAATAAAAAGACTGTTACTATATGATTGTTAATCGTAATAGCTCTTGGATTTAACTTGTCGACTAACGAGCACCGGATGAGACACATCAATTTATTATTTAAAAAAAGATTACCGATCAATGTGTCACTTAAAAGAGTCATACATCATGCGCATGCCTCAATTTCTAAGGATGTTTCAGTTATTCACTAAGTAGGTTTAACTAAGATTATTTTCAACCTCAGTGTCAAATAAGTAAAAACAAAATTTGACAAAAATATTGAGATCAAAACAATGGCAGCCCAAACACAAAGCATATTCTATAATGAAGGGTCGGCGGTTGTAATGAAGATTTTTAATGTGAAGGTTTTGGTATTATCTTTAGTTGCCTCCACAGTCAGTGTGGTGACCAACACCCCCACCAGAATTGAGGTTGATGCTTTGCCCAGTAAAACACAAATCAAACAGTATTTTATTGACAAAATTTATTTAATTTTAAACATTTGATTATTTTGTCCCTCTAAAAACTCTTTGGGACCATAAACTAATGTTTATTCTAAATTTTCATCAGTGTCATGATTGAAAGAGACAATTTCTGAATGAGCTTCTTAGACTTGGAGGTGTCAAATGGGGATATGCTCGTGAAGCTGGAAGTCATTGAAGCCATAACATAAAATAATAAATCATGTTATGAACTTTATGACAAAAACAAAAGCAATAAGTCATGTTTAAAAAAATAAGTGTTTGTTGAAAATTCTCTTGTTACATATTAACAATTTAAATTATGAATTATTTATAGTGTTTTTGTTCGGCAGAAACTCAATGTGTCGTATGTTAAAGGAAGAAACGAAGGTAATATGAATGATTTTTTATTTTTCGAATTAAAGAGGATAAGTTATAAGGTGTTATTATATCATTTTGTGGGATTTGGATGGGACAAGTTTTCTTTCATCATCTATCTTAAATTTAGTGAAATTCAATTCAGTTCAATTTTAGACATCAAACGAGTTTAATATATTTTTTGGGTAATGATTTCCCCACTCTAATTGTATCCACTTACACTCATTTTTTAGTTATAAAATAGAGTGTAAGTGGATAAAATTGGAGTGGAGAAATCACCACTCTATTTTTTTACTAAAAGAAAAAAGCTTATGGTGTTTGGAAATGAACTTTTCTACAAAATATCATCAAATTTCACTGTGATATGACTCATCCACACTCTAACAAACACTCATATTTTTTAGTATTCTTTGTCATATTCAAACTATTGCCGCAAGCATGACATTTTATGGAAATAAAAACTTTCCAAAAAAAGTGAATCTATTGGCTCCTCACTCCACTCTCCCCCACTTTGCCACTTTGCTAGAAAAGTGCAAATAACACGTGTATAGATATTGTTTGCTCCCCTCTGTAGATTTTGTTTTTATTTATTAAAAACAATAAAAAGGGAAATGAGAAATACATTTAAAGTAAAATTGTAACAATGGTCCCTCAAATAAGACACCACTTTACTTTTTGTCCCTCAACTCATAAATTTGTTATAGTTATCATTCATTTAGATATCGCATTGCAGCACTCGTCCTTCCGTCAACTCCGTTCAAATTAAGGGCAAATTGGGAAATTCATATCAAAATATAAGGGCAAATAAGACTTTTACCTAGTCACCACCTCATTCTACCCAAACCCAACAACAACAACTCTCTCTCTCTCTCTCTCTCTCTCTCTCTCTCCCCAATGATCTTTTTGGGCTTTGTTCAGATTGTTCAATTGATTGAGATGACGAGGGGGTTGATGAACAGAGGGAGGAAGAAAATTAGAGAAGGAGAGAGTGGGTCGAGGTCGGAGTGGGTCTGTGGGTGAGGGTGGGTTGGTGGCGAATCTATGCGGTTTGGTCTATGAAGGGTGGCTGGAGGAGAGAGAGGTGGTTGTTGGGGCTAGGCTATGCTTATTAAGAACCCATCACATGAAAAGACATATATAGCCCTACTTTTCACGGAAAAGTTGACGGAGTTGACGGAAAGGATGAGTTCTGAAAGTCTAGACATAGTTAAAGCACCATCATAACAATTTTTGGAGATAAGGGACTAAAAGTAAAGTCAGGTCTTGAGAGACATTGGTACTTTTTTTTTTTTTTTTTTTTTTTTTTTTTTTTTTTTTTTTTTTTTCGTTAAACGTTATTCATATTAGGCAACACCTTACTCACATTAAGGGTAAACAACTTGGGCAAAAAGGCAAGGTGTTGCCCAAAAGTAACTTCATATTTTATGACTTAATTGTTGTAAAGTTTCTTGTTTAACTAACCTAAAAGTATTAAACACAGAATTTAACATTTATCTTTTTGGAGACCTCAAATCTATAAAATCAGAAGTGGTGATCGGTAAATGCATTAATAGTGGTGGTGGTGGTAACAGTGCCATCATTTGTCATGTTGATGGGTTGGTTGCTAGTGGTAGGACGACAAGGTTGGGGTGGGGGTGGTGATGGTGACAAAGGTGGAAGAGCTTGTGGTTGCAGTGGCAATGGTGATAGGGTGGTGGTAGCGACGAAGGTGATATGGGTGGTGGTTGCGGTGCAAATGGTGGTGAGGGTGGTGTTAGCAATAATGACAGTGCAAGAAGGTTGTGGTAGTAGAGGTCGTGGGGGGGTGTACTGATGGTGATGGCTATGGAAAATGTTCGTGACAATGATAGTGCACGTTCATGGCAGTGACATCCATGGCAATATGGTGGTAGTAGAGGTTGCGTTAACGACATCATACATGGTAGTTTTCTTTTCTTAAAACTCACACTAGCTTGAAATTTAAAAAGATACCTAGTTTGTTAAATTTAACATTGGACTTTTATGACTCCAATTCTTGTAACATCTCACATCGACTAAAGGAGAGGGGGTGATATGTCTTATATGTACATGCCCATCTCCATCTAACACAAGGCCTTTTGGGAGCTCACTGGCTTCGGAGTCATGAGAACTCCGAAGTTAAGCGAATTGGTGTATGTCAATTAAAAATTCTAACTATTCAAATTGCAAGTGTCATCATCCATTTGTATGAGGAAATTTAAAAGTTCTAAGAGCATTTCCAAAAGAGATTTAAAAGTTCTAAGAGCATATACTAGAGTTTTACATTCCACCACACATGTCAAATTAAAATATTATTTTATTACATTAGTATTGATTTGTTTATTAACATTTCGGTTGGAGTGAGTCTGCTATATTTTTTTCTACATGCTAAAAATGTCACGTTGGATTTTACATCTCACTTAGAGATGTTCTAAGGAGTTCAAATGGATAGAAATTAATGTCAAAAAATGTGTATAGTCTCTTATTTAGCTACTCTAAAAGTATAATAGATTTAAACAAAGAATTTAACATTTATATTTGTTTGGTGGTATGAGTGATGACAGTGGAATGGTGGTGGGGGTGGTGATGGTGGTGGAATGGTGGTGAGGGTGGGTAGTGGATGGTGGTAGAGATATCGACGGCCAAGATTGTGATCGGGGTGGTATATGGCATGATTCACAATCCTCTATGGCTGCACAATTTAACAAACCTCATAAAATATGAATAAATATGTATATAATACAAGATACTGACTAAAGCGTTGTTGGAAAAAAAAACATAATTATCGGTGAGAAAATGAAGAGGTAAGTTTGCGCCCCACAAAAAGTTGAATATCTTTTGAAAAAGGAAATCCAGGTCAGACCAACCACGTGCCGGATACCAAACCCGCGGTCCAGATCATCCACCTCAACCCATCCAACGGCTGTATTTCCGTCGGTGCGAACTCAACTCTTATCGGCAAATAACGGTCCACATTCATCCACGTGACCATAAGATAGGCGTTATTAACGCCATGATCCAACGGACCCAACTCATTCGCTCCCAAACCAACCCCCCCCCCTCTCTCTCTCTCTCATCCTAATTCCTCATAATTCAGCCAAAATTCAAACCCTTCCATTTTAAATTTTCATAATTTTCGGAATCTCATACTCTTCTTCTTCTTCTTCTTCCTCTGTCTCTCTTCTCACTGAATTTCAATTTCCATTTTTTTCCCTTAATTTCCAGGAATTCAAATTCTCAACAAAACAAAAAAAAATCCAAAATCCAAGTACTCACTCATTTCTTGCAAACTTGGAAGCTTCATTTTGCAATTCCTGGAAATTTCAGCTCGATTTGCAACTTCAAATTCTGGATTTTTTGATCGACGGCTTCAGCATGTGAAGTCAATTTCTGGATTTTTCTACCATAATTAGTAAAGGAAGTATTTTTTTTTAAAATTTTAAAATTTGAATAAAAAAGAGAAGAAAAGAAGAGCTTCTTCAATGGCGGACTCGGACAACGACTCGGGCGGAGCGCACACAAAATCAAACAGCGAGCTCTCACCTCGGGAACAGGACCGGCTGCTGCCGATAGCGAACGTGAGCCGGATCATGAAGAAGGCGCTGCCGGCGAACGCGAAGATCTCCAAGGACGCGAAGGAGACGGTGCAGGAGTGCGTGTCGGAGTTCATAAGCTTCATCACCGGCGAGGCCTCGGACAAGTGCCAGAGGGAGAAGCGGAAGACGATCAACGGCGATGATTTGCTCTGGGCGATGACGACGTTAGGGTTCGAGGAGTACGTGGAGCCTCTCAAGGTTTATCTGCAGAGGTTCAGGGAGATGGAGGGGGAGAAGAGCAGCGTGGCGGCGCGTGACAAGGACGCGAGTGGAGGTGGCGGGAATGGTGGGGTTGGGTACGAGAGTGGTGGTGGGAGTGGAGGAGCAGGGGTATATTGGCAGCAGCAACAACAGCAGCAACAGCAGCAGCAGCAGCATCAGCATCAGGGACACGTGTACGGTGGGAGCGGGTTTCATCAGATGGGTGTGAGTGGAGTTGGGTTGGGGAAGGGTGGGCCCGGATCTAACATGGGCAGACCCAGATAATTATAGTGGACTCTCTGCTCTCTGTGGCTAGTTGCTTTGGGTGTCCTTTTATAAATTATAATTTGATTGCTAATTAAAGTCTTTCTTAATTGAGGACAGTGTCTGTGTAGAACTCCTAGTTGTTACTTATTAGTGCTTTTGCTGAAGTGTTTTATTTTTATTTGTTACTAAAATAGTTTGTAATTTGGGATTATATAGAGAGAATAGAATTTGAGTAGATTGTGGTATAAATATTGTGATTTGAGTCAATCATATGAGTAGAGGAATTTTCTTTGGTTATACCCACTTTCCCTTGTTACTTTTTTTTAAAATCAATCTGGAGCGACGGATTCAAATCGAGATATCCTCCGGCACTGCACTGAAAAGAGAAATACCACTAGAGCTCGTTAGTATGGCATTTTGCTCTCTTATTGGCAAAAATGATGACTTTGTTGACCATAAAATCAATGAGAAGTCTAGCAAGCCATCATAGCCCCACTAATTGTATTGGATTTGACACTAGGTTCAAGCTTATTCTGCCCTCTTTCTCTGGATAAGGGTGAGAGGGTGGAATTGGATGGCTAAACGGTCAACTATCATTTCAACTTCGACTAAAGTAGGAGGCCTGTTTTAGACACATACAAACAAACAAAAAAACCAGTATGAGCTTGTAGAACTAGCCAACCAAACCAACGAATCTAGATTGCCAATAGTGGAAAAATACCTTAATTTGCATATTATTGGTCTCAAATTCAGATTTTCATGGCACATTGGCAGTGAGTGTAAGAATTTCCCCTCCCTCTTCCTAACTTTGGCCAAAAAAATAAAAAATAAAAAAGTTATAAAATATTCTCCCCACATAACTTCATCAAGAAGGTACTTATGTGCATCGCCGAATTATACTCAAACACTAACTTGAAATCTTAGAATTTGAGGCGTGTTCATGTTATAAAAATTATAGTTTTCCTTTTTCCGTAAAGCCAAATACAAAAACTTTATATTATAAGTAACATATAAATAAATTGGAAAGCTTTTAAGGTACAATGAAATTGAAGAAAAACAAATTGATAGGTAAGTAAAAGCAAAATAAATTATAAGAAGGTGAGCTTGGTACGGTGAAGCACGTCAAAGACGCTGTCCTAGAGCCTTTGTAACCTCCCTACGTGCAGGTACTGGCGGTCTATAAGACTCCAAGATACGACTCTTTGTACACAAACTCAAGATCCGCTATGAGCACGTTCATGAACGGATATAGTTATCCAAGTCACAGAACCATTGCCCAAAATAATAATATAAGTAGAGAAAGTATAAAAAGTAGAAGATGAGAGAATCAGATTGTGGTATGTGAAGTGTATTGTGGTTTTTTTTTCAAATGTGAAGGAAGAGTGGCCTTTTATAGGCATTCAATAACATGCAACATTCACCACATTAAACTAGAAAATTAAGGCATTCAATATAAAAATAAAACATGAAAATTAAATATTTATAACCCCCACAATAAATAAAATAAAACAGCTAAAATAATTAAATAAATCAAAACGGTTAAATTTTTAAACCTTTTTAAAATTCCAATAGTCCATTCATATTTGGCTCTCGGGAGGATCACTGTCTTTTGGTGATTGCACCTTTCGCATAAGGACCTATGATAGATAGTTGTTCCCATATATGTCCAAAGTAACAAATTCCAGCTTTGCTAAGTTTGCCATCTTCAAAAGAAAATGAGATGTATCATGATTTGCAATAATATGTTTGCACAGATTCGAGATCTGGTACATTAGGCCATTTCTTTTTTTCTTTTTTTTGTTGTTGAGAAATTCTATGATTGCATTCATAATTCAGTCAAAAAAGCCACTAGCCACAAAGGGCCAATACAAACTAGTCACAAAAGGGTCATTACATTAACGGAGTGGTCTAATATCAAAATTAAGGCAATTTGGTGAGTCTCCACTAACGATCAGGCAGGATCGAAGAAACTCTGGCATAGGCATTCCAACTAAGATTGCAAATTTAGAATAATAAAAAAGAGATAAAGCTTGAAAAAACCAAGCCATAACAATACAAATAAAACTCTCACAAAGGAGATATGAAAAGCTCTCACAAAGGAGAGATGAAAAACTCTCACAAAAGGAGAGGTGAAAACTACACAGAGAACCAAAGAGTCTCTGCAACTTATTCTAAACATAAAGAAATTGCAAAAAAGATGGTGGTGGAGATTCGACGCCGAAATGTAGGTGAAGATCCGACGCTGAGCCGCAGCCGCCTATAATGGTTGGATGAAAATCATAACAAAACTAAGACAAATAGGGAAAACCCTTTGTCTATGAAAATGGGGAAAGAGGTGAAAGGAGGAAGAGAAGAGGGGATAATTTCTTTCACAATAATAAAGTAAAGTAAAGTAACAAAATTAAATGACATATGGATAAAATATTATATATCGAATTTACCACATCACATTGGTATTTACATATGCTTAATTGCATCGTCCAAGTTGTGTAATTGTGACTTTTATATATCCAGTATATAATAAACTATTAAAATAAATAAACAGAAAGGTTAGTAGCATAAAAGAAATCATATGTTTTAGTAAGGGTCAGTGGTTAGTAATAATTATTACTAAGGGTCAACCTTTAATAATGGTTATTACTAAAGGAATTCCACTAGTAAGAATTATTGACAAATAAATATATATTACTATTAGGATGGGCTTTAAAATCACACCACCATTTTTATTACAATAATATATGTTACAATATGATGGACAATGGAACTACACCACCATAAAATAGTAGGATGAGGGATAATACGGCACCATTCTAAATTATAGTACGAAAAAATAAATTAAACAAACATGAATGAAACAACATAAAAATTACGAGGATACAAAAAAGAAAGTATGTATGTCGTCATAATAGTAAAGTGAGAGCAGAGATATGACGGAAAGAAGATAGAGAAATAACCATATAGTGTTTAACTGTGAAAATTTAGAGATAAAAAAGAGAGACTATCGTGTTGATAACGTGTTATAAAATAGACAAAGTGTGAGAATACCTCTAAATATTGGGGTGAGATTATATTTCGCTTTTATAGTATTACACTGATAGAACTTTCTCTCTGGTATCTTACTAAAAAAACTTTCTAACTTTTTGATTTCCCTCTCACTTTTCTCTTCTGATTGGTATGTTTTCTTTTCTTACTGAGACCCTGCTTTAATAAATGGAGATGTTACAACCACATTTGCTGCACCTATTCCTTAGGCTATACACAAAGTCTTCACATTCATTTACTTTTTTCTTTTCATTGCTTACTTGTGGGCTCCACATTGAATTTGAAATGTCGTCAGTGAGTGAGCAGAAACAAAGAAGTGAGTTCATAACCTTTGCTTTGTTATACATGACGGGGATTGAAACAAGCGCGCATCAAGCATTCATCAGATCCTCTGTTTGCATTTGTCTGTTACTACCTGTTACTATCTGCTGGACTTTTGTTATTTTACTCTTCCACTTTTTTTAATCCAATGACTTTGAATTTTTTTTCCTTTTAAATTTTTAATTCAATGACTAAAATGTGCAATATACCGGTGCATTGGATGTACCACCACTCCATCTTTGACCAAGTCCTACTCATTACTTTTGAGTGAGATTGATACTTCGTGCGTAGGGGTAAAATTCGAATCTTGGAGTTACAGTTTTACTACGCAAAAATCGAACCATTGCCGAAGTTATAGCGACAACCATATTTTTATTTCGACCAAAAAACAACAGGACAACAATGTTTTTATTTTTCCATTTCAAGGGAGGAGAAAGGTAAGAGTCGAACTATTGCCGGAGATACGAGAGAAGAGTGTTGGTGTAACCATGAGACCCCACCCATAGCCTACCGGTTTAAGTAGGAATGATGATCATATGGTTATGTTACAACTTACAGCTTACAAGTGAAGGTGGTAGAATTCCCAGATATTACAATTACAATTACCATGTCTGTAAGCATGCCAAATGATGTTTGCAAGAAAATCCCACCATAAGCAGAAGAAGAGCATTCAGAATAATAATTTAGCGGAGACAACAACTAAGCTCTTGGGGACTTGTGAGAGAGAGAGAAATAAGATGAACTCTGAAGAGAAGGGAGAGGGCATTATGAAAATGAATCCATTCAACAAAGAATTCACTATGTACAAGATATCATACACCAGCTCTTCCCTATGTACATGATAAGCTACTATACAATTTCTGGGTCTAAATAAATGCTTTAAAAGAATGGTTAATTTTCTACATCCTCACAAAAATTTGGCACAATCAGCATGGTGGGAAAGATGATACAACTACCCAAAACAAAACAAAAGAAGAAATGGGGGAAAGATGATACAACTAGCCAATCAGAACAAGGCACATGAGCAACATCCTCTGCTAAATCCTATTACAACAGTCAAATATCAGGTTCCAGAACAATCTACCACATTCCAGACTTCAGCAATTTCAAGCCATAACATTATCCACAAATCTATTTTGATCAAGTGCTATAATTAACTCAAACATAAAGGCAAAAGAAAGCTAAAACCAAAAGCAAGAGTTCGGCTTCTAAATCCAGCTAGATAAAGGGAAACGCCATGCATTGTCTCTTCAATGTAGAAGTTGGAGGTCCTATTTATCTCCAAAGCAACTCTGGGTTGTACTTCACAGCTTCAATTCTCACGATAGAGTGTCCTTCAAACTATTAGACAGTGAAAAGGTGACAGATATACAATAAGCATAAGCATCAGGAAACAATAAAATACTCTACTACATCACTACACAGCAGTATATTTAAGTTATAAAGGGTTAAATGATAAAAAGGACAATGCAGTATAGGGTAATACACACAGACACGAAAGTCAGTAAAAAGCAACCACGTCCTCAAAATCCAAGGATGGATCCCACACAGTTGGATCATAGTAGCAAGAAGAACTACTAGGTTCTATTCTATGTATTGGTCGACCATAGATATGAAGGACAGGTTTTCAACATAATTTACAACAAGTAGGGACATCGATAGAAGGTAATTATGGTTTGAGCTTTGCAAAGACTAGTCTGTTAATCCAAATCAAGTTGCTTCTACTGTATTTGTCCTGAGAAGACATTTGAACCGGTAAACCATTTCAAAGCAACAAAATGCACTGACAATATAAATGGCAGGTTTCCAAATCTCCAAGACTGGGTAAGATGACTGCTGGAGCCGTCTAGAATACCTTAAGGGAACATTGCACTTTCTGAAGGAAAAGCAATCTAGAATAGCATAGCAACCCTCGGCAAGGCCAACCAAGTTTTCTCTTGTTACTAAAAGCTATTTTAAAACAATAGAACACCGTCCACATAAGTTTCCAGGTCATTGTTTCATTTTCAATTTAGATCACTGAAGTATCCAAATAAGTTTAGCAGCCTTCAATTTTGGAAAGTCATTGAGGGGAGGAGGGTAGTTAATCAATGAAGAACATAGCCATCCTCTGATTCTAAGACACATACGTACCATACTTCAGTGCTCAAAGTTGAAACAACAATTTACCAAACCAAGACTTTCTTTTAATTTTTATTCTTTCTTTTTATGAGTCAAAGTCATCAGTGATTACCCATCTCTTCAACTCATACTATAATATATATATATATATATATTTTAGGAGAAACGATATATTAAAAAGGTGGATAAGGCATCCACAGGAACAACGAAGAACAAAAAAAAAAAAAAAAAAAAAAAAAAAAAAAAAAAAAAAAACGAACACAAGAAAAACAAGAAAAAGAAAAAAGAAACAATAAAAAAGGAGGACCAAATCCTAATTTCACCGCTGCCACCAAATCCAACAAAATGACGGTAGGAGAATAATCCAAAAAATCAGATACTATAATATATTTTGAATACGGCAGGATCATGAACATGAAAACTAGATATACTGAAAAATAACGGAAAATTGCAATTCAAAATCATAACTTATATAGTGTTAAAGTTATAAAGTTTATTTTTTTATTTTTTTATATAAAAACTAGATTAGATATAAACCATGGGCACCTATATATTTAGGGTACTGTTCTCTAGCAAGACAAAGCCTTTAATCAAGTGGAACCATGTTTGAATGCATAGTCCTGAGTGATAGTCTTAACACAGGAGATACCAAATGTATACATATACAAATTCACATATTTTCAATTGTGGTCATTGTCACTTATCACATTGACTTCACAGTGTGTAGATGACATCGTGGAAAACTGCACATCACTTATCACATTGACTTCACGGTGAGGTCAACACAATAAGGAATTGAGGGGTAGTCAAGCATCCGTTCCATACAAACAAATGTACTGTGTATATGTACACACACTAGTGGTAAGGGTAGTAGGTGTAAAGAGGAAAAGGATTCAAAAAAGCACAAAAATTCATGTTACAATATGTCATGAATGCTTGAAAACTTGGTGTAGAGCTGTATCATTTAGACTCTAATCATACACGTATTGTAATACGTCAAGTTCAGCCCAAATGACAAACATAGCATACAAATTGAAATCAACAGTCAAAATCCCTAGTAACCAAAACTATCATACCACAGATATACAAAAAAGGCAAAGTAAAAAAACTGATCAACAACAGTAAGAGGTATGGAGAGGTCAGAACAAGGGCATGAAAACCTCCCAAAACAAATAAACTTAGAACCAAAAACTGTACAAACAATGCACAAGAACATAACCGGTATACAAGAGTGGTGATGTTTGATAAAAGCATAAAACAAGTATGGCATATCCCAGACAGGCAAACGAACATTTATCAAACTTAAAACCACAGATGAAATTAAACTGAATTTTAAAAGGCTTACCTTTTTCCACATGAGAATTGAACTCTGCTCCTGCAAGACAGAAGCAATAAAAAAATCTAGACAATGACATGAGAGCAGCCATTGGATGAATCAAGGACCCAAAAACAACACTTGAAAGAGAGTCCACATAAGCATGGCGAACCAAAAGCCACCAAAAGTTTCTTTTACTCTATTCCATTTCTTTCTCAATGGAAAGTCATCAAAAGCAAGAAGCTGCAGAGCAGTTACTCGGAAGTAAGCCGCCGTCTCTTCCCATAATCAGCATCCCTTGATCTTGACCGACGGTTATCCTCTTGAGATACACGTGCCTTACTGTGAGTCCTCGATGACCTTCCCCGTTCCCATTCATCCTCATGTTCCGGTTCACGGTCTCTGTACTTATGATGATCAGTATATTTGTCTCGGTCTTCCCTGTACCTATCACGGTCCCGTTCTCGTTCCCGATCTCTATCACGATCACGATCTCGAGAACGTTCTCGGCCCCTATCACGCTCTCTGTCCCGTTCTCGACTAACATCACCATCATCACGATATCTTCGTTCTGACCAGTCATGGTCATGAGCCACATCTTTCTCTCTAGGCGCATCCCTGTCATATCCCTGATCCCTATCATCCCGATACCTTCTATCAGAAGATCCAGACCAGTCCCTCTCCGAACCTCTATCTTTCTCCTTTGTGGCATTTGGCCACCCGCCTCCTCTATCATGACTAACCTCACCATATTGATGGTCAGAAGCAGCTTCTTCACCATAACTAGACTCCCCAGCTCTCCCACCACCATGCTCTTCACCAGCCCATCCACCCATATTAGGATCAGACCACATTCCCATATTAGGCCCATCAACACCTGATGTTGGCATCATTCCCATTCCATTCATAGGCATCCCTCTGCCAAAAAATGCAGGATTCACATGAGGGGCTACTCCAGGCAGCCCAACACCCCCAACAGGTGGGAATGAAGACAAAATTCCAGAGAAAGGAGGCGTGGGAGCACCAGGAAAGCCTCCATAACTCCCCATTCTCCCCATTGGTGCACCAAAAGCTGGATCAAAACCCTGACCCATCATTTGCTGAGGGTGCAACAAAGGAGGGGTTGCACCAATACCTTGCCCAAACCCATTTCCACCATTCCCCATTATACCTCTGCCACCCATCCCACCACCTCTATTCCTCATTTGACCAACTGGTCCTCTATTTCCCATACCCTGAGCATTACCCCTCCCCCAATTACCTCTCCCGTAACCTCTATTGTTATCCCCACCTTGATAATTTCCCCCTGTCGCAATGTTACTCCCACCAGTTTTATTCCCAGCATCATTAGGCCCCCTCCTCCCACCAGTTTGAGGTACTGCAGTTTGGGATACCTGCTGGTTCCTATTTACTTGAGCCTCCCCCATTCTCTTAACACTATATGGTGATGCAAAAGCAACAACACATGGCCGCCCATTAAACACATGCCCATGCATCCCATCCTTGCAGGCTGTAGCAGCAACAGGATCAAAAAACTCAACCTGGCAGTATCCTTTTGACTTCCCACTTGCTTTCTCATCAAAAAACTTCACTTCCTTCACCGGTCCATACTTACATAACTCTGCCTCCAGCTCTGCATCTGTAGTCCACCAATGCAAATCACCCACAAATAATATCGTCCCACCTCCACCACCCCCGCCACCACCAAATCCTCCTCCTGGACCACTATTCCCACCAATCCCATTAACATTCCCACCTCCAATACCACCAGCTTGCCTCAACATGCCCTCATTTCCCACATTCCCAACAGCAGCAGCAGCATGTAATTGTTGCTGTTGCTGTTGCTGTTGAGGCTGTGGTTGATGTTGTTGTTGCAATTGTGGCGGCGGCTGCTGAGCAACAATCCCTTGAACCCCAGCACCACTATTATTTCCACTTTGCTGCTCAAACTCATTCAATTTGCCTGATGCTTGCCCTAATTCAACTCTAATCCCACCTCCTCCCCCAATGGGCCCCAAACCAACACTCCCTTTCACACCCACCTCGTTCCCTCTAAACCCTAGATTCTGGTTATTATTATTGTTATTATACCCAGAACCCCTAACCCCTCCGTCACCCCCTCCAGTACCCTCACCGCTACCGCCCCCAACACCCGGTATGGGAACACCGCGAGGTTCCGGGGCCGCAACCTCCGGCGACTCAATCTTTTTCTCCTCCACCACTTCATTTCTAAACCCTAATTCCTCGTTCTTTCGCATAGACTGATAAAACCCCTCGCCGACATTGACATCGTTGTAAAGGTCCTCATAATCATCGTCCTCTTCGGCCAAAAAACCGTCGTCGGCCACGGCCGAGATCGCCTCGTTACGGTGGAACTGATCGGCTCCGTCACCTTCATCCATTCTTCTCCGTTTTCTTCTCGGTCTTTGAAGGCCTAGGGTTTTCTATCTATCGTTTCGAGTGAGCAGTGAAAGTGTGTTCAGAAATCGAAAGGAAGCATTTTTATGATGCCAATGAAAGGAAAGACTGAAAAGAAAATGAAAGAAAAGATTGGGGTTGGAGATCTTACCAGGCAAAAGAGTCAGTGTGTTGTTGAGAGTTCGAGAAAGAAAACCCTAATCTGGGATTTCTGGAAACTTATGAGAGAGAGACCAGACAGGTGAATTTTCTGGTAATCTATCTTAATTCCAAAGTCCATTCCATGTCTCGCTAACTTGCGCCGTTGTGCGTCATGCTTAAGGATCTTTGAAAAAATAAATTAAAAAAGGAAAGAAATAACTTGCGTAATGCTTACTGTGGCTTTGTAAGGCTTTGGTTACGGTCTCGGTTTCGATAGTCATGATTTAACCAAATTTCCATTTGAGTTAGTTAGCTTTGATTATTATTTCCATGCCAAATTTCTAGTCCTTTTTATTCTTTCCAAATCCCAAATTAGTGGGTTGAAACATACACCACTACAGTTTTTTTTATATTTCTATTTTAACTTAAATCTAGCTTAATGAAAACCTAATAATATTGCAGTGGTAGGTTACGATTATAATAATATATGAGTTTTGGTACTCACCTTATGCGCGGTTAAATTTTCTGAGTTTTCATATATGCAATTCCGTTTTCGTTTCCGTTGTACTAGAGGCTACCTTCTACGGTGGTTTCCAGGTCTTGTTCTTAATCAATTGTTGTTGTTTCTACTTTGGGTGTACCTTCTTTGATTATGGAGGAAGGATCGTCAGGGGTTTTCTTTAAAAATCACCGTTTAACGAAGCGAGTTTGAGTTGGAGATGATTGTACCCCTGAGTGTGGTATGGATGATCAACCCAATCCCTCTCTGATGGAGCATTCGATGTCTGAATATGAACAAGGTCTTGTGCCGAATTCAACTTTTAGAGTTGAAAGTTTTCGTGACAAATTGATGAACAAGGTCAATTTGGGAGAAAACGTGGGAATTGATATATGTTCTCTTGATGCTGATTATGATGATTTAAATGATGTTGAAGATGTTCAATTTCTCATGGAGAATGTGGGCCAAGTGTTCAATTCTCTGATCGGGCTATGGATAGTTTATGTAAGCCTTGGAGAAATGCTCTGATTGTTAAATTGTTAGGTAAATCTCATACCTATAATTATCTCCATGCTAGATTACAACAGAAATGGAGTTTGAAAGGGGTACGGAAGTTGGTAGATCTGGTTAATGATTACTATGTGGTGAAATTTGATCTTGAAGAGGATCTAAACTTTGTACTGACTAGTTGTCCTTGGATTATCTTGGGACAATATTTGGTAATACAGAAATGGGGACCGGGTTTTTGCCTAGCCACTGCTCATATTACTTGTATGGTAGCGTGGCTCAGGGTCTTGGCTATTCAACTCGAGTGCTTTGACGTTGATCTTTGAAGCGGATTGGTAACTTGTTGGGCAAATTGTTAAAAATTGATTTGTTGACCACTGCATAGAATAGTGGTAAGTTTGCTAAGTTGTGTGTTGAGTTAGATTTAACTAAGCCTCTGGAGGCTTTTGTACAAATCAATCAAAGTTGGTACAACATTGAGTATGAAGGTTTGCCTGATATTTGTTACCATTGTGGAAGATATGGGCATAAACGAGAAAATTGTGAGTTGAGAGTTAAAGTGCTTGCTGATGTGAACATAGAGAGTAGGCTTCGTCAATAGAAGAGAATAATAAAAGAGAGTTAGTGGACTTTATTCAATATTTTAGAACTCGGGCTCGGTCCATCGGTTAGGCCTAAATGGGCTTCGACGAGCCGGGCCTAAAAAGCCCAACTGGGCCAGGGCCAAATGGGCTTAATAAAAAAACAAATTTGGAACATAGATGAAAATTGAAATTCATTCCATTCTTGTTAAAGTTTGAAAGGTTAGAACAAACCAAAATCTTCTTTTCAACTCCCAAGCTATGCAAAATCAAATTAGATTTACAGTGGCTGCCAAAATGATAACTTCTTCAATTCACTCACAATCTCATCAAAAGGATAACTTCAATTAAATGGCTGCCAAACCATTAAAGTATGATAATAAAAGTCCCAAGTCTAATACCGATAATACAATAAAAATCCAAGGTTTGGAAAAATAAAAGGTAGTCCTATTACATAACATTTCTACTTTCAAATTCAATGGTCTCATTTTCTGATTCACTACTAATGTCAACTTCACTGTGTGCCATCCAATTTGGTATTGATGCCTTAATGTTCATTAATTCTTCAGCTTGTTGCTCATTTTCTGCAGCATCTTGCTTTCTTGAATCTTCCAAGGCCCAAACTTTCAAGCAAATTAAAGCTTCAATTGTATTGGGACTCAAACTGGCCCACTTCTTGGATACAACTCTACCACCTGCACTAAAACATGATTCCGATTTTACAGTAGAAGCTGGAATAGTTAGCAAATCACGAGCCATAAGGGAAACAATAAGATATAGTGATTGATTGCTTTTCCTAGAAGATTAAATTGATTATCATCAGCAACCTCTATTGTTGGTAAATCAAGATAAAATTGTAACTCATAAGTGTTGGTGGAAGAAGAAGAAGAAGAAAAGGAAGATAGCTTAGCCCTTTTCAAGCTTTGCATAGAACTTCTCATAAGAGGGATAGATATAGAACTAGGAGTTTGGCTCAAGATGCTAGAAGTTACAATGATATTTTGCACATTTTGACATAGGGATGGCAACGGGTCAACTCGGGGGTGGGTATGCCATTCCCATACCCATTCCCGTTAAGCATTTTTCCCTCATCCCCACATTCATACCTGCAATATTCTAAACGGGGATACCCTATCCCCGCCTTCATTGGGGAACGGGTTCACCTACCCGCCCCATTATTGAAGAAAAACCAATAAAAAAACTACTTTTTTGAACGAGAAAAAAACACTATAAGCGCAAACATATGTATCAATCCAATTGTTATTAACTAAAAATCTAGACTGTGTAAAAAAATTAATACATATCAAAATTACACGTCCAAGACATGTTCATCATTATAGAGGTAGTCATCACACATCTCATGTCCAAGACATGTTCATCATTATAAAGGTAGTCATCACACATCTCAATCGCACAAAGTGATGTTTTCAACTTCTTCAGTGTAAGATCCCTAACACAAATAAAACAAAATGTAAATTTTACAATAATGTAGAGTAGGATATTAAACATCATTATCAATTATATAATATAATTCATATTTTTCCTCATTCTCAACATTATTATCAGATGTGCAACCCTGGGACAATGTTGTAGAGTTGGAACCTATTCACAATAAACATGAATAATTAGAAAATACTAAGTAACAATTACATTTAATAGTAAATTTATATAACATATTTTCAATACCTTTGATCTCATTCTATAGCCAATCTCGAGCACACATCAAGGCCTCCACAATTTTTGAATGAAGTTGATTATGATGGGGGCTTACAATTTTTCCACTAGTGCTAAATGCCAACTCTGAAGCAACTGTAGACACATGAATAGCCAAAATATCTCTAGCAATATCATGCAAAGTAGGATATTTGATGTCATTTGTTCTCCACCATGATAATATATCAAAATCAAGAGTCCTAGGTAAAAGAGACTCTTTCAAATAATGGTCTAGCTCTAATTTAACAAGCTAAACATTAGTTGTATTAGAAAGAAAAGATTCAAACTTGTGCATAGAGTTCCCAACTCCAACTTGATATGCCATCGATGAAGAGGTAGAAATTGAAGATTTAAAAAATTCATGAGTAATACTTGAATTAGACTTGGACTGATACTCTTTGACAATATCATAAGCCAATTTGGGTATCCTCTCAATTTCTAAGGAAGACTTCTCTTTATATATAAGAAGAAAATAAAACTTAATCAATGTCATCTTAAACCTTGGATCCAAAATAATTGCCAATCCCATCATGTCATGCATTGTATCCCAATATTTTTCATACTTTGTTACCAATTTTTAGGCCATCAATTTCACTTCATCTTGGTCAGACAAGAGCCAATCATAAATTGCCAACCTAATCTCACGAATGTGTGAAGAATAAAGGTTTGTTGTAGGATACTTGGTCCTAGAAAACAATTCAGTCACAATATAAAAAATTTGCAATTTTTCAACGATGATACTTGCCTTCGTCCAATCTTGCTTACTAGGAATAATTTTATATAGGGACTCATGTTGTCTCAAGCAAGGAAAATCATTTTTGTATATCATTGCCGTCTTAAGCATCAAATAGGTAGAGTTTCACATAGTTTTGCAATCTAGCTCTAATTGCTTAGTGCTCTCAATTTTCAATTGACGGGCTGCCTCAATAAATTTTTCTGATCTCTTTGGAGTGTTGACCAAAATGCAACACTAGAACGAAATTTCTCAATGCTAGTGTTGATAACATCCAAGCCATCCTTAACAATCAAGTTCAATATATGTGCACAATAACGCATGTGAAACAAACTTCCATCGAACAACAGTGAGCTAGAAATTTTTTCTAACAATGTTTCAATCATGGAATCATTAGTTGTGCAATTATTTACAGTCACAGTGGATAACTTACGATCAATGTTCCAATCTAGCAAACAATCCATCAAAGCACTAATAAGAGTCTTAGCTGTATGTGGACATGGCACATACATAAATCTAGTACAAAAAATAGAAGAAAAAAAGACAAATTGGGTGGTGGGGGCCCATATTGACTATCATGAGGTCTTTTCTTGTAGCTGGTATATTCATCGGTTTTTCCTTGATTCATTCTTTCATGAATTGTTGAAAATGAAAAAAAGTTCATTAAAATTCACGATCTAATAAATCAAATAATTCAAAATGCATTTACAATGAAAAATACGTTAAAAGTTTTATTTCAAAATTAAATAAATTACCTCACAAGTCGACTTTGCAAGTTCCAAGATTCATCAATGAAATGAGATGTGACGGCCATAAATCCTCTCTTTTGGTTATTTGAGGTCCACATATCAATTGTAATTGCAATTGTACTTTGATTTGTCTCCAATAGCTTCATTGTTCTTTCACTCTCATACTCAAATATTTTAAGGATGCCACTCTTAATTGTGTTTCAAGAAACCATCTTAAACAAGGGTTGCAAAGCCATTGAATATCTTCTAAAATCAACATGTTCACTATGGACATCGGGCACTCATACGAAATATTAATACAAGCAAGCTCCTTCCTTGCATTTTGTTGATCAAAATTATACGTACCAAGCTTGACACCCCCATCAAGTGATTTAGTAGGATGCAACAAAGACTGCTTTATATCTCTTTGCTTCCTCAAATGACATATTTTGAAATGATCATGCAAATATGTAGTTCCATTTTTCCTTCCAGCCGATAGCTTTTCCCCATAGTTATTACACAATGCTTTCCACACATCTCCAATATTTTATTTTTAAAAATGATTCCAAACAACATATCTTAACTTTCTTTTATTTTGACTGTTATCATCACACCCACCAGAATCTTGGTTTGGGTCTTCATCAGTTGGTTGTGCAATGTGTTTTTGGTTCTCATCCTCATTCTCAACTCTTATTGAGCATTTAATTGGTGTCTCCATATTTGGAGAATCTTGTTGTTGAGTACCACCGTCAAAGTCCAATACGTTCTCAATATCAATGTCTATCTATGAATATGATGATCAAGAAATCTATTAATAGGTAAATATAATGAATAATGTCTAAGCATAAACTAAGATATAGTATTGGTAAGATATGAAAACTAAAGACTAAACAAAAAAATAATATTATCAATGGTTAAAAGTTCGAATCGAGTACCTAGGATAGTGATGCTTGCTGTATGTTGATAATCTACCCATTTGACTTTGAAAGAAGGAAGGGTGCAAATGGTCCAAGCCTACGTGGGAGAGAGCCCTAGATGTCCACTGTAAGATTTATAAACAAAAACACTAGGGCAATATAATGAAATCTCTTTAATAATATATTTATATTTAATAAATAAATAGAGAAGATTTCTTGTTATTATAGAGAGCCCTAGATGTTGGCTGATTTCCTATTACTATATTCGCACAGTTGAAGAGATTTCCTATTATTATATATACTCTTTAATAATATATATATATATATATATATACAGTCCCCTTCAGTTGAATCTCTTTTAATGACATCTTATGGCTGTGATTTTTTTAAATGTTTTAACCCGTTTTAACACTCCTGACTCGAAAAAAACACACACGATGGCTGAAGAAACCTAAGGCACGCACGAAGAAGAGGAAGAGCCCATTTTTCCAAGACGAAGGAAGAGCTGCCATCGAGAGTTGAGCTTGTGAGAATTCTATGCCAATCAAGTAGGTGTATCCACAGCGGCGTTAATGTTTCGTTCTAAATCTGGGTTGTGATTTTCGAATTGGGGTTCTGCGATGAGTTTTTAGTTTTGAAAATTTCTGGGCAAGGTTGAGATTACACCTGATTTCTTGTGGGTTTGTTAATTTTGAGTGAATGACAATGAGTTGGTTCTAGGACTCGCTATTTAGAGAATGAGTTTGTAAAATTTTCATTATTGACTTATTGTTGTTGTTGTTGCTGTTATGATATTTGAATTGAGTTCTAATGGGCATGAAGAGAAAAAAAATAACAAGGACAATTTCATATTATGATATTAAATAGGGAGTTTCACTAAAACACCCAAAATGGAGGTTGAAATTATAAAAAAATCCAACACCCAAAACACTTTATAAACACACCCAAAACCCATCATTACACACACTCAAAACTCATTTATAAACACACCCAAAAAGTTGACTTTGGGGTTGATTTTGGGTGTGTTTCTATGTTTAATAGTACTTGGGTTTTTTTATAAATACATGTCTAGGATTGAGTTTATTTATAAATTTATATATTAAATAGTGCATGGGCTGTATAACTTAGAATTATTTAGTTTTTTGTTCCTTAAGATGTACGTGAAAATTGGTTTATAGAGCCAAACCTGTCAGCCTTCAACTTTATAATAATGGAAAGCTTTCATTAGTTATGACATCCTTCTTAAGCTTTAGGCATAAATGCTTACTAATGTGTTGAGTTGACATCCTTCCTGTGGGATTCAGACTTTGATTTGTGATTTTTTTTTTTCCACATTTATGTCAATTTCCTATTCTTTCTGTTGATTTCGATTGGGTTTTCATGTGTTCTTTTCTAAGAAGAAAAAAAAAGAATTGTTGTGGGTTAGTTCTACGACTTACTAATATGCAACAAATAGAGAATGAGTTTGTATAAATTCATGTCATTTACGTATTGTTTTGAGGTAATGGATATAACTAATTAGTCTGCAAAGACGATGATTTTAATTAAAAAATTTATGTTATCTAGTGAAAGTAGATGATTTTAGTGAGCCTAAACAATTTTAGCATAAAGAATTGTAAGCCAAGTACAGATTACTATAAAAGTGGCTTTAGCACCTTAAATAAAATGTAACTGTTTGTTATGGTAAACAGAAAGAAAAAGGTCACTTTCCTTCCTTGTCTCTAAAGCACATGTTTCAATGTGTGCCAGTAAAGCCTAATGATTTAATATTTTTATTCTGCAACAAACCTTGTTGCTTACCATGTTGCTTCCTCTCCAGTTTCAATGATGGTTCTTTTATTGGAACTACAAAGTGTTTGAGTTTTTATATATGTCCATTATAATTCTAACTTATGATATGAAATTCGATTGGATGCAATAGATAATAGAATTCAGTTCCTTTTATTTATTTATTATTATTTTTAAGTAAGATGATATTTCAATTATGTTGAGTTTAGTAACTTGCTTCTTTTACTTCAATAAAGATAAATATAATAGAATCTCTTAACTGATTTGTTGATGTTCATAATACTTATTTCACTTATGTATGACCGTGATAATAAACTTTAAATATGTTGTCTTTGATGAAGCCATTAAAATTACTATAAATGCTTTGAAGTACTTAGAGTGTATCTATGTTTTAGATGCTTATAGTGTTTGAGTTATATGAAAATTTTCTAATTGTGGGAAGAAAATATGATAATTGAAGGTATTTATATGTTTTTTTTGTTTTTGTTTCCTTGCAGGCTATATGGCTAAAACGAACCAGATGATCATTTTTGCACGGAAATGTTAAGTTTGGCTTTAGTAGATGGAGGCCGTGGCTCAGAGTTTCTATGAAATCATGATCATTTATGTTTTAGTGATACTTCTTCTGTGAAACGTGTAAATTATATGAGCAATAGATATCTCAATGCCTTAAATTAGATTAAGGTGATGTAAATCTAACGTTTGTTTGTTGTATCAAGGTAATGTCACTTGAAACCTGTAATTATCAACGTTTGATAGTTGAAAGAGGTTTATGGCAGTTTAGAGCTATTCATTTGTTGCCTTACAACTTCAAATTTCTGCATAATTCACGAAAGCCACACATGCTAATGTTCCTAAATTGACTTGAAAGTCATATGACAAATCATCACTGTGCGCATATATTTTCTGCAAACAAACTCATCTCATCAACCATAAATTTATGATCATTATTATTTCCACACTGAATATGAGCAGCACTTTCTTCTGGATTAACATGCCCCCAACAACTACTGAACACAGAGAAGTTTATATACAACCCCAAAAGTATTACAAACATTTTAATGAAAACAACTAAATCATGTTTGCTCCTTCGAAGCTCTTCTATAGAAATTTGCCACAACCATACGCGCATTTCAAATCAAAACATTCTAATTCATATTTGTGAGAGAAAACACAAGGAAATTGCCACACTATGAACTAAAATAAGTTTTCATTACTAAGATAAAATAAACTTGATAACATCGAGTATTCATTACAAAAGGGAAAAACAATTATGTACAACAACCCACAAAAAAAAACATCATATTACAGAGAAGAAAAGAAAAGAAAAATCAGAATAGAAGATGCAATATTGCTGGCTAAAAATGGTACATATACTTAGGGGTGGTTGCGGTTCGGTAACCGCGAACTTTTCCTTGAACCGCAAACCAACCGACTATTTGCGGTAATGTGATTTTTGAAACCGCAAACTGACCGATTTTTACGATTTACTGCGGTTACTGTGAATTAATGGTTTAAACCGATTTGATTATTTTGGGCATAAATTATACAATTTTAGATATTTAAGTGTGGTCTTTTTGTGTCATAAAAATTTAATCTTCCACACTTTTAAGCCTAGGTTTGATGCTTCTTTTGAAACTTTTTGAGTTCAAGTATACTTTAACCAAAAATATAAATTCACAACCTCAACTTCTTAAGCATATATAAATTTGCAACCTAAAGAAATAAATTCACAACCTCAACTTCTCAAGCATTCACAACCTAAAGAAAAATCCAATTCAAAGTTAATTAAAGTTACAAACTAAAAGGAGAACTTAAGTGTAGGTGGTGGTGAGTGGATTTTATTATAAGAAGAAGCTCTTCTTTATGAGTTGGAGTGAAGGTTGTGTTTCGGGTGTTTCGGTTTGTGTTTGGGGGATTAGAGGCATTAGGTGTGTTAGAATGGCTAGACTCCATCTATAACACAACACAACATAAAAACATATTAATAATAGATTAAACTCAACCAAATTAAAACACAACATCTAACTACTAAAATGCAATTTTTCTAAAAATATATTTGAGGTTTGCGGTAACCGCGAGTTGCCAAAATCACATACCGCAACAACAACTACAATTGCGGTTCTATTTCTAAAAACGCAATTTTCGGTCAGTTTTTAGCTATTGCAGTTCCAATGCGGTATAATGTTGGTTGGTTTTTGTGGTTTTTCAATTTTTCGGTCTAAAATGCCACCCCTACATATGCTGCAATAGTGTCGCACCTCTGCTGCTTCCCTTGGTAGAGACTCGAGTGCAATCCAAGGAAGCTTCATCCTTATGAGGGTAGCAGCAACATCAGCAGGTAATTCAACAATTGATTTCACAGTTTCATTATAAAAGCCTCATCCTTATGCAGCAGAAACAAAAGCAGATTTCTATTATCTCAGGTACAAATTCCAGACTTAATGCTAAATACCAACTGCTAACAGAAGAGAGACCATATACACTTCATCTCATTTAGACGAGAGACCATATACACTTCATCTCATATGGCATATCTACTAACAAAATCCTTCAGCAAATTCTCAAGAGTTATATATGAAAACAAATAAATAGAAAATGTAAGCATCAACGAATAGCAAACTTTAGTAGTGATTAAACCTTGTAATGGAACTTTCCATGAAAGTGTGAATCCCACAGGAAGGATGTCAGCTCGACACATTAGTAGGCATTTATGCCTAAAGCTGTAGAAGAAGGATGTCATAGTTAATGAAAGCTTTCCATTATCATGAAAGTTAAGACTTTAAAGTTGAAGGTTGACAGGTTTAGATTTGTAAATCAAATTTTACATCTTAAGGAACACAAAACTAAATAATTCTATGAGGCATACAACCCATGCACTATTTAATATTAGAATATAAAATCGTCCATGTAATTTTTTTTTTCTTCATACTCATTAGAACTCAATTCAAATATCATAACAACAATAACAATAAGTCAATTATGAAAATTTTACAAACTCATTCTCTGAGTAGCAAGTCCTAGAACCAACCCATTGCCATTTACTCAAAATTAACAAACCCACAAAAAATCAGGTGCAATCTCAACCTTGCCCAGAAATTTTCAAAATTAAAAAACCCATCGCAGAACCCCAATTCGAAAATCACAACCTAGATTTAGAACGAAACATAAACGCTGCTGTGGACACGCCTACCTGATTGGTATAGAATTCTCGCAAGCTCAACTCGCGATGGTAGCTCTTCCTTCGTCTTGGAAGGGTGAGCTCTTCCTCTTCTTCACGCGTGCCTTAGGTTTCTTCAGCCATGACATGTTTTTTTTTTCTTGGGGTCAAGAGTGTTAAAACGGGTTAAAACATTTAAAACAACCATAGCCACAAGATCTCAATAAAAGAGATCCAACGACTGAGCGCCCCATCCCTAAAATAACACTATTTGAGGGATCCCTCAACTGAAGGGGACTATATATATATATATTCTTAATGGGTCGGGTTCAGGTTGGGGATTAAAATATCATCTTCGTCCCTTCCCGATCACCATACCCTATAATTTCCCCATACTTGTCCCCATACCCGACCAATTAGAGTCGAAACCCCACGAAGACCCTTACCCGCGGGGAAAATTGTCATCCCTATTTTGACCCACATAATCAAACATAACCCTCCTCTTGTAAGTATCAAATAACTGAAATAATAAAGTCTTTTAAGATAAATTTTTTGACTCAATGGTTAATTGATCAATTCCCATCATCTTTAACCATTCATCAATTGCAAATAATTTAAACCTACGGTCCATCATAGTAGCAAAGCAAAAAATAGCAGGAAACTCTTTCTAATATTTATCAAATTTACTTTTCATTTTAGTCAAAGCAACCTTAAAAACAAAGAATTCAACATATGCAACAAATGATCCATGAATATCTGTTAAACAATTTATAACAGGACTTGAAGTAGGATAATACACACTAGAAAATATGTTGGTTGAAGAACAAAAATTTGAAAAAACCCACAAAAAAGTTGTGCTATTGTCCAATCTTCTTCATTAGGTACTTGTAAATAACAAGAACGTGATTGATTTACCCATTGAACATACCTATTCAAATGAGCTTTATATTTTATAACAACATGTAAAAGCTCATATGTGGAATTCCGCCTATGAGGCACATTAATATCTATATTTTTATTTCCCATATTGAAATAACTACAACATTTTACCCAAATTTCATGTCTTTTGTTAGATGAATTCAGGCTACATACAATATCAGTAATTTTATCAATAGATGGAGATAAAACTTTAAGTCCATCTTGCACAATCAAATTCAATATATGACAACAACAACGTACATGAAACAATGAAACAAATTTTCTTGCACAAAATCAAGCAAAAGAGATGACGGAAGTATACTTGCAGTTGAATCATTATTTGATGCATTATCTAATGATATAGTAAATATTTTGTTGTGAATGCCCCAAGACAACAATTCATCAAATATATGAGTTGCAAGTGACTCTCCGATGTGTGGGTACTCAATCATTTTAAAGCAAATTATCCATTTATTCAAACACCACTCTTTATCGATAAAATGTGCAGTAAGTGACATATAACCCATTTTGTGTCGTAATGATCAAACATCATAAGTTAAACATATTTTTTAATCAAGTTTTTCAAAAAAAAACATGCAAATTACTCTTTTCTTTACCAAATTTTTTCATCACATCTCTCTTACATGTAGAGGCTGAAATTCCTTTTATTGAGGACAAAATGCATACTGAATCATGCCCTTGAAGTCATGGCTATCAACAAATTTAAATGCTAGTTCAACTCTAATAATAAAATCCACAACTTCTTTACGAGCAACAACATGATCATAAACAACATTTGTCAAATTTCTAACAACATCAGCATTTAATAACATTTGACCTGGACTTATCCTAGCTTGTGCAGCTTCATGCTGTTTTAAATGACGAGTTAAATGACTAGTACCACTACTCGGATTACCAACCAACAAAGTATTATCACATTTAGCCTCAATGACTGGTTTACCATTTTCAATTTTGTTAACCCTTTCAAAATAAGACCAAACTTTACTTGTTAATCTAGGTGTACTTGCACTAGGTGATTGTGAAGATGGAACAATTTCATTTATAGTTTCATCCAGACGTGTCTCACTAGCAGTATCCATTTGGATGATATTAAGAAAATAAAGACAAATGAAAGGTGTTACATGATAAATAGCAGCATAGCCAATATGCTAAATAGCAAAAACTTTACTTTTCTGGGTATTTCCTGGAATAAATAAATAAAGCAAAGCAAGAACTCATTAATAATCAAATTTGTGTTGAGCACGCTTGTACAGAGCAGAAGGTTATATTAACAAACTAAAACAATTGACATTTCCTTACATTTCCTACCAACAACTAAAGAAAATAAAAGAAAGACTTGTTATCCCTAAAAAAAGAAGATACAACCTTACAGACTCTTGCAACAAAGTGAAAACTAAGATTAGCATCTGATTTTCATATTTAAAAAATAAAAGTCATTGACGAGGCATAGGTGGAATTGAAAATTAAACATATATTTCTAAATTAGTAAGTGCCATATATTATATACATTGATTAAAACATTTGGTCAAAAAAGACTTTACATAAAAAAAATAAAGTAAACAAAGATGAATGATTATCAGTCCTGTAGTAGACGACACACAATTACAAGTATGAATCCTAATATGTTAAGATGAAAAAATAATGGAAAACAAAAGATAAAAGATAGAAGATATGTTGGGCAATTGCCTGTTCCATCTTTTTCAATTCAGCCTATTCTACGTGGAGTTCCTTCTTCTTTGCTTGTAAACTCTACGGTAAAAAGAAAAATAAAGAACAAGAAATCATTGCTTGGTGACAAAAATAAATAAATCATTGATCATGAATAACATATAGAAAACTTTAAAATATGATTGAACATCTTGCATATGCTGAACAACCTTTGAACACATTGGATTTCAACATCCTCCTTAACTTTTCCCAGCAAAAGCAAAAACAATACCCAAAAAAAAAAAAAAAAAAAAAAAAAAAAAAAAAAAAAGGAAGACACATAAGCACATAGCCCTGAGTCCTCACAACAATAAATAAATTCATGAACTCAGTGATAATCAAACCTCAACACTTATACAATATGCCAAATTAACAAAATAGCCAAGAAATCAAGATATATTACCAAGAGAATGATCTTAAAATAAACAATAAATCAAGATGTATACATCAATTATACCTATTGGACTTGGATATGCAGTGGCAAATGAACAGCTAAGGAGAGAGAGAGAGAGAGAGAGAGAGAGAGAGAGAGAGAGGAGAGAGAGAGAGAGAGAGAGAGAGAGATGAAGATAAAAGAGGGGTGGAGTAGAGAGTGTGGTTAGACCGTATGCCTATTTTATATGGAGGTATTGGACCTTTCCTAATACACCAGACCAAAGCAACTGTTACAAACCCACTAAACCAAACCCAAATATATATTTTTTTTCCTAGGGAGTATTCACCACCCAACCAAGTTATAATATTATTTACAATTAAATTTATATATATATGCGGGCCTAACGGGCTGGGCTTTTGTGGGTGGGCCAGGCCGAGCTTTCTTGGGGGTAAATGGGCCAACCTATGGGTTGGATTGGGCTTCAGACATCCAAGCCCAAGTCCAACCCATTAAATAATGGGCTGAGCCGAGCCTTTTCTCAATGGACCGGCTGGGCCAAATGATGAGGCCTAACAGAGAGTATAGTTGGTGATGATTCAGATAAAATGAAAACTGATTCTGCCAGGGCTAGTGAGAATGATTCTTTGGCTGATTCTGGTTTAAGAAGTTCATGGATGAATGTTCAATCTCGAAGGCGACCTAAACTTGATTTTAAAGTTTTTGGTGGTCAGGGTTCTAGTGCAAAGGTTAAGGGCTCACGTTTTGATGCTCTTAGAAGCATTAATGACAGTTTTGGAAGAGATGAGGAGATTAGTGATGTGTTTGTTGAGCAGGACAAGTCCCATTTTAATAGTTCCTAATATGGAGCATGGCAAGAAAGTATGGACTAAATCCAAGAATGCTAAGCCCATATTTAGAAGTGCATTGACTAATATTTCCAATATGCTTTTTGAGGGGAAAGTCTGTGGTGATGTAAGTGTCAAGAACTAGTGTTGGTCCTTCACAAGTGTTTGCTGGAACTGTAGCTCGTATTGGAAAGATGGTTGTTTAGGGAAAGATATTTGATAGTTCCATCCCTGTTAGTGATCAAATCACTAGTTAGGTCAGTGATCAAAAGAGTCATCATGAGAAATGTGTATACATCTTTGGTCATCAACCGCCTAATATAAGTGAGAAAATATGGGGAGCTCTGATTCTAAGGGTGATGAGGATACGTTGAACTCTAATGTTTCTGATAGTTTGTGTCAAGTTGATAGAATGGATCTTTTGGAAGGTTAAGCTAGTCTTTGTGGTGGGAATTTGGCAGGAAATGCCTTTAGCGATGGTGGAGGTATGACTGTTGGTATTAGAAAAAGGGTTTAGCCCTTGGGTTCCTCTTATCTTTCTAGTTATCTATATGAATATTGTTTGTTGGAACGGTCGAGGTGCTGCTTGCACAAAGTTTAAGACTCATATGATGTATTTGATCCACACTCATCATATGGACATTTTGTTCATTTGTGAGCCTCATATAAGCAGAGGTAAAGCTGCTTCGATTACTAAATCCCTAGGTTTCTCTAATTTTGAAATTGTGAATGCTAATGGTTTTTCTGGGGTTTATGGTTGCTATGGGATGCCACTAAAGTTCATGTTGATATTTTGGGGACTTCAGAACAATCTATTTTTACTTCTATGGCTTAGCCTGGCCAATCTCCTTGGTTGTTTATAGCTATGTATGCTAGCCCTTGTGGTATTAAAAGAGCTAAGTTATGGGAGTATCTAAGTTTTATTGATGACTGTCAACATTTACCTTGGTTAATTGCTGGTGATTTTAATGAAATGTTGAATGTGAATGATAAAGGGTTTAGGGTTTAGGAGGAGCTCTTGTTTGTAGATTGAAAGGTTTTAGAAGCTAGTTTGATTGCAATGGTATGGTTGATTTGGGTTTCTCAGGCCCCAAATTTACTTCGAATAATAAGAAAGTCTTTGAAAGGCTTGATCAAGCTATATGTAATTTGGAGTGGAGGGGGTTGTTTGCTGAGGCCACTGTGAAACATTTTCCTAGAACCAAGTTGGATCATAATCCTATTAAGATTTGTCTTACTTCGTGTTTTTCAACTCCCCCTATGTTAAGGCCCTTTAGATTTGAAGCGATGTGGCTACAACATGAGAAGTTTAATGAATATATTTATACAAATTTATAAATAAACCCAATCCTAGACATGTATTATAAAAAAAACCCAAGCACTATTTAAACATAGAAACACACCCAAAATCAACCCCAAAATCAATAATTGTATATTTTTTGGGTGTGTTTATAAATGGGTTTTGAGTGTGTGTAATGATGGGTTTTGGGTGTGTTTATAAAGTGTTTTGGGTGTTGGGTTTTTTTATAATTTCAGCCTCCATTTTGGGTGTTTTAGTGAAACTCCCATATATTTATGAATCTTGACGTTATTGCTATGGAGACGACTTATGCCTTAATTGAGCCTCTTAAACATTGAAATATTAATGTCTTTGGACATTTGTGCAAAAGAAAAAGTTGGTTGTTGGCTCGAATTGTTGGTATCCAGAAAGTTATATGGAAGGAGCCTAATAGGTTTCTTAGTAATTTGGAAGCCTCTTTGATTGATGATTTCAATAATGTTCTTCAGCAAGAAGTTGTGTTTTGGCAACAAAAATCGAGAATTACTTGGCTACAAGATGGTGATAGGAACACCAAATTTTTTTCGTACTACTACTATCATAAAAAGGAGAAGAAATAAGATCGAAAGGTTAAAGACTGCTAATGGTATTTGGATCGAGGAGCTTGTTGATTATGTGGTTGACTCCCTAACCTTTTTCCCCTTATTGATGTGGCTGATCTGCATGGTTTGGTTCAACAATTAATTTGGTTGAGGTTAAGACTAGATCTATGTAATATTGGTGGGTTTAAAGCTCCTGATGTTGATGGCTTCCCTGCATATTTTTATCAGAGTTAGTGAAATGAATTTGCTGGTGATATTTTTCAAATGGTGGTGAATGCTTTTAAGGAGTGTCGAATCCCAGAGAAACTTAACTGTACTCTAGTCACTTTGGTCCCTAAAGTTGACAACCCATTGACTATGGTGCATTTTCGACCCATAAGCCTTTGCTTTACCCTTTATAAAGTTATTTCTAAAGTTCTGGTTACTAGATTAAAACATTTTTTTGCCTCATATCATTAGCCCTAACTAGGTAAGTTTTGTGCCTAGTAGGCAAATCACATACAAGATACTTATTGCTCGTTGATGCATAAATTTAAGTTGTCTAAGGGAAAGAAAGACTTTATGACCTGGAAAATTGATTTGTCTAAGGCATATGACAAATTAAATTGGAAGTTTGTTGAGCATGTGTTAGTGGAGTTGGGGTTACCTTGTCCTATAACTAAATTGATTTTGAGTTGTGTATCTACTGTGATGTATCAAATTTGCATGAATGGTGAGCTTACTAATCATTTTCTTCCTAAGAATGGCATTAGACAAGGATACCCTTTACCTCATTATCTCTTTGTGATGTGTATTGAGAAGCTATCTCATCTTATTTTTGATTCTGTTAACAAAGGAGTTTGGAAACCAGTTAAGTCTTCACAATCTGGCCCAACTGTGTCTCATTTATTCTTTGCAGATGACCTGGTTCTTTTTGATGAAGCTAATTCTACTCAAGCTAGGGTGCTAAAGAGTTGTTTGGAGAGGTTCTGTAGTGCTTCTGGGCAAACAGTGAATTATGATAAATCTGTTATTTTCTGCTCACCAAATATGAGTAAGGAGACAACTAAGGAGGTAAGTCTTATTTGTTGCTCTCCTTTTACTGAGGACCTTGGTAAGTATTTGGGGCATGCCTATGTTGCATTCTAGAATTACTAAAATAACTTATGGCAGTTTAATTGATAAAGTACATAAGTGGTTGCTTCTTGGAAGTCAAAGTTTCTTTCATTGGCTGGTAGAGAAACTCTTATACAAGCTATCACTTTTGCTGTTCCTATTTATGCTATGCAGACCTCCAAGTTGTTTGTTAGTGTTGTGTAAGAGCTGGATTAATTAAATAGTAATTTCTTTTGGGGTGGCAGTGAGAAAAAGTATAAGATCCACCTCTGTCAATGAGATTTAGCTTGTTGTCCTAAGAACAAGGGGGTTTAGGTTTAAAAAAAAACTACTTCCATGAATCAGGCCCTCTTGGCTAAAGTTAGGTGGAGATTACATAAAAACGACAAGGGCTTATGGGCTAAGATTTATGAGTCAAAATATCTTAAAGGGAAGTATGTCTTAGATTCTTCTTTGATGATCAGACAAGATTGTTCTACCACTTGGAAGGGTGTTATGTATGGGGTGGAGTTGTTAAGGCAGGGAATGGTTTGGAGGATTGGTAAGGGGGATACTATTAAATTTTGGAAAGACAGTTGGCTTATTGATAAGCCTTTATCGCAACATGATGGGGTCTTGCATATTGAGGATATAGATTGCTCTGTATCCAATATTTTTTTTTCTTTTTTTAAAGATAAGTGGTGGGATCTGGATAAATTAAGAAGAGCTTTAACTGAAGATCTTGTTCAACATATTGTTAACTATCCTGTGGGTTAGATAGTAATCTGCAAGATTGCCAGATTTGGAAAGGAACTGCTAATGGAGTTTATTCTGTAAAAACCGCTTACAATCTGTTCTTTAATGGTCCTTCATGGCCTGATTATAGTTTTAGATCGTTGTGGAAACTAAAGATACCTCCTAAATTGCAGATTTTTGCTAGGCTTATTGCTCAAGGTAAAATTCTATCCAATGAGCAAAAAGTTAGAAGACAACTGACATTTGATGCTTCTTGTGGTGTTTATGAGTGGCCTATTGAAACTACATTACATCTTCTTCGTGATTGCTATAAGGCTAGAGGTATATGGAATTCTATTTTAATGCCTAAACATCAGGGCCATTTGTTTCAAATGGAATTTCTGCCATGGTTTCAGACTAATCTTCTCTCTCAGGTAGTTTGGTGTAGTAATATTCCTTGAAGTTTGGTGTTTATCTTCACTTGTTGGTATGTGTGAAAATGGAGAAATCACCAATTTTTTCAAGGGGATGAAGATGTGCTTTTTGATCCTAAACAACTTATTGTTCGTACTGTCCATGAGTGGTTTGAGGCTTCTCATATATTGAGTAAGGATAATCATAAAGTTCATGTTGATCTAAAGTGGGAACCTCCTATTTCTGGTCAGTTCAAGTTAAATGTTGATGGGTCAAGGAGGAATGGCTATGGACATATTGGTGCTGGATATTTGATTAGAAGTTTCTCTAGAGATTGGGTCATTGGTTTTGCTGTGAACATGGGGAATGGGCAAATTATTGAGGCATAAATCTGGGGATTATTTTTTGGGTTGAAGCTTGCTGTGGATAAAGAGATTAATAACCTTGTTGTTGAAATGGATTCAATACTTGCTGTCCAATTGATCCAGAAGTAGGGCATTACTGATGTTCATCCTTTTGCAACCTTAGTTGCTAGTTGCTGGGAGTTGATGCATGAGATTAATTGTTGCAGTGTTTATCTTTGTTGATGCTCCAGCTTGGGTTCAGACTAGTTTGATTGATGATTTGCTAGGAGTTACTAGAACTCGTCTAGTTTCTATTGATATGTTAGTGTAGGTTGTTCTTTGGGGTTTATCCCCCCTTTTTCATAAATAAAAAAAAACGTAATAATATTCAAAATTTCAGTAAAAGTATGTGCAATGAAAGATTAGCTTTGAATTAAGATATTATACTTGGTTGGCTCAATTCGATTTATCATTACTTATGCCACATAATAAGCGAGATAACGGATCTCGACTAACCCAATGGGCAATCTTCACATCGTCCATAATGGACCAGTCATCCAAAGACTGTATAAAAGCTACCCTCCTTAGTCTAACTTAGGTATTGGAGGTTATTTGGCTCACACCAACCCAGTGTGCACATAGACTCAATTATCATTATCTTCTTAGTTTTTAAGGTACAAAGGTCTTCCACAGACATCGGAACATTGTTGTCCCACAATAATAATAATAACTGTTGCACTCAATTGTAAATAAGGGATTCTTCTCCATTCAAGGTTAATAGTGACAACAAAATGTTACAAGTCTAACTTATTAGGTTTTTTTTAATCCAAAGATGTTAACCCGAACTTTTACGGCTTGTTTTGAAAAGGGCTTATTCTAGTAGCTTCTACAAAGAAGCAATTTGATGTTTAGCTAGCACACTTAAAAGTGCTTTTATACTACATAAAAATGATTTGATAATTTGTAAAGTATTTGTTTGCCAAAATAAAATCAAGGGTTATTTACTGTAGACGTCCTTGAACTATGGCCCCAGTTGCAATTGGGTCCGTGAACTAATTTTTGAGGCAATGACATCCTTTAATTGGACAAATAGTTGCAATTGGGTCCTACTGTCCAACTCTGTCAATTTGTCCGTCAAAGTGAGGGATAAAAGCGTCATTTTGAGTCTGAAGAAAAAAACTGAAAAAATAAAATAAATCAATAAATCAATAAACTTAAAAATAAAAATCCATCTATCTTTCGCTCTGTCTCTCCCTCTCTCTCGCAACCCATTCCCCCCTTAAAACCCAGATCACAACACAATGCAGAAAAATGATTTGTATGCATGAACCAGATTCAAAATCGAACCTGTATACAAGGAGTTAAAAGCAAAAGCTGCAAAGCCCAACTGAACTGTACACTAGCGGCGACCGTACAGCTGAGAATAAGAGTCGTAAGAGTATTGTGTTTGTGTCTGGGTTGACTCGGCGGTGGCGAGAGGTCGCCGGTCCCATTCAAAACCTTAGGGGATGAAGACGAAGAGGAATTAAGGTCAATCTGATGATGAGCCCCGTCCGTTCCCATCATTTCCACCTCCACCTCCCTCAGGTTTCTGTACGGCACCCGGATGGAACTTGAGTCCGTCTTCCCTGCCATGGCGACTCGGTTTCAGTGACTTAGTAATGGCTACGACTCAGAAGCTCAATTTCCTACGCATCAAACTGTAAAACGGTGCAGATCTAGGTCATCGCATGTAGATCGAACTCCAGCATTGGAACTGAGAAGAATAGAGCGTGTGAGATTTGCAGGTCGGTCAAAAAATTTGGGCGAGTGTGCGATGGTTCTAATCGCATTTCAGCGGTAGATTTATGTTGCATCACAACACAATGAAGGTTCCTCTTTCGCTCTGTCATTTTTCTGCATTGTGTTGCGAGAGAGAGGGAGAGGCAGAGCAAAAAAGAGAGGGATTTTGATTTTTAAGTTTATTTATTTATTTTTTCAGTTTTTTTCTTCAGACTCGAAAGGACGCTTTCACCCCTCATTTTGACGGACAAATTGACAGAGTTGGACGGTAGGACCAAATTGCAACTATTTGTCCAGTTAAAGGATGTCATTGCCTCAAAAATTAGTTCACGGACCCAATTGCAACTGGGGCCATAGTTTAAGGACGTCTACAGTAAATAACCCTAAAATCAATTTTGTTAATGAGAGAATACCAAATTTTCATCAGATATTATGAACTCAAAAAGCTCTTTCGAATGAAATTGTTTTCATCTTAGAATCTTTTATCATCTATATAATATAAATGGTTATAGTTCGTACAAATTCTTTTTTGTTTATCTCTAATACCTAATTTAAATTCTATAATAATAGAAAACATGGGAAATAAAATTTAAGATTTTTAAAAGAAATAAGAAAATATGACTTAATGAAACTATAAGAAAAGAAAGAAAAAACTATGAGAAGTGAAAAATGAGAAATAAGGACTTCCCCAAATAAGATTGATGCTAATTTCTTGAATACAAAAAAATGGAATTAACGAGACATAAGATTTGTAATTCTCTCACGTTCATCATCCATCTCTCATTCATGATTTAAATTTTGTTCTTCAATTGTCTCTTTACCTCTAATCTCTTCCGCTTTTGTAGAGACAAATAACTCATCATCATCATCATAAAGTTGAAACTAGTGATAAATTGTGGAGATCCATTAAAGCAACAACAATTTATACTTGTTTTTTTATTTATGAAAATTATGCTTTTGTTCTATCATTCTCCAACAATTTAAGCCATTTAGAAACAAATACAACACATCTATAGACATCAACTGATAAAATTCATCATCACGCACACTCATATGTAGAAGAAGAGTGTGTATTGTTGTGACATCTATAAAAATGAAAAAAAAACATATCTTTTATATATATATATATATATCAATGTATATTAAAATAACACTTTTAACAACATTACATCAAAAGCATGGCCTCATATTTATGTTCATACCCTCATAATTTTTTATTTTTTATTTCAGACGAAGAAAATGAAAATCCTTTGAGTGCAAGAGTCCACACAAATAAAACAAGAAGCATCTAACCAATCAGACCAATTTTAACCGCGAATCTCAGTATCTTACAGTTATTCGACGACAAATTAACCGGACCAGCCAGTGATACCGTGCCAAACAACAACGGCTACTTTACCCATTATAGCCAGTAACAACGCGCCCTCCACCCCAACGGTCACATTTTCTCATTTGTCCTCTAACCCATTTCTAAAAACATTCTGTCGCTCACTCACAACGTTTTAATTTGTTTCGAAAATCCAAACAAACACCCTCCTCTCTCCCCTATAAATTCATCTCCTTCTTCCTCAATCTCTCAGAACCATAACACTTTCAACCCACAACAACAACTACAGTCTGAGATTTGTTGTTCGATTTTACAAGATTTCCCAAGATGCATAAACTTGTTCTACTCTCTCTCCTTCTCTTCTCTGTCTCACATTTCAATGTGGTACAAGCAGACAATGCGCCTGCTCCTTCTCCCAAGCCCTCCACAACCACGCCAAAGACGCCGTCACCACAGCCACAACAAACACCACCACCGCAACCCTCTAAGGCTTCTCCTCCTGCCACTACTCCGGCCACTACTCCCGCCACTTCTCCGTCAACTTCTCCGTCATCCCCTCCGAACCCTCCGACTCAGTCCCCGCCTTCGCCTGCCCCCAAAACCGCTCCGACAGTTTCTCCGCCAACCCAACAAACTCCTCCGGCGGCGACACCCGCCGTCTCTCCGGCGACTCCTCCGACACATGTTTCTCCCGCGAAGAGCCCATCGAAAAGTGTATCTCCCCCGGTTCAATCTCCGCCGACTCCTCCGCCCACCGTTGCCTCTCCGGTGACTGCGCCAGCGAAAAGTCCAGTCGGGGTTTCACCAGTTGCAGAGGCTCCGGAGATTGCGGCGACCCCCTCGGAACCAGCAGGCATTCCTTCGAGTTCTGCAACACCGGCAGGGTCGCCGGGAATGTTCCCGTCAAGCGGTAGCCCACCAATTCCCGCTCCCTCGAGCCTGTCGCCGGAGTCTGCGCAGGGTCCATCTAGTGATGATTCTTCCGGTTCGAGTTTGAAGTATGGGGTTTTGAGTGGGCTGTCCATTTGGGTTGCTTTGGCTCTCTAAATCATCTATACTTCCATTTTCTGTTCTTCCATATTATTTATATTTTATTTATTATTAAGACTTATTTTTCTTTCTCTTTTGTATCATTTTTTTGTTGTTGAATAATAAATATTCGTTTATTATCATATTTTATATTTTATTTTGTTAAATTTTTTGAACTTTTTTTTTGCTCTGGATCTTATGGAACTGGAAAAAATGTAAAGAAGAAAACAGAAAAGTTGGAGACTGGTTTTTCTTTAATTTAATTTTAAAAACTTAAAGAAATTATATAAATAAGAACAAAGAAGGAAAAATAGAAATGCTGCTAGGAAGGTGTGGTGATTAAAATTCTGGGTGTGCATAGCAATTTGTGGATTATGGTTGGAATAAAAACCAAGTACGAATTGAGGGCAAAGAAGTGAAGATGGTCCAAATTGATTATCATAATGTTTGTTTGCTGGGCATTCTTTAATTCTATTAACTGGGTGAGAGAGATCTGATCTGACGGTGAGATGTGGATAAAATTGGATTTTGTTCTTCAAAATATAAAATTGGGTTTTCAGTAGGCTTCACAAATGTTTGTTTGGTCAGGCAAATTCGGCTGAAATGAGTTCAAAACTTGCAAAGGTTGGGTTGGCAGCTGAGGAGCTTCTATAATGAGGGGCGATGTTAAGGGGTTACAATGAGAGGGGGTTCAATTCCACAGTTCAATAATAACTCTGCACTGAATCGGACAACTATTAAGGACCCCTTCATTATAACCGCTTACCATAACTCCTCATTTTAGCCACTCTGTGGCAGCTGTGCTCGCTTATGGGCCGTTTGATGCAGTTACATGCACATCCTTTTTTGTCCTTGTGCATTTCTCGGCTATGAGAAAAGTACAGGGAACAACCCTGCAGCCAATATCGTTTCTTGTATGGATATCATTTGGATGGTATTGGTTAGGTGACTTTATTTTTACCCCAGAAGGTGTGCTTTTGGTGTAAGTGCTTAGTTGCAAGAACACATCTCAAAGGTTTCATTTAGCTACTAGCAAAATTGAGGAGGAGCCAAATATCTGCGAAATTAGGTTTACCTATGTCTTCGCATCCGATGAGGGAGAGTTGTACTGATTTTGTTGTTACCAAGAAGTTGGGGGGAGAAGAAAAGTGATATCAAATATCAAGTCTTACACCTTTTCTTAGTCCTCTAAGAAAACAAAGAAGCTGTCTTTAGCATCTCCGAAAGAAGGATATGCTTTTGCTACTATGTTTTCCTTCTTGCCTTCCGCATATTGTTATCTTGATGTGGACAGGAAATAACGTCACGAGTCCATTTCGAGTAGCTGGAGCAGCTGCACCGGCACTCCTGATTGAAAAGGTTTAAAAAAGATCCAAAAATATTTCTACTTTTCCCAATCTGGTCTATTCATTTGCGCTTGTGGTCTCTATAGCGGCTTGTGCCATGTTTGACAGTTGTTGGCTTGCTTATCCTCTCTAGATGGGGCAAATGAACCTTTGCTTGGAGTGTTTCGTTCTGGTAATTTCTGGCCTCCTAGGTGTATGCTGTTTCAGACCACCCGTGGACATGCTAGGCACGGCTACCATCACCGGTTTGCTGGTCAACGGGATGTGGTTCCATACAACCTTCGAATGCATGAGAATGTGCATTCTTTGTTTCAGATTAATAGGAAACTTCATAACTGGAAGTTCCTTTCCCTCTCATTTTCCAACTCCCTCCTCTGCCTCTCAAACACCTTTCCCACTTTCCTCTTTCTGTTCATCATGCCAAATTTTATCACTGCATTTAGTCCACCAAACTTCATAATAGCCTATTCAATTGAAATATTTCAGTCCACTTTCCCCTTATGAAAGAACAATACTTTTCAAGAGCAAATTATGAAAGAACAAAAAAAATCCCAGAATCATTCTCTTTACCTCTTGATAAATGGATACACCATAAGGAAACCAGTGGTACACTGCCTGCAACAAGAAAATTGATGTAGTAAATTTAATGACAAATTGTATTTTTCGCTTAAAAAATAGGAAAATACTTTCCTCTTTCCTATGTAACTATAAGTATGAACTTTTATATTTCTGCCAATAACATTTTGATATGTGTGTAGAAGTTTTTCTTTTTGTGTTTCTTATAAATTATTTTTATACATGTGTCAAACCGTGATTTGCATCATTCGAGGAAATGAGGTGAGGAGTATCCTAAAAAAATATTATTAATAGATGTGTAGTTTTGAGATGTGATGCCATGTACCCTGTCAACTAAAACTGACACACAATATGGATGCTAGGACTCGAACCAAAGGAAAGTAATTACTCCAAATCACTAGACTAATGAGTTCTGCCGGTAGATGATTTCTTCATTGACGTGTATTCTATGAAAAAGAAAAAAAAATCTAAACGATATTAGCATTAAAAAAAAATTGTAAAAATAGTTTTTCTTAAATTTTGACCACCAAGTCTCAACTCAATGCTCATCGCAGCTGAAAATGGAAAAGATAAATGAAAAATCTGAAAAAGTCTATTAAATTTGGGGCCATAAAAGGGGGGCCAGGAGGACCCACAAAGACCACTTCCGATCAAATACCAGAAAAAATAAACAGAGAAAAATTTGATTAAAATTTTCAGTTGCAAATTATTTGGAAGAACAGAATTGCTCAGTCTCAGTCTCAGTCTCAGCACTCTCAGTCAATCTCTGTGATCGATGGCAATGGCTGACAATGGGCGAGTTGTGTGCAAATGCACAGCGAGGAGGAGCTTCTGCTTTAGAGAAGTGACATTCGACGAGAAGCCCAATCTCCGAAACCATCTACGAAACGTTTCGACAGTTCCTCTCTTTAGAAACGGCCTCATTACTCGGTGCCCATCTGTCGCCGGAAATAGCATTCTCAGGTTTGCTCACACGATTATAGTTTTTTGTTGTTGTTGAATTTATTGATTCGTCAGTGGCATGGTTTGTTTGGTTCACGAGAAAACTCGGGAAAAGAAGGAAAGAAAACAGAAATTTTTTAGACTTGCGTGGTAAACTGAATACTTGGCTAGGCTCAGTTTGGTTGCCGATTAAATTTAAAATGAAGAAATGTAAAAGGGAAAACTTATATAATTGATTTCGACAAGAAATTTCTGAGCTGAGCTTGTTTCTTGCTTTTGAAAGTTGAAATTGGATTGATAGAGAATCTAGAGATGTATGTATGTGTATGTACATACGTATGCATATGTGATATACAATTGTGCATTAATTAGAGAATCTATGTATTGTATTGTAGCATGGATGCACGAGAGAATTCGAGGTCCTCCATATTGCCATCATCAAGACATCAGAGAGTTCCCATATATGTGATGATGCCTGTTGATGCATTCTGCATTGATGGTTCAGGGCGTCCAAAGATTAGGAAGTAAGTTTTATTACTTTCCTTGTAGCTGAATACACTGTCAATACTCAATACTATAGTTTATGAGAGGAATTGATGAGGGTATGATGCATATACACACTGGAATTTATTGTTCTACTCTTTTTAAACAGCTTGAAGCTAATTATTTTAGGCTTAAATGTGCCTTTGAAAACATTTTGAAGTTTATTTATTTACTGTTCTTTTCCCTTTCAAGTTTTACTGGTGACACAGAAACGCTTTATATGTCCATCGATTCATTGTTGTTTCAGAATCAAGGCCTTAACTGTAGCTCTAAAAGCACTCAAGTTGGCTGGTGTCCATGGAATTGGAGTTGAGGTTTGGTGGGGAATCGTGGAGCGTTCCTCTCCTCTCGCATATGATTGGTCTCTATATGAAGAGCTTTTCAAACTGGTTTCTAAGTCAGAGTTGAAGTTGCATGTGGCCTTGTCTTTTCACTCAAACATGAACTCTTCTTCTAGCAAAAAAGGTGGTGTAAGTCTTCCGCTTTGGATAATAGAGGTTTGTTTTCTTTGCTATTCGCAAATCCCATTTGACTGTTGGGCCTAGGAGTTTTCGTTAAATTGTTGAAGTTATTAGACTGGTAGAATCCACACGTTCCCTTGTATCAGTACCCTTACAAGCATAAGAAACATAACCCATATGGATGGCTATGCATGATATTGACTTTTCCTCAGGATCCTTGCTAATATGCTATGGTCTGTGTTCCCCATTGTTATACTTCATTTCAGCTTTGATGTATGCAGTAAGCAAGAAGTTCGGATCCTGAATTTAGATAGAGAAGCTGATGCTCTTTTTTTCCTCCCAGATTGGCGATCACAATAAGCACATATATTATCGTGACCAAAATGGATTGTCCAATGATGATTATCTTACACTAGGGGTTGACCACGTGCCTCTGTTCTGCGGCCGGACTGCCGTCCAATGTTATGAAGATTTCATGTTGAGTTTTGTTAAGAAATTTGAATCATGTATTGGAAGTGTGATAGAAGAAATTAGTGTCGGTCTTGGTCCTTCTGGTGAACTTCGGTATGTTACAGTCACGCTAGAACCACAAGTATGAATCCAGTGCAATAATTTCTTATACAACATTGCTCACAGGTATCCTGCACATCCTTTTGGTGATGGTAGATGGAACTTTCCTGGAATTGGTGAATTCCAGTGCTATGACAAGTACATGTAGGTTAAGACTCTTTCATCCCGTGATGGAAATTTGGTTGATGTTGAATTTTCCCTATTTTCAAACTTGCTTCCTTTTAGGATGGACGACCTAAAGATGGCTGCATGCAAGGAAGGAAAGCCTCAGTGGGGAGATAGGGGACCACAGAATGCTGGCGATTACAACAGTCTCCCATCTGGAGTTCCTTTCTTTGAAGAGGGAGAGGAAAGCTTTCTTTCTGATTATGGGTGTTTTTTCCTTGTATGAAACTGATGGAAGTTGCCTGCTTTATTATTTTGAAAGCAAATTTATGCATAATCATAGCCTAGTATACATTGCACGACAGAATGTTCATTTATTTTGGCTGTTCATGCACATTTCATTCCAGAACTTCCGCATGGAATAAAATGCACACACTTCAATGAAAGGAGATATTGGGCTAGTGTTATTTTTAGTCATGCAAGACTTTTTGTAGGTGCATGCAAACACCTTGGGTCTGCAATATACAGTATCAATCTTTTGTGTAACTTTTTTGTAATCCATTTGTTTCTGGGGGTTATTCTTGCGGACTTTTTGAAACTTGATGTTACATTACTCTATTGCAACATAATTTTGGAAGTAGATAAGTTTTGAAGGATTCAGTATGAATCTTATGACAAGGGAATGAGGTTTTCTCTGAAAAATGCAGTAAATTATATGCAGTTTGATTAAAAATGAAAAAAAGCATTGATGCTTGTCTTCCAGAAAACAAAAATCATCATAGGGTTGTATTGGTAAGTAAATCAAGAACAATTCTAGATGTATAAATGGGAAAGTGTATTATGGTTACTTATCATGTGATACTTGGCATAACATGATTAAACTGATTGAAATATAATGTGAAGCTTAAGAGATCTGACAGTGGCTTAACTCATTGTAGGAATGGTATAGTGGTAGGCTGCTTCATCATGCAGATGATATTCTTGCAAAGGCAGCTAAAATTCTGAGGAAATATCAAGAAAACAAGAAAACTTCTATTCTATTGGTGGCTAAAATTGGTGGTATATTTTGGTGGTATCAGACAGCAGCACACCCTGCTGAACTTACAGCTGGATACTACAACACTGCTCTTAGGGATGGTTATGAACCTGTTGCTTCAATTTTGTCTCGTCATGGAGCTGCTTTGCATTTTTCGTAAGATTCTAAATTTTAAGGTTCTTACTAGAATTTTGTTCATAGTACCAACCTGATGACTAAAGGGTTTCCTTAGACATGATCTTTTCCAATGTATCTATTCTAGCATGCTCACATACTAAATATCTTATTGCAGCTGCTTAGAAATGATGGACACTGATAACCCAGCATCCTATCTTTGCAGCCCAGAAGGATTACGCCAACAGGTATTTGGCCTGTTGATTAATAATGCATTGCTTCTATGCTTGTTGCGTTGTTGGGAATTAGTTTGAAGTCCTTGTTTCAGTTTTGACATTTTCGTTTGTATTTCTCAAGTTTTCAAGTTAGCTAGGCCATGCAGCTTTCTTGGCACGGCAAGTCATGCCAGGTCTAGGCCCAACATGAGCTTGGCATGCGCCCTTGCGATTTTTTTAGTATTAGGGATATTGGGTATTGGTGATTTTTGTAGTTTTCTTTTAGCATAATCTATTATAAGGTAAATCTTAGTATTAATTGGGTTGTTTTCTGTGGCGAAATGAAGAATAAAGAAAAAACGTATAACAATTTATCAACGAATAATCATTTTTTGTACTATTGAAATTTGGAATACAATTTACTACAAAATAAGGTTGGGACTGCATCAATATCGTTTTAGCATCACTATAGTTTACGTATATCTTACTTTATGTTGGCATGGCCTGGTCCATTTTACTCCACTAGGTGGTGGTAGTGGTGGTTTGCTGCCATCTATATCATTCAATTGGTTTCTTATATAAAATGTTTACTGGATTTTATCCAATTCGACTTTGCTCTAACATGATTCTATTTGACCCCAGATATGGACTGCTTCAAAGAAAAGGATAATACATTTGATCGGGAGAAATACCAATGAACGATTTGACAGGGTAGATTCATCCTTTGCTTAAGAGAAAAAAGCAAATTTCAGCTACCTTATATTTCTATTTGACCGTCTATTGGACAGCACACACACAGATATGGATTGAACATTATATATTTAATATTGCAATTGGGTTTGCTCATGTAAGAGAACGAGTATTTGATTGAAAGGAGATGAAATGTCTGACAATCCTAGAATAGCAACAAATAATTAGTAAGAATGACTTCTGATATAATTTAAGGTGGGTAGCTGAAAATGAATTTAGGGTTTATCTCCTTTGGTTGCCCATTTTGCCCCCATATTCACCCATCGGCTTTTCTCTTGCAGGTTGGGTTATGGCAAATACATGCTAACTGTCACCATTCACAGGCCGAAGCTGTAAGATCATTTACTTACTTCAGAATGAATGATAAGATTTTTAGGGCTGAAAACTGGAATAATTTTGTTCCTTTTGTTAGAAAGATGAGCACAAATTGGTGAAGTCCCTCAACCCAATATAACCATTAAATTTCACTGAACAATCAAGAGCAAGAGTCTCACTGCCCTATAATATTTTTGTTCAAGGGCAGATGTAGAAGTTAAGTAACTTCTTGATTAATGAAATAACTTTGTGTTTCTATCCTCTGTGTGCGCTTTGGCTTTTATACAAATAGAAAAGTAAACATCTAACTGTTCTGTTGGCCTGGGGTTTGACATTGTTAGCATATTTGACAATCAAGAAATCCAACAGATAGAGGGCTGCTAGTCAGTTGTGTGAAGATGGTCTTTTGTGCCACGCTTGATGTTTTTAGGTTGGCTTGCAGGATTCTCTTGTCTATGAGATGTATGGGAAACACCATGAACATGGGAACCGATCCAATCCAATTCAGTTTTTATTGGTTTTGATGATTTTAGCAGATTGAATTGGATCTCTAAATTCAAAAACCGACATACGGATTTTGTTGTAAGAAGAATCCAATCCAATATTATTATTTGCTTTTATAGCAATTTAAAATTAATAAAGCGTTAGTAATTTAAGCCATTTGAGAGAATTATGTTGAACACATTTCATCAACGTTTAATGTTTGGGGGACTCGCTTTGCATTATATTTTAATGACTCGAATGCGAAATCATTCAACCATTCAATTAAATGGTTATTATATTAGTATTTTCTTAAAATTGTATTTCAATGACGAATGCGAAACCATTTAACCATTCAATTAAATGGTTATTATATTAGTATTTTAAAAAAAATACCATGTTCGTTGTTTGGATTGTTCAAGTAAAAGTAGTGGTGACCTCACAATATGTCCTCCAAATAAGGTTAATTGAGGGGCGCGTTCCGCATTCTATATCAATGGCGCACCGTATGGCCAAGTATGAAGCTGTCTACAGCATCTACTTTGAAGATTGGCGGGCCTTGAGTCTTTGATGGTGTGCATGGCCAAGTGAAACAGCAACAGCTTGGGAAAGCACAAAAATCTTTGGGCCTGAACGGAATAAAAACTGGAACAAGCTATGAATTTTTAACTTTACAATACAGGTAACGCTAGAGACACCAAATTTGTGCACCAAAATTGAGTCCCAAGTGATGTGGCATACTCCACATCAGTAGTTTTCATTTAACAAATTTCCAGCATGTATTCATTAAATAAAAATCATTAACTTCTAAAATAATTGAATTAAGAATGAAACCGGAAAGTCAACTAATGAAAAAACCAATTCAAGAGCCCTCTCCCCCATCCTCTACTCTGATCCCTTCTACCACAGATGAATTTCAACGTACTGGCGAGCACATGTGACACTTTAATTTTCAGTTTGAATGAAAGAAGCTTGTGTTTTTTATTCTCCTTCAACTACAACACAAACTAATATTAGAGTGGAGGGAGGGAGAGGGAAGAAACAATCATGGTTTAGCTTTGAATGTCTTGTACATGACTGTTCATCGCCATAATCATGATCAGCAGCCTGTATCTTCAATATTTTTTCTTCAATTTCCTCAATTTATTTTGAACCCTAAAATGGGATTGCTTGTAAGATCTTAATGATGGCGGTGAGACGGATGGTGGTACCACAGTGTAGCAAGAAGGTCTAGGTAGGATGATAGCGTGATTAGGGTTTCTTGTTTTCTTTTTGCTGGAGGGGTTATTTTTATTAGGGTTAATTAACTTTACTGTTTTAAATAGTCTTTTACCCAAGCAAAGTAAATGATTCATAAAAAAAAATATAAAATTGATGATGTGGAGTGTGGGACTCAATTTTGGTGCACAATTTTGGTGTCCTTGGCATTATTGTTACAGATAATAGTTTTCCAGGCACCAAGAGTCATAAATGATATGCAAAATCTTGGTCGAAGAAACAGGGCCTTATACTTCTAAAATATTATTCAATCGCGATTGCACGTAAACTAATTCCATTTACATATTCGTTGCTGCAATAATGAAGAAGGGAAGCAACAACCAGAGGTTGAAATCTAGTCAAATGTCGATTGTCATGCAGACTTGGTGGAGATATGCAAAGGCTTCTTATAAGACTGCAACAGGAGAGAAGAACATACCACACTTAGAGATGAAGCAGCCATACAGGCACCTGCAAGCCATGGTGGTAATCGAATTCCAGTAAAAGGGAACAAGACTCCAGCAGCAATTGGCATGCCAAGGATATTGTAGCCCAAGGCCCAGACATAATTCAAACGAATACGAGACATGGTCTTTCTAGAGAGATGTATGGCTGTAACTACATCTTCCAAATTGCTCTTCATCAGAACTATATCTGCTGCTTCGATAGCTACGTCGGTGCCAGCACCAATTGCCATCCCAACATCTGCTGCAACCAAAGCTGGAGAGTCATTGATTCCATCTCCCACCATTGCCACAGTCAGTCCTTTCAACTGCATCCAATTTTCATTTGACAAGTCAGAAAAGGCTATACTTGCTCAGATTGTACTCATATATTAGGTAGGGGCAAAAACTTAATAAAGATTAAAAAATTAAAATGTTCCTTAAAGAAATTGGTTTACTCTCGACATACCACTGATAAATTATTTGAAACCAGAATAAATTGCTTGTGTAGCTGGGTGATAGTAATCCAAGACACAGTGTCTCATTAAAAGGCAAATAAATCCAAGACTCATCAAACCTTTATAAGAAATTCAACTAGTGACTCAAAGCTCTCTGATGTTTCGAAATAAGTCAACTAATGATCAAAGCGTGCTCAATGGTTTTGTTCTCAACCATTTTTACAACTCAACTGGATCAAAAGCCCTCTGTAATTTTCAGCTGGAAAATGAGTTGGAAAAATTGACAGAGGTAGAGGCTGGAGAAGATGGAAAAAGCACACACTGGACAGAATTTGAGGCTTGCTTGCCTCACAAAATGTCACCACCATCCTCCAGATAAAATGGATAGTAAATTCCATACTCTAGAAGCGGAACTAGGATGAACATCTGTAAATGTATCACTCACTCATGCAAAATCTTGTTCTAGTCTAGTATAGTTGCCTACATGTCAGGGAGTAAAAGCGTATTAACAAGGCTTCATACTACATATATTTAAACTTCTTGAAATAAGCTTACCTGTAACTCTTTGATTCTATCAGCTTTTCCCAGTGGATCTGTCTCTGCAAACACCTTGTCAATGCCAACCTCCTTTGCAATAGCTGCTGCTGTAGCCCAGTTATCACCAGTAACCATGATGCTTGAAATGCTCATTGAGTGAAGATAAGAGATGACTCGCGCAGCCTCTGGCTTCACTGGATCAGTTACAGCAAAAGATCCAGCAACCTTTCCATCAATGGCAACCAACACACAAGTTCGAGCCAGTTTTTCATTTTCCGAAACATATTCCTCAACCTCAGGACGAACCTGGACATTACAATCCCGCATGAGCCTCTTGTTCCCAACCAAAACCATTTTGTCACCAACTCTTCCACTAACCCCAGCTCCTGTGTGTACCTCAAAGTCCTTAGCCTCCATCACATGCTCAGTTGATCCAAACTTCGTGAGCAGCCTCGTAGCATGCTCCACAATGGATTTTGCTATTGGGTGTTCACTATTTGCCTAAATATTTGTAAAAAAGAGGTGTGTTAGCATAATTGTCAAAATAAATTAAGATAGGACAATAATTGTAATGTTTTTCATCATTCATAAATTAAAATGGTGGTAAACAAACAAACCTATCAGCGGTTATTGGGGATTATGTCATGCGTAGCTTAACTCGTTAAGCACTCAAAAGTTTCAAATTAAAGTAAAGATAGTAAATTTTCATGTAAAATTTTGAAATATAAGCACCAACCTCTGCAGCAGTCGCCACAGCACAGAACTCCTCCATTGAGTAATTAGAAAAGAGCACAGCACTGACTACTTCTGGTTTCCCAACTGTCAGTGTCCCAGTTTTATCAAAAACAACTGTTTTCACCTGTAGGATCACACAAATATGTATTTTTAGAAAAAGAAAAAAGAAAACAAAAAGAACGCCCAGTTAAATGTCCAGATACCTAAAAAGTGTCAAATGATATGAAATCTATGGATGTGCATGACTTAGGTTCTGTTTGCATCCCTCCATACCCAATGACATAAATTGTAATTTTTTTTTGGTTCAGAGCCTACAAGTTCACAAAAGGGAGGCAGAGAATCTTACTGTTCTTAAGTATAAAAGTTGTCATAATTGCAATTTGCAAACATCAACATAAGCTATGTTGGTAAAATATGTGATAATATGAACTTCATGAGACCTGATGACCAATAAAAGGAAAACAACCTCACAAAGGAGGAACCAAGAAAATAACTACACTTGCAACCTCAAGACATATAGTTTGTGATCAGCAATTCACCTTATTGTGAGATAATGTCACAATACTGCAATTGTTCAAGTAAAAATTGTCACACTTGCATTTCTAATACCAAAACAAGCAGGTTTCCAGTCTCCTTTTATTTCTAAATGAAGTAACTAAAGACAATAGCAAAAATAACATGCAAATTGCACCCAGATTCTAAATAGACAGCTGAAAGTTGTTTCCTAGGCAAAGGTGGCCTTACCTTATGAGCCTTTTCAAGTGAATTTCCACCCTTGATGAGAACACCTTGTGAAGCACCCTTCCCTGTTGCAACCATTACTGCAGTAGGGGTTGCTAATCCCAAAGCACAAGGGCAAGCAACCACTAGCACCGAGATACCAAACTGTAATGCCAGCTCAAATTTATCCATGCCTTTTGGTATCCAATGTTTTGGGTAAAGACCAAATTCTCCAGGGATGAACCATCCCAGCCATGTCAAAAATGCTGCAATGACTACCTGATATAGGAAAGGCAAAAGAATTAATTTGGAAATTGAAAAATTGTCATAACACGTGGAGTTATTTGCTTCCGGCTACCATTAGCTAGGTTGTCAAGCAAGAAACTCAACTTTAAACAAAATATTCCAAAAAGAAAAAATAACTTAGACGTTATTGGGAGCACAAAAAATAAAAACTGGCCCACAGAAAGCCAAGAAAGCAAAAGACAGATAAGGGAAATAAAAATGAAGAAAGACCTTAAAATAACCAATAGAAAGAAAAAACAAAAGCATTGCCTAAATACATGCTCCTGATCTTTTAAATCAAGGACAAGTCTTTATTTTAGAGAGAAGTGTCTCCTGCTAACAATCAGATGCAGCTAAGTGCCTTGAATACTTCAATATCCAATTTCCAGTTTTAATTATTTAATTATTTTTTTTTTTGGGTAAAAGTATGATAGGAAAAATGCACATAAAACTTCAACTATTGGAATTAAAAATCTTAGAAACAGGTTAATCTAGCCTAAAAAAGTATTAAGCAGAATTTATTACCAACATTACATGGTAAGTTAGAGGAATACAAAAATCAACTTACTGTTGGAACAAAAAACTTCGAAATCTGGTCAGCTAGTTTCTGAACAGGTGCTCTGGCAAGCTGCGCTGCTTCAACAAGTTGAACTATCTGGGACAGTGCAGTCTCTGCACCAACGTGAGTTGCCTTCACCTGTACGCATCCATTCTCATTGATGGTGCCACCAATAACCTATTCAAGAAAATGGGAAAAAATTGGAATTTAGCATTTTTCTTTAAATGCTGCAGAAAAAAAGAAGTAAGAAACAAATGTTCACTACCTTGTCACCAAGTCTTTTAGTAATAGGCCGTGCCTCTCCTGTAATCATACTCTCATTCACATAGCTTTGACCACTAACTACAATCCCATCAGCAGGAACTTTTGCCCCTGGAACAATCTTAAGTATATCATTTCTTTGAATAAGTTGAGTGCTAATTTCCATCTCGGAGATAACATTTCCATCAGCATCCAATGACAACAGATAAGCTGTATCAGGAGCAAGGTCAGTCAGCTTCGCTAAAGCATCGGATGTCTTCCCTTTAGCTATAACTTCTAAGAACTTTCCCAAGAGTATAAAGGATATCAACATAGAACTAGTTTCAAAGAAATCTTGCCCTTCAAATTTATCCAAAGCCAATGCTTTCATTGCTATATATACAGAGTAAAAATAAGCAACATTGGTTCCCAGTGCAACAAGAACATCCATATTAGCTGATCTACGTCTTAATGCATGATACGATCCCACATAAAACCTGACAAGGAAATCCAAAATCAATATTTATTCCTCAAAAGCCTGGATGTACAAGTTTTTGCTACACAACTCATAAGAAGAACAAGAATAGAAATACAGTAATTGAATACCTCCGGCCGACAATGAACTGCACTGGTGTGCAAAGAATCCATCTTAAAAGCATCCCTACAGTAAGCGTGTTGTGAACCTTGTATTCTAACCAGTTACCATATGGAGGAAGCATAGGAAGAACCATTGAGAAAAAGAATATAGGAACTGAAAATAGGCAGCTCAGGAAAAACTGGTTCCTGTACATCTGAATCTCATGTTTCTGCTCAGCTTCTCTTCGTCTTGGAGGGACATACAAGCTTGCCTGGTACAATTTGAGGTCACGGCCGGCTTTTTCGACACAGTGTATAAGAGATCTTGGACCTGTGAGGTTTGAATCGTAGGCAATAGTCACCTTTTTTTCTGCAAAATCCACTTCAACATTATTTACACCTTCAACTGATTCAAGGGAGGATTGGACAATACTCATATCCTCCGGAGAATTAACTCCTTCAAGTTTTAGATGAACTTTGTTTACATCATTCCCAGAACTAATGAGATCAGCTCCAAAGCCAGCATCTTCAATTGCTTGAATAATGCAACTGGTGTCAGTGAGGCTTGGATCAAAGTGAATCTTTGCTTCTTCAAGGGCTAGACCAACAACTGCATTTTTCACTCCAGTAATCATTCGAAGGGCAGATTCAACAGACTCCGAGCAGCTGGTGCATGCCATTCCTTTTATCCTAAGCCGGGTGACTGCTACGTCTTGTTCTGGAAACTCATCAACTGGGAAACCTGCATCTTCTATGGCTTCCTTAATTTTTTTTGCCTAACACAGAATACATCATATGTTATCCTTTATCATATAAATATCCATAAAACATACTAATGAAGTAGTTAACAAAATTTTATGTAGAAACATTTTTGGATCTCGTGTCTAACAAATGGATTTGAATTAAAAAGAGAGAGAAAAAAGAAGATAATATTTTGAAGACAGAAACAAAAATAATATCTTAGAGAAATCCTTGAACTTCACTCACATTAATGAGCTCTGGTATATAATTGACTGCAGCTTGGCCTTGAATGGGCGACACTGTTGCATTCTTGACCCCATCAAGCTTTCCGAGCACAGATTCAATGGTAGTTGCACAAGATGCACACTCGATATCCCCTATTTTGAACTTAACTGTTCTAATCCTTTTATCTTTGTTATTAATATCCGAAGGCTTCAACAGAGGCTCCTTCAGATCATCCATCCCTTTAGCATCCACTCCACCATCCAAATTGTTCGAGTCCATCAAACCTAAATTACAAATGACATTTAGTACTAAATACGTAATAATTGGGGCCAATTATTCTAGACTTTCCAAAATAACATCGATGTTTTTTAAACTATATTTAAAGACAACAGTAATATATATACATGTTTCTCCACGCATGTATCCATAATGAAAAAACGATTAAGTCCGCAAAAAAAAAAGTAAGAAAGATTAAAGATGGCTAAAACAGAAGGAAAAAAAAAATTCAAAAATCATACATCATACGCACGTGATCAATCAATCAAACACCAAAAAAATTAATATACAACAAATAAATAAACTGTGTGTTACTGTTAAATTATTACAATTTATCCAATCAACATCAGCAGAAAAATTAAAGAAATTGATACATAAAAAGATTGAAATTAATCAATTAACAAAGAAATTCAAAGTTCCAAGTGATCAAAGTACAATTAACCTTAAAAAAAATTCATCTCTGTCAATCATCAAGAACAATACAAAATTGAAGAGCTCATATCTATATCTATGTGTGTATATATACGCAAGTGCGTGCGTGAGTGCGCATAAAGTACCTTTAATTGACGGAGAAGACGACGCGAGTGAGTGAGTGGAGGAAAAAAGGTAAAAGCTGAAAAGGAGGAAAGAGGCGAGAAAGCTGAGAAGAAAATTAGGGTTTTGCAGAGGCGAAGGGAGGCGGGAATTGTGAGGTCGGCGAAACCGCGGAGAGTTTGCGACCCAGAATTTTCTTCTGTGCGTATGGAATTGTTGTTGGTGGGGTTTGTCGTTTATATAGTCGCCTGACTTTTTAAAATTTTGAAATTGTAACGTCTTATATATGTTTGATTTCCCACCCTCATATGCATAGGTTTGAACGGTTTTATTTTACGACTCATACCCTTTGATTAGGCCTAATTACACACCGACCCCCCAAATAAGGCTTAATTATACTAGAAATATCATGCAAGTGTGGAATATTATGAAGGTTTGGACAAAAAGGGAACAAGGTGGGGGGAGAGAAATTTGGTTTTGTTTTGTATAATTTTTTATTTTTATTGTTGTATATCGATCCTGCCTCTTTGATGTAAACATCATGTTGTCACAATTTGCATTCTTTAGTGTGGGTACTTTTCGAACTCCAAATATTCCATTTCACCAATCCCAACGGTTTGAGCCCTATATATAATTTGATTTTTCTACGAATGAATACCTTAGATTTAGTATGAAGTTTGTAAATGATTACTTGTTGAGTTTCCGATTCATGACTTCCTTCGTATTTTTAGTAAGTAAACATGACTAAGAGGAAACTAATGAAGAAGTTGATCCCCCTTATTGTTAGCAGTTTTGGCCTTGAATTCCTTCTCCTAATCTAAATAGATTTGGCACGAAGTAAGTAACTCCTAGAGTACACGGATTAGAGTTCTTCCTCTTTTGCTGTGTAGGTCACTCAAGCTTAATTGGTCTCACTCCCATAAATTTTTTTAACCAAATGAGGGTATTGGAGTAATTTAATTTCTAATGTGTACACGTGGCAAGATTATATCAAGATTCAATGAACTTCAATTAGATTTTTTGGTGTGACAATTACATTGTCAGATATTCTACCAATTCATTAATATTATTTATTTTTTTTTATTTTATTATATATTTTTTAAATACTATATTCTAAATTTCATAACTAATTAATAATATTTTCTTTTTTTTATTAACTCTTTTTTTTCTCTCTTTTTTTTTTTTTTTTTTTTTTTTTTTTTTTTTTTTTTTTTTTTAAATTAAAATAAATAAATGAATTTGAATAATTAGGCCAAACTTATGGGGTGTCAATGTCAAACATTCATCGTTTATAAATGCTATATGAGCCTATGATATTGAGATGTCATAAGATTAAGTATATTCAGATGATAGACTTGCATGAGTATTGTTTCCTATCCAAGTGTACGCAGCAGAGGACTGGTGCCAATGCCAGTAGTAATGCTAGGGAGAGAGACGTGTAACGGCAACCCGTTCCAGAAAGAGACGGGTAAAGCAAAATCGAAATAGCGAAATTCTCAATGGGTTCAGAAACCACATACTATATAATTCATTTATGCATCAGCTTTTGTTCACATCTAATTATATATAAACTTTTCTTCGTACGAGAGCGGAGATTCGAATTTGAAATATATTTTATTAATTTTTTTTTATATGAGAGCAGAAATTCAAATTTGAAACATATTTCAATTAAATTGTCACGAATTGATATTTCAATTATGATTTTTTATTTATTTAATACAAACGATATTGACAAAGGGGAGAATCGAATATAGAACCTCATATATATATATATATATATAATATATATATATATATATACAACGGTAAATACTCATCTTAAAGAAGAATTCTATTTTGCCGTGTTTGTGTTTGAATCATGATTTTAGTTATATATATCTATATATATATATATATATATATATAATATATATGTCCGTGTATTTTTTATTTTTTATTTCCATCACCAATTGGTATGTGCATGCTCTTTTAAATACAGATTTGAAAGCAAAACGTACGTGGTCCATATTATTTACCCTAAAATTAAAAGGAAAAGAAAAAAAAATAAAGGAAAGAACATGGTGCATGGTCCAGGACTTTGTCCTTGGGTGCATGCGTGTACTGTGCAACGAAGTGCAGACACTTTTGAGCGCACCATCTGTCATGGCAGTATAGAAATGTTCAGCCTTAACACTCTCATCTCATCATCTCATGCTCAAAAAGATCATCGTTCTCTCTTTATTAGTGGATATCCAATCGTTTTGCTGATCATGATGTGCCTGGAATTCGTCAATTTTGGGTAGATTCTGGATTTGGCTGCAGAGAATAATAGTATTTTTTGGAAGAGGACGGGATGGGCGTGATAATATTCCCGTAGAGCGATAGGTCAGCATCAAAATGAGTCATGCCATGTTTTTTGGAAGAGGAGGACCAAACATATATGCTTTTTACACACTTTCTTGTTATTAGAGCACTCATCTTCCTGGCCTCCTCCTGTTACTCTACTTCACTTCGGGTCCAAGTTGGGCATGTTGAGAAGGTTGAGAATGGTTTAATTTGTCACCTAGTTTTAATCTAGACTTTTGTTCTTACAAACATAGAGCTTTTAATTTGAGGCAGCATAGATGATATAAAACTGTCCTACGGATTTGTATTGCGTTTATTGATCAAATTGCTTATTACCTTTCTAATATAGGTAGGACCTACTAATGTACGTGAGACTCACCTGTATTAGAAATGTGGTCAACAATATGATCAAAAAAATATAATACAAATAGCAGCACCCATGTTGTCAAGGCGACACGGCATTTGTATAATGACTTATTTTATATAATTAATTGTACTTATTAGATGAGTATTGAAATGATTATTGTTTTGTCATATAATAGTTAAGCTTTTTGGGTGGGCATATCCCCATCACAGAGCATTCGTGTTGGGTTTTTTTTTTTTTTTTTTTGTGGTCACATAACCTGTGTGTTTCATACGGCAGAACTTGTAAGGTTATGTTGACATGTATGAGTTGTACACATGAATGACTCTTATTCAACCGGCAGTACCAATCAACAATGTTTGCTCCATATGTTCAAATTGGAGCAGCATCAGCGATCAGTTTCTGTTTTTGTTTTGGGCTGGCAGCAAAACAAACCCTAGAAAAATTTGCTCTAATCTGGGGTTGGGTTAAAAAAAAAAAAAAATAAAAAAAAAAAAAAAAAAAAAAAGCCTATTGCTTGTATAAAAGGCCTCAAACAAGCTTGAGGTCGAGGTTGATTCTGCACTATTGGTGTCCATTGGATTGGGGTATTTTGTTTGGAGGAGTCGTTTTATGGTGAAGATGTAATATATGGACCATAGATATGGATCTTTATATTAGCCACATGATTCATCTGAACAGTAACTTTACTTAAGTTTAATGAAATGATTGTGGCTAATATGAAGGTCCACATGAGAAGTTCATATATGACACCCTCACTATAGAATTTCACTTGTTTGGAGATAGAAATAATATCGTCTCTGCAAATGGGCTTGATGCCTATGGATACATTTGGGCTTGGAATTGGATTAGAGCTATGATACATTTGGACTGCATTGGAATTTTGGTTTAGGCTTACGGCCGGCCTGCCTTTTGTCCCTTAAAGCACATACCAAATAAAAGAGTTTCATTAATCAAAGATTACATTACAACTACTCAAGCTGTCTTAAAACTCAAATGAAACAACCCAGCTATTCTGAAACCATGATAAAACATGAAAGTACACACCACACTGGTCTACAACAGCGACAACCAGCGAGTACTTTATTATTCCAAAAGTCTTTAATTACTACTTATTCATTGTGTTCTGGTAAGCAGAGACCCTGCTCTAAATTGTGCTCACTTGAACTGAGCAAACGGATCAAACCCCTCCAAGGAATTCTGGCCCTGATCTCCTGAAGCCGACGAAGACCCAGCTCCCCCACCCGAGCCAGATGACGACCCATCCCTAAACATCCCAAGCATGGATGGGTCGAACATCCCAGGACCATGCTGGGGCCCAAAAGGATAGCCCGGCCCATAAGGCGGTGGAGGAGGCATCAGGGCAATCGGGGGCCCGGCAGGTCCAAAATCCACTGCACGATCCCTCTTCATAAACTCAGCTCTCAGAGTGGACCTGTCGCTGTTCTCCGACTCCCGGTGCTTCTGGAGGAAAAGAGTGAGAGGCTCGACGTAGTTGTCGAAGCCAAGCTTCCCCCATCGCCCAGAGGATGTCCTCGGCAGTGACGGTCTTGCGCTGCTCGCGCTGGCAGCGCTCGTTGGCCTCCCCAGTGATGAAGGCAATGTACTCGGACACACACTCCTGGATGGTCTCCTTGGCGTCGTCAGATATTTTCGCATGGGGTGGCAAAATACGACGCATTATGCGGATCACGTTCGCGATAGGCATGTATTGGTCCTGCTCGCGAACAACAGACTGTTGTGGGGCCAGCTGTGCAGGATCACCGGCGTTGGCTACGGTTACAGCGGCGTTGCTGTTGGTTGCTGCTGGGGTCGCGTTGATTGGGGGCTTTGGAGTTGCTCCTCTCGGAGTTGTTGACTTGTGCTGCGTTCAAGGTTGAAAAAAACAGTTCATGTAAGTCGAGCAATAATTAATCACTGTACAGATACGTTCATAAATGAGAGACCAATTAACAAGCTTTTATATATATATATATATATATATTATTTGAAAGTAACAATATAGGTCAGTTTATTAATGGGTGAGGAAGATATGGTTATGGTAATCAGGGTGTACATTTATGGGTGTGAATAATTTATTAATTGTCTCTCTGTGTGTTTGTGTGTGCAGTGCAGAAATGGAAGATGGTTTAGCCAACCATGTTCGACCAAAGAAAAAAATGGTTTTGCCACTTTCTACGATATAAAAGCTCCATATGGAAGATCATTAACCAAGATGCATGCAATTACAAGTCATTATATCCAGCCTATGCTAATACTAAATACAATGTATGCTAAAAATATCAAAGACTTTGAATCTACCGTGAAACTCATCGTAAGACTCGTATTAATTAATAATAGTTAATTATTCACACGCAAGTAAAGACAATTAGTCATTGACGCACGCATAAACGATTGACCATCTAAATAATAAGCGTAGTTATTGATCAAACCCTCATGTATAACACTAATCTAATCTACTAACAAGAGAGAAGGAATTGAGAAACAAAATAGGGTTTGGTGCTCAGGAGGTGATGACGTCAAATGTGACCTCCACGCATGGACGCGCGCGTCGACATGTCATCAGACTTACGTTTACTCTGGTCAAGACAAAAGAAGAAAAAGGTCCAAGTCTTTTCTCAATGCTCACGCTGTTTTGTTTGTCTGTTAGTGCTCCAGCTAAGCTCAAAAGAGAAGAATAAACTGACACCTCACGCGCTTGCGTGTCCACGTGGCACCGTTGTGTGAAAACGGTTCATTTTAAAGAAACAGAAAAGTGGGCCCTACCTAACCTACTCCTACTGTTCAAAACTCGTTTCTCCTTCCTAATCCTCTTCTTCTTCGTCTTCGCCAAACACCAAAAGACCTTGTCAGCTACTCAAAGGTTTTTCATGTGCTCTGCTATTTTTTAGCTGGTCTACTTGGGATTTAATCAAACTATTTCAAATTTTCAATCCGAATGTATATATACATATATATATATTATATACAGGACATAAATCTTTCTGACATTTGTAAAATTTCGAGAAAGAAAAATGGACGTAACTGAAGCCTCTTTGATTTGGCTTTTCTTCACCAGAAAACTATCTACATATATGTATGTTTTTTTTGGCAAAAAGATACAAATGTTTTTAGCGAAAGCAAACCAAGTTAGTGGTGTTTGCGACAATGAAAATCAAAGGCATCTCGTGAAATATATATATATATATATATATATATATATAACGTGCGGACATGTGGACGAGAGAATAACTATATATATTTTTTCACATTAGAAACAAAAATCAGACAATAATAAGCCAGTAGAGATATATGAGCTAGAAATAACAGATCATATATGATTCATAGATGATATATAAAGCAGGTGCAAGCCTAGGTCTTGATGAGACTCTACAGTGCTGCTGCATGAATGCCACATCAGTAAAAAACAACAAATACATAAATAAATAAATAAGAAGAGCGGAAGGGAAAGGTTCATTTGAGATATGCGAAAATGAAGCCGTATAGAATTGAAGCAGATATTCCTGAGACGGCCTATACAGAAAACAACCAATATTTGAGCAAGCGTTACAGTGAATGAAGCACTGAAAACTAGCTGTACAGCAAGATAAGGTAAAAAAAGATAACATCCCTTCAGAAATTCCAAAACACAAACAAAAACACACTCTTTCAAGCCCCAAAAATCAGCTACAACAAGTTTCGTGTCAAAATCTTGACACAGCAATATGAAAGCCCTAATGAGATCAGACAGACAGATATACATGTGATATCGAGAGGAGCTGAGACAAAACATAGATTTACATGCAAAAACATCAACAAACTCAGGATCGAAAGCAAAAACCTTGAGATCGGGCTTGGAACTCTCTGGAAAAAAAAAAAGGGAGTGAGGAAGAAAATTTTGTGCTCAGAATTTTGAGGAGAAAAAGACATGCATGCAATAAAAATCCATAAACAAATAAGAAAACCAAAAAGAAAAATCTGAAACCTCGCAACCATTATTTTTTTATGCACACATATGTACCATCATCAAGAAAAACATGTAAAAAAAAACAGAAAAGAAAAGAAGATATATATAAATTAATAAAAGAGAAAAAAGCCCTATGGCATTTGCTATCAGAGAGATTTTACCAGAGCTTGATTTTGCATGCCTGCTGCTAGGAGGCCCTCTCATACGTTCCATACTGTCACCTCCTTGCCCTCTCTCTCTCTCTCTCTCTCGCTCTTTCTCTGTGTTTTTTATTTTTTTAATTGGCTCTGTTGAAAGGGCAGTGGGTCTAGTCAAATGAATTTATAGCTAGAGCAGCAGGGGTAAAGTCCAAGTGGCGAAACGGCGTGGCAAACGAGAAGGACCCAGAATTGCCGGTCATAAGAGGGTGCGTGATTGGATAAGGGGATGTTTTTACCAGGAGTAACAGGTCGGTGGGTCAATTTCCCTGAATTGCCCTTCTCAAGGTCTTGGTTTTGATTACTGGGGGCCTAAAAAGCAAACCCATTCAGCATTAGCCATCAAGGCACTTATGCTCCTTGTTTAATGACACCTGAAAATTTTGGGTAAAAAGAGTTGGTTTTTTGTGGAGTCAAATTACCATTATATCCCCGTTTATTTAACCAAGTGTTTTTTTTTCAATTTTAGCTTGTGAACGGGTTTTGCAATTGTATTGTGTGTATATATATATATTTCTTTTCATTGTTTCTCACATAATAGATATGAATTTCACTAAATTTATCTGTTAGCGTATAATTTTATGTATAATCATCACATTGGATAAACCATTTACATATTTTCTGAATTCGGAAAATTCCATATTTGTCATTTTCGGTTACGGAAGGTGCCAAACAATTTCTTTTTGTTTACCAAGGTTCCATGTTTACAAATACGACAGAGCGACTTCTTGTTGTCTCAAGAAAACGGTTATATTTTCTACATTTGGATAAACGCAACATAAATTATTCCAGAAAGTTAGCGGTTATTGACAACTTATCACTTTTTAGTCCGCTGACACAATTTGCAAGAATTTACAATAAACAGTTGTAAGCGCGTGTCAAGGACAAGACACAAAGACTTTTAATGTACTACATTTTCCATCATCATTCTCTTCTTCGATCCTTGATGCCCAAACTCATGCAGAGGCTCACATAAATTGATTGGCAAAGGAGGCTGGAAGACTAACACTTGCCAATTGCCAATGTTTTGAATGGGAGCAAACTTCTACCATGTTTTTCATGTTTATTTTTTATCCCGTTTTGAATAGGGTTGAGTGCTTTATTGTGTAGAATCACCCTTCAAGGTTAGAAAAAACAAATCTGGACTTCTTCAAAAAAACTAAGCCCGAGGAAGGAACACCTATAGACCTTGGACTCTTATACCTTGAAGACAAGACTTTGACTTGTCAACTAAGTTATCGTGCTCGGTGACAGTGACTCTGTGGGTGAACTCAAACTCACGCTCTAGTGAGTATATCAAGATAGTACCACTAAATTCAAATATTGAAACGAAATGAGTAACTTAGAAATATGCCATAAAAACCAATTAGGTGATGTAATCTTTTTACGATATTTCATTTATTGAACTTATAGTAAGTTAAATCAAAGGGAAAGATTATTGTGTAATGGAAAATGTTTCATTAATTGTTATGAGATTGAGAGAAAGCAATCTAAAGAAGTTAAATTCATGAGACATTTCTTTTTTTACTCCCACATCCTAAATAGTTCATGGTCATAGGATTATCAACTTAATATTGATAATTCATAAAGATCGGTACATACTATGTCTGCTCAATTGAGAGGATGATTAGCCTCAAGTCATTCATGTGGAGACATGAGACAAGTATTTAGGTGCTCAACAACGGCGATCCTATGTTTTGTAGGCCGTAGGCGAACAACCTATATGGGGCCTTCTACTTTATATGTGTGTTATGTGATTTTTTTTGGTAAATTAAAAAAAAATTATATGAACTCAAATTCACAATTGTAACATAAAAGAAACAAACAATATGTAACTTATACGAAAAATTTATAAAATGCATCAAAATATCACTTAAATATTACTCATCTTGCATTTTTTGATGCAAAAGTATCAATTAACTTTACATAATCAAGCTTTCTACCATGTCTTTTCAATGGATAACATAACTAAGCTATTCAATTTTTCTTGTGACATAGTTGATCGAAATTCAATGGTCAACAATGAAAGTAATAACACCACACTTACAACAACAACAATACTCACATATTTGAATTTTGAAAAGTATAAGATTGAATGGCTACTTGTATGCTATAGAAACATCTTGCTTTTTTGGTAGGTTGTCGAAATCTCTATTGTATGTTATACTGTAGGGTTTTGGTGTTGATGATAAATATATGTATTTAATTTCCTAATTGATTTATACTATAATAAATGGGCCTTTGTTGAGTTTCATTTTTAAATTTTGAATTGAGTAATTGGTAAAGTTAAATTTTTTATATTCTAATGTGCGAGCCTTTATTGAGTTTCCTCTTTTTAAATAATATAATTTTTTTAAATGTATATATATATATAGGGGTTTATACAAATTGGGGGGCCCTGCCTTGCCTGCTTATGCCCAGGGCCTCCGTGAATAGCCTCTTCATGGTGGGTTGGATCAATCACCTATATGGCATTGAATCAAGTCAGATAAAGAACTTCATTGTTTCAGCCAAGTTTTATGCAAACATCATATTAAGAAGAGAAAAAAAATGCTTTTTCTTAACATACTGTTCTCAAAACTGAAGACTGCAAAGGTTACTACTATAGGTAGATGGTATATGATTATATGAACTAGCTCCCTCTCCTATCAAATGGCTACAATAAAAGCAATGACTATATTTGAAATTTTAAAATTTTAAGGTCAATTTGTTTGGAAAAAAGAAAATTAAGCTAACAAAAGACACAAAAATAAATTAATATATAAAAATCTAAATTTACTTCTCCCCTATTATAGCAAAAACTACATTTACATCCCAAGATGTAAATGACATGTAATTGTGGCTTTACATCTTCAATTTGCATGTTTAACATTGGAGATGCCTTTAGGACACTTATTGCATAATTATCTTCACGGCTCACAACATCATCTATACTTAATTTACAATAACTATAACTTTGTTTTAATTGATACATTTTATCCATGAGCATTGTTGGGTTAGCGCTGTCTTTTATGTAGCCTCACAGCCAATCTACCCTTCATCTTAAGCACAAGTGATAAGATGTAAGGAGGGTTCATCATCTTCTTTGCAGTTGCGCCACCATTAACAACCACAACCTCAAACTCATACATCACAGCTGCTACAACTAACTTCATCTGCACGTAAGCCATCTCCTTCCCCAAACACATACTAGGCCCATAATGGAACATTGGAAACCGAAATGATATGACGGTTGAAACACCCCATCACCATCCAACCACCTCTCAGGCTTAAACTCCATTGCATATGCAAAGTAATTATCAAACCACCCTTTCCTCACTTGGCATCCATCTGGTAAAACTTCATCATCCACCGTTAATCTTGAATTGATAGGCACAGATGGAAACAACCGCATGGACTTTGATAAAGCTGCATGCAGGTAATGAAGCTTCTTCAGCTCATCATAGCTCAAAGTTCACCTAGGCAATTCGTCGAGTATCTTGTAGGCACATCGAGGATGGCCATAAATCAACCAAAAGAACCAAGTTAAAGCTATGGATGTGTTGTCTCTACCAGCAAGAACACAGTTGATCACTATGTCTCGCAGAAACCTCCGCTTGTGCTTTACATTGTGGAACTCTATGTTTGCACTTGAAGACATGAACCTAGAAAGCAAGTCTCCATCTTTGACCACATCTGATTTGGCTTTTTCAACTCTATGATCTCTGTTGCATACTTGTTGATTTCTTCTGTTACTGTTTGAATAGCTTTTCATAACCAATGTTGAAGAACCTCTTCATCTTCCACACAAAGCTCAGTGGTGACATAAATCTAGATGAGCAAATATCAACTGTGTCATCAAAAGATTTGGCAAAGCTCAATCCTGACATGCTTTGAGTATGGTGCATGTTTTCCAAATACAAGCAAGCAGGGTCTGTGCCAAGTGCTATGCATATGTTATCAAATCCAAATTTTCAAAACATATTTGAAGATCAATCACTCTGTTTTATCACAGATTTTGGAGAGGTATGGAATGAGATGGTTCGAGATCTCAGAGTTGACAATGTTTGAGATGAAGTGTTTGAGCGATTTGGTGTTGAATTCATGGCTAGCAATCTTGCATTGGATGGTCCAATGGTTCGCATCAACGCTGAAGATTCCATGGATGAGGAGGTCATGAAGAACATCATAGAAGTGAGAGCCCTTCACGTAGTTTGGGAAATGGATAAAAGGAGGTGCTCGACCTTTGAAGGGTTGGCAATGTAGATTTCATGGGAGAGATTGAGCAAGGTTTTGACTTGAAGAGTTGAAGATGGGGTTTGGGAGAGAATATCAGCAACCTAGTCATGGAATCGGTGGCAGTTGTGAAGGAAGCCAGGTAGGTTCCGATTATGGGGTATGACTATGGACATGTTATTTTTCGGTGTGTGTGAGAGACAGAGGAGAAGAGGAAGATGAAGACTGAGATGGAAAGGAGTAAGGTGACCAAGATAAGAGAGATGGTGTTAAGGTCCAACATTTAGCTTGTGATAATTTGAGGGTCTAATAGTAAGAGATACGGAGAGAAGGTTATATAGTAGTCCAGACCATTCCTATACTAGCTAGTTTTCTACTTGAAACTGCCCTGATTTATTGGTTCTAATTCAATTTCATAAGTAGAAAATTCAAGACAAAATTATATGAAAAAGTGATTCATTGCATGGCTACAACTACAATAGGGGCTCAAAAGTCATTCTAGATACGCCAATAATAACTTCTATGAAGAATCATTATTCTAGATAGGCCAATAATAACTTCTATAGAGAATTACTCTCTATATAATCACTTAGTTTTAAGAAATTCCGGGAGAAGCACAACACGTGGAAGGTGCTTCTCCCATAAGCAATTCCATCCCTCCCTTAATCACTTCCTAATATGCCCTAATCATGGCTCTAAAGACAACTTGTGAGAAATATTCTTCAGATTTATACCAAACTCTTGTTATAAGAACAAAGATCTCAAGATAAGGACTGCAATAACTTTGCCCAAAAGAAGATTTACAATTACAAAAATAATAAACCATATACAACTTGCAGTTTTTATTCTTTGTTTCTCATCTCATGGTATAGATAATTACAAGTTGTCCAAAAGAATTATGGAGAGAAACTTGAAGAATTTTCCAGATTATACAGTAAAAGCTTGAATAACCACCTTTGAAGTTACATGTAGGACAAGAATTCAATTCCATTATCAAGATCTCTTCATGCTTGCAGCATCATTGTATAAGTGAACTATGCTTCGATGAATGCATATCTTCATCCATCGACAATAATCCCACTTTCAAGTGGAATGAAGAAAACCAAAAATTGCCCAGGTTCATCAATTGAAATTCGAACCACATGGCTGACAAAGCATCAAAAAGACAATATAAGATAATCCGAGAACCAAATAACCTCTGATAAGCTCATAGAAAAAGTAAAAAATAATAATATAATATACTAAATTAGATTCTTCATCCTTCGAAAATGCTGCTTGGTTTAAATATACACAAATGAAATCATGCAGGATATGCAAAAAGAACAGTAAAGTATAAAAATTCCTTATTCATAAGTCTCACAAGAAAAATTAAGTACAAAACTTATCTATGTTTTTTTTTCTCTCTCTCACATTTTCTTCTTTAAGTGGAATTTAGCAATGAAATGAGCTTCAGAATTGAGTCAACACGAAATTATGAACTAAATAAGTGAGACACGACATAAAATGAAACAAAAACATGAACAATTGCCACCATCCTCACAAGGAGCTTTCCACCTATGACAGATATGGTTTTTGGCATACTAGAGCTCCTCTTGCAAAAATCACAAGAAAATACAAAATCTTATTGCGCTTATTAAAAATACATCCTATCACTAGTATAACTCCTCTGTTTCAAACATTATAATATGAGAAAAATGAATAACAATATATTCCCTCTAAATTTCATGATGGGCAACAGACTAGTAATGAGATTAATAACAAGTTGACATAAATGAAAGTGATATGCTTGATGGTTATGTAAGGAAACATGTTTTCCTGCATTGAATTTGAGTAACTATGGACCACACAACTCAGTAATTTCTGCACTATAATAATTTAATAACCATGAAATGGCAAAATAGTTTATCATCTTTCCTACTGAATTATGAATGACAAGATCCCCATTGTTTCTGTAAGCTTTTTTCCAAAAAGTCAGTCAAACTATCAAATAAAATTGAGACATTAGATAGAGTCCCATTTAGCCATAACATCGGAAGCAAAAATATGTTTATTATCTCAAAACACAGCCACAAATTCCCATCACTAAAATCCCCACTAACAATTTGCCTTAACAAACAAACAAACATACCATCAACACCGACTGCTAGAACATTGATCAACTCCTTAGTAACCCAAATCAGTTGGCACTTCACTGGTTCAAGAAGTTTCACATACAATTCATTCACAACCTTGATGAACAAACTAACAAACAAGCCATGCCCATTAGTAACAATGGCATGTAAGTGCTTAATATATGTTTTGCCAACATGACTTCCACATAAAGCCCCATAAAGTATCGCTTTGTTGAGCAACAAGTATTTTGTGGCTTTGGAATTGTTAATGCAAATGAGGGTCTTAGTTTTGGTTTAAGAAGCTCAAAGGCTTGTCTTAGAGAGAGCTATGTTGGGTTTTCCGCTTCACGAGAAACAATTTGAATTAATTTCAAAGCCATGTATGGTTCATAGGGTACAACTAGAATGAATTTGAGTGAGTGGAGGCATGCATAAATGGTAGAAGAATTGAGTTGAGAAAATCAGAGGGTATTGAAATTGTCATTAGCAAATCAAATTCCAACTACAACTTACAAACAACACGGAGAAGCCTTTATGCATATTTTCAAGAACCATAATGCGGACATTGGCTAGTGATCTCTTGGGGGGCCCCCCTTGCTCTTAGTAGCTTAGTATCCATTTGCACCAGTAGAAAGTTCACATAAGAGTTATCCCATGAACTCCAACGAACTCCAATTAGTCATGTAATAAACCAAGGTGCCATATCTGGTGTAGATACTAAGAGCTAAATTAAATTTGTACTACTATTTGTATCATCTTTTATCTTTTCGACAAAAAAAAAAATTGCAACAGAAAGCAGACTACCACAAGAATACTCTAAGACACTTTAGAATTTCAATGTGACAGTATATAAAAAAATAAAATGATCCATAAAATCTAGAGATACTTAAGCCCATAAAGTAGCCCAAGATCGGACTCTCTCCCACAAATTATCCACCTACTCCTCTCTAACATCGTTAAACATCCTTCTATTTCTTTCCTATCTAAACTGAACATCTTCTTTGTTCGATTCAAACTTTGTCCCCTCTATTTGACCGGGTCAATGTTTCTCTAAAAACTCATTGTTGTTCGATGGACTTTGGGCTTTGCACATTCAATTTTGTTACGACTTGAGCATTTGATGTTTGGCCTTTAATAGTTGGGCTTTAATTTAACTAACCATGAAACTGGCCCATTTGATTGAGGAAATTAGGTTGTGTTAATTTTGGTCCAAACAATTTCCTATTAATGTCATATTTTCTTTGATGGCATTGATGTGACTTGCATGTTCAATTTCATATTTACTTTTGTTTTCATCAATAATTGTTCAAACTTAAAGCTTCTAATATTAATTGAATATGAATAATTTTAGCTCCTAAAATCCATTAGACTAAAGCATAAAGTAGTCCAAGATTGGACTCTCTCCCACAAATTATCCACCTACTCCTCTCTAATATCGTTAAAGACCATCTAAACTGAGCATCTTATTTGCCATCTCTTTAATAGATGTGCACAACATGATCAGTTGAGATCGTACAATTAGTTTTTTTTTCCAAATTAAATCATGTGATTATAGATGCAATTTCTGATTAAGAAAAAGAGAGGCACTTGACAAATATAGCTAAATTGTAGTCTTTAAGATTTAATCAGTTCTAAATTTACAATAACCTTATAACAGTCTAGTGCCCTTGTACAGCGTCATTAATGTTTTTCGTTATCGAATATTCAAAATCTTATATTAATAGAAGCAAAATGAAAATATACGATATAGGGGAAAATGTTTCCTTAACATCTAGTATGAACGGCATAAACATGAGTAAATAATTATATTTGTTTTCAGAAGTTCATGTAATAGGCACCACCACAATACCACTAGGTACTAGCTAAGCTGTAACTCACAAACCTACCCTTTCAAATACTTGAATTGTACTGTCTTGAGGTCAAGTTAGGATCAACTTGCTATTTCCTTTAAAATCAATGCATATTGCTATTTCTATATAATCTAAAATAACAATTCACAATTACTCAACTTTAAAATCCACACATATAAAAATTTGACATATAATCCAATAAATACTTCATGTAAACAATATATTGTTGAATTAACGTTGTGCACCAACCCAATTTATAAGTTAGGTTCCAGTTGACTCAGGCTTGATTAACTCATTTTGTAAGACAATCGTCTGACTTATCAAACACAAAGTATGCAACAGAACAATCCTATATGAGCATTGACATGACCCAAGACCGTACAATGCAAGATTTATGTGTTGATATGTTCTTAGCCCAAAACCATGTTATGTAATCTTTAGGATAAGTTGAGTAAGGTTCAAGTGATAAAGATTTGATTGGAAGTGATGAAGAGGAACAAAGGTTTTGAAGCTATAAAGCATAAGGTTGTCTAAACTCATGATTAGGAAAGGTAACTTTGACTAGAGACCATGCATGCATTCATTGGTGGTTAAACGTTTTATTTGCGCATCAGTCAACTTGACGTGATGAGCGAAGTTCCTTTAAGTGCTTAGAATTGCATGAAATTTTAGTAGCATGTTCGTCAAGATGTTAGGTTTCTTGTATAAAAGTTTCAAGGTAAAATTCTCATTTTTGGAAAGGTCGAGCTCAAGCGGCAGACGCATAATTTCAATTTCCTTTTTTTTTGTTTTGGAGAGTTTTAAATTATTTTTTCTTCCTAATCCTATGGTTGGTATAAGTTTCCTAGAAGCTCTACACATGTTTTTTTTTAAATAGGAATTTTGTTCCTAATCCTATTGGGCCATTTTACATCTTCCTAGTTTGATTTTAAAACAAGTTTTGTGTTTATAAATACTTAGTTTTTGTAGAAGTAAAAAGATACAACTCACATACAAATATCTTTGTGCTTCAAACATCGTTTCTTGAGAGAGTTGATTTTCTATATATGAACTCCTAGGGTTTAAATCTTTTTCTTGAGTGAGTTCATCACGCATACATGTATAATTCAACTAAATTGTTCCTTGTTGAATTTACTTGAATTATAATCTTCATTCAGACACACATCTTTGAGTTAGTGACTTGTGCCTTGCATGTTGTGTCAAGAAGACAAGTCTTGGTGGGTTCTTGCCTCAAGGTGATTGACAAACGAGGGGAGTTTGTGCCACGCTTGAGAAGATGAGTGTGAATTAATTCACGAGATTGGAGAAGTAGCAAGAGGCGTGCGGTTCGGCAACCTTATAGAAGAGTCAAGTAAGTTGAGTTAAGTCGAGTCTTTTATATACTTCTAGTTAATCTTAGTGGATTACTTTCTGTCTGGCAAAGTTCCCGTGGTTTTTTTAATCCTATCTTGGGGTTTTTCCACGTTAAAATTTTCTTCGTACGTTAAAATTTGCTTCATACTATGAATAGGAAGAGTATGTATGGACATTCAATAACATGGATTAGATACATGCTTGATTGTTTAAAACGTTCTCCTATGCTTAATGAATTTCTAATGCTTAATTTAGGTTCGACAATAAGGATCTAATTAGGGAATTAAGAATATAAAGTTTAGACCAGACACAATGGTAAATTATACATTAGAGAGAATCAATCTTTTTACTTGAATTGAACTTGTTAACTTGATTGTTTGAGACTTAGAATTGGATTGTTCCCTAGTGTACTCTTCGCAATCTTTAAACTTTGTTTCCATTTATGTTTTGTGTAGGGAATCAAATTGAATCAATCTATCATCAATCCTCATGGGATCTACCTCGCACTTACACATGCTATACTACCCAATGGCTCATGCACTTGCGAGTATCTCAAGTTGAGGATGCAGTTGAATCGATTTTGGTGCAGTTGAATCCGACACAACACTCTTTTGTCTACTTACACTGCTTTGTATGTTATAGTAAAAAGTATTAAAAAAAACAAAAACGAGTGTAAATGGACAAAAGAGAAGTGAGAAAATCAACACCCATAATAAATGGTACAACAAGAAGACTTAGCAGTATAACAAACATTCCACAAAAAACCCTAAACATGGTCCTATTTCTCCTTGCCAACAACCAACCCTTCTTAAACATGGCCCCTCCTTTCCTTCACCCTTATTCTTCTTTCCTATCCTCATCTCCCATCTTTTCCCTCTTTTTCCTCCCTCTCATCCTCTCTCCCTTTATTTCCAATTTCCTGGGGGCTCTTGCTGGCACCTATCTCCCTTTCTTGTTCTCCTCCCTTCCCCATCATAAATCTACTTAGATCTTGGGTTTTTAGCCTAGATATGTTTGGATCTAGGTATGTTTGTGTCTTTATTTTGTTTGGTTGTTTTTGCAGTGTTTTAGGTGGCTGGTGTTGTCTTTGTCTCGGCGGTGGCGACAATACTAACATTAGATTGGGTCTCTCTTTAAGAGAGTTGTAATACTTGGTGGCTGATGTTTTGTCTTCGTTTCAATGACAGCTGCATCAACGACGATGGTGGTAGTTGTTGGGATGTAGTGGTGCGCCCTTTTAATGGTTCCATCATTCGGTCTCCTATTTTGTTTGTCATTTTGTTTCTCTGTTATGTAGACCCTTTGCAGATTTTCCCATCTCTGCGTTGTCAAAAGAACTATGTTCGCCATAGGAGATTTTCTTTGTCACGCTCTGAGTTAAGTTGGTGTGCTTCTCTAGGATTCCTCTTTCCCATCGTCTCTGTGTTCTTCCTTCGTGTGCTCTCTTGTTTCTCTGACCCTTGATGTGCTATGCTCAAAGGACTATGAGTTCTCATAGAAGGCTTATTTTGACAATTGGGATCCATTGTGGTTCTCTCATATGGGTCTACTCAGTGTTGGTGTTTTAATAGGTGTTTTACTTTTTCTGGTTTTTGTAGCGGTCTACATTGGCCTAGGTCGGACTCTCATGTTTGTCCCACGTGGTTTCCTAAGAAGGTTTTAACGAGGCCACTGTTATCGTGTCAGTCTTTATATGCCTTTTATGGTTTATGAATGAAATCTTCTTCTAAAAAAAAAAACAAGACTTAGCAATGGACTAAAATATGAAGAATAACACAAGTATGATTTGAGCAGCACTTGGGTCTATTTGATAATTTGTGTCTTTCTCACATTTTGAGCATAAACAGTTATAGAGCTTGTTATCCATCTTGCACTAGCAATCATCAATTTCATTCCCAACTGGACTTGATCTCCACATTGTGTAAGATTCATCTAAAATCCAAGTTACCAAATTACGTTTGGACTTAAATTTCCTGATTTATTTATAATACTGACTTCATCCTTAAGTTAGCTTAATCACCAAGAATCTAGTCAAATGAGCCCTTTTTACATTATTTACCAATTGACAAAGCCGAATTTGAATTTTCCTCTCTTTAATTACTTTAGAAATATTGGCCCATAAAATAGCAGGACAATTATAGCCCACACAATGTCGAAGCTAAACCCATCAAACAAAAGAGAACACAAATTTCACAAATTGTCTTACTCGATTTTTTTCACAAGCGTCAAATCTTCTCCCAAGATTTAAATACGTCCCTTAAGTGCAACTTCCAATCTAGCCCCCAGTCATAGAGTTTCCATATGCTAGGCTTTGATTTTACAAGGTTGAAGATGCCCACCCCAAATCCAAGTCAAATCTTATCCCAGGATTTAAATACGTCCCTTAAGTGCAACTTCCAATCTAGCCCCCAGTCATAGAGTTTCCATATGCTAGGCTTTGATTTTATAAGGTTGAAGATGCCCACCCCAAATCCAAATCATTATATTGTAATTGGTTCAGGAGCAATTTTGAAGTGAAACCAATTCAATCCGGACCGTGTCCACCCCTACTGCCATGGCCCCACATTTCTTCTCAGTGCACCTCATCTTTCTCCTCAATACCACCGCACCCAAAGCAGTGTCCCCGCCATCGATGGAACGTTGCCATTTTTTTCTTAGCTTTTAAATTTTTGTGAGGTGAAATTGCTGATGCATCCCTAAAATTTACGAATTCAAAGTGCGACATGCGACCAAATTTGAGGACTAAAGAAACTAAAAACTGAACTGAAGAGTCAAAATGAAACTCGGGTACTACAGTTAAGACTCTAATTCAGTCAAGTAAAAGATGTCCGAAAGCAGTTTCTGAAATTTCGAAGTACATTTACATCAAAGACCTGGGGCTTCATTTCAGACAACATGGTTTATTAGTTGCGCCTTCCTATTATGTATGTAAATTCCTGCATGCTCCTACTGATGCATATTTTGGAGCAACAAAACAAAACGAATCTCGAGATATTGAGAAGTTTACAAAAAAAAAGTACATAGAAGCAGCAATAGGCTTCATAATGAAGTACCTGAAACTTCCACTGAGAAACAAGATTATGAAAACTAAATTACCAAGTTATGCCAACCCCTATTCAGCCGGGAGACCGAGCGTAGCTTCTAACAAAATTCACCCAGTCCCTACTAATCATACTTTCTGGAGTTCTTTTCTAGGCCAGCAATCATACTGTTTGGTCAGTCCTAATGTACAGTAACATATTTACAAAAAACCAAACAGAACCATTCAGTTTTAAACCCTAGATTTTTGCCTGTGACCGTTTGATCGCTTCCTAGATGAGTCAGTACCATGTACACTTTCTTTTCGCCTTTTAACACAGACCATTCATTTTCTAAAACCTAGGTTTGCGCCTGTGCACTTTGGATCGCTTCCGAGATGTTTCAGTACCATTTGCGCTTTCCCTTCGCCTTTTAACACCATTACTTAGAGAATCAGCTTCCAAGGCTTCAGTGGTCTTCTTATACCGGATAACATTGGTTACAATGGCATATACAATGACATCAGTTTTTGGGGTCAACAGGGCATTTCTCTCAACAACTGCATTCTGCCCACAGCATGATTCTTGAATTGCTGTGTGTCTGAGCTTTTGCAATATGGCATCCTTATCAAGCTCGAAGCAGTCTCTTGAAACCTGGAAAATAATAAGTTACAATTACGCCAGGCTTCCCCTCAGAACATAGAAGGGGCAATATCCTAGATTTTTCAAGTTCTTGTCAGAGATAATTAATTTTCTTTAATTATCTTCTTTTCATGAGAATTGTGGCATGAGTATCAGTATTGCAGTTATCAGCTGAAACCAAATAAGTACCCTGCAAACCAGCAACCATAATTCTATGCCATTTACCTAACTATGCAAAGTGAAACAGCATGTAAGAGACAATGAGATGATTCTTCTAACTTCTAACCACTCACCTTAAAATTAAGAGGGACAATAATTTCTGTGGATGGACAACCACAACTATCTATGAAGTTGAATTTCATAACCATTTCAAATGACTTTGCTTGTAATGTTCTCCTGATACATATTGAACAAAAAAAGAGTGAGAAGATGCCAATGTTAGATGACACGTCCACTAGTAGATCATGCACAGACATGACAATGGAGTATACTTGCTAAGGGCCCAGTTGGTAACATTTTTGTTTTTAGTTTTTGTCTTTTGGTTTTAATTAAAGATAGAGAAGGAAAACGATAAAATGTGACGGAAAGATGAGACAATATATGTACAACAGTTTTAATTAAAGATAGAGAAGGAAAAACGATAAAATGTTACGGAAAGATGAGACAATATATGTACAACAGTTCATAATTTTTTTTAAAAGAAAAAAAAGGGCCTGTTAGTTAACCTTTCTGTTTTTGGTCTTTACTTTTATTTTTTTCTATTTATTTACTAGAGATAGAGAGGAAATACATGGAGGAGAAGATAGAAGAATGGAGGGAGGGTGGTGGGAGGGATGAGGGAGAAATGAAGGAGAATGAATGAAACAAAGCCTTGAAAACGAAAACAACTTAAAATTGTTTTTAGTTTTCATTTTATGTAGCGTTTACATAAACATTACTTCTCCCTTCCTCCCATTACCCTTCCTCTACTCTTGTGCATCCCTCCCTTTCTTCCATATATTTCCTTTCTATCTCTAACAAAAAAAAATTGGAACCTAAGAACCAAAAACAAAAAGGTTACCAAATGGGTCCCAAGCAAATATACAAAGTTTAGTTTTAATCTTTGGTTGTATGTTTCCCTCATTTTTTTCATCACCTCTCTCCTTTCTTGAATCAGTTTCTCTAATAAATAAAAAAACCAAAAAGTTACCAAACGGGTTCAAAACTATTAGATTCTCCAGGTCAGGTTACATAATTGAGAGTTACAAATCAACCTATATTTTTCATACAAAACAAAGCAAATTTCAGGAGACAAACAAATTTTTACTGATCATACTGTTTTCTAGTTTTGAATCAAATCTGTATTTGACATAGTTTACAACAGCTTCAAGTATTTCTGAACCTATCTTTTTTGGGAATTCAAAATTGTATAGTTACCTTTTCAGTTGGAATGGTTCCTTCTGTAAAACAGCTGACTTATACCCTTGATTTTCTAAAAAGGATATCTGGCATGCAAACATAACAGGAGTGTTAGCACCAAATCGGAGAAAACAATATATAACAACAATATAATTCTGTAGGTGATGTCTTGTGAAAGTATAGCGAGTGCATCAATCTCGTGGTAACAAGAGGATAGGAATTGTTATTAGAGGTTTATTTGGTGCAAACTGCTTAGTCTACTTGGTTTGTGTGTTGGAACGCAGTGGTAAATTATCACTAAGAAACAAAAAGACAAACCACCTAAAGATCTGGCCAGCCAGTAAATGACAAGAAGGCAACCATGCATCTAGGAATTTGAATGAGTGAAAAAAAATGTATAACAGCAATTAATGAATAAGTGGATCATTTCTGAGGTAAAGTAGTAAACAAGTTACTTTCTTAGTGCCAGATAAAAGTTAAGATATATCTGCTACCGAGATGTACAGTTGTCTTGCTTATAACGGGGTTTCAAAACTTCCATATGTTCGCTAAGTGGATCATATACGGAATAAAAGAGAGTCAGGGGTTCATCTTTAATGGACATAAGAGATTTCTTTGGTGCAATGGTCAGCCGTTTCAATCTTTACAGTTATTTGGTTCCAACAGAGGGACCTGTAAAATACCCCCCCCCAAAAAAATCTTAAGATGTGGTCTGTCAGTAAAATGACAAGAATGCAGTCCTGCATCTAGCAATTTGAATAAGCTATGAGAAAAAAGAAAAAAATAAAAGAAAAAGAAAAAAAGAAAAGAGAAAAAAGAATAGCAGGAGGCCATTTCAGCCTCATATACCCGGAAGCAGAAAGATCAACAGAATAAGGCCCTTAAACGAATTTCACCTCAATAGATTTAATGAATGGCAATGGAGCTTTCTGTCCATGTACACTTGCTACCCGGAGGTTCCAGTTCACATTTTTTTTGTCTGCAATGCAAGTGAATGGGCAATGTGAGAAAGCTGAATGAAAAAGTGTACACTAATTAGTGGGAAATTCAGTGAACAGTGGGAACCAAAACAAGGAGTCGTAAGATAGAGTAATTAATTCATTCCATCTATAGAACTATTTAACTCATATTAGTTTGTATTACATATGTATGTGAACGTATTTATCCGTGTTATGACTTATGACAATGTTGCCAAGCGAGCCACATGATAGGTTCCAGGTTAGTGTCTTCAGATGAAGTATGTCTACACGAGCAAAGAGAATAATAGGAAAAAAAGGCATTTTTTATTGTTAAACAAATTCAAACGAAGGCTCTGATACCTTGCTAGACAACCACTAGACACCAAAGCTTAAGTTGTGAGGAACAGACCAACAATGTACATAAAGTTAACACTCAAGTATGTTCTGCAGAAGAACAGTAACAAAGAACATCAAAGCTGGAAGAATGGATGAGCTTCGTTTCCATATCTAATAGCAAACCAGCAAACCAGAGGACATATTTTTCACCCACCATCCAGGAAGAAGCAAAAAAGAAAAAGAAAAACTTAAAATTTTTGCCATAAATGCCATTTACAAGTCATACAAGTTGTAATTTTCATGATAAAAGCATCTCCGTCGCATATAAAACAAGCACACATGTCTAACTCTGCACCTTGTACAAAATATTTAACACAGAATCTAGGTTACCTGAACTCAAGGCTTGAGTTAGAATGATCTGAAAAAAATCTATCCGGACAAATGGAGGAATCTGAAGATTTAGGAAGTCCATGACACCTGAAATAACCTGTTGTCCAAATGAATTGGTAAGGTACATGTAGGAGACCGAATCAGAATATTCAAAGAAAATAAACAAATTCAATCTCAGCATTCTGCTTCACACATCTATTGACAAAGCCCGGATAAGACCCGAGGAGACATGCACATGTGTGATATACAAAATGGGTAATACACGACTTCATCAGCAGAGAAGGTGACTAAAGCTTGTCCAACATAAACTGCACTGGTGCTATTTTCGTCAGCAGTGAAAATATATATATAATCTCTGCATATTATGGTATAAATTACAATACCTTATCTACAAGCCCATGGATCAATAAATTTGCTTTCTTGTCCTTCGGAGTTTTCTGTGAAGTTGGAACAAAGTACATAATAAATAACTGGAAGATCAATGATGAGAATAACGTAAAACATGGGCCGTACACATATGGAAGCAGCATTTAAGGGAAAGATAGAGTGTCCATGGACATGAGAAAGTTCTCACTATCAATTTCTACATGAAATGAGATTTAACCTTGTGCTTTTCAACTGTTGAAGTTTTTTTAACTGACATCTCCAATATCTTACAGCCCATAAACAACAGCCATGAACGTGCACAGAAATGCATCTGCTAGTGCATGCTTTTTCTATTCTTTCCAGACCCACTTAAATTTACTTCAAGCGAAAGAGGAAATCACCTGAAGGTTGACAATTACAATCTTCCCCCCACCACGGAGCGATTTTAGAGGAAGGTTGCATGCGGGGGTGATCTGCAAACTGCAACAATAACACCAGTAAGAGAGAACTTCGTGCCCTAAAACATTTACAGTCTGACTTATCCCTTTCTAGCCCTAGTTGTTTTATTAACATGGAGATGTATAATCCATTCCCGATTTTCAACTAGGCTCCCTAGACATTACAACTATTTACAGTATAAAGTCTATCAACCATAAAGTAATAGTATTTCACATATTTCATAATAATATAAAAAATACTTACAAAAAATATAAAGAATTGGGATGTCAAATGCAAATATTAAAATTGCAAGAAGATGAACCAAAATAAAATCTATAAAAATCACGATGTTCAAACTGTAAGAGTAGGCCCACTTAATTTGCATCCCTGGTAAGGTATGAAAGACCCCATAAGGGGATAACTTTGAGGAAAGAAAACACAATTTGTTTATATCATACCAAGAAAAGGGCTGCTTACAAAAAGTTAAGCTAAAGTTAGGTAACTCTGTCGTTACCTTGTCCCCAAACATAAAACAACGTCAGCTATCCTGCAGTGCTTCTCAGCCAGATTCATCTCCTTTGAGGGCAATGCATCCTGCACACAAAGTGAAAGAAAGTGAGGCTTTCCAACCATCAACAATTTTCATAAGATGCATGAACCAGCCACAATCCATGGAACTTCTCCCTATTTCTCAGCCCAAAAAAAGAGAAAGGAATCCATTTCTGAAACCAAACCCTTATTTTAATGTGATTAATCCAAACACCTAGTGTAACCTCTTTTATTGTTGAAACAAAGAATTTATTTCATCCCCATGGGCATCCAACCAGCAACCGAATTATTAGTAAGCAATACCTCCCAGTCAAGAACTGTATCCTTAAGCCGTGCTCCACATTTTTTATCTGAGCACCGTCTTGAAGTCTCCTTCAATCCAATAGTCTCCACCTCAAAATCCCTCAAATACCTTTACAAGTTTAAATCATGAAATTAAATTTTCATTTACCACAAAAGCAGCCAAACTGTAAATGAGAAAAAATATTGACTTCACTACATCAACTGTCCCCCACCCTAATTCCAAAGAAAAAGAAAAATGACGAGGAAAGGCAACATATAACAACAATAACGGGATGATATAAAGAGAAACCCTTACTCGACTCCACAAGAAGGGCAGGTTTCCAAAAAGGAGTTCCCATGTAACTCGGCAAGTTTCTCCCTCGGTATTCCAGATCGAAGATGAAGGCCATCAACATTCTAGCATTCAGTAAGTAACAGGTAATAAGAATGTAGAGAGATAATTAACCATTTAAGGGAGTGCAAGAATGAAATACGAAATAGTGTGTAAAAAACAAAGGAAATAGTGCCTAAATGGAATTCTTTTGAAAGTAACATGGTTAGACAAGAAAAAAAAAGAAACAAAAACAAAGGAATTGCTAACGTCGCCCAAATTAGTAAAAATCCAGAGTACCAACATACTAGTCAGCAGTAAAAACTATATGTTCTTGATGACCCCTTTCCCCGGTCCCAATATAGGAATAAGAAAAACGGAAAATGTAAGGTCAAAGACTCAAACACGCTAGCATCAAAAGCATGAAACAGGGCTTAAGCCACGCGAATAAGTAATTTGAAGCAATTATCAATAATCTTCAACATAAAGAAATTTTCGGTAGTATGCGTACCTGGCTAATAACAAACTTCAAAATTCCAGCCCTCTCCAATTCAACCAAAGCCATATGAGTCATACTTGGCATTGCACGATGAAAGGGCAATGATGCTTCAGGCAATGCTTTGCCTTCACGCTGCACTAGTAAATAGAAATCAGAACCATCCATAGTACTCCACAGGGGCATGAATGTTTCTTTCTTTGTCATTATAATTCTGGTACAAGTATGATTACATATCTTACAGCTAGGACAAGCCAAAAACATGAAAGAATGAGGACTCCTTTTACTACGTTTCTCATACATTCACTATATGAGAGAGAGAGAGAGAGAGAGAGAGAGAGAGAGAGTTACAAAGGAAGGACACAACTTCTTTCCAAAATCGAGTTCTCATAGAAAGAGCTAGAAGCCTAGAAGAAATTAAAGACAGCAAAAAAGATTTAAGCGGCACAATTACCGTTTTTCACTGACTCCATGACTCCGTCGTAAGTTTGATAGAAGTAGTTAGTATAGGTGAGAAGCATCAATCGATATAGATGTGCTTATTTAAAAAGGACTGGAGGTTTATAATTTTGCAGAGACGAAAAAGTTGCTAGGATTCTTTTATTTCTTATAAGAAACAATCTTATTTATAAAAACGATGCATCTGGGATGGACAAGAAGCCATCATATCTAACATACAACCTTCAAAACTCAAACCCAAATTACATTCCCCCACCAAGAATAATCAAACCAAAATGGGCTACTTCAATTTTATTTTATTTTTTTAACAAAGAAGCCCAAAGAGAAACTAAAAATTTAGTCTCAGGTTTAAGGATTCTCACCTGCAGAGTCCAAATTCCCTTTGGACCTCGAAAATCAGGTATACCACAAGAAGTCGAAATTCCTGCACCTGTAAACACCACTAGATGCTTGCTCTACAAAGTGCAAAGGAAACTCTTAGAGACCTAAATTAAATAAAATCAAATATGAAGTACACATATAGCGTCATGATAAATGGGAAGTGTAGGCTCAAACCTTTTGTACCAACATGGCGAGCCGTTCAATCTGCCAAAAAAATACATACACACGATGTTAGCAAATGAGGATACATACACAAAATCTTTTGCATAGGTTAGAGGCACACAAATGAAAGATCTTGATGAGACGCAAGCACAAAAAGTGAACAAACATGCAAAGGAACTTGCAGTTAGTAAGATATCCCAATACTTTTCAAAATGTTTGAAGTAAACCTTCATAAATCGAAAAAATATCAGCAAAGTTGAATTATTGACAATAAAATTCTGGGAACTAAAAGATAATCCTCGACTCCTAAGTTTTAAAAAGGTATCTGAGTCCTGAATACCAACAAGACAACAATGCAACTATAGGAAAAAGACAGATTCAAGCAAACCAAGCATATATTTGGGTTAAAATATTAATAGTACAATCATGGTTCGGGTTCACTCCATCAGCACACTTCATTTGTTGGATAAATAAGATTTGTACTGGAGAGCACCACAATGGCATTACCCACGTGCACAAATCGTAACACAGAAAAACTACAATGGAAGATAAGCAAATTAAATCAATCACACAGGAGAAAGAAAAGACTGTGTCTTTGTCCACTCCATTAGTATACTTCAGCTACATTCCATTCCAACATGTTAAAATGATAATCTATACCTCCTTAAGGCTATAGACATAGATGTGATAACCAAAAGCACGGACATGTAAGAAATGCCACAACCCAAAAATGAGCTAACAAAGCTCAACTGATAGATTTACAAAGCAAGTAAAATCCAATCAAATTGCAAATGAATGCCTAAACCCAGATGTCAGATCTTAATAAGCATGTAAGTAGAACGAAAACATCTACATCCCGCAGCAAACTAATGCCATAATTGCGCCAAATGTATGCAGAAAACCTAAGTAACATTCATGGAGATCACAATTCTAGAAGATCAACAAAGACACTAACTTTAAGAACAAGTATACAGAACTCAAAAGAGAACAGAAGAGAATGAGAAAGTTTCTCACTTTTTCTTGCAAAACGTGAGGTGGGTCGAAATGTTCAGTCATTCCGACTTGGCCCACATCTTCTATGTAGGAAAGCTTCTCTGCATAACCCAAGGACATGGTCACTCTGATGTTTCGTATACCACTTTCGCTATTTAGAAATTTGTTTTTGGTCTGAATTCTCTCGAGAAAGTTTGATCGAAAGGAGCGAAGGTGAAGAGTGAGAGACCCTCTCGTTTTATTTCTTTTCTTTCTTCCCTCTCTATTTTAAGGAGACCCAAAAGCCAGAATGAGGTACTGATTTGATTTGCCTAGAAGGAAATATTGTCACAAGAATCTCGATGGTTAGGACTTTAATTAGGAGCTAAAGCTTTTTCTCTATCAAAAAAAAAAAAAAAAAAAAATGAACCATAAATATGGATTCAACTTCAACCGTTCAAGCCAAGGTTGCCTGTATGTATTCTACTAAAAAATAAATAAGGGTTTTTTGTTTTGCCATCTAAATAACATTAATTTGGAGTAATTATCTTGAATTTATCTACGAGTTACATTTTAGTCTTCAATTAATTTTTAGTACTCCTTCAACTCGACCATATGTCGCACATTAACTTTATTTAAGAATTTAGGCCACGGGCCAATACCAAACAAAACAATAGAAAACAAATATTGCTAAGCCAAAAATAAAACCCCTAACTAATCAGACTCATCTCGTTAGAACCCTAGTGGGGATTGGGCATAGAAACCCGAGTTATTATGAACCAAACTTCCTGACTTAATATGTCCCTTATGGAAGTTATCCCAGTAAACAAACAAATAACTCTCATTTACTTTGTCGCGAAAGTAGCTGATCCATTACTGAAAACCATCATGAATCCCCTCAGAATGGGCATAAGCCACAGCTCGATCAGCTTCCATCAATTCCCTCCAAAGGCATGTCAGAGTTTCTTCAAGCGAGTCTCGCTTCTTCTCTATCATGTAATACATTGTCCATGGGGAAGTTTCTCTATCACTATCGGAATGCAGGTGACGACGACAGATGAGATGTGATGGACCGAGATCACCCCTCATTAAGGGCCAAAGTCATCTCTTGTTAGCCGGTAAGTCTTCAAATAATTAATTCATATTCTTAATTTATTTATAAAAAAAATGTATTTTCTCTTTAAGGGACAGCTTGCAGTATTCATATCATTTATTGATATTGATGATTTTATCAATTTCTACTTGAAAATATAATGGGACTATTATTGTATTTTATTTCGAAGGACAGTCCCAAGTAGGACTATTTTTTGTAGTGACCCCTTATTAAGTATGAAGGCCCAAAGTCATCTTTTGTTAAGCGATAAGGACCAAGATCAACCTTCCATTTCCTAACATGGTCTGGCCGAAAGGGGCACCAGAACGGAGTCCACATCCATGATCGGATCTTGATCGAGTCCTGAATTTACACTCGCAACCGAGCAATGAGTTGGGACTTCAAAGGAACCCCTGCCAGAACGAACTTCAATCCCCTTAATACTTCATTTTTTGGATGAGCAACCTTCGTGGGAATGTTGGCACAAAGGCGAAAGTGAAGCTTCACTCTACGTTTTTGAGCCATGGAGTTCAAGTACTTGAAAATCATCATCCAAGGGCCTTTTTATAGTTTCATTCGAGATGATTCTATCAATTCAAGCAATTCCATAAAAGTTTAAAATTCGAATAGAAATTTTATCGAGCTATTGCAACTAAAGAATGGAGTTATATACCGAAACTTGGGATATCACAAGCAAAACACGTTTAGCAAAATTTGAAGTTGAGGTAGTTAGTCACCCAAGTAGGTGAAGCGACCTAAGTATGTGTTCAGTGTAAACTTTAGTGCCGTCAAATCTTAACAATTAGGTATTACGTTCTTTACCATTTTTTGCAATGCGGTTCCTTCGTTAGGGTTTCCGTCAAATATTATGTTAGTTGCCTAGGTGGCATTTATGAGTCCCACAGTTTTGTTTTTGGTTTTTAGCTGTAATAAAATAAAACAATAGTAAATTTATGTTTTAGCCATAAAAAAAATTTCACTTTTGGAAAAAGCCTAAGCTTTTTCAAAAAGACATAAAAACTTTTTAACTTTAAAATCAAACACATGCAAATGTAAAGGATTCCTTAGGAAATCCAAAAATAAATAAGGGCAATTTTGTCCATTTTAGCTTCTTTTACAAAATTTCTCTCTCCTTTGGGTTTTCCAAAGTCTTCTTAAAATAATCATAGAATTTTTAAAAATCAATTAAAAAAAAAATTTCTCCTTCTCCTGTCTCTATCTTTATCTCTCTGTTTCTACCCCTTTGCTCAAGCACCAACATGCCCTTCCGTCTCTCTGTCTCTGTCTCTATCTCTCTATGTCTCTGTCTCTCTTTCTCCCACACCTTAATCAATATCTCCTCTCCGATGCACCTTCAGATCTACCTCTACCCCTCCTAGATCTTGCATCGCCCCACCAAGCCAAATCTGCTGAGTTTTTTGGTACACTCAGATAAGAAGGAGAGGCAAAGCCCTACAAATGACGAAGTGGAAGATGGCAGTGAAAACCAAACCAATTTTTTTTTTTTTTTTTTTTTTTTTTTTTTCTTCTGTCAGTGACATCAACCTTCGATTTAATGTGTGTATTTTGGGAGAGAAAGATAAAGAGACATACAGAGAGGCAAAGAAGGTTGGGAGGAAGAGAAGGAATGCATGTGTATAGGGGGTGGGTGGGGTGGGTTGGGTGGATGTAGGAGATGCGAAGTGGCTGCTGGTTATCTCTTTGGGAACATTCATGCCATTGGTGTTGGGCTATGATGGTCAAGTAGGGACTATGGTTGGGCAAGAGAGTGGGTGATGTAGCGAGATGAGCACTTACAAACATGGACTATTGGGATAAAATTCATGCAAGATGAGGTTCATTTATTTATAATAAATAAGTTTCTTAATGATCTAAAATTAATACGAGTTTTTTCATATTTTGGGATTATCTAGGTTTATGATATAGTTATCTATAATAAATAGGGAGATTTGGTTGAATGTAAGTGATATCTTCCTGATATCTATAAATAGGTGTTTGAGTTGTTAATGTGTGACACGTCTTGAATTATTAATAAAAATTGAGTTTATCTACAAGTATATTTTCTCTACATGTCAAAACCTTAATGTGAATTATCCTGGTTATGATTTGAAAACATCTTCTTACAAATCATATTTACAACTTTGGGCAAAGATTTCATCAATCATATCTCAGGAGTATTCTCTCTCCTTATTGGGAGTAGAGATCTCTTGTTGTACATTCATTTGTCTCTATGACTTTATTGAGAGCCCCCAATAACACCTTTGAGTCACATTATTATAACACAACAATATAGTCCATTCAAAGACAAACAACATAGCCACAAGACAATTAAGATGTCTCAGGTTTGAGGATCAGTTTGCACTATTGCAACTCATGAGTTACAACTTGACATATGAGTAAAGACTTATATTCTAGAACTCATGGTTTGATTGCATTCAATGTACTTGTTCCCTTATAAGCACCTACAGACTTATCTTGGTGTCCCTACACTCAATCACTCGAGACCTTGTCATCCTTCAATAGAGTAGATATAGTGTGTACTGGTTTTTGCAGAAGATCAATGCTCAATTGATAATCCTATGACCAGGAAACTTTTAAGTATGATTAGGAACCATGAGAAGTCTCAATATATGCAATCTCATTACATAGTTCACATGTTATTTCATATTACTAGGACTACTATTGTTTTACATTTATAATTACATACCAGAATCACGACTGAAAACAATTATTCTTGCTCATTAATAACTTAATAAGTCATTAAAAAAGATGTCATTAACATTAACTATTACATAATTAGTTGGTTTTAAAGGCATACTACTAACAATCTCTCACTTGTTCTTCAAAATCAATTTGACATGTATCTAATACCCATCCTTTTCATGTGTCAGTCTAGCTGTAACTGACTCATAGGCTTCGTCAGTTGATCTGCTACGTTGTCTTCTAAAGCTACCTTAAGAACACTGACTTCACCTTAAGCAATGTATTCTCAGATAATGTGGAAGGGTCTCTCACTATGTTTGGATTTCTAATGAGACCTTGGTTCCTTGGCTTGAGCTATTGCCCCATTGTTGTCAGAGTATAGGATGACTAGTGACTTGATGGTTGGAGCTGAGCTTCTGCATCCAAATAGCTTCCTTTGCTGCCTCAGATGCAATATGTATTCTTTCTCAATTTTTGAATTTGTTGTTGTGCTCTTCTTGCACCATCTCTAACATAGTGCCCTTTTGTTGTGCTTGGCATGATTTCCCAAGTGCCAAATATAGATTATGGTCCCTAACTTGGCATGAATTGTATTATTTATTTCATATGAAGGTTATGTTGCGTGAACACTTTACTAAGTTGAAGTGTTAGAGTGTCGAACACTTATACAGGACTTGGATATGCCTCGAACACAATCACAACACTCCCCGAAATGGGTCAACTCATGGTCAAGACATGACATGGATAATTTTGAAACTTAAAAAAAAACTGGGGTCAAAACTTAATTATTGAAACTTTATTATACAACATGACCAGTTATAAAAAAAACTTTTAAAAAACTGGGGTTAAAATTGTATTTCAAAACTTTTTTATCCTTATACCTATTACCTTATCATCGTTCTTCTTGCCCTCCCAACTTCCTCTATCTTTTTTCTTCTTTTTTCTCTCTTAATTTTCATTATATTTCCTTGAAATTTGGATTAACCACGTACTTGGAGATTAGAATTTTTGACAATTTCTTCATCTTCTCAATTCAGTTTTTCATTTCATATTTAAATAAGGTTTTTCTTAGGGAAAATGAGTAGTACTAAATCCAATGAGAGCTCCTCCTCTTCTCAAGCAAAATGCTCCTTTATGGAAGTATGCTTACTCAAATAAGAATAGTAGAGGAGGAATCATTAGTTTGAAGTGTCATTATTGTCAATTCCACTTTGAATAGGCGTACTCTATGGTGAAGCTTCATTTGTTAAAAATTAAAGGAGGTTGGATTAGAGCGTACAACAAAGTTACACAAAATAATTTATTGAAAATGCAACGGTTGCTAGATGCGGCAAAATTGAGGGTAAAAAATTCCCAAGCAAGAACTATTTCTTTGCCCACATCAAGCAAAGCCGGTTCTTTACCATTTGAATTTTTATAATTTGGTGCTATGGATGAAGGAGTTTGTGAACCAAAGAATAGGAAGGGAAGTGGACCTCTAGAGAAAGCCTTCCACATCGATTGGATGATCTAATTACAAGAATGTTTTACAGAAGTGGCTTGTCATTCAACCTTGCAAGGAACCTATACTTTGTCGAAGCCTTTGGTAAGGCTTGTTCTCACCTCGTTCCGAATTATCGCCCTCCCGATTATAATGAATTGTGAACTACGCTTTTCTAAATAAATAAAAAGAAGAAGATGAGTCATATTGGGATAAAATTAGAGTCGATAAAGAATAAATGGAAAGATAAAGGTGTAAGTGTTTATAGTAATGGATGGTTGGATTCACAAAGAAGACATCATTAACCACCAACTTATGTTACATTAATCGTCATTCAAATGAAGCTTCTTTCAATTGCCGATACACACTTAGCTTCTGTGGGAGCGATTTTCGTCTCCAAAGAATATTCATTTGAAGATTCCATCATAGTCTTCGCTTCTCTTTCTCCCTGCAAAACAATGCAAAGTTTTAGACAGAAGTTTAGAATTTTCTCAAGCCTTGGTGTAGCCATGTCTTTATAGGAGCCTCGAAGGCTGGGGTTTTGGAAGAATAATTCCATAGATGGAAAGGAATTATTCTTCCCCAATTTGGAGAGATTGATTTAATTAGGGCTTTGATAAATCAAATCCCCAATTAGGGTAAGAATCAAATAATTCCCAAATTGATTGGCTTAATTATTTGACCTAGGATCCATAGATATTTTGCTTCCACAAATACCCCTCCCCCCAAAGCTTCTGCATGATGCGTGGTGGCATGGAGGAGGTGTGAATTAATTGTTGGTTTGTCCAGCTATAACTGAGCTTCCTTCTGTGACTTGGGATCTTGAGTGGAGGAGGTCTTTGACTTGCTAATTGATGAGTCAATTTTATATTATATATTTAACCCCATTCTTAGTATATTTTGGTTAATATTTTGAAAGAATTTTGATACTTTAAATTATATTTCCAATATAGGACTTTCGACTCCCTCTGGAGCAAAACATAATCAAATGGACGAATTTTGGAGTAATTCTAGTTGGAGGACGTTCGTGAGTCACTTAGCTTGATCGTGTCAGAATTTCAGACTTTTCCACCAAGCGATGATTTCCTGGCGAATAAATAAAGGAACAATGCGCCGTGCTGGAACAGTGACGTTTTGGGCTTTTATTGCGTTTTTGGAGCCCAAGATGACCTCGGATGGGTTCGTGGCCTTCTGGAGAAGTGTTCGGAATATTTTTATCTTTAAAACGAGCTATCTTGGGCCAGATTTGGAGGAGATTTGAGACCAAAACGTGGCTGGGCAGATTTGGGCAGATTCTCCTAATCCAATTTGGATTTTATATCCTAGTATTATCTTATTTTAACATAGTTTCCTTGTGGGGATTGGGCAGCTAGTTTTAGGAGGTATTTAAGCTCCTTTTCACAGCAATTTAGGAGACTCCCTTTTTACTTCTTTTTGGCTTTTGGAGCAATTGCTAGGGTTTTGGATTTTCGCGACTTTCAAGTGTTTTCATTCTTATTCTTCTTAAAGATATTTTCTTGGATTTCAATTGTGAACATGCGTAACTAACTCTCTTTTGCTAGGGTGAGGCCACGAGCCTTAGCAAGAATATGTAGTTTCTGTCCAATTTGCTTATGATTATATGCATTCAGGTTTTCGAATTATTCATCACTGGGTTAAACTATCTAAGTGTCTTGATGCTTGATCACCATTAGGATGTTTAGAAAAGTAATTTGATGCAGTTTTGGTCGGAGGTCGGTCCCTGAAATTGACGAAGGCTTCTTGTGATTAATATGTGCAAGTTCACTTAGGATGAATACCACGTCTTAAGGGTTGCATGGTTTTTCAAAAGGTTTCACAGAACTTAATGAGTCATGTATGTTTAGATTTGATCTGAATACCACAGACGGATTGCATGTGTGATATACGCTCTATGTTGGGGGTCCAAGTAGGCATATATTAGGAATACCTAACCTTCAAAATATGCATGTATATGTCATAAGTAATTGGGGGAACTATATAGAATTGTTAAGGTGACGGCGGATCCCTAGTGCTTTCTTAATTTGATTTCTAAAAACACAACTGTTTCTCTTGCTCTTAGCTTTAATTTTGCATATTGCCTTATTTTTATTAGTTAAATTCCTTTTAATTTAAGGTCTTCAAATCAAACATCTCAACTTTCTCTTTTGCAATAATTAATTAGAATTGGTTGCTACGAGTTATTTAATAATCCCTGCGGAGAACGACCTTGCGAGAATCATTTATACTACAATAACCTTGTCATTCTTGCAAGTTTTGTAGGAGTTTTAACCCTGTTTGCGCAGGTACTAAAAAGCCTATTAAGAAATTGGCGCCGTTGCCGGGGATTATTTAAAATAATTCGTTCTAATCAGATTCTGCATTAATTATTGCTGTACATACATACCAAAAAAAAAAAAAAAAAAATAATAATAATTTTCGTTTTTATTTATTTTTGCAGATCACAACAAGGCAGTGCAGATTACAATCTGTGCATGGTCAGCACACGTTCAGCAGTTCAGCAATTGTTTCCGTTTGATCCAGAACCTGAGCAATCTTTAAGGAGGAGACGCAGGGAGCAAAATTTGCTGTGGGTTCCTTCACTGCAAGGGACTTTTCTGCAGTCTTTATATTCTGAGGACCTGCACAGTACAGAAACAATGGCTTTTGTTATTTTAGAGGCTGGTGATCTTTTGGGTAATTCTTTAACAGCTCATGCCACTAACATACCAGGTTGCATTACATATCCAGCAGTGGAAGAAGGGTCTACATTCGAAATCAAGCATCACATGTTGAGTATTCTACCTACATTTCATGGGTTATCAACCAATGATCCTAACATGCACATTGCAGAATTTTTAATGGGATGCAAGAATATTTTGGTGAAAGGATTCTCAACTGAATCTATTAAGCTTCGTCTATTTCCTTACACATTGAAAGATCAAGCAAGGAGATGGCTCCTCACACTTCCATTTGGAAGCATTGGCACTTGGAACCAACTCAGTGAAAAATTCTTAAACAAGTATTATCCAGCTTCAAAGACTCTCGACATGAGAACTCAAATTTTATCTTTTGCCCAAAAACCAAATGAAGAGTTTCATGAGGCATGGGAACGGTTTAAAGAGTTGAATAGAAAATGTCCACATTCTGGTATTAGCAGTACGGATCAAGTGCATATATTTTTCAGAGGGTTAAATATGACAACAAAAACTCTTGTCAACGCTTCATGCGGAGGATCATACAAGGATAAAAATGCACAAGAGGCTTGTTTATTATTTGAAAAAATGGCAGCAGATACACAGCAATGGGCAGTTGAGCAGCCACAATCAAGGTCTGTTTTTGAGATATCTAATGGTTCTCCATATATGTCGGCACAAATTGAAAAAATGGAGAAAAAGCTTTAAAGATTTGATGCAAAATTTGACATGTTATTACAAAGAATTCCAGGTTCACAGGTTGCTGTACAGCAACCTTTACCAGCTGCCTGTAGCATTTGCAATGTGACAACCCATGATTTTTTGAGCTGTCCGCATAAAGATGCTTATCCGGAATTTGCAGCGGAACAAGTTAATGCATTTAATAATTTTCAACGTCCACGATATGACCCGTATTCAAATGTTTACAACCCGGGTTGGAGAGATCATCCTAATTTTAAGTGGGACAGAGATCAGCCTGCAAGGCCACAATTTTAACAACAGGTACAGCAAACTGCTGCCCCTAAGGTTGCTTGGGAGGTTGCAATTGAAAAATTAGCAAATGCCACCAGTCAAGAATTCCAAAATCTGCAGGCAACAGTGAAAAACATAGAAAAACAAATGGGGCAGATTGCATTCCAAGTTTCAGAAAGAGCACCAGGTACATTTCCTAGCCAAACGGAACATAATCCAAGGGGAGGCGCAGATTGTAAGGCAGTTCGAGTTCTACGTTCGGGTAAAAGTTATGACAATAGAGGTGAAATTTGTGTTGGAAATTCGCAGGCAACATCACAGCCACAAACAGATTCAGGAAATTTTGCAAAATCTGATATTGTTACAGATTCTACAGAGTCTATGGGCAGATATGAAAATAGTGCAAAAATTGTTGCAGAAACTGCAGAACGTGTTTATGTGCCTCCAATGCCTTATCCCGAAAGGTTGAAGCCCACAGTTAAAGATCAACAATTGACAGATTTTATGAAGACGTTGGCCAAAGTTCAGATCAATCTCCCATTGATTGATGCAATTAAGAACATTCCATCTTATGCCAAGTTTTTAAAGGATGTTTGCACAAAGAAAAAGAAGCTCGTGGATTTTGAAAAAGTTATTCTTACAGAACAGTGCAGCGCAGTTTTATTACACAAACTGCCTCCAAAGAAACAAGACCCAGGGAGTTTTACAATTTCATGCACAATTGGAAATTCTAATTTTGAACGTGCTTTAATTGATTTTGGTGCAAGTATTAATTTAATGCCTTTTTCTGTTTTTCAGAGACTAGGACAAGGAGAAATCAAGCCTACATCAGTTATTCTACAACTGGCGGACCGTTCAGTTGCTTACCCTAGGGGAATTATTGAAGACCTCATTATTAAAGTGGATAATCACTACCTTCCTGCAGATTTTGTGGTTCTAGACATTGACGAAGACCTTCAAACACCTATCATTTTGGGGAGACCGTTTATGGCAACCGCTAGAACTCTAATTGATGTGGAAGCTGGAACATTGACTTTACGAGTTCAAGACCAATCTGTGGTGTTTAATTTGTTTGAGGCAGCAAAACGTCCTACTGAACAGCAAGAATGTATGCGCATTGACGTGGTAGACAGTATGGTCCAAGACAATTTTTATGCTAGTTCAAATACAGGTCAATCTGATAAACCGTTTGTTGGGAAAAAGCGAAAATTGCAGTTCAATAAGCTAGAGGAAATTCGTCAAGGTGCTTATAATAGTTCTCGCATCTATAAGGAAAGAACTAAGGCATTTCATGACAGTCAAATTTTACGGAAGGAATTTCAGCCAGGGCAAAAGGTTATGTTACTCAGTTCAAGGCTCAAGTTATTTCCAAGGAAATTCAAATCTCGCTGGACTGGTTGACATTGCAGAAGGCTGGTGGTCAAATCACTAGTGATTTACCTTGTAAGGAGGCTGTTAAGAAGCAGGGTTTGGGTTGCTTGAGCCGATTCGAGGACCAAATTGAAAGGATTGTACTTTGTCCAGCAATCACGATTCGTCTGCGAAGCCACGATACAATCAAGAGCGGAGCTAACTTAATGTTGCAAGTTACGGCCAAGAGAGCTAAATAGTCGTTTGCTCGAGCAAAGAGTCCTTCAGTTGAGCAAACTGCCAATTCGGGAGTTAGTGATAGCTCTGCTGGTCAAGTTTGACACTCATGTTGAAGCAATGGAGGCGTTCAAGTATGAGATTGCTGCTAATGCGTACAAGTTGGGATACTTGGACTGCATGAACGGTTCTCATCCATGTTGCCTTCTCAGACATGAAGATGGTGAGCATCTTTATCTTGACATAGCCCCTGCTCAAAGTGAGTAGATCAATGTTGTGGATGTAGAAGCAGTTGAAGAGCAGGTAGCTAGCGAAGCTGTAATGGAGGAAGACAATGCCAAAGGTGTGGCAGCTGAGGAGGCTAGGGCAGATGCAGAGGAGCAGGTAGTTGGGGATGTCGAGCAGATAGTGCCGGTTGAGCAGAATGAGGTTGTTGTCAACGCAGTTGATCAGAAGGTAGCCGAGGTGTGATCTGCGAACAAGCATGTCGTTTTTCATGTAGTATCTAACAGCTTTCTGTTTGAGTTTTTTGGCCTCAGCCTTGTCCTTAGGCAAGTTTTTGTTCACTAGGTAGTTAATGATAGGGTCTTGCCAACTAGGATCCTCGTTGATCTGTATCAAGTCCGGCTGCTCTGCCTTTTCTAAGCTTGGTTGGCCAAGGTGCTCGACCAGCATAGAGCGTCTGAACTGGGTATCAAGTGCTGATCCTAGGCTTGCCAATGCGTCTCTGCACGTGTTCTTTGGTCGAGGCACTTGTTGGATGGTGAAGGTAGGAAATGCCTTCAACAGCTCTTGGACTTTGTCAATGTGCAAGATCATCCTTAGGTGCTTCGCTATGTATTCTCCCGAGGCTTGATTTGTGATTAACTGAGAATCTGAGTAGATGACCAACTTCTTGATTGATAGCTCATTTGCCAAACGCAAGGCAGCTAACAATGCCTCGTACTCTGCCTCGTTGTTTGAGGCTAGGAAGCCAAGCGTGAAAGCTTAATCCAACAAGGTTCCATTCGAGGTGAGGCCTTCTTTAACTCATGAGGGGCTAAACCCAAATTTTCCCCCTCCAAAAAGTGACTATTTAGGTTTTGCTCGAACTCAAATTGTTTTTTCTTCCAGCACTCCGAACCTAAATTTTAAGTCCGCAACTTTATTAAATTGTTTAAGAATGGTTGAAGTCGAATTTATTTTTTTTAATTTATTTTTTTATGGAATACTTTTCTTCATTTAATCTTTTTAAATAACATCATAATTTAATTTTTTTGAACAATTTGACCTTAAAAAAAATGAAATTCCATAAATTTAATTTTATTCCAAAAGTAAACACACAACATAATTAAAGTTACTATTCAAATTTTAAAATAATAATAATAATAAGAATATTTGAATTGCAACGCCACTTTGAGCTGGAATAAAGCCAGCCTGTGGGCCTAGTCTCTTTTTAAAGATACTATTAGATTCTTTTTCTTTTCCTTTTAAAAAAAAGGAGACATTGGAATTGCAACCGCTCTCTCACCACGAGCAAACACGTGGCATGGGCAACAGACAAACCCACCAGAGCTGGTTCCAGCATGGGTCCCAGTGTTTTTCTCATGCACATGGGTTGTGCAACCTTGGCATAGGCTCCACTAAATAGTTTTGGGTTTAGACAAAACTTGGACCCAATGGCCTGATGACGACAATGCCTGCTCAAGCTCTTTTTTGGTTTGACACTCCGTTTATGCGTAACTGTTACATGTCTCTGGGTTGGTCAGGTTCGGTAGAGGTCTTGTCTGCTCTTGGGCTTTCCTTCTTTTTGCTGACCAGCTTATTTCTTCGGCCGATGAGGTGAATTCTACGACAAAGTCTGGTAAAGCCTAGGCTTTTATTGCAGTCTCTGGCCGATAAAGGAGGTCGTATATGCTTAACTCTATAGTCCACTTCATGAGTCGTTGTGAAGTGTCAGGGCTATGAATGATTAATCTCAAAGGAAAGTCGGTCATGACGATGACTCGGTGAGCTTAGTAGTAGGGTTGCAGCTTTCTCGCAGAAACTATAAGGGCCAAAATGAGCTTCTCCAATTTTGGGTACCGAGTCGCTGCATCGATGAGAGCTTTTGACATGTATAATACTAGATGTTGGGTTCTTAGATCTTCTCAGATGAGAGCTGAGCTGACGACCAAGTTGGACACTACCAAGTACACGAACAAGTCTTCCTTAGGAACTGGCTTTAAGAGTAGCGGACGTGAAGTGAATTAAGTCTTTGTATTCTGGAAAGCTACTTCGCACTCCTCGTCCCACTTGTCTTTTTGTCCATTCTTCAAAGCTTTGAAGAATGGTCTGTACTTGTCGGTAGATCTCGAGAGGAATCGGTTGAGGGCTGTTGCTTTACCCGTCAGACTTTTTATTTCCTTCACTGTTGGAGCATCTCAAGAATTGGCTTGATTTGGCCTGGTGTGCCTCAATACCTCGTTGAGTGACTAGATATCCTAGGAATCGGCCGGACTATATACTGAACGTGCATTTACTTGGATTCAGCTTCATGCGATACTGGCGGAGCAAGTTGAATGCCTCAGTGAGGTTCTTAATGTGGCCTGCAAGCTCAGGGGCTTTGACCAACATGTCGTCCACGTAGACTTCCATGGTTTTCCCAATCTACTCCTTGAAAATTTTATTCGCAAGCCTTTGGTAGGTTGCTATGGCGTTCTTTAGCCCAAAGGGCATGACCTTGTAGTAGTAGGGCCCTATCTCGATGATGAAAAAGGTCTTCGCTTTATCATTCTCGTGCATTAGGATTTGATTATAACCGAAGTAAGGCCCTTTCTCGATGATGAAAAAGCTGAGCTGATCAGCTGATTGCGGGAAGTCGAATCCATGAGCTGGTCAATCCTCAGTAATGGGAACTTGTCTTTATGGCATGCTTTGTTGAGGTCGATGTAATTGATGCAAACTCTCTATTTGCCATTTTCTTGTTTCACCACAAAACAACATTGGTTAGCCATTCTGTTTAGGAGACCTCTTTGATGAAGCCGGCAGCTAGGAGCTTGTCGATCTTGGCTCCAAGGATCGCTACTCACTCGAGAGTAAAGTTGCTTCTCTTCTGCGCCATTGGATTATTGGTAGGATTGACGTGGAGCCAATGACATATGATGTTTAGATTGATGCCAGGCATGTCAGATGGCGTCTATGTGAACATGTCCTTGTTGTTATGGAGGAATGTGGTTAGCTCCACCTTCTCATTTGGGCTTAAATGCAAGCCACTCTGAGCTTTTCTGCCTAGCTGATCAAGATCGAAGGGTACTAACTCAATATCATCCTCAAGCTTCCAACCCTTTTCAAGGGAGTCTTCCAGGCGGATTCCCTTGTCTCGATCCTTCTCTTTTATGTTTAAGCACGAGCCGATTTGCGCTTCTCTATCTTCCAACCCTTTTTGGAGGAGTTCTTTGGGCGAATTCCATCACCTTGATCTTTGCTCCTTAATTACTATTACGAGGTAGCAACTCCATTCCATTTCAGGTTTGCTTGTGCGTAGAAAGTGTGACATGCGTTGTCAGCAGCATGCATCACCAGTGTGAATTGCAACTGCATGCTCTTCTTGAGCCTTTAGGTTGTGCATCTCTTTGCCATGGCTTGGTCACTGTTGATCTGCCCGATTTCGCTCTTAGGGATAGGGTAGCGAATCTTCTGGTGTGAAGCAAATGTGACAGATTCAATCTTGTTGATCCATGGTCGGCCCAAGATCCTGTTATAGAGGGATATTTAGTCGATGACCATGAAGGTTTGCGTGCAGACCATCGGGGGTAAGTGGATGTCAAGGTTAATCGTTCCCACAATGATCAACATGGCCCATTAAAGTCGGTGAGCGATTTGACAAGCTTGTTGATCTTAGGCTCCAATCTTATTTGCAGGATAACAGATAGTTGCAGGGTGTTAGCTGCGCTGCCTTTGTCCACGTGAACTCGCTCGATCACAGCTTGTTCAATCTGGATGCAGATGATGAGGGCGTCATTATGCAGCACATCAAGCCCAATCAAGTCATTCTTCTGAAAGCCGGTGACAGGAGTGTCCTTAATGGCTGAATAGCCGGTTGCGACTTGAGATATGAAAGTCGCATGCTTGATCTTTCTATTTCGGGCTTAGGCGCGAGCCGATCCACGCTTTTCTCTCTGACTTGTCAGGATCAAGAGGTATTAGCTCAACATTCTTTTCCGGCCTCCATCCTTCTTCAAGAGAGACCTCTAAATGAATTCCCTTGGCTTGGTTCTAACTCTTTGATTACTGGTAGGGAGTAGCTGTTCCCTTTCCTTTCTAGTTTGCTCAACTATTAGAAATGAGATATGCTTCTTTCTTCATTGGTTCTGCTCCCTTCAAATCTACTTGACTTACAGGGACGAACTATGCTTATGTGCTTTCTTTACGGCGATACAATCTTCGTCCCAGAGTGCATAGCGCTCTACCATCGTGAAGAATTCTGCCAGGGTTTGGCTTGGAGCAATGGTCCTCTCACAGAATAGCTCTTGCTCAACTGGCAAGCCCTTCTTGAAGGTTGAGGACGCAATTCGATCATCGCATCCTACAATGTTCACTTTCTCACTCTTGAATCTCTTAAGTTGTCTCGAAGAGACTTATCAAGCTTATTGTGCAGGTTGAACAGGTGATCTAGCTATTTTCTGACTGTTCGGCATGAGGTGTATTCCTTTGTGAAAATGAGGGCAAATTTGTGGACAGTAGAGTGTGGAACTAGTCTTAGGCTACTCGGGGGGATCGAATGTTTTCCTGGTCGAGGTTCAGTACATCCAGGTTCTCAGCTCAATTTTCTGCCTGTATCCACCTTTAGTCGGTATTCAGGGTTCCATTCTTGATGTATCTACTATTTAAGTTCCTTATGATCTATCTATTGTAGGTTCAATCCCCGGTCATTCTATCTTTAGTGAGGGGACGAGTTATCTTGCTCGACATCATGGGATCGCGCTTTCATTAACGGGCTGCTTACTCCGAATTGGGATGTATAATTAGCCCAAGCAAGACAAGGCAAATTGAGGTGCGGTGACGCGAAGATCGGTACTTTTTTTCTTCCTTTCCTTATTGTGTGCCTTTTCGGGTCTTCTTGGTCAAGCTGACTGACTGGCGTGCTAATGAGGCTTTGGAAGATCGATCAAGCAAAGCATGACGGTCTTCAGTCTAGCATTCCTGTAGTTCAAGAGTGAATAAGGAAGTGCAAGGCTAGCTGACAGCTGTCAGATGAGTTCATCGCTCTCTATGGTCATATTTTTCTTTCATTTAAGCTTCATGCCAATTAAAAATGAGCTTTGATAGGCCTGGAATCAGTATCGGTTAATTGCCTCTCTATTGGAATCAGACATCTTCAATCGATCTTCTATTTCTATATAGGCTAATGATTCCATTTTTTGATAAACATGTGATTCGCATCTTGCTTTCAAAACATTTACTACTGTAGCCGTAAATTTTGATAGCTGATGGGCTGTGATAAGACTGGAATATGCAGAAAATGTAAATTTTAATGTATTGGAAGAAAAAAAAAGAAATTAAAAAGTTTAGCCACAGTGGGAACTATAGATTCCGGGTAGCCCCATAGAACACTAATATACAAGTAGGCCACATCACTATAAGCAACAGCCCCAGGCAATCTTTCTGGTGTGGGTAGGAAACCATTTCAGGTTCCGCCTCATCAACCTGAACACCATTCCCAAGCTCCTTGATTGAGTATTCTAAAACACTAGTTAATGGGTTCACACCACGACGGACAATGTAACCTCCAACAATTACGTTGTTCATTGATTTCATAATCCAGCAAACACGTATCGCCAATGTGCAGGTGAGCTCGCAAAGTCATCGCGAACACCTTGCACATGAAGGCATCATCTGCCTTTTATAGGATCATAGAACTGTTAAAGTGCTTCAAATGGCTCTCAGGATAAGAGTCCTCTTTGAACGGTGTGATAGATGACGTTGTGAACCACTTTGGAGATGTAGCCTACTCCATCTCATCGATGAAGTGAGAGGAGTTGACTCGATCAATTTCCTGGCGCAGCAGGGCTACCTCCGTGCTTCTTTTAAGTTGGAGACTTTGGAGTCAATCATTTACTAGTCTCTCAACATCTTTTACCCGCATGGCTTGTGGCTCGAGTCAGTGTCTTCGGTGCCTCGAGTGTCACTGGTTAACTTCCTCCTTAACTTCCAAGGGTCGATCCCCTTGGTTGTTTTGCCCAAGAGGCAGATTACTAGATTGAGCTTGTGAAGATTCCTCTATGGCTTGTCGTATTGGTCCTTGGATACTTCCTTGTGGGCCCAACCTCTCGTGCACATTGGTCCTTGTACCTAACCCTGAATGGATCGTCGATCAGCTCAAAATGCGACTGGCAAATGTTTAAGTCTCGTCAGCGAGATCTCGTTCTCTTCCCTGGCCATTTGTTTCTGTCCAACCAGCCTGGGACCTCTCGAACTGCCCGCCGACATGCTCGTGCATCCTCCACTCCTAGTCACGAGATCTAAGGTCAATGCCTTGATTCAAGTTGATCTGTGTTAGTAGCTGACCAATCATATTGTCTTGATCGTCGACCCTCTGTGTGAGTTGATCAACCTGTGAGTTAAGGTCCACCTGATTGCGCAGGTCGGGAAGAGAGGTGTGCATCAGGCCCAATGGCATATGGGCTAGGGCTCCATTGGATGCGTACACAAGTACATACGTTAAGTTTGGTTGCAAATGAGAGAGCGAATAGATTTGCTCCAAGACCGGGGAATAGCCCGAGAAGGTATTGAGGTAGCCTTGAATAATGGTGTTGTCGTAGGTCGTAGTGGCGGCATGTGGTCCTTATTGCAGCAAGGTGAGAGCTGTGAAGTCGTGGGGTTGTGCATTGGCTGCGGTAGCTGCGTCTTGCGGCTGCTATTGTCTTACACCAGCCGGATGAAGCGGCAGAGCAACGGTAGCTCTACAACAGCTGTTGGTGACTGTGAAGCTCCAACTGTGCAGTTTGGTGGCTATGCAGCGGCTGCTGGCAGGGCAGCTACGTTGCATTGGCAGCCATAGAAGGCTATTGGAACTCGCTGGGGAGCTGCTGGAACACGCTGGCAGCCATGGGAGGCTACTGGAATTCCCTCAGGAGCTTCTGGAACGCGCTGGCAGTCATGGGAGGTTGCTGCAAAGCACTAGCAGCCGTTGTCCCATGCGGCTACTGTGAGATTTCCATCACGAAACCATGAGACGTGCCCGTCGTGGTGGTGTTACTCTTTGTACATCTTGTATCAACCATGGTTGATTGAAATAAAGTGTGGTGGGTAGAGCCTTGTGTGAGAGAGAGAAAGAGTATGGCGTCTAGGGTTTATGAGAAAGGATTTCTGCAGAGTTTCAGACAGAAGTTTAGAATTTTCTCAAGCCTTGGTGTAGCCATATATTTATAGAAGCCTCGGAGGCTAGAGTTTCGGAAGAATAATTCTACAGATGGAAAGGAATTATTCTTCCCCAATTTGGAGAGATTGATTTAATTAGGGATTTGATTAAAATCAAATCCTCAATTAGGGTAAGAATCAAACAATTCCCAATTTGGTCAAATAATTCCCATATTGATTGGCTTAATTATTTGACATAAGATCCGTAGATATTTTGCTTCCACAGCTTCCATCATTGGGATGACGAGGAGGTATAAGGAATAAAGCGTGAATGACAAAAATTGGATCCGTATCAAGAAGATGATGTTGAAAAAAACAAAAACAATCAAAGAGAAAATATTGAATGAGGTACTCACAAAAACAATCAAAGAGAAAATATTGAATGAGGTGTTATAAAACTAGAGAGAGAAAATGTAGAGAGAAGTGATATGCTAAAGATAAAGTTTCACCATGTTTATTCTAGTCTTAATCTTTGATAGAACAACCTATTTATAGGCTTACAAGATAGGAGATTGAATACAATCATTTACAATATACCTATAGGTTACAAGCACTAATTACAAATACTTAGTGCATATGTTACATAAAATCCAATGGTGGAATACTAAGAGGTATGGTGGCCATCCACTAACTCATGCATTTACAACATGTGGTACTTTGTGTAAGAATATTTTATAAATATTCTGTGTGGCCCACATGAAACCTATGTGGTAAATAAATTATTTAATTGGTTTAATAAATATTATTGAAAATAATTATATTGGTCAAATAAAGAGAAGTAGTTTCTTATTTTATTATTGTGATGGGTGGTGATTGATTACGGGCTTCCCTAGGAAACGAGTCCTCTCTCTACCTATAATAGTGCATATACCCATCTTATGTGTACACTGATGAAGGCACGTATTAGAGTTTTTCTAACGTACAAAAGGCTAGAGAGAGAAACTCATTTCCTCTACATTGATGACTCGCCTACGGAGCCCTTAAGACAAATATCTTGATATAGTAGAAGACTAATCATTCAAGGTATGTATGCAATTTAAGATTAATTGAATTTCCGCCTAATGCTATTGTGAAAATCATGAAGTTTAAGATCTTGGATCATGGATCATGGATTGGGTTTTATGATTTTACCCAATATTAAATTTACACTTTGGTCTAAAGTTGGATGAACAACTATAATTTTTTTATGTGGTGTATTTGAGGTTCTAATTTAAAGATTGACCAAGAGTAGTAGACCATTCATTGCACATTACATTGAAATACAAAATAATTGTTTTTTAAATTTTTTTTTTTTTTTTTTTTTTTTTTTTTTTTTTTTTTTAAGTTTAAGTTATTAGTATAAATCATTTTAGTTTTTCTTAGGATTAACTACACTTTAGTACCTGGAGGTTTAGTGTCAGTATCGAAATGGGCCCCAAGGTTTCATTTTAATCAATTTCGTACCCAACATTTCGAAATATTACCAATTTACACCAACCGTTACATTGACCGTCAAAGTCAAACGTTAATTGCTGACGTGGCAGTCGTGGGACCTACCTCATAACCGAATAGTAGTTAGAAAGAGACGAAATAAAGGGCAATTTCAGAAAAAAAATAATAAAAAACTCTTTAAAAATATTATTAAATTTAAAAAAAAATTTTAAAAAAAGAAAAAATCCCTACTTTCTCTCTCTCGCTCTCTCTCTCCTTTTATCTCCATCCCTCCCTCTGCCCAGAACTTGAAAACCTAACAGACCCAAGAGCTCAAAATCCTCCAACAGACCTAAGAGCTCGAAAACTCAACCTTCCACCGCCTCCGCCGCCTCTACCCACTTTCACTCCGAGTCCTATCAAGAGGGATGAGCGTTGAGGCTCGAAAAATTGCGGGGCGGATTTGTGGGTTGCGGCAGGCTAAGAACTTGGTGACGAAGACGGGTGGGGCTGGATCTATGGTTGGGGTGGGAATGGGTGTTGGGTTTGGAGGGAGTTGGGGGCTGGGCGAGAGCGGAAGGTAGAGGTCATTTATGTCGAGGCTGGGGTTTGGCTGTCTCTCTGTGAACCTCCTCCTCTCTCTCTCTCTCTCTGCCCCCTCTCTTTCTCTGTCTTTGTCTGTCTCTGTCGCTCTCTATCTCAGTCTATGAACTCGCAACAAGGAAGGGGTTTGGTCGGCAAAGCTATGAACTCAGGAAGAAGTAGGCATGGGTGCCTTGATAAAATTTTTGGAAGCGAGATGAGGACATTTTCCCTTTTGTTTGGTTGGAGAAGGTTTATGGATGGTGGGCAATGGCTAGTGGTAGTCGGTGGAAGGTGGTTTTTGGCGATGGCTAGGAGGTGGTCGGAGATGGTTCGAAGATGTGAGTTGGGTTTTCAAGTTCTGGGCAGAGAGAGGAAGGGAGATAGGAGGAGAGAGAAAGTAGGGATTTTTTTCTTTTGTTTTAAAAAATTTAATTTAATAATATTTTAAAAGAGTTTTTTATTTTATTTTTCTGAAATTGCCATTCATTTCGTCTATTTCTAATTACTGTTTGGTTATGAGGTGAGTCCCACGACTGTCACGTCAGCAGTTAACGTCTGACTTTGACGGTCAATATAACGGCTGGTGTAAATTGGTAATATTTCGAAATGTTGAGTACGAAATTGATAAAAATGAAACATTGGGGCCCATTTCGATACTGACACTAAACCTCCAGGTACTAAAGTGTAGTTAATCCTTTTTCTTAATCATCATAATTTTATCATTTATCATTTCTCCACTTTTAGGTATCAGAGCAAAGAATGATTTGATGTTGCTCCAAATTGTGTTGCTCCGCATTAGGATAAAGAGAGTTTAATAGAAAGACAATTTAAATTTGATCACTAGTTTCCTAAAAGTTTGGAGAGAAGAATTATCAATGAGGAGTTTACCTCTTTTTCAACTTAACTATAAGATTTTTCAAGTAGTGATTCTATGAAAGATAGATGTTATATGCAGCCAATGAAATGATAGGTTGTCCATGGAGCTTCCACTCCAACCCTTTAAGCTTTGGCTTTGGACAACCTTGTTTATCCTCATGTTGTGAAAGAAATTGGAGTACATATATTTTTGTACATTATTTGAGGAGGAACAAGATAGCACCACAAAGAGTGAAAGATTTGATGTTTATTCATAATAATCTTCGTCTTCTATCAAGGAAAATGTCAATTTACAAAGAAGGTGAGACTAAGATGTGGGTTGCTCGTGATGATGGATTTGATACAATGAACATGAAAAATGCAGGTTTACTCGAAGTTGCAAACCTTTCATTTGATGAACCAGAATTAGAGGCCATCATGTTTTCTAATAACAATGAAGAAATGCTTGAAGATGTCTTGGGGTCTTTTTCTGTTGGAATGCTTGGTCGGGCTTTGTTGATTCTTGGACCGTCATATAGTGGTGATTCAAGCCTTTGTTGCCCCTTTTTATGAGTTAGCAAGAACTAGGCCCAAAGCATCCAAAAGGAGAAGCAAGTCTTAGGGGAGTACTATGTTGTTCTTCCAATGGCGGCATGTTTTGTGTTGACGTTAACGACAACTCTGAAAATGGGTAAAGATGATTTGATGATGTTCAATAGAGATTGTATGAGCTTGGCATGAGAGCTTGGAGTATGGGAGCTAAAGACCCATAAGTTTAGCAAATCAAAATGCATGTTCTTGGCTTGGTGTTGGATATGCTTGAGTTTGGGTGTTGAGAATTTGTTGTTTGAAGCTTTGACTAAGGTGATTTAAGAGTTTCAAGAGAAGGAGAATGGAAGGAAAAGCTTGAGGCTTGAAGACTTTGGTGTTTATAGCCTGGCAAAGTATGAGGAAGAAGGAAAAGTTTAGCGTTATGCTTGATGAGGCTTTATAGGGAAGATAAAGGATTTCAAGGCTAAGAAATTACGAGAAATGGTTGTGATGCTTACAACAGCCAAGAGAATAGGTTGATGGTCACTGGATGCTTGTAGTAGCTAAGAGAAGGGTGATGGTTGCTGGGATGCTTGCAACAGTCAAAGGATGGAGGATGATGGTTAAGGAATGATTGTGATGGCTACTAAAATGTTTGCAGCAGCGAAGAAAGGTGCTCTGATTGTTGCTTGGAGCAACTCAGAGGAGAAGGGTGATAGCCAAGGAAAGAGGTCGATGGTTGGTTGGGAAGCTTGCAACCTCTAAGAAAAGGAGGTTCTCATGGTTGGTGAGAGGCTTGCATCAATCAAGAGAAGTTGGTTTCTCCCTAAGTCATTGCTTCTAATTTATAAAAGGCAAGAGTTTTCCCTTATTTCCAATGGGTAAAAGGAAGGGATGAAACCATCATATTTCCAACGTGTAAAAAGGAGCAATAGAGCATACTTATTTCCTGCAAGTAAAGCTATGTATCATAAACTGACTATTTATTATACGTAAAAGGAAGTGCCGGAATTGGGTTGTTTCCATAGGGTAATAAAGAGTGCTTAAAAAATATCTCATTTGCTCATCCACATGAAAGAACTCCAAATAATGGTCTTGGACTTTGCTGATCCCAAGAAGCCCAAAGTCTCCATTATCCAAGAGTTTTCGTGGGCTTTGTGGACCTTCACAACCTTCCACATGACAATCCCTCATGCAAGCCCCATGAACCACATGACTTGGGTTCATGTAAGCTTGGTAGGTGATTAGCATAAGAAAAATGTATTAGTTTTGCATGGAGTTATTTGGCATGTGCTTGGAATGCTTTGGCATGTATTACAGTGGCTTAGCCTTTTGCGACCGAGCTTAGTGACATATCAGATTTAAAGGAATGGGTTTTTCGCATGGCATGGATACTACTAGAATTTGTATAAAATCTTACATACATATTTATTTTGTCAAATTAATTCCCAAAAATATAATTGGAATTAATACATAATTAATTTATCCCATATTTCGTACGTCATATTGGGCTTTAAATGCATGTGGGCTTCTTGTGACTTTTTGAACCTCAATAAGATGATTGAGACTTGAGATCAATTTATGTTTTGTGTTGTGTCGTATTAATTATGTAAGGTGAATGAATCATGTTGAACATAAGTACTTTGCTTTATTTTATGGTATTATGAAATTAAAGTATGAGCATGGTATTTTGTTGGTTTATATATATATAAGCATTATTATAAATTACTTTTTAATTGCCATGTTCATGTCCTAGCTTTTTTATATTTGTCGTGTCCTCATGTCCTGTGTTGCATTTCTTTGTCCATGCAACATAGAATGAATTGAAGGATTGTTTCTAGTGTTGTTAATGATTACTTTTGTTGAATAATCTACCAAAATTAAAAAGGATTACCATAGGGTTGGTTTCCCTGGCCTGAGGCTCGAAACCGGTGGGTAGAAAATAAACCTTTGGGCTAGTTCAAGTGGATTTAAAGGGAATTATCTATTAAATTGATAAATTATTTAAAAGGTTTATTTTAATAGATAATAGATAATTATCTAAAGGGAATTAACTATTAAATTGATAAATTATCTCAAAGGTTTATTTTAATAGATAATAGATAATTCCCCCTATTTGGGCTTATTTTAATTAAATTAATTGCTCTTAATTGATTAGGTCTGATCCTTATGAATACCGTACCCTAGTAACATGGACCTATGAGTTAGGGCAAAAGTCATATAAAAAAGGGAGATAATTCATTGTTAAGACACACAACTTTTCAACAATCAACTTGAGACAAATCCTAACCCTTTCTTCAAGGCACATTAGTTTTGATAATAGCTCTACGGGTTTCAACGTTGGTATAGATTTTCAATTGATCTCTATCAATTGAAGCTGGTAATCTTAATTGCAGTACAAATTCTTACCTCTTCCCTTGACTGTTATCAGATTTCTCAACACTCTGAAGTTGTTCTAGTGATCCGTAGATAACGCAAAGTGGTAATTAGGGGTCGGCATTCAAACTGGAAAACCGAGAAACCGGGCTGAACTGGACACAAAAAAATTGAAAAAAAATTGAGTTGACCAAAAATCGGGTTGAGTTGACCAAAAATCAAACCGAATCGATTCTAACCGATTCCAATTTCGTTTTAACATCTCTAAAATCCGGACCACACCAAACCGAACTGGAATCAAATAAAAAATAAAAAAATTTGAATATATTTTGGTGGCCCAACTACTAATCCCATGATTTTTCTCACTTCCCAAGCTTAACTGCCAACATCTAACCTTACCTAAGCCCCACAACTAAAGCCCATCAACCAACACCTAACCCTAATGCTTTCCTTTCTCTCTCCCTTATCTTTACTTTTTCTTCCCTTGCTCGCCGCTTCTCTCTGTCTTTCTTGAGAATTGATCAAAAATAGCCAAAACTTGACTCCTAATTTCAAAAATGTCAGTTTTGGTAAAATATTTCAAATATATCAAAAAACTCACCTAAATAGACACAAATGCCCTCAAATTTAAAATCCACATAAACCTACAAAAGAAAACCTTATTAGATTGGGAATCTTTATACATATGTTTGCATATGTATTTCTGCCTTGGTCAAACGTGAGTGCAGTTCTTCCTTGATTCTTCGTTCAATTTCTTCTTCGTTTAATCTTCATACTAAATTATATTACATATAGGGTATCCAAAAACCATTGAAAAACAACATTTTTTTGTTGGTGAATTAAACAGAAACTGTAAATATATATAAAAAGATAGGTGCATAATTCGATATTAAACAAAAACTGTAAATATATTTTTTTGTTGATACTTTTAGTTTACTTAGGTTACTTTTGATGCGAGTGTGTTCTCTTGTACACATTGTCCGTAATCTATTTCATCACCCTTTGAAAACAAATTTATTCATTTATCAATAAATAGGATGATATAAATCAACTTCTTTTCTTCTATACAAACATGGGTTAAAAATATTCCAAAGTTTTATTTAATAAAGTTTATTTTTCAGGTGGGTTTTAAATTTGAGGGTATTTGTGTCTATTTAGGTGAGTTTTTGACTATATTTGAAATATTTTACAAAAATTGACATTTTTGAAATTAGAGGTCAAATTTTGGCTATTTTTGATAAATTCTCGTCTTTCTTCTTCACTTTCTTTCTTTCTCTATTTTTCTTCTTCTTTCTCTTTCTCTGTTTTTCTTCTTCGTTCTCTTTCTCTCCTTTTCTTATCTCTCTCTCTCTCTCTCTCTCTCTGTATTTTTTTGTGTGCTTCTCTCTACCCTCTTGCTATGAAGCCTTCTTCATAAACTGGTTATGACGATCCAAGGGCTAGATTTAAGCATCAAAGTCTCATGCAAGGCTATGAAGAGCCGCATAAATATGTCTTTTGTGGAGTTTTTTTTTAAGGTTATGTGGAGTTTTCATAATATGCCGAATTTCTTTTGTGGGTTTCATTAGATTCGTGTTTGTTTATGATTTTTTTATTTAGATTCATATAGAAGGATAAATGAACTATTTTGGATCTCATTTATGTTTATTATTTCCTTTGGGTTTCTAATCTCCGGTTGTTTCATTTCCTTCTATGTGACTTGCTAGAGAAAAAGTGGAAAAAGGAATAATGAAATGGATCATGTGATGTTCAGATGAAGGCTAAAATATAAAAAACAAGAATTAAATGAAATGGGTTTGTATATATTTTAAGGCTAAAAAACCCAACAAAAAAAAAATTACAATGGGCTCCGGTTTAAACTGAAACCGGTAAAATCGAACTGGAATTTGGGAGGTTCAGATTGGTTCAACTATGTTAGTCATTTTTAATAAAAACCAGACCAAATTAGACCGGATGAACAGTACGGTTCTAGTTTTAATTTTAGGTGAGAACAGGGCCGAACCGGATTGTGCCCACCCCAATGGTAATAGTCCTAGTTCTACCCATATGTCTATGTCTTAGATATGGCCCCTTGTTTACTCAATTTTTGTCTTTATTTTCTTTACTTTGTATTAGAGAAATATTAAAGTCCTAATTTGTCTTGAGGTATAGAAAATAATCAACAATGAATCAGTTTCCCATTCAATACACAATTGTTTGGTTAGAAGTCAGGTTTCTTGGTGCGCAAGTTACTTTAATTTCATTCAAATTTATTAGGGTTTTAAACAGCTAATAGTGGCACGCTTGCAATTAAACACAATCTCTGGCCTATTTATGAGGCTAGGAGATTTGTGACCCTTTACGATTACACACAATGAAAAGGGCCTCTAACATTGTTTGTCATAAAAATTTGACAGTGCTTATGAATTATAAAAAGGCTTTTTGAAGAAGTATTGTCAAGTGCTTTTTTAGGGCTCGTTTGGGAGTAATTCTAAGAGGGCCAAAATCACATACATGTATAAGTATCTCTCACATTCTTCTCCATATAATCACTTTAAGTGATTTTAAGCAATTATGAAGAGAAACACTTTCCGCGTGCTCTTATGTGCTTATCCATAAAATTATTTAAAAATAATTATATAAATAAATGATTATTAGTCTATTTAAAATCACTCTCAATCGAGTGCTCCTTATAAAAACGCTTGAACTTTTGATAAAGATAACATACTTTCTAATAAAAGCACTTATAAGTTGGGTAAGACCCAACTTTGAACAGCAAAAGAAGCTCATATGGACTATGTCGGCCTGAACCCTTAAGCACGTACGTTTGGCGGTCCCCCCCCACTAATATTCCTCCACGCAAGCCAGAGAAATATGAGCGGCAATTGAAAAGCGGGACCACTGATGACGCAATCAGCGATCCTATTGGTTATGCAAATGGGTGGAACTACGTCAACCCCCACTTCACCGTAGAGTAGTTTTTCCCTATCCCCAACCTTACAATTATAAATATCCAAAGGCCCGCACTTGGAGAACTGGACCGTTGGATGGTGGAGCTGAACAGAGTGAAAAATCAAAGACTCGTAGAACTCGCAGCATTTCTTCAGGAATTCAAATCTGTCTTAGGGTCTGTTTTGGTGCTCACTTCAGGTTCATCTTTTATACTTTTCCTATATATTTGCTTGTGTCAATAATAATATTTCAAGCTTCTTGTATCTGTTGTTGTTCTTCTCTGAAATGTGATTTTGAAGTTTTTTATTTTTTTTCTCTGTTTGATGGAATTGATAGCATTTGTAATAATGGTTCTTATTGTTGCACTTGAATGGTTTTGACCTATCCACTGTTTTATTATCTGTGATATTCTAAGAAAATGATAATGGATTTGTATGAATGTTACAAAAGAATTTGGATTTTAACGAGTGAAGTATAGCTGCCAACCATAGTGATTTCATGAATAATCACTACCATTTTGTCAATTGGGGCTGTTATTTTATTCTCATTTGGTTAGGAAATCCGGTTTGCTGAGAAAAAGATGCATATTTGAGGTGTAACTCAGTTTTATCTTTTCCTTTTCTCTTTGGGTGTTTTCTTTCAGGTATTTTTGGGCTTCTGATTTCTTTTTTGGTTGGAACGATGTCAATTTCCGTAAATTCATCGGACCGGGTTTGTGAAAATGGAATCCAGCATGTTGAACTACTTCCTGCAACCAATGATGTCCATGGAGGAGTTATTGTAGACATGAAGGATGCTATGGACGCTCAGCACTTTCTTACTCTGCTTAGGGCTTCAATCTCACAATGGAGGAGAGAGGTGCTATTATCTATTATATTTTTTATTCGATGTCAACTTGTTCATTAGACAATTTTCGTTTAATAGTTTGATTGCTTTATTTTTTTCAATCTAGTATACATCTAAGTGATGCGTGTCCTTTAAGTATTATTGGTTTTTAGTTGCCGAGCTGATGATAGAAATCATAATTAGGGATTTGAATTCACTGATTGAAGGTAGGCTAAATCTAACTGCTCTGGTCACAGTTCATCACAGTGTATACCCTGGTAGGTTGATGTGAAGTGTCAAGCATGCTGCCTTTATTCCTATACAAGAAAGAAACTATTCTCGCTTTATGGATGTGTGCTGGGATTGACACATTTTTGAAGTAATACCAAGTTGCTATCGAGTATCAATCATATCAGAGTCTTGTTTCAGCTACAACTATTTTGCAGGGACATATTTATGATGGGCATCCAATTTTATAACAAGTTTACAAATTTCAGTTTATCTTGAGAAAGAAAAGGAAGATTTTCTCAATCTGGTAACATTAGCTCGGAAACTGTTACTCAGCTCTGTCACACCCTTGGCCAAACCTTTGATGGAGTCTTTAATCAATATTTTAAGGATATTAAAGGAAAGGTTGTAGAGTAAAATTCTTCTCCTCTCATTCCGCATCATCATGAAGAGCATAAAGAAAAGTATGAAAAAATTAGAGGTTGTGGATTGCAATAGTCAAGGATAACATGAAACTTTTGGAACAAGAATTATATGATGTAGACATCAAGCAAGGCAAGGGAGACTATGAAGCTCACAAAACATGGAAAACACTAAGGTAGGAGTCATGCCATTTAATGAGCCTGTCAAGGAAATGGTTATAACTATTGATTTTATGTTTCCTGGTCAATCCACTTGTATGGCTGAAAAGAATTCATCTGTTGATCTTGATAGTTGCTATTTCCAGCGCTAGATGAAAAAAATTGGTCGAAGCTCCAAAGTTGCAAATGAGTACTGTGATATTACAAAATTTGAGATTGATTTTCTTAAAATCAGGTGAGAGTAATGGAGAACGATGAAAATCATAATTTCAGGGATCTTTATTGGGGAATTTTGAATGCAGATTTTAGTTTTAGTTGGTTTTGGATTAGCTCTATATATAGATTTTGCAGATCGACTTAAAAAAAAATATTATCTTCTTTGCCTTCCTATTGTTCTTTTTTCTTTTCTTTTCATTTCTTACTTCTTCTCTGTCTGTCTGTCTGTCTGTCTGTCTGTCTGTCTCTGTCTCTGTCTCTGTCTCTGTCTCTCTCTCTCTCCGTTCTGCATCACGCAGTGTGTCAGAATATGCTGTACTTTGATCCATTTCAATAAGATAATAACCATGGTTTATACATCACTTTTATATAATGACTGTGTACTCATTTCAGTTCTATTCTTACTTACCATCTTTCGTTTGTGAGGATTCCAAATGATCTTCATGGTTATTGTAGAAAAATGGCTTTCAGTTTTGGAGACACTGCTCAGTCTCAAAATTTGACATTGGTTTGAAACCAACTTTTAATAAATCCTTAGGTGTCGACTTGAACCCAAGTCATCTCTCGAGAATTCTGTCCGGGTTGATTAATATTTAATAGTGTAACTGAGATACGAAGTTGAGGTACGTGGTAGTAGGTAAAATCTTTCTTTGTTTACAATGTACCATCATATGGTATGCTCTTTATCTAATAATTCAGCATGCCAGCCGTTTGACATATACGTAAATCTACTAATATGTATGCATGTATTTATGTATTTATGTTTGTGTATGTGTGTGATTAATGAATTTGGCAACATGGTTATCTTTTTCTTGGTGGATATTCTGATTGTTTCTTCCTTCTATTCAATAATTTTCATATTCAGGGGAAGAAGGGTGTGTGGATAAAATTGCCCATTGAGCTTGTAAATCTTGTCGAAACAGCAGTTAAGGTAATTACTCTGCAGTACTAATACATTTGCACCGGAACTGTCTCCATGGACATTTTAGTAATATCAACCCACAAGGTTGTTCTTACTTGTGAGTTGCATTTTAAATGGGAACGTGACTGTCTTGATAGAAAAATAAAATATGAGCTATGTGCTTACGTAGAACCTGGAGGTCTTTGAACTCATACTCTGCATAGCTCTCATAAATACGTATATGTACAATGAAAAAGAAGGCAACGAGCTAATACTCTACATAGCTTCTAGCACAATAGGTTTTAACTTAAAGAAACTAAATTTCAACATAAAAATTTGTTTTATTTATTTTTCTTTCATCTTCTTCTTTTTAATAAATAAAAAATCAGGCAGTTAAGGTACAGTGCAGTTATGATTTGATGAGAGCTTTATGTCATGTTCTGCCCATTAATCTTGATAAATCTGTTGTCTTGGCTTACACCTATTATGTTGATGCCAGGAGGGGTTTCGATATCATCATGCTGAGCCACACTACCTCATGCTTGTTTATTGGATTCCTGAAACTACTAATACTCTACCTGCAAATGCTTCACACCGAGTAAGTGTTGGGGCTATTGTTGTGAATGATAAAAAAGAGGTACTTGCTCTTATCTACCATTGCTTAATTGTTTTGGATAAATGTAAAACACTGAGTAGCTGCTGGCACTATTGTTGTCTACTATTGCTTATCCATTGGACAAAGGTAGTACAAGAGAATCGTGTAATAACACATCTGGATGCATTTACTGGTTTAGTTAAATGAAATATCGTGGTCTTCTAATTCAGCCTTGTTCATCACCCTTGTTCTTCTGTGTTTCTGATACAGTAGTCTTATCTTTTGTCTTCAGTTTGTCAACCTTGTCGTCATCTGTTGTTGGTTTTGAAATTAGATTTCTTCTGCGTAGATGCTTGTAGTCCAGGAGAAGAGTGGCAGGTTCCAAGGAACAGGTGTGTGGAAAATCCCAACTGGAGTTGTTGACGAGGTATTTACCTTAAGGTCCTGGACTAAGAAGTTTTTTAATTATTCAAAACTATGATGCTTGTTACTTTTGGACATTAAATGAGCTCTTCAATATAGGGCGAGGATATTTTTAAGGCAGCTGTAAGAGAAGTTAAAGAAGAGACAGGGGTAAGTTCTCAATGTCTATCAATATATATATTGTTCCTTTCATACCTTGTAGTTTATGTTACCAATATTTTGGTGTGATGAAGACCACTGGTTTTAACTGCTTCAGATTGATGCAGAATTTTTGGAGGTATTAGCATTCAGGTACAAGTTTGCACAGTCTTGAATCACTGTATGTTTTGATGGAATTGTTATATTATATCGAATTTGATTGGAGTGGGAAAAACTAAGTTATACATGTCAGAAAAGAGTCTCCAAAACGGGATAAGAAAGTCGACCCAAGTTCTCCTGGTATCTTTGGCTATCTAAATTATATTTCAAGGATGTCACTGAAAGGGGGGTCACCTTGAAGATTGCGTAATTACTGGTTCACTCTTAGGAAAACCAACCTCATACAAAGTTCTTTTGTCATTTGGGTCATCTAGATGCTAAACTCTTTTTATATTGTGCTTTCCTAGAAAATGATAAAATGGAAATAGTTCTGCAGTTAGAAAAAATAGGAGACACTCAATTCTGACTGAGTCAAAAGCGGGCTTAAGATTAAGCCAATGGTTCTTTCTCTAATCTGGTCCAGCTCCAATTCTATCTCCGATGAGCATAAATCCTACTATAGTACTGTGCAAGAGACTGTGGAATCAATCATGTAATTTGTTGGTGTTTCTTTTACTGCTTTTGGGGTCCATCAAAGGCTTTGCTTCTCATAAATACCAAATTTGTGGAACTTCAAATCTTTTATTTTCTTCTTCTTTATATATAGTATGATATATAAACATAATATTGTGAAATAGTCATGGTTTCGTGTTACCTTCAGGCAATCACACAAGTCATTCTTCGAGAAGTCAGATCTATCTTTTGTGTGTATGCTGCATCCTCAAACCTTTGACATCGAAAAGCAAGAACTGGAGATTGAGGCAGCCAAGGTACTTCTTGGTTGATAATGTGTTTGACGTGCTGCTCAAATTTAATTTTGGTAGATCATAATGTTTCAAACAATAAAAAAATAAAAAATTCTCTGTGAACTTAAGCAATCGTTGCTTCTCTTAGACATGCCAAAACTCAGATTCTTTCAAATATGAGAATTCAGTCAATTGCATACACCAATTGACTAAAATTTTATGGGATTGTTTTATGGGAAATTCACTATTATACCCAATATAGAGGCCCAAATAATAAAAATACCCCATATGAAATAGACTTTATAAACACACCCAAAACCTATTTATAACATAACAAATAAGCTTTTAATTTCTTATAAATTACAAAACTGCCATCAATTTCTTAAAACAAGCTCAACCCCAAAATCTCATAAAAATATCCAAAACACTCAATAGGCATCAAAGTAATTTAATATTCAATATTAAATTCAATAAGGCCAGCTGTCATTTTTTAGGTTTTTTTTGGGTTTGTTTATAGAAATTTAATGGTGTAGGGTTTATTTATAATATTAGTACTAAGAATGGGTATTTCACTAAATATCTCTTGTTTTATTTCATGTAGTGGATGCCACTTGAGGAGTATGCAGCTCAACCAGTCACCCAAACGCATGCGCTCTTCAAGTACATTCTTGAACTGGGCTTGGCAAAATTAGACAGAGACTATGCTGGGTTTTCTCCACTGCATATAACATCAGTTTTTGACGATAAGTTGAGTTTTTTATATTTGAATAGGGCAGGAGATGCAGTGCCTAAGTTCTCTTGATCAATCATCCTAGATGCTTTTATCATTTTTTTTCTGTAACCCTACAATGTTTTATTATTTCAATTTATATTCCCTCCATTTATCTGTGTTTTCTGTAATGTTGGACTGGTAGTAAGTAGTATAGATCGAGAGTATAAAGAATAGAGTCATGACTGATCACTTGTGATTTCAAGGGAGAACAGAGCATTTGCTTTTGTGACCAATGGGGAACAAACAAGGACCAAATTTGAGATCTCTTCTAACATTAGAGGGATAAAAAACCACTAAATTAATTCAGACCTAATTGGTAAAAACTAAAACAAAAAATATTTGATGTGAAGCGACTGTCATCAAATTTAAGGTATGTCGAACTCACAAACGTGCTTGTACGCATCAATAGATTTGAGTCACCCACGCGTAGATTGTTGTTATTAGACTCTCCCATTCCAAAAACAAAAACATAAAAGAAAAAGATATGGGTCATTTATTTATTTATTTATTTTTTCGAGTTGTCCATATATTGTAGAAGCATGCATGTAAGTTAAAGCTTGTATGCTACCTGTACATTGTTATGACAAATGGTCTGCCATGCGGCACCAAATCCGGGATTCAGAAACCCACAGTTGGAAGCTGGTGGTGGAATTCTACAAAATGAATTAATCCAATATAGCTTCCTCACTCATAATTCATTTCCCATCTTTCCTTCCTATATTTCTTTTCTACTTTTCTTCCTAGCCAGAGGATAGAGGAGGAAGCAATGTTTCCTGCAAAACTTTTTTTTGTCACAGCACTCTGTTTCTCTGTCTTCTTCAACCTGGTTTTCACTGGGGAGATTACTAGAGATGCCATATTTTCTCCCACAGATTGTGCCAATTGCCCTACATGTCAGTGCCCTCCTTCCATTCCAAATCCAGGGTACCCTTTATATGGCCCTCCTCCACCAGGAGCCCCACCCCCACCATCAATTCCTAGCTACCCGCCGCCGCCGCCTCAACAGCATGGTCAAGGAAAATGCCCCCCAACTCAGCCTGCTCAGTGCTGCCAGTACCCTCAATATCTCTCTCCACCAGGTGCCTCAGGAGGATTTGTGCCTTACCCTGATGGCACCCATGCAGGTGCAGCTTCATCTGCTTTGCCAATCTTCCTTTCAGTTATGATGCTGTTGTTGTCCTCCTCAGCCGTTTTCTTTTAAGTCTGCATGCTATTTCCTGGTCTTTTGTGTAGGAGTATATAAATTTTCTAAATCTCATGTATGTAGGCAATAAACCCTTTTTAATATTGTCAAAGGTAGGTTCTACTTTTATTATTATAATTTTGTTTATGAGTTCTGCAACTTGGGTTCATGTAAAATGTACTTAATTAATGTAATCTTCTCACTTTTCCGAAATGGATCGAAATCAATTGGTAATGGGTGGAGAAATCTGCGACCCTATAAACAACTAGGGCAAAAGGCTTTCATTTCCCGTGTCGGACAAATACTCTAAACATGAACTGCATGCGTGTTACAGAGAGAGAGATCGGTGTGCTTTGAGACAGAGGTCGGTTTGTCTGTCTGTGCCACTGCCAAGTAGCAGAAAGAGCTTGATCTTTCTGGATTGATGTATGCCTAGTGACAAACTTGTGACGTTCTTTGAAATGAACTTATCCACCTTGTGTTTGTATGTATGTTGTGCATGACGAATGCCAAAATATGTATCAATTGCTGGCGAATTTGAATTGCTCTGCTAAACGGTATACAAGACGTGAGCAGCTATAACTCTCATACTTATCCAATTCACATTCTCTCATATTTTTTGTGCTGAGCTGATACATCTTGAAAAGAAAACTTGAAGTAGAGATGTAATCATCCTTTACTTTTCCATGATTCGCATCAACATAATCAACAAGCTCCAAATTCTCTGTGCGTTTGTAAATCAACATGTAAACCTTTGTTCTCAATAAGTACCCTAGAATCTTCTTTCCAGCTATCCAATGTTGCATTCTCGGATTTAACTGAAACTTCCACATTTTGCTGATGCACAAGGCTATGTCTAGCCTTGCACATACTTGTGAGTACATAATGCTTCTAATTAGAGAAGCATACGGCTTATTCCTCAACTCAGCTTCTTCTTCTTTATTCTTGGGGCAGTTCTTCTTCTTCAAATCTCCCTTAGCTAATAATGGAACCTTTCTGTCCAGAACACATACTTATGCCAAAACGCTCGAATACCCTTTCAATGTATGTGTTCTGCGACAAGCCTATTATACCTCAAGCTCTATCTCTCTGAATTTCAATGCCTAACACAAAAGTAGCTTCTCCGAAATCCTTCATCTCAAAATTGTTTGAAAGTAGCTCCTTAGTGTCCTTCAATAAATTGTGATCATTTGTAGCCAAAAGTATATCATCGACATACAACGCTAGAAAAATAAAATGGCTTCCACACTTCTTCAAATAAATGCATTGATCGGCTAGGTTCTCTTCAAAACCATAGGATGAGATAGTTTGATGGAATTTTAAATACCACATCTTGCTTGCTTGCTTCATACCATAAATCACCTAGTTAAAGTTTGCAAACCATATGTTGTTTCCCCTCCTTTGCAAACCCTTCAGGTTGCCACATTTGCTTCTTCAAGTTCACCATTTAGGAAGGCAGTTTTCACATCCATTTGATGTAAAAGCAAGTCATAATGCACCACCAATGCCATAATTATGTGGAAAGAATCTTTGATGGAAACTGGAGAAAACGTCTCAATATAGTCAATTCCCTCCCTTTAGGTGAATCCTTTTGTTACCAATGTAGCCTTAAATCTTTCGATTTTTCCATCATTATCCTTCTTTGTTTTAAACACCCATTTCGAGCCTACCAATTTATGGCTCTTGTAAGGTTCAACTAATTCTCATGCTTGATTATTCTTCATGCTTTCGATTTCATTTAACATTGCTTTCCTCCATGTGTCTGTATTTTGACTCTCCATAACTTTTTTTAAAACTCATTGGATCAGCTTCATCTCCAATGTCAAAATCTGCTTCCTGTAAATACACATAATCTGATGATGCTATAGATTTTCTTGGTTTGTCAAATCTCCTCGGTTGCATTGGTTTTTGTTGATTATCTGGCTCAGGATTTTTGACAGCTTGTTCTTGTTGTTATTTATCAACTGGTTCTTCAAACTGAGGAGGTTCCAATACAGTTTCACTTAAAGGAATCAAGGTTGTAACTTCTTGTTCATCATTCTCAATCACAGCTACATTCCCTTCTTCTTAAAAAATAAAATCTTCATTCCCAGTAGCATTCTTCTCATGCTTTATAAACTTGGCACAACTAGTCTTAACAATTTGGGTACCATAATTTGGACAATTGAATTAAAAACCCTTTGACCTTGCAGGATAACCAATAAAATAGCAGCTAATCATTTTTGGATCAAGCTTCTTCTCTTGAGGGTTATAGATTCTAGCTTCAGCGTTGCAACTCCATACATGAAGATGTCGTAAGTTAGGCTTTCTGGTGGTCCAAATTTGGAACGGTAACTTAGGCACGGACTTGTTGGGCATTCTATTAAGTATGTAGTTTGCTGTTTTGATCGCCTCTCCCCACAGATGCATTGTAACGACCCGGTCCTAAATAAGTTATTAATTATTAATTTATTAAGATAAAAGACCATTTCGCCCCTAGAATATTTTATTAGGTTTATTAAAGTTGACTTTTTGACCGGGAAGGAATTTGGGAATTTCAACTGAGCTGTTGCGTAGAGCACGGCGAGATGAGTCCGTAGACACGTAGTGGGCTCAAATCAAAGTTGTAACGAAAAAGATACGATCAAAATACCCTCAATGGCATAACTGAAATTTTGGCAAAAAGGGTTTGATAAAATCTGATTTTGCTCTCTCTCTCTCTCCCCGACGACAACGCTCACTCTCTCTTCGAAACTCCGACCACCGGCCACGGCCACGGACGGGACCGGTGCGAAAAGGACCGGCTCAGCCCCGACATCATGACCCCACCCTTCCCCAACATCGGTCGTTGCTCCAGTCGTCGGACAATGTGGTTTTTAGGCCGGTTTTGCTCGAAACTTCGCCGGCTCCGATCTCTCTCCTCTAGCTGATGGTTGGGTAGGATTTCATCAATTTTGAGTCTAGGTAGTTGGATTTTCGAATTGGATTTAGGCCGGTTTTGGGATCCCGATTCCGACCACTTCCGGTCACTTTTTGGGGTAGGCCGAAGAACAAAAGCCACTCCAAATAGGGTGTTACACCTAGGGTAGGAGTCCTGAGCCGTGATTTTGAGTTTTTCTGGCGAAGCGTAATTGCTTTGGACTCCCACGCGCTGCAGACGTGTGTGGCGGCGAGTGGGTACTGTAGAAAAGGGGCATTGTGTCCCGATGTGATCTCCTGGTCCTCACGAGCGCATAGGTACTTTCGGATTCCAATTTGGTTGACGTTTGAACCCTGAACGGATTTCGCCTATTGTGCGTTATCCAGGTTCGATAGGTTTGAACCGTTGGATCGTCTTGAATTTAATATATGTTAAACTAGATATCCCTAGGATTGTGTAGGAATTCACGGATCGTAAATCGGAGCCTGGATGTTCCGATTTAATAACTTGAAGTTTGTGTTTTACAATGACCATCGCGAGCGATCCGACCGTTCGATTGGGACCAAACTTGCTGGACGTATATCCTAGACCTTGTGGAACCCTTAGAAACTTTCGGATCGTAAAATGGAGGTCGTGGGCCCTGCTGGCCCGGTTAACCAAGTTTGGATAGTTTGACCCCTCGGTTGACTGTGAGTCTTTCGAGATAGTTTCACCCTTCGAAAAGTAAGTAGGATAACCTTGTAAACGAGTCTTCATTGTTATTTGAGTTTAAATTGGAAATTGGTTCGATATGGGATTTCCTTTAAAGGTTGTTGCTTATCATTAATTAATATTATTTGATTAAATTATGTTGCATTCTACTATAGACTTGTATTGCTAAATTGTGAATATCTCTATTATTATTGTGATATTTGAGACTTATAATTGTTTGGAATACGGATTATATATGCTGAGTACCATCCCTCAGATACTAGACTTCCCGTACGTGGCGTTGGATTTTTTGGCATATGGGAAGGATATGTGGTTATTAAGTCTCACACGTGGCGTTGGAATTTCCGGCGTGTGAGACACTTCCCATACATGGCGTTGGATTTTCCGGCATATGAGAAGAATATGTGATTATTAGGTCTCACATGTGGCGTTGGAATTTCCGGCGTGTAAGACACTTCCCATACGTGGCGTTGGATTTTCCGACGTATGGGAATAATATGAATAAAGGGTTATGTTTGGTATGAGGTGGTTTTAAGAAAAAGGAAAAGAAAGGATAATACTAGAATTTACTACTTTGTATCGTTGTAATGGGTTGTACGTTTTTTGAACTGGGGTTCTGTTGAAAGAACTATGTGTGACTTGATCCTTTAGTAAGGGTACGTAGACAACCTAGGGTAGTGCCTAGGTGCAGCCACTGGCTAAATTTTACTTATGTTGTTTTATTGAGTTTGGTGCTGACCTTGTCGTTGGTCCTAAAACTCGGATGAAAACGAGGCTTGATCGAATAAATATTTATTATTCCGTTGGACTAAGTGAATGTTGTTAAATTGTGATGTGATCAAGTTAGGTTTGTAACCCGTTTTGGGTTGTTGTACAACTTAGGCCGAGTTTTTAATCTACTTTCAATTGGTGTTGATGGGCTTTGGGAAGTGGTTTGGTGTTAGTTACAATGGGTATGAATAAATTTGTTTGAGTTCATTAAATGCATGGTGTATTTTCATTATTTTGACTTAAGAGCTTGGTACATGTCTTTGCTTCGGATAATTGAAGGCCGGAGGCCGATTAGGTGAATTGCATGAAACTATCTTGTGCATGTTGATGGTTGGGGATATTAAATGTGTTTTATGCAGGTTGTAATTTTTGGGATTGTTCAATTTACAGGGGAGACTCTGCCAAAATTTTGGTAGAAAGTTTCGGTCTTTAGTAAGTGGGCTGGGTATCGATGTGATGTCAGAATTTCCACAAGATTCGTCTCGGATTCCGAGGAATTCGAGGCGGGTCCTGTCATGCATAGGCAAATCAGTTTTGGAAATCATGCTACGAATCATATCCTTCAAAATTCGATTTATTCTCCCAGCCACACCATTTTGTTATGGAGTTCCTAGCATTATGTACTGAGCAGCTATTTCATTGTCTTGTAGATACCTAGCAAAAGGTCCAACACGTCGGCCTCCTTCATAAAAACATTCATAATATTCGTCCCTATGTCTGACCTCACAATTTTGGTCGTTTTCTCAAGTTTCGAAATTTTTTGAATATCTCAAAAACTTGAGATTTTTCTACTATGAGGTATAGATAACCAAAACAAGAATGTTCATCTATAAATGTGATGAAATATTAATTTCCATCAATTGTTTGATGAGGGAATGGTCCACAAATATCTATATGGATGATCTCTAAAATATCATTACTATGAGTTGCACCTTTCTTTTTAGTTTTAGTGAGTTTTTCTTTAACACATTCAATACAAATATCATCATCACCGAAAGTCAGTGGTGGCAAGACTTGTTCTTTAACAAGAATTTTCATTCTTTCTTTTGAAATGTGCCCTAAACGTGTATGCCATAACCTAGTGGATGTTCCCTCACTTCTAATCCTTTTGTCACTTGATTCAACCACTAAAACTTCACCACCTTTATTGTAGATGAGACAATATAATCCAAAAGCCAGTAGCAAGAACATTGGAATTTTGAGATATTGTGAAGCCGTCTTTCTTAAATTCAAAGAAGAAAAAAACAAGTCTTGATAATCTTGAAACAAAAATTAAATTCCTCTTCATTAAGGGTACTAAAACTACATCATCCATCTCTAAAATAAATCCTAAATCCAACTTCAGGTTAACAACTCCAATGGCTTCGACATCTACTTGCTCTCCATTCCCCAAAGAAAATTGAACTTCATCTTTTATTGGTTCCCTCCCTCTAGTGAATTCCTGCACATTATGAGCTATATGAATCGAGGCACCCATATCTAACCACCAAGAATTAGAAGGAACAACCACTACATTAGACTCAAAACTCACTAAAATCAATTCTTTATTACCTTTGTTCTTCTAGAACCACTCCTTCTAACGGTTGAAGTTCTTTCATGTGACCATTCTTCTTGCAAAAATAGCATTTGAATTCAGTAGTAGGGGTCACGCCAAGCGGGCTATTCTTTTGAGACTGATTCTGCTTCTTTACTTCTTATTTGGAATATTCTAACACTTCTTGGTAGTGATCATGTTAACAACACCAAGACAAGCTTGTGTCCTATTCTCAAGAATAAAGATTGTAATCAAGTCATCCATTGTCCAATCCTCCTTTAGGGTGTTATACGTGGATTTCATCTAATCATAAGATAGAGAATCCAGTGCACTATGCACTAGATAAGTTGGATCAATAGGTATTTTCAACCTGTTCAGTTTGGTAGCAATATCCACGAGTCCCATGAGATGTTCTCCCACACTTCCTCCTTCATATTCGTATTAGCCAGCGTAGACATGAGGTTCTTTTTTTCAGCCTTGTTAGATTCCTTAAACTTACTTTCAATGGATTCCATAAATTGCTTGGCACTTTTTGTTTCTTCAACTCCACCAAAAACTTCACTGGAATTTTCTACATAACAGAACATGTTAAAAGAAAACATTCTTAGCATAGTAATATATATATATAGAGAGAGAGAGAGAGAGAGAGAGAGAGAGAGAGAGAGAGAGAAGTGTGCTTACAATTTTGGTGTTTTTAGAAGTCTTATCTAGAATGATCTTGAAGAAATGAGGTGTGGAAGCTGGACTATCGTGAAGAGAAGCCATGTCTGAATCAACTGTAAAGATTGGTTGAGTTTTATGGGAAAGCTTGTTATTGGATGTATAAAAACTCTAGTGTTGGAATGAAGAAGAATAAAAATCTGCTTTGTTCTAGTCGTGCAGAAATATCTGCTCTGTTCTCGTGAGCATGTCGTGAAGAGAAGTGACTAGACGGAGTTTTCTCTAGTAGTTTCTTTACTTCCCATTTTGTAACACCCTTATTCTCATACTTCTTGGTAATGACCATGTTAACAACACCACTATAAGCTTGTGTCATATTCTCATGAATAACGATTGTAATCAGGTCATCCATTGTCCAATCCTCCTTCAGGGTGTTATAGTTGGATTTCATCTGATCATAATGTAGAGAATCCAGTGTACTATACACTAGATAAGCCGGATCAATAGGTACTTTTAGCCTGTTCAGTTTGTTAGCAATATCCATGAGTCCCATGAGATGTTCTCTCACACTCCCTCATTCATACTTCATATTAGTCAGCCTGGACATGAGGTTCTTCATTTCAGCCTTGTTAGATTCCTTAATCTTCCTCTCAATGGATTCCATGAACTGCTTGGCACTTTTTGTTTCTTCAACTCCACCAAAAACAACTTCTGAAATAGTCTTCTTCATAAGCAAAAGACACCTCTTATTTGCCATCCTCCATGCTCCATGCTCCATGCACCTTTTTCACTTCAGTAGGGGAATTCACAACGGGTCTGGTTGGCTCGTCTTGGGTGATAGCATAATCGATATCACTCATGCCAAGAGTAACTTCAATATCAAATTTGCATCTTTTGAAGTTCAATCTAGTGAGAGTTTCAATTTGCGAAAATTTGATTGAGGGAGTGTTCAAAGCTGTAAGGATTTGCAAAAGGAAGTATAAGCACTTTCCAAGAAACTGATTCTCAATTTGTTAATAGAAAATAGTTTTTTAGTTTAACTTTAATTCACAAAACTAACAAATAACATATGCAAGCTTCCTTAATTAAGTATCACACATTTGTGGTAAAAGATTACTTATAGCTTACAAACAAATTACGTTTTATTTTGTGCCATCATAAACAGTTTACAAGATAGATTCTATTTGTTGAAGAAACTTATTAAGTAATTTAGGTATGATGTAATTTTGGTTATTTCTTTAGGGTTTGAGAATTTAGCTTTGGTTTTGTTATGAAAAATTTGTTGATTCTCATAATAAAAACCAGTTCCTATCTAGCACAGAAAATAACCAAACAAAACATAATCTAAGAGAAAACCCTAAAATTGCCGTGAATAGTGTTTTAGGGGTTCTCGGTGTCCATTTTCGACCCATTATACCTTTCAAAATAGGGAATGTCATAACTAACAAAACTCACTATTAGTTGTGATATAAGGCCATTTTTAGGGTTTTAAGGTCATCTAGTAGGTCAAAAATAGGTTTAAAGTTTTGAAGATATGAAAAATCAATTTAAACATGCCTTTTCTAGATTCTTTAATATTCATAGTATTTAGAAAACATGTTTAAATTGTCATCAAAATTTTAAACATAACCAAAGCAGTCATGGCATCAATGAAAAAGAAATTGCAATAGGCATGATTGTGTGTGAATAACCATGTGCTCTGATACCAACTGTTGGATTTCTATATAAGTGTTCATGATCTTTCACACAACTTGAAATACATAGAAGACATACGTGACATCATCTTTCTTGAGTACACGATCTCAGAACTCATTCAATCGCACCTGCAGCAAAATGAGCAAAAGACACGAATGACTTAAGACTTCTACTCTCTCTCAGAAACTATTTTAACTCTCTCTTTATGATGAGATTAGGGTTAGAGAACATGTCTGATGAGAGTAGGTTCTTAAGCTTATATAGGGGGTAGATCAAGTCGTCTCTACTCATTACCAAGGGCCGACTTGACTAACACTCTAAGCTTATCACACAAAAGGAAATAAATAGGACCCCTTTAATTGGTGTAGGGGTCCTTCTGTTCAAGCGGCTTGACGAATGGGCTTGGGCTGCCGTAAGAAGCAGACGAACAGAATTCCCCTAGTACCTGAGTTCGAGAACCAAGCTCCCAAAAGAGTTTTTGAAGAGTTTGATGAAACTCTAGGAAAACGCGCTTAGGTTCTTTTCACCAATAGCCAAGTAAACATGATAAGTTGATGAGTGACTTGGCTTGAGGAGCTTGTGGCATGGGAGCCAAGCTTTCACAAGTTTAGCAATTTGACAGAGAGAGAAGCATGAGTTTCTTACAGAGAACAAAGGTTTAAACATGGCAGAGGAAATTAAGAAGGTCCCTATCTCAAAGAAAGAAGAAAACGACCGAAGAAGAAAATTCGGTGGCTTGAGTAAATTCTCAGTTGCTTGACAAAGCTTGGTTAGGCCATTGTTCACCCGTTTTGTGATCACCCCTGTGGTGGAAGGGCAAAGTTTCCCACTGCCTTGAAAACCATTGACTGGTCAGCAAGTCAGCTTTCTTTGGCGTATGAGCGTGCCACTGCTAGCAATGAAGATTCTAGCAGACTTATTCTAGAATAATAACTTGCGTCCCAAGTTACTGATTTCCATAAACAAGCGATTGTGAATTTGGGTGAGGAATATCTCCCAAGTAAGTTCTTTTCTTGCCTCAGACTGGTGAGGACTTTTAACAATTTATCTTAGTATAAAGAGGTTGTTCTGGCCAGAATGGTTGATGGAATTTAAGCTGTCTTAGGCAGAACTGCCTTTTACAAAACTATAAACATAAATATCCAAGTTAGAAAGATGAAAGGACAGCTGGAACTCCATTTCTGCCTGGATAGGAGGTTCTGATCCCGGCTGGACTGGATTGTTAATAACTTCAACTGCTAAGCTTCAGCTGTAGATCGATACCAAAGGTTAATTTTGGCATAGCTTTAATACACTTCAAGCTTTTGTGAGGCTTTTGAGTGGGCAGAACTGCGGCTTCTTCAGTCTGTAAGGGCAGAAGTGGCTGTTCTCGAGGACTTCAGTGGGCTAGAGACTGGGCTGTAAAATTTGTTAAGGTTTTCATGTTTGGGAAAAGCTCAAGCTCTACCTATCCTGGTTTTTTGCTGAACCAAATTTGTAACGAGAGAAATTTCGTTTTCAATGACTTATTTTCTAGGTCTGAACCTTGGGAATTCTTATCTAAAGCTGGTTTTCACTTGGAATTCAGGTGAGCTTCTTGTTGATTTTGAGTTGTTTGTTTGATTGATGACTTGAGTGTTTGGCTTGAGTGTTGGATCCTTTTTTTGAACCTGTTCACCCTCTCCTCTATTTATAAGAGATGTTTAAGTTTAGGATTTCTTTCTTAAAATAATGGGCGGCAAATCTTTTAAAAATCTAGAAAGAAATACAAGAGAGAAGAGTTTATATTTTGTCAGATAAGCTCTCATCAATCAATCCTTAAGATCACTTCTCTGTTTTTTAAAAGAAAACCCAATCTCTTTTCCCAATTTTAACTGCCCCTTGTGAGATTTCATCCGTGATGGTTAGTTTGATTTCTTCAGTTTGAACAACTCCCTGCTTTCCTGCATATCTCTTTCTGAGATTGTAGCTTGCTTATCTCTTGGGAGAATCACCTTCTCTGTAAAGTAGAAAAAATCTCTGAATATATATATATATATATATATATGTAAGAGGGATTTGATCTTCAGATTTTCAAAGGTGTCTCTTCCAGTTTGCCAGCCACTAACCCTTCCATTTATCAACTCTGTGCTAGTTGGTTTTGTTGACTTTTCCAAACCTGATAATACAAAGATGTCACGTGGGTTCTAGGATGGGTCCCTTTCTTTATCCAAATCGTGTTGGGCTTATTTTGTTTGGAGCCCAAGAGGTGATTTAATTTTAAGGCCCGAGTTTATTGGTTTGGTTTGGGCTAGGCCTTTCTGGATCTTGGGTTTCTTCTTGTTGGGCTGGGCGTGCTAATTTAGGCCCAAACAGCCCTGGGTGATGATGTTGCTGAGTAGAGGAAGCTCCCTTTTACAGGCACAAAGAACACTACTTTTATCTAACCTCCCTCTCCCTTTTCCGTTGCTTCTCCCCACTTGATCCTATTTGGTGAAATTTTGCTATCCAAAGTGCATGGGTAAGGAGCCCTTTGGGGTTCCAAGGATTTTGTGTGGCTGGACATCCCCATGAGGGTGAGGCGCCACCTGCTTTCCTTCTTGGTTTTTCAAAATGAAGCTTACAGTGGAAAAGGAAGGTGGGTAGAGTCTTTTGTCCAATGGGTATTCTTCCTATATTCATGGATTTCCTTCAATCCCTGCCATGCCTCCTCGTTGACCATCTTGGAATTCTGACAAGGGTGAAGCACGATGACAGATTTTTACAAATCATTAGGCTGGGCTTGTGTGTACAGTATTGGGTTTTTAGCATATTATTTCCAGCGTCTAATGGGTTTTCGTCAAGCTGCTGGAAATGGCTTATTTAATTTGGGCATTTTATTGATGTGGGCTTGTCTAAGTGTTATAGCATACTACTAGATGTCTTCCTAAGGCATTAGATCACTTTTTTCTCTTCTCTCATGCTAACCTATGTGTTTGGGCCCGAGGAACGGGCTTGATTTTTAATGCTCCCAAGTGGCCTAAAACTTTCGCTCCTCGAACCCTCAATGGGCCTTGTGATTGCTTGTTTCCTTCCATACCACAACCTTCTCAACAAGCCCTAGGTAATTATGTGGCTTGGGCCCACTTAAGCTTGTAGCATGGCTTGGTATTGGAATAGTGGTTTTTTAGATGGCATCTCGTGTTTATTTATCATGCTTGTGCTTGAGTTTTGTTGTACCGCAATAAGCTATGATCGGGCTAAGTGGCATCAGATAGGTATGTGAGAATGAATTTATAAAGCTGGTGCATTCTTGATTCTTTTGCGCATGTTTGCTTGGCATGACGCATGGCCCACGACTTATGTGGGTGCGTCCCACAATTTCTCTTATGTCCTGATTGGGTTTCTTTCATGATCAATTTATACGTGTTGGGCCAAGAATAAACTTGGGCCTAGTTCTTGGATTTTTCATCCTCAACATTAGCCCTCTTGATTATTGGGGCCATGAGAAAATATTGAGATGGGCCAAATAATCAAACCCAGCCCAAAAGAAAAGTCAAATCCACGTTGGTAGCGTGACCTTCTCGTTTCCCGCGTATGTGCTGCCATGATTATCTTCCAGCAGTCATTTACGTTCCCCAGGTACGCTTCCACCAAATCCGTTTTATTTTATTAATCTTTTATTTCCATTTCTTTCTTTCTCCCTTTTCGTCTTTGATTTTCTCTTCTGTGCTTGCGAAACCCAAGCCACTTGCCTCCTTCCTTTAGTTATTGTCGATTCCCTCTCACACAAAGGTCTAGGGAAACCTTGAAAATGAGAAGTCACAGGGAGGCACCATCCATAACCGCTGGTTGGTTACGCTCAGAGAAACCGTTCGCAACTACTCGGAGGAGCCACCGTTCTTCTTTAAAATCCCCAAATTCCTCAAACTTCTCCTTCAATTCGTCAGAGACTAAGCTTGGCAAAGTCACTTTGCAAGGCGTGAAGTAATTTGAAGAGAAAAAATTGCAAGGCAGTTCCTTCTTCTTTCGATTTTGGCAAGCTGCTAGAAAAAAAACAATCGAGGGCAGTGGTAATCATCGTTCCTTTATTTCTTCTCCTATTTCTTCATCTTGTCACCGCATACATATACATCTATGCATATGCATACACACACATATATGCATATATGAGGGCATCCATACATATGTATTCTGAGAATCCTTCACGAACAGAGTGTTTTTCCTCAGTCCCTTTTGCTGCATGTTCTTTTAATTTCTTGTACCCTGACTTGAATTTCGGGTATGAACCAATGATTAGGGATTTTAAGCACCCCCCAAATGACATTTTATCTTGATTGAACGCAAAAACCTTTAGATGGTGTCAAAGCATGGTGGAAAAATCATAAGCACGTATTGTGTCGAATGGTCAATCCATGGCCCCTTCAAATGATTAATTCTTGTAGTTTGGGTTTTCCTTCATGCTTGTATCAAACAGATTCTTCCTCTTGTCGAATGAAATTGCACCAAGGCATTGATTTGATCCTCTTGTAGGTATAATCTTGATATCTTTGTATAAGGGAAATAAAAATGCATACAATGCATGCATGATTTTGTTTTTGTTTTCTTTTTTTTTCTTTTTTTGGTATCTCCTCTTTTTACTATAATTAGATTCTGAGCCTTTTAGGTCAGTCGTCGTGAAGGTGCCGAAACTTACATATTTTGTTCCTTTCCTCCTCTTTTGAAGATATCTGTGACTCAGTGGCTCTAGCATGGCATCCACTAATCTCCCACCGATCATGCTAGACCATCTTTATTCCATGGATGACAATCTTAAAGCAGGAGGGCCCTTTTTACTACTTGAAGAAGCCCGTGAGAATCCTGTTGTCAATGATGAGCCACCGCCTGAAATTGATCCTATAATTGAAACTGCTTCCATATCCAGGTGTTGTATTGAGAAGGGCCTGTTTCCAGCCATTCCCTTATTCTTCCAATATCTCTGTAGCATCAGTAAGGGTTGGTCAGAGTGGGTTGACAGTGAGCTGCTCGATCCATCTACTTGCGACATTTTGCGCAGGGCACAGGTTCTTAATGCCATCTTTCTTTCCAAGTTGTGGGATATCCATATTGAAGCAAAGATGCTTCGCCATGTGGTCCGAAGGTGGAGCGCTGCTACTCACACCTTTATATGTTCATGGGGGGAATTTACCCCTACTCTTGAGGACGTGGCAAATATCTCTTGTCTCCCAGTTCGTGGCGATCGGAGTCCATTTGACATCGCTCTTACCCCGGAAGAAATAGACAAGCTTGTAGTTTTACGAAGAGGTGCCCGACTTCCCCCCGCACCTCGCTCCGATTTAGCAACTTGATATAGTATTTCGGGGATGCGAACATATAGGGATCCTGCCGATTGGTTGCATTTATATCACTGTGACTTGGGCGATTCATGCTCTATGATTTCTCTCAAGACTGCCTACATGAGCGAGTATTTCCTTTCGCCTTGGCCATAGCCCGAGGTGACACGATCCCCTTAGCCTCCATGTTCTTAGGACACTTATACCGGCTACTTGATCGAACTCAGCTTTTAGAGAAAAGCGCGGCGGGAACCATGGGCGTGGAGACTCTCTTGAATTCTAGTTTTTTGCAGGTGTTTTTGTGGGAACGTATCAAAGGACTAGACATACATCCACTCCTCTATTCGCATGCTGTGCAAATAGCCAAGGGTTCTTTTATGCCAGATGGTCTCCCTTTAGTTTGCAGGTGGTTTAAATAGATGCAAAGGAAAGGCCAAAACTTTTTAAATTTATTGGATAATATTGAAAACTTCATCTTCTGTCCTTACGGCACCTTGGCAGAGGCCTTCACCTTTGTGCCCTTTTATGCTGATGTTGGTGATACTGTTAAGGTTCCAACAGCGATATCGCAAGGTGGCTACTTTAGGAAGTATGCTTTGTTGAATGTTGCCCCTCTCCCATTACCTACTCTTGGAGACAGCCGCTCAGAGATTTTTGTGACCTACTCACCACACAGGGTTAGGCGACAATTTGGGCTTGATCAAGGGGTACCGAGCAGTCCTAACCATAATGACCCTTTTGTGCTGCACAGGGTCTTTTGGAGCAATGATAATGTACCAAACAGTGGTGGGTCCCTTGTTTTAGCTAGCAGGGGGAGGATTGGTGGCTTCTCTCAGGGCTACCAAGCCTACTGGAATCGCTGCCTTGCCTCTTTCCGTGAATTCCAATCCTTTCCTGGCGACATATTGCCACCCACAACAGCTCGCCTTGCAGGTTTAGTGTCGGAAGAGAATGCCATCCCTCTAAGCCAAAAACGCAATCTGCCGTTTATTTCTAAGAGTGGTGACATCGTTGGAGAATTTCCCAAAATGAGACCAAAATCGGGAACGCCGAGTCCTCACAATTCTGGAAAAGATACGATACCAGTGTCAGGTAAATGGAAGCAGGATGAGAAGCAAAGTGCAGGGAAAGAACAAACTGCCGATAAACCTAGAAAATTCATCCCAAAGGTAGCACTAAGTGGCCCTCCTCGAACTGAAGAAGCAACTCCCTCAGAATGTCCACAGCCTTCAAAGCCTGCTACATCCGAGAGCTAGGGCCGTGCTGGCAAGGCGCTGGAAACCACTTATCTTCGTAGTAAATATGATCCTATCTCTTATGTTCCTTCACTCTTTTTTTACTCATCGTACATGTATAATATTTATTTTTATTTTTTTTGCTTCTGATTTTTTTAATATTTTATTTAGGAAAGATAGGTACCACCCCAAAAGGAAGCGAAGCGACACACCTCCCGTGTCCCCACACACGACTCCAAAATGCCGTAGCATGCGTATCTTGCAGGCAAGATTCACCGGAGCTCACACAAGCGGTAGAGAAGCTTTCGAAGCTAGAACTGTGGTGACCATTGATGATGACAGTGATGATGGTGATACTACTGAGACTGAGGCTAGTGTTCTGAAGCAAGAGGACGTTCGTGACATTGGTGACACGCATGAGGATTTTGACGAGAGTAACTACAATAATCGCGATAAGGATGCGTTTGTACACTCCGGTGACTGTCCAGAAGAACAGGGCGACTTGGATATTCTCTCTGGATCTACCGGTAGCAGTGCGCGCCATATTAGCGTCGAGCTGGTACTTGGCATATCTTAAATTATGCTCCCCCTTCCATTTTTCACGTCGCAAACTGCCTATTCACCATCCATCCTTGTCTTGCAGATCGCCGATATCACCGAAGGCTCGCACCTTGTTATTGCCATTGTTGACCCTGCACAAAGTGCCCAAGAGGTATCCACTATTTGCTCCACAAATTTATTTTTTATTTTATTTTTTCATTTTTCTTTGCCCAGTTGGGTAATTGTCTCTCTCTTGCCCTTTTGCTTGTGCATGTAACCCGACGATTACCTCATACTTACTCTTGCATATATATATATATATATATATTTTTGCAGATTGGCATGTTACTCAAAATATGGAAATTGTGCATGTGGTGCCTTCTTTCTTTGACACACTTAACACATTGGTTGAGGCAGCCCTTGCCGAATCATCTCCGACTACAACATCAAAAAATCCTCGGGACAAGACATCTACGTTTCAATTCACGAGCCCCTTGCCGCCTATATTTCAACACTTTCCGGCAGCTCTCCAAAGCAAAACCTTTGCCTTTCACTGGACATTGCCCACTCCATCCCACATTCAACCACTTCTCCGGGTGTCAGAGCTCAGCCCCTAGCATCTCTTCCGACGATATCATTTGGTGACATAGCTGCTGCTGAGAATGCCCAGGTTAATGACACTGCTACCGGGAACGTTTTTGCAGAGCGCCCATCTAGTATGTCTTGGCTGGAGTGGGAGAATTCCTTTACTGGATTCAAGGCCTTCTTGGACGGTGGTGTTCAGGTCCTTCAGTCCACAGATGAGCTCCTGCCACTTTGTCACCGGTTTAATGGTTATGCAACATTCCAGGGAGCACTTGTTTATCCTGAGATGGTTGCAGCTTTAGAGAAATTTATGGACAAATATGGAGATTTCATGGACATGACTGGCATTACATCTTCTTTTTCGCAGTGTGCTGCTTTCTAGACCCTTGGCTTGGTGCTCCATGGAATGGATACCATGCATTTGTTAAATATTACGGATCATCGACTCCTTTGCTGGCAGGATGCTATTTGTGAAGCCATGACCTTAGGTTTTTGGGTAAAGTTTCTTTTGAACTTGGTGAAAGATTTAGCGCACGTTGTATTCGAGGCACGAGCTATTCACAACATGGAATCATTTTTTGGTCCTAATGAAATAAAAGTAGCAGCAGAGGCTTTGAATCTTAAGCTGATCAGCATAGGGAACTGCGTGCCCTTCTTCTTGCCCAGGGTGTTTCTTTCGACGATGTCGGCTGTGTGGCGAAATCAGTGACAAGGTCCTTTCACAAGGCTTCTTCTGTTCTCTTTTAGCTATGCTTGATGTCTTTGAGGTTCATAATCATTTATCCCTGCTCATTTTACTTTTTCTTTAGTAACCCTGTATGGCACCAATCCTGCCTTCTTCTAACATCCTTTTACTCTGTCTTGCAGGTTACATTTTGCTTGGTGTAAGACTAACTAACTTGACACATTTTAGGATCCCCTTCGAGACTGAAGAACACATTAATTCTTGGCTTGTATAACTTAATCCTACTTAGGCTGTAAAAACTTGTACTGTAACAGCTTGGCACTATAGTACTGTTGTGTTCAAGCTGCTAGAACCTATGTACCCTTTCATTTTGGATACTAAAGACACATTGTAATTTCTACTTGGTATATATATATATATATGCTGCTTGGTTGGTGAAATTCTTTGCTTGAGATCTCCTTGCATGTTGGGTACCCTTTTAAAACAAGGTAGATGCTGCCAAAATTTTGGTAGGATCGTTGCCCAAAACTTCTTAGTACCTATTATCTTTCTCTCTTTTTTTCTTTTTCTTTTTTCAAAAAAAGGACTTCTAAACGTTATGAGCATGCTAGTTTCTTTTGCAAATGCTTGGCTTGGCATGTTTCTCTTTGTCTTGCTGAGGCATGAATCCTACTGACTTCTTAGGATCCCATACAAGTGACTTTGCTTGGCATGTCTTTTGCTAAGTAGTGTTTTTTTATTATTATTCAAAAATATCTGTCGTATACGTATATATACACAAAAGTTTAGGGCGCAGAAAGGCGAATTTCTAGAGACAGTTTTTTTTTCCTTTCAAAATACTCCTTCAAATCCCATGCCACCATGATGGTACATTTTACAAAAGCTTCTCAAAGCAAAAAGCGAGAATATAGAAGGAGACCATATTTAAAAAGAAAAGAAATGCGATAACATAAAAGATAAAATACAATGCCTACTTAGTAGTAGTAAGGCTTAAGCTACTTTCCATTAATGGGATCCGTTAGCATGCCTTCCTTGACGGAGATCAAGCGATAATAGCCACTGTTATGCACTTTCTTGACTGCAAATGGACCTTCCCATTGCGGAGCAAACTTGGAAGGCCCCGACACTTGTCTTCTCACATGCTCGACAACTTTTAGCACGAGATCTCCTTGTTTGAAGGCTTGAGGCTTAACGATCCTGTTATATGCTTGGGTAACAGTTTTGTGGGAAAGTGCCATTTTCTTTCGGCTTCCATTCTTTTTTCGTCCACAACTTTGAGGTCTAGCAAACACCAATCCGAGCATGACTTCGCATCCCATTCAAGATCATTGATAGTTGATACCCTGGCTGTGGGGATGGTAATTCCCACAGGTGAGATAGCATCAAACCCATACACGAGCGAGTAAGGTGAAAAACCTGTAACACTTCTTGGAGAGGTGTTGTAAGCCCACAAAGCATCCGGCAGGTGAACACTCCAACCGCCTTCGTATTCATATACCATCTTGCTCAAAAGGTTTAAACAGGGCAGAGGAAAATTAAGAAGGTCCTTATCTCAAAGAAAGAAGAAAACTACCGAAGAAGAAGATTGGGTGGCTTGAGTAAATTCTCAGTTGCTTGACAAAGCTTGGGCAGGCCTTAGATGATGATGTTACTGGGTAGAGGAAGCTCCCTTTTATAGGCACAAAGAACCCTAATTTTGTCTAACCTCCCTCTCCCTTTTCCGTTGCTTCTCCCCACTTGATCCTATTTGGTGAAATTTTGCTATCCAAAGGCATGGGTAAGGAGCTTTTTGGGGTTCCAAGGAATTTGTGTGGCTGGACCTCCCCATGAGGGTGAGGCGCCACCTGCTTTCCTTCTTGGTTTTTCAAAATGAAGCTTACAGTAGAAAAGGAAGGTGGGTAGAGTCTTTTGTCCGATGGGGATTCTTCCTATATTCATGGATTTCCTTCGGTCCCTGCCATGCCTCCTCGTTGACCATCTTGGAGTTCTGACAAGGGTGAAGCACGATGACAGATTTCTACAAATCGTTGGGCTAGGCTTGTGTATACAGTATTGGGTTTTTAGCATATTATTTCCAGCGTCTAATGGGTTTTCGTCAAGCTGCTGGAAATGGCTTATTTAATTTGGGCATTTTATTGATGTGGACTTGTCTAAGTGTTATAGCAGACTACTAGATGTCTTCTTAAGGCATTAGATCACTTTTTTCTCCTCTCTCATGCTAACCCATGTGTTTGGGCTCGAGGAACGAGCTTGAGTTTTAATGCTCCCAAGTGGCCTAAAACTTTCGCCCCTCAAACCCTCAATAGGCCTTGTGATTGCTTGTTTCCCTCCATACCACAACCTTCTTAGCAAGCCCCAGGTAATTATGTGGCTTGGGCCTACTTAAGCTTGTAGCATGGCTTGGTATTGGAATAGTGGCTTTTTAGATGGCATCACGTGTTTTTTTATCATGCTTGTGCTTGAGTTTTGTTGTACCGCAATAAGCTATGATCGGGCCAAGTGGCATCGGATAGGCTGGTGAGCATGAATTTATAAAGCCGGTGCATTTTTTATTCTTTTGCGCATGTTTGCTTGGCATGACGCATGGCCCACGGCTTATGTGGGTGCGTCCCACAATTCTCTTAGTCCTGATTGGGTTTCTTTCACGATCAATTTATTCGTGTTGGGCTAAGAATAAACTTGGGCCTAGTCCTTGGATTTTTGGGCCTCAACAATTGGCTTCAAAACAAACTAGTCAGGTTTGATCATATTAGAACTCAAGATATGATTGCAGATTCGTTTACCTTTCTGTCTTCACAACCTTTTCTAAGACATGTTGAGAGCATGAGATTATTTCCTGACTTTGATGCTGTAATCTAGTGGGAGTCTTGTTCCCATTTTGATAGTTTTCAAGTATGTTTAATTTACTGCTATCTGGATTGAGATTTGCATTTAAGGATGTTATTTGGTTGACAGTTTTATTATTAAATAATTTCTACCATTTTGACTATTTAGTTGTTTAAACTTATTATGCATTTTGTGTATGCATGAGAGATAGTTGAAATAGTTTCTGTGAGAGAGTAGGGTCTTAAGCTTATATATAGGGCTAGGTCAATTTGTCTATACTCATCACTAAGGGCTGAGTTGACTAACACTCTAAGTCCATTAAGCAACGGTTCACGCAAAAGGAAATAAATAAGACCTCTTTAATTAGCTTCAAAACTTTCCTTATTTCACAAGGTTTTGAGCCTCAAGGTAACTAAATTTAAACTCTTATCAAACATGTGTTGAGGCCCAAAAAATCCACGCTTCGGCTCAAATAAATTCTCGGACCAATGTGATACCTTACCGAGAAGAAACCCGATTTGGGCACGCGAAAGTTCATCATATGCGCTTGCACACATGCCACACCAAGCGACACGCCACGCCAGCAAGGAATTATTATTCTCTCCTAATCACGCCACAAGCTTAAGTGGGCCCCAAGCCACTCAAATATCTGGGGCTTGCTTGAGTGGGTTGTGGTATGGATGGTAATAAATCAACATGAGGTCCATTGATGGGCCGAGAAATTGAAGTTTCAGGTTGCTTGGGAGCCTCGGGACTCAAGCCCATTTCTTAGGCCCATACATATGGGTGAGCACAAAAGAGGAAAAAGCCCATTAGCTTAACCAAATTAGCCCAACACCTCAACAAAAATAGTCCAACACTTGTTGAGGTTAGCCCATTTATTTTGACAAACCAACCCATTATCTTAGAAGGCCCATACAATTAGAAAAGAGAAGAAGCCAAAGCCTCAGCTCCTTGCTGGAAAAAACAGAAGCCACGAAGGAGATGTCCACATATGCAGAGTTGCTAGAAATGAACAAGTTCCAAGCATAAAACACCCGAAGAACCAATGGATATTAACGTGCAAGCTGCCATGAAGAGAAGCACCCTTTGAACCGGCATACATACCCCAATTCCTTCCCCTATCAGACCTAGCCATGGAAAAAGGAAAGAAAGAAAGGAAGGAGATGGCTGGGAATGAAAGTCTCCCACTGAAACAGTTGCGGGAAAGGGGGCCTTGAGCTCCCAAAATTCCTGATTTTGTGTAAATAGATAGAGGAAATTTCACCAAGATAGAAAAGTCAAGGGATGAGAGGAGAAAGGAAGAAAAAGCTTGGCCAAGTTGGGAAGAAACCATTAGGGTTTCTTGGGAAATGATAGTTTCTAGCAAGCTATAAAATGAGGCATCTTCTACCCAAGAAAACCAACTAAAATTCAGAGAGCAAGCTTTCCCTCTTACCTGCAAAAACCCAGCAATTTCGTGCACTATTCACCCTTCTTCTCCATTTTCCTCTTCTGGCAGACCACTTTCACATCTGTCAGAAGCTTTGTCAAGCTGCCGGAAGAATATTGTTCTTTCTTTCTCTCTTCTCAGCCGAATCAACCTGCAAACCTCTTCTTCCTCACCTTAAACACTCTCATTTCTCCCTAGGAAGCCATATTTTCCTCTTTGGTGCTAAACTCATGTTGATTTTGCTTCCATGCCACAAGTTTCTCATGCAAAGCTAAAAAATTTATCTATAAGCATCAAGAAATCATCTGTAAGTTGTTGTTATTTTCATTGGTGAAGGTAACCAAGGTGTTTCCTAAGGCATCTCAGTCCTTCCGAAGCATTCTTAGGGCATGATCTTCGAACTCAGGCTCAAGGGGAAATTTCATCCATTTGCCCTTTACGACAGCCCAGCCCGTTTGTAGCTGCCGGAAGAAAAAAGCCCCTACAACCTGATATAACTTAGTATCTAGTGCACCGATCTAAAATAGGAATATAACACAAAATTTTAGTCTAAGCCACAAGTCTCAGAATTTGAGACCCTAGTTTTTTTTTCTTTTATGAGTTTCTTGCTCGGACTCATGTTTTATCAAGAATAAAAGTAGGCCCCACATATACCACATCATCATTTAATGGATTTTTTTTACAATAAACCTTACTACATAATCATATTGCAACAATTTCAGAAAGTACGAATGCTTAAATGTTAAAATTAAAAACAAGGGTCCAAACATGCTTTATGCATGAAAGTCCAAGGTACTAAGTTAGAATTAACTTCTTCTTTTTTTCCTTTTGTTGAGAAATTTTGGGATTGCATTCATAACTCAGACAAAAAAGTCACTAACCACAAAAGGCTATTACAATAACAGAGCAATCTAACATTAAAATTAAGGGAATCTGGGGCTCCTCTACTAATGATCACTCTAGATCGAAGTAACTCTTGCGTAAGCACCCCAACAAAGAGTGCAACTCAGAACAACCAAAAAGAGATAAAGCTTGAGAGAAAAAAAAAAAACCAAGCCATAATAATAATACAAATAAAACTCTCACATAAAAGAGGTGAAAAAAAAAAATCTAAATACTAAACTCAAAATCCAAAACAAAATACTCGAACTAAAAATGAAGTCGAGCAGATAATCATTTTTCTTTTTTAGAACGTAAAAATTTGTTAAACGATTGGGTGACTCTCTGACTATGTTTTCTATGTTGATACAGAATTCGTCCTCTAAACATCCAAATCATCTTTTGCATTTGGACAACTGTTTCTAGTTGTTTTGCAACCAGTAAATAATGTTACTAGTTGATATTGGCCATGTTGCATAATTTTCCTTCCCTGGTGTGTTGGACGGACACCTTTCGTTGTGTTTTTCTGGAAACTACCTCACATTTATTGAACCGTTGCATAGACTAGTAGGTTTTGTGGTTGGGATCATGTGAACCATTTTAAAGGGAATGGGGATGTGATAAAGGCATTGAGGTTGACACAAGAATTGGAAGGCAGCTCATCCTCCATGAGGTTTCCATGTTTCTTTATCTCACTATCACTGTCGAGCATACTAGAATTCAAATCATTGAAACATGATCACCCACTTTCCTTTGTAGAAACTTCTTTTTCTTTTCATCCTGAAAATAAAATTCTTTATTATTTCTTGCTTCCTTGTCCAAAAGAAAATCACTTCTCTCATCAAGCTAATGGGGTATATATTGTAAGTTATTACCTTTGGAAAATACTTGGTTCCATACAGTTGATTATATGTTGTTATCCGTTGATTGAATGTTCTGCGTTAAAAAAAATACAAGCGAAATTGAAAAAGAGGGATTTGAACACGAGACTTTAGATGCAAGGATAAACCCTCTCGAGCTTAGATTTGTTACATTGGTAGCTACCAAATCAATCATATTTATACATAATCAAAAGGAATTTAGGGACAAATAAAGGTAAGATCGATCGTAATGAACGCGGTTCCACCAAATCCATAGGAGTAAAAGAGATGAGACTTTGTTTCTTAGTACAACACACAAGATTCTGAATCTCTACGTTTAGCATTCGTACATTTACCCGCATTTCAGAATATCTCCAACAGACACTTCCATTTCAGAAATGCTTCTCTATTTCAAACTTGTCTTTCACAATTCAAATGAAGAAACTCTTACAATTTTAAGCATATGCAAAATAAAAGTAACAAATTAGAAATCATTCACATTATAAAGACATTGTCCAAAAATTCAATAAATAATAATTAAAAACATCCCAAATAAAAATAACTGAAAACATCCTAAGTGTATATATAGATCCATGAATCGACAAACAAAAATAACCACCTTACAAATTCCCCCATAAAAAAGTAAAATAAAAACCCAACACACCCACGCACAGAACTATAAAGAAAAAATACCTCAAATTCATCTCACTTATTGCCCAGTGAAAACAAATTAAAATAAAAACTTACAGCAGTAAAAAGCCTACCCACATGCTGAGAACCAATCCTCCAAATCCCAACCTTCCAACCCCAACGGCTCCATTATTATCATCCGCAGTCTGATCCGCGGGGTTGTCATCCGGCGAGTCAGCGGGCGATTCGGAGTCTGGCGAAGGCACGTCCTTCGTCTTCTTCTTCGAACTCTTCGGCGCGTGGGCTGGTTTCTCAGGAGCCGGCGCCGGCGCTGGAGTCAAAGCACCCTTGAAAAGCTCCTTGGGCTGCAGAACCTTGTCAATGGTGTAAATAGCCACGGGCTGCTCGTCGATCAGAGTCCCCGTGATCTTCCCCGTCACGATCTTCGTCTTCAGAGTGACCTCCTGGCCGTCGTTTTGGACGGTGAAGTCAAACTTGCTAGCGCCGTCAGTGGCCAGAGTGTTCTGCAGCCCATTGTTGGACTTCAACGTGGCCATAGACTGGTACACCGGAACGGCGTGGTACTCTAGCAGCGACGCCTTCCCGGCCCTGGTTAAGTTCTTGAACTTTGGCAGGAAAGCCTTGAAGGCGTCGTCCATCGGGCAGAACACGGTCAGCCCGCCGCCGACATTGTCCTCGTAGGTCTTGAAGGCGTCCGGGTTGGCGAGCAGCGTGTCGGCGAAGACCTTGCAGCCGTGGGCGGACATGATGCTGGTGATGTTCAGCTCGGCGGGGCCCGGTGCCGGGGCCTCGGCGGCCTGGCTGGGGAGGATGGAGCTGATGTGGATGACAGAAATGTTGTACGGAAGCTCTTCAACGGATTTGACGAAATGGGCGGGGAAGGTGCCGTCGTTGTCCTGGGGGGGTAAATCCGACCTTTCCGCCCTTGAGGTCGGTGATGTTAACGAAGCCGGCTGATCCGGGGGCGGAGCCGGTGGCCTGGAACATGGTGGCGGCGAGGGCGGTGCCGTTGGTGATCTGGTGGAGCTTCTTGGCGCCGAAGTAGTCGAGGAGGATGTGGAGGGAGAGGATGTTTTTTATGGTGTAGATGGAGGGCTTCTTGGCGAGGAGGGCTGACATGGCGGAGTTGTCTACGGCGCAGACGGTGATGGTGGTGTGCTGGTTGATTTCGGCGGCCAGGTGGGTCAGGGTAAGGTAGTGGTTGAAGGTCGAGAACTCCGGGTGCTTGGCCAGGATGCGCGTGATGTTGTGGGCTTCGGCGAGGGTGGTGAGGAGGGTTAGTGTTAGGAGGAGGGCGCCGGCGGCGGTAGCCCGGCGGAGCTGCATTGTGAGTGGGTTTTGGATCTGGAGATTTTGGGTTTAGAGAGAGAAAGTGTGGGATGGGTTTTAGAGAGAGAGCGGGAGAGGTGTGGGTTTGCTTGGTGTAAAGTGAGAGTGAGAGTGAGAGCGGAGGAAAGTATAGGGAGGGGGAGGTTTATAAGAATGGGGCTTAGATGTGAGGAAAATTACAGGTGAAGCCACCTGGGTTTGGCCTTTGGTGTCTTTTGTTGTTTGAGTTGAGTGAAGCATCAAGGGCCTCTGTGTGGGTCCCTTTTGTTTCTTTGTGTTTTGTTGGTTATGCGGAGAATTTTGGGGGAATTTGTTTGGTTGCGGGTTTCGTTTAATTCACTGGAGAAATTGGGGTTTGGCGATGTTTCGGGTATCTCTAAAGATTTCGAGTTATATAAAGTGGGCAGTAATTAGCCTTTGTTAATAACATCAAATCAACTTTTTGTTCAACTATTTACCATTTCAAAACAATTGGCGGGTGGTCACTGGTCATTTTCAAGTTTCTCGAGTATTATCTATAAATTTTTTTTTTTTTTTTTTTTTTTTTTTTTTTTTTTTTTTTGGTTTATAAATAAAAAAAAATTTTTTTTATTATTAGTATAAAAGAGCGATAATATTTTATTGATAAGGTAAACAAAAACAAATACAAAACAACTAAGTTGCCGAATATGAATACAACTTAGAGCAGTTCCATCAGTTAGGGTAGGGAGGGCAAAGCCCAAAACATTATTCTAGTTAGCCTTGCAAAAGGCTTGTGGTGTTTTCACCCATTGTCATGACAACCACTATTCACATAAGATATGATGAAAGGAATTTGTATAGAGTTTTGGTGTGAGAAGTTTCTGAAATTTTTAGTATTTTTTTAGATTTTTTTTTATAAAATTTTTGTTGTTGACGTCAACAAACCCAGGCAAGAGCAATGGTTGATTTTGCCTGTGGGCTGGCCCGGTTTGCTGGGACCCATAAGCTACCAGGGCTGTAGAAGCCCACTGGAATGTGAAATGGGAGCTTGGGCCCCCTGTTGCCCGGGCTAAAGGCCAACATTGGAAGTGCTCTTATTCAGTGACCAAACACAACAAGAAGTTGAATTGATGTCGAGAGAATACGCACAACCCAAAAAATGATTAAAATTTTATCCCCAAATTAGCAACCATAAGCACATGTACTTAAACCTATAATAAAGATTTGCTGCGTATGACAGAAACGACAAATTTGTATCGAAAAGCCAAAAGGAAATAGAATATCGAAAACAAAAAACAAACCACATTGAACTCCTAAATAGTTCATGGAAATTTATAGATTAAAACAAACTAAGAAACAAGATCACCGCTCCACATCCTCTTAAGCAATCCGAAGAGAGCCATAATGCCACACTGGCTAAACCCATAGTATCAAACCGGCTAAACCCGGACCCAACGCAACCCAACATCATCCTCACTTTGTAGCTCCAAATCTATATCGAAGGCTGACAACTTGAGCCGAATTCTTGCATGCGTGGGCCAAAAGACGACAACTATATCATGGTGACGATAACTATTTCCACATCACAAAACAAAAATCGAAGAATCCAAAGTTAATAGGAAGGGAAGGAGAAAAAAGGGGATGGAGTAAGAAGGGTGGCCGCAAACCCCTTTGGCTAGGGATTTTTCTTTAGAATTTTCTCAGAGAGCAATTATTAGGCATAAAAGATAAACTTATTATAGATTGGAGATTTGGGATTTGGGATTTGGGAATTTTTCTTTTAATGGTTGTCCCCAATAAAAAAAAATATTTGTGATAAATCTACAAGCTCATTGGAACATTTTTGGACCGGAAACACTCATTAAACCTAAAGTTGATTAATAAGTGAAATTAATTGTATCTCAATGTAGAGTGTTGCCTATATTCATTAACAAAGAGGGGTTATATTTATGACGAAAATAATTCTTTTTTTTTCTTTAAGGCTATTTATTGCCCTAAAAAAAAGTGTTCATATAGTTTTTTTATTTTTATATAAAAAAACTATAAGATATTTACAAGAGACTTTTACAACGGTCCAATATACTCACAACAAAGCTGCACCACCACAATAAGGTTAGTCACAACTAACTAGTTATCAAACTCATCACATATTTGAGACCTCCTCCAACTAAGTGGAGACAAATATTAATAGACCAAAGACTAATTGGTTCTCATACATAAAAATGATAAGATTATATGATGAATAAAGTTTTCTCTCATATCATCGAGGTTCTATAATAAAATCAAATACAAGATCTAGTCTCTAACAAACATGTTTTCATAAGTAACCAAACTTATTTTTGAAAATTTCAAGTGGTAATTTTTTCGCAGGTGTTTCGAGCATGGAGCCGGGTCAGATGCCATCAAATGAACAAGCCGGTTCCATGCTTGAAGAACATAAGAAAAAGTGGTTGCCGACACTTGAGTACGTAGCAAGATGATGGATAAAATCATGGAAGATTCCCTTCCAATGAATGAAGCATCAGTAACAAAAGCTTTCTCCAACTTATGAATTAGAAGCTTCCACTATTAACAAGTAACGGAAAAAGTGAAACATGTTGCAGTTTTATCCTGTGTTGGATAAATGTGGTGAAATTAGGGCATCTCTAAGATTCAAAAGTTTTACAAAGTGAACGATGATTGTTAGCCCTTTTTTCTTTTTAAATCATCAACCAACCAACTTTCCCTCAACTCTTACCATTTCAACCGTCCAACTTTTTCTCAACCATTATGCAACAAGACTCCATACAAGTTACAAGAAAAATATTTTGGCACGGGGGCGTAGCACAATGGTTAGAAGGACAAGCCGGGGCCAACTGTAAACTGTTCGAATGCTACTGCTGTTGTGCGAGTTTCTGATTTACTAGCATGCACTATGGGGTCGGGAGTGTGGGTCGGGGTTTACGTGACAGCGACGAGTCCAATATGGCCATGCCTTGAAGGGGTTCCTTTCCTTGATATCAAAAAGAGAAAGAAAAAGAAATAGTTTGCATATTAATGTCGTGTATTGTACATATTCATTGATAAAGAAAGAGGAGTGAGATTTATGATGGCAAAATAATAGACCACATAATAGAAGGTTCTATTACGGGTTTTGGTTTCCTCTAACTGTCTGCTCTCAACGAGAAAGGATAGGCTACTTGACTAGTTTTAACGATTAAACTCTCTCATATGTAGAGGGTGTATTGAGTTCTTTACCTTAATAATATAATATTACTATAAACGGGGTTTAGTCCAGTGGAAAAGGGTTTTGACTTGCAAATTAGAAGTCTTAGGTTCGAATCATAGTTTAGAATATCGCTTGTATTGAAAAAAATTAATAATATAATTTCACTTTTTCTAAATTATTTAAATAAAAAAAATTTTAAAATTTTAATTGGGCAATAACCTGAAGGCTTGAAGCGACAAAGAGGTTCGAAACTTTAAAGAATAATGTAAAGAAGGACGTTAGCAGCAGATCACGTGGTTTTAGCATCTACTTGATCAGAAATCAAGGCACACTTTCCCTCTCTCTTAACCCCTAAACACCGCCTCGCACGCATAGAATCAGCTACTAGCACGTTGCTAAGTCTGCTACTTGTGGGACCAAGAAAGATATTTGGGGCCCAGCTCACCCTAATCATTTGCTGCATGCACGACCACAGAGTTCAAGTGGTGATCATCCATCAATACCCGTCAAATCGTTGACCTCAACGAATAATCGTCTGAGGGACTGTACATATGACCGTTGATTTTCAACGGCTATGGCAGGAACGTGTCGGCAAGCAACTGTGGGGTAGTTTTGTAGTTTTAAGGAAATGAGAGGGTGGTTTCGCTGGAAGTTGTGTGAGTGAGTGATCTTCCAGGTCAATGTAGGGCCGATCTGCTACACAGCCCAAAGCATTGCTAGGCTGGCCACAGTCCCATAAGATAAGGCCACGCGGCGGCATGTATCTACCATCTTACATCGGCTAGATCCTCCACCGACAATTGCAATTTGCAATTTGCATGGTTGGAATCACGATAATCCATTCACAATTAAAAAATAAATAAATAAACATATCAACTTTATTTTATAAAAATGAATTTCTAGTCAAATAATTAGGTTTGAGAATCGTGGGAGGGACTTTGTTATAAAATTCAACCCTTGTTAGTTTTGATGGACGCGAATTTCTTTGCCGTGATTTAGACTCCCAATATTATATTTCAATTTCGGTGAACAAAATAAAATATTAAGCTAAATGGCCTCTGGTTAAACTATAGTATTTGAATAGTTTTTTGTTGTTTTTTTTTAAAGAGACGAGTTTACTATCTTTTAATATATATATATATATAAAAGAGAAAAGCGATAGTTATATTCATAAATTAGATACAAAGACCATTAACCACAAAGGGGTAATACAAATATAGAAGCATAATAGCCATGAAGGGTTAATCCAGATATAGGCCACAAAATGCCAAAGAAATTTCAATATAAAAGTCACATGCCTGAACAAACCAAACATGAATCACAACGCCTAAATCTACCAATACAACTACAACTTTTAAACTCTCACAAGTTTAAAATACGAGCAGAGACAAACAATAAAAAACCCAACTCACATAGAATTGATGCAATTATTACAAAAAAGAAAAAAGAAAAATGCAAACACACAACGCAGGAGAGGGTTGAGAGAGAGAATATAGGGTAGGGTTTTGGAGAGGTGAGTTTACTATCTTAATAATAATGAATAAATGAGACTAGAAGTGAATGTTACCTCTCAAGGCAGCTTATTCCAACATTTGTGACTCTTGGTTCCACCTAAGAAATTGTTCTCATGACCTCTAGTTTCACATGGCACATTGCACTTGCATAAAAGTTGAAATTGGGGACCTTTTTTGATATCTTATTCTTCTTTTTATGGAGGTAAATATATAAGATTCTATTATGTGCCCTATTTCTTATCAAATAATGAAATTGGGGAATTTTCTGCCCTATTTAGTAGAGGTTAGACCCAGGATTTCAAAATGAGGTGGGCTAAATTTTAGATCCGGCTAAACTTTATAGGGAGACTTATGGAATTAATCATAATATTATATAAATTTAATTTAAGGACATATCAATTTTATTTTATTTATTTAAAAGTCCAATTTTACACCAACAATGTCAGCAACAATTGCTTATATATGCTTAAAATTAACATTAGTTGACAACTCACAACTCATATTGCAACTTATTTAGTATTATGTGTTTTATACTAACAATAACAAAAGAAAAATACTTGACTGGGCTATAGCCCAATTTGTACACAATGTAGGTCCCTCCTTGGTAGAGGTGGACTTGCGTTATTTCTTATGAAACAATGAAATTAGGGAGTTTCTAGATATCCTATTATTCTCCTTAGCGATAAATATGTAAGGTTACATTGTGTGTCAGACCAGAAAAATAATTACTTCTTAATTACCTCAGAAAATGTCACCTACACAAAATACAAAAGAAATCTCCTAATTAATATGCAAAACTAACGCCAACATTTCTAAAAGAATTGTCATCTTCAAATCCTTACACTATGGAGAGAGAGAGAGAGAGAGAGAGAGAGAGAGAGAGAGAGAGAGACGGGGGGTGGGGTGGTGTTAGTCTTGCATGGTGCATGGATGGAAAGTGGGGGAGACCGGGAACCGATGGAGGCAACACCGACAATGCCGTTAGCGAAGGCAGTTGGGGAAAAGGGTTGCAACAATATATTTGTTTTTCTATAACTAGTTTTTTTGTGTGTGTAAATTTTAAATTATTTAAGGGTTTTTATAATTCAAAATATATGTAGGTACACTTTCAAGAATAGTGGAAGGGTGTCCAAATAAATGGGGTGTCTAGAGACCTGTTTCTTTTTTATCTTTCCTACATATATGGGGCCAAGTTACAATTTTTCATGCCCATGGGTTGTTGAGCCCTGAGTTGTTTTACCAAAGTCATGTATTGGGCTTAGCCCATCAAATCAAAAGGTATAATTTGCACAAAGCTTTTCATTTTCCAAGAAAGTTGATTTTTCCACTTCTCGTTAGGAGACTTTGAAAAAGACCAAAGGAGAGGGAAATTTTTTAAAATAAACTAAAATGGACAAAATTGCCCTTATTTATTTTTGGATTTCCTAAGGAATCCTTTACATTTGCATGTCTTTGATTTGAAAGTTGAGAGGTTTTTCTGTCTTTTTTGAAAAAACTTTGGCTTTTTCTAAAAGTGAAATTTTTTTGTGACTAAAACCTAAATTTACTCTTCTCTTTTGTCCGCTTACACTCCCTTTGTTGAAAATTGTTTCCCGTAAAAAGGAGTGTAAGTGGAAAAATCATCACCCTTTTCTCAATGACTATAACATAGTTTCTGTTATTCGTATTAACAGCTCCGCTAGGAGGAATGGTTTTATGTGGTGCTAACGATTTAATAACTTGTCCTTATGTGTGGTTGCATTCTAAAGTCACATCTTCAAACCTGAGTTCAATACGTCTAAAGGGGAAGAGATGTGTGTGGCTTCCAATCATTTATGTGTAAATGACTCCCATGTTGGTGGGATTGAGGAAGGCCCATAAACATGAGAGAGAGTTTAGGTTCATTAGCAACATGTGGCAAATTACAGCACCTGCGTTGCGTTTCAGTGTGGTGGATAAATTAGAGCCATTAATTACCCTTTTGTTCCCATACCCATATCATACAACCAGTCCAATTGTGACAGAAAACGAGACTCTCCTTACTGCAGTGCACGCATACGCAAAAATAATTTATCAAAAATATATTTAAAAAAAATTGTGCACACATGTTAATTTTTGGTTGGCAAGAAAGTAGGAAAGAAAGCAATTATGTTCTACGGGAAACTAGCAAGAAAAAAAAAAATAAGTAATCATTGGTAAACTAGCAAGAAAAATAATATCATAATTTTGTTAGAACTAACAACAATATTTTCTATGCTTCCTTGTTCCTGCACCCAAGAAGAAATCCAGATATAGTCATTGATTGTAGTTGCAGAGCTAACATTTTGATTTTCCTTTTGCTGCAATTCCCAGATATAGTAAACTTTTCCTAATTGAATTAGATCACCTTCCACAAAAGGAAAGGAAAATAAGCAAGGAAAATAAAAACAAAGGGTCAGCTTCTAATTTGTTATATTACCTTAAATAATGTAAAATCACAATTTCAATCAAATATTGGTAGTCTGTTAAATGCAATTCATCAGCCGAGATTAGAAGTATGTAACGAATGCTTAACTTAAATACTTATCTGAGAATGTCCCTTACAACAACAACAACATTCTACTACTATATGAGCTTCTTCTCTTTTGGCTAAAAGCATAAACATAAATTGTGACTCAAAATGTAATTATCTGTTGCCATTTCCCAGCATAACAAAAACAACAATAGGCTACAAAAACAGCTCAAGGAACTTGCCTCTCAGCAGCTTCAGCTACAATGGGCAATCTGGGCACCTGACCCAAAACGCAAGAAGCAGACCCATAAATCAAACACACCAAAAGGAAGAGAAACACAGTGCTGTCCAAGCTCATCAGCACATCCAATCCCAACCCATCTTTTGGGTTGAAGCTTCTCTCCACAAGATCAGGGAAAATCAGCAGCACATCAAGCACAATAACTTGCATAGTATTGAACCTCACATACCTACTAAAATTGGAGTTCCTAACAACACCAAAGTAAAGGGTTAAAAACACCAAAAACCCATTGAAAGGGAAGCTTTTGAAGACCCTTATAGCTGGTATCAAGGGTTGGATGAGCATCTGAATGGCAGTGAACTGAGTAATTACATACTTGCCATATTGTATGCCATCAAAGAAGGGGTAGAAGTAACAGACGGCTGAGATCAACCGGTCAGGGACATCCACTGACTCGTCGCTACCCTTGGATTGGGTGGTCACTGGTCTTCTGGGTTTGATTTTCTTGGTGGGTTTGGTTGAAATATTGGTGAGAGTGAGGAAAGATTGTTGCTTGAGAGAGAAGAAGAAGGGTGAGTGAAGGAGGGGTTTGCAGTGAGAGAGGGGCAGAGGGGTTATGGGAGAGAGAAGGCTGGACATAGCCATCTCTTTGAGAAATGAAAGGTTTGGTTTTTGGGTGAATGAGAAAAAGTCTGTGAGCCGAAAATCTAGAGAAAGACAGCTGCTGGGATTGGGTCATGGCCCAAAAGAATATCTCCTGCGTAGGAAGAGAGAAGACACCAAATTACGACATGTCGAAATTTTGTTTTCTTTTTTTATTTTTCTAATCTGAATTTTGGTTCAAAACTAACCATTACTAGGCAAAAAATTTTAGAGTATTTTATTTCAAATGATGAAAAATATCATAATTTCATTGTGTTAATTCATACACATATAGCACAATGTATGAGAAGTTACATTTACCTTGAGAGATGCTTAAAGTCTTCAATGTAAAAGTGAAAGTAAGAGGGAGCAGAAGTGAATTTGGTTCTTTGGCTTGGGGGTGCTTTTTGTAGGCAACGAAGGGATGGTTAACCCTACATTTGGCCGGCTCCCACGCTGACAAAGAATGGCCTTCTCCCGTAGTTAGTAGAGTTCCTGCAGGTTGAGGTTAACAACACAAGACATTCATAAAAAAAAGAGAACTAAACATCATGATCATACCGACTCATTATGACCATCTGGAATCCAGAATTGTAAACTCGGAACGAGAAAAGATATTACTTGATTAGAGGACTACATACTTTGTGGGGAATAAACTTGAATTCCTTCATAAAGGAGCTTGTGCCATGAAAACAGAAAAAATTAAGACATTAGTAGTTTATTGAGCACACTGATGCCTAAGTCAGTTGACTGTAAGGGAAGAATTAAGATTTCTTAATTTAGGGAACAATTTACCTTCTCTAAGAGGAGGAGATTGGTTTATATTTCGCTATTTCTCATCCCGTATCGTGCCTAGGCCTAGTATGAGCCCATGCCTCTTCTTCCCCTCCCAAGTTCACCATTTCCTCCTCCCCATTCCACCTATTTCTCTCCTATCACGCCTCTTTTTCTCACATAGAAATCATGATTACTCTCTCTAGAGCACATGGCCTCCTAACCCTAAATCCTAAACCGAGAAGATATGCAGTTAATCATTATAAGTAAATATTGCAAAGTTCAAGATCCTCTTAGCCGTAAGTTTTGAATACCATGTCGACAACTACCTCAATCATTCTTACCTTAAATAATTGGACCACAAACTTATCAAATCAATTAAAATGGAAAATTTTGACACTATCGTTATAGGTTTAATTCTGTTCATTACCATCAATGATTTTGAATGAAACGTTAAAATATATATAATAGAAAAAAACTATCGTTTATTAGCGTCACATAGTTTATTTTTGTTGTAAAGAAAGTAGATGGAGCCCACATAAAGAAAATAAGTAAATGATAGTCAAAACGGAAAATAATGATGTTGGTTAAAGAAGACTTTGGAGATGCACGGGGAACCATCCAATTTGCCTATAAATAAGCTTGCTCATTCAGTTGTAGAACACCACCGCTCCAAAGAGAAAATAGAGAGAGACAAATTTGAGAGTGTGGAAGCTTTATCTTATAAGAGTTTTATCAGAGTAAGAAAGTTCTGTCAATATAAAAACCACGAGAGGAAATATAATCATACTTTATTTTTCATATTCTGATTATTATTTTTATAACAATTTTCCATTTATTGGCAACACATTGTAAACTATATACTTGGGGGATGTCCTAGAAATAGTTTGCACGACATCGACTAATGTGTAGAGCATTGACTTTGATCCAGTCGATGTGAAAACGGCAGTGAGTTCCTTGCAGTTTTTAAAAGTAAACTCATTTCCTTCGAACTCAAACAGTCTCTAAAAGCTAGTCAGTGCCGAAATCTCTGAGACTAAAAAATTTAATCTCTATCTATCAACGGATTGGGTGAAATCTTCGTGGTCGATCTTGAAAAGGTAGGCTTCGAAAGCTCTCTTTCTATTTCATATGGATTCTATATTTGTAATTTGGATTAATTACCGTTATATATATATATATGGAAATTGGATTGATTACCGTTATAACTCTTTGTTTAAATTTCTAGGAAAAATCGTGGGTCGAAGTCCAAATATTTTCCAGAACTTGTTAATCTTCAGATTGGATCTTTTTGCGTTTCTGGGTTTGTTTTCAAATTGTCTCTGCTTTAATATTCAGCCGCAAGCTTTGGGTTTGAACCTTATACCCTGAAAGAGGTATTGAGTGATTGCCCATTAGTTGGTCTAATCTGTTTTTGGGCATTATGGGATTCTCAAGATACAAATACAATCTGTTGATTGGTGAGGAAATGGAGGAAAATGAAAGAAATTGTGAAAGTTAAAACTTTCCAGCGTTTTTGGTGTTGGTGGTGGAAAAACCCTCTCTGATAAACCAACTAGTTGTATCAGGATTGGAAAACACTGGTTGTCTCGATGTTGCTAATTGGAAAACACAGCTGAGATATATTGCCTTTTAGTTGAGTGTCAGGATTGAAAGCTTTTAGTTTCTGATCTGTTCTTGCTTTTCTTTTCTTTTTTCTTTTTTTTTGTTTGTAAAAAAACCAAATTGAACTTTAGGGTAATCTGATTGAGTGTGGAAAGATGGATAGTTCAGGTTTGGGAGGTGGTTTTTTGTCTGGTCCCAGTGGGGGGATACTAGACCTTGAATCGTCCATTCCTAGGCGCCAAGAGATACAATTGGGTCAATCGTTGTTAGCACATCATCAACATCACCTGAATGTGATGAGTGGCGTTAAAGGTGATCATGATCCCATTGGGCTTGTGGAAGTGAAAGGGTCAATCCCAAAAGTTTGTTCGACTACTGTCAAAGGGAAGGCAGTGGCACCTTTTAATGCCAATAATGGTTACAATTGAGTGATGAAGACGAGCCAAGTTATACAGATGACGGTGGCGAGAACTTTGAAGGGGCCAAGGGCAAAAAGGATCTCCATGGCAGCGAATGAAGTGGACTGATAATGTGGTTAGGCTTCTTATAGCTATTGTTGCTTGCGTGGGTGATGATGGTACGCTTGAAAGTGGCGAGGGGCTTAAGAGGAAATCTGGGATTTTACAGAAGAAGGGTAAGTGGAAGACTGTATCGAAAATAATGATTAGTAAAGGTTGTCACGTGTCTCCTCAGCAGTGTGAGGACAAGTTTAATGACTTGAACAAGAGGTATAAGAGGTTGAATGATATTCTTGGGAGGGGAAACTAGTTGTAGAGTGGTGGAGAATCCTGCTCTTATGGACTCAATGCCCCACCTGTCTGCCAAGGCGAAGGATGACGTTAGAAAGATATTGAGCTCAAAACACTTGTTTTATAAAGAAATGTGTGCTTATCATAATGGACAGAGGATACCTGATTGCCATGATCTCGATCTCCAAGGTTATTCTTTACCTCTTGGGAGGGGCTCAAAAGACAATAATGGATCCGATGAAGAAGAGGCTGAAGAAAACCATGATACCGAGGATGATGAATTAGACAACGAAGATGATAACGATGCAGATAATGATAGGGAGAGGATGAGAAGGAAGAAGGCTAGTGAAGAGGATGGCCATTTCTGGCCACAATATGTTCTGGATAGTTTTGAAGTTGAAATGGGTGAGATTTTTCAAGACCCAACAAAGTCATTATGGGAGCGAAGAGACTGGATCAAGAAACAGAAGTTGCAACTCCTAGAGCAAAGAGTCGGCTTCCAGGCCGAAGCTTTGGAGCTTGAAAAGCAGAGGTATAAATGGCTAAGATACTGTAGCAAGAAAGACAGGGAACTGGAGAGGTTGAGGTGGAGAATGAGAGAATGAAGCTAGAGAATGAGAGAAAGGTACTGCACCTGAGACAGAAGGAACTGGAAATAGATTTGAGGAGGTCAGATGCTTCCTTGGAGCCTTCATCTCTTGGGCTAGGAAGAGATCAGATTGATTTGGGCAGGCATCAATAGCTTCTGAACTCAAGTACTGTCTGTGCAATGCTGGAGTGTGGTTGAAATTCGGCAAAGAAGACCTTCAAGCTCAAAGCTTTGTGAGCACCATCGCTCGACTGTTTTTTTTTTTGGGTCAAACACCTATTGTCGACTGTCGAGTTAGTTTTAGAAATTGTTGAGACTTTTGTTGATTGTTGGATGCTTTACTGTAAAGATGCAAGTTGGTGTTTCGACCAAAAAAAGAAAAAGGATGTAACATCATGTAAGTTAGTACTGTATTTTTCCATTTTTTGAAGGCATATAGTAGGTGTTGTTTATATATGGTTTAGTCTTCAAAAACATTTGCCAACGTGGGTTATGGAAATAAAAATGAATGATGCAGTCCTCTGATCCTTTTAGCCATTGCTGTAAGACCCCAGTTTTCGTTTCCAACCATTTTTTTCTCAACTTCGGTGGCATTCTCGCATTGAATTCAGGAAATTGTTGGTTTTTATTATTGTTGTAAATGAATGATTAGAAAAAGGTTCAAGCATTTTATGTGCTCCAAGGTGCAGTTTTACATCCGATCTTTCCTCTTTTTTTTTCTTTTTCCCAGTGCATCTCATTGATTTGAGGGATATGCTCACCTCAGATGTTTTCTTTTTTCCATCAAAAGAACCATACATTCACATGTAATTTTCAAGTGTATTTTTTTACAACGATATTATTCCAAATTATTCTAATGTACTGGAAATGAGATCAACATCAAATGTAAGAGGACCGGTACATTGTATTGGTTAACTAACCTATCTCACGTTTAAATGTAATTTTCAAGTAGCTCTCAACTATGGTTAATAAATTAGCCACTGAAACCGTTACGAGGGCCTTTGATTGCTTTGTTGCACCCTGGGTAAATGGAGAAAAACTTGAGTAGGTACAGAGGCACACAACAAGTGGATAATAAGACAAAGTAGCACAAGTGGTACGGCAACCTTAAAAATGCTGTGGAATGGAAGCATGAAAAATGCCACCAATGCATATTTTTCCCATTTCCCCAAGAACCTGGCTAAATTGTCAAAAACCAAAACTTGGCCATCCAACCAACAACAACCAAACCATACCAATCAATCAACCAAGCCAAATTCAAAGAATCATTTTAATCACATGTGACATGCCAATTTTGTAAGGAAAACATTATCACATTCAGATTCACATGCCAAATGCATAACTTCCTACTAAAATCACCCACAAATATATATGTTTTAATTACCGAAAAAATAAAATCATCCCCAACCAAAAAGGATCCGGATCCTCTATTATGATTTTCTTTGTCATGATCTACTTTACTTTATTCTCCATACTCCACCTGATTAAAATTTAATCTAATGAATTTATATTTTTTTTAAAAAAAAAAAAAAAAAAAAAAAAAAAAAAAAAAAAAACCTTCTTTCTTGACGAACAAAATAAAAGAGAAAAAAAAAGGAGGAAAACTTGACGTTATAAGAGGGAGTGTCCATTTTGGTTTCAAACCCTGCAGTCTCCTTGTCATTCCCACCATATATATCTCTCGTTAGGCTCTCCTCCTTTAACATTCCGAGTGCCAAGCTCAAAGGGTAACCCTCTTTGACTCTCTCTGTCTCTGACTTTATCTTACTGCAGCGATCCCATCTCTCTCTTTCTATTAATTTGCGTTCTTTTTATTATTTTATTTATGTGGTGTTTTTGACCTTGTATTTTGCTCAAGTTTCGGAGTTCTCAGATTGTTGTATTCGCATTTTGTTATAAACAAGCAAAAGGGTCTGTCAGATCCCTGTTTTACTTTAGGTTTTCTTAGATCTCTCACTCTCTTCCTCTCTCTCTGTGTCGTATACACCATCTGTTTCAAAGGTATTGTTGCTGCATGCATCTCTGTGTGGTTACATTGTTCTTCTCTTTTACATCATTTAACAATTCATGAAAAGTTTGGATCTTGATCATTGAGTGTTTGATTCACTTTGTTGCTGATATATGTTTCTAGATCATTTTCATTGGATTTGAAGATTTTTTTGGTTTTAATTACCATTTGTTAGGTGTTTTTGATTGATTCAATAACTGTCATTCGTGAAATTTGAATTCCGGATATTCTCCAACATAGCAAAGACAAAATACACTTGACAAAATGGTCATTGGCTATACTTTTTAGTTTTAACATAGATGTGTTGCACATGTCTATTATATCTATCATTCTACGTGACACTTTTGGATTTGTCTATCTATTTTTCTTAGTGATAGGTTTCGCTTTCATTCCTTTTTATCTTATAACCAATCTTTTTCAGATCATGTTTAGAAAGTCATCGTCATTCATGATTCATGGGTTCTCCATTTTTTTAATTTTTAATTTTTAATTTTGTGAGTTTGATAAAGGGTATGTTGGGGAACTGTCAGGTTGTCAGAGGCAGCTATTAATTCCAATTAGTCCATTTCTCCCATATTATTCTTATGTTCTTTTGGAGTTTGGGGTTCTAAGCAATGAATTCCGATTCTTATGTTCTATTTATTCCAATGATTGGTTCGATGTTGCATGATATTTTCAAACTGTTTAAACAATAGTGGATATTTTTCCTTGGCTCCCCTTCTGATTACAGAAGTTGTCGAGTTGCAGGTGTTTGATTTTCTGCTAAGTGATGGCTGACAGGCACCAAGATCCAACTGCTATGCAAAAGTTTTCTGGTCAGCTACATCTGGGTTCCAGCCTTTCTCAAGATTCCCACAGCCACTATGGGGGCTTCCAGAGGCCTGCTCTCAATCAAAGGCGTTTCGCATATGGAAATTATTCTAATGCAGCATTGGAGTATCCAATGAACCACGCATGTCGAGCTAATGATCCACTGGTGGCTTCAGGTGTCTTACCTGTGTGTGTCCAAGCCCCAAAAGAGAAAGGATTTTCAGGGCTTCGCTATTGATTTCTTAATGGGTGGTGTTTCTGCTGCTGTGTCCAAGACTGCTGCTGCTCCAATTGAGCGCGTAAAGCTCTTGATTCAGAATCAGGATGAGATGATCAAGGTGGTAGGCTTTCTGAACCCTACAAGGGAATCGGAGACTGTTTTAGCCGAACTATGAAGGACGAGGGAATGGTAGCATTGTGGAGAGGGAACACAGCAAATGTCATCCGTTACTTCCCAACTCAGGTCTGTCATTCCCATTTTTGCCAGTTTTTTAACTACACTCATCTCTCTCTCTCTCTCTCTCTCTGTTATCTCTTAGTCTTACTGCAATGTGCTTATATTGTTGTCTCCTGTCCAGGCCTTAAACTTTGCGTTTAAAGATTACTTCAAGAGCCTGTTCAACTTCAAGAAGGACAGGGATGGCTACTGGAAATGGTTTGCAGGTAACTGGCATCTGGTGGTGCTGCTGGTGCCTCTTCTTTATTCTTTGTCTATTCTTTGGGACTATGCTCGTACCCGTCTTGCAAATGATTCCAAGGCTGCAAAGAAGGGAGGAGAGAGGCAATTCAATGGCTTGGTTGATGTCTACAAAAAGACTCTCAAGTCAGATGGTATCGCTGGCCTTTACCGTGGCTTCAACATTTCTTGTGTTGGCATCATCGTGTACCGTGGTCTGTACTTTGGAATGTACGATTCTTTGAAGCCTGTGATCCTCACTGGAAGCTGCAGGTAAGTGACCATCATTTCTCTTCATTTCTCTCAACAATCAGTTTGTGTATGAATGGTTTCTTAATAACTTGTGACGATTATCTCACATGTTTTCTATTTTTAATTTTTTGGACAATTCCAGGATAGTTTCTTTGCTAGCTTTGGTCTTGGTTGGGTTATCACCAACGGCGCTGGACTTGCTTCTTACCCAATTGACACTGTCCGTAGAAGGATGATGATGACGTCTGGTGAAGCCGTCAAGTACAAGAGCTCGCTCGACGCTTTCTCTCAGATCCTGAAGAATGAGGGTGCAAAATCTCTCTTCAAGGGTGCCGGTGCTAATATTCTTCGTGCAGTTGCTGGGTGCTGGTGTGCTTGCAGGTTATGACAAGCTTCAGGTGCTAGTGTTTGGAAAGAAGTATGGCTCTGGTGGGGCTTAAGTTAAAAATGAATGGACAATTCCACAATCCAACCCCCCATTTAGCTACAGATAATATTGATGAAAAAACAACAAACTTTCATCTTGAGTTATATTTTAAATTTTTTGTCAGGGGATTTTCACTCAATAACCTAGTGTTAGAGGATTTTGTCTCCTAAGCGTTGTTCCATATTCCAGGAGTTTTGCTCTCACTGTCCTGGCTATAAGAGCTGTTCAGAGCTCATTTTGTTTAATTAATGTTTAAATACTGGTTCTTCTCTTTACATATTTATCTCGGCAGTTCATCATAATTTTTTACTATTTCTAAAACTAACTACATAACAATTGAAATAAGAGCATCTCCATGAGACTCCTTCAAGGAGATCCTTAGCTAGAATAGAGGGTGGATGAAGGAAAATCTCCCCATCCTTCTCTTTATTTTAGTCTAGAGTAGTCATATAAAACTGATTAGCTTCCTAACACTTCTTAACTAAAATTAGAAAACAAATAGAGTGTGTTGTTGGAGATGCCCGAATAAATAGAGCATCACCTTCACTGGTCCGTTTAGTGAGCTGGATTATATGACTGGATGAGATTCATAATCCTAATCAAATGTTTTGGTGGCATGAAAACAACTTTGAATTGGATGATGTCCTATACTACCAGGCCAAAATGTAGTAGGATTATGAATCCCATACAAAAATTAGGATTAAGTTGGATGAGATTATGTCTAACCCTCCTAGGCCATGTAATATCATATTTCAGTTAATCTAGCTTCTTAATTATTTGTAGTACCAAGCACATTATTGAATTAATGTTATCATCTCCAATTCATTGTAATCAAATACGATCCTATTCTACTTCATAATTCAATTCAGTCCCAGCCAACAACATGCTGTAGGGTAGAGAAGTTTTTTACTATGAGTTCTCCTTTCTTCCTCAAGTTTGCTTTTATTTATTTATTTAAAAGTTTTTGCAAATGAAGAAGTTTTTGAGTGTTGGACCAACAGCATTTCGCGCCAGTATCACACACCAATGCCGATACTCAAATCTAATGCTCATCATCCTCCTCTCTATCTCCATGTCCACCCTCAGAGTCAGACCTTCACGTTTCGTTCCAAAGCCAGTCTCAGACCCTCTCCTTTCTCTCTTCCACACCCGCTCTCTCTCACCCCACAAACACAAGCCCACCAATTGGAACACAACCCACAAATCAGTTCAAGCAAACCCACTTCTCTCCCTATTAGAAACATGCAAATCCATGTCCCAGCTGAAGCAGATCCAATCCCAAATGATCCTCACGGGGCTAATCTCAGATGGGTTTGCTTCGAGTCGCCTAATCGCCTTTTGTGCGCTCTCAGAGTCGCGAAATCTTGATTATTGTAACAAGATTTTGTACAATACGCAGAACCCAAATGTGTTTTCTTGGAATGTGGTCATTAGAGGGTATTCGGAGAGCGAGAATCCGAGAGAAGCAGTTGTGTTGTATAAGAAAATGTTGAGAAATGGTGGGTCGAGACCGGATAATTATACTTACCCGTTATTGTTGAAAGTTTGTGCTAATTTAACGTTGAATTTATGGGGTCGCGAGGTTCTTGGGCATGTAATGCGATTGGGTTTATATTTGGATATGTTCGTTCACAATGCTGTTATTCATATGTTTGTTTCATGCAGAGAATTAGAGGCCGCACGTAAGGTGTTTGATGAAGGTTGTGTGAGAGATTTGGTTTCTTGGAATTCTTTGATTAATGGTTATGTCCGAAGTGGGTTGGCGTGTGAGGCATTAAGGATTTATCAGGAAATGGAGTTGGAGGGATTTAAGCCGGATGAAGTTACAATGATTGGAGTGGTTTCTTCATGTGCCCAACTAGAGAATTTGAGACTTGGGAGAAAATTTCATCGGTTGATTGAAGAGAATGGACTAAGTTTGACAGTTCCTCTTGCTAATTCACTTATGGACATGTATATGAAGTGTGGGAATATTGAGGCCGCTCAAGCATTATTTGACAACATGACAAAGAAAACCATGTCTCATGGACTACAATGATAGTGGGATATGCCAAATATGGGTTTCTGGAAATTGCTCACAGATTATTGTATGAGATTCCAGAGAAGAATGTTGTGCCATGGAATGCAATGATTGGTGGCTATGTGCAAGCCAAGCATAGCAAGGAGGCTTTGGCTCTGTTTCATGAAATGCAAGCTAGTAATATAAATCCTGATGAAATAACCATGGTTGGCTGCTTATGTGCATGCTCACAAATTGGAGCACTTGATGTTGGGATATGGATTCACCATTATATTGAAAAACATGGTCTTTCTATAAATGTTGCTGTGGGGACTGCCCTTGTCGACATGTATGCTAAATGTGGTAACATCACAAAGGCTCTCGAGGTCTTCTGGGACATGCCAGGAAGAAACTCTTTCACTTGGACAGCTATTATTTGTGGGTTAGCCCTTAATGGACATGCACATGTTGCCATATCTTACTTTGCGGAGATGATAAATACAGGATTGGTGCCAGATGAGATCACTTTTCTTGGGGTCTTATCAGCTTGTTGTCATGGAGGTTTGGTTGAAGATGGTCGTAAGTACTTTTCCTTAATGACCTCTAAATTCAATCTTTTCCCTGAACTTAAACATTACTCTTCCATGGTGGACCTTCTAGGCAGGGCTGGTCTTTTGCAAGAAGCAGAAGAGCTTATCCATAGCATGCCAATCAAGGCAGATGCTGTGGTGTGGGGTGCATTATTCTTTGCTTGTTATATTCATAAAATGTTTTGATAGGAGAAAGAGCCGCTTCCAAGCTTCTTGAGCTGGACCCTCATGATAGTGGAATTTACGTTTTGCTTGCAAAAATGTATAGGGAATCACATATGTGGGAGGAGGCAGAGAAGGCACAAAGTATGATGAAGGAGAGAGGAGTTGAGAAAACTCCTGGTTGTAGCTCAATTGAGGTGAATGGCGCTGTACATGAGTTTATTGTTAGAGACAAATCGCACCCTCAGTCGAAACAGATATATGATTGTTTGGTTGAGTTAACAAGACAAATGGAGCTTGTTGGCAGCATATCAGAAGTTTCCTGCATTTTGGGAAAATTCCACCTTGGTGCTGAATTTTATGCCACAAGTTTGAGTCAGCAGGTGAAGGAGAAGAGTGCAGATGAGAAGGCCTCCATTTCAAACTGTCAGACAATGTGCAACAAGTGCATTTCCAGACTGTAGTTTGCTTCGAAGAGTATCTAAAACCAAACTTGGAGGGTAATATGATTGCAACAACTGAAGAACTTCTCTATTAATTATTTATCCTTGGTGCCTCTACTTTGGTATGAATTCTTAAAGCTGCCTTTTTGTTTCTTTTTCTCCTTTTGCTTTCTAATTTGTATGATTCTTCAAATTTGTCCACCCTTCCTTCCGGGTTGACACAGTTTTTGCAAAAAAAAATAATATGACAAGTTTCCTGAATGAATTTGTTTCTGTGTTTGTCTTACTGACTGACAATACTTGTTGCACTAACGCCAGGGTTCTTACAAGGAAAACATGGTAGCTGTTCTTAAGCAGCACCAAAATGTTCTGAAGGTTGCTAGCCAAGTACATCTCAGTTCCATCCTATGCCAAGGTATTGGAAATTTCTCGATGTGCTTTTCGTGATCTGCTCTTTATTAGAGATTTTCTGCACGAGGTAACTGAATATAATTAAGGTTAGCAGAGTTTAGACAGGAAAGGCATACAGAGCTGCCCCTGATCCATTGTTGGTTTCTTCAACTGCTTCACTTCTTCTGTTGGTCCATTATCTCTCTCACTCACACAGTCTTTGGCAGCTTCACCTTTGATTTTCTGATAGCAATGCTGAGTGCAAATGGTTCCTTTCTCTGATTGTAAGAATAAGTTCTTGTGTTTTATTCAGGGCTTGAAATGAATCTGAAGTTAAGTGTTTGGGTAGATTTGCGTCAAAGAGAGCATGTCTAAAAATGCATGCGGCTTGTGGAGTAGCAATGAGAAAGAAGAAAGCAAAGTCGAATTAATGGGGCCCCACCCCAGGTAGCAATTGGGACAAAACGCAGCCAGCTTATTTTTTATTGCAAACGACACGTCGGTAGACAAAAAGAATAGAGAATATTTATGATTTGTCCTTCACTTCCCTTGCACGCCAGGTTTTTATTCCATCCTCCTCATCACTCATTTCATGTCTGCTCTGCTCTTATTCACCTAAAACTTTACCTCTCTCCTTCACATGCCTGACAGCCTTTGCCATTTTGTCAGACGACCTGCTCTTGTCCTTATCCATGGCACACCAAAAGCTCAAGTCGCCTATCAAAAACTATTCGGGGGGAGAGAGAGAGAGAGAGAGAGAGCTGGAAGAATACACTTTTTCCCTTCCCTTCTTTGTTTCCCACATCTGGGGCAAGTAGCAATCATGTTGATAGCATCACAACTTCATTTTCATTGGTTATTTTGGGTCCTCCAATGGTTATGATGGGGTTTGATTCCCATCACTAGTAATCCCTTTGCTTAGCATCACTTAAATGTAGTAATTATACCCGGTGCTTAATGCAAACACAATAACACAATTCAACAAATTTCGTTTAATTCAATATTCTAAAAAGTGAATTTGGTCCATTCCGTTGAAATTTGGAGACAGTAGAAAATAAAATTGATTTTAATGGAACCGCAGCCACCCACAGACAAAAAAGAAGAAGATTGCACCAACTAGAAGTGGGATCGGCGTTCATCACAAACTTTTGCGTGCCCGGGGTTATAGTTTATTTGTTCAATCATGTCATGTGTTAAAAGGGAACCACCCCCACCAACAAAACTTTAGAACATAGTTGGCCCCCTCCCATCCACATCATTATTGATGAAGTCATAGAGAAGAAAGAAACACAGCTAAGTCATTCTCATGTCCCTTTTGTTTTTGTGACAATATTCTAATAGAATCTAATTTAAATTACGGGAAGGAAACTTAAATTCAGGTACAGGGTAGGGAGCATATCCGCTTTAACTCCGTTCTGTCATTTCCCTTTTGTTTTAGTTTAGTTAGAGCACCTTTTTAGGAGACTTGAATTCAGGTACAGGGTAGGGAGCATATCCGCTTTAACTCCCCTCTGTCATTTCCCTTTTGTTTTAGTTTAGTTTAGAGCACCTTTTTCTTTTAAAGAAAAACATAGCTTGCAAGTTGAGTGAGAGTCCTAACGAACCTTAACTGACACCAACTTCCTTTTTTTGGGGGGTGGGGGGGGGAGAGAAGTCAGATGGTTTTGGTGATCTATTTTCAACCAAATTTATGCGACTGCTCTTTTTCCATATGCAAGCCAACTACTCATTGCAACCCCACAACCGCAAATCTCAGGATTTGGGATCATTGATCCCAATGGCTGTGGACCCCAAGCCGGTAATCAAATGTTTCAGCTCGCGCATTCTACAGCGCATGACTCTGAGAATTATTGCATCTCTTATTTCCCCCATTTTAAAGATAAGAAATTAAGAATATGGAGGATAATGTATTTTGTTTACACAAGCAATATTCTTCTTTAAATTAACTTAAATTACGAGAAGGGGGATTTGAACTCTGGTATAGAGTAAGGAGCACATCCGTTCTAGCCAATTTGATAAGCCCATATATATACATTCCCAATTTGGCTAAGCCTAAAATATACAAATTCAAATTTACATAATGCTTCTCCAGGAAAAAATAAGTTTACATCCACAAAACATGTATATTTATTAATATTATAGTATATAGTGTAAAATTTGTCACATCGTATAATAATGAGATGGATGGTAGATTGTTGTGACCACAGTCTTAAATATCGAAATTACGCCGATAATATCATTTTTTTGAATGAGCGATATTTTAGGCCATATTCACTTAAATTACGATAATATCGCGATTGAAACTGAAAAATAAATGAAATTTGTTGAGAAATGGCGCTTTTGCCAACAAGGGGTCTACTAGGCCTTATCCAACACGCTGCGAATGAGTTTGTTAATAATCTTACGACGTGTAATATTTATATGGTCTTAAAAATTTATGCAAGCTAATATTATCTAGGATAAATTTCTATTTTAAAAAAAAATCCCTAATGATAATATTTAGGCATATTTTAATTATTTATTTATTATTTTTTTTTTTTTTTTTTTTTTTTTTATTATATTATGAAGTTGTATTATTATTCACTATTGAGTTTTAATATTGTTCATTATATGTGATACTACGTTTTAACTTTAATAGGAATTTTTTTTATGTGGTACTAAGTTACTCATATATTTTATTTTTGTTTTTTTTGTCAAGCTCATATATCTTATCATATGCAATATATTGTAGTAAATTATTATAACTAAAAAATTATGGTGCATTTAATTTTCTTTCACTAATTATTACATATTTTCTAAAGACACGGTGTTTGTTAGGTCACTGCATAATCAACTTAAATCACTCTAACCCACCATGCCATGCATTTTATTCCAATTTTTTGTGATAAAATAATAGACAATTGACTAAATAAACATTCTCTAAAGTTTGAATAAAAATTTCCAAGTTTTTCTCACAATTTCCGTTATTTTTATTCAATTTTTATCGATATTATATTTTCTCGATATTTCCATCAATATATCTGTTTTTTTGGACCACTAACATTTCTGAAACTCTCGATATTTTAGACTTTGGTTGTGACATACAAGTATTTGTCCTAGTAGCTAATAGCTATGATGGAAAAGCAACGGTTAAAGGCAGAGACACGCGATGATTCTTTAGCATAGGACGCGTGACAGCGGATCCCAATCTCCTCATCAAGCGGACTTCGCGTGTCACTGAAACCACTGCATAAAGCCATTGCAGACACTCGGGATTCTCTCTCTCCAATTACATACTAATACAACAGAGAGAGAGACGCAGAAGAGAGAGAGGCAGAGACCAAAGAAGATAAGCCCTCTTCTTCAAACAGAAGCGGAAGAAGCGCTTCTGAGGAGAAAAGCCAACAATGTCGGTTCTTTGATCCCTCACTTTCATACTTATCGAATCAGTCTTCTTCATCTTCTGATTATATATCTTTGTTTTACTTGCTCTGATCCGTTCAGACTTTCTCTCTCATTTTCCGTCGTATTTTCTCTGCTTGTGGAGTTTCTTTTTCTATTTTGTTTGGTTGATTTGGTGTTATTAGAGAGCGCTTCGAGATTAATGCCGTATAATTAGGTAGATTTGGCGGGCTCTGTTTGCGTTTGGTTGCGGAGAAAGTTGAAAGGAAAGGAAAGGAAACGAAATGAGAGGAATTTTTGTTTTGTTTTGGATCAAATGATTAATGATTTTCTTTCTAAAGTTGTTTCTATTTCCTAGTGATGAATTTCTTTCTAGTTCAGACCATTATATTTTCTCTACAGCTAATCCAAAAACTAAAACAATCTGGCTGGAATCTGCATTTTAAGTTTAATTGTGGTGATAATGATGCTGTGGTTTCAACAGCGATTCGTTTTCTTATTATCAGTTTTTTCTCCTTTTGTGTTTGGTTGAACGGAAACTATTCCATTAGAGAGTTTATCAGAAGGAATATTTTAGGCGAAATTCATTGTGGAGGCTTCCTGAATAAATATAAGAAATTTGGAAATGAGTTTCCTTTAATAACTAATTGAAATTGATCCTTCCCTTAAATAGAAGAAATGGAGATGAATAATTTTAGAAAACTGCTTAGATCTGCCAATGCCAGTTGAATTATGAAATTATGGGAAACTATATGAATCTGGAAGCATTTTGATTTCCTTTTTTCGTCCATCTTCCATCCTAAAACTCATGATTTATTTGCTCTGTGTATGAATTTGATTGTTGGTGAGTTCTTGAATTTTCTCTAAGATGAAATTTTGATCCTTGGTTTGATTTGCAGGAATTTCTAAATGTGCAAAAGTGATTGCACTTTTTGGCCTGAGTTTTGTTATATGATATTGGGTGCTAGAATTTGTCGAAAGATCAGGTTTGCATCTGCCAATTAGTTTGTTTGTTGACCTTATGGTCTCTTCACCCTGTAAATACTCATTTCTTGTCTTTGTGCCCTTTAGATTGCTCGTCTGTCTTGTAGCTGAAAATGAGTTGGAACCCGCACATGGAAGTTCATTACACCTACACCGGCTGTCCTTATAGCACGGCGGGTAGCTTTATGGAGTATTTTGAAGGTCTTACCTATGAACATGTGAACTTTATTTTTTCAGGCGATTCACATGCTCAGGTACTTTCCACTAAATATCAGCATAAAGGTTTCCTTCAACTTTCCATAGATGGTGATTCATTTAATGAGTCTTTACATGCATTAAATGGAAACCAGGCTCAAAATATACTAATATGTAGTATGAATCAATGGTATTATTCCTTGGCTTTTATCCTGTTTCCAAAATTTAGGATCACTCATACGTAATGAGTTCTTGTTTAACTTTCTACTACCGATAATGCAAACATTTGAACCTTGGATTGTTTGTCTGTATTGTATCTATCAAAGTACATTTCTTTCAATTTCTTGCTTGCAGTGGAAATCACTGCAGATTTTACATCTTGTTCCATGTACAATAAGATTTTTCCTTCTTATGTGTGTAGGAGAGTGCTTACCCAACAATGAATACAAATTATTACAAGTTTGGGTTATCTGAACCTGGGAATACTTCATATTATGATCTTGGTTTTGGTCATGCTTATGAGTTGAATGATCCTGACCCAAGAGGTGGTGAACAAAGAAGGCTTTTGCAGAGCTCTTCAACAACGACTAATGAACAACATGTGGCAGTGAATTCAGAATGGGAAGGAAATGCAAACACTTCTACGCGCGACAACCCCATAGAATGTAAGTTCTAAGTGTTTTTTTTTTCTTTTTTCGGTGACGATAGGTATCATGATTATGCTCTGGTTTTCTCTTTTCTGGGTCCTATATTAGAGGCCCTGAAGACTGGAAAAATGTTATTGAGAGAATAAAACAATGAATTAGTGACTATTATGTTCATTGGCGATGAAGTTTCCATAAGATAGTCTTAGAGCATTCTCTAGTTGTTCTTCTCTTTATGGATGGATTAAAACATTATAGGGCCTGCAGGGACCAGTAACATAGATGAGATAGAGGCCTAGTGGTGACATATAGAGTTAGTTGACATATATTTTTCCTCTTGAAAAGAAGAAGTTAATGATTAGGTGTTTGATTGTTAAAAAGTTTGTTATTTGGCAACCACCTTTTCTGAATTTTAATGATAGGACCCACTGTTATAATGTTTACTTGTCCTTGGTTTGTTTCCTCTTGGAGTTTTCTAATAATACATTTTACTTATACAAAAGCTTTTATATTGTTGTACTTGCTCTTTTTCATTTCATATTCTTTTGAATTCAAACTTTCTGCTGTTTAGAGCTACTTGATCTCTCCATCCCTGTTAATTAAAAATTTAAAACCATTGTGTGATGAAACCTAAAAGTACAACTTCAAAATATATGGCTGGCCAAATGAACCCTTATAGGTAACATGGACTGTATATATTAAACTCCACTGATGTAACCTTGTGACAGTGTATTGTAAACTTAAAATCTTTGAAGGACCGTGTACTTGCATGTTTCTTCTGAGTTTGACTAAAAGTGATGGTAATTCTGTTTTCTCCTCTATTTCGATCCTTTTTTGCTCCTAATGTCGTTTGGTGTTAATTCTGTTCCCACTCATTTACTTTACACTTGATATTTGCCTATTTTTCCAACAATTGAAGTATCATATTTTACATTTCAGGCCCACGGAGAAATCAAAATTCCCAGGATTATCAGGTATTTAGCTTCTCCATGATTTCGGTGCAGAACAAGTTGAATGCTTTTAAGTGTTAAAATATCTGTCTAGATATACTATACAATTAGGCTTCTGTTCACGTTTGCATATATGCACTACATGTGAACACAGGCACCTATATTGGGGGCTGAGTAGAATTGATTGCCTTAACATGAATGGAAGCTTTAGATGATTAAAGTCATCACAGCCTAGGCAGGCCTTTTCCTGATTTCCATTTATAATTTTTCTTCCTAAAATATCCTAACCATAGATTTTGTACCTGGAATTTTTTCTGTAGATCATTATGACATTCAAACTCTTTATGTGAGAAATATAAGGAGTTGAATATATTGAAAGTTGAAGCATTTTCTTACTTGCAGGTTATTTGGCAAGACAACATTGATCCTGATAGCATGACTTACGAGGTTTGCTACTAGTTTTATACTTTCTCCTCCTCAGAATTTGGATAATACATTTCTATTATCATTAAGTAATCTGTCTTATCTATTGAAAAGTTTTGATTTTTCTCTAGATTATGTATTCATTAGGATGTTATGCTAACAAAAAGGATATTTAAGCAGTTCATACTGAATTTTTTTTCTTGATGGTGTAGATTTACTTCATTGGTAGGAAGGTTACTTGTGCTCTAAAAAGTTCATTTCATGACTCTTTTTGTAATTTCAGTTCGTTCTCAATGACGTGATTCTTGCAAATTTGTTAGACTTTGGTTCTTTTCTTTTTTATCTCTCAACTGCACAATTTCTGCCTGTTACTGGGCACCTGGGCATTCACATACTTTGATTGTTTCATACTTTTGTTTAAGTTTAAGTTTTTTTTTTTTTTTTTTTTTTTTTTTTTTTTTTTTTTTTTTTTTTTTTTTTTTTCTACATTCTACTTGCATAATAGTGTAGAATATTATATTCCTAGCTAGTCTCATCAGCCTCATCAGCTTTTACTGGTGGATATGATTTTTGGTTCTGGCCATAGAGTTGTATTCTTGTTGGGGATCTGACTCCATAATTGTTAGTGAGCGAATCTCTGAAATATAACCATGTTCTCTAGTTTAAGCTGTTGTATGTCTTTAACACCTTGTGTTGTATGGAAACATCTAGTACTTGTTAAAAACATTTATTTGGTTCCTTATATTTTTGCGTTTTTACATATATTTTGAATAAATATTACTGACAATGTTTTTCATGTTCAGGAATTACTTGAGTTAGGTGAGGCAGTTGGAACTCAAAGTCGAGGTCTTTCTCAAGATCAGATTTCTTTGCTTCCAATCTCGAAGTACAAATGCAGCTTTTTCTCGAGAAAGAAATCACGAGATGAGAGGTATTCTCTCTCTCTCTCTCTCTCTCTCTCTCTCTCCAACAGCCCCTCAAATCAAAATTGGAAATCTAGAGTCCTACTTTATGGAATTGCTTATGGTTTATTATAGCACCAGACAGTTTAATATTTACTAATGTTTGTGAGAATAACATTTTCCCTTGTTCTACTTTTTTTTTCTTTCAATTTATCTGAAAACAGAAAGAAAAGAAAATTGGGTTTTCTTGATTTCATTAGTATGGGATTCTGGAGAGATATAGAACACTAATTTATTGGAGAATGAAGGTACCCTTTTGCACAAGGCTGTTTGATCAAAATGTTTCTACGATAGAATGATGACATAAATGTAGCAAATAGGGCATTATAAGCAAGGTAGCTCACTGTCAAGCATAAAAGTAACGACTTGATTTTCTGCTGCATCATGCTTCAGTGGCTCACTGTCTAGGACAATTATGTCGTTTGCTGTCTGTGATAGAAATATATGTCCAACATGGTAGATACTGTTCGGTGTATGAGGTGAGAAAGTTTGTAATAATCCTGTATGAGGACCTATGATTTAAGGTACTGGCTACTAGTCACTAACAAAGTCTCTGGGCCTTATGCTGCAAGACTAAATTATAATGTGTAGTTATATTGCACTTTTCTTGTCACTTCAATTTTATGTCTCATAGAACTCATATCTGCTTCTTATGAAAAATTATATATATATATATATATATATATATATATGTCAAGAAGCTTATCATCCATCCAACCTTAGATGGGATTAGATTGATTTGGATTGAAAAATCTACAAAGAGACCAGTATAAGTATCGGATTGGATTTAGTTTTGCTAAAGTTTAATGGTTAGGCCTTCATCTTGGTAAGTGATTTATATAATTAGCTCCCATCCCATATTAGAAGTTTTCGGGATCTGTCTGTGCCTACTACATGGTGCCTTCCAATGGTACTGAGTATTTATCTCCACAACCAAGGACAGAGTTCAAATTCCCCCTCCCACTTTGCGCTCTTTTGCAACAAAACACTATTTTTTTTTCCCGTCATTAACTTGTATTCCCTTGTTGGACGTAGATGTGTGATTTGCCAGATGGAATATAAACGAGGGGACCGACGGATTACTCTACCGTGCAAACACCTCTATCATGCTGGTTGTGGGACCAGATGGCTTAGCATCAACAAGGTAAGCTGTTCTGGTTTTTTTACGATATGAATATGTAGGTGTTTTGAGTCTATTGGATTAAGTGTAGCTGATAGTATTTGATCTTTCAGGCTTGCCCAATATGTTACACTGAGGTGTTTGCTGATGCGTCAAAGTGCAAGAAATAATCCTGATGAGCTTAAAAAAGACGAGAGCCTTCAGAGTCGATGATTTTTCTTCTTCAAACGTGGCGGTTATACAGAGATGTTTGCTTCATTTTTCCACGTTATTTGTAGAAGCATTGCGTTAGCTGTTATAATAAAAATGAAAATATTACGAAGTGAAGATTCAGATAAGTAGATGATGAGTCGTGGATTTGTGAGGTGCATGGTGTTGTTGTCTTAGGATTATTATGCTTTGTTTGTTATATCATATAGGGCCCTATTTTTCGTTTTCACAAAATGACTAAATTCCAGGATCGTCCTCATCACAAGTCAACATGGATATTAAGTGCAAAATATAAACATTGAAAATAACACTCTTTGGCTATAATCATATCAAACTCGCAATCATTTGCATCAGACACCTGCCAAAAAAAAGAACGACTTTACTACTGAATTTTTCTATGAACAAAATAAACTTTTCTGGTCTGTTGAAGAAAAGTGTAAACCTCCTAACATAATTTCATAACCACTATTTAAATAATGGAGTTTTATTATTTTGATTGCAATTGCAAATCATGCGTCTCTTAATCACATGATGGGATCGAAAATTTGATTGCGATTGCGTCTATTGGGATGTTCGCCTACATACCCTTGATGAGATCAAACTAATGTAGTTCCAAGTTTGGAAATTAATCGGTAAATATGACCCACTAATTTAGAATTTGTGTTTGAGAGATTTAATTTAATCATTAACACATGCATTTGTATCCATGCATGATTTGGAGGATTTAAGGTTAATGGGCTATTGTGGTTGACAAACCCGTTAATCCATATTGATGCTCCTTTAGTATCTTTTGAGAGTGAGCTTGATGCTCAGTGCATGACCAATTATTTATTTGGATTGGAGTCATCATCACAACATGGTTGAGTCGCTTGGCACTCCTTTCTGAATAGCTTCTTTGCCACAGTGATTGATTCCCACATTTCTTAGTGGGGCTTTTGACGTGGTTTTGTACCACTTGGGCTTTCACTTGACGATTTGGAAACTAATTCGCATTTTTGGATTTAAGCTCATTAATTCATAATTTGTGGATTTGAGACTTCGCACCACTTCGCCAATTGAATTTTCAATGGACAAGTTCATTGGGCTTGGGACTTGCACTTGACAGCCCAACATATTTTAATGGGCATAGCCCAGGACTCTATGTCTTGGGCACTAGGCCTTATTGCATGGACGAATCCATAAAGCCCATAGTCCCTTATTGACTCAGCTTTGAATTTTGGTGGAACTATATTTATTGCAAATGGACATTAATATGGCTCCTTATGTATAATTAATACTAGTCCAATTCCATTTTTAGTCACTTTATAATTGAATTTCACCAAGTTCTTTTGCTCAAGTTTAACTTTCAAGTGCTTTAGCTTTGAAAAACCAAGTATATGGTAAATGTTCTTCTCTGTTTATGATACATGGTCGGATGGATAAAGCAATTGATATATTTTCATCTTTTGTGCAGTGGTTAACATGGATTTGTGGTTGCAATTACGGGAATATAAAACATTGGGAAGAGGCTGATTCGCGATGGGACAGGGTTTGTCACATTCCCTGTGAAGTACCAGTGTGTTGTTTTCAAACCATTCAAAGGAGAGATCTTAGAAGTTGTTGTTACTATGGTGAACAAGGTATGCTTTCCTCTTTTACCTATCAAGGTGATGACATCAATGTTCTTTGTCTTTTCAAGCACTTGTATTCTTTATGCTAATTGTAGAAAATATGTAATGACATATGAATTCTCATAGAAGGGATTTTTTGATGTGGTTGGTCTTGTTCAAATCTTTGTTTCAAACCATGTAAGTATCTGCCCTTGTTTATTCTGAGCAGTGATAAGCTTTTATCCATTTCTTGTTAGAAAATTTTGTCTTGTATGAAGTCATAAGCTTTCGCAAGGACTAAGGCGGGGTTGCATTGTTGCTATTGTGTGTGTTTCTCTTTGCCTTCTATTTCTCCCCCATCCTTCAAAAGAACCATTTCTACTCAATTTTTTTTAATAAAGTGCAACCTCCAAAGAATCATATACTTTTGGCCGTTAAAACGCAGACCTCGCGAATGTGGACAGCGAAGCTGAGGAATCAGAGAGTCCAGTAGATGAGGGCAGCGGTGACCATGAGGCCGGGGTAGAGGGTGTTGCCGATGATCCGGCAGAAGAGATACCAGCTCTCGGAGTCAAACCAGTTCCAGAAGTCGTAGAAGCCCTTCTCGGTCAAGTAGAGGGTAGTGCGGTAATTGAAATAGGGATCGAACTCGTGGATCATGGACTGTAGCGAAGGAAGCTGAAGAGGCGCGTAATGAAGGCGAGGATGTAGACTAAGCAGAGGATGGAGACTCGGATCAAGAGCTCATGTTGCTTGATTTTGAGTTTTAGGGTTTTGAATGAGGGGTTGTTGAGGAGATCTGATTTCAGTCCTGACATGGAGGTGGTTGGGGACGGAGATGGGCCTGTCTTCGCAGTGGCTATGCCGTTGACCGGCTTAGGTTTCCCGACCATGTTTCCTTTGAGAATTGAGGAAAAAGAGGAAAATGAGTTATGGATTTGGGGGTTTTGCTTTCAGAGTTTGGGATTTGTAATTTGGATTGGGTCAATAAGAGTATGCTAAGACTGAGGCTGAGACACCACTCCAGTAAGCAGACACTAGACAGGGAAATGTAGACACTGATCTGCGAACTATATAGATAGATTCATAGATTCATAAAATGAATGACTTGGAGGCCTCTCATTGTTTAGAGAGAGAGAGAGAGAGAGAGAGAGAGAGAGACTAGACATTTGGACTTTTTTATGGGCCATCTCTTGCCTCAAACTGGTCTTTCCTTGTTTCTTTTTTTTCTTTTGTTGGGCCGGCCTCTCACCCCATATGCTGCTTTTCAATTTCATGCCTTGCTAGCTACCTGTCTTTTTTCTTTTTGTTTTTTTCCAATTTTAATTGAAGCAAAATAATATCCCTTCCCTTTTTTCTAGAGAAAATATAACCCCTCTCTTTTTTAATTAATTTACGACATATTTACTAAGCTAGAAGGGATTGTTCCTGATTTTTGCTGTGTTCACAAAAATCAAGAGGATTGAAACTATTTTGAAGTAAAAAACATCTTTATAAAATTCATAATCAAATACTTCGGAAACCATACACATTCATTATCTCAGCATTTTATAAAATTACGGTTGTGCCCAATGTGAAACTAGGAAAATAGAAAAAACCCTAAACTCAATTGCAAGGAAGTAAAAATTCCATTTTTCTCACATACCAACATCATTTTCTCTTCATTCCATCCAAATCCACTTAGAGATAACATCTCAGTTAGAGCAAAATATTTTGACTTCAATGTCTTGACTCGTGATTCAATATGAGGAGACTCCTTTAATCCACAACTGGGAATTTTGGCTTCCAACATACATTCTAACTTGCCCAAGTAACCATTCTTAAAACCAGTGTCAGCTCGCCACGTCATGTCATGATATAATTCCTTCAATGACTCCATCAATGCTACATCCTCACTGGCTATCCAAAAATGTTTTTGTTGGGCCCTTCCTCGTTTCAAATTAAACCTACACTCCGTGCTACATTAGCAACAAACATAAGTATAAAATCCAGCCAAGATTATATATTCCTTTCCTTTTATAAAGTTGTCAATCAAACTAGAATCAAAGATTAAAAGAAACATTCCAAACTTTATTACAAAAACATTGAGACATACAAATAATGTCTATGTCTTTATCACATTACACGCACATTAAAAATAAAGAAAACATAACTAGTTGCATTAACTTATTAAGATTCCCTAGCTTCCCTAGTTGCTCTCCAAGTGTTAAACATTTCTAGTGCAAGGTTTTGCCTCCATGTAGTCCACTCATCTGAGGACTCAACAACGGTAATGTAGTCATTCGCTTCTAAATTCCCATCTTGCAATTGAGTGTTCATATTATCTTCCATAGGATCTACAAGCATCTCTCTTCTTATAAAATTATGGAGCATACAACATGCTGAAATTATACGGCTTTGTGTTGTAATGTCATAAAATGATGGACTCCTAAGAATTGCCCACCACATTTTTAATAGTCCAAAACACCTTTCAATAGCATTCCTAGTGCTTGAATGTTTCATATTAAAAAGCTCCGTTGGTGTTGTAGGTCGGTATCCATCTCTCCAATCGTTGAGATGATATTGTTGTCCTCTAAAAGGTGCAAGAAAACCTTTTCCATTTGTATAGCCACCATCAACTAAATAGTAATAACCTATTGTTAAGAAGAAATTCAAATGTTATATTTTTATTTTTCTCATAATTTAGATGATAAGAAGTTCAATTTACTTAATAAATTTTTTTGAATGTTACCGTTAGGGACTTTCAATCCATTTCTCCTAGTCACAGCATCTCTAAGGACTCGCCCATCGTGTGCGGAACCCTCCCATCCGGGCAAAACATATATAAACTGCATGTCCGAAGAACATACTCCCAAAACATTTGTTGCTATTTCATTTTTCCTTGTTCTATACCTTGGTTTATCCAATTCTGGTACACGCTCCTTAATATATGTTCCATCTAGTGCTCCTAAGCAATTCTACATTATAATAGATGACTAAATTAATAATGTGTTAAAATATAAAAAAACTTTTAATAATAATTGTAATAATGCAACAAAATTACACACCTTAAACCACTTCCACTTTGGGTCCGTTGAGTTCTCAAGGATAGGCTCGGGTGTTTTTCAAAAATCCTTTTGGCATCGAATCATTGCTTTCAAACACTCATGAAAATATTTACTAATTGTTCAACCGGACCTACTAAAGTTGTACTTGATTGTGCGATTCTTAATATGGTGTGCAAGAATATGTAAAAACATTGCAATCATCTCTTCTATGGACACATTTCGAGTCGGCCATAGTTGTCCTCTAGTGACAAGAATTTGACATAATTTATGAAATGATTGTCTATCCATCCGTAGTTGGGCAATACATGTCACATCACTCTCATAAATTAGGCCATATAGGTAATCTAATTGCTTATAGACTCTTATAACTGATCTTGAGGGACTTCTAAGGTGTTTTTGGAAACGAAACCAAGTATAGAAATAAGTAGCAGCTCACGCAACAAATATGGTTCGAAGGTAGACAATCAATGCATTTAATGTAGCATGTAATTTCTTCTTTGTGGATAAACTTAGATGAGCCATTTGTCTACATCACATACAAGAGAAAAAAAAAATGTCATAAAGGACATCAATTGCCAAGCAAATAAAGAAATAATAAAGAAAAAAAGCACTCAATTAAATTATAAGACTAGAACACAATGAAAAATAACAACATATATACACCAATTAATATTACAAAATGCAATTTGATAAGTGGCAGTTCGTACCAAATCAACATCTTTGTTATAGAAAGAACTAATAAATTTGCCATATACTTCGTCTCCTACCAGTCACAGAATGAAACCAAATAGATAAAAAATTCATGTAAATCTATTACATCACACCACCTACAAAATTATATTCCTAATTATTAACTAACAAAGATAAGAACTATTTGAGCACTTACATTCTCTTACTTTGATTGAATGCATATTAATAAGGCGTATTATGATATAGGAAAGATAAGTCTCTTTGATATACTAATTATTTTTCCCATAAAAGCTTGTAAAACTCCGACTAGGACCCAAGAACAAGTTTAGAGAAAAAAAGAAAAAAGAAAAAAAAAAGAGCTTAGCACGAAAAAGAAAAAAAAAACCCAAAAACCAAACCCGTAGGTCCTACTCCACAATGGCAAACTTATCATGGAATCCTTACTGAACCACAAAAATTCATCATCTACATATTATATTAATATTACCACAAGAATACAGAGGAAAAACAAAAGAAAAAAACCAAAGAACAATGGGAAAACAAATACAAAATAATAATATTCAAGAAATACTAAGAACAACAATTAGAAAACTTGTAAGAAAGAAATCTTACCTGAGAATTCTTGAGCACGAAGAGGTGGTAGCTGGGAGAAGATGGCGGCAACTGAGAAAAAGAGAAGAAGGGATTTTTTTGACAGAACGTATTAGGTTTTGTTGGGTAATGAAAGAGAGTGGCAAATTTGGAATTTTGAAAAGTGTGTGAGGATATAATGGGTAGAAAAAAATGAATTCCTGATGGGTTGGTTCTCCCTGAATTAGATTACCTCATCCCATTTAGGAATAGAATTCCTCCAAAATTCCTAATTTTGCGTGGGCCCCACTTACTTTTTCAATTCTTTGATGTGAAGTAAATACAGGAATCCTCAAAAGTGGAATTCAATTCCTGATGAGAATTTCAATTCTTGATTAGTAAACACACCAGTATTTTGTTTGAAAGTTGAGAGGTTTTTCTGTTTTTTTTTTAAAGTTTGGATTTTTCCAAAAGTGAAATTTTTTTTGTGGCTAAAACCTAAATTTACTTAAATTTTTTTTAAAGATGAAGATTTAATAAATAAAAGTTACATAAAAAAAAAAATCATAAACTACTATTTATATAACATTTCTAACAAAAATAGAAAATAAAAAAGATTTAATATGCCAGCAGCTCAATTACTTTTATACCAGCCGATTTCGCAGCAGCCCAAATGGCAAAACCCAACCCTAACCTAATCCCCTATTTCTTTATATCTTCATAGCCATTTATTTTCTTATATTTGTTTATGTCTTCTTTCTTCTTTCTTCTTTCGTCCCCCACCTTCTCTTTTCCCGTGTCTCCAAAACCCACCCAAATCACCTCTTTCTTTTTCTCTCCGTTTCTCTCTCCCTCCGAAGTTCTCTGGTTCTCACTCTTATTCAATAGTTGAAAATTTTCTGGCTTCTTGTTTACACTGTGGGTTTTGGTCCAAAAAAACCCACCCTCCCTCTCGATTTGTCCTGCAACAGGTCCTTTTTTTTTTTTTTTTCTCTCTCTCTCTCTCTCTCTCTCTCTCTCTCATTCTCTCTTAGCCGAGCAACAGTCGGCGATTGCCACTGCCTCCTTGAAGCTGTCAAAGAAGATGTTCTTCCATATAGTGTTGGAAAGAAACATGCAACTTCATCCTCGTCACTTTGGCTGCAATCTTCGTGAAAATCTCTTGGTCAAGCTCATGAAAGATGTTGAAGGCAATTGCGACCGGACACATTTTTTTTCTCGAAATTCTTTTATTTTTCAACTTTAAGAAAGAATGGAGAAAAAATGAATTTATCCCTTGCTCATTCTTCAAACCAAGAAACAACACATGAAAATGTTGTGTTTCCACACTCCAATTTTCACATCAATTCTACCTTTGTGGAAGTTGCAAATATGCACAATGAAATCCCAGTAACTATGAACATACTTACACATACATGTATACATCAGAATTATACACATGCCTATATATACTAAAGGTTTAATATATACATATATGTACACATGTATAAGAGTACATATCACTTTAAGATTATGTATTTTTGACTATACTATATAACAAAAATGCATATATGTGCTTGTTACCTATGAATCATGATAGAAGTATATGTGTGATTGTCTAGGGCAAGACTAACACGTTTTTTTATTTTTTTTATTTTATTTTTAAAAATGAACAAATATACATACCACAAATTAATTTTTCATTAAATTGTCATTAGCTAATACCTCGTGAAATACTTTCATTTGGTTTTAGATGTACATATATATCTTTCTTTTTTTTTGTTACAATGTATATGTATACATAAAACATAAAAGATTTCCCAAATTATATTTACATGAACCAAGGTTAAACATACATTTAATTATATCAAACAGAAACTATCTCTCCCTATATAAATTAAACATGCATATAATTATAAGTAATGGTGCTATCTACTATACTACTATTTCCTTTAAAATGTTCATAATTTTTTTTTATAAAGATGAAATAAGATTTAATAAATAAAAGTTACACAAAAAAAATATCATAAACTACTATTTATATAACATTTCTAACAAAAATAAAAAATAAAAAAGATTTAATATGCCAGCAACCCAATTACTTTTATACAAGCCCATTTAGTAGCAGACCAAATGCCAAAACCCAACCCCAACCCCAACACAAGGGGTCGCTCAGATAAAGGCCAAGCTGTCCTGCAACCGGTCCCTCTCTCTCTCTCTCTCTCTCTTAGTTGAGCAACAGTCGGCGATTGCCACTGCCTCCCTGAAGCTGTCAAAGAATATGTTCTTCCATATACTGTTGGAAAAAACATGCAGCTTCATCCTCTTCATTTTGGCCGCAATCTCCGTGAAAATCTCGTGGCCAAGCTCATGAAAGATGTTGAAGGCACTTGTAGGTTCCCCCTATTCTTCTTCTTCTTCTTCTTCTTCTTGTTGAATACAATATAACCCTTGTGATTTTCTTTTGCTTTTTTTTTTGTTGTTGCCTTGTAGCCCTGCGAAATTTAAATCCGAGGAAAGCTTAAACCTTTTGATTCTCTTTCTTCTTTTCACTTTATTTGCTACATGCTTATTTAGGAACGGAAACCCTTATCTGTTCTATTATGCTTTAAACATGGGTAAACAAAAACAAACAAAAAATTGAATCTTGTCAGTCCTTATGTAGACGCAGTAACGTTAAATACATTGAAGTTTGACCCGATATTAATTTATGGATAAATCCCAGATCACATTGAGTTTGTTGAGGGGGGACACTCAGCACTGGTTCTTGTTTAGTTTTGTCTTTGTGAAAGCTTGGACCTTGGCCAATATAAGCTCCAGTACGGCATGTATTTTGCATTAGCATGGCTCATTCTGTATAATTAATACTAGTCCAATTCCATTTTTAGTCACTTTATAATTGAATTTCACCAAGTTCTCTTGCTCAAGTTTAACTTTCAAGTGTTATAGCTTTGAAAAACCAAGTATATGGTAAATGTTCTTCGCTGTTTTTGCTACATGGTGGAATGGATAAAGCAGTTGGTATATTTTCATCTTTTGTGCAGTGGTCAACATGGGTTTGTGGTTGCAATTACGGGCATAGAAAACATTGGGAAGGGGCTGATTTGTGATGGGACAGGGTTTGTCACATTCGCTATGAAGTACCAGTGTGTTGTTTTCAGACCATTCAAAGGAGAGATCTTAGAAGCTGTTGTTACTATGGTGAACAAGGTATGCTTTCCTCTTTTTCCTATCAAGGTGATGGGATTTTTTGCTGAGACTGGTCCTGTTCGAATCTTTGTTTCAAACCGTGTAAGTATCCGCCCTTGTTTATTTTGAGCAGTGATAAGTTGTTATCCATGTCTTGTTAGAAAATTTTGTATTGTATGAAGTTGTAAGCTTTGGCAAGGACTAAGGCGGGTTGCATTGTTGCTATTGTGTGTGTTTCTCTTTGCCTTCTATTTCCCCCCCATCCTTCAAAAGAACCATTTCTACTTAACTTTTTTAATAAAGTGCTACCTCTAAAGAATCATATACTTTTGGCCATTAAAACACAGACCTCACGAATGTGAACGTCGAAGTTGAGGAATCAGAGGGTCTAGTAGATGAGGGCAGTGGTGACCATGAGGCTGGGGTAGAGGGTGCTGTCGATGATTCGGGCGAGGGGGTACCAGCTCTCGGAGTCGAACTAGTTCCAGAAGTCGTAGAAGCCCTTCTTGGTAAAGTAGAGGGTAGTGTGGTAATTGAAATAGGGATCGAACTCATGGATCATGGACTTGTAGCGAAGGACGTTGAAAAGCCGCGTAATGAAGGCGAGGATGTAGAGCAGAGGATGGAGACTCGGATTAGGAGCTCTTGTTGCTTGGTTTTGAGTTTTAGGGTTTTGAATGAGAGGTTGTTGATGAGATCTGGTTTCAACCCTGACATGGAGGTGGCCGGGGACGAAGACGGACCTTTTTTTCGCGGTGGCTGTGCCGTTGATTTGCTCAGGTTTTCCGACCTTGTTTCCTTTGAGAATTGAGGAAGAAGAGGAAAATGAGTAATGGATTTGGGGGTTTTGGTTTTAGAGTTTGGGATTTGTCATTTGGATTGGGTCTATAAGAGTATGCTAAGACTGAGACACCACTCCAGTAAGCAAACACTAGACAGGGAAATGTAGACACTGATCTGCGAACTATATAGATAGATTCACAGATTCATAGAATGTATGACTTGGAGGCCTCTCATTGTTTAGAGAGAGGGAGAGAGAGAGAAAGAGAGAGAGAGAGAGAGAGAGAGAGAGAGTAGACATTTAGACTTTTTAATGGGCCATCTCTTGCCTCAAACTGGTCTTTCCTTGTTTCTTTTTTCCTTTTGTTGGGCCGGCCTCTCACCCCATATGCTGCTTTTCAATTACATGCCTTGCTAGCTAGCTTTCTTTTTTCTTTTTCTTTTTTTCAATTTTAATTGAAGCAAAATAATATCCCTTCTCTTTTTTCTAGAGAAAATATAACCCCTCTTTGTTTTAATTAATTTATGACATATTTACTAAGCTAGAAGGGATTGTTCCTGATTTTTGCTGTGTTTACTAAAATCAAGAGGATTGAAACTATTTTGAAGTAAAAAAAATCTATATAAAATTCATAATCAAATACTTCGAAAACCATACACATTCATTATCTCAGCATTTTATAAAATTACGGTTGTGCCCAATGTGAAACTAGGAAAATAAAAGAAACCTTAAAATCAAAAGGCCAGGCCATAATGCGGGGTAAGTTATAAGGGGGTGTTTGTGCAGGGTTCCCTTAAGAGACGTCCGATCGATCAAATGGTATACATTTGGCATTCTCTTTATGCTACAACCGGGTTGTAATTACCTGTTTTTAAGAACCAAAGGGTTTTGTCATCCACGTGCCCACTCCACTCTATAGCCATCCACGCACCCCTTTGAAGGCTCCAAGAAACTTAATCAAATTCTCCTCTTGCAGCTCCAAGAAAACAATTCAATCATCATCATTTCAGTCCTTATCATTATCTTCTTCTTTTTTTTTTTTTTTTTTTTTTTTTTTTTTTGCAGTGCATCTCCTCTTCTTCCAGCCATGCTACCCACCCCTCCTCCTTCTCTCTCCCTCCGTCTCTCTCTTCGACATTTCAAGTTTCAGATCTAACACTCCCTCTTTGTTATCGGTTGCTTGTATCTCTATTTCACTCCCTCTATGTTGCCCTTAGCCTGTTATAGCCAATGGCGGATTAGGATTCTCGGTCCAAGGGGTCATAGGGTAAAAGTGTTGAATTTTTTTTAAAAAAAAAAAACTAAAAAGCATAAAGATCGAACATTTATTTAATTCTCCAAAAATCAGGATATGAGTATGCCACGTATACGAAAATTAAAATAATATATTTATTAATTTTTATAAATTACTATTGTACTAATATATTAGTTAAATATTTCACTGGGTATAGACTAAGGGCATGTTTACGTATCAGTAATGGAGAAACTAAGGAATCAAAGAATTTAGGAATCGGAGAACTACTGAATCGGTATGGGAAGAATCATTCTTATTAAGCTGTTTACTAAACATATGGAATTAGCAATGGAATGAGATTAATTCACATTGTTATTGTTTACTAATTTGCATGAATCAAAATCCAAATTAATTTTAGAATTATGGTAAAGTGATAAGGGTATTTTTGGAAGTTATTAAGAGAAAACAGGAATGGGAATCGTATCGACTACTCTCCCTAGTTGATCTGATTCCTAGTTTTGAGGGAATGTGATTACGGATTTTGATGTGGGGCCCACTTATTTTTTCATTCCTGATTGCAAGTAAACGCAGGAGAAGTCAGGAATGGAAATCATTCCCTTTCTTTCCATACTTATTACTGATACGTAAACATGCCATAAAAGGTTTTATTAAAAAACATTTGGGCCAAACTTTTTTAAAAAACCTACAAGTTATTAATAAAAATTTGGGCCATACTTATACGTGGCCCAGAGTTTTTGGAAAACCCTACAACTAGTGAAGCGGTGAGTTTCAACTAAAATAAGGCATAAGCTAGGGCAAATCACCAACTCTTCACGACATCATCTTCTTCGCTGCCTCTGCAACCCAAACAAAATTCAAGTCGTGGTGCTGCCAGAGCAGAGCAGCTGCGTCTGGAAGAAGTTTAGAGAGCAGCGCAAGGCAAGCCTACAGGGGACTTTCATAGAGCACCTTGCACACAAGGGGTCGCTCAGATAACGGCCAAGCTGTCCTGCAACCGGTCCCTCTTTCTCTCTCTCTCTCTCTCTCTCTCTCAGCTGAGCAACAGTCGGCGATTGCTACTGCCTCCCTGAAGCTGTCAAAGAAGATGTTCTTCCATATAGTGTTGGAAAGAAACATGCAGCTTCATCCTCGTCACTTTGGCCGCAATCTCCGTGAAAATCTAGTGGCCAAGCTCATGAAAGATGTTGAAGGCACTTGCAGGTTCCCCCTCCTCCTCCTCTTCTTCTTCTTATTAAATACAATATAACCTTGCTTTTCTTTTTTTTTTTTTTTTTTTTTTTTTTTTTTTTTTTGCCTTGTAGCCCTGCGAAATTTAAATCCGAGGAAAGCTTAAACCATTCGATTCTCTTTCTTCTTTTAACTTTATTTGCTACATGCTTATTTAGGAACGGAAACCCTTATCTGTTCGATTATGCTCTAAACATGGGTAAACAAAAACAAACTAAAAACTGAATCTTGTCAGTCCTTATGCAGACGCAGTAACGTTAAATACATTGAAGTTTGACCCGATATTAATTTATAGATAAATCCCAGATTACATTGAGTTTGTTGAGGGGGGACACTCAGCACTGGTTCTTGTTCAGTTTTGTCTTTGTGAAAGCTTGGACCTTGCCAATATAAGCTCCAGTACGGCTTGTATTTTGCATTAGCATGGCTCCTTCTGTATAATTAATACTAGTCCAATTCCATTTTTAGTCACTTTATAATTGAATTTCACCAAGTTCTCCTGCTTAAGTTTAACTTTCAAGTGCTATAGCTTTGAAAAACCAATTATATGGTAAATGTTCTTCGCTGGTTTTGCTACATGGTGGGATGGATAAAGCAGTTGGTATATTTTCATCTTTTGTGCAGTGGTCAACATGGGTTTGTGGTTGCAATTACGGGCATAGAAAACATTGGGAAGGGGCTGATTCGCGATGGGACAGGGTTTGTCACATTCCCTGTGAAGTACCAGTGTGTTGTTTTCAGACCATTCAAAGGAGAGATCTTAGAAGCTGTTGTTACTATGGTGAACAAGGTATGCTTTCCTCTTTTACCTATCAAGGTGATGGCAACAATATTCTTACTTTGTTTTTTCAAGCACTTGTATTCTTTATACTAAATGCGGAAAATATGTAATGGCATCTGAATTCTTATAGATGGGATTTTTTGCTGAGGCTGGTCCTGTTCAAATCTTTGTTTCAAACCATGTAAGTATCTGCCTTTGTTTATTCTGAGCAGTGATAAGCTTTTATTCATATCTTGTTAGCAAATTTTGTATTGTATGAAGTTATAAGCTTTGGCAAGGACTAAGGCGGGTTGCATTGTTGCTATTGTGTGTGTTTTTCTTTGCCTTCTATCCTCCCCCCTTCCTTCAAAAGAACCATTTCTACTCAACTTTTTAAATAAAGTGCCACATCTAAAGAATCATGTACTTTTGGCCTTTAGGTTAGTAAATGTTGCTTCTTTCTTTATAACATAGTCATTATTTTGTCTTAACATTGTCAATGTTATATCCTAATTGTATATAAGCAGTAGTCTACTAGTCATATATATGAGAAATTTTTTATGTAAGTTGAAGTTCAATGAGAGTTTAACTTTTTCAACTTCTTTAACTTATACTATAGGTTACTGGTTTTTGGAGTTTGAAGTGCTCCTCTCTTGTACCTTCTGAGTCATGGATTCAAATATCATATCATAATGGTTATATCTTACATATAGAGTATATGTTAACGTCCTCATCTTGTGTTGTAGTTGATACCGGATGATATGGAGTTCCAATCTGGAGATATGCCAAATTATACAACATCAGATGGATCAGTATGCCTCAGTTTCACCTGATTCTCTAAAGAGTAGTTGTTTCTTTTCTAGCTTAGTTTATATGGTTAAATTGATCTTTTGTTATTTTGTAGGTTAAGATTCAGAAAGATAGCGAAGTTCGGTTAAAGATAATTGGAACCCGAGTAGATGCTACTGAAATTGTATGCAGTCACTCTGTTTTCTTTTCACTTAGTGATTCTTTAATTTGTCTTTGCTGTTTCCATTTTCCGTGTGCTGTCCATGTGATTTGGAAAATGGAGTAAAGTCATCCAAGGAATGGTCCTTTTAATTGTTCCTCGATTAATCAGTGCCATGTTTTGAATTTTCAACACTAAATCAATCTGAACGGTGGAGTGATGGGATGATCATATCCTGGATTTCCATGAATCTCTTACTTGTTTGATCCTGGTTAGCTGCCATAGTCAGTTTTTGACACACTTGGTCTCTTAGAACCGCCTGACAAAAGGCAATCCAGTTTTTGCCATAGTCAGTTTTTGACAAAAGGCAATTTGGATTCATTTTGTTTGCTTCTGATAATAGTTCTCCCTCTGTTTTGCAGTTCTGCATTGGTACAATAAAGGATGATTTCTTGGGTGTGATAAACGATCCTGCGACTGCTTAGTGAAGTTGGGAGTTCTGCATGCATGATGGGCTTTTGCCTGTTTTCCTTGTGGTTCTGTTGAATAGCTCAGTAGCGTGGATGTTTTGTTTTTAACTGGGGAAGCTTTTACACATGCTTGTAATCCTATCCTACATTTCCATGAGTGTAATATAATAATTTGGCCCTTATATTTTCATCTTATTTCTCCTCACAACATTCTTATCTCATTTGTACGTTTCTTGTTTTGTTGGTCTGATTTGTGTTCTAAAGGATGAACTATGACAGAAGATATAAGTTCTCAACTTATTTGTTAAATGTGTAATCTTGGTGGGCTTCGTGTTTGTTAAATCCTGATTATTTGTTAAATGTGTATTCATTCTGGTTTGGAGCTGAGAAAATCGAAAGGGGATAAAATTGCTTTCCCTCTGCCTCCTGCATTTTGTTCTGGCTCCAGATCCTGCAAGTCACTTGAGTCGCTCTTTAGTCTGCGGGCTAATAGCATCATCTGCAATAGTGCCATATTTAACATTGTCCTCAAGAGCTTCAACTGTTGAACAAACTCTGCCATCCTTACACTTGGAAGTGGCATAATCAAGTTATCAGAGTTTGTCTAGTTTGTACAATTTGTGTGATGTTTATGTGAATCTTGCGCTAACATATCTGTATTTTCTGAGCTTTATTGTTAGTCTGACTCTGCATTTAGTAACTTAATGCTAACGTAATGAATTTGCAGCTTATTGGCGTTCCTGATCAAGCTGAAAAAGATGAGGTTGTTAAATCAGTGATGGATTTGAAAAGTGCTGAAATTGAAGAAGGTTACACCATGGATGCTGTTGCATCTCGCCAGGTTGAGACTTTAAAGTTTTTTATTATATGTTGTAGATATACCAGGTGGAAAGAGCTTTCTGCTAGGTCGTTTAATTTCATCTTTAAATTATTTCTCTTGTGGGCTGCTTTGCAGGGTCTTTTAATGGATGTGAGAGATAAGCTTCTTTTTGAACCAGAATATGCTGGTAATATTAAGGAAAAGATCCCACCTAAATCTTCCCTACGAATCCCTTGGGCTTGGTTGCCAGGTGCTCTTTGCCTTCTTCAAGAGGTACAGATTTGTCTTTGTACAATCTACTTAGTCTAACATAGATTTTTGTGGCTTAGTGTTTAGCCTTCAGCCTTTCAGGCTCTTTTTTTCTTCTTTGAAGAAAAATAAATATTGTTAAACACTAATTTAAGAGGGATTGAATACTTTACAGAATTTGATTGCTACAGTTTGTCGTGAAACTCATTTTTTCACCCATACTTTTCGTTGTGGATTCCTCTTGTAGATACACATTGCCTAATTGCATTTATTAAGTGTGTAACATTATCTTATTCGTAATATTTTAGAATGGTTTTTCTTGTTTAATTTTTTTAAAAAAAGGGAGAAAGGATTTTGTTTTGGAAGGTGGGTTATAATGATATTGGATTTCTTCATTCTAGGTTAGAGAAGTTAAGCTTGTGCAAGATATTGGTCGTGTAGCTGTTCAGCATCCAGATGCTAAGCTGTATGTTCATGATCTTCTTCTTTCTATGGCACTAGCGGAAGTAAGGCATATCAGCAAAGAGGTCAGGATATTGTACTGTCCGTTTTGGAAAGAGTCCCAACCCCCCCACCCCCCGCACCACACACACACACACTCGACTCAGCATCGTAAATTCTCACAGTTAGCTGTCACTGCTACCATCTTTATCTTTTGTCTGTATATGGGTGGCAACTGATTATCTGACCAATCAAACAGGAAAGTGGAACTGAGAAGCCTATTGTTGCTTTTATTGCTGGACTAACTGCTCCTCCTGGCCTTCGTATGGGTCATGCTGGAGGTATATGATTCATTACTCTCTCTCTTTCTCTCATTGTCTATGGTTGAGTGTGGTTTCATATCATTCTCATAGCATGATAATCACACATGTCATTGGTGGCATCTGCTTGTGCAGCTATTGTGTCAGGGGGGAAGGGTACAGCACAAGACAAAATCAAGACCCTTAGGGAAGCTGGGGTGACAGTGGTGGAGTCTCCAGCAAAAATAGGGGTTGCGATGCTTGACGTCTTCAAACAGAGGGGCCTTGTGAATTAGCTTGGACAATAGCTGTTCATTTGCAGTCACCTGCCTATAATGTTTTATGGCAAGATGCCCAAAACATGTTTATCTCCAATTCTTCACTGATTATAACTGTGGTAGAGCATTTGAGTGCCCAGAGTTTCCCCTGCCGTTTGCCACATTGGGCGGTGTTTGGGGATCCATTAATTTGTTTATGAGATTGTTTTCATGCATGATGAAGTGATTTTGAAGGGTGTCCAGAATACAAATATAATCTCTTGCAATAGAGCTGAGGGCATGGTTGACAGATTATGCACATTTTTTACTTGTAAGTTTAAAGCTGAATACGGAGCCAACAGCAATTTTGTAACAATCTGATTAGAGCCCAAAAAAAGGGGGGCAGCGGGTGTGCAGCGATGGATGCGCTTCCTGCACTTAAAAAACCATACCATACACACTATGGCTTCTTTTTAGTTTTGTTGATTTATCAAATGATTCCTTCCCTCCCTACCGTTAAAATTTATATTATCAAATGATTGCTACCGTTAAACGTTAAATTATCAAATAAAATAAAAAGATAATAAGAATAAAGTTGGGGTTTTTCTCTGCTTCCCGCCTTCCTTCTGAAGTCAACAAAAACCCTACAAATCAATATCAAATAATAGTCGGAGGAACAGACAGACAGAAAAAGAGAAAAGTCCGGTGGAATCAAAATGGCGCGAACCTCGTCATCGAAGAAGAAGCGCAAAGACGAAGAGGATCCAAACCCAGAGGTTATTAGAAGTCAATGCTTGCATGTCTGAATAAGTTAGAATTGCTACTTGTTTTTAACTGGTAACTGATTCAGTTGAGACTCATAGAACTAAGTAATAGTTGGTTGAGAATGAGGCAAAAGAACTGCAAAGCTGATATTTCGTGGAAACTTGTACTCTGAAAGTTGCATCTCATAAGGCAGAAGAACTACATAATTTTATTCCTGTATCTTTTGGGTTGATTGAAATAGCATGTCTTCATTGTATTCATACTAATTACCCTATGCTTGCAACTCCTCTCTTTGTGTGCTTTTATACTTTGTGTACATAATGTTTCAGAGCTATTGTTTCATAAAACTTTCACCAAGAATCTTCCTCTTGTTCTTCTTACAGAGTGTGGTAACGCCATTTTGCAGCCCCTTTCCAAAAAATCCACATCTTTTGTTTTGTTTGTCTATGGCCATGTGCTTGTTATATGAAACTGAGTTTCTCAAACCATTTTTTACACAGATATATATATCTCAGCATTAGCTTTTCATGTCCCAGATCGTGTTTTCCGATGCTTGGTGGATTGGGACACAAGCAGAGAACCCCGAAGAAGCCCAACTTGATTTCCCTAAGGAACTTACTGAGGTTAGTTTCTGTTCATATAAGTCCGTCGTGTTAATGTACATATCATTTTTTGATGATCCACTCTCAGGAATTTGTTGGTTTCAGGGATAACACGCAGAATATGACTTTAAAGGTGGTGCAGGTTCAACATCTGCAAACAAGCAAAGTGATCGTAAAAATGAAACTACATATGTAGAACATTCCCCAAATGTTAAGGTTGAAGATAATGTATCAGATGATGGAAACAAGGATTTGATGAGAGCAACACCTGTTCGACATTCAGCAAGAACTGCCGGAAAACGATTTAAGTACTGGCCTGAACATTTTATTGCACTCACTAGATACTGTCATAAGAGATCAGAAGCTGGGGGAATTAAGTACACACATACTAAATATGCAAAGTAGATACATATATACGTACACATATTTGTACAGGAACATACAAACACACACACCCACACAAAGTACCTTACAGGTGCTGAGGCCATCTCTGAATGATAATATTGGAAACAAAATATATTTTTTTCATTTGTGCTGCATTACCATATTTGCCTTTTCAGACCTATCTGATATACCCATGAGTAAGTAGTTCTTATCATCCAAAAGAAAAAGGGAAAAAAAATGAATGAAACATATTGCAAATAGTTACAAAGGATGCTCATTTTCCATTCTGACGTCACTTATTGAAGGCCTGAATGCACTCATTGCTTTTGAGTAGATGAGTTGTTATGTGGAAATGTCGTGTAGCTTACATATTATTAGTTGATTGTCTCCATGATATGTTGTGGAACCTTTAGTTAGATCTTTATATGGCTTAAAGCAAGCTCCTAAGCAATGACATGAGAAATTTGACAAGGTGATTTTAGATTATAATTTTAAGTTGATAAATGTGTTTATTATAAAGAGAATAATAGAGAACATGTAATCTTGTGCCCATATGTTGATGACATTTTGATTTTTGGGACGAATTTAGAGATTTGTGAATGATGTGAAGTCATATTTATCAAGGAATTTTGACATGAAAGATATGGGAGAAGCACATATAATCTTAGGAATGAAAATCGAGAAGACAACACAAAGAATTTCTCTAAGTTAATCTAGTACTATTGAGAAGATGTTGAAGAAGTTCAATTACTTTGAGTGTAAGCGAAAACCAACACCTTATGATCCCAATGTTCATTTAAAGAAAAATCAAGGTGAACCGTTTTCTCAGCTGAAGTACTCCCAGATGATAGGTTCTTTGTTGTACATTGCAAATAAGAGTAGGCTAGACATTGCTTATGCTGTTGGAAGATTAAGTAGGTATACACATAACCCAAGCAAGGAACATTGGAATGCTTTGGAAAGAGTTTTCAAGTACCTAAGAGGAACAATGTATTATTCACTGTGCTATAAAAGATGTCCAAATGTAGTAGAGGGATATAGTGATGCATATTGGATAACAGACAATGAAGAAGTGAAGTCTACTAGTGGTTACATTTTCCTATTAGATGGAGCTGCAATTTCATGGGGTTCTAAGAAGCAAACAATTATTTCTAAAAGTATTATGGAGTCACCTAGGGAGGTAACCCAACTTCTGTGATTGGCGATCCCATGAAGGAAGTTCAATGGGTAGAAACAATACATACTACGTGACTTATTGAGCACTATTGATATAATGTGGAGGCACCCTAGAGATGTCCTTATGCTCATCCCTATGACATCAGTGCTATATAATGTGACGTTAGGAAGGGAGTTACCCCTGAATGAGTTTCAAGGTGGGCAATCTCCCGTAGGGTGCATGTCACATGTACTCTTGGAGAACTCACCTAAGTGAGAGACGTCGTGAGGCCGCGATTGTGAGAATTGAGATATTCTCTAGTAACTCTCATGAGAATCAAGATTAGCGCATGGCCATAAATAGCGCTACCCCACTTCCAAGTTTCAACCAACACTATATATGTGTGGGATATGTTTAAGTTTGGTCAAAGGTGCCGAGTTCAATATTGTGTACACTCAGGTTCCTCAAATGAAAACTATCATCACTAAGTGAAGGTTCAAGCCCGGAAGGCACTTACACCTATTGCATAGTATTATTATGTTGCCCATATGTATATTTTCTTTTCTTTTGCTATTGTAAAATTTTAAAACCCTTTGTGAGGGATTGTTATTATTTGAAAGGTTTTTAAAATTTGACGTTTTGATTTTGTTTTAATATTTTGGATGTTTTCTTTTATTTATTATGGCAGTTACAATTGTTTAAATTTTCAGTTTTTATTTTTTATTCATTGCCTAAATTTTCTGATTTAATGTGTCTGGCGGTTACGAGTGTTGGATACCTATAGAAGGCCACTCATCCGTCACATTTGAACATACCACAATCAGATTTCTCTATTCTTATACTTTCATATATTCCATACTTTCCATATTATTATTGGGCAACGGTTATGTGGCTTGGAGATTTCTATCCAACTGTGAACGTGCTCATAACGGACCTTTAGCCTGCGTATTGGGGTTGTATCTTGGAGTCTTGTAGACCGTCATTACCTGCACGTAGGGAGGCTAAAGGCTTTAGGACAACATCTTTAACATGCTTTCACTATACCAGGCTTGCTTTGTTACTCTTGACTTATTTTATTTATTTATTTATTTATTTATTTTTACTTTACTGTTAAAGCTTTATTTTATATATTATTTATATCTACATGTTTGAATAAGAGTTTTACAGAAAAGGAAAACACAATTTTTAATTACAAGAGTTTAAAAAAAGAAGGAAAAAACACAATTTTTAATAACACACATGTGCTTATGAACACTCGCAAGGTGTTCGTGGGGACTTTGGCATAACATGGATTCATCATCCATTGGAAATTTATAGGGTTTCTTAAATGGATTTATTATCCAAATAAAATTTCGGGGTTTCTCATCCAAATAAATTTCAGGGTTTCTCACTCAATAATGAATTTCATATCAAATGATTTTTCGGGTTGCTCACCCATGACATATTTGCTTTTTCATTTTATTTTTCCTTGTTCGCTAGGCAGAGCATTAGGATTCGCTCAGCAAAGCATTAAGGTGGTGAGTTGAAATGGCTCATGCTTTTGAGAAGACAACTTCATTGATTTGGAGTCCTTGGCGTGCTCTAGTACTGTTGGAGTAGGATTTCTTTCAAGAAGAAATGCCTCCACAAGTTCTTAACTGAAGTCCGCACGCTTCCTTGATTGAAAAGAACCCCAAACCGTGTCTCCAAAAACGAACGATGGAAATGGGGGCAGTACTTGCAAAAGCCACTCTAACGCTCAAAACAAACGTTGATTGCTACATCTTCCAATCACTTAGAAATACTTGCTCTCCATGAAGCCAGTTGTGAATGTGTTTGGTTAAGGTCAGTGATCCATCACATCCGGAGCACATGTGTAATACCTTGAAAAAAATTAAAAGTGGACTTTCTTATTTCAGTGAAATAATAATAATAATAATAGGGTGAAGAATAATTATGGGTATTTTATCAAGTGATTTTGGATTGAGATTATTGGATCAAGTGTGTTTAATTTCAAGTTGGACAAAAATATCCTTACATAACATTTTGTGAATTTTTCAAAGGACATTTAAGAAATTGAGGTGAGACCATTATGATTCTTAGGTAGTACGATCCTAGTCAACTCAATGAACAAGTAGGAAATCGTTTCTGAATTTTGGGCCAAAATGACCAAAATACCCCTATGTGTGAAAATTACCAAAATACCGTTGTAGGCACACAAAAAAGAAGAAGAAAAAAGAGAGAGGAATCTGCGACGTGGAGGCAAACCCATCCTTTCCCTTCATTCTTCCCCCCTTCCCTTATACATTCCCATCAAAATCTAATCTTGATCTCAATTAGAGATGTAGTGAAGGGTGCTTGATAATATTCCACTCCTTGAAAGCTAGTGAAGGGTGAGTCAAATTTCGAATTTGTAATTTTCAACTTTGTGTTTGTGTGTTTCTAGTCCCTTAAAGAGTATTTTGAGTCACTTGAGTGATAGGGAAATTGAATTGGAAGAGTTTGAACTTCCATTTTCGGGTTGAGTGGATAGAGCAATTTTTCAAGTGTGGGTGTTTATGATTTTGGTTCCATTTTGAGTTTTTGATGAGTTCTAATGATAGCATGAAGTTTAGAAGAGTTGTAGAAGCCTTAGGAACAACCTGGGGGGGGTGATAGAATGGTTGAAAACAACTTACAACAAAATCTGGAAATTTGCATTTTCTGAAAATTTGTAGTTCGCGAGCCTCACTTTGGCTCTCTTTTCCTCCCAATTCTTTGTGTTTTTGAGGAATCCATTTGTTGGGTTTTAAACTAAACTTGGCAAGGAACAAAAAGAAATTGGTTTCGTTGAATTTGGTTAAGTTTTAGGCACTCAATCATACCATATTTTTATGAAATTAGCTCACAACACGCAATTCCATTTGAATATTCCATTCTAGGCCTGCTAAACCTAAAATTATCATGGTAAATTTTGCAATGTGAGAACTGGAACAGGGAAACTCTTTGCCAGTTTTCTTTGGTGCTTCATAATTGCGCTATATCGGAACAATGGTAATGTCTATACTTGGAGTAGTTGTTTATATTATTGGGGGTGGTAAATTGGTGCGTATATAAAGTGGCAAGTGTTGGTGGTTGGAATGGTAGTGTGTGCGCTTGGATGTACTTGGAGTGGTACTGTACTAGTTTGGAGGCCACTCTAAGAGAGCAATGTACTAGTAAGATGATGTGAAAGTGCAAAAAGGAAGGTAAAATGCTAGGGAGACTACATTTATAGACAATTTTGTAAACCATCTCTCTCATAGAAGTGGAACCCGTTGTATTGGTGGACTCCACCTCTATATTAGAGATGTGGTTTACAATGTGGTATATAAATGTGATCTCCCTAGCATGATCCAAAAGAAAAGAATAAAAAGAAAGATATAGTAAGTTGCATTAATGAATAAATAAATATTATAACCCAGGATGAATTTTGAAATCCAGTTATATCAAAACTATAAGGTAAGTAAAAATAGATATAAAAACTTCATTTATTATATATGTCAGTCTCCTTCCATTGAGGTATCCCTCAAATTATTTTATTTGAGGGACACTCTTTTGGGTATCTTACTAAATTTTTTTCAACGATTCAAACTGTCTATTTTTAAAGTCTTCATTCATAGATCACTCTTGCAAAAAATCAGACAAATTGAAAATCATCAAGGCAAATTATGCAATCATTAATTAATCATCCCATTGCAATTGGCAATTATGAAACTCCATAGTTGATAATGCTAGCCAGAATGTAAGAATGAATTTCGATCTTATCATACTCATGCTTCACCATTTCTACTTATTGCTGGAGTTGTTCAAAGCTGTACAGTACATGTCTGCTCCCAACACGCTTTTACCAGCTATGCATCTTGACTTGTTCAGGGCCTCCATGAGGGAACAAAAGAACTTAAAACTTAGTGGGAGACGACATTGGCTTGTCAACGATGGAATAAGAACAACTAGAATTTTAAAAACTACAAAAATCCTGTGCAAGAAACCTAAAGCATCTATCCAGCCTGTTATATTTAACAAACAAATCTGCACTCAAATCCAAATGATTGCAGAGATTGCTATAAAAAGGGTTTGCTCTCATTCATACCAAGCAACTCACTCCCAACAATACTTCTAGGAAATATATTTTCTAGCAATAAGAGCTGAATTGCTAGAAATGGGAACCTCTTTACAGCCGAGGCATTTGCCTCTGGTTTATGCTGTGGCATTCTGCCTCATTGCAGTTAGTGTTGCTGCTGATTATAGGAAGCCTTATATTTATGCTTCGCCGCCACCACCATCCCAAAAAACGCAACCAAATTACCACAATTATCCACCTTTCAAGCTTCCATCAGTCCCAGAGCATTCAGGGCACTACCCTCCATACCCTTATAAGGCTCCTCCATCACCATATGTGTACAGGTCTCCACCACCTCCTCCTTACTTATACAAATCTCCACCTCCACCATCCCCATCACCGCCTCCTCCGTATGTTTATAAATCTCCACCTCCACCATCTCCGTCACCACCACCGCCGTATGTTTACAAATCTCCACCACCACCATCTAAATCTCCTCCCCCACCTTATATCTACAAGTCACCTCCACCTCCCTCTCCCTCTCCACCCCCTCCTTACATTTACAAGTCCCCTCCTCCACCATCTCCATCACCTCCCCCTCCTTATGTCTACAAGTCACCACCACCTCCTTCTCCATCCCCACCTCCACCTTACATTTATAAATCACCACCACCACCCTCACCATCACCTCCTCCCCCATATGTTTACAAGTCACCACCCCCTCCATCCCCTTCACCTCCTCCACCTTATCTCTACAAGTCACCACCCCCACCTTCTCCCTCCCCTCCTCCTCCTTACATTTACAAGTCACCACCACCCCCCATCTCCATCACCTCCTCCACCTTATGTCTACAAGTCACCACCACCACCTTCGCCATCACCTCCTCCACCATATGTTTACAAGTCACCACCACCCCCATCTCCTTCACCTCCTCCTCCTTATGTGTACAAATCCCCCCCACCACCTTCACCATCACCTCCTCCACCATACATTTACAAGTCACCACCTCCCCCATCCCCATCACCACCTCCTCCTTACATTTATAAATCACCACCACCACCCTCTCCATCTCCTCCTCCACCATACATTTACAAGTCACCTCCTCCTCCATCTCCATCACCTCCCCCACCTTACATTTACAAGTCCCCACCACCACCCTCACCCTCACCTCCTCCACCATACATTTACAAGTCACCTCCTCCTCCATCTCCATCACCCCCACCTCCCTATGTGTACAAGTCACCACCACCCCCCATCTCCATCACCTCCCCCTCCTTATCTCTACAAGTCACCCCCACCACCTTCTCCATCCCCACCTCCTCCTTACATTTATAATCACCACCACCACCCTCTCCGTCACCTCCTCCCCCTTATGTCTACAAATCTCCACCACCACCTTCTCCGTCCCCACCTCCTCCTTACATTTATAAATCACCACCACCACCCTCTCCATCACCTCCTCCTCCTTATGTCTACAAATCTCCACCACCACCATCTCCATACCCACCTCCTCCTTACATTTATAAATCACCACCACCACCCTCTCCATCACCTCCACCTCCTTATGTCTACAAATCTCCACCACCACCATCCCCATCACCTCCACCTCCTTATATTTATAAATCTCCACCACCACCATCCCCATCACCTCCACCTCCTTATATTTACAAATCTCCACCACCACCATCCCCATCACCTCCACCTCCTTATATTTACAAATCTCCACCACCACCTTCTCATTCACCACCTCCACCATACATCTACAAGTCCCCACCTCCCCCTTCCCCATCACCACCCCCTCCTTATCTTTACAAATCTCCACCACCTCCATCCCCATCACCTCCTCCTCCCTACATTTATAAATCCCCTCCACCTCCCTCACCATCCCCGCCTCCACCATATGTGTACAAGTCACCCCCCACCTCCATCGCCATCACCTCCCCCTCCTTATATCTACAAATCACCACCACCTCCATCTCCATCACCTCCTCCTCCCTACATCTATAAATCTCCACCACCTCCATCACCTTCTCCTCCTCCTCCTTATCTCTACAAATCTCCACCACCACCATCGCAATCACCTGCCCATACATACCACTACAACTCTCCCCCTCCTCCATTGAAGTCTCCACCACCTCCCCAATATTACTACAAATCACCTCCACCACCAAAGCACTACTGAGCATACGCTCACCAATGATCTGAATAAGTTTGAATTAATACTTCGTCTTGATGTTGGATAATTCATTCTGGCATTGTTTCCGTTGTTGAACAAGTGTATTTGTAATCAATAATTAGGTTCAATTAGAACCCCTCCTGTATTTTCTTGTAAGAACTGTATTGGTCGTTTTATTTTTCTTTAAGGAATGAAAAAGATTAAGATTTCACGTACGTAGTTGCTTTGATTTACTATATGGTTACATGCATGAATTTCGGATTAATCATGTGCTTCTTGTATCTTGACTAAAATGACTTGAAGTGCATGATAATAATACTTGCTACTTGAATTGAGATTGTGTTTTAGTCATTAGAATAAGCCTTAAGGAACCATATCATATATTCCATTTTGGTCAACTTGACATATAATTCAGTGGACCTTCGAAAAATTTCGAATCCTACAAATGACCGAGCATGTACGACTTGATATAAGTCACAGGCGTTCTTCTGGACCCCGAAGACTCAGGTGACGTAGCATTCCTAAAACTTTGGATGATTTTGATGATCCGAGATGAATTTTATTTTTGTCGAAGGTTAGGATGATAGATGAAAGGAAAAGCATCTCCAGTGTCTACTTAAAACTCGCAGGAATGTGTTCCAAGATGATTTCCTTTTACACAGCCATATCTTGGATATCTAGCTAATATAAATATTTTCAAACATATGCAGGAAAAAGTTACCCTTGCGATAGTAATTGAAGATGAGTATGTAAACCCTCCATTAAAGAAAATTAAACGACCAAGCCCATTCCTCAATCAGAATAGCAATCAGTTTGGTAATTCCTTATCAATTCCGGTTCATAACTGCAGATTGCAATAGCAATCAATTGCTGTAGTGTATATGGAATTTGAAAGCGATCGATTGGAGCAAATTTGCAACATTCAATTTCTTCATGACTTTTAAAGCCAAATTTCTTTTTAAAAAAAATTTAATTTGAAAGCCATTCCAGTATCTTTGAAACATGTAATCATCATCAGCCATTACTGTACTGTATTGCATCAGAGGGAACATATAATTCTAGAAACAGCGGGGATTGAAAACATTCAAAAGAATAAACATCTCTCTCATTCTCTCCCACGGTCCTCATCAGGGCATGCTTCCTCTTTAACATCAACAGTGAAATCATATTCCGAATCACATCTCAAATATTAAATAAAGGATATATAATTCTTCTCTCCGGCTTCTGTACAAGCAGCAAATTCAAGCTTCACCTTTGCCTCCTTTAGAAATCGATGATGTATATTGTAGCTATTAAAGGGCTTTTTTTCACAAATCACAATGATGTACTAATGGAAAAAAGAAAAAGAAAAAAAAAGGGATTATTAGCCAAAATTCGTTCATACTGAACAAATGAGAAAAGTATTGTCAACAAAAAAATTGGGGTGTAGAAGACATGAGAGAGAAGATGGGTGCGGGAGCTGAGAGGAGAGAGGAAGACCAGGTATAACGGCGTCAGTTTGATAAAAAGGAAACAAATTTATTGTAGGTGATGTGGCATTACCCATAAGCATTGGATTATTTGGATTGTCTAGATTTTATGAAATGCAGGTAATTATTTATTTATTTTATACGGAAAAGAAATTACAAAACAAAGCCCTCAGGGCAAGATGCCCAAAGAGGTCGAAATAAAAGGGGGAACAAACTAATAACGGAAGACCAAACTCCCAACAAACTTGCGTTGAAAGCCCATGGCCCAGTTAGCAATAGCATTAGTAGAGAGAGGCAATGCCGGAACCGGATAGCGGTGACAGAAGGAGGGACCAAATATCATGAATAATCTATTGGATGCTCCAAGGGGGACTTGCTTTTTTAACGGTACTATCAATAACAAGTTTAGAATCACCTTCAACAATGATTTGATCCCAACCCCTCTCAATAGCAGCATCAAGACCATCCTGAAGAGCAATGCTTTCAGCCACATTTATGGAATTCTCTCCAACGTTATTGGAGCCAGCTAAAAGGACATGGCCATGCAGTTCCGGATGACAAAGCCTATGGAAGCTTGAGAGTTCATGAGAGACCCATCAAAGTTAATTTTAATCCAACCATTGGGAGAGAGATGCCATTTAATCACCATGGGGAATATCATTTTTCTTCTTGACCAAAGAATTAAGTTGCCAATAACCCAAGCCCACAGTGGCAGCAACATGGATACAACAAGCCGGGTGCGCCTTAGAATCATGGAACAAGAAGTTATTCATAGCCTCCTAGATTTGCCAAACAGATAAGCAGGGCTTTGGAAAGGAGGTCCAGATCAGACTTAGGAGTAGAACAACCCAGCGCAGATAGCCAACAATATAGATCAGTCGCCTGTGAAGGAGGGGGCCATAAATAAAAAGAGCATCCCCAAACATCCTTAGCAAAGTTGCAGTCCATAAAAAGGTGTTGAATTGTCTCTAGCTGGTTCTGACAGCAGGGGTAATTAGGACTAATATGAGGCATGAATTTGTGTAGCCTGGCTCTCACTTGTAGCCTTATTCGAATGAGCATCCAGGCAAAAATCTTCACTTTCGAAGGAATATCAAGCTTCCACATTTTCTTAAGCAGATTAGCATGGGGTGGGATGGCCGCTCCTGGATCTGGACATTGTAGGCACTTTGATGGTGAAGGATCCATTAGCGTTGGGACCCCAGACTATTTTGTCATGCAGATTAGATCTAGGCAGATGAATAGTTAAGATTTTGTCAATCAGATCATCGTCTAAAACTTGAGACAGTTTATTCCTGTCCCAGTTTTTGTTTGTGATAAAGTCTGAAACCTTTTGATCAAGATTCATAGGGCCTCTTTGGTGCTCAGGAATATGAGGTCCAAGAGTGGGAAAGACATAACCCATTGGGAGGTCCAGAAAGGAATAGACCACCATTTCCCATCACCCACCTCAGACTTTTGCACAAAACCTGTCTGGCATCCAAAATAGACTTCCAATCAACAGAGTGATTATATTTTTTCTTTAGAGTAAAAAAATTATCATGTCTTAAATACTTTTGAGTAACTATCTTGACCCACCAATTTGATTGATCGGTAATGCACTTTCACCCCAGCTTTGCTAGAGCAGCAAGATTAAATTGATTAGCCAGTTTGACACCAAGGCCACCAAGGTCTTTCGGCATGCAAACATCCTTCCAGGCAATAGGAGGGGTACTGTCCCTACCCCAGAAGAAGGTTCTGCATCGTTTGTTCATCTCTTTAATCACCTGAGGAAGGCATTTAAAACAAGACATCACATGATTAGGCATACCAGAAACATTGGACTTAATGAGGTTAATTTTCCAGCTCTAGAAAGGCATACCGGAAACATTGCAAGGTCAATGTCAAAAAAATAATTCACAAATAATGGCCATACTAGTTTATTAGTTTCTTTCTTGTCGGTGTGGCATTCTGCAGCAGTCAGCTTATTTTCAATGACGGATTAAGAATTAAAAATAATACTGAAAATTAGTAATGTCCAAATGTCCAAGACTGGCCAAGATAATAATACTGAAAAGGACAGGTAGGGAACGTTGCGTTGACTTTTCACCCATCCACACATTGACCCCACATCACTAGTTGATAATTATTGATTATTATCTTGTCCAATATAATTAAAACTTAATTAAGAAAAAAAAAACAGTATTTATATATGCACCTGCCATACAGCTCCTTACCCACTCGAATGTGATGCAATCAGCACAAACTTGGTCACAATAAGATTTTGCCGACTGCCATGTTCATATTGAAGATGCCCTTATACAATTAAGAAAAAAATTGCAGGCAAGACTTGTATGTTATTTGTCGTCTCAAAGTTAAATAAAATATGTAGGAAGACAAATAAATTAATTTCTAATGATTTTACTATTGTGTACACAAGAAATTTTCAAACCTGAAAACCCTGGATTGTCTTATTGCGAGTCGTTTTCTATTTTATTTTTAGAGCTAGTGTCGAAAATCCCTTGACTATGAAAGGATTGGGGGTGCTTAATTAGAAAACAAACACTTGGCTCATGACTCAGATTGATTTGCAGCGGCAGCATAGCAGAGGGAACCAATGGTAGCAAAAGCTTCTGTTGATTCGTGTGAGCCTCTCCCCTTGCACCAACCGATGATCTTATTTTTTTTCATAAACTCCAATTCGATGAAGAGTTTGACCTCTTCTTGATTGGGTTTATTTCATAATCAGAGATAATGATTAATGAACATTAGGAAGTTAGGGTAGAGAGGGATTGGTCATCAAGATTATAAATTCTGATGGAGTGTAAGATCTTAATTGTTTTAATAGTATAGGACATATGACACGTCACGTCAGGAAAGTAAACGATTCTGAAAGTCCATCATAGAGTATGCAAAACTGATAACCCCTTAAAATAGGTAAGTGAGATGCTCATAGAACTTAATGTGGAAAATTTTAGACATGTCATGTGAACTTCTAGGTCATTTTCATTTTGTCACTTTAAAAAAATATTTAAGAGAAATGCCATCTCCATTTTTCAAAATCCATGATTTGTCATGATGAGATGCCTTACATACATAGGGAGTACATAAGAAAACTATAGATTGTAGCCCTAGAAGCTAATGCATGAATATCAAAAAGTACTGTCCACAGCTGTTTCTATGTCCCTGTCAGTTAACACCTCAGTAAGAATTTAGGAAATGTAGAATATGAGGAAAATAACAACTTGGAATTTGGGTTCATAAAAGTCCATTTAAGTAGGTATTGTGTTTAAAATTCCAAGAGAATAGGGGTAAACAAAATACAATCATGTAATGACCACCACCACAACCATCGCCATCACCATCTCTCACCACTCGCAGCTCCACCAAAGCACATCAGGATCCTAGCCTCGCATTTCGAATTTACGCAGATTCTAAGATGAAGTGAAATGTGGGTAATTGCGTAGATTCTAAATGCAGAGGCTCGGGATTTAACACATCCTACCTAATTTCAATTTTAGGTTAGCCAGACAAAACAACATAAAAATTCTAGAACTTGAAATCCGTATGTCAGTTTGAAATTCCTTAGTTCTTCTCCAAATGCACCTTTATAAATTATAGCTTGCCAAAATTACGTACTAGTTGGGTATTAGGGTATTAGCGCTTCCCATGCATCTTGGCTGAAAAAGTGACTAAATGCATACATAGGAATATCTATTAGGTTAATGTGTTTTTAATAACAATTAAAACACAAAATTTAGTATGAATAAGCAAGTTTTTTTATTTTTTTATTTTAAATCTACGCAGATTCTAAGATGAAGTGAAATACGGGTAATTGTGTAGATTCTAAATGCAAAGACTTGGGATCCAACACATCTCCAAAGTTTCATATGGGTTCGAACTTAGATTGTAGCTATAGAAGCTAACGCATGAATATAAAAAAGTACTATCCACAGCTGTTTCTATGTCCCTATCATTCAACATCTCAATAAGAATTTACGAAACACTATGAAGAAAAAACTTCTTGGAATTTGGGTTCATAAATTCCATTTAAGTAGGTATGGTGTTTAAAATTCCAAGAGAATAAGGGTTATGAGAAAAACAAAAATACAATCATGTACCCATCGCCACCATCACAACCATCACCATCACCATCTCTCACCACTAGCAGCTCCACCAACAACACATCATACCTAATGTCAATTTTAGATTAGCCAGACAAACAACATAAAAATTCTATAGAACTTGAAAACTGTATGTTAGATTGAAATTACTTAGTACTCTTAAGGTCCTTCATCCAAATGCACTGATATAACTTATAGCTTGCCAAAATTGCGGACTAGTTGGGAATTAGGGCTTCCCATGTATCTTGGCTGAAAAAGGGACTAAATGCATACAGAGGAATATCTATTTGGTTAATGTGTATTTAATAAGAATTAAAACACAAAATTTAGTCTAAATATGCAAGTTTTTTTTTTTAGTACAAACGATAGTCTAAACTAAAAGGGGGAGGAGGTTTCTCACACACAGACTACCAAAGTACCACAAGGATTCAAACTTAAAAGTACTAGTCTTTTATGAAAAAAAAAATTTTAGCACCTTCCATTGAGATGATAGATAATATACTAAACTCACACACACTATACGGATGCTAGGACCTGAACCCAGGACTTTGTCTGTAAGAGCAATTGCTCCAAACCACTGCACTAGTAGTGGGTCCTTTACGGAGAGTACTAGCCTTTAAATCAAGGAATATATATATATATATATATATATTCCTCAAATAAGTTTATTTGAGGGATATCTTGGCCAACCATGCATTGTATTTTAATGATCTGAACCATCTAGTTTTTAGATATTCCCTAAAAAATCATCTATGCAAAAAATCATTTGAATCCAAAACCATTTGACCAATTAATTAGATGATTGTTATTATAGTTTTTCTTAAAACACCGTGTTCGTCTATTTTGTTGGTCTCAATTTGCATGATGTTTTGCAACGATGATCTATGAATGAATACTTAAAAAATAGACGATTTCGATTGTTGAAAAAAAGTTTATAGAGGACTCTAAAAAGTGTCCCCCAATTAAAGAGACTCTATACATATATGCGAACGGAAGTTGAAAATATTATCTGTTCTAAATTCTAGAAAGGAAAAGGAAGCTATCACATGCAAAGTGACTACTCACATTGATTGCAGCGGCAGCATCGCAGAGGGAACCAATGGTGGCAAAGACTTCTGTTTATTCTTGTGTACCTGTCCCCCAACTGATCTTATATTTCATAAACTCCAATTCGATGGAGAGTTTGACCTCTTCTTGATTGGGTTTAATGAGAACGATCAAAATTATAAATTGATCTTATGTATTGTAAGATCATTTGATTTGTGTTCTTTTATATACTTCATGTATTTTTTTGTTAGTAACAAAATGAAAAGGCAGGACATATGGCTAAAGCACCGCAAAAGGTGTCAAAATAATTAGAGAATATTATTATCGATAGTTTCGTTAAGAGCGATGTCATCTCCATTTTTCAAAATTCATGATTTATCACCTGAAAACATTAGTTAAACTGCCTTACATACATGTGGAGTAAAAAAGATAACTATAGACTGTAGACTAGAAGCTAACGCATGAATATCAAAAAGTACTATCCACAGCTATTTCCACCTCCCTGTCATTGATCAACATCTCAATCAGAATTTTGGCAAAATTACATACTACTTGGCAGAAAAAGAGGGCGAATGCATACGCATGAATATCTATTAGGTTAATGCGTATTTAATATGAATTAAAAACACGAAATTAAGTCTAAATAGGCAAGTTTAAACTATATGCACGAGATTTTTAGAAGAGAGCCTCAAGGTCTGTTAGACCTGCATAAAGATATGAACCAGGAAATTACTAGGGTTTTGACCTTTTTAATTTTTTTAATTTAATTTATTTTAAATTTATGAAATTTGGGCTTTGACTTTAAGTACACATGTTAAAGAAAAAACAAATGAAGGCTAATATTGAAAGAGAGGATGAACGTGGCAAACATTGCACTCCAGATTCACCGACCAATGTCTATTGGTCATGGTAGAAACAATAAACAAAAAAAAAAAAAATATTAAAAAAAAACAAAAAAATATATCTCGACTTTAATTTAGTAGTCGTGCAAATAATAGTCAAATTTTCGTTAAGTAGAAAAGTATCTACTTCATTATATATCCTCTGGACCCATTCAATTTGGCAACATCCCCATCAATAATATTAAGATCAACATCTTGACAATGAGTGTTATACTCATTGTATGAAGCTTTTACAAAAGCTGAATAGATGCATAGCTACTTCAAGATATTTAACTGTGTTTCCATTCCTTCGTTATGCCCTCGGTGTATTGGAGGGGATGGAGGGAACACTACTACAAAACAACCCTTGCGCGACCAAATTTTGCGCGACGAATAATTTTTCATCGCGCAAAGACACTTTGCGCGACGAAACTCAAAACTTCGTCGCTAAAAACCTTGCACGACTAATTTTTTTTTGTCACTCAAAGCGACTTTGCGCGACCAACTTTTGCGCGACGACAATACGTCGTCGCTTAAAGTCTTGCGCGACGACAATACGTCGTCGCTTAAAGTCTTGCGCGACCAAATTTTGTGCGACGAAAAAAAATTCGTCACTCAAAGTAACTTTGCGCGACGAAAAAAAATTCGTCGCTCTAAGTAACTTTGCGCGACGAAAAACAATTCGTCACGCAAAGCTACTTTGCGCGACGAAACAATTAACTTCGTCTCGCAAAGTCCTTATAAAAATAAATAAAATATTTTTTAAAATATTTGTTAGAAAAATATATTATTGTTTTTTGGATTGGGTTTTTATTAGAAAATATATTTTTTAAATTGACGATCGAATTAGTTCATTGTATTCATATAGGGTCAAAGAGTGTAGCTATAAAAAAATCATCAAAATCGGAGTTAAAATAACCGTTAAATCGTGATTTTTCATTTATAACCGTCGAAAAGTTTTGTCCCATTACTTGATCTCTGAATGTTTATTTCTTCCGATTTTTAGCGTATATGATCTCGAAGTATAAACAAACAAGTTTGACGGTTGGATCGTTCAAACTAGTTTCATAGAATGCGTATGCCATCAAAACAATATATTCACTAACAATTAAGAGTTTATTTATACTTTTGTTAAATATAACATAAGATTTTGTGGTATCCACTAGTGTAAATATTTTAAATTGAAGATCAAATTTAGTCATTGTATTCATATAGGGTAAAGGAGTGTAGCGGTAAAAAATCATCAAAATCGGAGTTAAAATAACCGTTGAATCATGATTTTTCATTTATAACCGTCGAAAAGTTTTGTCCCGTTACTTGATCTCTGAATGTTTATTTTTTGCGATTTTTGGCGTATATGATCTCGAAGTATAAACAAACAAGTTTGACGGTTGGATCGTTCAAACTAGTTTCATAGAATGTGTATGCCATCAAAACAATATATTCACTAACAATTAAAAGTTTATTTATACTTTTGTTAAATATAACATAAGATTTTGTGGTATCCACTAGTGTAAATATTTTAAATGGAAGATCAAATTCAGTCATTGTATTCATATAGGGTAAAGGAGTGTAGCGGTAAAAAATCATCAAAATCGGAGTTAAAATAACCGTTGAATCAAGATTTTTCATTTATAACCGTCGAAAAGTTTTGTCCCGTTACTTGATCTCTGAATGTTTATTTTTTGCGATTTTTGGCGTATATGATCTCGAAGTATAAACAAATAAGTTTGACGGTTGGATCGTTGAAACTTGTTTTTTTGAATGCGTATGCCATCAAAACAATATATTCACTAACAATTAAGAGTTTATTTATACTTTTGTTAAATATAACATAAGATTTTGTGGTATCCACTAGTGTAAATATTTTAAATTGAAGATCAAATTAGTTCATTGTATTCATATAGGGTAAAGGAGTGTAGCGGTAAAAAATCATCAAAATCGGAGTTAAAATAACCGTTGAATCAAGATTTTTCATTTATAACCGTCGAAAAGTTTTGTCCCGTTACTTGATCTCTGAATGTTTATTTTTTGCGATTTTTGGCGTATATGATCTCGAAGTATAAACAAATAAGTTTGACGGTTGGATCGTTGAAACTTGTTTTTTTGAATGCGTATGCCATCAAAACAATATATTCACTAACAATTAAGAGTTTATTTATACTTTTGTTAAATATAACATAAGATTTTGTGGTATCCACTAGTGTAAATATTTTAAATTGACGATCGAATTAGTTCATTGTATTCATATAGGGTCAAGGAGTGTAGCTGTAAAAAATCATCAAAATCGGAGTTAAAATAACCGTTAAATCGTGATTTTTCATTAAGAACCGTTGAAATTTTTTGTCCCGTTACTAGGTCTCCGAATGTTTGTTTTTTACAATTTTTGGGGTATACGATCTTGAAGTATATACAAACAAGTCTGACGGTTGGATCGTTGAATGGTGTGTGTATATATATATATTTACTTATTAAGTAGCTTTAAATTTATTTATTTTGTACGTATAACACTTAAGAAATTGGTATATACATTTATTAAGTAGCTTTAACCTTATTTATATTTTAAATCGTAAAAAAAAATTTTTATTATTCATAACAATTATTTTTATAAATATCGTGCTATGAACCAATTTTTCGTCTCTCAAAAGTTTGCGCGACCAACAATTCGTCGCGCAAAACTTTAAAAATTTGGGCGGGTACCAAAAATGGGAAGCGGGATGAAAAAAAATTTTTTTTTAGACTTTGCGCTACCAATATATATTTTCGTCGCGCAAAAATTTGGCGGGTACCAAAAATGGGACGCGGGAATTTTTTTATTTAATTTTTTTAGACTTTGCGCGACCAATATGTATTTTTCGTCGCGCAAAAATTTCAAAATTTGGGCGGGTACCAAAAATGGGACGCGGGATTTTTTTTTTTTGACTTTGCGAGACCAATATACTAATATTCGTCGCGCAAAATTTGCGCGACCAATACTCCAATATTTTTCGTCGCGCAAAGCTTTGCGCGACCAACAATGTCGTTCGTCGCGCAAAGTGATACGGTTTTTAAAATAAAATAACTCCTCCACCATTTTCTCAATGTCTTTCTCTACTCTTTCCTCTCCTCTCTCTTTCCCTCTCCCCAAATCCCACCATTTCTCTCACTCTCACTCCTCTCACTTAATCTCTCATCATCTCTCTCTTCACTATCTCTTACTCTCACTCACTCTCTCATCTCTCTTTTCACTATCTCTCACTCTCACTCACTCTCTCATCTCTCTATCACTATCTTCTCTAATTCTCTCACACTCATTTCTCTCTCTCATTCTCACTCACTCTCAATCTTGCCAAAAGGTAGATTCTCTCCAAATTTTAATTTTTTTTTCATTAATATGTGTTTTTGGAGTTAGTTTTGAGTTTGTGTGGGGTTTGGGGTTGAGTAAAGGGGAGGGATTGGAGTTTGGGTTGGATTTGTGGTATAACAATTTTAGGGGAGATTATCCCTTTTTTTTATTATTGTACTTTGTTAATTTATGTGTACATTTTGAATATTATATATATATTTATTGGATAATTTGATCACTATTTTTCATATGTAATTTTATTTTGAATATGTCAATTTAAATTAAAGTAATTAAATTAAATTTAAAAAGTAAACATTTGAATAAATTAATATAATTAAATTAATATCAATTTAAATTAAAGTAAAGAAAAAAATCATACAATTAAATTTAATTTAAAAATTAAAAATTCGAAATAATTAATATAATTAAATTAATATTAAAGAAATAATAAAACAAAAAGTCAAAAACCAAAATATTTTGTCGCGCAAAACTCTAAAAATTTGGGCGGGTACCAAAAATGGGACGAGGGAATTTTTTTTAAAAAAAATTTTAAAATTTTTTCGTCGCGCAAAGTTTTGCGCGACTAATATTTTTCGTCGTGCAAAGTCGCTTTGCGGGACAAATATTTTTTCGTCGCGCAAAGTCGCTTTGCGCGACCAATATTTTCGTCTCGCAAAGTTACTTTGCGCGACCAATATGTTTCGTCGCGCAAAGTCACTTTGAGCGACCAATATTTTTTCGTCGCGCAAAGAGACTTTGCGCGACGAATGAAAAAATTTCGTCGCGCAAAGTCTTTCTCCACGATCTTTGCGCGACGGAATCTGCGCGACGAAGTTTCTGTCGCGCTAAAATTTGTGCGACTATAATGTATTTTGCGCAACGAAATTTTCTTCGTCGCGCAAAGTGAAAAATATAGTAGTGGAACAAGGGATGCGTAATTAGAGCATTCAACTCAAAATCAATTAGAGCATCAGTAAACAGATAAATAGGCAATTATCTAATATATATTGTAAGATAAGGTTTTATATTTCTGATATTAGAATTATACTCTCAAACCCACCAAGCATCGCGCGGGCTACCACATAGCATGTGCAAATTTATTAAAAAAGGGTGGAGAAAATAGAAATTGGAGGTGGGCCAATCAAGACCAATTGAAAATAAATTCAGCAATACCGAAAACTAGATTTCTATTAGCATCAGCTATGTTAAGAAAAATCATTACAAGTGTTTTGCTTGCTAATTCACATTTTCGTAAGCTCGACTTTGATGGATGAACTAAAATTTTAAAACTTCTGTAGGATTTCAAGTTGCCCATAAAAAAATTGGGTTAGAGTTAAATATCAATTGAGGAGACAAAATCGAATATAAGGACCGACCTTGAGCACTTTTAACCATTATTAATTCAAAAGAATTTAATTTTAAAATACCTTATACATGTTTTTTTTTAATACAATGCGGAGCGGGTGGATGTGAATCAAACCTAAGACCTCGAGTGCATGAGTAAATGCTCTTATTAATCACTTGAAAGCTCCTTACTTTTGCTTACCCTCTATATATGTTTATGTTTCTTTGATGTAATAGAACTTCATCTTTAGAACATTTCTAGGATTATACACAAGTATAATCAGTCAACAATTAAACTAGGTCCTTATTCATATTGTAGCTAGCTAAGCTTGCATTTTGACCATATATGTAACTCATTCTCACACTAAACCTTTATTTTATTCGACTTCATTGGATATCCTACCAACTATCTATGGCTTCTCAACTTTGTTGGAAGATGTGCCTCCATATTTGAATCTTCCCTCTCTTCAAGAGAAAAAAAAACACACACAAAAAAAAAAAAAAAAAAAAAAAAAAATAAAATTATATTATAGTTACTGCTGGAGAAAAGTTCAACCATGTCTTCCCACACGCTTTTACATTTTAACAACCCAGCCGTACGACACTTTCCTAGAAGCCATGCAACTTGACCTGTTCATATATATAATGACTGGTTGAAATAGTAGACTTTAATTGATTATCATTTTATAATCCACAAGTAACATCTGGAAGAAAATTAAAAGCATAAACATCCAGCCTGCTATCCTGAATAAAGAAACATGGCTCTCTCAAAGATGATTGCAGAGATTGCTATAAAAGGGCTAGCTCTCTCACACTTTTAAAGCAACCCACTTACAAACAAGTTCTAAGAAGTACAATTTCTGGCAATCAGAGCTGAATTGCCAGAAAATGACGAAATCCTCGGAGCAGCCGAGGCATCAGCCTTTAATGTTTTATGCTGTGGCATTGTGCCTCTTAGCCACAAGTGTTCTTGCCAATGACCCTTACACTTATTCTTCACCTCCACCACCTCAACATGCGCAACATTACTACAATTACCCCCCACCAAAGCACTCTGTTCACCCACCATACAGTTACAAGTCACCCCCACCACCAAAGTATGTGAAATCCCCACCATACCACTACAAGTCACCACCACCTCCACACTATCACCATAAGTCTCCACCTCCATACCACTACAAGTCACCACCTCCACCATCCCCTTCACCTCCTCCTCCTTATGTCTACAAGTCTCCACCACCTCCGTCACCATCACCTCCTCCTCCATACGTCTATAAATCTCCACCACCACCATCTCCATCCCCACCTCCTCCTTATGTGTACAAATCTCCACCACCACCATCTCCATCACCGCCACCTCCATATGTGTACAAATCTCCACCTCCACCATCCCCATCACCTCCTCCTCCTTATGTTTACAAGTCTCCACCACCACCATCCCCGTCACCACCGCCACCTTACGTATACAAATCCCCACCACCCCCATCTCCATCACCTCCTCCTCCATATGTTTATAAATCCCCCCCACCACCATCTCCATCCCCTCCACCTCCATATGTTTACAAATCTCCACCACCACCTTCTCCCTCACCACCTCCACCATACATCTACAAGTCCCCACCTCCTCCTTCTCCATCACCACCTCCTCCTTATGTCTACAAATCGCCACCACCTCCATCACCTTCACCTCCTCCTCCTTATGTCTACAAGTCACCACCACCTCCATCACCTTCACCTCCTCCTCCCTATGTCTACAAGTCCCCACCACCTCCATCTCCATCACCTCCTCCTCCCTACATTTATAAATCACCACCACCTCCATCACCTTCACCTCCTCCTCCTTACGTCTACAAGTCACCACCACCTCCATCACCTTCACCTCCTCCTCCTTATGTCTACAAGTCACCACCACCTCCATCACCTTCACCTCCTCCTCCTTACGTCTACAAGTCCCCACCACCTCCATCACCTTCACCTCCTCCTCCCTATGTCTACAAGTCCCCACCACCTCCATCTCCATCACCACCTCCACCTTACATCTATAAATCACCACCACCTCCATCACCTTCACCTCCTCCTCCTTATGTTTACAAGTCCCCACCACCTCCATCTCCATCACCACCTCCACCTTACATCTATAAATCACCACCACCTCCATCACCTTCACCTCCTCCTCCTTATGTTTACAAGTCCCCACCTCCTCCTTCACCTTCACCTCCTCCTCCTTATGTCTACAAGTCACCACCTCCACCATCACCTTCCCCTCCACCTCCTTACCACTACAAATCACCTCCACCACCATCAAAGTCTCCACCACCTCCATACCATTATAAATCTCCACCTCCACCTTCACCATCACCACCACCTCCTTACCACTACAAGTCTCCACCACCACCATCCCCATCACCTCCCCCTCCATACATCTACAGCTCACCTCCTCCTCCATTGAAGTCTCCACCACCTCCTGCATATTACTACAGGTCACCTCCACCTCCACAGCACAACTAAGCTTACGGTTACAGCCACTTCAATCATTCAGAATAAGTACCCGCCTTTGGATTTTAATTCGATACCATTTTTTTAGCTTTGTTCTTTTCACAAACATGAGTGCTGGTGAATAATAAGGGTCTAGCAGAACCCTTCTTGTAATCTGTTGTAAGCACTTATTGTATTACTTCTTTAAAGAGATTAATTGAATCAAATGAAAGTGAAGAACATTAATTTCATGTACTTGTTAATCTAGTATATGCCCCTATGACTTTTGGGTTAATTAGTTCTGTGCTTCTTTGTTGAAAAGTTAATGCATGATAATGCATATCACTTTATCATCGTTATTAAATAGTGAACATGCATGCATTTTATAATAGATTTGGTACCTGGATGTTTCAAGTTTAACCAAAGCCCAATTGGCCAGATACGAAATCAAATTTAAGAAATGTTTAATCTGATAGTTGACGTGACTTAATGTTTATGTTCATATGTTTGGGAAACATTACTGCACTTGAGTGGACAGAGATATGTTTATGTCCACTTGGCCTACTCTCGGAACTTAGCTGGCATGAACAAATAGTTGACTGCTGGCCACTTAAACATACCCAATTTTTTTTTTCTAGAGGCTATTTATTCTGAGTAGGAATCCCCGTTGGGTCCAGTCCCAGCCTTAATCGGGAAGATTTCGAGGTAAAATTGGAGGCGGGTATGTGGATTTCTGAATTTTTAAAATTCCCTGTCAAGGATGATATATTGTTATTCCCTTCTCCAAACCTGGTCTAATAAGGGATATATTTATTTGGGTAAAAATCACTTTTGGCCACTAGGGTTATAGTTCAAAACGATTTTGGGCGTGGATCCGTTGTCCCATCTTTCATGTCCCTCCATGTCCCTTTTCTAATTTCTTGACAAGTGTCCACCTACTTAACCCAAAACTAACACTTTTAATTTGTAATAAAATATTTAAAAAACATAAAAACTAAGATAGAAAAACAAAAACCAAGCAGCCACCACAACCCCGCCCCACCTCAGCGGCCCCTGACATCTTCACCATTGGTGAAGCATCCCCTCTTATTTGTCTCTCTATCTTTCTTCTATCTTACTGCCTCTCCTGAATTTGTTCCTCGTTCCCTCCTCTTTCGTGGTGTGGGTGTGACGACAAATAGTGTTTCTAAGCAATAATAGTCTTAATCTCAAGGTTTAAGTCATAGTGTTCCTAAGAAATAATAGTCTTAATATCAAGGTTTAAGTCACCATTGAATTCTACTTGGGTTTAGATCAAATCGGCATATCAACAAAAATTAACAAATAATATTTCAAGGGTTGTGTGACTTGCAACACTTGGTAGAAAAATATGGGACCAAATTCACACAGATATATATATATATATATATAGTCCCCTTCCATTGAGGGACACCTTTTAGGGTACTTTACAATTTTTTTTATCAACAATCCAAATTGTCTACTTTTCAAGTCCTTATTCATAGATCTTCCTTGCAAAAAATCAGACAAATTGAAAATCATTAAGGTATCTAATTGTTGAGGCCCAAAAATCCAAGGATTAGGCCCAAGTTTATTCTTAGCCCAACACGAATAAATTGATCGTGAAAGAAACATAAGAAAAATTGTGGGACGCACCCACATAAGCCATGGGCCATGCGACATGCCAAGCAAGCATGCGCAAAAGAATCAAAATGCACGCTCACCAACCCAATCCGATGCTATTTGGCCCGATCATAACTTATTGTGACATGATAAAATTCAAGGACAAGCAGGCTAAATAAACATGCAAGGCCATGTGGAAAACTGCTATTTTAATACCCAGCTATGCTACAAGCTTAAGTGGGGCCAAGCCACGTAATTACCCGGGGCTTGCTGAGAAGGTTGTGGTATGGAAGGAAACAAGCAATCACAGGGCCCATTGAGGGTTCAAGGAATGAAAAGTTTTAAGCTACTTGGGAGCATTAAAACTCAAGCCCGTTCCTCGGGCCCAAACACATGGGTTAGCATAAGAGAAAAGGAAAAATGATCCAATGCCTTAGGAGAATGCCTAGTAATCTGCTATAACACTTAGACAAGCCCACACCAATAAAATGCCTAGAATTAAATAAGTTGTTTCCAGCAGCTTGATGAAAACCCATTAAACGCAAGAAATAACATGCTAATAACCCAATATTGTGCTCACGAGCCCAGCCCAACGACTTGTGAAAAATCTAGTGTCGTGCTTCATCCTTGTCAGAGTTCCAAGGTGGTCAACAAAGAGCCATGGCAGGGACCAAAGGAAATCCATGAACATAGGAAGAATACCTAGCGGACAAAAGACTCCACCCATCTCCCTTTCCTACTGTAAGCACCATTTTAAAAAACCAAGAGGGAAAGCAAGTGGCGCCTCACCCTCATAGGGAGGTCCAGCCACACAAAATCCTTGGAGCCCTTTGAGCCTTGGATAGGAGAATTTCACCAAATTAGATCAAGTAGGAAGAAACAACAAAAAATGGAGAGAAAAGTTAGATGAAATTAGGGTTCTTTCAGCCTATAAAAGGGAGCTTTTCCTACCCAGTGAAATCTTCATCCAGAGCCTGACCAAGCTTTGTCAAGCGACTGAGAATTTACTCAAGCCACCCAATCTTCTTCTCTCATTATTTTCTTCTTTCCCTACGATAGAAATCCTCCTAATTTTCTTCTGCCCCATTTTAATTATACAAGAAACTCATGCTTTCTCTCTCTCAAATTGCTAAACTTGTGAAAGCTTAGCTCCCATGCCACAAGCTCCTTAAGCCAAGCCATTCATCGATTTGTTGTGTTTGTTTGGTTATTAGTGAAAAGAACCTGAAAGCGGTTTTTCTAAAGTTTTAGCAAACTTTTCAAAAACCTTTTTGGGAGCTTGGTTCTTGAACTCAGACACCGAGGGAATTTTGTTTGTTTTCTTCTCACAGCAACCCAAGCCCATTCGTCAGGCTGCTGGAACAAAAAGACCCCTACATAAATTGGCGACTCTGCTGGGGACCAGGCTGCCATTTCCACTGATGCCTCTAAGAAAGAAGGCTAGGAGCAATACCATGGCTTCCCAAGATGGGCCAGACCATGGTGATTCTGAATCAAGGCAAAATGCATCTTCTAGAGAGCAAGAAGTGCAAGTGAGGGAGCTTTCACCCTCATAGATCTCGTTATAGCTATACAGGCTATGGGGGAAACCCAGAGGGAGATGATGGAAACTATCAAAGAATTGAACAGTTCTGTCACTAAGCCAAGTGAAGAAAATAACAGGCACCCACAGAAGGAGTCTGCTGCTACTGGAAAGGGGTCTAAACAAAAGGGACCGTCTTTTGTTACCCAAGAGGATGTCGTTGCCATGCTGGAAAAGGAACTTAGCCGAAGCCAGGAGGATTGGAAATACATTCCTCAGCCACCATATCCATCAAGCTTACTCCAGCAACCATATCCTAAAGGCTACGAGTGATTTTATTTTATTTTTTATTTTTTTGTAAAGATGATCTTTGAATGAATATCTATAAAATAAATGGTTTGGATTAGTGAACATATAATGCGAAGTGGGCCTACAAGGGTGTCTCTCAAATAAGCTTATTTCACGGATCCCTCAATAAAAGCTTATATATATATATATACACACACACACACACTAGTTGACCTAGGAATTCTTTAGGGAAGGGGCAATCTGGAAAAGACTAAAAGCTCTAAAAGAAATAAATTAGACAACCAAATACCCTTATAATTTAAACAATACTAAAGTCATTCATAATTTGTGGAAAAAATAATATTACAATCAAACTACAATTGTTGCTGACAAGGTTTTGTATCATGAAATACAAGGAAAAACATCTTTATCAATGTAAACTACACAATTAGTCTACCAAAATTCATGTCAAATCATCAATTAAGCTAACCAAAATGCATATCAAATATCAATTAAACAAATCAATAATAACTTATCCTACCTCGGACTCAAGTTGTTTGCACAACCTCTTCCTCATACCAATAGTGTGCACAATGTAGCCTCTTCCTCATCGAGTTTGAGAGCCAAATCAGAAGAAGAAAAATTGAGAAGAATAAAAAAGAAAAATATGCCAATTTCCAGTACTGACACAACATCATATCAATTATCAACTATTCTCTCAAAGATAAAATAAATTATCAATTATCAAATTTTTTTTAAGAAGACAAATCAATTAACTTAACCTAAAAGAACTTTGATAATATTGTAGACAAAAAGAAAAGATGATGTACACCTTTGAAAAAACAAATCCAACCAAAATAAATAATTAAAAAAAAAAGGAAAAAAGGAAAAGTGAAGATGATTTTTGTTTTTTTTTTTTTTTTGGTAACAGAGGAAGCTAATGCCCAAGAACACAAGCCAGCTAACTAGAAGCAGAGAAGACGAGGCCTGGAGTCACCCCTTGAATCAGCAACTAGGATGTCAACAATGCAAGCTGGCATCTCATCAAAGATATGCAGACCTGGACTAAAATCAAAACTAATAGCAGCCAAAGCATCAGCTGCATAATTTTGTTCACGAAGGATGTGTCTAACTGAGCAAAACCAATTAGCACTTCGGGGTGGGTAGAAATAGTGAGAGAATTAAGAAGAGTCACTGCAACCTTGGAATCGCTTTCCACTTCCACAGTTCAAAACCCAGAGTCCCAAGCTAGGGAGAGTCCCCAAAAAATACCCCACAATTCAGCCTCAAGGACAGAGCCAATACCCAAATTCACATAATAGCCCTTAAGCCAAGCACTAGTTGCATCTCTTAACACACCAGCAACGCCAATTTGACCAGTAGTGTTATTCCGACTACCATCAAAGTTAATCTTACAGCCTCCAAGATTGGGACAATTCCAGGACAGCTGCGTCAAAGTTTGATTAGAGATTCCTATAATTGGTTTGTTGGCCGAATACCACTCTTCAGCATACTGGCAGATAATTTGTCTTGGTTCAACATGCATAGTAAAGTTTTGGTCAAACACCCCTTTGCATCTCCATTTCCACATAAACCAAAGAGATAATGTAAAAATTAGGTGCCAAGGCAAAGTATGATTTGCCTTCCTTTTACTCTTCAAATTTCGTAGAATCCAATCATCAAAGTCAAGAGAGCCAAGGTCCCTAAAATCAACACCAATGCCATTCCATGCAACAATAAAATAGGGCAGTCTTTGAACATGTGCTCAATTGTTTCCATAGAAGTAGCACATCTAGGACAGTTAGGGATTTGAGTGAGGCCTCTTCTCTGTCTTTGCACATTAGTAAGTAACTTCTTATGACAGAAAATCCAGAGGAAGGTTTTAGTCTTGGGAGGGAGGTGCAGCTGCCAAATAAACTCCTAAGCCCACTTAAACGTGGGTTCATCAAGAAAGAACGTGATGTAAGCAGTTTTTACAGAAAAGTCACCATTAGGAGTGAGCCGCCAAATACTTTTGTCTACTCCACTGCCAGGGAAACCAACATGGATGCTAAGAATAATCTAGATAATACTATCAAGGAGACATTCCCTTAAGCAATTTAGATCCCAGTTTCCATTTCCTAAAAAGTCACTTACATTCAACTGGAGCATATCTTCAGTCAGCTCAGTGAGAGCATGCTGCTGGAGAGGGCCACAACTAAGCCAGTTATCTGTCCAGAACCTCACGTTCTCCCCAGAACCCACTCTCCACTTGATGCCTTTAGAAAGAGTTGAAGTCCCATATAAGACTCCCCTCCAAGCACTTGAACAACAAGGGAATAGAGAAGCCTTAGCAGTTAAGATGTCATTCTATTTGAAATATTTCGCTTTAAAGACCTCAGCCCATAGCCCTTGCTCTTGTTGAAGGAGTCTCTAACCAAATTTAGCCAAAAGCGCTTGGTTCATCCAAGCCATTTTCTTAATGCCCAAGCCACCAGCAACCTTGGGTTTGCAGGAGGTTTTCCAGTTCACTAAATGAATAGTAGCTTTATCAGCAGTGTGCCCCCAAAGAAAATTTCTAGTCAACTAATCAAGCCTATCACAGACAGATATAGGCAACTTGACAGTTTGATGGTATACAAAGGAATAGCAGCAATCACAGATTGAAGAAGGGTGATCCTACCAGCCATAGATAGGGTGTGGTGTTTCCAAGAAGCTAACATTTTCTGAACTTTAGCAATGACCTCTTGATAAGTTGTTTTGTCAACTCTAGTGTGGATAAGAGGAACACCAAGGTACTTCCCAAGGTTTAAGCTGTGAGGGGAACCACTTATGGTAGCAATAGAGTTAGCCAAGTCGGAGCAAATTTTTGGGGAGACACAGATCTTAGATTTATCAAAGCTAACTTTTTGGCCAGAAAGATGACAGAATTCATCCAAACAAAGCTTCATTAGGTGGGCTTGATGAATGGAGGCTTCCCCAAAAAGGATAAGGTCATCTGCAAAAAGAGGTGGGAAATGTTTGGACCTCCTTGACAAATTTGAACCGGTTTCCAGATCCCATCATGGATTTTTTGTTGGATGAGGTGAGAAAGTTTTTCCATACAAAGAACAAATATGTAGGGCGAGAGAGGGTCCCCTTGCCTTATACACAATAAGGAGAGAAAACTGCAATTAACTCACCATTGAGGATGGCCTTATATTGAACAGTGGAAATACAATGCATTAATAATTCCAGGATTCGCCCCCTAATTCCCACCTCCCACAGAACCTCCCGAACAAAATGCCAATGCAGCTGATCATAAGCTTTAGATAAATAAATTTTCCAAGCAATAAAACCCTTTTTTCCTTTAGCAGTTTTGAATTTATGTAGCACCTCTTGAGAAACAACAATATTATCCGTAATCTGCCTTTCGAGGACGAAGCTTACTTGGTTCGGACTGACAAGCTTGGCCATTCAAGGACGAAGCCTAGCTACAAGGATTTTAGAGACCACTTTATAGAGCGTATTGCAGAGGCTAATAGGCCTAAGTTGTGTCATGGAGATAGGTCTCTCCACTTTGGGGACCAAAGTAATAAGAGTCTCATTGATGTGCTCAAGAAGGGTGGCAGTTTGAAAGCACTCTTTGGTAAATGAAATGATATCATTAGAGCAAACCTCCCAAAACTTCTGATAAAAAATAGCAGGGAAGCCATCAGGACCAGGGGTCTTTAAACCACCAATGTTGAAAAGGCTCTCTTTAATCTCTTCATTAGACACATCACAGCTCAACCCCGTAAGATCAGCCTCCTTAAGATGAGGAAATAATTGAGGGAGTATGGAATAATCACCGACTCATAAGTACAAAAAAGACCCTGAAAGTAGTCAACAATAATCTGCTTCATGCTCGTTTTGTCTGTAATCCAGTCCCCATTATCATTATTTAGACCTTCCAGTTTATTTCTCCTCCTGCTGATAATTGTAGATAGATGGAAAAACCGAGAATTTTTGTCACCTTCTTTAAGCCATGTATTTCTTGATTTCTGCAACCAGAAAAGCTCTTCTTGCTCAAGGAGCAGATTATAGTTGTTGGTTAATTAATCTTCAAGGTCACAAAGGTAGGGATTGTGCCCCAAACAAAGCTTCCTTTGGATACCTGCAAGCGGAGCCAGGAGCCTTCTTTTTTTTTTAGAATAAGCAACCAAAAACTTGGCAGTTCCAGGAAATAAGAGAGGATTTAAGGCGAGCAGATTTTTTACTAGCATGGCCATCTCCAATACTCCAATTCGCATGAATAAACTTAGGGAAATCAGGGTGAGACATCCACATTTCTTGGAATCTAAAATGAGTACAATCTCTCGCAGGATAGTGGTTGGAATCTAAAGAGACCAGAACAGGATAGTGGTCAAAGTTCACTCTAGGCAGATGAGATAGATGAGCCTCCGGGAATAAAAGCCGCCAATTTATGTTGCATAGACCCCTATCAAGCCTTTTCCAGATAATACCTTCAACATTCCTCTTATTGCACCAAGTAAATTTAGCACTAGAGAAACCCAAGTCCACAAGTTGATTTCGATCAATCCATTCAATAAAGCTTCCACCACCCTGGTCTAAGCTGCCTCCACATTTTTCATCCGCACTCGCAATGTCATTAAAATCGCCTAGGACCAGCCATGGCAGGTGGGAGGCACAGGCAAGGCCATCAAAGTATTTCCATAGGGATTCTCTAATTCCCGGGTAGGGATTAACATACACCATAGTGAGGAGACACCACTGATTCCCCAAAGTCACTAAAACAGTAATCGATTGACTAGAATGAGCAACAACCTGGAGAGACACAGAGCTAGCATTCCACAGTAACCAAACACCCCCAGAAAAACCAGTAGCATCAACAATGTGATAGTGAGAGAAACCCAAGTTTTGAGCAACAGTAAGGGCCCTAGACCCACTTATTCTAGGCTCCAAGACAGCAAGAATATCAATGTCAAAAGCTTTCTTTAAATCCTTAATAGTGCTTGCACAACTATTTTTACCAACACCTCGTACATTCTAAGCAACAATATTCATTATAATTGGATATGGAGGGATAGTGACCTTAGGGAGACCCTAATTCTGTAAATGCACAGCCTCAAAGGCTGCAGGCGCATCATGATAAGAAGGCATACCAGCCTCAAGTCCAATGACCAACTTACGCTAGTCCAAACATTCACTTTGTTGCTCCATATCCTCAGACGTATCCCTCATCTCTGAAATCACCCCTACAATAGGCTCCATGTTGTAATCATCAGGAGGTTCAGGTTCAGGAAAAGTGCTATCTTTAGCCAGGGAAGGATCATGGAAGAAAGGTCCATCAACATTGAAGGAAAAAGTTCCACGAACATCATCCTACATATCAGATCCACTTACTTGCATGCCAAAGGTTTCCACAACTAGGAAATTAAGGGGTTTAGCTCCAACTCTATTTTTCCAATCCTTCTTCGAACTGCTACCAACCTTATTCGTATCCGTATTGCTTCCCCCAACCATTACAGTTGAGTTTGTAATATCCTTGAGAGGCTTTTTGAAGACCCAGGGAGAATAGCTATAAGAGGTTAGGCTTTTGTTCCCAGTGGGTTTAGCTTTGGCATCAAGGTTCATTGCAGACTTAGCCACAGTTTTGCTAGTCATATTTGAGCTAGGAGCAGTTGCTTTGGCAGGGGGGAATCTTCCAAAATTATTCCATTACTAATTTTTCCTTCCTCATTCAGGAGATTAAACCAAGAGCCATTGTAATAATTTGAGTTCTTTGGGTTCCTCTTGCTAATTTCAGCACCCTTTCCTGAGTCATTCAGGATCTTCTTCTTAAAATTCCTTGTCTTCATCAGCATCCACTCTCCATGTATCTTAGCTAGATTTTCAACCGCTAGTGTAGCAGGGCTATCAACTTGTAGTTCATCAATTTTGTTCGTAGTATTCATTTCCATAACTTCAGTGTCAACAGAATCAGCTGCCTGTTGTTTAGCTTGCACAATAATAGGACAGGTATCCTTTCCATGGCCATAACACCCACATTCAAAGCAGACCAGGTTAATGATACAACTCCATAAGTACGACCTTCAACCTCAATAAATGGGGTGAGGGGTTTAGCTAAATCAAGTTCAATGAAATTCTAGCAAACTTACCTCGAGCTTGGCTCATCGTATTGGCATCAACCTTGATTGTAGTCCCTATCAAATTCCCAATTTTCTCCATCACGTCATAGCGGAAGTATTCAACATTCAATCCATTGATACGCACCCAAGCAGTCATATGAGAAATTTTTTCCTCCTGGGCATTAAATCCAGGTTTCCACTTTTGGGTCACCATGTATTGACCAGCAATTTGCCAAGGACCGCTGGTAAGAACATATCTCATATCTTCTTCATATACAAATTTAACGATGATGTAGTTGTTCTCTAAATCAATAAGGCTCATCGGGCCCTTAAGCTCCCACTTCTAGAGAAGACGAGCTCTCAAGAAAGTGAAGGCTAGAGGGCGACCCATGAGCTTGATGATCACCGCCGTACGCCAGGGCCGATACAACGCGTTCTTGATTTTGTCAAAGAATTGGATTGAGGGAATCGTCCCTGATTTGATAATAACGTCGTCTTCTCCAATCTCCATTTGTTCCTCGGCCATACCAAAGCCTCCAGCAACTTTGTCTTTAAAACTCATAGGAATTGGGGGCAGTGGGGGAGGAGGTGCATCAGGCTCCAAATCATCAGCATCCAAAATTTCCAGGGTGCGGACGCGTTTTCCGCCAGCAAATGGACCATCCTTTGTAGGGCCTTCAACATGGAACACAAACTCAGTCATAATCGCAGTGGGCGACGATGACATTTACTAGGGTTTGAAGATGAACAGCGAAAAGCAGGGGAAGCAGACAAAGCAGGGTTTGAAGATGAACAACGACGATGACATTCACTAGGATTATGTCGCTTTTTCAGTTATGGATGTGGTTGTCCAACCCAAAAAACAAAAAAGTGGAAGAAAGTCACGCTTAGCAGCAAGACAACAAAGTAACGTTTAAACAAAGTTAAGTTTGATTACCATACGACTTCGTTTCCTCTTTGGTTCAAAATGATGTCGTTTTGGTCAGAAGATTTTGTTTTTTTTTGAAAAAAAAAAGAAAGAAAAAGAGGCGCAAGCTGCGTGCAGTATAGCAAACAAAGCACCCATTTCAAGCGTTTCGTCGAACATGATCTATGCAGTAGCATAAGGGCACCATTCCGGCATCTCTATGTCATTTTCCAACGAGGGGAGGTGCAGCTGCACATCCTTGCTCCTCCGTGGGCACACCAGTGTACATATATATATATATATATATATATATAAGAGGAAGGACTCAGGGTGATGAGGTGGGGATTGTGGTGGCCGCTTACTTCACTGGCGGTGAAGAGAGGAGAACTCAAGGGCAATGAGGTGGGGTTAGGTGAGTTGTGGTGTCTGTTATATTTATTTTTTTAATTTTTAATTTTTAATTTATTTTATTTTTATTAAATCTTAAGAGTGTTAGTTTGGGGTTAAGTAGATGGACACTTTTCAAGAAAGTAAAGAGGGGACATAGACGAACATGAAAAATAGGGATAGCAAATGCAGACCCAACGATTTTGGTCACCGTGATTCCAATTTTCCCAATTTCGTCACCGAACTTGTAATAATTATAACAAAACAAGTCAAATTCCTTAATTTCGTCAGTTTTCGTGCACGTGTTGCACGCGTGCATGGGCTTTATTCCGCTCGTCCATCTCCCTTACACTCGTTTTGGGCTTGAGGGCCCAAGAATAAGACAATGAGGTGCGCTGCACTGAGAAGATGTCGTGTAGGGTTAGGGTGAGATCAGGGTGAAGAGGTTGAGGAGGAGTGGTTGGGGTTGGAATTATGGTAGGATGGTGGGTGGTGAGGGTTAGTGGCTGTGTGGGTTGTGGTTTAGGTTGATTTGGATTAGAATGGTCATGGCGAGGATGGGAAGATGGTTTTGTGTGTGTGTGTGTGTGTGAAATTGGAAGATGGGTTTCATAATGGTGAGAACTAAAAATAAAATAAAAAGACCATTTTACCCCTAGATTTTACAGAAAAGATAACTGAAGTGACGTCACGACCTCTGATGTCATTGTAAATAAAGTTAAGGGAGTAGAATAGCTATTTTTAACACTGCTAATTGTGGTACGCTGGCAATTCCCACATTCTCAAAGCCTATTGTAGGGCTTTGACTTTTTCAGGGTAAACATATACTGAGCATGGGGAAGGCAAATCAAGAGTACAAGTACATTTGGGCTCAAACTAAGCAGGAATAGTCTGTAGTTGAAGTTAAGGCTAAGGATAAGGTGGTCTCTGATACCGAGCTGGCGTGTAGTGATTTCGCTCGTCATCCAAGACAACACGATTTGAGTAATCATGGCCATACTCAACAGCCCAGCAGATGCGATGAAGCTACCGTCGACATCGGAGGAGGCAAAGAAAGTACCATGAAGCTTCCATTGTCTTTCTTCTTCCCAAGACCACTAATAGTCATTTGGACAGTGAATTCTGGCTGGCATCGGAGATGGCGATGGGGTGTAGGGGTGTTGCATTGGATGCTAGGTACTTTCGGAGGTGGGGTGATGGAAGGGACGGGAAGAGATTAGGTTTTTTTATATTCTGAAATATTAAATTTTATATTGAAGAAAATTATTTTTAGCTTAATATTAAATTATTTTTAACAAAGCAAATTGACATAATTAAAGCATTGGACTTGATTTGTTAACTGTTGCAAATGCAGTGACCAAATTCAGAAAATTGGAATCATAGTGACCAAAATTATTTTCAACCCTAACCCTAGTGACCAAAATTATTTTTTACTCTTTTCAAAATTGAAAGAGAAAAATGTGAATCGGGCACAAGTTTAGGGACCCTTTTTTTATTTTGTTTTCTCGTTTAGATTTTTTTTTTGGTCAATTCCAATTTGGGTACCCTTTGGTTTCACTTGTAATGCATGTTTGCCCTTCTTATCTCAATTTTAACAATTAGGTACCCTCACACTATTAAATTTTTTTACAATGTGATTCTCTCGTTAGAATGACCATAAAAAATTTGTTAAGTGCTTACATGCCACACGTGGGACCCACTTCTGCTACTTAATTGAAATAAAACATTATTAAAAAAATGTAGAATGCAATTTAATATACCATTAAAATATTTATAAAAAACAGGAAAAAAAAAGAAGAAAAAAATACTTCAACTCTCGTTCACCTTTCCCAACCTCTACACCTTGCTCAAAATTTAGACCCGACAGCTCCAACCACCACTGCCCACTGAGAAATCCATCCCTCTCCCTAGAAATTCCTTCTCTCTTCCCACTTAATTTTGTTTGAAACAACAACAAGAAGAAACCAAAACAATTTCAAATTCTAAAATCAATCCCACAATTTTGAACCAAAATAAAAATAAAAATTTAATTCAAACCTAGAAGCCCCATGAACCCGAGAACTGCCTGCTAAAATATAAATATGGTTTGAATACTTTAGGTTAATTGTATTCTTCTCCATAAAGAGATATATAGGAGTTTACAAGAGTGCTTTACAAGGAAATAGATACAGTAATCAATTAGGAGAATATCTTCTAATTATATAAGGATATGTCAACTATATAAAATAAAGAAGTAAATCACCTAATTAATCAAGGAAATAAATCTGCTTGATTAATTAGGATATCTCACATTAACACTCCTCCTCAAGTTGGTGCATACACGTCACCAATGCCTAACTTGGTAAGTGAGTCATAAAACACTCGTCCACAAATAGCTTTTGTTAAGACATACGCTAATTGATCTTCTGATTTTATAAAAGGTAGACATATGATCTTGTTCTCAATTTTTTCTTTGATTAAATGTGTATCCACTTCAACATGTTTAGTTCGATCATGTTGAACTGGATTATGAGCAATATCGATAGCTTACTTGTTATCATAATGTAACTCCATTGGCTTCTCTGGTTTAAAACCCAATTCTGTCAAAAGTCCTCTGATTCATAATAATTCACACACTCCTTGAGCTATTCCTCTATACTTTGCTTTTGCACTAGACCAGGAAACCACATTTTATTTTTTACTCTGCCAAGTGACAAGGTTACCTCCAATGAATATTAAGTAACCTAATGTAGAGCATCTATCTGTAATGCAACCAGCCCAGTTAACATCTGTATATCCAACAACTTCAAGATTTCCATTCTTGGAGAACATTAGTCCCTTTCCAGGAGCTGACTTTAAGTATCTTAAAATTATATCAACTGCATTCATATGAGAAACACTGGGAGAATGCATAAACTAACTAACCACACTCACAACATATGTAATATCTGGTTTTGCCTGTGCCAAATATATCAACCTTCCAACAAGGGCTGGTATTGTTCCTTATTGGTAGGCACACGGTCCATATCTTCACACAGTTTGTGATTCATCTCAATAGATGTGTCAACAGGCTTACATCCAAGCATTCCTATTTCAGTGAGTAGATCCATCACATACTTCCTTTGAGACAGAAATATACTAGTTTTTGACCATGCTACTTCAATTCCGAGGAAGTATTTTAGAGCACCTAAATCCTTCATCTCAAATTCCCGAGACAAATACTTTTGTAGCTTCTGTTGTTCCCCTATCATTCCCAGTTATGACCATGTCATCCACATACACAATTAATGTAGTGATTTTTCCGCCATTGCACTTTAAGAACAAGGTATGGTTTGAATTACTTTGAGTGTACCCAAAATTCTTCACGAACTTAGTAAATCTACCAAACCCTGCCCTGGGAGACTGCTTTAACCTATATAATGATTTCCTGAGCTTGCATACTTTATTTTTCTTGTTATGAGCTATATTACATCTTGGTGGTAAATCCACGTAGACCTCTTCCTCCAAGTCTCCATGTACAAAAGCCTTCTTTAACATTGAACTGATGTATTGGCTAATCTAGATTTGCTGTGAGAGACAATATAACTCTGATAGTGTTGATCTTGGCTACTGGGGCAAAGGTCTTCTAGTAGCCCACACCATATCTCTGTGTGTACTCCTTTGCCACTAGTCTAGCTTTGTATCTTTCAATGGATCCATCTATTTTGAGTTTCACAGTATAGATCCACCTGCATCCTACCATCTTCTTTCGTGAGGTAAAGGCACGAGTTCCCATGTGGAATTCTTCTGGAGCATTCACATTTATTTATTTATTTTACATTTGAAAGTTTTTAAAAAAATAAAATTTAGAGAATATTTGATTATAAAAAACTCAATTTGTTTTTGAAGCCCATTTTATAGGCAAAAGGGAGTGGATGTGGACTTTGGGCAAATCACCATGGGGATGATACGTGTCTTGATATTAGGTTCTGCGTGCTTAATCTTTAGTAAGGCCTTCGGCACGCTGTCGTTTAATCGGAGAAAGGTGTCCCTTTGGTACCTTTGGTCATGATGACGTCATCAGGAGTCTGAACCAGCAGTTTTAGTATTTCCTCTTCAATAGTGGGTGGGCTATGCCTGTGTACCTGTCCTTCAATGTCAACTGTGTTAGGTTGATTATGGAACAAATAGATAGGACAGGGGCAAATTGAAATTGACCTTTTTTTTTTTTTTTTTTTTTTCTCTTGGGAAGGATACTCTTTAAATTGTACGCATATGTGTACAAAATGAGTTGTTTTTGTATTGTCTAAATTTTTTGTGTTTTCTTATTTGTTGAGGATAATCTAAGGGCTGTGTTAGATGAGCATCGATCCACGACAATGTCAACTTAGGCGGTGACCTCTTAGTTGGAATCGAGAGTCCCTTTTTTGTTTTGGTTAGAATGAAAACAAAGTCTGCAGTCGATATATACGTTTAGCTAAGTTTCCCTTGTTTTTCTTTCTTTGCATTTGTTTTTCTTCCTCACCGACTAATACGTACAAACATGCATAAGACTTTCAAATCTAAATTTCAAACTTTTCTAGAAGTATATATATATATTTATTGAGCTACCACTTGCCAAGTCTAATGACACACACAGTGGGACTCATACATTAAATGCAAGCTTGACCTTAAATTTTTCTTCCCTCTTACACACAAGGGGCGATTGAGTGAAAATAAAAATAACAAATTAATTTAGAGAGACCAAAATATTAAAGAAAATTTGATATTTCTCAAAATTTTCAATGTCTAATATATTTTTTTATTAAATATATGTAATATAGTTGATGTAATTAACTGACTATAAATTTATATAAATAAACTTTTGATGTTGTGAAACCTGTTTTATTTATTTATTTATTTATTTATTTATTTTGGAGAATTATATTCATAAATTAGGCGTAAAAAAACCATAATGTGTAGGGCCAGTACAAATATCCACAAATAGTTAATACAAAGATGGAAGCATAATAAGCACGCAGGGTTAATCCAGATGCATAGAAACACACAGTACTGATAACATCAACTGCACAAGGTGTATCTCCACTAATTAATGGTCACATAATGCCAAAAAAAATTATGCATAAAAGGTGCAAGGCTGCATAAGACAGACATGAATCGCTATGTGTAAAACTACCAACACAACTACAACTTTTAAATTCTCACAAGTAGAAATTACAAGTAAAACCTAGACTACAAACAAACACCCAACTTACAAGAGTTGATGAAATTATTACAACTCAAGAATATATAAACACACAAGAAGTGAGTAAAAGTTGCTAAGCCACTAAGCCACCTTGTATGTCTCTAAATTCGGCAACGAAACCACCAGCGCATTGCTACTTCATCGTCACCAAAGATTCCAACTGAGTGGGAGAAAAACTTAGGTTGGTTACTAGAGAATTCGAATGGTACAATTGCCTTTCAGGTTCTCAATCTTAATTTGGAATAGAAGTAACACATTTTCAAAAGATTTATTTTTCTAGCTCTCATAAATATGGATGAGGTGAAACCAGCCAAAAGTTCCTCAGTCACACACTAAACTGAATATCTTTAAACCTTATTACACTAGGTTAGTAAAAGAATTTTCTCTTTTTAATTCTTTGGTGCAACTCGACCTCTTCTTTATAGTTTTTGAATTGATGTAATAATCTACATTATTATTTAAGAGTCGATCACTTTTGACAAAGTGCCAACTATGCTCCTATTTACATTACATTGAATAAAGAAAAAGATAATATAGTGACGGTAAAATAGTTATTAACAGTTATTCTAAAATAAAATAAAATAAAACAAACTAAACTTATCCATATGTTTCTCCCACTATTTTTTGTCACTATTTCTTATTATTACATTTCGTAATAGTAATATAAGGACTAATGAACTAATGCAAAAACATTAAGGGCCCTTAATCGAGTTCGGCAATTCAAATCCAAAAATTCAATTGGCAAAGTACAATGTGTGTTTATTTATTTGGGTTAAATACCTTTTTGGTCACTGGATTTTATACGAAAATTTAATTTGGTTACTGAGAAAAAAATTGAGCCAAATTGATCACTGTGTTTCCTGAAGCTTATAATTTATAGACATTTCGTTATCTTTCATTAAATGCAGTTTTTATTTTTATTTTTATTTTTATAGGAATCACCTTCAGTCTTCTTCCTTTAACTCAATGAGTTATGATATATTGTGCTATTAGAGTTTAGCAAATTGGGGGAAATCTTGGGTTGAAATCAAAATTGTGAAGTATAAGGAAAATCAAAAGGCCAAACCAAATTAAAATGAAATCAACAACTTACCAATATATTTTGGTGCTCTATCACCTTGATTGTGTCTCATTGTCATCCGAAGTCACAATACGGTTCTCACTCAATTGATTTAGGCTTCAATATAATACCCAATTCATGACCTTATACCTCATCATTTCGATTTCAACCCAAGATTTCCCCTCATTTTTAAACTCTTATAGCACAATGACCTAACTAGTTGAGCTAGCGAGTTAGAGGAAGAAGACTTGAACGTGCTTCCTGGAAATATAAAAATAAAAACTGCACTTAATAGAAGTTAACGGTAGATAACGAAATATCTATAAAATAATATTGTAAACTTTTGAAAACACAGTGACTAATTTGGCTAAATAAATTTCTCAGTGGCCAAATTGAATTTATGTGTAAAACCCAATGACCAAAAAGGTATTTAACCCTTTTTATTTTTATGAAGCAAAACTCTAATGTTAATGGATGAAAAGCTTTACACCTTTTAATTAGCACTTTTGATAATCCAGCCAATTATTTTTCATAATGGGTCAACGTGTTCAGTTACATGCACCCTCTTCATTTTCACTTTCCAGCCGTACAAACTTACCTACCACACGATTTGACTTGTCCATGGCCTTCATGAAAGATCGAAGTTGAAAATCTTTGTGGGAACCCAAAATCACTGGTTGAAGCAAGCGAGTTCAACTGATTGGCATTTCAAAATTTCAAAGTCACATTTGGTAGAAAACTTAAAGCATCAATCCAGCCAATTATGCTGAATAAGCAAACACGTCTTATTCAAAGATGATGTCAAAGATTGCTATAAAAGGGATAGCTTTCTCACCATTTCCAACCACCTCACTCACAAAACAAGTTCTAAGAACTATAATTTCTGGCAGAAATGAGAACCTCAGGACAGCTGAGGCATTGCCCTACGATGTTTTATGCCTTGGCATTGTGCCTCTTGGCCACAAGTGCGCTTGCCACTACGCCTTATACTTATTCTTCACCACCTCCACCACCAAAGCACTTAGAGACCCCTCCAACCCATTACAAGTCCCCCCCACCACAAAAGTACGTAAAACATCCACCACCTCCATCACCATCACCCCCGCCACCCTATTATAAGTCTCCACCACCGCCTTCTCATTCGCCGCCTCCTCCTTATGTGCACAAATCTCCTCCACCACCCACTCACTCACCACCTCCACCATATGCTTACAAGTCACCACCTCCCCCTTCTAAATCACCACCTCCTCCTTATGTCCACAAATCTCCTCCTTATGTCCATAAGTCACCACCTCCACCATCATATTCTCCTCCACCTCCTTACCACTACAAGTCACCACCTCCACCATCATTCTCTCCTCCACCTCCTTACCACTACAAATCACCACCTCCACCATCACATTCGCCTCCACCTCCTTACCACTACAAGTCACCACCACCACCATCTCCATCACCTCCCCCTCCATACCACCACAACTCTCCTCCTCCAGTGAAGGCACCTCCACCTCCCAAATATTACTACAGATCACCACCACCTCCAAAACACTACTAAGCTTTATGGCTTTTTAGCGACTTGAACCAGTCCAAATAAGTTCTTCGTTTCCATGTTCCAGCGGTATCACTTCTTTTTCTAGCTTTGTTCTATTTGCAGACAAGTGTGTTTGGGAATAATAAAGGTCTGACAGAAACCTTCGTGTATCAATTAGTTTTTTTTTCCTTCCCCTTTTAAAGAAATGAAAGCAAAGAGTGTTTCACATACGTACTTGTTTTTATGTAGTTCCTATGCTATTACATAAGCCTTTTGGATCAATAAAATTATGTGTTTCTTCGTGGAAAAGTTAAAGTGCGATAATGTATCACTTCATCAAACATCATAGATAGTTTGGATCTACACGAAAATCCATGAGATTCTATTTTGGGTGACACTTTATAGAGTCCATTTCGCATTTTAGGTTGACAATCTGAATCGTGTATTTCTGAAATCCCATGAAAGGATCATCATTGCAAAAGATAGTCAAATTCGAAACTAGTAAAACATCTAACATTTAGCTAATATTTGTGGACAAAGAAGGGGAAAGGAAAGAAAAAAAAAAAAAAAAAAAAAAAAAAAAAAAAAAAAAAAAAAGAGTTTTAGTTTTAAAAAAAAAAGAAAAAAGAGAGAAATCTAATACACAGCCAATAACGCTAGAATAGTGAGTCCGTTCTCTTACTCTCAAGTTGGACCTCATTACCATAGATTAAATTAATTTAAAATAATTTAGACTATTCGCTTGTATAAAAAAAGATAAAGATGATTATTGGAGGTTTGAGGAAGACTTTTTTACTTGTACTATTGTAAAACAATCAAGGTTTTAAATAATTAAATAAAAGTGACCATTTTATAACAGATTTAATTAATGTTCTCATGTAGCAATTTGAGTCCTTCGAGCTAAAATATATTACAATCTTGTCCTTAATTTGTGCATGCTCATTTTGCTGCCGCGTGTACATACTTAACACGCGAGATTATTAAAGAGACCCTAGATAAGTTGTACTTTCAACTATCAGACTTCATTTATTTGTAAAGTTGAAAAGATGATTTGAATTATTGCTTGGTTCCGTGTCTTACATCGAAAAAGCCTAATTACTACACCTAATTAAAAATTGATGGGTAAAGAGTCGCATTAAAGTCGCCAGCCTCTTTGTTTTTCGGTAAAAGAGTGTCTTATATATCGATAATTTGTAGCTCAAGTGATTATCAATTATCTTATATGAAACCTGAAAAGGGCACGTACCCGCCTCAGTCCGAGACATTTTTTAGTTTAATTTTAGACCAAGCACATATACCACCTCCCGTACCCGCCTCAGTTAGAAATTGTATACTACATTTTCATGAAAGCGCAAGAATTATATAATGCAGAATGTAACTGGGGATGTAATAGACAGACTATCACGAGCTCAAAGTTTTGGATTTTTGGTTTGACTAGTCCAATAATGGGTATGAAAACGATTTCATTTTCTTCTCTGCACATAGCTGTAAAACATTAACTGTTTGTATTACGTATATATACTGACTATGGAAAATATTATTCTATTTATATAAATATGTTTATGTGTATTTATATATATTAAGGGATAAGCATCCCAATCCCATACACGACAATGCACGTCAACTTAGGCGGTGACCTCTCAAATAAAATCAAAGTCTATAGCTGTATAAGTTTATAAACTCCCTTTTTTCCTTTGGTTTCATTTTCTTCCTCACCTACTAAAACAAACACATGCATAAACCTTGAGTATATATTTAACTCATCTACAAGTATCTTTCAGGGCCACCACTTGCCTGACAAGTCAGTCGAGAGACAAATACATTTAGGGGGTGATTTAATCTCTCTGTAGAGTAAGAGTACGTAATTCTTTAGTTGAAAGGACAGATAAGTTGATAGCTTCTCAGTAAGTGTTAATTGAACTTTTAAACCCCTTTATTACACATTGCGCCATCAACTACAAAATCTTGCAATGTCAAATTTAATTTTTGCAAATGTATTCTTTTTGTCCGTTTCATCTAATAAATTTTTATAGCATTTTTTTTTTTAAAATCAAAATAGTAATAATAATTAGTTATAGTTAATCCAATGGGCCATGCACATGAATATGAATGCTTGGAAAATGCAAAAGTTTCTTGGTCAGAAAGTTATCATGGTTGAGATGCAAAGCCATGTTCTAAATGAACCAAATAAAGAGGATATATAGTAGAATAATATAAACCCTAATACATTTCTCTCTATCATCTCTTTCTAAGAGGCACTATGTGTTTCCGGAGGGAAGAGGAGGCCACTCATCCTCCTCTCTCTCTCTCTCTCTCTCTCTCTCTCTTCCTTTATCCCCTTCCTCATCTTCTGGACTTGAGATTTTAGTTGGGGGAGGTTATTTGTGCCTAGATCTATTTGGGATCTTGGTTTTTACCCAGATCTGCTTGGATATGTGGTTTAGTGGTTAGATTTGTTTGGGTTCTTTGTTGCAATCTCAATAAAGAGAGAGAAAACTCTAGAGATATGATTCATGAAATCTTTGGCCAAAGTATTGGATGAATTTGCAAAATGAAGTTTGCAATCTAGAAAAATGGTATTAGGGATTTGACACAAGTTATCTGTATCCCAATAGTATGACATAGAGTATTGTTTAAAGAAGGACCGAATTGCATTGTAATTTCAACTGAATAGGTTCTTCAATGAAATTCTATTTAGCTTCAGTAGCCATGACATACTGATAGGTGTCACTCATGACTTGTGAAACCCATGTAAGGTCTAATTACAATTAGCCTTCACCAATAAGGAGAATTGAATGATAAGATTCAATTCATGCTTGGTTTAGAAGAATCAGACTTATCCACTCTTGTTAGTGTTAGAACCTAAAAAATCGCACACCATAAAAGGAATGGATTGAGAAATAAAAGAGAGAAAGATTTTACGCCTTGCTGAAAGTCAAAGTCAAAGGTCAACTGTTGACCCGGCACTTGACATGGTCAACAAGGATTGACTAGGACCAATGCTTGTAACACAAGTGTAACACCCCCGACCCAATTTAATCATTTTATTCAATTTATCTATTTGTGAAATTATACTTTTGCCCTTGGGTGGTAGGGGCACTTTAGTCAATTTTTGCTATGGAAGAATTTTGGGGAAAAGAGTGGCACCATTGCGCGGAGCTCGTCGATACAAGTTCGTAGACAGCGGATGCTCAATTCCGAGTTGTAATGACTGTGTAAAGGTCTAGAAAAGAAAAGGATAAAAAGAGAATTTTGAAATTTGTTATTGTAGCAAACAGTACCGCTATAGTGCTGGTAACAGGGTTTGATACGGATTCCGAGGGGGAATTCAGGTCAAGTTCTACCACAAGGTTGTGACTTAATTGATTAAGTCTAATTAAATTGATTAGAATAGTTTAGGGAATTAAATGATTAAAGTTATAGAACTTAATTGGGTCCCACATGACTTAAAGAATAAAGTAATGAACCATGTGACTTTGGACTTGTGTGACACATTAAAGGTTAAATGTGTTGGACCCAAGAGGCCCAAATTTAGGACACCAAGGGGTAGGTGCGGCATACATTTGGGTTTTAAATTCCACATGGGTCAAATATGGGTCTATATATCGGGTTCGGCGGCTTTTTTTTCGGGCTTTTTTTTTTTTTTTTTTTTTTTTTTTTTTTTGGGGTCGGGGGTGACGTTTCAAAGGGTTCAAGGTGATGGATAAAAAATATTATACCTAAAAATGAATCTTATGAAAATGTGTTACTTGTATCCCTAACTAGGATTGACATCATGAAAATTAATGCAATTTATGCCATTAGAATTAATAAAACCAAAAGCTTTCAAATTCTTTATTGAACGATTAAATTTGAACTTGACAAAAAAAGTGTATATATTGCTTGTTTCTTACAAAATTTTAGACAATATAGAAACAATTAACTTAATTTATAACATGTATGAACAAAACAAGAAGTTTATTAGTTTATCATACATATTACATTATTTTTATCAAGCCTCTCTCTCAACACCTTCTTGTTTGGCCACTTGGGGGAGGATTTGCTAGCACTCTTGTGCTCTCTCAAGTTCTCTTCCTCTTCTCTCTATCCATCCTTGGTGAAGAGCTTTGGTGAGGTACATATCTTTGCATCTATTGGAGAATCATAGTGGAGACCAAGCAAAGAGAGATCAAAGGCTTTACTTGAACACCTTCCTAGGTTTCAAGATTCACTCCAAGGGTAACTTACCTTAAACTTCTCTCTTTATAGATGATTTAGAGGAGTTGTTCTATGGTAAGGGTGCCATATATAGAACATAGATGTGGACCTTCATATTAGCCACATGATTCATCTGAATTGGAACTTCACTTAAGTTTAATAAAATGATCTTGTGGCTAATATGAAGGTCCACATGAGGGGTCCATATATGGCATCCTCACTATAGAATTTCGCAAATTTAGAGAGTCATGGTGCAACATTTCATATGCCTAAAAGATACTTGGGGTTTTCTTAGTATTGTATGACTTCTAGTTTTAATCTTTCGCTTCCACTTCTTTATATTTAATAAAAATGCCCTATATTTCATTTGAGAAATGCCTAAGAGCAAGTTTTCCCTAAAGGAGGTGATGGATGTAGTTGTGGAGATGGAGGTGGAGGTGGGTAGTGGTGGTGGTAGTGGAGGAGGTTATGGTGGTGGTGGAGACGGTGGTGGTGGTGGTGGGAGAGAGTGGGTGAGAACTGCAAGGAAAAAGTAGAGAGGATGTCATGTTTAAAAATTAACAGGTACAAAATTCATTTAAGACTTGTTGTGAAAGCAGCTTTTGAAAAACAACTTAGAGGCTACTATCTGTTGTCAAGGGGGTATTGATCATGATGTTCTATTTTTACCGAACACTTTAAATTACTTAAGTTTACAGTGAAGTTGAATTTTAGTGAAAAAAACAACTCCAAACAAATTTTTAGATGGCTATGACATCGTGCTTAGTGTTACATGGGTAATTTTTCGCTCAATAAACACCCTTGTAATGGCACTATATGCACCACGCAAAGTCTCAGCCAATCCTCAAGCACACACAACCACAAGGCACAACAATCTGTACAAGGCAAAATCTTTTCTTACACAAAGACATGGAAAACTCGTGCAAAGACACTAGTAGATCTGCACACGCTTTGTTGTCCTACCTCTTTGCCTTGGCATGTCTACTCTAAGGCACTTAATAAAGAAAACTAATGTAGCTGACAACTCCAACTGCCGTGGTTGACATCCCCCCCATCTGCCAAGCATTGCCTTCGCCACATGGTGAACTCTATGCACGCCACACACTAAACTCAACACATGTAATCTGCCATGTGTCGTTGTCGAGACAAGTGCCTTGCACTCCAGGTGCAAGCTAAGTCCAATACACGCACACTAAGTGAAACTGCGCTGCCACACTTTTCCATGGCATTCGAGCAATGCCATGTCTATAAGGTTCGAGGGCCTTGCAAGGGTCTTACACTAGGTACCAGTTATGATCTTATAGCCACTCCTAACAAGTATAACACATGCCATATTGTGATAGGTAGTGGTGTTACACCATGAGTAAGAACGGAATGTGTAATTTGTCTTAAAAACTATCAAGTCATGGAAAGACGAACACGAGGAAGGTCACCGTTCCAAAGAGAAAGAAAAGGATACAGGAAGGAGCCAGCAACCAACTATCTAACTCCACCGTAGCGCGCGTCACCCTCCAGCTACTACGTCAATGAAGAACCCAAGACTTTATAGTTTGAACAAGCTAAATATGCTTAGGTAGAAATTGACTCCCTATTTAGATGCTTATCTACTGTTATCAAACACAAGGGTCTGGATCCCGCTCTACCATACCTGGAGCGGTATATTGATAACATTTCACCATTCATATCGACGTACATATTATACAACATGCGCGATTGATATGGAGAACATGGCGACATTCATATTGACAAAATATCAATAATATGGATGACACATATCGAGCATCCCACTCCAACTACAGTGGAGCGGCATACCCTTATGAAGGGCCATATAATATTTATATTTTATATGGTTCATTGGAAAAAAATTTGCAAGGTACCCTTAAAGGCATTCCTAAAAAAAATATTTGAAGAATCCCTCAATAGAGGACTATATATATACAATGGCGGACCTAATCAACGACAATTGTGGCCAGCTGCCCACACTTAACAAAAAGCTTCAACCCCAGCTTCCCACACTTACAAAAAAGCTTCAACCATATAATCCCACCCAAATTCACAATTTTTAATTATTTTTAGGTCCTTAAGTGGAGCCCCCACATGGCTCATTCAATACATACACTTTAAGCTCAAAGCTTATATTAAAAAGAAAATCCTAAACCCTATGTTAAAAAAAAATAAAAGGAATAGAGGTCCCACCAAATTCACTCTAATTCTGTGGAGAACTCAGCTGCCAAACTCGTTATTTGACAGAAGTCTACAACCCAACAAATCAAATTCGCTACTTCAATTGATTTTACAGGTTACTACTTAGTTGTTTTTTACAAACTAATTTCATTATATTCTTATTTATATGCATTTAATTTGTACTAATGATTGATTATATATATATATATATATATATATATATATCTTCATGAAAAATAATATAAACTATATTTATGACAATTATGGAAAAATATTTTAAAAGAAAATATGAGTTGGAGTTGTCAAGACCTATTGGGAGAAGTGATGATAGTTCAAAACAAAGTCGCATAAAAATCAATATGTCAAATCTTCATTCTGATCTTGGTTTACGAACTCGGATTTTAGATTATAATCCGAACATTTGTTTCAATGAGGCCAACACTGAGTCGTTACTTTGCTTGGCATGCTTTAGTCCAAATGATTCATTTTCTTCTTTTAACAAGCAAAAGCTCATTCGGCTTGCTCAACTTTACCCGAATTATTTTTCTACAGAAGAACTTAAGGTACTTAAAGATAGAGGTGTCAAACGGGACGGGCCGGTCCAACACGGCACTAGCCCAGCCCGTTTAAATGAGGCACGGCACGACACGAGCATGAATAGTAATGGACCGTGCTCAGCACGGTACGAAAACTTGGGCCGGGCCGAGATCAAAAATGAGGTCCAATGGACCGGGCCAGCCCACGGCCCGACATGGGCTAGGCTTGGCCCGAGCCCGCTTCAAGCACGACACGAGCCCAAACCCGCTTCAAACACGGCCCACTTAACTTTTTTTTTCTTTCTCAAATGTCAAAATGCAAAAATTTGACATCTAATATCATTGTTTATATTATTTTTTTATTTTTTATAATCATAAACATATATTTGATGTCTTTCATTTTAGGGAAATTTCTTGGATCCTTAATTAATTAAACATATCAACTAAAAATTAATTTAACAACATTGGACTTGATATCTAATCAGTACATATGACATATACGCTTCTCTTATAATCAAAGCAAGACATTTCTTCACATATAAAATAATAAGTTGTTTAAAGATGAAAAGTTGAAGTGGACTTTGTGGAGTTGTACACTTTTTGCCCTTTTATATTGTTTGGATGTTTGATTCATTCATGTTTTCAAATAATTCATCATTTCTTGCCTCTAATTATATTTTTAATATTTATAATTTGAATTATCAAGTGAAAAAAATTCAAATTAAATGGGTTGGTTCTTGGGCCCGAGTATGGCACGAGCATGGGCACGGTACGAGCATGGCCCGATCCGTTTCAATGTGGACATGGGCTTTGGGCCGGGCATGGATCAATGATTTTACTAAATGGGCCGGCACAGTACTTCCCGATAAATTAAATGGGCCGGCTCGGCACGGCCCGTTTGACACCTCTACTTAAAGATCAACTTCAAACTTCTATTGATGATATGCATTCAAACACCAACTTTTCAGGATTACAAGGTATTGCTACTCTTGCAAAAAAAAACTAGTTGAGACAAAAAAGGACAAGGCATATCCACTAGTTTATCTTCTCATAAAATTGGCATTAACACTTCCAATTGCAACAGCTTTAGTAGAAATGGAATTCTCTGCTATGAACATTGTGCAGAACAGGATGCGTAATCGAATGGGAGACCAATGGATGAATGATTGCTTGGTAGTATATCTTGAAAAAGACATATTTAATAATATTAATAATGATCTTATTATGCAACATTTTCAGAATATGAAAAGTCGTCGAGGACAATTGTAAATTTACTTATTAGACATTGCTATTAATATTCAAAGTTTGAAATATTTTTTGTTTGATTATGTATTGGTTGAATTTTTTTTAAGCCCCCAGATGAACGAAAGTTTGGATCCGCCACTATATATATATATATATATATATATAGAGAGAGAGAGAGAGAGAGAGAGAGAGAGAGAGCTGAAATGAACAGATGTTTATTCCATGCTCCAATTTATTAATTTCAGGATCTTCAAGGCTTTAATAAATTATACTGAATGAACAGATGTTTATTCAATTGATACAACAAATTTCAGCGTATGTAACCAAAAATGGCCCACATAAAGAAATCACAAGTAACATATCTCGTGTATGAGTATGACAACAAAATTAAATAATTATTAAACCATATAATAAGTTGCATGAAAGCTGCAAAGACAACGTCCATGCTAAGCCTCTTATTCTCAACGTCCATGATAAAACTCTCTCTTGCAGCAATGATTTCTTTTACCAATCTATAACCTGCAATGCGAAACAATATTCACAATTAAAAAAAAATGAACAGTTAAAAGTTCAATAAACATGATTTCTAGGAATAGGAGTTAGAGAAATGTATGCATAAACTTCTAATTAGGTCACACCCTTACATGAAGAGAAGAGAAATTCAACTTGTTTAGTAAGGAGTGGGTGGTGGAGGAGACGCGTAATCATAAGGTTTGGGAGGTGAAGGAGATGGTGGAGGCGGTGACTTGTAGACATAAGGAGGAGGTGGGGATGGGGATGGAGGTGGTGGCGACTTGTAAACATATGGAGGTGGTGGTGATGGAGATGGTGGTGGTGGTGACTTGTAAACATATGGAGGAGGTGGTGATGGAGATGGGGGTGGTGGTGACTTGTAAATGTATGGAGGTGGGGGGGGATGGAGATGGGGGTGGTGGTGACTTGTAAACGTATGCAGGTGGGGGTGATGGAGAAGGTGGGGGTGGTGATTTATATACGTACGGAGGAGGAGGTGATGGAGATGGTGGTGGTGGTGACTTGTAGATGTAAGGTGGAGGAGGTGATGGTGATGGAGGAGGAGGTGACTTGTACACATATGGTGGAGGAGGTGACGGTGAGGGAGGTGGTGGTGATTTATAAATGTAAGGAGGGGGTGGGGATGGGGAAGGAGGAGGAGGTGACTTGTAAATATATGGTGGGGGAGGTGATGGTGAGGGTGGTGGTGGTGATTTATAAATGTAAGGAGGAGGTGGGGATGGAGAAGGAGGAGGTGGTGACTTGTAAATATAAGGAGGGGGAGGTGATGGAGATGGAGGTGGTGGTGACTTGTAAACATATGGCGGAGGGGGAGATGGTGAAGGTGGTGGTGGTGACTTATAAATGTAAGGAGGAGGTGGGGATGGAGAAGGTGGTGGCGGTGACTTGTAGACATAAGGAGGGGGAGGTGATGGTGAGGGTGGTGGTGGTGATTTATAAATGTAAGGAGGAGGTGGGGATGGAGAAGGAGGAGGTGGTGACTTGTAAATATAAGGAGGGGGAGGTGATGGAGATGGAGGTGGTGGTGACTTGTAAACATATGGTGGAGGGGGAGATGGTGAAGGTGGTGGTGGTGACTTATAAATGTAAGGAGGAGGTGGGGATGGAGAAGGTGGTGGTGGTGACTTGTAGACATAAGGAGGGGGAGGTGATGGAGATGGGGGTGGTGGTGATTTGTAAACATAGGGAGGTGGGGGGTGATGGAGATGGAGGAGGTGGTGACTTGTAAATGTATGGTGGAGGAGGAGATGGTGAGGGTGGTGGTGGTGATTTGTAAACGTAAGGAGGAGGCGGAGATGGTGAAGGTGGTGGTGGTGACTTGTAGACATAAGGTGGAGGAGGTGAAGGAGATGGAGGTGGTGGTGACTTGTACATGTATGGTGGTGGAGGTGATGGTGAGGGTGGTGGTGGTGATTTATAAATGTAAGGAGGGGGTGGTGATGGAGAAGGAGGTGGCGGTGACTTGTAGACGTAAGGAGGGGGAGGTGATGGAGATGGTGGAGGAGGGGACTTATAAATGTAAGGAGGGGGTGGTGATGGAGAGGGAGGTGGAGGTGACTTGTAAACATATGGAGGAGGAGGTGATGGTGAAGGTGGTGGTGGTGATTTGTAGTGATACGGTGGAGTTTTTTGGTGGTGATACCATGGCGGGGATGACTTGTAGTAATCTGGTGGTGGAGGAGATGAATAAGCATAAGGCTTGTCATCACTAGCTGCTACATTGGTGGCTATGAAGCATATAGCCAAGGCAAAAACCAGGCTTGGCCAAAGATTGGCCATTTTGAGCAAACTCTAAATCACTGAGATCAAAGGGTTATTTGTGAATGATAACTGAGGAGGAGTTCGCAGCTTATATAGTGATCCCTTCAAAAACAGAAGCAGTTGTTTAATGTTGTTTGAAGTTTCCAACCTCTAGCGAACCAATAACACAAAATCCTGCAGATTTTCTCATTTCTTTGTCCAAATATTAAACAATGGGTAAATTACTCAAATGGTCCTCAAACTTGTACTCGATTTACATTTTGGTCCCTCAATTAAATTATTAGTCCAAATGGTACATAAACTCTATATTAATCGCTCTATTGGTCCTACCGTTACATTTTGTCAATGTTGCTATTAAATATGAGGGCAATTGGTCATTTCGTATGTTAAAATAAATAAATATTGAAAAATGAAATAAAAACTCTCTCTCTCTCTCTCTCTCTCTCTCTCTCTCTCTCTCTCGTTTTCCACAACCCATCAGAGTGGCACCAAGAACTGGAATTCCAACAACTGCACTTAAAACCAGATGCTCCAGAAGTGTTGCATTTCCAATTTTTGCACCTTCAATGAGCTTCAAGCCCACTACAACGTCCTCTCCTCCTTCAATCTCACCTGGTCTGACCTCGATTCCCACTTCACCTCCATCCAAGACTCCCTTAACCAAAAACTCCAGCTCCTCCAAACCCTCGAGTCCCAATCCTCAAATCCTTCTTCTTCTATACCCCAAGACCCCTATTCATCAAACCCTCCATCTCAGAAACCACAAGACCCTTCTTCTTTTTCATATCAGATACCAAAGGACCCGTCTTCTTCGTCGAATTTACCGACCCAGATAGCAAAAGACCCGTCTTTGTCATTGTTGACATTGGCCCAGATAACAGAAGACACCAAAACACCAACCCAAATAACAAAGGACCCACCTTCTTCATCAATTTCGTCGACCCAGATGGTAAAGGACCCTTCTTCATCAAACCCTCCGACCCGGAACACGGTTGAGCTTGGTACGAGTCTTCAGTCGAATTCAGTTCCTCCTCGGCCAGAGTTGGTGGCATTTTGTGAGCGAATGGATGCAATGGGGTTGAGAAAGTATATGAATGAGACCTTGGATAACCGAAATACCATCTGGGCCACGCTTCTGGGAGCTATACAGTACCCCAAGGTCTGTGGGAATGAGGGAGAAGAAATCGAAGGGGGGGTTGGGTCTCATTATTTTTTTTCTTTTTTTCTTCAATTATTTTCTAATTTTTTATTTGTTTTAACCCTATTTTATTTGTTAATTATGAAAAGTCGTATTTACCCTAAAATTTGGTTATGTTTAACAGAAAATTAGACGGTTGGATCAAATGAGCGATTAAAATAGAGTTTATGTACCATTTGGACTAATAATTTAATTGAGGAACCAAAATGTAAATCGCATACAAGTTTGAGGACCATTTGAGTAATTTACCCATTAAACAATTGGATAATGGTATACCACTTGCCTTCTAGCCTTGCACAATAGTCTTCGAGCATATGCACCTTGAAACGGTCTAGATCAAATAATGCAAAACGTGTTGCAGTACTGAGAAAACTTATAAAATACATAAAACAATCACACTGGTTGACAAATAAATCGTGAATATATAAATAATTATGAATTTGTATGAGGAAGTAGTTGAGATTAGGTTCATTTTAGGAACCTTCGGACGGAATTTAGAACGTATCAACATTCGTTGGTGTTAAAATATAAATCAGTCTCATCAGCAATCTGATTCTGAAGTAGTCTTGCAAATTTACTTATACATACCTGCACTGCATATTTTATAGCAAATCATTGTCACTGAAGTCTAACAGCCAATAAGCTCATTGGCAAAAAATAACAAATGCCTGCATATTTTCTCACCAGAATTTTCCAGCCAGCACTAATATGATGAAGGCTTCCCTGCAAATTGCCAATAAAGTTTCAGTTTAACGTTTTCCTGTTTGTTTAATGGTTTGTGTAGATTAACCGAGTATTAGGTTCAGCTTTCCCTGTCACAGATGTATAAAGTCAATTTGCTCCCTTTGTTTGTTTGTTTATTTTTCTTCTTTTTTTAATATGACTTGTGTTTTTTCTACAAGGAGGTCTTAGCAAATTAATCATGTTACAATGGCATCATATGAAATGCATTATTAGAAAAAAGTACTAACATGTAAGGAATTTGTACTAAACTATTAAAAAAAGCTTTCTTGAGTCATAATGTATAAACACATTACTCATGAAACTGTCCAACCTAAAATCCTATACAACCTACAAAAGGCCGAGTCCAAGCATTTTTATTGAGTTAAAATCCGATACAAATATTCTACAAAGCCTTCCCAAAATTTGAGACCACTACAAAGGTGTCATGGGGGATTGAATTTGAGACCACTCGTCCGTAAGTCAAGGCTCTTTTCCACTGTATTAGACCCCGTTAGCGAGCTTGCATCTTTTGGCACACTATCGAAGCTATGTGTTTCCAAATTATAAAACTAAATTTGTTATTTCTTTATTCAAGTTTATGGAATTTTTTTCCCCAGAAGTTTATGGATTGGGTAAACATGGTTTTACATTTGCATCTAGAAGGCAATATATGCAATATGAGGAAAACTCTTCATATGGATGAAAGCAAAAAAAGCATGAACTTTGGATTCAAACGAAAACAAATTTATGTTTTTCGAAGGACAAAAGAAAAATTACTACAATTCGGCCCTCTCCTAATATAGGGAGCTACAAGAATTAGTTAAAGAGAACAAAAATGAAAATAAGAGTAGGAAATTACTCAAAGTTTCTCAGAGAAAAGAAATAAACTAAAAAGGGTTGTAAATCGTTGTTTCACACATAAGTCTTCACAAACTGAATAATTTTTTTCTGTAGAACCATCGTGCCAAATTCACAAAGAATGAAATAAATTGGCAATACATCAAGATAAGGAAGTTTTGTTTTTGTTGGTGAAGAAGATAAGGTCATGTATTGGTTATATATTAAGGAAAGAATTAAAATATAAGTTCAACTGCAAATGTTATGTCATGCCATGTTCATTAGGAAATGTCACGCATGATATGACAACTTGGCTTATGATTATTGTTTTTAAATTACCCGCAGTTGCAGCCTGCACTGCATCTGGGACTTGTTCATCACCGCAGCTGTCTCTTGCTTGGTTGTGGCATGCATAGTGGAATGCACAAAGAGAAATGTGGAAGAAGCAAAGTTATGTGTTTTATGAACAAATATATGCTATGGTCAGTCGTCTATATGTACATGGAAACTGTTTATGCATGTAAAGTGTATGCACATGGAAACTGTTTATGCATGTAAAGTGTATGCACAAGCGAGCAATTTATAACTGTTAATGCATGGAAATCGATCTGATCAACAATAAAAGACCACCACGTGAGCAACTGACCCTAACAAAATTTTACACAAGATGAAAAGATTTTTCATTACATTCACACTCTAAAGATCCAAAAAGACAGAATTTCTCATTTCCTAATGCTTCAGAAGGAAAACAAAAACAAACAAAAGAACCGCCACTGGCGACTAATTTGAAAAATTCATGCATTCCAAATTATGTTACGTCAATTACCTACTAGATACTTGAATACTGTCTCCTCCTCATTCTCAAAAAAAATAAAATAAAAATATTGACTCCTTAGAAAAAAGAGAATGAAAACGACCAAGTCTATTGAAGAGATGGTGATGATAATAATAACAATGAGAGAAGGATAGTAAACTGAAGGTTTCCTGATACCAAATAATGTCACCATAATACAAAACTATTCACAATTATTGCTTTTTATTATAATCATTTAATCATGATAATACTTCTGATTTACACATATTACATGCATATCTTGTAATTGGTTGGTTAGAGAATATAGAGTCTGGTAGTCTGTACAGTGGTATATACCCATGGTGTATGCTAAATACAGGAAAACAGAAAAGTAGTCTATACCAGTGGTGTATGCTAAATACGGGAAAAGAGAAACTAACAATCAAATACTAAGCTTGGCGCGGAAGTCTGAGCTAAATATTCCTGCAGTAATTTCATCCAAACAAGCCATTCGTATTCGTTCAGGCGTTGCTGGATTATCTAGTGGAAACCACTCCTTAGACCCTACTTCCGCTCTCGCAGCTATGACTGCATCTTTGATGGCAAAAAAGACAGCCGAAGCCAAGAAAAATGGTGGCTCACCAACTGCTTTAGATGAGTGGATCGCCGTCACATTTGGATGTCCCTGTCAATTAGCAAAGAAAACGTCAAACAAGTCAAGACGGTTCCTTGCTTTAGGTTGAAATCAATCATTAAAGCCAAGTAAATTCAATTTCTATAATTACAAATGTAAATTAAAGAATTACAGCATAACTTAGCCCTCGAAAAAATGTTGGGTAACCTGTTTTTAAACTGTATGGCATAACGTAGCATCGAAAAAATAAAAACAGATAGGGAGGGGGAGGGAGGTTTGATGTTCTAATAAATGAAATCCTAAACAGCTTCCATCCAGGTTTGATAATTTTAAATTTTAAATTTTGGGATAGGATACACAATGGATATATTAAAATTGGGAAGTACAATCAAAGTGGATCGGGAGTCCTCACCCTGTAACTACAAGAAACATAATATCGAGAGCACAACAAATAACATAACAGCAGCTATCCTAACAGAAAACAGAAAAGTAATCAGCCAATCTAAATAGAAGCTTTTGAGAGAGCTAAATAATTTCCCTAAATTCATGTGTTCTCTTTTCTTTCTCCTTTATTTTCCTTTTTTTTTTGCCGCCCTGCACAATTATGCACTTCTATTTGGTTCAAGGATTTCTACATAATAATTAATCAACCAACCACATTAAGCCCCATTTTCTCACAATATATTTAATCAACCCCAAACCATTTTTTTACGGACACCACAGACAAAAATTCCCGACACCATCTTGCATCAAGCACATAGTCTGGTAAATTACAAAAATTCCCGACACCATCTTGCATAAAGAAGTTGTCAGATGACATGTTAAGACAGATATACTGAATCCCACCCATAACTTGATCAGACAAATTAACTTTCAGAAGAAATTTATAATTTATAAATGCCCTTACAGGGTAATGAGCATACCTTCAGAAGTGAAACGCTAAATTTGAAGGGGACATCATTTATGGAAGGAATTTTGTAATTTCCAGGTCCACATGTGTAGAGGCAACCTGGTGAGATCCACTTATGAGCAGAATCACCCCACTTAAGTTCTTCTAGAGCTACCCATCCCAAACCTGTATAAAGGCTCCTTCGATCTGCATTAGAAGCATAGCATAATTGATAAGAACATTAAACGGAACAACTACTCTAGATTATTAGTTATTGCAATCGAAATGAAATATACCACCTTATTCAACCATCCCTTCCCCAATTTTATAAAACAACACTGAACAACAGCAAGATTGACATTCACAAACTAGATCAGGAATTTGTTAGCATGTTCATTAGTTTAGATGACAACAGCAATATCATGAATAGTTTACCAACTAATACTTAACATCAGTAGCAGCTCATACAAGCATGTTGCATGGACATTTCATCATTCGGCCAGAAATAAAAATTAAATCTCCATTAGGTTCTTAAATTATCTCCATTTTCTCACAAGAAATGGGATCATTGTGGGCCCCACTAGAAGTTCTAACCCTATTTACGTCAATGCTTGAGTCTGTTTCTGTAGTATATCTTACTTTCTAGGAAAGTTATTCTTATAATCCTGTTGCAACAAACATTCCAAAAAATGGGCTTACTTAATGGTAACTTGAGAGTGAATGTAGTTTTCTTTTATAAAGATGATTCTGTTGCAAGTTGCAACAAAAAATCCTCAAGAATGAGGTTCACTGTAGCTTGAGATAGGGTTAAAATTCCCATATTTTTCACGGACGTTTATTGATAAGTAAAAGATTTTGACATTTTAACGAAACTGATAAGGAAAAGGGGAGAAAAGCACCTGCCCAACATCGATTGCTGGGTTGAGAGAGTGTCCAAGATCCAAGAATATGTTTGCCACCCTAGTGTGAAAATCTCCAGTCAATGTGTCAACTTCAACCTCAGCAAAAGCAGCCCCATAGGTGAAGTATCTGAACGGGTTCCCTTTACCAGTCGTCCAATCAAAGTCAATTTCAGGTGTAAAGTAAAACCCATGTGCAGAAAGATCTATCCGCGCCACATAGCATGCACTTGCAAGCTGACAATAATTGTGAAAAACGAAGGTAACATAAATTTCGTATCATCAAAAATTCTCAGTGCAAGATTGCTTGCACAAAAGATCCCATGCACTGTCCTTTGGAACTAACACATGAACAACAAATTTCAACAGACTATCTATAAGATTCAAAACTTCAAAAGCAGTTCTTTTATCACTTATTCACTTTTTCAATTCCCATGTGATACAACCATGTTAGCCACGCATCTTCGATGTTTGACGAAGAATTTAAAACAAATGAAAGAGAGAGGACACCATGTTTAAGCATTTGGTTGGTTTTATACAGTACATAATCAAGAAATCATCATACTGTGAATGATACTCTTAGGTAAAGCTTCAAAATTGATTCCAAAGCGAGACAAACAAAATCCAGCATTAAATGGTGAAATCAGAGATGTCAAATGGAGAATCAGATTACTCAACACCTGTCTCTTACACGAATGATATAGTTGGAATTTGGAGCAAGGTGTTTCCAGTATTCAGATTCAATATAAGTGCCTAAACATGTAAAAACTTGGTAGAACATGACAAAAGATAACAACAATAACAATTATCAACTACGCCATCAGAAATCACCTTTTTATAAAGTTAATCAAGACTTATGCAAATAACCCAAAAGGGAAGGAATGGTCACTGAAGTTTGTGGCTGATAAACTACTAAGATCAAAAATTCAGGTTTAACAATTGATAATCTCATACAACAAGAAATTTACGTTGGACATTTAAATCTTTCTAACCAACATTTTCAGTCTCTTTCATGGCATTAAATTGATTGCCAACATCACAACAATCTGAAAATGCTTATTTTACTATTCTCCTGACAGTTTTATATTTATTGAAATACTTATAATACATTAAAACTGTTTTCCTCTCCTCTTTTTAATTGTAATTATAAGTGACTTCTTTGTTTTGGGAACACTTCAGATAGTAACTTCTACACCATCCAAAATTGTTACAGTCACTACTCCTCAGGGGAAAGGACATGAACTCTGCTTTGAAAGAAAAGAATCACAAAATATACCATGCTGTATTATGTGAGCAGAAACTAGGACAACATGAGTACCTCAGCAAAAGATGTGAAATTTTGTTGTGAAGCAATAGGCTCCATGCGTGCCTTAATTTGCTCACATGCATCCAGAACTGCAGCTCCATACATGTCAGAACTCGCAGAAGCTGCTGTTGGTGATGAATTAGGAACCTAATTTGGCAGCAAACATGAAGACAACAAAATATGAGCATGGGCATCAGGTGTTTAGGCATACACAAATAATAAAGCAATAGAAATGGAAAGGGAATCTAAATCAGTTACTCCTACCAGAAAACCTTTCGAATATTAATTGAATGGCAATCTAGCCATAGCCACAGATAATTACAGGCTCAACTTTGTTAGATACATTCTCTTAAATTTTAATACTATCAAAAGTTATTCCAACATAATTGCAGCAACAACACTTCAGCAATACCCTGACATGCTCATGCAATAAACTTCTTGGAGAATCTAGAATCTCACATCGGGAAATCTAAGCCTCACAAAGTCATCTATAGATATTGGACCCCTTTGCTTGTTGCCAATTAGTTTTGGGTTGGATGCCCTAATTCTAAAATGGTATGGGAGCATGTTCCATTCACGTGTTGGGCCCGACTTGTGCCCAACTTATGTGTTGGGCCTATTGAATTGCGTGTTGGATAATGTAAAATCCCACATTAGGAATCTTAAGCCTTGCATAGCAATTATAAGAACTTGGGCCTCTCCACTCATTACCAATTGGTTTTAGGTTGGATCTCTAATTCTAACAAAGCTTAAGAATCACTTGAGAAAGGCTTCTCCCCTATTATCCCCATCTTACATGTTTAAAAATGTTTATACATCAAATCTTTTTACTTTAGCTTTAGCTGATTAGATGAACCCCCGTGCATTTTACTGTACTTCATCTCACATTAATCCATTGTGATTTCAAAATACATATCTGATGGTTGACCTTTCTAAGAATGAGAGAACTAGACCTTTCTAATATCTGATGAGTAGAAACAATATGCAAAATCAAGGCAATATACCAAAGTGGCCCTTTTTTACTTCAAGATAATGAAACACTGTCAGCTACCTTGTCAGTACTTGTCTCTGATATAAAGACAGAACTGAGAGGGATATTGAAGGCAGAAGCAGCGACCTGAGCAACTTTTGTATGCAAACCTTGCCCCATCTCAACACCTCCATGTGTGACTAAAACAGTTCCATCCGTGTAGACATGAACAAGAGCACCTGCCTAAGGCACATTTAGCATACCTGATCAGGATTCTGATTGCATGATTACGTGGTATATAAGAAATTAAAATAATGGAATCAATTTTGATAAAAGAAAATAGAAATGCCCATTAAAATGGAACACAAATTAACTTACTTATGTAGCAGCAGTTCGATTTCTATAATCACAATGAGAGAGGAAGGGGTAAATGCATCTCTTAAATTTCGAACACTGATAACATGATGTAAAATTATCCAAACTATAAATCTGACAAAGGCTTGTCACAATACTGAGGCTTCCAAATCTATAAGATCAACTTGGATGGCTTTTGCACCCAAGTGGAAACTCTCCAGTTTCAAATCGGATGGAGTTCATTGTTTTAGGTGAGAGAGTTACGGTGGAATATATATGTAGCATCCTATAGGCTATAGACAGTTGATATACTTGAAAAAGACAAAATACTGACATCATAGGAAGACATTTTAAGTAGGATGCCTATGACAGAAAGTTCATATCCTTTTCAGTAACGCAAAATTCAGAATCAAGAGGGAGTGTTATGTCCAGCAATACATCTTATACTAGAATAAACCATTAAAAAATCCTGTACTTGAAAACTCTATGTTCTTAGCGTGTTTTAGACAAAAGATGGTTAAGTCCGAATAAAATCCTGTATTTGTCAAAGCTCTAGTTTTCTAAGAGGTAAGAGGGAGAGAAATCAATTAAATCTGAAACCAAATAACATTTTGTGAATATTACCTGGTTCATAAGCTTTAATGTAAATGATATGCCAAACTTCGTTGGAACCATGGCAACACCACGCTTCCTCCACCGATTTTGAATATTAAATTGGTCAACTTCGTAGCGAGCTTTTGAAAATTCACAAGATAACTTTAGTTCACTCCATAGCGGACCCAGTGTACAGTGTTGAAGTTGTTGACCATAATGCAATATTGACCCTTCACCTTGAAAATTAATTTCCTGAAGGAAAATTACAGGCTTGTATCAGAAGGAATATGATGGTTACGGAGTAAAGGTGCAAGTGCAACATAAGAACGACAACCTGATAAGATTTCTTAACTTACTCTTATCTCTTCGGGGCTTTTTTTGAGTTCTGCAGCAATCCTTTGAATCCAATTTTCAGTAATAAGCATACCTTGAGGACCACCAAATCCTCGAAAAGCAGTGTTACTTGGAATGTTTGTGAAGCAAACCCTTCCCACAATCCTCACATTTGGAATCTCATAGACATTATCCGAGTGAAACATAGCACGTTCAAGCACAGAAAGGGACAAATCTAGTGAATTTCCACCATTATTGTAGATTTCAAGATCTAGTGCCAACACCTTTCCCTCATTTGTAAATCCAACCTATGTCAAATTACATATTCCATCAATACCTTACATCACATGTTATGTAAATTTAACAAAGCAAAAAAATTAAAAGCCACCAAAACAACAACAGCATAATTATTGACAATAAAATTCAATAAGAGGAAGTAAGGCCCTTCTCCTTCTCCATCTTCATCTCCATTTTTTCCTTTCAAAAAAATAAAATAAGGGAGCTTTTCATACTACTCCACAACCCCTCCAAAGAAATACTCTTTGAGCAAACAATAATAAAATCAGGTTACAGAAGTTCTGTTACTACAAGGTAAAGGAACCATAGAAGAACCCAAATTGTTACTAGATACCAAAGTCCCACTATACAGCATGAGAACTCTTTTCTTAATTTCTTTTATATAGCTTAGCTTTTATCTGAGAAAATAATGAATAAGAAAAAAAAAGTGCAAAAACAGAAAAAGTTTCTGCCAACATCAGATTGTAAAACATACAAGTAGGACATAAATGTTGATGTCCAACAGAAAAATCCAATTATAGCAAAATAAGTCAACCTTGTACTTTCCAAGAAAGCTATGGCGTTGCCCAGTTATCATCATGTCTGTATCACGGTCTAATGTAATTTTAACTGGACGATTTAACAGATATGATGGTACAGAGGCTGCAGCAGCAACAAAAGCTGATCTAGTCTCCTTGCCACCAAAACCACCACCAATCCGTTTAGTTTTACAAACTACTTTTGACATTGGAAGACCAAGAACATGAGAAACGTATTTCTGATGCTTCTGAGGGGCCTGCACATTGACGTAATCCCATTACATTTCTGTTAAAATAAACATCATAGACATTTGATTGACACTAGTCCCTAACAAACTTTTGGACAAAACACTCTGCAATCACATAAATACTTGTAATACATAAAACCAGTATTTAAGGTGCAAGAATTAACATGAAGAAAGGTTGAGGGAGAGAGAGAGATTACAGTGTCTATGCACAAATATTAGAAAGAAGTTGGAAAGCTATACAAAAGGCAAGCCCAAGCCGAAAAGGAAAGGGTGAGTGAACCCTAGGTGGTTAAGGTGGCTAGGTGTAAAAGCTTCTTCCACCAGGGTAGACTACTTAAAAGCTGAATCACACTAACATCTTTATGGTCTCCAAGGGTCTTGGCCTCAATGAATATGATGCAATTTCACCAAATATGTCGCTGCAGTGTTCCAAACAAAGTCATCTTCAACGTATTGACCAATACATTGAAAGGGACATCAGTGATAGGTTAGCTTCTTTGTGCATGTGGGCGTGCCAGTTTGCCAAGTAATAGATAATGTCATGATTGTCAGTGAGCTTCCACATGTGATGAGGGGGAAGGATGGTTTCTTATATGTTTAAGGGTGCATGAATTGTTTATTATATGTCATTTTCTTTACTGTCAAACTGACAGAGGGCAGAAATTGCAAAACAGAGCAACATTATGGTGGACATAGTAGAGTTTTGAAGATCAGGGTGCAAAGAAGAAAAACAACTCAAACCACAGGGGTGTAAAGTGTAACTAACCCTTTCATATTCCTATATATCCAATAAACACATGCTAGCTGCTTACAAGACCCGCTGGCTAACTATGGTTGTCTCAAAAACCAGACTCCTTCCTACACACGCTGCTTAAAGCAAATACTTCCCTAAGTGTTTCACTAATTGGACGATGGCTTCTGAATAGAGTAGAGTCTTACAAGCATGGCTTCATGTTACAGGGCACATATAAGGGTAAGAGATAACCCATGCTTATGTAAACCGCATAGGTTTTATTAGTTTCTATTACCAAGGAGGGAGGATGTCCAACATGTAGCTAATTTAGTTGATCATTAAATATTCATTGGAATACAAGGATATTTTTTAGCAATACTTTGGACCTAATGGACCCCAACCCATTTTAGAAGTGCCCTTGAGCAAACTGGAAGTCTCTTTTTTATTTAAAAAAAACTTATCAAGAAAGGAAAAAGGTACAACTAAATACGGGCACTTGGGTCATATCTAAACTGATTCAAGCAGTAATCTTTTGAGGGATTTATAAAAAACCTGAGTGGATGAGATCATATGAACTTCGTTGCCACCATCCATTGTCCATACCACACTGCTTTGTGGTTCCAAATAGAAGTGTTCCTGTCCTCCCACTCGAACTTCCCCCACTATGACATTCTCACATTGACGTGATTGAAAGCAAAGATCCACATCCCCTTTCCTAAAACACCTCTCTGTATTAGGATGGTAACTATTGGCATTGATGGCATCCAGTATTGATAAGATGGCTGGGAGCTCTTCATACTCAACAAGAACCTTCCTTGCTGCTAGTTTTGCATTTCATGTGTATCAGCAACTACCACTCCAATAACCTGCATAAAAAAACCATGGATAAAATCATAAAAGAGGAGAATCGGTTAACACAGCACTAAATATACCATACAAGGAATAATTTCCTCATGCCTATATAGCATTTGATAAATGCTCAATATATTTTCCATGTCATTTCTTGTGATAAGTCAACATTCTGAATTGTAGAAATATCTTTAGAATACTGCAAACCATCAAGTGATGTTTTTTTATGGGTCCATTTTACACCACACATCATTCTAAAAAGAGTTAAGGATTCCATTACATTGTGGGCTAGAAAGAGAAAGAGATTTATTAACCATCATACCTGACCAACACAAGAGACAAATTCTGAAGCAAACAGTTCCTCGTCGTAAACAATGGTCCAATTTTATTATCAGCTGGAACATCGTTAGCAAAAAAACATTCCTGCAAATCCAGGTGATAACTTTGCTCCAGAACCATCGATTGCAAGTATACGGGCATGAGGCTTTCTGCTGAGTATTAAAGCAGCATGCAAACCATTATGAGGCAATGGTGTGTCATCAGAATATTCTGCCTCTCCTGTAACCTGGTAGAAATTATCAAATCAGCACAAACTTCATAATGCTACTCTCTACAAGAAAAAAAAACTCATGCACTGTGCACAAAATTAAACTGATTGACAGGGCAAAAAACCCTTGATGCCATTTAGTATCACATTCAATATTAGCCTGGCAGTAGAGAAGATTTATCCTGTCCAAATCTCAAATGTCATTGTCAACGATCTTCATCCTTGTGCACTTTGATTTTCTTCCTCTGAGTTCAGGGACTGGTCTTTCATCTTATTTATTCCGATTGGAATGCTGTTGTCATGTAATTCTGTTTTGTTGTTTTGCTCTTAGTCATGTTTTTACTTGTTTTAGAAGTAGATTAAATGGATTTTTTTTCGGGAACACCCTGTTCCCTGTGTTGTGATTATTAATGAAAGCTGTGTTTCTCATATAAAGAAGAAAAAAAAATCATAATAGCCCATTCCTTAAGGCTGAAGGTTGACCTCACAATTTTTTTCATTGGTTGTCTCATTACAGTAGGAACTAAGAAGTAGACTTTAACAAGAAGACAACCACAGACATCATGTAACACTAGCTCACATTCAAATATAAATGAATGTGAGAGTGGTTCACGCCTGGAACCTGGAATTGCTTGAATTTTTTTATCTTTTTACAATTGTAATCTCACAAGAATGGTAAGTCTGACACTAGTTTTTGATAGGCATTGAAGGGTTACGGCAGTCTGTTCTCAAGGAAGAAAACTGTTAGATGTACCTAAGGCATAGCAGCGAGATAGAAGTTGTTTTCTTTTCCTTTTCATTCCTTATTTATTACTTCTGGAGAAAGTAAGGAGAGGTCTCAATAACATATTGCTCCGATACCATGTTGAAAAAGACGCTTTAGGAATGGAAAAGATCTTTGTATTTCATATTCAAATGAAATGAGAACCCTGAATTATATAGGATTTCAGGACATAAATTTTTGGTAATCAGCTCTGACTTGGACCTTAATTGAAGCTAACAACGGTGGACTAAGCTCGGCCTTATGCATATGACAGTAACTTTATTTGACCCGAGTTTGCTCCCTTTGCTCCTCCTTTGTTGATTGAAAAATGAAAATATTTTTCAAACCTTTTGGGAAAAATGGTTAACAAAAAAGGGACCTACGCCAACAGAGTTGCAAACTTGTTGCAAGCATTTACAAACCCATCAAACTTTATCTGCATAGACATGATCCAGTAAGTCTCTTCTTCTAGCCCATTATACAACATACTTGATAGCAAAAGAATTAGGTAAAAGAAAAAAAACGAAAAAGATAATGCATACAAATACCAAGGTTCTCAATATCAAATTCTGTTAATCTGGGCTCGAGATAAAAAATAAATAATTGGTATATCAGAAAAGATAAAGTATTATTTCCAGTACAACTAAGCACATACCTGAAGTCTTGCTGATAATGAACCTCAGGAGACCCAACAGCTGTCCCATGTTTTGTAATTTCATAGTCTTGAGTTCCAATAACAGGTGGCCGGTGAAATGATTGTACAGCAGAGAGATGGGGTAATGGTACACTCTCCTTAATGCAATGATCCCCTTCCATCTGATGAGAAACCCAAAGAAAAAATTTGAAGAAAAAGCTAAGGGTCAAAGATTTACGAAACTCCACCATCCCACCAGGAGCATCATCCTTGAGCAATACATCTTTTTGCAGGACTTTCAAAGCACCCTGCAACAGCTCCTTGTTCCAACTCTTTCCAATGAGAAAATCTTTTGTTCTAGTTGCAGAAAGAGAGAGTGGAGCAACTCCACCATAAACAATAGATGCATCAGACACAACCCTACTGTCACCTCTTTCCTCAAGATGAACACGAATTCCAGCATTCACTATCGCTATATCATCATCCCTTCTGTGAGCTTGCTTAAATTCTTTCACATACTCAAAAGGCCTAGTCCAAGGTAAAAATACAGAGAGCAAAATTTCACCACTTGCCAGATCCACCTTACGATAACCCAGGAAAAACTTTTCTGCCAGCGTCGTTCTAATGTTCCCTTTGCAATCAATAATTCGAAACTTTGCTCTAGAGGCCATCCAAAGAGGGTTCAAGTCTGATATTGGACTGGCCGTACATATATTTCCACCCACGCATGCAACATTTCTTATTTGCACCCCAGCAAACCATTTTAATTGTTCAACAAAGGCCTTACAAGATGAAGTTTCATGAACTGCACGTTCTGTTATGACCTTTCTTAAAACCTTAAGTAGTTCAGAAAGTCTTACTGCAGAACCTATCTCTATGCCATCATCCTTGACTTTCAATATACCGAGTTCAGATACATGAGTAACAGAAATCAATACCCGATACTCAATTTTCTTAAACCTCATTTCAATTCCTACCTCAGTATTACCTACCAATAATTTCGCATCTGGGAATTTTTGTTTCAACTCTAGCACTTGTTTAAGTCTCAAAGGTCTAAACCACTTTAACCCACTAAAACCAGTTAAACTTAAATATGTCGATTTTCTCAATAGTAGCTCAGGAGGAAAAATAAACTCCTTGTCTGTGTATGAGCTTCCATCAATTTCACTGTATGAGACAGGTTCATACCTCTCGTTGTCACAAGTACCACTTTCAAGAGTGGTGCATGAACTCTCACTTTTCAATCCACACGAACAGGGCTTTCCAGTTGAAGGGCACACAAACTCACCTCCTTCATGGCTTAGCGAAGATATATCAATGTATGGTGTATCATTTGTTTTGGCAAAGACACGAAAAGCCTCAACAATTGGTCTGTAACCTGTGCATCGACACAAATTTCCTGCAAGGCATTCTTCAATCTGCTCCTCACTAGGTGGTTTCTGACTTGACCTTAACAATGCATACATTGACATTATAAAACCAGGGGTGCAAAATCCACATTGTGAGCCATGAGATCTTGCCAATGATTCCTTGAGAACATGAAAGAAAATAGAAATAGGTGAGACTCTCAATAAGGCAAATTTGGAACTGCGTAATTTGGTTACTATATGATACCCCAAAAGAAAACAAAAATTCAGATATATTTTAGAAAAGCTCTCTTGTAATTTTCAAATAATATGATCAAACAAAACACTATTGCTGGGCTCATTCAACAACACTATTGATGAGAAGAGGATGAGAAAATGGTTCAGGTAACTCCGTCCCCCACTTTCTTTCCTCTCCATTTCTGAAAATACACGTTTAATTCCTAATTAAATCATGAACTAAATATTAATTTTGCATGCATTCTTACGGATATTCTTCACTTTGAGATATGTTCAAGTGAATTCTAGCCTAAATTTAACGCGAGAGAGAGAGAGAGAGAGAGAGAGAGAGTATGAATGAGAGTTCTAGCCTAAATTTAGAGGATTTTCAATTCTTGGAGCACAGCCACTCCCTAATATTCCATGAATGGAGATTCCATAATCGAGAATCCCCCTCCAGGACCTAACCCAATCTCAAAAAGCAATTCAGCATAAAGTGATTTGTCAGATATATTGTGTCGTAGGCTCATAGTCGCATATGATGTTTCTCCGATCAAGATATCCCTTCATTCACCCAAGATATCAACTGAATTATCATAATTGGAAGCATGAAGTGGCAAATCAACTTCTTTGTCTTATGGTATATCTCAGTATAAAGGATGCTACCAAAGATCTGTATTTGCAGTCAAAAAATTCCTTTCTTACGCAACGCAATTAGAGCTGGAACGCTTTAAGCGCATGTTGATACAACTGGAGCAGATTACCAGAATTATTTTCTTTTTTTCTGTTCTATAAATTTTTTCAAAATTGTACAGCACTCTAACTTCACATCTTTTGCGACTTTTACAAAGGTTGCAAACCATGGTGAGTGTGAGCTAAGTGATTTTTAATCCTGGAAATACCTTCACTGCATTGTAGATTACATAATATGCTAAGTGATGTTTAAGCCTACAAAAAACTGTCACCTAATTGTTGGTGAGTGTGAGCTAAGTGATGTCTTTCCCTCTTCAATTTCGTTTGAATACTTCCTATAAAAATCATTCCTACTCATGGTTGCTTACAGAAATACTCCCAAACAGAAGTTCTTAAGAGTTCTTTTACCAAAAAGAAAATGCTTAAGAGTTGTTGACCAAATAAACAAATGCACCTGACAGTGGAATGCACAAAGAAAAAAAAACTAGACAGATACAGAAAAAAGAAATGCAGGTCAATAGGGGAATGTACCTTACAGCTACTGGGTTGTGGGATGCACCTTGGAGCTACTGGGTTGTGGGATGTACCTTGGAGCTACTGGGTTGTGGGATGTACCTTGGAGCTACTGATGATCCCAGCTATGGGGGTTGTGGATTAGGGGCTACTGAAGAAAGGCTGGGAATTTGTTAGGTTTAGAGTAAATATCTGGAGGGATATAGACTTAACAGCAGCTGGGAATTTTGATTTTGTTAAAAGAAAAATCAAAAACCAAGGAGAAATGTTGTTGTTTGACCTAAGTGATTCAGAAATAAATCATGTGCCCAACAAGCATGCTTCAATTGTGCATAATTAGCAAGAGCCATACGCTTCTTTAAAGAGGCGTAATTCTCTTTGCATTTTACTTAAAAGGTAGACAGTAAAAGGTAGCTTTCTCTTCCTAAACTTATTTTTCTAAACTAGGTAATCCTTTACAATAGCATTAGTATAAGACAAAAAGTAATAATGGATACAAACAGAAAAGAAAAAAAAAGAAAAAGAAAGGCAGCATAGATTACTTGAATCGGATGCAAGCCCTGTTTGTGGCTCCCTAGTCCTTCCACCGTAATTACGTGCATCCCTTCTACAGAATACAAAGGAGCCAAGCATGCATTGACAGCATAGTGCCTGAAAGAAGATGTCAAAACAACAATAATTTCAGTGTGTATGGACTCCAATAACAAGTACGACACATGCACGCACTTGGGTGTACGTGTGCACATGTGCATGTGCATGTTTATTCTAGAGAAAGAGATACTCACAAACATTTCTTCCGTTCTTGGTCATAATGGGAAACCATAACAGTGCAAGCACCGCAACCACCTTCACCACAACCAAGCTTTGTCCCCGTCAAACCTATATCTTTATTGCCACAAAGGCAATAGAAATTCTAATTAGGTTTTTTCAACATAGAGAACCCAATGTTTGTATCACTTACATAAAGGACATTAAAAAAGAAAATGGACAATAAAATCTTGCAGTTATCAGCAATTAAGAATGTACAAGATAGATATGCAGAGCAAATATTAACCGTTCTGAAATTTATTGAGAACAATCAGCTCCATAGGTCAAGATTACTCTTGTTTATAAGAAACAAACATTTTCATTGAACACAGTGGACGAGGCGTTCCCTAAACTACACCCCACTAAATAACAACAAAACAGAAAACCAATGAAACAAAACAAAAGAATAAACTAATATAAAATAGCACTCCAATCAAAAAAATAATAATTAACATGAAAGGACCAACCCTTAAAATCTGAGCAAACTGAAGCTCATAAGTATGGGCCATAAACACATTCTGAACTACAAACGATCAGCATCCTCCCCCTCTAGCAACCTCAAAATTTCACTCATTTTTTGCCATCACGCCACATTTTCCTAGCACCATGCCCCTTTTTCTCCCTCCAAAAACATAGGCTTCTCACAAAATAATGCATTACAAGTATCTGGGATTGTCGAAGCCTCACCCAAGTATCTGGTATTTCACCTTCAAAATTGCATGATACGGACGGAAAAGAGAACCACAAGAATATCCATTAGTTTCCATAAATACGACGTGTAAGGAAAAAAAAACTCCTGAGGTTCCAGTTCCTAAATTCTCCTATCCTAGCTAGATGGGACCAGCATAACATTTTCTAGAACTTAAAGTATCTCAGTTAGCTCTCCCAACTCCAAGTCGTTTAAGTTTCTTTGAAACCCGAAACCCCAAGACAAAGGAAAAGACGAAAAGCTCGAACAAAAACTAGCAATAGAGGCATTATGAGATCTTGTAAGAACCAAACAAACTTGACAGAATACAAGTAAAGAAACCCGTCAAAAAAACTAAGCCTGAAAAACAAACCAAACTAATCTGAGCTCAAAATTGTCTCTTCCCATACTTCCTGAGCAGCCAAACAAACAAACTGGGCAAAACCAATTGCAATTCCAATTTTATAAATTTAAAAAAAAACAGAAAATAAAATAGAAACAATCAGAATCAAACCTCTGAGGTACTCAAGAAGGGTGAAGTGAGCCAACCCATCAGGCAAAACTTTACGAATTCCATTGACATACAATATGGCCTCTTTTGACTCCTCCCCGATTTGTTCCAGCTCCTCTTCGTTCTTCAACGATCCCATAATTTTATTTTCTGTCTTTTGCTTTATTCCTTGAAACCCAACAACTTAGAATTGTGATCAATATTAAGATTCAAAAGAAATCAAGTTTTTCTCTTCAGTATGTGGGAGAGAAGTGAGCGAGAAGAAGATGAAATGGAACAGTAGGGGACTGGGACACGGAAGATCCGTATTCAGATTTTCGGGGAAAAAGACAACAACAACCAAAAATAAGAAGATAGTTTTGCACGTGCGACTGTACTTTCTTCATTTCCCTTTGTACTTTTCTTTCAATTCAGTATTCGGATGCTTTCGCGCTGTTAGGCCATCTCCAATTATATCGGGGCTAAATTTAAATTTTCATCTTTCAAAATATAACTATTTATGTATTTTCAGAATTCAAATTTTTTTTTCCTCCAACCTTGCATATTCATAATTTGAGTCTGCAACTTTATTAAATTGTTTAAGATTGATTAATCATAAAAAAATTTCTCGTTAATTTTTCTTGATATTATTTTTGTTTCAACATTCGTGATTTAATTTTCTAAACATTTTAACCTAAAAAATTAAAATTCCAAAGCATAATACAATTTCACCTAAAAATAAAAACAAGTACAACAATATTTTAGTTCATGGACTTTGAAAGTAAAAATAAGTAGCACACGATTTTTATTAAAAACAATGAAACCACACGATTTTTTTGCAAGCGACATCAATTCTTGGAGCTGCTACTTTTGCGCATGCTCAGAATAATTCAAACCCTTCATTGAAGTCATTGCCATAATTGTCTTCTATTTTTACTTTTACTTTTACTTCACTGGATTCATTTATCCTCATTCAATAATGTTCTGAACTTTTGCCCACCTCCACTTGTGTTCTTCAATTATTTTATGAATCCTTTCCCATCTCTTATTGTCTTCTTTTAATCATGTTCTGAATCATTGCTCATCTTTGTTCATCTCACTTTATTGGATTCCCTTATCTTTCCCTATATTTTCCTATCTTCATTCAATTATTTTCTGAACCATTTCTCATCTCTTATTGTCCTGTTTCAGTCATGTTCTGAACCATTGCTCATCTTTGTTCATCTCACTTTATTGGATTCCTTTATCTTTCCCTATCGTTTTCTATCTTCATTCAATTATTTTCAAACATGTAGATCATCTCATTCTCTTGTCTATTTAAGAAGAGTTATTCTACCGAATTGACCACACAATCTCCTTCAATCTCATTCTCCTTCTTACAATGAATTCACGTGGGAAGGCTATACAAAATTTCTTCAATGATGATTATGATGATGATAACCTTCATCAACATAGGGTTGCAATGGCCGTTCAACACCACACGCTTTTGTTGGAGCAATATGCTCAACAATCCAAACATGGTGGTTTTATTGTAGGCTGTGAATACAAGAATCGGCAGAGAGAAAAACATCATAAGTCTCATGGAGGACTAATTCTATAAAAGACCAATTTATCCCCAAGTGGACTTTCGCAGGCTGTTCCACATGAGAAGATAGCTTTTTTATCGCATTTTGAATGAGTTGTTGCACATGAGCCATACTTTACCCAGAAGATAGACGCTTGTGAATGATAAAGTCTATCCCCAAAGCAGAAGCTAACGGCCATTTTTAAGATTTGTTAAGCATGATACAACTTGAAGGCCTATTTGGAGGTTTATTATCATTTAAGGAAAGTGTTTTTGCATTCATATCCTACCCACGAAATAAAATAAAAGTCAAGTTAATAATTGAAAAGAATTATAGTTATAAATTTAAACATTGAAAAAAATGGTTACTCACAACATCTTCAAGATTAGAGCCATTCACATGTCTTACATTGCCCTTTGTCATACATGCCTTCTATAGAGAACATTGTTGGTTGATGATCTTGAACTCAGAAGCAATAACTTGGGGTGATCGTACCCCAGCTTCGCTCATGCCCGGATCATTTTCCAGAAACTTTTGGTACACACACAACCAAAATGAGTCTTTCGATTGATTGGTGCCAATAGCCCCATCTTCAAAGATAGAAACCCACCTTTGCACAATGCCTCATCTTCTTGTGGTTACCAATTCACACCTCTTTGGGGTTTTAGGGCCATTCTCGACAAGAATGAAAAAATATAACAAAGGGAGAAAGGAAAAAAAAATAAAATTGGTGGATAATTTACCAAATGAATGGCTATTTATAAAGTTTAGAATAAGTTTTGGGGTTGGATCTGATTTCGATTAATTATTAATATTATTTTCACCGTTGGATGTGAAATTTTACCGTTTAGATTGCCTAAAATTAATCCTGATTGTTGATGTAAAATATAGCCGTTGCAATAAATAAAAAAATAAAAACAACATAGCTTTTGAATTCAGCCATTGCAATCCTCTTCACTGAAGCTGCCAGCTGTCGCGCAAAAAAGCTGATGGCCAGACAGCTTCGCTATCACGCGAGGCCCATCTCTTTTTCCTCTTCACATGGGCTTCCAAAGAAAGCTTTAAGCTCCACACAAAATACTAGTCCAGGCAAAACTTGAACTGAAATTCCACCCCAATTTAACATTTCTCAAATTTTTACCCTCCAAAAATACATGAGTTGGAGAAAGAATTTTGGACTCAAAATTGAAATTTTGGGTTTCCATATCAATGGTTGGAGATGGTCTTAAGTAACTCTTTCCTAAAGCATCCGTGTTTGACCCAAAAAGTAGCATGTGGATTATTAGGAAGGAAGAGAAGTAAGAATGGAGGAATTTAATTATTAGATCAAATGTTCAAAAAAGTTCTCAAAATACACTTCTATCCTGAACCAACTTGACTAAGCCTATATCTTCTAGTTTCTTAAAGATAAAATTAATTTAACATATGACACTTATATCCCCAAACAATAAGGAAGGGGGTTTTCACACACATTACCAAGGTGTCATGGGACTTCAAACATGAGACCATTAATCTGCAAATAAATGCCCTTTTTCCACGGGGCTAGACTAGATTGACGAATATTTTGTTCTTATGTGTGCATGTGAAGTGGTGTGTTGTGTGCGCATCATTAGGGTACTTGCCCCCATAAAGGAAGCATTCTAGCTGGACCACTGTTTACTTTCCCATCACATTGTCATAACCTTTAGGTTTAAATTTTTCTTCTTTGCTTACCATTTTCCACTTTGAAGATAGGTGTATTTCACTCTATCGACTAATTGCAATAATTACAGTGTATAAAAATAAGTGTGTTTCGACATAAAAATATTAACTACTAAATAATAATATATTAAGCTTGAGAATGCATTAGCCTACGAAAAGAGGCTTACAAAACCCCCGATTTATTATGAACTGTCTAGTTCACAAAATAAAGCACTTTAAAATTATCATCTCTCACAGTGAAAATGATTCAGTTGAATTTGAAGTCTGTAGCTTTGCCTCTTGTTGATTGAGTAGTTTGATTTGAACTCCTTTTTGTTTGGGCAACTTTGTGTATTCGATGAAAATATGCATGAGGAGCACAGTGGCGGCGAAGGAAGTTACTAAAACGCCCACCCCACTCCATGTGGATAGAAGGGAGAACTTTTGGCACAGTTTGACCATCGCAAGATAAATTAGATAGCAGCTGCTGCAATTAACCTGTGAGAGAGAGAGAGAGAGAGAGAGAGAGAGAGAGAATTTTTTAAGGAAATATGTATAAAATATATATTTATTTTGTTGGAAAGAAAAAGACTAGAATAACTTACAAGCAATGCCATAATAGATCGACCAGTGTCATGAATTTCTTGGTCACCGAAGGTACCCTCAGCTCGAAACTTGTCCAACATAGAATCCTTTGTGTATACATATAAGAGGAAGAATCGAAAATCACATAGGTTATTATTTTTAACAATGAGAAAAATGAAAATAAAAATATTCAGTCTCTCTTTCTATTGATAAAATGACAAAATATATGAACAAATTTTTTTTTCCAGGAAAATCACAGTTTGACGTGTGTGCATAGATTTTTCTTTTTGTATTTTTGATGAATTATTTTTGCATTTGTGTTTAGCTGTGATTTGCAGGAAAGAAGGAATGCCCTTTTCGGGAAGTATGAATTATTTTTTTTATGAATTATTACATTTTGTATGGATGGTTTCACTACTAATAATACATGAAACAAAGAAAGTACATCGAGAACTTGACCAAATAAAATGTATCATATAATAAATAGTTCTACTACTAATAGCACTAAGACCCTTTTGTGATATCGGTGTTCAAGGGTTCAAGCGTACCTTGGCCACAAACCTGTCTCTGCACCATTGAGCAATGGCCTCATCTGATTGTGGCAATTCCTTCATTGAGTATCGTTTTATATGTATTTTTACCTATCACAGGTCACAATTTGTATGCCATCAGAAAAGGGCTTAAATATTTAGTTTTTGAGTGATTTCTAATTTTTTTTTCATTTTTTTTTATGATTAGATTCATCAATTTGTAAATATGAGTATTGAGTTGCCACAATCAACTTAAATTTGCTCAACACTTGTATGGCAAACTATAAAGCAAATTGCTTGCTAATTATTTGTAATTGGAACTCGATGGTTTACCATAGTACTTTTCCTTTCCATTATGGTACGCAGGGAAGGAGTTGAATGACCTTCTGGAACGGCAAGAGTAACATCATACACTGCAGGGACAAATGATCTCAAATTCTTCACTGCTGTGACAAAACCCTGAGAGATTAACAAAATGATATGAATTTTCAAATTCAAAAATTCGTAAAAGCAAAAAATAATAATAATAATTTCTATTTTTAGTAGAAGTTTTAGCATAAAATTTGACCTTGGTACGAGGAATCAAGACATTCTTAGGGATAGGCAGTTTCCTAGAAGCAGCAAACTTTTGAGCTTCTAAAAGCTTGTCTGGGGTCATGCGTGTTCCTTCCGCATACATGGTAAGCCAAAATGGCATGGGAAAATCCTTTAACCCTTGTAAACTTCTCTGCACCATCACCCAATTAATATCAACACAAGGATGGACGCAAACAAATTAAACCAAAGTGGATGGTGAAACTGTTTTCAAGAACCTAATAATAATGTTACAACTTACAAGCACCATATCAGAATCACATTACTGATCATATCTCTCACATAAGTATGGTAAATCATACTACAATGTGACCAGAGAAATCGATTCGTGTCGTAAAAATAATTTCATCCGAAAGTTGTACCTTTAGGTTACTTTCGTCTTTTTCCCAGCTTCTGTTGAGGAAAACAAACCCTAGAAACCAAGATGTCCACCCAAAAATCTGCACCATGTATGTTTAATTAATCTTGATGGAGTTTGGTTTCAAAATTGACACTGCCGTACTAATTAAAGTGATTAAGAACTTAACTCCATTTTGGAAGTGATATTATGTAACTAATGCCATTGGATAAGATGATGATTATATAGTTTTTGCCCTAGAAACTCACAGGAAGGTATTTTGCAGATTTCTTCATAACCATAAGAGCACTACGAAGGCAACCCAATCGCTGCATAAAGCAACATATATATCCATATCCAATTAGATTCCATAGGAGAAAATTTTAGCATGTTATAATAGCTAGACATTCTGGCTATATATTTGCAGTTATTAAGGGTGCAATATTAGTACCTGAGCTAGAAGAAATCCAATAAGTACATCTGCATCACACATGTGGTTGGGCATGAGAAGCGCATGCTCCTTGCCTGTAAATTTCCCAAACATATTAATTCTTCTGGAGACGAAAATTATTCTTTTGAGGGGTCTTTCAAATATCCTTATGGGGCCACTCCGTGTGTGTATTTTAATAATCCGAACTGTCTATCTTTTAGGTATTTCTTCAAAGATAAAAATCACTTGAGTTCGAAACTGAGCGCTCAATTAATTTTAGTGTTTTTGTGAAGCACCATCTTCGTTTATTTTATTGGTCACAAACTAAATGTCTTAATACTTTTCAATTTCTCTAAATTTTTTACAAGGATATAAAGACTTGAAAAATAGACAGTTCGGATTGTTGAAATAAAATTCGTACTTGACCCCACAACGTGTCCCTCAATAAAATTGTGGAAGAACATCACGAAAAACAAAATTTATTTATAGTTACCCATTAGTCGATAAGTTTCCAAATCTGTGTATAGTTTAACCTGTAATCAAAAGTAAAGTAGTCAACTTCTGCAGATGAGTGGTGCTAATACATATTCATGTAGCATACTCTTTTGCTACATAATTAGGATTAGTAATCAATTGGGATGGTAAAGTGGAATCTTGTTTAAATGTTGTATTTGTTCCATTGTTAATCCGATAATTTATACATATGAGACTTTTTGACGAGAAAACATTACCTTTATTATCATAATCCATCAACACATAATTAAAGCGACGCTAAACTCATCATGGACTGAATTTTCTCTAATTAGTTGAACATATATAGAGGATCGGTCCGGTATTAATATGAAAGTAAAAAATATGATCCTACAACATTTCTTTTTTGCTACAAATTAATCCTACAACCTTTGCAATATATATATTTCGGATGCCTGGACGTTATTATCATGCGCAGTGAGGGAGCCACTCCTAGACCTGGAGTGGCCTCGGCCCCCCATATTTTTATCACTCCTCTATTATATTAAATATAATATATAGAATTTGTTATAAACAACTTAGAATTTAAGTTAAAATTTCCTTTAAAACAAATTAGACATGACTCAATTAGAAATATTTAGCTCTAAACATGTAAGTATTGAATACTTAGATGTTTTATGTACTTGTATTTTCTACTTTGGCCACCCTAACTTTATAATTCTAGCTCCACCCTTGATCATGCAGACACCATGTATTTTCTACCACCCCTCCATGTTTTCCTTTCTGTTTGCAATGACATCCGTATAATAATAATGTGCGGATTTCCGGATGAGAGAATAACTATATATATATATATATATATATATTGTATAAAACAAAATGACTATATAATGCAAATTAATTAGAGCACCTTAAGGCCTGCCCACCACTCCAAGAGGCAAATGTGAACCAACCATAAAAGTGATGCAACTGTTCCATTGATCTTTCTATATGCACTCTTGGACAAAGGTCGAATAGTAAGAAAGCAAATGGCCTACAAAAGTATAACCATTAGCTTTGCCACCTTCCATCACAAAGTCAAATCTACTCACATCATATATAATAGCTGCTGCTTAAGTATTTGAAAGTGAGTTTGGCCAACAAAAAAAGTATTTGAAAGAGAGAAATTTGAATTATTAATTTTTTTTGCAGTTAAATGTCAATAAACTCTTCAATATGAAGTTATCATGAGCTTATATGTGAAAAGCGCATATTATACCCACGAAGTTTATATGAAAATATAATTGCTATATTAAAATGTCATCCCCAAAAACCTTGCGGTGGGTGACTAATAGAAAATAGTCGCTAAATGCTATTTTAGGTGAGGAAGAACCAAAAAAAAATGAAAAAAGGGACTGGATCAACAATTTCAGGATATAGAAAGTACCTGGAGAAGATTGACGAAGAGACCAAGGACAACAAAGACTACACCGTAAGGAATTGAGAAAACTACAGCTTTAAGCTCCATGGCCAAAACACACAATCCCTACAATTACAGAGAGAGAGAGAGAGAGAGACAGATACTTGTAGTTATATATATATATATATATATATATATATATATATATATATATGAATGTGTTTGGAAATTTGGCAATGCACGTTAGACGGTTGGCGGGATAACTCATAGGCCCCATTCTATTGGCGTACCAACTTAATTAACTCAAATTGATGCAACGACAATTAGGGTTTATTTTCAGAGTTGGGCATTTTCATTGGCCGAACCAAACTGGTCTAGTCTATTGTCTTGAGTATTAAATTTAACGGTTTAACTAAGTCGAAATTAGCAATTTATAACCCTTAGCAATTTAGAACATTGACTTTTACACCCGTGGTCTTGTACTCTATTCTCCCTCCTCCTCTTTCTCTCTCGGGCTTGTAACCCAAGTAATATTGCTTTGTTTAAGAGAAACTTTGGTGACTATTTATTTTTGGGGAAGACTAGGTGAGCATTAATATGATGTCGTTGGATGAGTGTGATTTCATTTACCTATTATACGAATCTCAAAATTTCATCTCATTCAATGGCCATTAATATGATGGCGATGCTTATCACCCCTAATTCAAGGTGGTGAGCAAAAAAGTGTTGACTATCGCTTATATTTAAATATAAATACAAAAATCTTATTTTCCATCATTAAGCTTAATCAATCTAAAAAGAGTTAAAAACAAAACAAAATAATAGAAAAATCAGGGGAGTGAGGAGTGTCTTTGGAGTTGGGGTAAATGGGGCTGGTGTGGCGGAGCCATAAATTTAAGTAAGAGGGGGCATCTTTAATAATTCAATCACTTTCTTTTATGACAAATCAACCTAGTTTTTAAAAAATTCCTAATTTTATCATTTTTCTCTATTTTTTCTTCATTTTTTGTATGAATAACCTACCACTCTTTTATGATAACAAAATACATGCAATTCAAAAGAAATTTAGAAATGAGAATGAAAGAGAAGCAAAGAAAATAGTGGGCATTTAAGAATATTTGTGAGAAATTTTATAATACTTTTACAATATTTCTAACCTATAACAACAGTCGAGAGGGGGCCAATGCCCACCCTAGGGAGGAAGTGCTAGAGAGAGACGAGAGATTGGGGAAGAAAAGGGCAGAGAGAGATAGGTGATGGTCCCCACTTTCTACGTCCTACCATCATAGTAGCTCTACTGCCGTACACACAATCCTGTTAAAATACGGCGTATCATGTACACAGCAGCAAAAATTTAATCTTTGTATGCTGGCTTTACCTGTACATTAGGGAAGCATTTATAAGTGTAATTTTCAAACTTCCCATTGATTGTAAATTGTAATTGCTTGGGAACATGTTCATCTAATTCTTGGTCCGCTGAAATTTATCCCTATTCTATATTCTATATTTTAACGGGATTTTATTTCTGATGTCCTTTTTAAGGATTGTTTATTCCTTTGGGTCTTTGGCTATTGGCGGCATTGTAGCACACTGACGTCATCCCCAAAACTTGGGCTCCAATTCGAGCGCGCCTCCCCCTCGAGCCATCCCAGTCTGCTGGGGTCCACCTTCTGCCCGGGCCGGTCTTTGTTGTTGGAAACACTTTTTTGGCCCTAACCCCCACCAGCTCGAGCCCAACCTCCACTGCTGGAAGTGCTCTTAGGAGTTGTGGTTTCCTCTAATCGCCCTAGGTGGGATGAGGGTAGGCTACCCATTTAGCCCTTGATGACCAAACCCTTTTATGTTGATATGCTCACCTAATCTTCTTAACCATTATCGTATGAACTGCTTGTTTTGTTTCCCTTTGCATTAATATAATTCCACTCTTTTTTATAATGATAACCGAATCCCAAGTCATTGAATATTTCCTTCAAAAGTCCTTCCAATTGCTCAAGTGATGAGGATGAGTGGGGAAATGGATTAGGATTAGATTATATTCTCTCCATTGTAGAAAAGAAAAATATATAAGAATAATACTAGTCTTACCACATTTTTTATACCACATGATGTGGCAGTTGATGTGTACATACCACATCATGTAAAATACTAGTTTATGTTTTTCTAATTTTATTTATTAAAATACACTTTATTCATTTAATTGATATGTCATATGATATGGACATGCCACATCATGTGGTATAGAAATGTGGGATACTAATGTGGTAAGTGTAGCATTACTCAATATATAAATCAATGAATCAATAAATAAATAAATAAATACAGAGCTGTGCCGCTACAACAATACACAAGCATATTGCCTAAATTTTTGTTTGTGTGTGTGTGTGTGTACATTTCCAAGCTACAACAAGAGAACAATAAGCTTGGCAATTTCAAATGAAGAAACCTAAAAACAAAACAACAACAAAATTATAATCACATTTGAAGATCACTGTCATGCCTAATTGTTAGCACTAATAATTAAATAAGAAGATCATTTCTGAACGAGTCTCTCCTTGGTTTGGTCTTGTGGGGTTATATTGAGCGGTGTCGAACGCTCTGATTCAGATGAATGGATGAGGATTTGCATAACAATTACAATAAGGACCAAGAAAGTAGCTGAAAATGCAATGCCTTTCCATGAGGATAGGAGGGAAGACCATGGAACGAATTTGAAAATTCCATAGCCAAGTAGGCAGGACCAGAGTAACACAACCTATATATTGTGACAAGAAAATGGAATTAGAATGAGAAAAAGAGGTCAAAAGGATTAGATGGTCAATTGTGAAATCTTACAATTAAGGACTTCATAGGTCTGCCAATGTTTTGAAGTTTCTGGTCACTGAATGTGCCTTTAGCAAAGTACTTCTCCAGTAAAGCATCCTGGTAGTTGAAAAGTTGGAAAAAAGAAAGAAAAAAAGGCATCAAACATACAGTTACTAGGGGGCTATAAAGTGAGCAGTGTCAAATGATGATGAAGGTCTGTTTAGGTCTGCCGGTGTGATTGCAATTTACTGCGCCCTATGAGCCAATTAAAAAGGAAATGCATGAGCAAGTGGTTGTGGCCCAAGCAGTTAAGAGCATTCACCCTTGCACTCGAGGTCATGCATTTGATTTCCCCTTCCCCCAATATCACTTGTATTTTAAAAAAAAAGAGAGAAAAAAGAAGGGAAAGGAAATGCATGAGAACCAAAGCAAAAGCAGCTATACCCGGAAGGATAAGTACTTTAAACCCAAATATGAGAGATATGGGACTTCTATGTCTTGGCTGCACACAATTTTATTGATCTTTCTCAGATCAGCTGAGCTATATCAGTTCAGAAACCTCCAAATATTGATCATTCTTACTTATTGCTTTTTTCTTGGGCTAACCTGGGCTATGTGTCCGGTTACTTCTCCCTCCAGACAACCCCTTAAAAGTTTCAAGCATAAGAGAATTTCATCTAAAAATAGAAAAGAAAAGAAAGAATGTATTAATGAGTACACCTTGGTAACAAATACATCTTTACACCACTGTCCAATTCCGTCAGCCGTTTTGGGCAATTCCTGCATTGAATGTCTCCTGATTTGTAATTTTACCTGTAAGAATCAGAAACTCCTTATACTTAGTAACATATTTTCTGACCTTTTTCCCACGACTATTGGCCCCATTTCATTTTTCAAGACAAGTGTGCGCTCAGTTTTCTGAGAGAAGCCTCAGTCCCACACTGTAGAAGGATGCAAGGGCACATCCAGCTCATCTAGCACGAAATGTCCCCTTCTACAAAATGGCTGTCCTGTCTAGTTTTTCCATATATAATTTGAAATGATATTGCTTTGTTTTTATTTAGTATTCAAATGAGCATAAGTCTATCCAGAATGGACACTTAGACGGACACAGGACACCAAAGATAGAAACTTTAGTTAAGTAACAAAGGAACACTGCGGGAACAGCCCTTGCTCATAAGCACGTCCATGCTTTTCGTGCATAAAACTTTCTAGGTCTCAATTTGTCAGTTCATTATACAGAATCTCACGTAATTATTCATCCATGAGTACTTTGTATCTTCCTTTTAAAAAAAAATATTCTGGTAGCATCTTTGGTTATGATAGTTATATGCTAACGATCTATTTCCACATGTCATGTATGTGCACGGTTGGTATATCCCTGAACCTTGGCCTGGTAACATTTTCTATGGTCTCCACTATTTTATTCTTGGATTCAAACTTTCTGACTTAATGCTATCTTAAAAATTTGCACTATGTTTACAAACAGATTACCTCATTACTAGGACATTAGTAAAACAAAAGTAGTAAAGAAATACAAACCATATCTAAGAAACCCTGTTGATTCCATGCAAGATGATTTAAAGGTTACTAAGTAAAACAGTTCATTATTTAAGAGAAAAACAATCAAGCAATTCCACTGTACCCCACCAATTGAGATGTGCAGCTAAAAACTGATCAATGACAAGTAAGAATGTGTAATGTTCCCTACAAGAAACTAAGGATGCACTAAAAAAAATGTTAGTTAGCTAATAACAAGTAACTTTATCAGCATATGCAGAAAGAGTTTTGTTGTCCTACCACAGAAGATTGCCCTCGAAATATTCTCAACAATGTAGGCGGTGGCTGATTGTTGGGAACAGCTACTGTACAATCATAAATTGCTGGAACAAATGAGCGCATCTGACTTACTGATGAAACAAAACCCTGAAGAAGTACTACAATTTTAAAATAAAGGGGATACACAAAACTGTGGAAATTACGTTGATGAGTCGCATTATGAAATTATGGGAAAAAAGACATAATGGCAATGTACAAGGAATATCTAGTTTTAAAAAATTCAAATAGGATATAGCAGACACCAATTTGACTTAAAAAGAAGGAAAAATGGTATGAAAAAAATTGTAAATAGACTATTACCTTTGTACGTGGAAGCAAGACATTCCTAGGAATAGGCAACCCTCTTGAAGCAGCAAACTCTTGAGCTACCATTAGCTTTGCCTGCGTAAATCGTGTTCCTTCTACAAAGAGAGCCAACCAAAAAGGCATGGGGAAATCCTCTAGTTGTTGAAAACCTGACTGTAGTGGGAAACCCCATGAGTTATAAAATGACAAAGAAGAAGACTGTGTCAAACATATGCGTATAAACACATTTACAGATACCTTCAATGTAATTTCATCTTTAGTCCATCTTCTTTCCAAGAAGAAATATTCAGAAAACCACATTGACCAACCTATGACCTGCGTGCATGTACCACATTAACCCTTACTGAATGATTATCACAATACAAAACTAAATAAATGAGTAAATTAAAGGACAATACATAAGTTAAAACATACCCAAAAAAAACATCATTAATTTCAATAGGAATAGAAAGATACATGTTGAGTGAAAACTCACTGGAAGGAACTTTACTTCTTTCTTCATGATGGCTAGGGCACTACCAAGGCAACCTGAGCGCTGTTATTAATAGATTCATTTCAATCAGTTAATTAGAAAGAACAAAAATTAAAACATGATTTTCAAGAAACACAATGGTTAACAGGTATAATCAAATTGCTGACTCTGCCAACTCTACCTGTAATCCTATTTTCATGACATAGAGGTTGAGGGGTTTGAAATAAAGAATAAAGAAAAGATACAGTGGGCAGGATGGTTTTCTGGAACTCGGACGAGTTATTCAGAAAATATTGATGAGGTCAACGGATGAAAGACAACAAAGGAAGACGAGATGATGGTAACTTGTTTTTCATGAAGTCAGACAATTATATGGAAATTATATGCTTTTAAAACACAGACAACGATTAGTGTGCATGTTTAACATCATACAAGTGACACTGCTAGAAATAAATTCACAAAGATAAACACCTGAGCTATGAGCCATCCAACAAGCCAATCAATGTCACTTCTGTGATTGCAAATGACAAGTGCATGTTCTTTACCTGAAAATTCCACAAACAAGACAACAGCCAGTCAACACGAGAGATTTGTAAACGTAAAAAAAAATTCAATTTCTCTTCTTTCTTTTTTTTTCTTTTTTTTCCATCAAAATCTTAATTCCTCTCTATGACTGAAAGATTATGGAACACAACCCATTAATAATTGTCACCTCACCCATTAACTGAAAGGTGTCTGAATCTACATACAACTCAACCTGCAGCAGAAGTTCCAACAAGTTAGACCGTAATTAGGATCTAAAACCCAAGTACACCCATCCAAAACAGGAATGCCTATAAGTTCACAAGGTAAATATGGTGGTGACATAGCAACAGTTTTGTTTCCACTGCATATGTGGTAATCTAATGCAATTCAGAGTGTGTAAAATGAAAAATCATTCTATAAATTAGAGTATAGAACTTAATTGACATTGACATATTGACAAATTAGATGAGAAGAAGATTTTTTATCCTGAAGGTGCATGCCACTTTCCTCCTTTGCTACTCACTTTCAAGCTACAATGTTTCTTGAAAGATTTAGCTTTTGCAGAACCCCAAAGATTTAGCTTTTCATGTTTGCCGATATTTAATTTATTCTTACCATCAAACTCTCCCCAATAAGCCAACCCAAATTGCAAGCCTCCTAAAAGTTTGGGATTATCAATTTGGCTACAGATGTGTATATATTGGTTTCATCATATCTTACCCCGTGCATTTCTCTAGAAAAAGGTAACAAATACTATAAATGTGTGCTGTGGCAGATTTTCCATTGAAGACATAAAGGAATAAACAATTTTTTTTAGTACAAAGGAATAAACAATTTTAAGAAAGAATCACACCTTGATTCCTGCCCACCAATCAATAAGCCATATGGGTTCCAACCAGAGCAACTCTGCAACTACTTTGTTGATCTTTCTATACAACTTCTTTGATATAGGACGAAGAAGGATGAAAGAAACTACCTGAAAGTGCGTATATGAATAAACTCACGATATGTGCACTAAGTTAACCAAAACTAGAAAACTTGGGCAAGAAATGCTTTATGTAGGTAATTGACAGATTTGATAACATTCATTAGATGATAAAGAAAACCAGTGGCAGGTCCATTCTAATGTCGTAGCTTTACTAGAGAGAAAAATGGATTCCAATTTTTGGCATGCAAGTCCAGTTGTATGGAGAGTTGATGCATGTTTTTGTAAGGAAGTTATGTAATGTAAGTAAATGAGGAGTGTTAAGGCACATACACCATGTTCTAATATAACAATTGGTTAAAAGACAAAGGTTTAGAGGATATAAGTAAATGGCATATTTCTTATTAACCATTTGATACTCATCCAAGAACTTAGAACATGGTATATGTCTCTTATTAAATTACTTAACAGTATGTCCTTGAACATTCTTGTATGTGCAATATGGTGTCAAGGTTTGGTAGCGATATATGGAACAAGGATGCCATTTATTGAGCCAAAATTTATGTCATTCATCTTGGGAGTAAGCACCTATTAAAGGCATTACTTTACTGACGATTCAATTTTGCAGCTCTTCCCTGTTTCTCCCTTCAATTAAAACATTGTTAACAACTAATGAGGAGTCCTCTAAATATAACGTTGTACCGTTGTGTTTGAAATTTACTATTATGATTACATTACTCGAAGAAACAGAGGCATTGCAGAAAACCATGGCCCAAATTGTAGTCGATTTTTGAGACCGGCACCAATAAATCAGCATTGCTAATTTCCCTGCCTATAAGTTGTTATAAATTGTTATGAAACCACTCTAAAGAATAGGTTAGAAAAATCTCTACTTGCTGTTTAAAATGCAATTGGATCATTCAATTTACATGCAACAATCAAAATCACCGTCAGGAAAAGAAGCACATAACCACATAGCAAAGGGCCACAATTGGTAATAATATCAAATGGGATTTCTTCCGAAACACCAAATTGCAAAAATGGAAGCAAAAGGCATTGAGAGAGAGAGAGACACAGAGACAGAGAGAGACACAGAGAGAGAGAGATTAATCATTAATGCCAGACATACCTGCATGAGATTAACAATGAGGCCTGAGAGAATGAAAAGAACGCCAATGGGAACGATGGCGAGTACAGCTGGGATGGCCATGGCTGCTAATGCTATTCTGGCTTTGGGTTTGGAGAGGAAGAGGAGACAGAGATTCGATGGGAGACAGAGAGCGTTTGGGGATCATAACGAACGAACACTGTCTGCGTGCGTGTGTTTGTTTTTGCTGAGACGCGAACTGGAAGCCGCTTCAAACGCTTGAAGTCGTTACAAAATTTTATGGCCAAAAGTCACTTTTGGTCCCTGTAGTTTGACACTTCAACTACTTTTGACACTGTAGTTTCAATTTCGTCACTTTTAACCCTGTAGTTTCATATTTGAAGCAATTCAAGGACATGTTAAAATTTCTGTTAGCACCCCATTAATTGCTCTTTACACCCCATATTAATTTTAAATATAAATAACCTATTTTACCCTTGTACACAATTACCGTTAAGGACAAAAAAAATTAAAATTAAAATTAAAATTAAAATTGCTCACTACACCCCACATATGTTCCTGCAACCCTAGTTTGATTTTTTTTCTCAAACTATCATGTTCCTAAACCCTAAACCCAAGATTTATAAGTTTATACTGGTGAAAAAATATATTGTATTTATTCATGAAGGGTGAGATTGAAGTTAGAGACGCTTCGAATGAGGTACGAGTTTATTTTTGGCGTTTTGCAAGTTTTATATTTCATAACAGTCGCTGGTTGTGTTCAGCACATCAGTACAGAACGCGACAGATAATTTCGGTGGGATGCCACCAAAACTTTGCACCTTTTTCGGTTGGATTTCACCGCTGAGAAACTTAATATTCGGTGGGGATCCACCATAAGATGGAACGTAGTTCAGTGGTGTACTACCGAACTTTTACCCGCGTTTCAATGGCATCCAACCGAAATTTATTTATTTTTTCAGTAACTTATTGCCAACCACAAATTTAATCCAAGCTATTTTGATCTTACTCCCATTAAAGGAACAAAATATCCAAGCTATTTTGATCTTACTCCCATTGAAGGAACAAAATCAAGATGACGCCCCTACTGAAGGCAACAATGTGGAAACAGAATGTGTAATGGACTATAGTGATCAATTCACAACTTACAATGTGTTATTACCATATAACTAATATTTTGTTTTATTTTCAGCTCTATAAGCCTCGCGAAAACCAATCAGCATTCGATACATATATGCATATAGAGAAATTCCCTGAGGGTATTAGGAAATATATCACTCACCAGACTGAAGTTCTTCCGGATGGTAACTGTGGATATAGAGCCATAGCTATGGCAATGAGATTTGGTCATAATGAATGGCGTAGGGTACGCAAGGATTTGTTGCAACAACTACATGATATGTCTTTTGTTTTTAAGAAGTGTATTCGGGAACATAAACGATACAACGAGATTGAGCGAGCGCTAAATTATTTTGATGATGGATTTGCACCATTCTTTTGTTGGATGACCATGCCTGATATGGGACATATTATTGCCACACGTTATAATGTGGTTTTAATCCTTCTAAGCATGCGTCAATGCCTTACATTTCTTCCTTTCTCAGTTCAATCAAGCGAAACCAAGCTAAATGAGATTGCCATTGGTTTTGTTGACGATGATCACTATGTCCAGGTATGAATTTATTTGTTTACGCAACATTGGTTAATTTTATATGCTATGCGTATATGAATGGATTCTTGTTTTGTAGGTTCATTTGTCTCCAGATCATCCTATTCCACCAGTTTCTAGAATGTGGCATGAACAAAGTGACATATGCAATGTAACACATTTGTACTCGAGGTACCAAGCACGTGTGGATGCTTTTCAACAACTTCCGGGAGTGGAGAATGTAGCTACTACAGATACCGTCATCCTAATGACTGATGAAAATGCACCTGTTACATAATTGAGATTATAGATCTAATAATTTTATTTAATTTTTTTTCACATGTAACCTGAAAAATACATCTTTGTGTGCATAGTCATTTAGAGTTGAAGGAGAAAGTTGATAAAATAATGCAGGAGTTTAACCATAATCTGTCGCAGAACCTCCAGAGTTGAAGGAGAAAATAGAAAAGGTGAACACAGAGATTTATGAGGAAATTGAGAGAGTCTGTGGTGGCCACAGAGATTTCTTATCACTGGCCGAATACATGATGTACTCCTCTGAATTTGTGTCTGAAACATTGGAGAATCGCACCCGTAACCATGACAAACTCACATACTCATCATTGTATTTGTGCAATTGTTCAGTAGCCTCTTCATCAGTCACTCCTAAGTACTTAACTAACAACTCAAAATTTGTGTCGTCATCATCTCCAAGAGGAGCAACCGCTGCACCAGACACAGGAATGCCTAAAATAGATGACACATCATCCAATGTGATGGTCATCTCACCAAAAGGCATGTGAAAGGTGTTCGTTTCGGGATGCCACCTCTCAACAAATGTAGACACCACAATCTTATCAGCATTCCGATAAGAACACCTAATAAGGTGCTCTAATCCAGACCTCTGAATGTACCCTTTGAATATACTATTATTTGGATTACCCCACCAATTCCACTCACGAAGGGTAGATGTTTTCGACATGCACCTAAGGGGCTCACGTTCCTAGTTAAACAAAAAAAAACAAAATTAAGGTTAGTTACCATGAACCAGATTTATATTCTACCTTCTATTGTCACAGTAAAACGACTTACCTGGTTATTCCAAATTGTAGCTGCTATGTGAGTTTTAAAACTCGTAAGTAAAGATGGATCAATGGGACCTACTCGAGATGGCTTAGTAGGCTCGGCATGTACCTCAACATTACTATCCTGAGCAGTAGCTACATCTTCAACCTCTGCGTCAACATTACTATAATCAGTAGGAACTACATCTTCAACCTCTGTAGTATCCTCAATGTGATCTTGGGGAGCCGCTCTCTGTCTCCTCGCTGAGGCCGTGGGACGTTGTCTATTAGGTCGTGATGATGAAGCTTTAGTAGTACCCCTGCGAATCCTCTTCATATCTAAAAATAAACAATATTAAGTACACACTCAGTAACGTATTCGGTACATAATCACTGAAAAAGGGAAATAAATTCGGTGGACAATCACTGAAAAAAGAATACATATTTGGTGGAGTACCACTGAAAAACCAAAAGAAATTCGGTGGGAGTCCCCTGAAAAATAGAAACAGATTCGGTGGACTACCACCGAAACATGGTAACAATTTCGGTGGTAACCCACCGAAAGTACAGGTTCAATTCGGTGGACTACCACTGAAGCAATGTAATCATTTCGGTGGCAATCCACCGAAACTAGAATCCAATTTCGTAAAACCAGGTTCGAACTACCCAGAACCTTGAAATTGAAATCAAAATCAGTATCAAACTTTGGCTTTTCAAAAGTGAAATCAAATGTAGGCTTAATCAACACTTAGAAACGTAAATATATAAATCAAATTTGAAATCAAACCTTGAATAAGGATTTGTGAGAACTTGACCTTCAATGGCTTTTGGGTTTGCAGAGATGGAGATGGGTGTGATGGTTCTGTTTCAGATATGGTTCAGGTTTGCTAGAGGCGATGGCAAAGGGCTTTTTCGATGGTGAGCAAAGATCTGCGATGGCAAGGGATGAGTTCTTCGATGTTCTGCGATGCAGGCAATGGCAAAGGGCTTCTTCGATGGTTCTGCGATGGAGGTTGGTGTAAATGGGATGGGGTGTGCGATGGAGTGTGTCTGCAAGAGGAGAGAATTTTTGGTGGGGTGTGGCTGGATATCAGATGGGGTGGGGTTTGATTTCAGATGGGGTGTGGCAGAAAGGGAAGGGGGTTTTCGATGGGTGGTTAGAGAATGGGGTTTATGAGGGCAATTTAGGGAAAAAAAAGGGGTTTAATGAGTAATTTGAAATTTTATCAAAATTTAGTGGGGTGTAAAAAATTATGGGGTGTAAAGAGTAATTTATGGGGTTCATATAGAATTACCCATTTCTTTAACGGAGTAAACATGTGCCCCTCACGTGGAGGGGCAATTTTGTCAGTCCAAAGCAGCTTGTCTCTTCCTCTTCCCTAGGGCGCGCGAAATTGGCCATTTTGAAGCAGATTAGGATTAGGGCTCTTAAAAATTTAGTGAAATTCATCTGGGTTTTTGATTAAGTGCAACGAGAGGGTGCGAAAAGACTAGCAGAACTTCAATAGGGTTTAGGGAGGTGAAGTCGATGGAGGTGAAGAACAGAGGTGAAGTCGATGGAGGCTTCAATAATCCAGGTGAACTCAAAATCTTTGAAGGTTCAGTTTTCTGTGCGAATTTGTTTTACAACTTTCTTTTATTTGAGGTTTCAATGCATATAATTAGTAGGTTCCAACGCCATTTCTGAAAGCAAATGATGTTTATATAGTTGCAGAAAGAGAACGATAACAACACAGGAAAAAGAAAAAAAAACATAAAATAGCTATGATTTTTGTAATCATCACTTGTTAAACAATCAAATTCATCTACATTTCAGGCTATGTAATACTCACATATATAAATTTTAATGATCATCATTAGAGGAATCAGTTTAAATTCCGTATGCAACCCATGTAGTGGGTAATTTTTTCGAAATTTAGAGAAAAAGCGTGATTTTCAGTGTTGATTTTATATATATATATATATATATATTACACTATAGAAAAAGGAATGATTATCGCTCTTGAAACCACTAAGAACTAAGACAAGGAAATGATAGCATTGAGGTCAGCAAGGCATTCAATGGGTAGGCCAAGGAAGGAGTTAATCAGAAAGTCATCAATAGGATCAACAGTTGCCACCCCAACCAATCTGCACTTTCCTTGTTCATCCAACCTCTCCCCTCTTCCACTTTTTATTGAGCCCTTTTTTTTGTTGTTTTTTTTTACCTGGCCAGATTCTTGATTTATGCTCCCCTTGAAGAGCTTGGGAATGTCAATCTTCAAAAATGGTGGCAATGGCAATCCCAAGAACTTTGTTGTTGCACTCTTCTCTGTTCTCGCTTTTGTTTATTCCATTCTTTTGTTTTGTGGCCTTGTTTTGTTTTGTTTTTCTTATTTGAATGACCTTGTTTTGTTATGCAACTTTGGGTTTGGAAAGTTATGCTTTGTTGCTATGATGGTTGAAAATTTTATAAAATAGTGTGTGTATTGGGAGTTTGGGAAACACAATGGTCAGCTATTTGCATAAAGTAAAGCAATATGCATGCCATTTGTTATTTAATAGCTCTGAATGCTTTGATTCACATAAAGTAAAGCAATATTTTCAATTTCATGGCATTGATTTTTCAGATGCTGGCCCTCCACGATTTCCTTATGTCGAAGCAGTTGATGAGGTTCCAGATGAATATTTTGATGATATTTTTAATCAAGCTTCACAAATTTCCTTTGAAGGTGGACAAGAAGTGGGTAATGACAACATGGGAACAATAGAAGTGCCTGTGTATGGACATAATATTGACAATGAAGATAGGATAAAGGTACCTGTCAATGTTGATGATGAAGAGGATAGTGAAGAAGACTGTGACGTTGATGGTAGGAGGAGAGTAAGAGATCTTCAAGACAGTGATGGTGATGTATCAGATAAAAAATATATGAAAGTGATAATGATGCTGCCATTGATGACAACAACCTGTTTGATGGAAATATGCAATCCAGTTTTGGGAGAGTAGGAAATACCTATCTACCTAAGGATTTTGTGGCTTTTGATCATGAAGAAGACTCGGATACAAACTCAGAAAAAGCTTTCAACTCACCTAACCACTCTTCAGATGAGGATGGTGAAATGAAGAGGAAGTATCCAGAGTTTTGTAAGTCTGATTTGAATAATCCCAAGCTTGAGAAAGGAATGTTATTTGGAAGCAAGGAGATCTTGAAGACAGCTGTTAAGAATTATGCAGTGATGGGAAATTATTTAATAAAATTTGTCAAAAATGATAAGAGGAGGATCACTGCAAGATGTACAAACTGCACTTGGATGCTTCATGCTTCATATATGCAACTAGAGGAAACGTTGCAGATCAAGACCTTTATTGATAAACACATTTGCGTCCGAAATCCTACTAACCCACATGTCAATTGTGTATACATAGCTCAAAAGTATATAGATCGTATCATGGATGAGCCTGATATTACGATTAAAAATCTTAAGAAGGCAGTGAAGAGGGACTTAGGATATAATGTTTCAGATAGCCAATGTTCTAGAGCTAAGAGGAAAGCCAAAAAAATAATAGAAGGGACTTACATGGAGCAATACTCAAGGCTGTGGGAGTATTGTGATGAGGTGAAAGCAACAAATGTGGGAAGCACAATGAAGATAAGGGTGGAGCCTCCTCCGCACTTGCAAAGACTTTATGTATGCCTTGATGCATGCAAAAAAGGCTTTCTGGCTGGTTGCAGACCTATCATTGGAGTGGATGGATGTCATTTGAAGGGTCCTTTTGCAGGTAATAACTACAACAAATGGTTTGAATAAATACTCAGATTAGCCACTTATATTAATTGATATTTTTCAATAATATGTGAGTTTAACTCCTTTCTTTCATAGGTCAATTACTTGTTGCAGTGGGTGTTGATGCCAATGATAACATGTACCCTATTGCATATGCTGCTGTGGAGTTGGAAACTAAGGAGACATGGAGCTGGTTTTTGGAGTTGCTAATGGATGATCTTGGTCCTGTAGAAGACCATGGATGGATATTCATATCAGACCAACAAAAGGTGAGCTTATAATTCATGCATAATGGTTTAATTTTATTCTTTATTATTTATTATTCCGAATAAACTTATGAATAACATATGGTTTTATTGATTATTAATATAATATATATTCAAGAACAACTAAAATGTGATTATGCTTATACCTGATATAGGGGTTGGACAAAGCCTTTGATATTGTTGTGCCTCAAGCCCAACATAGGTGGTGTGTTAGGCATATGTATGGGAACTTCAAGGAAAAGTATAAGGGCAAGGGTTTGAAAGATCTTTTATGGAGTGCAGCTAGGGCTCCCAATTGCCATGACTTTGAGGTTGAGATGAATAAGCTGAAAGAGATGGATGGTGATGCTTATAATTGGTTGATGGGGAAAGATCTAAATAAGTGGGCTAGACATAGGTTTAGCACTGCCCCTAAATGTGATATGTTGTTAAATAATTTGTGTGAAACATTTAACAGCTACATCTTGGGTGCCCGAGATAAACCTATATTGACCATGCTAGAAATGATAAGGTGTAACCTAATGAAAAGGTTAGAAGTGAAGAGGATTGCTATGGCAAAACATGAGGGGGTCATTTGCCCTAAAATTCAAAAGAAATTGGAGAAGATAAAGATGCATTCGGCTAGGAATTGTATGCCAACAACAGCTGGAGCATTTGAATATCAAGTGGGAGAGTACTTACATGATCAACATGTGGTAAATATAGCATTGAAGACATGCTCTTGTATGAGATGGGATCTTAATGGTATCCCTTGCATTCATGCCGTTGCTGCCATATATCTTTATAGGGGTTGTCCAGAAGATTATGTAGCTTCATGCTATCTTAAGGACACTTATTTGAAGGCTTATGAGCCAATGATTCATCCAATGAAGGGCTTTAACATGTGGCCAAAGTCAAATCAAATACAACTCTTACCTCCAATTGTTAGAAAACAACCGGGGAGACCAAAAAGGAGTAGGAAAAAGGACCCTGAAATGGAGAAGGTTGTTGATACCAGTGGTACTAAACTCAAGAGAAAAGGCACTGTCACATGTACCAAGTGTTGGAAAAAAGGCCACAACAAAAGGAATTGCTCTAATCAGCCCCAAGACCCTCCACCTGGAACCTATATTGATAAAAGATGGGGACTTCCAGCTTCTTTGAAGAAAAGGAGAAGTAATGGTGCTACAGATGTGGCCTCCTTTTCTCCTATGCCAACTCAAGAGAATGTGCACACCACTCTGATGCAAAGACAAAAGCTTCCTGTAAGTGTTTTCATTTTTCCTAATATATATTTATATGTAAATATATATATATATATTAATATACATTTTGTGTGGCTATGCAGATTAGGAAGGGTTATGTAAATGCTCCAAATGCACCAAGGCCAACTCCTCTTGTGCCCACTTCAAGACCAATTCCTCTTATGCCCACTCCAAGACCAACTCCTCTATTTATACCCACTCCAAGGCCTATTCCTAATATGCAAATTGGAAGTTTAAGCTCTGTGAATCAAAGACAAATTGGCGGTGCAAGATCAATGAATACAAGACCAACTCTTAATATACAAATGGGAGGTGCAAGTTCTGTGAATCCAAGGCATATGGGAGTTAGCATTAGGCCTCCACTATCAAGGCAAATGGGAGGTTCAAGTGCCCGATGGAACCCACCAGGAAAAGCAACAAATAAGAAAAATTCCAAGTCAACTGAAATTGCTTATTTTGGTTGTTGGCCAATATTTTGTGAACTGAAGTTGGCCATTACTTTTGAACGTAGTTTAATAGTTTCTGGTTGTTGGCCAATATTTTGTGAACTTTCTTCTTTTACTATAACTGTAACAGGCCTTGCATTCTTCTTTTGTTATCAGACATACTTTTTTGGCTGCAAGTGTAAGACCCCTGTTTTGGGTATAATGCAATCAGATTTGACTAAAGAAACACTCAAATGTTTTGTGAAATAGCAATCAGATTTAACAATCATAATAGAAAGATACTAAATTCTTGGTTTTACGTTGGGTAGAGACAAGCTTTTACTTGGGGCTTTGGAGTGACAAAATTGCCCCTCCACGTGAGGGGCACATGTTTACTCCGTTAAAGAAATTAACAGAAATTTTAACATGTCCTTGAATTGATTCAAATATGAAACTACAGGGTTAAAAGTGACGAAATTGAAACTACAGGGTCAAAAGTGGTTGAAGTGCCAAACTATAGGGACCAAAAGTGACTTTTGGCCAAATTTTATTATTCTTCAACATTTACACGAAGTATCACGTGATTTGTCATGTGGTGTGAGCTATTGAATAAGTTCATTAGGGAATTTTTTTTTACAATGCAAATATGTTTGTAGCCCTCAGATTGACAGATTTATTACACTTCTCTTAGTTCACCCCATGTTCTAAGTTCACCCCAACTTTTAATTTAAAATTTCACAATTTCTAAGAAAACTCAACTATCTTCCCAAACTACCCTTAAATACACCCCAATCTGAAAAAATAAGAAAGAAAAGAAATTTTCTATTTAAACCCCACAAGCTACCCTTAGAGGAGGAATGTATACAGCTTTGGGGAGATCATGCTGGAAATTTTAAGCAATGACAGGTTGATGAATTCAGGAGCAAGCATACAAAGTAAGTCAAGGGAAGTTGTTATGAGAGAAATTTACAATGAGAATGAAGTTGGTACGAACGTTCCGATGCGAGAGGAGATAAAACTGGTACCTGAAGTGCTACACTTTGCACTAGGAGTAGGCCATCTGATCGTCCATCAATGGAGAATACATTGAAGCTTTTATCAGAGTGGAAAAGAAACAAGAAAAATTACCCAACTATTGAAGTTGCAGCAATAGGATTATGATTTTAGATGCACACTGGAATGCCAGAAGTGATAATAATATTACTGTTCCCAGCATTAAAAAAAAACACAAACAAACCCAAATCCGAAATTTAATATTTTCTAGAGAAAGAGAACAGCTTTACCAAAACATTAGGTATTTAAAAAAAGCAATCAACAAAGGGAAGAGAATAAGATCATTACAGCCAAACAATTAACAAGTCTTTCCATTAGCTCCCACGTAGATTTTAAAGAGACATGCTCTTCAATGTTCTATGTCTCTGGCAATACGATGTAGAAGAGTTTGTATTTTTCTAAAACTTAATATGAAGAGTGGTGGGGTGTGTGTATAGATGTACTAGGGTTAAGTATTAAGTTGGATGACCTTTTTGTCTTTTTACACAATAATAAAACTTACAGCTTAATGATTTAAGTATTGGGGTGAACAAAGAGAAGTGTGGGGTTAAATAGAAAATCTCATTATAAATTAGTCATGATTTATTGGACTTTCTTCCCAAGATTTTGTACTAAGAGCATCTCCAAGGGAGATGTCAAATACCAAACGTCAAATTTAAATTTGATGGCTGATGTGGCAATTTGACATCTTACACAGCTTTACACTCCCCGATATGCTAAATTAAATTATTATTTTATTACATTTTACTGTTGATTCATTTTTAATTAAAAAGAATAGAAAAGAAAAAATAATAAAATATTCATTTGACATCTTGCTTTTGGGATGTCAAAAATAACATCTCAACCTCCAGCCTTCATTCCACATCAGCTTTGACACATCGGTTGGAGTGATGTGAGATATCATTTATAGCTGTTAAATGTCTATGTGGCACGTTTGACACATCGGTTGGAGATGCTCTAAGACGCACCTTCTCATTACAAAGTGTAAATTTGAAGTATGCCCAATTGACGTCGTCTTTTGCTTAGAGTTACAATCTGCAACTTCAGAAAAATAAGGATGATTTTGAAAATTAATTTTCACTTTTAAAAAAAATGATATTTGACATAGTTATCAAACGGTCTCAAGAAAGCCTCAATTTTGTTTCAAAACACCAAATTTGGGATTACCTAACCCAAACTTAAATCAAACAGTGTCCCTAATATTCAAAATTAAATAGCATGTAACGTTCTTAAAAGTAAGAAGGGAAAAGTGGGAAAGATATTACCATGATGAAGATGGATGGTAAGAATCCTTGCCAAATAAAATAAAATAAAATAATCAACCAAGCAAATAGTTAACGACAGAGTTCAGTTTAGTGAAAAAGAGCTTTAACTTGCTAATAAGTGGTGTCAAATTCGAATCCCTATGATACCTTGATACTATGTAAAGGTGTCAAACGGATCATATTGGCCTGGCCCGTTTAGAATCGGCCCATTTAATAAATGAGTTGTGTTGGGCTCGTCCATTTATGAAAATCATTAATCACGGCCGAGCCCATATGGGATATGAGCCCACGCCTATGCATTGCATTTTTTTTTTTGTAATTCCTTTTACAACTTCATTTAAATATTTTTTACAATTATGTATATAACAATAGATTTATTATTTGTTGGAAAAATAGGCCAATAACTTTATTAAAGTACATTTAAATAGAAAATGACTAGTTTATTTGGGTTTTAAAAATTGAAACCTGAAAAAAAAAAATCATGATTTTATATATAAAGAAAGGGAGCTTATTTTCCCACTCCTCTTTTATCCACTTACACTCACTTTGTTAGAAATTATATGTTCCCACTCCTCTTTTCTCCACTTACTCTCCCTTTTTGGTTATAGTAAAAACTATTAAAAAACAAAAGGGAGTGTAAGTGGACAAAAAGGGAGTGGGAAAATCACCACCCTAAAGAAAACATTAAACATTAAATTTTAATATATATTATTAGTGAAAAGAAATAGATTTCAATTTAAGATATAAATATAATAATATTATGTATTATTTTTCTCTAAAATAAATATAATTTAATAAATGAACTTTAAATGGGCCGACTCATTGGGCTTTAGGCAAGCCCAGCTCATTACCGCATTATCTTGTCACAACCCATCCAAAGATACGGACTGTGTCGTGTCAGACCTTACTTAATCGGGCTGTGCTTAGATCGGCCTGATCTGTATGACACCACTAACAGTATGGGTGAGAAAACCCCTCCCTTCTCTACTTCCTAAGTTTGGCCAAAAAGAAGATAAAACCCAAGAAAATAGAAGTATAGAATAATCCAGTGTTGTGAAATTATTGCAAGCGCATAATCTACACAAGTAATATAGATATAAGTAGAGCGTCGTTCCCACGAAGACTGTAATTTCCTTTTAATTACCCATTATGATTAATGCAGAAGTTTATTTGAACAGTTAATTATGAAGATTGATTGATTTAATTAAACTAAAACAGTTATAAAAAAATAACAATTTAATTAACGATGGAAAAACAAGTTTGATGAGACACTTGAGCATCCGATTTCACCATAACCAATTCCACTTAATTCTTATAGCCAATTAACCCTAATTACTATCCACGTTGACAGTTGGTTTCTCCTAATTCATTCGATATCCCATCTCGGGCTCAACCAAAAGTATTCCTAGTTAACAACTCATTCTCTCTCGAGCAACGAATTTAAAAAACCAAGAACCCATTAAGTTCTATGAAAACCTACCAGAAAACTGCATGAGTCATGTTAGTCCCTCTTGGGCACTCATTCAAGTCAGGGTACTTGTTACAAGAAGCAAACACCAAATATCTCCTCTCAGTCTCCGCTTGGATCATCAATTAAATATTAGCTAGATATTTAAAACATTAAGAAAAGTAACAAATACTCAACATGGGATAATAATCAGAAATTAATAAAACTATAAAAATTAAGTGTTCATGATTAGGCTACATCGTAGCCCTAGCAAGGGAAATTAGTTCATACAGAAGAAAATATAAACAATAGAATTATTGTCATAAAACTGATTTGGCCGATGGACTTATTTTCAGAATCTCCACAAGAATATCTTCAAAAGCTCCCCAAGTAATGCAGCAACAAATTCTTGGCTCTCTCTGATATTTCTTTGGGTGTATGAAAGTTATATATGGGAAGATATGGTGGAAAAGATGATGGTCCTATTAGTTAAAGCTTTGTATTTATAGGCCAAGGGATTTCTCCAATAATAAGGAAAATGATATTTATTTAGGAAGGATTTGAGTAATAGAGAAAAAAATAGGAAAATGTAAGAAAACCCAATCCTAAAAGGAGAAAGAAATATGCGGATGTGCTTGGAAATAAAATCTCCAAGTCAAAGAAGGAAATCTCATATTGGGCTTTTAGAGAAAAATAGGAAAATAGGCTTAGGTTATTAGGTTCAGCCTCTATTAATGAAGGCCATCCATCTACTTTCAAATGTGGTGCCACTGACTCTGTGACCTTGGAATTATCAGAAGGAGGTGAAATAGATTTTGTTGGTGTTCCATTGACTCCAGGGCTATTAGGCCCCGTTTGGTTCATGGGAAAAGAGGCTTGGGAATGTGTTCACTCTGTTTCGCGGTTACTCCTGAGATGGAAGGGCAAAGTTCCCCACTGCCTTGAAAACCATTGACTGGTCAACAAGTCAGCTTTCTTTAGTGTATGAGCGTGCCACTGCTAGTAATGAAAATTCTAGCAGACTTCTTCTAGAGTAGATAACTTGCGCTCCAAGTTACTGATTTCTAAAAACAAACGATTGTGAATTTGGGTGAGGAATATCTCCCAAGTAAGTTCTTTTCATGCCTCAGACTGGTGAGGACTTTCATAATTTATCTCAGTATAAAAACAGTTGTTCTGGCCAGAATAGTTTATAGGAATTAAGCTGTTTTTAGGCAGAACTGCCCTTTACACAACTATAAACATACATATCAACGCTAGAAAGATTGAAAGAGGATTGGAACTCCATTTCTGCCTAGATAGAAGGCTCTGATCCTGGCTGGACTGGATATGCCTGGGCTGTCAACAACTTCAACTGCTAAACTTCAGTTGTAAATCGATACCAAAGTTCAATTCTGGCAGAGCTTTAATATACTTCAAGCTTTGTGAGGCTTTTGAGTGGGCAGAACTACGGCTTCTTCAGTATGAAAGGGCAGAAGTGGCTATTCTTGAGGACTCAGTGTGTTAAGGACTGCACTGTGAAATTTGTTGAGGTTTTCATATTTGGGAAAAACTCAAGCTCTGCCTGTCTTGGCATTTGCTGAACCAAATTTGTAACGAGAGATCTCGTTTTAAATGACTTATTTTCTAAGTCTGGACTTTGGGGATTCTGATATAAAGCTGGCTTCTCTTGGAGTTTGAGTGAGCTTTTTGGTTGATTTCTTGTTGTCTGTTTGATTGATGAATTGAGTGCAAGATCCTTTTGCCCTATTCATTCCCTCTGTTTTTATAAGAAATGCTTTGGAGTAGGTTTTCTTTCTCTCTCTTTTTTTAAAAAAGAATGGGCGGTAATTTCTTAAAAAGATCTTTCACTTTTCAAATGAGATAAAAAAAAGGTTTTATAAATTCTGGCAAATGGGTTCTCAATAGTCAGTTCAGAAGCAATCAATTCCCTGTTTTTCTTGCAAGAGGACCTAATCCCTTTTTAATTCCAACTGCCCCTTTGTGAGAGCTAAAAAACTGTGATGGTTAGTGTGATTCCTTTTGAACAACTCCCTGTTTCCTGCTTATCTCTTTCTGAGATTGAAGTTTGCTTATCTCTCCTTGGGAGAATCCCCTTCTCTGGAATAGAAGAAATATCTTTGAACATACATATATATATATAAGGGATTTGATCTTTTAGCTTTTTCAGAGACATCCCTTCCTAGTTTGCCAGTCACTGACCTTCTCTTATCAACTCTGTGATAGTTGTTTTGTTTGACTTTTTCAAAGTCTGAGAAGAAGACTTCACGTGGGTTCTCTTGAAAGTAGTTCCTTCAAATTGTTGTTGGGCCCCTTTTTGAGAGATGGCAATAAATTGGGCCCAGTCCAATTCTTCTATTTGATCTGTCTAGAACGTATTTGCCCATTTTGCTTTGGCATTTTTACAATCCTGCCACCCTCTGAAAAAAGACGTGGGCTAGGTTCTTTCCTGTTTTGTTAATTTTGGAGCCCAGGTCTTTTATTTCTCTTGCTCTACGGCATTTTTGAGAAGTGGGCCTGGGCGTGTTTTGCTTTTGGCCCAAACAGAATGAGAATTCAATTACTTTCCCATGTTTGGTAAGTCCAGACATGAGAAATGGTTGTCTGGCACATGAGAAAGTAGGGGGGAAAGTAAAGCCCTCCTCTTAACTTGGGTTTTGTTTTCCCTCTTCATGGGAAAGTTTGGGAAAATGAACCAACATTCAATGCACAATTTTCATGAATATTTTGTCCTTATGAACAATTTATAATTACAACGTATCATTAAATGTATTCTTTTTTTATTTGATTTAATATGGGTATAATTGGAAAATTGTACAAACTTTGTTTTCCATTTTTACTCAAAACAAAGATGGGAAAGGAAACAAAGTAAAATCTCTCGGTTACTTTCCCGACATTACCAAACATGAGAAATGAATCTTTCATTCCCATTCCTTGGGAAATGACATGGAAAATGATTTCCCCTCAAATCCATTCCGTGAACCAAACGGGGCCTTAGAGGTTTGCTTTTGGCTTGACTTAGGTGTCCATTCCTTATTAGGCTAGGAAGCTTTTTGATGACCCACGGGTTGTTGATGCCTTCATTTTAGATGCATCCACAACAATTCAACTTTTCTTCTATTAATATTCCACTAGAACTCCTTTCCTTGTGCATTCATCATTTGCCTCTTTGGGTTCGTCATCTACAAATGCCGCACCCTTTTATTAGAATTATCTTCTATACGGAAGGTCTCACTTGCGGGTGGAGAAACAAACAACAGATTCCTCTATTCTTCAATATTTGCTGGTGACGACAATCATCCCACACCATTTTGACACGACGTCAACTACATTGTGATGGTAATTAACTCAAGCTCTCTCTTTATGGAGCTGATCGCTGAGGCCAGTTGTGGATATAAATTGACACTTGTGCATTGCACTCTAGGTGTTTGATAAAATAACAAAGTGAATTCTTGAGATTTCGTTGAGTTGCTAATTCCACCCAATTTGATACTTTAAGCTTCCAAAGTTATTGTTTTAGCTCCAAACCCTTGCTAGGAATGGTTGCCTACAAAATCTTCACAAAACACATTAAACTAACCAATTTCACATGAAAACAATGCAAATAGAGATAGATTATATATGCAAAATATGAATCTATCATCAAGCAAAGGAAAGAAATGCATGAGCATGGAAACTATTTCTCATCGCTCCTTTGACCAAAATTTCCACGACTCCCAATATAATCTTCTTTCTCTCTAACTTCACTGTAGATTATCTTCAGTACATGCAACCCATTAGAATTAGGATTCTCAGTCATAAGCAAGTATATTCTTTTTAGGTTTCCTTGTTTTTTTCTAGATTCCCTTATCAAATAGGAGTTGGGAAGGAAAAGAACTAGTTGAGGCACCTATAAATACACAATGTAAGACGAGAAGGAAAAACAGACTCACAAGTGCACACACACTCAAGTTTCCTAAGGAATTGCTGTGACTTTGGAGTCTTTGTTGTTGAAGTAGGCTGGAAATGTAAAATAAGGAAGAAAGAGATTTGCCTGAATGATTTTCATTGAATTAGAGAATGTAACTTTATACAAGAGATTTCCTATAATTATGCTAAGCTATTCTAGGAATCTAAATTACAATAGAAAAAGAAATTTTTTACAGCACATAATTACATATTTGTTTCCTAATCCATTTTGTGAACATTAGGATATCATCGACCTTCTTAACACTCCCCCTCAAGTTGAAGAGTGAATGTCGAGAACTCCCAACTTGCGAATCATGGTAGAGAAAGCTTCATTTCCCAATGGTTTAGTGAACAAATCCGCAAGAGGATTTGCCGAAGTAACAAACTTGGTTACAACCGAATCATCCTGTATTTTGTCCTGAATAAAGTGGCAATATATTTCTATATGCATGGTTCTCTCATGGAAAACGGGATTGTCTGCTATATGTAAGGCTGCTTTGTTATCACAATGTAGCAATGCCCATTTCAGATGCAATGTTCGTAAATCCTTCAACAATGAATGTAACCAGGATAACTCACAGCATGTACCTATCATGGCTCTATATTCGGCTTCTCTTGAAGAGAGTGACACTGTTTTCTGCCTCTTTGTTTGCCAAGAAATAAGTGAAGATCCTAAAAAAACACAATAACCCATAGTGGATCTACGAGTCATTGGACAACCAGCCCAATTCGAATCACAAAATGCTCGCAAAGACAAATCATTTTGAGAAGAGAAAAACAAACCCTGTCCTAGAGCACCTTTCAAATAAAGCAACACACATAAGGCAGCTTCCATATGTGGTATGCGTGGTGCATGCATGAATCGGCTTAATACATGTACTAAATACATGATATCCAACCGAGTAATAGTTAAATAAATTAGGCATCCCACAAGTCGCCTATATTGAGATGGATCTCTAAGCACCTACATGTGATAGCTTTATGTTTTGCTCCATGTGAAAGTTCACAGGTTTAGCACCCAAAATTCCAACATCCTTTAGAATTTCCAAAGTGTATTTCCATTGTGAGATAGAAATACCTCTCTTTGAAGAGTGACTTCAATGCCTAGAAAATATTTCAAATCACCCAAATTTTAATTCGGAAACGACTACACAAATATTGCTTAAGAGTAGATATAGCCTTGAGATCATTACTCGTAATAAGAATATTGTCAACATATATCAACATGGCGGTAAAGGACTTTCCACTCCAACATGTGAACAACGAGTAATTTGCTTTGGACTGAACATATCCGGTAGCTTGAATAGTTGTAGAGAACTTGGCAAACCATTTATGAGAAGCTTGCTTTAAACCATACAACGACTTGTAGGTGACACACCAAGTTCTCCCTCTATGGCTAAAGACCAGGAGGTGGAGACATATAAATTTCTTCATGGATATCACCATGAAGGAAAGCGTTGTTTACATCTAGCTGGTGAAGGGACCAATCTTGAGCAACTGCCAGAGCCAATAATCCAGCGAAGTGGTTTTCGATTTGTCTAATTTTTTGTAAGGATGACCTATGAATGTAGACTTAAAAAATGGATGGTTTGGATCATTGAAAAAAAATTCGCATGGGACCCTAAAAAGTGTCCTTTCATTTGAGGGATCCTTCAATAAAAGGGGATTGTATATTATATTATATAATTATTGATTATATTACATTATAATCATACATAGCTACATTATATTAGGTATTAATTAAAACTATACCATTCTAGGCCAGTCCTCGATCAGAAATTTTTAAAGTTCAAGGATCATGTACTTGCCCTTGATTTTTCCTAGAAATCTCCCTTATTAGGCTCTGGGACTTGATGAGGACCCGACCTGATTTTTAAAACACTATGAACTAGGGCTAGGAACGGTTTGGTCGGGTATGAGACAATAGGTGGTGGGGTTATGGTTTTGTGATATCAGATCATATCGGTATGAAAAAAATACCATTTTTGGTTCCAAACAGAGAGAGCAATCAGGATGAGCAAGCTTCATTGATTTGGGGCTTTCCAAATAGAGAGAAAGTTCGATAGTTCGTCAATTTAGGGCTTCAAAGACAGAGAAATATCAAGAGATCAACAATTCGTTGATTTATGGCTTCAGAGAGAGAGAGAGAGAGAGAGAGAGAGAGAGAGAGAGAGATAAAGTTGAAAGTTTAAGGCTTTGACATTGATTGAATCAAGAGTGAGACAGAGATCGAGAGATTGAGAGAGTGAGACAGTGTCAGAGATAGAGATCCAGATGAGGAGAAGGGTTTGGTTTGTGCTGGTTCGATCAATCGAGGGCAATTGAGAGAGAGAGAGAGAGAGAGAGAGAGAGAGAGAGGAGTGGGAGGAGAGAGAGAGAGAGAGAGAGAGAAAGTTTGTCTGGGTGTGAGAGATCGAGTCGAGCGTGCGAGAGTGAAAAATTTGCGTAATGTTTGTGTTTTTGTTACTATTTGGTATGGTATGATGGCATACGATGTGTAATATATGGTACCGCTCGCGTATCATAGATGGGTGATACGGTACGGTATTGATACCGTATTAAGCCCAATGGCCAAATAAAGCAGTATGAAACGGTACAGTTTGACACGAAATTGGTACGGTTTCAATAAATACGGTACAGATTCCCAGCCCTATGACAACTGGGCTGACTGGTCTAATTTATTTATTTATTTTGTTTTGCAGATGGCAGCATTTTATTGGTAACTTCCACGGGTCCTATACTAGAACCGTGAGCACCAAATTTCTCCCCAGTAATAAGTAATTTCCAACTTCTCGTTCGACCTAAACCCTCTTCTTCCTCGACCAAAAGAGAAACCCTCTTCTTCTTCTGCTCCGCCACCGACGTCTTCATCTGCTCCGCCACCGACGTCTTCATCTGCTTCGCTCGGCTACTGTGGAGGTAAATCATGGATCCGCAGCCAGAGCCAGTCTACTACATCTGTGGAGGTACTGATTTTGCGTTTGTTGTTGGAGAAAGTTGGCGGGCTAGGAAATAGTGAAGGATTTCTGATACTAAATCAGTGTTTGTGTTTGCTGTAGATTGTGGGATGGAGATTCCCTTGAAGCCAAACGATGTGATTCAGTGCCGCGAATGCGGTTACCGGATCTTATACAAGAAACGCACTCGTCGCAGTAAGTCGCCTATCCTCATTCTGAAGATGTTATATTACCTTACCACCATGTATCCTTTATTGGGATTCTTAAATCAACTTTTTTTTTCTTTTTTTTTTCCTCAATGAAATTAACTTGTATATGTTTGAATTTTGAATTGTTGCAAGCAATTTTTCTTTTTTCATTTTTTTTTTCACTTTTTTTTGTTGGAAAAGGTGCATATTCAACTCATCAGTTGCTTGCTATTGAAAAGTACATAATTTGGTGATTGGAATGGTATTGTGAGTTGAATTTTTAAAAGCCTGCTTAAAAACACTGTGTGTTCGTCTGGTTGCCACCCTTTTAGTTTAAGATGTGGATATGCTTTACATTTCACGCGTTCATGTTTAGTAATTAGCAGCTGTTATCTGTGCAGCACTAAGAAAAAGTTATTACTTTCAACAGAGCCTATCACTTGTAAGTAAAGTTATGGGCTCTGTAGAAAGTAGTTATGTTGATGCCAAATGGTGATACTGGTGAGAGTGAAATGAACTTTTAGTTAGTTTTTGGGGGTTCTGGCTTTGACGATATTGTTTTTTAGTGCATATAACAGATTGTGATTAGTCTACACCACGAAGCACAATGTTGGTACTGAATTAATTAGTGGGATTACTAGAGCAAAGTCAATTAAAGCGTTGCACCCAATTATGCGCTTTTAATTGAGTTTGGTCTCGAATTGCTACTAATTAAGGTCAGTGATTAGTTTAGCAATATTGGTGCATCTTGGTGTAGGCTAATCGCAATCTGTTGTGCAAATAAAACAATAGGCGCATATGTCTTTGGTTCCCTGCTCGTTGTTCTTCTTCCTAGAGGGTTAAACTGATTGATTAAAGGCAATTGTTTGGTGTGCCATTTTGTTCATGTAAAGCATTAAATTATGCTAGCCGTATAGTAATGTGCTATATATAGACTCATTTCTTTTCTCGTCTGTCATAATGGCATCACCGTGTTAGACTACAGAAGTTATATTAATATGGTCATCTTTGGAAATACACAAAAAGGACATACATACACGAACACACAAGTTGTATTGCTATCATATTTTTTCTTCTATTGTATTGTACTGTCCTTCATGTAGCACTGTGGAATCCCTTTCGGTTAGCATTTTGATGGTGTTGTGAGTCCAATTTCCAGTACAAGTGTTGGTCTTGTGTTTCTTTGCTGATTATGTCAATCACTCTATCATATTCTATATAACATTATTCAATGCTTGATTTGTACGAGTCATTGTTGTTTTTGCAGTTGTTCAGTATGAGGCACGCTGAAGAAGGACAAAGAGGAGAAGCAAGCTTCTTAGAGAGTTTCAAGGGGATTGTGTAATTTTATGTACTTCCAGTTTTCTGAAAGATACTTGGATTCCAAATGAACTGAAAATTTCCAAATGAACTGAAATTGCTTATGTTGGTTGATGGCCAATGTTTTGTAATATTTTGTGAACAGAACGCCTTCACTTTCTATTGCGGTTTCTAGTTTCTGGTTGTTGGCCAATATATTGTGAACTGAATTTGCATATTGTGTTATAACTGTTACACGCCTTGATTTGTTATGCAACCTTTGTACTTCTTCAAAGCAGCCACCTACCTCCTTCAATTACATTCACTCTGTCAGATCGACTTCCTCTATCTGGTTTGTCCATCATCAAGTTATGAGTGTCAATTTCATCATCCCTTATAAATCCAGCACAATGAAGTGTTCCCTAAACAAAAACCAAACTCAATAGCCCACTGGTACATTCCAAAACAACATAATAAAATTGATACAATACGGTCGCAAGATCCGTCTTACTTGCATGTATTGCATTTTCCAAAAACGTATACCACGACTCCTATCTGTCTAAAAACGTCTACCACGAATCATGTGTGTTCATTTGGTGGACACCTAAAATGTTCATTGGTAATAAAAATTTAGGGACATTTTGAAAAAGGTCAAAAGCAAGATAAGTATTTTAAAAGAAGCCAAAATTTGTATTTGGACAGTAATGCCCTTATTTATTTTTGAATTTTCTAAGGAATTCATTTTCTGCTTTTCCTATAGTGCCAAGACAATCTTTGCTTTAGGCTTGCCGTATGGAGCCAAAAAGTTGGATTTTCTTGCTTTGATGGTCTTCAGATTAATGTTGCATCTTTTTGCTAAGATGATCTATTCATGTGAGATGATGATGCTTTTGGCTTCGCATGAAGTTTATGCTTCCAACATGTTATCTATATTGTGTAGCTCTTCTTCTCATAAGCTATTCTAGTATGAGTTGTCATTGTCTTCTGCTTCAATTTGTTCTGCTATCTGGTTATAGATTTCATAAAAAAACTTTTGCTCATGTCGTGCTTATCTTGATTTCAAATGTGTCATCTGCTCTCCTGGATGTAGTTTCTGAATAAATTTTGATAAAGTTGGATTGGTTAAGGAGGTTCAAACGGTCATCATTGAACAATTGTTGCTCAGCTATTATTGCTCCTTTGTATTTTTGAATGTCCTACTTGGTAGAGATCTCTGTTTTTATAGTTTCTACTGGACTAAGCAGTATGAGAAATAATAATACTATTTTGTGCTCTATCTGGATAAATACTATCCTTAAACCATTCTAGGGGTATGCTAGTAAAATCTAATTTTACGCTCTTTCATAAAGGAATATAAAAACTTATAACTTCTTTTAATTTGGAGGAAAATGAATCTAAATATTCCTCTTATATGATCAATTACAAAATCATTTGGACTGGACGACGAGACTCTTGGAGGTCTGGCTTATCTTCATGAACATGCAAACCCTTCCATTGTACACTGGAACATTCAAGTTAAAGGGTCAGTATAGAAAACTTCCTACCATCGTAAAGAAAAATTAATTCATTTTTTTTTATAATTAAGGGTAATAATAGTGTTAAATGATTCAACCTCAATATATATATAATATATATATATATATATATATATTTTCAACAAAACCATGACTTTTTCAGTGAAACAATACGAACCTAATTATTGTGACACTTTGACCTATTCCTGAGTAATGGGACCAGTCCTTTGATAACTCCAGAGTAAAATAAATCCTCCTGATATAAAATAACTTTGGTTTCCGGAGCTCCAACAAGGCTCTTGATCTCAAAAACTTCAACAACAACATTTAAAAAGAGAAAAAACCAAAGAACCTGAATTTTCTATATTCCGTGTAGAAACATACATAAATTTAATCTAATTTCAACCCAATGAAGAAAAAGATTAATTGATTGTAAACTTGGTACATGTACATGACTTAATTGGTCAATCTATGATGACCATATTAGCTTCACTACTTGCAGTAGTAGTGTTCTCCATTCCCATTCCCATAAACTGTGCTGTGGAAGATTGTTGCGGACCATCATTATCATCATCACAGTCGATCAAGTGGATTAGTAAATCATAATCAATCGAGAAGTCGAAGGCATTGACTTGGTCTTCTTCACTGCCAAATGGACTAGGCCAATATCCAATATTATTGTCAGTGAGGACCAGGCCTTGTTGAGTCTCATGAACATCTGACGCCCTCTCTTGGTTACAAACTGCGTACGATCCCAAGGCTTGTTCCGTGAACGGTTGTGCGGTGTCCGAATGTGAGAAATCGCTCATTAGGGCATCGCCATCACCGCCACCATGAAATTGGCTGACGTCATCAGTATAGTTTGCCCTAGCTTGGGAAGAGACCACAGTTATTGGGTATGCAAAAGAGCTGTCCGGCTGAGATTGAGTGAGTCCAGTTGGCAAGTATGAAACACTCCCAGCAACTTCAGTAGCCTCAGACATGGGAGTGCAATCACCAATAAGTTCCTCAAAGCTAGTCACTTGTTGCGGCCTCTGCCTCTTATTTTGAGACTGTACGGGAGTGTCAGTTTCATTATCCTCTTCTGCAGCTCTCAACTTTCTCTTCCCCCTGTCATTCCTTCGAATCCGGCATAGCACAAACTGATTGGTTGAGTTTGGTTTGGGCTTCACCAATGAAGGGTGAAGGCTGTACTCGTGCATAATCCAGCAACCGTCTTGAACAGATTTAGGGTTTTCATAATGAAACCTTTTCCATATACCTAAAACGTTCTCCTTATTCTCCGGATCAGTGACTGTGGTCCCTGAGTTCTCACCTTTCCATGTCCCGGACCCTATCGTGCGAGCCGCGCGGGAGTCCTTATCACTCAGGCTCTTCAATTTGGTGAAGAAATAAAGGTCTTCACCTTTGGCTAAGTTGTGTCCACCATATTCATGCCATATATCCCATGGCTCTATCTTACCATAAAGATCCATTTCTGGAATAACATTGTCATACATAAAGGATGTGCCACGAACCTTGTTAAGAAGATAATATCCCAATAACTGATCATCTCTTGGACGAAATTTAAAACCAACTGGGAGATTAACAGCAGACTCACAAGGTGCCATATATAAGCTATGTAGCAGGTTCCTCTTCGACTTTTGTGGAGAAGAGAAGATTAAAGATGATCTTGGTTTCTTGGAATGGAAAGAAAATGAGTATGTAGGCTGGTTGGCAGAGAGAGGGTGTTGGGGTGATTCTGTAATGAGTTTCTTGGAGTTTTGTGAGAGTCATCTTCCTTCCATTCCTATATATATAGGAGTATTAGGGCAACTGGAAGCTAAATCTTATACGGGGAGGATTTGTGTTGTCATATCTCCAAGTTTTATGGGGAGGATATGCATCGTAAAATATATGGGGAGGATAAATACTGAAAAAAATTAATATAAAAATATTTGAGCCCCGACAATCGTGCAAATAAATACAAAGAGCTCTTCCCATAATCTCACATTGAACGTGGGCTAATAATTTAAGGACACAAATAAACCCTCGGTCGACCAACCATTTTATTGCTTTCTCCTTCTTGTGATATTTGTTTAGGCTTCCCCTTTGCCCTTACTTTATCGAAGAAGAGTTATTTTAATGCCTTTTTATTTTTCATGTCCGGACTTATCAAACATAGAAAAACAACTGATTTTTCATTTCGAAGTCTCCTTTTTTATGAACCATTATTTACTTGATATTGCAATATCAAGCGTCATCTATATCCCTTTGGTTTCTCTGTGTTTTGTTGTTCCTTTCCCAAATAGGATAAGTCTTGGTATCTCAAGATATTTTCATAGATAACGAACTACAAGAATATTTGTGTTTTGTCGCAAAAATATTAAATATTCGAAGTTTTTCTTCTTGGATTAGATTTCTCTGCATTAGCCCTACTTCTCGACAGATCATGCTCATGATTGTTTCTGCTCTATTTCAGTCTTATCTTGTAATAACAATATATTGGGATTAAATTGTAACAACTGCACAAGCTTACTTGTGCACCAAGCAGCAAGTAGAAACTTGGCACGCATGGCTCTTCCAATGTCATAAGGAATTTTTAATCGTGTTTTTCCTTCAAACAGTAAAAGTTTCAAGTAGTTTCCTTTCTTCTTCTTCTTCCACTTCAAACAGAAAGGAAAAGAAGAGGTGTTGAAATAACAATATTATTTTTCTTCTAACTATGTATGAAGATCTATTGAAGGGAAGAGACTCTTAGCTAGTTGTATCATGTTTGTTCTGCTACTATAAATTCTAATAATTCGCAACTCCTACACTGTTGTTGCACATATATGAATTATGAAAAAGTTATCCCATCCAATATGCTTTGTTTTTTTTTAATAGAAAAAAGAAAAGAAAAAGAAAAGTATCTGTTATGCTTGTTATGTTCTCTTTATTTTGTCAAAATTTCTTGAGTTTGGCTATTGACAAAAAACATAGCACTTGCACAGTGCCGCCCTGAGGGTGGGCAAGGAGGGCGATGGCCATGGTCCTTGCATTTGTAGGGCTCCAAATTATATATATATTATATATGTATCAAGTTGATGAAGAATATGATTTTAGAGGAGAATAACTTCAATAGTTTGGCATTTGAAGGCTCTAAATCTGATTACAAGTGTTTCTAAAGAGTCCAAATGAAAATTATGTAATAGATGAACATCAATTGCATGTATTTAAGTATTTAATTTCCAAAAAGCATTTCATTGCTAAAAGTAGCAATCAATGAAAGAAAGCCAATAGGGACTAGAAATTCTTTTATTTATCCAAAAATTCTTGTTAGTAGATTATTTAGCGAGGAAATATGAAAGAGTGCAAATTATTTGTATCCTCATTCTTGTTTATTTTCAAATTGGGGCAGCGATTATATGGCCAATATTGGAGCCGTGTTTATTTATCCAAATTGTAGTTAATTGCATAATTTTTTTTCCATGTTAGTTTATTATATTCAAGAGAATGAAAGAGAAATGAGCCTCATTTTCATTTCTAGCCTAGGGCCACCCAAAAGTCAGGGCCGACCCTATCTCTAGAGTAAATACAGTGGTCTGCATGTAGGAAAGAATATGAGATTGCTTCCTTAATATCTGTTGATGGCAGAATTATAGGAGATGACCTCGTGGTGTTCTTTTTATTCGGGGCATTTCTCTCTTCAGATAGCAATATAAAAAATTAGTGTTGCTGGAGAGAGAGAAAGGAAAAAAAAAGCCAACTAGCCACAAAAGAGAAGGAGAAAAAAATCACTAGATGACAAGAGAAAGAAGAAAACTGGCAGAGAGAAAGAAGAAAAAAAGAAAGAGAGAAGAGAGAAGGAAAGGAAAGAAAAAATAATAATAATGAAAGAAAAAGGAGAGAGGAGAGATAGAAGAGTGAACTCAGGATGAGAATCGCACGATCAAAAATTCAATTTTATAACGAATCCACATTATTGGACTTCGCAACGGAGAAACGCCCTTAGATAAATGGGCTAAGCACACAAGTTGGGCTCAAATTATTAATACATATACTTCAAAAATACACATCTTTACAAAATAGGGCCTCACTATAGAATTCTTGGGGGCGAAGCTCCCCATCAAGACTGAGATTTGTAAGGAAAATGATTATCTTATTACTATTCAGCCCATAACTATTTTTGATAAATGGGCTAAGCACACCAGTTGGACTCTCTGGGAGTCACCCATCAAACCTTTAATAAACACTGTATCAGATCAGTTCTTCCAGTTTCCCGCCATTGCAATTTCCCCACCATTTTTTGTCTCTAGAAAACCGGCCCTAAATAAATTTTTAATTATTAATTTTTTCAGGTAAAAGACCATTTTGCTCATGGAATATTTTATTAGCATCAAAGTTGATTTTTTAATTGGGAAGGAATTTGGAAATATCAATTGGACCGCTGCGTAGAGCACATCGAGATGAGTCCGTAAATACGTAGTGGACTCAAATCCGAGTTGTAATGAGAGATATACGATTAAAATTCAAGTAGGGGCAAAATCGTAATGTTTCGAAATTGGTTTTTAAAAACCAGATTTTTCCCTCTCTCTGTGCGCGCTCTCTCTCCTCACTCTCGACTCCGATCTCTCTCTCTTCGATTCTCTCTACTCAGGTCACGGCAAGGGCCGGCGCTGGTCTTGTTCGAACCGGCTCGACCTCACCGTCCAAACCCACCAGTTTTCCCGGCCGGAAAAATCGAATCCTGCCGGCGGTGACGACTGGTTTTCTCCGGTTTTTCCCGGCATCGCCACCGCATTTCCGGCGAGCTTCTCCGTCGAACCAGGTATGGTTTCTCACCTATTCTTCAAGCTCTAGCTGCCTGTTGGGTAGGATTGGATCGATTTTTGCGTTTAGGGTTCCGTTGTGAAACCTAGGTTTTGGCCGGTTTCTCTACTCTTCTCTTCTGTAATTACGTTACCATTCTCTCTGCACGCTTGGAGCAATGATGGCAGAGACTCCCAAGAGAGGCCTGCAATCCCCTAAGAAATCCAAGCGTTTCAACGCCAAACCCTCGCCTTCTCTCACTCCTCCAACTCCACAAACCCTGACCACTCCTCGCCGGTCGGCGCGCCGAGCCTTGCTACACTCCGATTCCACCGCCCCTCAGAAACTCTTCGAAGAGTCGACGAAGAAAACCTTGAGAAAAGATGCAACGGCTGGAACATTGAACTCCCAGCAAAATGATTCGCCCAAAACACGAAGAAAGGGGGAAATTCCAAAAACCCCAAAATCTGCTGGGAAGGGCAAGAAATCGAAGCGTAAAGAGGAGGGAAATTTGACTGAGGTTGAAGTTGCATTCTTTCCAGAGACGCCAGGGCAATCTGAGGCTAAGAAGAGGAAGAGGGACGAGGAGAGCAAGGTAGTTACACGCTCGAGGGCCTCAAAAAATGTCAACTTTGAAAAGAACAAGGCAGTATCAAGGAGACGGGTTTATTATAAGAAGGTTGTGTATGATGGGGGTGAATTTGAGGTCGGGGATAATGTTTATGTGAGGAGGAGAGAGGATGCAAGCTCGGATGACGAATTGGTTGAAGTGGATGAATGTAGGGTGTGCTTTAAGTCTGGGAAAGCTGTAATGATCGAGTGTGATGATTGTTTAGGTGGGTTTCATTTAAAATGCTTGAAACCTCCATTGAAGGAGGTTCCTGAAGGAGATTGGATATGTGGGTTTTGTGATGCTCGCAAATTGGGAAGGGAAGTCAAGCTTCCGACACCACCAGAAGGGAAGAAAAGGGTTAGAACATTGAGGGAGAAGCTTCTCTCGAGTGATTTATGGGCTGCCCACATTGAAAGGTAGATGTTTAATTTGGTTTAATTTTGTAAATGGTGTAAGTGTGCTGTTATTTTGGTTGTAATGTACATGGCCTTGGTTTGTGCTTTTGAATTTGTGCAGTATATGGAAAGAAGTAGATGGTATCTATTGGTGTCGGGTACGTTGGTATATAATCCCGGAAGAGACTGTGGCTGGAAGACAACCTCATAATTTGAGGCGAGAAATTTATCGCACAAATGATTTTGCTGACATTGAGGTGATAGATGACATCTAATCTTGATTATTTGTCTATTAGAAGAATAAATGGTAATATAGCTGTGGTTGCTTTATCCCATAGAAATGTTCCCTTTCTGTTTGAATAAATTTGTTCACGACAGGACCTTGTTGTTTTTCCGCATGAAAGAAATCAGAATCACATGAAGAAATAGCTAGACATCCTACTTGTTTTATTCAATTGTTCGTTTTGTATTTTCTAGTAAAGGATCCTTGCAATTCTTCTAAAAAAATGTAGTGAACCCTTGCAATTGTTAATTGGAGCAACCAAGCCAAAAACATTCATGGCATATTTTTAGCATAAGGGTAAAAAAAGAAGCAAAATGAAGTTAACAAAAACATATTTAGCCAACCCCAATAACTTAGGATTAATTCTTAGTTCCGAAGGAGTTGAGTTATAAGTTGAATGATGCAGCATTGGTCCTTCGCATTTGGATACTTTTTGTGCCTTTTAACATTGTTCTAATTTCAAGGAATAACACCCCGTAGGGAATGCTTGTTGTGATTTTACAAATAAATATATACTTCCTCTTACACCAAAATTGCTTGTCATGAATTTACCATTTTCTGGCCATATTTCCAGCAAAATAAGTGAAGTTATTCACCTTAAGTTCATGTGATTGCTGCCAATCATTTCAAGCATTCAATGTGAGGACTCTATAAACCATTTGGCCTTTAACTAGGGTTTTTCAGTCTAACAAACTCTGTTTCAGAATCCATGATTCGTGCTTTGCTAAAAACAAGGCAAAAAGAAAATGAAAGAAACAAGGAAAAGAAAAACTGGTAGTCTCTTTAGGGAAAATTGCGTTAAATGTAATCCAGTCTGTAAGGGATTATTTTTTCTATTCTCCACCCTTTGTTTTCTTTTGTTTGAAGTGATCCTCTTATTCTGTATGACTTTAGGTTCAGTTTTGACTTTGGATGTGGTTGAGGATTTTCAGAAAATTTTAGCTTTAAGCTAATATGGTCCTTTTTATATACCTAGTCACTAATGTAGTTAAATACTTTTCAACTCTTGTTCTGCTGCTTAATATTCTCTCAGTTTTGGATCAGATATTATGGTGAAAAGAAGTATGTCTTGCCATCCTTCAGTTCATAACTGTAATATTTCATATATTTACAGATGGAGTCTATTCTTCGACATTGTTTTGTCATGAATCCCAAAGAATATTCCAAAGCGAATGAAGGGGATGATGTTTATTTGTGTGAATATGAATATGATATTCATTGGCACAGTTTCAAGCGTCTTGCTGAAATTGATAATGGTGAAGAGGTAAGTGTTTCAGGAAATGAGACTCAGCATTTGAAAATTCTTCAAAAATTTCAAATGGATTAAATTGAGTTGAATTTATGGGGTTTTAACTATTTGGTAGGATGATGATGGAGCTGAAAGCGATGAAGATTGGAAACATAGCAAAGACCCAGACTCTGATACAGAAGAAGAAATGGACTATGATGAGGAGAGCAAAAAAAATATACTAGCCAAACCATCTAGAGGTCATGAGTTTGCTGCAGTATGGACACTATCTTCTAATTCTATCTCGTACTTGTGGCTTTAGTTTGTTTACTTCCCCAAATTGAACTAGTCAATTCTGTATCTACAGAATTCACAGAAGGGGCGGTTCTTTGGACTTCAGAAGATAGGAGTTAAGAAAATCCCAGAGCATGTAAGATGCCACAAGCAGACTGATCTTGAAAGAGCAAAGGCAGCACTTCTGTTGGCATCATTGCCTAAGTCTTTACCTTGCAGGGATAAGTATGTGAGAATCAGTTCATTAAAGGTTTTCTTGATCTGCGTTACTTTAACATTGTAATCATGGAGACCTGCTTGTGTGCAGAGAAATGTTGGAGATAACTGCATTTATCAAAGATGCCATCTCTGATGATAAATGTCTGGGACGTTGCCTGTACATTCATGGTGTTCCTGGAACTGGCAAGGTACGGTCTGTGGTTGTGTTTATAAATAGGTAGCTACATTGTTTCAGATAGGCTGTAAATTTAATTTATGTACTTTTCATGGATAAAATGAGTTTTATTTATTCCTTTTGTAATATCTGTGTAACTGCAGACAATGAGTGTACTAGCAGTAATGAGGAATCTAAGAACTGAAGTTGATGCAGGAAGTATAAGACCCTACTCTTTTGTGGAGATAAATGGTCTAAAGTTGGCATCACCAGAGAATATATATAGGGTAAACACATATTTATATTTGATGTTCTATGCTTATCATGATGGCATGCATTGCTGCCTTGTAACACACGTGTTTGCACAGGTTATATATGAAGCATTAAGTGGGCACAGAGTTAGTTGGAAGAAGGCTCTCCACTTGCTAAATGAACGATTTTCTGAAGGAAAGAAAATTGGCAAAGAGGATGACAAGCCTTGCATTCTTCTCATTGATGAACTTGATCTTCTTCTGACCAGAAACCAGTCGGTAACCATTTTTCCTTATATCAGTTGGTAGCTTCTGCATTTTATGATGTGACTATTTTTATTTATAACTATTCCAGTTTTGCGTTATATATAATTAGTTGTTACTACCCATGATCTTGAAATAGTCAAAATTACATACTTGTAGTGCTTTTTTGGTTTCAGGTTCTATACAACATTCTTGACTGGCCTACTAAACCACACTCAAAGTTAGTTGTAATAGGTATGCTTTTATTTATTTTCAGTAGGCATCCTCGTCAAATGATTTTTGTGTTCTTTTATCTCATAACGAAATAGAAAAAACAATGATGATGACTATGAGATTGTTAATGATTGCATCATTAACTGTTTGTAATGAAATACATGTTCAGGCATAGCAAATACCATGGATCTTCCTGAGAAGTTGCTTCCTCGTATTTCAAGTCGTATGGGAATCGAAAGGCTTTGCTTTGGCCCCTATAATTACCAACAGCTTCAAGAGATAGTTTCTAGTCGTCTTAAAGGAATTAATGCCTTTAAGGAACAAGCTATAGAATATGCTTCAAGAAAGGTTAGCTTCATGTTAACTGTTTCATCATAAAATTGATTTTCTTTTGTCTTTTTTCTAGTAGTTATTAGTTGGCCATAGTGGATGAGCGCATTGGAAACTCCATCTCTGATAGTATTGGAACATATATTCAGGTAGCAGCTATTTCAGGAGATGCCCGTCGTGCATTGGAAATATGCAGGCGTGCAGCAGAAATCACAGATTATCGACTTAAGAAGCTAATTTCAAATTCTAATAATGCTTCTGAAGGTATAGACTTCAAACACAACCCCTTTAAAGTTGGAAACTTGATTTGAATGATCCTTATTTTGTTAATATTTTGGTAATCTGTCCTATTCTCCTTCCACTTCATTGAAACTGTATCACTGTAAGTTTCAATTGCTGGAATTATCTAGTAGACAGAAATATTTTTGTTTGGTTTTATTTCTGTCAATGGTCATGCACCTGTGGGAAAGATGTTTTCTGTTAGTCATATTTCACACTTTTGAGCTATTTCTTACGATTGATTGCTGTAATTTAGTTCAGATTAATGACTAATCTTGGCTTCTAGTTTCCACTGACCACATCAACAGAACATAGAGTATATAAGTTAACCTTCCATGAACATCACTTGATATTGTGGTTTGAATAATTTGGTTTTATAAATATACAAGCTCCTTCTCAAGGGAATTCTGACATGGCTCCATATTGGGAGTTACTCAGAATATTGACACTTCGTTCTGATGTGGAGCCAACTTGCCCAGTTGCATCTTTATTTAACATCATGGTGTAGACTATTGATGCATTATTTTGATTTGTTATTTAACATAATATTGATTCTAGTTTGTAACTTTTGTTTTTTTGCTTTTGTTTTCAGTTTTATGGTAGTGAAACATTTTACATTTTAGGATTACTTGAAAAATCCAGAATGCGTTCTGTCAAAGCAAGCTTTAAACTATACTTCGTAGAGAAATGTTCTCTTGCCAGACAATCTGGCAACGTAAAATGCTTATGTTGCAAGACTCTGAATTTAGGCCATTAATTAGGTTGGTTCTTGTCTGAGTGTGTTATCCAAATTCACAATCTAGCAACTTGAGCATCATTAGAGCAGTTTAGAATATCACTTTTGTCAGAAAAAGAAAAACATGGCCTTTCATTGGCAAAGAAACAACTGGTCCCATAATGAGAGTTTGTGTCATGGAAGATCTGGTTTAAATACCAAATAATACAAGTTTTGTTTTTTGTTCTGTTTTTGGTATTGGTTTTGTTTCATTTTCTTTTATTTGAAAAAAATGAAAATTAAGCAGCCTTTAAACCAGTATTCTTTTTTGGTCAACCAAGGAATTAGAATTGTCAACTTCTCTTCTTTCCTGTATCCTGAAGTTTCAAAAGGAATACTCTGTTACTACATTGGTATTATTAAGCACCAACATCTCAGTTAGCTTAAACTCTATGTGCTTGCTTTGTTTAGAAGCGTTATTATCTTGCTTTGAAGCTTTAATTCTTGTCACTTACAGGATTTATATGTACCCACTTTGCAGGAAAATCACTTGTTGGAATGGCAGAGGTTGAAGCAGCCATACAAGAAATGTTCCAGACACCTCATATTCAAGTGAGTCAGATTATATCTTACAGTCATGATAAAAAATGATTTCTGCTGGTGAAACATATTTTATTTAAATGGTATTTTACATCTTAGAAGAGGTAATCAATACTCTTGAGTGAGGCATATGATGCAGTGATTACTACATTAATATGCATTCCTAATATGTGAAATACATGAGATCCAGATAGCTACGTAGTTTTATGGTCAAGTAACAAAGATGAAAATGGTGTCGGAGTTTGCTGAATCTTACAAGTGCCATTCTTAAAAGGAGTAGCATGGGAAAAAATGGCTTTCAGGACCCAGATTATCTGATGCTGGTTTAAAGTAGTGAATTTCTGCACAAGTAGCATTCAACTCCATACAACTTTAGCTGCATAAATTGTAATTTGGTTGAAAGGAAGTTTTGTTTATCTATGTGTGTAACAAAAAAAAGAACAAAATAAAAAAACTCTACCTTCTTCAGAGATATATTAATGCTAATTCTTTTTTTGTTTTTTCCTGGCAGGTGATGAAAACTTCTTCCAGGATGAGTAAAATATTTTTGACTGCCATGGTGTATGAACTCTACAAAACAGGAATGGGGGAAACTACATTCGAAAAGGTGAACTTCTCAAGCTTTTTTCTGAACAATGTGTGCATTTACTTTTTTTGTATCGTACATTCAGAGTAACTTCGGTTTAAATAATAGTATTTCACACTGGAGGTGATTATTTTTGGGCCGCAGGCTTGCATTGAAATACTGACTAAAAGAATACTTATTGTTCTTCACTGCTATACTGCATCTCAACTACAAACCAGATTATTTTTATTTTGGTTCACCAGTTTCTTTGATGCCTTCACTGTATCTAGTGCTGGAATTTTAAGATTAATTGATATGTATTAGTGCTTTCATTGAAGTTATGTTTTTCCTTGCAGTTGGCAATGACAGTCTCATGCCTCTGTACAAGCAACGGAGAAGCATTTCCCGGACATGATATGCTATTAAAATTGGGTAAGACGTGCGTTGATACTAATAACTTGCTATATACATGTGTAGAAACATAGTCTATTGATCTCCTCTGGTCCTTATTGTCTTGTCAAATGGGAGTGTTATGAACCTGAAGAGCGGCACTAGTTTTGGCTTTGACTAAGAAAATGTTGAGTATTAAATAAAATGACTGCTTTCATTTCTTTTGTACTTTGCACATACTATTTTAGGTGATGGTCCCTCTCTATTTTAAGTTTTCTTTGACGCAGATGTCAGGTTGCATTTTTAAATGGCTTATGATGTCCATTTTCGAGTGCTGTTATTTGTGTCTGCAATTGCCTTTCTGGAGAATAGTTAGTGAGAACAATTAGAGGTTAATTTCTGGAGTTGATACTAACTTTATATAAGCATGGATTATTTAATATCTGAATTGTACATTTTTGGCAGTTGTAAGCTTGGGGAGTGCAGAATTGTTTTATGTGAATCGGGAGCAAAGCACAGGTTGCAGAAGCTGCAGCTCAATTTTCCGAGGTTAGTTTTCTGTCCAGCTCTTGACATCATCCCTCTCCCAAAACTTGTGATATCTATTAGAATTCTGTTTAATCCAGCTACTTTGAACTTTGGCTTTGATGGTTCACCCTTTCATGCAACTGCATTACCATCAGAAGAAAACCTTGGACTATTCTGTGACCTCATATGATTTTATGTCTGTCTTTCAGCGACGATGTCTCATTTGCACTCAAGGACAGCAAGGAGCTACCTTGGTTGGCCAAGTATCTATGATTCTTATAGATTCAATCATTTTCGATTCTTCTTTCAAAAGAACAGTTTTGACCCTCATTCTTCATTTGTTTCAATTGCTACCTTCTCGTCATAAATTTATGTCACTTCCAATTGAGATACCAACATCTTTATTTTCTTCCTAATAAATTATTGTATCACATTTGAGACAGAAATTTTAGCAGAACACACTTTAAGCATCTTTATTTATTTTGGTGAAACATATAACTGATGGTATGAGATTAGCATAATATGAAATAAACCAATTAAAATCTAAACTTATCTAATTAAAATGAAGTCTTGAAAGTTGAAACCGCGCGCGCGAGCAACCTGGTAAACTGTCAATTGCAGAAAAGACTAGTTCCTTCCAAGCATTGAATTGCCATTATGCTATGATCCCTGCTAGAGTGGAATAAAAATTAGACTTAATTAAATTCCAATTAAAACAATAAAACTAAATAACATCTAACCCTGTTAATAATAAAGCGAATGTGGGTGAGATGTGTTTCCGAAGTGAGGGAAACATACCACCACCGGCGGTGTGTACATGTACATATGTTCCTTGGGGACCCGAACGAAGGCCTGAATACCATGTTTAGCAGTGATCCCGAATATACATAAAGATTTGTGTGTGCGCGCATACTAAAGTAGAGAGTGTTTGCTCAAGTGGGAGAATTGATGTAAAGTTTTGGGCTTCACACTCATTATCTTGGTTTTATAATTATATAAACTCATAAAGTTTTGAGCATATGTGGAATTTATTTCTTGTTACATGGCAAAATGAAGTTCTACACTGATAAAAACTATGTATGGGATCAACACATTGTCGGTTTTGTGCTTTTCTTGTTTTTCCTTGTGCACCTATATTTTTCTGACCAATATTTTGGATGACTGGTTGTTTATTTTGGGTTCTAAAATTCTTAGCATGCTTACTTGTATTGGTTAAGGAAAATTGAATTGGTGTTTAAGATACAAGTGGACTAAAGTTGAATGCTTCTATTACAGTTTTTGTTTTTCTCATCTACGTGCAACTTACATGTAAAGTGTTGTTTGAGAAAGAATTGAATAAATTAAATTTGAGATCTAAGGATTGGATTGTGATTAAGTTTTATAATGTATTAATTCATTTTATACGGTATTGATCCATTTTTGTAACATGCAAAATATATGTTTTGATGATTGGGAGCGTTTAATGATCTTCTTTGAGGATGTATTTAGTAATTTGGATGTTTCTGATTAATCACTTAACAATCTATTTTTGCATTAAGGATTTTAAGGCTAATAAGAACAAAGTTTGTTTTACGTATATGTTCTTATTATTTCATGCACTTTTGTTCAAATCGTCAGTGGTTAATCAATGACTTTTGCCTTTTCAATTGAATTTTGTGATTGATAATAAGCATTTGGATTTTGTTTCATGCTTGTAAGGGATAAGGTAAAAGAAAGAACATTTCCAGTGGTTCATTGATTCACTGAATAAGGTTGTTTCATACTTATTACAATTATGGTTATGTAAGTTTTGATATGTAGAATTAGTGGGAGCTAAGTTTTATTACACTCAATTTCATTAGTTTTCTTGGAGACAGTTTAATTATTTTGTGTATTGCTGTTTGGTTAAGTTCTTTAATTGGATTACGTGACTGCAGTTTTATGTTTACTATTCTTTGACAAATGAATCCAGTTACATGTCATCATGTAGTATAGCTAGCTACAGTCATTGCATAAGACATGAATTCATGCCAGTGTCATTAAGGAGAGATCTTGGTAATCTCTTAAGGTAGGGCTTATGAATGAAAGTGACTTTGTAAACACAAATTAAGTTTTGTCATGATCATTGTACGTCCTAGTCTTGATGGGAACCTTATATGATTTTGCAAGCTTATGCGTGGTTCTAAGAACCTTGGATCGATGTTATAAATTCAATGTGTTCCGACAGTTCCATGTGAGTTCATATTTTTGACAGTGGCTTGATTTAGGAATAGAGTGATGTTGGGTTCTACATGGCCATAGAGAGATCAACTTTGGAACCCTGATGATTATTTGACTAAGTGGGAGAATGTAAGACGTTGGATTATTCTAATTACCTACTTAAGTGGTCTTCTAATCATCATAGGGTTGTCTCGGGCTCAATATTGATCAAGGACTCAATTACTACTCGGCTTGTAGCCTTGTATAAGTGTTTAAGTTAAATACATGGGCCAAAGAGATTCCTAATTAATATGGACTAGGATTTTTATTTACTAATGCAATAAGGACTACTTAAGAGTTTTTCTTCATGGGAGAGACTCTTAGGCAGATGCATATAAAATACCAATGCCCCTACTCAACCGATCAAGCCAAGAATTCACCCAAATTAGAATGAGTGTATGAGGGATCGGATTGTTCTTGATATTTCGACAGTTTCTATGACAAACCAAAGATATGTGTTCTAGTTATGTGGTCAATAAAGTTGACAGCAACTGCATTACCATCAGAAGAAAACCTCATATGATTTTATGTTTGTCTTTCAGCGACGATGTCGCATTTGCACTCAAGGACAGCAAGTTACCTTGGTTGGCTAAGCATCCATGATTCTAGATTCAATCATTTTCGATTCTTCATTCAAAATAAGACCCCCATTCTTCATTTGTTTCAATTGCTACATTCTCGTCATAAATTTATGTCACTTCCAATTGGGGATACCAATATCTTTATTTTCTTCCAAATAAATTATTATATCACATTTGAGACTTTGAGAAATTTTAGCAGAACATACTTTAAGCATCTTATTTATTTATTTATTTTGGTGAAACATAATATGAAATAAACAATTAAAATCTAAACTTTATAAAATAAAATATTAAAAAAAAAAACTAATTAAAATCAAGTCTTGAAGGTTGAAACCGCGCGGTCGAGCAACCTGGTAAACTGTCAATTGCAGAAAAGACTAGCTCCTTCCAAGCATTGAATTGCCATTATGCTATGATCCCTGCTAGAGTAGAATAAAAATTAGACTTAATTGAATTCCAATTAAAACAATAAAACTAAATAACATCTTATTCTGTTAATAATAAAGTGAATGTGGGTGAGATGTGTTTCCGAAGTGAGGGAAACATACCACCACCGGCGGTGTTCCCTATGTTAGATAGGGTTATCCGGACGAAGACCTGAATACCATGTATACCGGTGATCCCGAATAGCTCAGGGGCTTGGTCAGATAGATTAAAAGGAGGAGGAGAAGACAGAGTGGAATTGCATGCATGAATATTGATAGAAATAATGGAAGAGAATAAAAGGATGAAAATGAAGCAGCCATGTTGGATTGGGTGATGAAACTGCACTAGCATGTTTCTTCGTGAATGCGCCATGTCTTTTTGGAAGATTTATGTTGCCGACAGACAGCTCGATTGTATTACTTTTTATGCTACTGGTTTGTTTGTAGAAGCAGCAAGTTGGAGAGTGGGTTGGGGGCAATTACTTTAAGTGTAAAAAAATATTTTTAGTTATTGGAGTTAGGTTTGAAAACAATTTTGTTGACTGTAATTTCAATTCAGTGCTGCTATTTTCACCCCATAATTCTATTTTGTACATATCTTATTTAATTTTTTGTCCCTCATGTTGCAAAATTGTTATGGTCGTCCCTCATGTTTAAAATTAGCTTGAATCATGAGAGAGTGGGGACGGTAGGGTGGCTATGATGGGCAGTTGTCAAAGTCTAGTAGGTTGGTTAAGGGGTGGAGCCAGAATTCAATGTCTAGGAGCCATAAGCTGAAATTTTATCATTGTTTCTTATTATTATCACCTTCCATTTACTTTACATATACTGAAAGAGATGTACTAGAAATTTCTTATAGTTTTATTTACAGTTAAGTCTCTATTAAGTGAAAGGTGGAAGTACAATTTTGCCCATGCAAGCACGCATCACATGCACTCAAATTGACATAATTAAGGGATATGACTAAATTTCTTAACCACTACAAATGTGATGATGAAATTGGAAAAATGTTGAAACTCTGATAAGAAGGTAAAACATCACTCACTAAAACTGAGAAAGTGGGAAATACTTACAACAATACAATACAAATCGCAAGGCCTCGTTGGGCGTGATGGACTTGTTGACTTGGAAAATATTGTGTTACATGGAATTTGACAGAAGTTTCAAATTTGAAATGACTTAAATTTCTCCGTAATTGTAATGTTTCTTTGTCGTTAGTTTATATTGGCCCTCTATAACTAGTGGTTTTTTTATTTATGGAATTATGACTGCAATCCCAGAATTTCTTAAAAAAAGAAAAAGAGATTTCATGGAATTTATGTGAGCTGCTTGGCTAAATTTGGTTTTTCTTTTTCCCGATTTTGAGATTTCATCTATCAAGCTACTCATAGCCAAGCCAAGTACTTTCAAGAGATGACATAGTACTCAATTTTGCGCTAAAACAACTGGTTTATAATCTTCCCTTTTTGAAAAAAAAAAAAAAAAAAAAAAAAAAAAAAAATCCTTCCTTTGTTGTACCAATACGATTACTGTATAATAAACTCCAAAAACTTAGAATCTGCACGACAATTAAAATAATATATAGTTTTCAATATTCCTAACAATATTAAATTGTGCTCTAAATTTGATCTCAATGATACGACATCTACCGGACATATCATCAATTTTTAATTTGGTTAAATTACACCATGTGGTTTAATTAATGTAAGAGTCATTAATAGAAAGTTAGCCAAACTCTTAGAGCATTCACAGTGGGGGGGTGTATTTTCGGGGGTGTGAAATCACTTTTATATCCCTTTTACACATCCGGAGGGTGTAAATACGTTTTTTGCTCCAATGGGAAACGATGTAAAGCTACTTTTACATATCATTTTCTTCATTTTTCCTCTATTTTTTCTGGTGGGTCTCGCTTGCAAAAATGTAAAAATAGATACAAATGTGTATTGTATTTTATATTTCATCGTGGTGATGTATGTTATAACCCTTCAATATTCTCATTGGAGATGATTCCGGTATACAAAAAGTAATTCCACTGATCGTAGGCTTCAAAGCGTCCCCATGTGGGATGAATCTCCTTGTTTTAAAAATAGAGAAAGAAATGAAGAAGTCAAAAAAGGAAGACTGTTGAAAGTTGAAAACTCTTAATTAGGTATAAACCCAATTAGCCTTTCCACTGACTGATCATGGCCTAAACTAAGTCTAAAATCAATCGATCAACAGGGTATAGTCTAGTGGAAAAGGACATTGATTGCATACCAGAGGTCTCAAGTTCATACTCCCATGGTATTTTATTTATGTGTGTGAATTTAGACTATCGTTTGTACTACAAAAAGTATAAATCAATCGAAATCCACCACCCTAAACCATAAACCCTAGCATGGGGTTTGTTCCTTGGGAAGGTTTTAATGAGGTCACTGTATCGTGTCACTCTATGCACTCTTTCGACTTTTTTAATACACTCAAACTTTCATGGGAGTATTTTAAAGTCATGATTGAATACCTCTAAATGTGAATGGACTTTAAAAAGTCCAGATTGAATACACTCAAAATTTTATGCACTTCTATAAAATCGTGATTAAATACACATAGACCTTTAAACTTCTAATTGAATACGCTCCCCAAAATAGTGAAGAGTGAGGTAAGCTTCAAAATATGGTTAAAAGTCATTTTTAACCCCACAAAATGACGGAAAATACAAATAAGGTGTGAGTTGCAAATTCTGCTAACTTGCAAATTCAATGACCAAAATACAAAATCAGGTGTAAGTTGAGGTACTATTGCTACATTTGCTTTCCACTCCACAAACAATATTTAATTGTTTTCTAAACATCAATGTTGCTGCCAAAGCCTCTTTCTTTATTTTAATATTTTTTTCTGTGTGAACCCAAGCCAATAAAGGTTGGTGAACATCCCATTAAAATTCTCTCCGAACGTGTTTCAGTATTTGACAGTCGAAGAAGGCTACACCAGTTCGATTGCTCCCAAATTTGAATACGTTATGATAGACATCCGTGAGAACAACTTTCATGTAGGAGCCAACTTCATTTGAGCAATGGAAGTTGCATTTCGAACACATGCAATCTGACTGGTTATGAGCTAGTAAGTATGGCCATGTTTTGGTTGAGCCATATGGGAGGTATTGGCCACACATCTTGGTCAGAAGTGTTACCAGAATTGGCTTTAAAAAAATATATGTGCTCCACTATTATTTGACTCTAGCTTGACAACAACAGTATTTGGAGTCAATTAAACTTTAAAATAAGAGTTTCGTTCCTCCCATCCAGTTCGCTTTTTGAGGAGAAACACTTACGTATAACGAGGATAGCAAAACAGTGCTATCTCCGTTTCATATAAGTTTTTCTGCTTCATGAGAGAAAAGCCAATGAAGTTTGCATTGGAAGTCTCTCTTTGACGTAGTGATTGGTTTTTTTACCACTTTCTCAGTTTGCAGGAGATGTTCGGTGTGGGGCCTAGGAAAATTTGTAAATTTATATTGTGCGGTTGGTATTTTTACCACTTTCTCAGTTTGTAGGAGACGTTCGGTGGGGGGCAAAAGAAAAAGAAAGATAGTACGCTTGTTAGAGCATCTCCAACCGATGTGTCAAACGTGCCACATAGACATTTAACAGCTATAAATAACATTTTCATATCACTCCAACCGATGTATCAAAGCTGATGTGGAATGAAGGCTGGAGGTTGAGATGTTATTTTTGACATCCCAAAAACAAGATGTCAAATGAATATTTATTATTTTTTCTTTTCTTTTCTTTTTAAACTAAAAATGAATCAACACTAAAATGTAATAAAATAATAATTTAATTTGACTTATCGGGTGGAGTGTAAAGTTATGTAAGATGTCAAATTGCCACATCAGCCATCAAATTTAAATTTGATGTTTGGTATTTGACATCTCCCTTAGAGATGCTCTTAGTTGCTTGCTTCTAACTCTTATAAATTTTCTCTATTAACCTAAACACAAACGGTGGGCAAATGGCAAATACACCACGAAACATGCAAGTATTGAAGATCCCCTACCACCAAATGGCTCATGGCCTCCTTTTCATCCTCTTTTTCTCTTCCATTTTATCCACAAATCATGCTTGCAATCAATCTCAAAGCAGCTCTCTTTTGTCCTTTGCCCTCTCACTGTCTTCTCCTTCTTTGAACTGGACTTCCATTGATTGTTGCCATTGGGAGGGCATCACCTGTGATCACGACGGTTGGGTCACACATTTGGACTTACCTCCAGATCAGGGCTCAATCTCAAAGGAGGTGTTTTTCCCTCAATTGAAAATCTCACTCATCTCACCTACTTGAATCTCTCTCACAATTCACTCTATGGTTCACTTGAATCCGGTTTCTTCTTATCCTGAATCGTCTTGAGATCCTTGACTTGAGTTCTAATTGTTTTTTCGGAGAGCTCTTGTCTTTTATACCATCCAACACTCGCATGGTGGACTTGTCCAACAATCACTTCCATGGTGCAATTCCATCTTCATTCTTCGGACGAGCTAGGAATTTGACTAGTTTTAGTGTCAGGAACAACACCTTCTCAGGTTCTATCCCATCCTCTATTTGTCTTCATTCTTCTCCCCTGATCAGGCTGTTGGATTTTTCCTTCAATGAATTCAGCAGCAATATTCCTGCTGGACTAGGGAAGTGTGCCAAACTGCAAGTTTTTCGTGCTGGTTACAATAACCTCTCAGGATCACTTCCAGAAGATATCTATAATGCTACCACACTTGAAGAAATAACATTACCTAGTAATGCTATTCGTGGAGACATTAAGGAGGAAATTGTCAACCTCACCAACCTTACAATCCTTGACCTCTATCTCAATCAATTCAGTGGCATGCTCCCGATGAATATTGGGAAGCTCTCCAAATTGAATTCATGCTTCTTCATTCCAACAATCTAAAAGGTTCTCTGCCCCTTCTTTGGTGAATTGCACAAACCTTGAACAATTGAACCTCGGATCAAACAATTTAGAAGGAAACCTCTCCATGCTTGATTTCTCCAAACTCAGCCGCCTTAGTAAACTTGACGTTGTGAGTAATCACTTCACTGGTGTCTTCCCAACTAGCCTTTACTCATGCAAGTCCCTGAAAGCACTTCGATTGAGCTTAAATGACTTAGATGGACGAATAGAGCCTGAGATTCTTTCATTGAAATCCCTGTCCTTCCTCTCGCTTTCTGGGAGCAGAATGTCCAATATCACAGGGGCAATGAACATATTGATGCGCTGCAAAAGTCTCAAAGTGCTTATACTTTCAAACAATTTTGTAGGTGAAGAAATGCCAAATGGTGATGGCCATGGTTGATGTTGATGGATTCCAAAATCTTGGCATTTTGTCTTTTCGTGGTTGTGAGCTCACTGGTTCATTACCTGTATGGTTATCCAAACTAAAGATGCTAGAGGTCTTGGATATGTCCTTAACAGAATCACAGGCTCAATTCCGAGTTGGTTGGGGACTCTCCAAGCCTTTTTCACATAAACTTGGGCAACAACCGAATTTCAGGTGAACTTCCAAAGCAATTCTGCGAATTACCAATGTTGGTATCTGAACAAACTGCAGCTCAAGTAGAGCATACATATCTTGAAACTACCTTTCTTCGTCAAACCTGCAATTGATGCATACATTTTGCAGTACAGTTCTCTCTCTTTCTTTCCACCAGCAATATACCTATACAATAATAGCATCAATGGGAGTATACCAACCGAGATCAGCCAATTGATCCTTCTTCGTACATTAGATCTTAGCGACAACAATGTCGGTGGAAACATTCCAGACGAAATCTCCAGCCTGAAAATGTTGGATACGTTGGATCTTTCAATGAACCACTTGTCTGGAGAAATCCCCGCATCATTGACAAGCCTTAATTTCTTGTCCTCTTTGAACGTATCGTATAATAATCTCGAAGGGCCAATACCAAAAGGCACTCAGCTCCAAGGCTTTGATGTCTCTGCATATGAGGGGAATCCAAAACTTTGTGGTGCCCCTCTTTGGAATGATTGTCCACTAATTAAAGGTAACAGCCAAGGACGTGGAGACTGAGCATCAAATTCCATGGTTTCATATTTCTGTTGTGCTTGGCTTCATCGTAGGATTTGGTGGATTTTGTGGTCCTTTAATGCTTAAGAAGACATGGAGAGATGCATATTTCCAATTCCTAAACAATGTACAAGGTAGGATCTATGCGATGAGAAAAGTGCGTGCATGATATATGATAGGCTCTGTGATCGTAAGGATGCAGAGAGCTTAAAAACTAGATTTTAAGTACTTTTATATTCTGTAATTTCAGCTTTTATCTTTCGGTTAATGTAAAACACAACTTTTTCTCATATTATTTGTTTAGGCCTGATTTCGTCTTGTGCCAAAATATCGTTATGGGAAATGCCAAAATATCACATTTGGGGGAGAAATTTTTGTAGATACCCGGTACACCAGCTGGCTGGTGTGCCCACCAATAGAAATAAGACACGTGTAATAATTGATTTTTAGTCTTAAAATTATAGTAACTTTTAACTCCGTTAGCTTTTTAACTCCGTCAGCCTTTTGCTGCAATCGAGAATCTTTTAATTTTTTATTTATCAATTTTTCAAACAAAACCCTAAAGATACAACTTTTCTCTGACAATACCCTTCTGCCGTCAGATACACAAGCATGCTGTACGTTGTCAGCTACTCAATCCATGGACAAAGAAAAAGGGTGATGACCTGCACCCTACATACCACTTTTTTTACTTTTTTTTTTTTACTCCTTTAATTTTTTTTTTTTTTTTTTTTTTTTTTTTGGTTTGGTATGAAAATACTTGTTGGAAAGCCCGAAAAGGCAAAGGAACAACAAACAGAAAACAGGGGAGGTCCCTAGAGCAATACAAGTAAATCGCAAGGAGGCCATCGAAAGTTAACTACTAGGGCATGAGTTTTGGTTTCACTGGGTTATTTTTTATTTTTGGTTTCAATGGATTATTAAATTGTGGTTTGAGTTACTTTTGAGTCAACATGTTGAATACATATATATATATATATATATATATATTTATGTTGGCTTTGCTCCAGGTTACTTTTGAGTACTGTTTCATGAGTGTTGGCTCATTGGATTATTATATTGGCTTTGCTCCAGGTTCTTTGAACATTGGGGTTGCCCCCCAAACATCATATGCATTGGCTTTGCTCCAACATCGTTTTTTTAATTTGTTTGTTTGTTTGTTTGTTTGTTTTTTTGTTTTTTTTTGTTTTTCTGGTACAAGTGTTCTTTAATTACATTTTAAATTACTATTACAACATATTTGTACAGTAGAAAAACAAAAAATCATATATCAGTGGTTTGTGCAGCTTTGTTTGGATAAATATTTTCTTTCTTTTTACTGCTTCCTATAGTTATTATCATTAATATGTTATATTACCTTCTAATCTACTCAATTTATTGATTTTTTAAATTTATTTTTGTGTATATGCTACGAAAATTATTTCTTCCTATAGTCATTCATTATCATCTCACAAAAATTATTTCTTTCGTTGAATGATGTAGTGATTGATCTTGGAAGTGATGAAGAAAACACCAAAAGCAACGATCAAGAAAAAAAATCCAACGTTTGGGAATCTTGAAGAATCTTTCGATGAAAATTTGTATGGGAAGATTGTGTACAACGAGGAAGAAGCTTATGATCTCTATAATGAGTATGGTGCAAGCATTGGCTTTAGCATTCGAAGAAAACAAAAAAAGATATAACAAATATGGAGTTCTGAGACAACTTAATTTTGTGAGTTCAAAAGAAGGTTTTAGAGAAGATAGTGACCCTTGTAAAGACAAAGCAATTGATAGAATAGAGACCAGAACAGGGTGTAAAGCCAGAATTCGATTTTCATTGTAAGGTGATGTGTGGAAAGTTTCTACCTTTGATCCTAATCACAATCATAAGCTTGCAAGACCAGATGAAAGACAATTTTTGCGATCAAATCGTAAAATTTCAGAATCTCATAAGGGTGTGATTAAAACCATGGTGAGTGCATGTATAAGAACTTCAAATACATACTCGTATTTAGCAGAAGAAGTATGCGGATCTCAAAATGTTGGATTTACAAAGACAGATTGCTACAATTTTGTCAGTAGGGAAAAAATGAATCTACTTAAAGCAGGCAATGCTCAAAGCTTGATCAATCTTTTCAAGCACAAGCAAGTTGAAGATCCAATGTTCTTTTACACAGTGCAAGTAGATCAAGAAAACCGAATGACAAACTTTTTTTGGAGGGATGGAAGGTCCAGACTTGATTATGAGTGCTTTGGGGACGTGATTGTATTTGATACTACATATCGAACCAACAGGTACAACCTGATTTATGATCCTTTTGTAGGGGTTAACCATCATTGGCATAATGTGTTGTTTGGCTGTGCTTTTTTATTGGATGAAAAGATTCCTACATTTCGGTGGTTGTTTGAGACATTCTTAGAATCCATGGGAAATCGAAAACCTGTGACCATTTACACTGATCAATGTCAGGCAATGGCAAATGCCATCTCCACAGTTTTTCTTGGGACATGTCATCGTTTATGCACATGGCACATATCAAGAAATGCAACACTGAAGTTGGCAAGTTACTATGCCATTCGGGAGTTTAAGAAGTTATTCAACAAGTGTCTTGAAGGAGGTGAGACAAAGTCTGAATTTGAGTGTACTTGGAATGAAATGGTTTCAAAGTTTGACCTTGCAGATAACACATGGCTTAAGACCTTATATCAACTTCATGAAAAGTGGTGTCCAGTGTTTAGGCTAGATACTTTCACTGTCAGGATCAAAGCTTCTCAAAGAAGTGAGAGTATGAATAATGTTTTTCATCATATGTGTACTAAACCAATGAGGCTTACTGAATTTGTGCATCATTATGATAAACAAACAAATGGTATGAGGTCACGAGAGTTGGAAGAAACTTTTCGATGCAATCAGGGATTACCTTCCAGAGCTGCCAAAAAAAGTGGACTTTTGCTTCATGCTGCTAATGTCTACATGAGAAATTTTTTTAAATTATTCGAGACTGAGGTTATTGATAGTTTAGTAGTAAGAATGTGTCAAACTGGAAGTGATGGAACACTCCAAACTTTTGAGCTTAATGAGGAGGGTCGCTAAAGAGTGCATGTTGTCCAATTTAACTCTTTAAATTTCAATGTCTTATGCAGTTGCAAGATGTTTGAATCCATGGGTTTATTATGTTGTCATGCTCTAAGGGTGTTGAATGTAAAAGAGGTTACTGAGATACCATCTCAGTACATATTGAAGTGGTGGACAAAAGTAGCAAAGAAAGGATGGGATGCAAATGAGCATGGAGAATCTTTACAAGTAAGTGATAAATCATCAGTGACTTTGCGTCAGAATAGTTTGATGCGAATGTCTTATGATATATTGAGTAAGGGAGCGGAGACAAATAACACTCATAGAATCATAAACTAGTACTTTTCCCTTCAACATCAACACCATAAACTAGAAATTCGTCTGCATAGTTGGCAAGAAAGTCCAGATATCATCTTCCCTCATCAGCCTTCGAAAATTACAGTGGGAGTCGTGGGGCACACGCAGTTGAAGGTGTGACGAGGATGAATGTAAATGTAGTTCCATATACTCAAAACAACTTGGAGGACTCAAAGAACCTTTTTGCCGATCTTAACCCATTCCAAATCAAAGGACCTGGGAAAGCTTCTATGTATAACAAACCTATGGAGAACAAAGTTGAAGAGCTTCAAAGACAGAGAAATAATGTTGCCTTTGGTCGACCTCCTGCATCATTAATGTGGAAAAATAAATATGCTTTCAATGAAGTCCCTAAAAGAAAGGAGAATGATAATTATATGGATGGTATCTTCCCAAGAGTTAATCGGGAACCTAATGGGCATAATCCATCATCTGCAGCTTCCACCAGCTCTACTGTATTTGAACAGATCAATCCTGGTGGTTTCAAATCAACTGCTCATTCAAATATGTCAGATAGAGATGGCGATGCCAAAAATTATAGGGGGGAACAACCCAGGGCTAAAGGTTATTTACAGAATGGCACAATAGATGTTAATGAACATCAGAACAATGAAATTGGCTTCCATGATCCTAGAAAGTTCACGCATGACAAATTTATGGAGACCAATTTGAAACTGAAGGATCCAGAAAGTTCTAGCTAACATTTCCAAGCACACCCAAAAACCCATCGACTCCTCACCTAACCCTCACTCTCTCCCCAACTTCTAACCACACCCACCTCCTCAACTTCCTCAAAACCCATATGAAAAACCCACCATTTCAACCCCAATCTTCCTCAATTCTCTTTTTTGTTCAGATTGTGCTTTGGATTTTAACAAGGGGGAGTTCGATAAATTTGGAGAACAAAAAGAGAATTGCGAAATAAAAAATGGGTTGAGACATTTGTACATGTTGGAGAGACAGAGTTAAATTGGCTTTCTGCAGAAAACCAAATCATGTTGTACTCGTAGATTTTGTAGAAAACCAAATCAATAGATGATTTGTGCTCCTGTTGGAGAGACATGTAGAAAACCAATTTCGACCTATATGCAAAAAATGATTTGTACAATTTTGACCGATATGCAGCAAAAGCCTAATGGAAAGATAGAGTTAAAAGGCTGACGGAGTTAAAAAGCTAACTGAGTTAAAAGTTACTGCAATTTTAAGGCTAAAAATAAATTATTACACGTGTCTTATTTCTATTGGTGGGTACCTACAAAAATTGGGGGACCTTCTCCCTTTTGTTTTCCCAGTTTACACTTACATGATTTTTGGTAATTAACTACTCATTTCATGTTCCTCCGGGGTTCGCTCTCTCATTTCCCGAGGAGAGTAAAAACATTACAAATTTATAAATAAACCCAATCCTAGACATGTATTTATAAAAAAACCCAAGCACTATTTGAAACATAGAAACACACCCAAAATCAACCCCAAAGTCAACTTTTTGGGTGTGTTTATAAATGGGTTTTGAGTATGTGTAATGATGGGTTTTGGGTGTGTTTATAAAGTGTTTTGGGTGTTGGGTTTTTTTTATAATTTCAACCTCCATTTTGGGTGTTTTAGTGAAACTCCCTAAAAACATCTAGGGTTTTCTTCTTGGTCTTGCGGCAGCCGCTAGGATTTGTGCAGTAGGATCTTCAAATTTGTAGACGATCTCTGGCTTTCTTCGTGTTACTTTTAGTTGTCTCGTGGGGTCTCTCTTCTGCGGTGGGATCTTCCACTCCGCGTGCAGCTATTAGTGGCTATCTAGGCATTTGTCACATCTTTCTTGGCCTTTTGAGCAGATCTAGCCCTCATATCCGTGCAAGGGTTTCTGTCCTGTAGGATCCATGGAGGTCGACGACATCGTAAAGTATTTTGGGACGCTGCTGGGTCCTCATAGAAAGAGACATGATGGGCGACTCGGCGGCGTCAGATCGGAGTGGGAAAAGGTAGCGTGTGGGAATTGAAGATGGAGATGAGTATATGATCGATAGTGGCATTGATTTTTCTGGTCAGTTGATGCCAATGGCTTTGTTGATACGGCAAAGGAAACCAGCCTCAAGTGGTCTCCAAGGCTTCCCTGATAATTCTTGTTTGAACGTTCGTGGGCTTTGCAACTGATGAACGTTCCTACTATGAAGATCTTTCTTCGGAAATTTCTTCAAGCTAAGAGGCCAACCTTGGTCTCCCCTACAAGTCCGTATCAAAAGCCAAAAGGCAAAAGGAAATAAAATATCATAAATAAAAAAACAAACCACATCAAACTCCTAAATAGTTCATGAGAATTATTAGACTTAAACAAACTAAGAAACAAGACCTCATCTCCTCTTGGGCGACCCGAAGAGAGTCATAGCACCATATCGGCTAAGCCCATAGTGCCACACCGGCTAAACCCAAATCTAACACAACCCGTCATCATCCCCGCTTCTTAGCTCTAAATCTATATTAAAGGCTGACAACTGGAGCCAAATCCTTGCATGCATGGGCCAAAAGACGAACAACGTATCACAACTACTTCTACTACATACAAAACAAAAAAAAAAAAAAAAAAAAAAAAACACAAAAAAAACAAAAGAATCCATTCCAAAAAGGAAAAGGAAATGAGAGGAGATAAAATGGGATGAAGTAGGAAGGGTGCCCGTTGACCCCAAAAAGAGGCGGCAGCTAGGGATTTTCCTTTCAATTAAAGCTGCATCTTCTTAAGACCATTTAGTTTGTAGGGATCAAGGAAGAAGAGAATCAAATTTCAAGAAGATCATCCGCGAATATTCTCTAAGGAGGAAATTTGGAGAAACATTATGAAGGGAATTTATTGTGTAGGGATTTTTAAAATTCCATGAAGCTATGAGAAAACAAATCATCTAGCATATGCATATCTAATATCAAATCAAATAAAGCGGAAGGAAGAATAAAAGCTAGAGATTCATACAAGTCTCATTTTAGGTCCCAATCTTTTTAGACTTATGAAAATAGCACCAATGACTCTCTAACCCACTCAGTATGTTTGTCCACCCATTCATCAAAATCAATATCATCATCATTATCATCACAACTGAAGTTAAGGTCTACAAAATCAGAGTCAAGACTGTCTGCTAACTCCTCATCATCACAAACTGTGGTCCTTTTCCTTGCTTTTCTTGTCTTCATTGGAAGACATCTTGATAATTTGCTATTTTCTACAATTGCTTCAACAAGTTCATTCTCAAATAGTCCCTCAGTTACTGTATTGGATCTTTGGTCTTCTTTAAAATGTGTATTCTTTACAGTTTTGTACCTCCTTTTACCAAAAGCTCTTGCCTTCCTTTTCCCAAAAACAAAAATGACTTTACTTTTCCCCTTGTCTACAGGGGCATATTCCTGGCTCTTTTCAGCTTTATCAGTATGTTTGTCCACTGCAGAAGATTCCCTCTCTATTGCTTTTTCTTTGCTTTTTTACACTGCAGAAGATTCCCTTGTTACTATCAACCCCATGATATAGGGAGATGTCTATTAGCCTTGTCTCTGGTACAAATACAAGCATGTCTATGACATCTTGATCATCATTAAGCTTTGTTAGGCCACCATTGCTATAGGTAGGGATACTATACCAGTAACTAATCACCCTATTGTAGCCTAACTCCCTTACCATATTGTCTTTCTTAGTCATTGACATTCTATCCTTGTCACAATAATCAAACCAAGCTACATTGCCACAAGCATAATAGTTACCACAGATTTGATCACCATGGTACATTCAAATAGAAAACATTTCAGGATCACCTACACATTACATGTCCCAAACAGGGGTTAGTTTTGGACCACATCATATAAAACATTACACAAAACACAGTATTCCATTATTTTCATTTTAGAACCATTATAGAAAAGACAGTTACTATTAAACAACCCCTTTCACACCCTTCCACCTAAAACTTTTGCCTTATTAAAGGCAAACATTGCCAGCACATGCGAAACCCTTACAAACAGAATCTGCAAGACCATCTATATTCGACAACCCTTATAAAACAACAATAACCCTTCATTCTTTCTGACTTTTCCCACTATTCAACACGGATTATAAAACACACTATTCAAAGCACAATAACTCATACGACCTCTAACCCATTCACCACAAATAATCGAAATCGCAAAAATTTAGAGCAACATACTGTACATGAGATGCGCAGCGCCTGGAGCCTTGAAAATCCCAACTCATTTCTTCTCAGTTCTTCCATAATCACAGCGCCTGGATTTCTCTCTCTCTCCTCAGTTGTGGAGTTTTAGGTTTTAGGATTTAGGTTAAAACTGAGGTTGAGGACGACGTTTGGGGATTTATGTTCCAAATCGATTGCTTTGCAACGTGTGCCAAATTAGGATTCCCCTTTTTTTTTTTTTTTTTTTTTTTTTTTTAATTAATTTTTTTATTGACCCAAAAATACCCTTAAGCTTTTGTACGCAGAATGGTTAGTTCGCTGGTGGGGTGGGTCCTACGAGTGCCACGTTAATATTTAACGATTGACCACACGGTCAACTTAACGGAAAGATGAAATTGGATGATGTTGAAAAAGTAGGGTGTAAATTGATAAAATTGATACACTAGGGTCCATATTGAGAATCACAGCAAATTGTCTTTTGTCGTTAACCCAAATAATAAATCCTAGCAATTTATAAACATGCTACCTCCGGTAGAGTGCCAAATTTTCAATCAAAACCTGAAACATGAATGAATTTCCTTTGTTTAAAAAGAAGAAAAAATAAACATAGTTTGACAACCAAACAAAAAACATATAAGAATTTAGCAAATATTCCAGGAGCATTCGATATCATCATATTCCACCGAAACCCAACACCATAAAAGCAAAAAGATAAAAGCAAGCTCCAACTATACAACTCAAGTTGTCAAATTCGATAGCTGATGGCTTTTCAATTTGAAGCAACAATCTGCGTTGTGCCTCAAATCTGAAACCTTTCTCAGATGGTCTGGTTTGTTTGCCTCCCTTTGGTTGATTGAAGATTAGAATTTTGAAGAAATACCCTCTCTTCCTCTGTCAAATCATTAGAAAATTTCAATTTGTAGTGAGAAGAGAGCTTGTGAGTTTGTGGAATAGTCGAAGCGTACATGGTCTGACGTCTGAGAAGAAGATGAAGGATAGATAATGTAAATTAAGAAAATTAATGAGGATATTATGGGCATTTCAGAAAACTTCATTAAACTTCTACCGGCTCCTTATCGCTTTCCGCAAAAGTGGAAATAGAAATCAACCTTTGAGCTGGTTCGTCAAATCACGTTGGATGGCAGCGATTTCCTAGGAAAATCAGATTTCTCGACTGCTACCAAAGGGGATGGAAAGATAAAAATTTGCAAATAAGTGATTCTGGCGCTGAAAACGCAATGACAAACGGGTACCTAGTCAAAATAATAAAATAAAATTTAGATTTATTAAAAATATAATTACAGTATATTGTTTTAGGGGTGGTTGCGGTTCGGTAACCGCGAATTTTTGCCCAAACCGCGAACCGACCGACTATTTGCGGTATGGGGATTTTTCAAACCGTGAACCGACCGCAATTTGCGGTAAACCGCAAATTGCGGTCGGTTACCGCGAATTAGCGGTTTAAAACCGCAAGTTCTCAAGCATTCACAAAAAATATAAATTCACAACCTAAATAAATAAATACACAACCTCAAATTCTCAAACATATTATAAATTCACAATCTCCTCAAGCATATTATAAATTGACAACCTAAAGAAAATTAAAGTTACAATTCCAAGCATTCCAATTAAAGTTATACTTCTCAAGCATTCCAATTCCAAATCCTTTAAAGTTACAAACCAAAAGCAAAATGAATTAAAGTTACAACCAAAAAGAAAAATCCAATTCAAAGTTAATTAAAGTTACAATATAAAAGGAAAATGCAATGCACCAATGTTACACATTAAAGTTACAAACTCAAGTGTTGGTGGTGAGTGGATTTGAGGAACCCCGTTGTGTTGTTTGAGCACCAATGCTATCTACAAATAAAACAACATAGTTTAGTACATTTTATTATAAGAATAAGCATAAATAACATTAGCATAAATAAACTAATTACTTACAAGTTGTCATATGTTCCATTTCCTTGTAGAATTCAACCTCATCATCCGTTGGTTCCTTGTAAAAGGAAAATTCGTCCGCTCTAAGCCAATCACTAGTACACACTAATGTCTCTACCATTTTAGGATGCAAAGAGTTTCTAAAAGGATCCACAATCCTCTTGCCTAGGCTAAAAGCATTTTCACTAGCAACCGTAGAACTTGGAATTGCAAAGATATCCTTGGCAACTTGCGAAAGAATAGGATATCTTGTTTGGTTCCCTTTCCACCAATTCAAGAGATTGAATTGTTTGCTCAAGGGGCTTTCAAAAGGATCCATCAAGTACTTATCCACTTCATTGGATATCTCAACGGATTGCTCATCCTTTCTTTTTTGCACAAGTTGTTGCATTAATTGAAATGGAAAAATGAACAGGGAATGGGCTCAAAGCATAGCCAGTCCAAGCCAGCCCAATTCCAACAGTCCAAATCAACCCACCAAACAAAGCCTCGGAGTATCGGAGAAGGACTCATTAATGAAAGGAGTTGTTGGCTTTCCTTTGGTTAATTTTCAATTGTTTTGGTGGAATTTAATGGTGATTGGTTTCTTTATACTTCGTACGGTTTCTTTTTTTTCTTTTCTTTGACGTGGGATTTAGGATTTGCTTGGTCATCCTAGGGAGACCAACTTTAGATACCAACTTGTGTACCATCTTTCTAATAGAGGTGGAGCCCACCAATACAATGGGTCCCACGCTCTATTAGAGAGATGGTACACAAGTTGATATCTAAAGTTAGTCTCCCTAGCATTTTCCAATGAAGATGGCATTGCATCACGGAATACGCGATTATCAGCAAAAATCAAGGATCATAGCTATAAACTATTGTGTGTGAATTTACTAGGCCTGCAATCCAGCTATAATTTACTACCCTAAACCCAATGTAGCCTATTCTGTTAAAATTACTGTTAAACAAACATGATAATTCTTTCTTTTTCTTCTTCTTCTTCTTCTTCTTTTGAAAACCTATAAAAAATTTAAATTTTTATTATAAAAATTGAATTAATTTTATAACATATTAAAACTTCATTAGAACTAAAACATAGAATTAGAAAAAAAATAACAAAAACAAAAAACAAATAGGATGGGTGTGGTCGCAGGAAGATCTCGAAGGCGCGGTTGGGATAAGACAAATGGCTAGTGAATGGTTGGGTTGGGGAAGATCCTACTGGGAGATGGTTGCAAGGTAGGGATTGTTCTAGAGAGAGAGAGAGAGAGAGGGTTGTGTGTGCTTTTTACATGTTTGGAGGTGTGGGGTGGATTAGAGTTCGGAGGTGGTTGTGGCTTGGGGAGAGTAGCTGTGGTGGGTTGTTGATGGGAAAAGAGAGAAGAGAGAATGGTGTTGCAGTTGAGATTAATTATTATTTTTTAATTATATTTCTTTTAACTTTTAAATCTTACTTTTATTTTTAAAGGGTGCTAATTTTCTCACTACCCTTTTGTCCACTTACACTCCCTTTTAACGGTGTTTGGGCTAGAAGAAATTGCACAACAGCCCACTTCTTACAAAGGCCCACGAAACAGAAAAGACGGAGGACTGGGCTTTGATTCAAAAAATAGAGAAAGCCCAAAACCAAATTAGAAGGCCCATGATTTTTACAAAATAGCAATCAACCACTGAAGCAAAAATTGAAAGAAAAATTAGATGAGGCCCAGCTTATGGCTCACCACTTATCTCAAAAACCAGAGTGCAAAATCAGCAAAGATCTTTTAGAGAGCCTATTCTCAGAACCCATGTGACTATCTGACTTGGAAAAGTCAACAAATTCAACTATCACAAAAAGTTGATTGGGAATTAAATGAAAGCAGGTCATTAGCAAAAGACTTCTTTGAAACTCTGGGGCTAAAAGATTAGAATCCTTTTTTACAATTTTGCGTCAGAGCAGGTAATACTTCCAAAAGATAAGCACACTACAATCTCAAAGAAATAAGCAGAAAACAGGGAGTTGTTCAAACTGGAAAATCAAAACTAACCATCACAGTTTGAGCTCTTACAAAGGGCAGTTGAATTGGAAAAAGGGCTAGGTTTCCTTCCAAAAAATATAGGGAAGTGACTGCCATAGGTACCGACTGTTGAGGGTTTATTTGCCAGAATTGATAAAATCCCTTTCTTTCTTTGCATTTAAAAATGAAAGATCTTTTGAGTCTTGCCGCCCATTATTAAAAGAATAAGAAACCCTACTCCAGCATTTCTTATAAATAGAAGAAAGGGTGAACATAGCAAAAACAACACAAAAAAAAACAATCAATCAAACAATCAAAAACTCAACCCAACACAAGAACTCAAAATGATCACTTGATCCTTGAGAATCCCCAAACAAATTGAAGCAACCAAAAGCTCATTTAAGCCACAGAAGAAGCCAACTATAAATCAGAACTTCCAAATTCAGACTTAGAAAAATAAGTCATTCAAAACGAGATTTCTCTCGTTACAAATTTGGTTCAGCAAAAGCCAAAACAAGCAGAGTTTGAGTTTTCACAGATATGAAAAGCTCAACAAATTTATGGAGAGCACTGACCAAGTAGAACAGGTACCATAGTGCAGTTCCGGCTTAGTAATCCTGAAGTCTAGCCACTTCTGACCCATTCAGACCAAAGAAGTTGCAGTTCTGCCAGTTCAAAAAGCCTTCTAAGGCTTGAAATAGATTAAAGCTCTGTCAAACTCAAACTTTGGTATTGATTTACAGCTGAAGCTTAGCAGTTAAAGTTGTTGACAGTTCAGTCCAGCACAGACATACCCAGTCCTGCCCGGATAAGAGAATTCCATACAGGCAGAAATGGAATTCCATCTTTCTTTGTCTTTCTAGAGTTGATTTTTTCCTTTCTAGTTTTGTAAAAGGCAGTTCTGCCTAAAACAGTCCACCTTATTATCATTTATTCTGGCAAGAACTATCAATTTTGGACTGAGATAAAATTATGAAGTCCTCACCAGTTTGAGGCAGGAAAAGAACTTACTTGGGAGATATTCCTCACCCAAATTCACAATCGCTTGTTTAGAAATCAGTAACTTGGGGCGCCAGTTATCTATTTTAAGAAGTCTGCTAGAATTGTTATTGCTAGTAGTGGCACGGTAGCACACTAAAGAAAGTTGACTTGTTGACTAGTCAATGGTTTTCAAGGCAATGTGGAACTTTACCCTTCCATCACTGGAGCAAACACAAAGCGGGTGAACAATTTGGCACACCCAGTGGGACTTCTCAGTATACATACTCCAACAGAAATTTTCTAATAGTATATGAATATTGGAAGCTCTAGCCAGAACCCACGCCACGCCATGGAAAGAGATCAGGTAACTCTCCGAGAAGGACTGGAGTCAGAAGAAAGTAATGCCAAACACTCAGCTCATGGCAGTACCGGAAGCAGGCGTTCCAGGACCGGCTCTAGGAGGTTGAATCAAATACAGGAAGCTGTATTCCGACAGGAAGCTACAGCATAAAGGAGCCAGGATACTCTGAACAATATGACAACCATGATGTAATGGCAAGTTAACAAGCAGTTCAGGAATGACCGTGAGGCTGCCATGGCCATAATTCCAAACCAAGATGTTGTAATCCAGCAGCTAGACCTCCCTTATGGCCCTCCACCAAGATTGGCATGACCATACCAAGAGAACCCTCTCATAGCACAGATGGCTGGAATACCGGGGCATAGAAAGATCTAAGCTGGACAAAGAGGAGGAGCCCTTCCTATCCAAGAACATGAGGCCCCAGTCCAACTAGAAGGCCCTACACCGGTTCAGGTCCAATAGAATCATCCAGAACCTCCGCCTATTCCACAGCCCGTGGCCCCACGTGATCAACCCTTGGCACTTCTACCTGAGGCACCAGTTGTGCTACCTTACAGACCCAGAAGGATGGATCCCAATCCATTCCCTCCACCGGCAAGAGGCAAAAGAGGCAAAAGGGGAATCAATCCCTTTGCCAATAATGACAGGAACAGACCGGGGGTAAACTGGAGGAATCATCCAGATTTTGAAGAAGAGGAAGAACACAAGGAGGAAGTTCTGCCCAGGTCATACAGGATGGAGCACAGGATTGACCACACCCAGCTAGAACAGGGACGAAATCTACACCCTGTCAACGCTTTGAATGACATGGGGGCATCACAGAGAATGATCAGGGAGATGATGGAGCTAGAAGCCAGAAGAGGAGAAAGGCCTACCTACAGAAAGCCATATCCAGCTTACATTGATAAGATACCTCTGTCCCCGAGTTTCAAGGTCCCAAACTTTACCTTGTTCAACGGAGAAGATCCCCATGCTTCATCAATTGAGCACATAGGTAGGTTCTCTGTCCAGTGCATAGCCATAGAAAATAACCCTCTGTTAAAGCTAAGGCTTTTTGGGAATTCTCTCTCTAGACAAGATTTCACCTAGTACATTAGCCTACCAGCTAATTCTGTTCAAACCTGGGAACAAATGGAAAATATTTTCCATTACTACTATTTCAGGATCCAGTCAGAAGTCACCATCAGTGATCTTGCTGCCTTCAAACAGAGTGAAGATGAGCCTGCCCAAGACTTCATAACCAGGTTCAGAAAACTTAAGATGAAACTGCCCTTAAAATCTCTCTGAGAAAAAGATTTGATGGGATGCTATTTGGAGATCTGGCTGACAAAGCATTTAAATATGAGGAGCTGCTCAGGAAAGAACAACAGAAGAGGAACTCTTCCAAAGGCACATACTACAAGACCCTTTCCTCTTACGTCCATCTAGTTGAGGTGGAATCAAAAGAAGATACAGAAGGCTTGTTGGGAAGAGAAACTGCAGTGGCAGAAATGGCAAAGTTAAAATATCCAATCAGCTGCAAAGCACTTACAAAGCCACCAAAGGACCAGAAGCCACTACCATTCACAAGAGGGTTCGTTCCAAACAAACCAACCCAGAACAAGGTCTATTCCTTCGATCTAACCAAGGTTGATGCTCTGTTTGATGAAATGCTGCTACAAAAAGCAACATAGATACCCCACAGGTTGCCCAAGCCGGAGGAACTCAAAGGCAGACAATATTGCAGATGACACAACTCTTGGAACCATTCCACCAACAATTATGTTGTTTTTAGGGATGTCATATAGGAGGGAATAACAGCAGGAAGGTTAAAGCTGGTGGAGAAACCTCCATTTGTTACAACAGATCCCTTTCTCCAGCCTCAAGTCAACATGGTTAACTTAAATTGGCCAGAACAGAAGAGAAACAAACCCGCAACAGAAGCTAGCTTTAGCAAGGGCAGAAGAGTCAGGAGGGAGGCTAGTCAGAGGCCCAAGGCAACTATCTCGGCTGGGGTAGTATTGTGCAGCAAGTGCAAGTGTGAGAGTGAGCTAGAAGTGATTATGGACAGACAGAATCAGCCCACACCTAGCGTTTTTGACAGGATTGGAACATCATACCAACAAGGCTCGGTTTCGGCTCTATCTAAAGACAGAGCTAGACAGAAGGACTATCTAAGGCCTGCTCAACGCAACAAAAGAATGGCAGAGTAGCCAAAGAAAGAGATACTAATCAGGATTCCTGGAAATGACAAACCTTTGGCAACCATCATAGAAGGCAGATGGTATTATGTTGGAAAAAGTGGCGGCAGATGGTATTATGTTGGAAAAAGCGGCAGACCAACTCTGCAGTTGACCAGAACTCAGAAGAGGAGGATTAAAAGACAATACTGCACATTCCTCAAGAACAGGGATGACACGCAGGTACTTCTAGAGACCAGTTCTTCCAAGAGAGGAAAAAATCCAGAAATAACTCCTCAGGCATAATAAACAACCCGTCAGCCACAAAAGCTGATAAAAGTATAATCTCCAGGAAGATCTTCCACCCATCTTGCCTCATCTTCAGTCAATTAGCTTGAACCTTCACAAGTACAAGGAGGATCCGAACCTATTCCAGTAGAAGGATAAGAAGATTGGACTGAAGAGTATGAAGAGGAACAATTAGACTATGAATCGTCTGCAGATGACCAGATTGGGCTCTTTGAAACAGGAGAACAAGAGGACTAGACAGAGGAATATGGGGAAGAACATATGGAATATAATGGAGAACTAGATGAGGAAACTGAGGCTTTCGGTGCAGAATTAGAAAGCCTGTTGCAGGGTGATCTAGGCATCAACATGGTTTTCATCTTACCAAAAAAGTTCAGAGCGGCAAAAGGACAAGAAAGCACTGTAGAATGAGACGTGTTTTCTCAGGAAAGCTTTGAGTGCAGGCTAGCAGAGGTAGAGGAGGTGCCAGAACAGCTAACACTTACTGCCAAGGTAGGTGAAACCATCATAAAATTGGTTGTACAACAGCTCTATTTCTCCAAACCAACCAAGGAGATGACCAATCACCTCAGACCTCTGTTCATAACAGCAAACTTTTGGGGGTATTCCTATTCCCAAAGTGATGATAAATGGAGGTGCAACTATTAATCTTTTACCCCACAGATTGCTGAGCAAGATGGGCAGAACAGAGAAGGATTTGATTCCAGCACGCTTAACTGTCACCAACTTTGCTGAGGGCATCACTAAAACTTATGGAATCTTGGATGTGGATGTTATAGTTGGAACCAAAGAGCTAAAGATTGCATTCTTTGTGGTAGACACCACTTCTACAATTTACAATGCATTACTTGGTAGGGACTGGATTCACCAAAGCTTATGTGTTCCTTCCACTCTGCATCAGCAACTAGCCCTATGGAATGAAGAGGGTTACATGGAGATAGAAGAGGCCGATCCACGACTATTTCTCCCCTCTGCCATGTGTTTTGAGGCAAGGTATTATCATGATGAACTTGGACCTTTCACTTTCCTTGAAGTCAACCAGAACGGCCGCCCCCATGGTGTCACGGCCCAGAGACTCATTGAAGATGGTTTAGCCAGTTCTCTAGAAGACTGGAAAAGACCTTTTGTTCTAAACCTCTAAAACTCTTATGTTTAGTCCCAATCAACAGGGAAAGGATCAAGCTGCAACAATCCGATCCATTACATAAATATTGTTGATATATTGGGAAGAAATGAAGCTCTTCATGCAGAATCCAGCCGTTAATATGGCAGAATTCACCAATGAGAGCACGGAAGAACAAGAAGAAGAGGGTTTACAAGAGGAAGTACTAGATTTTGCACCAACAACACTGGATGACTCTTTGCCAGAAGTGGAAGATCCATTACAGGAGATAAACTTAGGGATAGAAGAAGATCCAAGACCCATTTTCATTAGTGCGCTACTGGAAGAACTACTCAAGAGTGAAATCATTGGACTTTTACATAATTTTAGAGACTGTTTTGCTTTGCATTATCATGAGATGCCTGGATTAGACAGAAAAACTAGTGGAACACAAATTGCCAATTAAAGAGGGTTACCTTCCAGTCAAACAGGCCAGAAGAAGGATGTATATGGTCACAGAACTGAAGGTCAAGGAAGAAATAGAAAGGTTGCTCAAAGTAGGATTCATTAGGCCAGCCATTTATGCTGACTGGCTAGCCAATATTGTACTAGTTCTGAAAGGAAAAACAAGGGCAGTTAGGATCTGTGTGGATTACAGGAATCTGAATGAAGCATCTCCCAAAGATGAATATCCTATGCCAATGGCAGATTTGCTAATGGATGGAGCTGCTCATAACCAAATACTATCTTTTATGGATGGCAATGCAGGATATAATCAGATTATGGTGGTAGAAGAAGACATCCACAAGACAGCTTTGATGTGCCCAGGACATATATGTGCTTTTGAGTACACTGTAATGCCTTCTGGCTTAAGAAATGCAGGAGCCACTTATCAAAGAGCAATGAATTCTGTCTTCCAAGATATGATAGGGCATTCTCTAGAGGTATACATAGATGATGTGGTGATTAAATCCCCATACAAGGGAGATTATGTACCAAATCTAAGAAAGGCATTCCTAAGAATGAGACAACATAAGTTGAAAATGAATCCCAAAAAATGTGTTTTTGGAGTTCAGGCAGGAAATTTCTTAGGTTTCTTGGTCCACCAAAGGGGCATAGAGGCTGACAAAAATAAAGCTAAATCCATCATAGAAGCTCTACCACCTCAGAACAAGAAAGAGTTGCAGAGTCTCTTAGGAAAAATTAATTTTCTAAGGAGATTCATATCCAATTCTGCAGGAAAAATCCAGCCCTTCTCCTCTTTGCTAAGATTAAAGCAGGAATAGACATTTAAATGGGAAGAACAGCATCAACAGGCTTTTGAGGAAATCAAGAATTACCTCTCAAATCCGCCAGTTCTGTCCCCACCAAAGAGAGGCAGACCACTCAAACTCTATGTTTCTGCATCAGAAGTGTCCATTAGGAGTTTGTTAGTTCAAGATAACAAAGAAGGGAAGGAGCAGGTAGTCTACTATCTCAGCAGAACTCTGACAGAAGTAGAAAGGAAATATTCTACAATTGAAAGGCTTTGCCTAGCCTTATATTTCACTGCTGTGAAACTTAGACACTACATGCTGCCATTCATCATCTACATCATTTCCAAGATAGACTTAATCAAATACATGCTGACAAGGCCAATGTTGAGAGGCAGAATTGGAAAATGGACTCTGGCTTTGACAGAATTTGCTTTCAGATATGTTCCTCAGAAAGCTATCGAAGGACAAGCTGTAGCAGACTTCCTAGCCGATCGTCCAGGAGAAGAGATTGAAAACATGGACTCTTTGGACATAGCAAACGCAACTCTGCTGACTAGAGCTCATATTTGCCTTAACAATCATATCTATTCAGTTCACCTCACACCTTGGAAGCTATACTTTGATGGATCAAAAACTGATGTAGCTTCTGGGGCATGAATTGTTTTGGAGGAACCATTAGGGATCAGACATTGTTATTCTTTCCAATTAGATTTTTAGTGCACCAACAACAGGGCAGAATATGAGGCTTTAATCATTGGCCTAGAAATGCTGGTGGAATTAGGAATCCAATCTGTAAAATTTTGGGGGATTCTATGCTTGTGTTGAAACAGATTGCTGGAGAATACAAGTGCCTAAGTCCTTCTTTAGTTGTTTATCTAGTGGCAGCCAGAAACCTTCTAACAGAATTCAGAGAAGCTACTTGGGAGCATATCCCAAAAGAAGAAAACTTTGCAGCCAATGAATTGGCTCAGGTAGCAACAGGTATACAAATGCCTGAAGACTGTGTGCAAAGGATCATCAAGGTGGGAAAGAAAAGTCTACCATCTGTTATGACCAGAGAAATGGAGATAGATGTCAATTAATCATAATCACTCAAGATGATCGGAGAAATCCCATCATAAATTACTTGCAGTATCCAACCTTGCCTTTTTAGAAAAGAGTCAGGATCATGACTTTGAATTACCTTATATGGAATAGAGATTTGGTCCAAAAAAGCAAGGATGAGGTACTTCTAAGGTGCCTTGGAAAGAAAGAATACATTAAGGTCATGGGAGAAACTCATGAAGGGATCTGTGGAGCTCATTAAGGAGGAAGGAAAATGTGCTGGTTAATTAGAAGGTATGGCTACTTCTGGCCAACCATGATGAAGGATTGCACTGACTATTCCAAGGGGTGCGAGGCTTGTCAAAGGCATGGCCCAATCCAGCAAGCTCCTTCAGTTCCCATGAATCAAGTAGTCAAGCCATGGCCATTCAGAGGATGGGCAATGGATCTCATTGGTAAGATTTATCCAGCCAATAGCAAACAACACTGTTTTATTATTGTAGCTACAGACTATTTCACCAAATGGGTGGAAGCCAAGCCTGTTAAATCTAATACATCTCAAGAAATCATCACTTTCATAGAAGGGCAGATCATACAAAGGTTTGGCATTCCAGAATCAATCACAACCGACAAGGGATCTTCTTTCATATATGGAGAAATGCTAGATATGGCAGAAGCATTCAAGTTTAAACTACTTCAATCCACTCCTTATTATGCTCAGGCTAATGGACTGGCAGAATCAAGTAATAAGGTGATCATTAACATTATCAGGAAGATGCTTGAGAAAAATCCCAAGCAATGGCATGAGAAGTTATCAGAAACCCTGTGGGCATATAGAACTTCAAAAAGAGAGGCAACTGGCATGACCCCTTATACTCTGACTTATGACCATGATGCAATTTTGCCTATGGAAATAGCAGTCCAGTCCCTCAGAATTACACATCAACACAATCTGGTTGGAGAAGACTACTCTCAAGCCATGCTGCTAGAACTGGAAGGATTGGATACAAGTAGGATTGATACCCTCAACAAACTCTTAGCAGGAAAACAGGCTGTGTCAAGGGCTTACTACAAGAGAGTTAGAAACAAGAGTTTTGAAGAGGGAGACGCCCCTTGGAACACACATAGCTGGATATGGAAAATGGTCACTTACATGGGAAGGCCCCTTCATAATTAAGCAAATTCTCGAAATGGGGGCATACAAATTGCAGGATCGAGATGGAGACATTCATGCTGAGCCAATTAACGGCAAATGGTTGAAGAAATTCTATCCAACTATGTGGGATTCACAGGCTATACAAACATATCCTGGAATAGAGGGGGAACGAAATAAAACTGTTGTTTGAATTTTGTTTCAGAAGTACCACTTTTATTTCGCTTTTTGAGTTTATTTTTTTAATTATTTTGACAAAAGGAATTGCAAGTGCAAGAAAGAGTTCCACAAAAATAACTTTTATATTAAATATAGTCATTTCTTATGACTAAAATTTTATTACATTTGAAATCTGAAATTTGAAGTCCTAGTTTTCTAAGAGTCTTTTACAATCCGGCCTTCTTGGTAGAAATTTCTTGCTGGAGAAGCATCCTTTGGTGAAGAAAGGCCTCTGCAATCTCCAAGGTTGGCCTAGAGGCAACTACCATGTTCTGTACAAGAAAAATAGCCTTAGTCTTAGTGCCCAGTCCAGCCCCAAGCTTGTTATGCTTGCTAGCTCCAAGGCCTCTGCAATCTCCAAGAAAAGTAGCCTTAGTCTTAGGCCTCTGCAATCTCCAAGGCTAGCTAGCTGCTTATGAAGTTCTTCAATGTGCTTCTCCAGTTTATCAGCAGCGATCTTGGTTTCCTTATAGTTAGCAACCATCATGTCCAATTCCGCTTTCTATTTCTGATAGTCAGCAAGGTCAGCTTCATGAGTAGCTTTGCAGAATTCAGAAGTTTTGAACAAGGGCTGGAGATCTTCATAGCGATTGTGGAGATTTAGCACGTCTCTTACCAAGCTAAGGCTAATCTCAAGAATGGGCCTGGGAGCCACATTCTGCCCATGCAGTAGGTCTAGATCCTGCATCAGCTTATCTATGGCCTCTTTATTTTCATCCAAATCCAACTCCGTTGACTGCCATATTTTCACTCTGTCCATTGCCTCATCCACTGCTTTAGACTTGGCCTTGCCTGGAGTAAAGCTGAGCTGCTCTAGCCTGTCTAGTTGAGCATCCAGATCCTGGATTAGCAAAAGAGGCAGTAGCTGGTGAACTGGGAATATAGTGGATAGGCATCTGCAAAAAAAGATCTTTAGGAAACTCCATGCTGAGAGTTAAAAAAGAAAAAGAACACAGACAAAGTTAAGAAAGAATGAGAACTACCTCAGATGCTGGAATAGCAGCAGAATGTTCTGCCTCCACATCATCAAAAAGAGCCAATTCTGAACTGGTGGGCTCTGTTCTTTGGGCCTCTTGCTGCTTCTTTGCCAGCTCAATGCTCTTTGCTATTATTTTGGTGGGAATTTCTTCCTACAGAAAGACAGAACTCAAGTCAGAAGAAATACAATACAAAGCTAGAAAAAATGCCAAAGGAAGGGATCTCTTGTTATAAACCCACTTCTTCTTCTCCATCTTTTTTCTTTTCTTTTTCTCCTTCCAAAATCTCCTTCTCCTTCTCCTTCTCCTGTTCCACGGCCTCAAAGGCCTCTCGCAGCTCTTCATCAGTTTCTATGGTCTCAGCAGTTTCGGCTACGCAAAGAAAGGAAGTCAGAATTAAGTGCAAAACTGATCAGAAAATTGACAGAATTGAAAGTCAAAAATTATACCTAGGGGATCAAGCTGGACAACACTGTCTTGAGCCTGGGTGACTTCCTTTCTTTTGTCTTTCGGGTAGAAGGAGTTATCTCAACACTAGCTTCTGCCAAAGTCTCATAATCATCCTCCTTGTCACCAAAAGGAAGCTCCAGGTCTCCAACAGCAATAACAGAAGTAATTGCACAAGAGAGAAAAGGGTTAGCAGACAGTCCAACAAAGAAACAAGCTTAAAGGGCAGAATTCAAGAACTTACCAACTACTTCCCTAGCCTGGACACTTTGGCTCCCAAGATTGCTTGTCATAGAAGGATCTGAGATAAACGGGCAGAATAGAGTTAAGGAACTACTCAGAATGCAGAAATCCAAAACAAAGGAACAAAACTGGCAATTTTACCTTCTTCACAGCAATGTTGGCATCAGGCTCACCAAAGCTGCAAGAGTTAGTATACTAGGATGGGTAGAGGGCATCCACGTTGTTATTTATCTTGTTCATCGAACACCTGCAGTCTTTGTGCACATCCAAATCTTCTAAGTCCCTTCATGAGGTAGCACGATTGCAGCTCCTATAGGATTTGAGAGGGATGAGGTGGGGACAGCCAAGCTGCCTGGCACAGAAATTGGGGTGACACACTTCTGCCCCCAGATGATAGTTGGAAGGTTTCCCTTCACCAAAGGGCATGTCCTGGGGCAGCGCCACACTCAGAAACTTTTTTCTGAAATCAATCTTTGCCTCCTCCTCTTCTGGCTCCTTGTCGAAAAGTCTGTGTCCAGACTGGAACCAAGGGTATGATCTTCTGAGCACTACCTGCCACTGCGCAGCAGACCTCTTGGTGCAGTGCCTAAAAAACATGAGATATTCTTCAATGAAGCGCTTAGGCACCTCTGCCGACATCAAGGGGGCCGCCATGACCTGATCTTTAGGCAGAACAATGTCTGGGAATCTTAGTTCAGGAAAATAGACCTGCTGCCAGATCTGGATCATCCAGAATGTGCTAGGAGCCGAGATGTTCAGAGGACTCTATAGAGTGGCGCTGTGAAGATTCTTGTACAAGTGAGCCAGAACTGTGGAGACCTGCTGCCAGATCTGGATCATCCAGAATGTGCTAGGAGCCGAGATGTTCAGAGGACTCTATAGAGTGGCGCTGTGAAGATTCTTGTACAAGTGAGCCAGAACTGTGGGGCCAAGTCCTACATCAGCATGATTATGCAAGGCTTCTGCCAAATTCTTGTATTCCAGCAGAGGTGCCGAGAAGCGGTTGGGAAAGGCGAACCTGTTCAACCAGTATAGAAGGAACAACATGTGTTGCTGATCCTTATCCTTTTCAGTACTAAACTTCTTCAAAAAATTGGAGAAGGAACAGTTTTGGTTGATCGTGGTAACAGGAATGGTAAAGGGCTTGGCCAATCTCTGTCGATTCTTTCCTCTATGGTAGTCACCAACAGCATCAGCAAGCCTCCCATGGGGCCTGAACCCAAATATTTGAGCCAGATCTAGCAGGGTTGGACTCATGGGACCTAAACGAAAGTCGAAGGTGTTACTGGCAGAGTTCCAGAAAGACAAGGCAGCAGCCAGCAGGTTCTCGTCTCTATTGACAGAGTTCCTAGACAAAAGGATCGCGTCGTAAATCCCAGCCTTCTTCCAATAAGTTCCATGCCTTGGGAGAAGTTTGTCGATCCAATCAGACCAACTCACTGCATTGTTCCTCATTTCACTCGAAGGATATGAATGACTCAAGTTCTTACTGACCCAAGTATGAAAAGACAGAGCCGTGGGACTTTGGAGGCACAGAGGGGCCTCAACATCTTCCTTAAGCAGGTCCGCGATTTCTTCCGGCACGGAGCCAAACTAGTGAGGACCCAAGACAAGGGTGTTTTCGAACAGATGAAGAATGTTTTCATCCAAATTCTTCCACGCATATGGATGAAGCGGGCTACGGACCTCAATCGCATGTTGATCGACCCCATCTCCGGTGAGATAGGCAGGATAGTGTGAAGAAGAAAAGCTCTTGGTGCGAGTGTTTGGGGAAGACATTTTCCTTTCTCTCTTCCGAAATCAGACAAACAAAAAGGGGAATTGAAAGGAACGGAATCAAAAGAATAGAGGGTTTCGAAAGGAATAGAAAGCTGAGATAGAACTAGGGTTCGATGAAATAGTAATGAGGATTCGACAAATTTTATAAACTGGGTAGGAAGATCGTGGGAAGTTAGAAAGAAAGGAGTTTTATTTAGATTTAATTAGCCGTTAGAACCCAGTTCCCCAGGAAGTCTAAATCAAATAGGCAGACGTGCGCTAGTGCAACGACAGGAAATGGCACGCATCATTGAATGGCCAATCATTAAGTCTGAAACCGTTTTAAAACGGTTCAAACTTAAGGGGGCATTGTTTGGACCAAAAGAAATCGCATGACAGCCCACTTCTCACGAAGGCCCACAAAACAGAAAAGACGGAGGACTGGGCTTTGAGAAAGCCCAAAACCAAATAAGAAGGCCCATGATTTTTACAAAATAGCAATCAACCACTGAAGCAAGTCAGTAAAAAATTGAAAGAAAAATTATATGGGGCCTAGCTTCTGCTCACCACTGATCTCAAAACCCAGAGTGTAAAATCATCAAAGATCTTTTAGAGAGCCTATTCTCAGAACCCATGTGACTATCTGACTTGGAAAAGTCAACAAATTCAACTATCACAAAAAGTTGATTGGGAATTAAATGAAAGCAGGTCATTAGCAAAAGACTTCTTTGAAACTCTAGGGCTAAAAGGACAGTTGAATTGGAAGAAGGGCTAGGTTTCCTTTCAAAAAATACAGGGAAGTGGCTGCCATAGGAACTGACTGTTGAGGGTTTATTTGCCAGAATTGGTAAAACCCCTTTCTTTCTTTGCATTTAAAAATGAAAGACCTTTTGAGTCTTGCCGCCCATTATTAAAAGAATAAGAACTCCAGCATTTCTTATAAATAGAAGAGAGGGTGAACAGAGCAAAAACAACACACACAAAAATAATCGATCAAACAATCAAAAACTCAACCCAAGACAAGAACTCAAAATGATCACTTGATCCTTGAGAACCCCCAAACAAACTGAAGCAACCAAAAGCTCATTCAAGCCACAAAAGAAGCCAGGTATAAATCAGAACTTCCAAATTCAGACTTAGAAAAATAAGTCATTCAAAACGAGATTCCTCTCGTTACAAATTTGGTTTAGCAAAAGCCAAAACAAGCAGAGTTTGGGTTTTCATAAATATGAAAACCTCAACAAATTTATGGAGAGCCCTGACCAAGCAGAACAGGTACCATAGTGCAGTTCCAGCTCAGTAATCCTCAAGTCCAGCCACTTCTGCCCCGTTCAGACCAAAGAAGTTGTAGTTCTGCCCGTTCAAAAAGCCTTCCAGGGCTTGAAATAGATTAAAGCTCTGTCAAACTTAAACTTTGGTATTGATTTACAGCTGAAGCTTAGCAGTTGAAGTTGTTGATAGTTTAGTCTAGCACAGACATACCTAGTCCAGCCCGGATAAGAGAATTCCATACAGGCAGAAATGGAATTCCAGCTTTCTTTTTGTCTTTCTAGAGTTGATTTTTTCCTTCCTAGTTTTGTAAAAGGTAGTTCTACCTAAAATAGTCCACCTTATTATCATTTATTCTGGCCAGAACTATCAATTTTGTACTGAGATAAAATTATGAAGTCCTCACTAGTTTGAGGCAGGAAAAGAACTTACTTGGGAGATATTCCTCACCCAAATTCACAATCGCTTGTTTAGAAATCAGTAACTTGGGGCGCAAGTTATCTATTTTAAGAAGTCTGCTAGAATTGTTATTACTAGCAGTGGCACGTTCGCACACTAAAGAAAGTTGACTTGTTGACCAGTCAATGGTTTTCAAGGCAATGAGGAACTTTACCCTTCCATCACAGGAGCAAACACAAAACGGGTGAACAAACGGTATTAAAAAAGTATTTAAAAAAACAAAAGGGAGTGTAAGTAGACAAAAGAGAAGTGGGAAAAGCAGCTCCCTTTTTAACAAATTTGATCATATTGTCTAACAATGCTAAACATAGGGACCAAATTGACCAAATTTAAAAACATATGGACTAAATTTGCCAACAATCTAAAACACAGGGATCATTTTTGCATTTTAATTTTTTTTAATTTTAATCTTAATTCTTTCAAATCGTTTACTTATATTAAATACAATCATATTTAATATTAGTTTAAGCATATTAATTTATTAATTTGAATATTGAGTCAAATCATGGCTCATACCTTACCCTTTATACAATGGGTCGAACTGATCTGCTCATTGTATGGGATCGAGCTTGCCCATAATGTAGAAAAAAGGATCAGGTTCGACATGTCACCTTATATTACGGTCTCTCATGCAATACTAATTTTCAACAACAACGTCCAATTCCTTCCAAGTTATAAAGTGAATGTGGGTGAGGTGTGTTTCCATGTTTAGTGGTGTCCCCCTTTGACTTGATGGAGGAGGCCCAAATATCATCTCCTGAGGTGTCCCTAGCCCGCTCCCCACCTAAATTATGGGGTGATTTTCAAGTTCATATTCAATTTTAGAGAAATTTACGAGTACATACTCAAACTCCTAGAAATCCTACAATTTACTCCCTCCGTTAACCAAACTGTTAGTTAATCTATTAAATGTTGATGTGGCATTTGTGTGACATATTTTTAATTGACGTGGACTTTCATGTGGACAAATATATAATTAAAAATTCTCTACTTTTTAATAAAAAGTTAAAATCATATTAAAAATTAAAAATTCTCTGCTCCAAGCCCTCTACCCAGTGAACCTAGCTACTCCAGCCACCAAAACAACCACCCAAGCCACCAAAACTACCACCCATCTTCTCCACTCACATCCCCAAATAACTTACCCAGGCCAACCATCCCAGCCATACAACCCATCTTGTTCCAGCCCAACCCCCATCACCTTTCCTCCCTTCTCTCTCTCTCCTAACCAACACAGCCCAACCCTCAAATCCCCAACTGCTGCAACTTTAGGCTTCAAGAACTTGGTTGTGTTTTGAAAGTGGGCTACTGATTTTTTCAAGGGCGTGACTTTGATTCCTCCATATTAGTCCAAATGGTTGGATCATTTAATTTAATTTTTTTTTAAGGTTGCTACATTTGTTTCACAAACTGGAGTTTAACCACTTGCAGATCTGGGTATGGGGCTTGGTGGTGGGGATATGGGTGTGTTAGCATAATTGGATCAAACCAGATGTAAAAGAGAGAGAGAGAGAGAGAGAGAGAGAGAGAGGTAGATAGATTTCAGGGGAGGAGGGAAAGGGGATGGGGTTATGTGGAGAAAAGGGGTGGCGTTGGGCTGAGAGATTTCGAGGCAATCGGGAGGTGCGATGAGCAATCGGGAGGGGCGATGGGTCGTCGTCGACCTCGAAAACTAAACGACGTCGTCACGAACCCATATGCCGAATCTGACATACGTCTCTAACGACATGCAAATCTCCTCCTCAGATCTATTGGCTAGGGCTCTGGTATTGGTTGGGGCTAGGAGGAGAGGACTGAGGGAGAATGAGGTGGTGTGTGGTGGTTTGGCTAGCTGAGGTGGTTGTTTGGGCTATTGGGGGTGTTGATTTGGGTGGCTTGGGTCTTGGGTTGGCTAGCTAAGTCGGGCTAGGGGAGGGTTGGGAGGAGAGTGATGGAGAGATTTTTTTTTTCTTTTTTCTTTTTAAATTTTAATGATTTTAAAAAAAAATTTTAATTTTTTTTTAATTATTTATTTGTCTACATGGAAGTCCATGTCATTAAAAAGTAGGTCAGACAAATGCCACATCAAAATTTAATAGATTAACTAACGGTTTGACTAATGGAGAGGGAAAATTATATAGTTTCTGGGAGTTTGAGTATGTACTCGTAAATGTCTTTAACATTGGGTATGAACTTGAAAATGACCCTATAATTTAGGGGTTGTATGTAGTTTTTCCTAATTGTAATTTAGGAGTTAAATTATAATTCATAATTAGGAGTTACGTGTGGAATTAACTTTGACATTTGGAATTGTATTGGACTTAAATGTGATTTAAGGTAAAAAGGGAAAAAACCCAAATGCCTATTGGGCCCAAGAATAAGTGTTGTATGACAACACAAATTCAAGGGATCCAAGTGAGGCCCATTCCCACCTTGGCCGGCCATGGGGAGATATTTTCTCTCTCCTCTCTTGTGTGCTTTTCTATAAAAGCCACACTTTGACTCAAAACCTAGTTAGGGTTTTTGGCCTCCAAGTCTGTAGTGGGACATCCTCCTTCTCATCTTCCTTAGCTAAAAGTCAGCCCAACCAAGAGAAAGTTTAGCACCTCAAATCTCTTGGTTGACATTCTCTCCATCTCTAGTCCATTTTGGTGTGGTGAGGTAGAGGAATTCTACTTTGGATTCTTTGGTTTAAGAGCTTGAATCAAGAGGAAGTTAGAAGGCCTTTCCAACAAAGGTGATCATTCTTGGTTTTCCAAGAAAAGGCTTCAGCTTAACCTTTTTCTCTCTTTTTTCTTTTGTGCTCAAGGAGACTAGATCCAAGATACTTGGGTTTAATAGGATTAGCTTAACTAGAATAAGCAAAATAATTCCACCATTATGAATGTTTTTGTTATGTGTTACAGCTAAATTCATTTTAAAGACATGAGATGCATATTTCCCTTAGGACATTATGGGGGTGGCGACATAGGGAATTTTCGAGCTTGCCTTGCTATTATGTGTCAATGTGTAAAATACTTATATGGTTGTTTTGTTTTAAAATTCTAAGCATGAATATGAATTTTTCATGATTTTAAGATTTATGTATGAATTTTTGAAATATCCAAAAGATATGAAATGTTCATTGTGTTCTTGAGTTAATCAAAAACATATTATGACACATCCCACCAAAGTTGTACCTTTTGTTCCCTTTGTCTCTTTCTTTTTTAAATGCACCAATGAGAATGAAGATGCTTTATGGTACACAAGATGATGTCACCATTGTGATGCCATTTTCTCACCAACTTCTCAGGAACCCGCACACACACACACACACATAACCCTAGGCCAACCCACCCTAAGAGAAGACCCATTTCGGGGTCTTCATGCAATTTTCAAATTTTTGGGGTCGTTATGCAATTTCTAAAAATTACAGTTCTGCCCAAAAGTTTAATTAATTACGGTTTTGCCCCATTTCACTAAATGACAAAATGTATTCGCCTTTTTGTGAAAAACATTTATTTGTTTGAAATAAATGCTCCATTGAAGTTAAGCCCATATTATCCAATAAAAAGTTGTTTACTTTGCTTCCCAACTTAATTATCTAATTAGATTAAAGAGTTATTTGTAGTAACACCCCCTTAGGTTTTTGGCTTTTTCACAAAATACTTTGAGGTTTTGAAAATTCCACGAACACCCCCTGAGGTTTGAAATTGTTTTCACAAAACCGCTTTTCGTTGATCTTTTGTCCAAAGATTATTGATTTTATATATAAAAAAATGTCTCCAAATGACAAAGTTAGCCTTTGAAACCTCAGGGAGTGTTTGTGTAATTTCTGAAACCTCATGGGGTTTTGTGAAAAAACCGAAAACCTAAAGGGGTGTTAATGTAAATAACTCTTAGATTAAATAAATAAAGGGTGATTATGGACTTAGGGCTTATCCAATAATTGAGCTATGTGATTGGCCGCCTATTCATAAAGAATGAATGTGATTGATTAAATGAGTAGTAATCTAATTAATTAGATTATTTGGTTTGTAATTGTTCACCCGTTTTTTATCTAATTTTGTGATGGTAGGGTAAAGTTCCCCATTGGCTTGAAAATCATTGGTGGTTAACAAGTCAACTTTCTTTTTGTTGCAAGCGTGTCACTGCTAGCAGTTAAACCCCTAGCAGACTTCTAAAAAATAGATAACTTGCGCATCAAGTTACTAATTTTAAACAAGCAATTGTGAATTTAGGTGAGGAATATCTCCTAAGTAAGTTCTTTTCTTACCTCAGACTGGTGAGGACTTCACAATTTTTCACAGTACAAAAATTGGTAGTCCTGGCCAGAATAAATAAATAAAAAGCAAAATGTTTAAGCAAAACTGCCTATTACAGAACTTAAAAGAGAAATGCCAAGTATGAAAAAGACAACGGAATGTTGGAATTCGATTTCTGCATGGGTAGCTGCCTCTGAACTGGGTTGGATTGGATGTGTTTATGCTAGATTGAATGGTCAGCACCTTCAACTTATAGGTTTCAGCTGGAAATCGATACCAATGTTTGAGTTTGGCAGAGCTTTGATCTATTTCAAGCCCTGGAAGGCTTGTTGAATGGGCAAAATTGAGGCCTTTTCAGTCTAAAAGGGGCAAAAGTGGCTGGATTGATGATTACTGAGCTGGAGCTGCACTATAGTACCTGTTCTACTTGATCAAGACCTTCTATAAATTTGTTGAGTTTTTCATATTGTAAAAACTGATTCTGCTTGACTTGGCTTGTACTGAACCAAATTTGTAACGAGAGAAATCTTGCTTTGTAGAACTGCTTCTCTCAACTGAACTAAAGTCAGAGATTTGAATTCTAGCTTACTTGTTTCTTGTGGATCAAAGAGTTTTGATTGCTTCAATATCTAGAGGCTTTTTGAGATCAATTGATATTTTTTGGATTTATCAGTATGACTTTGAGAGTTTTTGTCTTGATTGATTTTTTTGGCTATCCTTTAATCTGTCCACCTCCTCTTATATTTATAGAAAATGCCAGAGTGGGGCTTTTAATCTTTTAATACTGGGCGGCAGATCTTTCAAAAAGATTTTCCCTTTTCAATGCTACAAAAGGGAAGTTATTATTTTGGCAAAGAAGAACCATCAACAGTCAGTTTTCATGGTGGTCTTTTCTTTGCTTTTTCCTAAAAGAAAACCATTCTTGTTCTCTGTTTGTTCCTTGCAAAAACACAATATGCCATGATGGTCCGTTTGCTTTTTCTGGTGAACAACTCCCTTGCTCCCTGCTTCTCTCTTGGAAATGTAACCTGCTTAGGTGCATAGCTTTTTTGCATATTGAGAGAGGAGTTGATCTTCTTTCCCTGGCTAAAAACTGGAGAAGTTCTTATGTATGACATGTCTTCATTAACTCCCTATCACTTCCTCTGTCTTAGTTGAAAATTTTGACTTTTCCAAAGTCAGAAAGTCACGTGGGGTTCTTTTGACAAAACATTGTTTAGACAAAAAATCTACTGACTTGCTTTTGGGGTTGAGACCAGATGGTGAGAGTTTTTTAGAAGTTGGGCCTTTTGATCCAAAGCTGTGTGTGTCAGATTTTAATTGCCAATAATGGTAATTATTTTTTAGACCATGGCTATATTTGTAATCTGCCTAAAAAACGGTCTAGGCTATTTCAACATTTTGGGTTGATTTCCAATTCAAATAGATACAAAGCCCAATTGGTTTTTTTTTTGTCATGGGCCTTTTAACAAAATAGGTTAGCGTGCAGAATTTTGGCCCAAACAGTAATTATTAGATATAGGCTTGCATGCTTCTTCTCCCTCTATCTCCAATGTAAATTTCCATTTCCCTCAACTATGTAACTCCCTCAAGGCCCATTGGGCTTTTGAGTTCTTCTTTTGAAATAGTTATGTAAATTAGGAAGATGGAGGCCCAAGAAGAAAAGCTGAAAGAAGGGAGATCAATTTTGTAATTATAATTTAATTGGGTCCAATGCCCACAAACCATGTATGTTCTTAACTAGTTAAATAATAAAATCAATCACCTGCCTTAGACCTGGATCTGACATCTTGGCTCGATGTTGGATCACACTAAAAGTCCATAATCATCCAAGGCCTTGTTTATAGGCCTAGTAGTTTAATTTGATTAAATGTATGTATGTTGAGAAATTAAAACCCTCAATTAACCCTAGATTAAGTAGAGAAGCAATTTGCACTTTGAATGCCTAGTCATGGCCTTCCACAATGGTGGATTCTCATTAAACATGACCCTTGCAATAAAGGCTTGCACTCAAATATGGGAGTCCCCAAAGAAAAGTACTTATGTTTAAAATGAGTCTATTTTATACATTAGATGTTGCGAATATACACAACAAATATGGCCAATATGACTCTCTCTTTATTATTTGACAATTCCCAAGAACCTATTATGGTGTGGTGAACAAGGTATAAGGAGCCTCCTATCTCACTAAGAGTTTTCAAGATAGAATACTCTAGAGTTCCGCTTTTGAGGGATTGCGGAATTAGTCAAAATAGTGGGAGGTGTCATTTGATTTAAAGACTCGGATCAATGGACTTAAAATCAATCTAATTTAAATTTGTTAAGTTATATTTATTTCAATATATCTGCAAACACGCATTCCAACATTTGACAAAGAAAGCGTGTGAGGCCTATGTTTCCCAGCTTAGTACGGCAATGTATGAGAGCTAGTCCACTTCTCACTCTTACTTAAACGTTACATGTTGAGAAGGACATTCAGGCAAGATGCTTCCTCCCGATTGAGAAGCATTACATGGACACTACTAGTGCCATAATTCCTCATGTATGCAAGTTATCCGGACGCCTCTCAATTGTCTGTAATCTTGTCAAGACCTAGATGGTCAAAAGGGCATCAATCCATCATAGACTGAGAATGATTGAGATCATTGAAAGTTGGAGAGCTTATGCACTCCACTACATGGGAAACTTGTGCAAGATTTTTTCCTTGTGTCATTGACCAAGGTGAATCACACTCTCTCCTATTGTTGAACTTGTGAATCACATTTGAAGCAAAGTCTCAAGAGAGACATTGGGAGTAGGACCATGACTATTAAAGTCAAAGGAGAAGTCAAGAAGAAGAAGGTAAAGAACTCCAAAGGAACATGTTCTCATTACGAAAGGATGGACAATGGAACGGAAATTTCTAACAGTTAGAACTTCAACTTGGACATTAGGATCCATACACTAGTTTGTAAAGGTTGCAAACTAACTAGTAAGAAGTAAAAGACTCCTTAAGGGATAGTAGTGTTTCAAGTTTGGAACACAACGATGATCTCTACAAAGAGTAGTTGGAAGCTACTTCCTTAAACATTTTACTGTTTACACCTAAAATTTTCAGCCCGGAGCCCAATAAGGATTACAACTTTCAATTACAACCTTCTTTGCACTTAGCAGACAACCGAGCCTTATCATTTTTCACCACCTTGCATTCATATGACCTTAATGGTCCATAAATTTGTACAGCCTGTTTCAAGACCTTTTTACTTGGAAATTTCATCCCAACATCGAACTGTGGGTTGTCCATATCAGTATCAATATTAAACTCTTTGTATCTACGAGTCTTTCCTTCTTCATTAGAGTTTGATGCTGAATGTAACTCATCTAAATTATATTGTTTTTTCATCCATGTTCATATCCTGAACTTGTATATCTGCCACCCAAGTGTTTTTTTTGTACTTACCACATCCGATGAAAGTCTCTAGTGTATCAACTGCATCATCATGGAAATTATCATCGTCGAGCACTGCATCAGCAAAGAAAGTAAAATGAAACACTAAAGGAAAACAAGCATAGGATCCAAACTCGAGAATACTCACCCGGGTTGATTGAGCCTCTATCAGATTTGATTCGTCTTCTTGCCATCTTTTTGCTGGCTCACGTGAATTGATTGATAAGGGAACTGATTGAATTTGATACCCCAATTCTCATGAACACATGCCACGACAGTTGTCATTTTCTCCAAGGAATAGAGTCGCGAGGGTTTTGCTTTGTGTTAAAATACCTTTATGCCCACCCACGTGCGATGCATATGTTTATTTGACAGATTGTCCTACATATTGGCTAACATATGTAAATATAGGGGCTAAATTAGCCAAATTAAAAACATAGGGACTAAATTGGCTTAATGGGTAAAACACAGGGACTATTTTGACTTTTAAGCCTTTAATAAATTCAATAATAGCCACATTTTAGGGCAAGAAGAAATCATCCCCAACAATTAATAGCTGAACCTACATAAAAATACTTAAACAAGTTTCTAAACTTTCTCTGCATCCTTATGATCATAGAGCCTATCATGCACGCACTTTTCTTATCGCACAGAGCCTATCTTGTACATTGTTTAGGAATTGGAAATATGCATCTCTCCATGTCTTTTTTAGCATTAAAGGACCACAAAATCCACCAAGTCCTACGATGAAGCCAATCACAACCGAAGTATGAACCCACAAAAGTTGGGGCTCATTCTCCATATCTTGGCTATTACGGTGCATTAGAGGACACTCATTCCGAAGAGGGGCACCACAAAGTTTCGGATTCCCTTCAAATGCAGAGACGTCAAAGCCTTGGAGCTGAGTGCTTTTTGGTATTGGCCCTTCGAGATTATTGTACGAGACATTCAAAAAGGACAAGAAATTAAGGCTCGTCAATGATGGTGGGATTTCTCCAGACAAGTGGTTCATTGAAAGATCCAATGTCTCCAACTTTTTCAGGTTGGATATTTTGTCGGGAATGTTTCCAGAGAAATTGTTGTCGTCAAGATTTAATGTACGAAGAAGGACCAATTGGCTGATCTCAGTTGGTATAATCCCATTGATGCTATTTTTGTGTAGGTGTATAGCTGGTGGAAAGAAAGAAAGGGAACTGTACTGCAAAAAGTCTGCACCACTTGCTGGTTTGACGAAGAAAGGCAATTGGAGATAAGTATGATCTACTTGAGCTGCAGTTTGTTCAGACACCAACATTGGAAATTTGCAAAGTTGCTTTGGAAGCTCACCTGAAATTCGGTTGTTGCCCAAGTTTATGTGAAAGAGGCTTGGAAAATTCCCCAACCATGTTGGAACTGAGCCTGTGAATCTATTAGAGGACAAATCCAAGACCTCTAGCTTTTTTATTTTGGATAACCATACAGGTAAGTGACCAGTGAGCTGACAACCACGGAAAGACAAAATACGAAGATTTTGGAATCCATCAACACCAACGATGCCATCACCATTTGGCATTTCTTCACCTATAAAATTGTTTGAAAGGATGAGAACCTTCAGACTTTTGCAGCCCATCAGTATATTAAGTACCCTTGTGATATTGGACAATCTGCTTGCAGAAAGCGAGAGGAAGGACAAAGATTTCAGTGAAAGAATCTCAGGCTGTATTTGTCCGTCTAAGTCATTTAAGCTCAGCCGAAGTGCTTTCAGGGACTTGCATGAGTAAAGGCTAATTGGGAAGACACCAGTGAATTGATTACTCATAAAGTCAAGTTTAGTAAGGCGACTAAGTTTGGAGAAATCAAGCATGGAGAGCTTTCCTACAAAATGGTTGAATCCGAGGTTCAATTCCCTAAGGTTTGTGCAATTCAGCAAAGACGGGGGCAGAGAACCAGTTAGATTGTTGAAATGAAGAAGAATGAGTTTCAATTTGGAGAGCTTGCCCATATTCATCGGGAGCATGCCACTGAATTGATTAACATGTAGTTCAAGGATTGTGAGGTTGGTGAGGTTGACAATTTCATCACTAATGTCTCCATGAAGCGCATTGCTAGGTAACGAGATTTCTTCAAGTGTGGTAGCATTATAGATATCTTCTGGAAGTGGTCCAGAGAGCCTATTGTAACCAGCACGAAAAACCTGTAGTTTCAAACACTTCCCTAGTCCACCAGAAATATTGCTGCTGAATTTATTGATGGAAAAATCCAACAGCCTAATCAGGGGAGAAGAATGAAGACATATAGAGGATGGGATAGAACCTGAGAAGGTGTTGTTCCTGACATTGAAACTAGTCAAATTCCTAGCTCGTCGGAAAAATGACGATGGAATCGCACCATGGAAGTTATTGTTGGACAAGTCCACCATGCGAGTGCTGGGTGGAATGAAAAGTGGTAGCTCTCCAAACAGACGGTTATAGCTCAAATCAAGGATCTCAAGACAATTTAAGGACAAGAAGAAACGGGGTTCAAGTGAACCGTAGAGTGAATTGTGAGAGAGGTTCAAAAGAGAGAGATGCGTGAGATTTTCGAGTGAGGGAAAAATACCTCCTTTGAGATTGAGCCCTGATCTGGAGGGCAAGTCCAAATCTGTGACCCAACCGTTGTGATCACAGGTGATGCCCTCCCAATGGCAACAATCAATGGAAGTCCAGTTCAAAGAAGGAGAAGACAGTGTGAGAGCTAAGGACAAGAGAGAGCTACGTTGAGTTTCATTGCATGCATAATTTGTGGACATAATGGAGGACAATAAGAGGAAGAAAAGGAGGCCACGAGCCATTTGGTGGTAAGGGATATTCTCTACTTGCATGTTTCTGTGATGTTTGTGGTATTTAGATTTCACAGGTTTGTATTTATAATGGGGAGAAGCAATGCAACTAAAAAGCATAATGTCCTTCTTTTTCTTTTGGCCTAAAAACGATACATCAATATATTGAACGACTCAGAACATCTCCTAACTAATTGAGAAAATGGAAAAAAAAAAAAAAAACACTGTAATTATATTCAGGAAAATATGTGCTTAGCTTGACAATCGACGGTATTTGGAGTCAATTAGACTTTAAAATAAGAGTTCTGGTCCTCCCATGCAGCTCTCGAGAGCCAATGAGGTCTGTATTGGAAGTCTCTCTATGACGGCTAGGAAAACTTGTAGTCTGTATCGGAAGTCTCTCTTTGACAGCTAGGAAAACTCTTGTATGGCTCTCAAGAGCTGCATGGGATGACCGGAACTCTTATTTTAAAGTCTAATTGACTCGAAAGATGTCGATTGTCAAGCTGAGCACATATTTTCCTGAATATAATTATGGTCATGGAAAATATTTCAGATATAGGATTAGACGATACAGGTCTCACCCCGCATTACCACCAGTGATCCTTTAGCTACCCTGAGTCTTCCCTTTTTAGACTCGTACCCATAGCCGGCCTCATCTAAAGTACCCAAGGAAATCAAATTCTTTCTTAGTCTAGGGACATATCTAACGTTCCCCAAAACTCGTATCATCCCATCAAACATTCTTATTTGAACAGTGCCGATTCCTTTTACAGGACATGAAGAATCGTCCCCCATTAAAACTTTCTCTCATAATCAGCGAACTTCTTGTTGAGATAGTTGACTGTCAATTAGATGCATTAATTTTTAGGTTTGAAATGCAATACATTCAAAGAGTACGAGCGAATGCTGCGTTTGGTTGAACTTTTCGTTTTTGGTTAATAGTTCAAACTACTTGGAACGTTTGATTTTTTTAATTCTCTTGTGTTGAAAAGTTGTAATTGTAAGACAGTCATTATTTACAAGCACATTGCCCTTTCACCCCACATGGAATGGGCAAATGCTAAGATGGTAATGTCCCCGTTCTCATATTGTAACTCCACAGCTTCATGCGTAGGAGGAAAGCAATACATATAACTTGATATATATGCCAACATTCTATTTTCAATATGGAAGAAATGATAGGAACTGTTAAATTTTGGGCTGTTGTCAACAAAGGACATTTCCGATCCTACAAGAAACAAAAATTTCCATATATAAAAGTTGTAGCCTGCAATACGCACATGATCATGACATGTAAAAGCCAAGCTTACAAAGTCATAAGTCGCTGCACCATTACTAGTTCTATAGTCTGCCATTGAAGTATGTTATAGACTTCGTACACCCAATTAATGAGGTCTTCGCTTCGGTTTTCTTTTGTGGTAAAATCTCTCTTCGATGTATTGGTCGGTTTGAAGAATTCAGAATATGTGGCTGTGGTTGTTTCCCACTTTATCAGTTTGTAAGCGACGTTTTGAAGTTTCATTTCAAGCTAAAATTAAAAAAAGAAATACGAATTCTTTGTCATTGGCTTTAATTGCTCCTAAGTCCTAACACTCTGATTTGCTCCAACATATAAACACAAACCTGCAGACAATCTAAATCTATCAAAAACCAGGCACATTCAAGAAGAAATTAACATGCTACTGCAGTCTGCTCACCCATTGCCTCATGGCTTCCTTTTCATCCTCTTGTTCTCTTCCATTATTTCTACAAATATTCATGCATGCAACCAAACTGAATGCAGAACCCCCATGTCCTTCTCCCCCAATACGTCTTCTCATCCTATAAATTGGGCTTCCCTTAGTTCTTTCCATTTAGTGGGCATCCCTTTTCGTCACCAAGGTCGCGCCCTCAATGGAGGAGACGCACAAGGGGACACCTCTAAAGGCGGTAATTTTCCCCCACTTAAGAAACATATTTCACCCACAATTTATACTTTAGATCAATGGAATTTGATTGCTTGGGTTTTCAAAAGTATTGGAACTGAACATGGCATCCCGACGTGACGTTATCGATTCACAAATGTAGCTTATGAGTCACCACTTGTTATAGTTTGAATGAATTGGTAACGTGTCACATGGTGTTATAACTAAACACAATTGCTCATCTTTATTTTTTTTAGGATGAAATACTTTTTGGTTACTGGGTTTTGTACGAAAATTTAATTTGGTCACTCTAAGAAAAAAATTTAGCCAAATTTGTCATTGTATTTCTCAAAGTTTACAATTTATAGACATTCACATGGTTTTATACTAATCCATTGTCTGGTTTTGTTACTTTGAGCAGGGATCATTGGAAATAGGACTTAGATTTCATGGATGCAAGCTTTTTCATTGTGGATCTCCGTTTTGGTGGCGCTCCACAATATATCACGTTACTCGGTTTCAAGAGTTTATTCGAATTGTATCTTCATATATTTTAGAATGCTCCATCAATATTTTCACAAGTTCATCTTTCTTATTCTACGTAGCCTTTACTGCAACGCCTTGCCTTTTCAGCGACACCTTCACTCTACCTATCTGCAGGCAAACGCGTGAATAAGCCTTAATGTATACATAAAAAATACATATATTAGTACCAACTTTATTTACTCCAATCTCAGCAGCCTCAGAGATTGGCCAAGAGATTATCTTGTATGCAAGTGTGCCAGTATAACACTTGAAAAAAAAATCTAATAGTTCGATGAATCAAAGATAACTTGGGCTTTACGTAATCCATCACCCAAATCAAACTACTTTTACTGCACTTGACCTCATTTGATTTTTCAGTCTCAAGGAAATGCGATGTTCTTTATAATATAATAGCTTGCAGGCATCATATATTTACAAATTAGAAACGGCCTACTGGCCAACCCAAGATGCAAGTGCAGATCTAATTCATTAACACAAAACAGGCATGTGCTAATTATCAAGAAAATCTGCTGGATCTTCATATCATAGTAGTTATTTACATTGAATCCAAAGTATATTAAAAGGCCCATAAACCCAACAAACAAAAAAAGTAAATTCAAAGGCTTAACTTGCAAGTTCTAAGCCATCACAGTTGGGGGATATACATTCAATGACAGGCCTTTGCCGCATGGGTTGATAGAATTAATAAAACTGGAGAAAACTTTACACCGCCAACCTTGCAATGCAAGGTACCTTCAGCCTCTGATAAATAGTTTCAGCGGTGCATAAAGCTGTTCCAGAACAGACTCCTTTCCAGTTCTGAGATGACACTATATTTCACATGCTTCATGTAGCTAACTCCAATTTTCTGTCACGTGGCACAAGATTTGCTTGTGTCCTCGTTGCAGCTCTGCCTGTGAACATATATGATTTACAGCCGTTTAGAGTGATTATTTGTCTTCTTGGGCATTCAAAAATCACAAGAACATGGAAAATTCATGTAGGAAAGAGGACATAATCAAGGGTTCGAGAGGGATCTAAAAAGGGGGACAGGAAAGTTGATACAAAAAAGTTTTTATATGCATCTGCGTATCATGTGGGCAGAAAGTTATTTCATTTGCATATTTGTACAAAACAGAAACAAGCACATAGTACAGGTTAATTTCTGCAATTCACAAAAAACTCAACAACAAAAAATCCACAAAAAGAGAAAACAAATCATTAAGTCAACAAAAACCGTACACATGATTATAGATAGATAGACCATATGAACTCACAAACATTTATCACTTTCCATCTCCCAAAAAGATATATTGATACATGCATGACAAGATCAGAACTGACCTTCCTCTTTCTCTGTTTTCCTCCTGTTAGACCAAAGAAGCCGAATTGGAGTTCCCAGAAACCCAGCATCTGAACGCAGTTGCTTCTCCATATAACGGCGGTACGTCTCTGGGAAAAGTTTTGCATCATTGACAAAGAACACAAATGTTGGTGGCCTTATAGCTGCCTGCAAATGAATACAAAGTAATGCACATAATTGTCATGTTCATAAAAAAAAACAAATACTGGTTTGTAGTCGATCACATGCAAGTTTGAAAGAACAGATACTGTCCTCAGGATAGGCACGCAAGGAATAAAGTTAATAGAGTCAATTTTTAGCACTGAATCATCTAAAACCTAATAGCAGTAGAAAACTGTACTTTTCCAGGTCTTAACAGATCATGCTTTCTGTTCATAACAACAAAAAATATCAAAATTTCGTTGACACTAGCATCCAAAGTTTGCGAGGGTGTCGCTTGCCAGGAGTATGATCAACAAGAATGCAAGAGATATATTAATCACCCAAAAAACATAAAATGCATCCTGCATAAAACAAGAACCTGAGTGCAGTAATAAATGCGCCCTCTTTTGCCACCTCGTGTCCTTGGTGGTGATTTAAAAGCTAGTGCCTCCTGTACAACTTGATTTACTACAGAAGTACTAAGCCTTCTTGATCTTTCTTTCTCAACTGTGCTAGCAGCAATGATAATCCTAAAACCAAAGACAATAATACCATTAATGTAGCCCACGGCCAACACATCTGCAATATGAAAACAAATTCTTGGCATATACAGAGGTTTTCTATCAAGAATAGCATACAATACTAAGACCTTAAATTCCTGGAAACTTCAAACCATTAAAATTATGCATAGGATTCTTGTGAAACTCCATTTGTAACCTGTATAGTGTTTTACTGATACGGGACACTGTATATAAGAATGTATATAACTCATAAACTGAAAACCGAAATTACAAACTGGTTTAAGCCTAAAGTCCATAGGGAATAATCCTGTTCAATTTCAGAAAGACGGGTCAGCAGCGGCCCATTACTAGCAACACCGATATTGTCCCCAACTTAACCACCTATAAAGCCTAGTAGGTGTTGGGGTATATCAGAAAAGGCCTCGGTGCTATTAGTAGTGGAAGCATTCATTATATGTTGTATTTTATTTAGTCAATTTTCCAATTGTGAGACTTTATACCCTTCAACAGAAAACTACCACCATCTGCGTTTTACATCATGCAACTTCTTTCTGTAGGGACAAGTATAGGTTATATATACAACTATGATATCATACATAATTTAGGCTGACCTATCTTAACAAGAATCTAAAGCTTAACAAACATCTATTAGAAGATGGAGCAACGTCAAACTAACTTCAAATATAACCCATCACGTCCATCATATTGACAACAAATTGAAAACTTCTTCCAGTTAAGGTGCTCCTATCATTTATCTTGTGGTGTGAATAGAGAATAAGGGTTTCTTCACGTACATGAAGTTAGGTAAAGACTGCAGTTGTTAAGCTATAAAAGAGATGATGTTAACAGAAAACATACTTGTCAACACTTTGACCAGCTATTGCAGTTGAATATACAATAGGTGCCCAACCAAGAACACGAAGCTTTTCCCTAACATCCTGCTCATAGTATGTTGCAGTCTGCTGGTTTTTATTCGGTATGGTATCCCATTTGTTTACAACTATCAGGCAGCCTTTACCTTCTCTTTCTATCCTTTCAGCAATCTTGCAATCCTAAGAGATATACAAGAAATATACATGTGGAAAAGAAAACATCTCATTAATCAAAATTCCAAGATGCCATTGCTTGAAGAAATTTCGAGATGCATATTATACGATCAAAGCTTAAAAAAATGTCTTGGAAGAAAAAAAAACGCTAAGTTTTCCCTATTACTCATTCTTCTATGAGTTATTAGATAATAAACTATAAACTAAATACTAGAAATATGAATATCTTTAGCATCAAAGAGCTTTCATAAGAACTGGACCAAATATATATATAGTTGAAAGTTTTCTAAAACATGACAACTTTTTTTGCTATCTTTTCAGTGAAGTATATCCAAATTGAATAGCCCGAAAACTATCTGACCACTAATCCTTGTGTCTTAATTATTTTTCATTTCAAAAAGAGATTTGTCCTTGTTTAAGGGTACATAATTTGAAACTAAACAAATGGCTCACATTCAGGGAAAGACATTATCGCAAAATTTTGTTCATTGAAACTTATTTTAAAACCTGAAAGATAAAACTGGAAAACTAACAGATGCCAACAAGACACACAAAACACTCAATTTTGCTTGTTAAGCATTTCAAGAAAACCATAACTTCCAAACGTACAATAGACACTCTATTTCTGTTCATATTGGCATGAATGAGACTGACTTTCAAGTCTGCAAGGACCTGTTAGGGTATGGAGAGGAATGTTAGGCCGTTTACACTATATTGTGTTTTAAATATTATTAAAAGAAACAACGAAAGTCAAGAAATCTAGAACATGGAGGAAAAGATAAATAATTAACATACAACCAAAACACCCATAAAGTTATATCATGACTTATTTTAAGAAGTTTCTCTGCATTAACTCATATTGTAAATTTTTTTTTCTTTTTGCTTGTGATAACATTTTCTGTTTAGCTTATATGTGATACTATTTTGTGTTTATATAAAAATTCATGTAATACATATAGAGACGTACATTTATATACTTATATATATGTCCTATCCAATAAGAGAGTTTTTCTCTTAAATGGACGTCCGGATTGTTTAGCATGTGGACCCCAATGTTTGCACCTGTGTTTCATTATAAAAAATGATTTCAAGATGTATACTTCCACAGCACCGACTGGATGTTTTTATATAGTAGTGTAGTGGCTTGATTTGGCAGCATATATGATGCAGGGACATGCTGAAGAATCATTGGGATCCGAATACTAAACAATCTGGACACCTGGATAAGAGAAAGACTCTTTAATAGGAATCAGAACTATTCATTATATTCAAGCTTTTAAAAAGGGAGCTGATTTTCCCACTCCTCTTTTGTCCACTTACACTCCCTTTTTTGTTATAGTAAAAAGTAATAAAAAACAAAAGGGAGTGTAAGTGGACAAAAGGGGAGTGGGAAAATCAGCACCCTTAAAAAATCCAACCTAGTTTGTTTTACCCTGCACACATGAAGGCAGAAAACTGTGGGCATGTTCTTCAGATCTTTATAGAAAGGATAACTCAAAAAGAATGTTACCTGTTCTGTGATACAAGCCAGGGCCTCAATTACAAGAGCCACAACATCAGAACGACGAATGGCACGAAATGCTCGATTTACCGATAAAGCCTCTGTCATGCTACCTGATGAAGCAACGACTGCTCTTCTTCTGATTCCTGCAGTATCAATTAGCTGGAACTTCTGCAAAACCAAAAAAAAAAATAGTAGAATGATATAAAGGATTACTGATCTAACAGTTGTCCACTAATATCATAAGCTAGCAAAAGCTATAGGATCCCATCTAAGACATACGGCATATGAGTAGACCTGAACCAAACTATTGCTTGTTCGAGCTCGGCTTATACTTGAACTTGCCTAAACAGCCTCAGGATTTGCCTCAAGGAAACTTCCCAGGCTTGATGATGCAGAACCAATAGGAGAAGGAGAAAGAGATAGAAGAAGAGAAAGATAAGGGAAAGGAAGTTAAGAGGAGAAGAGCAATAGCCAGGCAAATAGGATTTGAATATTTCATAAGTCAATTATATTAACAAAGAGTCAGACCCTAGCCCACCTTTCTACCTAAACTAATAGAAAATCTCCATGTGTCTATAACAAACAGAATAAAAGCCAGGATAGAAGCACACACAAACAGAGAGAAGAAAATAAACGATCAAACTTAAGCAATTTGATCTTGAACAATTTCCAAGTGGCACAGTTCTTTTCTAAGCCCAATTCCAAGATTCAGTCGATAAAATCGGCACTTGAATTTCAATTTTGGTAAAAGATGAATAGTGGAAAGTAAGAATTGCTAGAGGTAAATGAACTTCTTAGGCTAGACATGATGGTTTTGTCTCAAGATACAAGTTTACCATCAAACTTTTAATAATCATTAATTTCACTAGAAATTCTCTTCGTATTCCTAGGCAGAATTCTACATAGAGGAAATTTTTATAAAAGCTCCATTTAAAGAGCGGATGAATACTATTGTGAAAAGCACCTGATCTGAAGTGCTTTTTATGATTCTTCAGTTTCATACTAATAACACAGTAGATTCGCGTAGAACATTTTGTGTAATAACTGCCAGCAATATGTGGTATAATAGAATAGAATGTATAACTGTAATCCAATCAAACCTGTCCATCTGGTCCAATAAATTCAATATCAATTGCATCACGGGTAGTTCCACTGACTGGGCTAACAATTGTCCTGTCCTCCCCAACCAATGCATTCAAAATGCTACTTTTACCAACATTTGGTCGGCCAACAATCGCAATTGCAGGAACATAATCTTCTTGTTCAGCAAAATCTTCTGGGTCCTATATATATAAGCATAGAAAAATGTCATAAAGAAATGACAAAATTCATAGAACAGGGCAACAACATGCTATGTTGGGCTTAAGAAATTACTAGAAGCACCAGATTTTTATACTAAGGACTAAGAAGCATGGAGAGATTCTAATATTGAACTGAAAGTTCACTAACAAGCTCAAAATGAACAGCTTTCTTCCCAAAAGTGCTACTTCAAAAGTGAGTAACAGATGGCAAAGTTAAGCCAATTGCCAATTAAACTCCAGTATTCAACAAAAGGGAGTTAAATTTGAAGACTGATATAACCTAAATAAAATTCTGTGAATACAAACCTCAATATTTTTCAGCCCTGAACACACAAGATCAAGAAGCTCTCCAGTTCCAGTTCCAGATATAGCAGATATAGGAAGTGGTGAAAACCTGGTCAACCAACCAAAAAGCATTATGTACATTAACACAAGGATACTACATTTTTATGTATCCACTAGATCCAAAACTTAAAATGTGCCTATGTGTACCATCATTGTGGATTGTAAGTATTAACACTAATGAAAAGAACCAACCCTAATGAGAAACTCAGACATTATATCCTCCCCAAGTATCAGATTTCGGAAATCAATTTTAAGCTAAGCTAAGTATTGTTAATGCCAAGCTAAAAACAGACAAAAATTTATCTCACCCTAACGACCAAAACTCTGATGCTTGCATGATCCCCTTACGTGGAGATTCACACTTGTTAACTGCAAGAATGATGTACTTATCTGAGTAGTTCTTACGTAGCCAATCTGAAATTTCCTCATCTGCTGCAGTTAGACCTGCCTGTTTATCACTGTCAATACTATATACAGTTATCTTTACAATTCTAAACCCAGGCACCTTTTTCATCAAAGTATTTGCTAATATAAAACCTCCAAATATGCACTTTTATGAACTCATATCATTTATCCACATGGTTGTCATAATTGAAAATTCGTGTCACAATAAGATGGCTATTATTGTAAATCAATTGGAAACAAATCTTTTCGGAAATTATGGAATCATACTACTCCACCTCATGACCAGTTTTTGACAACTTCTATTATTCTTGGTAGTATTCCATTTTATCTTAGAAGAAACACAAACTTTATTTTTCTTAAAGACCTGGAAGAAAAGTATTAGTAGCATGGACAAGAATCTGTCAAACCAGATTGATACCACTCAGCAAAAACACATCACATTCAATTCAAAAGTCCCGCCAATCAAATGAACTGCCCTAAAAGAAATATTTCTAAAATGCTTTTACAAAGATGCGCAACACAAAGCTAAAAATTTAATGCTATCTGAAATTAGATGCAGTTCATCCACCTTACCATCATAAACTTATATGTGTTTCAATATTGTGTACACTTATACTATTGTACAATTTCAGTGATACAATTTTGTTTAATATTTCTAATATTTAACATATGTTTTTCGACTTTGAAAGTTTTGAAAAGATCAGTATCACTACCTAATATTTGAATATGATTACGGTTATCACTTCGAAGGTATTTATGTAATTATTTTTCATTCATTAATATGGCCCGTTGCAAGTATATAAATATGCGTGTATATATAGTATATGTTCTTATTATTTAATAGTACCCTCTCCAAAAGTGTATAGATAACTTTGGGGCTAACACTAAATTTTTAATAACTTTCCAAATCAATTTGGGCCTAAGAAATTTTGCTTTAATATGTTTTATTGGGCCACCAAAACAATACATAGACGCAGCATGACTAATGTTATGCAACATTTGCATCTTCAGAAAACCAATAATGTATAAGCATATTGCAGGCTAGAAGCTCATATTTTCCTTACACATACCAGCCTGAAGCAGGCAAAAGAGGCACATTGCAGTGGTCCCACAAGTATTTACCAAAAACTATACCTTGCCATCAACAAGGAATATAATGACAGATGATTCTTCAACAGCTGCAGTAGCTTGCTTCTCTATCATCGAAGGCATCCTGGCAACAGCTGCCTCCCTGGAGGCAAGTGGAATTCCGTCCATACCAATGGTTGTTGAAATAGCTAACTCTTCCATGACACTAGCCTGGCACTTCGAAACTGTAAGAACACCACCAGTATCCACCACCATAAATTCATGATCTCCCCAAAAGGACCTACCATAAAGGCGATCCCTAGTAACCCCAGGTTCATCAACTACAATTGCATTGTTCCCCTGCAATACATAAAATGAATAAAAATATAAAGAAACAAAGAAGAAGTCAACTTACGAATTAAAAGCATTGATATAGTTACATTTGGAAGCTTGAAATTGTATATTCAGTATCAAAACATATTGAAACTAAACAGAAAACATAAGACCAGATTACCGAGACAAGGCGATTAAATAATGCTGATTTACCAACATTCGGTCTTCCAACAATTGCTACCCTTGGAAGAAGATGGTCAGGGATCTGCAAATGAAATTTGAATGGTTTAGTGACTATGAATCTTCTCTATTTTTCCTTCACTCAAAACAAAAAAAAAGAGCCCCAAACTTACATTATTTGAAAAGAACAGTCTGTTTGCATTATAGAAATCAACAAAACACTTGGCAAAAACCACAAAAAAGGAAAGAAAAACAGTAAAAATGCTCCACAATTATAAGATAAACAGAATTGAGGAAATATGCAAAGACCGCACACTTCAAAGAACAACAAGTGCAGTATTTTTTAGGAATTGCCACCAATTTATGATTCTAGTTATGATTTGCAATCTACAACATAGCATTTTTATCAATTCCTAAGATCAAGGGCCTGAGGTCCTAAGTGGTAAAGAAAACGATAACCACTATAATATGAAGATCTTGAATTCATTACATTAGTCTTGGTCATGCATGGAGATCATGGGCGCGCCCCAAGCATCTGTTATAAGTTTCAACCAACAGTAATCTCTTTCTTACCATCCCTTATAATGATTTTAATTTTTCTAAAGAACTCAAAAAGCACAATTACGCTTTAACTGAATGTAAATGAATTCAAGATCTTCATTATCCTCAGACATAACTCTCACTACTTTCTCATAAAAACTATGAAAATGACCATGATAAGAAGCTTACTTACACTTTTAACTGTACTTTTCTGCCTCCTCTGCTTTCGACTAACTTTCTCTTGGTCATCCTTCTCATCTTCTGAAAGCATCAGATGACGGATATGTAGTCATCATACACAAGCAAATGACAAAGGACACATTGATAACTTGGTCGTCAATAATGCCCAAACAAAATGGGCAACAAAACTAAAGTTAAATTATTTTATCAAATGTGGAAAAACCTGAAGGAAAATCCTTTCAAATGAAAAATAAACGTTGAAAAAGTTAATGCAACCTTATTTCTTTTTGAATTTTTTGGAAAAGGTCAGCAGCTTTCAGAATAGTTGGGTGAAATTATGAACAGGTTCGTCAGATACAAACAAAATCGGCTATTTCCCCCAACTTTAATTACAATTCACTTTCCAAGAATACCATACCAAGCATCAAAACGATAGTCTAAGGGGCAAATTACAGGCAGAGACAAACGTACCGATTCTGAGCTGGCTGGACAAGGTGGAAGAGAACTCTTGAACCACGTATCGAGCGTCTTCTTCGAGGTCATCGGCGTCGACCGTTAATAAATCGTCTCCGCCGTCCGACTCATCCACGAGCTCTCCCACTTCTTCTTCCTCTTCTTCTTCTCCGTCTTCTTCTTGGTCATCTGTTATGGAGATATTGAAATCTTTGGTGGAGAGGCGGGAAAGGAAGCGAGGAAGAGAGGGAAGGCAAGTGTGGAGGGAAAGCGGCGGAGCGCGAGGGATGGGAGAAGATAGAGATTTGGGGATTTGAAATGGGAAAGAGAGAAGAGAAAGTGTTTTGGAGAGAGTGGGAGAAGCCGTGATTCCTCTGTAGCACAAGAGCTCTGTCATCGGAGCTGCCATTGTCTGTGTAAAAGGCTTTTTGAGTTTTCTGGGTGGTAGTTTATCCACTTCCGCGCCTGGCTTGGTGGGGTTTATGCTTTTATTATAATTTTCAAATTTTCTGCTAAAATTATTCGACCAAAGTTAATCATTTTTTGTCCTCCAGTTTACCAATGTTTCCACTTTCGTCCCTGTAATTTCGATTTTGTCAGTTTTACTATTTAATTTTTAATATACCCCTTGTGGTTTATCATAAATCTCACTTTACCTCTTAAAATTTAAAAAGGATCGCTATTTCCCGTGCTCACTTTTTATGTGTCCTACATTACATTAATTCGTCAATTTCATAACGAGAGGCATTAAGTTTGCTTAGGTGGAATGGTTAGTTTAATAATTTCATCCACATGGATAGGTGTAGGTTAAGATATGAGGTGGCATTTTGTGGGACCCCTCATCAGATTGAGGGTTATAACTCGAAATTGAGTATATGGGGTTGTGCAGTCAAGTTAGAAAACTTGCAATGGAAGGGCTTGCCCAGGCAAAAGGCCCTCTAGCCTCCCAAAACCCATCATAACGGTGCAAAACTGCCCGGCAACAATGGGCCATACCTAAGCCTAGGCAAGCCCAAAGGCAACACTTGCATGGGCAAGCTGACGTCAACAGTCAATTTAAATACCAAAAAATTTAAATAAATTAAAAAAGAAAAATACAAAAAAGTTTAAAATGATTTTTATAAATACCTAGCAATGTTCTTCACTTCCCACATCAAAACTTCATACAAATTCATCTCTTCATATCTCATGTAAATAGTAATTGCCCTTGGGTTGCCATGGCAATGGATGGGAATGCATAAAAAAAATTGTTATGGCAGACACTATTCACGTGGCCATGGCAAATGGGTGGAAGTGCTCTTAGGATTAAAAAAAAATTGGGGATCGAGTGCAAAATATTAAAGCATGCGAATTTGGGAATCTCATCTACAGTTTTAAAATACTCGAAATTAGAGCGGGGAAGCTTTGAATGGGGTAGTTAGCGTAGGGTTTTTGTGTTTGAGATTAGGGGCAAGAATCATTGAATATTGATTAGTGTTGGACTTTAAGGCTGCAGATTGAGTTGGTGTGACCATGACTGTGCTTAGAGAAGTTGGAGTTGTTCAACCCGTGTGTAAATGGACCATATCTTCACTACTTTGTCAGATTTTTGTATTGTGCTTTTGGATGCTTGTTATTGTATTACTATAGTTTTTGCTTTTAACTATTTTGTGGTCCTTTTGTTGTTACTGGTCCTTTTTTTTCTTTTTTCTTTGGTCCTTCTATTGTTTGCCATGTTTGTGTAAATAGGCATGGTTTTATGTCTTTATTTAGTGTGTAGTTTTGTCGTTATTCTATTGACTAAAGTAGTTAAGGCACTATATTAATTTAGGCTTGGTATGCACTGGCAGACCCAGGAATTTTTCAACGGAGGTGCAATTTTTAAAAGCTAAGAGCTCAACCAAAAAAACAAACAAACAAACAAAAAAAAAAAAAGGAAAAAGGGAAGACAACTAAACATCCTTATCATTTAAAAAATACTAATGTTATTCATAATTAATTAAAAAAATAACATTACAATTAACCTACAATTGTTGCCGACGAGGTTTCATATCATGAAAACGTCGCATTATATTTTTATTACTAATACAAGAAAAAACATATTTCTCAATGTAAACAACTAAGCTATCACTCAACCATTGATTCCCCATTTTGTTACGCAATGGTGTTTTCACAATATTCGTAGCTGAAAAAGCTCTCTCAACCGAAGCAGTTGCAACGGGTAAAACTAAAGCCAATGTAAGAAGTAAATACACATAGTTGTATATTCTACTCCTTCCTGTATTCACAAATTTTTCTACCAGATTAGTAATTCTGTTCAATGATGAAAACTTTGTGCTGCTCTGCATATCAACAATATAAAGCCCAAGTTAATCTTCAAGCTTCATGAGGTCTCGGTCATTAAATTCTTGAGGGTAAAATTTAGCAAAATGAAGTATTTTTTGTTTGTCAAAAGCTGCAAAATTATAAGCCGGACTCAAACATGCCATACAAAGAAGCAATTCAGTATTTACCTCAGTGAAGCGATTATTCAATTCCACTAGTTGCTTATCAATGATAGTAAGAAATAGGTCCACGCGATAATAATGGCGGTTTGTGATTTTCTGAGCTTTACGTCTTGATCTCCCTTGTGGTACAAATAAATCATCCATGTTAGGAACATCAATATCATTGTTGCCACAAAATATTGATACTTCGCGAAGCAAATCATCAAAATCATCATCCCTCAAGGATTGTAGCTTTTGCTTACATCTTTGGACCAACATCATCGCATTCACAATATCTTGATCTTTCTTTTGTAATGCATTTGACAAATCATTTGTGATTCCCAATATAAATCTCATCAAATATAGGTGAAACACAAAGTCAAAAGTTTGTATTTCTTTCAACAACCTATTTGCTTCACCTAAATTATCTTGGTTGACATCATAAACAATCCATTCAAGCACCTTCACCACGGGATGAAACATAGTATTAATACTAAGTAAAGTATCATAATGTGAGTTCCAACGTGTATCACAAGGACGTTTGAGAGTATTTTCTTGATTTAACCCTCGCCCCGTTTCAAGATCATCAATTTCAAGAGCTTTCATAATATCTTTTTGTTGTTGCTCTCTAAGTGCATCACGATGCTTCAATAATATTAACGACACTACTAGCCGTTGTGAAGAAAGTAGCAATGTTTTCATTTCCCTTTGCCACGACTACAAGAGCTAGTTGTAGTTGATGTGCAAAACAATGGACATAATATGCTTGAGGATATTCTCTCAAAATTTGTGTTTTAAGACCATTGAGCTCACCTCTCATATTACTAGCGTCATCATACCCCTATCCTCGTAGCCTGGACATGCTCAAATTTGTTGAAGAAATCAACTGCTCAATTGCCTCTTTCAATTTGCTACTAGTAGTATTAGAGACATATTGGACACCCACAAACCTTTCAATTACTTGCCCTTTTTTGTTCACATAACGTAACACCACCGCCATTTGTTTTCTTATTGAAATATCACGTGATTCATCTACCAATATAGAAAAGAATGCATCACCCATATCACTAATAATTGCATCAATGGTTTCAGCGGCACAAGAACTGACAAGTTCTTTTTGAATTTTAGGAGCAATATACTTGAGATTCCTTGGAGTGTTCTCAAACACAACCGCATGAACTTTCTCATCATGATCGGCAAGAAATTGCAAAAGCTCCACATAATTACTCTTATTACTAGATGTTTCGCTTTCATCATGACCACGAAAAGGAAGACCTTGTTGCAATAAATATCTAGTGCAATCAAGTATGGCAGTTAATAGAATGCGATAATTACTACAGGCTTGGTATGTCTGCTTGATCACAATGGTTTCAACGTGTTGCTTCTGATTCATTAAATATGTACAATGTTGTGTAGCTTTATTGTGAAGACTTCCAACTTGTCCAACATGGTCCCTAAAATTCTCAGGTCCCTTCCTCCAATTTTTAAACCCTTTCTCAGTGAAGACATCGCTTCCAGCCTTTCCTTGTCGCATTTAAAAAGATAACAATGAAGACAAAATGCAGCATCTTTTTCTTTACTATACTCCAACCAAACAAATGAATCAAACCATTTCACAAGAAAACGTCGATTACTCTCCCCCATAAGTGTTTGAGGGCCTCTTTGCAGATAGGCTCTTCGGATTTGTTCTCGAAAATTGGGATTATAATAAGTCATTGGAGGTCTAAGTCCAGGGTCTGTAGGAAGATTAGCCAATATTTCATCCAACTCAATGACCTCCGATCATTTTGGACAACTCGAATTATTCAAGGGAAGATGTGAAGTATGTGGATTATTTGAAGGATGATTTGAACTAGCCGGATTATTTGAAGGAGGATTGGAACTAGCCGGATTATTTGAAGGAGGGTTGGAACTAGACGGATTATTTGAAGGAGGATTTAAACTTTTTCTCTGAAAGTACCGTTCTATAACTGTACAATTAAAACAAAATAAGGGTTTTATATCTCTTACTATGACTTGACTATAATTTATCAAATAAATAAATAAATAATTATCAAATTATCAATTAAATAAACAAATAAAAATTAATTATACCTCGAATAACGTGTCACGTAGCCTCTTCCTCCTCGAGTTTGCTGCTAATTTTACTAATATAGAGAGAGCTAAATAAGAAAAAAAAATTATTAAAAAAAGAATAAACAAAATTGGCATTTGCTCAAGAAAAAAAAATACAAATTTATAAATAAACCCAATTCTAGACATGTATTTATAGAAAAACCCAAGCACTATTTAAACATAGAAATACACCCAAAATCAACTCCAAAGTCAACTTTTTGGGTGTGTTTATAAATGGGTTTTGAGTGTATGTAATGATGGGTTTTGGGTGTGTTTATATGTTTAAATAGTACTTGGGTTTTTTATAATTCCAGACCCCATTTTGGGTGTTTTAGTGAAACTCCCAAAAAAAAAGCATTCGACTTACTTTGGATTGGTGTACTCAAGAACGAAAAAAAAACGCACGATTCTTGTGAGGCACACACACACTTTGATTAAATTGGGTGATGTTATTGGTCTTTTATGAGAATTCCCAATTCTATTTAATTAAGGAATTCCCAATTCTACTTAATTAAGGAATTCCCAAAACCCAATTGAATAAAGAAAACTCCTAATTAAAACCCAATTAAGTAAGGAAATAGAAGCCCTTTTGAAAAGCCCACAAAAGCCCACGTGATACAATCATACAGAGCAGTAGTTTCCCTGTTTTTTCTTTCTTTTTTTTAATTTAAAAACCCTGGTCCAAAACGACATCGTTTTGGCCAGGTTTTACACACACAAAAAAAAAAAGCTGCGCATTTTAAAAGCATGGTCCAAAACGACGTCGTTTTGGCCAGGCTTCGTTGAAAAAAAGGAAGCGCGCATCAGCAGCTGCCCAACCCCCAGATGGGTTTGCACATTTCATCGAACACATTGTGTGCATCGCTGGTCTGAAGCAGAGGTGCAACTCCAGCATCTGTAATGGATATTTTCGGCGACCGGAGGTGCAGGCGCACCTTCTTGCGCCTGCACAAGTCCGCCACTGTTGGTATGTGGTAGATGAAAAAACAAATGACCTTGTGATATTTAATTTCTGTCATGGAGGTAAGCTAGTTAAAAAAGGCTCGGGTGAGAGAGCATGGTCTTACTTGGGTGATTCAATGAGTTGGTTTGACTACACAGAGTCTGAGTATATGTCCATGTTAGAGTTGTGGGCTATGGCTAAAGATATTGGTTATGAGGATGGTGTGACTTTTTATGGTGAAGAGGTTGGGATTGGGAAACTAATTGAAATCAAAACATATGGAAATATATTATACAATATGAATGGATTTCCTAATAAGAAGAGGATGAAAAAAAAACCTGCAAAATAGAAGCACTTTATCATAGTTCTTCCACCCTTGAAGATGATGTTTCAATTGAAATGGTTTTAGGAATATTTGAATGGATATTGTTGTGTCCGAATTCAACTGCACCAAAATTGATTCAACTGCATCCTCAACTTGTGATACTCGCAAGTGCACGAATTGTGAGTAGTATAGCATGTGTAAGTACGAGGTTGATCGCAATGATTGATAATAGATTGATTTAATTTGATTCCCTGCACAAAATAGAAATTGAATCAAAGTTTAAAGATTATTGCAAAGCATGTATACTAGGGAACAATCCAATTCTAAGTTTCAAGCAATCAAGTTAACAAGTTTAATTCAAGTAAAAAGATTGATTCTCTCTAATGTATAATCTAGCCATGGTGTCTAGTCTAAACCTTGTATTCCTAATTCCCTAATTAGATCATTGTTGTCAAACCTAAAGTAAGCATTAGAAATCCATTAAGTATAGGAGAACGTTTTAAACAACCAAGCATGTATCTAATCCCTATTGTCGAATGTCCATACATACTCTTTTTATTCATAGTTCAATTGAAATTAAAGCATATGATGTCTACTCTTAATTCCAACCAAGATAGCTAACATACAAGTTTAAATGGTGATTAAACATTCAAACAAGCATATTAACTATTAAGCATAATGAATAATGTTAACGCATGATTTGACCTCACTTGGGTGGGCCTCTAATGGGCTGCCACGTTGGCAGGCCCAAGGATAGAAGTCGGTTGTTGTTCTCCCACAAAAGGGACTCTCTCCTTTTGCTGAGGGGGGACCAAAAAGAAAGACATTAAACCAAGAGAAGAGTGCACTTGGCAACTCTCTCTCCTTTCCTCTAGATTTCTCCCCTTTCCCATCTGTAAAGGCTCTCAAGCCTATCCCAATATATACACATATATACAAATACAACAACCAGTGGATGTAGCCCGAATTCATGGGTGAACCACTTAATCTCTTTATTCTACTTGTATGATTGTGATACTACGGTTATCCCAAAATTACGAGTATAACTTTTGGCGCCGTCTGTGGGAAACGTGGCAAAGATCCATGTCGTTCTCACCATTTTGTTATTGACCGTGAAACACCTTAAGCAACCAAGAGGCCCCTCATCTCTTGGTCTGAACAAGGCCTGTGACACATGAAGAATGCCTTTCTCTATCACGACACACCTAACATGTTGCTCCAACCAAGCAACTATGAAGACACCCAGGTGTCTCCTCTGCCAAAACTTTTCAAGACACCCATTATGTCTTCATCTACCTTCTATCTTCTATTTCACAACCTCAGAGCATGGGGCAGCCAAGCTAGGTGCTCGCCTGCAAATTTCCAACGACCACCTCATCCATTTGTCTAAGCATGATCGGTACCATGTGCCTTCCACCTCCTCAATTTCATGCTCCTTTGTGCTAGGTCTGAGACCATTCGAAGAAGATAAGAAATATCTTCTCTCATTTGGTGATGTTACAATAAAATAATATGCAAACATAAATATCTAGGTATAATATCTCAACTTTATATCTATGATGGGTTGTCATAACATAATATCTTATTATATTATATTGTTATTATGTGTCGACACATGAACCAAATTATGACCACCTTACATGGTTGCTTGCCACTTTACATGGCAGACCCGACCATCGTGATTAACAAGCAACAGAACCAAATTATGACCAAATTATGACCAAATTATGACCACTTTACATGATTAACAAGCAACAGAAAGTAAGAAGTTTTCGAACTGTCAAAGTCGCCAACTAGGTCCCATGGATGCCGACCAGACCTCATCATTGTTGTCGACCTGATCTTGTCGCTACCGACCAAACCTTACTACTATTGTCGACCTCACCCACTTAACCTCAGGAAAATGTGGTAGCTAGGTTGGGTCATCTCTTAACCAAATATTTGCTCAAGGCACCCGTGCCCTCTTTTCTCTCAAAGAGACCAAGAATCTTTCCCCTTGCTCCGATAGAAAGCAAGAGCAGCAAGTGAAATGAGAAAAAGGTGGAAATGGCTCGGCTCAGCCCCTAGCCACCCAATGTAGCGACCATGTGGGCTCGGCTCCACCGACCACCCAGATTCACCTGTGGCTCATCTGTTCATTCCGGCGAGGTCCCACCACTGCGTCGACTAGCACCATATCAACGAACACCATGTTAAGAGACAACACGTTGCCCAACACAAAATGGCAGAGCATCACCCCATTATTCCTAGATGAGCAGACCACTGTAGTCTACAACGACCACTTAATTTGAAATGCTGCTGGACTCGGGGGCTCATATCTACAAATACAAACACCCAGTCAGCAACGACATCTCCATTGTCTAAACATGCACAGTTCTATGTGCTTTGTTTAAGGCCACCCAAAGCGATAAGAAAAACTTTATCTCATATCTACAGGTTTGAAATATTATACATTTAATATCATATTATCAATATTATTATGCACCATGTGATAAAATCTTAAATGGAATAATTATTATTAATTATAATCCCAATGAGTAATACTCATATGGGATCACATAAGGCTGAGACCATTTCGGGTAGCCTACCTATTATACTACTTGCCAGCATTTGTGAGATAGCATGGACTCTTGTGCTCAGCTCTGCGAGAGAGTTCTCCCATGCATGCTAGAATTATTCTTGCACCACCAATACATGTACTGCTCGGCACCTAAGTTGCAATGGTATGTACTTGATATAATTATACTTGCCACTGCTTAATGGTAATACGTGCCTATGTGATTATGTTTTCACGAACTCCATAGTACTCTACTCATTTTTTATGACATTATGCCATATGCACTGTCCCAACACTTGGCTAAGCACAAACATTCTCTATAGTGCTACCACATCGCCAAAAAACTAAGTCCACAAAGGGGTACCTCACCAACAAAAGATATTCGCCCATAAAATGGGTTCTCCACTATCAATATCACAGGTTCAAAATGACATCGAGACCAAGACGGCTCGAACAACATCGAGAACGAGACAGCTCGAACGACATCGAGACCGGGACTGCTCGAACTACATCGAGACCGAGATGGCTTGGCTTGGCCTTATTATATCTTCATAGCCTTATTATGTGTTCGGCTCGGTCTTATTTTCTCCGTACATGTGCTCAGCTCGGCCTTATTATATCTTCATAGCCTTATTATGTGTTTGGCTCAGCTTTATTATCTCCATATGTGTGCTCGGCTCAGCACCCTCTCGACCTTGTACCACCATAGTCAAAGCAGGATAAGGAAAATTATATCTTCATATATGTGCTCGGCTTGGCCTCACTAACTCCGACAAACTGTTCAGCTTGGCCAAACCCTTCTATGGACTTGTGAAGTCCCCAGCCAAAGAAGCTACTATTATACTGAGGACTGGGGGGCTTATTAACGCATGGTTTGACCTCACTTGGGTGGGCCTCTAATGGGGCTGCCACGTCGGCAAGCCCAAGGATAGAAGTCGATTGTTGTTCTCCTACAAAAGGGACTCTTTCCTTTTGCTGAGGGGGGACCAAAAAGAAAGACACTGAACCAAGAGAAGAGTGCACTCGACAACTCTCTCTCCTTTCCTCCAGATTTCTCCCCTCTCCCATCTGTAAAGGCTCTCAAGCCTATCCCAATGTAATCTCTACACATATATACAAATACAACAACCAGTAGATGTAGCCCGAATTCATGGGTGAACCACTTAATCTCTTCATTCTACTTGTATGATTGTGATACTACGGCTATCCCAAAATTACGGGTACAACAAATAAGAACAAGAACTAAAATTGAAACTTGGAAACCAATCAAACTTCAAAAGCTTAAAATCATCATGGTGTTTATTAAAACAAAGTAAAACTATGGAAACACAAGAAGAAAATAAAAGGCAAAAGGAGAAGAAGACGATAGGGACAGTATGTTAGAGATGGAAAAACTTCATCCTCATGGCTGCCAGGAGACCAAAGCCTCCCAGCTGCTGCCTTATCTCTTCTCTCCCTTTGTGACTCTCAACTTTCCCTCTTTTTGTGTATGATGTGATGGAATATGAATGAATGATGAATTGTTTTGCTTCTTGAATACTTTCTATTTATAGGCACAAGGGATAGGTGAATCATATTTTACAATTGAGTTCATCAACCACACCTACTTCACCTAACACACCAATGCAATTGAAAATTAGTCATTAACAACACCAACAATATCCACTTCATCTTCTTTATTTCTTGTGGTTGATGGAAATCTTCACTTGAATCAGCTCACCTAACTTCCCTACCATCATAAATCACCTCATGCTTAGGTCATAATGACTAAGCACACTTAGCTCATCCTTAGGTTAGCATGACCAAGCACACTTAGCTCACCCTTAAGCAAATAACGACTTTGAAACCTCTATCTTGAAGTTCAGAATGTTTCCTTTCGAACCATATGTCATTTGGCCCAGTCTAAGGTCGAAGGAAAAAGTTAAGGCCGAAACAAATTACTAACTCATTTGGCAGCACACACAAAATTCATCTTGAGCATGGTTCTGTGTTTGATGTGTGACGAATTCCAGATTTATCCAATGGGGTTGCATTTTGGATATGTTATAATAGACACCATTGGAACAACTTCCATGAAGGATTTTGCCTCATCTAAGCCGCGTAGGTTACTGAAATAAGGCTTGGAATGTGACCTATGAAAGTAGACTGAAAAATAAGTACATCCCAAATTCAGTTTGTCTTTAAGCTCTTCTTCAATTCATCCAAATCAGGCCTTACCATGCTTGAATTGCATGAATTATGCTATCTTGCTTTATTGACCTACAAAATAGACAAAGAGAGGTAAATGACTCAAAATGCTAAGGAACTAGGCGAATAAGGCATATATATATATATGTATGAAATTATGAGCTTAACAGATATGTTGTTTAGGAATGTATGAAAGGATATGTTGTTTTGGGATGTTCAAATAGATATGTTGTTTTGAGATGTTTGAGTGGATATGTTGGGAGGATAGTGCAAAACTTCCTTTGTAAGGTGCTGCATTTTGGGTTTTGGGATGATTTGTGATGGTTGTTTATGATGGATATTGGTAATGAATTTTGGTTTTTGGGATGATTCCAGGTTTAATTGGATATGGATTTAAGGTCAAATTAATTTTGCTATTATACCTTCATAATTATAGAAATTCAAGGACATATCCTAATTTATGTCAACCTTCTGTAACTATGTGCCCATCACATGCGGTTTTTTTTTGGTCCTTTAGTGCCCTCTAACTCGAAAGAAAAAATATCATTTTTTGTCAGTGTAATTTATTTGTATTTGAACTTTTGTCCCTATAGTTTTCAATTTTGTTTTTCCATTGTAGCAATTCAAGGACACGTCAAAATTTCCATCAATTTCTTTCACGATGTGCCCCTGAACTGCTAAAACTACAAAACTACAATGACAAAATTGACAAAATTGAAACTACAGGGATGAAAGTGAAAAAAACCAGTAAACTACCGGGATCTAAAGTGATTTTTTTGTAAAAATTTTAATGTTTAATTTAGTTGATGTACATCTGTCATCATTTTAAATTGGGAACATATGGGGTAGAGAGAAAGTGGGCATAGTAGAGAGTTTTTATCACAAATAGCCAAAATTTACCCTTCACTTTAGAAAATGTCAGTTTTTATAAAATCTTTCAAATATAGCCAAAAACTCACCTAAATAGACACAAATGCCCTTAAAATTAAAACCCACATAAACTTTTAAAGTTGGAATATATTTTGAGTCTTTGAAGAAAATTAATGCGTGAAATCGTAGGTGTCCAACAAAACCATTGTCTCACAGGTGCTCATCATCTCTCACTGAGATTTTGCTGAGTGATGATAATCTTGTCCAATCACACGTTGGCCAAGTAAGAAGAACATATAAACTCACTTGCTAAGCAAAGTAATGCTAAAAAAAACAATCTAGCTGAGTATGTAGCACTCGGATGGAATAACCTAATAGGTAGTCAACTCCTACCCTCAATCAACATCAATTAAGAAAAAAAATTCCAGCAGGCTTTATTCATCACCCTCAAAAGTTTACATTAGAAAGTTTAAGAAAATTATAAAATTAAATATTCATCCATTATTCACTATAATTCATAAATTTAAAGAGTAAAATATTACACTATATCTACAAGGTAGGGTGAAGTGCAATCGGATTCTTGCAAGTTTGTCAATAATGCCCAGTTGAACCACATCTTGAACTCGTAGCGCGATGAGATTCTCTTTTCCTTGCCTATGCCATACTTGTTTCGTGTAATTGGTGGTAGGACAATTCTATCTCGTACGCCATTAGAACAAAAACCTCATGACTGAACAGAGTTCTATATTTGATTTGATCTATAGTATAGTGTATGTAAAAGCTTTTACACTATTGTTCATGAGATTAGTCCCAAGTTTGTATAGTGTTCAAATTTGTGGGACTTTCTTCTACTATAATAGGCTTACTTCTTCTTGGATTTCTTAGTTTTTGTTTTAATTCTAACATTCGTGGAACTTACAAGTCTTGGGACTGAGACCAAAGAGTCGAAAGTATAACCATACCACCCAAACCATCACACCATCAAAACACACCTAAACTGATGAATATTTCAATTCCTAGTTCCTACCATGCCAAAGAAAGGAATAAACAATTAAAAGAAAGAAGCAACTGCACAAAGAGGTACAAAATATGCAGAAAGAGAAAGAAGAACATTACTCACTAGTAGTTCGACCAAGGGCACAGACGTGCATGCTCATCTGACCAAGGCTACAGACGTACGAACGTGTGATTCCAAACTTCGTGTAGTAGGGTTTTATTTTTTAGGTTTATGTGGGGTTTAATTTTTAAGGGCATTTATGTCTATTTAGGTGAGTTTTTAGTTATATTTGAAGGATTTTATAAAAATTGACATTTTTGAAAGTGGGTAAATTTTGGATATTTTTTTATAAGGCTTTTTATCACAAAATGTCTCAGAGGTTTATGAAACTATCAAATTACGTTTTTTTTTTGGTTATTCATGGTCCTCAAGGTTTATATGCGTGCTCACAGATAGTCATTCCGTCAAAAATTCTATTAGTTTGCAGATGTGATGTAATAACCCGATCCTTAATTAATTTTTAATCATTAATTTATTCAAAAGTTGACTTATTGTTCGTAAAGGAATTTTGGGATTTCAGATGAACCGTTGCGTAGAGCACGCTGAGATAAGTTCATAGATACGTAGTGAGCTCAAATTGGAGTTGTAGCGAAGAAGTTACGATAAAAAATGTCCTAGTGGCAAAATCATAAATTTTTTCGAAAATGGATTTTAAAAACCTGATTTCTCTCTCTCTCTCTCTCTCTCTCTCTCTCTCTCTCTCTCTCTCCTCTCTCTCTCTCTCTCCCCCAAGCCTTCCCACTGCGCGAATCCCCCCCTCCCCATCACTATTCACCAGAAACAGTTCAACCCATGTCGTCGCCACCTCCGGCCACCCCGATCGACGAGACCGATCCCATTTGAACCGTCTCTTCTCCCCCGTCCTTTCCCAACCAATCTCAGCGGTCGTCGCCCACTGTGCTCGCCGAAATCTACCAAAATTCGTTCAGATTTTCACTTGTTTTTCCAACGCTGGATTGAGTGATTCAGATGACCAATCCTTGCGTAATTGGCATGCTTCTTTACCCTTTCGATGTACTCTAGCCGCTGGTTGTGTTGGTTAGGAGAAATTTTGAGTTTTGAGACATAATTAAGCGATGGAAGTTTGGCTGGTTTTCGGCCTCTGATTCCAACCATTTCTGTACACTTTTTGGGGTAGGTCCAAGAACAAAAGTTGCTCCACTCTAGGTGCTGATCATGTAGGTATACGTCTTGACTAGCGATTTGGAGATTTTCCAATCGCAGGAATTGCTTTGGAACACACGCTGCCGACGCGTGTGGTGGTGCGTGGGCCACTTTTTTGCCAGTCCTCGAGTCCAAAAATAATCCTCATGTCACGATGGTATGCTCGGATTTCAATTTGGTAACCTTTTGATCGTCGATCGGATATCGCATAATAAGCGTTATCCTGGTTCGATATGTTTGGACAACTGGATCGACTTCATTTTCGAATATGTTGATCTAGGCACTTCTAGGATCGTGGAGAAATTCACAGATCAAGAATCGGAGTCCTGGATACTCCGATTCAATATTTCAAAGATTAAGTTAAACGATAACCGTCCGATCGTGCGATCCGATCGTTCGATTCGGACCAAACATGCAGGGCATGGTTATTAAAGTATGTTGAACCTAAAGGAACTCTCAAATGGGTAATCGGAGGTCATGGACCCCACGGGGTACCAGATTGACGAATATGGAAATTTAAATGCTTATTTAATCTCGGATCTTTTCAGACCATTCCATGTGTCAAAAAAATGTTGAGAATGGGCCTAGGAACTTTTGTGAGTCACTTTCATGCACTTTTGAGGCCGGGGGTTAGGGTTCTGATTTAATATATGTGGTTGAGCTATTTATTAATTAAATGTTCTTTATTTCTTAAATAAGTATTCGAGCTTCTTCGAATCTGCAGGAAGGACCCTTAAAGGGTCAAACTAGCTTGGACACTCAGTGAGTGGACTTTTGTTTTATAAATGGATTTTATGCAATTAAAGTTTTATTGATTGATTTTGAATGAATTATTTATGGCTATTACTTTCCAAGCATAAATATTTGAATTCAAATACTTTTATTAAATTATGTTATGTTTAAAGTGTAAATGGCTTGGAAAGTAGGAAAGGAAGTGATAACGAGATTAAAGGATTTATTGAGAAATAGAATTATAATTTTTCAAGAAAGGTTTTTAAACCTCAATAGGTACCCAAGATGTTGCCTTCGGATAAAATATTGCCTTCAAATAATATGTTGCCTTTGGATAAATTGTTGTCTTCGGTTATAATGATGTCCACGGACATTCTAGTTGCCTTCGATTGAGTCAACATGCGTTTGACAATGTCCCTTGAGTTTCGGGGACGCTCGGACCGTGTGGTGTGAGGAATGCGGCTCAGGTGGACCAAGTGTCCCTTGAGTCTTGCGAGGAATGCGGCTCAGGGACTAAATGTCCCCTGAGTCTTGTGAGGAATGCGGCTCGGGTGACTTTGTGTTTTCGAGACCTGCGAGGATGTGTCGAATTATGTGATACAAGGAATTGACGGTATAATGTGGGAAATGAATATAAAGATCATGGAATTGACGGATATATGATGGGTACACTTAGGTGGGAAAGAGATTATTTCTTTACAATACTTTCAAATGATTTTTATGATTCGAGTTGAATGCGTGATTAGTTATATGTATATAAATATGCATGTCTTTATTCTTGTACAAATATAGAACATGAACATAATTGGAATTTTCTAAATGGTTTTAACAGTGGGGTTAGTATGTTAATATTCTATTTTACAAAACTTTATTTTTGTCCACTCATAGTTTTAAATGTTTTGCGTCCCCAAGTAGTAGTCGTGTACCAAAGCTCCACCACAGGACAGTGACCACTCTTCACTCATACTTTCTACTATTTAGGATTTCTTTTATAATCGAACTACTCCTGTAAATTAAATTGATTAGTATTGCTCTGAAATTGCCCTAGGATTTCTATAAGGCCTGAGGCCACATAGTTATGTTGTTGGATTACTTGAATGTAAACTTGATGCATGTTGAAAGGTTGGGATTACAATTGCATTTTGTACAGGTGGAAGAATTTTGGGAAATGATTATTTATAGGGGAGACTCTGCCTAATTTTCGGCATAAGTCAAACTTGAGATTAACTTTGATTTCGTTAGAAGGGCAATTTAGTCAAGTGTGCCCGGCACCTGCCAGGTGTCGGACACGCACAGGGTTCGGCTCAGATTCCAAAGTGGAATTTAGATCGGGTCCTGCCATGTGACATATATATGGAGCTCATATATCCAATCATATAGTGTCACGTGTATTTAAAATGCAATATATATATTTAAAATAATTTAAATTTTAAAATACAACTTTTCTTTTGTTTTTTTAATTTTTCTGAATTTTAAAATTTAAATTATTTTTAGAATATATATATTGTATTTTAAATACATGTGGCACTGTATTATTGGATATGTGGACTCCTCATATAGACTTGGCATTCGTGTTGTGTTTGCAGTGTTCGTGTCAGGTTCGTGTCAACCCGCTTTTCTTAACGGGTTGACACGACACGACCTGTTAAGAAAACGGGTGGAAAATATCAAACACGAACACAACTGTTACAATTCACGAATCACACAACACGACCTGTTTCACTCGTTAAAAATTAAAAAAACTAAATATAAAATAAAAAATATAAAAAATAAAAAATAAAACCAGAAATATTAAACAATTAAAAAAATCAATTAGTCATAGTGCGTCGTCGCCTAGCCCTCATCACCACCGCCATCTATCCCCCAAAATCAACCAACAAGTAGTTATAATCATAAGGAGTAGCGGATTAATATTAATGGATGTAGTACACCACGAAGAATGGCATCATCAGCCTCCATACTAGTCCGTAAAAGATCCAACCGGAGTCTTAGATCAAGGGTTCGGATCCAAATGCATTCAAGTTTGCTCAATGATTTGCAAGAGGCCGTTGTTGGTAACAAGCCTTTTGTGCTCATCTTCCTTGTCATTCCCCTTGCAATTGTGGCTGATTTTTATCACTTTAATCTCATAATCAAGGAATCTAGGTGGCAGAGAGAGAGAGAGAGAGAGAGAGAGAGAGAGAGTAGGGGGAATGGGGGAGAAAGAGACAAAAGAGAAGAAAGAGAAGGAGAGAAAAGAAAATTACATATATGATATATATATTTTTAAATCAAATTATATATATGATATGATGTATAGAAACCAAAAAAATTTACAGCAACTAAAATAAAAATTAATAATAATAATAACAGCAACCAAATAAAAAAAGAAAAAGTTAAAAAAGCGTAGAAAATTAAACAACAACAACAAATATTTACAGTAACAAATATGTTGATGCTCATCTATATATGATGATGGCAACAATAACAAGTATTCAACCAACAACTATTCATATTATAATGTACATCGATATATATGCTACTGTTCATCGATATATGGTGATGTACAACAACAACAAATATTCAAATACACGATGAAAGATCATACATATATGAAAATGTAAAAAAAAGAGAAGAGATTTTTTTACCTCCAATTGACAAGCACACACGTCCAAGGACGGGAAAGCGTAGAACACGTTTAAAGTTTCTAGAGTTGACATAAAATTTGTCAGGGCCTTTTGTATTTATGCTTACCATTTTAATTTCTAACGAAATCAAGCAACTTATTAATTCCTTCAAAATGAATTACTTTTTGAATACACCTAAATTTTGTTTGACTTTTAAAAAGTCATAATTGAATACACCTAGATTTTGATATTTTTTTTAATGTCAATTGAAATTTGAATTGAATACACCCAAACTCTAAAAAACTCTTTTAAAATCTAAATTGAATACACCCAAACTTTTAAACTCTTTGAAAATCTTAATTGAATACACCCAAACTTTTAAACTCTTTTAAAATCTTACTTCCTTAAAAAAAGAAAGAGATATAAATTTACAAAAATGCCCTTGAATTTAACGAGTTAACGGATATTCGCGAATTGACACGACACGACTCGTTAGCTTAACGTGCGACTAACAGGTCAACACGATATCAACACGACACGATAACTAAGACCTGAATACTAATTTTTTTTTTGTGAATTCGTGTCGTGTACGATATTGCCAGGTCTATCCTCATATATGTAATGTTAGCAAACTAATAGAACTTGACGATAGGTATTATTTGGTAGCAAACATATTAACTTTGATGACCATAGATGAAAAAAAATAAAAAAGAAGGACGCAATTTCGCGAGCCTCAGACACGTGTTCAATAAAGCCCTTTCAATAACAGTAGATCTGAATCGTACCTAAAACCATAAACCCTAACCCTTTTAGGTCGAAGCTGACAGTTTGGCCTCCGCTCCTCTCAAACACTCAACTCTTCAACCCGTCTCTCTGTTGTAAGGTAAGACCTCTTCAAACACCCTCTTTCTCTCTCTATCCAATCTCTATCACCGTATTGTTAGTATTTTTTCATCATCTTTGGTTATGGTTCCAGCGAACTGAAGACATAGGGTTTTGTGTTTGGTTTCAGTTTGTTCGAATTTCATTTTGTTTTTGTGAAAATTATACCATTTCTTATCAAGTTATAAATTGTAACTAACCCAAGTTTCAATTTTCGTTGGAAATTCTCTTTTTATAAGCAGCTAAACATGACTGTTTTTTGCCTTCTGTTTCATTAGTATAGTTAATCCAGTTTGCATCTTATGTACGCATGTATCGCGAATTATGATGCTTTGGGGACCATATTTTCTTTTGTTGTTAAATTGTCATAGTAAAAAGAAAGTCAATTGTTTTACTGCTTGGTTGGTTGTTTTCTGAGTTCTGTCAAATGCGAATTAAACCACATGATCCACCGCTTGTGCAGGCCCCCGTCAATTCCTTTGAATCTTTTATTTTTGAACTTTCAACTTTGTTATCTGGTGTTTTGACATCTATTACTTTTTCATGATGAATGTTATAAATTTGGTGATGAAATTAGTGTTTAATTGTTTCAGTAGAATAGGAGGTCCACTACATGTATTTAGTTGTTTCTGCCTATAGAATCCATGTTAATGGTGATTCTGTATGCCACATGTTGGTCGGTATTGATACATGTTATATGCATTTGTCTGGTGGCTGATGTGGTGTTGGTGTGGTTGTTGTCATTTTTGGGTTGAGAAATTGACTCTTGTGCCTTAAAAAATATTGTGAATATAAATCAGATGTTTTAAATCAAGTGATTTTCTGTGAAGATCAGTTTTTGAAATGGTTTCTACTTTTAGTGTGTGGTAATCAACCTTGGTGTTAACTTGATATTTATATATATATATTTTTTTTGTAAACAGTCCACTAAGTAAACATGGTGCAATATAACTTCAAGAAGATGACTGTTGTACCGAGTGGGAAGGACTTCATTGACATTATCCTATCTCGCACCCAGAGGCAGACTCCAACTGTAGTTCACAAGGGTTATGCTATTTCCCGCCTCCGTCAGTTCTATATGCGTAAAGTAAAATATACCCAACAGAATTTTCATGAGAAGCTCTCCACAATCATTGATGAGTTTCCTAGGCTGGATGACATCCACCCTTTCTATGGCGACCTTCTTCATGTTCTCTACAACAAAGACCATTACAAGCTTGCACTTGGCCAGATCAATACTGCAAGGAACCTTATTGGTAAGATTTCCAAAGATTATGTGAAATTGTTAAAGTATGGTGATTCACTTTACCGATGCAAATGTCTCAAGGTTGCTGCTCTTGGCCGCATGTGCACGGTTATAAAGAGGATTGGTCCTAGTTTAGCTTACCTAGAACAAATTAGGCAACACATGGCAAGGCTACCTTCAATTGACCCTAATACCAGGACAGTATTGATTTGTGGCTATCCGAATGTTGGAAAGAGCTCATTCATTAACAAGATCACTAGGGCTGATGTGGATGTCCAGCCTTATGCTTTTACCACCAAGTCACTCTTTGTGGGACATACAGATTATAAATACTTGAGGTACCAGGTAATTGATACACCAGGGATTTTGGACCGCCCATTTGAAGACCGTAACATTATTGAGATGTGCAGCATAACAGCTTTGGCTCACTTGAGAGCTGCGGTCTTGTTTTTCTTGGACATCTCGGGGTCTTGTGGGTACAGCATTGCCCAACAGGCAGCTCTTTTTCACAGTATTAAGTCTCTGTTTATGAACAAACCATTGATTATAGTCTGCAACAAGACTGATTTGCAGCCACTGGAGGCTATATCCGAGGAAGACAAGAAGTTGGTCACGGAGATGAAAGCTGAAGCTATGAAGACAGTGATTGGTCAAGGAGGTGAGGCTACCAATGATGAGGGGGTACTCTTAACCATGAGCACTCTGACCGAGGAGGGGGTAATTGCTGTAAAGAATGCAGCTTGTGAGAGGTTGTTGAATCAGAGAGTGGAATTGAAGATGAAATCCAAAAAGATAAATGACTGCTTAAATCGTTTTCATGTTGCAATGCCAAAGCCACGTGACAATAAGGAAAGACCCCCATGTATACCTCAGGCAGTTTTAGAAGCTAAAGCTAAGCAAGCAGCGGAGAAGGAAAAGAGAAACACAGAAAGGGATTTGGAGAATGAGAATGGCGGTGCAGGTGTATACTCTGCCAGTTTGAAGAAGAATTATATCTTAGCTAATGATGAATGGAAAGAGGATGTCATGCCAGAAATTCTTGATGGGCACAATATTTACGACTTTGTTGATCCTGATATTTTGCATAGGCTTGAGGAATTGGAACGAGAAGAAGGACACCGTCAGGCAGAGGAGGGTGATGATGATTTTGAGATGGATGGATTGGAATTGTCTCCAGAAGAGCAAAAGACATTGGCTGAGATAAGGAAAAAGAAAAGCTTGCTCATTCAACAACACAGAATCAAGAAAAGTACAGCAGAGAGTCGACCAACTGTACCAAGGAAATTTGACAAGGACAGAAAGTTCACAACAAAGCGAATGGGGAGGCAGCTATCAAAGTTGGGACTTGATCCAACTGAGGCAATTAACCGAGCTCGAAGCAGATCTGTCTCAACCAGGGGCCGGAAGAGGGAGAGATCACTTGACAGGGATGATACTGATGGTGGTCATGCTATGGATGTAGATACACCCAACAAGAAGCAACGCATGTTATCTAGATCCCGTTCGAGGTCAAGATCAAGGCCTCCAACTGAAGTTGTCCCTGGAGAGGGATTCAAGGACTCTGCTCAAAAGGCTAAGGCACTACAAAAGGCCAATAAATCTAATAAGATGAGAAACAAGAATGCTCGTCGTGGAGAGGCAGATAGGGTCATTCCCACTTTAAAACCAAAGCACTTGTTCTCTGGAAAACGATCAATTGGAAAAACTCAAAGGCGTTAAAATATTTGAGGTACTCAGACACATTGCATCACTTTCAGTTCAGCTTGTCTTTGTTTGGAGTACTCATTGGAAACAGTTATATATGTTGATTTTCCTTGTTCTCAGACCAGATTTAGGGATGCGTATGCTTTGTGCATATCACATTGTTTTTGGGACCAATTGCATTCTATTTTTTGTGTCTGTTACATGCATACCTCATCAACTTGCGCACCCATGTATCGGATGCAGATATGTGAGAATAACATTCTCGTAGCTACCATTAGGAAATTTTTGGTCCATTAGGAAATGCTAGAGTCATATTTATCATTAAAATTAATCTCCTGTTCTGGGGTGTTGATTTCACTTAACTATTGAAGGTATTAAGACTGAAAATGTATATTTGTCATGTGCTCAATGTTTCTTATGTTTCTGCCAGTAATCAACTGAAAATGTATATTTGTCATGTGCTCAATGTTTCTTATGTTTCTGCCAGTAATCAATATACTTTTTCTTCTTGCAGGGAGTTAGGTCTGTGATTTGCTGTATTATGCACCATGGAGTGTACTTGCTGCTGAAAAAGAACTTGGTTCTTTCATCTCTGGTTCGGTAGGAGATTGCAGCACTCGAGATCATGCAACCAGAGTCTCACAGTTTCCTTATTTTTCAGTTCTGTTTTTGTTTAGGAAATTTTGGATCCGAGGCATGCCTCAGTTACAGTATTTTGAGTGGATTTGGATTTACAGACAAATAGTTGTCTTTACCCTTTGCTTTTGTAATTTTCTCGTTTGACGATATGTGAAACTTGGCCCAAGTTAAATTGCCATTTGTTTGTTTTATTCATCTTCGAGCGTAGTTTAAGATATTGTAACTTCTTGTTATCAAGTGCGGGATGGGATTCTGCAACTTCCTGCAACATAAGAGTGATGAAGCATTTTTATTAAACGTGGGCGATTTAACAAATTCTGAGCTATTTTTAAGATCCAGTTATGTTGGCCTTTCTAATACTCGGGTTTTTTCTTTAATATCTATTTTTTATTCTCTTATTGTTCACTTTCCTCATGTTGCAAGTGCAGTTTTGTGATCAATGAAATCAGAACAGAGGTTGCCTACATTTCCTCAAAGGTCATGCTTTTCTGCAGAGAAATGTTTCATTCTTTCTTTCTGCGGTGGAAATAAAATGAGAGTCGAGAAGTTATTTCGTAGAAGAGTTGCTTTGTTGGCCCATTTCGATGCTCAATATTCCTTCTCTTGCCTAACGCATCTTATTTTTCAGATTATGAATCAGTACTGTTACAAACGTATAGGGGATCTCCATATCTATCTAGCATAGGAACTCGTCACATGATAGATGATCTAAAAACAAACGAATGCTCCAAGTGGAAGAAGAAAAATAAAAGAATGCCAATGTGTTTCAATATTTTCTATGTCCTATTAGGGCTAACAACAGAAAGAAAACAGCTACTTTACAGGAAATGCAGTAATGTATTGTGATCATCCTATGGAGAGATGGATGGATCAACCTCTATCCGACTACATCCGGGCAGTTTCTTCAACCCCATCCGTCTCATTTCATCACGAACCTTATTAGCATCGTCCCATCTATCGTGATTAGCGTACGTATTCGACAATAGAGCATAAGTTCCAGTGCTTACTCCTCTACTCTTGAGGAGATCATCCCTGACCCTCTCAAACATCTTCTCATTCCCATGAATCTTGCAAGCATTTAGCAGTGCTCCCCAAACAGAGCCGTCTGCTTTCATTGGCATTTCTTTAATGAAACCCTCTGCTTCCTCCAAGAACCCTGCTCGGCCATACATATCAACCAGACATGCGTAATGCTGTGTTTTAGGGACAATCCTGTAAACATCTTTCATAGCATTAAAGAATATCAACCCTTGATCAACTAGGCCTGTATGACTGCATGCTGATAACAAGCCAAGGAAGGTCACATCATCAGGAGGAATCCCGTGGACTAGCATAAGCGAAAAGAGCTGCAATGCGTGCACACCATGGCCATTCATGGCCATGCCGCTTATGATGGTACTCCAGGAAATGATATCCTTGCAATCCAGGCTTTTAAAAACTGAAATCGCCATACCCACATCGCCACACTTGACATACATGTTGATTAAGGCATTTCCTACATTGCCGTTCACCATGAGATCTGGCTGCATACTTACATAGTTATGCACCCACTGCCCTAAACTCAATGCCCCAATCGAAGAACATGCTGACGATGCGTTGACAATGGTAGCCTCATTAGGCACAGCTTCTCCTCTTTGCACCATTTGTTGGAAAAGCCTCACTGCCTCTTCACAAAAGCCTCTTTGTGCATAACCACCCACCACGCTAGTCCAGGAATACACATCTCTCTTAGGCATATTTACAAACAGGTACCTAGCACTCTCCAGAGACCCACATCTCAAATAGAAATCTAACACTGCATTGTCCAAAATAATATTCCTTGCACGTAAATTCCTCAGACAATAGCCATGAACAGCTTTACCAAACTTGAAAGCTCCTAAACTTGAACAAGCAGACATAACAATGACAAGAGTAGCATAATTAGGCTCCACGTCCATGGACATAAACTTAAGAATTGCTTCCTCTACAAAGCCACACTTAGCAAGACCCGAAATCATCGAAGTCCAGGAAACAACATCTGGGAGTGGTATCGAATCAAAAACCCGGGTAGCGGAAACAATGTCAGATTGAATTAGGTAGAAATGGAGCATTGAGTTTTGGATGAAAGTATCGGAAAAGTGACCGGATTTGAGGACGTGGGCATGGATTTCTTGGGCTTTATTGCGTGCATGTAGCAAGCAACAAGCCTTGAGAGCATAAGTGAAGGTGTAGTGGTTATGGGAAGTTGGGTGGTGGAGCATTTGGTTGTAGAGGAAGAAGGCATTTTGTGGGGTGGGGGAGTTTGTTAGGTGTCCCAGTAAAGGGTTTAAGAGTTGGGGTTTTGGGTTTTTGATGAGTAGGGCATGGATTTGGTTTAGTTGTTGTCTCATTGTAAGATGAATACATGGTCATGAATCGCCTGAGCTAATTCACCGGAAAAAAAAAACATGCGCCTGGCAAGCCAACAAAACGCGAGGAAGAAGATGGCCCAAATTATTTATTTATTTTTATAACCTAGCAGAGGACGACGTCGTCTGGCCAAAAGCCTTCATTAAAGTTTTAAGGCTAAATTATTGAAATGCCCCCTGTAACTCAATTTCAGTCTCAGTTTCCTCCTTGAAACTCTAAGTGTCTCACTTTCCCCCCTGAAACTCCATATATTGTCTCACTTTGCCTAGATTCCATCCAGCCCTAACAGAAGTCGTCAAATCTTAACCCGCCAAAAATAACATTCCTTTACAAATTCAGATATTCTCTGAATCTGCAACTACACCCAGACTCATTTGCAAAACCAAACCCTTCTCCAAACTCCAAGAAACGAAGAACAACCTCCGACAATGGTGGCAGCCCAACTCCTTCTCTCTCTCATCGTCCTCTTAGTTCTCTCTCTCTTTCTCCTCCGCCCTCCCCACCCAAACCCTCGTCAACGCCGCTGAAATCCTTTCAGATTTCGGCTACACCTCCATGGCTCTGACCCTCGACCTTGCCTCTCAAGCCAACCTCCTCTCCCAATCTTCTTCTCTCACCATCTTCGCCCTCACCGACACCACCTTCTCTCACTTCGGTCAGCCATCGCTGAACCTCCTGCAATTCCACATCATCCTCATTTATTTCTCTATCTGATCCCTCAAGTCACTACCTTTCAGCGCCAAGATCTCAACTTTACTCTCTGACCGCTCTCTCTCTGTCACCACTTTGGCCTACGACCCCAAAGTCTCACTCAACAACATCCCCATCACTGTTTCCCTTATTTTCGATGATGGGTTGTTGATAATTTTCTGAATTGACAGGTTCTTGGAATGAGTTTGAAAGGGTGCCCCGTTATGGCTTCGCTTCTTGAAATGCAATTTCATGGATTTTTCTTCAAGTACCAAACCATGATGATTGTGTTTGCTCCATTTGACAAGTCTTGATGAACCGAGTTGGGAACTTGAGTGAGCAATCCTCCATCTTTCATCGCCATGTGGTGCCCTTGGGGCTTTTGTGGAGCGACTTGGTGAGTTTCAATGATGGGACGGTGTTGAGGACTAATCTGATGGGGTTTACAAACAATATCACTCGATCCTAAGACATGTTGATGCTCAATGGTGTATCGGTCATTTTTTCATAAGTGTATCACAATGGCTGGTTTTCGATTCACGGAATCAGTGAGGTTCTTGAGGTTCCACATAGAACAGAGAGACTGTGGCTCCGTTTTGCTAGGGACAGAAGAACCTAGAAAAACCGCACATGGGCCTCACGTGTGCAAATTTAACGACTACTGTTAGGGCTAGATGGAATCTCGGCAAAGTGAAACAATATATGGAGTTTCAGGGGGGAAACTGAGACTGAAATTGAGTTACAGGGGGCATTTCAATAATTTAGCCAAGTTTTAATTGAGAAAAGTCTTTATTAAGTTTTAATTGTTGTTTGTTTTTTTTTTTTTTTTTTTTTTTTTTTGATGAGAAAAGCGCATGTTTTGATTATAAAGGAGGGGTAGCTCGTTTACCTTGGATTATGGACTAAAATATCAATAAGATCGCTAGTAAATTTGGCTTATTTCCTTCAAATTCAATTTGCCTTAACTGTAACCCTTCACTATTTGTTTCTATAAATAATACCCAATTTTTATCAACCAAAACCCATGACTGGGATCCAACTTATCAAGTTACCTTATTAAGCTCAATATCTGATTTATTATAATTTTAAGGTTCTCAAAATACGCTTATCTACAATTCAAGATGTAATGGGATGGTGTTTTAATTATCGGTTTTGATTATGGGGTTGATTGGCATATTCATACATTTTGATTATGGTTTTAGTTTGGAGATTGACTCAATACCAAATATTTATGAGGATAAAGAGAGTGGATTAGGATTTATACATGATTCTGTTTATATATATATATATATATATATGTTTAACTGTATACTCTTATACAATGATCATAGTTGAGTCCATGTTTGTTAGTTCGATAGGTAAATTATTTGACGTTTTTCATTTCCTAATATAGCAATGTGTTTTCAATATGAGGTTCATGTCTGTGAACTGTATACTCTGTGGAGTATTGGAGTCCGGACTAAGCAAACTTATCTCAATTTAGTTTAGTTTTTTTTTAAAAATCTTTTGTCTCAGGTTGTCCACACTTACATTCTCTTTTTCTGTTGTGCGGTTCATCCATTCGATAATATTACGAGTTCTTTTGTTTTAGAGCATTTCTAGCAAGGGGCCTTGGGGGGAACCCAAAATGGTGTTTCCAGCAACAAAAATCTGCCAGGGCAAGGTGTGGGCCCCAGCAACCTGGGCTAGCCCTTGGGGAGGTTCGGCCCGAGCAGCAAAACGAGTTTTGGGCTAACGTCAGCGCTGAGGTTTAAATTTTTTGTTGCACGTGCCACGTTAAAAAAAAATTTACGTGCCCGTTACAATGACCCCCCAACGGGTTTATTCCACGTGGCGAGGGCTAGGGCTGTCCAATCCACTTTTCCCAGAAATCCAACGGTAGCCATTTTTGCGCCAATAAAAAAATGAAAAAAAAATCGAAACCCCCCCCCCAACGGCTCTCTTCAACGTGGCTCCTTCTGGGCGCTCCGATTCCCTTTTTCCAGCAATCCAACGGCAGCCAATATTTTCCCAAATAAAAAAATGAAAAAAAATCGAAAAAAATTTAAAAAAATACCCAAAAAATATTATATAATTTTTTTTTCTATAAATACCAACCAATACTCTTCACTTTTAACACCAACTCCTCATACATTTTCTTCTCCTTATACTATTATTCACTTTCTACTCAATATTTTTTTCACTTTCAAGTTGTATTTTTCTAGAAAAATTTATGGGTTCTTCTAGTGAAACCGGAGGGGCATGGAGCGTGATGGAAGATGTTAGCTTGTGTGAGTCTTGGCTCCACATTAGTCATTGTCCCGTAACGGGCAATGAGATGAAATTCTGTCATATGTGGAAAAAAATTCATCAGGATTTTTGTGAAAGGGTAATTGGTTCAACCCGTACAGATCAGGCACTATCTAGTAGGTGGAAAATTCTTAACAAAGAGTTGGCAAAATGGAGGGATGCCTTGGCAAAGGCGATAGACAACCATAGAAGCAGGGAAAACCTTACCAGTGGGGTAAATTATTTGTAATTTTTGTTTTATTAATTTCTATGTCATATTAAATTTTATTTAAATGTTTCTTGCAATTTATATATTTTGTTAATATTTCTTGTATTTCAATATTAATATGAATGTTTGTTGCAATATTTATATTTTGTTTTGCATTTCTAATAAATTGTTAAAGTTTATTGTATTTCCATTATTTTATTTTTTATACTTGTTGCATTGCCAATAATTTTTAAAGTTTCTTGCATTTCCATTTTTTTATTTATAGATTATACAAGCACAAATGTTTTTTGGTGCTACTAGTTAAGGAAAAAAAAGTTTCAACCGTACCCTATGTTGGGAGGTGGTGAAGAATTGTAAGAGATTCCAAATTATTCCAACGGATCCGACGGTAGTCTTGAACGAGACGCCACTCTATGAGACACCGGCATCGGATTCACCTATGGATTCCCCGATGAGTCAAGACTCACCTATCGATAAGGAGCCGAGGCCTATTGGGAGGAAGGCGGCGAAGGCGAAGAGAGGGAGTAATTCTACCAAGAATGCATCTAAATTTTTGGAGGAACTTTCAAAGTTGCAAGCCATGAGAATTGAAATGGACATGAAACAACAAGAGCACGATAGGGCAATTGATGTAGAAAATGCAAAAGAAAGGGAGTATGTACGCCAACAAAGGGAGTATGCACGCCAAGAAAAGATTGAAAAAAAGGATCGGGAAACTATGGCCATGGATACAACCCATATGTCCCCTGAAACAAAACAATATTGGAAGCTAGAATGAAGGGATGTTATGAGACGAAGACTTTTTCGTGAGGATGGACCTAGCAACATGGATTGGTTAAATGATCAAAACCATTAAGTTAGTTTGCTTGCCTTTCATTTCATTGTATTTGGTTTTTTGTTTAAAAAATTAGTGGTAACTCATGTATTTTATTTTATGAGTTGTATTGATTTTCTTGTAGTGAATGAAGAAATATTCAACAAAATTCCTTTTTTAAAAAGCAAACCACAACAAAAGCATAAAAAATAAACAAACCACATAAAAAAAACAAACCACAACTAAAGCATAAAAAAAACAAAGCATAACTAAAAATACAACATAAACATAATACATTAAAAAAACATCTTCACTTCACTTCATTGACCTTCATTGCCTTTCACCGCCCACAAATGCTCCATCAAGTCAACTTGACGATGTTCATGAATATACGACAATTGCATCTTCGTATAGCGCTCAATCATACGATGCATGAAACTACCGTCTCTAACCAACGAATCATGCTGCACTGGTTCTCCATTTGGCCCCATAGGTTTTTCATAAATTCGTGTTAAGGCCGTGTTCATGGGATCTGGTTCATACACTTCAACACATCGTAATCATACTCATCTTCCACAATTATGTTGTGGAGGATGATACAAGTCATCATTATACTTCTAAGCACCTCCTCATCAAATAGACGCGCTGCGCCCCTGATAATAGCCCACCAGGCTTGAAGGATATCAAAGCACCTCTCCACATCTTTTTTGTACCCCTCTTGATAGGCAGCAAAAAAAATTCCTTCTGGGATCGGGGATGTGGAATGATTTCACAAATGTTGTCCACCTCGAGTAGATACCATCAGCCAGATAATGCATGTTCTGATAGACGGTATTATTGATTTGATATGTGATATTTGGGCCTTCACCTATCAGAATATCATTGAACACCGGGGATTGACCCATGACGTTCACATCCTTTTGAGAGCCGGCAACTCCAAGAAGGCGTGCCAAACCCATGTATCAAAACCAGTAACTGCTTGAGGATGATGTTTTTCTGCCCTTTCCGATTCCCATAATCCCCTTGCCAAGCAGCTGGACAATTTTTCCATTGCCAGTGCATGCAGTCAATGCTACCAATCATTCCAGGAAATCCACGAGACTCAGTTTTTGTAGAGGCCGTTGCAGGTCCCTTAGCGTAGGTTTGCGCAGGTAGTCTCTGGTGTACAGATTTTCCACTGCATCACAAAATCGCACCAAGCTCTCCAAAATAGTGGACTTCCCCATCCGGGAAATCTCATCCACCTGATCAGCAAATGACCCATACGCCAACATTCGTATCACAGCTGTGAACTTTTGCTCAGGAAGCAGCCCCAAATCTCCAGCAAAATTTTTCTTTTGAACAAAGTAGTCATCATAATTGCAAATATCATACATGACTTTATTTAACAAATGGGGTTGCATTCTATATCTTGATCGAAAATGAACATTAGAGTACACAGATTGTGGGATAAAATAATCCTCCATAAGATTCTTACCTCGAGAATGTCTATGTTTGTCCACATTCGATGTCCGGCCTTCTCGTGAACCACGGTGGCTTTGGTTTTCTTCCTCCAGCAAAGCAACGGCCACACCAAGTTGCTCATCTAGTTCTCTCTGCACCCTTTTGCTTGCAGCTTTTCTACGCATTCTTGCTCGCCTTTCTCGCTCTTGCCTCTCCAAAACCTCTTCCATGTCTGACATTGAGAATGGAGAATGAAATCTAAAATATGAGAAATGAAATCTAAAATATGAGAAATGAAGATGTAGAGAAGATATGGTGTGGGAGGTATGAGCTGAACTTATGGTTTTATAGAAAAATTTAGGTAGATAGAGATGACACGTGGCGCAATTTTAGTGGGTGAAAATCTTATCTGAAATTTGGAATTTGAAAGTTATATGGAATTTGAATTTCTGAAATTTGACATTTTGAATTTATCTGAAATTTGAATTTTGAAATGTATCTGAAATTTATCTGAAATTTGAAACCGAAAATCTTATCTGATATGAATAGTATTGACACGTAGGAACCGAAAAATCTTATCCGAAAATATTATCTAAATTAATTGTTTAAGTAAACAAAGTTGTGAAAAAAAACCAAAAACATGAATAGTATTTGCCATGGCAAGCCTAAACTGCTGGAAACACACTTTGCTGGGGGGGCTAGGGCAGCCACTATTCACATGAATAGTAGCTACCCTAGGGCTCCCCTTGCCATGGCAAAGGGGCTAATTGGTGGAAATGCTCTTAGGTTGTCCACACTTGCCTTACTACAAACGCTTTTTTGATATATATTTTTTATTGTTACATGATGCTGCATTTTAAAAAAAAAAAAAATGTTTAGATTGATATTCTTGTACTTTCTTTGCTGCATCAAAATGGAACCTGTTGTATTTGGAAGATGTGTGTTTAAGGATAAGACTGTTTCGATTCCACTTCAAAGTGACTGTACTCTAATGGTTTTCGATTATGATATATATTCAAGATTTAATGAGCTCAAGGTTGGGGCTTTTGAGATGACTTACCTTGTGTCGGATCATCCTCCATTTGTACTAGAGACCAACTTAGATGTGTGTGTTATATATCTGTCATTGATGACCGAGTAGAAATATACAATTACAATTGCTATGAAGGAGTGCTTGTTGCCTGACAGGCAAAACGGTGTTGATGATGTGTTTATTGGTGAAGGTGATACACATACTGCTGAGAACGATTTCATTGGAAAATATGCAGTACCATATGGTCATACATACTTCTCTCATTCATGGAAGAACTACATCAATCATGTGGGCAAGAAGTTTACAGGTGGGGTTATTGAGTTTATAGAAAAATTGTGCAAGTATGCCATTGAGAAAGGTTAAGGTTGGGTATCTTAAAAATGAAAAAGTGAGAGTGACTACCCAGTATTCTAAACAAGTGTCTGATGGTTGTAGTTGGCGTGTGCATGTGTCATTATGTCCTGCGAATTGGCTTTTTTTTTTAATACATTTGGAGCCTGAACAACGAACACACTTGCAACGGACTCATCTGTGAACGTAAGAGAAGCATGATGTCTTCAAAAATTGTGTCCTCCATTTTGGTCAACCAAATTCAATCTAAACCGTTGATTAAACTGATTGAAATTTGCAAGGATTTCAAGAAGAACTATGTGTTGGACTTTTCTTATCACAATGCATGGTATGGTAAATAATTAGCAAAGAAAAGGGTCCATGGTAATGAGTCATTGTCATATAAACACTTAGCTTGGTACATGGGAGTTGTGTTTAGCTCAAATCCTAATTCACGTTGTATGTTGGAGTATGACCCAAAGACATCCCGATTCAAAAGGTTTTATTTTTATTTTTATTATTTATTCTCCTTCCATGCTTGCATAGAAGGATTTAGATTTTGCCTGCCATTGTTATTCCTTAATGGGACATTTCTTCAGAACAAGTAAGGGTCACTTGTTTGCTACTACTAGGAAAACTGGAAACCAAGGTAATGAAATAAGCTTCTTTTAACAAAAAACATTCAAATTCAATTGATGCCACTGTATGTAGGTAAACTATACGTTATTGTTTAGGTAATACTGTTTTATATTTAGGGGTTTGTTCCTGACTATTTTATTTACAACATTAAACACCCACCTAGTTAGGTTTTTGTTTGTTTGTTTTTGATTTTGTTGTTGCTATGTTCGTCTCATGAAAGCCTAATTTCAGTTTGTGACATATCTGCCATTACAATAAATGCAATGCATATTTTCTTTTTCCTCAGTTGTTGGATGGGGAAAAGAAAAACTTGCAGCAGGGCTTTGGAAACCATTATAGCAAAGGATTCAGTCTTTGCATCTTCTTGAGCATCGTCTCCCAGTGTTGGGCCTTTTTATGAACAAAAAAGAAAAGACTCCTCTAATTTTGACAATGGACTCAACCTCAACAAATCTCCTCTAATTTTATCTAACTCATCATATAGACCTGCATGAAATTCATAAATACTGTCTTTTTGTATCTCAGTCTGTCGAATCTTCACATCATCAGGGCATTTCATGTTGATTGGACGACGACGGTCTTGTTCCAACCAAAAACTCTTGAGCTCAACAAAGTAGGATGCAATATCGCGACCTCCTTAAGTAATAGGGGTTGCTTTACACCGTAATTCATAAATCTTCGACTCATCAGACGTGTTATAATACATATGGGCTGTACTCTCCCATGCATCTTCAGTTGTTGGTAGATCTAAGAACAATTCTACCAATTCAGGTTCCATAGTTTTTATCAACCATCATTTAACAATGGAGTCCTCAATACACCAGAAATCAAAGCCCGAAGCGTCTTCCTCCACTTGCGCCACTTCCATGTCAAAAACCTTTTTTTCCTAGCCTGACAAATGAAGCACATCATCCTCTTCAACCAAGTGCTATAGTTCTTTCCATTCAACAAGATGTGAATGGGGCAATGGAAGTATCATTGCGAACCGTAAAATGGGTTGCACCAAGTCAAGATTTTTACAGATTTCTGAAGCACTGGAAGCGAGGTGGGTTGTCTGGGGTATCTTCGAAAGCCATGGAAGAGAGAGAACAAGTTTGGATGGGTTGGTGTTGTAGAGTCTTTTTGTCGCACTAGGTTTGTGATGACAAGGGTTCAACCACTGTTTTACGACAACTGGGATTTTTTTTCTTTCTTTTCTTGTATTCGGCGCTAGAGGATGTTGATGGGTAGGGTTTGTATTTTGGTTTGACCGGCTCTGATACCACTCAAAACTAAACACAGGATGGAATAATTGTGATTGATATTATATTTCTCCAAGAGGAGGATATTATATATATACAAGTACAAGTTCAGACACCTTCCGACCAACACGCGATAACCCAGCTACTCAGCCCGCAGCATTAACGGTTACAAGGCGATCATCTACGGCGTGAATGACAGCCGGAAATCAGGGATCACAAGATCCTTGAATTATGGCTCCGCCACACAGAATACCTCTTTAAAAGTGTTTATAAATCCTTATTCTTAGCCATACCAATTGAGAGGCATGCCCAAAGGATTTATGGAGACATTGGTGAGCTGTCCAATGACCAAAGGAAACCCACCATGGAGATCCCAAAGTAAGCGTATCAAATCGTTGGGGAACACTTAGGCCAATAAATAACCTACCACATAGGAAAAAGAACATCACAAACAACATTGTGCACTCATTAAGGATTTTGTTGAATACTAACGTATGCACAATTGAAACACACAGCCAAACCTTTCGGTAACGTTTTAAAAAAAAAAAAAAAAAAAAAAAAAAAAAAAAAAAAAAAAAAAAAAAAAAAAAAAAAAAAAAAAAAAAAAAAAAAAAAAAAAAAAAAAAAAAAAAAAAAAAAAAAAAAAAAAAAAAAAAAAAAAAAAAAAAAAAAAAAAAAAAAAAAAAAAAAAAAAAAAAAAAAAAAAAAAAAAAAAAAAAAAAAAAAAAAAAAAAAAAAAAAAAAAAAAAAAAAAAAAAAAAAAAAAAAAAAAAAAAAAAAAAAAAAAAAAAAAAAAAAAAAAAAAAAAAAAAAAAAAAAAAAAAAAAAAAAAAAAAAAAAAAAAAAAAAAAAAAAAAAAAAAAAAAAAAAAAAAAAAAAAAAAAAAAAAAAAAAAAAAAAAAAAAAAAAAAAAAAAAAAAAAAAAACTACTACAAAAAGTGAAAAAGACGACCACAAAAACACGACGGTCTACGTGAAAACCGTCGTTGTTTTTTAAAAGACGACGGTTTTATAAAACCGCCGTGTAATAACACATTAGACAACTAAAAAATGGAGTTTCAAATGGCTGTTCCAAAAACACGACGTACTTAATTAAAAAACCGACGTCTTATTGAAATAGGATTTTCAAGAGGTAAAATCATAGCCAACAAATAACGGCGGAAGTTATGAACCGACCGACGTAGAAAGTAAAGACGACGGTTTCACAAAAAGCCGTCGTTTTTACCCAGAAATTAACACGACCAAGTTTTCGTATAAGGCGACGTAAATTACAAATAAATCCACGGCGGTAAAATACAAAATACCGCCGTATTAAATTAATGTACAACTACGGCAAAGGTAAATATAACGACGTCTTTCTCGTATTTCTACGACGACATCTTTCAATCTTACCAAGTTGGGGTTTTCATATAACGACGTATTATAGAATTTAACGTCGTATTTGTCCACTTTATACGTCATAAATTATATTTAAACCGTCGTCTGAATAAGAATTTTTTTTAAACAATTTATTTCTTCGATTTTGTTATCCTACGTCGGTAGATCTACCTAACGACAAGAATTGAAATAACCACGACGGTTTATATAGAAAACCGCCGACATAATCAGATTATTCTGAGATCACAAGGGTTAGGAAATCTTACAAGATGGAACTCTGTTGCTCATTATAATCTTACCAGAAAGACAATATTTTAGAGGTTAATGATGTATGTGTATTTGTGTCTTTGAGATACACAAACGCACATACACATTAACATCCAAAAAATTGCCTCTGAAATTTGACGACGGCAGCCTCAGATTTGCAATCAGAGAGACAATTTTTTGGAAGTTGATGATATGTGTGCGTTTGTGTATCTACACAAACGCACGCACACATCAACATCCAAACAATTGCCTCCTAAAATTTCACGACGGCAGCCACAGATTTGCAATCAGAGAGACAATTTTTTGGAAGTGAATGATGTGTGTGCGTTTGTGTATCTACACAAACGCACACACACATTCACATCCAAACAATTGCCTCCTAAAATTTCATGACGGCAGCCACAGATTTGCAATCAGAGAGACAATTTTTTGGAAGTGAATGATGTATGTGCGTTTGTGTATCTACACAAACGCACACACACATTCACATCCAAACAATTGACTCCTAAAACTTCCCAAGAGATGAGGTGAGACAGAGAAAGGGGCAAGAAGAAGTTGAAACCCTAATCGAATACTAAAACTGAAAGAACCCGTGGAAAAAAACCCTATTTATAATTAAAAACCAAATCCACGTCGGTTATATTACACATAACGACGTTTAAAAAAAACAATTCTCGTCGGTAACAAATATATTACGTCGTTTTATTCTTACTTAAAACGACAAGAAACGACGACGGTATAACAAAAACAGTCGTTGTTTTATATTTTTATTTGATTTAAATCAGTCACCTAGAAAAGAAACTTTACAAATTCTAGAACATTAATTTCCTCGGGAAAAAAAACTATATCTATAAGGCACTGTTTTTGAAAAATACACTATAAGAAAAAGGGGAAAAGAATTATATTTATAATAAAAAAATAAAATCCACGTCGGTTATATTACACATAACGACGTTTAAAAACGAATCCACGTCGTCGGAAAAATAATACGTCGTTTTAGTTTAGTGTTATCCACGTCGGTATATTACAATAAAACGACGTATATTATAAAAATAAACGTCGTAACTTTAAAACAACCGTCGTGTTAAATATTTCTACCATGACGCGAGATATTGAGTTATCGACTTTTATTTAGGAGTTTACTACGGCGGTACCTACAACACTACGGTCGTATTTATGTACCACGTCATAAGTTCAAATTAGCGTCGTAGTTTGTCTATTAATACGTCGTCGTTCTATGTAAACCGCCGTCTTATTACTATGAAACGGTTTGTATACATATACAACTTTTCGTCTACCTGACTTACACATGCACTGTTTCCAAACCCGAGAAAACATTTCAATCTCCCAGAGAAAACTTTTCGTCTTTTTTCCTTGTCAGAGCACTGTCAGAGTATCTCATCGTCTTCCTCTTGTCTTCATCGTCGCCTCTGAACTTAAACACCAAAATCCGAGAGAAAGCTTTCATTGCACGCAAAAGGTAAGCTTTCATTTCTCACTATTTTTGTTGCTATATTGCATGCTCATACTGTTTTTGTTTTGAAAATCTTTTTACCTTTTTTCTGGCGAAAATCATTTTTTTCTTTCCAAGTTTGATAAAATACACAGACAGAGAGGGAAAGATTGAACTTTGAACATAACTAACTCAACTAAATAAGACGACGGTAGCTTTTTATTTACGTGGTTAAATACGTAGACCACGACGGTTCGTCAGTCGTCCTAGCGTCGTCTTAAAATTGATCTAAGTTGTTTTTAAAATGACATTCAATTTTTTATTTGCTTGTTTAGTTGCAGGTTTGATTTCTCTGAACCATGGTTTTCGTTTTTCCTAATATGATAAAATACAGAGACAAAGAAAGTAGGGTTTGGTATCTTATATAGACGACGGTATCTTATTATTGACGCCGTGTGAATGTTCATACCACGACGTTATAATAAGATACCGTCGTCTATAAAAAGATGAGAAAGCTTTTTTTCTTTGTATTTTATCAAATTAGGAAAAACAAAAACCATGTTTCAGAGAAATGAAACCTGCAATCAAACATTCACAAAGAAAGAAAAATGTTTTTGGTTTCTTATAAATACGACGGTAGCTTATTATTCACGTCGTGTGAATATACATAACACGACGTTATATTAATATTTACGCCGTGTTAATATGAATATCACGACGTCGTGTAAATATCGACGTAATAAGTTCTTATTACGTCTTATTTAATATTTTTTCGTCGTTGTTTAAACATTTATATTGTTCTTCTTTAATCATTTATTACGTCTGATGTTATGTTATTACGTCGTGTAAAATCTTATCATACGTCGTAGTTTATAAATAACCGTCGTTTGTGTTCTAATTTTTTTCACGAAATATTTTCACTTGCAGGTTTGTTTATTCTGTAACCATGGTTTCTCAAGACCAAAGTAAGTACTCTGGCTCCAAAAAAAATGGAGGTAAGGAGCTTGGAATGGTAACTCCTCAAGACAAGCCCTTGAAGAAGATGAAGTTTGTTTCATCTGCTGAGAAAGAACCAAGCAGCACGACAACAATTTCTGAGGATTCAAAGTCAGGTCGAGGTATGAGCACAATGCCTCGTGTTGTGAAGAGAAAATTGCAGAAAATCAAGCCAGTTGTTGAGTACAATAAAAGGGGGAAAGGATGTGGCCCTGCACATACTGAGATGCAGTCCTACATTGGTGTGTTGGCACGCTCCAGAGTCCCACTTGTGGACAAGAAATGGGCTGACATCCCCAATGATATAAAGGAGCAGATTTGGGAAGCCGTTGACATGGCTTTTGTGGTAGGTCAAGGGGGCAAGACCTCGGTGTTATCTTCTGCTGCCAAGAAATGGAAGGATTTCAAGTCTACACTGACGAGGCATTATATCCTTCCATACATCAATGAGAGGGAGAAATTAAGCCAACCCCCTGCAGTATATAAATTCATAGAGAAAGCAGAATGGGATGCCTTTGTAGCTTCAAGGTTATCCAAAGACTTTGAGTCTGTGCATTCTCAACATGCACAGATTAGGGAGAAACTTGAGTACAATCATCGATTGTCTCGAAAAGGATATGCTGGTTTGGAGGATCAATTGGAGGAAACCATGCCTGGGGTAGAAATTGATCGATCTACCTTATGGAAGAAAGCTAGACAGGACAAACTTGGTAACATCCCGGATCCAAAGGTGGCAGAGAAAGCAAAATTAATTGTAAGCCTACACACTCTGTTTTAAATTTTTATATTACTGTGTAGAATTCTTACTACGTCTTATATTATATTTTTCCGTCGTGTGAATGATTTTACTACGTCGAAATATTTTAAAAACGTCGTGAAAGATATAAATCTGGAATCACAACTCTGTTTTCTGTAATTATAGCATAAGACGTCGGTGGTTAATGTTTTCCGTCGTGTTAATGTTATTACTACGTCGAAATGTTTTCAAAAACGTCGTGAAATATCTAAATCTGAAATCACAACTCTGTTTTCTGTAATTACAGCATAAGACGTCGGTGGTTTATTTATTGCGTCGTTTTAAGAAACTAACCACGTCGGTTTTAATTAACGTCGTTATAAAGATATTATAACGTCGATTTCTATATTGGTCCGTCGTGTGAAATTATATAATGCGTCGTTTGTTTATAAATAACCGTCGTGTATTTTCTTGTGCTGACTTTTTTTTTGTCTTTGTTTTAGGATGACTTGCAAAAACAAGTGGCTGAAGGCAGTCTGAGTATAACTGGCAGTAATGATGTGTTGACCATGGCTTTGGGTCCCGAGCATCCAGGGAGAGTAAGAGGGGTAGGTGCTGGGATTTCCCCTAGGCAATTCTTCAATTTACCTAGACCACAAAGGGTGAAGTTTGCTGATCAATTGAAGGAAAGTGTAAGAATTGTCCTTCAAGAAGAGACTAAGAAGATGGAAGCTAGAACCAAACAATTAGTAGAGGCTGAGAGGGAACATTTACTAAGTCAGCTTTCCCACCTCATCCCCAATTTTGATCCAAGCATGCTTAAACCGAAAACAAGTCCCATGAATCCAATGTCTGATAAAGCAAGCTGTTCTGGGGCTGAAGTGAGATCCCTACATTTAGAGGATGATACTGCCAGAAATGGGGAACAGCAAGAACAAACGGTAACATAACTGAACTTTGAATTCCCTGTTTTTTTTTAACATTAGACGTCGTTATTATGAATAAACCCGTCGTTTTAAAACCATACCACGACGATTTTATAAATAACCCGTCGTGTTTATTTAAATACCACGTCGTATTTAGTTTACTTGTTTTACACGCCATTAGACGTCGTACTTTGTGGCTTTTAGACGACGGTTTTTTGTCCTCAACGACGTGATATAAAATTACCACGACGTTTATTATTTACCATCGTTTAATAATTTTAAGACGTCCATAATTCTTACATACCGTCTTATGTTATGCCTTACCACGACGTTTTGGTTTAATTTTTTTACTCTCTGTACAATCTGTCTTATATATATATTTCTTTATTATTTAAAACAGAAATCTGGGGCTTTAGATAATCAAGATGAAGAGAAGAAAGAAGAAAATAAAGATGAACAGAAGATGGGAGAAACAATTGATGAAGGGAAGAAGGAAGAAGAAAAAGAGAATAAAGATGAAGGCAAAGAGGAAGACACAAATGTTGAAGAGAAGAAAGAAGAAAAACAAGATGAAGAAAAGCATGACGAGGAGGTATATTCTCATAACTTTGCCTTTTTAATTTGTTTTTCACATTTCAGACGTCAATATTTTTCTTTAAACCGTCGTTTGTTTTAACATTAGACGTCGGAATTTATTTTCTACGACGTAATAAATAATCTAAAACGACGGTATTTAATTACCGTCGTTTAAATTATAATCAGACGACGTTGTTTAATTTAAGCCGTCGTTTTTAATGAATTACCACAACAATTTATTTTGCTTTATTTCTTTAAACAGGGTGATGAAGTACTCGATTATTCAAATGTGGAGGTGCCATCTTCCTTACAATCCCTTTGTGGTTATGTGGAAACTACACTAAAGCCACAGGGGAAGATCATGACCTTCAACATTGAGAAGGAGGTGTTTGGTGCAGATCGAAGTACCTTCGTCTTGCATGAAGATATTACACAATTTGCAGGCATGGAAGAAATTGGGGCTACTGTGGTTGCAGTATATATGAGGTTTGTCCTAATCAAATATCAAACATTATATCATAAGACGTCGGTTGTTTAATTATTGCGTCGTTTTAAATCACTAACCACGTCGTTCTTTTTTACCGTCGTGATAAATTAGTTATCACGTCTGTTTCTATTTCAGTTCGTCGTGTGAAATTATATAATACGTCGTTTGTGTATAAATAACCGTCGTTTGTTTTATATATTTAGGTGCTTATATGATCTTTTGAGAGAAGCAAATATGTGCAGCATGGTTGGCTTTATCGACCCTGCTCAAGTTAGTGCCAACGCTGGGTCACTAACTGACAGATCACGAATTGTAGCCAGTCGACTTCAGAAAACAGATGGTGAACAGATTTTCATGATGCCTTACAATCCAGGGTTAGTCTCCTTAAATGGATTTTGTTTGTATGATTTTCACTTATAAAACTGTTTAACTAATTCTGTGTCGTTTGAAACATCTAACCACGTCGGTTATTTATTTATACCATCGTTTGAAACAACTAACCACGTCGGTAGTTAATTCTCGTCGTGATAAATTTATAATCACGTCGATGATTAAGTTCTTACGTCGTGTGAAACTATATAATACGTCGGTTTTTATAAATAACCGTCGTTTTTTATTTTATTTTTGTGCAGCCGTCATTGGGTCTTGCTGATTGTGAGGGCAAAGAGGGAAACCGTCTATTTTCTGGATCCTCTGCCTGGAAATCGTGTGGTGGATGAGGAGGGCAAAAACATCGTGAACAGTGCTTTAAAAATTTATAATTCCCACATAGGCAGACCAGGCCGTAAAGCACCAATTTGGAAAACTCTGCCAGGCACACCAAAGCAACCCAGCAGTGTCGAATGCGGGTATTATGTCATGCGCTTCATGAGGGACATCATCATGGATCCTTCCTTGGAGTTTGAGAAGAAGGTAAGAAAAAAATTTTCAGAAACATTTTATTTGGTTTTTGTATTATCAACGACGGTCATTTAAAATTACCGTCGTTGAATCGATAGACTACGTCGGTTATAAAAAAAAACGTCGTCTGTGACTGAATTTCTTTTTATTTTGTAAAGCTTAATAATCGTTGTTTATGGATTGCAGTTTGCCAAGGGAAAAGATCAAGCGCCATACCCCCAAGCAGCCATTGATGAAGTCAGGAAAGAATGGGCAGAGTTTGTTTGCCTTCATATGGATTAGAGGATTTTTGGAACACTTGATATTTTTATATGTACTAATTTTGTCTATAATATATAATGTACAAATTTTGTCTATAATATACATCCTTTTTTTCCCTGAAAATTTGCAGAGGTTTTCATATTATAAAAGAAAAAACAATTTGCTGAGGTTTTCATATTATAAAAGAAAAAACAATTTGCTGAGGTTTTCATATTTTACACATATATAATTTATGGTTTTAAAGTTTAGGGTATTACTTTTAACGACGGTGATTGAGTCGTGGAATATTGAGTTTACGTCGTATGGTGAAAAATCCGACGTGGTTTCTTTTTTAAACGACGTTTTGTTTACCTGTTAGTCGTTTATTATTGTTTACAACGTCGTTAGTTACTTAACCCCGCCGTGGTTTGTTGTTGATATAAGAATATTTTATTATTTTTAATTCAAAATTTTAAAAATAAATTTAAAATAAATTCAAAAAATTCAACTTCAACTCCTATGAAGTCATTGATATATTTTCTTCCCCCTAAACCCCAAAAAAATGCAGTTTGTGTAATGAAAGTTTAAAATGACCAACCAAAATAAAATTGTTTTTATGAGTCATAGCATCACTTATATAGTTTGATGGTTTAGGGTTTAGGTTTTAGGGTTTGGGGTTTAGGGTTGTTATTTATTAGGGTTTATGGATAAAGTATAATTTTTGGGGTTTAGGGTTTATGCTTGTTATTTATTAGGATGTAAAACCATAAACAATTTTATAAAATTAAATTTTACAAATATATAATTTATGGTTTTAAAGTTTAGGGTATTACTTTTAACGACGGTGATTGAGTCGTGGAATATTGAGTTTACGTCGTATGGTGAAAAATCCGACGTGGTTTCTTTTTTAAACGACGTTTTGTTTACCTGTTAGTCGTTTATTATTGTTTACAACGTCGTTAGTTACTTAACCCCGCCGTGGTTTGTTGTTGATATAAGAATATTTTATTATTTTTAATTCAAAATTTTAAAAATAAATTTAAAATAAATTCAAAAAATTCAACTTCAACTCCTATGAAGTCATTGATATATTTTCTTCCCCCTAAACCCCAAAAAAATGCAGTTTGTGTAATGAAAGTTTAAAATGACCAACCAAAATAAAATTGTTTTTATGAGTCATAGCATCACTTATATAGTTTGATGGTTTAGGGTTTAGGTTTTAGGGTTTGGGGTTTAGGGTTGTTATTTATTAGGGTTTATGGATAAAGTATAATTTTTGGGGTTTAGGGTTTATGCTTGTTATTTATTAGGATGTAAAACCATAAACAATTTTATAAAATTAAATTTTACAAATATATAATTTATGGTTTTAAAGTTTAGGGTATTACTTTTAACGACGGTGATTGAGTCGTGGAATATTGAGTTTACGTCGTATGGTGAAAAATACGACGTGGTTTCTTTTTTAAACGACGTTTTGTTTACCTGTTAGTCGTTTATTATTGTTTACAACGTCGTTAGTTACTTAACCCCGCCGTGGTTTGTTGTTGATATAAGAATATTTTATTATTTTTAATTCAAAATTTTAAAAATAAATTTAAAATAAATTCAAAAAATTCAACTTCAACTCCTATGAAGTCATTGATATATTTTCTTCCCCCTAAACCCCAAAAAAAATGCAGTTTGTGTAATGAAAGTTTAAAATGACCAACCAAAATAAAATTGTTTTTATGAGTCATAGCATCACTTATATAGTTTGATGGTTTAGGGTTTAGGTTTTAGGGTTTGGGGTTTAGGGGTTGTTATTTATTAGGGTTTATGGATAAAGTATAATTTTTGGGGTTTAGGGTTTATGCTTGTTATTTATTAGGATGTAAAACCATAAACAATTTTATAAAATTAAATTTTACAAATATATAATTTATGGTTTTAAAGTTTAGGGTATTACTTTTAACGACGGTGATTGAGTCGTGGAATATTGAGTTTACGTCGTATGGTGAAAAATCCGACGTGGTTTCTTTTTTAAACGACGTTTTGTTTACCTGTTAGTCGTTTATTATTGTTTACAACGTCGTTAGTTACTTAACCCCGCCGTGGTTTGTTGTTGATATAAGAATATTTTATTATTTTTAATTCAAAATTTTAAAAATAAATTTAAAATAAATTCAAAAAATTCAACTTCAACTCCTATGAAGTCATTGATATATTTTCTTCCCCCTAAACCCCAAAAAAATGCAGTTTGTGTAATGAAAGTTTAAAATGACCAACCAAAATAAAATTGTTTTTATGAGTCATAGCATCACTTATATAGTTTGATGGTTTAGGGTTTAGGTTTTAGGGTTTGGGGTTTAGGGTTGTTATTTATTAGGGTTTATGGATAAAGTATAATTTTTGGGGTTTAGGGTTTATGCTTGTTATTTATTAGGATGTAAAACCATAAACAATTTTATAAAATTAAATTTTACAAATATATAATTTATGGTTTTAAAGTTTAGGGTATTACTTTTAACGACGGTGATTGAGTCGTGGAATATTGAGTTTACGTCGTATGGTGAAAAATCCGACGTGGTTTCTTTTTTAAAACGACGTTTTGTTTACCTGTTAGTCGTTTATTATTGTTTACAACGTCGTTAGTTACTTAACCCCGCCGTGGTTTGTTGTTGATATAAGAATATTTTATTATTTTTAATTCAAAATTTTAAAAATAAATTTAAAATAAATTCAAAAAATTCAACTTCAACTCCTATGAAGTCATTGATATATTTTCTTCCCCCTAAACCCCAAAAAAATGCAGTTTGTGTAATGAAATTTAAAATGACCAACCAAAATAAAATTGTTTTTATGAGTCATAGCATCACTTATATAGTTTGATGGTTTAGGGTTTAGGTTTTAGGGTTTGGGGTTTAGGGTTGTTATTTATTAGGGTTTATGGATAAAGTATAATTTTTGGGGTTTAGGGTTTATGCTTGTTATTTATTAGGATGTAAAACCATAACAATTTTATAAAATTAAATTTTACAAATATATAATTTATGGTTTTAAAGTTTAGGGTATTACTTTTAACGACGGTGATTGAGTCGTGGAATATTGAGTTTACGTCGTATGGTGAAAAATCCGACGTGGTTTCTTTTTTAAACGACGTTTTGTTTACCTGTTAGTCGTTTATTATTGTTTACAACGTCGTTAGTTACTTAACCCCGCCGTGGTTTGTTGTTGATATAAGAATATTTTATTATTTTTAATTCAAAATTTTAAAAATAAATTTAAAATAAATTCAAAAAATTCAACTTCAACTCCTATGAAGTCATTGATATATTTTCTTCCCCCTAAACCCCAAAAAAATGCAGTTTGTGTAATGAAAGTTTAAAATGACCAACCAAAATAAAATTGTTTTTATGAGTCATAGCATCACTTATATAGTTTGATGGTTTAGGGTTTAGGTTTTAGGGTTTGGGGTTTAGGGTTGTTATTTATTAGGGTTTATGGATAAAGTATAATTTTTGGGGTTTAGGGTTTATGCTTGTTATTTATTAGGATGTAAAACCATAAACAATTTTATAAAATTAAATTTTACAAATATATAATTTATGGTTTTAAAGTTTAGGGTATTACTTTTAACGACGGTGATTGAGTCGTGGAATATTGAGTTTACGTCGTATGGTGAAAAATCCGACGTGGTTTCTTTTTTAAACGACGTTTTGTTTACCTGTTAGTCGTTTATTATTTTTTACAACGTCGTTAGTTACTTAACCCCGCCGTGGTTTGTTGTTGATATAAGAATATTTTATTATTTTTAATTCAAAATTTTAAAAATAAATTTAAAATAAATTCAAAAAATTCAACTTCAACTCCTATGAAGTCATTGATATATTTTCTTCCCCCTAAACCCCAAAAAAATGCAGTTTGTGTAATGAAAGTTTAAAATGACCAACCAAAATAAAATTGTTTTTATGAGTCATAGCATCACTTATATAGTTTGATGGTTTAGGGTTTAGGTTTAGGGTTTGGGGTTTAGGGTTGTTATTTATTAGGGTTTATGGATAAAGTATAATTTTTGGGGTTTAGGGTTTATGCTTGTTATTTATTAGGATGTAAAACCATAAACAATTTTATAAAATTAAATTTTACACATATATAATTTATGGTTTTAAAGTTTAGGGTATTACTTTTAACGACGGTGATTGAGTCGTGGAATATTGAGTTTACGTCGTATGGTGAAAAATCCGACGTGGTTTCTTTTTTAAACGACGTTTTGTTTACCTGTTAGTCGTTTATTATTGTTTACAACGTCGTTAGTTACTTAACCCCGCCGTGGTTTTTCATAGTTTTAACGCCTTTTTGATTTTGCGTGGTACATAGTTTTACCACGACGTCCTTAATGTAATAAGCGTCATCTTTAATGTTAAATTTTAACGACGCTTGTATTTTCGGTCGATGTTTTAAAAAGCGCGCTTTCTTAAAATATTCGCGGGACCTAAAATTTTCAGATTTGGCTCTTATTTTTATACTTCTAACCCTGAACCCTAAAATTTTCTGATTTCGCGCAACATAACATTTCGCTCTCTCACTTCATCTCTAATTCAAAGTTGGGCCAGGCTGTGTCAAATCCAATTTGGTCATAATCTGTGAGCTCTGCCAACCTGTAAGTACAAACCCTCTCTTCCCCTTGTAAATTCATTGAATGATATATTACGGTGTTTTGTTAAAGGGTTTTAGGTATATGTTTTGCGATCTGTTAATAATGTTGTTGGAGGTATGGGTTCATGGATTTTCTGTTTAATGTTTTCTTGATCACTCTCTGTTATGTTGAATATGGAATGGATTTCATTTTGTCGGATCTTTTAATCACTCTCTGTTATGTTGAATTGGGAATGGATTTATTGTTTTCATGCTTAGTATATGTTGGTTTCATGTATATGTTGGTTTCTTGCTTGGTTTCATGTCTATGTTGTGTTCTTAATAGGGTTTTGGGATCTTGAAAATAAACTGGATATCGACGCGTTTTCAGGCATACGACGACGGTTTTTACTTTAAACCGTCGTTTTTATTACTTATACACGACGGTGTTATTTAACTACCGTCGTGGTTACAATTAGACGACGTAAAATCCGTCGTCTATATATGTCAAATACGTCTGTTTTTGTTTAAAACCGTCGTCTCTGTTGTATATTACTTGCTATTAGACTTTATGTAATCTGCTATAGTGATGGTCATTGCTTGTCTTTTCACTTTATTATATATAATAGGGTATAGTGTCGGAGATGGATAAGTCATGGATGCACTCGGATAGAAGATCGAAGGCATATGAGTTAGGGGTGGAAGCATTTTTGAACTTTTCTGTAGAAAATCTTCTAACTACCACACATATCCGTTGTCCATGTGTTAAATGTGTTAATTTGAAATTGTTTGGGGTTGGAATTATAAGGGATCACTTATACTTTAATGGAGTTGACCAAAGCTATAAGAATTGGACATTTCACGGAGAACCTTGGGAAGCAGCTACTAATGCTAGTAGAAATGTTGAAGAAGATGATGACCATAGTAGGTACAGTTTTGTGTCTGAAGAAATAGAGATGGATGATAATGATTTTGGTGATTTTGGATCTGATCCTTATGAGTTTGCCAATGTGATTGGGGATGGAGATCAACCATTGTACCCTGGTTGTAGAAAGTACACGAAGTTATCGGCATTAGTGAAGTTGTATAATTTGAAGGCAAAATATGGGATGAGTGATGTCTGTTTTACAGAATTATTGATACTTCAAGGCGATTTGCTTCCAGACGGAAATACAATACCGGCCTCTATGTATGAGGCAAAAAAGACTTTGTGTGCATTGGGGCTGAGTTATGAGAAAATGCACGCATGCCCCAATGATTGCATCTTGTATAGGAAGGAGTATGAGGATTTAACTCATTGTCCTAATTGTGGTATCTCAAGGTGGAAGGAAGGCAAAGATTCAATCTTGAAAGAGGGTGTGCCAGCGAAGGTGGTGTGGTATTTTCCTCCAATTCCAAGGTTTAAAAGGATGTTTCGATCACATGAGACCGCTAAGAGTTTGACTTGGCATGCTGCTAGAAAATCAATTGACGGTTATATGTCTCATCCAGCGGATTCCCCGTCTTGGAAACTTCTTGATGATAAATGGCCCGAGTTTGGTAATGAGCCGAGAAACTTGAGATTGGCTCTTTCATCTGATGGATTCAATCCCCACAGTTCTCTAAGTAGCAGATATAGTTGCTGGCCAGTTATCTTAGTTACATATAATCTCCCTCCATGGCTGTGCATGAAACGAAAGTTCATGATGTTGACCTTATTGATTTCCGGTCCTAAACAGCCCGGAAATGATATAGACGTCTACTTGGAGCCTTTGATTGATGATTTAAAATCTTTGTGGGATGGGATTGGAGGAGTGTATGATGCACATAATGGAGAATACTTTACACTCAGAGCTGCATTAATGTGGACAATTAATGATTTCCCCGCCTATGGAAACTTATCTGGTTGTGTTGTTAAAGGATATAAAGCTTGTCCAATATGCGGCGATGATACACCTAGTCACAGGTTGAAAAATGGCCACAAAATTTGTTACATTGGGCATAGAAAATGGTTACCGATCAATCATCCATATAGGAGGCAACGTGCAGCTTTTAATGGGAAACCTGAATATGGCACGCCTCCTGAGCCATTAACCGGAGAAGAAGTGCTGCATATGGTTGAAGATGGTGACAGAGTTTGTTGGAAGAAGAAATCAATATTCTTTGATCTCGAGTATTGGAAATACCTTCCTGTGAGGCATGTCCTAGATGTTATGCACATTGAGAAGAACGTTTGCGATAGTATCATTGGTACATTGCTGGAGATCCCTGGAAAAAATAAAGATGGGATTGCTGCTCGATTAGATTTATTGAACATGGGGGTCAAAACTGATTTGCAACCCGAGTATGGAGAAAGACGTACTCGTTTGCCTCCCGGGCCTTGGAATTTGTCAAGAGCAGAGAAGAGAGAGGTTTGCAATTCTTTCTATGGTATGAAGGTCCCTGAAGGTTATTCTTCAAATATAAAAAATCTTGTATCTTTACAAGATTCAAGACTTCTTGGCCTTAAATCACATGATTGTCATACCTTAATGCAACAATTGCTCCCTGTGGCAATTCGTTCTGTTTTGGAGAAGCCTGCAAGGTATGCAATAACTCGTTTGTGCTTCTTCTTCAATGCTATATGTGCAAAGACTGTTGATGTTTCCAAGCTAGATAAGTTGGAAGAAGATGTAGTAGTTACTTTGTGTTTGCTTGAGAAGTACTTTCCCCCTTCATTCTTTGATATCATGGTTCATCTAGTAGTACATCTTGTCAGAGAAGTTCGTCTGTGTGGGCCAGTATATTTTAGATGGATGTATCCGTTTGAAAGATATATGAAAGTGCTAAAGGGGTATGTTCAGAATCGTACTCGTCCCGAAGGTTGCATTGCTGAGCGGTATATAGCTGAAGAAGCTGTAGAGTTTTGTACCGAGCATTTATCTGATGTTAGTACAGTTGGAGTGCCTTCAAGCCAAAAGATGGGAGTTTCAAAGCCATTATCAGGTTGCACAGTGAGCGTAGTTGATCGGGACCTGTTGAACCAAGCACATCTATATGTCTTGGAGAATACGGAGGAAGTCCTACCTTATATCGAGTACGTATGAGTTTTATTCTTTAAGTTTCCATTTTAAATTATTTCTTATGTTTATCTTATATGTTTGGGATCGTAATACTTGAATTTTGTGTGTCATGTAGGCAACATATGATCCACATCCAGACCGCTTATCCAAAATTTAGAAAGAGAACAAAGTGGTTGCAGGATAAGCACAATAGCACTTTCATTCAATGGCTACGCTTCAAGGTATATGTTATTGAATAACATATTGGACTTTTAATTTTCTTCTTCCTGTGTTAGATTGAATTAAGTTATGATTAATTTGCAGGTTCAAAGTGAACTTAATGAGGAAGACAATCATGGCGTATCAGAAAATTTAAGGTGGCTAGCAGCTGGTCCAAACATGGCAGTGCCATTATATAGGAGCTATCTCATTAAAGGTATTAAATTCAACATCAAGGCACAAGATGATGTGCGGACAACTCAAAATAGTGGAGTTTATTTACTTGCACATACTATGCAAGTTGCTAGTGCCAAGGATAAAAACCCAATTATCTCAAATATGGGTTTCTATGGTGTCATTCAAGAAATTTGGGACCTTGACTACCAAAAGTTTACAATCCCAGTCTTTAGGTGTGATTGGATTGATAATACTTCTGGTCTTGTAGTGGACGAACTTGGATTTACCCTTGTAGATTTGAGTAAAATTGGACATAGGAATGACCAATTTGTTTTGGCTTCTCAAGTCAAACAAGTATTTTTTGTTGACGACCCGATGCATCGTGGTTGGTCGGTAGTGTTATCAATGCCTAATAGAGAATATAATGATGTTATTGGTGATGATGTCTTAGGTGATGTGAGAATTGAGTGTGAGCCATTTACTAGGGGGATGCCAAATGTTGACACATTTGATGAAGTGGTGGTTGAGTTAGGGAGTCAAAATATTCGAGATGGGTGTGAAGATATATGGGTTGAATGATGCTTTATGTAATTGGCAGTGTATGACATTAATTTTGTAATATATTGTAATGTGATTTCTTCACTTTCATTATACAGGTTTTGGCCACAAAACAATCAGTACAAAAATTACTGGTTCCAGATTACAAACACGACGGTTTTGATAAAGAACCGCCATGTAATTCAACATAACACGTCTCCAATCCCATAACACCGACGTCTAAAAGACGAGAACTTTAACCTGAACGTTACAAAAGACGACGTCGTCATGAATTTACCACGTCGCATGTTCTTTCATAAACGAAGTGGAAAAGGATGAATTCACGACGGTATTTGAAATCCATTAAATTTGTCGACGTTAAGATTTATGAATTAGACGACGTTAATTTTTTTAATGAAGACGTATAAATTATTAAACACGACGGTCTTTTTCATGGTACCGACGTTGTATATAAACGACAACGTCGTCCTCATAAATTACTGTGTCGTAATTAATGACCCCATCATTTTTTCCACGTCGTTTATTTTCAAAATATGACGCATAAATTCTGTAATACGGCTCTCATTTATTTGGAACCGACGTTGTTTATTCATTTCAACGTCGTCTCAGTAAATACATACGTCGTAATTAATGAACCTGACATCTATTTCCACGTCATAATTCGTAGAAAAATCGAAGTGGAAAATTTATTTTACGACGGTATTTGAAGTCCATTAAACTTGTCGACGTTAAGATATATGCATTAGACGACGTCAATTTTTTAAATGAAGACGTATAAATTATTAAACACGACGGTCTTTTTCATGGTACCGACGTTTTATATAGACGACAACGTCGTCCTTATAAATTACTGTGTCGTAATTAATGACCCCATCATTTTTTCCACGTCGTTTATTTTCAAAATATGACGTATAAATTCTGTAATACGGCTCTCATTTATTTGAAACCGACGTTATTTATCAATTCAACGTCGTCTCTGTAAATACATGCGTCGTAAGTAATGACCCTGAGATCTATTTCCACGTCATAATTCATAGAAAAATCGAAGTGGAAAATTTATTTTACGACGGTTGTGGGAAATGTTGTGACGTAGTAGGTGTCAATAACGTCGTCTATTATTATTGTAAAGACGTCGTATTTATATTTGTCGTTAAATATTTATTTAACGGCGTCAAGTTTAAGTTCTCGTCGTTGTATGTTTATCTTGCGGCCATGTTCTGTTAATATATGTCATCTGTTTCCTTTTTAACGACGTTTTTTTGTTGGAGTTGGTCGTCTATTCTCATCCTCGACCCTTTTTTTTATGTCTTTTTGCAGCACAAAGACGTCGGTTTTTATTTTTTGATGACGTTTTTTGTTTTAACAACGACGGTTATTCACCGTCGTGGTTTGGTTATGGAAAAGATGTCGGTGGATTCCACGACCATTTGAAAACATAATACACGACGGTGATTTACCGTCGTGTTTTTCCTTTTTTGTAGTAGTGATATTTGGCTCGACACGACTTGAAAAATAAGAAAAGCCCGATAGGCCCGGCCCTAACCTAAAATTTAGGGTATGTAACCTAATCTATGGTTTGGAAAAACACGTAGTATAATTACACACATGAAAAATAATTTATTTTTGTGTATGTGCATATAGAACATAAAAGAATTGGGCTTTAGTTGTATTTTGTTTGTATATAGAATATAATGCCCTAAACTTTACATGTACTTTGTTGTTAACTTTTCCAAACTTAATTTTATGGGCAATTCTTCTGAGGCAAATAGGATTTTGTATGCCACCATTAACTGACTTATTAAATAGTGATAATGTTATGCGAAAGGGAAATTGTGTTGTGGATAAGTACTATATAATCATTCTATTAGTATCTTAACAATTTTACCTTATGTTTTTCTTTTTCCTTATAGTTCAAAGATATATATATATATATATATATATATATTTTCTAAACATCATTTTACCTTATGTTAGGTCTAGTCCGAAGGGTAGGCCCAAGTCGAGTCCTTTGAAACCTCAGTTTGGCCCAAAAAATTAATTAAAAAAAGCCAATAAAGTTCGGCCCAAACCTAAAATTTTGGGCAGGCACATACCACCCTTTTTTTTCATTTAATATGCCTTTTTCTTTCACATTTTCATTTAACTATCATGGAGAATTATTGAAGAATTATTCGGTAAGTATATCTTAAAATCTTGCATTTTTCTCCTTATAGTTCAAATATATATGGGGTTAGTATAAGGGAAGTTGAAAATTCTCATCTATTGTCCTTAGGTGCATGTAGGATGATTAAAATAATCTAAGTATGCTTAGCACCTTTGGTTATATGTTTATTACTTGGGTATTGTTTTCACTCTTAGGTTTTGTTTCACACACTAAAAGTTAGGGTCGGGCCTATCGGGGCTTTTTAAAAAATTTCGGGTTAGGGTCAGGCCTAATACACAATCACCCTTTAATCAATAAATTACATGAGTACTCAATCTTCCATCAATAAATCCCATCAGTATTCATTGTTCCATCGAGAAGTCAAAGGCACTGCTAGTAGTCCAATTCAAACCCTAAGACTAAGAGTTCAAAATCCTAACAATGAGAAAATAAAGAACGAAGGGATATGCAGCATCCAAATATAGAATAAAGGGATATGCAGCATCCAAATATAGAATGAAGGGATATGCAGCATCCAAATATAGAACGAATGGATATATGCAGCCATTAACTGAGTATTTACAGAGTCATCACCAAGTGTGGAATGGCAATTCTATCGTGGATAATTATCGAAGTATCATTCGGTAAGTATATCTTAAAATCTTGCTTTTTTTTTCCTTATAGTTCAAACATATATTAAGTTAATATAAGGGAAGTTGAAAATTCTCATCTACCGTCCTTAGTTGCATGTAGGTTGATTAAAATAATCTAAGTGTGCTTAGTACCTTTGTTATATGTTCATCTCCTTTGGTTTTGTTTTCACTCTTAGGTTTTGTTTCAAACCCTCAAAGTTTTCACTCTTAGGTTTTGTTTCACACCCTTAAAGTTAGGGTCGGGCCTATTGGGCCTTTTTAAAAAAAAATTTGGTTTGGGTCGGGCCTAATACACGATCACCCTTTCATCAACAAATCATATGAGTACTCGACCTTCCATCAACAAATACTATCAATATTCATTATTCCATCACGAAGTCAAATTTGTATTCAACCTTCCATTAACAAATCCCATCAATGCACATCATTCCATTGAGTAGTCACATGAGTACTCTTTAACACATCAATTAAGGTATAATAGGAGATACTCTTTTCCCCTTCATGCCTTCATGAGACTTCCAGGATTGCAAAGCTTGGATGACGACTATAAATCTTTCGCGAGAAGGAATACTAACATCAAAACAACCATTAAAAAATCCAAGTATGCTATAGCTTTTGAGTCCGTTTATGACCAAACAAGTATTAAGCATGAAGATGGTTATCAAAATGATGTCATGGGAGTGTGTACTTACTCAGAAAACATTGTACATCATATCTGTAAAATCTTGACCAAGAACAACCAAAATCCTTTGGTATGCACATCACACTAATTACTTTGTAAATTTCTTAATACAAATACATTAGATAGAAAGTATATGTAACATATTTGTTTTTGTAAGAAAGAACATGAAGTAGAAGAAGAGTTTACTTCATTGTTCCCGGAACAACTCATAGATTTATGGTTTCTTTGTTCACAAGAAGATTAGCGTTGGTCCTTCCTTATCATTAGGTAAGGTATCCCACATAATGCTTTCTTTTTTCTTTTCTCTTTTTCCCTTCTAATTTTAAGTCCTCAAATTTTTTTTAGTTAGTGTCGCAGCAGAATCTTGATGATCATCAATTGTTATCTATTTGTAGAAGAAAAAACATATTCAATTGTTAAGTGTGCGGTACATATACACACCACGATCACCCTTTTGGCCCGTTTAGGTCCATATTTAGCTCGACCTGGCCTAAAAAAAAAGGCTCAATAGGCCCGACTTAATCCAAAATTTTGTTGGCTAAGAACCCTAATCCCTGGTTTGAAAAAACACCTAGCATAATTCTACGCATGAAAAATAATTTGTTCTTACATATGTGTATACATAAAAAATTGGACCTTAGTTGTATTTTGTTTGTATATAGAATACAATGCCCTAAACTTTACATGTATTTTGTTGTTAACTTTCTCGAACTTATTTTTTCGGGCCCTTAGCCATTACTGCATTGTTCTTCTTAGGAAAGTCATTTATCGACATAAATAGTACTTTGGGGGTGTGAAACTAAACTTAAGAGTGAAAACTTTGAGGGTGTGAGACGAAACCCTAAGAGTGAAAATTTTGAGGATAGGAAACAAAACTCTAAGAGTATGCCTGATATAACCTGCCTTCTACCTTGACTCAATATCTCAAAGAAAACAATGATATTATTTCTTAACGAAGAACCATAATACGATTTCTCAACTAACTCCTCAATACTAGGGGTGGGCATCAATCCGGCCGATCCGATTACACCGGCCGATCCGATTATATTGGTTTGGTTTGGTTCGGTTTTGACCAAAGAAAAAGTCAACAGTTTGAAAAACCGATCCGAATCGGGTTGGTTTGGTTCAGCTGCGGTTTGAGCGTTTTTGAAACTATCCTAAACCAAACCGAACCGATATAACTCGATTTAATATTAATTTTATTTAATGTACATGTGTCAAACAACAATTGGTTAGTAGAATGGCATATTATGTACCCTTTCACACCTAATTGGACCCCAAAACAAAACAAAACCAAGAAAACCCTCCACTACACTCACATTTGAAGCCTCTCTCTTCTCTACAACTAAAACTCAAACCTCATTTGAAAAAAAAACCCAAGCGAAGTAGCCGCCAGATCTCATTATAAGCCTCAGCACCTCCAAGTTGTTGACCTCATCTCTTCCTTCTTCGAAAACCCAGTTGTACCGCCTGTATCTTCCTCTTAATTCGCAGCTGCAAAACCATGTCTGAGATACTCAACTGCAAAACCATGTCTGAGATACTCAATGGGGCTTGGAGAAAATAGCTCATACCACTTAAATCCCACCCTCTTTGAACTAAGGTTTGTTTCAATTCTTGAATCATACCCAGTTTTTGTTTTTGTTTTGTTGTCTTACTCTGCTTTGTAAGATGTCAATTAATCAATTTGGTTTTGAAATTTCTAATTTGATTTGTATTAATTAATTATTTGTATTTATGAAAATATGGGATTGGGTCTATCAAGGTGTGGGAAGAGCTGAGAGAATTGGGTTATGGAAGAATAAATTATTTGTCTTTTCATTGCACTAGTTTCCAAAAGCTATTAATTTTTTTATTATTAATACCTCACTTGCATGGTCCCTATGTTGTAGATTTTGTATTCAATCAGAGAGATGATTTCTGGAACGAGGCCATTAAACTTGCTGATTTGCACCACCTCAATGTGGTAGCTTCTATGGTGTTGTGCTTGATAGGCCGGGAGGTTTTGTGTCAACAGTGACAGAGTATATGGTTAATGGCTCTCTCAGAAATGCCTTGCAGAAGAATAAGAAGTAATGTGTTTGTTTGGCTTTTTGTTCTTTGCATTAATTTGATAAAATCAGAATGAATGTTGCAGTTGATTAGTTGGTATGTAATTTCGAATTGTATTAATCAAGTGGGTATTGAAATTTTTTTGTATTTGTATGAAAATATGGGATTGTATGTTGAAGTTTGTTGCTAGAAGTTTGGATGAACTTTGATGAAAATGTTTATGTTTGTTAGGAGCAAGTTCAGTTTTGGGATTATTTGATGGAATATAGATGTTAACAGGTTTTGTGTTATTATAAGCATGTTTTCTTTTATGCCTAAACTGGCCGAACCAAACCACACCAAACCGGATATGAATGGTTTGGTTTGGTTCAGTTTTCATTTTGATTTTAGCTCAAACCAAACCACACCGGTCCGTAAAAGTTTAATTGGTTTAGCTGTGGTTTGAGGGTGAAACCGGACCAAACCGGACCATGCCCACCCCTACTCAATATAGACTCTCTTAGTTAATTTAGAGTTAACCTAACCAACTCTCAACTAACCATAGCCTAACTGATGGTTAACAACTAACTATAGTGCCGATTCAGATAGAGATTCCTATCAATGCATGTAAAATGGGACGGGCCAAAGTAATCCTATCTAAAATAGACTAAGCCCAGGTCCTACCCAAGGGCCAAAAAGTACATGTCATATACCTTTAAAAATATGTTTTATTTTATTTTTTATTTTTTGGGTTATTAAGGAAGCATCTTAATGATGATCATCAACAACATATGGTTGTAGATTAACGTGAGGCAACAACATAAAGAAGTATTTGATGCTTAGGTAGCTTGGAGACACAAATGTGAATGCATCCTTTTGAAACCTAAGGGGCACATGTTTCTCTTTATTCCTTTTTCATATTGATTTCTTGGAGTGGTGAGTGTTGTTATTTAGGCCTCGTTTGGTTCATGGAAAAGGAGATTTAGGGATGGGAAATCAATTGTTTTCCCATGTTTGGTAAGTCCAGGCATAAGAAATCGTTGCTTGGCCCATGGGAAAGTAGGGGAAAAAGTAAAGTCATCCTCCCAACTTGGGTTAAGTTTGGGAAAATGAGCCAATATTAAATTAAAAAATTCATGACCATTTTGTCCCTATTAACAATTTAGAATTACAATATATCATTAAATGCATTTTTTTATTTGATTTAATATGGGTATAATTGAAAATTTATACAAACTTCGTTTTCCTTTCCTACTGAAAACAAACATGGGAAAGGAAATAAAGTGATATCTCTCGGTTACTTTCCCAACATTACAAAATGTGGAAAAGGAATCTTCCATTTCCCAGGGAAATGACATTTGAAATTCCCATCAAATTCTTTCGGTGAATCAAACGGGGCCTTACTACTTTAGAAGTAAATGGTTTAACTGCTACTAATTAGTCTTATGGGATGATGTGCATTGTGGATGTTGAATGTTTATGCAGATGTAAGGTAAGATAATGCAAGGATTAACTAGATGAAGAATCCCGCATCCCGCATAAAAATACCACATATGTCTGCCTTTGTTTTGACTAATGTATTAAATATCGGTGGTTTCAAAAATATCGAGATGTGAAGTCCTGTATTTTAAAATCATACACACACACACACACACACACACATATATATATATATATATTAATAATTTAGGAAATCAAATGTTTGGCTATCTATATAGGTTTATAAGTTATAATTTTGTTTATTTGATTATACATTTATATTGGTTATAATAATAATATATATATAGTTATCTGGCCACATAGTTGTTACTTTCATGATAATTATTAGAATAATACTATTATAAAAATACTCATTCGTTTGATATATAATTGGATTTGTAAAGGGATGCCACATACAAAGCCTTATCACTTAAGGTGATATTTACATCAAAACTTAACCATATGCACCACCCTAGTTTCTTCACAAGTATCTACCTAAGATGACTAAGCTTTTGTTTAAAGCATGAGCTGCTGGCATTAGGAGAAAGTTGGATAATCTTTGAGTCAAACATATCACCAAACCTATATTCCACCAATCAAAAGACCATCAGTTGCCGCCTTCTGCTACTATAAATATAACCATTTCCTTAATTTGTTTTTACAACATGCATGGTAGTGCATGATAGAAAGTGATAGCGAGAAGAAAGAAGAGGAAAAATATTAGAAAGTGTAGAACAAGAAAGTCATTAAAGGAACTCGAGGTGTTGGACTGTAGAGTTATCTACGTTGTAAAAATATTGGAATCAAGGTAGGGGTTTCTTAGGGGGCCTTTTACAGAGATTGATTTAATTAAATTCCGTGGGCATTATATTATGCGTAGTACTGTTTGATTTACTTTCCTTGTATTGGGTGTTTACGTACTCTTAACTATTTGAACAATGTGAGCATAATTATATATATGCATTGGTGATGTTTTAAATGTCTACATTGTTGTGAAGGGCATAATTATATCATGTCATGGAATTTGGCTAGAATTCTGGGGTTGAGAAAATAATGGTGGAAAAGAGGGTAATGAAAATAATCTTTTGTGTAGTTGAGTCTAACTCTTGGCAGGTATCAAGTCTCAGGGATCCCATAGTGCACATGGTTTTTTGGGTGATTCGGGACTGGCGACAGGAAGTTAGACAATATGGCTAACAAAAGGGGAATTATGGGATGATTGAAATGGGTGTTAGTCATATAAATGGGCATTCGGGACCAAGTGATATAAGCATGGTATGGGACGTGCAGGTCTGCTTGTCCAGTTATATGAATTAACAAGATTAGATGAAGAGCATTCATGCATTGTTATTAATAATGTGATATTTGGCTGTGTGATTATATGTTACTTAATTTAATTATATCAATTTACCGTGAAAAGGTTTATGTCCCTACTGAGCTGTGGTTTCGCTCACCCTCTAATAGATTTTGCAGGTACTGAACCTGAAATCTAGAGCTTGTGATGATTTTGGCATATCTATAGAGTGTATTGTGTACATAGCTTGCGGATGAATAATGAGCTACTCTTTTAGTGAACTCTTGAGTAGTTCTAACTTGTAAAATAATGTAAAATTTTTAAGACTTCAAATGTTGTCGTTTCCGCTGAATATTCTATGTGAAATATTTATTTTATTTATTTAAATGTTTCTTCACATTTTAGTTATAGTTTTTATTAAATTCTATAATTAATGTGTGAATCACGTCTTAACCCAAGGTTACGTAAATCCGTGGGTTGGGGCATGACATGAGAGTCCCAAAACAAGGAAATTTTGATAACAATATCAATATCGGTAGAAATTGAATAAAAATAATGAAAATAGTTTTAAAATATGAAATTTCGAGACATGTTTATTTAATCAATTATCTACTAGTTTAACAAAAGAAATTTATAAAACCACACGGTGAGCTTGTGTGATTGAGATTACATATAATGTCCACTGACAAACTTTGTTACTTATAGAATTTGCTAACTAATTGTTGGTTTTTGATACAGACACCCAATTTCATTTATAATTAAGTTTAGTTTATTTATTTATTTTAATGGATGAACAAGAGAAACTTTGAAATTTTTGTGAGAAAATAATAAGACATTAAGTATTTAAATATAAACAAATTAAGGCTTTTTAGGACCAATGGTCCCTCAACTTAGATTTGCATTTTCATCCCTCAATTCACAAAATGATTGTGAAAATTATGAGAAAATATGGAATGAGATATATATATATATATATATATATATATATATATATAAGGCCATTGAGTTGGCCAAATCAACATGTGAAGGCCAAGTTGGCCTTCAGGAAATTTTAACTAAGCAAACCGTAAGGTCATCTTATATATACATATACATGTATATATATGAAAAGTTTGTTTTGTGCAAGTGTTTTAACACTTGATATATATATATATATATATATATATATATATATAAAAGCTAAATAGTGAACAAACTTCAGCCACAAAATCACGCCAGCACACCCAATATTCCTTTGCAACTTGAAGACCCAACCATCCATCCTCACAACAGCAAACCTAGCCACACCTCCATCTCGAAAACCAACAAAGTCTGCTTGCCCGACCAGCTCTCACACACCTTCATCCAAAATCACATCCTAACCACCTTGACCTTTGTAAAAAGGCATCCGGGTAGTGAGACCATTTCAGATTTTTCTTGTCTTGGCCTCTTAGAATTGGGTTCCGCCTCTACTTGGAGTTGGGTTCCACCTTGACCTCAGACTAAATTTTAGACCACACCCAAACACTATCCAATTGTTTTTTTGCTATGATTGTTCGATTTTCGCATTTGTTCGCTAACAATTGGATCGATGGAAGCCATGTTTTCCCCATATTTGCCACATTTTTGCATTTGTTTCAAGTCTAGATGAGGTCAGTTTGATGGTAGCGCTTCTTCACGTAGTGGTAGTGTTCATTTAGACTTACGAGTTGTTTTAGGCCATCTACAACCCAAATGAGGCTAAACCTAAATTTCACCCTTTCAAAATACAATTCTTCATGTATTGCCCAGACTCAAACAATTTTTTTCTCCAACCCTGAAGACGCAAAATTTTGTTAAATTGTTTAAGAATGATTAACCTCTATTTTTTTTTGGTCGTTAATTTTTCTTGACATTATATTTTTTTTTCAACATTCGTAATATAATTTTCTAAATATTTTAACCTTAAAAAAATCTAAATTCTAAAACATAATATACTTCTTCTGTATTTAAATTAATAATAATATTTTTACCGCTGTATTTAAATTTGAACCGTTGGATCTAGTTACATTAAATCCCAGTCATTAAATTAATATAGGCGTTTGTAACAATTAAAAAAAACAAAATAGCATGTCAAATTAATATAGGTGTTGGATCTAGTTATACTAAGTGGGATTCACTATTATACCCAATATAGGAGCTCAAATTATTAAAAAAATCATATATGAAATGGACTTTAGAAACACACCCAAAGCCCATTTACAACATAACAAAAAGGCTTTTAACTTCTTTTAAATTACAAAATTGCCATTGATTTCTTAAAACAAACCCAACCCCAAAACCTTATAAAAAAAAGCCCAAAACATTCAATAGGGCATCAAAGTAATTTAATAATCAAAATTAAATTCAATAGGGTCAGTTATCATTTTTTGGGTTCTTTTTTTTTAATATAAATTAAATGGTTTAGGGTTTATCTATAGTATTAGTGCTAAGAATGAGTATATAACTAAATATCTCTTATATTAAATCCCAGGCATTAGTTTAATATAAGCATTGAAAGGTGTTATCACATGAGCATGGGGTCCACCATACAATGGGCTGGAATGATGTCTGCGCATGAGGCTTGTGGGCTCCACCAATTTTTGATCCAGGCAATAGACAAGGCGGAATAGGGCCTAGGTTTTTGACCAGACTGCATTTTTGGCCTGTTCGTGTACATAGTTGGAGAAGCTTTTCAGGCTAAAAACCCAAATTTTGGGTTTGGCCTTATGATTTTTGTTATTTTGGGTTTTCTGGGCCTGCTTGAAATCATGTTTAATTGTAGTGATGTGAGCTATGTAGTTGTTTGTGCGATTTTTGTTCGATTTAATTTTGTTAATCTTTTGGAGTTTGACGATTTAAATATGATGTTGATGTTTAAACTGTATTAGTGAAGTTTATCTAATGAAATTATGCTTTGATGAAAAGTAAAATAAATAAATAAAAGCTAATTATATTTTTTAATACAAGCGGTAATCAAAGAGAGGGAGTTTCTAGTATATGAACCCGCAAGCCTAACCTCCTCTTTCACAAGGCCATTACTCTCGCAATCTCAAGCATATATAGCATTTTGAATGGCTTAGATTCCGAGGCTTTTCCTATAGCAATGGCCTCAAGCATTTAACAATCCCTCCTTCGTTGGCACTGCTACAATTCTTTCATTTCCTTTCTTTTCTTCATTGATCGTCAACATATCAATGGATAGATTTTGTGCGAATCTCACCACAAACACTCTTTTCCATTTTTTCCTCTTTTGGGATATTAATGGGTTGCCTACGTAGGAATTGAACAAGAGTGAAAAAAGAAAAAAGACAATAATGTTGGGGGAAGCAAAGGGGACAAAAACAATTATGTTGAAGTTGTTTAAAATGTCCACTACCGTGTACCTTTACACCAAGTACTTGTGATAAATGGACAACTCCTCACCGCCTCTCTTTCTCGAATACAAGATTGTGTCTTTTCGGTTTTAACAATGATATGCATGATTCTGTTTGTACCCAATTTTGGTACGGTTTGGATCAGGTGAGAACGCTTATGTGCGAACGTTACGTGAGAACACCATTGGATCTAATCTAACGGCTGCATCAAAAGCAATTGTAAGTGTAAGTGTTGTATTAGAACGACACCCTCTTCTCTCTCCTCTCGCCAAAACGTCGAGTTGGAAACAGACGTCCCCTCCAAAACAGACGTCTCCTCCAATCCAGGTGTTCATTTTGTTCAAGGTGGCCAATTTTTTTATCAGCTTTGATTGAGCAAGACCAATAACACTGAAAAGAGAGAGCCCCTGTTATTCCTTATTCAATTCCAGGAAGAACACAGAAGTATTAGCCCTCATTTTTTTTGGGTTTCTCATTCAGGCGAAAGAAAGTGTTCGTGTATTTTATATTATCATCTTTGTGGTTCGGTCTTTCTGGTTGGCACATTCGTCAATCCTTGACCAACGTCTTGAGTTGGAAACTAGTGACTGCGACCATTTTGCTGTTCTCTTGGTTTTGAAATCCTTGATCAAGGTCGAAATAGGGGTTGAGGAAGAAGAAAAGTGTTTGGGGTTGACGTACAAATCTAAAAGGCTGACATTGTCATATTTGTAGAAATTTTGAAGTTGGAAATGACTCACGAGGTAAGTGATATACTGTATTTGTCAAGTTTATTATTGGACATAAGCATGAGTTACATTAGTTTGTATGCAGGTCTTTAATATTTCATCAAAGAATCATTTTCGTATCACATGTTAGTTAACATATATATTTTAAAGATCTTTATACTGTATTTGTCAAGTTTATTATTGGGCATAAGCATCAGTTACATAATTTTGTATGTTGGTCTTGAATATTTCACCAGAGAGTCATTTTCATATCATATGTTAGTTAATATATATATCTTTTGAAGCTCTTTACACTGTATTTGTCAAGTTTATTATTGGGCATAAGCATGAGTTGCATTAGTTTGTATGTAAGTCTTTAATATTTCACCAGGGAATCATTTTCATATCATATGTTAGTTAATATATATATTTTAAAGCTCTTTGAAAGCATGAGCCAATGTTGGTATGATAGTGGTGAATTCAGGGTTAAATTGCAAGAACTGTGCAATGGAGTGTGAAGGACAGGTGACACCGAAAGTAAGGTCAGAGTTGAAACCAAAATTGGGACTTGAATTTGATTGCTGCGACGATGTGTTCAATTTCTATAATATGTATGCTGTGGAAGCCGGATTCGGCATTCGGTGTTCTACAATGAGGATGTGCACAATGACAGAAGAGGTAACAAGGAAGGAATATGTATGTTTTAAATAGGGGTATGCATTGACAAGCACTGTTAGTCATAAGAGAAGACGGCGAGGTTGTACTCGAACTGGTTGCAAGGCTAAACTTGCAATATTGGAGATGAAAGACAAGAATAAGTACATTGTTGTAGGATTCAATGAGGTACACAACCATAACATGACCACAGTTGATAAAGTCCATCTATTGAGATCTCACCGTAACTTAACAGAGTCTATAAAGGCCTATAGTGCAGATACGAGCAAAGTTAATATTCCGGTACATAAACAGTTAAGCCTTCTTGAGGTGCAAGTAGGGGGATTGGAAAATGTTGGGTTTGTTAAGATAGATGTCTATAATTATCTAAGGGACGTGCGTGGAGAGGTGATTGGCCATGATGCATAGCTGCTTAAGGAGCATTTTATGGCTATGCAAGAAAAGAATGAACCCTTTTATTTCAAGATGGAGCTAGATTCGAAAGGAAGGATGGGTAATGTTTTCTAGTCAGATGCAAGGTCAAGACGAGCTTATGGGTTTTTTGGAGATGAGGTGGTATTTGATACGACGTTCAACACGAACCGCTATGGGATGGTCTTTGCGCCTTTGTTAGGCGTTAATAACCATCAGCAGACAGTGTTGTTTGGTCGTGCATTCCTAACTAGTGAAACCACAGATTCATTTGTATGATTGTTAGAGGAATTCAAGAAAACCATGCCAGGTGAGCCACCCAAAATGATCATGATTGATCAAGATGCAGCCATGTCAAAGGAAATTGTTGTAACTCTCCTGACAACAATCCATAGATATTGCATATGGCATATCTTGAATAAGAATACAGAGAAACCCGGCATTGAAGAATGTTTTTCGGAAATGAACAAATGCATATGGGGTATGGACAAGAAAGAAGAATTTGATGCGAAATGGGAGGAAATCATCACAAACAATGGGCTGCAAGACCATGCGTGGCTGAGCTCAATTCATGCTATGCGGGAGAATTGGGTTCCATCATATGTAAAACATGTGTTTTTGGCTGGGATGTCAAGTAGTCAACGGGCCGAAAGCTGTCATTCATTTTTCAAACAATATATTAATCGAAAAAATACATTGATGGAATTCATTGTATGTTTTGAGAGAGCTCTTGCTTCACAAAGACACAAGGAGTTAATGGCTAATCATGTTGATTACAATGAAAAACCTCCACTGCCATTTCAAACACCAATGCAACATCAAATGGGACATATTTACACTCGGGAAATTCTGGAAATATTTGAGAGGGAAGACTTCAGAAGTCTTTTATGCTTGTTCGAACTTGTAGACGAAGATGAGATGCACTGCAGATACAAAGTGAGTGAGCGGGTAAATCCGGGGGTGACACGGATGAAGGAGCTTGTGCATGATAAAGATGCCGATAAAGCTTATTGCAGCTGCAAAGGTTTTGAATTTTGGGGTATTCCGTGCCGACACTTCCTAGCATTCTTAAGAATGAAGCAAGTTGAGCACTTGCCAGACAAGTACATATTGAAATGATGGCTTCAAAGTGCGAAAAGCGGTGTAATATATGATAAGAATCACAAAGAAGTTAACGATTGCGTTGATGGTTTGCTTTTGGTTAAGAGATCGAAAGTTTGCAAAGTTGCAAGTGAGTTGATTGATTCGGCTTTGTTGTGTGATGAAGGTTTTGAGTTGCTGGAAAAATCTTTTGAGGACATTCGTGGGAAGCTTACAACGTTGGTGTCATCAAGAGCTCATGTCGAAGAACCTAATGGAGATGTCGGAACTAGTTATCCCCAACTTAGAATCAAAGATCCACATCGAGTGAAAGTAAAAGCGCGTGCGAAAAGAGTTAAAGGAGAAAATGAGAAAGCAGCGCAACGACATAAACGTCGGTGCACTGAATGTAGGAAGACTAATCATGATAGACGGAGTTGTCCAAAACTTGCGAGCCCGTAAGTGAATATGTGTTATATTGTGCTTTGAAATTTATGTTGTTGATGTTTATTATTTTTTTTTCTGATGTGGCAGCTCTTCATCTTTCGACACAAAACTTGGTGGTCCAGTTGGTTAGAATTTGCAGCCCACTCAGAGCACGCAGGACAGTGAACCTACTATGACAGAGTCATTTATGCAAGAGTTTGATTTCACGTTTGGTCCCGTAGTTTGAGCACTTATTGATACTTATTTACATGTTTTTGAAAGTATCTGGAAGCTTTAGTGAATCTTAGGTAAATGCCTCATATCCATTGATACTGAACTATGGTTTATTATTAAACACATAACTATCTGGAAGAGTTTGATTTTATTTATGGTCCCGGAGTTTTAACATTTATTGATACCGATTTACATATTTTTTGGTCGTGAATGGCACCATTCTTTCAATGCGTAACTCGAAGTTTCGGATCCATCTTTTCTTGAAACCATGACTATGTGTCAGTAAGAGAATCTTGAAACAATCACTATGTCTCTATAAAGTCTCAACCAACGAATATCTATGTAGAGAATCTTGAAACAAATGGTCTCCCCACCGACAATGAATTAAACAAAAAATTGTGAGCACTATTACGAAATGAACGCTTCTAATCCGGAAGTTAGTGATTGAACTCTAGGTTTGATAGCAGTGTAAAACGAAATAATAAGCTACATGTAAGCATGATCAGGCATTAAAACAGTAAGCATGATCGGGCACACACATTTAAACACTAACCCAGATCGGGCATTAACAAAAACAAACAACTGCTAAGGGACTGCGTACGGATTGATTTAGCTATCACCAGTCATTATCGTTGCCTTTTGCTGGTTGGTGACCTTGCTCTATTGGGTGTGCACCGCTGGAGATGATTTCCTGTGCAGCAGACGGGGTTATGGCATCCCAGTCAATATCTTTGTGGACATCTATAGCGAACCGTCGGAATTTCTCAAAACCTTGGTTGAAAGCCACAGACATTGCCTGGCCTTGGTTGTCGCCTCCTTTGTGGATGCTCAAAGATTCATACGTAGCATCCTCCTCTATCATATGCAAATCCTCTGCTATGTGCTTTCTTCTTTGGGCACGAATTCTCTGCTTCTCTTTTCGGTAACGGGCTTTGTTAACTTGCCGAGTCAAATAAGCCAACTTCTACTCAGCTCCGACACACTTTTGAGTCCAATAATGGACCAAGGAAGAGTTGTGTTCCAGTTTGTTCTTCATATCATTTATTTCCACAGCGGGATCATCGGAGTCCCCCTCGTTTGCGGAGGAGGTTGGAAGAGGCAGCGGTGGTGGTGGGGACCTTGGATAATCAGGGGCATATTCCCATGAGCCATCAGAGTCCCCCTAATTCACTTTGCTGCTTGAACTGGCAGACATGTTGACAAAATCGTCAGAATGGGGGATTCGGCTGAAGGTTTGTATGCAAACAAGACGACTGGAAAGAAGAAAAGAGAGATTAAAGGCATGAGTAGCCCATAGGTATAAAAGAACGTTTATATATTATGTAAGGAAGTTTTCCATTTTGTTTTTTCTCCTTTTGTCCCATCACTTTAATATATATATATATTTTTTTTAAAGTAATCAGAGTATTTGATTTAGTTAATCACAGGAGCCTCACATGATTAGTAAAAATGTTAGCACACACTTGAATTTTGATTTATCAAGTTTGAATGAGTTCGTAGCAATTTGCAAAAATTTTTCCCCATTTTTGTATATTTAGTTATGAATTTGGTAAGAAAATAGCAATATTCATTTAAATTCACACAGAAAGGAAGGATGTGGCAATGGCCACTGGCGTACACGTGTGCACCTACTAAGAGGGATGCGGTCAGCTATCGCCATGTGTGTTATTTCTTTATGTTTTAAATTTTGTAATGCAAAATGATTTAAAAAATGGTAATAAATATGAGAAAAATCAAAAAATTGCCCGGAAAATTGCTTCAAACTCCTTGTGCAGTTACAAAACTGGGGGAAGCTATAAATCATCCAAAGTGATTATGAAAACTTAATTTCGTACTTAATTTCATCTGATGTGACAATATAGAGTGTACACTCCATCTTTGGAATATGGTGATAACTTGCCTTCCTTTGAACCGTAACATTATAGTTTGCAAAAATTAGAAGTGTACTTCCTTAATGTTCATTATCTAATTTATAACAACACAAGTATCAGTTTCATTTGCTTCATATATAATTGTTCGGAAAAATATTTCTATATTTTCTCCTTTCAATTGACAGACACAATATGGTTCTTGTTATTTCATTGCTAAAATTATATATTTGAAACCAATAAGCAAACCTCTAAAATGCCAAGTTACGAACATAATTAGCTACCATATAAGTGATCAAATAAATGATCAAACCTCAAAACTCACCCAATTACTTAAAAAAGGGGGAAACAAAAGCAGACTTCCAAATAAATTTATTCAGCACTGTATTTACTAATATATTTTTCTGCATAGCTACATTATTTTATTCAAATGACCCAAAATGGAAACACACAAGAGCATTTACCTCATATATAAATATGCTATGAACATACAGAGTATCGACTGAGTTTTATATTTTATATCAGTAGATTATATTGTATACAAATCTTAAGCCACAGTACTTATTTATTTAGTTAACTTCCAACATATGTATAAACATTGTTATATTGTCTTCTAAGTATGTATTCTATATATTCATTATGTTGTCTTACTGCTCTTTTTTCTTCTCAACATAGTAGTTATATAATTGGTTTTTTCTTCCCTAATGGGCCGGGCCATGGAAATGGCATACCCACCCCCGATTCAACCCATTGTCATCCCTAAACGAACGAGATAAAGCCAACCCTCCATTACTTGATTACTATGTGACATAAATACCTGGATTATCAACAAATCCACCTCTATTGTTTCTATTCCATGCCTTTTAGGCGTTATAAAATAACACAAAGAAATATGTGATCAGAAAATAATATAAACAAACTTCATAAAAGCACAACAATTTATGTAGACAGAAGTATGCTTAAAAAACTGAAAATAGTTTCCCCATTTGCTTACGGTTGTCCTTTACATCTTATAGTTGGATAAATTACCTAAGAACTATGAACACTTCAAACCACATTTTTACACCTTTAAGAGCCCACACAAAATGCCAAAAAATGTACTCAAAATGAACCACACATTTGTTCCGAACAAAATACTGACAACCCCCAAAATGAACTTTATCCAGGGACGGTTTACTCCATGGCAATCCCGTCCCAGTTATAGCTTGGGACAACACATCTTGCAAACTCGCGGAATAGGTCAAACCCTTTGCGTGCTTCTGCTTCCCTCATCTGCACAGACTCATTCGAAGTACTGAACCTTCAAACACCTTTTCCTTTTGCAAGCCAAACCGTCACTTTCATTCTTTGGACTCATCGAAGGTGGAATTTCGCTTTCTTTTTTTCCTTCCCCAATGTTTCTTCATACCATCTTAGACGTATCTTCAGGCATTTGATTTCCATGATCAACGCATCATACCTCATCTTGCCAATTCGAGCTACATCATCGTGGTCCTCAGATGAAAAGTTTATGGATTTCGCAGCTCCATCAGCAACATCTTCAGTTTTATTATTCCTCTGTGACAAAGGTTCTGTATTTTTTGCTGGTATTGTTATAAGTATGGGGGGGGATTTTTGTAGGGGAACCCATTCTGAGTTTAGGCTTGTTTGGAGCAAGTGGAGGTGCAATGGGAGGTAAAATACTCTTACATTGGTATTTATAGAGCAGTCCCCATTTTCATTTTACCCGCCAAAATGCCAATGTTGACTTCGAGTGGGGAGCTGCAACTTTAGTTACCTTGAGAACTGGTGATGTCATATTTGCATTATTTATATCATATACAATATTTTAATATTCTTTACCCTTCGTATTTAGTATCATATTTGCGAAGATGAAACTGTTGAGTTGGTCATGTTCAAATGTAAGTTACCTTCACAACTTGTGATGTGATATTTGCATTATAAGTACCACAAGCGCATTTTTTTTGTTTTTTTACTGGTGATATGAGTTCATATTTAGTATCATATTTCAGAAGATGAAATTGTTTACTTGCTCATGTTCAATTCAGATTACCTTCATAACTGGTGATGTCATAAAACATTGTTGTCATTTTCTTTACTGTTAATGGTGCGTTCATATTTAGTATCATCTTTTATAAGATGAAATTCTTTACTTGCTCATGTTAAATTCAGATTACCTTCATAACTGGTGATGTCATAAACACTGCTTTCATTTTCTGTACTGTTAATCGTGCGTTGATATGATATTTTGTTTCATATTTGGCTGTTAAATTATTCACATGCAACGAATTTCACCTCCATAAGTAGCGATGTGATATTTGCATAATCATTATCATAAAAAGTACATTTAATTTTTTGACTGCTGACGTTGATTAGTAGTATCATAAATGCGAACACGCACGAGGTGTACATAGGCATGGATCCGTGAGAAGACCAATTTACCGCCAAAACCTGCATCATCGAGGTGTGTGAACTGTCCTTTCAGTCACACCAATTGGGAAACGAAGCCAATAATACATGATCTAAACCCAATGTTGTCTTCATCCATAGTTTAGGTGACGATGGTTCGTTCCAATATATACCTTTCTTCCTCATTTGTCCAGACACACCGTTCATTATTCCTCCACATACCTTTTGCACTCTCTCTTCTCCAACAACCCAGATGGACATCCCAGCCGAAGCATGGTTTAAGGTGCTGCTTTTGGTTGCAAAGCACTCCTCTGAAGATCTGTACAGCATGGCAAGGACATGCAAGTTATTTCAAGAAATGCTGAATGATCTTGAGGTTTGGCGAACCATGTCTGTAGAGAAGTACCAGTGGCATCCTGAATGGTACGGGTTTGATCAAGAGAAAATTGTTGAGTTCTTGCAAAAGTGCAAGGAACACAACAATCCAGAAATCATTTACAGAGAAGCTGTAACTCAATTCTTCATATTCAAAGATGATGAGGCTGTCAACAACTTCCGAGTGGCGGCTAAGGCAGGGAATATGGAATCCTCCTACATTGTTGGCTTGCTAGGGTTGGTGAACCCTACGGAGGGCGAAGAGGATGCGATGGAATGGTTGTGCCATCTAAGCAAAATGAAGAAAATGGACATGCAAGCATGCATGGCATCATTTTTAATCGACTAATGAGGTATACCATTTCCGGCGTGGTGACTCGTCCAACTCTTGCAAGTTTACTGCTGACAGAAATTTTATTTTTACCCGCGTTAACTGTGAGGGTGTTAACTGTGTGGGTAATCGGGAGTGGTATTTCACATTCCAATGGGACTGGGAGGGCGACTACTCTGACATGGTATCTACCTGGAACTGCTGTGAACCCTGCAAATGGAAGAGGGAGCTGTACTGCTTCGAGCGCAAACTCTATGGGGAGACCTGTTGGATTTAATAAATTAAATATCCATGGTATGATATGGGTATTAAAGTGTGTTTTGGGTTTCGTTTGTTTTTATTTACAGAGGAAGTTTACCTTATGTTTAATGTTTTTAATTCAAGGTCTGTTTATGGTAATGTTGTAGACATTTGTGGTTTTAAGTCCTATTTATGGTTTGAAGGTCTATTTTTGTAATCAGTGCACTTTTAAGATCCAATTTCAATACAGGTTTGTAGACGTTTGTGTTCCATAGACCTTTGTAGCTTGCGTGCATATGTTTTGGATGGTTTTGGGTCCTATGGTTTGACTATGTGTTCTGAAATGGGGAATTGTTGGTTCCTATTCCCGAAGCAATCATTCGTTCAAGATGATAGACACCAAAATGGGGAATTGCTGGTTCCTTTTTTCTGAATTTTCCTTTATTTTTTACGATATTCTGAAGAAAAAAAAAAGAATAAAATACACACGGAATGCCAAGTGGTGGAGCCGGAATGGGGAGCAACAGACCTCAGCGACACGCAGCGCATTCCCATGCCGCCACACGCCTCTTTTCAAAAAATTTATTCATTTCCAACTAAATATTCATTTAAAAATCGAATTGAAGGGGGAAAAATTCCAGAAAAAATCCTCCGCACTCGTGACGACATTTCCTTCCATGAAATATCCGGAAAAAGGCTGCATCATATAAATATCCATACGAAATTAATGTGATCGAACAAATAAGAGTATAGGGTTTGAAAAGTGTACTAGTGTTTTCATTTGCATCATCCAACACTAGGGTTTGTTCCCTAATTTTATTTTTCCCTCACACCAAAATCCGTTATTCTACTTTCAGTACGAAGTATTCATCCCGATACATAGTTAGGAATTTTTCCGCCCTTTTTTCTGAATTTTCCTGTATTTTTTACGATTTTCTGAAAAAAGAAAAAAGAAAAAAAGAAAGGAATAAAATACACATGGAATGCCAAGTGGCGGAGCTGGAGTGGGAAGCTGCAGACCTCAGCAACACGCGGCGCATTCCCATGCCTCCACACGCCCCTTTTCCTTTTAATTTTTGTCTTCCTTATATTTTCATTTGATAAACGCCTTTAAGGCTACAGTTTAGGGTAAAAAAATTATTAAAAATTCCCCACAGCAATGCTTTTTATTTTCCCGCTCATGTATTAGGGTTAAAAATATAAAAAAATATTCAACTTTGGAATTTCCCGCTCACGGATTGTCGGGACCAAAGAAGGCGAATTCAAACTTCAAACTCCATATATGTTTCGACCAAATAATAAAATCCAATTCCTTTTCAGAATCGGAGGAAAATAATTTGGGGGTTTTTACCAAATATTTGGATGGGTATAATTCTTCTGTTTTCTTCATTTTCAACTCTGGGCAAAGCGATGTCGATTTCTTCATCAAACACTGAAACAAAGAGGTGTCGGCACTGCAATGCTGAGATGGTGAAGCTAATTTCCAAATCTGGAAGGAATTTGGGCATACCGTATTGGAAGTGCTTCACAACATATGTAAGTATAATCTTCCCAAACCTTGTATGTAAAACCGAATAAGCTGTATATAATAAACACTAATCCCAAACTGAAACTGCTCTAAATAAAAGAATATGGTATGACATTGTAATCCCAGAAAAATGTTGTGTTTTGTTTTGTTTTTTTTTTTTTTTTTTAATAGGGAGCTACAAGGTGTAGTGGCTATGAATGGGTGATAGCAGCCAACACCCCAAATGAATCTGACATTCAAAACCAGGTGGATGTGAAGGAATTTAACGCATATGCTGAAGTAATCCGTATACTGAAGGCCATTCATAAAATCCTCCCACTGCTGTTAGTTCTATCATTTCTGAATTTGGCTATTAAATTGATGAAAAAGGAAGAAATGTTTTGGGTTTAAGTATATGTTTTGTAATTTCATAATCCGGACAGCTACATATAAGACGTGTTTGGAAATGTAGAAATATAATTACGCCTTCAGCACAATTAGTCAATGACAAACTTCAACATTTCATATGCCTGCATCTTAACTTCACAATCGTGTTTGCCCTAAACAAGATACATTACTATTTATTCGACATTTGAAAAGAATCATGCACCCTTTAGGGTTCGGGTTCAGCATACTGTCAACAATATGTGTTGAGGGTTTCATACAGCTTGTATTTGAACAAAATACAAAAAATAATTCTTTAATTTTAAGTGAAAAGGGGGAGTTGGATCATAAAGAACACTTTGTTCCTTAAAAAACAAGAAAACTACCTTTTCAAAACCATACTAAAATAGAAAGGGGAAAGATGCGCTCAAGCATGCGAAGAAAGCTCTTCAAGCTTCCCTTTTATTATTATACAAAGGTTTGTTTTGTAACTCGTGAATATAAGGTCTGTTACCAAAAAAATTGCCCACCCGGTTAAATTAACTTTGCAAGTTCATATACTACACTACACCCACCCAGTTAAAAACTTTGTAAATTATAGTATCTCCTAATGATTCACAGTTACCAATATCCCTGCAACAACTGTACAACGAGCTTCAACCAATAGAAGGGCATGGCGTAATGGGAAATATTGGCCAGGTCTAAATTCGAGGTCAAAAACTCGCAGTATTTAAGGATGTACATCCCACAGTCGCCCCTGAAACATAGCGAAGAAGCTGTGATTCAATGTACAACAAATCCATTTCATAAGACAATGTGGTTAGGTGGAATATTACTCACTCGCCTACTTGTTGGGGTGCATCCATGACGCGAATAACTGGCCACTCAGTTTTCAGAAGTAGACCGTCGCCAATATATCCAGATTCCTTTAACAACCAGGGCAGCATTTTTGCCACCGGCTGCACGGCCCGTTGGATGGCTTGAGTTCTGCATAGATCTACTTTTGAATCATATGCCCTTATCTCACACTCTTTTAAATCAACAACAAGTAAGATCCAGTGCTTCTGCCTTTGTAGGTTGAAGGGCAAACAAACGCGATTCACAGACGACCATGATTTAGCCAACTTAGGCCCTTCGCCCTTGACCATTCCCAGTAGACCCTTGCTGTGCTGCCTGTCCTCCTTTCCCACATACGCCTTCATTTGCTTGTAATCCAAGGCAGCACATTTCTGCATAGTGTCACATGAGTTATGCATCATAACGGATACCTAATTTGAAAATAAACAATTCTTAAGAAATAATACAGACCTGAAAAGTGGTGTCCAGTATCGTCCAGTCAGAACCTACCCAGTTGCCAGACCTCTCGTGCTGCTCCCGTAGCAAAAGCAAGGCCGTGTCTATGTTCTACATAGAACAGTTGTTTCCATTATTAAATCAATAAATCACTACATAGCATGGGCATTTCGACAAAATTCCAAATCAATCAATGCTTATCGAGTCATCCAACAAACCATCCTTGGTCAGCAATCGAACAAAGAAGTTATGCGAACCTTCCATACCATTTTCTCCACATAACCGCACATGTGAACTATATTTGTGAATCATTATTAGTATGAATTCTGTTTCACCATTCACTTAATAACTAATCATAATAAACCATTTACATTTCACTAAGGACAGGCAGTGGGAACTTACTTTTCTTCTTGTCCCCATTCCTAGCAGAATTTCGCAACCTCCAAAAGGGAATCACAAGGAGTTTCCTCCGAAATATTGGGAATCTCCCGATATATCCATGGAGTTTCCCTCACCACTGCCCTTCGCCTCTTCATCACAGGGCCAAGAATCTCACTCTTTCCCCGACCCCTCTTTTGTCGGACCCCAACTATAACATCTTCGCCACATTCACCCTCAGCAGTGGACATGTCAATCTTTCGAGGAGGATTCGTAAGAAATTTAACAAGGGTGACACACACCACACCCGGATCATCCCAATTTATATCCGGGGGTGTATATTGCACATCTTCTTTACCATTTTGTACACACTGCTCTCTCGATTCGGCTACTCCACCATCCTCAGTTTTATCACTCTCCTCTCCAGCATCCTCATGGTGCAATACTGCAACCTCATTCCTCAACTGCTGCACAACAAAGTTTAACTCATCAAGGTCCTTACATACCCGTGGACCTACACTGGGTGCATCACATTCAAAAACATCTGATCCCCAACTCCAATACGGTTGGCTCATCTCCAATTGACTTGGTCGTAAGAGGCACAGTATAACAGGCTACCAAACACATAGAGTTAACAGGTCATACACAATACTAAACAGCTTTCTTCGGCTTTTTAAACTCATGCACTTTATTCGTGGATTCCCACCGACAAATTCGAGGGACTAATGCAGGTTCCTCGATCCGCTTACAATATCTAAGGGGGCGAATTCCCAATTCATCAATTAATTCATACAACCAAATCTACAACAAATAGATTATCAAAGTCAGTACTTAATTATGAACTAAAATTTTACAAACACTAATTTTGAACTACATCATACGTGGACAGCATAGCTCAATCCCTTTATACTCCATCCAGGTCTATTAATTCTTTTAGGCTTCTCATCTTCCACGTTTTTCTTCCCTTTTCTCACTGAACTCCGCACCGCCTTTTTGCCCTTCCCATCATTCTCTTCATCACTCTCTTTCTTCCTGGCAGCAAACAACAGAGAATCTTGCAGAAACTCAAAAGATATAGATCCCCACGGATAATTGTTGAATTCGTCCATTTTATGAACCAAATGTAAGTACTCCTCGTTTATCTTCACATTTTGGGGTTTACCCATTATCACAAACTCCACAAAATACAGCAGTCCCAATTTGAACAAGTCCTCGCTTCTTCTTTCAGACTTTAGGAATGCATTTTCTAAGTCATTGCAAGTAATGTGACCCCTGTTAGTAAAATGCGCTTTCATAAATCGATTATGAGCATCCCCCACGGACGTTATGTCAGGCTCTGTTCCACATTTCAAACCACTTATCAAACAAAAATCCTTTACACTGAATTGAGCAACATTGGACCCTATTGCATAACTAAGGCCCAGCATGTCCATAACACCAAGTCCTCCGACTCGACGGAGTGCCAAAGCATGCACAATTTGACCACTAAATGCAATTTTATGGAGGCCCAACAGGTGCCCAAAACAGTTCTCTCTAAATCTTTTCATAAGCGACTCACTGAAATGTGCCCCAAAATTACATAGGACTGTATTCGCCACACACAAATTATTCACCCGCGCAACATAGACCTCTGACTCCGGCAAACAAAGTTCAAACCCAGATTCCATTTGTTAACTGCAACAAACACCTTTTGCTTAAGAAACAGAAGTGATACATGCTCACAAAATTATGAACACATTAACATACAAAAGTGATACCTACTCACAATATTATCTACATATCTTCATCACATTAAGATACATAATGAATACCTACAAACACTATTTTCAACACATTCACATACATAATGGATACGTACTAACACTATTGTCAACATATTAAGATGCAACCTGATACCTTATTTTCAACTCATTAACATACATAATTAATACCTACAAACACTATTTTCAAACAGTCAGATACATAATGGATACCTACTAACACTATTTTTAATATATTACGATACACAACTGATATACTATTTTCAACTCATTAAGATGCATAATCTTCACCTACAAACACTATTTTCAACACATTCACACACAAAACTGATACCTACCAACACTATTTTCAAAACATTAACATACAGAATTGATACCTACTACAAGATGCATTGATCCTTCTGCATCCCAAATCATCTCATATTCATTGTTAAGATTCAATTTTCTCTTCTGCATTCTACTTCTAATGTTGCTTATTCTTTGTTTTCCAAAACCCATTAAATCCCTAAAATGATGCCATACACTCACACCACTAGATGGGCAAATCAGGGTTACAATGACCAACACATGAAGGTTCCTGGAATTTTTAGAAAAGACAACAAGCAAGCACAATGCGAACAAAAATAGGAACAACCAACAGCTGTGAATCTACACTTCAACAAATTACCACAACAAATTGCGATAAAAAGACAACCCAACTTTTGGAAAAAGTAAATAATATTTAAACCGCAGAAATACTTCAAAAATTAGTTACCATGCTTCAACAAATTACTAGAAACTAGAAAAAAAAAAAAAAAAAAAAAAAAAAAAAAACGACCAATTTATATTTTTGCAAAAGCAACTACTACAGAGACAGACTACTCTTATCCAGAAAATCAATGCCCTAAAATCCTAAACATTATTCAAACATTAACTGAATGCAATATAACATGCAAACTTTAATATGAATGAAAGAGAGGGAATTCGAGAGAAACGTACTTTCTCAGACGTTCAAATGAGAAATATTAGATGAGGGAGGAAGTGAAAGAGACAGAGTACACCCGGGAGTTTCCGCGACAAGAGAAATACACAAATTTATGTCTGGTATTTTGGTTGTTTGGGGTTGATTGATAAACTCATAAATTCATAAATTTATTGACAAGAAAGGCACGACTGGCCACTGTCAGGAACAAGAAAGGCGCGTTTTTTCGAAGCAGGCGTGACTTGACACTTGGGCTAAGGGGAACTGCAGCCTACCCGTTTTTACTATAAGCTTGCTTTTTCTCTTTAGCTGTTTAGATAATTTGGATGACTGGATTTGGTTCTCATATAATGTTCGCACATAAGCGTTCTCACTAGATAACCGCCCATTTTGGTAAACGGGCTAAAAATGGTCTCAAAGTTTTAAAAAGAATCTTTAAAGATAAAATCAGGCCCACCAGCGTTGGTCTTTTCTTAAGATCATCCCTCTCCCAACTGGGCCTCTCATAATAAAAAAAAATAAAGAAGGCCCAAGTCATGAAAGCTAGGCCTTTGTCTCGCACTACAAGATCAAATAGATTGGTAAGCGTGTTTTCTGAGCCCACGTGGGAGGTCGAAGGGGATTATCACATTTAATGACGACTTGACCTCCTTCTCTTCCAACAAGAAAACAAGTTGTACCGAAGCCCCCAAAACTAGAAAAGATCAAAGTTGCTAGCCAGGTTTTCAAGTACAAAGAAATCAAATCGAGAAAGCTCTACAAAGGAAACCAATGGTTCTTGCCAGAGGTCCTCCATCACTCCCTCTATGAACTGGTTGAGACCAGCAAACGAGTAGCTAACCTTGAGCCACAAGCCAAAGGTCTTGTCACAATTTCTATCATTACAAGTTCATCCACCTCTATAAATAATGAAGGTTTACTTTAGAAAAAGGGTACTCTCTCTCCAAAACTAGATGGAACATCTCAAAAACACTTGAAAACTCTCAAAATAACATGCTGCCTACTTTTTCTTTAGATAACCAGTTGACAACTCCTGCGCTTATCTCTCGTAGCTCTGCCATCTCCATGGTATGATTTTTCTTTTAAGACATCTTTCGGTTTCAATGCATGTAATCGTTTGAGCTAGATTGAGAAATCTCCAGTTTTCTTTCCTTTACTCTGTAATTCGGATTCAAGGATAATTGATGGATTAATTAAAGAATCTTTTGTTATTTAGTTTAAAGTCAAAGTTAACATGAGTTGCAGAAGAATCTTTATAGATAAAACTCACTTGATTCTCTAAAATAATGAATTACGAACCATTCTAATACATAAAATTGAATTCCCGCCCTTTTTACCCCCCGAACAATCCAGAAAAACTAGCATTCGGGCCCGAAAAGGGATAGGGACCCGAAAGGAAGAATAAAAGAAGGAACAAGGAATTAAGTTGGGCCCGAAATCGCACCAATGGGCCCGAGTTGACTATTGATCTAGCTAAAAACGAGCAAATACTAAAGTAGGTTAATAAAACCCAGGCGAGGGTTTCTACTAACCGTAAACTTGGTCTTGCTCTATTGTCTGTTTAGGTACTGCTCATACTTGTCAGGGCGATATTCACGAAGGAAAGAATATTGAAGTCCTCTTAATTGAGGCACAGAAAAGAATCTATCTAGGCCAGTACCCCCCCTAGAGCACAATGGCTTGGTAAGAAATCCAGAAAGGAGGCGCAACTCCATCAGCATCAGTCACATCCACACCAGATCTATTGGGCTAGTTATATACTCAATAGTGGCACGCATGCGCAACAACAAGAGTCAGTATTAAAAGAAGTTGATAGATAAGGCCTTGATCGGGCCCGTACGTTTTGGCAACTGATTCAACTTTCAATTTTGTTCGAAAAATTGAAGGAGTCCTCTCTGCGAGTCAAGAGACACCATCCGATCGGGGCATTGGTGTTGATCCGCCAACTTCCCCTTCGTTTCCTCAGAGCAGAGCGGACTCCCGTGGTTGGCAAAAAGGAACGAAGGACGGAAAAAAGGACCAACAGATTCTTATGGGAGCTGTATTTAGCAAACTCGCAAATTCATGACTATTTTAAAATCCATGCCAATTCAAGCATTTTGCAGGACGAAGACTATCAGACATATAACCTCAGTGCGCTTAAACAGCCCGCATCATCTTTTGTGGTATTCAAGAAAGCACTTGTCAGTAACTGGCGAGCAGATGACTTGAGCACGCTTAATTTATCTACTGTAATCGGTCTGGCACTATGTACTTCACTATCAGACAGATCATTCACTTCTTCCACAATTTTCCTATTTTGTTGTACAAGAATCTGCAAGCTCAAGCATACCATTCACGAAACTCAGGTTCATCTTCAAGGGCACTGCACAAGGCTTGCTCTAGATCCTTGAAACTTTCAGCAGTATCGGAAGCGTAGTTGCAAAATGATTAGACCAGATATCCCTGATCAAAGCAATGCAACAGAAACGGGGCTCCCTCATCAAAATTATTCTTGCTGCTGCAAGTTATACAGTATGAGGAATTATAGCTTTTCTTTTCTTTCTTATTTTAGCATTGGGCGGCCAGAAAACCCAAAAAATAATAAATGACTGCAATCCAGAATGTAAAAGATGGTCACAGTCAACAAACCAGTACACAGTCACAATTGTCAAACAACAACGATAGCCGTGGAGCAAATATAGAGATCCATAAGATAACGACAAGAAACACTACTCTTCATATCTTAAAACTGAATGATATGAAAAAGACCTGTTTCCTCAAAGAGAAATCTTCATTGCCAAGCTCCTGAGCGCACCCCTCATGAAACAAGCAGCATATACCCCTGTATGATAACAGATATTACATCTCTTAAATGAAATGGAGAGTGCATGGCCAGTGAAAAACAATTTGGTTAAAAATGACATGAAAACAGTCAAATACAGCAAAAGCAATACATAAACCTAAACCCTCCATAAATTCAATTAAAACTACTTAAAGTGATTCTTCATACAAGTGATTATTGGCCTATCCATAATCACTCCAAACGAGCCTTTATTAAAGAATGGTCAAATCTTATATTGCCTAGTAGCTCACTTTGCCCCTTGATCAAAGTTTAGTATTATAGAATGGTATGTTTCAACCCAGATATTACCACACGTCTTTTAAAAAGAAATCGCTCTCTCTCTCTCTCTCTCTCCCCGCGAAGGGAGACTGCAAACCGGGTGCATCACTTTCACCATGCACTCAGCAGTATATATTGGATGGTATTTATGCTCTGCTTGCCAATCGAGTCAACTTCAAAATCATGAAAATTCCAAAGGCACAATTCCACCATGTTACCAGCATCATTCACCCATTTTGAAAATGAGTTTTTATTTAGTTTTTACGTAACAATAATACCAAAGGAATCAAAAGTTTATATGAATAAATCAGTGATTATAGTCTGTGCAAACGGCCAATTAATGAAGGCAGTGTGTTCACTTCCTTGAACCTGGCCGAGTTCAATTCCCCTTCCCTTGTCAAAATAAATATGATTGGCATATGTGCACACTATTTACACAATAAGGGAAGGGATATAATAAAAACTTTACAATTGGAAGTCTGAAATTCTAGAGACAAGATCAAGTGGCAAAAAGTTCAATTATCACAAACCCTAAGTTCCACAGATTTCTTTAGCTTCATAATGCGGCTGTTTTTCTTTGACTCTGCAACGGCAACACTTATCATGGCAACAAAGAGGAACCTCTGGATGAGGCTAAACAGCTCCCAAGCCACCTTTAATGGCTCGAGCCGAGCTGGCCTCGTCGGCATTGATGAGCTGACCATCGAGGGAGAATCGTGCTGGCTCGTCGGAATACAATGTCCTTGGATATTTTTTTGAACTTATTTGTGGTTAGAATATGGATCACTTAGAGTTCATTCTGCATACACTCCATTTTGTTCACTAGGTACAACACACATTGACTTGCACCACACTTCCCCGCTCCCTCTTTCCCAAATCATATGGTTATTAAGGTATATAATGCATTTGAGAAAGTGAGAACAAAGATGGAAAAGAGATGCTTTACAAGAACTCATGCATAAGTGTCAAACTTAATATAACCTCCATTTACTCTCTCTCCTCCAGACCAAACCGGTTATGAAGTTAGTTAAATAAACAATTCAATCAGCTGGAAAACCACTTAAATCGTCCTCAAAGTTCTAGTAATAGCTTTCAAAGCCTGCAAGTAGTTCCCATGACATTTCTTCAGACCTTGCAGCTATACGAGAACAAGGAACAAAAAATTCATGATCGGTTACGAACCACAAGAAGAAGTAATCCAAAACAGGAAATATCATAATTCATAAAAGTTCCCAGATGCATGAGAAAATGACAAAAGACCGCATCAATTCAGCAAAGACAGGGAAAGGATTACTTACAATAACAAATAAAGGATTTAAATATATAGAACTTAATCTTTCAGGATAGTTTAGAGAAGCATTAGCAAGACCCTACAAAGAAGAAGTTATCCAAGAGTAATCATAGTTGCAGACTTACTATAGCTCTTTCAGCAACCAGATGTCGGGACAACTGCCTCAGGGTCCCTTCAATATCATTAGTTTATTCTTTTGCCACAATAATCGGATGTTTTTGAAATAAACGATTAAGTTCCACAAAATAAATACCAATGCTGCACTACATCAGCATGCAATAAACTACTTTATTTAGAAGTAATCAAGTACATAAAGAAAAGAAAAAGTATCATCACAAGTCACAACACATGAAAACATTAAAAGGATATCCTCTTCTCTTGGATCAAGGATCACGCTCAAAGTATATTTCCACTCTTCTCTAAGTACTACAGCTCCAATGAGGTAAGTTGGCAGAGAACCAGTTGCCAACCGCTGAAATCAGAATGCAGTTTGATAAACCATCAAGCAAACTTTAATCCATCGCATATTCGAAAAACCATCTTTTTTTAAAAAGAAATCTTCTGGGTAAAAAAAGACCAGCTGGTCTTTTGCAACAGAACTGTCGTCTTTTAATAGCTTTGTAGTATCATTGCAATTGTAAGAACAAGAAACCTCTTATTGCAATAAAAGGAACAAGATAAACAATCTCAATAACATCTAGCCTTTTAAGTACACCATTATGCCAATAAATAGTACAACAAACAACACAAATAATCAGGGGGGTGTGGGGAGAGAGAGAGAGTACTTGTAAACCAAAAGTTAATAAATCCTTGCTTTCCGAAGGCAATTGCAGATGTTTTAATCATATCTTCAGAATCTGCAACTCTTCTGAGAAGATATGTGGATGCATAAAATGAGCCAAATGAGATGTATTTTGCAAGAACATACATGGATAGAGGGAACATGCTTACCTCAATGTTACAGTAAATTGATTTCCCAGGAGTTGGCCAAGGACAAGTCCTTCCCTCACATAGCTGGAGAAAGGCAACTATTACATGAACATGCATTACAAACCAAATGGATGGGAATATAGGTAACCCACAATTCTTAAGCCTTATCAGACATCACCTACTTTGATACCAATCAACCTATCATTAAGAGCAGTTAATTTACTTGCAAACTGCTTTAAAACGGTTACCTGGAAACACAACAAGAACCAATGGAGCACCACCCTGCAACAGAAGTATTAGTTTTAACAAATTCATTAAATATTTTAGCAACCATTTTGCTGGAGCTAGAATAACTGATTTCAGAGGATTGGTACTAGAAATCTGTATTTCAACAAAATTCAACCTACGGAACATGGGTCAAACCCCTGTTCCACACACTGATTTGAAAACAATTAAAATATGAACTTCTATACCTTGGTTCAAAGATATGTAGTGTTAAACAGCTTTATCAGAAGGCAAGCATATGAATGCCAACAAGAATAAACTCAAGCAAATATTTCTTCTAGATAAGCAAATACAATGTTTAGAGGCATAAGCAGCAAAGTTAGTGAGTATCAGTTACCCATTGAGGTGAGGGGCATAAAAGGCAGAATCAATATGGCACACGCATCATGTACCAGGCATCAGGCATCAGGCACCAGGCATCAGGCATCATGTATGGATTATGATACTTGGAAATTAAGTGGACCAAGGAAAAGTAAATATAATCTGGTTAGTTCATTAAAGGAAGGGGCTTTCGGTGACGATAAGCTAGACAAGGTTTTCTTCTCTGCATAGATGATCACTCGAATCTCAATGAGCATAACACAAACACAGCTATGCTATTCACAATATGTACTCTACTTAAATTTGGATGCTATTCACATATCTACTCCATATAAAGTTTACAGCCTCAACATTGGCAACTTCTCAAAATCCTTACACCTGGTTCCAAAATCAAAATAAACATGATAAAAGGGTTCAATGGCCATATAACAAGGATCAAGCACAGAACTTAATGGAAGATTGAACTAAACCCTAAACCCTAAACTTAATCTGCAATTCATAAAACAATTCCCAAAATAACATACAATCAATTTCAAAAGAATTATAATACAGCTACAACTTATTGGTTATTTAGAAAAGCATAATTGAAAGAGCACAACATTAATATATAGGTGCAATGCAAATCTTTGCAATAAAAACCTGAACTTTCCCAAATCCCTCAGTTCAATACCAACCCCCTTCCTAAATACAATCTAATTAGCCTTCTTCTAATCAAAATCCTTCCTTGATCCTCACCAAATCTATCAATCAATCACTTGTACTCGAAGCTGGGCATGGGCGGGGCATCGAAGCTCTCCAAAATCTTAGTCTCGCTTCCGCTACTCTTAGCCTCAGGCTCCTTGCTCTTCCCGAACCACCCTCCAAGCCACCCTCCTGAACTAGCCTCAGCCCCGCTGCTGCTAACCGACGTTGCCGGCACCGAGCCCGGCTGACCCGGAGCACGGCCGATAGGAGGAAGCCCAGGCAAACCGGCCACGTTCGCCGGCTCTTCAATCACAATAGGCATCTGCTGCTGCTGGCTCATGAACTTATTAAGCATGATCCCAGCTCCTTCGATCAGAGCCAGGAGGACCCCACCGAAGGCAGCCGATCGAGCCGAGGCGCCGAGGCCCTGTCGCATCTGGAGGAAGCCACCGGTGGCGGCGCCGGCGATGATAGAGTTCCAGGGGTCCTCCTTCTGGCGGACGTAGACCATGGTGCAGTCGAAGGCGGAGAAGAGGCCACCCCAGACGGCGAAGCTACCGCCGACTCGCGGCGCGTTCATGCGCACGGCTTGCGAGCCGCCGATGAGCCGAGTGCCGGAGGGGGAGTTGTAGACGCCCTTGAGGAAGTGGAAGGCGGAGCCGCCGACAGCCCCCATGCCGAAGGCGCCGCCGATGTCGTCGAGGATGCGGTCGGGGCACGGTTCTCGAGAGGTTTCTGGAGTTCCCATGGTTTGTGTGATGGGCGAGAGGGGTTTTCGCTTCTCTGAGGTTTGCTTGAAGAGTCGAGAGAGAGAGATCAAATTAGGAGGATTTGTGTTTGGTTCTTCTGGTTCTTAGTTTGTGTGGTGTTTTAGTTCGGGTCGGGTTTTTTTGTTGCGGGTGCATTTCTTCAATTCCATTTTTTAATATTGAAAAAAAAAGGTCCTAGTATGGCAATTGTGGATTTTGGCTTGCAAATCACGTAGTCAGTTGACTCATGAAAGTGCAATTAAGAATTTAGGCTTGGAAATGCTTGTGGCAATTAGGGATTCAATGGTTATCAATTCAACATAATTATATTTTTTTTTCACTTTTATTCTCCCTGAATATTATCCCCAAAGTAGTAAAATAAATTATCGTAACCATTCAAAAGTATATTTATGTTTGGTATCATATCATGTTATATACAAATTGAGTAATAAAAAAGTGAAAGATCAATTATAGAGAAACAAGTGGCGCAAGTGTTACATTTGTATTTTTTTTGGTTTCATTCTTTTGTTGTACTAATGCCTCATTGCCCTGTTTTTTTCCTTCTATGATGTATCTCTGGAACCAGTTAGACTTGCTCCACTTGAAGCAATACTATTTGATGTTGAAAGAACTCTGTGTGATCCAGATCCCATTCATTTCAATGCCTTCTGCTAAATGCTTCCATAGGTAAAGCGATTGTTTTGTTTCCTACTATTCTATCATAAGGAAAATATGCAGGATTTATCTGGTCATAATTTGACCTTTTTCTTGGGTTTAATGATGGACTACAATGTGTTCAATTAGAAATCATGAGTTCATTTGGTGTTTTTAGCTGAGATTGTGGTGATTTTCATTTATTTTCTTCCTGTGGATTTTCAGTTATTACAAGATGTTAACAATGTACAAGAGCGTTAAGAAGAGGTTGTGAGTATACAGAGATTCTTTGCAGGCTAGACAAGATTGAAAATGGTTTTTTTTCTTTTTACTATTTTCTTTCAAAACTTTTTGTTCACTTATTCTCCCTGAATATTATGTTCAAAGTATTTAAATTTCGTCCGAAATGTTTTATTTGTGTTTCTTGATTTGAATAAAAGTTTGGTATTTCATCCTTTTTTTGGGTTTCTTTCATTTCATACTGTCTTCGCATTTTCCTTTTCGTAGTGAACTCTTTTATCACGATTCGTGCATATATCAAAACCAACAAAGCTGTGGTGATTGAATACCAATAAATGTCCTAAAGACAAAAAAATTTGCTATTCAATGGAATATTTGTTCTGAAATTTGTTTTACTCTCTACTTTTTACTCTTCCAATTACTGTTTTTTTTTAACTTAATGATCTGTTTATCACTGGCATGTAAATAACGTAGTAGCATATTTAAATTCTTCTTAAGGAGTGTTTTGAATCAAGTGCTTGGTTCTATTTTTCAAGAAGACGTCTATTTTAGTAAACTAAATTGAGTTTGAGTTTATGGGGTTAAATATTTTGCCATATTTTTGTTGCACTGTTTTTTTTCTTATTCTTATATGCAGGGATGATTTGTTTTCTTTTCTTTTCATTTTCAAAAAGAGTTATAGTACTTTTCTCTTGCTTAAATTTTGTGAACCCATATTAAGAAATGTGGTTACGCATTATGTAGCCTTTTTCTTGAGTTTAACGATGGAGTACATTGTGTTCAATTGGTGTTTTTAGCTGTGATTGTGATGAATTTCATTTTGTGGATTTTCAGTTTTCGCAAGATGTTAATAATGTATGAGGGGGTCAAGAGGGGGGTGTGAGATCTTCAATGACTTCCTTAGGGATATTTCTATTCAATTGTATCAAACTACATCACTTTCGATCAAATTTTCTACTATTAGAAAAATTAAAACAATAGCACAACGAAAGGGATTCTGGTAAAATATAAATGCTTAACCAAGTGCATTTCACAGCTGCTGTTTGTTTTACAACTCTTTTTTATTTTTTTCCTTCTTTTGTTTGATAATTCTTTTTCCCATTGTGTATGAAGCATGAGATGGCATTGAATTTGTAGCATGCTCAACAAACAGCTATTTGTCTAATTAGTTTCTAATCTTCCCAAATATTATGAATCCATTTTTACTATTATGGTTATATACTTTAGCATATGCATGGAGGAAGATTAGGCTTTCAACACGCATTAGGTATTAAGCTTTTTTTATTATTATCTCTAGAATAAACCCAATCACCCATACTGAAGCTTTGGGGTTTTATTTTTGTTTTTCTCATTTTTAAGCAAAGGAAGTTTTTACTTCAACATGCTTTGGTTATACACTTCAGGAATACCAATTGCATCAAAATTTGAGGTATTATTCTTCATATTGGTATTTGTTTAGTACAATTTGCCATTGGGACTTGATTATGCACTTCCTCATCACAAACATGAATTGCTATATCCAACTTTTTTGTTCTGTTGCTTATTAAAGTTTGAGTCTTTTGGTTTGATTTTGCAATGAATATTTAGTAATTGGTCAAGCTTCTTCCAAGTTTGTTATCAATTAATTGCATACACTGAGGTTATAGTTTTGTGCATTAGATTAATAGAATACTTATGGGCCATTCGGTAAAGTTTTCAAGACCTTGTTTTCATTTTATGTTTTAATTTTCTACCAAAACCGAGTTCTGTATGTCGTTTTCATTTTCACTAAAATTCATTTTCTGAAAACAAATTCAAACTCATGTATAAAAACTGAAAACTGAAAACATCAAATTATGGTTTTCATTTTCTACCCAGTGTATAGGGATGGCAACGGATCAGGCAGGGGCTGGGTATGACAATACCATCCTCGTCCCCGCTATCCATGACAAGACCCGACCCAAATTCCACTTTGGAATCTAAGTCGAACCCTGTGCGTATCCGACACCTGGCAGGTGCCGATCACACTTGATCAAATTTCCCTTCTAACTAAAATTTAAAAAAATTCCTTAGGGTTTGACTTCTGCCGAAAATTCGACAGTCTCCCTTGTAAATTGCCTGTTCCCAAACTTTGTCACTTGTACAACAAGCAATTTAAATATCCACAACCGTTCAGCATGCACAATAACAGAATTCATGCAACCAAACCTCAAATCTTTATGGCCTCATGCCTCTTTAAATCAAATAAATCGTTCTGCTAACTAAAACTGATCCCAACTTTTGAAACAACATGAATACGTTAACAGATTTCAAAATAACTTAACTGAACCGCTTTTCAATTACTTGGTCTCGCGGCTGCACCTAGTAACTCTAGGTTGCCTACATACCCTTAACAAGGGATCAAGCCACATGTAGTTCTTTCCCTTTGTTTTATTGACAAGTTATGTATTCAATTTTTATGTTTACCACATGTTTTGCAAAATCAAATAAGAAAAGAAAATAATGAGAGGAGAATAACTTTTAAATTGGAAAAGAAAACACAAGGAGAACAAAACGGGTATATAAAATCAAGTATAATGACATGGTAAAATAAAACTTCACTTAAGAAAATAATCATGAATTATAGAAAATCCTTAAAACTTAGAAAACCCTTAATCCTTGTCTCTTAAGTAGGAAAACATATATTAAAACCTTTGCTCATAAATACCAAGATAAAATCCTCAATTTTTAGTTTAAAACATCTCAAAACTTAAATACTCTCCACCTAGGCGTACCCCTATTCGTAATTCATCAATTCCACCAAATTTTCGTCGATTCCAGTAATGTACTGTCAATTCCACGAATTTCTATTTATTTCCCACATTATACCGTCAATTCCTTGTGTCTCATAATGTGACACATCCTCATAGGCCTCAGTAACACAAAGTCAATTCCTTAGAAAGTAAAAGAAGTTACCTAATAACTCATAAACATTTGAATAATCCAATATGACCCAATCATATACTTTAATAATACTCATAATAATAAAAAATAAATAAATAACAAGATAATCTTCGAATATCATAATAACACCCAAGAATATCATAAAACGCTATAACACAAACTCATAATCCAAACATAGTCAAAATAGTCCACAAATCGTCAAACCTCGTTTACACGGTCATCTAGCACTTCTCGAGGGTGAAACTACCTCAGAAGACCCACAGTCAACTGAGGATCAAACTTTCTAAATTGGGTCAATCGGGCTCGAGGGGCCCATGACCTCCAATTTCCAATCCAAAAGTTCCTACGGGTTCAACAAGGTTTAATATACCTGTCCTGCAAGTTTGGTTCAAATCGAACGGTTGGATCGCTCGCGATCGCACAATCAGACGGTTGCCGTTTACCTAAAGTTTGAATTGTTGAATCTGAGTATCCGGGACTCCGATTCTCTATTCGCGAATTCCTACACAATCCTAGAGGTGCCTAGATTAACATATTTGAAAATGAAGTCAATCCAACAGTCCAGACATATTGAACCTGGATAACGCCTAATATGCGATATCTCATCAATAGTCAAACAGTAACCAAATTGAAATCCGAGCATACCGTCGTGCTCGGGAAGACGTGGGGATCATTCTAGCACAAAAACCCAACCTTGACACCAAAGATGAATTCCACCGTTAAAGCCCTCGAACGAATGATTTTGTCTCTTGAAAAACCTAGAAAATTCTTAGTTTGAATTCGCCAATTCTATTTGAAATTGGGTCGAGTCTTTGAGGGAAATTACAAAGGGAATGTAGGGGAGTGTTTTGGGTGCGATTACACGACTTGGGGTGGCCAGAGTTGGCCGGAAAACTCATCGGAATTTCCAGTTTCGAAACAGTCCATTTTGGGCTTGATTTTGGCTCGGTTTTGGCTCGAATTTCTGGTTTAGTCGCTTGGAATCAAGGCTAGATATGGATATGTATAGAAAGAGGAGAGAGAGATGAAGAGTTTGCAAATTGTGGCACCGAAATTGGTGGCTGGACAGAGTAGAAATCTCTGTCTGAAATTGGCTGCTCCTGGAGGACGTATGAGAGAAGAAGAAATCTGGGTTTTTTAAAAACTGAACTTCGAAAAATTTACAATTGTGCCACTAGACTTCTTTTGATCGTAACTTCTTTGTTACAACTCCAATTTGAGCCCACTACGTGTCTAAGGACTCATCTCGATGTGCTCTACGCAATGGTACTACTAAAATCCCTAGATTCCTTCCCAAACAAAACGTCAACTTTTAAACCATTAAAATATTCCCATGGTAAAATTGTCTTTTACTTGAATAAATTAATAATTAAATATTAATTTATGATCGGGTTATTACACTCCATCCCTGCCCTCGTCCCCGAACTCATCCTCGTTTAATAGGTTTCAAGGAATCCCCGTCCCCATCCCTGTTGGGGGACTGTCCCTCATACCCTCCCCGAATCCCCGATTTCTTATGCATAAAAAAATATTTATCATACATTTTAACATTAAGTTTCATATTAAATTATCATTCAAAACATCCAAATTAACTATAAAGTTCAACTCAACTATTCAAATATAAACATATATATTTTAGGGTCAGCTTCCAAGATGGGGACACCAATATCATCCCCTCCCCATACCCGTCGGAGATTTTTCAAGTTCAGGGATCCCCGTACCCGATACCCGGTTGGCCACGAAGTCTCTCCCCATTAAGGTCGGAGACCCACCCCCGCGGGGATTTTTGCCATCCCTACCATTGGTCTAATTGCTCTTTTTTTCTTCCTTTTTTTCTTTTTCAGTTTTTTTGTTGGTCTAATTTTTCTTTTTTTCTTTCATTTTTTTTTCAATTTTCATTTTTTTGGTTGCACTTCATTATTTAATTTTGTTATACCAGTGTATATTTATGGCTTATTTAATGTAGTACCCCTTGAAACCTCACTTAACCCCCTCAAAGTTAAAATGGCCCACTTAATTGCCTGATGCGGCAGGGGCATTGTGGTAAAAGAACCCACGGCGGTCTATTGCTGATCGTAGTCAGCATACTACGTGGCATAGTGGACCCCATAGGCATTGAAAATCCTAATCTAAGTGATTGAGTCGTAGAGTCTAGCAGAAGAACCCCATTCTTAGTCGATATAATTTGGGGATTAGGGTTTTGACTGTATAATTGAAGAGAGAGAGAGAGAGATTCGAACATCTGAGAAGAAGAAAATATTGCAGAAGAGTGAAATCAAAAGAATCAAAATCTTGGGATTGCACGAATATTGGACATATTGAAAAGGAAAATGACGGTGCCGAGAGAGAAAGGTGGTTCTCAACCCAAGTACAGTAATTGGCCCTTTGCTTTTGAAATGGAATCTACGAAAGCGATAGATTTGTAAAGTGTGGTCTAGGTTTAAGCTTCTTTATTGTCTACTAGCTTTGTTAGGTCGGGTCCAAAGGTCTTGAGTTTGATTAGGCGGGAATAAAAATTTGTTGTGGTCCCCTATGTGTTGCTGTTATGTTTTCTTGTTTACTAATTGTTTAAGGGTTGTTTTAGTGTTTTAAACATGTTACTTGCGTTTGAATCTTGCTCCATGTCTGTTTACTAGTAGTTTGGTGGTTGTGTTGTCCTTTTTAAACTATACATATGACTAGGTAAAGTGGTTTTTTTTTTTTTTTTTTTTTTTTTTTTTTTTTTTTTGTTGTGTGCAAATGACAAAGGAATAGTCACCTTTGAAGTACATTATAGAGGTAGAATGGTAAAATCTCTAAACCTCAATGAGTGGTGGTTTTATGTGGGGGGTCTGTTGATTATTTGGACTGGTGTCTTCTGGACTACATAAATTTGTTAGAGATATATGCATATGCAAAAGAGCTTGGGCACCATGACCAAGTGGTTGTGACAAGGATACAAAATGGTAAAAAAGTGTGTTCAGATGATGATGTTCAACTACTTGATTGGTGTAATTTGGTGCCTCCTAGCTTTCAAAGAGTGATTGTCATTTATTTAGAACACCCCACTGTTATTAATGTGGATGAATCTGCAGTGGCTTGGAGGGACAAAGGTCCTATTGCAAGAAACCTAATTGCTGAATATGAATAGCCTGGTTATAAGGGTATGTATGAGGAGGATGAGGAGGATGGCATTGTTGTTGATGTGGAGGACGAGGGTGATGAAGGTACTATTCCTGAGGCTATACATGTGGAGGAAGAGGGTGATGAATGTACTATTCCTGAGGGTACAAATGTGGTTGAGGATAAGCATGAAGGTACTATTCCTGATGGTATAAATGTGGTTGAGGAGGGTGATAAAGACACTGTTCCTGGGGGTATAAATGTGGAAGAGGAGGGCGATGAAGGTACTGTTCCAGATGGTATAAATGTTGAGGATGAGACTATATATGAAGAGGGAGAGTGGCAAAAGGGCTAAAAATAAGAGTGAAGATAGTGAAGACCCTGAATTTTGTGACAGTGCTTATGAGAAAAGCGAAGATCAATAATGCTTGCTGGAGAAGGATGATAGAACATTTGACAACTTTGTTGACCACAATGCTCTAGATATTGATCCAGCTGCAGATGAAAGAGAGAAATCAGATGATATGTGAAACGACCTGACCCAATTTCCACTTTGGAATCCGGGTCGAAACCTGTTTAAAACTGACACCTGGTAACCGTGGGTCGTAAATGACCAAAATGTCCTGAAAACAATAACATAAACCCTGAGCCCCTAACTCGTGGCTGCGCCTGATAACTGTAGGCTGCCTACGTACCCTTTTTGAGGGATCAAGCCACACGTAGTTCTTTCCTCTGTTCCTGACCTGTAACTGGTTTGTTTAACTGTAAACCTCACTCTAGGGCTGACATTCCTAGAGTATCCGAGACTCCGTTTTACGATCCGTCAAATACTATACGATCCTGGGAAAGTCTAGATTAACATACTTGGAATTAACTATGATCCAGCAGTTCAAACGTATTGAACCCGGAAATCGCACAGTAGGCGAGACCCGTTCGGGGTTCAAACGATATCCAAATTAAGATCCGCGAAATCCTACACGCTCGTGAGGACTAGGAGATCATTCTAGGACTGACTATGGTCCCCACCCTACTGCTCACGTGCCACCCACGAGCCGGCAGCGCGTGGTGCCTAAAGCGATAACGCTTCTCCGGAAAATCTCAACATCTCGACTCAAGACTCCTACCCTAGGTAAAACACCCTATTTGGAACCACTTTTGTTCTTGGACCTACCCCAAAAACTGGCCGGAAGTGGCCGGAACAGTGACCCGAAAGTCTGCTGAAACCTAACTTAAAAAAATCGAACGATCTACGCTTGAAATCTCTGAAATCCTACCCAACCAGCAGCTAGAGCATGGAAAATAGCTAGAAAACCATACCTCACTCGTCCCATTTGGTGGCCGGAGGTGTCCGAACGAGCTCCGTGAAATTCCATCAAAAACTGTCCAAACCGCCCTGTTTCGTGGCGGTTTCCGGCGTCCACACCGGTGGATCACGGCTGGGATGGGTTAATACTGAAAGAGGGGAGTGAGGTGGTTCGTTTGGCACTCATCTTGCTCAATTTGGTGGTCGGAGCTGAGAGAAACCCTCTCCTAAATTCGGCTGGTCGAACTGGAGGAGGAGAAGAAAACTGGGTTTATAAAAACTGAAGTTCGAGATATTTACGGTTATGCCACTGAACTTCTTTTGATCGTAACTCCTTCGTTACAACTCCGATTTGAGTCCACTACGTGTCTACGGACTCATCTCGCTGCGCTCTACGCAATGATACAACTAAAATTCCAAAATTCATTCCCGGTCAAAAAGTCAACTTTTAAACTAATAAAATATTCTAGGGGTATAAGTGTCTTTTACCATAATAAATTAATAATTAAATATTAATTAAGGACCGGGTTGTTACAATATGGATATAAGTGATGTTAATAGCTTGGATTGTAGCTGATGTGATGAGGTTGATTTGCCTGTGAGAAAAAGGAAGAGGAAACTGCCCAAGTTTGAAGATTTTAGGCTTGAAACAGATTTGAATAACCCAATCTTTAAGCTTGGTCTAAGATTTCCTAGTGTCTATGTATTTAGGAAAGCAGTGAGAAACTATTCAGTATTCAATAGAAGGAAGATTAAGTTATCCAAGAAGGACAAAGATAATGTTAGAGGATTTTGTGATGGGATCAAGAATGGAAAATGTCCATGGTTTGTTTATACTTCCGCTATAAATGGAAGTAACATGGTCCCAATTAAGAGTTATGAAGAGGAGCACACTTGTGGGACTGTTAAATGCAATCTCCATGCTAACTCATCATGGTTAGTAGAGAGAATGCAACACAACTGTCTAGAATAATAAATTGGGATGTAAGAGCTTTTAAAGAAAGGATGAATGAAGATTTATGTGTCATAGTTTCAAGATCATAGATATACAAAGCAGGGCAAAAGGCAACTGCTGTAAGTGAGGGGACTTACACAAAATAGTGTGAGACTCTTTGGGATTATGTTGAGAAGCTAAAAAGGACAAATGTGGGAACTATGTAAAGATTAAGTCCAATTTGGAGGGTGACAAATCTAGATTTGAAATGATTTATATATGCTTGGCAGCTACAAAGAAAGGATTTATTGATGCTTTGAGGCCAGTTGTTGGTTTGGATGCTTGTCACATCAAAGGGCAACACCCTGGGCAATTACTATCTGCTGTTGGTGTTGATCCTAACAACGGCGTGTATCCAATAGCTTATGCAGTGGCAGAGGCTGAGAATTATGCAACTTGGACTTGGTTTTTGGAACTCTTAGCTGTTGATCTTGGCATTGAAAATAGCAATGGGTATGTGTTCATTACAGATAGACAAAATGGCTTAATTGATGCAGTGGGTGACATGTTCCCAAACTTTGAGCATAGGCATTGCCTTAAATATCTGCATGCTAATTTTATACTTGCTGGCCATAAAGGATTAGTTTTGAAACAACATATAAAGGCTGCTGCAAGAAGTACAACAGTACAACTATACCTTGGTTTCAAGCAGAGATGAAAAAGCTCCAAGATTTGTCAGAACGAACTTTTGATTGGTTGTCAAGGCTTGATCCAATGCAGTGGTGTAGATCTCACTTTAGAACACACTCAAAGTGTGACATTCTCTTGAATAACATGTGTGAGGCATTCAACAGGTCTATCCTTGATGTTAGAGACAAGCCTATTATAATAATTCTTGAGAGGATCAGGTATTACATCATGTTGTTGATGGCAACTAAAAGAGAAGTTATGGAGAAATGGGCTTATGATGTGGGCCCAAGAGTTTTTGCAACTCTTGAGAAGCTTAAGCAGCAGTCAGCTTGGTGCATTCCAAGTCTTGTTGAGGAAAGCAAATATGAGGTTAAGTGTTTTGGAGGAACTCAAGTAGTAGTTGATTTGAGAAACAGAAGTTGTTCATGCAGGCAATGGGATATAACTGGGATCCCATGTAAGCATGCTTATGCTGCCATGGGGCAGTTAAATGGCAATCACATCAGCTATGTCCATGATTATTACAAAAAAGAGGCCTTCATGAAAGCTTACAAACCCATGGTTCATCCAATGGCAAGCCAAGACTTGCGGGCTAAAACAAATTTCCCACCTTTGTTGCCACCTAAGTTTCATAAGCAGCTAGGGAGGCCAAAGAAAACCAGGATAAGCTCAACCTGTGAACCATCTCCAAGCTCGAATCCTAAAGCTAAACATTTTCCAAGGTATAATTTGAAAATCAAGTGTTCCATATGTAAGCAACCAGGCCATAATAAGAGGAAAAGTCTAAGGGTAAATGAAGCATGAAGTAGCAGCCAAGTATATTCAGAGCATGTGATTTTAAAAGTTTTGTATGTTTGGCATTCTAATATGGATTTCCCAGTGATGTTTGTTGGCCAGGTACCATCAAAAAGGCAAAAGAAGATAGCATATCAAGGCAATACATCAACTCAGAGAATTACAAGACAATCAAGGCAGAAACAAGCATCATCTTCTACACAATCAAGGCAAAAACAACCAGTAAGTTGGGTTTCTTTTATTTAAGTAACATTATGGAATTCTTCATTTGTAGATATTAATCCAAAAGTAGGCATGTTAATCTAACTCTGCCACAATTTTCAGATCATATTAAAGGTTAAAAAAAGGACCAATCATCACCAAGCATCTTCTTAGTCTAACCAAGCTCCTCAACCATCTCAAGCATCTCAGTTTGAACAACCATCTTAAGCATCTCAGTTCGAACAAGCCTCTCAAGCTTCTCAGTTTGAACAAGTGTCTCAAGCTGCTTTGTTTGAACAAGCCTCCTTGTCTCAAGAACCAAATTCGTCTCGGCCTTTACAAGCTTCCCCACAAAGGAAAGTTAGGTTTAAGTCTCCAGCTAAGAGGAAAGCCTTCTTGGCAAAGTTTAAGCCATGGAGATATTGAAAATCTCTCCTTTGTTTGGATGTTAAAACACGAAAAATGGACGAAGAAGCATGCCTTACTCGACAGAAAAATGAGTTCAAATACTTTTATAAAAAAAAATTTATGTTTAAATGTGAATGCCTTGGAAAGTAGAAAAGAAAATGGCAACAAGATTTAAGGATTGAATGAGAAATAGTTTTATAATTTTTTTCAAGAAATGCTTGTGTTTTAAACCACCATAGGTATCTAAAATGTTGCATTTGGATATAATGATGTCTACGGACATCCTAGTTGCCTTCGGTTGAGTCAGCGCGCGTTTGACAGTTGCCCCACGAGTCTTAGGGATATCAGGACCGTGAGGAGTGAGGAATGCGGCTCAGGTTGACCAAGTGTCCCCTGAGTCTTGCGAGGAACGCGGACTTTGTGTTACCGAGGCCTGTGAGGATGTGTCGCATTATGTGATGATGTGTCGCATTATCTGACACAAGGAATTGATGGTATAATGTGGGAATTAAATAGAAAATCATGGAATTGACAAATTTATTATGGGTGCACCTAGGTGGAAAGGAATTATCACTTTTCAATGCTTTCAATTGGTTCTGATTTTCCAAAAATTTCTTTTGTCCACTAACATTTTTAATGTTTTACGCCCCAAGGCAGTAGTCGTGTACCAGAGCACCACCACAGGGCAATCAGCACCCACCACTCATCCTTATTCCACTATGTAGGATATTCTCATGTATCCGTACTACCTTTGTAAATTAAATTAATTATCATGCTCTGAAATTGCCCTATTGTTTTCTGTAAGGCCTGAGGCCACAAAATTGGATTCTGGATTGCGTGAATTCTAATATTGTGCATGCTAAATGTTTGTGGATATTTGAATTGCATGTTGTACAGGTGAAAAAGTTTGGAAAACGAGCAATTTATAGGGGAGACTTAGATGGGCAATTTGGTCAAGTTTGCCTGGCACCTGCCAGGTATCGGACAAGCATAGGGTTCGGCGCAGATTCCGAAGTGGAATTTGGGTCGAGTCCTATCAAAAAGAGCATGAGAAATTTAAATATGTTAATTTAGGATGGCCTCAAGAATGTAATCAATGTAAGAAAATAGTGGTAGAAAAATATTACACTAAGACAATAGTTTCTTGTAAACGTTGTTACAATAATAATAGACCAATGGAAATAAATACAGTTGAAATAATAGATAACAATAATCAAAGAATAATAGCCCTAGCATAGAGAAACAAAAGACTAGTTTATTAATAACAATTAATTATGAGTTAGAATTGTCAAAAGAAAATAAAATTCAAATAACAACTATGATAGATACAGGTAGCACAAAAAATGTAGTTCCAAAACAATTTAGGCAAAAATTAGCTAGACTACTATGAATAATACAGTTTGATGCAAGACCTGTGTATTTAATACATTGTATTAATAATATACCAATTAGGATAGAAAGACAACAGTTTAATTTACCCTTACCTTTACATCCTCAGTAGGATCATATCCCTTTATCTTATGATTAAATTTCTTAAAAGTTACAAAGAGGATTTTTATATACACCTCCAGATATTACATTTTTTAACGAAAGGTATAACCACAACTGATCAAAGTAATATATTAGAGTCTTACAACAGTATTAACATAGAAGAACAAAATTTTAAATACTATAATATGGAAGAATTAGAATAAATAAATGAAGAAAAGATAGATGAACAAAATAAATTAGAATATGATGATATAATATTTGACCATGAGCATCCAATTGTAGGAGAAATAGAGTCTTTAAAGATTATGCAAATAGATAGACCAAAGACCTTAGAAGAATTGTTACAATTAGCTAAACAAATTAGAATTATAGGAGAAGATTCCCAATTACATTGGAATAAGAATAAGATATTAGCAAAATTAGACATTATTAATCTAGACTTAACAATTAAAATAGTAGATATGCCCTGTAACTTGTTAGACAAGCAAGAATTTGAACAACAAATAAAAGAATTTTTAAACATAAAAGTAATTAGACCTTCAAAAACTAGGCATAGATCAGCAGCCTTTGTATTTAGAAAAACACTCAAAACTTAAAAGAGGTAAAGCTAGAATAGTATATACTTATAGGAGATTAAATGATAATACTGATGAAGATAGTTATAAGTTACCAAATAAAAATGAACTTACGAATAAAATTCAAGAAAGTAAATATTTTAGTAAATTTTATTGTAAATCAAGATTTTGGCAAATTAGATTAGCTAAAGAATCAATTCAATGGACAACATTCACCTATTCAAACGGACATTTTAAATGGCTTGTTATGCCATTTGAATTAAAGAATGCACCATTGATCTTTCAAAGAAAGATGGATCAAATTTTTAAGAAGTATGATAATTTTTGTAGTGTATATGTAGATGATATATTTATTCATAGTAAAAATAAAAATGAACATAGAAAACACTTAGAAATTATTTTGAAAGAATTTATCGATAATGGTATGGTCATAAGTAGGAAAAAAGTATAGCTTGAAAAATAAGGCATAGAATTTTTAGGTATGTATATTAAGTCGGGAACTATACAATTACAAGAACCCATAGCTAAAAAAAGTTTTAGAATTTCTAGATAAATTAGAAGAATAAAAACAATTACAAGCATTTTTAGGATTATTAATTTATGCTAGAAATTTTATTCTTGATTTAGGAAGAAAAATTGCAACATTGCATGGTAGAACTAGTAAAACAAGTCAAAAATATTTTAATAGTGAAGATATTAAATTAGTTCAAAATATCAGAGAAGATATAACTCAACTTAAACTTTTAGCATTACCATTATATAATAATTACAAAATAGTTGAGACAGACACATCATCAATAGGATGGGTTGGAATTTTATATCAGAAGAAACATAAAGAATAACCAAAATCTGAAGAAATTTGTTGTAGATATGCATCAGGTAAATTTAGTGGTATACAGGCTAACTTCCAGCCATTGACTTAGAAATTTAGGAGTCATTAACTCCCTTAAAGCATTTCCATTGTTTTTACATAATGAGATATTTACTATTAGAACAGATTGTCAGAATAATAAAATTACTACTAATAAACAAGTAGCCCGAAGATGGGTTAATTTTGTTGATTCTATTACAGGAAATGGATTTAGACAAATATTTAAGCATATTAAAGGTATGGACAATACTTTAGTAGACATCTTATCCTGTATTATTCATTAACATGTATGCAATATTTTGGAGCATCATCCTCTGGCAGCAAAAATAATGGTACACCATCACAATGTGGTAATCTATTAAGCATGAGTAGTCAAGCAAGAGCAGTAGTAAATACTTATTATTATAATGGAATTCCAATACAAGAAGTTAGAAATCTTGCTTTAAAATATCGTACTTAAGCATCATTAGCAGATAAACAAAAAGTTCTTTTAGGCAACTTTTGGAATATTAGAACTAATACTGAAAGCATGAGAAGAGGGCATGAAAAACTTATTAAAGCCCTAGAGCAAGAATTTTGGCATATAATTATGATTATAAAATAGCAAAACAATAACTTTCTTTTTTGTAGGAAAAACATGAAGAGCAAAAGAAAGAGTATGATACAATAATAAGAAATTTTAGAATTATTAATTTAAGATGTCAAAATTTAAGCAAGATTTTATAAGAAAAAGGCTAATGAGCCTAACTTACTTGAGCATGATAGAGAATTTTCCCTTGAGGAAAAAACTAAAAATCCATATTTTCTTCAAACTCTAGCTAGAGAAAGGTGTAGATATTAAGAGAGTCAAATATAAGGATATATGGTAAATTTCTTAGATATATTTCTTCTCTCAAAGGAGGTGTATATATAGTGTACAATGCCTTTTTACCCAAGTGAAAGATAAAAACTAATCCTGACAGAACAGGTGATACAATATTTACAAGAATCCTTATATTAATTTCCTACCTAAAATAGGACTCACGCCAACACTCTCCCTCAAGTTGGTGCATAGATGTCATTGTAGGGGTCTTTTTGTTCCAGCAGCCTGACGAATGGGCTTGGGCTGCTGTAAGAGTAAGTCAAACAAAATTCCCCTGTGTCTGAGTTCAAGAACCAGGCTCCAAAAGAGTTTTGAAAAGTTTGCTGAAACCTTAGAAAATACTTTGGGTTCTTTTCACCAATAATCGGATAAATGTGACAGATTAATAAGTGATTTGGCTTAAGAAGCATGTGGCATGGGAACTAAGACTTCACAAATTTAGCCATAGAGAGAAAGAGCATGAATTTCTAAATAAAATTAAGGCTTAAAGTAAAGGAGAAAAGGCTTTGGGGAGATTTTGACTAAAGAAGAAAAATGGAAAGATTGGAATAGAGGAGAGGACTTCTTGAAAGAATTTCCAGTTTGATTGACAAAAGCTTGGTCATGCTCTAGAAGATTGTGTGTTTTACTGGGTAGAAGTGGCCTCCTTTTATAGGCACTTCAGACTTCTATTTTATCAAAACTCCCTCCCTCTTTTCTAGCCTTCTTCCTTCTAATCCTATTTTGGTGAAAACTTCCTTAGTCTGAACCTATAGGCCTGAAGCTCTTGGGGTTCCAAGGTTCTCACACAGTTGACCTCTTCATGTGGGTCAGGTGCCACCCAGTTTTTTCTCCAGTTTTCCTGCTAAAGATGGAGGAAGAAAGAAACAAGGGTAGGAGCCTTAATCCAATGGGTATTCTACCTATCTTGTGAATTTCCTTTGGTCATTTGCAATGGCTCTTGTTTAACCTATTCTAATAGCCATATGTGATGCTAGATTTTTATAAGGCGTTGGGCTGGACCTTTTCCTAAGGTACAGGCTTCCTATTTTCAGCAGCCAGCTAAAGCCTTTTGAAGTTTCGTCAAGCTGCTAGAAGTGGCTTTTGACGAGGCGCTTGGTAGGGGCTTTTCCAAAGTATTCCAGATCTTTATATTTTTTTTTCTAAGGCATTGGACCACCTTCTTTCTCTCCATGGCTTGACCATGTGGTCGGGCCCAAGAGATGGGCTTGAGTTTTGGATGCTCCCAAGTAGCCAAAAACTTCTATCCCTTGAATCCTCAACAGGCTTTGTGAAGACTCGTGTCCATCCATAGCACAACCTTCTCAGCAAGCCCCAGGTTTCTTGTTTTTATGGGGCTTAGGCCCACGTAAGCTCGTAGCATGGCTTGGAGTTAGGATGACGGTCTTTTGGCTTGGCATTGTGTGTTTATTTGACATATTCACGCTTGAATTCTTATTGTGCTATAATTGGTTATGACTGAACTAAATTGCACTTAACAGGTTGATGCCCGTGGGCTTACAGGGTCGGCATGTTTTATGAGTTTGCTTTGACCCTTCTACATGGCGGGTTTGCCTGTTTGCTTGGCGTGGCGTGTGGCTCGCAACTCGTATGGATGCATCCAACAACCTTTCACATACCCCAGTACGGCTTTTCTCTTGGCAAAACATCATGTTGGGCTAGGATTAAGCTTGGGCCTAGCCTTGGATTGGATCGTCCCTGATTCTCCCAAGCATTTTAACGGTTCACCATTGAACCCTTTACGATAGAGAGTCGTCCCATCTACGAAGTACCTCTTTACTATCTTTTCAAGCTTGTAAACATGTTTGGAGTTGGTTGGCAAAGTCCCTTCGACAAAGAATGCTAAGTATGGTGCCCTTCAATCCTCTGCAAATGAGATGGTGAAAGATTCTTCGGTAGAGGGTGTTGTGGAACACGTAGGGCAATTGGACTGGATTTCAGCCTCTTGCAACCTCCTTTGCGCTTCTGCTGCACCTATACACCGGGTCAAAATACCTCCTGGGAGACATTTGTAAAGCTATCCAAAAATAATTGCATAGTCCTTCAAATCATTAATGTTGCTTCCTTCACCTAGTTTTTCTTTGACTGGCCTTCTCCAATCGTCTTCTTCCAGCAGCTCCTATTAGACCATTGCTTCGATTATTGGCATGTATTTCTTTATCACAGTAATATTAGGCTACCCTTCGACAAATGAAAGCTTTGAACCCAATGTAGACAAAGCATCGGCATACCTGTTAGTGATCCCTAGAATATGCTCCAGGACAATCTACTTGAAAGAATTAATAAGTCTTTCGGCAGTTGTACGATATGGGGCCAAGGTTGCCTCTTTTATAGCAAAGCTCCCTTGTAATTGACTTAGCACCAGATTTGAGTCACCAATGACTTTCATCTTTTCCACGCCCATTTCTCTTGCAGTAGACAACCCCATAACAAAAGCTTCATACTCCGCCACATTATTTGTGCATGGAAAATTTAGTTTGAATGAGAGGGACGTGGGCTGCCCCTTAGGGTCAATGAGTACCACACATGCTCCTCATTTTGACGTGGAAGAACCATCAAAGTATAGGGTGCATAGTTCCTCCTCTATAGCAATGGCAACCATTTTCGGCAGCTCCCTCAAAACCTCTTCGGAGAGGGTAGGCTCCTCTACTTCAGGAAATAAAGCTAACATATCAATCATGGCTTGTCCCTTGATAACTCTAGGAGTTATGCACGTGATATCAAATTCGGACAGCAGTAGCAACCAGCGTGCAAGACGTCCAGATAGCACCGGCCTCGTGAGCAAGTATCTTACGAGGTCAGACTTTACTATGAGCTGTAGCTTGTGGGCAAGGAAGTAATGTCGCAGACACTGTGCAGCATAAACAAGGTCAAGGCACAAGAGCTCGGTCTTCTGATATCTCGTTTCAACCCCCCTTAACTGTCTACTTACATAATAAATAGGACTTTTTTCCCCGCCATGGTCGTCTTGAGCAAGCAAAGCTCCAACCGTTGCATTCGTTGCAGTCAAATAAAATTTGAGCGGTAGTCCTAGAATGGGCGCTCTCATGGTGGGTAGCTTGGTAATCAATTGTTGTACTTGCTGGTAGGCTTCTTGGCACTCCTTGCTCCATTCGTAAGGCTTGCCCTTCTTGAGTAAAGGAGTAAACATGCTCATTGTTGTAGCAAGGCCTGGGATGAAGCGTCGAATGTATGATAATCTTCCTATGAAGCTTTTTAATTCTTTTGGGCTTCTAGGCGGTGCAAGAGAGTTTATGGCTCTGGTCTTTTCTAGATCCACATCTATGCCGCGTTGGTGCACTTGGAACCGCAAGAATTTGCAGGATGAAACCCCAAACGCGCACTTCTTTGGGTTCATCTTCAATCGGTACAACTGACACCTTTCCAGCACTTTCCTTAGAACTTCTTGATGGCTTTCTCTAGTTTTTTACTTCACCACGAGGTCATCCACATAATCCTCCACCTTTTTTCCCATCATATTATGGAACACCGTTGTCATGGCTCTTTGGTAGGTAGCGCCGGCGTTCTTGTGACTGAATGGCATGACAATGTAATAGAAATTCTCGTATGGTGTTCGAAAGGCTGTCTTCTCGGCATCCCTGAGTGACATCTTTATTTGGTTGTAGCCACTAACCCATCCATAAATCATAGCAAACCTTTCCCCGAGGTTGAGTCGATCAAGATATCCATGTTGGGTAGCGGAAATTCATCCTTTGGGCAAGCTCGGTTGAGGTATCGATAGTCCGTGCATATCCTAATCACACCGTTCTTCTTTTTTAAGGGGACTGTATTTGCTAGCCGGGTTGGGTGCTTGATTGGCTTGATGAATCCAGCAGCTAAAAGCTATTCAATTTCCTCTTTGATTTGCATTTCGATTTCGGGATGGAAATTCCTTCTTGGCTGCACAACAGGTTTTCTACCAAACTCAACATTCAAAGTGTGACATACCAAATTTGGATTTACTCCGGGCATTTCCTAGTAGCTCCTAGCAAACACGTCGCGGAATTCCTTTAGTAAAGACTTCAACGTTTCCTTCTCTTCACTTGTCAAGTGAATGCTGATGAAGATGGGTCTTTGGGTAGAAGAATCATCACTCAAATTGATTGTTTCCAGCTTCTCAGCCACTGCTGTTGAGCCATCTTGCATATGCTTTGGTGCTGTCTCAGGTTCCTGGAAAGCACAAGGCATGGGTGCTTTGTGGTTGGGACCATTATGGCTGTTCGTTTGCATCACTTCTTCTCCATACTCGGGGCTTTCCCATAGAATGCAGTTGAGCCCCCAAACCTGTCATAAACGGTGTACCGTACGTCCATCTGGCAACATTACTTTCGAGCATTGGAGCTGATCGTAAGCATGGTTGTTGACCTCCGAGTGTCTCTTCCTTTCTCGATCGACAATTGTTATGAGTTCCTCATTGGCCAGGTCACGAATTTCGGTCCATGAAGGTAGGTAGGTCCCAAATCCTTGGATGGGTTGCTTCTGGCACCTGTGCATTCAGAGTAGAATTATGCCTCCGAGTAATGGGCTTCGTTTTGGTTGAACGATGCTTGATTCCTTGGTATGCGAAGTGGTCTCAGCCGAATCCTTCCCTTCACGCAATGATGGTAAGTAGAGACCACAAGCTTGTGCTTGTTAAGCCATGGCCTTCCGAGCAAAGCATGGTAAGCCACATCCACATCTACCACATAGAACTTAGTAAGTGACCGGATTGGCCCTACCTTCAAGTTTACTTGCATGTGACCAACTGTGACCTCACTCTTATTCCCGAAACCGCTGATGCTTGTTTGAGATTGCACTATTTCAAATAATGGAATACCAGCCGCCATAAGCACTGACAGAGGCAATATGTTGACAGAAGAGCCTATGTCTACTAAATCTCTTCTTATAAACACATCATTGATCTCTCCCTCTAAGTAAAGTGGCCTCCTATGATCTGAATACGGGACCTCCATGTCTTCGTCCGTGAAGACAATAGCATTGTCCTTTTCAAGAATGACCTTTGTGGTTAAGCAGTGAAGCAATGAGGATTAGACTCTGCAGAGATGTTCATGAGAGCTACAGCAGCTGCTTCCCTTGCTTGTGGTCCAAAGACAAGTTGGTCAAAAAGTGACTTGAACTTTGGGTTCCTTTGGAGGACTTGTGAAGTTGTGGGCCCCTGCTTCAAACCTAGGTATCGCTCCATCATAGTTGTTTCAACCTCTATAAGATTATGAAATGTTACAGTAGTTATTTCTTGGTGTCCAGATGAAGGCCCAAGTAGCATTCTTCCGACATGTCTAACATGAACACTTCGTTGCCTGGACCACCACCCCATACATCAACGAGTGGCTGTGGCATGTTGTAACTCGAAGGTTTTGAATATTTACACTTGTAGGCCTTCTCCATATTTCCGCAAGGTTCCTAAATAGCCTCCGGTGGTTTTGGGTCGTTCGTCCATGGGTGACACAATTCATCATCGTCGAGCAAGTCATCGGAGAATGTGATGATAGCGACTATCTCCTTTCCCCTTCGTTTAGGCAAGGGGTCTTCATCAATGGCTTGCTTCTTGGAGGGAAGCTCAAGAACTCCTTCATGTATCTTAGCATGTAAGATCTGTTAAGATTTTATCTAGTTACAACAGTTGTTTTTTAAATAAACTGATTATCCTATTATGTAGGAAGTCATGTTGCACGTTGTTATGTTTACCAAGTCTTTAGGAGTCTCCCAGTAGTGGAACAGTTAGTTAGTAGTGTCAGTAATGGATTAAGTTAGTAGGAGTCATGTCTTTGAATTTAGCATAGTCTGGTGATGTAACGTTCTATTTAAGTTCAATTTTATCAATATACAAATTACGCTTTCCAGCACCTCTTCTCACCTATGTTTGGATTTTGAGTTTAACTCTGCATCTGGTATCAGAGCTCCCCACTGGGGACTGACATAAAAGTTCCCACAAAAGTAGTAAGCTATAATTGCACTTACGACAGTAAGTTACTATGGCATCTAACAAGGTTATAGACAACTATGTGCAGCCAGCCATACCACGCTTTGATGGTCATTATGATCATTGAAGCATGTTGATGGAGAATTTCCTGAGGTCTAAAGAATACTGGACTCTCATGGAAACCGGTATTGTATAGCCGAAAAGTGGAGTGGTGTTGACGGAGTTACAACAAAAGAAATTGGATGAATCCAAGCTGAAAGATTTGAAGGCAAAAAATTACTTATTCCAAGCTATTGATCATTCCATTTTGGAGACCATTCTCCAAAAAGATACTTCCAAGCAAATTTGGGATTCCATGAAGAAGAAGTACCAGGGCTCAACGAAGGTGAAGCGTTCAATGCTGCAACCACTAAGGAAAGATTTTGAGACTCTTCAAATGAAACAAGGAGAGTCTGTCAATGATTATTTTTCAAAAGCAATGGCAATTGCAAACAAGATGAGTATCCATGGCGAGAAGATGGAAGACGTGACCATCGTAGAAAAGATCCTATGATCTATGACTACAAAGTTTGATTACGTTGTGTGCTCCATTGAGGAGTCAAATGACATTGAGAAGCTTCCAATTGATGAGCTACAGAGTTCCTTGCTTGTTCATGAGCAGAAGATCAATCAGAGTACATATGAGGAACATGCATTGAAAGTTTCAACAAATAGTGATTCTCCGGCAGTAAGAGGTCATGGTGGTCGTGGACGAGGACGTGGTAGAGGCGGCAGCCATGGAAGAGGTCTAGGTAGCAGAGATGGGAACAAATCTAATGATGATTCTGGCAGTAACAGCAGAGGATATTGTATTTCTGGAGGCAACAGCAGTAGAGGCCGAAGGCAGTTATACAATCATGATTCAAATGTCGACAAATCAAATGTCAACTGTTTCAGGTGTTGCAATTATGGTCATTACAGGTCTGAATGTTACACAAATATGAATAAAACAAAGGGTGTAATGGCGAATTTTGCAGAGAAAGAGAAAGAAGATGATGAGGCTATTCTAATGGTGTGTCAAACCATGGAAAAAACACAAAAGAATGTGTGGTACTTGGATACAGGTTGCAGTAATCACATGTGTGGAGAAAAGTCAATTTTCTCTACCTTAGATGAAAGTTTCACAACTACAGTAAGATTTGGAGATGACAGCAAAGTTTCTATTTTGGGAAAAAGAGATATCAAAATTTGGGCTAAAGATAACATTGTCCATACTATCTCTAGTGTTTTCTTTGTTCCGAGTTTGAAGAGCAATTTGCTGAGCTTGGGACAACTGCATGAAAAGGGATATGAGATGAAGATTACAGGAGGAGCTTGTCAAATTCATGACCAAAAGAGGGGCTTAATTGCTAAGGCTTACGTGACGACAAATCGAATGTTTCCATTACATATTCAAAGTGATGGTTCTAAATGTTTCTCTGCCAAGGTCAATGCTCCAGCATGTCTATGGCATTTATGCTATGGTCATCTGAATTTTAGAGGTTTGAAGACGCTACATGATAAAGAGATGGTGACTAGCCTTCCTCAGATAACCTGTCCAACTAAAGTTTGTGAAGTTTGTGTTGTTGGAAAACAGCATAAGGAAACCTTTCCGAAGGCAAAAGCATGGCGGGCTAGAAGACCTCTTGAGCTGGTCCATTCAGATATTGGTGGGCCAATAACTCCAGCTTCCAACGCCGGAAAAAGGTACTTTATAACATTCATTGATGATTACAGCAAAAAAACATGGGTTTATTTCTTACAGGAGAAATCAGAAGCCTTAAATGCATTCAAACACTTTAAGGCGGCTGCTGAGAATGAGATAGAGAAGACGATCAAGGTTCTTCGAACTGATTGTGATGGAGAATACAATTCAAAAGCCTTTGAAAATTTATGTGCTATACATTGCGTTCATCGACAGCTTATACACCTTAGCAGAACGGTGTGGCAGAGAGGAAGAATCGTACCATTTTAAATATGGTACGCAGTATGTAGACAAAACGTTCCATTCCAAAGAGTTTCTGGGCGAAAGCTGTAAACTAGAGCATTCACATACTGAACATAAGTCCAACTTTTGCTGTTCATGATTTGACACCTGAAAAGGCATGGAGCAGCCGTAAACCATCAGTTGGTTACTTCAAAGTTTTTGGTTGCATTGCATATGCATGTATTCCAGACGAGAAAAGGAAGAAGCTTGATGACAAAGGTGAAAGATGTGTCTTTCTTGGCATAAGTGAAGTTTCCAAGGCATACAAGTTATTCAATCCTGTGTCCAAAAAGATTATTATTAGCCAAGATGTTGTATTTGATGAAGAGAAGACATGGAATTGGAGTGATGATGTTTCTCTACAGCAGCAGAACATTCCAGTCAATTTTGATGATAACGTGGAGCCACAACAGTGCATTCCGACACCAACTTCATCAGTTGTTCCAGCACCAACTTCTTCAGTTGTTCAAGCACTAGTTGTTCCACAATTGGAGCCCAGGCTGCAAGTTCATCTAGTGCACGACCCCAACGTTTAAGGAAGCGGCCTATATGGATGATAGATTTTGAATGGGTGTTTGATTCCGTTAGTGGAAGTGAAGGAAGTGATGATGATCTACTTGTTCACTTTGTTTTGTTTGCAGATTCTGATCCTCTGTCATTTTCTGATGCCGTAAAAGAACCAAAATGGCAGAAAGCCATGGATGAGGAAATCAAATCTATTGAGAAGAACAATACTTGGGAGTTGATAGAGCTTCCACAAGGGCACAAGACGATTGGTGTCAAATGGGTCTATAAGACAAAGTTGAATGAGAAGGGTGAGATTCATAAGCACAAAGCACGCTTGGTGGCGAAAGGTTACAAGCAAGAGTACGGCATTGACTACACAGAAGTCTTTGTGCCAGTGGCAATGCATGACACAATTTGACTGGTGATTTCAATGGCGGCACAGAACTCTTGGCCTATCTTCTAGCTGGATGTGAAGTTTGCATTTTTACATGGTGAGTTGCAAGAACAAGTTTATGTTGAGCAGCCAACAGGCTATGTTCAGCCAGGGAAGGAAAAACAAGTTTACAGGCTTAAAAAAGCTTTATATGGGCTGAAGCAAGCTCCTAGAGCCTGGTACAGCCGCATAGAGGCATATTTTGCAAGAGAATGATTTCAAAAATGTCCATATGAGCATACACTCTTTACAAAATCTGGAGAGGAAGGGCAAATACTCATCGCGTGCTTGTATGTGGACGATATGATCTATACAGGTAATGATGTGGTCATGTTTAATGATCTTAAGAAATCCATGATGCATGAGTTTGATATGTCTGATCTTGGATTGATGCACTATTTTCTTGGTATAGAAGTAGTACAATCTAGTGCCGAAATATTTATTTCACAGAGGAAATATGTTCAAGAAATCTTAGACAGGTTTGAGATGAAGGATTTTAATTCAGTTTGTATGCCAACTGAAATTGGTTTGAAACTAGTGAAGAATTCTGGGGAGAAGAAGGTTGATAAAACTCTCTACAAACAGATTGTAGGAAGTCTGATGTATCTTACAGCAACCAGGCCAAACATACAACATGCAGTGAGTCTCATTAGCATATATATGGAGTGTCTAGAAGTGCCTCATTTGGTGGCAGCAAAAAGAATTTTTCATTACCTAAGGGGCACAATCAATTTTGGAATATTATACAAGAAATGAGCTAAATCAAGTTTGTTTGGCTTCACTGATAGTGACTATGCAGGAGACCCAGATGATAGGAGAAGCACCTCAGGTTATGCATTTATAATGGGAGCAGGAGCTATTTCATGGTCATCCAAAAAACAACAGATTGTCACTCTATCAACCACTGAAGCTAAGTTTATTGTAGTAGCAGCCTACGACTGTCAAGCTATTTGGTTGAGGAGGACACTTGAAGAATTACGTGGTTTGCAAGAAGGTCCAACTCTTGTCTATTGTGATAACAATTCAGCAATCAAGTTGTCCAAGAATCCAGTTTTACATGGCAGAAGCAAACACATTGATGTTCGCTACCATTTCCTGCGCGACCTCACAAAGGATGAAACAATTGATTTAATCTACTGCAGAAGTGAAGATCAGGTGGCTGATATTCTAACCAAGCCTCTCAAATTACCGGTGTTCTCGAAGCTAAGGAAATTGTTAGGAGTTTGCTCTGTGAAGGATATTGCTTGAAGACAAAAGCTATAGTGCACATTGAAGGTTTCTCTCTAAACTGATTGTTCATGGAACATTTAGTTTAAGGGAGGGTGTTAAGATTTTATCTAGTTACAGCAGTTGTTTTTTAAATAAACTGATTATCCTATTATGTAAGAAGTCATGTTGCACGTTGTAATGTTTACCAAGTCTTTAGGAGTCTCCCAGTAGTGGAGCAGTTTGTTAGTGGTGTCAGTAATGGATTAAGTTAGTAGGAGTCATGTCCTTGAATTTAGCATAGTCTGGTGATGTAACATTCTATTTAAGTTCAACTTTATCAATATACAAATTACGCTTTCCAACACCTCTTCTCACCTGTGTTTGGATTTTGAGTTTAACTCTACAAGATCCTCCTTAGAGTTTGGCAAGCAGTGGTTGGATGCCCCACAAACTGATGATAACGACAGTACCTAGGGTCATTCTTCTCCTCTCTAGTAGGGACTTTGTAGGGCCTGAAAGGTTTGATTGCGCCATCAACAATCATTGTGTCAAGAATGGCGTGGAACTCTTCGTCTTTGCATGGTAATGGCGGGTATGTCTCCCTGTCTTTCCATTTGTGTGAGTTATAGTCACTAGACGGCTTGTCATCTGCAGCCAATGTTTGATGTGCCTCCTTCTTCTCACTCCTCCACGTTCTCTGTCCAGTTAGCTTGACTGACATGCTCGTCTTCCTCACAGCTTCTAGCAACTGAGAAAATTGGTTGATGCATATATTTTCTATATAAACTTGGTAGTCGGCCACGATATTTGCTTATCCTAATCTCAACAAGCGCCTCCTCATCTTTCTCGTCATAGCAGTCTAAAGCCAAGTCCCGGAACCAGCGCACAAAGTCCACGGGATCTTCCCCATGTTTTTGGCGAGTATTGTTGAGTTGAGTGGTAGTAATTGTTTCCTCTTGCTGGAAATATTTCTTACAGAACCTGCTTGCCAAAACCTCCTAGGAGCGAACAGAGCTCGGTGCTAGTGTGTCTACCACGTTTAAGGACGATCGGTAAGGCGTTTTGAAAACTCTCAGAGCCGAAGGTTATAATCACCAGCATGTGGTCCTAAAGCATCGATGAAGCGATTAACATGCTCCTTTGGGCTTCCTTTCCTTATGTCGAAAAGAATGAAGCTTGGTGTCTCATAGCCCGTGGGATAAGGTTGTTGGAGTAGGCTCGATGGATATGGTGGCTGAGGGATATATTTTCAATCTTCTTGGCTTCGGCTAAGCTCCATTTCCAACATGGCAATGACGTCCTCTTGGGTAACAAAAGATGGTCCCTTTTGTTCAGACCCCTTTCTAGCAGCGGCAGACTCCTCTTATGGGGGGTCTTTCATTTTATTCGCTTCGCTTAAAGACAGAACTTTTCAATTCTTTGATGGTGTCCACCATTTCCCTCTGGGTTTCCCCCATAACATAGATAGTCGCAATGAGGTCTGCTAGGGTGAAAGCTCCTTCACTTGCACTTTCTTCCCCTCTAGAGGAGGCATTTTGCCTTGATTCCGAATCATCATGGTCTGGTCTGTCTTGGAAAGCCATTGTATTACTTTTGACCTTTTTTCTTGGAGGCATTGGTGAAGATGGCAACTTGATCCCCAGTAGAGTCGCCAATTTATGTAGGGGTCTTTTTGTTCCAGCAGCCTAACGAATGGGCTTGGACTATTGTAAGAGTAAGTCAAACAAAATTCCCCTGTGCCTGAGTTCAAGAACCAGGCTCCAAAAGAGTTTTGAAAAGTTTGTTGAAACCTTAGAAAACACTTTGGGTTCTTTTCACCAAAGATAAACGTGACAGATTAATAAGTGACTTGGCTTGAGAAGCTTGTGGCATGGGAGCTAAGACTTCACAAATTTAGCCATAGAGAGAAAGAGTATGAATTTCTAAATAAAATTAAGGCTTAAAGTAAAGGAGAAAAGGCTTTGGGGAGATTTTGACTAAAGAAGAAAAAGTTAAAGATCGGAACAGAGGAGAGGACTTCTTGAAAGAATTTCCAGTTTCATTGACAAAAGCTTGGTTGTGCTCTGGATGATTGTGTGTTTTACTAGGTAGAAGTGGCCTCCTTTTATAGGCACTTCAAGCTTGTTTGACTTGTTCTAATAGCCAGATGTGATGCTAGATTTTTATAAGGCGCTGGGCTAGGCCTTTTCCTAAGGTACAGGCTTCCTATTTTCAGCAGCCAGCTAAAGCCTTTTGAAGTTTCGTCAAGCTGCTAGAAGTGGCTTTTGATGAGGCCCTTGGTAGGGGCTTTTCCTAAATGTTGCAGATCTTTATATTTTTTTTTCTAAGGCATTGGACCACCTTCTTTCTCTCCATGGCTTGCCCATGTGCTCAGGCCCAAGAGATGGGCTTGAGTTTTGGATGCTCCCAAGTTGCCAAAAACTTCCATCCCTTGAATCCTCAATAGGCTTTGTGAAGACTCGTGTCCATCCATATCACAACCTTCTCAGCAAGCCCTAGGTTTCTTGTTTTTACGTGGCTTGGGCCCACGTAAGCTCATAGCGTGGCTTGGAGTTAGGATGGCGGTCTTTTGGCTTGGCGTTGTGTGTTTATTTGACATATTCATTCTTGAATTCTTATTGTGCTATAATTGGCTATGACCGAAATAAATTGCACTTAACAGGTTGATGCTCGTGGGCTCACAAGGTCAGCACGTTTTACGAGTGTACTTTGACCCTTCTGCGTGGCGGGTTCGCTTGTGATTTTTATTTGCTTTAATAGCTTCATTTGTTATTATGACATTGCTTGTGTCAAAATTTTAAACATTGAGGACAATGTTCATTTCTAGGTTTGCGGGTATTGGAATTTAGCAAGTAAATTTGTTTTTTTTTTTGTTTTTTTTTTCTTGCTTTTACTTTTGTTTTTTTATTTTAGTCTTGCTTTTCTTTTCTTTTAGTTTTTTTTTTTAGTCACTTTCCGAACACATTTGATGAGATTGTGATAAATGTTTGCATGACTTAAATGAAAATTGGATTTTCTTTATAAAAAAAATTAAAAAATTAAAAAATTCAGCATTGCTCTAGCATGATATGTTTGAAACCTTCTGTACACTTGCCATTTGTTTCATATTTTCCCAATTAAAAGATTTGCATGATCCAAAGAATTGTATCAAGCATAAATTAGACATATATAACTATATAAAGTGAGCTTTTGAGCCTAGTACTTCAATTCATGAGTGTTATATACGTACTCTTATTTTCTTGTCATTTAAGTTGTTGTTTGATCTCATTATTCATTGATTTAGTTGAACACTTAAAAGTCATTCATTCTTTTGCAATTTGATTTCATGACATTTAAGAAATGATATTAAGACCCTTTATGGATCGTTTGTGCCTTTCAAGCTAACTTTATGCTTAAGCATGATTTTCCATTGTTAACCATTTTGAGCCTACATGTAAACCTTTTCTTTCATTTAACCAATTATATTTTCTCACCTTAGCCTGAAAAACAAGTATTTACCTTTCTAAGGAACTCTTGAGCTTTAATTAGGATGTGTTTTTCATACTAAGTTTGGGAAGGGTGTTGTTTTCGAAAAAAAAAAAAAAAAAAAAAAAAAAAAAAAAACAAATCATACAATTAGTGAAAAGAAAGAGAAAAGTTGTGATTAAGTGGTGGTTGAATGAAATTTCGTTTTTGGGTTTCTTTATTGACCTCAAAATAAATTGGTGTTTGTTCAATTAAAAGAATGGAGGATAAGGAGTTTTGATCATGTAAATATATATATATATATTTCTCATTGTGATGATTCGAAGTCTTAAAAACAATTGTTTTATGCTCTTATATTTTGAGTTCCTTGGACTTTGTATTATCCATACCTTTCATTTCTTACTCACCTAACACCCTTGGCCTCATTACAACCTATATATGTTAAAGATGCGATTTGGAATAAAAACGAAGGCTTAATAAGTCAATATATACTTCATATAAAAATCTCATAAAATCAGGTTTTCTTATTTGATATGTAGGGAATAAAAGCCGCCAAAAATTATCTTCAAAAAATGATTATTTTGAAAAAGCATTTTTCATACTTAGCCAAAATTTTGATAAAACAATTTTGCATGTATGATATGAATGTATGAAGGAATCTAAGGTCAATCTAAGTAAAGAACCTTAGATGTTCAATTCTCAAAGAGTTTTACAAGAATAACCTAACTGTTCTGTATTAAAGAAATATTTGTTTGAGTATCGGCTTCTTGATTCAATGTTCCCAAAGTCTTCTAATGTGTACAGTATTTTTTATCTATTTGAGAAGACATGCTCTTTATAACTTATCACACTTGAAAGACATTAGATAAATAAGGAACAATTTGTTATCATCAAAATATGCACAATAATATTACAGATCGTACGGCTAACACTAAAATTAATTTAATTAATTTAGAGAGAGAGAGAGAGAGAGAGAGAGAGCTGCCTTATCCTTAACCCATCCTCCACGTCAGTAGCATTCAACGGGTCTACATTGTCCATGTCCCAAAATTTAATTTTGGAACTCATCACTTGCATAGCAGCCAAGAATAAGTTCTTGGTAGTTGGTACGTTGATCAAACTGCACTACCCCCAGTATTTTTATTTCCTTGATTGTGCCCAATTTCACTACTTTTGGTGCCCTTAATATTTTGAAGTTGCCTATTTAGATCCCTCAATATAAGGGAGGATTGTATGAAGGGGAGGGGATTGTGTTGAATTGTTTGGATTCGCATGAGGGGTGAGATTGGCGTTGGAAAAATGTGATGGATTGCAACACTTTATAAAGTTTAGCTCAGGTGGTTAAAAATAAAAATAAAAAGTTTATATTGCTACATAGCTCATGTCATGCATTTATGTAATTTTTTTTTAAATAAATAAATAAAAAAAAAAATTTATAAAAAAAAAAAAAAAAAAAAAAAAAAAAAAAAAATTAGTGCTGTGAAAAGCTTTTGAAGATTGAAGATGAAGTTTGAATACCAAAAAGTTAATGAGAGGAAACTCCAGCGCCCACCGTGGGGCTCGAACCCACGACCACAAGGTTAAGAGCCTTGCGCTCTACCAACTGAGCTAGACGGGCAACTTGTTAGATTGTGGACACTTACGGTTATTAGAAGGCTATTGGCATATCTCAGAAGGAAAATATTTTATAATATGAAAAAAAAAATTGGCTAAATGATTCAGTCGTTAGCCTGAGAATTGAAATGGAAGAAATAATAGGATAGTGCAGCAATTTGCTCTTGTTTCTGAGAATAGACATTGGAATTATCCTGGAAAAGGAGCTAATAGATTTTATACAAATTTATAAATAAACCCAATCCTAGACATGTATTTATAAAAAAACCCAAGCACTATTTAAACATAGAAACACACCCAAAATCAACCCCAAAGTCAACTTTTTGGGTGTGTTTATAAATGGGTTTTGAGTGTGTGTAATGATGGGTTTTGGGTGTGTTTATAAAGTGTTTTGGGTGTTGGGTTTTTTTATAATTTCAACACCCAAATGCCTGTCCTATGATAATGGTTTCACAGTGAAATGCAAACATTTGACGTCTTCTTCTTACATATGTGGATTCTAGCTAATGTCATATAGTTTAATTGCTCGTGTGGATTATTAACAACTCAGTTTTATGAGAAGAAAATGAAGAAATGGAACTGTTAATGACTGGTTGGATCAAATTATTCCAAAACGTTTCTCCCAAATTATCCCATCCAAGTCAATCTGAAGGAGGCAGAATAATCCAACATCCTCATATCTGGAAGAAAATATCCTAACCCAAGGATAGAGGGATTTTTGCTCGAAGGAGTTCCAGCGGAGGATCAGGATCCACCACCTGCAGCATCCACTTTGAATGCTCCAGGAAATCACAGAACAAATACAAGAGCAAGTGAGAATCAGTTGGCAGCTCAACAGTCCACTTGTGCTTTTTATCATATACTTCTCCACTTCCAAGATATTCATAATTCTTCAAACAGGGTCCTTCAGCAAGCTCTGTGAAACTCCACTGGAAGAAACCGAGTTTAGATCAGTTACCATAACCTAAGTGATCTCATTAATAGACTGGTAGTTAATTCAGGTTATTCAATCTTTCTTAAATAGTCAAATCCTAATTTCACAAAATCCCATTATTCATAACCCTAAGGCTACATCAGATGCCCGCATAAGGTGATATACATAGTGAAAAATCACGAAACCAACTCTCCCTTCATCAATGAATGAAGCCTCTGGAGTTCAGTGATGGCATCCACACACTCCTGCATAAGAGGGACAAATGGATTCTGCTGTTACAGGGTTTGTTGCAGATTTGCTTGAGGCAGCTTGGCTGCATATGATGAGAAGCGTCACATTAAAACATCAGCAAATACTTTTTGCTAAAACAATTCAAGAAGAGTTTTAAATGGAATGCACTATATACAGAAACATGCCCTACTACTATTCATCGTCGGATTTTTTGTTCTGCAGTTGAAACATAACACTCTTTTACCAACCGTAGCTCCTGTTAAACATAAGAAGACAAAGAAGATGACTTAGGAGGTGGAAGTGGTGAAGACAAACCTGTTTTTTTCATCGTCAAATGCATTATTAACTTGTTTTTTCAGATATTGGCCTTGTTTTCTCAAACTTGAGATTATCTAGCAATCACCTGCAACATTCATAATCTCTCTCAACCATAGTTGCCCATCTTCAGCACCAGTTAGACCAAACTATGCCCTGGAAGTTTGAAGGCATTCCTCTCATCCAGCAAGCTTCTCATTCTCTCGGCATCACTGCACCTTCCACCCCAGCAAAGATGTTGGACATAAGCACGTAGTCCCCTCCATATCCTCTCTCCATCTCCAGTATCTTCTTTGTCACCCTCTCACCCATTTCCACATTACCATGAAAGCTACAAGCACCCAACAGGGTCCTCCAGATCACAACGTTAACGATATTGGAAGGAACCTCCAAAGCCATATTTTCTGCTTCTTCTAATCTCCCTGCCCTCCCTAGCATATCTATTAAGCACCCATAGTGCTTGATATCTAGTGCAATTTCATACTCGTTGACCATCTTCCCAAAGAAGTTCAGCCCCTCATCAATTAATCCTCTCCAAGCATCGAAAATACTCAAGAGCGTCACTCGATTTGGTCTGAGACCAACTTGCTCCATACTATTAAAATACTCGGCTTGTTTCCCCATCCCACGCTTTTCAAACCCAGAGATTATAGATGTCCATGACACCAAATTCTTTCTCTCAACAGATATCTCCTCATATAATCTCAATGCACTCTCTATGCAGCCACATTTTGCATAAGAATCCAAAAGGGAATTGGTGACACGTATGTCAGATGCATTAAATCCTCTCTTCTCACCGTAAGCATGAAGTGATTGGCAAATCTTAAGAGCCCTAAGAACCGAAACAGCTGGAAATACGGCCAGAAGTGTAACCTCAGTAGACTCAATGCAATCTTCAACAACCATTCTTCGAAACAAAGCAACAGCTTCACGGGGCTGATTCTTTCAGGAGTAGGCGTCAATAATAACAGAGACCGAGCCAATTTAAGCTCACCCCATTTGGCCAAACCAGTTGTCATGACATTCCAAGTAACAGAATTCCAATCGGGCATTTCGTAGAACACGTGGAGAGCAAGGAGCAAAGAGCCACAAGCAACATACATACTAAGCAAGGCAGTTTGAACATAGACATGGAAATGGAAACCGAGTTTGTGAGCGAAGGCATGGATTTGGGTACTTGGGTTGTTGGATTTTAAGGTAATGGAGGCAGTGGCGGATCCAAAAATTCTTCAGGGGAGGGGCAATATTTAAAAGACTAAAAGCAAAAAAATAAATAAAAATCAAATAACCAATTACCCTTATAATTTAAATAATACCAAAGTTTTGAAAGGCAAGGTGTAGGTGTAGGTGTAGATGCTAAGTAACTTTGGTCCCGCAAAATGAAGCGTAAGCCTGAAAGCAATGATGAGTAAGCTTTTTGCGAAGAAAAATTATAAATAATAAAATATAATGAAACTAAATCAGTAAATCTGATTAAAGCTTCATATTCAATTAAATATAAGTAATAAATATAATAATCAATTTCAAAACCTAATATTATCCAATTAGTTATACTATTGAAATAGAGTAGGATGATTCCTAAATTGACAGGAGGGTTAGGGCTAGAGATACATGCGGTTGAGAAAAAAAGAATTTGGGGTTTGGTGTGATTGTATTGGGAGGAGAGAGAAATAGATTTGGAAAAAGGAAAGGACAAAAAAAGGCTTTAAAATAACGATCAAAACGCACACTTTTATTAAAACCCAAAGGTGAACCCAACGACGTCGTTTAAGAAAAAGAAAGGGTTTAGAAATCATCTTCTTCCTCACGCAGCAGGTTCTTCTTAGCGCAGCCAACACCTTCAGACAAAGCAGAAGGGGCAATCATTGCCACTTCCAAAGCGTTTTCTAGCAAGAGGAGGTGCAGCACCTCCTTGCGCCTATGTGGATCCGCCACTGAATGGAGGCATGGAGAAGAAAGGAGTAGCTGGAGGAGTGGAAGGAAAGGGAAAAATTTTGGAGGTGTTTGTAGAAAGTGAAAGCTTCACGAGGGAAGGGGCCAAAGGAATAGCAACGAAGCAAAGTGTTGAAGAGGAGAAGATGAGCAGTTGAAATGGAGTGATGGAGGAGAAAGCCAGAGGTGAGAATGTGAGAGTGGATTTGTTGGGTGGCTGAGCGACTAGTTGGGTTTTTTAGCAAGATAGAGGCCAAGTGCCTTGGTTGCTTGATCTGGGTTGGTGTGGAAGACAATAAAGAAGGTGAAGAAAAACAAAGGACTTGAGCTCAAATTCAGCCTCACCATCAAGCACGACCCATGATTCAGAAGGATGGGTTATGTTCTGGTAGAATGAGAACTTGGTGGGAAAGCCCATAGGTTTTGGTGATGTCAACTAATTTCCATTGGCGAAAAAAAAAAACTAATTTCTGACCCACGAGTTTAGCTTGCAACCTCCTCTTAGGCCCGTTTAGTTCATGGGAAATGAGGCTTTGAGATAGGAAATCAATTACTTTCCCATATTTGGTAAGTGCAGGCATGGGAAATCGTTGCCTTGCAAATGGGAAAGTATGAGGGAAAGTGAAACCCTTCTTCCCCCTTGGATTTTGTTTTCTTCCTCATAAGAAAGTTTGGGAAAATTAGCCAACATCAAATACACATTTTTCATGACCCCAATAACAATTTAGAATTACAATATAGCATTAAATGCTTTTTTTTTATTTGATTTTATATGTGTATAATTGGAAAATTAAAGAAATCTCAATTTCCCATCCCTTAGAAAATGACATTAGAAGTGATTTTCCCTCAAATCCGTTCCGTGAACCAAATGGAGTCTTAAGGGCCTCGTTTCGTTTGCAGAATGAATCTTGGTCCCTGGTGGATAAGAATGAAAGACTCCTATTTTGGAAATGCTAAAATGAAATTTATTTTTTTGGTTCTCTTTTTTTTTCTGAAAATTAGCGATATATTACATTATAGATCAGGAACAGAGGCCGTTAGCCAAAAAGGCCAGTACATAAATTAAAATTTCTTCCCTTTTCGACTAGTACTCTTATTAGCTTTGTCAGCTTCTTTCTCAAAAACTTCCAAAGCGGATGTCTATAAATTTGTGAATCAAATTGAAGCCTAGCTGGTTGTATTGGTTTAAACTGGAATTAGATTCAAAGGGGTTTCAGTTTGTACTAATTTCTTGATTTCCAAACATAAACACGAGGGATACAAGTGCAAAGAAATAGCAACGATCTCATTTCTCGTATGAAAGTTTATAATAATTCTATTTCATAATTTCATTACTCTTAATTTAGTGATATTTTTCCTATCAACGTTGAAAGGATTTTCAGATTTAAAACTTGTCTCGTTGATAAAGAATTATACATATTAGGAGTAGCAGCATGATCATGATAGATACAGCTAGGTGTAGTGTAGACAAGGGCGGATCTATTACTAGGTTGGAGTGGGCTCCAGCCTAGGGGAAGATTTTTAAATATTAAATATAGTTAAGTTTATTCCTACTCCAATAAATATTAGCCCACTACACCAAATAAATATAATAAACTAATAATAGCCCAATTTAAGTAAAGTAAATAATATCTTTATTTAAAATAAGCCCACCCTTGAAGCATATTCAAAATAATAAACATCAATCCAAACCTATATAAATTTGATTAGAAGTAGAACTCACGCTAAGGCTCTACCAACTTGACCTATTCTCAAAAAATTCTTCTAGCCACCCAAAACGCCATATTTGAACCTTGAGAGCCTAGAGGAAATAGCTCTCCTCCTCCAAAAAATTGTACCAACCTATCTTCAGTGGGTTCTTCAATCTTGGTAAGTTTTTCTCTTTATATATATATATATATATATATATATATATATTTAATTTCCAATTTTAATTGTTGTTGTTAAGTTTTTATGATTTAGGGTTTGGGTGAATTTTTTTGGAGATTGTTAATATATGTTTTATTTTGCAACTTGAATTATTAATTAGCATATATGATTTTTGGTGTCTAGTATTTCTTGTTAGGATATCATGTCACATGATGACAATAGACCGGCAAAGAGAAAAAAGGCTTATAATATATCTCCTCTATAAAAAAAAATTATTTAGCCTAGCCCTATAAAAATTCCTAAGTCCGCCATTGAGTGTAGATACACGTTGATAAATATGTATATGTTTTGTGTATACAAATTATAGTAGTGGAATGTCTTCTGCCGTACATATTTTTGTGGCCAACCAGTAAGGGAGGCTAGCACCAGAAGAATGGCCAAAGAGTGGTCACAGATGCTCTATTATTATTGCACGTATAATGAGATATTTAAACCTGAGAGGTCCAAAGCTTCTCATGGGTCTGCATCATTATAAATGAAACAAGTTGATGAGTGATCTGCAATGAAAAGTCAGAAACAACAAAAAAGGCCAATAGCAGCTACAACATTCTACAAGTTCACAAAGTAGAATGACTTGTAGTACAAGAGATTTTTTAAGCTCGACCAACATTGTTGGTTAACTCCATAACAAAGTAGTTTTTTGGGTCTAATGATTGTCTAATTCGATTCCAAACTTTGATTATTAAAATTTAAGATCTTCAAGCTTGTTCGTTCCGGCTTCGTTATTGATTTGCAAAATGAGGTGTAGTTGCAAGTATATAGGTTTACCTCTTCGCATGAAGTCATGAGGAAAGGTGCTATATTTACCTTTAATTTCAATCATTGAGTTCGTATGTTTAGAAAAGTCCTCAACAAACTTTACTCCTCTTTTTTGGGTCAAACCCTTAACATTATCCCTAGCCCCTTCTCTCTCTATTTTGGGTGTGGTGGGGCTTGTTAGCATGAGTTAACGTTCCTATTAGGAATAGAACTTATATTTTATTGTAATGATCTAATTTGAGTAGAATTAGGAGATTTTGTACATATTTCCTATTTGTAACAACTCTGTATGTAGTATATATATTCCTCCTTGAGAGAAGAATAAATATAGCAGTTTAAACCCTAATTATTTTGAGTTGGTATTAGAGCGGGTTCCGCTCCGTCTCTACAACATCAAAACCCTAATCCCAAAAATACCTATTTCCGCTGCACCTAGCCTATACACCTAAGCATGTGCCGTCTTATATCTCTTATTATCATTGTCGCCACCTAATATTTGTTGCCGCTGCCATCTATCATCATGTCAGATGTCACTGAATCTTCTTCTTCTACTCTTATTGTGATGGTTCATACCGAATCGTCCACCAACCTACTTATGGGATTCAAATTGAATGGATCCAACTATGAGATATGGGCTTCGATGATCGAACTCTAAGCTACTACACAAGGCAAATTGTGTTACCTGACTAGTGACGCTGATGCCCCTGATTCCAAAGACCCAAAATTTGGGAAGTGGAAAATTGTTGATGTTATTGTGAAAAGTTGGATGCTGCGAACTATGAAACCCAGTTTGTTGAATATGTTTCATACTCTACTGCTCAGGAAATTTGGGACGCTGTTAATCAGATGTTTTATGATGACTCTGACATATCCCAGCTCTATGAACTGTGGTGCCAGGCTACCTGTCTCAAGCAAGAGGGTCGTCCTAGCTCTACCTATTTTGCCGAACTTAAGGTAATCTGGCTTGAATTGGACAAGAGACGTCATTTTCAGATGAAGTGTGTTGATGATATGAAGACTTTTCAGGCTGTTGTTATGGCAGATCGTGTGTACGATTTTTTGGCTAGCCTTGACGATACTTATGACAAGGTCTGTAGTGATATTCTATGGAGTGATAAAGTTCCAAGTATCGAAAATGTATTTTTTATGGTTTGTCGAGAGGCTCAACGCTAGATTACTATGCTTGGATTCGGCACCAAGATTGGGGAACCTGCTGTTGTGTTTGCTTCCAAAAACACTGATTTGGTTTCTCGGTGTACAGGGTCTGGCTCTTCTGTTGTTTCACCTCGTCGCCTGACTTCTGCAAAAAAAGACAAACTGAAGTGTGATCACTGTGGTGAAAAGAGACATACTATCGACACCTGCTGGGCATTGCATAGGGTACCGGATTAGGAGAAGGAGTGGAGGCGTTTAAAAAAGGAACAACTGGACAGCAAAGCTCATGTGGCTATTGCCTCCACTTCTATGGCTAACATCACCACTGGGCACGGCCACCTTACTGCTACTCCTCCTTCGACTTTGACCGCTATCTCAAGCACTCCAACACCTCCGCCTCTAGGTCACTTTGGCAAGGCTTTCCATGCCCATGATACCCGAGATACATGTTGGATTATTGATTCAGGATATACTGACCATATGACGTATAATTTTGCTTTATTCTCTACTACTCTTCTGCCTCATCGTGATCATGTTCTAACTGCTAATAATGCTTCTGCCTCATCGTGATCGTGATCACAGGGGCTGGTTCTATACTCTTAACACCTGCTTTACCATTGGACAAAGTGTTACTGATTCCATCTTTGTCTAGTAATTTATTATCTGTACCACAAGTTACTGAGTAGTTAAACTGCGTTGTACTGATGTATCCGTCTTTTGTCTTACTACAAGATATCCAAACTCGGGAGATCTTTAGTCGTGGTACTAAAAAGAGGGGGCTTTATTATGTGGATGATGTAGCAACTAGTCGAGTTCTTCGTGCTGGTAACACCGAAACTTCCCAGCATCGCCGGATTTGGTTGCTACATTGCCGATTTGGTCATGCCTCCTTTGAATATTTACGGCATTTGTTTCCTGCATTATTTAGTGGTGTCAACGAGTCTGCTTTCCAATGTCACACTTGTATTTTAGCTAAGAGTCATCGGGTATCCTACCCTCCAAGTTGTAATAAACGACTTATGCCATTTGATTTAGTTCATTCTGATGTTTAGGGATCTTCCCCGGTTTCTACATCCTTAGGAGTTCGTTGGTTTGTGTTATTTGTGGATGATTGCACTCGTATGATGTGGTTATATGGGATGAAAAATAAAAGTAATGTGGTCGAAAATTTTCAGCGTTTCTATCAGATGATTCAGACTCAATTTATGCTCCCTATCAAGGTTTTTCGATCTGATAATGGTGGAGAATTTGTTAATTTGGCGTTATCCCATTTTTTTCACACTAAGGGTGTACTCCATGAGACTACTTGCCTTCAAACACCACAACAGAATGGAGTTGTTGAACGTAAAAATGGGTAGATCCTTGCTGCTGCATGTGCTCTGCTGCTTGGTGCGTAAGTGCCAAAGCGGTTCTGGATGGATGTTGTTACCTGTGCAGTCTATATTTTGAATCGTCTACCTTCACGAGTTTTGGATTTCCAGACTCCTATGCAGGTACTGACCCGTCATATCTCTGCCTCCTCTATGCTGACTCTGTCTCCAAAGGTGTTTGGTTGTGTCGTTTATGTTCACCTCCATCAGAATCAGAGGAGTAAGCTGGACCTATGTGCTCTCCGCTGTGTCTTTCTGGGTTTCTCTCCTCATCAGAAAGGCTACCGATGCTATCATCCTGCCACCCGACGTCTATATGTCTCTATGGATGTTACCTTTATTGAGGATAAAATGTTCTTCTTTGATACACCCGCGCATGTCCTTCAAGGGGAGACTAGTAGTGAAGGACATAATTGACTAGATTTACAGGGGGAGTAGTATTGGATAGTTTGATACAAAGGGAAGAACCAACCGAACCTACTAAACCTACTACACCGGTTGAACTTGCTACACCGGCTGAACTTGCTACACCGGGCGAACCTGCTACACTAGCTAAACCTACTATTTTAACTAATGTCACTACTATCACTGAACCGATTGCCCCCTATGAAGCTTCTCTAATAGTACCCAATTAAGCTCCCCTGGATATTCCTGAGGTAAGTGCTTGTATTCATACTTTTGATAATTCTTATGTTTTACCGCCTAGATGGAACCATGGGGTTCCACCTGATCGTTACTCACCAGAAGGCAAAGCGGGATATGCTATTGCCCATTTTGTGTCTGATCACAAGTTATCTCCTGAGTGCAAAGCGTTTGTGACCAGAATGGATGGTATTAAAATTTCAACCCGTGTTGAGGAGGCGTTTAATGATCCAAAGTGGGCTGAAGCCATGAATATTGAAATGGAGGTGTTGCAGAAAAATAATACATGGGACATTGTTGATCTACCAAAGGGAACGAAGCCTGTAGGATGCAGATGGGTGTTTACAGTTAAATATAATGCAAATGGTATTGTGGAGAGGTACAAGGCAAGATTAGTAGCTAAAGGGTTCACTCATACATATGGAGTTGATTATCATGATACTTTTGCACATGTGGCTAAGATGAATACTGTCAGAGTTTTGTTGTCCTTAGCAGTGAACTTGGATTGGACCTTAAGGCAATTTGATGTAAAAAAATGCATTCTTACATTGTGAACTAGAAGAAGAAGTGTACATGAGTCTTCCACCAGGGTATAGGGTTACCGGTGAAATGGGGAACATGTGCAAATTAAAAAAGGCACTGTACGGGTTAAAGCAGTCTCCTCGGGCATGGTTTGGCAAATTTACTATAGCTATGAAGAAGTTTGGTTACCAATAGGCCAATACTGATCATACTCTATTCATTAAGCATAGGGCTGGTAAGGTGACTTTGTTGATTATTTATGTTGATGATATGATTGTGACTGGTGATGATACTATAGAAATCAAGGAACTACAAAAGCGTTTAGCATCTGAATTTGAGATGAAAAATTTGGGCAGTCTGAAATATTTTTTAGGTGTGGAAGTCACTCGATCTAAACATGGCTTATTTCTTTCACAAAGGAAGTATGTCATGGACCTACTAGCAGATACTGGAATGCTTGACTGTAAACCAGTTGATACACCTATTGTTGAGAATCATAAACTTGGTGTTTATATGGATCAGGTCCCAACTAACAAAGAAAGATATCAAAGGTTGGTTGGGAGATTGATTTATTTATCGTTGACATGCCCTGATATTGCCTATGCTGTAAGCTTTGCTAGCCAATTTATGCATTCACCTAGTGAGGATCATATGGCTACTGTGATGCATATTCTAAATTACTTAAAGTCTGCTCCTGGGAGAGGTTTATTATTTAAGAAAAATGGTCACTTGGATCTATAAGGTTACACTAACGCAGATTATGTAGGGAATATTACAGATAGACGTTCTACATCAGGTTACTTCACCTTTGTTGGTGGTAACCTAGTTACGTGGCGTAGCAAGAAGCAAAACGTTGTATCTCGGTCCTCTGCAGAGTCTGAGTACAAAGGGATTGCCCAAGGGGTTTGTGAAATACTGTGGTTGAGGTGGTTACTTGCTGAAATTGGTTTTAGACCGAATGCTGCTACAAAGCTCCATTGTGAAAATCAGTCTGCATTTGAAATTGCTAACAATTTGGTGCAACATGATCGAACTAAGCATGTAGAAGTTGATCGGCATTTCATTAAGGAGAAGTTGGAGCATAAGTTAATTTATATACCTTTTGTGCCTTCTTCAGAGCAGCTTGCAGATATGTTGACTCATGCCATATCAAAGCGCCGATTTGAAGACTCACTTGACAAGTTGGGCATTACCGACATCTATGCACCAACTTGAGGGGGAGTGTTGGCGTGAGTCAATGTTCCTATTAGGAATTGAATTTATATTTTATTGTAATTATCTAATTTGAGTATAATTAGGAGATTTTGTACATATTTCATATTTGTAACCACTCTGTATGTAGTATATATATTCCTCCTTGAGTGGGCTTGCCCTTCCTGTCAATGGAGGGAACTATACACAATCGGTAGCAAAGTCACCCTTTTACCTAAAATGAAGTATATAACAATATGCCAATGGGTTCCACCACAGTGGTGGTGGGTTATCTTTCCTCCCAATATAACCAAAAAAAAGTATGTAACAATATGGATGGATCCTGAGGAGGATTCAATGAACGAATGAGACCTGCATATGCCATTCACTGAATAAAGGGCACCCTTGAAGAGTGAGTACATGAGAGGCTGAGACATGATTGTGCCCTTTTCCTTAAACCATTGAACTGGATTCTACATAATGTGACCACTCAATAGTGCAACTCAATGCTCGTAGCCGCCTATTTTTAAGGTGGCTTCTTAAGGTTTTTCTTGTGAAACATTAGCCAAATTGATAATACAACATGTATTAAAAGGAAACCATTTTGTTGGTAATCAATTGACTAAACAACGAGGACGATTCAGATCATTAGAAGACATGTCAATGCTCGCATAGCATCCTTCACTTTCAGATTCTCCCATATTTATAACAAACAAGTGACACTACTTAAATGAATAGGAATTTGGTAAGCATGATGCTTCCAATTACATAACTGTTGATGCCTTGGAAATTTTATCAGTCCACTTGATGTCCAGCTTAGCATTTCTCTCATGAAGTGATTGAGAGAGAGTTTTTAACTCCATGCATCAATTGCTGCTTTAGCTGATTTTTGTGTTTGTGGTTCAAGTTGTTCTGTCTTTAAGCTGTATGATTTGGCTATAAATTGGGGGGCCAGCATTTGCTGCTGTGGATAATGATGCATTTTAGAGTTTTGCCGAGCTGACAAGATACCCTAGACAATAGGTCTCCCATTAGCTCCTGTCTTATATGGTACGGCTGACGTTCCGCAAATGACCTCATAATTAAATGGAATTTTATTTTCTTATAATTATTAGTTCCATGAAAATATATGTAACATGTAAATTTTGTCTACTGGTTTATTGGGGCTGATATATGCTTGTGGCTGAGCCTTTACTTCATGGAGGTATATATATGTATATATGGCTGGAGACAGTCTGTATAAGTACACAGAGAATATTCAAAGCCATGATGGGTTACTACAAAATACCTCTTTCGTAGAGCAAAACCAATCATAGATGGAAGGAGAGTAAAGCATTGAGAGGTTCGCTACGCAGAAGAGATGGCGCTGTCGTCGGTCATGACCCTGTTGGGGGGGCTGGGATGCCAGCGTCATCTCTTCTGCATAGGAAACCTTGCATATGCACGAAAACCACTACCGTGGCAAGCAATGGCAACCAGAAGTTTTAGTTTTGATGAAAATGGGGTTCCACTTTCTTTGTCTTAGCAAAATACTAGGAGCACAGCAAACTTTGTACATTTCATAAGAGTATTTATTTTCATTTTGTTCTCATCCTTACAGTTTGCTGTTTACTCTCTGTTTTGCAGGTGCAAAATGCCTGCATTTTCAGCTCATGTACGTTTCTGGTGCAAGTTCTCTCGGTTTCTGCTGTGCCAAGCTTAGACTTTCATGGCATGATATTTTCCCCCAAGAAAAGTATAAGAACACTTCCAAGCTTACAAGCATCTAAACAACTAGCTGCATAAAACTTGGTTACCAATGTTTCTATTTTATTTATTTGTTTGTTTTTTGTTTCCATAACAATAAAGAATGTGTGTCATATCATATAAAATATTCCTTGATAGTTGATAATTCATCCAAATTATTGTAAACATTACATGTGCTCTCTTGGAAATGAAGTGTTTTTACCTAAAATTCATTTTGGCTGTTAATTTGTTGGTCTGAGATTCAACTGAGTCAGGCATACCAGAAAGCTAGATCCAGGTAATGTTTTGTTTTTGCTTCTATGTATGCTTAGCCAAGATTCATCCATATTTAACACGTAAATCGGTTATAATACCCTAAAGTAAAACTTCTGTCGCCCACTTAATTATAGCACATAGATTGGTCATACCATGTGGCAGTGTTCCATTACAACGCTATAAACTTTCAATGTATGTTCAATCGACACATTGTTTTATCAGTAAACATTATCCATCAAAATGATACTGTTTGCGTTAAGATGTTGAAGCAATAATCTACTCTTGTCAAACGCTAATTTTCTTCGACAATAACCGAGGACGTGAACAATTTTGGTCAAGTGGTTCAAGCTTACGACAGTTTGCCTTCCATCTGGAGAGCATAAACATAATCGTCTCATCACAAGAATTTAGATCATACATTTCACATCTGACGGCTCCAAAAATATTTTATAATCTAAAGAAACTTTCCAATTGTCAAACTAAGACTGATTAAAACCATCCCCTCCTAGCTCAACTTAAAAACACACTCCTACCACAAGATGCACTGTGGAGCTTCAATAACCGTGTAGAACAAACAAGAACTCATTTCTCCTTGCTTAACAACAATCCATGATATCCTCCTATTGTCCCCAGTATCCCAAAATTCTAGAAAAAGACCACTATTTTGTATGAAAACAAAGAAAATCAGATGCCAGATAGAATTCCTATTCCTGTTATTGCTAATCAAACAATTTATTGATGTATAAATATATATGTATGTATGTATGTATCCTGCAACCGATTATATAATTTCAAACCACATACCGGCCAAACGATTGAAAGGAAAATAGAAATTGCTTTAAGTGTCACTACAATAAGTTCATACTTGTTGGATGCTGCAACACCAAATTTAAGAAAACGATGGGTAATATAGCTAAAATGTTTCTCAAAAGCCAACCAGCTATATTCGAGTCAACACTGTTACAAATTCATGGTTCCAATAACTGTAGAAACACATTAAAGTTCAACTTAGCTCCTAGTTGGCTGTTTCATGTTCAGAACCCATGCCTGTATTCAACTACCATGATCCTTCAGCACCCAATGTTGGATTTTCAAAAGCAGAGAAACCCCAGAAAGTCTTCAAAGAGTAGGGCTGAGAGATGGTTACACCTTCTTCAGTGATTTTGGAAATCTGCAATTTCAAGTTTAAAGTGTGTCATCTGACAAAGAAGTGTCAATCCACGTTCAAGCAAAACAATACACTCCACCCTTACAATACACAAAATTATCAAGATCCTTAAACACTGATTGTTGGATTTTCCTTTTTGGCCTTGCAACTACTATGCCAATTCCAAACTATTAGTTTCACTTTAAAAAAATATATATATATCTCATTGCAGTTATCTGATGTGTGCAAATATGCAATATCACTTTACTAACAGAACTTTCTAGAAATAAGTGTTTTCACTTTACTAGCAAAGGAGGCAAAACAGAGGAAATTGTTTCACACCAAACTAAATCCACAAACATATGCCACAAACCTTCAGCACCTCTTCAGAGACGAAGGTGGTGTTTAAAATCAAGTGATGTTCAAAACCACACAATATCTAGCATTAAGCACATCCAAAGATCAATAACAACTTCCCTCTTAAATGACCCATCATCACCTAAACCCTAAATCCTTCCTTTTATAAGTATGACAAATAGAAACGATAAGTAAATTCTACCAAGCAACTCATTATACAATGTGATTTCTGATTTGCATAAAATATATACAGAACAGATGTTAGAAAACTTGTTGGGTAGAAATAGGAAAATATTCCGACAGAAAATTGAAATCAAAACCATGTAACCACGTTCATTAGCATAATACTTTTCCTTTCCTTTCCTCTGTCTCCACTTTAAACACTTTCCGGAGCTAAAGCCCAATTAATAGTCCAGTAAATAACTAGCACTTCACCAGTGAAAGGGAATTACAACACTTACTAGGCACATGAGAGTTTCTTACATGACAGACTAGTAATATAAAGAGTGACAAAAGTTTAGTGAAAACCTATTTGAACGTGTAAGAGAGAGAGAGAGAGAGAGAGAGAGAGAGAGAGAATTTACAACAATAGAAAAACAAAACACTTCAAATATATTAAAAAAGGTTTACCAGGTTTCATATTTAAAAAGGTTTATAAATGTTGAAGCCAATTAAAGACAACAGATAGGTGAATTATATGGCAGGTCAAAAAAATAAAAATAAATAATAGATAGATAGATGAGAAGGCCCTCAGTAATTGCTAGTCAAATCATCGTTTCTTAAAAGCCTTAATATTATGGAATTGATAGCTTATAGCACTGTAAGATAGAGTAAATAACATTAATTAATTACTATACCTGAAGCTTGTTGACAGCAGACCGATCACGATAGAGGAGGACACGCATGCATTTCTCTAGTAGCTTTACACCCTCTTCAAAAGTCAAGTTCTCATGCCATTCATCACGAAGAATAGGCCGTGCAAGGTGATTTCCAAATCCTGTAGCTACATGATTGTCCTCAAAATTTACACCTATCATGCTAACCTGGATAGGGATAAAAGAAAATGACAAGTAACTAAGTCAGCACATTCAGAAACTTTATTCTTGAATAAATAAATAAATAATCAGCTTTCCTAATTGCACACAGCATGCTACGTGTTAAGGGAAGGATTATATGAGGCCTACCATACCAAGGTACTTCTGTCCTTTTTTCACTCCACCAAGGACAAGAGAGTTCCACAGTGGATTGAACTTGTTACGCCTATTGTACATCACCCGGGTCAAATAGTTGTGGACCTCTTTAGGTCCCAAAGAGTTGCCATCATCCCACATGTTGTCATATAGGCTACAACCATAAAACAAAAAATGAATAGTCTTTTGAGCTCAAGTTGCAAATAATACCAAGAAGCATAGCAAAAATCACAACGAAAGCATTAGGGAAGGTATCTTCAACATAATTTTTCTTCAAAACAATGCTTACATGAGCTCATCAAGATAACGTAACAGCTCTTGAAAGTCACTTATTTCTCCACTTGCACCAAGAAGAGAATGCTTTCCAATAGGCTTCATTCGTTCCACACTCTTGTATCGCAGGGTAGACCCATAAGAACCTATTAGTAAATGCATCATTTCATATTGTTACAAAACTAAACAGAAACATGAAAAGGAACATACATGGGTGTCTAAATTTTGCAACATAAACAGTATTGAAACTCCAAAAGAAGAGATGATGAGCATTGTTCATAAAACGATGGACTTTAACCTTTGTGTCAAAAAATAATTAAAAATTGAAACACAATCTAAATTGGATTGGCAGCTAACCTCCCATATCAGCAGCCATCAAAATTCCATCTTTGTATTTCAGAGCCACCACAGATGTACCAGTTACATATGGGTACCTTCAAAAAATATTTTTTTTTATTTAAAAAAATTAAAGGATTGAAATGTCATATACAAAGCAAAATCCCCAAAACCATAAGGTCTACACATACCAAAAATACGCATCATACATTTAACATTAAAAATGAGAAAAACAAGAAGTGTGAGAATAGAATACAGGGTTCTCTGAGAGGCTTCAGGGTTGCACAGCAGGCCGGGTTTGGCTTGGTTCGACTCCATTAACTGCTCAAAAAAATCACAAATTCAAAATCAAAGTAACAATTATGGAAAGCAACACCTATTAATTTTGCTTCAAGGGATCGAGTCAGATAGAACTGATAAAATCCACAAACTAGATAATGAAGCCTAACAATACACAAACATTTGAAAAGAAACACCATAAACAAATGTCAAGAAGCACCAATCAGATCAGGTCTTCCTGTAGCACATACAAGATTGTATTCGACCAGCAAACAATAATACTCATCAACAGAACAACTAAAACCCACATGCAATTTCTACAAGAAAACCAGATCTAAAACTCATCTTTGAACAAAACCCAGTTCATCAATTAACTTAAATTAAACAAATAACAAAAGCAAACTTTAAAGACACAAACATTCAAACGGGTACAAAGGCTTAAAGCAATAACAGGAGGACAGAGATACGAACCTCAAGAAATTCAAAGTGAAGAAAATATGGGGGGGCCTTTCGCCGACGACTTGAGTCTGAAGAGTGAGATGGAGGGGAGGATACCGAGAAAGAGAGGCCTGGGGGAATAATCGCCGGTCCTTAGACATAGTGTCGCCTTGCACAAGCATTCTTTTTCCGTTGAATGACCATCCTATCCTTTCATTAATTTTATTAATTTATTAATTTATTTATTTTTGCTTTTAAGTAAAGAAGATCATGAAGAAGAGAATACTGCTGATGAATTGTTAAATAAAATATTTAATAGCCATTCAATTTTCAAATTTTATGTTGGGATTACTTGTGCCACATTCAATTAAGATTTTAAAAGAGTTTAAAAGTTCGGGTGTATTCAATTCAGATTTTTAAAAAGTTTGTAAAAATTTGGGTGTATTCAATTCAAATTTCAATTGACATTAAAAAAAATATATCGAAACTTCTACTAAAATGGGTTGGAACGCCTGTATGCCTAATCTATGCAGAGTAGGCGCCCTATTCAGCAATACGGGATGCCCTTGCATAACTTCATGAAGTATTTCCCATACAACCGGCTCTTTTTCCCGAATTTTACTCTTAGCAACTCCTATATTCGAAGCAAAATGTTGTCTAATTAAACCGCGAATTACAAATGTCTGGAAAAGCTCTATTGCTATTTCGCGTTTCAATTTTGACTTTTTAAAAGTCAAATAAAATTTAGGTGTATTCAAAAAGGAATTTATTTTGAAGGAATTAATGAGGTGCCCGATTTCGTTAGAAATTAAAGTGATAAGTATAAATACAAAAGGCCCTAACAAATCTTATGTCAACTCTATAAACTTTTAACGTGTTCTACGCTTTCCAATCCTTGAACGTGTGTGCTTGTCAAGTGCAAATAAAAAATCTCTCCTCTTTTTCTACATTTTCATATATGTATGATCTTTCTTCGTGTGTTTGTATAGTCGTTGTTGTTGTCCCGCAATCCTAGATTGTGGACGCTAGAGTCTGCGAAGTTTAATGATATGCTTTGATCAATTTTCTTTCTTTCTTTTTTCGGGATTATATGGAGTGACTTGTTTAAGAAGAATATTTCTCAAGGAGCCAAGATGGCAATGCCAAGGAGATGGCTTTACTTTCCATTTGACTTTGTGCTATTTTTATTTGGCTATGCGAAAATCTAACTTTGCAAGATAAATTTTTTACAAGATCAAACCACATCAATTCCTAGTTGATTTTTCGATATGGTATTCCAAGTAACTTGTTCATGAGATAAAGCATGAGAAGGATTTTTCGCCATGTAGTTTTAACTGCTTTATCTCTTCTTCTTTTTTTTCTTTTTTTTTCTTTTTTTCAAAAAAATCCTTCTCATGTTTGTAGGGAAACTCACTCAAAACAACAGGTAAACATGTGGAGACTCCACAAGACAACGTCCAACAAATTAGTATAAAAACTCGAAAACAAGTAGTGCCTCCCTCATTACTAAACCCTCCCTTTCCTTTTCCCTTGGTTGTAGAGCTCTTGGTGAAGGTAAAGTGCAGAGCACTGGCGGATCTATTAAGGAGCAAGGAGGTGCAATTGCACCTCCCCTCGCCAGAAAAACCATTGTATGTGTTTGAAATTGCCCATTTGCTCAGCTGGTGGTGGTGTATAGATTACCTTATTTCTATCTTAAGTAAATGTCTTTGTCTTTTATATTACTCCATTTACTTGAGTTTACAATGTAAATAAGGAAGTACCCCCCAATTGGATTCAAATAAAAATACTAGAAAATCAAATTTCCCCCCAAATCAAAATTTGAAAAATCGATTTTAGTGCAAAATACGATTTAGGCTAAAAATGATAGCTCATTAAGTCAATATATATACTTCATAATAAAATCCCATAAAATCAAGTTTTCTTATTTAATGTGTAAGGAATAAAAGCCGCCAAAAAATTATCTTGAGAAAATGATTATTCCGAAAAACCATTTTTCATACTTAGTCAATATTTTTACATATAACAATTTTTCATGTATGATATGAATGCATGAAGGGACCTAAGGTCAATCTAGGTAAAAAGCCTTAGATGTTCAATCCAGAAAGAGTTTTTAGCCTTTCAAAATTGCACTTCCGCTAAAAAAATCCTGGATCCGCCAGTGGTGCAAAGTGTCCGTAAAACAAATTTGGACATTAATAGGGGCAGGGGAGAAGAAAGCCTATGTAGTGCAGTACTAAGTTACTCCATGATTAAGGTACTTCACAGAGAAATGAAAAATAGAACGGTGTCTGGTGAAACAACTTGATGTGACCTATGAGATCATGCTTGGTGAATATTGTGGATAGCTGCATTGATGTTTTTAGAATAAAATTCCATTATCTTCATCCAGGTCTCAAAGTCTCCGATTTCCTTCGACACAACAAAAGAGTCAAACTACAACCACATCCCACTCTTGTAAACATTAGAATCAAAACAACATATACAAGCATATTTTGGAAAGTTATGTACAAGCTGGATTCTATTGGGACTCTAGTCCACATTTCTCAAAGGCTAATTATTCTTTTTTATTTTTTAAAGTTAAACAAACCTTAATGCCAGTGTTAATATAACGAGTGAGTGAGAGTCACCGATCAGTCTGTTTGATGAAGGAGGAAATGGTGGCAGTCAATGCCCATATTTCAAGCTCAATTCGTTTCTCGTTTATAAACAACTCTTTCACCCCACCGTTTACTGCTTCCAACCAGAAGCTCTGCCACACACACTGCCTTTTTAGTGGCTTCATTCTGTGCCTTCTCTGCCACAATCACTTACATTACTCTTAATTAATTAGTAACTAATTCATTACAAAAGTTAAGAATTTTTTCAACATAAAGAAAAAAACCCAAGATCAAATGTTGGGGAGACTAACCAGTGAGTTTGTGGATTCTGAGGGAGGCATGGTGGTGCTCTTGGACCAATTGAAGTAAAGAATCTTCCAGATCACTTGGATTTATCCTGGACGAGGAGGAGGATGCCACGAGAGCACGTGCCAATGGAAGAGATGCCGGTGATACATACTTGGCAGCAAGCTCTCGTAGAGTGGTGTGCTGATTTCTTAATGGCACTGTTTGAGGTGAGCTAAAATGTTATTATTGCCTAAACTGATTTTCAACCAAATGGCAACATATTTCGTGATCGTCAAACTCTATGTAGCAATGCAATGGCTTGACTTCAACAGTAAAAGAAGAGCAACTTTTAGAACTTAGTTTATCTGCAACAATGAAGGAAACCCTGGATCAGAGTTTATTCACATCCAATTAAGCAAATTGAGTAAGCTGCAAACTAATAACTATCACTCCAAGATAACATACTTCCCAATTCAAACAGGTGGAGACCCAAACTATTCCAATAGATAAAACTTATTACAAGTTACTGATAGGATAGGTATATAAAAGCTTCGTCCAAACCCATGTTATAAAGATTGTGTAAATCTTATAGCCAAATAGGCTACAAGTAACTGATATGACAGGTATATAAAAGAATTCAAATGTATACTATTGCCTCTTCATATCCAATTTACCATATCCACTTATCAACAACCTATTCAGAAAATTTTGCCATACACCAGCTGCCAACCACATATAGGCTCTAATTTAGGCACTATCCCACACTAACAATACCGGCAGTCCGGTAGATTTATGGAAGATAACATCAAAGTAATCAGAAGATGTGCTCACAGACGATCAATGACACTACCTGAATTGAGAGTGGGCACTCGAATCTCCATAGTCATCTTCAAGCACATATAGAAGCTTCCTGTAAGTATGCCCATTCAGAAGGTCTATCTCTAGGAACTCCTTCAACAACCTCATTGCCTCTCCAACCTTTCCTTGTCTGCAGATTTCATCAAGCACTGTCCCATAAGTAATGAATTCAGCTGATCTTTGCTTCTCAATCATCTCCCACAAATACTTCAGTGCCTCCTCAACCTCTCCATTAAGAGCCAAAGCGTTCACAAGCGAGTTGTATGATGTACTACTTGGGATAAACCCTTTACTCTTCATTTCATTGCACAGCTACTTAGCATTGTTTGTTTGGCCTTGGGAACATAAACCATGGATGAGATAATCATACGAAAATGAGTTGGGCAAGCAATTATAGACCACACCCATCTGATGGAATATTCTGAGTGCATCATTGACATGAAGGGAAAGTACATACCCCTTAATCACATAATTCAAAGAGTAAATATCAGGTTCAATCCCATGATCCACCATTTGCCTAAACAGGGACCTAATGGTCTCCATATACATGTGATTTATGTAAGTATTAGATCCCCTACTCAAAAAGGCCGTAAAAATAATATTATACGTCCTAATTGAAGGCCTACAATTCAAGTTTCTGCTATTCTGCATGTGTTCAAATATATTGACAGCTCTAGTCAACTTCCGAGCTTCCTTGAAAAAATAGATAATGGAATTGTAAAGTGCCTCAGAACCAATGTAGGAAATAGCAAGCACTTGATTGACAACATCATCCATTTCTTCATACATTTTAGCTACCCCAAGTTTCTTTACTGTAATGGGATAAGTAGAAACATCACGTTTGAACCGTGGCTGTTGCGATGCCCAATTGAACAACTCTAAACACACAATAGGATCGTCTTACTGAGTTATAACATTGCAAAGTTCTTTAGGTGTAAATCTAGGCAACAACTGGGATATGGCCCTTTGAAATTGGACTTCATCAAGAGTTGATTTACTGGATTTGACTCTCTTACTTTCTCTCCTTCTAAAAGATCACGATGAGGGCTTGGTTGAGTAAAAGTAATACAACAAAAACAGCTCGTATATACCAAGAAATCCATTTGAAGCAATTTTGGGAACTGGGTCAATTTGGGTTTGAGTCAAATACTGTATAGGCCTCAAAGTGCTATTAATTGGATTCAAACTATATGAAAGAACAGCCATCCTTTGCGGGTTAGACAAGTATTGATGAAACAAATGTTCATAACAGAGCCTACTGAAGTTTCTGTTCATGTGACTATTTCTAAAGCCATATCTACAAACAGAAATCATTTTACTGAATGAATACTAAAAGATGGGAAGAACCAGTTTTGCACTGCTGAACTTGTTAATTTGGTTGGGCCTCCAAATCCATTATGGACTTTCACCAAGAAAACTGAAATCACAACACACAAATTATCAAAGCTCAATCAGACAATTAGTTTTATTAGAATTATTATACACAACAAAATGAATACTTTCTCGGATCATCAAACCATGGTCGTTTCATCAGCAGATAGATAAATACAATGCATAGACAGAAGCACAACCATAAATAAATAAATAAGTAAACAACAAAAACATGCAGTTGCTCCTGCAATGATCTTCCAAATCAAAGATGAAAATAAAATTTCAGAGGGATTTCCAAAAGGCAACACCTATTCCTGTTGGTTCAAGAGAGCGAGTCATATGAAACTAATCCAATCAAGACCAGAAAACGAAGCATGAAAATAGAAGCACCTAAATTTTGAAACGATGAAGAAACATAAATTAAATTCAAAGCAACGAAAATAGCTCCGTTCCTCGCCCAGCCACTCCAATTCTTCTTGACCACTTTCATCCACGATAGGTGAATACAGGAATTTTCTTACTAATAGTAATACTTGCGAGCTGTTTCTCAAAATATAAATTAACATAATTACTTATTGTTTTAATTACTTAATATAATTTAGTTCTTTTCTATTTAATCCATTTCAATTCCCATTCAAATTATTGTTGTTGAATTCCACCTGCCCAAATGCAACTTTCCATCCAAAGAGTCCAAGAAAAGGAGGGTGACCCTTGCCTTGAAATTAGTAATCTGTGTTTATGTTATTTTTGGGAGGTCAACTTAGAGAGAAGTGGATAGTCTTCAGTAAGGGAGAAGGTGAGGACCTTCAGCAAGGGAAGAGCCTGCAGCAGACAAAGTAGGAGAAGCAGTCGTTAAGCTTCGGACATCGGTGTGGTGCTGGCCAAAGGCTCTCCGATGCTTAAGTCAGCTATGAGTGATTAAATTGGCAGAGTAACAGTAAAAGTGAAAGAGAAGTTACTCTTTCTACTTGGGTACTATTCCCTATTTATAGGGAGGTGAAAGTGGGATGTTTGCACAAAGTTTCAATGTGGGACTTTCTACAAGTCACCGTGGTGGTGACACGTGTCTTGGAGATTAGGTTCGGCAGTTGGGAGCTTCAGCAGGTGTCTGGCACCTTGGAAGAGTTTCTTAATTCGGTAAGGGAGAAGACGTGTCTGCCTTGGTACTAGTCGCTTTGAGGCTGGATATGCTCGGTTGATTATGGTATAAACAATAGTCCCCCAAGTTCGCGGTCGAGAAGTAACTTCTGGGTTGGGAACTTGTTAGATTTTTGTGTAATCGTGACCGAGCATTCCAGCTTCAGCAGGAACCATAGGGCATTCCTTAGTCCCCCAAGTTGGCAAGCTAGAAATTGTGTCAACACTTGGAAGGTATGACAAAAGCTGTGTGAGCCTCTAGACTTGTTGGTAGCTGGGTACCTGGGCTTTCAGCAAGGAGAAGGTTGAGGACTGGGCCCTTGAAATTGGTTTTCTAGTGCTTTGGCAAGGAAGTGTGATTCTTCTTCTAGGTCTTTGGTAGGAGAATTGTAAGAGCCTTGATGTGGGGTCTTAGCCAAAGCAAATGCCTTGCCGTTCGACATGGCTATTTTTGCCTCGTGTTGTTTTTTTTTTTTTTTTTTTTTTTTTTTTGGTTTAAAAACCTTTGGTGAGCTGAATTTTGCATGTGAGCCCTTATGAAATCGGCAAGGGGTTGAGAACCATGGGTTTGGGTTTGGGATTTACTTTCGGCAAAGAGGCTCTGGTTTCTAAGCCTTGGCAGGTGCTGGGCCTTCAAAATGGGCTTGCTCCTCTTGGGCCTTCGACAGGTTTCAAAAAGTAGAGGGATAAGGGCTAGGGTTGTGGAAAGTGAAAAGGATAAATTCCACCTTATGAACCTTTCTATTCGGCAAGGGTGTGACTTGGTGAAGATTTGGAGGCATCTTGCGATCAGGTGGTCTGGGTCGACAAGAGTGGAGATTGCGAAGCTTGACTTGGAGCCGTACGTGTCCCAAGCTTCAGCAAGGTTAGTTTTGAAAAAGGCAGGGCTTGCTCGAGAATTTGGGGGAGCTAGGAAGATAGAGCTGGATCTGTAGGTTGGCCTCGTTAATCCTTAGGCAAGGCATGGAGATGCTAGTGCTGGGCCTTCGGTAACATAGGATTAAGGGATTTTCTCGAGTATACCTTTTCATTGCAGCAACATAGTCCCTGCCGAACGGCAGAGCTGACTTAAGATTTTCAATGCTACTATGGGCTGCTTGGAGCTGAACGTGCTTCAGCAAGGAGTGAGGATCGTGACTCCATTTTCTGGTATATCCGCCTTTTGCATAGCCCTTACCATTCGGCAAGGGTGTGTTGGGGATTTGAGGTATCGGCAAGGGTGTTTGGGTATTTGAGGTATCGGCAAGTCCCCTTGTTTAACAAACCCTACCGATCGGCAAGGGTGGGTTAAGGAAATTGTGGTAGAGCACACAATCAAGCTGTGGTGGTTTCGTCAAGGAAAAAAAGTTTCGTGGGTTGTCCACTTGCTGCACTGCCCTTGCTGTTCGGAAAGGGTGATAGAAGAAGTTTCGTGGGTTAGGCCGTCGTCTCGATCAACTAGGAGGGATCCCGACAGCACTGGTTCGGCAAGGGCAGCTCGAACCAAGTATGGTTTTATGAGGCCGCGATTGCTTCTGCTCAACCCTTGCCATTCGATAAGGGTGGGTTGAGAAGTTTTGGGTCCTGTTCTGGATCGGTAGGTACAGCTTGAAGGTTAGTCATGGTGAAGGCTCGGGTCTGAGCACCTTCTTAGCCCCTGCACAACCCTTAGGGTGTCTTGATCAGTAGTAGCAGTTGGTTTGGTGATTTTGGGCTGGGCCCATAAAGCAAGAAAACAGGAGCCTTCATTTCGTAAGCTTGTGCTACCTTCCGCATGGGCCTTGCCGTTTGGCAAGGCCGGTGTGAATATTACTCGCCATTGGCAATTTCAGTCCTAACCGATGGTTCCTTGTTTTGTCTTTGGCACGGTCTCAAAACATTAGATTGGACGTTGGGCTTCTAAATTGAAGCTGGGCTCGGGCCTAGGCAAAAGTTAGCCATTAGGGGGCTTCTTGGAGCTGATCTTGCTTCAGCATAGAGGGCTCTAGCTGGGCCTTTCCGTGTCGAGAGTACTGAGGCTGCTGGGGCTTGGGTGTGAACAATTGACTTCGGAAGAGGCTGTGGAGCTAGGCTATTGGATTTTGGTAAGACTTTTTGCGAGTCCCCCCTATTGTTTCTCCACGGTGCCTGCTGTTCGGCAAGGCCTTTTTGATTCTTTTCTCGTTTATTTTTTTTCTTTTAAATTTGAAATTTGAGTTTCAAATTGTTGCAGGTACAAGGAATTTGGGAGGGAAGCTGAAAGAGTGCTAGGCTTTTCTCGTGAACTGAGGCGTTACCCTTGAGGCTTTATAAATAGGGACGTGGGGTGACGAAGGCATCACACTTCAGTCTTTGAGAAAGATTTCAAGAAAGCGAGAAGGAGAAAAGGAGATTTTCGACGAGATTTTGGTGGTGGTGCTTGTGGCCAAGGTGATTTCTGGCGTCTCATTCGTGGTGGTGCAAACAAGGTTAGACCTCATCTCTCTTGAACTTTTGAATTGAAATGTCCTTTTTTGCATGAACATGTTGAAGACTAGGATGAATACCTTGAATATGAGAATGAACCTGATGAACACCTTGAATATTGATATGAACATGTTCAATGTATGCTTGTAGATTAAAGAGCATGTATGTGTGCTATCCTTTTTGTGTTCTTGTGTTTTCGATCCTTCTTGCATGTGCATTAGTTCCTTTTCCTTGTTTCTGCATATTGTAGATGTCTAAAAATTCTGATAGAGTAAGTCATGACCCCCTACCTTTGGTGGGGAAGATACTGAGAGTGAAGAGCCCAGTCAATATGTTTGTTCTGAAGATGAGAGTTCCCAGACAGAGGGTGTGGTAGAAGGTATGATAGAAAGTAGGATGGTAGTGCCTGAGGGTGAGAGAGGTGAGCCATTAGTAGATTCTCGGAAGGCCGAGTATAGAGAGATGCAGAGGAATTACAAAGTGTTAGAGGTTGTGGCTGATCAGGTTCTGGCCTTGCCTCATACACCAAAGATGGGCTCAAGCAATCAAGCATCACCTTCAGGGTCTGTAGGTATAACCGTGGCTTCAGCTTCAGAGGGAGTGGATATACGGGTTGGTGTCCCTTTATCTAGGCGCAATATACTTACAAAGGTGAAGCTAGTAGAGCTTCGGACAAAGTTTAGTGTTCCTCCTTCGGTGGGCTTGAGGTTACCCGGTGCTGCTGATGTGGTTAGATATCCTCCAGAGGGATGCGTGTTGATATTTACCGATATGTACCAGCATGGTTTCAGACTACTGTTTCATCCTTGGGTACAGATAATGTTGGCCAAGCTGGGATATGTGCCGAGGCAATATAATCCAAACTTTTGGATTCTTCTGCATGAGGTTTACATTGCTTAGTGGTTGGCTGGGTTGGAGGAGCCAACCTTTGAGCAATTCATGTACTTGTACTCGATTTCGAAGCAACATGCAAGCTTTGGCTGGGTACAAGCCAATTGCCGAAAGGCAAAGGAGAGGGGTTACTTTATTGGTCACAAGCTTCTACTCAGAAGTCTTGGAGGAACAGGTAGTGCCTGGCTTATGGTGATTAGGAGTGTCTGCCAGGGAAGACCGTCTCCAAACACATTCCTACCCACTTCCAGTCTATAGGTCCTTGGCCTCATCCTTTAAGACTAATTATTGTTTTGTAGTGTTTTTTACTTGCTTTGACTCTTGGTTCTCCACTTTTGCTTATGCAAGTGTTAATGGCTGAGTAGTATCTAACCTTTGGTGCAAGTTCGGTGAAGTGGGGGCCGATCTCCGAGGAGCAAGAAGACAAGGTTGAGAGGGTGAGGTCATTGTTGTCAGAGACCGAGCGTGATTACAGAAACCTAGTCACCCAGAAGAATCTGTTTGAGTCTAGCCTTTTAAAAGGAAGTAAGTACTTGGGTCACCTTTGTTGTTTGTCTTTTGATTCCCTTTTGTAGTTGTGACTAACTTAGTTTTTCAAGTGCAGTGGTAGGTATTATAAAGGGAAGCACGAAGGTGGCTGTGTATTTGGATGATACCGAGATGCAGAGGCGACTTAGGGAGTCTCGGCCGAAGAAGGCTAAGAAGGGGGTGCCAAGTAGGCGACTGGTAAGCGTCCTAGAGATGACGATGAATGGCTGGTTGCCGATGTGCTGGGAAAGAAGAGAACGTTGGAGGAAGCTCACCAGAGTGTGATGGGAACAGGGCCGAGGCTTCCTCCATTTGACCTGCAGGCGCCGTTGAAGCTCCCCTTCGGTATGGAGGATGTTTATGCTGAGGGGATGGAGAAGGTGGACTTCTCCATGTTGCATTGGCAGAAGAAGGAGGTGAACCTTGCCATGCATCGGCAAGAGGTTCCCTTGGTGAACGTCTTCCTAGAAGGCGTGAAGAGTGACCCTGAGGTTCTGGCGATGACACCAGCCTCTTCGTATGCAGATCGGGCCCAGAAGACGTTCCTTACCCATGCCTATGTAAGTTGTCTTGCTTTGTGAATTTGTTCTTATCATTCTAGTTTGCTTCTGACTAATGACGCTTTGTGTTGCAGGCCTTTGGTGAGATGTATGTCAACATGGCCAAGGCATATAAGGAAATTCGGAGATTAAAGAGGCGCAATGAGATGGCCAAGGATAAGATAGCGGAGGCGCAAGAAGCCATCCGAGAGAAGATCACCCTGCTGTTGCAAAAGGCGGCGTTGGCCAGAGAGGAGAAGGAGCTGAAGCGGTCGAGGGTAGAGGAGGTAGCTGTTGCCAGGGCCGAAGTGGAGCAGAAGAAGGCCGAAGAGATAGCTGCTGCCTGAGCGAAGCGATCAAGTTGTTTCGGAGTTCAGAGGAGCTGCGGAGTTACATCATGGATCGGATGGGGGATGCACAGCTGCGTTGGGAGGAGAGGCTGGCGAGGTTCAACCCTTCGGTTGATATTAACTTTGATACAAGTGGCGAGCCTCCTTCACCTAGTCCTACTACCGAGGCCACTTCAGAGCCAGAGCCGGCTACCACAGATGCCCCTTCAACCGAGGCCTGAAGGCGTTGCCTTCTTGATGTATTCTAGTTATTTTGTTGGAACACTTGGTGTTTATTTTTGCTTTGTATAAACATTTTGCCACTTGATATGATATTTAGACTTGTTGTTATTTGATATCAGTTGTGCTAGCAAAATGATAATCATGTGATTGATAGGAAGTATCCAGGGTCAGGCGTTTCATTAGATAACTGCCGAAAGGCAGAAGATATAAGAGATGGTTGAGGCAAGACTCAAGACCAAAGTCTAAGAAAACATAATGTTCTAGGGTCTAGGTACGTTTACTTATAGTAGTACTTGAGGTGATTAGCATTCCAAGGATGAGGCAAAGTCTTGTCCTTGGGATCACAAAGCTGATAAGTGTTAGGGCGGCAAACTTTGGTAATCTCATAAGGACCTTCCCATGTAGGGCCCAAGGTATCTTCAGTAGGGTTCTTGGTGGCCAAGGAAACCTTGTGCATGACCCAGTCCCCAATCTTGAAAGCACGAGGTTTGACTCAGGAGTCATAGTACTTAGCGATGTGTTGTTTGTATGCGACGTTGCGCATGTTGGATTGATCAAGAAGCTCGTTAATGAAGTCGAGGTTCAGGGCTAACTGCTCGTCATTGGCTTCGGCATCATAAGTGCAGGTTCGGTATGTGGGCTGGCCGATCTCCACTGGTGTCACGGCTTCGGTACCAAAGGAAATAGAGAACGGTGTTTCTCCTGTTGAGGTACGGAAGGTGGTGCAGTAGGACCAAAGAACCTCTGGGAGTAGCTCTGGCCAGCAACCCTTGGCTTTGTCAAGCTTGGTCTTCAGAGTCTTCTTGATGATCTTGTTCATAGCTTCATCCTGACCATTAGACTGAGGAGGGGCTGGGGAGGCAAAGCAAGATGTATCTTGAGGTTGGAACAAAATTGCTTGAAGTTGGCATTGTCAAATTGCCGGCCGTTGTCTGTGACGATGGTGTTGTGGATGCTGAAGCGACATACGATACTCTGCCAGACGAATGTTTCGATGTGAGCTATAGTGATGGTGGCTAAGGCTTCAGCTTCAGCCTACTTGGTGAAGTAGTCCACAGTGACAACGACATACTTGACTTGGCCCTTGCCCTCAAGCATAGGTTCAATGAGGTCAAGTCCCCATTGGGCGAATGGCCAAGGACTGACTATGGCTGTCAATGGTTTAGCTGGAAGTTGTGGAATGTTGGCAAACTGCTGGCAGTTATTGCATTTTTGGGTGAAGGCCTGGGCATCAGTATGAAGTGAAGGCCAGGAATGGCCTTATGTGCTAGTGAGCGACCGCCCGTGTGATTGCTGCAGATGCCCTCATGAATCTCTCGAATGACATAATAACCTTCCTCTAGAGTCAGACACCGAAGGTAAGAGAGGCTGAAGCCGCGCTTGTATAAAGCACCATTGATGATCAAGTATCAAGCGGAGCGATAGCGAACACGCCGTGCCTCAGCGAAATCAGCTAGTGTCTGATTCTGCAAGAACTGAATACTGGGGTCCATCCATGCAGGGTTGTGATCAATGGTACATATGATTGGTGCTTGTGTGCTGGGTTGCTCCAGGAACTCCATGTGGATGTTGTGACCGATGCCTTGCTCTATGGCGGAGGCTAACGTAGCCAGAGCATCAGCATGGTTGTTCTAAGAGCGTGGCACCTAGTTTATGAGATAAGCATCGAAAGTTGTAAGTAGATGGCGGGTATGTTGGAGGTAAGCTGTCATAGAGATGTCCTTGGCAGTGAAGTCCAGATTGACTTGATGAACAACAAGCTGGGAGGCCCTGAATATCTGGATTTTCTTAGCACCCATCTATTTGGCTAGCCGAAGGCCAACTAAGAGTGCTTCATACTCAGCGACATTGTTAGAGGCGTGGAATTTGAAGCAGATGGCGTACTCAAGGACAACCTTGTCTTGGGAGATAAGGACGTGGCCGACCCCACATCCCTGGGCATTGGAGGAGCCATCCACATATGTAACGACCCGGTCCTAAATAAATTGGTAAATATTAATTTATTCAGATAAAGGACCATTTTGCCCCTATAATATTTTATTAGGATTAAAGTTGACTTTTTGACCAGGAAGGAATTTGGGAATTTCAACTATACCGTTGCGTAGAGCACGATGAGATGAGTCTGTAAACACGTAGTGGGCCCAAATCGGAGTTGTAACGAAAAAGATATGATCAAAATACCCTCAGTGACAAAATCGTAAATATTAAGAAAAGGGTTTGATAAAAATCTGTTTCTCTCTCTCTCTCTCTCTCTCTCTCTCTCTCTCTCTCCTCTCTCTCTCTCTCTCTCTCTCTCTCTCCTCTCTTGCGACGACAGTTCTCTCATCCGGCCACCAAATTTGATGGGCCGGTACCAAAATGACCGGGTCACCGTCCTCTTCCAGCCCCAGCCCTTCGCCGCCTCGGTCTGCCGCCGTTGCCGCTGGAACAAGCTGTGAAAAGGCCAGTTTTTCACTCAATCTTTGCAGGCTTCATTCTCTGTTGTTTGGCTGCCATTTTTGGCGATCCAGGTATGGAAATTCATCTATTCCTCAAGCTCTAGCTGATGGTTGCGTAGGATTTCATTAATTTTGAGCCTACGTAGCTTGATTTTCGAATTGGATTACGGCCAATTTTGGGATCGCTATTCTGGCCACTTTTGTTCGGGTTTTTGGGGAATGAAAGTGGTTCCAAATAGGGTGTTATACCTAGAGTAGGAGTCTTGAGCAGTGATTTTGAGATTTTACTGCGAAGTGCAATCGCTTTGGGCACCCAAGCGCTGCCGGCACGTGTGGCAGCTCGTGGGCACTGTAGAAAAAGGGCTTTCCATCCCGACATAATCTCTTGGTCCTCACAAGTGCATAGTTGTGCTCGAATGTCAATTCGGATATCGTTTGATTGTCGATCGGATATCGCATATTGTGCATTATCCGAGTTCGATAGGTTTGAACTGTTGGATAGTCTTGAAATTATAATATGTTAATCTAGACATTCTTAGGATCGTGTAGGATTCAACGGATCGTAAAACGAAGTCCCGGATACTCCAAAAATGTTAAACCTAGGGCTAGGTTTATAGTAACCGTCCGATTCGGACCAAACTTGCAGGATGTGTATCCTAAACCTTGTAGAGCCTATAGGAACCTTCGGATCGGAATTTAGAGGTCGTGGGCCCCGGGGGCCCGTTTGACCCTTGGTTGACTGTGAGACTCCCGAGGTAGTTTCACCTTTCTATGAGGATTAAAATGACCTTATTGACGAGTCTTGATCGTTAGTTGAGTTATGTTGATTATGTGGGATTAGGATATTAGTTTATTGTTTTAAATTGGGGGAAATCGGAAATAAATATTATTATTTATTGTTGGAAATTATATATGATTATTAGGTCCCACGTGGAGTAGGATTTTCTAGAGTGTGGACATACCCCATACATGGCGTTGGATTTCCTGATGTATGGGGAGATTGTGATATGATTGTTAGGTCATACGTGGCGTAGGATTTTTCGGCGTATTGACAGACCTCATACGTGGCGTTAGATTTTCCGGCGTATAGGGAGATTATGTGATATGATTGCTAGGTCCCACGTGGCGTAGGATTTTCCAGCGTGTGGACAGACCCCATACGTGGGGTTGGATTTTCCGGCGTATGGGGAGATTGTGAAATGCTTGTTAGGTCACACATGGCATAGGATTTTCCGGCGTGTTGACAGACTCCATACGTGGCGTTGGATTTTCCGGCATATGGGGAGATTATGTGATTATTAGGGAGATGAATTAAGGGTTGTTATATTATATTGGGAAAGAAAATGTTTGAAAAGGATTGTGTTTGATAAGTTGTGATTTAAAGAAAAGGGAAAGGGATAAATTGTAGAATCTGTTGTTTTGTATTACTGTTATTGATTGTATGTTATTGGAATCGGGATTTCTGTTGAAAGAACTATGTGTGGCTTGATCCCTTAGTAATGATACATAGGCAGCCTAGGGTAGTGCCTAGGTGCAACCGCGGGCTAAACTTTACTCATGCTATTTTATTGAGATTAGTTCGGACCTTGTCGTTGGTTTGGAAATTTAGGTGAAAATGAGATGCAGTCATGTTAGAAGGTTAAAACTTCGTATGTTGGATATTTGGGAAGTTAGATGATGGAAATTGCATTTGGCATTCATAAGGGTGTTTGAGTTTATAGTTGCCTTATTTAAGGTACTATTTGGCTTAAGGACCTTGTTGGCAGTTTGGTTACGGATTATTTGAAGGCTGGAGGCCGAGTTTGTGAAGTGCATGAAATTATCTTGTACATGTTGCAGGTTGGTGATATTAGATGTGTTTTATGCGGGTTGAAATTTTTGGAAAATGTTCAATTTACAGGGGAGACTTTGCCAAAATTTCAGTAGAAAGTCTCGTGCCCTTATTCATTTTTTGGCAAAAGAGTATATAGTTTCATAAGTGAGCCCGACATCGGGGTGATGTCGGGAATTCCACAGGATTCATCTCGAGTTCCTAGGAATTCGGGGCGGGTCCTGTCATATATAAGGTCCACAAGGGCTGGGTCAGGTCGAGGGTGCCGTTGCTAGCGACGTGGACCTGGCTTGAGGGAAGATTCGGTTCGGTTATGATCTAGGGAACGGTCGAAGCTTGGGGTTATGTGAATTCCGAGATGAAGTTAGCAACAGCCTGGCCCTTTGTAGCCGGGTGAGGTTTGTAGTGGATATCAAATTCACCTAGCTCAATAGCCCACTTAACCAACCTGCCAGAAGTCTCTGGCTTTTGCAATACCTACCTTAGTGGTTGGTTGGTTAGGACATGGATGGTGTAAGCTTGGAAGTATGGTCTGAGGCGCCTTGCTGACACTTCTAGAGCAAAGGCCAGCTTCTCGATGTTTGGGTATCGAACCTCGACATCTTGCAATCCCTTGCTAACATAGTGCACCGAATGTTCAGCATCTTCGTGGGGGCGGATGAGCACTGAGCTAACTGCGGTAGCCAAGACGGAAAGGTACATCGTGAGGATGTCCCCAGGCTTAGGAGTTGACAATAAAGGGGCTCGGCTCATATACTCCTTGAGTTTGTTAAAGGCCTTGTCACATTCTGCAATCCAGGTGATGTTTCGCTTGTTGCCCTTAAGTGTCTTGAAGAAGGGGGCACAGCAATCAGTAGCCTTGGAGATAAACCTGGTTAGGGCTACTACGCGTTCGGTAAGGCTCTGGATGTCCTTGACCGGCTTGGGTATCTTCATGTCTAAAATGGCCTGAATCTTTTCTGGGTTAGCTTCAATACCCCGCTGGCTGATCATGAAGTCAAGGAATTTCCCCGAAGCTATGCTGAAGGCATACTTCGTGAGGTTGAGCCTCATTTCATACTGCTTCAGGATAGTGAACATGGCAGATAGGTTGGAGATGTGCTGGTCAGCAGTGCGATTTTTGACTAGCATATCATCGGCATAAACCTCCATGGTGTTGTCAATCATTGGGGCAAAGATGCTGTTCACAAGATGCTAATAAGTAGCCCCGACGTTCTAGAGGCCGAATGGCATAACCTTGTAGCAGTAGAGGCCACGATCGGTGATAAAGGATGTATGGGCTTGGTCATCAGGGTGCATGAAGATTTAGTTGTACCCGGAGTAAGCATCCATGAAGCTAACTAGGGCGTGGCCAGTTGTGGCATCAACAAGCTGGTCAATTCGTGGTAAAGAGAAGCTATCCTTTGGACAAGCCCGATTGAGGTTGGTACAGTCTACACACATACGCCAGCCTTTCTTTGGTTTACGTACCATCACCACATTGGCTAGCCAGGTGGGATAGTCCACCTCTTTGATGAATTCGATGTTGCTAAACTTATCCACCTCTGCCTTCATGACCTCGTACTTCTCTGGGTCATAAGCACGACGCTTCTGCCAGACAGATTTGATGTCTGGTGATATGCCAGTCATGTCATTGTAAGACCAGGCGAAGACCTCAGAGTTGAGGCGGAGGAAGGCGACGAGGTCAAAGCGAAGCTCTTGTGAGAGGGAGGTGCTGATTCGAGATGTCTTCATGGAGAGTAACTAGCTCAAGGTCTTTCACAGGCTCGGCCTGCTGGGTGACAGATTCATCCATGGGGTCTTCAGGTGGTTCAGTGACAGCTCGAGGAAGGGCTGGAGCCTTGGTTACTGCTAGGGCCTCACCCCTATGTTGGCGATTGATGAATTTCACTGCGAAAGCATAGCAGCTTCTGGCACCAAGTTGGTCGCCGCGCACCGTGCTTGTGCCATGAGGCATAAGGAACTTCAGCAGCAGCATATGTGTACAGATGAAAACCTTCATTTGGGCCAAAGTAGGGCGCTCAAGGATGACGTTGTAGGCTGTGGGGCAATCAACAATGAGGAAGGGAATGGTGACCGTCACCCGCTAGGATGCCGAACCAATAGAGATAGGGAGATGGATGCTTCCAATGGGCTAGACAACATCACCAGAGAAGCTCACAAGGGGTATGATGCTTCGGTCGAGCACATGAGTAGAGACCTGGAGCTCGTTGAAAGCATCAACAAACATTACATTGACCGAGCTGCCAGTGTCCACCAAGATACGCCTAACGTCTAAGTTAGAAATGTTTGCGCGGATAATGAGTGGGTTATCATAGAGGAGAATAACACCACGCTCCTCCTCCTCACATAAGGTAATGGGGGCTTAGCCTGATTTGTGCATCTTCGGCATGCATCCCTACTCAGTGCTGAAGACCTGGTGCGCATAGGTGGAGTGGACATAATGTTTAATGGAGTTGTTAGAGGTTCCGGCCAGCGTGGGACCACCACTAATGATGGAGATCATGTTGATCTGACTTTGGTGAGGGTTAGGTGGGGGTGAGAGGTTGTGCACATATTTATCCAGCTTCCCCTCACGAATAAGCCCTTCAATGATGTTGCGCAAGGCAACACAAGATTCGGTGTCGTGGTCGTTGAACTGATAGAAATGGCAGAAGACACCTGTGTTTGGCATAGGCTTATTGGACGGTCTCTTGGGGGGAGGCTTGGGTATCATGGGTGCCTCGTGCACTAGGACATTCTCATAGGTAGTGTTGAGGGTGGTGAAGACCTTGAATCTAGGCTTGGGTGTGAAGGGAAATGGGGCACGATCACTTGTCCTGGGAGTATTGCTTCCGCTGGGCTGGTGGTGGTTGCCATGTTTGCCACGCTTGCTACTGTTGAAGGTATGCTGGTAGTTATCCTTCATTTTTGAGTGCGGGGTACCTTGGTTATCTATGGCGGGAATATAACGCTGAGGTGGGGCTGGGGTAGGTACCGAAGTAGGTGGAGGATCACCAAAGGTGCTGCGTGCAGAGATGGCTGGGCCACGCTTGGAGTGGAAATATTTGGCCTTGGCATGAACGGCTACCTGCTTCATTAGCTCCACATATGTGTTCCAAGGGTTGCTGTGAACTAGGTACCGGATGTTGGACTCGCAGAGGCCACTCTTGAAAGCACCGAAGGCAAAACGATCGTCAGTCTCTGGGCAACAAGAGTACTCGTGGCTAAAGCGGGCTGCATACTCCCGAAGGGGTTCATCCTCACCCTGCTGAAGTATGTACAAGTGGTCTGCAGAGTACAGACGATCAGTCTGGATCATGAAGTGGTCCAGGAAGGTCTGCTTCAGACTATCAAATGAGTTGATGATACAAGGGTTCAGCCTGTAGAACCTATTCAGGGCCGCACCGCTGAGGGTGGAAGGGAAGAGGAGGCAAATGCCTTCATCACTAAGGCCAGTGCATCTGAGGGCAGACTGGAAGGAGTGGATATGGGTGAGAGGATTCTCCGTGCCAGTGAGAAGGTGATATGGAGTGGCTTAATGTCCTTCTCCTGGTGGTAATTGAGGATACATTCGGTAAAGTCGTGGCTTCGCCTAGAGGGGCTGGTGGCTGCGTTGATGCTCATTCTCCAGGCACTGGACCTTCTCAAATAGAAGCCTCATGGGTGAGTCGGCATGAGAGAGGGTCTCAGGTGCTGAAGGCCTGGGGTGTGGATGAGCAGGGGCTGGGGAAGGTTCCCACTCTTTGAATGCCTTAGTGTGATACGATTCCCAGTCATCTGGATGGTAATGTTCCCAGTTATCCGAGTCCCCTGCACCTTCTCCAGTAGGTAGGTGGGTTGGCTTCGGTGGGAGGCCCAGGTATGCCACCGTTGGGTTCTTGAGATTAACAGGAATAGGGATAGGGTCTGTCTGATGGTCCAAGAGACGGTCCCTACAATCTCTATAGATCTTGACAGGTTCATGGGGCCGGTCCTTCGGTGGGGAGATATGGAGGAGCCGTGACTTGGTCATCTCCGGATGGAGGGGGCCTTTACCCTTGCTGAGCCTAGACTGGACTGGGGCATTATGGCGGGAGTGCACAGGCTGGTTTGGCTGGGTATGCTCAACATCCTGGGTAAAGTCATGTTGGGAGCCCTGGGCCTGAGTCCTCTCCCAGTTACGCTTCAGAGTGTGGTAGTCATGCTCTAGCTCGATGTTTTTGGTATGGCGATGTTCGTATTTCTCAGACATCTTGGCAACGCTGGAGCGAAGGAGCTCTACCTCTGCATGGAGGTTGGCATCTGTTGAAGGTTTCCTTCAGGAGGTACCCCCGCAGGGGGTATGGTGTTGAGTATCATGGCTATTCTTAGTCGGCATAGCAGAGTGTGGGGTGAAGAAGAGGCGACGGGGCCTGATGGGAGAAGGAGCCAGCTGGGCTGGTAGAGAAAAATGGGATTCAGAAGTCGATTCCAACAAACGGCACCAAACTGTTGATGCTCTTTTTGGAAGGTTAACTTAAAGAGAAGTGGATAGTCTTCAGCAAGGGAGAAGGTGAGAACCTTCAGCAAGGGAAGAGCCTGCAGAAGACAAAGTAGGAGAAGCAGTCGTTAAGCTTCGGATACTGGTGTGGTGCTGGCTGAAGGCTCTCCGATGCTTAAGTCAGCTATGGGTGGTAAAATTGGTAGAGTAACAGTAAAAGTGAGAGAGAAGTTACCCGTTTTACTTGGGTACTGTTCCCTATTTATAGGGAGGTGAAAGTGGGAGGTTTGCACAAAGTTTAGATGTGGGACTTTGTGCAAGTCGCCGTGGTGGTGACATGTGTCTTATAGATTAGGTTCGGTAGTTGGGAGCTTTGGCAGTCGGGAGCTTCAGCATGTGTCTCGCACCTTGGAAGAGTATCTTCCTTCGGCAGGGGAGAAGGCGTGTCTAGCTTGGTACTAGTCGCTTTGAGGCTGGATATGCTCGATTGATTATGATGTAAACAATCCGTATAGTCCCTGCCCTTGAGTTAATCATCCTGGTCATCTTTCCTATATCTACGTCCATTAAGGAAGAAGCTAAGAAAAGAGTGCCCCAAGCAATTTTGAGAAAATTTTGGAAGTGTCATATACCAACAACATCCCAATATTTATGATAAAAAAGAGCTGGTAAACCATCCATACCAAGGGATTTCGTTGGAAACATTTGGATCAAAGCTCTCTTAATCTTGACCCGCATAAAAGGCAAACACAACCAACCATGACATATGGTATTCCGTTGACATTCTGGGCACCATGTGAAGAGAAAAGCTGTTGAAAATAGTTACAAAAAACTGAGCCCACTGCATTTTTAGAAGAAACCCAAACATTGTTTGAATCAAACACTCCTTTTAAAAAATTCTTGCACCCCCTGAGTTTCACATGAGCATGAGAAAAGTTGGTATTCTTGTCATCAAATTTTAACCACGCTACGAGACCGTTGCCGCAACAAAGTTTCCTCTTGCTCTAGCAAAACATCCAGCTCATTAGTCAACTGACGTTGATATTGGGCGGCATGTGGGGTCAATTCACGACCATGTATGGCGTTTAACTTATCTTGCACACCTCGAATTTGCCTGGGAAAAAGTCCAACCTTTTTCATGTTCCAAGATAGTAGAGAAGTCTAACATGACATAATCTTGTCAACCACTGTGCCACCCTCACTTCCCCAAGCCTGGGTTATTGTTTCCTGACAACCATCAATAGTAATCCACATCTCTTCAAACATAAAATGATGATGTCTCTTTCCTGTATTACTCACTCCGAAGATAAGTAAAGTAGGTAAATGGTTAGACACAAAGGAATTAATATGATGAGTACGCATATCTGGAAAGGCCAACAACATCTCATCATTAGCCACCACCCTATCTAACCAGAGCTTTACATTCCCTTCACATTGCCATCTATTTGTCCATGTAAACTTGTACCCCGTATAATTGATCACCATTAAGCCATAATCATCAAGAGCCTCGCCAAACTCACGCATCTGTGCATAGGTTTAAACCTTCTTCCCTAATATTTGCTTGCCTAGAGGATCTTATTAAAATCTCCACCAATTACCCACAGTCCACTACCATTTTCACCCAACCTGCGCAATAGCTCCCAAGAATGCTTTCGAATATTCGTTTCCTGTAAACCTGAATCCTATTTGCTCCACCCATTTAATGAAGACATCAATATGACCTTTTGAGTAGGACTGAAGGGAAACAGTAACCTCGTCCTACCAAAGTGTTGCCAAACCTCCAGACATTCCAACACGATCCAGACTAGAACACCCTTTCATTCCTAACTGTCTTTGTACTACCTCTATTTGGCGCGTCGTTTTCTTAGTCTCCATTAGAAAAATAACGCGGGGTTGTTTAGCTATAAGGAAGAACTTTAGAGTGCGGAATGTGAGTGGATTGCCCTAACCACACACATTCCAACAGAGGATCGTCATTTCTCGTGATGGGCCCATTCCTTGGGACCCACGCAGATTTGCTAGCCATACCAGCTATTGTAGCGTCCACAACAGAATTACCTCGTTGCCCCCACACCGTTCATTTTTGAACAAGCTCCAGGACGTACCCCCTCTCTCACCCTTTTTTTTTTTTTTTTTTTTTTTTTTTTTTTTTATGAAGAAGAACCTTCGTGACAATTAGGGGGAAGGGAGTTCACATTGTGCGTAGTATCGGTACATTCATCTGGCACGTTATCCGGCACCACCTCTTTAGTCTAGGCCCCTAGAATCTCCTTCCCTTGCCTCAATCCCAAACTTATCATCATAGGAACATCACAAAGCACATCACTAACACCAAATTCTCCATAATGAGGTACTTCCCTAACATAATCAGATGCCAACCTTCTCTTCTTGGAGAGGGACCCCTCAGAGACTTTGTGTAGGGTATCATCTGAACCTAATGAGATATCCTTCTGAGAAGAGAAGGCCACATGGTGCGAATGAACAATCTCTACAGGTGAAACATGACTCCCTGAAGCCACCTCCTAACTATGCAACTCCTCACACAGACCCAAGCTTCTTCCTGTCAAACTATTTCAAACTCAAATACGAAAGACATCCTTTATCGACGTCTTCCACCTCCAATATTGCTTTTTTTCAATAACCCCTGAATTTTTGAATTCACACCCAGACCCAACGTAATCCAAACTACCACAAAATAAACAGAAAAAATGAATTCTTTCATATTCTACTTCATAGGGTTTGGCAAGTTCATCCGGTACAAGTCTCAAAGTAACACAATGTTTTAAAGGTTCCGTCACCTTTAAACCCACTCGGATACGCAGGAAACTCCCCAAACAGTCACCATTAAGTCCCTTATCTACCATAGCAAAGGTCCCCAGAAAATTCCCAAGTTTTTCTCCCATTGCTGGAGTAAGGAAAATAGGTGGAATACCCCTAACCCAGAAATTTTGTAAGTCCAACAGAAAAGTATGGGGATCAACGCTACCATTAGTTGCCAACAATAAAAGCCTTATCAAAAGTCCATGGTGATCCCCTCATCACCCTTTTATGATCAAGATCACTCTTGAAAGAAAATAGAAGACGTTTAGAATCCTCCAAAGTAATAGAATAGAAGTCCTCCCGTGTATGCCAAATATGCTTCAGCGTGCCCACTAAGGAATCCTTGTAATAGTCTTTAGTTGTCAGCAATCGCCCCACCAAGAGAAAGCGAGTTGCTTTTAGGCCATCGAGATCATCAAGACCAACAACTTCGATAGCCTCCACATTTGAAATCACAAGAGATCTGGTAAGCCCCTGTGTAATCCCATTGATGGGATCCATTAGCTTCAGAAAAAGTAGCCCACAACCAAGACTTTGAGAAAGAAACTCAAATCTAGGCGACCAAACCAAACCCTGAGACAAAAACTCAAACCCCGTTAACCAAAACAGAACCAACACCACCACTTAACGATGGGAAACCATGCAGATGATGAGAAACCCAACTCCAGCACATCACTCAGACGATGAGAAACCCCAGTGGCCAAACTAGAACCAACTCCACACAGAAGGTTGCGACAACGGACCAAAACCCTATTTCCTAAATGCTAGATGTATCTAAACTATGGTTTGTCCTGTTGGATTTTTGAACTTAATTATGTCATAATAGTTATTGCCGTCACTCAAAATTTTCCATTTATCTACACTAACACCTGCCATTTTCCAAATTTGTACCAACAGAGTTAAAACCCTTGCAAAGGACAAGAAAGAACAGAAGCCACCTTTACAACATAGCCAGCAAGAGAAAGATCCCCTTCCAATAGGCATCAAGGCAAAAAAACCTCCTTCCACCCCATAGTAGCATATATATAAAGACCTGTCCAAACTCTTTTGAATAATGAGCAGCTCAAAACTGCTAATATTTTGATTGTCGTTTGGTTTATTAAAATATGGTCAATATTTTAACATGACAAGTAGCATATAAAACAAGTTATTAGTCTATTTTGTTGTGAAAAATAATAGTTTTCCTCTTTCCTTAACGCCAAATACAAAACATTATTTTATAAATAACATATAAACAAATTGGAAAGCTTTGAAGGTATAATGAAATTGAAGAAAACAAAATAATAGGTAAGTAAAAGGAAAGTAAATAATAAGTAAGAAAGTGAGTTTGATACGGTGAAGCACGTCAAAGACATTGTCCTAAAGCCTTTGTAGCCTTCCTATGTGCAGGTACTGACGATCTACAAGACTCCAAGATACGACCCCTTATACACAAACTCAAGATCCGCTATGAGCACGTTCATAGACGGATATAGGTATCCAAGTCATATAACCATTGCCCAAAATAATAATAATAATATAAAATAGAGAATATATGTAAAAGTAGAAAATGAGAGAATCAGAATTGTGGTATGTGATATTCTGATAGTGTATTGTGTGTGTTTTTCAAATGTGAAGGAGGAGTGGCCTTTTATAGGCATCCAAAAACATGTAACCTTCACCAACCAAAAAATTAAGGCATTCACCAACCAAAAATAAAACCTGAATATTAAATATTTATAACCCCCACAATAAATAAAATAAAACATCTAAAATAATTAAATAAATAAAAAGGTTAAATTTTTAAAACCTTTTAAAATTTCAACATATTTTTTGTAACTTAAGCTTGCTAAAGAAAGCATGATGCCACCATTTAGATCTCCATGTTTATATAAGTAGTACCATTTTCCCTACATTTTTTCACGACTTTGTACACATTTCACACTGTTTTAAAACCTACAGCATCGTGCGAGTGCCATTGCTAGTTATGTTCTATAACATAACACTCTTGTTCTTTAATTTAACCATTGTCATGAACTCAAATATGTGGAATCATGATTTTAGATCTTTATAATCAAAGATAATGTCATAAAGAGTTTGTAGCAATTTTCGATATATTTTTCTGATTTTTAATTTTTTTAAAATGAAGTTTTTAAGGTTTAGGGAGCTTGCAATTGCATATTAACATTACATATTGGGCCCGATGCGGAAACTAATTGGTAGTGTTAAAATGCAATTGATTTTAAGAAATAAATTTGGTGTCCACACGTGGCCTAACAGAAAGAAATGTAGAGGGCTAGCAAGCAAGGAGTAGACAGAAAAGCAAAAAACGAAAATGGGTAAATTACTCAAATGATCCTCAAACTTGTACGCGATTTACATTTTGGTCCCTAAATTAAATTATTAGTCCAAATGGTACATAAACTCCATTTTAATTGCCCATTTGATCTTATCGTCACATTCTATCAATGTTGCTTTTAAATATGAGGGCAAATTGATCAAATGGGCGATTAAAAATCTCTCTCTCTCTCTCTCTCTCTCTCTCTCTCTCTCTCTCCATTCCCCCATGGCCACCACCCTCAAGCTCCAACCCCCAAACCCATATCCCACAACCACTCTCCACCCAAACCCATCCAACAAACACCCTCCACCCCAGGCCCCATGAACCCAAAACCCCAGCTCCTCCTCACCCTCCACCCAAGCCAGCAACTACAGAAAAAGAAAAGAAAAAAATCTTCTACAAACCCCATCCCAACGAATCCAGAACCCCAACTCAACAACCACCCAGACCCTCTCCCCCTCCCAACGAACCCAGTCACTTTTTTGCCTACTTCTTTTTTGCCTTTGTTGATCCTCTTAAGCTCCACCACCATTTTTGCCATTGCCCACCTCCTCAGGAGCTTTCCTTTTCCTCTGCGTCTCTTCAGCAACCTTCTCCATCCTCCTTTGGGTCCTCGCTCCTCAGCATCAGCAACAAGTAGACATACCGCTTCAGCTTTTCACACAAACCAAGTTATTGCACCAAGAAATGATCAAAACCCCACCTTGGAAAATGAAACAAAATAGCAAACTGTTTTCAAAATCGAAATACCTGCAATAGGCCAAAGAGCAGAAGTAGTGAGTCTATGGCAATCAGAAAGATTTAAAGATCGCAAGTAACGAAAGGCTCCTATTTATGCAATCCATTCGGCGTCAGCAGAGCTCTCCCCTCTCAGATCAAGCTCCTTTACGCTGTGTTTGAATAATCTACACCATATGCCCACAACCCATTTCAATTCCATGTGCAAGTAATCGAATAGATTAGACACGAGTTTCTTGGGAAACAAACAGAATAAGAAAAAAAAAGGTGAGAAACGTACTCGAGCAAGGAAGGGAAGAGGAACGCAGTAATTGGAGAGGTCTATGGGGAATGGGGGAGAAGAAATCGAAGGGATGGGTTTGGGTCTCATGATTATTTTTTCTCTTTTTCTTCAATTATTTTCTAATTTTGTATTTATTTTAACCTTATTTTATTTGTTAATTATGAAAAGTCGTATTTGCTCCTAAAATTTGGTTACATCTAACAGAAAATGTAACGGTTGGATCAAATGGGTGATTAAAATAGAGTTTATGTATCATTTGGATTAATAATTTAATTTAGGGACCAAAATGTAAATCGCGTACAAGTTTGAGGATTATTTGAGTAATTTACCCAAACAAAAATCCCCAAAACCAAAAGCAGTGGAGAGGAGATAAAAATCCGCTTCTTCGCTGTTGGCGCTGCCTGGCCCTGGACTGGAGCCGTAAACACTAACCAATATCAAGCGGAGGACTCTCTCTCTCTCTCTCTCTCTTTTTGCCTCTCTGCGTACTCAAAAGAGGCATGAATGAACAACAACCATCTACAAGCTTTTCAGTTCTGAGTTGAACAATTCCAAATCAAGGTTTTTATCCATTTCTTGTTCCTCAGTAATTGCACAACCCTTTTTTTTTTGGGTTTTTCCGTACAATTACATTTACACATGCAGTATTCATAATCTTTTAACTTTTCTTATTTATGTTTGATTTTGGGCTTTGGCAGAGTTGAATTAGATCGATAATCAACTAGTCGTTTACTGCAGAAGGAAGTCAGGAACCATGGCATTAAGCCAAACAGGTGAGTGCAGTATTTAACTTTTTCAAGGGACGCAGAGTTTTATGAAAATGCACATTTTGTTTCTCTATTTTATAGGATAGTTGGTGCATCGTTGTAACTCGAGCTTCTTTGCTTCATTTAGAAGATTATTATCATTATTTTGTGTGGGAATTAGTGACTCATTCAAGTACTTTGAATTTGATTCCAGAGCTGCTAAATGAAGCAAAGAAGCTCGAGTTACAAGGATTAAAAAAATACCCCATTACCCCTGTATTTATATCTAAGCTTGATACACTACTTAATGATGCGTATGCCATTCGCCGTCCAAAGCCGATTGATTATCATAATCGAAGAGATTTGATTCGTATTTTGAATGCAATCACAAAAGAATTATACGGTAACTTTTCTTTCTTATCTTTGTTCATGCCACTCTCTTCCCACAAGCTTAAGTTCATTATAGTTATTATTTTTCAATTGTTCAAGTCCCTGGATTGGCCTTCTTCTTGTACTTTTCCCTTTTTGTTGTGCCCCTAATGCAAATTCGTTGGGATAGATACATTTTCGTCTTAAACTTTGTGGTACTTATTTACTCTATACCATTTTGTTGGACTGCCACATTAGGATTGAATGGCTGGACAATCCAAAATATCTACACTTTGGTGCCAGATACCTATATATTCATCGACGATAGGCATGCTGATTCTGCAATACCCCAGATTGTTGCACGTTGTCTTTTGTATAGTATATGTAGACTCTGGAAGTGGGTTTGAAATATCATGCTTGATTGCCACCACTTGCTTGCTTTGGTGGCAGCTTATCAAAAGTTTTTGTGACACAACTTGCTTTAGCAATTGACGTACAACTTGGCTGCCATTTCATGCTAAATTTGTCAGATTTGAGGGGCTTAAGTGGAAACTTGAAGCATTTATTTCCATGCTCTAAGTTTCCCAGCTTATCACCTATTATCTCCATGTGTCAATTCCAGACACTAAGTTTTCCCCTCATAAAGTGTTGCACTGAAATTGTCCCAACACCAATATAATTTTAGTCTGACAAATCTTAATTGAAAGGTTAGACAATAGGAGCACATTCTTATTATATATAAAATTCAGCAAGCATAGAAATTATTACATGGTTACTGTTCTTTTTATTTTATTTTATAAGAGACAGGAATGTATAAAAGAAAGAAAAAGAGAGTACAAACAGGATGGGAGAGATAAAGACAAAACCGAATATCAAGAACAGCAAAGAAAAAACAACAAAACCCCAGACCTGATCAAGACTATCAACCCAAGGGGCCATCCTTACAATAATGAGGTATGGAAGGCCAAAGTGAAGGAAAACATCCGATTTTATCCCAAATGAAGTCATGTCCTCTTCTCTCCCATAGTTGTTTATTCCATTTGTTTCCCACCACAGTACCTAAAAAGAGGTCAAGGTAGCGCAATTCCACAATAGATTGGAATTAAAAAGCACTCTTACTATTCTTCTTGAGCTGTTTAGTCTCACTGAATAAATTTCCACTCTAATCATCCCAATTTATGCTCCATTAAACATGTCAGCCTGCGTTTGTTATTTCTGTTAAGGGACTTTCTAACTTTTTCTTGGTCCATGTCGTATTCCATCTCAGTTTTATTCTTAATTGTACTCCCTTTCGTGTACCATTGGTTATTCAGCACTATTTACCTTTTTCTTTCAGGAAATTCTGGCAATTCTCCTGTTGTGGAGGGATTTGGCTCTTTTGTAATGGATATGTTCAGTATTGGAAGTGACCTAGACCTATCTGTTAATTTCGGTAACATTGTAGGCACTTTTCCTCGAGATATGAAGATCAAAATCCTACGGAAGTTTGCAAAAAAGTTTTACTCTCTTCAAAGTAATTTTTGAACGTTTAAAATTTTCTACTACTTTCTGTCTCATGATTAGACACCTTGAATGTAGAATCACATAAAGTTGTAGTTCTTACACTTTTGCTTTTGGTGCTGTTTCCACTCGAACTACACTTCAGTATTCTTGAATCAACACACACACACGCACACACACACAGAGTTTTACCTGAGTCTGTTCCTACTTATTTTCTTTGTGAGTGAGGCCATGCCAATGGGTGTGTAAGATCTCTTTCTAATTGTTATTAAAACACTGATAGAATGAGTGTTTTAATATTAGCCAAATTGGACATGGTTTAGCCATTGATTATCATCATTACCATTTCAATGGTATGGTAAACACCATGTTCACCTTTTTTAGTTGATCATAATTAGCTCGTCAAACGAATTCCAATTTGGCAATTAATTTTTTTTTTTGCAAAGGAGATCCATAAATGAGAAACTCAATTAGGAATTGTCTGAATCTTCCACCCTGCAATTTTTTAGGTGCCCCTTCAAGTATCATCCTAGAAAAAAGATCCGCCAAACTGAAAATTGTTGGCCATTTTGATGTAGGACACGGGTTAATTGTAGATTTAGGTAGTTTAGAGGAAGCAAAAACAATGGAAAACAGAAAATAGAACAAATAAAGATAGGTCTGGAATCACTCCAGGGGTTTTGGCTTCACACCAAGGAGTCTCCAATCTCTGGAAAATAAACTTTTCTCAATATCTCAATAACTCAACTTTCATCATGAATTACATAGAAGGGGTATTTATAATAATTTTACCCTAGAGTGAAAAGGCAAATTAAACATATTCTAGGAAGGAAATCCTAATCCAAATAAAACAGGAAACTTGGAAATCTGGAAAAACTAGAAATCCTAATGAAATATGGAAGACTTAGAGAACCTAGAAAACTAACAAATAAATTAGGAAACTAATTAATAATTTCCTCTTCCATCTCTTTCGTTTGTAAACCCTAACAGGCTTGACGAAGATGTCCTCATCACATTTGATTGCCATTATGATAATTTCAATGTTTATTGGAACACTCTACTCGCGTATACATTTGATCACAACCAAGTAACTTAATGGTTTCCAATTGGTTAGTTTTGGCAGAGATGTTGCTTTGACCAAAAACGATGATGAGACCACATTGCAGGGTGTGCCCGCATGTGGCCCTCAATTTAAGTCCTCAACTTAGGTTTTCACTAGCTTTCCTCCTTGTATCACACAACATAGACACCCTATTGCATGTATGTGATTGTACTCCATGAGTCATTTTATTTGTGGTGGTGTGATATATCCTATAAGAATTTGCAAATGCATTTTATGTTTGAATTACTATAAGTTTGATGTTTTGCAATATCAACAATTGGAAATGATTTCTAAAGCTAAATTGATTAGTAGATAAACGCCTTTAGTAAATTACATATGTCTATATGATTGTTGATAGTGTTGTAAACGTAATGTTTCTAACTGTTCAAGAGTTATTACATATCTTAGTATTTTTCTTTTCTTCTTGAGAGGGTATTTGAGATGTTTCTGTTTGTATAAATATTTGGCTGACAGCTACAGTTATATGGACCTTAGGGTAAACACGTTTTGTAATATCAGAAGTGTAAGTGATTTCTGAGTTTTGATGTCTTAAGTACGCTAATTATCACATTCTATTCCCGTGTCAATTATGTATTTTTATGCTGTAGGGGAAGGGCATGTCATTGGTGTGCAAGCAATTATGACTGCTAGGGTGCCAATTATCAAATTTATTGATTGTGGAACTGGGATCGAATGTGATTTATCAGTTGAGAACAGGGATGGCATTCAAAAATCCAAGATCCTCCACATAATTTCTGGAATTGATGAAAGGTTTCAGAAACTGAGCTTTCTGGTAATTGAAAATATAAGTACATATCTGATGCCTTGTTAGAAAAGGAGCACATTTCCCTTACTAACAACATTTGCATTTATTTTATATTTTGCATCTAATATAAACTGACCCAACTTTTCTTTTCTCCTTGAAATTCAATTTTACCCTCCCACTAAAATTTTAAATTAGAAACTTCAAATTTAAAAAAGAAAAAAAAAGGAAAAACCAACCTCAAATCTGGCACCCCTTCTCCCCTTCCCTTCAACTGCTGGCCTCCTCCGCCTACTCTCTTATCTTATCTTCTCCTATCTCTCTCTCTGACCAGTGCCTCTATGGTGGCCAGGGATCTGGAGGTCAACCTAGAGGCAGGTGAGAGAGAGGGAAAGAGAGAGAGTGGTGGTGTTGGGGGAGTCCACAGTGAACTGGGGAGGTGCCCCCGGGGAGTTTGGGTTTTTGTTTTTCTTTCTTATTTTGTAATCGTATTGGGAGGCTAGAAATTGGATATCAAGGTGTAAGAAGAAGTCCCTGGGCCAATTTTTATTTTTGCTGGGTCTATTAGAACACCTCTTTCTTGTACTTGTTTTCAGAACTTCTATTAAGGTTTTTGTTTGGGTGTATTTTGCTGCTTTAATAACATTCTCACATTTGCGGCATGACATTTTGATGATATTTCCCATTTGAATTGCACTATATATATATTAGGTTGAGGCTAATGTGATTTCACAATTGGATGAGGATAATCTTGCTCTAGAAAGACCTTGAGTTTTCGAGGGAATAAAAGATTATTGTGATATCTGAAACATGTTATTAAGTATGAAATTCTGAATGATCATAGGTTTAAACTTCACTAAAAATATCTGGGAATGCACAGCCCAAGAAATTGCTTGAATGTGTTTTAGTGAATGTCAAGTCCAAATACTTAAAACTCTGGAAAAGAAACAAAACCCCCTTTTCCTTGACAGGAAATAGGCTTCTTCTGTCTAAAAGCTCTTCGTATCCCACCTGAACCTACCGTACCCAAGCCCTGGTTCAAATCTATTTCTTCATGCAATTGCCATAGCTTAGGTTGGGGCTCTTCACGCTTCTTTCCTCGTGTTGTTATGTCTTCCCATCAAAATAATTCAAAGATATGCTGACAAAACACATCAGGGTGGGCAGGGTTTCACCCTAAACAAGTAAACTAACTTTATCTAACTGAGTTATTTGTCGTGTGATATCTAAAGAGTTATCGCCTTATTAGCCAAAACCCCCAAATAATCAAATAAGTATCCAAGAATATTAACTTCTTGGCCAAACACACGCCATCCAAACATTTAATATGACCTAGATTCCTAACCTCAGCTATCAGAATAGCAGGTGGACGAAAAGTTGTTAAGTGAAAGGACAATGAAATCAAATTTGATTGTTGTGAAAATCTCACATTAAAATTTGAAAGCCTTGCAGAGCAATATGTAAAATCTTGAGCCTCTCCACCCGTTACAATTGGATTTGAGTTGGACGATCTAATCTTAACAACGAGCAATGCTCTCAACCTCAAATTTGCACAAAATACGCGCTTGCCTCATCTTTCAAATCTTGTATGTCTTGAAAATGTGTCAGCTTCCTTCTAACATAGAATCATTAAAATAAAATAAAACTCTATACAAGTGAAAATCCCAAAACAATGAATGATATGAAAGTCCTCTATCATTCAAGTTGTGGCAACGATTACGTCCTCGAGAAAAATGATTTGAAAAATCATAAAGGTTCTTGCAATAATTTGTAGTGGGCTTCATGTTGATGAGGGATAGTCTTATCATCTTATTTATTTCTTTATTTTATTTATTTTTCACTGTTTTGAGGTGAAAGGAACTCTAGTAATCTTATTATTTTGTCCAGGTTATTAATAATATTTAGCATCTTATGGGCATGAAACATACCATAACATCTTTTTTCTCCTTTTTCAGATGAAAGCCTGGGCAAAAGCACATAATATAAATAGTCCCAAAGATCGAACTCTGAGTTCTTTAAGCATAATACAATTGGTTGCTTTTCATCTGCAGGTAAACCCACTTGCCCATATTTCTATGGTAACATGCTCTGCAGTGGTTATTGTCAATTGCTTGTGCTGGGGCTTTCACTGTTGAAAGGTTTTATATGTTGACTGGTTATCAAAGACAGAATAATATTGAAAACAAAGGGCCTGAAGTAGTTTTGGAATAAGGTATGAGAGAAAAGGGGTTGCTCCTGTTTCGGGATTCTCTTGTGGACTGGCTGTTGACAAGATACATCCACCGAATAAAATACTAAATAATTCTTTTTTCTTGCACCATATACTTGTGTGGGACATACTGGTTAGGGTTGCAGAATATGTCCAAAGTGAGCTTTCAGGTTTAATAAACATAAAGGGGCAGAATGGTGTGGAGTGGTGGATCTCAGGGTGTACGGCCCTAGTAGGCCACTGGAGAGGGGTAATTTGAGGAAAGAGCTTACTGATCTTTATGGGCTTTGTAGTCAAAGGTGGTGGATGAGGGAGATTTTAATGTAACAAGATTTGTCTCGAAGTATGAAAATGAGGGAAGAGTGACGGAGTACGAAGGATTTTAGTAAGTTTATACAAGAAACTATTTTGTGTGATCCGAATTTGGATAACGCTGCATTTATGTGGGAAGAGTTACTCCTTTAAAATCCCCAAAAATGTTGATACAAGGGCAGCACTCGAAAAACCGCTCGTCTTATTAACTACATTATAGGCTTCCAATCCAAACCCTCCAAACTCAGCCTTAAACCATTTTCTTTGAATAATATTTTGAAAAGACAATTAGTTTTTCCTCAATCTTCTATCATCCTCTATTATGGTCCCATCACCCAATCCCAATCTCTCTATCATGTTTCTCTTCTTCCTCCCATTTGCCAACTTGTGAAACATCCTTGTATTTCCATCTCCTCTTTTCCCCACTCCAGTTTTGCCGTTTGCCTCCACACGATCTTTTCCATATAAATCCCTCATCATGATCTCTCCTTGATCTCGCTCTCTCACTCTGGCCTTCCTCTGACAATCTCCCTCCATTCAATCCAACAAATCTTATTCTTTATTCTGCCCTCCACTTCCTGTTCTCTTTTTTGTATCTCCAAAAACTTCCAAATTCCATGCCTGATTATTTATTTAGAAATTCAATTTGATCAGAAGTTAGTATGTTGTGACCTCCCCAATCTTGTGTCTACTCACCCTCCGCCATTCCTGAAGCATTGTCTAGAAATATGATGTTCATCACTTTCATTTCCTCCTAAGGTGTGGATGTTAGTTTGGATTATTGTTCATGGAAAGGTTAATATGTGTGATACGCTTGACTGGAGAAGACTTGTTTTTCTTTCCCCTAAATGGTGTGTGATTTGCAAAGGAGGGGTTGAGAGTTTGAATCATATGTCCTTGCATTGTCCAATGGCATTAGCTCTTTGGCTAAGGCTGTTTTGGGAGAAAGCTGTGTGGGGTCCTTCTAGGTGAACATGTGGCGTTGCATGAGAAGCACAATTTGGAGGGTGGAAAAGAGGCCTGGCGGTAGGGAGGGTGTGTATGTTGGCTCTCTTTTGGGTAATTTGAATGGAGAGAAACAAAAGGAATTTGTGAGGGTTTGAGGGGTGACGAGCTGGACCACTTGTTGCGGAGAGTTGCTTTTGGGAATCATTATGGGCTTAAGTTTCTTCAGAGGTTGGGGTAGTCCTTTTTTAAAAGTATTGTCTGATTGGAATGGTGCTGTTCTTTAGCTTTATTGTATTGTTATATTGGATGTCACTATTGTTGTTGTATGTGGTAGTGTTAATGGCTAAGCCGGTTTTTAGATTTTTAGTCTCACTACATATCTTGTCCACCATATTGTAATTGTTTTTCCATTTAATGAAATTTCGTTTCCTGTCAAAATAAATTCTTCACTGTCCTACGTCTCACCCTTTTTCTTGGCACTTTTTATCGTATTCAGTATCTAGGGATTCCTTTCTGAAGGGATGATTCATAAAATGTCCATGTATATATCATTTCTAGTTAATGTTATTTTCTTTAAACTTCCTGCAGACTCGAGATCCGCCAATAATACCTCCATTTGTACTTTGTTTGAAGGTGATAACTCTGAGGAGCCTCTGTAAAAGCTAGATAATGATGAACTTGGTAATCAAGTGATTTGGTCCAAATCTAGACTGATATTTTTTCCAAAGACAGATATTGTACCTTCCACTACTAGAATTTATATGGTCTCGTTTGACATAATCTTTCCGTAATCTATGATAACAAAGAGCTGGAATTTTTCTGAAAATCAATTGGGTTTTGCCTACTAATTCATTGCTAAGTAGCTTGTGTAGTAGTCACAACCTCCTTTATTTGGCTGACAAAGTTGGCTGTAAACTCTAAATGACACAGTGATGTGGCAACAAGGATTGTAGATGTACAATAATTGTTGGCCCACATATTAACAATTTGAGGTTTTGGGAATAATGGAAAGGTAAATATGATGAAGCCAACAACAGTTGTCAAATGAATTCAACACATATCCAAAGGATCATTAGTAAGTTGATCATGTTTTTATTGTTTTTCGGGACCCCGAACATAAAGTAGTTTCTTCCCCATTTGCTTGTTTCGACATTCAGTTTTAGTATTGCCTTTCTGGTTTCGAAGTTGTTAATTAGAAACAGTTGGTAGGTATCACTTCATTTTTTACAGTTTAGTGCCTTGGCATGTTACAGATGGAACAGATCCTGTAATTGTGGTGAAGAGAGTGAAGAATTATTCGGAGTTTGGAAAAGGCAATAAAGAATCCCTGGCAGATCTTTTCATTACCCTGTTAGTCAAGGTAACTGCACTTTAAGTTGAAATTTAGAAAAATGATGGATATTTTAAAGTGACAATTTGATTGTCAAAGGGAAGATACGATGATCATACAATTAAGCTGATTTGTTCTCTGAACTGAAGTTTATGTTATTGCTTGCTGCTCTGCAGTGGCATCGGTTGAAAATCTTTGGCAGAAAGGTCTATGTGCAAGCCTGTATCAAGGATCTGGACATCAAAATTAGGGATACTCATATATAAGTGTAATTTCATGACTCATGCCCCTTGAACCCAAATCTAAATCTAGGTTATGTTGTTGCGCATTGTGTTGAATGTGTATTAACTACATCTTCCAACAGGTTTGAGGATTTCACAGATCCATCTCAAAATGTTGCAGGGCAGTAGGAAGAGAACAATTTAAAGAGATTTATGGATGTATTCATTCTTCTCTTTGTCACCTTTTATCCTTTTCTGATGGCCATATTCAGGGACACCAGTTAGTTGATCTTTTGTTTGGGTCATTCAGTATCTATTTTTCCGAAGAGAAATATACCAAAATAACGATGAAAGTAAAGCTAATCCTTGCTGTTCTCCCTCCACCGGCTCCCCAAGACCCAAGAAGATGCGGGTAGTAAACCGAATTGAAAGAAAAACAGCAAGGTGAAGGTTGAGAGGAGGACAGCAAATCAAGGTTGGGAACAGCACGGAAACTGGAAGAAGGGGAAAGGGAAGAGAACAAGCCATGGCTGGTGGAAGAGCGAGATGCACAATAGTGTGGTGCGAGGAAATGGTGACAGTAATAGGGAATGAATGCTCCTTAGTTTCGGGTCAAATCCCATGCGTGCTACCCATGGTAGTCCTCCATGGGCAAGCGTACGAGATAGTTGACGCCTTTCGTGCAATGTAATGTTTTTTTTTTATTTATAATATACACTCCCCCCCCACCACTTATCAACTCCCATCCCCAAAAAATTCCATGGTTAATAAGCTTTCTAGGGTCCGCATGACCTCGTGCCAGTTCCAACCCGAAAATGTACCGGATTGGGTGGCGGATGTTGCGGGGAAAATTCTTGTAACATATCTCCCGAGCTCACACAGCACTATGCGTTACGTTCTCCAACAAAGTTTCCCACCGGTTCTGATGCGATTTGCACAGAGGATAGATTCACATAGTGTTTAATGCCCTGCATCGCCTGTCCACCTTATGCGCAAATGCTCCAAAGTTGCCAAATCAGTGGCGGGAATAGGGTTTAGCTGTTAATTGTCCTCAGAACCAATAAGGCATATATGGTATGTGCAAATTGGGACTCTACTAGTTTAATCAGATTATACTCTGTATATGGGAGTCGGAAGTGGTACTAGTATTGTTTTGTGAACAATTGCATCCATTGGTGTTGTATCATATTATTTCTTATTAGAAGCTCGACTGAGAGTTGTATCAATGTGTGTTAGTGCAGGAACGGGACGTGCACTATTGTAATAATGAAAGATTTTAGTATTTGTTATTTTTAAATATACCATCTATTTTTTCGTGTAGATGTTTATCAGATGAAATATTATTACCAAATAAAAATATACAAAACAAATATAATTATGCACCGCATCCCAATCAAAAGGTGTTACAAACATAATTCGAGTCATATTTTTTACAAGTGAGGTCATTTATGCTCACCCGCCGAGTCACGTCCAGACACCCCAAATGACTATAATAAAAGAAAGAATACTTTAAAAAAGGTTCTATACAAAAAAGTAATAACCACCCGACAGTACGGTCAGATCCTAGAGTATGTATAGAATCAGAAAGACCTACACCGTATTCACCCAAAATAAAAAACTACACAAATTAGTGAAGACACACAATGTCTAGAGATGAAACTATACAACCCCACATAGACTAGTGTTGACACATATCACACACAGCACAAATAAAGCCAGCCAACAGCTAGATCAATTTTGCGATTAACAAAAAAAAAAAAAAAAAAAAAAAAAAAAAAAAAAAAAAAAAAAAAAAAAAAAAAAAAAAAAAAAAAAAAAAAAAAAAAAAAAAAAAAAAAAAAAAAAAAAAAAAAAAAAAAAAAAAAAAAAAAAAAAAAAAAAAAAAAAAAAAAAAAAAAAAAAAAAAAAAAAAAAAAAAAAAAAAAAAAAAAAAAAAAAAAAAAAAAAAAAAAAAAAAAAAAAAAAAAAAAAAAAAAAAAAAAAAAAAAAAAAAAAAAAAAAAAAAAAAAAAAAAAAAAAAAAAAAAAAAAAAAAAAAAAAAAAAAAAAAAAAAAAAAAAAAAAAAAAAAAAAAAAAAAAAAAAAAAAAAAAAAAAAAAAAAAAAAAAAAAAAAAAAAAAAAAAAAAAAAAAAAAAAAAAGGGTGAACAGCTATACAATACACCATCCACTTCATTGCAGAACGAACTTCGTACGAACCTGAATTGTCGATTTCAAGGACCAATCGATATCGGATTGAGTCCAAAACTTGGGGAACATCATAATATGGTGGGAGGAGTCATTTGGTGGTTTTGAGTGAAATCCAATGGCTAAAGCTATGCAACACACCATCCACTTCATTTCAGAACGAACTTCGTACGAACCTGAATTTTCCATTTCAAGGACCAATCGATATCGGATTGAGTCCAAAACTTGGGGAACATCATAATATGGTGGAAGGAGTCATTTGGTGGGTTTTGAGTGAAATCCAATGGCTAAACCTATGCAAAACACCAACCACTTCATTTTCAGAACGAACTTCGTACGAACCTGAATTGTCCAATTTCAAAGGACCAATCGATATCGGATTGAGTCCAAAACTTGGGGAACATCATAATATGGTGGGCGGAGTCATTTGGTGGGTTTTGAGTGAAATCCAATGGCTAAAACTATGCAATACACCAACCACTTCATTTCAGAACGAACTTCTTACGAACCTGAATTGTCCGATTTCAAGGACCAATCGATATCGGATTGAGTCCAAAACTTGGGGAACATCATAATATGGTGGGAGGAGTCATTTGGTGGGTTTTGAGTGAAATCCAATGGCTAAAACTATGCAATACACCAACCACTTCATTTCAGAACGAACTTCGTACGAACCTGAATTGTCCGATTTCAAGGACCAATCGATATCGGATTGAGTCCAAAACTTGGGGAACAACATAATATGGTGGGAGGAGTCATTTGGTGGGTTTTGAGTGAAATCCAATGGCTAAAGCTATGCAATACACCACCCACTTCATTCCAGAACGAAATTCGTACGAACCTGAATTGTTCGATTTCAAGGACCAATCGATATCGGATTGAGTCCAAAACTTGGGGAACATCATACTATGGGGGGAGGAGTCATTTGGTTTAAAGGACCAATCGATATTGGATTGAGTCCAAAACTTGGGGAACATCATAATATGGTGGAGGAGTCATTTGGTGGGTTTTGAGTGAAATCCAATCCCTAGACCTATGCAATACACCATCCACTTCATTTCAGAACGAACTTCGTGCGAACCTGAATTGTCCGATTTCAAGGACCAATCGATATCGGATTGAGTCCAAAACTTGGGAAACGTCATAATATGGTGGGGGGAGTCATGTGGTGGTTTTTAGTGAAATCCAATGGCTAAAGCTATGACCACATCCACTCATTTCATTATGTTGGAGGAGTCATTTGGGGGTTTTGAGTGAAATCCAATCCCTAGAACTATGCAATACACCATCCACTTCATTTCAGAACGAACTTCGTACGAACCTGAATTGTCCGATTTCAAGGACCAATCGATATCGGATTGAGTCCAAAACTTGGGGAACACCGTAATATGGTGGGAGGAGTCATTTGGTGGGTTTTGAGTGAAATCCAATGGCTAAAGCTATGCAATACACCATCCACTTCATTTCAGAACGAACTTCGTAAGAATCTGAATTGTTCGATTTCAAGGACCAATCGATATCAGATTGAGTCCAAAACTTGGGGAACATCATAATATGGTGGGAGGAGTCATTTGGTGGGTTTTGAGTGAAATCCAATGGTTAAAGCTATGCAATACACCAACCACTTCATTTAGAACGAACTTCGTACGAACCTGAATTGTCCGATTTCAAGGACCAATCGATATCGGATTGAGTCCAAAACATGGGGAACATACAAATATGGTGGGAGGAGTCATTTGGTGGGTTTTGAGTGAAATCCAATGGCTAAAACTATGCAATACACCAACCACTTCATTTCAGAACGAACTTCGTACGAAACCTGAATTGTCCGATTTCAAGGACCAATCGATATCGGATTGAGTCCAAAACATGGGGAACATCAGAAATATGGTGGGAGGAGTCATTTGGTGGGTTTTGAGTGAAATCCAATGGCTAAAACTATGCAATACACCAACCACTTCATTTCAGAACGAACTTCGTACGAACCTGAATTGTCCGATTTCAAGGACCAATCGATATCGGATTGAGTCCAAAACTTGGGGAACAACATAATATGGTGGGAGGAGTCATTTGGTGGGTTTGAGTGAAATCCAATGGCTAAACTATGCAATACACCAACCACTCCATTTCAGAACGAACTTCATACGAACCTGAATAGTCCGATTTCATGGACCAATCGATATCGGATTGAGTCCAAAACTTGGGGAACAACATAATATGGGGGGAGGAGTCATTTGGTTGGTTTTGAGTGAAATCCAATGGCTAAAACTATGCAATACACCAACCACTCCATTTCAGAACGAACTTCCTACGAACCTGAATAGTCCGATTTCATGGACCAATCGATATCGGATTGAGTCCAAAACTTGGGGAACAACATAATATGGTGGGAGGAGTCATTTGGTTGGTTTTGAGTGAAATCCAATGGCTAAAACTATGCAATACACCAACCACTTCATTTCAGAACGAACTTCCTACGAACCTGAATAGTCCGATTTCATGGACCAATCGATATCGGATTGAGTCCAAAACTTGGGGAACAACATAATATGGTGGGAGGAGTCATTTGGTTGGTTTTGAGTGAAATCCAATGGCTAAAACTATGCAATACACCAACCACTCCATTTCAGAACGAACTTCCTACGAACCTGAATAGTCCGATTTCAAGGACCAATCGATATCGGATTGAGTCCAAAACTTGGGGAACAACATAATATGGTGGGAGGAGTCATTTGGTTGGTTTTGAGTGAAATCCAATGGCTAAAACTATGCAATACACCAACCACTCCATTTCAGAACGAACTTCCTACGAACCTGAATAGTCCGATTTCAAGGACCAATCGATATGGATTGAGTCCAAAACTTGGGGAACAACATAATATGGTGGGAGGAGTCATTTGGTTGGTTTTGAGTGAAATCCAATGGCTAAAACTATGCAATACACCAACCACTCCATTTCAGAACGAACTTCCTACGAACCTGAATAGTCCGATTTCAAGGACCAATCGATAACGGATTGAGTCCAAAACTTGGGGAACAACATAATATGGTGGGAGGAGTCATTTGGTTGGTTTTGAGTGAAATCCAATGGCTAAAACTATGCAATACACCAACCACTCCATTTCAGAACGAACTTCCTACGAACCTGAATAGTCCGATTTCAAGGACCAATCGATATCGGATTGAGTCCAAAACTTGGGGAACAACATAATATGGTGGGAGGAGTCATTTGGTTGGTTTTGAGTGAAATCCAATGGCTAAAACTATGCAATACACCAACCACTCCATTTCAGAACGAACTTCCTACGAACCTGAATAGTCCGATTTCAAGGACCAATCGATATCGGATTGAGTCCAAAACTTGGGGAACAACATAATATGGTGGGAGGAGTCATTTGGTTGGTTTTGAGTGAAATCCAATGGCTAAAACTATGCAATACACCAACCACTTCATTTCAGAACGAACTTCCTACGAACCTGAATAGTCCGATTTCATGGACCAATCGATATCGGATTGAGTCCAAAACTTGGGGAACAACATAATATGGTGGGAGGAGTCATTTGGTTGGTTTTGAGTGAAATCCAATGGCTAAAACTATGCAATACACCAACCACTCCATTTCAGAACGAACTTCGTACGAACCTGAATTGTCCGATTTCATGGACCAATCGATATCGGATTGAGTCCAAAACTTGGGGAACAACATAATATGGTGGGAGGAGTCATTTGGTGGGTTTTGAGTGAAATCCAATGGCTAAAACTATGCAATACACCAACCACTCCATTTCAGAACGAACTTCCTACGAACCTGAATAGTCCGATTTCATGGACCAATCGATATCGGATTGAGTCCAAAACTTGGGGAACAACATAATATGGGGGAGGAGTCATTTGGTTGGTTTTGAGTGAAATCCAATGGCTAAAACTATGCAATACACCAACCACTTCATTTCAGAACGAACTTCTACGAACCTGAATAGTCCGATTTCATGGACCAATCGATATCGGATTGAGTCCAAAACTTGGGGAACAACATAATATGGTGGGAGGAGTCATTTGGTGGGTTTTGAGTGAAATCCAATGGCTAAAACTATGCAATACACCAACCACTCCATTTCAGAACGAACTTCTACGAACCTGAATAGTCCGATTTCATGGACCAATCGATATCGGATTGAGTCCAAAACTTGGGGAACAACATAATATGGTGGGAGGAGTCATTTGGTGGGTTTTGAGTGAAATCCAATGGCTAAAACTATGCAATACACCAACCACTCCATTTCAGAACGAACTTCTACGAACCTGAATAGTCCGATTTCATGGACCAATCGATATCGGATTGAGTCCAAAACTTGGGGAACAACATAATATGGTGGGAGGAGTCATTTGGTGGGTTTTGAGTGAAATCCAATGGCTAAAACTATGCAATACACCATCCACTCATTTCAGAACGAACTTCGTAAGAACCTGAATTGTCCGATTTCGAGGACCAATCATATCGGATTGAGTCCAAAACTTGGGGGAACACATAATATGGTGGGGAGGAGTCATTTGGTGGGTTTTGGGCGAAATCCAATGGCTAAAGCTATGCAATACACCATCCACTCCATTTCAGAAACGAACTTCGTACGAACCTGAATTGACCGATTTCAAGGACCATCAATATCGGATTGAGTTCAAAACTTGGGGAACATAATATGGTGGGGAGGAGTCATTTGGTGGGTTTTGGAGCGAAATCCAATGGCTAAAGCTATGCAATACACCATACTTCCATTTCAGAACAATTCTTAGGAATGAATTTGTCATTTCAAGGGACCATCAGTATCGGATTGAGTCCAAAACTTGGGGAACATCATAATATGGTGGGAGGAGTCATTTGGTTGGTTTGGAGTGAAATCCCAATGGCTATAACTATGCATACACCACCTAACTCCATTTCAAACGACTTGCTACGAACTGAATAAAATACGATTTGATGGACCATCGATATCGGATTGAGTCCAAAACTTGAGAACACATAATATGGGGGAGGAGTCATTTGGTTGGTTTGGAGTGAATCCACTGGCTATAACTATGCAATACACCACCTACTCCATTTCTGAACGAACTTGCTACGACTGAATAGTCCCCCATTTGATGGCACCACTAATCGATCTCGGATTAAATCCAAAAACTTGGCGAACAACATAATAAGGTGGGAGGATCATTTGGTTGGTTTGGAGTGAAATCCACTTTCTACAAACTATGCAATACACCACCCTCCATTTTCTGAACGAACTTGCTACGAAGCCTGCATAGTCCGATTTCTTGGACACCATCGATATCGATTGAGTCCAAAACTTGGGGAACAACAGATATGTGGAGGAGTCATTTGGTTGGTTTTGAGTGAAATCCAATCGCTAGAACTATGCAATACACCCTACCTACCTCCATTTCAGAACGAACTTGCTACGAACCTGATAGTCTGATTTGATGACCAATCGATATCGGATTGAGTCCAAAACTTGGGGAACACATAATATGGTGGGAGGAGTCATTTGGTGGGTTTTGAGTGAAATCCAATGGCTAAAGCTATGCAATACACCATCCACTTCATTTCAGAACGAACTTCGTACGAACCTGAATTGTCCGATTTCAAGGACCAATCGATATCGGATTGAGTCCAAAACTTGGGGAACATCATAATATGGTGGGAGGAGTCATTTGGTGGGTTTTGAGTGAAATCCAATGGCTAAAGCTATGCAATACACCATCCACTTCATTTCAGAACGAACTTCGTACGAACCTGAATTGTCCGATTTCAAGGACCAATCGATATCGGATTGAGTCCAAAACTTGGGGAACACCATAATATGGTGGGAGGAGTCATTTGGTGGGTTTTGAGTGAAATCCAATGGCTAAAGCTATGCAATACACCATCCACTTCATTTCAGAACGAACTTCGTACGAACCTGAATTGTCCGATTTCAAGGACCAATCGATATCGGATTGAGTCCAAAACTTGGGGAACATCATAATATGGTGGGAGGAGTCATTTGGTGGGTTTTGAGTGAAATCCAATGGCTAAAGCTATGCAATACACCATCCACTTCATTTCAGAACGAACTTCGTACGAACCTGAATTGTCCGATTTCAAGGACCAATCGATATCGGATTGAGTCCAAAACTTGGGGAACATCATAATATGGTGGGAGGAGTCATTTGGTGGGTTTTGAGTGAAATCCAATGGCTAAAGCTATGCAATACACCAACCACTCCATTTCAGAACGAACTTCGTACGAACCTGAATTGTCCGATTTCAAGGACCAATCGATATCGGATTGAGTCCAAAACTTGGGGAACATCATAATATGGTGGGAGGAGTCATTTGGTGGGTTTTGAGTGAAATCCAATGGCTAAAGCTATGCAATACACCATCCACTTCATTTCAGAACGAACTTCGTACGAACCTGAATTGTCCGATTTCAAGGACCAATCGATATCGGATTGAGTCCAAAACTTGGGGAACATCATAATATGGTGGGAGGAGTCATTTGGTGGGTTTTGAGTGAAATCCAATGGCTAAAGCTATGCAATACACCATCCACTTCATTTCAGAACGAACTTCGTACGAACCTGAATTGTCCGATTTCAAGGACCAATCGATATCGGATTGAGTCCAAAACTTGGGGAACATCATAATATGGTGGGAGGAGTCATTTGGTGGGTTTTGAGTGAAATCCAATGGCTAAAGCTATGCAATACACCATCCACTTCATTTCAGAACGAACTTCGTACGAACCTGAATTGTCCGATTTCAAGGACCAATCGATATCGGATTGAGTCCAAAACTTGGGGAACATCATAATATGGTGGGAGGAGTCATTTGGTGGGTTTGAGTGAAATCCAATGGCTAAAGCTATGCAATACACCATCCACTTCATTTCAGAACGAACTTCGTACGAACCTGAATTGTCCGATTTCAAGGACCAATCGATATCGGATTGAGTCCAAAACTTGGGGAACATCATAATATGGTGGGAGGAGTCATTTGGTGGGTTTTGAGTGAAATCCAATGGCTAAAGCTATGCAATACACCATCCACTTCATTTCAGAACGAACTTCGTACGAACCTGAATTGTCCGATTTCAAGGACCAATCGATATCGGATTGAGTCCAAAACTTGGGGAACACATAATATGGTGGGAGGAGTCATTTGGTGGGTTTTGAGTGAAATCCAATGGCTAAAGCTATGCAATACACCATCCACTTCATTTCAGAACGAACTTCGTACGAACCTGAATTGTCCGATTTCAAGGACCAATCGATATCGGATTGAGTCCAAAACTTGGGGAACATCATAATATGGTGGGAGGAGTCATTTGGTGGGTTTTGAGTGAAATCCAATGGCTAAAGCTATGCAATACACCATCCACTTCATTTCAGAACGAACTTCGTACGAACCTGAATTGTCCGATTTCAAGGACCAATCGATATCGGATTGAGTCCAAAACTTGGGGAACACATAATATGGTGGGAGGAGTCATTTGGTGGGTTTTGAGTGAAATCCAATGGCTAAAGCTATGCAATACACCATCCACTTCATTTCAGAACGAACTTCGTACGAACCTGAATTGTCCGATTTCAAGGACCAATCGATATCGGATTGAGTCCAAAACTTGGGGAACATCATAATATGGTGGGAGGAGTCATTTGGTGGGTTTTGAGTGAAATCCAATGGCTAAAGCTATGCAATACACCATCCACTTCATTTCAGAACGAACTTCGTACGAACCTGAATTGTCCGATTTCAAGGACCAATCGATATCGGATTGAGTCCAAAACTTGGGGAACATCATAATATGGTGGGAGGAGTCATTTGGTGGGTTTTGAGTGAAATCCAATGGCTAAAGCTATGCAATACACCATCCACTTCATTTCAGAACGAACTTCGTACGAACCTGAATTGTCCGATTTCAAGGACCAATCGATATCGGATTGAGTCCAAAACTTGGGGAACATCATAATATGGTGGGAGGAGTCATTTGGTGGGTTTGAGTGAAATCCAATGGCTAAAGCTATGCAATACACCATCCACTTCATTTCAGAACGAACTTCGTACGAACCTGAATTGTCCGATTTCAAGGACCAATCGATATCGGATTGAGTCCAAAACTTGGGGAACATCATAATATGGTGGGAGGAGTCATTTGGTGGGTTTTGAGTGAAATCCAATGGCTAAAGCTATGCAATACACCATCCACTTCATTTCAGAACGAACTTCGTACGAACCTGAATTGTCCGATTTCAAGGACCAATCGATATCGGATTGAGTCCAAAACTTGGGGAACATCATAATATGGTGGGAGGAGTCATTTGGTGGGTTTTGAGTGAAATCCAATGGCTAAAGCTATGCAATACACCATCCACTTCATTTCAGAACGAACTTCGTACGAACCTGAATTGTCCGATTTCAAGGACCAATCGATATCGGATTGAGTCCAAAACTTGGGGAACATCATAATATGGTGGGAGGAGTCATTTGGTGGGTTTTGAGTGAAATCCAATGGCTAAAGCTATGCAATACACCATCCACTTCATTTCAGAACGAACTTCGTACGAACCTGAATTGTCCGATTTCAAGGACCAATCGATATCGGATTGAGTCCAAAACTTGGGGAACATCATAATATGGTGGGAGGAGTCATTTGGTGGGTTTTGAGTGAAATCCAATGGCTAAAGCTATGCAATACACCATCCACTTCATTTCAGAACGAACTTCGTACGAACCTGAATTGTCCGATTTCAAGGACCAATCGATATCGGATTGAGTCCAAAACTTGGGGAACATCATAATATGGTGGGAGGAGTCATTTGGTGGGTTTTGAGTGAAATCCAATGGCTAAAGCTATGCAATACACCATCCACTTCATTTCAGAACGAACTTCGTACGAACCTGAATTGTCCGATTTCAAGGACCAATCGATATCGGATTGAGTCCAAAACTTGGGGAACATCATAATATGGTGGGAGGAGTCATTTGGTGGGTTTTGAGTGAAATCCAATGGCTAAAGCTATGCAATACACCATCCACTTCATTTCAGAACGAACTTCGTACGAACCTGAATTGTCCGATTTCAAGGACCAATCGATATCGGATTGAGTCCAAAACTTGGGGAACATCATAATATGGTGGGAGGAGTCATTTGGTGGGTTTTGAGTGAAATCCAATGGCTAAAGCTATGCAATACACCATCCACTTCATTTCAGAACGAACTTCGTACGAACCTGAATTGTCCGATTTCAAGGACCAATCGATATCGGATTGAGTCCAAAACTTGGGGAACATCATAATATGGTGGGAGGAGTCATTTGGTGGGTTTTGAGTGAAATCCAATGGCTAAAGCTATGCAATACACCATCCACTTCATTTCAGAACGAACTTCGTACGAACCTGAATTGTCCGATTTCAAGGACCAATCGATATCGGATTGAGTCCAAAACTTGGGGAACACATAATATGGTGGGAGGAGTCATTTGGTGGGTTTTGAGTGAAATCCAATGGCTAAAGCTATGCAATACACCATCCACTCATTTCAGAACGAACTTCGTACGAACCTGAATTGTCCGATTTCAAGGACCAATCGATATCGGATTGAGTCCAAAACTTGGGGAACATCATAATATGGTGGGAGGAGTCATTTGGTGGGTTTTGAGTGAAATCCAATGGCTAAAGCTATGCAATACACCATCCACTTCATTTCAGAACGAACTTCGTACGAACCTGAATTGTCCGATTTCAAGGACCAATCGATATCGGATTGAGTCCAAAACTTGGGGAACATCATAATATGGTGGGAGGAGTCATTTGGTGGGTTTTGAGTGAAATCCAATGGCTAAAGCTATGCAATACACCATCCACTCATTTCAGAACGAACTTCGTACGAACCTGAATTGTCCGATTTCAAGGACCAATCGATATCGGATTGAGTCCAAAACTTGGGGAACATCATAATATGGTGGGAGGAGTCATTTGGTGGGTTTTGAGTGAAATCCAATGGCTAAAGCTATGCAATACACCATCCACTTCATTTCAGAACGAACTTCGTACGAACCTGAATTGTCCGATTTCAAGGACCAATCGATATCGGATTGAGTCCAAAACTTGGGGAACATCATAATATGGTGGGAGGAGTCATTTGGTGGGTTTTGAGTGAAATCCAATGGCTAAAGCTATGCAATACACCATCCACTTCATTTCAGAACGAACTTCGTACGAACCTGAATTGTCCGATTTCAAGGACCAATCGATATCGGATTGAGTCCAAAACTTGGGGAACATCATAATATGGTGGGAGGAGTCATTTGGTGGGTTTTGAGTGAAATCCAATGGCTAAAGCTATGCAATACACCAACCACTCATTTCAGAACGAACTTCGTACGAACCTGAATTGTCCGATTTCAAGGACCAATCGATATCGGATTGAGTCCAAAACTTGGGGAACATCATAATATGGTGGGAGGAGTCATTTGGTGGGTTTTGAGTGAAATCCAATGGCTAAAGCTATGCAATACACCATCCACTCATTTCAGAACGAACTTCGTACGAACCTGAATTGTCCGATTTCAAGGACCAATCGATATCGGATTGAGTCCAAAACTTGGGGAACATCATAATATGGTGGGAGGAGTCATTTGGTGGGTTTTGAGTGAAATCCAATGGCTAAAGCTATGCAATACACCATCCACTTCATTTCAGAACGAACTTCGTACGAACCTGAATTGTCCGATTTCAAGGACCAATCGATATCGGATTGAGTCCAAAACTTGGGGAACATCATAATATGGTGGGAGGAGTCATTTGGTGGGTTTTGAGTGAAATCCAATGGCTAAAGCTATGCAATACACCATCCACTTCATTTCAGAACGAACTTCGTACGAACCTGAATTGTCCGATTTCAAGGACCAATCGATATCGGATTGAGTCCAAAACTTGGGGAACACATAATATGGTGGGAGGAGTCATTTGGTGGGTTTTGAGTGAAATCCAATGGCTAAAGCTATGCAATACACCAACCACTCATTTCAGAACGAACTTCGTACGAACCTGAATTGTCCGATTTCAAGGACCAATCGATATCGGATTGAGTCCAAAACTTGGGGAACATCATAATATGGTGGGAGGAGTCATTTGGTGGGTTTTGAGTGAAATCCAATGGCTAAAGCTATGCAATACACCATCCACTTCATTTCTGAACGAACTTGCTACGACCATGAATGTCCGATTTGATGGACCATCGATTATCGGAGTGCGTCCCCCCAAATGAGGAACACCATATATGGTGGGAGGAGTCCTTGGTTGTTTTGGAGTTGAAATCCATTTGCTAAACTATTTGCAATACACCCCCTACTACCATTTCAGAACGAACTTGCTACGAACCTGAATAGTCCGATTTCAGGACCAACGATATCGGATTGAGTCCAAAACTTGGGGAAACATCATAATATGGTGGGAGGAGTCATTTGGTGGGTTTTGAGTGAAATCCAATGGCTAAAACTATGCAATACACCAACTTCATTTCAGAACGAACTTGTACGAACCTGAATTGTCCGATTTGAAGGACCAATCGATATCGGATTGAGTCCAAAACTTGGGGAACAACATAATATGGTGGGAGGAGTCATTTGGTGGGTTTTGAGTGAAATCCAATGGCTAAAGCTATGCAATACACCATCCACTACGAACTTCGTACGAACCGACTTGTCCGATTTCAAGGTGATCAGTTCACAATTGCATATCATTTTGTACCCTTCTAACTTATGATTTGGTTATGTTATTGAGTCAAACGTTTGCTTTTAATCCCTTTTCTGTTTATCATTCAGTTCATGGAGCCTTAGGTAGCAATGGTGCCTTTGGATAAGAAAAGATGCAAAATGGTGCAAAAACGAGCAGACTGGGTTGGCAACTCATTTCGGCCTTAACGTCTTTCTCCCAACTTTGATTGGCCCATGTAATATGTGCTTGGAAAGATGAGAGTCTGAACTTCAAGATGGACAACTCAAATGTATCAATTGATTAAGTCAAGCCCAATCCGTGAGCCCATCAAAATGCACACCATGCTCAGGAATGCAACTGCTAGCTGTTGAGCCATGTGCTGACAAGACAGCATGGAAACTCAGAAGGCATGGGCAGCTGACATTCCAAGAGGTATGGGCAGCTGACATTCCTAGAGGCATGGGCTACACATCAAATCAGCAGCATGGGAACCTAATGGGCAGCTCAGACAAATGGGAACAGCTAGGAATGGGTGTGCTTCACCAGCCAAAGGGGGAGCACGAATTTGCACTCTATAAATAGAGTGATGCACACTCATTCAAAGGAGGTCACTCCATTCAGCCTAAAATTCACTTCAGCCATCCTCTAACACTCCCATCCTTCCCCAAACACTCCATTCAGCCCCAAATCACCAAAACAGCTCCAACAAGCCTTCCTTCCATTTCCCTACGAATTTCCTCTTTCTCTGCCATCACCACTCACCCAAACTCATCCCAAATCACCTCTTTAGTTGCCATACTCTAGATGTGAGGAAGCTCTTGGAGCAGCATTAGGTGTGGAGAAGCACTTGGAGAAGCCTTGGACACCACAAGTAACTTCAGAAATGGGTTTTTCCACTCTTATTACATTCATTATGTTTTCTCATTTCTGTTTAAGTTTCATTTCCATTATGAGTAGCTAAATTCATAACTAGGACTTCGATGTAACCTAACATGAATATTCTGGGTTTATAAGTTGAAGTTTTGAGTTTCAAGTTTGATTCATGATTCATGTTCTTATTCATTATGCTTATCAGTTAATATGCTTGTTTGGATGATTGATCACCATTAGAACTTGTATATTAGCTATCTTGGTTTGAATCAAGAGTAGACACCATGCTTTGATTCGAATTGAACTATGAATAAGAAAAGTATGTATGGACATTCGACAACAGGGATTAGATACATGCTTGGTTGTTTAAATTGTTCTTCTATGCTTAATGAGTTCCTAATGCTTAATTTAGGTTAGACAACAAATGATCAAGTTAGGGAATTAGGAACACAAGGTTAGGACCAGACACCATGGCCTAATCATACTTTAGCTAGAATCAATCTTTGAATCGAATTAGACTTGTCACTTGACTCCTTATAACCTAGAATTGAATTGTTATGGTGAATCGAATGCCCTAGTCTCCCAATCTGTTTTCCAGCCCACAAAAACACTCTTTGTTACATTTGCTCACTTTGCTTTTGTTTGAAATTTCGTTTTGCCTCATTTGTTCAACAATTACAATCACTCTTGCTTTAAATTCTATTTTAGACTTAACCTCCTACTTTCTTGAATTTGGTAATCTAAGTACATAACTAATTTTAACTTCTCAGTCCTCGTGGGTACGACCTCGTACTTGTCTTGCTATATTACTAATTGGCCCGTACAATTGCGAGTTAACATATTAACAACACAAGGACCAATCGATATCGGATTGAGTCCAAAACTTGGGGAACAACATATATGGTGGGAGGAGTCATTTGGTTGGTTTGGAGTGAAATCCAATGGCTAAAACTATGCAATACACCAACTACTCCATTTCAGAACGAACTTGCTACGAACCTGAATAGTCCGATTTCATGGACCAATCGATATCGGATTGAGTCCAAAACTTGGGGAACAACATAATATGGGGGAGGAGTCATTTGGTGGGTTTTGAGTGAAATCCAATGCTAAAACTATGCAATACACCACCACTCCATTTCAGAACGAACTTCTACGAACCTGAATAGTCCGATTTCATGGGCCAATCGATATCGGATGGAATCCAAAACTTGGGGAACAACATAATTTGGTGGGAGGGAGTCATTTGGTGGGTTTGGAGTGAAATCCAATGGCTAAAACTATGCAATACACCAACCACTTCATTTCAGAACGAAACTCGTACGAACCTGAATAGTCCGATTTCATGGGACCAATCGATATCGGATTGAGTCCAAAACTTGGGGAACAACATAATATGGGGGGAGGGAGTCATTTGGTTGGTTTGAGAAAAATCCAATGGTTAAAACTATGCAATACACCAACCACTCCATTTCAGAACGAACTTCGTACGAAACGGAGAATAGTCGATTTCAAGGACCAATCGATATAGGATTGAGTCCAAAACTGGGGAACAACATAATATGGTGGGAGGAGTCATTTGGTTGTTTGAGTGAAATCCAATGGCTAAAACTATGCAATACACCAACCACTTCATTTAGAACGAACTTCGTACGAAACTGAATTGTCCGATTTCAAGGCCCAAACGATATCGGATTGAGCCAAAACTTGGGGAACAACATAATATGGTGGGAGGAGAGTCATTTGGTGGGTTTTGAGTGAAATCCAAGGGCTAAAACTATGCAATACACCAACCATTCATTCAAAACGAAATTTCGTACGAACCTGAATAGTCCGATTTCATGGACCAATCGATATCGGATTGAGTCCAAAACTTGGGGAACACCATAATATGGGGGAGGAGTCATTTGGTGGTTTTGAGAGAAATCCAATGGCTAAAACTATGCAATACACCATCTTCATTTCAGAACGAACTTCGTACGAACCTGAATTGTCCGATTTCAGGGACCAATCGATATCGGATTGAGTCCAAAACTTGGGGAACACCATAATATGGGGGGGAGGAGTCAGTTGGTGGTTTTGAGTGAAATCCAATGGCTAAAACTATGCAAATACACCAACCACTCATTTTAACGAACTTCTACGAACCTGAATTTTAAAAAAAAAAAAAAAAAAAAAAAAAAAAAAAAAAAAAAAAAAAAAAAAAAAAAAAAAAAAAAAAAAAAAAAAAAAAAAAAAAAAAAAAAAAAAAAAAAAAAAAAAAAAAAAAAAAAAAAAAAAAAAAAAAAAAAAAAAAAAAAAAAAAAAAAAAAAAAAAAAAAAAAAAAAAAAAAAAAAAAAAAAAAAAAAAAAAAAAAAAAAAAAAAAAAAAAAAAAAAAAAAAAAAAAAAAAAAAAAAAAAAAAAAAAAAAAAAAAAAAAAAAAAAAAAAAAAAAAAAAAAAAAAAAAAAAAAAAAAAAAAAAAAAAAAAAAAAAAAAAAAAAAAAAAAAAAAAAAAAAAAAAAAAAAAAAAAAAAAAAAAAAAAAAAAAAAAAAAAAAAAAAAAATCATCTACCAGTTCAAGCGCTTCAATGCTGATAAAAAGCTGAACCTGAACTTCGTTCGGGATCCGCCGCCGTTGCCCGAGAGGGTAACCGAGGAGATGGTCGAGGCGTACCTCGGGGAGGATGCCAAAGTCGATTCCTCAAGCAGCTCAAAATCTGACGGTGAGGAGGAAGAAACGACTCCCCCTGCCCAGTCGTTGAGTGCCCGAGAGGATGACGGCGGGCCGACACCGCCCAAGGCCGATCTTCCAACTCCTTGACTGCTACCCTACTTGTCTCTTTTGTTGTTGTAATATATAAAGTTAGTGTTTGGATATTGAGGCTGTTAGGCTAATTTTGTAAAGACAATTGCCCAGTTTGAGGCTTTAGTTATATCCAAGTCTAATTTGAATCAGCTTCAGTGTTTGTCCTTGTAAAGACAATTGTCCTTGTACAAAAGTGTAGTGGCCGAAGGTCCAATCACTTGTGATAGAATTTTAAATGTTCGACATTCCAAGGGTGGCCGAGGGTTTGACCGTCGGAGCCACGTAATCGGTAAGTGCCGAGTCGGCAGATGTTGACAATTTCATAGGGTCCTTCCCATGAGGGGCCGAGAGTGCCTTCAGTAGGATTTCTCGTTGCTAGAGACACTTTACGCAGAACCCAGTCCCCTATCTTGAACGATCGGTGTTTTACGCACGAGTCCTAATAACGAGCCGTTCGTTGTTTGTAGTGGCGTTCCGGAGCTATGCTTGCGATCGGCGTTCGTCAATGAGATCCAGATTGAGGGCGAGCTGCTGTTCATTCTGCTGAGGGTTGTAAGTTGTCGTTCGGCATATGGGCGCATGTACTTCTACCGGTACGACAGGTTCGGTACCGAAGGCTAGGGAGAATGGTGTCTCACCAGTTGACCTTCGGTAGGAGGTATTGATGGCCCATAGTGCTTCTGGTAGTATGGCACGCCAATTGCCCTTGGCGGCTCCCAGCTTCTTCTTCAATGTTTTCTTGATGATCTTGTTGATGGCTTCTACCTGCCCATTGGATTGCGGATGTGCCGGAGATGCAAAGAAGATGCTAATGTTGAATTGGGAGCAGAGATGCCGAAACCGTGAGCAATTGAATTGCTTGCCGTTGTCCGTTACGATGGCGTTTGGTAGGCGGAATCAGCATAGGATGTTTTTCCATACAAAGTGTTCGATCTTAGCTGCCGTTATTGTTGCGAGGGCTTCGGCCTCAGTCCATTTGGTAAAGTAATCGACGGCTACGACTGCGAATTTAAGCTGACCCGTGCCTTGCGGCATTAGGCCAATGAGATCGAGTCCCCATTGGGCAAATGGCCACGGGCTAGTCATCGGACTGAGTGGTTCGGCCGGGACTTTCGATACAGATCCGAAATTTTGGTACGGATCGCACCTTTGCATAATCTGGGTGGCGTCAGGGTGGAAAGTTGGCCAATAATAGCCTCGCCGAACGGCCTTGAAGGCCAAGGATCGGGATCCCAAGTGGTCACCACACGCAAGATGTAGTCTCCTTGTTATGGTGTAACACATCTTAGCAACGACAGGGAGTAGCTGCACCGATAGAGGATGCCTTGCAACAAAAGGTAGCGAGTTAACCGTCGTCGTACTGCCTTTGCTTCAGCTTTGTCAATTGGTAGGGTGTCGTCGGTGAGGTGGGCATGGATCGGGTCCATCCAACAAGGGTCCTGACGGACGGTGTTGATATTGGCTTTGGCCGTGCTCCGCCGAGCGAGAACTTCTATGGGGACGTGGCGTCCGACACGGTCATCGATTGCCGAAGCAAGCCTAGAGAGAGCATCGGTGTGGCTGTTCTCAGATCTGGGGACCTGTCAGATGTAGTAGGTTTTGAACTTTTTGAGCAATCGGCGGGTCTGCGCGAGATAGGCAGCCATTGATTCGTCTTTTGCTGCGAATTCAGTGATTACCTGGTTGACGACGAGTTGGGAGTTGCTACATATCATCAGCCGTTCGACACCCGAGCTTTGGGCAAGCCGAAGGCCTGCTAGGAGCGCCTCGTATTCGGCCTCGTTGTTGGAAGCACGAAACTGAAAGCGGATAGCATATTCGATTATGGTGTCATCCGGAGTCTTGAGGACTAGGCCTGCACTGCTGCCCTGCCGGTTGGATGAGCCATCCACGTATAATGTCCAGTGAGGGCTGTTTTGATCGAACGTATTGTCGGCCGAAGGTGAATCTACAGATGCCGAAGGTGGTGCCGTGACAGGGTCGATTGGTTGACCGTTGTTGGTTGGAAGTGTGAATTCTGAGATGAAATCGGCCACAGCCTGTACTTTTTCGGAAGGCCGAGGGTGATACCTGATGTCGAACTCGCCAAGCTCGATGACCCATTTGATCAGTCATCGTAATGTCTCTGGCTTCTGCAAGACTTGCCGTAGGGGTTGATTGGTTAATACGTCGATGCTGTGAGCCTAAAAGTAGGGCCGAAGTTTACGCGCAGAGAGGACGAGAGCATAGGCGAACTGTTCAAGTTAGGGGTACCGTTGTTCTGCGTCCTGTAATGCATGGCTCATATAAAAGATGGGGAGCTCAATGCCGTTCGGTCGACGGATGAGTACGGAACTCAGGGCAAGAGATAGATGGTGAGGTCTTCTCCGGGAAAAAAGGGTGGACAGCAGAGGAGCTCTGCTCATGTAGGCTTTCAGATCTTCGAACGCTCGGTCGCATTCAGAAGTCCAATCGACTTGCCGTTTGCTCCCTTTGAGAGAATTGAAGAAAGGAGCGCACCGGACGATGGCCTTTGATATGAAACGGGCCAAGGCGGCGACTCGGCCGGTGAGGCTCTGAACCTCCTTCTTCGTCCTTGGCACCCGCATGTCGATGAGCGCTCGGATCTTCTCGAGGTTGGCTTCAATCCCCCTTTGGCTGATCATGAAGCCCAGGAATTTGCCGGAAGAGACGCCGAAGGAGCACTTCCTCGGGTTCAGACGCATGTTGTATTTTTTCAACTTGCCAAACATGAGTAAGATGTTTTGAAAGTGATCACCGGCAGTCCAACTTTTGACTAGCATATCGTCTACGTAGACTTCCATTGAAGTGCCAATGAGTTCGGCAAAGATTTTGTTGACCAGTCGCTGGTATGTAGCTCCAACATTCTTTAGGCCGAACGGCATGACGTTGTAGCAATAAAGCCCTCTGTCGGTAATGAATGCCGTATGCTCACGATTCGGCATCCACCAGTTGGTCAATTCTTGGTAGTGGAAAGCTATCCTTCGGACATGCTTTATTTAGATTGGTGTAATCTTGGCACATTCACCAGGCGCCGCCGGATTTCTTCACCAAGACTGAGTTCGCGAGCCAAATGGGGTAGGTGACTTCGTGAATGAAGCCGATTGCTTGAAGCTTGCCTACTTCGGTCTTCATGGCCTCGTATCGTTCGGCGTCAGATCGTCTCTTCTGTCGACCGGCTGGAAATAAGGGGTGATGCTGAGCTTGTGGCTAATGACGTCCGGGGAGATCCCAGGCATATCGTTGTAAGACCAGGCGAAAACTTCCGTATTGGCCCTTAGAAAGGTAATGAAGTCAGTTCGGAGAGACGAACTGAGGGAAGTGCCGATTCGGACCTGCCGATCCTGTGTGTCTGAGATGGAGATCGTTTCGAGCTCTTCTGCAAGTTGAGCTTGCGGCGTGACGTTGTCGTCCCGGAGGTCATCGGGGCGTTGGGTCCCTCCTTTGCCATTGGGCATGTTTGGGCGGGTAACGGCCAGTGTTTCGGGCGGCCTTTGCCCTGACGTCCGAGTTGCTGATTCCACCGTGGATGACACGTAGCATACCCGTGCGCTCAATTGGTCCCCCCGAACCTGATCGACTCTTGAGTGTGGGGGGAATTTAAGCAGCAGCATATGTGGTGACAAAATGGCTTTTATTCGGGTGAGGGCGGGCCTGCCGATGATGGCGTTGTATGCGATCGGATAGTTGACTACTAGGAAGTAAGTGTAGATGAAAGCCCTTCTGGAGCAGGAGCCAACGGCAAGGGGAAGCTGGATGCTCCCGATTGGCTCGACCACATCGCCCGAGAAGCTTAGAAGAGGAGTGATCTCCTTATTGAGGCTTTGATGGTAGATTCCGAGGCCGTTGAAGGCATCGGCAAAGAGTACGTTGACCGAGCTTCTAGTGTCGATGAGGATTCAACCTACGTCAAAATTGGCAATGTCTGCTCGAATGATCATGGGATCGGAATGGGGGAAGATGATGCCCTTCTCTCTTCTTCGGAAAAGGTGATGGGTTCCCATCTGAATCGTCGGATTTTGCTGTTGCGCTCCTCAATGAGGCTGAGGGTGCCGAACGGCACGTACATAACTCTTGACGAACCGACGGCTGCAGTCAGCGATCGTTGTAACGCCACTGATCACGTTGATCTACCTATTGCCCTGGTGCTCGGGACCCGATTGTGCACTCAGATACTGGTCTAGTTTGCCCTCGCTGATCAGTTTTTCAACGATCCTTCGGAGGGCGATGTAGGACTTGGTATCGTGGCCGTTGTATTGGTGGTATCGGCAGAAGACTCCTGTATCCTTGTCGACTTGCCGAGGGAGCTTCCGGAGGCATGGATTCAGAATCATCTAATTTTTGGCCATGAGGACATGTTCGTAGGTCGAGTTAAGAATGGTGAAGACCTCCGGTGACTCCATTTCTGAACGAACTTCATAAAACCTGAATTCTCTAATTTCGTGGACCAATCGATATCGGATTGAGTCCAAAACTTGGGAAACATCATAATATGGTGGGAGGAGTCATTTGGTGGGTTTTGAGTGAAATCCAATGGCTAAAACTATGCAATACACCAACACCAACTCCATTTCTGAACGAACTTCGTACGAACCTGAATTGTCCGATTTCATGGACCAATCGATATCAGATTGAGTCCAAAACTTGGGGAAACATCATAATATAGTTGGGAGGAGTCATTTGGTGGTTTTGAGTGAAATCCAATGGCTAAAACTATGCAATACACCAACCACTCCATTTCTGAACGAACTTTGTACGAACCTGAATTGTCCAATTTCATGGACCAATCGATATCGGATTGAGTCCAAAACTTGGGGAACATCATAATATAGTTGGGAGGAGTCATTTGGTGAGTTTTGAGTAAAATCCAATGTCTAAAACTATGCAATACACCAACCACTCCATTTCTGAACAAACTTCGTACGAACCTGAATTGTCCAATTTCATGGACCAATCGATATCGGATTGAGTCCAAAACTTGGGGAACATCATATTATGGTGGGAGGAGTCATTTGGTGGGTTTTGAGTGAAATCCAATGGCTAAAACTATGCAATACACCAACCACTCCATTTTAGAACGAACTTCGTACGAAACTGAATTGTCTGATTTCATGGACCAATCGATATCGGATTGAGTCCAAAACTTGGGGAAACATCATATTACGGTGGGAGGAGTCATTTGGTGAGTTTTGAGTGAAATCCAATGTCTAAAACTATGCAATACACCAACAACTCCATTTTGAACCAACTTCATACGAACCTGAATTGTCCAATTTCATGGACCAATCGATATCGGATTGAGTCCAAAACTTGGGGAACATCATAATATTGTGGGAGGAGTCATTTGGTGGGTTTTGAGTGAAATCCAATGTCTAAAACTATGCAATACACCAACCACTCCATTTCAGAACGAACTTCGTACGAACCTAAATTGTCCGATTTCATGGACCAATCGATATCGGATTGAGTCCAAAACTTGGGGAACATCATAATATGGTTGGAGGAGTCATTTGGTGGTTTTGAGTGAAATCCAATGTCTAAAACTTTGCCACACACCAACCACTCCATTTCAGAACGAACTTCGTACGAACCTGAATTGTCCAATTTCACAGACCATATCGGATTGAGTCCAAAAAAATTGAGTTGGGGAAAACCTGATGGGGGAACATGTGGTAGGATTATTTGGTTTTGAAATCCAATGGCTAAAACTATGCAATACACCAACCACTCCATTTTAGAACGAACTTCGTACGAAACCTGAATTGTTCGATTTCATGGACCAATCGATATCGGATTGAGTCCAAAACTTGGGGAACATCATAATATGGTGGGAGGAGTCATTTGGTGTGTTTTGAGTGAAATCCAATGGCTAAAACTATGCAATACACCAACCACTCCCTTTCAGAACGAACTTCGTACGAACCTGAATTGTCCAATTTCACGGACCAATCGATATCGGATTAAGTCCAAAACTTGGGGAACATCATAATATTGTGGGAGGAGTCATTTGGTGTGTTTTGAGTGAAATCCAATGGCTAAAACTATGCAATACACCAACCACTCCATTTCAGAACGAACTTCGTACGAACCTGAATTGTCCAATTTCATGGACCAATCGATATCGGATTGAGTCCAAAACTTGGGGAACATCATAATATGGTGGGAGGAGTCATTTGGTGGTTTTGAGTGAAATCCAATGGCTAAAACTATGGAATACACCAACTCCATTTCAGAACGAACTTTGTACGAACCTGAATTGTCCGATTTCATGGACCAATCGATATCGGATTGAGTCCAAAACTTGGGGAACATCATATTATGGTGGGAGGAGTCATTTGGTGGTTTTGAGTGAAATCCAATGGCTAAAACTATGCAATACACCAACCACTCCCTTTCAAACGAACTTCGTACGAACCTGATTGTCCAATTTCACGGACCAATCGATATCGGATTGAGTCCAAAACTTGGGGAACATCATATTATGGTGGGGAGGAGTCATTTGTTGGGTTTTGAGTGAAATCCAATGGCTAAAACTATGCAATACACCAACCACTCCATTTTAGAACGAACTTCGTACGAACCTGAATTGTCCGATTTCGTGGACCAATCGATATTGGATTGAGTCCAAAACTTGGGGAACATCATAATATAGTTGGAGGAGTCATTTGGTGTGTTTTGAGTGAAATCCAAAGTCTAAAACTATGCAATACACCACTCCATTTCAGAACAAACTTCGTACGAACCTGAATTGTCCGATTTCATGGACCAATCAATATCGGATTGAGTCCAAAACTTGGGGAACATCATAATATGGTGGGAGTCATTTGGTGTGTTTTGGGTGAAATCCAATGTCTAAAACTATGCAATACACCAACCACTCCATTTTAGAACGAACTTTGTACGAACCTGAATTGTCCAATTTCATGGACCAATCGATATCAGATTGAGTCCAAGACTTGGGGAACACCATAATATAGTGGGAGGAGTCATTTGGTGAGTTTTGAGCGAAATCCAATGTCTACAACTATGCAATACAACTTCGTACGAACCTGAGTTGTCTAATATCATGTACCAATCGATATCGGATTGAGTCCAAAACTTGGGGAACATCATATTATGGTGGGAGGAGTCATTTGGTGTGTTTGAGTGAAATCCAATGGCTAAAACTATGCAATACACCAACCACTCCATTTTAGAACGAACTTCGTACGAACCTGAATTGTCCGATTTCATGGACCAATCGATATCGGATTGAGTCCAAAACTTGGGGAACATCATAATATAGTTGGAGGAGTCATTTGGTGAGTTTTGAGTGAAATCCAATGTCTAAAACTATGCAATACACCAACCACTCCATTTCAGAACGAACTTCGTACGAACCTGAATTGTCCAATTTCATGGACCAATCGATATCGGATTGAGTCCAAAACTTGGGGAACATCATAATATGGTGGGAGGAGTCATTTGGTGTGGTTTGAGTGAAATCCAATGGCTAAAACTATGCAATACACCAACCACTCCATTTTAGAACGAACTTCGTACGAACCTGAATTGTCCGATTTCGTGGACCAATCGATATCGGATTGAGTCCAAAACTTGGGGAACATCATAATATAGTTGGAGGAGTCATTTGGTGTGTTTTGAGTGAAATCCAATGGCTAAAACTATGCAATACACCAACCACTCCATTTCAGAACGAACTTCGTACGAACCTGAATTGTCCAATTTCATGGACCAATCGATATCGGATTGAGTCCAAAACTTGGGGAACATCATAATATGGTGGGAGGAGTCATTTGGTGGGTTTTGAGTGAAATCCAATGGCTAAAACTATGCAATACACCAACCACTCCATTTTAGAACGAACTTCGTACGAAACCTGAATTGTCCGATTTCATGGACCAATCGATATCGGATTGAGTCCAAAACTTGGGGAACATCATAATATGGTGGGAGGAGTCATTTGGTGTGTTTTGAGTGAAATCCAATGGCTAAAACTATGCAATACACCAACCACTCCCATTTCAGAACGAACTTCGTACGAACCTGAATTGTCCAATTTCACGGACCAATCGATATCGGATTGAGTCCAAAACTTGGGGAACATCATATTATGGTGGGAGGAGTCATTTGGTGGTTTGAGTGAAATCCAATGGCTAAAACTATGCAATACACCAACCATGATAGGACCCGCCCTAGAATTTCCCCCGAACCCGGGGCGGACCCCGTGTTTATGCCGACATCTCCCCGATGCCGGGCCCACTTACTAAATCCGAGACATCCTACGAAAAATTTGGCAGAGTCTCCCCTGGAAAATGCTCAAACCCAACAACATTCAACCTGCATAATTTTCATAATATAAGTCCCAACTGCCAGCATGCTTTCAACATACAACAATCCAAACTAAAGTGGGCTCCGGCCTCGAGTAACAACCTAACATGGGTGATAATAGAGCATCTAACAGAATTAGTTTACAACATACAGTTGAGTACAAGGAATTTACACAAGTCCTATCTACGGATGGAATGATTTGAGCTCGTACATTGCTCGAACACTTCCAAGAGCAACTACTGCCTGGGGGTGTAAAACCAAAAGATGTGAGTGGACAAAAATAAAGTTTGCATTTAAAACAATATAATAACCCCACCATGTAAAAATAATGCTCAAGCATGCAATTTCACATTCATAAACCAAATACTCAAAACACATAATCTCAAAGTCCAATAAATCTCTAAATCTCAAATCACAACTCCATTCCCAAAGATATGCAACTCTTACCAACCCATACATACATATATATATATATAACTATAATATAACATATACTTCTCTCCATACTAATGTATTGGGGAAACAATCCAACCGGGGGATTGTTTGGCTAGTACGTAGGATTTCCAGGTACTAACCCGCGTCCAGGGATGAGTAGTCCAACCGGGGGACGGAACTCCATAGCTCACACGCCGGCACTGCCAACGACACATGTAGCTTACATATCTCATAACAAGTCCTACGCGCGCAGACGGTATCATCACCCCACTGGCACTGCCAACGACGTGTGTCATGATACTAAGCAATATACATACTCTTCCCATACGCCGGCACTGCCAACGACACATATGGGAAGTGTCTCACACGTCGGCACTGCCAACGACACGTGTGAGACCCACAATCTCATGGCCTTCCCACCCCACCGGCACTGCCAACGACATGTGTGGGAAGCCTAGTAACCAGGGAATGGTACTCACCTAACATACTCATACATCTCTCAACCATCCCTCAAACTCATATCTTCCACAATCTCACAACACAACTCCAAAACTCCATATCAACATACTCACGATACTCGAATATATCCATACCCAAAATATATTTCCAATGTATATAAGAATATCAAAATCCATCAACCAAATATTTATTAAATCACATTTACCATTAAAACATATGCACAAATCTTTTATCATAAAACCATGCGTATGCTTGAAAACAAAGTCCACTCACAGGTAATCCCAAGCTGCCCGGCCCCGAGAGGGTCCTGCCTACTGCGTACGATCGACCGAAGCACCTATTTCGAGATACGAACCCTGATTAATATAATGCACTTCGAAACGGAAATTCACAAAAGGAAAAACTTAACTCCCCAAGTTCCCAGTGCGTGTACGTCCAATGGGATATCCTATGGTCCGGTTATAGGTTTAGGAATCGCTTCCAATCGTACGGTTATCGCTAATCCCTCCAACTTTGAATTATTGAATCGGAACATCCGGGGCTCCGATTCACGATCATCGAATTCCTACGCACTCGTGACAACCTAAGGATCTCATCGGGATAAAAAGCAAGTTCACCAGCCTTGCCCACGCGCCGCCAGCGCATGGGTGTGTAGAGTAAATTCCGGCAACGGAAAATCTCCAAATCAAAGCCACCCTTCCAATCCTAGATACTACTCGACGAATGGAGCATCTTTTTCAACTACGGCCAAGTCCAATTCGGAATGCAAGTGGCCAGATTTTTCACAATGAAAACCGGCCAAAACCTAGCTCGTCAAATCGGTTCCTAAACAGCAAATTGATCTAAACCTATGCAACAGTCAGCTAGGCCAAGGAAAAAAGAGAGAGAACCCTCACCAGTTTCACCAGAAATGGTGGCGGAGACGGTGGCGCAACCACGTGAGAAGTCCAGTTTCAACCAGTCGCTATCGTTCCTGGATTCCAGTGGGGATTTTGGGTGGTCTGGGTTCGTGGCCTCACGACGAGTTGAACGGGACCGGTCTCGAGGGCTGAGGTGGTCGGATGTGGCGATTGGGTGGCGGTTTCCGTCTCGGTGAACAGTGACGGGGGGGGGGGTGGGGTGGGGGGGGTTTACGCAGAGGGAAAATCGGGGAGAGAGAGAGACAAAGAGTGTGGGGTAGAAAGTGAAATTTTGATTTTTACCCAAACTCTTTTCGAAATAATTATGGTTCCGCCACCGAACTTATTTGATCGCCAAATCTCCATCACAACTCCGATTCAAGCCTACCGCAAGTCTACGGATTCGTCTCAGTACCACCTACACAACCAAAACACTAGTGATCCCAAAATCCTTCCGAATAAGAAAATGACCAAAATTACCCCTAACCCAAGGGTAAATTCGTAATTTCACTTAATTTAATTAAAATAGGAATAAATTTAGAGTCGGGGTGTTACAAACCACTCCATTTCAGAAGGAACTTCGTACGAACTGAATGAATTGTGGACCAATCGATATCGGATTGAGTCCAAAACTTGGGGAACATCATAATATGGTGGGAGGAGTCATTTGGTGTGGTTTGAGTGAAATCCAATGTCTAAAACTATGCAATACACCAACCACTCCATTTCAGAACGAACTTCGTACGAACCTGAATTGTCCAATTTCATGGACCAATCGATATCGGATTGAGTCCAAAACATGGGGAACATCATAATATGGTGGGAGGAGTCATTTGGTGGTTTTGAGTGAAATCCAATGGCTAAAACTATGCAATACACCAACCACTCCATTTTAGAACGAACTTCGTACGAACCTGAATTGTCCAATTTCATGGACCAATCGATATCGGATTGAGTCCAAAACTTGGGGAACATCATAATATGGTGGGAGGAGTCATTTGGTGGTTTTGAGTGAAATCCAATGGCTAAAACTATGCAATACACCAACCACTCCATTTCAGAACGAACTTCGTACGAACCTGAATTGTCCAATTTCATGGACCAATCGATATCGGATTGAGTCCAAAACTTGGGGAACATCATAATATGGTGGGAGGAGTCATTTGGTGGTTTTGAGTGAAATCCAATGGCTAAAACTATGCAATACACCAACCACTCCATTTCAGAACGAACTTCGTACGAACCTGAATTGTCCATTTCATGGACCAATCGATATCGGATTGAGTCCAAAACTTGGGGAACATCATAATATGGTGGGAGGAGTCATTTGGTGGTTTTGAGTGAAATCCAATGTCTAAAACTATGCAATACACCAACCACTCCATTTTGAACGAACTTCGTACGAACCTGAATTGTCCGATTTCATGGACCAATCGATATCGATTGAGTCCAAAACTTGGGGAACATCATAATATGGTGGAGGAGTCATTTGGTGGTTTTGAGTGAAATCCAATGTCTAAAACTATGCAATACACCAACGACTCCATTTCTGAACGAACTTCGTACGAACCTGAATTGTCCATTTCATGGACCAATCGATATCGGATTGAGTCCAAAACTTGGGGAACATCATAATATGGTGGGAGGAGTCATTTGGTGGTTTTGAGTGAAATCCAACTGGCTAAAACTATGCAATACACCAACCACTCCATTTTAGAACGAACTTCGTACGAACCTGAATTGTCCGATTTCATGGACCAATCGATATCGGATTGAGTCCAAAACTTGGGGAACATCATAATATGGTGGGAGGAGTCATTTGGTGAGTTTTGAGTGAAATCCAATGTCTAAAACTATGCAATACACCAACCACTCCATTTCAGAACGAACTTCGTACGAACCTGAATTGTCCGATTTCATGGACCAATCGATATCGGATTGAGTCCAAAACTTGGGGAACATCATATATGGTGGGAGGAGTCATTTGGTGGGTTTTGAGAGAAATCCAATGGTAAAACTATGCAATACACCAACCACTCCATTTCTGAACGAACTTCGTACGAACCTGAATTGTCCAATTTCACGGACCAATCGATATCGGATTGAGTCCAAAACTTGGGGAACATCATAATATGGTGGGAGGAGTCATTTGGTGTGTTTTGAGTGAAATCCAATGGATAAAACTATGCAATACACCAACCACTCCATTTTAGAACGAACTTCGTACGAACCTGAATCGTCCAATTTCACGGACCAATCGATATCGGATTGAGTCCAAAACTTGGGGAACATCATAATATGTTGGAGGAGTCATTTGGTGTGTTTTGAGGTGAAATCCAATGATAAAACTATGCAATACACCAACCACTCCATTTCAGAACGAACTTCGTACGAACCTGAATCGTCCAATTTCACGGACCAATCGATATCGGATTGAGTCCAAAACTTGGGGAACATCATAATATGGTGGGAGGAGTCATTTGGTGTGTTTTGAGTGAAATCCAAATGGATAAAACTATGCAATACACCAACCACTCCATTTCAGAGCGAACTTCGTACGAACCTGAATCGTCCAATTTCAGGGACCAATCGATATCGGATTGAGTCCAAAACTTGGGGAACCTCATAATATGGTGGGAGGAGTCATTTGGTGTGTTTTGAGTGAAATCCAATGGATAAAACTATGCAATACACCAACCACTCCATTTCAGAACGAACTTCGTACGAACCTGAATCGTCCAATTTCACGGACCAATCGATATCGGATTGAGTCCAAAACTTGGGGAACATCATAATATGGTGGGAGGAGTCATTTGGTGTGTTTTGAGTGAAATCCAATGGATAAAACTATGCAATACACCAACCACTCCATTTCAGAACGAACTTCGTACGAACCTGAATCGTCCAATTTCATGGACCAATCGATATCGGATTGAGTCCAAAACTTGGGGAACATCATAATATGGTTGGAGGAGTCATTTGGTGTGTTTTGAGTGAAATCCAATGGATAAAACTATGCAATACACCAACCACTCCATTTCAGAACGAACTTCGTACGAACCTGAATTGTCCAATTTCATGGACCAATCGATATCGGATTGAGTCCACAACTTGGGGAACATCATATTGTGGTGGGAGGAGTCATTTGGTGGGTTTTGAGTGAAATCCAATGGCTAAAACTATGCAATACACCAACCACTCCATTTTAGAACGAACTTGTACGAACCTGAATTGTCCGATTTCATGGACCAATCGATATCGGATTGAGTCCAAAACTTGGGGAACATCATAATATGGTTGGAGGAGTCATTTGGTTGGTTTTGAGTGAAATCCAATGGCTAAAACTATGCAATACACCAACCACTCCATTTCAGAACGAACTTCGTACGAACCTGAATTGTCCGATTTCATGGACCAATCGATATCGGATTGAGTCCAAAACTTGGGGAACATCATAATATGGTTGGAGGAGTCATTTGGTGGTTTTGAGTGAAATCCAATATGGTAAAACTGCGCAATACACCAACCACTCCATTTCAGAACGAACTTCGTACGAACCTGAATTGTCCGATTTCATGGACCAATCGATATCGGATTGAGTCCAAAACTTGGGGAACATCATATTATGGTGGGAGGAGTCATTTGGTGGTTTGAGTGAAATCCAATGGCTAAAACTATGCAAAACACCAACCACTCCATTTCAGAACGAACTTCCTACGAACCTGAATTGTCCGATTTCATGGACCAATCGATATCGGATTGAGTCCAAAACTTGGGGAACAACATAATATGGTTGGGAGGAGTCATTTGGTGGTTTTGGGTGAAATTCAATGGCTAAAACTATGCAACACCAACCACTCCATTTCTGAACGAACTTCGTACGAACCTGAATTGTCTAATTTCATGGACCAATCTAAAACATGCAATCCACACCACTCCATTTCAGAAGGAACTTGTGGAACGTGAATTGTCTAATTTCATGGACCAATCGATATAGGATTGAGTCCAAAACTTGGGGAACATCATATATGGTGGGAGGAGTCATTTGGGGGGTTTTGTGACAAAATCCAATGGCTAAAACTATGCAATACACCAACCACTACATTTTAGAACGAACTTCATACGAACCTGAATTGTCCAATTTCATGGACCAATCGATATCGGATTGAGTCCAAAACTTGGGGAACATCATAATATGGTGGGAGGAGTCATTTGGTGGGTTTTGAGCGAAATCCAATGGCTAAAACTATGCAATACACCAACCACTCCATTTTAGAACGAACTTCGTACGAACCTGAATTGTCCGATTTCATGGACCAATCGATATCGGATTGAGTCCAAAACTTGGGGAACATCATAATATGGTGGGAGGAGTCATTTGGTTTGTTTTGAGTGAAATCCAATGGCTAAAACTATGCAATACACCAACCACTCCATTTCAGAACGAACTTCGTACGAACCTGAATTGTCCGATTTCATGGACCAATCGATATCGGATTGAGTCCAAAACTTGGGGAACAACATAATATGGTGGGAGGAGTCATTTGGTGGTTTTGAGTGAAATCCAATGGCTAAAACTATGCAATACACCAACCACTCCATTTCAGAACGAACTTCGTACAAACCTGAATTGTCCAATTTCATGGACCAATCGATATCGGATTGAGTCCAAAACTTGGGGAACATCATAATATGGTGGGAGGAGTCATTTGGTGGTTTTGAGTGAAATCCAATGGCTAAAAAACTATGCAATACACCAACCACTCCATTTTAGAACGAACTTCGTACGAACCTGAATTGTCCTATTTCATGGACCAATCGATATCAGATTGAGTCCAAAACTTGGGGAACATCATAATATGGTGGGAGGAGTCATTTGGTGGGTTTTGAGTGAAATCCAATGGCTAAAACTATGCAATACACCAACAACTCCATTTCAGAACGAACATCGTACGAACCTGAATTGTCCGATTTCATGGACCAATCGATATCGGATTGAGTCCAAAACTTGGGGAACATCATAATATGGTTGGGAGGAGTCATTTGGTGGTTTTGAGTGAAATCCAATGTCTAAAACTATGCAATACACCAACCACTCCATTTCAGAACGAACTTCGTACGAACCTGAATTGTCCGATTTCATGGACCAATCGATATCGGATTGAGTCCAAAACTTGGGGAACATCATAATATGGTGGGAGGAGTCATTTGGTGGGTTTGAGTGAAATCCAATGGCTAAAACTATGCAATACACCAACCACTCCATTTCAGAACGAACTTCGTACGAACCTGAATTGCCCGATTTCATGGACCAATCGATATCGGATTGAGTCCAAAACTTGGGGAACATCATAATATGGTGGGAGGGGTCATTTGGTTGGTTTGAGTGAATGCATCTAAACTATGCACACAACCACTCCATTTTAGAACGAACTTCGTACGAACCTGAATTGTCCGATTTCATGGGAACAATCGATATCGGATTGAGTCCAAAACTTGGGGAACATCATAATGGTGGGAGGAGTCATTTGGTGGTTTTGAGTGAAATCCAATGGCTAAAACTATGCAATACACCAACCACTCCATTTCAGAACGAAACTTCGTACGAACCTGAATTGTCCGATTTCTTGGACCAATCGATATCGGATTGAGTCCAAAACTTGGGGAACACATAATATGTGGGAGGAGTCATTTGGTTGGTTTTGAGTGAAATCCAAAGTCCAAGAAAAAATGCTCACACCAACACTCTCCATTTTTAAACGAACTTTGTACGAACCTGAATTGTCAATTTCATGGACCATCGATATCGGATTGAGTCCAAAACTTGGGGAACATCATAATATGGTGGGTGGAGTTTTCGATATCGGACTGAGTCCAAACATTTGACGACTCTACCTGAATTGTCCGATTTCATGGACCAATCGATATCGGATTGAGTCCAAAACTTGGGGAACACCATAATATGGTGGGAGGAGTCATTTGGTGGTTTTGAGTGAAATCCAATGGCTAAAACTATGCAATACACCAACCACTCCATTTTAGAACGAACTTCGTACGAACCTGAATTGTCCGATTTCATGGACCAATCGATATCGGATTGAGTCCAAAACTTGGGGAACATCATAATATGTGTGGAGGAGTCATTTGGTGGTTTTGGGTGAAATCCAATGGCTAAAACTATGCAATACACCAACCACTCCATTTTAGAACGAACTTCGTACGAACCTGAATTGTCCGATTTCATGGGACCAATCGATATCGGATTGAGTCCAAAACTTGGGGAACATCATAATATAGTTGGGAGGAGTCATTTGGTGTTTTGAGTGAAATCCAATGGCTAAAACTATGCAATACACCAACCACTCCATTTCAGAACGAACTTCGTACGAACCTGAATTGTCCAATTTCATGGACCAATCGATATCGGATTGAGTCCAAACTTGGGGAACATCATAATATGGTGGGAGGAGTCATTTGGTGGTTTTGAGTGAAATCCAATGTCTAAAACATGCAATACACCAACCACTCCATTTCAGAACGAACTTCGTACGAACCTGAATTGTCCAATTTCATGGACCAATCGAAATTGGATTGAGTCCAAAACTTGGGGAACATCATAATATGGTGGGAGGAGTCATTTGGTGGTTTTGAGTGAAATCCAATGGCTAAAACTATGCAATACACCAACCACTCCATTTCAGAAACGAACTTCGTACGAACCTGAATTGTCCGATTTCATGGACCAATCGATATCGGATTGAGTCCAAAACTTGGGGAACATCATAATATGGTGGGAGGAGTCATTTGGTGGTTTTGAGTGAAATCCAATGGCTAAAACTATGCAATACACCAACCACTCCATTTCAGAACGAACTTCGCACGAACCTGAATTGTCCGATTTCATGGACCAATCGATATCGGATTGAGTCCAAAACTTGGGGAACATCATAATATGGTGGGAGGAGTCATTTGGTGTGTTTTGGGTGAAATCCAATGTCTAAAACTATGCAATACACCAACCACTCCATTTCAGAAGCGAACTTCGTACGAACCTAAATGTCCGATTACACAGACGAATCGATATTGGATTGAGTCCAAAACTTGGGGAACATTGTTGTTAAAATGTTAACTCGCAATTGTATGGGCCAATTAGTAGTACAACAAGACAAGTATGAGGTCGTACCCGCGAGGATTGAGAAGTTAAAATTAGTTATGTACTTAGATTACCAAATTCAAGAAAGTAGGAGGTTAAGTCTAAAATAGAATTTAAAGCAAGAGTGATTGTGGTTGTTGAACAAATGAGGCAAAACGAAATTTCAAACAAAAGCAAAGTGAGCAAATGTAACAAAGAGTATTTTTTGTAGGCTGGAAAACAGATTGGGAGACTAGGGCATTCGATTCACCATAACAATTCAATTTTGGGTTATAAGGAGTCAAGTGACAAGTCTAATTTGGATTCAAAGATTGATTCTAGCTAAAGTATGATTAGGCCATGGTGTCTGGTCCTAACCTTGTGTTCCTAATTCCCTAACTCAATCATTTGTTGTCTAACCTAAATTAAGCATTAGGAACATGAATAAAGAATGGGAACTTGAATCATGAATCAAACTTGAAATTCAAAGCTTCAACTTATAAACCCAGAATATTCATGTTAGGTTACATCAAAGCCCTAGTTATGAATTTAGCTACTCATAATGGAAATGAAACTTAAACAGAAATGAGAAAACATAATGAATGCAATAAGAGTGAGAAAACCCATTTCTGAAGTTGCCTGTGGTTTCCAAGGCTTCTCCAGGTGCTTCTCCACGTCTAATGCTGCTCCAAGAACTTCCTCACATCTAGAGTATGGCAACTAAAGGGGTGATTTGGGATGAGTTTGGGTGAGTGGTGATGGCAGAGAAAAGGAAATTCGTAGGGAAATGGAAGGAAGGCTTGTTGGAGCTGTTTTGGTGATTTGGGCTGAATGGAGTGTTTGGGGAAGGATGGGAGTGTTAGAGGATGACTAAAGTGAATTTTAGGCTGAATGGAGTGACCCCTTGAATGAGTGTGCATCTCTCTATTTATAGAGTGCAATTTCGTACTCCCCCTTTGGCTGGTGAAGCACACCCATTCTTAGCTGTTCCCATTGCCTGACCTGCCCATTAGGTTCTCATGCTGCTTTGTCTCCTATGTGTGGCTGGTTTGGTGTGTAGCCCATGCCTCTAGGAATGTCAGTTGCCCATCCTTCTGAGTTTCCATGCTGTCTTGTCAGACCATGGCTCAACAACTGGCAGTTGCATTCCTGAGCATGGTGTGCATTTTGATGGGCTCACGGATTGGGGTTGACTTAATCAATTGATACATTTGAGTAGTCCATCTTGACGTTCAAACTCTCATCTTTCCAACCACATATTATTTGGGTCAGTCCAAGTTGAGAGAAAGCCGTCAAAGCCGAAATGAATTGCTAACTCAGTGTGCTCGTTTTTGCACCATTTTGCATCTTTTCTTATCCAAAGGCACCATTGCTACCTAAGGCCCAATGAACTGAATGATAAACAGAAAAGGGGTTAAAAGCACAAGTTTGGGGAAAAAAAAAAAAAAAAAAAAAAAAAAAAAAAAAAAAAAAAAAAAAAAAAAAAAAAAAAAAAAAAAAAAAAAAAAAAAAAAAAAAAAAAAAAAAAAAAAAAAAAAAAAAAAAAAAAAAAAAAAAAAAAAAAAAAAAAAAAAAAAAAAAAAAAAAAAAAAAAAAAAAAAAAAAAAAAAAAAAAAAAAAAAAAAAAAAAAAAAAAAAAAAAAAAAAAAAAAAAAAAAAAAAAAAAAAAAAAAAAAAAAAAAAAAAAAAAAAAAAAAAAAAAAAAAAAAAAAAAAAAAAAAAAAAAAAAAAAAAAAAAAAAAAAAAAAAAAAAAAAAAAAAAAAAAAAAAAAAAAAAAAAAAAAAAAAAAAAAAAAAAAAAAAAAAAAAAAAAAAAAAAAAAATTGGTTCGTTTAGAGTGAAATCCAATGGCTAAAACTATGCAATACACCAACCACTCCATTTCAGAACGAACTTCCTACGAACCTGAATTGTCCGATTTCGTGGACCAATCGATATCGGATTGAGTCCAAAACTTGGGGAAAATCATAATATGGTGGGAGGGGAGTCATTTGGTTGTTTTGAGTGAAATCCAATATCTAAAACTATGCAATACCCCAACCACTCCATTTCAGAACGAACTTCGTACAAACCTGAATTGTCCAATTTAATGGACCAATCGATATCGGATTGAGTCCAAAACTTGGGGAACATCATAATATGGTGGGAGGAGTCATTTGGTTGGTTTTGAGTGAAATCCAATCTCTGGAACTATGCAATACACCAACCACTCCATTTCAGAACGAACTTCGTACGAACCTGAATTGTTCAAATTTCATGGACCAATCGATATCGGATTGAGTCCAAAACTTGGGGAACATCATAATATGGTGGGGGGAGTCATTTGGTTGGTTTTGAGTGAAATCCAATCTCTAAAACTATGCAATACACCAACCACTCCATTTCAGAACGAACTTCGTACGAACCTGAATTGTCCGATTTCATGGACCAATCGATATCGGATTGAGTCCAAAACTTGGGGAACATCATAATATGGTGGGAGGAGTCATTTGGTGGGTTTTGAGTGAAATCCAATGGCTAAAACTATGCAATACACCAACCACTCCATTTTAGAACGAACATCCTACGAACCTGAATTGTCCGATTTCGTGGGACCAATCGATATCGAATTGAGTCCAAAACTTGGGGAACATCATAATATGGTGGGAGGGGAGTCATTTGGTTGTTTTGAGTGAAATCCAATCTCTAGAACTATGCAATACACCAACCACTCCATTTCAGAACGAACTTCCCACGAACCTGAATGGTCCGATTTCATGGGCCAATCGATATCGGATTGAGTCCAAAACTTGGGGAACATCATAATATGGTGGGAGGAGTCGTTTGGTTGGTTTTGAATGAAATCCAATGGCTAAAGCTATGCAATACACCAACCACTCCATTCCATAACGAACTTCCTACGAACTTGAATTGTCCGATTTCGTGGACCAATCGATATCGGACCAAGTCCAAAACTTGGGGAACATCATAATATAGTGGGAGGAGTCTTTAGGTGGGTTTTGAGTGAAATCCAATGGCTAAAACTGTCCAATACACGAACCACTCCATTTCAAATGACCTGACCCAAATTCCACTTTAAAATCCGGGTCGAATCCTGTTTAAACTGACACCTGGTGGTTGTGGGTCGTTAATGGCCAAAAGGCCCTGAAAAACAATAAAACAAACCCTAAGGCCCTTACTCGTGGCTGCACCTGATATCTGTAGGCTGCCTACGTACCCTTACTGAGGGATCAAGCCACACGTAGTTCTTTCCTCTGTTCCTGATCTGCAACTGGTTTGTTTACTATAAAACTCGCTCTAGGGCTAACATTCCTGGAGTAACCGGGACTCCGTTTTACGATCCATCAAATACTATACGATCCTGGAATTACCTAGATCAACATGCCTGGACATGACTACGATCCAACGGTTCAAACCTACTGAACTCGGAAATCACACTTTACGCGCTCGTGGGGACTAGGAGATTATTCTAGGACTGACTCTGGTCCCCACCTCGCTGCCCATGCACCTCCACACGCACCGGCAGCGCTTGGTGCCTAAAGAGATAATGCTCCGCCGGAAAGACTCTAAACCACGGCTCAAGACTCCTACCCTGGGTATAAGACCCTATTTGGAGCCACTTTTGTTCTTGGACCTACCCCAAAATTTGGCCGGAAGTGGCTGAAATCTCAACCCGAAATCTGGCTAAACTTTGGATCCAAGATCGAGATATCTACGCTAGAAAATAGCTAGAAAACCATACCTCACTCGTCCGATTTGGTGGCCGGAGGTGTCCGAACGAGCTCCGTGAAATTCCATCGAAAACTGTCCAAACCGTCCTGTTTCGTGGCGATTTCCGGCGACCACGACAGCGAATCGAGGCTGGGATGGGCTGAGACTGAAAGAGGGGAGTGAGGTGGTTCATTTGGCACTGGTCTTCCTCAATTTGGTGGTCGGGGCTGAGAGAAACCCTCTCCTAAAGTCGCTTGGTCTACTAGAGGGGCAGGAAAAATTTGGGTTTTAAAAACTGAAGTTTGAATATTTACGGTTATGCCACTGAACTTCTTTTGCTCATAACTCCTTCGTTACAACTCCGATTCGAGCCCACTACGTGTCTACAGACTCGTTTTGTCGCACTCTACGCAATGGTACAACTGAAATCCCCAAATTCCTTCGTGGTCAAAAATTCAACTTTTCAACCAATAAAATATTCTAGGGGTATAATGGACCAATCAATATCGGATTGAGTCCAAACCTTGGGGAACATCATAATATGGCGAGAGGAGTCATTTGGTTGGTTTTGAGTGAAATCCAATCTCTAGAACTATGGAATACACCAACCACTCCATTTCAGAACGAACTGCGTACGAACCTGAATTGTCTGATTTCATGGCCCAATTGATATCGGATTGAGTCCAAAACTTGGGGAACATCATAATATGGTGGGAGGAGTCATTTGGTGGGTTTTGAGTGAAATCCAATGTTTAAAACAATGCAATACACCAACCACTCCTTTTCAGAACGAACTTCCAACGAACCTGAATTATCCTATTTCATGGACCAATCGATATCGGATTGAGTCCAAAACTTGGGGAACATCATAATATGGTGGGGGGAGTCATTTGGTTGGTTTTGATTGAAATCCAGTCTCTAGAACTAGTGAATACACCATAACGAACTGCATACGAACCTGAATTGTCCGATTTCAAGGACCAATCAATATCAGAATTAGTCCAAAACTTGGGGCACATCATAATGTTTGACTGAGTGAAATCCAATCTTCAGAACTATGCAATACACCAACCACTCCATTTCAGAACGAACTTCGTACGAACCTGAATTGTCCAATTTCATGGACCAATCGATATCGGATTGAGTCCAAAACTTGGGGAACATCTTTATATGGTGGGAGGAGTCATTTGGTGTGTGTTTTGAGTGAAATCCAATGTATAAAACTATGGAATACACCAACCACTCCATTTCAGAGCGAACTGCGTACGAACCTGAATCGTCCAATTTCATGGACCAATCGATATCGGATTGAGTCCAAAACTTGGGGAACATCATAATATGGTGGGAGGAGTCATTTGGTTGGGTTTTGAGTGAAATCCAATGGAAAACTATGCAATACACCAACCACTCCATTTCAGAAGAAACTTCCTACGAACCTGAATCGTCCAATTTCAGGGACCAATCGATATCGGATTGAGTCCAAAACTTGGGGAAAATCATAATATGGTGGGAGGAGTCATTTGGTGGGTTTTGAGTGAAATCCAATAAAACTATGCAATACACCAACCACTCCATTTCAGAACGAACTTCGTACGAACCTGAATCGTCCAATTTCAGGGACCAATCGATATCGGATTGAGTCCAAAACTTGGGAAACAACATAATATGGTGGGAGGAGTCATTTGGTGTGGTTTTGAGTGAAATCCAATGTCTAAAACTATGCAATACACCAACAACACCATTTCAGAACGAACTTCGTACGAACCTGAATTGTCCAATTTCATGGACCAATCGATATCGGATTGAGTCCAAAACTTGGGAAACAACATAATATGGTGGGAGGAGTCATTTGGTTGGTTTTGAGTGAAATCCAATATGTAAAACTATGGAATACACCAACCACTCCATTTCAGAACGAACTTGTACGAACCTGAATTGTCCGATTTCATGGACCAATCGATATCGGATTGAGTCCAAAACTTGGGGAACATCATAATATGGTGGGAGGAGGTACTTGGTGGGTTTTTAGTGAAATCCAATTGCTAAAACTATGCAATACACCAACCACTCCATTTCAGAACGAAATTCCTACGAACCTGAATTGTCCGATTTCATGGACGAATCGATATCGGATGGAGTCCAAAACATTGGGAACATGATAATATGGTATGAGTTGTTATTTGGTTCGTTTTGAGTGAAATCCAATGGCTAAAACTATGCAATACACCAACCACTCTATTTCGTAACGAACTGCGTACAAACCTGAATTGTCCGATTTCATGGACCAATCGATATCGGATTGAGTCCAAAACTTAGGGAACATCATAATATGGTGGAAGGGGTTATTCGGTGGTTTTAAGGGAAATCCAATTTCTAAAACTATGCAATACACCAACCACTCCATTTCAGAACGAACTGCGTACGAACCTGAATTGTCCGATTTCATGGACCAATCGATATCGGATTGAGTCCAAAACTTGGGAAACAACATAATATGGTGGGAGGAGTCATTTTGTGGGCTTTAATTGAAATCCAATCTCCAAAACTATGGAATACACCAACCACTCCATTTCAGAAAGACCTAAGTTTTCTGATTTCATGGGCCAATCGATATCTGAATGAGTCCAAAACTTGGGGAACATCATAATATGGTGGGAGGTGTTATTTGGTGTTTTGAGTGAAATCCAATGGCTAAAACTATGCAATACACCAATCACTCCATTTCATAAAAATACTTCCAACGAACCTGAATTGTCAGATTTCGTGGACCAATCGATATTGGATAGTCCAAAACTTGGGGAACATCATAATATGGGGGGAGGAGTCATTTTGTGGTTTTGGAGTGAAATCCAATGGCTAAAATTGTGCAATACACCAACCACTCCATTTCATAACGAACTTCCTACGAACCTGAATTGTCCGATTTCAGGGACCAATCGATATCGGACAGAGTCCAAAACTTGGGGAACATCAAAATATGGTGGGAGGATTCATTTGGTTGGTTTTGAGTGCAATGCAATCTCTAGAACTGTGCAATAAACCAAGCACTTCGTTTCATAACGAACTTCCTACGAACCTGAATTGTCCGATTTCTTGGACCAATCGATATCGGATTGAGTCCAAAACTTGGGGAACATCATAATATGGTGGGAGGAGTCATTTGGTTGGTTTTGAGTGAAATCCAATGCCTAAAACTATGCAAAACCCCAACCACTCCATTTCAGAACGAACTTCGTACGAACCTAAATTTTCCGATTTCATGGACTAATCGATATCGAATTGGGTCCAAAACTTGGGGAACATCATAATATGGTTTGAGGAGTCATTTGGTTGGTTTTGAGTGAAATCAAATCTCTAAAACTATGCAATACACCAACCACTCCATTTCAGAACGAACTTCCTACGAACCTGAATAGTCCGATTTCATGGACCAATCGATATCGGATTGAGTCCAAAACTTGGGGAACAACATAATATGGTGGGAGGAGTCATTTGGTTGGTTTTGAGTGAAATCCAATGGCTAAAACTATGCAATACACCAACCACTCCATTTCAGAACGAACTTGCTACGAACCTGAATTGTCCGATTTCATGGACCAATCGATATCGGATTGAGTCCAAAACTTGGGGAACAACATAATATGGTGGGATGAGTCATTTGGTTGGTTTTGAGTGAAATCCAATGGCTAAAACTATGCAATACACCAACCACTCCATTTCAGAACGAACTTGCTACGAACCTGAATAGTCCGATTTCATGGACCAATCGATATCGGATTGAGTCCAAAACTTGGGGAACCACATAATATGGTGGGATGAGTCATTTGGTTGGTTTTGAGTGAAATCAAATCTCTAAAACTATGCAATACACCAACCACTCCATTTCAAAACGAACTTGCTACGAACCTGAATAGTCCGATTTCATTGGACCAATCGATATCGGATTGAGTCCAAAACTTGGGGAACAACATAATATGGTGGGAGGAGTCATTTGGTTGGTTTTGAGTGAAATCCAATGGCTAAAACTATGCAATACACCAACCACTCCATTTCAGAACGAACTTCCTACGAACCTGAATTGTCCAATTTCATGGACCAATCGATATCGGATTGGGTCCAAAAACTTGGGGAACATCATAATATGGTGGGAGGAGTCATTTGGGTTTTGAGTGAAATCCAATGCTAAAACTATGCAATACACCAACCACTCCATTTCAGAACGAACTTCGTGTGAACCTTAGTTGTCAATTTCATGGACCAATCGATATCGGATTGAGTCCAAAACTTGGGGAACATCATAATATGGTGGGAGGAGTCATTTGGTTGGTTTTGAGTGAAATCAAATCTAAAACTAGGCAATACACCAACCACTCCATTTCAGAACGAACTGCGTACAAACCTGAATTGTCCGATTTCATGGACCAATCGATATCGGATTGAGTCCAAAACTTTGGGAACATCATAATATGTTTGGAGGAGTCATTTGGTTGGTTTTGAGTGAAATCAAATCTCTTAAACTGTATGCAATACCAACCACTCCATTTCAGAACGAACTGCGTACGAACCTGAATTGTCCGATTTCATGGACCAATCGATATCGGATTGAGTCCAAAACTTTGGGAACAACATAATATGTTGGGAGGAGTCATTTGGTTGGTTTTGAGTGAAATCAAATGGCTCTTAAACTCTATGCAATACACCAAACCACTCCATTTTAGAACGAACTTGCTACGAACCTGAATTGTCCGATTTCATGGGCCAATCGATATCGGATTGAGTCCAAAACTTGGGGAACATCAAAATATGGTGGGAGGAGTCCTTTGGTTGGTTTTGAGTGAAATCCAATGGGTCTAAAACTATGCAATACACCAACCACTCCATTTCAGAACGAACTTCCTACGAACCTGAATATTCGATTTCATGGGCCAATCGATATCGGATTGAGTCCAAAACTTGGGGAACAACATAATATGGTGGGAGGAGTCATTTGGTTGGTTTGGAGTGAAATCCAATGGCTAAAACTATGCAATACACCAACCACCCCATTTCAGAACGAACTTCCTACGAACCTGAATAGTCCGATTTCATGGACCAATCGATATCGGATTGAGTCCAAAACTTGGGGAACAACATAATATGGTGGGAGGAGTCATTTGGTTGGTTTTGAGTGAAATCCAATGGCTAAAACTATGCAATACACCAACCACTCCATTTCAGAACGAACTTCCCACGAACATGAATAGTCCGATTTCATGGACCAATCGATATCGGATTGAGTCCAAAACTTGGGGAACAACATAATATGGTGGGAGGAGTCATTTGGTTGGTTTTTTGTGAAATCCAATGGCTAAAACTATGCAATACACCAACCACTCCATTTCAGAACGAACTTCCTACGAACCTGAATAGTCCGATTTCATGGACCAATCGATATCGGATTGAGTCCAAAACTTGGGGAACAACATAATATGGTGGGAGGAGTCATTTGGTTGGTTTTGAGTGAAATCCAATGGTTAAAACTATGCAATACACCAACCACTCCATTTCAGAACGAACTTGCTACAAACCTGAATAGTCCGATTTCATGGACCAATCGATATCGGATTGAGTCCAAAACTTTGGGAACAACATAATATGGTGGGAGGAGTCATTTGGTTGGTTTTGAGTGAAATCCAATGGCTAAAACTATGCAATACACCAACCACTCCATTTCAGAACGAACTTGCTACGAACCTGAATAGTCCGATTTCATGGACCAATCGATATCGGATTGAGTCCAAAACTTGGGGAACAACATAATATGGTGGGAGGAGTCATTTGGTTGGTTTTGAGTGAAATCCAAATCTCTAAAACTATGCAATACACCAACCACTCCATTTAAGAACGAACTTGTACGAACCTGAATTGTCCGATTTCATGGACCAATCGATATCGGATTGAGTCCAAAACTTGGGAAACAACAAATATGGTCATTTGGTTGAAATCTAAAACAATGGAATACAAAACTATGCAATACACCAACCACTCCATTTCAAAACGAACTTGCTACGAACCTGAATAGTCCGATTTCATGGACCAATCGATATCGGATTGAGTCCAAAACTTGGGGAACAACATAATATGGTGGGAGGAATCATTTGGTTGGTTTGGAGTGAAATCCAATGGCTAAAACTATGCAATACACCAACCACTCCATTTCAGAACGAACTTGCTACAAACCTGAATAGTCCGATTTCTGGGACCAATCGATATCGGATTGAGTCCAAAACTTGGGGAACAACATAATATGGTGGGAGGAGTCATTGGGTTGGTTTGGAGTGAAATCAAATCTCTGGAACTATGCAATACACCAACCACTCCATTTCAGAACGAACTTGCTACGAACCTGAATTGTCCAATTTCATGGACCAATCGATATCGGATTGAGTCCAAAACTTGGGGAACAACAAAATATGGTGGGAGGAGTCATTTGGTTGGTTTTGAGTGAAATCCAATGGCTAAAACTATGCAATACACCAACCACTCCATTTCATAACGAACTTCCTACGAACCTGAATTGTCCGATTTCGTGGACCAATCGATATCGGATTGAGTCCAAAACTTGGGGAACAACATAATATGGTGGGAGGAGTCATTTGGTGGGTTTTGAGTGAAATCAAATGGCTAACTATGCAATACACCAACCACTCCATTTCAGAACGAACTGCGTACGAACCTGAATTGTCCGATTTCATGGGCCAATCGGTATCGGATTGAGTCCAAAACTTGGGGAACAACATAATATGGTGGGAGGAGTCATTTGGTGGGTTTTGAGTGAAATCCAATGGCTAAAACTATGCAATACACCAACCACTCCATTTCATAACGAACTTCCTACGAACCTGAATTGTCCGATTTTGTGGACCAATCGATATCGGATTGAGTCCAAAACTTGGGGAACATCATAATATGGTGGGAGGAGTCATTTGGTTGGTTTTGAGTGAAATCAAATCCCTAAAACTATGCAATACACCAACCACTCCATTTCAGAAGGAACTGCGTACGAACCTGAATTGTCCGATTTCATGGACCAATCGATATCGAATTGGGTCCAAAACTTGGGGAACAACATAATATGGTGGGAGGAGTCATTTGGTTGGTTTTGAGTGAAATCAAATCTCTTAAACTATGGAATACACCAACCACTCCATTTCAGAACGAAATGCGTACGAACCTGAATTGTCCGATTTCATGGACCAATCGATATCGGATTGGGTCCAAAACTTGGGAAACAACATAATATGGTGGGAGGAGTCATTTGGTTGGTTTTGAGTGAAATCAAATCTCTAAAACTATGCAATACACCAACCACTCCATTTCAGAACGAACTTCCTACGAACCTGAATTTTCCGATTTCATGGACCAATCGATATCGGATTGAGTCCAAAACTTGGGGAACAACATAATATGGTGGGAGGAGTCATTTGGTTGGTTTTGAGTGAAATCCAATGGCTAAAACTATGCAATACACCAACCACTCCATTTCATAACGAACTTTCTACGAACCTGAATAGTCCGATTTCATGGACCAATCGATATCGGATTGAGTCCAAAACTTGGGGAACAACATAATATGGTGGGAGGAGTCATTTGGTTGGTTTTGAGTGAAATCAAATCTCTAAAACTATGCAATACACCAACCACTCCATTTCAGAACGAACTTCCTACGAACCTGAATAGTCCGATTTCATGGACCAATCGATATCGGATTGAGTCCAAAACTTGGGGAACAACATAATATGGTGGGAGGAGTCATTTGGTTGGTTTTGAGTGAAATCCAATGGCTAAAACTATGCAATACACCAACCACTCCATTTCATAACGAACTTCCTACGAACCTGAATAGTCCGATTTCATGGACCAATCGATATCGGATTGAGTCCAAAACTTGGGGAACAACATAATATGGTGGGAGGAGTCATTTGGTGGGTTTGGAGTGAAATCCAATGGCTAAAACTATGCAATACACAAACCACTCCATTTCAGAACGAACTTCCTACGAACCTGAATAGTCCGATTTCATGGACCAATCGATATCGGATTGAGTCCAAAACTTGGGGAACAACATAATATGGTGGGAGGAGTCATTTGGTTGGTTTTGAGTGAAATCAAATCTCTAGAACTATGCAATACACCAACCACTCTAATGTCTAAGAACGTAGGATTTTGTGACTTGTTTCGTTATCCTTCCAAACACCTATGATAAGACTTGGATCTAATAGTAATATGGTTTCTCAGATATTGATAGTCATTGTTTAAGGACTTTGTGTGGTTATGAGTTAACTCTGTCTTGCGTGCTATCCTTGCATTTATTGAGCACTTTGCCGTGTTAGTCCAATTTCTTGCTACTTGGAGATGTTATGCAATTCTACTTATCTCATGATATTGGTTTCGTACTCTAGAACTTATTTGAATATCTCTTGAGACATTTTGTTGCCATACAATGCTTAGGAAGTGATTTAGGCCATGTTTGAACCGTTTGTGCTTTTCTAACCATCCCTCTACATGTATTCATCCCTACTCAACCCATTTGAGCCTGCAGTAAGCCTTTCTTTGTGTAAACCATTCCTACCATAATGAACCTCTGTTTTCTTATTCTTACTTATTCTATGAGCAATTAAAGTTATCTTCAAAAGAGAGTTATAAAGAATGCAAGGTTTTTGGAGCAAAAGTGAATCATTAGTGCCATAACCCAAGTGTTGAAAAGAAATAAGTTTGGGGCTATTGGTAGCTAATCAAAAGAGGTAATGAAGTGTGACCAATGTAGTCACGGCCCTAAGGTGTTATAAAAGAGAAGATCATGGTGATCTAGGTTAATGAGCCACAAAATTAGGCCAAATAAACATATATGAAGGTGCTGAAATTATGTTGAAAATCTGCTCTTGTATGTGTTCCTTGCTTGTTACAAAGTTCAATAATCTCTTATGCTCTTACCTGTGCTTTAATTGTGCTCAAAATATTGTATATCTCATATCCCTTCTTTCATTCAACCACTACCCTAAACCTCATTACTACCCTTGTAAAGTCCTTTTGATCCTTGGTGTTGCATGGTATTATGTGGAGAGCAGATTGGATAATGAGCTTATGGGGTTCGGGATTCTTGATTTTGCTCTAAGTGTGTGCGCGTGTACTTATTTGAGTTGCAGGTGTTGTTCTGATTTGGCATTCACACACTACACTTAAGGATGTCATTGTGAGCCTTGGTTACCCTTGAATCATGTGTAGAACTTAGATTGTGATTGTTGTGTTTCTCTGGAACCATATATTTTGGTGATTCTTTGAGGATATTGTTTGGAAGGCTAGCAGCTTATTTCCTATTTTCTAATTGGTATTTTTCCTTTGTTTTGCTCGAGGACTAGCAAAATCTAAGTTTGGGGGTATTTGATAAGTTCATAATTTCATACATTCGCATGCCCTCTTTACTTAGTGACTTTACTTAGTTTCTCTTTATTTTCAGTCACTTACCTCTTTTTGTTTGTTTTGTAGGTTAAGACAGCAAGAGATCACATTTGATGCAATCCATGCTTGTTAAGGGCTGATTGGGATAAGAGGAATATGAGCTTAAAGACAAACCCAATTTGGGCCACACTCCTTGTCAGTCCAGTTTCGTAGGTCATCTTGCAGGCCTCATTTCAGCAACTTACACAGGTCGGATGAGGAGACATCCTTGATAGAAGTTGTTCCAATGGGTGTCTATTATAACATATCCAAATTTCAGTCCAATTGGATAAATCTGGAGCCCTCAGCATGCCAAAGACTGAACCAAGTTCACAGAAATGTCATGATCGGCTGCCATCACATCTACATCCCTAGAGCCATGTGCTAAGCATGGGCAGCCATACATGGGAGTCAAATCAGCTCAGGAACTCAGAAAGATGAACAAAAGTCAAGCTTTCCATAAAGAAACCATACCAAAACATGTATTTGGCAGCTGGAGAAAAACTTGTTGAGCCTATTCCTAACAACTAAAATGAGTTATTAAAAACAACTTTAATTCTCGCAAGTGCACGAACCGTTTATAGTATAGCTTATGTAAATACGAGGTCGATCCCACGGAGAATGGTAACTTGGTTCCAAGTTAAATTTCTTAGAATGCTAGAAAAACATAGAGCAAGGAAACTGACTAACTAGCTAAAGGCAAGGTCGAATTCAACAATGCCTCTTGCTAATTACTTAAGGTCTAGGACAGAATCCAAGCACCACACATGCACTCGAAATGGGGGGTTTTGTTGTTGAAATGAAAAAAAGAACGTGAAATGAAAGTGCTCGAAAATAAACACTAGCAGCAATCAACAAGTTGTGAAACAAAGATTGAGAGGTGTTAGAGCCTTGGAATCTACCACTAGTGTTCCTATCCAATTTATGAATGCATAGAAATTGACTCAAGCTTCATCAACAACAGATTTTCGCATACAAGCCTATGGTATCTAGGCGCAGGATGCATGATTCTCCTAAGGCATGTGATTATGCATGGTATCTACACAACACGTGATCTCTAATATGCAACCTAAGCATGGTATCTACTTAGAATAAAGCATACAAGAGTCATTAAGCTCCTTGAGAATATGATAATCACACAAGTCCTAGAACATGGTATCTGTCCTAGTCAACCTATGGTTATTAACCCCTTGAATTATTCTTAGGCCATTCATGTGTTGCTTGTGAAAGGAGAGTAGAATTGGTGAATCTAAACCCCTTCCCAACCTGTGCTAGTGTTGTTAAAATGTTAACTCGCAATTGTACGAGCCAATTAGTAGTATAGAAAGACAAGTACGAGGTCGTACCCACGAGGACTGAGAAGTTAAAATTAGTTATGTACTCAGATTACCAAATTCAAAAAAGTAGGAGGTAAAGTCTAAAATAGAATTTAAGTGAGGAGTCATTTGGAGAGTTTTGAGTGAAATCCAATGGCTAAAACTATGCAATACACCAACCACTCCATTTCAGAACGAACTTCCTACGAACCTGAATAGTCCGATTTCGTGGACCAATCGATATCGGATTAAGTCCAAAACTTGGGGAACAACATAATATGGTGGGAGGAGTCATTTTGTGGGTTTTGAGTGAAATCAAATCTCTAGAACTATGCAAAACACCAACCACTCCATTTCAGAACGAACTTGCTACGAACCTGAATAGTCCGATTTCATGGACCAATCGATATCGGATTGAGTCCAAAACTTGGGGGACAAAATAATATGGTGGGAGGAGTCATTTGGTTGGTTTTGAGTGAAATCCAATGGCTAAAACTATGCAATACACCAACCACTCCATTTCAGAACGAACTTCCTACGAACCTGAATAGTCCGATTTCTTGGACCAATCGATATCGGATTGAGTCCAAAACTTGGGGAACAACATAATATGGTGGGAGGAGTCATTTGGTTGGTTTTGAGTGAAATCCAATGGCTAAAACTATGCAATACACCAACCACTCCATTTCAGAACGAACTTCCTACGAACCTGAATAGTCCGATTTCTTGGACCAATCGATATCGGATTGAGTCCAAAACTTGGGGAACAACATAATATGGTGGGAGGAGTCATTTGGTTGGTTTTGAGTGAAATCCAATGGCTAAAACTATGCAATACACCAACCACTCCATTTCAGAACGAACTTCCTACGAACCTGAATTGTCCGATTTCATGGGCCAATCGATATCGGATTGAGTCCAAAACTTGGGGAACAACATAATATGGTGGGAGGAGTCATTTTGGTTGGTTTTGAGTGAAATCCAATATCCAAAACTATGCAATACACCAACCACTCCATTTCAGAACGAACTTCCTACGAACCTAAATTGTCCGATTTCATGGACCAATCGATATCGGATTGAGTCCAAAACTTGGGGAACATCATAATATGGTGGGAGGAGTCATTTGGTGGGTTTTGAGGGAAATCCAAATTCTAAAACTATGCAATACACCAACCACTCCATTTCAGAACGAACTTCCTACGAACCTGAATTGTCCGATTTCGTGGACCAATCGATATCGGATTAAGTCCAAAACTTGGGGAACAACATAATATGGTGGGAGGAGTCATTTGGTTGGTTTTGAGTGAAATCCAATGGCTAAAACTATGCAATACACCAACCACTCCATTTCAGAACGAACTTCCTACGAACCTGAATTGTCCGATTTCTTGGACCAATCGATATCGGATTGAGTCCAAAACTTGGGGAACAACATAATATGGGGGGAGGAGTCATTTGATTGGTTTTGAGTGAAATCCAATGGCTAAAACTATGCAATACACCAACCACTCCATTTCAGAACGAACTTCCTACGAACCTGAATTGTCCGATTTCTTGGACCAATCGATATCGGATTGAGTCCAAAACTTGGGGAACAACATAATATGGTGGGAGGAGTCATTTGGTTGGTTTTGAGTGAAATCCAATGGCTAAAACTATGCAATACACCAACCACTCCATTTCAGAACGAACTTCCTACGAACCTGAATTGTCCAATTTCTTGGACCAATCGATATCGGATTGAGTCCAAAACTTGGGGAACATCATAATATGGTGGGAGGGGATCATTTGGTTGGTTTTGAGTGAAATCCAATCTCTAAAACTATGCAATACACCAACCACTCCATTTTAGAACGAACTTCCCACGAACCTGAATTGTCCGATTTCATGGGCCAATCGATATCGGATTGAGTCCAAAACTTGGGGAACAACATAATATGGTGGGAGGAGTCATTTGGTGGGTTTTGAGTGAAATCCAAATTCTAAAACTATGCAATACACCAACCACTCCATTTCAGAACGAACTTCCTACGAACCTGAATTGTCCGATTTCGTGGACCAATCGATATCGGATGAGTCCAAACTTGGGGAACAACATAATATGGTGGGAGGAGTCATTTGGTTGGTTTTGAGTGAAATCCAATGGCTAAAACTATGCAATACACCAACCACTCCATTTCAGAACGAACTTCCTACGAACCTAAATTGTCCGATTTCATGGACCAATCGATATCGGATTGAGTCCAAAACTTGGGGAACAACATAATATGGTGGGAGGGGATCATTTGGTTGGTTTTGAGTGAAATCCAATCTCTAAAACTATGCAATACACCAACCACTCCATTTCAGAACGAACTTCCCACGAACCTGAATTGTCCGATTTCATGGGCCAATCGATATCGGATTGAGTCCAAAACTTGGGGAACAACATAATATGGTGGGAGGAGTCATTTGGTTGGTTTTGGAGTGAAATCCAATGGCTAAAACTATGCAATACACCAACCACTCCATTTCAGAACGAACTTCCTACGAACCTGAATTGTCCGATTTCATGGACCAATCGATATCGGATTGAGTCCAAAACTTGGGGAACAACATAATATGGTGGGAGGAGTCATTTGGTGGGTTTTGAGTGAAATCCAATCTCTAAAACAATGCAATACACCAACCACTCCATTTCAGAACGAACTTCCCACGAACCTGAATTGTCCGATTTCATGGGCCAATCGATATCGGATTGAGTCCAAAACTTGGGGAACAACATAATATGGTGGGAGGAGTCATTTGGTGGGTTTTGAGTGAAATCCAAATTCTAAAACTATGCAATACAACAACCACTCCATTTCAGAACGAACTTCCTACGAACCTGAATTGTCCGATTTCATGGACCAATCGATATCGGATTGAGTCCAAAACTTGGGGAACAACATAATATGGTGGGAGGAGTCATTTGGTTGGTTTTGAGTGAAATCCAATGGCTAAAACTATGCAATACACCAACCACTCCATTTCAGAACGAACTTCCTACGAACCTGAATTGTCCGATTTCTTGGACCAATCGATATCGGATTGAGTCCAAAACTTGGGGAACAACATAATATGGTGGGAGGAGTCATTTGGTGGGTTTTGAGTGAAATCCAATCTCTAAAACTATGCAATACACCAACCACTCCATTTCAGAACGAACTTCCTACGAACCTGAAATTGTCCGATTTCATGGGCCAATCGATATCGGATTGAGTCCAAAACTTGGGGAACAACATAATATGGTGGGAGGAGTCATTTGGTTGGTTTTGAGTGAAATCCAAATTCTAAAACTATGCAATACACCAACCACTCCATTTCAGAACGAACTTCCTACGAACCTGAATTGTCCGATTTCTTGGACCAATCGATATCGGATTAAGTCCAAAACTTGGAGAACAACATAATATGGTGGGAGGAGTCATTTGGTGGGTTTTGAGTGAAATCCAATGTCTAAAACTATGCAATACACCAACCACTCCATTTCAGAACGAACTTCCTACGAACCTGAATTGTCCGATTTCGTGGACCAATCGATATCGGATTGAGTCCAAAACTTGGGGAACATCATATTATGGTGAGAGGAGTCATTTGGTGGGTTTTGAGTGAAATCCAATCTAAAACTATGCAATACACCAACCACTCCATTCCCGAAGGATTGAGGGACTGTTTGTTGGAAGCTATGGGCTGCCCATGTGGTGGTTGAATGATCTCCACATTTTCTCCATCTTCTTGCTCTTCATTGGCATCTCCAACTTTGTTATCAACTTGTTTACCACTTCTCAAGATGTGTATTGCTTTAGCATGCTCTTGATGCCTTGGATTCACCTCAATTTGGCTTGGGAAAGTTTCGGATGCTCTATTGCTCCAGGAGGATGCAATCTGCCCAACTTGCACTTCTAGCTTGTTCACTGCATTTTGAAGAATTTGATTGGTTTGCATCTGTTGCCCCATGAACTTCTTGAACTTATCTTGCAATTCTCCCATTTGATCACCCCTTTGCTCTTGTAGTTGTTGGGGAGCTTGCTGGAATTGCCTCTGTTGTATTTGAAATCCTGGGGGAGGTCCTTGAGATTGTTGCACATTTGAATTGTTGCTCCACTTGAAATTAGGATGATTTCTCCACCCCGGATTGTACGTGTTTGAGTAAGGATCATTATTAGGATTCCTTGCTTGGAGGGCATTTGCTTGTTCTAGCATGTGCTCTGCAAAAGATTGATCTTGAACTTCCACTTTGTTTCCTAGAGGGCCAGTCACTGCCTGTTGAAGCAAAGAACACATAACATCAAGTTTTGCAGCAATCTCATTATTAGTACCTACCTCAGACACCACAGCTTTCATAGGAGCTCCTCTTCCTTTATTGTGGCTCCATTGTTGAGAGTTAGCACTCAAGGATTCAAAGAGAGTAAAAGCCTCATCTGCTGTTTTGTTCATCAGTCCTTCTCCACTTGTTGCATCTACCATCATCCTTTCGGAATCAAGCAAACCTTCATAGAAAGATTGCATTTGCATCCAACTCTCTATGTTGTGTTGTGGGCAAGAACTTATCATCTCCTTGTACCTCTCCCAACATTCATGAAAAGCTTCTCCTTCCTTTTGTGTGAAACCAAGGATTTCCTTTCTAATCTTGTTAGTCTTTTGAGCCGGAAAGAATTTCTGCAAAAACTTATTAGAAAGCTCTTCCCAAGTATGAATTGAAGCATTAGGCAAAGAGTATAACCAAGACTTAGCCTTATCTTTTAAACTGAATGAGAATAGCCTCATCTTAATCTGCTCATCAAGGCCATGAATTTTTATCGTAGCACATATTTCAAAGAATTGCTTAATATGCATGTTAGGATCCTCAGTGGTATTACCATAATAAGTTGGAAGAAGATGAATCATACAACTTTTAAGCTCAAACCTGTCAAATGTGAGTTGAGGATAGACGATGCACGAAGGTTGATCGGTGACTTTGGGAATGGAAAACTCACGCAGGGGTTTTCGAGGTTGGACAACAAGCGCACCACCTCCTTCAACATTATTGTTGTTGTTCGGAATCTTTGCCATCGTGCTTGAACCTTCAGATTCGGAACTTTTAGAATCAGCGCTTGAAGAACTATAATTCCTCAAACCAGCACGTATAGCAGCGGTTCTTGGTGAAAGTGGCTCAGGTGAACTTTGCTCCTGGTCAGATTCAGACATGCACACACCAAGGAACTCAATTTAGTGCTTTCAATGGAGATAACAACTAAATACAAAAACTGAATACTAAAAGAAAAACCAACGAAAAGAAACAAATGAAACAAACAAAAACAAAACAATCAAAGTAATCTAACTATAGCACCAACGTTACCGGTTCCCCGGCAACGGACCCAAAAACTTGTTGATTCAATTCCTAACAACTAAAATGAGTTATTAAAAACAGCAACTTTAATTCTCGCAAGTGCACGAACCGTTTATAGTATAGCTTATGTAAATACGAGGTCGATCCCACGGAGAATGGTAACTTGGTTCCAAGTTAAATTACTTAGAATGCTAGAAAAACATAGAACAAGGAAACTGACTAACTAGCTAAAGGCAAGGTCGAATTCAACAATGCCTCTTGCTAATTACTCAAGGTCTAGGACAGAATCCTAGCACCACACACGCACTCAAAATGGGGGGTTTTGTTGTTGAAATGAAAAGAAGAAAGTGAAATGAAAGTGCTCGAAAGTAAACACTGGACAGATTGTGAAACAATAATTGAGAGGTGTTAGAGCCTTGGAATCCACCACTAGTTTTCCTATCCAAGTTATGAATGCATAGAAATTGACTCAAGCTTCATCAACAACAGATTATCGCATACAAGCCTATGGTATCTAGGTGCAGGACGCATGATTCTCCTAAGGCATGTAATTGTGCATGGTATCTACACAACACGTGATCTCTAATATGCAACCTAAGCATGGTATCTACTTAGAATAAAGCATACAAGAGTCATTAAGCTCCTTGAGAATATGATAATCACACAAGTCCTAGAACATGGTATCTGTCCTAGTCAACCTATGGTTATTAACCCCTTGAATGATTCTTAGGCCATTCATGTGTTGCTTGTGAAAGGAGAGTAGAATTGGTGAATCTAAACCCCTTCCCAACCTGTGCTAGATGCATAAAATCCTAGTTAGCTACTCTAAGAAAAACATACATCAAGCACATAATAAACTGGAGATTAACAACTTGATAATGAAAGCAAGGAAATCAATTAACTATAAAATCATCCATAACATTGAATATTCATGACTAGGGCTTCATCCTAAGCCCTAACTAAATGGATTAGTTAGACATAACTATGAATACAGAAAATAAGAAATACATAGATAGGATAAAGAGAGGAGAAGAACTAGATGATGGCAGCAAAGGAATTCCCAGGACAGCTCCAAGCTCTCTTCTCTCTTTGTGGTGAATCTGAATTTGTGTATGAGAGTAATGGGTGAAGTGAAAATGTGTATCTGACTCTCTATATCCTTGAATGAGTGTGCAGCCCTCTATTTATAGAGTGCAATTTCGTCCTCCCCTTTGGCTGGTGAAGCACACCTCTCTTAGCTGCTCCCAACAACTCCAGCAGCCCATACTTGCCACCTGCTCCAGATGCCCATACTTGCCACCTGCTCCAGCTGCCAAATACATGCTTTGGTATGGTTTTTTAATGGAAAACTTGACTTTTGTTCATCCTTCTGAGTTTCTGAGCTGATTTGACTCCCATGTGTGGCTGCCCATACTTAGCACATGGCTCTAGGGATGTAGACACATTTAAATGTGATGGCAGCCAACATGACATTTCTGTGAACTTGGTTAAGTCTTTGACGTGCTGAGGGCTCCAGATTTATCCAATTGGGCTGAAATTTGGATATGTGATAATAGACACCCATTGGAACAACTTCTATCAAGAATGTCTCCTCATCCGACCCGTGTAAGTTGCTGAAATGAGGACTGCAAAATGATCCACGAAACTAGACTGACAAGGAGTGTGGCCCAAATTGGGTTTGTCTTTAAGCTCATATTTCTCTTATCCCAATCAGCCCTTAACAAGCATGGATTGCATCAAATGTGATCTCTTGCTATCTTAACCTACAAAACAAACAAAAAGAGGTAAGTGACTCAAAATAAAGAGAAATTAAGCATGTGAATGTATGAAATTACGAACATATCAAACATCATAATATGGTGAGAGGAGTCATTTGGTTGGTTTTGAGTGAAATCCAATGGCTAAAACTATGCAATACACCAACCACTCCATTTCAGAACGAACTGCTACGAACCTGAATTATCCGATTTCATGGACCAATCGATATCGGATTGAGTCCAAAACTTGGGGAACAACATAATATGGTGGGAGGAGTCATTTGGTTGGTTTGAGTGAAATCCAATGTTAAAACTATGCAATACACCAACCACTCCATTTCAGAACGAACTGCGTACGAACCTGAATAGTCCGATTTCATGGACCAATCGATATCGGATTGAGTCCAAAACTTGGGGAACAACATAATATGGTGGGAGGAGTCATTTGGTTGGTTTTGAGTGAAATCCAATGGCTAAAACAATGCAATACACCAACCACTCCATTTCAGAACGAACTTCCTACGAACCTGAATTGTCCGATTTCATGGACCAATCGATATCGGATTGAGTCCAAAACTTGGGGAACAACATAATATGGTGGGAGGAGTCATTTGGTTGGTTTTGAGTGAAATCCAATGGCTAAAACTATGCAATACACCAACCACTCCATTTCAGAACGAACTTCCTACGAACCTGAATTGTCCGATTTCATGGACCAATCGATATCGGATTGAGTCCAAAACTTGGGTAACATCATAATATGGTGGGAGGAGTCATTTGGTTGGTTTTGAGTGAAATCCAATCTCTAAACTATGCAATACACCAACCACTCCATTTCAGAACGAACTTCCCACGAACCCTGAATTGTCCGATTTCGTGGACCAATCGATATCGGATTGAGTCCAAAACTTGGGGAAACATCATAATATGGTGGGAGGAGTCATTTGGTTGGTTTTGAGTGAAATCCAATCTCTAAAACTATGCAATACACCAACCACTCCATTTTAGAACGAACTGCCTACGAACCTGAATTGTCCGATTTCGTGGACCAATCGATATCGGATTGAGTCCAAAACTTGGGGAAACATCATAATATGGTGGGAGGAGTCATTTGGTGGTTTTGAGTGAAATCCAATCTCTAAAACTATGCAATACACCAACCACTCCATTTCAGAACGAACTGCGTACGAACCTGAATTGTCCAATTTCATGGACCAATCGATATCGGATTGAGTCCAAAACTTGGGGAACATCATAATATGGTGGGAGGAGTCATTTGGTGGGTTTTGCGTGAAATCCAATGGCTAAAACTACAATACCCCAACCACTCCATTTTAGACCAAACTACGTACGAACTTGAATTGTCCGATTTCATGGACCAATCGATATCGGATTGAGTCCAAAACTTGGGGAACATCATAATATGGTGGGAGGAGTCATTTGGTTGGTTTTGAGTAAAATCCAATGGCTAAAACTTTGCAATACACCAACCACTCCTTTTTGGAAAGAACTTCCAACGAACCTGAATGTCCGTTTCGTGGACCAATCGATATCGGATTGAGTCCAAAACTTGGGGAACAACATAATATGGTGGGAGGAGTCATTTGGTGGGTTTTGAGTGAAATCCAATGGCTAAAACTATGCAATACACCAACCACTCCATTTCAGAACGAACTTCCCATGAATCTGAATTGTCCGATTTCATGGACAAATCGCTATCGAATTGAGTCCAAAACTTGGGGAACATCATAACATGGTGGGAGGAGTCATTTGGTGGGTTTTGAGGAAAACCAATGGCTAGAACTCTGAAATACACCAACCACTCCATTTCAGAACTAACTACGTATGAACCTGAATTGTCCGATTTCATGGACCAATAGATATCGGATTGAGTCCAAAACTTGGGAAACATCATAATATGGTGGGAGGATGTTGATTCTATTCTTAACAACTAAAATGAATTCAACAATGCCTCTTGCTAATTACTCAAGGTCTAGGACAGAATCCTAGCACCACACACGCACTCGAAATGGGGGGTTTTGTTGTTGAAAGGAAAAGAAGAACGCGAAATGAAAGTGCTCGAAAGTAAACACTGGCAGCAATCAACAAGTTGTGAAACAAAGATTGAGATGTGTTAGAGCCTTGGAATCTACCACTAGTCTTACTATCCAAGTTATGAATGCATAGAAATTGACTCAAGCTTCATCAACAATAGATGATCGCATACAAGCCTATGGTATTTAGGTGCAGGATGCATGATTCTCCTAAGGCATGTGATTATGCATGGTATCTACACAACACGTGATCTCTAATATGCAACCTAAGCATGGTACCTACTTAGAATAAAGCATACAAGAGTCATTAAGCCCTAACTAAACTGGAGATTAACAACTTGATAATGAAAGCAAGGAAATCAATTAACTATAAAATCATCCATAACATTGAATATTCATGACTAGGGCTTCATCCTAAGCCCTAACTAAATGGATTAGTTAGACATAACTATGAGTACAGAAAATAAGAAATACATAGATAGGATAAAGAGAGGAGAAGAACTAGATGATGGCAGCAAGGAATTCCCAGGACAGCTCCAAGCTCTCTTCTCTCTTTGTAGTGAATCTGAATGTGTGTATGAGAGTAATGGATGAAGTGAATGTGTGTGTCTGCCTCTCTCTCCCTTGAATGAGTGAGCAGCTCTCTATTTATAGATAGAAATTTCATCCTCCCCTTTGGCTGGTGAAGCACACCTCTCTTAGCTGCTCCCTTTTGCCCATACATGCCACTTGCTCCAGCTGCCCACACTTGCCAACTGCTCCAGCTGCCCATACTTGCCAACTGCTCCAGCTGCCCAATACATGCTTTGGTATGGTTTCTTGATGGAAAGCTTGACTTTTGTTCATCTTTATAAGTTCCTGAGCTGATTTGACTCCCATGTGTGGCTGCCCATACTTAGCACATGGCTCTAGGGATGTAGCCACATTAAATGTGATGGCAGCCAACATGACATTTCTGTGCACTTGGTTCAGTCTTTGAGGTGTTGAGGGCTCCAGATTTATCCAATTGGGCTAAAATTTGGATATGTTATAATAGACACCCATTGGAACAACTTCTATCAAGGATGTCTCCCCATCCGACCTGTGTAAGTTGCTGAAATGAGGACTGCAAGATGACCCACGAAACTGGGCTGACAAGGAGTGTGGCCCAAACTGGGTTTGTCTTTAAGCTCATATTCCTCTTATCCCAATTAGCCCTTATCAAGGATGGATTGCATCAAATGTGATCTCTTACTATCATAACCTACAAAACACACAAACATAGGTAAGAGACTCAAAATAAAGAGAAGCCAAACAAAATCACTAAGCAAAGAAGGCATGCAAATGTGTGAAATTATGACCTTATCAGAGGAGTCATTTGGACGATTTTGATCGAAACCCAATCTCTAGAATTATGGAATACACCATCCACTCCATTTCAGAACGAACTGCGTACGAACTTGAATTGTCCGATTTCATGGACCAATCGATATCGGATTGAGTCCAAAACTTGGGGAATAACATAATATGGTGGGAGGAGTCATTTGGTTGGTTTTGAGTGAAATCCAATGGCAAAAACTATGCAATACACCAACCACTCCATTTCAGAACGAACTTCCTACGAACCTGAATTGTCCGATTTCGTGGACCAATCGATATCGGATTGAGTCCAAAACTTGGGGAACATCACAATATGGTGGGAGGAGTCATTTGGTGGTTTTGAGTGAAATCCAATGGCTAAAACTATGCAATACACCAACCACTCCATTTCAGAACGAACTTCATACGAACCTGAATTGTCCGATTTCATGGACCAATCGATATCGGATTGAGTCCAAAACTTGGGGAACATCATAATATGGTGGGAGGAGTCATTTGGTTGGTTTTGAGTGAAATCCAATGGCTAAAACTCTGCAATACACCAACCACTCCATTTCAGAACGAACTGCGTACGAACCTGAATTGTCCGATTTCATGGACCAATCGATATCGGATTGAGTCCAAAACTTGGGGGAAATCATAATATGGTGGGAGGAGTCATTTGGTGGTTTTGAGTGAAATCCAATGGCTAAAAACTATGCAATACACCAACCACTCCATTTCAGAACGAACTTCGTACGAACCTGAATTGTCCGATTTCATGGACCAATCGATATCGGATTGAGTCCAAAACTTGGGGAACAACATAATATGGTGGGAGGAGTCATTTGGTGGGTTTTGAGTGAAATCCAATGGCTAAAACTATGCAATACACCAACCACTCCATTTCAGAAACGAACTTCGTACGAACCTGAATTGTCCAATTTCATGGACCAATCGATATCGGGATTGAGTCCAAAACTTGGGGAACATCATAATATGGTGGGAGGAGTCATTTGGTGGTTTTGAGTGAAATCCAATGGATAAAACTATGCAATACACCCAACCACTCCATTTCAGAACGAACTTCGTACGAACCTGAATTGTCCAATTTCATGGACCAATCGATATCGGATTGAGTCCAAAACTTGGGGAACATAATAATATGGTGGGAGGAGTCATTTGGTGGTTTTGAGTGAAATCCAATGGCTAAAACTATGCAATACACCAACCACTCCCATTTCAGAACGAACTTCTACGAACCTGAATTGTCCGATTTCATGGACCAATCGATATCGGATTGAGTCCAAAACTTGGGGAACATCATAATATGGTGGGAGGAGTCATTTGGTGGTTTTGAGTGAAATCCAATGTCTAAAACTATGCAATACACCAACCACTCCATTTTAGAACGAACTTCGTACGAACCTGAATTGTCCGATTTCATGGACCAATCGATATCGGATTGAGTCCAAAACTTGGGGAACATCATAATATGGTGGGAGGAGTCATTTGGTGGTTTTGAGTGAAATCCAATGGCTAAAACTATGCAATACACCAACCACTCCATTTCAGAACGAACTTCCTACGAACCTGAATTGTCCGATTTCGTGGACCAATCGATATCGGATTGAGTCCAAAACTTGGGGAACAACATAATATGGTGGGAGGAGTCATTTGGTTGGTTTTGAGTGAAATCCAAGGCTAAAACTATGCACAACCACTCCATTTCAGAACGAACTTCGTACGAACCTGAATTGTCCGATTTCATGGACCAATCGATATCGGATTGAGTCCAAAACTTGGGGAACATCATAATATGGTGGGAGGAGTCATTTGGTTGGTTTTGAGTGAAATCCAATGGCTAAAACTATGCAATACACCAACCACTCCATTTCAAAACGAACTTCGTACGAACCTGAATTGTCCGATTTCATGGACCAATCGATATCGGATTGAGTCCAAAACTTGGGGAACAACATAATATGGTGGGAGGAGTCATTTGGTTGGTTTTGAGTGAAATCCAATGGCTAAAACTATGCAATACACCAACCACTCCATTTCAGAACGAACTTCCCATGAACCTGAATTGTCCGATTTCATGGACCAAATCGATATCGGATTGAGTCCAAAACTTGGGGAACATCATAATATGGTGGGAGGAGTCATTTGGTGGTTTTGAGTGAAATCCAATGGCTAAAACTATGCAATACACCAACCACTCCATTTCAGAACGAACTTCGTACGAACCTGAATTGTCCCATTTCGTGGACCAATCGATATCGGATTGAGTCCAAAACTTGGGGAACATCATAATATGGTGGGAGGAGTCATTTGGTTGGTTTGAGTGAAATCCAATGGCTAAAACTATGCAATACACCAACCACTCCATTTCAGAACGAACTTCGTACGAACCTGAATTGTCCAATTTCATGGACCAATCGATATCGGATTGAGTCCAAAACTTGGGGAACATCATAATATGGTGGGAGGAGTCATTTGGTGGTTTTGAGTGAAATCCAATGGCTAAAACTATGCAATACACCAACCACTCCATTTCAAAACGAACTTCCTATGAACCTGAATTGTCCGATTTCGTGGAGCAATCGATATCGGATCGAGTCCAAAACTTGGGGAACATCATAATATGGTGGCACGAGTGATTTGGGTGGTTTTCAATGAAATCTAATGGCTAAAACTCTGTAATACACCAACCACTCCATTTCAGAACTAACTACATATGAACCTGAATTGTGCAATTTCATGGACCAATCGATGTCGGATTTAGTCCAAAACTTGGGTCTTACCTACAGCTGCCCTAGGGTATTGAATGCAAGAGGGACTGCAGTGTCCAATCTAGAGGCTGAAAGTTCCTTGATTGTTCAACTTTCTGTAGCCATGTCTTGTTCCTCTTCCAAGTCTGTTTCAGCTTCAGATTCAGGTTCGGAACTAGAACTAGAGGGATTGAGTTCTGGCTGCTTCCACTTCCTTCTTAAAGTTCGTTCGAAATCGTCGTCAAAGTCCAATATGTGCGCACGAACAGGGTGTGAACTTTGAGTCATAAAGTAGTACCTAAAACAAAGAAAACAAAGAAAACAAAACAAAACAAAATCAGAAACACAAGAAAAACGAAAACAAACGGAAGATTAGCAATTTTGCTAATCCCCGGCAACGACGCCAAAATTTGGCGTGAGAAATAACTAACGCACAAATTAAACCCTATAAATCATGCAATCGTAGTACGAGTAAGTAGGTATCGTTCTATTTCGGGGATTAGGAGGGATGCTAATCAACACAAATTAAACTTATTAAACTGGAAACTATGTTAAGGGAACAATGATTGGGGGGAATTCTGACGATTTAGACTAAAGTAAGACTGACAACAGCAAACAACTAAGTTGTGAATGAAATATGGATTAAGGGATAGCTAGAGGATTCTTCTCCACACATGGAACATATGCACACAAATCGATCTCCAGTTACTCTTTCTATAAAGTATGAATGACAAAGCCCCAAATTAATTGTGAATGCACTAATTAACTTTCAGATTTTCCTAAGTTCATTGAATTGGACTCAGCGACGCAATCAAATTATCCTTATCAAGTTCCCTATGTGATAGAGATACATATCAAAGATCATTAAGTACTATGAAAATCATAAGCCTTGACAAGGCATTTGTAACTATGAAAAGCATGATACTCCTGCCAGGAATTTACTTAACGCAATCATGACTAGTGACTTTTACTACTTGTGAATATAAGTTCATAACGATTAGGTGAAATTCCCTTATATTCTAGCATCAAATCCCTGCATGCAAACTAAGTATGCATCCTTAATAAACATACAAGAATAAGTTCTCAATAAAACAGAAAAGTAAATCACATGCATACTTTACGAAACCATAACTGGGAGTAATCAATTCATATAAAACATACATTTGAACTAATCAAGGGAAGAACTTTGAAAAACCCAATGGATGCAGCAGGTTCTGGCTCCAAGTTCTTCTTCTCCCTTTCTCCTTTCTTGCTACGGCACCAAAAGAACTCCCTTCTCCTGCTTATATATGTGGTAGATCTAGGGTAAAAGGGCCCAGTAGAAATCCACAAAATTAGGGTTTTGTTTGGCAGATTTCTTTAGGAATTATAGGGCCCAACAGAAACCCACAAAATTAGGGTTTTTAGGTTTCCTAATCTGAAATTAATCCCCCCCTTTTCCAGCTGGAATTTAGGTCGAATAGGATTAGGATAAGGTAAAATAAAATAAAATCAGTTAGGGTTTTTTACTTCCCAGAAGTTGATTCTAGAATTAATTTCCCCATCTTTTTAGCACATTCCTAGCCTCTTCGAACTTCAAAAACGTCCATCCATCTTGGCCCATGCATATGCTATCCATTCCAAGTCCAAAACTGCTCTAAAATGCTCCAAAACGCCCTTTCTTGCCAATCTTGCCATCTGGACCTACAATAGTACGAAAATAAGCTAAATCACTCTAATAAATGGGAATTAACTAAGTAAATGCAAAGAATAAGATAGCAAAGTCACATAATTATGCTCCTATCAGTCCAAACCTTGGGGAACAAGATAATATGGTGGGAGGAGTCATTTGGTTGGTTTTGAGTGAAATCCAATCTCTAAAACTATGGAATACTCCAACCACTCCATTTCAGAACGAACTGCGTAAGAACCTGAATTGTTGATTCCATGGACAAATTGATATCAGATTGAGTCCAAAACTTGGGAACTCCATAATATGGTGGGAGGAGTCATTTGGTGGGTTTTGAGTGAAAATTCAACGGCTAAAACTATGCAATACAACAACCACACCATTTCAGAACGAACTTCCTACGAACCTGAATTTCCGATTTCGTGGACCAATCGATATCGGATTGAGTCCAAAACATGGGGAACATCATAATATGGTGGGAGGGGAACCATTTGGTGGTTTTGAGTGAAATCCAATCTCTAGAACTATGAAATACACCAACCACTCCATTTCAGAACGAACTGTGTACGAACCTGAATTGTCCGATTTCATGGACCAATCGATATCGGATTGAGTCCAAAACTTGGGAAACATCATAATATGGTGGGAGGAGTCATTTGGTTGGTTTTGAGTGAAATCCATCTCTAGAACTATGGAATACACCAACCTCTCCATTTAGAACGAACTTGTACGAACCAGAATTGTCTGATTTCATGGACCAATCGATATCGGATTAACTCCAAAACTTGGGGAACATCATAATATGGTGGGAAGAGTCATTTGGTGGGTTTTGAGTGAAATCCAATGGCTAAAACTATGCAATACACCAACCACTCCATTTCAGAATGAACTTCCTACGAACCTGAATTGTCCGATTTCGTGGACCAATCGATATCGGATTGAGTCCAAAACATGGAGAACATCATAATATGGTGGGAGGGGAATCATTTGGTTGGTTTTGAGTGAAATCCAAATCTCTAGAACAATGGAATACACCAACCACTCCATTTCAGAACGAACTGCGTACGAACCTGAATTGTCCGATTTCATGGACCAATCGATATCGGATTGAGTCCAAAACTTGGGGAACATCATAATATGGTGGGAGGAGTCATTTGGTTGGGTTTGAGTGAAATCCAATCTCTAAAACTATGGAATACACCAACAACTCCATTTCAGAAAGAACTGCGTACGAACCTGAATTGTCCGATTTCATGGACCAATCGATATCGGATTGAGTCCAAAACTTGGGGAACACCATAATATGGTGGGAGGAGTCATTTGGTTGGTTTTGAGTGAAATCCAATCTTTAGAACTATGGAATACACCAACCACTCCATTTCAGAACGAACTGCGTACGAACCTGAATTGTCCGATTTCATGGACCAATCGATATCGGATTGAGTCCAAAACTTGGGGAACATCATAATATGGTGGGAGGAGTCATTTGGTGGGTTTTGAGTGAAATCCAATGGCTAAAACTATGCAATACACCAACCACTCCATTTCAGAACGAACTTCCTACGAACCTGAATAGTCCGATTTCATGGACCAATCGATATCGGATTGAGTCCAAAATTTGGGGAACAACATAATATGGTGGGAGGGGATCATTTGGTTGGTTTTGAGTGAAATCCAATCTCTAAAACAATGCAATACACCAACCACTCCATTTCAGAACGAACTGCGTACGAACCTGAATTGTCCGATTTCATGGACCAATCGATATCGGATTGAGTCCAAAACTTGGGGAACAACATAATATGGTGGGAGGAGTCATTTGGTTGGGTTTGAGTGAAATCCAATGCTAAAACTATGCAATACACCAACCACTCCATTTCAGAACGAACTGCGAACGAACCTGAATTGTCCGATTTCATGGACCAATCGATATCGGATTGAGTCCAAAACTTGGGGAACAACATAATATGGTGGGAGGAGTCATTTGGTTGGTTTTGAGTGAAATCCAATCTAAAACTAGGGAATACACCAACCACTCCATTTCAGAACGAACTCCGTACGAACCTGAATTGTCCGATTTCGTGGACCAATCGATATAGGATGAGTCCAAAACTTGGGGAACATCATCATATGTTGGGAGGGGAATCATTTGGTTGGTTTTGAGTGAAATCCAATCTCTAAAACTATGCAATACACCAACCACCCCATTTCAGAACGAACTGCGTACGAACCTGAATAGTCCGATTTCATGGACCAATCGATATCGGATTGAGTCCAAAACTTGGGGAACATCATAATATGGTGGGAGGAGTCATTTGGTGGGTTTGGAGTGAAATCCAATGGGCTAAAACTATGCAATACACCAACCACTCCATTTCAGAAAGAACTTCCTACGAACCTGAATCGTCCGATTTTGCAGACCAATCGATATCGGATTGAGTCCAAAACTTGGGGAACATCATAATATGGTGGGAGGAGGAATCATTTGGTTGGTTTTGAGTGAAATCCAATCTAAAACTATGGAATACACCAACCACTCCATTTCAGAACGAACTTCGTACGAACCTGAATTGTCCGATTTCATGGACCAATCGATATCGGATTGAGTCCAAAACACGGGGAACATCATAATATGGTGGGAGAAGTCATTTGGTTGGTTTTGAGTGAAAATCCAATATCTAAAACTATGGAATACACCAACCACTCCATTTCGAACGAACATCCTACGAACCTGAATTGTCCGATTTCGTGGACCAATCGATATTGGATTGAGTCCAAAACTTGGGAACATCATAATATGGTGGGAGGAGTCATTTGGTCGGTTTGAGTGAAATCCAATCTGCAAAACTATGGAATACACCAACCACTCTATTTAAGAACGAACTGCGTACGAACCTGAATTGTCGATTTCATGGGCCAATCGATATTGGATTGAGTCCAAAACTTGGGGAACATCATAATATGGTGGGAGGTGTCATTTGGTTGGTTTTGAGTGAAATCCATTCTCTAAAACTATGCAATACACCAACCACTCCATTTCAGAACGAACTTGTACGAACCTGAATTGTCCAATTTCATGGACCAATCGATATCGGATTGAGTCCAAAACTTGGGGAACATCATAATATGGTGGGAGGAGTCATTTGGTGGGTTTTGAGTGAAATCCAAGGGATAAAACTATGCAATACACCAACCACTCCATTTTAGAACGAACTTCGTACGAACCTGAATCGTCCAATTTCACGGACCAATCGATATCGGATTGAGTCCAAAACTTGGGGAACATCATAATATGGTGGGAAGGAGTCATTTGGTTGGTTTTGAGTGAAATCCAATGTAAAAACTATGCAATACACCAACCACTCCATTTCAGAACGAACTTCGTACAAACCTGAATTGTCCAATTTCACGGACCAATCGATATCGGATTGAGTCCAAAACTTGGGGAACATCATAATATGGGGGGAGGAGTCATTTGGTGTGTTTTGAGTGAAATCCAATGGATAAAACTATGCAATACACCAACCACTCCATTTCAGAACGAACTTCGTACGAACCTGAATCGTCCAATTTCACGGACCAATCGATATCGGATTGAGTCCAAAACTTGGGGAACATCATAATATGGTGGGAGGAGTCATTTGGTGTGGTTTTGAGTGAAATCCAATGTATAAAACTATGGAATACACCAACCACTCCATTTCAGAACGAACTTCGTACGAACCACAATTGTCACTTTGTGGAACAATCGATATCGGATTGAGTCCAAAACATGGGGAACATCATAATATGGTGGGAGGGGAGTCATTTGGTGGTTTTGAGTGAAATCCAATGTGTATAAAACTATGCAATACACCAACCACTCCATTTCAGAACGAACTTCGTACGAACCTGAATTGTCCAATTTGATGGACCAATCGATATCGGATTGAGTCCAAAACTTGGGGAACATCATATTATGGTGGGAGGAGTCATTTGGTTGGTTTTGAGTGAAATCCAATCTCTAGAACTATGGAATACACCAACCACTCCATTTCGGAACGAACTGCATACGAACCTGAATTGTCCGATTTCATCGACCAATCGATATCGGATTGAGTCCAACGCTTGGGGAACATCATAATATGGTGGGAGGAGTCATTTGGTTGGTTTTAAGTGAAATCCAATATCTAGAACTATGGAATACACCGACCACTCCATTTCGTAATGAACATCCTACGACCTGAATTGTCTGATTTCGTGGACCAATCGATATTGGACCGAGTATAAAACTCGGGTAACATCATAATATGGTGGGAGGAGTCATTTGGTCGGTTCTGAGTGAAATCCAATCTGCAGAACTATGGAATACACCGACCACTCTATTTAAGAATGAACTGCGTACGAACCTGAATTGTTCGATTTCATGGGCTAATCGATATTGGATTGAGTCCAAAGCTTGGGGAACATCATAATATGGTGGGAGGTGTCATTTGGTTGGTTTTGAGTGAAATCCATTCTCTAGAACTATGGAATACACCAACCTCTCCATTTAAGAACGAATTGCATACGACCTTGAATTGTCCAATTTCATGGACCAATTGATATCGGATTGACTCCTAAACTTGGGGAACAGCATAATATGGTGGGAAGAGTCATTTGGTGGGTTTTGAGTGAAATCTAAGCTCTAAAACTATCCAATACACCAACCACTCCATTTTAGAACGAACTTCTTACGAACCTGAATCATCCGATTTCATGGACCAATCGATATCGGATTGAGTCCAAAACTTGGGGAACATCATAATATGGTGGGAAGGAGTCATTTGGTTGGTTTTGAGTGAAATCCAATGTAAAAACTATGCAATACACCAACCACTCCATTTCAGAACGAACTGCGTAAAACCTGAATTGTCCAATTTCATGGACCAATCGATATCGGATTGAGTCCAAAACTTGGGGAACATCATAATATGGGGGGAGGAGTCATTTGGTTTGTTTTGAGTGAAATCCAATGTCTAAAACTATGCAATACACCAACCACTCCATTTCAGAACGAACTTGCGTACGAACCTGAATTGTCCAATTTCATGGACCAATCGATATCGGATTGAGTCCAAAACTTGGGGAACATCATAATATGGTGGGAGGAGTCATTTGGTTGGTTTTGAGTGAAATCCAATCTCTAGAACTATGGAATACACCAACCACTCCATTTCAGAACGAACTGCACACGAACCTGAATTGTCCTTTGTGGAACAATCGATATCGGATTGAGTCCAAAACATGGGGAACATCATAATATGGTGGGAGGGGAGTCATTTGGTGGTTTTGAGTGAAATCCAATGTCTCTAAAACTATGCAATACACCAACCACTCCATTTCAGAACGAACTTCGTACGAACCTGAATTGTCCGATTTGATGGACCAATCGATATCGGATTGAGTCCAAAACTTGGGGAACATCATAATATGGTGGGAGGAGTCAGTTTGGTTGGTTTTGAGTGAAATCCAATCTCTAAAACTATGCAATACACCAACCACTCCATTTCAGAACGAACTGCATACGAACCTGAATTGTCCGATTTCATGGACCAATCGATATCGGATTGAGTCCAAAACTTGGGGAACATCATAATATGGTGGGAGGAGTCATTTGGTTGGTTTTGAGTGAAATCCAATATCTAAAACTATGCAATACAACAACCACTCCATTTCGGAACGAACTGCGTACGAACCTGAATTGTCCGATTTCACGGACCAATCGATATCGAATTGAGTCCAAAACTTGGGGAACATCATAATATGGTGGGAGGAGTCATTTGGTTGGTTTTGAGTGAAATCCAATCTCTAGAACTATGGAATACACCAACCACTCCATTTCGGAACGAACTGCGTACGAACCTAAATTGTCCGATTTCAGGGACCAATCGATATCGGATTGAATCCAACACTTGGGGAACATCATAATATGGTGGGAGGAGTCATTTGGTTGGTTTTGAGTGAAATCTAATGGCTAAATCCAATCACTCCATTTCAGAACGAACTTCCTACGAACCTGAATTGTCCGATTTCGTGGACCAATCGATATAGGACCGAGTCCAAAACATGGGGAAGATCATAATATGGTGGGAGGGGAACCATTTGGTTGGTTTTGAGTGAAATCCAATCTCTGGAACTACGGAAAACACCAACCACTCCATTTCAGAACGAACTGCGTACGAACCTGAATTGTCCGATTTCATGGACCAATCGATATCGGATTGAGTCCAAAACTTGGGGAATATCTCAATATGGTGGGAGGGGTCATTTGGTTAGTTTTTGAGGGAAATCCATCTCTAGAACTATGGAATACACCAACCTCTACATTTAAGAACTGTGTACGAACCAGAATTGTCCGATTTCATGGACCAATTGATATCAGATTAACTCCTAAACTTGGGAAACATGATAATATGGTGGGAAGACTCATTTGGTGGGTTTTGAGTGAAATCTACTGGCTAAAACTTGCAATACACCAACCACACCATTTCAGAACGAACTTCCTATGAACCTGAATTGTCGGATTTCGTGGACCAATCGATATTGGACCGAGTCCAAAACATGGGCAACATAATAATATGGTGGGAGGGGAATCATTTGGTTGGTTTCGAGTGAAATCCAATCTCTAGAACAATGGAATACACCGACCACTCCATTTCAGAATGAACTGCGTACGAACCTGAATTGTCCGATTTCATGAACCAATCGATATTGGATTGTGTCCAAAACTTGAGGAACATCATATTATGGTCGGTGGAGTCATTTTGGTTGGTTTTGAGTGAAATCCAATCTCTAGAACTATGGAATACACCAACCACTCCACTTCGGAACGAACTGCGTACGAACCTGAATTGTCCGATTTCATGGACCAATCGATATCGGATTGAGTCCAACGCTTGTGGAACATCATAATACAATGGGAGGAGTCATTTGGTTGGTTTTGAGTGAAATCCAATATCTAGAAACTATGAATACACCAACCACTCCATTTCGGAACGAACTGCATATGAACCTGAATTGTCCGATTTCACGGACCAATCGATATCGAACTGTGTCCAAAACTTGGGGAACATCATAATATGGTGGGAGGAGTCATTTGGTTGGTTTTGAGTGAAATCCGTTCTCTAGAACTATGGAATACACCAACCTCTCCATTTAAGAACGAACTGCGTGCGAACTTGAATTGTCCGATTTCATGGACCAATCGATATCGGATTGACCCCTAAACTTGGGGAACTTCGTAACGTGGTGGGAAGAGTCATTTGGTGGGTGTTCAGTGAAATCGAATGGCTAAAACTATGCAATACACCAACCACTCCATTTCAGAACGAACTTCCTACGAACCTGAATTGTCCGATTTCGTGGACCAATCGATATCGAACCGAGTCCAAAACATGGGGAACATAATAATACGGTGGGAGGGGAATCATTTGGTTGGTTTTGAGTGAAATCCAGTCTCTAAAACTATGCAATACACCAACCACTCCATTTCAGAACGAACTGCGTACGAACCTGAATTGTCCCATTCCATGGACCAATCAATATCGGAATTGAATCCAAAACTTGGGGAACATCATAATATGGTGGGAGGAGTCATTTGGTTGGTTTTGAGTGAAATCCAATCTCTTGAAGTTTGGAATACACCTACCACCCCATTCCATTACGAACTGCGTACGAACCTGAATTGTCCGATTTCATGGACCAATCGATATCGGATTGAGTCCAAAACTTGGGAAACATCATAATATGGTGGGAGGGGAGTCATTTGGTTGGTTTTGAGTGAAAATCCAATCTCTAAAACTATGCAATACACCAACCACTCCATTTCAGAACGAACTTGCTACGAACCTGAATAGTCCGATTTCATGGACCAATCGATATCGGATTGAGTCCAAAACTTGGGGAACAACATAATATGGTGGGAGGAGTCATTTGTTTGGTTTTGAGTGAAATCCAATGGCTAAAACTCTAAAATACACCAACCACTCCATTTCAGAACGAACTTCCTACGAACCTGAATAGTCGATTTCGTGGACCAATCGATATCGGATTGAGTCCAAAACTTGGGGAACAACATAATATGGTGGGAGGGGAATCATTTGGTTGGTTTTGAGTGAAATCCAATCTCTAAAACTATGCAATACACCAACTACTCCATTTTCAGAACGAACTGCGCTACTACCCTGAATAGTCCAGTTTTCATGGACCAATCGATATCGGATTGAGTCCAAAACTTGGGGAACAACATAATATGGTGGGAGGAGTCTTTGGTTGGTTTTGAGTGAAATCCAATGGCTATAAACTATGCAATACACCAACTACTCCATTTCAGAACGAACTGCGCTACGAACCTGAATAGTCCGATTTCATGGACCAATCGATATCGGATTGAGTCCAAAACTTGGGGAACAACATAATTTGGTGGGAGGAGTCATTTGGTTGGTTTTGAGTGAAATCCAATCTCTAAAACTATGCAATACACCAACCACTCCATTTTAGAACGAACTACGCTACGAACCTGAATAGTCCGATTTCATGGACCAATCGATATCGGATTGAGTCCAAAACTTGGGAAACAACATAATATGGTGGGAGGAGTCATTTGGTTGGTTTTGAGTGAAATCCAATCTCTAAACTTTGCAATACACCAACCACCCCATTTCAGAACGAACTTCGCTACGAACCTGAATTGTCCGATTTCAGGGACCAATCGATATCGGATTGAGTCCAAAACTTGGGGAACAACATTATATGGTGGGAGGAGTCATTTGGTTGGTTTTGAGTGAAATCCAATCTCAAGAACTATGGAATGCACCAACCACTCCATTTTAGAACGAACTGCGTACGAACCTGAATTGTCCGATTTCATGGACCAATCGATATCTGACCCAGTCCAAAACTTGGGGAACATCATAATATGTTGGGAGGGGAGTCAATTGGTTGGTTTTGAGTGAAATCCAATCTCTAAAACTATGGAATACACCAACCACTCCATTTCAGAACGAACTTGTGTACGAACCTGAATTGTCCGATTTCATGGACCAATCGATATTGGATTGAGTCCAAAACTTTGGGAACCTCATATTGTGGTGGGAGGAGTCATTTTTTGGACTTTGAGTGAATCCAAGGTCTAAAACTCTGCAATACACCAACCACTCCATTTCAAAACGAACTTCCCACGAACCTGAATTGCCCGATTTCGTGGACCAATGGATATAGGACCGAGTCCAAAACTTGGGGAACAACATACTATGGTGGGAGGAGTCTTTTGGTTGGTTTTGAGTGATATCCAATCTCTAGAACTATGGAATACACCAACAACTCCATTTCAGAACGAACAGCGCACGAACCTGAATTGTCCGACTTTGTGGACCAATCGATATCGGATTGAGTCCAAAACTTGGGGAACATCATAATATGGTGGGAGGAGTCATTTGGTTTGTTTTGAGTGAAATCCAATCTCTAAAACTATGCAATACACCAACCACTCCATTTCAGAACGAACTTCGCACGAACCTGAATAGTCCATTTCATGGACCAATCGATATCGGATTGAGTCCAAAACTTGGGGAACATCATAATATGGTGGGAGGGAATCATTTGGTTGGTTTTGAGTGAAATCCAATCTCTAAAACTATGCAATACACCAACCACTCCATTTCAGAACGAACTTGTATACGAACCTGAATAGTCCGATTTCATGGACCAATCGATATTGGATTGAGTCCAAAACTTGGGGAACCTCATAATGTGGTGGGAGGAGTCATTTGTTTGGTTTGAGTGAAATCCAATGGCTAAAACTATGCAATACACCAACCACTCCATTTCAGAACGAACTTCCCACGAACCTGAATTACCCGATTTCGTGGACCAATCGATATCGGATGAGTCCAAAACTTGGGGAACAACATAATATGGTGGGAGGAGTCTTTTGGTTGGTTTTGAGTGAAATCCAATCTCTAAAACTATGCAATACACCAACCAACTCCATTTCAGAACGAACTTATACGAACCTGAATTGTCCGAATTTCATGGACCAATCGATATCGGATTGAGTCCAAAACTTGGGGAACCTCATATTGTGGTGGGAGGAGTCATTTTGTTTGGTTTGAGTGAAATCCAATGGCTAAAACTATGCAATACACCAACCACTCCATTTCAGAACGAACTTCCCACGAACCTGAATTACCCGATTTCGTGGACCAATCGATATCGGATTGAGTCCAAAACTTGGGGAACAACATAATATGGTGGGAGGAGTCTTTTGGTTGGTTTTGAGTGAAATCCAATCTCTAAAACTATGCAATACACCAACAACTCCATTTTAGAACGAACTTGCTATACGAACCTGAATAGTCCGATTTCATGGACCAATCGATATCGGATTGAGTCCAAAACTTGGGGAACCTCATATATGTGTGGGAGGAGTCATTTGGTTGGTTTGAGTGAAATCCAATGGCTAAAACTATGCAATACACCAACCACTCCATTTCAGAACGAACTTCCCACGAACCTGAATTGTCCGATTTCTTGGACCAATCGATATCGGATTGAGTCCAAAACTTGGGGAACAACATAATATGGTGGGAGGAGTCATTTGGTTGGTTTTGAGTGAAATCCAATGGCTAAAACTATGCAATACACCAACAACTCCATTTCAGAACGAACTTCGCTACGAACCTGAATAGTCCGATTTTGGACCAATCGATATCGGATTGAGTCCAAAACTTGGGGAACAACATAATATGGTGGGAGGAGTCATTTGGTTTGTTTGGAGTGAAATCCAATGTCTAAAACTATGCAATACACCAACTACTCCATTTCAGAACGAACTGCTACGAACCTGAATAGTCCGATTTCATGGACCAATCGATATCGGATTGAGTCCAAAACTTGGGGAACAACATAATTTGGTGGGAGGAGTCATTTGGTTGGTTTTGAGTGAAATCCAATCTCTAAAACTACGGAATACACCAACTACTCCATTTCAGAACGAACTGCTACGAACCTGAATTGTCCGATTTCATGGACCAATCGATATCGGATTGAGTCCAAAACTTGGGGAACAACATAATATGGTTGGAGGAGTCATTTGGTGGGTTTTGAATGAAATCCAATCTCTAGAACTATGGAATACACCAACCACTCCACTTTAGAACGAACTTCCTACGAACTTGAATTGTCCGATTTCGTGGACCAATCGATATAGGATCGAGTCCAAAACATGGGGAACATCATAATGTTATGGGAGGGGAATCATTTGGTTGGTTTTGAGTGAAATCCAATCTCTAGAACTATGGAATACACGAACCTGAATTATCTGGACAAGGTTATAGTAAACATCATTCTTAATCTGGTAGACATGTGAATGAATGAAGATAATGCTATGCAAACATCCTGCCGTGTGTTTTCTTCAGTTCTTTAACGTTTTCTTGCATGCTAATGACTCTTAACTTGGAACCAAAGTTGAACATCCCAATTAGGTTGCAGATTCAGAGAATTTGATCAAAACCACACATCATATGGCTGATCATATATACGTAAACCGAACTCTTGAAACAGGTTGGTAGTTGAATACGGTTTAACTTTGTAAACATGGAATTGGTTTTGCAATGGTGTATTCGAAATCCCTGGTCTCATCCCTATTCTTTCTACATCAATTTATCATTCACTGCTACATTTTTCTTACACTTTAAGTTATTCGTTAGTTACAACACAAAAACTAATTTCAATTCGTCACTTCCATTTTCAGTTAGGGTTCTTTCAAAACTAGTAATTTATAGAGGTCCAATCAGTCCCTGTGGTTCGACACCCTTACTTGTACCATTATACCAACCATATATTGGCACTTGGAAGGAACACAACACCACTCCATTCTAGAATGAATTTCCTACGAACCTAAATTGTCCGATTTTGTGGACCAATCGATATCGGATTGAGTCCAAAACTTGGGGAACATCATAATATGGTGGAAGGAGTCATTTGGTGGGTTTTGAGTGAAATCAAATGGCTAAAACTATGCAATACACCAACCACCTCATTTCAGAACAAACTTCCTACGAACCTGAATTGTCCGATTTCGTGGACCAATCGATATCGGATTGAGTCCAAAACTTGGGGAACAACATAATATGGTGGGAGGAGTCATTTGGTGGGTTTTGAGTGAAATCCAATGGCTAAAACTATGCAATACACCAACCACTCCATTTCATAACGAACTTCCTACGAACCTGAATTGTCCGATTTCGTGGACCAATCAATATTGGATTGAGTCCAAAACTTGGGGAACAACATAATATGGTGGGAGGAGTCATTCGGTGGGTTTTGAGTGAAATTCAATGGCCAAAACTGTGCAACATACCAACCACTCCATTCCAGAACGAACTTCCTACGAACCTGAATTGTCCGATTTTGTGGACCAATCGATATCGGATTGAGTCCAAAACTTGGGGAACAACATAATATGGTGGGAGGAGTCATTTGGTGGGTTTTGAGTGAAATCCAATGGCTAAAACTATGCAATACACCAACCACTCCATTTCATAACGAACTTCCTACAAACCTGAATTGTCCGATTTCGTGGACCAATCGATATCGGATTGAGTCCAAAACTTGGGGAACAACATAATATGGTGGGAGGAGTCATTTGGTGGGTTTTGAGTGAAATCCAATGGCTAAAACTATGCAATACACCAACCACTTCATTTCAGAACGAACTTCCTACGAACTTGAATTGTCCGATTTCATGGACCAATCGATATCAGACCAAGTCCAAAACTTGGGGAACATCATAATATGGTGAGAGGAGTCATTTGGTGGGTTTTGATTGAAATCCAATGGCTAAAACTATGCAATACACCAACCACTCCATTTCATAACGAACTTCCTAGGAGCCTGAATTGTCCGATTTCGTGGACTAATCAATATCGGATGATAAGGTCATAAATTCACACATTTGCATGCCTTCTTTGCTTAGTAATTTTGTTTAGTTTCTCTTTATTTTTAGTCTCTTGCCTCTTTTTGTTTGTTTTGTAGGTTAAGACAGCAAGAGATCACATTTGATGCAATCCATGCTTGTTAAGGGCTGATTGGGATAAGAGGAATATGAGCTTAAAGAAAAACCCAATTTGGGCCACACTCCTTGTCAGTCCAGTTTCGTAGGTCATCTTGCAGGTTTCATTGCAAAAACTTACATAGGTCGGATGAGGAGACATCCTTGATAGAAGTTGTTCCAATGGGTGTCTATTATAACATATCCAAGGGCTAAAACCTAAACCCCCCAAACCCTGAACCCTAACCCTATGCAATACACCAACCACTCCATTTCAGAACGAATTTCGTCCAAACCTGAATTGTCCGATTTCATGGACCAATCTATATCGGATTGAGTCCAAAACTTGGGGAACAACAAAAAATGCTAGGAGGAGTCATTCGGTGGGTTTTGATTGAAATCCAAACTCTAAAACTACGCAATAAACCAAGCACTCCACTTCAGTACGGAATTCGTACGAACCTGAATTGTCTGATTTCATGGACCAATCTATATCGGATTGAGTCCAAAACTTGGGGAACATCAATATATGGTGGGAGGAGTCATTTGGGGGGTTTTGATTAAAATCCAATGGCTAAAACTACGCAATAAACCAAGCATCCCCTTTCAGAACAGACTTCGTACAAACTTGGATTGTCCAATTTCATGGACCAATCGATATCGGATTGAGTCCAAAACTTAGTTAACATCAAAATATGGCGCGAGGAGTCATTTGGTGGGTTTTGATTGAAATCCAATGGCTTAAAATATGCAATACACCAACCACTCCATTTCAGAATGAACTTCGTACGAACCTGAATTGTCCGATTTGTTGGACCAATCGATATCGGATTGAGTCCAAAACTTGGGGAACAACAAAATATGGTGGGAGGAGTCATTTGGTTTTTTTGAGTGAAATCCAATGGCTAAAACTTTGCAATACACCAACCACTCCATTTCAGAACGAACTTCGTACGAACCTGAATTGTCCGTTTTCATGGACCAATCGATATCGGATTGAGTCCAAAACTTGGGGAACAACAATATATGGTGGGAGGAGTCATTTGGGGGGTTTTGGTTGAAATCCAATGGCTAAAACTATGCAATACACCAACCATTCCATTTCAGAACGAACTTCTACGAACCTGAATAGTCCGATTTCATGGACCAATCGATATCGGATTGAGTCCAAAACCTGTGGAACAAATAATATGGTGGGAGGAGTCATTTGGTGGGTTTTGATTGAAATCCAATGGCTAAAACTATGCAATAAACCTACCACCCCCATTTCAGAACGACTTCTACAAACCTGAATTGTCCGATTTCATGGACCAATCGATATCGGATTGAGTCCAAAACTTGGGGAACAACAAAATATGGTGGGAGGAGTCATTTGGTTGGTTTTGAGTGAAATCCAATGGCTAAAACTATGCAATACACCAACTACTCCATTTCTGAACGAACTTGCTACGAACCTGAATAGTCCGATTTCTTGGACCAATCGATATCGGATTGAGTCCAAAACTTGGGGAACAACAAAATATGGTGGGAGGAGTCATTTGGTGGGTTTTGATTGAAATCCAATGGCTAAAACTATGCAATAAACCAACCACTCCATTTTAGAACGAACTTCTACGAACCTGAATAGTCCGATTTCATGGACCAATCGATATCGGATTGAGTCCAAAACTTGGGGAACAACAAAATATGGTGGGAGGAGTCATTTGGTTTTTTTGAGTGAAATCCAATGGCTAAAACTTTGCAATACACCAACTACTCCATTTCAGAACGAATTTCGTCCAAACCTGAATAGTCCGATTTCATGGACCAATCGATATCGGATTGAGTCCAAAACTTGGGGAACAACATAATATGGTGGGAGGAGTCATTTGGTTGGTTTTGAGTGAAATCCAATGGCTAAAACTATGCAATAAACCAACCACTCCATTTCAGAACGAACTTCCTACGAACCTGAATAGTCCGATTTCATGGACCAATCGATATCGGATTGAGTCCAAAACTTGGGGAACAACATTATATGGTGGGAGGAGTCATTTGGGGGGTTTTGAGTGAAATCAAATGGCTAAAACTATGCAATACACCAACATTCCATTTCAGAAAGAACTTCTACGAACCTGAATAGTCCGATTTCATGGACCAATCGATATCGGATTGAGTCCAAAACTGGGGGAACAACGAAAATATGGTGGGAGGAGTCATTTGGTGGGTTTTGATTGAAATCCAATGGCTAAAACTAAGCAATAAACCAACACCCCCATTTCAGAACGACTTCGAACAAACCTGAATTGTCCAATTTCATGGACCAATCGATATCGGATTGAGTCCAAAACTTGGGCAACAAAATATGTTGGGAGGAGTCATTTGGTTGGGTTTGGATTGAAATCCAATGGCAAAAACTATGCAATAAACCAACACTCCATTTCAGAACGAACTTCGTTCGATTTAATGGAACTTAGGGAACATCAAAATATGGTGTGAGGAGTCATTTGGTTGGTTTTGATTGAAATCCAATGGCCAAACTACGAAATAAACCAACCACTCCATTTCAGAACGGACTTCGAACGAACCTAAATTGTCCAATTTCATGGACCAATCGATATCGGATTGAGTCCAAAACTGGGGGAACACCAAAATGTGGTGGGAGGAGTCATTTGGTTGGTTTGAGTGAAATCCAATGGCTAAAACTATGCCATACAACCACCACTCCATTTCTGAACGAACTTCGTACGAACCTGAATTGTCCGATTTCATGGACCGATATATATCGGATTGAGTCCAAAACTTGGGGAACAACATAATATGTTGGGAGGAGTCATTTGGTTGTTTGGAGTGAAATCCAATGGCTAAAACTATGCAATACACCAACCACTCCATTTCTGAACGAACTTGCTACAAACCTGAATAGTCCGATTTCATGGACCAATCGATATCGGATTGAGTCCAAAACTTGGGGAACAACAAAAAATGGTGGGAGGAGTCATTTGGTTGTTTTTTGATTGAAATCCAATGGCTAAAACTATGCAATACACCAACCACTCCATTTCAGAACGAACTTCCTACGAACCTGAATAGTCCGATTTCATGGACCATTCGATATCGGATTGAGTCCAAAACTTGGGGAACAACAAAATATGGTGGGAGGAGTCATTTGGTGGGTTTTGATTGAAATCCAATGGCTAAAACTATGCAATAAACCAACACTCCATTTCAGAAAGCACTTCTACGAACCTGAATAGTCCGATTTCATGGACCAATCGATATCGGATTGAGTCCAAAACTTGGGGAACAACAAAATATGGTGGGAGGAGTCATTTGGTTGGTTTTGAGTGAAATCCAATGGCTAAAACTATGCAATAAACCAACCATTCCATTTCAGAACGAACTTCCTACGAACCTGAATAGTCCGATTTCATGGACCAATCGATATCGGATTGAGTCCAAAACTTGGGGAACAACAAAATATGGTGGGAGGAGTCATTTGGTGGGTTTTGATTGAAATCCAATGGCTAAAACTATGCAAAATAAACCAACCACTCCATTTCAGAACGAACTTCGAACGAACCTGAATTGTCCGATTTCATGGACCAATCGATATCGGATTGAGTCCAAAACTTGGGGAAACACCAAAATGTGGTGGGAGGAGTCATTTGGTTGGTTTTGAGTGAAATCCATTGGCTAAAACAATGCAATACACCAACCATTCCATTTCAGAACGAACTTCTACGAACCTGAATTGTCCGATTTCATGGACCAATCGATATCGGGTTGGGTCCAAAACTTGGGGAACATCAAAATATGGTGGGTGAAGTCATTTGGTGTTTTTTGAGTGAAATCCAGTGGCTAAAACTATGCAATACACCAACCACTCCATTTCAGAACGACTTCGTACGAACCTGAATTGTTCGATTTCTTGGACCAATCGATATCGGATTGAGTCCAAAACTTGGAGCATATCAAAATATGGTGGGAGGAGTCATTTGGTTGGTTTTGATTGAAATCCAATGGCTAAAACTGTGCAATACACCAACCATTCCATTTCACAACAAAGGTCATACGAACCTGAATTGTCCGATTGCATGGACCAATTGGTATCGGATTGAGTAGAAAACTTGGGGAACATCAAAATATGGTGGGATGACTCATTTGGTGGGTTTTGATTGAAATCCAATGGCTAAAACTACGCGATAAACCAAGCACTCCATTTCAGAACGGACTTCGTACGAATCTGAGTTGTCCGATTTCATGGACTAATCGATATCGGATTGAGTCCAAAACTGGGGGAACATCAAAATATGTTGGGAGGAGTCGTTTGGATTGTTTTGATTGAAATCCAATAGCTAAAACTATGCAATACACCAAGCACTCCATTTCAGAATGAACTTCATACGAACCTGAATTGTCCAATTTCATGGACCAATCGATATCGGATTGAGTCCAAAACTTGGGGAACATCAAAACATGGTGGGAGGAATCATTTGGTGGGTTTTGATTGAAATCCAACGGCTAAAACTATGCAATGCACCTAGCACTGCATTTCAGAACGAACTTCATACGAACCTGAATTGGCAGGACCCGCCCCAAATTTCCCGGAACCCGAGATTGATCCTGTGGAATGCTCGACATCACCTTGAAGTCGGGCCCGCTCACTAAACTATATCCTCTTTTTCCAAAGAGGAATAAGGGCATGAGACTTTCTTCCGAAATTTCCGCAGAGTCTCCCTTGTAAATTGAACATTCCCCAAAATTTCCACCCGCATAAAACACATTTAATATACCAATAGGCAGCACACAGAAAATATTTTCAAGCAATTCACATAAATGGCCTCCGGCCTTCTAATATTTCTCCAGCAATGTTCTTAACTCCAATTAATGCATTAAACAATGCATATAACCATCTCAAACTTATTTATAAACGCCCACTCTAATCAACATACGAGGATTTAACCTCCTAATAAGTACACCTCTCGTTCTTACCTGAATCTCAGGATCAATGACAAGGTCCGCGCCACACTCATAACATACAAAAGTAAAGTTTAACCCGCGGCTGCACCTAGTAACTTCAGGCTGCCAACGTACCCTTACTGAGGGATCAAGCCACACGTAGTTCTTTCTCTAAAACCCTTTTTCTTTAAGTCACAACTCACCAAAACCTCCCCATACGCTGGAACATCCAAAGTCACGTATGGGGCCTGTCCGCACGCCGGATAAACCTGCGACACGTGGGACCTCATCATCATATCACATATCTCCCCTCATACGTCGGGACGCACCCGGCCATGTATGGGGTCTGTCAACACGCCGACTACTCCTACGACACGTGCGACCTCAACACAATATCAATATCTCCCCTCATACGTCGGGACGCACCCAGCCACGTATGGGGTCTGTCAACACGCCGGCTACTCTTACGACACGTGCGACCTCAACACAATCACATATCTCCCCTCATACGTCGGGACGCACCCGGCCACATATGGGGTTTGTCAATATCCGGGGAGGTAAATAGGGTAGTGCGTATAGCACTCCAAACTGACATTCTATACTCTTTTATACCTTTGTGTATACACATAATTATATACATTAATTTCTAATATTGTAAACACCTTAACAACCATCTAGCATCCGATAAACCACCCCCCCCCCTCCCAATTAAAAAAATCATCATTTAATATCCTAAACCCACAATATCCACATAACTCGACTAACGGTCAAGACCTGTCTCTACGGTCATTTCAATCTTCCTACGAAGTCTCACGGACAACCCAAGGTCAAACTACCCAACCTTGGTCAAACAGGCCACGGGGCCCACGACCTCCAAATCCTGATCTGACAATTTCTATGAGTGCTACATGGTTTAGGACACACGCCCTACAAGTTTGGTCCAGATTGGACGGTCAGATCGCTCACGATCGCACGATTGGACGGTTACTAAAACCCTAACCCTAGGGTTGGCATTTTCGGAGTATCTGGGACTCCGTTTTACGATCCTTCGAATCCTACACGATCCTAGGAATACCTAGATCAACATATATTAAATTGGAGTCAATCCAACGGTCCGAACCTATCGAACCCGGATAACGCGAATAGGCGATATCCGTTCGAGACTCAAACGGTATCCAAATCGAAATCCGAGTACACCTACGCGCTCGTGAGAACTAGGAGATCATTTTAGAACCTAAAGCCGGTCCATTTTCCTAGCCCAGGCGCCGCCACACGCGCCAGCAGCGCGTGGGTGCTTTGAGTAATTTCCGGTGGCCGGAAAAACTCCAAACCGCCGGCCAAGCTCCCTATCCTAGGTGTAAAACCCCATTTGGAGTCACTTTTGTTCTTGGGCATACCCCAAAAAATGCCCGGAAATGGCCGGAATCGCTATCTCCAAACCGACTGAACCCAAGATCGAAAATCAAACAATCTAAGCTAAAAATTCAGGAAATCCTACTCAACCATCAGCTAGAGCTCGAGGAGTAGATGGATTTCCATACCTGGATCGCCAAAAATGGCTGCCGGAAGACGGAGAACGAAGCCGGCGAAATTCTGTCAAAACCGGTGCGAATCCGAGCTTTTTCCGGCGGATTTCGGCGGTGGCTGACGTTGGAAAAAGGCTGCTGGGGTGACAGCGGTTCAAACCCGACCGGTCTGGTGGCCGGTGGTGCTGCATGGTGGCGGCGAGGGCCCAAAATGGCCGTCGGTGAATAGTGCGGGGAAGGGAGAGAGCTGAGGGCATTTTTGACTTTTTATCAAAAATCCCCTTTTCAAATAATTACGATTATGACACTGAGTTTCATTCGATCGTAGCTCTCTCGTTACAACTCCGATTTGAGCCCACTACATGTTTACGAGCTAATCTCAGTACGACCTATGTAATGGTACAACTGGAATTCCCAAATTCCTTTCGAGTAAGAAAATGACTCAAATACCCCTATCCCAAGGGTAAATTCGTAATTTCACTCAAATTAATTAAAATAGGCAATAAAATTGGAGTCGGGGTGTTACATGAATAGTCCAATTTCATGGACCAATCGATATCGGATTGAGTCCAAAACTTGGGGAACATCAAAATATGGTGGGAGGAGTCATTTGGTGGGTTTTGAATGAAATCCAATGGCTAAAACTATGCAATAAACCAACATTCCATTTCAGAACGACTTCTACGAACCTGAATTGTCCGATTTCATGGACCAATCGATATCGGATTGAGTCCAAAACTTGGGGAACATCAAAATATGGTGGGAGGAGTCATTTGGTTTTTTTGAGTGAAATCCAATGGCTAAAACTATGCAATACACCAACCATTTCATTTCAGAACGAACTTCGTACGAACCTAAATTGTCCGATTTCATGGACCAATCGATATCGGATTGAGTCCAAACCTTGGGGAACATCAAAATATGGTGGGAGGAGTCATTTGGTGGGTTTTGATTGAAATCCAATGGCTAAAACTATGCAATACACCAACCATTCCATTTCAGAACGAACTTCGTACGAACCTGAATTGTCCGATTTCATGGACCAATCGATATCGGATTGAGTCCAAAACTGGGGGAACATCAAAATATGGTGGGAGGAGTCATTTGGTTGTTTTGAGTGAAATCCAATTGCTAAAACTATGCAATACACCAACCACTCCATTTCAGAACGAACTTCGTACGAACCTGAATTGTCCAATTTCATGGACCAATCGATATTGGATTGAGTCCAAAACTGGGGGAACATCAAAATATGGTGGGAGGAGTCATTTGGTTGTTTTGAGTTGAAATCCAATGGCTAAAACTATGCAATACACCAACCACTCCATTTCAGAACGAACTTCGTACAAACCTGAATTGTCCGATTTCATGGACCAATCGATATCGTATTGAGTCCAAAACTGGGGGAACATCAAAATATGGTGGGAGGAGCCATTTGGTGTTTTGAGTGAAATCCAATGGTTAAAACTATGCAATACACCAACCACTCCATTTCAGAACGAACTTCGTACGAACCTGAATTGTCCGATTTCATGGACCAATCGATATCGGATTGAGTCCAAAACTTGGGGAACAACAAAATATAGTGGGAGGAGTCATTTGGTGGTTTTGAGTGAAATCCAATGGCTAAAACTATGCAATACACCAACCACTCCATTTCAGAACGAACTTCGTACGAACCTGAATTGTCCGATTTCATGGACCAATCGATATCGGATTGAGTCCAAAACTTGGGGAACATCATAATATGGTGGGAGGAGTCATTTGGTGGGTTTTGATTGAAATCCAATGGCTAAAACTATGCAATACACCAACCATTCCATTTCAGAACGAACTTCGTACGAACCTGAATTGTCCGATTTCATGGACCAATCGATATTTGATTGAGTCCAAAACTTGGGGAACATCAAATATGGTGGGAGGAGTCATTTGGTGGGTTTTGATTGAAATCCAATGGCTAAAACTAAGCAATGCACCAAGCACTGCATTTCAGAACAAACTTCGTACGAACTTGAATTGTTTGGTTTCATGGACCAATCGATATCGGATTGAGTCCAAACCTTGGGGAACATGGTGGGAGGAGTCATTTGGTGGGTTTTGATTGAAATCCAATGGCTAAAACTATGCAATACACCAACCATTCCATTTCAGAACGAACTACGAACGAACATGAATTGTCCGATTTCTTGGACCAATTGATATCGGTTGAGTCCAAAACTTGGGGAACATCATAATATGTTAGGAAGAGTCATTTGGTGTGTTTTGAGGGAAATCCAATCTCTAAAACTATGCAATCCACCAACCCCTCCATTTCTGAACGAACTTCGTACGAACCTGAATTGTCCGATTTCATGGACCAATCGATATCAAATTGAGTCCAAAACTTGGGGAACATATAATATGGTGGAAGGAGTCATTTGGTGGTTTTGAGTGAAATCCAATCTCTAAAACTATGCAATACAACAACTAATCCATTTCAGAACAAACTTCGTAAGAACCTGAATTGTCCAATTTCATGGATCAATCGATATCGGATTGAGTCCAAAACTTGCGGCACATCATAATATGGTGGGAGGAGTCGTTTTGTGGGTTTTGATTGAAATCCAATGGCTAAAACTATGCAATACACCAAGCACTGCATTTCAGAACGAACTTCGTACGAACCTGAAATGTCCAATTTCATGGACCAATCGATATCGGTTTGAGTCCAAAAAATGGGGAACATCAAAATAAGGTGGGAGGAGTCATTTGGTGGTTTTGAGTGAAATCCAATGGATAAAAAACTATGCAATACACCAACCACTCCATTTCATAACGAACTTCGTACGAACCTGAATTGTCCGATTTCACGGACCAGTCTATATCGGATTGAGTCCAAAATTTGGGGAACATCAAATATGGTGGGAGGAGTCATTTGGTGGGTTTTGAGTGAAATCCAATGGATAAAACTATGCAATACACCAACCATTCTATTTCAGAACGAACTTCGAACGAACCTGAATTGTCCGATTTCATGGATCAGTCGATAGAGTCCAAAACTTGGGGAACATCATAATATGGTGGGAAGAGTCATTTGGTGGGTTTTGAGGGAAATCCAATGACAGGACCCGACCCAAATTCCACTTTGGAATCCGAGCCGAACCCTATTCGTGATCGACACCTGGCGGGTGCCAAGCACAATTGACTTGGTTGCCCTTTTTTTTTAAAAAAAAAAAAAAAAATTAATTTCCCTTAAATCCTAACTTCTACCGAAAATTCGGAAGTCTCCCCTGTAATTCGGAAGTCTCCCCTATACACTAACTGTTAGTATACAAAAATAAGGTGAGTGGACCCAAAAACAAAGTTTAGAAAATACATATGAACATACTAACCCCACTGTAAAAGCAATTATAAAAACTAAATCATTGTCTTCTATATATGCGTACTGAAACCAATGCACTCATATATACATATATAAATATGCCAATCATGCTCATGGTCAACATCAATCTCTTAAAAGCATTGAAATCAGTTTAAAACTACCACCTAGGTGGGGTGTACCCCTTTGTTTCCATCAATTCCTGATATCCGTCAATTCCTGATATGCCGTCAATTCCTCGTATCACCATTGGTGACACGTCCTCGCATGTCTCAGTGGCACAAAGTCAATCCGAGCCGCAACCTCGCAGGATTTAGGGGACCTTGGTCAACCTGATTCGCGTCCCCGCTCCACACGAGTCCGGGTACCACAGAACTCATGGGGAAGCTGTCAAGCATGCTGACTAAACTGAAGGAAACTGATAAAATCCGAAGGCAACCTGGATGTCCGTGGACATCATCATATCCGAAGGCAACATCTGTATATCTGGGTACCTAGGGTGGCTTAGAAAGTAACAATAATAGTAATAAGCAAAGTTTTTGAAAGATCTTATAAATAATTGAATTTCTGTTAAGGCTGGATTCTGCTGCCATTTATCTGATGTTTAACTAAAATTCTCTTTCTCTATATCCCTAGAGGATATTCCACTCGGCAGCATGCAAATCATAATATTTAAAAGCATGTCTCACTAATAAAACACTAGTCTTTGAATAAAACTTATTCAAGATCAAATACTGAAACTAAATTGCATAAATTCATTTATGACAACAAAGAGTCCACTCACGGCTGGTCCGAGCTCGCTGGACCTTTTAAAGTTCCCTCCTGCGAGTCAACTGGTGCCTGAGTGCCTGATTCAAATACCATAATAAAATATATTAATAAAACTGCTCGGTATAAATATTTAAATAAAACCCTGACCCCCGGCTTCTAGAAGTGCGTGCATCAATTTAAAGTTATTCATATGCCCACATTACGTTCCTTTAATCCTAGGACATTCGTCCCGTGGATCTGGTTTCGATCGGACGATTAGATTCGTCACGATTTCGGAGTATCCGGAACTCCGATTCATGATCCGTTGAATCCTACACAATCCTGGCAAGGTCTAGATTAACATATCTGAAAGTGATCACGACGCAACGGTTCGAAACCATTGAACCCGAATAACGCACACTATGTAAAAGTCCGCTTAACACTCGAACGACGTCCGAATTGAGATCCTTGAATTTCTACACACTCGTGAGAATACGAGGATCATTTTGAAACTGAGAGTGGTCCCCTACAGACTGCCCACGCGCTGGCAGCTTAGGTGGCTTGAGCAATTTCCGGTGGCCGGAAAAACTCCAAACGGCCGGCCCAAACTCCTAACTTAGGTAAAACACCCAATTTGGAACCACTTTTGTTCTTGGACCAACACCAAAAAGTGGCCGGAATCCTACCCTCAAAACCGGCTGAAACTTAAGTTGAGAATCAAACGATCTACGCTTGAAATTTCTAAAATCCTACCCAACCAGCAGCTAAGTCATGAAAAATGGGTAGGAATCCATACCTTGATCGTCCGATTTGGTAGCCGGACGACGGAGATCGAAAGCTTGGAAATTCTGTCAAAACCGGCAACTTCCTTTGAGTTTTCCGGCGGTTTCGCTGCGGCTGGCGTCGGACTAGGCTGGGTTAGGTAGAGGACATCGATACGAAACTTTTGCAACAAATTTCACTCAAAATGGATACCGGATGGCAACGAAATCATCACTTGAAGGTGAGTGTGTGCGGAGAGAGAGAGAGAGAAAACTAGAAATCTGGTTTCTCTCGCGAGGAAGAAGGAGAAATAGAGACCTGGTTACTGCAGTGATACTGTAGCACCAACAAACTTTAAAATTCCCACTACGTCCTTTTGGTTTCTAGACCTTTCCTCCTTCGTTACAGCTCAGAATCGAGCATGCCGCATGTCTACGAACTCGTTTCATCGCGCTCTACGCAACGGTGCAAACGAGATTCCCAGATTCTTTTCCAGTCAAAAAGTCAACTTCTCAATTACTAAAATAGTCTAAGAACAAAAGTGTCATTTTCCCTTAATAAACTAATAGTTAAATATTAATTAAGGTTTGGGTTATTACAATCTCCCCCTCTTATAAAAATTTCATCCTCGAAATTTACGTACCTGTCACTCGAAGAGGTAAGGGTACTGTTCCCGCATTTGGTCCTCGGGTTCCCATGTAGCCTCTTCCACAGTATGACTTCTCTACAAGACCTTCACAAGAAGGATCTCTCTCGATCGTAACAGTTGCATCTTCCAATCCAAAATCTGAACTAGTTGCTCCACATAAGTCAAATCTTCTTGCAACTCTATTGGTCGTTCTTCCAAGACATGAGAAGGATCAGACATATACTTTCGAAGCATTGAAACATGAAACACATCGTGTAACCGGGAAAGATCTGAAGGCAAAGCAAGCCTGTAAGCTACTGGGCCAACACGCTCCACTATCTTATAAGGCCCAATATAGCGAGGACTTAGTTTTCCCCGCTTTCCAAATCTCATTATGCCCTTCCAAAGTGATAACTTCGGAAATACCCAATCACCAACCTTAAACTGAAGGTCTTTCCTTCTATTGTCCGCATAACTCTTCTGTCGGTCTTGGGCTGCCTTGAGTCGTTCTCTAATTATTTTCACCTGTTCCTTTGTCCGTTCAACATCATCGGACACCTCCAATCTGTTCTCACCCACTTCATCCCAATAGAATGGAGTTCTACATTGTTTCCCATACAAGGCATCATATGGGGACATCTTAATACTCGCCTGGTAACTATTATTATAGGCAAATTCCATAAGTGGCAACTTCTCATCCCAGTCACCCCGGAACTGCAGTGCGCAAGCTCTCAGCATGTCTTCTAAAGTCTGGATTATCCTCTCAGATTGACCATCTGTCTGGGGGTGAAATGCAGTACTAAACCGCAATTGAGTTCCAAAAGCTTCATTTAACCTCGCCCAAAAACGGGAAGTAAACCGTGGATCTCTATCTGAAATAATAGATACTGGCACTCCATGAAGTCTCACTATCTCATCTATGAAGATCTTGGCCAACTTATTTAGGGTGTAGTTTGCTCTCACTGGTAGAAAATGAGCGGATTTAGTGAGTCGATCCACGATTACCCAAACTCCATCATGCTTATTTTGTGTTCGGGGAAGCTTGAACACGAAATCCATGGTAATATGCTCCCATTTCCATTCAGGAATTGGAAGTGGTTGCAACAACCCTGATGGTTTCTGCCGTTCAGCTTTCATTTGCTGGCAAATTAAGCACTTATTGACATATTCTGCTATCTCTTTCTTCATAAAAGGCCACCCGTAATGCTCTCTCAAGGTATGATACATCTTAGTGCTTCCAGGATGCATTGCAAAAGCTGAACTATGAGCCTCCTCAAGAATTTCCCTTTTTAAGGCTTGATCATTAGGGACATATAGCCTGGTTCCCACCATTAAAGCTCCATCATTTCTTACTGAACAGTCATTTCTGTCACCATTCTCCACCTCTAATCGCAATGTGCAAATCAAAGGATCCTGGGATTGGGCGGCGACAATTAGCTCCACTAGTACTGGTCTCACATGGAGAGTAGCTAACAATGCTCCCTGATCATCCACACTTAGTTCAACTCTGAGCTTCCTCATCTCCACCATAATTGGCACATATCTCCCTCTGAAATAAGCTATAGATCTTGGGGATTTTCTGCTGAGTGCATCAGCTACAACATTAGCTCTTCCCGGATGATGCTAATAGTACAATCATAATCTTTAATCAACTCTAGCCATCTTCTTTGCCTCAAATTCAGCTCCTTTTGAGTGAATAAGTACTTTAAACTTTTGTGATCTGTAAAAATCCAGCAAGTTTCTCCATAAAGATAGTGTCACCAAATCTTCAAGGTAAAAACCACTGCAGCTAACTCCAAATCATGAACAGGGTAATTCAACTCATGCTTCTTAAGTTGCCTAGAAGCATAAGCGATCACCCTACCATGCTGCCTTAGCACACAACCAAGTCCCTGTTGGGATGCATCATTGTAGATAACGAAGTTCCCGCTATCATCTTGAAGTGCTAAAACCGGAGCAGTGGTCAACCTGGTCTTGAGTTCATTGAAGCTCTCCTCACACTCATCTGACCATTCAAACTTCAATCATTTCCTTGTCAAACGAGTAAAAGGCGCTGCTATAGCAGAAAACCCTTCCACGAAAACTCCGTACCTCCGTAACACTAGTTGGTTGTGGGCAGTTCACTACTGCCTCAATCTTCTGGGGATCAACATAAATACCCTCTGCAGAGATCACATGCCCCAAGAAACTAACTCTGTCCAACCAGAACTGGCATTTACTCAATTTGGCATACAACTGCCTCCTCCTCAAAGTCTTCAGCACAATTTCCAAATGTTTCATGTGTGCCTTCTGACTCTTGGAATACACCAGAATGTCGTCTATGAACACAATCACAAAACGATCCAAGTAACGTCGGAACACCCTGTTCATGAGATCCATAAACGCAGTGGGCGCATTCGTCAACCCAAATGGCATCACCAAGAACTCATAGTGCCCATATCTCGTTCGAAAAGCTGTCTTAGGCACATCCTCTTCTCTAATCCGTAACTGATGATACCCAGATCTTAGATCAATCTTAGGGAATACCTTGGCACCCTTTAACTGGTCGAACAAATCATCAATGCGAGGCAAAGGATACTTATTTCGCACTGTGACCTTGTTCAACTGTCTGTAGTCAATACATAACCTCATGGTTCCATCCTTCTTCTTAACAAATAACACTGGAGCGCCCCAAGGTGAAAAACTAGGTCGGATGAAACCTTTATCTACCATCTCCTGCAACTGAGTCTTTAATTCCCTCAACTCTGCTGGTGCCATTCTATATGGTGCTTGAGAGATAGGATTCGTTCCTGGAACGAGCTCAATGGTGAACTCGATCTCCCGGTGAGGAGGTAGCCAGGAAGATCCTCAGGGAATACATCCGGAAACTCTTGTACCACTGGAACATCTTCCAATCTCAGCCCTTTATCTCTGGTATCAATCACATGTGCTAAATATCCTGAGCACCCTTTTCTGAGCAACCGTTTGGCCGTCACAGCTGAGATGAGGCAAGATGGAAGCACTCTGCGCTCGCCATAAAATGTCACTTCAGGTCGTCCGGAACTATGAAAAACAACCTCTTTTTAGAAACAATCTACTAAGAGATGATGTCTGGCTAACCAATCCATCCCTAGAATGACATCCAAGTCAACCATTTCCAAGGGAATCAAATCTGCCTCCAGAAATACATCTCCCACTAACACTATACTATCTCGATACACCGTACCAACCTTAAAAATTTCTCCTGTAGGCACAGAGATCACTAGTTCGTTCCGTAAGGCTGAAAGTCTTACATTAGCATTGTGGGCGAAACTAGGTGTAACAAAGGAATGCGTAGCCCCAGGGTCAATCAAAACTCTAGTAGGAACTCCAAAAACTGGTAAAATACCTGTGATCACGTCGGGTGACGCCTGCGATTCCTGCTGGCACATACTGTACACCCTGCCTGTGGCTCTGGAACATCCACCACGTCCCCTCTGTAGACTGCCACCTCTGCTAGCAACACTGGTTTGGGCCCCAGCACTAGACGAGGCCCCTCCAAAAATACCACCTCTGCCTGTGGCCATGAGTCGATGCAACTGTAGTCTCTCCACCCTGTAGAAACATTGGGCACTCCCTCAGAAAATGTCCAGGCTAACCGCAGTGGTAACACCCAGTGGTGCCCTATCGGCAAGTCCCAGAATGGTACCTACCACACTAAGCACACTGAGTACAATTCTTCCTGCCAGTACCTCTGGTTGAACTGCCCCTGGAGTGGCTCCCAGAACTACCACTCTGATTGGAACCTCCGCTAGAACTGGCTCCGAGTCCGAAACCTCCATAACTACGGCCACTAGATGACCCCAAGCTATAACTGCCTCTCTTGGACGACCCCTGACCAGGACCACCCATGTCAAATTGTCTCCTGCGAGGGTCACCCCGCGCTCTGACCATCATCTGACTGCTCTCTATCAGCGAAGCAGACATCACCAAATCCCCAAAGTTAGTCAGCCGCTGACTAATCACAATGTCTCAGATGGAGGCCTTCAACCCTCTGGTAAATAACTGGCATTTCTTATTCCCGTCCTCAACTAATGGAAGGCAGTACTTAGACAACTCATTGAACTTTTTCTCATACTCAAGTACTGTCATCGCTCCCTGTTCCAGCTGCAGAAACTCTTACATTTTCAAATTCTGGTAAGCCAGTGGATAATACTGACTATCAAATGCGGCTCGAAATAATTGCCAAGTGATGGCCGATGGATCCCGATATCTCCTTTTAACTGATTCCCACCAATGTCTAGCATTTCTGACCAAAAAGAATGTGCCTAGGGCTACTCTGTGATTCTGGGGAACCCTCATCACTTCCATGATTCGCTCCATCCTTTCTATCCATTCCTCAGCCACTGTTGGATCACCATCACCATCAAAATCTGTGCCCCTATTCTCTTAGCTTGATCAGCATATCCCAGGGAGGGATCTCGGGTCTGCTCGATCCTGGATAGAGCCTGAGTCAACAACTCTAAAGTCTGCTGGAAGTTGGGATCTAACGGCATAGTGGGCACGGTCGGAGCAGCCCTGATGGACCTCCAACAAAATACTGCTCTACCGATTCTGGCACCGGTGTAGGAATGGGGATTTCCTCTTGCTCGGGCAGGGGATCCTGTCCCCTAACTCGGGACGATTGTCTGGTCCCTCTACGGAAGCCACCTCACTTAGGGCCCATGCTTACTATCACAAGAAACAGATGTTCAGTAAAATGGAATACACGAAGTGCGGAGTCTACAGGAAGTTAAACCTAATGCTCTGATACCAAGTTGACAGGACCCGACCCAAATTCCACTTTGGAATCCGAGCTGAACCCTGTTCGTGATCGACACCTGGCGGGTGCCGAGCACAATTGACTTGGTTGCCCTTTTTTTGATTAGGAACTTAATTCCCTTAAATCCTGACTTCTACCGAAAATTCGGCAGAGTCTCCCCTATAAGTACTCGTGGCATTCCAAATCTTGCAAATATGTTAGTTTTAATAAAATCTGCAACCACTTTGGAATCATTGATACGGGTCGCTTTTGCTTCCACCCATTTCGAAACATAATCCACAGCAAGTAAGATATAATTAAAACCATGTGAAGAAGGAAAAGGGCCCACGAAATCAATACCCCAAACATCAAAAATCTCAACAGAAAAGATAGGGGTTTGCGGCATTTGATCTTTTGCACCTATATTGCCCGTTCTTTGACAACGATCACAAGTCATACAAAAAGTTCTAGCATCCTTAAAGATAGTAGGCCAATAAAATCCACATTCTAAAACCTTAAGTGCTGTGCGTTGTGTACCAAAGTGACCCCCACATGCATAAGTGTGACAGAAGGTTAAGATTGAATTAAACTTAGAATCATCCACACATCTACGAATAATTTGATCAGGGCAATATTTCCACAAATAAGGGTCATCCCACACATAAAACCGTGCAATTTTTTTAAGTTTATCGCGTTGGTGCCTAGTTATGGTGCTTGGAACTTGTTTAGACACAATATAATTCACAATATCAGCATACCATGGCTCACTTACCTCAATGGTCAACAATTGTTCATCTGGGAATGCCTCTGGAATAGGTAGAAGGTCTTCTTCATGTACCAAACGGCTCAAGTGGTCAGCCACTACATTTTCACATCCTCTTTTGTCCCTAATTTCCACATCAAACTCCTGAAGAAGAAGCATCCAGAGAATAAGCCTTGGTTTGGCTTCTTTCTTTGTGAGTAAGTACTTCAAAGCTGCATGGTCAGAGTAAATTATAACTTTAGTACCAACAAGTAAATAAGAACGAAACTTATCTAAAGCAAACACAACAACAAGAAGTTCTTTTTCAGTGGTGGAGTAATTCAATTGAGCATCATTCAAGGTTCGAGATGCGTAGTAGATGACTTGTGGCTTCTTGTCCTTCCGTTGTCCCAAAACAGCCCCTAAAGCATAATCTGAAGCATCACACATAAGCTCAAAGGAAGGCTCCAATCTGGTGGAACAATGATAGGTGCCGAAGTTAACAATTCTTTGAGGTGATTGAACGCCTTCTCACATTCGTCATCAAACACAAACGGCACATCCTTTTGTAGAAGTCGGCACAAGGGTGTTGAAATCTTCGAGAAATCTTTGATAAAACGTCTATAGAATCTTGCATGTCCAAGGAAAGAACGAACCTCTCTCACCGAAGTGGGAGAGGGTAAGTGGCGTACAAGACCTATTTTTGATTTATCAACTTCAATTCCCTTTTCTGAAACTATATGTCTTAAAACTATGCCTTGTTTTACCATGAAGTGACATTTTTCCCAATTTAAAACAAGGTTGGTTTCAATGCAACGTTTTAATATCAACGTGAGATTAGTTAAACAGCCATCAAAAGAGTCACCAAAGACACTAAAATCATCCATGAAAACCTCAATAATCTTCTCAACGAAATCGGAAAAGATACTTACCATGCATCTTTGAAAGGTGGCTGGTGCATTACATAAACCAAATGGCATTCGTCGATAAGCAAAAGTACCAAACGGACAAGTAAAAGTAGTCTTTTCTTGGTCATCTGGGGCTATAACAATCTGATTATATCCCGAATAGCCATCAAGAAAGCAATAAAAAGAATGACCGGCTAACCTTTCAAGCATTTGATCAATGAACGGCAAAGGGAAGTGATCTTTCCTTGTGGTGGCGTTAAGCTTCCTATAATCAATGCAAACTCTCCAACCTGTTTGGATACGAGTGGGGACAAGTTCATTCTCTTCATTTTTTACCACAGTAACTACTGATTTCTTTGGTACAACTTGAACCGGTGAAACCCAACGACTATCCGAAATTGGGTAAATGACCCCACAATCAAGAAGCTTAATGATCTCCTTTTTCACAACTTCCATCATTGGAGGGTTGAGTCGGCGTTGAGCCTCTCGAGTTGGTTTAGCCCCCTCCTCTGGAAGTATGCGATGCATGCATGTTGTAGGACTAAGTCCCTTGATTTCGGCTAAAGTCCATCCAATGGCTGTTTTTTACTCTTGCAACACCCGAACTAGTTTTTCCTCCTCCACTGCCATGAGTGATGAAGAGATTATGACGGGCAAAGTCTCTTTATCTCCCAAGAAGACATACTTCAAATGATTCGGTAACGGTTTAAGCTCGAGAGTGGGTGCCTGAATCACCGAAGGTAACAACTTGTTAGTAGAAATGGGAATTGGGATTGGGATTGGAGACTTACCAACATATTGTGGCAGTGACTCAAGGGTAGCCACCATCTCGCCAATTTCTTCATGATTACGTTCGGCCCCATTTTTTATGAGTTCAATTCCTTGAACAATGGTGGTTTCAAGGACATCCCTATCTAGGTATTCGAGATATTCCTGCGCCAAAGAATCAAATGCATCAATAGAGAAACACGAGTGATCATCAACAGGGTACCTTATAGCTTCAGAAATATTGAAATCAATGATATCGCCATCAAATTCCATTGTCAACGTCCCCTTGAACACATCGATCTTGGTTCGGGCTGTTTTCATGAAAGGTCATCCAAGTAAGATTGGCAATGGTGTAGAATGGGCCGAATCCTCCATCTCAAGCACATAAAAATCTGCTGGAAATATCAAGTGGTTAACCTGCACCAAAACATCTTCCAAAACTCCTTTCGGATATGTATTAGAACAATCGGCTAATTAAATTATAACGCCATCATTTTTAAGCTCTCCTAAGTTCATAGATGCATAAATAGAGTATGGCATGACATTAATGGAAGCACCTAAATCTAACATGGCATGTTCAAACTTGGTGTTACCAATAACACAAGGGATTGTGAAACTACCTGGATCTTTGCATTTAGGTGGCAGTTTTCATTGCAAAATTGCGAAAACATTCTCACTTACCCTTACCACTTCTTTGTTTGAAATCCTCCTCCTTGTTGTACAAAGCTCTTTCAAGAATTTAGCATACCTTGGCACTTGCTTTATTGCGTCAAGAAGTGGGATATTAACTTGTACCTTCCTGAAAGTCTCTAAGATGTCTTTTCATTCTCTTCTTTCTTAGATTGCATAAACCTGCGAGGGAAAGGCACATTTGGTGGGATAGGGTTAGAATAAGTTGAATTTGGAACAACCTTACCTGAGTTTGGTTGTGTAGGAGCTTTGGGGGACTGCAGCAAGGGTTGTTCCTCCCTTGTCGTGGCTTTGTCCACCTCCTTCTCTTTGAGCAGCAACTTTTCGTTCTCTTTTGAGCTTTGTTTGGACATTTTGGGATTAGTTCCAATCTCTTTACCACTCCTCAAGATGATAGCTTTAGCCGTCTCAAAACCTCCTTTTGGATTGACAATGGTTGAGCTAGGTAGTTTGCCTTCTTCTCTAAACTGTCCCATGAATTTCGCCATCTGCCCAATTTGCTTCTTCACTTCGCTCATCTCTTTGGCTTGATTTTGTAAACCCTGAGTCAAAGAAGTTAGTACTTGAAGCATTTTATCATTATCCAATGGCGAACCTGAATTTGATTGGGCAGTTTGTGGTTGATGTTGTGCTGGTGCGAACGGCCTTTGATAGAGCCCCGGAGGTGGCTGTCTATATCCGCCTTGTTGTTGTTGAGGCTCCCTCCACTTCAAATTTGGATGATCTCTCCAGCCCGGATTGTAGGTGTTTGAAAATGGGTCATACCTAGGTTGATTTTGGCCTTGATAACCTACGGCATTGGCACTTTCCCATCCCCCATTCTCTATTAATTGAGGACATTGATCAGTGGGGTGTCCATGCATAGAGCACACGCTACAAGTGGCTGTACTTTGCACTTTGGATCCTTCAACAACTTGCGAAATAAGAGTAGAGAGATTAGCCATTTGAGATTGAAGTTCCGAAATAGCACTTACCTCATTAACTGGACTTGGCCGTGTATGATCTCTCCCTCCAACTCCTTCGTATTGTTGTGCATTCAAAGCTCGGTTTGCTATTAAGATCTTCGCAGCAACTGGTGTTTTGTCAACCAAAGCACCTCCCGCTGAAGCATCAAACATTTGTCTCTCCAATGGAAGTAGTCCTTCATAGAAATATTGAATTAAAAGCTCTTCCTTCATTTAATGTTGTGGGCAGGATGCAACTAACGTCTTAAAACGCTCATAGTACCCTGGAAAGGATTCTCCCGGGCCTTGTTGAATTCCACTAATTTTCTTCCTCAAAAGAATGACTCTTGAAGTTGGGAAGAATTTCTCTAAGAATGCTTTCTTCATACTTTCCCAAGAAGTAACGGTTCCAGGTGCTAGTTCATAGAGCCAATCTTTAGCCTTGTCCATAAGAGAGAATGGGAAGGCTTTCATCTTCAAAATATTCCCATCCACGTTAATGGGTGTCATACTTGAACATACTACTTCAAATTCCTTCAAATGCTTGTTTGGATCTTCCATGGACAGCCCATGGTATTTGGGAATGTGATGTAGCAAACTCGACTTCAATTCAAACTCATCGGTCTTACCTACAGCTGCCCTAGGGTATTGAATGCAAAGAGGGATTGCAGTGTCCAATCCAGAGGCTGAAAGTTCCTTGATTGTTCAATTGTCTACAGCCATGTCTTGTTCCTCTTCCAAGTCCACTTCAGCTTCAGATTCAGGTTCGGAACTAGAATTAGAGGGATTGAGTTCTGGCTGCTTCCTCTTCCTTCTTAAAGTTCGTTCGAAATCGTCGTCAAAGTCCAATATGTGCGCACGAACAGGGTGTGAACTTCGAGTCATAAACTAGTACCTAAAACAAAGAAAACAAAGAAAACAAAACAAAACAAAATCAGAAACACAAGAAAAACGAAAACAAACGGAAGATTAGCAATTTTACCAATCCCCGGCAACGGCGCCAAAATTTGGCGTGAGAAATAACTAACGCACAAATTAAACCCTATAAATCATGCAATCGTAGTACGAGTAAGTAGGGATTGTTCTATTCCGGGGATTAGGAGGGATGCTAATCAACACAAATTAAACTTATTAAATTGGAAACTAAGTTAAGGGAACAATGATTGGGGGAATTCTGACGATTTAGACTAAAGTAAGACTGACAGCAGCAAACAACTAAGTTGTGAATGAAATATGGATTAAGGGATAGCTAGAGGATTCTTCTCCACACATGGAACATATGCACACAAATCGATCTCCAGTTACTCTTTCTATAAAGTATGAATGACAAAGCCCCAAATTAATTGTGAATGCACTAATTAACTTTCAGATTTTCCTAAGTTCATTGAATTGGACTCAGCGACGCAATCAAATTATCCTTATCAAGTTCCCTATATGAACAGCATGATAGAGATACATATCAAAGATCATTAAGTTCTATGAAAATCATAAGCCTTGACAAGGCATTTGTAACTATGAAAAGCATGATACTCCTGCCAGGAATTTACTTAACGCAATCTTGACTAGTGACTTTTACTACTTGTGAAAATAAGTTCATAACGATTAGGTGAAATTCCTTTATATTCTAGCATCAAATCCCTGCATGCAAACTAAGTATGCATCCTTAATAAACATACAAGAATAAGTTCTCAATAAAACAGAAAAGTAAATCACATGCATACTTTACGAAACCATAACTGGGAGTAATCAATTCATATAAAACATATGTCCATGGCTTCGAATTCACCTCTAACTAAGAAGAAATTCAATCACACATGTTCATAATAATTGAAAAGCAATCTAGAATAAACATTTGAACTAATCAAGGGAAGAACTCTGAAAAACCCAATGGATGCAGCAGGTTCCGGCTCCAAGTTCTTCTTCTCCCTTTCTCCTTTCTTGCTACGGCACCAAAAGAACTCCCTTCTCCTGCGGCAACCCCTCCTTTATATATGTGGTAGATCTAGGGTAAAAGGGCCTAGCAGAAACCCACGAAATTAGGGTTTTGTTTGGCAGATTTCTTTAGGAATTATAGGGCCCAGCAGAAACCCATGAAATTAGGGTTTTAGGTTTCCTAATCTGAAATTAATCCCCCCCTTTTCCAGCTGGAATTTAGGTCGAATAGGATTAGGATAAGGTAAAATAAAATAAAATCAGTTAGGGTTTTTTACTTCCCAGAAGCTTATTCTTGAATTAATTTCCCCATCTTTTTAGCACATTCCTAGCCTCTTCGAACTTCAAAAACGTCCATCCATCTTGGCCCATGCATATGCTATCCATTCCAAGTCCAAAACTGCTCTAAAATGCTCCAAAATGCCCTTTCTTGCCAATCTTGCCATCTGGACCTACAATAGTACGAAAATAAGCTAAATCACTCTAATAAATGGGAATTAACAAAGTAAATGCAAAGAAATAAGATAGCAAAGTCTCATAAATATGCTCCTATCATCTACCGGTTCTGGCACCGGTGTAGGAATGGGGATTTCCTCTTGCTCGGGCAGGGGATCCTGTCCCCTAACTCGGGACGACTGTCTGGTCCCTCTACGGAAGCCACCTCGTTCAGGGCCCATGCTTACTGTCACAAGAAACAGATGTTCAGTAAAATGGAATACACGAAGTACGGAGTCTATAGGAAGTTAAACCTAATGCTCTGATACCAAGTTGACAGGATCCGACCCAAATTCCACTTTGGAATCCGATCCGAACCCTGTTCGTGATCGACACCTGGCGGGTGCCGAACACAATTGACTTGGTTGCCCTTTTTTTGATTAGGAACTTAATTCCCTTAAATCCTGACTTCTATCGAAAATTCGGTAGAGTCTCCCCTGTAAATCGAACGTTCCCAAAATGTACACCTGTCAACAAGCACTTAAATATATACACCAACTGCCAGTATACAAAAATAAGTATGTTCCAACAGTTAAATACGTTCCAGGGCAATATCAAAGCAACTATACAGATTTATTTACGAATGAGGTAACCGCTAGTGCACCAAGGAATCCTACATCAAAATGTTGAAGAGCGGGAAGCGGGAAATGCCCTGTGGTGGCTCTCGGATGCACGTCTACAGCCTGGGGGCGCAAAACATTAAAAAGGTGAGTGGACCCAAAAACAAAGTTTAGAAAATATATATGAGTGGACCCCACTGTAAAAGCAGTTATAAAAACTAAATCATTGTCTTCTGTATATGCGTACTGAAACCAATGCACTCATATATACATATATAAATATGCCAATCATGCTCATGGTCAACATCAATCTCTTAAAAGCATTGAAATCAGTTTAAAACTACCACCTAGGTGTACCCTTTTGTTTCCGTCAATTCCACATATGCCGTCAATTCCCTCGTATCACCATTGGTGACACGTCCTCGCAGGTCTCAGTGGCACAAAGTCAATCCGAGCCGCAACCTCGCAAGATTCAAGGGACCTTGGTCAACCTAATCCGCGTCCTCGCTCCACACGAGTCCGGGTACCATAGAACTCGTTAGGCAGCTGTCAAGCATGCTGACTAAACCGAAGGCAACTGATAAAATCCGAAGGCAACCTGGATGTCCGTGGACATCATCATATCCGAAGGCAACATCTGTATATCTGGGTACCTAGGGTGGCATAAAAAGTAACAATAATAGTAATAAGCAAAGTTTTTGAAAGATCTTATAAATAATTGAATTTCTGTTAAGGCTAGACTCTGCTGCCATTTATCTGATGTTTAACTAAAATTCTCTTTCTCTATATCCCTAAAGGATATTCCACTCGGCAGCATGCAAATCATAATATTTAAAAGCATGTCTCACTAATAAAACACTAGTCTTTGAATAAAACTTATTCAAGATCAAATACTGAAACTAAATTGCATAAATTCATTTATGAAAACAAAGAGTCCACTCACGGTTGGTCCGAGCTCGTTGGACCTTTGGAAGGTACCTCCTGCGGGTCAACTGGTGCCCGAGTGCCTGATTCAAATACCATAATAAAATATATTAATAAAACTGCTCAGTATAAATATTTAAATAAAACCCTGACCCGCGGCTTCTAGAAGTGCGTGCATCAATTTAAAGTTATTCATATGCCCCCATTACGTTCCTTTAATCCTAGGACATTCGTCCCATGAATCTGGTTTCGATCGGACGATTAGATTTGTCACGATCACACGATCGACGATTCTAAATCTTTAACCCTAGGGTTCGCGATTTCGGAGTATCCGAGACTCCGATTCATGATCCGTCGAATCCTACACAATCCTAGCAAGGTCTAGATTAACATATCTGAAAGTGATCACGACCGAACGGTTCGAAACTATTGAACCCGGATAACGTACACTATGTAAAAAGTCCGCTTAACACTCAAACGACGTCCGAATTGAGATCCGCGAATTTCTACACGCTCGTGAGAGTGGTCCCCTCCAGACTGCCCATGCGCCGCCACACGCGCTGGCAGCTTGGGTGGCTTGAGAAATTTCCGGTGGCCCGAAAAACTCCAAACTGCCGGCCCAAATTCCTAACTTAGGTAAAACACCCAATTTGAACCACTTTTGTTCTTGGACCAACCCCAAAAAGTGGCCGAAAGTGGCCGGAATCCTACCCTCAAAACTGGCTGAAACTTAAGTTGAGACTCGAACGATCTACGCTTGAAAATTCTAAAATCCTACCCAACCAGCAGCTAAGTCACGAAAAATAGGTAGGAATCCATACCTTAATCATCCGATTTGGTAGATGGACGACGGAGATCGAAAGCTTGGAAATTCTGTCAAAACTGGCAACTTCCTTCGAGTTTTCCGGCGGTTTTGCTGTGGCTGGCGTCGGAACTGCGTTACGTAGAGGACATCGATACGAAACTTTTGCAACAAATTTCACTCAAAACGGATACCGGATGGCGACGAAATCATCACTTGAAGGTGAGTGTGTGCGGAGAGAGAGAGAGAGAGAAAACCAGAAATCTGGTTTCTCTCGCGAGGAAGAAGGAGAAATAGAGACCCGGTTACTGTAGCGATACTGTAGCACCGACAAACTTTAAAATTCCCACTACGTCCTTTTGGTTTCTAGACCTTTCCTCCTTCGTTACAGCTCAGAACATGTCTACGAACTCGTTTCGTCGCGCTCTACGCAACGGTGCAAATGAGATTCCCAGATTCTTTTCCGATCAAAAAGTCAACTTCTCAATTACTAAAATAGTCTAAGGGCAAAAGTGTCATTTTCCCTTAATAAACTAATAGTTAAATATTAATTAAGGTTTGAGGTATTACATCCAATCTCTAGAACTATGCAATCCACCAATCCCTCCATTTCTGAACGAACATCGTACGAACCTGAATTGTTCGATTTGATGGACCAATCGATATCAGACTGAGTCCAAAACTTGGGGAACATCAAAATACAGTGGAAGGAGCCATTTGGTGGGTTTTGATTGAAATCCAATGGCTACGAATTTGCAATACACCAAGCACTCCATACCAGAACGAATTTCGTACGAACCTGAATTGGTCGATTTCATGGATCAGTCGATATCGGGTTGAGTCCAAAAGTTGGGGAACAACAAAATATGGTGGGAGGAGTCATTTGGCTGGTTTTGAGTGAAATCCAATCTCTAGAACTACGCAATACACCAACTAATACATTTCAGAACGAAATTTGTACGAACCTGAATTGTACGATTTCATGGACCAATCGATATGTGATTGAGTCCAAACATCATAATATGGTGGGAGGAGACTTTTGAGTCGAAAATTTGGGGAACATCAAAATATGGTGGGAGGAGTCAATTGGTTGTTTTGATTGAAATCCAATGGCTAAAACTATGCAACAAACCAACATTCCATTTCAGAACGAACTTCGTACGAACCTGAATTGTCCGATTTCATGGACCAATCGACATCGTATTGAGTCCAAAACTTGGGGAACAACATAATATGTTGGGAGGAGTCATTTGGTGGGTTTTGATTGAAATCCAATGGCTAAAACTATGCAATACACCAAGCACTCCATTTCAAAACGAACTTCGTACGAACCTGAATTGTCCAATTTCATGGACCAACTGATATCGGATTGTGTCCAAAACTTGGGGAACATCATAATATGTTGGGAGGAGTCATTTGGTGGGTTTTTATTAAAATCCAATGGCTAAAACTATGCAATACACCAACTCCATTTCAGAACGAACTTCGTACGAACCTGAATAGTCCGATTTCATGGACCTCTCGATATCGGATTGAGTCCAAAACTTGGGAACAACATAATATGGTGGGAAGAGTCATTTGGTGGGTTTTGATTGAAATCCATTGGCTAAAACTATGCAATACACCAACATTCCATTTCGGAACGAACTTCCTACGAACCTGAATTGTCCGATTTCATGGACCAATCGATATCGGATTAAGTCCAAAACTTGGGGAACATCATAACATGGGGGAGGAGTCATTTGGTGGTTTTGAGTGAAATCCAACGGCTAAAACTATGCAATACACCAACCACTTCATTTCAGAACAAACTTCCTACGAATTTGAGTTGTCCGATTTCGTGGACCAATCGATATCGGATCGAGTCCAAAACTTGGGGAACACCATAATATGGTGGGACGAGTCATTCGGTCGGTTTTGAATGAAATCCAATCTCTAGAACTATGTAATACCCCAACCACTCCATTTCAGAACGCACTTCCTACGAACCTGAATTCTCCGATTTCATGGACCAATCGATATCGGATCGAGTCCAAAACTTGGGGAATATCATGACATGGGGCGAGGAGTCATTTAGTGGATTTTGAGTGAAATCCAACGGCTAAAACTCTGCAATACACCAACCACTCCATTTCATAATAAACTTCCTATGAACCTGAATTGTTAGATCTCATGGACCAATCGATATCGGATTGAGTCCAAAACTTGGGGAACATCATAAGATGGTGGGACGAGTCATTTGGTGTATTTTGAGTGAAATCCAATGGCTAAAAGTATGAAATACACCAAACACTCCATTTCAAAACGGACTTCCGACAAACCTGAATTGTCCAATTTTGTGGACCAATCGATATCTGATCGAGTCCAAAACTTGGGGAATATCATAATATGGTGGGACGAGTCATTTGGTTGGTTTTGAGTGAAATCCAATGGCTAAAACTCTGCAATACACCGACCACTCTATTTAAGAACGAACTTCCTACGAACTTGAATTGTCCGATTTCATGGACCAATCGATATCTGATTAAGTCCAAACACTAGAAGAAAACATGCCTTTTGTGAAGAGGGGTAGTCATTACTGAAACATGGAATTTCGTCACAGTTGAGTATATGTGACGTAATTTTAGCGTCACAGCTTTCGTCACCTATACCCCGTCACTGATTCTCCCACGTGACGCTTTCTCACTTCGTCACATATACCTGATATGTGTGACACATACCGCGTCACTGTACGTCAGATTATGTGGCTATCCGTTAGTCACTTGCTACGGCTATTAGTGATGCATGATTTTGGTCACGGTTTAGCTGCATCTGTGAGGAGTTATTCCTCTCCTAAACTTGGTATAAAATGCTCTTCCTATACAATACGTGACCCTTTAGGCGTCACATATTTATGTAGTGTGTGATGACGTGCGCATCACATATTTGTTTAATGTGTGACGATGCACACGTCACATAATTTTGTAGTATGTGACGATGTATACATAAGATGTCTTTTTAATTGTGACGATATTGGCATCACATATTTCTTCAGATTGTGATGAGGTTTGTGTCACACATGTTCCATAACAAGGTACCTAATTATGAATAATATGTGCAAATCCAATCACAATTCTCAATTCTCATCTTTTTCAATGTATAGTATAAAAATAGATAATTGCATTTCCATTAATAAAAGTAGGTAATTACATTGTATGTTCCAAAATAAATATCCCAAACTAAGTCTACACTTTGTACAACCGAAAGTAAGTCTAGAGCAAGTGTGTTCCAAAATAAAGATCCCAAACTAATTCTAGACTTTGTATAACCAAAAGTGAGTGTAGAGCAACTGTGTTTCAAAATAAAGATCTGAAACTAATTCTAGACTTTGTACAACCAAAAGTAAGTCTAGAGAGCAAGTGTATGTTCCATATGGATATAATCCCTAAATCAGTTCTCATCAAGATTCTGGTTTGCTAGTTCATCATAATAGTCATCATCAGAATGGACACCATTACTACCTCTAGAGCTGGTGCTAGTATGACCATGAGATGCAGTCAAAACAGAGCTCAATTGGGCTCTCAAATCTTCATTCTCCTTTTGTAAAGTGATGAGATTTGTTGTTGCTTCCAAATATCCTGTCAACAACAGAACCATAAACTCCAATTTTTCTGGTATTATGATCAAGTAGGTAGTTGTGTGTGTAAATTAAGTTTACCTTGACATTCATCAATTGAACCACCAACTTATGTTTTGACATGAGCTTTTAGAAAACTGTTGTTGCTCCTGCACCACCAGAGAAACTAAACTCAGAAGCTACTGTGTTCGCTCTCAAAATCTGGCGGCATTATCTGTATGGTGAGACGTGTCAGATTTTCACCGATCACAAGAGCCTCAAGTACTTTTTCACTCAGAGGGAGTTGAATATGAGACAGTGGCGTTGGCTGGAATTGATTAAAGACTATGACTGTACGATTGAGTATCATCCCGGTCGAGCTAATGTGGTAGCTGATGCACTAAGTAGGAATGTTGGTGGAAGTCTAGCTCATCTCAGAATGGCCTATCTTCCGTTGTTGGTAGAACTGCGGAAGGATGGTGTGCATGTGAGGCCTATTCTGGTTGAGCGGGTGATTGCAGCACAATTGAGAGATCCTAATCTTTGTGTGATAAGGTCGGAAGTAGAAAATGGTACACGGACGGATTATGCAATAAAGAAGGATGGAGCTTTGGTGACTGGAACTCGTCTTTGTGTACCCAAGAACAATGAAGACTTGAGAAGGGAAATCATGGAAGAAGCTCACTGTTCTACTTACTCTATGCATCCGGGTAGTACTAAGATGTATCGGACTCTACATGAGTACTACTTGTGGCCGCATATGAAGGGGGATATTGCTAAGTATGTGAGCAAGTGTCTGATTTGTCAACAAGTGAAAGCGGAACAGCAGAAACCGTCCGGAATCATGCAACCACTTCCGATCCCTGAATGGAAGTGGGAGCTTATCACAATGGACTTCGTTTTCAAACTCCCACGTACTTCAAAGGGGCATGACGGAATTTGGGTGATAGTTGACCGACTCACCAAGTCCTCCCATTTTCTACCTATAAAGGAAACCTATTCCTTGTCAAGGCTGGCAAAACTCTTTGTGGATGAGATCGTGAGGTTGCATGGAGCTCCTGTGTATATTGTATCGGACAGGGATGCAAGGTTCACATCTCATTTCTGGAAGTGTTTAAATGAGGCTATGGGTACTAAGTTACAGTTTAGTACTGCTTTTCACCCACAGACTGATGGACAGTCGGAAAGAACCATTCAGACCTTGGAAGACATGTTAAGGTCTTGTGTTTTACAACTGAAAGACAGTTGGGATACTCACCTTGCATTGGTGGAATTTGCTTATAACAACAGTTACCATTCGAGCATTGAGATGGCTCCGTATGAGGCTCTGTATGGAAGAATGTGTAGAACTCCTGTTTGTTGGAATGAAGTGGGTGAAAGGAAGTTGGAAAAGGTAGATAGTATCCGAGCCACAACTGAGAAGGTGAAAATGATTAGAGAGAAGTTGAAAACCGCACAAGACCGACAGAAGAGTTATGCGGATAACAGGTCCAAGGATCTTGAGTTTGCAGTTGGAGATTGGGTGTTCTTGAAGCTATCTCCATGGAAGGGTGTGATGAGGTTCGGTAAACGCGGGAAGTTAAGCCCTCGTTATATTGGACCTTATGAGATCACCGAACGCATTGGACCAGTTGCCTATAAACTTGTCTTACCTACAGAACTATCTCGGATCCATGATGTGTTTCACGTATCCATGTTAAGGAAGTACATGCCTGATCCTTCTCATGTTTTAGAGCACCAACCTATGTAGTTGAGTGAAGATTTGACGTACGAGGAGCAATCTGTACAGATCTTGGATAGGAAGGAGCAAAGGTTGCGCTCCAGATCCATTCATGTAGTGAAGGTGTTATGGAGAAGTCAAACTGTTGAAGAGGCTACTTGGGAACCCAAGGCGCAAATGCGAACTGAGTACCCTTATCTCTTCAATTGACAAGTATGTAAATTTTGGGGATGAAATTTTTATAAGGGGGGTAGGTTGTAACACCCCGACTCTATTTAATTTTCCAATTCAAAAGGTTAAAATTAAATTAACTGTGATATTACAAAACTACCCTTGAGGTAGGGTATTTTGGTCATTTTCTTGTCCGGAAGGATTTGGGACCATAAGTGGTTTAGTTGCGTAGGTGGTTCTGAGATGAATTCGTAGACAGGCAGTAGGCTGGAATCGGAGTTATAACGAAGTTTTGGCGATGAAATTTCTTTCGGTGGCAAAATCGTAAATAATTCGAAAAGGGTATTTGTAAAAATCAGATTCTTCAATTTCATTTCACTTTCTCTTTCTCTCTCTCTCCCGTGCGTTCTCTCTCTCTCTCTCCCGCGAACTCTTTCTCGTCACTGTTCATCCGAACGGAAAAATCCACGCCGCCATCACTTCTGGCCACCTCAGCTCTCGAGATTGGTCCCAAAAGCTTCGTCTCGACGTCCTAGTCAAGACCCAATAGTTTTCGTCGCCGGAAAACTTGAGAATAGTCGGCAGTATCGACTGGTTCAAATCGGAGGTTTTCCGATTGTTGCACCACCGTTTCAGTCGTCCTTTTCCGGGGTTAAAGGTGAGAATTCTCCTTCTTTTTATCTGTTCTAGCTGCCTGTTGCTTAGGATTGAAACGATTTTGAGGTTTTGGAAGTTATTTTCGAATTAGGTTTTTGGCCGGTTTTCAATTCGAAATTCCGGCCAGTTCCCGGTGGTTTTGGGCTTGGCCGTAGTTGAATGAAGTGCTCCCCTAGTTGAGTAAGACCTGTAGCCGGGAGGGTGACTTATGATTTGGAGATTTTCCGTCGCCGGAATTTCTCTGCACACCCTCTTGCTGCCGGCGCGTGGGCAAGTGTGGTGGAGCTGCAAACTGTTCCAATGTAATCTTTAAGTTGTCACGAGCACGTAGGATTTCGCGGATCTCGATTCTGAGGTCATCTGACTATCGAACGGATTATCGCATATTGTGCGTTATCCGGGTTCGATATGTTCCGACCGTTGGATCGTTTTCAAATTGAAGTATGTTACTCTAGATACCCGTAGGATCGTGCAGGATTCGACGAATCGTAAAACGGAGTCCTGGATACTCCGGAAATGCCAACCCTAGGGTGAGGGTTTTAGTAACCGTCCAATCATGCGATTGTGAGCAATCTAACCGTCCGTTTCGGACCAAACTTACAGGATGTGTATCCTAGACCTCGTAAAACCTATAGGAACTCCCTGGAAGCTAAGGTTTTATTTTAAAGTTTTGTTTTGAAGCGCTTGATATTCCTCGCATTTTCGTATTCTGAATCAGGTACTCCGACCCAGCATACGCAGCAGGCGGGACCCTCTAAGGGTCAAGCTGTGTGGGACTACTTGTGAGTGGACTTTTCTTTTGAAACTTAGTATGTTTTGATTCATGGAAATATGGCATATTGTTTTATTATGTCTATTAAGTATTTATATACGCTCGAATGGGAATTCGAGGTTTTCATAAAACTTATTATGATATTTAAATTTTGAGAAGCTATTTTTACATGCGGCTATGCATGGGGTACTTGGTGGTTAATACGAACTATGGAAAGGTAATGTTTGATATGTTATTTGGAGTGCGTTAAGCACTAATTTATGTACCTCCCCTGATCTGAATTTGGTTACGGATTTTGGATACTTTTGAAGTTATTAGAACTCAGGACATCCTTGAGGGGATGTTGCTGTGGACCCTGGATTTGGGGTAGTCTGCGCGCGTAGGACTGGTATTTCAGCTGTACAAGCTTTGACTGTGTCGGCTGTACGTGCTGGCTGAGAGTTAGTCCCCCAGTTGGACGGCTCGTTCCCTAGACACATGGTGAATTGAGGAATGGCTCTGCCATGTGGACTAGTCAAACAGTCCCCCGGTTGGATTGTTTCCCCGGTACAATTAAATATACTATTATTATTAGTATTATTATTATTATGTTATATCATATTATTATTATGTATGTATTTGTATATATATATATATATATATATATGAATGAATGTTCTTTCGTTCTATTTCTCGGTAAGGATACTTCCTCGCAGGTCGTAACTTTGAGTACGTTTACGAGAGTCCAATCTCTCGGGACTCTTAAGTTGGGTGATGGGTTTCGTAAACATATACTAATTCTGATGGTTTTGTTATGCTTATGGTTTCATTGCATGTTTTTGATAAAAGTGGGGGTTATAGTACTTTGATTTCACTTGAACTGAACTTGATTTTTTGTCCACTCACAACTTTCTGTTTTGCGCCCCCCAGCCAGTAGCGACTAAGCTCTGCAGTTGAGCCGGACCGGGTGCATCTTGGAACTCGAGTCTTCATAGAGACTCTTGGTGCTTTTTCCTTTCAGTTAAACGGTACTTCGGTTGTATTTTGAATTCCTTAGATATGCTCTGTATCGCCCGCTGAGGGTTTAAATTTGTGAGGCCGGAGACCTTTGTTGTAAATTGTTTTATTGCTTGTAAAGCATGCTGCCAGTTGGTTGTAAGTAACTGTAAATTTTGAATAGGTTGAAGTTTGGGAATGTTCAATTTACAGGGGAGACTTTGCCAAATTTTTGGTAGAAAGTCTCAGTCTTTAGTAAGTGGAACCAGCATCGAGTTGATGTCGGTAATTAGGCGGGGTCCGTCCCATATTTCGAGGAAATTCGGGGCGGGTCTTGTAAAAAATAAGTAAAAATGGGGAGCACACCCCTCTTTCTGCAGTACAACACCAAGTGAACATCCAATTGTCAGTAAGTTGCATTTATTTGCCTTGCAGTTGATGTACACCAGAAACAGAAAGCACAGAGCCAAAAATTGCAGAGACTAAAAGGAAACTAAAGAAACTATCAGACTAAAAGGAAAAAAATTGCAGAGACCAAAGGAACGTGTATTGGAGAAAATGGGTGAAGTGGGTGGCTGAGATTAGAGAACCCAACAAGAGGTCTCAAGTCTGGTTCGAAAATGAAAAATAGAACTAAGCAGAAAAATAAATAAAACAAAATTAAAATTCAAGCACAAAAAACAAAAGAAGTGTAGAGGAGTTGACTTTTACCTCTTTCCCACCGTCCTCTCACCCAACTTTTTCTACAACCAATCAGATGGCCCCTCTTCTAAAAACAAACAGAACCCCCAACTTAATCGATGGTAAAAACCACAATCAAAGAACCTATAATCCACAACAAATAAAAATCAGAAAAATCAGTAGACAAATTAGAGAACATTCGAAAAATAAAAATGAAACATTTAAAGATATATACCTTCAACTGAACCAAAATAATGAAAAGAAAGTACAGAACAGAGAAAGGGTTTCGGTGGGATTTTCTAGGAGAGAGCCAGAGAAACAAGAGAGAGAGAGAGAGAGAGAGAGAGAGAGAGAGAGGCTTGCAGTCTGAGATTGAAGAAAAGGTGGGGTGATGAGTATCAGGGGAAGTTTCCCCATTGTTAGTGGTGGAGGGTGGAAGGAAAGCATTGAGCAGAGAGAGAGAGAGGCGCGGTCTGAGAAGAGATGAGAGAGGATTTGTATTTGGGGGTTAGGGTTGGAGACTATAAAACATGCACCAAACTTAAATTTGGAGGAACAAAAAGAGCGGCACGCAGAAAAAAGAAAAAAAAATTGGGGGAAAAAAAGAGGCTTTCACGGCGTGCATGAAAAGCACGCCATGAATGGAAATAACATTTACAGCGTGCATTAAAAGCACGCCATAAATAGTATTAAATTTTGTTTACTTTTTATGGCGTGCATATTTAGCACGCCATTAATAACAAAAAAAAACAGCATGTAGCAAAGCACGCCATAAAAAATACTAGAAAAAGGTCATTTATGGCGCGCACTAAATGCACGCCATAAAAACTATCCTTTTACGGGGCACAATAGATGCACGCCGTAAATACTTACTTTTCTTGTAGTGATATGAGAGAGAGAGAGAGAGAGAGAGAGAGAGAGAGAGAGAGAGACGCAGTTTGAGAAGAGATGAGAGAGGATTTGGGGTTAAGTGTGAGTTAGGGTTGGAGAGATTATATGAGGGTTAACATGCACCAAACTTAAATTTGGTGAAAAAAAGAGCGGCATGCAAAAAAATTGAGGGAAAACATTTGTGATGCCCTAAAATATTATTTGTGACCCCCCAAGCCTCATAAATAACTGGTGGTCTCTCTTGCCCAAAATCGCCAGACTATTTGTGAGGGATTTGGCCTACCTCCAAAATTGGAGATGTCTTCGTTGTCATATGAGTGACGACTTGATAAATTCGTCACAAATACCTATTATATGTGACGACTTTACAAGCCTCACTTTCTGTAGTGATAGGTGACACTGCCAATCTTCACCGAATAAAATTTATGGGCCTTTGTGACGAATGTGCATTATTCGTCACATTTAGTAAAAAAATTGGGCGCCAATATTTCCCGCTATTTAATATGTGACGACATCAGAATTATAACGTGACGAACATGGAGCGAAAATTTTTCTACGTCCCTTCAAGAAGTTTAGGTGATGACTTGCAAAATTCTCTCACTTATACAAGCCAAATGTGACGAAATTTTCAGCGCCACGTAAAATTTGGTCACAGAAGGCCTATTTTCTTGTAGTGAAAACTTGGGGAACATCATAATATGGTGGGATAGAGTCATTTGGTTGGTTCTAAATGAAATCCAATCTGTAGAACGATGGAGTACACCAACCACTACATTTCAGAACGAACTGCGTACGAACCTGAATTGTCCGATTTCATGGACCAATCGATATCTGATCGAGTCCAAAACTTGGGGAACATCATAATATGGTGGGACAAGTCATTTTGTTGGGTTTGAGTGAAATCCAATGGCTAAAACTATGCAATACACCAACCACTCTATTTCATAACGAACTTCCTACGAACCTGAATTGTCCGATTTCATGGACCAATCGATATCGGATTGAGTCCAAAACTTGGGGAACAACATAATATGGTGGGGCGAGTCATTTGGTTGGTTTTAAATGAAATCCAATTTGCTAAAACTATGCAATACACCAACCACTCCATTTCAAAACGAACCTGAATTGTCCGATTTCATGGACCAATCGATATCGGATTGAGTCCAAAACTTGGGGAACACCATAATATGGTGGGAGGAGTCATTTGGTTGGTTTTGAGTGAAATCCAATGGCTAAAACTATGCAATACACCAACCACTCCATTTCAGAACGAACTTCCTACGAACCTGAATTGTCCGATTTCATGGACCAATCGATATCGGATTGAGTCCAAAACTTGGGGAACAACATAATATGGTGGGAGGAGTCATTTGGTGGATTTTGAGTGAAATCCAATGGCTAAAACTATGAAATAAACCAACCACTCCATTTCAGAACGAACTTCCTACGAACCTGAATAGTCCGATTTCGTGGACCAATCGATATCGGATTGAGTCCAAAACTTGGGGAACAACATAATATGGTGGGAGGAGTCATTTGGTTGGATTTTGAGTGAAATCTGTTGTGTTCCTTCCAAGTGCCAATATATGGTTAGTATAATGGTACAAGTAAGGGTGTCGAACCACAGGGACCGATTGGACCTTTATAAATTACTAGTTTTGAAAGAACCCTAACTAAAAGTGAAAGTGACAAATTGAGAGTAGTTTGTGTTGTAAATGAAAAATAACTTAAAATGCAAGAAGAATGTAGCAGCGAATGAGATATTGATGTAAGAAGAATAGGGATGAGACCAGGGATTTCGAATTCACCATTGCAAAACCAATTCCATGTTTATAAAGTTAAACCGTATTCAACTACCAACCTGTTTCCAGAGTTCGTTTTACATATATATGATCAGCCATATGATGTGTGGTTTTGATCAAATTCTCCTAATCTGCAACCTAATTGGGATGTTCAACTTTGGTTCCAGGTTAAGAGTCATTAGCATGCAAGAAAACGTTAAAGAACCGAAGAAAACACACGGCAGGATGTTTGCATAGCATTCTCTTCATTCATTCACATGTCTACCAAGATTAAGCATGATGTTTACAATAACCTTGACCAGATAATCTGTAGGCAACCCTAATGGTGATCAAACATTAAAATTGACAAACAAATTTAACAATAGATTCAGTGAATGAAACAAGAAACAGATTGATGAACTGAATACTTTAACTTAGAAACATGGATCAATGTTGCAAGGCTACATCGAAATCCCTAGCTATGAATTTAGTTACACATCATGTTCACAAAGATTAAAACGAAAATAAACAACATGAGTGAAAATAAATTCATGAGAGGAAACCCTTGAACCAATTCTGATGTTGAACTTCTCCAAGAACAGCCTCCTGCAATGAGTCTTGATGGTGGAAATATATGGGCGGCTAGGGTTTAAGTGTGTGTGAAAGGGGAGAATAACAAAAAGAAGGATGTCTAGGGTTGTGAAATTCGTCCAAAATAAATAGGGTCTGTGAAAGTGGCTAAAAGGCAAGTTTTTATGGGGTAAAAGAGGCTGTCAGATATTCCAAAGAGATCCTAATAAATCAACCTTTATTTTGCACGTTTTTGCCTTATTTGGCACCTCCAAATCAGGCTAGAAATCCCCATTACTTTCCCATTTTGCTCTCAGTCTTTAAACAAGCCAGGTTCGCTTTGGATCTTTATTTGGACTTCAAAACAGGTCAAGAAATTTGTTTCCTCATTTGAATAATGGCCAGCTCCAAAAATGACATGTTTTGATTTCCTTCGCCTTCAACTTGATCCTAAAGTAGGTGCAACTGCATACTAACACTAAATAGGGTAAAACGCAACATTTTTAACTCAAAAACATCACAAATAGACTAGAAATGGATGGTATATATGTAAAAATATATGAGTTATCAAAATCCAATGGCTAAAACTATGAAATACATCAACCACTCCATTTCAGAACGAACTTCCTACGAACCTAAATTGTCCGATTTTGTGGACCAATCGATATCTGATCGAGTCCAAAACTTGGGGAACAACATAATATGGTGGGACGAATCATTTGGTTGGTTTTGAGTGAAATCCAATGGCTAAAACTCTGCAATACACCAACCACTCCATTTCAGAACGAACTTCCTACGAACTTGAATTGTCCAATTTCATGGACCAATCGATATCGGATTGAGTCCAAAACTTGGGGAACATCATAATATGGTGGGAGGAGTCATTTGGTTGGTTTTGAGTGAAATCCAATGGCTAAAACTATGCAATACACCAACCACTCCATTTCAGAACGAACTTCCTACGAACCTGAATTGTCCGATTTCATGGACCAATCGATATCGGATTGAGTCCAAAACTTGGGGAACAACATAATATGGTGGGAGGAGTCATTTGGTTGGTTTTGAGTGAAATCCAATGGCTAAAACTATGCAATACACCAACCACTCCATTTCAGAACGAACTTCCTACGAACCTGAATAGTCCGATTTCATGGACCAATCGATATCGGATTGAGTCCAAAACTTGGGGAACAACATAATATGGTGGGAGGAGTCATTTGGTGGGTTTTGAGGGAAATACAAATGGTCTTAGAAATATGCCATACACCAACCACTCCATTTCAGAACGAAACTTCCGCGAAGCTAAAAATGAGTCGGATTTCATGATGAACAACACCATCGATATCGGATAGCTCTAACCCACTGGGGAAATGATAATATGGTGGGAGGAGTCCATTTGGTTGGTTTTGAGTGAAATCCAATGGCAAAAACTATGCAATACACCAAACCATCCATTTCAGAACGAACTTCCTACGAACCTGATGTCGATTTCCATGGACCAATCGATATCGGATTAGTCCAAAATTGGGGAACATCATAATATGGTGGGAGGAGTCATTTGGTGGTTTTGAGTGAAATCCAATGGCTAAAACTATGCAATACACCAACCACTCCATTTCAGAACGAACTTCGTACGAACCTGAATTGTCCGATTTCATGGACCAATCGATATCGGATTGAGTCCAAAACTTGGGGAACATCATAATATGGTGGGAGGAGTCATTTGGTGGGTTTTGAGTGAAATCCAATGGCTAAAACTATGCAATACACCAACCACTCCATTTCAGAACGAACTTCTACGAACCTGAATTGTCCGATTTCATGGACCAATCGATATCGGATTGAGTCCAAAACTTGGGGAACAACATAATATGGTGGGAGGAGTCATTTGGGTGGTTTTGAGTGAAATCCAATGGCTAAAACTATGCAATACACCAACCACTCCATTTCAGAACGAACTTCGTACGAACCTGAATTGTCCGATTTCATGGACCAATCGATATCGGATTGAGTCCAAAACTTGGGGAACATCATAATATGGTGGGAGGAGTCATTTGGTTGGTTTTGAGTGAAATCCAATGGCTAAAACTATGCAATACACCAACCACTCCATTTCAGAACGAACTTCGTACGAACCTGAATTGTCCGATTTCATGGACCAATCGATATCGGATTGAGTCCAAAACTTGGGGAACATCATAATATGGTGGGAGGAGTCATTTGGTTGGTTTTGAGTGAAATCCAATGCTAGAAACTATGCAATACACCAACCACTCCATTTCAGAACGAACTTCGTACGAACCTGAATTGTCGATTTCATGGACCAATCGATATCGGATTGAGTCCAAAACTTGGGGAACACATAATATGGTGGGAGGAGTCATTTGGTGGGTTTGAGTGAAATCCAATGGCTAAAACTATGCAATACACCAACCACTCCATTTCAGAACGAACTTCGTACGAACCTGAATTGTCCGATTTCATGGACCAATCGATATCGGATTGAGTCCAAAACTTGGGGAACATCATAATATGGTGGGAGGAGTCATTTGGTGGTTTTGAGTGAAATCCAATGGCTAAAACTATGCAATACACCAACCACTCCATTTCAGAACGAACTTCGTACGAACCTGAATTGTCCGATTTCATGGACCAATCGATATCGGATTGAGTCCAAAACTTGGGGAACATCATAATATGGTGGGAGGAGTCATTTGGTGGGTTTTGAGTGAAATCCAATGGCTAAAACTATGCAATACACCAACCACTCCATTTCAGAACGAACTTCGTACGAACCTGAATTGTCCGATTTCATGGACCAATCGATATCGGATTGAGTCCAAAACTTGGGGAACATCATAATATGGTGGGAGGAGTCATTTGGTGGTTTTGAGTGAAATCCAATGGCTAAAACTATGCCATACACCAACCCCTCCATTTCAGAACGACTTCCTACTAACCTGACTATTCCGATTTTCATGGACCAATCGATATCGGATTGAGTCCAAAACTTGGGGACACACATACTATGTGGGAGGAGTCATTTGGTTGGTTTTGAGTGAAATCCAATGGCTACTATGCCAATACACCAACCACTCCATTTCAGAAACGAACTTCGCTACAACCTGAATTGTCCGATTTCTTGGACCAATCGATATCGGATTGAGTCCAAAACTTGGGGAACAACATAATATGGTGGGAGGAGTCATTTGGTTGGTTTGGAGTGAAATCCAATGGCTAAAACTATGCAATACACCAACCACTCCATTTCAGAACGAACTTGCTACGAACCTGAATTGTCCGATTTCTTGGACCAATCGATATCGGATTGAGTCCAAAACTTGGGGAACAACATAATATGGTGGGAGGAGTCATTTGGTTGGTTTTGAGTGAAATCCAATGCTAAAACTATGCAATACACCAACCACTCCATTTCAGAACGAACTTCCTACGAACCTGAATTGTCCGATTTCATGGACCAATCGATATCGGATTGAGTCCAAAACTTGGGGAACAACATAATATGGTGGGAGGAGTCATTTGGTTGGTTTTGAGTGAAATCCAATCGCTAAAACTATGCAATACACCAACCACTCCATTTCAGAACGAACTTCGTACGAACCTGAATAGTCCGATTTCATGGACCAATCGATATCGGATTGAGTCCAAAACTTGGGGAACAACATAATATGGTGGGAGGAGTCATTTGGTTGGTTTTGAGTGAAATCCAATCTAAAACTACAACACCACCTCATTTCAGACGAACTAACGAACTACGAACCTGAATGTCCGATTTCATGGACCAATCGATATCGGATTGAGTCCAAAACTTGGGGAACAACATAATATGGTGGGGGAGTCATTTGGTTGGTTTTGATGAAATCCAATGGCTAAAACTATGCAATACACCAACCACTCCATTTCAGAACGAACTTCTACGAACCTGAATTGTCCGATTTCATGGACCAATCGATATCGGATTGAGTCCAAAACTTGGGGAACAACATAATATGTGTGGAGGAGTCATTTGGTTGGTTTTGAGTGAAATCCAATGGCTAAAACTATGCAATACACCAACCACTCCATTTCAGAACGAACTTCTACGAACCTGAATAGTCCGATTTCATGGACCAATCGATATCGGATTGAGTCCAAAACTTGGGGAACAACATAATATGGTGGGAGGAGTCATTTGGTTGGTTTTGAGTGAAATCCAATGGCTAAAACTATGCAATACACCAACCACTCCATTTCAGAACGAACTTCCTACGAACCTGAATTGTCCGATTTCATGGACCAATCGATATCGGATTGAGTCCAAAACTTGGGGAACAACATAATATGGTGGGAGGAGTCATTTGGTTGGTTTTGAGTGAAATCCAATGGCTCAAACTATGCAATACACCAACCACTCCATTTCAGAACGAACTTCCTACGAACCTGAATAGTCCGATTTCATGGACCAATCGATATCGGATTGAGTCCAAAACTTGGGGAACAACATAATATGGTGGGAGGAGTCATTTGGTTGGTTTTGAGTGAAATCCAATGGCTAAAACTATGCAATACACCAACCACTCCATTTCAGAACGAACTTCCTACGAACCTGAATAGTCCGATTTCATGGACCAATCGATATCGGATTGAGTCCAAAACTTGGGGAACAACATAATATGGTGGGAGGAGTCATTTGGTTGGTTTTGAGTGAAATCCAATGGCTAAAACTATGCAATACACCAACCACTCCATTTCAGAACGAACTTCCTACGAACCTGAATTGTCCGATTTCATGGACCAATCGATATCGGATTGAGTCCAAAACTTGGGGAACAACATAATATGGTGGGAGGAGTCATTTGGTTGGTTTTGAGTGAAATCCAATGGCTAAAACTATGCAATACACCAACCACTCCATTTCAGAACGAACTTCCTACGAACCTGAATTGTCCGATTTCATGGACCAATCGATATCGGATTGAGTCCAAAACTTGGGGAACAACATAATATGGTGGGAGGAGTCATTTGGTTGGTTTTGAGTGAAATCCAATGGCTAAAACTATGCAATACACCAACCACTCCATTTCAGAACGAACTTCCTACGAACCTGAATAGTCCGATTTCATGGACCAATCGATATCGGATTGAGTCCAAAACTTGGGGAACAACATAATATGGTGGGAGGAGTCATTTGGTTGGTTTTGAGTGAAATCCAATGGCTAAAACTATGCAATACACCAACCACTCCATTTCAGAACGAACTTCCTACGAACCTGAATAGTCCGATTTCATGGACCAATCGATATCGGATTGAGTCCAAAACTTGGGGAACAACATAATATGGTGGGAGGAGTCATTTGGTGGTTTTGAGTGAAATCCAACCTAAAATATGCAAAACCCAACCACTCCATTTCAAAAGCAACTTCGTACAACCTGAATTGTCTGATTTCATGGCCAATCGATGTCGGAGAGTCCAAAATTTGGGGAGCATCATAATAGGTGGGAGGAGTCATTTGGTGGTTTTGAGTGAAATCCAATGTCTAGAAACTATGCAATACACCAACACTCCATTTCAGAACGAACTGCTACGAACCTGAATTGTCCGATTTCTTGGACCAATCGATATCGATTGAGTCCAAAACTTGGGGAACATCATAATATGGTGGGAGGAGTCATTTGGTGGTTTTGAGTGAAATCCAATGGCTAAAACTATGCAATACACCAACCACTCCATTTCAGAACGAACTTCGTACGAACCTGAATTGTCCGATTTCATGGACCAATCGATATCGGATTGAGTCCAAAACTTGGGGAACAACATAATATGGTGGGAGGAGTCATTTGGTTGGTTTTGAGTGAAATCCAATGGCTAAAACTATGCAATACACCAACCACTCCATTTCTGAACGAACTTGCTACGAACCTGAATTGTCCGATTTCTTGGACCAATCGATATCGGATTGAGTCCAAAACTTGGGGAACAACATAATATGGTGGGAGGAGTCATTTGGTTGGTTTGGAGTGAAATCCAATCTCTAAAACTATGCAATACACCAACCACTCCATTTCAGAACGAACTTGCTACGAACCTGAATAGTCCGATTTCATGGACCAATCGATATCGGATTGAGTCCAAAACTTGGGGAACAATATAATATGGTGGGAGGAGTCATTTGGTTGGTTTTGAGTGAAATCCAATGGCTAAAACTATGCAATACACCAACCACTCCATTTCAGAACGAACTTCCTACGAACCTGAATAGTCCGATTTCATGGACCAATCGATATCGGATTGAGTCCAAAACTTGGGGAACAACATAATATGGTGGGAGGAGCATTTGGTTGGTTGGGAAGTGAAATCCAATGGCTAAAACTATGCAATACACCAACTACTCCATTTTGAACGAACTTGCGCGAACCTGAATAGTCCGATTTCTTGGACCAATCGATATGGATTGAGTCCAAAATTGGGGAACACATAATATGGTTGGGAGGAGTCATTTGGTTGGTTTGGAGTGAAATCCAATGGCTAAAACTATGCAATACACCAACCACTCCATTTCAGAACGAACTTCCTACGAACCTGAATTGTCCGATTTCATGGACCAATCGATATCGGATTGAGTCCAAAACTTGGGGAACAACATAATATGGTGGGAGGAGTCATTTGGTTGGTTTTGAGTGAAATCCAATGGCTAGAACTATGCAATACACCAACCACTCCATTTCAGAACGAACTTCCTACGAACCTGAATTGTCCGATTTCATGGACCAATCGATATCGGATTGAGTCCAAAACTTGGGGAACAACATAATATGGTGGGAGGAGTCATTTGGTGGTTTTGAGTGAAATCCAATGGCTAAAACTATGCAATACACCAACCACTCCATTTCAGAACGAACTTCGTACGAACCTGAATTGTCCGATTTCATGGACCAATCGATATCGGATTGAGTCCAAAACTTGGGGAACAACATAATATGGTGGGAGGAGTCATTTGGTTGGTTTTGAGTGAAATCCAATGGCTAAAACTATGCAATACACCAACCACTCCATTTCAGAACGAACTTCGTACGAACCTGAATTGTCCGATTTCATGGACCAATCGATATCGGATTGAGTCCAAAACTTGGGGAACATCATAATATGGTGGGAGGAGTCATTTGGTTGGTTTTGAGTGAAATCCAATCTCTAGAACTATGCAATACACCAACCACTCCATTTCAGAACGAACTTCGTACGAACCTGAATTGTCCGATTTCATGGACCAATCGATATCGGATTGAGTCCAAAACTTGGGGAACATCATAATATGGTGGGAGGAGTCATTTGGTGGTTTGAGTGAAATCCAATGCTAAAACTATGCAATACACCAACCACTCCATTTCAGAACGAACTTCGTACGAACCTGAATTGTCCGATTTCATGGACCAATCGATATCGGATTGAGTCCAAAACTTGGGGAACATCATAATATGGTGGGAGGAGTCATTTGGTGGTTTTGAGTGAAATCCAATGGCTAAAACTATGCAATACACCAACCACTCCATTTCAGAACGAACTTCGTACGAACCTGAATTGTCCGATTTCATGGACCAATCGATATCGGATTGAGTCCAAAACTTGGGGAACATCATAATATGGTGGGAGGAGTCATTTGGTGGTTTTGAGTGAAATCCAATGGCTAAAACTATGCAATACACCAACCACTCCATTTCAGAACGAACTTCGTACGAACCTGAATTGTCCGATTTCATGGACCAATCGATATCGGATTGAGTCCAAAACTTGGGGAACATCATAATATGGTGGGAGGAGTCATTTGGTTGGTTTTGAGTGAAATCCAATGGCTAAAACTATGCAATACACCAACCACTCCATTTCAGAACGAACTTCGTACGAACCTGAATTGTCCGATTTCATGGACCAATCGATATCGGATTGAGTCCAAAACTTGGGGAACATCATAATATGGTGGGAGGAGTCATTTGGTGGTTTTGAGTGAAATCCAATGGCTAAAACTATGCAATACACCAACCACTCCATTTCAGAACGAACTTCGTACGAACCTGAATTGTCCGATTTCATGGACCAATCGATATCGGATTGAGTCCAAAACTTGGGGAACATCATAATATGGTGGGAGGAGTCATTTGGTGGGTTTTGAGTGAAATCCAATGGCTAAAACTATGCAATACACCAACCACTCCATTTCAGAACGAACTTCGTACGAACCTGAATTGTCCGATTTCATGGACCAATCGATATCGGATTGAGTCCAAAACTTGGGGAACATCATAATATGGTGGGAGGAGTCATTTGGTGGTTTTGAGTGAAATCCAATGCTAGAAACTATGCAATACACCAACCACTCCATTTCAGAACGAACTTCGTACGAACCTGAATTGTCCGATTTCATGGACCAATCGATATCGGATTGAGTCCAAAACTTGGGGAACATCATAATATGGTGGGAGGAGTCATTTGGTGGTTTTGAGTGAAATCCAATGGCTAAAACTATGCAATACACCAACCACTCCATTTCAGAACGAACTTCGTACGAACCTGAATTGTCCGATTTCATGGACCAATCGATATCGGATTGAGTCCAAAACTTGGGGAACATCATAATATGGTGGGAGGAGTCATTTGGTGGTTTTGAGTGAAATCCAATGGCTAAAACTATGCAATACACCAACCACTCCATTTCAGAACGAACTTCGTACGAACCTGAATTGTCCGATTTCATGGACCAATCGATATCGGATTGAGTCCAAAACTTGGGGAACATCATAATATGGTGGGAGGAGTCATTTGGTGGTTTTGAGTGAAATCCAATGGCTAAAACTATGCAATACACCAACCACTCCATTTCAGAACGAACTTCGTACGAACCTGAATTGTCCGATTTCATGGACCAATCGATATCGGATTGAGTCCAAAACTTGGGGAACATCATAATATGGTGGGAGGAGTCATTTGGTGGTTTTGAGTGAAATCCAATGGCTAAAACTATGCAATACACCAACCACTCCATTTCAGAACGAACTTCGTACGAACCTGAATTGTCCGATTTCATGGACCAATCGATATCGGATTGAGTCCAAAACTTGGGGAACATCATAATATGGTGGGAGGAGTCATTTGGTGGTTTTGAGTGAAATCCAATGGCTAAAACTATGCAATACACCAACCACTCCATTTCAGAACGAACTTCGTACGAACCTGAATTGTCCGATTTCATGGACCAATCGATATCGGATTGAGTCCAAAACTTGGGGAACATCATAATATGGTGGGAGGAGTCATTTGGTGGTTTTGAGTGAAATCCAATGGCTAAAACTATGCAATACACCAACCACTCCATTTCAGAACGAACTTCGTACGAACCTGAATTGTCCGATTTCATGGACCAATCGATATCGGATTGAGTCCAAAACTTGGGTGAACAACATAATATGGGGGAGGAGTCATTTTGGTTGGTTGGTTGGATTGAAATCGAATGGCTAAAATATGAACTACACCAAATAATCCATTTAAGAACGAACTTGCTACGAGCCGAATAGTCCGATTTCAGGACACACATCGATATCGGATTGACCTTCAAAAAACATGGGGAAAACACATAATATGGTGGGAGGAGTCATTGGTTGGTTTGGAGGGAAATCTAATGGCTAAAACTACGCAATACACCAAAAAAACTCCATTTCAGAACGAACTTGGTACGAACCTGAATAGTCCGATTCTCTTGGACCAATCGATATCGGATTGAGTTCCCGAAAAACTTGGGGAACAACATAATATGGTGCGGGAGGAGGCATTTGGTTGGTTTGGAGTGAAATGCCAATGGCTAAAAACTACTATTTTAAAAAAAAAAAAAAAAAAAAAAAAAAAAAAAAAAAAAAAAAAAAAAAAAAAAAAAAAAAAAAAAAAAAAAAAAAAAAAAAAAAAAAAAAAAAAAAAAAAAAAAAAAAAAAAAAAAAAAAAAAAAAAAAAAAAAAAAAAAAAAAAAAAAAAAAAAAAAAAAAAAAAAAAAAAAAAAAAAAAAAAAAAAAAAAAAAAAAAAAAAAAAAAAAAAAAAAAAAAAAAAAAAAAAAAAAAAAAAAAAAAAAAAAAAAAAAAAAAAAAAAAAAAAAAAAAAAAAAAAAAAAAAAAAAAAAAAAAAAAAAAAAAAAAAAAAAAAAAAAAAAAAAAAAAAAAAAAAAAAAAAAAAAAAAAAAAAAAAAAAAAAAAAAAAAAAAAAAAACTGATTTCATGGACCAATCGATATCGGATTGAGTCGAAACTTGGGGAACAACATAATATGGTGGGAGGAGTCATTTGGTTGGTTTTGAGTGAAATCCAAGGGCTAAAACTATGCAATACACCAACCACTCCATTTCAGAACGAACTTCCTACGAACCTGAATAGTTCGATTTCGTGGACCAATCGATTTCGGATTGAGTCCAAAACTTGGGGAACATCATAATATGGTGGGAGGAGTGGTTGGTTGTTTTTGAATGAAATCCAATCTCTAAAACTATGGAATACACCAACCACTCCATTTCAGAACGAACTTCCTACGAACCTGAATTGTCCGATTTCTGGACCAATCGATATCGGATTGAGTCCAAAACTTGGGGAACAACATAATATGGTGGGAGGAGTCATTTTGGTTGGTTTGAGTGAAATCCAATGGCTCTAAAACTATGCAATACACCAACCACTCCATTTCAGAACGAACTTCCTACGAACCTGAATAGTCCGATTTCATGGACCAATCGATATCGGATTGAGTCCAAAACTTGGGGAACAACATAATATGGTGGGAGGAGTCATTTGGTTGGTTTTGAGTGAAATCCAATGGCTAAAACTATGCAATACACCAACCACTCCATTTCAGAACGAACTTCCTACGAACCTGAATTGTCCGATTTCATGGACCAATCGATATCGGATTGAGTCCAAAACTTGGGGAACAACATAATATGGTGGGAGGAGTCATTTGGTTGGTTTTGAGTGAAATCCAATGGCTAAAACTATGCAATACACCAACCACTCCATTTCAGAACGAACTTCCTACGAACCTGAATAGTCCGATTTCATGGACCAATCGTATCGGATTGAGTCCAAAACTTGGGGAACAACATAATATGGTGGGAGGAGTCATTTGGTTGGTTTTGAGTGAAATCCAATCTCTAAAACTATGCAATACACCAACCACTCCATTTCAGAACGAACTTCCTACGAACCTGAATAGTCCGATTTCATGGACCAATCGATATCGGATTGAGTCCAAAACTTGGGGAACAACATAATATGGTGGGAGGAGTCATTTGGTTGGTTTTGAGTGAAATCCAATGGCTAAAACTATGCAATACACCAACCACTCCATTTCAGAACGAACTTCCTACGAACCTGAATAGTCCGATTTCATGGACCAATCGATATCGGATTGAGTCCAAAACTTGGGGAACAACATAATATGGTGGGAGGAGTCATTTGGTTGGTTTTGAGTGAAATCCAATCTCTAAAACTATGCAATACACCAACCACTCCATTTCAGAACGAACTTCTACGAACCTGAATAGTCCGATTTCATGGACCAATCGATATCGGATTGAGTCCAAAACTTGGGGAACAACATAATATGGTGGGAGGAGTCATTTGGTTGGTTTTGAGTGAAATCCAATGGCTAAAACTATGCAATACACCAACCACTCCATTTCAGAACGAACTTCCTACGAACCTGAATAGTCCGATTTCATGGACCAATCGATATCGGATTGAGTCCAAAACTTGGGGAACAACATAATATGGTGGGAGGAGTCATTTGGTTGGTTTTGAGTGAAATCCAATGTCTAAAACTATGCAATACACCAACCACTCCATTTCAGAACGAACTTCCTACGAACCTGAATAGTCCGATTTCATGGACCAATCGATATCGGATTGAGTCCAAAACTTGGGGAACAACATAATATGGTGGGAGGAGTCATTTGGTTGGTTTTGAGTGAAATCCAATGTCTAAAACTATGCAATACACCAACCACTCCATTTCAGAACGAACTTCCTACGAACCTGAATAGTCCGATTTCATGGACCAATCGATATCGGATTGAGTCCAAAACTTGGGGAACAACATAATATGGTGGGAGGAGTCATTTGGTTGGTTTTGAGTGAAATCCAATGTCTAAAACTATGCAATACACCAACCACTCCATTTCAGAACGAACTTCCTACGAACCTGAATTGTCCGATTTCATGGACCAATCGATATCGGATTGAGTCCAAAACTTGGGGAACAACATAATATGGTGGGAGGAGTCATTTGGTTGGTTTTGAGTGAAATCCAATGGCTAAAACTATGCAATACACCAACCACTCCATTTCAGAACGAACTTCCTACGAACCTGAATAGTCCGATTTCATGGACCAATCGATATCGGATTGAGTCCAAAACTTGGGGAACAACATAATATGGTGGGAGGAGTCATTTGGTTGGTTTTGAGTGAAATCCAATGGCTAAAACTATGCAATACACCAACCACTCCATTTCAGAACGAACTTCCTACGAACCTGAATAGTCCGATTTCATGGACCAATCGATATCGGATTGAGTCCAAAACTTGGGGAACAACATAATATGGTGGGAGGAGTCATTTGGTGGGTTTTGGAGTGAAATCCAATGGCTAAAACTATGCAATACACCAACCACTCCATTTCAGAACGAACTTCCTACGAACCTGAATAGTCCGATTTCTTGGACCAATCGATATCGGATTGAGTCCAAAACTTGGGGAACAACATAATATGGTGGGAGGAGTCATTTGGTTGGTTTTGGAGTGAAATCCAATGGCTAAAAACTATGCAATACACCAACCACTCCATTTCAGAACGAACTTCCTACGAACCTGAATTGTCCGATTTCATGGACCAATCGATATCGGATTGAGTCCAAAACTTGGGGAACAACATAATATGGTGGGAGGAGTCATTTGGTTGTTTTTGAGTGAAATCCAATGGCTAAAACTATGCAATACACCAACCACTCCATTTCAGAACGAACTTCCTACGAACCTGAATTGTCCGATTTCATGGACCAATCGATATCGGATTGAGTCCAAAACTTGGGGAACAACATAATATGGTGGGAGGAGTCATTTGGTTGGTTTTGGAGTGAAATCCAATCGCTAAAACTATGCAATACACCAACCACTCCATTTCAGAACGAACTTCCTACGAACCTGAATAGTCCGATTTCATGGACCAATCGATATCGGATTGAGTCCAAAACTTGGGGAACAACATAATGTGGTGGGAGGAGTCATTTGGTTGGTTTTGAGTGAAATCCAATGGCTAAAACTATGCAATACACCAACCACTCCATTTCAGAACGAACTTCTACGAACCTGAATAGTCCGATTTCATGGACCAATCGATATCGGATTGAGTCCAAAACTTGGGGAACACATAATATGGTGGGAGGAGTCATTTGGTGGGTTTTGAGTGAAATCCAATGGCTAAAACTATGCAATACACCAACCACTCCATTTCAGAACGAACTTGCTACGAACCTGAATTGTCCGATTTCATGGACCAATCGATATCGGATTGAGTCCAAAACTTGGGGAACAACATAATATGGTGGGAGGAGTCATTTGGTGGGTTTTGGAGTGAAATCCAATGGCTAAAAACTATGCAATACACCAACCACTCCATTTCTGAAGAACTTCGTACGAACCTGAATTGTCCGATTTCATGGACCAATCGATATCGGATTGAGTCCAAAACTTGGGGAACATCATAATGTTGTGGGAGGATCATTTGGTGAATTTTGAGTGAAATCCAATGGCTAAAACTATAATACACCAACCACTCCCATTTCAGAAACGAACTTCGTACGAATGAAATGTCCAATTTCATGGACCAATTGATATTGGATGAGTCCAAAACCTTGGGGAACATCATAATGTTGTGGGAGGAGTCATTTGGTGAGTTTTGAGTGAAATCCAATGGCTAAAACTATGCAATACACCAACCACTCCATTTCAGAACGAACTTCGTACGAACCTGAATTGTCCAATTTCATGGACCAATCGATATCGGATTGAGTCCAAAACTTGGGGAACATCATAATGTTGTGGGAGGAGTCATTTGGTGAGTTTTGAGTGAAATCCAATGGCTAAAACTATGCAATACACCAACCACTCCATTTCAGAACGAACTTCGTACGAACCTGAATTGTCCAATTTCATGGACCAATCGATATCGGATTGAGTCCAAAACTTGGGGAACATCATAATGTTGTGGGAGGAGTCATTTGGTGAGTTTTGAGTGAAATCCAATGGCTAAAACTATGCAATACACCAACCACTCCATTTCAGAACAAACTTCGTACGAACCTGAATTGTCCAATTTCATGGACCAATCGATATCGGATTGAGTCCAAAACTTGGGGAACATCATAATGTTGTGGGAGGAGTCATTTGGTGAGTTTTGAGTGAAATCCAATGGCTAAAACTATGCAATACACCAACCACTCCATTTCAGAACGAACTTCGTACGAACCTGAATTGTCCAATTTCATGGACCAATCGATATCGGATTGAGTCCAAAACTTGGGGAACATCATAATGTTGTGGGAGGAGTCATTTGGTGTGTTTTGAGTGAAATCCAATGGCTAAAACTATGCAATACACAAACCACTCCATTTCAGAACGAACTTTGTACGAACCTGAATTGTCCAATTTCATGGACCAATCGATATCGGATTGAGTCCAACACTTGGGGAACATCATAACATGGTGAGAGGAGTCATTTGCTTGATTTTGAGTGAAATCCATTCTCTAGAACTGTACAACACATCAACCAGTCCATTTCAGAACGAACACTACTACAAAAAAGGAAAACACGACGGGAATTCACCGTTGTGTATTCTGTTTTCAAATGGTCGTGGAATCCACCGACATCTTTTCCATAACCAAACCACGACGGTGAATAACCGTCGTTGTTAAAACAAAAACGTCATCAAAAAATAAAAACAGACGTCTTTGTGCTGCAAAAAGACATAAAAAAACCGTCGAGGATGAGAATAGACGACCAACTCCAACAAAAAAAACGTCGTTAAAAAGGAAACAGATGACAAATATAAATACGACATCTTTACAATCATAATAGACGACGTTATTGACACCTACTACGTCACAACATTTCCCACAACCGTCGTAAAATAAATTTTCCACTTCAATTTTTCTATGAATTATGACGTGGAAATAGATGTCAGGGTCATTACTTACGAGGCATGTATTTACAGAGACGACGTTGAATTTGATAAATAACGTCGGTTCCAAATAAATGAGAGCCGTATTACAGAATTTATACGTCATATTTTGAAAATAAACGACGTGAAAAAAGATGGTGTCATTAATTACGACACAGAAATTTATAAGGACGACGTTGTCGTCTATATACAACGTCGGTACCATGAAAAAGGCCGTCGTGTTTAATAATTTATACGTCTTCATTAAAAAAATTAACGTCGTCTAATTCATAAATCTTAACGTCGACAAATTTAATGGACTTCAAATACCGTCGTGAATTCATCCTTTTCCACTTCGTTTATGAAAGAACATGCGACGTGGTAAATTCATGACGACGTCGTCTTTTGTAACGTTCAGGTTAAAGTTCTCGTCTTTTAGACGTCGGTGTTATGGGATTGGAGTCGTGTTATTTTGAATTACATGGCGGTTCTTTATGCTTGTCCGACGTGTTATCCTGGATAACTGTTTCACAATAGCGTCGTGGTTCTTCATTGTTACTTTGCTTTAAGACGTCGGTAAATATATTGCGGTCGTTGAATGCTCCAAAACGTCGTTATTTATTAGAACAGACGTTTGTTTTTCACATTTTTATCAAAACCGTCGTGTTTTGTAATCTGGAACCAGTAATTTTTGTACTGATTGTTTTGTGGCCAAAACCTGTATAATGAAAGTGAAGAAATCACATTACAATATATTACAAAATTAATGTCATACACTGCCAATTACATAAAGCATCATTCAACCCATATATCTTCACACCCATCTCGAATATTTTGACTCCCTAACTCAACCACCACTTCATCAAATGTGTCAACATTTGGCATCCCCCTAGTAAATGGCTCACACTCAATTCTCACATCACCTAAGACATCATCACCAATAACATCATTATATTCTCTATTAGGCATTGATAACACTACCGACCAACCACGATGCATCGGGTCGTCAACAAAAAATACTTGTTTGACTTGAGAAGCCAAAACAAATTGGTCATTCCTATGTCCAATTTTACTCAAATCTACAAGGGTAAATCCAAGTTCGTCCACTACAAGACCAGAAGTATTATCAATCCAATCACACCTAAAGACTGGGATTGTAAACTTTTGGTAGTCAAGGTCCCAAATTTCTTGAATGACACCATAGAAACCCATATTTGAGAGAATTGGGTTTTTATCCTTGGCACTAGCAACTTGCATAGTATGTGCAAGTAAATAAACTCCACTATTTTGAGTTGTCCGCACATCATCTTGTGCCTTGATGTTGAATTTAATACCTTTAATGAGATAGCTCCTATATAATGGCACTGCCATGTTTGGACCAGCTGCTAGCCACCTTAAATTTTCTGATACGCCATGATTGTCTTCCTCATTAAGTTCACTTTGAACCTGCAAATTAATCATAACTTAATTCAATCTAACATAGAAAGAAGAAAATTAAAAGTCCAATATGTTATTCAATAACATATACCTTGAAGCGTAGCCATTGAATGAAAGTGCTATTGTGCTTATCCTGCAGCCACTTTGTTCTCTTTCTAAATTTTGGATAAGCGGTCTGGATGTGGACCATATGTTGCCTACATGACACACAAAATTCAAGTATTACGGTCCCAAACATATAAGATAAACATAAGAAATAATTTAAAATGGAAACTTAAAGAATAAAACTCATATGTACTCGATATAAGGTAGGACTTCCTCCGTATTCTCCAAGACATATAGATGTGCTTGGTTCAACAGGTCCCGATCAACTACGCTCACTGTGCAACCTGATAATGGCTTTAAAACTCCCATCTTTTGGCTTGAAGGCACTCCAACTGTACTAACATCAGATAAATGCTCGGTACAAAACTCTACAGCTTCTTCAGCTATATACCGCTCAGCAATGCAACCTTCGGGACGAGTACGATTCTGAACATACCCCTTTAGCACTTTCATATATCTTTCAAACGGATACATCCATCTAAAATATACTGGCCCACACAGACGAACTTCTCTGACAAGATGTACTACTAGATGAACCATGATATCAAAGAATGAAGGGGGAAAGTACTTCTCAAGCAAACACAAAGTAACTACTACATCTTCTTCCAACTTATCTAGCTTGGAAACATCAACAGTCTTTGCACATATAGCATTGAAGAAGAAGCACAAACGAGTTATTGCATACCTTGCAGGCTTCTCCAAAACAGAACGAATTGCCACAGGGAGCAATTGTTGCATTAAGGTATGACAATCATGTGATTTAAGGCCAAGAAGTCTTGAATCTTGTAAAGATACAAGATTTTTTTATATTTGAAGAATAACCTTCAGGGACCTTCATACCATAGAAAGAATTGCAAACCTCTCTCTTCTCTGCTCTTGACAAATTCCAAGGCCCGGGAGGCAAACGAGTACGTCTTTCTCCATACTCGGGTTGCAAATCAGTTTTGACCCCCATGTTCAATAAATCTAATCGAGCAGCAATCCCATCTTTATTTTTTCCAGGGATCTCCGGCAATGTACCAATGATACTATCGCAAACATTCTTCTCAATGTGCATAACATCTAGGACATGCCTCACAGGAAGGTATTTCCAATACTCGAGATCAAAGAATATTGATTTCTTCTTCCAACAAACTCTGTCACCATCTTCAACCATATGCAGCACTTCTTCTCCGGTTAATGGCTCAGGAGGCGTGCCATATTCAGGTTTCCCATTAAAAGCTGCACGTTGCCTCCTATATGGATGATTGATCGGTAACCATTTTCTATGCCCAATGTAACAAATTTTGTGGCCATTTTTCAACCTGTGACTAGGTGTATCATCGCCGCATATTGGACAAGCTTTATATCCTTTAACAACACAACCAGATAAGTTTCCATAGGCGGGGAAATCATTAATTGTCCACATTAATGCAGCTCTGAGTGTAAAGTATTCTCCATTATGTGCATCATACACTCCTCCAATCCCATCCCACAAAGATTTTAAATCATCAATCAAAGGCTCCAAGTAGACGTCTATATCATTTCCGGGCTGTTTAGGACCGGAAATCAATAAGGTCAACATCATGAACTTTCGTTTCATGCACAGCCATGGAGGGAGATTATATGTAACTAAGATAACTGGCCAGCAACTATATCTGCTACTTAGAGAACTGTGGGGATTGAATCCATCAGATGAAAGAGCCAATCTCAAGTTTCTCGGCTCATTACCAAACTCGGGCCATTTATCATCAAGAAGTTTCCAAGACGGGGAATCCGCTGGATGAGACATATAACCGTCAATTGATTTTCTAGCAGCATGCCAAGTCAAACTCTTAGCGGTCTCATGTGATCGAAACATCCTTTTAAACCTTGGAATTGGAGGAAAATACCACACCACCTTCGCTGGCACACCCTCTTTCAAGATTGAATCTTTGCCTTCCTTCCACCTTGAGATACCACAATTAGGACAATGAGTTAAATCCTCATACTCCTTCCTATACAAGATGCAATCATTGGGGCATGCGTGCATTTTCTCATAACTCAGCCCCAATGCACACAAAGTCTTTTTTGCCTCATACATAGAGGCCGGTATTGTATTTCCTTCTGGAAGCAAATCGCCTTGAAGTATCAATAATTCTGTAAAACAGACATCACTCATCCCATATTTTGCCTTCAAATTATACAACTTCACTAATGCCGATAACTTCGTGTACTTTCTACAACCAGGGTACAATGGTTGATCTCCATCCCCAATCACATTGGCAAACTCATAAGGATCAGATCCAAATCACCAAAATCATTATCATCCATCTCTATTTCTTCAGACACAAAACTGTACCTACTATGGTCATCATCTTCTTCAACATTTCTACTAGCATTAGTAGCTGCTTCCCAAGGTTCTCCGTGAAATGTCCAATTCTTATAGCTTTGGTCAACTCCATTAAAGTATAAGTGATCCCTTATAATTCCAACCCCAAACAATTTCAAATTAACACATTTAACACATGGACAACGGATATGTGTGGTAGTTAGAAGATTTTCTACAGAAAGTTCAAAAATGCTTCCACCCCTAACTCATATGCCTTCGATCTTCTATCCGAGTGCATCCATGACTTATCCATCTCCGACACTATACCCTATTATATATAATAAAGTGAAAAGACAAGCAATGACCATCACTATAGCAGATTATATAAAGTCTAATAGCAAGTAATATACAACAGAGACGACGGTTTTTAAACAAAACAGACGTATTTGACATATATAGACGACGGATTTTACGTCGTCTAATTATAACCACGACGGTAGTTAAATAACACCGTCGTGTATAAGTAATAAAAACGACGGTTTAAAGTAAAACCGTCGTCGTATGCCTGAAAACGCGTCGATATCCAGTTTATTTTCAAGATCCCAAACCCTATTAAGAACACAACATAGACATGAAACCAAGCAAGAAACCAACATATACATGAAACCAACATATACTAAGCATGAAAACAATAAATCCATTCCCAATTCAACATAACAGAGAGTGATTAAAAGATCCGACAAAATGAAATCCATTCCATATTCAACATAACAGAGAGTGATCAAGAAAACATTAAACAGAAAATCCATGAACCCATACCTCCAACAACATTATTAACAGATCGCAAAACATATACCTAAAACCCTTTAACAAAACAACGTAATATATCATTCAATGAATTTACAAGGGGAAGAGAGGGTTTGTACTTACAGGTTGGCAGAGCTCACAGATTATGACCAAATTGGATTTGACACAGCCTGGCCCAACTTTGAATTAGAGATGAAGTGAGAGAGCGAAATGTTATGTTGCGCGAAATCTGAAAATTTTAGGGTTCAGGGTTAGAAGTATAAAAATAAGAGCCAAATCTGAAAATTTTAGGTCCCCGCGAATATTTTAAGAAAGCGCGCTTTTTAAAACATCGACCGAAAAAACACGCGTCGTTAAAATTTAACATTAAACATGACGCTTATTACATTAAGGACGTCGTGGTAAAACTATGTACCACGCAAAATCAAAAAAGGCGTTAAAACTATGAAAAACCACGTCGAGTTAAGTAATTAACGACGTTGTAAATAATAATAAACGACTTACGTGTAAACAAAACGTTGTTTAAAAGAGAAACCACGTCGGATTTTTCACCATACGACGTAAACTCAATATTTCACGACTCAATCACCGTCGTTAAAAGTAATACCCTAAACTTTAAAACCATAAATATATATTTGTAAAATTTAATTTTATAAAATTGTTTATGGTTTTACATCCTAATAAATAACAAACATAAACCCTAAACCCCAAAAATTATACTTTAACCATAAACCCTAATAAATAACAACCCTAAACCCCAAACCCTAAACCCTAAACCATCAAACTATATAAGTGATGCTATGACTCATCAAAACAATTTTATTTTGGTTGGTCATTTTAAACTTTTATTACACAAACTGCATTTTTTTGGGTTTTAGGGGGAAGAAAATATATCAATGACTTCATAGGAGTTGAAGTTGAATTTTTTGAATTTATTTTTTAAAATTTTGAATTAAAAATAATAAAATATTTTATATCAACAACAAACCACGGCGGGGTTAAGTAACTAACGACGTTGTAAATAATAATAAACGACTTACGTGTAAACAAAACGTCGTTTAAAAGAGAAACCACGTCGGATTTTTCACCATACGACGTAAACTCAATATTCCACGACTCAATCACCGTCGTTAAAAGTAATACCCTAAACTTTAAAACCATAAATTATATATTTGTAAAATTTAATTTTATAAAATTGTTTATGGTTTTACATCCTAATAAATAACAAACATAAACCCTAAACCCCAAAAATTATACTTTAACCATAAACCCTAATAAATAACAACCCTAAACCCCAAACCCTAAACCCTAAACCATCAAACTATATAAGTGATGCTATGACTCATCAAAACAATTTTATTTTGGTTGGTCATTTTAAACTTTTATTACACAAACTGCATTTTTTTGGGTTTTAGGGGGAAGAAAATATATCAATGACTTCATAGGAGTTGAAGTTGAATTTTTTGAATTTATTTTAAATTTATTTTTAAAATTTTGAATTAAAAATAATAAAATATTCTTATATCAACAACAAACCACGACGTTGTAAATAATAATAAACGACTCACATGTAAAAAGGACGTCGTTTAAAAGAGAAACCATGGCGGATGTTTCACCATCTGACGTAAAATACATATTCCACGACCGAATCACCGTCGTTAAAAGGTATTAACCTAAACCCTAATAACGACTTACTTGTTCAAAAGGACGTCGTTTAAAAGCGAAACCATGGCGAAATTGTCATCAAAACGACGTCTTATGTACGTCCCATCACGTCTAAATATCATTTTACGTCGGTTTTTTACATAATTATGTCGTTGGAAAGTTATTACACGTCGGTTACGCAATTTGTTTTTTCTTTTATATTATGAAAACCTCAGCAAATTTTCAGGGAAAAAAAGGATGTATATTATAGACAAAATTTGTACATTATATATTATAGACAAAATTAGTACATATAAAAATATCAAGTGTTCCAAAAATCCTCTAATCCATATGAAGGCAAACAAACTCTGCCCATTCTTTCCTGACTTCATCAATGGCTGCTTGGGGGTATGGCGCTTGATCTTTTCCCTTGGCAAACTGCAATCCATAAACAATGATTATTAAGCTTTACAAAATAAAAAGAAATTCAGACACAGACGACGTTTTTTTTCATAACCGACGTAGTCTATCGATTCAACGACGGTAATTTTAAATGACCGTCGTTGATAATACAAAAAACCACATAAAATGTTTTTGAAAATTTTATTCTTACCTTCTTCTCAAACTCCAAGGAAGGATCCATGATGATGTCCCTCATGAAGCGCATCACATAATACCCGCATTCGCCACTGCTGGGTTGCTTTGGTGTGCTTGGCAGAGTTTTCCAAATTGGTGCTTTACGGCCTGGTCTGCCTATGAGGATCCAGAAAATAGACGGTTTCCCTCTTTGCCCTCACAATCAGCAAGACCCAATGACGGCTGCACAAAATAAAATAAAAAACGACGGTTAATATAAAAAGTCAGCACCAGAAAACAAACGACGTTTATTTATAAAAACCGACGTATTATATAGTTTCACACGACGTAATAACTTAATCATCGACGTCATTATAAATTTATCACGACGATAATTAACTACCGACGTGGTTAGTTGTTTCAAACGACTCAATAAATAAATAACCGACGTGGTTAGATGTTTCAAACGACACAGAATTAGTTAAACAGTTTTATAAGTGGTCAATTAGTGAAAATCATACAAACAAAATCCTTTTAAGGAGACTAACCCTGGATTGTAAGGCATCATGAAAATCTGTTCACCATCTGTTTTCTGAAGTCGACTGGCTACAATTCGTGATCTGTCAGTTAGTGACCCAGCGTTGGCACTAACTTGAGCAGGGTCGATAAAGCCAACCATGCTGCACATATTTGCTTCTCTCAAAAGATCATATAAGCACCTAAATATATAAAACAAACGACGGTTATTTATACACAAACGACGTATTATACAATTTCACACGACGAACTGAAATAGAAACAGACGTGATAACTAATTTATCACGACGGTAAAAAAGAACGACGTGGTTAGTGGTTTAAAACGACGCAATAATTAAACAACCGACGTCTTATGATATAATGTTTGATATTTGATTAGGACAAACCTCATATATACTGCAACCACAGTAGCCCCAATTTCTTCCATGCCTGCAAACTGTGTAATATCTTCATGCAAGACGAAGGTACTTCGATCTGCACCAAACACCTCCTTCTCAATGTTGAAGGTCATGATCTTCCCCTGTGGCTTTAGTGTAGTTTCCACATAACCACAAAGGGATTGTAAGGAAGATGGCACCTCCACATTTGAATAATCAACTACTTCATTACCCTGTTTAAAGAAATAAAGCAAAATAAAATGACGTGGTAATTCATTAAAAACGACGGTTTAAATTAAAAAACGTCGTCTGATTATAATTTAAACGACGGTAATTAAATACCGTCGTTTTAGATAATTTTATTACGTCGTAGAAAATAAATTCCGACGTCTAATGTGAAAACAAACGACGGTTTAAAGAAAAATATCGACGTCTGAAATGTGAAAAACAAATTAAAAAGGCAAAGTTATGAGAATATACCTCCTCGTCATGCTTTTCTTCATCTTGTTTTTCTTCTTTCTTCTCTTCATCATTTGTGTCTTCCTTTTTGCCTTCATCTTTTTTCTCTTTTTTTTCTTCCTTCTTCCCTTCATCTTTTTTTCTCCCATCTTCTGTTCATCTTTATTTTCTTCTTTCTTCTCTTCATCTTGATTATCTAAAGCCCCAGATTTCTGTTTTAAATAATAAAGAAATATATATATAAGACAGATTGTACAGAGAGTAAAAAAATTAAACCAAAACGTCGTGGTAAGGCATAACATAAGACGGTATGTAAGAATTATGGACGTCTTAAAATTATTAAACGATGGTAAATAATAAACGTCGTGGTAATTGTATATTACGTCGTTAAGGAATAAAACCGTCGTCTAAAAACCACAAAGTACGACGTCTAATGGCGTGTAAAACAAGTAAACTAAATACGACGTGATATTTAAATAAACACAACGGGTTATTTATAAAATCGTCGTGGTATGTTTTTAAAACGACGGGTTTATTCATAATAACGACGTCTAATGTTAAAAAAAAACAGAGAATTCAAAGTTCAGTTATGTTACCGTTTCTTCCTGCTGTTCCCCATTTCTGGCAGTATCATCCTCTAAATGTAAGGATCTCCCTTCAGCCCCAGAACAGCTTGCTTTATCAGACATTGGATTTTTGGGACTTTGCTGTAGACCTTGGTTTTGACAGGGGCTAGTTTTCGGTTTAAGCATGCTTGGATCAAAATTGGGGATGAGGTGGGAAAGCTGACTTAGTAAATGTTCCCTCTCAGCCTCTACTAATTGTTTGGTTCAAGCTTCCATCTTCTTAGTCTCTTCTTGAAGGACAATTCTTACACTTTCCTTCAATTGATCAGCAAACTTTAACCTCTGTGGTCTAGGTAAATTGAAGAATTGCCTAGGGGAAATCCCAGCACCTACCCCTCTTACTCTCCCTGGATGCTCGGGACCCAAAGCCAAGGTCAACACATCATTACTGCCAGATAAACTCAGACTGCCTTCAGCCACTTGTTTTTGCAATTCATCCTAAAACAAAGACATACAAAAAAGTCAGCACAAGAAAACACACGACGGTTATTTATAAACAAACGACGCATTATATAATTTCACACGACGCACCAATATAGAAATCGACGTTATAATATATTTATAACGACGTTAATTAAAACCGACGTGGTTAGTTGTTTAAAACGACGCAATAAATAAACCACCGACGTCTTATGCTGTAATTACAGAAAACAGAGTTGTGATTCCAGATTTAGATCTTTCACGACGTTTTTGAAAACATTTCGACGTAGTAATAACATTAACACGACGAAAAAATTAACCACCGACGTCTTATGCTATAATTACAGAAAACAGATTTGTGATTCCAGATTTAGATCTTTCACGACGTTTTTTAAAATATTTCGACGTAGTAAAATCATTCACACGACGAAAAAATATAACATAAGACGTAATAAGAATTATACACAGTTTAATAAAAATTTAAAACAGAGTGTGTAGGCTTACAATTAATTTTGCTTTCTCTGCCACCTTTGGATCCGGGATGTTACCATGTTTGTCCTGTCTAGCTTTCTTCCATAAGGTAGATCGATCAATTTCTACCCCAGGCATGGTTTCCTCCAATTGATCCTCCAAACCAGCATATCCTTTTCGAGACAATCGATGATTGTACTCAAGTTTCTCCCTAATCTGTGAATGTTGAGAATGCACAGACTCAAATTCTTTGGATAACCTTGAAGCTACAAAGGCATCCCATTCTGCTTTCTCTATGAATTTATATACTTCAGGGGGTTGGCTTAATTTCTCCCTCTCCTTGATGTATGGAAGGATATAATGCCTCGTCAGTGTAGACTTGAAATCCTTCCATTTCTTGGCAGCAGAAGATAACACCGAGGTCTTGCCCCCTTGACCTACCACAAAAGCCATGTCAACGGCTTCCCAAATCTGCTCCTTTATATCATTGGGGATTTCAGCCCATTTCTTGTCCACAAGTGGGACTCTGGAGCGTGCCAACACACCAATGTAGGACTGCATCTCAGTATGTGCAGGGCCACATCCTTTCCCCCTTTTATTGTACTCAACAACTGGCTTGATTTTCTGCAATTTTCTCTTCACAACACGAGGCATTGTGCTCATACCTCGACCTGACTTTGAATCCTCAGAAATTGTTGTCGTGCTGCTTGGTTCTGTCTCAGCAGATGAAACAAACTTCATCTTCTTCAAGGGCTTGTCTTGAGGAGTTACCATTCCAAGCTCCTTACCTCCATTTTTTTTGGAGCCAGAGTACTTACTTTGGTCTTGAGAAACCATGGTTACAGAATAAACAAACCTGCAAGTGAAAATATTTCGGGAAAAAATTAGAACACAAACGACGGTTATTTATAAACTACGACGTATGATAAGATTTTACACGACGTAATAACATAACATCAGACGTAATAAATGTTTAAAGAAGAAACAATATAAATGTTTAAACAACGACGAAACAATATTAAATAAGACGTAATAAGAACTTATTACGGCGATATTTACACGACGTCGTGATATTCATATTAACACGACGTAAATATTAATATAACGTCGTGTTATGGATATTCACACGACGTGAATAATAAGCTACCGTCGTATTTATAAGAAACCAAAAACATTTTTCTTTCTCTGTGAATGTTTGATTGCAGGTTTAATTTCTCTGAAACATGGTTTTTGTTTTTCCTAATTTGATAAAATACAAAGAAAAAAAGCTTTGGCATCTTTTTATAGACGACGGTATCTTAGTATAACGTCGTGGTATGAACATTCACACGGCGTCAATAATAAGATACCGTCGTCTATATAAGATACCAAACCCTACTTTCTTTGTCTCTGTATTTTATCAAATTAGGAAAAACGAAAACCATGGTTAAGAGAAATCAAACCTGCAACTAAACAAGCAAATAAAAATTGACCGTCATTTTAAAAACAACTTAGATCAATTTTAAGACGACGCTAGGACGACTGACGAACCGTCGTGGTCTACATATTTAACCACGTAAATACAAAGCTACCGTCGTCTTATTTAGTTGAATTAGTTGTGTTCAAAGTTGAAACTTTCCCTCTCTGTCTGTGTATTTTATCAAACTTGGAAAGAATAAAAATGATTTTCGCCAGAAAAAAGGTAAAAAGATTTTCAAAACAAAAACAGTATGAGCATGCAAAATAGCAACAAAATAGTGAGAAATGAAAGCTTACCTTTTGCGTGCAATGAAAGCTTTCTCTCGGATTTTGGTGTTTAAGTTCAGAGGCGACGACGAAGACAAGAGGAAAACGATGAGATACTCTGACAGTGCTCTGACAAGGAAAAAAGACGAAAAGTTTTCTCTGGGAGATTGAAATTTTTTCTCGGGTTTGGAAACAGTGCATGTGTAAGTCAGGTAGACGAAAAGTTGTATATGTATACAAACCGTTTCATAGTAATAAGACGGCGGTTTACATAGAACGACGACGTATTAATAGACAAACTACGACGTTAATTTGAACTTATGACGTGGTACATAAATACGACAGTAGTGTTGTAGGTACCGCCGTAGTAAACTCCTAAATAAAAGTCGATAACTCAATATCTCGCGTCATGGTAGAAATATTTAACACGACGGTTGTTTTAAATTTACGAAGTTTATTTTTATAATATACGTCGTTTTATTGTAATATACCGACGTGGATAACACTAAACTAAAACGACGTATTATTTTTTTCACGACGTGGATTCGTTTTTAAACGTCGTTATGTGTAATATAACCGACGTGGATTTTTTTTTTTTATTATAAATATAATTTTTTTCCCCTTTTTCTTATAGTTTATTTTTAAAAAACAGTGCCTTATAGATATAGTTTTTTTTTCCCGAGGAAATTAATGTTCTAGAATTTGTAAAGTTTCTTTTCTAGGTGACTGATTTAAATCAAATAAAAATATAAAACAACGACTGTTTTTGTTATACCGTCGTCGTTTCTTGTCGTCTTAAGTAAGAATAAAACGACGTAATGTATTTGTTACCGACGAGGATTATTTTTGTTAAACGTCGTTATGTGTAATATAACCGACGTGGATTTGGTTTTTTAATTATAAATAGGGTTTTTTTTTCCACGGGTTCTTTTAGTTTTAGTATTCGATTAGGGTTTCAACTTCTTCTTGCCCCTTTCTCTGTCTCACCTCATCTCTTGGGAGGCAATTGTTTGAATGTTGGTTATCTGTGGCTGATTGCAAATCTGATTGCAAATCACCAATTTTCAATAAATTGTCTCTCTGATTGCAAATCTGTGGCTGCCGTCGTGAAGTTTTAGGAGGCAATTGTTTGGATGTGAATGTGTGTGTGCGTTTGTGTAGATACACAAACGCACATACATCATTCACTTCCAAAAAATTGTCTCTCTGATTGCAAATCTGTGGCTGCCGTCGTGAAATTTTAGGAGGCAATTGTTTGGATGTTGATGTGTGCGTGCGTTTGTGTAGATACACAAACGCACACATATCATCAACTTCCAAAAAATTGTCTCTCTGATTGCAAATCTGAGGCTGCCGTCGTCAAATTTCAGAAGCAATTTTTTGGATGTTAATGTGTATGTGCGTTTGTGTATCTCAAAGACACAAATACACATACATCATTAACCTCTTAAATATTGTCTTTCTGGTAAGATTATGATGAGCAACAGAGTTCCATCTTGTAAGATTTCCTAACCCTTGTGATCTCAGAATAATCTGATTATGTCGGCGGTTTTCTATATAAACCGTCGTGGTTATTTCAATTCTTGTCGTTAAGTAGATCTACCGACGTAGGATAACAAAATCCAAGAAATAAATTGTTAAAAAAAATTCTTATTCAGACGACGGTTTAAATATAATGTATGACGTATAAAGTGGACAAATACGACGTTAAATTCTATAATACGTCGTTATATGAAAACCCCAACTTGGTAAGATTTAAAGATGTCGTCGTAGAAATACGAGAAAGACGTCGTTATATTTACCTTTGCCGTAGTTGTACATTAATTTAATACGGCGGTATTTTGTATTTTACCGCCGTGGATTTATTTGTAATTATATGGCGCCTTATACGAAAACTTGGTCGTGTTAATTTCTGGGTAAAAACGACGGCTTTTTTTGAAACCGTCGTCTTTACTTTCTACGTCGGTCGGTTCATAACTTCCGCCGTTATTTGTTGGCTATGATTTTACCTCTTGAAAATCCTATTTCAATAAGACGTCGGTTTTTAATTAAGTACGTCGTGTTTTAGGAACAGCCATTTGAAACTCCATTTTTTAGTTGTCTAATGTGTTATTACACGGCGGTTTTATAAAACCGTCGTCTTTTAAAAAACAACGACGGTTTTCACTTAGACCGTCGTGTTTTTCTGGTCGTCTTTTTCACTTTTTGTAGTAGTGGAACTTCGTACGAACCTGAATTGTCCAATTTCATGGACCAATCGATATCGGATTGAGTCTAAATCTTGGGGAACATCATACTGTTGTGGGATGAGTCATTTGGTTAGTTTTGAGTGAAATCTAACGGCTAAAACTATGCAATACACCAACGACTCACCTTCAGAACGAACTTCGTACGAACCTGAATTGTCCAATTTCAAGGACCAATCGATTTCGGATTGAGTCCAAAACTTGGGGAACGTTAGAATGTTGTGGGAGGAGTCATTTGGTGTGTGTTTCGAGTGAAATCCAATTTCTAAAACTATGCAATACACAAACCACTCCATTTCAGAACGAACTTTGTACAAACCTGAATTGTTCAATTTCATGGACCAATCGAAATCGGATTGAGTCCAAAACTTGGGGAACATCATAACATGGTGAGAGGAGTCATTTGTTTGATTTTGAGTGAAATCCATTCTCTAGAACTGTACAATACATCAACCACTCCATTTCAGAACGAACTTCGTACGAACCCGAATTGTCCAATTTCATGGACCAATCGATATCGGATTGAGTCCAAAACTTGGGGAACATCATAATGTTGTGGGAGGAGTCATTTGGTTATTTTTGAGTGAAATCCAATGGCTAAAACTATGCAATACACCAACCACTCACCTTCAGAACGAACTTCGTACGAACCTGAATTGTCCAATTTCATGGACCAATCGATTTCGGATTGAGTCCAAAACTTGGGGAACATCATAATGTTGTGGGAGGAGTCATTTGGTGTGTTTTGAGTGAAATCCAATGGCTAAAACTATGCAATACACAAACCACTCCATTTCAGAACGAACTTTGTACGAACCTGAATTGTTCAATTTCATGGACCAATCGATATCGGATTGAGTCCAACACTTGGGGAACATCATAACATGGTGAGAGGAGTCATTTGTTTGATTTTGAGTGAAATCCATTCTCTAGAACTATACAATACACCAACCACTCCATTTCAGAACAAACTTCGTACGAACCTGAATTGTCCAATTTCATGGACCAATCGATATCGGATTGAGTCCAAAACTTGGGGAACATCATATTGTGGGAGGAGTCATTTGGTTGTTTTGAGTGAAATCCAATGGCTAAAACTATGCAATACACCAACCACTCACCTTCAGAACGAACTTCGTACAAACCTGAATTGTCCAATTTCATGGACCAATCGATATCGGATTGAGTCCAACACTTGGGGAACATCATAACATGGTGAGAGGAGTCATTTGGTTGATTTCGAGTGAAATCCAATCTCTAGAACTGTACAATACATTAAACACACCACTTCAGAACGAACATTCGTACGAACCTGAATTGTCCAATTTCATGGACCAATCGATATCGGATTGAGTCCAAAACTTGGGGAACAACATAATATGGTGGGAGTTGTCATTTGGTGGGTTTTGAGTGAAATCCAATGGCTAAAACTATGCAATACACCAACCACTCAATTTCAAAACGAACTTCGTACGAACCTGAATTATCCAAATTCATGGACCAATCGATATCGGATTGAGTCCAAAACTTGGGGAACATCATAATGTTGTGGGAGGAGTCATTTGGTTAGTTTTGAGTGAAATCCAATGCTAAAACTATGCAATACACCAACCACTCCATTTCAGAACGAACTTCATACGAACCTGAATTGTCCAATTTCATGGACCAATCGATATCGGATTGAGTCCAAAACTTGGGGAACATCATAATATGGTGGGAGGAGTCATTTGGTTGGTTTTGAGTGAAATCCAATCTCTAGAACTGCACAATACACCAAACACTCCATTTCAGAACGAACTTCGTACGAACTTGAATTGTCCAATTTCATGGACCAATCGATATCGGATTGAGTCCAAAACTTGGGGAACATCATAATGTTGTGGGAGGAGTCATTTGGTTGTTTTGAGTGAAATCCAACAGCTAAAACTATGCAATACACCAACCACTCCATTTCAGAACGAACTTCATACGAACCTGAATTGTCCAATTTCATGGACCAATCGATATCGGATTGAGTCCAAAACTTGGGGAACATCACAATGTTGTGGGAGGAGTCATTTGGTGAGTTTTGAGTGAAATCCAATCCCTAAAACTATGCAATACACCAACCACTCCATTTCAGAACGAACTTCGTACGAACCTGAATTGTCCAATTTCATTAACCAATCGATATCGGATTGAGTCCAAAACTTGGGGAATATCATAAAGTTGTGGGAGGAGTCATTTGGTGAGTTTTGAGTGAAATCCAATGGCTAAAACTATGCAATAAACCAACCACTAGAGTTCAGAACGAACTTCGTACAAACCTGAATTGTCCAATCCTTGACGTATGTTTTCTTGGAGTAGCTAACTAGGAATTTATGCATCTTGCACATTTTGGGAAGCGGGTTAGATTCACTAATTCTACTCTCCTTTCACAAGCAATACATGAATGGCCTAAGAATCATTCAAGGGATTAATAACCATAGGTTGACTAGGGCAAATACGATGTTCTAGGACTTGTGTGATTATCATATTCTCAAGGAGCTTAATGACTATTGTATGCTTTATTCTAAGTAGATATCATGCTTAGGTTGCATATTAGAGATCACGTGTTGTGTAGATACCATGCACAATCACATGCCTCAGGAGAATCATGCATCCTGACCTAGATACCATAGACTTGTATGCGATAATCTATTGTTGATGAGCTTGAGTCAGTTTGTATGCATTCATAACTTGGATAGGAAGACTAGTGGTGGATTCCATGGCTCTAACACCTCTCAATCATTGTTTCACAACTTGTTGATTGCTGCTAGTGTTTACTTTCCAGCACTTTCATTTCACTTTCTTGTTTTCATTTCAAAAACAAAACCCCATATTTCGAGTGTGTGTTGCTAGGATTCTGTCCTAGACCTTTCCTTTGTTAGTTTGTTTATTTCCTTGTTTTTCTGTTTGCTGCATTCTAAGTAATTTAACTTGGAACCAAGTTACCATTCTCCGTGGGATCGACCTCGTATTACATAAGCTATACTATAAACGGTTCATGCAGTTGCGAGAATTAAAGTTTCTATTTTTAATAACTCACTTTAGTTGTTCAGAATAGGACCAACACCCTGCAAAAAATCACGCCCAAAGACCTTGTATTGAATTATTTAGAGCTCATTATGACTCCTCGCGCATAGGTGATGTCTCTTCCTGTCTCTTCATCAAAATTAAAAACAAATGTTTTGTTGCCTTCGGTGTAGTGGGTGAGCGGCGAGTCAGAGTGGAACCGGTAAAGTTTAACCTCGGTGTGCATGGTTGTTTTTAGAAACTCAACCCAATATCAGGGATGTTGAAAGTGACGCTCTTATGAGTTGCAAACGCACAAGATTTTTAAAAAAATTTGAAAATGTTTCTTCAAAATGACACATTTTGATCCTTGACAAGTGCTCAATCCGTAACTATCCAATCACCGCCACACCACACGGGGCGGGAGTGGGTGAATGGTGTGCTTCCCGGAGTTGGCATAGACAATCTTTTGCATGCGAGGGAATGTTTATGCCAACCCCGGGAAGCACACCATTCACCCACTAGTGTGGGTGACGATGGGTTAGCTTCAGGTCTACTTATTTTAATTATTTTACTAATTATTTTACTAATTAAGGATATAGGAGATACACTAAGCTAATCTTAATTATTCCAAACCATGATTATCAACATACTTTGCAAATCTTATCCTTTATCAGGTGGACCATATTCTAAACCCTACACCTACCCCTTCCAAGTTTTGAACATTAATTATTTACTAATCAAGGATATAGGAGATACACTAAGCTAATCTTAATTATTCCAAACCATGATCATCGGCATACTTTGCAAATCTTATCCTTTATCAGGTGAACCATATTCTAAACCCTACACCTACCATTATTCCAAACCATGATCATCGACATACTTTGCAAATCTTATCCTTTATCAAGTGGACCTAGCGATTGGATTTCACTGAAAACTTTAAGGAGTTGGAGAATAGGAAAGTGATTTCTCTAGGTGGAAAGATACGGACCTTTGCCCTTATCTTATTCAAAAGTAACATATTAGGCTATGCACTGCTTTATTTTGAGTTTTGGTTTGTTGTGGGAAAGGGAAAGGAGTCACTATTGGAAAGATAAGTGAGCGGGAGAATTTCCATAGTGCCTATTATTTCCACACTTTACAAGCTTTGTTGTCATGTACCCAAAAAAATAAAGCAAAAGTTTGAAGTGAAAAAGTAGACTAAAACTAGCTTTAACACAACTGAAAAGGCACACATTCAAACATATGAAGTTGTTCTATCGTATTACTTATATAATAAGTTCAATGCACAAATCATGAAGATTGATATCTCATTAATACTTTCCCATCTAATATATATAGGGGGCAGATCAATGACACTATGTTTTTTACACAAGTTTTGACTCAAATTGTAAACAAGTATAACTTTATTTCCCATCTCATGAAATGATAGGACCCAACCCAAATTTCACTTTGGAATCCAAGCCGAACCCTGTGCGTGTCCGACACCTGGTGAATGCTAGGCACAAATGACCAAATTGCCCTTCTAACTAGAAACCAATTTTACTATCAGTTAGACTTCTGCCGAAAATTGGGCAGAGTCTCCCCTGTAACTTGATCATTTCTCAAAAGTTTCCACCTGTTAACAGACATTTATATATCCCAATCATTTAGCATACATTAAATTATATCCAAGCAATCAAGCATCATATCATTCTGGCCTTAGGCCTCAACAAATCAAATAAATCATTCTGCTAATAAAATTTGATTCTATCGGGCGACTTGCCACACACCAGGAGGAATTCCTTCTTAGGCAGATCTAACTCTTTTGACAAATGCTCAGAAGCGTTTGTATACTAGTTCAATTGAGAACAAGGTGTTGAACTAGACTGATAACTGATCGTCTCTTAGAACATCCCCAGAACAATGTTAGGTTTCAAAATAACTTAACTGGACTGCTTTTCAATCACTTGACCTCGCGGCTACACCTAGAATTCTAGGTTGCCTACATACCCTTAACAAGGGATCAAGCCACATGTAGTTCTTCTTCTTTTTATGTTGCATTTGCTATACTCGAATAGAAACCGAACATGCATATTTATATTTATATAACAATTCATACGTTTGCATAAGTTTTCACACCAGTTAATCACATTGTAAAATCAAGATTTCTCTTCCACCTAGGTGTACTTATCATTATCTGTCGATTTCCTCTTGTCATAGTTTGTGACACGTCCTCGCATGCCTCGGTAACATAGAGTCGATCCGAGCTGCAATCCTCGCAGGACTCAGGGACGTTTAGTCAACCTGATCTGCAATCCTCACTCCACACGTTCTAGATATCCCTAAGACTCGTGGGGCAAAGTCAAGAATGCTGATCTAACCAAAGGCAACCAATTTATCTGAAGGCAACTGAAATACCAAAGGCAACATTTATTATATTTGGGTACCTAGGGTGGTTTAAGAAAATCTATATTTCTGGAAGGTCTGGAATAAATAAAATGAATTCTTTTTATCTTAAAACTTTGCTGCCATCCCATCTGATAGTTCTCTAAAATTCTTATTTTCCGTATTCTCTAAGCAGTCTCAACTCGACAGCATATAAATAAAACATTTAACCTTAGCAAAATATGCTAGAAAAACTCGAGCTATTTAATACTTATTCAAGTTCAAATAATGAAATTGAATTGCATAAATTCATTTATGAAAACAAAAGTCCACTCACTGCTGGTCCGAGCTAGCTAGATCTTTCGAAGGTCCTTCCTATGGGTTTGCCTGTGCCATGGCGCCCAATTAACCATCATATTATTTTATTAGTAAAAATTCTCAATATAATCCTTAATTAAAAACCTGATCCCCCAACTCCTAGAAGTGCGTGTAAATACTTTAAGGTCCTTCCTATGCCCACATAAACTTTTCTCATGTTTAGAATGGTCTAGAAAGGATCTGGGTCTCAAAAAAATTAAAGTCCAAAAACTCAACCCAGGACCCCGTGGGGTCCACGTCCTCCAAATTCCGATATGAGAGTTCCTAAAGGTTCCAATTTGCTTAAGACACATGTCCCGGGAGTTCAGTCTTGATTGGACAATCGGATTGCTCACGATTGCATAATCGGGCGGTTACTGTAAACCTAACCCTAGGGTTGGCATTTTCGGAGTATGCGGGACTCCGATTCACAATCCGCCGAATCCTACACGATCGTAGAATTGTCTATATCAGTGTAGATGAAATTGACTAGGATCTAACGGGTCAAACGTATCAAACCCGAAAATTGCACAGTATGCAAAATCCGTTCGAGGCTCAAATGGTATATGAATTGGAATCCGAGTACTCCTACGCGCTCGTGAAAACTAGGGGATCGCATTGGGATACAATGCCCTTTTACTACAGTGACCACGCGCCGCCACACGCGCCTGCAGTATGTGGGTGTCCAAAGCAATTCCGATCATCGTAAAATCTCAAAATCAAGGGCCAAGCTTCCTACCCTCGGTTCAGGACATCGATTGGAGTGACTTGTGTTCTTGGACCTACCTCGAAAAATGGCCAGAAGTGGCTAGAATTTCATCCCTAATTTCGGCCGAACTTTGAATCGAAAAGTGGGTTTTCTAAACTAGAAATCGATCAAATCCTACCCAACCATCAACTAGAGCATGGAAAATAGTTGAAAATCCATACCTTGGTTGCCGGATTTGGTGACCGAAGGACGGAGATCGACGGCCGAGAATTTTTGCCAAAACCAACGGCTTTCGTAGTTATTTCTAGCGGAGTCCAAAGGCGGTTGGCATCGGGGTTGGTCGGGAAGGGTTGCTGGGGTGGCAGCGGTACAAACTCGATCGGTTTGGTGGCCAGTGACATAAGGTGGCGGTGGTTGTTGAGATTTGGACGACCGGCTAGAGAAACAAAGGGGGGGGTGTCTACTCGATCTGGAGAGAGAGAGAGAGAGAGAGAGAGAGAGAGAGAGAGAGAGAGAGAGAGAGAGGTTTAAAAAAAAACATCTGACTTCCAAAATTACCATTTTGCCCCTCCATGTATTTTAATCGTATTTTCTTCAATACAACTCGGATTTCATCCCACCACGTGTCTACGGACTTGTTTCGACGTGATCTACGCAACAGTCCAATCAAAATTTTCAAATTTCTTCCCGATCAAAAAGTCAACATTTTCCCAAAAAATTTATTTTATGGGCAAATTGTTTTTTTCTCTAATAATTTAATAATTAAATTCGGGAGTTCCTACAAGTTCAACATACTCTTCTAAACTTACCCTGCAAGTTTGGTCCGAATCGGAAGGTTGGATTGATCACGATCGCACAATCGTACGATCGCACAATCGCACGATCGCACAATCGCACAATCGCACAATCGCACAATTACTCTTTATCTTATCATAGGGTTCGCAATTTCGGAGTATCTGAGATTCCAATGCACAATCCATCAAATCCTATACGATCCTAGAAATACAAGATACAACATACGTGAATTTGGGTTTGATCCAACGGTCCAAACATATCAAACCCGGAAATCGCACAATTGGCAAAAGCTGTTCGAGACTTAAAAGAATATCTGAATTGAAATTCAAGCACACCTACGCGCTCTTGACAACTAGGGAATCACATTGGGACACAATGCCCCTCTGCTACAGTGCCCACGTGCCGCCACACACGCCGGCAACGTGTGGGCGTCCAAAGTGATACTGTTTGCTGGAAAACTTCAAAATCAGGGGCCAAGCTTCCTATCCTAGGTTCAGGACATCGATTGGAGCCACTTTTGTTCTTGGACCTACCCTTAAAAATGATTGGAAGTGGCCGGAATTTCAATCCGAAATTCGGCCAAACTTTGAATCTAAAATCAAACTATCAACGTTAGAAAATGATCAAATCCCACCCAACCATCAGCTAGAGCTCGAAGAGTGGATGAGATTCCATACCCTGATCATAAAAAATGGCAATCGGAGGACAGAGAACAACGTCAGTGAAAATCTGTCAAAAACTGGCAGTTTTTCGAGCTCATTCTGACGAAATCCTGGGGTTCAAAGGGCAGAGACCGGTAGGGAAAGGGGGAGGGAGAAGCAGCGGTGTGATCTGGTCTGGTCTCGTGGCCGGTGGCTACCGGAGATGGCAACTACGAGGGTGGGTGGGTGTCAGTTGGAGAAATAATCAGGGGAGGGGGCTCAGGTCGTGGAGAGAGAGAGAGAGAGAGAAGAAAAAAAAAGTGACTTTTTACAAAATTACGAATTTGCCTCTCTACGTTTTTTGATAGTAACTTCCTCAATACAACTCGGATTCGAGCCCACTATGTGTCTACAGACTCATTTCGATGTAATCTACATAATGGTACAATTGGAATTCCCAAATTCCTTCCCGGTCAAAATGTCAACTTTTAACCTGATAAAATATTCTAGGGGCAAAATGGTCTTTTACCAAAATAAATTAATAACTAAAAATTAATTTAAGATCGGGTTGTTACATGAAATGTCTCACGCAAAACCTAATATGGTTGAATCCAATTTCCCCACATCCTAATTAAGCAAGGTGTAGGAGGTTGTTATAAATTAAGACATATTTTACTCATCACATCATGGCTTTTCTACAATAAGACCACTTCCTAAAAATCTTCCAAAATATAAATATGATTTTGCAGATATGTCCACATTCTCTCAAGAAGGAAAACTTTAGCAGTACTATTGTTTCACAAAGATATAAACAAAAATATCTCTTCATTTCCCAGTAATAATAAATACCAACAATTACTACAGATGATTACGAGAAAAAGCCTCCATGATAGCAGGTGAATTGGTAAATAGCACCCCTTCATACTGTAAATAAATCTTGATCATTCATTGGGTAAAGGAGTTTTCCCTCATGCTTTCAATTTTGGTAACACTATATCCATTGCAGTTTTCTCAACTAACTATTTACTAGAATACACTATGCGAAAATTGATATTTAGCTTTGGATAATATCCATTGCTAACGGTACCCAAGAACTAAGTATTGGGAACCGATGCGTATGATATAGTCATATGCTTCGGATATTATCCGTTGCTAAAGATTATTTACGACTTTGCTATTCACTTAATCGCTGATGTGTAAGTTGTTACTATGTGCCAAAAGAGTGTTGACCTCCGATGCCTAAACCTTTAATAGCATATGGGTTTTGATTATAGCATCAAGGGTTTTGATTGTATTGAAGCGTGTTCTGACTTACCATTTCAGAAAAGATGCCACTGCTATTGCAAATTATGGTTTAGGCATTCGTTTTTTTGTGCTTATGCTGAAGTGAAAATTGGAGTGGTTGGGGTATTGCATAGTTTTAGCAATTGAATTTCACTCAAAACTCACCAAATGACTCCTCCCACCATATTATGATGTTGCCCAAGTTTTGGGCACGATCCGAATTGAATAGGTCAACGAAATTCGACACTTCAAGTTCATACAAAGTTCATACTGTAAATGGAGTGGTTGGTGTATTGCATAGTTTTAGCGATTAGATTTCACTCAAACACACAAATGACTCCTCCCACCATATTACGATGTTGCCCAAGTTTTGGAGCTGATCCAAAATCAATAGGTCAAAGAAATCAGACACTTCAAGTTCATATGAAGTTCATTCGTAAATGGAGTGGTTAGTGTATTGAAACATTTTACTCAAAACTCACCAAATGACTCCTCCCACCATATTATGATGTTGCCCATGCTTTGGGCTTGATCTGAATTCAATAGGTCCATGAAATTCGGCACTTCATGTTCGTACGAAGTTCATTTGTAAACGGAGTGGTTGGTGTATTGCACAGTTCTAGCGATTAGATTTCACTCAAAACACACCAAATGACTTCTCCCACCATATTACGACGTTGGCCAAGTTTTAGGCTCAATCCGAATTGAATTGGTCAACGAAATTTGACACTTCAAGTTCGTACGAAGTTCATACTGTAAATGGAGTGGTTGGTGTATTGCATAGTTTTAGCAATTGGATTTCACTCAAAATTCACCAAATGAATCTTCCCACCATATTATGATGTTGTCCAAGTTTTGGGCTCGATCCGAATTCACTAGGTCAACGAAATTAGACACTTCAAGTTCGTTTGAAGTTCGTACTATAAATGGAGTGGTTGGTGTATATATAGGTTTAGCGATTGGATTTCACTCAAAACACATCAGGTTTGTACGAAGTTCGTTCTGTAATGTAGTGGCTGATGTATTGCATAATTTTAGCAATTGGATTTCCCTCAAAACGCACCAAATGATTCGTCCCACTATATTATGATGTTGCCCCAAGTTTTGGGCTCAATCCGATGTCGAATGGAGTGGTTGGTGTATGGCACAGTTTTAGAGAATGGATTTTACTCAATACTCACCAAATGACTCCTCCCACCACATTATGACGTTGCCCATATTTGGAGCTCAATCCGGTAACGATTGGTCCAAGAAATTGGACAATTCAGGTTCGTACGAAGTTCGTTATGTAACGGAGGGGTTTGTTTATTGCATAGTTTTAGCGATTGGATTTCAATCAAAACTACCAAATGACTCCTCCCACTATATTACGATGTTGCCCCATGTTTTGGGCTCAATCCGATATCATTGGTCCCTCAAATTGGCCAATTATGGTTCGTACGATTTTCGTTCTGTAATGGAGTGGTTGGTGTATTGCGCAGTTTTAGCTGTTGGATTTCCCTTAAAACACACCAAATGACTCCTCCCCCCATATTATGATGTTGCCCAAGTTTTGGGATTAATCCGATATCGATTGGTTCAAGAAATTGGACAATTCAGGTTCGTATGAAGTTCGTTCTCTAATGGAGTGGTTTGTGTATTGCATAGTTTTAGAGATTGGATTTCACTCAAAACCACCAAATGACTTCTCCCACCATATTATGTTGTTCCCCCAAGTTTTGGGCTCAATTCGATATCGATTGGTCCCCGAAATTGGACAATTCAGGTTCGTACGATTTTCGTTATGTGAATGAAGTGGTTGGTGTATTGCAAAGTTTTAGAGATTGGATTTCACTCAAACCACCAAATGACTCCTCCCACCATATTATGATGTTCTCCAAGTTTTGGGCTCAATCCGATATCGATTGGTCCTTGAAATTGGACAATTCAGGTTCGTACAAAGTTTGTTTTGTAATGGAGTGGTTTGTGTATTGCATAGTTTTAGTGATTGGATTTCACTCAAAACCACCAAATTACTCCTCCCGCTATTATGATGTTGTCCCATGTTTTGGGCTCAATTCGATATCGATTGGTCCAAGAAATTGAACAATTCAGGTTCGTACGAAGTTTTTTCTCTAATTGAGCGATTTATGTACTGCATAGTTTTAGCAATTGGATGTTGCCCACAAGTTTTGGGCACAATCTGATATCGATTAGTCCCTGAAATTGGACAATTCAGGTTCATATGAAGTTCGTTATGTGAACAGAGTGGTTGGTGTGTTGCATTGTTTTAGTGATTGGATTTCACTTAGAACTCGCCAAATTACTCCTCCTTCTGTATTATGATGTTGCCCAAGTTTTGGGCTCAATTCGATATCGATTGGTCCAACCAATTAGACAATTCAGGGTCGTACGAATTTCGTACTGTAAACGGAGTGGTTGGTGTGTTGCATAGTTTTAGAGATTGGATTTCACAAAAAGCTCACGAAATGACTCCTCCCACCACATTATGATGTTGCCCCAAGTTTTAGGCTCAATCCGATATCGATTGGTCCTTAAAATCGGACAATTTAGGTTTGTACGAAGTTCGTACTGTAATGGAGTGGTTGGTGTATTGCGTGGTTTAGCATTTGGATTTCACTCAAAACTCACCAAATGACTACTCCCACCACATTATGATGTTGCCACAAGTTTTGGGCACAATCCGATATCGATTAGTCCCAGAAATTGGAAATTCAGGTTCATACGAAGTTTGTTATGTGAATGGAGTGGTTGGTGTATTCCATAGTTTTAGTGATTGGATTTCACTCAAAACTCACCGAATTACACCTCCCGCCGTATTATGATGTTGTCCCATGTTTTGGGCTAAATCCGATATCGATTGGTCCCAGAAATGGGACAATTTAGGTTCGTACGAAGTTCGTTCTCTAATGGAGCAGTTTATGTACTGCATAGTTTTAGAAATTGGATGTTGCCACAAGTTTTGGGCACAATCCGATATCGATTAGTCCCTGAAATTGGACAATTCAGGTTCATACGAAGTTTGTTATGGGAACGGAGTGATTGGTGTGTTGCGTAGTTTTAGTGATTGGATTTCACTTAGAACTCACCAAATTACTCCTCCTTCCGTATTATGATGTTGCCCAAGTTTTGGGCTCAATCCGATATCGATTGGTCCAACAAATTAGACAATTCAGGGTCGTACGAATTTCGTACTGTAAACAGAGTGGTTGGTGTTTTACATAGTTTTAGAAATTGGATTTCACAAAAAGCTCACGAAATGACTCCTCCCACCACATTACGATGTTGCCCCAAGTTTTGGGCTCAATCTGATATCGATTAGTCTAAGAAATTGGACAATTCAGGTTCGTGCGAAGTTCGTTCACTAATGGAGCGGTTTGTGTATTGCATAGTTTTAGCAACTGGATTTCGCTCAACACTCACCAAATGACTTCCCCCATCATATTATGATGTTGCCCAAGTTTTGGGCTCAATCCATCATCGATTGGTCCCAAAATCGGACAATTCAGGTTCGTAGGAAATTCACTCTGTAACGGGTGGTTGGTGTATCGCAAGTTTTAGCATTTGATTTCGCTCAAAACTCACCAAATTACTACTCCCTCCAAATTATGATGTTGTCACAAATTTTGGGCACAATCCGATATTGGGTAGTCCTTGAAATTGGACAATTCATGTTCGTACGAAGTTCGTTATGTGAAAGGAGTGGTTGGTGTATTGCAGAGTTTAAGTGATTGGATTTCACTCAGAACTCACTAAATGACTCCTCCCACCGTATTATGATGTTGCCCAAGTTTTGGGCTCAATTCGATCTCGACTGGCCAAAGGAATTGGACACTTCAAGTTCGTAAAAAGTTCATTCCGTTAATGGAGTGGTTGGTGTACTGCATAGTTGTAGCTATTGGATTTCACTCAAAACTCACCAATTCACTCCTCCCACCATATTATGATGTTGCCCCCAGTTTTGGCCTCAATCCCATATCGATTGGTCAAAGAAATTGGACAATTCAAGTTTGTACGATGTTCATTCTGGAAATGGAGTAGTTGGTGTATTGCATTGTCTTAATGATATTGTCATGTTTGCCCCAAGTTTTGGGCTCAATACGATATCGATTGGTTCAAGAAATTGGACAATTTTGGTTTGTACGAATTTCGCACTGTAAATGGCGTGGTTGTTGGCATAGTTTTAGCTATTGGATTTCACTCAAAACTCTCCAAATGACTCCTCCCACCATATTATGATGCTATCCAAGTTTTGGCTCAATCCGGTATCGATTGGTCTAAGAAATTGGACAATTCATGTTCGTATGAAGTTCATTCTAAATGGAGTCTTTGGTCTATTGCATAGTTTTAGAGATTGGATTTCAGTCAAAACTCACCAAATGTCTCCTCCCATCATATTATGATGTTGCTCAAGTTTTGGGCTCAATCCGATATCGATTGGTCCAAGAGATTGGACAGTTTAGGTTTGTACGAAGTTCGTTCTATAATGGAGTGGTTGGTGTATGCATAGTTTTAGCATTTGGATTTCACTCAAAACTCACCAAATGACTACTCCCACCACATTATGTTGTTGCCACAAGTTTTGGGCACAGTTCGATATCAAGTAGTCCCTGGAATTGGACAATTCAAGTTTGTTCTATGAATGGAGTGGTTGGTGTTATGCATAGTGGTAGTGATTGGATTTCACTTAGAACTCACCAAATTACTCCCACCTTATTATGATGTTGCCCAAATTTTGGGCTCAATCCGATATGATTGTTCCAAGAAATTGGACATTTAGGTTCGTACTGTAAATGGAGTGGTTGGCGTATTGCATAGTTTGCGCAATTGGATTTCACTCAAAACTCACCACATGACTCCTGCCACCGTATTATGATCCCCAAGTTTTGGGCTCAATCCGATATCGATTGGTCCCAGAAATTGGACAATTCAGGTTCGTACGAATTTTGTAATGTAAATGAGTGGTTTGTGTATTGCATAGTTTTAGAGATTGGATTTCACTAAAAGCTCACAGAATGACTCCTCCCACCATATTATAATGTTGCCCCAAGTTTTGGGCTTAATCCGATATTGATTGGTTAAAAAAATTGTACAATTCAATTCGTATGAAGTTTGTTTTGTAATGGAGAGGTTGGTGTATAGATAGTTTTAGAGATTGGATTTCCCTCAAAACTCACCAAATGATTCCTCCCCCTCGATTATGTCGTTGCCCCAAATTTTGGGCTCATTCCAATATCGATTGGTTCAAGAAATGGGACAATTCAGGTTCGTATGAAGTTCGTTCTGTAATGGGGAAGTCGGTATATTGCACAGTTTTAGAGATTGGATTTCCCTCAAAACACACCAAATGACTTCTCTCACCGTATTATGACGTTGCCCAAGTTTTGGGCTCAATCCAATATCGGTTGGTCCAAGAAATTGGAAAAATTCAGGTTCGTACCATTTCGTTCTGTAAAGGAGGGGTTGGCATTTGCATAGCTTTAGCAAATGGATTTCCGTCAAAACTCACCAAATGACTCTTCCCGCCATATTATGATGTTTTCCCATGTTTTGAGCTGAATCCGATATCGATTGGTATAAGAAATTGGACAATTCGGGTTCGTACGAATTTCGTACTGTAAATGGAGTGGTTTGTGTATTGCATAGTTTTGGCGATGGGATTTCGCTCAAAACTCACCAAATGACTCCTCGCACCATATTATGGTTTTAGCCAAGTTTTGGGCTCAGTCCGATGTCGATTGGTCCAAGAAAGTGGTCAATTCAAGTTCGTACGATTTTTGTTCTATAATGTAGTGGTTGGCTTATTGCATAGTTTTGTAGTTGGATTTCACTCAAAACTCGCCAAATATGTCCTCCCACCATATTATGATGTTCCCCAAGTTTTTGGCTCAATCCGATATCTATTGGTCCGAGAAAATGTTCAATTCAAGTTCGAACGATTTTCGTTCTATAATGGAGTGGTTGGTGTATTACATAGTTTTAGCAGTTTGCATTTCACTCAAAACCGCCAAATGTCCTCCCACCATATTATGGCGTTGCCCAAGTTTTGGCTTCATCCGATATCGATTAGTCCAAGAAATTGGAGAATTCAGGTTCATACGAAGTTCGTTCTGTAAAGGAGTGGTTGGTGTATTGCATAGTTTTAGCTATTGGATTTCACTCAAAACTCACCAAATGTGTCCTCCCACCATCTTACGATGTTCCCCAAGTTTTGGCCTCAATCTGATTTCAATTGGTCCAAGAAATTAGACAATTTAGGTTTGTACGATTTTCATTCTGTAATGGAGTGGTTGGTGTATTGCGTAGCTTTAGAGATTGAATTTCACTCAAAACTCACGAAATGACTCCTCCCACCATATTATGACGTTGTCCCAAGTTTTGGGCTCAATCCGATATGGATTGGTCCAAGAAATTGATAATTTAGGTTCGTACGAAGTTCTTTCTGAAATGGAGTGGTTGATGTATTGCATAGTTTTAGAGATTGGATTTCACTCAAAACTCACAAAATGACTCTACCCCACCATATTGTGATGTTGCCCAAGTTTTGGGCTCAATCTGATATCGATTAGCCAAGAAATTGGACAATTTAGGTTAGTGCGAAGTTTGTTCTAAAATGGAGTGGTTGATGTATTGCATAGTTTCAGAGATTGGATTTCACTTAAAACTCACCACATGACTCCTCCCACCATATTATGATGTGCCCAAGTTTTGGGCTCAATCTATATTGCTAGGTCCAAGAAATTGGATAATTCAGGTTCATACAAAGTTCATTCTAAAATGGAGTGGTTGGTGTATTGCATAGTTTTAGAGATTGGATTTCACTCAAAACTCACCAAATGACTCCACCCACCATATTATGATGTTGCCCCAAGTTTTGGGCTCAATCTGATATTGATTGGTCCAGAAATTGGACAATTTAGGTTCGTACGAAGTTTGTTCTAAAATGGAGTGGTTGATGTATTGCATAGTTTTAGAGATTGGATTTCACTCAAAACTCACCAAATGACTCCTCCCACCATATTATGATGTTGCCCAAGTTTTGGGCTCAATCTGATATCGATTGGTCCAAGAAATTGGACAATTCAGGTTCGTATGATGTTTGTACTGTAATGGAGTGGTTGGTGTATTACACAGTTTTGTAGATTGGATTTCACTCAAAACTCACCAAATGATGACTCCCATCATATTTTGACGTTGCCCAAGTTTTGGTTTAGGGTTCGTACGACATCGGTTGGTCCAAGAAATTGGGCCAATTCAGGTTCGTACGATTGTCGTTATGTAATGGTGTGGCTGGTGTATTACATAGTTTTAGAAATCGGATTTCATTCAAAACTCACGAAATGACTCCTCCCACCGTATTATAATGTTCCCCAAGTTTTGTGCTCAATGCGATATCTATTGGTCCAAGAAATTGCACAATTCAGGTTCGTACGAAGTTTGTTCTGTAAATTGAGTGGTTTGCGTATTGCATAGTTTTAGCCATTGGATTTCACTCAAAACTCACCAAATGTCTCCTCCCACCATCTTACGATGTTCCCCATGTTTTGGGCTCAATCTGATTTGATTTTTCCAAGAAATTAGACAACTTAGGTTTGTACGATTTTCGTTATGTAATGGAGTGGTTGGTGTATTGAGTAGTTTTAGAGTTTGGAATTTCACTCAAAACTCACAAAATCACTCCTCCCACCATATTATGACGTTGCCCAAGTTTTGGACTCAAGCCGATATCGATTGGTCCAAGAAATTGGATAATTCAGGTTCGTACGAAGTTCGTTCTATAATGGAGTGGTTTGTGTATTGCATAGTTTTAGCAATTTGATTTCACTCAAAACGCACCAAAGGACTCCTCCCACCATATTATGTTGCCCATATTTTGAGGTCAATCTGGTGACGATTGGTCTAGGAAATTGGACAGTTCAAGTTCATACGAAGTTCGTCTTGAAATGGAGTGGTTTGTGTATTGCATTGTTTTACCGATTGGATTTCACTCAAAATTCACCAAATCACTCCTCCCAGCATGTTATGGTGTTGCCCCAAGTTTGGGGCTCCATCTGATATCGATTGGTCCCTGAAATTGGACAATTCAAGTTCATACGATTTTCGTTCTATAAATGGAGGGGTTGTGTTTATTGCTAGTTCTAGCGATTGGATTTCAATAAGAACTCACCGAATGACTCCTTCCATCATATTATGATGTTGCCCATGTTTTGGGCTTAATCCGTATCTATTGGTCCCTGAAATTGGCCACTTCAGGTACTACGATTTTCGTTCTGTAATGGAGTGGTTGGCGTATTGCATAGTTTTAGTAGTTGGATTTCCCTCAAAACATTTGAAATGACTCCTCCCACCGTATTATGATGTTGCCCAAGTTTTGGGCTCAATCTGATATCGATTGGTCCAAGAAATTGGACAATTCAGGTTCATAAGAAGTTCGTTCTCTAATGGAGAGGTTTTGTATTGCGTAGTTTTAGCAATTGGATTTCATGCAAAGCTCACCAAATTTCTTCTCCCACCATATTATGACGTTGCCCAAGTTTTGGGCTCAATCCGATATCGTTTGGTCCCAAAAATCGGACAATTCACAATTGTAAGAAGTTCGTTACTAATGGATTGGTTGGTGTATTGCATAGTTTTAGCGATAGGATTTCACTCAAAACTTTCCAAATGACTCCTCCCACCATATTATGATGCTATCCCAAGTTTTGGGCCCAATCCGGTATCTAGTGGTCCAAGAAATTGAACAATTCAGGTTCGTAAGAAGTTCGTTCTCTAATGGAGGGGTTTGGGTATTGCATAGTTTTAACAACTGGATTTCATTGAAAACTCACCACCATATTATGTTGTTGCCCCAAGTTTTGGGTTCAATCCGATATCAAATGGTCCTTCAAATTAGACAATTCATGTTCGTACGAAGTTTGTTCTGTGAATGGAGTGGTTGGTGTATGGCATAGTTTTAGAGATTGGATTTCACTCCATACTCACCAAATGACTCCTCCCACCATATTATGATGTTGCCCATATTTTGAGCTCAATCTCGTGACGATTGGTCCAAGAAATTGGACAATTTAGGTTCGTATGAAGTTCGTTTTGTAATGGAGTGGTTTGTGTACTGCATTGTTTTAGCGACTGGATTTCACTCAAAACTCACCAAATGACTCCTCCCAACATATTATGATGTTCCCCAAGTATCGGGCTCCATCCGATATCGAATGGCCCATGAAATTGGACAATTAGGGTTCGTACGAAGTTCGTTTTGTGAATGGAGTGGTTGGTGTATTGCATAGTTTTGCAATTGGATTTCATTCAAAGCTCATGAAATGACTCCTCAAACCAAATTATGATGTTGCCCATGTTTTGGGCGCAATCCAATATCGATTGGTCTAAGAAATTGGACAATTCAGGTTTGTGTGAAGTTTGTTCTATAATGGAGTGGTTGCTGTATTGGATAGTTTTAACGATTGGAGTTCACTCAAAACTCACCAAATGACTCCTCCCGTCATATTATGATGTTGCCTAAGTTTTGGGCTTAATCCGATATCGATTGGCCCAAGAAATTGGAAAATTCAGGTTCGTACGAAGTTCGTACTAAATGGGTGGGGTTGTTGTATCGCATAGGTTTAGAGGTTGGATTTCACTCCAAACTCACCAAATGACACCTCCCACCGTAATATGATGTTCCCCTCGTTTTGGGGTCAATTTGATATTGATTGGTCCAAGAAAGTGGACAATTCAGGTTCGTAAGAAGTTCATTTTGTAACGGAGTGGTTGGTGTATTGCTAGTTTTAGCAATTAGATTTCACTCAAAACCACCAAATGACTCCTCCCACCATATTATGATGTTGCCCAAGTTTTGAGCTCAATCCGATATCGATTGGTCCCAGAAAGTAGACAATTCAGGTTCGTACGAAGTTCGCTCTGAAATGGAGTGGTTGGTGTATTGCATAGTTTTAGGAATTGGATTTCACTCAAAACTCAACAAATGACTCCTCCCACCATATTATGATGTTGCCCCAAGTTTTGGCTCAATTTGATATCGATTGGTCCCTGAAATTGGACAATTCAAGTTCGTACTGTACATGGAGTGGTTGGTGTATTGCATAGTTTTAGAGATTGGATTTCAATCAACACCAACCAAATGAATCCCCTCACCATATTATGATGTTGTCCCAAGTTTTGGGCTCAATCCGATATCGATTGGTCCAGAAATTGGACAATTCAAGTTCTTACGAGGTTCGTTCTGAAATGGTGGGGTTGGTGTATCGAATAGGTTTTAGATTGGATTTCACTCCAAACCACCAAATGACACCTCCCACCGTAATATGATGTTCCCCTCGTTTTGGGGTCAATCCGATATTGATTGGTCCAAGAAATGGACAATTCAGGTTCGTACGAAGTTCGTTTTGTAATGGAGTGGTTGGTGTATTGCTTAGTTTTAGCAATTGGATTTCACTCAAAACTCACCAAATGACTCCTCCCACCATATTATGATGTTGCCCCAAGTTTTGACTCAATTTGATATCGATTGGTCCCAGAAAGTAGACAATTCAGGTTCGTACGAAGTTCGCTCTGTAATGAAGTGGTAGGTGTATTGCATAGTTTTAGGAATTGGATTTCACTCAAAACTCAAGAAATGACTTCTCCCACCATATTATGATGTTGCCCCAAGTTTTGGCTCAATTTGATATCGATTGGTCCCTGAAATTGGACAATTCAAGTTCGTACTGTAATGGAGTGGTTGGTGTATTGCATAGTTTTAGCGATTATATTTCACTCAAAACTCACCAAATGACTCCTCCCCCCATATTATAATGTTGCCCAAGTTTGGGCTCAATCCTATATTGTTGTGTTCCTTCCGAATGCCAATATATGATTAGTATAGTGGTACAAGTAAGGGTGTCGAACCACAGAGACCGATTGGCCCTCTATAAATTACTAGTTTTGAAAGAACCCTAATAAAAAATGAAAATGACAAATTGAAAGTAGTTTTTGTGTTGTAAATGAAAAATAACTTAAAATGCAAGAAGAATGTAGCAGTGAATGATATATTGATGTAGAAAGAATAGGGATGAGACCAAGGATTTTGAATTTACCATTGCAAAAACAATTCCATGTTTATAAAGATAAACGGTATTCAACTACCAACATGTTTCCAGAGTTCGTTTTACACGTATATGATCAGTGATATGATGTGTGGTTTTGATCAAATTCTCCAAATCTGCAACCTAATTGGGATGTTCAACTTTGGTTCGAAGTTAAGAGTCATTGCACGTTTTTGCCTTATTTGGCACCTCCAAATCATGCTAGAAATCCCCGTTGCTTTCGCATTCTGAGCTTAGTCTTCAAACAAGCTAGGTTCGCCTTGGATTCTTTATTACTTCAAAATAGATCACGAAACTTGTTTCCACGTTTGAATAAGGGTCAGCTCCAAAAATGGCATGTTTTCATCTCTTTTGCCTTCAACTTGATCCTAAAGTAGATGCAACTGTATACTAACACAAAACAAGGTAAAACGCAACAAGTTTAACTCAAAAACATCACAAATAGACTAGAAATGAATGGTATAAATGTATAAATATATGAGTTATCAAATACCCCCAAACCTGATTTTTGCTAGTCCTCGAGCAAAACTGAAACTAAAAACACATAGGACAATAAAATCTAACTTGACCACTTTAGCTGGCTAAACGATTGCACTGAGCATGTGCAACAAGCCTTTAAACCCCTAGGTGTCCCTAGTAGGAGGAGTTGTGTCTCCTGAGGGTTTACAGTGATGACACCCACAAACATCTGCATACTTGCAAACCAAATTGGTTAAAGCATACTTATAGCAAACTAATAAGAACCAATGAAAGCTTAGTCATACATTCGAACCAATAGTCTGCCACTTCAAAGAGTCATATCATAAGTATAGTGTAAAAAATAAAAATAAATTACTCCATGTCTCGTGACTTCAAAGACACCATACCCAAATGCCAAAGATAGAAATCGCCTCAACTCTAGTCCTTATAGATATCACTCAAATTTCACTCAGATCCTAAGGTGTGGTCTCTCCTCAAACATATGTGAGTGAAGTTATGTAAAAGGGAATCAAAATCCTCACATATGAAATATGAAATAAAAGCACAATTTTTGGACAGATCTCATGAAAGGAATCAAACACTAAGAATATGGATAGCACACATACTTAGCAGAACCCATGAATACATCCTCAAAGATCAGCTAGGTCTTTCACAAGGTTTGTAATGTAAGGCTTAGGTCAGGGGCTATGAAAGAAAGGGTAGGAAATACTAAAGCTTGGGACATACCAAAGTGTCTTCCTTGTGAAAGCATCAAGCTCTCCTCTTCAATTGCTCTTTGTTGTTTGTTCGCGGCATCCTGTGATAATGGAAGGATTTAGAAATTACATCCTCTTTATCCAACAACACCATACCTCGGTACACGCCACTTTCTTGATGTAGAGCTCGAATATCTTTGTCTTCATCACTTTGGTATTCCCCAAACTATAGGGTATAGCTGTAATGGGCTAAATATCTCATATTGACATAAAAGGATGTGGGGAAAAGAAAATGTGAGAAAAGAAAATGGCTAAAAGTGATTGGCTTCAAAATGGGGGTAATGGCACACACATAAAGGTAAGAAATTAGGCCTTTCGGTGGTTAAGACATGCATAGCCTAACATCGTCTCAATAAGTTCATTCATGAGTATTACCAAACACATGGTATCTGCGAAAAAGAACAATTCTTAGCTTTGAATCAAACAAAATAATGAGATCATTTGAAATGAAATTGAAGCAAAAAGATAGGAGTACAAACACTTCCTCTCAAATAAGTAAGTAGGCTCAAAATCACTCACTAGGGTAGCCTCCACAATTCTTCTTCAAGAATTTGAGCATTGATACTTTAACCACCATGATTCCAAGAGTAAAAAATTGAAAAAAAAAAAAATGAAAATACAAACTTTTCATGACAGCACAGTAGTCCTCATTGTAACCATAGCCCTCATATACATTCACATTAGTAAGCAAAAGCAAACTTTAACCATAACTAAAAACAAACGAAAATCCCACACCCCCAAACCTAAACTAAGCATTGTCCTCGATGCTTTAAAAAAAATGAATGGAATGGATGCAATGCAAATTGGCACAATGTGCATGGAATGAAATAAAATAAAAACTAAAAACTAACACAAATAAAAGGAAAGAACACAAACCCAGCTAGGTTGCCTCCTAGCAAGCGCTTTATTTAATGTCTAGGCAAGACATAGTAGTGTGTCTAAGTTGTTATAAACTCAAGAGAATCCATAACTACATAAACCTGCTCCTGTGAAACATTCTCCAAATAAGGCTTCACACATTGTCCACTGACCTTCAAACGGGTGCCATTCTTGATGTTTTCTATCTCCATAGCTCCATGGGAAATACTTGAAGCACTTTGAATGGTCCAACCCATCTAGACTTCAATTCACCTGGAAATAATTGCAAACGTGAGTCATACAATAGTATTTCATACCTAGTTGAAACTCCTTCCTAAGAATTTCTTTGTCATGGTAAAGCTTGGTTCGTTATTTGTAGATCCTTGAATTCTCGTATGATTCATTTATGAGCTCTTCCAACTCATTGAGTTGGAGCTTCCTAACCGTACCAGCTTCTTTGAGATCAAAATTGAACTTCTTTATGGCCCAATATGCACGGTGCTCGAGCTCCATTGGCAAATGACATGCCTTTCCAAACACCAGTCGATAAAGGCTCATTCCAATTGGGGTCTTGTATGCTGTTCGATAAGCCCAAAGTGCATCATTCAACCTTAGTGACCAATCCTTCCTTGTAAGGCTGACGGTTTTCATCAAGATGTTCTTTATTTCTCTATTGCTGATTTCCACTTGTCCAGAGGTTTGAGGATGGTATGGAGTTTGCCACTTTATGTGTGATGTTGTACTTCTTCATCAATGCCTCGAAAGGTTTGTTGCAGAAGTGACTGCCACCATTGCTAATGATAGCTCTCGAAGTTCCAAACCTAGTGAAAATCATATCTTTGAGAAAATTCAAAACAACTTTGTGATCATTAGTTCATGTAGCTATTGCCTCAACCCATTTTGATACATAATCTACTGCCACTAGTATGTATATGTATGCAAAAGAAGATGGGAATGGTCCTATGAAGTCAATTCCTCACACATCAAACAGCTCTACCACTAAAATGTTGTTTAATGGCATTTCATTCCTGCGACTGACGCTCCCAATTTTCTGACACCTATCACACTTAGAGCAAAAATCAAAAGCATCTTTAAAACAATGTAGGCCAAAAGAAACCAGATTGTAAAACCTTTAAAGCTATCTTTTTGGCACTGAAATGACCTCCGCATGCCAATGCACGACTGAATGTTAGTATGCTTTGCTGCTCACTCTCCAGAACACATCTTCGAATGATTTGGTCAGGGCAATACTTGAACAAATAGGGCTTATCCCACACGTAGTGTTTCAACATTGAAAAGAACTTTTTTCTCTCCTGAAAAGTCAAATCATCTCTAATTACACCAGAAGCAAGATAATTTACAAAATTAGCATACCATGGCTCTTTATCTTGAATGACAAAGAGTTGTTCATCCGGGAATGATTCGTTGAGTGGAAAAAATTTGTCCATCTCCATGGTTTTCATCAACAAGGCGCTACAAGTGATCAGCAACAACATTTTCACTCCCTTTCTTGTCTCGAATTTCTGGGTCAAACTCTTGTAACAAGAGTATCTATCTTATCAAATGTGGTTTAGCATCTTTCTTGGTCAACAAAAACCTAAGAGCTGCATGATCAGAGTAAACAATAACTTGAGAGCCAACAAGATATGAACGAAATTTCTCTAAAGCAAAAACAACAGCAAGCAACTCCTTCTCAGTTGTAGAGTAATTGAGTTGAGCATCGTTTAATGTCGGACTTGTATAGTGGATTATGTTTGGCAGCTTATTTACTCTTTGACCTAAAACAACACCAATAGCATAGTCGGAGGCGTCGCACGCTAGCTCAAAGGCAAAGACCAATGATAGGAGCATAGGTTAGTTCACGTTTCAAGGTATTAAATGCATTGATACAATCTTTATCAAAGTGAAATACAACATCTTTGGCCAAAAGATTGCACAATGGATGAGTGATCTTGGAAAAATCCTTAATGAAACGACGATAAAAACCAACATGTCCTAGAAAGCTTCTCACTCCCTTCAATGAAGTAGGGCCTGCCATATTTGAGATGATGTCAATTTTTGCTTTGTCAACTTCAATAACCTTACTAGATATTACCTGCCCCAACACAACACCTTGTTTCACCATAAATTGACACTTTTCCCAATTGAGAATCATATTTGCTTCCTGACATCTTTGAAGCACTAGAGAGAGATGGTTAAGACAATTATCAAAAGAAGAACCAAAACTGAAAAATCATCCATGAATACCTCAATAAATCTCTCAATCATATCTGAAAAGATTGCCAGCATACATCTTTGGAATGTTGTTGGGCATTGCAAAGGCCAAAAGGCATCCTCCTATATGCAAAAGTGCCAAGAGGACAAGTGAATTTAGTCTTCTCTTGATCTTCCAAAGCAATCGTAATTTGATTATAACTTGAATATCTATCAAGAAAACAATAATATGCATGACCAGCAAATCGCTCAAGCATTTGATCAATAAAAGGCATCGGAAAATAATATTTTCTAGTGTCTGAATTCAACTTCCTGTAATCAATGCAAACACACCAACTAGCTGCAGGTCTCATTTGAACAAGCTCTTTGTGCTCATTTTTTACAATTGTGATTCCAATCCTCTTAGGCACTACATGAATAGCGCTGACCCATTTGCTATTAGAAATCGGGTATATGATACCCACATCTAGCAGCTGCTCTCACTACTTCCTTCATGTGTGGATTGAGCCTTCTTTGTGGTTCACGAGTTGGTTTCACTCCCTCTTGCAATAAAATTTGATGCGTGCACATGGTAGGGCTTACTCCCTTGATATCTGCAATAGACCAACCAATGGCTGATTTGAACTCTTTTAGGACCATAATTAGCTTATGTTCTTCCAAAGGGGTGAGGTCAAATGCTATGATAACTGGGAGAGTTTCAAACTTAGCTAGGTACGCATATTTTAGATGTGATGGAAGTGGTTTAAGCTCAAGTTCTGGAGGTTTAACAACATCAGGGATCATATGTGTGGCAGATGGTTCTAATGGCTCTCTAAGAGGTGAAAAAGTGGAGGGATATGGTTTTAATGCTTCCAAGGGAGCCACCATCTCCATGAGCACTTCTTCATCAAAGTCATTTTGAGCTTGACTCAAATATATTTTAATGGATCATTGGATTGTGCCAACAAAAACTTAGAGGAAACAAGTGAATCAAGCACATCAATCGAACAACAATCAATTGAACTAGAAGGGTGAGAAAGAGATTCAAACACTTTGAATTGTATAGTTTCTCCTAGTACGGTCATGGTGAGGAGACCATTTTGCACATCTATGATAGTCTTTGCCATGGCCATAAATAGTCTCCCAAGAAAAATAGGTAACTCACAATCATGTATAGGAGCCTCTTCCATGTCCAACACTACAAAATCAGCAGGCAAAATTAGTTTGTCAACTTGAACTAAGATATCTTCCACTATACCTCTTGGATATTTCACTGATCAATCAGCAAGTTACAATGAAATAGTTGTTGCCTTCAAATCCCCCAAGCCTAATTGAAGGTACACTAAATAGGGCATTAAATTGATGCTAGCCCCCAAGTCAAGCATAGCCTTTTCAACTAGCTTGTCTCCAATTGTGATATTGATAGAAAAACTGCCCGGATCCTTGAGTTTTGGTGGGAGCTTTCTTTGAAGCACAACACTCATATTTTCAGACACCATCACCTTCTCATTAGGTCCATACTTCCTCTTATAAGTGTTTAGCTCCTTGAAAAATTTCCCACAAGCTGGCATATTCTTAATGACATCAAGCAAAGGTAAATTAACATTCACTTTACTTAAAATATCAAAAATTTCTTTAAATGACTTATCCTGCTTGCTTTTGGCAAGTCTTCTAGGAAATGGGATGGGAGGAGTGTATGGTTTTTCATCCTTGTGAAAATTTGGAGCTTCAAACGAAGAAGTGACATTGCTTGGATCATCATTCAGTTTCTCATTCTCTTCTTGGGTGGGACCTGCATTCACATGATCAAATTCATTAGTAACTTCATTGTCAACTCCATTATTAATAACCTTACCACTTCTAAGTGTTATGACCGCTTTGGCTTGCTCTTGGTTCCTTTGAAGTATCAACAGTTGGCTTGGAAATTTCCCGGGTTCTCTTTGACTCAAAGCATCAACAATCTGACCTAATTGTGTCTTCATTTTGGTTAGAGTAGCTGAATGTTGTTGGAGAGTACTATTGGTAGTTTGCTGGAATTGAATGGTGTTTTGAGCTAGCAGTTTGACCGTATCTTCAAGCGTTGTGGCAGGCGTAGGTTGGAAATTTTGAAATTGATTGTTATTCATCCATAAGAGATTGGGATGATCTCTCCAACCAGGGTTCTATGTATTAGAGAACGGGTCTTTCCTAGGCCTCTAATTGTAAGAATTCATGAGATTCACTTGCTCTTGAACGAATTCAGGATAAGCCTCACTAGCTGAGCATTGATAAATGGGATGACCTGGTATGTTGCAAATGGCACACACCCAGCTATCTTAGGCACCATATTGAGCACAGAATCGAGCTTCTTTTCCAAACTAGCCACCTGCAAGGCAAGATCATTATTAGAACTCATTTCATACACTCCAACTCGTTTACCTCTTGTATCTTCGTGTTGAGCGTTAGATCCCAACATCTCGTAAATGTTATATGACTCTTGAGCATTTTTTTTCTTCAAAGCTCCACCTACTGCATTATCGACAGTTGATTGACATGTTTGGGTTAGTCCATCATAAAAAATTTGCATTTGTAAGTGAAGTGATAACCCATGATGTGGACATTGCAGCAACATCCCTTTGAAACGCTCCCAACATTCATTGAAAGGTTCTCCATCATCTTGCTTAAAGTTAAAGATTTGCCCTCTCAAAGTAGCTGTCTTTTGAGTAGAGAAAAACTTATCCAAAAATTTCTTAGCTACGGTACCCCAAGTGGTGAGCGAACCAGGTGCTAAAGTCATTAGCCAACCCTTTGCTCTATCTTTCAATGTATAAGGAAAAAGCCTCATCCTCAGACTTGCTTCACTCACTCCCTGCAAAGTTAAACCACTCACAACATTGTAGAATTCCTTAATATGGGCTAATGGATCTCGTTAGGTAAACAATAAAAGAAGGAAGCATGTGAAAATGTGAAGATTTGAGATCATAATTTCTAGCTTCAGTAGGCAGCAAGATGCACGAAGGTGAATTTGGTATAACCAGTTGAGCATAATCTTCCAAAGCTTGGTTGTCATCGTTATTCCCAGCCATCTCTTCTTCTCTATCAGAATTAGAGTTGTCGAAAGAATCTACACTCTCTGAGCTAGAAGAACTATTGTCCTGTTCTACACAACTAGTCTGGGCACTAGCTGATACAGAATTCTCAAAAGTGTTGCTCTTTAACGGTTCAAGTCTTTGGCCTATCTCAACAACATATACTACCTGAGAAACCCAAAAAAAAATGAAATTAATGTATCTAAGATTAAAAAGAACACAAATAGGGTTTGAGAACAAGCAATTACAGAGGACTGAAATCAGTCCCGGCAACGACGCCAAAATTTATGTTGTATTCCTTCCAAGTAACAATATATGGTTAGTATAGTGGTACAAGTAAGGGTGTCGAACCACAAGGACCGATTGGACCTCTATAAATTACTAGTTTTGAAAGAACCCTAACTAAAAATTAAAGTGACAAATTAAATGCAGTTTTTGTGTTGTAAATGAACAATAACCTAAAATGCAAGAAGAATGTAGCAGTGAATGACATATTGATGTAGAAAGAATAGGGATGAGACCAGGGATTTCGAATTCACCATTGCAAAACAAATTCCATGTTTATAAAATTAAACCGTATTCAACTACCAACCTGTTTCCATAGTTTGTTTTACATATATATGATAAGCCATACGATGTGTGGTTTTGATCAAATTCTCCTAATATGCAACGTAATTGGGATGTTCAACTTTGGTTACAAGTTAAGAGTCATTAGCATGCAAGAAAACGTTAAAGAATAAAAGAAAATACACGACATGATGTTTGCATAGAATTCTCTTCATTCATTCACATGTCTACTAAGATTTAGCATGATTTTTACTATAACCTTGTCTAGATAATCTGTAGGCAACCCTAATGGTGATCAAACATTAAAATTGACAAACAAATTTAACAATAGATTCAGTGAATGAAACAAGAAGCAGATTGAAGAACTGAATACTTTAACTTAGAAACATGGATCAATGTTGCAAGGGTACATCGAAATCCCTAGCTATGAATTTAGTTACACATCATGTTCACAGAGATTAAAACGAAAATAAACAACATGGGTGAAAATAAATTCAAGAGAGGGAACCCTTGAACCAATTCTGATGTTGAACTTCTCCAAGAACAGCCTCCTGCGATGAGTCATGACGGTGGAAATATATGGACGACTAGGTTTAAGTGTGCATAAAAGGAGAGAATAACCAAAAAAGGGGTCCAGGGTTGTTAAATTCGTCCAGAATAAATGGGGTCTGTAAAATTGGCTAAAAGGCAAGTTTTTGTGGGGGTAAAAGAGGCTGCAAGATATTCCCAAGAGATCCTAACAAAGTAGCCTTTATTTTGCACGTTTTTGCTTTATTTGGCACCTCCAAATCAGGCTAGAAATCTTCATTGCTTTCCCATTCTGCTCTTAGTCTTCAAACAAGCTAGGTTTGCCTTCAAACAAGCCTAGCTACACATAATTAGGGTTTGGTGGATTAAATTGTGGGCCCCATAATTCGCCCATGTGGCGTGTGACTCATCAAAGTCAGATTAGTTGTCAAAAAGTGACATGTGGCGACATCCGACGAAGTGCATCAAACGGTTCAAAATGAAGACAAAATTAAGGGAAAGAATCTTCTGTGATTGACTTTGATTTAAATCAAATATTAATCATGTCAATCAATTGAAGATAATCTGGTTAAATTGCCAGACTATGGAAATTGATTTAAATCAAATTAAAATCCCACAAAACAAGGTTTTAAATAGGGAAAGTTATTTAGGTCAAGCATCCTACAAGAGCCTATAAATAGGAGGCCTCAAGATGAAAGAAGGGGTTAAGAAAAACCTAGCATTCAAAAGAAACAGAAAACTCTCTGCATTCTTCACCTCACTTTGGAAGAACCACCAAGCACAACAAATACGTGCCGGTTCCTCCACCCTAGAAAAATCGAAACACCAAACAAGCCTTGTGCTACCCATTTGATCAAGATCAAGTCTCTACGACCCTTGTATCAAACACAAAGTTTCTTTAAACACTTTGGAGATCGAATCAGAGGATTCAATACAGAGATTGTAACCCTAAATTTCATAAATACAAAGATTATTTTGTACACGTGTTCTTGTCTCATTTGTCGCAGGAAATTCATGTTTACAAATTTGGGACGCTCGGTGGGACCTCTCTACCTCTCATCTCTTTCTCCATATCCAAAATCAATCAACACACCAAAAACGATGGCTTCCAAGAAGATTCAATCTGTTCCTGCGACGAGAGGCAAAAGTGTGAGAGCCTCCTTGTCAAGTGGAGACTTTGCTGGGGTCATCACCCGGAGCAAAGCCAAGGCGATATTCACAACTCTACATGTCACCTTCATACCGACTCAAGCCAAGGCGAAAGATGTGAACCGGTTATCAATCTGACCTCTTTTGGGGCAAAGAAGAATATCTCCCAAGCGGATGAGAGAAACTATCAGAATGAAGAAAGGAGTTTTTCGGGCTCGAAGAATTCAAGAGAACGTTCCCTCTCGCCTGTTTCAGACGCTGACTCGAGCACAGACTCATACCATGGATCCCCGCCTGACGACCAACATAAGAAGATTGCCTCGGTGTCCATAGGTGAGTCTTATTCTATGGTCATGCAGGTTATGGTGAGGCGGTCACGAAACTGACGAAGATGGTCGAAGAGAAGGATGCGCAGATTGCTTCTCTCATCAACAAGTGGGAAGCGCATCAGGATAAGGAGCCTAGTCAAGACACAAACAAGAAAGGACCACATCATGAGGCTGAATCTAGCGAGAAATGATTGGGTCATGAAACAGAGTCAGGTGAGAAGTCGCACGGAAAAGTTGACGCCGCCTGATGAGTCGATTTTATATTATATATTTAGCCTCATTCTTAGTATATTTTGGTTAATATTTTGGAAGAATTTTGATACTTTGAATTATATTTCCAATATAGGACTTTCGACTTCCTCTGGAGCAAAACATAATCAAATGGACGAATTTTGGAGTAATTCCAGTTGGAGGACGTTCGTGAGCCACTTAGCTTGATCGTATCAAAATATCAGACTTTTCCACCAAGCGATGATTTCCTGGTGAATAAATGAAGGAGCAGTGCACTGTGCTGGAATAGTGACGTTTTGGGCTTGTATTGCGTTTTTGGAGCCCAAGATGACCTCGGATGGGTTCATGGCCTTCTGGAGAAGTGTTCGGAATATTTTTATCTTTAAAACGAGCTATCTTGGGCCAGATTTGGAGGAGATTTGAGACCAAAACGTGGCTGACCAGATTATTGGCAGATTCTCCTAATCCAATTTGGACTTTATTTCCTAGTCTTATTTTATTTTAACTTAGTTTCCTTGTGGGGATTGGGTAGCTAGGTTTTAGGAGGTATTTAAGCTCCTTTTCACAGCAATTTAAAAAACTTCCTTTTTACTTCTTTTTGGTTTTTGGAGCAATTGCTAGGGTTTTGGATTTTCGCGACTTTCAGGTGTTTGCATTCTTATTCTTCTTAATGATATTTTCTTGGATTTCAATTGTGAACATGCGTAACTAACTCTCTTTTGCTAGGGTGAGGCCACGAGCCTTAGCAAGAATATGTAGTTTCTGTCCAATTTGCTTATGATTATATGCATGCAGGTTTTCGAATTATTCATCACTGGGTTAAACTATCTAAGTGTCTTGATGCTTGATCACCATTAGGATGTTTAGAAAAGTAATTTGATGCAGTTTTGGTCGGAGGTCGGTCCCTGAAATTGACGAAGGCTTCTTGTGATTAATATGTGCAAGTTCACTTAGGATGAATACCACGTCTTAAGGGTTGCATGGTTTTTCAAAAGGTTTCACAGAACTTAATGAGTCATGTATGTTTAGATTCGATCTGAATACCACAGACGGATTGCATGTATGATATACGCTCTATGTTGGGGGTCCAAGTAGGCATATATTAGGAATACCTAACCTTCGAAATATGCATGTATAGGTCATAAGTAATTGGGGGAACTATATAGAATTGTTAAGGTGACGGCGGATCCCTAGTGCTTTCTTAATTTGATTTCTAAAAACACAATTTTTTCTCTTGCTCTTAGCTTTAATTTTGCATATTGCCTTATTTTTATTAGTTAAATTCGTTTTAATTTAAGGTCTTCAAATCAAACATCTCAACTTTCTCTTTTGCAATAATTAATTAGAATTTGGTTGCTACGAGTTATTTAATAATCCCTGCGGAGAACGACCTTGCTTGAATCATTTATACTACAATAACCTTGTCATTCTTGCAAGTTTTGTAGGAGTTTTAACCCTGTTTGCGCAGGTACTAAAAAGCCTATCACCGCCTCGGTGGGTTCTCTGTCAGTCCAACAACTTCAAGACATGATCGCGAACACCATTAGGGTTCAATACGGAGCACCTTCCCAAGACACACTCATGTATTCTAAGCCATACACCAGGAGGATAGACAACTTGCGAATGTCGACAGGATATCAACCTCCCAAATTCCAACAATTCGATGGAAAGGGAACCCAAAACAACATGTTGCACACTTCGTCAAAACATGCAACAATGCCGGGACAGAGGGTGACCACATGGTGAAATAATTTGTTCGTTCCTTGAAGGGAAATGCATTTGATTGGTATACAGACTTGGAGTCCGAATCCCTTGACAATTGGGATCAGATGGAGCGAGAATTCTTGAACAGATTCTATAGCACTCGTCGCACTGTGAGTATGATGGAACTCACAAATACCAAGCAATGGAAAGATGAACCTGTCGTCGATTACATCAATCGGTGGCACTCGTTAAGCCTGGACTGCAAGGATAGGCCTTTGGAGATGTGAGGACCTAGCCACTCATGCCCATGATATAGAGTTGAGTATAGCTAGTCATGGAGGAAAGCATGAGCCCATCATGGAGCAAAGAAAGGATAAAGTCTTTGGACAAAAGACAGATAAGCCCGTCAAGAAGCCTACTAAGGAAGCAATGACAAGAGGTGGATAGACGTCGACGCACTTTGAAGGAGTTAGAGGAAAAAACGTACCCCTTCCCTGACTCCGATGTCGCAGGTATGCTCGATGAGTTGCTTGAAAAGAAGGTGATCGAATTGCCAGAATGTGAGTGGCCTGAGGAGATGAACCGAGTCAACAACCCTAAGTTTTGCAAATACCACCGAATTGTCAGCCATCCAGTAGAGAAGTGCTTTGTGCTGAAGGAGCTAATTATGAACTTAGTCATGCAAGGAAGAATTAAGTTAGATGTTGAAGAAATTGCAGATGCAAATGTCGCCACAATTGTGTTTGGATCCTTCGACCCGATGTCATTGCCTGCATTGTCAAAAAGATCAGAGTTTCAAGCAACAAGGGATAAACCCCAAGTGACTAATATGTGTACAAAATAGGTGGCGAGCGAACCAAAAATCGAGGAGCTGATGGCTTTATTGATGACTCATCTTTCGATGACAATGAAGGATGGACGCTTGTTACTTGGCGAAAGTCTCGTGTAAAGTACATTCCCCAACGACAAAATACTCAATCAAAGAGGGAGCGGCGAAAGAGGAGTTCACACAAACACTCTAAAAGCAAAACCAGAATAATGGTGAGGAGAGATTCTGACCAAGAAAGTGGACCACTAACCCAAGGACCACGAATTCCAATTACGCTAAGAGAATACTTTCCCAAAGTGTTCTTCGTAAGAAGACCAATGGAGTCTGTTCATACGACAACTTGCTATCAAGTAGATGACGAAGATGTCTCGGAAAGAAGATCTAACAATGATTTGATCAAATAATATACTATGGTTCGAGAGAAAGTAACAGTATCTACTCGGACACTACAGTGGAAGTGTTTTGAATCAAGAGCAGACAGTAAGCGTCTTTATGATGGACGCTTTATTCTGGCCCCACTCATGAAAGGTCAAGCAGATAAACTCATGAAGAGCAAAAGGTCTTGACACAGGTAGAGGATTCACCATCGCACTTTAATATTGAGGAAGCTGTGGAACTTCCTGAAGCAATACGCGTAACATTGGTAAAGGCACTGATGGATCTTAATATTCATCCAAATAAAACAAGAGAGGCCAAAAAATTAGAACCTGAGTCTCAAGACCGTGCTATTTGTTGCGCGACATGTGCTTCCATCACATTCACCAATGAAGATCTTTTGTTAGGGTCCAAACCACACAACCGTCCGCTTTTCATGTTCGGGTATGTGCGAGAACAGAAACTTGGTCGCATGCTCATGGATGGAGGTTCAGCAGTAAACATAATGCCTAAGTCCACAATGACAAAGTTAGGCATCAGCTTAGACGAATTGTCTCGAAGTCGTCTCATGATTCAAGGTTTCAATCAAGGGGGGCAAAGAGCCATGGGCATGATCAGAATTGAGCTCGTGATAGGTGATTTAAGGTCCAACACCTTATTTCACGTGATTGATGCAAAGACTTCCTATAATCTCCTCTTAGGAAGGCCATGGGTACATGAAAATGGAATAGTGCCTTCAACCTTACATCAGTGTTTCAAATTCTACAGAGGTGGAGTGAAGAAAATCTTGGGTGACATCAAGCCATTTACTGAAGCCGAGTCTTATTTCGCCTATGCCAAGTTTTACATGGATGAAGACATGGTATCTAAAGTTCTAGCCGCCAAGGTTCACTCGATAGGCAAGGCCATACCAAGAAAAGATGAGCATTCAAAGTGCCTTTTCGATGAAGAGAAGGGTGATAACAAGTGAAAAAGCACTGTCTTTGGACAAATGGGATCACCACCGATAAATTCACAGGAGGTATCTATTCCTGTTCTTCGTTATGTATTTTCATCCTAAAGGAAGGAAGGCCAATCCCCATTTGGAGAAGAAGTGAAACCGAGGAAGTTAGGGGAAAGTGACATGAAGTTCTTGAAGGAGTCTACAACCATGCCTTTACCCAAGTTAAGCAATTCAGATGTGTCGAAATCTTCAATACCAAGGTTCGTCAGACCATCACAAGATGTAACAAGATGTGAATATCTTCCAGTCAAAAGAACTAAAGAAGGTTTTGATCATAATGCTTATAAGCTCATGTCAAAGGCAAGTTATGACTTTGGCTTATCTTCTTCGCTGGGGGAACTTAATCCAGATGTCACAGGAGAAAGGACACATGGCCTTAGCGAAACCCAAAAGAAGTTGAAGGAGCAGGGTTACACAATCGACTCAGCTAGGGCAGGCCTAGGTTTTACTCCTGTCGCACCTGTCAAGATCTCTGCTAGAAGAAAAGAAAAGAAGGCGAAAGCTCAACACATTAGTGTTGAAGTGGTTGAGGAGGAAGAAGAACCAAAGGCTATTAAGAGAGCCTCAGTGCTCGACTGTTTAGCTAAGCTTACCCAACGGACCTCAGTTTTTAGCCGCATCAAAGAATCAAGATCACGACCTTTTGTGTTCAAAAGGATATATGGACATAAGAATCAAAGGAGAATCCAATCAGCTCCACACAGACCGGCGCTAGAAAGACTCGGAGTTCTAAGCAAGCCGTCTGAAGAGGAAAGCCAGCGAGAGTTGGAAAGTGGAGTTCATGTTGAAATCCAGAGCCTAATCCCATCATGTATGAAACGTCACTCAACATTAGACGTAACTTCAGGGGACCAACTCAAAGTGAAACGACAAACAATCATACAAACTCGGACAACTTTGAGTCAACAAAATGAAAGTGACGATGAAGAAGCAGAGATTCTAGTTGTTCATCACGTTATGATTAAAGAACTCGATGAAGAGGAACCTTTCGAGGATGAGGTTCATGATGCTCCTGTTGCATTAGAAGATGGGGGCCAAGCGATAGTTGATGAATTAAAAGAGCTCAACTTGGGCACAAATGAAGACGCAAGACCTATCTTTGTTAGTGCACTTTTGAATCCTAGCGAAGAGGAATCATACCATCAGCTGTTACTTGAGTATAAAGATGTCTTTACTTGGACGTGTAAAGAGATGCCAAGCCTCGATCAACTAAACGAATCGCTTCCGTCCGGAGCTCCCAAGTCAAATCGAAGCAGAAGTCGACAAGTTGATCGCGACCGGATTTATTAGGGAGGTGAAATACCCGACGTGGATAGCGAACATTGTTCTGGTGAAAAAGAAAATCACTGGAAAAATTCGTATTTGTGTTGACTTCTGAGACTTAAACTAGGCTTGCCCGAAGGATGAGTTTCCATTGCCCATAATTGAGCTCATGGTTGATGCAACCACAGGTCATGAAGCCTTATCTTTCATGGATGGTTCATCTGGATACAATCAAATAAGAATGTCGCCAGAGGACAAAGAACTCACCGCCTTCCATACTCCAAAAGGAATTTACTGTTACAAGGTGATGCCATTTGGCCTCAAGAATGCAGGTGCGACCTATCAACGTGCAATGCAAAAGATTTTTGGTGACATGCTTCACAAGAATGTCGAGTGCTACGTTGATGACCTAGTGATCAAGTAAAAAAGAAGAGAAGATCACTTGAAAGACTTAAGAATGATGTTTAACAAATTATGGAAGTACCAACTCAAGATGAACCCTTTGAAGTATGCTTTCGGCATCACATCAAGTAAATTTCTTGGTTTCATCGTTAAACATCAAGGCATCGAAGTAGATCAGACCAAGATTAGAGCCATCCGAGATATGCCCGAGCCAAGAAATTTACGTGAGTTGAAAAGTTTACAAGAACGCCTCGCATTTATTTGACGATTCATCTCAAACTTAGCAGGGAGGTGTCAGCCATTCAGTTACCTTATGAAAAAGGATGTTCCATTTGTTTGGGATGAAGTTTGTCACAATGCCTTTGAAAGCATAAAGAAGTACCTATCGAGTTCACCACTGTTAGGAGCTCCTATTCCAGGCAAACCACTCATATTGTACATTGCGGCTCAAAAAAGATCAATTGGAGCCCTTTTAGCGCAAGAGAATGAGTCACATAAAGAGCAAGCACTCTACTATCTAAGATGAACGCTTACTGGTCCCGAACTAAACTACACGCCTATAGAAAAAACGTGTCTTGCACTTGTTTTTGCTATTCAAAAGTTAAGGTACTACATGCAAGCGTTCACGGTTTATCTAATTGCACGAGCTGACCCGGTAAGATACGTTATGTCAAAACCACTCTTGACGGGGCGTTTGGCCAAGTGGGTGTTACTTCTTAATCAATACGAAATCATCTACACTCCAGCAAAGGCGATTAAGGGGCAAGCTGTTGTAGATTTCCTAGCCGATCATCCAATTCTAGCATACTAGGAAATTTTAGATGACTTACTCGACGAACAAGTCTTCTTTGCTGACGTTTCTCCTGCTTGGATGATGTTCTTTGACGGATCGGCTCGTAAAGATGGGGCGGGGGCTGGCGTAGTCTTCGTATCACCCGAGAGACACGTATTGCCCTATTCATTCACTTTAAGTGAACTTTGCTCTTACAACATTGCAGAATACCAGGCTTTGATCATGGGCTTACAAATGGTTGTGGAGATAAAGATATCAAGCTTAGAAGTACATGGTGACTCCATGTTAGTGATCAACCAACTGTTGACCCACTACGAAGTTAGGAAGGATGATCTAATTCCGTACCACCAAATGGCCACGCAATTACTAGAAAGGTTTGACTTCGTGACGCTGGAGCATGTGCCAAGAAAAGACAACCAAATGGCAGATGCCTTAGCCAACCTTGCTGCTACATTGGCGTTGACAAAAGATGAAGCGGTGAATCTTCCAGTTTGCCAATGTTGGGTCGTTCCATTAACACATGGGGCATCGCAAGAAGGAGTCAACGTTATCTCGGTATTGTCCATTGACGTTGATGACTAGAGGCAACCTTTAATTGATTATCTTGAGCATGGGAAACTGCCAGATGATTCGAGACATCGATTAGAGGTAAGGTGTCGGGCACCTCATTCATTTATTATAAAGAGATTCTATACTGTCGTTCATTCGAAGGCCTGTTTCTAAGATGCTTGGGCGAAGAAGATGCATCCGAAGCAATGGAGGAGGCTCACTCAGCTATTTGCGGAGCTCATCAATTAGGGCCAAAGCTACATTTCCAAATAAAGAGGATGGGCTACTATTGGTCGACTATGGTCAAGGATTGCATGGATTATGTGAAGAAATGCCAAGCATGTCAATTCCATGCCAACATTATACATCAGCCGCTGGAGTTGCTACATCCTACAATTACTTCATGGCCATTTGATGCATGGGGTCTTGATGCGGTGGGACCAATAGCACCCAAATCTTCTGATGGTCATTCTTACATCTTGGCAACTACCGACTAATTTTCAAAATGGGCAGAGGCTGTACCCCTAAAAGAAGCAAAGAAAGAAAATGTAGTGTGCCGCATTAGATCATCACAGACAATGGAAAGCCATTTTTGAACCGGTTAATGGATAAATTGTGTGAAGACTTCGGTTTCGAACACCGCAACTCTTCAATGTACAATGCCCCAGCCAACGGTCTTGCGAAAGCGTTCAACGAAACTCTTTGCAACCTATTGAAGAAAGTTGTTGGAAGAACCAAGAAAGATTGGCATGAAAGGATAAATGAAGCATTGTGGGCTTATTGGACGACATACCAGACGCCTACTCAGGCTACACCATACTTACTCGTGTATGGCATGGAAGCAGTCTTGCCTCTAGAAAGTCAAATTCCATCATTGAGGATGGCCGTACAAGAGGGATTAATAGATGAAGAGAATGCAAAGCTACATCTCCAACAGTTAGAAGCCTTAGACGAAAAGAGACTCGAAGCGCAACAATGCCTAGAGTGTTACCAAGCTCGGCTTTCAAATGCTTTTAACAAGAAGGTTCACCCCAGGTCTTTTCAAGTAGGAGATCTTGTCCTCGCATTACGTAGACAACACACAAAACTGGAAGCAAGTTTACTTCGAAATGGGATGGGCCCTATGTAGTACAAGAATTGTACACAAGTGGCGCTTACAAGATCGTAGCCGAGGACAGTTTAAGAGTCGGCCCTATCAACGGAAAGTTTTTGAAATGATACTACGCATAAAATGACACCAAGCTCTTGGCCCGCATGAGCCTGAACTACGTACGGCATCCAAAAAAAAAGGGGCTCGTTGGATTGAAAATCCGAAAGGGCGGTCCAAGCAAAAGTTAGAGCACAAGAAAGTCCGTTGAACTGAAAACCAAAAAGGTGGTTCAAGCAAAAGTTAGGACACAAAAAAAAATCCCTTGAACTAGGTGATGACTTGATCGCTTTTCACCAAGGGTACATAGGCAGCTTGGACAAAATTCCAAGTTTAGTCACATCAAAATAAAAACAAAGGGTTTTCCCCATCAATTCGAGCCATTTGAAAGAAATAATGAAATAAGAAAATGCTTTTATTTCATTATGAAAGTTAACTAACAAACGTCAACACTTTGACAAGTTCAAAGAGAAATATAAATAAAGCCAAGAAAGTTTACAACAACAGAATTTGCTACTCCCAAGACAAGTCCTTGAAGCCGTTACGTAGTCTCTTAAAAGAAACTCGTAATGTATCTAAAGTCTTGGCATTTGCAGCAGATAGTACAGGAGCTCCTTCAACTACAATCTTATCCTCTCTCAAGCGGGTAATCTCACGACGATGGTAAGAAAGTTGTACATCACCCTCTGAAAGTGATTCGTTTAGTTGATGCAGTCTCAACTCCAGTTGTTCTTGTTCTCTCTTCAATTCCTCTATACGCATGTTGGCAGATTGAATAGACTCAAGTACAGAAAACTAATGAGTCTCTTCAGCTTGTTGCAAAGCCAAGGCAATAGAAAGTGAAGAGTCAACTGCAACTAAACGATCGCTCTGAGCCTCGAGAGATAGCTTTTGGGAGTAAGCAGAGTGCGCAGAATGATAGTAATCAACAATTTGCCACGCTCATCTTTGAATGAAGGAAGCCTTTCTAATGAAGCCTTTAAGATTATACTTTTATTTGGTTTCCTAAAACGGAGATTACTTTGCGAAGGGATTTGTCTGCAACACCTAATTTGGGTTCCCCACATGACATTTCAGAAGTTGATGCATGATTAGCCGGCTTTAATAAATGTGGTTGTGCAAACGAACCTACATTGGCTGACGAGTAATGGTTAAGCAAGTAGACTCAAAGATTTTTAAACACTATGCTGATAAAGATTGGAAGCATACCTCTTAGACTAGCACCTGAACCACTTATCGGGTGCAAAGTATCATTTTCTCCTTCGATAGGCAAATGGTTGAATGGCACGAGCTCGGACATAGTAGGAACATGATGTACTACTTCTCCCTAAAATGTATATAATAAATTAGAATTGGTTGTTATAAATAAAAAAAAATAATAAAAAAAAAGAGCTCAAAGAGAAGTAAAGAACATACCTCGTTCATTAGAACTAGTTGTGAAATAGCAGGTACATCATAAAAGAATGTGTCATCAAGTGGGTATGCCATGTCCATATCGCAATAAAGAGGTTCGACGCTTGTCTTCTTATGCCTAAAGTTGACTTCACTGTCTTCATTGCTACTTATATGCCCTCGCTTCAAACGGCGAATTCGTCGACCAAGGGGAATGAAATCTTTCTGGGAATCTGCTACACTTTCTGTTTCTTCTTTATCACCAGGGACTTGAGTTGAAGGAACATCAATCGGAGGTGGGTGTTGAACTCGAGGCACAGGAGTAGTAGAACTACCTTCAACTTCTAGATGAACTCGGAGCACTCTACCACGAGTGAGTTTATCATGAACTAAAGTTTTGTTGCCTTGAGACTTAAAAGATTTTGAACGACGACTTTGCCTACATTTAATGAGAGGAAACGACGGCTTGCACAATGATGGCCTGCAAGACGTGCTTGCGCATTAAATACGCCATCCGACCTACGCATTTAAGGCACCAACTGTCAATCACTTCAGGAGGAATGCAAAGGGTCCATCCCTTAGAATCCATTTGGCCTCTGCCCAGGCCGCGACCGAAGAATCCAAGGATATGGGGGCAATGTTTGTGCCTAATAAATCACGGTCATAAACTGATTGAAGGGTCTTCATCTCGGTCCTAGCACCTACCGTTTGGTTAGGCATTTCGCCTTCCTGAAAATTAAAGAAAAGCTGCAAAGGCAGAATCCTCTCGGCCTCGCAACCGCAGTATTGTAGGCCGAAGCCGAAGGCAGTAAAAGACACGGTCGAAGATAATGTGGTTAAATCGCCACGTGGCCTCAGGGTCCCACTCCCCATTTAATGAAGTAATGCCTCTAACTATCGCAGCAAACCCACTAGTCGCAAGAAGCATTTAATGCACAAGAGAAGAAGGGAAATGACTGAAGTCAGGATTTGGTGATGGAAATCAGAGTGGTTAGGCGCGAACATTCTCACAAGTAATCTTACCACTTGAGGTCAGATCACCAACCACCAGACCAGGGCATTAAATGCGTTCCCACAGCCAAGGGGGCAGAACCCGCGATCAGGGCAGTGGCCGAGATTTACCGGGATTTATGGGGGTCATACCACCGTGCTTCACAATCCCAAATGCTGATTTGACTACCCAATTGCCCCGATCAGGCTCCACCACGCATGTCTTTTCAACCTCGATTGTCCCTCCAGGACTCCTCCTATAAATACTAAGCTCAGGACTACATTCAAAGGGTTCAAACACCAAACCAAAAGCCTCCCACGGAGCAAATTATATTTTCCTGTAATGCACTTTCAATACCTTTATTTGCTTTCCTAGGAGTAGTGGTAGATTGTAAGGAAAATCCATTCATCAATATATCATACGACCCATGATTTTCAAGGCGCCGGAGCACCATCTCTGTTATCGTCTCATTCACCCCATATATCATACAACCGTCGCTCTCCGAGCAACGCGCTGGAGCACCGCCTAAGACCCGCCACCAACACCACCACTAAACGACCTTGTAGCTCAGGCCGTGAACCTGACGGCCGAGATCAGTTCCACTCTCGGCCACAATCGTTTGATTAGGAGTCGAACGCAAAACAGGTGCATCATTTAACCATCTTCTACCCAAACCTCATCACTATCTCGACGCACGGTAGACCGTGCTGGCACGCCCGCGCACAACTGCACCGCATCCAAAAAAAGGACGTCACGTGTTGAGGCATATCCCCTCGGCCCGGAGCACCAGGCCGTGAGATTTGCGCAGCCAACAACATTTATATATCCCAATCACTCAGCATGTATAAAGTATATCCAAGAAAATTAAGAATCATATTATTCTGGCCTCAGGCCACAAGAATTCAAATAAATCAATCTGCTAATAAAATTCATCTCAACTTTCAAAACAACAATAATACACTGGCAATCTCAAACATTCTAACTCATGGCTGCACCTTGTAACTATAGGTTGTCTACGTACCTGTACTGAGAGATCAAGCCACACGTAGTTCTTTCCTTGCAAAACCACTCTAGTTCTCAATTTTCATCTCAGCTTTCTGTTTCAAGCTTCTTGGCATTTCTCACATGGCAATATATAATCAACTGAATAAATAAAAGCATTTATATCAGGTAATCATGCTTGGAAAGCCATAACCATTAATTTCTCGTGACACCAATGGTGACACGTCCTAACCTGTAATCCTCACTGGACTCAGGAGACATCTGGTCAACCTGGTCCGCAGTCCTCGCTCCCATGGTCCAGATATATCTAAGACTCGTGGGGAAAAATATGCTAGAAAACTTAAGCTATTTAATACTATATAAAATAATGCAAGATAAAGATAAATAAACATAATAAAATAAAATAAAATAAGTTAAAGATTTATAAGCTCCGAACACCCTTGTATCTAACTCACATAAAGTTCATAAATAAATATATATATTTATATATATCAATAACTTGATTAGAATCTATATTTCCATCTATTGTTTGTAAAACAAATGTGACGCTTAAGAAAATAGTGATAACTGTATAAAATCTTCAATTTAGTTTAAAAACATCTCATATCTTAAATTCTCTCCACCTAGGCGTACCCCCATATCTGATCCGTCAATTCCTTTAATACCGTCAATTTCATATATGTCGTCAATTCCATATATCCGCCAATTCCAATAATAATCTGTCAATTCCATCCTCGCTGGTCTCAGAAACATAAAGTTAACCAAGCCGCATTCCTCGCAGGTCTCAGAGATAACAGTTCAATATGAGCCGCAATCCTTGCAGGTCACGGAGATACCACTTCAATCTGAGTTGCATTCCTCGCAGGCCTCAGGGGACCATTAGTCAGCTTGAGCCGCAATCCTCGCACCACACGGTTCAGGCGTCCCCGAAACTCGTGGGGCATAATCATAAATACAAACTGTCTCAAGGCAACTGGGGGTACCCTCGCGATGGGTTTGAAAACCATAACCCGTCATTTATATAAACTTTCAATAAATTGATTCTCAACTAAACTTAAAATATGTATACCCATATATATATAAATCAAAATCTGATAAGAACCAAAAGCTATAATTCTTCCTTTTCAACCACTGAATATATGTATCAAATACTTAGCTAGTTTGCTAGCCATATTGATCTCTTATTAGCATAACATTTCAATATTATATTTATAATCTTACAGTACAACTAACCACATGAATATATAAGCAGGTGATAAATGAATAGATAATTAAATACTCATACTCTTCACATCTGAACACAATAAATAAATAACTTCCAATAATTCATAACCTTCCAATACCAAAATAACATCCAATATCAACATAAAACACTATAACGTAAACTCATAAACCAAACATAACAAAACAGTTAACGGAATAGTCAATTCTCAAGTATAAGATCGTTCTAATACTTCTCGAAGGATAAACTACCTCGGAAGACTCTCAGTCCACAAAGTGGTCAGACTTCCCAAACCAGGTCCACGGGACCCGCGTGGGGTCCACTACCACCTATCACAAATCCAAGAGTCCCTAAAGGTCCCAATAAACCTAGGACACATGTCCCGAGAGTTCAGTCTCTATCAGATGGTCGGATTGCTCATGATTACACAATCGGATGGTTACTGTAAACTTAACCTTAGGGTTGACATTTCTGGAGTATCTGGGACTCCGTTTTACAATCCGTCGAGTCCTATATGATCCTGGAATTACCTAGATCAACATATACGAAAATAACTATGATCCAACGGTTCACACGTATCAAACCCGGAAATCACACAATATGCGAGATCCGAGAGAGGTTCATGAATTCCTACGCATTCGTGAGGACTAAGAGATCATTTTAGGTTATGGGAGCGACTTCACTATGCTTCACACGCACCGCCACACGCGCCAGTAGCCCGTGGGTGGCTTGATCAAATTTCGGCAACTGGAAATCTTCAAAACTGGAAACCCAGCTTCCTACCCTAGGTAGAACACCTTATTTGGAACCATTTTTGTTCTTGGACCTACCCTAAAAAGTGGCCAGAAGCGGCCAGAATCGAAGGCCGAAACTGGCCAAAACTTCAATCGCTTAATCAACCAATTAAACGCAGAAATTTCTCAAAAAAAACACCACCAGAAGCTAGAACACGTTGAAAGGATAGAAAATCATACCAAATTCGAAAGCTTTGGTGGCCGGACGAGCTCCCGAAAGTTTACTAAAAAACTGTCCAACACCTCCTGTTTCGTGACTGATTCCGGCGACCACGCCGGTAGATGAAGGTTGGGACCAGTCGGGAATCGAAGAGGAAATTGAGGTGGTTCTAACGGGACCAGTGCCGCCAAGAACGGACGTGTGTGATGTCGGTGGTGGAGGAGAGAAGTTGGCTGGTCGTGAAGCTTCTGACGTGGGGGGGGCGGAGGAGAAAATCTGGTTTTTAAAACTGAACTTTGAAATATTTACGGTTATGCCACTGAATTTCTTTTGATCGTAACTTCTTCGTTACAACTTCAATTTGAGCCCACTACGTGTCTACGGACTCATCTCGACGTTCTCTCCAAATTCCTTCCTGATCAAAAAGTCAACTTTTTCCCTAATTATTCTAGGGGCAAAATTGTCTTTTTCTCTAATAATTTAATAATTAAAAATTAATTAACGACCGGGTTGTTACATTTATTGCATAGTTTTAACCATTGGATTTCACTCAAAACCACCAAATGACTCCTACCATATTATGATGTTGCCCAAGTTTTGGGCTCAATCCGATATCAATTGAACCAAGAAATCAGACAATTCAATTTTGTTTCAACTTCGTTCCGTAAATGGAGTGGTTGGTGTGTTGCATAGTTTTAGCAATTGGATTTCACTCAAAACCACCAAATATCTCCTCCCACCATATTATGATGTTGACCAAGTTTTGGGCTCAATCCGACAGTGATTGTCCAAGAAATTGGAGAATTCAGTTCGTACAAAGTTCGTTCCGTAAATGGAGTGGTTGGTGTATTGCATAGTTTTAGAGATTGGATTTCACTCAAAACCACCAAATGTCTCCTCCCACCATATTATGATGTTCCCCAAGTTTGCGGCTTAATCCGATATCGATTGGTCCCTGAAATTGTACAATTCTGGTTCATACGAAGTTCATTATGTAATGGAGTGGATGGTGATTGCATAGTGTGAGAGATTGGATTTCACTCAAAGCTCACAAAATGACTCCTCCCACCATATTATGATGTTGCCCAAGTTTTGGGCACAATCCGATATCAATTGGTCAAAGAAATTGGACAATTGAGGTTCTTATGATGTTTTTTCTGTGATGGAGTGGTATTGCATAGTTTTAGCAATTGAGTTTCACTAAAAACTCACCAAATTTCCCCTCGCACCATATTATGATGTTCGCCAAGTTCTGGGCTTGATCCAAAGTCGATTGGTCCAAGAAAGTGGACAATTCAAGTTCGTATGAAGTTCATTATGCAATGGAATGGTTGGTGTATGGCATAGTTTTGAACCATTGGATTTCACTCAAAGCTCACCAAATGACACCTCCCACCATATTATGCTGGTCCCCAAGTTTCGCGCTCATTCTGATATTGATTGGTCCAAGAATTTGGACAATTCAAGTTCTTACGAAGTTTGTCCTATAATGGAGTGGTTGGTGTACTGCATAGTTTTAACAATTGGATTTCAGTCAAAACACTAAAACGACTCCTCCCGCCATATTATGATGTTCCCCAAGTTTTGGGCTCAATCCGATATCGGTTGGATCCATAAATTGGACAATTCAGGTTCGTACAAAGTTCGTTCACTATTGGAGTGGTTGGTGTATGACATAGTTTTAGCAAATGGATTTCACTCAAAACTCACCAAATGTCTCCTCCCACCATGTTATGATGTTCCCCACGTTTTGGGCTCAATTCAATATCGATTGATCCAAGAAATTCGAAGATACAGGTTCGTACGAACTTCGTTCTAAAATGGAGTGGTCGGTGTATTGCATAGTTTTAGAGATTGCATTTCCCTCAAACTCACTAAATGACTCCTCCCACCATATAATGACGTTGCCCAAGTTTTTGGCCCAATCCGATATAGGTTGGTCCAAGAAATTGGACAATTTAGGTTTGTATGAAGTGGATTCAATCCGACATCGATTGGTCCATGAAATTGGACAGTACAAGTTCGTATGATTTTTGTTATGTAATGGAGTGGTTGGTGTATTGTACATTTTTAGCAATCGATTGTATTATGACGTTCCCCAAATTTTGGGCTCTATCCGATATCGAATGGCCACTGAAATTGGATAATTAAGGTTCATACGAAGTTCGTTCTATGAATGGAGTGGTTTGTGAATTGCACAATTTTAGAGAATGGATTTCACTCGATACTCTCCAAATGGCTCCTCCCATCACATTATGACGTTACCCAAGTTTTGACCTCAAACTGATAACAATTGGTCCAAGAAATTGGGCAATTCAGGTTCGTACGAAGTTTGTTCTCTAATGGAGTGGTTGGTGTATTGCATAGTTTTAGCAATTGGATTTCACTCAAAACTCACCAAATGACTCCTCCCACCATATTATGATGTTGCCCCAAGTTTTGGACTTAGTCCGATATCGATTGGTCACTAAAATTGGACAATGCAGGTTCGTACAAAGTTCGTTCTGTAATGGAGTGGTTGGTGTATTGCTTTCTTTTAGAGATTGGATTTCACTCAAAGCTCACGAAATGACTCCTCCCATCGTATTATGATGTTCCCCAAGTTTTGAGCTCAATTCGATATCAATTAGTCTAAGAAATTGGACAATTCAAGTTCGTACGATGTTCATTCTGTAATGGAGTGATTGGTGTATAGCATAGTTTTAGAGATTGGATTTCACTCAAAGCTCACGAAATGACTCCTCCCGCCACATTATGACGTTGCCCTAGTTTTGAGCTCAATCCAATAACGATTGGTCCAAGAAATTGGAGAATTCAAGTTTGTAGGAAGTTCATTCTGTAATGCAGTGGTTGGTGTTTTTCAAAGTTTTAGCAAGTGGATTGCACTCAATACTCACCAAGTGACTCCTCCCACCATATTATGATGTTCCCCAAGTTTTGAGCTCAATCCGGTAACGATAGGTCCAAGAAATTGGACAATTCAGGTCCGTACGAAGTTCGTTCTTTAATGGAGTGGCTGGTGTATTGCATAGTTTTAGAGATTGGATTTCACTCAAAACTCACGAAATTACTCCTCCCACCATATTATGATGTTGCCCCAAGTTTTGGGCTCAATCCGATTTCGATTGGTCCATGATATTGGATAATTCAGGTTCGAATGAAGTTCGTTCTAAAATGGAGTGGTTGGTGTATTGCATACTTTTAGAGATTGGATTTCACTCGAAACTCAAGAAATGACTCCTCCCACCATATTATGATGTCCCCCAAGTTTTGGGCACAATACCATATCGATTGGTCCAAGACATTGTTCAATTCAGGTTCATACGAAGTTCCTTCTATAAATGGAGTGTTTGGTGTATTGCATAGTTTTAGCGATTGGATTTCTCTCACCATATTATGATGTTGCCCATGTTTTGGGCTCAATCCAATATCGATTGGTCCCTGAACTTGGACAATTCAGGTATGTAAGATTTTCGTTATGTAATGGAGTGGTTTCCGTATTGCTTAGTTTCAGCGGTTGGAATTCACTCAAAACACACCAAATGACTCCTCCCACCGTATTACGATGTTGCCCAAGTTTTGGGCTCAATCCGATATAGATTGGTCCAAGAAATTGGACATTTCAGGTTCGTATGAAGTTTGTTCTGTAAATGGAGTGGTTGTCGTAATGCATAGTTTCAGCAATTGGATTTCAGTCAAAACTCACAACATGACTCCTCTCATCATATTATGACGTTCCCCAAGTTTTGGGCTCAATCCGATATCGATTAGTCCAAGAAATTGGACAATTCAGGTTCGTATGAAGTTTGTTCTGTAAATGGAGTGGTTGGTGTATTGCATAGTTTTAGCGATTGGATTTCACTCAAAACTCACCGAATGACTCCTCCGGCCATATTATGATGTCACCCATGTTTTGGGCTCAATCCGATATCGATTGGACCCTAATATTGGACAATTCAGGAACGTACGATATTCGCTCTATAATCGAGTGGTTGGTGTATTGCACAATTTAAGCGGTTGTATTTCACTCAAACCTCAACAAATGACTCCTCCCAACATGTTATGACATTGCCCACGTTTTGGGCTCAATTTGTTTACGATTGGTCCAAGAAATTAGACAATTCAGGTTCGAGCGATTTTCGTTCTGTAATGAAGTGGTTGGCATATTGCATAGTTTGAGCTATTGGAGTTCACTCAAAACTCACCAAATGACTCCTCTACACATATTATGATGTTCCCCAAGTTCTGGCTTAATCCGATATCGATTGGTCTAGGAAAATGGACAATTAAGGTTCGTACGAAGTTCGTTCTGTAATGGAGTGGTTCGTGTATTACATAGTTTTTACAACTGAATTTCATTCAAAACTCACCAAAAGACTCCTCCCACCACGTTATGCAGTTCCTTAAGTTTTGGACTCAATCCGATATCGAATAGTCCAAGAAATTGGACGATTCATGTTCGTACAATTTTCGCTCTGTAATGGAGTGGTTGGCGTATTGCATAGTTTATGCTATTGGATTTAACTAAAAACTAACCAAATGATTCCTCCCACCATACTACAACATTCCCCATCTTTTCGACTCAATCCAATATCGATTGGTCCATGAAATTGGACAATTCAAGTTCGTATGAAGTTCATTATGTAATGGAGTGGTTGGTGTATTGCATATTTTTGGAGATTTGATTTCACTCCAAACTCCCCAAATAACTCCTCCCACCATATTATGACGTTGCCCAAGTTTTGGGGTCAATCTGATATTGATTGGTCCAAGAAATTGGACAATTCACGTTCGTATAAATTTCATTCCGTATTGGTGTCGTTGGCGTACTGCATACTTGTAGCAGTTAGATTTCACTCAAAACTCACCAAATGACTCCGCCCACCATATCATGTTAGTACGATTATCGTTCTACAGTGGAGTGGTTGGCATATTGCATAGTGTTAGCATTTGGATTTCACTCAAAACTAACCAAGTGACTCCTCCCACCATATTATGGAGTTCCCCAAGTTTTGGGTACAATCTGATATTGATTTGTCCAAGAAATTGAACAATTCAAGTTTGTACGAAGGCCGTTCCATAGTGAAGTGGTTGGTGTGTTGCATAGTTTTAGCATTGGATTTCACTCAAAACTCACCAAATGACTCCTCCCACCATATTATATTGTTCCCCACGTTTTGGGCTCAATCCGATATCAATTGGTCCAAGAAATTGGACAATTAAGGTTCGTACGAAGTTCGCTCTGTATTGGAATGGTTGGTGTATTGCATAGTTTTAGCAACTGGATTTCACTCAAAACTCCACAAATGACACCTCCCACCATATTATGATGTTCCCCAAGTTTTGGGCTCAATCCAATATTGATTCGTACGAAGTGCGTACTGTAAATGGAGTGGTTGGTGTATTGCATAGTTTTGAGATTGGATTTCACTCAAAACACACCAAATGGCCCTTCCCACCATATTATGATGTTCCCCAAGTTTTGGGCTCAATCCAATATCGATTGGCCCAAGAAATTGGACAATTAATGTTCGTACGAAGTTTGTTCTAAACTGTATTGGTTGGTGCACTGCATAGTTTTAGAGATTGCATTTCACTTAGAACTCACCAAATGACTCTGCGCACCATATTATGTTGCCCGAGTTTTGGGCTCAATCCGATAAAGATTGGTCCAGTTAATTGGACAATTCAGGTTCATACAAAGTTCATTCTGAAATGGAGTGGTTGGTGTATTGCATAGTTTTTGCAACTGGATTTCACTCAAAACTCACCAAATGAATCCTGCCACCATATTATGATGTTGCTCAAGGTTTGGGCACAATCCGAAATCAATTGGTCCAAGAAATTGGAAAATTCAAGTTCGTATGATTTTCGTTCTGTAATGGTGTGGTTGGCATATTGCATAGTTTTTTGCAATTGGATTTCACTCAAAACTCAAAAAATGGCTCTTCCCACCATATTATGATGTTGCCCAAGTTTTGGGATCAATTTGATATCGATTGGTCTCAGAAATTTGACAGTTCATGTTCGTACGCAGTTCGTTACGAAATGGAGTGGTTGGCGTATTGCATAGTTTTAGGGTCCGGATTTGACTCAAAACTCGACCAATGACTCCTCCCACCATGTTATGATGTTGCCCAAGTTTTGGGCTCAATCCGATTTTGATTGGTCTAAGAAATTGGACAATTTAGATTCGGACGAAGTTCGTACTGTAAGTGGAGTGGTTGGTGCATTGCATACTTCTAGCAGTTGGATTTCATTCAAAACTCACCAAATGGGTAGCAGTTGGATTTCATTCAAAACTCACCAAATGGGTCTTCTGACAATATTATGTTGTTGCCCATGTTTTGGGCTTAATTCGATATCGATTGGTCCAAGAAATTTGACAATTCAAGTTTGTACGAAGTTCGTTCTAAAAGGGAGTGGTAGGTCTATTGCACAGTTTTAAAGATTGCATTTCACTGAGAGCTCCCAAATGTCTCCTCCCACCATATTATGCTATTCCACAGGTTTTGGGCTCAATCCGATATCAACTGGTCCAAGAAATTGGACAACTCATGTTCATACGAAGTTCGTGCTGTAAATAGAGTTGTTGGTCTATTGAGTAGTTTTAGCAATTGGATTTCACTCAAAACTCACCAAATGGCTACTCCCACCATATTATGATGTTCCCCATGTTTCGGGCTCAGTCCAATATTGATTGGTCCAAGAAATTGGACAATGCAGGTTCGTACGATTGTTGTTCTGTAATGGAGTGGCTGGCGTATTGCTTGTTTTGGGGTCAATCCGATATCGATTGGTCCAAGAAATTGGACAATTCGTGTTCGTACGAAGTTTGTTATGTAATGGAGTGGTTGGTGTATTGCGTTGTTTTAGCAATCGGATTTCGCTCAAAACTTACCAAATGTCTCCTCCCTCCATATTTTGATGTTCCCCAAGTTTTGGACTCAATCCGATATCGATTGGTCCAAGAAATTGTACAATTTAGATTTGTACGATTTTTCTTCTGTAATGGTGTGGTTGGCATATTGCATAGTTTGAGTGATTGGATTTCAGTCAAAAGTCACCGAATGACTCCTCCCACCACATTATGATGTTTCCCAAGTTTTGGGCTCAATCCAATATCGATTGGTCTAAGAAATTAGGCAATTCATGTTTGTATGAAGTTTGTTCTAAAATGGAGTGGTTGGTGTGTAGCATAGTTTTAGCAATTGGATTTCACTCAAAACTCGCCAAATGAATGCTCCGAACATATTATGCTGTTCCCCAAGTTTCGGGCTCAATTTGATATTGATTGGTCCAAGAAATTGGACAATTCAGGATCGTACGAAGTTCGTTATGTAATGGAGTAGTTGGTGTATTGCATCGTTTTATGGATTGGATTTCACTCAAAACTCCCCAAATCACTTCTCCACCATATTATGGCGTAGCCCTGGTTTTGGGCCCAATCCGATATCAATTGGTCCAAGAAATTGGACAATTCAAGTTCGTACGAATTTTGTTCTCTAATGAAGTGGTTGGCATATTGCATAGTTTGAGCAATTGGATTTCTCTCAAAAGACACCAAATGACTTCTCCCGCCATATTATGATGTTTCCCAAGTTTTGGGATGAATCCGATGTCGATTGGCCCAAGAAATTGGACAATTTAGGTTCGTACGAAGTTCGTTCTAAATGACTCCCCAAATTCACCAAATGACTCCCCCCACCATATTTTTACGTTGCCCATGTTTTTCGGCTCAATCCGATATCGATTGGTCAAGAAATTGGACAATTTAGGTTCGCACGAAATTCTTTCTGTAATAGAGTCGTTGGTGTACTGAAAAGTTTTAGCGATTTTATTTCTCTCAAAACTCACCAAATGACTCCTCCCACCATATTCTGATGTAGATAAAGTTTTGGGCTCAATCCGATATTGATTGGTCCAATAAATCGGACAATTCAGGTTCGACCGAAATTCGTTCTGTCATGGAGTGGTTGGTGTAGTGCACAGTTTTAGTGATTGGATTTCACTCAAAACTCACCAAATGACCCCTCCCACAATATCATGACGTTGCCCAACTTTTCGTTCCAGTCCGATATCGATTAGTCTAAGAAATTGGACAATTTAGTTTCGTACGAAGTACATTTTGAAATGGAGTGGTTGGTGTATTGCATTGTTTTAGCAATTGGATTTCACTCAAAACTCACCAAATGTCTCCTCCCACCATATTATGATGTTGCCCAAGTTTTGGGTTCAATCAAATATCGATTAGCCCCAGAAATTGGACAATTCAGGTTCATACGAAATTCGTTCTGTAATGGAGTGGATGGTGTACTGCATAGTTTTAGCGATTGGATTTCTCCCAGAACTAACCAAATGAGTCCTCCCACCATATTATGATGTTGCCCAAGTTTTGGGCTCAATCAAAACTCACCAATGACTCCTCCCACCATGTTATGACACTGCCCAAGTTTTGGGCTGAATACGATATCGATTGGTCCAAGAAATTGGACAATTTAGGCTCGTACGATTTTTGTTCTGTAATGGAGTAGTTGGCGTATTGTATAGTTTGAGCGATTGGATTTCACTCAAAACTGACCAAATGCCTCCCACCATATTATGATGTTGCCCCAACTTTGGGCTCAATCGGATATTGATTGGTCCAATAAATTGGACAATTTTGGTTCGTACGAAATTCGTTATATACTAGAGTGGTTGGTGTACTGTAGAGTTTTAGACATTGGACTTCACTCAAAACTCACCAAATGACTCCTCCCACCATATTATGATGTTGTCCAAGTTTTGGGCTCAATCCGATATCGATTAGCGCAAGAAATTAGAAAATTCAGTTTCGTACAAAGTTCGTTCTGTAATGGAGTGGTTGGGGTGTTGCATAGTTTTAATAATTGGATTTCACTTAAAACACACCAAATGACTCCTCCCACCATATTATGATGTTTCCCAAGTTTTGGGCTCAATCCGATATCGATTGGTCTAAGAAAATGGACAATTCAGTTTCGTACGAAGTTCATTCTAAAATGGAGTGGTTGGAGTATTACGTAGTTTTAGGATTTGAATTTCACTCAAAACTCACCAAATGACTCCTCCCACCATATTATAATGTTCCCCAAGTTTTGGCTTAATCCGATGTCGATTGGTCCAAGAAATTGGACATTTCGTGTTCGCACAAAGTTCGTTATGTAATGGAGTGGCTAGTGTATTGCAGAGTTTTTATTCACCCGTTTTGGTTTTGCTCCTGTGATGGAAGGGTAAAGTTCCCCACTGCCTTGAAAACCATTGACTGGTCAACAAGTCAACTTTCTTTTAATGTGCAAGCGTGCCACTGCTAGCAATAAAAATCCTTGCAAACTTCTTAAAAATAGATAACTTGCGCCCCAAGTTATTGATTTCTAAACAAGCGATTGTGAATTTGGGTGAGGAATATCTCCCAAGTAAGTTCTTTTCATGCCTCGGACTGGTGAGGACTTTATAATTTTTCACAGTACAATGTTGGTCGTTCTGGCTAGAATAGATAGTAAGAAAATGAAATGTTTTCAGGCGGAACTGGCTTTTACAAAATTCTACAGTAAAAAATCAACTATAGAAAGACAAAAAGAGGGCTAGAATTCCATTTCTGCCTAGACAAAAGCTTTTGATCTAGGCTGGACTGGGTATGCCTGTGCTGGATTAGACTTTTCTCAACTTCAACTGCTGAGTTTCAACTGTAAATCGATACCAAAGTTTGAGTTTGGCAAAATTGCGGCCTCTTCTTGTTTTGGATTTTGTTGAACCAAATTTGTAACGAGAGAAATCTCATTTTGAATGAGTTATTTCTCTTAAGTCTGAATTGGAAGTTCTGATATATAGCTGGCTTCTTCTATGGCTCAAATGAGTTTTGGTTGCTTCAATTTGTTTGAAGTTTCTCAGAGATCAAGTGATCATTTTGAGTTGTCTTTGGTTTATTTTTTTGTTTGTTTTTATTGATTGTCCTCTTCTCTGTTCACCTTCTCTTACATTTATAGGAATGCTAGAATAGAATTTCTAATCCTTTAAAAATGGGCGGCAAATTTTCTAAAAAGCAAGATCTTCCATTTTTTAATGCAAATAAAAAGGGATTTTATCAATTTTGGCGGATAAGCTTTCAACAGTCAGTTCCTATGGCAATCACTTCCCTGTATTCTTTGAAAAGAAACCTAACCCTTCTTCTAATTTAATTGCCCCCTGTAAGAGCTGAAATTGTGATGGTTAGTTTTGATTTGACTATTTGAACAACTCTCTGCTTCCCACTTATCTCTGTGAGATTGTAGTTTGCTTATCTCTATGAAGGATCATCTGTTCTGATGCAGAATTGTATAAAAAGGGATTATCATCTTTTAGCCCCAGACTTTCAGAGTAGTCTTTTGCTAATGACCTGCTTTCATTTAATTCCCAATAAACTCTTTTTGTGATAGTTGAAATTGTTGACTTTTCTAAGTCAAGTAGTCATGTGGGTCCTGAGAATAGGCTTTCAAAAAAGATCTTGCTGACTTTGCACTCTGTGTTTTGAGATCAGTGGTGAGCCAAAAGCGGGGCCCCATCCAATTTTCTTTTAATCTTTTATTGATATGCTTCAGTGGTTGTTTGCCTTTTAATCTTGATGTTTTTTTTTATAACTCTGCCATTTTTTTAAAAGTCATGGGCCTTCTGATTGTTCTTGGGCTTTCTCTATTTTTGAATCAAAGCCTAGTCCTTCGTCATTTTCTGTTTTGTGGGCTGGCGTGCGAATCCGTTTTAGGCCGAAACATTGCCCCCTTAAGTCTGAATCGTTTTAAAACAATTTTAGACTTAATGATTGGCCAATAAATGATGCGTGCCATTTCCTGCCGTTGCACTAGCGCATGTCTATCTATTCAATTAGGCTTCATGGGGAAATGGGTTCTAACGGCTAATTAAATATGAACAAAACTCCTTCCCTTCCACTCTTCCACAATCTTCCTGTTTCGTTTATAAAGATTTGCCGAATCTTCATTACTATTTATCAAAAAACCTAGTTCTGTCTCAACTTCCATTTCTTTCGAAACCTTCTGTTCTTTTGGTTATGTTTCTTTCAATCCCCCTCTATTCGTCGGATTTCTAGAGAGAGAGAAAAAATGTCTTCTCCAAACACTCGTGCCAAGGGTTCCTCTTCTTCACGCTCTCCTGCCTATCTCACTGGAGATGGTGTCGAAAATCATGCGATAGAGGTTCGAAGCAAGCTCTATCCCTTCGTGCAAAAGAATTTGGATGAGAATGTACTTCATCTTTTCAAGAATACCCTGGTTCTGGGCCCCCATTGGTTTGGTGCTGTACCGAAGGAGATGGCCATCTTGTTTAGGGATGATGTTGAGGCCCCTCTGTGCTATCAAAGCTCCACTTCTCTGGCCTCTCATACCTAGGTTAGCAAAAACCTGAGTTGCTCGTTTCCTTCAAGCGATGTGAGGAATAGTGCGGTGAAATGGTTAGACTGGATTAACAGGCTTCTTCCTAGGCACAGAGCTTACTGGAAGAGGGCTGGTATCTACGATGAGAACCTTCTGGCTGCCGCTCTGTGTTTCTGGAACTCTGCCAGCAATACTTTTGACTTCTGCCTGGGCCCGATGACTCCAACTCTGCTGGACATGGCTCAGATATTTGGGTTTAGGCCTCATGGCTTGGTGACTATCACATAAGGAAAAATCAGGAGAAATTGGCCAAGTCCTTCATCATCTCTCCTACCACCATCAACCATAATTGCTCGTTTTCCAATTATCTGAAGAAATTCAGCATTGAGAAAGATAGAGATCATCAACACATGTTGTTCCTCCTCTATTGGCTGAACAGATTCATCTTTCCCAACTGTTCCTCTGTAGTTCTACTTGAGCACAGACATCTAGCAGAGGCTCTGCCCAATCACACTGACGTGGGGCTTGGGCCTACGGTTCTGGCTCATTTATACAAGAACTTGCACACTGCCACTTTGGAGAATCCGGTGAATCTGTTCGCCCCTGGCGCATTTTGGATGATTCAAGTTTGGTTGCAAGTGTACTTCCCAAAACTAAGGTTTCCAGACATTGTTCTCCCTGAAGACTAGGTCATGGCTCATTCGTTGATGTCAGCAGAGGTGCCCAAGTGTTCCATTGAGGAATACTTGATGTTCTATAGACATTGTACCAAGAGATCTACTGTATAGTGGCAGGCAGTGCTCAAGAAGACTCTTTGAAAAAGAGCTAGAAGAAGAAGAGGAAAGAATTGAATTTAGGAAGAAATTTCTGAGTGTGATGCTGCCTCGGGACATGCCATTTGGTGGAGGCAAACCTCCCAACTATCATCTGGGGGCAGAAGTCTATCATCCCAATTTCTGTGCTCAGCAACTTGGCTGTCCTCAGCTAATTCCTCACAAGTCATACAGGAGCTACAATCGTGCTACCTCTTGGAGGGATTCAGATGATTTGGACGTACATAAGGACTGCAAATGTTCGGTAAATAAAATAAACAACAGTGTGGATGTTCTCTACCCCTCGTGGGAGCCTAATTCCTACAGTTCTGCTGATTTTGACGCCTGGTGGAAGGCTAGGTTCCAAGGTTTTTCTGCCTTGAGCACTGCCCTCAAGGTGCTTTTTGATGGCTGGGACTCCTGGGCAATCTATGCAGGGGCAGAGGCCAAGAGCTTTATGGTGTAGATGGTTAAGGATATTAATGCACAAATTATTGAAGGTATATTCTCCATTCAACCTATTTCCTTTGTTTTGGTCGCATTGGTTCAATTCTGCCTATTTTTGTGATGTCTAACAACCTGTTTTGCTTATATCAGATCCTTCTGTGACTCGGGACATTGGAAGCCAGACTGAGCATTCTGGAGAAGTGATTGGTGAGTTTCCTGAATTCTGTCCTTCTAATTTCCTTGCTAGACTGCCTTCTAATTTCTTCTTTTTTGTGTAGTTAAATCTGTCATAACTTCTGGGGATCTAGAGCTTCCCTTTGGAGATGAGGAAGATCAGCACGAGTCCCTGGTAGAGCAACCAGCTGTTGAGGCCACTCCTTCTACTAGAAGAAAAAGAAAAGAGGTTGCTCTTGTTCAAGGCAGTACTATCCAGCCTGAACCTTCTGGTAAGATCTTGACATTTTGCCCTACTATTTGAATCTGTCCTATTCTATCTATTCTTCTAACCTTTATTTTCTGTTTTGTGCAGTTGAAAGCTCTCCTCCACCTGCTACTAGGTCAAAAAGGCCTAGAAAGAGGACTAGAGTTGAGTTTGACGAGATCGAAGAGCCTGCAGCTGTTCCCACCGAAACTTCTGGAACTGATGATGAGCTGCGAGGGGCTTTTGAAGCTATTGAGCAGGAGAAAGGACAAGAAGAAGAAGAAGATGTCCCTCTAAAAGAGAAGGACAAAGAGCCTGAAGAAGAGGTGAGACTCCATTACTTGCTGTATGAATTTTTGTGTTGGTTCTTTCTTCTAACATCTGACTTCTGTCCATCTATAGGAGATCCCTGCTGAGATAATAGCAGAAAGCATTGCCTTGGCCAAACAATAAGAACAAGCGCAGAGGGCAGAACCCACAAGTTCATAATTGGCTTTATTTGATGACGTGGAGGTAGAACATTCTATTGCTGTCCCAAAGCTTGAGGTAGAGGCAGAACACTTTGTTGTAGTTCCTGTTCCTGAGGTAACTTCTAGTTTTGCTATCTTCTCTTCTTTGTTCTGTTCATCTTGACATTTTCTAATTTGGTACTATCTTTTCAGGTAGCAGAGAACAAGACTACTGGGATCCTAGCTGTGGTGACCAGTCCTTCAAGCCTCCCATTGTGGCTGTGAGTATTTTTGTGCTTAGTCTTCCTTTCTAATCCTATTCTGACTTTGCCTAAAAACTGACTTGAGTTTGTTTTGCAGATGCCCATCCATTCTCTCTCAGGTTCATCTACCATGGCTTCCTTTGCTGATCCAGAATTGGCAGAGTTTGAAGCTATGGACTGGGTTGCCCAGTTGGACAAACTGGAGAAGCTTAGCTCCACTCATGGCAAGGCAAAATCCAAGGCAGTGGATGAGGCAGTGGATAGGGTAAAGATCTGGCAATCCACTAAACTAGATTTGGATGAAAACCAATAAGCTGTTGACCAAGTGATGAAAGACCTGGACCTGTTGCATAGAGAGAACATGGCTCCTAGGCCCATTCTTGAAATCAGCTTGGGCATGGCAAGAGACGTGCTCAATCTCCACAACCGCTATGAAGATCTTAAACCCTCCTTTAAAGCCTCTGAGTTTTGCAAGGCCACTCATGAAGCTAATTTGGTTGACTACCAGAAACAGAGAGCAGAATTGGACCAGATGGTTGCAGGTTTACAAGTAAGCCAGCAGGTTTACAAGTAAGCCAAGACTGCTACTGACAAGCTAGAGAAGCAGATTGAAGAACTCCAAAAAACAACTGGCTGGGCTGAGGGAAAGGCAGAACAAACTTGGGGCTGGACTAGGCACCAAGACCAAGACCACTTTCCTTGTGCAGAACATGGTAGCTACCTCTAGGCCAGCATTGGAGAGTTCACAGGCCTCTCTCCATCAAGGGATGCTTCTCCAGCAAGAAATCTATACCAAGAAGACCGGATTGCAAGAAACTTTAAAGAAACTAGGACTTTGAATTTAAATTCTGAAAATGTAATAAACTTAGTCATGGAAAATGAAAGCAGAAAAAATTCTGAACAAGCAAAGATTAACCTTTAAAGAAACTATTTCATAAAATTAATCTTTTGTGGAACTCTTTTTTATTCGCAATTTCTCTTTTCAAAGTAAAAGAAAGCAGAAAAAAAAACTACTTAACAAATTACAATACAAAACAAATTCTGAACAGAAATTTAGATAACAGTTTCATTTTCTTCCCTCTCTATTCCAGGATCTGTTTGTACAGCCTGTGCCACATGGTTGGGTAGAATTTCTTCAACCATTTGCCATTGATTGGTGCAACATGAACATCTCCATCTCGATCCTGTAATCTGTATGCCCCCATTCCAAGGATTTGCTTAATTATGAAAGGACCTTCTTATGTAGGTGACCACTTTCCATAACCAGCTATGTGTGTTCCAAGGGGCAGAACTGCTTTCCAGACTATTTCTCCCTCTTCAAAACTTTTGTTTTTAACTCTTTCGCTGCAGGCCCTTGACATAGCCTGTTTTCCTGCTAAGAGTTTGTTGAGGGTGTCAATTCTACTTGTATCCAATCCTTCTAGTTCTAGCAGCATGGCTTGAGAGTAGTCTTCTTCAGTCAGGTTGTTCTGGTGAGCAATTATGAGAGATTGGACTGCTATTTCCATCGGCAAAATTGCATCATGATCATAAGTTAGAGCATATGGGGTCATGTCAGTTGCCTCTCTCTTTGAAGTCCTATATGCCCATAGGGTTTCTGATAATTTATCATGCCACTGCGTTGGATTTTTCTCAAGCATTTTTCTGATAATGTTGATGATCACCTTGTTACTAGATTCTGCCTATCCATTAGCTTGAGCATAGTAATGGGTGGATTGAAGTAGATTAAATTTGAATGCTTCTGCCATATCTAGCATTTCTCCAGATATGAAAGAAGAGACCCTATCTGTTGTGATTGATTCTGGAATGCCAAACCTTTGTATAATCTGTTCTTCTATGAAGGTGATGATCTCTTGAGATGTAGTGGCTACAATGATAAAACAATGCTGCTTGCTACTGGCTGGATAAATCTTGCCAATGAGATCCATTGCCCATCCTTTGAATGGCCATGGCTTTACTACTGGATCCATGGGAATTGAAAGAGCCTATTGGATTGGGCCATGCCTTTGACAAGCCTCACATCCCTTGGAATACTCAATGAAATCTTTCATCATGGTTGGCCAGAAGTAGCCATACCTTCTAATTAACCATCACATTTTTTTTCCTCCTTGATGAGCTCCATAGATTCCTTCATGGGTTTCTCCCATGACCTTCATCCATTCTTTCTTCCCCAAGCACCTTAGAAGTACCTCATCTTTGCTTTTTCGGACCAAATCTCCATTCCACATAAGGTAGTTCAAAGCCATGATTCTGACTCTCTTCTTAGAAGGTAAGGTTGGATACTGCAAGTAATTTATGATGGGACTTCTCCAATCATCTTCAGTGATTATGGCATAATTGACATCTATCTCCATTCCTTTGGTTAGAACGGATGGTAGACTTTTCTTTCCTACCTTGATGATCCTTTGTACACAGTCCTCAGGCATTTGTATTCTTGTTGCTACCTGAGCCAATTCATTGGCTGCAAAGTTTCCTTCTCTTGGGATGTGTTCCCAACTAGCTTCTCTGAATTCTGTTAGAAGGTTTCTGGCTGCCACTAGATAGACGGCTAAAGAAGGACTTAGACACTAGTATTCTCCAGCAATCTATTTTAACACAAACATAGAATCTCCCAGAATTTCCATAGATTGGATTCCTAATTCCACCAGCATTTCTAGGCCAATGATTAAAGCCTCATATTCAGCCTTGTTGTTGGTGCACTGAAAATCTAGCTGGAAAGAATAACAGTGTCTGATCCTTAGTGGCTCTTCTAAAACAATCCCTACCCCATAAGCTATATCAGTCTTTGATCCATCAAAGTATAGTTTCCAAGGTGTGCCTGGACAGAAGCTTCTGATCTGGGCTGGACTGGGTATGCCTGTGCTGGATTGGACTGTTCCCAACTTCAACTGCTGAGTTTCAGCTATAAATCGATACCAAAGTTTGAGTGTGGCAGAGCTTTAATCTATTTCGAGCCCTGGGAGGCTTTTTGAATGGGCAGAATTTCGGCCTCTTCAATCTGAAAGGGGCAAAAGTGGCTAGACTTGCGGATTACTGAACTGGAACTACATTGTGGTACCTGTTCTGCTTGATCAGAGCTCTCCAAAAATTTGTTGAGGTTTTCATATTTGTATAAACTCAAACTCTACTTGTTTTGGTTTTTGCTGAACCAAATTTGTAACGAGAGACATCTCGTTTTGAATTGCTTATTTCTCTTAAGTCTAAGTTGGAAGTTCTGATTTATAGCTGGCTTCTTCTGGGGCTCAAATGAGTTTTGGTTGCTTCAATTTGTTTGAAGTTTCCCAGAGATCAAGTGATCATTTTGAGTTTTGCCTTTGGTTGATTTTTGGTTTGTTTTTATTGATTGTCCTCTGCTTTGTTCACCTTCTCTTACATTTATAGGAATGCTAGAATAAAATTTCTAATCCTTTAAAAATGGGCGGCAGATTTTTCTAAAAAGCAATATCTTCCATTTTTTAATGCAAAGAAAAAAGGGTTTTATCAATTCTGGTGGATAAGCTTTCAATAGTCAGTTTCTATGGCAATCACTTCCCTGTATTCTTTGAAAAGAAACCTAACCATTCTTCTAATTTAACTGCCCCCTATAAGAGCTCAAACTGTGATGGTTAGTTTTGATTTGACTACTTGAACAACTCTCTGCTAATGACCTGCTTTCATTTAATTCCCAATCAACTCTTTTGTGATAGTTGAAATTGTTGACTTTTCTAAGTCAAGTAGTCATGTGGGTTCTGAGAATATGCTTTCAAAAAAGATCTTGCTGACTTTGCACTAGGGGTTTTGAGATTAGAGGTGAGCCAAAAGCTGGGCCCCATCCAATTTTCTTTCAATCTTTTATTGATCTGCTTCAGTGGTTGATTGCCTTTGGGCCCAAAGAGTTTTAGCAATTGGATTTCACTCAAAACTAACCAAATGACTACTCCCACCATATTTTGACGTTGCCCAAGTTTTTGCTCAATCCGATACCAATTGGTCTAAAAACTTGGACAATACAGTTTCGCACGAAGTTCGTTCTATAATGGAGTAGTTGGTGTATTGCATAGTTTTAGAGATTGGGTTACACTCAAAACTCACCAAATGACTCCTCCCACCGCATTATGATGCCCCCCAAGTTGTGGGCTTAATCCATATCGATTGGTCTAAGAAATTGGACAATTTAGGTTCGTACAAAGTTCGTTCTAAAATGGAGTGGTTGGTGTATTGCATAGTTTTAGATTGGATTTCACTCAAAACACACCAAATGACTCCTCCCACCATATTATGATGTTCCCCAAGTTTTGGGCTCAATCCGATATCGATTGGTCCAAGAAATTGGACAATTTAGGTTTGTACAATTTTTGTTCTGAAATAGAGTGGTTGGTGTAGCAAAGTTTGAGTGATTGGATTTCCCTCAAAACCACCAAATGACTCCTCCCACCATATTATGATGTTCCCAAGTTTTGGGCTCAATCCGATATCGATTGGTCTAAGAAATTGGACAATTCAGGTTTGTACGAAGTTTGTTCTAAATTGAGTGGTTGGTGTGTTGCATAGTTTTAGCCATTGGATTTCACTTAAAACCCACCAAATGACTCCTCCCACCATATTATGATGTTCCCCAAGTTTTGGACTCAATCCGATATCGATTGGTCTAAGAAAATGGACAATTCAGTTTCGTACGAAGTTCGTCCTGAAATGGAGTGGTTGGTGTATTGCATAGTTTTAGCAATTGGATTTCACTCAAAACCACCAAATGACTCCTCCCCCCATATTATGATGTTCCCCAAGTTTTGGGCTTAATCCTATGCCAATTGGTCCAATAAATTGGACTATTCAGGTTCGTACGAAGTTCGTTCTGTAATGGAGTGGTTGGTGTATTGCAGTGTTTTAGCAATTAAATTTCACTCAAAACCACCAAATAACTACTCCCACCATATTATGTTGCCCAAGTTTTTGGACTCAATCCGATACCGATTGGTCTAAGAACTTGGACAATTCAGTTTCGTACGAAGTTCGTTTTATACATGGAATGGTTTGTGTGTTGCATAGTTTTGGCAATCAGATTTCACTCAAAACTCACCATATGTCTCCTCCCATCATATTTTCATGTTGTCCAAGTTTTGGGCTCAATCCGATATCATTTGGTCCAAGAAATTGCACAATTCAGGTTTGTACGAAGTTAGTTATGTAATGCAGTGGTTGGCGTGTTGCATAGTTTTAACAATTGGATTTCACTGAAAACACACCAAATGAATCCTCCCACCATTTTACGATGTTACCCAAGTTTTGGGCTAAATCCGATATCGATTGGTCTAAGAAAATGAAAAATTCAGTTTCATACGAAGTTCGTTCTAAAATGGAGTGGTTGGTGTATTGCGTAGTTTTAGGAATTAGATTTCACTCAAAACTCACCACATGACTCCTCCCACCGTATTATGATGTTCCCCATGTTTTGTGCTTAATCCGATGCCGATTGATCCAAGAAATTGGATATTTTGTGTTCGTACGAAGTTCGTTCTATAATGGAGTGGTTCGTGTATTGCAGAGTTTTAGAAATTGGATTTCACTCAAACTCACCAATTGACTACTCCCACCATATTATGACGTTGTCCAAGATTTTGGCTCAATCCGATACCGATTGGTCTAAGAACTTGGACAATTCAGTTTCGTACGAAGTTCATTCTATAATGGAGTAGTTGGTGTATTGCATAGTTTTAGATATTGGGTTTCACTCAAAACTCACCAAATGACTCCTCGCACAGTATGATGATATTCCTCAAGTTTAGGGCTTAATCCGATGCCGATTGGTCCAAGAAATTGGACATTTCGCCTTTGTTCGAAGTTCGTTCTGTAAAGGAGTGGTTCGTGTATTGGAGTTTTAGCAATTGGATTTCACTAAAAACTCACGAAATGACTACTCCCACCATATTATGACGTTGCCCAAGTTTTTGGCTAAATCCCATACCGATTGGTCTAAGAACTTGGACAATTCAGTTTCATATGAAGTTCTTTCTATAACCGAGTAGTTGGTGTATTTCGTAGTTTTAGATATTGGGTTTCACTCAAAACTTACCAAATGGCTCCTTCCACCATATTATGATGTTCCCCAAGTTTTTGGCTTAATCCGATGCCGATTGGTCCAAGAAATTGGACATTTCATGTTCGTACGAAGTTCGTTCTGTAATGGAGTGATTGGTGTTTTGCAGAGTTTTATCAATTGGATTTCACTCAAAACTCACCAAATGACTACTCCCACCATATTATGACGTAGCCCAAGTTTTTTGCTCAATCCGATACCGATTGGTCTAAGAACTTGGACAATTCAGTTTCGTATGAAGTTCATTCTATAATTGAGTAGTTGGTGCATTGCATAGTTTTAGAGATTGAATTTCACTCAAAACACCCCAAATGACTCCTGCCACCGTATTATGATGTTGCCCAAGTTTTGGGCTCAATCCGATATCGATTGGTCCAAAAAATTGGATAATTCAGGTTCGTACGAAGTTCGTTCTACAATGGAGTGGTTGGTGTATTGCATACTTGTAGCAATTTGATTTCACCCAAAACTCACGAAATAACTCCACCCATCATATTATGAAGTTGCCCAAATTTTGGGCTCAATACGATTTCGATTCGTCCAAAAAAATGGAGAATTCAGGTTCATACAAAGTTCGATCTGTAATGGAGTGGTCAGTGTGTTGCATAGTTTTATTAATTGGATTTCACTAAAACCCCCCAAATGACTCTTCCCACTGTATTATGATGTTGCCCAAGTTTTGGGCTCAATCCGATATCAATTGGTCCAAGAAATTGGACGATTCAGTTCATACGAAGTTCGTTCTGCAATGGAGTGGTTGGTGTATTGCATAGTTTTTGCAATTGGATTTCACCTAAACCACCAAATGACTCCTCCCACGACATTATGGTGTTGCCCAAGGTTTGGGCTCAATCCGATATCGATTGGTCCAAGAAATTGGACAATTCATGTCCGTACGATTTTCATTCTCTAATGGAGTGATTGGTGAATTTCATAGTTTTAGAGATTTAATTTCACTCAAAACTCACCAAATGACTCCTCCCACCGTATTACGACGTTGCCCAAGTTTTGGGCTCAATCCGATATCGATTGGTCCAATAAATTGGACAATTCAGGTTCATACGAAGTTAATTCTATAACGGTGTGGTAGGTGTGTTACATAGTTTTAGTGATTGGATTTCACTCAAAACTCACCAAATCACTTCTCCCACCGCATTATGGTATTGCCCAAGTTTTGGGCTCAATCCGATATCAATTGGTCCAAGAAATTGGACAATTCAGGTTCATTCAATTTTCGTTCTATAATGGAGTGATTGGTGCATTGCATAGCTTTAGAGATTGGATTTCACTCAAAACTCACCGAATGACTCCCCCCACCATATTATGACGTTGTCCAAGTTTTGGGCTCAATCTGATATCGATTGGTCCAAGAAATTGGACAATTCAAGTTCGTACGATTTTTGTTCTGTAATATAGTGGTTGGCATATTGCATAGTTTGAGTGATTGGATTTCACTCAAAACACACCAACTGACTCCTCCTACCATATTATAATTTTGCCCCAGTTTTGGGGTCATTCCGATATCTGTTGGTCCATGAAATCGTACAATTCATATTCGTACAAAGTTCGTTCTGTGTTGGTAATTTTTAACAATAATATTAAAACCTTGCAAGTGCACAAATGAATTGATAGTATAGTAAGTAAGCAAGGGTCATTCCCACAGAGATTGTAATATAAAGAGATGTTTATCAATGTCAAGCAATGAAAATTAAAACACAAGTACTTCCACACACACGCCAACACCAAGGGGGGTTTTGATTTGATTTTGTGAATAAAACAAAACAAAATTTAAATTAGAGTTTAAGAGAAATTGGTTTAGAATCAATCAAGAATAATAGCTAGGAATCATTATCCACCTCCAAACAATCAATCAATCCATAAACAAGAATAGATAATCAATTTCTAGCAAGCATATGATGACAACACTCACAACAAGAGCATGGCATTTGACTCGAGTTGTATGATTCTCTCTTAAGTGTATGGCATTTATATCAATACGTGTATTCTTAATTGAAATCTAGGATGACATTTACTTCAAATTAACAATCAAGAATCCATTAAGATCAAAGAGAATATGAGTGTCACAAAAACCCTAAAACATGGCATTTGTTATTAGGAATTTAAGAATCAATTTCTCATAACTACTTCTTAACCAAATTATTCGTTGCAGACAAGAACACATTCAATATGGCAATTGACCTATGTTCTACAACAATTTAATTCCAATAAATGCTTCAAAGTTAGCTACTCAAAGAAACAAAATATCAGAATTCACATAACATAGAGAAACCGAAATCATCATGCTTGTAGAAACTGAAAAATCCATTCAAACTTGTTTATAGGATTGAAATCATGTTTAGGGCTTCAAGATTAAGCCCTAACTAACAAGAAATTAGTTACTCATGTTCTTGGACGGTCTCAAAAATAAATACATAAGAACTGAAAATTAAAAGAAGAAAGGAAAAGAAAGAACTCGTTGGCAGCTTTCTCCTCTTGCGCGATTGATCTCCTTAGGACGTGAATTCCTTGTATGGGGGCCTTGGCTGGCCTTTTATATCACTTATATCGGAGTTCTAAACCCTAAAATTGACTGAAAAGTTTTCCAAGAAGCCTTGGTAAACAAGGAATCCAAATAGGAAAGTAAAAATCACAATTCCTAACTCCACAGGGAAATACCGCTCGGCCCAATTGTCACACGATTTGGGGATCTTCAGTCTTCTAGAAAAATCAGTAAAAATATATTTTAGAAAGATAAATGCCTTATCTTTCCAACCATATATAGCACGTAACTTGGAAAATTCTGGAAGGCTTCCGTTTCTTCACATTCACGTAACATGTATGAAACTGTCCTGTCTACACGTGGGCTAACTTTACTTGTAATACTGTACCAATTGGCTTGGTAGAAAATTCTAGAAAAATCAAAGATTGAACTTCAAGATGTTAGCTTTCATCTCCAATTGGCCTTGTGATAAAAGTCCTCCGAAAAGTTAATTTTCCCTTAAAAACCTTCTAAGAGCGCAGAAAAACTGAAAATCGGAAAAGTAAAGTAATAAGCCCCTTTTAAATCTAATTCTCCTACAAAACCTAAGTAAAAAGAGTACATAAATGAGTATATTTATGGATGTATCAAATACCCACAACTTAGATTTTGCTAGTCCTCAAGCAAAACAAAACGAAAAATAAAAACAGAAGAACAAAGACTCAAAAACAAACAAACAACTAAATTCCAAATATTGATCTCAGAGATAATTACCAACGGTTAACTAACTTCCAAGAAATAAGCAACATTAACTCAAGACTTTATTAAAGGGTTAACCAAACTTTAATTGAACAACTTGGATTGTGTGTGAAATAGCCAACATTAATATAATCACGACTTATGCTTCACAAAAGTTAAATAACTAAATAAGAACAAGCTTTAACTTCAATTCTCACCGAGGATGTTCACTCCAATGAAAGCACTCGAAATTTGACTAGGTAGTGTCACTCATATATGTGAGAAGAATCAAATCAATAGGATGCACTCACATAATTGAAATAAACGCACAATACATGAATAAAAGATCTCATGGACCACAGTCCTTCCACACCTATTCTCTACATGAGAAACCATACTTCTCTTCGGATCAAGTAGGACTTTCACTAAGGTTGTAATAGGGCTTAGGGTGATGGGTGAAACAAGAAAGAGATATAGATGAACAAACGAATTCTAAGGGCTAAGTAAGCTTTCCACGAAATTATAACATCTTGCACTTTAGCACACAATTTTATCTTGATACTGTCTTGAAATTTTTATTTTTATTTTTCACATTTTTTTCCTTAACTCCATTAGCTTTCTAATCAACCCATATAACAAGTGTTAGGCCAATAACTCCCAAGCTAGATAGCTTTAGGGTATTAAGTGTAAAACACCCCTCGGGCTTAAAAACTCGAGTTGAAAAGGCTTCAGAATCAGACCTTTTTTTTGTTTTTTGTTTTTAAACAGTATCATATACACACGATTGAGCAATTTGTGCAATTCTCCCTTAACCATGAAAGTGCTCTACAAAGCTTCTTAGAAGAGTGTAGGACAAATATACCAAAGTTTAAGGTGAGGAGAATTGGGTAAAGAACGATAAAGGCTTACATAAAAGGCACAAGGGATTGACTAGGGATAAAATTGATATGGGTTGGCTGGAAAGGCTCAAATGAACGTAACAAGGCCTATATCACTTCCTAGGATCCATGTGGTTCATGAAATATGCCTAAAATAGATAATGAAAGTAGTTATAGCAAACAATTTAAACATCCTCAAGTATTTGACCAAAACAAAGAATAATGAGATCACAACGACTTGTAGACGAGAAAATTATAGAATAGTATATAACACTCAAGAAAGAGAGGTATAGGCTCAAAAGCTCACATAATAAGGGTTATATAAGTCTACACTAGCCTTATTTGGGAATTTAAATCATGTGAACTCCAATCGAAAATCATATTAATATGGCTATGTGCAAAAAGATTTACCAAGTTTAATCACAAAATTAAGGCTAACACAAAGATAATGTAAAGAATTAATGTCATGCTCACAACTCCTTGCAAGTTAATTGTCAATAAAATTCAATCTCATCATAGAATTGGGAAGTGACTACTACAAACAAATAAAAACTGAACTCAAAATTAAAGAAAATATTTATGGGTTTTTATGACATTTTTCTGATTTTTTTTTATTTATATTTTAAGGAAAAACGAAATTAGAACAAGGCAACAAAGTAAAGACAAAATAAAAATATAAAAAAACAAAAATTGGAAAAGAATTGAGAACCAATCAACAAGACAATAAACTAATTATACACATGAAAAGTGAAGCGGCGGCATAGACTATAACACTCAATCACCCACAACTTTTAAAAAACATTGTCCCCAATGTGTAAAATAAAGAAATAAATTCATGGACAATCAATTAAAGAGGGAGAGGGTTTGAGGACTTCCCGGGTTTTCTAGGTGTACGGAGGGCAAGAATTTGTCAAAGAGAGAGGAGATAAACAAGGCAACGAACTCAAGCACCCACAACTTGTCTTTGAATGCCAACGGACCCGTAATAGCTTCTAAATGTAACGACCTGGCCCTAAACTAATAATTAAATTCTAAATTATTAAAGAAAAGGACAATGTTACCCCGGAATATTTTAATAAGTTTATATGTTGCCTTGTTGACCGGGGAGACATTGGTGAAAATGTTACATCCTGGTCCGAAAAAGTGTTAAAATAATTAAAGTAGGAGAGAATAAATTTAAATGACGAAATAAAGTGAAATCAACATTAAAGTAAAATGATTTGAATTAATTAAGGTTTTTGAGAAATTAAAACATTATTTAATATTAAAAGGGGCAAAAAGGTCATTTTAAGTTTGGGAAGGAATTTTGAAATTCCAATTATACCGATGTGTAGAGCACATCGAAAGGAGTCTGTAGATACATAGTGAACTCGAATTGGAGTTGTAACAAAGAAATGGCGATCAAAAGAACTTCAGTGGCATAATCGTAAATATTTCGAAGTTCAGTTTTTAAAAACCCAGATTTCTTCTCTGTTGGAGCTGGACCAGCCGACTTCAAGAGGTGATTTCTCTCAACTCCGACCACCAATTCAGGCAAGACCGATCCTGTTAGAACCACCACACTTCCCTCTTCCAGCCCCAGCCCTTAGTCGCCTCGATCCGCCGCCGTAGTAGCTGGAATCAGCCACGAAACAGGCGGTCTTGGACAGATTTTTCTTAAACTTTCGCCGGCCGTTTCTCCTTCCTCCGGGCACCAAACCGGTCGAATAAGGTATGATTTCCCACCTATTTTTCGAGCTCTAGCTGATAGTTGGGTAGGATTTGATCAATGTATAGCCTAGGACGTTAACCCTAAGGTTAGGTTTACAGTAACCATCCGATCGTGTGATCGTGAGCAATCCGACCATCCGATAGAGACTGAACTCTTGGGACATATGTCCTAGGCTTATTGGGACCTTTAGGGACTCCTAGATTTGTGATAGGCAGTAGTGGACCCAACGCGGGTCCCGTTGACCTAGTTTGGGGAGACTGACCACTTTGTGGATTGAGAGTCTTCTGAGGTAGTTTATCCTTCGAGAAGTATTAGAACGATCTTATACTTGAGGATTGACTGTTATGCTAAGTGTTTTGTTTATGTTTGGGTTATGAGTTTATGTTATAGCGTTTTATGTTGGTATTGGATATTATTCTGGTATTGGAAGGTTATGAATTATTGGAAGTTATTTATTTATTGTGTTCAGATGTGAAGAGTATGAGTATGTTATTATCTGTTTATATATCACCTGCTTATATATTCATGTGGTTAATTGTGTTGTAAGATTATAAATATAATATTGGAATGATATGCTAATTAGAGATCAATATGGTTAACAAACTAGCTAAGTATTTGATATATATATTTAGTGGTTGAAAAGGAAGAATCATTGCTTTTGGTTTTTATCAGATTTTGGTATATATATATATATATATAGATATATATTTTAAGTTTAGTTGAGAACCAATTTATTGAAAGTATATATAAATGACGGGTTATGGTTTTCAAACCCACCGCGAGGGTAACCCCCCAATTGCCTCGAGACAGTTTGTTGTTTATGATAATGCCCCACGAGTTTGGGGGACGCCTAAACCGTGTGGTGTGAGGATTGCGGTTCAGGCTGACTAATGGTCCCCTAAGGCCTGCGAGGAATGCGGCTTGGATGGACTTGGTTTCTCCGGGACCTGTGAGGATTGCGGCTCAGATTGAAGTGTTATCTCTGAGACCTGCGAGGAATACAGCTCGGTTAACTTTGTGTTTCTAAGACCTGCGAGGATGGAATTGACGGATTATTATTGGAATGGACGGTATAAAAGGAATTGACGGATCAGAAACGAGGGTACGTCTGGGTGGAGAGAATTTAAGTTCTGAGATGCTTTTAAACTAATTGAGTATTTTATACAATAACCATTGTTTTCTTAAGCGTCACATTTGTTTTACAAGCGATAGATGGAAATATATATAGATTCTAAACAAGTTATTTATATATATAAATATATATACATTTATTTATGAACTTTACATGAGTTCGATACAAGGGTGTTCGGAGCTTATAAATCTTTAACTTATTTATTTTATTTTATGTTATTATGTTTATTTATCTTTATCTTGCATTATTTTATATAGTATTAAATAGCTTAAGTTTTTCTAATATATTTTGCCCCATAAGTCTTAAAGATATTCGGACCATGGGAGCGAGGATTGCGGATCAGGTTGACTAGATGTCTCCTGAGTCTAGGGAGAATCACAGGGCAGCACGTGTCACCAATGGTGTCACGAGGAAATGGATAGTTATGGCTTTCACAGCGTGATTACTTGAACCTAAATGCTTTTATTCATTCATTTAATTATATATTGCCAAGCGAGTAATGCCAGGAAGCTTGAAGTAGGAAGCTGAGATGAAATAGAAAGAACTACGTGTGGCTTGATCCCTAGTTGAGAGTACGTAGGCAGCCTAGAATTTCTAGGCGTAGCCACGAGGCAAAAAGATTGAGAAATGGTTTAGCTAAATTATTTTTGAATATGTTATTGTGTTCATGATGTTGTAAAAGTTAGAATCAGTTCCAGTTGATAGAATGATTTACTTGAATTACTTGTGTTTATGATGCTTGATTTACTTGGGTATACTTTAATACATGCTGAATGTTTGGGATATATAAATGTTTGTTAATAGGTGGAATTTTGGGAAATGTTCAATTTACAGGGGAGACTCTGCCAAATTTTCGGCAGAAGCCAAACTTGAAATAAATTGAATTTTGAATAAAAGGGCAATTAGGTCTTTTGTGCCCAGCACCCGCCAGATGTCAGACACGCATAGGGTTCGGCTCGGATTCCAAAGTGGAATTTGGGTCGAGTCCTATCACTAAAAGTCTCGGAATGCAATGAAATTGGAACGATATTGATCTGGATATGTAAGCATAAAAATCTGGAAATCCGACTTTTAGCGACGAAAAATCTGATGAACACCGCAACAAAAACCTCTCTGGTGACGAAAAATTTGATGAACACGGTCGCTAAAACCTCTTTGGTGACAAAAAAAAATTCAAATTATGGGCAAAACAGCAACTGCCTTTTCTGAGCTTCAAATCGTCCTAAAACATAATGCAGGCCACCGGAGACCCCCAAACCTGTTCCAAATTATCAGAATAACCATTCTAAACATGTTGGTGGCATCAGATTGACGTGAAAAACAGCAAAAAAGAAATTAGGCAAAAATTCTAGTTTTGGCCAAAATAAGAACATAAAAGCTATTTTTCTGTTTTCCAGTATCAAAACTCAACCAATGACCAGAAAAACTTCTGTAACACATTCCAAACATGCTGCAAACACCCTAGGGCTATAAAAATGTGAAAATTTTTCTTTGGAACACAAAATCCATTGTTTGATGATGCAAAACTGAACAAAAACAAAAATATGAAAATTTACGGGAAATCACACGTAAACTAAAGCAAAAGCGAAAACAAAAGTTAAGAATGGTTGGGTTGCCTCCCAAGAAGCGCTAAGTTTAAAGTCTTCAGCCAGACACGGTTCTTTAGATTATTAAACAATAGATGGGGGTGGTGCATCCACGTGCATGCTCCCTTTTCCAAGCTCAAACGATTCATAGTATGGCTTCAAGTGATGTTTGTTCTCTTTGAATATGTTTCCCGTCTTGTCATTTTGAATCTCAACTGCACCATGAGGGAAAACATTAGTAACAACAAAAGGACCATACCATCTAAAACGTAACTTACCTGAGAATAGCCAGAGGCCTGAATTGAAGAGCAAGACTTTCTGCCCTATTTCAAAGGTCTTCCTTTGAATGGCTTTGTCATGAAATTCCTTCGTCTTTTCCTTGTAAATCCGTGCACTCTCATAAGCATCAATCCTCATCTCATCCAATTCATTCAATTGGAGTCGCCTTGCATTTCCAGCCTCTTTCATATTGAAATTGAATTTCTTGATTGCCCAAAATGCTCGATGTTCAAGTTCAACCGGAAGGTGACATGCTTTGTCATAAACCAATATGATCCGGACAATATTTCCATAAGTATGGATCTTCCCAAACATTGACATGCTTATCCTTTTGAGTGCGAGTGAGATCCTCTGGAATCAGTTTTGAAGCCTTATAATTGATAATGTCAGCGTACCAAGGGTCCTCGGCTTCGAGGGTGAAGAGTTGCTCATCGGGGAAACTTTCACGTAGAGGAAGCACGTCCTCTTCTTCATTGGATCCTTGCACCAGCCTACTCAAATGGTCAGCCACCATGTTTTCACTCCCTTTCTTGTCTCTAATTACCAAATTGAATTCTTGAAGCAAGAGGGTCCACCTAATCAGTCGTGGCTTGGGGTCCTTCTTTTGGAGGAGGTACCTAAGCACTGCATGATTAGAGAATACAATTACTTTAGTGCCAATAAGATATGATCTAAATTTCTCAAAAGCAAAAATAACAGCAAGCAACTCCTTTTCCATAGTTGAGTACGTTGTTCACTCTTTGTCCAAGCACAGCCCCCACTGCATAATCCAAGGCGTCACACATCAACTCAAAGGGAAAATTCCAATCTGGAGGCTACATAATAAGGGTAGACGTTAAAAGCTCCTTAAGCTTGTTAAATGCAGCCAAGCACTCTTTATTAAACTTGAATTCCACATCTTTGCCAAGCAACTGACATAGGGGCCTTGATATCTTTGAAAAGTCCTCGATGAAACGCCTATAGAACCTTGCATGTCCTAGGAATGACCTAATCTCCTTCACAGTTTTGGGGGGGCTGCAAGCTTCTCACAATGTCGATTTTTGCCTTGTCCACTTAATTCCCCTACAAGAGATAATGTGACCTAATACAATACCCTGTTGTACCATGAAGTGGCACTTCTCCCAGTTGAGCACTAAATTGCATTCCTGATACCTTTTCAACACTAAAGAGAGGTTGTGAAGACAAATATCAAATGAATCACTAAAAATGGAAAAATCATCCACAAATACCTCTATTATCTCCTCCACCATATCAGAAAAAATTGACATCATGCAATGTTGTAGAGTGGCAGGTGCGTTACATAAACCAACAGGCATATGCCTATAAGAAAATGTACCAAATGGACAGGTGAAGGTGGTCTTTTCTTGATCTTTCGGAGCTATGACAATTTGATTGTATCCAGAGTATCCATCCAAGAAGCAATAATAACTATGACCTGCAAGATGCTCAAGTATTTGATCAATATATGGTAACGCAAAGTGATCCTTACGTGTCGTGGTATTGAGCTTTCTATCTATGCATACTCTCCAACCCGTTTGAATTCTTTGAGGCACCAACTTATTGCCTTCATTCTTCACAACAGTAATTCCGGATTTCTTGGGAACAACTTGGACGGGACTCACCCACTTGCTATCCAAAATGGGGTATATAATTCTCACATCCAAAAGCTTCAAAACTTCCTTCTTATGACTTCTTTCATCACCGGGTTTAGCCTCCTTTGGGCTTCCCTTGTAGGTTTCGATTCCTCTTCCAAAAGGATCCTATGCATGCACTTTGTAGGGGCTTATTCCTCTGATGTTTGCAATGGTCCAACCAGGGGCAGTCTTGTGCACCCTTAGAACTCAAACTAATTTTTCTTCTTCGGATGCACTCAAATTATAAACACTGATCACAGGCAGCGTCTTTTCATCACCTAAATGACTCCTCCCACCATATTATGATGTTCCCCAAGTTTTGGGCTCAATCCGATATCGATTGGTCCAAGAAATTGGACAATTCAGGTTTGCACGAAGTTCATACTGTAAATGGAGCTGTTGGTGTATTGCATAGTTTTAGCAACTGGATTTCACCCATAACTCACCAAATGGCTCTTCCCACCATATTATGTTGTTCCCCAAGTTTTGGGTTCAATCTGATATCGATTGTTCCAAGAAATTGGACAATTCAAGTTCGTACTGTAAATGGAGTGGTTTGGTGTTTTGCATTGTTTTAGCGATTGGATTTTACTCAAAACTCCCCAAATGACTCCTCCCACCGTACTATGATGTTGCCCAAGTTTTGGGCTCGATCCGATATCGATTGGTCCAATAAATTGGACAACTCAGGTTCATACGAAGTTCGTTTTGCAATGGAGTGGTTGGTGTATTGCATAGTTTTAGCAATTGGATTTCACCCATAACTCACCAAATGACTTATCCCACCATATTATGATGTTGCCCAAGTTTTGGGCTCAATACGATATCGATTAGTCTAAGAAATTTGACAATTCAGGTACGTACGATTTTTCGTTCGGTAATTGATTGGTTGGCGTATTGGATAGTTTTAGCGATTAGATTTCACTTAAAACTCACAAAATGACTCCTCCCACGATATTACGATGTTCCCTAAGTTTTGGGTTCAATCCGATATCGATTGTTCCAAGAAATTAGACAATTCAGGTTCATACGAAGTTCATACAATAAATGGAGCGGTTGTTGTCTTGCATAGTTTTAGCGATTGGATTTCACTCAAAACCACCAAATGACTTCTCCCACCATATTATGATGTTCCCCAAGTTTTGGGCTCAATCCGATATCGATCGGTCCACGAAATTGGACAATTCAGGTTCGTACAAAGTTCGTTCTGTAATGGAGTGGTTGGTATATTGGATAGTTTTAGCAATCAGGTTTTGCTCAAAACTCACCAAATGTCTCCTCCCACCATGTTATGACGTTGCCCAAGTTTTGGGTCAATCCGATATCGATTGGCCCAAAAAATTGGCCTATTCACTTTCGTACGATTTTCGTTGTGTAATGGAGTGGTTGGTGTATTGCATAGTTTTAGCATTGGATTTCACTCAAAACTCACCAAACGTCTCTTCCCACCATATTATGATGTTCCCTAAGTTTTGGGGTCAATCCGATATCGATTGGTCCAAGAAATTGGACAATTCAGGTTCGTACGATTTTTGTTGTATAATTGTGTGGTTGGTGTATTGCACAGTTTTAGCAATTGGATTTCACTCAAAAATCACCAAATTACTCTTCCCACCATATTATGATGTTCCCAAAGTTTTGGGCTCAATCCGATATAGATTGGTCCGAGAAATTGGACAATTCAGTTTCATACGATTTTCGTACGATAATGGAGTAGTTGGTGTATTGCAAAGTTTTAGGTATTGGATTTCTCTCAAAACTCACCTAAAGTCTCCTCCCACCATGTTATGACATTGCCCCAAGTTATGGGTCGATCCAACATCGATTGGTCCAAAAAATTGGACAATTTAGGTTCGTACGATTTTTGTTATGTAATCAAGTGGTTGGCATATTGCATAGTTTTAGCAATTGGATTTCACTCAAAACTCACCAAATGTCTACTCCAACCATATTGTGATGTTCCCCAAGTTTTGGGCTCAATCTGATATCGATTGGTCCAAGAAATTGGACAATTCAGGTTCGTACGAAGTTCGATTTGTAAATAGAGTGGTTGGTGCATTGCATAGTTTTAGCAATTGGATTTCAGCCAAACCTCACCAAATGATTCCTCCCACTATACTATGACGTTGCCCAAGTTTTGGGCTCAATCCGATATCTATTGGTCCAAGAAATTGGACAATTCAAGATCGTACGATTTTCATTCTGTAATGGAGTGGTTGGTGTATTATATAGGTTTAGCCTCTGGATTTCACTGAATACAAACCAAGTGACTCCTCCCACCATATTATGATGTTGCCTATGTTTTGGGCTCAATCCGATATCGATTGGTCCAAGAATTGGACAATTCTGGTTTGTACGAAGTTCATTCTAAAATGGGGTGGTTGGTGTATTGTATTGTTTTTATGATTGGATTTCACTCAAAGCTCACCAAATGACTCCTCCCACCATATTATGATGTTGCCCAAGTTTTTAGCTCAATCCGTTATGGATTGGTCCAAGAAATTGGTCAATTCAGGTTCGTTCAAGGTCGTAATGTAAATGGAGTGGTTGGTGTATTGCATAGTTTAGAGATTGGATTTCACTCAAAACCAACCAAATGACTCCTCCCACCATATTATGTCGTTCCCAAGTTTTGGACTCAATCCGATATCGATTGGTCCAACAAAATCGGACTATTCAGGTTCGTACAAAGTTCGTTCTAAATGTAGTGGAGTGGTTGTTGTATTGCATAATTTTAGAGATTGGATTTCACTCAAAACCAACAAAATGACTCCTCCCACCATATTATGTTGTTCCCCAAGTTTTGGACTCAATCCGATTTTGATTGGTCCAACAAATCGGACAATTTAGGTTCGTAGCAAGTTCGTTCTGAAATGGAGTGGTTGGGGTATTGCATAGTTTTAGCCAGTGATTTCACTCAAACCACACAAAATGACTCCTCCCACCATATTATGTTGTTGCCCAAGTTTTGGACTCAATCCGATATCGATTGGTCTACGAAATTGGACAATTCAGGTTCGTAGAAGTTCGTTCTGAAATGGAGTAGGTTGGTGTATTTCATAGTTTTAGCATTGGATTTCACTCAAAACACACCAAATGACTCCTCCCACATATTATGATGTTCTTCCCAAGTTTTTGGACTCAATCCGATATCGATTGGTCCAAGAAATTGGACAATTCAGGTTCGTACGATTTTCGTTCCTTAAATGGAGTGGTTGGTGTATTGCATAGTTTTAACCATGGATTTCACTCAAAACCACCAAATGACTCCTCCCACTATATTTTGATGTTCCCCAAGTTTTGGGCTCAATCCGATATCGATTGGTCCAAAAAAATGGACAATTCAGGTTCGTACGAAGTTCGTTAAGAAATGGAGTGGTTGGTGTATTGCATAGTTTTAGACCCATTGGATTTCACTCAAAACACAAATGACTCCTCCCATCATGTTACCACATTGCCTCAAGTTTTAAGCTCAATCCGATATCGATTGGTCGAAGAAATTGGACAATTCAGGTAATGGAGTGGTTGGTGTATTGCATAGTTTAAGCAGTTGGATTCCACTCAAAACTCACCAAATGACTCCTCCCACCATACTATGATGTTCCCCAAGTTTTGGACTCAATCCAATGTTGATTGGTCCAAGAAATTGGACAATTCAGGTTTGTACGAAGTTCGTTCCGTAAATGGACAGGTTGGTGTATTGCATAGTTTTGATATTGGATTTCACTCAAAACTCACCAAACCACTTCTCCCACCATATTATGACATCGCCCATGTTTTGGGCTCAATCCGATATCGATTGGTCCAACAAAATGGAGAATTCAGGTTCGTACAAAGTTCGCTCTGTAATGGTGGTGGTTGGTGGATTGCATAGTTTTAGAGATTGGATTTCGCGCAAAATTATTATATGGCGTTGATGCCCCATTGTTTTGAAGCCCAATTCGGTATCGATTGGTCCAAGAAATTGAACCATTCAAGTTCATTCGAAGTTCGTTCTGAAATGGAGTGGTTGGTGTATTGCATAGTTTTAGCATTGGATTTCACTCAAACCACACCAAATGACTCCTCCCACCATATTATAATGTTCCCCAAGTTTTGGACTCAATCCGATATCGATTGGTCCAAGAAATTGGACAATTCAGGTTCGTACGAATTTTCATTCCTTAATGGAGTGGTTGGTATTGCATAGTTTTAGCCATTGGATTTCACTCAAAACACACCAAATGATTCCTCCCACCATATTATAATGTTCCCCAAGTTTTGGGCTCAATCCGATATCGATTGGTCCAACAAATTGGACAATTCAGGTTCGTACGAAGTTCGTTCTGAAATGGAGTGGTTGGTGTATTGCATAGTTTTAGAGATTGGATTTCACACAAAACACACCAAATGACTCCTCCCACCATATTATGTTGTTCCCCAAGTTTTGGACTCAATCCGATATCGATTGGTCCAAGAAATTGGACAATTTAGGTTCGTGCGAAGTTCGTTCTGAAATGGAGTGGTTGGTGTATTGCATAGTTTTAGCCATTGGATTTCACTCAAAACCACCAAATGACTCCTCCCACCATATTATGTTGTTCTCCAAGTTTGGGGCTCAATCCGATATCGATTGGTCCAAGAAATTGGACTATTCAGGTTCGTAGGAAGTTCGTTCTGAAATGGAGTGGTTGGTGTGTTGCATAGTTTTAGCCATTGGATTTCACTCAAAAAACCACCAAATGACTCCTCCCACCATATTATGTTGTTCCCCAAGTTTTGGGCTCAATCCGATATCGATTGGGCCAAGAAATTGGACTATTCAGGTTCGTACGAAGTTCGTTTTGAAATGGAGTGGTTGGTTTATTGCATAGTTTTGGCATTTGGATTTCACTCCAAACCACCAAATAACTCCTCCCACCATATTATGTTGTTCCCAAGTTTTGGATCAATCCGATATCGATTGGTCCAAGAAATGGACTATTCAGGTTCGTACAGAGTTCGTTCTGAAATGGAGTTGTTGGTGTATTGCATAGTTTTAGCCATTGGATTTCACTCAAACCAGACCAAATGACTCCTCCCACCATATTAGGATGTTGCCCAAGTTTTGGGTAAATCCGATATCGATTGGTCCATAAATGGACAATTCAGGTTCGTACGAAGTTTGTTATGAAATGGAGTGGTTGGTGTATTGCATAGTTTTAGAGATTGGATTTCACTCAAAGCTTACGAAATGACTCCTCCCACCTTATTTTGACGTTGCTTAAGTTTTAGGTTAATCCAATATCGATTGGTCCAAGAAATTGGACAATTCAGGTTCCAGCGAAGTTCGTTCTGTAGTGGAGTAGTTGGTGTGTTCCATAGTTTTAGCTATTGGATTTCACTCAAAACTCAGCAAATGACCCATCCCGCCATATTGTGATGTTATCCAAGTTTTAGGCTCAATCCGATATCAATTGGTCCAAGAAATTGGACAATTCAAGTTCGTACGAATTTCATTATGTAATGGAGTGGTTGGTGTATTGCGTAGTTTTAGCGATTGGATTTCACTAGAAAAAAACTCACCAAATGACTCCTCCCACTGTATTCCGATGTTCCCCAACTTTTTGGGCTCAATCCGATGTCGATTGGTCCGAGAAATTGGACAATTTAGGTTCGTACGAAGTTCGTTCTGTAATGGAGTGGTTGGTGTATTGTATAGTTTTAGGAATTGGATTTCAGTAGAAAAAAACTCACCAAATGACCCCTCCTACCAAATTATGATGTTGCCCAAGTTTTGGGCTCAATCCGATATCGATTGGTCCAACAAAATGGACAATTCAGGTTCGTACGAAGTTCGTTATGTGATGGAGTGGTTGGTGTATTGCATAGTTTTAGAGATTGGATTTCGCTCAAAGCTCACAAATTGACTCCGCCCACCATATTATGATGTTGCCCAAGTTTTGAGCTCAATCCGATATCGATTGGTCCAAGAAATTGGACAATTCAAGTTCGTATGAAGTTCGTTCTGAAATGGAGTGGTTGGTGTATTGCATAGTTTTGGCAATTGGATTTCACTCAAAACACACCAAATGACTCCTCCCACCATATTATGATTTTCCCCAAGTTTTGGGCTCAATCCGATATCGATTGGTCCCAGAAATTGAACAATTCAGGTTCGTACGAAGTTCGTCTGAAATGGAGTGGTTGGTGTATTGCATAGTTTTAGAGATTGGATTTCACTCAAAACACACCAAATGACTCCTCCCACCATATTATGATGTTCCCCAAGTTTTGGGCTCAATCCGATATCGATTGGTCCAAGAAATTGGACAATTCAGGTTCGTACGAAGTTCGTTCTGAAATGGAGTGGTTGGTGTTGCATGGTTTATCCATTGGATTTCACTCAAAACACACCAAATGACTAGTATGCCAAGAAAGGGCTTTAGCAACGGATAAAATCCATTGCCTATTACAGATAAATACCGTGGTATTCAAGCTTGTTGCCGATTCCTATGTAATAGGCAACGATATTCTCCATCGCTGTTTGTCCCTTACTACATTGGATTTTTGTTAAACTCCGATGCCTAAATGATTTTCGACTGCGAAAAAAAAGGTTGACTTATGACGCCTAAACCTGAAACAGCATCAGTAGCTTCAAAATGGAGGAGGTTAAAGAGGTCTAACATCATTAGTAGTTTTAAAAGGGATGAGGCTAAAGAGGTCTAACAACATCAGTGATATCTATTATGTTGATGCATATTATCAATTACAACATCGTAGAAACAAATAATGGTGTTGTGAATTATGTTATACATCATAGCTTTTTTTATTTTGTGGACGTGAAAAGCCTCCAATATTGTTGGTGGTTACATAAATGTTGAAGCTACTTCTCGTTTTAGGCATTAGTGATAATAGATGTCTGGTTGTTGTTTTTATCTTTCAACTTCAATTATTTCTGGAAAACTGAAGTTGTTATAAACAATAGGCATCATTTATGTAAGGAAAGGTTAGGTATTTTGCTTGTTTCACATCACACTTTACTTAGTTACTGTAATAGTATTTAAGAAAGGCCTCAATTCCAAATCATGTTGTGTTGCCACTGCTCATAAAAAAAAACATTATATAAACAGTAATTTAAATATATCCATACATACTTGTCACATCCAAATCACAAATTTACCAACCCTACACCATAAATTATCCATACTTGTCTATGCATGAGCAAAATACTAGCTAGAAAGACATGTAAAATGAAGGAATGTTTAGCTTAATCAAAAAGCCATTCTAGGACATGACTTGCCAATTCTTCTCGCACCTCATCCAATTCCATTTGGGTGTACGTGTCCTTCCTTCTAGCTCCATAATGGAAAAAAAAACATAAGATATGCAAATTTACGAAATCATATTGGTGAACAAGAAAATCTAATTAGATAACAAGAAGTCATTAATTGGATCCCACTTCATGTTTAAACTAGCAATTAAATGATCATGTGATGGGGTAGAGAGTTGGACAAGCACAACTAGCATTTTTTCTCAATTGACACAGACCTAACTACTAAAAAAACAGAGGCACGTTGCTGTGAAAAAAAATTACACAAGGTTCATATTAACACAGACCCAACTACCAAAAAAACAGAAGTTGCAAATTTCCATAAGTATCTTATTTCGAAATTCAAGGGAGGAATCTTTACAAATGTCCTTCATGTATCGCATCACAAATACCCACATGACTTGCCATCGCTTTGTTTAGGAGCACCTACATTTTTACACAACAATTCAGCATTTAGTTAGTTAGGTTCCTTAAAATTAATCTTACAATGTTTGTGAAATACAAGCATACTGAAAGCAGAATCCCGGTAATTTATGAGGTCGTCTCCCAATTTGCGCATTGAAAGCTTTGATCCCACTTTAACAGATAAATAACACTTGTTATAGACCATAAGCCAATGCAAAAAATTTACATATTAAGGAAATAACTAAGAGAGACGGACTTACTCATTTACAACAGTTTTCCATGCATCATGAGGGTGACGAAGCCCCAAGAGGATCCATGACATTACACATTATCTTTGTCCTCATCAATTATTGTTAGGAATTCCAATGTTAATTTCACTAATATTAATTCAAAACATATTAGTAATAAAAAATTAAAAAAAAAAAAAAAAAAAAAAAAAAAATACTTACTTACCCAGGATTATATGGAATCAAAAAGATGCTGTCAATGCTCATTTGTTTCAAACATTTCGTAATGTAATCCGACCTCAAATTCCCGTCTCTTGGATCATGTGTGGTACGTGTTCGGTCCATAAATCCAATCACTTGATCCCTTTGTTGGCTTTTTACCAAGCGAAACAAATAGCTGCCAACCATTTTCCATAGTTACTAACTAAATGAGACCCGCGATTAATAGCCAATATGAGAAACAGAAAATTATAAAACATCAAGTTACTATTACCTAATATAAGAAGTTATTATAGCTTATCCTATTTCTCTCATTTCAGCGAACGCGATAACTTGTTCTTGAAAGATGTACACAATCTTTTTCACACCAAATATGTCCTCTCAATATTTGTGGAGATAGTCTGACCTTTGGACATCACTTGATGTGCGTATGCATATAAAACCTTGCAAGACTTTGGCATTGTTGGTGATATAGACTTGAATAAAGTCTTTGCTAATTTTTCCTTTGTAGTTTCCCTCTTCTTCTACAATTATGCATAAAGCAAAAGGTTATATATATAAATATATACAATACATACATATTAGTTAGAATAAAACATAACAGGCTTAAAAGAAAAGAAGTTTACCGCTTTATCACTAAGACAATAAGATCTTGAGGCCAAGCTACTTGCGATCCAATGGCATCCCCAACTGTTTCTAACACTCTTTTCACAGGGATTGGTAGTGGAGAATCTCCCTTTAGTGCACAATTCACAGCTACTCTTATGTTCCCCTCTCCCAAAGGAACATTATGAACCAGCTGGTTTGGCACATCAATCTCAACTATTGTGCCACTTGCAACAAGGTTTGCCTTTTCTCCGAAAGCCATTTTGCATTCCTTCCCCTAATATGCATATAAAAGACAAGTCACAAATATAATACAAGCTAAACATATCAATTTCTGCAAGCATTTATATCAATTAAGTAGAAGATGGAGTCAAAGAAAGAGATCGTAGAGGCCTAGGAAGCTTCACAATTAATATTCCCGAGCTTGGCTTACAAATTAATTAAGTAAGAGATTGTGGGTGGTCTATTTAATTGTAGAATCTAATGTCATTGCCTTATTGGGTAAATGAGAATGAAGAATATAAACCTTTTTATAATTAGTCAAACACTCAGTGTCAACAAGCAATTCATAACATTAAGATCACGAACAAACAAATAAATGAAAAAGGAGAGCAATGATGAATCATTACACCAATCTGCACAAACTAACAACCTTTATTTCCAGTGAATTTGTGAAAAAGTTCAGATATTATGGCCATGAAATTCATATAAATCTTATTCTAATCAGTAATTTGTGTGTGAATATTTAGAGCAAGTATATCAAAGTAAATGAAATATCAGCATTACCTTCATAACTCAGTTTCAGTTTGCTCCACCACATCTCACAAACCTTCTTCACCACAAATTTCTTTTTCACCCTCCTCAAGTTTTCTCTTTATGTTTGTTGATGCTTTCTTGGATAAGATGGGAGATGGATGTATATTTGGGGATTGGAGAGATGTGTTATTACGAACTTGAGTGTTAATCACCACCTTAGCATCTCGATTTGGTTTGAAGAGCTTGTTGCGCAGCTTCATGCCTTTTTGTTGCTCTGCCATCATCTTTCTTGTCTCCATTATCAAAGAATCTTGTTGTTCCAACATTACCTTCGAGACACACTCATCTTCTTCCTAGGAACTTTGAAATATGCATTGGCTTCACATTGCCTCCCACACCCTCACCCTTCCAGCATGTTCAAGGATCCCTAAAGCCATTGACAAAACATCATTACTCCCAGATCTGGGTTAAAGTGCCTTCTTCTTTCTCCTTCATCAAGTTATCCTGAAACCATTATCAACAAAAAGAAGGTGATCACAATCAACATCATAGACATGTTTCTGTAATTTTATTGTCAACAAAAGATACCATAAATTAACCAATTAATTAGTACTTACAATCTTTTCAGCCATTAAAGCTACCTCCTCATCAACTATCTTCCCATTTTATCTTTACGTGCATACTTCCATAAAAGAGCTCTATCAATTTCCTCACCCTTCTCCACTGCATTCTTCTCATACTAATTAAGATTGATCAAATTTAGCATAGGGCAATACACAAATAAGAGTCCAAAAAACAGTTTCTTCTCTTACACTTACCAAGTCTTCGACCACTCCAAGATACCTGTTACGGCCTGTTTTGTGATGATATTTACATTTACTTTGCCTTTCCTTTGGGCTTCATGGATTTCCTACATTATAAGTATAAGACCAGAAGTTTATATGTCATATTTATCCAAAAAATCATTGTTTTTGTTAAGTCCATAAATATACTCATTTATGTACTCTTTTTACTTAGGTTTTGTAGGAGAATTAGATTTAAAAAGGGCTTATTACTTTACTTTTCTGATTTTCAGCTTTTCTGCGCTCTTAGAAGGTTTTTAAGGAAAAATCAACTTTTTGGAGGAATTTTAGTGCAAGGCCAATTGGAGATGAAAGCTAACATCTTGAAGTTCAATCTGTGATTTTTCTAGAATTTTCTACCAAGCCAATTGGTACAGTATTACAAGTAAAGTTAGCCCACGTGCAGACAAGACAGTTTCGTACATGTTACGTGAATGTGAAGAACGGAAGCCTTCCCGAATTTTCCAAGTTACGTGCTATATATGGTTGGAAAGATAAGACATTTATCTTTCTAAAATATATTTTAATGATTTTTCTACAAGGCCGAAGATCCCCAAATCGTGTGACAATTGGGCTGAGCTGTATTTCCCTGTGGAGTTAGGAATTGTGATTTTTACTTTCCTATTTGGATTCCTTGTTTACCAAGACTTCTTGGAGACTCTCAGTCAATTTTAGGGTTTATAACTTTGATATAAGTGATATAAAAGGCCAGCCAAGGCCCCGATACAGAGGATTCACGTCCAAAAGGGATCAACCGCGTAAGAGGAGAAAGCTGCCAACGAGTTCTTTCTTTTCCTTTCTTCTTTTAAGTTTCAGTTCTTATGTATTTATTTTTGAGTTCATCCAAGAGCATGAGTAACTAATTTCTTGTTAGTTAGGGCTTAATCTTGAAGCCCTAAACATGATTTCAATTCTATAAACAAGTTTGAATGGATTTTCAGTTTCTACAAGCGTGATGATTTCGGTTTCTCTATGTTATGTGAATTCTGATATTTTGTTTCTTTGAGTAGCTAACTTTGAAGCATGTATTGGAATTAAATTGTTGTAGAACATAGGTCAATTGCCATATTGAATGTGTTCTTGTTTGCAACGAATAATGGGGTTAAGAACTAGTTATGAGAAATCGATTCTTGAATTCCTAATAACAAATGCCATGTTTTAGGGTTTTTGTGACACTCATATTCCCTTTGATCTTAATGGATTCTTGATTGTTAATTTGAGTAAATGCCATACTAGATTTCAATTAAGAATACACGTATTGATGTAAATGCCATACACTTTACATGCACTTAAGAGAGAATCATACAACTCGAGTCAAATGCCATGATCTTGTTGTGAGTGTCGTCATCATATGCTTGCTAGAAATTGATTATCTATTGTTGTTTATGGATTGATTGATTGGTTAGAGGTGGATAGTGAGTCCTAGCTATTGTTCTTGATTGATTATAAACCAATTTCTCTTAAACTCTAATTTAAATTCTGTTTTGTTTTGTTTTCCTTATTTTGTTTTATTCACAAATCAAATCAAAACCCCCCCTTGGTGTTGGCGTGTGTGTGGAAGTCCTTGTGTTTTCGTTGCGTGACATTGATAAACATCTCTCTAGATTACAATCTCTGTGGGAATGACCCTTGCTTGCTTACTATACTATCATTTGATTTGTGCACTTGCAAGGTTTAAATATTGTTGTTAAAAATTACCAACAGTTTTAAAAGAAAAATGACAAGTTTGTATGTCAGCATACCTACCATTTAGTACTTAATCTTGAGGTTACAAAAGTTTGCCAATCCGATAACTCAATGAAGTCATACAAGTCAGGAGGCTGCCTCAATGCTTGTTGGTCATTCTATATGGTAGTATGTGGTACCTTGTTAAGTTAGACTTGAAATGCCTCCACTTGTTACAAGCTGATTGCAATATCCCCGTTTTGCTTTCGGGTGGCAATTCAATACTGTCTGCATAAAATAAATAAAGATGTTCAGTTTAGGCAAATTACAATAGAAAACTAAAAAAAACCTATAAAAGCATCAACTAATTAGTATTACCGTAATTTATGTCCACACTTTCTCTTTCAACTGGTCATCCACATCACTCCAAGCATTGATGGTAATGGGGATAAAGGTTCGAGCTACTACACCTGTGTATGAAGCCAATGTTTACCCACTTGACCACTTGCTTCTCCTTTGGAGTTAAACAGAACTTTTATCATTTTCCCTTTACGTTTCTTTATTTGAATTTGATTCATTTATGTTGGACCACGCTTCCTTTTACCTTCACTATTTGATGTACTAGTTGTTTGTGATGTACTCCCTTCATTGATTCAGCCATATCTGCATAAAGGAAGAACATTAGAATATGCATATAACAAAATAATTATGTAAATTGACAATACACACAAAAGATAATACACATAATAGAGTTAATGAAATTCTCACATAAAAAACCAACATCTATGCTTGTTTTTTCCTATTAGTGACCCGTATCTCCTCGCAATCTGTTCGCATATACTTTGCCTCACCCTCACCAATATCATATTTAAATTCTTCTACTGCTGGCAGTCCATTAGTAAAAGATTGGTGCTCAAGTACGGCATCCTCTAACTCATCACCATGAATATAAACTCTATTCGGCATTGGAAGTACAATTAACCAACCATCAGTTTCAGGGTCATCAACGTAAAATACTTGCCTCACTTGAGTGGCCATAACAAATTCATCCTTTCGATAACCTCTCCGATTAAGGTTCACCATAGTCAACCCACTATCCTCGGCATATTTGACACCTTTCTCATTCTCTACCCATGCACACTTAAACAAAGGAACTTGAAATTGATTATAATTAAGCTCCCATATCTCTTCGATAACCCCATAGAATATCATGTTTGAAACAACTAGATTTTTATCCTTTGCACTTGAAATTTGCATAGTACTTGCCACCAAGCAAACCCCACTATTTTGGATAGCACGTTCATTGTCACATGCCTTAGTGTGGTAACGGTACCCATCTATGGCATAACCGTTATATTTCAAAACTCCCTTACGTGGTCCATGAGCTAGCCACTTAACAATGTTTGTCACTCCATTCAAATTCATAGTTAATTGACCACCAACCTGAAATTATAAAAGATAATTAAAATCTGTTTGAGGTACCAATCCCTCGTCACTTTAGTAAAATGAACAATACTAACCCGGTTATGAAACCAGTCAATAAACCTTTGGTTATCCATTTTTCGTCTTTTGCTTTCCTTGGATTACTCTCCTTCAATGGTCTTTATGTTCACTGTAAAATTACAGTGCACATAGAAGCATCTAATGTTAAAGTTTGACTTATCCATAAAATAAACCTAAGAAAACAGAATAATTGGATTAGGATAACTTACTTAATGTAAGGATCAACTTCAGCTGTATTATCCAAGACAGTTCGATGTGCTTGGTCCAATTTTTCGTGGGGCACAGATTCTATAGATGGACATGAAGCGTGGTGTAGGAACCCCAATTGCACTTAAATCAGCCATGAACTCTGAGCAAAACTCCACAGATTCTTCCACAAGAATGCGTTCAACGATACAACCTTCTGGATACACATGACTGTGTACATAACCCTTTAATACCTTCATGTACCTTTCAAAAGGGTACATCCATCTATAGAAAACTGGTCCACACAAACGAACCTCTCTAATAAGATGCCCCGTTAGATGGACCATAACATCAAAGAACGATGGAGGAAAGAATTGTTCTAGCAAGCACAATGTAGCCACAAGATCCGATTGTATCTTATCTAACTACGTACATCCACCACTTTCTAACATAAATCATTGAAGAAGAAGCAAAAACCTCGTTATTGCATATCTAACATGCTTGGGCAGCACACCACATATTACAACCGGTAGCAATTGTTGCATCAATACATGGCAATCATGTGACTTAAGACCAACTAGTTTCAACTCTTTCATGCATACAAGGTTTCTTAGGTTCGAAGAGTGACCTTCAGGAACTTTTACACTCATCAATGCCTTGCACATGGATATTTTCTCCTTTTTATTCAATGTACACATTGCTGGAGGCAAAAAAGTTCTCTTCTCGCCAACTTGTGGTGCCAAACTAGTTCTTACCCCCAATTTAACGAGATATTTACGCTGCCACCCCATCTTTTGTTTTTCCGAGAATGTTCAACAATGTACCAAAAATACTCTCGCATACATTCTTCTCGATGTGCATAACATTGAGGCAATGTCGAACATACAACGATTTCCAATAAGGAAGGTCAAAGAAAATTGATCTCTTCTTATAACACTTAGTACAACCATCATCTTTCCGCTTCCCAATTCTCTTCCCCCACTCATAGTTTATGGCCTCAACTTCTTTCCATACTTGTTCCCTGGTTAAAGGTTTTGGTGTCGGGTCAAGTTCTTCCTTACCATTAAAATCTTCACTTAATTTCTATAAGCATGATAACGAGATAAGAATCTTCGGTGTCCGGTGAATGCCATTTTATTTCCATGTTCCAACCTTTCCGCATATGTCTTCTCACCGCAAATTGGACATGCATAATATCCTTTCGTAGTGCACCCGGACAGATTACCATAAGCTGGAAAATCATTGATTGTCCACAAAAGTACAGATCTTAAGGTGAAGGACTGTTGTCGGAAAACATCATAGACTCCCTCCACTCCATCCCACAATGTTCTTAACTCCTCAACCGATGGTTCCAAGTACACATCTATATCATTGCCAGGTTGTCTAGGGCCAAAAATTAATAACGTTAAAATCATAAACTTCCTCTTCATGCACAGCTCCAGAGGAAGGTTATATGTGACCAAAATTACTGGCCAACAACTATATCTACTACTAAGAGAACTGTGTGGGTTTATCCCATCTGATGAAAGGGCTAACCTAAGGTTTCTAGGCTCACTTGCAAAATCTGGCCACATATGATCTACCATCTTCCACAATGGTGAATCAGCTGGATGACGCAATCGACCATCTTTTATTCGACTTTCATCATGCCAAGTTAAACTTTTAGAAGTTTCAAATGACTTAAACATTCTTTTGAACCTTGGGATAGCAGGAAAGTACCATAAAACCTTCTTCGGGACCCCTTTCTTCTCCACATTCTTCTTTGTCACCTTCTATCGTGAGAGGCTACATCTAGGGCAGGTTGTCAAATCGTGATACTTATTACTATATAAAATGCAATCATTATAGCATGCATGTATCTTCTCATACTTCAATCCCAAGGCATTCAATGTCTTCTTTGCCTCATACATACATGATGATAGCTCTTGACCAATTGGAAGCAAATCTCCAACTTCAATAAGCATATCGGAGAAACAATTGTCCGTCATGCCATGCCTTGTTTTAAGATTGTACAACTTAACCAATCCCGACAACTTGGTGTGCTTATGACACCCAGGATAAGGAGGTTTTCTGCTTCTTCCACAAACTTCCCAAATTTGCTCAGGTTTTCAGTAAAGTGTTCATGTGCACCTTCGCACATATCAATTGTCTCATCCACTACATCACGTTCAAGATATGGTTCTTGATTTACACTTTCACTTCCATTTGATTCAGTAGGTTGGCATATCCAATCCTTATAGGTTTGGTCAACCCCATTGAAATACAAATGCTCCCTTATCTCTGGCATTGAAATACAAACGCTCCCTTATTGAAATACAAATGCTCTAATAGTAAACTTTCTTGTATTCCCACATCTCTAGCATGGACAATGAATGCGCCTATGATCAATAACATTTGCTAACGCTATCCTTAGAAATTCTTCAACCCCATCTTCATACTCTTTGCTTCTTCTATCTTCATGCATCCAAGATTTATCTATTTCCCTTTAACTAGTCCATTTCATAAACACAAAAAATATTATAAACAACTTGCGTTCACATTTCAAATAATGAGGAAAGCTGCCTATTATATGAGAGCATCTCAAGTTGCTTGAGATAGGAGTAGGAAGGTATACTCGGTCATTTCTTTAATACTGCAAATAAAAAACAAATATGGCCAAACAATATATAAATTGAACCCTAACTAAATGAGTGTTTTAATGATGCATATCCAGTTTAAGCATGGCATGAAAAAGTGCAAGAACTTTTAAATTTTGATGAAATACAAGTGTACTTACAGCAATCAAAAGATCAGCAGTTGCAGAAACAGATCTGATCCCTCTTTGACAACCCTGCAAATTAAGGCAAATACAAATTAACATATTATTTACAAAGTAAACATAGAAATTAAAGCAACTTGGACTAGAAAACTCTACAGTATTATTTACAAAGTAAACACAGAAATTGAAACTTAGTAAAAATAAAAATAAAAATCTAATCTACTAATAGAAGTTACAGCCACCTTCAGGCGTATTAAACATGTAAGGAATGTTTAACAACCCACCTTAAATTTGCAACTTCCAACAAACTACCCAAACTAATAAATGTTCTATCTTAGATAAAAGAACAATTCAAAACCTAAACTGAGAAATTATACTTAGAAAATATCAAAACCACTTGTCAAACTAATTACATAACAAACTAAACACATGGACTCTGAAACTGATGGTGGCAATTTGTGATGTCAATTAAGTTCCCATTGCATAGTCAATGAGCTTTGCAATGGTTCACTTGTCTTTCTCATATGAGAGTTGTAGGAATTTTGTTTGATGAATTACATAAATGGTCAATACCAAGCCAAGCTCTACGTATTTTACTAACTTGACGAATGTGAAAAAAAATCCAATTATGTTTATAGTTTAGACTGAAAGCAAACACCTATCAAAAACTAAAATTCCCAAAACTCAATTCTACATGAAAATACAAAAGCCACGAAATCAATGTATCAAATAAGCCAAGCCACCGAATCAGATTAAACCATCAGGCAGGTTCCAAGATAATCAATCACAAATTTAGCAACATAACACAACAAAAAGCTATAAAAATAATATATAAAATAATTGATCTAGCGCTGATTACTAAAATTTGAAGCTTTTCCTAGTATTGAGAGAGAATGTTTAACCTTAAATTTTAGTTGTGAAGAGAGAAGAAAAGCTTACTAGAAGAGGAGGGGTAGGGTGTGGTCAAAACCCTAACTTTTGGGGGAAAGGGAAATGTGCTTCGAACTGATAGATGAAATCACACAATTGTCAACTTAAACTTCTGTCTGAGTGTCTGGGCTTGAGAAATTGCTTGAGCTGGCTTGAGAATCGTCGAATGGAAGAATGATTCTCACTGTGAATCGTAATGGTTGAGCATATGAGGGTTTTAGCAAGAATGGGGCAATGATGGAGGAGAGAGAAGAAAGAGAGTTTTGTTTAGGAGATGAATTTTTAGGGTAGAGTTTCAAAGTGAGTGAAAAAATTGAGGGGAATTAGAAGAATTGGGGCTAGGGTTTGAGAGGGAGTTTAAGTTTCAGAGAGAGTTTGCGAGGGAGAGTAAAAATTTTGGGTTAGGGCATTAACTCAGACTTTAGGCATCAGAGATATATTACCAAAAAATGACCCTCTTAAAAATAAAATAAAAACTAATCACTTTAGGCATCTATATTTATGTAGAAGATGCTAAAGGGGAATAAAGGCATCGTCATAAATAAAGAAATATGCGCTGATGTATTTATACCTGTTTAGTATCGTTATTTACCAAATTGATGACTAATCTGCTAATAGCATCGATTTCCCTCTCTACCGATGCCTATCTAGTGTTGCTGTAAGTGAAATTTGACACAGTGCCTCCCACCACATTAAGATGTTCCCCAAGTTTTGGGCTCAATCCGCTATTGATTGGTCTAAGAAATCAGAAAATTCATTGGTTGGTGTATTGCATACTTTTAGCAATTGGATTTCTCACAAAACTCACCAAATGGCACCTCCCACCATAATATGATGTTGCACAACTTTTCGGCTCAATAAGATATCGTTTGGTCCAAGAAATTGGACAATTCAGGTTCGTAGGAAGTTCGTTCTATAATGGAGTGGTTGGTGTGTTGCATAGTTTTACAGATTGGATTTCACTCAAAGCTCACCAAATGACTCCTTTCGCCATATTATGACGTTGCCCAAGTTTTGGGCCCAATCCGATATCGATTGGTGCAAGAAATTAGACAATTTAGGTTCGTACGATTTTCTTTCTATAATGGAGTGGTTGGTGTATTGCGTAGTTTTAGCAATTAGATTTCACTAAAAACTCATCAAATGACTCCTCCCACCATATTATGATGTTCCTCAAGTTTTGGGCTCAATCTGATATCGATTGGTCCAAGAAATTGGACAATTTAGGTTAGCACAAGTTTAATCTAAAATATAGTGGTTGGTGTATTGCATTCCATTAGAGTTTGGATTTCACTTGAAACTCCGGAATTGAATCCTCCCACCATATTATGATGTTGCCCAAGTTTTCGGCTCAATCCGATGTCAATTGGTCCAAGAAATTGGACAATTCGAGTTCGTAACTTCGTTCTAAAATAGAGTGGTTGGTGTATTATAGTTTTAGAATTTGATTTCACTCAAAACTCACCAAATGAATCCTCCCACCATATTATGATGTTCCCCAAGTTTTTGGGCATGATCCGATATCAATTAGTCTAAGAAATTGGAAAATTCAGGTTCCTACGAAGTTTGTTTTGTAATGGAGTAGTTGGTGTGTAGGTTTTAGGGATTGGATTTCACTCAAACTCACCAAATGACTCCCCCGACCGTATTAGGATGCTCCCCAAGTTTTCGGCTCAATCCGATATCGATTGGTCCAAGAATTTGGACAATTTAGGTTAGTACGAAGTTTAATCTAAAATATAATGGTTGGTGTATTGCATACCATTAGAGTTTGGATTTCACTTGAAACTCAGGAAATGAATCCTCCCACCATATTATGATGTTGCCCAAGTTTTCGGCTCAATCCTGATGTCAATTGGTCCAAGAAATTGGACAATTCGAGTTCGTAACTTCGTTCTAAAATAGAGTAGTTGGTGTATTATAGTTTTAGAATTGGATTTCACTCAAAACTCACCAAATGAATTCTCCCACCATATTATGATGTTCCCCAAGTTTTGGGCATGATCCAATATCGATTAGTCTAAGAAATTGGAAAATTTAGGTTCCTACGAAGTTTGTTTTGTAATGGAGTAGTTAGTGTGTAGGTTTTAGGGATTGGATTTCACTCAAACTCACCAAATGACTCCTCCGACCGTATTAGGATGCTCCCCAAGTTTTCGGCTCAATCCGATATCGATTGGTCCAAAAAATTGGACAATTTAGGTTAGCACGAAGTTTAATCTAAAATAGAGTGGTTGGTGTATTGCATACCATTAGAGTTTGGATTTCACTTGAAACTCAGGAAATGAATCCTCCCACCATATTATGATGTCGCCCAAGTTTTCGGCTCAATCCTGATGTCAATTGGTCCAAGAAATTGGACAATTCGAGTTCGTAACTTCGTTCTAAAATAGAGTGGCTGGTGTATTATAGTTTTAGAATTGGATTTCACACAAAACTCACCAAATGAATCCTCCCACCATATTATGATGTTCCCAAGTTTTGGGCATGATCCGATATCGATTAGTCTAAGAAATTGGAAAATTCAGGTTCCTACGAAGTTTGTTTTGTAATGGAGTAGTTGGTGTGTAGGTTTTAGGGATTGATTTCACTCAAACTCACCAAATGACTCCTCCGACCGTATTAGGATGCTCCCCAAGTTTTCGGCTCAATCCGATATCGATTGGTCCAAGAAATTGGATAATTCAGATTCGTACGAAGTTTGTTATGTACTAGACTGGTTGGTGTATTTGCATAGTTTTATATATTAGATTTCACTCAAAACTCACCAAATGACTCCTCCAACCGTATTATGATGTTCCCCAAGTTTTCGGCTCAATCCGATATCGATTGGTCCAAGAAATTGGACAATTCAAGTTCGTATGAAGTTTGTTCTACAATAGAGTGGTTGATGTGTTGCATAGTTTTAGGGATTGGATTTCACTCAGAACACACCAAATGACTCCTCCGACCATATTATGATGGTTTTTGGCTCAATCCGATATCGATTGGTCCAACGAATTGGACAATTCAGGTTCGTACGAAGTTTATTATGTACTAGAGTGGTTGGTGTATTGCATAGTTTTATATATTGGATTTCTCTCAAAACTCACCAAATGACTTCTCCGACCATATTATGATGTTCCCCAAGTTTTCGGCTCAATCCAATATCGATTGGTCCAAGAAATTGGACAATTCAGGTTCATATGAAGTTCGTTCCACAATGGAGTGATTGGTGTGTTGCGTAGTTTTAGGGATTCGATTTCACTCAGAACACACCAAATGACTCCTCCGACTGTATTATGATGGTTTTCGGCTCAATCCGATATCGATTGGTCCAACAAATTCGACAATTCAGGTTTGTACGAAGTTCGTTATGTAATAGAGTGGTCGGTGTATTTGCGTAGTTTTAGGTATTGGATTTCACTGAAACTCACCAAATGACTCCTCTGACCGTATTATGATGTTCCCCAAGTTTTTGGCTCAATCCGATATTGATTGGTCCAAGAAATTGGACAATTCAGGTTCTTACGAAGTTCGTTATAAAATGGATTGGTTGGTGTGTTGCGTAGTTTTAGGGTTGGATTTCACTGAAAACTCACCAAATGACTCCTCCGACCGTATTATGATGTTCCCCAAGTTTTCGGCTCAATCTGATATTGATTGGTCCATGAAATTGGACAATTCAAGTTCCTACGAAGTTTGTTTTGTAATGGAGTGGTTGGCGTTTTGCATGGTTTTAGGGACTGGATTTCACTCAAACTCACTAAATGACTCCTCATACCGTATTATGATGTTCCCCTAATTTTCGGTTCAATTCGATATCGATTGGTCCAAGAAATTGGACAATTCAGGTTCGTACGATGTTTGTTACGCAATAGAGTGGTTGGTGTATTTGCATAGTTTATATATTGGATTTCACTCAAAACTCACCAAATGACTCCTCCAACCGTATTATGATGTTCCCCAAGTTTTCGGCTCAATCCGATATCGATTGGTCCAAGAAATTAGACAATTCAGGTTCATACGAAGTTCGTTCTAAAATGTAGTGGTTGGTATGTTACGTAATTTTATTGATTGGATTTCACTCAGAACACACCAAATTACTACTCCGACTGTATTGTGATGTTCCCCAAGTTTTCAGCTCAATCCGATATCAATTGGTCCAAGAAATTGGACAATTCAGGTTCGTACGAAGTTCGTTATGTAATAGAGTGGTTGGTGTATTTGCGTAGTTTTATGTTTTGGATTTCACCCAAAACTCACCGAATGACTTCTCCCGACCGTATTATGATGTTCCCCAAGTTTTTGGCTCAATCCGATATCGATTAGTCTAAGAAATTGGACAATTTAGGTTTGTACGCAGTTCTTTCTAAAATGGAGTGGTTGATGTGTTGCATAGGTTTCGGGATTGGATTTCACTCAAACTCACCGAATGACTCCTCCGACTGTATTATGATGTTCCCCAAGTTTTGGCTCAATCAGATATCGATTGGTCCATGAAATTGCACAATTCAGGTTTGTACGAAGTTCGTTCTAAAATGAAGTGGTTGGTGTGTTGCGTAGTTTTAGGGATTGGATTTCACTCAGAACACACCAAATGACTCGTCTGACTGTATAATGATTTTCCCCAAGTTTTGGACTCAATCCGATACCGATTGGTCCATTAAATTGGACAATTCAGGTTCCTACGAAGTTCGTTCAGTAATGGAGTGGTTGGGGTATTTTCATAGTTTTATATATTGGATTTCACTTAAAACTCACCAAATGACTCCTCCAACTGTATTATGGTGCTCCCCAAGTTTTCACCTCAATCCGATATCGATTGGTCCAACAAATTAGACAATTCAGGTTCGTACGAAGTTCGTTCTAAAATGGAGTGGTTGGTGTGTTACGTTGTTTTAGGGATTGGATTTCACCCAGAAAAAACCAGAAGACTCCTCCGATTGTATTATGACGTTCCATGAGTTTTCGGCTCAATCCAATATCAATTGGTCCAAGAAACTGGACAATTTAGGTTCGTACGAAGTTGGTTCTAAAAATGTGTGGTTGGTGTATTGCGTAGTTTTAGAGGTTGGATTTCACTCAAAACATAACAAATCAGTCCTCCCACCATATTATGACGTTGCCCAAGTTTTGGGCTTAATCTGACGTCAATGGGCCCAAGAAATTGGACAATTCAAGTTCGTACGAAGTTCGTTCTAAAATGGAGTGGTTGGTACGTTACGTAGTTTTAGGGATTGGATTTCACTCAGAACACACCAAATGACTCCTCCTACCATATTATGATGTTATCCAAGTTTTGGGCTCCATCCGATATCGATTGGTACAAGAAATTGGACAATTCATGTTTGTTCGAAGTTCGTTCTCTAATGGAGTGGTTGGTATATTGCATAGTTTTAGCAATTGGATTTCACTCAAAACACACCAAATGACTCCTCCCACAACATTATGATGTTCCCCAAGTTTTGGACTCAATGCGATATCGATTGGTCCATTAAATTGGACAATTCAGGTTTATATGAGGTTCGTTCTGAAATGTAGTGGTTGGTGTATTGCATAGTTCTAAAGATTGGATTTCCCTCAAAACCCACCAAATGACTCCTCACAGAACATTATGATATTTCCCAAGTTTTGGATTCAATCCGATATCTATTGGTCCCGGAAATTGGACAATTCAGGTTCATACGAAGTTCGCTATGAAATGGACTGGTTAGTGTATTGCATAGTTTTAGCCCCTAGATTTCATTCAAAACTCAACAAATGACTCTTCCCACCGTATTATGTTGTTCCCCAAGTTTTGGGCTCAATCCGATGTTGATTGCTCTATGAAATTGGACAATTCTGGTTCGTAAAAACTTCATTATGAAATGGAGTGTGTTGATGCCTAAAATTGGTTCCACAGAAGATGACCTCTTTGAGATCGATGTCGGGCAATTCTTCCAGACGAGGCCAGCGTGACCAACCAAGTTGTCCTCCTGAACCCGTAAAACAAGATAGCCTTAGTGGGTGACACTGGTGTGGTGCCAGCCAAGGACCCTCCGATGCTTAAGTCAGTCGAGTGTTTGAGAGTAAAATTGAACCATAGGTTCTAGTGCTTAGAGTTGCATACCTTTTACGGAGGATGGCTTTAGCCTTTTATATCATCCCAGACGACCTAATCTTTCTTGGAGTGGGACTCTAGAGCAAACCAGCTCTCCTAGAACTAGGACTCCAGAACAACCTAATCCTTCTCGGACTAAGACTCCATTTAGATTGGTGTCTTGGTGACCCCGAAACATCCCAACTTCTTTGGGATTACAAGTCCTTTGAGTGAACACCACGTAAATCAAACTCATGTGCACCGAGACTGAGCTCAAATGGTCCCACAAGTCCACACGGGTCAAGTTGGAAAAATATATGGTTAACAGGATCGAGCCTAGGTCGACCACTAACACCGTGGTCTAGCCCAGCTCGACCAATAACACTGTGGTCTGGCCCAGCTCGACCACTAACACCGTGGTCTGGCCCAGCTCAACCAATAACACTGTGGTCTGCCCAGCTTGACCAATAACACCGCGGTCTGGGCGAACTCGACCAATACCACCGTGGTGTAGCCTAGCTCGACCTAGAGGTATTTTACCTCACAAACAGAAGTCCCCCAAGTCCCCAGACAAGAGAGTTTTGTGTGGGGAGTTGTATTTTAATAATTTGGGCAAGCTGATGTGTAGATCGAGTAGTGGTATAGATGCCACATATCATGATGGTATTAGCGAAGAAAGCTTACTTGAGGTCGACGAGTCTCCAGGTTGGAACTTTGCCAACCTAAGGCTAAGCTTGGTGTATCGTGAGGTCAGATCTCCTCGAACATGAGGCTTAGTATGGCAATTTAGGATTGGTTTTCTTGCCAATCTGACCATGAGCTTGTCATGGCGAGGTGGGTTCTTCGCCAACCTGACCATAGCTTGGTGAACTAAGGTTGGCTCTTTTGCTAACCTGGCCACGAGCTCAAAAAAGGTTGAGCTCGAAGCTCTCTTCCATCAAAGCTTGATAAAAATATAGCTCGGACCTTTCGTCCATTGAGCTTGGCTAAAATTGAGCTTAGACCTTTCGTCTATATGAGCTCGATAGAAAATATAGCTCGGACCTTTCGTCCATTGAGCTTGGCTAAAATTGAGCTTAGACCTTTCATCTATATGAGCTTGATAGAAAATATAGCTCAGACCTTTCGTCCATTGAGCTTGGCTAAAATTGAGCTTAGACCTTTCATCTATATGAGCTCGATAGATATATAGCTCGAACCTTTCGTCCACGCGAGCTTGATAAAAATTGCAGCTCGGACCTTTCGTCCATCTGAGCTTGGTGAAAACTGATCATAGACCTTTTGTCTATATGAGCTCAATAGAGATATAGCTCGGACCTTTCGTCCACATAAGCTTGATAAAAAATATAGCTCGGACCTTTTGTCCATCTGAGCTTGGTGAAAACTGAGCTTAGACCTTTCGTCTATATGAGCTTAATAGAAATATAGCTCAGACCTTACGTCCACATAAGCTTGATAATAAATATAGCTCCGACCTTTCGTCCATCTGAGCTTGGCGAAAACTGAGCGTAGACCTTTCGTCTATATGAGCTCGATAGAAATATAGCTCGGACCTTTCGTCCACAAGAGCTTGATAAAAAATATAGCTCAGACCTTTCGTCCATCTGAGCTTGGCAAATCTATGGAGCTGGATTCCTTCCTGACTTGAATGTGGTGCTTTGAGTTCCCTTGTTAAGGCTTGGAGAGACAATACATTGGAAAAGATATCCAAATTTTGTTCACTACCGAAAAGTTGAAAACATACCAAGATCGAGCTTGAACGCTGGCTGACTAAGTTGAAAAACTTAAAAAAAACCTCATGAACCCTCGTAACAGGATAGTTCCCATGAGCCACACCGAATGAAAAGAAATATAATGAAAAATCTAAACCTCAAACTGATGATTTAACTCATATAGCATGTAGATGATGATGAAGTCACTGGTAATACTTCATTGTGGCTGGACTTCTGACTCATGGTGTCAAGCAAGTGGTTGTTGTTTAAAAACTTATTTGGAAATCAACAACATGTCGATTCCCACAGACGGCGCCAAACTTTTGATGCCTAAAATTGGTTCAACAGAAGATGACCTCTTCGAGATCAAGGTCAGGCAATTCTTCCAGACTAGGTGGCGCAACCAACCAAGTCGTCCTCCAGAACTTGTAAAACAAGATAGCCTCAGTGGGTGACACCGGTGTGGTGCCGGCCAAGGACCCTCTAATGCTTAAGTCAGTCGAGTGTTTGAGAGTAAAATTGCACAATAGGTTCTACTACTTAGAATTGCATACCTTTTACGGAGGATGGCTGTAGCCTTTTATATCATCCTAGACGACCTAATTCTTCTCGGAGTGGGACTCTAGAGCAAACCAGCTTTCCTCGAACTAGGACTCCAGAACAACCTAATCCTTCTCGGACTAAGACTCCATTTAGATTGGCATCTTGGTGACCCCAAAACATCCCAACTTCTTTGGGATTAGAAGTCCTTTGAGTGAACACCACGTAAATCAAACTCATGTGCACCAAGACTAAGCTCAAATGGGCCCACAAGTCCACACGGGTCAAGGTGGAAAAATATATGGTTACCAGGCTCGAGCCCAGGTCGACCACTAACACCGTGGTCTGGCCCAGCTCCACCAATAACACCCTGGTCTAGCCCAGCTTGACCAATAACACCGCAGTCCGGGCCTACTCGACCAATAACACCGTGGTGCAGCCTAGCTCGGCCTAGAGGTATTTTACCTCACAAACAGAGTGGTTGGTGTATTGCATAGTTTTAGCCATTGGATTTGACAAAAAAACTCATGAAATGACTCCTCCCACAACATTATGATGTTCCCCAAGTTTTGGGCCCAATCCGATATCGATTGGTCCAAGAAGTTGGACTATTCATGTTCGTACGAAGTTCGTTCTCTAATGGAGTGGTTGGTGTATTACATAGTTTCAGCAATTGGATTTCACTCAAAACACTCCAAATGACTACTCCCACAACATTATGATGTTCCCCAAGTTTTGGACTCAATCCGATATCGATTGGTCCATGAAATTGGACAATTCAGGTTCATACGAAGTTCGTTACTGAAATGGAGAGGTTGGTGTATTGCATAGTTTTAGGGTTTGGATTTTACTCAAAACCCACCAAATGACTTCTCCCACCATATTATGATGTTCCCCAAGTTTTGGACTCAATCCGATAACGATTGGTCCATGAAATCGGACAATTCAGGTTCGCATGAAGTTCGTTATGAAATGGAGTGGTGTGGTAGTATTGCCATAGTTTTAACTCAAAACTCACCAAATGACTCCCCCCACCATTTTATATTGTTCCCCAAGTTTTGGGCTCAATCCCGATATCGATTGGTCCAAGAAATTGGACAATTCAGGTTCGTACGAAGTTCGTTCTCTAATGGAGTAGTTGGTGTATTGCATAGTTTTAGCCATTGGTTTTTACTCAAAACCACCAAATGACTCCTCCCACAACATTATGATGTTTCCCCAAGTTTTGGACTCAATCTGATATCGATTGGTCCACAAAATTGGACTATTCAGGTTCGTACGAAGTTTGTTCTGAAATGGAGTGGTTTGTGTATTGCATAGTTTTAGAGATTGGATTTCACTCAAAAACCCACCAAATGACTCCTACCACCATATTATAATGTTCCCCAAGTTTTGGAATCAATTTGATACCGATTGGTCCACGAAATCAGATAATTCAAGTTCGCACGAAGTTCGTTCTGAATAGAGTGGTTGGTGTATTGCGTAGTTTTAACAATTCGATTTCACTCAAAACCACCAAAGGACTCCTCCCACAACATTATGTTGTTCCCCAAGTTTTGGACTCAATCCGATATCGATTGGTAAAAGAAATTGGACAATTCAGGTTCGTATGAAGTTCGTTCTCAAATGGAGTGGTTGGTGTATTGCATAATTTTAGCCATTGGATTTCCCTCAAAACCACAAAATGACTTCTCCCACCATATTATGTTGTTCCCCAAGTTTTGGGCTCCATATGATATCGATTGGTCCAACAAATTGGACTATTCAGGTTCGTACGAAGTTCGTTCTCTAATAGAGTGGTTGGTGTATTTCATAGTTTTAGCAATTGGATTTCACTCAAAACACCAAATCACTCCTCCCACCATATTATGATGTTCCCCAAGTTTTGGACTCAATCCAATATCAATTGGTCTATGAAATCGGACAATTCAAGTTCGTACGAAGTTCGTTCTTAAATGGAGTGGTTGGTTTATTTCATAGTTTTAGCCATTGCATTTCACTCAAAACCACCAAATGACTCCTCCCACAACATTATGATGTTCCCCAAGTTTTGGACTCAGTCCGATATCGATTGGTCCCAGAAATTGGAGTATTCATGTTCGTACGAAGTTCCTTCTCTAATGGAGTGGTTGGTGTATTGCCGAGTTTTAGAGGTTGGATTTCACTCAAAACTCAGTAAGAAACTCCTCCCACTATATTTTTAAGTTCCCCAATCTGATATCGATTGGTGCCAGAAATTGGACAATTCAGGTTCGTATGAAGTTCGTTCAGAAATAGAGAGGTTGGTGTATTGCATTGTTCTTGAGCTTGGATTTCACTCAAAACCACCCAAATGACTCCTCCCTCCATATTATGTTGTTCCCCAACTTTTGGTCTCAATTCGGTATTGATTGGTCCCGAAAATTGGACTATTCACGTTCGTATGAAGCTCGTTCTCTAATGCAGTGGTTGGTGTATTGCATAGTTTTGGCATTTGGATTTCACTCAAAACTCACCAAATAACTCCTCCCACAACGTTATGATGTTTCCCAAGTTTTAGACTCAATCTGATATCGATTGGTCCACGAAATTGGACAATTTAGGTTCGTACGAAGTTCGTTCTGAAATGGAGTGGTTGGTGTATTGTATGGTTCTACATATTGGATTTCACTCAAAACTCACCAAATGACTCCTCCCACAACATTATGGTGTTCCTCATGTTTTGGACTCAATCTAATATTGATTAGTCCAAGAAATTTTTCAGATTCGTACGAAGTTCATTCTGAAATGGAAAGGCTGGTGTATTGCATAGTAGCCATTGGATTTCACTCAAAACACACCAAATGACTCCTCCCACCATATTATGATGTTCCCCAAGTTTTGGGCTCAATCCGATATCGATTGGTCCCTGAAATTGGAAAATTCATGTTCGTACGAAGTTCGCTCTGAAATGGAGTGGTTGGTGTATTGCATAGTTTTATCCATTGGATTTCACTCAAAACACACCAAATGACTCCTCCCACCATATTATAATGTTCCCCAAGTTTTGGGCTCAATCCGATATCGATTGGTCCAAGAAATTGGAAAATTCAGGTTCGTACGAAGTTCGCTCTGAAATGGAGTGGTTGGTGTATTGCATAGTTTTATCCATTGGATTTCACTCAAAACACACCAAATGACTCCTCCCACCATATTATGATGTTCCCCAAGTTTTGGACTCAATCCGATATCGATTGGTCCGTGAAATTGGACGATTCAGTTTCGTACGAAATTTCGTTCTGAAATGGAGTGTTTGGTATGTTGCATAGTTTTATCCATTGGATTTCACTCAAAACACACCAAATGACTCCTCCCACCTATATTATGATGTTCCCCAAGTTTTTGGACTCAATCCGATATCGATTGGTCCGTGAAATTGGACGATTCAGGTTCGTACGAAGTTCGCTCTAAAATGGAGTGGTTGGTGTATTGCATAGTTTTATCCATTGGATTTCACTCAAAACACAAATGACTCCTCCCACAAAATTATGATGTTCCCCAAGTTTTGGACTCAATCCGATATCGATTGGTCCATGAAATTGGACCGACAATTCAGGTTCGTACGAAGTTCGTTCTGAAATGGAGTGGTTGGTGTATTGCATAGTTTTATCCATTGGATTTCACTCAAAACACACAAAATGACTCCTCCCACCATATTATGATGTTCCCCAAGTTTTGGACTCAATCCGATATCGATTGGTCCAAGAAATTGGACGATTCAGGTCCTTACGAAGTTCGTTCTAAAATGGAGTTGTTGGTGTATTGCATAGTTTTAGATATTGGATTTCACTCAAATGACTCCTCCCACCAATTATGATGTTTCCCAAGTTTTGGACTCAATCCGATATCGATTGGTCCACGAAATTGGACAATTTAGGTTTGTACGAAGTTCGTTCTGAAATGCAGTGGTTGGTGTATTGTATGGTTCTAGATATTGGATTTCACTCAAAACTCACCAAAAGACTCCTCCCACAACATTATGGTGTTCCCCATGTTTTGGACTCAATCTAATATTGATTAGTCCAAGAAATTGGACATTTCAGATTCGTACGAAGTTCATTCCGAATTGGAAAGGCTGGTGTATTGCATAGTTTTAGCCATTGGATTTCTCTCAAAACTCACCAAATCACTCCTCCCACCATATTATGATGTTCCCAAGTTCTGGGCTCAATCCGATATTGATTGGTCCTAGAAATTGGAAAATTCATATTCGTACGAAGTTCGTTCTGAAATGGAATGGTTGGTGTATTGCACAGTTTTAGCCACTGGATTTCACTCAAAACTCCCCAAATGACTCCTCCCACCATATTTTGATGTTCCCCATGTTTTGGGTTCAATCCGATATCGATTGGTCCATGTTTTGGGTTCAATCCGATATCGATTTGTTTTGAGATGGAATGGTTGATGTATTTGCATAGTTTGAGCCGTTGGATTTCACTCAAAACTCTCCAAATGACTCCTCCCACCAGATTATGATGTTCCTCAAGTTTTGGGCTCAATCCGATATCGATTGGTCCATGAAATCAGACAGTTTAGGTTCATACGAAATTTGTTCTGAAATGGAGTATTTGCTGTGTTGCATAGTTTTAGCCATTTGATTTCACTCAAAACTCTCCAAGAAATTGGACAATTTAGGTCCTTATGAAGTTCGTTCTAAAATGGAGTTGTTGGTTTATTCTTAGTTGTAGATATTGGATTTCACTCAAAACCCACCAAATGACTCCTCCCACCAAATTATAATGGATTGAATCCGATATCGACTGGTCCGTGAAATCGGACAATTCAGGTTCATACGAAGTTCGTTATTCAATGGAGTTGTTGGTGTATGCGTAGTTTTAGAGGTTGGATTCACTCAAAACTCAACAAATGACTCCTCCCCCCATATTATGATTTTCCCCACGTTTTAGGCTCCATCCGATATTGATCGGTCCACAAAATTGGACTATTCATGTTCGTACGAAGTTCGTTCACTAATGGAGTGGTCGTTGTATTGCATAGTTTTAGCAATTGGATTTCCCTCAAAACTCTCCAAATCACTCCTCCCACAACATTATGATGTTCCCCAAGTTTTGGACTCAATCCGATATCGATTGGTCGATGAAATTGGACAATTTAGGTTCATATGAAGTTCGTTTTAAAATGTATTGGTTGGTGTATTGTATAGGTTTAGCCATTGGATTTCACTCCAAACTCACCAAATGACTCCTTCCACCATATTGTGTTGTTCCCCAAGTTTTAGGCTCAATCCGATATTGATTGGTCCAAGAAAGTGAACAATTCATGTTCTTATGAGGTTCGTTCTGAAATGGAGTTATTGGTGTACTGTTGTAGATATTGGATTTCACTCAAAACCCACCAAATGACTCCTCCAACCAAATTATGATGTTCCCCAAGTTTTGAACAAAATCCTATATCGATTGGTCCATGAAAACGCACAATTAAAGTTCGTACGATGTTCGTTATTCAATGGAGTGGTTGGTGTATTGCATAGTTTTAGTAATTGGATTTCACTCAAAACACACCAAATGACTCCTCCCCCCATATTATGGTGTTCCCCAAGTTTGGGCCCAATCCGATATCGATTGGTCCAAGAAATTGGACTATTCAGGTTCGTACGAAGTTCGTTCTGAAATGAAGTGGTTGGTGTATTGCATTGTTCTAAAGGTTGGATTTCACTCAAAACCCACCAAGTGGCTCCTCCCACCACATTATGATGTTCCCCAAGTTTTGGACTCAATCTGATATCGATTGGTCCATGAAATTGGACAATCCTGGTTCGTGCAAAGTTTTTTCTGAAATGGAGTGGTTGGTTTATTGCATAGTTCTAGTTATTGGATTTCCATCAAAACCCACCAAATGACTCCTCCCACCCTATTATGATGTTCCCCAAGTTTTGGACTCAATCCGATATCGATTGGTCCATGAAATTGGACGATTCAGGTTCGTACGAAGTTCGTTCTGAAATGGAGTGGTTGGTGTATTGCATAGTTTTATCCATTGGATTTCACTCAAAACACACCAAATAACTCCTCCCACCATATTATGATGTTCCCAAAGTTTTGGACTCAATACGATATCGATTGGTCCTTGAAATTGGACGATTCAGGTTCGTACGAAGTTCGTTCTGAAATGGAGTGGTTGGTGTATTGCATAGTTTTATTATTAGATTTCACTCAAAAACCCACCAAATGACTCCTCCCACCATATTATGATGTTCCCCAAGTTTTGGACTCAATCCGATATCGATTGGTCCAAGAAATTGGACGATTCAGGTTCGTACGAAGTTCGTTGAAATGGAGTGGTTGGTTTATTGCATAGTTTTATATATTGGATTTCACTCAAAACACACCAAATGACTCCTCCCACCATATTATGATGTTCCCCAAGTTTTGGACTCAATATGATATCGATTGGTCCAAGAAATTGGACGATTCAGGTTCGTACGAAGTTCGCTCTGAAGGGAGTGGTTGGTGTATTGCATAGTTTTATCCATTGGATTTCACTCAAAACACCAAATGACTCCTCCCACCATATTGTGGTGTTCCCCAAGTTTTGGACTCAATTCGATATCGATTGGTCCATGAAATTGGACAATTCAGGTTTGTACGAAGTTGTTCTAAAATGGATTGGCTGGTGTATTGCATAGTTTTAGCCACTCGATTTCATTCAAAAGTCTCCAAACGACTCCTCCCACCGTATTGTGGTGTTCCCCAAGTTTTGGGCTCAATCCGGTATCGATTGGTCCAAGAAATTGGACAATTCAGGTTTGTATGAAGTTCGTTCTGAAATGGTGTGGTTGGTGTTTTGCACAGTTTTAGCCACTCGATTTCACTCAAAAGTCACCAAATGACTCCTCCCACCATATTGTGATGTTCCCCATGTTTTGGAATCAATCCGAAATCGATTGGTCCATGAAATCGGACAATTCAGGTTCGTACGATGTTCGTTCTAAAATGGAGTGGTTGGTGTATTGCATAGTTTTAGATGTTGGATTTCACTCAAAACTCACCAAATGACTCCCCCCACCATATTATGATTTTCCCAACGTTTTGGAATCAATCCGATATTGATTGGTCCATGAAATTGGACAATTCAGGTTCGTATGAAGTTTGTTCTGAACTGGAGTTGTTGGTTACTCCTCACACCATGTTATGATGTTCCCCAAGTTTTGAACTCAATTCGAAATCAATTGGTCCATGAAAATGGACAATTCAGGTTCGTACAATGTTCGTTCTAAAATGGGGTGGTTGGTGTATTGCATAGTTTTTGATGTTGAATTTCACTCAAAACTCACCAAATGACTCCTCCCACAACATTTCGGTGCTCCCCAAATTTTGGGCTCAAACCGATTTTGATTGGTCCAAGAAATTGGACAATTCAGGTTCGTATGAAGTTTGTTCTGAACTGTAGTTGTTGGTGTATTGCTTATTTGTAGAGATTGGATTTCACTCAAAACCCACCATATTATGATGTTCCCCGAGTTTTGGACTCAATCCGATATCGATTGGTCCATGAAATTGGACAATTCAGGTTCGTACGAAGTTCGTTCTGAAATGGAGGGGTTGGTGCATTGCGTAGTTTTAGCCATTATATTTCTCCTCCAAACTACCAAATTACTCCTCCCATAACATTATGATGTTCCCCAGGTTTTGGACTTAATCCGCAATCGATTGGTCCATGAAAACAGACAATTCAGGTTCGTACGATTTTCTTTCTAAAATGGGGTGGTTGGTGTATCGCATAGTTTTAAATGTTGCATTTCACTCAAAACCACCAAATGACTCCTCCCACCATATTATGATTTTCCCCAAGTTTTGGGCTCAATTCGATATCGATTGGTCCATGAAATTGGACTATTCATGTTCGTACGAAGTTCGTTTTCTAATGGAGTGGTTGGTGTATTGCATAGTTTTAGCAATTGGACTTCACTGAAAACTCTCCACATCACTCCTCCCACAAAATTATGTTGTTCCCCAAATTTTGGGCTTAATCTGATATCGATTGGTCCATGAAATTGGACAATTCAGGTTCGTAGGAAGTTCGTTTTGAAATGGAGTGGTTGGTGTATTGCATAGTTTTAGCCATTGGATTTCACTCAAAACCAACCAAATGACTCCTCCCACCATATTATGTTGTTCCCCAAGTTTTGGACTCAATCCGAAATCGATTGGTCCATGAAATCGGACTATTCAGGTTCGTAGGAAGTTCGTTCTAAAATGGAGTGGTTGGTGTATTGCGCAGTTTTAGCCATGTTTGATTTCACTCAAAAACCAAATGACTCCTTCCACCATATTATTATTGTTCCCCAAGTTTTGGGCTCAATCCGATATCGATTGGTCCATGAAATCGGACTATTCAGGTTCGTAGGAAGTTCGTTTTCTGAAATGGAGTGGTTGGTGTATTGCATAGTTTTTGCAATTGGATTTCACTCAAAACCACCAAATGACTCCTCCCACAACATTATGTTGTTCCCCAAATTTTGGGGCCCAATCCGATATCGATTGGTCCAAGAAATTGGACTAATTTAGGTTCGTATGAAGTTCGTTCTGAAATGGAGTTGTTGGTGTGTTGCTTAGTTGTAAGGATTGGATTTCACCCATAACCCACCATATTATGATGTTCCCCGTGTTTTGGACTCAATCCGATATCGATTGGTCCATGAAATCAGACAATTCAAGTTCGTTCTTCAATGGAGTGGTTGGTGTATTATGTAGTTTTAGCCGTTATATTTCACTTAAAACTCACCAAATTACTCCTCCCATAACATTATGATATTCCCCAGGTTTTGGACTCAATCCGAAATCGATTGGTCCATGAAAATGGACAATTCAGGTTCGTACGATGTTCGTTCTAAAATGGGGTGGTTGGTGTATTGCATAGTTTTAGATGTTGGATTTCACTCAAAACCACCAAATGACTCTTCCCACCATATTATGATTTTCCCCCAAGTTTTGGACTCCATCCGATATCGATTGGTCCAAGGGACTATTCAGGTTCGTACGAAGTTCGTTTTCTGAAATGGAGTGGTTGGTGTATTGCATAGTTTTAGCCATTGGATTTCACTCAAAACACACCAAATGACTCCTCCCACCATAATGTTGTTCCCCAAATTTTGGGCTCAATCCGATATCGATTGGTCCATGAAATTGGACAATTTAGGTTCGTACGAAGTTCGTTCTGAAATGGAGTGGTTGGTGTATTGCATAGTTTTAGCCATTGGATTTCACTCAAAACTCACCAAATGACTCCTCCCACCATATTAAGATGTTCCCCAAGTTTTGGACTCAATCCGAAATCGATTGGTCCATGAAATCGGACAATTCAGGTTCGTACGATGTTCGTTCTAAAATGGAGTGGTTGGTGTATTGCATAGTTTTAGATTGGATTTCACTCAAAAAACCACCAAATGACTCCTCCCACCATATTATGATTTTCCCCAAGTTTTGGGCTCAATCCGATATCGATTGGTCCCCGAAATTGGACTATTCAGGTTCGTACGAAGTTCGTTCTGAATTGAGTGGTTGGTGTATTGCGTATTGTTCATCCCGTTTCGTGATTACTCCTTAGATGGAAGGGCAAAGTTCCCCACTGCCTTGAAAACCATTGACTGGTCAACAATTCAGTTTTCTTTGGTCTGTGAGCGTGCCACAGCTAGCAATGAAGATTCTAGCAGATTCATTCTAGAATTGATAACTTACACCCCAAGTTACCGATTTCTGTAAACAAACGATTGTGAATTTGGGTGAGGAATATCTCCCAAGTAAGTTCTTTTCTTGCCTCAGACTGGTGAGGACTTTAACAATTTATCTCAGTATAAAGAGGTTGTTCTGGCCAGAATGGTTGAACTGCCTTTTATAGAACTATAAAAATAAATACCCACGCTAGAAAGATAAAAAGACAGCTGGAACTCCGTTTCTGCCTGGACAGGAGGATCTGACCCGGGCTGGACTGGAAATATCTGGGCTGGATCAAACTATCAACAACTTCAACTGCTAAGTTTCAGCTGTAAACCGATACCAAAGGTCAATTCTGGCAGGGCTTTAATCTACTTCAAGCCTTTGTGAGGCTTTTGAATGGGCAGAATTGCGGTTTCTTTAGTTTGAAAGGGCAGAAGTGGCTGTTCTTGGGGACTTCAGTGGGCTAAAGACTGCACTGTGAAATTTGTTGAGGTTTTCATGTTTGAGAAAAACTCAAGCTCTACCTACCTTGGTTTTTTGCTGAACCAAATTTCTAACGAGAGAAATATCGTTTTAAATGACTTATTTTCTAAGTCTTGACCTTGAGAATTCTGATCTAAAGCTGGCTTTTCTTGGAATTCAAGTGAGCTTTTGGTTGGTTTTGAGTTGTTTGTTTGATTGATCATTTGAGTGTAAGATTGATTGTCCTTTGCCCTGTTCACTCCTTCTTGTATTTATAAGAAATGTCTTCTGGAGTAGGGTAATTCTTTTAATAATGGGCGGCAAATCCTTTCAAAAAGATATTCCTTTTAAAATGGAAAAGAAAAGGGGATTTCATCAGGTTTTGGTAGATAGGTTCTTAATAGGCAATCACTTCCCTATTTTTCTTGGAAGAGAACCTAAAATTTCAACTGCCCCTTTTGTGAGAGCTCAAAAAATCGTGATGGTTAGTCTGATTCCCAGTTTGAACAACTCCCTGTTTCTTGCTTTATCTTTTGAAAAATATAGCCTGCGTATTTCTCTGACAAGATGGTGCCTCCTTTGGAGTGGAGACAATATCCCAGAATATACATAAGAGGGGATTTGATCTTTAGATTTTTCATAGCTGTCTCTTCCCAGTTTTTGCCAGCTATTGACCCTCTCTAATCATCTCTGTAATTGCTGGTTTTGTTGACTTTTCCAAATCTGATAAGAAAAAGATGTCACGTGGGTTCTAAAAATGGGTCCCTTTCTTTATCCAAATCGTGCTGGGCCTATTTTGTCTGGACCCCAAAAGGTGACTTTTTTCTTTTTGAGGCCCAAGTCTGTTTGTCTGGTTTGATAATCTTGGGCTAGGCCTTTCTGGACTTTGGGCTTCTGCTTTCTGTTTTAAAGACCAAACTATTTGAGTCTTGTAGCTTTATTCTGAGCTTCTCTTTTTGTTGGGTTTGGCGTGCCAATTTAGGCCCAAACAATGCCCCCTAAGTCTGAATCGTTTTCGGAACGGTTTCAGACTTAAATGAATTGGCCATTAAATTGCCGCGTGCCTGTTTCTGCCACGTCTTCCCACTAAGCTAGTGTTCATGGGAAACTGCTTAGTTACTAGCTCTTTCAATATCAGATGACGCCTTGTCTTTTCCACGTCCCTGTCTTCTCTTTCCCACGTTTTCGAGCTTCCTTAAGAGAAATTCAAAAACCCATTGTTCCTGTTCATCCGAAAACCTAGTATTTCATACTTTACTCCTTTGAGCTTCTCTTCGACAACTCTCTTTTTGCTAGAACCTGCCTTGCCTTTCCTATCAACTTCCTTTGTTCTTCAAAAAACAATCCTGAGAAATGTCTTCCCCGAAATCTCGCGCTTAGTCTTCCTCTATTCCAGTTCCTCTAGATTATATTACTGGGACTGGAATTGACAACCACGCGATAGAGGTTAGGAGCAAGCTCCATCCTTTTGCCCAGAAAAACCTAGATGAGAATGTCCTTCATTTGTTCTAGAATACCTTAGTGTTGAGGCCTCACTAGTTTGGTCCTGTTCCTCCTGAGATGGCAGAACTGATGAAGAAGGATGCTGAGGCTCCTTTATGTTTTGAGAGCACTTCTGCTCTGGCTTCTCATTCTTAGGTTAGCAAGAATTTGAGCCGGTCTTTCCCGTCTAGTGAAGTGAGAAATAGTTCAGTGAAATGGGTAGACTGGATTGACAGACTCCTTCCAAGATATGGACCTCACTGGAAGCGGGCTGGTATTTATGACGTCATACTTCTATCCAAGCAATCTGTCAATAGAGATGAGAACTTGCTTGCTGTTGCCCTGTGTGTCTGGAATTCTGCCAGTAACACTTTCGACTTTCGCATAGGCCCCATGGCTCCAACTCTGTTGGACATGGCTCAGATTTTCGGGTTCAGGCCCCATGGAAGACCTGTTCATGTTGTTGGTGATTATCACAGGAGGAAGAACCAGCAGAAACTAACCAAGCCATTCACCATTTCTCCAGCCCTTATTAACCAGAACTGCTCCTTCTCCAATTATCTCAGGAAATTCAGTGCTGAGAAGGACAAGGACCAATAGCACATGATGTTCCTTCTGTATTGGCTGAACAGGTTTATTTGGCCCAACCGCTCTTTTGCATTTCTGCTTGAGTACAGACATCTGGCAGAAGCTTTGCACAATCACATTGATATTGGCCTCGGGCCTACAGTTCTGGCTCATCTATTCAAGAACCTGCATACTGCCACCCTGGAGAATCCACTGAATCTGTTTGCTCCTGGTGCATTTTGGATTATCCAGATCTGGTTGTAGGTCTATTTCCCAGAACTGAGGTTTCCATATATAGTTCTGCCTGAGGATCAGGTTCTGGCTCAGCTATTGATGTCGGCAGAAGTGCCCAAGCGTTCTATTGAAGAGTACCTGATGTTCTTCAGGCACTGGACGAAAAGATCAGCAGCTCAGTGACAAGTGGTGATCAGGAGAACCTATCCTTGGTTCCAGCCTGGATACCGTTTGTTTGAGAAAGAGCCGGAAGAAGAAGCAGCTAGAATTGATTTCAAGAAGAAGTTCCTGAGTGTGACCCTCCCAAGAGACCTGCCCCATGGTGGTGGGAAGCCTCCCAATTATCATCTGGGGGCAGAAGTGTATCACCCCAACTTTTTTGCAAGGCAGCTTGGCTGACCACAGCTTATTTCACTCAAATCCTACAGGAGCTGCAATCGGGCTTCTTCTTGGAGGGACCTGGATGACCTGGAGGTGCATAAGGATGCCAAATGTGCAGTGAACAAGATAAACAACAGTGCAGAAGCCCTATTTTGACGCCTGCCGATTTTGACGCCTGGTGGAAAGCTCGATTTCGAAATCTGGTAGTGCTTTTTGATGGCTGGGATGGCTGGGCCCTTCGTACAGGAGAGGAGACTCACAAGTTTATGGTGCAGACCATAAAGGACATCAATGCCCAAGCTCTGGAAGGTAGTGTCTCAATTGTCTGTTCTGTTTATTCTTTTTCTAATGGTGATATCTAACACTTTGTTTTGTGTGCAACAGATCCTTTTTTGACACAGAACGTTAGTGGGTCAGTCTGCCCAAGCTGGAGAAGTGTTTGGTAAATTTTCTATTCTTCTGTTCCTTCTACCTTTTCCTGCTAGATTGATTTCTGAAATTGTCATTTCTTGTGCAGTTACTTCTGTCACAACTGCTGGGGACCTGGAGCTTCCTTCTGGAGAGGAAGAAGAAGAAGAAGATCAAGCAGAACAGACTCCCGTTGAGGCCACTCCTTCGGTCAGAAGGAAAAGAAAGGAAACTGCTCAACCTGCGACTTCAAGTGAATTTTGACAATTTTTCCATAGTTCTGTTCTGTTATGGCCTATGTTCTAATGGCCTATTTTCTTCCTATTTCAGCTGAAGATCTTTCTCCTCCTCCTTCTAAGTCAAAAAGGCTTAGAAAGAGGACGGTGGTGGAATATGTGACCGCAGAAGGAACTGCTGCAGCTCCCAACGCCACTTCAGACACGGATGAAGAACTGAGAGAGGCTTTTGAGGCTGTGGAGCAAGAGAAGGAGTTGGAAGAGCTGGAAGAAGTAGGAGAGGGGCCTCAGGAGAAGGCCAAGACAATGGAAGAAGAGGTGAGTCTTGTTTTTCTGGTTGTATCAGTTTCTGCTGTCTTTTATTCATTCTGTCCTGACTTCTTCTATCTGTAGGAGGAAATTCCTGCTGAGGTGATAGCAGAGAGTATTGCGCTGGCTCAGAAATAATAAGAAGATACAAGGGCAGGGCTGCCTAGCTCAGAGCTAGCCCTGTTTGAGGATCTAGAGGCAGAACACTCTACTGCTATTCCAGCGGCTGAGGAGCAGGCAGGACAGTCTGTGTCAGAACCTGTGGACCAGGCTGTGGTGGTTCCAGAACACTCTACTGCTGGAGCAGAAGTGGATGCCTCTGCTCGTGAAGTTATGGTAATTTTTCTTCTAATTCTGCTCACATTTTCTGCAATTCTATTATGTTTTCTACTTCTTTAATCGTTGTAGTCTTTCCAGGTAGAAGTGTCCAGATCTGTTGGTCCCCTGTCAGTGGTGACTAGCCCCTTGAAGCCCCCAATTGTTGCTGTAAGTGTTCATTATATTTTTGGGTTTTTCTTTTCTGTTTCTGCCTGTTTTGACTTATGCTTCCTTCTGCAGATGCCTATTCATTCCCTTCCAGGTTCATCTGCCACAACCTCCTTTGCTAATCCAGAATTGACACAGTTTGAAGCCATGGACTTAGATGCCCAACTAGACAGATTGGAGATGCTTAGCTCTCCTATAGGTAAGGCAAAATCCAAGGCAGTGGAGGAGGCTATGGAGGGGCTGAAGATCTGGCAGTCTAATGAACTGGAGTTAGATGAGGATAGGGAAGCCATTGACCAGCTGATGAAGGATCTGGACCTGCTGCACAGACCGAACATGGCCCCTAAACCTATACTCGAGATGAGCCTTGGTCTGGCAAGGGATGTGCTCAACCTTCACAACCGGTATGAGGATCTCAAGCCTACCTTCAAAACCTCTGAGTTCTGCAAGGCCACTCATGAAGCCAACTTGGCTGATTTTGCAAAGCAGAAGGCAGAACTGGACCAGATAGTGGCGGGATACAAGGAAGCCAAGGCAGACAAGCTGGAGAAGTAGATTGAAAAGCTTAAAAAACAGCTGGCAGAGTGCAGGGAAGTGCAGAACAGGCTCGGGGCTGGACTGAGCTCCAAGACTAACGCTACCTTCCTTGTGCAGAGCATGCTGCAGCTTCCAGGCCAGCCCTAGAGATTGCAGAGGCTTCAATCCATCAGGGGGTGCTGCTTCAAAAGGAACTCTCCATAAAGAAAGGTAACTTGCAAGAAACCCTTAGGAAGTTAGGGTTTTGAATTTTAGTATTTATTTATCTTTTCAATTTTGCTTTATGACGAAGAATTTGCCATGGGGAGGCCCCATGGCTATTTATTTTAAATAAAGTGTATTTTTTGTTGGAATTTTTTGGTTTTCAATTTCTTTTGATGAAATAAACAGAAGTAGTAAAAAAAAAAAACGAAAGGGAAACAAACGTTAAACAACTTAGAGTAAAAATAAATCCTGGCCAGAATCTGAAAGAAACAGTTTCAGGGTTGTTCCTTCTCTATCCCGGGATCTGTCTGTACAGCTTGTGAGTCCCACATAGTTGGAAAAAACTTTTTCAACCATTTGCCGTTGATTGGGGCAACATGGACTTCCCCCTCTCGATCCTGCAACCTGTATGCCCCTATTCCAAGGATCTGGTTGATTATGAAAGGGCCTTCCCATGTAGGTGACCACTTTCTATAACCAACCACATGTGTTCCAAGGGGCAGAACTACTTTCCAGACTATCTCGCGTTCCTCAAAACTCTTGTTCTTTATTCTTTTGTTGTAGGCCCTTGACACAGCTTGCTTTCCTGCCAGTAGTTTATTGAGGGTGTCAATTCTTCTTGCATCCAATCCTTCTAGTTCTAGCAGCATGGCTTGAGAGTAATTTTCTCCAACCAAATCATGTTGGTGAGTAATTCTGAGGGACTGAACAGCTATCTCCATAGGCATAATTGCATCATGGCCATAAGTTAGAGCATAGGGGGTCATGCCAGTTTCTTCTCTCTTTGAAGTTCTATATGCCCACAGTTTTTGATAGCTTCTCATGCCATTGCTTCGGATTTTTCTCAAGCGTTTTTCTGATAATGTTGATGATTATTTTTCTGATAATGTCCATTAGCTTGAGCATAGTAGGGAGTGGATTGAAGTAGCCTGAATTTGAATGCCTCTACCATATCCAGCATCTCTCCAGATATGAAAGAAAATCCCCTATCAGTTGTGATTGATTTTGGAATGCCAAACCTCTGTATAATTTGTTCTTCTATGAAGGTGATGATCTCTTGAGATGTAGTGGATTTAACAGGCTTGGCTTCCACCCACTTGGTGAAATAGTCTGTAGCAACAATAATAAAACAGTGTTGCTGGCTGCTGGTTGGATAGATCTTACCAATGAGATTCATTGCACATCCTCTAAAAGGCCATGGCTTTACCACTGGATTCATGGGAACTGAAGGAGCCTGCTGGATTGGGCCGTGCCTTTGACAAGACTCACAACCTTTGGAATAGTCAATGCAATCTTTCATCATGGTTGGCCAGAAATAGCCATATCTCCTGATTAACCAGCACATTTTTCTTCCTCCTTGGTGGGCTCCACAGATCCCTTCATGAATCTCTCCCATGACTTTCATGTATTCTTTCCTTCCGAGGCACCTTAATAGTACCTCATCCTTGCTTTTTCGGACCAAATCTTCATTCCACATAAGGTAGTTCATAGCCATGATTCTGACTCTCTTTTCAGAGGGCAGAGTTGGATATTGTAAGTAAGTCATGATAGAATTTCTCCAATCATCTTCAGTGATCGTGGTAGAATTGACATCTATCTCCATCCCTCTGGTCAGAACAGATGGTAGGCTTTTCTTCCCTACCTTGATGATTCTTTGCACACAATCTTCAGGCATTTGTATGCTGTTGCTACCTAAGCCAGGTCATTGGCTACAAAGTTTTGTTCTCTTGGGATGTGTTCCCAAGTAGCCTCTCAGAATTCTATTAGAAGATTCCTAGCTGCTACTAAGTACATAGCCAGAGAAGGACTTAGGCATTTGTATTCTCCAGCAATCTGTTTTAGCACAAGCATAGAATCTCCCAAAATTTCCACAGATTGGATTCCTAGTTCCACCAGCATCTCTAAGCCTATGATTAGAGCCTCATACTCTGCCCTATTGTTGGTGCACTGGAAATCTAACTGGAAAGAGTAACAGTGTCTGATTCCAAGTGGTTCTTCCAAAACAATTCCTGCCCCAGAAGTTATATCAGTTTTTTATCCATCAAAATACATCTTCCAAGGTGTGAGATGAACTGAATAGATAGAATTGTTGAGGCAAGTGTGAGCTCTGGTCAATAGATCTGCATTTGCTATGTCCAAAGAGTCCATGTTTTCAATCTCCTCCCCAGGATGATCTCCTACGAAGTCTGCCACAGCTTGTCCTTTGATAGCTTTCTGAGGAACATATCTGAAGGCAAATTCTGTTAAGGCCAAGGTCCATTTCCCTATTCTGCCTCTCAACATTGGCCTGGTCAGCATGTATTTAATCAAATCTGTCTTGGCAATGATGTAGATGGTGTATGGCAGCATGTAATGTCTGAGCTTCACAGCCGTGAAGTACAAGGCTAGGCAAAGTCTTACAATTGGAGAATATTTTCTTTCTACTTCTGTCAGAGTTCTGCTCAGATAGTAGACTGCTTGCTCCTTCCCTTCTTTGTTATCTTGTACTAACAGACTTCCAATGGATACCTCTGATGCAGATACATAGAGCTTGAGTGGTCTGCCTCTCTTTGGTGGGGACAGAACTGATGGATTTGAGAGGTAACGTTTGATTTCCTCAAAAGCTTGTTGGTGCTGTTCTTCCCACTTGAAGTTCTGTTCTTGTTTCAATCTCAACAAAGACGAGAAAGGCTGGATCTTTCCTGCAGAATTGGATATGAATCTCCTTAGAAAATTAATTTTTCCTAGGAGACTCTGCATTTCTTTCTTGTTCCTAGGCAGTAGAGCTTCTATGATGGACTTGCTTTGTTTTTATCAATTTCTATGCCTCTCTGGTGGACCAAGAATCCTAGGAAATTTCCTGCTTGAACTCCAAAAACACACTTCTTTGGGTTCATCTTCAGTTTATGTTGCCTCATTCTTAGGAATGCCTTCCTTAGATTTGATATGTGGTTTCCCTCCTCTGGGGATTTAATCACCACATCATCGATATACACTTCCAAAGAATGCCCTATCATATCATGGAAGACAGAATTCATTGCCCTTTGATAAGTAGCTCCTGCATTTCTTAAGGCAAAAGGCATTACAGTGTACTCAAAAGCACCAATATGTCCTGGACACATGAAGGCTGTCTTGTGGATGTCTTCTTCTGCCACCATGATCTGATTGTAACCTGCATTGCCATCCATAAAAGACAGCATCTGGTTATGAGCAGCTCCATCTACCAGCATGTATGCCATTGGCATAGGGTACTCATCCTTGGGAGAAGCTTCATTCAGATTTCTGTAATCCACACAGATTCTGACTACCCCAATTTTTCTTTTCAGAACTAGTACAATATTAGCTAGCCAATCAGCATAGATGGCTGGTCTGATGAATCCTGCCTTGAGCAACCTTTCTATTTCTTCTTTGACCTTCAGTTCTATGTCCATAGACATTCTTCTTCTGGCCTGTTTGACTGGAAGGTATCCCTCTTTGATTGGTAGCTTGTGCTCCACCAATTCCCTGTCTAATCCTGGCATTTCCTGATAATGCCAAGCAAAACAGTCTCTGAACTCCTGCAAAAGTGCAATGAGCTGACTCTTAAGTAGTTCTTTCAACAGTGCGCTAATAAAAGTAGGTCTTGGATCCTCTTCTGTCCCTAGGTTTATTTCTTGTAAAGAATCTTCCACTTATGGCAGAGAGTCATCCAGTGCTGCTGGCGCAAAATCTAACACTTCCTCCTCCTGGTCTTTCGTACTTTCATGAGTGAATTCTGCCATATTGATGACTGGATTTTGCATGAAGAGCTTTCTTTCCTCCCACTATATCAACAATGTTTTTGTAATGGATCGGATTGTTGCAGCTCGATCCTTCTCCTGTTGATTGGGACTAAACATCAGAGTTTCGGAAGTTTAGAACAAAAGGTCTATTCCAGTCCTCTAGGGAACTTGTTAGACCATCTTCAATGAGCCTCTGGGCCGTGACACCATGGGGGCGGCCGTTCTGGTTGACTCTAAGGAAGGTGAAAGGACCAAGGTCATCATGATAGTACCTTGCCTCAAAACACATGGCAGAAGGCAGAAATGGTCGTGGATCGGCCTCTACTATCTTCATGTAACCTTCTTTATTCCACAGAGCTAATTGTTGATGAAGAGTGGAGGGGACACATAGAATCTGATGAATCCAGTCTCTGCCAAGCAGTGCATTGTAAGTGGTAGAAGTGGTGTCTACCACAAAGAATGCAATCTTCAGCTTCTTGCTCCCAACTATGACGTCCACATCTAAGATCCCATGAGTTTTGGTGATGCCCCCTGCGAAGTTGGTGATAGTCAAGCGTGTTGGAATCAAATCCCTCTTTGTTCTACCCATATTGCTCAGCATTCTATGAGGCAGAAGATTAATGGCTACCCCCCCATCTACCATGACCTTGGGAATGGGGACACCCCCAAAATTTGCTGTTATGAACAAGGGTCTGAGGTGATTGGCCATCTCTTTGGTTGGTTTGGAGAAGCAAAGCTGTTCTGCAGCCAGTTTGTTGGTAGTTCCTCCTGTCCTGTGACTACCTGTTTGCTATTCTGCTTCTGCCAATTTGCATTAGAAACTCTCCTGAGAGAGCACATCTCCTTCCAGAGTGCTTTCTTGTCCTTTCGCAGCCCTGAACTTTTCTGGCAGAATGAATACCATATTAATGCCTAGGTCACCTTGTAACAAGTCCTCCAATTCCGCACCAAAAGCCTCAGTTTCTGCATCCAATTCTCCGTCATACTCCATCTGTTCCTCCCCATATTCCTCTGTTCAGTCTCCCTGTTCTCCTGCTCCGAGGAGTGCATTCTGGTCATCTGCAGATGGCTCATAATCTAACTGCTCCTCTTCATATTCCTTAGTCCAGTCTTCTTGTCCTTCTACTGGAATCAGATCGGATTTTCCTTGTGGTTGTGGAGTTTCAAGTTGATTTCCTGAGGTGGAGGCAGGATGGATAGAAGGTTTCCTTGAAGATTCTGCTTTCATCAGCTTTTGCAGCTGGGAGGTTACTTGTTCTGCCTGGGGCAGCACTTCCGGCTTTTTCCCTTTTTTGGTAGAATTGGCCTCTGGGAGCATCTGCGCATTACTCTTGTTATTGAGGAATGTGCAGTACTGTCCTTTTTTGAGTTCTGGTTAGCTTCATAGTTGGTCTGCCGCTCTTCCCAACAGAATACCACCTGCCTTCTATGATAGCTGCCAGAGGTTTCTCATTCCCGGGCATTTTTATTGATATTTCCTCCTTGGGTTGCTTAGTCATTCCCCTGCTACGTCGGACAGGCCTGGGATAGTCCTTCTGCCTGGCTCTATCATGGGATGTGGTTCCAATTCGATCAAAAACACTCGGAGTGGGCTAGTTTTGTCTGTCCAGGACCACTTCTAGCTCAGCTTCACATTTGCACTTGCTGCAGAGCACTACCCCAGCTGAGATGGTTGCCTTTGGTCTTTGAATAGTCTCCCTTGAAGCTATTCTGCCTCTGCTGGAGTTGGCTTCTGTTGCTGGTCTGCTCCTCTTCTGTTCTGACCAATTTAAGTTGACCATGTTGACTTGTGGTTGGGGAAAAGGGTCTGTTGTGACAAATGGAGGTTTCTCCGCTAGCTTCAGCCTTCCTGTTGTTATCCCTTCCTGTATAACATCTCTGAAAACAACACAACTATTAGTAGAATGATTCCAAGAGTTGTGCCATCTGCAATACTGTCTGCCCAAGAGTTCTTCTGGCTTGGGCATCCTGTGGGGCTTCTCTATTGCTTTCTGTAGCAACATTTCATCAAATAAAGCATCCACCTTGGTCAGATCAAAGGAATAAACCTTGTTCTACGTTGGTTTGTTTGGAACAAACCCTCCTATGAATGGTGGCGGCTTCTGATCTCTTGGAGGCTTTGTAAGAGCCTTACAACTAATGGGGTGTTTTAATTTTGCCATTTCTGCCACTGCAATCTCTCTCTCCTCCGAGCCTTCTGCATCTTCTTCTGACTCTACCTCAATCAGATGTATGGAAGAGTTCCTCTTCTGCTGTTCTTCCCTGAGCAGCTCCTCGTACTTGGATGCTTTATCTGCCAGTTCTGCCAGATCTCCAAACAGCATCCCATCAAATTTTTTTCTCAGAGAGATTTTGAGGGCAACCTGAGCCATCTGGATCAAGTGTCTTTCTTCCATAGGGATCTCGCACTTCATTTTGAGCTTTCTGAAACTGGTTATAAAGTCTTGAGCAGGTTCATCTTCACTCTGCTTGAGGGCAGCAAGGTCACTGATGGTGACTTCTGGCTGAATCCTGTAATAGTAGTCATGAAAAACACTTTCCATCTGCTCCCACGTTTGAATAGAATTGGCTAGCAGATTGGTGTACCAAGTGAAAGCTTGTCCAGAGAGAGAATTCCCAAAAAGCCTTAGCTTTAACAGAGGGTTATTCTCTATGGCTATGCACTGGACAGAAAATCTGCCTATGTGCTCAACTGATGAAGCATGAGGATCCTCTCCGTTGAACAAAATGAAGTTTGGTATTTTGAAACTTGGGGATAAGGGTATCTGATCAATGTAAGCTGGATATGGCTTTCTATAGGTGGGCCTTTCTCCTCTTCTGGCTTCAGGCTCCATCATTTCTCTGATCATCCTTTGCAATGCCCCCACGTCATTTAAAGCATTGATAGGGAGGAGATTTTGCCCCTGTTCTGGTTGGGCGTAGTCAATCCTGGGTTCCGCCCTATATGGCCTGGGCAGAACTTCTTCCCTATGTTCTTCATGTTCTTCCAGATCTGGGTGATTCCTCCAGTTTGCCCCCAGCCTGTTCCTGTCATTGTTGGCAAAAGGGTAGTTTCCCCCTCTGCCTCTCCTTCCTCTTGCAGGTGGAGGGAATGGATTGGGATCCATCCTTCCGGGTCTGTAGGGCAACACTGTTGGTGGTTCAGGCAGAAGTGCCAAAGGCGAATCCTGTGGGGCCACGAGTTGTGGACTAGGCTGAGGCTCTGGCCGGTTCTGCTGAATCTGTCCTGGTACAAGGCCTTCTGGTTGGATTAGGGCCTGACATTCTTGGACAGGAAGGGCTCTTCCCCTCTGTCCAGCCTGAATTTCCCCATGTTCTGGTATCCCAGCTATCTGTGCGATAAGAGGATTCTCTTGATATGGCCATGCCAATCCTGGTGGGGGGCCATAGGGAATGTCTAGCTGCTGGACTACAGCATTCGGATTTGGAATTCTGGCCATGGCAGCCTCACGGTCCTTCCTAAACTGCTTGTTAACCTGCCATTGCATCATGGCTGTCATGTTATTGAGAGTGTCCTGGCTCCTTTATGTTGTAACCTCTTGTCGCATCACAGATTCCGATATCAGGTTCATCCTTCTGGAGCCGATCCTGGATCGTCTGCTCCCTGTGCTGCTCTGTGCTGAGTGCCTGGCATCACTTTCTTCTTACTCCGGTCCTTCCCTGAGAGCCACCTGGTTTATTTACATAGCGTGGTGTGGGTTCTGGCTAGAGCTTCCAATATTCATAAACTTGAGAAGAATTCTGTCAGAGTATGTATACTGAGAAGTACCACTAGGCGTGCCAAATTGTTCACCCCGTTTCGTGATTACTCCTGAGATGGAAGGGCAAAGTTCCCCAATGCCTTGAAAACCATTGACTGGTCAACAAGTCAGCTTTCTTTGGTGTATGAGCATGCCACTACTAGCAATGAAGATTCTAGCAGATTCATTCTAGAATAGAAAATTTGCCCCCCAAGTTACTAATTTTTGTAAACAAACGATTGTGAATTTGGGTGAGGAATATCTCCCAAGTAAGTTCTTTTCTTGCCTCAGACTGGTGAGGACTTTAACAATTTATCTCAGTATAAAGAGGTTGTTCTGGCCAGAATCGTTGATGGAATTTAAGCTGTCTTAGGCAGAACTGCCTTTTATAGAGCTATAAAAATAAATACCCACGCTAGAAAGATAAAAAGACAGCTGGAACTCCGTTTCTGCCTGGACAGGAGGATCTGACTCGGGCTGGATTGGAAATATTTGGGCTGGATCGAACTGTCAACAACTTCAACTGCTAAGTTTCAGCTGTAAATCGATACCGAAGGTCAATTCTGGCAGGGCTTTAATCTACTTCAAGCCTTTGTGAGGCTTTTGAATGGGCAGAACTGCGGTTTCTTCAGTCTGAAAGGGCAGAAGTAGCTGTTCTTGGGGACTTCAGTGGGCTAAAGACTGCACTGTGAAATTTGTTGAGGTTTTCATGTTTGAGAAAAACTCAAGCTCTACCTACCTTGGTTTTTTGCTGAACCAAATTTGTAACGAGAGAAATCTTATTTTAAATGACTTATTTTCTAAGTCTTGACCTTGGGAATTATGATCTAAAGCTGGCTTTTCTTGGAATTCAAGTGAGCTTTTGGTTGGTTTTGAGTTGTTTGTTTGATCGATCATTTGAGTGTAAGATTGATTGTCCTTTGCCCTGTTCACTCCTTCTTGTATTTATAAGAAATGTCTTCTGGAGTAGGGTAATTCTTTTAATAATGGGCAGCCTTTTTGGTGACTTTTTCTTTTTGAGGCCCAAGTCTGTTTGTCTGGTTTGATAAGTCCTGGGCTAGGCCTTTCCGGACTTTGGGCTTCTGCTTTCTGTTTTAAAGACCAAACCATTTGAGTCTTGTAGCTTTATTCTGAGCTTCTCTTTTTGTTGGGTTGGGCGTGCCAATTTAGGCCCAAACACATAGTTTTTGCAATTGGATTTCACTCAAAACTCTCCAAATGACTCCTCCTACAACATTATGATGTTCCCCAAATTTTGGGCTCACTCCGATATCGATTGGTCCAAGAAATTGGACAATTCAGGTTCGTATGAAGTTCGTTCTGAAATGGAGTTGTTGGTGTATTGCTTAGTTGTAGGGTTCGGATTTCACTCAAAACCCACCTTATTATGTTGTTCCCAATGTTTTGGACTCAATCCGATATTGATTGGTCCGTGAAATCAGACAATTCAAGTTTGTACGAAGTTCGTTCTTCAATGGAGTGGTTGGTGTATTGCATAGTTTTAGCCATTATATTTCACTCAAAACCACCAAATGACTCCTCCCACCACATTATGTTGTGCTCCAAGTTTTGGCTCAATCCGAAATCGATTGGTCCATGAAATTGGACAATTCAGGTTAGTACGAATTTCGTTCAAAAATGGAGTTGTTGGTGTATTGCATTGTTCTAAAGGTTGGATTTCACTCAAAACCCACCAGATGACTCCTCCCACCATATTATGATGTTCCCCAAGTTTTGGACTCACCGTACGAAGTTTGTTCTGAAATGGAGTGGTTGGTGTATTGCATAGTTTTAGCCATTGGATTTCACTCAAAACTCCCCAAATGACTCCTCCCACCATATTATGTTGTTGGGGCTTTTTTCTTCCGGCAGCTGTAAATGGGCTAGGCTGCCGTAAATGCAGATTGATGAAATTGTCCCCTTTGTCTGAGTTCGAAAATCAAGCCCCAAATATGCTTCGAAAGGGCAGTAGAGCCTTAGGAAGCATCTTGGTTATCTTCACCAACCAAAACAACAGCAACTTACAGATGATTTGTTGATGCTTATAGATAAATTTTCGAGCTTGGCATGAGAAGCTTGTGGCATGGGAGGAAAATCGTCATGAGTTTAGCACTGAAGAGAAAACTAAGTGTTCCTAAGGGAAAGATTGGAAAGAAAGGATTTTGCAGACATGTTTGGTTGAGCATGAGGAAAAAAAAAGAGAAAAATGTGGCTTGAGTGTTTTTCCGACAGCTTGACAGAGACTCTGTCAAGTGTCAGAACAGCTTGCCAAGAGGGAAAACTAAGGGAAAAGGATGAGCTGAGCACGAAATTGCTGTGTTTTGGAAGTAAGAGAGGAAGCTTGGTCTCTAGTTGTGGATTGTGGCTAGTGGTTAAGTATTTGGTGGTTTGGGTAAGTTTCCAGCAGCCTAACAAGAGCTATGTCAGACTCTGGAATGGCTTGGCATAAGAGAAAGTGAGAGGAGATGGAGGAATAGGGCACGAAATTGCAAAGATTTCATAGTGAGAGATGAAGCTTGCTCTCTAGATGTGTGTTGTGATGATGGGTAGGAAATGCCTCTATTTATAGACGCTGGCAGCTATCATTTTCCAAGAAACCCTAATGGTTTCTATCCAATTTGGCCAAGTTTTTCCCTTCCTTTCTCCCCTCATACCTTCAATCATCCTATTTTGGTGAAATCTACTCTGCCCATTTGCACAAAATCAGGGATTTTTGGGAACTCAAGGCCCTTTCCCACAGCTGCCTCAAAACTCCCATTTTCAGCCATCTCCTTCCTTTCCTTTCTTCCTTTTTTTATGGCCAGGTCTGATGACGGAAAGAGAATGGGTATGCATGCTGGTTCAAAGGGTGATCTGCGTTCCAATATTCCTTGGTCCCTTGGATGTCTTTTGCTTGAAACTTGTTGTCTTCCCATGTGCTGGAACCTCCCAGCAGCATTGTATAATGGACCTTCATACTTCCCCTTCGTGGCTTTTGTTTTTCCAGCCAAGTGCTGGGGCTTTTATAGCTCATTTTGGTAATTATATGGGGAAAGGTGATTCATTAAGTAAGTGGGCTTTCTTTATCACACGTTTGGGCTTTTTGGTTGGGTCAATAAGCTATTTTGGTTGGGCTATTTTTGTTTGGAGTGATGGGCTATTCTTTTCTCTCTTGTGCTCACCCACATGTTTGGGCCTATGAAATGGGGGTTGAGTCCTGAAGCTCCCAAGCAACCCGGGACTTCTATTTCACGGCCCATCAATGAGCCTCATAACAATTTATTACCATCCATACAACAACCCACTCAAGCAAGCCCCGGGCATTCGCGTGGCTTGGGCCCACTTAAGCTGTAGCGGGGCGTGTTGCTTATTTGCTTGGTGTGGCATGTGCAACTGCATATGATGAACTTTCGCGTGCCCAAATTGGGTTTCTTCTCGATAAGGTATCGCATTGGGCCGAAAATATATTTGGGCCAAGCTGTGGATTTTTTGGGCCTTAAGAGATATTCCCAAAGTTTTGGGATCAATCCAATATCCATTGGTCCAAGAAATTGGACCATTCATGTTCGTATGAAGTTCGTCCTGAAATGGATTGTTGGTGTAATCCATAGTTTTAGTCATTGGATTTCACTCAAAACCACCAAATGACTCCTCCCACCATATTAAGATATCCCCAAGTTTTGGACTCAATTCGATATGGATTGTTCCATGAAATTGAACAATTCAGGTTCGTACGAAATTCGTTCTGAAATGGAGTGGTTGGTTATTGCATAGTTTTAGGGAATAGATTTCACTCAAAACCCACCAAATGACTTCTCCCACCATATTATGATGTTCCCCAAGTTTTGGACTCAATCAAATATCGATTGGTCCATGAAATTGGACAATTCAAGTTCGTACAAAGTTCGTTCTAAAATGGAGTGGTTGGTGTATTGCATAGTTTTAGCGGTTGGATTTCACTCAAAACTCACCAAATGACCCTTCCCACCATATTATGATGTTCCCCATGTGTTGGGCTCAATCCGATATCGATTGGTCCTAGAAATTGGACTATTCATGTTTGTACGAAGTTCGTTCTCTAATGGAGTTGTTGGTGTATTGCATTGTTTTAGCAATTGGATTTCATTCAAAACTCACCAAATCATCCCTCCCACCATATTATGATGTTCCCCAAGTTTTGGACTCAATCCAATATCAATTGGTCCATGAAATAGGACAATTCAAGTTCGTACGAAATTCATTTTGAAATGGATTCGTTGGTGTATTGCATAGTTTTAGCCATTGGATTTCAATCAAAGCTCACCAGATGACTCCTCCCACCATATTATGATGTTCCCGAAGTTTCGGACTCAATCCGATATCGATTGGTCTATGAAATTGGACAATTCAGGTTCGTACAAAGTTCGTTCTAAAATGGAGTGGTTGGTGCGTTGCACAGTTTTAGAGGTTGGATTTCGCTCAGAACTCACCAAACGACTCCTCCGACCATATTATGGTGTTCCCCATATCAATTGGTCCAAAAAATTGGACAATTCAGGCTCGTACGAAGTTCGTTCTGAGGTGGAGTGGTTGGTGTATTGCATAGTTTTTGCCATTGGATTTCACTCAAAACTCTCCAAATGATTCCTCCCACAACATTATGATGTTCCACAAGTTTTGGACTCTCCATGAAATTGGACTATTCATGTTTGTACAAAGTTCATTCTCTAATGGAGTGTTGGTGTATTACATAGTTTTAGCCATTGGATTTCGCACAAAACTCACCAAATGACTCCTCCCACCATATTATGTTGTTCGCCAAGTTTTGGACTCAATCCGATATCCATTGGTCAACGAAATCGAACAATTCAGGTTCGTACGAAGGTCGTTCTGTAGTGGAGTGGTGTGAGAAATAACTAACACACAAATTAAACCCTATAAATTATGCAATCGTAGTACACGTAAGTAGGGATCGTTCTATTCCGGGGATTAGGAGGGATGCTATTCAACACAAATTAAACTTATTAAACTGAAAACTACGTTAAGGGAACAATGATTGGGGGGAATTTGGACAATTTAGACTAAAGTGATACTGACAGCAGCAAACAACTAAGTTGTGAATGAAATATGGATGAAGGGATAGCTAGAGGATTCTTCTCCACACATGGAACATATGCACACAAATCGATCTTCAGTTACTCTTTCTATAAAGTATGAATGACAAAGCCCCAAATTAATTGTGAATGCACTAATTAACTCTCAGATTTTCCTAAGTTCATTAAATTGGACTCAGCGACACAATCAAATTATCCTTATCAAGTTCCCTATATGAACAGCATGATAGAGATACATATCAAAGATCATTAAGTTCTATGAAAATCATAAGCCTTGACAAGGCATTTGTAACTATGAAAAGCATGATACTCCTGCCAGGAATTTACTTAACACAATCATGACTAGTGACTTTTACTACTTGTGAATATAAGTTCATAACGATTAGGTGAAATTCCCTTATATTCTAGCATCAAATCCTTGCATGCAAACTAAGTATGCATCCTTAATAAACATACAAGAATAAGTCCTCAATAAAACAGAAAAGTAAATCACATTCATACTTTACGAAACCATAACTGGGAGTAATCAATTCATATAAAACATATGTCCATGGCTTCGAATTTACCTCTAACTAAGAAGAAATTCAGTCACACATGTTCATAATAATTGAAAAGCAATCTAGAATAAACATTTAAACTAATCAAGGGAAGAACTCTGAAAAACCCAATGGATTCAGCAGGTTCCGGCTCCAAGTTCTTCTTCTCCCTTTTTCCTTTCTTGCTACGGTACCAAAAGAACTTCCTTCTCCTGCGACAACCCCTCTTTTATATATGTGGTAGATTTGGGGTAAAAGGGCCCAGCAGAAACCACGAAATTAGGGTTTTGTTTGGCAGATTTCTTTTGGAACAAGGATAGGGCCCAGGCGCCACCTTTTTAGGAAAGAGGTGCGGCAATGCTTTCTTCTAGAACCAGGTTTTTAGGTTTCCTAATTTGAAAATAATCCCCCCTTTTCCTGCTGGAATTTAGGTAGAATAGGATTAGGATAAGGTAAAATAAAATAAAATCAGTTAGGGTTATTTCTTCCCAGAAGCTGATTCTTGAATTAATTTCCCCATCTTTTTAGCACATTCCTAGCCTCTTTGAACTTCAAAAACGTCCATCCATCTTAGCCCACACATATGCTATCCATTCCAAGTTCAAAACTGCTCTAAAATGCTCCAAAATGCCCTTTCTTGCCAATCTTGCCATCTGGACCTACAATAATACGAAAATAAGCTAAATCACTCTAATAAATGGGAATTAACTAAGTAAATGCAAAGAAATAAGATAGCATATGTGTGGGCTAAGATGGAAGTCTAACAATCAAGATAGAAGTCTAAGGGTTGTAATGGGGCTAAGGTATTGGCTAACAAAGAAAGGTTAAGGATAAACAAAGGTTCTTAAAGTAATAGTAAACAGAGCAATGAAATCAACACTTGGAATTCAACTTCTAATTGCAACACCCAATTTTTAGCACAAAGGGGAAATTTATACACATCACATATCTGTTGTCTTTCTCTTCTTTTTTTTTTCTCTCTTTTTTTTTTTTTTTTTTTTTGTTTTTTTTTTACTCCAAAGGAACAAATCCTTCCCCCACACTTGTTATTTTTTCTGCAAATCGAAAATCAAAAGGAATTCCCAACAAGTCATGCTTCATTATTCTGATATTCCTCCCACCATATTATGATGTTCCCCAAGTTTTGGGCTAAATCCAATATCGATTGGTCCAAGAAATTTGACAATTTAGGTTCGTACGAGGTTCGTTATGAAATGGAGTGCTTGGTGTGTTGCATTGTTCTAGAGATTGGATTTCACTCAAAACCCACCAAATGATACATCGCACCATATTATGATGTTTCGCAAGTTTTGGAGTCAATCCGATATCTATTGGTCCATGAAATTGGACAATTCAGGTTCGTATGAAGTTCATTCTGAAATGGAGTGGTTGGTGTATTGCATAGTTTTAGCCATTGGATTTCACTCAAAACTCATCAAGTGAATCCTCCTACCATACTATGATGTTCCCCAAGTTTTGGACTCCATACGATATCGATTGGTCCATGAAATTGGACAATTCAGGTTCGTACGAAGTTCGTTCTAAAATGGAGTGGATGGTTTACTGCATAGTTCTGGAGACTGGATTTCACTCAAAACCCCCCAAATGACTCCTCCCACAACATTATGATGTTCCCCAAGTTTTGGACTCAATCCGATATCAATTGGTCCATGAAATTGGACAATTCAGGTTCGTACGAAGTTCGTTCTGAAATGGAGTGGTTGGTGTATTGCATAGTTTTAGACATTGGATTTCACTCAAAACCCACCAAATGACTCCTCCCACCATTTTATGATGTTCCCCAAGTTTTGGGCTCAATCCGATATCGATTGGTCCAAGAAATTGGACTATTAAGGTTCGTACGAAGTTCATTCTGAAATAGAGTGATTGGTGTATTTCATAGTTTTATCCATTGGATTTCACTTCAAAACACACCAAATGACTCCTCCCACAACATTATGATGTTCCCCAAGTTTTGAACTCAATCCAATGTCGATTGGTCCACAAATTGGACAATTCAGGTTCGTACGAAGTTCGCTTTGAAATGGAGTGGTTGGTGTATTGTATAGTTTTAGCTATTGGATTTCACTCAAAACCCACCAAATGACTCCTCCCACCATATTATGATGTTCCCCATGTTTTGGACTCAATCCGATATCGATTGGTCCGAAATTGGACGATTCAGGTTTGTTGGAAGTTCGCTCTGAAATGGAGTGGTTGGTGTGTTTTATAGTTTTATCAAATGGATTTCACTCAAAACACACCAAATGACTCCTCCACAACATTATGATGTTCCCAAGTTTTGGACTAAATCCAATCTCGATTGGTCCATGAAATTGGACAATTCAGGTTCGTATAAAGTTCGTTCTGAAATGGAGTGGTTGGTGTATTGCATGGTTTTATCCATTGGATTTCACTCAAAACACACCAAATGACTCCTCCCACCATAATATGATGTTCCCAAGTTTTGGGCTCAATCCGATATTGATTGGTCCATGAAATGGACACTTCAAGTTCGTACGAAGTTCGTTCGGAAATGGAGTGGTTGGTGTATTGCATTGTTTTAGCAATTGGACTTCACTCAAAATTCACCAAATGACTCCTCCCACAACATTACGATGTTTCCCAAGTTTTGGACTCAATCCGATATCGATTAGTCCATGAAATTGGACATTCGGGTTCGTACGAAGTTCGTTCTAAAATGGAGTGGTTGGTTTATTGCGTAGTTCTAGAGATTGGATTTCACTCAAAACTCACCAAATGACTCTTCCCACCATATTATGATGTTCCCCAAGTTTTGGGCTCAATCCGATATTGATTGGTCCAAGAAATAGGACTATTCCTGTTCAAACGAAGTTCGCTGTCTAATTGAGTGGTTGGTGTATTGCATAGTTTTAGCAATCGGATTTCACTCAAAACTCACCAAATGACTCCTCCCACCATACTATGATGTTCCTCAAGTTTTGGGCTCAATTCGTTTTCGATTGGTTCATTAAATCGAACAGTTCAAGTTCATACGAAGTTCGTTATGAAATGGAGTTGTTGGTGTATTGTATAGTTCTAGAGATTGGATTTCACTCAAAACCCAACAAATGACTCCTCCCACCATATTATATTGTTCCCCAAGTTTTGACTCAATTCGATATCGATTGGTCCAAGAAATATGACTATTCATGTTCGTACGAAGTTCGTTTTGAAATGGAGTGGTTGGTGTATTGCATAGTTTTAGCCATTGGATTTCACTCAAAACTCACCAAATGACTCCTCCCACAACATTATGATGTTCCCCAAGTTTTGGACTCAATCCGATATCAATTGGTCCATGAAATTGGACAATTCAGGTTCGTACGAAGTTCGTTATGAAATGGAGTGGTTGGTGTATTGCATAGTTTTAGCCATTGGATTTCACTCAAAACTCACCAAATGAATCCTCCCACAACATTATGTTGTTCCCCAAGTTTTGGACTCAATCCGATATCGATTGGTCCATGAAATTGGACAATTCAGGTTCATACGAAGTTCATTATGAAATGGAGTGGTTGGTGTATTGCATAGTTTTAGTAGTTGGATTACACACAAAACTCACCAAATGACTCCCCCCACAACATTATGATGTTCCCCAAGAAATTGGACTGTTCAGGTTCATACGAAGTTCGTTCCGAAATGGAGTGATTGGTGAATTGCGTAGTGTTAGCCATCGCATTTCACTCAAAACTCACCAAATGACTACTCCCACAACATTATGATGTTCCCATAGTGTTCGGCACAATCCGATATCGATTCGCCGAAGAAATTGAACAATTCATGTTTGTAGGACGTTTGCTCTGAAATGGAGTGGTCGGTGTATTGCATTGTTCAAGAGATTAGATTTCACCCAAAACCCCCCAAATGACTCCTCTCACCATATTATGAAGTTCTCCAAGTTTTGGCCTCAATGCAATATCAATTGGTCCATGAAAGTGGACAATTCAGGTTCGTACGAAGTTCGTTCTGAACTGGAGTGATTAGGGTATTGCACAATTTTAGCCATTGCATTTCACTCAAAACCAACCAAACGACTCCGCCAACCATATTATGATGTTCCCCTAGTTTTCGGCACAATCTGATATCGATTAACCCAAGAAATTGGACTCTTCATGTTGGTATGAAGTTTTTTTTGAAATGGAGTGGTTGGAGTATTGCATAGTTTTAGAAATTTGAATTCACTTGAAACCCATCAAATGACTCCTCCCGCCATATAATGATGTTCCCCAAGTTTTGGACTCAATCTTATATCGATTGGTCCATGAAATTGGACTATTCGGGTTCGTATGAAGTTCGTTCTGAAATGGACTGGTCCCACAAAATTGTATAGTTTTAGCAATTGGATTTCACTCAAAACTCTCCAAATGACTCCTCCCACAAAATTGTGATGTTCCCCAAGTTTTGGGCTCAATCCGATATCGATTGGTCCATGAAATTGGACAATTCAGGTCCCTACGAAGTTCGTTCTAAAATGGAGTGGTTGGTGTATTGCATAGCTCTAGAGATTGGATTTCACTAAAAACCCACCAAATGACTCCTCCCACCATATTATGATGTTCCCCAAGTTTTGGACTCAATTCGATATTGATTAGTCTATGAAATTAGACTATTTAGGTTCGTACGAAGTTCGTTCTGAAATGGAGTGGTCGGTGTATTGCATAGTTTTAACCATTGGATTTCACTCAAAACTCCTCCCACAAAATTATGATGTTCCCCCAGTTTTGGACTCAATCCGATATCGATTGGTCCATGAAATTGGACAATTCAGGTTCATACGAAATTTGTTCTGAAATGGAGTGGTTGGTGTGTTGCATAGTTTTAGATGTTGGATTACACACAAAACACCAAATGACTCCTCCCACAACATTATGATGTTCCCCAAGTTTTTGGCTACATTCGACATTGATTGGCCCAAGAAATTGGACTATTCAGGTTCGTACGAAGTTTGTTCTGAAATGGAGTGATTGGTGTATTGCATAGTTTTAGCCATTGCATTTCACTCAAAACTCATCAAATGACTCCTCCCACCATATTACGATGTTCCCCAAGTTTTGGACTCAATCCGATATCGATGGGTCCATGAAATTGGACAATTCATGTTCGTACGAAGTTCGCTCTCAAATGGTGTGGTTGGGGTATTGCATAGTTCTAGAGATTGGATTTCACTCAAAACCCACCAAACGACTCCCAACCATATTATGTTGTTCCCCAAGTTTTGGCACAACCCGATATCGATTGGTCCATGAAATTAGACTATTCAGGTTCGTATGAAGTTCGTTCTGAAATGGAGTGGTTGGTGTATTGTATAGTTTTAGCAATTGGATTTCACTCAAAACTCACCAAATGACTCCTCCCACAACATTATGTTGTTCCCCAAGTTTTGGACTCAATCCGATATCGATTGGTCCATGAAATTGGACAATTCAGGTTCGTACGAAGTTCGTTCTGAAATGGAGTGGTTGGTGTATTGCATAGTTTTAGCCATTGGATTTCACTCAAAACTCACCAAATGACTCCTCCCACCATATTATGTTGTTCCCCAAGTTTTGGACTCAATCCGATATCGATTGGTCCATGAAATTGGACAATTCAGGTTCGTACGAAGTTCGTTCTGAAATGGAGTGGTTGGTGTATTGCATAGTTTGTAGCCAGTTGGATTTCACTCACAAACCACCAAATGACTCCTCCCACAACATTATGATGTTCCCCAAGTTTTGGACTCAATCCGATATCGATTGGTCCATGAAATTGGACAATTCAGGTTCGTACGAAGTTCGTTCTGAAATGGAGTGGTTGGTGTATTGCATAGTTTTAGCCATTGGATTTCACTCAAAACTCACCAAATGACTCCTCCCACCATTATGATGTTCCCCAAGTTTTGGACTCAATCCGATATCGATGGGTCCATGAAATTGGACAATTCAGGTTCGTACGAAGTTCGTTCTGAAATGGAGTGGTTGGTGTATTGCATAGTTTTAGCCATTGGATTTCACTCAAAACTCACCAAATGACTCCTCCCACAACATTATGATGTTCCCCAAGTTTTGGACTCAATCCGATATCGATTGGTCCATGAAATTGGACAATTCAGGTTCGTACGAAGTTCGTTCTGAAATGGAGTGGTTGGTGTATTGCATAGTTTTAGCCATTGGATTTCACTCAAAACTCACCAAATGACTCCTCCCAACATTATGATGTTCCCCAAGTTTTGGACTCAATCCGATATCGATTGGTCCATGAAATTGGACAATTCAGGTTCGTACGAAGTTCGTTCTGAAATGGAGTGGTTGGTGTATTGCACAGTTTTAGCCATTGGATTTCACTCAAAACTCACCAAATGACTCCTCCCTCATATTATGATGTTCCCCAAGTTTTGGACTCAATCCGATATCGATTGGTCCATGAAATTGGACAATTCAGGTTCGTACGAAGTTCGTTCTCTAATGGAGTGGTTGGTGTATTGCATAGTTTTAGCCATTGGATTTCACTCAAAACCACCAAATGACTCCTCCCAACATATTATGATGTTCCCCAAGTTTGGACTCAATCCGATATCGATTGGTCCATGAAATTGGACAATTCAGGTTCGTACGAAGTTCGCTCTGAAATGGAGTTGTTGGTGTATTGCATAGTTTTAGCCATGGGATTTCACTCAAAACACACCAAATGACTCCTCCCACCATATTATGTTGTTCCCCAAGTTTTGGACTCAATCCGATATCGATGGGTCCATGAAATTGGACATTCAGGTTCGTACGAAGTTCGCTCTCAATGGAGTGGTTGGGTATATGCCAGGGAGCTCTAACCTTAATCTTTACTCTTTATTTCCTTGTTTGCTTCTTTTCTCCCTTTGCTTGATTCATGCAGCATTTTTAATTCATTATACAATTGGGACAAATGTCTTCATTTAAGTTTGGGGGGGTGATTTGCTTTATTGCTTGCGCTTTGGAGTTTTGCAAATTTCAAATGCTGAAAACGTTAGGGTGTACTTTTGTTTTTAAACTGGTTTAATTGGAACTGTTCTGACATTTTGGGTCCTTGCAGTGTTTTTTGTGTTTTTTCATGCTGACATCTAACCATATAAAGAAGTTGAAATAAGCCGCGGTTTGAAAGTATGAGCCAACAAATCGGAACGCGGTCGGCAAACTGCCACAAAACTGCCATTTTGAACTCTTTGTTTTCTTGGTTTGTTTGAGTCTCTTATTTCTTTCGTGTGTTACTGTTTTTAATAGTTAAATGTTGTTTTTTAAAGTCACAAACCACCCATGCAACACAAACCCCACCCAAAACGACTTTTCTTTTCTTTTATGCGTTTTTTTTCGTCCTCTCCTTGGCTTTCATTGGTTTTCTTCTTCTTCTTTTCCCTCTTGCTTTTGTTCTTTCTTTACTTTTTCCTCTCTTTTTTTTCCCTTCCTCCTCCTCCTTGTTTCTAGCTACTTTTTTTTTTTAAAAAAAAAAAAAAAAAAAAAAAAAAAAAAAAAAAAAAAAAAAAAAAAAAAAAAAAAAAAAAAAAAAAAAAAAAAAAAAAAAAAAAAAAAAAAAAAAAAAAAAAAAAAAAAAAAAAAAAAAAAAAAAAAAAAAAAAAAAAAAAAAAAAAAAAAAAAAAAAAAAAAAAAAAAAAAAAAAAAAAAAAAAAAAAAAAAAAAAAAAAAAAAAAAAAAAAAAAAAAAAAAAAAAAAAAAAAAAAAAAAAAAAAAAAAAAAAAAAAAAAAAAAAAAAAAAAAAAAAAAAAAAAAAAAAAAAAAAAAAAAAAAAAAAAAAAAAAAAAAAAAAAAAAAAAAAAAAAAAAAAAAAAAAAAAAAAAAAAAAAAAAAAAAAAAAAAAAAAAAAAAAAAAACTACTACAAAAAGTGAAAAAGACGACCACAAAAACACGACGGTCTACGTGAAAACCGTCGTTGTTTTTTAAAAGACGACGGTTTTATAAAACCGCCGTGTAATAACACATTAGACAACTAAAAAATGGAGTTTCAAATGGCTGTTCCAAAAACACGACGTACTTAATTAAAAAACCGACGTCTTATTGAAATAGGATTTTCAAGAGGTAAAATCATAGCCAACAAATAACGGCGGAAGTTATGAACCGACCGACGTAGAAAGTAAAGACGACGGTTTCACAAAAAGCCGTCGTTTTTACCCAGAAATTAACACGACCAAGTTTTCGTATAAGGCGACGTATAATTACAAATAAATCCACGGCGGTAAAATACAAAATACCGCCGTATTAAATTAATGTACAACTACGGCAAAGGTAAATATAACGACGTCTTTCTCGTATTTCTACGACGACATCTTTCAATCTTACCAAGTTGGGGTTTTCATATAACGACGTATTATAGAATTTAACGTCGTATTTGTCCACTTTATACGTCATAAATTATATTTAAACCGTCGTCTGAATAAGAATTTTTTTTAACAATTTATTTCTTCGATTTTGTTATCCTACGTCGGTAGATCTACCTAACGACAAGAATTGAAATAACCACGACGGTTTATATAGAAAACCGCCGACATAATCAGATTATTCTGAGATCACAAGGGTTAGGAAATCTTACAAGATGGAACTCCAGATCTGTTGCTCATTATAATCTTACCAGAAAGACAATATTTTAGAGGTTAATGATGTATGTGTATTTGTGTCTTTGAGATACACAAACGCACATACACATTAACATCCAAAAAATTGCCTCTGAAATTTGACGACGGCAGCCTCAGATTTGCAATCAGAGAGACAATTTTTTGGAAGTTGATGATATGTGTGCGTTTGTGTATCTACACAAACGCACACACACATCAACATCCAAACAATTGCCTCCTAAAATTTCACGACGGCAGCCACAGATTTGCAATCAGAGAGACAATTTTTTGGAAGTGAATGATGTGTGTGCGTTTGTGTATCTACACAAACGCACACACACATTCACATCCAAACAATTGCCTCCTAAAATTTCATGACGGCAGCCACAGATTTGCAATCAGAGAGACAATTTTTTGGAAGTGAATGATGTATGTGCGTTTGTGTATCTACACAAACGCACACACACATTCACATCCAAACAATTGACTCCTAAAACTTCCCAAGAGATGAGGTGAGACAGAGAAAGGGGCAAGAAGAAGTTGAAACCCTAATCGAATACTAAAACTGAAAGAACCCGTGGAAAAAAACCCTATTTATAATTAAAAACCAAATCCACGTCGGTTATATTACACATAACGACGTTTAAAAAAAACAATTCTCGTCGGTAACAAATATATTACGTCGTTTTATTCTTACTTAAAACGACAAGAAACGACGACGGTATAACAAAAACAGTCGTTGTTTTATATTTTTATTTGATTTAAATCAGTCACCTAGAAAAGAAACTTTACAAATTCTAGAACATTAATTTCCTCGGGAAAAAAACTATATCTATAAGGCACTGTTTTTGAAAAATACACTATAAGAAAAAGGGGAAAAGAATTATATTTATAATAAAAAAATAAAATCCACGTCGGTTATATTACACATAACGACGTTTAAAAACGAATCCACGTCGTCGGAAAAATAATACGTCGTTTTAGTTTAGTGTTATCCACGTCGGTATATTACAATAAAACGACGTATATTATAAAAATAAACGTCGTAACTTTAAAACAACCGTCGTGTTAAATATTTCTACCATGACGCGAGATATTGAGTTATCGACTTTTATTTAGGAGTTTACTACGGCGGTACCTACAACACTACGGTCGTATTTATGTACCACGTCATAAGTTCAAATTAGCGTCGTAGTTTGTCTATTAATACGTCGTCGTTCTATGTAAACCGCCGTCTTATTACTATGAAACGGTTTGTATACATATACAACTTTTCGTCTACCTGACTTACACATGCACTGTTTCCAAACCCGAGAAAACATTTCAATCTCCCAGAGAAAACTTTTCGTCTTTTTTCCTTGTCAGAGCACTGTCAGAGTATCTCATCGTCTTCCTCTTGTCTTCATCGTCGCCTCTGAACTTAAACACCAAAATCCGAGAGAAAGCTTTCATTGCACGCAAAAGGTAAGCTTTCATTTCTCACTATTTTTGTTGCTATATTGCATGCTCATACTGTTTTTGTTTTGAAAATCTTTTTACCTTTTTTCTGGCGAAAATCATTTTTTTCTTTCCAAGTTTGATAAAATACACAGACAGAGAGGGAAAGATTGAACTTTGAACATAACTAACTCAACTAAATAAGACGACGGTAGCTTTTTATTTACGTGGTTAAATACGTAGACCACGACGGTTCGTCAGTCGTCCTAGCGTCGTCTTAAAATTGATCTAAGTTGTTTTTAAAATGACATTCAATTTTTTATTTGCTTGTTTAGTTGCAGGTTTGATTTCTCTGAACCATGGTTTTCGTTTTTCCTAATATGATAAAATACAGAGACAAAGAAAGTAGGGTTTGGTATCTTATATAGACGACGGTATCTTATTATTGACGCCGTGTGAATGTTCATACCACGACGTTATAATAAGATACCGTCGTCTATAAAAAGATGAGAAAGCTTTTTTTCTTTGTATTTTATCAAATTAGGAAAAACAAAAACCATGTTTCAGAGAAATGAAACCTGCAATCAAACATTCACAAAGAAAGAAAAATGTTTTTGGTTTCTTATAAATACGACGGTAGCTTATTATTCACGTCGTGTGAATATACATAACACGACGTTATATTAATATTTACGCCGTGTTAATATGAATATCACGACGTCGTGTAAATATCGACGTAATAAGTTCTTATTACGTCTTATTTAATATTTTTTCGTCGTTGTTTAAACATTTATATTGTTCTTCTTTAATCATTTATTACGTCTGATGTTATGTTATTACGTCGTGTAAAATCTTATCATACGTCGTAGTTTATAAATAACCGTCGTTTGTGTTCTAATTTTTTTCACGAAATATTTTCACTTGCAGGTTTGTTTATTCTGTAACCATGGTTTCTCAAGACCAAAGTAAGTACTCTGGCTCCAAAAAAAATGGAGGTAAGGAGCTTGGAATGGTAACTCCTCAAGACAAGCCCTTGAAGAAGATGAAGTTTGTTTCATCTGTTGAGAAAGAACCAAGCAGCACGACAACAATTTCTGAGGATTCAAAGTCAGGTCGAGGTATGAGCACAATGCCTCGTGTTGTGAAGAGAAAATTGCAGAAAATCAAGCCAGTTGTTGAGTACAATAAAAGGGGGAAAGGATGTGGCCCTGCACATACTGAGATGCAGTCCTACATTGGTGTGTTGGCACGCTCCAGAGTCCCACTTGTGGACAAGAAATGGGCTGACATCCCCAATGATATAAAGGAGCAGATTTGGGAAGCCGTTGACATGGCTTTTGTGGTAGGTCAAGGGGGCAAGACCTCGGTGTTATCTTCTGCTGCCAAGAAATGGAAGGATTTCAAGTCTACACTGACGAGGCATTATATCCTTCCATACATCAATGAGAGGGAGAAATTAAGCCAACCCCCTGCAGTATATAAATTCATAGAGAAAGCAGAATGGGATGCCTTTGTAGCTTCAAGGTTATCCAAAGACTTTGAGTCTGTGCATTCTCAACATGCACAGATTAGGGAGAAACTTGAGTACAATCATCGATTGTCTCGAAAAGGATATGCTGGTTTGGAGGATCAATTGGAGGAAACCATGCCTGGGGTAGAAATTGATCGATCTACCTTATGGAAGAAAGCTAGACAGGACAAACTTGGTAACATCCCGGATCCAAAGGTGGCAGAGAAAGCAAAATTAATTGTAAGCCTACACACTCTGTTTTAAATTTTTATATTACTGTGTAGAATTCTTACTACGTCTTATATTATATTTTTCCGTCGTGTGAATGATTTTACTACGTCGAAATATTTTAAAAACGTCGTGAAAGATATAAATCTGGAATCACAACTCTGTTTTCTGTAATTATAGCATAAGACGTCGGTGGTTAATGTTTTCCGTCGTGTTAATGTTATTACTACGTCGAAATGTTTTCAAAAACGTCGTGAAATATCTAAATCTGAAATCACAACTCTGTTTTCTGTAATTACAGCATAAGACGTCGGTGGTTTATTTATTGCGTCGTTTTAAGAAACTAACCACGTCGGTTTTAATTAACGTCGTTATAAAGATATTATAACGTCGATTTCTATATTGGTCCGTCGTGTGAAATTATATAATGCGTCGTTTGTTTATAAATAACCGTCGTGTATTTTCTTGTGCTGACTTTTTTTTTGTCTTTGTTTTAGGATGACTTGCAAAAACAAGTGGCTGAAGGCAGTCTGAGTATAACTGGCAGTAATGATGTGTTGACCATGGCTTTGGGTCCCGAGCATCCAGGGAGAGTAAGAGGGGTAGGTGCTGGGATTTCCCCTAGGCAATTCTTCAATTTACCTAGACCACAAAGGGTGAAGTTTGCTGATCAATTGAAGGAAAGTGTAAGAATTGTCCTTCAAGAAGAGACTAAGAAGATGGAAGCTAGAACCAAACAATTAGTAGAGGCTGAGAGGGAACATTTACTAAGTCAGCTTTCCCACCTCATCCCCAATTTTGATCCAAGCATGCTTAAACCGAAAACAAGTCCCATGAATCCAATGTCTGATAAAGCAAGCTGTTCTGGGGCTGAAGTGAGATCCCTACATTTAGAGGATGATACTGCCAGAAATGGGGAACAGCAAGAACAAACGGTAACATAACTGAACTTTGAATTCCCTGTTTTTTTTTAACATTAGACGTCGTTATTATGAATAAACCCGTCGTTTTAAAACCATACCACGACGATTTTATAAATAACCCGTCGTGTTTATTTAAATACCACGTCGTATTTAGTTTACTTGTTTTACACGCCATTAGACGTCGTACTTTGTGGCTTTTAGACGACGGTTTTTGTCCTCAACGACGTGATATAAAATTACCACGACGTTTATTATTTACCATCGTTTAATAATTTTAAGACGTCCATAATTCTTACATACCGTCTTATGTTATGCCTTACCACGACGTTTTGGTTTAATTTTTTTACTCTCTGTACAATCTGTCTTATATATATATTTCTTTATTATTTAAAACAGAAATCTGGGGCTTTAGATAATCAAGATGAAGAGAAGAAAGAAGAAAATAAAGATGAACAGAAGATGGGAGAAACAATTGATGAAGGGAAGAAGGAAGAAGAAAAAGAGAATAAAGATGAAGGCAAAGAGGAAGACACAAATGTTGAAGAGAAGAAAGAAGAAAAACAAGATGAAGAAAAGCATGACGAGGAGGTATATTCTCATAACTTTGCCTTTTTAATTTGTTTTTCACATTTCAGACGTCAATATTTTTCTTTAAACCGTCGTTTGTTTTAACATTAGACGTCGGAATTTATTTTCTACGACGTAATAAATAATCTAAAACGACGGTATTTAATTACCGTCGTTTAAATTATAATCAGACGACGTTGTTTAATTTAAGCCGTCGTTTTTAATGAATTACCACAACAATTTATTTTGCTTTATTTCTTTAAACAGGGTGATGAAGTACTCGATTATTCAAATGTGGAGGTGCCATCTTCCTTACAATCCCTTTGTGGTTATGTGGAAACTACACTAAAGCCACAGGGGAAGATCATGACCTTCAACATTGAGAAGGAGGTGTTTGGTGCAGATCGAAGTACCTTCGTCTTGCATGAAGATATTACACAATTTGCAGGCATGGAAGAAATTGGGGCTACTGTGGTTGCAGTATATATGAGGTTTGTCCTAATCAAATATCAAACATTATATCATAAGACGTCGGTTGTTTAATTATTGCGTCGTTTTAAATCACTAACCACGTCGTTCTTTTTTACCGTCGTGATAAATTAGTTATCACGTCTGTTTCTATTTCAGTTCGTCGTGTGAAATTATATAATACGTCGTTTGTGTATAAATAACCGTCGTTTGTTTTATATATTTAGGTGCTTATATGATCTTTTGAGAGAAGCAAATATGTGCAGCATGGTTGGCTTTATCGACCCTGCTCAAGTTAGTGCCAACGCTGGGTCACTAACTGACAGATCACGAATTGTAGCCAGTCGACTTCAGAAAACAGATGGTGAACAGATTTTCATGATGCCTTACAATCCAGGGTTAGTCTCCTTAAATGGATTTTGTTTGTATGATTTTCACTTATAAAACTGTTTAACTAATTCTGTGTCGTTTGAAACATCTAACCACGTCGGTTATTTATTTATACCATCGTTTGAAACAACTAACCACGTCGGTAGTTAATTCTCGTCGTGATAAATTTATAATCACGTCGATGATTAAGTTCTTACGTCGTGTGAAACTATATAATACGTCGGTTTTTATAAATAACCGTCGTTTTTTATTTTATTTTTGTGCAGCCGTCATTGGGTCTTGCTGATTGTGAGGGCAAAGAGGGAAACCGTCTATTTTCTGGATCCTCTGCCTGGAAATCGTGTGGTGGATGAGGAGGGCAAAAACATCGTGAACAGTGCTTTAAAAATTTATAATTCCCACATAGGCAGACCAGGCCGTAAAGCACCAATTTGGAAAACTCTGCCAGGCACACCAAAGCAACCCAGCAGTGTCGAATGCGGGTATTATGTCATGCGCTTCATGAGGGACATCATCATGGATCCTTCCTTGGAGTTTGAGAAGAAGGTAAGAAAAAAATTTTCAGAAACATTTTATTTGGTTTTTGTATTATCAACGACGGTCATTTAAAATTACCGTCGTTGAATCGATAGACTACGTCGGTTATAAAAAAAAACGTCGTCTGTGACTGAATTTCTTTTTATTTTGTAAAGCTTAATAATCGTTGTTTATGGATTGCAGTTTGCCAAGGGAAAAGATCAAGCGCCATACCCCCAAGCAGCCATTGATGAAGTCAGGAAAGAATGGGCAGAGTTTGTTTGCCTTCATATGGATTAGAGGATTTTTGGAACACTTGATATTTTTATATGTACTAATTTTGTCTATAATATATAATGTACAAATTTTGTCTATAATATACATCCTTTTTTTCCCTGAAAATTTGCAGAGGTTTTCATATTATAAAAGAAAAAACAATTTGCTGAGGTTTTCATATTATAAAAGAAAAAACAATTTGCTGAGGTTTTCATATTTTACACATATATAATTTATGGTTTTAAAGTTTAGGGTATTACTTTTAACGACGGTGATTGAGTCGTGGAATATTGAGTTTACGTCGTATGGTGAAAAATCCGACGTGGTTTCTTTTTTAAACGACGTTTTGTTTACCTGTTAGTCGTTTATTATTGTTTACAACGTCGTTAGTTACTTAACCCCGCCGTGGTTTGTTGTTGATATAAGAATATTTTATTATTTTTAATTCAAAATTTTAAAAATAAATTTAAAATAAATTCAAAAAATTCAACTTCAACTCCTATGAAGTCATTGATATATTTTCTTCCCCCTAAACCCCAAAAAAATGCAGTTTGTGTAATGAAAGTTTAAAATGACCAACCAAAATAAAATTGTTTTTATGAGTCATAGCATCACTTATATAGTTTGATGGTTTAGGGTTTAGGTTTTAGGGTTTGGGGTTTAGGGTTGTTATTTATTAGGGTTTATGGATAAAGTATAATTTTTGGGGTTTAGGGTTTATGCTTGTTATTTATTAGGATGTAAAACCATAAACAATTTTATAAAATTAAATTTTACAAATATATAATTTATGGTTTTAAAGTTTAGGGTATTACTTTTAACGACGGTGATTGAGTCGTGGAATATTGAGTTTACGTCGTATGGTGAAAAATCCGACGTGGTTTCTTTTTTAAACGAGTTTTGTTTACCTGTTAGTCGTTTATTATTGTTTTACAACGTCGTTAGTTACTTAACCCCGCCGTGGTTTGTTGTTGATATAAGAATATTTTATTATTTTTAATTCAAAATTTTAAAAATAAATTTAAAATAAATTCAAAAAATTCAACTTCAACTCCTATGAAGTCATTGATATATTTTCTTCCCCCTAAACCCCAAAAAAATGCAGTTTGTGTATGAAAGTTTAAAATGACCAACCAAAATAAAATTGTTTTTATGAGTCATAGCATCACTTATATAGTTTGATGGTTTAGGGTTTAGGGTTTAGGGTTTGGGGTTTAGGGTTGTTATTTATTAGGGTTTATGGATAAAGTATAATTTTTGGGGTTTAGGGTTTATGCTTGTTATTTATTAGGATGTAAAACCATAAACAATTTTATAAAATTAAATTTTACAAATATATAATTTATGGTTTTAAAGTTTAGGGTATTACTTTTAACGACGGTGATTGAGTCGTGGAATATTGAGTTTACGTGTATGGTGAAAAATCCGACGTGGTTTCTTTTTTAAACGACGTTTTGTTTACCTGTTAGTCGTTTATTATTGTTTACAACGTCGTTAGTTACTTAACCCCGCCGTGGTTTGTTGTTGATATAAGAATATTTTATTATTTTTAATTCAAAATTTTAAAAATAAATTTAAAATAAATTCAAAAAATTCAACTTCAACTCCTATGAAGTCATTGATATATTTTCTTCCCCCTAAACCCCAAAAAAATGCAGTTTGTGTAATGAAAGTTTAAAATGACCAACCAAAATAAAATTGTTTTTATGAGTCATAGCATCACTTATATAGTTTGATGGTTTAGGGTTTAGGTTTTAGGGTTTGGGGTTTAGGGTTGTTATTTATTAGGGTTTATGGATAAAGTATAATTTTTGGGGTTTAGGGTTTATGCTTGTTATTTATTAGGATGTAAAACCATAAACAATTTTATAAAATTAAATTTTACAAATATATAATTTATGGTTTTAAAGTTTAGGGTATTACTTTTAACGACGGTGATTGAGTCGTGGAATATTGAGTTTACGTCGTATGGTGAAAAATACGACGTGGTTTCTTTTTTAAACGACGTTTTGTTTACCTGTTAGTCGTTTATTATTGTTTACAACGTCGTTAGTTACTTAACCCCGCCGTGGTTTGTTGTTGATATAAGAATATTTTATTATTTTTAATTCAAAATTTTAAAAATAAATTTAAAATAAATTCAAAAAATTCAACTTCAACTCCTATGAAGTCATTGATATATTTTCTTCCCCCTAAACCCCAAAAAAATGCAGTTTGTGTAATGAAAGTTTAAAATGACCAACCAAAATAAAATTGTTTTTATGAGTCATAGCATCACTTATATAGTTTGATGGTTTAGGGTTTAGGGTTTTAGGGTTTGGGGTTTAGGGTTGTTATTTATTAGGGTTTATGGATAAAGTATAATTTTGGGGTTTAGGGTTTATGCTTGTTATTTATTAGGATGTAAAACCATAAACAATTTTATAAATTAATTTTACAAATATATAATTTATGGTTTTAAAGTTTAGGGTATTACTTTTAACGACGGTGATTGAGTCGTGGAATATTGAGTTTACGTCGTATGGTGAAAAATACGACGTGGTTTCTTTTTTAAACGACGTTTTGTTTACCTGTTAGTCGTTTATTATTGTTTACAACGTCGTTAGTTACTTAACCCCGCCGTGGTTTGTTGTTGATATAAGAATATTTTATTATTTTTAATTCAAAATTTTAAAAATAAATTTAAAATAAATTCAAAAAATTCAACTTCAACTCCTATGAAGTCATTGATATATTTTCTTCCCCCTAAACCCCAAAAAAATGCAGTTTGTGTAATGAAAGTTTAAAATGACCAACCAAAATAAAATTGTTTTTATGAGTCATAGCATCACTTATATAGTTTGATGGTTTAGGGTTTAGGTTTTAGGGTTTGGGGTTTAGGGTTGTTATTTATTAGGGTTTATGGATAAAGTATAATTTTTGGGGTTTAGGGTTTATGCTTGTTATTTATTAGGATGTAAAACCATAAACAATTTTATAAATTAAATTTTACAAATATAATTTATGGTTTTAAAGTTTAGGGTATTACTTTTAACGACGGTGATTGAGTCGTGGAATATTGAGTTTACGTCGTATGGTGAAAAATCCGACGTGGTTTCTTTTTTAAACGACGTTTTGTTTACCTGTTAGTCGTTTATTATTGTTTACAACGTCGTTAGTTACTTAACCCCGCCGTGGTTTGTTGTTGATATAAGAATATTTTATTATTTTTAATTCAAAATTTTAAAAATAAATTTAAAATAAATTCAAAAAATTCAACTTCAACTCCTATGAAGTCATTGATATATTTTCTTCCCCCTAAACCCCAAAAAAATGCAGTTTGTGTAATGAAAGTTTAAAATGACCAACCAAAATAAAATTGTTTTTATGAGTCATAGCATCACTTATATAGTTTGATGGTTTAGGGTTTAGGTTTTAGGGTTTGGGGTTTAGGGTTGTTATTTATTAGGGTTTATGGATAAAGTATAATTTTTGGGGTTTAGGGTTTATGCTTGTTATTTATTAGGATGTAAAACCATAAACAATTTTATAAAATTAAATTTTACAAATATATAATTTATGGTTTTAAAGTTTAGGGTATTACTTTTAACGACGGTGATTGAGTCGTGGAATATTGAGTTTACGTCGTATGGTGAAAAATCCGACGTGGTTTCTTTTTTAAACGACGTTTTGTTTACCTGTTAGTCGTTTATTATTTTTTACAACGTCGTTAGTTACTTAACCCCGCCGTGGTTTGTTGTTGATATAAGAATATTTTATTATTTTTAATTCAAAATTTTAAAAATAAATTTAAAATAAATTCAAAAAATTCAACTTCAACTCCTATGAAGTCATTGATATATTTTCTTCCCCCTAAACCCCAAAAAAATGCAGTTTGTGTAATGAAAGTTTAAAATGACCAACCAAAATAAAATTGTTTTTATGAGTCATAGCATCACTTATATAGTTTGATGGTTTAGGGTTTAGGGTTTAGGGTTTGGGGTTTAGGGTTGTTATTTATTAGGGTTTATGGATAAAGTATAATTTTTGGGGTTTAGGGTTTATGCTTGTTATTTATTAGGATGTAAAACCATAAACAATTTTATAAAATTAAATTTTACACATATATAATTTATGGTTTTAAAGTTTAGGGTATTACTTTTAACGACGGTGATTGAGTCGTGGAATATTGAGTTTACGTCGTATGGTGAAAAATCCGACGTGGTTTCTTTTTTAAACGACGTTTTGTTTACCTGTTAGTCGTTTATTATTGTTTACAACGTCGTTAGTTACTTAACCCCGCCGTGGTTTTTCATAGTTTTAACGCCTTTTTGATTTTGCGTGGTACATAGTTTTACCACGACGTCCTTAATGTAATAAGCGTCATCTTTAATGTTAAATTTTAACGACGCTTGTATTTTCGGTCGATGTTTTAAAAAGCGCGCTTTCTTAAAATATTCGCGGGACCTAAAATTTTCAGATTTGGCTCTTATTTTTATACTTCTAACCCTGAACCCTAAAATTTTCTGATTTCGCGCAACATAACATTTCGCTCTCTCACTTCATCTCTAATTCAAAGTTGGGCCAGGCTGTGTCAAATCCAATTTGGTCATAATCTGTGAGCTCTGCCAACCTGTAAGTACAAACCCTCTCTTCCCCTTGTAAATTCATTGAATGATATATTACGTGTTTTGTTAAAGGGTTTTAGGTATATGTTTTGCGATCTGTTAATAATGTTGTTGGAGGTATGGGTTCATGGATTTTCTGTTTAATGTTTTCTTGATCACTCTCTGTTATGTTGAATATGGAATGGATTTCATTTTGTCGGATCTTTTAATCACTCTCTGTTATGTTGAATTGGGAATGGATTTATTGTTTTCATGCTTAGTATATGTTGGTTTCATGTATATGTTGGTTTCTTGCTTGGTTTCATGTCTATGTTGTGTTCTTAATAGGGTTTTGGGATCTTGAAAATAAACTGGATATCGACGCGTTTTCAGGCATACGACGACGGTTTTTACTTTAAACCGTCGTTTTTATTACTTATACACGACGGTGTTATTTAACTACCGTCGTGGTTACAATTAGACGACGTAAAATCCGTCGTCTATATATGTCAAATACGTCTGTTTTTGTTTAAAAACCGTCGTCTCTGTTGTATATTACTTGCTATTAGACTTTATGTAATCTGCTATAGTGATGGTCATTGCTTGTCTTTTCACTTTATTATATATAATAGGGTATAGTGTCGGAGATGGATAAGTCATGGATGCACTCGGATAGAAGATCGAAGGCATATGAGTTAGGGGTGGAAGCATTTTTGAACTTTTCTGTAGAAAATCTTCTAACTACCACACATATCCGTTGTCCATGTGTTAAATGTGTTAATTTGAAATTGTTTGGGGTTGGAATTATAAGGGATCACTTATACTTTAATGGAGTTGACCAAAGCTATAAGAATTGGACATTTCACGGAGAACCTTGGGAAGCAGCTACTAATGCTAGTAGAAATGTTGAAGAAGATGATGACCATAGTAGGTACAGTTTTGTGTCTGAAGAAATAGAGATGGATGATAATGATTTTGGTGATTTTGGATCTGATCCTTATGAGTTTGCCAATGTGATTGGGGATGGAGATCAACCATTGTACCCTGGTTGTAGAAAGTACACGAAGTTATCGGCATTAGTGAAGTTGTATAATTTGAAGGCAAAATATGGGATGAGTGATGTCTGTTTTACAGAATTATTGATACTTCAAGGCGATTTGCTTCCAGACGGAAATACAATACCGGCCTCTATGTATGAGGCAAAAAAGACTTTGTGTGCATTGGGGCTGAGTTATGAGAAAATGCACGCATGCCCCAATGATTGCATCTTGTATAGGAAGGAGTATGAGGATTTAACTCATTGTCCTAATTGTGGTATCTCAAGGTGGAAGGAAGGCAAAGATTCAATCTTGAAAGAGGGTGTGCCAGCGAAGGTGGTGTGGTATTTTCCTCCAATTCCAAGGTTTAAAAGGATGTTTCGATCACATGAGACCGCTAAGAGTTTGACTTGGCATGCTGCTAGAAAATCAATTGACGGTTATATGTCTCATCCAGCGGATTCCCCGTCTTGGAAACTTCTTGATGATAAATGGCCCGAGTTTGGTAATGAGCCGAGAAACTTGAGATTGGCTCTTTCATCTGATGGATTCAATCCCCACAGTTCTCTAAGTAGCAGATATAGTTGCTGGCCAGTTATCTTAGTTACATATAATCTCCCTCCATGGCTGTGCATGAAACGAAAGTTCATGATGTTGACCTTATTGATTTCCGGTCCTAAACAGCCCGGAAATGATATAGACGTCTACTTGGAGCCTTTGATTGATGATTTAAAATCTTTGTGGGATGGGATTGGAGGAGTGTATGATGCACATAATGGAGAATACTTTACACTCAGAGCTGCATTAATGTGGACAATTAATGATTTCCCCGCCTATGGAAACTTATCTGGTTGTGTTGTTAAAGGATATAAAGCTTGTCCAATATGCGGCGATGATACACCTAGTCACAGGTTGAAAAATGGCCACAAAATTTGTTACATTGGGCATAGAAAATGGTTACCGATCAATCATCCATATAGGAGGCAACGTGCAGCTTTTAATGGGAAACCTGAATATGGCACGCCTCCTGAGCCATTAACCGGAGAAGAAGTGCTGCATATGGTTGAAGATGGTGACAGAGTTTGTTGGAAGAAGAAATCAATATTCTTTGATCTCGAGTATTGGAAATACCTTCCTGTGAGGCATGTCCTAGATGTTATGCACATTGAGAAGAACGTTTGCGATAGTATCATTGGTACATTGCTGGAGATCCCTGGAAAAAATAAAGATGGGATTGCTGCTCGATTAGATTTATTGAACATGGGGGTCAAAACTGATTTGCAACCCGAGTATGGAGAAAGACGTACTCGTTTGCCTCCCGGGCCTTGGAATTTGTCAAGAGCAGAGAAGAGAGAGGTTTGCAATTCTTTCTATGGTATGAAGGTCCCTGAAGGTTATTCTTCAAATATAAAAAATCTTGTATCTTTACAAGATTCAAGACTTCTTGGCCTTAAATCACATGATTGTCATACCTTAATGCAACAATTGCTCCCTGTGGCAATTCGTTCTGTTTTGGAGAAGCCTGCAAGGTATGCAATAACTCGTTTGTGCTTCTTCTTCAATGCTATATGTGCAAAGACTGTTGATGTTTCCAAGCTAGATAAGTTGGAAGAAGATGTAGTAGTTACTTTGTGTTTGCTTGAGAAGTACTTTCCCCCTTCATTCTTTGATATCATGGTTCATCTAGTAGTACATCTTGTCAGAGAAGTTCGTCTGTGTGGGCCAGTATATTTTAGATGGATGTATCCGTTTGAAAGATATATGAAAGTGCTAAAGGGGTATGTTCAGAATCGTACTCGTCCCGAAGGTTGCATTGCTGAGCGGTATATAGCTGAAGAAGCTGTAGAGTTTTGTACCGAGCATTTATCTGATGTTAGTACAGTTGGAGTGCCTTCAAGCCAAAAGATGGGAGTTTCAAAGCCATTATCAGGTTGCACAGTGAGCGTAGTTGATCGGGACCTGTTGAACCAAGCACATCTATATGTCTTGGAGAATACGGAGGAAGTCCTACCTTATATCGAGTACGTATGAGTTTTATTCTTTAAGTTTCCATTTTAAATTATTTCTTATGTTTATCTTATATGTTTGGGATCGTAATACTTGAATTTTGTGTGTCATGTAGGCAACATATGATCCACATCCAGACCGCTTATCCAAAATTTAGAAAGAGAACAAAGTGGCTGCAGGATAAGCACAATAGCACTTTCATTCAATGGCTACGCTTCAAGGTATATGTTATTGAATAACATATTGGACTTTTAATTTTCTTCTTCCTGTGTTAGATTGAATTAAGTTATGATTAATTTGCAGGTTCAAAGTGAACTTAATGAGGAAGACAATCATGGCGTATCAGAAAATTTAAGGTGGCTAGCAGCTGGTCCAAACATGGCAGTGCCATTATATAGGAGCTATCTCATTAAAGGTATTAAATTCAACATCAAGGCACAAGATGATGTGCGGACAACTCAAAATAGTGGAGTTTATTTACTTGCACATACTATGCAAGTTGCTAGTGCCAAGGATAAAAACCCAATTATCTCAAATATGGGTTTCTATGGTGTCATTCAAGAAATTTGGGACCTTGACTACCAAAAGTTTACAATCCCAGTCTTTAGGTGTGATTGGATTGATAATACTTCTGGTCTTGTAGTGGACGAACTTGGATTTACCCTTGTAGATTTGAGTAAAATTGGACATAGGAATGACCAATTTGTTTTGGCTTCTCAAGTCAAACAAGTATTTTTTGTTGACGACCCGATGCATCGTGGTTGGTCGGTAGTGTTATCAATGCCTAATAGAGAATATAATGATGTTATTGGTGATGATGTCTTAGGTGATGTGAGAATTGAGTGTGAGCCATTTACTAGGGGGATGCCAAATGTTGACACATTTGATGAAGTGGTGGTTGAGTTAGGGAGTCAAAATATTCGAGATGGGTGTGAAGATATATGGGTTGAATGATGCTTTATGTAATTGGCAGTGTATGACATTAATTTTGTAATATATTGTAATGTGATTTCTTCACTTTCATTATACAGGTTTTGGCCACAAAACAATCAGTACAAAAATTACTGGTTCCAGATTACAAACACGACGGTTTTGATAAAGAACCGCCATGTAATTCAACATAACACGTCTCCAATCCCATAACACCGACGTCTAAAAGACGAGAACTTTAACCTGAACGTTACAAAAGACGACGTCGTCATGAATTTACCACGTCGCATGTTCTTTCATAAACGAAGTGGAAAAGGATGAATTCACGACGGTATTTGAAATCCATTAAATTTGTCGACGTTAAGATTTATGAATTAGACGACGTTAATTTTTTTAATGAAGACGTATAAATTATTAAACACGACGGTCTTTTTCATGGTACCGACGTTGTATATAAACGACAACGTCGTCCTCATAAATTACTGTGTCGTAATTAATGACCCCATCATTTTTTCCACGTCGTTTATTTTCAAAATATGACGCATAAATTCTGTAATACGGCTCTCATTTATTTGGAACCGACGTTGTTTATTCATTTCAACGTCGTCTCAGTAAATACATACGTCGTAATTAATGAACCTGACATCTATTTCCACGTCATAATTCGTAGAAAAATCGAAGTGGAAAATTTATTTTACGACGGTATTTGAAGTCCATTAAACTTGTCGACGTTAAGATATATGCATTAGACGACGTCAATTTTTTAAATGAAGACGTATAAATTATTAAACACGACGGTCTTTTTCATGGTACCGACGTTGTATATAGACGACAACGTCGTCCTTATAAATTACTGTGTCGTAATTAATGACCCCATCATTTTTTCCACGTCGTTTATTTTCAAAATATGACGTATAAATTCTGTAATACGGCTCTCATTTATTTGAAACCGACGTTATTTATCAATTCAACGTCGTCTCTGTAAATACATGCGTCGTAAGTAATGACCCTGAGATCTATTTCCACGTCATAATTCATAGAAAAATCGAAGTGGAAAATTTATTTTACGACGGTTGTGGGAAATGTTGTGACGTAGTAGGTGTCAATAACGTCGTCTATTATTATTGTAAAGACGTCGTATTTATATTTGTCGTTAAATATTTATTTAACGGCGTCAAGTTTAAGTTCTCGTCGTTGTATGTTTATCTTGCGGCCATGTTCTGTTAATATATGTCATCTGTTTCCTTTTTAACGACGTTTTTTTGTTGGAGTTGGTCGTCTATTCTCATCCTCGACCCTTTTTTTTATGTCTTTTTGCAGCACAAAGACGTCGGTTTTTATTTTTTGATGACGTTTTTTGTTTTAACAACGACGGTTATTCACCGTCGTGGTTTGGTTATGGAAAAGATGTCGGTGGATTCCACGACCATTTGAAAACATAATACACGACGGTGATTTACCGTCGTGTTTTTCCTTTTTTGTAGTAGTGTTTGAGTGTTATAATCCCACTACCATACGGTTTTACTAATCCACGATTATAATATGGATAAATGATAAGTTGAAACTTTCTAAAAAGCATCGTATAACATGAATTTTGTTATTGTTTTGGATTTTATTCTCCTTTTTTCTTCAGAAAGTTTAACACATGGATTAGTTCTAAGAATCACAAAGATTATAAATAAACAATGGAGCAATACAATATATATATATATATATATAGTAAAAATCATTCTTATTAAGAGATTGATCTACAAAACAATGCATATTATTGAAATATTTTGTTCATCTATACATATAAAGCAAAAGGCAGAGAATGGTGAAACATTCAAAATACCAAAAAATGCCCTTGGTTAATTCAAATATTAGAATTTAAATATTAATTAAATGAGGATAATATGGTAAATTCACATTTTTAATATTAAAAAAATTAAAATTAAAAAAAAAGATAATAGGTCTTACTTTTATGGAATATAACTACCTATGATATCTATTCTTAATTTTTAAAATAAAATAAAAAGGAAAAAAGAAAACCATTGGCACATGCTCACACATGTGCCAAGGGGCTAGTCATTTCTTAAAGAAAAATTACAGAGCCACTTGTGGATGAAATTTATTTATTTGGTGGCAGCGTTGCAACATGGGGCATCAATCAAGGCATGTGCATTTTCCATCTAGAAAAATTACTGTTCTCGAAACACAGATGCTCTAACATCATCGCAATTAATCAACGGATCCAAAGCGTGTGTGGTACTCTTTTGCAAGAAAAGCGGTTTGGCTTTGACTTTGACGATCAAAATCAATTGGATCCAAGCAAGTGCATTTGTGGTCAATGCAAATAACTCTTCTTGAAACACATGAAGCTTTGTCGCAGTCCTTGCTAGTAGAACATTGTTGTGCTTCTGCTCTTATTGAGAATAATACTATAACTGCAAATTAACAATGTTTTTAAAATAAATAAAATTTTATTATTGGCCGTTATTTAAATCTAATACAAGTACTTTATTACTAGTTAATTTGAATAATTAATTATATGGGAGAATTGAAATAGTGAGAAAACTTACAAGCTGCAATGAACAAGAGGACGACCCGGATAGTTTTATTAGATGTAGCATCTTCATGTTTTTATGATTTGTGGGGCACTTGTGCTAAAGTTGAATTTCAAGGTTTGTTTGCATTATACTAAATGAACTCTGTTGGGCCATATTATAGGGGTTGCATGTCAGGTTTGTGAGCCCCTCAAAATTTGTGACTTTTCTTTCATGATTTCCTCTCTTGTCTTTTTGTGTTTTGTTTAGAAAACCTGTCTTCCTTGACACTTGCGGGGGATTGTACAAAAACTTGTACATTTGTAATCCAAAGAAAAGGCGTTTCTATTTTGTACGTCTTATACATGTGAACCCTTGTACTCACGAGGCTGCAGTTGTTTTTCCTTTTTGTCAGAAAGAGTTTCGGTGCCATCGAATTATTGGTAAAGCCTTTTGTCATCAGTTTTGACTTTTGGGTTGGCTGAGCCACTCTCTATACTGTTTCCCAAGCTGATTCCATACCTATCCCTCCGTCCTTTATGTCTTCCACGTATGGCATGGTTATTCCACACAGACAGCTTTCTATTTTATATTTCCAAAGCTGAGTGCTCCTCTTCAAGTCAGTTTTGTTGACTACTTCGAAGTTTCCATTCGTCTTTTGACAAGAGTGTCTTCATGATACTTGTTCCTAACGTCAAAATCTCTAACATATTCAAATTTCATAGCCATGGGACTTCTGTAGCCATCTGAAATCATGTTCAAGGTGAGACTGTACATTCTGCTCAAGAGTACTCCCACTCACTCTTGCATGTCGTTTTACCTTGCTCAGATGTTAGGCTTCCTTCATGAAAATTGTTCGTCACTGTGTGCTCTACAACACCTCCAAATTTGGTGACTATCCAGCTCTTGTAGCCTTCTCGGAATTAGTAAGACTGAAGCAACATCTTTCCTTGCTTCCTCCTCATTCCTTGTATCTACTTTTCTGTGTTGTTAATTTGGATACTATGAACACTTCTCACAGTTCCAGTTCGTAGTCAAGATTTATTCTCTCAACTGTACCATGGTCCATTCCCTCTTTAGAAATCAATCATGGACTCTTGCTTTGTTCACAGACTTTTAATGTTCAAAGTTCTTCAAACTGTGCAAAACTGGGCAGACCACTTCGTGGCTTGACATCCCTAATTTCTAGAGCTCCCTCAGTAGAAAAATCTTCTCCTTGAAAGTTGTTGCTTTGCTCATCTACTATAACATATAAAAATTCAACATAATCGAATCACCACAGCTTTGGGTAAATCTGGATGACGCACGTGAGACCAACACGTTCAACTTGTAAGGACTGCTTGCTGGCCTTGACCCTTATCATGTTCTTAGCTCTTTTATTGAAAAAGTGACACTTGGGATTATGTTTAACATCATCAACTGAATCCGACTCGTCAACATAGGCGGAACCAAGTTAATGACTAAGATTGACTGTAGCCTTGGGATGTTTTTGGGTGGAAAACAAAAACTTGCATTACTGACAGTCCGACCCTGTATTCCCCCCTTAAAATTCGTGACAAATCCTGCTTCCCGTCCGACATCCACCTGATGCTGAACCCACTTGCTAAGAAGCCCCTTACCCTTAATTTAAACTGATAGATAGTTTGACTTTTGCCGAAATTTCGACTGAGTCTCTCCTGTAATTGTAACATTTCCCAAATTACAGTACCTGCAAACAAGTACAAAAGTAGCCCAAATTGCAGCAAGCACAAGGTCAAGGCACACATAATAGTTAAGACTATTGAAATGGGCTTCACACCCTCTACCCAAACTCAAAACAAGCAAGCAAAGTAACTAAAGATTAAGTTTACAACCCATAAATAAATAAATAAAGGTAAAGAGTGATAGTAGAACATTCCTACGAAGCGGACAACGATGATGCCTCGACGTGGTGGTCTTGACCTTAGATATCTAGAACCTCGGGGGCGCAAAACAAAAATATGATTGGATGAAAACAAGCGTTAAACATAATTTATATTCAACATAAATAACCTCCTCCGTTTAGAAAATAATGCCAAAGCACTATGCAACAAATCCTTTGTATATGTACATATATAACATTTGATACTTGAAAATAATTCATTTCAGTATACTTATATCAAGATATACGATAAGGAAAACTATTTAATTAATACTCCTCAAATTCTTGGAAAAACATAAACTTATTCATTTAATCCTTATGGTAAAACTGTATATTTCAAACCACCAAAATAAATCCGTTAATATAATATATAATGATCAAAACCCAAAAATCCTTTTTCCGTAACCATACCCTTGCAAAAATACAATATGCCTAGTAATTCCCAAATATCCAATCTCAATTCCCAACTTCATTCAAATGTTGATACCTGTGCAAAATATTCTCATTGTATATGCTCAAGAAACCTCATCCTGGAAATAAAACCACACATATACCGTATAGATATACATATATAGATATACATATACACATGCACACACAATCACCATAACCATCAATAAGTACCGAGGAAATAATCCAACTGGGGGATTGTTTTGACTAGACCACAAGATAGCAACATTTACCCTGTGACTAGAGATGAGTTGTCCAATCAGGGGACTACCGTTCCATAGCACACATATGGAATTCGAGCATTGCACTTGCGGCTGAACCAAACCAAGTCCTACGGGCGCAGACTGCTTGTCAAGGGCCTACAGCACACCCGACCAAGGGTGCCCGAATCTCATCCCACATGTTGCCATCCATCATCTCACATGTGGCCCACACGCCGACATCCATCATAGCATATGTGGTAAAGTATCAGTATCCACCCACACACTGACATCCATCATTGCATGTGTGGTAAAGTATCAATATCTGCCCACACACCGGCATCCATCATTGCACATGTGGATAAAGTATCATATCTGCCCACATGTCGGCATCCATCATCGCACGTGTGGGTAAAGTATCAATATCCAAAGGAGGTACATATAATAATGGTGTGTAACCAATAGTCAAAATTTGAAGTTCACTTCCACAAGCCAATATATAATATAATACACTCTCCCAAAATCCATTTTCCAATAATCACATCCGAAATCAAATTCTCAAATTTGCAATATGCAAATCCAAACCCATCCCGATAAAATCACAATTTAAACAATAATATTCAATATACAAAATTCATAACTTAATATATATAACCAACTACGAAAATCCCATATAAACTCATTAACCCAAGATGAATCAATTTCCGATCAAATGACATTTATGCAAGCATTCCATATTTGAAAAAAAATAATAAAAAAAAGGAGGAAAAAGCAATGCATATTTAAAAACAAATGTCCACTCACTACAAGTCCAACACTGCTCAATCCTGAGAGGGCTCCTCCTCTAGAATACGCGAAGCATGGGTACCTATTCGAGAGAATAAGTAGATTTAATTAATAAACTTACCCAACTATGAACTTTAACTCAAAACTCTAGTTCCCGGGTCTCAAAATATGCACAGTCTTTAAAAAGGTTGATAGGGTCATTCTAGTACTTCTCGACAAATGAGACGGTCCCCGGAAAACTCATGGTCAACCGAGTAGTCAAACTTTTCATATGGTCAACCGGGCCTATGGGGCCCACAACCTCTGATTTCCGATTTGAAAGTTCTTATAGGTCCAACAAAGTTTACCGAATGAAGGTTTAAGCCAATCGCACGATTAGACGACAATTGATTCGCCTAACCTTAGAATCATTGACTCGAAGTGGGACTTCAATTCTCGATCCACAAGTTCCTACGTGGTCCTAGAGGTACGAAGAATAACATATTTGAAAATGGAACTGATCGAACGGCCTGAACCTATCGAACCCGGATATCACACAATAGGTGCAATATCCATTCAGTAGTCAACCGGTAACCAAATTCAAATCCGAGTATATCGTCGTACTCCGGATGATGTGGGGAGTATTTTAGAACCTAATGGGCCACACGCTCCCTCGGCAGCGCGTGGGTGCCTTGAGTAAATTTCGACGATAGGTAAACTTCAAATTGCCAGCCAATATCCATACTAACATGTCAACCACAACTAGAGGAAAAACTTTTGGTCTCATACCCTGGCCAAAAAGTGACCAGAGCTAGATGAAATCATGGCCAAACCATCAGCCCTATATGGGTGTTTTGATAAATTTCCAAAGCTCCAAAATCGATCCAAACCACTTACATAAACAGATAGAGCACAAAGAGTAGATGAGTTTCTTACCTCGATAGATGGAAACAGTGGCCGGATTCGTCGAAAGCTTCGAAATTGCCGCACACTTCCAATCATTCTAGCCAGTGGCGGTCCTACCAGCTGCCAACCCCAAATTTTTTCGCTAAAACAATAAAAAATAAAAAAAAACCTATATGTAAACAAGTTATTCCTACCTAGCCCATGTGATGGTGTGAACCCATGCCTACCTAAACACATAAAAATAAAACAAAAAAACACCCCACATGTGTTATGGCCCACTCAAACTTTAAAGTATATATATAAGCACCAATTACCTTTCGGCTGTGTAATAGTCGACCGTCTTGGTAGCTTCTTCTTGACATTCTCTCTTGGCATATCTTCTTCTATTTGGTTTTTCCTAAAATAATGTATGCATCTAAATTTTAATTTGAAATTGAGTATAATTTGGAGATTTGTTGAAATTAATTAGTTCTTTGATTTTAAGAATTTTTTTGAGAAGTTTGATTTGATGTTGGTATTGTTGAGATATTTGATTTGTGTTGGTATGTTAATGTTTGATTAAAGGGCATTCATGCTATTCTGAGTGTAATTTTTTTTCTTTCCCACTTTCGGTTTTTTTAATAACAAATGTATTATGTCTTCAAGATAAGGAAACAGACTTTTTGTTGCCTTTGTTTGATATGGATAAATGATAAGTTGATACTTTATGAACTATATAATACACGTGTATACTCCAGGATCCAGAAGTGAGTCGTTCAACATATTTGCCTAGTTTGGCTAATGCGGTCCATGTTTCAAATCATTCTAGGTCTCCATTGTTGCATAGTGAAGCTTATGGTGCAGTTTATTCAAATGTTGATCGTCCATTTGTTGATAACAAAATGAGGGACAGTTCACTTCTATCTTCGTCCAGTATTTCAGTAACATCTAATGTTACCCTAGAACTTGGTAAGCAGATCTTCTGGTTCAGAGAGGCCGTTGGAGCATTCCTTTCTGCTTCCAAATGAAGGCCCAGGGAAGCACAGTGGAAGATTCCTGGATGATGCAGCTAATGCGGATTTCAGTGCTGCTGTTGACAAGGGAGAGAGTAGCATAATCTCAAATATATTATCAATGGACTTTGACACTTGGGATGACTCAATAGCGCCAACACTGAACTCGATATAATTTTACTATAGAGGGGGAAGATTTTAGAAACTTTGATGATTGGATCTAGTTTACATAGGTAAGGGATATTATTGGCATGCAAAATATTGAAAATTATGAAGTTTCGTTTGGCATTTTATTCTCTTTTTTTTCTTTGAGAATGTTTAACACATGGATTAGTTCCAAGAATCACAAAGATTATGCAAAAACAATGGAGCAACACAATATAATATATATATATATAGGGGCAGATCCATGGCACTATATTTTTGACACAAATTTTAAACCCTTGGATTAGCCCACTATCAATGGATGTGATTAAACAAATTAATTATTTTATTATTTAAATAAGCAATTATAGAAAATAAATTTTAATTGACTTTTTTATTTCCACTCTCTTCATTTAATTAAGTTTTTGATGGTTTATTGACACAAGGCACTTCTTCTTCTTCTCTTCTTCGTGCCTTCTCATTAACACCACCTCCGTTCTTCTTGTTGCTTTTTTCAGTAACCTTGAAATCACAACTAGCCATCCAATTTTAGCAAATCATTCTATCTAAATCACAAACTAGCAATTAATCCTTAGAGTTAAGATTTATAATGATAAATCATTGTTTTAATGATCTATACAACAAGTTGCAGAGTAGATCACATTAATCTAGCCAATTTGTGGGCGTTGGAGAGAAACTGGGTTTTTGTTTTTGTTCAATCAAATTACTTCAGAGTTAGGGAAGTAACGCGCCTTAGTTTTCATTCTCTTTATTTCCTATTTTGCTCTTGCCCTTTGTCCCTCTGTATCTCTGTGTCTCTCCTCTCTTCTTCTCCATTCATTCATCTCCCCTTCTACATCTTACACTTTCCCACCAATAATTATTAGAAAAAAAACAGAGAGAGAGAGGGAGAGAGAGAGAGATTGGGATGCTTTTTCAGTACCCTATCTAGAATCTTAATTGTAAAGGAGCTCGCTCCGCTCGGGGCAGCCTACTTGCTTGTCTTCATTTGCCCTTATGAATACCGTTCGGCTCCCTGTAGGGGAGCCTCACTCTCTTGTAGATCTTTATTCAACTACTAATGTTAGAGTTAGAGTTCCTATCTTTTAGAAAAGCTGATACCGACTCGCTTCGCTCGGACACCGAGCCTACTTGTCCTTCCTTCTTATGAAGTATAGAGAGAGAGAGAGAGAGGAGAAGAGAGAGAGAGAGAGAGAGAGAGAGAGAGAGCAACATAAAGTTAGACCAACCAACCATAGAGAAGAAATATTGCAACAAATCTGAGCTTTTCTTTTAAATATTAAATTCTATCTTCTCTTCAATATTGGTAACTTGAGACAGATTTTATATGTCATGAAAGAATGCTCGATTGGTGCTGATGAAAATGGTAAGGGGAAGGTAATGGTGAGGTTTCGCAGGATGTTAATTGAGGAGAGAGAAATGATAAGAAAACAAAAGGGGGAAAGATAATGAGTGATTTTCGGGATTATCATAACTAATAAATAAAAATGAAATTTACTTCGCATTAGAGATTTAATTTAATTTAAGTAATTAATGAAACATAATCTCAACCATTCAATCCTTTCTAATCTAATGGTTGAAAATTTGTGTCAAAATGTAGTGTCACGGATCCGCCCCCTATATAGGAGCTTCAGTTAAGGGATCTCTCAAATATGCTTATTTGAAAGACACCCTTGTAGGTCTACCTCGTATTGTATTTCACTAATCCAACCTTCTATTTTGTAGATACTCATTCAAAGATCATCTCTACAAAAAATCACTTGAATCCGATATCAATTGACCACTCAATTGAATTATTGAAATTTTAGTACTTTCTTGAAGAACCGTGTTAATTGATTTTGTAGGACATAATTAGATATCGAAACGGTTTCTGATTTGTCTAATTTTTGGCAAGGACAATCTATGAATGTAGACTTAGAAAATAGATGTTTTCAATTGTCGAAAAAATATTTGTAGGAGACCCTAAAGGGTGTCCCTCAATATTTGAGGATCCCTCAATAGAATGAGACTGTATATATATATCTACCAAGAATTTCTCACTAGAAGATGTTCCCCATTTCACCTTTCGAAAAGATTGTGTTCATCATTTCTTAAAGAAAGATTACATAGCCACTTGTGGATGGAATTTATTTAATTTGGTGCAACGTTGCAACATGAGCATCATAAAGGCATGAGCATTTTCCATCTTGACAAATAACAGTTCTTGAAGCACATGATGCTCTAACATCTTTACAATTAACGGATCCAGAGCATGTATAGTACTCTTTTGTAAGAAAAGCGGTTTGACTTTCACTTTGACGATCAAAATCAATTGGATCCAAGCACGTGCATTTGTGGTCAATGCAAATAATGGTTCTTGAAACACACAAAGCTTCTTCACAGTCCTTGCTAGTAGAACATTGTTGCTCTTATGCTCTTATTGAGAATAATACTACAATTGCAAATGGCTTATTATCAAAAAACGTCCTGAAGGTTTACGAAACTATCAAATTGCATCCTTAATATTTTTTTTTGTCATTCGTTGTTTTCAAGGTTAGTATGCATGATCACAATGGTCCTTGCCGTTAGGTTCCATCAAAAACTCCGTTAGTTTGCTGACGTGGCATATATGTATATCACAAAACATCTTTGAGGTTCACACACCTATCACAAATGGTCCTTACGAAATTTTTAATTTTTTAATTTTAAAATTCATAAAATTTTTGTTTTCTTTTTAAATTTTATGAATTATATTATTTTAAAATATATATAATTTTAAATACATGTGACACTATATTATTGTAGATGTGGGCTCCATATATATGCCACATCAACACATTAATGAAGTTTTAAAAAAATAATTTAAAATTCATAAAATTTAAAAATGAAAAAAAACTAAAGGTTTAGGGTTCATAAACGGTCCTCAAGATTAAAATCCTTCTATAAATGGTTTTTTCATTTATAAATAATTTTAAAAAGAAAACCAAAATTTTATGAATTTTAAATTTTTATAAAAAAAAATTGTAAGGACCATTTGTGATAAGTGTGTAAATCTCAGGGATGTTTTGTTATATATATGTATGCCACGTCAGCAACCTAACAAAGTTTTTGACAAAACCTAACGGCATGGACCATTTGTGATTGCACATACTAACCTTAAGGACCATAAGTGACACAAAAAAACATTAAGGATGCAATCTAATAGTTTCGTAACCTTAGGGACATTTTGTGATAATAAGCCATTGCAAATTAACAATGTTTTTTCAATAATAAAAAAATTATCAGTGGCCATTATTTAAATCTAATACAAATACTTTTACTGCTAGCTAATTTCACTAATTATTTATGTGGGAGAATTGAAATAATTTCACTAATTATTATCTGCCGTTATTTAAATCTAATACAAATACTTTTATATCCTGTCAATTATTTTTTTTATTTTATTTTCAAATTATTGGGATATCTTCTTTTTTTTTGTTTTTTGTTTTTTTTTGTTTTTGGTCAAAAATATTGGGATATCTTCATTGTGCATGTATGGTTTGTTTAGTTTAGTTTGTAAATTTCATCAAACTAATAAATCATATTCCATTTGACCAAAAAAAAAATCAGATTCCTTATTTGATATAATCTACATGGAAGTCATTGCATCAAATTAATAAATGAGATTCCTCTCTAAAAAAAAAAATATTAAGATTCCTTATTTGATAGAATCAATACAAAAATCTTTAAATCGAGAATGGAAAAAATATGAAATTCAATGTAATAGATTTGAATTGTAAGTGCTACCTAACTAAATAGGTAATATTTCCAAAATTCCATTATAATGACAATTTAATTAGAGAACAAAGCCAACCTACCTACATATACCATTAGGGGTGGTAGCGGTTCGGTAACGGCGAATTTTTGCCCAAATCGCAAACTGACCGACTATTTGCGGTGATTTTTTAAATCGCAAAAAGCGGTCGGTTACCGTGAAAAGTTCTTTTCATGTCATAAAATTCAATCTTCCACATTTTAGGCCTAGTTTTGATGCTTCTTTTGAAGCCTTTTGAGTTCAAGCATACTTTAACCTAAAATATAAATTCACAACCTAAAGAAATAAATTCACAACCCTACTTCTCAAGCATATATAATTCACAACCTCCTCAACTTCTCAAGCATTCACAACCTAAAGAAAATTAAAGTTACAATTCCAAGCATTCAAATTAAAGTTAAACTTCTTAAGCATTCACAACCTCAACTTCTCAAGCACTCCAATTCCAAATCCTTTAAAGTTACAAACCAAAAGGAAAATGCAATGCAAAATGAATTAAAGTTACAACCCAAAGAAAAATCCAATTCAAAGTTAATTAAAGTTACAAACTAAAAGGAAAATGCAATGCACCAATGTTACAAACTAAAGTTACAAACTCAAGTGTTGGTGGTGGTGAATGGATTTGAAGGACCCCGTTGTGTTGTTTGAGCACAAATGCTATCTACAAATAAAACAACATAAGTTTAGTACATTTATTATAAGAAGAAGCATAAATAACATGAGTATAAATAAACTAATTACTTACAAGATAAGTGGTCTTGTTATACAACGGCTACAATTAAACAATAAAATGCAATTTTTTTATAATAAAAAATATAGTCGCGGTTTGCGGTAACCGCAGGTTCGGTTCTTCATACCGCAAATGCGGTTCAGTTTTCCACGATTGCGGTTAAATGTCAGTTGGTTTTTGCGGTTTTTTCGATTTTTCGGTCTAAAATGCCACCCCTATATACCACAATGGCCACCGGTGTCCTTGATCGCTACGTACCATCGAAATTACTATTTCCAATGAAACAATTTTAAAAGGGTTATTCGCAGCAATGGTCCCTCAACTATACCCGTAGTTACATTTGGGTCACTGAACTCAATTATTAGTTGTAGAGGTCACTCAAATATGTGTTTTGTTGCACCAGTGGTCCTTCTGTCAAGTTCTGTTAAATTTTCTGTCAAAAGTGAGGGTAAATTCGGAAATTCATCCACAACCCTCCATTTCCTCCACAACTTTAAAATTTGTAAATTTGGAAATTCGAATTTAATATCAAATAATAAAAATTCCCATAGATCTGCTACACAAAACTTCAAAACCCTAACCCACCAACCCCTCTTCCCTCTCAACCTCTCGATGGTTTGCAAACTGACGGCAAACCAAGTCTAAGAAAGATTCCTCTTGTGCCGAACCTATGGTTCAACCTTCCATTCTTGTTTGCTCCCTTGGGGAGGTCCAAAGATTCATCATTTTAACACTTACCCTTTTTCATTTTTGTTTCAAAAGTCTACAAACCCACGAGTCAGATTTAGTGGCTCTTGCAAAAGGGTCGGGGTTTAAATTGGTGTATTTGAATTGGGTTCGAAGATTATGGAAGACCGGTGTGATTTAGAAGAAGGGTTGGTCTGAAGATAAAATGAGAGATCTTGAATCTGTTTGCTGGTTTGAAGGTATTTATTAAGAATATTTGAAAATATTCTTGTTGTTGTGCGGCATCTTTTGAATTGAATTTTTTGGTGTCGGCAAAGATTGGGTTGCGGCAATGGAGGAAGGGGAGGGTTGTGGATGAATTTCCAAATTTATCCTCACTTTTGACAGAAAATTTAACAGAATTTGACAAAATGACTAATGGTGCAAAACAACACCTAATTGAGTGACGTCTGCAACTAATAATTGAGTTCAGTGACTAAATGTAAATACGGTATAGTTGAGGGACCATTGCTGCGAAAAACCCATTTTAAAATTATAGTGGTATGTTGATGGAGATTCCAAATTCTTACTATCATTCGTTTTTCAGCAAACAAAATATATTTTCAAGATAAGGAAAATGACACATTGTGATGCATTTGTTTAATTTTATATAGTTAACTCATTAAGAATAGCAAGCATGAAATTTTTTAGGTGTAACAATCATATGTCCACATGGTGTTACAAATTCTTGTATTATAATATTCGTGGAGCATAGAATTGACATTTTATGGACCATAGAGTTGATAATATTAGTCGAACAAGAATTTGGGTAGCTATACTATGTGATATTGAATATAAATTTAGATCCTTTCATTAATGATGAGAGTAGTATTTAAGAATTCTATGCAATTTTCAATTACTTCATTCAAATGGAGGGTAACGGAATTTTGAATGGAATTAATGTTAAGTGACAAATCATGAATTTTCAATAATTGAGGCCAACAACATCATAATTGTGTGTTTGTGAACGAGAAATTGTTCTCCATTGTTTAGACCATCGCTTGTACTAAAAAAAATAATTGAGATGACATATCTCTTAATTTTTTTTAAGATGAAAAATTGAAATTTGTTTATAAGTGTAGCCTACATTTCTTAAAATTTCCCTTATTTGTGTGGTTATATCAGTCATCTCCACCATCCTTCATTCAGCGCCCTCCATTGCCGACCAACAGCCCGTCCATCACCACAATCACTTTGTCCCTTCATCTAATTAAAATTTTTCTTTTTGTCTTTTCCATTCGATTGTGTCAAAGAAAGTGGTATTTTCTAAAGAAGTTACGTTCAATTCATCCCATAACATATTCTTGGCTCCTCTTTTGGACTGCAAATAAAATATAGTACAGAAACACAACCCAAGTAAACATTTACCAGCAAAAACAAATCAATCCCAAATAAATATTAGAGTATGCAAAATGGGTCCCGCTGCAGATGCAAATTCATGGCATGCAAACTTTTAGGCTGCGGTTGCCAAAAAAAGGTGAGAGAACAAAAAAACACAAACGATTAATAGGATTTCATGGCAAAGTTCAGAACACTTCAACAAGTTATAATTCCTGTAAGGTTTCCCAGGAGAAATAAAGCAAAGAAAATCCATCTCTATTGACTTTTCTTCATGATATAAGGTTTTCCAAACTGGTTTCTTTAAAGCTGCTAAAAGTTGTATAGTTTTACATCTAAAATTTATATGAACAGGGAACAGAACGGACAGGCAAGAGGATTCATGGGTCGAGCATATAGGAGAATTAAGAAGGGTTGGGTCACTTCTTGCGAGCCACAGCTGCTGCAATTCCACCAGCAATGAGTCCAACAGCAGTTGCGGCAATACCTATGCCAATCGCACCATCTACATTCAAACCAAAGGGGAAGAATTGTCAGTTGCCAAGTTACACAAATATTATATATATATATATGTGTGGAGAGAGAGAGAGGAAACAATGATTGATTTCTACCTCTTTTGATCTTGTCTTCATTCATTTTCTTAAGGGTCAGTGCCTGCCTCCAATCAGGTGCAATCTACAAAAGAACCATATCGTGGTAATGTTACAAACAAGTTCAAGGAAAAAGAAACAAAGAAAAAAAATACAAACATATCTCATTGCCTGCATATATATTATATAATGAGGTCAACATTTGTAAAGCAATCTGCACTACTATATAGAAAAAAAGGTTCTTGATTCACATCTTTCTCAGCATCATTATAACTGGGTGTTTTCCACCCATAACTCCTGAGGAACTTCTCTACCTCTCCACCAAGTTTGAACTATGCATGCTTTCAAAAATAGGGCAATCCACACATGCAGAGAATTTCAAAGTGTGCATGGCCGTGCGTTAAGCTCTGGTACATTTGCATAATCCAATCCGTAAAATAAAATCATACCATCAAACACTGTTCCACAAGTTCCCTACTCCTAGAATGGTCACCACTTCTGTGATACCCAACAGCAAGAAGATACAGCTTCTCTCTCAATTGCAGAGGGCTGGCATTAGCATTAGAATTAGCATCAGCCACAGAGGCTGCAAATTATAAATATATCAAGTCAGAAAAAGGCACAAAAAATCAATAAATTGAACAGCGTGAAGGTGGTGCACTGCGTAATTAAAGACATCATACGGTCAAAAGAGACATGGCAAGCTGACTACCTTATCTAAGAAGCCCTAACGAAAAAGTGTGTGGGTGTGTGAGAGAGAGACAGAGACAGAGACGGAGACAAAGAACCTTCAAGCATTGCTATCCCACGTTGCACATCTTCTGGCTGTCTTGAATGAACAAGAGCCCATGATAATCGCATGATACATTCTTTAAAAAATTCATCAGAGGAACCTTTCTGAGCATCAGAAACCTCCCTTTCACAACCCTGTCATAACATGTATTCAGAAACATGAAAACATCAGATGAGTATGGCATGCAACATGACCACTCCTGCCAAACACTCATCAATAAATTCTTGCAGTCCTTAAAATGCATTTACATTTTAGAATGCTCAAAATTACTAGTCATTTATTTCCACATCTTTTGGGATTAGGACTCTGTTTCTTTTTTTTTTTAATACCCACAAATGCACCAATCCATTGTGCGGACACAGATTTGAAACTGGGGCCCCTCACCAAACCCTACAATTTTTGGGCGGCAGAAAAGACTAGCAAATAGCTAGGTAGATCCTTTTGGGAGTTTCAAACGGACCACATGGGAGCAAACCATGTGCCTGACCATTCCAGCTGACACCACGATGCTGATTAGGACTCTGTTATGAACCAGTCAATATTAGAGCTGTGTAAGGCTTAGTTATTTAATCTTTAAGACCGTAAGATCCCACCATGGTTCCAAATCACGAGGTACCACTTTTACCTTGGTGAGGTGGTAGCCATATTCCCTAGTAGGTTCACACATCTACTGGTATTAAATGACTAAGCACTATTCTACCAGGGCATTATACTCCAACCTCTGGATAGCCCTTACGGAACTCCAACCCCAGTAATGCGGGTTGGCTCTCATAGATCGTTAAGAACTAGTTACTACTCCTCATTAGTTCGAGGAGTCAAGGAGTAGAAGACGTAGTTACTTAAGCATTAGAGTCGTAACAAGATCCATATTCTTTATCTTACTCATCACAATATGTAAAGCACTTGATTGTTTTCACTTGTAGCAAATTAAACTGAAACTATCATGCGAGCTACATCCACAATGCAGTTTCTAGTAAAAAGCAACATGATTTTTTTATTTTTTTATTTTAAAAAGAAAATAATAATAATTGGGAAGAATAAAACAAAAGGGAATACATCAGTGCATCATAATATAGACAAAACACTCTGATCTGGAAAGATTGTAAGGTTGGTTATTACTTGTTAAGAACCTCTACACCTTCTACCAATGACATGCTAATTGTTGTTTGGTAAAAGCTGTTTCAAACAAGAAATTGCAAAGGAGCTGCTGAAATCGAAACTCTTAACAAATGGAGTATCCCGCAACGATGCTTTAATAGGGGATTCAATTTTACATTCATCTGATTTAATCCCCACATCGTTATTATTATTATCCATTAAATAATTCAACGTAATAGCCAAATAATTGCAATTAGAGAAGTTAAAATCTTGAGAAAATGAAAACCATGATCCATTATAAGACGGATTTATACATACAAGCAAGCTAACAACAAAACCCTGACCAGCAAAGTCTTTGAATATACCCTAGAAAATCAAATAATCGAATTAATTCTATCGAAAGTTAATTAGCTCTTAAAACCATAAGCTGCAAACCAATTTCACATGTATGCCAAAATTTTAAGCAATAAATAATAACAAATAAGTTTAGAAAAATGCTAGGAAAAGTGCTTACAGCGATAACGTCACGGTCGCACCATGGGATCTGATCGCCACCGGAGAAGAAGTTGCCAACCGACTCGAAGAATTTCCCAACATTCGCTGCCATTCTCGTTTGGTTTGTGTGTTTTGGGGTTTTTGCTTCACGGTTCAGATAGACGAGTAAAAGCCCAAATTGAGCCTCTTTCCTCTTTCGCTTTCTATTGGGAGGGACTTTGTTTGATATATAAAGATATTTTTTTAATAAATTACTTCAGTGCTAAGTCTTGTTTGGTCTCTCGACCCAAAAAAACATATTTAATTTCTGGATGATTTTATTGACACCCCAAAATTTGCTCTTTGCACTCCACAATCTCTTTACACCCCATTGAATTTTAGTAAAATTTAAAATTACTCAATACACCCCATTTTGCTTTCTAAATTGCCCCCATGAACCTCATTCCTTAACTTACCTGTGTAAATCACACTAAAATCGTTATCTTGTTTCAATGATAGTCCATCAAATTTGTTTCCGTTTTTCAATGGCTGTCCACTGAATGTGTTTTCGTTTTTCAGTGGTAGTCCACCGAATCTATTTCAGTTTTTTAGTTGTACGCCACCGAATTTGTTTCTGTTTTTCAGTAGTAGTCTACTGAATTCGTTTCTTGTTTCAGTGATCATTTACTGAATTCGTTACTGAGTTTGTACTTACTATTGTTTTTTTAGATATGAAGAGGACTCGCAGAGGTACTACTGAGGCTTCATCATCTCGACCTAATAGACAGTGTCCCATAGTCTCAACGAGGAGACATAAAGCGGCGAGATTAGCCCATCAAGAGGACCAGCCCTAGCATGGTCCCTCAGACCACTTTAAGGATACTACAAAGGTTGAAGATGTAGCTACTCTTTGTTTGAGCTAAAATCCGGCGCACCCAGCCCAACGCTAAAAAGCCCAGGATAACAAAAGCCACATGGTCCAAAATCTGGACTGTGCAAAACAAAGATCAAAGGGCCAAAGTCCAGAGAGGCCCAGCCCAAGATTTATCGAAATATGACAAAGCAAAATTGGGCCTCAAAAGGAAAGCAACCAGCCATGGGCTCCAGAAAAATCAAGGCAGGCCCGGTATGAATAAAAAAAAAGAAAAACCAAAAAATTGGAGGCAAACCTACATGATCTTCTGACTTGGAAAAGTCAACAAATCCAACTATCACAGGGGAAGTGATTGGAAATTAAATAGAAGTAGGCAATTAAGCAAAAAGACTTCTTTGAAACTCTGGGGCTCAAAGATCAGAATCCTCTTTTATACAAATTCACGTCAGAGGAAGGTGACCCTTCCAAGAGATAAGCAAGTTTTTGGTCTCAAAAAGAGATAAGTAGGAAAGCAGGGATCAAACTAACCATCACAGTTTGACCTATCACAAAGGGCAGTTGGGAATTAAAAGGAGGGATAGGTTTTCTTTCAAAAAGACAGGGAAGTGACTACCATAGGAAATGACTGGTGAGAGCTTATCTATCAGAATTGATAAAATCCCTTTTTCTTTGTATTTAAAATTGAGAGATCTTTTGAGAAATTTTGCCGCCCATTATTAAAAGAATTGCCCTACTCCAGAAAACACTTCTTATAAATATAAGAGAGGGTGAACAGAAGAACACAGACAATTTTTATCAATCAAACAAGCAACCAAAAAATTAACCAAAAGCTTACTTGAACCACAAGAAAAACCAGCTTTAGATTAGAATTCCCAAAGTTCAGACTTGAAGAAATAGGTCATTCAAAACAAGATCTCTCTCGTTACAAATTTAGTTCAGCAAAAGCCAAGACAAGCAGAGTTTGAGTTTTCTCAAATATGAAAACCTCAACAAATTTTACAGTATAATTTCCAGCTCATTAGGTTCTTAAGAATAGCCACTTCTGTCCATTCAAACTGAAAAAGCTGCAGTTCTGCCCGCTCAAAAGCCTCCCAAAACTTGGCGTAGATTAAAGCTCTGCCAAAATTGAACTTTGGTATCGGTTTACAATTGAAGTTAAGCAGTTGAAGTTGGTAATAATCCAGTGTAGCCCGGATCAAAGTCTTCTATCTAGGCAGAAATGGAGTTCCAGCTATCTTTTTGTCTTTCTAGCGTTGATATGTATATTTATAGTTTTATAGAAGGCAGTTCTGCCTAGAACAGTCCAATTTCTTATCAATTATTCTGGCAAGAATCATCGATTTTATATTGAGATAAATTGTGAAGTCCTCACCAGTCTGAGGCAAGAAAATAACTTGGGAGATATTCCTCACCCAAATGCAAAATCACTTGTTTAGAAATAAGTAACTGGGGGCGCAAGTTATGCATTTATACAAAGTCTGTTAGGATTTTCATTACTAGCAGTGGCACGCTCACACACCAAAGAAAGCTGACTTGTTGACCAGTCAATGGTTTCCAAGGTAGTGGGAAACTTTACCCTTCCATCTTAGGAGCAAACATAAAACGGGTGAACAATTTGGCACGCCCAGTGGGACTTCTCAGTATACATACTCTGACAGAATTCTTCTCAAGTTTATAAATATTGGAAGCTTTAGCCAGAACCCGCACCACACCATGGAGATAAACCAGGTAGCTCTCAGGGAAGTTCTGGAGTCAGAAGAAAGTAACGTCAGGCAATCAACCCACGGCAGTACCGGAAGCAGACGTTCCAAGACCGGCTCCAGGAGGATGAATCAAATACAGGAATCTGTATTCCGACAGGAGGTTACAACACAAAGGAGCCAGGATACTCTCAATAACATGACAGCCATGAAGCAATGGCAAGTTAACAGGCAGTTCAAGAAGGACCGTGAGGCTGCCATGGCCAAAATTCCAAATCCGGATGCTGTAATCCAGCAGCTAGACCTTCCTTATGGCCCTCCACCAGGATTAGCATGGCCATACCAGGAGAACCCTCTCATTACACAGATAGCTGGAATACCAGGGCATGGAGAGATCCAAGTTGGACAGAGGGGAGGAGCCCTTCCCATCCAAGAACGTGAGGCCCCAATCCGGCCAGAAGGCCCTGCGCCGGTTCAGGCTTTTCAAAATCAGCCAGAACCTCCGCCTATTCCACAACCTGTGGCCCCACGTGATCAACCTTTGGCACTTTTGCCTGAGCCACCAGCAATGTTGCCCTACAGACCCAGAAGGATGGATCCCAATCCATTCCCTCCACTTGCAAGAGGCAGAAGAGGCAGAGGGGGGGAATAACTCTTTTGCTAACAATGACAGGACCAGGCCGGGGGCAAACTGGAGGAATCATCCAGATATAGAAAAGTAGGAAGAATACAGGGAGGAAGCTCTGTCCAGGCCATGCAGGGCGGAGCCCAAGATTGATCACGTCCAGCCAGAATAGGGACGAAATCTGCACCCTGTCAATGCTTTGAATGACGTGGGGGCATTACAAAGAATTATCGGAGAGATGATGGAGCCTGAAGCCAGAAGAGGAGAGAGGCCCACCTATAGAAAGCCATATCCGGCTTATATCGATCAGATACCTCTATCACTAGGCTTCAAGGTGCCAAACTTCACCTTGTTCAACAGAGAGGATCCCCATGCTTCATCAGTTGAGCACATAGGCAGGTTCTCTGTCTAGTGCATAGCCATAGAAAACAACCCTATGTTAAAACTAAGGTTTTTTGGAAATTCTCTCTCCGGACAAGCTTTCACTGGTACACCAATCTGCCAGCCAATTCTGTTCAAACTTGGGAGCATATGGAAAGTGTTTTTCATGACTATTATTACAGGATTCAGCCAGAAGTCACCATCAGTGATCTTGCTGCCCTCAAGCAGGGTGAAGATGAACCTGCTCAAGACTTCATAACTAGATTCAGGAAGCTCAAAATGAAGTGCCAGATCCCTATGAAAGAAAGACACTTCATTCAAATGGCTCAAGCCGCCCTCAAAATATCTCTGAGAAAAAGATTTGATGGGATGCTGTTTGGAGATCTAGCAGAACTGGCAGATAAAGCATCCAAATACGAGGAGCTGCTTAGGGAAGAACAACAGAAGATGAACTCATCCAAAGGCACGTATTACAAATCCTCTTTTTCTTCAATACATCTGGTTGAGGTAGAATAAGAAGAAGAAGCAGAGGGCTCGGAGGAAAGAGAAATTGCAGTAGCAAAGATGGCTAAATTGAAACATCCCATCAGTTGCAAGGCTTTTACAAAGCCACCAAATGATCAAAAACCGCCACCATTCACAGGAGGGTTTGTTCCAAACAAGCCAACCCAGAACAAGGTCTATTCATTCGATCTGACCAAGGTAGATGCCTTGTTTGATGAGATGTTGCTGCAGAAAGCGATAGAGACACCCCACAAGTTGCCCAAACTAAAAGAACTCAAGGGCAGGCAGTATTGCAGGTGGCACAACTCTTGGAACCATTCCAGCAATAGTTGTGTTGTTTTCAGGGATGTCATACAGGAAGGAAAAACAGCAGGAAGGTTGAAACTGGTGGAAAAACCTCCATCAGTTACAACAAATCTTTTTCCCTAGCCACAAGTTAACATGGTCAACTTAAATTGGCCAGAACGGAAGAAAAGCAAACCAACAACAGAAGCTAGTTCCAACAGAGAAAGAAGAGTTATAAGGGAGACTAGTCAAAGGCCAAAAGCAACTATCTCAGCTGGGGTGGTGCTCTGCAGCAAGTGCAAGTGTGAAACTGAGCTAGAAGTGGTTCTGGACAAGCAGAATCAGCCCACACCTAGTGTTTTTGACAGGATTGGAACCTCATTCCAAGACAAAGCTAGGCATAAGGACTATCTTAGGCCTGCTCAATATAGCAGAAGAAAAATAGAGCAGCCCAAGAAGGAAATACCAATTAAGATACCCGGGAATGAAAAGCCTTTGGCAACTATCATAGAAGACAGATGGTATTCTGTAGGGAAAAGTGGTATACCAACTCTGGAATTAACCAGAACTCAAAAGATGAGGGTTCAAAGGCAGTACTGCACATTCCTCAAAAACTAGGGTGGTACACAGGTACCTCTAAAGACTAGTTCTGCTAGAAAAGGGAAGAATTCGAAAGTACTTCCTCAGACAGAATGAACAACTTGCCAGCCGCAAAAGCTGGTAAAAGCAGAATCTCCAAGCAGGCCCTCTATCCATCTTGCCTCATCCTCAGTCAATCAACTTGAGCCTTCACAAGTACAAGATGAATCAGAACTTATTCCAGTAGAAGAACAAGAAGACTGGACTGAAGAGTATGAAGAGGAGCAGCTGGACTATGAACCATCTGCAGATGACCAGAGCAGACTCCTCGAGACAGGAGAACAAGGAGACTGGACAGAAGAATATAGGGAAGAACATATGGGGTATGATGGAGAACTAGATGAAGAAACTGAGGCTTTTGGTGCAGAATTAGAGAGCCTGTTGCAAGGTGATCTGGGCATCAACATGGTCTTCATGTTGTCAGAAGAATTCATGGGAGCAGAAGGGCAAGAAAACACTCTGGAAGGAGATGTTTTCTCCCAGGAAAGCTTTGAGTGCAGGTTGGCAGAAGTAGAAAAGGCACCAGAACAGCAAGCTCCTACTGCCAAAACAGGTAGAACTGCCATGAAACTGACTGCAGAACAGCTTTGCTTCTCCAAACCAACCAAGGAGATAGCCAATCACCTCAGACCCTTGTTCATAACAGCAAACTTTGGGTGTATTCCTATTCCCAAGGTCATGGTAGATGGACGTGCAACCATTAATCTTTTACCCCACAGATTGTTGAGCAAGATGGGCATAACAGAGAAGGATTTAATTCCAACACGCTTAACTGTCACCAATTTTGCTGGGGGCATCACCAAGACTCATGGAATCCTGGATGTGGATGTCATAGTTGGAACCAAAGAATTGAAGATTGAATTTTTTGTGGTAGATACCACTTCTACCATTTACAATGCATTGCTTGGCAGAGACTGGATTCACCAGAGCTTATGTGTTCCTTCCACTCTACATCAACAATTACCCCTTTGGAATGAAGAAGGTTACATGGAGATAGTAAAGGCTGATCCACGGCCATTTTTGCCATCTGCCATGTGTTTTGAGGCAATGTATTATTATGATGACCTTGGGCCTTTCACCTTCCTTGGAGTCAACCAGAACGGCCGCCCCCATGGTGTCACGGCCCAAAGACTCATTGAAGATGGTTTAGCCAGTTCTCTAGAGGACTGGAATAGACCTTTTGTTCTAAACCTCCAGAATTCTTATGTTTAGTTCCAATCAACAAGAGAAGGATCGAGTTGCAACAATCCGATCCATTACAAAAATATTGTTGGTATATTGTGAAGAAAGGAAGCTCTTTATGCAGGATCCAGCCATCAATATGACAGAATTCACCCATGAGAGCACTAAAGAAGAGGAAGAGAGTTTGCAGGAGGAAGTACTAGATTTTGCACCAGCAACACTAGATGATTCTTTACTAGAAATAGAAAATCCACTGCAGGAGATAAACTTAGGGACAGAAGAGGATCCTAGACCCACCTTCATTAATGCATTGTTGGAAGGACCACTCAAGAATGAAATCATTGCACTTTTGCATGATTTCAGAGATTGTTTTGCCTGGCATTATCATGAGATGCCTGGACTGGACAGAAAACTAGTAGAGCACAAGCTACCAATCAAAGAGGGTTACCTTCCAGTCAAACAAGCCAGAAGAATAATGTCTATGGACACGGAACTGAAGGTCAAGGAAGAAATAGAAAGATTGCTCAAAGCAGGATTCATCAGACCAGCCGTTTATGCTGATTGGCTAGCCAATATTGTACCAGTTCTGAAAAGAAAAACAAGGATAGTTAGAATCTGTGTGGACTATAGGAATCTAAATGAAGCATCTCCCAAGGATGAATATCCTATGCCAATGGCAGATATGCTAGTAGATGGAGCTGCTCATAACCAGATGCTATCTTTCATGGATGGCAATGCAGGGTACAACCAGATTATGGTGGCAGAAGAAGACATCCACAAAACAGCTTTCATGTGCCCAAGACATATAGGTGCTTTTGAGTATACTATAATGCCTTTTGGCTTAAGAAATGCAGGAGCTACTTACCAAAGAGCAATGAATTCTGTTTTCCATGATATGATAGGACATTCTTTGGAGGTATACATAGATGATGTGGTGATTAAATCCTCAGAGAAGGAAGCTCATGTATCAAATCTAATAAAGGCATTCCTAAGAATGAGACAACATAAGTTAAAGATGAATCCCAAAAAATGTGTTTTTAGAGTTCAAACAGGGAATTTCTTAGGTTTCTTAGTTCACCAAAGGGGCATAGAGGTTGACAAAAATAAAGCAAAATCCATCATAAAAAGCTCTACCACCCCGAAACAAGAAAGAACTGCAGAGTCTCATAGGAAAAATTAATTTTCTAAGGAGATTCATATCCAATTCTGCAGGAAAAATCCAACCTTTCTCCTCCTTGTTAAGGTTGAAGCAAGAACAGATATTTAAGTGGGAGGAGCAGCATCAACAGGCTTTTGAGGAAATCAAGCATTACATTTCAAATCCACCAGTTCTGTCCCCGCCAAAGAGAGGCAGACCACTCAAACTCTATGTTTCTGCATCAGAGGTGTCCATTAGGAGTCTGTTGGTTCAAGATAACAAGGAAGGGAAAGAGCAGGCAGTCTATTATCTGAGCAGAACTCTGACAGAAGTGGAGAGGAAATATTCTGCAATTGAAAGGCTTTGTCTAGCCTTATACTTCACTGCGGTGAAACTCAAGCACTACATGCTGCCATTCACCATCTACATCATTGTCAAGACAAATCTAATCAAATACATGCTAACAAGGCCAATGTTGAGAGGCAGAATTGGAAAATGGACTATGGCCTTGACAGAATTTGCCTTCAGATATGTTCCTCATAAAGCGGTCAAGGGACAAGTTGTGACATATTTCCTAGCAGATCATTCAGGAGAAGAGATTGAAAACATGGACTCTTTGGATATAGCAAATGTAGATCTACTGACTATAGCTCATACTTGCCTTAACAATCCCATCTATTCAGTTCATCTCACACCTTGGAAGCTGTATTTTGATGGATCAAAAACTGATATAGCCTTCTGGGGCAGGGATTGTTTTGGAGGAACCATTAGGAATCAGACACTGTTATTCTTTCCAGTTAGATTTCCAGTGCACCAACAACAGGGCAGAATATGAGGCTCTAATCATAAAACTTGAAATACAAGTGGAACTAGGAATCCAATCTGTTGAAATCCTAGGAGATTCTATGCTTGTATTAAAACAGATTGCTGGAGAATACAAGTGTCTAAGTCCTTCTTTAGCTGTCTATTTAGTGGCAGCCAGGAACCTTCTGACAGAATTCAGAGAAGCTACTTGGGAACACATCCCAAGAGAAGAAAACTTTGCATCCAATGAATTGGCTCAAGTAGCAACAGGCATACAAATACCTGAAGACTATGTGCAGAGGATCATCAAGGTAGGGAAGAAAAGTCTACCATCTGTTCTGACCAAGGGGATGGAGATAGATGTCAATTCTGCCATAATCACTGAAGATGACTGGAGAAATCCTATCATAAATTACTTGCAGTATCCAACCTTGCCTTATGGAAAAAGAGTCAGAATCATGGCTTTAAACTACCATATGTGGAGTGGAGATTTGGTCCGAAAAAGCAAGGATGAGGTACTATTGAGGTGCCTTGGGAAGCAAGAATACATGAAAGTCATGGGAGAAACTCATGAAGGAATCTGTGGAGCTCATCAAGGAGGAAGGAAAATGTGCTAGTTAATTAGAAGGTATGGCTACTTCTGGCCAACCATGATGAAAGATTGCATTGACTATTCCAAGGGATGTGAGGCTTGTCAAAGGCACGGCCCGATCCAGCAGGCTCCCTCAGTTCCCATGAATCCAGTGGTGAAGCCATGGCCTTTCAGAGGATGGGCAATGGACCTCATTGGCAAGATCTATCCAGCCAGTAGCAAGCAGCATTGTTTTATCATTGTGGCTACAGACTATTTCACCAAGTGGGTAGAAGCCAAGCCTGTTAAATCCACTACATCCCAAGAGATCATCACCTTCATAGAAAAGCAGATTATACAAAGGTTTGGCATTTTAGAATCAATCACAACTGACAGAAGATCTTCTTTCATATATGGAGAAATGCTGGATATGGCAGAGGCATTCAAATTTAAGCTACTCCAATCCACCCCTTACTATGCTCAAGCTAATGGACAGGCAGAATCAAGTAACAAGGTGATCATCAATATTATCATAAAAATGCTTGAGAAGAATCCAAAGCGGTGGCATGAGAAGCTATCAGAAACTCTGTGGGCATATAGGACTTCAAGGAGAGAGGCAACTGACATGACCCCATATGCCCTAACTTATGGTCATGATGCAATTCTGCTTATGGAGTTAGCAGTCCAGTCTCTCAGAATTTCTCATCAACACAATCTGGTTGGAGAGGACTACGCTCAAGCCATGCTGCTAGAACTGGAAGGATTGGATGCAAGCAGGATTGACACCCTCAATAAGCTCTTAGCAGGAAAACAGGTTGTATCAAGGGCCTACAACAAAAGACTTAAAAACAAGAGTTTTGAAGAGGGAGAAAATGTCTAGAAAGCAGTTCTGCCCCTTGGAACACATGTAGCTGGTTATGGAAAGTGGTCACCTACATGGGAAGGTTCTTTCATAATTAATCAGATCCTTGGAATGGGGGCATACAGCTTACAGGATCGAGATGGAGATGTCCATGCTGCACCAATTAATGGCAAATGGTTAAAGAAGTTTTATCCAACTATGTGGGATTCACAGGCTGTGCAGACAGATCCTGGATTAGAAAGATAGCAAGATGAAACTGTTGTTTGAGTTTCTGATCAATTTCATTTTTGTTGTAATTTGATAAGTATGCTTTTAATTTAATTTTTCTTTTTGTCAAAAGAAATCGAAATTTTCACAAAAATAAATAAACTTTTATTTGGATATAGCCACTTTTTATGGCTAAATTGTTTATTACATGTCTAAAAACTAGAATCTAAAACCCTAATTTCCTAAGGGTTTCTTGCAAATTGGCCTTCTTGATGGAGAGTTCCTTCTAGAGCAGCACTCCTTGGTGAATTGAAGCATCTGCAATCTCTAAAGCTGGTCTGGAAGCTGAAACCATGCTCTGCACAAGGAAGGTAGCCTTGGTCTTAGAGCTCAGTCCAGCCCCGAGCCTGCTCTGCACCTCCCTGCACTCTGCCAGTTGCTTTTGAAGCTCTTCAATCTGCTTCTCCAGCTTGTCTGCAGTGGCCTTAGCCTCCTTATAGCCCGCAACCATCTGGTCCAGTTCTGCCTTCTGCTTTGCATAATCGGCCAAGTTGGCTTCATGAGTGGCTTTGCAGAACTCAGAGGTCTTGAAGGTGGGCTTGAGATCCTCATAATGATCATGGAGGTTGAGCACATCTCTCGCCAAACCAAGGCTCATCTCAACTATGGGTTTGGGAGCCACGTTCTGTCTATGCAGGAGGTCCAGGTCCTTCATCAGTTGGTCAACAGCTTCCTTATCCTCATCCAGCTCCAGTTCAGTGGATTGCCAAATCTTCAACCTCTCCATGGCCTCCTACACTGCCTTGGATTTTGCCCTACCAGGAGTGGAGCTGAGCTTCTCTAGTTTTTCCAACTGGGCATCTAGGTCCATAACTTCTAACTCTACCAATTTTGGATAAGCAAAGGAAGCAGTGGCAGGAGAGCTTGGAAAGGAATGGATGGGCATCTGAAAGGAAAGCTGAAATCAAGTTCTATGCAAAACTTTGGACCTAAGGGAAAATCTACAAATGAATGAACACTTACAGCAACAATTGGAGGCTTCAGAGGGCTGGTCATCATTGCCAGAACACCAGCAGTTCTAGGCACTTCAATCTGAAAGGACTAAATAGTTAGAGAAGCAAAGACAGCACGGAATTGCAGGAAAAAATGTGGACAGAACTAGAATAGAATTACCATAACTTCAGGAGCAGCTGCAGCCACTTCCACTCCAGCTTCTAGAACTGCAACAGGTAGTTCTGCATGCTCCATAGGCTTTGATGCAGACTGCTTTGCCTGCTCTTCAACTGTCGGAACAGCAGTGGAGTGCTTCTGGTTCCTCAAAGAGGGCCAACTCTGAGCTGGTCAGCTCTGCCCTTGTGTTCTCTTGCTGCTTCTGGGCCAAAGCGATGCTCTCTACAATCACTTTAGCAGGAATTTCCTCCTGCAAACAGACAGAAATCAGAAAACAGAAGAGATAAAAGACAGAAATGGTTAGAAGACCAAAGACTCACCTCTTCTTCCACCATCTTTGCCTTTTCTTGAGGTCCTTCTTCTAGCTCTTCCAACTCTTTCTCCTGCTCCACTGCCTTAAAGGCCTTTCTTAGCTCTTCATCTGTACCAGAAGTACTAGTGGGAGCTACTACAGTTCCCTTCGTGGCCACATATTCCACCACAGTCCTCTTTCTAAGTCTTTTTGACTTAGTAGGAGGGGGAGAGGGACTTTCAGCTGCAAATGTACAGACAATAGGCCATTAGAACAAGATAGAACAAAATTATGAAAAGCTCAGAATGTCAGAATTTACCTGAAGTCGCAGGTTGAGCGACACTATGCTGGGCAAAAGTAGTTTCCTTTCTTTTCCTTCTGCCAGAAGGAGTGACCTCAGCAGCTGGTTTCTCTGCCTCAATTTCATCCTCTTCATCTACAGAGGGCAGCCCCAGATCTCCAGCAACAATAACAGAAGTGACTGCACAGGAAACAGACAGGTCAGAAATCAATCCAAAAAAATAACAGAAGAAACAGAATTGTTGGAGAACTCACCAATAATTTCTCCAGCCTGGATAGATTGGCCACCTACGTTCTCCGTCAAAGAGGGGTTTGTTGCAAGCAGAACAAAGACATTAGAAATCTTCACAAAAGACAAAATAAGAAAAGGGCAGAATCAGGAACTCACCATGTATAACTTGAGCGTTAACGTCTTTTATGGTCTGCACCATAATTTATGAGTCTCCTTTCCTGCATGAACAACCTAGGAATCCCAGCCATCGAAAAGGATTTTAGGGCAGTGCTGGAAGCAGGCAGGCCTTGAAATCTAGCCTTCCACCAAGCGTCAAACTCGGCAGAACTGAAGGAATTGGGCTCCCAGGCCGGATCGAGAGCGTCTGCACTGTTATTTATCTTGTTCACCGCGCACCTAGCGTCCTTATGCATCCAAGTCCCTCCAAGAAGTGGTCCGATTGCAACTCCTATAGGATTTGAGAGGTATGAGTTGTGGGCAGCCAAGTTGTCTTGCGCAAAAGTTGGGATGGTAGACTTCTGCCCCCAAATGATAATTTGGAGCCTTTCCTCAACCATGGGGCAGGTCTCTTGGCAGCGTAACACTTAGGAATTTCTTCCTGAAGTCTGTTCTGGCAGATTCCTCTTCTGGCTCCTTCTCAAATAGCCGGTATCCAGGCTGGAACCAAGGACAGGTCCTTCTAATCACCACCTACCACTGAGGTGCTGACCTCTTTGTACAGTGCCTGAAGAACATCAGGTACTCTTCAATGGAGCGCTTGGGCACTTCTGCCGACATCAGTGGTTGAGCCAGAACCTGGTCTTCAGGCAGAACTACATCTGGAAACCTTAATTCTGGGAAGTAGACCTGCAGCCAGATCTGGATCATCCAAAATGCACCAGGAGCAGACAGGTTCAGTGGATTCTCCAGGGTGGCAGTATGCAGATTCTTGAACAGATAGGCCAGAACTGTAGGTCCAAGCCCCACATCAGTATGATTGTGCAGAGCCTCCGCCAGATGCCTGTACTCAAGCAGAACTGCTGATAGGAACCCCTTAGGTGCATGTTGAAGACATCTACCCTTTGTAAGTGGAATTGGTGGGCTAATCCAAATAATAGTATATTCAAATGGTACATTCACAGGTTTGGATTAGAGCAATTTATTATGTGTTCTTATCGAAATACAGATAAGATTGTTATATCTGCCTTCGTTGAGAGGTGGCATCCCAAAACAAACATCTTTCACATGTCTTTTGGTGAGATGACCATCACATTGGATCATGTGTCATCTATTTTAAGGGTGTCACCTTGTTTTTGTTCCTTCAATAGGAGTAAGGTCAAAATAGCTTACATTAAATTTGTGGTCGACAATAAGTTACTAAAAAATAAATATATTTCAGTTTGTTCCCAAAACAAAACAAACATCTTTCATGGTAATTAACCTAATTTTTTTTTATTTAATTTGACTAGGAACCCCTTAGGTGCATGTCGAAGACATCTGCCTTTTGTAAGTGGAATTGGTGGGCTAATCCAAATAATAGTATATTCAAAGGGTACATTCACAGGTTTGGATTAGAGCAATTTATTATGTGTTCTTATCGAAATACAGATAAGATTGTTATATTTGCCTTCGTTGAGAGGTGGCATCCCAAAACAAACATCTTTCACATGCCTTTTGGTGAGATGACCATCAAATTGGATCATGTGTCATCTATTTTAAGGGTGTCACCTTGTTTTTGTTCCTTCAATAGGAGTAAGGTCAAAATAGCTTACATTAAATTTGTGGTCGACAATAAGTTACTAAAAAATAAATATATTTCAGTTTGTTGCCACTGAATTATAGGTAAAAATTCAGTAATACACCACTGAATACCGTTCCATGTTATGGTGGATCTCCACCGCATCTTAAGTTAACAACCGGTCAAACACAACTGAAATAGGTGGACTGTTTTGGTGGCATCCCACCGGATTTACCTATCACGTACGGTATTAATGTACTAAACGCAACTAACAACCATCAAGAAATCCTAAACTTAAAAAGGACAAAAAAATAAACTCAAACATCATTCGAAGCCTCTCTAACTTCAGTCTCACCCTTTATGAATAAATACAAGATATTGTTTCACCAGTATAAGCGTATAAACCTCGTTAGGGTTGTAGGAACATGATGGTTTGAGAAAAAAGTCTAACTAAGGTTGCAGGAACATATGTGGGGTGTAGTGAGCAAATTTAATTTTTATTTTAAATATTTTTTTATCCTTAATAGTAATTATGTACAAGGGTAAAATAGATTATTCATGTTTAAAATTAGTATGGGGTGCTAATAAAATCACCCTTAATTTTTTCTCTCTCTAGTTTTCTTTTAATACAATCCATAGTTTTTTATTTTTGTTTGTCACACACTACCAAAGTGTCATGAAAAGGGGTTTCATGAACACCTACTACTAAAGTATCATAAGGTTCGAACATGAGACTACTGATCTACAAGTCAATGCTTTTTTTTAACTGAACTAGACTAGTTGGCCTCTCCTTGTTTGTTTTACGTTTTGGTTGTCTGTTCATGTCAAGCAAAATATGAAGTTACTAATATACCATTGAAGACAAAAACTGAAGGAAAAAAACTCACTAACTGAATCGCTGACAACAGTAGCAGATCTAGGTTTTGTACCCCAAAGAGTCATGGTGTAAAAGTCCCCATACATTTTTTTGTGAGAAAAATTAAACAATAGTATTTTTTATTATACTCTAATTGCTTTCCGAGCCAGAAAATGAAAATTAAGTTTCATTTATTTTTCCCTCTTTGCTACCCTAGCTATCACATATCAAAAAAGCCATCCAATATGCCCATGCACTAGCTATCATGTATCAATAAAACCATCAAATATGCACATTTGAACTAATTTCAGGGGATAAAGCAACCCCAATAACCCCCATTTGCATTCGCCAGTGGCTGACAACCCACGCTCCCTTCCCTGGAGAAAAGCTTTTTCATACTAGGGATACCATTATAGCGCTATCTCGTGCCAATCACTCATTGCCATGTGTTTTAACTTTCCGATATGGCAACACAACTTTCCAACATGACAATGTGTGATAGGCTTGAGACGTCACGGTGGCATCCCCGTTATGTAAATTCTTCTCCCTTCCCTGACAACCAACCCTAAAATCTCCTCTCTTTATATATGTCTCTCCTATCAGAATGGCAACAAGAAAAGCGCATTCAATGCTTTCAGTGTCATCTCTCAAAAGGACATGATGGATTGGTACTAGAAAATCGATTTGCACAGAAGAAAAGGTACTAGAATTGGTTTTTATTTGATCAGAAAAACAGTTGTATTGATCCAACAAAAGTCACAAACACAATGTGTGTGCATAAACATTTCTAGATCAACTCAGCAATCTTCAAAAGTACAATCATAAGGGTTACAGAACTCTACAAAGACGTATTTCTTATTATGCCTTCCAAAAAGCGAAAAAGGGAAAATCACCAACCCCCACCACCCCTAAAAGAATTAATACCAATAAGCAAACTAAAATAATCTATGTTTGAAGTCACCAGAAAAAAAAATTGGGCAGAAACTCCAACTCCCCACTGACCTTGAGCTCCTTCATACATCAATTTTCGCCGTAGTTAACCTCAACAAAGAAAAGCCTTGCCTGGATATAAAATCCAGGTCTTCATGTATGCTTTGGCTTCACATGATTTTAAAGCTATCTTTTCTTATTTCATAATGTGAACAAACCACCCATTAAAAGCTTGAAATCTTGGACGAACTGTCTGCGAAGCCCTAGGTTAAGTCAGCATTGTCAATCCATTCCTCCTCACTAGTCTACACAGAAAATGCCGTTGGCAGTTCAGCAAACGGCCACCACCCGGCACTGTATGTTTGGATTTGACAAAGATGGGGCAAGTATAGATTCATCTAATGGACAATGGTAAAAGAATGGTTGGCACTTAACTCTTGCTTGCCTTGTAGGTATATGGAATGGAATGGTATCATCCTAGATATGATCTAGTACAATTCTTGTCTTCTTAAGCAAATTTCCTCCGAAGGTGACCCATCTTCTTCTTCATGTTTCTCTAATTCTCCATTCCCGCCACTACAAAGTCGCGCAGATAATGAAGGTGACACAGGCATATAGCTACCACCTGTTTATTTCAACAAGCATAAAGCCCAAAATAATTGGAAATTTAAGAGAGTCAACTGGTTAGGAAATAGATGATACTAGAGTAGAAAGAGAAAAAAAAAGTAATAGAACAGATTGGTCTCACACCTCTAAAAGAAGAGCTTCTTTCAAATTCTTTTGTTGAATGCAATAAGATGGTCCCACATAATACAACAATAAATCCACATATTTCTGATAGGATGGCTCCCCCACTTTGGTCATCCCAATCCTAAAATCATAAAAAGCAGTATGTAATTACTGTCATCAAACTAACTCCACAATCAACAGCCTGTGGTTTTAGTAGAAGAACAAAAAGTATTTTGCTAGAAAGAATGGTCACATAGCATTCTATGCAAAAAAATATTTTCTGTAAGTTGGTCTAACCAAGGAACTGAAATCTGACTATGTTTCTTCTCTTTTATAGTGCAGATATACATCACATTTTAAGCAGTAGAAATTGAGTGTCTAAACAACAATTCTGATACAAAAAGTAGAGCAAACCCTTGTAGAATTCTCCCTGTCATAAAGTTAGCCCTCCAATTTGGATCAAGAGTACTGGATGGCAAAGTTTGACTAATTCTAATATAGGTTAATTTGAAGTATAGTTAGTAGCACTGACATTGTACCCTTTCGTCGGTTTTTTATGAAGTCCCTTACCAATTCCAATGAACCAAAGAACCAACATTTTTTCATGTCAACTAAATTAATGGTCCTGGCTTTAGCCTCATAAAAAGTGTGATTTTCTTAACTGGATGATCTTTGCTTGAAATGCCAAATCAGATGTTATTATCCACACAAGGATCTACTGGAGCTACTTTTCAGTGTATGCCTTGTAGTCACATTCCAGATTCATGCCTTCTGTTAAAATCAATCACATTAACAACAATCCAACTTGGAACTGAAGCTAGACTTGGCAAAGAGATATAACACCATGACATGTCCAACTTATAATACTATCACTTAACAATACCTTAAACAATTTTTTTTTTAGGGAACAATACCTTAAACATTATGACACTAGCAATGATTGCCAGCGTTGTAAACATGACATAATAAATAGGGGACACGACTGCAGTGTTGAATGTATCAAGTGCCTGAAAAATCAGAGTTGAGTGGTTCAGTAGAAAATATGAATGCAAAGATTCCTTTAATTCTTCTAAAGAAACATACATATATATGGTATACATGTATCCTTGAATGTATCCATATATATGTTCGTGCACACACAAAAAGCAAGAGCCAAACTACTACTGCAATAAAGAATAACCCTCAAGTTATTTTTACCTTTTAATTATGTTTTTTAAGATGCTTACAGAAATGTTGACAAGCCAAGTTATAGATCTTTTATTGTAACGAACTAGATGAGTCCCAAATAGTTGAACCAAATTAAAAAAGCTGTGGATGCGTAACTAAGGATTGCATGCTTTCTTTCTGATCTGAATGCTTTTCCACCTAGTAAAAAAAAGCTGCCTTATATTATACATAAACTAAATTAGTGTCATGGGATGGAATAATTTAAAGTAAAGAATTCAGTTGAGATAATAAGGTTAAATTAATTAAAACAAATCTAAAAGGACTATTACCGTCCCGTCCAATTGAGCAATTTAGCTATAAATAATAAATATTAACTAAGTCCCTATATTTGAAATCACTCCTCAGAAATGAGCCCTTAGGTTCTTTATTCTCTACAATACCGACCTCATTACTTTCTTTCTTTTTTTTCATTATGCCCCTCCTATTCAGGATTTCAAAAAAAATAAATAAATAAAAGAGAGGAATCAGTAAAGCAAACTCCTGGAAATTTCAGAATAACTATTTTCATGTATTCTCAAGTCAATAGCAGAATGTGAGTTCAATTGAATTGACTAACTGAGTATTTCTAAAGAATCTTAATATGCAGCCCAGATTCCAGCCATGACCCAAATAGGCAAGCCTGATATGTTCTACCACATTGATTCATTGAATGTAAGATATGAAACATTCTAACAAATATAACCTAGGAAATCTTAGGCAACTGGAAACTTGTGCAAAATCGTGTTCTTGCATGCAAGAATTGAAGTAATTAAACTATCCTGAGGAATTACATCAATGAGCCATGCTTGATAGCTTCAATTGAGCTCCAAACTAGAATCCAAGGGATAAACATGCAACATTCAGAAAATATCCTCTGCCACCAACTGAGGAGAAACAAAAGTGGCAGGAACCCTTAAAGGTTTATCAAAGGCATGGTATATCCAAGGCTCGAGCCATAGTGTGGCACAGTTGGGTTGGGTGCATTAAGGATAGTAAATAGTTGGGCTTGGGCAAGTTCAATCAATAATGGTGGACTGTTTTCTTTTAACATTATTTAAGTTAAGGATACTTAAATATACCTAAGGTTTCTCTTCCGTTTTCTGTTTGAAGAGTCGTTTTAAGGCTGTTCAAGTGAAGGATATTTTAGTACTTTTTTATCCAGAGTTCTTCTTAGGTTTAGGTTCTATAAATTATCTAGTCGTGATCATTTAGAACAGATTTTGATGATTGAATAAAGTTACATCAGCTTCGCTTCTCTCAAGGTATGTACGATGCAATCTGACCCTAGGTGTGATGCCTAAGGCCTCTATAAGTGATTCCTAAAACACTATTGGTGTGATGCTATTAGTTTCTATCATTTTCTTTTAATTTTCTCCTTGCATTCCATAAATTTCCATTCTGATCTTACTTGGATATTATCTCTTTGTCCTGCATCACCAACACTCTTTAAATGACATGTAATATGTTATCAATGCCACTAACCGCTCTAGTGAAGAAAAAAATTTATATGAAAATATGAGTTCTTGATGTAGCAACCACATGTTTACATGGAAACTATATTGAACATTACACAGAAATTTGAAAAGATTATATGACATGAAATTATCCTATGATTAATTGTAGTTAAAGCCTCCACCGAAGGCAGCGACAGACTTCGACTTGTACAAATATATTTTCAATACCGATTTTTTTTTTGCAGCATATATTCATTAGAAAACTGCTTTCTTTGACTAACTTAGTAGTGAGGATAGAACAAGATTAATCTTAAAGACGGGAGAAGGTCTAAACTGAACAAAATTTGATGGATTTCCCATACATCCTCTGAAAAGTACATAGAACCACTCGTCCCTGAACTTATCAAATTTTATAGACTAAACAAAAGCCTACTTATGTTCAGACTACTTTTTCTGTTAGTGACAGATGCAATGCACAAGAGCAAAGCGAATGGCAGGACAAGGGAATAGCCAGAAAACTATTCTGGAGAAGGGGAAAGGTGGAAGAACAGTACAAGAGCAAGAACTTCCAAAAGACTCCTATAAATCAGTCTATGTCCATATCTAATATATTCACAATGAAACGGAGTTTCTAACCTTATTCAAATAATTCATTTGAGTGATAACGCATGTAGCTACGACCAACATAAAAAACCACGTCTCTGGATAGATTAACTGATTCTTCCCCTCAAAAGTTAATTTCAGAGCAGTTCCTAGGGCTTTAACACTCATCACCTGCAGAATCATGGAAAACAATGCATGTAAATTACGAGAGATCCAGATATTATTAAAATTGAAAGGAAATAATTTGATAACAAGAAATCATTTAAAGCAGACTCAGGTCTACAGGGACTCTGTAGATTGATGTGCTGACAGAAATGTGTCTTCATCCAACTAAGCAATCAGTTTGACTTATGTATCAATTACCCACCCAGTCCCCACCCTAAACTTTTTCGAAATAAATCTGTACTGTAACTTTAGAATGAAATTTGAGTATGAAGAACTTACAGGTTGATATTAGAACGATTTGAACACTAGTTTTATGTGTGAACTTTGTGCTTAAAGTTTAAATTCTTACATTCTGTATAATGCATAATTATTTTAGTACAGGAAGACAAGAATGAGAAGAGATTTCCATTTTTTTTTTTTTTTTTTTTTTTTTTTTTTTTTTTTTGGAGAACACCATAGGTTGAAAAGAGAGAAACTCAATACAGTAAGACAGAAATGAACTAAAGCTTATAAGTACTTGAAACAATTTACCGAGAGAGAACCCATCAATGAACAAATGCCGGTGAAAACTAGCACATTCGTGTGCCCACATTGTGGTGCAAAATGGAAGACTAGTATGAAAACCAGAACAACCACTGAGCCCACATAAAGCAAAAAAGCTGAAATAGAAAGTATATGTTGTTAATTTCCAATGAAGAATCATATAAAGCTCAAGAAAACAGAGAAAAAGGAATTCGAATAAAACAAATAGCCTGAATCAAACCTGGCTGAGTTGCCATACTCCATATTTCAAGAACTGAAGTTATAGAATGCTCCTTTGGTGCATGGATAACAATAATGATAGACCCGGCAATGCACATTACACAGCCCAAAACTCCAAGCCGGTGCAACCTCTCCTTCAAGATAAAATGTGCCAGCACAGCACTACACCATACCATTCAATTTTTAAACATTATTAGTAAAACCTAACAACATCATAGGACATGATAAAAATATATACGAACAACCAAGCACAAGCAATATATGAGCAGTTACCTTACAATTATACTTAATGCACCGAGGGGGGTAACAAGAACTGCCGGAGCAAATGCATAGGCAACAAAGTTTGCAATCTCTCCAACAATCACTATATCAAAAATCATAAATCAAGAGAGATTCTGCAAAACCCTCCGTGGAATTGAACGAACAAAATGAGTACCAAAAACCGGTACTTTTAACTGACTAGTGACATTGGAAAACATCAATTGCTACAATGCAACAATAGCATTACTTCCACGGTGAAGAAAATTATTTCCCATGAAAAGCACTTGAACTTGATTACAAAATGAAGCACGAATGGTGATGAATTACCAAAAAATCATATGAGCAAGTAATGACCATAATCCATAAAGTTTTATAGACAACATGGCCATAACTATTTGCAGAATCTATATTCAACGATAAAAATATTTAAAAAAACGACAACAGTTATCAGAATTTTGGCTGTCTTACAAACATTATGAAACAGAACCAAAAAGCCAAAAACAGAAGTAGAAGCTTACTTGTAATAAAGCCCAGCCACCACAGAGGCTCCAAGAGATAAGAGTACCCGCCATAACCTACAACAATCAAGGATCAATAACAAACCAATCAATAGAAGAAGAAAAAAACCCCATCTGATAAAACCAATATAGGTAAAAGAAAAACCGAGATTGAGAAGAAATAAATGAACAGAAAGTCACCAGCTCTGACCCCAGAAGTAGCTGCGGCTCTTCTGAGGCCTTTCTTCTTGATAATAAAGCTTGCCCCTATGAACCCACTTGAAAGCAAAGCCAAAACAAAGCCTTTAAGATTGTCTTTGGAGAAACCCATGTCGAATATGTCTCTCTCTTTCTGAAATTTTCGCTGGTTTCTTCATGGAAATACAACAGAGTCAAAAAATTTGGGAGATCATCACCTCGTTGGCAAACCTTGGTGAATAATATGCTCTTTTTCAGGTTGCCGGGATGTGGGGACAGCAACGGTCTCAAGTAGAGGTAGAGCTACATTATTTGAGAGATTGGGCTCGTCCTTTTTCTATTTCTATTTTTGTCGCTTCTAAAATTCGTGAAAGACAAGAGACAAATTGCCAAATGAGATTGGTCCACGAAATACTTATTTTTGAATTGGACTACATAAAACTTTCCGAATTTTGAAGGTGGTTTCGAATTGTTACCAAATTGTAGGTGTCTTTTAAATTGCTATCCTGTTATAAAATTAAGAGGATTTTAGAGAGAGATTTGGAAGAAGAAAACTCTTTTATTCTTGTGTTCTAGTTCCTCATTCATATTATTGTTGGTGTCTATTTATAGGCATAAGTAATACACTCATTGGCGGATTCATGAATTTTTCGGTGGATATGCAATTTTGAAAGACTAAAAGCTTTAAAAAAATTTACAACCAAATAGCCTTATAATTTAAACAATGCAAATTTCATTTATATGCCGAAAACGAAACTAGTGCGACGGTTGATGAAGAAGAAAAAAAAGCGCAGCATGTTTCATCTTTTTTTTTTCTTTCTAGATTAACTATGAATTACATTCAAACATACTTTGGAGACTTGATCGATACAATATTTTCTTTTTTGGCACAAGACTTGATCGATGAATCCGTTTTTATAAAAGACTTGGAGTTCTCTACAAAAAGAAAACAACAATAATGGTTTTGATATTGGCCAAAGATTGAATAAAATAATAATAAAAAAAAAAAAAAAAAAAAAAAAAAAAAAGAGAAAAAAAAATTCAAAAAAGCAAAGGTGAGGACTCCATCTCCATTGAAATTCATATTAGGATTTGGGATGAGGCATCTTGCATGATTAAAAACAAATTGAGATTTGCTGCATATCAGTGATATCACCTTGCACGGCTTCTTCAAATTGGATTGGGAGGCATCCGTTCCGTGTCGGCAGTTTGCAAGTTTTTTTTTTGCCCTGGCCCAAAACGACGTGATTTTGGCCAGGACTTTTTGTAAAAAAAAATTAAGGCCCTGCGTGCAACCCAACAGCGTAGCAACACAACTAGTGAAAGAAGAATATCGTTCAGGTATTTGCTCAAGCAGTTGGTGGGCACCATAGCAGAGGGGCAACTCCTGCACCTCCAAAGCTTTTTCCAACAAGGGGAGGTACAGCTACACCTCCTTGCGCTTATGTGGGTTTGCCACTAAATACACTATTCACTACAATTTAAAATACAATATAGGGTGGTGAGTCATATGATAGATTTCAAATATAATGATAGAATTGTGGGGTAAGTATATAATGGTAGGGATGATAGGTAATGATGGACATTCATATTAATTTATGCTGATTTACAACATGTATTTGCAACACTCCCCTTTGAATGTCCATCATGCATGGAATATGCTTCATTAAAAACATTGCCAATAAAATTCAATGGGACAAAAACTAGTCGAAGGGAAAAAAGAGTACATAACAATGTGTAACATAAAATTCTGTGTATATGACACTGACATGTGTGCCAGGAAAAACTCTGTGGAATAAAAACTTGGGCGAAGGGTAAAGAGTATAGTGTATAGAAACTTTGTTGATAGCACACTCCCCCTGATAAGTATGTCATTAATTTTACTAATTGGAAAGTCAACGTAATCTAATGCCACACACCAGTTTTTGAAATGTGCATTTTGGTAACGATTTGGTGAAAAGATCTGCCAGATTATCACTTCAACGTATCTATTTGACTTTAATTTCTTGATTCTCCTAAAGTTCATGTGTGTGGAAAAACTTTGGTGATATGTGTTTGGTCCTATCTCCCTTAATGTATCATGCCTTGATTTGAGCAATACAAGCAACATTATCTTCATATATGGTTGTTGGAGTATTTTTCACTAAAAGTAAATAACATGTGCTCCGTATATGATGGATTATTGATATTAACCAAACGCATTCATGACTCGCTTCATGGAGTGCAAGTATTTCTGAGTGATTGGAGGATGTAGCCACTAATGTTTGCTTTATGGAACGCCATGAGATTTTTGTCCCTCCACAGGTAAATATATAGCCAGTTTGTGAACGACCATTATGTGGATCAGAGAGATATCCTGCATATGTATATCCAAAAATACTTTGTCCATTGTCAGCACACCGTACTTCAAATTCCTATACCCACGTTACTTGCCAGTTGTGCCAAACTTTTAGCACCATGGGCACAGTCATCTTCATAAACACGAAATTCAAATGTTCTGAATAGTCGTTAATCTCAACCAGCCTATGAGCTCAACCACGTCAAGAAGGCAAGACAACACAATAGGACATCAAACATTTCACCGAAATAAGGAGGTACACAAGGTGCAGAATCTACAGGAATTTAACCTAATTCTTTGATACCAAATTGAAAGGACCCGCCTCGAATTCCTCCTTGGAATCCATGACAAACCCTCTCCTTATCTGACACTAGGCATGTGTCGGCCCAAATTACTAAAATACCCTTCTTGTCCTAATTCCAAACAACTTTAGGGCTTGACTTCTACCGGAAAATTGGCAGAGCCTCCCTTGAAACTAGCTCAAAACCCAAAAAAAAATCCACATGCACAACAAACACAATTAATTCTTAAACGTTCAGCAAGTATAAGGTAAAAACCACACACCAATTAGCAAAAATTTCAATGAACTTTAGGCCCTCCTTACCAACATAAGAAAGTCAGCAAAATCAACTTGACAAAACTAAACATAACAAACAAATCATAAACTTGCGGCTGCACCTAGGTTAGACTAGGGTATCTACGTACCCTTATTGAGGGATCAAGCCACATGTAGTCCTTTCTACCCTAAATTACAATTAAGATAATACAGAAATGTTCAAAGTGAAATCAACAATAAAATTCTAGAATCATTCTTTACCTTGATTTCAACAAGCCATATGATTGAATATCATGCCATGAAATTATGTACCTAACAGTTCAATTAGTTTATCATTGTACATCTACACACTTACATAATCAAACCTTTTACCTGAAAGCCATACCCGCAACCATCTATATAGTGCATATGTCCTGTAATCACCCATTAAAGGGTATATGGGAATACCATCAAATCCTAATGAAACAGGGGAAGGGGGAAACTAGCTAACCACTTATGTAGACAAGTCGGGTAGGTGGCTAAGGATCATGGCCAACCCTATGCAGATAATATGAGTAAGGTAGCGAAAAATATCCTGTTAACTATACCAGACGTTGATACTGCACTATTCTCCACATAGATGTACCTCAAACATAATATGTCGATTCCAAGTGCTACACATGTGGAACGGCCAACTTCACATGTGTGTCGCATTCTAGTAGAACTCAGGGACACGTGACCAACCTTAGAACGCAAATAATCTATCAATTCCCTTAGCAAGACTCAGGGAGATATACTCAGCTTGAGAACGAAAATTATCCATCAATTCCCCTAGTAGAACTCAGGGACAAATGGTCAACATGAGAATGCAATCCTAGCAAAACTCAAGAAGATATACTCAACTTGAGAAGGCAAATCCCAGCAAAATTTGGGGAGATGTACTCAACCTAAGAACGTAAATAATCCGTCAATTCCCCTAGCAGGTCTCAGGGAGATATACTCAACCTAAGAATGTAAATCTTGGTACCACACGGTTCGGGTGTCCCCGATACTTGTGGGGCAATGTCATAAGGGCGTAGACAAATCCAAGAACAACTAAGGTGTCCGAACACAATCCGAAGACAACCATATGTTCGAAGACATTCCGAAGGCAACTGTATATCCAAAGACATCAATTTTTCCGAAGGCATCCAGTGAAGGAAATATTGTGAGAATGGTGTTGTGTAGAGATTTCTAAAAACTCTACAACCAAACTTTCAGAGTATAAATCACCTAGCAAGCCATATCTAATATGAAATAAAAGTAAGAGCGAAAGCATTAAATAAACTAGGGATTCATGCAAGTCTCATTTGGTCCCAGTCTTTATAAGTCTATGAAAGTGTGCACCAAAGACTCTAAATCCTATTTGAGAGAAAGATAAGATGTTCATACCCTTGAAGCAAATCTTGAAACCAAGAATGGTGTTCAGGTAGAGGGAGTGATCCCTTTATTGTTGGCTCTCCCTTTGATGTTGATTCTCCACCTTATAGCTCTCCAAATAGGTACAAAGATATGCACCTCCCCAAAGCTCTTTACCAAGGATTGAATGGGATATGAGAATCAATAGACAACAAGTGAAGAGTGGTGCTAGCACCCTCACTTGATGTGATAGATTGAAGGGGTTAGGGAGAGAGAGCTTGATGTTTTCACTCTTCCAATTTCACCAACTTGAAAACCCTAGGATGATAGGATTCCATAGTTACACACTTATAGGATAAAAAATGTCACAAGAGTGACAAAAATGGCCCTAAACCCTATTGTAGCCACACCCCCGCTTTGTGTGTCATATTTTGCTATCTTGGTCCAACACATTAATCCTATAATGTGTCAAATATGTGTCTAAGTCCATATGATCAAATCCCTTTTGAATTTCCAAGTCATATGAGACCTTTAATTAAAGTTTCATAACTTTTTGGGGCGATTCGCAAGCGCAATTCTGGAGTCGAATTGGGGAGTTTCTTCTGGCTTTTGCAGCTTTGATGTCAACGAGTTCGATGGTGCCATCGGGTTGATCATGCGACATGCACAGGTTGTCAATTCATGGATTGCAGCGGCTGTGGAGAATTTTCTGACGCTGCTTGGGCTGGTTTTTGGCATCTGGCGACGGTGCAAGTCCTTATTCTTTGAGGTCATCGACCTCTGGTGATAGCAGGACAGGTTTCGTCGTGCTCTATGGCTCGGTGATCAGCGTTCACGAATAGTCCCTCCATGTCGTGGTTTTCTCTTACTTTGTCACTGTTCTGGCTTTGACGACAGTCAATCTGTGGTCAAAACTAGTGAAGGCCATGGGTGCCTAGAGAAAATTTTGATGGCGCACGATGGTTGTTCTCACCATGTTCCTCGTGGTGGGGCCTCTCACCATGGTGATTTGAGAGCCTTGGAATCAATGACAGAATGGATGGGGGGGGTGGGGGGGGGGGGGGTAATTTCCTTTAATTTGGATTCGAGAGCATCGCATTGAGTATATCTCGAATCTCTCAATGAAAGCACCAATTTGTTTGTGCAAATAGTCGCACTGGAGAATATTCGCGGAAGATCTCTTTCTTGGAACTCAAACCTCCTCATTCTCTATCTGTGCAAAATAAATTGAGCCAACGGAGCACACCAGGGGGTGTTGGCTAAGGACCCTCTGATGCCTAAGTCAGTAAAAGCGGTCTCGAAAGATGCAGCAAATATTGAATGGACAAAGTTTTCTCTCAAGGGGAAGTCAAGTGGCCGAAGAAAGAGAGGGAGGGGGAGAGAGAGAGAGAGAGAGAGAGAGAGAGAGAGAGAGTCTAGGATTTTTTCAGTTAGAAAGAGTTACCTCATGTGTGGAGTGTAGCCATCTATTTATAAAGTCTCCTTGCAGGCTAGGGTTTGCAGAGATAATTCCATATTTGATTGGAATTATTCTTTCCCCAAAATAGGTGATAGGATAAATCAAGGAGATTTGCTGGAAATCGAATCCTTGATTTTGCGAGATATTTCTATCTTAAATAAAGGAAAATTGCCTAATTAAATTAGATTTAATTAGCCCAATTAGTTGACTTAAGAAATATTTCTTTTTCCACGTGTCACCTTTTTATTTGTTGCCAAAATTCATGTTCCCACATCAAGCACATGGGGCTCAAGACCCCATGATCAAAGCTGAAACTACAAACAAGGTCCTTATCAGCATGCTGAAGAAGACATAGGTGGCAATCCAAAAGTGTGACATAAAGTTAGAAATATTTCCAAATGGCCGTGACTGGCGTTGATTGTAATCAAGATTTAGATTTCATTTGGTATCCTATTCAAGAAGGGTATTCAAAAACTTTGATTCTTCTTAAAAATAAGGAGTTCTAAAATCTATTTTTTAAGATTCAAATACTTGTTTGGTATGCAACTTGAAACAGTTTTTATAACAAAATTCTAAAAAAACATATTTGTTATGTTTTCAAGTATTTGGGTGTTTTTAAGTTTATATTTTCAAATCCGGGTCTACCATCCAGATTTTTTAAGTTTTGAACTCAAATTACCAAACATTCACTTATAATTTCTGCCTGTTTTTGTTGTACTTCATGAATCAAGAAAACGTTGGACTTCACTTGTTAAATAACCCAAAACCTATTTAGACCCATTATCGAATAAATTCAATAATAGCCACGTTTTGGCCAACAACAAAGTCAAGCCCAAACAGAAACAAATACAAATAAACCAGTTTTTGAATGTAATAATTTAATAAATGTGAATATATATATCAGGTAGAATGGGCTCAAAACTTTCCTTATAGTGTATAATAATTTTGCTCCTTTAATGTTGGCAATGAATTAGATTAAGTTTGTAGGTTTGATCTCTCTAGTTGGGCAAACATAGAGAGACCCAAACTCTCCTTATTCCTCAAACAAACAGAAAAGAAACCCTTCTTCCCCTATAAAATGTTAATTGCTAGCGTTGTGTAAAGCTTTTCGTTTCTTCTGAGTCTCAGTTGGTGTTTTCACGTCGGTTGCCAGACCAACCACTTGAAGAAATCTTATCAAATACCATGTAATATCAATCTGCCACCATTCTAGACCTTGCCGAGCTGAGTAGTCAAAAGCATGGTGATTATTGTGCCAGCCTTCTCCAAAAGTTGTCAATGCCACCAACCTATACAGTTAAAATTTATTACCTTTACTATTTACCCTTGTAAATTGTAAATGTTTTCAATCTATATATAGGGCAGATTTCCATTGTAGCTACAATATACCAGTTGTTTCTAGACAAGTCACCGGTGTGCCAAACTTGCTTTCCCCATGTGTGGCCAATTGAATTTACTGAAAATGTAATGTGGTAAACAATTACGGTCCTCACACCCTGCAGTGAAACAGAAGCAACTGATTATGAAGCAAAAGGAAAAAAAATACACACACAAATAAAATCTTGTATTTATATACTTAAGAAGAGGTATTTAATTGTTAATTAATTAACCCAAAAAAAAAAAAAAAAAAAAAAAAAAAAAAAAAAAAAACACCATTATCTGCCCTTGCTAACGAAGAAGAAAGAAAGAAAGTGAGAGTAATTTTACCATTCCCCAAACAAGATAGGGCAGTCCTCCTATGACATATAGTAGAACTCCAAGAAGAGCCGAGTGAAGAAGGTAGGTGCGATGAAGAAACCTATAGTACGGCTGCCTTTTTAAATCGTCAACGTTCTTTAGTCGTCTTTCATACTGCAAAGTTGGCATGTTAATTAGTTTTGAGAGAGAGAGAGAGAGAGAGAGAGAGAGTAGAGACAGAGTTTTCTACAATTTCAAACCGAAAGCTGTGGTTCATTATCCAACCAATGTGGCTAAACCAGAATCCCATAAGAGGGCTATGAGGGTCTTTCTTTGTGTCAGTAAACTGGTGGTGGTACCTGTGTGTGCTCACCCATTCAATTGGACTTCCCTGCACATAAAAAACAAGAGCATTGTTATAAAAAGTAAAGTAAAATGTTGTATTCAGTCTAATAGTATTTTCGTTTGACGTACACACCGTACCTGTAGTGAAAGAACCCCGCAATAGACAAAAAAGTATTCGAGCCATCTAGGAAGCTTAAAACTCCGGTGCGCAAGGCTCCTATGGAAACCTAGAGTTATACCTAGACCTGTCACAACATAGAGTGCGAAGGCCAACCATAATGCACCCCAGCTGAAATGAACTGGAGCTAAAAGAGCAAGAAAATGCAAATATAAAACCACAACCAATGAGGCTATATCAAACAAGTTCCATTGCCTCCCCATAAATTCTATCCCCCGCTGCATCATGCGCATCAGCGGCGCCATTGACACGTGTGGTTTTGCTCGGAAGAAACCAGAGCACATGAAGAGAAAAAAACCAAGGGGAGGAAAGAGTGAAGATATGAAGGAATTATTGTTTGGTGAACAGAGTCTCTTAAATAATAGTGTTAAGCCTGATTAATTAACCATCTCCAAGTTAGCTGAACTCGATTTGAGTTAATATATAGTTATAACGATCATAACATGCATTCTTAACTGCATAACAATCGTGCCCAAACTTTCAAACCTAGACGTGTGAGATTAGCTTTCGGAAGAGTGTGGCAGAGAGAGAAGTTGTTGGTAGTAGATTAGCTTTGGACTGGGCTTCTTTTTGCATGCTTAGCCAATAACCCTAGTGTTTTTTTTATTATTATTATTTTTTTCCCGTCTGAGTTTATTTTAAAATTTATTGTTCTAATAAAAATTAAATTTATATTATTTGTATTCTCCCTATTTTTCCCTCAAATGTTTACTATTGTGTCTTTTTTATATATATAGAAGTTTACTGTATTTTTCTTTACTTAAGCTCAGGGGTGGGGTAAACATTAAGCCGATATCACTCGATAAACATCAGTTATTTACATTGAAATGATATAAAAAATTAAACTCGTACGTAGACAAAATTGTGTTGCAGACAATTTGGCTATCTATGGACTGCATTTGGAGTTGGGTTTGCACTCACCTTTGAGGATCTCGGTAGGGGCTTGAGACCCAGAGTAGTTTAGGTGCTTGTTTGCAATGGGCTTTGACCCTCCTTGGCACAAAAGAAAAAATATATATATAATATACTTGTTAGGTATGCATGATCCGATAAAGAATACAAACACCCACTTGATTGTTAATGATTTGTGTAGGGTTTCTTTACCCAGACTAATCGTTCCTTAGTGATTTTGCTGGGCGTTTGCCTTCCACTTTACCAAAAAGGAAAAGAAAAAAAAGAAAAGAGACATGCACGAAAAATTCAGTATTCGAGTTTAGTTTGAGTGGGCCTTGTTGATAAATAGATTATAAATTTATAAATAAACTCAATTCTAGACATGTATTTATAAAAAAATCCAAACACTATTTAAACATAGAAACACACCTAAAATCAACCCCAAAATCAACAATTGTATATTTTTTGGGTGTGTTTATCAATGGATTTTGAGTATGTGTAATGATGGGTTTTGGGTGTGTTTATAAAGTGTTTTGGGTATTGGGTTTTTTTTATAATTTCAGCCCCCATTTTGGGTGTTTTAGTGAAAACGGGTTGTGTCAGACACGTTTAAGAAAACGGGTTGTGCATTTATAATTTCACCTGTTACTATCGACCCATTTAAGAAAACGGGTTGTGTCAGACACGACCTGAAAAAACAAAAACAAAAAACGGGTTGTATTGCCAGGTCCAGTTAGGTGTATCAAATACACAATTACTTCTCGGAGATGAGTCTCTTGTTTGCTGTTGCTTCGTTACATTGAAATGATATAATCAATTCCCACTTCCTCTAGACAGACATTAGGCATTCATCCAACATAGGGTTCTTATGTCAATTTGAAGACCAGCATATGGGAGCATTGCCTCATTTAGATGCCACCACAGCTTATAACTCAAAACCTTAATTAAGTTTGATTTCAGCCAACAGCCTAACAATTAAATTCAGCCAAAAGTGAGACCTGAAAATTGGTATTTTAGGATTGAGCCTAACAATGAAGGAAGCATCTTTGCTTATTAATATGGATAGTTTGCAAAACCTCATCATTATTTCTACATATATAGGGAAATATACAGGTTTGTACACAGTACACCCAGTTGAAACAGAACATATCAAAATTTCAAAGGGAATTCTCACATGAAATGCAAGGCATGTCAATGTTACTACTAGTGCTATAAAAGTAACAACATTAACACAAATTAAATAACTAAAATACAAAAAAGTGAATGATTTGCCGCTTTTTAAATGTAGCGGGTGACTTGACCAGACAGTAGCAACTCGAGCTCCATCCATCTAAGCAGATGCACCAGCTAGTTCTTTGGCAGGGGCTGCAGGCACCAAATGTTGGGGCTGTAGGCACATAAATAATACGGCTTTAGTAAATATAACACAAGTTTAATGTATAAAAACCTCTCACAAGGGAAAGACCCACTAAAAAGAAACAATTTGTTATTTCTTAAAAATATAAATTGTGCACGTAAAATCTCCACTTCATCTAATGATACTAAGTTTTGGATTAAAAAGAAATACAATTTATGCAGAATCAGTCAGGTGACAATATATTAAGGGCTCGTTTGGGAGTGCTTTTAGAAATTTTAAAAGAAAGAAGTGCTTTTGGCATTTCCAAAAGCACTCCCAAACAGGCCCTAAATGCCAAAGGCAAAGATAACTACTTTCCAGGACTTACATACTGGACGTAGAGCTCAGTGTTAAATAACTTACAAAGATCAAAAGTTATTTGACTGTTAATACCTTTAAAACCCTAATCACCTAATTAGAGTTTGAAGCCTGTTTCTAGTTGACTCACATCACACAAAAAATTTTAAAAAAATTGTAAACACCTGAGCCCCAGTCGCCTGTCCATAACCACCAGAATAACCCAAATGAAAAATCAAAACCTCACCAGCAAAATTATGTTCAGGGTTAGACTAGCTTCTTACCGCTGCAAGCTCCTCTTCATGCTTCGGAATAAAAGCAGTATCAACCTTGCCATTTTTGAAATCCTCTACATCAAGGATAAGTTTATGATATTCAATGGTTGTGGGAACCCCTGTGGAATAAAGGCAATAACTAAATTAACAGCCATGAATAGAAAAAAAATATTTATCTAGCTAACTACATTCACAGCCATGAATAAAGAAAAAAAATTGTAGATTTACAATATGAATTGAACGACCCAAAGCTGTAAACAAAAAATGAAACAACCCCACTAATATAACAAAGAACAACTAAACAGAAAGAACCCTGAGCCTACAGACCCTTCTAATATCATCCTCCATTAAACTGCCAACCGCTCTGTTCTATTGACAACACTTCCAATTGGCTCACACAAAGTACAATTATGCTGACACAAATAGTAAGTAAAATGGAAGGATTTCAACAATTAACTTCATTATTTACCTGTTATAATAGTGTCATCAAGAGCCCTCTTCATTCGTTCAATTGCCTTTTCTCTTGTTGGTGCCCAAACAATAAGCTACATTAAGAGAGAAATTGCCAAGGTAATCAGAACAACAAACCTAGAACCTATAATTTTATACTGTACATATGTATATGGGAAACCATGGCTAGCAACAGTTTGTTGGTCAACAAACCTTTCCAAGAAGGGAGTCATAGTTTGGAGGAACTACATAATCAGGATAAACATGGCTATCCATTCTAACAAAGGGACCTCCAGATGGTAAGTAGGCGGTTATTCTTCCTGTAAAAATGGCAGAAGATTACGTACACTGAAAATGACCGTAATAAAATCCATGGAAACCTTGACTGCTGAACTAACTCAGAACCTATTCATCAGGGTTTGGCTGCACCCCATAAAACCAAAACAAGATAATAGAAAAGAACTGAGGGAACCAGAACATAGCTATGTACACACACCTGGCCCAGGTCGGAATCCTTTAAAAGCATCTTCTGCATTGATACGACATTCAATTGAATGTCCTCTGAGCACTATCTCATCCTGCAGATGGAGCCACCTCCATCAGACATTGAACAGGAAGCATCATATGTGTATCTAAAACTACCCTACTACAATTAATTACCTGTGTGTATCGAAGTTTTTCTCCCATAGCTACACGAATTTGTTCTTCAATCAAGTCAACAGAGGAAATCATCTCTGTCACAGGATGCTCAACCTGTGGTTCCATTGGGAAAAAAAAGTAATTTAACATAACTAAGCAAAAAATTTGTGCAAAACAAAGCCATCCTCAAAAGATTAGTTTAACCTGAATACGAGTGTTCATTTCCATGAAGTAAAAGGAACCTCTTTCATCCAAAAGGAATTCAACGGTTCCAACACCAATGTAACCAATCGATGCTGCTGCGGCAACTGCTGCATCACCCATAGCTTTACGCAACTCCGGGGTCAATGCAGGGGAGGGTGCTTCTTCCAGCAGCTTTTGGTTCCTTCTCTGAGATGGTCGAATTCAACACATGAAAAATCAATATGGCAGGAGTCATTGGGTTTTGCATTTCAAGGAAAAAATAGAGGATAAATGGATAATACATCCTAATGTTACAAAGAGTCATAAGGTTATGACCATTTTTGCTTGCCTTCAAGAAATCAGAATTTTAAGATGTTTAAGAAATTATAAAAAAAAAAAAAAAAAAAAAAAAAAAAAAAAAACACTTCACAGAGATTCATGCAAGCAATAAGGCCACTTAAAGTACCTGGATACTGCAATCCCGCTCTCCAAAGTGAACAACATTACCATATTTATCTGCAAGAACCTGTATACAATAGATGAATCAAGGGGTTGCAGGCAGGCATCAAACGTCAAATTGAATACCAATGTCTAATTGTAAAGAATAATATTTGAACAAATTTTACAGGAACTTTTATGAGTACATTACCTGAAATTCAATGTGTCTAGGATTTTGGATGTACTTTTCCAAGTAAACTCCATCATTTCCAAAAGCAGCTGCAGCCTCACTCTTTGCTTGCTGCAAACAATTAAAGTGAGGCAGAAAATTAAGATAATGGAAGCAACAATGTAATATAAATATAAAACATTCATTTGTAGATAACAAGACCGACTAAACTCAGAACCCAACAGTTCAAAGTTGTAGTCTTAAACTTATTTAACATGAAACTTAAAAATATACCTCCAAAGATGATTTACGAAATACTTTCACAGAAGACAAACAAAAAATGAAGGCATCAAAGCAACAAAATAGGAAGATAATGCCTTATTAGCTGTAGTACCTGTAACAACTTCACAAACTCTTCAGGTTCTTTAGCAAGACGCATGCCACGTCCTCCACCTCCTGCCGTTGCCTTAAATAAAAAAAATATGCTCAGCACTTTATAGAAACAAATCATATAACAGATAAAATAGTATATCGGCTCTGTTAACACAGAGTTAGAAGGAAAATATCAATGAAAGGCCAGAATCCTAAAATAACCATTCATCTCATAAGTATTATAGTTCATTGAAGTCTTAAAAAGTTCAAGTTTGATTCATTAAGGTAGATAAATACCATACTAGTAAATAAGATCGTTTAGAATTTTTCTGAAAAACGATGAAAGCGACCTTATCCAGAGATCAGAGGTAACAGTTCGAATTCTCTATAGGTACTAAGAATTAAGCCGCCAACTGAAGTCTTTCTTAGCAACTCCATGCATGATTCAAACTCAAAATTTGAAACCCGTAAAAACTATCTTCCAGCTTCATTGAGTTAGTAAGTTGTCCTAGTCTTTAGCAAGGTAACTGGGTAGGAAGTCTTTCCTAGTCAAACAGTTACAAATCTTGAGCGGCTATCCTACATAAATAGGCATGTATTCCTTTAAATTAACCTCATTGTACAATTGATAGTCAATAAATGCCTATAATATTATCAATAGGTTTTATTGATAAAACAAATTCAATTTTTTACATTAGAAGTACGTTTAACTTTGAATTTTCAGAGTTGACATGGAGGGTATGCACTGCAAATTCTAAGGCACATCAAGGTGCAATGAAGTTTAATTATCATGAGATATATTAATACAAGACACTTTACCTTGATCATAACAGGAAAACCAATCTCATCTGCAAGCCTGATTCCTTCCTCTGTGCTCTGTTGACAGAAAAATAAAAATTTAAAAAAAAAAGTTGACAACAATTAACACAAACCAATTCATATAACCACCTGGACCTGGAGGTGTTGAAATGTATAATAACTGAGGGTAAAGTAGAGACCTGTAGTAATCCATCACTTCCTGGTACAGTTGGAACACCTGCTGTCTTCATTGTGTCTCTGGCAGTCGCTTTATCACCCATAACACGGATGCTGTCCGGCTGTAACCCAAATAGCAAACAGTTTGTCCCACATCAGTTCATCAATTAATTAATGAGTAACTAAAGAGTCATGTGCTTATATCTCCATGACCTAAACGGATCAATCACTATTCACTCTAAGAAAGGGAATATTTAGAGAGAGATAAAGGCAAATAAAGCACAACTCAAGAAATAAAAAATAAAAAATTGTTTTAGGCTAGGATAAGAACAATAAATATCTTCTGAGTTGAACATTTTATTCATTACTAATCACTAAATTGCTAGATAATGTCATTCCGAATTTACATGAAATTTTGAAAGACTCTAATTTTAAGTTATCAGGGTTACATCTAAAATTTGGATGAAGAGAAGAAAGTCAAAAACTTCCTAGCTTGAAGTTTTTTATTTCAAGTACTTACCTTAGGCCCAATAAAGTTGATTCCGTGTTCTCTGCACATTTCAACAAATGATGCATTCTCAGCAAGGAAACCATATCCTGGATGCAGCATTGTACATTTCCGACTGATAGCAGCAGATAAAACATTTGGAACAACTAAGTACCTGTAGAAAGACAGATCAAAATGTACAATTCAACCACTGTCATCTGTAACAGAAACTGAGACAAAGGATTAAAAAAAACTTATCGTGATACAAAGATAAAGAATGTAGTGCACAGATAATGGTGCAAAGCAGGCTGGCATGAGAATGGCACGATTAAAGTGGTCATGAAAGGGGAAATATCCAATGTCATGCCATGCCAAGCATGCATGGACATTCACATTCATGTCGGTCCAGGTCGACATATCTGGCACGAGCACGAAAAGGACCAATGCCAGGCATGAGCCATTTAAAACCATTGGCTTATTATTACTATAGTCTTTGTTTTCACTTTCTTTATTTCAAATGTCTTCGTGAAAAAATAATTATCTATAAATGATGTTGTTATGTATTTTACTTTCATCCTTAATTCTTCTCGGAAGAGAAAAAACAATACATGGTAATCTTACAAGCTAAATCTTAGTAATTAAGATTAACTTTATAATAAATTGTAACTAAGCAAGAAGAAAAAAACAATCACAGGCACTGCACAAATCCAGTTAAGGCATGACATGAATAAATATATCACGGTTCCTTTAGGTTTCCTAAATCATGAACTTTAATGGTATTCAGAAAGAAATGCAGTCCTTTGTCATGGTTTAAATGGCCTCTCTCTCTCTCTCTCTCTCTCTCTCTCTCTCTCTCTCTCTCTCTCCACATGAGCTCCATGTTAAACTATTCCAGTTTTCCATTTAATCAACAAAATAACACAGGCATGGGGGTTAAAGAAGAAAGAACAACAAAACGAAAAATTAACTGATCAACCACTTACGACTGACTGCTTGCTGCTTCACCAATACAAACTGATTCATCAGCCAATTTCACATGAAGTGCGTCCTTGTCTATTGTTGAGTAAACAGCCACACAAGGTATTCCCATTTCATGGGCAGTTCGAATAATGCGAACAGCAATTTCTCCTCTATTTGCCACCAGAATTTTTTCAGCACGACATGTAGCATGGAGAGCTCCCCCATGCTTCCTGGATTTGAAAGTAACTTGAGCACCCCGAGCTCTCTGCCTTAAAAAGTTGACTTTATTTCCCACCATAAAGCTGCATTGGGAACTCTGGATCTCTTTAGTTCTCCCAAAAAATAAGCCCTTCCATTGACATAAGAAAAACAAGAACAAATGTGAATGAATAAATAAACCAGAAAACAGGTCTGGAGTGGAGATCATAATAGAACGGAGGATTCTGAAGACAATATAACAAGCAGACCTCATTGGTTTTGTAAATTCTACTTATCTAAGAATTCCAATATTTTACTTTTCCCTAATCAATTAGGATCTTTCACTTATCATCTGTTTGGCTGCATTGGATAAAGCATTGAGCTTTTCTACAAAACTGACGATATAAAAGGTAATTATCTACCAAGCCAGACATCCTTTAGTCCATACAGAACTAAAAAGCAACCCAATTCTGTACCTAAGAACTTAAACTAACACAACCCAATTCCAACTAAACAGAACACAACCCAAGACTCAATTCCAAAAATACAATAAATACAGGGTGACAGAGGTACTTACAGGAGTTGGAGTGACAATCTTGCAAATGGGCATTGTGGCATCCATTTTGAAAACAAAGAGACCTAAGTAAGTAAACCCAGTTACACCAAAGAAACAAAAACCAATATTAGCGCCACGGCCATTGCAGAACAATAAAAAAAGAAAAGTAAAATTGGTTGGAAATGGTAAAACTATTTCGACCAAATAACACAGTAGAGTGTATCAGCCAAGAAATCACAACCCAAAAGAAATGGGATGTTGCTGCCATTCTAAAACGATTCAAAGATTAAAACTTTTGATACTGGGACTTGGAAATACCTTTCTCAATTGTCTCAGAACAGGATCAGAATGAATGAATGAAGAAGAAGGAAAGTGTTTGGGGACCCCAAGAGCTGTGGAGCGAGAAAGCAGAAAGGGAGAGAAAAAGAGTGTGAGCAATGTGAAGAAGAAGGTGGGAAGGTCCGAGGGAAGATATCAAGAGTTGAGTTTGTCGATGGAAACGAGGGGAGCTACCGATTGAAACCTCCGCCCAAATGAGGAGAAATCTGTCTTCAAAGTGTTGACGCTGTCCAACGATATTCTGCCACATGTACAATTAAAGTTACACTCAGCATAAAAAAATAAACTAGCATTAGAAATAGTGAGGTCTTCTGGATTGCACCGAAAACTTGGAGAAGAACTTTTATGCAATTATAATGTGATTATGACGAATTTTCAAGTTAGTTGAACGATGTTATATGTAAAAAAATATTTTCATTTCAATGGAATTGGGGTTTCGAACTTAAAACATATTCTAATATTCAGAGAAGAAACATCATTATATTAAGAGCTAGTTGGTTATTATATGGGAAAGTTGAAATACATGACAATACGTCATTGGCTTGGTATGTCATCACAGTTACATTCCAGCAAAAATAACTTTTTCTCCTGTAGATGGAGCTTAAAACCAAGTCAGGTTAGGTTTTAACCAGAAACATTTGACACCTCTTTGCATCTAGTTGTATTCGCAACAGCCTCATCAAAGGCAACACGTTGCTCAATTTGGTGAGCAACATTTGAATAAATTGCTTGCTCCAATCAGCAAACTGTAGCCAACTTTCCACTTCCCCGTTTAGAGGGACTCCAGGACACTAGCCAAAGGCATTGGGTTGCGCACTTTGTTTGACCCATCAGCTAAATCTCCTCACAGTAATGGCAAACAGGGTCAGCAAATGTGGAAGGTCATCTTGGCTTACCAAGTTTGTGGATTGAGAAGCCACTCTTCAATGTTTTAAAAAAAAAATTAAAAAATTAAAAATTGGATGGCTTTACATTGGGACACAACACAACAACAGGCTTTGCATAATATACAAATAGAATCAACGAGGTTAACCATCCTTATGAGAGTTGCCTTCTTGTTAGCAAGACTGCTTTAAACCTTGGCATATTTCTGGTTTCGTCTCTCATGTGAAGAAATTGCGCACTTTTCATGTCCGTTGAACTGGTTGTGTAACAAATTCTATGGCGAGCTATGAACGTTTAGGTTGCATGGTTGAACACTAGTTTAAATGGAGAATCGAACACAAGACTTAGTATAGAGATACTGTTCTTAACCACTCAAGTTACAAGTTCTATGTTATAGTTTGTCTGTTGATATGTTGCTTTTATTCTAAACATTCTATTTATTAGGGTTAAATACCTTTTTAATCAGTAGTTTTACACAAAAATTCAATTTGGTCATTGTTTTGAGAAAAATTCAATTTGGTCATTTTTTTGAGAAAAATTCTTGATTCCTTGATCTTTGATCTTACTTCTCTCTCTTCTTCCTCGATCCCTTCGAAATACATTGGAGTAAATAGAGCACACCCGAGGGGTGTTGGCCAAACGTCCTCCGATGTCTAAGTTAGTTCGATTGAACCTTGAAAAATATATGACAACAGCTAAAGCGGTCGGAGTTTTCTCTCATGGGGAAAGTCGGGTGGGAGGAGCCGTGTGTGTATTTGGTTGGGGCTGTGTAAAGGAGAGGGAGAGGGTGTGGCAAAGAGAGAGAGAGAGAGAGAGAGAGAGAGAGAGAGAGAGAGAGAGCGATTAGCTAAGGTTTTTCGAGTTACCTTGAATGTCTTGTGTAACCATGTATTTATAGTGCTCCTTAGCTAAGGTTTTTTGAGTTACCTTGAATGTCTTGTGTAACCGTGTATTTATAGTGCTCCTTGTATGCTAGGGTTTTGGGAGAATAATCATTATTTGGTTAGGATTATTCTTTCCCAAAAATATGATAGGAAATTATTCCAAGAGGTTTGGGGAGATATTCCTCTATTAAATCAAAGGTAATTTCCCTAATTAAATAAGATTTAATTAGGGTAATTAGTTGACCTAAAGAATATTCCTTTTTCACATGTCATCTTCTTATTGGCTAGCAAAATATGTGTTCCCACAAATGCCCCTCAACTTCTGCATGACGCTTGTGAGGCTTGGAGGAGATGAGAAATATTCATCGGGCTTTCGAATTGTATCTGGGCTTCCTTCTTTGAGTTAGGCACCTTTTGCAAGTTGGGCTCCTAATTGGGAGTAGGTTTTTGACTTTTTCTTGGAGTTGGGCACCCAATTGGAGCATGCTTGTGATTCTTTCTTGACCTAGGATGTCCAACCTTTATAAATACAAGGCTTCTCTTCTCTCCTCTTCAAAATGCAAACTTGTTTCCTCTACTTTCTAGCTTGTGAGAGAGAGATCTTGTTGAGAAGAGGAGTTGTCATGCACACCAAAGTACGTCAAACTTGATGTTTTTTTTCTTTTGATTTCTTCGCGGCGAGGACCAGCTGGGTGGGCCCGGCTGGTTGTCGTCGTGACTGCGTGGGGTGGCTAGCATGACCAGCTACGATTGCTACGATTGCGACAACAGCTACGATTGCGACAACAGTCTCTAGCGGGTGCTACCACAATTTTTTTCTGCTCGATGTGGCTGAATTGTGGGCCAAGCCCAAGGATTGGCAATGTACGCGCAGACCTAGCTATGTGGTAGCATGGGTTGGAGCTGTAGAAGAGTGGTCGGGCCTGTGCACCTGTCAGCTGCTATCGATGGTTGCCGTATTTCTTTTTTTTTTTCTTTTTTTTTTTTTTGTGTCGTGACTTAGGATTTTGACATGCTATTTGACTTGGAATTTTCTTGCCTTTTTCTAGCTATTCAACAATCACCGATCACAAGTGTCCTTGTACCTATGGGGTGGTTCCAAGGTATACAAGAAAAGATTTGTGGCTAATTTGCATCGTTTCGTGACCGAGGCTTACTTCCATAAGTGGCGTGCCACCTATGCTTCTACCATACCTGATGACATGCATGTCAAGCTAGTGGAACCTTCAACAGACGATGTGCCCCGTGTGAACCCAAACTATCCGGATGCCAGGATTATCACCTTTCGTCCCTTCTATTTCTCCTTAGGCTTCACATTCCCACTGCCTAAGTTCTTCAAAAAGGTGTTTTGCATCATGGGGTGTGCCCCCAGGCAATGTACTCCAAACGTCTACCGGGCGATCATCTGTTTCGATAACCTGAACCTCTTCTTCAAGCTAGGCCTAACGCTTTTTTTACTTCTTCGAGGTGAGGTGCTACGAGATGTATGCCCAAGTTCGTATATGCAATGCCAAGCTATTTGACAATTTCAGCCAAAGAGATCACATGTGGCATGCTGAAGTGTTAGAGGTCAGTGGAAGGTGGGAAGGCAAAGTAGGCAATGGTCCACTTGTTCCCCTCATCTACTATGATGGTATGTCATACTCTATTGATCTGTTTCAGTTTTATTTGAATTCTTTGATGTATGACTAACTGACTTTGATCTTCTGCTTGTAGAGAAGGATAACAACAAGAAGCTGGATCTCGAGCCAGACATGGCTAAGGTCCACACGGCCTTGAACATCCTTGTAAGGTTTCACAAATGCCATTGGCTGTTAAGCGAGTAGCAGAAGGAGGTTGGTGGTTTGGCCCCTGCCAAGGATATTGAGAGGTGGAAGCAGTATTGCCCAGACTTGGATGATTACCCTACCGAACAAGAGAAGTCCTCGACCAAACTCCCTGAAAAAAGGAAGGCTACCCCTTGGTCCTCCAAAGATGAAGCTGCAACCTCGCGAGCAAGAGATGTGTCTCTGCTAAGAAAGAAGCTGAGACTTCCTTCTGTTGTGATCAAATCTGCTGAGAAGGCTCAAGTGGGAGTTGCTCATCGCTCATTTTTCAGGGTCAAGCTGGAACTTCTTGCTCCTGGATAACAAGGGTGGCCCATTCTGTCCAGCCTGGCAGTCATATTGTTCAGAGTATCTTGACTTCTTTGAGCTGCAGCTTCATGTCCAAGCATAGCCTCCTGTATCTGATTTAGTCTTCTGGAGCTGGACTAGGAACGTCTACTTCTAGTACTTCCATGAGCTGATTACCTGGCATCGCTCTCTTCTTACTCAAGTCCTTATTCTCAGAAAGCTGGTTGACCTCTTTCCATAGCAAAACGTAGATTCTAGCTAGAGCTTCCAATATTTATACACTAAAAGAGGTGTTTAGAAGTATGTATACTGTGAGGTCCCACTATGCATGCCAAATTGTTTACCCATTTTGATGTAGTTCCTGTGGTGGTAGGGTAAAATTCCTCATTGACCTTAAAACCATTGGTGGTCAACAAGTCAACTTTCTTTTGTGTGCGAGCATGCCACTATTAACGGTTAAAAACCCTAACAGATTATGAAATGTAATAACTTGCACCCAAACTATTGGCTTCGATCAAGTGATTGTGAATTTAGATGAGGAATATCTCCCAAGAAAGTTCTTTTCTTACCTCAGACGAGTGAGGACTTTATAATTTCCCATAGTAAAAACTAGTAAATCTAGCAAAAATATGTGTTTGAAAATAAAACAAACTAGTTCAAATAGAACATTGGGCTTCGATTTCTGCTTAGATTGTTGTCTGTAGCTCAGGCTAGACTGGATATATTTGTACTGGAATTGCACATCAGTACCTTCAACTAATGGAGATCAGCTAGAAATTGATACCAATGTTGAGATTGGTAGAGCTATAATCAATTTGAGCCATGGAAAGGCTTGTCAAGTGGGCAGAACTAGACTCTCTTCGACCTGGACTAGATTGGAAGTGACTGGATTGGCAATTGCTGACCTGGAATTGTACTTCAATAACTATTCTGATTGGCTAAGGGTCACCTAACAACTATTCTGATGATTTTGGGACATTAAGATGTCTTTGAAAGTTTGTTGAGTTTTTCATATTATGAAAAACCTGAATTCTGCTTGGGTCACCTATTTTGAACAAAATTTGTAACGAGAGAAATCTCGGTTTCCTTGTGAATTACTTCTCCAAGCTAGATTGAAGTCAGAGATTTGAGTTCTGCTTGTTTTGTTGAAAGCTGGATGGCTGCAAGCTAGATAGCCTAATTTCTTATGAGTTTGAAGACTTCTAAGATCGTGCGATCTTGCTTGATTTTTTGTCAGTATGACTGAGAGTTTTTGTTCGGATTTGAATTTTTTTTCCTAATGCCTTCAATCCAATTCACACCCTTTTATATTTATAGGAAATCTGGATGAATGATGATTCTTTAATATCTGGAGGATATGCGCTGAGAAGTATTTACTCTAGCAAATAAGGGAGTAACAGTTATTCTAATCAGGTTAATTACCACCAATGGTGATTTAGTCAGTTATGGTGATCAGTTTAGACTTTCTAACGACCAACTCCCTTGCTTCTTGTTCGTTCCTTGCAAACTGGAATTGTACTGACGAGATCTTCATGGGTATGGAAAGGAAACTCAGCCTGTTTTCCTGGAATTTAATGGTTATGGGAAGTGGTTTCTGATTTCACATTTTTACCAACTCCCTTGAATGTCCTCTGTCCGTTTTCTGTTGACGTCTTGTCATTGGAATCACGTGGGTATTACGGAAAGAAGCTCCACCTCTCTAGCTCTAGAGTTGCTGATCTCACTTTGAATTGATAACCAATGGTGATGATCAAACCTCAACCCTTGAAAGAATATGATCTGGAAACTGGGTAAAAATTAAACCAATTAATTCGGTCTTTTAGATTAAATCACCATTGGTGGTAATTAACCTTTATCCCATTGGTGGTAATTAAATAAAAAATAAAAATGAAACCAATTACATGAATTAATATTCATGTAATTGGTTTCATTTTAATTTTCTCTTTTTGAAATGACCCGGGCCGCTCTCCAATTTTGGTAAACGGAGCCCAAGTCTGTTTTGTCAATATAGTCCAATGGGTGCATTTTTGCTCACCACTTTAACCCTAGGTGTACTCTCACCACCCCTCCTAAAAGTTGACACATGTCCATAGGTTTAACTATGGTTAATTCTTTATTTTTTATTTATTGATAACTGTTGTGACCTCAAAGGTTATGGATGCCAACCATAAGTCCATTGTAATTCCTCCCTAAACCTATGCACTAAATACCATATTTATCATTGGTTATTATGTTTTGTAACCCACTACTTAAGAGTGGTAAATGGTGATGTATTTCCTATGCCTATAAATAGTATGCACTAAAGATGAATAAGATACCTGAGCTTTAGCTATTGAGAATTATTCTTACCTTTCGTAAACTTTCTTTGTTTACTTTTATAACACGTTATCAGCACAAATTCTCTTTCAAAATCCAGTTGAGTGCCCTGATCAAATCCCTCTGCTTTACTCATCCTCTACTTGAGGTTTTCTGGGCAATTGTGTTTTCATGATTTCCTTGTGTGTAAATACAAACTCCATTTGGTAGCATACTATGTTTATAGAAAACAAACTAACCCAAGAAGAAAATTGAAAATCATTTTAAGAGACACAAATCCAAAACAAAGACCAGTCTTCACCAAAAGAAACCAACTGAGGTGTTGAGCTTCTTGGCATTCAGAGTGGGATGTGAACACCCACGAAACAAAGAGATAAGCCTTCTAACTTTCACTTTATCTTCTTCAATTTATTATTATCACCATCATATCTATATTCATGCTAACATCTAAAGCAAGTATAGATGTGCTGGAACTTGTTCTTGTGTGGCAGGTGCAAAAGTAGGAGCATATGGTCAATCCTCCACAAGTAGACCATTTTAATATATTGAGCATGGTTTTTGTCGGTTTCATTTTCACATGGCTCCATTTTATATCGGTATATATAATATTAATATGGAAAGTTGATGGCAATACAATATGATATATATATATATATATGCGGTTTTACTTTATGTATATATACCTATATATATGTATAAGTAAATAAAACTATGACTGCCAGAAGCTATTTATGTCCATTTATTATATATTCATGGTTCACATTTATATGAGAATATGATAGTGGTTACACTCCATGTTTGTTACAATGGAGTTGGGAAAAATAAAGGAATTAAGACCCGAAGATCTTGATCCTCAATTATAAAGGGCTTGAAGACCCTAAATTTTATACAATTAAAGGAAAAAGCCTGAAGATCCTAAATTCCTATACATATGAAGATCTCAATTCATGTATAATAAAATATAAGGTTGAAAAATCTACGCCTTTGTATAAATATATGTGACCCTGAAGCTCAAATCTTAATGAGCTAAACTTGGAGTTTAACATTGAGCAAGTGTAATAATTATAGAACCAAAAGTTCTAAATGATTTTAGTGGAGCGCACTATCATATTACAGTTTTGAGGGTTCTAAGTTCCTCAATTCATTTTCAATTAATTAGGACTACAATATCCTAAATTTTCAACCCTTATAATATACTTGTATGTGGACATGAAGTTCCTCATTTTTCTCAAAAGCATAGAAGACCTGAAGTTCTTCAATCTCTCTTATTGAAACTAGAAGTTTCAACTATTTATTTTGTTACACCACCTTAATTATTGTCTTACTTTTGTTATTATATTTAATTTTTGCCATTTAAAAATTTTATATACTGGCCTAATGTCCTAAAAATGACATATAGTTCAAACATCTCAATTATAATAGTTAATTATGTGTAATCCAAGACCAGAAGTTTTTGGGACATATGTATTAAAGTATATTAATTCAAACTTTAAGGATGAATTTGCATGTTTATTATTATTATATATATATATATATATGTATTTTGTTATTTGTTAGAAATTCAAAATTTTCATTAAGGAACAAAGTGAGAGACTCAAGAATTTTTATTCTTATACAACCAATGGAGGACTAGAAGTTCCTCAGTTCTTATTTAATCATATATGGGCCAGAAGATCCTTAGATTTCAATCCTTATAATATAAATATTAATGGAGGACTAGAAGTTCCTCAATTCTTATTCAATCATGTAAGGGCCAGAAGATCCTTAGATTTCAATCCTTATAACATAAATATTTGTGGACTTGAAGTTCCCCAATTCTTAAAAGACAAATGAAGACCTGAAGCTCTTTAATTCTTTTTTCATTGGAACCAAAAGTTTCAACAATTTATTTTAGTGTAATAATTTATTTCGTTTTTGTTGTATTTCGCTTTCACTTGGTTCTTTTCTTTGGTTTCATTTTTTTATTTTATGCAAGGACCTGAAGTCCCTAAATTATTCTTATATAATTATATAAAGACCCGAAGTCTCTTAGTTCTCAATCCATATAATATATATACAAGGAATTGGAGTTATGCAATTCTTATAAACCAAAAAAAAACTTGGAGTTCTTTGATTTCCTTTAACTGGAACCAGAAGTTCTAATAGTTTATTTTATTACAGTATCTTTATTATTATTATTATTTTATTTTTCTTGTTATATTCAGTTATTTGTTTTCAATTTCAATAATTTATAATTAAGGATATATGAAGTTCACAATATGACATGAAGTTCAAAAATCTTAGAACCCGAAGTTCTAATTAATGTCTAATCCAAATTATAAGTTTCGGCCATTATTAATTTTTTTTTTTTTTTTTTTTTTTTTTTTTTTTTTTAAAGGGAAATTCTAGAACTTGAAGTTCTAATTGTGTCAACCTTCAAATTGATATTTCAACAAGTGCATATGTATTATGATTTTGGGTTGAAAACTATATATCATGTTAAGAACTTGAAGTTTCAACATTGTTTGGATTTCATATTTTCTAATTTATTATTATTATTATTATTATTATTATCGTTTTATTTAATTACCTTGAAAAATATCATATTAATACAAATTTGGACCTGAAGTTCAAAACCAAATATCCTTTTTAAATTTGATATATGTATTCGAACTTGAAGTTCCAGATATATGTAAATATATATCCAAAGTTTATCATTTTTATTGAGATTAATATTAATATGAACCTGAAGTTCATACCTTATCAAGAACCTACAGTTCATACATTGTCAATAACCTGTAGTTCCGGCATAACATATATGATATTTTAATTTGAACCTGAAGTTCAAAATCAAATTTTTTTGAAAAATTATATATTTATCATGTTTTCCACAATGGAATCAAAATATTGTAACCAAATTCTAATTGGAACTTTTGAGTTCCTTGGTTCTTAATTTTAATTATTTTTATATGTAATTTGAACCAGTAGTTCAAAGCACAAAATGAGAAGATAAGACCATTCTGGAAGAATGACATGTAAGCAATCGTTCCATAAGAACGACATGTTTTATGTACAAAAGAGTGTTCCAGAAGAACGACTTGCATTATGTACAAAATATCATTATAGAAGAATCACTTGGATTACATACAAAAGACCATTTTAGAGGAAAGGCTTGAATCATCCTGATATGTATCTATTTCTAAATGATTAAATACAATGCAAATTCTGAAGATTACAAGTTGAATACATTGATAATACACTGCATAAATTAAAATCCCAGAAGGACAACCCATTAACATGTCAATATTAATATAATACACGCTGAATGCATTAAGATTCTTGAAGGACAATACTTATGACATGAATTAAGGTCCCCGAAGGACAATACTTATGACATTCTTGGTATTATTTTGATGAGAACAAAATTCTTGTCGTTAGGGGGAGACTTAGTTGTTCCTGAAAGAACAAATGACGCCGTGAATGATTATAAAATGTATTTATTATTGTCTCATCAAAAAAATTGGTATAAAAGATAAATGCCAGAAGCATGTTCAAACACAAAAAGGATTGTAAGTCAAATGACAAGAAGCATATACAGACACAAAGTAAGTGACTACTAATAGCCAATTTGTTGCATACCTGAAGCATGACAGATTTATAGATTGCAAAAACTGAACTCCCTATAAAAGCTGTTAGATGCCTGAAGCATGACAGATCTATAAGTTCAAAAGACTTAACTCCTCAAAAGATGAGATTAATTGCAAAGTTTAAGCCCTATTCAAAATAACGCTCTAGAAAAGGTTATGATCCACATTCTATAAATTATACATCTTAGAAGAGATATTTGTCCATGAAGTGACAATAAAAGCCTCTGAAGTGGCACTGGTACCAAAAAATAATGAAAGCAATGAGATGCTTATAAATTATGCATGCGCATGCACATTAGAATCGTGGGATCATGAATTGATGATATATTGGGTTGTAGTACGTGCTAAAGTTATCAAGGGCTATACATGATGATATTGTCGACAAATATAAATAAAGATTGGCCAACTAGAAGAGGCAATGATTGAACCTATAGTTAAACACCAAAATGATATAAAAATGTATATGTTACAAATTGGTGTTTGAGATGAAGTGGAATAAATCACTTGATGATAGACACAACGTTTCCCAGTAAAGATACGGGATTATGAAGGATTCAAAATGCCTGAAGCAAATGATTAAAATATGATGGCTTATAATGATCCTTGTGTGGATTAAAGTATTGTGGAAGAATATGATATAATTGTCTTAATGAATATCTATTACAAAAGGGATATATAAATAATTTGGAAATGAGTTTACTATCATTGCAGTATATATATGAAAATTTTTGTTAGAATTCTTGAAGAGTTTACAAAGGATTCCCCTGATTTAATATATGAATTGGAGATGAAAAATCTAAAAGATTATGAAATTAAGCATATCACCAGAAGCGATCTTTTGAAGAATACATAAGAATAAATTCTAAGAGATGTAAAATGCCATACATTATATAAATTATTGAAAGTAAATATCTAAGAAGTTAAGGAGCATGAAGCTCAATATCTAATTGCCTCAAGTGAGGGTATTGACTGAGTTATGAATTCAAATTCAAGTTCAAAATTGTTGCAACGTATTCAAATTTTTAAAAGAAGTTATCAGAATATTTAGATCTCTTGAAGAGCCTATGACAAGCTAGCATAGTATACAAAAATTTATATGAATAGCATATTACATCATGCAATTTTAAACTCTTATCCCCGTAACGGTAACGTATGAATTTGCTTATATTAGTATTTTGATGATATTTTAGAATATGATGTTATTTTAAGAATTGTTAATTTTTGAAAATAGTCTAGATATTTTTGGCATTACTCTAACCTCAACAGGGATTCAAAAGAATGACACACATATATCCTCCAATGATGATATTGAAGAAATGTTTATACAAGCATTACCAAAGATCACTCTGTGAAGGATGGATGTGTGATCAATATCATTTATGTTGGATTATCAAAGAAGTATAAAGACATCAAGAGGAGTAATTCTTCAGGGGGATCATCCAATAATATTGCAAGATTGATTCATGGAAGCAATGCCAATTACAACAATCAAAATATGGTCAACAATATGGCTTAAAGATATTTTGTGAGCATCAGGGGGAGCATGCCATCAATAAGATCTTCACACAATGTACTCTTTTTCCTTCGTCCAGGTTTTTGTCCCACTGGGCTTTTCCTGACAAGGTTTTAACGAGGCAGTGTTGCATGCGTGTCAATGTTATATGCACAAAATTTTATGTTACACATGGTTATGCACTCTTTTTCCCTTCGACCAGTTTTTGTCCCACTGGGTTTTACTGGCAAGGTTTTTAACGAGGCATACTCCATGCATGGTGAACATCCAAGGGGGAGTGTTGTAACCTCAAAGGTTATGGATGCCCACCATAAGTCCATTCTAATTCCTCTATTATACCCATCATTATACCTATCATTATAGGGTTGTAACCTATGCACTAAATACCATATTTATCATTGGTTATTATGTTTTGTAACCCACTACTTAAGAGTGGTAAATGGTGATGTATTTCCTATGCCTATAAATAGTAGGCACTAAAGATGAATAAGATACCTGAGCTTTAGCTATTGAGAATTATTCTTACCTTTCATATACTTTCTCTATTCAGTTTTATAACAATAACATTATTATGAGAGAGAAACAATACTTCAATAAGATTTTTCCTAATTTACCCTTATTAATCTAGCAAACTTTCCACTTTTCTAAATTAATTAACAACTACCCAAATAAACTTTCCCCTTTTCACGGCTCATAACGATGCTTGAGGTGCACTTTTTTCATGTGAATGCACAACCCTAATACCTTACGACCCGCGTTGCTAACCCTATTGCCAATTATGAGACCCTGTTCTATAATCTGCTCCACAATATGTCTATTAAACACATCTCCAACTACCTCTAGCATGCTACAAAGAATCAAGTGTGCCTGGCAGTAATTGATATTCATATTAAAGCACGCCAATTGCCAATTCACAACTGCTAATACCAAATGTAACAGCCTCAACTTCCAATATGAGCCACACAGCCCAACCTCACATACGAGGATTAAAGGAATACATAAAGCCGCCAAAGGTTTTTCACAACATGAACGATACAGAGTTGCTATGGAGAGCTTCCATGACTCCTAGGATTCCTGACTATCACGCCAATTGCCAATTATTTATTTGGGTAGTTGTTAATTAATTTAGAAAAGTGGAAAGTTTGCTAGGTTAATAAGGGTAAATCAGGAAAAATCTTATTGAAGTATTGTTTCTCTCTCATAATAATGTTATCAATAAATAAATAATAAAAAATTAATCATAGTTAAACCCATGGACATGTGTCAACTTTTAGGAAGGGTGGTGATGGTACACCTAGGTTTAAAGTGGTGAACAAAAATGGGCCAGCTCGTAGAAATTAGACCAAATAAGAAGTCACAATAGGGTTTGAATTGATTCATACTTCAATATAGCATCCAATTCGTGACCTTACACCTCATAATTTCAATTTCAATGCAAGATTTCCCACAATTTATTAAACATTAATAACATAATATATACCCTAACTTGTTGAGTTAGAGAGGAAGAAGACTGAGCGTGCTTCTTAAAAATAAAAATAAAACTACACTTAATGGAAGATAATTGAATGTTTATAAACTATAAACTTTGAGAAACACAATGACCAATTTGGCTAAAAAAATTTCTAAGTGACCAAATTGAATTTTCATGTAATACCCAATGACCAAAAAAGTATTTAACCTTATTTATTATTATTATTTTATTATGAAGAGGAGAATTATAACTTCAAGCTCTTTTAAATAAAAAAATAAAAAAGGAGAAATATCACTAATTGCTTGAAGAGCATATATTTGGCATAGTTACAGCAAATGGTCTTGAGAAACGCTCTCTCTCTCTCTCTGCAGATGGTCCCTCTTTTTTTCTTTTTTCACTCCCCAACTACCGAACCACCCCCAAACCCCGACCCGCGGCAAAACACCCAGCCCCCTCCCTGACCCACTCTCTGCCCCTCTCCCCTTTCATTGTTCTAAAAAAAAGTTTAATCCTTTTATTACAAATCAAAGATCATCTTCTATTTTCAAGTATTTCAACTACCCAAGGTCATGAAACAAAACCCCTCAAGTTTGTTATAAATGCCTGGTTAAAAGTAAAGCATTAATTGCCAACACAAGAATAGAATCCATTAATTCTCAACAATAATAAGGTCCACAACATGCATAAACAATATAATTATCACCTTAAAACAGCAAATAGAGTTTGAAACTAGACATCCCATGCCTAGCTAAATGTCGAAACCCTGGTCTTGAGCAGCCATGGATTTACTCTGTCTTTAAAGCCATCCGCTGCCTGTGAGCCTCGGATGGTACTTTCACATCTGTTGCCAGTCCTAGAGCTTCAAGAAATTTTATGATGTACCAAGTCAAGTCAATTTGCCACCATTCCAGGCCTTGTCGAGCTGAGTATTCGAAGGCATGGTGATTATTGTGCCAGCCTTCTCCAAGTGCAAAAAATCCCAACCACCTTGAAATATGAATATGGATATAAAAAAATCACTTTTAAAATTGCAACTTTCATTTCTCAATTATATATGAAATACATAATAGAAGGGAGAGTATTAAGTAATATAAGTACCAAAGGTTCTTAGACAGATCCCCGGTCTTCCATGCTTGATATCCCCAGGTGTGGCCAGCAGAATTTACAAGCAAAGTAATGTGGAAAACAACCACCATTCTCACTCCCTGCAAATGATAATGAGTTTAAACTCAAGGATCTGTGCTAGAAGCAATTAGAATAAATAAATAAAATAAAGAATAAAAAAGCATACGTATTTATATTTGTGCTTATAATTCTAGTAGTAAGAATGGGAGAGTTTCAGACACTACTTTTCTGGTTTGAAATGTTTAAGATCAATTTATTAGAAAAGAAAAAGAGGAAAATCTATATACTCACCACTCCCCAAACCAAGAAGGGAAGTCCACCCACGGCATATAATATGCCCGCAAGAATAAATGAGTGTAGCATGAAAGTATGATGAAGAAACACATAAAATGGCTGCTTTTTCATGTCTTCAACATTCTTTAGTCCTCCATACTGCAAATTTCTCATTTAAAAAAACAAAATTAAGTGTAAGCATTTGTACCAAAAGAAAAAAGTGTAACTATTACTTGAGAGAGAGGTTGTTTTTAATTACTCTTCCAAACCGAGAACTGCTATCAAGGATCCAGCCCATATGACTATACCAGAAACCCTTAAGAGGGCTGTGAGCATCTTTTTCTGTATCAGTAAACTGGTGGTGGTATCGGTGTGTGCTCACCCATTCAATTGGACTGCCCTGCAAACCCAAAACAACAAACAGAAAATTGTAAAAGTAGACCAAAAAAGGAAAGAACATAAACAACAAAACTTGCAAAATTTTGCTCAAAAATGAGATTTGACATACCTCAAGTGCGTGAACCCCACAGTAGGCAAACAAGTACTCAAGCAATTTTGGAACCCTAAAACTTCTATGAGCAAGATTTCTATGGTAAGAAAGAGTGATTCCAAAACCGGTCACAAAGGCCAGCCAAAAGGCCACCCAAAACGCAGTCCAAGTGAAGTAAAACGGTGCAAACAAAGCCAGGCCATGCACACTCAAGAACATACCAGCTGTCACAAGGTCTAGAAGATTCCATTTCCTCCCCAAGAAATTTGCACAAGGGGTCATGAGAATGGTGACCCAAACTTTCAAAAGCCCCATAATGAGAGAGAGAGAGAGAGAGAATGTGACTCTTTTTTCAGCCAATGGTTTTGAGGATTGTATGAGAGACAAGGGATTGCTGCTTGGGAAAGTTGGCCATAACTTTGGCCATTACTTATAGTGAAGCAATTTAATTCAGAGCTGCCCTGTCAGGACATGGTAGGTGATGGCATTAGACTTACTTATTGTAATTTCCCCAAACAAATTCAATTAGCGTGTTCTTTGTGTTTCTATTTTTAAATGAAAATTCACAGTTAGAAAGTAACCTACTACTATAATTTAATTGTCTCGTCCCAACCCAAACCATATGCACCATGCTTGCTTTATAAAGTATCATCAAGGGCCAGAGGCCAAACGTACTACGCAAACCCAGCTGAAGCTCTTATGACCCATCCAACCGCTTGAGCCAATTTCATTATAATGTCAGACACAGTAAGAGCATAAAGCCTGCTTTTGACAACCACCTAAGCAGTAACTTCAATATTTGTCCTTCTCAAATTAATTAATACTTAACTTCCATGTCGATTCAAAAGACACAAACTTAAAATAATATGAAACTAATCTGTCTCTGAATCCAAGGAATACTTCTTCGTTCTCATATTGGCCGTTAGATTTTACAGTGGAGAAATCCCCACCATGTATTTCTTGAAAATGTGTACCTGGCTATTATGTTTTGAAAATGTCCAGGCTATTATTTCTTCTCTGGTAATCTAAAAGTACTTTAGAATATGCTATTAAACCTAATCTTCTTACAACTCCAAGTTTAAATTAGAGAATATTAGAATAAATATTAAAAATAGACAATAGCTAATTGGTTGAATGATTTGCTGTGATTACAAACGTCAACAGTACAAAGTATACATATGTCCTACAATCAACCAGGCTTTATATCTAAGGCTTAGAAGCCATGATCCACCTTTGGTGGGATTTGATCTACACTAACTTAATTAGGAAAGTAAATATATTACAATAAATAAATTGGGTAAATTTCATTTTATTACTTGGAAGTTTACGGAAATTAAGAGTTTACCACCTAAAGTTTTTCGTACCTAAAATTTGATATTCTTACAACTTTCATACCTCCATTATAATGTCCGTCAAATCATCTGTTAAACGACGGCGTAGCAATTAGTGGGCCTATAAAGATCCACTCATATTGCGCATTGTGGATGGACAAATATAAAAGATAAAAAAAATATTTTGTTTTGATAAGAAAAGATAAAAATTATTAAATAAATTTATAAAATAAAAAAGCTTAAATAAAATTAGGAGGGTGTATTCAATTCAGATTTTAAAAAGAGTTATAAAGTTGATGGAGTTTAATTGAGTTTGACTGAATTCTACAAACTCTACATAGATTTTCGACTGAATTCGTGTATAGATTTTAATTGAGTTTGTTAGAATTTTATTATTGATTTTAATGGAGTTTATAGCGATGGAGGTGGTGGTGATGGCGATGATGGTGGCGATGTTAATTTGTGAGGGAGGTAGTGGTGGAGGAGGTGGGGGAAGTAGTGGTGGTGGCGGTGGAAGTGAGGTGGTGAAGGAGGTGGGGGTGATAGTGATGGTGGTGGAGGGAGTGAGGTGATGGAGGTGGTGGTGGTGGTGGCTGTAGCAGTGGCAGTGATGGTGGTGATGTTGGCAGTGGCTGTGGTAGTGGTGACAGTAGGGCTGATAGTGGGGGTGGTAGTGGTGAAGGTGGGAGTAAGGGTGGTGCAGGTGGCAGTGATGGTGATGGTGCTGGCAATGGTGGTGGTGACGGTGGGGGTGATGGTGGGGTTGGTAGTAGAGGTGGCGATGGGTGGTGGTGGCGGCGATGACAATGATGACTGTGGTGATGTGGCGGCAGCGGCTATGGTGATAGTCATGATAAGATGGTGGTAGTAGAAGTGGTGAAATCATATCTTGAAAATAAAAATAATATATTTATCAAAATATCTAGGGAGAAGCAAAGATTTGTCATGGCCTAAAATTAGTCTATTATCAAACGAAATCCACCACTTTTCGTATTTCCTTTAAAATCAATGAGTTTTTAACCCAAGCTTTTATGAAGTCTTTTAAAGTCGTGATTGAATACATCCAAATTTGAATGGAGTTTAAAAGTCTGAATTGAATAAACTTCTATAAAATCGTGATTGAATACACCTAAACTTTTAAACATCTTTAAAATCTTTTAAAATCTAAATTGGATATACCCCTTAGAGAGAAACAAAAACGAGAAACCGCTCATCAATCTGGAAACCAACCCTTCATCAATCCTATCCCCCAACCCATTGTCATTCCTCACCCCTCCCCACGCTAACCCTCCCTCCTCTCTCCTTTCTCCTCCTCAATATCCCAACCACCACCCTAAATTGCCACCAACAATAGCCAACCCAAACCGTCAGTTCCCCCAACTTCTCCTACATCGATGACCAAAAGTTTGGAGTGAGCTCAGAGATCAGAATTGGGTCTCCTTTGTCCGCTTTCCCAGAACTCCTTTTCTCAATCTCTCTATCTTTGCTTTCTTATCCTGGACAAGATCTCGATTGGGTCATATCATTATTTTTTTTTTTTTCTTTTTTTTTTCTTTAGAGAGAAAATAGGGAGATAGAAGGAGGAGGGGATAGGAAGGGAGAAGAAGAGAAGGTGGGTTGTGATGAGGAGAGGATGGGGAGGGAGAGGAAGATAGGATGGGTGGTGGTGAGGAGAGGATGGGAAGGGAAGGGAGGAGAGGGCAGATCTACTCTTTTTTTTATTTCTTTTATTTAATTTTTTTAACCACATGTCACGATATGAGTAACTTAGGGCTTGTTTGGGAGTGATTCTGGATAGGCCAATAATCACTTCTCCATATAATCACTTTAAGTGGTTTTAAGTGATTTTATGGAGAAGCACATGAAAGGTGTTTCTCCCCATAATCACTTAAAATCACTAAAAGTGATTCTATGAAAAAGCACATAGGAGATGCTTCTCCTCAAAAGTATTCTAGTCTATCTAGAATTCACTCCCAAACGAGCCCTTTTAAGTTACATGGAAGACTTGATGGAAAGACTAACGGAAAGAGAAAAGTGAAAGGAAATCAAATTTTTTATATATGAAGTTGACACAAAAAAATCTTCATGTAGCAAATTCATAATCTTGTGAAACTTGTTGGTAATAAACTTAAATTTACCCTAACATATATTACAATAATAATATTTCTTAATACTCCCCCTCAAGTTGGAGAGTGAATATTATGAACTCCCAACTTGTCGCGTAGTGTCACAAATTGATCCTTTCTCAAAGCCCTTGTAAATACATATGCTAACTAGAAGCGTGTAGGTACATATGAAGGACAGATCTTTCCATTTTGCAGTTTTTCTTGAACTATGTGACAATCTATTTCAATGTGCTTTGTATGCTCATAAAAAATAGTATTTGCTACAATGTACAAAGCTGCCTGGTTATCACAAAACAATGGTGTATGAGCTATTTGTGGAACTTTTAAATCTTGTAATATATATCGCAACCAAGTGAGCTCCAAACATGTATTAGCCATAGCTTGATATTTAGCTTCTACTGATGATCTTGAAACATTGGCTTGTTTCTTGGATTTCCATGGGATGAGTGAATTTCCAAGGAAAATACAATATCATGTAACATACCTTATTGTGGCACAAAAATCACCCCAATCTGAATCACAAAAGTTTTTACAACAATATGATGGGGGTTCTATGTGCTTTGTAATGTTAGCTAGAAAAGCATAATAGGTATAAGATAAACGGGAGTAAGAAAGAAAATGAGAGTGAGGATATCGAGTACTTGATACAAAATGAGGAGTCGAAGCAGATTGGTTAACTTGGTTGGACATGTAGTAGAATTGATGCCAAGCCGAAGGTTGCTTAGGACGAAGAGACTATCGTGGAGGAATGATGGGTTGTGTGCAAGGATTTGACACAGGGGTTAAGAATAGAGAATTTGAAGGTGCGGGGTCAGCTAAAAAGGGAGGTGTGGGGTTGTAGGGTTTTTTCGTTCCGGCAGCTATTGTGAGCTTGGGCTGCTGTAAAGAGCCAAGTGTGTGAAAATTGCTCTTGGGTCTGAGTTCAAGAATCAGACCCCAAGAATGCTTCGAAAGGGTAGCTGAGCCTTAGGAAGCACCTTGGTTACCTTCACCAGCAAAACCAACAGTCGCTTACAGATAAATTCTTAGCTTGGCATGAGAGACTTGTGGCATGGAAGCAAAGCTGTTATGAGTTTAGCATTGAAGAGAGAGAGCTATGAGTTCTTGGGTGAAAAATGGGTGTCAAGATAAGGGAAGAAATGATTGTAAGAGGGTTTGGCTGAGAAGATGGGGGAGACAAGGAGAGGGCTATGGATGGCTTAAGTAATTTTCCGAAAGCTCGACAAAGGTTCTATCAAGTACTGGAACAGTCTGCCAGGAGAGAAAAATGGGGGGAGAATGATGAACAGAGAACGAAACTGCTAAGTTTTGAAGATGAGAGGGGAAGCTTGCTCTCTGGATGTGGATGTTGGTTGTTGGGTAGGAGGTGCTTCATTTATAGCCGCTGGAAGCTCCTCCTTTCCAAGAAACCCTAATGGTTTCTATCCAATTTGGCCAAGTATTTCCATTCCTTCTTTTCTTCCCTCTTCCATGGCTAGATCTGGTAGGGGTAAGAAATGAGTATGTATGCTGGTTTGAAGGGTGCCTCCCCTTCTAGCGGTCTGCGCGCACCAATACCCCTTGGTTCTTTGAATGCTCATTCTTGAAATTCGTTCCCCCCCCCCAAAAATGTGCTGGAGCCTCCCAGCAGCCCTGCATACGTGGATATCTTGGCTCCCTTCGTAACCCTTGTTCTTCAACCAAGTGCTGGGGCTTTTGCATATTCTCATTTTAGTTGCATGGGCCTTTTAGGACAATAAGTTGGTTTATTAAGTAAATGGGCTAACTTCATCAAGTGTTGGGCTATTTTGGTTGAGGTGATGGGCTAATTTTTTTGGGGTATTGGGCTACTTTCTCTCTTTCTTTTATGCTCATCCACATATTTGGGCTCAAGAAATGGGCTTGAGTCTTGAGGCTCCAAGCAGCCCAAGACTTCCATTTCTCGGCCCATCAATGAGTCTCATGACAACTTGTTACCATCCATACCACAACACACACAAGCAAGCCCCAGGCATTTGTGTGGCTTGGGCCCATTTAACCTTGTAGCGTAGTTGGGTGTGAAATAACAATTTCCTGCTTGGCATGGCATGTCAATCGACGTGTTTTAATTTTATCGTCCTTGAAAAAGGACTTGATGCTTGACTGGGTAATTAGCACGAGCTCGTAAAGTCAGTATATTTTATAAGCTTATCTCAATTCCTAGCATGATAGATTATTTATTTGGCATGGCACGTGGATTGCGGCTCGTGTATGACTGACTTTCGTGTGCTCCAAATCGGGTCTTTTCTTAATGAGGCATCGTACTGGGCTAGAAATATATTTGGGCCTAGCCTTGGATTTTTTGGGCCTCACCATTAGCCCCCTTGATTATTAGGGCCATGAATGTCTATTGAAATGGTCCAAATAATCAATTTCCAGCCGTAAATAAATTGCAGTGGCATGGCATGGCATGGTTTGGCATGGATTTAGGAGCAACTCAAGGATGACTAGTTAAGGGTCTTTGAAATTACAGCCAGTTTTTTCCGGGAAGGTTGGAAGGGTGGCAATGGTCCCGCTTAAAACCCAATCCTTCTTAAACACCGAGGGTGTTGCCTTGAAGAGCTTTCCTAGACATTGTAATTTTGGAGGTCACTTACTAGAGTTACCAAGAGTTAGCCCTTTTTGTGGCATGACAAAGAAGAAAATGCTTAGCTTGCATGATTTATTTACTTGAGTGACTAGAGAGGCTTGACTTTACATGGTTGTGATTTGCCAGAGTTGCATTGACTTGTGTGTCTAATGTTAGTTTTGTATGCTTGATATTGGCTTGCACGCTTGGTTTTGACGTGTATATTTGGTATTGGCATGTATGCTTGATGTTGGCATGTATTCTTGGTATTTGGCTTGATGCTTGGCATTGGCGTGTATGCTTGATTTTGGCTTGTATGCTTGGGTGCTTGGGTGTTTGGTATTGGCTTGTACGCTTGATTTTGGCTTGATGCTTGGCATTGGCGTGTATGCTTGATTTTGGCTTGTATGCTTGGATGCTTGGCATTGGCGTATACGCTTGATTTTGGCTTGTATGCTTGGTATTGATTTGTACACTTGGCTTTGGCTTGTATGCTTGTATGCTTGGTATTGGCTAAGGTGACATGGTTTAATATAGCTTTTGGGACATTAAGCATGGTGGATGTCATTTGACAGTAGCCAGACGTGCTAGCAGATGGTGGGGATCCAATCTACCATGTCATTTGGGAAGATTAAAGTTGTTGTATAAAGTTTACAGACATTATAAATATTAACCATGTAGCTTATAATCACAAAATCATCATCAACGTGTTGGGTATGATGGAGCCAGAAGAGGGAAATGGAAGGGGTTCGAATGCCCCAAACGTAATGGGAAGATTAAAATTAGCTTATAGAAAATTTTCCATTTCAATGTAAGCGGGTGGCTAACGGGTCCATCCGTCTTCAATCCAACCCATTAAGCTAAACCAGAATACTGATTTTTTCGTGTGAATTTGTGTCGTGTTAACGAGTCATGGGCAGTATTGCCAAGTCTAGCCACAAATACAACTACAACTAAATTCCATTTCCTAAACCTACTTTAATACAATGAAGTTGAGATTCCACCTCAAAACTAATTACCAACTGGAAGAGTGTTCCAACTTATTAGCCAATCTCTAACCCAGTAGGCCAAACCCAAAAAATCCTAAATTTTAGTCAAATTCCTCTCACAACTCAAGAAAAGTCAGAGGCTAAAATTTGGGAAAACCCAAATCTAAGGCGGAATACCAGTCTAGCTATTGCCTGGACTGGAATTTTTTGTGTGGAGCCCACTGAGCCAGAAGTAGCCAAGTGCAAGGACGAAAAAACTGGGGCCTGCGACTGCTATGTTGTAGAGGGGTGTCGTGGTTTTTTTTTTCTTTTTGTTTTTTATTCCTATTATAACCCAAATCAACGATCCAATGACTAAAATTTAAATCCAATTGTCAAAATAATATTTTAAATTAATCTAAATCAGTTCTGACCCCAAAACTCACTCCAACCTCTATAAATAACCACCCATTTCTCAAATAAAATTATATTTGTGGAATTTCAATTTTTAGGTCAAATTGTTCACAAAATTTAATTATAAACTTATTTAAAAAGATTAAATGAAGAAAAGTTATCTATGAAAATAAAAATTAGACTTAAACTATTTTGAGATATTTAGTAATATACCTATTCTTAGCACTAATATTATAGATATAACTCTAAATTTTTAAATATATAAACAAAAAAAAAAAAAAAAAAAAAAAAAAAAAAAAAAAAAAAAAATGATAGCTAGCCTTATTGAATTTAATATTAATTATTAAATTACTTTGATGCCCTATTGAGTGTTTTGGGTATTTTTACGAGATTTTGGGGTTGGGCTTGTTTTAAGAAATTGATGGCAGTTTTGTAATTTATAAGAAGTTAAAAGTCTTTTTGTTATATTGTAAATGAGCTTTGGATGTATTTCTAAAGTCCATTTCATATATGGTATTTTTATAATTTGAGCCCCTATATTGGGTATAATAGTGAATCTCACAACTATTTTTAAACAATTCAATAAAATTGCATACTTAAAATGTAAGTATGAGAGGATTGGAGAAAAAAACAGTTTGAGTTCGGACAAAACCCAAATATTTACTTTTTGGAAAGGAGAAATATGAATTTATGACCAAATGGGTTGAAACACCATGCTAAGCTTCTGTCGATCGATCTGTACTGCGAGCTATAGAGCCGATTGCAGACTAGAATCGGATCTGCTCTCCAAGGCGTACGTTGTCCGAAACCGATTTTGAGTTTAGAGAGCGTTGGCACAGCGGGCACAGCCGGCCATTACATATGGTATGAAACAAATCAATGCACTCACTGCTTTAATTTGTCAGGGCATGGTTGGGGTGGTACAGAGAAATGGGCTTCAACATCTCTTGTCATTGTCATACCATTGATTCGTTTGTTAATTAAACCTTTTATTTTATTTTTTTAAAATTGAAAAATATATCATCGGTGAGTAGGAGATGTACGATTTGATTGTGAATGATCGCTTTCCAACCCATCTGAAAGTGCGGGAAACGTCATGTTACATAAACATCACGTACCGAGGACCATATTTGTTTTCAAACCTAATTGACATGAATGCTAGATGTACATGGTTCCTCAAAAAAATACTGATATGAGAAGCTTGGAATTAAAGAGACATCAATACCATGCAGCCTGTCAGGTCGAGATCACATAAATGAGTTTATGAATTCGATCATGTCTCCTAGTAGTGAGCGTATAAATCATCTCTTCTCTTTGCACCAAGCCAATACTGTGTCCTGTTTTCAGTATGGGAGGAATTAGATGGACGGCTGAGATGCAAGTTACGTGTAGATCTCATCCGTCCACGTATAATGAAATTTTTTGCATCTATTATATACAAAAAGTGTAAAAGTGTATGTACACTTTTATTACATAGTTGTAATAAAAGCGGAATATGGAAAATAACATAGTTCTGTAAAGTGTACTAGATCTCTTGTTACAAAGTAACATACCTATTTTTGGAGGGAATAACCACAATAAATTGGGGAACCAAAGTTAAAACACTATCAAATAACACGTTGAATTTTTAATAGGGGTATTTTGGGAATCTAGTTATGGGTTTTATTTATATAAATTGGGTATTATATATGAACAAAAAGTGAAGAGTTGTAGAATTTGAAGAGGGTAAGCCAAATTTTCTATAAACTGGAAACCCTAACCATTGAAAGCATAAAAAACCACACAAGTTGATGAAAATAATTAAATAGCTTATTTGTGATAAATGGAACTTCAAATAATGTCTTTGGAGCGTCCAAATGATGTATTTGATAATTTTTCATTTGTATCAATTTTCTGACGATCATATTGATCACTTGACGAATTTTTTAAATATACTAGAACCAAATATTTTAATGAATTTATGAGTGGCCGTTGGGTGGTTAACATGTGGGTGTGGGTGAACATGACAATGATACTGTGAGTGAAGATGAGGTTCCAACACCAAAAGGAATTGACAATTAGAAAATGACCTGACTCATTATAAGCCCTTGGACAGGCTTAGTAAAAATTGGGTAATAAAATAAGCTTGTGGCCCCTCCACAGCAAAGAGAAGTTGAGGTTCCATTTCCAACTAAAAGACTAAGTGCCTGTTTGGCATTACTTATTTGGAGTGATAAGTGATTTTTTTTAAAATTTGGGAAGCCTAGCCCGTTTAGTAAACTATGAGAAAATCACTTATTGTTAAAAATTGCTGTGAGAGAAAGCTATAAGTGAAAGCAGCTAATAAGGTGCTTCCATTTTCTGATTATGCATAAATCAGTTTGAAGAGAGGCTGGGTTTAATGATTATGCGGCAATCATTTTCTGATTATCCGGGGAATTAGTGCCAACAACACTTTTAACAAAAAGTTTACCAAACGCCAAACTGCTTTCTCTCACAGCTAATTTATCTCACAGCAAATCTAACAGTGATTATTTTCACAGCATAGCAATGCCAAACTAGCCCTAAGATAATTCTGGAGCCCACCAATATATATATATTTTAAAAAAAAATGAAAGAGTAAGAGATTAAGTTACATTCGTATATAAAATAAAAATAAAAATCTTGTTTACTATTTGACATTAGTACATGGTAGATATTTTTTATGTTGCAATAGATTCTCAATTGCAAGAATTAAATAGCTGATTTTGTGATCAAGCAATGGAGTTGCTTATTTTGGGTTTGGGTTTGGATCCTCATGAAGTGAATACGTTTGTTAGAATTGATGATATATGTCAATTGGTAGATAAGTTCTACCCACAAGAATATGAACAAGGACGGATCCACGTTTGTGCTAGAGTGGGCTCCAACCTAGTGTTGATTAGAAAATAGGCTTAAGTAAGTGTATAAAGACAATCTAAATATATCAAACATTAGCCCCGCAATCTATGTAAATCAATGGACCAGACTCAACTTTTGATAGCTTATTAGGGATGGTACTTTCCTTTCACGTGAATCAATTAAGGCATAATATAATATTTTCCTACATATAAACCCCAAGCTCCGTCCCTTCATATGTTCCCTTCCATTTCTATATAAATAAATTGCTTCCCTTCACTACTTTCCTTTCTCTCTAACTAGCTACTAGGAAAAATCATATTAATTATCCTTCAAAATGCAGATGTTAAGTTCATGTTGTGTTCGGATTATCGTATTCCTGTTTTACTAAAATACACACTAATGTAGAGTAATTTTGAGGCAAATGTGTCGTCGTCAGAGTCTCGAACAGAAGTCAAAGACAACTTCTACACATGCATGCACTTTAGAATACGATCGAGAGAAAAACAAGTGACGTGAATACATTTGCATTGCATGCACTTTATAATACGACAAAAAAACATGTAACGTTGAAAAAATGAGTTAGAATTAATTAGGGATCTATCCCTTTTAATGTTTAAAATAGAAACAGCTCAAATCATAACTGCTAGTCCAACTGCCCCACCAATTTCATTAAAGATTAAACTGGTCATGGGAATCAAAATTGGCTCACTTTGAAACCAGCTGTGTGTAGTCAGCGGTCGACAATTGAAACATAAATTCAAAACCAACGAAGATATATACTAAGATGACTACAGTTCATACGAGGACAAATGGATCTTCTATAAGGTTGCCGACTTGCCAACGCGAGGAAGAAGTGTGTTAGGTAAGTTGGTTAGGGCAATAAGTTTGTTTCTCTTGCATCCAAGTTTGAATTTCTCTTCTCGTAGATTATTAGATTCATGTAGAGTAATTTAGATTATGACTTGTATTTTAAAAAAATTGCAAATACAAGATATTAATGGAAAGGAAAATACTACTGCTAGTCACCCACGAGTACCTGACATTTTTTCAGGTGTTGGGCGCAACACGTTTAATATTTTGTGATTTTTGTAGAAATGTCACCTGATCTTATCTCAGTGTTAATTTGACACCTTAAAGAAAAATTTAAGAGAAATATCATCTTAATTTTTCAAAATACATGATTTGTAGCATCCAATTTTTCATCAATTTTAAAGGGTATTTTAGTCTTCCCATTTTCAAGGAAAAAAAAAGAGAGAAGAAAGAGACCTCTCTCTCCCTTTCTCCCCCACCCAAACCCCACCGGCCCCCATAAGTGTGACATGGAAGATAATTAGAACCCACATGTCCAATCAGATCGTGACATGTGGATTAAATAAATAAATATTTTTTTTGTAATAAAAATCCATGTGTTTCTGCAACTTCCCATCCCCTCCCTCTACACAGTCTCTCCCGAGTTGTCCTCTCTCTCCTCCCTCTAGCCTCTCTCTCTTTCCATCTGCCCTCTCCCTCTATTCTCTTTTCCCCTATCTTCCCCTCTCCCTTAAACATACAGTCCAAAAGTTAATTAGCTTTCTCTTTTTTTTTAATGGAAAAATTATATCAAAAGTTTGTTTGATCCAAATGATTAAGCCATTCAGTGCAAAAGAATCTTCAGAAAATCCCTTTTTTCACTGGCCAAATGATTAACAGATAATATACAGTGTTTTACTAAGAAAAATCCTTTGCAAACAGCAAATTTGCTATCAAAATCTCATTCTCCTTGATGACTTCTTCCACGCCTATTCAACTAAATAATGCATATAGCTCACAGCTTTAAAAGATATGGACTATTTTATTGGTTGCAGCTGAGTAGGAGAAGGGGGGGCGGGGGGGGCATAGGGTGGAGAGAGGGTAGAGGGCAGAGGGGAGAGGCAGAGTAGAGGAAGGGGCATCGGAAGTTGCAAAAAAAATGGACGTTAGTTAAAAAGAATTATTTATTTAATTCACATGTCACAATGTGATTGGATATGTGGGATCTACTTATCTTCCCTGTCACACTTAACAAAATTTCTAACAACAGGGACCATTTGTGATTTAAAAAGAGGGAGCTTCACTAATATACCCAAAATAGGACCTGAAATTATAAAAAAATCCCACATAGAATACACTTTAGAAACACACCCAAAATCCATTTATTATATAACAAATTAGTGTTAAAGTTCCTATAAATTACAGGTCTGCCACTATAAAGCCCAACAGCAAAAAAACTCAAAAAACACCCAAAACAACCCCAGCCCAAATTTATAAACAAGCCCAAAAAAAAAGAAGTAAATCGTAACTTAACTTTTAGCACGCGCGCCTTCATTAAATCATCTCTGCAAAACGTCTTTTCACTCAGCGTCTTCATCAAATCGTCTTTATCGTCTGTCCAAACCGAGACTCCATAACCACCACCAAGCTTGATCTCCTTTCACAAACAAACACCAGACACTGACCTCCACCTTCAAAACCAAGACAAAATTTCGGAGAACAATTTCAATAAGAAAACGCTTCAAAGGTAAGACATTTACAAACCAAAACTTTACTGTAATATTGATTATTTGCTATAAAGATCCAGTCTAGGGTAATAACAGTATTTTAGATTCGAATGAAAGACAAAATCTTGAAACTATATTGGATTTCACTATTGGACTAACTGCATAGGACAATTATTCTAGTCACTAATTTAGTCGCTAGTTTACTTTCATGTTGATTAATGTCTATAAAGTTCTAGTATAGGGTAATAATACTTCTTGTTTCCTTAAAAACCTTTTTCGAATGCATGTCTACCATTGTAAAGTTCCAGTATAGGGTAATAATACTACTTGTTTCCTATGAAATCCCCTTTATAATGCTTGTCTGCCACTGTAAAGTTCCAGTATAGGGTAATAATACTGCTAATTCCTTATGAAATCCTATTTGTAATGCATGTCTATGTCAAAGTTCTAGTATAGGGTAATAATACTACTTGTTTCCTATGAAATCCCCTTTGTAATGCTTGTCTGCCACTGTAAAGTTTTAGTATAGGGTAATAACACTGCTAATTCCCTATGAAATCCTATTTCTAGTGCATGTCTACCACTGTCAAGTTCCAGTATAGGGTATTAACACCGATACTTTACTGTCATGTTGCTATTTCTAATGCAGGTATACCAATTAAAAGATGAAGAAAGAAAGAGCCAGAAGAAACTCCAAACCAAAAGACCAACAGTCATCATCAAAACAAAAACAAACAAGAAGCCAAGAAGATGGGAGGACCCAAATTATGTGTAGATCAAGAGCAACATGCTCTCTTTTGCAACACCAATTGACAACATCGGACAGAGACTTGAAAATCGGCACGATGTCTTAACACTGCTATCAAAGACACCTTTTTGGGCATTGATAGAAGCATATATCCAGAGAAGGTTAACAAAGGTAGAGTGCATGAAGTCTAACTATGACATCGTGAGACTCATACAAGTTTATGACACAAAGACAAAGAAGTTCAAGTTTAATGATGGTGACAGTGAGATGAAAAGCAAAGATGTGGCTGAAATTTTTGGCTTGCCAAATAGAGGCAAGAAGTTACCAAGCACAACAACCTCAACAAGGCCAAATTTGCATTTTGTAAAGAAATACTTCACGCAGTATAAGAAGATAACAAAGACTTCAATTGATAAGTGCTTGAACTTAGCACTTGAAGATGAAACAGAATAGGGTGCTATGGATGTAACAAGATTGATAATCCTACAACATTTCATGACCAATCTCTTCTGCAACTCTGGTTGTACACTTGCTTGGACATATACAACCACAATAGACACCTTAGAAGAGATGGCGAAATATAATTGGGCGCAAAGAGTTTTGGACTACATGTATTTTGGATTAGAACAAGCAAAGAAGAACAAGGACAAAAAAAAGCAGCCAAGCATGAGTGGCTGCCTAATCCTATAAGAACACAAATCTCCAAACTGCAAATTCATAGCATTATTCTAATGATATGAATTGACACCTGATATTTCAAAAAAATATTGTGCAGTATTGGCTGTGTCAAAGATCTAACCTGCTAACTTCAATTCTTGAAAGAGAACAAATGACACCAGCAGCTGTCAAATGAAGTCTTCAAGAACTCAGCGCGAAGCTTCATCATCTAAAGAACAACCAGATAAAGGTACTCTTTCCTTTCAAATAATCTGTAGCAGATATGACAACATTGTTAATACCATGTCACAAACATACATTGTTAATACCATGTCATAGAAGTAAACTATGAATACCATGTCACAGAGGTAAACTATGAATACCATTTCATAGAAGTACATTATTAAAATCATGTCATAGAATTATACTCTTAATACCATGTCATAGAAGTGCACTCTTAATACTAACTCTACTCAACAAACAGATAAAAAGTACTAAAGCTCAAGAGCCGGATGATGATTATGAAGAAGAGAATGAAGAGAATAATGATGATTCTGAAGAAGAGAATGAAGAGAATGATGATGATTCTGAAGAAGAGAATGAAGAGGAGGAGGATGATGCTGCTGAAGAAGTGAATGAAGAGCATGATGATTATGTTGCTGAAGAAGAAAGTGAAGACAAGGATGATGCTGCTGAAGAGGTGAATGAAGAGCATGGTGATGCTGCTGAAGAAGAAAATGAAGAAGACGATGATGTTGAAGTGAATGGAGAGCATGATGATGCTGCTGAACATCAAGTCCAACAACACCACTAGCTACAAGAAGACCTCCAAAATGAAATCCTAGAATACCAGAATTCAACGTTGTTTGAGGAAATTGTTAGATCAGCCCCAGATTACAAGGAGGATGAAATACAGCTTACAAAAGAGTATATGATGGCGATCAATAATGCTGCTGAATATTGCACAAAGAAAGGAGAGCATCAAAAGATCCATGATGCAATAACATCTTGCATAAAAAAGAATAAATTGATTCAGATGCTGTACAATGAAAAAGAAGAATTATTGAAGCATCAGCAGCAACTGCAGAAGATGGTTATGGAAGCAGCATATCACAAGAAAGTCATACAACTTGATGTTCATGAGGAAAAATCCTACATGACAAAGCTGCAGCTAGAAAATGATCAACTTCTTGCAGAGAAGATTTCCTACTTGGACATTATTAATGAAAAGGAAGTTGTTATTGTCTTGTTGAGAGATCAAAAATTAGCGCAAGAACTGCAGAGTGAAGACGATAAAGAAACAAAGAAAGAAGGTGAAGCAGAAAAGATAAAATCAAGGAAACTAGATTCCTTATTCCCTAAAGCAGAGACGAGAGCACAAAAGAGAAAGGCACAAAAAAAACCTCAAGAACCAGCCAAATCAAATAAGAGGGCCAAAAGTTCATTCCTGCAATAGAATACATATCAGGTCTACAACATACTGGATGAACTCTCACAAGAAAAGCTGAGAAATTACTGGAAAAATTCAGTTGATGGGTAAGGCAATGTGTTTCATTCATTTTCAATGCAAGATGCTATTATTGAACATGCATTAGAAAATAGGATTTCATTGTGTTATTACCCTATACTTGAACTTTACAGGGGGTAGACATGCATTAGTTATAGGATTTCAGAGGAATCTAGTAGTGTTATTACCCTATATTGGAACTTTGCAGTGATAGACATGCATTAGATATAGCATTTCATAGGATACAAGCAGTGTTATTACCATATATTGGAACTTTACAATGGTAGACATGCATTAGAAAAAGGTTTTTTAGGAAACAAGCAGTATTATTATCCTATACTGGAACTTTATTGAACAGTTCTTTCAATTTTATTGACATTTTTTCTCACAACAAATACTGTTACAACACTGCTTTTTGGCAAGGGACAAGCATTTTGTTCAAAGATGACATATAAAGCTTATTAAGAGATACTGAAATTTATGGACAAATCATAGATGCGTATGCCGAGATACTTCATCATGATGAAAAGAAGGACCCTAAAAGACAACAGAATGCATACATCACGTGCTACGCATACGTAAGATCATAGCTATCCCATTACTTCTAGTAAAAATCATAAATTATTCATTTTCCTATACTTTTCACATTCTCTCTAATGCCGAAACTACTAATCTTTCAGAGGTATCTCACAGGTAAAATGCACCCAAGAACATTCGATGAATATTTTGTCAAACTCCTTGAATGCATAGGGAAAACTTCAAAGGTGTTCATACTAATAACGGATGACGGATACCACACCCTGCTTGTCTTTGACACCAATTCATTGCGATGGACGCACTACAACTCATTGAGGGGGGAAACTGAGCAAACCGTTGAATACTACAACAAAAAAACAATAATTTTGATAAGACAGACTCCTGCGATGAACTGTTAATACAAGACATGAACAAAATAGTTAATCAGTGAAGCTAACAACATACTTGCCTATAATGCAGGCAGACACATCACATGTCTTCTTCAATAGTGTCAAGGAATGTGCTCCAATAATTTTAGAAAAAAACAGCTTCACACTTCTTGAGTTCAAGAAGCTCGTCTACAATGAAGAATTGACCGACGAGATTGCAAAACTTCTTCCAAACCTGAAAGTTACACCAGCAATTGCTCAAACAATACAATATCTGATGAAACATGATCCCACCAAATTCAACTTTAAGGAGGACATGGAATGCGCCCAACAACCTGAAAAGTCGTAAGTTTCACAATAACACTTTTCTTCCCCCAATTCAAATTAAACTATGATTCACTAAATGATTGTGTGTGTGCGTGTGTGAATTTGCAGAAATGATTGTGGAGTATTTGTCATGTACTACATGCAACAGTTGTCACAAGGAAAACAAATTGAAGAAACCTTGAGTACAGAGCATGTGTGGGAAATGAGAAAAGAAGTTTTATTGAAGACAATGGAAAATAAAAAAAGTTGGTATTTCACAAAAGGGAATGAAGGATGAAAGCATAGATTTCACAAATTTTAGAACTATAAAATAGTAAATGTTCGGCTTCTAACTTCCAAATGTCAAATTGTTAATATGTAGCTTCTAACCAAAATCTTTTGATGCTTCTTAACTTTCAAATGTCAAATAGTTACTGTGTACCTTCTTCTAGAAGTAAATGGTTAATATCATGTCATAGAAGTATTAATACTTATGTTTCATGTTTCTTTTGTTTTGTTAAAGTAACCTATTTGTTTCACTTTGCAGGTGGTCATATGAAAAAAGGTAACCGGGTTGAAATTAAAAAAAAAAAAGCATACAAAAGGATCCCAAGCCAGCAAAAGCACAAAACAGCATCAACAAACATACAAGACAAACCACCAACAATAGCCAAAGCCAAACCATCCACACCCAAATCCACAAACACACTGAAACCAAAGAAAACAACGAATACAAAAAAAAACACCATCCCAAACACAAAAACCTCAACCAAACATATGCAATAACCCAAATTATGTGCAAATCAAGAGCAACATGGTCACATTTGACAATACAATGCAAATGGTAAAAGACAAGCTTGCAGCAAGAAAGGATGTCCTCAAGATCCTACAAAAAATGCCATTCTGGAGCATCATCAAGGCTTACATGAAAGGACAGTTTACCAAGGCAGAATGCCAGAAGTCAATGATCAAATAAATAGACTAATCGAACTCTACAACCCCGCAACCAAAAAATTCAAATTCAGTGAAGGCAACGAGCATGAAATTACAAGCAATGATGTGTCTGACATCTTTTGATTGCCAAACAAAGGAAACAAGTTGCCAAGCACAACAAATTCCACAAGAACAAATTTGGCCTTCGAAAAGTAGTACTTCAAGAATTCAAAAAAATCACAAAAACTGAGGTTGATAGGTGTCTGAACACAGCAATAGCAGATGACAGAAACAAGAATGCAATGGATGTTGTGAGGTTGTTAATCCTAGAGCTCTTCATCACAAATCTCTTTTGTAACTCCGGGGCGACAATGGCTTAGACTTTTTTGATTACGATTTACACCTTAGAAGCAACGAACAGCTACAACTGGGCACAAGGAGTCTTAGATTATATGAATTTTGGGCTGGACCAAGCCATGAAAAATAAAAAGGACAAGACAAATCAACCAAGTGTCAGTGGTTGCCTTGTGCTAATCATGGTAAGGAACTACATCCATTTGTTAATCATATTATATCATTTGTTTTCATGTGCATTAACACTTTATATTGAAAAACATGTTTGCAGTATTGGCTGTGTGAAAGAACTAACCTGATCAATCCAATTCCTGGAAGAGAAGATCACAAACAAGCTGCTGTCAAATAGGGCCTTCCGGAGCTCAATATTAAGCTGAATATTGCAAAATTTGAAAACATTAAAGCATTTTTCTTACTTCCATAAACATGTATAATGTTAGAACACCATAATTACTACTTACTCTAATAATTCAAAAGATAAAAGCTGCTGACAATTGAAAAGAAGAAGAAGCAAGAAAGACTGATCATGCAGACCATGAAGAACAAGAAGAAAATGAAGAGGATGATGACTTTGTTATTACACTTAAACATTGGGTAAGATAACCTACAATGATCCAACATTTATATTTCAAAACCGAAATGATGGTGTACAAGCACATATACATGTATATAAATTTGCTAATACTCTTTTTTTCCTTTCTAATATTTGTGACAGTTAAAAAGTCAAACACAAAAAGGAAAAAACCAGATTGTTATTACCTAGAAACAGAACTTCAGCTTCCATGAAAATGTGGACCAAAGTGCAACCCAAACAAAAACTCCACAACATGAGCAAAATGAAGACAATGCATAATCATTGGGATGCAAAGTAGATGATGAAATTGAAGAACCACCAGCACAATCATTGGAATGCGAAGCAGATAATGAAATTGGAGAACAAGCAGTTGACCTTAGTGCAGACTCAATGATAGAGGAGGACACTGTTAATGTCCAGCAACAGCATCCAGAACTTGACAGCCCGAAAGAAGACTTCGACACCATGTTTGAGGACATAGTGGGTTTAATCCCAGAGTACTACAAGCATGAAATATCCCCTACCCATGAGAAAATCCAATAGCTGAAAGAAGAAGTCGACTATTGGATTGAAAAGGTAGATACTCGAAGGGATATGATGCAGACTGCTATAGAATCCTGCATAAAGAAAAATTCATTCATTCAACAATTATGGACTGAAAAAAAAGAGTTGGAGCAACAAATTGAAATACTAAAAAAGCAGCTTGAACAAGAGAAGAAAGAAAGTGCAAAATTACCAGGGGAACTTCATGCACTCAAATCAAACAGGAAACAGCTACAGGAACAACATGAACTACTTGAAGGGGAAAAGTTGTCCTGCATTGAGAGCATGAAAGAAAAAGACAATGTTATTGCCTCTTTGCAACATGTGATGGGAAAAAATTTCAAACAATGTGAACAAGGAGAAATTCCGATGAAAGAACAAACTGATAAGGAGAAAAAAGATGAGAAAATAGCATAAGAAAATGAATTGGAGATGCAAGAATCTCCTAATGATGAAGATGAGAATGCTGATGAAAAAACTCCTGAAAAGTCAGTTATCATGCAAGAGGAAAAAGTACGAACATGACAGTTGCGTTTTGGCATCAAAATAATCAAAGGCAGAAAGCCTGCAAAGAAATCAGATCACACATACCCTGAAGCACATAAGAAAGCCTGAAAAAGAGCAAGCCAAAGCGAAGATGAAGCAACCAACAAAAAAAAGAAGGATAAAGATACATATCTTCAGTTGCACATGTATAATGTCTATAACAAGCTGAATGAAATATCAAAGAAGAAGTTGAAAAATTACTGGAAATCAGCATCTGATGATGAGTAAGCCAATCTGTCTTAGAATTACACTGTTAATACTATGTCGTAGAACTGTCATAAAATTACACTATTAATACTATGTCATAGAACTGTCTTGTTATTAAACTGTTATGAGATTATCATTTTTAAACAACATTATTGTTGCAGGTTCGCTTTTTACCTACACAATAGAACAATATTGTACAAACATAACATTGAAAAGCTGATAGGAGATGATCCAGTTTTTGCACTAATCATCGATGCTTATGGAGAGGCACTTAATGATGATGCCAAGCAGAACCCTTAGAAACAAAAAAATTCATATTTGTCCACCAATAACTATGTGAGATCACATCTAATACATCAATTTTATATGATCAACATGCTCACTAATCACCAACACATGACTTTTGCAGATGTTTTTGAGAGGTGCTTCACATAAGCTGACATATCATGCTTTCTATATGTCACTCCTAGAAAATATTGGAAGAGTTGATAGAGTGTTCATACCAATTACAGATGAGAACCACCATACGCTGCTTGTCTTTGACACCAGTGCAGCAAAATGGACACGCTTCAACTCATTCAGGGGGACATAAGAACAAACTCTCCAATATTATCACAAGAAGACAATTTTTTTGGTAAGTAAGACTGGTGATTAACACTGTTAATACATAGGACACTAAATTTAAAGGAAACTAAGCACATACTTGACTATGATACAGGTTGAGACAGCAAATATATTCCTCTATCTTCTTAAGGAATGTGCTGCATTATCACCAAAAACAAAACTCGTCCAAATTCCTGATTTTGATGCCAAGAAGCCGAGAGGGCTTAATGAAGCTTCAGCTAGAATGATAGCAAAAATACTTTCCAGCAACGAACTTACACCAGAATATGCTCAGACATTGAAGTATCTGATTCATCATGATACTACTAAGGCCCAGTTTGGGATTGCTGTCACTTTTAAAAAAAGTTACTTCTGCTGTGCTTTGAAAATAATTAGCTGTAAAGTAAAGCAGCTCCGTATTTGGTAAACAATATTTTTAAAGTGCTGTTAGTACAAAAAGCAGTGTCAAAACCGTTTGGTAAGTTTTAATATAAATTGTTGTAACTGTGAATAATGACTAAAATAGACATAATGTTAAAAGTGTTATGTACTAATCATGTGGTAGTAGTGGTAGTGATGGAGTGGAGGTGGCAGCATGGTGGTGGTGGTGGTGTTGGTTGTGGAGGTGGTGGTGAATGTGGAGGTTTTGAAGGAGGTGGTGGTTGTGGTGGTGGTGGTGGGGGTGGAGGAGGTGGTGATGGTGGTGAAGGAGGTGGTGATGGTGGTGGTAGAGGTGAAGGTAGAGTTGGTGGTGGTGGTTGTGGTGGTGGTGGTGGTGGAGGTGGAGGTGGAGTTGGTGGTGGTGAAGGAGGTGGTAGTGGTGGTGGTGGCGGTGGCGATGGTGGTGAATGTGGTGGTGTAAGTGGTGGAGTTGGATGTGGAAGTGGAGGTGGTGTTATTTTTAAAATGAATGATGGTATTTCGGGAATTAAAAAAATTCATTAAAGGTTCATCTCTGCTTATTTTGAAAGCAACTTTGAAAAGCAACCCATAGCCTACTTTTAAAAGCTGCTGTCAAAAGGCCACTGCTTTTAAAATAATCGAGATATTTTATTTTTACCAAATACCTAAAACTGCTTAACTTTAAAGTGAAGCAGGTTTTTGGCGAAAAAAGCAATCCCAAACGGGGCCTAAGTTACGCAATAACAGTGAAACTTTCATCCTATTCAACTAAAAAAGTACTGAAATAACTCCTGCATGTGCATCCCTATTATGCAGCAATGATTGTGGCGTCTTTGTCATGCACTTCATGAAGCAGCTTTCCAAATACCAGCAAATAGAATCAGATTTCAACAAAGAAAAGGTCTAGGAAATGAGAAAAGAAGTCATTATGAAAATTATGAGCAATGAAAGAAGTTGGATTTCCATCAAAGAAAAAGAAGAGAGAATGCAAAAGAATGAAGTTGTAATCAAATTTGCTTATATTGTAGTTTCTTAGGACTTGTGTAGGTTTAGAACATTGAAGTAAAGTGATTTTCAAATTCAAGTTATGTACTTATTCAAAACCAGTTTATTTACGCGAATTAACAGTGTATGTAACCTTAAATAATGGTCTCCATAACAGTAAAACAACTAAAAAGGTGAACTCAAACAAATAACAACGCATTCTCAATACAATGTTAATGCTATTTGACAGAATTAAATTGTTAATACCATGTCATAGAACTATCTTTTAATTTCAAAAATGACATAAACAGTGCGCATTAAACAGTGTTCGTTCATTTATAGATTATTCAAACAACAGTAATGCTTAATTCATATCGAACTTCAAAACCAAAATTTGCAAAATACAAAAAATGGTAAATATTATGTATTAATACCAAATTCAAAGAATATTCAGTGACTGTTATTTCACTGTATTAACAACTTGCATATCAATTTATATTCCTTTCAACTATGATTGTCATTAATCAATCACATAATATTTTAACTAGTTAAAAACTAACTATTCTCATTCAAGTCTTTATACTCCAGAACCTTTACATCAAATAGGAACCTTGCAAGTCCTCCTATTATGACGACCACAAGAACCGCATCTCTTGCACTTCACCTGCCTTTTAGTTTCACTGCTTGACTTGAAGCGCTTTGTCGGAGGTCATCCCGGAGGCTTTCTTGTATGAGGAGGTAGAAGGAAAACATCTTCAGGAGGAGGCTTCTCAATATCAGGTATGAGAAATATTGCGGTCGCATAAGTACCCCTATAAAAGTCTGCCTTGTAATACTCATCAACAAAGTTGTACAAACATAACTCGGAATGTTGGATAACTTGAATCGCATGCTGACAAGGAAACCCAAGCAATTACCACTAATAACAGGAGCAAAACCTCTCGTCCAAATTGACCATAACACTCAAATCAGCATGAACTTCAAATATAGATTCACTCGCGCGACATATCCTCCAATGATGACCCTTTGCAGCTAAATTCTTCAACTCATCCTCAATAACAGGACACAAAACACTACACCATTTCTCGGATGCAAGCTTCCTCCTAGAAATCATCTCTATCATTTTGATCCTAATAGTGTCAATCATCTCATAAATTGGAAGCCTACGCACATCCTTAACCCATGAATTAAACGACTCGGACAAGGCATTACTAACCTCCCCATACCTCTTTCCCAGAAAAAATGCATTAGCAAAATTTTGGACAGGGAGATCAGCCAAAAACTTATCAATTATTGCTGAACCACCATCATCTCTTAATTTTTTCAACGTATCTTGATATTCCTCAACAGTCGGTGCATACAACTACTTACAAAAAAGTCATAAAATATGATCCTTGAAATAAGAACCAACATAATGGATACTTCTTTTTCCAGTTCTCTTTCAAATGATATAGACAAAAACCATGGGCAGAAGCAGGAAAAACAGTCTTAAAAGCATCGATAATAGCACCATGCCTATAAGAAATGAATGTAAATTGCCTACCTTCATCCACCAAGACTTCAGATATCTTTTGCATAAACCACCTGCAATTGTCCACAGTTTCACCGGATACAATTGCAAAGGCAAAAGGGAATACTTCTACAAGAAACAGAGAACAATATTAGTTAGTTTGAACATTGCAAGAGCTAACAGTGTTACCACATGAAACAGAGTAAAATTACAATGCATAAAAATACTCTGATGTAGGGTATGAACAATATAGCAATTGTTCATACCACTCAATGGAAGTCAAAAAACTGTATAGCAACTATTCATGCCACTCAATGGAAGTCAACAACCAGTATAGCAACTGTTCATACCACTCAATGGAAGTCAACAACTACAGCATTTACATTTGCATAACTATACTATTCATACCAATCAATGGAAGTCAACAACTACATCATTTATATTTGCATAATGGGTACGATAAAAGTGTACAACTCGATACTACTTAACATCAATTCATTTGCATAACAGGAAAAATTGTAACTGTAGTGAAAAAAAAAAAGCATTGCATACCTTTATTTCTATTTTTGCAGTAGCTCCTAGAAGAGTACTCATGTACTTGTTTGTGATGAATGTACCATCAATGAACAACATAGGCCTACACTATCGAAAACCATCAATGGAGACCTTAAAACATATAAAGATCCGTTGGAAACGAGAACCATCCTCGCCACAGTCAAGCACACAATGAGAACCGACATTGTTGGCCTTCAAAACATCCACATACCAAGGCAGGTGAGCATAAGACAACTCCTCATCACCATGTAAATCCTTAGTAGCCGACTCTTTCTCATACCACGCAACATAATAAGGGATATCCAATCCTTAATTTTCCTTCAAATTAGTAATCAGCTCAATAGGCCTTAACAAAGGATTGCTACGAACTTTATCTTTGACAATTGAAGACACCGAACGAGACCCCATTGCCTTATTTCTCTTCTCACGGATCAAACCACTGCAATTGTGCACGTTATTTAAATTCTTAATATAAAATATCCATTTACATTGGACTTAACAGCATGCACATGCCACTCACAACCATTTGATTCATTCTTAGCACACACGGCAGTAACACGACCAGGCTCATTTTTCAATACTTCATCTTAAAACCATTCTCAATCGCATACTTAGCCAACTTATCACAGAATTCACAAACTCCACCCTCATGAGTAATATAACCCTCCCAATCAGTAGACAAATGCTTACGACCTCCACAACTACCATATTTGCCTAAATATTCATTTCCAAACTCATTGCTAATACCATCAAATTCATACTCAAACAACAAGAAGAAGCTGCACCTGAATCAACAATACTACCAGTTTGACTAGAATCTTTACATGTTTTCTCATCTTGTACAAAACTGTCATTGTTAAGAACAACCTCCAACAAAAAAGGAGAAGCAATTATGTTCATATTAACAGTTTGAATATGATTCACTACAGCCTTATCCCTAACAGCAATGTGAATTAATTGATCATTCATCAGTCCACATACCATAAACATGATTTTCAAATCATCATCAGATTCCAATAAACATTTGGAGCAATCCGTAAAAGAGTACATCAACTCAAAATGAACTAACTTAAGCTTAAACCTACTACACAACTCGTTGGACACCCAATCAAAAGTAGTAGTTGAAGACAAAATAAGCATTAAAGTTCTAGCACCATAGGTGCACTTCGCCCCTCTCGAATAATCCATATCTCTACAAAAAAACAACAAACAAAACAAAAATGACTACTAGCAATAACAGTGGATACCGAGTGCATTAACAGTGAATTATAGTCGACTCAAAAACCAATAGTGCATAAACAGAAAAAACAAGAATATACTCAAATTCAACTGAAAAAGCATACCTCAATTAAATTGAATATCACAAATTTTTCACTACAGCTCAAACCAAAACACAAGAGGAAATCCACAATCAAAATGAATCTGGAATCAATCCAAATTATAAACAAAAAGAAACGAAAACCTAATTAGCAACTTAATTAATCGAACATGAAATCACCAAAATCATACTACAATATAATTGAATATCTCAAAAAACGAATATGAATCCACAAGAAAAAATCGAATACCTCAAAAATCGAAGATCACAGATCGCACCAAGCTCCAATCAAGTCTCATGCAACGCATATCAATCCAAAATTACCAAATCAAACAAGAAAGAAAAAGAAATTGAAGAAATAGAACTCCAATCTACACCATACTGAGCTCAGAAGAATTGAGAAAGAAAATCTGGAACCACATCATACTGAGCTTCGTTCGAAGAGGTGAACGAAGCTCGCTTCGTTCGAAGAAGTGAATGAAGCTCGTTTGGAATATTTGATCTGCTGAGGCTGCCAAACAGATTTCTGTTATGAGGTCACCAACGTAAATTTCAAGAAATTCCTATCCTAGCTGGCGAGTTTTGGGCCTGTTTCAAAATATTCAAACCAAAAGGTCAAAAAACGTAATCTAACATAGAAAATAAATCTAAAAATCGACAGCTGTTAATTTTTGGGTTTATCTATGTATTAAATCATGTAAGGTATATTTATAGTTTCATGTCTAGGATTGAGTATTTCACTAATTTAGTATATAAAAAAACCCTAACATTAAGGACTATTAATGTCATAAAAAAAAACTCAATGACCATTCGTGACAATTTCGTAAACCTAAAGAACCATTTATGATAAAAAGCCTTTTTCAAAATACATGATTTGTCATCTAACTAAACACATCGCACAGGACACCCCTCCCCAACCCCCCTTCTCTTTCTCTTAGCATGTATAAATTTTTTTGCGGTGTTTGTTGAGCATGTATGAAATTTTCAGATACTTGAAACTACTTAAGCTTCCCACCCAAAATCCAACATCCTTCTTGTCCTCGTAGTTTCATTAACTTACGCCACTATGTTTCTGTTGAAGGATCTAAAGTTTGCTTGGTCACCATTTGTTACATAGGCTATCGAGTTGTTGGTTTGGTAGTTGTCCTTCCACAAATTCCAATACGCAAATGGGAAAATTCCAAAAAAGAAAAAATAAGAAGAAAAAGGTTGAGAGAGAAGGAGGAAGAGGAAGAGGGAAAGGGAATGGGAAGAGGGAAGGGGGAATGGAGGAAGAGGTTGTAAAGAGGAAAGGAGGAATGGATTTCAAGGTGAGCGGGGTTGATTGGAGCTGCCTGTGGAGCACAGAGGATGGGGGAAAGTGAGAAATTTTTTTCTTCTCAATTTTAATTGTTTAAAAGATATACTATTTATAATGATTTATCCATTTTTAAAAATACCCTTGAAAATGGAAAGACTAAAATACCCTTAAAAATTATGGTATTAAAGTTAGATGACAAATTATGGATTTTGAAAAAATTAAGGTGACAAATTGAAACTGAGATATAAGTTCAAGTGAAATTTCTACAAAAATCCCTAATATTTTCTTTAACTAATAAATTTTTTTATATTTTGAATATATATAGATGAATTATGCGTGATTTACGAAAATCATCTATATGTTGTTGTTTTGTATATGAATTATGCTAGTTAATTGTTTTGGATATATATATATATATATATATATATATGGCTTTTATGAAGTAACTTGTATATTAAGATATAATAATGTAAAAGAACAATATGCGCCCTCGATGATGTGCGAAAAGAAAAAGTAAAAATATCATTCAACTTAGTAATTATATATCAAAACTACGAACACAAAGTTTTTAAATAGTTCTTGCGTGACCAGTTTTTGAATATTAACCACATGGTAAACTTTATCTGTCACATCACATAGCAGATTGAACTTCTTTTTTCTGTCTTTGGCGGATAGGAGGCAAACGTTTTGAACCCTAATTCTCAGCGGCCATGACTTTATTGTGTAGAGATTTTCTTCGCTTCTGAGCTTCAGTTGGAGTTTTCACATCTGTTGCCAATCCAATTGCTTGTAAAAATCTTATCACATACCAAGTAACATCAATCTGCCACCATTCAAAACCTTGTCGAGCTGAGAAATCAAAAGCATGGTGATTGTTGTGCCATCCTTCTCCAAGTGCAAACAATCCCAACCACCTACACGTACAGTTGAAAAAATATACATTTAATATCTCTCATCAGGATTCAGGATTCAGGATTCAGGAAGGAGAACATATAATAATATCACAACTTCCATATTTATTCAAAATGTACCAATTGTTCCTTGACATATCACCAGTGAGATATACTTGTTTTCCCCAAATGTGACCAGCTGAATTTACTAACAGAGTACTATGGAAAACGCATACCATCCTCACCCCCTGCAATGACAAGGTTAAACTTTAATAGGTATTATAATTAATTTGAATCACATATGTAATCCAGCTTTGATCTTTATGACAACCTTTTTACTAAGCATGTTTAATTAATTAATGAGAATAAGAAGAAAGAGGAAAGGAGAATCAAAGAATGAGAATCGAATCAACTACCCTTTCCTAGTTGGTCTGATTCTTTGTTTTTTGGGTATTTGATCAAGGGTTTTAAAGTGGTCATTCGTATTAAATGTTCCTTAAGTGTATGTAAATAGGGGAAGTCAAGAATGAAAATCATTCTCTATCTTCTTATTCTCGTTACTTCTAAGTAAATATGCCATGAACTCCTGCATTGTTTTATGACTTTATGGAAATCAAATCGGTCCGGTAAATCAACCAAGAAAAACTTCAATGTGAAAAATAATTTCCATGCCAGTTTATAATTAAAGATAACAAGACAGGAAGCAATCTCACCAGTCCCCATGCCAGGAAGGGAAATCCACCCACGACATATAGTAAACTTCCAAGTAGGACAACAGAATGCAGAAGAAAAGTGCGATGAAGAAACCTATAGAAGGGTTGCCTTTTCAAATCTTCAACGTTCTTCAGTCCTCCATACTGCAAAAGTTTCCATTTAGAACTTGAACAAAATTATAGTGTAAGCAAATGTATTTGGTCTAGAAAGAGAGAGAGTAGGGTTTGTTTTTTCACTTTTCCAAACCGAGAGCCACTATCGAGGATCCAACCCATGTGACTAAACCAAAAACCTTGAAGAGGGCTATGAACATCTTTCTCAGTATCAGTAAACTGGTGGTGATATCTGTGTGAGCTCACCCATTCTATTGGACTTCCCTGCAAAATCAAACAAGCAAACACAAATATTATACTGCCTGTGTACAAACCAAATAAAAAATATATAGCCATGAAAATAAAATTAAAAAGCGTACCAAAAATATGTTGCTGAACGTATACCTGAAGTGAGAGAACCCCGAAGTAGGCAAACAAGTACTCGAGCCATTTCGGAATACGAAAGCTCTTGTGAGCAAGATTTCTATGGAAAGACAAAGTCACTCCTAAACCCGTCACAAGATAGAGAGCACAGGCCACCCAAAAGGCAGGCCAGGTGAAATGAAACGGCGCCATCACACAAAGGCAATGAAGACTGAAAAACACAATTGCAGTGACTATGTCTAGTAAATTCCATTTCCTTCCCCAGAATTCTCCGCAGGGAGCCATCACAATATTGACCATAAACCCCATCGATGCTATCTATGGCTTCAATATTTTGCTTATGTTGTATCTTCTGCACGCTGCCACTGGCATTCTTATATAGACGTACGTTGTATGAAAATTATCGTGTTTGGAAATAAGTTGGGCCGCCCATTTCATATATCAGTGAAGCAATTTATTACTTCGCTGTTTTGTCAGCATAGGGTTGGTGATAGATAAATAGGAATAGGATTTCTTTGTCATTAGTCTGGCAATTAATATGTGCATTAATTGGATTTTCAGTTGTATGAATTTGAAGGAAAAAAGAAAAAAGAAACAAAACAGGCATTCGTATCGAACTTGACTTCTGAAGCAATTTGTGTTTAATATCAATTGCTTTAGGGTTGAAGAGGGCTATGTACATCTTTCTCAAATAATGTTTTAGATTCATTTGAAGTTATTTACATTGATTGATACCCCTAAGGGTTTTGGTATTTTTATTACAAAACCTTGAGACATTGATTTTAAATGCCCCGTATGGATTTTAATGTACATAAGAATTTACTAGAGCAGGATCATCTTTTCCCTACGCGTTGCCCTATATGGTGGGGTTTTGTTTTTATGCTCTGTCTGGAAAAATCTAGAGAAGGTCGTGCAAGTCTAAAATGCATGATTCCGACCCAAAAAAAAGAAAAAAGGAGTCTAAAATGCATGCACCGCTTTGTTTAAATGAAACATGAAATAAGTAGTTACTTGTTATTTTCACTATCATTTTCCAAACCATGTGCAATTTCAAGAAAAACATGGGCTGGCCATGCTTTGGACACATGAGCTGAAGTCAATGAACTTATGCCACATGTCACCTCCAGCCATCCTCGATTTTGTGCACTTGCAAGACTTGAATCTTGACCCTCAAATGAAGAAGCCTCAAACAATAACCACTACACCAACCTTGTTTTTGTAATATTTATTATGTAACCATGTGCAATTTCAAGGAAAAACATGGCCTATATGCCATGCTTTGCACACATACGGATGGCATAAATCCCCATTGGGGTAGGGATCCGAAGAGTACCTGGCCCTAACGGGAGGAGATTTCGGTGCAAAATGGGGATTGGGTATGGGGATTCCCAAATTTAAAAAATCCTCATCGGGTATGGGGCATGGTATTGACATCCCTGTCCCCGAACCCGGCCTGATACTTATATGTTTATTTTTAAATAATAAATATATAATATAATATTTTGTTACCCTAGCATCTTCTTTGCACCGCCAAACCCAAGCCATTCAAATCCACATCCAAATACAAATCCAAATCTGAGGTAAGTTCTGCAAATTTTTTCGTTGCTAAGTGAGCTGAAGTTTCTGCTTTCAAGAAGAGAAGTGTTATAAATTAACTAGCCAGCTTGGGTAATTTGCTTAAAGCTCAAAAGTTGCTGTTAGAAATAGTGATTTATCATTGATGTTGGTAGTAGCTTAGATTCCACCTTTATATATATAAATGGAAATTTTAGTTCAAAGAAAATTTGCATCAATGAATAAACCAACAATGCTAGCATTTAGTTTTCTTTCTTTTTTTATTAGACAACAGCATTCTGTTTAAGGATAAAGATTATGCCTATTAGACTGCAAGTTCCTAAGTTTGATTTTGATTTGTCTTATGTTCAATTTCAAGTTCTTGCACATGGACATTCAAAGTGAGAGAGGTCAGGTTATAAAAAAAAAATTGGGGGATTCGGGGGCGGGTTTGGGGGATAGTCATCCGATGGGTATAGGGACGGGGATTCTCCGGAACCTCTTAAACGGGGATGGGATCGAGGACGAGGGTGGGGATGGTATTGCATACACAGCTCCTACCCGACCTGTTGCCATCCCCATGCACACATGAGTTGAATTTCTTGTATTCGATAACCGACTGCTTGTACAATTTTTTAAAAGTTCACTATGTCAGTCATACGGTGGCAGAGTCAGGATTTCATGTCTGAAGGGGCCTCTCACAAAATATAAACAATAGGGTAAATTTCACTTTACTACCCTCAAGTTTCCTAAAGTTCTAACTTTGCACTACTACAAAAAGTGAAAAAGACGACAAAAAAAAATGACGGTTCAACAGAAAATCGTCGTTGTGTTTGAAAAGACGACGGTTTTATGAAACCGACGTGTATGATTAACTTAAACAACTAACAAATGAAGATTCCAAAGAGTGTTCAGAAAAAACGACACACCTAATTTAAAAACCGATGTCTTATTGAAAAACGTTTTCCTCAGAAAAAACTTTGAGCCAAAAAACAACGGCAAAAGGTATGAATCCACCGACGTAGAAAGTAAACACGACGGTGTAAATAAATAGCCGCCGTTTTTACTCCGTAATAAACACGACCAAGTTTTCGTATCCGGCATCGTATAATTTCAAAAGAATCCACGGCGGTAAATTACAAAACACCGCCGTATTAAATAAATGTACAACAACGGTAAAGATAAATTTATCGACTTATTTCTTGTAGCATATTACGACGGTATCTTTAACTCTAACCAAGCCTCGAGTCTAGGATGCTCGTCCTAGTGGTTGGGTAAAACTCAAATACCCGATCATTGGACCACTCCTCGGGTTCGTCGCCCTCCGACTAGGAAGGTCGGTGATAGTAGTATGTTCAGGTCGGTACACAAGTGACCTGCTATGGCCATGCGGCGATTCATAATAGGCTCGGCTTATAGTGATTGTGCGACCTATCAACAGCCATGATTCTTTTTCCACTAATTAGAACACATCTCAATTTGTTTCTTTGTGGTGAGCTGAAACTTTATAAAGGCATTTAAACCTAAAGTTGTTAACAATTCCAAATTCAAATGGACATTTTTTTTTAAATACAAGTGATATTAGGGAGGGTTTAATCAAACTTAAGACCTCGAGTATATGGGTAAATATTCTTAATCATTTGAACTACACACTCATGCGAATCGATATTAAATTTTAAAATAAAAAAAAAGATTAATTAAACTAGGGTGATGAATCTAGAAGTTGGGAATTATCATGTGTGGTTGAGTAGCTAGTAGCTACAGATGCAATGTCTTCACAATGAAGAACCTTGGAAATTAAATAGATACATAAATATATATCAAACATGGCCAGTCAAAGTATGGGTGAGAAAGATCGATGGAATTGAAGGACGATTAACTGGGATTAGGTGTTGAAATTTATTGACACCATGTTGGCCTCACCTTCACCCTTAAGCAAATCCCATCAATTAAGGGATAATCCTTGCTTGTCATACCTCACATCCCACCAAACAAGGAGTAGCTAGCCATGCCCCCTCCTATATAACTTCTCAATGTCCAAGGCCCCAAATCAAGGGGAGGCCATGTAGAATCCTCAAATCAAGGAGAGCCATGCACTCTCTACCACTACTTGGACTACAAAAGGGAACTCACCACCTCTAAGAGCAACTCCACCCATTTGCCCTTAGCCATGGTAAGGGGGGGAGCTAGGGCAGCCACTATTCACGTGAATAGTGGTTGCCCTTGCAAAATCAGAATTTTGTGTTTCCCCCCGTTGCCCTTGCTTTTTTGTTTTATTCACAACTTTTTTTACCTCAATAATTAATTTGGATAATATTTTCGGATAAGATTTACAGGTTCCTACGTGTCAAGACTATTCATAATCGGATAAAATTTCGGGATAAGATTTTTGGGTTCAAATTTCGGATGAATTTCAAAATTCAAATTTCAGATAAATTTGGGTTCAAATTTCGGATGAATTTCAAATTTCAGATAAGATTTTCATCCAATCAAATCAAGCCACGTGGCATCTCTATCTTGCCAAATTTTTCTATAAAACCAGAGGCTCACCTCATACCTCTCACACCACATCTTTCAATATTTTCATTTCTTAGAGTTTAGAATTCATACTCCATTCATTCTCAATGGGAGAATATAGGAGATGCTTGGAGAGGCAAGAGAGAGAAAGAAAGGAGAGAAACCGTAGAGCCGATGAAATCAATGAGTTGCAGAGGCAAGTCGATGAACAAGTTCTCATAGCAGTGGCAATGGAAGAGGAAGAGAACCAAGGTCGCCGCCGTGGTTCACAAGTCGGCCGTCGCCGGAATGTGGACAGACATAGGCATTCTCGGGGTAAGAATCTTTTGGAAGATTATTTTATCCCAACTGCTTTGTACTCTGATGTTGATTTTCGAAGGCGATTTAGAATGCAACCTCATTTGTTCAATAAAGTCATGCATGATATTTGCAATTATGATGCATACTTTGTTCAAAAGTGTGATGCTACTGGGGTTTTGGGCCTTCTTCCGGAGCAAAAGCTTACAGCTGTTATACGAATGTTGGCGTATAGAGCATCTGCTGATCAGGTTGATGAGGTTGCCCGAATGGGGAAGTCCACTACGTTGGAGGCTTTGGTAAGATTTTGTGATGCAGTTGAAAATCTGTACACTAGGGACTACCTGCGTAGACCTACTCCCAGGGACCTCCAACGGCTTCTACAAAAAGCCGAAGCTCGAGGATTTCCAGGAATGATTGGTAGCATCGACTGCATGCATTGGCAATGGAAGAATTGCCCAACTGCCTGGCAAGGTGATTACGGAAATAGAAAAGGCACAAAAAGTATCATCCTGGAAGCCGTTGTTGGCTTTGACACATGGGTTTGGCATGCTTTCTTCGGAGTTGCCGGAGCCCAAAATGACCTCAACGTCCTGGGTCAATCTCTGGTCTTCAACGATGTTTTGAGCGGCCAAGGCCCCAATATTACCTATTAAGTCAACAATACAGTCTACCAGACGGGGTATTATCTAGCTGACGGTATCTACCCAAGGTGGACCACATTTGTCAAATCCATTCCGAATCCCCGATTCCATAAGCAAAAATTATTTGCTACCTATCAAGAAGGATACAGGAAAGATGTCGAAAGGTGTTTTGGCATCCTTCAAGCTCGATGGTTGATTGTTTGAGGTGCGGCCCGTATGTTTGATGAGGAGATCCTCCGAAGCATTATGATGACTTGCATCATCCTCCATAATATGATTGTGGAGGATGAGTACGATTATGATGCTGGAGAGGTCTATGAACCGGATCCAATAAACACGGCCTTGACCCGGATTTATGAAAGGCCTATGGGGCCAAATGGAGAACCGTTTGAGCCGGAACCGTTGGTGAGGAATGATCGTATGATGACCCGGATGATAGATCGATATACAGAGATGCAATCTTCGTATATTCATGAAAGCCGTCAACTTGACTTGATAGAGCATATATGGGCGGTGAAAGGGAATGAAGATGAATGATGGAGCATAGATGCTTTGGTTATGTTTTATTTACTTATGGTTTGGTTGTGTTGTTTACTATTGCTTATGGTTTGGTTGTGTTGTTTTTTATTTATTATTGTGCCTTGTTTGTAGTTTTTGTTTTAATTTTAATTATGTTTTGTTTGATGTATGGAATATGTTGAATAAAATGGTCTTTTATTGAATGCTTTGTTTATTAAATAAAGAAATCCAATACAAGTCATTAAGAATTACTACTACTAAAATAAAATACATGAAGTACACCAACTTTATAGAAAACATGAAAAATAAAAATACATAAAAGGTATGCCAACTAAAAAATAAGAAATAAAATTACAAAAAGAGATGAAAATGTTGAGTGAAGAGTGAAGAAAATGTTGAGTGAAGAATGAAAAAAATGTTGAGTAATTGTAGAAGTTGAATAAAATGTATGAGAATTGGTGTTGAAAGTGAAGGGTATTTATAGGTATTTATAGGAAAAAAAATCATTATTTTTTAGTATTTTTTTAAAAAAAATTTCGATTTTTTTTCATAATTTTATTGCTGGAAAATCGCCAGCCGTTGGATGAAGGCTGTGAAATCAAATCGGAGCGCTGGGGGCGTGCCACGTGGCTTCAAGCCGTTGGGCTTGCGTCGCACTGACGTCAGCGCACGCTGGTTCAAATTTTTTTACTGTTGGCGCGTGCACGTGCCACGCGCCAACGGTAAAAAAAATTGATTACCGCGTGTCGACGTCACCCCTCCGCGTTTTGGACCTCGGGCTGAACTTGCCTTCGGGCCAGCCCGAGTTGGTGGGTCTCACCCCCCCCCCGGGCCTGGGCTACTCCGCTGGAACACAAATTTTTTTTTTTTCCCTAGCCTCAGGCTGGGCTCGCCGATGGAGGGGCTCTAAGCGAAGGATCTAGTAAGCTGCCACTTCTCCAAGAGCTGTCCAAAGCTCTCCCAAGCTCTCTATTTCTCTTCTATTAGAGCTCTCAAACCTCTCTCCCCATATCTCTCTCATGTACAATGTAATCTCATATTCAAATACAAATACAAAGCTATAAACTATAGTCTTAATCCGTTATGTACAAATTCGCCCATTAAGAAAATTGAAGGATGCGATTGAGAGTATGAAGTGTATGGAAAAACTGGTATTAAGCTACATGTCAAGTTGGTTTCGGTTACCAACGGTATCAAGGGTTTGGAATTGCTTCGAGTACTGACTATGTCGGTCGGTTTTGAATACCAAACCGAAAACAGTAAAAACCAAAATTCTCCCTTCACCGACAAAATCAACTAGTTGGTTTTGGTCGGTTTGTCATGTTATCCTATCGGATAAAAAACCCAACCATAGTTTTAGATGCCATTTAAAATCTGTAATTTTAACTTGTAAAATACCTAATAGATTGGACCCAAATCAAATCCAATTTGTGAAAGGGAGCCCAAACTAACTTATTTGGCCCAAATCCAAATCCAAAATCCACCCTCTAAAATCCACCAATCCAAATAGAAAAGTATTGAAGACCGCAGAGGCTCCAAAGAGAAGTTAAATATGAAGTTTATTGTTGAATTCAAAATCTTCCTAATTTAATTCCTACTTCAATTATTAGAGCACTTTCACCCGTTGTGTCATAGCAAAAGGTAAGGATAAACACTATTAACATGAATAGTGATTGCCCTAGTAATTTTTTTATGCATTCTAACCTATTGTCATGGTAACTACTAATCACATGGGATATGAGGAGAGGAATTTGTATGGATTTCGGTGTGGGAAGTGAAGAATATGACTAGGTAATTATAGATTAAAAAAATCTTAAATTTTTGGTATTTTCACCCTTATTTTTTTGGTATTTAAATTGATCGCTAACGTCAGCATGACGTCAACTTGCCTAGGCAAGTCTTGCCTTTGGGCTTGCGCAATTTCATGGCCACTTCTTTCCATGGCAATTTTTCCTCGGGTAAAGGTGGTTTTTGGAGCATAGGCCCCTTTTTGCCATGACAAAAGGGGATGAAGCACTTCCACCCCAGCAACCTAGCCTAGGCAAAAGGCCCCTCAAGCCTCAAAAGCAACTTCCATCGCAAAAATCTTGCTAGCACAATAGATGAGCTCCACCAACTTGGGCAAGATGAGCCCGAGCTCCTGCTCGCGAGCTGTGACGTTACTGCAGACCCCAGCGCACATATTTAAATTTTTTTAGCTGTTGGCACGTGATGTACACATGAAGACCGCGGGCGTCACACATGCCAACAGTAAAAAAATTTGAATGTTTTTGGTTTATGTTTCCTCTAACTGCTAAAAGCCACGTGGTGCTACTGGGGTGTTCGATCAATTTTTTCGCTGCCAATTTTTATGCAATAAAACTTGAAAAAAAATTCAGAAAAAATACCAAAAAAATTCTGAATTTTTTTCTATAAATAGCTACCAATATTATTCACTTTCCACACTAAATTTTCTACTACTAAATTCCTTTTGTGTGAAAATACAAATGACATCTTCCATCAAAGCTGGAGGCTCATGGGCAACCATGGAAGATGTTTTGTTGTGTGAGTGTTGGGTCCAAGTTAGTTATTGCCCGATCACGGGCAATGAGATGAAGTTCTCTCATATTTGGAGGAAACTTCATGGAGAATTTTGTGAAAGATCAAGTTCGCCTCATACGAAAATGGCCTTAGATAGTAGGTGGAAAATTTTGAATAAAGATTTAGGAAAATAGAGAGATATGTTGGCAAAAGTGAGGGACAACATTCGAAGCAACAAAAATCTAGGCAACGAGGTAATGTCCTCTCAACACATTGTTGAACACTAGGGATTGACCAAGCACGTTCAGGTCATTTTGAGATCCTACAATTTCGAAAAAGACATGCCAAACCCAGGTATCGAATGATGCAACGCCCTCAAGAATGATACTTTTTTTTGTCATTCCTATTCCCATAATCTCCTTGTCATGCAGTTGGGCAATTCTTCCTCTGCCAGTACATGCAGTCGATGCTTCCAATCATGCCTTGAAAACCTATTTGCTCGTCTTTTTGTAGAATCATTTGGAGGTCCCTAGGTGTAGGTTTGCAGAGATAATCCCTCATGTAGATAGTTTCAATTTCGTCACAAAATATGATCAAGCACTCTAGGATAGTGGATTTCCCAATCTTAGCAATCTCATCCACTTGATCTTCAGATGCGCCATACGCAAGCAACCATAAAGACGCACTGTAAGGTTTTGCTCCGGAAGAAGACCCGAAAGAGAATTGTACTTCTGAACGAATTATGTGCCGTAATTGCAACATCGTGCATGATTTTATTGAACAAATGAGGCTACATTCTATATCGCCCTCGAAACCCAAGAGCAGACTTTAAAAAAAATCCAACCTATATATAGCCACAAAAAAAAATATTTGGGCTTAAAGTGAATTTGGTGGCTGAGTTCACTATTCTTCTTTAGGTAAATTACTCAAATGGTCCTCAAACTTATACATGATTTACATTTTGGTCCATCAACTAAATTATTCGTTTAAATGGTCCATCAACTCTATATTATTCGCTCCAGTGGTCCTACCGTCTAATTTTCTGTTAGATTTAACCTAATTTTAGGATAAATAATGACCAATTTGCCCTCATATTTAACGGAAATATTGACAGAATGTAATGGTAGGACCAATGGAGCGAATAATATAGAGTTGATGGATCATTTGAACAAATAATTTAATTGACGGACCAAAATATAAATCGAGTATAAGTTTGAGGACCATTTGAGTAATTTACCCATTCTTCTTTTATAACATAGGTTTTTTTTTGTAGCAATGATCCCTCAATTATACTCGAAGTTACATTTTGGTCACTCAACTCTAAAAATAGTTACAGAGGTCACTCAATTAAGTGTTGCGTTGCACCATTAGTCCTTACCGTTAGAGAGACTTGACGGTAGGGACTAATGGTGCAACATAACACCTAATTGAGTGACCTTTGTAATTATTTTTTGGAGTTGAGTGACCAAAATGTAACTCTAAGTATAGTTGAGTGATCATTGCTACAAATAACCCTTATTTATTTATTTTTTGTTATTTCGTTTTTATAAATATTTGGAATGAATTTCCAAGTTTACCCATGGATTTAACGGAAAAATAGACAGACTTGACGAAAGGGACTAGTAATGCAACACCATACATAATTCGGGGGACTTCTGCAGCTATTTGTGGAGTTGATTGACCAAAATGTAATTACGGGTATAGTTCAGAGACCATTGCTATAAAAAAAAACTCATTTTTTTAAAATATAAGTTTGGAGCTTAAAGAGTATGTATTGAATGGGTCATGTGGGGACTCCACCTAAGAATGACCTAAAAAAATTAAAAAATATGAGTTTGGGTCGGATTATACCGCTACAAATTTTTGTATGTGTGGACAAGTACCCACAATAGTCCTTCATTGGGTCCACCAATGGGTTTGTCAGGATCTGGAAATTATACACTTCGACGCAGGAGAAATGATGGCTTAGTTGTTTTCTGGACAAAGGAAAATGATGGCTTAGTTGAAGTTAAATAAAGAAAGTATTTTTTATGTGGCTATGGTCCTTTTTTGAATAGCGTACACACTACAAACTATATGTCGTACCTTTTATGAGTAATATATATGTGCCTGCCTTTTATGAAGTATATTAGGTAAATTATTGTATGTATGTAAAGAAAGGGGTTGATGGCATGCTCATAAACATATATCACCCATGTAAAGGAAGTCAATATACTTTTCTAAGTGGGCTAGACTAGGCCTGTAGACAGTACTTTAAGTTTTATGACAGTCTTTTTGTTTTTACTAACTAAATTCCTGCATGGTTTTATGACTTAATAAAAAGTACTGACTTGCAAGTTGCAATATATGGACAAATTTGGTTTTTTTTTACTTTTTTACTTAAAAGTGAAAAAGTCATGGATTTTTGTTTACATTTCAAAACCAATCATTAATGGGTTTAGCCCTGATCCGAGGCTTGTGATCACCCATGCTAGAGATGCTTGCTCTGAATACTTAGCGGTTGTCTCCAAGGTTGATGCTAGAGGGAACCTCTCTCCTGTCCATCATGTCCAAGGAACCCGGTGGTCTAAACCAGGCCCAAACTACGTAAAATTCAACTTGGATGGCTCTTGGCTTCCTGGCACAATGAAGGGCAGCATTGGCATTGTGTCTCGTAATTCCTCTGGGGATTGGTGTGGTGGTCTTGCCTCCCCACTTTCATGTGTTTCATCTCTTAGTGCAGAAGCGGCAGCAGCTCTTTGTGCTTTACATCTTGCTAAAAACGGGGGTTTTATGAAAGTCATCTTGGAGACAGATTGCAAGGTGTTAATTGATGGCATCACTGGAAATCATGATAACAACTCCTGGGCTATCCTTCCTCTTATTGACGAAATCCGTGATGTGGTTTCGAGCTTCGAAGAGCTGATTTGGTCATGGGTGCCTAGGAGTGCAAATCGTGCGGCTCATGCAGCGGCATCGATAGGTAACAGAGCTATGGAACTGCAAAGTTGGGTCGACAGACCACCATTGTCTCTCGTTGGGGTGTTAACTTCTGATGGTTTGCCTTGTCCACCTCTTTTTGCTTCTGCAGTTTAGTTTTAATTCCTATTAGTAGCTAGTTTGCTGGGTAGGGACTGTTGTTCTAGGCTTCGGTGGAATCTAGCTATGTCTGACTCTGCTTTTGTTAGTTTGTTCTTGTGTTCTGCTGGCTTCTTGTGGCTTTTGCCTTCTATTTGTATTTCTATTCCCTGTTTTGGGGTTTTATGAATACAACATGAATTTCATACCCAAAAAAAAAATCATTCGATAAAGATATGGAACATCATTCAATTCAACTTAGTAATTATATAAATATGCGATCGTGAGTGGTATCTGCCACATAATTTGAGATCTAAACTCGGTACACAAACGATTTGAATACAGCACATCCTTGACCAAACCAAAAAAAAAGAAAAAAAGAAGCACATCAAACTTCTGTTTCTGTTTATGGCGGATAGGAAGCTGCTTTGAAGCCTAATTCTGAGTAGCCATGGTTTTATGGTGTAAAGCTTTTCTTTCCTTCTGTGCCTCAGTTGGAGTTTTCACATCTGTTGCCAATCCAATTGCTTCAAGAAATCTTATTACATACCAAGTAACATCAATCTGCCACCATTCCAAACCTTGTCGAGCTGAGTAATCAAAAGCATGGTGATTATTGTGCCATCCTTCTCCAAGTGCAAGCAATCCCAACCACCTAATTGAAGAAGAAAAAAAAAGATAGTTAAAATCCCTCATCAATTTCCATATAATAAAAAATGATAGTATAGCTAGATGTTGATATTGGGCAGAATATATACCAGTTGTTCCTTGATGTATCACCAGTGTGATATACTTGTTGTCCCCACATGTGGCCGGCCGAATTTACTAACATAGTACTGTGGAAAAGGCATACCATCCTCACCCCCTACAATGTCGACGAGGAATAATTTAACCTTCAATATTCTAAGCTTTAAAATATATATATATACAAATGGTATTGGGGATTGGATGTTTTGACATCCACACTATCAGGTGTTATGAAGTTCGAACTTGACCACTGGTATACAAATAAAGATTCTTTTCATCGGGAAAATTGATGTATGGCTTTATGACTTTATGGCAAACAAATGAACCATGAAAAACTTTAATGCGACAATAATGTACATGCCAGCCCTTGATTAATTATACAAAAAGATATTCTGTTAAAAAGTCATTAAAGTACAGAGAACGAGTAATTATAAAAAAAGAAAACAAGACAAGGAGCAAAATATCTCACCATTCCCCATGTCAAGAAGGGCAATCCACCGACGACATAGAGTAAAGTTCCAAGTAGAAAAGAATGCAAGAGAAAAGTATGATGAAGAAACCTATAGAAGGCTTGCCTTTTCAAATCTTCAACGTTCTTCAGTCCTCCATACTGCAACAATTTCCATTGAAGAGTTGAACAAAATGAGTGCACTGTGTTGGTGTATGTAAATGTATTAGAGAGAGAGAGAGAGAGAGAGAGAGAGAGAGAGAGAGAGAGTTACTTTTCCAAACCGAGAGCCGCTATCGAGGATCCAACCCATGTGACTAAACCAAAAACCTTGAAGAGGGCTATGAACATCTTTCACAGTATCAGTAAACTGATGGTGATATCGGTGTGAGCTCACCCATTCTATTGGACTTCCCTACAAAAACCAAAAGAAGAACAAACACATCAAATAAAAATAGCCCCTGAAACAAAAAGAAAAGAGCTAAAGCTAAGCAAAATTATGTTGCTCAACATTGAAGTTTACATACCTGAACTGAGAGAACCCCGAAATAGGCAAACAAGTACTCGAGCCATTTCGGAATACGAAAGCTCCTGTGAGCAAGATGTCTGTGGAAAGACAGAGTAACTCCTACCCCCGTCACAACATAGAGAGCAACGGCCACCCAAAACGCAGGCCAGGTGAAATGAAACGGCGCCATCACACAAAGGCAGTGCATAGTGAGAAACACAGCTGCGGTGACTATGTCAAGTAAATTCCATTTCCTTCCAAAATATTCTCCGCAGGGCATCATCACAATTTTGACTAAAAGCTTCATCGCTCCTCTGCTTCTTTAGCTGCTGCTCAATACCGCTTCTGTTGTATCTAAACGCTGCCACTAGCAAACTACATATATATACACGTTGTATGAAAATGTTGGTGTTTGGAGACAAGTTGGCCGTATTAATGAACCAATTTAATACCTCGCTGCTTTGTCAGGATAGGGTATCACTTTTTTTTAATTACCAAGGCAGGAAATGTGCATTAGATATTCGATTATGTGAATTTCTAAAAAGCATAACTTGAATTCTTAAGTAATAATGTGTTGTTTAATATCAATTAATACGACAGCCCGCACAGTTCATGGCCCGAGCTTTTTATTTTTATTTTATTATTTGATACAAGGGATAGTGGGAGAGAGGTAATCTAATTTAGGATCAGTATAGAAGTAAATACGTTTAATCACTTGAGCTACCAATCTCTTGTCTCATGAACCAAACCTTAAATAATATAATGTTTACGCAATTTAGTATACGTATGAATATCTTTTTCCATACGTGTTGTTCTCTATACATTGTGGTGTTTTTTTTTGGGTTTCCTTTTGTCTTTGGATGCTTCATTTTGTCCAAACCTCTAGAAACAATCTACATCAGTCGTATAATTCTAAAATGAATGAACCGCTTTGTTTCAATGAAACATCACAATTAGTAGTTGTTAATTTCACTATCATTTTCCAAACCGTGTGAATTTGAAGAAAAACATGGACTACAGGACATGCTTTGCACACATGAGTTGAATTATTGTATGAACCGACTATCTGTACAAACTATGGAACTTGACAAAATTGTACTTCCATGGACACTATTGATAATGAACTGCGAATGCTAACAACATTTCCTCTAAACTGTTGACGTGAGTTTCCTAATTAATGAATGAGATTTACTTCTTTGATTAATTAAGGGATTTACTTTCCAATTTTTATATAAGTGATAAATCATTGTACAATTAAGAGATATTTTCCTAATTCTTTACTGTATCTAATTCCTTGTAAAACCCTCATGTAAACTCCTATATATACCTCCTTATGGAGAAGAATAAAACACAACTCAATACATTCTACCCATATTCATATTTAACATGGTATCAGAGCAATCAATCCGAGGTTGTCTCTAAACCCTTATTTCAAATTTCTCATATTCAAATCCAAAACCCTAAATCAAATTCCTCATATTTTTCCCCAAATCCAAATCCCTCAAATCTAAAGTCCTCAAATCCTCTTATCAAAATCTCTAAACACATACCCTCAAATCTTATACACATACCTCTCAAATTCAATTCTTGTATCAAATTCATACATCAAATTCCTCAAATCACAATTTCTCACATTCTCATATCACATCTTACTTCCGCTGCAATGTCAAGAACCCCTACGATTCTCCCCCTTATTGCAAACTTAAAGAAGCATACGATCAATCCTGCTAACCTGGCTACTTGGACTCATGCTTCTATCGCCACCACCAAAGGTTCTACTTTTCATACGTCATCTCAAAAATCTGCATGGATTATCGACTCGGGTGCTACGGATCACATGACTTTTGATCCTAGCCAACTTATTAGTCTCAAATCATCCACTCTGTAGCGGTGTCTAATGCTAAGGTACCTCCTTCCCTGTGGTTGGGGAGAGCTATCTATCTGTCTCTACTTCCCTACATCTGGATTCTGTATTACTTGTCCATCTTTGGACCATAACTTGTTATATGTTGCACAACTTACTACTATTTTGGGATGTACCATAACATTTTGGCAGAACCATTGTGTTTTTCAGGACATCCTCGCAGGAAAGATGATCGGTTGTGGTACTCGACGGGGCAAACTCTACTACTTGGACTAGGCACCGGACAATGAGGTCAAGGTTGGTCAAGCTTTCAGAACCAGTGAAACTCGTTCTGAGGGGGAGAGAGACAAAATTTGGTTATGACATAAACGTCTTGGGCATGCCTCGTTCAGTTATCTTAAGATGTTGCTTCCATCATTATTTTCCAGTCTTGATATTTCCAGCTTCCAGTGTGATACGTGTGAATTGGCTAAGAGTCATCGTGTCCCGTTCCCATTAAGTTCAAATAAGAGTTTGGTTATGTTTTCCCTTGTTCATTCCGATGTTTAGGAACCTGCTAAAATTGCCACTCTGGTAGAGGCGCGATGGTTTGTCACGTTTATAGATGATTGCACACGCATGACTTGTGTTTCCCTTCTCAAAACTAAAAGGGAAGTCAGTTCCAAGTTTCAACAGTTTTATCAAATAGTGGAGACTCAGTTTCATACTAGAATTCAGGCTCTTCGTTCTGACAATGGCATAGAATTTCTCAACCATGATCTTAGCCAATTCTTATAAGATCATGGCATCATACATCAACGCTCATGCCCTTACACTCCCCAACATAATGGGGTGGCTGAAAGAAAAAATAGACACTTATTGGAAGTCGTTTGTGCCTCTCTCTTTGGTGCCAATATGCCACGATCCTTTTGGGGCGAAGTAGTCGTCTCTGCAGCATACCTTATCAATTGGATTCCCTCTAGTATCCTAAATTTCCAAACACCACTTTAAACACTTCACCACCATATCCAAACACCTCCCACCCCAAACTTGGAACCTCGAATTTTTGGCTGTGTTGTATTTGTCCACTTACATGATTACCGACAAAGTAAATTGGACCCCCGAGTTGAAAAGTGTGTTTTCATTGGCTATGCACCTCATCAGAAAGGATACTAGTGTTATCATCATCCTAGTCAGAAGGTCTTCACCTCTATAAATGTTGTGTTTCGGGAACATGACTTATATTTTTCAACAACCTAGGAGGAGAATCGAGAATCCACCACTACTCCAATTCTCGATTTTTTTTCCCCACGACGTCACTCTGCATCAAAATGATCAGTTGCCAGTGGAAAGCAACTGGTCACCTCCCCTTAGTTCTTCAACTACAGAGAACTTGCTTCAAAACAATCGGTTGCTAGTAGACAGCGACCGTCGCCAGAGAAAAACGATTAGTTGTCTCCACGCTGTCAAAATCAGGAGGAGGAAATTGAACTGTTTTATGAGATTTTGCCCGCTTCAGCTCCAGTACTGCACCAATCACCTGCTGAGGAAGTCATTCAAGTAACATATTTTCCTAAAACTAATAATACTAATGTAATATCCCATGATGATTTGATTTCATAAGACACAGAGCCTACATATCAGCTTCTAGAAAGGAAGAACCGTGACAAATCTCGAGTACAATATGAAGCAGATCTTAAAGCCAAAGGGAAATACCCCATCAATAATTATATATCTCTCAATAGATTATCAGAGTCACGTGTACACTAAGCAGTTGGCTGACATATCTATCCCTAACAGTGTAACTGAAACACTAGAAGACCCAAAATGGAAAGAAGCTATGAATGAAGAAATGCGAGCTCTCCAAAAGAATGCCACATGGGAACTCGTGCCCTTACCTTATGGAAAGAAGACAGTAGGATGCAGGTGGATTTATACTGTGAAACTCAAAGCAGATGGATCTGTTGAAAGATATAAAGCTAGATTGGTGGCGAATGGGTACACATAGAGATATGAGATAGACTACGAGGAGACCTTTGCCCTAGTAGCCAAGATTAACACTATTAGAGTCCTATTGTCTCTAGTAGCAAATCTTGATGGAACACTACATCAATTTAATGTCAAAAATGCATTCTTACATGGAGACTTGGCAGAAGAAGTATATATGGACTTACTCCCAGGATGTAATTCAGCTCTTGACAAGAAAAATCAAGTTTGCAAGCTCAAAAAGTCATTATATGGGTTAAAGCAATCTCCCAAGGCATGGTTTGGTAGATTTACTAAATCTATGAAGAATTTTGGATATACACAGAGTAATTCAGATCACACCCTATTCTTCAAGCGCGATGAAGGATAACTTACTGCATTGATTGTTTATGTAGATGACATAATCGTAACTGGAAACAACACAGAAAAGCAATTGAAGTTGCAAAAGTATTTGTCTCAGGAATTTGAGATGAAGGATTTAGGTGATCTGAAGTATTTTCTCGGAATTGAAGTAGCAAGATAAAAAAAAACTGGTATATTTCTGTCTCTAATGAAGTATGTAATGGATCTACTCACTACAACATGAATGCTGGGATGTAAGCTTGCTAACACACCCATTGAGATGAATCACAAGTTGTGTGAAGACATGAACCAAGAACCAACCAATAAGGAACAGTACCAACGCCTTGTTGGAAGGTTGATATACCTGGCACACACAAGACCAGATATTGCATATGCTATGAGTGTAGTTAGTCAGTTTATGCATTTGCCCAGTGTTTCTCATAAGAATGAAGTTGATCGGATTTTAAGATATTTAAAGTCAAACCCTGGAAAAGGATTAATGCTCTCAAAAAATGGAGATCTTGAAGTTGTTGGATACACAAATGCTAATTGGGCTGATTCCATTACAGATAGATGCTCTACTTCAAGTTACTTTACATTCGTGGGAGGTAACCTAGTCACTTGGCGGAGTAAAAAGCAAAATGTGGTTTCTCGGTCTAGTGCAGAAGCAGAGTATCGAGGAATGGCTCACGGAGTTTGTGAATTATTGTGAATCAGAAAACTCTTGACAGAATTGGACTTCAAGCCAGAAAAGCCAATGGAGTTGCATTGTGACAACAAGTCAGCTATCGATATTGCTTATAATTTAATTCTACATGATCGAACTAAACATGTTGAGGTGGATAGACATTTTATCAAAGAAAAAATTAAGAAAAAGATCATCCGCCTACCATTCGTAAAATCAAAAGATCAACTGGCAAATATCTTAACCAAAGCTGTTTGTGGAAGAGTATTTCATGACTCACTTACCAAGTTGGGCATTGGTGACATATATACACCAACTTGAGGAGGAGTGTTGACGTGAGTCTCCTAATTAACATGGAGATTTACTTCCTTGATTAATTAAGAGATTTACTTTCCTATTTTTATATAAGTGATAAATTATTGTACAATTAGGAGATACTTTCCTAATTCTTTACTGTATCTAATTCCTTATAAAACCCTCATGTAAACTCCTATATATCTCCTTATGGAGAAGAATAAAACACAACCCAATACATTCAACCCATATTCATATTTTAGCATAAACTTCTTTGAATTTTCACCTTTTTTCTCATGACACTAGTGTCGGTAATGAAGTTAAAAACAATATGATAATAGTGTGTTACAAGTCCATTTATTTGAAATATTTACATCTATCTTATTAAAAGCTTTGGCATACAAGGAGTTTTATATAGCCTCCTTTTTGACCATATCACTCTTTATAACGTGGTGAGCGGAATACAGCGGCTAACTACTTATCTAAGTCTCAAACATCTTTTGTTTTCTTTTTGGGCTTCATACCCTGTTGCCAAAAAAGAAAAGAAAAAAACAGAAGAATTCATCATGCGTGGTTGGGGCCAGAAAGTAGACTTCTCGGGTATCACATGCAAAGATATCATGGCCATGATTCTTTTTCCACTAATTAGAACATATCTCAATTTACTTTTAGCCATGCCTTTTGTTCGAAGCCTAGCTGGTATTTGTTTCTTTATGGTGAGGGGAAACTCTATTTTCCTAAAGGCATTTAAACCTAAAGTTGTTAACAATTTAAAATTTGAATGGAAATTAATTATTTTTTTTTGTTATACAATCAATATTGAAGGAGGGAGGAATCAAATTTAGGACTTCCAGCGCATAATAGATGTTCTCAATCACTTGAGCTACAAACCCCCGCCCTGTGAATGAACATTAATTTTTAAAATGAAAAGGAAGAGTTTAATTGAACCAGGGTGTTGAATCTAGAGGTTGGGAATTATGTTGTGTGGTTGAGTAGCTAGTAGCTGCAAATGCCAGTCTTCACAACAGTGAAGCAGCTTGAGGAAATTAAATAGATACATAAGTGTACTGTATATATCAAACATGGCCTGTCAGGGTATGAGATTTGACCGATGATTTTTATGGAGTTTGTGTGGGTGAGAGTTACCTGTAATATTGCCTTTCATGCAAACCACCGTACCCTCAGATCTTTTGTGTGGGTGAAGATGTGGTGGAGGTGTAGTTTAAATTGAGGCTTATTTATTGTAGTGTTCTTTTTTAAATTATGGTCAAATTTTACTTTATTTTTTGAAAATTAAAGTGATATAGAGTCCTCCTTTGATCAAGGTTTGGTGGTTCACTTTGCCCTTACTATTAACTATGTTAAAAATTATGTAAAAACACTGACATGGCACAAATGAGACCCACTCTTTTGCTAAAATGTATGCCACGTGTGAAAAAAATTAATTAAAAAAATTTACAGATAGGTTTTTTTTTTTCCTTCTTTCTCTATTCTCTTTCTTCCCCTCTCTGTACTCGACCTGTCCTCGCCCAAACAGCCACACACCCGCCCACGACACACGCGGACCCTACCCACAAACAAACACAAACAGGAAAAATATTCCCACAAACCCATACAAACAGAACAAATATTCTTCTGAGAGGGAGATTTTGCTGGTAAACGATCAGCAAGTACTTGCAAAAATATGAATCCAAGTGAGAAACTATAGATGACTTCTGGAATACGACGTCAAATTGATGGTTTAGGGCTAGATATGGTTTTTTTGTTGGAACTAAAGTTGCAGAGGTTTTGCTTAATTAAGTTTTAAAAATTTTAAATTTTCTTCTTAAAACAAATCAATTACATTATCATCTAAGTTGGAATTGGTTAATTAAAATTTATGATCTGGCACATACTACATCATTTGGGACTCAAATTTGGTGCATAAATTTGGTGTCCCTAGCATTTTTGAATTATATTATAACGGTTTGATCAGGTCAATTTGGGCCTAAGCTTAATATGTTTTTTCTTTTGCATTTCTTTTTTTCAACTTTATTAGCCAAATTACAAAAAATCCATAACCTCATACATATTTTTAATTGAGTGCTATTATTTCCACCCCTTGTCCTAATATCTTCTCATCCACTATGTAAATTTGAAAAAACACAATCTTATTTTTTCATCCACCATTATTCCTAAAATACCCACCTTATCACACAATCCTATCTCTCAATTTTTTGGGTTCATGAGGCTCTTACCCAATATACATGCTACACAAATAGAGTTCAACAATATGATGAAGTTCTTGAAGATTCAAACTAATAAAAACCCAGTTTTCTAGACACATCAACCAGTTGAGAGAGCTTAATTAGCACATTGTGGACCCACCATGTTCTACCGATTCAAACCGAAAAACCGGGAAACCCCAAATCCTAAAGCCCATCAACCAACACCTAACCCTAAAGCCACTTTTTCTTTCCTTCCTCTCTCCCTTATCCTTACTTTTCCTTCCTCTATCCGTCGCTTATCTCTTTATTTTTTCTTTGTCTTTTTCTCTCAATCTGATTTCGATTCTCTCTCTCTCTCTCTCTCTCATTTTTATTTTGTGCTTCTCTCTACCCTCTTGCATGAAGCCTTCTTCATATGTTGATTATGATGATCCAAGGACTAGATTCAAGCATCAGAGTCTCATGCAAGACTATTAAAAGCTGTATAAATATATCTTCTATGGAGTTCTTATAATATGCCGAATTTCTTTTTCGGGTTTCATTAGATTCATGTTTGTTTATGATCTCTGATTTAGATTCATATAGAAGGATAAATTAAATATTTGGATCTCATTTATGTTTATTATTTTGGGTTTCTAATCTCCATTTGTTTCTTTTCCTGTGATGTTCAAGATGAAAAAAAAAAAAAAAAAAAAAAAAAAAAAAAAAAAAATTGCAAGGGCTCCAGTTTAAACCGAAACAGGCATAACCGAACTAGAATTTAGGAGGTCCGGATTGGTTTGGCTCTCTCAGTCATTTTTAGTAAAAATCGAATCAAACCAAACTGAATGAACAGTACTTTTCGTTCCAATTTTGGATGAGAATCGGGCCAAATTGGACCGTGCCCACCACTAATTCAAGCAGCAGTAATGGGATTCTATTAGCACATCAACTAGTTGATAGATGATTTCATCATATACATAAAAATCCTTGATTTGATAAACTTGATGCAATAATGCCAATCAGGTAGCATCACATGCATGACAAGTTCTACGGTGCCACAAGTATATTCCTCCGTTCATGTCTTTTCTCAGCAACACATCCAGAATTGACCAACGGGTTATCCAGACCTAATCAGACCTTACAGGTTCATAATTGTCATTCCTATTTCAGGTCCAAATGGCATGGGTCGAATTCACTATTTTTATTTTTGGTTTTAAAATTTAAAATTTAAAATTATTTTTAAAGAATAGGTAGGTTAGGTGAGTTGACTTTTTTCTTAGAAGTCATTTTACAAAAAGGCAAAATTTGTCTTTAAAATTTTGAAGATAAGGTGGGTGAGAAAATAGAATAGGGGGTGGAAATAGCAGCACTCTTTCAATTTTCTAACACATCAAAATCATCCTAAAGTTCAATATGCCATCAACTTTCAAAGTTAAATAACTAATAAAGTTACAACTCTCCCCAAGGTAAATAAGTTGAAAGTTCCATCAAGCTTCTAATTGAACGTTATTATCTAGTTATTACTAACAACTCTCTCCAAGTATCCAATAACTTAGCTACTGAGGGTTTCTCCTTCTCAGAGCTAAATGTCCTAGAGATAGTCTGAATTTTGCTTGATGTCTTTGTAGAAGGAGTAGGCTCTTAAGAAAACCAGTTTCATCTCCTCTCAGCATGAGATCGAGCCTACATGTAAATCTCTAAACCATTCCAGAGCCAATCCCTCTATAGTCGAAAGAAAGATCTTGCATAGAAATGCATCATTATCTTTGTATAACACCACTGAATTTAGGTACTGCGTGAGATGTGTAAAGGGATCAGAATTCCCCGTGAAGATCTTGAATCGCGATTGTGTGTATCTTTTTGGATGCTTCATCCTCTATGTATCTCTCGCTCTCTTGCTCTCTTGCTCTCTCACTCTCAGTCTCGGTCTCTCAACTTTCTCTCGGTCTCTCTCCCTCTCTCAACTCTTGCTCCGCCTCCTCCCTCCTCTCTCTCAACCTCTCAATTAGTGTTAACTCCTTCGATCTAATCTTAGAGTGGTTGTGTTTCATCTCATCTCAGTCTCAGGTAAGCGTTGTGTTGCTAATTTAGGTACATTGCGGTTCTTTTATTTATGAAATTGAAATTAGGGTTTTTATAGAAATCAAATTGGGGCTTCGAATTTAATTGGGTTGTGGAGTTTTCTTAGCTAAGTTCCAAGGCTTGATAGCCTAATTCTAAAAAGCAGTTTTAGCTTCTTCTTATGTGATTTAACATTCCATTGTGATTTGGTTGTTTTTAAGAAAATAGTTTGCGCTTTATTATTTTTTTATAAAAAATAAAAAAAATTCTTATGGGGTGAAACCGATGTATGTTTGCTTTAATAGCACGATCTTGAGTAGGGCTAGGTTTTATTACCGAAATACCACTCGAACTGAGAAACCTGGCGCCTCAAATTATGATCAGATTCGACATTAACCAGAACCAAACAAACCAATGCCGAGACTGACCGAAGCGCTATGTATCGGACTCGGCAACGGTGTCATTTTGTGAACCAAACCGACCAGTTTGAGAGTAAAAGAAATTTTGGAAAAATACAGTTATCTTCTTTCCAGCCTCATCTCTTCTTCATCTTTCCTCCCTCTCTCTCCTCTTCGCCGCCGCCGCCACCTTTTCTTCATCTCCTCATCTCATCTCTTCTTCTTCTCTCTCCTCATTTTCCTCCAACAGCCATCTTATTCATTACCGTAGCATAATATTTTCAAAAACTCATCTTCCTCTTCATCTGTCTCACTCTATCTACTCTCCCCTTCTCAGCCTCATCGCAACCTCTCTCTTCTTCTCTTTCAAGCTTCTGTCTCTCTCTGCTCTTTCTAGCCGTTGACAGAATCGCTATTTCCCCCTCATCAGTTAAATTAATTAGATTTTAATTGGATTGGGGTTTCAATTGTGCATGGCAATTGATTGATTTGAATTGATTGTTTGGGATTTTACATTTTTGACAGGGGCTTATTTTCTATTGAGGTTTAATCTGTTGGTGATGAACTTGTCTGTTTGCTCGCTTGTTTGAACTCGGGAGAAATTAGGGCCAAACCGATTCGATTGAAGGTCTTCGTGCGGAGAAATTATAGAATAGGATTGTACCACAATGTCAGTTTGTGATACTCCCATTCAAAATTTGCCACTTATCATTTTTTAAAATAAGTAAAGCTTTGTTTTTCCAGCTAGACAAGAAGCCCATTAGGCCATCCCCAATGGGGGCTCTAAAATGGGCTGCACCACCTTTGGGCTCTAATAAATAACAACTCTTGGAAAAAAAAACCATCTCCAATGGTATGAATTTGAGGCTCTAAATGGTAGAGTTTAACCGGAACTGAAGCTAAATCTGTGTATCTCGTTGTAGCCCTTGAAACTCAATGAGGACCACATTTGGAAAAAGCTGCTAGCCCAACAATTTTTTGGCTCACTTGCCTTGCGACTCCCATTTTGATAGTTGCTTACTACTTTTTCTATTTTTTTTAATCAATTGGCCAATTGCAACAAGCTTGTCTCATTATTTTTGGTTTTTTTGTTGATGAAAGTTACTCAGACTACAACCCTCAAGTTCTAAATGGCTAGGTTTTTTTTTATAACTATGTTTTCAAATATTGTCCAATTTTTTATTTTTTTAGGTTGAAATGTTCACACAAAAAAAACTAACATAAATAAATTAACAGAAAAAAAAAGCACCTAAATTAAATTACATCATACAAAAAATGTCAAACCCCTAATATAGAGCCCCAAAAAATATCAAACCCCTAATATAGAGCCCAATCCTTGTTTCCCAACCTTTTGGTGGCTACCAAATGACAGATGCTATCAGATTTGAAAACGGCTAAGGTCAAAGATGGGTGTTAATGGTAATGAATAAAATTGGACCCATTTCAAGGCTTATATTATCTTGCAGGTGGTATTCCATGGGTTCAAGACACCCTACAGTTTTAGAGAGACAGATAGGAGAGGGAGGGGCGGCAGTGCTGGGTAAGGGGTTGGGTTGGGTGTGAGGTGGTTTCCGGTGCCTTCTTTGTCCTTTTCTGTCTTTTTTGATTTATTTTTTCTTTAGTTTTATTATGAATATAAAAAAGAAGTTTTAAATCCAGCTGTAAAAACTTATATTTTTTTAATATAAAAATGACACATGGCAAATTATGAATGGGACTATCACAAGCTGACATAGTGATACAGTCCTATTCTATAATTTCTCCTTGGTGTGAGAACCTATTTTTTATTTTTTTAAAAACTATATAAATTATTATTTTAAAGAAATATTCATACTACATATTAATTATTTATTAATATGAATTTTCCTTATTTAGTATTTATTGTGAAGACTTATATGTTATTAAATCTTAAGCCCAATATGAGATTATTCCTTTAGTTGAAAGATGGCACCATTCTTGTTTTTTCACTTGTAGAGACTTGGAATTGGTTTCAATCAAATCATCATTGTCATGCCACGTTGCATGTTATAGTAACCAGGGACAGACCTACCCTTTGGCTCACCTGGGCTATAGCCCAGGTGACTTTGTCTTTTTTCAGCCTAAACTAATATACCCAGCCCAGCCAATAAACAACCACTACTATAAAAATTGAAATAGACGACGGTAATCCACCGTCGTGTATTTGGTTTTTCAACCGTTGTGAAATCAACCGACATCTTTTGATGCATAAAACCACGACGGTAAATCCCCGTCATCTATTATTTGTAAAGACGACGCTTTTACTAAAAATTGTCGTCTATTATATGTAAATAGACGACGCTTTTACTCAAACCGTCGTCTATTTACATATAATAGACGACGGTTTTTAGTAAAAGCGTCGTCTATTTGATGTAAAGGCGACGGTTTTTTTTAAAAGAACTGTCGTCTATTTGATGTAAAGACGACGGTTTTTGTGAAAACTGTCGTCTATTTGATGTAAAGGCAACGGTTCTTTTTAAAGAACTATGTTTTATTATATCCAAAGACGTCGGTATTTGTTAAAAAGCGTCGTTGATTGTATATAAAAAAGACGTTATGGTGTAAAAATAAGTCATTGATAATATATACAGATGAAGATTTTTCCAATAAAACCATCGTTTTATTATCTTTAAATTTGTCGTCTAATAAGTTCACAAGCTGTTACATTTTAGTTTTTTGAAGAGTCAATAGTTATTACATAGTCAACCAATATTTATTCTATTACATACATACTTCCTACCTATAATTGGAAATAACGGAGCTCAACATTAAAAACATCAGTCACAATAAAATAATTCATTGCATTAAAAAAATATCAACATTCTTCCACCAAATTCACAAGCTATCCAAATTTGAACAAATTCAAATCCAAGTCTAGACATACATCTCTCTAAAAAACAAACCTAGATGACTCTACAACCCAGTCTAGATAGGTCAATTGATCCAAAAACATAAAAATAAGATTCACCACAGTTGAATGACTGCAAGCTTCTGTTCTTCTGGTGGAACCTTCAAAAGCATACCTTCCCTTCTTCTGAGCCAAACTTGCAAGAAGAGTCAAATTTATCTTAGTATCCCGATCCTTTAAGTATTCTCCACTGGTAGATCCTTTAAATTAATACTCATCACTGCTTAAAATGAATATAAGACAAGATTTTAAGTTTAGTCAGGCAATGAGTAGAGAAACCAATGTTGTTACCACTAAACAGCAATGTACAAAGTCAGCAATCTTAAATTAATAACCAAAAATGAAATACAAGTCTCCTATAACAAGAGAAGTCATATGAAAGTTTATGTGAAAACGGTTCAAGAGCACAATTGGATTTTTTTTTTACTCTACTTTGTTAATAGGATTAAAATTTACTTACATGAGGATAAATAGAGATTGACAAAGATATCGATTGGCCAGTAATCAGACGTACGTTTAAATGATTTCACCAAGCTGACAGGAAAAACATAATAAAAATAATAAGTCACCTGCAGCTAAATTATCACAAGTCCACTGCTAGATGAAAATACATCAAATATAAAAGTCCAGCTTCAATAAATTTTTACCCTTTCAATTCCACTTGGGAATTTGACTCAAAATAGTAAAGGGATAAATATAGGCATGCGAATTAAATGGCTTAATATATTAAACAAACAAAATATGGCTACAAATACCACACAAAGCAGTAGATAAAAAAAATTGCAATAATCAGTGCAAGAATCAAAAAGTCAGAGAGCATAAGCTCACCAATAAGACTAAAGAAAAAGGCAGCATGAAGATGAAAACCAAACGGCCAGAGATCCAAGATTTCTTACCAGAGGAGCTCTGTCAAGTTAAGTGAAATGATCAGTCACAATAAAATGAGCAAGTAACCCATATTAATAGCATCATTGAGCAAATATCATTCAGACTTCAGAGTACTAGAGACTTCAAATGAGATAAATACCAAACAAAAACCATAGAATTCTATAACCAGAATAGGAAAGGCAGTGGACCCATAATGTTAAAATCTTAAAGCATTTCATCATTTTCTATGAAAAACATACAAATTCTGAAAACTGGATAAGAAAGTAAGACATGCCCACTAAAGAAAATAACAAATCAATAAATTCCAATAAAATAGTGAGCATATATAACATACCTTCCCTTCTTCTGAACAATGCAGAAGCTTTTAGAACCAAACCCAAGGACCCTTCTACTATAGCCCCAGTTTGTAATGGAATTGCAAGGGGTTTTTTCAAAACTACAGTTACTATTCAAGTTAACCCCAAGACTGCAAGAAGCCATAGCCACAACCATTTTAAGCTTAAAAATTAACAAACGAAAAATCAGAGATTCAGAAAATTAACAATGAAATTCCAAAATAATTAAAGCAAACAACAAAAACAAAAAGTATTTTGGACCTGATGATGTTGTCGGTCCTCAAACGGATCTAGTGAGGGATGGGTCTGTTTTGCCTCATCTTCTTCGTCAGCTTCTTCTTGATTACGAAGGCCTTGTGGGACGGCTGTGCATATTTATAAAAAACCCAAATGAGAAACTCACTTAAATCCCACGAAATTAGCACAATACATGAACAAACATATATATATATATAAAGACCGATTTCCATAAGTCTTTCTGGATCGAGTCGCTGAGTTTGATGAGCGAGTTGAGTGCCTGAGAGCGAGATCTTCTTTGAAGAAAGTGAAGGTCAAGATCTTCACCGCATCCAAACATCTCTTGATTCTCAGATCCAGAACCTCCCTCTCCATCTTGTGGATCTGTGAGCTAGAGAGAGAGACAACAAGAAAGAGAGCGCCGGCAAGAGAGAGCCGTCGAGAGAGCTAGAGTGAAGATAGCTAGAGAGTTAGCGCGATATTGAAACCAAGATGGCGACCTCAGTGACCTGGACGGCGAGATCTGTGACCTGGATGGCTCGATCTATGACCCGAATGGCGAGCTCGTAACCAAGATGGCGCAATGGAGATGGTGTTTGAGAGAGGGAGAGAGGGTTTTCTGAAAGGGTCGTGAGAGTGAGTGTTTGAGAGAGAGAGAGAGCTGTACGTGAAAAGTTAGAACTTAAATGAAATTTTTGTCCAGCGCGTTTTAAAACACGACGGTATTAGAAATGAATGGTCGTAATTTGTATTTAAAGCACAACGGTTCCTTTTGGAACCGTCGTAGATTTTCATAGTTTTTCAAAACACGACGTTTTTTAGTTTTACGGTCGTCTATTACGGGTCGTGTTTTTCCATAATTGTAGTAGTGAACCATGCATTACACTCCCTTATTGGCTGTGCGCTACTTGGGTGCTCCTCCACTATTAGCCTATGACATTCCACTGAGCACATCACTACAAAAAGAAAAAAATATATTTTGTTTTTTTTGGGTTTTTTTTTTTCTTTTTTTTTTTTTTTTTTTTTTTTTTTTTTTTTTTTTGGTTTTAGAAATATTAAGATATAAGTCAGGGTCAATTACCTCAACCCTAAACCTTCACCTTATTTATTTTTTTGGGTACAAAAAGGGCCAAAGGCTAAACCCCCATTTTTTGGTCGAAAATACCCTATTTTCTTTTTTGATAGAAAATAACCTGTCATTCATTTCACACACCCCTGTCCATAGAAAACAAAAAAGAGATATGTATTAGATGAATTTTATGGGGTAAAACTCATTATGTCCTATTGATTAGGGTATATTTTGTATGATCAATGAAAATCACTCGTATTGTAGAGTTTTCTATCTTCTTAATAGGTTTGTGCATAATGTAAATCTAGCCCACCCCAACAAGAAATCCTGGGTACGTCCCTGATAGTAACAAGTGGTGTTGTCATATCATTGGGCAAAGGGGCACGAGTCACATTATTCCCTTACTTTTCTATCTTATCTTTTGGTGGTTTAAAATATTATATATATATATATATTATTTGGTTGCATCTGTAGCCTCTTCTATAAGTATCATCATTCCTTACTTCAATCATTCATTCTAATTCTTAGATTTCTACCATGAAGTAGTGTTTAAGAGAGAGAGAGAGAGTGAGAGAGTGGGAGAGAGAGAGAGAGAGAGAGAAGAAAAAGAAACAAGATGAAGAACGTGTGTGTTTGTCTTGCAATATTTCATACTTATTATGGTGAGTGGGTTATGTAATGTGTTTTAAAAGTTCTTATTTTGGGATAAATGTGAAAATAATAGATTATCATGGATTTATTATATTTACAAATCTCTATCTTATTTTCAAGTCAAGCATGTCTAATTTGTGCAATATTTCACACAATATATATTATTTGGAGTTTTGGTGAAGTACGTATTATTCATGGAACATGAGAACTTCAGTGACGAGGTATCCAAGGGATAAATGTACCAAATTGGGACATAGGGCAGTGAGGCCGATATGGGTCACGTGCTAGGTACAATTTATAAAGGATAACCAAGATATGAAGTAATGATGTGATATGACTTGGATTATGTATCTTTTTATTATATTTTCTAGAGTATGTAAAATGACATTGCTTGACTGGCATAGTACATAATCTACTCACTCAGCGGTGGTTTGCTCATCCCTCGCCTATTTTATTTTTCAGATCAATTAGTGAGTAAGACAAAAACGAAATCAGTGAAGTTGGATTAGTTTAGAGTGATAAAGTTTTATTTATTTGGGAAATGACCCCCACTACCACCCATTTGCTAATATTAACTAAAAATACCACCCCTTCCCAATTTTTGTAAAACTATAACCTATAAATATAAAATTATTGTCCTCCTATTGCTGATTTATCACAAGTTCATCAATTTTGGTCTCTCTTAGCTCACGCAGCTCTCTCTCTCTCTCTCTCTCTCTCTCTCTCTCTGGCACAGCTCTCTTTCTCTTTGGTATATGTCTATCGCAGCTCTCTGTCTCTCTTGGCTCTCTCTCTCTGTAGCACAACTCTCTGTCTCTGTCTTTGCTCTCTTTCTCATACCGCAGCTCTTTCTCTCTCTAGATTCGTTATGTCTGTTTCTCCCCATATTCGGTCTTGCTCTCTGTTTGGAATCGCGACCCCCTACCTTTAGGTATGTCTTCTGAATAGCTGCTTGCAACCGTGAAGCTCTAGTGGATTGCCGACCTCGAAAAGGTAGTGTTGATGGTTATTTTCTTTTAATATCAGTGGGATTATGTGAAATGGGTTACATTTTGATTGTTTGGGTTTGTGTTAAATTTGTTTTGGCTTTAATTGCTTTGGGTTAGGTTTTGTTGAATATCCATGCTGATTCATCTGGGTTTGTACCAATTGCACTTAGATTGGTCTGGATATGTGAATCTTGAAACTTGGGATTTTCCATTTGATGTAGTAGATCTGTATAGTGTGATTCTGATGTGTTACACCAGTGTTCCTCTTATTTTACTGTCGTATTGTTGTTATGTTGCTGTTATATTGCCATTATATTGCTGTTATATTGCTGTTATATTGTATGGTTATTGTGGTTATATTGCTGCTATATTGTATGGTTATTGTGGTTATATTGCTGTTATATTGCTGTTATATTGTATGGTTATTGTGGTTATATTGTGTTAATGAACTGTTGTTTTGTCATGGTCAGAAATGGAGACAATTGTTATTCTCGTGTGCTACAATGGAAAATGGGTCACCTCGAAGAAGATGTGCAAATACGAAGGGGGTGACTCAAAAGGCTTAATAGTTCCACGGACCATCAAATTTGCTGAACTGTTGGACCGTGTGCATCAGATTGGTAATACAAACAGCAGGGAAGACAAGGTTTGCTTAAAATTCTCAGTTTTGGTGGCCTCGAATGAGTGGAAGCACATAAAGATTGAGGATGATGATGATGTCAATTTTTTTATGAAGTACAATTCTGAGGTAACACCTTCAAAACTAGCTCCCTTACTCGTGAGTATAGAAGATAAAGGACTCACAAATGATGTAGTTGATAGTATGCATATCACGACAAATAGTAGTCGGATGGGTCGTTCTTCAGTCGCCATTGTTGAAAGCAATGAAGTAAGTTGGAATAATACAAATGGCAATGATGTGGGAGGTGAAGTAGGGACAGATTTTATGGATATGATTGATTTTAGCGAGGTGGAGGACATGCATGGTGGTGATAATGGTACTGAAAGAAATGAAGTGTCAGTGTACTCTGCCCCTCCTATTTTGGGCTGCTTGAACACATCTGCCCAACTGCCAATAATGCGTTTAGGAGGAGAATCTGAACCCATTCGTGAACATTATTGGAATCAAATAGGTGAACAGAACCGGTACAATGAAGCCGGTGTAAATGATGGGGAAGCATATTTGGATAGCGGGTGTTCGCGAAGTGATTGGAATCCGAAAATTACAGTTGGGCAAATTTTCTCTTGTAAGAAAGCATTGTTGACGGAGTTACAGTTGACGGCAATAAGAGGCCACTTCGAATTTAAGGTGCAATTCTCCTGCACAAAGAGGTTGCTTGTGGTTTGTTGTCAACGTCCATGCCCATGGCGGGTCCGAGCATCGAGATTTGGAGAATACAGCTTCATGATTGTGAGGTGTACAACTGTCCATGAATGTGATTTGAGGTTCATAAGTGACAACCATCGTCAAGCAACCGCAGCACTTGTAGCCACTTCATGTAAAAGGAAGTTGAAGGATTCTCGGACAATATACACACCAAGTGACATTATGAGAGATGTGAAACACAACTTTGGTTTAAGAATCCATTATTCGAAAGCTTGGAAAGCAAGGGAGTTAGCTCTATTGTCCATTAGAGGATCAGCGGAGGAGGCATATTATATTCTTCCAGCTTATTGCTATGAATTGGAGCGTATGAATCCCGGCACAAAAACACACATCCAAACTGATGAGAACAATCACTTTGTGTATTTATTTATGGCGGTTGGCGCATGTATTAGAGGGTTTTGTTCTTCCATGCGCCCAGTGATAGCTGTGGATGCCACTCATTTAAAATCCAAGTACAAGGGTGTTATGTTTGTAGCAAATGCATTCGATGGTAATCGAAATATATATCCTCTTGCTTTTGGGATCGGGGATTTGGAGACGGATGCATCATGGCATTGGTTTTTCACTAAACTTCATGAAGCCATTGGTGAGTGTCCCAATCTTGTTATTATTTCTGATCGAAATGTTAGCATACAGAATGTGTGGAACAAAGTTTTTCCAACTGCGCAACATGGCATATGCTTTTATCATATGAAGGGGAACATGAAACGCACTTGCAAGTTGAAAAAAGCGTGATCCAATACTTATGCACTTTGAGCAGGCTGCGAAATCTTATTCCATTGCTGAATTTGATTGTCATTTTCGCAAGATCAAGCGAAAGGAACATGTTGCTCAATATCTTGAAGAGGCAGGGTTACATAAGTGGTCTAGAGCTCACATGGATGGACGCCGCTACAATGTAATGACAACAAATATTGCGGAGTCAATCAACTCAGTCCTTAGGTTTGCAAGGACGCTGCCAGTGGTTCATTTGATAGGGGAAATTATGAATCTCCTTGTCAAATGGTTCACCAAACGTCGTGAGTTGGCTTTGAAGTGCACAACAACATTGTGCCCCAATTTTGGAGAGAAGAAGTTGAGGAACAGGTTGGAGGATGCTGCAAGGATGAATGTGGTTAAAGTGAATAATGCACAGTTTAATGTTTTGGACGGTCATATGGATGGCCTTGTAGATTTGACGAACAACACTTGCAGTTGTAGAAAGTTTCAGCTTGAGCAGCTACCTTGCAAGCATGTAGTTGCAGTTTGCCGCTTCTTGAAAGTAAATGTATACTCAAAGGCTTCTCGGTATTACACTCGGAAAACCTGGATGGATGCTTATTCGGATAGCATCTACCCGATACAGCCTCACGGAATGTGGGATATTCCTGAAGATGTTCGAAGTCGAGTTGTGCTGCCTCCCATTGCAAGGGTCATGCCAGGCAGACGAAAGAAGATAAGAATTCCCTCGCAAGGAGAGGGCACCATTAGAAGAAAGTGCTCAAGGTGTGGTTCCGCAGGCCACAATAAAAGCACCTGTAAAAACACTATTCCAGTGCGCAATGTATCTTAGACAATATGATTTCTGTTGCTTTGGTAGGTCATGTCAACTTTACTTTTATTTGTGGTGGGTTTCGTGTTATGTTGAATGGGAATTCTTTTACATTTGCATAATTTGGGTTGCATTGCTACAACATGCTGTATTGCGTCCAGATTGCCATTATATTGTACTTTTATTGCACTGGTATTACTTCCATATTGCTATTATAATTTGAGTGCGAAATTAAAGGGCCTGGAATGTAATTCCAAATGGATCCAAAACATTCAAGTTCTTTGAATTCCTTTATGACACAGTTACCGTGATACTTCGACTATACCTTCTTTTGTGATTACAAATTTGGCCGATGCATAGGCCACATGTGGGGCAAATACAAGGTGAAATGTCCTATGTGTTTGACTACATATCGTTGTTGAAGGAGCATTACGAATGTTAACCCCAATAGATTGCTCATGTCCAATGGATAATTTAGGGGTTGAAAGAGGAAGGAGCATGAGGTTTTGGGGTGTCATGTTTCTGTAATTTAGGGGGGGGTGTGTGATGGTGCTACAAGGCATGCATTATATATATAGAGTTCATTTTGAAGGTCTGTAATGTAGGTCATATGTCTTTTAAGGGATGTATAATTCATCCTTTTTCCAGGTTGTAATTACTTTTATTTTTTGTATTTTTGTATTTTTTTGGACCAAATAATTTTAAAAACATTCTGATGACTACGTACTGTAATATGATCATATTGTAACCCTATCACTACTCTATTGCACTCTTATTGACATAATATTGCCATTATACGCATGTTTATTGCATAGTTATTGCTGCTATATCGCCACTCAACTGGACACCGATAAACTGTATACGCACAAAAACAAAAAGAGGCATCATCATTCCATAAAATCCTATTTCCAAACTTACATAATACAACAACAAACAAAAAAAAAAAAAAAAAAATACAACAACAGGCCACCCCATCGTTACATAATACAAAAAGAGGCGACCTCATAGTTCCATTTCCCTGCTATTGACAAATTCGAAGTTGCATACTCTTCAAGTGCGGCGACCACGACCCATGAAATTCATGACCCCGGCCACAGTCATGTTGTCCCAGTTTCCTGCCGGATCCACTATTTTTGCAAACTTACGAAATAGTTCGAATCCGCTTTCCACTTCTTGTTGCTTCAACTTGGCCATTTCTTCTGATTCCTTGAATACCATAATTGCAGTGGCAGGGGCAATTTCAATTTTTCCTTTCATTGCCTTTATATGTAGGAGATGCATGCGGGCATGATAACGAGAGCGAATTGTGCGGTTTTTTATGACACCCCATCTAGCTTGGCCCTCCACAATTTTTGAAACTATGTCTGCATGGAGATTTTTCCAAAACATTGTATTGCCTCGACATTGCTGCATGCCATGGACCAAGTCTGCAGTGAGTGAATTGGGTGACTTGCCTTCTGTTTCAATCTTCCCTCCTTCAGTAATTGAAAGCGTTTGGTTTGGTGTGAGGTTATGATCCATGGTCTTCGATATTTATTGTAGGCTGCTGTACGACTTAATTGGAAATAAAGGGGTCTAAATGCGATGGGAGGGAAATCCGTGGGGAAGGTAATGGCTGCAGTTAATGTGATCAGTTTTCATTCCATTCAGCTAGGTTGATTAATATAGGCAGCCTTTTCAGCATGGAGTAACTGACAGAGTTATTGGCGGGAGGAATGAGGGGGAGTAATTGGCGGGAGGGATTGGCGGGAGGGATTGGCGGGAGTCTTAGGCGGGATAGTATTGGGCGGGAGTTATTACCCAGTTCACTGTATGACTTTTTCTAATATATTTCTATTTTGGATGTTCCGAACTTGGTAATTTTCCCATTATGTAATTCAAATAAGGGATTTGCCTATTTGCCTAATTGACCAACTCATTCAAATTGACCAATATGGTTATTGTCTTATTTCTCATTTCAGCAATCTCAATTCGTTTCCATGTTTCCATTTTTCATATTTTCCATGTGTCATCCAATTTTTCATTATTTTTGCCTATTTTTCCTATTTCCCATTTTCGTATTTTGCAATTTCCCAAGTTTCCTTTTATACTATTTCCAGTTTTCCAATCTTTTCAATGTTCCTATTTTCCCATTATGTAATTAAAATAAGTTGCCTACTTTGCCTAATTGAGAAAGTAAATAAAATTGTCCAATATGGTAATTGTTTTATTTCCCATTTCCACAATTTCAATTCGTTTCCAATTTGCCTATTTTCCACGTGTCCCTGTTTCCTATTTCCATTTATCCAATTTTCAGTTTTTGTCCAATTATCCAATTTGCTTTTTTCCAATTGCCCTATTTTCTAAGTTTCCTTTTTTTCCTATTTCCAATTTTCCAATTTGCTAACTTTCCTTTTGTTCTATTTCCAATTTTGCTATTTTCAAAGTTGCCTTATTTCCTAATTTCCAATTATCCAGTTATCCAATAGTCCAATTTTCCAATTATCCAATTTTCAATTTTCCAATTTGCGAATTTGCCTATTTTCCAAGTGTCCTTTTTTCCTATTTCCTATTTCGATTTTTCGAATTTTCCTTTTTTCGATTTTTCATGTTTTCAGAGTTTCCTTTTTTGCCTTTTTCCTATTTTCCAAGTTTCCTTTTGTTCAATTTCCAATTTTCCAATTTTCCAAGGGTCTTTATTTTCCAATGACCCAATTTTTGAAGTGTCCTTTTTGGCTTTTTCCAAATTTCCAAGTGTCCTTTTATCCTATTTCCTAGTTTCCTGTTTCTAATTTTCCTTTTTTCCTATTTCCACTTTTCCAAATTTCCAAGCTTCCATTTTTTTGTATTTTCGTATTTTCGTATTTCCGATTTTCCAAATTTCCAAATTTCCAAATTTCCAAATTCCCAATTTTCCAATTTTCCTTTTGTTCTATTTCCAATTTTCCAAGTTTCCTTATTTCTCATTTTCCAAGTTTGCACTTTTGCTAATTTGCTATTTTGCTATGTTCCAATTTTCTTTTCTGAAATTCGCAATAAATGCTTAGTTACATAGTCCTAGTTTGGGTTCAAATCCACACTTTCCAATTTCCCATGAAGGTTAGCTTTTTTCCTTTTGTCAGCCCATTTATTGTTGTTAATGTAATGCTCTACTGCTGTGAATTACAGCCAACGAGTTAATGGTCTACTTTGCAATCCCATCAATTGAATGCACCACCTCAATACCGAATGTACTTCATATCAATTCCTACATATAACTCAAGCTTCCTATCAATAATTGCAACTTAGCCAACTTCTTCAACCTCAGAAAGGTAATGAGTCGTACTCAAATGCAAACATTCAGTCGCCAGGTGTGAATTGTCCCCATCAATAGTTCAAGATGTCGGATGTACGCCCTCCAAACGAGCATGGCAGTTACCCGGGGGACCAGCCATGGCATGTGCCATTCCCATCTCCACCTCCGACTCCCAATCATGATCCCACTTCATCTGGAAGTGAGGCTGAGAGCAGTGATCCGCTTGACAAAATCTCAGCCGTCAAGCACGACCTCCAATATTTGTCTAAGGCAACAGATTGGTGGGAGACTAAATGTGATATTCATGGCCAAGTTATGGGAAATTTGGCCAACAAGTTGAACAAAGCATATGCTGGAGAAGTGAAGCAAACTTTAAAAGCAAACAGTCGGAGCAAAGAGTTAGAGTCGTTGAAGTTGAAATTGGAAGAGATAAAGAAAAATGCCGTCGAAAAATTCACCAAATCTGAAGAATATAACCATGAAATGGTTGAATGTTTCAACAACGGCTTCGAAATGTTCCGAGATTATGCGTCGGTCATCTCACCAGACTACAATTGGAGTGAAATTGATGTACCTGGTGTCTGGCAGGTGCTAAATATGGGTGCTGAGGGAATGGCTCATCATAGCCTCGTGCATGCAGCGAGGAGAAAGCCCAAAGACATTGATCTTTTCATGGACTTGTAGTAAGGGTAAGTGCTGCTGCAGTTCATCTCACCCGAGTACATGGATCTTTTGGTGCCTTCGTTTTTCCTTCGCGGAATAGGATTGTTAAGGTTCGGAGGCGATTTGGTTTGCATGTGTCAAATGTAGTCGTACTTTTGGATGTGTGTGTATTGTATGTAGATTCACTTCATATTGCTGTTATATTGCGTGTATATTGCTTAATATTGCCTTGGTATTGTATACATATTGTATGTATATTGCTTAATATTGCCTTCGTATTGTATACATATTGCATGTATATTGTTTAATATTGCCCTGGTATTGTATACATATTGTATGTATATTGCCACCCTATGAGAAGTATATTGTGATCATATGCCTATGGTATTGTACTTATATTGCTTTAATATTGCCTCTACAGTGAAGTATATTGGCCTAATATTGCTATTACATCGTATGTCAATGCCATTTGGTCTAATAACAGTCTCCATTTCGTTCAAAGTAATCCTCAATTCAAATATCACGGACAGGACAATTGTTATCCATCCTTATATTACCATGAATTGATGTTTCCTTTTGAAATGATAGTTGGAGTTGCACATCGATTCATATTCAAAAGGAAAGTAATTCTCTCCCTCAATGAATCGTCCTTCAAAAGAAGGCAGCTTTGAAATATTGGGTACAAAAATGCAAGAGCCACGGTAAATTCATTGGGCTCAAACCACATCTTACAAAACCAGGATGATTTTTGGCATGCTTGAAAAGAAGGGTCAAATACAATAGAAAAGAAAATCCATTCAAGCTTGGCCAATGGAATGCACAATAACCCTTTTACATCTCCTTCCAACACCAGTGTTTTGCCTGCTTTAGGGTGCCATAAACATGTTTTCTTCCCCTGACTTTAACTAAATGAACTTTAGTTTAATTACTTGTAAGCTCCAGCTAGGTCCTTCTGTTTTCTCTTCTTCCTCTTCTTCTTCTCATGACTCTTAAGAGGCAGTTTGATGTAAAGAAATCCTAAGATTTCCATGTGATGCACACGCAATTGGAATAAATAAACAATAACAAATAAAGGGATCAGTTCATTAGTGGTTACATTTAATCTTATCTATGACAAATGTAAGAAGAAAAATACAAATTTTTTGTCAAGTCTCATCGGATGGTACCGTAGACCTCTAGCTCCATGCGGAATTTGACAGAAGAAAACTGATTCGGAATCTTTCATATTTGTAACCACTTTGCTTCTTCTCCGAGCAGGAAACAAAAATAATAATAATAATAAACGGTGTGATTTCAATTATTTCAAAACATGTATGTCAAAACCGTTTGTTTGACATTATAAGGGCATCTCTCACAGAATTAAGGCCATAAAAGAAACTAAACATGCTATAAAGTCCACATAAATATTTACTTCATCTCCATAATCATAATATTGGGGGAAAAAAACCACGGACAAATACATGAAATGTAAACCAACTCGGTACTGACTCTGAGATTGTGTACATACAACTTGGAACAACCAAACCAATTCAAGCTAAGCCATCTCATACGTATGCCTACATCAAATAACAGTGTATGGTCATCTTCTTTAGAATATTGCAATCAACACTTGGTTGAGACGGACCTGCAAAAACAACTGGCACACACATATGACACACATAGATAGAGTTTATGAATGGGAGTTCCAGAATTAAGACCTCTGTTAATTTGTAACTGCCACCGAGTCTGTTCATAGTGCCAAATGCAGCTATCTTGCACACAGATATGACAAGCCAAAAGAAAACAAGCAAAGTAACAAAGAAAATAGAGGATGGTGACTACAACAACAGGGTTGGTACAAGCATTAAACAAAAACAAATAACTGAAAACCAAAAATAGGCACTGCAATGGAACTACTGTCTCAAACAAACTCAGTCATCCAATTGTTGGATATAATCAAAGAAATTACTCAAAGTTTCTCCTCAAACTCGGATAGTGGGGTCATTTGCTCCTTCAAACCCTTCCTCTTACGGATATCTGTCACAAGTTCTGAAGCCTGGGATCCAGCTTCCAATGGATCAGACATCATCATCTACCAATGATCAAAGACACATTGTGGGAAGGCCTGCCCTGAAGTCGAAGCCCTCATTGACCAGAGAACCCAAAACATGCAATGACGGGTAGGTATGCCTTCATATTGTACAGTGGAGTACCAGGCCTCTGCATTTCCTGAAACACGTGCCCACGTTTCTGATTAAGAACACCGTAGATACCACTAACAGTCTGCTCTGGAGCTTCGATTTCAACAAGATATACAGGTTCAAGGAGGCTTGGCTTGGCAGTGAGCTGGGAAGCATAGATGAGTGTCCTAGCAGTGGGAATGACCTGACCACCTCCTCTGTGGATGGCATCAGCATGAAGAACCACATCACAGACTTCAAAGCAAATACCCCTCATGTTTTCTTATGCCAATGCAAGCTGAATACAGGTTGGTTCTGTAGCTCATAATGAATGAGCAAGCAACACAAGCTCCTAAACACAAATCCATCAATTTTTTCAGCAACAAGACACAAGCTCCTAAATAAATAAACAAACTCATAAAAACCCTAGTTGACCAAATGCATAACAAAATTTTAAAACTCATACACAAATAACACGAAATACAAATGTTGTGCGAGTTCCACTAGCAACGCAGAGTAAAAAGTATGAAAACAGTACCTGAAGTATTACGATCAAGTCAGAGAATGAACCATTCTTAAGCATCCATAAACAGAAACTATAAAAAGCATCCAAAACCAGCAACTATAAAAGCATCCATTAACAGCAACTATAAAAAGCATCCAAAACCAGCAACTATAAAAGCATGCGGAATTAACAGCAACTATAACAGCATCCATAAATAGCAACTACAAAAGCATCCATAAACAGCAACTATATTTACATATGGAGGTGTCCAAAATAGTTAAACTTCAAAATCGAAACAGTGTGTGTGCCATGTAAGGCAATTAGCCACTGCTTCTAGATTGTACAATATTACATCGCACAATACTAACAATACCAACTTGCTCTAGCAAAAAGGCAGGATTACGAGCCAAAGTAGGCCCACCAAAGCTTCCACGTGTACATCTTCATATGAAGGAGTTCCTGACATAAATAATGAGCGAAGTGAATTCCGAAGTCATAAGTCGTCACTGAGGTCAATTCACACACATGAAGACATTTACCTCATAAATATGCCTCCCCCCTTAACCCCTCTATTGCAAGCTTCAGTCGGTAATATTTGATCTTTGACGGGTCAATTTTATGCACCGAAAGCCCAGCACTGAGATGCTCGATGAATTGAACGGTCATGATTCCGCAAGACGTACTGAGGCCAATAAGTTGGGAAATTACAACTGCATTTATGTAAAATTTTGAAAAAAATGAACTAAATTCACAATTCTTACCCATCTCGTTGTTGTGGCACACCTCCAATGATGCAAACTGAGAAAGGCGTAAACCTCGACATCTGCAGCCCCTTTTGCTTCACCTCTTCAACCTCAGAATCTTCATAAAACTTCATATTGTACAGCACTCGTGCAAGCGTATCGCTAACAGGTTGCAGAAGTGTAACCAGCTTCGAAGATTTGGTATAATCAACATATGAGTCATACACAGTTGCAGTATGTCGGACGAAATCAATTTCGATTGCAACCCAATGGGACTCTCGAAGATTATATGGAAAATACACTTTGCGGACTTTTTTCCAAGCTTGGGCATACCCGTGTTGCCACGTACCGTGCACAAAGTGATGTACATTCTTCAGCTTGTTGGCTGGAAGGTCACTGGTGTTTGAAGCTGCTGCCTTCTTCGATCCACGTGTCTTGCCAGTCGCTTTTAACGGCTCTAGAAATTGCTGCAAACATTGAAATGAAACCATATGACATAATGACGAGGGAAAGCAAATGAAGCAGTGAATGTAACATGGTAAAAAGTGTACCTGCAAGGCATAATCTGCCGTTGTCCAGTCGGTTCCAAATAGCAACGGATGAGAGAGTTGCCGTTTCCGGATAAGAAAGGTTGCCATTTCCAGGTGCTGACAGTTGACATATAATATCAGCACATTTTCAGACAATTGTACACTTAAAAAAGGTGAGAAAACAATTGAATGATCATAATAAAGTAGAGATTTGTGTATTCTTACCCTTGAGCTAATCCATGCCGTTTCATCGATGAGTTTGTAGAAAAAATCAGCGCCCACTGAAAATGCTTCAAGCTGCACCTGCACACTAGAAAAGGCAAACTTGGAACGGTTACGTTTGTACTCATCTCATAAATCTGACTTTGTTGATGACAAATATACACATGCATATTAATAGGATGACAATTGGATTTCGAAGGTCAAGAATGCGAACCTGATATCGTTTTTCCAGGCAGTGCAAAAATCTATTACTGCCTTCACATCTTCAATGGGCAGCGGTTTTGATGGATCAAAACATGGCGGGGTTGCAGTCGCATCCGACACACTCATTGTCCTCTTCTTCCTCAAAGGATCAGTAAATGGACTTAATAATGTCTGGGCCGGGCGCTTCTGTCTACAGCCTTTACCTTCCACTTCTTTTTTTTCAACACTCAAACTACCTTCTTCATCAGCAGCCATACTAATTGTAGGTATACTTGGAGGATTCATCGGACCTCCCGATGGCACTCTGTCAGCTATTTTCCAATCTTCTAACAAAAACATAAGTCTTTGGCAGATTTCGTCACACCCGGCCACATCTTCCGGGGTAGGCAGCTTCTCGGATTGTGCATGCGCAGCTGCTTCATGCACTTGTAAGTCAGGAACTGGAGTGACCATGGCTGCGGAAGGTTCGGCTCCATCACTGGGGACTTGTGTTGCCATTGCTGCCGATTTTGTGGGCGGAGTGACATTGTCATGTAATGGCGACAATTCATTGTCACCTCCTTCATTCATATGAGGAGTACGAGGTCCTCATGTCCTTCCCCAGCTTCTTTCACCCCACCATCTTGTTTTCGCAGCTGCTCTAGCTCCAGCTTAAAATAATGCTCCATTGATGCCACTGTGTTGCGCAAATCCTCCACACACTTGTTATTTCTTTCAACTTTGGATGACTCCCTCCGTACCATTTCTTCCAACTCATGCACTCTGTTGCGAAGCGCTCGATTTGAACTGGCAACTTTGGCGAATTCATCCTTCATCCTTTCAAAGTCACGCTTCAAAGTGCGTAACTCAGTGGACGCCATTTTACCCTGCATTCAGTTATAATGCAAGTGTTACAATATTTCCAAAATATATCGGAACAAAACAGCAGTTCATTTCCTATTGTATTATGACATATATATTGGAATATTGGAAAATAGGTAATGCTTGCCTTAGAAGACGACGGAAGGCTAGCAGTTTCTTCAATGTCCTCATCTTTTTCTTCTACAGAGGCAGACGTGCTGGTTTTTTGTTCAGCGTCATCGCCAACCAACTCAACAAGTTCTTCAGTGTTGTCAACACTGTCACCCCAAGTCCAATACGGCTGCTGCTTGTCAATTACAGATGGCCGGATAAGTTGCACATCAACCTGCAATTTACGCAGACAATAGAAATATCAGTAAACTTATAAAATTATATTTTCATATGCCTAAGATTATCATTACAAACTGAACTAACCTCACGGTTTTCGAAGACTTGGCTCATGAGCTCATAAAAACGCGGCAAAGTGTTGCTCCTCCAATGTAGTATACGAGGGATGTAGGCATTATGTTCGTGCACCACCAAATGTAGTGCAGCCAACGCTGGAAATACCTCATAAGCCCAAATCTGGTTTGAGGAAGAAAAGCCTTAGAGATCACATGCTATAACCTTAAATAGGGCATGAAAAGCCAAGAATACAATAAAGAGAAATAATTAGCATGTATTAATTGCAGTCTAAACCTTGCCCTATGATTGACAAAAGTTAAACGAAATACAGCCATCTAGAGATGCATAGAGGCTAAAAGTGGTTCGGGCCACATTAGTCATTAGTCTAAGAGCATTCAACACAAATCAGGAAAAACAGATTATTTCCTAATATCCAATATCCCCCACTTACATAAAGGGGTGAAAATGTAAACTTGTTTTTCTGACAACTTATTTCTATAATGAGGTCATTAGTGTTAACTTAGGGTTGTTGATAGAAAAACACGGGGCTCATCATCAATATTAATGATATAATATTCAGCAAAAACAGAATAATATTACTAATTAAATAAAATAAAACCTTCTGTCCATTTTCTATTCTTGAATTCCCTTCTACCCCTGACCCCCTCCCTTGAATGTTTCTCCCCTTTCCCATCAATTTTTAACTTTGCAAATTATTATATTTCTTTGTAGAATTCTTTTTTTAAATACCACAGCCGCCCAGAACAGCCACCCAATTTGCTCTCTCTCTCTCTCTCTCGCTCTCTCTGTCTCTCTCACACAAAATATCTACCAACACACACACACAAACACAATATCATTAGTCAAAAGAATCTGTCAAAAAACAATAACAGTGGACAGAGTTCCTTTTATTCGTCTTCATCCTTCAACAACTAAACCAATCAATCCCCCAAATAAGTAATAATTACAGAAAATAAACATGAACAAATGATGTTTTAGCTCCTCCAATGCAGCTCTCAATTTCTCTCTCTCTCTCTCTCTCCCCCATTACTGTTTTAGAACCCATTACTGTAAACAAATGATATTTAACTTCAACAGGAATCGAAATGTGCTCACCTGAAGTGCAAAGGCAAAACCCTTTAGGTGGTACTCTCTTGGTCTACCGGTTGCCGTTGTCTTTACTTGCTTTTCAGATTTTTTTGTTTTCGAAGCTTTTTTGGGCCCTTTCACTCGCTGGTAATCTGCACACAGTGCCCTCAGCAGTGACGCATTTGTCTTCGCATAAGACACAGCACCCCATGGATATTTACCAAAATCTTCAAGGTCTTCCGCCAACTTCAAATATCGCATGTCAATGTGGACATGTTTTTCACTGCCCAACAGCACAAACACAGCGAAGTATACAAAGCCGAGCTTCAATGCATCATCCGCATCAGCGCAGTCGCGGAAGGCTTTTTCTAATTCCAACAGGCTCACTGTTTTATTGTTGCCAAAATACTTCCTTTTCAATGAGCAGTTGTCATTACTGGGAATCGGAATAAAGGGAAGGTTTCCAAACCTTAGCCCTGTGACGACACAAAATTGCTGGGGTGTGAATTGGATCACCTTATTGCCAACAATGAATTTGATCCCGTTCACTTGGGAAACAATCTTCGGATCAGCTTTCCTCAGCAACAATCCGTGTACAATTGGCAACGTCCACTTCAGGTCCTCGATGAGTAGGAGATGCCCAAAACAACTCTGTTCGAAGGTTCGTAGCTGTTGCTCACTGAATTTCTCTTTTATCGTACTTATTGCACTCTTTGTATGGGATAGCGCCAATGCTTTTCCTTGGAACTTTTCTTCCTCTCCAATCATCAACTTAATTGGCGAAACCATGTTTCCCTGCACGGCATTATTATTAAAAAAAATTCAGTCCGTTGCAATCTGGACAATAACAAGCAATACACAATTCAACGGCCTATTATAGGATATTAAGTGAAAATTAAACACAAATTACAGCACATGAACCACAATAAATTCCCACACTAAATATGCATCATAAAATGAAACTGAAAACACGCATCACAAACGAACCAATCCTACATGACAAATAGCAACTTGAGGCACTTCGTCATCCATAGCATGAAAATCAATCAGACCAATAGAAGTTTCATCCAAGCATGAAGTAATTCACAGTTAAAATACAGAAATTGCAATCTCTCTAATTACTAAACTTCACAAAATCAGTCACAGGTTAGTGAAATTATCCTTTTCAAATGAAAACCGTACAAAAAGACAAACTAGTCAATAACAAATACAAAACCTACCTTAGAATCACTCGTTTTGCACACAGACCCGAATTGGAAATCGCAGAAACACCTAAACAAAAGCTCGAATTCTGTTTGTGAGAGGATTGAGAATGAGGAGGAAGTATGTGAAAAAAGTCGGAACCGAAACCAAGAATTTGGGTTTTTTGAGGCCCTGAAAGAGCAGAGAAGAAGAGAAAGACGTCCATTGAAAACATGAAAAGAGAGGGAACTGAGAGATTGTTGAAGGGAGAGAGCATTTAACGAAGCAACCCTCTCTTTCACCTTCAAGAACCCCCTCAACAAACCCTAACATTGACTGCAAAGAGAGAAAGAGAGAGTGCCATTATATTTTCCCACTTCCTTCTTTTATATTTTCTCTTCACAAGGCTTCCTAAAAAATGCCATTAAACTACTTGTCTCTCACTCAGTTTTTCATGTGTCCTTCAAATTACTTGTCTCTCACTCCAATTTCTGTCTCACAAGGATTTAAGTCTTTACCTTACATGATCATTGACAATTAACTAAATATCTACACACACATCTCCAAACACCAGATAATCATGACAGCTGAAGCTACAATAGGAATGTGCAGTAGCAGAAGCCTAATTCAGAACAATTCAACAAGAAGACATCAGGAAACAATTTATTGACTTCAACGTATAATGTCATGGAACATCCTATCAATTAGTGGCAACCACAATCATGACTCCAATATGCCCTCCTTTCAAATGTAAGGAAATTAATGAAATTGGCACCATCCCTTCAGTTTTTCCTTAACAAAATCAGAGGTTTGTATGTATTGTATGTGTTATCAATATCAAAGATAAATGAATAAATAAACCATCAAAACTGTAAAAAATGTTTCTTACACATGTACAATTAAAAAATTAAAAGTTCACCTCATAAACAGAGTTGTCTAACTATCCATACACAAAAAAGACAAGCAAAAGCTTAAAGAGTTAGCTTATAGCAAAATCCATGGCCCCATTTCTCTAAACCACACCTGCTGGTGGCATGTTCCCATCTTCACTCATTTCCCGCTTTGTTTTAAGCATACAATGATCAAGCACAAAACAGCAAACTTTTAAAGAACTCATATTACACCACATATGGTTCCTTGCCCTTTGTTTAGACATTGAATATTCATCCCCAAACTGAAATTCCAAATAATCACAAGAGAATATGAAAAACATAGAGAACTTATCCATATCCAATATGCAAGCCCTTAAGTTAGCAAACAGAGTTAAAGCAAAACCAATTTTAGTGCAACCCCTAAACCCTATACCCATTTCAGAAAACCCACTAAACCAATTTCAGAGAAACCCCCAAACCCTAAACCAATTTCAAACAAACCCATAAACCCTAAGCCGTAAAAGAATTCCGATGAACAGTACCTGTTTGCTGTGAATGATGGCGTTGTTCTTCGATGCATAGATTTCGCTGGGAGAGGAAGACAGAAGCGACGAGAGATGAGAGAGTTAGAGCTGAGAGACGAGAGAGTTAGAGCTGAGAGACGAGAGAGTGAGAGCAGAGTGACCAGAGAGTGAAGATGAAGAGACTGAGCGACGGAGAGCTGATGGGCGGGAGGTCAATTTCAGAAAATGTGTTAGGAGAGCAATAAGGGTACAATAATTTTCTATTTATAGTTGATAGTTATAAAAAAATTGGGAAGGGATGGTATTTTTAGTTAAACTTATTAAAGGGGTGGCACTGAGGGTCATTTCCCTATTTATTTTAATATCTTGTGCACTTGTAAGATTATTATATATATATAAATTATATAAGAGTAATGTATTTTAATCAATTTTTCAGTCTTTTTATTTTATTTCATTCAATTCACGCACCCTGATTAAGGAATATTCTTTATTCTCGGATCGGGTCGTGACACTCGGTCAAACTGAATCTCGACAACTGAGAAGACCAGTCCTTGTTTATACAATTCGTTTCTCTCTGGTTCAGTAGTCGGCTTCCTTTGGTCATATCTATTGCTGAATCGAGTTCACCCCTAATCTTAAGTGTATGTTTTGTTGTTTTCTAACTATAGGTAATTCACGTAGTGTTCGTTATTTTATTTTATTTATAAGAATTAGTGGCAAATTTTAGGCCTCGTCAATAGGTTGGGCTTTCTGCACTTAAACAAGTAAAAGTGAATTAATAGACCGAGCTGGACTGGGCTTTATTCAATAATTCAAAACTCAGGCCCAATTTACGGGCTGGGCTTTAACGGGCCTCGCCGAATTGTTCTAAAATGGGCTTACTAAAAATTAAAAAATTGCAAGTATATGAATTTAATTGCATTCTTGTTAAAGTCTGAAACTTACAACAAAGCTCTTACAAAATCAAAGTCTAATAAAACCATTAAAAGTATATCGTTCCAAATAAATCTTCAATTCAAGTCCCAAGTTATGCAAAATCAAATTAGATTCGCTCATAATCTCATACAATCAAAACTTCACTGGCTGCCAAACAATCAAAGCATGATAATAAAAGTCCTAGGTTTGATACTACAATAAAAATCCAAGGCTTGCAAACTAAAAGATAGTCCTATTACATAACATTTCAACTTTCAATGGTATCATTTTCATATTCACTCCTAATCTCAATTTCATTGTCTACCATCCAATCTGGTCTTGATGCTCTAATGTTCATTAAGTCTTCAACTCGTTGCTCATCTCGTGCTGCATCTTGCTTTCTTGAATATGCCAATCTTCAAGCAAATTAAAGCTTTCATTAGGGGTGGGCATTCAAACTAGAAAACTGGAAAACGAAGCCAAATTGGGCCAAAAAAAAGGAGAAAAAATTGGGTTGACCAAAAACTAGACCAAGTTTACCAAAAATCGAATTGGACTAGTTTGGTCCAATTCTTGCTCTTGTAGTGAAAAATTGGACTTAGCCAAACCAGACCGGGTGTGTATTTTTGAAAAATTTAATAAACTATTTAACCCCAATGCTAAATTTTTAAGCCCACAACTAATCTTTCCCTAAGTCGAACTCCAAATCATCTCTGTTTTCTAGGCCCAATCACCTCCTTTTGCATGAAATTGGGCCTTTGTGAATTTTTAAGCCCCAAAAATAAAATTTTGGTTAGGTTTTGTACAAATAAATTTCAAAAAAAGATTTCGGTCAAAAATCAAAAAAATCAAAAATCGAACTAGCTTATGGGCAAACTGGATCACACTGCACCAAATAAATTTTTTGTCAAAATTGAACCGAATGAATAGTATTAGTTTCCATTTGGGGTGAGAACCGGATTTTGCCCACCCCTAACTTCTATTGTACTCGAACTCAAACTAGCCCTCTTCTCTGATACAACTCTACCATTTGCACTAAAGTCATCTCTAGCTATGGGCTATATCCCAAATATAGTCCTAAATTAATGCAAAACCCATCTACAGCCGTGGGCTAAATAAAATTTTGGCCAAATTTGGAGGGCCACATTTGGGCCTTTAGCCCTTCAACCGGGCCAAATGTAGCCAAGCTTTGGCCTAGGCCAAATTCATTGTGGACCCCACCATATGCTTTTCAACCACCAAATATTAAATTACTTCTCACTTGCCTTTAAAAGCTGGATATATATAGAGTTTTAAATAATAAATGGAGCACTAGTCTGCCATGTATCACAACGAACCTGCAGCTTTTTGAATGTTTCTTCTTGGCAATGATCGTTGCATGCAACACAACTAAGTCATAAGTTATTTCCTACAAATCTGCAGATTTTTTGGTCGATTATTTTTTTATTATTTCTTGACCTTTTTTTTTTTTTTTTTTTTTTTTTTTTTTTTAAAAAAAAAAAAAACATAAATGTGGTCAACTTTGCCATCGTATAATTTTTATTATTTCTTGAACTTGCAAATATTATCTCTAAATAGTAGTTTAATTAAATTAAATAATATATAGTTATTGAATGTATGAGTGTTGCACCATAGTTTTTTTCAAAATAATAAAATATGAATGACCCAAAAATATAGCTCTGCATAGCTGGAGATGGAAAAATTTAGCTCTGCACTATTCTTTAAAAAATTAATATTTTGGGGGGTTAAATTTTTACCCATGAACTACATTTAGCCCTATAACTGGAGATGGTCTAAAGCATGATTTCGATGTTGCAATAGGAGCTAGAATAGTTAGCAAATTACGAGCCATAAGGGAAACAATAGGATATAGTGATTGATTGCTTTTCCACCCCCCCTCCTCTTCTCCCTCATTCCGACCAAACCTTGCGGCAACAAATTGTTAAGTAAACATTGAAAACAATCCAAGGAAATCAATATTGGAGGGTCAGCGGGGGGTTGGGGTTGTGGGTCAGGGAGGGGTGTGACGATGGGTTTGGGTCTGGGATCGAAGGAGAGAGAGAGAGAGAGAGAGAGAGAGAGAGAGAGAGAGAGAGAGAGAGAGAGAGAGGTTGCAGATAACACTGAGGAGGATATGCCCTTAATTGGGGTCGAAAGCCCTCCATGTTCTTTGATCAAGTTCTCACTAGGGATGGTTTTCCAAGTTCTTAGATCTGAAACCCAGATCTAATTTCCTCTGTATGTTTATTTATAAGATTTGTCTCTCTGTCTATTAGGTTAATTTGATGTTTTATTTGGTTTGTGATATTTCTCTTTCGTCAATAAAAGAGGTATTTTACAGTCCAGAGGATACAACGAATAATGGGGCTATAGGTATGAAGAGAGGGGTGGGGTGGGGGAGAAGGGCGAAGATTTGCTAGTGGCAATGGTGGAGGGTGGCTGTTTTCTGGAGAGATATGAAGTAGCGATGGTGGTGGTGCAATTTTGGTCGGGATGATGTAGAAGAAGAGAGATGGGGGGGTTTGACAGGGAAGAGGGAGAAGACAAAAAAAGAATCTTCTATTTTTTTATTATAAATAAATCGTTATCTTTTAATTTTTTTTTCCTATTTTAATTATATTATTTACTTCTTTTTTATTTTTTATTTTCTCTATCTATGTGGCACAATATGTGTGGTCCATATGGATGCACTGTTTGCCACATCAGCATTTTAACAGAGGAACTAACAGAAGCACTAATTATGAAAGAGGTACAAAAATAAACATTAGGTATGAGACGGAGACGAAAAAAAACTTCTTATATGAAAGTCTGAAATTCATTAAACTTCAAGGTAATAAAGTGAAATTTACCATTATTAATTTAAAGCTTATTAGTTAAAATTCCTCTTGAAACTTTGGTCAATTCTCACTTTGCTTTCTGAAACAGAAAGTGACCCATATGGCCTTTGACTGTGATTTCGTATTATACTTCGCCTCATGCCGTCAACTTCATTCCAAACTCCGTAAAAAATAATGACATGGTAGGGGTAATATGGTCCTTTTGTCCAAACTGGCTATTTTCCACCAGTGTGAAATGGGGACGTGGGAATATGTGGAGCTCACCTCTATATATACTTTGTAGAAATTAATTAAACAAATAAAATAACATTAGTTTCTCTGCATGCGCTTCTGCACCTGCGAGATGCTTTTTTTTAAAAAAATTTAAATTTATTTTAGAATTAAAAAAGATAATGAGTAGTTGTATTTCATAAAAATAGGATCCATTATCTGACTTTTCTTTTAATTTTAATTTTTTAAAATATGAAAAAGTGTGAATTTACTGTATTATCCTGATTTGATTAATAATTTCAATTCTTAATGTTTGCATTAATCAATGGCATTTTCTGATATTTTGAATGTTTTACCATTAGAGGCCTTTGACTTTATATATATATATATATATATGCGTGTGTGTGTGGGGGAAAAAAGCAAACCAATTCCCCTCTTTCCATACCCCTTCTCCACCTGGACCCTAATCGCAATCACCCCCACCATTACCCTCCAGAACAGCCATCGCACCCACCCCACAACCGACCTTCACAACCCAAATTACACCAGCATCTCCTCTATTCCAAGCAGCCCCATCAGCACATCGATCCACCCCTTTCAAACCACCATTAAAGCAGCCTCTCTTTGTCTCTCTTCCCTCTAGATCCAACCTCCCCAGCCCAAGTGTTCCAGCCAACACCATACCCAAACAACCACTCACCCAACTAAAGCAGAGAGACGAATTGGGGAGGTTACAGAGAGACGGATAGATTTCGACGATGGGCTCATCAGATCCAACCCCTTCTCGACCCAAGGCTGCCCTAACCCAGTCCGGCTACCCAAATCTCTTTAGCACACCCTATCAAACTTATTCAGCACACCCACTACCCATGTAGTTGGCGTCGTCGAAGTTGATTCCGAGGGCTTTTGCTAAGGTGGGGAAGCCAGGGCAGGGGCAGGTGCGGTGGGTTTAGTTCTTATTCATCATTTGGAATTGGAAAATGGTGTGGTGATAATTTGGTGCAAGGCTGGGGGAGATGTCTCAGTAAATTGCATCATTGAGAAAGGGAAGTAATTAAAAAAAAAGTAAATAAACAAAAGAAAATGAAGAAGATGGAGATACTATGCGGAGATGTTCAGAAGGAAAGAGACCATATCGGTAGTGGGTAGGTTTTTGACATTGGAAAACTTAAAATTTGTGATAGCAAGGTTGAGAGAATTATTCTGCAAAAAAAATTAGGGTTTATGACAACTTAGTACCATGTGGTTACACCCTTAAAACATGTTAGTCCATATATTCTCAATTTTTACCATTAGATACCCTAGTCTTTTAACTTTAGTACAATGTAGTTCCACCGTTAGGATTTCCGTCAAATTTACCATTGGCATTTATGAGTCCCATATTTTTATTTTTAATTTTTAATTAGATGTAATAAAATATTCTTCAATAAAAAAAGGCTGGAAAAAAAAAAAGGAAATTGGCGGCTTTACCCCTGACTCACCTAAAGTGAATAAATTAGTTGAGCCAGGGATAAAGCTGAACCCAAAAAAAAACCCATGAACCCCAAGCCACTCCCTTCCTCTTCCCCAATCCCTAGACCCACTCCATTGCCCAGATTCATCCCCAAAGACCCAACTCAGAGCCTCGACACCACAACCTTTCTATATGCAATCAAATTTATCAATTGCATATCTCAATGTCAACCCAATGGTTCATATACATACGTTTATATAAGTAACTAGAAACAAGCACTATATGCTTCTTAATGTATTTGATCTGCAGAATCCATGCATCATTTATGAATGCAAAATTTATATGAACAACCAGAAGCCCAACAAATGGATTTAACAGCCTATAACCGTTAGAAACTGAAAATCAAATTTCTAGTTAGATCACGTCCAGACATAATCATCGGCGGATCCAGGAATTTTTCAGCGGAGGTGCAATTTTTAAAAGCTAAGAGCTCAAAAAAAGAAAAAAAAGAAAAAAGGACAACTAAACATCCTTATCATTTAAACAATACTAATGTTATTCATAATTAATTAAAAAAATAACATTACAATTAACCTACAATTGTTGCCGACGAGGTTTCATATCATGAAAACATCGCATTATATTTGCATTACTAATACAAGAAAAAACATATTTTTCAATGTAACCTAAAATGTATCTGACATGTTAATGTACATTCAAAAAAAATTTCTATCTGATCAATGATTTGGATTAAAAATCTATAATAATAATAAAAAAAGTATCTTAAATTGTTTATCAAAACGAAATTTCCCAATTAAATTAATTTCAGAGCTGTTGTTAATTACTTTCAATCATGCACATAATTAAATATATATATATATCAGCGAGTAATTCAAAAACTACCTTTTCTTTTAGCCTTAGGATCAGAGCAGACAATCTGACTATCTCTGTTTAACCCACAATCTCTCCCACTGGTTTCGCAAACTCTACAATCAGGCGTTGACCAAGTCAATGCAACATCTTCTATGGCATCTCCAAATACACCCAATTCATTCGCAGCTCTTGCCGGAACCCGAACACTCGAATTCGCAGCTCTTGGTTAAAAAAAAACATGCGCGCAGCGAGCACAGCAGCAGGCAGGCAGGCAGTCTCTTGCGCATTTCATCGAACACCTTATGTGCGTTGCTAGTCTGAAGCAGAGGTGCAACTCCAGCACCTCTAATGGTGATTTCCGGCGACCGGAGGTGCAGGTGCACCTCCTTGCGCCTGCACAGATCCGCCAGTGGACACAATGGCTTCATTTTAAATGAACAGGAAATGGTCCAACATGCATACATAATTTTAGATTGTAAAAAATTTACAACGTTTGATTCAAGTTTATTCTTCACATGTTGACCATGAATTTACCAACTAGTGAAATAGATGCAACGGTTAACAAACACAAACAATTAACTTGTTCAACGAGATGTGACCACATGCCCTCATCCTCAAAGTCAATTTGAAAGTTATATCAATTGAGCTATTATGTATACTGAATATACATCATTTCGCATAACATCCAGCAATTGTTCCCACGAGTTTAAGTAAAAACTAAGTTTATGTTACACTTAAAATATAGCAACTACACCATATTAATTCGTCTTAAGATTGTTGGAAATATGAGTGCTAAATTGCTATAAAATAAATAAATAAACACTACAAACAAAACAGATTTTTACAACAGCATAATAGAATTAAAAGAACTTTAATTGAGTCAAGGCAAGTGTTGGACACTCTGACCTTAAGATGAATTACGCCCCACACTGGTGCTTATGGTTCACTAACGTTCGCCTCCTAGGATACAACGACTCCCCTCCTTATGAAAGAAGCACTACAATTCACAAGGAACTTTGAACCAAAATTATGCAAGAACCTCTCTTTATGAAAACTCTAATGCTCTCTATATATGAAAGTATGTATGTAGATAATTGATTGAATGAATAAAACTGCAGGAGGATTGCTCTATTTATAGATGATGAAATACCATTTCCGAAAAGGTATCTCAATCTGAAAAGGTAAACAATGCATCCCTTGGTCTGAAGAGTTGTCACCCCAAAAAAAGCATTCCTTGGTTTGAAGAGTTGTCACACCCATGTGAAGATGTCTTTAACCCAAGGGTCATGTCTTTAACCCAATGAATTTTATTAATTTCCATTCAAATAGGAAAATCAATATTAATTAATATTAAATTTTCCAACAACAATATAATCAGTTCAGCATATCCCACTTCAATTTCACGAACCCAACAACAAACCCCATTATTTCATTTCTTTTTTTCCTATCCACAACAAAATCAATTCTTTGTTTTCAGTGCTTTTGTTTCGACTTCAAAGTTGTTTATTAAAAGATCAATTCGTGGTTTACCTCTTTTCCTATGGATGAATTTGATATGTATTTACCTCTCTGCAATGATGAGCTAGAATGGTAGAGAGAAAGGAGGAGAAAAAAAGGTAGAGAGAGAGAGAGAGAGAGAGGATGAAGAGGAGATGGATGGCTGATGTGGGTGGATATATCTAGATTTAACTCTCGGATTTGGAGGGAGGAGCAATGAAGGCGATTGAGAGAATGGAGTTGGAGTTGGAGTAGTCGTGAGGCTTGAGAATTTGGGCTAAGGGCTGGTCGGAGTTGTCAGCCGCCTCTGAAGCCATGTTAGAGAGAGAGAGAGAGAGAGAGAGAGAGAGAGAGAGAGATGATGGATTTGGGTTTTGGTCTTGGGTTACTTGGGGTTTATAGGGATGAATCTGAATGGTGGAGGTGGAGAATCTAGGGGTTCTGGGTTCGTGGGGGTTGGAGGGTGGTGGTCATGGGGGAATCCAGGGATGAGAGAGAGATTTATTTTTAAAATGTTCTTTGGTTTTTTTGGATTTTTAATATTTTATTCATATTTTAATCAATTTAAAAATTAATAACAATTGAAAAATGTGGGATCCACAGTACCACTTAGGCAACTAATGAAGAGATGTGATGGAAACACTAATGGTGGAACTACATTATAATAAATTTAAAAGTTCGGGGCAAGTTAATGTAAAAATTGAGAAGATAAGGACTAACATGTCTTAAAGGTGTAACTATAGGGTACTAAAGTGTAATTAACCCAAAAAATTATGGAGAGAGAGACAGAGAGATGTTGGGCGGGCGGTGGGATGGATGCGATGGCCGTTGAGATGGGGAACAGTGGGGGTGGTTGCGATAGGGGTTCAGATGTGTAACACCCTGACTCAAATTTAAGTATACGTTTAATTAATTACTTTTATAAATTATGAAATTACAATTTTGCTCTCGAGCATAAGGTTATTTTGGTCACTTTTTAATACATAAGGATTTTGGAGAAATGAATGGCACTATGACGTAGATCGCGTCGAGATGAGTCCGTAGACACGTAGTTGGCTCAAATCGGAGTTGTAACGAAAAGTTATGATTAATGGAAGCATAATGACATAACCATAAATATTTCGAAGTGGGTTTTTACAAACCAGATTTCTCTCTCTCTCTCTCTCTCTCTCTCTCTCTCTCTCTCTCTCTCTCTCGGATCTTCTTCTCCCACCCCCTCTCCCTCAGGTTTGCACAGCCAGCCATCGTCGCATTTGGCCACCAATCAGCACAAGACCGGAACCAAAGAACCAACTCACTTCCCTCTTCTAACCCCACCCCATTCCCGCCTCCATCCGCAACCCAGGTTACCAGAAAAAAGCAAAATCCAATCGGTTTTGACCCAAAAATTCCACCACTCGTTCCGGTGATTCTGGCCACCAATTTCTTCGATCTAGGTATGCATTTTTATCCTCTTAATGTGATCTAGCTGATGGTTTAGTTGATGTGTTTTGGAACTCAAATTATCACTTAAAGTTTGGCCTATTTCGGCAAGTTTCGATCACTCTGGGCACCCACGCGCTGTCGGGTCGTGTGGCGGCGTGTGGGCATTGTTTTGGTGATCCATTTGGTCCTAAAATGATTCTCATGTCGTCCCCAACATGACGGTATGCTCGGAGTTGCATTTGGATACCGTTTGACTGTCGATCAGATTACGCATATTAGGCATTATCTGGGTTCGATATGTTCAAACCGTTGGATCAACTCCAATTTCAAATATGTTGATATAGGCATATCTAGGATCGTGTAGGAATTCATAGATCATGAATTGTAGCACCAGATGCTCCGATTCAATGATTTAAAGTTTAGATTAAATGGGAACCGATCCTACCATTCGATTTGGACCAAACTTGCAGGACATGTATAATAAACCTTGTTGAACCCATAGGAACTTTCGGATCGGAAATCAGAGGTCATGGGCCCCGCGGGCCCGACTGACCAGATTTGGGAAGTTTAGCCACTCAGTTGACCTAGCATCTTCCGAGGCTATTCCACCATTCGAAATGCATAGTCGGACCTTAGGAACTTCTCGTTCGTCATACACATTTGCATCCAGGGATATTAGGAATTCATTTTAAAGTTCTTGTTTCCCCGGTAGAAGTTTGGTAGTGGTCATACTTATATATATGGATATATGTATATATATATATATATATACCTATACATTCCTTCTTGTTTATCGATGAGGATACTTCATCGCTTACAGTGCCAATAGGCACGCATTTCGAGAGAGTAGTTTGGAGAAAATGGGAAATGTTTTAAATGGGATGGGTGTTAGTATACCATTACGAGAATACGGATTTCACTTGGGTTTTGAATTAGCTATATATATATCTCGGTTTTGAATGCATTTCGATGATGGTGCACCTGTTACCGTTATCATAAGTAGACATATTTCTCTCTCTCTCTCTCTCTCTCTCTCTGTTTTTTGGTTCTCCTTTTGTTTTTTAGAAACTAGTTTGTTTGATTTTGTTGCCTAAGCCTTGAGTATTGGAACGATGTCTTGGAACACGTGTTTGCCTAGCTGAGCGATTAAATTTTTTTTTCCCGAAATTGCCCTTCTTCTCATCTCTTTCTAATAGCTGTTTGGTTATGAGATGGGTCCCACGACTGCCACATCAACATTTAATGTCTGACTTTGACTGTTAATGTAACGTCTAGTGTAAATTGATAACACTTTGAAATGTGTCGAGTATGAAATTGATGAAATTGAAACCTTGGGGCTTCGACACTAACACTAAACCTCCAGGGACTAAAGTGTAAGAAAAAAAAAAAAAAAAAAAAAAACCCCAAACCTCATCCTCTCTTCATCCCCCTTCTCCTCCCACCTCTCCCCCCCCCCCCCCCCCCCCCCCTAACCCAGCCACCCAAACCTCCTCCCTGAAGAATGGCTCCACCATCTGCTGCTCCTTCAATCTCATCCAACTCGGAGGCTGAGGACGACGACGTATCCCACTCTTCTAATTGGCACTCACAGTGTGCTCGACCTTGATGCGATGCTTACAATCAAAACTGCAAAAACTATAAAAAGCCCATAAATATATTTTCGTAGGAAGAAATTAGAAAACCTGTCAAAGCCTTGCCTTACTGCATATAGATTTTGATAGGTAAAGAAACAGCCACATATATTCTTCAAATTTCATTCAGTTTTTCCACCCCTACCTTTCCCCAACCACAACCTCCTTCCAACTTCTTGTTTACAAACTTTCTCTCTCCCTCTTTCCCTCTCAAGTTCTCAACTCAACAATACCCAAGTGTTGGAATTCCAGTCACAGTTCTTGGAGAATGGTAAAGCTGTTCTCTTTCTCTAGAAAGTATTAAATTTCGGATTTGGGGTTCCATTTGTTTGTGTGTGTTTTTTTTTCTGTTGGGAGCAATAATATTATTGTTACTTCTGGAATTCCAGTATTGAGTAGCTTGAATTGTGCTTCATGTTATACTAATTGACATACAAGTTCACATTTTTTGTGGAACTTTAGAGAGTTTAGGATGATAGCTTAGAATATATAGATGGGTGGTTGTCCTCGGCCTCCGAGTTGGATGAGCTCAAAGGAGTAGTAGATGGCGGAGCTGCACTTTGGAGAGGAGGTGTGGGTGGTTGGATTCATCATAGAGGGAGGGGGGATGGGGTGGGAGAGCCAGGAGGAGAAGAGGGACGAAGAGAAAGGGAGGGACAAAGAGAGGAAGGTTTTTTTTTGTTTTTTTATTTTTTTAAATAAATATTTTTAAATATTATTTTATTATATTATATAATTGATTTATTAATTTTTTTTAAGGAATTCATGGGTCCAGCAGTGGACACATCATCAATTTACATTTGACCAAACGGTCAACTTAACAAAAGGCTTAAATTGGTCAGATTTGAAAATCATCGAGTTTAAATTGATGAAATTGAAACTCGGGGGCCCATATTGAGAATGACCCCAAACCTTTAGGGAGTCATTTGATGTTAGCTCTTTTAAAAATTAATAAAAAAAACTGTATTTGTTTATATAAAAAATTGGGTAAATTTCACTTTACTACCCTCAAGTTTCACGAGATTTAGAGTTTGCTACATGAATTTTTTTTTTCGTGTCAATTTCATACCTAATGTTTAGTTTATCCATCACTTTCATACATCCATCAATTTTTTGGTTAAGACTTCCGTTAAATGCTAACATGGAAATTAAGATCACACTCAAATTTTGCCACAAGGAGAAATAATAAATAAACTAATTAAAATTAAAAATATTTAAAATTAAAAAGAAAAGTCTCACTCACTCCTCTCTTCCCCAGTATTTGTCGACAACCACCAACACCAACCCCCTACACCCTCATCCCCATCCCCAGCCACCTGTTGGTTTTTGCAAGGCATTGTAAACATGTTTGAGTTAAAATTAGTCTCACATTGAAATAGAATACTGTTCATTTATAAGACCTACTCTTAGAAATAGAATAGTTAGGATTGGGCTATGCAAGTGGCCCAATTGAGTGGCTTGTGGGTTTGGCCTTTTGGTTAATGCCTAATTAGTTGGGTCAATTGTTAATTAATATATATATATATATATATAATATTTAATTAGTCAAAAGATGGGCTCTGTAATTTAAAATTAAACCCAATTAATTAAATTAATTACGAGTTAATTATTTAATTTATTATTTGAATTATTTTTTAAAATTCGAATATCAGATAAGTTTGTCTAATTGGGTTTTACCGTTATATGATACCTATTCCAACAGGTGTCAGCCCTCTATATGAATAGGAGCCCTGGTTCTGTTTGAAAAAAATAAAAAATGCAGATAAACAGAAATCATCATTCCTGTAGCCTAAGAGATAAACGTACAGAATTCGCCATAAATCAAAGCCCGAGTGCTACGACTGCAGAACTACAAGCACTGAGTAGGGGCGAAATTCTGTTTCAAGGACATTGCAATTTGCAAGACTCTATATGAAAAACCAGTAAGTTTTTATTTTACTATCTTATTTCATTTCGTGATTTTGTTTAATGTTTAATTTAATTGTTGAATGAAATTATTAGTGTAATACTGATTGTTGTATCACCAACACCACCACCTCCATCCCAACCTCCCTCACCCTCATCCCGGGAAACCTGTATCTCATTTCTGCCATATATTTGGATGGGCCTCTGATTTAAAAAACAACCTACATCTGCATGATCACTTCAATGCCTTGTTGCTTAATCATATTTGGGTATTTATGATCCGGAGCCAAGTCCACATCGGAGTCAATCATTTAAGCCTAACACGTGAACACCACATATTAGGTAAGGAGTAGGGGTAAACATTCAAGCCCAACATGTGAACACCACATATTGGTTGTAAAGGCCCAATTTAGGCCCAGTCAATCAACCCGCTCTAATACCATGTTAAATTCAGAGAGACGGGTCAATGGCCTACTACTAATAACACCAATATTGTCTCTAACTTAACCACCTACAAAGTCCAGTAGGTGCGGAATTTTATCACAAAAGGCCTCAGTGATATTAGTAGTGGAACTATGCATTAAATATTGTATTTCCTTAGTCAAGTTTCCCATGTGGGACTTGTATTTTTTAACAGAGGAGACGGCGGATGAGTAAATATGGGAGAGGAGATCTAGAGTGAGGGCTAGGTGGCGGCTGGGTAGGTTGCTATAGGGTAGATGGGGGCGTTTGGGTGGGTAGACTAGGATGGGTTGGGTGCCATGATCAATTTTGTGGCAGACAGATGAGAGCATTTTGCCTTCTCTTTGGTCAGAGATGAAAGTGTATGGAGAGGGAAGGTGAGAGCGCAGATGGTGGGGTTGAGGAGGGGTTTGTGGTGAGGGAGGTTGCCATCCAAATATATAGCAGTGAGGAGAGAGAGGTTTTCTGGGGATGAGGATGAGAGAAGTTGGGATGGAGTGGTGGCTGGGGATGGGGGTGTAGGGGATTGGTGTTGTTTTCTATCGACAAACAGTGGGGAAGAGAGAAGAGTGAGTGAGATTTTTCTTTTTAATTTTAATTTTGTTTTAATTAGTTTATTGATTATTTCTCCTTGTGGCAAAATTTGAGTGTGATATTAATTGCCATGTCAGCGTTTAAAGGAAGTCTTAACAGAAAAATTGACGGATGTATGAAAGTGATGCATAAACTAAACGTTAGGTATGAAATTGACAACAAAAAAACCTTCATGTAGCAAACTCTAAATCTTGTGAAATTTGCGAGTAATAAAGTGAAAATTACTCTAAAACATTACTAATTTCAGTTTACAAATAAAAAAATCTTGATTTCTTTTAGAAAAAAAAAAAAAAAAAAAAAAAAAAAAAAAAAAAAAAAAAAAAAAAAAAATAGAAAACCCATGCACCACGCACCACCACCCAACCACCCGTGAGCTATCACAACCACCACCTCTCTATAATTCCGTTTACCAAATAAATTCTGGCCTTAATCACCGACCAGTTCCCAATCTTAAAATCGGGACTCAACAAAAACCCAACAACTTGACCCGACGGAACCCGCTTGCCTGCGAACTTAACAATGCTCTCTCCATATAACCAAGATGGAAGTAAGCTCCTCGACTATCCTCGAACTGACTCGGTGCCTAGTCAAGAAAAAACGCCAGCAAGTGCAACAACCACACCGCCTTCACCAGCCTTAAAAACTCCCTGTAAAACTCGCTCCTCGGATGCCCTCCATCTACGACATGTCGTCTCTACTCCAAGTCCCCAAACAACGAGAGAGAGAGAGAGAGAGGTGGTGGTTGGGTAGTGGCATGATAAGAGAAGAAGAGGGCTTAAAGGCTGCTTGGGTTTCCCACTTTTTGGTGTTGTTAATGTGGGAGCAGATATTTTCGTCTCCAATCACAACGCGCCACGTGGAAAAGAAGATTATCTCTTTTAATTAATTAATTGAACCAGTTTATCTGGCCAATTAATTAATTGGGATAAATATCTTAATTAACATGATATTATCTTTATTTAATAAGATAATATCATTAATCAAGATATTATCCTAATAAAGAGAAGATAATGTCATTATCTCAGATATTATCTCCATAAAAGAGATAATATCATTTAATTAAGATATTATCTCCATAAAAAGAGATAATATCATTAAATCAGATATTATCTCAGTTCGACTCGATCCCTACGAATTTGGGTAGAGAATAAACTCAGCATATTCTCTACGAATCCGTTCCTCATATTTTCCAATCCACCGAAGCCTTCCAAACAACCATGGTTGGAAGCAAGCGCACGAGGAGTAAAACCGCCGCGATGGCTCAATCCGTGACGGCCCCAAAGCCACTCCACCCACGATCCCGCGATCAACATGGTGGCACCACCACCTCTCGCCACCGTGCCACCTACCGGACCCGCGACCGAATCTAGCAACCTCCGTGGCACCGCCGCCGAACATGGTGGAACCTCCCATCAAGGTGGGCTTGTTACCACCACCGACTTAGGCCCGGTCTTGGAGCAACTTCAAGCGTTCCCTCCATTGCCTCCACGCTCGACACACGCTCTCGCGTACACCTCCAGTGAAACCCTAGCCCGTGTGCAATTGGGCTCCACACGCTTCTCTCCTCCCGATCCACAAAGTCAAGCAGATCTCAACCTGAGAGTTGACCAGCTAGCTTAGAGAGTGGACGACCAAAACGCTCTTATGAGGCAGCTCCTTAATCAAATAAGCGTGGCTCAAAATCTTGGCCTTGGACAACCAGGCGAAGTGAGAAGAATAGACAAACGCACCGGTGGGCAGCTCAACGGGCACCAAGCGGGTCGAGCAGGAACGAGCAGACAAGGGGATGCACAACCACGTGATCAGCTTGCCGACATGTCGCAAGCATCTGCAAGCCACACACAAAGCAACGTGCGAGAAAGGCTTGGCCCACGACTTGACGTCCGTGCTCGCCTGGGCCCGCAGGGGAATGTACTTCAATCGGCTCCCAGGGAGATCAAACTGACAATCGCCGCAATGAGGATCGTGAAGAAAGGCGCTCCGCTGCCCACTCGCAGAGAAATATTCACGAAAGGCTAGGCCCCCAGGGAGGTCAACCCGCTAACCCTCGCAATGAGGATCGTGAAGAGAGGCACTCCATTGCCCGCTCTCGGAGAACCAACTCTCGCCGTCAAGCTGCAGAAAATCCCTCGCAATTGCAGTCCACCAACACGCCTCCTAAGCAGCACGGACGAGAGGACCGACCCTTGCAGACCAACGAGGAGGTCAATCAGCGTCGCCCGAATCGCAAAAGTCGCCAACGTGATTGACCAGCACTGCGCGCGGAAGACGTTGAGAAGCTTGTGAATGACCGACTTCGAGACTTGAAGACTAGCGGGAACCTCGAGGATGCACTACGTAAGGAGATGGACCAGGCGATCTCTACTCCTTTCACCCCTGAAATCGAGCAGGCTGCTCCCTCGAAGCGATTCTCAACGCCTTCTTTTACTCATTTCAAGGGAGATTCCGATCCCGAGAGCCACCTAAAACACTTCAAAAGTGTCATGATCCTCCACAAGGCCGACGACTGGTTCCACACCCTGCCATCTGGGTCGATCAACAGTTTCAAGGAGCTTGCCTATGTCTTCACTAAAGAATACACTTCTTATCGGACAATCAAGAAGAACCCAGATCATCTGTTCAACCTACGCAAGAAGCCCGACGAATCCATTCGAGATTACATCAAGAGGTTCAAAGCAGAAAAGGCCAACATCGTAGGGTGCGACGACCGAATCGCATCATCTGCCTTCAAGAAAGGTCTTCCAGCAGAACACGAGTTATACCGCGAGCTGATTATCACTCCCAGCCAGACTTTAGCAGAGGTCTTCGCGACCGCAGAACGCTACGCGCTCTGGGATGACGATCGAATTGCCGCGAAGAAGTCCACTGAGCAGGGAGATCGGCAGACCAAGCGGGCGGGCCTAAGAAGCGATGGATTTAGCAACAAGAATAAGGACAAGCGCAGGTCACACCCACAAGAGGACACTAAGGCAGGGGAGAACTACACCAAGTTCACTATCCCTATACATCAAATCCTAGCCCAAGTGAAAAACAAACCTTGGGTAAAAAGACCGCCACCCTTGAAAGGAGATCCAGACAGGAGGGATACTAGCAAATACTGTGCCTTCCATGGGACGCATGGACACACTACAAACAACTGCTTCGCTTGGAAAGCACACCTCGAAGAACTCATGAGGGAAGGTCACTGCACGGAATTCATCGCTAAGCAGGCCATCCAACAGATAGAGGACCGCGACACCGCCAAGGAGCCGCCCCAAAAGGTCATAAGGATTAACACAATCCTAGCCGACTCCGAGGAATCTGGGTTGACCAGCAAGGAAAAAAAAAGGAAGATCAAACAAGCCACTATGATCTCCCAAGTCTCAACCGACATTCCGCTAGCAGAAGACGACCCTATCATCGGCTTCCAAAAGAAAGATCTAATTGGCCTTGATCTACCACACAATGACGCTCTTGTCATCAGCATTCAAATCGCTCAGGCCATGGTCGGCCGAATCCATGCAGACGAGGGCAGTGCAGCCAACATCCTACAATTGACAGTTATCCAACAGATGGGCTTAGAGGCAAAGATCAATAAATCAGCCAAGTCGCTGACTGGTTTCAATGGAGCAACAACGGTTACCGTAGGCATGATAGAGCTCGACGTCTACGCCCCACCTGTAATCAGCTCTCAAACGTTCATGGTCATTGATGAAGTCTCACCCTACAATGGCATTCTAGGCAGACCATGGATCAGCAAGATCAACGCCATCACCTCCGCCACGCATCAGAAGATTCGCTACCCAATTCCTTGGGGTGGGATCGGCCAAATCAACAGCGATCAGGCATTGGCGAGGAAATGCTCAGCTCAAGGGCTGAAGAAAGGCAAGCAAACACAGTTCCTCCCTGTGAATCAAGCAGATCTAAAAGGAGTAGAACAAGCAGATGAGAAAGCAGATCCCGTTCCTGACGACCGAGCAGGCCAAAAAGGAAAGGGAATAACTACTCCCCAATAGCAATCAAAGAATCAGGACCAAGTCGAGGGAATTCGTCCGGAGGTCTATCCTAAAGAAGGATGGAAGCCCGAGGAGGACGTTGAGCTAGTACCCCTTGATCCTGACAAGCCAGAGAGAACAGCGCGGATCGGCTCGCGCCTAAGCCAGGAGGAAAAGGCAGAGCTTGTAGCCTTCCTCCAGAACAACAAAGACGTATTTGCATGGTCACCATCTGACATGCCTGGCATCGATCCCCAGATCATCTGCCATCGCCTACACGTCAACCCAGCCATCAAGCCTGTAGCGCAGAAGAGACGCAACTTCGCCCCCGAGCGAGTCGCCATCATTGAAGCCGAGATCGACAAGCTTCTAGTTGCCGGTTTCATTGAAGAAGTCTCATACGCAGAATGGCTGGCGAACGTTGTTCTAGTAGCAAAGAAAGATAAAGGCCTGTGGAGAGTGTGCGTCGACTATACTGACCTCAACAAGGCATGTCCTAAAGATAACTTTCCACTGCCGAGAATTGACCAGCTCGTCGATTCAACTTCCGGCAATCAACTGCTAAGCTTCATGGACGCCTACTCCGGTTACAACCAGATCATGATGCATGAAGACGACAAGGCAAAGACCTCTTTCATCATCGAAAGAGGTATCTACTGCTACAAGGTCATGCCCTTTGGGCTAAAGAACGCCGGAGCAACCTACCAAAGGCTGGTAAATAAAATTTTCAAGGAGCAAATCGGCAAGACTATGGAGGTCTACGTAGACGACATGCTAGTCAAAGCTCCCAGCGAGCAGACCACATCGAGAATCTTGCCAAGGCATTCATCATACTCCGAAAATACAACATGAAGTTGAACCCGAGCAAATGCACATTTGGAGTCTCGTCCGGTCGATTCCTTGGATACTTAGTCACCCAAAGAGGAATTGAGGCACATCCAAATCAAATCAAGGCTATACTCAACATGAAGTCACCTGCCACAACAAAGGAGATACAAAGTCTAACGGGTAGGGCGGCAGCTCTCAACCGATTCCTCTCTAGATTTACCGACAAATGCAGGCCATTTTTCAAAGCCTTGAAGAAGGGACACAAAGATAAGTGGGATGACGAGTGTGAAGTAGCTTTTCAAAACTTGAAAACTTACCTCACTTCACCTCCATTGCTCTCAAAGCCGATACCAGGCGAAGATTTGTACATCTACCTAGCGGTGTCCGACTCAGCTGTCAGCTCAGCTCTCATCCGAGAAGAGCTGGGGGCACAACATCCGGTATTCTACACTTCAAAAGCTCTCCTCGATGCAGAGACTCGCTATCCGAAAATGGAGAAGCTCATTTTTTCGCTTGTGGTTTCTGCGAGAAAGTTAAGGCCCTACTATCAAGCACACCGGATAATTGTCATAACAGAATTTCCTTTGAGATCGATCCTTCACAGCCCCGACGCTTCTCAGCGACTCATGAAATGGGCTATCGAACTCAGTCAATACGACCTCCTCTACCGGCCGAAGACTGCTATAAAAGCCCAAGCTTTAGCAGATTTTGTTGTAGAGTTTACTCCGACAGCCGAAGAAGAGAAGATGGTTACGAAAAGCAAAGAAAAAGCGGACGACACCTCCCCCACCGATTCGAACCTACCTAACGACATGTGGCAGTTGCATGTAGACGGAGCATCAAATCACAAGGGAGCGGGAGCAGGAGTCGTCATAATCACCCCAGACGGAACCTTGTTGGAACAAGCTATCACACTAGCCTTTCTCTTCAAACAACGAGGCAGAATATGAGGCACTGCTTGCAGGACTACGCCTAGCGAAAGAACTGTCGATCAAGAGACTGGCCGTCTACTCAGACTCCCAACTGATCACGAATCAAGCCTCAGGCGAGTACATGGCAAAGCATCCAAGAATGGTTCAGTACCTCGACAAAGTCCAAGGACTTTTGAAAGAATTCCCTACTTTCACCATCCAACAAGTTCCACGGGCAGAGAACACTCATAAAGATGCGTTGGCGAGCCTAGGATCAGCACTGGACACCCACTTCAAACGCTCCATCCCAGTTGAACACCTTGACCGGCCAAGCATCGAAGAAATAGAGCCGATCGACTCAATGCAGATTGATGAGGACCCCAGCTGGCAAGACCCCATCATCGACTACTTAGTGAATGGAAACCTGCCAACGGATAAGTCCGAAGCTAGGAAGGTCCAGCAGAAGGCCGCGAGATACTATATGCACGGCAGCAAGCTTATCTGTAGATCATACTCCGGCCCCCATCTCACCTGCATAAAGTAAACACTTGAAGTCCTCTGTGAAATTCAAGATGGTGAGTGTGGCAACCACTCGGGGGGCAGGTCACTCGCCCAGAAAACTCTGAACGTAGGCTATTTCTGGCCTACCATGCGCCACGACTCCGCTGAATATGTCAAAAGATGTGATCGTTGCCAACGATACAAGCCGATCCCTAATCTGCCTGCCGAAGTTTACCATCCGCAAAACAGTCCATGGCCATTCATGCAATGGGCCATCGACTTAGTGGGTCCCTTGCCACCGGCGCCTGCCAAGAAAGAAATGATAATCGTCGCCACCGACTACTTTACTAAATGGATCGAGGCCGAAGCTCTATCCTCTACTAAAGAAGCCGATGTGGAGCGATTCATCTGGAGAAATATCATCTGCCGGTTCGGCTGCCCACAATCGTTGGTCACTGACAATGGCTCACAGTTCATTGGCAAGCAGATCACCGCCTTCTTTGCGAAATACAAGATCAAGCAACACCTGTCCACTCCAAGGTATCCACAAGGAAATGGGCAGGCTGAGGCATCCAACAAAGTCATATTAGACTGCTTGAAGAAAAGGCTAGAAGGCGCCGAAGGGAAATGGGTGGACGAACTCCCCGGAGTACTATGGGCTTATCGCACCACCAAACGAAGGTCGACTGGCGAAACCCCATTTTCCCTTGCCTATGGAACTGAAGCGATCATTCCTCCTCACGTCAATGTCCCCTCTATAGGCATTGAAGTCGGCAGTATAGAGCAGAACTCCGAGCAGATGAGACTCAACCTTGACTTACTTGAAGGCGAGCGCGAGAAGGCCATTGTCCGAGTCGCCTCCTATCAACAGCGGTTGAAGTCCTACTACGACAAAAGAGCCAAGATCAGACAGTTTCAACCTGGCGACCTTGTGCTAAGAAAAGCCTTCATCACTGCACAAAGACAAGGGTCTAAGAGAAATAAAACCCAATTGGGAAGGCCCTTATGTGATCAGCCGGTCCGGGGGCAGAGGAAGCTACACGCTGGACACCATGGATGGGAAGGAAATACCACTGCAATGGAATGCCTACCATCTCCGAAAGTATTATCCGTAATGCTTCATCCTGACTGCTAGAAGTTTCAAGTTTTTGTACTCAGTGATTTCCATTTTCGAATAAAGGACTGTAATATTATGAATATCAATATAAGTTCAGTTTCTCATTCCAAAATTTCTCATCTACCTACAAAACACAACTATTGTCCATAAGTAGTGTCCTTCGGGAGACGCAGGGCAACGACCAGAAGCGTCCTTCGGGAGACGCAGCCCATAAAAAGCGTCCCAAGGAAGACGTAGGGTGCGCCAGGAATTTCCTAAGAGAGGTATCCAGGTTCCTATCCATTCCCTAAGGGGGGCAGGATAGTCATATAGTTGCCCATAAGGAGCGTCCTAAGGGAGACGTAGGGTGACGACTAAAAGCGTCCGTTTGGAGACGCAGCCCACTAAAAAGGCGTCCTAAGGGAGACACAGGGTGCGCCAGGAATTTCTTAAAAGGAGGTCTCCATGCCTCCTGCGGGATGTATCCAGGTTCCTATCCGTTTTCTAAGGGAGGCAGGATAGTCATACAGTTGCCCATAAGCAGCGTCCTTCGGGAGACGCAGGGCAACGACCAGAAGCGTCCTTCGGGAGACGCAGCCCATAAAAAGCGTCCCAAGGGAGACGTAGGGTGCGCCAGGAATTTCCTAAGGGAGGTATCCAGGTTCCTATCTGTTCCCTAAGGGGGGCAGGATAGTCATATAGTTGCCCATAAGAAGCGTCCTAAGGGAGACGCAGGGTGACGACTAAAAGCGTCCGTTTGGAGACACAGCCCACTAAAAAAGCGTCCTAAGGGAGACACAGGGTGCGCCAGGAATTTCTTAAAAGGAGGTCTCCATGCCTCCTGCGGGAAGTATCCAGGTTCCTATCCGTTTCCTAAGGGAGGCAGGATAGTAATACAGTTGCCCATAAGCAGCGTCCTAAGGGAGGCGCAGGGCGACGACTAAAAGCCTCCGTTTGGAGACGCAGCCCACTAAAAAAGCGTCCTAAGGGAGACGTAGGGTGCGCCAGGAATTTCTTAAAAGGAGGTCTCCATGCCTCATGCGGGAAGTATCCAGGTTCCTATCCGTTTCCTAAGGGAGACAGGATAGTCACACAGTTGCCCATAAGTAGCGTCCTTCGGGAGACGCAGGGCGACGACCAAGCCATCCTAAGGGGAACCCTAGCACTCATGAATCTCCAAAGGGAGATATGCAATCAAGACACTAGCTGGTTACTCAAGCAGTTCACAAGACAATATGCAAATTAAAGTTGAAAAATAAAGACTGAAATTTTCATAGCAAAGCGACCAACCGTCCAAGTTCAAACAAAAAGAAGATGGTCAAACAAGACCAATTATTCTAAACAAAAGCAGACTACAAAAGTTGAAAAGAAATAAAGGAGTCTTCGTCTACTCCGAAGCGCCAACAGGAGATCCCTGATCTACAACCTCTTCAGCGTCCGCCTGATCAGCCACGCTTTCAGCAGCCCCACATGCCTGATCTATGACGTCTGCCACCACCTCATCGGCTGCATCCTCCTCTGCTCCATCCTCCTCAGCTACCGCCTCTTTAGTCGCCTGCTCTTCAGCTCCTTCGATGTTCACAGCATTAACCTCCTCACTTTTCGCAAGGGGCAAGTCTGGATAGAGCATCTCGATGTCTTCATCTCCAATGGCGTAGAAGGGATCATATCCTTCTGTGCAGTCCAGGTAGCCCAACTTCGGACTTGGATTCCTCAGCAGACTCATGGTAGGCGTGAAGTCCAGCTAAAAGCTTGTCATAGCTATGAGAGATGTCGGCATTCTTGCGCTCAAGGTGGAAATAAGCATCTTTTCAACTTGCCAAGTCAGCAGCAGAAGAGTTAAGCTCGGAATCCTTCTCAGCAAGGGAGCTCTTCAACTCAGATATCATCGCCCGCAAATCAGACGTCTTCTTCTCATAACGGGTCTGCTCGGCGGAAAGTTTGCTAACTAACTCAGCATTCTTCTTCTCCAACTCGCTGAGCTGAACAAAAGATGGGGCAACAGCAGACGAGTTCCGAATGGTCTCAACAGCAAAAACTATTCCCTTTTGAAGCAGATGAAGTGTCGATTCCTTTTGCTTTTCCAAGGAAAGACTTGAAAAAGTACCAAGATCGCCAGCCTGACGGATTTGGTCAACCAGCTCAGCACAAGAGGATGGACTTGAAAGAAATTGCGTCTTTAGCAGATCAGACACGCCTGCATCCCCTGCAGGGCTAGATTTGTCCACCTTTGGATCAGTCGCTGACGTTGCAAAAGAACCTTTTGTCCGGGCAGATGACTCTCTTGCTTTCCTAGCCTCCGCCAACCTCACTTCCAAAGGAATTTGCGACGTCGAATCAACTCCATGCTTGACTGCTCGTGACTCAACAGTTGGATCATGACGGTTGGATGGATGAGCAGACCTCTCACATCGACCTCCACTCTTCGATTGGTGCAAACGACCCGAACTTCGGGGAGGAACATCCGCATCTCTTTGTCTTTCAACAGGTGAGCAAGATCGCACACGGACCACTTCGCGGAGCAGATCATGATCTCCAAGCTCATCAGCAAGAGGCTTAAGGGGAGCATCCCTTATGTTGCGCATACCGCCTATCTTCTTGCTGTCTGCACCAACAAGATGCTTGACCCTAGTAGATGAGGCGGGAACAACTCCTACTGGGATCTTCTCAGCATAAGGGAGCTTTGGCTTCTTCCTCAATGGAGACACGTTCCTCACCTGTGAAGAGGTAGCTTGAGTTCTCGAAGACTTGACTTCAGTCTTCCTTTTTGATGGGGGTTCAGCAGAGCATGTCTCTTGTTCAGCAGACAGATCATCAGGGTCCAGACCATTCTGCTTCCATCTTTCGACATCCTCGGCTGGGGGCAGACCACCGTCCTCCTCCCGATACTAGCTCAACAGCCAACGCCACTCACGGAACTTTTGGGGGATGTTCAAAGCGCGGCGGACCTTAGGCCCCGTTTGGGATTGCTTTTTTTCACTAAAAACCAGCTTCACTTTAAAGTTAAGCAGTTTTAGGTGTTTGGTAAAAATAAAATATCTCGATTATTTTAAAAGCAGTGGCCTTTTGACAGCAGCTTTTAAAAGCAGGCTATGGGTTGCTTTTTAAAGCTGCTTTCAAAAGAAGCAGAGATGAATCTTTAATGAATTTTTTTAATTCCTAAAATACCATCATTCATTTAAAAAATAACACCACCTCCACTTCCACATCCAACTCCACCACATTCACTACCTCCATAACCACCGCCATCGCCATCGCCATTGCCATCGCCATCGCCACCGCCACCACCACCACCACCACCACCACCACCACCAACTCCACCTTCACCTCCACCTCCACCACAACCACCATCACCACCACCACAACCACCACCTCCTTCAAAACCTCCACAACCAACACCACCACCACCACCATGCTGCCACCTCCACCACCATGCTGTCACTACCACCACCTCCACAAGCGCCATCCCTACCACCACCACCTCCACTCCATCACTACCACTAATACCACATGATTAGTACATAACACTTTTAACATCATGTCTATTTTAGTCATTATTCACAGTTACAATAATTTTATATTAAAACTTACCAAACGGTTTTGACACTGCTTTTTGTACTAACAACACTTTAAAAATATTGTTTACCAAACACGGAGCTGCTTTACTTTACAGCTAATTATTTTCAAAGCACAGCATAAACAACTTTTTTTAAAAGTGACAGCAATCCCAAACGGAGCCTTAGCCATGTCAGGCTCAAGCTCCAATTTCTTGCTGATGTCGTCCGCTACAAGCAGAAGACAGAAGTTAGTCAGCTACGCTTCAAGAAATTCAAACAAAAAAAAAGCATATCAAGAACCTGGAAAAAGACGTACCGTTGCAATAGGTGATGGGAACAAGTGAACCATCACCAACATCGCCTTCCCACCGTCCGCTGACTTCCAACACATCATCATGCCACACGTGATCTCCTTGGCTAAGACTGTCAAACAGATTGACATTGCAGGTGCGAAGTTGTGCGTACTCCTCACTTCAAAAAATAGAAGAACTCTCGCACTGTTAGCTCCAACGTGAAAAAACGGCTTAGATTCTCGAAGCACATGATCGCCCGATAAACATTGGGAGTACACTGGCTCGGAGCACACCCCATGGCGGAAAACACCTCCTTGAAGAGCTTTGACAGTGGGAATTTGAAGCCCAAGGAGAAGTAAAAGGGACGGAAGGTGATGATTCTCGCATTTGGATCATTCGCATCCACGCAAGGCATGTAGTCAGTCAAAGGCTTCGCCAGCTTGATATGCACATCCTCAGGAATTGCAAAAGCATAAGCAGCCCGCCACCTCTGGAATTGATCTTCATTTGTAACGCGGCGCAGGTTGGCCACAAACCTCTTCTTGTACACCTCGGAACCTCCCCACAAATACAAAGGCACCTGAGAGCTTGAAGCCTTGCTACCGTCTCTGGAAGGCATGGTTAGTCAACGAACAACTGCAAGAAGATAAGAAAATTCCACAAGTTAGAAACCCAAAAAAAAAAAAAAAAACAAAACAAAAAAAAGAAAAGCTGGCAGCAAACAGAAAAGAAAAAAAAAGTAGCCCAGCATGAGCAGCCCGTCAGTCCTTCCAGCCCAGCGCACGCAGCCCAGCACGCATGCGGCCCGACTCCAGCCTGGCCCGGTTCTCCAGCTTCAGCACGCACGGCCTGCTTGCCCAGTGCAAGCCCACGACGCGCAAGGCCCAGCGCCTCTCCGCCTCTGCTCCAAATCCTAGCCCCTTTGTCTCTTTGAGCCCAGCGCATGTGCCAGCCCTGCATCACGCCAGCTCCAGCCCAGGCCAGGTAGCTCCAAGACCAGCATGCACCTCATGCTCCATTTGATTCCAGCACGAATTCTCCAGCTTTTGTCACCACATGCACGAACTTGCAACCCATGCTGGACCACCTCTTTGCTGCCAAAAATCAGAAAAAAAAATATACATGTGCATATATATTTTCACGAGCTCGACTTACTTTGGATGCACGACAATTCCCCTCTTCAACAAAGCAGTACAAATTCCCTAAGATCTTTCTCAAGCTAGAAGGTAGAGAAGTTAAGTTTGTGATGTGAGAAAGAGTGAAGAAAAGCCCTGTATTTATACAACTCCAACAACAGTCAAAAGCCTATGCCAATTGGAAATCTGATCTGCAAAGGAGTCCAACTCACATAATAAAGCCCAGACACAGTTGGAGAGCCCGAAAAAAAATGTATAAAAATAATTTCATCTCCTACATGCCACACAAGCGCCATGCAGAAGCTGGGGGGCATTTGTAGGAGCAGATATTTTCGTCTCCAATCACAACGCGCCACGTGGAAAAGAAGATTGTCTCTTTTAATTAATTAATTGAACCAATTTATCTGGACAATTAATTAATTGGGATAAATATCTTAATTAACATGATATTATCTTTATTTAATAAGATAATATCATTAATTAAGATATTATCCTAATAAAGAGAAGATAATGTCATTATCTCATATATTATCTCCATAAAAAGAGATAATATCATTTAATTAAGATATTATCTCCATAAAAAGAGATAATATCATTAAATCAGATATTATCTCAGTCCGACTCGATCCCTACGAATTTGGGTAGAGAATAAACTCAGCATATTCTCTACGAAACCCTAGCCCCGAGGCTCCTATAAATAGATGACTTCATTCATCATTCAAGGTACATCTAAACCTACTCCTTATACCCGAGAAAAATACCCGAAGCTCTTTCTCCCTCTCCACTCTCCATATTTTCTCCACACGGCTCCGGCCACCACACACGGCTCCGGCCGCCCGGTTCACACTCTACATAAACACTACCCTGTACCCTTTGCTTAGCTATTGTTTTTCTACAAACACTCGAACTAACTTAGGCATCGGAGGGCCTTTGGCCAACACCCCCCGGGTGTGGTCTATTTACTCCAATCTGTTTTACAAGAATCGTGGAAGAGAGAGAAGGAAGATCGAAGGTTGAAGGATCTAGAAGCGAATATTCTCCCGTGAGATTATTTGCACAAACAGTTAATTGTTCAAATAGGTAAAACACATGGACCATTTTGACATTTAAGTCTTAAACTAAATATTAAAAATTGGACACCAATTAATAGTGGCAATTTTCATAATTTTGATGTGATTTCAATGCATTATTGTAAAATTAGATTTTTTTATTGGTAAAAAAAAAGGGGTCAAACCCCAAAACAACAAAAGACTTAGCCAGAGGCTAAACTAACCCAACGAGTTCTAGGAACTCCTAATAAGTCATCAACTAATAAAGCACCAATCCAGCTTGGAGCTGCATCAAGCACACACAGCCCAAGATCAAGATCATGGCTCCATTTAGCCAAACAATCTGCCACATCATTCCTTTCCCTATAGATGTGGCTCAAAACACAAACACCAAACTGTCTCACCATCGCACAACAGCTAGCAATCAAGGAAGCTAGAGGGTGGGAGCCAAGCCTAGAATGCTGCTGGACTAGGAGTACAGCCATGGCAGCATCCATTTCCACAGTGAGCCTACGAATGCCTTTAGCAATTGCAAGTTGCATACCAAAAAACAAGCCCCAAACTTCAGCTTCTAGGATTTACCAAGGTTCACAGCAAAACCACAGATCCAATCCCCTAAAGAATTACAAATCACTCCTCCAGCACCAATAGAACCTGAAGCACACCTTCTAGACCCATCCACATTAAGCTTAAACTGTCCCAGTTCAAGCGGTTCCCAGGCCAGCAAAAGGGGAATTTTAGAAGCCTTTGTATCCCCAACCTGGCTACTCGTATACCACTCCTTTACAGCGGCAACAATAATCTTCTTAGGCTCATATCTGACCTCATCATCTATATTAAAAATATGATTAGTTCTCCACTTCCATAAGACCCAACAGGTAAAAACAAAAACTGGAGTCCAAGGCACATGATCGCCCCACATAGCTTTAGACAAAAGATTAGAGCGAGGCCAAGGATGGAACTCCATATGTAAGAAATGGGGATGAGCAACAGGACCAAGCATAGCATGCCAAACATTAGTAGCCTTCTCACAGTCCCTAAAAATGTGCAAGATGGATTCAACTGGCCAATTATAGTAATTACAGGCAGGATCATCAACCAAATGCCTCCGAGCCCTCTGTTCATTAGATAAGATTTTGCCTTGAAAAAAAGCCAAAGGAAAATTTGAAGCTTAGAGGGAATCTTCAATTTCCACAAGAACTTCCAGTCATACGAAGGCCACTCACTACCATGAAACAAGAGAGTATAAGGAGTTTTTACAGAGAGCATACCATTAGCAGTAGGCCCTCAAATTTGAGCATCAGGAATTGCACCGGTCACTCCCACAGGGATGCAAATAATTTGCTGAACCAACTCCTCATCCAAAACTGCCCTTAATTTTTCAATATCCCATCAATCCCCCTTTAGAAAACTGGAAACATTACAGGCTACATCCCCAACTTGCAGAACCCCATCTTGTTCAAGACGAGGTCTTCCATTCAGCCACCTATCCTGCCAAAATTTAATTGTCTCCTTTCCCAATCCTCCACAGCATACCCTTAGAGAGTAACTCCACCCCATGCAGAATACCCCTTCAAGTAGAGGAACAAACCTACTTTGGAAGCAGGGAAGGGTCCAAAATTGACGTACCTTTAAGGTATTTGGCCTCATAAATCCTGGCCCAAATACCCTCATCCTTGTTCTTAATTCTCCAACCAATTTTAGCAAGCAAGGCTTGATTCATAGCAAAAGACTTCTTAAAACCCAACTCTCCTTTACACTTAGGACGACAAACCAAATTCCACTGATATAGATGAACTTGGGTTCTTTTTTCACTGCGTCCCCAGAAAAAATTTCTATTCAACCTGTCTAGCTCATCACAAACACTTATAGGGAGTTTAGCATAGCATAAATAGGAATAGAAGAAGTCACATCTTGGATTAAAGTTGTGCGTCCTGCATAAGAAAGAAGTTTACCTTTCCAAGAAGCCAACCGACTGTGCACCCTATCCAGCAACTTCTTATATGTAGCATGAGTACCCCTTGCATGAAGAAGAGGCAGAAAAAATTAGATGTTTTTTTTAAAGTCATTGGACCTCATCTAAATTAGGTGAAATTGGGTTATTATCTACCACAATAGTAAATTCCCTAAGGAGTTTAAACCAAAGCTCCCTTGATTCTATAGGGTTAGGAATATGAGAAAAGAGGGAAGAGAGGAACTGAAAATAATTGATTGAAGAGAGCATAGGAAAACAGAGAAGAACATGATGGATTAAATAGAGAGTCTGTTCCATGGAGAAACTAGGAGAAGAACCAAAGGTCTTCTAAAAGGAGGAAAGCGTGCAATTTTTTCTACGATGAGGAACCGTGTTTTTTCTTTTTAATTCCAGGCATGTATTTTTTAATTATTTTTTGGGTTAGTTTGAGTTCCTGTTTAATTATTTAGTTGTGGGCCAACTTGTATTGATTTTATTTGGGCCCTTTTATTTTCAGACTCTTTACAGATGTATTATGGGCCTACCAAGTTATATATGATAAAATTTTGGGGCCCCATAAATTGGAGGCCCATGGCTATTGCTTTTGGATCCCAAGCTCAAGGCCGGCCCTGTTAAGAGATTTCAAGGAATTCCCGTCCCCGTCAAAGGGCTATCTCCCATCCTCGCCCTGAATCCCTTATTCTTTCATGCCAAAATAGAAGAGCTTCGAGGCTTAGCCCATTTGTTAAAAATAAAAAAAATAAAAAAAATAAAAAAATTGCAGGTATGATCTAAAAATCCATAATTTATCAAATCATATCAATTATACTTGTCCACATTGTTTTTAGGTTTATGAGCTTTTGTGGTATATTAAAATAAGTATTTTGTATTATCATAAAATGTGATGATAGATTTGGTATGAAAAGTTTATTTTGATTGACCCATTCCCGATCCTGACCCACCTCCCACCTCAAGAACGAACCTCATTCTTCTAATATCATCGTCAAGGGGGGCAAAAACAAAGGCAAGGCAATGGCAAAGATAATTGCAACGGCCACGACGACTGCAACGACAAAGGCAAAGGCAAGAATAAAGGAAAAAGCAAAGACACAAACAAAGGCAACATCAAAGACAAGGCTAAGAAGGGGCCGCCAGAGTCGACTACTGTGATACCATGTCAAACAAAGTATATGAGAATTTTCTTATATGTATTCTTCTCCAATATTAAGGTATTTATAAAGATGAACAAAATGGTAAACCCCTAAAAGGGTTAGAAATCCTAATTACAATAGAATTACACAAAAGTAAGTAATTACCAAAAAAAGGGAAAATAAAATTTATTCATGAAATATTCTAGTGAACACCACCCACCTCAAGAATGAACCTCATTCATCCAATATCAATTATCAAGAATCATAATAAATGATTTTATAAGCGCCTTGCCTAACTTTTGATTCTTCTAATGACATGTTTACTAACTTAGAATTGGAGAAAATATGAATCGGGATGAGCATGGGTCGCTACAAGGTGGTATTCCTTATTTTAGTAATATTGTAAACAAGGGCATAGTCATGATTGGAGAAATTATAGAATGGTACGGTATCACAACGTCACCTCGTGATACTCCCATTCAATTTTTGCTACATGTTATATTATTATAAAATAAAAATAAAAACTCTTTATACAGCTGGATTTAAAAATCTATTTTACATTTTCAACTTAAAAATAAAAGAACTTGAAAATGGAAAGGAAAAAGGAGCTGCCCTAATTAACAACCACATTTCTCGCGGACAATGCCCTCTACCGTCATTGCCTACCATGGATGTCGCTCATCTTTGTTTATTCCCATATTTCATATTTCTTCACCTCAATTTCTCAATACAACCTTAAACATGAAAAGGATGCCTGAGAATCTAGCAGACCTAATAATTACACCTCTGTCTCTCTCAATCTAGGATTCAACAAAAGATATTGAGTGTTTATACCAAAATGAACAGCCAATGAATATCGGACACGTGGACTAAACTAGGGCCATGGGTGCCTATGGCACCCACCTTCGGTACCATCCCTACCGATCGCAACATTAGGGCAACTTCACCCCCTTCGACACGTGGCAGTCCCACAACTGATGTCCACAGTCCCACATCGAAACTCTAAACAAATTGCACACCTCCCAAGGCCTATAAAAGAGGACAACCATCCCAGCTTGGAGGTAATCAATCAGAACTCACGGCACACTGCCTATTGATCTGTAGTTCGAACTTATTAAACCCGTACTTACTTAAGCATCAGAGAGCCTTCGACCGGTACCACACCGGTGCCCTAGGACTTACCGAGCGTTTACTATCTTACAGGTGTAACGCACTACCGAGGCCATAGCATACCGAAGGTAGAACAAATCACTAAGTTGCGCGGGAAAGTGCCGAACCATTTTTCTGCGTCAACAGTTTGGCGCCGTCTGTGGGAATCGATAACAATCAACCTACAATTCCTAAAAAACATATGGGGACCACTTCAGGACCACAATTCCTATCGGAGGATGGATTACCGTACGGTATGCCAAGTGGAGCAAGCCCCGCGCTGCACCCTAGCACCCCCTTCGGTAATCCTCCAGTGCTTCAGACCACGGTTGAAGCGGAGCTTCTGGCTCAAATGACCTCCCTTCGGAGGGAGATGGCTAAACTCCAAGAACATAACAATCTCCTCTCGTCCAAAGTAGACGACACCCAACGGTTGCTTAACCAGCAAGAAACACAGAGCATTCAGGCTACCGAGTCTTCCCAGAGTCAGCAGACCCCCGGTCGGCAGAAGAAGGGAAAGCGGGGGGCAAAGGCAACGCCTGCGCCTTCCAAACAGTTGGTGGTCCCGGCTCCACAGGACCAACCTCACGTGCCGAAGAAGGTGTACACCGATTGTCGTCATCGGATCAACGACAAGAAGGATGCCGAATGGCATAGGTCCCCAATCAGGGTTAATGCCCGCCTGCGGGACTCCTGGATGAAGGTCCTGGGAGATAAATTGCCCCTTAGGAAGGTCCAGGGTTTGGATTCGGGGCTGGAATCTGACGATGAGTACGTCCCCACCAAGGGCACCGAATTGAACTACCGTTCGGAAACTCCCCCGGGGTATTCGAAGGCAAGACCACCAAGCCCGAGGAGAACTTCCAAAGACTTCAGTTCGGAGGATGTCCCAAGCCGAGACCCCGCTATCCGCCTGCTTTTCCAGAGAATCCAGAAGATGGAGGATGACCGAACCCGGTCCCAGGTCCCTGACTGGGGAAAACTTCGGCCAAGACCATTTATCGAGCGCATCAAGAAGTCCAGACAGGACAGGGAGGTGCAGCCGTTGCGTATATCATTTTATACCGGCGTGGAGGACCCCTTGACGCACCTTCACTCCTTCCAATCGGCAGTTGGATGCAAGGGCCTCAGTGACGAGGGGCAATGTCTGCTGTTCCCATCATCCCTTACCGAAGCCGCTCTGAACTGGTTCTACCGTCTTGAGCCGGGGACAGTAGACTCCTTTGACGAACTGAAGCAGATTTTCCTCAATCACTTCATGATCTATACACGATTCGGCAGAGAGAGGACAAACCCCTACGGGAGTACGCAGCGCGCTTCAATCACGAATACTCGAGGTGTCCAGAAACGGACGATAGGGCAGCCTTCGGCGCCTTCAAGAGTGGCCTTCGGTCCTCTCACTTCCGGTACCTCGTACACAGTAGTAACTGGCGCACATACGATGAGTTGATGAAGCAGGCGGCAGTTCATGCGAAAGCCAAATATTTCAACTCCAAACCCGGGCCTTCGGCTCGGAAGGAGGAGTCAGCGACCAAGAGTTATCCGGGGTGAACTGATGATTCTTCGGCAGGACACAAACGGAAGGACAACCGTGATAGTCGTCAAGGAAACTCGAAGAAGGGGCGCGGGAAACACGGTCGTAATGACCACCGTGCGCCGTTACCGAATCACGATCATGCCCAGGAAGTCTTCACCCTGCTGAACACAACATACGAGATCGTTCTGATGAACGAACATGACCAAATCCCGAAGCCAACAAACCGAAAGCCCAATCGGCAGGATAATCGGGACACTGGCAAATTCTGCCGATACCACCAGCAGAACAGCCACAACACCGAAGACTGCATCAGTTTGAGGAAGATCGTTGAGCGTCTGATTCGGAAAAGAAAGCTGGATCATTACATCGCCAGGCCACCACAGGCACCGGCATCGAACGCGAAATGGCAGATCAACATGATCAGCACCATCAGCGGTGGCCCCACTCTGGCGGGACCCTCTAACTGTTCAATGAAACAGTATGTGCGTGCCGCCCACTACCCTCAGGTCTTCGGCATAGAAGACGATCGGTGCCGAAAGGTGCAGAATGTGGGATGAGAGCCCATCACATTCTGTGAAGAAGAAGAGGAAGGGATCATTTACCCCCACGATGACCCAATGATCATTCGGGCAGAGATCGCCGACTACGATGTAGGTCGGGTGCTGATCGACACCGGGAGTTCGGTGAACGTAATTTTTGCCGATGCGTTCAAGGGACTGGGGATTGCCGACAGCATGGTCAATCGGCAAATCACGCCTCTCCTTAGTTTTTCTGGGGATCTGGTCCAGCCAGTCGGCAGTATCAGTCTGCCCATCGCCTTCGGCGTCGCCGCCAGGAAAACATTGACCTACGACCAATTCCTCATTGTCGATTGCCCAACGGCATACAACATCATCGTAGGGCGAACGGCACTCACCAGGGTCAAAGCCCACTTATCCCCCCACATGTTGCTGATGAAGTTCCCAACACGCAACGGTACTGGCGCACGGACGGACGTGCTATGCCACAGCCCTTAAGTCGGTAGCTTGCAAACCGCCAATGGAAGCCATGACCGTGCAGGGACTACCGAACCGTAGCGGGCCCATTGATGAACCTAGGGAGGAAACGCCAACGCCGATGGCGCAGCCTGGCAAAGAGCTCGAAACCGTGGTCCTAAACGAGGATTACCCCGATCGGTGGGTGAAGATCGGCACCAACCTAGATCCCGACCTCCGAAGACAGTTCATCGACTTCTTACGGCAACAGGCGGAGGTCTTCGCTTGGTCTTATGACGATATGCCCGGCATATCACCTGACGTCATCAGCCACAAGCTCAGCATATCCACCGCCCACAAACCGGTCAGACAGAAGTGCCGCTCATACGATGCCGAACGGTACGAGGCGATGCATTCCGAAGTTGACAAGCTCAAAGTCATCGGCTTTATCAGGGAAGCTACGTACCCTGTCTGGCTTGCCAACTCAGTCATGGTTCGGAAGGCCAAAGGAGGATGGCGGATGTGTCAGGACTATACCGACCTTAATAAGGCTTGTCCGAAGGACAGTTTCCCCTTACCGAGAATCGACCAGCTCGTCGACGCTACCGCTGGACACGAGCTGCTCAGCTTCATGGATGGCTATTTAGGATACAACCAGATCTTTATGGACCCTGCGGATAGAGAACATACGGCATTCATCACCGATCGCGGTTTGTACTGTTACAACATCATGCCATTCGGCCTCAAAAACGCGGGAGCAACTTATCAACGGCTCGTCAACCGGATTTTTGCTAAGCACATCGGCGGCATCATGGAAGTATATGTCGACGACATGTTGGTGAAAAGCCGAACGACAGGGGGGCATCTGGAAAACCTAGCCCTCATGTTCGGTATACTAAAGAACTACCGGATGAGGCTGAACCCAACGAAGTGCGCCTTCGGTGTATCTTTCGGTAAATTTCTCAGATTCAAGATCAGCCAAAGGGGAATCGAGGCTAATCTCGAGAAAATCAAAGCCATAATCGACATGGAGACGCCGAAGACGCAGAAGGACATTCAAAGCCTTACTGGGCGTGTCGCTGCCCTGACACGCTTCATCTCCAAGGCTACCGATAAGTGCGTGCCGTTCTTCAAAGCTTTGAAAGGGGGCAAACATCATATTGCATGGACTCCCGAATGCGACCAGGCATTCCAAAACTTGAAGAACTACATGAGCCAGGCACCGCTATTATCAAAACCGCTCCCAGGAGAAGTCCTCCTCCTATACCTCTCGGTATCCAACACTATCGTCAGCTCAGTATTGATACGGAAGCCGGAGAAGGCAGAGCTACCGATTTTTTATGTCAGCAAGGCACTCCAGAGCGCAGAGCTTCGGTACCCACCCTTAGAGCAGCTAGCACTGGCCCTGGTTGTCTCGGTGCGAAGGCTTCGCCCATACTTCCAGGCGCACGAGATCACTGTGCTGACAAACCAGCCACTTCGACAGGTACTCCAAAAGCCAGAAACGTCGGGCCGATTGGTCAAATGGGCAATCGAGTTGGGAGAATTTGACATACAGTTCAAGCCAAGGCCTGCAGAAAAGGGTCAGGTCGTCGCCGATTTCATCTCCGAGCTCACACCTCCTGCACTATCGGAAACATCCTTTCCAAACGCTATCCTTACTACACCGGAGAAAGTGGATGCCGAACGCTTTGACAATTTCGTCCCTCTCTGGATTCTGCACGTGGATGGCTCGGCAAACCAGCAAGGCTGTGGTGCCGACTTAGTGTTAACCACTCCGGACGGTAGCAAAGTCGAATATGCCCTCCGATTCAACTTCCGGACCTCTAATAACGAGGCAGAGTATGAGGCTCTCTTGGCCTGCCTTCGGCTAGCTAAGAGCATGAGCACGAAGCAGATCAGCATTCATAGTGACTCCCAGCTCATTGTGAATCAAATAACGGCAGACTTTGCAGCCAAGGATGCCTCTATGTCAGCTTACCTATCGGCGGCCCACCAACTACTGCAGAAATTACAGGTCTACGAGATACGGCAGATCCCGAGGTCAGAAAACAGCCACGCCGATGCTCTTTCGCGATTGGCTTCGGCAATAAACGACAATATCGGAAGAAAGGTACCGGTGGAGATACTGTCCCAGCCAAGCACGACAACCGCTGAGGTGAGTACCGTACGGTACGAGGACACATGGATGTCTCCCATCTATGCTTTCCTGGCAAACGGAACCCTTCCGACCGATAAGTCCCAGGCTCGGAAGCTCCGTTACCGATCGGCAAGATACACGGTCATCAACGATGTTCTGTACAAGCGAGGCTACACCACACCATATCCAAAATGCCTAACCAAGGAGCAGGGGGACTACATCCTTCGGGAGGTCCACAGGGGAGTCTGCGGTGACCATTTGGGATCCCGATCGCTCGCACACAAAGTCTTCCGACAAGGATATTTCCATAAGGAAAGTGCCGAACTATTTTTCTGCGTCAACATTGAGGATCCATAAGGAAGTGAGTTTATGGTTTTAAGGGATATGTTGAACCCTTTATGGTCCTGCAAGGCCAAGAACATACAATTTTGAAGGTCAAGAAGTCTAAAATCTTCTGATAGATTTCTATGGCAGGCAGTTGGGGTGGGGCGTTGTAGAGAGGTGTTTGTTTGTTTGTTTGTTTTTTTTTCAAATTTTTTAATTTTAAAGATAAGAATTAAATTCAGCTTGCAAAAACTTAAGACATGTAGCCTAGGTGAATTGAAATTTTGTGGCCTAAAATAATCCCACAGCCCACGTGATCATCATATCTCATCCAGATACCATTAGTTAACAAACATACTTGATACCCCACATGTCTCACCAATTTAAAAAAATACAGAACACAAACTAACCCCGCACCACACGGGACCACCCCTAATAAAAACTAATATAATTTCATTCTCTCTTGCTGAGTTACCCAACCCCTGCTCTTCGAGACTTCGACCAAAGAGAAAATCAAAATTCCATGTCGCTGCTGCTGCATGCCAAAGACCACCCATGTTCTTGAAGACTTACTTAAAGCAAACTAAGGTAATCTTCAATCCTTCATTTTCTTTAATTTTCTTCTTTAAATCTGTTGACGTTGAAATTTTAGAGATTGTTTAGGGTTTATATGAAGTATAATTAGGGATTTACAATTGAGTTGACATTCTATACTACTTAATTGATAGATTGATCCGTTTTGTGCTGACTCTTCCTGTGTCTACTACAAAAAACAACAGAATGAGCATTTTCATGTATGAGACTTATTAAAAATCAAATTCGGAACAAGATAAGTGATGAGTTTCTTGCTAATTGTATGTTACTTCATATTGAAAGAGAATTTACTAATAATATAGATAGTGAATCAATAATTAATGATTTTAACTTTGTGAAGACTCGAATGGTGCAACTTATATAAGTATTATTTGTATTTGTATTTTGCATTGCATGTTTATTTCTTGTTGTTGTCTTTTTTTTCCTTGCTAGTTTCTATCTATATGTACTATGCATTTTGTACGTAAGGTAAATTTAGCCGATGATATTTTGAAATCCTGGTCTATCCCTACGAGAGCTAACATGGTAATACCGGATCATTCTATAATTTCTTCTCATAATATATTTTTATTAACTTAGAATTAAAGAGAATATGAATCGGGGTGAGCATGGGTCACTCCAAGTTGATACTTACATTAGTAATATTGTAAACCAGGGAGTAGTCATGATTGAGAATCATTTATGTTCGCTGCTTTATGTGAATAGAGTCAGAATATATAACCAAATGTATAGCATTTTTGGAGAAAGCCCTCACAAATTTCATTAGGTGAATCATCCACCTCCTTAAACCGATTCCAATAACCCATGTGTATTGGGTTAGAAAACTTGAGCACCAAGGACAAGCAAAACAATACAATATTGGAAAGTACTAGAAAATCTAAAATACTAAGGTACTTCTGCAAATCCTACTTTACTTTGAAACATAAAACCAAGGTAACATATTGAGAAAGTCAGCAAGCCTAGTCGACCGACAGTGAAGGACAGGCACTGGTAGACCAAGCTATGTCTCAGACTCTTTCAAGTTAATGTGAAGTAGCCATCATTTTACTGTTTAAAGCCTTTCGTCGCTTTTGAGACTCAGTTGGTGTTTTTACATCTGTTGCCAATCCAAGTAGTTGGAAAAATCTTATTACATACCAAGTCAAGTCAATTTGCCACCATTCGAAACCTTGTCGAGCTGAGTAATCAAAAGCATGATGATTGTTGTGCCATCCTTCTCCAAGTGCAAACAAACCCAACCACCTAAACGTACAATCGCAAAAAAATATTTAATATCCCTCATCATGAAGAAGAACGTTTAATAATATCCCAATTTCCATATTTATTCAAAATGTACCAATTGTTCCTTGACATATCACCAGTGTGATATACTTGTTTACCCCACAAGTGACCAGCTGAATTTACTAACAAAGTACTGTGGAAAACGCATACCATCCTTACCCCCTGCAATGTAAAAAGAAATTTATGTTAAATTTCAAAGAGACGGGTCGGCAATCCACTTTTAACGACACCGAGGCCTACACCTTGAATATTGGATTCATGTATGGTTCATGACTATTTAGTCTTTATGTCAATCAAATATTCCAATGGTTTGGTAAAAGCCACCAAGAAAACCTTAATATGGTTGGAACATTTATGGCCTTTTATTATTTTAAAAAATAAATAAATAAAGAAAGGAAGAAATCTCACCATCCCCCACACCAAGAAGGGAACTCCACCGGCGGCATATAGTAAACTTCCAAGTAGAACAATTGAATGCAGAAGATAAGTACGATGAAGAAACATATAGAAGGGTTGCCTTTTCAAATCTTCAACGTTCTTCAGTCCTCCATACTGTAAAAGTTTCCATTTAGAACTTGAACAAAATTATAGTGTAAGCAAATATATTTGTTCTAGAAAGAGAGAGAGTTGGATTTGGTATTTTTACTTTTCCAAACCGAGAGCCGCTATCGAGGATCCAACCCATGTGACTAAACCAAAATCCTCGACGAGGGCTATGAACATCCTTCTCAGTATCAGTAAACTGGTGATGATATCGGTGTGAGCTCACCCATTCTATTGGACTTCCCTGCAAAACCAAACAAGTAAAACACAAACCCGTACTTCTAATTTTTTGTTTTTGTTTTTTTATACAAGAGATAATGTACTTTAATCTAATCTAAAGTATAGGAAGGGAGATTCGAACTCGGGTACAAAGCAGGGATCACATCAGCTATAGCCAACATGTACTTCTCATGTATTTAGAATAATCAATCTACTGCTTATACATGTCAAATCAGATAAAAATAGCCAAAAAAATGAGAAAAAAAAATGTAGGAAAATTATGTTGCTCAACGTTAAAATTCACATACCTGAAGTGAGAGAACCCCGAAGTAAGCAAACAAGTACTCGAGCCATTTCGGAAGACGAAAACTCTTGTGAGCAAGATTTCTATGGAAAGACAAAGTCACTCCTAAACCCGTCACAAGATAGAGAGCACAGGCCACCCAAAACGCAGGCCACGTGAAATGAAACGGCGCTATCACACAAAGGCAATGCAGAATGAAAAACACAACTGCAGTGGCTATGTCTAGTGAATTCCATTTCCTTCCCCAAAATTCCAGGCAGGGCCTCATCACAATATTAACCAAAAGCCCCATCGATCCTCTTTCTAATATCTGCACTGCACAAGTTCTAAACTAGATGCAGAAGCTTTTTTATACCAACTATAAATAATGGACGTACGTGATATTAGAAAAAGTTGGTTGCTTGTTCCTTACAGTGAAGTAATATAATTAATACAGCTTCTTTTGTCAGGATAGGGTAGGTAACTGCTGAACCAAATTAATACCACAGTTTTGACCATTATTAGGAACTGTGTTGGTGGATTTGAAAAAGGATTTAACTAAACTATTTAAATGAATATGAGAAATTAGATGGATGAATTAGTGACACCATGTGTCGCGGTATTAGGATCATAATGAAAATTGTAACTTATCTTCTACTTTAAACCTCATACATTTCTCAATAATACTAGACACATAATATTTAGGACTAATGATGTTATGATACTTAGACCCAATAAGCAATTATTATATAATGTGTCACATTTCATTCACACAAAAAAAATTAGTACGTCGCGTTAATTAGTTTTTTTATTAAACAATTTTTGTCGATGAGATTTGAACTTAAGAGACCCTCCTCCAACAAAGTGAATACTAGTGTCACTAGACCAAGCACATTAGTTGGTAATAAAAAGTTAATATAATAGTTGGTGTTTCCTACTAATTTAATATACATTTTTAAGAAGTCCATAAATTTCTAGGAGTATTTAGTGATTATATATATAAAGAACACTACAAATGGGATAAATTTAATAACACTAAAAATGGTACCATTGCAATATTCTCAAAGAGATCTTTAAAAAGAGACTAGTTTTGAAAATATTTGAAAAAAAAATTATTAATTGATGTATTTTTCTATTGCATTGAACTATTGAACAACCATTATGGGTGTTCTTAACAACATAATGCATTAATTGCTGTATTTTTATATATATTTTTATTGGCATATTAGTTCTATGGTTAGCCTATTGCAATTGCAATAGAGGGTTCATCACATAGCACCCTCTATTGCAAGTGAAATTTTACTGTTTTAGTTCAATTTCATGCAATAAAATTCATTGATCCTAATCATTGCAGATGCTCTTATATGCTATTCCATCTTTTAAATTTTCTTCATTTCGAAATTTCATGTACTATCAAAGTTTCTCATCCAAACGCATTTTCAATAGCTGCCGTTGACTGGTTGTGTAGTCTCGGTGTGTCTTTGGCCTCTCTTTGGTCTTTGTTTATGAAAGTTCATCTTTACCAAAACAAGAAGTAAGAGATGAAAAATTGAAAAGAATATTTTCAACTAGATATTTTTCCAGGCAAGTAAAGCAGGAATTATCAACCAAAGAAAGTAAATGTCAATCATGCCATTTTGAAATTATTTAAAAATGTTATTTTACTGTCACCTACCTATATCAAACGAACTACTTGGAAAAAGAAATCTTATTAAATGCTAGACATAGTAAAAATCGAATGACCTGTTTTGGACAATGACCTAATAAGTACCACCACCACTACTACAAAAATTGAAATAGACGATGGGAAACCACCGTCATGTAAAAGGTTTTCCAACTGTCGTGAAATTGACTACCGTCTATTTGGGTTTCAAACTACGACGGCTTTTCACCGTCGTTGTTTATCTGTAAAGACAACGATTTTTAAAGAAAATCGTCGTTGTTTAGAGGTAAAGATCATTAATTATATGAGGAAAGATGACTGTTGTTAATAAAACCGTCGTTTATTGTATGTATAGATGACGGTTTTTTATGAAAACCGTCGTGGATTGTTTATAAAGACGACGGTTTTTTATTATAAAAAACTGTCATCTTTACATACAATAGACGACCCTTTTTTAAAAAAAGGTCATCTTTACCTATAATAGACGACACTTTTTTATAAAAACCGTTGTTAATTATCTGTAAAGACCATGATTTATTATACAAACGGTCGTCTAATAAGTTTCCAAACTGGTACATTTTAGTTCTTTTTGATTTCCTATGATGCTATACAACGATTTTAACTAGAAAACCAACCATAATGCTTTATTAATGAATATATACACAAATAGTTTCTTTCATAAAACTTGAAGATTCAATAATTATTACATAGTTAACCAATCTTTATTCTACAACAAACATAATTCCTAACAAGACCTAAGTACTCCTAATCCAAGCATTCCTCATCCAAACATACAAATGATGCACAACTGAAGTCTCCTCCATCATCCCTGTAAATAAATCAAAATGACAAAGAGAGAAAAAAAGCTAAGATTATAAACATAAAAAATTAGGTGGAAGAGAAATTTTACCATTGGTCCATATTTCCATAGAAAACTTGTAAAATGAGCATAAAAAAGACTATCGAGAACCTGCAAAAGGAAAAATATATAAATAAAATGATGGTGAAAAGAGAAGGTAACAAATTTTTAACAAAAAAAAACATACGACTCACATAGAAAACTTGCAAAAGAAAAAGTTATAAATCTGCAAGCTTCCTCATCATCTCCTGATAACCAAATCAGAAAATCTAAAAAGAAACCAAAAATATATAAAAATATGTAAACAAACCAGACAAATCAAGAGAGACAAAATATGAAATTAGGGAGACAAAGAACATACCAGAAACGCAAAGAGACTAATCCAGAATTCACTAGCAAGATATAGAAGGGTATTTTAGAGAGTTTCATGAGGGTGTTTTAGAGAGTGCAGGAGGGTTTCAAGGAGGGAGAGATAAGGTTTTCAGAGAGGGGGAAAATCTAAAAATTTGTCGAGCGCGAATTCACTTAAGTAGCTTTTTTTAGCGTGTTTTAAAAGACGACTCTTGTTAATGAGAGATAAGGTTTTCAAAGACGGATGAAAATTTGAAAATTTGTCGAGCGCGAATTCACTTAAGCGGCCATTTTTTTGCGTGTTTTAAAAGACGACGTTTTTTAAAAAAGATTATCATCTTTACATATAATAGACGACCCTTTTAAAAAAAAGGGTCATCTTTACATAAAATAGACGACCTTTTAAAAAAAAACCATCGTCTTTACTTCATAAAACAGTGGAAGCAGAAGGGACGTAGCGGGAATTTGCAGTTTTGTCGTCCGAGTCCATGATACCTTTCTGAAAAGGGAATGAAGCCAGGAATCAGACTCAGTGCTTTGCACTGACATATGATGGTTTTTGGCCATTTGAGGTCGTTTAGTCTTCCAAAAAACGCATTTAAAGAGTTGAAAGTAAAGACGACGGTTTTTTTTTAAAAGAGTCGTCTATTATAGGTAAAAAACCGTCGTCTTTACCTATAATAGACGACTCATTTAAAAAAAAACTGTCTTCTTTACTTTCAACTCTTTAAATGCGTTTTTGGAAGGCTAAACGACCTCAAATGGCCAAAAACCACCATATATCAGTGCAAAGCACTGTGTCTGATTCCTGGCTTCATTCCCTTTTTAGAAAGGTATCATAGACCTCAATCAGAGCTCGGACGACAAAACTGAAAATTCCCGCTACGTCCCTTCTGCTTCCACTGTTTTTATGCATCAAAACCAGATAACATCCCCATACTAGTTACATGCCTCTTGAAAACATTATTTGGTAGCCATTTATTGAATGTAACAGGCCCATACTAGTTGCATACATCTTTACATATAATAGACGACCCTTTTTCCAGAACAAATCGTCATCTTTACTTCATAATAGACGATCCTTTTTTAAACAAACCATCATCTTTACATATAATAGACGACCATTTTAAAAAAAAATCGTCATCTTTACATATAATAGACGACAGTTCTTTCAAAACAACCATATCTTTACCAAAAAAAGAACACTTGATTTTTAAAAGACAACGCTTGTCATACCTGCTGTCGTTGTTTTTTGGTCAGATTTTAACTCTGAAGAAAACCTTTTTAATAAGACGACGTTTTTTTTATTTGTGTGCGTCGTTATAAAAAAACAAATTCAACAGTACCTCCGTTTTTTAGTTGTTTAAGTCACTTATCCACGACGGTTTTTTGTTACCGTCGTCTTTTTAAATACAATGACGGTTTTTTCTTCGACCGTCGTCTTTTTCTGGTCGTCTTTTTCACTTTTTGTAGTAGTGCACCCAAGTTTTTGTTTTTGTTTTTTGTTTTTGGTGTCAAGAGCACTTTCATTCCAATCGAAAGAGAAGTACAATAGAGAGCAAGGCTACCAATAGTAGGGGTGGGTGCAGTTTGGTCTAGTTCGATTTTCACCTCACACCAAAATTAGAATCAGTATTATTCAACCAGTGCAGTTCAGTTCGGTTTTGGTAAAAAAATTTATAAAACCTTATTCCGGTGCGGTTTTTGATTTTTCAGGTTTCATACAAGATATTTTTATATATTTTTCAAATTAAAAAAAAAAACAAATTCCAACTAAACTTGTATTTTGTGGGTTTAAAAATTCACAAATGATCTAATTTCATGCAAAGAGAGATGATTGGGCCTAGAAAAGAAAGGTGCTTAAAAGTTGAATTTGGAGAAATATTAGTTATGGGATTAGAAATTTAGCATTGGAATTAAATAACTTTTTTTTAAATAAAAAAATGCAGCTTGTCTGGTCCGGTCCGGTGCGGTTTTGTAAAGTGTGAAATTGGCACTAGAATCGATTTAAATCGGTCCGATCCATTTCGTGCCTGTTTGTTGACTTTTTAGTCAACATGGTTTCATTTCCCTTTCTTCCATCCGGTGTGGCTTGGTGTTCTGATTTTTCGGTCTCGATACCCACCCATGACCAACAGCCACAGACAGACAACAACAAGGCTACCAACAGCAAGAGAAAAAAAGGAAGGCTACCGACAGCCACAACAGAAAAAAATCACAATTGTGATAACTTCTCCAGTTAGAAAAATGATTCATTTCTGGTGTGGGGGTGCACCATAAATTTCTGAGGTATGACAAATTTTTCATGGCCGTCACATTAGAGCTGGAGTGTAAACGTGTGAAAGTGCTACTTCTGGTTAGCTACTTGATCCCTTATTTCTTTGGTAGAGTCTCCATTAATGGTTTTATGTTAAAGATTAATCTCAGTCATTAAATTGCATGTCCATTTTTAATTTTTTCTTTTGGCTTTCCAACATCTTTCTGGCAATTATAGCACGTCTGAATTTATTTTTGGCCATCCTGTTTTTATTTTTATTACGGGTTCATTATTATTAATTTTTTTTGTTTTTGGGTACCAATGGAGTGTTTCGTTAAATTGACTTAGACCTTTTTTTTTCAAATAAGTGGTCTTGAACTTAAGTCTCCGTGGCACCTATGCGTGTGAATTTCCTCCTTTATTTTTTCTTGAGAATGACAATGATAATATATAGCGAAGATGTAAAATCCAAAGGTATGGATCTGATAAGGTCTTTTTATTTTTCGTTATCAAAGGGTTATCTGCTTATGGTTGAGTAGCTACACATATATTTATATGGTCGTCTTCATAACCCGTGAAGAAGCTTGGAAATTAAATACATACATTAATACCATGCAGGGCTGTCAGGACGGGCTGTCAGTGAGTAGTACCGCGATTTTTTTCCTCCTTCGAAAAGATGTGAAACGTTGGTTTAAAGTTTCATTTATTTATTTTCCTGAGTGAGTACAAGGTAGGTTCACAAAATAATGTGATGACACTATTTTATTTATTTATTTATTTATTTTTCAAGAAACAATCTTGTAGAACCAAAAGATACGGAAAGAGCACATGCCCAATTATATCATAAGGGTCCCGATACCTAGGCCTGGCCTACAAAGTGTACGGATTGGACCCTAAAAAAAATGGGGCTTCCTATTAAATCTTTTTGACCAAGAATATAGTAGCAAAAATGACATTTTATGTGTGTTATTGATACTTTATTCTGAAATGTAATGAGCATTTTTATTTATTTTCATATAGTGGGCATTTTTCACTTAAACTAACAAACCTAGAACGTAAGCTTGGATTTTATTTGTATTTTGTTCAAAATGAGTTAAAGTGTTGAACATAAAAAGGTCCAAACTTTTATTTACGCTCATGGCCTCCAAAATTAATGTACCGGCCCTACCAATACCAAACGGATTCAACATCCAATGATAAAGCAAAGCCAGAGCTCATCTATGGGCCACTGGATTGGCCTCTCTAAACAGAAAACTAATGGAAATAACACTCATGGTCTATAAAAGCTCCTCCTTGCAGTCTTCAATATAAATAATGAGAAAACCACCATTGTCTTTCTTTTTTTTTTTTTTTTTTTTTTTTTTTTCTTTCCCAAAGTTAGGAAGGGGAGGGGGTTTTCTCACACACATTGGTAAAGTGTCACCGGGTTTGAACCTGAGACCACTGATTTTCAAGTCAATGCCCTATTCATCGGGAGCTAGAGCGGAAAAATAACAACCAGACTATGAGTGCATTACACTTAGAAAACCGTTAAAGCGTATGGGTGGGTCACTCGAAACCTTAAAGGCCAACCGTTTTGGCCCTTTTTTTTTCTTTTTTTTTGAGCAAATATGTCCCATTTATGTATTCCTTCATGTGATGGTTATTTTGTTATAAGTTGATGATATTGTACTCACAGGGAACACTCGAGGTGTCTTCTATACAGTCTGATATACATCTCTCTCATAACATATGGATGATAGAGAGACTCATTATCATTATCTTAGACATAAGATTCAAAATGAATTGATACTTTTGTTAGCTTCTGAACTCAAAAGTGCAAGCATTAAAAAGATTGAAGAAGCTACGTATTTTTCTTTGATTTTTTATTGTACTCCAGATGGTAGCAACCAAGAACAAATGAGTTTTATAGTAACATGTGTGGATGTCCCTACTAATCCAAAAAAGGTTGACGAATTCTTTTTGTAATTTTTGATTGTGAATGATACAACAAGACAAGGACTTTATGAAGAGTTGCAGAAGGTGTTGTGAAAACTCAAGCTTGATATTGATAATGTGAGAGGACAAGGCTATGACAACGGATCAAATATGAGTATGAAATACCAAGGTGTCCAAAGAAAACTTTTGGATGTAAATCCTAGAGCATTGCACACACCTTGTGGTTGTCATAGTCTTAACTTAACACTTTGTGATATTGCAAACTTATGTGGAAAAGCAAAAGACTTTTTTGGAGTCATACAACATATTTATACATTATTTGCTAATTCTACAAAGTTGTGGAAGATATTGAAAGATAATGTTAAACACTTAACTCTAAAATCGTTGTCAGTTACATGTTGGGAAAGTCGTATTGAAAGTATAAGAGCAATAAAATTCCAAGCTCCAGATTTAAGAGAAGCTTTTGCACTTTATTTATTTATTAAAGGTCTAATAAAGAAAGAAATGATAGATTTCCTTTGCATGTGGTAGATAGGATTTTGTAAGAATTGTTACACAGGCTAATGGCCCTGAATTGACCATTGTTCCCCTGTTCGAAGGACATTATCTTTAATCATCCTCCCTTTGGGTTAGGGACTTTGGGAATAAGGGCAATATTGGTTTTGTTGAGTTCCTGTAGACAAATTCTTACTTCAGCTAGCAGAAAGTGACGGTGACTTCAAAATAAAAAGTTAAGCTAATTCTTTGGCAACGTATGAATTTGGAAATTTTGAGTTCTTATTGGGGATGGTGATTTGGTATGATATATTAGGTGTTGTCAATGTAGTTAGCAAAAACTTACAATATGAAGACATACTTATTGATGTTGCTATTGATAAAGTGAAAGGGTTGATTACTTTTTTTTTGAAAAGTACAGAGAAAATGGGTTTACAGAAGCTGTAATTTAGAGCATTAAATTGATTGATTGGATTGAAATGTACACCATTTACTCCTTGGCTGTAATTTAGAGCATTAGAGCATTACAATAATAGCAATAAAATTGGATTTCAGACCAAAAATGGATTATGTAACTAAGCAATTTTTGGAAATTTTAAAAACATAGAAAAAGAAATTGCCAAATTGGAAAATCGAAAAATTACCTTACTGGAAATGCCCAATTTCCGAATATACTTAAATCACAGAAAGATTGAAAATGACAAAATCTGAAGAACAACGAAAATATAGAAACGTGATACGGCCAAAAAACAAATACAAAGCACTGCATATAAAATTGGAAATTTGGGAAAATACCAAATTTGTATTACCAAACTGATGCACACAATCCAACAGTTCAGCAAATGTGATGGTCCGTGGAACAATTAAGCCTTTTGAGTCACCCCCCTTCGTATTTGCACATCTTCTTTGAGGTTACCCATTTTCCATTGTAGCAAACCAGAATAACAATTGTCTCCATTTCTGACCATGACAAAACAACATTTCATTACCACAGTACAACCACAATAACTAGGCAATAAGAAGGCAATACAACAACAATATAAAGGCAATATAATCACAATATAACAGCAATATAACAGCACATAACAACAATACGACTACAAAATAACATGAACGCAACAGCATCCACTACATCAAACGGAAAATCCCAAGTTTCCAGATTTCCAGATTCACATATCCAGATCAATCTAAATGCAACTGGTCAAACCCAGATGGATGAGCATGAAGATTCAAAAAACCTAACGAAAGCAATTAAACCCAAAACCAATTTAACAGAATCCCAAGAAATCAAACAAAATCTATTTCACATAATCCCACAGATATTAAGAAAATAACCATCAACCCTACCTTTTCAAGGTCGCCGATCCAGTAGAGCTTTAAGGTTGCAAGCACATGTTGAGAAGACATACCTAAAATACGGGGTCGAGGGAAGGGTTCGCGATTCAAAAGAGAGAGAGAGAGAGAGAGAGAGAGAGAGAGAGAGAGAGAGACATATAGCTGCGCCAGAGAGAGAAGAGAGATGAGATAGACCAAAATTTCTGAAAAAAGTGATATGTGTGCAATCAGTGAACAATAAAAATATATTTATATGTGATACTTTAAAATTTTAGGGGAGGAGTGGTATTTTCACAAAAAATTATAAAATGGGTGGCATTTTGAGCTATTTCCCAATATTTAACTTTATCAAATGAAAACATTTAAATTTTTATGAATTTGATTTTTGATTGTTACATGTTCATTGATGGTGACTTTTAGTTATAAAAAATTGTTTTACGACATTGAGTTATAGCAAATTTGTTATTTATAGTATTTTCATATTAGATTATATGAGGCTCCAGTTTAAGTTTCACACATGACCCTCAAAATCTCATAAATGACCCAGTCTCATATCAATACGGTTAATCTGTTGCAATGTAATTCTATGGTTGTTCCAAGTAAGAGTACACCTCTCAATTCCAAGACCCAACTTTCTCCCTTAGATAGTGATCTAGTATCAGACCCTACTGAGCACTGTCACCTTGTTGGTTCTCTTAAGTATCTGACAACACTTACCACACAGATATTGCCTTTGGGGTTCATCATGTCGCACAATTCATGAGTGTGCCTCGCACTTCTAACCTCGCTGCTGCTAATCGTATTTTGCGCTATCATTTTTCGATCCTCTTTTGGTCCTCTTGCACTTCATGCCTAGGCATTCTACTTCCTGTTATTGTATTTTTCTTGGTATGAATCTAATCCATAGGAGTGCGAAGAAACAACCATTTGCTTCTCGTTCTAGCGCTGAGTCTGAATACCATTCTCAAACTTTACACTCAATGTTTGTCAAAAACCAAAAAATTTTATACTCAAGGCGCTAGACTTGCAGCCTTATAATGATACTGTAATTCATCACTATCAATCCTTTTTTTTTGTACACCTAGTTGCTACATTTGGTTGAACTTAGGTTGTTTATGTACCATATGTTTTTACGAGCAATGGATGCCTAATTGACAACTTAATTGATTAATTATGATGTAACATTGGCAACACTACTGATGTACCTAAGTTTGTTTTTCTTCTCTGATTTTGTATTTTCCTTTGCAGATTTTGATTGCAATATAGTTTTGACGTAGTGATGTGAAAGGAATAGTTAGGATGTGTAATTTGGCCTTCAATATACGTAATGTGGTTTTCACCAAAGCCTACACCTAAAACATGTACAAATCCACAACTCAGAATTTCATCCAACAATTACTGCGACTGTTGTTCTAGTTCTTTGCTGTAACAATGTGTTTGTTTGTTTTGTTTCAAACCTGAAGCAGTGGAAAACAAGAGCTTCACCTGCTTCAAACCCGACAAAACATCACCTATCTTGGGATTATTCTTACCCCCCTCAACTCTCCAGCTACTATCAATGCACCACTTTGCAATTTCACCAAGCTTTACAAAACCCATTTTGCATGTTTCGTGGGGGATGGTCAACCTTCGGTCAACGCACTCCTGACTGCCAAGGAGCTCATTTATCTCTTCTAGCCTCCTAGAATTTTTATATGTTTCTCTGTCCACCAGAGGCTCACCTCTTAGAAGCTCAACTAACAGTAGCCCAAAGCTCCATATGTCTTCAGCCGTTTCTGATAGTTGCTCAGGATTAGCTCTGTTGCTGCTGCCGCAATAGTTTGCAGCCCCAAAACCTCCTAGTTTTGCATTGTAGAATTCATCAAGAAATATGTTTTCAGATGTTATGTTTCCATGATATACAGGTGGCTTCAAGTACATATGCAGCATTTGAATGGCAGAGCCGATTTGAAATGCTATTGATATCCTCTTATCCCAGTCCAGTGTTTCTCCTCTTTTCGTCAAGTTCAAGCTCAAATCTCCCTTACCCATGTACTCAAACACAAAATAGTGTCTTCCAAGTCCATCTTGAGAATGCCACAGAAATGAAATAATGTTTGGATGAGAAGAGGATTTGACCATAATCTCTTGTTGAAGTTCTGTTTCAGCAGTTATGTCTCTTAGAGATTTAATTGCTACTAGAACTCCATCAGTCGAAACTGCTCTATAAACCACAGCAGAAGGCCCCTCTCCGATTCGGTTTTCCACCCGAATAGCGTCTATGCTCATTAGCATAAGGCCCTCGTCTGAATCCGTTGCGTTTATGCGCTCTAGTTTCTTTCTAACTACAGCTAATGCCACAGCAAGAAAAGAAACACTGGCTGTTATAAGTGCTAAGACAACAATAAGGATGACAACGAAGACCTTCTTGTCATGATTCACAGGATGAGCGATGTGAAAGTTAGCTGACCAGCCTTCTCCTTGATCAGTCTGAGTGGTGAATGCAATAATAACCTCACCACTCAAGTTCAATTGTGGGAGATCAGAGCCTGTAAACAACCCGGAAAAGTTTGCTATCGGCTGCATTGTGCCATTATAAATCGCAAGAAAATCCAAACCTTTAGAGATGTTTATATGAGCGAAGGTTATAAAGACAGGAGTTCCAGGTTTTCCATGGAGAACCCATTGGCATTTCAGTCCCTCTACGTAGGGAAAGCTAGTAGATGCGACGTAGCCGCTATTTCCATCATGTTTGTATAAATCTTCCTTTCCATAGCAAAGTCCTAGGATTGTGCAGGAAACTATTAAAAACAACTTTGATACATTATATGTATAGTTAAAACAGTCATATTTGCTTGGGATAGCTTACCTGCAGAATAACTGAGCTCCCATCCTCTTGACTCAAAAGAAACTTGGTCACCAGTTCTGAACTCAATGTAAGCTTTTGAGCTCATCAACTTGAAATTCTTCTCATATCTTCCGTTGTTTGATTTCAACGTAGAACACTCTGCAGATTTTGATTTTGACTTGCAAATTAGCAGGTGATCATCACTATCTGTTGCAACTGAAAGGTAGTTGATGGTGAATCGGATAAACTTTGCTGTCGGGTAGTGGATTGCCCATCGACATTTTTGGTTTGGGGGATATGGCTGCAAGCCATTGGAGTGGTTTACTATAATTCCTCCCCTCAAGTATCCTTTTGGCTTCTTTAAGATAACCATTGCATTAGTTTCACAGGTTTCTGGAGGAAAAATAAGGGGAAAACAAACTTGATTATGTTAAAGAAAAAAAGAAAAAACACCGGAAGAAAGGCTCTCTAATTTGCAAAAAAAGAAAAGAAAGGAGAAAATCAACATGAACCTTTCAAAACTTTGCAGCGCGTATATGAAGATATTTTATGGTTGACTGTTATCATAGTCTTTACAAGTGAACAGAAAAAAAAGAGGGTCGTGCATATTGCAAAAGAAGATGGCATTTAGCTTTCTACTTCCCTGTTTGATTCTTATAATACCTGAGAGTTTCAAGGCGCAGTTCCTGGTTTTCTGGTCCCAAACATATGGCATGATGTATCGATAACCATTCAAACCAACCACATTGAAACTCATATTCTTTTCTGTATCCCTGAACAAAGGAGGATCACCATTATCCCTCCACAGTGGAGAGGCACAAGAATTACTAACTGTCATCCCACTGCCATCATTACTAACCCATCCACTTCCATCTTGGTTGGTAACCTCCTCAGCAATGTTGGCAAGCATATAACCCACCAAGCTATCAACCTTCTCATCACCATTTGGAGGCCCCAAGTAAGAATTTCCATGAAAAAGCATTGAACATTGATCAGCAGCATTTTGAGGGGTTCTTGCCCAAAGAATATTTACTTTCAACCCTGCAAAAACCTCAAGTTGAAACCTTCCACTACACATGTCCATCAGTTGCCTCTGCTCCTTGCTGTCTAAGAACATCACAGTGTAAGAAAACACAATATGGTAGATACTGTTATCATTTACTTCGAAAAGCCGATGACAGTTCAGGTTCCCATCAAAACCTTTGATGGAAGACTTGTTGAAAATTGATCTCCCAATGTAAACTACTTGGTCTAGGGTCATGTTGAGTTCAGGACCTGTATAGAAGCACTCAGCACCCAAATCCACTCTATCAGTGACAGGAACATTATTACTGTCTCCATACTGTCTAATAATCTCCCACCAGTTTCCCAATGTAGGAACCTCAGAATCCTTAACAAGATATTGAGATGAAGTTAGTGAAGTAACAGACTTTCTTATAGCTTCTCTATCAGATTCTTGCCAACCAGTACCAAACCATAGAATATTAACAGAGACTGGTTCTGTCATGAGTTTCCCTCCATGATAAGAAAGACCAAAAGAGCTTTCACCTGAAGAAAAACACTGAAACTGAGCAAGAAAGTACAGTGAAGTGCCTATTAGAATAAATCCAACCATTTGAAATTTTCGAAAAATATCGTAAATGTTAATGGTGTAATGGAATTATCATGGTAAGTATAGTGTGGGTTTCAGCCGGCATGTAAAGGTAAAAGGTCCTAAAAATTAAAGTAAAACAAAAGAAATAAAACAATGAGTTAGGAAAATGAGAGCAACCCAATGGCCGGCCAAATAAACTTTTGATGGTCTTTGAAAGGAACAGACATGATAAACTAAGAATGGCTGACGGAGTGGATGACAATTGACATGCATAAAAGACGGGTAAATGGTTCCATTAAGGGAAAACTAGTTAAAAATTCCTTGTTCTTTGTTTGTTTTCCAAGTAAACCACTGGCTTCCAATGCAGGCGAGCAGCACCCAAGTCCACTCTTCAGTAAAGGGTACATTGGTAATTTCTCACCAGTTTCCGAATGTGGAAAGATATTGGGAAATAGCTACCAAATCATACTAGAAGAGAAAATTGTAGGAATGCCTAATGCTGAGTTTAATGGGGGTTTACAGTGGGTTTGATCCATATTTACATCTGGATGCTAGAAATAGGATAGAATTTCACAGATGAATCAAAGATCCTCCTATTCTAAGATCCAAAAGAATATTGATGTCACAAGCCAACTCTTATTACGAGCCTTGTTACCATTGATGTCATATTTTTTAACAAATGTCACACATATACATATACATATACATATGTTTAACAATCAAACCAAAAATTGACCAAGAAAGCAAACAATCAAAACGAAACAAATAGAAATATGATTCCCCAGCTCTGTGAATCGAAGAGGTTTATAACCAAAAGCAGTTGTTCCAAGGTAGAGTTTTAATATCAAGGTTGTATCTTACAACAGCTGGAAGCAATTCAATTAAGAACGGAATTGAACGTGAAGAATAGAGGTTCAAAAGGGCCCTTTCTTAAATGAGCAAGCCCCAATGCCCATTACTCAACAGCTCCAATGGAGAACGAATACAAAATCTTTGATGTGGAAAGAGACATCAAGAATAACAACAGTAAATCTGATTTACATTTCATCTGGAAAGAAAGGCTGAACATGTGGGGACATATTCAATCGTTTCCTTCCCTCAACACAAATTCAACCACCTCAAGTGGCAATGCTAAAGGAGAGAATGGCGGGGACTCCCAACGTAGTGGCGGGGACTCTACCATGAATCATGGTATCAAATGAAAACTCTTAAGAATTTGGAAGGGAGCACAATGTAATAATGAATTGGTTCTCATCATCAATGTTTTTCAAGATCCAAGATGATCTTGTAACTCATCCAATTGCTCTTTCATAAGATTAGCTTCATGCATTTGCAGTGCACATAACTGTTTACTCATATATATACATACATACATACATACATATATATATATATATATATATATATATATAGGGTCAGGATCGGTGGACATGCATAAAACCACACTTTTTTACATACATCTTTAGCCCTTAGATCTATCCTAATCTAACGGTTCAGAATTCATTTAAGATGCGTTTAACTTTGCATTTATTACTTTATTGGCAACAAACACAAACTTCTAAAACTCCTCTCTCTCTCATTCTTTTTTTTCTTTTTTTTTCGATTATCTCTCTTTAATTTGATTTAATGTCTATTTCCCAACAATCTTATTCACTCTCTTCCTCTACGACTTCATAACCCATCTCCCTGTGCAGCTCTGTTCCTTCCGCAACTCCCTCTGTAATATTCTCTTAACTTGAAGCCATCATAGTTGATAAGATGCTTGGAAAATATCTTATTGCACCAATTAAGATAACTATAGTGAGAATCTCCCTTTACATGTTCAATGAAATCCAATAGGGGATATGATTTTGGGCTACAAGTTCCCGGATTTTCATGTTTATCTAAAGTTCAACTGTTATATTTTTGTAATCTAATCGCTAGCATTTATCCCATATTGGTGTTGAAGGAGAAATATTACTGTTGTTGTGATTTACAAGCTATCTATAAATCCCCCAATCTCTAGCATATATCCCAGACCAAGTTTAATTTGAGATCGTCCCACCCATCATGGAACCCATTAAAATAAGAATCCTTTGAGTTCAAATTGTTGAGAGAATTTACTTTACCATTTACTGTATCAAAATTTCTTCTCTCATCAGGTCTCTTGTTACAAATTACAATATGAGTTGGTTCAAATCGAATTCTGGTTGGATGGTATATAAAGTTGGAAGCCAAGCCATTGAATTGCCAAAACGACTCCATTTTTTATCAGGATTCAAGATATAGCTACCTTGTACTGGAAGGACCGTGTCCAAGTAAAACTTATTCATTGCGGCTCCTTGTGCTTTGATACATTTTTCGTGATCGTGCAAAAACTTCTTCAGCTACATTAAAATCTTCCTTAGGTAGTGTCTTTTTCTTTGATGAAGCTTCCTTGGGTAAAATCTTGTTTGTAATGTCATTAAGAGCTTTACGACTCCCAAAGCCCACTCCACCTTTCTTTGTAGCTGTTTTAGAACACTTGCTCTTCCCACCGGCATTAGGCTCTGCAAAACAAGTACGTGCTTCGTAAGAGAAATTGTTTTGTGCATAGTAACAGAAGGTAAAGCCAACGTGTAGGAAGATATGTACATATACATAGAGGGTTTCTATAGTCCGAATGTCCTGATTTTCCTAAATTAAGTACATCCTATTTCTGATCTATTAACCAATGATCCGAACCATAGTTTTTAGTTTCTCTTTCAAGCTATGTTGCACCGATATGGATACGGGTACGGCAATACGATACGATACGATACGATACGCCAATACGACAAATCTCTAAAAAATAGGATATGGGTACGGCACAGATACGGCGATTAAAATAATATAATTATAAAAATTATAAAAATATAAACATATATATGTTAAATTATATATATATATATATATATGTAAAATTAGCATTTTGGACTTTTTTTCTAGTTCCTTATGTTTTTCTAGGCCATATATGACTTGTTTCAGTTCTTGGGCTTGGCCCAAATGAATGCATCAGAATTAAAAAGGTATAAAACATTTTTTTTAACAATGGCCACCAAACATGCAACTAAAACGGTGCGTATTGTAATTAAGGCACCCAACATCATCTTCTTCACTAGTTAGTCGCCTCTTCTTCACACAGCAACTGTCTGCAACTGCAGATTTGCAGCAGCTGCAAGCGCAAGTAAGTTCTTTTCTTCTTCATTCTTCCTTCTTCCGCCTTCTTCTTCTTCTTCTCTTTGAGTTGCCGTCAAAGTTACCTATTGACGTATCGGGATAGTATCGCTAGCGTATCGTGACCGTATCAATGGAGCATCAGAGCCATATCGTAAAGTCAACATCCTAGAAAAGTCTACGATACGCCACATGGCGTATTGGATACGTATCGATGCTGTATCGGTGCCGTATCGGATATGAGCATACCCCAAAAATCCAGCGCATCGGTGCAACATAGCTTTCAAGGATTATCCATGCAAAAAATCAGTTGAATCCGAAATTGTTTAACCATTTGATTATCCACATTTTTGTTTCAGTTTTATCTAACAGCGTTTTTTAGGCAAATTTTAGATAACCAAACAACTTGGGATTTGGATGATTTTTTCAAGGATAAATACAGACGGTTCCTATTGTTGACATACGTGTTGGGTAGCCTTAGAAAGGATGCGTTCACTTTTCTTACAAAAAAGGGCATCCTTAACAAAGAAAATTATATATATGCACAAATCTGACAGTCAAAGGATAAATGTCAAAAGAAATTCTGCACCAATCGAACATATCATGAGTACATGCCAAGTGGTCCTGGGTCCCAAAAAAATTTCCAACTATTCTTTGAGCTTAAAAATGTTCACCTCAAAGGATGGCAATACAACATTAACAGAAGCATGAACGAATACCTTTATGTTGAATGTACAAGTTTTCATTTGGAATGATCAGCTGTTCACCGATGGCCCGCCTTGCCATTGGTTTTGCTTTATATTTTCTTCTATTCTGTGAAGACGCAAACTTGAACACCGAGTTCTGCAACATAACATTGTCAAAAGCAAATGTTCAACTCTAAATTAAAAAACGGAATATGGAAACAATGTTCCATGAGCAAGAAAGGGAGAGAGAGAAGACAACTTTCATGTAATCATTATCATTAACCTGAAGAAACCATTTTCTTTACATTCAAAACGGTATTGATGTTTGTTTGAAACAAGATATTTTTCAATTGTTCAAAAGTTTTACTCAACAGTTCATTAGGAAATAGTTTCTCAAGGCAGAAACAATTTTCCCACTGTTATGTCAATCAAGAAAACATTTTCTATTAAAAAATATTCAAACTATATCGAACAACCATAAAGTTTCCATAGATAACCCTTTTAAGAAACTTTCCCAACAAAAAGCTTTTTTTTATTTCAATAATTCGATGTTCAGTTGAAACAAATGGAAAATGAATACAATAAGAAAGGTAGACCTCCCAAAATGATATCTCCATAACGAATAAACTCAAACAGAACCAACAGCACAACGTAGCTAGTATGAGAAATCCAACTCACAATACCAATAAAATAAATAAAATAGCCAAGACATTTATTCAAAAATAACATCAAAGCCTGTCACATCTATTCAATTTCTTCAGTCATGAGATTCAATTCAAATCATTTGCATGAATGCAAACGATCAAATGGGTTCGAATGCAAATGATCAAACGGGTTCAATCTCTTTCATAATTTTTTGAAAAATCCCAAACATAAATGAGCTGAGACAGTTGAGAGAGTTAAGAGCGAGTTTCAAAGAGAGAGATTGAGATCATACCTTCAGTTGAGTCGAGAGATTCAGAGAGAGACAGAGGGACGACAAGAGAAAGAGAGAGAATTGAGTGAGAATCGGTGAGAGATTGAGGGTTTAGGGTGGCGTCGGATGTGATGGCAGTCGTCCAGCGACACAGGCGGGGACAATGAGAGAAGCATGGTGATGAGAGAGAGAAGTTGAAGATGAAAAATGAAAAGGACTCGAAGAGGAATAAAGTTAAAATTTTGTCGCCTGCTGGTTTAGGGTCATTCTCAAATTGGGCCCCAGGTATCAATTTTATCAATTGACGCCCTTACGTTTTCAACATTATCCAATTTCATCCTTCCGTTAAGTTGACTAGACGGTCAATATTTAAATGCTGACGTGGCACCCATGGGACCCACCCCACGAGTGGATTGACCATTCCGCTCATGTCAATTGAAGGGTTATTTTGGGTTTCGACAATTAAAATAAAAAAAATCGTGCCCAAATTGGGCACGCTTTGCAAGCTGGAGATCAAACAAAAATCCCCAAAATGTCGTTCGTCCTCAACCTTAGTTTAACCTCAATCATAAATCTCCATAGCTAAGAGCTCAGATCTACAATTCGAAGAAGTGAGAAGAAATTTCAAGGCTCCAGGCGCTCTGCATCTCTCGTACTGTAAGTTGCTTTAAATTTTTGCGATTTGGGTTATCTGTGGTGAATAGGTTAGAGGTTGTAAGAGTTATTGTGGTTTGAATGTTGTGTTTTATAATATGCGTGGAATAGTGGGAGAAGTATGAAAGATTTTGTCTAATATAGGTGGTCCTTCTGCAGATTTCGAATATAGGTGGTCCTTCAAGGTAAGCATGTGTTGACAATGTACGCCTTTAATAAGGTCAAAGTGTCTGCCTTTAATAAGGCAAAAGTGTTAGGTGGAAGGGTGTGAAAAGGGTTGTTTAATAAAAACTTAGCTTTTTCTAGAATGGTCCTAAACTGAAAATAATTGAAAACTGTGTTTTGGTTTTTGTGTAGTGTGTGAATACTGTGTTTTGTGTTGTGTGTTATGTTTTAACTGAAAATAACCCATGTTTGGAACATGTAATATGTAGGTGATCATGAATTGTTTTATATTCGAATGTACCATGGTGGTCAAATTTGTGGTAACTGTTATGCTTGTGGCAATGTAGCTTGGTTTGATTATTGTGACAAGGATAGAATGTCAATGACTTAGATAGACCATATGATAAAGGAGTTAGACTATGATGGGGTGATTAGTTATTGGTATCCCTACCTATAGAAATGGTGGCCTAACAAAGCTTAATGATGATCAAGATGTCATAGACATGCTTGTATTTGTACCAGAGACAAGGCTAATAGACATCTTCCTACATCATGAGGTTGATAGTAATGAGGATTGGTTTTATAGTCAATCAAGATCAAATCTGTTTGTTGATTTAGAAGTTGATATTGTGCCTAATAGAGGCGTTGTGATTGAGGAGCTTGATGGCAATTACGTTGTGATTGAGGAGCTTGATGGCAATTATGGGGCTATTGTTCCTGTTGGTGAGAAATGCAAACAATGGAGACAACAGGAAAAAAAATTTAAAAAATAAATAAAACAAGTGTTGTGATAAAAGAGTTTAATGAAGACCCAAATGGGGAACAAAGTGGTGGGGGTACACAAAAGGCAAGGGAATCTTGTGCAAGATGGGGTGTTTCTGAAAAAGGTAAAGAAAAAGCAGTAGAAAGGGAATCTTCTGCAGTGCAAACAGTAAAAGAAAAAGCAGTTGAGAGGGAATCTTATACCCTTGTAGACAAAGGGAAAAGTAAAGTCAATTCTGTTTTTGGGAAAAGGAGGGCAAGAGCTTTTGGTAAAAGGAGGTGCAAAAATGTAAAGAAAACATGTGATAAAGAAGACCAAAGGTCCAATACAGTAACTGAGGGACTAGTTGAGAATGAGGTTGTTGAAGCAATTGTAGAAAAGAGCAAGTTATTAAGATGTCATTCAATGAAGACAAGAAAAGCAAGGAAAAGGACCACAGTCTATGATGATGAGGAGTCAGCAAATAGTCTTGACTCTAATTTTGCAGACCCTAATTTCAATTGTGATGATTGTGATGATGATGTCGATTTTGATGAATGGGTGGACAAACATATTGAGTGGGTTGGCGATGGGGCAAAAGGAAAAGAGCCAGACTCTACAAATGCTAAGGTTGAATCTTGGGATTGGGATGCAGATGTCGAACTGGATTCAGAGGAGCATGATTTTGATAATGTGCATCATAAATATGACTCTGATGATGACACTCCAATGAAGGATAGATGGCCAGAGTTGAATCCGGCAACTGACATGGGGGATCCACAGTTTGAGGTTGGGATGAAGTTAAATGATTGTAACGTTTTTAGATCTGCTGTCAAAGAACAATTTATAAAGATGAATAGGGATGTTGTATTTATGAGAAGTGAGGCTTTCAAGATAAAAGCAATTTATGCAAATCTAGATTGTCCATAGGAGATATATGCTTCCAAAATACAGCATAAGAAGACCTTGTAGGTTAAGAAATATGAGGGTCAACACACTTGTCGTATTGTTTGGGAGAACCCCACTGTCAAGTCTAGTTGGCTAAGTGCCAAATATATGGAAACATTGAAGAGCAATCCAAGTTGGCCAGTTAGCTCATTCATGGAGACTGTGGAGAATGATTATAACACTGGAGTTTCTAGGCAACAAGTTTATAGGGCAAAAGAGAGGGCATTAAGGCAGATTAATGGAATATACACATAACAATACTCCAGAATTTGGGATTATTGTGAAGAGTTAAGGAAGACCAATCTAAGAACAACAACCAAAGTTCAATGTGATTTCAATGAACAATTGGGTCATCCAGTGTTTCAAAGGTTATATGTATGTCTAACTGCATGTAAAGCATGGTTTATTGCTGGATGCAGACCCATTATTGGATTGGATGGCTGCTTCTTGAAGGGTGTATATGGAGGGCAATTTTTAACAGCAATTGGTATATATGCTAATAATGAAAAATGGGTGATTGCGTATGCAGTGGTTGAGTCTGAGTGCAAGGACTCATGGGTTTGGTTTCTGGAATTGTTGGTAAAGGATGTAGAGATTGTTAATCAGTTTGGATACACTTTCATATCAGATAAGCAAAAAAGGTTATTACCAGCTTTTGAGCAAGTTGTTCCTAATAGTGAACACAGGTTTTTTGCAAGACATCTTTTCACCAACTTCATATTACAATTCAAAAGGAAAGCTTTGTCTGACAAATTCTGGGGAGCTGCAAAAGCAACAACTATTCCACACTTTGCAAGACAGATGGAAGAGCTAAAAAAACCTTGATAAGCTCATGATTGATTGACTAAACCCAAAAAACCTCATGTGCCACGTCAACATTTAACGATTGACCGTCTGGTCAACTTAACGGAATGATGAAATTGGATGATGTTAAAAACGTAAGGGCGTCAATTGATAAAATTGATACCTTGGGGCCCAATTTGAGAATGACCCTAAACCATCAGGGTATCTTTGGTCGTTAGCCCTAAAAAATAAATATTAAATATAGTGGTTGGATTCGGGTTTTCCACCTAGGTGGAATTCCACCTACATGATGCTAGAAGCTGCTTTGAAATTTAAAAAAGCTTTGGTAAAGGGAATACGCCACCAGTTGAGGAGGATTGGGCAAATGCTGTTGTCTTTGTCAAGTTTTTAAAAAGTTTTTATGACTTCACTTTGAGGTGTAGTGCCACTTTGCATGTCACATGTGTGGGAGCAATTTTCGTGTCACGAGAATCTTTGTCTAAGATTTCGTCTTCCTTTTCTATTCTCTTCCTCCCTGCAAAACAATACAGAGTAAAGGACTACACCTGGGGGGTCTTGGCCAAAGGCCCTGCGATGCCTAAATTAGTTCGAGTGTTTATAGGAAAACAATAGCTAACAAAAGGGTACGAAGATGTATGTATGGTGTGAACCAAGTGGTCGGAGCTGTGTGTGGTGGCCGGAGCCTTGTGTGAGAGAAAGAAAGAGTTATGGCGGCTAGGGTTTGTGAGGGAGGTTTTCTGCAGTATTTTGAGATAGGAGTTTAGACGTACCTTAACCCTTGGTGTAGCCATGTATTTATAGGAGCCACGGAGGCTAGGGTTTCGGAAGAATAATTTCACAGATGGAAAGGAATTATTATTCCCCAATTTGGAGAGATTGACGTAATTAGGGATTTGATTTAAATCAAATTCCTAATTAGGGTAAGAATCGAATAATTGTCAATTGAATCAAATAACTCCTAATTAGGCCAAATAATCCCCAAATGGAAGGAAATATTTGACCTAGGGTTTTGCTAAAATTCGGTTCCCACAAATGCCCCCCAGCTTCTGCATGGAGCGAGGTGGCATGTAGGAGATGTGGATTGACTGTCGAACTGGGTTTCCTTCTTGGATTTGGGCTCTTGCTCGGAGGAGGTTTTTGACTTGTTAATTTTCTGAACACCCAGTTGGAATGGGCTTGAGATTCCTTGTAAGTCAAGGAATTTTGATCCTTATAAATATAAAGCTCCTCCCCATTATTTTTCTCATCACAAATTTGTCCCCTTAACTTTGTCAGTGAGACAGAGAAAACTTTGGAGAACTGTTCCAGCTTGCTTGAGGGATTGATTTTCACCACACATCCAAGGTAATTCAACTTGGAATTTTTTTTTCTTTAGTTCTAACTTTTGGCAGCAAGGATGTGGACCAACCAAGTGTTTTTGCTATTGTCATGGCTTCATGGTTGAGCAGCGAGTCTGTGGGCAAGGGCTAGAGGCCTAACAGAAGCGGGAATGGAGCTGGCTAGGCCAGCATATGCTGAAGGCCGAGAGCATGATGAAATTAGGCTTGCGTTCACTAGGCTTGAAGAGAGAGCATGGAGACGCTGGGCCTCGTGCGTGACATGGGCTTGTGTTGGGCTCGCATACTAGAGTTGGGCCAGGAGGTACCCGTTGATGCGAAGCAAGGAGGGCCTCATGCGCTGCACTGGCCTCGGTCGGATTGTAAGTCCATGGCGGGCTGGAAAGCAGCAAAGGCCTAGGCACTGGGGTTGTGCAGGCCTGGGCACTGGTCCTTTACGGCTTGGGCTGGTCCAAGATGTTCAAAATATATATTTTTGTTGTTGCTGCCATCTTGTTTTTTTTTGGCTGCCTGCTCCTTTTTTTATTTTTTTTATTCTAACTTGCAAAATTTTTTTGTCTTGCAGTTGTCGATCATGTCTTCCAAAAATGGTAGCAAGTCACCAAGCTCTCAAGTTCCTTTGTATCTGTAGGGAGGCTCCCAAGTATACAAGAAGAGGTTCGTCGCTATCTGCACCATATTACGACTGAAGCTCAGTTCCAGAAGTGGAAGGCCACTTATGCTTCTGACATTCCTGAAGACGTGCATGTCAAGCTGGCGAAGCCTTTGATTAACGATGTGCCTTGCGTGGATGTGAATTATCCGGATGCTAGGATCATTACCTTCCGTCCCTTTTATTTTCCCTGGGCTTCACATTCCCTTTGGCAAAGATTTTCAAGGAGGTGTTTTGCGTCATAGGGTGTGCTCCGAGTCAGTGCACTCCGAACGTCTACCAGGCGATCATGTGTTTTGAGAATTCGAGTCGTTTCTTCAAGCTGGAGCTGACGGCGCAAGAGTTCTTCTACTTCTGCGAAGTGAGGCACTACGAGAAGTACGCTCAAGTTCGCATCTGCCATGCCAAGTTGTTCAACAATATCAATCAAGGAGATCAAGTATGGCACAACAATGTGTTGGAGGTCAGCGGACGGTGCGAAGGGAATGTTGGTAATGGTCCATTTGTTCCCATCACCTATTGCAACAATACGTCATTTCGTTGTTTTGATATGCTTTCTTTTTAGGGAGTTTCACTAAAACACCCAAATGGGGGTTGAAATTATAAAAAAACCCAAGCACTATTTAAACATATAAACACACCCAAAACCCATCATTACACACACTCAAAACTCATTTATAAACACACCCAAAAAGTTAACTTTGGGGTTGATTTTGGGTGTGCTTCTATGTTTAAATAGTGCTTGGGTTTTTTTTATAAATACATGTCTAGGATTGGGTTTATTTATAAATTTGTATTCTTTTTATTTGAACTTCTTGAAATATGGCTGACTAACTTCTATTTTCTACTTGCAGTGAATGACATATGCAAGAAGTTGGATCTTGGGGGCAAACATGGCTAAGGTTGGTCGAGCTCTAAATATCCCTAGAAGTTTCGCGAGTGGTGTTGGCTATTGAGCGAGTATCGGGAAGAAGTCGGTGGGCTGTCCCCTGCCTAAATGTTGAGAGATGAAAGCAGAATGGTCCAGACCCTGATGATCTACCTGCTGGACAAGAGGAGTGTAATGTTGGACCCCTATAGAAAAGGAAGCCTACGGTCAAGTCTTCAAGAGATGAAGCTGCTTCTTCGTGGGTGAAGAATGTGTCCGTTGAGGAAGAAGCCAAAGCTATCTTTTGTTAAGAAGACACAAGTAGGAGTTATCCCCCTGTCATCTGCCAGGGTTAAACATCTCATTGGTGCAGATAGCAGGAAGGTTGGCGGTATGAGCAACGCTCGGGATATTCTACTCAAGCCTCTTGTTAACAAGCTTGAAGACCATGACCTGCTTTGCGAAGTAGTCCGTGCACGATCTAGTTCACCCGATGAGAGGCAGAGAGATGCAAATATTCCTCTAAAGGTCATCTAGCTATTGAGTCACGGGCAATCACGTGTGGGGTTGATTCAGCTTCATTGACTCCTTTTGGAGGTGAGGTTGGTGGAGGCTAAGAAAGCGAGAGCGTCATTCGCACTAGCAAAGGGTTCTCATGCAGTGCTAGCGGCGAACCTCGAGGTGGGCAAGTTCAATCCTGTCGGAGATGCAAGCATATCTGATCTGCTCAAGATGAACTTTCTGTCAAGCATGTCCACTTGTTCTCAGCTGGTTAATCATATCCGTCAAGCCGGCGATCTTGATACCCTATTCGGAGCTCGTTTGTTGTTACCTCTTCTTCTACTCAGCTCAACAAGTTTGAGAAGAAGAATGCTGAACTGACTAGCAAGCTTTCTGCCAAGTAGACTCATTATGAGAGGAAGATGTCTGATTTAAGGGCGATGATATCTAAGCTGAAGAGTTCCCATGCCGAGAAGGATTCTGAGCTTAGCTCTTCTGCTGCTGACTCGGTTAGTAGAAAATATGCTTACTTTCTCTTGAGCACAAGAATGCTGACATCTTCTTTAACTATGACAAGCTTTTGGCTAGACTTCGCACCTACCACAAGTCTAATGAAAAATCCAAGTTCGAAGCCATCATAGATGCTTACAAGCTGGGTAACCTGCATTGCACAAATGGGACTACTCCCTTCTATGTAATTGAAGATGGAGACATCGAGACTTTCTGCCTTGACTTGTTCCCTGTGCAAAGTGAGTATCTTGCCCCCTTTAGGAAACCGATAGTGAATTGGATACCTTCCATAGCAAATTCATGGGGCACCCTGCGTTTCTCGAAGGATGCTACTTATGGGTAACTGTGTGGCTATACTGCCTCCCTTAGGAAACATATAGTGACCTTGTGTCTCCTTAAGGATGCTTCTTATGGGTTGCATGCCCCAAAAGACACTGTGCGACCATCCTGCTTCTATTAGGAAATATATAGGAACATGGATACCTCCCTTAGGAAATTCCCGGTGCACCTTGCATCTTCTAAAGGACGCTGCTTATGGGCAACTATGTAAAAATCTAACATCCCTTAGGAAATAGATAGTGACTTGTAAACCTTTCTTATGAAATTTCTGGCGCACCCTGCGTCTTCCTAAAGACGCTTCTTGTGGGTTGCACTCCCCAAAAAATGTTGTGTGACCATCCTGCTTCCCTCAGAAAACATATAAGAACCTAGATACCTCCTTTAGGAAATTCCTAGCGCACCTTGCATCTCCCGGAGAACGCTTCTGGTGTCGTCGCCTTGCGTCTCCTTTTGGACGCTCTTTATAGGCAACTGTATTTCATTTTTATTTTTATTTTTATTTTTTGAACATTCTAGAATGAGAAACTGAACTTGTATTAATGTTCATAAGATTACGTCGCTCTATTAAAGAACCTGGAATTTCCAACAATTGCTTCTCTTCTTTAGAAATGTGGAGGGCTCAGTCATCTGCTTGAAATTGAGCAGATAAGAGGAATCATCATAGGTAATATCTTTGAAGGTGGTAAGCATTCCATTGTCGTGGAATTTCCTTTTCATCAATGGTGTCAAGTGTATAGCTTCTTCTATCCCGGACCAACTGATCACGTAAGGGCCCTCCCAGTTGCGATTCAACTTCTTTAACCCTTGCCTTGACACAATGATGAAATTCTTTTTGAGGACAAGGTCGCCTAGTTGAAATTGTCTGACTTTGGCCATTTTGTCATGGTAAGACTTTAGCTGCTGTAGGTAGGAGGCAACTCGGACAATGGCTATCTCGCGTTCTCCTTCAAGTAAGTCGAGGTTAAGCTTCATCTGGTTGGAGTTCTGATCAACACTGCTCACCTCAAGAGAGAATGATCTTCGCTTGGTGGTATGATAAGCTCATAGTACCCAAATGAGCTCATCTACCCATTTCCCTTCGGCGCCTTCTAATCTCTTCTTTAGTCAACCCAATATGATTTTGTTGGATGCCTCAGCCTGACCATTGCCTTGGGGGTACCTCAGGGTAGACAGGTGTTGCTTGATCTTGTATTTTGAGAAGAATGCGATAATCTGCTTGCCAATGAATTGTAAGCTACTATCGGTATCCAGCGATTGCGGGCAGCCAAACCAATAGATGATGTTTCTCCACATAAATCGTTCCACGTCAGCTTCCTTGGTAGATGATAGAGCTTCGGCCTCAATCCATTTAGTAAAGTAGTCGATGACGACAATCATCGTGTCTTTCTTGGCAGGCGCTGGCGGTACGGGAACCACTAGATCAATAGCCTATTGCATGAATGGTCATGGACTGTTCTACAAATTGTAGACTTCAGCAAGCAAATTAGGAACCGGTTGGTATTGCTGACAGCGATCACATCTCTTGGCATATTCGGTAGAGTCATAGCCATGGTAGGCCAGAAATAGTGTATGTTTAGAGCCATTTGGGCGAGTAACCTGCCCCTAGAGTGGTTGCCACACTTGCCGTCGTGAATTTTGCAGTGGACCTCAAGTGTTTAAAAATACTTTATGCAGGTGAGATGGGCGCCAAAGTATGATATGCAAATGAGCTTGTCGTCTTACATGTAGTATCTCACTGCATTCTGCTGGACCTTCCTAGCTTCAGATTTGTTTGTTGGCAGATTTCCATTCACCAAGTAGTCGATGAGTTCTTCCCAAATGGGGTCTTCGTCAATCTGCATTGTGTCGATCGGCTCTATTTCGTCAATGCTTGGTCAGTTAAGCTGTTCGACCAGGATGGAGCGTCTGAATTAGATATCTAGCACTGATCCTAAGCTTGTCAATGCATGTGCATGCATGTTCTCTGCCCGTGGAACTTGTTGGATGGTGAAAGTAAGGAATTATTTTAAAAGTCCATGGACTTTGTCGAGATACTGGATCATTCTTGGATGTTTTGCCATGTACTCGCCTGAGACTTGATTCGTGATCAGCTAGGAGTCTGAGTAGATGGCCAATCTTTTGATTGACAGTTCTTTTGCTAGGCATAGTCCCGCGAGCAATGCCTAGTATTCTGCCATGTTGTTTGAAGCAGGAAAGCTTAGTGTGATGGCTTGTTCCAACAAAGTTCCGTCTGGGGTGATTATGACTACACATGCTGCCGCTCTCTTATAATTTGATGGTCCTTCTACGCGCAGCTACCACATGTTGTTTGGCAGGTTTGGATCGACAGGGGAGGCATCGTCTGCTCTCCAATTTTTCTTGTTTTTCGTGACCAACTTCTCTTCTTCGGCTATCAAAGTAAACTCTACAACAAAATTTGTTAAAGCTTATGCTTTAATAGCAGTCTTCGACCGGTAGAGGAGGTCGTATTAACTGAGTTCGATGACCCATTTCATGAGCCGCTGAAAGGCATCGGGGCTGTGAAGGATCAATCTCAAGGAGAATTCTATCATAACAATTATCCAATGAGCTTGATAGTAGGGCTTTAGTTTTCTTGCAGAAACTACAAGCGAAAAAATGAGTCTCTTCATTTTCAAATAGCGAGTTGCTGCCTCGAGAAGAGCTTTTGAAGTGTAGAATACCAGATGTTATGCCCCCAACTCTTCTCGGATTAGAGCTGAGTTGAAAGCTGAGTCAGACACCGCTAGGTAGATGAACAAGTCTTCGCCTGGTATCGATTTTGAGAGTAAGGGAGGCAAAGTCCACTTCTCCTGGTAGATGAACAAGCTCTGAAAGGCCACTTCGCACTTTTCGTCCCACTTGTCCTTTGCCCTTTCTTCAAGGCTTTGAAGAATGGTCTGCATTTGTCAATAGATTTCGAGATGAATCGGTTGAGAGCTGTTGCTCTACTTGTTAGACTTTGTATCTCCTTGGTTGTGGCAGGCGACTTCATATTGAGTATGGCTTTGATTTGATTTGGAAGTTCCTCAATTTCTCTTTGGGTCACCAAATATCCCAGGAATCAACCGGATAAGACTCCAAATATGCATTTGCTCGGGTTCAACTTCATGTTGTATTTTCGGAGTAGGCTGAATGCTTTGGCAAGGTTTTTGACGTGGTCTGCTCATTAGGGAGCTTTGACTAGCATGTCGTCTACGTAGACCTCCATAGTCTTGCCGATTTGCTTTTTGAAAATTTTGTTCACTAGCCTTTAGTAGGTTGCTCCGGTGTTCTTCAGCCCAAGGAGCATGACTTTGTAGCAGTATGTACCTCATTCAATCATGAAGGAGGTATTTTCTTTGTCGTCTTCATGCATCATGATTTGATTGTAGCCGGAGTAGGTGTCCATGAAGCTTAGCAGTTGATTGCTGGAAGTCATGCTCAGCGTAGCGTAGCGTCTTCTTGAGGGCACGACTTGCATTTGTCTTTGTTCCTGCTACTAAACTGGTCGCTTCTTTGACCTGCCTGCTTGATTGGCGGATCTTCCTACTTGGTAGACTCTTCGTGGCGATTCGATTGTCATCCTAGAGTGCGTAGAGTTCCGCAGTCGTGAAGACCTCTGCCAGAGTCTAGTTGGGAGTGATAGTCAGCTCGAAGTATAAGTCGTGCTCAGCTGGAAGACCTTTCTTGAAAGCAAAGGACAAGATTCAGTCATCGCATCTTACAATGTTGGTCTTTTTTGCTTTGAATGTTTTGATGTAATCTCGAAAAGATTCATTGGACTTCTTGTACAGATTGTACAGGTAGTCAGGGTTCTTGATCGTCCAGTAAGAATTGTATTTTTTAGTGAAGATGTAAGTTAACTCCTTGAAGCTACTGATCGACCCATATGATAAGGTGTGGAACAAGTCTTTGACCTAACCTTGAATGGATAGTCGACTGGCTCATAGTACGGCTTGCAGATGTCTGCGTTTCTTTGGCACGATCTCGTTTTCTCCCTTGCCCATTTATTTATGTCTGACTAGTCTGGGATCTCTCGAAATGCTCCCTGATATGCTCATGGATCCCTCTTTCCTCATCACGGGATCCAAGGTCAGGGCCTTGATTCAAGTTGATCTGCTTGAGTAGCTGGCCAATTAGATTGTTTTGGTCATCTACCCTTAGTGTGAGTTGATCGACTCATGAGTTAAGGCCCATTTAATTGCGTAGGTCTGGAAGAAAGGTGTGGATCGGGCCCAATGGCATATGGGCTAGGGCTCCATTAGATGTGCACACGGGTGCCTACGTCAAGTATGGTTGCAAAGGAGGGAACGTCCAAATTTTCTCCATAACGGCACCGTCGCTTGGTCCTTGCTGCTGCAAGGTGGAGAAGGCCATAGGGCCACGGTTTGGCACTGCAAAAAGAAGTGCAGGAATACCAGCCGCATGTATGGCCGTTCTAGCGGCCATTGGTCGCCATTCTAAGGCTTCTGGAGTCTACGGCAAGGTATGGGCAACCACGGGAGGTTGATGCGATGTGTCGGTAGCCATGGGAGGTTGTTGAAATGCATTGCAGCCGCCAGAGGATGCTGCAAAATAGGTACAGCCGCTGCCCCTTATGGTGGCAGCGACATTTAGGCCGTCTCGGAGTGCCCCATTATGGTGGTTTTGCTACTAGGGCGTTTGCTTCCAACCACGGTTGTTTGGAAGGCTTCGTTGGATTGAAAAATAGGATGAATGGATTCCTCTCACACGCGTTGAGTATAACTCGTGCTCTCAATGAAAGCACTAATTTTTGGGACCAATTTTCATCCCACGAGAATAGTCATTTAAGATTCCGTCTTCCTCTTCGATTCTCTTCCTCCCTGCCAAACACTCGGGGGTGTTGGCCAAAGGCCCTACGATGCCTAAGTTAGTTCGAGTGTTTGTAGGAAAACAATAGCTAACAAAAGGGTACGAAGATGTATGTATGGTGTGAACCGGGTGGCCAGAGCCATGTATGGTGGCTGGAGCCTTGTGTGAGAGAGAGAAAAAGTTATGGCAACTAGGGTTTGTGAGGGAGGTTTTCTGCAGTATTTTGAGACATAAGTTTAGATGTACCTTAACCCTTGGTGTAGCCATGCATTTATAGGAGCCTCGAAGGCTAGGGTTTCGGAAGAATAATTCCACATATTGGAAAGGAATTATTCTTCCCCAATTTGGAGAGATTGATGTAATTAGGGATTTCATTTAAATCAAATTCTTAATTAGGGTAAGAATCAAATAATTGCCAATTGAATTAAATAACTCCTAATGAGGCCAAATAATCCCCAAATTGAAGGAAATATTTGATCTAGGGTTTTGCTAAAATTCGTTTCCCACAACAACCCATACTACTTTCCATGACTTATTTGCAATTGATTATGAATTGGCAGAATTGAGTGTAGTAGGCAATGCTCTTCCATCTAACATGGCTCAAAATATGAAATTGAAATATGACAAGTATTGGGGATCACTTGATAGTGTGAACCAATTCTTGTTGATAGCTGTTGTTCTTGATCCTAGGTATAAATTGCACAATTTATCAATGCATATTGCTGATTTGTATGTGCAAAATAATGCTTATGTTGCCGAGAAGACAGTTGGTATGAGGGATCTTTTGTTTAAACTTTATAGGTTGTACAAGGCAAGTTTCGTTAGTATTCAAACTCAAAGTTTTAGTATTTCTACTACATCTTCAAGTATTGGCAGCAGCTTAGTGACTGATAGTTCTAGCTCCTTAAGCTTTGGAGGTGATAGGAAAAAGGCTATGAAGGAAAAGTGGAAAAAGAGACAAGAAGATAAAGAGGCAGTGGTTCTATCTCATGAGATAGATAGATATTTGTCATATGATGCAGAACAAGATATTGAACATTTTGATATTTTAAATTGGTGGAGGGTGAATGCTTGTAAATATCCAGTTTTAGCAACCATTGCAAGAGATGTGCTTGCAATTCCAGTCTCTACAGTTGCCTGAAAATCTACTTTAGCACGGGAGGGAGAACAATTAACTCATTTCGCAGTTCCTTGAGTCCTGCTATGGTTGAGACTTTAATTTGTACAAAAAATTGGTTGAAGTCCAATTCAATATCTTTAAAAGTTGAGCCCACCATTGAGGAGATGGAGTTTTATGAAACCATTGAGTCAGATATATATATTTTTCTCGATTAATTGCTTATAACGTGGGAGTTTTATTCTGCTAAAGCTAAATATATGATTATGTGTATTTCTTATATAGAAATGCGGAGATCAAATGCTAATGCGCCTGTGCACATTTTCATTGATTGATTCTCTATTGATACACAACCTTGTAGTTATGGTAATTTTCTTATTCATTTCTTATTTTGATAATCTTTTATCCTAAAATTTGTGTTGATTGAAACTGCTTTTATGTGCAGTATGGGGACATGCTGGAAACTGGGCAGCCTTTGATTAAATGGAAATTATAAACTTGTATTTTGGGCAGCCCTTCATTTTTTAGTTTTATCATCTTGTATTCATTTCTTATGAACTTCAGAATGTTTGTTTTAATGGAAATTGACAACTTAGATGCATGTTGGAAAATGGACAACCTTTGATTGAATGGAAATTATGAACTTGTATTTTGGGCAGTCTTTCATTTTTTAGTTTTATCATTTTGTATTCATTTCTTATGAACTTTAGAATGTTTGTTTTGATGGAAATTGTGAAATTAGATGCATTCTGAAAACTGGACAGCCTTTGATTAAATGGAATGTTGTTGTGTTAGCCTTTCATGGAATGATATAATGGCAAAATGTTAGCATTATAATGTAAGAGCAAGTTGAAAAATACATGGTTTTGTGTTAGGCACAAACTGGCTGAACCAATCCAAACCAAACTGATTATGAGTGGTTTGGATTGGTTCGGTTTTCATTATGGTTTTATGCTAATCTGAACCAAACCGGACTATTATTTTCTTATTGGTTCAACTATGGTTTGAGAGTAAAACCTAACCAATTCGGACCATGCCCACCGCTAGGTTCAGGGATGATTTTGTTGTTTTTTTTTTTATTCTTCTTTTTTTCTAAATAATTAATTTTTTTTTTTTTTTTTTTTTTTTTTTTTTTTTATTTATTTATGTTTTTAATTATTTCATCTGATTTTAATTTTTAATATTTAATTAATATTTTGGGAAAAATGGGGTAAAGTGAGACAAAATGAGTTTTAGTTGGTAAGGTGAGACTCAAATACGCTTTTTAGGGGTTATATCAAAAAACAAGCCTAAACTTTTTTAAATAAAATTCTATATTTTTTTTTAATCACCCAACTAGCCTACCGCACTGGCGGCAACCCAATCTTCTCATCGCTGGCCAAGGATTGATCCCCTCCTTTCTTTCTCACCCTCTTTTCTCTCTACTCCCAAAATGGCCAAAGTTATCTGGAACCTAACTTATAATTTGGGTTGGTGCAACGTTAATTCAACAGATATATTGTTTACATGAAGTATTTGTTTGATTATACGTCAAATTTTTATTTCCCCAAAATGATAAGTATTCTCAGACATTGTGATATAATTAACATTTGGTCTACAAAACTTGATGGCACAATGTAGATTGTTAATCATAATACATGTGTAAAAAGTAAAAACTAAGGAAACAACACTGCAATTGATGAATTCAAAACCAAATTGAAAGTAAATCTCAAAACAGTCAAAACCTTAAAAATCCAAAGTGTAAGTACTAAAAGACTCGTTAAACACCTATCAATGATCACCTTTTGTTGGTTGCTTCCATTCTTTCCCAGGTTGGCCACTGCAAAACATGATGAGCAAGCTATGAGGAGAAAAATAATTCATGATTAAGGGATTCTTGCAAGAACATGGGAAACTATAAAACTAAATAATTGAGATCACAGGCATCCATAAGCATATAGTAGAGCCAAACTTAAAAACTCAAACTTTAGAAAAAGATATTGTATAATAACGGAAAATTTTGAGGGAACCTAGACTAAAATTGCAACTGAAAATTTCAATACCCTCTGATTTTTTCAACTCAATTTTTCTACCATTTATGCCTGCCTCCACTCACTCAAATTCATTCTATGATGTACCCCATCAACCATACATGGCTTTAAAACTAATTAAATTAATTCCCATGAAGCGAAAAACCCAACAAAGCTCTCCCTAGCTAAGACAAGCCTTTAAGCTTATTGAACCAAAACTAAGACCCCCATTCACATAATTAACAATTCCAAGCCCCAAGAATACTTGTTGCTGAACAAAATGATACTTTATGGTGTTTTATGTGAAAGCCATGTTGGCAAAATACATATTAAGCACTTACATGCCATTGTCACTATGGGAACACATATTTCGTCTGCCAATAAGAAGATGACATGTGAAAAAGGAATATTCCTTCGGTCAACTAATTACCCTAATTCAATCCTATTTAATTAGAGAAATTATTTTTGATTTAATAGAGGAATATCTTCCTAAATCAAGGAACCAATTTCCACCAAATCTCTTGGATTAATTCCTATCATCTTTTTGGGGAAGAATAATCTTGACCAAATAAGGATTCTTCTCTCAAAACCCTAGCATACAAGGAGCTTATAAATACATGGCTACACAAGGCATTCAAGGTAATTCTTTTTGAATCCTAAAACCCTCTCTTGCCGCCACTCTCTCTCTCCTCTCTCCCACACAGCTCTGGCCACAACACACAGTTTCGGCCACTCGGCTCTCCCCATAAGAGAATAGGTGGTCAGGGTTCTTTTTATGTAGTCTCGGAGGGACTCATCATGCTTCTTGCATAGGTTGAACAGGTGGTCAAGGGTCTTCTTGATCATCCGATAAGAAGTGTACTCCTTGGTGATTATGAAAGTTAGTTCCTTGAAGCTGCTGATCAAACCATATGGCAGTGTATGAAACCAATCCTAGGCTGCTCCTTGTAAGGTCATTGCAAAAACCTTGCATATTAGCACGTGTTCGACATTGTAAAGAATCATAACACTTTTGAAGTGCTTTAGATGGCTCTCAGGATCGAAATTCCCTTTGAAGTGTGTGAAAGAAGGTGTTGAAAATTGCTTTCGTGGAGCCGTCTACTCGTTCTGGGTGGTGAATGGTAAGAAGTTCACTTGGTCCACCTCCTTGCGCAGAGCATCTTCAAAATCTCCTCCAATCTTCAAGTCTTGAAGTCGGTCATTTACTAGCTTCTCGACATCTTGTGTGTGCATGGCCTGCAATTCACATTGGTGTCCTCCATGATTCGAGTGTCATTGGTTTACCTCCTCGTTGTCTCTACGGAGCATATCTCCTCAACTGTCTTGCCTGCGGGGTATGTTAAAGGACTGAGCTTGCGAGGGAACCTCCGTAGCTTATCGTCGTGAGTTAGCTTCTTGGGACCGAGCAGGTGGGCGTCTTTCTTCTTGTACTTCATAGGGATGATTGTGAGGCTGATCTCCTTAGGGCCCTAGTCTCGCGTGAAGGCTTTATGGGCCCAGAAGAGCGTGAACATCGGATCGTGAGGCCAACCTCTTATGCACATTGATCCTCGGACTTAATCTCGATTGGAGACTCGATCTACTTTGAGCTAGGCTCACCGAAGCTTGCGACATGCCGACACGCTAAGTGATAAGCTCTTGTCATTCTCCTTATCTGCTTGCTCCTGCTCGACCTACATTGGACCTCTCGAACTGCCGATAAATGCGTTCGTCCATCCTTCTCTCTTCTCCTTGTGGTCCAAGGCCAAGGTCTTGAACCAAGTCAATCTGGTTGAGGAGCTATCCAACTAAGTTGTTTTGGTCATTCACTCTTTGAGTTAACTGGTCAACTCTAAGACTGAGGTCTGCTTGACTTCGTGGATCATGAAGAGAGAATTGTGTGGAGTCCAATTGCACATGGGCTAAGGTTTCGTTGGAGATGCATACGGGAGTGTATGTTGAGCATGATGGTAAAGAGGGAAACGAAAGCACTTGCTCCAAAACCAAGCCGTGACTTGTGGCGAAGACTAAATAGCCATGGTGGGAGGTCCCACTATGGACCATGAGGCCAAGCGGTGGAGCAATTGGTGCGGTGCTCTCAGGTATAGTGTCGGGAGGCAGAGCTGCGGCCTCGTCTGTGAGGTCGTGGGATGGATAGCTTGGGCCCGTCACGAATTGTGTCATGACAGAAGCCTTGGTTCTCTTGCGTTTTGCCTCCAAACATGGTTGTTTGGAAGGCTTTGGTTAAGCGATGAAAATGAGTAAATGAATTCCTTTGATTCAAAAGCACACGTGAGTATAACTCGTGCTCTTAATGAAAGCACCAAAATGTTTGTGCAAATTTCTCACGGGAGATTCGCATGTAGATTCTTCACCCTTCGAGCTTCCTTCTTTCTCTTCCTCGGTTCCTGCGAAACAAACAAGAGTAAATGACCACACCTAGAGGGTGTTGGCCAAAGGCCCTCTGATGCCTAAGTTAGTTCAATTGGATCTTTGAGAAAAGATGCGGCAATAGCTAAACTGGACAGAGTTTTCTCTCACGAGGAAATCCGAGTTGTCAGAGCCGTGTGTGGTGGCACTTAGCCATGTGGGAGAGATGAATAAGGGAGTGGCTAGCAGCTAGGGTGTGTTCGACGATTAGAGAGAGAGAGAGAGAGAGAGAGAGAGAGAGAGAGAGAGAGAGGTTTTTAGAGCTAGGTTTAGAATGACCTCATTTGTTGAATGTGGCTATGTATTTATATGGCTCTAGCCATCTAGGGCTTTTCAAAGAATAATTCCTATTTGGAAGGAAGATATCTTGTCTCCCTTAAATGGAGAGATTGATTCAATTAGGGATTTTGATTAGGATTAAATCCCTACCTGATGACAATATCCCCAAAATAAGATAATATCTCAAATTTGTGATATTATCTTTAAGGGAGTTTCACTAAAACACCCAAAATGGGGGTTGAAATTATAAAAAAACCCAAGCACTATTTAAACATATAAACACACCCAAAACCTATCATTACACACACTCAAAACCCATTTATAAACACACCCAAAAAGTTGACTTTGGAGTTGATTTTGGGTGTGTTTCTATGTTTAAATAGTGCTTGGGTTTTTTTATAAATACATGTCTAGGATTGGGTTTATTTATAAATTTGTATATCTTTAATTGGTGATTATATTCCCAAATAAAGATAATATCTCATATTTAAGATAATATCCCTATTTTTGGTCTCAATTAATTGGCCAAATAAATGGGTCCAATTAATGACCTAGATGATTTTCTTCTTGTCCACGTGGCGCCTTGTGATTGGAAACTGGAATATTTGCTCCCACACATATATGATTAGAACGTAACAACTGAAAAGTAAGTCATTTAACTTAATTTGATTAATCCATGAAGGATTTAAAAAACTCTACAATATTGTTTGTAACTAAACTACAACCTTGAAGCCAAATTGAGCAGATTTCAATTTGGCTGAGTGGTAAAGGAGGAGGAGAGAGAGGGTGGCACTGTGAGAGTGAAAGAGAGAGAGGGAGAGAGAGTTGGAGGAGAGAAAGAGTCGAGGGAATAAGGGGGGAAGAGACGAAAGATAAGAAAGAGAAGGAGAAAAATGAAAGAGATACAAATTTACAAAAATTCTCCTGCTCTTAACGGGTTAACGGGTATTCGCTAATTGACACAACATGATCCGTTATCAACACAACCCGATAACTCATACCTGAATACTGAAATTTTCGTATGAATTTGTGTCATGTTAACGGGCTGTGTACAATATCAACCACATCTACAACCATTAAGGAGTGAGGGTGGAACCAAGAATTTTTTAATGGGTGGTCTAGCTAAAGTTATTAGCTTAAAATATAACGATAATTTTTTTTGTACTAACAATTTCTATAGTTTTTCTAGAAATAAAAGTATACATTAAATCATATAAATCACGCTAGTTCTAAACACAAGAAAAAAATGGAATTAGAGCCATATTATTGACGAAAGGATGAATTTTATTTAGAAAAATGCTTATTTTATGGAGATACGTTAATGAAAAAGGATTAAAATTTATGTTTGGGACAAACTTTGACACCAAATACAATGTGAAAGATCTTTGACTATGCCTATTGGTGTGGTAGGATATGCAATTATATATATATTTTTATTTATTTTTGGTTTAAAATATTAGGCTATATATGTTTAATGATTTTTTCCCCAAAACCTTCCCTAGGCTATAGCCCAGAGTAACCCTTGGGCTAATTCTGCCCTTGATCAAGAGGTAAATAAATTGTCATTGTGGCATAAATGGCTTTAACTTATAGACGAGTTCAAATTCTCATGACACCTTGTGTGTATGAGAAACCTCGTTTTCTTATAGTTTTTAATTTTTTTTTTAATTTTTTTGTATCCCCTTGTAGTTTAGTACATCACTTATATTATTGAAAAAGAGGATAAAAAAACTCGGAGGGAAAATACTTGAGCACCAAAACTTTACCCAGAGGCCCAATACCTCCTCTCTCTGTAGAGTCTCGGGTCCATGTCCAGTCCAGTGAGCGACAGAAAAAGCGGCGCCTAGGAGCAGAGTTAGAGTGGAAGAAGAGGAAAGAAAATTTCTATAGCGGATGCTGCAAATGGAAGGAGAAGGAGAAGAAGAGGACATAGTTTGCTTAGATGAATCTTTCTTCATCGATGACAAGTAAGAGGAAGATACAGTCGTTTTAAGTTTTGTGGTTATTTCCTTTTTTATTTCTGTACAATTTTTGTGATTTTGTTTGTGAAAATAATAATAATATTATTGTTAAAATATAAAAAGCTTGATAATTCAATTCGCAATGGTTAATCAATGGTGCAGTTACCAGCTGACCACTTTCACATTTGGGTCTCAAGTTATTGAGCTGCTTTGCCTCCAGTCTGCTTCAAGTAAGTTTGTTCTATGTTTAGTTTTCCATTTTAACTGAAAATAATGAAAGCATGAACCCATATAAGTCAATTGCACATGAGTATAAGTGGATTCTCTCTCTCTCTCTCTCTCTCTCTCTCTCTCTCTCTCTCTCTAATGTTTCAATTATAATTTTTTGCTTCCATTTTGATTGTGACCCAGCAACTCAAACAATTTTCTGTCATACAATTTTTAGATTGAAACTGAAGTTTTGGCATATTGCAGCCAACTTACCCATCAAACAATGGTCTTCTGAAAATGCGACACTGTATTGCTTGTGTTGTGCACGTCTTAAAGAAACCAGGACAGTTCAGAAACCATGATTTTTTTTAGTGCTGCTATTTCCATCCACATGTCCTATTTCCCCACCCACCTTATCTTAAAAAAATATAAGACAAATTTACCCCTTTGTAAAATTACTAAGTACTTAGGGAAAAAACCTCAACTCAGGTAACCGACCTATTCTACTGTTTAACAAAAAAATAAAAAAAGCGTATGACTCAGTTGCTCAAGATTCCATATTTATAAGGTGATTCGAGACAAAGAGGTCAGGTGTTAATGTTTAGCTTTCTAGCATATGACGGCACATCGATGATGAAGAAATTTTAATGAAACATAAAGAACTTAGTTCAAGGAAAATTTAAATTCTACCATCTCAGAATGTACTTGTGCACTACATTAGACCATCTAGACTCAAATGTAGCTTTATCAACTTCCTGTAGAACAATTTGATGTTGGCCTCCTTGAAAACAACACGTGGATGTTTGGATAAACTGTGCAACATCTTGTGCATAAACAAGACTAAACATTAACACGTTTTTTTTTCCTTCTTGTATATATATCTAGAATATTTGAAGAAGCTACAGGGTAGAGAATAAAAAGCTAAAAGATCCAGAAAATCAAAATATTAGACTAAAACATTTATCCGGTCCATCAAACACAACTTGATCCTCTCCATATCTCAATTACTAATAATTAGCAAAGAGAATTTGCTTGAATTGATAATTAAAGGGTATTTTAGGAATAATGGTGGGTGGAAAGATAGGATCGTGTTTTTTCAAATTTACATGGTGGGTCTGAAGATAAGGTGGGTGGGGAAATGGGACGGGGGGTGGAAATAGCAGCATTCTTTTTTTCTTTTTTTGGTTAGTTATATAGATTTACAATATGAACCGTTCATGTAATTAGTGCACTCTTATATATTACCCTTTATTATTCTTGCAACTGAACTTTACACAGCTGAAAAAACCTTAACTAATAAGGGTTATGAATCGTTCTCTATTGGATCCTCAAAACTTGAGAAGAGTCTAATCTGAATGAAGCTATTACTTTAAACTTTGTTTACAGCTCAACGGTGGAAGGTTTAGTAATCACCAAACCTGGCATAACTGACTGGCCCCTGTAAGAGTTCACCATCACCTACTTAGTATCTCATACTCTAATTAAGCATCAAAATTAAATAAAATCTTGATTGCTAGGTGAAAAGAAAATTTGCATTGTATGGAGATAAATGTTATTAACTACAAATTTTCCTAACAAACAATAGTAGTTTCAACTTGAGCACGTATTTTATTTCTGCCTGCAGAAAGTTTGAATGCGTTATTCACCATGTAACTTCTGTGTACGTTAATCAGCTGCTGTTACTATTCATTTGGATGCATAAGTATTTGCTGCTGCCATTTCTCACTGAAGAAAATAAATTGAAGGGTAGTCGATCTTGTTGACAGCTTAGTGCAGTATAATAGAATTTTCTAAGGTGTCAACGAGTATCTTTCTTCAGTTCTTATTTCTTAGTTTTCTGAAAATTTAAAGCGGAAATTTGAAGTAATTCCTTCAGTCATACATTCGAGGTTCTGTGATACATGATGCATGCTTTAAATATGCCACGAACATGAAATTTATCTTGTGAAGCATGTCTTTCCCATATCTTTTTCTATTGTTCAAATAATATGGGCATCATATTAAATTGCAAACTACTTGTGATTTCCTTTGGTTATTTGTTTATTTGTTTATTTATTTAGTCTTCCAGGTTGTAGTTCTAACTATTCTTGAAACAGCTGATTTTGATCTGACTAATAATATGGGCATCATATTAAATTGCAAACTACTTGTGATTTCCTTTGGTTATTTGTTTATTTGTTTATTTATTTAGTCTTCCAGGTTGTAGTTCTAACTATTCTTGAAACAGCTGATTTTGATCTGACTGGGCAACTGGTTTGGCCTGGGGCAATGCTGTTGAATGATTACCTTTCAAAGAATGCAGAGCTTCTGCAAGGATGCACTGTTCTGGAATTAGGCTCTGGGGTTGGTATGTACTCTCTAAGAATTTCCTTCCTTTTCCCTATAGGTAATCTTTTACTTCAACATTAAAAATGCATGAGATGAGTAGAGGCTGAAAGTACTGATTACTAACAAAGAAAAATACATAGCTCAGATTATGTTGAGTGACTTAGGAAAATAAGAGGTCAAACAAAAAGCACCTGGTACTTGAGGGTGCTGGAGCAAGGTTAATATGTGGAATGCATGCGCACAATTTAGTTTCAGTTGATTCATCTGGCTTTGTAATTGTATTTAGCTTAACTCAGTGTGTGCATGTCTCTGTGCGTGTGCGTGTGTGCGTCTGCATGTGTGTGTGTGTGCGCATTTGCGTGTGTCTGCGTGTTTGTGTGTCTGCATGTCTGTGCACGTTTGGGCGCTTGTAGAGAGGGCATCACACTCCTACTTAACTTGAGGGAAAAAAATCATATGTAAGGTAACATTGGAATAGTGAATAATTTGTCAATGTGTTTTAAGTGAAAATTACTGAAGACTATTGACAAAATATTGATAGGTTTGAAATGTTATTGATAGACTATTGACATCTTATTGAAAAGTTATGAAACATGTGTTTTTTTTCCGTTAGTTAAGAAAAAACAGACGACCTCTATGTGTTTGTGTGTGTATATGGTGTGTGATTTTGAGGCTGGTTCTGTAGCTTGATTTTTCTAATTTGCAGGTATTACTGGAATACTTTGCAGCAGATTTTGTAGCAAAGTTGTATTAACAGATCATAATGAGGAAGTTCTCAAGGCAAGGTCATGGTATTAAAATGTAATGCCAGGAGATTTGATAAGTCATCTATAGTCTCCTAGTTATTTGACTGTTTTATGTTTTGTCTCAGATCCTGAAGAAAAATATAGAGCTGCATGCATCTTCTGAGAACTCTAAATGCTGTTCTGGTGAGAGAAAAATCTGAAAATAGAGGATGTGTAGTGAACTTCGTTGATAATTTATTTTAATCATGTATATGCAGGATTAGTAGCTGAGAAACTAGAATGGGGAAATTCTGAGCAGATCGGCCACATTTTACAAACGTATTCAGATGGAATTGATTTGATTCTTGGAGCTGACATATATATCCACAATAGTTATTTTTGCCTTTAAGTTAAGCAACATGAATATATTAATTGCTGGTATAGTAAGAGTGCACCTGCATTTGAAGGACCTTGTTTTTTCTTTTTCTTTTTGGCACATGTTTGCACCTTTTCGGTTTGATAGTCCATGTTCTATAGTTAGACCATACATTGACATGATAGAGCCCAAAACTGATGCATTTAATATCACGTTTCTGTAGCCTCTGTTTTCACCTCTTAATTGATTGTCGTTTTGTTATCTGTTCACGGTTCGGTTATAGGCCCATGGTCAAACACTCATAGATGAGGAGGTGCTGCATTTGCATTACGTAATCTTGGGTAAAGTTAGCTTTTCATGTATGTAGTTTGTTAAAGAAAGTTTAGAGAGAATGAGAGAGAGAAGCGGAACATAGATAGAGAACTTTGTAAGTTTTTTTATAAAAAATAGCCGAAAGTGATGCCACTTCTGGCCTTTGCTCATATGTCCAGTATGTGACCTGCTTTCCATCAGCATCACATGGACCGGAGGTTGAGACAAACACAAAACTGCAAGGTTGACATTGTTCAAGTTAGAAATGCATGGATCAAATTGAAACAATTAACAAATAACATGGGTGAATTTCATTGAACTTTTCCCTATAATATTTCTTTTATATGAAATAAGTAGACATACATTGCATCCCACCATTGAATTCCCCTTTTTCGAGCATGTTTGAAAAAGAAAAGAAAAAGCCCTTGACAATGCATACGTTTTCAACAGTCAAGCATTTGTTTGCTTTTCGATACTGTGGAAAAACTTCTTCGAAATAGAAAGGAAGGGCAGTGCAAATTCATACTAGCCTACGTATCCCGAACTAAGATGTAAGACACAACTTGTTCTTACTTTCTATTTTCTTCACATTTTTCGGAAAGGACTTTATTGAATATAATTCCTATAGCAACAGTTATATGATTGTATAACTTAAATAACTGTTGCTGTAGTGTGATTAATCATTCTTACCCTTGCACAGTGTAGATACCATTTCCTGCATCCATAGCTAATGATTCAAAAGTATTTTATTCTGGAAAGTTCTTGTTTAATTTAGTGCTGAATGTAAGTGAATCAATACCACTGGTAATCTTAAATTGATAATTTTCAAAGAGGAAATTGTGTTGGATTAGTGTTGTATGTGTTGACGAAGCGGTGAGCTGGGAATGGCATAAGATCCCTTTATCAGTTAATTTTTTTAGTCATAATCCCGTCATCAGGCTATAAAAACCCAGATTTTTTGGCGCTTCTACCTCTTGCTTGCATATTGCAAAATATGTTATGGTTTTGCTTTTGGTGCTTATGTCCTATATATTCTATACCCATTAGAGTCGGAATAAAAGCCATAAATCTTCAGCATTTCATCATTTTAATGTGCCTTACACCCATTTGTTACTCCTCTTAACAAATTCACCTAGAATTCAAGCTTTGGTGTAGTTCAAAATTTTATCATGTGAAGAAGTTTCATTACTGCTTTGATATCAGGACTTAATTTTTCAGCTTGCTAGAGTTCCCTGTGTATAGTGTTCCTTTTAATTATTGTTGTTATAATTCCCTTCCCTCTCTTATGCAATTGCATTTTTCTCCCCCTGTAGCATGGATTCGCTGGTCATCAGTGAGGCTGTGCGGTGTGGGATGCAGATAAATGAATTAGTTGGGACTCGATCTGTCGTGGGAAATCACAAAGGAGTCATCTTTGAGGTGACCCTTAAAAAACAGGATGAGTAACTACTGCGTTCACATTTTATCGTCAACACAAATAGAAAGAGAGATTCAGGTGTTCTTTTCTTTTTATGTTGAACCAGAAATGGATAGTTTTCATTCTGTATTTTGCTTCTTTGAGAGGTTACTGTAGGTCTGGATTTTGCATTTTCAGTTTCCTTTAGTATAAAACTTCCCTTCCAATAGGGTCGGATGGGGTTTGCAGTTCAATATCTCTCTACCATGAATCCCAACTTTGAATGTACCAATATCATGTGAAAATAGATTTTAAGATAACTGGGATACACAATTTGTTAATGATTTGAACTGAGGTTTAATTAGAGGGAAGTAACTGCTGTGGTAAACTCCATATGGCCTGTGGTACCTTAATCCAGTTGATGATTTTTGAAAAGTCATAATTTTGTTTTGTAGTGTGCATTTCTTTGACATATTTTTATCCTTTGGGTTTTTGTTATCTGTTAATTGCAAAGGTCGTTGTGCACAGATTTAAAGTTATAGTTTAGTATATGTTTGACTTTTCCTTTGATGATATCACACTGTCACTGATCATTGAAAACTCTAATGGCTAGGGAAATTGCTTGGCTAGCAAATATCCTTCATGTTCAGAGCTTTAGAGTTTTGACTATTGTACATTTTGTCATTGTCTTGGTCCTCTCCTTGGTTGCTGAAGCGTTTGCAGTTGGAAAGGGGTATACAAGATTGGCTCAGATGAATCGTTTTAGGCTCAAAGTTGTAGAATTTGATTCTATTGATCTCATTTTGTCCCATTCGTGCGACGACCGGGAAATCTCTCCCCTTGTGAAAATATGGAGCCGTGGTTTAAGCTGGTGTTGGACCACACCAGCTGGCTGGCTAACGAAGCTGCCGATTTTATTGTTTCTTTAGCTCGACTGGGTTGTGTGAAGTGTGGAACTTTAGTGGTTTCAATATTTACTGCCTCTACATGCATCCATTTTGTACACACGCAATTGCTCTACATAGCTTTTGTACTCGAATTTATCTTTGAACAGTCAGGCAGAGGGAACCTTTCTTATGGCTCACACTTGACGATGACAGTGGAAGTTGCAAAGTACAAGCAAAAGTGATTGTTTAGGGGTATTTCGTATTCTGCGAGTGGGTTCAATTCAATCCATGGTCTGACTTCTAACAAGCCCGTTGAAGTAGTCACGGTCTTGGAAAGGTGGAAGGTAAAAGGTTGGCTTTGTTAGCTAAATGACTTCATGTGTAACTAAAACAAGTTGGTTAGGACGGATGTGTTACTCGCTTTGCACTCAAGTTTGAATTCCCCTCCCTTTAGTTTAGATTAGATTAAATTAGAATATCGCTTATATATAAAAAATAAAAAAAATTTGTTTTAGGATTTTTTTGCTGAAGTTAGGAAGGGGGGAGGGAGATTTTTTCACATATATTGTCAATGTATCATGGGGATGTTAACTTAAGAGTACTAATTTACAAGTAAATGTCATTTTCCACCGTGTTACTTTTACTTCCTCCATAATACACCGCACTCAACTCAAATTGTGTATATTTGTTGGATCATCTGTTTAAAAGGATAGGTATCTGCGTCATTCCGCAAAGTCTCTCTCTACGTTTGAGTTTGGGCTCTCGTCTTGTAAGGTTTGAGAGAGATGTATGCTGTGGGTTCAGGAGTAAAAGCAAGTCTGAAATCCTACGAAGCTTCTTTCTTTATCTATATCTCTTTTTATTTTTTATTTTTTTTGTTTCTATCTTGGAATCTAAAGAGAAGGCTTTGTGGATGTTGGTTTGGCTTGAACCATATAGAGCCCTCAGTTTTGATTTCTCCCATGGTTTTAACACATAGGTTTGTATGTAGTTTTTAATACCAAATTGAAGTTTGATGATATAAGATGTGTAGAAAAATAAAGATATATTTAGTCATACACCCATTCTTAGCACTAATGATATAAATAAACTTAAAAAAATACCCAAAAAATGACAGTTGGCCCTATTAAATTTAATTTTGATTACTAAATTACTTTGATGCCCTATTGAGTGTTCTGATATTTTTTTTATGAGGTTTTAGAGTTGGATTTGTTTTAAGAAATTGATGGCGGTTTCGTAATTTATAAAAAGTTAAACACCTCTTTGTTATATTGTAAATGGACTTTGGGTACTTAAAGGATATTTTTATAATTTAAGCCCTAGTATTGAGTATAATAAAGAATCCCCCAAAAATAAAAGGGTTTTGTATGAGGCACTCCTCAACCAAACACTCGTAGTTTCATTACAAAGAGTTTTGAAAATTGCAATTTTACAGTTCAAAAAAAAATTTCGTTTGCATGGGGGCAAGGGAAACAGACAACTATATCTAGGTCTGTTTATACTTGTCCAGCCATCATGAAAATGAACCAACAGGCTCTCAGGAAGATGCGCTAGCACATTATAACTTAATTAACAGTCAAGGCCGAACTTAGCCAAACTATCAGCAGCTTAAGTTTTTCTTTATGCACATAAATTAAGTCACTACTCCAGCTCCTATGGAAAAAACTTCTACATTCATAAACAAGTCACAGTGCATCTGAACAAAGTGATAACTAAAGCAGGATCTACCTTAGACCAATTTACAAGAACCTTGGTTAGCCATGAAGATGAAGCCAATAATTCAACTGCCATTGCAATCTTTTGATCTACAAAACTTGGCTCTAACCAAGCCATTGTGACCTATCCTGAAATCATCAATGTCGAGTTTGAACAAACCTTTGAGGGGATCCCAAGAAGAAGAGCGTGAATGGGTTTAAAATAAAGGTTAAAAGTTCCCTAGACCCATGTATACAGTCTAGGTATTTAAAATAAAGGTTAAAAGTTCCCTAGACCCATGTAACATTAAACCTAATAAATGGTCACGCCAATTTTCTGAATCTAAGACAAATCCTGATGCTAAAGAAGAGTGAGTCTTTCAAGCTGCTGGATTGATCATTCCTCACCTTGGCTTACAACACATCTTTCATATTCTTCAAAACAGACGCCCAAAAGAAACTAAAACAAGCTATGGAGATAAAGTAGGGTGCTATGGCAATCTGCCAATCTGGGGAACCAATACCTCTGGGTTGCATGATAGGTCTGACTTTATCTTTAGCCCTTTTCCATATGCAGCAATGAGAAGTGCCTCAGCCCTCCCTAAAATATCAAGAAAAATCAGGAGAATGCTAAAAGTCAATGGAGCTAGGATTTTATGATATTTGAACTTTTTAAAAATATTTCTCACTTAAGCAATATATTTAAGGGGAGTTTGTGATTGAAAGAAATAAAAAATTCAAATTCTGGTTTTCCACAACATTGGAAGGTTAGGTTTAACTCTCTTACAACAGAAACATAGGGCCAAGGTTTAGAAGAAAAAGATAGAAAGAAGAAAGTATCATATGATTAGAAGGTTAACCTTGATGGAACTCACCTGTCCAATTTTAAATGGCTTACAAAACTTCAAAATAATATGTGATCCATAGTTTCTCAATTTAGATTATTTTTTATTATTGTTTAATGGCATAGAATAATAAGAAATATATATGTGTGTGTGTGTAATTAAGACGATCAAATTAATACCATGATCTTTTTTCCTTTTCAACACGGAACTCAATGATGGAAATAATGCAGATGCAACCCTCCGGCTATCATCCTGTCAAGTCAAAATTTAGCATTCATGAATTATAATAGAAGTTGATAGTATTCGTAGATGCTACGTGAAATGACCAATGGAACAGTGTTTATCAATGCATCAATTTAGATATTACTAGTAGTTTAATTAACATGAGAGCCTCATGAAGCAAATTATATGGGACAAAACTACAAGATGATACAGAAAATTTCAAATAGCAATATATGTGGTCAGGGGAATACATAAATAGGCGTTTATGAACCAACATAGGCACATGTACTTATGTATGACTGCAGTTAATAAGTTATTTACAAATTCCCATAGTAAACACTAAGGTCTCGTTTGGTTCATGGAAAGGAATTGATGAGAAATCAAGCCCTATATATTTTCCCAAGGGATGGGTAATGCTGGAGAAAGTAACTAGGAAATATCATTTTATTTCCTTTCCAATGTTTGGTTTGTGCAAGGATTGGAAACAAACTTCATTTAATTAATGCTTGTCTTGGTTTCCCACTGGAACAGAAAATGAAACCCAAGGTGGATGAAGGTTTTAATTTTCTCCCTTATTCTCTCATGAGCAAGGAAATATTTTCCCAAGCTTGGACTTACCAAACATGGAAAAAAAATGATTTCCAATTCCCAAGCCCCTTTTCCTGCCAACCAAACATAGCCTAAGGTCAAAGGAACCACTTTACTGGTGCCCCCTACCAGGTTTACTAGTTTTTGTTTTACAAGGATACGAGGTCTGCTAGTTTTTTAAATATAGAATGGTTGCAATAGAGGGTCCACCATTCAAGTGTAGGGATGATATCCAACCAATTATTTCCACTTCCGTTCTTCAAATTGTGTTGGGATAAGGAACCTTCAATATGAAGTAATTAATCAAATTCAGAGTGTTGCATCAATAAATTTTTGGGCAATTAAACTGATATAGATAGGCTGTGAAAGCAAAAGTAATTGGGACCAACCAACCTTTGTAGACATGCCTCGGTGAGTTCAAATTTGTTCTTCCACGAAATAGATGATACTGGAACAACAGAAAACCCCAAGGCAACTAAGATCCCAATCCATAGTCCATACCCAAAGCCTCCACTCCACCATCCCTTTATCCAGGAAAAAAAAATGGAAAAAGCACTCTCAGCAAGAATCAAAAGAATTTGAACAGTTTTTCGCTTTTTTATTTTTATTCACTTTTCCTGAAATGATCTCAGCCATCTAGGACAGTTAACAAACCAGAACTTGCAAGAAAAAGCAGGAATTGATCAACAAACAATGCAGTGGAAGTGCTCATTACTAAAATAAGAGGCTGAAAACCGTCTCTATCTACAAGTATGAATATATAAATATCTGGAAAACCTGGAAACCTTTTCCTTGTAGGTCCTTTGTTTGTAAGGGATAAGTACTACCCATGGGTTGTGATATCGAAATATGAATAAAGGAGGCAAGGGAAGATGTTGGGGTTCATATAAAGGGTGGACGAATCTAATTATTTAAGTATACAGTGAAATGAATGTCGATTTGGTGCAAGACTGTTGGAATTTCCGATAAACCTTCAGGTGATGAGCCTACACTAGGGAAATGAAAGAACCTTCATTATAAGTCCACCTATCCTCGATGCCTATTTAAAAAACCCCCCCTTCCTTGCTTCACAACTGATTCACTTATCCATCACTTCAAACATCACCCTTAGGGAGAGAGCCTAACTGTTTGAGAAGAAAATCTAAGAAAGAGTTCGGGGCAGCCACCTTTGTGAGATTGTATTCAACATAATTGTATTATTTTCATATTAGAAGTGTTTTGCTCCTCCTTCCAAAGATAGGTCAAAAAACATAACTTCTGAGTTTTTGTACTACTAGTTATGTTGTTTTTGTATGGTCTTATATAACTCAAGTTAGTTTACATGTCTACATATGTGTCTAATTTTCAGGATTTGCCATTTGGGCACCTCATGCTTGCAAACTCATTTACACATGTCCATGTCAATCGATAATACATCCCTGACTTTTAATATTTTTCCAGGCCAAAATGGAACACACTAAACATCTATGGTCATTGCCTTGTGAATGTAGAGGTAATCTGATTCCAGACATCAAACAACTCTAATGTTTTGAACATTCGCTAAAGTGCAAGTTGGGTCATCACACAATCTGGCTTAGTGTCTAGCACAACCACTCAGGCAGAGGCGAAGTTGTTTCTTTACTTGGGTAGTAGTTAGCATGGGATTCTTGTCTGTAATATGATTATGTTCTTTTCTTTGTCATATGCAAGCACAATGGGCTCTATTATTAAAGATTAACTAGCCCGCTAGTAATCTCCTATATCAATGACCAAATCTAGTTGTAATCAAGTTTAAGAGTTTGAACAGCCTTGCCAGTAGTGTAGTCATGATTTATACCAAAGAAAAAGTTATCACAATCTGCTGTAATGCTCCTAGTCTAATTTTTGATGAGTTATGGGGGCAATGGGATATTTGGACTGGATTTTTTTCTAAGGTTTTGCTTTGTTGGAGATAACATTGAACCAACCATGACATAATTTATGAAAAAGCATTGCAAGAAAAATAAGAAGGAATACCTATATAAAAGAAGTGATTACATATTTAAGACAAACAAAAAATATCATTTAAGAGAAATCATGCTAACCTGCTTTCCATCTTGTGGATATGGGTTTGACTGCTCTATATATGCAACTGTCCCTTAAACATGAACGTGCAATTCAGTATGCAAAAGAATTGAGGATAAAGGGAAAGAATGAAGGAAACAGGAGACCATACATTTAACTCCAAACACTGAATGTTTGCACAATGTGTTACAGATTTAATACTACTATTAGGACCACAGTAACATGAAGCCTCTAAGGCTACAATGGTCCACCAGTAAAAAAAAAGTAGAAAAGACACCAGTCAGTCAAACAAGCTCAAACCCTCAACCAAAAAAGAAAACTAAAAGAACCCCAATGCGGAAATCCATCCATTGAAAACAATTTGAGAGATAATTTAATTCACAACAGAAACCTACCAAGGGGTGCATTGAAACTCCCAAGCAACTGAACAATGGATTTTGCATCTAATCGTCTTCGAACTCTTTTACCAACCAGTACTTTCAAGTGTGGAGAATCATATACCTGAAACATTGACAAAGGAAAAAGAGATTACATATTTGAATTAATAAGAAAAAATCCAAGCCATTATAACAAGATTATCAAAGACATGAAGTGTGTAAAACAATTTATCTTAAACGGTTTAAAACTTCCCTAATCAACTAACAAAAAACTGACCTATACTCCTATTGGAAGAACCAAAACAGCAACAACACATTTACAACACGGAAGGTCAACAACAGGATAATTTTTTTCCATGAAAGCTTGCTCCTGAGCCATGTTTAAACCTAACAATTTATGCTTCCAACATCTTAAGAAAAAAGATACTATCATACTAGTAAGTGATGTAACACAATAGGCATAATCTGACAGAGTCAAAGTGAAAAGGGAGTAGAAGAAGGACATATCACAGTTGTTGTTTTCCCTTTAAAGAACAATCAGAATTGAACCCAGGATTGGAGAACTCAAGCTCACCTCATTTTTTCTATAAAGGTTTCAAGTATTGACCTTTTCAGATGAGGGAAACAATTATAGTGTAAACCCAAAACCTAAACTCTGCCATTAAACTAAAAAATTGTTTTTATAAATTAAGAGGCAAAAAAAATTAAAATGAAACAGAGGTAGCAGGGCAGGCTGTTAACCTGAGCAGAACAACCAGACTCATCGCCTTTCAAGAGCGCCAAAGCACCAGAAAGATCCGGGTCGACCCCAATGACCCAACTGGAATCCGAATTGGTACGGGTCGAATCTGCGGTGCCGTCAAAGTTTTCACGGATTTGAGGAAAAGGGCAAGAGAGAGAAGCCAACCAGTTGTCTTTGAGCTGAGCGTCAGAGACCTTGGCCCTAACCCGAACACCGTTTCCTGAAGCAGAAATGGGCTTTGATGGAGATAGTGGAGACGTACAAAAGGCTCTGAGCTGAGAGTAAGAAGAAAACCAGAATGGGTTTGGTCGTTTGAGCTTGAGTTTGAGAGAGAGAGAGAGTGAGAGTGAGAGTGAGGTCATGGGTTGGTTTTGTGTTGTTGGTGTTATGAGTTGGAGGGGTTCCATCAAATTGGAGAGAGCCCCTTTCTCTCCCTCCACCAGTTCATTCAAATTTCATTTTCCGAACTGTATCTCATCCTATCAAGCAGCCCGCGGGCACCTGCTGGTGTTTGTTTTGACGTTGATTGGGGATATTTATTTTTATTTTCTAAAAATACAAAGCGTTTTTAACTCAAATGATCTCGAAATTTATACACGATTTATATTTTGGTCATTAACTGAATTATTCGTTCAAATTGTTCACATGTTCTTTATTATTCAGCGAATTAGTCTCACCATTTAATTTTCTATCAAATTTAATCATGTGAACAACACATGCAAAATTTTTAGAGTAAATAAGAATTTTAAAATAATAAAAAAACAACCGTACCCACCCTCATCTCATTCTTCCCCACTCTATCCCAGCCCCAGCCCCAAGCCACATCCACTGTGATCCCAACCCCCATCCCCTAGCACATGCAAAATGGGTTTAGCTTCAAACCCTAAGATTTATTAGCCATAGCTTGAAGAACCATGAATCCAGCTAGAACTAAGCAAATCAGACCAAGTCTAGCCATTGGCTTGAGTATTGGGAATTTGGGAAATTATTGCTTCGCTTTTGAATATGATGATATTGCTAATCAACTTAAAATTGCATTCATCCTAATTATTGCATATACTTTAAGACAAGCGTAGTACACGTGAATTAAAAAAAGCCCTATCACACACTTCTATTATATATATATATATATATATATATATATATATATATTAAACACCTATTAGTATTTAGGAAAGTTTTCAAACACCTATTAGTGATTGACTATGAACTAAAAGGAAAAACCGTGAAAAGAGAGGGAGAAAATTTAGGTTGAGGTGAATAAAATCTTTAGTAATTAAGATAGGCTTAAGTGTTATAGTGCCCCTTAAAACATTGGTCAATTCTCACTTTACCTCTTGAAAGTTAAAGTGACCCACTTTGCCCTCTTGATCAAGGTTTGATGTTCCACATTGCCCCTACCATTAACTCCATCCAAAAGTCCGTTAAGTTTGATGACGTGGCAAGGGTATTTTAGTAATTTTGTGCACCTATATTTTTTAATTACTTAAAAAAAATTAAAATATAAACATAAAATTGAAAATAAAATAGATTTTAGAAGGGGGGAAAAAAAACCCAACCCCATCCCTTCTCCCCTGATTCGCTTCCTCAATGGCATCCTGCCCCCCCAAGGTGAGCAAAACATTTGGTGTTGGTTTTTTATTAGTTGTCTCACGAGCGCACCACAAGTGGAAAATTTATCTGATTTTGCCGCCGTTTGTTTTTTTTTTTTTTTTTTTTTTTTTTTTTTTTTTGGATGCAGAGAGGGGTAGAGAAGAGGAGTTAAGGGAGAGGGGAACATCAATGTTGTTGGGGGTGGGGGAAGATTGGGACGTCCTTCATTCTCTGTCCTTGTAACCTCCCCACCCCGCAACCAACCCTTCTCCCTGTGCAGAACTTGGGAAAGCCATCACCCCCCACCCGCAACCCATCCCTCTCTGAGCAGAAACCCAGAACCTATTCCTCTCTTTCACCCCCCCCCCCCCCCCCCCCCCCCCACTCCCCAACACCCCACAACAAAATCAAAACAACCCCCCAAAACAAAAAAAAAACCCCCCCCCCCCCGGCCTCCTCAACCCAACACAAAAAAAAAAAAAAAAAAAAAAAAAAAAAAAAAAAAAAACCCTCTGTTTTTTCTACCCCACTCCCACAGAACCCCAACCTCCATACCCATTAATCAACTTTCAAGTTTATGCCTCCCATCCCAAAAAACAAAACAACAAAACAACGAAGAGAGAGAGAGAGAGATATGTATATATATATATCAATTTTTTAAAGTTTTAAAATTTATGTTTGTATTTAATTTTTTAAAGTTATAATTTTTTTTTTAATCCATGATGGAGGTGGGTTCCACTTTGCCACATTACTCACTTTGTGGAGGTGGGTTCCACTTTGTGAATAAAAAACTTAGGTGCACAAAATTACTAAAACACCCATGCCACGTTATCAAACTTAATAGATTTTTGGACGGAATTGATGGTAGGGGGCACTATGGAACATCAAACCCTGGTCAAGGGGATAAAGTGGGTCACTTTAACTTCCAGAGGATAAAGTGAGAATTGACCAATGTTTCAAGGTGCACTGTAATAATTAAGGTAAGCCCAAATTTAATAGGCCTATTTATTTTGTGGGTTAAAGTTACATTTTTGCCCTTTTTTAAAAAAAGGGCCACCACCTTGTGCCACGCCGACAACCGGACCTCTGATTGGCCACTTCGTCGCCACCACACTAGTTACCGACTATACCACCGATGTCCACTAGCTAACGAGCACTTACACCATCACCATCAATAGGGGTGTTTTCGGTGACCAAAATGGTTTAACTCGCAACCAGCCAAGGTCATGCAATAGAGCCAAAATTTGAACCACTGTTGAACTGCACAACGTCGATTACCATGGTGGTGATGGTATCGGTCTGGTTGCCAAATCTGCACACACACACACACACACACACACAAACTAAGAACAGAGAAGAAGGGAGAGCGGTGGCGGCACCATCGAGGCAATGGGGAGGGTGGGTTATGGACCTAGTGCAACGGCGTCATCGAGGCAAAGAGATCGAGACAAAGAGCAGTGGTGACATCGTCAAGGTAGAGAGATCAAGTCAGAGAGAGCGACGGCAATGTCGTCCTCGAGGTAAAGTAACTATTCCTCCTTTTCACTTATCTAAGTACAAAATAACTATTTTCTTTATAAAATAGAAGTTTATAAACAGACATAGATGTTTAACTTTTGTATAATTTTAATATAATCGTTCTTGTGATATTCTATAAGTCTAAAATTACCAATATAAAAGTAACATAAAAATACACACTGCATTGCAGTTTTTGTTGTATAAATTTAAAAACATCAATATAAGAGTAACATAAAATTACACATTGTATTGCAATTTCTATTGTATAAGTATGAAATACAACTATATGAGTAACATAAAAACACACATTGCATTACAATTTATATTGTATAAACCTAAGCCAATTGTTGTACATGGTGTTTTATTTGTTTGTATTTAATTTATTTCAAATATTGATGAGACTCTTAAACAAATGACAATAACGATGTTTTTTGCTATTTGTGTGTTTCCAAAGCCAAATACTAAAACACAATCAACATGTTGGTGGACTGAGCATGCGAGGGAACCTCCGTAGCTTGTCGTCGTGAGCTGGTTTTTTGGGACCAAGTAGGTGGGAGTCTTTCTTCTCATATTTCATGGGAATGATTGTGAGGCTGATCTCCTTGGGGCCTAGCCTTTCATGAACGCTTCTCTGTGGGCCTAGGTGGGCGTAAACATCGGATCGTGAGCCCAACCTCTCATGCACGTTGACTCTCGGACTTAATATCGATCGGAGACTCGATCTACTTCTGGTGAGGCTCAGGATGCTTGTGACATGCCAACGTGGCACTCTCTTGTCCTTCTCTTGTTTGCTGGTCTTACTCGACTTGCATGGGACTTTTCGAACGGCCTATGGGTGCGTTCGTCCATCCTTCTCTCTTCGTCTTGCGATCCAAGGCTAAGGTCTTGGACCAAGTCAATCTGGTTGAGAAGCTGTCTAACCAAGTTGTTTTAGTTGTCCACTCTTTGAGCAAGCTGGTCAACTCTAGGACTAAGGTCTGCTTGACTTCGTGGATTGGGATGAGAGAATTGTGTGGAGCCCAATTGCACACTGGCTAGGGTTTCGTTGGAGGTATACACGGGAGTGTACTTCGAGCGCAAAGGAAAATAATGAAATGGATGTACTTGTTCCAAGATCAAGCCGTAGGTGGCGGTGACACCTAAATGGTTAAGGACGACGGTTGTGCCATGTGCCGCGGTGTCATCGTGGTGGAATGCATCAGATTCGACAACGAAGGCTTGCTGCGGCAAGGTCCTTCGAAGCACGGGGCTGTGTAGCTACGAGGTGGATTCAGCCGCAATGCCGTGAGGGAGGTGGCTGTTAGAGCGACACGTTGCAAGGCAATGCTGGCCGTGTGGCCGTGATGTGGTGTGGTGGTTGGTGCTGGAATGACGCTTTTGGCAACATGTTCAAGAGGGAGGATAGTGGCTGGAATGGTGGCGGGAGCCATAGTGCCACTAAGGTATTAGGTCGTGGCCTCGGCGGCAGAAAGCAGCGGCTACCGTGATGCCGTGACGTCATGGAGGCTTGGATCCGTCATGGATTGGATCGTTGCGACGGTCTTGCTTCTCGTGCGCTTGCTTCCAACCATGGTTGTTTGGATCAGTTCAGCAATTGAAAAGGAGGAAACAAATTCCTTTTATTCAAGAGCATGCGTTGAGTATAACTCGCACTCTCAATGAAAGCACCAAAATTTTTGTGTAAATTTCTCATGGGAGAATATTTGCATGTAGATCCTTCACTCTTTGAGATTTCTTCTCTCTCTTCCTTGGTTCATGCGAAACAAATAGGAGTAAAAGACCACACCCGAGGGGTGTTGGCCAAAGGCCCTCCGATGCCTAAGTTTGTTCAGTTGGATCTTTGAGAAAAGATGCGTCAATAGCTAAAAAGGATGAAGTTTTCTCTCACAAGGAGAGCCGGGTGGCCGGAGCCTTGTGTGGTGGCACTTAGGCATGTGGGAGAGATGAGAGAGGGAGTGGCATGCGGCTAGGGGGTGGCCGACGACTAAAGCGAGATATAGGGGTTTTCTGTAGGGTTTTTCGTAGTGTTTTGAAATTAATTCATATGTTGAATGTGGCTATGTATTTATAGGACTCTAGTCATCTAGGGTTTTTCAAAGAATAATTCTTATTTGGAAGGAAGATATTCTTTCCCTTAAATTGAGAGATTGAATCAATTAAGGATTTTAATTAGGATTAAATCCCTAATTGATGATAATATCCCAAATTGGTAATATTATCTTTAATTGGTGATTATATTCCCCAATAAAGATAATATCCCTATTTTTTATCTCAATTAATTAGCCAAATAAATAGGCCTAATTAAGAGCACTTCCATCTATTTGCCATGACAAAGGGCAACGGGAGTCAATGACTATTACTATTCACATGAATAGTGGCAGCCCTTGTAAAAGGTTTGTGGTGTTTCCATCCATTGCCATGACAACCACTATTCACATGAGATATGAGGAGAGGAATTTGTATAGAGTTTTAGTGTAGGAAGTGAAAAATATGACTAAGTATTTATTTTTAAAAAATCATGAAATTTTTAGGTTTTTTTTAAGGTTCTGTTTTAAAAAAAATTTGTTACTGACGTCATTTCTGATGTCATCAAACCTAGGCTAGAGTAAGGGCTGGTTTTGCCTGAGGGCCTTTTCTGCCCAAACCGATGGAATTGCTCTAATGACTTAGGTGATATTCTTCTTGTTCATGTGGCATCTTGTGATTGGAAGCCGAAATATTGGCTCCTACAGATAACCACCTCTGAAACTTCTTTGGGACTGGAAACACTAGAAAGTGAAAGAGCATTACCACTCAAATTTCAACTTGACATTTCAGAGAAAATCATAGTATCTCCAGCATCCCTCATTATCCCACAACACCAGAGCATAGTAGATACCACCACATTCATAAAATCCACCTCCACATAAAAGAGATCTAAGAAAAACAACCACCAAACTCATAAATTTCAAAAATACAGACAACAGGAGGGCAAAGGTGGAGATCTACCAAGATCAAGCCAAAATCATCCCAGAAGGCTGAGAAGCAGCCCTTAAAACCGTAGAGTGAAAGAAGAGGAAAGTGCCCATGACGGGGGGAGAGTGCCCAATTTATTAGCCGAAAAGAGATGATTCCAAGGGAAACCCCCTGGAATCAAAGGAGTTTGCAGTGAATTTAGAGGGGTTCTGGTTGGAAGAAGAGGAAGAAGAGGTTTCTGGAAAGAAGGGGAAAGAAGACCCTGTAAGAATGAGTGCTTGATAATAAATGCACTTTTAAGAGTACCAATTTGTTATTTATTAGAGAGTACCAAATTATCATATGAGTATGACATTATGAACACCAATAGCTACGCATCAATGAAATTGTTTTCATTTCATTTTATAATTTTTTATCATCTACATAATATTTTTGGAGGAAGCACAAAAGAATGGAACCTTTTTAGGAAATAATTAAGGTCATTCCATTCTTTTGGCAGGGAAATCATCAGCGCAAACGCCTCATTTTGAAGTATAATTTTTTTTTCTTCTTAATTTTGAACAATTCATTGACAGAAGTTACATATTTTGTCTAAGATTATTCATCAACAGTTGACAGCCCACCCTCAATAAACAGTTGAAGATTCAAAGCTTCATTTTGCTGTCCTGGACTGGCGGTTCTATTAAAGGTTCAGTAGGTGCCAATTTTTATTGGGGGCAAGTTGTTTGATGCTAAGACTGGTCCGGGGGGAGAGGAACTAGGTAGAATGTGTTGTGTTACTAGTCTGTGCCATTGATATGAGCAACTAGATAGAATGTGTTGTGTTACTAGTTTGTGTCATCTATATGTTTATATGATTGTATTTTTTTCTTCTTACATTTAAGAGTCGACTTTTCTTGACCGCAAAAAAGAAAATTCCTGGATTTGCCATAATTTGATTTGTATGTGAGTGAGGAAACCAATGCCAAGAGCAATTCCTTTATTTTCAGCCCTCTTTTCCGGTGTCTCACATGAAAGCTATGGTTGGCCCCCTTTTTCGTCCAAAAAAAAGTTGCTCCCCTTTCATTTTTTGGGGCCATAGATGAGAACAATTTAAAAAGCAGACCCTCTACTCACACTTAAAACAAGACAATACTCATTCTGAGGAATGCTCAAATAATACTCATAATCCTAGCTTTTATATCATGTTCAAATAACCATAATCTTAAAACAAAACAGAAAACAAAAAAGCCCCCATAATCTTAGAGAAAGCTGCAGGAATGTTTAAATAACCCAAGTCTAATTAAGCTTTCCATTCTGACAAAAAAAAAGACACCCATAATCTTAGAGAAAGCTGCAGGATTTAAGGTATATTATTTTTAAGTTGATAATCTTCACCATTAAGAATTCATTTCAAGCACAATCTAGTACGTGACTTGACTTATAAGTGAAATCTTTGTCTAGAAGTTGTGGTGCTTTGATGCTCTTTTGTGATTGTTTTGTATCTTATTTAATAACTACTAAATATTAGTGAAGAAAAAACAAAATCCAAGGTAATTAGATGATGATCAGGGGTGTCTTGGAGAAATAGCAATTGGCATGAGAACCAAATACAAAAGACAAGAGTATCAGCATGACAACAAAATTATGCACAAAATTCTCACAAAAAGCCACATATAGAATAACCCTTGAAAGACACATTTTTGACCCTAGAAGTGAATTGAGTGTGTTGAAAGGGAGATTATTTAGGTTTTTAAAATCGTTGAAGATTCCTGGCAAAAATAAAAATAAAAAAAAGAATCTTGGAAGATTAGTTTGGAAGATGGGAAATAATGCTTGATATAAATGAATGACTGATTCAGTGAGGCTCTCCCTCAATTCAGGAGTGAGAAGCTCAACACTCAATCTACCCTCCTAAAACTAACCATCCTATTGATCAGAAGCAGCTGCTGCCTCTCTCTTTACGTTTCTCACTCTGAAATCTCAAATATATCTCTCATTCTCAACCTCTCATGGAAATCCCAGATGATTTCTCCTCCTATGTGAGTGCCCCAAATAGCCCTGCTCGATGCAGCCCTGGAAATAATTTGTTCTATAGTGTCCCGGGAAGTCCTAGGAAAAGAACAATATCAAACACTCCATATGATGCATGTTACAGTGATCATGAGTACATGACACCACCAATGACACCCTATCAAGATGCAAATTCCGATCTCGATGACTTTGAATTCGAAACCAGTCGCAGTTTCAATCTTGACGAGTTTGATAACGTGAAAAGTCAGCAGAAGGCTTCGTTGGACAGGAAACAGCAAGAACAAATTAGGCAACAAAGGCAGTGCAGGGACTCCCTTCCGATGACCATGTCATTTGCTGATGAGCTTTTCTGTGATGGAAAAGTGATGCCACTTGCACCTCCGGCACTCAAACTTCCACCACGTCTTCATCAGAAAAGGAGTGGCAGCCAGAGCCCCATGCCATCTTCCCCAAGGTCTCCCAGTTTTGTTCTGAATTTGCCATTTTCGTACAGGAGGTTGTGGAATGATGATTTTGATCCATTCACAGTGGCATTGGAGCGTGTCAGGGAGGAGAAAAAGAGAGGGAAAGAAAAGACACACGATCATAACATGGTGGGCTTGAATGACCAACAGAACAAGGAAACTGGCCAGCTAACACCAATTCACTCACCTTCTGCAAACTCTGCGGGTCAGCTGGAACCAAGGAAACAAGTTGGGCAAAGTCAAAAAAGGCTGGCTCTTCCCAAAGGACTAGAATTTGCAAGACAAGTTAGACTTATCCAAAATGGTTATAATGAGAGATTTAGTGACCTCAATATGGCAAGACCTCTCTGCAGAGTAGAAGAGACACCTAAGAATAAGATTGTTCAAGGAAGTGGAGATCAAAGGAACATAAGTGCTCCTTGTACAAAGGAAACCAAGGGGCAGAAAATCAAGGGCTTTCACTGAGTGCTTCTTTCGGGAAAGTAGATGATGACAAGAAGAAGCCAAGAGATCAAAGTTCAGCAATATTGAGCAGAAAGCCAACATTACTAAGGAGACTAATCTCTAAGTCTGGGGGATCAGCCCACTGCAGTGGGGAGAAAAGGGTATCTAATCAACTCACCAAGATGACATTTGTACATTTCAGGCCAAGGCGCTTACTTTGCATGGGTTATAAGGCAAGGTATGCTAAGTGAACCAGACATTGCCATATCTATCAAAGTTGTGCTAAATTTAGCTTCTAAATAGATTGTAGAACTGCCAAAAGGGATGAAAAAAATTATTGTTGTGGTTTATATATTGTTTGCTTGTGATTGTTTTACGGGAATTAATATCTCAATTAATTTGTGCAAACTTTTTTTCTTTATATATAAATAATTTTTTTAGCCTCCTGTCTTTATTTAAGCAGCTACTTGTGTTAGGTTAGTTTTCATGCGCTCCCAAACATGAAGTAGACTGCAGAACTATCTTAATGATCCTATTGTTGAACACATAAAATTAACACTTAAATGCAAATCAAAAGGGATAATGTTTTCCAAGGGAACTATAGTAAAATTATGAGGTGAGTTTCACTATGGCTTCCAAATAATCATTTTAGGTTTATCTCCACAGTCAAGACCTACATTATTTTTTTCCCCTACTAATCGTGTATCTTAGAACTTCAAATTGATTTACTGAAAGCGTTATTCACTCATTAATAATTGGTAATTTTTTGTTTTTGTTACGGTACATATCCTAAACAAGGAAAAACTAGACCAGAACTAAAGGAGGCCTATAAAATAAGAAAAATGAGGGGTATAAACAGAAGAACCAAATCATCTATTAGCAACTGCTCACAGCATGAGGGAATGCTACCCAAAATCGGGTAGCCAATCTGTTAAGTTCCCTATAAACCTGGTTCAAGTCACAACCAACTCCTGCATAGTAGCTCTTTCGGCACTGGCTGAAGGATGTTACGCTGTTCAGAATTCACGAGAGAGGCTTTCAACAAGTATCACAGAGGATGGCGTGTGCCTTGAGCTTGCATTATCAAACTAACTGCTATAACTGAAATACTGAACCCATTTCAGTTTTCAGCTTCTTAATAGCCTTAAATATGTCCCAAGACTAACTGGAGCCGAGAAGCAAACCCCAAAACCTCTAAAGTAGGAACCTCTCCCATTTCACTTTTCAGCTTCTTAATACCCATATCTTGGGATCTAGCATCCAAAATGAGTCTCGGATGAGAACTGGGATAATTGAAATAAATATATCAGTCAACATAAAGACATGGCCTAACCAAGAGATGATTTAAGGCTGATTCTAGCGAGGCCGAAATCTGATTCAAGCAAAATAAAGAATGAGTTGACAGTGCAGCCAAATGAGTACGGTGGCCTCACCAACCAATTCCAGCCACAAGCATTAGGGTGATTTCTTTGAACCCAGAAGTGACAACTTCGACCACAACCCTTAAAGACAATCCAGAAGCAACATGATTGCAAGGCCATGACGTTGAACCGCCTTTGGTCTAAACACAGAGTATACATCCAGATTCGAATTCAAATTTAGCATTGGAAGGAAAACATGCAATCTAGAAGATTAGCCAGAAGTGAACATGGAAAATCTCAATATAGAAGTAAGCATGAATTAGGCCTCACAACGGCGATTTAAAGGATTGAGATGGTTTTGGGTAACAATTTTGCTAATGATGTAATCAAGGAGAACCAATGCCAATTGCAAGGATCATCAGGTCCAATCCCTAAGATTGCAGGATTCAAGTGGTATCATAAAAAAAAACAAAATTTCAAGCCAAATTATCCTAGGAGTAGCTCCACTTTCCTTAGTTTAAGTTCTAGTATAAGCCTTCACATTAAGCTGTATTTCCTTTCAAAGTGTTCAATTCCATCAATTTAATTTTCAGTAAGTAGAAAACACCCAAAATGGAGGTTGAAATTATAAAAAAACCCAACACCCAAAACACTTTATAAACACACCCAAAACCCATCATTACATACACTCAAAACCCATTTATAAACACACCCAAAAAGTTGACTTTAGGGTTGATTTTGGGTGTGTTTCTATGTTTAAATAGTGCTTGGGTTTTTTTATAAATACATGTGTAGGATTGGGTTTATTTATAAATTTGTATATTTTAATTTAATTCATGTTCTTTATGTTAACAGCATGTTTATCTAATTAATATCATTTTCTTGGTTCTTTTGACATTGAAGTAGTTGAGATAAGTAGTGAAACTCTAGAATTTCATTATCATATTCGACTGATGACAATCTTTTATTTCAACCTCCGATTACACTTCTGCACACATGGAATCTGTAGACTGTAACGGTTCCAAACTTTAGTACACATGACAAGTTTAACCTCGGCAAGTTCATAAATTCCATAACATTGGACTTGGACAAAAATAAATCTTCCTAATCTTAATGAGTAACCAGATAGGATTTTTCTAGAATGCACACAACTAACAAATGACATCCCATGTCTTGAAAAATATTTCTCATTTCAAAACATTTCTTCCCATACCTGTGGAGACTAAATAAATTTCCTTGTAGAGAAAAGCTATAGCAAGTCATTGCGTTGTCTTGCCGAATTCCGTATATTTCCTCAAGATAACTTTCCATTTAAAAATTTGGACCTAGCTATTTGAACTCAGTCTAAAGAGCTCCAATGAAACAATTGCTTCGCCTGTTATTCATTCATCTTCCAGACCAATTACATTGTAGCAGTTACTTTCTCTTCCTCTCTCTTCATGGAAAAACCAGTTTATGTTTCAATTCCCCTCGGTTTGCACTTCGAAATTAACGACAATGAGATTCCTCTACAAAACTCTGGGGAAAGAAACTATGTTTTCAACAACGAACAATTTGCTACTATAGTGACTACTTCTCGATCTTCATGCTCCAGTGACAATTCACCCTCTCAAAATCAACTTACGCTAGGCATGAGCCAAGTTAGTCTGAGTAAATTTGTTGCCGCGTACAGAAGAGATAAATTTATTGCAGACCTGTCACAAACTGTTCGCTTTCAAAGTAATGAGAATAGCCTTCTTTGGTTTAGGCAGCCGTCTTTCTCTTCAGGTAATTTCAATTGAATCGCCCATTTTGAGGGAATTTACTTTTCAACTTATATATCAATCAGTGACTCTTTTTTTATGATTGAACAAAAACCTCTGCAAAACCAAATGAACTTTTTTTATGAAAGCAAGGTCCACCAGAATATGTTTAACAAAGATCAATGGCTTTTTCCTTAGCAGCTTTTGAGGTTTCTCATAACCTTTGTTATGATACCTCATCTCATAATCAACTCAAAGATCCTACGAGGCTCAGTACGATTGAACTTACAGGAAATAATGATTTTCCTCACACACCTGTAAGTCTATCTTTTCCTGGAAGGAACTTCTCCTATTTCTCTTGGAATGAACCTGATCTTTATGTGGAGAGAACCAATTTGTCTGAGTTAGGAAGCTACCAACCTAGCAATCCTATTGTCAATTCCTTAGCTGCTCAGCTGCAGAACAATGTGGGTTCTGATCCAAGCCTAACCAATGGTGTAAGCACAAGAAGGCCTTTACATAGGAGCAAACATACTCCCTACAAATGTCCTAAGTGCCCCTGTGAATTTGCATTCTCTGAAAACCTGGATGCTCATATGACAGATCACTGTAGGATAGAAGCTCAAACTAATTTGATGATAAGTTCAGACTCTGCATCTAGATGGATGAACTCTGACAGCCCCATGGTTCATTCACAATTCACCTGGAATCTAAAAGATCTAGCAGGGACAGAAGCATCATGTTCAAATTCTGATGGAGAGACTTCCAACGAGGACGTTGAAAAAGAAGAAAGGGCTTGTGCGAAAGCATTCCTGCTTGCAAATAATGCTGAAAATGAAGGGCAGCCCACAGCTAATTTGGATACAGAAGATGCTGTTTCGTCTATTATCAAGAGCATCAAGGAAGTAGCCATTTGACTTAGTAGTGATCTGTTCAAGTGTCTGGAGAAATACCTGCCATCTTCAATGTTTTAGTTTGGAAGTCTTTAGTGCCTAATAATTAAAAACCCTTTGTATGATGCTAGTGTGTCTTTTAGTTTTCCCTGAAGTTTGATGTAGTGGATTGTTTCTTTCTATTATGTTTTGAACTTTTTAGCCTCATCCTGAGTTCATAGCAAACCATGGACAACTTAGTTTTACATGAATTAAGCATAGGACCCCATACACCCTCATCCTTTCTTAATTCCTGTTTCCCTCACAATTTTCATGGCTTTCTCAGACATTTCATCAAACACCTGTCCTGCTACTAACGCAACAATAAGGCTAACTTGTGATGACTTCTACATATTGAGATACCAGTAACAACATAAAAACCCTACAACCATGAATCAAGTAATAAGATATATACCTCAGTGAAGAAGGCCATGTCTCTGTTTTTGCGTAGAAGACTGAAGAGAAGACCATCAACAAATGAAAGAAAGCAACAGACCTTTTTAGCGTCAATGAAGAATACAATGATTTATATTGCATTTATATGGACCAATCGAGCTATCTTAGTAGAATGAATGAGTGAAAAAGGTTGGTATCAGATTTGATCACTCAGCAAAACCTTTTATGCTCTTCTCTCTATTCGAAATCATGATGTTACCTTTGTTAGCAGTTTGCGTATGTGGTTCCTGGACAAGCCACAATTAAAGAAAGAAGAAAAATTAGGTATTAAACATAACTATCCTTACTAATTTGTATTTGAGACATAAAGTATTTCTGTTTGGGTTTTAATACCCAAAATTTCGAATTTTGTTTTGAATTAGCCAAAGAGGAGGCCCAGATTCGCTAGCCCAGCTTAAAATAATCACTGAAAATACAATAGTACCATTCTTTTTTAAAAACCTAGCCCAACTTTAAAATTTGCAAAGTAAATGACTTTTTTACACTATAGGTTTAAAGTATACGCGATTTGAAATTTGGCTTTCAATTGTAGCTCTGATCTTTTGACATGTTTTCGTTTGATTTTCTCTTTGATTTGATTTTCATGTTTTCTTCATAATTTTGCTTTTGCATGTAGAATCAAGGTCAGTTTTGGCATGCGATCTGATTTGTGGGATTCTGAGCTTTGTTGCGATCTTATTCCTCTTATTTCGAGCTTAGTTTGTTCGTTCTTACGTGATTTTGATGTGATTTTGTGGAGTGATCTTCTTCGCATTGTGCAGTTTCATCTTCTGACTTGAAATTGTAATTTTTTACTGTTAAGGTATGTATCTGTGTTTGTGTCCGTGTTCGTGCAACATAAACTGGAACAAAGAAGTAACACTAGAATCTCATATGCAAGCCTTTCACTTTTTCCAACAGAGTAGATCTCAGGCTTTCACAGCTAGCATCCACAATTTCCTGATAATGTATGGATTTAACAACACTAAAAGGAATATAATTGTGGGAGAAGAACACATTTTTTTTTTTTTTTTTTTTTTTTTTTTTGTCAGCAACATCCTACTTCTGCTTTTGCTTTTGAACATTACAAGATAGTGTATTGAATTGTTAAAAGAAGCAGTAATTTACAACATCTTCCAACACTTTATTATCCTTGCATGGTACCTGACTTGACCTAAGCATGCTAAATGAATTTTAGTATGCATTTCTTACCTAAGGTTTCATTAACTATACAACCCCATGTTAGATTTCCTTAATACACAAGCAAGATCTTTTACATAATTTGTAATACATGTAAAGACATGAAGACACACCTGGAGCCATCTTCCTTGAGTACACAACTTCTGAATTCATCCAATCCGTAGCAGCAGCAATCCCAGTAAAAACAGGAACGGCTCAAGACTTCTGCTCTCTCTCAGAATCTGTTTCAGCTATCTCTTTATGATGAGAATAGGTTTAGAGAACATGTCTGATGAGAGCAGGGCCTTTAGCTTATATAAGGCTAGGTCAAGTCGTCTCTACTCCTCACCGAGGGCCGACTTGACTATCTTCCAAGCCCACTTAATCGGTTCACGCATAAATGGAAATATAATAGGACCCCTTAATAGGCCTCAAAATAATTCCTTATTCCACTGGGTTTTGGGCCTCAAGGTACAACTTAATTTAAACTCTTATCAAACCTGATATAACTTAGTATCTAGTGCACCGATCTAAATAGGAAAACATAACATTCTCCCACTAGATCAAGCACTAGAACACTAAGCTTCTATATTCCGAAAGGTTTGATAATATTTATTGGTCATGAGTTTAAAACAGTTAAGTCCTTCCCCTCAAGCTATAGTGAAAGGCAATTAAACAAAACGAACTATAGACAAGCACTGCTTTCTTTATTAAAAACAGACCATCTATAATCACATAATGCAATCTCAAAACACATGAAGCACCTACAACGTGAACCTTAATATGTACTGTTCCTTAATGTGAATCTTTATGCATTTCAGTACAAGTACTCCTTTACGACTTAGCAAGAGTCAATCCGCAATGTTATTAAAACAATAATATCTCAAAAGTACCCCTTTATGACTTAGCAACAATAATAACTCTTGAGTTTTGATGTGATCAAACTTGACTAGTTTGTCCGCTACCTTCTCCCTCACTATTAAATACTTTCTGTCAATATGCTGAAGTCTAGATGACATATTGTTGTTCATGCAGTGAACAACAGCCGCACTGTTGTCATTATATATCTGTATTGGTCTAGAAATCGAGTCGACCAGCCTAATGTCTTTAATAAAATTCCTTAGCCATACTGCATGAGAAGTGGCTTCATAGCAAGCTATGCATTTTGAAAACATGGTTGAACTCGAAACGTGCGTCTGTAAATCAACATATAAGCCTTTGTTCTCTGTAGATACCTTAGAACCTTCTTTCCAGCTATCCAAAGTTGCATTCCCGGATTTGACTAAAATCTCATCATCTTGCTAATGCACAAGGCTAGGTCTGGCCTTGTACACACTTGTGCATACATAATGCTTCCAACTAGAGAAGCATATGGCTTGTTCCTCATCTCATCTTCTTCTTCTTTATTCTTGGGCAATGCTCCTTCTTTAAATCTCCTTTAGCTAACAGAACTTTCTGTCCAGAACATATAATCATGTCAAAACACTTGAGTACCCTCTCAATGTATGTCTTCTGTGATGGGCCTAGAAGGCCTCGAGCTCAGTCTTTCTGAATCTCAATGCCCAGTTTCTCCCAAATCCTTCATCTCAAAATTATTTGAAAGTAGTTCCTTAGTGTCCTTCAGTAAATTGTGGTCATTTGTATCCAAAAGTATGTCATCGACATACAGCACCAGAAAATAAATCTAAGAGGAAATAGTTGGTGAAGTTTGAAATACCACCTCTTGCTTGCCTACTTTTAGTCTATAAATTGCCTTGCCAAGTTTGCAAACCATTTGCTCTTTTCCCTCCTTTGCAAACTCTTAAGGTTGTCTCATAAAATTTTCCTATTCAAGTTCTCCATTCATGGAAGTAGTTTTTACATCCATTTTATGTAAAAGTGGGTCATAATATCTACCAAAACCATAATGATGCGGAAAAAATCTTTGGTGGAAACTGGAGAAAACGTCTCAGTATAATCAATTCCTTCCCTTTGGGTACATCCTTTGGCTACCAATCTAGCCTTAAACCTTTCGATTCTTCCATCCTTATATTTCTTTGTTTTAAAATACCAATTTCAAGCCTACCAACTTCTGGCTCTTGTGAGGTTCAACTAATTCCCATACTTGATTATTCTTCATGCTTTCAAGTTCATTTAACATCGCTTCCCTCCATTTGTCTGCATTCTGACCCTCCATAGCCTCTCTAAAACTTGTTGGATCAGCCTCATCTCCATTGTCAAAATCTGCTTCTTGTAAGTACACATAATCTGAATTTTCTGTGGATCTTCTTGGTCTGTCAGATCTCCTTGGTTGTACAGGTTCTTGTGGATCATCCAGGTCAGGATTCTCAACAGCTTGTTCTTGTGGTTTAATTGGTTCTTCAAATTTTCTGTCTAACAGCTTGGTTTGTCAGATCTCCTCAGTTGTATAGGTTCTTGTGGATCATCCAGGTCAGGATTCTCAACAGCTTGTTCTTGTGGTTCAACATTCTCAATCACAGCTACATCACCTTCTTCTTAAAAATAAAGTCTTCATTCCCAGTGACATTCTCCTCATGCTCTATAAACTTTGCACAATCAGTCTCAACAATTCGGGTACCATAATTTGGACAATAAAATATAAAACTCTTTGACCTTGTGGGATAACCTACATCTTATCGTTTTAGGATCAAGCTTCTTCTCTTGTCTTAGGCTAGGTTTTCTGGTAGTCCAAAATTCAAAAGGTGTCTTAGGTACGGAGTTACTAGGCACTCTATAGTTTGTTGTTTTAATCGCCTCTCTCAAAACGTAGCAAAACCAGTTCTAGAAATCTTGCTAAGAACCATGTCCTTCAAGGTTCAATCCATTTTCTCAGCCACACCATTCTGTTGCGGAATTCATGGCGTTGTGTACTGAGCAACTATCCCATTATCTTGTAGATACCTAGCAAAAAGTCCAGCACGTCGTCCTTCTTAATCAAAACGTCCATAATATTCACCCCTTCTGTCTGACCTCACAATTTTGATCCTTTTCTCAAGCTACCTTTCTACTTCATTTTGGAAAATCTTAAACATTTCAAGAGCTTGAGACTTTTCTACTATGAGATACAAATAACCAAAACAAGAATGATCATCTATAAAGGTGATGAAAAACCGATTTCCATCAATTGTTTGATGGGGAAAGGTCCACAAAAACTGTGTGGATGATCTCTAAAAGATCACTACTGCGAGTTGCACCTTTCTTCTTAGTCTTAGTGAGTTTTCCTTTGACACACTCAATACAAATTTTGTCATTGAAAGTCAATAATGGCAAGATTTGTTCCTTAACTAGAATTTTCATTCTTTCTTTTAAAATGTGCCCTGAACGCCTATGTCATTCAAACTTCACTATCTTTATTGTAATTGAGACAATATAATCCATCTTTATTATCTTTGAATTTTGAGATACAAACAACATCTTTATTGAAACCAAATTAAAACCAAGTCTTAATAATCTTGAAATAGAAATTGAATTTCTCTTTAAGGTACTGAAAACTACATCATCCACCTCTAAAATAAATCATGAATCCAACTTAAAAACCAACTACTCCAATAAAATTTGATTAAAACAACAGGTAGCTATCTAAAATTCCTTGTCACAAACTTGCTACCATGAAAGTGTTGTTCTCCTTAATAGGGAATGGGTCAAGTACCACTATCTCCCTATTAATGGTGGCATCAAAAATCTCAACAGGTGATTCAGATTGGGGCGATGGTTTCACAAATTGCACTAGGAGATTCTTGTATCGAAGTAGCTTATTGATGTTTCGTCCTCTCTCATAAGCGCATACACTGAGCTTTATAGCGATCCTAAGACTTTTGAGATTTTCCTTTGTAGCCGTGTATATCCTTATGGGTCCTCTATATGGTCAATGATTTCACTGCGCCTTAACCCTTTTTCGCTCCAGCTCATCTTCGTGTTGCTTCTTAATTAACTCCACTATATTCTTTACTAGAATGTCATTCGTGACAAGTTGGCACGAGTGACACCTATTGAACACCAGATGTTTTTCCTTTTCCCTTAAGCTCTAGGAGTTGTACTACAAGACACATAAGCGAAAAGGCTAACTTGAATTAAATATAGCCATGAGTGAGATCATAAGCGATCTCTTTCATTCCGACAATAACTTTAAAATCAAACGTCCATAAATTGAAGTTTGATCTAGTGAATCTTTTAATTTGTGTGAAATTGATTGAGGGATTGTTTAAAGCTGTAAGGATTTGCAAACAAAAACATATTACTTTCCTAGAAACCGATTCTCAATTTGTTAAAAGAAAACAATTTAACTTTATTCACAAAACTAACAAATAATATATGCAAGCGTCCTTAATTAAGTATCACACCTTTGTGACAAGAGATTACTTATAGCTTACACAAATTACATGTTATCTTATGCAATTACAAATAAATTACATGACAGATTCTATTTGTTAAAGAACCTTATCAAGCAATTTAGGTATGATGCAATTTTTGGTTATTTCTTTAGGGTTTAAGTATTTAGGTTTGGTTTTGTTATGAAAACTTTGTTGATTCTTAGAACAAAGGCAAACATCTATTTGGCTCAGAAAAATAACCGAACAAAACACAGTTCAACAAGGAAAAACCCTAAAATTGCAATGAATAGTATTTCTGCCGTGAACAGTGTTTAGGGGGTTCTTAGTGTCTATTTTTGACCCAAAATACCTTTCTGAATAGGGAATGACCTAATTAACACAACTCACTGTAAAACTGTGACATATAGGCATTTTTAGGGTTTAAAGGTGATCTGCCAGGTCAAAAACATGTTTAAAGTTTTGAAAATATGAAAACCAAATCAAAACATGCTTTTCCAAATTCTTGATATTTTCATAAACATGTTTAAACCATCTTCAAAAAATTAAACATAACCAAAATAACTGAGCATGGCATAAACAGATATGAAATCATGATAGACATGCTTGAACAATGATTACAGATATGTGCGAACAACCTTAAGCTCTGATACCAACTATTAGATTTCCTTAATACACAAACAAGATCTTTCACACAATATGTAATACGTGTAAAGACATGAAGACATACCTGGAGCCATCTTCCTTGAGTACACAGCTTCTGAATTCATCCAATCCGTAGCAGCAGCAATCCCAGTAAAGACAGGAACGACTCAAGACTTCTGCTCTCTCTCAGAATCTGTTTCAGCTCTCTCTTTATGATGAGAATAAGTTTAGAGAACGTGTCTGATGAGAGCAGGGCCTTTAGCTTATATAGGGCTAGGTCAAGTCGTCTCTACTCATTACCGAGGGCCGACTTGACTTATCTTCCGAGCCCACTTAATCGGTTCACGCATAAATGGAAATATAATAGGACCCATTAATAGGCCTCAAAACCCTTCCTTATTTCACTAGGTTTTGGGCCTCAAACCTGATATAACTTAGTATCTAATGCACCGATCTAAATAGGAAAACATAACACCCCATACCTCCTTCCCATAATCTAGTTTAAGTGAAACTCTATTCCTCAAAATATCTTCATAGAAGCAAATGCACTAATTCACACAGTAATTGATATAGAAGATGCTTCTTCACAACTTGTTAGTTTGTTTATTTGTTTGTTTTTTTTTCTGTATAAGCAAATAAAAGACACATTTTCATGGGAAATGTCCCATCCCATGCACCTATACGAATGAAGTCAGGTAATACAATACAAATTACAATGTCAGTTATACATGCACAATTTATTAGACATCCTTCTTTGTGTCACTAAATACTTGGAGAACTAGCTATAATATCTCATCAGTTATGAACTTATAATTATCCATCCCAATAAATAAACTCTGCAATTAAATCAAGCACTATCCTGAATAAAATTATTGAAGGACTCCTCAATAGAAGGATATATTTTAAATAAGCGATATTCTACTTTAATATACTCTAAACTACGAGGAGGGGAATTCAAACTTGGGTTGCAGAGTGGGGAGCACATATGCTTTAGTCAAGTTATGCACACTACCCTGAATCTTTAGGCAGCAAATTCTTCAATTTTGATCAAGAAAAACTTTATAGGCAACACATATCCTCTTTTGGTTTTCCTAACTTCAAATCTTATAGCAGAAAAAGGTATCCCATCCCATTACAAATGAACTAATTATCCATTCCATGACTCAGGCTTGATAGCCTTATACAGAAGCATTGTTGCCTTGCCTGCCAAAGACTGACCAAAATGGTCTTCAGCTCAACCTGTTCCACTCAAATTGGGTTCTTGTCTTTTAGATTTTCTATTTCATACACAGCTTATATCTTCCTTTTTATGTTAATTTCCCAGGAGCCCACAAGGTTATTCATTCAAAGGTACCAATATGACAATCAAAAACAGCATCTAAAACTTGTAAATACAGCATCATGCATGATCAGTACCTTAGCAAAACAAAATACCAGACCAGAGTCCCTTTACTAAATGAAAATTATATTATTGTAGAGCTTAAGAAATAACTGCTCTGCTACTTAACTTGGTACAAATCAAAACTGAGTTATATCATTATTAATTACTATAAATGAGCTCATGTTGTTCATGAGGATTTGGATTTGAGAAAGACTGTCCAAAGATTTTGCCTCTTTATCCTTTAGTAAGTAATTAATTATTTTTGGGAATGCCAAGATTGCGTCGTTAATCTTTTCTTTCGTGTGTAGAGCAGAGTTTGATAGTTTTCCAAGTGCTGTAAATACAAAGTGTTTTTGTTACAACACATGGCCGTATAGTTCCTTCGGCAATTGTCCGTGTCTAACCTTAAAAATTAGTAGAGGCTAGACACAATTGTGAGAAGCGACAAGAGAATTTCCAACCCAAAAAATAGTGAGCATTTCACTTGCACTCGTGAATTTAGAAACAGTAGAAAAATAAAAAAATTAACACAATTGTGACGACAGTATAAGAACAGAGCAAGCAATCCAATAATAAGGACACTAGTAATTAGTGTTTAGTTTATTTAGTTCTACCAAAATCTTGGAAATCAGCTTGCACTCGAGTATATGACCTGAACAATTCTCTAAATCATTTACTTCTCTGCTGAACCCACTTGCTGCCTAATTCTGCGAGCACAATCTTCAAAACTTTTGACAAAACCAGCGCATTTCAGAGGGTTGTCGGCATGCTCCTTGTAGCAAGCCAAGCAAGCATCCTTCTCCGTTAAGCAGGGCATAGGCTTCTGGAATGGAAGCTTGAACTCCTTATCACGAAGTTCCTTTGCTCTTTGTGTCACTTCCTGCACCATATTCTCCTCCTGCTTCTGCAACCGCTCCAGAACCTTGCTGCTCTCTTGAAGAACAGATCTGATAGCATCTAACTCCGCATAGGTAGATTGTGAAGGAGGGGTTACAGGCACGAATATAGGAGGCTGAAGAGGCCATCCTTTAGCACCTGTCCCCTTGAGTGTTTCAGAATCATCAGAAACCTGTTTCTGGTTTGTCTTCGTTTGGGGCTGTTGAGGTTCTCGTGGTACCTTAATTTTAGTTCTTCTGGGTTTTCTCTTTGACTTCTCAGCATCATGAACAAGCTTATCAACCAGATTGGAGCTAATCTGAATGCTAAAATCACCCATGGTGGAACAGGTCCCTGGTAAGATACCTCAAAGGCTGGAAACATTGATGCAAGTGTACTCGATTAGAACCAAAACCATAATTGCTACATGTTTTGGATAAGCAATTACTGAATCAGTTTTTAGAACAGGAGAACAATGAAACAAATATACCTCAAAATGACAGTCAAAATGAAAAACAAAAAATGTAAAACATAGCAACCAAAATTAAGAACTTAAATAAATTTACACACTTGGCCTTAGGCCCAAAATCATGTGTGAAGATGGCAAGAGATTTGACTAAGTGGGTATCAGGAAATTAGAAAACAATAGAACTCTCGCATTCTTGAAATTTTAAATTTGAAATACCACTCAATACTGAAAGACTGGTTTTGGATCTTATACATCCCGGTTGGGTCAGACAGCTGAGAGATTTCATCAGTCCAATTGTTTCAAAGATACACAAATCACTAAACTTTTTATAACATTTTATTTCCCTTCACTTCATGCATGCTAGAGGAGGTGTCAGCAGGAGATTAGTAGTGGTAATTGAAGACCCTCGGCCCCATATATTGGACAAACTTAAAAAGCCACATGCGCATGCAAATTATTATCACACAACAAAGAAAATTATTTTTACCTATATGCATGACAAATGTCGAAATTCAAAATTCAATGTAAAATTAAGAAACAGAAACTATTCAACGGGGTAAAATAAGAATTCAGCTACTGGATTTTAATGGTTATAGCTTCAATAGTCTGGCAGATGCATTATGATACATAAAATAGAATTCCTTTGAGTTTTAGAAAAATGGATCCCATCTCCCAAAGCTGTAACAAAGTCTATGTTAGGGGCTCAAAATTACAGTCCATGTGTTCAGCAGCCAAGGTTCACAGATACTGCTTATTGCAGATACACAGATTACGTAGTACATTCCCCTGCTAAAGTTTGAAAAATTCTTTTATCTAAATATCTTATTTATGCATAGAAGATGTTCAAACTCAAGTTCTGATAACATTACACTAATTCAAGGGTGTAAATCAACATAAAGTTAAGAATGTAAAGGGAACTTTTCACAATAATTATATACCTTATCTACCACCACATGTAAAGACAGCAAGTTTACGAAAATAAAGGGAAAAATAGAATATCATAACAGTAGAATACTAGAATTTATAAGTGGAAGCGAAACAAGGTAAACCAAAATACAAATAACACTAGCAGAACAAACAATTTGTTAACTTCTTTCTTTCTTTTCACATCTTGAAGATGAAAAATTACCAACTAAAAGAGTAAAAGCATGGGCAAATAAATCTATGACAAGTGTAATAGTTACACTTGACGAGAACTAACATGTAAACATGGAGACCAACATAGCAATAACAACCAAATCTTAACAATTGAACTTTCCATTGCAATCTTTGTTGGAGCACTTATTAATCACTGAACAATATGCAACGAACAGTTGAAAAACTCGGGAAGCAAACCACGTCTGAATTAAGGTGGACCCTATAACTTTTGTTCAACTGAATTCAAGTCGCATCACTATGCCTTCTGTTAAAATCCGTCTCTGTATTGCCTCAATCCGGATAGTAGCAGTCTAAATTCACCTGTTTCCTATGAGAATTATGATTTATATAACCACAAATACCAATATGGCTGTAAAGGACTCATCATCGGATGGCTCATCTGTCACATAGTATGGAGGTGCACAGGAGATTATAGCTCCCAGTCTGCTAGAGTCTAATCTCTCTCATTACCAGAATCTGTATAGTCTGTTTTGATTGGTTAAGCTCTTGTAGAGCTGTATAAATACAGCTTGTAATGATTATTCAATCATAATGAGAATTACTCTTCATTTTTTTTTCATCTTTCTCTTCATGGTATCATATCAGGAGTCTGAAGTCTCACGACGATTTCAGCTCTGAGTTTTCTCAGCTCTTCTTGCATTTTTCTTGCATTTTTAGACCATAGGGTCATGGTGTAAAAGTTCCAAAAAAAAAAATATATATTTTAACGAAAATAACATTGAAAAATTAAACGATGGCACTTTCATTCCTAATCAACTAATCAAAACACCAAACCCTAATCAATTAAGATAAATATTAAAAATAAAACCATAATTAATGAAAATACTATCAATAAATCAAACCAAGTTCAATAGACCATGATTTCAATTTCAATTGAATTAAAAACTTCATATATTATCATCAATTGGCGATTATGGTTTAAAATTTATTTGAAAATAGATATTTTAGCAATGTTGAGTAGCGGAACTAACAAATCAAATCATTATATATATATATATATATACATATTCATCCAATCCAATAAATCATTATCCAAACACAAAATCAACAATATTCATGTGATAACTCATTATAACTTTCACTAAATTCAGCACATTATGCATTATCATCAATTAGGGCTTTAGAGTTCAAAAATTACTTGAATATGAGCTTTTTCCCACTAATACGTGCGGCAAAGGCGGAGGCAGCAGCGGTTGGAAGCGACGGCGGCAGCTGGAGTCGGCGGCAACAACTGGGGGGACATGGGGTTGGGTTTGTTGACGAGGAGGAAGAAATGTCGATTTGGGGGTGAGTCGGGCTGGGCTAATAAAAAGGGCTGGGGGGGTTTTATTTATTTATTTAAGACCTGGCATGAAACGACGTCGTTTCATCCAGGTCATTTGCTGTCTCGGCCAGGCTATCTGGACTTCTGTCAAACAGGCTGTGGGCGTGCAAGGGTCGCACACCAGCCAGCGATGGGTCGGCGAAGGAGCTTACCAGGCCTCTATGGATCGTCCGACCCTTTTATGCCCCTTAATGGATCCGCCAATGGATCAACACTGCTCTAAAGGCTCTTTGGGCCAGACTTTGTCTTGCTCAATATGGGCATCAGTGTGAAAAAAAACAGAGTTAGAAAGTGTAGGCTGTTGATCCAGTTTGGATTAGGTGAGAACGCTTGTGTGAGAACCTTATATGAGAATCAATCTCAGCCATCCAAAGTAATCTAAACGGTTGAAGAGAAAAAGCAAGCTTAACGTAGAAATGGGTACGCTACACTTACCGCTTAGCCCACATGTCTTGACGCGCCTTTTCCAATCGCGCCTTTTTTCCATCCTTCCTCCGTTTTTACCAACGAAACCCTAAAATCTTCAGTAGAAATGGAGAAAATGTCCAACCTTTATCTTTCCCATTCTCCCACATGTCTATATCTTTCTTCCTTCTATAAATTCTTTCTTGAATTCCCACCTCAAATTTTACCGTGACAGATAATAAATTCTTTATAGTCGATCCTTCTAGAAAATATCCAGCCGTTTTCACGGCTTTCTATAAATTCTGCCACAACACTTAAAACATTTGAAAAGGTGACTACATTTTTATTTTATTTTTAAAGGATGGGTTTCAATAGTTTGACATCCAATGGTCATGACTAATAATTTTTTATAATTTTTTTACGAATTAAAAGGGCTTTTAAATATATATATATCCAGCTGACATCATTAATGAAAAGCACATGCATGGAGCCCACAAAAAATTTGGCCTAGGACTAGGCCAAAGTTGGGCTAAATGTGGCTAGGTTGGAGGGCTGAAGGGCCAAATGTGGCCCTCCAAATTTAGCCAAAATTTTGTTTAGCCCATGGCTGGAGATGGGTTTTGCATTATTTTATAGCTATATTTGGAATATAGCCAATGACTGGAGATGGCCTAAGTGATCAAGAGGTATTGTGAGTTTCCTAAAGACTATATCTAATTTATTTTTCAGTCTTACATGATTTTCTATAGCAAGGGTCCTTGAGGTTTATTTTCTATATCAAATTTCCATGTGTATGCATTTGAGTGTATGGACTATGTATGGATGTACAGATTCAGAGCAAAGCTCTGAAATTTCCAGGTTTTGTGTTTTAGTTTCAGTAAATCATTTGAATCTTTGATCTAGGTGTATTTCATGTGTTGAAAGTAAAATATAAAACGTTACAACACCTTTTTATTTTTGTTTGATAATGAAAATAAAAAGGCAGTTTCTAGAGTTCAAAGTTATAATAAACCCATGATTGTGGATTTTTGTCTACTATGTGGCTCTCTAATGCTCTACTTCCTTCTCCATGCGGCTTGTTTTCCTCCTCCAATTTGGTATCATTTTTGTATCTTAATGTATTGACAATAGCGTTAGTAGGTATCATTTGTATCTTAATGTGTTGACAATAATGTTTGTAGATATCATTTCTGTATCTTAATGTGTTGACAATAGTGTTAGTAGATATCATTTCTGTATCTTAATGTGTTGATGATAGTGTGAGTAGTATGGATATGGGTAACAGGGTTTGTATCTTCATGTTTTCGTAATATTTTTAGTATATCTTATGTAAACTTTGTATGTTCTAGGTATAAAATGGAATATGGGTTTGAACTATGTTTCACAGAGGCGTGTACAATCTTGTAATCAAGCAATTTCTATAGATAAACATCAAGATTAAAATCCACAATAAAATATGGGTCACTAGAGCTTCAACATCATATTTTTATAATTTTTAAAAATGATAAATTTTACAAATAATAGAGAAATGGCACAAGCCATAATTGCAACGCTACATCATTACTTGTTTGCCACCAAAATATCTATCGTAAACACTTCAAAGGGATTCACTAGAGCTTCCATATATCTTCATTTATTATTCACTAAAGCTTCATAATATTATTTTTATTTTTTAACTAAGAAGTCTTCATTAGCACTTTTATGAATATTTTAAGATGAACTCAAAAGACGTAGAAAGTTTCACATTGAGTTTGTAGAATTTTTGGGGGTGTGTATTTTTTGCTATTTAATGAAATACTATGGTTTTTGGAAGAGTGCGTCATCAATGCTTCTAACGAGCATCATTTTGCGTAGCGCAACGTCTCATCAGAGTTTCAATTTGTATATGTTTATCTTTAAAAATTCTCAAACAATTAATTAAAAAATTGAAAAAATCCAACCTTAATTTCTACAAATTCCAAGTGACATTATCTTCGATTATGAAACTAAATGTTTGATTTTAAACAAATTCCAAACAATTAATTCAAGTTTGCTTCATTACTAACAATAACACTAAGTTAAGATCACTCTTAATCACTATAACTCTTCCTCCAATTATTTCTTCAAATTTCCCAATGTTAAATTTTGATTTTCTTGCATCAGAGTCGAAGATTATGTTATAATGAATTTTTAGAAGATTGTGGTGTATTTTTCTGATTTTTGTAATGAATTTTCTTTAATTTTTAAAGATAAATTCACAAAAATGAAATATTAATGACACATGGCGCTACGAGATATTGACACCCATTGAAAAAGCTGACGATGCAACTGTCACGCACTGTTATGTGTCATTCTCTGTTATTTATTACTATTTTTCATTATTTTGAATTCCAAAAATCATAATAAATTTTAAAAATTCACTAAAAAAGACCCATGAACTCCTTGTGACATTTCCAACATCATTTGAGACTTAAAATATAATTTTGACGAAGAGAAAAATTCAAATAATTTCACAAAGTCAAGTTTGATTCCAAACTAATACTAACGCTAAGTTGAAAATCATTAGTCTTCATTACTACACCTCTTCCTCCAATTATTACTTCAAATTTCCCAATGTCAAATTTGATTTTCACACATTAGAGTTAAGGATAATGTTGCAAGGAATATGTAGAAATTGTCAGTGTATTTTTCTGTTTTTTTAATGATTTTTCATGAATTTTTTAAGATAAACTTACAAAAATGAAACATTAATGACACGTGGTGCTATGAGATATTGACACCCATTGGAAAAGCTGATGAAGCACCCATCAGGCTCTGCCATGTGTCATTTTCTTCCATTTATTATTATTTTACAATATTTTGACTTCCAAAAATCATAATAAATTCATAATAAATCTGAAAACTTCACCAAAAAATACCCCGGACTCCTTGTGACATTTCCAACATCTTTTTAGACTTAAAATATAATTTTGACTAAGAGAAAAATTCAAATAATTTCACAAAATCAGGTTTGCTTCCATACTAACAATAACACTAAATTGAAGATTACTAGTCTTCATGAGTACAACTCTTCCTCCAATTATTATTTCAAAATTTTCAAAGTCAAATTTTGATTTTCGAGTATCAAAGTCGAAGATAATGTTGCAAGGAATATGTAGAAATTTTCGGTGTATTTTTCTGATTTTTTTAATGATTTTGTGTGAATTTTTTAAGATAAACTTACAAAAATGAAACATTAATGACACATGGCGCTGAGATACTGACACCCGTTGGAAAAGCTGATGACTCACCCATTAGGAGCTGTCATGTGTCATTTTCTTCCATTTATTACTATTTTCCAATATTTTGACTTCTAAAAATCATAATAAATCTGAAAAATTCACCAAAAAATACCCAGACTCCTTACGATAATTCCAACATATTTTGAGACTTAAAATATAATTTTGACTAAAAGAAAAATTCAAATAATTTCACAAAACCAAGTTTGCTTCCATACTAACAATAACACTAAGTTGAAGATCACTAGTCTTCATGAGTACAACTCTTCCTCCAATTATTACTTCAAATTTTTCAAAGTCAAATTTTGATTTTCGAGTATCATAGTTGAAGATAATTTTTCAAGAAATATGTAGAAATTTTCGGTGTATTTTTCTGATTTTTTACTGATTTGTCGTAAATTTTTTAAGATAAACTCACAAAAATGAAACATTAATGATACGTGGCGCTATGAGATACTAACACCCGTTGGAAAAGCTGACGACGCACCCATCAGGCACTGCCATGTGTCATTTTCTTCCATTTATTACTATTTTCCAATATTTTGACTTCCAAAAATCATAATAAATTCATAATAAATCTGAAAATTCACCAAAAAATACCCCAGAGTCCTTGCGATATTTCCAACATCTTTTGAGACTTATAATATAATTTTGACTAAGAGAAAAATTCAAATAATTTCACAAAACCAAGTTTTCTTCCATACTAACAATAACACTAAGTTGAAGATCACTAGTCTTCATGAGCAGTGGCAGATCCAGGAAATTTCATTCCAAGGGTCAACCTCTAAAGGATAAAAAAAATTTATACAAAATATACCCATAGAAATGAAATGATAATATTTTAATTCATCACTAATAGAAAAAACCACATTACAATTGTCCACGACGAGTTTTCATATTCTGAAATTGTGACATTATAGTTTCATTATCAATACAAGCAAACACATCTTTCTCAATATAAACAAGTAAGCTATCACTCAATCATTGATCTCCCATTCTGTTGTGAAGTGGACCTTTCACGATATTCATAGCAAAAAATGCTCTCCCCACAAAAGCAGTTGCAACCAGTAAAGTTAAGGCTAATGTGGGAATCAAATAAACATAATTATATGTTCTATGCAACCCTTTCTCCACCATTTTTCTTGCAAGGCTACCAATCCCTTTCAATTGAGAAAAATCAATCATCGTACGCATATGATTAATATAAATCTCAAGTTGATCTTCAAGTGCCAAGAGATCTCGGGGATTAAAATCTTGAGGATAAAATTCAGCAAAACGAAGTAGCTTTTGTTTGTCAAAAGCTATGAATGAATTATCCAGACTCAAACATGTCAAACAAATAAGTAACTCTATTTACCTCATTGAAGCGATGATTTAATTCCGCAAGTTTCCACTCAATGATTTGAATAAAGATGTCCACACGATAATGATGGGGGTGTGTTATTCTAGGAGCTCTTCGATGTGATCTCCATTGAGCTACATATGCATCATCCATGTTTGGAACCAAGATATCATGTTTGACACAAAAGGAAGATACTTGATCAAGCAAGGCTTCAAATGCACTCTCTCTCATGTGTTGTAGTTGGTCCTTGCAAACTTTGACTAGTCATTGCATTCCCAATGTCTTAATCTTTCCTTTGTAATGCTTGTGACAAGTCATTTGTGGCTCCCAATATAGATCTCATGAAAAATAATTGAAATACAAACTCAAAATATTGTATTTCTCTCAATGACCTATTTGCTTCACCTAGATCATCAGTCGAGCAATCCTCAATAATCAACTTAAGCACTTTCACCACAGGTTAAACATGGAGATGATACTAAGTAATGTACCATAATGTGAGTTCCAATCTGTATCACTAGGATGCTTGAGACAAATTTCTTGATTTAAGCATTGCCGTGTTGGAAAAGTATATTTTTCAAGAGCTTCTGTAATATCCTTTTGGAGTTGATCTCTAAGCATGTCACAACGCTTACGCAATGCTCCAACAATATTAACCAAGCTATTGCAAGATGTGAAGAAAGTGGCAATATCAGCATTTCCCTTTGCCACAGCCACAAGAGTTAATTGAAGTTGATGTGCAAAACAATGAATATAATAGGCACAAAGATTTTCTCTCAAAATCTGTGTTTTAAGACCATTGAACTCACCCTTCATATTACTAGCTCAATCACATCATTGTCCTCTTAGCATGGAAATGCTCAATTCCTCTCTTGAAAACAATGTGTCAATAGCCTCCTTGAGTGAGTTTGATGTAGTGTCGCTAACATGTTAAATGCCCACAAACCTCTCAATTACATCCCCATTTTTGTCTACATAACGAAACATCACCACCATTTGTTCTTTTATTGACACATCACGTGATTCATCAACTAATAAAGAGAAGAATGCACCATCCATATCCTTAATGATTTTCTTAATAGTTTCAGTGGCACAAGCATTCACAAGATCTTTTTGAACTGTTGGAGCTATTAACTTAAGATTCCCGGAAGCATTTTCTAACACAACGGCTTTCACTTTCTCATCATGATCAGCAAGAAATTGGAAGAGCTCCAAATAATTCCCCTTGTTGCTTGTAGTGTCACTCTTATCATACCCATGAAAAGGAAGACCTTGCCTCAACAAAAATCTCACGCAATATTAATCAAGAGAAGCTGTCAAGAAAATACGATAATCAATACAAGCTTGCTCTGATTGCTTTATCAAAACTGTTCGGATGTGTTGCTTTTGATTCATAAGATCCACACAATATTGTCTAGATTGATTATGAACACTTCCAACAGCTCCAACATGTTGCCTAATATTATCTTTCTTCCAATTCTTAAAACCCATCTCAGTGAAGGCGTCACTACACCCTTGACCAATTCTAAAATTGGATTTGAAGAGAGAACAATAAAGGCAAAAAGCAGTATCTTTACTAATACTGTACTCCAACCAGTCAAACTCATCAAACCACTTGACATTAAAGCATCGATCATACCCTGAAAGATCAGTTTGTGGAAATGTGTGATCCTTAGGTTGACATGGACCATTTTGTAGATATGCCCTTCGAACTTCATCTCGAATGTTAGGATCATAATCCAACATTTGAGGTCGAAGTCCAGGGTCTACAATAAGATTAGCCAAGATATCTTGCAACTCACTTTCTTTCGAACTATCCACGTCTCTCGAAATACCCACATCTCTCGAACTCGAACTACCCACATTATCCGAACTAGAAGTAGTTGATGCGAACCTTCTCTTAAAGTAGCGTTCCATAACTGAATTGGTAGAAATAATCATTCAAGCATCAACATTATTAAAAAAAAATTAATTAATTACTAACTTATGCAAACTAACCAAAATAAAATCTCAACAACTAATCAAATTTACCAAAATATAATTTAACATAAACACTAATTTATTCAAACTAACTAACCAAAACCAAAATCCCTAATTTATTCAAACTAACCATGAGATATAATCTAACATAAAAGTAAAACCCTAATTTATTCAACCTAACTAACCAAAACCAAAACCCCTAATTTATTTAAACAAGCCAAGATATAATCTAACATAAAAATAAAACCCTAATTTTGTGAAGACCCGTATTTTAAGTAGATAAAAGATGATATTTATCTTTTGGATAAACTTGGACGATATGATCTTTTAAAGATATTTATCTTTTAGATAAACTTGGATGATCTTATCTTGTTAGGATATTTATCTTTTGGATAAACTTGGATGTTCTTATCATTTTAATATTGAAGTTTATCCTATTTATATAACTACTATAAATAGGAACATAACCTTACAGTTTCAAAACATGAGAGAGAGAGAGAGAGAGAGGAGAGAGAGAGAGAGAGAGAGAGAGAGAGAGAGAGAGAGAGAGAGGTGATGATGTTGAAATGCTTGGAAGAGATATAGGACTTAGCTTGTATTTTCTTAACTTGGAGAAATGCTTTGGAATCGAGGTAGGGATTGATCTAATTAAATTTCGTGAGCACTATATTATGCGTGATATGATTATATGTACATGGGTGATGTTTAAATGTTACATTGTTGTGAGATACATAGAAGGCATAATTATATCATCGTTGGAGTTGTTGGATTGAGAAAATAATGATGGAAAAGAGGGTAATGGGAAGGATCTTTTGTGTAGTTGAGTCTAACTTTTGGTAGGTACCAGGTCTCAGGGATCCCACAGTGCACATGGTTTTTATTGGGTGATTTGGGACTGGCGAAAGGGAGTTAGACAGGATGACTAACAAAAGGGGAAATATGGGATAGTTGAATTGGGTGTTAGTTCATATAAATGGGCATTTGTGACCAAGTGGTATAAGCATGGTATGGGACGTGCATGTCTGCTTGTCTAGTTATATGAATTAACGAGATTAGATGAAGAGCATTCATGCATTATTATTAATGTGATATTTTGGATGTATGAATGCATGTCACTTAATTTAGTTATATCAATCTACTGTGGTAAGGTCTCATGTCCATACTGAGAGGTCGTTGCTCATCCCCCAACTTGTTTAATTTTTCAGATGAATTAGTGGGCAAGACGAGGACTGAACAAGTTGAGGCTAAATTAGATGAGAGTAGTAGAGCTTTGTTTATTTATTGTAAAGTTGTAAGATTTTGGGAGCTATGGTTGAGGCTGAATTAGATGAGAGTAGTAGAGCTTTATTTATTTATTGTAAAGTTGTAAGATTTTGGAGCTATTTTTATAAGAAAAGTTTATTTTAAAACCATGCTTCATCTTCTTTTATTTTATTTTATTTTATATTTTTTTTATCACGCACCGAGCGTGGGGTTTCCACTGACCCCCGGGTCCGGGGCGTGACAAATTTATTCAAACTAACCAACTAAAACCAAAATCCATAATTTATTCAAACTAACAAACCAAAATAAAATCTCAACAACAAACAATAACAACTAATCAAGAAAAACACAAACATATAAAAATATTTACTAATTAATTAAAGCATAAAGAAATTAGAATAACATACTTTCAAATTTGAGGGACAAATCCCCCTTTGAAAATTGAAATCACTTATGTAATTTGTTGTTGAGCCACTTTGCTGTCGCCGCCACCACTTTGCTTGCATCGCTGCCGGAAATGTGGGGGAAGGAAGTGAAGGTTGAGAGGTTTAGAGGTGAGAAGAAATGAGTTTTAACATTTGGGGAGGGGGGAATTATCGGGCAAAACAGAATAGAGCAGGTTGTTGCGCTATTTTGTTTTTGTTTTTGTTTTTTTTTAACCTGTGCACGTCGTTTTGGCCAGGTTTAAAAAAAAAAGCCTTTAGTGGAATGACGTCGTTTTGATGTTGAGCGAACAAAAAAAAAGAAAAAAAGAAGGTGTGCACGTTTTTGTATAAGTTTAATAAAATAAAAAATAAAAAACTTTAGTGGAACGATGTCGTTTTGACGTCGAGCGAAGAAAACAAAACAAGGCGGGCGCTGCGCTGCACTTCTTCTCCTCCATCTGCATACAAACACAGGTTTGCCCATTTGGGGCATTTCGTCGAACACTTTACGAGGGTCAACTTCGGCTGCTCTAATGGAGGATTTCAGAGGTTGTAGGGGTCAATTGACCACCTTTGCTCATTTGTGGATCCACCCCTGTTCATGAGTACAACTCTTCCTCCAATAATTACTTCAAAATTTTCAAAGTCAAATTTCGATTTTTGAGTATCATAGTCGAAGATAATGTTGCAAGGAATATGTAGAAATTTTCGGTGTCTTTTTATAATTTTTTAATGATTTTTCGTGAATTTTTTAAGATAAACTTACAAAAATGGAACATTAATGACACATGGCGATATGAGATACTGACACCCTTTGGAAAAGCTGACGACTCACCCATCAGGGACTGCCATGTGTCATTTTCTTCTATTTATTACTATTTTCCAATATTTTGACTTCCAAAAATCATAATAAATTTGAAAAATTCACCCAAAAAATACCCCGAACTCCTTGCAACATTTCCAACATCTTTTGAGATTTAAAATATAATTTTGACTAAGAGAAAAATTCAAATAATTTCACAAAATCAAGTTTGCTTCCATACTAACAATAACAATAAGTTGAAGATCATTAGTCTTCATGAGTACAACTCTTCCTCCAATTATTACTTCAAAATTTTCAAAGTCAAATTTTGAGTTTTGAGTATCATAGTCGAAGATAATGTTGCAAGGAATATGTAGAAATTTTCGGTGTATTTTTCTGTTTTTTTTATTTATGATTTTTCGTAAATTTTTTAAGATAAACTCACAAAAATGAAACATTAATGACACGTGGCGCTATGAGATACTGACACCTGTTGGAAAAGCTGAGGACCCAGGCATCACACACTGCCATGTGTCATGCTCTTCTAATTATTACTATTTTACAATGTTTTGACTTCCAAAAATCATAATTAATTCGCTAACTTGCTCAGGTAGTATTGAATTGGAATTTACATTAAGAACTGGGTCCATCCACCTGAGGAGTGGAGGCCATATTTGAGATGGAAAAAAAAGGTCGCCTTGATGGTGATAATGTCATGATGTTTAGATTGATCATTCTCGACCCTTTGTTTAGTGATGGAAAATGTCAGAGTTCAATGCAGACTAGTGAGGTCATTGATTTGAACTAAGCACAAGTATGTTCGCTGTTTACATTGTACATACTAAGGTGACGGAGAGACTGGCTAAGTTATAATGCCATGGGAAATTCCATTGACTATGTAAATGTTTTGGTGGTCAATTTATTCTTCTCATTGTCCTAGTATTTGGAGTTATATGATGTTGCTGTATGTTGGTGTTATATAGAGCGGTGAGCTGATGGATATACTGATGATTGTGTGCTTAGGTGTTGTCAATGAAAATTTATCACAGTGACCAGCTTTTGATACATTGACACATGCCATCTCTAGATAATCTTGTGCTTAGGCGATGGGACTGGACCATGTAGTTTGGTTTGCAATAAATGAGAATTTCAATTCTGTATATGTTTCATATTGATTGCTGTTTAGTTTTTAGTTTTAGATGTGATCTTTGGTTCATGTTGATTTATGATGAGTTATACGCTGAAGATCAACAAGTGGTTGGTTAAGTCCTTCTTTATTTGGTTACAGGTCTGGTTTCTTATGAAAAAAACATCTTGCAATTTGAAGATGACACAAAAAGGGAAACACAGCTTCATTATCAATCTGATTTATGTGTAGTGTGTTTCCTTGAACTTAAGTGAGGCTATGTTCTAAGGTTAAGTACAGAAACCTAGCAGGTTTGGATGAATTTTGTGAAGAACCATCTAGTATGTAGATGCATTGTCCCTGAAATTTATCTGTACATTATGATTTAATGTAATTATGGCAGATTGCAGGTAGACAAAGGTGGTTTGCATGATGTCAACTGCTCAAAACGTCCACTATTTCTTCATGATAAGTTTGTCATATGTAGGAAATTATCTTCAATCTGAATTTGAACCAACATTTAGTTATCTTATTGCATCATATCTTTCTTGATAATTGTATAAAATGTTGGGCATCTATCTACAAGCCTCTTCTTGCATCATATCTTTCCTATATCTTCTCAAAATAATAATAATATGGTTCTACACAAAAACAACTTCACTGATTGCATATATATGTGGTAAGCTTCAATATAATCTTTTTTCCCCCTTCTCTTTTTCTAAAGCTTCAAATTAGTCCTTCTTTGACTTTTGCATTTTAGCTCCTCAGTTTGAATACAAAAGCAATTGCATACATGATTATATATAGCCTCTGCCGGTGCAAGGTTGGTAGAATAATAATCCAGCTTGTATATTGCTATTTTATAAGCATAATTTGTCCGTTTATGTTTTGATTGTTCTTTTATCTAAGATAGATCATTTATCAGTTTGGGTAGTTTGTTGGAAGTTGCAATTTAAGGTTCTCTTTCAATTTATTGAGCATTGTTCTTTCTTTGGTAAACTGAAATTGGTTTCCTTATTGGAGACTCATGTCCACCCAAATAGAGCTAGACGAAAGGGCACGTACACCCAAATGGAATTGGATGAGGTGCAAGAAGAATTGGCAACTCATATCCTAGAATGGCTTTTTGATTGAGCTAAACATTCCTTCATTTTACATGTCTTTCTAGCTAATATTTTGCTTATATATAGACAAGTATGGATAATTTGTGGTGAAGGGCTGGAAAAATTGTGATTTGGATGTGACAAGTATGGATCATTCAAGTATTTTGCTTATATATATAGACAAGTATGGATAATTTATAAACACACACTCAAAACCCATCATTACACACACTCAAAACCCATTTATAAACACACCCAAAAAATATACAATTGTTGACTTTGGGGTTGATTTTGGGTGTGTTTCTATGTTTAAATAGTGTTTGGGTTTTTTTATAAATACATGTCTAGGATTGGGTTTATTTATAAATTTGTATTTATTTAAATTATTGTTTATATAATATTTTTTTTATGAGTAATGGCAACACAACATGATTTGGAAATGATGCCTTTTTGATATACTAAGACAGTAACCAAGTAAAGTGTGATGTGAAACACCCAAAATACCTACACTTTGCTTACATAAGTGATGCCTATTGTTTATAACAACTTCAGTTTTCCAGAAATAACTAGAGTTGAAAGATAAAAGCAATAACCAGACATCTATGATCACTGATGCCTAAAACTAGAAGTAGCATCAGCACTTATGTGACAACCAACACTATTGGAGGCTTTTCATGTCTGCAAAATAGAAAAAAGCGATGACATATAACATAATTTGCAACAACATTATTTGTTTATGTGATGTTGTAATCAATAATACGCATCAGTGTAGCAGATACCATTGATGCTGTAATACCTCTTTAGCCTCCTCCCTTTTGAAACTACTATGCTGTTTCAGGTTTAGGCATTAGAGGTCAACGTTTTTTTGGCACACGGAAATCATTTACGCATTGAATTTTACCAAATATCCAATGTTGTAACTACAAAAAGGCCACGGATAATATCCGTTGCCTATTACATAGTAATAGGCAACAGGCTTGAATACCACGGTATTTATGGTTAATAGGCAACGGATTTTATCCATTGCTAAAGGCCTTTTTTGGCATAGTGTATTCATGAAAAACATATTAGGATGATACAAGCCATTCTTCTAGAATGGTCATGATACAAGTCGTTCCTCTGGAACATTCTTATCTCCCCATTTGGTTACCACTGAAGATGTTGTACAAAATATCAAAATACTAATAAGAGTACAATTAAGAAATAGCACAAGTATTGCTTACATCCTTAGTTGAGAGAAACTTTGCTTAAATATCATTCAAGCTCGTATCGACTCAACAAATATAATGAAACGCTTGATGATCTAGTTATATCCTGCAAGAGTAAAAATAATTTTTCTTTCTGTATAAAAAAAAAAAAAAAAAAAAAAAAAAAAAAAAAAAAAAAACCCCCCCCGTGTAAGTTCAAACATGGATTTGTTCTTCAAATGAAGGTTCTAAAGAAACAAAATCCCCTAGGAACAGAGAGTTATAAAAAGAAAGGAAAGACACAAAGAATTGTGATATTGATTGCAAGGTACTCTCATTTATCCTAGCTTAAGAGAACTTCAGGAGATTAGAGTGATGTGCTCGTTCTTGACTGCCCTATAGTTCTTTGAGATCACATGAGGCGTGATCAAGGATAGTCTAGCTTCCTAAAGAAATGATCAGAGATAGTCTCGCCTCTCAACTACATCAAGGGCTCATTAATAGGGAAAACAAGTAGATATTGTATCATTTGGATAAGATGTGATATGCAATGAAGTTTGTTATTTATACACAAGAAAGGGAATAGTGTGAAATGATAAATTTCAAATTAACTATAGAAACTTTTGAGGTTCTCGAGATACTTTTGAAAAAGTGACTCCATGAAATTTGTAAAAGCAAGATCAGTTTGACAAAAATAGTCCTTGAAACCGTTAAAGTGCCGACATACATTAATGAAAGCTATGTAAAGTTTTGAAATCTAGAAAAGAAAAAGGAAATATTGGGATCCGGTAATATATTGGGATCCTAGAAATGTGCCACATTTCCACCTATAGATATGGCCTTCGTAAGACCTAATTGGAGTAATTGTGTTTCAACTCAAATTCCTTCAATTTTCTAAAGTTCAGCTTTTCTAAAACTTTCCTTGAAACTTTTAAAATGGCTTCCTCTTCTTCTCTCCCAAAACGTTTCAATTGAAATGTTGCTCCCAAAACAACTTGTGACTTCTAAGTCTGATGCCCATCCTTTGCATGTTTAATGATTTTGTGATGCTGAATGATACAATTGCTATCAAATTAGCTAGGAATTTCCTTACTCCTGTGGATGAAATATTATTAACAGGAAGGTCTGATGAAGAGGCTATTAATACTCAATGGCTTTTAGCATTCAAAGTGTTGTTTCTATTTCTAACATGGAAGCAAACGAGATTCAGAAGCTGAACACTGAAAATTCATCTCTTAGGAGAATGCTTCATGATTCTCATCAAGAGGTTGAAAACCTTAAAAAGGAAAATAAGGCTTTGTTGAAACTGGTGAGTTCATACTCCATAGATAAGCACACAAAGCTTGACAAGCTGCAAATTTCCAATGAAAAGATTCTGGAAGACTAAGAGAGGCTCATGGCTAAGCTTAAGAGGCATTGTTCTCTTTCTTTAGAGACTTCCAAATCATAATGGAATTTTATAGATTTTACAGAGCTTGCTCATTCTTTGCAGGTAAAAAGAATCTATCTGTTGTATGCTCTTTTCCTGTTATAATGATTGGACAAATTCTTAAACTTGCACCTGTGGTTTGCACATCTTTTCAAGATGATCGTTTAGAACCTTGTTCCTTATAGGTTCAAATGACAACTTTAAATCTCTCAAATTATACATATTTCAATGCATGTAAGTCTGGAACTTTTGGCCCGCGTTAAACACTACCTCATAATTTAATTGTCTTTTTCAAATTTGCATGAAATATAAATTGAGGAAAATTCATAATATTGTAATATAGTAGTGAAGAGCATTAACTACTATATACCCAAAACTTCAGGTTTGGGATTTCTCATATATTGGGTTCTATGGGCTGTCGACCTAGATCATATAATATAACAAAATATGGGGAGCCTCATTTCATCCTTTAAGGTTTATCTTGATATTATTCATTTCACGGTGAATCTTTAACAACCGGGATTCAGAAAATATATTTCTTCCTTGAGGTGTCGATTGTTAAAACCAAATCAAAGCGAAACCATCGTAAAAACCAAGAAAACCATGTGCTGATGGAAGTAAATCACCTGTTCGACCAGTACCCTTACCCATTATTTCCTTTGCAAATTCTGGTGGGAAAACAAGAAGGTAAAGTAAGAGGCGCCCAACCTAGATGAAGGAGTCCAGCTGCTTGGGTTGGGGATGTTTCACCAAAGAGGATTGAATGGAAGAAAGTGAAGAAAAATGGAGGAGAAGACTTGATAAAATTGGGGGTTCCAGCGCCTATAAAAGAAGGCACCTCCTACCCAGCAAAACAACCATCCAAAAGGCGCGACCAAGCATTTGTCAAGCTGCTAGAAGATCTACTTAAGCCACTTATCCCTTATCTCCATATCTCCCTCTCTTCCCTCATCAAAATCTCCCTAAATTTCCCTCTCCTCTTGCTCTGAACCTCTGTTTCCCATAAGAAATTCAATCTTTCTCTCTCCATTGCTAAACTCATGGAGGCTTAGCTCTCATGCCACAAGATGCTTAGGCCAAGCTATTATACTAATCTATCACAGTTGACCGCCTTGCAGTTTTAGCAGTTATCTACATTGAGGCACATGTAATTACAACAATTAACACTGAAAGCCATGATTTTGGAATAAATGATGCAATGGAAACTACTTACATGCGTTACACCATCAGTTAATGGTAGATCAGTACTATCTTGTCCACGGGGTATCCGTACTAGTTTACTTTGATTATCAGTGCCCCAGCTTGTTATTCACACTGACCATGCATGAGGAGCGATGTTTCCAACCCTTATAATCGCACCTTCTAGATTTCTCGGTTGTCTTTTTGTGGAAACAAGGTAACATATTAGGTTTAAGATATTTATAAAAAAATCAATTTAATGCAGGAGTTTTAAGTACATAACACATGTTCAGTATAGAACTTACCGCTTCACGAAAGTCCTCACAGTGCCGGTACCTTACGTACTCATCTCTGTACTTTGCATAGTCGGATGACTTTGCAAGCCATTCTGAAGCTGGATACTCATTAAGTGCATCCTTGACCTCTGACTCTTTAGTGAGTGTATAATCCGAAAGCATTGTCCCCAGTGGAGTTTTGGGTACTCGAGGTTCTTTGTTGCCTAAGCTTTGCATAGCCACTTGCTCTCCCAAATACCATTCAAAACCAGCTTGTCCCTCTAGTGGAATTCGTTTACACCTTGCAGGCATGATATTTTCTACTTCGTCCGGCATCTCAGATTCATCAGTCCCCCATGGGTTCCAATTAACCTACAATACAAAGTGGTTAGCTTTGGGTATCATACTTATTTTTACTAATAAAAGCTCGGTTGAAGAGTAAATGCTCTATACCTGATTATTTTTTAAATGCCACATCAAGACTCTAAATTGTTCCAAATCATGGTGCAAGTCTCGCTTTGATTTTGCACCTAACCACCTCAATGCTCATGGCCACGTCTTGAAGGTCCCAGTGGGCCTTGCTAAAGCATCATGACTAAACTAAAACCATATCCAATTTGATTAAAAAGAAAAAATTTAAAGAGTTCTCTCTATACCAACTAAACCGACTTCTCTACCCACGAAAATTCTACAGTGGTGTGGTGTATCCATGCACCCCTATTGTGAACCATGGGATGCGTAAGTGGGGATGTGGGTTAAAGCCACACCGTTGAATGGTGGTAACCGGTTAAAATGGTTGCTGTAGGTAAAAGAGAACAAAAGAAAAATTAAAAAAGAATAAGAACAAATAAAACAACAAAGGAAAATAGAACGATACAAAGAAGGGCAAAGAAGATCTAGAACTGCTGAGGCAACTCTCTCGATCATCTCTCCCTTTCTTCCCCTACAATTCAGAAGAGATGCGTACTAAGGGAATATTTTCTGTTCTTGAGGTTGATGTTGGTAATTTTTAACAACAATATTAAAACCTTGCAAGTGCACAAATCAAATGATAGTATAGTAAGCAAGCAAGGGTCAATCCCACAGAGATTGTGATATAAAGAGATGTTTATCAATGAAAACTAAAACACAATTAAACACGAAAATAAAATAAAGATTGAAACCACAAGGACTTCCACACACACACCAACACCAAGGGGGGTTTTGATTTGATTTTGTGAATAAAACAAAATAAGGAAAACAAAACAAAACATAATTTAAATTAGAGTTTAAGAGAAATTGGTTTAAAATCAATCAAGAACAATAGCTAGGACTCACTATCCACCTCCAAACAATCAATCAATCCATAAACAACAATAGATAATCAATTTCTAGCAAGCATATGACGACGACACTCACAACAAGATCATGGCATTTGACTCGAGTTGTATGATTCTCTCTTAAGCGTATGTAAAGTGTATGAAATTTACATCAATACGTGTATTCTTAATTGAAATCTAGTATGACATTTACTCAAATTAAAAATCAAGAATCCATTAAGATCAAAGAGAATATGAGTGTCACAAAAACCCTAAAACATGGCATTTGTTATTAGGAATTCAAGAATTGATTTCTCATAACTAGTTCTTAACCCAATTATTCGTTGCAAACAAGAACACATTCAATATGGAAATTGACATGTGTTCTACAACAATTTAATTCCAATACATGCTTCAAAGTTAGCTACTCAAAGAAACAAAATATTAGAATTCACATAACATAGAGAAACCGAAATCATCACGCTTGTAGAAACTGAAAATCCATTCAAACTTGTTTATAGAATTGAAATCATGTTTAGGGCTTCAAGATTAAGCCCTAACTAACAAGAAATTAGTTACTTATGTTCCTGGATGAACTCAAAAATAAATACATAAGAACTGAAAATTAAAAGAAGAAAGGAAAAGAAGAACTCGTTGGCAGATTTCTCCTCTTGTGTAGTTGATCTCCTTAGGACGTGAATCCTTTGTATCGGGGCCTTGGCTGGCCTTTTATATCACTTATATCAGATTTCTAAACCCTAAGATTGACTGAAAAGTCGTCCAAGAAGTCTTGGTAAACAAGGAATCCAAATAGGAAAGTAAAAATCACAATTCCTAACTCCATAGGGAAATACAGCTCAGCCCAATTGTCACACGATTTGGGGATCTTCGCCCTTGTAGAAAAGTCATTAAAAATATATTTCAGAAAGATAAATGTCTTATCTTTCCAACCATATATATCACGTAACTTGAAAAATTCGGGAAGGCTTCCGTTTCTTCACATTCACATAACATGTACAAAACTGTCCTGTTTGCACGTGGGCTAACTTTACTTGTAATACTGTACCAATTGGCTTGGTAGAAAATTCTAAAAAAATCACAGATTGAACTTCAAGATGTTAGCTTTCATCTCCAATTGGCCTTGCACTAAAATTCCTCTGAAAAGTTCATTTTCCCTTAAAAACCTTCTAAGAGCGCAGAAAAGCTGAAAATCAGAAAAGTAAAGTAATAAGCCCCTTTTAAATCTAATTCTCCTACAAAACCTAAGTAAAAAGAGTACATAAATGAGTATATTTATGGACTTATCAGTTGATCACATTGGCATCTTGAGGTTTGCATTAATTTCTGCTTAGTTGCTTCCTGGGCTTAGCCCCCATTTTTACAACAACAAAAAAACTTGTTGAAGCCAACGACTGCTCTGTCGTCAAAGTCATTGTGAGTACAAAACATTCCATTCTATTTTTGGGGTTAATGGGTTTTTTTTTTGCTGAAAATAAAACCGTTGTAATTTGAGTTTTTTCACAAACAAGAAACACAATATGATTAATGTCAATATCTTTCTCTTATTTCATGTTGGGCATATTGTTGATGTTGAAAAGTTTGTGACTCGTTTGAAAACATTAGGTAGAATTTCTTAATTGTAATGATATGATGATATCTTACATTGAGTTCATCTTTGACTCATGCAATTACCAAATCGTAAGGGGGTTTTTGCAATTTGTGTACATACTTGGCATGCAATTGGGAAGCCTTTTTATTTTCAGAATGCAATTTCCAATTGATTAGTATGTTATTACAATTACTTGTAATGCAAATGCCATGATATTTGTAGCCTTGCATTTTGGTAATGGAAATGCAAGAGGTACTTCAATATGTCATTTTGAATCCAATTACGAATTGGTTAGTCCGATTTTACAATTAATGTATCCATATTGCCATGTTATTGGTAGCCTCTTCAATTTTGAGAACATATGTGATTTGTCAATGCAATTGACAAACAGTTACTTCTAATTGCATTATAGTCTTGCAATTGACAAACTGATCAGTCTCTTTGCATTCTTGTCACACAATTGCCATTATATGTGCGCAATTATGAAATGTAGAATCTCTCATTAATGACTAATCCTTCATAATTTAATTGTATGTTTATACTTCTACTAAATGCAATTGATGTGTATCCATTTATTTTCATATTAATTATACCATGAAAGACATGTTGCCTATTTTCAGGAAATGGATGCAAAAGCAAGAAAAAAGAATGGAATTCAGGGCCAAAACTCCGTACCTAACAGTGTAGGTTATTTTGCGGAGGCTGAGTCACTTGAAGAAATTGAAAATGTCCACTTCACAGTTTTTGGACGGCAGAACAAAAGAAATTATTGAGATTAGCAGACACTTTGAGTATGATGGGTTAAACTTCCAAAATATGAGCATTGCTGATTTAGAGGGGAGGGAGTTTGAAAATTTTGAGGAAGCAGAAAGATTTTACTAGAATTATGCTCTTGCAATTGGTTTTAGCATAAGAAGAAGTCGTTTGAGACGTAGCGAGGGTGGGGTTGTGATGGGAAGACAATGGGTGTGCTCAAAATAAGGGAGTAGATCAAAGAAATGGACGAATAGAGAGGATATGGTTCGTACACCAAGGAAAGAGACTAGAGAGAATTGTCACGTTGCATTTGCTATGAAGTATTATCCTAAACGGGATGCTTATATTGTGAATAAATTTGTAAAGGAACATAGCCACAGACTTGCTAACTCACGTGAGGTGCCTTTTCTTCATTCCCACCGATGTGTTACGGAATCCGACATAGCACAATCTATTTCTATGAGAAAAGCCTCTATTAAAACCAGTCAAACATACGACTATATGGTTAACCAAGCAGGTGGATACATGAAAGTGGGGTTCACCAGTAAGGATTTATATAATAGGATGGAATTGGAGCGTCGACAAGTGGTATTGGATGGTGATGCACAAGCAGCAATAAGTTACATGAATGCTAAGGCAATACGAAGCCGGAATTTTTTTGCATGCTTAGTGTAGATGAGGAGAATGATTGGCAATTTGTTTTGGAGAGACTCTAAATCTCTACACAATTCTTGTTGCTTTGGGGATGTGTTGATATTTGATAGCACGTACAAGACCAACGTATATGACAAGTAAAAATAATGGATTTTAGTGCACCTCACCATTCTAAGCACACAAAACCTAAGGAAAATATTATTTTACTCTATATTTAAATATTAACATGAAAATGACTGAATCTCATTATGTAAAACCTAAGTATAGTAATTTATAAATGTAAGGACATCGTTTACAAATTTTTGGAATGCCTATGTCCATAATAGTGTAATGTTGGTCCTTACTGTTGTAAATATTTGTTCTTACAAGGACAAGGACCCAATTTACTCCTCCAAGGAGAATGACCGAATTTACTCCTTCAAGGTTCATTTTTACCTTAATATTGTATTGGGGGTCATTTCCTTTGTAAATTACGCTATTATAGGTGTAATGATCTCTTTTATAAATTTATGGAACCCCTGTGTCCATAAGAATATAACGGAAGTCATATATGTTGTAAAACCTCTGTGTTTACAAGGTAAGGACCAATTTTACTCCACCAAGGTCCACGCTTACCCTATTCTTATACAAGGGTTCCTTGTTGTTGTAAATTATGGTGTTACGAGATTAAGGATGACTTTTACAATGTAATGGAACGAGTATGTCCATTTTAGTATAATATGAATCCTTAATGTTGTGACCATTGTCCTTGTTTACAAGGATAATGACTCAATTTAATCCTCTACGGTTCATTCTTACCTTAACATTGTATTAGGGGTAATTTCCTTTGTAAATTACGCTATTGCAGGTGTAAGGATCCTTTAATAAATTTATGGAACCCCTATGTTCATAAGAATATAATGGGAGTCCTATATGTTGTAAACTCTCTGTGTTTACAATGGTAAGGGCCAATTTTATTCCACTAAGGTCCAGACATACCCTATTCTTATATAAGAGTTCCTTGTTATTATAAATTATGGTATTACGAGATTAAGGATGGTTTTTACAATGTAATGGAATGAGTATGTCCATTTCAGTATAATACGAATCCTTAACGTTGTAACCACCACCATGTTTACAAAGGATAATGACTCAATTTATTCCTCTAAGGTTAATTCTTACCTTAACATTATATTGGGGCTCATTTCCTTTGTAAATTACGCTATTACAGGTGTAAGGATCCCTTTTATAAATTTATGGAACCCCTATGCCCATAAGAATATAACAGAAGTCCTATATGTTGTTAACCCCTGTAGGGGCTTTTTCTCTCCTGGCAGCAAGTGGGCTGGGCTGCTGTAAAGAGCAATCTGATGCAAGTGTCCCCTTGTGTCTGAGTTCGAAGATCAAGCCCCAAGGATGTCTCGAAAGGGTGATGACGCCTTAGGAAACTCCTTGGTTACCTTCACCAATGAAAATGACAACAAATTACAAATAAATATTCTAGCTTGGCATGAGTGACTTATGGCATGGGAGCAAAAATTATCATGAGTTTAGCACTTTAGGAGAGAGAGATCTGTGGGTTCCTATGAGGTACAGAGGTTCTAATGGAAAGGGAGAGAGGCTCTAAGGAGCTTTGATGAAGAGGGAGAAGGATGGTGAAGAGTTTTGGGTGACTTTCGCAGTTTCCGGCAGCTTGACAGTGACTCTGTCAAAGCTTCTATCAATCTGCCAAAACAGGGGAAATAAAGGAAAATGAGGAAGGATAGCACGAAAATTCCTGGGTTTGCATGTGAGAGAGAAAGCTTGCTCTCTGAAGGTTGTGGGTTGTGTTGTGTTGGGTAGAAGGGGTCCTATTTATAGCTGTTGGGAATCGTTCTCTTCTTTCTTCTTCAAGACCCAAACCTCAAAGCTGGTTTGCAACTTCTGAATTCATCCATGGCTGGTGAGTTTTTGCAGATTTTTCTTCTGCATGTGTCTTTAACTTATGATACTCGTATGATTGCGCTTGCTTCACAAAATTTGCTTGAAATTATGTTGTCTATAACATATCCAAAATTGAGGATCATCCACCCATTCTAGTGCTCTCTACCTCCATTTTTCTAAAGCATGTTCATGAGTTGATGTTGATGCCTTTGTTGCATGCTTGTCTTCTATGCTTGAGTTCCTCTGTATTTCCCAGAATTTGTGAACTAGAAATCGAATTCTAAGGTTGAGCTTTTGATTTAGGATTCTATCTTGGTGATAAACAAGAGTTATACAAGCTCACTTGGGTATGCATGCCAAGTGCTTGTCAAAATATCTCAAAGTAGCTTGCTGGCTGCTTTTTGAACTTTTGAAATGTTTCTTTTCGAATCTGAGTTGGAGCTTTTGAGACATAAAAATGGACTTCTCAATGGTTATGTTGGAATTGGTCTTGCATCACTTGAAGAAAAAATGAATTTTCGGTGGAATTTCAAAGTAAGGGTTAAGGTGCTGGAGCTGTACAGTTTCTGCTGTGTGGGCTGTCTTGGAAATCTGTTTGACATGCTTCCCTAGCTTGAAATGCAACGAAATTTTGGGAAAATGAAGCTTGATATGTCTAGTTCTAATCTGGAAAGTCTGGGATTTGTTGGTTGTAAGCTTGATTTATAGTGATTTTCTAAAGGTGGGATGTTCTAGCTAGGATGGTTGGAAAGCTTGTGTATAAGTTTTGCTTGGCATGCTGCTTTTTGTTGAGAATTTGGCATGTCCTTTTTGTTGGCATTGAGTGCTGATCTGAGTATTGCTAGAGCATGTTCTTGAGCAATATTGTTGTGACAGCATGATGTTGAAAGGTATTGTCATAAGAGCATGAGTTCTTCAATTTGCTTGAAATGCCCGAATTGCTTGGAATGCTTGAATGGAATGAAATTTCTTGGCATGTGGATTGGTTTCAAGCCTTGTGAATTTTGTTAAATGCTTGATACATGAGTTTGCTTGCATTATGAGAAAATTATGCTTCTGGCGCCTCCATTTGTGTATGAGTACCTTTCCGGCTTCTGATTTTGGCTAAAGTATTCTTTTGTTTAGAAACTCCAAAGCATGAGAAATATAATTTTCTTGGATTTTGATAGCATGAAAGTGAGTTTTGGTCCCTTGCCACTTGTCTTTTAAAAAAAATATGTTTCAATAGCGATTATGCTTCCGGTGCCCCCTTTCTGTTTACAAGTTCCCTTCCAGCACCTGATCTGACCAACGTACTCCCTTATTTATTTTTCAGGCTTGATTGAGAGATTCCACAGCATGAGAAATGCCATCTTCTTACTAATTTGCAAGGAATTTGGTAGCATGAAGGTGAGTTTTGGTTGCTTGCACCTTGATTTGCGATATGAAGGCTTTTGGAAGATTTGAAACTAGCAGAATGTTTGAAATTAGGCATGTACTGGAAGGATGTTTGAAATAGGGTAGGTGATAAAAATTCTTTGCTTATGGAGTAGGTGCTAGGAGAATGTAACTTGGCTTGTTTCAAAAAGGGGAAATAGAAAACTGTTTCTCACCATAATGCAAGATTATCTAGGCTTGTTGTAATCAAAGAGATGATTTATACTGTGTGGCAAAAAAGGTAGATGGGTTTGCTTGTTTGAATGGCATGGTGTACTTCCTTGAATTTGCTTGGCATGAAGCCCTCAAGTTAGCTTGTTGAGGTCAGCAATTGGTTGCAGAGTTGGGTTATATTCTCTTTGGCTTACTCAGGGTCGAGAAACAAAGTAGAGGCCTGCTTGTAAATTTTGCAACTTGCTTCAAAGAAGATCTTTGGAAGAAGTAGACTGAAGATGAGAAGGAAGAGGCTAAGCGAGTTGCTGGAAGAGATTCATACAGCTTGTTTTCCTCCAGATAAGTAACAAACAGTTTGCTTTCCTCCAAGAGGAAAACTGAAATTTACAACAGCTTCAGGATTCTTGTCTCTCTCTTTTGCTTGGCATGAAGCCCCCAAGTCATTTGGAGTTTGCATGTGCTATTTGCTATGATGGATTCTCTTAAGCCCCCATAAGCCTTTCGCAAGATGTTTTGTCTGAAAAGCTTTAAATTTTGCTGTAGTGCAATTGCATGAATAAAGCTTGTGATTTTTCAGGAGTTGTCGTATAGCCATGAGAAGAAGTTCTTGCAAGTATTAGTTGCCGAAGTATCCATCTTCAGAAAGACCAATTCTTAAGTATGCCTGAAAATAATGATGGTGCCAAAGTCTGCGCAGAAACACATAGGGATAATTGCAATGATGGGTCAGCTGGTTGCATAAATAATGAGATCAACAATGGTGCTGAAGGAGATGGTAACGTGAAATAGAAGATACGATATTCTTTTAGCACCAACTACCCTTCTCCCAGCACCAACTACCCTTCTTCCAGCACCAACATCCCTTCTTTCTTGGTGCATTTGAGGTCGTCCTTTGAGGTGATTGACAAGGTATGCCCTTTCCTCTTTGCAATTTCTTGAATCTATCGAGGGGCTTGTTGGGCTCTTCATGCCCATGGGCTTTGCTCGTTCACTGGAATCTCAGGTCATTCTTTTTAACTCTGTAGGAATAGATATAGACTGATCTCTTGGCCTAGGCTTGTTTTTCGCATGCTTGAATAAATTTGGACTTTTCTCCCATGTTGTGGAAATAGAAATTGATAGAGTGCATGCTCTGCAATGCTTGAATCCTTTTGCATTTTGAGGAAGAATTTGCTTGTTATGGGAATTGCTTGAAAATTTCGCTTGCCATGGATAAATTGTATGCTGCTTGGGTATTTGCTTAAGTGTTTCCTTTGGCCTGAGCTTGACTTGCCCTGCTTGGCGTATATTTTGCGTGTGCTGCGTTCTTGACCCGCTTTTTTGTTGTTGAACTATATCACGAGCGCATGCTTGTAATCGTATGATTAATGCATAGGATTAGAGGCTATTGAAAGCTTTGAGAAAAGCACCATTGGTTTTTTTTTCTTTATGAGCTTAGAATTTGGTCATGGGTAACTGTTTATTTTTTTGGCTTTATAGGGATAGACATAAACATGTGTATGATGGGTCTGCAAGGATGTGTAACTCGTAGGTATTTCGTTTTTGTGAAAAAGGTTACTATGAGGTAAATAGTGCTCAGTTTGTAACACTTGCTTTGTGAAAAAGGGTCTGCTGGAATGATTGATTGAGCATGGAATGGGAAATTTGCTCATCATGAGCTCGAGTAATAGATTGCATGATGCTTCAAAAATATTTTTTTTTGTTTATGCATTTCGCTTGGCATGAGATAACTTGCTTTGCTTGGCTTGTAAAGTTCATAGGGCTTGCATGCTAGTGTGGAGATTGCTTGGCTTTAACACAGAGAACTAGCTTTATGCTTTGCCGTTTTTTCAGCGTATTCTTTGTTGGCAATTCTTGCAGGGATTCATCGCTTGTCAAGACCTGCCATGGCATCCACTAACCCGTCGTCAATTATTAGTGGCCACCTTTATTCAACGGATGATAAATTGAAGAGGGGAAGGCCCCTCCATTGCTCAAGAATGCTTGTGAAGATGTTGCAGTAGGCGAAGAGCCAGTGTCGTCTTGCTGCGTTTGTATCATTATGGTTCGGGAAATTCCTCCTCTGTGTCTTTTCCCAAGATTGTCTGCATGCGCAGGTGTTCCCCTTGGCTTTAGCAATAGCGCATGGCGGCATGATTCCCATAGCCCCTATGTTCTTGGGACATCCGATGCAAGGGTAGACAATGCCCTGCTCCTCCTAGCAGTGCTGCCTCATACTCATCCTTTTCTTGGAACATCCAACATAGCTGCTGGCACTGCCCTGCACCTTCCGGCAGTGCTGCCTCCTTTTATTTCGCAGGTTGTTTTCTTTGGCTTGGGGTCAGTTGGCTTGGTGCACAGCTTCCATCTTTCTTGATACCATAGGATGTACTAATCTCCATCATGTGTAACCTTGTTTTTGCGATGGCTGTGTACTTTTCAGATAATCTAACGACTATGTCATTATGACTTTGTAATGTACTACTGAACCACTGGAACTTGCATTAATTTCTGAATGCTTGAGGCATGTTGTAATTCATACATCTTATATATACAGCTTGGTTGGCAAAACTCGTCTTTGTGAACTGTTTGAGATTTTCTGACAGGTTGGATATCCTTAAAAAACAAGGTATATGCTGCCAAAATTTTGACAGGAGCGGAATTTCTAAAGTTTCTTTTGCATGGTTTATCTAGCCTCTGGGTTTGAAAAGCAGCTTCTTGCCTTCCTTAAAAAGGGCCAGACTAGCATGTGCATGATTCTTACCAAGGTTTTATAAAACTCCCAGATGTTGTTCCAGCACCTCAAGATTGCGTGCTTCTTTGGAATAGATTGGTTTCTCGTGCCTTATGCTATTTTTGCTTAAGCGTGATGCTTGTTGATGGTTCGGGACCCCATTCAAGTGTCTTTGCTTGGCATGGTTACTGCTAAAAGGCTTAGCTTTTAAAAGGGAAGTTTGCTTGTCTATTTTTTTTTCAAAGAACATGTTTTGTAAAACAGAATAAGGTAAAAGCAAGGAAGAATTCTAGAGGCTTTTTTTTTCTTTTTCCAAAATACTCCATTCTCCTTGCAAATATCGTTTTATGCATTGGCATGCAATAATGCTGGTGCATTCTACCAAAGTTGTGAAAACATATGGTGAAAACACAAAAGGAGTTCATCTTTGAAATAAATTTGAAAAGCCAAAAACAAAAGGATAGGTGCAAAAGCAACTCAGTAGTAAGGCTTTGAGCCATTTTGCATTGATAAATACCCCCATCAAATTAAGCCCCCAAGTATGAAAGGGCCCAAGATTGTGCATGACTTGCAATAGCATGAAAGCTTGTGGCTTAGGTTGGCATGTATTTGGCATGTGTTGTACTAGGATGCCATGCTCTGTAGAGATATTTAACAGAGCCACAGTTGCTGCTTTGCTTGCCTGCAGCTCATAACCAAACTAATCAAAGAGTGATTTGCAGCTCCTGACCCATTGTACTTTCTTCAACCTCTGTGAAGTTATGAGAGGTTACAACAGCTGCTTCTTGATAATCTTGATGACCAAATGAAGTCTCCGAGTGGCTTTCTTCCAGCATGTCCAATGTGAATACTTCGCTGCTGGAACCATTCTCCCATCAATTAGCAAGTAGCCATGGGGTGTTATAGCTTGCAGATTTTGAATATTTGCTTAGTTGGCCTTCTTCATATTTCCATAAGGTTCCCACATAGCCTCCGGTGGCTTTGGGTCATTCTTCCACAGGTGGCACAATACGTCATCGTCGAGCAAGTCATCAAAGCACGTAATGACAGTAGCCATCTACTTTCCCCTTCGTTTTGGCAAGGGGTCCTTGTCAATAGCTTGCCTCTTAGAGTTTTGTCATGTATCTCGGCGTGTAAGATCTTCCTTAGAGTATGGCAAGCGGTGGTGGATGTTGCAGGTGAAGAATGGATGAATATAGGAAAATACGCTTCCAGCACCCCTTTTCTTGAAAGCTTGACATCGCTTCAAAAATTCTAATTGCTTGGTAAAATAAACTTCATCTTGACAGCATTTAGGTTCTTCCAGCAGTATCATAGCACTACCTTCACAATATTTTTCTTTCATTTGCCATGAATTGAGATGTTTTCCTTCTTGAGTAAAGCATAGTGCTTGGATTTCTTGACTAAGGCTCGGGGCTTGATGATGCTTGATTATGGAATTGTGGCAATTGAGACATCCCGATAGCCTTTTGGTTTTGACTCCTAAACTTGGTCATTGGAATGGTCAAGGCTTAGAAAGTGCTTGAGGCGTTGGAGCATATCAGTTATGGCAACTTAGGTATTGTTTGTTGCAGCTGTTGTGAACATGTTTTAGGAACCAAAAGCTTGGACTTGGCTATTGAAGCTTGAGCTTTGTATGTGGTCACTGCAGCAAATGTGTTGGGTTACAACAACAAGTGATGGCGAACTTGGAGGTCATAGTAACATAATTGGGATTTCAAGGAGATTTTTGGTCTGGGAATAGTGGTTTTGGTAATAATGGATTTTTAAGCTCATTTGGGGTTTTGGAATCGCTGCTGTGGTGATTGCAATGAATTCCTCCCTCAGCCCCCAAGTGCACCATAATCATCAGAAAAGGATTTGATGGGCATAGGCTACAAAAACTCTTGCAACATGGCCTTCTTAGTATTTGTTTGGGTCATTGCATGGCATGATGAACTTGGGATATCCCTTTGTTGCAACGGTGACAGTTTGGCATGATTCGGTGGTAGCATGTGCTTCTGGCAGCGGCTCTTCCAGCAGTGGTGTTTGGATTTTGACTAGCTCTGTTCTTCTTCCACTCTTCCAGCGGCTCTTTCAGTGGTGCTTGAACTTCTATGACTGGAAGTATAAAGAGAGATTTGTCTTAAGGAATGGATGATAATGGCAGTGTGTTGAGATGTTGGGTAGAAAACATGAGAGCATTTGTTTTCTTGCTTGTTGTTTGGAGGCTTGGGTCCCATGCACATGACCGATATAATGCTGCATGATCAAAGCATAAAAATAATATAAGCCTGGTAGCTTGCAAATGACTAACATAATTGACATAAGCATGCTGAGCAAGTATGATTTTAGTACTGAGCATGTATAGTTGGCATCTACATTGCAATATGTAACTTGGATTGATTAACACAAAGGTGGATCGATACGAAATGATAAGAAGTAAGATAAGTGAATAGTGCGTGGAATAAGGCCCTGAGAAATTTTGCTAGAGATGCAAAATTGAAAGGTGGTTTAATACATAAAGAAAATGATGCAAGCTGGTGCACCATATGAATAACAACTAATCAATCAATCTTTTTTTTTGGACTTGAATGCACATGCTTTTATCTATGCTTGAGTTTGTTCAATGAAACATAAATTTTATGGATATCTTAAAACAACAAACAAATATATATATGCTATATTGAGATCAACAAGGCATGATAATAAAAATCTTATCTTGGTGAAGCCATTTGCAGAGATGAGGCTGAGAGCATTGAGCAAGTGTTCCTTCTCCCTTTCTCACCGTGTTTTCACAACTCTAGAGAGGTGAGGGCTGTTATGAAGGTGATTTACGGCGATGGCCAGACTTTCTGATGATGTATCATGGCGGAGAGGTGAACGGCAGAGCTAGCCTCAACCATTGACGACGGTGGTCAGCGGCTTGCACGTTGGCTGAAGCCCCCAGTCCTCTTACAAGATATTGTTTTGCTTGAGAATGGATATCTAAGACACAAGCAAAGGGAGCATGTGAGTAATCTATATTATGTTTGTTCTACAAAGTAGATAGCCAACGAAAGGAAAAAGAAAAAGAAAGAGGGAATGCTCTTATCTCTTTATTTCCTCCGGTTTATTGCTTCTGGTCTTCTTCTTTGGAGGCATTGGTGCAGATAGTGGCTTAATCCCCAGCAGAGTCGCCAATTTATGTAGGGGCTTTTTCTCTCCTGGCAGCAAGTGGGCTGGGCTGCTGTAAAGAGCAATCTGATGCAAGTGTCCCCTTGTGTCTGAGTTCGAAGATCAAGCCCCAAGGATGTCTCGAAAGGGTGATGACGCCTTAGGAAACTCCTTGGTTACCTTCACCAATGAAAATGACAACAAATTACAAATAAATATTCTAGCTTGGCATGAGTGACTTATGGCATGGGAGCAAAAATTATCATGAGTTTAGCACTTTAGGAGAGAGAGATCTGTGGGTTCCTATGAGGTACAGAGGTTCTAATGGAGAGGGAGAGAGGCTCTAAGGAGCTTTGATGAAGAGGGAGAAGGATGGTGAAGAGTTTTGGGTGACTTTCGCAGTTTCCGGCAGCTTGACAGTGACTCTGTCAAAGCTTCTGTCAATCTGCCAAAACAGGGGAAATAAAGGAAAATGAGGAAGGATAGCACGAAAATTCCTGGGTTTGCATGTGAGAGAGAAAGCTTGCTCTCTGAAGGTTGTGGGTTGTGTTGTGTTGGGTAGAAGGGGTCCTATTTATAGCTGTTGGGAATGGGTCTTCTCCAAGAAACCCTAATGGTTTCTTTCCAATCTAGCTAAGCTTTCCTCTTCCTTTCTTTCTCCTCTTGCTTGACTTACCTCATGGAGGCAAAAATCAGTTCTGCCCAATCCCACAAAATCAGGGATTTTTGGGAGCTCGAGGCTTCAACAGCTTCAGAGGAGAGCTTCCATTTTCACCCATCTTCTTTCTCTTCTTTCCTCCTCTTTTCACGGCCAAATCTGATGAAGGAAAGAAAATGGGTGCGCCTGCTGGTTTAAGGGATAGCATCTTCCCCTGCGTGCTAATTCCCCTTGGTTTCTTGAATGCTTGCACTTGGAACTTGTTCCCCCAGCAACCCCTCACATGTGAATCTCTGGCTTTCTTCGTGGACTTCTGCTTCAGCCAAGTGCTGAAGGTCTTGGACTCCTTTTATTCAAATGGTATGGGCCCTTTAATATAGAAGGCCAAGTCTAATAAGTGGGTTAAATTCACCAAGTATTTGGGTTTTATGGGCTATCTAAAGTAATGGGTTATTTTGGTTGGGCTACTCTAGTTGAAGCAATTGGGCTATTTCCTCTCTTCTGCTTACCCACATGTTTGGGCCTAAGAAATGGGCTTGGGTTCCGAGGCTCCCAAGTAACCCGGAACCTCCACTTCTTGGTCCATCAATGGGCCTCATGACAATTTATTACCATCCATACCACAACCCACTCAAGCAAGCCCCGGGTATTTGAGTGGCTTGGGGCCCACTTAAGCTTGTGGCGTGATTAGGTGCGGAATGATAATTCCTTGCTTAGCGTGGCGTGTCGTTTGGCGTGGCATGTGTGCAAGCGCATATGATGAACTTTCGCATGCCCAAATCGGGTTTCTTCTTGGTAAAGCATCGCATTGGGCCAAGAATTTATTTGGGCCAAACTGTGAATATTTTGGGCCTCAACAACCCCCTATGTTTACAAGCAGTGGCGGATCCAGGATTGTGTGGCCAAGGGGGCTTAGTGTAAAAGTTCCGAAATTTTGCCAAGCTTACTTGTAGTTGAAAACAAGGGCGGCAGACAACTGCGGTGATCGGCACTGGGCCACCGTCGAAGAGTTGATGGAGGTTGTCAGAGGTTGGGAGAGGTTAGGGTTTGAGAGGATGGGAAGAGGATGTGTGAAATTGGGAATGAAGGGTTTGGGGCTGCTGTGCAGATTCGCAAGGCTGTGTTCTCTTTTTTTTCTTTTTTTTATAAAAAAAACTGGCACAAAACGACGTCGTTTTGAGGCAAGGTCATTTAAAAAAAATTTGACTGAGCCTTAGACCAAACAACGTATTTTGGCAAGGCTCGTTTAAAAAAAACAAAAAACAGACACGCATCGCAATTGCTCAACAAAGCTTCTGCCTCCTGGGACTTTCGTTGAGTGGTTGGCGGGCATCCAAGGGGGCTTCCAGCAGCTATCCAAGGGGGCTTTCATGGAGTCCCTTAACAACTTTCCAGCCTTCCAAGGGGTCATCCGACCTTTCTTGTCCCAACGTGCATCCGCCCTTGTTTACAAGGGTAAGGACCAATTTTATTTCACCAAGGACCATGCTTACCTTATTCTTATACAAGGGTTCCTTGTTTTTGTAAATTACACTATAACGAGATTAAGGATGGCTTTTACAATATAATAGAACAAATATGTCCATCTTCGTATAATACCAATCCTTAATGTTGTAACTAGCACCTTGTTTACAAGTATCATGACCCAATTTACTCCAAGGTTCATTCTTACCTTAACATTGTATTGGGGGTCATTTTTCTTTGTACTAGATGTCCTTATCTTTATAAATTATGATATTACAAGATTAAGGATGGATTTTACAATCCCATGGAACATAAATGTCCAACATAGAGTAAGTAATACGATACCTTAATATTGTAATAATTTGTGTTTATAAGTATAAGGACCCAATTTACTTTCCTAATGTCCCAAATTACCTTAATATTGTACTAGATGTCATTTTCTCTGTAATTTAAGACATTACAAGATTAAGGATGGAATTTACAATATTATGGAACGCAAATATCCAACATAGAATAATACGAGTCCTTAATATTGTAAACATTTGTGTTTGCACGTATAAGGAACCAGTTTACTTTCCTAATGTCCCACTTGACCTTAATATTGTACTAGATGTCCTTATCATTGTAAATTACAATATTACAAGATTAAGGATGGATTTTACAGTCTTATGGAACACAAATGTCCAACATAGAGTAATACGAGTCCTTAATATTGTAAACATTTGTGTTTATAAGTATAGGGACTTTCCTAATATCCCAAGTTATCTTAATATTGTACTAGATGTCCTTATCTTGGTAATTTATAATATTATAAGATTAAGGATGAAATTTACAATCTTATGGAACACAAATGTCTAACATAGAATAATACAAGTCATTAATATTGTAAACATTTGTGTGTATATGTATAAGGACCCAATTTACTTTCCTAATATCCCACTTGACCTTAATATTGTACTAGATGTCCTTATCTTTGTAAATTACGATATTACAAGATTAAGGATGGGTTTTACAATCTTATGGAGCACAAATGTCCAACATAGAGTAATACGAGACCTTAATATTGTAAACATTTGTGTTTATAAGGACCCAGTTTACTTTCCAAATGTTCCACTTTACCTTAATATTGTACTAGATGTCCTTATGTTTGTAAATTACGATATTACACAATTAAGGATTGATTTTACAATATAATGAAACACAAATGTCCAACAGAGTACAATATAATGAAACACAAATGTCCAACAGAGTAATACGAGTCCTTACTAATTGTAAACCCTTTTGTTTACAAGGATAAGGACTTGATTTACTTCTCTAATGTCCCATCTTACCTTTATAAATTTATTTTTTAATATTTTTTACATACATGTTTACAAAATATTTACACAGGACAAAAATAGCATTTAAAATATACTTTATTGATTTTTGACTGAAAAAAAAAAAAAAAAAAAAAAAAAAAATAATCATTCTTTGGGGTTACAAAACTATTTGGAATGGGAAGTGAAACCATGTGGAAAACCAAGCCAAAAGCGAAGAAACTAGGCACGCATGATAACTGCATGTTTGCAATTTCCAACTGACTGTTTGTCAATGGCATTATTCTTTTTCAATTTTCTATTGACTGTTTGCCAATTGCATTCTTCTTTTGTAATTTCCAACTGACTATCAATTGCATTCTTCGTTTGCAATTTTCAACTGACTGTTTGTCAATTACATTCTTCATTTGCAATGACAACAAACTGTTTGTCAATTGCATTATTCGTTTGCAATTTCAAACTAACTGTTTGTCAATTGCATTATTTCCTTCTTATCTTGGGTGAGCCAATCTATCAGTGTCATTTCCATCTTATGGTCACTTCCTTTAAAATTAACTCAATGACCATTGAGAGAGAACAATACACGATCATATTTGACATCATTATATAATAAGTCTGTAGCATCAAACAAATTACATAAGCTAACAGTTAACACTTACCACAAAAGATATAATCTCACTTTTGTTCACTACTACAATTATGTTAAACTACGACACCCAATAGACGACCGTTTATATAAAAACTGTCGTGATTTTTGAAAAGACGACGGAGTTTTATAATACCGTCGTGGTAAGGTACCTAATACACTGATGCGTTGGGTTAATTTTTAAAATTACGACGACAGCCTATTAGAACCGTTGTGTTTTTAGGAGGCGCTAAACAAAATTGAACTTTTAAGTTCGCGAGCGGGGAGCTTTTCAGAGACCCCATGCTCTCTCAAACACTGTACTATATCACGACCTTTCAGAAAACCCTTTCTCACATCTATGAAGCAAATCTCCCACGCGCCGTCCACCGAACTTGCCTTGGTCACCATCTCCGTCGCGCCGTTCAGGTCACCGAGCTTCCCGCGTTCGCCATCTCCCTCGCGCTGCCCATGGAAGCTACCCTTCTTCATCGCGACCATCTGGATTCCCATCTTCCATTTCATAAGCTTTAGATTAGATCTTCCTCGTGGGCCAAAAAGGTACGAATCTACTTTTCTAGGTGTTAGCTTAGGCTTCTTCTGATTTGTTGTCTAAAAATCCGATGCAGATTTTCATGATTTTTTGTTTGCAACGAGGATATTTTGAATCCTTCGGTTCCCATGGCTCTCAGACTCCGAGATTCTCATGGGTAGCCAAACTCTCTCTCTCTCTCTCTCTCTCTCTCTCTCTCTCTCTCTCTCTCTCTCTATATATATATATATATATATATATGTATTCCCTTTATGTTATGTGTGCGGCTGCAGTCATTGGGTTGCTGATTTTGGTCATTATCAAAAGGGCAAGGCAGGGCAGAGGAATAGAGAAGATAATTTGACAGATCCATGGTTGAGAAAATTTCCGTTCGAAGCTCCCCAAAGCCGAACATCGATGCAAGTCCCCCTCTTTTTTTCCTTAATTCCTTTGAAATTTTCTGATTTTAATGACTAAAAAAAGAAAAAAAAACAAAGATGCATGCTTTATGGTTTTCCTCCCGTTTGGTATACCAAAGTAGTCTTGTTGGTACAAGTACTTTAAATCATGTTGCTGCCTTCCTCTCTTGTACAATATAAAGCTATGTTTAATGTCTCTTTCAATGTTTTTAAGGATGATGAGTGACTATAAGGTGGAGACAATAAATGGAAAGTTTTTCATCTTTCCTTGTCTTTTGGTAGACGTTAATTGAGTTTGCTCTTAGATGAATGCGTTTTGGAAACGAATGTTTCTTTTTTCTCCGCTAGTCTTTTAGTAGCTGAGGCTCTAATGCCTATTGGCTTTCGTTTAGACATTGTTTAAAAGACGTTTTGGTATAATATACTCTATGTGATGCGGTGGTTGCAGGTCTTTATGAAGGCGGGGTTTGGAAAATCCGAGTTGAGCTTCATGAACAAGATTTTCCACCCAAATGTTGATGAGCTGTGAGTATTCTGCAATTTAAAAAGCAAAATCACCTCTCATTACATCAGAGTATAATTATCTTCTCTAGGATATTTTGAGTTCTAATTGTTACTGGTATCCAGCACATTGGGTCAAATAAAGGCACAAGTATTAAGTTTACTTAGAATGGTGTGATATACTGCTGATTATCAAATGCTTTGAATAAGTTTGTGGAATTGATAACGTACTTTCTTTCTTATTTTTGTAGTAAGCAGCTGGAACTTGAGTAATTGGTTATTGGTTTTTAATTTTCTATGACCTGACTGATTTGTCTTTCCCGAGTAATTGCAGATCTGGTTCTGTCTACTTAGATGTAATTAACCAATCATGGAGTCCAATGTTCGGTAATTACGAGTGTGTACTGTATGCTTTAACACTGTAGTATTGGTTATAAATGTTTATAAATCATAATGTGGAATTGGAGATGAGACTAGTGCTTAATTGAGGTTTAATTTCTTATTTATACCTACAAGTCATTGACTTGAGATCTCTCCCTCCTTTTATTATCGAATTTCTATCTGCTTTGCAAGATGAATACTTTACTGAAGCTACAATTGCTAAATATTTTGTAGAAAGAGAACATCATCACTCTCTAGTTCCCAACATTCCATTGATGAATTCTCTTTAAACTTTAATTATATACATCAATCTCATTACTGAAAATTAATTGTATCAGTGGTACACTTGAGATTAAATGCAAGTGGAAGCATGGAAACGAATTCTTGATGCGGTTCATGCTAAAGGTGGTGTCTTTCCAGGCAACTTTCCATGTTGATCCAATCGGTTCATGCTAAAGGTGGTATCTACATGTCATTCATATAAGTGCTGGCAATTTTTATATTTTGTTGAGTTTTCTTTCTAACCAGTACACTGATTGGATCAACATTTAGGTCATTGATGTAATTGCAGCCAACACGAATGACATGGGGCCTTTGAGCCTTGATTTCTTCAGAAAAAACAATTTGTCAGCTTCATGGAAAGTCATTGGGGAAAAGACTTCAATTACGGATAAGGTTAGTACGTCTATTATGTTTCTTCTTGATTTTTTAACCATCCCTGATAAATCTTGTGTGCTACTGCTGCAAAAATGTCATCCATTTGTTGCTTGCTGCTGATTGTTTGCGTTTTGGATTGTCTGTATAAAGATATATTTTACAGCTGTAGATTCTAGACAAGAGACACCTAAGGTTAAAGTGCATGTATCTTCAGGTGGTAATATCTTTTCAACATTACTTTCTGTTGTCCGTAAAACATTTCTGCTTTCTTTTTGATTTTATTATGATTTGCAGGTGATCATGCTCAACTTGTTGATCCTGCAAAACTAGCCCGACGGGTAATTATCATACTCCAATGTGCTCTATGTTTTGCTTGTTATATGTTTCTTTTTTTGTCAAAGCTTGTTATATGGTTCTTGCTTGCTTGAAATTGTCTAATCCATGTTTGCAAACTCAGAATGGAAATGAAATAAACTGTAATTAAACCAAGGTTATGTTTACATGGGTATGCTCCTGTTTATTATTTTTTCTAAAGGTTCTAATATCTCACTATTACATTATTTTGGCTTGTTGAGCAGATTCCTAGGCCATGGAAGTGGATCTAACGAAGCTACTCCTAGTGGTAAAAGTTGAAGAAATGCATAGGAAAAGTGGTGATGATGAATGTATAGCTCTATATACATATGGAGAACTGGACTTGAAGGATAATTAGGTATAGGAATTTTAGTGTATTATTGTAATTAGGCTTGCAGCTTGCAGCTTTCATTTTTTAGATTTTATTTTGTTCTATTGTACTCTTGATATTCTATTTATGAAAGAACCAATTTTTTAGTATATATATGTATTCCGTGGGTAATAACATATTTGAGTATATATTTCTGATACCATAGGAAACAAGAAAAAAAAACTAAAATGTAAAACCGTCGTCTATTTCAGAAAAACCGTAGTCTATTACATTAATAGACGACGGTTCTTTTAAAAACCGTCGTCTATTACATGTAATAGAAGACGGTTTTTATGAAATAACCGTCGTCTATTAATGTAAAGACGACGGTTTATTACCGTCGTAGTTTGACATTCAAAAAGATGACTGTCAATTTAACGACGGTTTGAAAAAGAAAAAGATGACGGTGTTTTCCTGTCGTCTATTTCAATTTTTGTAGTAGTGGTTGTTCACAATTTTATCAACGTATACCACAAAAACAAAATACCCATAATAGAATTTAAGTTTTCTTCTTTAGCCTCTTACTAATAGGCTCTGGTTTTGGTTCCGGCAAAGAGGTCTTGCGTTTTTGTAGTGGTGCTTTGCCTTTTTATTTAATCGTAGCTGCTTTTTCTTTAGTATGCACCTCCCTTCCTTTGCATTTCGTTTTCACTACAGCTCCTTTTCTTTTGGTTTTTGGGAGTGGTGACTTGATTTTGGTATCCTTTACTAATACCTCGTCTTCCTCATTTTCCTGGTCGTTTACGTCCTCCTCCTCACTTTCTTGGTTTCGTCCTCCTCGTTTTCGTCGTCCTCCTCATCCTCCTCTTTTTCCTCCTCATTGTCATCATCCACTGCATTCTCACCATCCTCACATGAAGTCTCAAATCCATTATCGTTGTTATCACCAAACTCATCATCCTCATCATCAATTTGATTCTCATCTTCCCTATCATCAATTTCTTTTCCAGCATGGCGGTGATGGTTATGTTTAGTGTGTCTCTCCTACAAAAACAAAGTCATAATCTTTGATGATTACTGCAATTATAAATATGTCACCTAATCTTTAACTTAAAATAAAATAACAAATATGGCACATAAACATCTTAACTACTCGCCTGCATTGCATCAATATCAGCATGAACATGTTGTCTTGCAAGTCTTAACTCCTGCAAAAGAAACATGATTAAGTTTTAAAACACAATATTTTGTTTATGCTTACAACCCAATTAACATAAATTATCACACATCCGCATATAATTCTAATTAAAGGCACTTCATTTGCCATAACATCATGCATATTTGCCACAATATATAGTGAGTGGAGTTTGAATTCATATAAGCCATGTATAGAACAAAAATCCAGTACTTAAGTGGATTGCATTAATTTGGTAACACTCCTAAAAGCAATTGAATCCAACATTACCTGTCGAAGCTTCCTTATGATTGTCCTAGAAGCCATGCATTTAGTGAAGAGTAAGGAATTTAGCCCACTATTCATATCCAATAGTTTTGATGTTGTTGATGCACTTACCAATAGTTCAAATATGTTGTGTAAATAAAGTTAATATACTATTGTAGTTTCAAGGTCAACATTGTAATCATGTAGACATGACCTCACACTTACATATTCGACATCCTCCGGGAGTGGAAGGCACGTGTTAGACTTGCCTCTTGGAATATCCAATACTTCACAATCATCACCGTCTCCATTGCACCACTTGAATAGTCTATAATATATCACCTTCTACATATCCAATATAATTATGAGACGTCACGAAACACTTTTAATGGTTGTTTTCAACATACTGACTTTAATGACAATTTTAAATTCATATTATGTTTTCAAAAATTAACTTAAAGAAGTGAGGTTAGGGTTTAGCAAAACACAAGTCATATTACGCAATACTAATTTTACAAAAGGTTAGGATTTATCAAGAGATAAAATGAGATTCTTCAATACTGCCCTTACAAAACTTCAAACCGAGTGCCTTAAACCTTAACTAAATAGCTACTAATCAATGGAGGAATCTTCACCACATAACATATGTCAACTCATATGCAATTGCCAAATCATAGAAAAAAATTGCACCCTATATAATTGAATTTTAGTCAGTCATATCAAATAAACTCAAAAAATAATATGTCCACTCATACTCCAATTATCAAACTGATTTTAATAGAACTATATATGAAATTGCATTCTTGCCAGTCATATCAAACAAACTCAATTAGAAAGTAATATGCCAACACATATGCCAATAAATCATCTTCTATACATCCAATGAAATTCTTATACATAATATGACAATGCTCGTTCTCTGTATAAAAGATAAAATTGCAATGCTACTAACTTTCATTCAAATTTTACAATTTAGAATAAGGATACCCATAAACAGAAATTAACTTAAAAATTCTTGAGATTAATTAGGGTTTAGCAAGAGACGGATGAGATTAAGGTTTACTCATAAACATAATTAACTTAAAAAGAGGTGAGATTAGTTAGGGCTTAGCAAGAGATATGTGAGATTGCTCAATACTAACCTTAGAAACTTCAAATCCATTGATACCCAATGCTTTAAACCCTAGAAAACAACTGACAACCAATGGAAAAGATGGCCATCTTTAGCAGTAGAGTTTTTTTGGGTTTGAAGTTCAGGACCAACTTTGGGGAGCACCATGCACTAAAATACCAAAGAAAAAACCTATTGCCTTGACCTCAAATAGCAGGTTTTTATTTATTTAATTATTATTTATTTTATACAAATCAATTACCATGTGCACTGCACATGCTTCATAAAGGACAAATGGCCATTTCAAGCGGGCCTGTTTTGCCTTGGCAACCTGTGGGTCCCACCGAACCGGGCAACGGTAAAAAAAATTTGAATGCGTGCACCTGACTTTCCCCAATGGCTAGAAGCCACGTGGCGACCTCTGGGCGCTCTGATTGATTTTTCTCCTCCAATCCAACGGTAGCCAATTTTTGTGCAATAAAATTATGAAAAAAATACCCAAAAATTTATGATTTTTTTTTCTATAAATACCAACCAATACTCTTCACTTTTAACACCAAATCCTCATACATTTTCTTCTCCTTCAACTATTATTCAATTTCTACTCAACATTTTATTTACTTTCAAATTTTATTTTTCTTTATCATCTTATGACTTCTTCTATCGAAACTGGAAGAGCATGGAGCACCATGGAAGATGTTTTGTTGTGTGAGTGTTGGGTCAAAATTAGTCATTGTCTCGTCATGGGCAATGAGATGAAATTATGTCATATGTGGAGAAAAATTCATACCGAATTTTGTGAAAGATCGGGTTCGACCAGTACAGAAATGACATTGTCTAGTAGGTGAAAAATTCTCAATAAAGAGTTGGGGAAATGGAGAGATGCCTTGGCAAAATCGAGGGACAAGCAGGGAAAATCTTAGCAATGAGGTAAATTATTTGTAATTTTCATTTTATTAATTTTAATGTCCTATTATTATTTTTAAATGTTTCTTGCATTTTTAATATTTTGTTAATATGTCTTGCATTTCCAATATCTTGTTAATATTTCTTGCATTTCCAATATTTTGTTAATATTTCTTGCATTGCCAATATTTTTTTAATTTTTTCATTGCAATAAAAAAAAAAAAAAAAATGCAAGCACAAATGGGGTTTGGTGCTATTAGGCAAGGCAAAAAAACTTTCAACCATGACCAATGTTGGGAGGTGGTGAAGAATTGTTCGAGATTTCGAATTATTCCAACTGGTCCAACCGTTGTGTTGAACAAGACGCTACTCCATGATTCACCGGCATCGGATTCGCCTTTGGATCCCCGATGAGTCATGACTCACCCATCTAAAAGGAGTCGAGGCCTATTAGGAGAGAGGCGGCAAAAGTGAAGATAGGGAGTAATTCTAGCAATAATACATCTAAATTTTTGGAGGAAATTGCAAGGCAAAGCGCTATGAGAATTGAAATCGACATGAAAACTCAAGAAGACGAAAGGGCAATTCAAGTAGAATATGCAAAAGAAAGGGAGTATGTACGCAAAGAAAACATTGAGAGGAATGATCGGAAACCATGGCCATGGATACAAGCCATATATCCCCTGAAACAAAACAATTTTGGAAGCTAGAACGAAAGAATGTTATGAGAAGAAGACTTTTCCGTGACGATGCACCTAGCAACACGGATTGGTTAAATGATCAATACCATTAAGTTAGTTTGCTTGCCTTCTATTTCATTGTATTTTAATGTTTTGTTTTAAAAATTAGTTGTAATTCATGTAATTTATTTAATTAGTTGTAATTCTTAATTACTTGTATTGGGTTTCTTTGAGTGAATAAAGAAAGCATTCAATAAAATACATTTTTATTCAAAACATTCCATACATAAAAAACCAAAACCAAAGCATTAAAAAAAATAAAACCACAACCAAAGCATAACTAAAAATAAAACATAACCTAAGCATAATTTATAAATAAATAAATAAAAACATCTTCACTTCATTTCATTCACCGTCATTGCCTTTCACCGCCCATAAATGCTCCATCAAGTCAACTTGACATCGTTCATGAATTTAAGACGATTGCATCTCCGTATATCGATCAATCATACGGGTCGTGAAACGATCATCCCTAACCAACGGTTCATGCTCTAATGATTCTCCATTTGGCCCCATGCGTCACAATCAAAGCATTAAAAAAAAATAAAACCACAACCAAAACATAACTAAAACATAACTAAAAATAAAACATAACCTAAGCATAATAATAAATAAAAAAACATCTTCACTTTACTTCATTCACCGTCATTGCCTTTCACCGCCCATAAATGCTCCATCAAGTCAACTTGACGTCGTTCATGAATATAAGACGATTGCATCTCCGTATATCGATCAATTATACGGGTCATGAAACGACCGTCCCTAACCAACGGTTCATGCTCCAATGGTTCTCTATTTGGCCCCATGTCTTTTTCATAAATTCTTGTCAAGGCCGTATTCATGGGATCCGGTTCATACACGTCTGCATCATCTTAATCGTAGTCATCTTCCACAATCATGTTATGGAAGATGATGCATGTCATTATTATGCTCATCAGCACCTCCTCATCAAACAGACGTGCCGCACCCCTACTAATAGCCCAACGGGCTTGGAGGATACCAAAATATGAGAAATGAAAATATAGAGAATATCTGGTGTGAGAGGCATGAGCTGAGCCTCTAATTTTATTGAAAAATTTAGGCAAATAGAGATGACACGTGGCGCGATTTTAGAGGGTGAAAATCTTACATGAAATTTGAAATTTGAAATTTTTCTGAAATTTAAAACCGAAAATCTTATCCAAAAATTTTATCCGATTATGAGATATAAATTTTATAATAAATATTGACACGTGCGAACCCAAAAATCTTATCCGAAAATATTATCCAAATTAATTGTTTATGTTTAAAAAAAAATTGAAAAATGAATAGTATTTGCCCTTTACCATGGCAACGGGTAGAAACACACATTGCTTTTTGCAAGGGCAGCTGCCCTAGCCCCCCTTGCCATGACAAAGGGCAAATAGGTGGAGTTGATCTATGCAGCAACTTCCTAAACATATCACTTTCCAAGACAGCTCCTAGAAATTTAAGAACTTGCACACTTACATATAACAAGCAAAATGCTATAGACCTTTTTTTGGTTTTTAATGCTATAGACCTCGGACCTCACGACGAGCAAACGAGAAGACATAACAAAGAAAACTGACACAACAAATGGAATAGAATTTTATTTTCTTTAAACTCAGAAAGATATTGGTGAACCAAAAATTAATTCAAAACATTCACAGATTAAGAAAAAAAAATACGCTAATCATTTGAGCAAATAAAATAGGGAAATGACCTCCAATGCCACCCATTTGCTAATTTTAACTAAAAATATCACCCCTTCCCAATTTTTTTACAACTAACACCTTTAAATATAAAATTATTGTCCACTTATTGTACCCATATCAGTTTTTCAGAAATTGGCTTCTCTCTCTCATTGTCTTCGCTCTATCTCTTCGGCTCGTCTCTCTCCCTGGTGTACCTCTCTCTCTTCGACGCAATGCTCTTTCTCCGTCAACAGTGGCTGTTCATCCAAGCGTAACTCCATCGTTGACATCCACGAGGTACTGTTCATAACCCTTTTCTTTGAAATGTGGGGTTTTTGTGAAGGTTTATGGTGTCTGGATTTCTAAGAAATTGGTTTGGTTGCTCAGAAATTGGGTTTGGGTTTATGGGTTTCTATGAACTGGGTAATAACTCACACCCACTGTCATTGGCTCGCAGGCACTGTTCACAGAAATCAAACTCTTCATTTTGTCACAGAACGTTTGGGCTTCGTTCACTGGGTAAGTCCCAACTATCTATATTGTTTGATGAGATTTTAACAATTGAAATGACTGTATTAAACATTCTTATGCTGGACAGAACACAAACATTCTTATGAGATTTGAACAATTGTATGTCATTTTTTGCATATTATGAGCTTTTAGTTCTGAATTCATAAATTCAAATTAAAAAACTTCTAGTTTGATGAGGTTGAAGCAAAAACTTCTGACATTATCAATATGGAACTAATAGGATGAATGTCACAGCTGGTTAGGTATTAGCTATCCATATGTGATGTGCCATGCCTTAAATGTATGCAATTTAGTATTTTAAAATCCTGTATTCCAATTTAATGTAAATGGAGTGTTGTAGCATACGAAATATATTATCGGCGTCATCTCTAAATTTGGTTACAACTTATGAAACAGGTTGGTGATATGAAAGGAAGTATTGAGGAACTTTATGTTACCGTGACTGAGTTGCAAAGTGCAGTTACTGGTTTGGTGAGTTCTGCTTCAACATGTATTGGTGTAGGCCAAATTTGGTATTTTTGGGAATTCCTAGAGTTTCACATTACATGCGCTCTCTCAGTTTTTTAGTTTCTCCTTATGTACTAATTTTCCTTTACATCACTCTGTCTGAGACAACTTTTTCTTTGAATTTCTAGCAACTTATCTTACTTTTCCCTTTGGCAGGATTACAAGCTAGGTTCCATTTCAGAAAAGCAGGTAAAACAACTTTTTTTTTGTTCGATTAGAGAAGCCATAATTAATGAATGAGAAAGTGTAGTATTTATTAGAAGCTATAATTAATGTGCATATAACTCTGTTGTTTCACCAGTGTGTAACACTTTTGTTAGTAAGATATGTGTTTGCTTTGGAGTACTTGCAGTGGTTGTTGCATTTATTTCGATACACACATCATTTTATTTATCCGCTTAAGGTTGTACTGATGGAAATGCCTCGTGCAGGAATTAGTAGCTGGGGTTTGAGCCGTTGAATTAATAGGTCAGTTGTAAATAGCTGGGGTTTTGTTTATGTGCTGTAATTTGTGTTTATTTTTCACTTAATATCCTATAATAGGCCGTTGAATTGTGTATTGCTTGTTATTGTCCAGATTGCAACGGACTGAATTTTTTTTAATAATAATGGCGTGTAGGGAAAGATGGTTTCTCCAATTAAGTTGATGATTGGAGAGGAAGAAAAGTTCCAAGGAAAAGCATTGGCCCTATCCCATACAAAGAGTGCAATCAGTACGATAAAGCAGAAATTCAGTGAGCAACAGCTACAAACCTTCGAAGAGAGTTGTTTTGGTCATCTCCTACTAATTGAGGACCTGAAGTGGACGTCGCCAATTGTACACGGATTGTTGCTGAGAAAGGCTGATCCGAAGACTGTTTCCCAAGTGAATGGGATCAAATTCATCGTTGGCAATAAGGTGATCCAATTCACACCGCAACAATTTTGCATCGTCACAGGGCTAAGGTTTGGAAACCTTCCTTTTATTCCGATTCCTAGTAATGAGAACTGCTCATTGAAAAGGAAGTACTTTGGCAACAATAAAACAGTCAGCCTTTTGGAATTAGAAAAATCCTTCCACGACTGCGCTGATGCAGACGATGTATTGAAGCTCGGATTTGTATACTTTGCTGTGTTTGTGCTGTTGGGCAGTGAAAAACATGTCCACATTGACATGCGATATTTGAAGTTGGCGGAAGACCTTGAAGAGTTTGGGAAATATCCATGGGGTGCTGTGTGTTATGCCAAGACAAATACGTTACTTCTGAGGGCACTTTGTGCAGATTACCAATGAGTAAAAGTTCCCAAAAAAGCTGCGAAAACAAAAAAATCTGAAAAAAAAAAGTAAAGACAATGGCAACTGGTAGACCAAGAGAGTACCACCTCAAGGGTTTTGCCTTTGCACTTCAGGTGAGCAAATTTCCATTCCTGTTGAAGTTAAATATCATTTGTTTACAGTAATGGGTTCTAAACAGTAATGGGAGAGAGAGAGAGAGAGAGAGATAAATTGAGAGCTGGAAAGAGGAGCTAAAATAGTAATGGGTTCATGTTTATTTTATGTAATTATTACTTTTTGGGGGGATTGATTGGTTTAGCTGTTGAAGGATAAAGACGAAGAAAAGGAACTCTGTCCACTGTTATTGTTTTTTGACAGATTCTTTTGACTAATGATATTGTGTTTGTGTGTGTGTTGGTAGATATTTTGTGTGAGAGAGAGAGAGAGAGAGCAAATTGGGTGGCTGTTCTGGGCGGCTGTGGTATTTAAAAAAAGAAATCTAAAAAGAAATAAAATAATTGATTAGTTAAAAAATTGATGGGAAAGGGGAGAAAATGATGGGAGGGGGTCAGGGGTAGAGGGGAATTCAAGAATAGAAAATGAACAGAAGGTTTTATTTTATTTAATTAGTAATATTATTCTTTTTTGGCTGAATATTATATCATTAATATTCATGATTAGCCCCGTGTTTTTCTATCAACAGCCCTAAGTTAACACTAATTACCTCATTATAGAAATAAGTTGTCAGAAAAACAAGTTTAAATTTTACAAAATTAGTGAAACACCCAATTCTAGACATTAAACTATAATAAAACCCTAGACTATTTAAAACATATAAACACACCCAAAATAAACCCAAAAACCAACAGCTGTCAATTTTTGGATTTATTTTCTATGTTAGATTACGGTTTTGACCTTTTGGTCTGAATTCTTTGAAACAGGCCCAAAATTCGTCAGCTAGGATAGGAATTTCTGAAAATTTACGTTGGTGACCTCATAACAGAAACCTGTTTGGCAGCCTCAGCAGATCGAATATTCCAAACGAGCTTCGTTCAGTTCTTCGAACGAAGCGAGCTTCGTTCACCTCTTCGAACGAAGCTCAGTATGATGTGGTTTCAGATCTTCTTTTTGGATTCTTCTGAGCTCAGTATGGTGTACATTGGAGTTCTATTGCTTCAATTTTTTTGTTCTTTGTTGTTTGATTTGGTAATTTTTGGATTGATATTGCGCTGCAAGAGACTCGATTGGAGCTTGGTGCGATATGTGATCTTCGATTTTGAGGTATTTCGATTTTTTCTTGTGAATTCATATTCGTTTTTTGAGGATTCGATTATATTGTAGTCTGATTTTTGGTGATTTCATGTTCGATTAATTAAGTTGCTGATTAGGTTTTCGTTTCTTTTTGTTTATAATTTGGATTGATTTCAGATTCGTTTTGATTGTGGATTTGCTCTTGTGTTTTGATTTGAGGTGTGGTGAAACTTTTGTGATATTCGATTTGGTTTTCATATTAATTGAGGTTTTTTCAGTTGAATCTGAGTATATTTGTGTTTTTTCTGTTTATGCACTATTGGTTTTTGAGTCGACTATAATTCACTGTTAATACTCGGCATTCACTGTTATTGCTAGTAGTCATTTTTGTTTTGTTTGTTGTTTTTTTGTATAGATATGGATGATTCGAGAGTGGCAAAGTGCACCTATGGTGGTGGAACTTTAAGGCTTATTTTGTCTTCAACTACTACTTTTGATTGGCTGTCCAACGAGTTGTGTAGTAGGTTCAAGCTGAAGTTAGGTCATTTTGAGTTGAGGTACTCTTATACGGATTGCTCCAATTGTTTATTGGAATTGGATGATGATTTGAAAATCATGTTTATGGTATGTGGACTGACGAAGGATCAATTAATTCACATTGCTGTTAGGGATAAGGCTGTAGTGAATTATGTTCAAACTGTTAATACGAACATAATTGCTTCTCCTTTTTTGTTGGAGGCTGTTCCTAACAATTACAGTTTTGCACAAGATGAGGATACATGTAAATATTCAATTCAAACTGGTAGTATTGTTGATTCAAGTGCAGCTTCTTCTTCTTGTTTGAGTATGGATTTTGATGGTATTAGCAGTGAGTATGGAAATGAATATTTAGGCAAATATGGTAGTTGTGGAGGTCGTAAGTATTTGTCTACTGATTGGGAGGGTTATATTACTCATGAGGGTCAGAAGTTTGAGGGTGGAGTTTGTGAATTCCGTGATAAGTTGGCTAAGTACTCGATTGAGAATGGTTTTAAGATGAAATATTTGAAAAATGAGCCTCGTCGTGTTACTGCTGTGTGTGCTAAGAAGGAATCAAATGGCTGTGAGTGGCATGTGCATGCTGTTAAGTCGAATGTAAATGGATTTTTTTATATTAAGAACTTAAATAATGCACACAGTTGCAGTGGTTTGATTCGTGAGAAGAGAAATAAGGCAATGGGGTATCGTTTGGTGTCTTCAATTGTCAAAGATAAGGTTCGTAGCAATCCTTTGGTAAGGCCTATTGAGCTGATTACTGATTTGAAGGAGAATTATGGATTGGATATCCCTTATCATGTTGCGTGGTATGGGAAGGAGTCGGCTACTAAGGATTTGCATGGTGATGAGGAGTTGTCTTATGCTCACCTGCCTTGGTATGTGAATGTTTTGAAGGCCAGCAATGTCGGATCTCATTGTGTGCTTGACTGTGGCGAGGATGGTTCTCGTTTCCAGCGGATCTTTATATGTTTTAAGGCCTCCATTGATGGTTTTCGGTGGTGTAGGCCTATGCTGTTCATTGATGGTACTTTCGTCACAAACAAGTACAAGGGTACTCTTCTAGGAGCTACTGCAAAGAATGGAAATAAAGGTATGAACAGTGTAGTTATGCAAATGTAAATGCTGTAGTTGTTGACTTCCATTGAGTGGTATGAACAGTTTCTATACTGTTCATACCCTGCATCTGAGTATTTTTATGCATTGTAGTTTTACTCTGCTTTATGTGGTAACACTGTTACAGTTCAAACTAACTAATATAGTTCTCTGTTTCTTGTAGAAGTATTCCCTTTTGCCTTTGCGATTGTATCCGGTGAAACTGTGGATAATTGGAGGTGGTTTCTGCAAAGGATATCTGAAGTCTTGGTTGATGAAGGTAGGCAACTTACATTCATTTCTGATAGGCATGGTGCTATTATCGATGCTGTTAGGACTGTTTTTCCTGCTTCTCCCCATGGTTTTTGTCTATATCATTTGAAAGAGAACTTGAAAAAGAAGTATCCACATGCTGTTGGTTCCTCTTTCAAGGATCATATTTTATGGCTTTTTTGTAAGTTGTTGTATGCACCGACTGTTGAGGAATATCAAGATACTTTGAAAAAATTAAGAGATGATGGCGGTTCAAAAATAATTGATAAGTTTTTGGCTGATCTCCCTGTCCAAAATTTTGCTAATGCATTTTTTCCGGAAAAGAGGTATGAGGAGGTTAGTAATGCCTTGTCCGAGTCGTTTAATTCATGGGTTAAGGATGTGCGTAGGCTTCCAATTTATGAGATGATTGACACTGTTAGGATCAAAATGATGGAGATGATTTCTAGGAGGAAGCTGCAAGTCATTGGAGGATATTGAGGATGTTTTGTGTCCTGTTATTGAGGATGAGTTGAAGAATTTAGCTGCAAAGGGTCGTCATTGGAGGATATGTCGTGCGAGTGAATCTGTTTTTGAAGTTCATGCTAATTTGGACGAGAGGTTTTGCTCCTGTTATCAGTGGCAATTGCTTGGGTTTCCGTGTCAGCATGCGATTCAAGTTATCCAACATTCCGGGTTATGTTTGTACAACTTTGTGGATGAGTATTACAAGGCAGACTTTTATAAGGCTACTTATGCAACCCCTATATTTCCCATACCTGATATTGAGAAGCCTCCTCCTGGAGATGTTTTTCTTCTACCTCCTCATACAAGAAAGCCTCCGGGACGACCTCCGACAAAGCGCTTCAAGTCAAGCAGTGAAACTAAAAGGCAGGTGAAGTGCAAGAGATGCGGTTCTTGTGATCGTCATAATAGGAGGACTTGCAAGGTTCCTATTTGATGTAAAGGTTCTGAGTATAAAGACTTGAATGAGAGTAGTTAGTTTTTAACTAGTTAAAGTGCTATGTGATTGATTAATGACAATCATAGTTGAAAGGAATAGAAATTGATATGCAAGTTGTTAATACGGTGAAATAGCAGTCACTGCATATGAATACACTTTGAATTTTTGGTATTAATACATAATATTTACCATTTTTTGTATTTTGCAAATTTCGGTTTTGAAGTTTGGTATGAATTAAGCATTACTGCTGTTTGAATAATCTATAAATGAACGAACAATATTTAATGCTCACTGTTCATGCCATTGTTGAAATTGAAAGATAGTTCTATGACATGGTATTAACAATTTATTTCTATCAAATAGCATTAACATTGTATTGAGAGTGCGTTGTTATTTGTTGTAGTTCACCTTTTTAGTTGTTTTAGTGCTATGGAGACCATTATTTCAGGTTACATACACTGTTAATTCACGTAAATAAACTGATTTTTGAATAAGTACATAACTTGAATTTGAAAATCACTTTACTTCAATGTTCTAAACCTACACAAGTCCTAAGAAACTACAATATAAGCAAGAATTTTGGCAAAATATTTGATTACAACTTCATTATTTTGCATTTCTCTCTTCTCTTTCTTTGATGGAAATCCAACTTCTTTCATTGCTCACAATTTTCATGAGGACTTCTTTTCTCATTTGCCAGACCTTTTCTTTGTTGAAATCTGATTCTATTTCTTGGTCTTTGGAAAGCTGCTTCATGAAATGCATGACAAAGACGCCACAATCATTGCTGCATAATAGAGATACGCATGCAGGAGTTATTGCAGTATTTTTTTAGTTGAATAGGATGAAAGTTTCACTGTTATTGCGTAACTTACGAATTGTTTGCTTGTTGGGGACATTCTCTGTTCTCAGTCAGGTTGAAGTTAGTAGTATCATGACAAATCAGATACTTCATTGTCTGAGCATATTCTGGTGTAAGTTCGTTGCTGGCAAGTATTTTTGATATCATTCTAGCTGAAGCTTCATTAAGCCCTCTCGGCATCTTGGCATCAAAATCAGGAATTTGGACGAGTTTTGTTTTCAGTGATACTGCAGCACATTCCTTAAGAAGACAGAGGAATATATTTGCTGTCTCAACCTGCATCATAGTCAAGTATGTGCTTAGTTTCCTTTAAATTTAGTGTCCTATGTATTAACAGTGTTAATCACCAGTCTTACTTACCAAAACAATTGCCTTCTTGTGATAATATTGGAGAGTTTGTTCTGATGTCCCCCTGAATGAGTTGAAGTGTGTCCATTTTGCTGCACCGGTGTCAAAGACAAGCAGCGTATGGTGGTTCTCATCTGTAATTGGTATGAACACTCTATCAACTCTTCCAATATTTTCTAGGAGTGGCATATAGAAAGCATGATATGTTAGCTTGTGTGAGGCACCTCGCAAAAACATTTGCAAAAGTCATGTGTTGGTGATTAGTGAGCATGTTGATGATATAAAATTGATGTATTAGATGTGATCTTACATAGTTATTGGCGGACAAATATGCATTTTTCTGTTTCTGAGGGTTCTGCTTCGCATCATCATTAAGTGCCTCTCCATAAGCATCGATGATTAGTGCAGAAATTGGACCATCTCCCATCAGCTTTTCAATGTTATGTTTGTACAATATTGTCCTATTTTGTAGGTAAAAAGCGTCCCTGCGACAATAATGTTGTTTAAAAATGATAATCTCATAATAGTTTAATAACAAGACAGTTCTATGACATAGTATTAACAGTGTAATTCTATGACAGTTCTAAGGCATAGTATTAACAGTGTAATTCTGTGACAGATTGGCTTACTCATCAGAATCAGATGCAGATTTCCAGTAATTTTCCAACTTCTTCTTTGATATTTCATCCAGCCTGTTGTAGACCTCATACATGTGCAACTGAAGGTATGTATCTTTGTCTTCCTTTTTTTTGTTGGTTGCTTCATCTTCGCTTTGGCTTGCTCTTTTTCGGCCTTTCTTATGTGCTTCGGGGTATGTGTAATCTGGTTTCTTTGCAGGCTTTCTGTCTTTTCTGTCTTTGATTATTTTGATGCCAGAACGCAACTGCCGTGTTCCTACTTCTTTTGCTTGCATGATAACTAACTTTTCAGGAGTTTTTCCATCGGCGTTCTCATCTTCATCATTAGGAGATTTTTGCATCTCCAATTCACTTTCTTCTGCTATTCTCTCATCTTTTTTCTCCTTATCAGCTTGTTCTTTCATCGGAATTTCTCCTTGTTCACCTTGTTTGATTTTTTTTCCCATCACATGTTGCAAAGAGGCAATAACAGTGTTTTTTTCTTTTATGCTCTCAATGCAGGACAACTTTTCCCCTTCAAGTAGTTCATGTTGTTCCTGTAGCTGTCTCCTATTTGATTTGAGTGCATGAAGTTCCCCTTGTAATTTTGCAAATTCTTTTTTCTCTTGCTCAAGCTGCTTTTTCAGTATTTCAATTTGTTGCTCCAACTCTTCTTTTTCAGTCCATATTTGTTGAATGAATAAATTTTTCTTTATGCAGGATTCTATAGCAGTCTGCATCATATCCCTTCGAGTATCTGCCTTTTCAATCCAATAGTCGACTGCTTCTTTCAGCTGTTGGATTTTCTCATGGGTAGGGGCTATTTCATGCTTGTAGTACTCTGGGATTGACCCCACTATGTCCACAAAAATGGAGTCGAAGTCTTCTTCTTGGCTGTCAAGTTCTGGGTTCTGTTGCTGGACATTAACAGTGTCCTCCTCCGTCACTGAGTCTGCACTAAGGTCAACTGCTTGTTCTTCAATTTCATCATCTGCTTCGCATTCCAATGATTGTGCTGGTGGTTCTTCAATTTCATAATCTGCTTTGCATCCCAATGATTGTGCATTGTCTTCATTTTGCTCCTGTTGTGAAGTTTTTGTCTGGGTTGCACTTTGGTCCACATTTTCATGGAAGCTGAAGTTCTTTTTCTGGGTAATAACAGTCTGGCTTTTTCCTTTTTGTGTTTGACTCTTTAACTGTCACAAATATTAGAAAGGAAAAAAAAATTAGCAAATTTATATACATGTATATGTGTTTGTACACTATCAATTCAGTTTTGAAATATAAATGTTGGATCATTGTAGGTTATCTTACCCAATCTTTAAGTGTGATAACAAAGTCATCATCCTCTTCATTTTCTTCTTGTTCTTCATGGTCTGCATGATCAGTCTTTGTTGCTTCTTCTTTTTCATTGTCAGCAGCTTTTATCTGTTGAATTATTGGAGTCAGTAGTAATTATGGTGTACTAACATTATATATGTTTATGGAAGTAAGAAAAATGCCTTAATGTTTTCATATGTTGCAATATTCAGCTTGATATTGAGCTCCGGAAGGCTCCATTTGACAGCCGCTGGTTTGTGATCTTCTCTTCCAGGAATTGGACTGATCAGGTTAGTTCTTTCACACAGCCAATACTGCAAACATGTTTTTCAATATAAAGTGTTAATGCACATGAAAACAAATAATATAACAGGATTAACAAATGGATGTAGTTTCTTACCAGGATTAGCACAAGGCAACCACTGACGCTTGGTTGATTTGTCTTGTCCTTTTTATTTTTTATGGCTTGGTCCAGTCCATAATGCATGTAATCTAAGACTCCTTGTGCCCAGTTGTAGCTGTTCATAGCTTCTAATGTGTCAATCATAGTCAAAAAGGTCCAAGCCATTGTCGCCCCAGAGTTGCAAAAGAGATTTGTGATGAAGAGCTCTAGGATTAACAACCTAACAACATCCATTGCATTCTTCTTTCTGTCATCTGCTATTGCTGTGTTCAGACACCTATCAATCTCAGTTTTTGTGATTTTTTTTGACTTCTCAAAGTACTTCTTTTCGAAGGCCAAATTTGTTCTTGTGGAAGTTGTTGTGCTTGGCAACTTGTTTCCTTTGTTTGGCAATCCAAAGATGTCAGACACATCATTGCTTGTAATTTCATGCTCGTTGCCTTCACTGAATTTGAATTTTTTGGTTGCGGGGTTGTAGAGTCTGATTAGTTTAATTATTTGATAATTAGACTTCTGGCATTCTACCTTGGTTAACTGACCTTCCATGTAAGCCTTGATGTTGCTCTAGAATGGCGTTTTTTGTAGGATCTTGAGGACATCCTTTCTTGCGGCAAGCTTGTCTTTTACCGTTTGCAATGTGTTGTCAAATGTGAGCATGTTGCTCTTGATCTGCACATAATCTGGGTTATTGCGTCTGTTTGGTTGAGGTTTTTGTGTTTGGGATTGTGTTTTTTTTGTCTTCGTTGTTTTCTTTGGTTTCAGTGTGTTTGCGATTTGGGTGTGGATAGTTTGGCTTTTGCTGTTGTTGGTGGTGTGCCTTGTGTGTTTCTTGATGCTGTTTTGTGCTTTTGTTGGCTTGTGATCCTTTTGTATGCTTTTTTTTTGAATTTCAAACCGGTTACCTTTTTCCATATGACCACCTGCAAAGTGAAACAAATAGGTTACTTTAACTAAACAAAAGAATGATAAAACATAAGTATTAATACTTCTATGACATGGTATTAACCATTTACTTCTATGCATTTGAACCTCATGCTTCTCTTTTTTAGTGCACTACGATTTTTTTTCATATACATTTCTAGTGCATGTTGCACTAGAAGAGCAAGATGCATAGAAGTCCCAGATTTTGATTAACAAAGGATGCTACATATTTTGGTCTTCAAGTGCACTGCAAAGCAGTGCACTAGAAGAGCAAGATACATAGCATGCTATATATTTTGGTCTTCAAGTGCACTGCAAAGCAGTGCACTAGAAGAGAAAGATGCATAGCAGTCACAGATTTTGATTAACAAAGGATGCTATATATTTTGGTCTTCAAGTGCACTGCTTCGCAGTGCCCTAGAAGAGCAAGATGCATGGTATTAACAGTTGTGACATGGTATTAACAGTTCAAGTTCTATGACATGGTATGAACAGTTGTGAAACGTATACATTTGCAGTCGAAACATGCGTCTTTTCAAAACATTGCTATTGGACTTTGACGTTAAGAGATTTTGTAATACCTGGGAGTCTGATAGTGATGCTTTGTTAGCCATTTGTGAAGAATCTTGAGTGTTTGTTTCTGTCATTGTTGGACCTTTTCGTTGGTTACCTGTATTAAACGTGGTACTCTTGCATTAGTTAGCAGAATCTTAAGACGAAAGTGGAAAGTCATTGTGGGTTTTTGAGATTGTACCTTTCTGTCGATGTTTATGGAAGAAATTTTCTTCTCTTTTTCCTGGTTGTCCTTGTGCTCAGTTGCTTTTTGTAGTGTCGATTTTGAAGACTTTTGGCTATGGCAGAATATAACTTCGATTCGCCGGCTTTCTCGTTATGGAGTTTGTCGTTGATTGGTGGTTATGGAGGTTGTCTCCTGCCTGGTGGTTATGGAGGTTTTCGCCTGCTTTTGGAGTGGGTCGCGTCGCAAAGATCGGAGTGAGAGGGTGAGTGGGTTTTTCGCTTTTTGGGTGCGTGCGTGTACTCTGCGTTGAGATATTTTCTTTTTTTTCAATGGGCTTAGTGAAATTGGGCTTTATTGGCTTGTTGAGTTTTTGGGCTCTTTTTTTGGTTTGTTTGGGCTTTTTTTTGTCAAATTAGACTGGGCCTTTTTTCTGTATTTTTCTATGGCTTGGTTGATTTGTTTTGGGCTTTATTTCGTTTCTGACCTTGATTTTCTCAACTTGGGCTGGGCTTTTTGAAAGTCACTGTTAATACGCATTTTGAACACTGTTAATTCGCATTTTGAAATATAGAAGAAGCTATAGAGTAACAATTTTTTACATTTGAATCTCACTACACAGTAACTATTTGACATTTGAAAGTTAAGAAGCATCAAAAGATTTTGGTTAGAAGCTACATATTAACAATTTGACATTTGGAAGTTAGAAGCCGAACATTTACTATTTTATAGTTCTAAAATTTGTGAAATCCATGCTTTCATCCTTCATTCTCTTTTGTGAAATACCAACTTTTTTCACTTTCCATTGTCTTCAATAAAACTTCTTTTCTCATTTCCCACACATGCTCTGTACTCAAGCTTTCTTCAATTTGTTTTCCTTGTGACAACTTCTGCATGTAGTACATGACAAATACTCCACAATCGTTTCTGCAAATTCACACACACACACACATATATATGCAACATTTAGTGAATCATAGTTTAATTTGAATTGGGGGAAGAAAAGTGTTATTGTGAAACTTACAACTTTTCAGGTTGTTGGGCGCATTCCCTGTCCTCCTTAAAGTTGAATTTGGTGGGATCATGTTTAATAAGATATTGTATTGTTTGAGCAATTGCTGGTGTAACTTTCAGGTTTCGAAGAAGTTTTGCAATCTCGTCGGTCAATTTTTCATTGTAGACGGGCTTCTTGAACTCAAGAAGTGGGAAGCTGTTTTTTTTCTAAAATTGTTGGAGCACATTCCTTGACACTATTGAGGAAGACATTTGTTGCGTCTGCCTGCATTGTAGGCAAGTATGTTGTTAGCTTCACTGATTAACTGTTTTGTTCATGCCTTGTATTAACAGTTCATAGTAGGAGTCTGTCTTACCAAAATTATTGCTTTTTTGTTGTAGTATTCAACGGTTTGCTCAGTTTCCCCCCTCAATGAGTTGTAGTGCGTCCATTGCAATGAATTGGTGTCGAAGACAAGCAGGGTGTGGTGTCCGCCATCCGTTATTGGTATGAACACCTTTGAAGTTTTCCCTATGCATTCAAGGAGTTTGACAAAATATTCATCGAATGTTCTTGGGTGCATTTTATCTGTGAGATACCTCTGCAAAATTAATAGTTTCGGCATTAGAGAGAATGTGAAAAGTATAGGAAGATGAATAATTTGTGATTTTTACTAGAAGTAATGGGATAGCTATGATCTTACGTATGCGTAGCACGTGATGTATGCATTCTGTTGTCTTTTAGGGTCCTTCTTTTCATCATGATGAAGTATCTCGGCATACGCATCTATGATTTGTCCATAAATTTCAGTATCTCTTAATAAGCTTTGTATGTCATCTTTGAACAAAATGCTTGTCCCTTGCCAAAAAGCAGTGCTGTAACAGTATTTGTAGTTAGAAAAAATGGCAATAAAATTGAAAGAACTGTTCAATAAAGTTCCAGTATAGGGTAATAATACTGTTTGTTTCTTAAAAAACCTTTTTCTAACGCATGTCTACCATTGTAAAGTTCCAGTATAGGGTAATAACACTGCTTGTATCCTATGAAATCTTATATCTAATGCATGTCTATCACTGCAAAGTTTCAATATAGGGTAATAACACTGCTAGATTCCTTTGAAATCCTATAACTAATGCATGTCTATCACTGTAAAGTTTCAATATAGGGTAATAACACAATGAAATCCTATTTTCTAATGCATGTTCAATAATAGCATCTTGCATTGAAAATGAATGAAACACATTGCCTTACCCATCAACTGAATTTTTCCAGTAATTTCTCAGCTTTTCTTGTGAGAGTTCATCCAGCATGTTGTAGACCTGATATGTATTTCATTGCAGGAATGAACCTTTGGCCCTCTTCTTTGATTTGGCTGGTTTTTTTTGTGCCTTTCTCTTTTGTGCTCTCGTCTCTGCTTTAGGGAATGAGGAATCTGGTTTTCTTGATTTTATCTTTTCTGCTTCACCTTCTTTCTTTTCTTCTTTATCCTCTTCACTCTGCAGTTCTTGCGCTAATTTTTGATCTCTCAACGAGACAATAACAGCTTCCTTTTCATTAATAATGTCCAAGTAGGAAATCTTCTCTGCAAGAAGTTGATCATTTTCTAGCTGCAGCTTTGTCATGTAGGATTTTTCCTGATGAACATCTAATTGTATGACTTTCTTGTGATGTGCTGCTTCCTTAACCATCTTCTGCAGTTGCTGCTGATGCTTCAATAATTCTTCTTTTTCATTGTACAGCATCTGAATCAATTTATTCTTTTTAATGCAAGATGCTATTGCATCACGGATCTTTTGATGCTCTTCTTTCTTCGTCCAATATTCAGCAGCATTATTGATCGCCATCATATACTCTTTTGTAAGCTGTATTTCATCCTCCTTGTATTCTGGTACTGATCTAACAATTTCCTCAAACAACGTTGAATTCCGGTATTCTGGGATTTCATTTTGGAGGTCTTCTTGTACCTGGTGGTGTTGCTGGACTTGATGTTCAGCAGCATCATCATGGTCTCCATTCACTTCAGCATCCTCCTCCTCTTCATTTTCTTCTTCAGCAGCATCACCATGCTCTTCATTCACCTCTTCAGCAGCATCATCCTTGTCTTCACTCACTTCTTCAGCAGCATCATCATCATGCTCTTCATTCACTTCTTCAGCACCATCATCCTCCTCTTCATTCTCTTCTTCAGAATCATCATCATTCTCTTCATTCTCTTCTTCAGAATCATCATCTGGCTCTTGAGCTTTAGTGCTTTTTATCTGTTTGTTGAGTAGAGTTAGTATTAAGAGTGCACTTCTATGACATGGTATTAAGAGTGTAATTCTATGACATGGTTTTAATAGTGTGCTTCTATGAAATGGTATTCATAGTTTACCTCTGTGACATGGTATTCATAGTTTACTTCTATGACATGGTATTAACAAGTATGTACATGACATGATATTAACAATGTTGTCATATCAGCTGCAGATTATTTGAAAGGAAAGAGTACCTTTATCTGGTTGTTCTTTAGATGATGAAGCTTCGCGCTGAGTTCTTGAAGACTCCATTTGACAGCAGTTGGTGTCATTTGTTCTCTTCTAGGAATTGGAGTGAGCAGGTTAGATCTTTGACACAGCCAATACTGCACAATATTTTTTTGAAATATCACGTGTCAATTCATATCATTAGAATAATGCTATGAATTTGCAGTTTGGAGATTTGTGTTCTTACCAGTATTAGGATTAGGCAGCCACTCACGCTTGGCTGCTTTTTTTTGTCCTTCTTGTTCTTCTTTGCTTGTTCTAATCCAAAATACATGTAGTCCAAAACTCCTTGAGCCCAATTATATTTCCCCATCTCTTCTAAGGTGTCTATTGTGGTTGTATATGTCCAAGCAAGTGTACAACCAGAGTTGCAGAATAGATTGGTCATGAAGAGTTGTAGGATTATCAATCTTGTTACATCCATAGCACCCTCTTCTGTTTCATCTTCAAGTGCTAAATTCAAGCACTTATCAATTGAAGTCTTTGTTATCTTCTTATACCGCACGAAGTATTTCTCTACAAACTGCAATTTTGGCCTTGTTGAGGTTGTTGTGCTTGGTAACTTCTTGCCACTGTTTGGCAAGCCAAAAATTTCAGCCACATCATTGCTTTTCATCTCGCTGTCAACATCATTAAACTTGAACTTCTTTGTCTTTGTGTCATAAACTTGTATGAGTCTCACAATGTCGTAGTTAGACTTCATGCACTCTACCTTTGTTAACCTTCTCTGGATATATGCTTCTATTAATGCCCAAAAAGGTGTCTTTGATAGCAGTTTTAAGACATCGTGCCGACGTTCAAGTCTCTGTCTGATGTTGTCAATTGTTGTTGCAAAAGAGAGCATGTTGCTCTTGATCTGCACATAATTTGGGTCCTCCCATCTGCTTGGCTTCTTGTTTGTTGTTGTTTTGGATGATGACTGTTGGCCTTTTGTTTTGGAGTTTCTTCTGGCTCTTTCTTTCTTCATATTTTAATTGGTATACCTGCATTAGAAATAGGAACACGACAGTAAAGTATCGGTGTTAATACCCCATACTGGAACTTGACAGAGGTAGACATGTCTTAGAAATAGTATTTCATAGGGAACAATCAGTGTTATTACCATATACTGGAACTTGACAGTGGTAGACATGCCTTAGAAATAGTATTTCATATGGAACAATCAGTGTTATTACCATATACTGGAACTTGACAGTGGTAGACATGCCTTAGATATAGTATTTCATAGGGAACAATCAGTGTTATTACCATATACTTGGCTTTTCATGTGACCTCACGACGAGCAAACAACAAGACATAACAAAGAAAACTTACACAGCAAATGGAATAGAATTTTATTTTCTTTAAACTCAGAAAGATATTGGTGAACCAAAAATTAATTCAAAACATTCACATATTAAGAAAAAAAAAAACGCTAATCATTTGAGCAAATAAAATAAAGGTTGAAAGTAAATACCTGATTTTCCGAAACCACCCATTCCAAAAATCTTGTGCGCCCTGATGCAAATATATCTTCTATGAACGGTAGTTGAAGGTTCTTAGTTGCAGATATAACAGCAAATCCCTTTGAAATGGTAAACATGATCACTCCAAATATGAGGATCCTCCCAACCCAAGAATCTTTTCTGACCCACTGAAATTGATAAAACAAATATGAAATCAATATTTTTATCTTCCTTTTGGTCATAAATCCTGCTGTCAAACTAAGAATTAAAGAAAAACTTACCTGACTTTTCTTTCTCTGTTTAGGCTTTGGCCGCTTGATGTATGTATGAGGTGAAGAATTAGAGAGTTTTTCCTTTCTAATTTTATAGCCAAAAAGATCACCAAAGAATTAGAGACTTCTAAATCGATGATGAAAACTGATGGGTGTAAAATATGTGGCTTTATGTTTATATAGCAGAGGTGTGTTTTTTTTTTTTTTTTTTTTTTTTTTTTTTTTTCTATTTCTTTTTTTTGAACTTTTAGAAACTCAATAGTGATAAGGTATTCACGTGCTCTCTGCAAACTACCTCTCTCATGTTCATATTCCAATGGATGGATAGACACAAGACTTTTTTTACTCGTTATCTGTCAACTGTCAGTTATTTTTTGGTTTTTAGTCTGAAGAACTAATTCAGTTGCTGAAACGCAATGGTAGGTAGCAATTCAAATGCTAAACCCAAAGACATGCACCAGTCTCTAGGCTTGGCTTTTACCAAAAAGTTGAAGACACCAGTCAATTGGCTATCACTTTTTCAATCCTGCTCTGTTGGTAAGATTTGGAAAAAGATTTTGTAATGTCCCAAGCACGAGAAAGTTTTTTGATAACGTGGAAAAAAGTACAAACTTCCAAATTCCCATTCATTTCAATCCTAATTTTTTTTAAAAAAACTTGTATGCATCACAAATTAATCATGTCGGACACAATTAAATAAAAATAACAGATAGTGTTATTCTCGTTGCACGCAATTTCCTTTTTAATTTCTTAGGCCTCTCCATTGCAGCATGAAAAGTCACAACTACAAGACAAGATAGTGTTTGTCTTCAGATAAGCACTCAAGGCCATCCTCGCCTTTAGAGTTCAAGAGGAACTTTCCGAGCTTTAAATTTAACTTACAAAAAAGTAAAAGGAGTATTATATTAAGAAAAATAACACAACAGTAAAGGGCTACAAACAACAAAGACCAACCAGAGAGGCCAGTCACAAAACAGTAAACAAAACAACAACAACAAAACAGAAAGAAGAAAGCTTAGAAAGCGTCAAGTTCGGTGGGCAAGGTACACCATCCCGTGAAAGTATCAAGACCAGGGTGATTGGAGGTCGAATGACCCAAGCCTCGGCGCACAACCCCCTTCTTGCTTGCGAAGCCACCCAGCCAGCTGCATGGTTCGGATCTTGAGGAGTCCATGTCCACCAGAGAGAGGAGAATGAAGCTTTTAGCATTCTAATGTCATAGAGGGTAAAGATCCAATTTTAGACAGAAATATCTCCCTGGACAGCAGCAAAACAAACCTTGGAATCAGTTTCCACAATAAGTGAAACCTCTTACATGGACCAGCTCTAATCCACTTCGGATCGCATGACACTGAGCCTGCACAACTGGTGATGACTGAAAACAATGCGCACTACCATCAAGCAGACTACCAGTATGATCCCTTATCACTACCCTTACAGAGCCTGCATTCGTAACTTTGTCCCATGCATCGACACAGTTAATTTTGACAGTCCCCACCAGAGGATTGACCCACAGATGACTGCCAAAAGGTGGAGAGTTGAAATGGTTTCTATCATCTTTCAATCTCATATGTGATAGGAATTCCACCTATCCAACGAAGTGAAAGCTTGAGGCAGAGGTCTGTAAGCAATACAAGTGGCAAACCACACTTTGGCAGCCCAAGGGCAAAGGAAGCTTGTATGCTCAGCGGATTCAGATTGTCCATGGAAAAAAGGCAAATAAGAGACTTGAATGCAGAGCTTGCGCCTGAAAAGGAACTTAAATGGGAAGGAAACCATTGACTGTGCACCGTAAAAAAAATTTGATTTTAGGGAGCGTTTGGCAATTATGAAGGCGAAGCCAGACTTCAGAATCAATCACATGGGAAGAGCTTGCCTTCATCACAACCTGATACTTCTTATACTCCATGAGGTAGTAATATCCTGATTCGATTATCTCCCATTCATAGTGTATGGCCAAATAAGTCTGTCAGGGATATCAAAATTGCTGATAGGAATTGCCATGATTGCTTGGACATCCAGCGGCGAAATAAACACCTTGATTTTAGAGAGGTCTCAAGTATTACTATGTCTATCCATCAGATCAGCAACAACAATTGGAGCATATTGAGGCACAGGACAAGAGGGCCTAAGGTACCTAGGGTCATTTTGAGGTAGCCAAAGTATCAGACCACGTATTAATGCAATTGCCATGCATAACTTGCCATCTTGCTCCTCTAAAAAGAAGCTCGCGCCCCACTGAAAGGCTATTCCAAGTGTGTTCAGATCCTTTGTCCATGTTTTTCTCTGTCCCTCCCTCTCTGTAACACTCCGACCCCTTTGTAATTATTTTATTTACTTATTTAATTGAGTGAATAAAGAAAGCATTCAATAAAATACATTTTTATCCAAAACATTCTAAACATAAAAAAACACAACCAAAGCATTAAAAAAAAACCACAACCAAAGCATAACTAAAAATAAAACATAACCTAAGCGTAATTTATTTATTTATTTTAAAAAAAAACATCTTCAGTCACTTCATTCACTTTCATTGCCTTTCACCGCTCATAAATGCTCTATGAAGTCAACTTGACGTCGTTCATGAATTTAAGACGATTGCATCTCCGTATATCGATCAATCATACGGGTCATGAAACGACCGTCAATTGGCTTGGCTTTAGGTTGCCCTGGACTTCGAAGTATTACCTCCTTCCGGAAACAATCCACTGATGCATGATGATTCTCCAACCAATCCATTCCCAATATAATATCCAAATCAACCAAGTCTAAAGGAATTAAGTCAGCTTCCAACCATGCATCGCCTACTTGGACATAACAGTTTATGAACACCAAGTCTGCATACAGGACTTCTCCCGTAGGTAAAGAAATACTAAAACTTCCTGTCATGGGTGTGGGTCTAACACTGACGTACGGTACAAAGTTATGTGTTATGAATGAATGTGTGGCACCCGTATCAATTAGAACACGTGCAAGATAGCCAAAGATGGGAATCATACCAGTGATCACATCCGGAGTGGCATGTGCTTTCTGCTGGGTCATTGAGAACACTCGGGCCTGAGTAGTAGAATGCCCAGGCTGGCCCCTTGGGTGTCTACCACCCCTGCCCCTGAAACACGACTATACCCCACTACTGGATTATGATCCTACTGCAGAGGACAAAGCACCACTCTGACTTTGGCTCCGGCCCGTACTGCCTTGCCCCTTCTGGGCCCCAGTCCCCTGAACTGCTGTAGTAATTCATGTATTTTATTTAATTAGTAGTAATTCTTAATTACTTGTATTGGTTTTCTTTGAGTGAATAAAGAAAGCATTCAATAAAATACCTTTTTATTCAAAACATTCCATACATAAAAAACCACAACGAAAGCATAACTAAAAAACAAACCACAATTAAAGCATTAAAAAAAATAACACCACAACCAAAGCATAACTAAAAATAAAACATAACCTTAGCATAATAAAAAAAAATTATAAAAAAAAACATCTTCACTTCACTTCATTCATCGTCATTGCCTTTCACCACCCATAAATGCTCAATCAAGTCAACTTGACATCGTTCATGAATATAAGACGATTGCATCTCCGTATGTCGATTAATCATACGGGTCATGAAACGACTGTCCCTAACCAACGGTTCATGCTCCAATGGTTCTCCATTTGGCCCTATGAGTTTTTCATAAATTCTTTATCAAGGCCGTGTTCATGGGATCCGGTCTGTACACGTTTGCATCATTGTAATCATACTCATCCTCCACAATCATGTTATGGAGGATGATGCATGTCATCATTATGCTCCTCAGCACCTCCTCATGAAACAGATGCGCCACACTCCTAATAATAGCCCACCGAGCTTAAATGATACCAAAACACCTCTCCACTTCTTTTTTGTAACCCTCTTGATAGGCAGCAAATAATTTTGCTTCTCGAATAGGGGATGCGGAATTGATTTCACAAATGTGGTCCACCTCGGGTAGATGCCGTCTGCTACATAATACCCATTCTGGTAGATGGTATTGTTGATTTCATAGGTGATATTCAGGGCTTCACCTCTCAAAACATCGCTGAACACTGGGGATTGACCCGACACGGTCAAGTCATTTTGAGATCTGACAACTCCAAAAAAGGCATGTCAAACCCATGTATAGAATCCAACAACGGCTTCAAGGATGATACTTTTCTGCCCTTTCCTATTTCCATAATCTCATTGTCAAGCAGTTGGACAATTTTTCCATTGCAGCAACTCACACCATTCAAATTATTAACCCAAAAACTGACACCATAAGAGCAACTCCACTGGTGCCACAGAGCCTCTGGCTGGGGGGGAAAAAAAACCCAAAAATTGTTTCCAGCAAGGAGCCCAAGCCCGGGCAACAAAGTCGGGCTAGCCCAAAGGCCAGTTCAGCCCGAGGTCAAGCCCGTGTGTTGGTGACGTCATGCGTGACGTCATCGTGCGGTTTAAATTTTTTTTACCGTTGGCGCGTGTTGGTGACGTCACTACACGCGCCAACGGTAAAAAAAATTAAAACCAACATGTGCTGACGTCAGCCCTGCACAGGGTCCAACGAGTAGAAGCCACGTGTCACGCCCCCAGCGCTCCGATCTGCTTCTCTGAATCCAATCCAACGGCTGACATTTTTTTGGCAATAAAATTATGAAAAAAATTTGAATACCTATCAATACCCTTCACTTTCAACACCAATCCTCATACATTTTATTCTACTTCTACTATTATTCACTCTTTACTCAACATTTTCCTCTCTTTCACCTTGTATTTTTATGTCTTATTTTTATGGCTTCTTCTATCAAAACCGGAGGGGTGTGGAGCACCATGGAAGATGTTTCCTTGTGTGAGGCTTGGCTCCGAGTTCGTCATTGTCCCGTGTTAGGCAATGAGATGAAATGTTTTCATATGTGGAAAAAAATTCATGCCGAATTTTGTGAAAAAATTCCGAAGTCGACTCGTACGAAAATGGCATTGTCTAGTAGGTGGAAAATTCTCAATAAAGAGTTGGGAAAATGGAGATGCCTTGGTAAAAGCGATGGACAACTATAGAAGCGGGGAAAATCGTACTAACGAGGTAAGTATTTTGTAATTTTCTTTTTATTAAGTTTAATGTCGTAATATATATATTTTGTTAATATTTATTGCATTTTAAATATTTTGTTAATATTTCTTGCATTTTAAATATTTTGTTAATATTTCTTGCATTTTAAATATTTTGTTAATAGTTCTTGCATTTTCAATATGTTGTTAATATTTCTTGCATCTCCAATTGTTTCTTAATATTTCTTGCACTTCCAATTTATTTGTAAGGTTAATTGCATTTCCATTATTATTTTTTTTGTTACTTGCATATCCAATATATTTTAAATATTTCTTGCATTTCCATTTTTTTGTTAAATAGATGATTCAAGCACAGATGTGGTAAGGTGCAACCGGGGGTGGCAAAAAATTTTCAACCATCACGAATGTTGGGAGGTGGAAATATTGCAAACGCTTCATAATTATTCCCACGGGTCCCGCCGTTGTGTTAAACGAGACGCCACTCCATAATTCAACGACATCGGATTTTGTTAAAATGTTAACTTGCAATGTACGGGCCAATTGTTACTTGCATATCCAATATATTTTAAATATTTCTTGCATTTCCATTTTTTTTGTTAAATAGATGATTCAAGCACAGATGTGGTAAGGTGCAACCGGGGGTGGCAAAAAAATTTTCAACCATCACGAATGTTGGGAGGTGGTGAAATATTGCAAACACTTCATAATTATTCCGACGAGTCCCGCCGTTGTGTTAAACGAGATGCCACTCCGTAATTCAACGACATCGGATTTTGTTAAAATGTTAACTCGCAATTGTACGGGCCAATTAGTAATATAGCAAGACTAGTACGAGGTCGTACCCACGAGGACTGAGAAGTTAAAATTAGTTATGTACTTAGATAATTCAAGAAAGTAGGAGGTTAAGTCTAAAATAGAATTTAAAGCAATAGTGATTGTAATTGTTGAACAAATGAGGCAAAACGAAATTTCAAACAAAAGCAAAGTGAGCAAATGTAACCAAGAGTGTTTTTGTGGGCTGGAAAACAGATTGGGAGACTAGGGCATTCGATTCACCATAACAATTCAATTCTGGGTTATAAGGAGTCAAGTGACAAGTCTAATTCAGATTCAAAGATTGATTCTAGCTAAAGTATGATTAGGCCATGGTGTCTGGTCCTAACCTTGTGTTCCTAATTCCCTAACTTGATCATTTGTTGTCTAACCTAAATTAAGCATTAGGAACCCATTAAGCATAGAAGAACAATTTAAACAACCAAGCATGTATCTAATCCTTGTTGTCGAATGTCCATACATACTTTTCTTATTCATAGTTCAATTCGAATCAAAGCATGGTGTCTACTCTTGATTCAAACCAAGATAGCTAATATACAAGTTCTAATGGTGATCAATCATCCAAACAAGCATATTAACTGATAAGCATAATGAATAAGAACATGAATCATGAATCAAACTTGAAACTCAAAACTTCAACTTATAAACCCAGAATATTCATGTTAGGTTACATCGAAGTCCTAGTTATGAATTTAGCTACTCATAATGGAAATGAAACTTAAACAGAAACGAGAAAACATAATGAATGCAATAAGAATGGAAAAACCCATTTATTAAGTTACTTGTGGTGTCCAAGGCTTCTCCAAGTGCTTCTCTACGTCTAATGCTGCTCCAAGAGCTTCCTCACATCTAGAGTATGGCAACTAAAGAGGTGATTTGGGATGAGTTTGGGTGAGTGGTGATGGCAGAGAAAGAGGAAATTCATAGGGAAATGGAAAGAAGGCTTGTTGGAGCTGTTTTGGTGATTTGGGATGAGTTTGGGTGAGTGGTGATGACAGAGAAAGAGGATGGCTTAAGTGAATTTTAGGCTGAATAGAGTGACTCCCCTTTGGCTGGTGAAGCACACCCATTCCTAACTGTTCCTAATTGCCTGAGCTGCCCATTAGGTTCCCATGCTGCTTTGTCTCCCATGTGTGGCTGATTTGATGTGTAGTCCATGCCTCTAGGAATGTCAGCTGCCCATCCTTCTAAGTTTCCATTCTGTCTTGTCTCCCATGTGTGGCTGATTTGATGTGTATTTGATGGGCCCACGGATTGGGGTCGATTTAATCAATTGATACATTTGAGTAGTCCATTTTGAAGTTCAGACTCTCATCTTTCGAACCACATGTTATTTGGCCAATCCAAGTTGGGAGAAAGACGTTAAGGCCGAAATAAGTTGCTAACTCAGTCTGCTCGTTTTTGTACCATTTTGCATCGTTTCTTATCCAAAGGCACCATTGCTACCTAAGGCCCAATGAACTGAATGATAAACAGAAAAGGGATTAAAAGCACAAGTTTGACTCAATAACATAACCAAATCATAAGCTAGAAGGGTACAAAACGATATGCAATTGTGAACTGATCAAATACCCCCAGACCTAGATTTTGCTAGTCCTCGAACAAAACAAAATAAAACAAAGTTAAAAACAAAACAAGAAGTTAACTAAACCACTTATTCAGGTAACTCGATTACATTGAGCATATGCAACAAGCCTTTAAACCTCTAGGCATTCCTAGTAGGTGGAGTTGTGTCTCCTGAGGGTTTAACAGAAACGATACCCACAAACGCTTTACTAACTAATGAAAATGAAAAAAAAACTTTAATCATACCTCCAACACCATAAAGTTGCCAAGATAGATGATCCATAAGTGTGTAAAGTGGAAGCTATAGCTCAAAGGCACACGGCTTCAAAGTAAACATACTCAAATCTTGAAGGAAGAACATGCTTCAACTCTAATTCTCACATATAGCACTCAATCACTCAGAACCTATGGTTTTATTCTCTCAAACAAGCATAAGTGAGTATATGAAATAGAAGCACAATATTTGGTTAGATCTCATGAAGGGAATCAAATACTAAGAATAGAGATACACACATACATACCAGCACCCATGAATACATCCTCAAAGATCAGCTAGGTCTTTCACAAGGTTGTAATGAATGGCTAAGGTTAGGGGAAATGGAAGAGTTGGAAGGAACACAATTAACTAAAGAACATACCAAGGTTGCATTCTTCATTGATCTGGAAGATATCATTGATTTAGAATGGTATGGCTGCAACTTCATAGCATCATGGTATAGACCTTATATTTCACATTTAGATCAAATCGAAACACTTTCTCTTTATCTTTCTTATTTGCTGACTTGATCTACTTCTTCTTTAACTTCATTGCACAGATTCACACCAATTTACATTTAGGCATGTGGCAGCAATTTCCTTGCTTCAAACTTTATCTTGGCACACCTTGGTATATTTCTAAGCTATAGGGTATGGCTATAATAGGTTAAATATCTTAGATTGAGATACAAGTTAGGGGAATTATGAGGGTGATAGAAGAAAAAGGCTTGAAGTGTTTGGCTGCAAGAGAGCTGATGGAACACACGAATGGGTAGGGTGAAAAGAAAGCACAGAGAATGGTTATACACACATAGCCTAGCATCACTTCAATGAGTTCATTCATGAGTGAGAGCACGCACCTGATATCTGCAAAGAGAATCATCCTTAGTATTCAATCAAAATGGAACAATGAGATCATTTAGAGTGAATTGAAGAAAATAAGTAGAGATGAGGAATAGAAACACTTTAAACCCTCTCAAGAAAGCAATTAGGCTCGAAATAGCTCACTAGGGTAGTCTCCACTATTCTCCTTCAAGAATCTGAGCATGGTACTTTAGCCACCAGAATTCTAAGAGCAAAAGCTTTGTGAAGTGTAAAATTTCTGATATGAAAATCTCAATGGCAGCTCCATAGCATTGATTGTATGAAATTCTAAAAAAATAAAAATAAAATAAAAAAAAATAGTGACAAGTGAACGAAAATTGTAAACACAAATGAACAAAAATTGAAAACCTCCCCCCCAGACTTGAATTGAACATTGTCCTCAATGTTAAAGCATAACAAAGATGAGTGAGAACATGTAAATAATAAGGGGAAAGTTTAAGACCAAGGATTAGAGAAACTCCCTCTTGATGCGATTAGGTCGACCGCTACCAAGCACCTTATTCTTCAACACATGGGTTGCCTCCCAAGAAGCGCCTTAGTTAATGTCTTGGCAAGACATTATGCGATTAGCTAACTTGATTGTACAAAGGGAAGATGATCCACCACATGACCAGTTTGAATTCCAACTGACACTCCCTCATAGAATGGCTTTAAACGTTGTCCATTTACTTTGAAAGTCGAGCCATCTTTAGGGTTTTGAATCTCCACAGCTCCATAGGGAGAAACATTGACCACGGTGAATGGGCCAAGCCACCTAGACTTCAATTTTCCTGGAAAGAGACGCAAACGTGAGTTAAACAAAAGAACTGACATACCTTTGGTGAACTCTTTCCGTTGAATGTTCCTGTCATGGTAACTCTTGGTTCGTTCTTTGTAAAGCCTTGCATTCTCATAGGACTCATGTCTAATTTCTTCCAATTCATTGAGCTGAAACTTTTTAACATGGCCGGCCTTGTCCAGATCAAAATTCAACTTCTTGATGGCCCAAAAAGCATTGTGTTCAAGCTCAATTGGCAAGTGACAGGCTTTCCCAAACACAAGACAATAAGGGCTCATTCCGATGGGAGTCTTATATGCAGTCCTATAAGCCCATAATGCATCATTGAGCTTGGCAGCCCAATCTTTCCTTGTACTATTCACCACCTTCTCTAGGATGTGCTTAATTTCTCTGTTGCTTATTTCTACTTGACCAGAAGTTTGAGGATGATATGGTGTAGAGACTCGGTGGGTGATGTTGTACTTCTTCATGAGTGCTTCAAATGGCTTGTTGCAGAAGTGGCTGCCTCCATCACTAATGACAGCCCTTGGAGTACCAAACCTTGTGAAAATATTGTCCCTCAAGAACTTCAGCACCACCTTATGATCATTGGTTTTGGTGGCTATGGCTTCCACCCATTTAGACACATAATCAACAGCAACAAGTATGTAGGTATAACCAAAGGAAGATGGGAATGGTCCCATGAAATCAATACCCCATACATCGAAGATTTCCACAAAGAGTATGTTCTTCAATGGCATTTCGTTCCTGCGGCTTATGTTTCCCATCCTTTGACACCTATCACACTTAACACAAAAATTAAATGCATCTTTGAATAGAGTAGGGCAAAAGAAACCTGATTGCAAAATTTTAAGTGTGTTTTCTTAGCTCCAAAGTGGCCTCCACAAGCCAATTCGTGGCTATGCCTAAGGATGCTTTCTTGTTCTTCTTCTGGAACACATCTTCTAATGAGTTGATCTGGGCAATGCTTGAATAAGAAAGGTTCATCCCAGACATAATGTTTCACCATGGAAAAGAACTTCTTTTTGTCCTGATAAGTTAGATCATTTCTAAGAACACCACAAGCAAGATAATTAACAAAATCAGCATATACCATGGCTCTTTGACTTGGGCAACATATAGTTGTTCATCTGGGAAAGTCTCATTCAAGGGTAGTACAACTTCTTCTTGCTCTTCAACCACAATTCTGCTCAAATGGTTAGCCACCACATTTTCACATCCCTTCTTGTCTCGAATCTCCAAATCGAACTCTTGCAGCAAGAGAATCCATCTGATCAAGCGTGGTTTGGCGTCCTTCTTAGTGAGCAAGTATCTAAGAGCAGCATGGTCAGAATAAACAATTACTTTAGAACCAACAGGTAAGAACGAAATTTTTCTAAAGCAAAAACCACAGCAAGCAACTCCTTCTTTGTTGTGGAGTAATTGAGTTGGGCATCATTCAAGGTTCGGCTCGCATAATGAATCACATGGGGAAGCTTGTTCTTCTTTTGACCTAGAACTGCACCAATAGCAAAGTCAGAGGCATCACACATTATTTCAAATGGTAAAGACCAATCTGGAGCTATGATAATAGGGGCTAAAGTTAGCTCTTTCTTCAAGGTCGTAAAAGCTTCCATGCAAGTTTTGTCAAACTCAAAAACAGCATCCTTAGCAAGGAGATTACACAATGGTCTTGAAATGCTCGAAAATTTTTTGATGAACCTTCTATAGAATCCGGCATGGCCCAGAAAGCTTCTAACTCTTTTAACAGAGGAAGGGGGTGGTAGATTTGAGATGATATTTATCTTGGCTTTGTCCACTTCAATTCCCTTGCTTGAAACAACATGGCCTAGCACAATTCCTTGTCTTACCATGAAGTGACACTTCTCCCAATTCAAAATCAGATTTGTTTCCTGACATCTTTTAAGCACTAGAGACAAGTGGTGAAGACAATCATCAAAAGATGAACCAAAAACTGAAAAATCATCCATAAATACCTCCATGAATCGTTCCACCATATCAGAAAAGATTGCCATCATGCATCTTTGGAAAGTTGCTGGAGCATTGCACAAACCAAATGGCATCCTTCTATAAGCAAACGTACCAAATGGGCATGTGAACGTGGTTTTCTCCTGGTCTTCCGGAGCAATGGGAATTTGATTATAACTTGAAAATCCATCAAGAAAACAGTAGTAAGGATGGCCAGATAAACGGTCAAGCATTTTATCAATAAAGAGGCAAGAGAAAATGATCTTTTCTCATGGATGTGTTCAACTTCCTGTAATCAATGCAAACTCTCCAACCAGTGATAGTTCATGTTGGAACTAGCTCATTCTTCTCATTCTTTACAACGGTGATTCCAGACTTCTTTGGAACAACTTGCACAGGACTCACCCACTTAGAATATGAAATTGGGTAGATGATTCCCACATCAAGTAGCTTTAAAACTTCAGCCCTAACCACCTCTTTGATGTTGGGATTTAGCCTCCTTTGTGCATCACGAGATGGTTTGCTGTCTTTTTCCATTAAAATTCGGTGCATGCACATGCTTGGACTAATTCCTTTGATGTCTGCTATGGTCCATCCAAGGGCTGTTTTATACTCTTTTAGAACTTCAATTAAGCTGTCTTCTTCATGTGAGGTGAGACCTGTAGAAATTATAACAGGAAGAGTTTCATTAGCACCCGAATAAGTATATTTAAGATGATTGGGTAGAGGTTTAAGTTCTAGCTTTGGCGGGGTGATAATGGATGGCTCCAATTTTGTGGAGGATGGTCCAAGAGGCTCGAGTGGTGGCCTAAAAGATGGTGGGTATGGCTTAAACACTTCTAAGGCAACCATCACTTCTTGGAACTCTGGTTCATAGAGATCTTTCTCTTCTTGTGTTAGAACAGCTTCTAGAGCATCATTAGACTTTTTCTGCACAATTTTAGAAGAAACCTCATGATCCACAATATCAATTGAAAAACAAGTATCAAGAGTGATAGAAGGTTGAGAGAGAGCATCAAACACTTTAAATTCACCCAAAACAGTTGTTGACCCAAAAAAAGACCACTACAACAGTCATGGAGAGGGTGCCATCTTTCACTTTGATGATTGTGTCTGCAGTGGCCATGAATGGTCGCTCGAGGAGAATGGGATCAACACGGTCTCCATATGGGTTATCCTCCATATCCATCACTACAAAATCAGCCGGAAGAATGAGTGTATTAACTTGAACTAAAATATCATCTACAATACCTTTTGGATATTTGATAGAATGATCAACTAGTTCAAGACGAATTGAGGTTTTCTTTATCCCTTCTAAGCCAAGCTCCTGATAAACTGAATATGGCATTACATTGATGCTTGCTCCCAAGTCCAACATGGCTCTTCCAACCTTCTTATCTCTGATGTTAATGGGAATGTCAAAGCTGCCAGGATCTTCAAGTTTTGGTGGAAGCTTCCTTTGCAACACAGCAGTCACATTGTTGTTGAGCTTTACTTCTTCACTTGGAGCAAAATTGAGCTTGTGAGTTATCAAGTTCTTGATGAACTTTTCATATGCAGGAATCTGTTTAACAACATCAAGCAAGGGCAAATTGATATTAACTTTACTCAAAATATCATAAATCTCCTTAAAAGCCATATCTTGATTTGCTTTCTTCAAACAGCCTGGAAATGGAATCGGTGGAATATATGGAGAAGGTGCGATGTATCTATCTTCATTAAGATGTGATGGCACAAATTTGTCATCTCTTTTATGCAATTGGAATGGATTGGGTTCCTGAGAATCAAATTTGGCCTTAGGAGCAAATTGGGACGTTTTGGGTTGTACTCCTTCCATAGCTGTGGTTTCCTCTTCATCTTCATCTTCATCCTCTACAACCACAACATCATTTGTGGCCTTTGGAGTGAAGGGGGATTCGCTTGATTCTGTGTATTCCTCCATGAAAAGTTTGGATGATTCCTCCAACCTAGATTATAACTTTGAGAATATGGATCATTTATTAGACCTCAGTTGTAGGAATTCACCAACTTAGCTTGCTCTTGCACAAATTCTGGATATGCAGCCCCAAGGGGACAAGAAATGGTAGGTTGATCATGAGTTTCACAGATGCTACACACTTCCTTTCAAGGGTTTCTTGAGTTCAATGCAAGGAGGGCATATAGCTTTTGTTCCAATTTGGAAATCTGCACACTGGAAGAATCATTAGAACCACCAACAATACGTTTACCTCTTGTATCGGTGTGTTGGGTCTCTATTGCTATCTCCTCAAAGAGTTCATATGTTTCTTCGGGAGTCTTAGTCTTATAAAAACCACCTGCAAAATTAGTGACAATATTATGGCTAGAGGGGGTTAGTCCCTTATAAAACATACGCATCTGAAGCTTCAATGGAATCCCATGATGAGGACATTGATTGAGCAGCCCATTGAATCTCTCCCATGCTTCACAAAACGACTCATCATCTTGTTGTGCAAATAGTAAGATCTTGTCCCTAAGCATGTCGGTTTTTTGTGTGGAGAAGTATTTCTCCAAGAACTTTTTTTGAATGGCTCCCCAAGTCGTGAGTGAACCAGGCTTCAAAGAATTCAACCAATATTTCGCCTTATCTTTCAAAATGTAAGGAAACACTCTCATTCGAAGTTGATCTTCCGTCACACCTGTCAAGGGAAAAGAGCTCACAGCATTAAAAATATCCTTTATATGGGTTAATGGATCTTCATTAGGTAAACCATAAAAGGAAGGCAACATATTAAGATGAGAAGATTTAAGCTCATAGTTTCGAGCTGCGGTGGGCAGCAAGATGCTTGAAGGGGATGCTGGAATTGTTGGGATATCAAGGTCTTCCATGAACTCATTGGCAGCCATCTCTTCTTCTTCTTCTTGGTCTGAACTTGATTCCGAATTTGAAGGTGAAGAACCTGGGAGGTCAGTGTGGATAGCAAGACCTTCAAATGTGGCAATGGCTTGCTCTTTCGCAGTTGCCAACTCTCTTTCTAGACGATTCTGAATTTTCAGAGATCACCCGGTTTGGTTGCAAGATGGTCCTCTGTTCAAAGATCTCGAACGTTGGAATGAAGACCTCACTTGTTCAAAGAAGGGATTTCTAGACATAAACTACCTGAAACAGAAAATAACTTGAGTTAATTAGTACTACTAAAAGAATAGGGTAACCTTGGGCACATAACCAGGGAAGAACTTTCATTCAGTCCCCGGCAACAGCGCCAAAATTTGTTGTTAAAATGTTAACTCGCAATTGTACGGGCCAATTAGTAATATAGCAAGACTAGTACGAGGTCGTATCCACGAGGACTGAGAAGTTAAAATTAGTTATGTACTTAGATTAATTCAAGAAAGTATGAGGTTAAGTCTAAAATAGAATTTAAAGCAAGAGTGATTGTAATTGTTGAACAAATGAGGCAAAACGAAATTTCAAACAAAAGCAAAGTGAGCAAATGTAACCAAGAGTGTTTTTGTGGGCTGGAAAACAGATTGGGAGACTAGGAAATTCGATTCACCATAACAATTCAATTCTGGGTTATAAGGAGTCAAATGACAAGTCTAATTTGGATTCAAAGATTGATTCTAGCTAAAGTATGATTAGGCCATGGTGTCTGGTCATAACCTTGTGTTCCTAATTCCCTAACTTGATCATTTGTTGTCTAACCTAAATTAAGCATTAGGAACCCATTAAGCATAGAAGAACAATTTAAACAACCAAGCATGTATCTAATCCCTGTTGTCGAATGTCCATACATACTTTTCTTATTCATAGTTCAATTCGAATCAAAGCAAGGTGTTTACTCTTGATTCAAACCAAGATAGCTAATATACAAGTTCTAATGGTGATCAATCATCCAAACAAGCATATTAACTGATAAGCATAATGAATAAGAACATGAATCATGAATCAAACTTGAAACTCAAAACTTCAACTTATAAACCCAAAATATTCATGTTAGGTTACATCAAAGTCCTAGTTATGAATTTAGCTACTCATAATGGAAATGAAACTTAAACAGAAATGAGAAAACATAATGAATGCAATAAGAGTGGAAAAACCCATTTATGAAGTTACTTGTGGTGTCCAAGGCTTCTCCAAGTTCTTCTCTACGTCTAATGCTGCTCCAAGAGGTTCCTCACATCTAGAGTATGGCAACTCAAGAGGTGATTTGGGATGAGTTTGGGTGAGTGGTGATGGCAGAGAAAGAGGAAATTCATAAGGAAATGGAAGGAAGGCTTGTTGGAGCTGTTTCGGTGATTTGGGATAAGTTTGGGTGAGTGGTGATGGCAGAGAAAGAGGATGGCTTAAGTGAATTTTAGGCTGAATGGAGTGACTCCCCTTTGAATGAGTGTACATCTCTCTATTTATAGAGTGCCATTTCGTGCTCCCCTTTGGCTGGTGAAGCACACCCATTCCTAGTTGTTCCCAATTGCTTGAGCTGCCCATTAGGTTCCCATGCTGCTTTGTCTCCCATATGTGGCTGATTTGATGTGTAGCCCATGCCTCTAGGAATGTCAGCTACCCATCCTTCTGAGTTTCCATGCTGTCTTGTCTCCCATGTGTGGCTGATTTGATGTGTATTTTGATGGGCCCACGGATTGGGGTCGATTTAATCAATTGATACATTTGAGTAGTCCATTTTGAAGTTCAGACTCTCATCTTTCCAACCCCATATTATTTGGGCCAATCCAAGTTGAGAGAAATACGTTAAGCCCAAAATGAGTTGCTAACTCAATCTGCCCGTTTTTGCACCATTTTGCATCTTTCCTTATCCAAAGGCATCATTGCTACCTAAGGCCCAATGAACTGAATGATAAACAGAAAAGGGATTAAAAGCACAAGTTTGACTCAATAACATAACCAAATCATAAGCTAGAAGGGTACAAAATCATATGCAATTGTGAACTGATTAGATTTACCTCTCAATTCCCCTATGAGTCAAGACTCACCCATCGAAAAGGAGCCGAGGCCCATTGGCCGAAAGGCTGCGAAGGCAAAGAAAGCGGGTAATTCAAGCAATAATAATTCAAAGTTTTTGGAGGAAATTGCAAGGCAGAACGGCATAAGAATTGAAATGGAGCAGAAACTCCAAGATAACGAGATGGCAATTCAAGCCGAGTATGCACGAGAAAGGGGGTATTTGCGCAAAAAAGATATGGACAAGACGGATCGGGAAACCATGGCGATGGATACAAGCCATATGTCCCCTGAAACAAAACAATTTTGAAAGCTAAAACGAAGGGATGTTATGAGAAGAAGACTTTTCCGGGATGATGGGCCTAGCAACACGGATTGGTTTTATGATGAAAACCATTAAATTAGTTGGCATACCTTTTATGTATTTGTATTTTTCATGTTTTCTATTAAAGTTGTTGTAATTCATGTATTTTATTTTAGTAGTAGTAATTCTTAATGACTTGTATTGGATTTCTTTATTTAATAAACAAAGCATTCAATAAAATACCTTTTTATTCAACATATTCCATACATCAAACAAAACATAATTAAAATAAAAAAAAACTACAAACAAGGCACAATAATAATAACAAACCACAACCAAACCATAATAAATAAAAAACAACACAACCAAACCATAAACTAAATAAAACATAACTAAAGCATCTATGCTCCATCATTCATCTTCATTGCCTTTCACCGCCCATAAGTGCTCCATCAAGTCAACTTGACGCCTTTCATGAATATACGAAGATTGCATCTCTGTATATCGATCTGTCATCTGAGTCATGAAACGATCATCCCTCACCAACGGTTCCGGCTCAAACGATTCTCCACTTGGCCCCATGGGCCTTTCATAAATCTGTGTCAAGGCCGTGTTCATTGGATCCGGTTCGTAGACCTCTAAAGCATCATAATCGTACTCATCCTCCACAATCATATTATGGAGGATGATGCAAGTCATCATAATGCTTCTGAGGATATCCTCATCAAACATATGGGACACACCTCGAATAATCAACCACCGAGCTTGAAGGATGCCAAAACACATTTCGACATCTTTCATGTATCCTTCTTGATAGGTAGCAAATAATTTTTGCTTCTGGGATCGGGGATTCGGAATGGATTTGACAAAAGTGGTCCACCTCGGGTAGATGCCGCAACTAGATAATACCCTGTCTGATAGACTGTATTGTTGACTTGATAGGTGATATTGGGACCTTGGCCTCTCAATACATCGTTGAAGATCGGGGATTGACCCTGCATGTTGAGGTCATTTGGGATCTGGCAACTCTAAAGAAGGCATGCCAAACCCATGTGTCGAAGACAGCAACGGCTTCCGGGATGATACATTTTTTGCCTTTTCTATTTCCATAATCACCTTGCAAGGCAGTTGGGCAATTCTTCCATTGCCAGTGCATGCAGTCGATGCTACCTATCATTCTTGGAAATCCTTGAGCTTCGGCTTTTTGTAGAAGCAGATGGAGGTCCCTGAGAGTAGGTCTACGCAGGTAGTCCCTCGTGTATATAGTTTCAATTGCATCACAAAATCTTACCAAAGCTTCCAACGTGGTGGACTTCTGTTGAGGCCCAAAAAATCCATGGATTGGGCCCGAGCAATTATCAGCCCAATACAATATTCCATAAGGGAAAAGAAAAAAAGGTCTATCACACGCGAATTATAATCCACATGCCACGCTAAATAAACAAATTATCATGCTATGATTCGCGATAAAAATATGATTAACTCATGCTAAAATTAAAACAATCCTTCCCAAGGGCGATAAATTAAAATATGCCGAGCAACATGCCATGCCGTTATCTCGCACCCAACCACACTACAAGCCTAGGTGGGCCCAAGCCACTCAAAAAACCCAGGGCTTGCTTGAGTGGGTTGTGGCATGGATGGTAATAAATCAACATGAGGCCCATTGATGGGCCGGGAAATGAAAAGTCTCGGGTTACTTGGGAGCCTTGAGGCTCAAGCCCATTTCTTAGGCCCAAACATATGGGTAAGCACAAGAGAAAAAGATAGCCCAATACCCAAGCAAAACAACCCAACCAAAATAAAGCCCAAACTAAGAAGCCCAATGTTTAATAAAAACCCTTCGCTTAGGAAATCACCTTGGCCCATATAAAAATCCTAAAATAGTCCACAAAAAACCTCAGCTTTTGTTTGAAGAAAACAGAGGACACGTGAAGAGAGGTTGGCAGACTCCTTAAGCAAAGCTGCTGGAAACAAGTCCCAAGCCAGCCAAAGAATCGATGAGTACTATCCCGCATGCTGTCAGAAGCATCCCTTGGACCAGTATGCATCTTCACTTCCTTTCCTTCGCCAGATTTGGTTAAAAACAGAGGAAAGGAAAGAAGAAAAAACAGCAAACCAAGAGTGGAAGCTCCCACTGCACGGCTGCGGGAAAAGAGGATGTTGAGCCCCCAAATCCCCTGAATTCATGTAAATAGACAGAAGCAATCTTTGCCAAGAAAGGGGAAGTCAGAGAAGAGGAGGAGAAAGGAAGAAAAAACTTAGCCAAAATAAGTGGAAGCCATTAGGGCTTCTTGAAAAACGATGATTTCCAGCAGCTATAAATTGAGCCTTCCCCTACCCAACAGAGACAACCCACAACCTGCAGAGAGCAAGCTTTCTCTCTATCTTGCAAAAACTCAACAAACTCGTGCACTGTTCATCTTCTTCTCCAATTTGTTTTTCTGGCAGCTGCCAGAAGAACTCTGCCTTTCTTTTTCCTCTTTCCCTAGTCAAATTCCTCACAAAACACCTCATTCCTTACTTAAACACTTTCTTTTCTCATAAACCAAGCCTAATTTCTCTCTTAGTGCTAAACCCATGTTGGTTTTGCTCCCATGCCACATGCCACTCCTGCTAAGCTGAAAAGACCATCTGTAAGCATGCCAAAACTATCTGCAAGTCACCATTATTCTCGTTGGTGAAGATTATCCAAAATATGTCCTAAGGTTTTGCTGCCCTTTCAAGGTATTTTAGGGCTTAATTTTCGAACCTAAAGAAAAAGGGGCAATCTCCTCAATCTGCCTTTTGCAGCAGCCCAGCCCATTTGCTGCTGGAAGAAAAAAGCCCCTACATAAATTGGCGACTCTGCTGGGGATTAAGCCATCATCTTCATCAATGCCTCCAAGGAAGAAGACCAGAAGCAACAACATGACTTCCCAGGATGGGCCAAGCCATGCCGACTCAGAGTCAAGGCAACATGCCTCTTCTAGAGAAGAAGAACGTGCAAGTGAGGGAACTTTTACCCTCACAGATCTTGTTGCGGCCATTCGTGCTATGGGTGAGACCCAGAGGGAGATGGCAGAGATGATAAAAGAACTCAAAAATTCGGCCCCAAAGCCAGGTGAAGTAAATGAGAAGCACCCACAAGAAGAATATGCTGCTGCCGGAAAGGAGTCTGAGCAAAAAGGACCATCTTTTGTCACTCAGGAGGACGTTGTTGCCATGCTGGAAAAGGAGTTGAGTCGAAGTCAGGAAGATTGGAAGTATCTTCCTCAGCCGCCGTATCCATCAAGCTTACTCCAGCAGCCATATCCTAAAGGCTATGAAGCACCAACCTTTGTCCTCTTTGATGGACGGAAGGGGAGCCCGAAGGAGCATGTCAATCGCTTCATCGATGCCTTGGGACCATATGCTGGTGATCATAATCTTCGACATAGAGAATTTTCAAAGAGTCTCACCGATCGTGCTTACACATGGTATACAACGTTGGCACCAAGCTCTATTCACTCTTAGGAAAGCTTGGCAAGCAGGTATGTAAGAAGTATTTCCAGCATGAAGAACGAGTCACCACCACTTAACTCAACAACACTCGCCAAAAGCATGGTGAGGATCCCGTGGACTTTGTACGTAGGTTCCGGGACCTGGCATTGGATTGCTATGATGAGAAAGATGAGGAGGCGCTTGTTGAAATCTGCATCAGCAATATCGTGGCAGATTATAGAGTGTATTTGGAGAATATTGGCATTAGTCAATTTTCTCGGCTGCTGGAAGCTGTGAGGAAGACGAGCATGTCTGTCAAGCCACCAGGACAAAGGACTTGGAGGAATGAGAAGAAGGAAGCGCATCAGACATTAGCAATAGATGACAAGCCATCCAACGACTACAATTCACGCAAACGGAAGGATAGAGAGACGTATCCACCACTACCATGCAAAGATGAAGAATTTCATGCTATCCTTGACACGATGATTGCTGATGGCGTAATCAAACCTGTCAGACCCTACAAAGTTCCTACTCGAGAGGAAAAGAATGATCCTAGGTACTGCCGTTATCATCAATTTGTGGGGCATCCAACCACTGCCTGTCAGAGTCTGAGGAGGATTTTACACGCCAAAATACATGAGGGAGTCCTTGAACTTCCCTCTAGGAAGCAAACGATTGATGAAGACCCCTTGCCAAAACGAAGGGGAAAGGAGGTAGCCGCTGTCATTACATGCTCTGATGATTTGCTTGATGATGATGAATTGTGCCACCCTTGGAGGAATGACCCAAAGCCGCCGGAAGCTATATGGGAACCTTGCGGAAACATGGAAAAGGCATATTGGTGTAAATATTCGAGGCCTTCAAGTTACAACACACCATGGCCACTTGCTGATGGATGGGGTGACAACTCAGGCAGCGAAATTTTTGTTTTGGACATGCCGGAAGAACGCTACTCGGGGGCTTTATCGGAGCAGCAGGAAGCAGCTGCTGTGACATTTCATAATATCACGGAAGCTGAAACAAGTGTGATGGAACGTTATTTAAGCATGAAACAGGGGCCCACAGCTTCACAGGTCCTTCAAAGAAACCCAAAGTTCAAATCACTCTTTGACCAACTTGGCTTCGGGCCTCAAGCAAGAGAAGCAGCTGCTGTAGCCCTGATGAATATCTCTGAGGAGTCTAACTCTCAATGCTTTACAACTCAACCACAAGGGTCATTCTTGGGAAATGACAATGCTATTGTCTTCACGGACGAAGACATGGAAGTTCCATACCCGGACCATAGGAGGCCGCTTTACTTGGAGGGACAAATCAATGATGTGTTCATAAGGAGAGCTTTGGTAGACACGGGTTCCTCTGTCAACATATTACCTCTGTCTGTGCTTACGGCAGCTGGTATCCCATTGTCCAAAATTGTCCAATCACAAACAAACGTCAGTGGTTTCGGGAATAAGAGTGAGGTCACAGTCGGGCATCTACAAGTAAATTTGAAGGTTGGGCCAATTCGGTCACTTACTAAGTTCTATGTTGTGGATGTGGATGTGGCTTACCATGCTTTGCTCGGAAGGCCATGGCTCAACAAGCATAAGCTTGTGGTCTCTACCTATCATCAATGCGTAAAAGGAAGGATTGGGCTGAGGCCGCTACGCATACCTGGAAACCAAGCACCGTTCAACAAAGATGAAGCTCACTACTCTGAGGCGGAATTCTACATTGAATGCACAGGTGCTGGAAGCAATCCATCCAAGGATTTCGGGACCTACCTTCCTTCGTGGACTGAAATTCGTGATTTAAGCAATGAGGAGCTCATCACCATTGTTGATCGAGAGAGAACGAGGCACTCGGAAGTCAACAACCATGCCTATGATCATCCCTAATGCTCAAAGGTGACGCTGCCCGATGGACGTATCGTGTACCGCTTATGACGGGGTTGGGGGCTTGATCGTGTCTTACGAGAAAGCCCCGAGTAAGGAGGGAAAGTAATGCAAACAAATAGCTGTGGGAGTTCCAACAACAAGGCACCCATGCCTTGTGCTTTCCAAGAACCGATGACAGCACCCAGACACATGTAAGATGGATCGGCAGCAGTAGCGGAGCAGCTGGAAACAATTTATTTGAGTGAGGATCCCTCTGCTCCGAGGCCCATTTCCATAAGTGTTCATTTAACAAGTGAGGAGAGGGCGGCCTCGGTATCTTTGCTAAAGGAATTCCGAGATGTGTTTGCTTGGAGCTATGAGGAAATGTCTGGCTTAAACCCAAGCTTAGTAAGTCATACTTTGAATATTGAGCTTGGTACAAAACCTATCGTGCAGCCAAGAAGGAATTTTCATCCTGAAGTTGAGAAGCAAATCAAGGTGGAAATTGAAAAGTTGTTAGCTGCCGGATTTATTAAGCCAATCAAGCATCCTACGTGGCTAGCAAATATTGTCCCTGTGAAAAAGAAAACCGGTGTGATCAGAATATGCACGGATTATCGAGACCTCAACCGAGCTTGCCCAAAGGACGAGTTCCCGCTGCCTAACATGGATATCTTAATTGATTCGACCTCGGGTCAAGGCTTGTTGTCATTCATGGATGGGTTTAGTGGTTACAATCAGATCAAGATGTCACCCAAAGATGCTGAGAAGACAGCCTTTCGAACACCATATGGGAATTTTTATTATACGGTCATGCCATTCGGCCTCAAAAATGCTGGCGCCACCTACCAAAGAGCCATGACAGCGGTATTTTACGACATGATGGGAAAAGAAGTCGAAGACTATGTGGATGACCTTGTGGTGAAGTCCAAAACCAGAGAAGGCCATCAAGAAGTTTTAAGGAGAGTGCTGGAAAGGTGTTGGCTGTACGGTTTGAAGATGAATCCAAAGAAGTGTGCGTTCGGGGTTTCATCCGGTAAATTCTTGGGGTTTCAAGTACACCAGCGTGGCATAGACGTGGATCCTGAAAAGACTAAAGCCATAAATTCTCTTGCACCGCCTAAAAACCCAAAAGAATTGAAAAGCTTTATGGGAAGATTATCGTATATTCGGCGCTTTATCCCAGGTCTTGCTGCCACCATGAGTGCTTTTACTCCATTGCTCAAGAAAGGCAAGCCGTATGAATGGAGTAAGAAGTGCCAAGAAGCTTACAAGCAGGTGCAACAAATAATCACCAAGCTGCCCACTATGAAAGCACCTATTCCGGGGCTTCCTCTCAAGCTTTATTTGGCTGCAACAAACACGGCGGTTGGGGCCTTACTTGCTCAAGATGATCACAGTGGGGAAGAAAGTCCTATTTATTACGTAAGTAGGCAACTAAGGGGAGCCGAAGTAAGATATCCGAAGACTGAACTCTTGTGCCTTGCTCTTGTCTATGCCGCACAGCGCTTGCGGCATTACTTCCTTGCTCACAAGCTACATCTCATGGTGAAGTCCGATCCCGTAAGATATTTGCTTACAAGGCCGGTGTTATCCGGACGCCTTGCACGTTGGCTGCTACAACTGTCCGAGTTTGATATCACCTGCACCACCCCAAAAGCCATCAAAGGGCAGGCCGTGATTGACATGTTGGCTTTATTTCCCGAAGTTGAAGAATCAACAATCTCTAAGGAAGTTCTGGGGGAGCTGCCGGAAATGGTTGCTGTAGTCACAGAAGCAGAACCATGGACCCTCTACTTCGATGGGTCTTCTACATCGAAGGGTGGAGGGGCAGGTGTGGTGCTTGTCAATCCCGAGGGGCAAGCCACGGCCCTCTCATTTAAGCTAAATTTCCCATGCACAAATAATACGGCAGAGTACGAAGCTTTTATTGCAGGGATGTCTACAGCAAGGGAAATGGGTGTCAAAAGAATTAAAATTATTGGGGATTCAAACTTGGTGCTGAGTCAATTACAAGGAAATTTCACCGTGAAGGAACCAACATTGGCACCATATCGTACAGCTGCTGAAAGGCTTGTTCGTTCTTTCAAACAGGTTGTGTTGGAACATATCCCGGGAGTCACTAATAGATATGCTGATGCGTTGGCCACTTTGGGGTCGAGGCTCTCATTTATTGAAGAACAGCCCAATATTGCAGTAATCAAGAAGGACATGCCAGTTGTTGAAGAAATGGCTCAAGAAGAGCAGCTGGAAGAGGATGACTGGAGGAAGCTTGTGAAAGAAAAAATAGGCAAAAGAAGCAACATCAAAGAATTGAAGGATTATGCGATCATCTTTGGGGAACTGTACAGACGCCTTCCGGGAGGTATTTTGACCAACTGCGTAGGGATAACAGAAGCACAGGAGAAGCTTCAAGAGGTACATGAGGTTACTTGCAATGTGGAGCCAATAATCAGCTTGTATCGGCGCCTGCAGCGCAAGGGTTATTACTGGCCAGAAATGAGGAAACAAGCAGCTGAAATACAAGCCAATTGCCCCAAGTGTGCAAAGATACCCTCCACTAAGGAATCATTCACCGTCTCGTTTGCGGAGGATTGGAGGGCTCCATACTTGGCATCCTTCATCAACGGAGTCTTGCCAACCAATCCCAAGCATGCACGCAAGCTCAAAAGGACAATGAAAAGATACTTCATAGATGGGTCAACTCTTTACCGTAAGGGGTTTAATGGTGAGCCATTAAAATGCTTGGGAAAGTTAGAGGCACAGCAAGTCATGCAAGAGATTCATGCTGGAGAATGTGGTGAGCACCAAGGAATGAAGAAGCTTTACCGGCAGCTTCTGAGTGTTGGGTATTATTGGCCTACAATGAAGAATGATGCATACGACTTTGTGAAGAGGTGTCACACATGTCAAGTTCATGCCAACTTAAGTCATAAGCCTCCCACGCTGCTGCAAGACATGCGCACTCCTTGGCCCTTTCATACTTGGGGGCTTGATTTGATCGGGACTATTCATCCACCATCCGACGGCTACATATGGATCCTCACAGCCACCGAATATTTCACAAAGTGGGTAGAGGCGGTTCCCTTGCGGAAGGCCACGGGAGCTGCCGTTGCCAATTTCATCCGTGAAAATATTGTATGTAGATTTGGGATCCCATACAAGATTGTCACCGACAATGGCACCCCGTTTGTCAATAAGCAAGTAAGCTCGACACTTAGTGGTTATGGTATCAAGCATCGTCGCTCCACGCCTTATTATCCACAAGGAAATGGTCAAGCGGAAGCCACAAACAAGAACTTTATTTAGGATCCTAAGCAAAATGGTTTATGAGTATGAAGGAGGTTGGAGTGTTCACCTGCCGGATGCTTTATGGGCTTACCGCACCTCTTCAAGAAGTGCCACAGGTTTCTCGCCCTATTCACTTGTGTACGGGTCCGATGCCATTTCACCAGTAGAGATTACCATCCCCACCGCCAGAATAGCAGCTGTTAACGACCTCAAATGGGATACAAAGTCGTGCTCGGAATGGCGCCTGCTGGACCTTGAAGCTTTGGATGAAAAAAGAGCGGTAGCCGAAAAAAGGACAGCGTTGTACCACAGAAGACAGGACAGTCAAGCCCCGAGCCTTCAAGCAAGGAGACCTCGTGCTAAAAGTTGTGGAACATGTGTGAAGACAGGTGTCGGGACCTTCCAAGTTTGCGCCACAATGGGAAGGCCCGTTTGCAGTCAAAGAAGTTCATAGCAGCGGCTATTATCGCTTGGTCTCTGTCAAGGAAGGCACGCTGACAGACCCCGTCAATGGGAAGTGGCTCAAGCTCTACTACTGCTAAGTTAACTTTATGCCTAGTACTTTTGTATTTTCTCTTTGTCAAAAAAAAAAATAGACTCCTTCTGTCTTATTTTCACGTTTTGAAAAAAAAGACACTTTTGTATGATGCACCATTATGGTAGCAAGGGCTTTTGCAATGAGAATGAATGAATATTTTGAAAAAATATATATTGTGTCTCCAAAAACTTTACTATTATTAACCCTTTATCAAATTTTTCTCTCTCTCTCTCTCTCTCTCTATATATATATATATATATAAACATGCTACTTAGTAGTAAAACATGCCGGGCAAAGTCACTTAGATGGGGTCCCCAAGCATCACGCTTAAGCAAAAAAAAAAAAATAGCATAAGGCATGTTGCAAAGAGACATGCAATTTCGAGATGCTGGAACAACACGATACAACACCTGGAAGCTTTATAGAGCCCAAGTAGAAATCATGCACATATTGGCTCGACCCTTTGGGAAAGGTGGGAAGCTATTTTGTCAAGCTTAGAATCTAGATAAGCCATGCAAAAGAAACTTTCGAAAATTTTGCTTCTGTTAAAAAAAAAAAATTTCGACAGCATATACCCTGTTTTCAATGATATCCAACCTGTCAGAAAATTTCAAACAGTCCATAAAGACAACTCTGGCCAACAAAGCAGTACATATACATATATACACAGGAAATATGCAACATGCCTCAAGCATTCGGAAATTCATACAAGCTTCAGTAGTTTAATATCAAAATTACAAAGGCATAACGACGTAGTCGTTAGAGTCAAAAAAAAAAAAAAAAAACAACACACACAAAGCAAAATAAAACTGCATACGCTGAAGGTTCACGCGCCCTTAAGTCACAAAGAAAGCAGGATCATGTGCCAAGCTAAATGGTTACCAAGCCAAGGATGGGCAATCTGCAAAAGAAAAAAAAATAATGTGTGTCAAAAATAGCTGCTGCTGGAATACGTAAAAAAAAAAAAAAAAAAAAAATAAATGAATGAGCTGAGTACCTTTAAGCTATGGGGAATGTCCGAAAAGAACAAAGGAAGCCCCAGGAGATAATCTGGCCGCTGCCTCCGTCACGCACTCAGCGCTGTCAACAGAAATACCCTTAGCAAGAAGAAGGGCATGCATCTCCCGGCGCTGGTTCTCCAACTCCTGTTGTTTAATATTCAAGGCATCTGCAGCAGCTTTTACTTCATCAGAGTCATGCGATAATTGCAAACTACGAATGGCCCGTGCTCCAAAGACGGCACGTGCTAAGTTCTTCACGAGTTTAAGAAGAAATTCCACGCGAAAGCCCAGAATCATGGCCTCACATATTGCATCTCGCCAACAGAGCAGTTTGTGATCCGTAATATCAAGGAGTTGCATGGTGTCCATCCCATGAAGTACTAGGCCAAGGGCTCGAAGGGCAGTACACCTTGAGAAAGAAGAGGTGACATCTGTAGCTTCCATCAAACTTCCGTATTTGTCCATAAACCTTTTCAAGGCTTCAACCGTCTCTGGATACACGAGGGCACCTTGGAATGTCGCATAACCATCGAATCTGTGGCAAAGCGGAAGAAGTTCATCAATGGATCTAAGAATGGTGACACCACCATCAAAAAAGGCTTTGAATGCCGTGTAGGAATTTTCCCAATCTTGCCAAGACATGCCTTTCTCGAATGAATGCCCTTTTGAGGAACCTGCGATAAAAGCATCACCATTCTTATGACTATTGTCAATAATCTCAGCAAAGGGATGTACTGCTGGAAGAAGTGGAGCGGTGCCGGAAGCTATGTCAAGTGTGCTCGAGATCGGAAGAGTAAGGGGATGTACTGCTGAAAGAAGTGGAGCGGTGCCGGAAGCTATGTCAGGTGCGTTCGGAATTGGAGAAATAGGAGGAGGAACTGTTGGAAGTGGCGGAGAGGCGTCAGCAGCCATGTCAGGAGTACACAGGTTAGGAGAAGGAGGAGGTTGCACTGCCGGAAGAAGGGGGAAGAAAAGGGGGGGGGGGGGGCCCTTTTTAAAAACCCCAAAAAAAAAAAAAAAAAAAAAAAAAAAAAAAAAAAAAAAAAAAAAAAAAAAAAAAAAAAAAAAAAAAAAAAAAAAAAAAAAAAAAAAAAAAAAAAAAAAAAAAAAAAAAAAAAAAAAAAAAAAAAAAAAAAAAAAAAAAAAAAAAAAAAAAAAAAAAAAAAAAAAAAAAAAAAAAAAAAAAAAAAAAAAAAAAAAAAAAAAAAAAAAAAAAAAAAAAAAAAAAAAAAAAAAAAAAAAAAAAAAAAAAAAAAAAAAAAAAAAAAAAAAAAAAAAAAAAAAAAAAAAAAAAAAAAAAAAAAAAAAAAAAAAAAAAAAAAAAAAAAAAAAAAAAAAAAAAAAAACTACTACAAAAAGTGAAAAAGACGACCAGAAAAACACGACGGTCTAAGTGAAAACCGTCGTTGTTTTTTAAAAGACGACGGTTTTATAAAACCGCCGTGTAATAACACATTAGACAACTAAAAAATGGAGTTTCAAATGGCTGTTCCAAAAACACGACGTACTTAATTAAAAAACCGACGTCTTATTGAAATAGGATTTTCAAGAGGTAAAATCATAGCCAACAAATAACGACGGAAGTTATGAACCGACCGACGTAGAAAGTAAAGACGACGGTTTCACAAAAAGCCGTCGTTTTTACCCAGAAATTAACACGACCAAGTTTTCGTATGAGGCGACGTATAATTACAAATAAATCCACGGCGGTAAAATACAAAATACCGCCGTATTAAATTAATGTACAACTACGGCAAAGGTAAATATAACGACGTCTTTCTCGTATTTCTACGACGACATCTTTAAATCTTACCAAGTTGGGGTTTTCATATAACGACGTATTATAGAATTTAACGTCGTATTTGTCCACTTTATACGTCATAAATTATATTTAAACCGTCGTCTGAATAAGAATTTTTTTTAACAATTTATTTCTTCGATTTTGTTATCCTACGTCGGTAGATCTACCTAACGACAAGAATTGAAATAACCACGACGGTTTATATAGAAAACCGCCGACATAATCAGATTATTCTGAGATCACAAGGGTTAGGAAATCTTACAAGATGGAACTCTGTTGCTCATCATAATCTTACCAGAAAGACAATATTTTAGAGGTTAATGATGTATGTGTATTTGTGTCTTTGAGATACACAAACGCACATACACATTAACATCCAAAAAATTGCCTCTGAAATTTGACGACGGCAGCCTCAGATTTGCAATCAGAGAGACAATTTTTTGGAAGTTGATGATATGTGTGCGTTTGTGTATCTACACAAACGCACGCACACATCAACATCCAAACAATTGCCTCCTAAAATTTCACGACGGCAGCCACAGATTTGCAATCAGAGAGACAATTTTTTGGAAGTGAATGATGTGTGTGCGTTTGTGTATCTACACAAACGCACACACACATTCACATCCAAACAATTGCCTCCTAAAATTTCATGACGGCAGCCACAGATTTGCAATCAGAGAGACAATTTTTGGAAGTGAATGATGTATGTGCGTTTGTGTATCTACACAAACGCACACACACATTCACATCCAAACAATTGACTCCTAAAACTTCCCAAGAGATGAGGTGAGACAGAGAAAGGGGCAAGAAGAAGTTGAAACCCTAATCGAATACTAAAACTGAAAGAACCCGTGGAAAAAAACCCTATTTATAATTAAAAACCAAATCCACGTCGGTTATATTACACATAACGACGTTTAAAAAAAACAATTCTCGTCGGTAACAAATATATTACGTCGTTTTATTCTTACTTAAAACGACAAGAAACGACGACGGTATAACAAAAACAGTCGTTGTTTTATATTTTTATTTGATTTAAATCAGTCACCTAGAAAAGAAACTTTACAAATTCTAGAACATTAATTTCCTCGGGAAAAAAACTATATCTATAAGGCACTGTTTTTGAAAAATACACTATAAGAAAAAGGGGAAAAGAATTATATTTATAATAAAAAAATAAAATCCACGTCGGTTATATTACACATAACGACGTTTAAAAACGAATCCACGTCGTCGGAAAAATAATACGTCGTTTTAGTTTAGTGTTATCCACGTCGGTATATTACAATAAAACGACGTATATTATAAAATAAACGTCGTAACTTTAAAACAACCGTCGTGTTAAATATTTCTACCATGACGCGAGATATTGAGTTATCGACTTTTATTTAGGAGTTTACTACGGCGGTACCTACAACACTACGGTCGTATTTATGTACCACGTCATAAGTTCAAATTAGCGTCGTAGTTTGTCTATTAATACGTCGTCGTTCTATGTAAACCGCCGTCTTATTACTATGAAACGGTTTGTATACATATACAACTTTTCGTCTACCTGACTTACACATGCACTGTTTCCAAACCCGAGAAAACATTTCAATCTCCCAGAGAAAACTTTTCGTCTTTTTTCCTTGTCAGAGCACTGTCAGAGTATCTCATCGTCTTCCTCTTGTCTTCATCGTCGCCTCTGAACTTAAACACCAAAATCCGAGAGAAAGCTTTCATTGCACGCAAAAGGTAAGCTTTCATTTCTCACTATTTTTGTTGCTATATTGCATGCTCATACTGTTTTTGTTTTGAAAATCTTTTTACCTTTTTTCTGGCGAAAATCATTTTTTTCTTTCCAAGTTTGATAAAATACACAGACAGAGAGGGAAAGATTGAACTTTGAACATAACTAACTCAACTAAATAAGACGACGGTAGCTTTTTATTTACGTGGTTAAATACGTAGACCACGACGGTTCGTCAGTCGTCCTAGCGTCGTCTTAAAATTGATCTAAGTTGTTTTTAAAATGACATTCAATTTTTTATTTGCTTGTTTAGTTGCAGGTTTGATTTCTCTGAACCATGGTTTTCGTTTTTCCTAATATGATAAAATACAGAGACAAAGAAAGTAGGGTTTGGTATCTTATATAGACGACGGTATCTTATTATTGACGCCGTGTGAATGTTCATACCACGACGTTATAATAAGATACCGTCGTCTATAAAAAGATGAGAAAGCTTTTTTTCTTTGTATTTTATCAAATTAGGAAAAACAAAAACCATGTTTCAGAGAAATGAAACCTGCAATCAAACATTCACAAAGAAAGAAAAATGTTTTTGGTTTCTTATAAATACGACGGTAGCTTATTATTCACGTTGTGTGAATATACATAACACGACGTTATATTAATATTTACGCCGTGTTAATATGAATATCACGACGTCGTGTAAATATCGACGTAATAAGTTCTTATTACGTCTTATTTAATATTTTTTCGTCGTTGTTTAAACATTTATATTGTTCTTCTTTAATCATTTATTACGTCTGATGTTATGTTATTACGTCGTGTAAAATCTTATCATACGTCGTAGTTTATAAATAACCGTCGTTTGTGTTCTAATTTTTTTCACGAAATATTTTCACTTGCAGGTTTGTTTATTCTGTAACCATGGTTTCTCAAGACCAAAGTAAGTACTCTGGCTCCAAAAAAAATGGAGGTAAGGAGCTTGGAATGGTAACTCCTCAAGACAAGCCCTTGAAGAAGATGAAGTTTGTTTCATCTGTTGAGAAAGAACCAAGCAGCACGACAACAATTTCTGAGGATTCAAAGTCAGGTCGAGGTATGAGCACAATGCCTCGTGTTGTGAAGAGAAAATTGCAGAAAATCAAGCCAGTTGTTGAGTACAATAAAAGGGGGAAAGGATGTGGCCCTGCACATACTGAGATGCAGTCCTACATTGGTGTGTTGGCACGCTCCAGAGTCCCACTTGTGGACAAGAAATGGGCTGACATCCCCAATGATATAAAGGAGCAGATTTGGGAAGCCGTTGACATGGCTTTTGTGGTAGGTCAAGGGGGCAAGACCTCGGTGTTATCTTCTGCTGCCAAGAAATGGAAGGATTTCAAGTCTACACTGACGAGGCATTATATCCTTCCATACATCAATGAGAGGGAGAAATTAAGCCAACCCCCTGCAGTATATAAATTCATAGAGAAAGCAGAATGGGATGCCTTTGTAGCTTCAAGGTTATCCAAAGACTTTGAGTCTGTGCATTCTCAACATGCACAGATTAGGGAGAAACTTGAGTACAATCATCGATTGTCTCGAAAAGGATATGCTGGTTTGGAGGATCAATTGGAGGAAACCATGCCTGGGGTAGAAATTGATCGATCTACCTTATGGAAGAAAGCTAGACAGGACAAACTTGGTAACATCCCGGATCCAAAGGTGGCAGAGAAAGCAAAATTAATTGTAAGCCTACACACTCTGTTTTAAATTTTTATATTACTGTGTAGAATTCTTACTACGTCTTATATTATATTTTTCCGTCGTGTGAATGATTTTACTACGTCGAAATATTTTAAAAACGTCGTGAAAGATATAAATCTGGAATCACAACTCTGTTTTCTGTAATTATAGCATAAGACGTCGGTGGTTAATGTTTTCCGTCGTGTTAATGTTATTACTACGTCGAAATGTTTTCAAAAACGTCGTGAAATATCTAAATCTGAAATCACAACTCTGTTTTCTGTAATTACAGCATAAGACGTCGGTGGTTTATTTATTGCGTCGTTTTAAGAAACTAACCACGTCGGTTTTAATTAACGTCGTTATAAAGATATTATAACGTCGATTTCTATATTGGTCCGTCGTGTGAAATTATATAATGCGTCGTTTGTTTATAAATAACCGTCGTGTATTTTCTTGTGCTGACTTTTTTTTTGTCTTTGTTTTAGGATGACTTGCAAAAACAAGTGGCTGAAGGCAGTCTGAGTATAACTGGCAGTAATGATGTGTTGACCATGGCTTTGGGTCCCGAGCATCCAGGGAGAGTAAGAGGGGTAGGTGCTGGGATTTCCCCTAGGCAATTCTTCAATTTACCTAGACCACAAAGGGTGAAGTTTGCTGATCAATTGAAGGAAAGTGTAAGAATTGTCCTTCAAGAAGAGACTAAGAAGATGGAAGCTAGAACCAAACAATTAGTAGAGGCTGAGAGGGAACATTTACTAAGTCAGCTTTCCCACCTCATCCCCAATTTTGATCCAAGCATGCTTAAACCGAAAACAAGTCCCATGAATCCAATGTCTGATAAAGCAAGCTGTTCTGGGGCTGAAGTGAGATCCCTACATTTAGAGGATGATACTGCCAGAAATGGGGAACAGCAAGAACAAACGGTAACATAACTGAACTTTGAATTCCCTGTTTTTTTTTAACATTAGACGTCGTTATTATGAATAAACCCGTCGTTTTAAAACCATACCACGACGATTTTATAAATAACCCGTCGTGTTTATTTAAATACCACGTCGTATTTAGTTTACTTGTTTTACACGCCATTAGACGTCGTACTTTGTGGCTTTTAGACGACGGTTTTTGTCCTCAACGACGTGATATAAAATTACCACGACGTTTATTATTTACCATCGTTTAATAATTTTAAGACGTCCATAATTCTTACATACCGTCTTATGTTATGCCTTACCACGACGTTTTGGTTTAATTTTTTTACTCTCTGTACAATCTGTCTTATATATATATTTCTTTATTATTTAAAACAGAAATCTGGGGCTTTAGATAATCAAGATGAAGAGAAGAAAGAAGAAAATAAAGATGAACAGAAGATGGGAGAAACAATTGATGAAGGGAAGAAGGAAGAAGAAAAAGAGAATAAAGATGAAGGCAAAGAGGAAGACACAAATGTTGAAGAGAAGAAAGAAGAAAAACAAGATGAAGAAAAGCATGACGAGGAGGTATATTCTCATAACTTTGCCTTTTTAATTTGTTTTTCACATTTCAGACGTCAATATTTTTCTTTAAACCGTCGTTTGTTTTAACATTAGACGTCGGAATTTATTTTCTACGACGTAATAAATAATCTAAAACGACGGTATTTAATTACCGTCGTTTAAATTATAATCAGACGACGTTGTTTAATTTAAGCCGTCGTTTTTAATGAATTACCACAACAATTTATTTTGCTTTATTTCTTTAAACAGGGTGATGAAGTACTCGATTATTCAAATGTGGAGGTGCCATCTTCCTTACAATCCCTTTGTGGTTATGTGGAAACTACACTAAAGCCACAGGGGAAGATCATGACCTTCAACATTGAGAAGGAGGTGTTTGGTGCAGATCGAAGTACCTTCGTCTTGCATGAAGATATTACACAATTTGCAGGCATGGAAGAAATTGGGGCTACTGTGGTTGCAGTATATATGAGGTTTGTCCTAATCAAATATCAAACATTATATCATAAGACGTCGGTTGTTTAATTATTGCGTCGTTTTAAATCACTAACCACGTCGTTCTTTTTTACCGTCGTGATAAATTAGTTATCACGTCTGTTTCTATTTCAGTTCGTCGTGTGAAATTATATAATACGTCGTTTGTGTATAAATAACCGTCGTTTGTTTTATATATTTAGGTGCTTATATGATCTTTTGAGAGAAGCAAATATGTGCAGCATGGTTGGCTTTATCGACCCTGCTCAAGTTAGTGCCAACGCTGGGTCACTAACTGACAGATCACGAATTGTAGCCAGTCGACTTCAGAAAACAGATGGTGAACAGATTTTCATGATGCCTTACAATCCAGGGTTAGTCTCCTTAAATGGATTTTGTTTGTATGATTTTCACTTATAAAACTGTTTAACTAATTCTGTGTCGTTTGAAACATCTAACCACGTCGGTTATTTATTTATACCATCGTTTGAAACAACTAACCACGTCGGTAGTTAATTCTCGTCGTGATAAATTTATAATCACGTCGATGATTAAGTTCTTACGTCGTGTGAAACTATATAATACGTCGGTTTTTATAAATAACCGTCGTTTTTTATTTTATTTTTGTGCAGCCGTCATTGGGTCTTGCTGATTGTGAGGGCAAAGAGGGAAACCGTCTATTTTCTGGATCCTCTGCCTGGAAATCGTGTGGTGGATGAGGAGGGCAAAAACATCGTGAACAGTGCTTTAAAAATTTATAATTCCCACATAGGCAGACCAGGCCGTAAAGCACCAATTTGGAAAACTCTGCCAGGCACACCAAAGCAACCCAGCAGTGTCGAATGCGGGTATTATGTCATGCGCTTCATGAGGGACATCATCATGGATCCTTCCTTGGAGTTTGAGAAGAAGGTAAGAAAAAAATTTTCAGAAACATTTTATTTGGTTTTTGTATTATCAACGACGGTCATTTAAAATTACCGTCGTTGAATCGATAGACTACGTCGGTTATAAAAAAAAACGTCGTCTGTGACTGAATTTCTTTTTATTTTGTAAAGCTTAATAATCGTTGTTTATGGATTGCAGTTTGCCAAGGGAAAAGATCAAGCGCCATACCCCCAAGCAGCCATTGATGAAGTCAGGAAAGAATGGGCAGAGTTTGTTTGCCTTCATATGGATTAGAGGATTTTTGGAACACTTGATATTTTTATATGTACTAATTTTGTCTATAATATATAATGTACAAATTTTGTCTATAATATACATCCTTTTTTTCCCTGAAAATTTGCAGAGGTTTTCATATTATAAAAGAAAAAACAATTTGCTGAGGTTTTCATATTATAAAAGAAAAAACAATTTGCTGAGGTTTTCATATTTTACACATATATAATTTATGGTTTTAAAGTTTAGGGTATTACTTTTAACGACGGTGATTGAGTCGTGGAATATTGAGTTTACGTCGTATGGTGAAAAATCCGACGTGGTTTCTTTTTTAAACGACGTTTTGTTTACCTGTTAGTCGTTTATTATTGTTTACAACGTCGTTAGTTACTTAACCCCGCCGTGGTTTGTTGTTGATATAAGAATATTTTATTATTTTTAATTCAAAATTTTAAAAATAAATTTAAAATAAATTCAAAAAATTCAACTTCAACTCCTATGAAGTCATTGATATATTTTCTTCCCCCTAAACCCCAAAAAAATGCAGTTTGTGTAATGAAAGTTTAAAATGACCAACCAAAATAAAATTGTTTTTATGAGTCATAGCATCACTTATATAGTTTGATGGTTTAGGGTTTAGGTTTTAGGGTTTGGGGTTTAGGGTTGTTATTTATTAGGGTTTATGGATAAAGTATAATTTTTGGGGTTTAGGGTTTATGCTTGTTATTTATTAGGATGTAAAACCATAAACAATTTTATAAAATTAAATTTTACAAATATATAATTTATGGTTTTAAAGTTTAGGGTATTACTTTTAACGACGGTGATTGAGTCGTGGAATATTGAGTTTACGTCGTATGGTGAAAAATCCGACGTGGTTTCTTTTTTAAACGACGTTTTGTTTACCTGTTAGTCGTTTATTATTGTTTTACAACGTCGTTAGTTACTTAACCCCGCCGTGGTTTGTTGTTGATATAAGAATATTTTATTATTTTTAATTCAAAATTTTAAAAATAAATTTAAAATAAATTCAAAAAATTCAACTTCAACTCCTATGAAGTCATTGATATATTTTCTTCCCCCTAAACCCCAAAAAAATGCAGTTTGTGTAATGAAAGTTTAAAATGACCAACCAAAATAAAATTGTTTTTATGAGTCATAGCATCACTTATATAGTTTGATGGTTTAGGGTTTAGGTTTTAGGGTTTGGGGTTTAGGGTTGTTATTTATTAGGGTTTATGGATAAAGTATAATTTTTGGGGTTTAGGGTTTATGCTTGTTTTTATTAGGATGTAAAACCATAAAATTTTAAAAATTAAATTTTACAAATATATAATTTATGGTTTTAAGTTTAGGGTATTATGTTAACGACGGTGATTGAGTCGTGGAATATGGGTTTAACTCGTATGTGCCAAAATAACGACGGGTTTATTTTTTTTAAAACGACGTTTTGTTTCCCTGTTAGTCGTTCTTATTGTTTACACGTCGTTAGTTTATTACCACCCCACCGGGTTTTTGTTGATATAATAATATTTTATTTTTTTAATTCAAAATTTTAAAAATAAATTTAGAAAGTAATTCCAAAAAATTCAACTGCAACTCCTTGAACATTGATATATTGTCTTCCCCCTAAACCCCAAAAAAATGCAGTTTGTGTATGAAAGTTTAAAATGACCAACCAAAATAAAATTGTTTTTATGAGTCATAGCATCACTTATATAGTTTGATGGTTTAGGGTTTAGGTTTTAGGGTTTGGGGTTTAGGGTTGTTATTTATTAGGGTTTTGGATAAAAGTATAATTTTTGGGGTTTAGGGTTTATGCTTGTTATTTATTAGGATGTAAAACCATAAACAATTTTATAAAATTAAATTTTACAAATATATAATTTATGGTTTTAAAGTTTAGGGTATTACTTTTAACGACGGTGATTGAGTCGTGGAATATTGAGTTTACGTCGTATGGTGAAAAATCCGACGTGGTTTCTTTTTTAAACGACGTTTTGTTACCTGTTAGTCGTTTATTATTGTTTACAACGTCGTTAGTTACTTAACCCCGCCGTGGTTTGTTGTTGATATAAGAATATTTTATTATTTTTAATTCAAAATTTTAAAAATAAATTTAAAATAAATTCAAAAAATTCAACTTCAACTCCTATGAAGTCATTGATATATTTTCTTCCCCCTAAACCCCAAAAAAATGCAGTTTGTGTAATGAAAGTTTAAAATGACCAACCAAAATAAAATTGTTTTTATGAGTCATAGCATCACTTATATAGTTTGATGGTTTAGGGTTTAGGGTTTTAGGGTTTGGGGTTTAGGGTTGTTATTTATTAGGGTTTATGGATAAAGTATAATTTTGGGGTTTAGGGTTTATGCTTGTTATTTATTAGGATGTAAAACCATAAACAATTTTATAAAATTAAATTTTACAAATATATAATTTATGGTTTTAAAGTTTAGGGTATTACTTTTAACGACGGTGATTGAGTCGTGGAATATTGAGTTTACGTCGTATGGTGAAAAATCCGACGTGGTTTCTTTTTTAAACGACGTTTTGTTTACCTGTTAGTCGTTTATTATTGTTTACAACGTCGTTAGTTACTTAACCCCGCCGTGGTTTGTTGTTGATATAAGAATATTTTATTATTTTTAATTCAAAATTTTAAAAATAAATTTAAAATAAATTCAAAAATTCAACTTCAACTCCTATGAAGTCATTGATATATTTCTTCCCCCTAAACCCCAAAAAAATGCAGTTTGTGTAATGAAAGTTTAAAATGACCAACCAAAATAAAATTGTTTTTATGAGTCATAGCATCACTTATATAGTTTGATGGTTTAGGGTTTAGGTTTTAGGGTTTGGGGTTTAGGGTTGTTATTTATTAGGGTTTATGGATAAAGTATAATTTTTGGGGTTTAGGGTTTATGCTTGTTATTTATTAGGATGTAAAACCATAACAATTTTATAAATTAAATTTTACAAATATATAATTTATGGTTTTAAAGTTTAGGGTATTACTTTTAACGACGGTGATTGAGTCGTGGAATATTGAGTTTACGTCGTATGGTGAAAAATCCGACGTGGTTTCTTTTTTAAACGACGTTTTGTTTACCTGTTAGTCGTTTATTATTGTTTACAACGCGTTAGTTACTTAACCCCGCCGTGGTTTGTTGTTGATATAAGAATATTTTATTATTTTTAATTCAAAATTTTAAAAATAAATTTAAAAAAATTCAAAAAATTCAACTTCAACTCCTATGAAGTCATTGATATATTTTCTTCCCCCTAAACCCCAAAAAAATGCGTTTGTGTAATGAAAGTTTAAAATGACCAACCAAAATAAAATTGTTTTTAGAGTCATAGCATCACTTATATAGTTTGATGGTTTAGGGTTTAGGTTTTAGGGTTTGGGGTTTAGGGTTGTTATTTATTAGGGTTTAGGATAAAGTATAATTTTTGGGGTTTAGGGTTTATGCTTGTTATTTATTAGGATGTAAAACCATAAACAATTTTATAAAATTAAATTTTACAAATATATAATTTATGGTTTTAAAGTTTAGGGTATTACTTTTAACGACGGTGATTGAGTCGTGGAATATTGAGTTTACGTCGTATGGTGAAAAATCCGACGGGTTTCTTTTTTAAACGACGTTTTGTTTACCTGTTAGTCGTTTATTATTTTTTACAACGTCGTTAGTTACTTAACCCCGCCGTGGTTTGTTGTTGATATAAGAATATTTTATTATTTTTAATTCAAAATTTTAAAAATAAATTTAAAATAAATTCAAAAAATTCAACTTCAACTCCTATGAAGTCATTGATATATTTTCTTCCCCCTAAACCCCAAAAAAATGCAGTTTGTGTAATGAAAGTTTAAAATGACCAACCAAAATAAAATTGTTTTTATGAGTCATAGCATCACTTATATAGTTTGATGGTTTAGGGTTTAGGGTTTAGGGTTTGGGGTTTAGGGTTGTTATTTATTAGGGTTTATGGATAAAGTATAATTTTTGGGGTTTAGGGTTTATGCTTGTTATTTATTAGGATGTAAAACCATAAACAATTTTATAAAATTAAATTTTACACATATATAATTTATGGTTTTAAAGTTTAGGGTATTACTTTTAACGACGGTGATTGAGTCGTGGAATATTGAGTTTACGTCGTATGGTGAAAAATCCGACGTGGTTTCTTTTTTAAACGACGTTTTGTTTACCTGTTAGTCGTTTATTATTGTTTACAACGTCGTTAGTTACTTAACCCCGCCGTGGTTTTTCATAGTTTTAACGCCTTTTTTGATTTTGCGTGGTACATAGTTTTACCACGACGTCCTTAATGTAATAAGCGTCATCTTTAATGTTAAATTTTAACGACGCTTGTATTTTCGGTCGATGTTTTAAAAAGCGCGCTTTCTTAAAATATTCGCGGGACCTAAAATTTTCAGATTTGGCTCTTATTTTTATACTTCTAACCCTGAACCCTAAAATTTTCTGATTTCGCGCAACATAACATTTCGCTCTCTCACTTCATCTCTAATTCAAAGTTGGGCCAGGCTGTGTCAAATCCAATTTGGTCATAATCTGTGAGCTCTGCCAACCTGTAAGTACAAACCCTCTCTTCCCCTTGTAAATTCATTGAATGATATATTACGGTGTTTTGTTAAAGGGTTTTAGGTATATGTTTTGCGATCTGTTAATAATGTTGTTGGAGGTATGGGTTCATGGATTTTCTGTTTAATGTTTTCTTGATCACTCTCTGTTATGTTGAATATGGAATGGATTTCATTTTGTCGGATCTTTTAATCACTCTCTGTTATGTTGAATTGGGAATGGATTTATTGTTTTCATGCTTAGTATATGTTGGTTTCATGTATATGTTGGTTTCTTGCTTGGTTTCATGTCTATGTTGTGTTCTTAATAGGGTTTTGGGATCTTGAAAATAAACTGGATATCGACGCGTTTTCAGGCATACGACGACGGTTTTTACTTTAAACCGTCGTTTTTATTACTTATACACGACGGTGTTATTTAACTACCGTCGTGGTTACAATTAGACGACGTAAAATCCGTCGTCTATATATGTCAAATACGTCTGTTTTTGTTTAAAACCGTCGTCTCTGTTGTATATTACTTGCTATTAGACTTTATGTAATCTGCTATAGTGATGGTCATTGCTTGTCTTTTCACTTTATTATATATAATAGGGTATAGTGTCGGAGATGGATAAGTCATGGATGCACTCGGATAGAAGATCGAAGGCATATGAGTTAGGGGTGGAAGCATTTTTGAACTTTTCTGTAGAAAATCTTCTAACTACCACACATATCCGTTGTCCATGTGTTAAATGTGTTAATTTGAAATTGTTTGGGGTTGGAATTATAAGGGATCACTTATACTTTAATGGAGTTGACCAAAGCTATAAGAATTGGACATTTCACGGAGAACCTTGGGAAGCAGCTACTAATGCTAGTAGAAATGTTGAAGAAGATGATGACCATAGTAGGTACAGTTTTGTGTCTGAAGAAATAGAGATGGATGATAATGATTTTGGTGATTTTGGATCTGATCCTTATGAGTTTGCCAATGTGATTGGGGATGGAGATCAACCATTGTACCCTGGTTGTAGAAAGTACACGAAGTTATCGGCATTAGTGAAGTTGTATAATTTGAAGGCAAAATATGGGATGAGTGATGTCTGTTTTACAGAATTATTGATACTTCAAGGCGATTTGCTTCCAGACGGAAATACAATACCGGCCTCTATGTATGAGGCAAAAAAGACTTTGTGTGCATTGGGGCTGAGTTATGAGAAAATGCACGCATGCCCCAATGATTGCATCTTGTATAGGAAGGAGTATGAGGATTTAACTCATTGTCCTAATTGTGGTATCTCAAGGTGGAAGGAAGGCAAAGATTCAATCTTGAAAGAGGGTGTGCCAGCGAAGGTGGTGTGGTATTTTCCTCCAATTCCAAGGTTTAAAAGGATGTTTCGATCACATGAGACCGCTAAGAGTTTGACTTGGCATGCTGCTAGAAAATCAATTGACGGTTATATGTCTCATCCAGCGGATTCCCCGTCTTGGAAACTTCTTGATGATAAATGGCCCGAGTTTGGTAATGAGCCGAGAAACTTGAGATTGGCTCTTTCATCTGATGGATTCAATCCCCACAGTTCTCTAAGTAGCAGATATAGTTGCTGGCCAGTTATCTTAGTTACATATAATCTCCCTCCATGGCTGTGCATGAAACGAAAGTTCATGATGTTGACCTTATTGATTTCCGGTCCTAAACAGCCCGGAAATGATATAGACGTCTACTTGGAGCCTTTGATTGATGATTTAAAATCTTTGTGGGATGGGATTGGAGGAGTGTATGATGCACATAATGGAGAATACTTTACACTCAGAGCTGCATTAATGTGGACAATTAATGATTTCCCCGCCTATGGAAACTTATCTGGTTGTGTTGTTAAAGGATATAAAGCTTGTCCAATATGCGGCGATGATACACCTAGTCACAGGTTGAAAAATGGCCACAAAATTTGTTACATTGGGCATAGAAAATGGTTACCGATCAATCATCCATATAGGAGGCAACGTGCAGCTTTTAATGGGAAACCTGAATATGGCACGCCTCCTGAGCCATTAACCGGAGAAGAAGTGCTGCATATGGTTGAAGATGGTGACAGAGTTTGTTGGAAGAAGAAATCAATATTCTTTGATCTCGAGTATTGGAAATACCTTCCTGTGAGGCATGTCCTAGATGTTATGCACATTGAGAAGAACGTTTGCGATAGTATCATTGGTACATTGCTGGAGATCCCTGGAAAAAATAAAGATGGGATTGCTGCTCGATTAGATTTATTGAACATGGGGGTCAAAACTGATTTGCAACCCGAGTATGGAGAAAGACGTACTCGTTTGCCTCCCGGGCCTTGGAATTTGTCAAGAGCAGAGAAGAGAGAGGTTTGCAATTCTTTCTATGGTATGAAGGTCCCTGAAGGTTATTCTTCAAATATAAAAAATCTTGTATCTTTACAAGATTCAAGACTTCTTGGCCTTAAATCACATGATTGTCATACCTTAATGCAACAATTGCTCCCTGTGGCAATTCGTTCTGTTTTGGAGAAGCCTGCAAGGTATGCAATAACTCGTTTGTGCTTCTTCTTCAATGCTATATGTGCAAAGACTGTTGATGTTTCCAAGCTAGATAAGTTGGAAGAAGATGTAGTAGTTACTTTGTGTTTGCTTGAGAAGTACTTTCCCCCTTCATTCTTTGATATCATGGTTCATCTAGTAGTACATCTTGTCAGAGAAGTTCGTCTGTGTGGGCCAGTATATTTTAGATGGATGTATCCGTTTGAAAGATATATGAAAGTGCTAAAGGGGTATGTTCAGAATCGTACTCGTCCCGAAGGTTGCATTGCTGAGCGGTATATAGCTGAAGAAGCTGTAGAGTTTTGTACCGAGCATTTATCTGATGTTAGTACAGTTGGAGTGCCTTCAAGCCAAAAGATGGGAGTTTCAAAGCCATTATCAGGTTGCACAGTGAGCGTAGTTGATCGGGACCTGTTGAACCAAGCACATCTATATGTCTTGGAGAATACGGAGGAAGTCCTACCTTATATCGAGTACGTATGAGTTTTATTCTTTAAGTTTCCATTTTAAATTATTTCTTATGTTTATCTTATATGTTTGGGATCGTAATACTTGAATTTTGTGTGTCATGTAGGCAACATATGATCCACATCCAGACCGCTTATCCAAAATTTAGAAAGAGAACAAAGTGGCTGCAGGATAAGCACAATAGCACTTTCATTCAATGGCTACGCTTCAAGGTATATGTTATTGAATAACATATTGGACTTTTAATTTTCTTCTTCCTGTGTTAGATTGAATTAAGTTATGATTAATTTGCAGGTTCAAAGTGAACTTAATGAGGAAGACAATCATGGCGTATCAGAAAATTTAAGGTGGCTAGCAGCTGGTCCAAACATGGCAGTGCCATTATATAGGAGCTATCTCATTAAAGGTATTAAATTCAACATCAAGGCACAAGATGATGTGCGGACAACTCAAAATAGTGGAGTTTATTTACTTGCACATACTATGCAAGTTGCTAGTGCCAAGGATAAAAACCCAATTATCTCAAATATGGGTTTCTATGGTGTCATTCAAGAAATTTGGGACCTTGACTACCAAAAGTTTACAATCCCAGTCTTTAGGTGTGATTGGATTGATAATACTTCTGGTCTTGTAGTGGACGAACTTGGATTTACCCTTGTAGATTTGAGTAAAATTGGACATAGGAATGACCAATTTGTTTTGGCTTCTCAAGTCAAACAAGTATTTTTTGTTGACGACCCGATGCATCGTGGTTGGTCGGTAGTGTTATCAATGCCTAATAGAGAATATAATGATGTTATTGGTGATGATGTCTTAGGTGATGTGAGAATTGAGTGTGAGCCATTTACTAGGGGGATGCCAAATGTTGACACATTTGATGAAGTGGTGGTTGAGTTAGGGAGTCAAAATATTCGAGATGGGTGTGAAGATATATGGGTGAATGATGCTTTATGTAATTGGCAGTGTATGACATTAATTTTGTAATATATTGTAATGTGATTTCTTCACTTTCATTATACAGGTTTTGGCCACAAAACAATCAGTACAAAAATTACTGGTTCCAGATTACAAACACGACGGTTTTGATAAAGAACCGCCATGTAATTCAACATAACACGTCTCCAATCCCATAACACCGACGTCTAAAAGACGAGAACTTTAACCTGAACGTTACAAAAGACGACGTCGTCATGAATTTACCACGTCGCATGTTCTTTCATAAACGAAGTGGAAAAGGATGAATTCACGACGGTATTTGAAATCCATTAAATTTGTCGACGTTAAGATTTATGAATTAGACGACGTTAATTTTTTTAATGAAGACGTATAAATTATTAAACACGACGGTCTTTTTCATGGTACCGACGTTGTATATAAACGACAACGTCGTCCCTCATAAATTACTGTGTCGTAATTAATGACCCCATCATTTTTTCCACGTCGTTTATTTTCAAAATATGACGCATAAATTCTGTAATACGGCTCTCATTTATTTGGAACCGACGTTGTTTATTCATTTCAACGTCGTCTCAGTAAATACATACGTCGTAATTAATGAACCTGACATCTATTTCCACGTCATAATTCGTAGAAAAATCGAAGTGGAAAATTTATTTTACGACGGTATTTGAAGTCCATTAAACTTGTCGACGTTAAGATATATGCATTAGACGACGTCAATTTTTTAAATGAAGACGTATAAATTATTAAACACGACGGTCTTTTTCATGGTACCGACGTTGTATATAGACGACAACGTCGTCCTTATAAATTACTGTGTCGTAATTAATGACCCCATCATTTTTTCCACGTCGTTTATTTTCAAAATATGACGTATAAATTCTGTAATACGGCTCTCATTTATTTGAAACCGACGTTATTTATCAATTCAACGTCGTCTCTGTAAATACATGCGTCGTAAGTAATGACCCTGAGATCTATTTCCACGTCATAATTCATAGAAAAATCGAAGTGGAAAATTTATTTTACGACGGTTGTGGGAAATGTTGTGACGTAGTAGGTGTCAATAACGTCGTCTATTATTATTGTAAAGACGTCGTATTTATATTTGTCGTTAAATATTTATTTAACGGCGTCAAGTTTAAGTTCTCGTCGTTGTATGTTTATCTTGCGGCCATGTTCTGTTAATATATGTCATCTGTTTCCTTTTTAACGACGTTTTTTTGTTGGAGTTGGTCGTCTATTCTCATCCTCGACTGTTTTTTTTATGTCTTTTTGCAGCACAAAGACGTCGGTTTTTATTTTTTGATGACGTTTTTTGTTTTAACAACGACGGTTATTCACCGTCGTGGTTTGGTTATGGAAAAGATGTCGGTGGATTCCACGACCATTTGAAAACAGAATACACGACGGTGAATTCCCGTCGTGTTTTTCCTTTTTTGTAGTAGTGCAATCAATCAACCATATCGGGGAAGAAGTGTTGCACATTATTGAAGATATTAATTACATATGGGGCTCGAAAAATGGGGGAAGTGTTGGTGAGAATGATTGTGACAGAGTTTGTTGGAAGAAGAAATCAAAATTTTTTGATCTCGAGTATTGGAAATACCTTCATGTGAGGCATGTCCTAGATGTTATGCATATTGAAAAGCATGTTTGCAATAATATCATTGGTACATTGCTGGAGATCCCAGGAAAAAATAAAGATGGGATTGCTGCTCGATTAGATTTATTGAACATGGGGGTCAAAACTGATTTGCAACCCAAGTATGGACAAAGACGTACTCGCTTGCCTCCAGGGCCTTGGAATTTGTCAAGAGCAAAGAAAAGAGTGGTTTGCAATTATTTTTGTGGTATGAAGGTCCCTGAAAGTTATTGTTCAAATATAAAAAATCTTGTATCTTTAAAAGATTCAAGACTTCTTGGACTTAAATCTCATGATTGTCATACCTTGATGCAACAATTGCTCCCTGTGGCAATTCGTTCTGTTTTGGAGAAGCCTGCAAAGTATGCAATAACTCGATTGTGCTTCTTCTTCAATGCTATATGTGCAAAGACGGTGGATGTTTCCAAGCTAGATAAGTTGGAAGAAGATGTAGTAGTTACTTTGTGTTTGCTTGAGAAGTACTTTCCCCCTTCATTCTTTAATATCATGGTTCATCTAGTAGTACATCTTGTCAGAGAAGTTCGTCTATGTGGCCCAGTATATTTTGATGGATGTATCCGTTTGAAAGGTATATGAAAGTGCTAAAAGGGTATGTTCAGAACGTACTTTTCCGGAAGGTTGCATTGCTGAGCGGTATATAGCTGAAGAAGCTGTAGAGTTTTACACCGAGCATTTATCTGAAGTTAATACAGTTGGAGTGCCTTCAAGCCAGAAGATGGGTGTTTCGAAGCCATTATCAAGTTGCACAGTAAGCTTTGTTGATCGGGACTTGTTAAACCAGGCACATTATATGTCTTGGAGAATACGGAGAAAGTCTTGCCTTATATCGAGTACGTATGACTTTTATTTTTCATATGGAGCCATTTTAAACATTATTATTCCTTATGTTTATCTTATATACAAGGAATCATAATGCTTGATTTTTTGGTGTCAATGTAGGGAACATATGATCCACATCAAGACCACTTATCCAAAATTTAGAAAGAGAATAAAGTGGCTGCAAGATAAGCACAATAGCACTTTCATTCAATGGCTCCACTTTAAGGTATATATATGTTATTGAATGACATGCATATTCAACTTTTAATTTTCTTCCATTCTATATATTAGATTGAATTAAGGTATATATGATTAATTTGCAGGTTCAAAGTGAACTTAATGGGGAAAAGCATAATGGCGTATCAGAAAATTTGAGGTGGCTAGCAGCTGGTCCAAGCATGGCAGTGCCATCATATAGGAGCTATCTTATTAATGGTGTTAAATTTAACACCAAGGCACAAGATGATGTGCGAACTGTCCAAAATAGTGGAGTTTATTTACTTGCACATATTATGCAAGTTGGTAGTGCCAAGGATAAAAACCCTATTGTCTCCAATATGGGTTTTTATGGTGTTATTCAAGAAATTTGGGACCTTGACTATCAAAAGTTTAGAATCTCAGTCTTGAGGTGTGATTGGATAGATAACACTTCGGGCCTTGTAGTCGACGAACTTGGATTTACCCTTGTAGATTTGAGTAAAATTGGACATAGGAATGACCAATTTGTTATGGCTTCTCAAGTCAAACAATTATTTTATGTTGACGACCCAATGCATCGTGGTTGGTCGGTAGTGTTATCAATGCCTAATAGAGAATATAATGATGTTATTGGTGATGATGTGCTAGGTGATACTACAATTGAGTGTGAACCATTTACTAGAGGGATACCAAATGTTGACACATTTGATGACCTAGTGGGTGAGTTTGGGAATGAAAATATTAGAGATGGGTGTGAAGATATATGGATTGATTGATTGCTGTAATGTATGACCATAGTTATTCGGTTAATTGTATGACATTAATTAATAATTATGTACAACATTTTAATTCTTATCACATTTTCATTATGCAAGCTTTGGGCAAGACAAATCAAAAATTAAAAAAGCTGGGTTAAAGCTGTAAAGTACGACGGTCAGGGATAAAAATTGGAAACACAAACGTCTAAGATAAAAACAATGTCGGGTTTCAAAAGGCAACAGACCGTAAAACAAAAAAACAGACATCTAAAAAAAAATCAAGACAGTTTGCTTAAAATAAACCGTCATCTAAACCTCAAAATAAAGGCCTTTCAGTTCCATTAACTGTCGTGACAGATGTTCTGCACGTTTGCTAGTCTATAAGAACTGACGTCTCCATGCATACATACGTCACGGCAGGTCAACCAAGCGACTTTTAAAAGGACAACCACGTCATTATGTAATAAGAACCGACGTGGTAAGTAATTACAACGTCAAGCAGGTGGATCTCTAGACGTAGTGAAGTAATTAACCACGTCCTTTATTTTAAATCAACCGACGTTGAATCTATAATCCACGTCCGGTAAGTAATTAACATGATGGTTTGTATTATAGTTCGCGACGTGGATAAAAACATAAGCGTCGGTGATGCCTGGTGCAGGACGTAGTTATTTTATTTTACGGCGGTTATTGAAAGACAAATGACACTTTAATAAAACCTCTTTAAGCTGTCTGTGTGTATGTTTGTGTTTTTATTGGTCGTTTGTGTTAGGGTTTTTGTTTTTTTTTTTTTTTTTTTTTTTTTTTTAATGTAAATATTAACCACGACGGTTTCTAGCTTATTCGAGTCTTTTTCCCTTCATTTAGAGATGTGGATAATTATATGTACGTCAGTTCTTCTTTGGATCATGACATGTAACAATCTTTAAACGTCTGCTTTTTCATAAAACCGTTGTCTAATGTTGTCGGAGATTTCATTTTAGGCTAATTATATAGTAATTACACATCGGTTAGTAATAAATATTGGACGTTGAATTCCTTAACAACGTTGGTTATTAACCGTCGTTGTTGATAGTACAAAAGATGGCGGTTGATTTCACGATGGTTGGAAAACCTTCTACACGACAGTGGTTTCCCGTCGTCTATTTCGATTTTTGTAGTAGTGGATATAATGATGCAAACTAGATTTCTGGAGAAAGTGAAATGAAATCCACTAGTGGCTATGTTTTTGTGTGTGGAGGGGCAGCAGTAGCTTGGAAATCAACCAAGAAAAAGTGTATAGCACGGTCGACTATGGAATTTGAATTCATAACTTTGGACAAGGCTACTAAAGAAGCAAAAAGGCTGCTGCTTAAGAAGCAGAATGGCTTCGAAACTTTATGGAAGATATACCATTATTGCCTAAACCAATAACTGCACTATGTATTCATTTTGATAACATGGCAGCTATTGCAAGAGCCAAAAATAAGATATACGATGGCACGACAAGGCATATAAGGCGAAGACATAGCACTATTAGACAGTTGCTCAAAGATGGAATAATCTCATTAGATTATGTAAAGTCAAGGGAAAACATAGCTGATCCTTTGACAAAAGGCCTACCTAGAGAGCAAATTAAATATCTGGAGAGGGGAATGGGTTTAATGTCAATTTCACAATGAGCTAACCTAATGGAACCTTAACCCAGCTTATTGGAGATCCTATGGTCTAGGTTTAATAGGCAAACTGGTTGGGAACGGCTCAAGGTATGAACTCACTATTTACTCATTCCTATGACTAAGGTGTGCTGTCTGCAGAAGTTTTTAGGGTACGTTTTGTACAAAACATTTAATGACGTTAATATTTTGATATTCAAATAAGTATGGAAGAATACTTTTAATTAACGTTACCTTTATAGGAGTAAATGTGGGGTCATATTTGTGAGAATTACATGGCTACATTCTCTAAAGCTCCAATGAAACCGGGATCTGTTCAGGACCAAAATGAACACAACCACATGAACTTAAATGTGTATAGATTTAATGCATGTGTGGCGTATTGTCTCGGTTTACTACAAAATGATGAACAATTCAAGGTTATGAATTCCACTGATTCATTAAGTAGATCTGATACGTCTACACCAGGGAAAGTTCAAGTCCAAAAAACACTTATCCTGATGTGTGTTTTATCTAATTTCCTCTCCAGTTTTTTAAGTCGGCATATATTTTTTTTAAAACAAATTTGCGTTTCAAATGTAGGGTATTGTTGGAAGTTTGAAAGCAAATGTCCCACGTCGGAGGAAACAAAAGGTTTTACATGCTTTATAAGCATGAAACCTTAACACCAATTAAATAAGATTGGTGGGCTGATGGGCTGATGGGTTTCGTAGTGAAGGCTATACATGGTTGGCTTGCTTGATTAATAATATTTAATTAATCAAGACTTGGGCCTTGGGCCTCTTGGGGTCTCTAAAAAATAAAAGAGAGATACCCAGTCCGACAATAAAATAAAATTGTTCTTATCTTTTCGCCTATTGAACTTCAAGCACTGAGAAGAGGCGAAATTCTGTCTTTAGGACATTGCAAATCTGCAAGCCTCTATCTTCAATAAAAGTCAGTATTCTGTACTTAATTTCAACTTACACATTTATACAATTTGTATTTTGCTACTGTCTACATATTATAATCCCGTATTAATATAGTGATCCTATAACATAAGCTATTTATTGATTTTTCATAACAGATCTGGCATCCAAATGCACAGAATATGTTAGAAAATCGGGCCGGAGGTTGATCCATCATCGGCATGCTGTGCCGTACGTGGTGAAGAAAGCGAATGTGAAATGCGTATGCAAGCTTGTGTCGAAGGAGATAGAAGATCTGATTGACATGGAGAAGGTGGGCTTTGTGGCTCGCTCCTATGGCAAGAAAGTAGCACCAGGAACCAAATGTGGAAGCAAGTTCACCCTTCTTTCTTTAATTTTTTAAAAAATATTTGTTGTGTCCATTAATGTATACTTCTAAAAAGATTTAATAATGTTTTTTTTAATGTATTTGGGCCATGTTATACCGTTCCCAAAGCGTAGAGTTGGCCTGAGGGTGATGATGCATGTGTTTTCTTATCCTCAGCGGTTGTAACAAGAATTGAGTTTATATTAATGAAATATCGTGTTCTCTTCGGGAAAACCCAATTGCCAATAGATGTAGTCTCAACACCCGCACATGTAACAGAGCATTATTGACCCGAAATAGCATTGCAACTAAATTTTTCTCCTAATTTAAAGATAATTATTTCATATGACTTGTTCTTTTCCGGCTGCCCTGTGTAATCTCTCTGGCCAATTGATCATCAACCTAATTACACCGCACTGCCGTACAATGTGGGATCAAATGTCATCTTTTTAATAGTGACCCCTGCTCCAGGGACCTACCTAATTAAGGGAGGTTTGGTGGCCAATAGCAGTAGGGTTGTGGAAATTTGGTTCTTCTATTTAATACAATAAGGGATATGATTTCCCTACTCCCATTTTCTCCACTTACACTCTATTTTGCTTTTTAATACTTCTTTATCAATTTTGTTCTTTCTCTTTCCTATTCTACCCTTACTCTACGTTAATTTCTTTTTACTTAACTTTTATATTAGTTCTTTTTCTTTATACTTAATTTTTCAACTTGCACTCTATTTTCAGTCTCTTTTTTTTTCTTTAATCGAGTAAGAAATTAAGTTTTTTTTTCCCTTTAATACTGAAAATGGAGTGTAAGTTGGAAAATTAAGTATAAAGAAAAGAAATAATATAAAAGTGAAGTAAAAAAGAAATTAATATAGAGTAAGGATAGAATAGGAAAGAGAAAGAACAAATTGATTAAAAAGTATTAAAAAGCAAAAGGGAGTGTAAGTGAAGAAAAAGGGAGTGAGGAAATCAACTCCCTACAATAATACCTAAAAAAAAGCCTTCACATGGAAGATGCATAAGGTTCTGAATTCAAAAATAAAATAAAAAGAAAAACTTTGGCATTGCACTTGCCTCTCTCGCATTTATGCATCACATGTTGTGTAAGGAGAAATTATCCTTTATCAGGATTCATGTGGAGACTGATAGTTTTCATGACATGTTTATTTATTACGAATGTGTATTGGAATTATTCTAATTTATTCTTCTTTCCTTTTCATATGTATTGGAATTAATTTAATTTCTTATTTCCATGCTTTTATTAAAACATAAAAAATCGATATTTATGTAAAGTTTCATATTAAAACTCGTAATTAAATAATGTGGTATGTCAAGCATTGCTCTTATATAAATTGTTGTGATGATGAGCTCTATTCAATAATAAATGAGTGTCGACTTTCCTACCTAGTTTTTGCACACATTAATTAGAAGCTGCAAATACTCAGATTATTAATATCTGCTCTCTGGTTTGGTGAAAGGTAACTGGAGAAATCAAAGTTCATTGGAGGCAAAGTGAAGCATAATGGAGTTTAGGGAGGAAGGAGAAGTAGAGCCAGTGAGCCCCACTGGCCAATACTTCAACAGTTCTATCTTATCTGTTGCAATTCTTGCTGTTTTGGAATTTGAGCTTCCAATCAATGATTCCCAAGCTCTCTCTTTGCTTCAAGATGTCTTCCTCCCCATCAACCCTCGCTTCTCTTCTATCATGGTTTGTCTTCTCTCTCTCTAGATCTCTTCCTCTCTCTTGTCATTTTATTGGAAACGGAAGCGATTTTCACACTCCCATTTTGTTCAATTTCACTAGTCTCCTCTTCTTTTTACTCGTTAACATTTGATTTACTCGAATACTGGCAATGAGAAAACATGAGAGTGTGAAAACCGCCAGCTTACTGCGAAAAAAAAAGAAAGACTAAAGATTTGATATCAATTATCTGAATTATTAAACAGGTAAGTGACAATGTAGATCAAAAGAAACAATGGAAGAGGGTTGAAGTGAAGCTTGAAGACCATGTTCATGTCCCCATTTTCCCTTCTAAAATGTCACCAGAATCCTATGATGAGTATTTTGATGACTACATATCAAATATAGCAGCAGAAAAACTCCCACAAAACAGGCCATTATGGGAAATTCACATTCTCAAGTACCCAACAAGCCACGCAGCTGGTACCCTGATTTTCAAGCTTCACCATGCCCTAGGTGATGGCTACTCTCTAATGGGTGCTCTTCTTTCTTGTCTGCAAAGTGCTCAAAACCCTTCTGTTCCTCTAACATTTCCTTCCCTGAAGAGCTCAGGACCACAAACCACTCACAAGACTAAAATTGTGTCTCAGTTTTTCTCTTCAGTTTTCCAAACTGTATCGGATTTCAGTTGGAGCATTTTGAAGAGCAATTTCGTAGAAGATGATCGAACTCCGATTAGGTCTGGGGAAGATGGAGTTGAGTTTCGGCCAATAACACTATCAACCTTGACGTTCTCCATTGATGAAATCAAACGGATCAAGAACAAACTTGGAGTGGTAAGATTATGTACCATTTTTCTTTTCTTTTAATGATTTCTGTTTTTATTGAACATTAACATATATCTACGACAAAAAAGAAATTCGGGAAAAGATGTTTCCAACCTAATTAGAGGCAAAGCATTAGATGGTCAAGAATGGTTACTCTAATCTTGTTCCAGTGGTAGTAATGTTAAAAGTACCCAAAAAAATATACAGTAGTAAACATAAATGTTAAAGACAGACAATTAAATTGCTGCAGTATAAAGTAAGAAAAGTTGGTGCATTCATTAGATTTTGGAGAGTTGGCCCTGCAAAAAATGTTGGTGCATTCATTAAATTTTGGAGAGTACCTTGAGATCATAAACTTTGAGAAGTGCCAAACTTTGGTGAGTTCAAGTCCCCATCGTACTTTGCGTGTGAGTTTTCTCTTTTTCACTTTCTAACTTTGTCAAAAACTACGTACTAATAGTTAATGTTGCATGTTGACATTGATTTGTCAATGTACCAGGCAGCCACCAGGAAATACACAAATACGCAGTACAATACTATATTGGGGTTTTCATACGTTACATGATCTATAGCTCATTAGGCTTATGTGTTATATTAGGGTTTTCGTTATTTTGGGTAATTTTGTGAACTTGACTTATGATCATGCTTAATTTTAGTGATGCGGACACTGCCTGTTTGTCCAGTTTTGGCGGATGGACTTTGTTCCTCTTTTGTGCTTTGGTTGTTTTGTAGACGTGTTGGTTGTCCCCTGTAAGAACTTTTCTAATGAAATTTGCTATTCTGATCAAAATTGGATTATCATATTTGCGTTCAAAACATTTATTTTCACACACAATTGAGCTTTCCGGTTGTGTCCTAGCATAAATTCAAATTTCCCTACACAATTATTATTAATTTTTAAATGAAATAAGTTCCTTTTCCAGGCAAAAATTAAACATAATTGCATCCAACTTAATCCCACCCTTTTGATGAGATTTATGATCCTACTATTTGGACCTAATAGGATTAGACATAATCCGATCCATGTAGTGTTTTTAGAACACAAACATTTGATTAGGATTATAACTCCTACACAAACCCTTTCTTTTCTTAGTTTCTTTTTAATAGTGATTATATTATTTGAATGAAATTTACAATAACAATTGCAGACGACAAATGATGTGATTGCCGGAATCATCTTCTTGGGCACCAGAATATACATGCAAGAGGTTACCAAAAATCAAGCAATGAACATTGTACGGCATTGGTGCTACTCAATACCAGAAACATCGAGGGTTACATGCCAATCAATGAGATGATCGAACCCAATAATGATGAGATGTCATGGGGAAACCAATTTGGCTTCTTACATGTGTCATGCCCAAGTCGACTAAAATCTCAAACCCACTTGACTTTGTTTGGGAAGCACAAAAAATAATCAAGAAAAAGAGAAGTTCTGCCGCTGGCTACCTCACTAGCTGGCTGTTGGATGTTTTAAAGAAATTTAGAGGCCCTGAGGTACGTAATTAACAATTTATTATATATATGCTCTTTTCCATGTCCTAATTACCATCTTCTCAATTTCCTTTTTTTTCTTTCATAAATATTAGCGTTAGATATCTAATATGTTACGTTACTAAAATCTCATCTCATACTAAAATGTAAGTATAATATAGAATGTTTTGTAGGAAATATAATTTGGGCATGAAGACCTCATAAGTCAAGTTTGCGTAATCCGTTCAAAACACTTTAAATGTACTTATTAACAAACTAGCTTTTAATATACTATCATTTTAACGTGAAAGAGATCCTAAATTTGAATCTCCGCGGCGCGTTAATATACCAAAAATCTATTAGTCTCTCTTAGAACTTTAGAATATTCCTTTCGAAAAATAAAAGAAAAGAAAAGAAACTTTATAGTGTTTTATAAGGTGTTGTGTTTGCAGGGAGCAGCTAGATACATCCATGGGACACTCAAGAACTCGAGCATGACAATCTCAAATATGATTGGGCCAGTTGAACAAATGGCTTTGGCCAATCAGCCCGTTTGTGGCTTCTACTATATGGTGGTCGGTCCACCTCAGGTGCTTAATTATGCAGTTGCTTTTTATTTTTTGAAATATAATTATGCAGTTACTTTAGTTCTTATAATTAATTTGTGGGAAAAAATTATATTTGATGCCTTAGATATGAGCATCCACCACCGAATAAAATTAGAATGATATGAAAAGACATTAGGGGTAGGTACAATCTGATTTTCCGCTCGAATTGAAACTAAAATCAGAACTTACAGACGGTCTGATTTGGTTTTGTTTTTTTTTTTATAGAAAGTGTCTAGAAGAACCTAATTAAACTAGACCTACGTGGTTTTCATTCAGTTCGGCCCACTTTTCGGTTTGAAAAGACAAAATATAAAGATGTGAAGAAGAGAGAGATAAGATGTATAGAAAAATAGGAAGAAGAGAAAAATATATACAATGGATAAAATAAGAGAGATAAATAGGAAGAGAAATAGAAATATAAATATAAAAAAGAGGTGGAAAAGGGAGAAAGACGGAAGTGCAACAAAAACGGATATAGTTCACTGAAAAGAAAAAGAAATTGGGCTAGAGTAGTTAATTGTATGGGTATAAATTGGAACTAAGACATTTGGGTATTAATTGAACTAAAATATATAAATATTACTTGGAGTTATTAATGTTATTTAAATATTGATTAGACTTACTAATAATTTTGGATATAAATGAATAGGTAAACTTGACATAACCGGTCTGGTTCAGTTTATATTGATTTTTTGAAAACAAAAACCATGACTAGAACTGATCCAAAGCGGTTTGGTTTGGTTTGGTTTTTGAACCTAGGCCAGTTCAAATGCTCACCCCTTTACAATTCAAAAGCCTCTTTTTATTTTTATTTTCTTCTTTTGATAGATTACGTTTAATATTGCAATTTTGAGCTAGGCCGATTCAAACACCCCCTAGATATTTGAAGTCATTCTTAATATAGGCCCTCGAGTTTCAATTTCATTAATTTTCATTGCTTTTTTTTTTAGGAGGTTCTGGTTATAAATATTAAAATTATGTAGCTTTTTTTTCCCATTAATATATATATATATATGATGATATGATGTTTTATTTGATGGTGTTTTATCCATGCAGTGTCTTACTATAACGGCCCTTAGTTATATGGGAAAGCTGAGAGTTGCATTCGGAGCTGAAAAAGGCTTCATAGATTCCCACAAATTGAAGGCGTCCATGCAAAATGCCTTTGGGGTAATACTCGAAGCCTCTTACCAAATTCCTCCTGCAAAGGCAGCGTAGAAAACCAAAGAAAAAGTTCCGACAGTTACAAAATATGGATGAATATAACCAGATAAAATTATAATAACTAGCGTCTTCACACGCGCTTCTCATGCGTAACAAATTATTATTATTTATTTATCATACGCGCTTCGTGCGACTCAAAAGTTTCGTTTTTACAAGTGCTCTTGTTGCAAAATCAATATGGTGTTTATTCTTAAAAGGTTACAACATAACAAGTTTTTACATTGTTTATTTCCTATCTTTGTACATTGATGCCGTTATTACTGCATATGGGAGAGGTTGTTTCTATTATGCTTATATGTTGATGTAAAATTTGGTAATGTAAATATTCTCAATCACGACAGGATCTTTTCGATTGGTCCACGGTTGCTAGAGGCCAAATATTTTGAAGTAGCAAATTTTTCTTCAAATTTCCATATGAGGCAATAAATTTTAACCAAGCAAAAGATAAGGCACTAAATCCAACAATCCTTTGTAATTACCTCCTGTGCTCTCTCTCTCTCTCTCTCTCTCTCTCTCTCTCCACAACAAAGCATAATCTAAGTAGTCGGAGACCAATGCTCTACATGTTTTCGGCACAAATATGTGTAATGCAACTTACTCCACAGGACATAACTGTATGCGTAATTCAAATTGGTTTGCACAGACTCTGTGGCAATCAACCATTCGGTCTAGTGACATTTAGTCTTCACTTAATTGAATGAAACTTTGAATTCAAATCTCATCATCGAGAGTTGGTTGTGTTCTTTGAAAAGGAGACGCAAAAAAAAAAATTCACTCTCATCTTGCGTATGACTTAAAAATCAACGCCAGAAAGTTGTTTATGCAGAATTGATGAAGTTGCAGGCACCAAATGGATACACACCAATTGCTTATGAGGCTTCCCTGGAGAACAATTACATTAACAATGCTACATGACGTAGCCGAAACCACAATAACTGTATCAATAAAATGTTAAAAGGCATTCAGTCTAAGACCGCGCTACTTGAATTGCAGGCACCACTTGGACACACACAGAGATAATTCGATACGAGGAAGCTAAACATGAGCTTATACAAACACTTTTCAAATAACTGAAGTACTTCTATTAGACAGGAGAGAAAAAAGTATATCATAACACAACAAACTCCATTAGCAACTTAGGCATATAAACACAAAGACCAAAGGTCAGTATTAGTTCAATTAGATTTAAAATGAAAAAAAGAAGATTAAACAAATGAAATGTAGACACATAAACAAGAGGGCCAGCACTCTTTTCCTTTCTTTTGGGCAAGAAGAGGGCCTTTGTATCACTCCTAGCAGTATTCACTTGCAGATGAACAAAATTCTTTGTAATTAGACGAGAACTCAAACACCATGAGATCCATAACAACGTTCCATATTCTACTTCCTGCACCTCCAAGCTGAGACAGAAAATAGGGGTCGATCTTGCCAGGAAATCAACACACAACCATTCTCTTCTCTCATTCTATACCCATCGCAACCATAGCCCTGCAACAACCTCTTTGCCTGCAGCATTCCATAATAGCTCAAAGGTACATTTCCAAACCCAGCTAAATCAAGCCTTTGAATCCACTTCTCAAGCTTTTCGTGTCTTTCCTTCCTCTCACATCCCTCACAAGCTATAATGTTTTTTATTTCCTCCCCAAAGAGCATCTTCTCCACCTTCAGCCTCTCTATTGAATTTCTCGACATTGTAGACTCCAAGCAATCAAACAATGCAGCATATGAGTACAGAGCTTCCAATAGCCTCTCCATTAGAGTGGAGCCATTATGGTTAGAATCTTGTTCGGTTATTACCATGACCTTTGGTGTCAAGCTCCAAAATGCATTAAGAAAGCTATCCAACTTCATCGAAGCAGTCAAAGATAGTGGTGATGACGAGGTTGAGTCAGGACTCGCACTATACCCGTTGCCCATCTCTTTCTCTAGCAACTCACCCAGGGTGCCTTGGTTCATTTGCAATACTCTTGGTAAGGGAATTCCACTTGAACTCTTTGACGCTAACGGGGATTTCTTTTTCAAAAGTTCATCATCAGACGCCAAAAGGGAGTGCAACTGAAGAACTGAGCTGATAGCTAGAGCCTCACCAGTTTTGATGCGAAGTTTTTCCATATCAAGATTTTCCAATTTGCTGACTATGGGACAGAACTGAAATGGGATATCCAGTTTTTCTGCTTCCTCAGTCAACCTATGAGCCATTTGATCTAGCACCTCTTTCTGTTGATGAACACCAGTAATTCTCAAATGAGGTGGACCTTCAGGCCTTGCACTTAAAACTTGAAGAAGAGCAATCCATTGTGCAGGTTCAGCTGCATTGAGATCAATTACATGCACCATCTTTTCCCCTTCCATGGCTTCAGTAATAGCTTGGTTTGCAAGCACAAAAGCCACCTTTAGGAATGGCAACATCTCAAAAAACACTTTCCGAACTAGAAATTCTTCAGAAACCAAAGATATTTTAGTGGAATTAAGGGCCCTGTGAAGACCAGGCCAAGCTTTGAGGATTCGATCAGCAAGAGCCTCAGTGAAGTATGCAGCAATCCGCTGCATGGTATCACCATCAGCAGAGGCGAGTTGGGAAATTTGCTCAAGGGCAACATTTGCATTTTCAAGGCTTCCCGTGGCAACATGATTTGCACAAGTGAGCAACAAGTGGATCAAATACAAACCCCGCTCCTCAGATTTTAGCTCTTTAAGCCATGGGTATGGTGATCCTAACTAGGCGAAAGCGACATCATGGAAAAGAATTGGAGAGGAGATGAAGTTGCAGATGATGACCCTTCGTCTTGGAACATTGGTGTCATATAACAAACAAGAAGGATTTGGTAATTGGGGAACAAAATTAGATGATTGTCAACAGAAGGAGAAAGATCAATATCATTTCACAATGGAACTGGTAAGTGATAAGATAAGTCCAAGACTTCTAGGGAAATATTCTACTGCTCATGCAAGAACCCATATTTGCATGAATACACAATTTCAGAAAAATGCTTACTCTCAACGAGGCATTCACAATAGGTAATGAAAGTAATTTAGAACCAGAGCACTTTTCTATCAAAGCACCTAAAAGGCTAAGAATTTATAGAATGTATCACAAATTCACAATAAATATGCAAAGAACAGACCAAACTATCGGAAAGAGGGTTTCAAATTTATCAGTAAGAGGGAATCCGAAGAAAATTATCAGCAATTTATTCTGAACCAAAAGCTAGACAAGCTAACCTGGCTAAGAATCAAGTGAGATAAATTCACAAAAGAAGTCACCTAAGCGCTAAGCAGTTACAAAGAGAACAGAGAAAACCAACAAAAGCAGCTGAACAAACTAGTACCAGAACTAACCAAGCGAAGGAAGATGAGCCAAATCCTTACTGGGTTTTGTAATTGATCAAAACCCATGAAGAATCCCATGAGAATTCAAAGGATATCCTCTTCAATCCCTCGTTATGCAAGCGGGCTTCTTCTGGGTTTCCTCTGTTTTTATCACAGAGTAAGTTAGCTCAATTGATCTTAATTAAAAGCTGTGAGCTTTGGAGGACAGGACTTCATGGCAACGTTGTCGACAATGCGTGGGAGAGTCCTTTTGTCGTTATTGTTTTGTTGTCCAGCAGTCCAAAGTGGAACATGGAATTTGTGAGAAGATGAGCCTTCTGTTGCAGTTTTCTTAATTTATTTTATCACTTCTCTCTCTAAAACCTGTCTTATTTTCTCTCACCCTCTCTCTCTCTCTCCAAAACCTCCCCCACTTTATTTGTTTTTTGTCTTTACCTAAGGTGGATAAGGAATCAAAGCTGGCCCAAAGACTTGTCAATATTCCCAAAGGTTGCATGGATCCAAACATGCCCTAACAAAGACAAACAAGGCCCCAAGTTTTGTTTCCTAGTGGGGTGAGTGTGGGAATAGCAAGAAAACTCCCAATGTGCTTCCAAAACCCCATTTTGTTTTTTTTCCCAAATGGCCATTACCATACACTTGGTATTACCTTCCTTTATATTAAGACAAAGAGACAAGGAGGTTAAGCAACAGTCCAAAAGTTCATGATAAGTTTATCTCTACTTGTGGACTCCCGGGGTGGCACTTCTGGATGACTCCAATACACTTCCAATTTATTTTGATTTTAACGTTGTTGAAAATATTTCGTGGAGGATTGTAGTTCAAGTGATTAAGCGTTTATCTTTATACCTGAAGTTCTAGGTTGTTTAATTCTCACTCCCCCAATCTTGGGATCCCTACATTCCGAATATCAAAAATGACTTTTTTAGAAACAAAGAAGGAAAGATTAGAGAACTAAATCGTATTGTGAAAAAAATATTACAATAACCTTTAATACAAGAACTTTTCGCATATTATTAAAGATACACGTATTGTGAAAAAATATTACAAATAAAAGTAAACAACATCAAATAGTAAAGGTGAGTTTTTCATTGTTTCCTTTTAAGTTTTTGTTTTTTACAAAATTTGCCAATGATACACGAAGGTATTTTAAACCAGTCCTTTATTTTACCAGTCATGTTGAAAAGTAAAAGTAGTCATGATTTAATATTTGAATTGAAACATGCCATGTCACGTGCTTGAGTTGTGCCAAGTACTCAAATACGCGTACATGACTCCAATCATGAAGTGCCATCTTGACAAGGCACATTAAAGAGCGTTTCATCAGCTTTTATGACTTTGTGTATAAGGACAAAGATGATGGGATATCATAGGTCTGGTGTATCAAAGATGTTGAAAAATACCAAAAAGAAAGTAGCAAGCATATATGTGAGAAAGGTAAAAGGCAAAAGGTAACTAGAGGTCGGTGATTCCTTTAATTGTTGTAATATTTTAAAGAACAAGGACAACATGACTACGCTTCTTTTGCTTTTTCTAAAGTTTCACATTTATTTTGTTCAAAGAACTAAGGCTCCGTTTGGAGAGAGGATTGGATTTGACAATAAAAATAAACTTTCTATTAAAATAAGAACCACATTAGATTGAATGTATTTGAAATAATTAAAATGGATTTAGAATGACTATATCAAATGACTCATTTGAAATCCATTAGTTTTTCTTCTTTTTCTTTTTCTTTTTGGGTCCAAATCTTGGCATACATGGATTGTAATAGTTTATACAAATAATTTTACATTATCACGTTATCTAATTTATAGATTTGGAATCACTCCATCCAAATGGTGCCTAATCGTGTATTAATATTAATTCAAATCAACAATTACTTACACATAATTTCGTTTTTTTATCATCCCATAATTTACTTTTTTTCTTTATTCAATTGATATATTTTTTATTTTGTGTAGAGAAAATTCTAATTTCAATTTAATACCCTGAACTCTCACCCCTAAGCAATAGTTGTCCATGCACTCTCAATTTTAACAATCATGTATCCTAATATTATTAATTTTTTGCCATTTAGTTTCAGCCATCAAAATTTCCATTAATTACTTACGTGGCAGGTCTGTGTTCCATCTATTCGCTTCTTTCTATGTCAATTGAAGGGTATTTTCGGGCACTTAGTGTATTTCTGCCTGAACTTGCAATAGTTTTGGAACAAAAGTACTTGCGAAAGACACCAATTGCCAGAAAATACCCTTCAATTGTCATTAAAATAAACGAATAGGTGGGACCCAAGCTTGCTATGTTGAAAATTAACGAAAATTTTGATGGTGAAGTTAACGTCGGAACCAAATTGCAAAAATTTAAATTTTAGGGTACATGATTGTTAAAATTCAGAGTGCAGGGTCAAACATGCCTTAAGGCCCCGTTTGGTTCATGGAAATAGAGGCTTGGGAATGGGAATTCAATTGCTTTCCCATGTTTGATAAGTCCAGACATGGGAAATGGTTGCCTGGTACATGGGAAAGTAGGGGGGAAAGTGAAACCCTCCTCTTAACTTGGGTTTTGTTTTCCCTCCTTATGGGAAAGTTTGGGAAAATGAGCCAACATTCAATGCACAATTTTCATGACTATTTTGTCCCCATGAACAATTTAAAATTACAATGTATCATTAAATACATTCTCTTTTTATTTGATTTAATATGGGTATAATTCGAAATTATACAAAATTTGTTTTCCATTCCTACTCAAAACAAACATGGAAAAGGAAACAAAGTGAAATCTCCCGGTTACTTTCCCGACATTACCAAACATAGGAAAAGAATCTTTTATTTCCATTCCTTAGGAAATGACATGGGAATTGATTTTCCTTCAAATCCATTCTGTGAACCAAACGGGGCCTAAGAGTAAGAGTTTAAGGTATTAATTGAGTTATGTGGGCATAGTAGGATGACCACTTGAGCCCAACAAGCCCAAGTAATACCCCATGGCCGATTTTACCAAGGAGAGACTTTGGTCACCTCCTTTTGTGTCTATTTTAGTGAACTTTGTCTCTTGAGAAAAGTTAGGGTTTTTTTTATAGCTAGGTTCAAGAGATGAGTTAGAACACCATCAAGCTCCTCCTACCTAGCCAAAACCGGCCACCCTAGGAAGTGAAAACTCAAATCCTTCCTTCCTAGGTTGCATCATATCCTCCATCTTCCTTGGTGTGGAAAAGTTAGAGATTACCTCTATTGGTGATTTGGTGAATCTGGAAGGCCTTCCATAAGGTGATCAACTTAAACGATGTCAACTTTGAGTAGTGCTTCAAGGGTAACATTTCTACTCTCTTTCTCTAAGTCTAGAATCTCTATGAGTGGAAATCTAAACCAAGCCTCAAGATACTTGAGGTTAGTTATGTTAAAGCTCAAATATTAAATTTAAAACTTTCGTTGCCTAAAGGTCACTTATAACCTATCTTTGCAACTAAATATAACTAGAATTTAATATTTCCTTCAATTTATCCGGTAGCAAGTTGAAAGTTTCGTAAGTTTGTATATTTTCATTGATAATGTCCTCAATAATATCGAACATAGCAAGGTAATTTGGTATTCACCTCTCAAAGTCCCTAGAGGGTCATTGCCCTCCAAGCCCAGAAGCTAATATTTTATTGGCCTTTGCCCACCAGGATTATACAAGCATAACCTCTAATTTCTGTGTTACCATTGTCATTAGTAACCTCTCCTTCCTTATCATTATCGGGTTTGAGCTTTGACTCTTACAGGTAATGTTGCATTTTATTGTATGGTTCGAACCGAGTAAGATTTTGGTGTACTTTTCCTTTGCTTCATAATGTCTCCAACTCACAGTTTTGAATCTCAAGTTCTTTATAAACCAAAACCTACCTAATGATGTATTTTAATTCCTTCTAATTTAGCAGAAACTTCGCATTTATAGCTTTATACTTGGCACTATTACCACTGGCAGATCTATAAAGGCGCAAGGAGGTGCAGCTGCACCTCCCCCATCCGGAAAATCACTTGGAGAAGCAAGAATATGCCCCTCTACTAGTACCCACCAGTTGTTCGATTATTTTCTCTAAATAAGCTCCAAGCAACAACTCCTTTGCACAGGTGGCAGTGTGCAGGGCTGCTTTGCTTCTTCTTCTTTTTTAATTAAATGACATGGCCAAAACGCATAATTTTCATCCAAGTGAAATAAATATAATAATAAAAAAGAGAAAAGAAAACTCCAACAGCTATGCCAAGCTTGATGGCCCTTCTTCAAATCAATATTAATTGAAATTGGCTTCCCTCAAATAAACCTTATCCTCCCAAAGTCTTAACCCTACCCCTTCACACTCAAACCACCACTACCCATACCGGCCAAGGCAACTCCCCAATCACCTGACCAAGTGGAGGCAACAACCCTCCACAATTTGTTTGGAAAATTAATTAATTCTCTCTCAAATTTCAAAGTAATTTCTCTTTATACTTCAATTAATTAATATGGTTTGTTGGGTTTTGGTTAATTGATTGAGTTTTTATTTTGATTAGTTTGTATAGATTGTCAATTTATTTATTTGTATATATTTTTAGTTTTTAATTAATTAATAAAATTGTTGTGGTTTGATTAAAGCTTGTTAGTTTGTATATGATTAACATAGTGAATTGCTTAATATGATCAGTATGGTGTTTTTAGTTTTTTAAATATTGTTTAAATTATAAGGGTATTTAAACCATTCTAAGTAGTTGGATTGTTTCAAAACTTGTAAATGACTTGTTGGTTGTTCCTAGAACTCGGATGGTTTGTTTAAACTATTTTGAGTAGTTTGGTTTTTGTGCTTTTAGCCTTTGAAATATTGCCCCTCCCTTAAACTATCTTTTGAGGTTTTTGAGCTACCATCTCAACCGGACCCGCAGCCTGTTAGTCAAAGCCCTCGCTCATCCTTCGGACTCTCTAAAGGGACGTAAGTCTAGATCCTTGCTCGAAGTAGTAATCTCACAACCCCCTTGTGACGATGTGGTGGGGTGTGATGAGTCGACTAAGAACTCCCTTTCACTCTCTAGGTAAATGGGATTGTACGTTTGACTTTGTAAGAGTATTTCGTTTGGAGAGTTCGAGCCAACCCCACGACCAGAGATAACCCTCGCAAGTTAGTGCATGAGGGATGAAAGAGGGAGACACAAAGAATGAGAAGGAAAAAGGTCGATCGAATATGCTCTTTTAAGATCAAGGATTAATATTCTTTGTAAAGCAAAAAAATAAAAATAAAAAATCTTTGTTTGACATGCATGATAGTTTCATTATGAAACACCTAATATATGTGTTGTGTCAGATTCAACTGCGCCAAATTGATTCAGTTGCATCATTAACTTGTGATACTCGCAAGTGCATAAGCCGTTTGGTAGTATAGCGTATGTAAGTGCGAGGTCGATCCCACGAAGATTGATGATAGATTGATTCAATTCGATTGCCTACAAAACAAAAAACGAGAAAGAAAAGAACATAAAACAAGAGAGAAAGAAAATAAATAACTCAGGCAAATAAGTTATCAAGTTCAATTCAGATTATGGATTGATTCTAGCTAAAGTATGATTAAGCCATGGTGTCTGGTCCTAAACTTATATTCCTAATTCCCTAATTAGATCCTTGTTGTCGAACCTATAATTAAGCATAATCCATTAAGCATAGAAGAATGTTTTAAACAACCAAGCATCTATCTAATCCATGTTGTCAAATGTCCATACATACTCTTCATATTCATAGTTCAATTCGAATTAAAACATATGGTGTGTACTCTTAATTTCAACTAAAATAGCTAACATACAAGTTTTAATGGTGATCAATCATTCAAACAAGCATATTAACTTATAAGCATAATGAATAAGAACAAGAACCGTAATTGAAACTTGGAAACTAATCAAACTGGAAAACTTAAAATAAGAAATTACATGATAATGAAAAAGAAAGTACAATTAAGAAAAACATAAGGGAAGATTTAGCAAAAGGGTTTTGTTACAAGAATTGAGAACTTAAAAAAAAACTAAGATAATTTGAGGGAGAGAAGGGAGAGAAGCTCTAGAGAGGTGTTTGAGAGCTTCCCTCCTTGGGGTGTGTTTGAAAGCTTGGAGAACTTCACTATTTATAGGCCTAAGAAAAGTAAAAATCCGAACTGAGTACTGCTTCTACCTATAACACCCACTTCACCAACTTTACCTAACTTCCCCACAAAAAACAATTAGCACATGCATATGTCATGCATGACAATGCATTGCAATTTGATTGTAGGCTCGTTTTGGGCTCATTTCTTCATTGATAAAATTTTGAAAAAAATATGGATCTTGAAGCTCTTTGTCTTATATTTCTAACCATAGTGTATCCCAACTCAAGGAAAAATCTAAAAGGCCTTCAAATGTCGTTTTTGGCACAGTAAATCAGATGCTGCCGAATTTCACCTTAAGCTGCCAAAACTTGCATAACTTCCTCTAGAAGACTCAAAATCATGAACTGTAAAATGCTCTAGAAACTAGACTTCCACATCTTTCATATGGCTCATTATCGGGTTCTTCCTGAGCACGTGCAGTCCAATCCATGAAGTTGATTGATATGCAGACATAGTTTTGAGCTAACTTGACTCCAAAATGCATTAAATGAGTCTTAAAGCTTAATACACTGAAACAAAGGTAAAAAAGGGTCAAGCGCACAAGTTTAACTAAAAAACATAACCAAATCATAAGTTAGAATGGTATAAATTGATATGTAATTATGCATTGATTAATATGCTCTATTTTCATTTATCTGGCATGCTATATTATCAAATTGCAAATTTAGATCACCTATTGTCATTTATCCGATAAGAAGATGAAAGTTTCGTAAGTTTATATATTTTCAATGATAATGCCCTTAATAATGTCGAGCATAGCTAGGTAATTTATTATTTACCTCTCAAATTCCTTGAAGGGCCATGGCCCTCTAGGCCGAGAAGCTCATATTTTATGGGCCTTAGCCCACCAGGCTTATATTTTATAGGCTTCTACCCACAACTATAACCTCTAATTTCTCTGTTACCATTGTCATCAGTAACTTCTCCTTCTTTATCATTGTTGAGGCCCAAAAAATCGAAGGCAAGGCCCAAATATATTTCTAGCCTAATACAACACCTAACTTGGGAAGAAACCCAACTTGGGTAAGCAAGAGTTCGTCATATGCACTTGCACAGGTGTCACGCCAAGCAAATAAGTAACACACCACGCTACAAGCTTAAGTGGGCCCAAGCCACTCGAATGACTGGGGCTTGCTGAGCAGGTTGTGGTATGGATGGTTACGAGTATTCACAAGACCCATTGATGATCCAAGGAGTGGAAGTTTTGGACTACTTGGGAGCACCAAAACTCAAGCTCATTCCTTGAGCCCAAATATATGGGTAAGCATGAGAGAAAACTCAATAGCCCATCACCTTAAGAAAAGGCCCATAACACTTGAAAAAATCCCACATCAGCCAAAGCTTCCAGCAACTTGACAAAATCAAAGGGAACTCACAAGCAGGTGGAAACAAAATAGCCCAGCCCAGCACCTTATCAAATATCCAACGTTGTGGAAATATCTAGCATCTTTGTTAAAACCATATCAAAGCCAAACCACCAAAACCAAGCAAACCCATGTGTTGATGGAAGTTAATCACCTTTTGACCAGCACCCTTACCCATTCTTTCCTCTGCAAGCTTTGGTGAGAAAACAAGAAGGAAAATTGAGTGGTGCCTCACCCACATGGAAAAGTCCAGTTGTGTGAGGGTCTTGGAACTCCAAAAAGCTTCATAAGATGGAATGGAAGAAAGTGAAGGAAAGGGGAGAGGGTGTCTTGATAAAATTGAGTGTTCTAGCGCCTATAAAAGGAGGCATTTTCTATCCAGGAAAGATAACTGATCAAAGGCAAGCATCCCCTCTGGAACCTTTCAATTTCATGCCTTGTTCTTTCATCTTCTTCCTCTCTCTCCCAAAACCCACATCCAGAGAGAGCAAGCATCATCTCTCATCCCTGGAACACTTCAATTTCTAGCCCTATTCCTCCATCTCTTCCCAATTTCTCTTCTGTCAAGCTGCCGGAAATCTGCTAAAGCCACTCATGCTTCTATCTTCTTCCTCTCTTTCCAATAAACACATCCAGATAGAGAGCAAGCTTCACCTCTCATCCTTGGAACCTTTCGATTTCAAACCATATTCTTCCATTACTTCCCTTTTTCTCTTCCGTCAAGCTGCCGGAAACTTTCTCAAGCCACCCCATTCCTCTTCCTCATCTCTTCCTATCTCACCTCAACAAGTTCTCCTAAAAACTCTCTCTTCCCCTTACTTTGAGCCTCTGTGTCTCATAGGAAACCCAACCTTCTCTCTCTCATGCTAAACTTGTGAATGCTCAGCTTCTATGCCACAAGTTTCTCATGCCAAGCCATAATATTTATCTATAAGCAACTGTTAGTTTTGTTGGTGAAGGAAGCCAAGGTGTTTCCTAAGGCTCCATGAACCTTTCGAAGCATTCTTGGGGCCTGATTCTTGAACTCAGACTTAGGGGCAGTTTCACACATTTGGCTCTTTACAGTAGCCCAGGCCCATCAGTAGCTGCCGGAACGAAAAAGCCCCTTACAATCATCATTGGCTTTTAGCTTCGACTCTTGCAGGTAATGTTGCATTTTATTTTATGATTTGAACCGTGTATGATTTTGGTGTTTTTTTCCTTTGCTTCATAATGTCTCCAACTCTCTATTTTGATTCTCAAGTTCTTTATAAACCAAAACCTACCAAATGATGGATTTTAATTCCTTCCATTTTAGCAAAAACTTCACATTTATAGCTTTGTACTGGGTACTGCTACCGTCTCAACCGAACCCCTAACGTGCCGGGCAAAGTAAAGGTGTCAAACTAGCCATGTCAGGCCGACCCGACCCGTTTAGAGTTGGCCCATTTAATAAACTGGTCGTGTCGAACCTATCCATTTATGAACATCATCAATCCCAGCCTGAGCCCATGACCATAGTCCATATGGGCTAGGGTCGTGCTCGTGTCGAGCCACTAAACGGGCTGAGATGGATCCACACCAAATTTGACTTTTGTATTGCAATTTTTTTTACAACTTCATTTAATTTAATTTTTTTACAATTATGTACATACAAACAAGATTTATTATTTGTTAAAAAAAGAAGACAATAACTTTATTAAAAGTACATTTAAATAGAAAATGACTAGATTAATATTTGGATTTTAAAAACTGAAACTTGAAAAACAAAATCATTATTTTATATATAAAGAAAATATTAAATTTTAATATTGTTCACTCGTTTTGATTAATATCCTGTGATGGCAGGGTAAAGTTCCTCACTGGCTTGACAACCATTGGTGGTCAACAAGTCAACTTTCTTTTGTGCGTGAGCGTGCCACTACTAGTAGTTTATAACCCTAGCAAACTTCTAAAAGATAGATAACTTGCACCCCAAGTTACTGACTTTTGAACAAGCAATTGTGAATTTGGGTGAGAAATATCTCCTAAGTAAGTTCTTTTCTTTGCCTCAGACTAGTGAGGACTTCATAATTTTTCACAGTACAAATGGGTAGTTCTGGCCAGAATAGACAAAAAAGAAGACAAACTGTTTTAAGCATAACTACATGTTACAGGACTCAAAACGAAATGACAACTATAAAGCAAGAAAACAGGATGTTGGACTTCGATTTCTGCTTGAATAACTGCCTCTAAACCGGGCTGGATTGGATGTGTCTGTACTGGATTGGATCGTCAACACCCTTAACTGATGAGTTTCAGCTGGAAATCGATACCAACGTTTGAGTTTGGCAGAGCTTTAATTTATTTCAGGCCATGGAAGGCTTGCTAAACAGACAAAATTGAGGCCTCTTCAGCTGGAGAGGGCAAAAGTGGCTGGATTGATGATCACTGGGCTGGAGCTGCGCTATGGTGCCTGTTCTGCTTGACCAAGGCTTTTTGTAAATTTGCTGATGTTTTCATATTTGTAAAAACCCATACTCTACTTGACTTGGCTTTGTGCTGAACCAAATTTGTAACGAGATAAATCTCACTTTGTAAAACTGTTTCTCTGAATTGAACTGAAATCAAAACTTGAATTCTAGCTGACTTGTTTCTTGTGGCTCAATGAGCTTTGGTTGCTTCAGTGTTTGAAGGCTTTTGATATCAATGGATCTTTTTGAGTTTGTAAATTGTGACTTTGAGAGTTAATTTTGTCTTGATTGATTTTTTGGTTGTGTTCTATTTGTTCACCCTCTCTCTTATTTTATAGGAAATGTTGGAGCGGGGTTTTTAATCTTTGAATAATGGCTGGCAAATCCTTAAAAATATCTTTCTTTTTAAATGTCATAGAAATGGGAAGTTATCTATTCTGGTAGAGAAGAACCATCAACAGTCAGTTCCCATGGTAGTCTTTTCCTTGCTTTTCCCAAAAAAATAAAATCAACTCCTTTTGCTCTCTATTTGTTCCTTTTTAAAGAAGGAAAGACATAATCTGCCGTGATGGTTAGTTTGCTTTTTCTGTTTTGAACAACCCCCCTTGCTTCCTACTTATCTTTTGAGAACATAGTCTGCTTATCTCTTGGAAAGGTCACCTACTTTGATGCAAACTTTCTCCGTATAAAAAGGGAGTTTGATCTTTTTTGTTGCAGAAATTTGGAGAAGTCTTCCTTTTGTACATGCCTTCATTAACTCTCTATCAACTTATCAACTCCTCTGTGATAGTTGAAATTTTTGACTTTTCAAAATCAGGTAGTCACGTGGGGGCTTTTTGAGAAAAGATTTGCTGATTTTGTCTTGTTTTGGGGTAGAGATCAAATGGTGTGAAAAAAGGTTGTGTTAGTTTCTTTTAATTCTTTGTAGATAAAAAAAAAGCCAAATGTTTTGTTCATGGACCTTATTGACAAAAATGGGTTGGGCGTGCCGAGAATAGGCCCAAACTCAAGGTAAACTTTGGTGGCTGCTAAAAATTGACATGGGCTTTTCTAATTTTGGGCTGGGCATGCCAAGTTAGGCCCAAACAAATATATATATATATATATACATATATATATTTAAAGAAATAAACTTGAATTTAAGATACAAATATAATAATATTATGTAAAAGAATATTTAACGTTTTTTAGGTCAAGGCTCCCGTATTTCTACTTATACTGTGGGCGACTGGACCATGTGGGTTCTGCATACAGTGTCAAGGCTTCAGGGGCTATTGAGGTTGAACAATATGGACGGTGGAAAACTGTAATAAAGGATGTGTATTGTATCCGGGCAAAGAATCAGTTAAAAGGCAAGAGGCTAGGTTTGTTTGATGACGAACCTCACAAGGAGGATGTGGTTTCGGTGCCGGCCAAGCGTACGGGGGTGGTTTGATCCCTTGACGAGGCTTTTGACGGCAAGAGATGGATAGTGGGATGGATTGTCCCCTAGCGCAAGTCTTCAAACAGCGCCGAGTACACAAGGAAAAGGAGGTCACTGTCCTTTCACAAGGGGCCGATGGTGAGGTGATTGGCAATAGGGAAGGTAGGATGCATCTTAACCAAGGGGTCTCTGAGGCTGCGCTGTCGGATATGGGCCAATTACAGCTTTCCCAGCCCCCTCATACTGCTCCTAGGTGCTTGGACAAGGGCAAAACAGTGTTGGGGGACGATAGCATTGTGGCTTCTCCTACCTTGGGGCCGCCAACCTCATTCTGCAAAGGTAGTGCACAACGTGGATTTCAGCTGGGCCGTGCCAGGCCTCGGGGGAGTTCTGTGATGACTGATAAAGCTTCTGGTGCCAAGCGCACACCCGTGATGGGTCCCGGGGGTCGGGCCCATCACGAGAAATGACAATATTATGCTGGAATGTGTGGGGTTTGGGCAACCCACGTACATTCCGAGCTCTGAGATTCCTTATAGAGATAAAAAGCCTCGCATCATCTTTTCGTCGGAGACCAAAAAGACGGTGCGCCAGATGGAGTGTGTGCAACGGCAGTTAGGTATGATGGGGTGTTTCAGTGTTGGGAGAGAAGGCAGGGCGGGGGGTTTAGCGTTGTTATGGCAGCACAAAGTGGATGTATCTATTCTGTCTTATTCGCCAAGGCATATTGACGCTATTTTAAAGGGGGGTGGATATGGAGACTTTTCGTTTTACTGGGTTTTATGGGAATCCTGAGATGAGGTTGTGTCGGCATTCTTGGGATTTACTACGACGTATTGCAGGGTCTGTTCAAGGGCCATGGATTGTAGGTGGGGATTTCAATGAAATTCTTGAGGCTCATGAGTACTTTGGTCGCCATTTCCGACCCATGTCACAAATGAGGGCCTTTCGGGAAGCTCTGGAGGAGTGTGGTTTGACAACTATTCGGTTTCAGGGGTATAAGTTTACATGGTCTAACCGATGCCAAGGTGGCTAATGGTGACTTTGTTAGAATCTTTCCTGAGGTCGCAACGCATCATCTGAACTATATGGTGTCAGACCATCTTCCTTTGCTGTTATATTTGAGACCCAGTACTTGGTCGCGAAAGCATAAGCGGTTCTTGTTCGAGGAATTGTGGACTACTGTTGAGGGTTGCCAAGATGTCATTTCGCATGCTTGGGAGTCTGAGATGGGAACTATCGTAGAGAAATTGAAGGCATGTCAGGGGTCCTTGCGGAGGTGGAATAAGGACCATGTAGGCCGAATACCCACCAAGCTCAGAAGTCTACAGAGGAAGTTAGATGACACCCAGAGAAGAAGTTTTTCTCCAGTAGCTGAGTTTCAACATAGGGAAATTTGTAAGGAAATGGATGTGTTACTGGAAAGAGAAGAAATGTTATGGAGGCAGAGATCGCGAGTCTCATGGATGAAATATGGGGACAAAAACACAAGGTTTTTCCATGAACATGCAAAAATGAGGGGTCGGCGGAACTTAATTCAGACTATTGTAGATGATCAGGGGGTTTGGCATACATCTACTGAGAGCATTGGTAGTGCCTTTTGTGATTATTTTCAGGGTTTGTTTGCTTCTAATGGGCTTCAGGAGGCAGGGGCAGCCACTGAGGTGGTCAAGCCGCTACTCACTCCATCTCAAAATTTGCGTCTCAATCAAGTTTTCTCAAGAGAGGAGATCGAAACTTCTTTGGGTAAAATGTTTCCTACCAAGTCCCCAGGAGTGGATGGTATGTTGGCACTGTTTTATCATAAGTATTGGGGGGTGGTAGGCAATGATGTGGTAGGGTTTTGTCTTAATGTCTTGAATGGGGGTGCTAGTGTGAAAGAAATAAATCACACACTTTTGACGCTCATTCCCAAGGTAGAAAACCCAGTAAAAGTTACGGAGTTTCGGCCAATTAGTTTTGTGTACGGTGATCTACAAGATGATTTCTAAGACTATAGTTAACCGGTTGAAGCCTATTATGCCGCTTATCATCTCTGAATTTCAGAGCACTTTTGTCCCTAAAAGGTTGATTACGGATAATATTATTGCTGCTTTTGAAAGCATCCATGCTATTAAACGACGTGGTGGGAGTAAGTTAAAGAAAATGGTTTTAAAGCTAGATATGTCTAAAGCTTATGACAGAGTGGAATGGACCTTTATTGAGGCTATGCTTAAGCGTTTGGGCTTTACCGAAGGGTGGGTGGAGCTAATTATGGATTGTATATCCACGGTTACATACTATGTTCAAGGTCGGGGGGTGGCTTCCGGATTGATTGTTTCATCAAGGGGGCTGCGTTAGAGAGATCCTCTCTCTCCTTATTTGTTTTTAATTTGTGCAAAGGGACTGTCTGCTTTGCTTTCTAACGCACTCAGAATCAAGCATATTAGCGGAATTTCCGTGGCTCAGGGAGCACCTACTATCTCTCATTTATTTTTTGCTGATGATAGTCTATTTTTTTGTAATGCCCACCTAGCTTATTGTGATTCTTTGCTTCAGATTATAAGCTTGTATGAGTGAGCATCTGGTCAGAAAATTAATTTTGATAAGTCTGCAGTATGTTTTAGCCCCAACACTGATCCGGTGATGAAGCAACTGATTGCTGACATGCTTGGAGTGCCGATTGTTACTTGTCATGAACGCTACCTAGGGCTGCCCACCTTAGCCCAACGTAGCAAATCCCGGATGTTTAATCACGTGCGTGAACAAGTGTGGCGCAAGCTTAATACTTGGGATACGAAGTTGTTGTCAACGGCTGGCAAGGAAGTCTTAATCAAGGAGGTTGGCCAAGCATTACCTACTTATACAATGGGAGTTTTTAAGTTTTCAAAATCCTTGTGTCAGGAACTATCTGTTATGATTGCAAGGTATTGGTGGGGGAAAAGTGGCAGGAAAGGAATTCATTGGTTGGGTTAGAGGAAATTGTGTAAACCAAAATGTCGGGGGGGGTCTCGAGTTCAGACACTTTGAAGCTTTTAATAAAGCCATGGTTGCAAAACAGGCTTGGCGTATTTTAGAGAACCCCACATCTCTGGTTGCTAAGATACTTAAAGCCCGATATTTTCCAGATTATGATTTTATGCAGGCTAGTTTGGGGAGCTCGCCGTCACTGATATGGAAATCTATTCTGTGGGGACGTGAGGTTATTGAGGGGGGGCTTGCTGTGGAGGGTGGGCAATGGAGTTTCTATCCGGGTTCTCCAAGATAGGTAGGTCTCGAAACCTTTTACGTTTAAACCGATGATGACTAGAGGGTTGGAGCAGACTGCTATGGTCTCTGACTTTCTAACGACTTCCGGCTCTTGGAATTTATCACTATTAGAGCAACACTTTAGTTTGGATGATCGGGATATTATTGCTGGCATCCCTTTGGGATCAGTTTCACAGCGGGGTGATAGTAGATACTGGTTTTTCTCAAAGAACGGGAAATATTCCGTTAATACGGGGTATCGTGTGGCGATAAGGCAGTGCGATGAGGATTTTGGAGTGGGGGGATCAGATCAGAGGGCTCAAGAAGGCTTCTGGATGCGAATTTGGAAGCTGGCTATCCCCAACAAAATTAAAATGCTGCTATGGCGGGCATGCATGGAAATTTTACCTACTGCAGTCAATTTGGTTAACAGAAGGGTGCTTACATCTCTTGTGTGCGCCAGGTGTGGGAATTATTCTGAAGATTCTTACCACGCTCTGTGGTCCTGTAAATCGAGCAAAAAATTCTAGAAGTGTACCCATTTTTTCCGGCGAATTAATTTAGCGGGAGGCACTTTTGCAGATGCCTTTGAGGCGGTGGCATCAAGGCTGTCGGAAGCTGATTTAGAGCAGTTTGCTTGCTGTGTGTGAAGTGCGTGGAAACTGTGTAATGATTTTTTGCATGGGAAACCGATTACACGGGTGGATCATCTGGTGGAAAATACGTTGGATATGCTGGCAAGGTTTAAGTCATGTGAGGAGCGGTCCAAGCTCCCCTTGTCTCTCCACAGGTTCGTTGGTTGAAACCAAGGGTCAATGCTCTTCTCCTTAACTGTGATGGGGTTGTGGGAAGTGGGCAAGGTGATCGAGGTCTAAGGGGATGTTGTCGTGATCACAATGGAAATTTTATCTGTGGTTTCACAGCTGCTGGTCCATCTGGTCTGGATGTTTTGGGCACGGAGTTGGTGGCGGTCCGGGAAGGTTTGTTGATGATGGGATACATGGGTTTTTCTCATTTTACCATTGGGCTTGACTCTCAGGAAGCTGTTTCGTTTCTTAAAGATGGGGGGGACTGGTGGGGTAATGTTGGGAATGTGGTGGAGGATGTTCGTTCTTTAATGGTTGATTGAGAGGTGGCTGGAGTGTTCTACCAACACAGGAAAGGTAATGGGGTGGCACATAGGCTAGCCCAACACGGGTTGAGAGTGAGATCTCGGCTGTTTTGGAACGACACTGCTCCTCCGTGGTTAAGCGGGCTGTTAGATAGGGATATAACAATGGTGTAGTTCTTTGTTTGTTTTCGAGATGCGATAGTACTTTTTTTTCCTTGACCGGATTTTCCCCTACGGGGGGTTTTGGATGGCAAGGTTTTAATGAGGCCACACTAACGCTCTCCGTCCGTTTGTAAACTCTTTTCGTTGGCTGGTGCCATGGTTGAATAAATATCTCCCTTAAAAAAAAAAAAAAAAAAAAAAATAATTCAAATTCATAATCTTTCTCTTGTTCACATCTTAAAACTCAAGCAGACAATTAGTTTCGTTTGTGCTATTGTGGCGCATAGTATTTTGGATGGCATATGTTATACAGTACAGTTCTTTTTAGCCAAGTATGTAAGATTATTGTAAGAAATAATTTATCTTTTCTTTTTTCTTTTTCCTTTTTTTTGGTTTTTTTGGTAAGTACAGGAACATAACTTAGCAAGAGTAACAAAATTATGGTATCTTTGCTATTCCCAATGTACATTGCATATCTTAGTAAAGTGTTCTTTATATATTTTTCTAGAAAGTGTTTTGACATGTCTAGTTTTTTTAGAAAGTGTTGTTGGAATATATAGCAGCTTTTTTCTTTCCTTACAAAACGATAAATAAATAAACCTGCCTTTATTTAAAAGAAGGGCTTTATCAAACAAGTTAAAAGCACTTTATGATAATGAAAAACGAAAACCACTAGTGGGTCAGTCAGCGGGTCTCTAAAAAAGTGTTTTTTAGAGAAGCACTTTAGTATTTCTTTATGAAAAGAAATGTCCTGTTATAAATGTCTGAAGTCTAGCACCTGCAGGCTGCAGTGCAGTGTACACCTGTGAGTGAGCGAAGTATGTACTTTCTTGCTGGTGCAGCTTTTCATTTTGTACGACTTATGCTGAAATGCAACGTCACATGGATTCCAAATATTTTTCGGAGATGATAAATTAACACCAAGGTCTTAAATATCGATAGTTTTATAAATATCGGTGGTTCAAAAACACGGAAATATTAATAGAAATATTGAGAAAATATCGATATCGATAAAATTGGATAAAAACCATGGAAATTGTGATAAATACATAGAAATTTTTAATGAAACTTTAGAATAAGTTTATTTAGTCAATTATCTATTATTTTGACACAAAATATTGGAATGAAATGCATTGAATAGTGGCTTTGTGTGATTTAAGTTGATTATATTGCGACCTGACAAACTCACCAACCAACGCACGCACATATGGAAATGTGCTAAAATATCGCTGGCCCAAAAAAAACGATGAGTTCATATCGCGATATTATCAATAATATCGCAATATATTTTGTCCAATTAAAGTTGCAACTTGAACGAAAATATCGTTACCGAAATATCGGCGAAATTGTCGATATTTTGTTCTATAATTAATACACATCATGTAAGAACGACAAAGAAAAATTCTTGTCATAGACAGAGCAAATAATATTTTCCCTACCTTTTTTTTTCTTTACAAAATCTTGCATAAATACAAGCCAATCTATCTCATATGTTAAGATCAAGGGTTAATTTTCTTTACAAAACAGAATAAATACAATCTTTGTTTGACAGTTTCATTATGAAACACATAATATATTGCTCTATTGTCATTTATCCTGCATTTTATATTATCAAATTGCGAATTCTGTAGTCATTTATTCAGTAGGAAGATGAAAGTTTCGTAAATTTACATATTTTCAATGATAATGGTCTCAATAATGCCGAACATAGAAAGAAAATTTTGTATTCACCTCTCAAAGTCCCTATGGTATAGAAATTTATGATGAAATCAGCCAAATTTGTAGTTTATTAGAGAATAAGAACATGCAATTTAGGAATGAAACCTTCAAATTTGTGATTACGACAACATTTTTACTTGGCTGTGATGAGTTTAGCCTAATGGTGGTTGGATGAGTTTAACTTGTAAAGTTCATGTAACAAAAAGATTAAAGCACACTTATCAAACAGAAATTGACGTTGTGGTAATGCTTACCACCCTTAATTGGTGGTGGGCAAAAATGCTCTCAATTTTAACACGTTACATCTCCTATAAGCGTACACTGACATTTGAGAGAACACTGATTAGTATTTTGTCCACAAAGTAAAAGCGATTCCTGTAATAGCGGCAAAATGCTTTAAATTGCCTTAGAGGAAGTGACAAAGTGCCAAGAAAATGAGCACACAAATTAACGAGCAATGACATTGAGAGGATGAAAATGCCTTTTTTTTCTTTCTTCGAGACAAAATATAAAGGGACATTTCAGAAACGCATGTTCACAACAAGAAATTTTTTTTTATTAAAATCAGAAATGCATATAAACCATCCAACCGACACAATTTTGAGTGTAATTATTTTTCTTGGGTAGGAAGATGCAGTATTCAGCGAAGAATACTTGTACCATAGCTTAAATGGGGTATCATGGCAACTAATGTACATTTTCTGAGGAGAGCAACTAAATGTACATTTTCGGATGAGAAACTCACGCATTGGCCATTTCAACGTCACCGCAATTATCACGTACTGAAAGTTATAAACTCAAATGACCATCAACAAAACAAAAATTACTGAGCTTGTCAAGTGACCGGTTACCAGATCTGGGTTGAAACATTTTGAGGCCTATAGCGTCGTCTTCACACCACCTGTCAAAAATCAATCCAGTTTTCATTAGCGAATAGGCAGCTTACTTGCACTAGTGAAATCAAGCACACTACAAGGAAGCTTAGTTGTATCAGTAAAATCGTGCGTAATTTGATTGTTTTTAGAATACCAGTAACTAAGCATCCTATCAAAGAGTACACCAATATGATAATCAGAGTGATGATAGAATTCCATTAGATGATATACTTCAATCCTTGGCAATCAAATACTTCTTTTGTCAATAAGAATTTTTTTAGGGAAAAGATGCCAAGGGGATGCCATGCCAACAGTACACATGATGCAACTTAAAAAGGAAATAGGAAAGACAAATCTAAAAAAATGAAATGATAAAGAAAGAACCTTCTTCAACCAATCAAAGAATAAGAGTCTAATTTTTATGTCCAAGCTGAAATGTTCCACCTCATAAAGGGAAAGCTGTACAGTTTCTTCCTAAACATAACACCGTAAGATGCACAAGGAGGCTCACTTCAATTCTTTTTAGTTTTATTCAATCATTATTCTTGTTTTAGAACAGTCTACCACGTTATCTTGTCTTTACCTTATCTGGACCAAAATACCATAAAATCAAAATATAGCACCAAATTTCCAAATAACTAGGCAATGAATTAACTAAATAAAACACCATTTCTTCAACCTTCTTGCATATTCATTTACTCACAAACCCTCCCTCTAACAATCATATCAGCAATAGGTAAACCTTCTCTCGGGTGGCTGTCCATACAAAAGATCCACCTACGGTGTTGCATTTGCTTTCTAAATTGCAATGCTAGGAAAACTAAAGTGGACCCTCCAATACAGCCACATAGAAAGATGTTAACATGCAACTGCTTACGATTGCAAAGCTCCATCCAACTTCATCCCCTCCATCTCCCCCCTCCTCTCAGCACAGCCTCATGCAAAGCATTTTAAAAATCAGCCATCAACTCCACCTCCCTACAAAAATCTGATAGGACAACGTCCACAGATGATAACATTCCTCCAGTGACAGGCATTAACAGGATGGATTGTCCTTTTAACCTTTCTCCAGCCACTCAGTACTACTTGGTGGCTTCCCTTTCCAATTATTATGTGACGTCATGAATCAATTCATTACTTACATACCTAAAGAAATATTTTTCTTTGATAATACACAGTTGATTTTTCTTGTCATTATCATGGTGAAAAAACAAGAATCGCCCACCTTTATTTTCACGTTCTTTAATCTGCGCAAGTGCTACGGAAATTTTAGCACCAACAAGTGCATTGTTCTTCACCAGTGCAATGTCTAATTGTTGGTTAAGAAACTGAGTTGATAAATCAAACAACATCAACAAGTGCATTATTCTTCATACTGCAATGCCTAAGAAATGCTTTCCAAGACATCCAATACATCTTAGACTTGGAGAAGTCACCACCATAGGTTAGGACACAGAAAATGAACATAATGATATTATTGTGCAAAGAATAATAGATAAAGGATACTCGAAGCCAGAGAAGCTCCTCCAGTTAATTCATTCACTCTCGCAAGCAAAAATGGAGTTGCAGCATTTCCAATTATGTTCTTATCCCTGACAAAGCAAATTCATTTTTAGTAATTTAAAAAGATGAGTAAAAAATATTATTAACAGAAACAGGTGACTCTAGATTATTGATGAGAGGAAAATCAGTTTACCTAGCTTCTTCAAGAGCTCTCTTGATTGCAGACTCAATTAATCTTCCAGAAGCGGCGTGCTCTTTGGGAATTGGAACAGCAATCAAAATTCCAGTTCCAAGCTCAAGTTTCAGGTTCGCATCTATAAAACAAAAAACAAAAAATAAGAATATTCAAAACAGGGGTATTACTTTAAATTTTGCATATAATTTCTTCTAGAAAAATAAATGAATTCACTTTTGTAACTTGCCTATAAGCTGAGCACAGTCTTCTGGGGTATCTACACGGCAAGGCACCTAGATTTTCAAGTCATGATTGAACCAAAGCCATCAGTCAGATATATATTCGAAACAAATTATGTTAAACATGTGGGCATAAATGGTCCAACATAAAGTTTTCTGCATTTGCATATAAGCTGAGCAGTCTTCTTTCCTTCCATGTATTATCACCATAACGTTTTCTACATTTCACACTTAGCATTTCTCTGACCAGAGAGACGTGTTTCTTTGATTCTGTCCCACCTCTCCCATGCCAATTGTGCTAAGGCTCATAACCCTAGCAGTTGGGCCAACATATCAAAATGAGAGAGAGGCTGACATTCAGTCTGCTCCAGACGCGCAATCAGGAACAGTTTTTCTTCCTACTAACCTCTAAAGAGGTTTCGCTGATCGTTTTCTGGCCATCAAGATGATCAAATGAACTCAACTTCACGTGGATGGGTTTTATTCCATAGCAAATATGGTAATAGCGGAAACAGAAAACAGAAGCACTTAAGGCAAAATTGTGGTTAAACGCCATTTTTAAACATGAATTTGATTGAGGATAGAACAACATTGATAACACTATTGTTGTTAGATGGAGAAACATAGCATTTTGAAAGAGAGTTGACCATCAATACCTTGCAACCACTTGTTTCAGAGAAAAATGATGGAAATTCATTGGTCCTATAAGCAGCAACACAAACTCCCTGAGTTTCCTTTTGTTTTTTCAATAACAAAAAAAAAAAAAAAAAAAAAAAAAATATTTATAGTTGACAATCTGCGCTCTATTACTTGTAATCATATACATGAGATAGTTTAGTGCAGACCAAATATTCAAGGGTCCTTGGGACATCCAATATTGATTTTACACCAGCAGAGATGACAGCTACTGGTGTCCTTCCAAGCTCAGTAAGATCAGAAGATATGTCCATTGCTGCAAAAGGAAAATAAAATTTTGTAACATTAATATCGCACCATAACAAACTCCTTTAACATCCGAACAGACAGTCTGCAAACATTTTTGGGCCCAAGGTGAAGAGTTTCAAATAAATATCAATTTCTTTATATGAACCATACAAGGCAAGATAAACATGCAAGTCTTATCAGGTTGAGTTGCAGCATGCGCATAAGAGCCAGACGAAGTAATAGGTCTTTATACAATATTAGTCATTTATGCAACAATGGGCAAAAGGACTTGCAATGATAATCTCCAGCTCTAGAAATCTGGGGGACTTTATATATGAGCAGTAATTATCCACAAGTTAAAGTTTCACATACATTTTGGTAAGAAAGATACTGTAGACTGCTGTTGGTTTCTATTTCTTTTGCACAGAATTCAATGGATAGCTTTTTTGAAAGCAATGGTTACAACATGTTTGTGCATGTTAAGTTGTCCAAGAATTATTTCATCTCTATAAGGCCAATATGTGACAACAGATGACAATGGATCTTATATGGTTTCAAAAATTATGTTCTGAACAGTCTCAGTTAACTCAGTTTTTTGATCTCTTAATTTAAGAGTTAAATGTATTTTTATATGCAGGGGCAGCTCTTGAATTTCACAAAGTCGTGGTCATACTTTTATATTTTCCTTAGTTAACTTTGTTCTATGATTTTCTCTGAATATTAAGAGTATGTTGATATTTCCTTGGACTTAAGTTAGTCCCTGACTTTCTAGTCCTAATAGGAAAAGGTGGTTTTATATTAAATATCATTCTAGTCCTTAACTTAGCATTGGATAATGGGATATTCACTATTTTGAGTGTGTAGAATGTGTTAAGGGAGTCTCCATATGCATGTGTATTTGTAACTGTTCATAAGTTAGTGTTCACATCCCTAGAGGAGTCCCAAAATCCCTCTTTTTCTGACTTCTTTGCAGCATCATCAGTAGATATTTTTTTTACCCAACTAAACCAAAAGCTCTGAACCTCAAATAACCATTTTAAACAGCCCTGAAAAACTATACATCAGCTGCTTCCCTGAACAGCCCTGCACCTAGATTTCCAGAAAGCAGGCCCTATCTGCCTACTAAATTTCCCAGCCATTTTCCTATTCCCAATTTAAACCTGAATACCAAAACCCTCAAGTAAAATTTTAAACATCCTCAAAACCCATAATCTGCTGCTTCCTAGAAAAGCCCAACATCCGGATTTCTAGACCCCTGTTTGCCTATTAAATTCCCCAGCCAGAATGTGATATAAAAAAACCCTAAACCTATTCTGCCATCTACATAATATCTAGTACCTAATCTACTCCAAAAGAAAGCCAAGGATACAAGCCGACATAGAAGGGTTCCTAATCTGTCCTACATTAGGGTCCTTTGTCTACTATGTTGCTTATCTGTACTCCAATATAGACCATTTGGTGAGCCATAGACTCAAGTAACACAGAAGCCATATGAATTGGCTTGGATTAGGAGAAAAATCAACAATGAAGATATTAGGAATATGGCCATATGAAGTCATGACTCTTTGACTTTTGATATCCAAAAGCATGGGTGGGGACATGAACAAAGCCGATTTCTTTTATGGACTGTTAGTAATAAATAACACCAATATATATGTAGCATTGAACTCACTATGCTCCCCATGTCTATGTACTCCTCCAATCCCTCCAGTAACAAACAATGGTATGCCAACCTGCAAGAATATGCAGTATCAAGTATTAGAAAAACATTCATTAATATAATGACAGAAATAGCTTTCTTTATTTTTGTATAAACTAAACAAGAAAAGAAGTCCTTCGGGAAAGCTGATCATAGATTGGTTACCATAGAAGCAAAAAACATGGTTGCAGAAACAGTAGTTGCTCCATTCCCTCCGGTTGCCACCTAAACAAGAGTCAGCACGTCATCTTGTAAATTTGGCATCAGAAATGACTGTGGAGGAATTATAGCGACGATTCAGGAATTCCATTTGTCAGAAAGTTCTTGAGCATACGTCATAACAGCGTAGGGAACCTCATAATTATGTGGCTATGAAGGTTATTTTATGTAGAAACCAGCATGCTAATAAAAGCGGAAGTATAGGTAGCAGACAATTTTGAACATGTAAGTTCAATGCCACAGATTGAGCCAACAAAATAATCATTTTATGGTGGTATAAGTATTGAGGTGTGCTTTCACAAATTATGCGGGTCTAAATTTGTCAACTTCTTGGCACGTGTTCTGCTATCACCATATATGGCTAGCAGCACAACACAGAATATAAAACTAAGAGTTCAGTATGTTCCATTGATCATATTGGCTAATACTATCAGATAGAATAAGTGCAATGCATCAGTTACTCACAACATGTGCGATGTCTCTTCGAGCTGTCTTCTGAGCTCTGGGTCCGAGATTGGCAAGCTTCTCCAGTTCTTCCATACTCAGACCTACACAAAGAAATAATTAGGCAACAAAAAGAACCCTCCAGAGTAATAATTTAATTTGTGACAAAAATTATCTTAGCAGATGATACCATTCCATAAGAATACTGTATAGTATTTTCTGAAATCGCTAAGTAATTTTATCCCACTAGTTTGTAATTCGGTGGGACAAATTTCGCTTTGTAACCAGTGGGGCAAATCATAGCACAATCATAAGAAGACATATATTAGAATTTAACAAAAGCTACCTCCAAGCCTAAATATTCATCAAGAAAACAGAAGAACAAAGTTAAATATAAACACCTACGCAAGGTATGCCATCCAAAATAGCAATCGTGGCAGGAACAGCTCCATTTTCCCTCACAACTGCCTCAACTTCCCTTGCGGTTTCCAAGTTCTTAGGATAGGGCATCCCTGAACATAAGGAAAAACAAAATTCAGCAAGAAAGTCAAAAAGTGCAGTTCCTCACATACACATAAGCACTGCCCATGAACCTATTCACACATAATCAGCTATCAGTACAGAGCCATACTCCTGTTTCCACGAATCAAACCCGCAACCATGTCATTCGAAGTACCTCAAACCATTGTGTCAAAGCGCAATGTATAATGTATCAAAATCGAATGAATTATGATACCATAAAAAATCCAAATTGGGTTTCATTTAATTAACTCAAAAGGGAAAATCATGGAAGAAAAGGAAAAGGAAAACAACTGAAAATACAACAAATTACATAATGAGAGAGAGAGAGAGAGAGAGAGAGAGGAGAGAGAGAGAGAGAGTTACCATGGGAAATAATGGTGGATTCAAGAGCAACAACAGCATGGTCATTTGACAAAGCTTCAGAAACCTCTGGAGAAATCTTGATAAACCCCACACCACCCTTAAAAAAGAAAATGGAAATAAAAACTCTAAAAATGGGAAATTTGGTAGACAATGTCAAAAAGAAAAAGAAAACCAAAAGATTAAACGAAAGAAAAAGAGGGGAAGATGTGATTGGAGTGTTAGGTACCTTATTTGAGTGCGAGGGATGCAAGTGTCCGTGGAGATTAGAGAGTCTTGAGAGAGCCGAAGAAGACGACGCCATACCCTTTTCCTGTTTACTTATGTTTCCTGTTTTTGTTTTATTTTCTTAATATTTGCTAGAATCACGTGTTTAGGACTTTGCTTGGTGTTTTAAGATGGGATAAGTAGTGGGCTATGGGATATAGTTGTTCTTATTTTGCAGTTAGTACTGTTGATAGTGGCTGGCTGAAGAGCTCTCTCTTTTGTAGGATACACATTATAAAGTTGTACAACTGAATGGAATAAGAAAGAAGATTATTATTAACCAGATAACTTTGAGTTCCATAAACCCCACTTAAAAGAGGTCAAGGGTTGCTTCATAAGCCCAAATTTCATATTGTTATTCCCAGTATTTTCCTTCAATTTATATAATATAATAGTGTTAGAGCATTTTCACCCATTTGTCATGTCAAAAGGCAAGGGAAGGCAAGAGTTATTATTACTATTCACATAAATAGTGCCGCCCTTGCAATTTTTTTGTTGGTTTTCCATCCATTTCATGACAACCTAAAGACAACCACTATTCACATGAGATATGAGGGGAGAAATTTGTATAGAGCCTTGGTGTGGGAAATGAAGAATATGGCTAGATATTTTATTTTAAAAAATTGAAATTTTTGGTTTTTTTTTAAAAAAATTATTATTTTTTGGTTGCTGACGTCGTCACTAACGTCACAGCCCTTAGACAACAGTTCGGGTTGTTCTTGGCTTTTGGCCTTCTAGGGTTTAGTGGAGCCCATGCCTTGCCTGGGCTGTTTTGTACAGCTAGAAACGACTTCACGGACCTAGGCCTCCTCTTGCTCGGACTGGGGGGTGCAGTGGAAATGCTCTTAGGAGTTACACTTGTAAGTCGTAAAGTGGCAAACTCGCCCGCGACATAGCAATTTGCTTCCTTGTTAGAGCAACTCCACCCATTTGCCCTAGCCATGGCAAGGGGGGGAGCTAGGGCAGCCACTATTCACATGAATAGTGGTTGCCCTTGCAAAATCCGAATTTTGTGTTTCCACCCGTTGCCCTTGCTAAGGGCAGTTACTATTCATTTTTTTGTTTTATTCACAACTTTTTTTACCTCAATAATTAATTTTGATAATATTTTCGGATAAGATTTTCGGGTTCCTACGTGTCAATACTATTCATATCTCATAATCGGATAAAATTTTCAATTTCAAATTTCAGATAAATTATAAAAAAAAAAGGCTGGTATTTATAGAAAAAAATTCATTAATTTTTGGGTATTTTTTTAAAAAATTTCCGAATTTTTTCCAGTATTTTATTGCAAAAAAATTGGCTGCCGTTGGATTGGAGGAAAAAATCAGATCGGAGAGCCCAGACGACGCCACGTGGCAACAGGAAAAAAATTCAAATCAGCGAGGTACTGTAGCGGGGGTACTGTAGCAAATACTGTAGCGCTACAGTAACCCCCCTCGTTTTGGACCTCGGGTAAGACTTGCCTTCGGGCCAGCCCGAGGAGGTGGGTCCCACACCCCCCTCGGGCCTGGGCTGCTCCGCTGGAACGCCATTTTTTTTTTCCCCCTAGCCTTGGGCTGGGCTGCAGCGGTGGAACCGCTCTTAAAGGAGAGCACCCATGTTTTGCAATTGAAAAAATAAATATAATAAACTATTGTATTAACAAAAGGAAGTGTTCAGAATAATTTGCAAGGACTTGTAGTTATTTGACTTTCTATTTTTAGGTTTTTTTTTAAAAAAAAAATCATAAAAAATTATAAAAAGAAAAGAAAAATACATTGAAAATTGCTACAAATTCCTTACAACATTATCCTCGACTATCAAACCCCAAAAATCAATTTTGTCATAGGAAAATTGAAAAATTATGATTAGTGGAAGAGCTCGAGGAAGTTTAATGATCTTCAAGTTAGTGTCTAATTTGATTTGAGAATTTTGTTTAAAATTTTCATATAAGTCAAAGTTGGATTTTAGAGCTTCAAAGATGAAAATGTCACAAGGAGTTTGTAGGAATTTTGTGTGTATTTTTTGATTTTTTGTTCTTCTCATTGAACATTTAGATGCCAACTAAACCAAGAAGTTTATATATATATATATATATATATATATATATATTCCAATTGAACATCTCACTGCTAAAATGAAATAAGGTTTAGCATCTCTATACAACATGACTTAAAATATTTGGGGAATAACATCTTATAGGAGTGGTTTTGTGAATCTGTTTGGCATGTTTTCTGAAAGATTTGTGAAGATCTGTCGCTGTCATGATGGTAGAATATGAATGAATCTGTAAATGGAGGAAGAAAATCTGGTATCCATAATGCAATTTCCTTACACAGGTTACAAGAACAATGGTCAATCAGTTCGGATACATACACGAACAATACAACAAACCTTCAACCCAAAACAAAGAAAACCAGTTCAATGATGAAAAACATACATGGACAATACATCAAATTTATTGACACAATCAGCCAACTACAAAACGGGATGAGAGCTGGTGGATGCATAAATGTCAAATTCATCCATCAAGGACACAATCGGACTAGATTGTGTGTTCGGCATGCTCTGAGTTGTGTCGTCATGTTTCCGGGGAAAGAACTGCATCATTACAACACAGAATGAGAACTTACTATGAAAGCACTCATGTGGAAGATTAAAAAAAATATTAATTTGCATTTCGGACTAGTTAATCAATGTAGGACAATTGTGTCTATCATGATCAACCGACCTACACTCGGTACACCATCGTTTCAATTGGTCCATTGCCTTCTCTTTGCCTTTCACTCTTACTCGAAGTGGATCCATTAAAGTAACTGTTTGAGAATCGCTGGCCACGGCTTTACCACTTCCTTGTGCATGCCCAATTTCCTGCCCCGTAGACTCTATCTTTTCCTGCAGACCCTGTAAAGTTTCTAAGAGTAACTTCCCAGCTTCCTCGGACATTGATACAGAATCAATTAGAGTAATGGCTAGTTTAGACAACGTAGATCTCCTCATTAAAACACACCTATCAACATGATCTTTAATTTTAATGGCATCACGATCAAACACCAACGCAGACTTCTCTCTTTGCATCCACCTTTTTAATAAATACTTATCTGGCAAATATTCGACTTGCTCATGTTTTAGAAAAGCCAATACATGCCTGCATGGAATTCCACAAGATTCCAAGTGTTTGCAACTGCAAGAAGCCAGATCAGCGGATACATCATACACAACTTCTTTGACTTTAGAAACCCCGGGTTTTATCCTCTCAGTTACTTTATAAACCCTTTGTCTATCATCCGACGTTGTACATTGAAGAAAACATTTAAGGCTCTTCAATTCTTCCTTCTGAAACTTTTGATACAGCGCCTTTGTATACAAGCCTGCCACCTGGGTTTCCATTGATGTCTCCAAAAGGCTTGCAGGTTTTTCATTACAGTCAACATGGTCGGCATATAACTCCTCATGCCGCTGCTTAGCAAGACCTCGTTCAAATCGTACTACAAAATCCATCAACGAATTCTTTTGTGAAACATATGGCTTGAAGAAAGCATGTGAGCTTTCAGGTTGCTTACTACTCAACATTCCAGCAGAGAAAACATGTTTCACATAGGCTGGAACCCACTTATCACGCAAATCATAAATTGAACTCAACCAAGGATGATCATTTAATCCATTTTCTGTAATCAAGGTAAGCCATTTTGATTCAAATTCTATTGTTGTGTCTATATCCCATATGCAAGCATTTAAGTCTGAGAATCTGTCTCTGAGTGTTGGGGGATTTACCTTTTCAGAAAATTTGTTCAAAATATGCCATATGCATAATCTATGATATGTAGTTGGGAGAGCTTGCACAATCGCCTTTGTCATGGCTGCTTCGTGATTCGTAATGATCATTTTGGGTGGTGGACAGGGCATGGCATTCTTAAATTGGTCAAATAACCACACAAAAGATTCGGTGGTTTCTTTACTTAAGAAAGCACATGCAAGGATAATTGTCTGCCCATGATTATTCACCCCTATTAACGGCGCAAATACCAATCCATAACGATTCGTGTTATATGTTGTATCAAACACAATCACATCTCCATAGAATTTATAAGCTCGTCTAGATGTTGAATCTGCCCAAAACAAATTAGTCAGCCTTCCACTAGAATCTGCCTCCATCTTGAAATAAAAAGACTCACTCTTTCTTTTCTCAGCCCCAAAATGCTCACTCAGCAGCTCTACATCATGCTCCAGAAGTTGCGTGCGCATGTTCGTTTCCCAATCGTAGAAAGCTTTATTTATACACCCAATGTTTTCCATTCCTCCTGCTTGTACCTCAAGATTACTTACTGGTTGATGAGTAGGTGTATTAACTACACCAAGTTGGTCAATTTGGAGTGCTTTTCTTGATTCTCTAACATCACGGTGAGATCTCAACAAATGCACCTTATCTGGGGTTGTCAATGAATGGTTGTGTACCTCTTCAAACAACGAAATAGAATACTTGTTGGACTCATGACACTTCACAACCCCAATCCTAGCCTTGCAATCTTGTCGTACTTTGACTCTGCGTCTTTTCCTTACCCTGCCTTCTGCTTCGGGTCTACAATATGTACCTTGTTTAGAACATACATATTCTTTCCTTTTTATCTCCCCCGTGAGTCTATCCTTTTTACTTGAATGACTGCGTATGCTGAATCCTGCCTTCTCTGCATAATGATTATAGAAATTATAAACATCTTGAAGTGAATCAAACTCTTTCCCAACTTCTGGTATGGACTCAGTATTGAGTTTGGGTGTAACACAAATGTCAGGATCCACACCATCACCATCTGCATTGCTACTATCAGTTGAGTCCCACACACATACATTCTCATCCATTCTCCCAACAGATTTCGATATTAACCTGAATATGACATCAATTTAAAACCACATCAGTCTATTCAAATCCCCTTAATGAGTTGCAAAGTCAAATGAATATACATACTAATTAAACTTAATAAAATATTATGAAACATAGTCCAGACCCGTGACTTTTCTACCTTCAAGTTAGTATCAACCTCTTCTTCCTTTTAAGTATGATTCTCTGGTTTGGGTGCAGGATGGAACCTGTTCTGAAAGCTGCTTCCAGTTCAGTTGCATTGCCGCTACCTCTTGTTTTCCAGCACCATTCTTAAAAAACATGAAAATTCCATCATGATTTTGTTCCAGCAAGTTTTATACATAAATGTTATTCATTAATATAACTTGAATGAAATAATACCAATTACCAAGTATATTATAAATATATATGTAAAGACAATCATGCTGAGAATTAATAGTGCTCAAACATTTGAAATGATTTCCAATATAAAATGAGTGGTTATTGTATAGCTAATTAAATTTGGGCACATATATAAAGCTGCTAAGTATAATAGTGCTCAAACTATAGTAATAATTAAAGCCCTGCCAATCTAGAAGTATATAAGTTCTATATACTCTCTTTCATGCGTCTGTCACACCAAGTTTATCGTCTACTTTTCAAATTCAGCATCATATAGTAAGACCAACTTAAAAGATAGTATCTATTACAAATACTTGGTATATACTACCATACATATCCAAAGGAACAGCTCATGCATCCCTACAAACTGTACTTGCATGTTGTTTTTCCAGAACCCCAATGAGCTTTTGGGCTATAGCACTTGCATACAAAAAAGACCTGTCATCAAGAAGCTTGGACACAATCAACAATATATTGATCCTCTTCTTCTACACAAGTTTTAGTATATACGGTATACCTTCTTTGTGTTTGGAACCAAACTCAACAATGCAGCGTACTTGCTATTCAACTAGACTGTCTGATGATTCTCGGTGTCAAAGTGTTTGGTCCCTTTGGCATATCTTCCTCTTCAAATAGAACCCATATCTTTGGAGAACTCCAAACTTCATTACCAAATTGCCTCCCATTTATTAATCCCATTTGGGTAAACCCCTCCTCCCATCCCCTCTCTTGCATCCCCACCACCACTATACTAAACAAAGGCCCATTTCTTGAGCCTCGCAAGCTGTACCCATGTGGGAAGGCAATTCCCTGAGCATCCAGCTAAGCTGAAAACAGTCGTTGCTGCATCCAATCATGAACACCATGAACAAAAATGCACTCATTGGGGCAATTCGTCAAACACCTTGGGGGCACATTTTTAGGCCACATCCTAAAATCAAAGGCTAATGCAAACTACAACTAACGCATCATTAATAATCTCAAATTTGACATAGATGAAATCATTTACCTGTAAATGGAGTTTCAAAACTCAGCCGTCGATGTGGTTGCCGCCAAATCTTAGAAAATAAAAGGTTTCGAGCTCACAAGTTCAATCTCTAACTTGAAATCTAAGCCGTCTAGTTTGATCATGTGGCTAATAATGCAGTCCGCATCGACCTAAGGTGCGTAATTTGTGTGGGAAATTTTGTTAATTTCAAGCCATGAGGACATTTTGGTAATTTCATGCCAGAAATACAACCACCACAAGTCCTTTACATATAACTGCTCGTTTCATCTTCTCTTTCCCTCCTCTGCTTTTACGCTCTCTCTCTCTCTCTCTCCTCTCTCTCTCTCTCTCTCTCTCTCTCTCTCGCTCATGGCTTCCAGACTCTCACTCATTTCCATTCCCAATCTTCCAACCCCAGCTAGAACATTCCCAAAACACCCTCAACAAATACCTCTTTTTTCTCTTCCACCTCATAGTTTTCATGTAAATCCCTCCTTCAATTCGAGGACCATTTCGAGCTCTAATGGAGGATCATCGCCAGCACTTCATGCTGTCCGAGAGGAAGTGATCCCATCCACCAGTTCAGATTCCACCAGTGATTCCAAAACTGCCCCTTCCTCCTCTTCCAAGGTCGTTCTCGTCATTGGAGGCACCGGCGGTGTTGGTATTTTCACTTGTTCCTTCTCTCGTTTGTTGCTCTTCATTTGCTTATAGTGCTCTTTATATGTATATATGTATATATTTCTTTTGCTTCTGAATTTGTTTCGAATTCCGTTGAGGGGTTTGTGTAATTGCTGTTTCTTTATGTGGGTTATATAGCAAAATGAGTCTTGTGATTGTGGAAATGCTAGTGAAGTATGTGAACTTAAATCAAACAATTATTCCTCTTTTGGGATGCAGGTTTGAGTAAATGATACGGTTTTCCTCCAAGGTTTTTAGTTTTGCACATACCCTTTTGTGAATTTTATTGGGAACTTTGTAAATTTTGGTGCTTTGTTAATCTCATTTCAGGTCAGCTGGTAGTGGCTTCGTTGCTCAACCGGAATATCAAGGCACGCCTATTATTGCGCGACCCTGAGAAAGCAACTACGTTGTTTGGTGAACAAGATGAAGAGAAATTGCAGGTACCAATTTCTGTGTAGGTAATTATTCAAGAGATCTCTATCACTCAAATATTTGCTATATTTCTGTTAAGTTAAAGCATAGAACCTGACTATAAGTGTTGAGGCCCTATGATTTTATTTATTAAGATGCAAAATTGTGACTGAACTGAGCCCTGGATTTATTAGAGGTGAGAAGGTGTCATTTGACATCTGGATTTATATTCTCAGCAATGTCTTCTTTCAGCTTAGTTTTAGAGCATAAATACGTTCTCTTTTTTTAAAACTTGTTTCCTTTCCTGAGGAGTGGGTATCATAGCTCTATAAAAACTTGATAGGTCTTCAAAGGAGACACTCGGAATGCAGACGATCTAGATCCATCTATTTTTGAGGTTTGCGCTTTTACTTAGTTATGTATACTTTTTTTCCTATTTTCTGTATTGATAATGGGTCAAGGGTTAATGATTTCTGAATGAGTAATTTTAAAATGTCTTCTCTTTTAGGGAGTCACACATGTGATTTGCTGCACAGGAACTACGGCTTTTCCTTCGAAGCGGTGGGAAGGGGATAATACACCAGAAAGAGTTGGTTAGAGTTCTATTTTGAAATTTTAGCTTTATGAGTGAGCAAGTACCTGCATCTAAGGCATATGCATCATTTATTTTCTGTTTGGATATAGCATGCTGAAAAACAGATTACATCTGGATAGATTAAATAGATGAGCTATACATGAACACGCACAGAACCAAAGATTGCCTGCTCATCTACACATATGCTTTCCGCGCATTTGACTTATAAATTTTTTAATGAAGATTGGGAGGGCGTGAGAAATCTTGTATCTGTACTGCCTTCTTCGCTGCAGAGAGTTGTTCTTGTATCATCAGTAGGTGTAACCAAGTTCAATGAACTGCCTTGGAGGTAAGACAACTTATTTATGGATGTTGAGTTATAAAACCTGTGCCTTTCTTTTGGTTGAGTGAGCACTGGCAAGAAACTATGTTTAATGATTTAATTAATATTAGGGGCCCTTAAATATTGCGTAGTTGGTTCTGAAATTTTCATAATTTCATAAGATCCCAGCAAGGAAACTCTTGTAAACGAAACTTATTAGTTGAAGTTCTCAAGCATAGAAACAAAAAAGATTATTTTCCTCAGTGCAGAGAAATTTCGAAAATAGTTGCGATATTTTGAGACCATAATGGTAAACCAAAGACTGATATAACATTTATTGGGATGAATATTCCTAGCATAAGAAAATTTAAACTTTTTTCTTAGATTAACCTTATTAGATCTATTATCTAGAACATGTATAGGATTAGGGTTAAACCTCACACATAAGGAATAGGTTTGGTTATCAATTGAGAGAAGCTCCACATGCACAATGTATGGGTTGCACATCCACCTCTAGGCCTGCATTCTCCAAGCATGCCTTTGCACCAATGGCTCCTCCGATGAGTCAAGCAATACCTCCATGCTATTACGGCTCCAAAAAGGTTTTTGGTTATGCCACCAGTCTCCACAAACTGATGCACACAAAAGGATCACCAGGTTTATCTTGTCTAGACTTCCAAAGTGAGCTCCTCGCCGATTTCCTTTAAGAAAGTATCTTCACAAGGAGAAGATGAAGAGAGCAAAGTGTGGCCTCAATTTGGCGGATAAGGTTGCTAACTTTACCCTTCTTCATGCCTTTTTATTTGTAATGGAATGGAGGAAGGGACTGCAACTGTCCCTTCCTTATAGGAGACATGCTAGTTGTAGGGATAAGGAAAGTATCCAGTGGCTTGATTCTGGTTCTAGGCACTTTATGGGCTTATGCAGCACATGTAGCTCATACAATCACGTGGGTACCTCGAATTCATGTATTGGGTAAATACATGGTCGTTAGGTGATTAACAATGGTTCAATGTAATATACCAACAATAATTATAATTATAATAAAAATGGTTCAGCATATGCATGGGTTCATTGTATGGCACGAAGCAATGCATTACATTTAATAGGCAGTCTCATAGACCTCCACATAAGGCTTGTGAACCCTTATTTTGAGCCATGAATAAATTTACAGAAAATTTCAGCGAAGCTTATGTATTTCTCTAGGACTGTGGTGCAACCCATCCTAGGTGCAATGCCCAGAGACCTACAGGTGTGGTGCTAGTAGCTTCTATACCTTACCTACTTACAATTTGCAGCAATCAAAGGCCAAAATTCCTGTCCTACATCATGAGAGAGAGAGAGAGAGAGAGAGAGAACTTAAAAGACAATATTGTTCTTTTACAAAATGGTGCTCAGAGCAATTAAAAATTATTTCTTAGTCATAGTGCAGATACAATATTGTGCCTGTGCTGTTCTTCAGGATTAATGTAGGGGTTTTTATATCTCTTATCGTTATGGCTTTGAACAGTTTGAAAGTGTCACGTAAGCTTAATTCTGAACTAAACCATCTTGTACATCCAACTAGTTCACAATGAAGTGGTTTTTCAATCGTCTATTTCTTTCTCACATGGATTAATTATTTAAATTCTTTTATTTTTGTAGCATTATGAACCTTTTTGGTGTTCTCAAATATAAGAAAATGGGGGAGGATATTCTTCGTAATTCTGGTCTATCATTTACAATAATCAGGTTTGTGTAAATTGGTTATGTAACTTTTTTTATTACTGAGAAACCAAAAAAATATCATAGTAATTATGGCAGGCTTCCGCTTAGAGAAAAGCAGCTTTATATCCCTAAAATTGTTGCTTATATCGTATTTATACTTTCTGCTTTGCAGACCTGGTAGATTGACAGATGGACCTTACACATCATATGATCTTAATACATTACTGAAAGCTACAGCTGGCCAACGCCGTGCAGTCCTAATAGGTCAAGGTACACTATCAATTTTCAACGAGCATTGCATAGATAGATTGCAGGTTCAGTTCTTAAGGCTCAATTATAGGTCCTATGGTCTTATACCAAAAATTTAGTCTTAGCACTGCAAAATCTTAAGACAAACGGATGAAGGCTGCTCTGTAAATTGAGCTAATGGAACTAAATCACTAGCTAACGATCACTACCTTAACATGGCCAACTGGTACAAAAGCTGCTTTGGCTGGAAAGAAAATTGCTAACATTGTTTTAGCATGAACCACGAAGAGAGTGGGAGGAGGAGGGGAAGGGTTGAATGTTGGAAACTGCTATTTTAAAACATTAGAGTAGGGACGCTGGGCAATTATGAGTAGTATTACTTTGTTTGCTTATTTCATCAAATGTTACCTTTAGGGGGTTTATACCACTACTGACTTGCTATTCAAAACAGTTTATTCAGTTATTGGTGTCTTTAATGTCGAAATAAGAAAAGGGAATACAAGGTTCCATGATACTTTAGGATGGGCGTTGTTCATAAGTTTTCATATACCTTCACATGAATGTTGCTGCTGTTTAGATTTGTTTGTCCCAGGCTCTCTGAAACTTAATATAATCGATGCTCCCTTACTAGGTGAACCTGGTTCTGAGAACATTGCTCAAAAGCTAGTAACTAATTTCGCATCAAGCTGCACATTGAACCTTAAATTTGTGGGAAGGCTTAATTTAGTTGAGTTGAATATATGGAGATTTAAATAAATAATTGTTGAATGAATTTTCCACAAGATACCAATATATTAGATTTTCCTGTCATGCATGCAAATTCTTCTGGTTTAGGCAGGGATCATCTTGTCTGTGTACATGATTTTGGGATGTGGCGTTAACTAAATTCCTTCCTATCTTATGTCTTTATGTTAATGGGTTTAATCATTTATGGGATCCAGGAGATAAACTAGTTGGAGAGGTTAGCAGACTCGTTGTTGCTGAAGCTTGCATACAGGCATTGGACATAGAATGTACTGAAGGAAAAACTTTTGAAGTTAACTCAGTTGAGGTAATTTTCCGGATATGATTGCAGTCTTGCAGAATATAGAGGGGTATACGTACAATGTATGTCTGGCCTTGCTTTTCAACGTCCCTTGGCATTTGAACTCAGAAGTCAGTCCTTACTTATATTGATGTTTGGGAATGAACTTGAATTTATAGAGATGAAGGGAAGTTAGACAATTTGCTTGCTTGCCTTTATTATTTCCTCTCTTTCCTTTTCTCCTCGGTTTAGAGAAGTACACTGCTTTTGACCCCTTACCATTTGGAACACATTTGATATCGTTGCATAGTTCATTGGAGACCTAGGGGCATGTGATTGAAAACAAGGAGGCCAGTGTTTATGTTAGACCCTTGTATGAATTAATTCCAATTAACCCTACCATATTCTGATGCTTTGAAGTTCTTTCCAGTAGTAAAATCTAGTACTGTGCAGGGAGAAGGTCCAGGAAGCGATCAGCAAAAGTGGAGGGAATTATTCAAAGCTGCCCAAGCTCAATAACTGTACTCTGCTTCTAATTCATGCATGTATACTATGAATTGCTTGAAAACAAGAAATATAAGCAATGATCTGTCTGTCTATATATTGTAAATAATCACTACGTAATATTTCAATTTAGATCTGTAAATTTTGTCCAATGTCCTTCACTTTTTTTTACAGTTATGAATGCTCATTTCAACCTGTAAAAGCGATCACATTTCCCAAATGTTGCACATTGAAAAGTAGTATATCTTGTGGCTTTTATCTGAGTTCTTTGGTACCATTTCTTTGCAAGTTTTTGTTTTTGGCTTCGCCTTCAAGGCACAGTTCAGTTATTCTTATATGAATGACAGAATATGATTGAACTGCACAAAGTAAAACTGGCCCAACCTTGTCACTAAAATAATTGAACTGCACAACACAGAGTCCAATTAGCGTTTTCTGTTTTAGCAAAAGTAATTACTATATACAACATCTGGATTCCAAAAGAAGAGAGGAAAAACATCCACATAGGGAAAACAAGTGCAACAGATTGGAACACAAAACTGCAATCTAATTTTCAAAACTGTTACTAATAAATTCTCCTTTCCTATCCCAAGGACGACTTTCAAAAGACTTTCCAATTATACTGCGACTCTGATTTATAGTCCCGTCCTCGCAGCAGTACTCAGGAAAGTAATCCAGGAAGCTTTTGCTTCCTAGTTCATCAATTCCATTAAAGAGGAAGTTCACCAGCAAGTCCTAGAGATTATTTTAAGTCAGAAACTGCACTCATGTAACAAAATCAAACTCATCAATGTCCAATACCTTTGCTTGTGTCTCCCCAATCAACTTTTTTAGTAGTCCATGCCCAGGATCCTAATGTCACATGTTGTCTCAACAAAATAAGTCACAAAAACAGATAATAGGGGATTAAGCTGTAAAAGTCAAAGGCAATCAAGAGAGCCACCATAACTATCATTTGATATCCAAAAATTTCTATTATAATTTAACTTATTAGGTAGAATGTGTATATATATATATATTTTTTTTTTTTTTTTTTTAATTTTTTTTTTGTTGGTACAACTTGTTTGGTATAATTGAAAATACTGAATTTCCATTATGAATTCAACAACAGTTCTGTTCTGAAGGCCCTATAAGTGAGACTGAACAGCTTTCAGAACAAAATGCACTGGTCTATTATTTTATTCTTCATACTCTTATGATACTTTCAGTGATGCATCTAAACATTCGAAGAAAATAATTGCTTTCCTTTTCTTTTTTCTTTTAACTTAAAACACTGAATTTTTAGATTTGAGAGTGAGTAAACCAAAGACATGAACTAGGACTTCCCAAAAAATCCGTTCCAAGGTCCTAATATGAATCACAAGGAATCCATACATAAGAAAGGATGCATGTAACAATAAACCTGGGAAAGAGCATTAATCACCTTCTCTGCTCTCCATGTTAGATATCTATGTTGTGCTTCACGGTTACACATAATTTTAGAGGCATTTGTCTCCACTACTGCTTGGTCCATCAGCTCAAGCCATGCCTGCAGGAGCAAGAGGAAGTTCTAACACATGACAACTTGGAATTCTACAGTTTAATTGATATAGGAAGTACCATATAAATGTTGATATTCAATTCCACTTAGCAGCATAGAAAATATCATAAACTAAAATTTTGGGACATAAAAGCCATCAAACTTATACCTTGTAATAATCCATGAATGCAGAATATAAAACATCATATTTGTAGGAGCTTGACGTAAATCTTGTCCATATCACAATTGGTGAAAAAAATTTTAAAGACTCACTAGTAAGCTTTCCTCCCCAGGGTAAAAGCTGCATGAAATCTGTGTTCAGTCACGATGCCATATCTTTTAGAAAGGATTTGGAAATAACCACAGGATCAGCATTTACATTATATGTTCTAGTTCAAATCATTCTATTTACCTCAGCATATTTAAGGCCAAGAGGTATTAGGCCTTTATAGTATTTTTCTTTGTAATCTCTTTGACTGATGACATCATGCAAGGGATTGAGGTCCCTATAAATGATCAATTACGGGTAAGCTCCAAATTTAAAGTATTCAATATTTATACATGATACCAAAACGGCTTCAGAGAGAAAAATATAGTTATGATGTACTAAAATTATCAATTTGAGAAGATAAACATACTATAAGTGTCATTCGGCATCAAAAGAGAGTAAATGGTGGAGTTTCTAGATCCACCACGCCCAACATGAACAAAATAAGACAAACAATTTATCAATGTATCACAACAGAAAGTTAGACTTCTTTTCTATAAATAGATGTACTAAAGTTGAGCTAATTCATAGCAATAATATGTATATGGTTAGCCAGATGTTGCAAAAGCATGAATAGTAAAGTATAACATCATGTCAGCATTACCTACTCATGTACAATGGGAATTACTTTTCATTTTTCTATTGAGTTTTACTACATATTTTTAGAACAGTAACTTGGTTGGGATATTTCTCGGTTGAGGGAAGACAACACTATCAGTAATGATGTTTAAGATTAACGTAATGATATTGTAATAAAAGAATCGTAGTCCTATGATTACTTTTAAACAATTAATAAATAAGAGCTTACAGAACAACTATGTTCGTATTTGCACTGCTGAAGAAGTTGGCACAAAATATGGGCATATCAAATTCTGGTTGTGGGAAGACAGCAAAATCCAAAACCTGCACATGATTTATGATACAACAGTTATTGGCAGTGCAAAGTGTGAATTGTGTTATAGATCATAACAAAATATACAATATATGCACATGCTTTGAGGAAGGCCTGTCAATCGAGGTTTCCAAACCTAATCTCATCAAGCCTACAGATTCTCAGGCCATGACCAAGATCTTACTAATTCTCAGATTATCTCCTAGCAGCTTCAGCTTTTAAATTCATTTGCTTTTTTCTTCTTTGGTCTGATATATTCATTGGTTATTATCAATTATTATAGTATTAGAGCAAAATATCATGTTATCAATTATTCATTGGTTACTTGTAATTCATGACCCATGTAATGTGTATGTTGAAACTTGAAATCGATAATTTCACCATCTCCTAACTAGTTATCAGTTGGAAAAAATAACTAAACCTTCAGGAGACATACTTTCTACTAGCCTAACTTCCAATGTTTTCTCTTATTGTTTTTGTGATATCAGATATTTGAGCAAAGATTATGGGGATACCAATTGAAATTACATTTATATTGTTTTTTTTTCCCTACTAGAATAGTAATATGTGAACTGTTACTTACAGGTAAAACAAAAATAAATAAAAGGAAAAATAATCACATGAAAAATCTGGACCTTTGAGACAGAATTTCAATAACAATAAGGCTTCAACTCAGTTTATGGTTCACTTTCTAATTCTAATTGCTAAACAAAATCACGTGATACTCTAGTACCTTCACAGCGCCAAGAGTGAGAAATATTCTCGCATGACAAGGTAAATTTAATGCTGAAACTAGTCAGTAACCAAATTACCGTAGATAAAAACCAATCAGCCTCTTGTCAAGAAAATGAGTATGAATGGGCCTACAACACATTGCACACACAACAATTTTGAAGAATATATGTATACTATAGATGATTTCCAACTGATCTGTAAGAGATTTCATCCATCAATTTAACAAGCAACCCCCAAATGAACTATCTTTATTTTAATATGCAGGTGACATACATTTTGAAAATATAACAATGGTGGAGTACTAGGTAGTTGACATCATTGCACCAGTATTATAGCAATAACAAATAAAACAAAACAAAATTATTAAATCAAATGGAGCCACTGTGAGCTCTTCTATAGCTCACAATATAGAGTAAACAAAGTGACATATTACAGCATGATACCTGCATTGTTTGACTCTCAATGCAAAGGCTACGTAGAAGCCTAACTTTAGTAGCTTCGAATGACAACATTTCAATCTCTGATTTCCCATCCATTGAGATCCTAGAATTATATCTTTCCTGATGACACACAATGGAATGCTAGTCATGAATAGCAGAAATAATAAACATTATGACTGGTAATAATCATTGGTGAAATATTCATAATAATATACTATCACAGCATCGAAGAGTTCTCAAAAATGAAAAAGTTAAATAGTTCAAGAAATGGCCAACATGAAATTGCAAACCTTTTGAAAGCTAATCTAGTCCAAATAATGCATAAGAAAAAGCTGAATAAGTTCAATACAATTGAATTCTATTCTTGGTGAATTGCATCTACAATCAATGTTCCATCAGCTAACATGTCAATGTCATGATCAGAGGATACAATTCTATTTTTACAGGATTTGGATAACCGAATACTACGGTGCTTTCAGCCAACTATGTTCACACTGTGAAAGATAGAGAAGTGTACCAAGAAAGCGCACGCTTAAGCATAATTTTTTTTATTATGAAACAGAACTTATTAATAAAAACAATAAAACACAGTACAAATACTCGGTGATTTTTGGAAATGTTGAGAAAAAAATCAACCACCAATCAGGACGAGCCACATAGAGCCAAAATAGTCCTCTAGTTCAACTAAAGGACTGAATGACCTGACCACCTACCCAAGCACCCTAGACAATGCCTCTCACCTTGGGTGTCGCCAAAAGGAAAAGATGGTAGCTTGACCTGAGGTCCATCTTGATTTGAGCACTCGCAATGCTCACATCTTAGGTCCCAATACTAGCTCAACCTGAGTACTCAGGCCTAGCACTAGCTGTATGCCTGAGGTCCCAAGCCCCTTCTGGCCCTTCAATCATAGATCAGACTCAAAGAAGAGATCCCAGAAACCTCAGAAAGGATCATCAGTTATGTGACTTGACACCCAATGGAAGGACTGAAAGCAGCTTCCAAACCAGACGCGCAAATTTGGAGATTGTAGTTTGAAAGATTTGAACTCAACATCTTCCGACCACAAAAGCTATGTTGCTTTGCCACTACTTCTAAAAACTTAAGCTATTAGAATGGGGGCCAAGAGATATTTTATATTCTAATACCAAGTATTCCTTTTCTCCCATATATGGTGAACAATCCGGTTAAATTAAGCACTTGTATTGGTGATGTATAACGATAATGATTATAAGGAATGACTTGGCACTCCACACCATTGGCAATCAGCAGCAGCCAACATAGTAAGCTCAGTTGAAATATGGGAGGAAGCTGCTCGATTAAGTTCATTTATGACTTCCAAGCAAAGTCTGAAGTGTTTAGTAGTATTTTTCATATATTAGTTTCCTATTAGTGCATTACTGATCTTCATACCATAAGTTCCCTATCTGCTTCTTCTCACGGATTAAGTCATCAGTTAATAGGAACAACACCCACGAAATAATTTGATTATTGTACCAGAAAAGCATCAATTTATCTTTACATGCACAAATTAACGCATACAAATAGAAAAGAACAAGACCGAATAATTTTTCAGATGGCGATCCAGCAGCAAACATCTTGTATTTTCAACAAACAGCTGAGCAGCAAAACCAGCATTTAGTAACTTGGAAATTTAAAAAAAAAGATTTACTCATCCAAGTTTTTCAGTACCAAAAGGAACAATTCAAATCAAACCAATCTAAGAAGAAGAACCCATATCAGTTTTAGGAGAGTACATACCTGCAAGGGAGAAGGTGCCAAATGGGTGTGGCGTTTGGTTTCATCCAAAGCAAAGTTAATGAATTTTTTGTAAGAAATTGCAGAGAGTTGGACAATGGGCATCTGCTGCTTCCTACTGCTACTGCAAATGCTACTAAATAATGCAGTGCTGATTAATGGTAAAGGTCTTTTGGGTATGCAAAAGCTTAAAGAAGAAGAACATTCCATTGAAGAGAAAGAAGAACTTGCACTGAAGCATCCACCAATAGCAACACAATAAACCCCTCCTTGGGGGGTTTTAAGTCTTCCTATTCCCTTCTTTTTCTTTAAAGTTTTTTATTTATTTTTTGTGCTGCTAAAGATAGTGAGGTTGTTTCTCAATCTCTGCTCGGTTCAACTTTATCCAGTTACCGCTATAGCACTGCTCAATGCGTTAGAGCCATGAGAGCAGAAAATCTACAGAGAGACCCACCATGTATGTTGTGTCCCTTTCAATAATTAGGCCTACGTTTGCCTCATTCGAACCGTACATAACAAAACAAATAATAGGAAAAGCATTGAAACGCAAAAACGAACCGTGCCTTTTATTTCAACAAATTGTTATTTTTTGAAGTCTTTATTTATAGATCATACTTGTAAAAATGTTATTTGAACACTTTTTTTTTATCAAAATTATTTGAACACGATTAATTGACCACATTAGCTCACCACGTGATGTGGCAACTTATGCAATAATGACAAGTTAATTAATAAAATTTGCTTATTGGAATTTAATTTTTCTAATGGTACTAATAAAATAAATAAATAAAATTAGATATTAACCCAAAACTTCAAACATTCATTGGGGAAAACCTATGGGGTTTTTAAGATCAATTTGAGCCATTTTGGGGTTTATATAAAAATTTGAATTAATGGTCGTGATGATGTGTTAGATGATTGTTTGAGCTAGATAGGTTGATTTTTCTCAATGCCCATTATACCCCATTAATATCCATTTGTTATATGTTTTACCAAAAGAAACATTTTCTCCATTCATCTATATATATAAAGCAAAAGGTAGAGAATGGTGAAACATTCAAAATATCAGAAAATGTCATTGATTAATGCAAACATTAAGAATTGAAATTATTTAAAAGACGATAATATGGTAAATTCACACTTTTTCATACTTTAAAAATAATAATAATAATAAGATAATGGATCCTATTTTTATAGAACACAACTACCCATCATTTTTTTAAATTCTAAAATAAATTTAAATTTTTTTATAAAAAAGTATCTCACAGGTGGAAGCGTGTGCGAAGAGGCTAAGTATATAATTATTTACAAAACAACCATTTGTCAACCCTTAATTCTAGTATTATTTAATAAAAATGAGAAAAAACTAAATTTAGGTCAATATTTATTAGTTTAACATTTTTAATAAGAGTAATGTTACACTTACTATATTTTTATTCCACATTTCTATACCACATGATGTGACATGTCTATATATATTAAATCAATGAAATGTATTTTAATAAAGAAAATTTAATTAACTGTTTTTTTAAGTGCTAATAAATCATAAGAAGAAAAGAAAATATTAAATCATTTTAATTAATGTGGTTGTTCACCTCATCTGCCACATGAGGTTATATGAGAATGTAATATACAAATATAGTAAGAGCAACTCCAGCGAGAAACCCAAGCCAAAAAGCCAGTTCCAGCTGGCCACTTTTGCCCGAGCTAGAGGTGGGACCCACAAAGACGGGCTAGCCTGAGGGTAGCGCGAGCCTAAGCTCAAGCCCAAGAGGGGAGCTGACGTCAGTGCGCAGTTCAAATTTTTTTTACTATTGGCGTGTGAAAATTTGAACTCGTGTGCATTGACGTCAACCCTACACTCCGCCAATGGCTAGAAGACAGGTGTGGTCGTCTAGGGGCTCCGATCTCTTTCTCTCATGGCTGGCCTTTTTTTGGCTATAAAATTATGAAAAAAAAATTCAAATTTTTTTTAAAAAAATACCCAAAAATTCTGGAATTTTTTTCTATAAATACCTACCAATACTTTTCACTTTTAACACCAAATCCTCATACATTTTCTTCTACTTCTACTATTATTCACTTTCTACTCAATATTTTTTTCACTTTCAAGTTTTGTGTGAGTGTTGGGTCCATTTTTTGCAGAATTATTTTACGCATCAGTATATTTAGATGATAGATGCTAAGTATAATCAACGGCATCAGTAGGAAAAACTAAAGTTTGTGCTGATACCTTTATACACTTTTAGTCTTAGTATTATAAAACTAATGCCTAATATACTAACAACATCAATTTTTCACTTCACCGATGCCTATGTAGTGTTGCGGAAAGTGAAATTTGGCATAATGCAATATATTTAATATTTAATAATTATTTTAAATACACGTGTCAGCTTATTACTTGTTAGAATAGTTGGTTCTAAGAGTTTAGAATGTAACCAGTTGCAGTGAATCAATAATCTTTTCCCTTCCTATAGTATCATCGATTTGAAAATCCTAGCCATCCCCAAACTAAAAATCTAAAACCTCAGACCTCTCCTTCTCACAAATCCATCTAAACCTTATCCACCATCGATTGAAACCTCTGCAACTTCTCATCTCTCTCAATCAAAACCTCTCATCTCTCGATTGAATCCTCTGAAAAACCTCTCATCCCTCAAAAATCAAATCCCTCAACTCTCTGAAACTTTTCATCTCCATCATCGTTGTCTCTTCTTCTCCGTCACTAGGTAAGTATTGAATAGGGTTTCAATTTGGAGTTTCGGCTAGATTAGGGTTTCAATTTGGGGGTTTTACTAATTTGAGGGTTCTGATTTGAGTTTCAATTAGAGGGTTCTTGATTGGGTTTTCTGTGAATTTGGGGATTTGGATTTGAGTTTCGATGAGGGTTTCAACTAAATTAGGGTCTCTGCCACATTAATTTGAGGGTTGAAATAGGGTTTGAAATTAGGGTTTTTGGTTTTTGAATTTCATGTTAATGGGGGCTTTTTTGTTTTTGGACAAAATTGAGCAAGTTGAGCTAGGGTTTTGCTTTGCTGGAGCTGTTGGTACTACTATTGAGGTATAATTGAACTTTAATTTTGTAATTAAATATATATGTTGATTATCTATTAGGATTGATTGAGTTAAAATGATGTGCTTTTTACTTGATTAAATTGTTGCTGTTTTAATTAAAAATGTTTAGTCTGATGGTTGGTTAGGATTTTTTTATTTATTTTTAAGATACATGTTTAAATAGTTGTTGTTTTATGAAAAAGTTTAGTATGATGGTTGGTTAGGATTTTTTTGAATGATATATGTTTAGTTGGCTGATTGGTTAGGTTATTTAGTTGCTTTTTTTGTGTGTGTTTGTTTCAGGAAAAATAGATGGAGAATGCCTCTTGTAGTACACCTACCATTCAACCCTAATCACAACCCCAACCCCAAACACAACCTCCTCAACCCCAAATAGAAGGTCAAACATAAATTAATTCTACTGTAGTGGGAAGGAAAAGGAAACCCCCCAAATATGTTGGGTGGTTACACTGCAATAAGGTGAAGAAGAAGGATGAAACCTGGGTAGATAAGGTAGTTAGGGTATGCAACTATCGCAAGCTAGAGATGCCGACTAGTGCTAAGAGAAATGGGACAACTAGTTTGAAAACCCACCTAGAGAAGAGATGCAAGCAATCTCTTTTTTATAAAACTCATATATTGCAAGAACTTGTGCAACAAAGAAAAGCCAAATAACTTGTGAAGATATCCAATGAGGTGGATAAGTATTTGACCGATCCATTTGTAAACCCTTTGAATAAACACTTCAAACTCTTGGATTGGTGGAAAGGCAATAAATCAAGATATCTAATCCTTGCAAAGATTGCCAAGGATATCTTTGCAATCACATATTCAACCGTTGCTAGTGAGAATGCTTTTAACTTAGAAAAGCGGATTGTGGATCATTTTAGAAGTTCATTAACTCTTAAAATTGTAGAGACATTAGTATGTTCAAGTGATTGGCTTAGGGCGGAGGAATTTGCTTCTACTACGAACCAATAGAAGATGAGCTTGCATTTTATATAGAGCTTGAACAAATTGAAGCAAGTAAATGTTAATTTATTTGTATTTTTAGGTACTTTATTTGTTCAAAAATTAAATTAATGAGTTTGTATACTTGACTTGTATTTGTAGATGCTATGGGAATCGAAACTACTCAAGCTTCTATTTCTACATCACAAGCACAACATCCAAGTCATCCTCCACTTCCTTCACCATCTTGGAGTTGAAGATTAGATAAAACAACCATCTTGTGGTTGGTTGGTTTGCAAAGCAAACTTATTTTAGATTCTAATTGAATTAACTTAAGTTTGTATTTTGTTTTCATTTGGGTTGTAATGATAATTAATTTGGTCTTCAATTTCTGTTTAGTTGGGTTATAACTTTAATTAACTTTTCATTGCATTAATGACTAGTTTATGATGGATTGGATATGTGATGAGCTTTGCTTGTAATATTAATATGTGTTAAACAGGTCAAAAACTTGCCTAAATTACTCATAAACTGCCCTAAAAATTAGGCTTCTAAATTGCCTAGAAATTGGCATAAAATTAGGCTTCAAATTTTCGCTCAAACTAGGCTAAAAAAATATCCATGACTGGCCCAAAAAGTTCCCAAAAAATTGGGCTAAAAGCCCAAATACTCTCATCAACAACTGGCCCATTATCGAACCGAATCGATCATCGTAATCGGTGATATCGAAAGTCGGTAAATTGACACTGTTGGCGGCGACGACAGTCATGATTTTCCCATTACTGTTCAGAGTGGTTCGGCTACCAGTTTGACCAGATTGGTTCGATGACCAAACCGAACCCAACACTAATCTCAAGTCTCAATTAAGCAATGTTATAATCATATTTACTCCTTGTGGCTACAATAGATGTTTCGATTTTTGTGTTGAAATATGATTATTATCACTAGTGGAATGTAATAGATATGTGTGGTTGTTTAATACTTCAGATGTAAACGTTTTCTATTTGATTATGAATAAACTACAACCGTTTCAAAAAGAAAGAAAAAAAGTTACAATGAATTGAGTATTTAGATTGTCTACTTCCTAATAGAGAATTAAAAAACTGTTATTTTTCTTTAAAATAAGGAGTTCTCAAATCCATTTTATAAGATTCAAAAAGTTGTTTGGTATGCAACTTGAAAACTATTTTTGAATCTTTAAAATTTGAAAACTTGTTTAGTTGAATTCTCAAAAACAATTTCATTTTTCATTTTTTACAATTAAGATATTTTAATAAACATTATCAAAATTATACTAAATATACTATTTTAACATCCATATTTTAATACCATACATATATGATCGATAAGCTCAATTAGTCTTCAAGTCTTAAAAAATACATATTAAATTAAACATTATAGAGTAAATAAATTCTAAGACTAATGATTCCAAATATAATTCATTCACATTGCTCCTGTTATGTGATTTCTAGCATCACTCATTTCATAAGCATTGTCCTTAAGCAAATGGATGTGTTCTTGATTCACTTCAAAGCTTTCTTCATCTACCACTTGAAAATCATTTACTTGATAACAGGACTCGACCCAAATTCCATTTTGGAATCTATGTCGAACCCTGTGTGTGACCAGCATCTGGCAGGTATTGGACCAGTTGTCCAAAATACCCCTTATTGAGTTTGACTTCTACTAGAAAACCGGCAGAGGACCCCCTGAAAAACGAACATTTACCAAATTAATTTCACTTGTAAAAATCACAGTTTAATATTTCCCGACTTCAGTATGCACAATGCTAACACAAACAATTTACTAGATGGCCTCCAACCTCAAATTCAACCTTACCAGGGCAATATCAACTTAATCTACAAATTTGTTTCTTACTTTACAAATAGCTACAAATTCCAAACAATAACTCAACTATTTATTTTGCGGCTGTACTAAGGTTAGCCTAGGTTACCTATGTACCCTTACCGGGGGATCAAGCCACACGTAGTTCTTTCAACACGAAAGCAAATTTCAACCCACATGTAAGCACGTGAATCAAATATTCCTTCACACTTTCCCAAAACCCAAAAGCTTCAAATTCTAATCAATCCGTTGAAACTCAAGCAAATGTATTGATTCAGAACAATCTTCCACTCATCACATATGTGCATATACAAATATATATATATATAATAACTCATTACAGATAAGTAGGAAAACGAAAAAATTATTAAAATAACATTCGCCACGTGAAATTTTAATATAACTATCAACGGTTTGAATAAAACATGCTTCCATCTTCACATGTAAAAACAAACTCATCACTTAAGAAAATAGTTGTGAATTGTATAAAATCCTTAGAACTTAGAAAACCCTCAATCCTTGTCTCATACATTGGAAAACATGTATTAGAACTTTTAACAATAAGTACCAAGATAAAATCATCAATTTTAGTTTAAAATATCTCAAAATTCAAATACTATCCACCTAAGCATACCCCATTCATAATCCGTCAATTTCAAGCACCATGTATGTTACAACCTCGCAGAACTCGGGGGAAGTATGGTTAGCCCGTGAACACATATCCAAGCAGAACTCGAGGTACACGTAGTCAGCCTAAGAACGCATATCCTCGCAGAATTCGGGGGACACGTAATCAACCCGAGAACACATATCCTCGCACCTCACGATTCAGACGTCCCCCAGACTCGTGGGGCATTATCATAAATGACTAGGCTGTTCCAAAAGCAACTAGGGCGGTACTCTTGTGGTGGTTTGAAAACTATTTTCTGAAACTTATCATAAAATTCCTCTTATTCCACAAATCCACTTCCCAAATCTTTTCTCAATCTCAACTTTCCAAAATAAGTTCTTAAATAGATAACCAAAAATCCCTTCTTAAAACGAGAGCAATTCCAACATTTCTTAACTGAATTTGTCCATGCATAATTTATCACAACTATTCTCAACTATATTTAAATATATACCACATACTATTGAATAAACTAGTATCCATAATTCATCGATTTCAAGCCACCGAGCATATATTCACATATAGACATATAATTAGGCATTTAATCCTTAATCAAGCCATAACCAGGTTAACCACGCCATTCCCAATTCCACACAATTAAACATAATATAATATGCTCAGAAAGTAAAAGCGATTGCAGTAATTCATAAACATTTAATAAAACTCTTAAAGCATAATACCATTTTAAAACAATCTTCCAATTACAGTTACAACTACTAAATGACCTCAACTGAGTCGACATAGCCCACAATCTAAGTCAATTGGGCTCATAGTGCCCACAACCTCAATTTGTTAAATGACAACTCTTATTGGTCCAGAACCAAAATTAAACACATCCTAGAAGTCTCGTCATAATTCAACGATCTGTTTGACCCCAATTGCAGAATTTGACCAATTGGGGCATTGGGGTCCACATCCTCCGATTTCTGATCTGAATGTTCCTATAAGTCTAACAAGGTCTACTTAACAAGTCCCGAGAGTTTGGTCTCAATCGAGAGGTCGGATCACTCCCGATCGGACGGTCATCGTTTTACATAAACTTTAAATCATTGATTCGGAGTATCCGGGACTCCGATTCGTGATCCGTGAGTTCCTACACGATCCTAAAGGTACCTAAATCAACATACTTGGAAATGGAGCTGATCTAACAGTCCGAACATATCGAACCCAAATATCGCCTAATATGCGTAAATCCGTTCGACTGTCATACGATAACCAAATACGAATCTGAGCATACCGTTGTGCATGGGACGACATGGGGAACATCTTAAAACTCAAAGAATTGCCACCCAGACGCTCAAGTGCTGCCACCCAACACCGGCACCACGTGGGTGTCTTGAGAAAATTCTGACGACCCAAAATTTTTCGAAACACCTTACAAAACCTATACCAAAGATTTAGACTAACAAGATTCAAACCAAAAAGTGGCCGAAAATGGGTGAAAAATGGCCAAAATCATTGGCCCAATATGGGTATTTAAATCAATCTCCAAAACTCCAAAATTAACCCAAACTAACTACATAAGCAGGCAAATCATGATGAAGGGATGAATTTCCATACCTCACTTAACGGATTTGGCCATCGGAATCGCCGGAAAACACCCAGAAACTGCCGAAAAAAGAGACAAAGACACTGAGCTATTTTTCATTAAATTGTAATTTCACAATTACAAAAATTGAACAAAACGATTAAATTGGGTCAGGGGTGTTACACTTGATGTTGATGAAATATGATGTCATTTCTCGATTGCATTCTAATGAAGTTGTGCACGATACAACAAGCAACAAGAATATATCTTTGTTTCATGATTGGATAATTTAGCATTAACTTCAAACTATGAAAGCGAGCCTTAAGCAATCCAAAACATCTTTCAATAACGTTACGTAGTGATGAATGCCTATAGTTGAATAATTCCATTGCCCATTTGGATGTCTCCTCTCCCACTATAATCACGCAAGTGATAGTGCTCTCCACGATATAGTGCGAGAAACACGTGCATATTTGCATAACCAGAATTAACAAGATAATATTTCCCAATTTAAGAATAGTTAATATAAGTATTTTACTCCATTTAAATATATTATAAAAAATATATATTGTAAGTCGGTATGTTTAAATAATTTCATACCTATTGCATCCATCAACACTCTTAAGCGATATATTCTCTTCTCTACTTAGTGCATCCATAAATACTATTGAGTCATTAGTTGTTCCTTCCCATCTCGTGTAAACATATGTGAACAACATTTCAAATGAACATGTACACATAATATTTTGTGTCACCTCAACTTTTCTGCCTCGATATGAAACTTGTTTTTATGTAGGAGCTCATGCACTGATATGTGTTCCATAAATCATACAAAGTGACAATTAAACCATGACATGTCAATACTTAACCATATAACAAGAAAAAAAAAGTAGTTAAGTTAATCACATTTACCTTAAACCACATGTGGTAACTAGGATTCCCCATGATTTTAGGAGGTGTCACATCCATATTTGGAGGTTAAATTATTTGAGTACCAACTCGACATATTGCTTTGAGAACTCTATTAAATTGTCTAAACATGGTTTCTTTATAATGTTGAAATTTCTTAGCAATCATCTTATTATGAGTTGTATGCCCAATAGTCTGCAAAAACATGCACACTAACTCCTCGACACAAATTGATCTATCATCTTATAAAAAATTCAAGTCCCTCAATGTCGAACACAAGTTCGTAAATACGTTCTTATCCATTCTAGCAAAATCAAATAACCTATTTGGATATCCATGCAAAAATTCTATCACAAATGTGTGACTTGAGAGTTGTGAAGTCATACATGGGTCTTTATGTAAACGCGAGTAATATTCATTTAATTTTATAATTAAAAGCAACTCTCCAAGTGAATCATCCAAATCAGATGATGAATCACTTTCTGAACTTGAATGAGATGATGAATCATTTACAGAACTTGAATGAGTGTTGTCAACTTCATTTGAATCCATCCTCTATAACAAAGACAAATATAACAAAGAATAAGAAAAACATGGTAAATAAAGATAACATTATAGGCTAAAGAAAAGACAGACAATAAATTTGTCCCTTAGAACATATCATTAATAACTCACAAATTAAAAAAAAATCACTATTCATCATAGACTATAGCTTTTAGGTGAATAATACTTGTCTCTTAAATGGTGAGGAGAAATTTCCTCACGACTGCTGACTTAACATAATTTTGTTAACTATTGGTGAAACTGATAAAACCACCACTTTCACAACATTAGCCACTTTAGCTATTTCACCACTTCATACCAATAAATGCATGTCGCACCAATAGTGAGTCAAGAGACAAGCATTATCCTTTTTACACAGTTGATTATTTTTTAAGTCTTAATAGTGATTAAAATCACAAAACAAAGGGAGCACTTAAGGCTACAGAATTCATTGTACGGAAATTTGATGAATCAAATCATGAGTGTAGAAATTCTGAGGAAAAAAAGAAAGTTCCTCATACCAAAATGGCCTCAATCTCCTCTTTGGACACCGGTGTTTGTTCGGGTTGAAGAGAAAGTATGAGAAGCATCACCAGCCAAAGATGTTGCTTGAATGCGAGATTCAAAACCTGTCATGTAAATGATCACAAGTGTTAAGAAAAAACACAAACTATGTGTAGACAAAGAAATTTTGGTGCAATAAATTCCATTGGACGAGAAAATAATTAGGGTTCGGTGGATTGAATTGTGGGCCTCATAATTCACCCATGCACATATGACTCATCAAAATCGGATTAGTTGTCAAAAAGTGACACGTGGCGACATCCGACGGAGTGCATCAAACAGTTCAAGATGAAGACAAAATTAAGGGAAAGAATCTTCTGTGATTGACTTTGATTTAAATCAAATGTTAATCAGGTCAATCAATTGAAGATAATCTAGTTAAATTGCCAGATTATGAGAATTGATTTAAATCAAATCAAAATCCCATAAAACAAGGTTTTAAATAGGGAAAGTTATTTAGGTCAAGCATTCTACAAGAGCCTATAAATAGGAGGCCTCAAGACGAAAGAAGGGGTTCAGAAAAACCTAGCATTTAGAAGAAGCAGAAAACTCCTTGCATTCTTCACCTACACTTTGGAAGAGCCACCAAGCACAACAAATACGTGTCGGTTCCTCCACCCTAGAAAATCCCAAACACCAAACAAGCCTTGTGCTACCCGTTTGATCAAGATCAAGTCTCTACGACCCTTGCATCAAACACAAATTTTCTTTATACACTTTGGAGATCGAATCAGAGGATTCAATACAGAGATTGTAACCCTAAATTTCATTAATACAAATATTATTTTGTACACGTGTTCTTGTCTCATTTGTCGCAGGAAATTCGTGTTTACACTATGACTCAAAAAGAATAACATAGTATTTAAACAAACGTGTAAGACTCAATGGAGAAGAACAAGTAAGAGACTTCAAACAATACTTGAAAATTTGGCTTACAATTAAGATGAAGATCAAACAATAGATTCATCATGCATGTCCAAGTTTGCTACATCGATAGACATGCAACACACACAATGTATGTATTTAATGTTCTCTTTATCATTATGCTACCAACCACTATTAGGTTCTTAGAATGCCAATTACGACTGCAAATTGAAACATGATTTCACCTTATCAGTAGTTTTCATTAATAGTCTGACAGTATGATAAAATAGCGTTATCCTACACACATATATAATGAAAATGGCCAAAATTTGAATGCATAATTACATAATTCTTCGAGTCTAAATATTACATGACTGAGCATGAGGCAATCAAAACAAGAAAACTCAAAAGACAGAATTTTTTTTCCAAAGAATATCAGGAGAAAAAATAATAATAAAAGGAGACCTCTTAAGCGATGAAGCCGTTGAAGCTAGTAAGCATGAGAAAAAGAGCATATCTACAATGTTTTCATACAAAGAGCATGGCTTTTAGTATGTATTTTTAAAATTTAGAAACACATGCATACTCATTGAACCTATTTTAAAGTCGACTCTAATCCAATCTCCCATTAATTACTAAATCATGAAGCTATAAACAAAGCCCCACTTTAAATTGCTATTTCCAAATAGATAAATAAAAAGAGTAGACAGTACTGTATCATGCAAGTTTATGATCCATTAATTCTAGTGAATTCAATTCAATTCCACTACCCCATGTTGAATTTTTGACTAAAATTTATTTTTTTTTTTTTTTTTTTTTTTTTTTTTTTTTTTTTATTCTATCATCGCATTAGCCTAGTAGAGAAAAGAAAATTTCCCTTCCCCTCAATGTTCTCAACAACCGAACATAGGAAATGAGTTAAAAGCAAAATTAAAATGAGAGACATACATGAAATTTACAATTTGATTAAGGACTCTTATTCTTTACAAATATTCCATTACAATTATCTTCCTCAACCGTCAACATCATCATCACGATCAATGTCAACAATAACATATTAAAATTACACAAACTATACAAATTTAGAGTTGGTTTAATTAAAAAAGAAGATGAACCTAGCCCAGATTTTTGGATACACTAGGGTCTCCCCTTTCAAACTAGAGTTGGTTTATTCAAGAATGCAAAATAGAGATTTCTTTGTCTTTGTACCTCTCAACCTTGAAAGCCCTTGATATCCAGAAGCATGGCGGTTCTATTTACTAGACAAAAAAAACTCATTATCAAATTTAAACAGAAACTCACATTAGCAACAACCCAACTATCCAAAAAAATTACAGAAAGGAATAGAAAAACCAAACTGGCCTTTGATATCAGAAGAATCCCCAACTTTAAAGGTTTGAACTAATGAGAGAGAGAGAGAGAGAGAGAGAGAGAGAGAGAGAGAGAGAGAGAGAGAGAGCTTCTGCCATGGAAGCTTGAAGCTTGAGCAAGCTCGAGGGAACCAACAGCGAAGTGAGCTGAGATCAAGCAAACCAGCAGTGAAGCAATACAAAAATTTAAGAAAAACTCATTTATTTTGTTTTCAATAATAGGGTTTTTAACAATGGACCTACCAAATGAGTGTTTTAGACTTTGAACTTAAAATCTATTTTTGAGTTTATAAATTGGGACTCAAATCAAATACCAAACAATCCTAAACATCTCTAAATTTTTGGTTGATGGCAATGTAATATGTCTCTTTGTAATTATAATCACTTGAATACATTCCATTCATTTTGTCCTATAGGACCAAACAAAACTTGAAAGTCATATAGAAATGCCAAAATTTAGACATTAGCTTTTAGAAATTTTTACACTTTAGCCCTTCAACTTCTACAATATATATATGAATCCAAATTAGTTGAGGAGTTATTAGTCAATCGTCACTCTTCTCTTATGAAAACGCATGAGTGTTTGAATAACAGATCCTGAATCAATTTCAAATTTGTCAAAAATCTAAGAAAAATTGTGGGATTTGAGAATGAATAGAAAGCTAAGAAGGAGCTGCGAACCTCCGCCAACTCAATATAACCCCCGCCGTCTAATTCGTCGCCCACAAAAAACAAAAAGAATCCCCTGAACAGTGTGTGCCACGTGGGCTAACTCCATTGGTCCGTCATTAACACAATAAAACCTACAAATGGGCCAGGTTAAAAATGAAAAACCAACACATGGTTTAGAGAGAGAAAGGCTCTATAAACACGTTTCTCCAACGAAAAAACAAAATTCGCATATCCTTCTAATTTTTCATTTTATTTTTACCCCAATTTGATAATATCCCTCTCTCATAAACTTTCTCCCTCTAAAAAAACACTCACCACCACCACAACCGCCGTCGCCGTCGACGATAACCCGAAACAACGCCGTCTTCTGAAATCGGATACGCCATCTCCCGGCGCATCTTAGCCGCCGCCATCGCCGCATATCCCCACCACCGCGTACGACCCTTAACCCGACCCGGAAAACCGAAACGATAAACCGGTTCCTTGGCCCGGCGGTCATTTTCCGGCGAGGCCACGTGGGAAAAGGTGCGCACGATTATTAACCTGCGCGCACCCTCTATTTCTCTCCCTACCTGTATTGACCTTGTTTAGTAGGGGCTCTTACAGAGGTGGGTCTCTCTCTCTCTCTCCCCCTCTCTGTGTCAGCTCTCTAAATCATCAGCTTCTCTGTTTGGATTTGCTCCTTTCGATGTAAATTGTTTTGAAATTAGGGTTTCCGGGCATGGATTTAGGTTTGCTTTCTGTTTTAGGGTTTGTTTTGGAAGTTTGAAGGGGCTTTGGCGGTTGATTCTGTTCAAGTTTTCAAATTCGCTCTTTGATCTATTGATTACTCTGTTTCGCGTGATTACATGACTGGTATTGTGACATTGATCAATTTTGTTTTATTAGATTGGATTTTGGCGAATTTTCTGTTACTTCTAGCTTCATTTGCAGTGGTTTGGGTACTTAATTGTTTACTATCTAAGTTTGGTATTGATATGCTCGGCTATGCTTTAGTTTTCGCTGTCTATGCATTGAGTCAGAAGTTTCTACTAGTTCTGGACGTTTTTAAAGTTAAAACTGTATTTGGATTTCAACTGGAAGACTGGCGCTGTTTGCTGAGAATATGTGGGAAAGAAGGAAAACGGAATTTTGAGTTGGGAACTAATCATTTACTAGTAAGCTTAATTCCACGAGGCCATTCTGATGTTAAGTTGGGTCTGAGTCCAATACAGTTATTATTTTCTTGTGAATAACTGTTTGTGATGTTCATTTCTTAGGTTTTCTTTAGTTGCCTTCGGTTGGTGGGGATTTATAATATTTTCTTTTATTGTTCTCTGAATAAATGTCCTCCCTGTTTTCAATTTGCATGCTTGGAGTCGCATTTAGAATGTTAATTTATTTTTGCCAACACTTCACTGTAATTTATTTGTTTTTAAGTGAGCACTGGTGGTAACAATTTGTTCCACCTATAACTTGACCAGCCTTTACTCATATATTCTACAAAAGTCGTAGGTGGCAGCAGAAGCAGTAGTTGATAATTTGTTTTTCTAAATTTACAGGTGCAGACATTGTTTTAACGATTCCATAGAAGTTCCATGTGAAGGGATGGCCTTTTTCAGGAATTATTCTAATGAAACAGTTTCACGAAGTGTCCTGGAAGAAAAGAACCAGGGACAAAGTGTTGAAAGAATTCACAGTTCCACAGGGAATGAGGATGTAGATGTGATTTCTTGCGAAAAGGAATTTGATATGAACATGCATGTGCAGTATCAAAGTGAAGGTGAACACGATGATGCTAGTAGGTTGCAGAATGAGGCAGAAAATGATGAGGGTATTGCTACAAGAGCTTCTAATTTGCCGTCTTCTGGGAGGAGAACGGCGGTGGCTGGAAAATGGGGTTCTACCTTTTGGAAGGACTGTCAACCTATGTGCTCACAGGGCGGGTCTGACTCTGGGCAGGAAACTAAAAGTGGGTCTGACTACAGAAATGCCGTTGGATCTGAAGATAATTCTTCGGATGTCAGGGAAGATAGAATAGATTTTGAAGACAATGACAGGCCAAAAGTAAGCAAGGGACAACGGGGACATTCTGACATCCCTGCAGATGAGATGTTGTCTGATGAATATTATGAGCAGGATGGGGAAGAACAGAGTGACTCTATGCACTATAGAGGGTTTCATCATTCAGTTGGGTCGAATTCTAGGCCACAATCAAAACCTGCTGCAGTCAGTAACCATGCACATAGGACTTCTAGAGTTTTAAATGATAATGAAGATTATGATGATGGTGATGATGACAACGAAAATATTGATGCTGCTGATGCTGATTATGAAGAAGAAGATGAAGATGGTATTTGTTTTGCAAATATTTTTATTTTATTAGAATACTAGCAGTTGGGCATGGGATTCAGATCCTTCATATTGAATATACCTCTCATCATTTTGCTTAGAGATATACTTTGATGAGTAGTTCTTGACCTCTCATCATTTTACTTAGAGATGTACTTTGATGAGTAGTTCTTGACCCCTCTTCATTGTTGGAACGTAGATCTCAATTTATATTGTCTTCTTGCTTGCAGAAGATGATCCTGATGATGCAGATTTTGAACCTGATTATGGTGTTGCAAGTGGTCGTGCAGTGCAAAAGGTTATAGTCATAGTTGCCTAAGAAAAATTACATTGGAAGTATTATTTCATTGGCTTGAAGTTTTCAGAAGAGAGCACACACAAAGGGTTCTGACTGTTCCACTATGTCACAGCTAACTTTGAATTGTTCTATTTTATTTTCCCAATTTTTAACTTCGTCGTTTTTGTTTTTAACTGATATGGGATAGTGTTATCCCAACCATTATGCATGCACCATCGATGGTGCACCTATATGCATGTTTAACCCTGAAAGCTATATCTTTGCAATTTCTACTGAAACTATTTCAAAAGAGAAGGTATCAAAAAAGAAAGAAAAAATTAAAAAAAGAGATCCATGGTACTGTTTGTTGAATTACTTTCATGTGAACTTTTCGATTTCTCCATCTCTGTGTGTCTTTTGTGTTTGATGATATGTAGTGATTTCCTATCTTGGTTCTCTTTCTCACTCTTTTTTTTTTGGGAGTGGAGGGTGGGTTGGGGGAGGTGCATATTCTGTTGATATAATAGTGTTAGTGGACATATGAACTGGTGCTTTCTGTTGTACACTAATGAAGTTGTTCTTTGATGTCTTCTCAAAAAGTTGTTCTTTGATGACACCAGGATAAAGATTGGAGTGGTGAAAATTCTGAGGAAGATAATGACAGTGATGATGAGCTTGATGTGTCAGATGAAGATAATTCTTATTATGGAAAGAAACCTAAGAGTAGGCATCGTGGTAAAGGTGGGCTTAGTGTTAAATCTACAAGAGAACGCAAATCATATCATGCATCTAGTCGCCAAAGAAGAGGGAAGTCTTCCTTTGATGATGAAGAGTCCTCGGCGGAGGAATCTGAAAGTGAAAGTGATGAGGACTTTAAAAGCACAAAAAGAAAAGGTGTACATCTCCGCAAAAGTAATGGCCGAAAAAATGTCACTGGACGAAATGGTGAGGTACGGACTTCTACTAGATCTGTTCGGAAGGTTTCATATGTTGAAAGTGAAGGAAGTGATGAAGTTGATGAAGGGAAGAAAAAGAAGTCCCAAAAGGTATCGTCTACCTTTCTGATGTTACATTGATGCATTTCGATGGAATCTATTTGAGATCACGTTCTTAGTTCACATGTTTAATTTTCAAGTTGGAATTATGCACCATATGGATAACTTACCCTAGATGTGCCCCAAGTGAAGAAGTACATGTTTGTATAACAACGATTTGTTATGTTATGATATATTTTATTATTAGACATAGGTACCGCCGAAAGCTCTAGATGCAAAAGATAATGTGATCTAAATGCAAATGATTGTAGAATTTGTTTTGGGCATAAGATGAACTGCTGCTTTGATTATATTTTCTAAAGTACAGTATGGGTATAATTCATATTGACCGGATAGGAGTGTAAAACTTGAATGCAATGCAATTCTTGTCATGCTAAGTCAAGGCTGCTGACTTCTTGCGACTCATCTTTCTCTTTTAGGTTAAAGTTTTCATTTCATGTCAGGAAAAAAGGCTTTTAATTTGCTGAAAAATTTAAGCTGGATTTTCCCTTTACTGGTGTTTAAGCTTTTGCTTGATCATCCCTTTTCTAAGAATTTGAAAATCCTTTGATCTCCATGTAATAAATGGTGATAGTTCTAATATGTAAGCGCTTGAGTAAAGTGCGTGTGCGAGTCGTTTTTCTTAACTGCGACAGTTGTTTTCATAATGAAATGCTTCAAATGGGGAAAGAAAATGTAATGCTCTCAGGAAACTCTTTGTATTTGATGCTCCATGTTGTGAATGTCTGTTTATTTCTTTACTTCCAATTGTCAGACTGCTAAATTTCAGGTTACCCCTCATCGATAATATGTTAAGAATTTTGTTATGTTATTTCATATGCTTAATTTCTCTTTTTAATTTTGTACTCTGTTATTTTAGGAGGAGAATGAAGAAGAGGATGGTGACTATATTGAAAAGGTGCTCTGGCATCAGCCAAAAGGCATGGCTGAAGAAGCTCTGAGGAATAATAGATCAACAGAGCCTGTCTTGTTAAGTCACTTGTTCGATTCTGAGCCAGATTGGAATAGTATGGAATTCTTGATAAAATGGAAAGGCCAGTCCCATTTGCACTGTCAGTGGAAATCAATTTCCGAGCTACAAAATGTATGCTTTGTCATTTTTCTTCTTGGTTATGCATATGCTCTGGATTGGGACAATCTATTACATATGTCTTTGTCAAATTTAACTGGTGCTGTAACTTTACCTTTCAGTTTTATCTTTACTTTGATCTGTTGTTCAAGATGCTTGATATGCTTTTGCCTTTGTGACTTTGCAGCTTAGTGGTTTCAAGAAGGTTTTAAATTACACTAAAAAGGTGATGGAGGATGCTAAGTACAGGAAGACAATCTCACGTGAGGAGGTATTCTTTTTGTTCCTATTTTTTTATATTTATTTTAGAGTTTCTTTTAGTAGTAATTGTATATAAAGAAGAAAGATAGATATATTAATATGTTATTTAATAAATAACTTGAACTGTATTTAAGTTAGGCCATTGGATTTATACAACTATTGTTGCTTTAAGATATAATGTATGCTTTCTCATGGTAACAAGATGTGATATGAGGTACAGTTATGCGGAATATGTGAAAGGAGGGTTTGCAAAATCTGCCCACACCAACAAAACCAACCCAAACTAATCAAAAATAATTTTTTTTCTTACTCATATTTGTTTTTTAGAGGACAAGAAGCTTACCAATTGATTATTATTCTCTTTTTAGGGTTGCCAGTATAAGTATAGACCATTTTACCTATTGAGATTTTGTTAGCTTAAATAAATTTTTTTTTGATGTCCATCTAGGTGAATTATATAAATATTGCCTTTCAAATCGTGGTGCATTATTTGATTCGATCAATAAATTATAATAAATAGAAAGAATTAATTAGATTGATCAATAAATTTTAAAGTGCATAAATGGATGACGATTGTTTAGCGAAGGAAGTTAATGGGAACATTTTCTTGAGGAAGATGATAGTGTGAGTGATATCAGTAATGTAGATTGGAAGCACGGTTTAATAATAAAGGTGGTAACATAACAAGAACAAATAACATGATTGATAGATATTTTTTCTTTCTTGTCTCTGTTTTAAAGTAGGGCCAAATACTCTTGAAAAGAACATGTTACTGAAAATGTAGGGCTGAATACGGTCGTAAACCACATGTTACTGAAACTGTTGGAATCCAGTGATATGTCAACGCTCCCTTCAATTTTTATACCAATTATAGACGCATGGGTTAACATTCACTAATAGAAATTCTTTTGGGGTGGCATGCATGGAGACGAATAGAAGGACATTTGAGGGAGCACAGGTTGATGAAGTGGATCTTTTGTGGGATAAGTTCGCTTTTGGGTGTTGGGCGTCCGTTTCTTCAGCATTTAGAATAGTTCCTTTCAGGCTTTATTTTGTGATTGGAGTTCCGTGTTTTCATTCATTCAATATTAGGGTGTTTTAGTTTTGCAGTTGTAGTTGAGCAGTTTACTCTGACTATTGGACAACTTGTCCCCTGTATTGTAATTTTCCTTTTGTGTTTTTGAAAAATTATTTTTAGTTAGTTTCACTAAAACACCCAAAATGGGGGCTGAAATTATAAAAAAACCCAACACCTAAAACACTTTATAAACACACCCAAAACCCATCATTACACACACTCAAAACTCATTTATAAACACACCCAAAAAATATACAATTGTTGATTTTGGGTGTGTTTCTATGTTTAAATAGTGTTTGAGTTTTTTTAATAAATACATGTATATAATTGGGGTTTATTTATAAATTTGTATTATTTTATTGATGGAAGTATTTTTGTTATGAAAAGGAAGCATAGGTTAAGCCAGGCCTACCATATGGTATTTTCTATGTTATTCTTAGGAGATGGTGCTCAAAACATGAATATGAGAAATGGATAAGGAGTGAGACACTGGAGATAAATTTATTTTTTCAATGTCTTTTCATGTATACTGTTCCTTTTCTTATTGAAAGCTCGTGTATACTGTCATTTAAAAGTTGATACTTCTTGATCTATTATAAACTTGTTCTGTTTCTTTCCCATGTGTAATTGCTATTTCACCTTCGTTGTCCTCCCATAATGATAGAAGCTTTAGTAACTATTGTTATTGTTTTTTATTCATGTGAAGTAGCTCATTTATCACTTTTCTTTTCTGGGGTTATGTATATGCCTGCTAGATTGAGGTCCATGATGTGAGCAAAGAAATGGACTTAGATCTCATCAAGCAAAATAGTCAGGTTTGCTTTCCTGCATTTCACCATTTTTGTTTCACTTTCCCAAAACAACATTTGTCTGTTTTTACTTACAATTGTTTATATAACTGGTATTCAGGTGGAGAGAATAATTGCAGACCGGATCAGGCAAGATAGCTCAGGTGATGTGGGACCCGAATATCTAGTCAAGTGGCAAGGATTGTCTTATGCTGAAGCAACATGGTATGTTAAGCTTGACTTAAAGTTAATCATTTTCTGTTTAGTACTGCTTTATTTGCTCCTTTTCCTTGCCTATCTATTTCATATATGTGTAGGGTGTTAAATGTTGCACTATTTATTCTAAATTAGCTTTTCTTAACCCTTGCAGATTTCTAGATCTTTTATCTGATATAGTGTTTGACTCTTTGGTGTTGTGGTGTTTCTTTCGTTTTAATTGTAGTAATGAATGCTTATATTTTTTAGTGGTATGTGATTATAGGGAAAAGGACGTGGATATCGCATTTGCACAAGATGCTATTGATGAGTTCAAGGTAGTGTGGTGTCTTAGTTGTCTTCATGTTGTAAAATGTTCATGCATTTAAAGGTCGCTTGAACATTGACAGTTATGTTTATATTACTTATCTGCATAGTCCTATTGTGTGCACATCTTTATGTTACATGCTTGACATGTCTCTCTATATATGTGCTAGGTTTGACACATCGATTTACTTCTGAATCATGGTTTACATGTTTGCGATAGATATCAGTATGCATTGCACATTAAGTGTGAGAATGTATGCTTAACATTGATGTTTGGTTATGAATGGTAACCCAATATGATGATGTGAGCATGCATGCTTGGCATTGAATGTTTGGAATGATTACCCATTGTGATTATTGATAATTATGATGAATGATATGAAAGCATTATACAAATAACTGTTAAAAATATTAATGGAAAGTTGGGATTACTGTACATGGATATGGTGGCTTTCTAGAATTACTCTATGTAAGATACAAAGGATTCCTAAAATATTTAAGTACTAAGGAGGGGGAAAATAAGAATCTCTGCTGCCATAACTAGGGATGTTGTGGAATGAGTTATAATGTTTTACCTTAAATCTCTAGTGATTGCAAATGTTTCATCAATTGGCATTTGAGCTTGTTAAATTTATGCTAGGGTCCTGTTAATAGGAAAGGATAAAAACTGTATAGGTCATAAACAATATGCCAAAGTACTTATTAAAGAAACTAATAAAAAGGCTTATGGTGAAGCCATACAGTAGTGGGGAATTTGGAGTAACATGTGTTGTGGTATATGAAGGTTAAACACCAAGTAAGCTTTCTTTGGTTGAGGCATACGGGAAATCTTACATGATAGATCCAATTTTTTCATATGCAAGCTTCGTTGGTTTTCTGGGAAAAAAAGAGTTGGTAATTTATTTTTATGGCTGATGACGAGATAGGTGCTTGAGGAATTAGGAAAATACTATTCAAAAAGGCTCTTCCTTTGGCCACTTCATTGGGTGTTTTTTTCCTCCTAAAGAGTTGCTTGGGGCTTTTTGGTGTTCTCTTCTTTATTCTTGTTTTCCTTAAATATGATGATATGTCAATTTTTCTCGGGGTGAATTTTTTATGATCAACAAACATTCACACATGATTAGAGTTTTGTTCTGAGTGTAATCCGGCTTGTGGTACTTCATTATGAGCAGGCTCGTGAAGCTGCGATGGCTGTACAAGGGAAAATGGTGGATCTCCAGCGCAAGAAAACCAAAGGTTGGTGATTTGGGGTCTGGAATTTGCTTATCGTTTTCTGGTTTGCATTTTTCTTGCTTCTGAAAGTCAATATCAATTCACAATTCGTTATTCTCTAAAAAAATTCACAATTCATTATTCTCTAAAAAGAAATCACAATTTGTTTTCTTACCCTGAAATCCTCCACCTTTTTGTCAACTAAAGGCAAGGTATTATATGCTGTTAAGAGAGTGTTTCTCTTCGTTCTATTGTGATAGTGGACTTCTTGTCCAGTGTTGGTTGTTCTCATTGTACCTTCCTAACTTTTTAAAAGGAAAGTCAATGTTTCCAATAGAATTAAGTATGGTTCTTTGTGTGCACTTTTGTACACTCCTACGTACGTGAAGAAAGAGTTTATCTAATCCAGTGAAAACCAAACTTTGCTGATGGTTAGATCAAGTGCACTCATCATATCCTCATCTCTCAATTCTGTTCCCTGATAGAAGTACCGATATTGTTAGTATTCCTAGACTTTGAACTTCCATTTAGCGTTCATGCCATGTGAATTTCATGAAGTCTTAAAAACAAAACTTCAGTTAAAACACTCATTCTTCCCAGATTTACCCTCTTAACTTGTAACGCAAAACTTAACAAGAAAACTCTGGAGCTGCCAAGGAGAGGACTTGATTTTTATTATTTATGGGCTGGATCATGAAAAGAAGAAGCAGCCACTTATAGGATGAAACGAAGCAGTGCGTCAGAGAATCATAGGTGTCAGCTAAAGATTAAGAATTGAAATAAATCTAACAAAACCAACCCAAAATCCGAGAGGTGCCTTCTTGTTATATCAGACGCCTACATCTTAAATAATTTTGTCTCTGGTTTTGGGATGATGCTTAAACTTCAGACGCTTCTCTGTTGCAAATTCATCAGACGGTATCCTTTCCTGAAAACCCAAAATTAAGAGAGTTTACCTAAATCCAGCTAGGACACTTATTTTTTCATGAAAAATCATCCCAAAAATTGCCTTTCCTCTCTTACTCTCACAAGCATTCTATCGGAAAATGTAGGAAGCGTCTTAGTTGTAATGAGTTTCAAGACATTAAAGTTTGTTTTTAGGAGTTAGTGGAATGCACAGGGCATGAGATGTGTGGCAAAGGTAGAAAGGGAAAGGTGGAAGGGGAAGGTAACCGACCCACCAACCAATGCCCTGTCATTTTCCTTTTTCATGTTAGTACTAATGAAAATTAAAAGCTATAAATAATTGTTTGTTTGTTTTTTTAAATTTTATGTATTTATTTTGAATACATAGATTTGGTAGGAGTATTAAGGTATAATTAGTGCAAAATACATAATGGAGTTTCTGCTCTTCCAATTTTTGTCTCTTTTACTTTCTTTGACTCATCTTGTTTTATTTGCTGTTCTTGACATACAGTGTTTATTGATAATACAATTTTTTTTTTTGGGTAAATAATATTTAGGAAGTCTAAGGAAGCTTGACGAACAGCCCGAATGGTTGAAGGGAGGAAAGCTACGTGATTATCAGCTTGAGGGTTTGAATTTTCTTGTCAATAGGCATGGCTTGACTTCTACTCACCTTTATTGTTGGAAAATAGATACCTTAATATGCCCTCCTTTGAATGTCCTAATCACTGGTTCTGCATGTGGCAGTTGGAGAAATGATACCAACGTCATTTTAGCTGATGAAATGGGTCTTGGTAAAACTGTTCAATCAGTTTCAATGCTTGGTTTTTTACAGGTGAAGATGAGATTAAATTCTTTGCTGACTGGCGTGTAGATTGTTATATATTGAATGTAACTCCAAACAAACATGAGATTGTAATATACTTGAGACACTAACCTTTTCCTCTTTAATTATTGCAGAATGCTCAACAGATCCACGGGCCATTTCTTGTTGTTGTACCATTATCCACGTTGTCAAACTGGGCCAAAGAATTTAGGAAATGGCTACCTGATATGAATGTTATTGTGTATGTTGGTACCCGTGCAAGCAGAGAGGTAAGCCAAGCTTTCTTGCACAGGTCTACGAGGTTCATATATGAATAGTTGGATATACGGTTTTACTTGCATTCACTGTTCATTCATAAGTAAAGATACTTACTAAACCAAGCCAGGTATTATTATATTTGAAATTTAATTTCTTGCAGTCAGTATCACGATAATTCCATGACAAGTATGTTGGTTCACCTCTCCTTTGTCTTCAGTGTAGAAGTAAAATTCCCGTAGAGACTTGTGAGATCTTGATTTTGAGCAGCTCTCCTCTCCTTTTTTCTTTCTTCTTTGGTTTCTTTGTTTTTGTTTGAGAACTCTTCAGTTTCAATCCTTCATATTGATGAAATGATAGGCCAAATACCTCCTAATCCTAGGGTACAAGTTTTTGCTTGGATTGTTTGCTCCCAGGAGGGTGAATACATGTGAGGTAAATGAAACAGGCCTTGTGTTTGCCTTTCTGCAGACTAGCGCATTATCTGAAAGTGGGTAGCCGAGAATATTGATCAACCTTTTCCTTCATTTCCCAGTGGTGTAAGCTTTGTCAGGTTTCTCAACTGAGTTGGGTTGTTCCATTCCATCCTCTTGTGCCTTTTATTTGTCAAGAGGTTAATTTTGTGCCTTCCGAGGTGGATTAAAGTCTTAAGTGTTGTGGAGGTGTGTCAGAGTTCTCCGAACACAGTGACTGTTTGTTCTTCCTTTTAAACTTGGTTTGAGAGGCATCTATCTCTTAGCATGCTGGGGTTCTGTTTGGCTGTATTTTTGTTTTGCTTGTAGGTGGTTGTTTTGGGGTGTACAAGCTCAAACTTGTAGCCTTGTTTTACTGTTTTCTGTTCAAGTTGTGTTCAATCTCTTTCAGATGGAAGACTACTTGTCATTTATCTGTATTAGTTATGTATCAATCTATTTCTGTGATCATTTCCCTGTGAAAAAACCATATAATCTATCATGCTTTATAGGTTAATGTCTAAGAATAGTGTGGTACACTTTTACTATTGGGGTTTTCAGTCTATATTATCATGTATAAATTCTGAGGCGTCTATTACATGAGATCTTTCTGGAGTGTTTTCTTTTTGTTGGGCTTCAGTTTGCTCGCCAATTTTTTCGCTAGGCCGGGAATATTAATTAAAATTTACAACTATGCACCCATGACCATTTTCCCCATCCTCTCTTTCGCTCAACCCCTTTGTCACTCTTTTCTTTTCAATGTTCTCTCCACTGGGACAACCTACCCGGTTTTGATGCACTTAACATAAGAGAGCAAGCACAAAATGGAATTTCTCCCTTGAGTGAGGGCCATGCCCCAGGAAGAATCTTTCAGGACTTTCTCCTTAAGTTGTAATCTTCTCTTTTTGGTAATTTAAATTTATGTACATTATCAATTTAAGGCAACCTGTGTTTGGTGAAACCCTAAGACACTAATGTGGACATGGACGAAGAATGATAATTTCTCGTATGGACACATTAGCCTGGTTGCTTGAAAAAGACCAGATGTCAGGCACATCTTGATATATGTGCATCATTCTGAACCCAGACATTTTTAGTTGAGTGTTCACTTACTGGTAGATTAGGAAATGGCTTGGTCAGTGCCTTGTTTGGTATAACATGTTTAATGTCTAAAGAAAGCTTGCTTCTAAAGGCATTTTGTATAAATTTATTGAATTTTGGTATTCCAGGGTGATCACAATGGTGAAAGGGATTGCAGCTTTGTATTTTCTTGTGGTTAATGCTTGTCTTCTGGGATCTTCATTGTCCTTGCAGTTTGATAATTGAAAAGTCACTCTGCGGGCTCTTTTTTTTCCTTGTATTGACTTGATACTGTCCTTATCTTCATTGTACTTTATAAAGTAGTTTTGATGTACTATACAGGGTGCCCATGCAGTTTTGTTCTTTATAAACTATTTTATTTGTTTGTCAATTTCTTTTGATTGTAGGTTTGTCAGCAGTATGAATTTAACAACAGTAAAATAGTTGGCCGGCCTATAAAATTCAATGCACTATTGACTACATATGAGGTGGTTTTAAAGGATAAGGCTGTTCTTTCCAAGATAAGGTGGAATTATCTAATGGTTGATGAAGCTCATAGGTTAAAGAACAGTGAGGCACAGTTGTACACAACCCTCTTGGTATGTAATTATGCCAATCAATTCTATCACGCCTTGTGTATGGATCTATCAAGTTTAATCTTGTGTTACGCTAAATGATGCCATCCTGGTTTGGCAGGAATTTAGCACCAAGAACAAGTTGCTTATAACTGGTACTCCATTGCAGAACAGTGTGGAAGAGTTATGGTAATGGTTTGTTTCTTGTCATGATATTCCTGCATGTGCATGCAAAAGTAGTGCCCATATTTGTTTATAATTGTTATTTTTGATCATGTATCGATATGTCCTTATCGCAAAGGTTTGCTAGGGTATCTGAATATAGTGTGGCTTATCTAACCATGAATGTTCGTTATTCTGCATGTTTTATATTTTCCAATAAAGTGCATTTCTTTGTATGTGTGTGTGTGCGTGTGTTTGCTTAATGGTTGGATCCAAAAGTGATTCTGTACACCTTTGAGCGCATGTTTGTGTGTTGTGGAGGGGTGGGTGGTGGGGATTGCATTCATCTCTGTGTGTTAGCACTTTCCTCTTGCCCTGCATTAAATCATTTTGGAAAAATCAATATAGGGGTCTAGTTGAACCCAACAAACTACTGATTCTCCCCATTGCACTTATTTTTTTCCAAGAAACTTACTTAAGATAATAACTAAAAACTTATTTATGATTATTATTAAAAAAAAAAAAAAAACAAACTATTTAAGATAATAAATAAAAAAAGTTAAAAACACGAAGACCCCCTACTTCTCTCTCTCTCCTCTCCTCTCTCTCTCTCTCTCTCTCTCTCTCTCTGTGGCCCCATATGCGACCATCCCTTGGGTTTAGTGCCGAAGGAAGAGAGGAAAATGGAAATAGAGAAGGGGTTGGGAGAAGACGGTTTCTGGGATTTTGGGAGAGAACTTCGAGACTGGTGGGGTGGAGGTTTTGGATGAGGAGGAAATGGAGGGGAAGGGAGAGGATAGAGGGATGTAGATAATGTTTCCTTTATAAAATTAGCAATAATGTTAGAGACACCAAATTTGTGCACCACATTTGAGTCCCAACTGATGTGGCATATGACACTTCATCAATTAATTGCCAACATGTATCAAATACCAGCAATTAATTTTTGTAAAAAAAAATTAAAGCATAAATGTTAAGTTTAATTAACCAAATGAAATCCCAAAACTGATCACCACCATATCCCCTCAACAACGAGATCTCCCCACCCCAACCACCTACAGCTTCCCATCATCCCAGACAATCCAAGAGGCTGAATTGTGTATGGCAGATTTCTCCTCTAAAAAAAGTTGTGTATGGCAGATTTCTGGGCTATCAGTTCTAATGGAGTATGCCTTACAAGAAGAACAGAAAAGCTTTTAGATCTGACAAGTTTGAAAAAATTTGTGATTTGGTGGTGAATCAGAATTGTTCTTTTTTTTATATGTAAAACTATAAATAATTCACTAGGAATATGTTTCTATTGATCAATTTTGTTTAAGAGAAGATTTAGAAGATTTTTTTCGTTTACCAAAATCAAATGGGAAGTGAATGGCTGGGAGAAATTTTTGTTTGCAAATCTTTTGCTGCTTGAAAGAATCTATGAAGGTTGAATTGGTGTAGGCTGAGTTGCTAGTAAAGGTGCAGCGGCGGTGGGACTGGTTGTGGTGGAACACGGTGGTTATTAGGTTTTGAGACTTTGGATTAATCAACTTACCTGTTTTTTTAAAATTTTTCTTTATAGAAAAATCCATGCTGGCAATTTTATTAAGTTATCGTGATGATATGGGATGCGCCACATCTTTGGGACTCAAATTTGGTCTAGCATTACTGTAAATCAATATTTCAATTCTGTTTTTCCAGGAAGCTTAAGTTGTACCAAAAAAATTAAAACTAGAGATGATCGACTAGTGAGTAATGTTTGGGTTCAATTAAACACTGGCACTGATACACTAGATCACACATAAGTTTTCAATTATATAGGTTCTTTCTTCTCTGTAAGATTTGATTGACTGGTACTCATACGCTAGATCACACATAAGTTTTCAATTATATAGGTTCTTTCTTCTCTGTAAGATTTGATTGACCGGCACTCATACACTAGATCACACATAAGTTTTCTTATATGTTTTTTGATTTCTCTATTTCTTTTCTTTTTTGGTTTTTCAATGTTCAAATTTTATCCAGGGCTCTGCTGCACTTCCTTGACTCTGATAAGTTCAAGAATAAAGATGATTTTGTTCAGAGCTACAAGAATCTCAGTTCATTCAATGAGATTGAGGTACAGTCGAGCGAATTTCCTTTATTTTTAATTATTTTTACATCTAAACCTTGAAATTAATGTTTGCCTTGCATTTACGTGTAGCTTGCTAATCTTCATATGGATGAGGCCTCACATTCTCCGAAGAGTTATTAAGGATGTGGAGAAGTCTTTGCCTCCAAAAATTGAACGAATTCTTAGGGTTGAAATGTCTCCCCTTCAGAAACAGTACGTGGTTCAACTTGTAATGAAATGGCCCTTAGTTTAGATCCTTTCAGAGATTTGACATTTGCTCTTTGGTTCTGGATAATTTACTTTAGGTACTATAAGTGGATTTTGGAACGCAACTTCCATAATTTGAACAAAGGAGTTCGTGGAAATCAGGTTATTTCTTCTGTCCTCTGCCTTTTGTATAATTATTTGCTACTGTAAGGTTTGCAATTAGTCTCAGTCTGAAAACCATTTTTTGGACTGAAAACACAAATTTTGACTGGATCAACACGTCGGAGTTATTTCTTTCTGTGTCTGTGTTTTATCCCAATCTTAAAAAAAAACTGTAATATTTTAATGAGAAGAAAGAACTGTTGTGTCTCTGGTGAAAATTGAAAATAGTGTCTCATAGTAATTAGGGGCTGTATATATATATTATTATTTTTTGAACAGAAACATTTTTATTCAAAATTTGAAGGATAAAAAACGAGGACATTAGAACACAGACAAAAAGAAAGAAACACTAGCCGGTGAAACAAACACAAGGCTACTCAACACAGAAAATAAAACAGCCAAACATAAGACAACCCCTTAAGATACTGCTGCCAGCAGATTGCGCATAATTAGGGGCTGTTTATATTCGAAACACCCTCGGGGTCAAAGGGAAATTAGGAAAGGCCTGATATACTAAGTAGACATTATTTGGTAATTCTCTGGCACAATTTTTAATTTATTCATACTGCCCAATGTTCTCACAAAATACACATTTTTATGTAACTTGTTAGTATTCCCAATTTCCTAGACTCTAACTATTAAATATAAGGAACTGGATAGACTGACTTTTCACTAATATCGTAAATCTTTTGCTTCAATCTGTCTGCTTGGAGAAAACTTGTGCTCGACTCCACTCCAATGATAAGATATTTTCAAAATTTAATTGCTTCAATTTCTTTTGCACATATTTCTGGACACACAACATTTGAGTGTCAGCCTTCAACTCTGACTTACAAACTAAGTAATTGATGGACTGTCTTTGATAACACTTGATGTTGATAAAAATTTGTACAGTACCTTTTACAGATAGATACACTCCCTACTCTGTCGGGTTGTATTTCCTTGAGGGAAAACCTGGTATAAGTGTAAGAAATGACAGTGTCTGGTTAAAGACTGATGTCTTCAAATTATCACTATGTACAATTGTTGATAAAGTCGACAATACCCTCAATACTGATTTCCATGTAATAGTTAAGGGGATGTTCGGTATCCTATTCAAGTAGGGAACTCTAAAACCTTGATTTTTCTTAAAAAGAAGGAGTTCTAAAATCCATTTTAAGATTCAAAAACTTGTTTGATATGCAACTTGAAAACTGTTTCTAAATTGGTTGAATTCTTTTGCCACTTAATTGAAACAAATTCTTAAGTTTGGGTTTTCAAAACTGGTTCGACCAAACAGATTTTTTGGACTCAAATAGAATACTAAACAGGCACCAGCAAGTGGTTAGTTGGAATTGTCAGGCCCATGGTTTGTTGCCATGTGTTCTGAGGTTCGAAACCCCCAAAGGTACCTACCTAGCTATTTGCTGTTTCCTGCCTCCCAAAGATTGTATGGCTCAGCTGGGGGCTCCAGTTTCAAAGCTGTGTCTGCAATGCCGATTGATGGATTTCTGGGTATTAAAAAAAATAAAAGAATACCAAACAGGCCCTAATGTTGACTAGTGGGAAAGAAGAGAAGGTGTGGATGTGTTGATTCTATTGGGAATGAAATCAGTTGAAGAATGCCTGTTCTTCCTTCACTATCCTTTTTTCTGTCTAATCATTATTGAAAGTAATAACATTTTCATTCTGTTTTTAATATTATTTTTGCCCTTTCAGGTTTCATTGTTGAATATTGTGGTAGAGTTGAAGAAATGTTGTAATCATCCCTTCCTGTTTGAAAGTGCTGACCATGGTTATGGAGGGGACTCGAGTACCAAAGATGGCAGTAACTGGAGAGGATTATTTTAAGCAGTGGGAAGCTGGTTATACTCGATAAGCTTCTTATGAGATTGCATCAAACAAAGCACCGTGTTCTGATTTTTTCCCAGGTTTGTTTGTGATGCAGTCATGTTGATTGTGCTCCTTGGAAAGTCGCTTATGGATTATTAAGTTTGATATATTGTTAGCATGGACTTCCCCCTTTGTTGATTCATTTTGATGCATTGCTTAGCCCATTTAATTAAATCGTAGAATCCATATCTGTTTAGATCTATCGTTTGTAGGACAATCATCTGTTAAAGTAGCGGTCTGTTGGCTGTTTGAGGACATGACACTGGTGGCCTCCTTCAAATGATACTTGTATTTGTTCTACCATTGCCTCTTTTTATTTATAAAAGAAAAGATTGCAAAACTCAGGGTAAAATTGTTCACATTTCATACATCATTTCGTTCACAGGTATTTTCAATATATATATACAGGAAACCACTGAAATATGATCAGGACATGTTCATATAGCCATTTCCTTGTGTCTTGAATTTTTTTCTGTTTCGGGTTACACTACTGTATTAATCTTTGATTCATCTTACTCCCAAGCCTGTCCAAAAATTAAGTGTATTTTGTTTCTGTAGCAGCCAATCACGCAGAATCACTGAAGTATTGTTGCATGTGCTAATTGTTAGGGACTACACAATCACTGAGGCAGTTGCCCTAATGCTTAGTTTTTTATGTGGCAGCTCAATCATGGGGTTATTGGCTTTTTCCTCCCTGTACTGAGTCTTGTGTCGTACGAGGGTGTATTAATTATATATTGCTAGTTAAGGACTAGAATTGCAAATCCTGCTTTATTAGCTTGAATTTTTTTATACTGATATACTATGTACTAAGTAATTGGGATGATTTATTGCAGATGGTAAGAATGTTGGACATACTGGCAGAGTATATGTCAATTAGAGGGTTTCAATTTCAACGCCTTGACGAAGTACGAAGGCCGATTTACGCCACCAGGCAATGGAACATTTTAATGCACCTGGCAGTGAAGATTTTTGCTTCCTGCTTTCAACTCGAGCAGGTGGCCTTGGTATCAACCTTGCCACAGCGGATACGGTTATAATATTCGATTCAGATTGGAATCCTCAAAACGACTTGCAGGTTTAAAGACAATATCTTGGTTATTTTTACTTTTACATTTTATTTAATAATCCTCACGCCCAAGACCAGAGTTCAAACCTCCCCCTTTCCTTTTGGCCTCCTTTGAACGAAATTAACACCGCTCTTTAATTATGAATCAGGCAATGAGTAGAGCTCACAGAATTGGGCAACAGGAAGTTGTTAACATCTATAGATTTGTCACGAGCAAAAGTGTTGAGGAAGATATCCTGGAAAGAGCTAAGAAAAAGATGGTAGATTACATAGCATAATCTTGAGATTGTTTTATAAATTTTCAATTGTCCAGTTCGTGACACATCAGGATCTGCATATACATGCATATATTTATATACTCAATTTTTCACTTGAGGCCTATTTTTAATTTAATATGTTTTCTTTGTTTCAATGTTTTTTTTACAGGTGCTTGACCATTTGGTGATTCAAAAATTAAATGCAGAGGGTAGGTTGGAGAAGAAAGAAGCAAAAAAAGGAACTTTATCGACAAAGTAAGGGCTTGTGTTGAATTGATTGTTTTATCATGCTAAATTCTAGTGGGGGCTTTTGAGTGGGGGAAAAATGGGAGAAGGAAAGATTTCTAAGCATATTTCTGGGTTTCCACCTCTCTCTCTCTCTCTCTCTCTCTCTCTCACACACACACACACACACACACACACACACACACACAAGATGGGACTCTAATGTAGCATTGCAAAATTGCCACTTCAGAATATTTCTTTTTCACTTTCACTTACCATAATGAATCCATATGGTATTTGCAGAATGAGCTGTCTGCTATTTTAAGATTTGGAGCTGAAGAACTTTTTAAGGAAGAGAAAAATGATGAAGAAAGCAAGAAAGGACTCTTAAGTATGGATATTGATGAGATTCTTGAAAGAGCGGAAAAAGTTGAAGAGAAGGAAGCTGAAGAGGACGGGAATGAATTGTTGAGTGCTTTTAAGGCAAGTTTTTGCCATGTTTGTTAGGGCTGTACATTGGTTGTCTTGGCCCCTTCTGTAGATTTTTTATTTTTGTTTTGTTTTTACACAAGTGCCACTTATGCCCTAAAATCAACAGTGCTGTCTTTTTGCTCCAGTTGGTGTAAGGATGGTGATGGATGCTGCTGTACAGTTGCTACTGCTTTCATGTTGAAATTATATTCATTTGTGTTTTTTTAATACACGTACTCTTTGGTGCATATATGTCCAGGTTGCAAATTTTGGTACCGCTGAAGATGATGGTAGTTTTTGGAGCCGTTGGATAAAGCCGGAAGCAGTATCCCAAGCCGAAGTATGAATCTTTTCTCATACTCATATTATTGTCTCTATATTCTTGTGTTGCATTTCCTTTAGTTAGATAAAAGGATTAAATTGACATTTCCTTTTAGGAAGCTCTTGCCCCTCGTACTAAAAGGAATACCAAGAGCTATGCAGAAGTTGCACAGCCTGATAGAAGTAATAAAAGGAAAAAGAAAGAATCTGAGCCTCAGGAAAGAGTCCAGAAAAGGCGCAAAGCAGATTATTTAGTTAGCTCAGCACCAATGATTGACGGAGCATCTGCTCAAGCAAGGGGATGGTCATCTGGGAATTATCTAAGAGAGATGCATTGCGGTTTTCCCGTGCGGTAAGTTCTTATTTGTTTCAGATTTCTGCATAGCTTGATTTAGTCATCACCTTGCTATAATCTCCTAAAATGCTTGTATTTCTCTCCTTAAAAAACCACCCATTACCTCATATTGTGAGCATACCTTATCAGTTTTGATTTAGCTTGTTTCAAGAAAGCTCATAATATTTCTACATGTGTAGCATCCAAATATTTATATTATGGAAAAGGCACCCATTATTTTTTTAAATACACACATGATAAAACAAAAGATTTGAGCCATTCAAATTGGATTCCCATCAATTTCTCTCTCCCTGAAAGTCCGCATGAAAGCTTTTTTTTCCTAGAATAGCATTTCTGATGCACCACAGCTTTCATTAGTCATAGGACTCATATGTGTAAAGCTTTTCTCCCCCTGTTTTGCTAATACAGATCTGTTCAGTTTACAGATTAGGCATGGCGTCTTTGCTTCTCTTGTATTAATTGTTCCTTTCTCTTGTCTTTATTCGTTTATTTTGTTTTTATTTTTTTTATATATTCCTAAAACCTAACTGACCCAACCTGGACATAGTTTTTAGCTGATATTCTCAATATTTGAAGAGATTAGATGCGAGGTCATGGGTGCAGACGCAGAAACTGGCTGAAGTTTTCCTGTTTTGGGTTTACATTGTAGACTAGGTCTAATAGAAGATACCATTTGTTTCAAATTTAATCACCCATCAGAGATGGTGTTTCTTATGGTTTATTCTCTGGATTTTCCCTAAATATTGGAAGTTCTAAATTAATTATTTGCAAGATGTTTGGTCAAAGTTAAGACATCCCAATTTTTGAAAAGCTTCTGGCACCAGCTTGTTCTGAATGTTTGTTTTCTTAGGAAATTTTATGCTTCATTGTCTAACACTGTTCATTTGCAATTAGGTTATGAAATTTGGGATGAGAGCCAAATTGCCTTAATAGTTGAGGAGGTCGGAGGTGCAGTTGCAGGAGCTTCACTGAATCACAGGTTGAGCTTTCGATGCATTGATTGATGGCTGCAAAGAAGCAGTGGAAGTGGGGAGTTTGGACCAGAAGGTTGTCTTAGAATATGTCTATTCATCCATGTTGTTTCTTGAATGCTGTTTCTTATGTAAATTTATTTCGTTGTGAGTGACAACTTGTTGGATGCTGAACGTTAGAAACTTGTGGTACTTTTAGGGGCCCTTGCGGATTTTTTTGGTGTCCCTGTCAAGGCTGTTGATATGCTCAACCGTGTTCATGAACTTCAGCACCTGGCAAAACGCATTAGTCGATATGAGGATCCCATTGACCAGTTCCGTGTGTTGACATACCTCAAACCTTCAAATTGGTCGAAAGGTTGTGGCTGGAATCAGTGTATGTATTACTTCTTTGCTTATGTTATTTTTCATCTCTCCTCCACTGGAAGACAAAGCACGTGATTTTGTTCCTTTTTGCTGATATTTTCCTTCTTGATAGTTGATGATGCAAGATTGCTTCTTGGAATATACTACCATGGATTTGGAAATTGGGAAAAGATACGATTAGATGAAAGGCTTGGTCTTATAAAGAAAATTGCTCCCGTGGAACTTCAACACCATGAAACATTTTACCCCGCGCTCCAAATTTGAGAGATCGTGCCAACGCTCTTCTCGAAATGGTATGCAATCACATATGATCTAACTTTTTTTGGGGGGAAAGCACTGTATCTCTATGATATGCTTAGTTTAGGATTATGCTGGATTGATAAAGAGAAAAAAAAAAAAAAAAAAAAAAAAAAAAACAATCGAGCCACATTTCTCATTTAGTTTGAGAGAATTTTTTTATTGGTTAAAACTTTTCATCCATCCATCCCGCTCGACACTAGTTAATACTGAAATGAAGGCAATGATAATGCTACCCCTGAAAGTTGGGGCGGGAGAAGAGTTTTAATTTGGTTCAGATGAGGAAGAGAAAAAATTGGAAATTATGCTGAGTACGAAAATATGATTATATTATTTTTTCAGTTTTCAAGATTGTCTGGACTCTCGGATCTCATTGGTTTGATGTTGGTGTGAAATTTATTGTAAACCGTATGAATAGACTGAAATGATTGTTGATATAAGAAATTGTTGTGAATTTATGTGTCAAACTTATGCTAGGTCTAACATTAGTCTTCCATGTTTAAGCTGATTCGTCCTGATACTTTTGGTCATTGTAATTGGTTCATTTGCCTGTGCATGACTGTGTGAGTGCCTTGTAGTCCATTCTGAAGGAGATTGAGGCACTTGAATAATTTTGGTAAACTATTTTGTATTACTTACATGATTGATGAAGATGACATCTGTAAACAGGAAACTGCAGTTTATGGGGGAAAGAATGCAAATGCTAAAGTGGTCGAAAGGCTTCTAAGGAGAGGGAGAATCCTCTCATTGTTCTTTAGCTCACAGGGGCATCAAGAAAGGAAAAGCTGGTTCTTCTAGACTCAATATCGAAATGAACAAGAACAGACCTTTGAAACCCCAGAAAGTTGAACCTTTAGTGAAAGAGGAGGGTGAAATGTCAGATGATGAAGAAGTGTATGAGAAGTTTAAGGAGGAGAAATGGATGGAATGGTGCGAAGAGATGATGGCTGCTCAATTAAGACATTGAATCGTCTTGAACGGTTGCAGACGATTAGTGCCAATCTTCCAAAGGATACGGTACATCATAGTCTTGCTTTTTCATTTGTCTTTGTCACATTTATTTGTTAAATCATCCGTTTGATGCTGGTACTGTTAATTCACACATTTGTCTTTCAGGTGCTTGCGAAAGTTAAAAATTATTTAAAGCTTCTTGGACGAAGGATAGACCGAATTGTTTTAGATAACGAGGAGGAACCGCATGGACAAGATAGTATGTACTTTGTCCTGTATGATTTATTTTTCTCATTCCTGATTGCTTTTCTATCTACTGTTGCCATCTCTCTCTCATGTAAATTTAAAAAAAAATAATTTTTAAACACCCACTTTAGACAAGCTCGGGGATGGTATATGTATGGAATTCAATTCCGTGCCTTGGATTTTGTTGATTTTTAAGTTCAGTTGAGTAATATCTTAACAGAATAATCAGCTGACTCTACATTTGACAAGCTCTAGGACTGCTTATGTAACAAATTCCTTTTTCCTTTTCATGGTATGTGTTTTAAGTTATTAACATAGTGGTCATTTACAGAGATGACAAAGCGCTTGTGGAACTATGTTTCTACCTTTTCAAACCTGTCTGGGGAGAGACTTCAAGACATTTATTCGAAACTTATACTGCAGCAGGATGAGGAGGTTGGGCCTTCCCACATCAATGGCTCTGCATCTGGTCCCTTTGGCAGAGACAGTGACCCTACTCCATTTTCCCGTCATGTGGACAGGCAAAGAGGGTACAAAAATGTGACCAACTATCAATCTTTTGAACTTCAGAAGGGTCATGATACAGCTAAATCTGAAGCATGGAACGAAGGAGGAGAGGAGAAACTGATAGTAATTTACCAGTTCAGGCCTCATCTCAAAGAATTATCAGCAATGGTACTCGGTAACTGATCCAAGCTCACTAGGGATTCTTGGTGCAGGACCACCTGAAAATAAACGCGTTGTCAATGAAAGGCCTTATAGGATGCGACAGGCAGGTTTAGCCCAAAAACAAGGTTTTACAGGTATCAAGTAGTGTTGCATACAATAGGAAAGCAGCTGGTTAAAAAGTGAAGGCGACTGGCTCTCACCTGGGAGCACTTACGACTTCAGCCTATATATATTCTCTGGAATTTTTTTTTGTCAACCATGGGAATAAGTTCTTGGAGATCCTACTTGGGTTTCTGGGACGATCGGAACAGGTCCACAAAATGGGATTTGCATCATTGAACAAGATGCAAGGATTGCCTGTCGTCTGCAAGGCTTGTGGAATTTTGCTGCCATATTTTTTTATCTTTCGTTTTCTGAAGATGAGTTCGGTTGGTATTATGTTCACGTATATAGAGCAATTCAGTGAAAAAGTTTTCTACTCATCTGATATATACATACAGAAGGAGAATGTATTACGCCTTCAGAAAGTGTACATTATCAATTTTGAAATAGTTGGTGGTATTTTCTCTCCCAAGTTTTGGAGATTTTTAATTGAATTGTTGATAAGTTAATACTTTCCAATATCCATATTTATCTTTCATTGGTTATATAGCAAGAATAGATTAAAAATTCTGCCGAAGAACCATATACTGTTTATTTTATTATTTATGGTTTAGGTTACTCTTTTTATTGCGAAATCTTGATCTATGCTAATGTTATCGCATTTTCTCTACCTCACACTACTCGGCTAACTGCAATAGTTTGCGGTTTCTTTTATTTGTTGTTTTAGGGCTAATTCCCATAGTTACCATTTCTTCTATTTGTCATTTAACGAAATGATACGATGTCGTTTCGGTCAGTTAGGACATTTTCTGGAGCAAAAACCCCTAGCTCCTTCCAAGTCAGTAAAGATTTGGTACGCTTGTTTGATAATGACCTTGTATCGGCATGGATATGAAACTCATCGGCCAGAAAAAATAAAGATGGGGCAAAACAAAAACTAAGAATAAGTGATGATCGTTGTTATATTTTTCATTGCATTTTAATGGGGGGCCTCCTATTAATTCGGCTACAAATCACACGATGCTGCTGATATCTCATTTTGCCATTTAGGAAACATAAATGTTCAACTTATGAAATGGTCTAGAACATGAATGAAGCCTCTCATACTATATATTTCATGCTCGAGAAATACTGGGGAGACTAGATTCATAAACCACTTCGTGTACCGCCTCTCTGATAAAGTTACTAGAATTACTCTCCTCGCCTCGTGTAGAATGAAAATAATAAAAAAGAAGTGGCCCCACAAGTTTTCACAGACATCATTTGGAAAAAAACAAAGTTAGGAAAAAACATAGAGAATAAAAACAACATCAAAAGCCCTATGTGGTCTTGGTTCCTACAAAATAGGTGGCGGGCAGCCCTTTATCACGTTATCTTTCACATTCTTTTCTCAACCTCAGGCTTCTAAATTTCGTGAATTATTAATTTTGGATAAATTCTTATATCGGAAACCATTTTTTCTATTTTCAACTAATTTCATATCCATACATTTTTCAAGTGTTTCGTGTGATTTCATGGACGACACTTACATTATCCTAATTTGTTCGGTTTACATTATTTTCTTTTTCCATTTTTCAAGTCTTGCTCGTTTAAAGATTAAGCAAAAATCTCCATTAGTAAAGAAAGGTATACATCCACATCATTAATATTATTATTTTTAACTGTCTGAAATTAGAGGGGAAAAAAAGAGCATTCAATTTAGAATTTTAAAAGTAAAGAATCGTTAGTTCAAATGTTTAAGAGTATTTTTTCCTGCTTCAGATATCTTATGTTCAATTCGCCCTTTCCTCTGTATAAAAAGCAAAAAGCCCCAAAATTTTAAATTGGAAATCCAATGCAGCCAACAAAAAGGCTATCATTCGCCCTGCGCGTACTCTTATCTGCCACGTTTGAGAAAAGGTGGGGCCCTCTTCCTATGAGGTTGGTTGGCTCTCCCGCGTTCCTATTATAGAAATATATACTCACTTTGGCATTGCTCTCTGTGTCCTCAAATAAAATTCTAAGCTTGCAGAGCAGCAGGCACTTCTCTGCTCAGCACAATATTATCTTCCAGGGTAATCTCATAACTTAATGGCTGCTCTGCTCTTCTTCACTCCTTCTCTTTTGGTTGATTAACTATTGATATATCTATCCATCCATCCATTTGTCTACACGTATTGGTCTTTCTCTGATTGTTTCTGGGTTGAGCTCAACCTTTGCCATAACCCCATCTGTTGCTTAATTTCTGCTTGCAATTTTGTTATGATGGTTCTACCTCTATCCCTTTTGTCTTCATGGAATGGAAGATAGTTGTATTTGTTTTCGTTTTTCGAACGCGATGCAAATTTTAATTTGTGTATCTGTTGTTGTTTGACTGGAATTTTCCATTAGCTTTTCATCATGTTCTGATTTCCAATCTTGTTTTATCATTTATGTGAAGGGTGTTTCTAGTTCAGTTTGAGTTTGGTTCAAATAGAATTTAATTCGATTGTTGTTTTTCTACAATAAACAAATAATACAGCTATCTAAATCCGTACAAGTATTATGTGTATGTATTTATGTATGTATAATAAATAAAACACACACACATACAGCTGTACATAAAGATGGGATGTCCTGTTGCAAGGGGCTTGTAGCTCAAGTGGTTAAAAATATTTACCCGTCCTAAGTTCAATTCCTCCTTCTCCAATATCGCTTGTATAAAAAAAAAGAAAAAAAAAGATGAGACTTCCTGTCTTTAAGAAAGATGAGAATAACTTATGCACCATATATGTATATCTACGTATACCTCCTGCAAATTCATGGAACTGGCCATGAACACTTGCTTCCTTTTTCTTAACCCTTCGCTGAAAATGTTTGTCTAAACGAGGTGCTATCAAGACTCAAGAGGTTCCTTCCTTATATAAATAAACCTCTCTGGCTGGGTGGTTTAATACGAATTTGTAGTGTTTTTTTTTAAAATCTCTCTGCCCTTTTGTGCCACCTCTTATTGTAGGTTCAACATCAGTGCTACTTTTACTAAAGTAGTAGAGAAAATGAAGCCACAAAGGTTATTAGTCGTAGTTTCTTTTTTAGGCCAGAGGGTTGTCCCTTGGAACAGAGGAAGCTCATGCTACTTTTACTGAAATAGTAGAGAAAATTAAGGAAAATCAAGGCTTATATTTACGACTGCAGAAAATAAATGCAAGTATTAACTTTCTCTGCTATTTTTCTTCTTTATCCATATTTACCACTCATACTAGTTCTTAACCTTGTCAGTCTCAATTATTTTCCTAAGGCTCAACAGACTAAGTCTCCTCAGTCCTTAGTCCAATTTTAGTCTCATTATTAACCCTTGGTTCATTCTGCAAAGCTAAGACGAGTATGTGGTACCACGAAGCACTGGTATTAAAATTGAGTTTGTGTATTTTGAGACTACAGAAAATGCACTGTATCTATATTGTATGTATGGCCAAATAGTCACATAGTATGGATGTGTGTGTGTGTGTGTTTGTGTGTGTGTTTGTGTGAAAGCATACATTTCTCCTCTAGCTATGGTTAACTTCTTTTCATGGGCCTGAGGCTTAGTTCACACCAGGAACCTGCAGAACATTTATAATATATATTTTTTTTCTGTCTGGCCGAGGTTAACTTGTTTCAAGGGGTGGTTTTGCAGCTGAAGGCCTGTTCAATCTGTGAACCTTCAAGGAGTGAAAAATGGACTACGTTTATGGACCCGGAAGGAACCATCTCTTTGTTCCAGGCCCTGTCAATATTCCGGAGCCAGTCCTTCGGGCTATGAACAGAAACAATGAGGATTATCGTTCTCCTGCTGTTCCAGCAATGACAAAAATTCTGCTGGAGGATGTGAAGAAGATTTTCAAGACTACAACTGGAACTACATTTATGATCCCTACCACAGGTATCTCAATAACCAGATGGTTGTTGCTTTTAACTTATTTATTTATTTATTTTAGTTTCTAATTTGTCAGGTTAGCTGATTTTGATCACATCTTATGGATGCATATGTGAAGGTTCCTTTTTAAGATTTAGTGATGCTGCTAAGAAAAAGTTGTTTCTAATGTTTGAATATTATACACCGATTTGAAAACTAGAAGTTTTTTATGTTCAAAACTAGGTGAACTCAGTGTGACTGGCTGAGTTTAATAACGTTGCTCTATCATTGTTTAGGTACTGGTGCTTGGGAGAGTGCACTTACAAATACATTATCTCCTGGAGACCGGATTGTATCTTTCCTGATTGGCCAATTCAGTTTGCTATGGATTGATCAGCAGCAGCGCCTTAATTTCAAGGTGGATGTTGTAGAAAGTGAATGGGGCCAAGGTGCCAACCTTGACATTCTGGCATCAAAACTTGCAGAAGATACTGCGCACACTATAAAAGCAATATGCATTGTTCACAATGAAACCGCCACTGGAGTTACTAATAACTTAGCTCAAGTGAGAAGAATACTTGGTAAGCATATCTTTCGCTAGAGCGTAGATATGGCTGAGTTAGCTTTATTTTTCTATTCGTTATCTGCTTTTGTACGTGTTTCGTCATAAGTTCTAAAATAGTTTATCAACAGCCACTTATATGGAAGCTCCTGAATCAAATGCATATGTATGTGGCTGTCTATTATTTATCCGTTACGTCTTTGTTTATACATACTTTCATTTGTAGTTAATTTCTTGGCTACAAGCTCTTCGAAGATATACTATACTACATCTATGCAGTAAATAATAAATCACACACATTATGCTGAACTGTGGATTTTCTCTTGAATATGAGTCATGGCGGTATCCATGGCAGAGCTGTAGAGTACTTCAGTTCCCAATAACATATATCCAAGCCTTTCTTTAGTTGTTGCATAACCAGATCAATTTCCTAGTACCAAATTATAGCTTTCCTAGTACCCTGGTTACTTGCTAGTGTTTAAATTTGACTTGCCAAAAGTAGACATCAATAAATTTTGTCATCTTTTTTCCTTTCACTCTGAGTTTTTCATTTTATCTTCTTCTCAAGTTTGTTACTTTCCATTTAAGTTACCTTTATAAGTCGTTCTCATGGTATTTTATTAATCTCTCAGATGAGTACAGGCATCCAGCTCTCTTTCTTGTTGATGGAGTGTCTTCCATATGTGCTCTTGACTTCCGTATGGATGAATGGGGAGTAGATGTAGCTTTAACTGGTTCTCAGAAAGCTCTTTCTCTCCCCACTGGCATTGGGATTGTGTGTGCAAGCCCAAAAGCTCTAGAGGCATCTAGAACTGCAAAGTCAGTAAGAGTATTCTTCGACTGGAATGATTACTTGAAGTTCTATAAGTTGGGAACATACTGGCCATATACCCCTTCCATCCAGTTGCTATATGGACTGCGCACAGCACTTGATCTTATTTTTGAGGAAGGACTTGACAACGTGATTGCAAGACACAGCCGTTTGGGAAAAGCAACAAGGTAGAAATTTGTTTTCCTGGTGTCCATATTGATCTCTGGATTTCATGTAGCTCAAAATTCAAAAACTAATTACAGGGATTGCTATTCGTGTCCCAATTTCGTGTGTTTACTTGTATTAAGCAATATATATTTGAACATTGCCTTCAACTTCCAACTGCAGGCTTGCTGTGGAGGCATGGGGCTTGAAGAACTGCACCCAAAGTGAGGAATGGTTCAGTGACACAGTAACAGCTGTGCTTGTTCCTCCATACATTGACAGTACAGAAATTGTGAGAAGGGCATGGAAAAGATACAATTTGAGCTTAGGCCTAGGCCTAAACAAAATAGCTGGCAAGGTTTTCAGAATAGGGCATCTTGGCCATCTGAATGAGGTAATGTCATTTTCAATTATTCAAATCTTACATATTCCAAGCATGATTAGAAATTGGTTGGAACTTGGAAATAGAAAAGGAAATGGATTGATCTTTTTGGCTTAACTGGATAAAGCCTTTTCACCCTCCCTCTCTCCAACACGATGAGTACTGGTATGGGAGAATACATCTTTTTGGCTTAAATATACATTCTTTCACTGAGGATTATAAATAGCACCGAATTCTCTACTTATCCCCAAAGTTCTGCTGTGATGGCAAGAGAAACATCTTCTATAAATTTTACTGGTTCGATCTCATATTGTTTTTTTTTCGTTGCTGAAAAGAGAATGGGGTGAAAGTGTGGTCTAACATGTGAACATCACTGGGGAAGTTTGCATGTAAAATGAATCTGATACAGCACCACCCATTCATTGTAATCTTCTCACTTTTTGCTATTTAAATTTTCTTCTGTTTCCAGTTGCAATTGTTGGGTTGTCTTGCTGGTGTCGAGATGGTACTTAGGGACGTGGGCTACCCTGTTAAGCTAGGAAGCGGAGTTGCAGCTGCTAGTGCATACTTTCAGAACAACACCCCTCTGATCCCTTCCAGGATTTGATTTTCCATCATTGTAATTTATTTTCCTCTATGCTTTGCTTCAGGATGTACTGTAAATAACGCGTATTTGTTCCTCTCCTTGCACTCTCTTGAGGCTATCCAAATTCCCTAGTTAATACATGGTCTTTTGGATGTTCCTATATCTGAAATAATGCGAGTAGAATCTATTGCTTGCTCGTTTTATTCCAATTTTTCTTGGTCGTGAAGTGTGTGCGATTAGTACTCTCTGAAAATCAAATTTTTGCTATTAGGTTTAGGTTAGAAAAATGAAACAAGTTTTTTGTAGCGGCTGATGAATATCATGAAAATTTTCTGTTAACATAAACATGACTCTGTTAATGCTTGCACAAACACGACTTCCTTAGGAACATGACTTTGTTGAAAACTTTTCAGCAGTACTGTGATGGGAATTGTTAGTAAATTTCTGCGATTGTTGATAACATGAAGTAGGAGAGAAGTCGCTGAGCATCAGTCCTTTCTCAAACTTCTTAGTGCCCGTTTGGCATTGCTTATTTGGGTTGATAAGTGATTTTTTAAAATTTTTGGGAAGCCCAGCCTGTTTGGTAAACTATGAGAAAATCACTTATTGTTAAAATTTGCTGTGAGAGAAAGCTACAAGGGAAAGCAGCTAATGAGGTGCTTTCATTTTCTGATTATGCAGGAATCAGTTTCGAAGAGGCGCTAGGTTTAATGATTATGCGGGAATCATTTTCTGATTATGCGGGAATTAGTACCAACAACACTTATAACAAAAAATTTACCAAACACCAAACTGCTTTCTCTTACAGCAAATCTTACAGTGATTATTTTTATAGCACAACAATGCCAAACTGGCCCTAGTGCACCCATTTTCACTGGTATCTCTTCAATTTTAGTCTGAGAAACATCAAGATGACACAAAAGTTAATCAATTAATCAATTTTCTCATGTCTGCAGGCAATTCAGTGAGAGATGAACAATTTGACAATAGTAACGTTTGAAGATTATAGAGAGTGCAACCTATAGTAGTTAGCCTTTTGATTTCAGTCCAAGAGAGATTCAAGTAACGCAAGTGAATGAGATTACCAATAGAGCTAGGTAACTCATAAATGTTGCCATATAGTGACAATGCTAGCACACGCAAAGATGGCAATAAATCATGTAAAACACTTGTAATTACATATATATATATATATATATATATATATTTAAATGCTGATTTTTTCTTAAAGCTAGGAAGGTTCGCAAATGCTTAATCTGATATAATGACTTAAATTTTGCAGCGCAATCAAATTGTCCTCTATCATACATCTCTTTCCAAAACTGCATGTGATTTGCTCCCTTCCAACATTACACAATATTTGGCAGACACGGATATAGCCAAGTCATTAATGAGAACTAGCATGTGCCAATTAGTTATCTTTTTTATTTTTTATTTATGTTTAGTATTAAGAAAAGATAACATGGGTAGTTATGTTCCATAAAAGTAAGACTTATTATTTTTTTTTTTTTTTTTTTTTTTTTTTTTTTTTTTTTATATTTCAAAAAATGTGAATTTGCCATATTACCCTCATTTAATTAATAATTTCAATTCTTAATGTTTGAATTAACTAAGGGCATTTTTTGGTATTTTGAATGTTTCACCATTCTCTGCCTTTTGCTTTATATATATAGATGATGTTATATTTCTATTTAGATAGGTGCACTAGATATTAAGTTATATCATGTTTTGATAAGAGTTTAAATTAGGTTATACCTTGAGGCTCAAAACCTTGTGAAATAAGGAAAATTTTGAAGCCAATTAAAGGGGTCCTATTTATTTCCTTTTGAGTGAACCGTTGCTTGATGGGCTGAGTGTTAGTTAAGTCAGCCATTGATGATGAGTAGAAATGACTTGACCTAGCCCTATATAAGCTTAGGACCTTGCTCTCGTCAGATAGGTTCTCTAAACCTAATCTCATCATAAAGAGAGAGCTGAAACAGTTTTTGAGAGAGAGCAGAAGTCTTGAGCCGTTTGTGTCTTTTTCCGGAGTTGCTGCTACTGAGATTGAATGAGTTCTGAGATCGTGTACTCAAGGAAGATGGTGCCAGGTATGTCTTCTATGTATTTCAGGTTGTGTGAAAGATCGTGAACACTTAAATAGAAAATCTAAAAATTGAAACATGATTTACTACTTGATTTTTGAAATAATGATGGTAATTAATCAAAGTATTTTGTATTGATCTCTTCCATTGTTTTCTAAATCCCAACTTCAGGAATTAAACTTTTTGCTGCCCAAAGTAGAAACATAGCTTCCTTGTTGAACTCATAGCCCTTCAGCAAAATTGCACAATAAGTAAAGCATTGTTTCAAATGAGTTGGGAGATAATGGTAACTCAATCTTAGAGCTGGAATAATATTACATTTGGCATCGGGTAGCTCCCAAATATTGTTGTTCAATATGCCATTCCATTCCTCATAATTTGTGTTGAAACGTAAGAGATCTCCAAGTGTTTTTGCAGCTAAAGGCAAACCGTTGCTCTTATGAGCAATTTTCTTACCAAGTTCTTCTAGGTTTGGATTTGCACTGAAGTTCCCACTTGGAAATGCATGTTTTGAAAGTAACAGCCAATAGTCCCCATCAGATAGTTATTCCAAATATTGAATAGGAACAGTGCACATGACATATGCAACAGTTGTGTTACGTGTTATCACGATAACCATACTTCCCCTTGCCCTGAAAGCAAAAGGACTTTGTAGGAGATTCCAATCATGGTAGGTAATTGTCATTCCAAAGGTCATCCAAGACAAAATAAAATGTCTTCCCCTTTACTCGTTCTCTTAGTTCAATTTGAAGAAATTTCAGGTCTCTATTATCGTAATCCTTTGAACTGATTTACTCGAGAAGGGTTTTAGTTACCCTAGTAACATCTTAGTCTTCTGAAACATAAGCCCAAGTTGAAAGATTAAAATGATTTTTCACTTTGTCATCATTATAAAGGAGCTGAGCAAGAGTAGTCTTGCAAACCCAGCCCATCCCAACTATAGTGATGACAGAGACATCGGTGTTGATCCCATCATCAGATAATAGTAGTTTCATTAGCTTTTACACAAGATTCCTGAACCAAGGAAGTTGTTGGAGTCCTTTTAGAAACCTTTCCCCCAACAACTTCTCTTAAACCAAGGACATCTTTTGTTTTGCAAGGTGTTCAAGTCTTCCTAACAGGTCGTCTATCCTACCATTCATGCCTTGATAAAAAGATTAAGAGAAGTAGAGAGGAAGTTCCACACCTGGGTTTGACAGTTCAGTTTTCATCAGCTTCTACCTTGCATCCCAAAGCTTTAGTCTTGATCTCATCCAATAGGTCCTCTGCATCGAAGACAGCATCTTGAAGCTCATCAAGTTTCTTTCCACCGAAATAGTCCATGAATTCACGCGAACCAATGTTGTTGCACAACATTTGCACATAAGCAGAGAGAAAAGCCTCTCAAACCAAAGCTTCACCCATTTTTTGCTTTGTTGACACTTTTGTCTATGCTCGTAAATGGATGGGGTCAACAAACTCAACTCATTACAGTGATGGAACTGTTGTATATGAAACGCGCAAATAAGGCAAGACATTATGCTTTCATGCTAAGCAATGACTGTTACTTTCCCTTTGAGTTATAATCACCACAGACAACTATAGTCTTTGTTGATGCTCTTTTTGGGAGGGTCAACTTGGAGAAGAGTAGGATCTTCAGCAGGGAAGAAGGTGAGGACCTTCGGAGTTGGAGGAACCTGCAAAAGACAAGGAGGAAGAAGCAGTCGTCAAGCTTCAGACACCGGTGTGGTGCCTACCAAAGGCTCTCCGATACTTAAGTCAGCTATATGTGGTAATTTTGGCAGAGTAACAGTAAATGTGAGAAAATAGTTACCCTTTTTACTCTGGTACTGTTCCCTATTTATATGGAGGTGAAAATGAGAGTTTTGCACAAAGTTTCGATGTGGGACTTTGTGCAAGTTGCTGTGGTGGTGACATGTGTCCTTGGAGATTAGGTTCGGCAGTCGGGAGCTTCAGTAGGTTTTTACTGCTTTGAAAGAGTGTCTTCCTTCGGCAGGGAAGAAGGTGATGACGTCAGTCACTTTCTAGGGATTTGTCTGTGTGTCCCTTTGGGGTATTTGAACAAGGGAGAAGGCGTTTCTGCCTTGCTGCTAGCCGTTTTGATGCTGGATATGCTCGGTTGATTATGGTGTAAATAATAGTCTCCTAAATTTGAGGTCAAGAAGTAACTTCTGGGTTAGGAACTTGTGAAATTTTTGTATAATCATGACCGAGAATTCCTAATTCAGTGGGAGCCGTAAGGCATTCCCTAGTCCCCCAAGTTGGCAAGCTAGAAGTTGCGGCAACCCTTGGAAGGTATGGTAAAAGCTGTGTGAGCCTCTAGAACCGTTGGTAGCTAGGTACTTGGGCGTTCGGTAGGGAGTAGCTGGGTGATCCCTTGGGTTTACGATATGAGCCTTGCCGTTCGGCAAGGGTTTGGTTTTGGGTTTGTGCCAAGTGAAAACTTGGTTTAGGCTGTGTAAAACCCTTCGACAAGTTATTTTTGAGAGAAAAAGTAGACTTAGGCCCCTCAAGCTTCGACATGGGAGTGGATCTGGGCCCTTGAAGCTTCGACAAGTCGGTGATTTTGCGAACCCTCCATTCCTTATACACAGCCCTTGTCGTTCGGCAAGGCTGTTTCTTGTTGTTTTTTCTTTTTGGTACGCGCCTTGGGCCCTAATAGCTTTGGCCCAATGCTTGTCGTTTGGCAAGCAGGCCAGGATTCTTCGGTGACCAGTTTGGGCTTGTCCTTCGGCAAGAAGGTAAGCACATTGGGTGTCTCAAAAGGTTCGGTAGGGATTGGCTTTTGGAATCTGTATAAGCATTTGGCAGTGGTTTGTTTTAGCATGGGTTTGCAAAAATAGAAAATTTTCTTCTTCTACGGCAACATTGTCCCTATCGAACGGCAGGGTTGATTTGGGAAAAATCTTGAAGCCTCCTTGCACCTTCCGAAACTAGAGAAACCCACCTGGTTTCGGCAAGAGAGTGGAGTGCTACCCGGAGTCCTTGCAAAGCACAATCCGTCTTCAGCATGACCCTTGCCGTTCGAAAAAGGGTAATTGGAATAGAATTTCGGGAAGTCTCACGTCAGCAGAACGTGCTAGTCGTTTGGCAACTCGAGCCCTTCGATTCGTCCCCACAGGTTTGTGAAACCTCTGTTTTTGTGTTGTCGGCACCGTTGGTAAATGAGAAAAATTTCGAGGTCGGCGAATCACGAGTCCCCACATTCGGCAAGTTTGGCTGCTGGTGATTTGTGTGCCCAGAAAAGGCTTTGGCAGGTGGTATTGGAGCTGGTGTTTTAGTTCAAGTGGGCTTGGAGCTGGGCCCTCAAAATTCGACAGGTTGGCTTGGGCAAGGTGAGAATTTCATGACCCTTCTCCTGCTTCTTCATGGGCTTTGCCGTTCGACAAGGCTGATGTTCTGAGGATTTTGGGCTGGGCCTTTAGAGCTGAGGGGCATGGGTCGGGCTTAGTTTTGGACAAGGGAGATTGGTAAGACACCCCCCCCAGGTTTCATCTCCACGGGCCTTGAATTTGAAATTTGAAAATTTGTGGAGTAGGTGTATGAAATTTGAGAGGGAAGGTGAAATGGAGCTAGGGTTTTTGCGTGAATCGAGGCATCGGTACCTTTGAGTCTTTATAAATAGGAACTTGGGGTGAAGACGGTAACATACTTGAGTCTTTGAGAAAAATTTCTAGAGAGTGAGAAGGAGATAAGGAGATTTCCAGTGTGAAACTTTGTAGTGGTGCTGTGGCCAAGGTGATTTTCGAGGTCCTTTCCGTGGTGGTGCAAACAAGGTTAGACCTCATTTCACTTGAATGTTTGAATTGAAATGTCCTTTTTGGCATGAACATGTTGAATATTGTGATGAACATCTTGAACATCTCATTGGCAAGCCGAAGGCTAGCTAAGAGTGCTTCGTATTCGGCCACATTGTTGGAGGCATGGAATTGAAAGCGGAGGGCGTACTCAATAATGACTTTATCTGGGGAGATAAGAACGAGGCCAGCCCCTCATCCCTGGGCGTTGGAGGAGCCATCCATATATAAGGTCTACAAGAGCTGGGTTAGGTCAAGGGTGCCGTTGCTGTCGACGTGGACCAGGTTCGAGGGAAGAGTGGGTTCATTAATGATTTGGGGAACAGTCAAAGCTTGGGGTTTTGTAAATTCGAAGATGAAGTCGGCAATTGCCTGTCCCTTTGTAGCCAGGCGGGGTTTATAGTGAATATCAAATTCACCAAGTTCAATGGTCCACTTGACCAGTCTGCCAGAAGTCTCTGGCTTCTGCAATACCTGCCTTAGCGGTTGGTTGGTTAGGGCATGGACGGTATGCGCTTGGAAGTATGGTACGAGGCGTCTAGCCGAAACTACTAGGGTGAAAGCCAGTTTCTCGATATCAGGGTACCGAGCCTCGGCATCCTGCAATGCCTTGCTAACGTTGTGCACCGGTGTTCGGCACCCTCATGTGGGCGGATAAGCACCGAGCTGACTGCTGTGGTCGAGATGGAGAAGTAGATGGTGAAGATGTCTCCAGGTTCGGGGGTTGACAATAAAGGGGCTCGACTCATATATTCTTTGAGCTCACTAAAAGCCTTGTCACATTCTGCAGTCCAGGTGATGTTTCGCTTGTTGCCCTTAAGCGCCTTGAAGAAGGGGCCGCAGGGATCAGTAGCCTTGGAGATAAACCTGGTAAGGGCCGCGACGCATCTGGTAAGGCTCTAGATGTCTTTGACCGTCTTCGGTACCTTCATGTCCAAGATGACCTGAATTTTTTCTAGATTAGCTTCAATACCCCGCTGGCAAATCATGAAGCCAAGGAACTTGCTTGAAGCCACCTCGAAGGCGCACTTTGGAGACGAAGACGAGGAAGATGATGAGATTTAGACACGCCGCTTTTAGGAACTGAGAGGAAAATTGAGAGGAAACTTATATATTTAATCGGTTAGAGAGAACATAAAAATTTAGGTCAGGTGACGAAAAAGTTTATAAACAATCACAAAGTTCAATAACATGACGGTTTTGTTAAAAACCACCCTAGTATGTCGTTAAAATGACGCAAAAATAGTAGAAACAGACGTGGTTAATAATAAAGCCAAATGAATTTTAGAATTCTAAAACCGATGTGGTTATTTATAGTTTTACACGAGAAAAGTTTACTTTTGATGACTTGATATTATAAATTAATACATCGCTTGTTTATAGCAAACCGACGTGGTTGATAATAAAGTCAAGCAACTTTTAGTATGATGGAACCGACATGGTTATTAGAATTTTACACGACAAAAGTTTACATTCTCTAAAGTGGTATATATGTTAATACTGCGCTATTTACGAAAAAACCGCCGTGGTTAGTGTGAACAACATCGCGCTCTTTATGAATAAACCCCTGGATGTAAAGATAAATTGAGGCTTTTCTTCACTTTTACTTTTCTGAAGGTACATATTTGAGTGAGAGGCAATAATTTGAAAGTTGATGTGTTTGTGTCTCTCTCACCTCTCTAAAGGTCCAACATATTGATGACACAAAGCATCATCTACTTCCAAAATATTGTCTTTCTCATGTTGGTGGTTCGATTGTGATGAGGAACGTAGCTTCCACTAGTAAGATTTCATTTCTCTTGGGTTTGCATTTCTCTCAATATTTGATTTAGTAAAAAAGCGTAAAATTATAACGCATATGACGGTTTTCTATATACACCGTCATGGTTTTACTCCGTACTTGTCATTTTGTTAATCTATTGTCGTAGGCTACTAAAATCCAGAAATCAAATCTAAAAAAGCAATACAAATTTAAGATGACGGTATTCAGAAAGGACAGTCGTATAAAACAAATAGACGACTGTATATTTCACTTAACGATGTGGGAATATAATTTTAATGATGCTCTAACTAAAGAAACCGACGTGGTTAGTAGAAATAACCCGGCATCGACTACTCCGAAACCTTCAGCCCTGTCGTGAAGCCTGCCACCATCCGCACCGTTCTTAGCATTATTGTCTCCCGAGAATGGACCATGCGCCAACTTGACGTGAAAAATGCCTTCTTGCATGGCTTCCTTACGAAGATGTTTACATGTCCCAACCACCCGGCTTCTCTGATCCGGATTCGCCTAACCACGTTTGCAAGCTCCACAAGGCTCTTTATGGCCTTAAACAGGCCCCTCGTGCGTGGTTCCACCGCATCAGCTCATTTCTTCTTGCCGCGGGCTTCAAACAAAGTCTCAGTGACTCTTCCCTCTTCATTTATAATGTTGGTGCTCATACTATCTATCTCCTTCTTTATGTTGATGATATTATCGTCACCGGAGATTTTCCTAGCCTTTTACAAAGCTGGTTCGACATTAAAGACCTTGGCCCGCTGCACTACTTTCTTGGGTCTTCAGGTTCTCCACCACAATGGCTGCCTGCACGTCCACCAGCTCAAGTATGCGGTTAATCTTTTGCGGAAACATAACCTTCACCACAGAAAACCGGTCTCCATGCCCCTTGCAGCCAAGGTCTCTCTCTCTCACCTTGACGGTTCACCCCTTGCGTCCCCTATTGAGTTTTGGGAAATTGTTGGCTCCCTCCAATACCTCACACTTACGCGCCCCAACATTGCCTATGCCGTCAACACTGTCACCCAGTTCATGAGTTCCCCCCATGCTCCACACCTTATCGCAGCCAAGCGTATCCTTCGCTATGTGAAGGGCACTCTTGATCATGGTCTTGTCTTCCGTCCTAGCCTCTCACAGCACGCCTCAGTGCCTACTCTAATGCCAATTGGGCTGGGTGCCCTGATACTCGACGCTCCATGAGTAGCTACCTAGTCTACTCTGGGTCCAATGTCCTCTCCTGGTGCTCCAAGAAACAACCTACCATTGCTCGCTCTAGTGCTGAGTCCGAATATCAATCTTTAGCTCACTCTTGTGCCGAAACAACCTGGCTTTTCTCTCTACTTCAGGAACTTGGCATCACTTTCCCTCTCCTTGTTCTTCTCTATTGCGACAACCTCAGTGCCACCTACATGGCCACTAATCCCGTCTTTCATGCTCGCACCCATCACATTGAACTTGACTATCATTTTGTTCGTGAAAAGGTGGCTCCTGGAAGTCACCGTGTTCTCTTCACTCCTTCTATTGATCAGCCCGCTGACCTGCTCACCAAGTCTCTTCACAAGCCTCGTCACACGTTGCTTTTGCTCCAAACTTGTTCAGCCAAGGCCGTTCCTAGTTCCACGGGCGGGGGGGGGGGGGGGGGGGGGGGGGGGGGGGGGGGTGTAGCGAGATTCTCTCGCTCCCTCAAATCTCTCACACAATCCCTAACATCTTTCCATCTGTATCTTGATACATATAGGAAGTTTATTAGGACTTGTCTTGGTGTGCACGACACTTGTAATTAACACAACCCCCATTGTATTATAAATACTATTCACGGAAGGAATGAAAAATACAAGGAATTATTTTCTACATTAAGTATTGTAAGGATTATATTTTGGTTCTTCTCTTATGACAAAACCAATGTATTTTGCTGAGGTATATGTATTGGTTTAGGTCTGTTTGAATGCACACATGCTAGATTGAAAAGTGTCATCTTTGCAATCCAAACTTAAATTCATTGCATACATTCACATGGGTTAATACACAGGATTGATACAAGCCTTAAAATCGTTTTCTGTTTCATTATGTATCAATCCTTCCTAGTTTGTTTTAATCCATATTTTACTTTGCATTCATACACATGGATTGATATACGGGGATTGATACAACCTTTAAAAAACGTGTTCTGCTTTATTCTGTATCAATCCTGCATATTATGTTTCAATCCACCTTGAGCTGTATCAATTAATATTTTATTAAAATATCTTCAGCTCTTGATTTCATCAATGAAGACTTCTTAAAATATCTTATGGTGTCAGTTAACTTCTTGAAACTAGTTTTCAAAAGCAAGAGTCTTCCTTCAAAACGACCTTCCATTCTCTCTCTTAGTATTTTTGAAAACAACATAGTGTTCTTAAGCCACCTAAAGATAAATATCTCTATGGCTGCGTTGAATATTTTTAGTCAAACCTTGCAGCTCTCCTTCATTTGTTCCAGCTCACAAAGCATATGACATTTTACTGTTATTTATCCTTATCCCTTGCCTTGTGTGCTCTGTCTGAATAGCTTGTCTCAAGAAGATTTTCAAAACTATTTTATTTCTTCTATTCTTCTTGAAACTGCCCACCTTGAGATCACTTTTAGTTATTCTCTTTCAAACATGTCTTGGACAGACCATGCGTAGCTTAATGTGTATTGCTCCTTATTGGACAACAAATAGGTTGTTCATTGAGATACACTTGCATACTGGTTTTCCAACATCACTCCATACACTACTACATTTTACTATTTGCGCGATGAAGGAAAATTCGTCGCGCAAAAGACACTATAGCGACGAAAAAAATAATTCGTCGCGCAAAAAGATGAAAACTTGAGCAACGAAAATTTTAGTCGCGCAAAGAACCTTAGCGCGATGAACAAATGATTCGTCGCGCAAAGTGGGGAAGAAAATGCGGGGGTTTTATTTGGCTCCAAAAATTTGCGCAACGGCAGAGTTGGTCGCTCGAAGATACTTTGCGCGACCAAAATTTTTTTTCCTCGCACAAAGTAGGGAAGTAAAAACCGGGTTTTTGTTTTTGGCGCCAAATATTTGCGCAACGATCATCGTTGCGAAAGATATCTTTGCGCGACGGTATAAAATTTCGTCGCACAAAGATGGACAGAAAATGGCGCCAAATACTTGTGCGACGAAAGTATGGTTCGTCTCGCAAGATTTGATGTCGGCACTGTCTTGTGCGACGGAAAGTTGCGCTTGCGCGACACCGTTAGAGTTTGGGCGACAACAACGAAATTCTGTCGCGCAAAAGCCCGATTTGACAGGTGTTTGAGTGACAAAAATGTTCTTTTGTCACGCAAAATCCTTCGTCTACATCTCTGCAATCTGCAATTTTAATTTTTCTCAAATTTTCTGCCATTTTAATTTTTCCTCTGTTTGTTCTGCTGCCTCTGCTGGGATTTCAATACGCTCATTGGGTAAGTATTATTTGTCGTTTGTTTAAAAGTATTAATGTAAATTCGTACTAACGGTATTAATTTTGTTCTCATTATAGATATTTGTAATTTGCAATTGTGGAGAACGATTGAGAAGGTATGTTATTCATTTTATATTAAATTATTTACATTATGTTGAACTTAGTTTGTTATATTTATATTTTTTGTTGTGAAATTATATTTATATTATGTTGTTAAATTGTGCGTGTCATAGCACAATGTGTTGTGATGTACGAAGTTAATTGAAATTAATTTCGTACTTTTATTATTATTTTTTAGTAACACTTAGTTTCCCGTTCGAGATTAGTTGGATTTCGTGCATGAATGCGTAATGCATGACTGCGGTCCAATTAATTCTTGAATTGTCCCATTATTTGGACAGTTTGGTAATGCATAGTGTTGTCACGTAATCTACGGCTACAGGATTAGGTTTTGATTGTGGAGATTTCGGTGTCATCTCGGTACGTTCTTCGGGTGGTACGTAGGTATTTATACCTATGGCCACCTCAAGAACTGTATCGAGATGCTGGCGAACTTCATCCACGTCGAAATCTAATCTCATGTAGCCGTAGGTTACGTGGCAGGACTATGCATTCCTGAATGGGATAGGGCCCTTACCGGAGGCATAAGGTGACATTATAACTTCGTATGAAGTTGTTGTGATTGTTGTGTTGTGATTGTGGTTTCAGGAATTATGAGCATAAGGTGGATACAGAACCCGAATAAATGCGCAGACGAATACTTGGATGGAATCGAGGATTTTATTGAGTTTGCACGTAGACACAACCCGGGTGCAACTAGAATCCCTTGTCCTTGTAGGAGGTGTAAGAACACGTTGTGGGAGACAATTGAAAATGTTGGCTTTCATTTAGTAAGGAATGGAATGATTGAGACATATAGCATTTGGAACCTTCACGGGGAACAATTAGACAATGCTTCGTCTTCAAATGCCACAAGGGTAGACAATATTGAACCTATTGTGGATCCTAATGAACAAGTCATGGATATTATAAATGATTCTTTTCCATTTTCCTCGACCAACATCAATCAGGAAGGGGAAGATGACGTGCCTACCCCAATGGACAGTGCAGAGTTCGAACAATATGAACAACTGTTAAAAAGTGCCAACCAAGAGTTATACCCAGGGTGCGAGAGCTTTTCTGTTCTCACGGCCATTGTTGAGCTAATGCACGGAAAAATAAAGTATCTCATGTCGAACATGTGTTTCGATTACTTTTGGGGGTTTTCAAGAAAATGCTTCCGAGGACAATTGTTTGCCCAAAGACCATAGACAAGTGCAAAAGCTGTTGAATGGTCTTGGATTGGGTTATGAAAAAAATTCATGCTTGCAAAAACAATTGCATGTTATTCTACAAAGAGTACGAAACATTGGATACATGCCCTATATGCGAAGAGTCGAGGTTCAAGATGACATCTTAGAATAGGACGACTAAGATCCCACAAAAAGTCATGCGTTATCTGCCCCTGAAACCTAGGCTACAACGATTTTATATGTCGACTCATACTGCCACAAACATGAGATGGCATAAGGAAAAATGGGTAGACGACGATGTGATGCGGCATCCTGCAGATGGGGAGGCATGGAAAGAGTTCGATCGAACATTCCCCGAGTTTGTTGCTGATCCCCGAAATGTTAGATTGGGACTTGCCATTGATGGATTCAATCCGTACGGGGTTCTAAACCACACCATAGCACTTGGCCGATTTTCGTATTCCCATTTAATTTGCCGCCTTGGAAATGCATGAAAAAAGAATACATGATGATGACTGTTTTGATAACTGAGGATCCTGGCAGGTCAATCGATGTTTACTTAAGGCCGTTGGTTGATGAGCTCAAGGATTTATGGATAAACGGTATGCGCACGTACGATAAAGCCACTGGGAAGATGTTCACTTTGCGGGCAACAGTGATGTGGATTGTGAATGATTTTCCCGCATATGCAATGGTTTTTGGGTGGAGCACAAAGGGTTATATGGCATGCCTTATATGCAAGGAAGATGTAACTTATGGTTGGCACGCGGGAAAAGTTTGTTATCTTGGTCATCGGAGATGGTTGCTATGGGACCACGAGTGGCGGGAAAGGGATAAAGAGTTTAACGGGAACACATAGCATCGCCTCAGACCTAGAGAATGGTCCGGTGATGAGATCTTGGAACAGCTTAACCGTTTGGATTTTTCTCCGTTCGGGAAAACAGTTACTCGGACCAGACCTTCTACGCATTTGAACTGGACGCACAAGTCTATGTTTTTTTTGAGCTCCCATATTGGTCGAAACTAAAATTGAGGCACAATCTCAACGTTATGCATGTTGAGAAAAATGTTTTTGACACTTTGATGGGGCACAATTCTAGATATTGAGGGTAAGACAAAGGACACGATCAAAGCTCGTCTTGATTTGGAAAGAATGGGCATACGAAGAGGTTTATGGATGAACAGGGACGGTGATAAAGGTAGAAGGGATCTGTCATTTTTTTCCATGAAACCGAATGATAAAAAAGATTTTCTGAAGTTTGTATCGTCGGTAAAGTTTCCCGATAGGTATGCTTCTAATATCGCGCATTGTGTGAATGTTGACGGGGGTAAATTTACTGGACTAAAGAGCCATGACTGCCATATGTTTATGCAACGCCTACTTCGTGTAGGGATTCGACACCTTTTGCCAGACGATGTAGTGAAACCAATCAGGTTGTTGTCCATTTTTTTTTCCCAACTGACGGCAAAAACATTGCGAAAGATCAGTTGCGCCATGACATTGTCCAAGTCCTACGTAAGTTCGAGATGATATTCCCTCCAGCTTTCTTCACAAGTATGATTCATGTGATGGTTCACTTGACAGAAGAGGCATTGCTCGCTGGTCCTGTAAACTATCGTTGGATGTATCCAATAGAAAGGTATATAATCCTCATCATTTGTTTATGCATCCTTATCCCATGCTCTCTAATTTGTATCGTTTCTTTTTATTTTGCCAGGCTTCTCGGAGAGTTGAAAAAAACTGTACGCAACAGGGCGAAGCCCGAAGGATCAATTATAGAGGCTTGGGTTCAATATGAGTCACTTACTTTCTGTGGAATGTATTTAAAAGATGTGGACACGGCTTTCAATAGTCCTCAGCGCAATAATGACGGAGGTCTGAGAAATGAGAAACTTTCTGTTTTTGCCCAAAGCATATGACCCTTTGGAGATCCGGTACGAGGAGAGTCGTTTTCCAGAAATGACATGGAGGTAGCGCATTGGTTCGTACTTAACAATTGTGATGAGATAATGGCATACTTAGATGAGCATGAAGAGATGATGAAGCGAGAACATCCATCACATTTGTATGCCAAGAAACACCGTGATTTGTTTCCACAATGGTTTTTGGAATATGTAAGTTATAAGAGTTTTGTATTTGTTATATATATATTTTTTTTGTATTATTTAATGTTAGCAAACTAACATGTGAATTCATTTGTATAATATTAGGTGAATAAGTTGAAATCATCGAATTCACCCTCTTACAGTGAAGAGTTATATAACTTGGAGTTCGGCTTGATTTGCGCTGAATTATTCTCGGGTTGCCATGTTAACGGCGTCAAGTTTTTGGCGACTGCACAAGATGACAAGTTGTGTACGCAAAACAGCGGTGTCCATGTCCCAGGTGGTGGCGAAAGTACGAACATTGATTTCTATGGCAAACTCACAACTGTCGTGCAATTGCTTTACAAAGACCGATACCAAGTGATCATGTTTAAGTGTCGATGGTTTGATACAAACCCAAATAGGCAGGGAAGTGTTAAAATAGACGATGGCTTACTATCAGTGAACATTAACAGAACTTGGTATGATGACGACCTTTACATTTTGGCAAACATGGCAAGACAGATTGTGTATCTAGATGACCCTAAAGCCGGAAGCGGTTGGAAAATAAGTTGGATCCACTGACGTAGAAAGCAAACCGTGTCGTTAGAAAATCCGATTTAGCACAAGCGGTGGGAATACGAAGAGCATTGTTTAGAACATGTCAAACATATGAGTATATGGTGGACCAATGTGGCGGGTATTTAAAAGTTGGTTTTCAAATAAAGGATCTGTACAATAAGTTGGATCCATCACGCAGGGAAATTTTACTCGACGGTGACACAGAAGCCGCACTCTGTTACTTGAAAGCGAAAGGAGCAATGGATCCAAAATTATTTTGTAAGTTCAGTGTTGACGAGGAAAATAGGCTTGGTAATTTGTTTTGGAGGGACTCCACTTCACTTTTGGATTAGATTGCCTATGGCGACGTCCTCATATTCGACAGCACATACAAAACAAATGTTTATGACAAGCCCCTAGTGTTGTTTGTCGGTTCGAACAACTATCAGTCTACTGTAATGTTTGGTTGCGCATTATTGCAGGACGAGACATTTGAAACTTACAAGTGGTTATTGGAAACATTCATGGCATCCATGAAAGATAAGAAGCCAATATCAATATTGACGGATGGCGATGAGGCGATGCGTAAAGCCATTGATGATGTGTTTCCCATGTCTAACCATCGGTTGTGCTCATGGCATGTGTCAAGGAATGCACAGAATAACTTGAAGGATGATGAATTGCTAAGAAATTTTCAGGCATGTATTTGGGAACCATTTGCATTGGACGAGTTTGAGAAGAAATGGGAGGTTTTGAGGGAAAGAGCGAGTACTTCGAAACAAAAAGAATGGTTGGAAATGATGTATGAAAAAAGAGACTCATGGGCTAAATCATGTATGAGAGGAAAGTTTTTCGGTGGTATGTACACCACTCAACGTGTGGAGTCCATGAACAAGTATGTGAAAGATTACTTGAGAAAAGGCGTGAAGTTGTTTGAATGTATTCTAGCACTCGATAGGGCTATGTTACGTCTTAGGAATAACACGGCGAAGGATGGTTTCAACGCAAAGTACTCAACATCAGTCCTTAAAACCGCATTGACAAAACTAGAGCAACAAGCTTCTCTGATTTACACGCATAGGTGCTTTGTATTGGTACGTCATGAGATCGAATCTTGTTCAGCACTCACCCATGATAATGTGATGCATAATTTTGGAGGTCGTGTATACGTATTGTCCAAATATGGTGAACCGCATAATAATTGGACTTGTGTTTACCACGGTGGGGAAAATATGCGGATAGAGTGTGGATGCCGGAAATATGAAAGTGAAGGGATCCCGTGTTGCCACCTGTTTTATGTAATGAAGTGCGAGCACCTTACGGAAATTCCTCCAGCACTCATAATGAAGAGATGGACAAAGAGTGCCCAAACTGATACATGTATGGAATTTATCGGCAAAGGTAAAGACACTACCAACGAAGTTGTAGAAATGGCGAGGTATGGAAGTTTAAATGCTATGTCAAACAAAGTTTGTTTTTATGCATCGAAGAGTGCAGAGGGTTATGCCATGTTGATGAATGAGTTTAGTAGATGGGAGGGAATTTGTGAAGGCTTACGGCAAAAGGAAGAAGAGACAAGTCTGAAATTGGGTACTGCTGACCAATGTCCTACAAATATTGTGAAAGATCCAAATATGGTTAAGACAAAAGGCACTCAAGCAAGGCAAGGTGGAACGCGCAAGCGTCGACAATGTCATTTGTGTCGCGGATATGGACATACAAAGCGTAATTGCTCTCAAAGAAACTTGCATCCAAGTAGAAATGCATGTGTCAATATCCCATCAGGTAGTGAAAGCTATCAGTATAGTTCTGATAAAGGGCCGTCCCCGGACATTAGCTACAGTTATCCTAGTCAAATGGTTTCTCAATGCAGAGGCAACTATGTGGTTGATTTGTCTAGTTCTGATAGTTTTTCTACTGCAGACCCAACCGGTTCTACCCCGAACAGTGACGATGGTTTCTCATTCGACAATGGTGAACCTATCCCTAGGTACTGGTTCAACCCAAAACAATTGTAGTTTTGGAACTTGGTTTACATGTAACAATTAACATTAAATATAGATTTAGTGATGGACAATGTGCTTTCATATGACTGTCGTATTATTGTTTTATGTATGTATTGTTTAGAATAAAAGTATTTGCTTGGTTATCTTTGGCGTTGCGCTAGACATTAATTAGGTTTGCGTTTTTAAGGTATGTTTAGTTTGCCCACAGCCGGTCGGCATTTGCATTCCACACGTGCAATTGCATGACGGTGATGTAATGCAAGAGTGACTGTGCGCAAACCAATAATAAGGAAAAATGGATCATATATTTTTTTTTACAAGCATAATTTGACCTTTTTTTTGAACTATAAATCGAAGGGCAAAATGAACCGAAATACAGAGCATGTAAATAAATGGTAAGGGGCAATAAGCCGAACATATTATATTACAAAACGGCCAATGATCGAAATTACGTACTAATAGACATTGCCATTTAGCAGAAATGACTTCCCAAAAGATCCCAAATTTCGTAAAACACAATGTGATTAACCCTAATTTCAATAGTAGACATAGGGTCGTAACAACGTATTTGTTTGGATTTCGTTGTGTTTGCGCTATACATTAAATAAGTTTGCGTTTTAAAGCTATGTTTAGTTTGCGCACAGTCGGTCTGCATTTGCATTTCACACATGCAATTGCATGACGGTGATGCAATGCAAGACTAACTGTGCGCAAACCCATATTAACAAAAAATTGAGCATATTTTTTTGTACAGGCATAAGTAGACCTACGTTTTGAACTGTAAATCAAAGGGCGAAACCAACAGAAATACAGGGCATGTAAATAAATGGTAAGGGTTGGGCTTTAAGCCGAACATATTCTATTACAAATTGACCAATTATCGAAATTATGTACTAATACACATTGCCATGTAGCACAAATGAGTTTCCAAAATATCCCAAATTTCGTAAAACACAATGTGATTAACCCTAATTTCAATAATAGACATAGGGTCGTAATAAAATAGTTGCTTGGTTTTCGTTGTCTTTGCGCTATACATTAAATAAGTTTGCGTTTTTCAGCTATGTTTAGTTTGCACACAGCCAGTCTGCATTTGCATTTCACACATGCAATTGCATGACAGTGATGCAATGCAAGAATGACTGTGCGCAAACCCATAATAACCAAAAATTGATCATTTTTTTTGGTATAGGCATAAGTAGACCTATTTCTATGACTATAAATCGAAGGGCGAAATCAATAGAAATACAGAGCATTCAAATAAATGCTAAGGGTTGGGCTATAAGCCGAACATATTCTATTACAAATTGACCAATTATCGAAATTACATACTTATACACATTGTCATGTAGCACAAATGACTTTCCAAAATATCCTCAATTTCGTAAACCAAAATGTGATTAACCCTAATACAAAAATAATACACAGAGGGTCCTAATAAAATTCGGAACTTCCTTTTCTTTGTCTTTGCACTATCCATTAATTAGGTTAGCGTTTTGAAGCTAGCTTTAGTTTGCACACACCTGGTCAGCATTTGCATTGTAAACATGCAATTGCACGACGTTGATGCAATGCGAGAGTGACTGTGGGCAAACCACTACAGAGGAAAAATGGATCAATTGAAGGCAGCAAAATGAACCGAAATATACTACATGAGAAACGGTAAGGGCCAATAAACTGAACATATTCTTTTACAAAACGAAGATACCATGATCCGAAAAATGTCACTGTATCCATAATTTACATGGTTTTCTTTCTCTTTGGGGTACGTGAACGAAGACTTTTCTCACCTTTGCGTTTTTGGTCTGTGGAGTGTTGTTCTACATCCGGATTACCCTTAGCTGCGGCCCCGTCCTCATCTGCATCCTCATCCTCATCCTCATTCCCGTCTTCGATCCAAACTTCCTCGTCATCTCCCTCTTCATCTTCATCTTCCTCTTCTTCTTCCTCTTCCTCTTCCTCTTCTTCTTCCTCCTCTTCCTCTTCTTCCTCTTCTTTTTCCTCTTCCTCATCTTCTTCATGCTCTTCTTGTATCACAAGTTTGGTCTTTCCTTTTCTACCTATGTCATGTTTAAATTTTGTGCGAAACTCCTACATAAAGAGAAACATTGACATATATAAATAAACAATTTTGTTCACATTTGTTGTTCACACAAGTGATGCTGGTTTGCATTGCAGAATGTAACATATTATTTAAATTTGCAAAATTGAACATCTTATACATCGAACTTTACAATGGAGGTTGGAAGTAACAAACTTACATGTTCTACATCATCATCTACGACGTGTTGAACAAGACCCGAACTCGCAATGGTTGTGCCCGAGGTGTTCTTCAATTTCTCCTATTACAAGATAACATCGTTCATGTTCAATACCATGGTTTGTTATCTGATTATAACATTCGTGATGTTTGTTAATTTTATGAAATGAGTATGAAATGAAGTTGAACTGACTCAATCTCTTGTCGTAGGCGCTTGATCTCTACGCTTGCTTCCGATGCAGTTGAAAATAGTACAGCATTCAACCCAGCAATTAGGTCCAAAAGCTCGGTTGCAGCTTCAGCAGTGACCTACATTATGGCACATGTAATTACAACAATGACCACCGGAAGCCCTCATGTATTAATAAATTATGCAATAGAAGCTACTTACATGCGTGACACCATCAGGTAATGGTAGATCTGGGCTATCTTGCCCACGGGGTATCCGCACAAGTTTACTTTCATTTTCAGCGGCCCAGTATGGTATTCGCGCTGACCATGGCTGAGGAGAGATGTTTGCTACCCTTATCTTGGCCCCTTCAGGAGTTCGATGTTCTTCTTCCTGTGGAATTCAGGTATCATTTTAGAATTTTGAAAAATTATATGCATTTCATGCAGCAAGTGTAATTACATAACACGCGTTCAGTGTAAAACGTACCGCTTCACGTAAGTCCGCATAGTGGCGATACCGTATGTACTCATCTCTGTACTGGGCATAGTCGGATGAATTTGCAAGCCATTCGGAAGCTGGGTACCCATTCAGTGCTTCCTCGACTTCTAACTCATCAGTGAGTTTATAATCCGAAAGCATTGTCCTCGGTGAAATTTTCGGTACTTGAGGTTCTGTGGTGCCTAAACTTTGCATTGCGACTCGCTCTCCCAAAAACCAAGCTGAACTAGCTGGTCCCTCAAGTAGGATTCGTTTACGAGTTGCCGGCACGGTATTTTTTACTTCTTCTGGCAACTCGGATTCATTGGTCCCCCATGGGTTCCAATTTACCTGCAATACAAATTGCTTACATTTGCGAATCATACATTTTTGTGGTCATAAAATATGGGTTCAAGAGTCAAGGCTTTATACCTGATCCTTTGTTAGATGTCGCATCATCACTCTAAAGTGTTCCAAGTGATGTTGCAAGTCCCACTTTGATTTTGCACCAACCCACCTCAATGTTCGGGGCCACGTGTTCACGGTCCCACTAGGCCTTGATAAAGCAAACGGTTTTAGAACATGTAAGAAAGGGTCGTGTTTTAAACCGTCACGTTTAAACCGTCCCTTGATAAAGCAAACAATTTTCTATACAAGACATGTTTGCTATACAAGACATGTAAGAAAGGGTCGTGTTTTAAACCGTCACGTTTAAACCGTCACGTTTTAGAACGTCCCTTGATAAAGCAAACAATTTTCTATACAAGACATGTTTTAAACCATCGTCTTTACTTTCTACGTCGGTGGATTCATACCTTCTGCTGTTGTTTGTTGGCTCCAAGTTTACTCTGTAGAAAACCTTTTTCAATAAGACGTCGCTTTTTTAAAATAGGTGTGTCGTGTTTTAAAAACAACCATTGGATTCCCCATTTTTTAGGTGTTTAAGTGTCTTTTCAAACACAACGATGGTTTTCCGTTAAACCGTCGTTTTTTCTGGTCGTCTTTTTCACTTTTTGTAGTAGTGATATAACAAGCAAATTGCTATAGACCTTTTGTTTGTTTTTTTGTCAGAAATGCTATAGACCTCACGACGAGCAGACGAGAAGACATAACAATGAAAACTGACACGGCAAATGGAATAGAATTTTATTTTCTTTAAACTTAGAAAGATATTGGTGAACCAAAACTTAATTCAAAACATTCACAGAATAAGAAAAACATACACTAATCATTTGAGCAAATAAAATAAAGGTTGAAAGTAAATACCTGATTTTCCGAAACCACCCATTCCAAAAATGCAGGTATATCTTCTATGAACGGTAGTTTGAGGTTCTTATTTGCAGATATAACAGCAAATCCCTTTGAAATGGTAAACATGATCACTCCAAATATGATGATCCTCCCAAGAATCTTTTCTGACCCACTGAAATTGATAAAACAAATATGAAATCAATATTTTATTCTTCCTTTTGGTCATAAATGTTGCTGTCAAACCAAAAATTAAAGAAAAACTTACCTGACTTTTCTTTCTCTGTTTAGACTTTGGCTGCTTGACGTATGTATGAGGCTGAGGTGAAGCTTCTTTTTCCTTTCTAATTTTATGGCCAAAAAATCACCAAAGAAGTAGAGAGTTCGAAGTCGATGATGAAAACTGATGGGTGTAAAATATGTGGCTTTCTGTTTATATAGCTGAAGTTGTGTGACTTTATTTTTTTGTTTTTCTATTTCTTTCTTTTTTTAACTTTTAGAAACTGAATAGTGATTAGGGAGTCACGTGCTCTCTACAAACGACCTGTCTCATGTTCATATTCCAATGGATGGATAGACACAAGACTATTTTTACTTCGTTATCTGTCAGTTATTTTTTTTGTTTTTAGTCTGAAAAACTATGCACTTGCTGAAACCCAAAGGTAGGTAGCAATTCAAATGCTAAACCTAAAGAAATGCACCAGTCTCTAGGCTTGGCTTTTACCAAAAAGTTGAAGACACCAGTCAATTGGCTATCACTTTTTCAATCCTGCTCTGTTGATAAGATTTGGAAAAAGATTCTGTAATGTTCCAAGCATGAGAAAGTTTCTTGATAACATGTTTAAAGGGTACAATCTTCCAGTTCATTTCAATTCTATTTTTTTGTAAAAACTTGTATGATATTAGAATTAAGAATAATAAGACATAAACTGCAGTAAAAGCAGAGACAATTCACTTTGAAACGTCAAAAGAAACAACTCACTTGATATAGCCACTCACATGATAGGCACGTGATGTTTTTTAAAAACAATGGGAACCGGCTGTTTTGGGTAACAGGTTAAAAGAAGGAAAAAAAATCCACGCGCTCGTTCTTCAACTTGCTCTGAACTGTCGCTCGTCCTACTCCTGTAAACCTAAGATCCAAAAGGAGGATAACGCAGCGGCCAACGCACAACAATGGCTTCCTGCGCACTAGCTTCAATTTCTTATCTGCTTCCCATGTAATCTCTCTCTCTCTCTCTCTCTCTCTCTCTCTCTCTCTCTGTGAAATAATTGGGCAAAAATAAAACTAAATGTATACGAAACTCCAATTCTCAATTTGTGCGTTGATCCTTCTTATCTTTTTGGCTACAAAGGGTGCAACCTGAGAGTGGAAAATTCAATGCTTTCCAACTCCTCCTTTAGGACGCAGGTTACAAATTGTTGTCATTTCTCAGTGTGTTTTTTTAACTTTCTTCCCAATTTGGTTCTAATTGGTATTTTTCCTTAATTTTGATTTATAAACATTTTGCAGGTAACTTCCGGAATGCAAAAATGGCAGCGTTTGGCGAATGTAGCGCCGAAGGAAATTGGTACGAAAGAGAAAACTCCAATTGACTGCTTGCGTAATCTTTCTTGTTAGTAGTGTGAATTTTATGACAAAACAAAGTAATTTAATTTGGGAACCCAATTTTAGAGTTTTCACATGTCTAAATTGACGTGTTTTTATAAGTGAAAGCTCATCATGAAAAAGGTATAGAGTTATGTAAGTTATCGTAAATTCATGTTTTCGTACTCTCTCTCCATAAGCCCAGCTTTTGGATGCACTGTTCTGTTTCTAATTGAAGCTTAATATGCTTTGGAAATTAGATTCTTCAAAGTGGGTTTTCCTTCAGGCTATTCTGAAAGCAGAGCCAACAATCTCAGCTAGCATTTTTTTTGAAAGAATTACATAAATTGGTGGTATGTTTCTGCTATTGAGTCAAGTTTTGTTTTTGGATTTTCCTAATAGGTAGCAGTTTCTATGACGTGGCTCTTCTGCTCTGCAATCACCACACTTCTGGTTTGTAATCTTGAATACTCCAGATTTTAATTAGCATTGGAAATTGAAAATTGGCTATGGTTTTCTTGTGCAATCATTTTTAGGAAGGTGAATTCCCAATGTGGTTTTTTCAAGGGCTTTCAAGTGACCAACTCAGTCACTTGAAAAGCTGATGGGTGTTATGAGGGAAGTGCTTCCTAACACAATGGCTACTGTTCGTATATCCGGAATGGAGCTCAGTGTCTTGGGTTGCCGTTACCATTTCGAAGATTGTATTGCTAAATCTGTAAGTGTATGGTTCAAATGTGATTTTCATGATTGGTATTGGTTTGCTGTGATTGCCGTAACTGCTATATATTGGTTGTTTTGGCTAAGGATTCAGGAAAAGAGCAGTTAAGAAAAGTGCATTTTTGTTGCACTAAAATATATGTTTTGAGATACCATCACAATGTTTAAATAATCTCTCTCTACCTCCCCCTCATTTGCAGGAAGGGGTATGCTCACTTGGATTTTTCATGCATACTTGGTGAGATTCTAACCTTCTTCCGAGAGCCTAATATTTAGGGGCTAACATTTGTGTACTCTACAAGTTTTAAATTGAGCTAAACGTACTACAAAATATTTTACGTGAAGTGTTTTCTTTGTTTATGTTTCTTTTTTGAGATCTTATTTCTTATTTATGTGACATGTAGTCTTGGTTAGAGAAAATAGATGATATCACATTTAATTTTCTATAGCTTTTAGGTAGTAGTAGATTATCCGTATTGTCATGCAAATGAACACACACAAAAAGAGGCCCTCTAGCCAAAAAGAGGAAATTTGGTGATCTTTGCATACATTATAAGAGTGTGAGCCAATGAGCCTTCTAGTAAAAACGAAAGAAGTTAAAAACCAAAAGAAGGGTGGAATGCAATTGCATATTGTAAACTAAGAATTGCAAACAGAGGTTACGAAATTGCATACATATATATGCAATTGCATATTGTAAAATGAGAATCGCACATAGATGCTACGAGATTGCATACAGGTATATGAACGAAAAAAGTTAAAAACCAAAAGAAGGGCGGAATGCAATTGCATATTGTAAACTAAGAATTGCAAACAGAGGTTACGAAATTGCATACATATATATGCAATTGCATATTGTAAAATGAGAATTGCACATAGATGCTACGAGATTGCATACAGGTATATGAACGAAAAAAGTTAAAAACCAAAAGAAGGGCGGAATGCAATTGCATATTGTAAACTAATAATTGCAAACAGACGTTACGAAATTGCATACATATATATATATATATATATATACAATTGCATGTTGTAAAATGAGATCGAACATAGATGCTACGAGATTGCATACAGGTATATGCATATGGATACTGTAAATTGAGAATTGCACACATGTGCTATCAAATATGCGATATATGCCCACAAAAACCATTAACATGGCTAAATTGTTGATTTAGCCCTTGAACTTGTATCCAATTTTCAATTTATCGCATGACATTTTTTTTATAAAATTACGGATATGAATTTTCTTTATCGCCAATGTCTCCTTTGCCGTTTAATTCCCTAACATTTCATCCAATCTGTCATTAAATATGAGGGCACATTGGTCATTTCATATGTTAAACATAATTGAATTATGTAAAATAAAATAATATGAAAGGATGTTAAATATATGCCTTAAAGCCAAACATGTGATATTGCGTTCTTTTTTAGATATTTCACCATCATTTATGGGCAAAATCGTTGTTTTCATCTATGTTATTTAGTCTACAATCATAACAGCACAACAATCCTTGGAATATGATTCGTATGTGGACTATGCAATGAGATTGGATATATGTAGATTTCTCATATTTCCACTTCACTTCATGGTCATATATTATCAATTGGGCATTGATCATAATCGAAAAAGTCCAATTTTCTTTTTCGTCAATTCAATGTGGCTCAATCAATTGATCATTAAGTAATAATTTTTGTTGAAAGTTTTTAAATTTATATTTGAACCAACAATCATATGTTTGATTTTATTGATTTTTTTTAATTAACAATATAGGAATAATTGGAGATAATCAACAAAGTTCAATTTTATTCCCAATAGTTCATTAGGTTAAATTAGTAGTAAATCATGAAAGTTATATTCAGTAATTTATGCCCAACAAACCTACCTAAAGAACACTAAGCGACTCATTCTTCGGGTAAATAATGTTGTTTGTTGACCAAATTACCCAACGAACTCCTTGATTTACTCAACAAACAAGGTATTTTACTTCGAAGACGTAAGGGGAGCGCTCGTTGAGTAAAGTTCGTTGTTCCCTGGGAAATTGGACTAGCTAAAATATTTTATCAAACAAATGCACTATTTTTTCACGCAAACGCAGGTGGTGCGTTCGTTGAATATGTCTTGAAATTTTATATGCAATTATTTACAATGGATGTGCAATTGCACAACAATTCTAGGGCATGCATTAACAACTGAAACATCGACAAATGCGTAGTCTCTTTTTGAAATTCATTCCACTATTTGGAAATTGCATGGTTGTCAATACAAATGCTAACGACACAAATTACATTCAATTACACATTACTCATATTGCAATTGAATTTGTAACCTACATCCTAAAGTCGAACAAGTATAAGAAAATGCTATTACACTTCATAACTTAAACCCTAAAGCCTAATAAGCATATAATTTTTTTTAAACACCTTAAATATCAACATACCATCCATTGGTATCACTAATAATCCTATTGCTCAAAATAAGTGACCGGCTAATTGGTTCTCCATTTTTCTTGGCAAAAAAATTGGTTCTCTTTTTTAATTGTTACATATACTATATACTGATTAAAATATTATATTTGACTAAAAGAAATTAAAATATTATATAATGTATAGATACCCATAGAAAAGAATAATTAGACCATCCATATTATATTTAGACCAAAAAAATAAAAAGAATATAACTAATGCAGGGTTTAACATTGCAATTGAGAGCCATACTGTAAATCTAAGCTATTTACTCGAGATCTATATTTTAATCATTACCCTTAATATGGCTAGTGATGAATTCAATTTCTTCACCTCACAGAGGTAAGGCAAAGGATTAAAATATTAGTCGTGCAGATAATATCAAGCCTTCAATTTATGGATATTTCGAAGGATATATGGTTATCATTTTAGGTATCACGAAAAAATCAACAAAAATGATAGATATAGGCATTGAAACCCATAATTTTAGTGTAAAACTTTCATAAATGTTATGTACATTATCAATGAATGTATTGAACAAATAAAACTCAAAATTTACTAATAATAAGATATACATATGATGAAATATAAGTGGTATATAATGCTGTTAATGAAAAGTTTGAAAATAAAATGTTGATTAGAATGAATAAACCATGCATAAATCCATAGTTTGTTTAAACATTGGATTACAATTTAGATAAGTGTCCATCTACATAAATGAAGAGCTCCAATGAGGTCCAAACAATGAGGAACAACCATCTAGATTTATACAATAGTTATACCAAGTCATGTAACCTGGTTTGTAAGCCATGTTTGAACATGGTGCACATAGGTCTCTCTTGAGCTCCCTATTGTCCTCCTATATATGTGATAGTTAAGATTAACCCAACTGATGGGCAGGGGCGGCCCTGGCATGGTGTAAGTGGCGCCACTGAACAGGGCCCCCTAAATTTTTTTACTTTATATAATATATATTAATATTATAAAAGCTATATATATACTCCAACGTGCAACACATTGACACAAAAAGTGTATTTAGTGGAGTTGATTTCTAGTGCATATCCCTTGGTACAAGGCCTAGGTTCGAGTTTTAGTTATGTGAATATATTCGTAATTTTATTCTCTTTTTATTATAAGAACAAAATTTTAAGTAGTTTTAAAAAGAAGCAAGTGAAAAATATAAGGGGAAAGATCCAATTAAATTAACAATAGTATATATCACACCCATACGCTTTTTCTATAAAAAATAATAATAATAATTTCTTCGACTCAAAACAAAACAAAAAAATTTATGTCTTTTTCTTTCTCGCGAACTCTTATTTTTTCTTACCGAATCTACAAACGTTTAAATTTATCAAATGAACGCATCATACATAACGAAAGCAACCCCTACGTTCGTGTGAAAAAATAGTGCGTTTGTTTGATAAAGTATTTTACTTGGTCCAATTTCTCGGGAAACGGCAAACTATACTCAATGAACGCACTCCTTGCGTTTGCCAGAAAAAATATCACGTTTGTTTGAAAATGTAAGTTAGTGAGGTCCATTTTCCCGAGGAACGGGCAATTTTACTCAACGAACGAACTTTTTGCATTCGTGTGAATAAATATCCCGTTTGTTTGAAAAAGTAAGTTAATTGGGTCCATTTTCCAGGGGAACAACCAATTTTACTCAACGAACGCAACCCCTGCGTTTGCCTGAACAAATAGCCCTTTTGTTAGAAAAAGTAAGTTAGTAGGGCCCATTTTTTCGGGGAACAGGTTACTTTACTAAACGAACGTAACCCCGACATTTGCGTGAACAAATAGCCCGTTCGTTTGAAAAAGTAAGTTAATTGGACCATTTTTCAGGGGAACGGGCAACTTTACTCAACGAATGCAACCCTTGCATTTGCGTGAACACATAGTTCGTTTGTTTGAAAAAGTAAGTTAGCTGGGCCCATTTTTCCAGAAAAACGGGTAACTTTATTCAACAAACGCAACCTATGCGTTTGCGTGAACAAATAGCTCGTTTGTTTGAAAAGGTAAGTTAGTTGGGCCCATTTTTCTGGGAACATGCAACTTTACTCAACAAACAAAACTCATTGCGTTCGCGTGAACAAATAGTCCGTTTATTTGAAAAAGTAAGTTAGTTGGGCTCATTTTTTGAGCAAACGCGCAACTTTACTCAACGAACGGAATCCGTGAATTCGAGTGAACAAATAGCCCGTTTGTTTGAAAAGGTAAGTTAGTTGGGTCAATTTTTCCAAGGAACGGGTAACTTTACTCAACGAACTCAGCCTCTGCATTTGCGTGAACAAATAGCCCGTTTGTTTGAAAAAGTTAGTTAGTTGGGCTCATTTTTCCGGGGAATGGGAAACTTTATTCAACGAACAAAACTCATTGCGCTCGCATGAAGAAATAGTTCGTTTACTTGAAAAAGTAAGTTAGTTGAGCCCATTTTTTGGGGAAACGAGCAACTTTACTCAACTAACGCAACTCGTGCATTCGAGTGAACAAATAGCCCGTTTGTTTGAAAAAGTAAGTTAGTTGGGTCTATTTTTCCAAGGAACGGGTAACTTTACTCAACGAACTCAGCCTCTGCATTTGCGTAAACAAATAACCCATTTGTTTGAAAAAGTAAGTTAGTTGGGGTCCTTTTTCCGAAGAACAGGCAACTTTACTCAACGAACGCAACCCCTTGCGTTCGCATGAACAAACAACCCATTTGTTTGAAAAAGTAAGTTAGTTGGGTCCTTTTTTTCGGGGAACGAGCAACTTTACTCAACGAATGCAACCTATGCGTTTGCGTGAACAAATAGCTAGTTTGTTTGAAAAAGTAAGTTAGTTTGGCCCATTTTTCTGGGAACAGGCAACTTTACTCAACGAACACAACCTCTATGTTGGCGTGAATAAATAGTCCGTTCGTTTGAAAAAGTAAGTTAGTTGGGCCCATTTTTCCAGAGAACGGGTAACTTTACTCAACGAACACAACCCATTGCATTGGCGTGAATAAATAGTCCGTTTGTTTGGAAAAGTAAGTTAGTTATGCCCGTGTTTCCAGAGAACGGGCAACCTTACTCAACGAACGCAACCCATGCGTTGGCGTGAATAAATAGTCCGTTTGTTTGAAAAAGTAAGTTAGTTATGCCAACTTTTCTAGAGAACGGGTAACTTTACTCAACGAACGCAACCCATGCATTTACATGAATAAATAGTCCGTTTGTTTGAAAAAGTAAGTTAGTTGGACCCATTTTTTCAGAGAACGAATAACTTTGCTCAACGAATGCAACCCATGCATTTGCATGAACAAATAGCCCGTTTGTTTGAAAAATTAGGTTAGTTGGGTCCAACTTTATTCAACGAACGCACCCCTTACTTCCTCGAAGTAAAATACCTTGTTTGTTGAGTAAATCATGGAGTTCTTTGGGTAATCTGGTCAACGGGCAACATCATTTACCTGACAAACGAGTCACTTAGCGTTCGTTAGGTAGGTTTGTTGGCATAAATTACTCAATATATTTTTCGTGATTTACTACTAATTTAACCCAATGAACTATTGGGAATAAAATTGAACTTTGTTGATTGTCTCCAATTATTACCATATTGTTAATTGAAAAAAATTAATAATATCAAACATATGATTGTTGATACAAACATAAATTTAAAAACTTTCAACAAAAATTATTACCGGCCACATTGAATTGACGAAAAAGAAAATGGGACTTTTTCGATTATGATCAATGCCCAATTGATAGTATATGATCATGAATGTTTATGACATGAAGTGGAAGTATGAGAAGTCTTCTTATATCGGGTCTCATTGCATAGCCTTGATATGAACCATATTCCAAGGATTATTGTGCTGTTATGATTGTAGGCTAAATATCATAGTTGAAAACAACGATTTTACCCATAAATGATGGTGAAATATCCAGAAAAGAAAGCAACATCACATGTTTGGCTTTAGGGCATATATTTAACATCCTTTCATATTATTTTATTTTACATAATTCAATTATGTTTAACGTATGAAATGACCAATTTGCCCTCATATTTAATGGCATATTGGACGAAATATTAGGTAATTAAATGGCAGGGGAGATATTGGCGATAAAGACAAATTCATATCCTTAATTTTATTAAAAAAAAAGGTCATGAGATAAATTGAAAATTGGGTACAAGTTCAAGGATTAAATCAACAATTTAGCCATGTTTAATGGTTTTTGGGCATATATCGCATATTTGATAGCACATGTGTGCAATTCTCAGTTTATAATATGCATTTGCATATACCTGTATGCAATTTTGTAGCATCTATGTGCAATTCTCATTTTATAATATGCAATTGCGTATAGAGTATGCAATTTCGTAACGTATGTTTGCAATTCTTAGTTTACAATATGCAATTGCATATAGAGTTTGCAATTTCGTAACGTCTGTTTGCAATTCTTAGTTTACAATATGCAATTGGATTCCGCCTTTCTTTTGGTCTTTAACTTTGTCGTTTTTACTAGAAGAGGAAGAAGAGGAAGAAGAAGAGGAAGAGGAAGATGAAGAGGAGAATGAAGACGAAGCTTGCATCGATGAGGATGAGGATGCCGATGAGGGCGGGGCCGCAGCTAAGGGTAATCCGGATGCAGAACAACACTCCACAGACCAAAAACGCAAAGGTGAGAACACGTACCCCAAAGAGAAAGAAAACCAAGTAAATTATGAATACGATTCAATTTTTCGGATCATTGGTCCGTTTTGTAATATAATACGTTCAATTATTGGCCCTTACCATTTCTGATGCTTTATATTTCAGTTCATTTCACACCCTTCAATTAATAGTAAAAAAATAGGTCTACTTATGCCTATATAAAAAAAAAAATTTATCCATTTTTCCTTTTTAGGGGTTTGCGCACAGTCACTCTCGCATTGCATCAGCGTCGTACAATTGCATGTTTACAATGCAAATGCCGACCGGCTGTGTGCAAACTAAAGATAGCTTAAAAACGCGAACCTAATTAATATATAGCGCAAAGACAAAGAAAACCAAGCAAATGCTTTATTATGACCCTATGTCTATTATTCAATATTAGGGTTAATCAGATTGTGTTTTACAACAATTGGTAACTAATTTACTCTATTAACACTACAAAACGACATCAAATTTTTTTTTTCCATAAATAGTCCACTAAAGATAAAATCATGATACCCAATGTGTAGTATACATCATTCCAAAAATTGTAATATGCATCAACATTTCTCCCACAAATTCACAAGACATACATCTCTTAGAAACAAAATCTAAAAATAAATGTATTTCAACCAGCACATCTCTTGCTCAATATCTCATGTTTGACCACACCTTCTCTGACTGCTTCCTGAACCTGCATGAAAAAATTGAAGTAATTTAGACCATCAGAACATAAACAAATAAGAGAGTCTAAACATAGTTCTACAATGTCCAGCATAAGGGTTTATACTAGGATTGTTAAAAGGAATAAAAGACTTAAACTGCATAATATCTACATTACCATATTTATTGAGTAGAATTCGTAAAGAAAGCCTACAAGTAACAACCAAACTGAATCTTTCACACAACTAATTCAAAACATGAAGCATTTGTATACTAATAAAAATCCTGCAAATTAATGAACTGTTTGGATTAGTAATTGCATACCTTTAGTGTTGATGTCCCCTTTAAAGTTGGAGTGAGCTACTGGGGAAGACTCAGTCAGTTCATTATCCGGAGGAATCACAATGCACCTAAGCAGAGCAGGATCATATCTTTCAAAAGTGAGGTTTATGCTTTTGAACAGTATGTTGTAAGATGGCAGCGATGGAAGATATGAGAAGATTAAGCATTGTACATGAAAATAACATGTGTTAAAGTAAAAGGTTCACAATCCTAAATTTCCCTAAACTTGAATGAAATCAGTAATGACTTATATAATTCTTATGAGTGCGTTGTCTCATAAAAGATTCACAATCCTAAACTGGCTTTTGCTAGTTAACAAATATTGAAATGTGTTAGGTAAAAGTCAACCACAAAAGCCTAGCGGTCAAAATGCAATTACATACACAACACAATGCAAAGAAAAGAACCTGAAACACAAGAGTGCTTTTCTAATAATAAAATTAGCACAATTTGCACCAATTACTCAAGTCAAAACTAGCAATCAACTTTATGTTCTGCATCCTCAATTAGTAGAAGTTTATCCATTGTTGAGAAGGACCCTCATGATGCTTTGCTATGTATTAATACTTATGAGCCCATTCCTACAAACATAACCAAATACAATGAACCTACTGCTCGAAAAACCTTTCTCTATTGTCTTCCTTGGACATGCTAACAGATATTATGTGTATGGATGGCCAATGGTGAAAACGAAAATATAGAATTTGCATACCATCAATGAATAAAAGAATGATATCACTGATTCTTTCATAAGAAAATGAAAAATAAACCAAAAAAATTATATACAATCGTTATATTCATGAAACACAGAACTGATATAGAAATAATGACTGAACCACCCATGTGCAGATGCAGAGCAAATGACATTTTGATTAAAGAATTGTATATACAATAATAATAATAATAAATCATGAAACTCGAAACTTAAATCAGAGCTATACCTCAAATCAAAGATAATTAAGACTTCAGTTAAGCATAAAAACAATCTGATGAACAAACCTTCAACTTCCCGTAGTTGAGCCAAAAACAGGACTGGATGAAAGACCTGTTGAAAAGAAACATATAATCAGAACAAAATAGGAGAAGAAACCGAAAGAACAAAATAGTATTAATAACTCTTAAGATGATATTTCCTGATCAAATAATTATTTCACATCCACTACTAATTGACATTTGACAATTTCATATCCCAAAAAATGACAGAATTTCATAGCAATTCAGCACATCAAGCATAAGTTCCATAATTCAATATCAAAATTACTTGAAAGAACCCCACTTGATAGGTGAATACGGCTTAAACATGACTTGACAAACTCTTCTAATTCTTTCTTCACCCATGTAGTAGCTCAACTGCTTAACCTCACATGCTCAAGAGATGATATTAAACAGCCAAAAGATGGCTGGCCAGACCACACAAAACATTATATTAAAAAAAATGAAGAGCAAGAATAATAAGCAAGAGAGTACAAGCCAAAGTCACCAATAAGAGTAAAGAAAAAGGAAAGCATCAAGATGAAAACCAAACAGCCGGAGATCCAAGATTTCTTACCAAAGGAGCTCATGGTCTCAAAAGGTGCTTTCAGAATAGGATCTCACCAGCTCAAGGTCGTTTCTCAAAATCGAAGCATCTGCAACACCAATTAGGAAGATAGGGCGTCAAGCTTTTGGGAATCACAACTCAAAATCGAAATCTCATCAAGCTCAAAACATAATTTTAGCATAAATTCATAGCAATCACACCATTCCGTCTCTGAATTTTAGAAACCCTAAACCCACCCATCCATCTATCAGGTTCCAAAATCCCAAGCCGTGCATGCATTGCTTAGATTTGAAAACTTGTGTTAAAACTGAAATCAAACTCGGATTCCTGAAAGGAACCAAGATCAAAAGCAAATGAATAACAAATAATCACAATGCAAAATACCAGAGCTATCTTTGAGTGATTTGTTGAAAACCAGCGGGAAAAGTTTGTGCCCAATCGTACAAACCAGAGCTATCTTTGAGTGCATGCATTGCTTATATTTGGTAACTGATTTGGCACTATTTGTAACCACTCATGATTTGGTCACTGGGAATTTGTAGTGCAAGCAGAGAGAAAAGTTCCTGGAGGCGCTAAGGATTGGATTTGGGCAAGGAAAGAGAAGAGTTCCTGGAGGCGCTAAGGATTGGATGGGCTCTTAGGATTTTCGATTTGGGCAACAAGAGAGGAGAGCGCGCGTCTTCTTCATCCTCCAAACCTGCCTTTCTCTGCACGTCTTCTTCATCCTCCAAACCTACCTTTCTCTTTCCTCACATGCCACTCATGTGTTGAATAACAAAGGGCTCAATAGGTCACTAAGTCATTGAATCTCAGCCATTGTTTTTTAACATGGAAACTCAGCCGTTGGATAGCCGGCTGTACCGGTACAGCCGAGGCACCACAGAATTTTCGAGCCAAAATTGATGCAAATGAGTGAGAATCAATATAGTGTTGAAACACCTGGGCTTCGACAAATGGGCCAATATTATTAACCAAAACAACCAGCGACCAAACCTCCCAAACCCCAATTATATATATTTTATTTTATTGGTGGGCCTGTGAACCTGTGGGCTGGGCTTTGATGGGCAGGCCGGGTTGGGCTTCCGTAGGCTCAAATGGGTCGGGCTTATGAGTCGGGCTGGTTTTAGATACCTTTGCCTAAGTCTAGCCCACTAAAAGAGGGGCTGGGCTTTTCCTCAATGGGCTAGGCAGGTCCCCATCAGTCTATGGGGTCGTGGGCCAAATGATGACCCCTAATTGAATGAAGGTAACAAAATAGTGTTATTCCCGTCGCATGCAACTTATTATTTAATTTCTTAGGCCTCTCCATTTTAGCATGAAAAGCCACAATTACAAGACAAGATTATTGTACGCATAAAAAAAAATTACAATATAAAGGTAGACGCGGTAAACAAAAACTTTCTCACACTAGATGTCCTTTTTGGTCAATAGAAAGATGAGAATAACCTATTCAAGTTGAATTGTCGTGCAATTAAGTCATTCTCTATTACAGTGCCCATAATTCATATTATCATGGAATGGATACTTTTGTCAAAACCTTAATATGAATTTTCCACTTATATGATTACATTGGTGATATCTAGAAACTTCCTTTCTAGTCATATCTACTCTGCAAAGATTCCCTTTATCATATCTTTAGAGCATTCCTTATTACGAGTATAGATCCTTTGTTGTATATTCACTTGCCTCTATGAACTTATTGAGAATCCTGAAGACCACCTTTTGAATCATATATGTTGACACGAATGTATAGGGATCTCGAAGATAGACGACTTGCCCACAAGACAACTATGATGTCTCAGGTCTGAGAACTAGTTTGCACTATTGCAGCTGATGAGTTTTAGTTTGACATGGGAGTAAGACCCTCATCCTAAAATTCGTAGTTTGATCGTGTTCAATTTACTTATCTCTCTAGGCACCTACGCACTTATCTTAGTTTCTCTATACGCAATGACTTGAGACTAGTCATTATCCCAATCGAGCGGATATAGTGTGTACCACTCTTTGCGGATGATCAATTCCCAATTAATAACCCTATGACTGGGAACATTTAGGAAATAATGTGGAAGTATGAGAGGTCTCCTTATATCCAATCTCATTGCATAGCTCTCACAATATTTCATATTCCAATGACTGTTGTTTTGCTATTATGATTATAGACCAAATATCATGGTTGAAAACAACAATCTTGCCCATAAGTGATGATGAAATATCCAAAAAGAAATATCACATGTTTGAATTTAGGGCATATTTTGAACATTATAGTCATCATGCAATAATTATTGGGCTTGTTTTTGAACATTGCTTGGCCATGCTAATATTTTATGAGTTGAACATACATGTTTATCATGTGCATAGTTTTAACATTTTATACTTCTATTTGTAGTAAATAATTATTTAATTTACTTTCAAATCTGATCAGGGTGTCCCCTTGATGCGGCCTTACTACTTGTCAATGTTAGAAATATGCCTGGAAGTGAATACGAAAATTAAACTTCTAAGGACATAACACTTCGCAAATATAATTAATAGAGTACAAAATCCACTTTAGGAAACTTATGCATAACCAATAAAGTGACAAGTCTATGGATTACGATACAAATAGAAACCAATCTAAAGATATAAGATTCACAAGAATTTTCCATTATGATGTATTTCATCCTAAAATGTTCCTAGTCATAGGATCACCAATTAAGAAATGATCCGCAAAGACTGGTACACACTGTGTCTGCTCAATCGGGAGGATGACTAGTCTCAAATCATTCGTGTAGAAACATTGAGACAATCAATAAAGATAGAGTTCACTGAACATGTCAATTAAGAATTCTCGTATTGAAGTTTTACTCACAAGTGTCAAACAAGTAATTTTAAGTTGTGATAATGCAAATTAGTCCTTAGACCTGAGACATCATAGTTGTCTTATGGACGAGTTGTTTATCTTTGAGAACACTATACGGTTGTATTGAAAGATGTGGCTCGAAGGTGATGATCGAGATATTCAATAAGCTCACAAAGACATGTGAATGTACAACAATAAATCTTTACTCTTAGTAAAGAAAGAGAATACTCTAGAGATATGATTCGTTACATTTTTTGCCAAAGTATCAGATATGATTGCAAAAGGGAAGTTTTCGATCTCATCCACATGAATTATATAACCTAGAAATGTCACATTAGGGATTTGACACAAGTTATATGTATCCCAATAGCGTGACATAGAGTATTATTTTATAGAATGGCTGGATTGCATTGCAATTACAACTGAATAGGTTCTCCAATGAATTTTATTTAGCTTGTGTAGTCATGACATACTAATAAGTGTTAGTCATGGTTTGTAGAAATCCTGTAAGATCTAATTACAATTAGGCTTCATGCTCAGTTCAAGAGGAATCAGACTTATCCACTATCTTGCTAGTTAGAACCTAAAAGATCGCACACCACAAAAGGAATGGAATTAGAAATAAAAGAGAGAAAGATTTTACGCCTTTGTCAAAGTCAAAGGTCAACCGTGGACCCGACACTTGACATGACCAACAAGAATTGACCGGAACCAATAGTTGTAAGGCAAGGTTATGACTTAACGGATTAAGTCATTAAATTAATGAGAATAGTTTAATTAAACAATTAAAGTTATAGAACTTAGTTGGGTCCCACATGACTTAAAGAATAAAGAAATGACCCATATGCCTTTGGATTTGTGTGACACATTAGAGGTTAATGGCATATATACTAATCTGAAATCAGAATCAAAATAAGGTGTTAAATTCCTATTACAGATATTTGGGTGTTTACTTCACATGGAGGAATCAAAATCCCAGTGGAACCCATACAAAATTAGAAATTCAACTCCTGATTTTGGACGAACTGGACTCTTGGATGAGATGCAGTATTCTAATTCTTAGAGAATTAACCCATTAGGAATCCATCCTTTTTACCCATTATATCCTCACTCAATTTTCAAATTTTCAAATTTGTCCTCTACTTTAACCCAATAACGAGGTCATTTTAGTAATCAATTTAGTTTCAATTCCAATTCATGTGAATTTAAAAAACAACTTATGTCAACGGGATCTAGCCCAATGGAAAAGGGCCTTGACGTGCAGACTAGAGGTCTCAGGTTTGAACTCCCATGGCATCATAATTGTGTGTGTGTGAGAGAAATCCTCATTCCGTTTAATTTAGACTATCGCTTATACTATAAAATAATAAATAAAAAAACTTATAAGGATTAGTACCACTCCTACCCCAATTCCATATGGTTTAGTAAACAATTTCAATAGGAATCTATCATCTAACTCTCTCCTCAATTCCACTCCTCCTCAATTCAATTATTCAAAATTTGATTACGAAATAAGAAACATGTCATAAATGTGTTGGACCCAAGAGGCCCAAAATTAGGCCACCAAAGGGAAGGTGCAGCACACGTGGGTTAATAAGTTCACATGTGTACAATGTGGGTCTATTTATAAGATGTCATAGCACCATTTCATGTTAGGGTTTTCAAGTTGGAAATTTGGAAGAGAGAAAACATCAAGCCTCTCTCTCAAGCTCACATTGGTCGGCCACTTAGGGAGCACTAGCACTCTTGTGCTCTCCCAAGTTCTCTTTCTCTTGTCTCCATCCATCCTTGGTGAAGAGCTTTGGTGAGGTACATATCTTTGTACTTATTGGAGAGTCATTGTGGAGTAATAAGTAAGGAGAGATCAAAACCTTCACTTGAATACCTTCCTAGGTTTCGAGATTCGCTCCAAGGGTAACTATACCTCTAATCCCTCCTCTCTATATAGTAGATTTAGAGAGTCTTTAGTGCAACATTTCATAAGCCTAGAAAGATATATACTTGGGTTTTCGCTTCCGCTTTTATGTATTTAGTTGAAATGCATGCTAGATAACTTATTGTCCTATTTGCTATTTTAGAAATTGCTTAGGCAACGTTTTCCCTTCAGTCAATCTCCAGCAATTAGCAACTCTTTTCTACCTCCCAGGCAAGTCAAGATGATACATTTTTGTTTGTTTTTCATAAACTTTGTTAATATTTCTGAAGTTGTGAATTATGGCTTCTTCATTTTCAATAGTTGTAAACTCTTATAATCATTTTGGGGTTGTGATTGAAACTCTATTGTTTTGTAAACTTAACTGAGGTTACGCCCGAACCATTTGTAACCTTGACGGTGGTTTTTGCGTAAATAATTTTTATTTACATTTGCACTCCTTTGGTGTACCCATACACCAAAGAATATATACCCTTATATTGAGATGAGTTAATCTATACCTAATAAGAACGTGAACAACCCATCCTCCTCCTCTCCAAAAAAGGGGAAAATGCAAGGTTTCCTATTTTAGGAGAAACCGAATCACTTGGAGGTCCAGATCCATAAGAATGAAATTTCAGATTTCCAGTTCCAACCTCTTCTTCTCCACTCAAAGGTCTACATCGTATAAAGCCAAGTTTTTTTTTCCTTCTATAATCTCAACTCACTTTAACATATTCATATGGATTTTAGGACTTGAATATGGTAATTAGGGAATTCATTATGAGTTTAAGTGCGAGAATATTGTTGAAGTGAAATAAAGGACAATTCTGGTTGCAATATATTAACATTATATGGTTGATATGCTTTGTCACCTTTAGTTTGATTCCATTTTTATCATTCACTCTATTGCTCAGGAATTTCAATTGACTAATGCAATTGGATTTAATTCATGCAATTACTCAGCCACTGTCTAGCAATTGGATTTAATTCATGCAATTACTCAGCCACTGTCTAGCAATTGGATTTAAGTTATGCAAAGGGGATTCGAAAATTTGTAAATTACAAGATTTGGGTAATTATTATAAGGTTTTGCAATTGGATTACAAAGCTATGGTTCACCTCAATTTCTAATATTGTAAATCTCCTTTTTACATGAATATGGATCCAAAATTACAAGGAAATGGTAAAGAATGAACCTTTGTGATATAAAACGGGGTCCTCATTGTAGTAAAATGAGGATTTACAAGATTAAAGACTGGTATTACGATGTTTTGGACACTAGGGTACCATAACAATGTAAAAAGGATTCTAAAACTTGTAAATTACAAAATTTGGGTACTTATTTACAGGGTTTTGCAATTAGATTACAACGTTATAGTTCATCCCAATCCATAATATTGTAAATCTCCTTTTACACGGATATGGATACACATTACAAGGAAATGGTAAAGAGTTAACCTTAGTGAAGTAAAATGGGGTCCTACTTATAGTAAATGGTTATTTACTCAAATGTTCCTCAAACTTATACCCCAGTTACATTTTGGTCCCTCAACTAAATTATTCGTTCAAATGATCCATCAACTCTATATTATTTGGTGCATTGGTCCTACCGTTACACTCTGTCAATATTGCCGTCAAATTAAAGGGTAAAAGTGTCCACAAGTCTGCTCTTAAACGACAAAGGCACCATTTTTATCCACTTCCTTCTTCCTATCTTCCCCAAATTGAAACCGAAGTGCAGAACTACACAATGTCAACGAAGGCTGCAAATTCTCAAAGTTCAACGGATTCAACTCGGTCCAATCAGTATTGATTTCGCAGGATAAAGATTAAACGGCGCAGGCATGTGACCAAAATCGAGTAAGGATAGAGTAAAGGTTTTGTTATGTTTAAGTGAAGAATTTAATGATGTGCTAGGCTCTGATTATGGGTAACAAATGATGTGCATAACAACCAAACAAGAATATATAATCAGCTCACCTTACATATTTTAAACTTAGTTACATTTTCACTACAATGTAAAACTAGTCCTATCTACACTTTTTATATTTAAAATCTTGCTTTGTCAATATTTGAAAAAATTCAACATGAATATATAATACTTCTAGAACTTATACGAAATCACAATCATGTAACATAGAATGGTTGACCAGTTCAATGATCATTATCGTTATCATTTTACAAATTGGATTCTTAGAAATGCAATTTGATCGAAATACCATTTGAGAATATGCGACTGCATTTTAAGATATACAACAACATTTCCTGTTCAAGCAATTTCATAGACATCTTCCTTGTCTATGTATACTAGATAATAGTTTCAAATTCTCAAGTTCCTCTCGATAAAGAAAATAAAAAAAAAACCACCCCAACTTGGGGATGTAAAAGGGAAGCAAACTTCGGGATGGTTTTTATTCTTTGTAGCTTAAGTTGTTAAGTTTTAGGTTTGACTCTCCTCTTCCATTATTGCTTGTATATAGAAAATATAAATTGACATACAATCAAAACACTTATTTTGCAATGGATTAGTTAAAAAAAGATTTGGTTGGGTTAATTGAGTTTAAATATGGTTGAATTAATTGGGTTTGAAAAGGCTAAAAATATTACTTTGTTTAAATATTAAATAAGACAAATTTAAAACAAAAATAAATAAATAAAAATATGCTACTTGAGGAACTAGTAAAAAGGACTTTGGTGCACCGATGCACCAAAGGACCGTAGACGTTGCCATGTTATACTACTAAATTACTAGTTCAACCTGTTTTTGATTGATCTCTTGGACTACAAGGGTTCAAGAGATTTGTAGTCACTCCAAGGATTGAAATATCGGCCGATATACCGATATATTTGCCGATATATCGGTATGTTGACACTATGTTTGTTATTAGCAAAAATATTAGTGTGTTGCTTTTCACATTGTTACAAAGAGAGCTTTGGTTTTGTAATCTTTTTGCTTCAAGAAAACTTCTTCCTTTGTCCATTTCTTTCTTGATTATGTATTGTATTCTTTATGTATTGTATTGCCATATTTACACTACCATAATTAAATTACAACAAATTTCATTTACTATGTTTTACATGGGTAGTCGCTAATGAATTGCATTATTCATCATCTGAACTATAATAAGTTTCGTTATCCTCACTATTATCACTTTCGGTCTCCCAATCCTCCTCCTCATCACTTTCGTTGTTCGAGCCCACTGGAACTTCGTATCGCGGAATATCACCGAGGTCAATTGTAATTGACTGAATTGGTATTTCGATTGAAGACACTCCTTGAAGATGAAACGGTTCTTGTATAACATTTGTATCTCGAAGTGTTTCTGCATCAGTTTCCATGGAAGATTCCAACCATTGGTCAGTGACGTTGTCAACATCGTTGTCAGTTGGGTCTAGTTCTGGTATAGCAAACACGTTCCTCTGATCCATCTGCTGAAATAAGGAAGTGTAAAAAATAGGTACACAATAATTTATAGAAAATAGGTATGTTGTATAATTGAAATTTATGCACATTTTTTATAAATTAAAAATAGGTACATTATTTAGAAGAAAAAATAAGTTCATTATACTAGGTAAATCAATAATGAAGAGGAGGAGGATTGGGAGACCGAAAAAAATTTTCATGTTGTATAATTGCATTATACTAGTTAAAAAAATTTCATAAAATACATGTATGCATCTTTAATTTTAAAATGTTGTGTATGACAACATTAAATCTAATATATTTTAAATATGTTAGTTATGATCTATTTTAGGGTAGTCCAAAAAAAAACTATTTAAAAATGTTTGAATATACTTACTTGTTATATCCAAACATTATATATGTGGAGAAATAAAATATTATTTAAATAAATGTAGTTATAAAACGTTGGTAAATCAATATATCCAAACCCTTTTAATACACTTTCAAAAAATGAAAATGATAAACAATCTGACATAGCGCCACATCCTTGTGTGATGAAAAGGTCTTACTCGTCGCGCGAAGAAATTTTGCGTGACAAAAGGGTCTTACTCGTCGCGGGAAGAAATTTTGCGCGACGAAAGGGACTTACTCGTCGCGTGAAGAAATTTTGCGCGATGAAAGGGACTTACTCATCACGCGAAGAAATTTTGCGCGACGAAAAGAACTTACTCGTCGCGCAAATATATATATTTTGTAATATATACATACGTATATATTTCAAATTGACGATCGAATTAGTTCATTGTATTCATATAGGGTCAAGGAGTGTAGCTATGAAAAATCATCAAAATCGGAGTTCAAACAACCGTTGAATCATGACTTTTCATTTATAACCGTCGAAAAGTTTTGTCCTTTAAACTTGAAATTTTTTTTTTTTTTTTTTTTTTTTTTTTTTTAGTTTTGGGGTCTATGATCTCGAAGTATAAACAAACAAGTTTGATGGCTGGATTACTGAAACTAGTTTCGTAGAATGCGTATGCCATGAAAACACAATATTCACCAACAATGAAGAGTTTGTTTATACTTTCCTTAAATATAACATAAGATTATGTGATATCCCATAGTGTAAATATCTTAAATTGAAGATCAAATTCAATCATTGTATTCATATTCAGTCAACAAATGCAGCTGTAAAAATTTTCAAAATCGGAGTTAAAACAACCGTTAAATCCTGACTTTTTCTTTTATAACTGTCGAAAGGTTTTGTCCCGTTACTTAATCTCTGAATGTTTGTTTTTTCCAATTTTCGACGTATACGATCTCGAAGTATAAAAAAACAAGATTGCCGGTTGGATCATTGAAACTAGTTTAGGAGTTAGGGTTTAGGGTATAAGGGGAAGGGTTTGTGCGACGAATGAAACATTCTTTCGTCGCGCAAAGTGCCATTACAAAGCCTTGTGCGACGAAAGGGTTTGGCCTTCGTCACGCAATCTTAGACAGAATTTCAATCCCTCCTCATCGCAACACTTAGTAAATTTTTTTGACAAATTATAGACTTGCGCGACGAATGGACGTACCCTTCGTCGCGCAATCTCAGTAGGAATTTCAGCCCCTCCACTCCTAACACTTAGTAATTTTTTTGGCAAATCAGAGCTTGAGCGACGAATATACCTTACGTCGCGCAAGATTATTTAATTTATCTCCCCGTGCAAAATCGAATCCCAAAATTTGGGCGGATGGACAAACTTGCGCGACGAAATAAAACATTTCTGTCGCGCAAAGTGCATAATTTCAGAACCTTGCGCGACGTACATTACTCTTCGTTTTAGCGGAGATCCCAAATTTTAGCGGAGTGGCAACATTGCGCGACAGAACTGTCTATAATTTCGTCGCGCAAAATTCATTTAAATGATTTTGCGCGACGCATTTAATCCTTCGTCGCGCAAAGTCGAATAAGTTTTCTGAAACTTGCAAGCTTCTCCTTCTTCCCTAGTTTGTCAAATTTGCCCTAAACCCTCTCTCTCTCTCCGCCGTCACCTCAGGCACTACTCCGACCCAATTGAGACCCGGTCGCCACAACCCTTGAATCCCGGAGCTTCCCCACCGTCGCCGTCCATCCTGCCGCCGTTATTTGCTCGGTTTTCACCGAACCTTCACCGCCGTTGTTCTCTCTCCTTCGGGCACCAAATCAGGCAATTGAGGTATGGTTTCTGGACTATTTTTGATGCTTTAGCTGATGGTTGGGTAGGATTTGATTGATTGTTTGAATAGGGCAATGGATTTGAAACCCTAGGTTTCGGACGATTTTTGAATTATTATTCCGGCCACTTCCGGCCGTTTTTCGGAGTAGGTCCGAGAACAAAAGTGCCTCCAATTGATGTTTCGAACCTAGGGTAGGAACCATGGCCCTTAATTTTTAGGATTTTCCGGCGGTTGTTATTGCTTTGGGCACCCACGCGCTGCCGGCGCGTGTGGTGGTGCGTGGGATACTGTAGGATTGGGCATTGGGTCCCAGTGTAATCCCCTAGTTGTCACGAGCGCGTAGGTGTGTTCGGATTGGAATTTGGTTACCGTTTGAGTCTCGAACGGATTTTGCCTATTGTGCGATTTCCGGGTTTGATATGTTCGGACCGTTGGATCGAACTCAAACTCATGAATGTTGTACCATGTATTTATAGGATCGTTTAGGATTCGACGGATCGTGGATCGTTGTCCCGGATACTCCGAAATCGCAAGGTCAAACTATGCTTTTAATTAATTAGTTCAATTTCTTAATGACATTGTATGTGCTTAAGTATGTATTCTTAAATTTGATTAACTTGTATGTGTATTAATGAAATTGTGTCGATGTCAGACTTGAATAGACGTCGTAGGGCGGTGACGACTACACCGAGTTCGGAGCCCCCGGCTTAGCCGGCATCAGCTGCCACTGCTCCAGCACTGATGGAGCAGGACCACATGCTAGTTGGTCCCAGGGGATCCCAGGTGCCTGCATCATCAGCTTCATTGGTGGTGCAGCCTGTTAGAGCTAGGCGGCGGCACCGGCCCGCCAGCACCACCGACACCACATCGACCGACGGTACTGGTGCCTCAGGGTCACAGCCAATTATATATCCTTCAATCGTAGTTCTTTTTTTAATTTTTTTAATTGGGAATTTTACAGTTAAATTTGTTATTTATTTAACATTATTGTCATATCTCTTTGCAGCCAAGAAGAACACTCAAGGGCCGTGTCGGCAGCTGAAGACGGCGAAGGTCACCCGGGTGACCAACAGTCGTATCAGCATCGGATACGACGAGCGCCATCGGGCTGCACCGACGGCGGAGTTGCATAGCTCCTTGGCCCACGATATTGGCCACGTCATTCGGACCCATTGCCCGATGCAATGGAAGTCTTGGAAGGTCATGCCTGACGAGATCAAGATGGAGGTTTGCGGCCAGTTGTCGGTATGTATCTTACCTTTTAATTATTTTTCTTTCAAATTTTATATATTTCTATTACTTAATGTATGTAATTAATTTATTGCAGACGAACTACAACTTAGAGGACCTCAACGAGGAGTCGTTGGCGTACGTCAACAGACTCTTCAATGAGAGGTACAAGCAGTGGAAGAGCGACTTGCACCACCATTTTGAGGTGTTTGATGATCCGCAAGTCGCTCTTCAGGAGGGTTGCCCGAAGGAGTTTGAGGGGTGGGAGGATAGTTAGGCGTGGCTCTGCACTCATTTTTAGGCGCCCGATTATGTGGTATTTTTTAAATAAGATTTGTTTAATTATTACATATTTCTTATTAATGTTTATTTTATTTTTTATATGTCATTATTATTTAATTTATTTATATTTCAACTAATACGTTTTATTTTTTGTATAACAGAATAAAGCCCAAGTGAATAAGGGCAATAGGAAGAAGAAGACTCTTCTCCACCATTTCGGCTCCAGGCCCTTCTCATATAGGATGGATGCATGGCGACGGATAAGAATAAAATAATTTATATTTAATTTTTAATACGTCATTATCATTAATTTATTTTGTTCATACTAATATTTTTCTTCTCTTGTTCAATTGGGGGGGGGGGGTGAAATTCCCAGAGATCGACGTCTTTGGTGACGTTTATGTTCGACCTGGGAATGAGTTGGCCGAGTCCCTTCATGTAAGTATTATTTAATTTTAATTCTTATGTTACGCATTCAATTTATATGCATGTTTTAATTTATATTTTATGTAATGTTAAACAGACGACGATGGTGGAGAGGAGCCAGTTAGTTCTTCGGGAGTCCGCCTCCCAACTTCCTCTCAGTACTCCGATCGAGTCTGTGGATACTCCACAGGATGCTGGATTTCAGATTTTGACGCAAACGTTGGATCAGACTCTTGGGAGGAGGTCGAGAACATATTGTAGGGGGATGGGGAATGCCCGACAGAGGGAACCTCGACTGCGGTCATCATCGCAAGCAAACAGTCAGGTGACTATTTTGACATCGCGGGTTGCCGAGCTTGAGGGTCAGATGTCAGTGATTCTACAGTCCCTCGCGCGGTCCAGGATTCCAATCCCGAATTTTGGTGCGTCGACCTCCGAGCCCGTCCACCCCGAGCATCCCCAGCAGACCACGATCCCTGTGCACGCCTAGACCTCCGAGCCGCATATGGCAGACGACCATGTAGATTTTGGAACATTATTTGATAAGTTTTTTTATTTTCATAATTATTTTTAAAATATTTCTCTTGTATACATTTATTTTATTTTATATAATAAATGTTTTCTTTACGATTAATCTTTTTATTGTAATTTCATTTTAATTAAAAAAAAACCAAATTTAGTTTTTTAAAAAATTAAAAATAATAATAATACTAATTTTGCGCGACGAAATGTATATCGTCGCGCAAAATTACTTTTTAAAAAAAAAGTTAAAAAATAATTTTTAAATACACTTAATTTAAACATGCGCGACGAAGTCTTTTGTCGCGTGAAATGTGTATGCGCGACGATGTCTTTCATCGCGCAAATAGTAATTGAGCGACAAAGTAATTTTCGTCGAGCAAATGTCACGAATCTTGCGCGACGAAACCATCCGTCGCGCAGTCTTGGTGCGACGAACACCCTTTCGTCGCGCAAACGTTTGTGCGTCAGACATTTGGGTCGTCCCCAAATGTTTTTTGTAACGAAGGTGCTACATTTTTTGGTCGCGCAAAGTCTTTCTTCACGATCTTTGCGCGACGGAACGTGTGCGACGAAACTTCTGTCGCGCAGTATTATGTGCGACAAAAGTCATCTTTGTGCGACGAACTTGCCTTCGTCACGCAAAGACTAAAATGTAGTAGTGATAGGAACGAAGTTTGCTGCAGTCTTGCCCTTTCAGATATTTTAGCCACCAAACAACATTCTTTGTACTATATGTGGTTGGGTGAATGATTCTCTGTGCTCCAAATATCCCCTCTTCATTCGAATCAAATCTCTATATATACTAAGCTAGACCTAAGGAAGAGGTAGAGAAGTTCATTTGAACTTGTTTCATTTTTATCAGTTCTTTGAAGAACCATTCATGCTAGACATATAAAAACAGAAAATCTGCATCTTTGATGCAGACCCGGTTCTATGTTTTTGAAATCATTTTATATCTGCTCTTGAGCATTCAAAAACTATTTTATTGTTTCAGCCATTGTTAATTACTTGAGAGTATGAGTATGATTGCATACGCATAAAATTCCTTCAAGTATATTCACATTGATTTCGGCTGAGTCTTTTGTTTCATTGTTGTTTTGTTGATTTAAACTCTATGCTTCAAGTTCATTACTTCTAGTTTAATCATCACAACACTTGGTTTCATTTGTCTAGCTTAATAATTCTTTGTGATTAAGAAAGATGAAAATCTGAAACCACAACTCACTTCATATCATTATACTCTCTGCAACTTGGAGCTTTGTGCTGTTGCAAACCATGAAGATTTGTCTGTTGCAATTGGAGCTAAATGCTCATGCAAAGACTGGAAGATAACTTGATGTTGAGAAGTAAAGATTGTGCTTTTCTGGAAGGTTAGATAGTTAGCTGCCTATTGTGTGTAGATGAGCTAATATTGTGCTTTGCTAGAAGGTTAGATAGTTAGCTGCCTACTAAGTGTAGATGGAGCTCAATTCCCTTTGTATCTTGTATTTCTCATTGATAGTGGATTCTCTTACTGGCTTGGTCCCCCAGTTTTTCCCCTTGTTGGGTTTCTGGGTTAACAAATCTTTGTGTATGTTTATATTCATGTTGTCATTGGTTGTACTTGCTGCATCTTGTTCAAATAACATCAGTACACTAACGTGGATCAATATGGCGTTGCACTGTATTGTTCCAAAATCACAAGGGTTTCTGTTTGTATTAATACGTGGTGTTGTCTGTATCAATCTAGTTTCACGCAGTCAGTTTCGTTCACTCATTGCAGATGCTAAGTAATTAAACACCATGGTTGTGCATGTGTTTATTTTTTCCGCTTATTATTTCTTAGCTGGGCTTAAAATTTAAAAAGATAGGTTATTACCATATAGCCTGCTTCACCCCCCCTATGTAGGCTTTTAGAGCCTAGGGCCTGTTTTACAAGTATGAAGAAAACCTGTTCAATAAGATGACGCTTTTAAGTTGGGTGCGTCGTGTTTTAGAAATACCCAAGAGGATCTCGATTTTTTAGGTGTTTAAGTTAGTTATCCACGATGGTTTTCTGTTACCGTCGTCTTTCTAAACACAATAACGACAGTATTTTGTTCTACCATGGTTGTTTTCTGATCATATTTTTTCCTTTTTTTGTAGTAGTGTGTGAGATATTTCCACAAACAAATTGGTGCTATTGATTAGTAATCCAAATGTCAGTATCCAAATTAAGTTTAGCAATAAGATTTTTTGTTTGTTTGCTAAAGTAGCAGAAGCATGGAATTATTTAGTATTTAAATCTCCTATAATTTTTTTACAAATTTATAAATAAACCCAATCCTAGACATGTATTTATAAAAAAACTCAAACACTATTTAAACATAGAAACACACCCAAAATCAACCCCAAAGTCAACAACTGTATATTTTTTGGGTGTGTTTATAAATGGGTTTTGAGTGTGTGTAATGATGAGTTTTGAGTGTATTTATAAAATGTTTTGGGTGTTGGGTTTTTTTATAATTTCAGCTCCCATTTTGGGTGTTTTAGTGAAACTCCCTAATTTTTTCACATACTACATGTCCAGGTTATACCACGTAATACTAGGTTGAGGCCAATAAGGTTCTTGTAATTGTAAAACTTAAAAGTTTAGTAATGAAATATAGTCCATGCCAAATGATATGAGAAGTAGAGTGCTAAAAATGTGTATGGTATAAATTTTGTTATTCTTGTCTAGTTTGTTTTAAATGTTCCAAAAATGTTCTGTATTGTGTTAATAAATAATAAAAAAATCACTAATATTGCCAATAAAAGCATGAATAGGAAAAAAAGAAGAGTCATGTAACCAAATTTTCTGCATTTTTAAATATCTGATAGGGGCATGAAATATGTACCATTTCTAAACTAAAAAATTGATAGGACTATGATCAGAATGTTCTAACACCACAACATATTGAATGGACCGATCTTACATGGTTTAAATCTATCACACTTGGCATGATCTTAGCTCTACACTATACTTATACGAGTATCTCGTGAGTGATGAAAGTCGACAAATTATTCAATCATCTCGATGTGCCTTGTTCTGCACTGCAGGTCCCACAAAAGTCGACAGAACACGTGAATGATGAAAGTCGACAAATTATTCAATTATCTCTATCCTCAGCTTCCCATGCATGCATGTAATTTTGTACGTACCTTCATGTGTTCAACTGCATTATGAACACCTAATCTGCATATGCTGGTGCGTTGATCTTATTGTGCACACGTATGTAATATGTGTGTGGGAGATTCACTAATATACTCAATATGGGGGCTTAAATTATAAAAATATCTCATATGAAATGAACTTTATAAACACACCCAAAACTCATTTACAACATAACAAAGATGCCTTAACTTCTTATAAATTACAATACTACCATAAATTTCTTAAAACAAGCCCAACCTCAAAATCTCATAAAAATACCCAAAACACTCAATAGGGCATTAAAGTAATTTAATAATCAATATTAAATTCAATAAGGCCAGCTGTCATTTTTGGGGTTTTTTTTGGGTTTGTTTATAGAAATTCAATTATGGAGGGTTTATCTATAATATTAGTGCTAAGAATGGGTATATCACTAAATATCTCTATGTGTATATCATCTGCATGCTGTACTGCTTTTGCTCTATAAATTTCTCTAGCCTTCCTCCTTCCCTGTTTACAATACATATTAATTCCAACACACATTTCAGGAGAGAGAGAGAGAGAGAGAGAGAGAGGTGAGGATGTTGAAGATGGTGGTGCTGAAGATGACTTTGTTGTTGATGGTAGCTGCGGCAGCATTAACTGATGCTCGCTTGGACATATTTAAGAGGAAATATATGCTAATTACCAACTCGAAAGAAAAACTAGCATCAATTCCATATAAAGATTGCATCCAATCCTGTGAAACCTGCGCTTGTACACTTATTTATCCGCCGGAGTTAGCAACGTGTATTTGCCTCCTTTCTACCACGGTGGCCGACAAACCAGCCATCCAGAAATACGGTAACCAGTTACTTATTATTTATATTTCATAATAATTTTTTACTTCATTAATATAGTTTTTCAAGCTATAAATCATTAATTACTCAACGTTGATATACCACCCACGTTGTAGTGTTCCAAATTCATCCAAATGATATATAACACATGTTACGTTATGCTTAATATATAGTTTGTACAATGTTATGATTTGGATGGTTTTTTAACAACACGTCGGCATGTCAGATGGTATTTGAGATACACGAAATATATAATTTTTTCTGTTACAATATAAGAACTAATATATCATGATATATTCCACAGAACAAGCTGCAGAAAAACAAGTAGCTATTCCATATAAACAATGCACTGAATCTTGTGGAACATGCGCTTGCACACTTGATTTTCCAATTGAATTATCGGACTGCGTTTGTCTCCAGAAGCCGACAGTCCAAGACTCTGGTAATTGAGTAGCAAAAATTCTCCAGAACTTGTAAAATTCAAAAACCAAGTATTGATGATGATGATGATGATGATAATGTTGTGCACACAGGTTCTGCAGAAATGAGCGACAAAAAATATTCACGCCTTATTCCATATAGCGAATGCATCCAGTCGTGTAAAAATTGTGCTTGCACGATGATTTGGCCTCCTCAGTTGTCAAAGTGTGTTTGCCTTGGTAACAAGCAGCTTGCGCAAATCATTGACCACTAGAGACGAGCGCACTGCCCTCACCAATTAAGCTTATGATATCAACAACTAATTAACAAGCCCACAGTTTCAGCTACTTATGATATCATCAAATAAGTAAACCGAGGACCTTCTCCAAAATAATAATAACCATGCTCTGGTTTTCCTTTGCCTTAAGATATGTTAAGGCTCTTTATGTCACTCAGGCGCATGTATTCGGTGTTATATATGCAATAAATATGCTATTAGCTAGGTCCTTTTTTTTTTTTGGTATTTATTTTAAATTTATGTGTTTGGCCAAATCTCTCTCTTGATGTGTTAGGAATTTCGGACCATATCCCTAATCAAAGATCGCATGGATAACTGGGACACACAATGAAGGAAATATGAGTAATGGGGTTCAAATCATAGAATGGTACTGTATTATAATTACCACATCAGCTGGGGATATTCCCGTTCAAAATTTTCCACCTGTCTATTTTTATTTTTTAAAGTTAAAACTAATTACAGCTAGATATAAAATTATACATTTACCTTTCAAATACAATTTTAAAAATCGAAAAAAATGAGAACGAGTTACTCAAACTATCTCCCTCCGCCGCTGCACCCTTCTCTTTCACTCTCTCTCTCTCTCTCTCTCTCTCTCTCTCTCTCCTTCCCACCATCTCTTTGTCCTCTCTCGATAACATATGAGAAAACTTTAGGCTTTTTAATTGAATATGCAGATCTCATTCAATTGAATATACGACCCACCCAAAAGCTAATTTTAGATCAATTGGAATATGCAGATGAGGGAGAGAAATTGAGAGAGCGGGGGCGATGGCCAAGCGAGGCAAAGCTGAGTGCAGTGGTTGTGTATATTCTATTTTTTTTTTTTTTTTTTTTTTTTTTTTTTTTTTTAAATAAATCTTTTTTTTTTGAGGGTGATGAATAAATAGGCAGAATTTCAATGTGCAAATAAACAACAAATGTAAGATAAAGTACGTAGTTGCTAGTACAGTAGAGAGAGATGGAAGGAGGATTAGAAACACAGAGGGCGGCTGCGAACGGGAATTGGTAATTTTAGTCGGGTGGGGAAGTCTGGTGCAATCTTCTTCTTCGGTTTTCCACGTGTCACTGTGTTGTTGGCCGGGGATAGCAGAACAGTGATATCACCGTTACAAGAAAGTTTTTTGTTTCCCCATATATAGGGTTCTTCTAATAGAGATGGACCCTATTGTATTGGTGGGCCCCGCCTTTATTAGAGAGGTGGTACACAATGTGGTATGCAAATGTGGTATGCCTAGCATTGCTCTTTTCATCCATTACAACAATAGCTTTTGTTATTTTATTTTATAAAATGACGATATAATTTTATTTGATTAATAGGAAAAAAAGGGAGTAATCCCAATAGTAATATGGCAGACATGGGTTATGAGCCATCCGAAAAGCTAAAACGATTTGGACAGAATCACTCTCGAAAATAACTTTTCTATAACCCCTTTCTATTACCATAGTTTCTCCAAATTTAGTCCAATGACATCAAGGACAAAACTGGGCGCTAACCGACATGACTCTCCTAAAGAGACTAAGAACAACTAGCAAACTCAAATAAGTTTCTTGAATTATGAGAGAAAATAAAATAAAACTCAAAGTGTTTTTGGACATTATTGACCAAAAAACCCAAAACTAAAAATCTAAAACAACCCCAAAAAAGTAAGGACAAATGCCACTAATCTTCCTCTGGCATATGACATAGAGAGAGCGCCACATAGTTACTCCATGGCCCTAACATGCCAATCAATAGTAGATCTGCCATGAACAAGTAGCAACACCTCAATGAGGCACATTCAAGCCAGCCCAGATTCGTTGCAGAGACAATAGATATGCCAAAGGAAGACCATATCGACATAGATCCACAAAAATTTGAAGAACACTGAAGATCCAGGAGTTTTCCCTTGGATTTGAAGCTTTCTCTCTCTCTTAGTCGGCCAGGGTTTTTTTTTCCTTCATTTACAACACTAGTTAAGCTTGTTAATCTACGTACGGAACAAGGCATCCGTGCACTGGCCGAGCTAGTAGCTTTTCTTTGCTTTTAGGGATGGCCCCCAGGGGCCGGGGCCCACTATTACAAAATTGGTGAAAGAGCACATGCAGTTTGTCAAAGACTCCCCAACATACCTTAAAAACCTTATCCACTGGCTTTGTGGAGTATCCTTTAAAGTTTGACTGGATTCTTGACCCCAAAAAAAAAGTTTGACTGGATTTGGGGCTCAGAGGTTCCATGATTCGTAAACGGTTTCAATGGTAGTACAAAATTTCCTTGAACATTGTGCTCTCTCATCCAATCTACAGTATTCGTGAGTGAGTGGAGTCAATAGAGCAGCCATTTGAGAGCATCTAAAAGTCGCTCATTACCTTATTCTTGGGGGATAGACAAATTCGTCCTACTGTGTCTTGCTGGGCTGTTTTATTGATTTCGGGGGACCTGTGCTGAAATAAACTTTGAGGCTTTTTATGTTCACATTTACCTCATTTTCAACAAAAATTAAAATAAAAAGTTTCATGCTTAGGTGCCAAGTTGGTTAGTTTAAGTAAAAAGGGACCACTAGACCAACCCAAATGAAAAATAACGAACAAGACCGTAGAAAAAGTTAGAATAAAGCCCAAAAAGCATCAGTTACACACGTAAAAGACTTTTTTTGCTACTATAACTCTTGGGCTAAAACAGTTTATAAGAGGTCCTATTTTTTGGGGGACCCTCTGCCATCGCCCAACTTGTACATTCTATGAGCTGGGCCTAATGTTCGATATCTTAGCAAAGTAGGGTTCGCTCTTGACAATATCATTCAAGATGCGATAAAAAAGTTATTGTCTCATTTGGCACGGCCTGTAAAAGTCTCATGCATTGCAAATCGGACTGGGTTGAAGTAGTCGTTTTTGAGATTGACATGTGTTCGTTATCCCTCACAATTCATGTATACACGATCAACAACCAAACTGCCATGTATGGGTTGGTTAGCATGTATATCATCAACAATCAGTTGATTTCAGCAATGACCAAAGTGACTTATTTATTTATTTATATTTATGCATATCATAAAAATTGTGTAGTTAATATTGTTTTTAAGTTAATTCATGTGGTACTCATTCTATTTTTAATGTTGTTGTATTTGTTTTTATTTTCAATGTTGTTATTTATTTTAGTTTTAAAAGAAATAAAACTATGTTCTCCGAATTTGAACTTTTTTAAGACGAAGGTATAAACAAAAGTTCACTCTAAAAAAAAGTTAACCTAAAATAGTTGAAGTTCAAAACCATCCTTAAACACTTAATAAAATTGGGGACTCAAATTTTGAGTTTCCAAGGCTGTGGAAAAAACTATTTAAGAAACTTGTATACATGAACTTGGGATGGAAAATTTTGGGTTCTGAGTCCAAATGCATTAGAGATAGTCTAAGGAAGTAAGGAAGGGATCGTGATTTGGTCTGCAGCTCACGTGTTGAAAAAGGTTGGCCTAAACCCAACGGGCCCAAGCCCATTTCTGCCGTAGCCATACCTAGCCCAACCTTTTTTTGGGTAGCCCTTGGGTCATGGTTTTAAAACCCAAGCCCAGCTCATGTGCGCAGGAGGAAGAGAAATAAAACAATACAAATGGACACTAATATGTTAGGAGAATAGGCTCTTTCATTATAATTCAGCACTCGAAATAACAATGACAGAAGACCTATTTGAAGACTTCTCTTATCATAATCGTCTAACCCACTCTCATATCTTAGACTCTTCATCAGCTCACTAATACATGAAATTGACAATTTATTCAATTCATTAATACATGAACTTATTATATTAGAGAATAAGAAAAGACTCAACATAATAACATATTGCAACTTCTTGAATGCAATAATGATGCATATTTGGTTTAATTCTCCAACAATGTCGCCCTCAATACATGAATTTCTAGCTCTGTCATAGTTGAATACTAATAAACTAAAGCTAAATATAGTCGAAAATATTTTAATTTTTAATGGCGGGTCCAGACTAGACCGGTCAAACCCAGAAGAGGCCCGACTCACGAGGGTGGCTTCTCTGTAGGCTACTAATACTCATTGACTAGCTTATGTACTACAATGGCTTTCCACCGTATGACAGATAAGTTCACAATTCATGGCCTCCAACTGAGCAACTTATCCCGTATGAATCATGCATGTCTCTTAATTTCCTAGTTTTTTTTTACTTTATTAATTCTTCTGATTTCTGTGTGTTATTTAGAATCGATCATCTAATATAACCAACTTTTTCTGATAATATATAATTAGGTCCAACAAGACCCTGCATTACCACGACAATGGGCAGCACTTGGCCAAACCTGTAAGTCACATCTAAACAAATATAGGCTTTTTGGAGAAACAAAAATACAATAAACATGATAGATGTGCCCATTTTCTTAGCCACAATGTTTACTTGAGAAAAGCCTATACTACGTGGTTAGAGAACAACATCAAGGACTTTTCAAGGACTTTTTAAGGAATACAATATTGATGATGGATATGATAACAGAAAGAAAAGAGAAGGAGAATTTCAGAGATAGCAGAGAAAGAGAAATGGAGAAGACTTGAGAATTTCTGTGTTTTGATTTCAATCTACTTTCTCTTACAAAGCATAGCCCACTCTTATGTAAACCAGAGGGACATAACCGTCTAACCACACAACTTAGCTGTCTAACTAATACACGTGCTAAGTACCAGACTTGTAACAAACTTACTGACTTGCTAATCATAGTTAACATACTAACCATAATTAACACTTTCCCTACTTAGGTCACTCTCTTAACCTAAGATGAGCACAATGTTGTGAGAAGATAGGACCATGTAGACCCTTTGTAAACACATCAGCGAGTTGTTCATCTGTTGAAACATACTGAACCAGCAAATCCTTCTTCTGCACTTGCTCCCTTACAAAATGGAAATCAATGTCCAAGTGTTTAATTCTGGAATGATATACTGGATTTGAGCTAAGAGCCAAAGCTGACAGATTATCACAATATGCAACTGGAGGATCTGGCAGATACAACTTCAAATCTGTTAAAACCTGTCGAATCCAAGCTAAATTAGCAGTAGTATTGGCTAAAGCCTTGTACTTTGCCTCTATAGAACTTCTTGAAACAGAGCCTTGTTTCTTCGACTGCCATGATATAGGATTGCAGCCCAAAAATATCACAAAACCTGTTGTAGACCTGCGAGTGTTGATGTCTCCTGCCCAGTCAACATCACTATATGCAGAGAGATGCATATCACCAGCTGTAAAACTCAGGCCATATTCTAAAGTACCTTGCACATATCTAAGAATCCTTTTCACCAAATGCCAATGAAGATCAGTAGGTTGATTCATGTATTGACACACAGAGTTGACAAAGTAAGCAAGGTCTGGTCTTGTAAAAGTCAAATATTGAAGAGCCCCTACAATGCTCCTAAACAATGTTGGATCAGTTAACACTTCACCAGAATCTTTTAACACCTGTGTATGTGGTTTACATGGAGTTGAACAAGATCGACAAGATTGCATCCCAGCTTTGTAGAGCAACTCTTTAGCATATTTGGACTGATTAACAAAAATATCACCATTGGAGGCATAGGACACTTGCAAGCCGAGAAAGAATTTAAGCTTACCCAAGTCCTTCATTTCAAATACAGAACTTAACTCATCAATCACAAGCTGAACCATCTTCTCATTAGAACCTGTGAGAATAATATCATCAACGTAGAGTAAGAGAATCACAACCTCTGAGTCTGAATATCTGACAAAAAGACTAGGATCAGACTATGAAGCTTGAAAACCTATAGCTGGTAAGTATCCGGTGAATTTGGCATTCCAAGCCCTTGGAGCTTGCTTCAAACCATACAATGATTTCTTTAGCTTACATACAAAATCAGGATAATGTGGATCTGCAAACCCTTGTGGCTGTTTCATAAACACTTCTTCTTTCAATTCGCCATGTAAAAAAGTGTTCTTAACATCAAGTTGTCTTAACTTCCATTTATTCATTGCAACTAGACTCAGTATTAACCTGGCAGTGGTGTGACGCACTACAGGACTAAAAGTTTCACTAAAATCCAAGCCTTGCTCTTGATTGAATCCCTGAGCTACCAACCGAGCTTTATGCCTAGGTATAGAACCATCAGAATTCCTCTTTATCTTGTAAATCTACTTACTACCAACAATGTTTTTATTTCCAGGATTAGGAACCAAAGTCCAAGTACTTTGCATATGCAAGGCATCAATCTCTTCTTGCATGGCCTGTTTCCATTGTGGAGAAAACGAGGCTTCCATATAGCTTGCAGGTTCATCTAATTCAATATGAGCATTCAAACATGTATAATACCCCACATAGTCAGGAAACTGTTTCTTTTGTACTATGCCATCCCTAAGTCTAGTATGCATGTGGGATGAGTATTAATAAGACTAATAGGTAAATAACCGATGAGGAAGTACCCGAAGATGAATGCTCAAAAGGAGGTAAAACTGGCAGGCTGACAGAAGAAGAGGAAGCATCGGAGACCTCAAATGGAACCATAACCTGTAATTGTTGTTCATTCAACATAGGTACAGAACCTGCAGAAGCCACTGAATATCATCCAACGAAGCTTGATGTTGGATGGGAGATAAAGACCCATGAGTAGATGAGATGGACTGAGACTGAGAAGTAGATACTTGTGTATCAGAGGCAAGAGACGATGGATCCTGAGAATTAAGAGAAGCTTGATAAGGCCTTAAAGGCAGAGAAACAATGACAGGAGCCACTGATGCAGTAGGAGAAAATTGAGAGGACTGCCCACATGTACCAGGGTTAATTTGCTTAAAAGGAAAGACAGCTTCATCATGAAGAACATGTCTTGAGATTACACATTTTGCAGTAATTTGATTGTAGCAAATAACTCCTTTGTAACCAGGTGAATATCCCAAGAACACACACTAAGTGGTTTGCAGTTGTAACTTATGCACATTATAATGTCTTAGATACGGATATACCGCAGTACCAAATATTCTCAAAGAAGCAAGATCAGGATGATGGCCAAATAACTAGAAATAAGGAGATTGATTATGTAAAACAGAGCTGGGCATTCGATTTATAAGATACATAGCATGAGTAGTGGAATGAAACCAAAATTGACCTGGCAAGGCTGCTGCAGTTAACAGGGTAATGGCTGTTTCAATAATATGCCTATTCTTCCGCTTTGCCAGTCCATTTTGCTGCGGAGTATAAGGGCAAGACAAACGATGCACAATTCCCTTGGAAGCGAAAAAATCTGTAAAAGCCTTGCTAAGAAACTCACTACCACCATCACTTTGAAAACACTTAATAGCAGCATTGAATTGATTTTGTATCAAAGCATGAAACTGTAGGAATTTGGAGAAAACTTTTGATTTATTGAAAATAGGATAAACCCACAAATATCCAGTACAATCATCAAGAAAGGAAACAGAATTGTAATGGGAAGGTCCCCATACGTCACTATGAACTGTATGAAAAGGAATTTCATACCTACTATGTCTAACAGGAAATGGAAGCCGATGCATCTTCCCTTGAAGACAAGCTGCACACAAGGGATTCGAATTGGAAGAATCACTTGCACACTGCAAACTAGATGCTCTAAGCATTGATTGCACCACTTCATTAATTGGATGGCCAAGTCTGTGATGCCAAATGGAAGACTTAACATGTTGACCAAGCAAAGCTAATTTCTTTGACAGACAATGAGAGGATACAGTAGAGGGAATATGATACAATCCGTTATTACTCTGACCTTTTAGAAGGATTGTCTTGGTGACTCGATCCTGTATCACAAAACCAGAAGCATCAAAGCTGATAACACAATTATGATCTTTGCACAGGTGATGCACAAACAAGAGATTAGCAGATAACTGTGGAACATGAAATACTGATGGCATTTTAATAGAAGTAGAAGCACAGGCAATGGCAGTAGTACCAATGTGTTTAATTTTCAAACCTTCTCCATTACCAACAATCACTTGCTCTATAGATTCACAAGGAGCAACATGATTTAAGGAGGAAATATCAGACACCATGTGATGAGAAGCCCCATTATCTGCAATCCAGACTTGATCAGGCACATAGGAAGTTTGGGTAGTCATAGCAGAAAGGTTGGAAGGAGGAGCTTGACCCTGATAGACATAGTTGGATCTATGGAAACAATCCAAGGCTCCATGACCCTTCTTACCATATATTTGACATTCAATAACCTGAGATCCATGCTTAGAAGAGCTTGCCTCATGAAGAAAATAACAATTAGCAGTCGTGTGACCCCGTTTGCTGCATATCTGACATTCAGGAACAACTGCAGATTTATGAGAAGAATTGGAACCAAATCGATTTCCTGAGAAAGATGAAGGAGAGGCTCTGCTTTGAAATCTGCCTCTTCCAGAACCAGAATGATTAGTAAAACCAGAAAACCCTCAATGCTGACTATTGCCAATACCGTAATGCTGATGATCGTTAAAACGACTAAAACCACCATTGTTACCAAGAACAGGTCTTGAACCAGAATTGCGATCCAATGAAGGCAGAACAGAATGATCATAGGACCCCATATAGGCAACTGGTAAAGAACATGGAGTAGGCAATAAACCCATACCAGAATTAGAAGAGCCCATAGCTTTCACAGAAGCATATGACGAAGACAACGGATTAACGAAGATCCCAAAGTGAGGAACCAATCGAGCTTCTGTGGTTTGCTCTGCAGCCAGCAATTGAGCGCGAAATTCCTTCAAAGAAATTGGAGAATCCCTTGCAATCAAAACCGTCTTGATCATGTCATATTCCTGAGGGAGGCCATTAAGAGTAGCAATCATAAAGTCATCGTCAGACACCTTAACCCCAGCTTGAACTAATTGGTCACGGACCGTTTTCAGACGCAAGAGAAAGCGCTCGATCGAATCTCCACCCTTCTGGGCCTTCTGTAATTCAGTCTTCAAATGATTGATTCGTGCCCTAGAAATTGATGCATAACGATCGGAAAGACTTAACCAGGTGTCACGAGCAATCTTGGTGCCAATAACATACTATATGGCCTCATCAGAGAGAGTGGCAATGAGCAAACTAAGTAAAGCCTTATCGGTGAGAATCCATTCCTTGTAAGCAGCAGTAACTGCAGATGTAACACCCTCCTCATCAACAATAGCAAAGCAAGAAGGAGCAACATCAGTTCCATCAAAATGCCCAAAAATATCATAACCCTGAAGAATAGATTCCAATTGAAAACTCCACTTGAGAAAATTATCGTCTTCGAGACAAAGAGTAATCATCCTAAGCAAACCGTCAATTTTGACTAAAGAGGAAGAAGAAGAAGTCGCCATTGATGAATAGAAAAACAACAAATCCCCAAAATCAAGAAATCCCTAAGCAAAGAACGAAATTAAGATTTGAAGAAGGAAAGAACGAATTGAAGAGTTGAAGAACAAATGGAATAATCGAAGAATAGAAGAACAAATGGAAGAATTGAAGAATTGAATCAGAATTTAACAAAGGAGGAATTGAAGAGTGGAAGCAAGAGGATCAAGAAAGAGCGTGAGCGATGCTGGCTCTAATACCATGATAACAGAAAGAAAAGAGAAGGAGAATTTGAGAGATAGTAGAGAAAGAGAAATGGAGAAGACTTGAGAATTTCTATGTTTTGATTTCAATCTACTTTCTCTTACAAAACATAACCCACTCTTATGTAAACCAGAGGGACATAACCGGCTAACCACATAGCTTAGCTGTCTAACTAATACACGTGCTAAGTACCAGAGTTGTAACAAACTTACTGACTTGCTAATCATAGTTAACATACTAACCATAGTTAACATGATACACTTATAACAATACTTTCCTTATGGATTTTATTGGAAATAAAATTTCTGTAAAGAACACTTGTTGGTAGGTACTAGAAGGATTGGTTGTTGGAGGTTGTATTGTACTATGTTGGGACTTCACGGCTCAAAACCCTATGCGGAGCTCATCAAGATGATTATCAAGTGTTCTCTTTGAAATATATGAAATTTGTTTTATATGATAAGTAACTAATGAATGTCCTTCAACTATATTGCATGTTATATACTTTAAGATATACATTATGTTCAGTCTTGCACAAGTTTCTCATGTATTGGAAGGCATAAGCTCTCCAACTTTTCAATGATCTCAATCATTCTCAGTTTATTATGGATTGATGATGTTTTGACCATTTAGGTTTTGACAAGATTACAGACAACATGAGAGGTGTCAGTGACGGATTCTCTTCTTCATAACTTGTTTAAATGAAGAATTATGGCACTGGTAGTGTCCGTGTAATGCTCCTCAATTTCGAGGGAGCAACTCGCCTGAATGTTCTACTGATCAACACGTAATGTTTACATAAAAGAGTGTGAGATGTGGGTTAGCTCTAGTACATTGAGGTACTAAGCTGGGAAACATAGGCCTCAAAGGCTTTCTTTGTCAAGTGTTGGAATGTGTGTTTGTAGATATATCAAAATAAATATAACCTAACAGATTTAAAGTTGATTGATTTTAAGGCCATTGATCCGGATCTTTAAATCAAATGACGCTTCCCACTATTTGACTAATTTCGCAATCCCTCAAAAGCGGAACTCGAGAGTATTCTATCTTGAAAACTCCTATAGGGCTCGTTTGTTACACATGACTGCCTTGGCATGGACTATTCTTAGGTACTGTTTTGGCTTGACTTGGCTTGGTCTTAGTTGGATAACACTTATCCTGCGTTTGGTGTATGCTTGGACTAGGACTAGATTTTTTTATTTTTTCATATATATATATATATATATATATATACAGTCCCCTTCTATTCAGGGACACCTTTTGGGTACCCTACAGTTTTTTTCCCAATGATCCGAACAATCTATTTTTTAGGTCTTCATTCATAGATCATCCTGACAAAAAATTAGACAAATCGGAAACCGTTTCGACATCCAATTGTGTCTTACAAAATCAATGAACACAGTGCTTCAAGAAAGTACTAAAATTTCAATAACTCAAGTGAGTGGTTAAATGATATCGGATTCAAGTAATTTTTTGTAGAGATGATCTTTGAATTGGTATCTACAAAATAAACTGTTTGAATTAGTGAAATACAATCCGGAGTAGGGCCTACAAAGGGTGTCCCTCAAATAAGCTTATTTGAGGGATCCCTCAATGGAAGCTTGTATATATGTATTTTATAATGTATATATAATATATATGTATATATACATACATATATAATATATATATAACATATATGTGTATATACATGTATATATGTATATTATAATAATATTATATATTATAAATAATATAAACATATATATATATATATATGTGTGTGTGTGTATAGGTGTATATATGTGTGTATATGTATATTATAATACATAAATGGGTATAATATATATACACATATATGTATATATACGTATATATATATATGTATTATAATATATATTACATATATACATGTATGCTATTATTATAATATTAATATGTATGTGTATATGGGTATATTATAATAATAATATACGTGTATATATCTATATGTATTTATATATATTATATATGTATATATGTGTTTATATATATACGTGTATATATGTACATTATAGTATATGTGTATGTAGTAGTAATAATAATATTAATAATAATAATAATAATAATAATAATAATAATAATAGTAATATATGTTATTAGTATTACAATACAATATATGCATCTTATACATTGGTGAACATAGGACTAGTTAATCCTCCTTTTCTACATGGGCTTAGTAGTCCCCTCCTAAGGAGGTGTTTTTGGTGGGCCCGGTATTAGCAATCCCATCTAAGACTAGAATTAAATGAAACAAACATGGTACTAAACTTAGTCCAAGCCAAGCCTATATACCAAACGACCCTCTAGTGGGATGGGAAGCTCCCTATTACCCAGATCACCACACCATAATAGGATCTTGGGATATCACAAATAATAGAAAGAGAGTCCTTCTACTCATTCACATCTTGATGTTATGATTTGGCATCTAGCAAATGTGTATCTCTGAATATTATCGTGAGGCACCATTGTACTAGTTAAGTATTAGCCCACCATGCATGCTAGTATAGGGATTCAAACATATCCTCATCATATTAGAATGTTGGCCATGTTTGCTCCTATCTTCGCAACATCCAATGTATAAAATGGACTCCTTTTAAACATAAGAACTTTGCTTTAGGCCCCCTCATATCTGAGTACACACCTTTATCACAAGGGTCATGCTTAATTAGAATCCACCTTGGTGGAAGGCCACGACTAGCCTTTCAAAACATCTATCATTTATCTACTTAATTTAGGGATAATTGAGGGTTTTAAAGGTCTCATCATTTCCATGCTTAATCCAATTAAACTACTTGGCCTAGGATAACTATTACTTAAAGTAACATTCACGCCCCTTTGATTGTATTTATTATATTATATTCTTAGAATTTTTCATTTTTATATTGGCTTCTAGGGCATATATCTAACGGTCTCCCACTTGCACGTAAAGCTAATTAGCCACACAATGTCTTTGTACTTGAGACGCTTACCAAGTCATAGCCGATATGTCCTAGGCTTTTGTGATCTATGCTACATCAACTTTCTTTGCAACTTAGAGACAATCGATGTCATGGATTACCAGCTCATTTATGTATGTCTTCTTTGAATTTTGGATGCTTGATGAGACTTGAGTTCCTTAGCTTAAGCAGCTATTTCCCCATGAGTATTCTCTTCTTTTAAGAGAATTGATCTTCTATGATAGGAACTACTCCTAAAAAGGAGATTCGCTTTTCATCGAAAAAGGGTGTTAACATATCAACTTCTATTGCCTAGATATGTACTACTCTTGGTCATCAATCATTTAGTGTTACAACGTCCAAGATTATCTAGAGCATCTTTCTAGAATTTGTTACTATATCATAGGAATTAGGATCCAATTAGAGTCCACACAGGTGTACGCTTCCACTCTGATGCTCTAATATTATTTCTCTTCACTTATTCATCCTTCTGTCTAGTTGTGTTCTTGTAACTCAAAAAGACATGCTTTATCAGTTGTCAAGGGTTTTGATTCTGGGATGTTACAATGTTGTCCTTAATATACGCTTTTATTAAGTGCAACTTGTTTTGTAGTATCTTGATCATATCATATATGATTGCATACTTATTGATAAACAGATGAACTTTTAATTTTCTTCTCTTTTAGATTTCTTTTAGGAAGATCTTGGTGAGGGCGATTCTCTTTTGACTTTGAACGGGCTGCCACTTTCCCATTTCTAAAATGCTTCTTCAAGATACTATTTATCTTAGATGCTATTCATCTTATATGGGTAATCCAGCTCCTTGGTTGAAGTTCATGCTTCATGTCATCATATGATTTCATTATGATCAAGAAAATTACTTTTTAACTTTCAACATTGCTACATGGTTGATGTATCACACCATTGATTAACTTCTTGGAACTTAAATGTGGTGAGTTGATGGCATTATACATTTTGATCGCATTGTTTCAAGACAACGAGGTGTTAATGAAAACTATTTTAGCCTACAAACACACATTACAATGTAGTAAATCAACTTATGTGTTCAATACATTTTTGCATTCCTCATCAACCACACAGTATGATAATGAATCCATATAATATACAGTCTCCTTTTTTGGTATCACAATTATGAACACCCAATGACCCCTACACAAAATGAGGAGAGGTTAAATAGTTTTAAGTTGCTGCTTAATTACAAAGAAAATCTTGTTAAGGGGACTAACCCTAGATTATAAGGCACCAAGAAAATTTGATCCTCATCTGCCTTTTCAAGTTGATTTGCTAGATGCCGTGATCTTTGAGATAACGGTCCAGATTGAGTGCTAACTTGAGCAAGGTCGACAAGGCCAACAAGTTTTACCGTATTTTCCATTTTCAAGAAGTCAAATAGGTACCTAAATATATGAAATCCAATGAGTTTTTTTTATTTAATTTTTTAATATTATTATTTTTTTAATAAAGTGAATTGTAAAATGAAAATTGGATTTTTAGGTTTACCTCATATATATTGCAATCACAGTGGCTCCTATGTCTACCATGGATGCAAACTGAAAAATATCTTCATGCAAGATGACGGTTTCACGCTCAAAGGCAAACACTTTCTCTGCAAATGTAATTCTCAAGGTTTTGCCAAAAGCCTTCAATGTCATCTCCTCATAATGGCAAAGGGGTTTTAGAGGAGCTGGCAATAAGTCTAACTTTGTGAAATCATGCTTCAAGAAATAGAGAAAGATATATAAGATAGCTTGTACAACAAGTAAAATAAACGACAATAACTAAACCATCCAAACCGTCGTGGTATTTAAATCCAAATGACGGTTTCTTGAAAAAACCGATGTAGTAAAGGATTTCAGACAATGGTAAATAAATACCATCATTGTGTCCAATTTCTAACGTCGCAATGCAAAAAAAAACCGTTGTCCAAATCAAATGCAAAATGCAGAGAAATACAAAGTTAAGAGAAAACCATCATTATTTAGCAGAATTTCAGATAAAAACAATTGCACAGAGAGAGAGAGAGAGAGAGAGAGAGAGAGAGAGAGAGCGATGAGTGAAGATAGCTTGTAAAACAAGTAAAATAAAATCGTTGTCTAACTCAACCATCTAAAGTGTCGTGGTATTTCACTTCCAACGACGGTTTCTTGACAACAACGACGTACTATTCCATTTCAAATGGCGATAAATAAATACCGTCGTTATTTGAGATTTCTAACTTCGGTGACAAAAAATAGCGACATCTAATTAAAATTCAAAAAGCATAAAAATGCAATGTTAAGAGAATTTACCATTTCATCTTGCTGTGCTTCAACATTATCAAGCTTGGGATTTCATCCTTTAAAACAAGGGGTCTCACATGAGTAGCACCGAGCAGCTTGCTTTGTCAGATTGAATTTTTGGGACATTACTCTTGAGCCACTATTGGAATTGGGGTAATTGGATGTTTGAGCATGGGATCAAAATTGGGAATTAGTTGAATTGTTTCATCAAATATTCCTTCTCAGCTTTTAGTAATTCCTTGGTTCGAGCCTCCATCTTCAAACTTTATTCTCTAACGGCCTCTAGTACACTTTCCCTGAGTTTATCGGTAAACTTTATTCTCTATTATTTGGGTATATTAAAGTATTGACTAGGGGAAACCTCAGCTACTAAACCTCTTACTCTCCCACCATGCTTGGGTGTTCCCAAAGCCATAGTCAATACATCATTACTTCCAGATACTGTAAGAGTGCCCTTAGAGACTTGTTTGTTCAATTTATATTGAGAGAGAGAGAGAGAGAGAGAGAGTGTGTGTGTGTGTGTGTGTGAAAATAGCTTGCAAAACAAATAAATAAAAACGACCCTAACTCAAAAATCTAAATCGTCGTGGTATTTCACTTCAAACGACGGTTTATTGACAAAATTGATGTACTATGGAATTTCAAACAGTAGAAAATTAATACCATGTTGTGTAGCAATTCAAATGCAGAGACTAACAAAGTCCATAGAAAACCAACATTCTTTACCAGAAATAGAGACGTACTATGGAATTTCAAATGACGGTAAATCAAAGCTGTCGTTGAGAAAAACAAACGACATTTAATTCAAATTCAAATTTAAAACAAAGTGAGTGAAGCTTACAATTAATCTTGCTTTCTCTGCAGCCATTGGATCGGGGATGTTTCCCTGTTTTTCTTTTCTAGCCTTCCTCCATAATATAGAACTATCAATTTCTTCCCCGGGCATGGTTTTTGTGAAACCTCATATTTTCATATTTCATAAAATTGATATTTATAATTATTAATTTTCAAAACTATATATATATATATTAGTTAGTTGAATGGTAAGCTGTGTGAATCCAGCTGTAGCCTATCAAACCTCCTTGTTATGATTTTAACTATAGTAATTCCTTTAATATTTAATCTACACACAAAAGCTTTTAGAATTATATTGGTGCCTACTAAGCTTTGACGTGTTGCATTCTGAAGTCTTCAAAGACCAATTGAAGATGAGGTGTTATGTTTTGAGATGAGGTGTAAGAATTATAGATGTTCTTATATATAAATGTATTTGGCAAGTGCTACTAAGCACTCACCGGAAACCAACAGCTAAGAACTAAATTGAGTGGCAGTTTTCCTTCAAGCCACCAATTTAGTCTATAAATCATAGGATTGTAGACTAGAGATCCCTAGGTTAGTTAGGTGGCATAATATTAAAGCTTCATCTACTATTGTTTGCCGACTCTAACCCACTATATAAGACTTCTAACTAGTAGTTATTGAAGCACAGGTTCTTCAAAGTTATGTTAGTTTCTTAAAAATTTGAGAGTGAAAACTAAGTGATAAGATTTTGGAAAAAGCTCAACTGGGAAGTGTACAATAGCTTTGGATTTGAGGTAGGGGTTTTTCTTGGGGAAGTTTTGTTTTGCATACATTGAGTTAATTAAATATTGTAAATACTACATTATGCTTGATAATATTTGATTGTTGTTATGCTTGGTTATATTGTTTGATTGTTATCCTTGATATTAGATATATACATGTTGTCAATTATCATTATAATGTGATGAATTTTGACATATTCATATGTTGTCGGTGGTGGTTGGAATTTTTGGGTTAATAAAGAAATTATGGAAAAAAGGATAATGGGAAGTATCTTTTGTGTAGTTGAGTCTAACCATTGTGGGGACCAAGTTCAGGCGTGCCCGTGTGCACAGTAGATTAGGAAATCGGCGGTATAATTGTTGATTGGGTGATTTGAGCTTGGAGATCAATGGTGTAGACAAGATGACTAGCAAAAGGGGAATTATGGGATGATTGAAATGGGTGTTAGTTTATATAATGGGGCATTCGGAATCACAGTGGTAAAATGCATGGTATGGGACATGCAGATTTGCTTGCCCTATTATATAGATTAACGGGTTGGGTAGAATTGAAGTTCATTCATGCATTGTATAAATTGTACATTATAAATCTCACCAATCACATAAGACATAGGACCCCTACTGAGCATGTAATGCTCACCCCTTATTGAATCTATTGCAGGCTTTGAAACTGAAGTGTAGTTTTTGCTGAGGACAAGAAGAACGGATTATGGATAGTTTTGAGTGTTTTGTTGAAAGTTTGTTACTTTCTTGTTATTTTGCTTGTAATAATACAATGTAAATTACTTTGACTTAAATGGAAGTTTACGTTCAATCTTCATGTTTCTTGATAATTAAATTTTAGTTTTAGTTTTTTTTTCTTTTACCTCACATTCCCAAATAATAATAAATAAAAAAATAATAATTGGGGTTTGACAAGTTGGTATCAGAGCATTAGGTATACAATCCTACAGAATAGAAGTTATCATTTAAGTTATTTTTTAGAAATTAAGATTTAGAAGTATAAAAACTTGAGTTTCTAATATACTTTCATTTGTATTTTAGATACTAATATTTTGGTAATGACAGATTCTATGGAATCAATAGAAAGTGACGATACCTTTGGAGGTTTCCATGTATGCCCAGAGGGACTGATACCATTAAACCTAGAAAACTATAACAACAACCTGAGGCATGGCGCAAAATTTTGTATGAAAGAAAAGATAAGGAGTACTGCCATAAAGAGACATCATTACCCTCTCCCAATGCAACGACAGGTAGCAATGCATAGTATCTGGTCAAGGAGAGAATTCTGGGATGGTGCCTATGAGAACATACAGAATGACAATATTTATAATTCTGCAGTAGTAGAACTTTTAGAAGAAAGTGGTAATCAGTGGCCACCATGTAATTACCAACCACAACGGGTCCCAAATCCACCAAGTGATAATGAGGAATTTGCTCAGGAACCTACTAATGAGCCTACTTGGGAGCCTACTGAGTCAATCGGATCAGTCACTAGGCCTATAGAGGTTCAGTCACCACCCGAAGTGATTATTATCAGTTCGGATGAAGAAAACTAGTACTGAAGAAAGAAAGTTGTATAAATGTTTATAGTTGTAGAAATAAACCATAAGGTTTTGTAAGATAAGTTTAAGTTTTTGTAAAATTGTGTGTACTTTTGTAAATATTTTGTGAAATATAATAAATGAGTGTTTTGTTTATTCTTTCTCTTAAATTACATTTTACTATTTTATGATATTGTTTTTAGATAATTTCCTTTTATTCATTTAAGATGGCTGAATCTGGAAATGAGTTCAATGGAAATGCTGGAGTAATCTTAGCCATTTAGGATATGGCTTCAGCAATTAGAGAAAATAGTAACCAAGATCACCGTCATGAAACTGAAGAAGATCGAGTTATGAGGATACAAGGACAATTCCGTAAGACGAAACCAACAATATTTAAAGGTGAACCAAATCCTATGGCAGCTGAAGAATGGTTGAGGCAAATTAAGAGAAAGATGGATAATCAAAGAATTCTTGCAGACATTAGAGTTGTTATTGCTTGTACCTATCTGGAAGGACAAGCATACCTTTGGTGGGAGTCAATTCTGAGTATGCCAGATACTGAAATTACAACTTGGGAGGCATTCGAAAGTGTTTTCTTGGAAAAATATTTTCCAAGTACTATGAAAGCAATGAAAGCAAGGGAGTTTGTTAACCTTGTCCAAGGCAACTTAACTGTTGATCAATATCAATCTAAGTTTGAAGAACTCATGCGTTTTGCACCATATATGATCCCTGATGATGCAACAAAAGCAAAACGATTTGAAGAAGGATTGAGACCATCAATTTTGGAAAAGGTTGACATTTTGAAATTAAGCAAGTATGCTGATGTGGTTGATAGAGCACATATAGCAAAGCAAAGACCTGGAACTAAGAGAACTTGGGATTCAAGTAGTGGACAAGTAAATAAACGGACAAGATTTAATACTCCTCAATCCCAAGAAAAGTTCGGACCACCACTATGTTATTACTGCAAACAAGTGGGACATGTAAAGAGATTTTGTCCACAACTACAAAGATATCAAGGACCTCAAATACAGCAGACATTATATCGTCCTCCACAAGTACCTTTTCGTGCTCCACCGCCACCTCAAAGTTATACTACTTTTCAACCTCAGTCTAACTGGGCAAGGCCAGTTACTAGTCAATCACCACAACATCCAGGAGGACAATCTTCCCAAATTAGACCAAGGGTCCCTGCAGCTGGAAAGAAATCTGGACCATTCACACAAGGAAGAGTATATGTTATGGGAAATGTAACAGATCAAACTGAGCCTAAGACAATAGAAGGTATGTTTTTGGTATTCAACTCTTGGGCTAAAGTGTTATTTGATTGTGGAGCTACACACTCTTTTATATCCACATCTTTTGCATCAATGCTTGAGTTAGACTCTGAAAATATGAAACCTTCTTTGTTAATTGGATCTCCTTTGGGTGGTAGTCTAGAAGTTGATAAAGTATGTAGATCTTGCATGATAGAGATGTTGGGCCATAAAATTGTTGTTGATTTGATGGTATTGGAAATGTTGGAATATGATATTATTTTAGGAATGGACTGGCTTACACGTTACCAAGTTACAATTGATTGTGGTAAAAAGAGAATTACCATCAATACTCATAAGGAAGAAACCTTTAGCTTCTTTGTGAAAAAGGAAAGCCAGAAATATGGTGTTGGGGATTATAAATATTTGAGTCAGATAACTAGAATCGGAACTGAAGAAGTAGAAAAATCTCCAATACAACTTATTCCTGTGGTAAAGGAATTTAGCGATGTTTTTCCAGAAGAATTGCTCGGCTTACCTCCAGAGCGCGAAGTAGAGTTTGCTATAGAAATATATCCAGGTACAACACCTATTTCTATACCTCCTCATCGCATGGCCCCAGTTGAACTGAAAGAACTTAAGATACAACTCCAAGAATTACAAGCAAAAGGATATATCCGTCCTAGTACTTCACCATGGGGTGCACCTGCTCTCTTTGTGAAAAAGAAAGATTTAACTCTTCGAATGTGTATCGATTATCGTCAATTAAATAGGGTCACCATAAAGAACAAATATCCTTTACCTAGAATTGACGATTTATTCGATCAGTTAAGAGGTTCTCATTTCTTTTCAAAAATTGATCTTCGATCTGGCTATCACCAACTTCGAGTTAAAGCTGAAGATATACCCAAAATAGCTTTTCGAACTCGATATGGGCATTATGAATTTGTAGTTATGCCTTTTGGATTGACAAATGCACCAGCAGCATTTATGGATATGATGAACCGAATTTTCCGACCTTATTTAGATCAGTTTGTCATCGTATTCATTGATGATATTCTAATATATTCCAAATCTCAGGAAGAACATGAGGAACATTTGCGAATCGTTTTACAAATATTAAGAGAAAATCAATTGTATGCAAAGTTGAATAAATGTGAATTCTGGTTGAGACAAGTAAAGTTTTTAGGACATGTAATTTCCAATGAAGGTATTTCAGTTGATTCTTCCAAAGTTGAGGCAGTGTTGAATTGGAGTCAACCAAAGAATATCTTGGAGATACGTAGTTTCCTTGGATTAGCTGGCTATTATAGGAGATTTATCAAGGATTTTTCTCGAATAGCTGCACCAATGACCAAGTTGACCCAGAAAGGAGTGAAATTCATATGGACTCAAGAATGTGAAAAGTCATTCCAAGAATTGAAAACTCGATTGACTACCGCACCAATACTGATTATTCCTGAATGGGACCTAGGGTATGTGGTTTACACTGATGCATCTAAACAAGGGCTAGGATGTGTTTTGATGCAATCTGACAGAGTAGTAGCTTATGCTTCTCGTCAACTGAAAAATCATGAAAGAAATTATCCAACACATGATTTGGAGTTAGCAGCAATTGTCCATGCTTTAAAAACTTGGCGACATTATCTGTATGGTGAAAGATTTGAGCTTTACTCTGATCATAAAAGTTTGAAATATCTTTTCACTCAGAAAGAGCTTAACCTGAGACAAAGACGATGGATGGAATACTTAGAAGATTACGATTTCGGTCTACATTATCATCTTGGAAAGGCTAATATAGTGGCAGATGCTCTAAGTAGGAATACACATGGATTTGTAGCAGGACTACAAATTCAGAAATGGAAGATGATGAATTGTATTCAAGATTATAATTTACATGTGAACGTACTTGAGCATGGTGCTTATCTTTATAACCTGGTAACAAGACCAACTTTGCTAGGAAAAGTTGTTGAAAAACAACAAGAGGATAACTCCTGTAAATCAATTCAAGAACATATTTTGGATGGAGATAAAATAGAAGGTTGGACCTTTCATGAAGAAGATGGTTTAAGGTATTTAGGTAAATTCTATGTACCTGAAATTCCAGAATTAAAGAATGAAATTCTTCATGAAGCTCATTACTCGTCCTACACTATTCATCCCGGAAGTACAAAAATGTATCAGGATTTACGTCGTCAGTTTTGGTGGAATGGTATGAAGAAAGATGTAGCCATTTTTGTATCAAAATGTTTGACCTGTCAGCAAGTGAAAGCTGAACATCAGAAACCCGCTGGCCCTCTTCAACCTTTACCTGTTGCACAATGGAAATGGGATCATATCACAATGGATTTTGTCACAGGTTTACCACGATCACCAAGAGGTAAAGATGCAATATGGGTTATTGTAGATTGTTTAACCAAGTCTGCACATTTCATATCAGTCAAAACGACAGATTCCACAGAAACTCTTGGGAAATTATATATTCAAGAGATAGTGAGATTACATGGAATTCCTATTTCTATTGTTTCTGATAGAGATTCAAAGTTTACTTCTCAGTTTTGGGGTGCTTTGCAAAAAAGCATTAGGAAGTCAATTGAATTTTAGTAGTGCATTTCATCCCCAAACTGATGGACAATTAGAAAGGACTATTCAGATTTTAGAAGATATGTTAAGAGCTTGTGTTTTGGATTTCATGGAACTTGGGAAGATCATCTTACTTTGGCAGAATTTGCTTATAACAACAGCTTTCAATCCAGCATCGGAATGGCACCATACAAAGCACTCTATGGTAGACCATGTAGATCACCTTTATGTTGGGCGGAAGCAAGTGAAACTGTGTTATTAGGACCTGATTTGGTACAAGAAACAACAGAGAAGATCAAAACTATCAGACAACGCTTGCTTACAGCTCAATGTCGGCAAAAGCATTATGCTGATAGAAGAACAAGGCCATTGAAGTTTAATATTGGGGATCATGTATTCCTTAAAGTTTCCCCTCGAAAGGGAGTTAAAAGATTTGGAAAGTCTGGAAAATTAGCCCCACGATTCATTGGACCTTTTGAAGTACTACAACAGATTGGGGAAGTAGCTTACAAGTTAGCACTACCACCTCAATTTTCGAATGTTCATAATGTATTACATGTCTCTATGCTTCGAAAATATGAACCAGATCCAGCACATATTTTAGATTGGGGAGAACTAAACATAGATGAGTAATTATCTTTTGAGGAAAGACCAATACGGATATTAGATCATAAAGAACAAGTGTTGCGAACGAAGACTATTCCACTAGTCAAAATTCTTTGGTTACATGGAAATACAGAAGAGGCTACATGGGAATTAGAAGCTGAGATAAAAGAAAAATATCCAGAACTTTTCCTTGAATCGGGTACGTTTCAAAAATTTCGAGGACGAAATTTCTTTTAAGGAGGATAGATTGTGAAACCTCATATTTTCATATTTCATAAAATTGATATTTATAATTATTAATTTTCAAAACTATATATATATATATATATTAGTTAGTTGAATGGTAAGCTGTGTGAATCCAGCTGTAGCCTATTAAACCTCCTTGTTATGATTTTAACTATAGTAATTCCTTTAATATTTAATCTACACACAAAAGCTTTTAGAATTATATTGGTGCCTACTAAGCTTTGACATGTTGCATTCTGAAGTCTTCAAAGACCAATTGAAGATGAGGTGTTATGTTTTGAGATGAGGTGTAAGAATTATAGATGTTCTTATATATAAATGTATTGGCAAGTGCTACTAAGCACTCACCAGAAACCAACAGCTAAGAACTAAATTGAGTGGCAGTTTTCCTTCAAGCCACCAATTTAGTCTATAAATCATAGGATTGTAGCCTAGAGATCCCTAGGTTAGTTAGGTGGCATAATATTAAAGCTTCATCTACTACTATTGTTTTGCTGACTCTAACCCACTATATAAGACTTCTAACTAGTAGTTATTGAAGCACAGGTTCTTCAAAGTTATGTTAGTTTCTTAAAAATTTGAGAGTGGAAACTAAGTGATAAGATTTTGGAAAAAGCTCAACTGGGAAGTGTACAATAGCTTTGGATTTGAGGTAGGGGTTTTTCTTGGGGAAGTTTTGTTTTGCATACATTGAGTTAATTAAATATTGTATATACTACATTATGCTTGATAATATTTGATTGTTGTTATGCTTGGTTATATTGTTTGATTGTTATCCTTGATATTAGATATATACATGTTGTCAATTATCATTATAATATGATGAATTTTGACATATTCATATGTTGTCGGTGGTGGTTGGAATTTTTGGGTTAATAAAGAAATTATGGAAAAAAGGATAATGGGAAGTATCTTTTGTGTAGTTGAGTCTAACCATTGTAGGGACCAAGTTCAGGCGAGCCCGTGTGCACAGTAGATTAGGAAATTGGCGGTATAATTGTTGATTGGGTGATTTGAGCTTGGAGATCAATGGTGTAGGCAAGATGACTAGCAAAAGGGGAATTATGGGATGATTGAAATGGGTGTTAGTTTATATAATGGGGCATTCGGAATCACAGTGGTAAAATGCATGGTACGGGACATGCAGATTTGCTTGCCCTATTATATAGATTAACAGGTTGGGTAGAATTGAAGTTCATTTATGCATTGTATAAATTGTACATTATAAATCTCACCAATCACATAAGACATAGGACCCCTACTGAGCATGTAATGCTCACCCCTTATTGAATCTATTGCAGGCTTTGAAACTGAAGTGTAGTTTTTGCTGAGGACAAGAAGAACGGATTATGGATAGTTTTGAGTGTTTTGTTGAAAGTTTGTTACTTTCTTGTTATTTTGCTTGTAATAATACAATGTAAATTACTTTGACTTAAATGGAAGTTTACGTTCAATCTTCATGTTTCTTGATAATTAAATTTTTAGTTTTAGTTTTTTTTTCTTTTACCTCACATTCCCAAATAATAAAAAAATAATTGGGGTGTGACAGTTTTCTCCAATTGGTCTTCCAAACCAACATACCCTTTTCGAGACAATCTATGATTGCACTCGCATTTCTCCCTTCTATGTGGTTGTTCAGTATGCACAGCAACAAATTATGGGGATAACCTCTCACCACAAAAAATAAAATAAAAATTTATAATAATAAAAATATGTGGGGCCCAATATACTTATTCACTTTGAAGTTAACAAGGTTGCCCATGAGCTAGCTCAATTTGGCACTCGGAATGCTGGTTTTTCACACAGATTGAGGAGGAGCCATTATGGCTAACTCCTTTTCTTTCTGCATATCTAAAAGCTAATGGTTGATCTTTATGTTTGATGGCAAGTGGGAGGTGCTCTTTTTCCTTTGGCGGATTTTCCTCCTTTTTTGGGGGTTTTGTATGCTAAGGTTTTTTACAGAGGCCAAAACTTGCACATCTTTTTGTTTTCTTCTTTGTGTATTATGCTATTTGATTATTGAATGAAATTCCTTTTCATAAAAAAAAAGAAAAAAAAAGTAGGCAATATTGCCTTATTGGGGAGAATAGGTATATTTTGTTTACCCATTTGTCTCCTCCCGCGGAGCATGAAAATAATGATGTAATAGGGCAAATGATGTTTGCCTATTCTTTTGCCTCTTCCCTTGGAGATACTCTAAGCATGACATTTTAGTATCAGTATGCCACTCATAAAAACAAAACAAAACATACCACAACTCTCTTCTACCACTGGAAATGGCAGTGGCTTAAGGGTCTCATATTCCAATTTTTTCACATTTTTGGTTATTTTAATAACAAATATATATTATGTCTTGAAGATAAGGAACCAGACTTTTTGATGCCTTTGTTTGATCTGGTTTTTTTGGCCAGATTGACCTACTTAACTCATTACGAATAGCAAGCATGAATTTTTTTTCACTACTACAAAAAGTGAAAAAGACGACCACAAAAACACGACGGTCTACGTGAAAACCGTCGTTGTTTTTTAAAAGACGACGGTTTTATAAAACCGCCGTGTAATAACACATTAGACAACTAAAAAATGGAGTTTCAAATGGCTGTTCCAAAAACACGACGTACTTAATTAAAAAACCGACGTCTTATTGAAATAGGATTTTCATGAGGTAAAATCATAGCCAACAAATAACGGCGGAAGTTATGAACCGACCGACGTAGAAAGTAAAGACGACGGTTTCAAAAAAGCCGTCGTTTTTACCCAGAAATTAACACGACCAAGTTTTCGTATAAGGCGACGTAAAATTACAAATAAATCCACGGCGGTAAAATACAAAATACCGCCGTATTAAATTAATGTACAACTACGGCAAAGGTAAATATAACGACGTCTTTCTCGTATTTCTACGACGACATCTTTCAATCTTACCAAGTTGGGGTTTTCATATAACGACGTATTATAGAATTTAACGTCGTATTTGTCCACTTTATACGTCATAAATTATATTTAAACCGTCGTCTGAATAAGAATTTTTTTTAAAATTTATTTCTTCGATTTTGTTATCCTACGTCGGTAGATCTACCTAACGACAAGAATTGAAATAACCACGACGGTTTATATAGAAAACCGCCGACATAATCAGATTATTCTGAGATCACAAGGGTTAGGAAATCTTACAAGATGGAACTCCAGATCTGTTGCTCATTATAATCTTACCAGAAAGACAATATTTTAGAGGTTAATGATGTATGTGTATTTGTGTCTTTGAGATACACAAACGCACATACACATTAACATCCAAAAAATTGCCTCTGAAATTTGACGACGGCAGCCTCAGATTTGCAATCAGAGAGACAATTTTTTGGAAGTTGATGATATGTGTGCGTTTGTGTATCTACACAAACGCACGCACACATCAACATCCAAACAATTGCCTCCTAAAATTTCACGACGGCAGCCACAGATTTGCAATCAGAGAGACAATTTTTTGGAAGTGAATGATGTGTGTGCGTTTGTGTATCTACACAAACGCACACACACATTCACATCCAAACAATTGCCTCCTAAAATTTCATGACGGCAGCCACAGATTTGCAATCAGAGAGACAATTTTTTGGAAGTGAATGATGTATGTGCGTTTGTGTATCTACACAAACGCACACACACATTCACATCCAAACAATTGACTCCTAAAACTTCCCAAGAGATGAGGTGAGACAGAGAAAGGGGCAAGAAGAAGTTGAAACCCTAATCGAATACTAAAACTGAAAGAACCCGTGGAAAAAAACCCTATTTATAATTAAAAACCAAATCCACGTCGGTTATATTACACATAACGACGTTTAAAAAAAACAATTCTCGTCGGTAACAAATATATTACGTCGTTTTATTCTTACTTAAAACGACAAGAAACGACGACGGTATAACAAAAACAGTCGTTGTTTTATATTTTTATTTGATTTAAATCAGTCACCTAGAAAAGAAACTTTACAAATTCTAGAACATTAATTTCCTCGGGAAAAAAAACTATATCTATAAGGCACTGTTTTTGAAAAATACACTATAAGAAAAAGGGGAAAAGAATTATATTTATAATAAAAAAATAAAATCCACGTCGGTTATATTACACATAACGACGTTTAAAAACGAATCCACGTCGTCGGAAAAATAATACGTCGTTTTAGTTTAGTGTTATCCACGTCGGTATATTACAATAAAACGACGTATATTATAAAAATAAACGTCGTAACTTTAAAACAACCGTCGTGTTAAATATTTCTACCATGACGCGAGATATTGAGTTATCGACTTTTATTTAGGAGTTTACTACGGCGGTACCTACAACACTACGGTCGTATTTATGTACCACGTCATAAGTTCAAATTAGCGTCGTAGTTTGTCTATTAATACGTCGTCGTTCTATGTAAACCGCCGTCTTATTACTATGAAACGGTTTGTATACATATACAACTTTTCGTCTACCTGACTTACACATGCACTGTTTCCAAACCCGAGAAAACATTTCAATCTCCCAGAGAAAACTTTTCGTCTTTTTTCCTTGTCAGAGCACTGTCAGAGTATCTCATCGTCTTCCTCTTGTCTTCATCGTCGCCTCTGAACTTAAACACCAAAATCCGAGAGAAAGCTTTCATTGCACGCAAAAGGTAAGCTTTCATTTCTCACTATTTTTGTTGCTATATTGCATGCTCATACTGTTTTTGTTTTGAAAATCTTTTTACCTTTTTTCTGGCGAAAATCATTTTTTTCTTTCCAAGTTTGATAAAATACACAGACAGAGAGGGAAAGATTGAACTTTGAACATAACTAACTCAACTAAATAAGACGACGGTAGCTTTTTATTTACGTGGTTAAATACGTAGACCACGACGGTTCGTCAGTCGTCCTAGCGTCGTCTTAAAATTGATCTAAGTTGTTTTTAAAATGACATTCAATTTTTTATTTGCTTGTTTAGTTGCAGGTTTGATTTCTCTGAACCATGGTTTTCGTTTTTCCTAATATGATAAAATACAGAGACAAAGAAAGTAGGGTTTGGTATCTTATATAGACGACGGTATCTTATTATTGACGCCGTGTGAATGTTCATACCACGACGTTATAATAAGATACCGTCGTCTATAAAAAGATGAGAAAGCTTTTTTTCTTTGTATTTTATCAAATTAGGAAAAACAAAAACCATGTTTCAGAGAAATGAAACCTGCAATCAAACATTCACAAAGAAAGAAAAATGTTTTTGGTTTCTTATAAATACGACGGTAGCTTATTATTCACGTTGTGTGAATATACATAACACGACGTTATATTAATATTTACGCCGTGTTAATATGAATATCACGACGTCGTGTAAATATCGACGTAATAAGTTCTTATTACGTCTTATTTAATATTTTTTCGTCGTTGTTTAAACATTTATATTGTTCTTCTTTAATCATTTATTACGTCTGATGTTATGTTATTACGTCGTGTAAAATCTTATCATACGTCGTAGTTTATAAATAACCGTCGTTTGTGTTCTAATTTTTTTCACGAAATATTTTCACTTGCAGGTTTGTTTATTCTGTAACCATGGTTTCTCAAGACCAAAGTAAGTACTCTGGCTCCAAAAAAAATGGAGGTAAGGAGCTTGGAATGGTAACTCCTCAAGACAAGCCCTTGAAGAAGATGAAGTTTGTTTCATCTGTTGAGAAAGAACCAAGCAGCACGACAACAATTTCTGAGGATTCAAAGTCAGGTCGAGGTATGAGCACAATGCCTCGTGTTGTGAAGAGAAAATTGCAGAAAATCAAGCCAGTTGTTGAGTACAATAAAAGGGGGAAAGGATGTGGCCCTGCACATACTGAGATGCAGTCCTACATTGGTGTGTTGGCACGCTCCAGAGTCCCACTTGTGGACAAGAAATGGGCTGACATCCCCAATGATATAAAGGAGCAGATTTGGGAAGCCGTTGACATGGCTTTTGTGGTAGGTCAAGGGGGCAAGACCTCGGTGTTATCTTCTGCTGCCAAGAAATGGAAGGATTTCAAGTCTACACTGACGAGGCATTATATCCTTCCATACATCAATGAGAGGGAGAAATTAAGCCAACCCCCTGCAGTATATAAATTCATAGAGAAAGCAGAATGGGATGCCTTTGTAGCTTCAAGGTTATCCAAAGACTTTGAGTCTGTGCATTCTCAACATGCACAGATTAGGGAGAAACTTGAGTACAATCATCGATTGTCTCGAAAAGGATATGCTGGTTTGGAGGATCAATTGGAGGAAACCATGCCTGGGGTAGAAATTGATCGATCTACCTTATGGAAGAAAGCTAGACAGGACAAACTTGGTAACATCCCGGATCCAAAGGTGGCAGAGAAAGCAAAATTAATTGTAAGCCTACACACTCTGTTTTAAATTTTTATATTACTGTGTAGAATTCTTACTACGTCTTATATTATATTTTTTCCGTCGTGTGAATGATTTTACTACGTCGAAATATTTTAAAAACGTCGTGAAAGATATAAATCTGGAATCACAACTCTGTTTTCTGTAATTATAGCATAAGACGTCGGTGGTTAATGTTTTCCGTCGTGTTAATGTTATTACTACGTCGAAATGTTTTCAAAAACGTCGTGAAATATCTAAATCTGAAATCACAACTCTGTTTTCTGTAATTACAGCATAAGACGTCGGTGGTTTATTTATTGCGTCGTTTTAAGAAACTAACCACGTCGGTTTTAATTAACGTCGTTATAAAGATATTATAACGTCGATTTCTATATTGGTCCGTCGTGTGAAATTATATAATGCGTCGTTTGTTTATAAATAACCGTCGTGTATTTTCTTGTGCTGACTTTTTTTTTGTCTTTGTTTTAGGATGACTTGCAAAAACAAGTGGCTGAAGGCAGTCTGAGTATAACTGGCAGTAATGATGTGTTGACCATGGCTTTGGGTCCCGAGCATCCAGGGAGAGTAAGAGGGGTAGGTGCTGGGATTTCCCCTAGGCAATTCTTCAATTTACCTAGACCACAAAGGGTGAAGTTTGCTGATCAATTGAAGGAAAGTGTAAGAATTGTCCTTCAAGAAGAGACTAAGAAGATGGAAGCTAGAACCAAACAATTAGTAGAGGCTGAGAGGGAACATTTACTAAGTCAGCTTTCCCACCTCATCCCCAATTTTGATCCAAGCATGCTTAAACCGAAAACAAGTCCCATGAATCCAATGTCTGATAAAGCAAGCTGTTCTGGGGCTGAAGTGAGATCCCTACATTTAGAGGATGATACTGCCAGAAATGGGGAACAGCAAGAACAAACGGTAACATAACTGAACTTTGAATTCCCTGTTTTTTTTTAACATTAGACGTCGTTATTATGAATAAACCCGTCGTTTTAAAACCATACCACGACGATTTTATAAATAACCCGTCGTGTTTATTTAAATACCACGTCGTATTTAGTTTACTTGTTTTACACGCCATTAGACGTCGTACTTTGTGGCTTTTAGACGACGGTTTTTTGTCCTCAACGACGTGATATAAAATTACCACGACGTTTATTATTTACCATCGTTTAATAATTTTAAGACGTCCATAATTCTTACATACCGTCTTATGTTATGCCTTACCACGACGTTTTGGTTTAATTTTTTTACTCTCTGTACAATCTGTCTTATATATATATTTCTTTATTATTTAAAACAGAAATCTGGGGCTTTAGATAATCAAGATGAAGAGAAGAAAGAAGAAAATAAAGATGAACAGAAGATGGGAGAAACAATTGATGAAGGGAAGAAGGAAGAAGAAAAAGAGAATAAAGATGAAGGCAAAGAGGAAGACACAAATGTTGAAGAGAAGAAAGAAGAAAAACAAGATGAAGAAAAGCATGACGAGGAGGTATATTCTCATAACTTTGCCTTTTTAATTTGTTTTTCACATTTCAGACGTCAATATTTTTCTTTAAACCGTCGTTTGTTTTAACATTAGACGTCGGAATTTATTTTCTACGACGTAATAAATAATCTAAAACGACGGTATTTAATTACCGTCGTTTAAATTATAATCAGACGACGTTGTTTAATTTAAGCCGTCGTTTTTAATGAATTACCACAACAATTTATTTTGCTTTATTTCTTTAAACAGGGTGATGAAGTACTCGATTATTCAAATGTGGAGGTGCCATCTTCCTTACAATCCCTTTGTGGTTATGTGGAAACTACACTAAAGCCACAGGGGAAGATCATGACCTTCAACATTGAGAAGGAGGTGTTTGGTGCAGATCGAAGTACCTTCGTCTTGCATGAAGATATTACACAATTTGCAGGCATGGAAGAAATTGGGGCTACTGTGGTTGCAGTATATATGAGGTTTGTCCTAATCAAATATCAAACATTATATCATAAGACGTCGGTTGTTTAATTATTGCGTCGTTTTAAATCACTAACCACGTCGTTCTTTTTTACCGTCGTGATAAATTAGTTATCACGTCTGTTTCTATTTCAGTTCGTCGTGTGAAATTATATAATACGTCGTTTGTGTATAAATAACCGTCGTTTGTTTTATATATTTAGGTGCTTATATGATCTTTTGAGAGAAGCAAATATGTGCAGCATGGTTGGCTTTATCGACCCTGCTCAAGTTAGTGCCAACGCTGGGTCACTAACTGACAGATCACGAATTGTAGCCAGTCGACTTCAGAAAACAGATGGTGAACAGATTTTCATGATGCCTTACAATCCAGGGTTAGTCTCCTTAAATGGATTTTGTTTGTATGATTTTCACTTATAAAACTGTTTAACTAATTCTGTGTCGTTTGAAACATCTAACCACGTCGGTTATTTATTTATACCATCGTTTGAAACAACTAACCACGTCGGTAGTTAATTCTCGTCGTGATAAATTTATAATCACGTCGATGATTAAGTTCTTACGTCGTGTGAAACTATATAATACGTCGGTTTTTATAAATAACCGTCGTTTTTTATTTTATTTTTGTGCAGCCGTCATTGGGTCTTGCTGATTGTGAGGGCAAAGAGGGAAACCGTCTATTTTCTGGATCCTCTGCCTGGAAATCGTGTGGTGGATGAGGAGGGCAAAAACATCGTGAACAGTGCTTTAAAAATTTATAATTCCCACATAGGCAGACCAGGCCGTAAAGCACCAATTTGGAAAACTCTGCCAGGCACACCAAAGCAACCCAGCAGTGTCGAATGCGGGTATTATGTCATGCGCTTCATGAGGGACATCATCATGGATCCTTCCTTGGAGTTTGAGAAGAAGGTAAGAAAAAAATTTTCAGAAACATTTTATTTGGTTTTTGTATTATCAACGACGGTCATTTAAAATTACCGTCGTTGAATCGATAGACTACGTCGGTTATAAAAAAAAACGTCGTCTGTGACTGAATTTCTTTTTATTTTGTAAAGCTTAATAATCGTTGTTTATGGATTGCAGTTTGCCAAGGGAAAAGATCAAGCGCCATACCCCCAAGCAGCCATTGATGAAGTCAGGAAAGAATGGGCAGAGTTTGTTTGCCTTCATATGGATTAGAGGATTTTTGGAACACTTGATATTTTTATATGTACTAATTTTGTCTATAATATATAATGTACAAATTTTGTCTATAATATACATCCTTTTTTTCCCTGAAAATTTGCAGAGGTTTTCATATTATAAAAGAAAAAACAATTTGCTGAGGTTTTCATATTATAAAAGAAAAAACAATTTGCTGAGGTTTTCATATTTTACACATATATAATTTATGGTTTTAAAGTTTAGGGTATTACTTTTAACGACGGTGATTGAGTCGTGGAATATTGAGTTTACGTCGTATGGTGAAAAATCCGACGTGGTTTCTTTTTTAAACGACGTTTTGTTTACCTGTTAGTCGTTTATTATTGTTTACAACGTCGTTAGTTACTTAACCCCGCCGTGGTTTGTTGTTGATATAAGAATATTTTATTATTTTTAATTCAAAATTTTAAAAATAAATTTAAAATAAATTCAAAAAATTCAACTTCAACTCCTATGAAGTCATTGATATATTTTCTTCCCCCTAAACCCCAAAAAAATGCAGTTTGTGTAATGAAAGTTTAAAATGACCAACCAAAATAAAATTGTTTTTATGAGTCATAGCATCACTTATATAGTTTGATGGTTTAGGGTTTAGGTTTTAGGGTTTGGGGTTTAGGGTTGTTATTTATTAGGGTTTATGGATAAAGTATAATTTTTGGGGTTTAGGGTTTATGCTTGTTATTTATTAGGATGTAAAACCATAAACAATTTTATAAAATTAAATTTTACAAATATATAATTTATGGTTTTAAAGTTTAGGGTATTACTTTTAACGACGGTGATTGAGTCGTGGAATATTGAGTTTACGTGTATGGTGAAAAATCCGACGTGGTTTCTTTTTTAAACGACGTTTTGTTTACCTGTTAGTCGTTTATTATTGTTTACAACGTCGTTAGTTACTTAACCCCGCCGTGGTTTGTTGTTGATATAAGAATATTTTATTATTTTTAATTCAAAATTTTAAAAATAAATTTAAAATAAATTCAAAAAATTCAACTTCAACTCCTATGAAGTCATTGATATATTTTCTTCCCCCTAAACCCCAAAAAAATGCAGTTTGTGTAATGAAAGTTTAAAATGACCAACCAAAATAAAATTGTTTTTATGAGTCATAGCATCACTTATATAGTTTGATGGTTTAGGGTTTTAGGTTTTAGGGTTTGGGGTTTAGGGTTGTTATTTATTAGGGTTTATGGATAAAGTATAATTTTTGGGGTTTAGGGTTTATGCTTGTTATTTATTAGGATGTAAAACCATAAACAATTTTATAAAATTAAATTTTACACATATATAATTTATGGTTTTAAAGTTTAGGGTATTACTTTTAACGACGGTGATTGAGTCGTGGAATATTGAGTTTACGTCGTATGTGAAAAATCCGACGTGGTTTCTTTTTTAAACGACGTTTTGTTTACCTGTTATCGTTTATTATTGTTTACAACGTCGTTAGTTACTTAACCCCGCCGTGGTTTGTTGTTGATATAAGAATATTTTATTATTTTTAATTCAAAATTTTAAAAATAAATTTAAAATAAATTCAAAAATTCAACTTCAACTCCTATGAAGTCATTGATATATTTTCTTCCCCCTAAACCCCAAAAAAATGCAGTTTGTGTAATGAAAGTTTAAAATGACCAACCAAAATAAAATTGTTTTTATGAGTCATAGCATCACTTATATAGTTTGATGGTTTAGGGTTTAGGTTTTAGGGTTTGGGGTTTAGGGTTGTTATTTATTAGGGTTTATGGATAAAGTATAATTTTTGGGGTTTAGGGTTTATGCTTGTTATTTATTAGGATGTAAAACCATAAACAATTTTATAAAATTAAATTTTACAAATATATAATTTATGGTTTTAAAGTTTAGGGTATTACTTTTAACGACGGTGATTGAGTCGTGGAATATTGAGTTTACGTCGTATGGTGAAAAATCCGACGTGGTTTCTTTTTTAAACGACGTTTTGTTTACTGTTAGTCGTTTATTATTGTTTACAACGTCGTTAGTTACTTAACCCCGCCGTGGTTTGTTGTTGATATAAGAATATTTTATTATTTTTAATTCAAAATTTTAAAAATAAATTTAAAATAATTCAAAAAATTCAACTTCAACTCCTATGAAGTCATTGATATATTTTCTTCCCCCTAAACCCCAAAAAATGCAGTTTGTGTAATGAAAGTTTAAAATGACCAACCAAATTAAAATTGTTTTTATGAGTCATAGCATCACTTATATAGTTTGATGGTTTAGGGTTTAGGGTTTTAGGGTTTGGGGTTTAGGGTTGTTATTTATTAGGGTTTATGGATAAAGTATAATTTTTGGGGTTTAGGGTTTATGCTTGTTATTTATTAGGATGTAAAACCATAAACAATTTTATAAAATTAAATTTTACAAATATATAATTTATGGTTTTAAAGTTTAGGGTATTACTTTTAACGACGGTGATTGAGTCGTGGAATATTGAGTTTACGTCGTATGGTGAAAAATCGACGTGGTTTCTTTTTTAAACGACGTTTTGTTTACCTGTTAGTCGTTTATTATTGTTTACAACGCGTTAGTTACTTAACCCCGCCGTGGTTTGTTGTTGATATAAGAATATTTTATTATTTTTAATTCAAAATTTTAAAAATAAATTTAAAATAAATTCAAAAAATTCAACTTCAACTCCTATGAAGTCATTGATATATTTTCTTCCCCCTAAACCCCAAAAAAATGCAGTTTGTGTAATGAAAGTTTAAAATGACCAACCAAAATAAAATTGTTTTTATGAGTCCTAGCATCACTTATATAGTTTGATGGTTTAGGGTTTAGGTTTTAGGGTTTGGGGTTTAGGGTTGTTATTTATTAGGGTTTATGGATAAAGTATAATTTTTGGGGTTTAGGGTTTATGCTTGTTATTTATTAGGATGTAAAACCATAAACAATTTTATAAAATTAAATTTTACAAATATATAATTTATGGTTTTAAAGTTTAGGGTATTACTTTTAACGACGGTGATTGAGTCGTGGAATATTGAGTTTACGTGTATGGTGAAAAATCCGACGTGGTTTCTTTTTTAAACGACGTTTTGTTTACCTGTTAGTCGTTTATTATTGTTTACAACGTCGTTAGTTACTTAACCCCGCCGTGGTTTGTTGTTGATATAAGAATATTTTATTATTTTTAATTCAAAATTTTAAAAATAAATTTAAAATAAATTCAAAAAATTCAACTTCAACCCTATGAAGTCATTGATATATTTTCTTCCCCCTAAACCCCAAAAAAATGCAGTTTGTGTAATGAAAGTTTAAAATGACCAACCAAAATAAAATTGTTTTTATGAGTCATAGCATCACTTATATAGTTTGATGGTTTAGGGTTTAGGTTTTAGGGTTTGGGGTTTAGGGTTGTTATTTATTAGGGTTTATGGATAAAGTATAATTTTTGGGGTTTAGGGTTTATGCTTGTTATTTATTAGGATGTAAAACCATAAACAATTTTATAAAATTAAATTTTACAAATATATAATTTATGGTTTTAAAGTTTAGGGTATTACTTTTAACGACGGTGATTGAGTCGTGGAATATTGAGTTTACGTCGTATGGTGAAAAATCCGACGTGGTTTCTTTTTTAAACGACGTTTTGTTTACCTGTTAGTCGTTTATTATTTTTTACAACGTCGTTAGTTACTTAACCCCGCCGTGGTTTGTTGTTGATATAAGAATATTTTATTATTTTTAATTCAAAATTTTAAAAATAAATTTAAAATAAATTCAAAAAATTCAACTTCAACTCCTATGAAGTCATTGATATATTTTCTTCCCCCTAAACCCCAAAAAATGCAGTTTGTGTAATGAAAGTTTAAAATGACCAACCAAAATAAAATTGTTTTTATGAGTCATAGCATCACTTATATAGTTTGATGGTTTAGGGTTTAGGGTTTAGGGTTTGGGGTTTAGGGTTGTTATTTATTAGGGTTTATGGATAAAGTATAATTTTTGGGGTTTAGGGTTTATGCTTGTTATTTATTAGGATGTAAAACCATAAACAATTTTATAAAATTAAATTTTACACATATATAATTTATGGTTTTAAAGTTTAGGGTATTACTTTTAACGACGGTGATTGAGTCGTGGAATATTGAGTTTACGTCGTATGGTGAAAAATCCGACGTGGTTTCTTTTTTAAACGACGTTTTGTTTACCTGTTAGTCGTTTATTATTGTTTACAACGTCGTTAGTTACTTAACCCCGCCGTGGTTTTTCATAGTTTTAACGCCTTTTTTGATTTTGCGTGGTACATAGTTTTACCACGACGTCCTTAATGTAATAAGCGTCATCTTTAATGTTAAATTTTAACGACGCTTGTATTTTCGGTCGATGTTTTAAAAAGCGCGCTTTCTTAAAATATTCGCGGGACCTAAAATTTTCAGATTTGGCTCTTATTTTTATACTTCTAACCCTGAACCCTAAAATTTTCTGATTTCGCGCAACATAACATTTCGCTCTCTCACTTCATCTCTAATTCAAAGTTGGGCCAGGCTGTGTCAAATCCAATTTGGTCATAATCTGTGAGCTCTGCCAACCTGTAAGTACAAACCCTCTCTTCCCCTTGTAAATTCATTGAATGATATATTACGGTGTTTTGTTAAAGGGTTTTAGGTATATGTTTTGCGATCTGTTAATAATGTTGTTGGAGGTATGGGTTCATGGATTTTCTGTTTAATGTTTTCTTGATCACTCTCTGTTATGTTGAATATGGAATGGATTTCATTTTGTCGGATCTTTTAATCACTCTCTGTTATGTTGAATTGGGAATGGATTTATTGTTTTCATGCTTAGTATATGTTGGTTTCATGTATATGTTGGTTTCTTGCTTGGTTTCATGTCTATGTTGTGTTCTTAATAGGGTTTTGGGATCTTGAAAATAAACTGGATATCGACGCGTTTTCAGGCATACGACGACGGTTTTTACTTTAAACCGTCGTTTTTATTACTTATACACGACGGTGTTATTTAACTACCGTCGTGGTTACAATTAGACGACGTAAAATCCGTCGTCTATATATGTCAAATACGTCTGTTTTTGTTTAAAAACCGTCGTCTCTGTTGTATATTACTTGCTATTAGACTTTATGTAATCTGCTATAGTGATGGTCATTGCTTGTCTTTTCACTTTATTATATATAATAGGGTATAGTGTCGGAGATGGATAAGTCATGGATGCACTCGGATAGAAGATCGAAGGCATATGAGTTAGGGGTGGAAGCATTTTTGAACTTTTCTGTAGAAAATCTTCTAACTACCACACATATCCGTTGTCCATGTGTTAAATGTGTTAATTTGAAATTGTTTGGGGTTGGAATTATAAGGGATCACTTATACTTTAATGGAGTTGACCAAAGCTATAAGAATTGGACATTTCACGGAGAACCTTGGGAAGCAGCTACTAATGCTAGTAGAAATGTTGAAGAAGATGATGACCATAGTAGGTACAGTTTTGTGTCTGAAGAAATAGAGATGGATGATAATGATTTTGGTGATTTTGGATCTGATCCTTATGAGTTTGCCAATGTGATTGGGGATGGAGATCAACCATTGTACCCTGGTTGTAGAAAGTACACGAAGTTATCGGCATTAGTGAAGTTGTATAATTTGAAGGCAAAATATGGGATGAGTGATGTCTGTTTTACAGAATTATTGATACTTCAAGGCGATTTGCTTCCAGACGGAAATACAATACCGGCCTCTATGTATGAGGCAAAAAAGACTTTGTGTGCATTGGGGCTGAGTTATGAGAAAATGCACGCATGCCCCAATGATTGCATCTTGTATAGGAAGGAGTATGAGGATTTAACTCATTGTCCTAATTGTGGTATCTCAAGGTGGAAGGAAGGCAAAGATTCAATCTTGAAAGAGGGTGTGCCAGCGAAGGTGGTGTGGTATTTTCCTCCAATTCCAAGGTTTAAAAGGATGTTTCGATCACATGAGACCGCTAAGAGTTTGACTTGGCATGCTGCTAGAAAATCAATTGACGGTTATATGTCTCATCCAGCGGATTCCCCGTCTTGGAAACTTCTTGATGATAAATGGCCCGAGTTTGGTAATGAGCCGAGAAACTTGAGATTGGCTCTTTCATCTGATGGATTCAATCCCCACAGTTCTCTAAGTAGCAGATATAGTTGCTGGCCAGTTATCTTAGTTACATATAATCTCCCTCCATGGCTGTGCATGAAACGAAAGTTCATGATGTTGACCTTATTGATTTCCGGTCCTAAACAGCCCGGAAATGATATAGACGTCTACTTGGAGCCTTTGATTGATGATTTAAAATCTTTGTGGGATGGGATTGGAGGAGTGTATGATGCACATAATGGAGAATACTTTACACTCAGAGCTGCATTAATGTGGACAATTAATGATTTCCCCGCCTATGGAAACTTATCTGGTTGTGTTGTTAAAGGATATAAAGCTTGTCCAATATGCGGCGATGATACACCTAGTCACAGGTTGAAAAATGGCCACAAAATTTGTTACATTGGGCATAGAAAATGGTTACCGATCAATCATCCATATAGGAGGCAACGTGCAGCTTTTAATGGGAAACCTGAATATGGCACGCCTCCTGAGCCATTAACCGGAGAAGAAGTGCTGCATATGGTTGAAGATGGTGACAGAGTTTGTTGGAAGAAGAAATCAATATTCTTTGATCTCGAGTATTGGAAATACCTTCCTGTGAGGCATGTCCTAGATGTTATGCACATTGAGAAGAACGTTTGCGATAGTATCATTGGTACATTGCTGGAGATCCCTGGAAAAAATAAAGATGGGATTGCTGCTCGATTAGATTTATTGAACATGGGGGTCAAAACTGATTTGCAACCCGAGTATGGAGAAAGACGTACTCGTTTGCCTCCCGGGCCTTGGAATTTGTCAAGAGCAGAGAAGAGAGAGGTTTGCAATTCTTTCTATGGTATGAAGGTCCCTGAAGGTTATTCTTCAAATATAAAAAATCTTGTATCTTTACAAGATTCAAGACTTCTTGGCCTTAAATCACATGATTGTCATACCTTAATGCAACAATTGCTCCCTGTGGCAATTCGTTCTGTTTTGGAGAAGCCTGCAAGGTATGCAATAACTCGTTTGTGCTTCTTCTTCAATGCTATATGTGCAAAGACTGTTGATGTTTCCAAGCTAGATAAGTTGGAAGAAGATGTAGTAGTTACTTTGTGTTTGCTTGAGAAGTACTTTCCCCCTTCATTCTTTGATATCATGGTTCATCTAGTAGTACATCTTGTCAGAGAAGTTCGTCTGTGTGGGCCAGTATATTTTAGATGGATGTATCCGTTTGAAAGATATATGAAAGTGCTAAAGGGGTATGTTCAGAATCGTACTCGTCCCGAAGGTTGCATTGCTGAGCGGTATATAGCTGAAGAAGCTGTAGAGTTTTGTACCGAGCATTTATCTGATGTTAGTACAGTTGGAGTGCCTTCAAGCCAAAAGATGGGAGTTTCAAAGCCATTATCAGGTTGCACAGTGAGCGTAGTTGATCGGGACCTGTTGAACCAAGCACATCTATATGTCTTGGAGAATACGGAGGAAGTCCTACCTTATATCGAGTACGTATGAGTTTTATTCTTTAAGTTTCCATTTTAAATTATTTCTTATGTTTATCTTATATGTTTGGGATCGTAATACTTGAATTTTGTGTGTCATGTAGGCAACATATGATCCACATCCAGACCGCTTATCCAAAATTTAGAAAGAGAACAAAGTGGCTGCAGGATAAGCACAATAGCACTTTCATTCAATGGCTACGCTTCAAGGTATATGTTATTGAATAACATATTGGACTTTTAATTTTCTTCTTCCTGTGTTAGATTGAATTAAGTTATGATTAATTTGCAGGTTCAAAGTGAACTTAATGAGGAAGACAATCATGGCGTATCAGAAAATTTAAGGTGGCTAGCAGCTGGTCCAAACATGGCAGTGCCATTATATAGGAGCTATCTCATTAAAGGTATTAAATTCAACATCAAGGCACAAGATGATGTGCGGACAACTCAAAATAGTGGAGTTTATTTACTTGCACATACTATGCAAGTTGCTAGTGCCAAGGATAAAAACCCAATTATCTCAAATATGGGTTTCTATGGTGTCATTCAAGAAATTTGGGACCTTGACTACCAAAAGTTTACAATCCCAGTCTTTAGGTGTGATTGGATTGATAATACTTCTGGTCTTGTAGTGGACGAACTTGGATTTACCCTTGTAGATTTGAGTAAAATTGGACATAGGAATGACCAATTTGTTTTGGCTTCTCAAGTCAAACAAGTATTTTTTGTTGACGACCCGATGCATCGTGGTTGGTCGGTAGTGTTATCAATGCCTAATAGAGAATATAATGATGTTATTGGTGATGATGTCTTAGGTGATGTGAGAATTGAGTGTGAGCCATTTACTAGGGGGATGCCAAATGTTGACACATTTGATGAAGTGGTGGTTGAGTTAGGGAGTCAAAATATTCGAGATGGGTGTGAAGATATATGGGTTGAATGATGCTTTATGTAATTGGCAGTGTATGACATTAATTTTGTAATATATTGTAATGTGATTTCTTCACTTTCATTATACAGGTTTTGGCCACAAAACAATCAGTACAAAAATTACTGGTTCCAGATTACAAACACGACGGTTTTGATAAAGAACCGCCATGTAATTCAACATAACACGTCTCCAATCCCATAACACCGACGTCTAAAAGACGAGAACTTTAACCTGAACGTTACAAAAGACGACGTCGTCATGAATTTACCACGTCGCATGTTCTTTCATAAACGAAGTGGAAAAGGATGAATTCACGACGGTATTTGAAATCCATTAAATTTGTCGACGTTAAGATTTATGAATTAGACGACGTTAATTTTTTTAATGAAGACGTATAAATTATTAAACACGACGGTCTTTTTCATGGTACCGACGTTGTATATAAACGACAACGTCGTCCTCATAAATTACTGTGTCGTAATTAATGACCCCATCATTTTTTCCACGTCGTTTATTTTCAAAATATGACGCATAAATTCTGTAATACGGCTCTCATTTATTTGGAACCGACGTTGTTTATTCATTTCAACGTCGTCTCAGTAAATACATACGTCGTAATTAATGAACCTGACATCTATTTCCACGTCATAATTCGTAGAAAAATCGAAGTGGAAAATTTATTTTACGACGGTATTTGAAGTCCATTAAACTTGTCGACGTTAAGATATATGCATTAGACGACGTCAATTTTTTAAATGAAGACGTATAAATTATTAAACACGACGGTCTTTTTCATGGTACCGACGTTGTATATAGACGACAACGTCGTCCTTATAAATTACTGTGTCGTAATTAATGACCCCATCATTTTTTCCACGTCGTTTATTTTCAAAATATGACGTATAAATTCTGTAATACGGCTCTCATTTATTTGAAACCGACGTTATTTATCAATTCAACGTCGTCTCTGTAAATACATGCGTCGTAAGTAATGACCCTGAGATCTATTTCCACGTCATAATTCATAGAAAAATCGAAGTGGAAAATTTATTTTACGACGGTTGTGGGAAATGTTGTGACGTAGTAGGTGTCAATAACGTCGTCTATTATTATTGTAAAGACGTCGTATTTATATTTGTCGTTAAATATTTATTTAACGGCGTCAAGTTTAAGTTCTCGTCGTTGTATGTTTATCTTGCGGCCATGTTCTGTTAATATATGTCATCTGTTTCCTTTTTAACGACGTTTTTTTGTTGGAGTTGGTCGTCTATTCTCATCCTCGACCCTTTTTTTTATGTCTTTTTGCAGCACAAAGACGTCGGTTTTTATTTTTTGATGACGTTTTTTGTTTTAACAACGACGGTTATTCACCGTCGTGGTTTGGTTATGGAAAAGATGTCGGTGGATTCCACGACCATTTGAAAACATAATACACGACGGTGATTTACCGTCGTGTTTTTCCTTTTTTTTAAAAAAAAAAAAAAAAAAAAAAAAAAAAAAAAAAAAAAAAAAAAAAAAAAAAAAAAAAAAAAAAAAAAAAAAAAAAAAAAAAAAAAAAAAAAAAAAAAAAAAAAAAAAAAAAAAAAAAAAAAAAAAAAAAAAAAAAAAAAAAAAAAAAAAAAAAAAAAAAAAAAAAAAAAAAAAAAAAAAAAAAAAAAAAAAAAAAAAAAAAAAAAAAAAAAAAAAAAAAAAAAAAAAAAAAAAAAAAAAAAAAAAAAAAAAAAAAAAAAAAAAAAAAAAAAAAAAAAAAAAAAAAAAAAAAAAAAAAAAAAAAAAAAAAAAAAAAAAAAAAAAAAAAAAAAAAAAAAAAAAAAAAAAAAAAAAAAAAAAAAAAAAAAAAAAAAAAAAAAAAAAAAAAAAAAGGAAAAACACGACGGTAAATCACCGTCGTGTATTATGTTTTCAAATGGTCGTGGAATCCACCGACATCTTTTCCATAACCAAACCACGACGGTGAATAACCGTCGTTGTTAAAACAAAAACGTCATCAAAAAATAAAAACCGACGTCTTTGTGCTGCAAAAAGACATAAAAAAAAGGGTCGAGGATGAGAATAGACGACCAACTCCAACAAAAAAACGTCGTTAAAAAGGAAACAGATGACATATATTAACAGAACATGGCCGCAAGATAAACATACAACGACGAGAACTTAAACTTGACGCCGTTAAATAAATATTTAACGACAAATATAAATACGACGTCTTTACAATAATAATAGACGACGTTATTGACACCTACTACGTCACAACATTTCCCACAACCGTCGTAAAATAAATTTTCCACTTCGATTTTTCTATGAATTATGACGTGGAAATAGATCTCAGGGTCATTACTTACGACGCATGTATTTACAGAGACGACGTTGAATTGATAAATAACGTCGGTTTCAAATAAATGAGAGCCGTATTACAGAATTTATACGTCATATTTTGAAAATAAACGACGTGGAAAAAATGATGGGGTCATTAATTACGACACAGTAATTTATAAGGACGACGTTGTCGTCTATATACAACGTCGGTACCATGAAAAAGACCGTCGTGTTTAATAATTTATACGTCTTCATTTAAAAAATTGACGTCGTCTAATGCATATATCTTAACGTCGACAAGTTTAATGGACTTCAAATACCGTCGTAAAATAAATTTTCCACTTCGATTTTTCTACGAATTATGACGTGGAAATAGATGTCAGGTTCATTAATTACGACGTATGTATTTACTGAGACGACGTTGAAATGAATAAACAACGTCGGTTCCAAATAAATGAGAGCCGTATTACAGAATTTATGCGTCATATTTTGAAAATAAACGACGTGGAAAAAATGATGGGGTCATTAATTACGACACAGTAATTTATGAGGACGACGTTGTCGTTTATATACAACGTCGGTACCATGAAAAAGACCGTCGTGTTTAATAATTTATACGTCTTCATTAAAAAAATTACGTCGTCTAATTCATAAATCTTAACGTCGACAAATTTAATGGATTTCAAATACCGTCGTGAATTCATCCTTTTCCACTTCGTTTATGAAAGAACATGCGACGTGGTAAATTCATGACGACGTCGTCTTTTGTAACGTTCAGGTTAAAGTTCTCGTCTTTTAGACGTCGGTGTTATGGGATTGGAGACGTGTTATGTTGAATTACATGGCGGTTCTTTATCAAAACCGTCGTGTTTGTAATCTGGAACCAGTAATTTTTGTACTGATTGTTTTGTGGCCAAAACCTGTATAATGAAAGTGAAGAAATCACATTACAATATATTACAAAATTAATGTCATACACTGCCAATTACATAAAGCATCATTCAACCCATATATCTTCACACCCATCTCGAATATTTTGACTCCCTAACTCAACCACCACTTCATCAAATGTGTCAACATTTGGCATCCCCCTAGTAAATGGCTCACACTCAATTCTCACATCACCTAAGACATCATCACCAATAACATCATTATATTCTCTATTAGGCATTGATAACACTACCGACCAACCACGATGCATCGGGTCGTCAACAAAAAATACTTGTTTGACTTGAGAAGCCAAAACAAATTGGTCATTCCTATGTCCAATTTTACTCAAATCTACAAGGGTAAATCCAAGTTCGTCCACTACAAGACCAGAAGTATTATCAATCCAATCACACCTAAAGACTGGGATTGTAAACTTTTGGTAGTCAAGGTCCCAAATTTCTTGAATGACACCATAGAAACCCATATTTGAGATAATTGGGTTTTTATCCTTGGCACTAGCAACTTGCATAGTATGTGCAAGTAAATAAACTCCACTATTTTGAGTTGTCCGCACATCATCTTGTGCCTTGATGTTGAATTTAATACCTTTAATGAGATAGCTCCTATATAATGGCACTGCCATGTTTGGACCAGCTGCTAGCCACCTTAAATTTTCTGATACGCCATGATTGTCTTCCTCATTAAGTTCACTTTGAACCTGCAAATTAATCATAACTTAATTCAATCTAACACAGGAAGAAGAAAATTAAAAGTCCAATATGTTATTCAATAACATATACCTTGAAGCGTAGCCATTGAATGAAAGTGCTATTGTGCTTATCCTGCAGCCACTTTGTTCTCTTTCTAAATTTTGGATAAGCGGTCTGGATGTGGATCATATGTTGCCTACATGACACACAAAATTCAAGTATTACGATCCCAAACATATAAGATAAACATAAGAAATAATTTAAAATGGAAACTTAAAGAATAAAACTCATACGTACTCGATATAAGGTAGGACTTCCTCCGTATTCTCCAAGACATATAGATGTGCTTGGTTCAACAGGTCCCGATCAACTACGCTCACTGTGCAACCTGATAATGGCTTTGAAACTCCCATCTTTTGGCTTGAAGGCACTCCAACTGTACTAACATCAGATAAATGCTCGGTACAAAACTCTACAGCTTCTTCAGCTATATACCGCTCAGCAATGCAACCTTCGGGACGAGTACGATTCTGAACATACCCCTTTAGCACTTTCATATATCTTTCAAACGGATACATCCATCTAAAATATACTGGCCCACACAGACGAACTTCTCTGACAAGATGTACTACTAGATGAACCATGATATCAAAGAATGAAGGGGGAAAGTACTTCTCAAGCAAACACAAAGTAACTACTACATCTTCTTCCAACTTATCTAGCTTGGAAACATCAACAGTCTTTGCACATATAGCATTGAAGAAGAAGCACAAACGAGTTATTGCATACCTTGCAGGCTTCTCCAAAACAGAACGAATTGCCACAGGGAGCAATTGTTGCATTAAGGTATGACAATCATGTGATTTAAGGCCAAGAAGTCTTGAATCTTGTAAAGATACAAGATTTTTTATATTTGAAGAATAACCTTCAGGGACCTTCATACCATAGAAAGAATTGCAAACCTCTCTCTTCTCTGCTCTTGACAAATTCCAAGGCCCGGGAGGCAAACGAGTACGTCTTTCTCCATACTCGGGTTGCAAATCAGTTTTGACCCCCATGTTCAATAAATCTAATCGAGCAGCAATCCCATCTTTATTTTTTCCAGGGATCTCCAGCAATGTACCAATGATACTATCGCAAACGTTCTTCTCAATGTGCATAACATCTAGGACATGCCTCACAGGAAGGTATTTCCAATACTCGAGATCAAAGAATATTGATTTCTTCTTCCAACAAACTCTGTCACCATCTTCAACCATATGCAGCACTTCTTCTCCGGTTAATGGCTCAGGAGGCGTGCCATATTCAGGTTTCCCATTAAAAGCTGCACGTTGCCTCCTATATGGATGATTGATCGGTAACCATTTTCTATGCCCAATGTAACAAATTTTGTGGCCATTTTTCAACCTGTGACTAGGTGTATCATCGCCGCATATTGGACAAGCTTTATATCCTTTAACAACACAACCAGATAAGTTTCCATAGGCGGGGAAATCATTAATTGTCCACATTAATGCAGCTCTGAGTGTAAAGTATTCTCCATTATGTGCATCATACACTCCTCCAATCCCATCCCACAAAGATTTTAAATCATCAATCAAAGGCTCCAAGTAGACGTCTATATCATTTCCGGGCTGTTTAGGACCGGAAATCAATAAGGTCAACATCATGAACTTTCGTTTCATGCACAGCCATGGAGGGAGATTATATGTAACTAAGATAACTGGCCAGCAACTATATCTGCTACTTAGAGAACTGTGGGGATTGAATCCATCAGATGAAAGAGCCAATCTCAAGTTTCTCGGCTCATTACCAAACTCGGGCCATTTATCATCAAGAAGTTTCCAAGACGGGGAATCCGCTGGATGAGACATATAACCGTCAATTGATTTTCTAGCAGCATGCCAAGTCAAACTCTTAGCGGTCTCATGTGATCGAAACATCCTTTTAAACCTTGGAATTGGAGGAAAATACCACACCACCTTCGCTGGCACACCCTCTTTCAAGATTGAATCTTTGCCTTCCTTCCACCTTGAGATACCACAATTAGGACAATGAGTTAAATCCTCATACTCCTTCCTATACAAGATGCAATCATTGGGGCATGCGTGCATTTTCTCATAACTCAGCCCCAATGCACACAAAGTCTTTTTTGCCTCATACATAGAGGCCGGTATTGTATTTCCGTCTGGAAGCAAATCGCCTTGAAGTATCAATAATTCTGTAAAACAGACATCACTCATCCCATATTTTGCCTTCAAATTATACAACTTCACTAATGCCGATAACTTCGTGTACTTTCTACAACCAGGGTACAATGGTTGATCTCCATCCCCAATCACATTGGCAAACTCATAAGGATCAGATCCAAAATCACCAAAATCATTATCATCCATCTCTATTTCTTCAGACACAAAACTGTACCTACTATGGTCATCATCTTCTTCAACATTTCTACTAGCATTAGTAGCTGCTTCCCAAGGTTCTCCGTGAAATGTCCAATTCTTATAGCTTTGGTCAACTCCATTAAAGTATAAGTGATCCCTTATAATTCCAACCCCAAACAATTTCAAATTAACACATTTAACACATGGACAACGGATATGTGTGGTAGTTAGAAGATTTTCTACAGAAAAGTTCAAAAATGCTTCCACCCCTAACTCATATGCCTTCGATCTTCTATCCGAGTGCATCCATGACTTATCCATCTCCGACACTATACCCTATTATATATAATAAAGTGAAAAGACAAGCAATGACCATCACTATAGCAGATTACATAAAGTCTAATAGCAAGTAATATACAACAGAGACGACGGTTTTTAAACAAAAACAGACGTATTTGACATATATAGACGACGGATTTTACGTCGTCTAATTGTAACCACGACGGTAGTTAAATAACACCGTCGTGTATAAGTAATAAAAACGACGGTTTAAAGTAAAAACCGTCGTCGTATGCCTGAAAACGCGTCGATATCCAGTTTATTTTCAAGATCCCAAAACCCTATTAAGAACACAACATAGACATGAAACCAAGCAAGAAACCAACATATACATGAAACCAACATATACTAAGCATGAAAACAATAAATCCATTCCCAATTCAACATAACAGAGAGTGATTAAAAGATCCGACAAAATGAAATCCATTCCATATTCAACATAACAGAGAGTGATCAAGAAAACATTAAACAGAAAATCCATGAACCCATACCTCCAACAACATTATTAACAGATCGCAAAACATATACCTAAAACCCTTTAACAAAACACGTAATATATCATTCAATGAATTTACAAGGGGAAGAGAGGGTTTGTACTTACAGGTTGGCAGAGCTCACAGATTATGACCAAATTGGATTTGACACAGCCTGGCCCAACTTTGAATTAGAGATGAAGTGAGAGAGCGAAATGTTATGTTGCGCGAAATCAGAAAATTTTAGGGTTCAGGGTTAGAAGTATAAAAATAAGAGCCAAATCTGAAAATTTTAGGTCCCGCGAATATTTTAAGAAAGCGCGCTTTTTAAAACATCGACCGAAAATACAAGCGTCGTTAAAATTTAACATTAAAGATGACGCTTATTACATTAAGGACGTCGTGGTAAAACTATGTACCACGCAAAATCAAAAAGGCGTTAAAACTATGAAAAACCACGGCGGGGTTAAGTAACTAACGACGTTGTAAACAATAATAAACGACTAACAGGTAAACAAAACGTCGTTTAAAAAAGAAACCACGTCGGATTTTTCACCATACGACGTAAACTCAATATTCCACGACTCAATCACCGTCGTTAAAAGTAATACCCTAAACTTTAAAACCATAAATTATATATGTGTAAAATTTAATTTTATAAAATTGTTTATGGTTTTACATCCTAATAAATAACAAGCATAAACCCTAAACCCCAAAAATTATACTTTATCCATAAACCCTAATAAATAACAACCCTAAACCCCAAACCCTAAACCCTAAACCCTAAACCATCAAACTATATAAGTGATGCTATGACTCATAAAAACAATTTTATTTTGGTTGGTCATTTTAAACTTTCATTACACAAACTGCATTTTTTTGGGGTTTAGGGGGAAGAAAATATATCAATGACTTCATAGGAGTTGAAGTTGAATTTTTTGAATTTATTTTAAATTTATTTTTAAAATTTTGAATTAAAAATAATAAAATATTCTTATATCAACAACAAACCACGGCGGGGTTAAGTAACTAACGACGTGTAAAAAATAATAAACGACTAACAGGTAAACAAAACGTCGTTTAAAAAAGAAACCACGTCGGATTTTTCACCATACGACGTAAACTCAATATTCCACGACTCAATCACCGTCGTTAAAAGTAATACCCTAAACTTTAAAACCATAAATTATATATGTGTAAAATTTAATTTTATAAAATTGTTTATGGTTTTACATCCTAATAAATAACAAGCATAAACCCTAAACCCCAAAAATTATACTTTATCCATAAACCCTAATAAATAACAACCCTAAACCCCAAACCCTAAAACCTAAACCCTAAACCATCAAACTATATAAGTGATGCTATGACTCATAAAAACAATTTTATTTTGGTTGGTCATTTTAAACTTTCATTACACAAACTGCATTTTTTTGGGGTTTAGGGGGAAGAAAATATATCAATGACTTCATAGGAGTTGAAGTTGAATTTTTTGAATTTATTTTAAATTTATTTTTAAAATTTTGAATTAAAAATAATAAAATATTCTTATATCAACAACAAACCACGGCGGGGTTAAGTAACTAACGACGTTGTAAACAATAATAAACGACTAACAGGTAAACAAAACGTCGTTTAAAAAAGAAACCACGTCGGATTTTTCACCATACGACGTAAACTCAATATTCCACGACTCAATCACCGTCGTTAAAAGTAATACCCTAAACTTTAAAACCATAAATTATATTTGTAAAATTTAATTTTATAAAATTGTTTATGGTTTTACATCCTAATAAATAACAAGCATAAACCCTAAACCCCAAAAATTATACTTTATCCATAAACCCTAATAAATAACAACCCTAAACCCCAAACCCTAAAACCTAAACCCTAAACCATCAAACTATATAAGTGATGCTATGACTCATAAAAACAATTTTATTTTGGTTGGTCATTTTAAACTTTCATTACACAAACTGCATTTTTTTGGGGTTTAGGGGGAAGAAAATATATCAATGACTTCATAGGAGTTGAAGTTGAATTTTTTGAATTTATTTTAAATTTATTTTTAAAATTTTGAATTAAAAATAATAAAATATTCTTATATCAACAACAAACCACGGCGGGGTTAAGTAACTAACGACGTTGTAAACAATAATAAACGACTAACAGGTAAACAAAACGTCGTTTAAAAAAGAAACCACGTCGTATTTTTCACCATACGACGTAAACTCAATATTCCACGACTCAATCACCGTCGTTAAAAGTAATACCCTAAACTTTAAAACCATAAATTATATATTTGTAAAATTAATTTATAAAATTGTTTATGGTTTTACATCCTAATAAATAACAAGCATAAACCCTAAACCCCAAAATTATACTTTATCCATAAACCCTAATAAATAACAACCCTAAACCCCAAACCCTAAAACCCTAAACCCTAAACCATCAAACTATATAAGTGATGCTATGACTCATAAAAACAATTTTATTTTGGTTGGTCATTTTAAACTTTCATTACACAAACTGCATTTTTTTGGGGTTTAGGGGGAAGAAAATATATCAATGACTTCATAGGAGTTGAAGTTGAATTTTTTGAATTTATTTTAAATTTATTTTTAAAATTTTGAATTAAAAATAATAAAATATTCTTATATCAACAACAAACCACGGCGGGGTTAAGTAACTAACGACGTTGTAAACAATAATAAACGACTAACAGGTAAACAAAACGTCGTTTAAAAAAGAAACCACGTCGTATTTTTCACCATACGACGTAAACTCAATATTCCACGACTCAATCACCGTCGTTAAAAGTAATACCCTAAACTTTAAAACCATAAATTATATATTTGTAAAATTTAATTTTATAAAATTGTTTATGGTTTTACATCCTAATAAATAACAAGCATAAACCCTAAACCCCAAAAATTATACTTTATCCATAAACCCTAATAAATAACAACCCTAAACCCCAAACCCTAAAACCTAAACCCTAAACCATCAAACTATATAAGTGATGCTATGACTCATAAAAACAATTTTATTTTGGTTGGTCATTTTAAACTTTCATTACACAAACTGCATTTTTTTGGGGTTTAGGGGGAAGAAAATATATCAATGACTTCATAGGAGTTGAAGTTGAATTTTTTGAATTTATTTTAAATTTATTTTTAAAATTTTGAATTAAAAATAATAAAATATTCTTATATCAACAACAAACCACGGCGGGGTTAAGTAACTAACGACGTTGTAAACAATAATAAACGACTAACAGGTAAACAAAACGTCGTTTAAAAAAGAAACCACGTCGGATTTTTCACCATACGACGTAAACTCAATATTCCACGACTCAATCACCGTCGTTAAAAGTAATACCCTAAACTTTAAAACCATAAATTATATATTTGTAAAATTTAATTTTATAAAATTGTTTATGGTTTTACATCCTAATAAATAACAAGCATAAACCCTAAACCCCAAAAATTATACTTTATCCATAAACCCTAATAAATAACAACCCTAAACCCCAAACCCTAAAACCTAAACCCTAAACCATCAAACTATATAAGTGATGCTATGACTCATAAAAACAATTTTATTTTGGTTGGTCATTTTAAACTTTCATTACACAAACTGCATTTTTTTGGGGTTTAGGGGGAAGAAAATATATCAATGACTTCATAGGAGTTGAAGTTGAATTTTTTGAATTTATTTTAAATTTATTTTTAAAATTTTGAATTAAAAATAATAAAATATTCTTATATCAACAACAAACCACGGCGGGGTTAAGTAACTAACGACGTTGTAAAACAATAATAAACGACTAACAGGTAAACAAAACGTCGTTTAAAAAAGAAACCACGTCGGATTTTTCACCATACGACGTAAACTCAATATTCCACGACTCAATCACCGTCGTTAAAAGTAATACCCTAAACTTTAAAACCATAAATTATATATGTGTAAAATTTAATTTTATAAAATTGTTTATGGTTTTACATCCTAATAAATAACAAGCATAAACCCTAAACCCCAAAAATTATACTTTATCCATAAACCCTAATAAATAACAACCCTAAACCCCAAACCCTAAAACCTAAACCCTAAACCATCAAACTATATAAGTGATGCTATGACTCATAAAAACAATTTTATTTTGGTTGGTCATTTTAAACTTTCATTACACAAACTGCATTTTTTTGGGGTTTAGGGGGAAGAAAATATATCAATGACTTCATAGGAGTTGAAGTTGAATTTTTTGAATTTATTTTAAATTTATTTTTAAAATTTTGAATTAAAAATAATAAAATATTCTTATATCAACAACAAACCACGGCGGGGTTAAGTAACTAACGACGTTGTAAACAATAATAAACGACTAACAGGTAAACAAAACGTCGTTTAAAAAAGAAACCACGTCGGATTTTTCACCATACGACGTAAACTCAATATTCCACGACTCAATCACCGTCGTTAAAAGTAATACCCTAAACTTTAAAACCATAAATTATATATGTGTAAAATATGAAAACCTCAGCAAATTGTTTTTTCTTTTATAATATGAAAACCTCAGCAAATTGTTTTTTCTTTTATAATATGAAAACCTCTGCAAATTTTCAGGGAAAAAAAGGATGTATATTATAGACAAAATTTGTACATTATATATTATAGACAAAATTAGTACATATAAAAATATCAAGTGTTCCAAAAATCCTCTAATCCATATGAAGGCAAACAAACTCTGCCCATTCTTTCCTGACTTCATCAATGGCTGCTTGGGGGTATGGCGCTTGATCTTTTCCCTTGGCAAACTGCAATCCATAAACAACGATTATTAAGCTTTACAAAATAAAAAGAAATTCAGTCACAGACGACGTTTTTTTTATAACCGACGTAGTCTATCGATTCAACGACGGTAATTTTAAATGACCGTCGTTGATAATACAAAAACCAAATAAAATGTTTCTGAAAATTTTTTTCTTACCTTCTTCTCAAACTCCAAGGAAGGATCCATGATGATGTCCCTCATGAAGCGCATGACATAATACCCGCATTCGACACTGCTGGGTTGCTTTGGTGTGCCTGGCAGAGTTTTCCAAATTGGTGCTTTACGGCCTGGTCTGCCTATGTGGGAATTATAAATTTTTAAAGCACTGTTCACGATGTTTTTGCCCTCCTCATCCACCACACGATTTCCAGGCAGAGGATCCAGAAAATAGACGGTTTCCCTCTTTGCCCTCACAATCAGCAAGACCCAATGACGGCTGCACAAAAATAAAATAAAAAACGACGGTTATTTATAAAAACCGACGTATTATATAGTTTCACACGACGTAAGAACTTAATCATCGACGTGATTATAAATTTATCACGACGAGAATTAACTACCGACGTGGTTAGTTGTTTCAAACGATGGTATAAATAAATAACCGACGTGGTTAGATGTTTCAAACGACACAGAATTAGTTAAACAGTTTTATAAGTGAAAATCATACAAACAAAATCCATTTAAGGAGACTAACCCTGGATTGTAAGGCATCATGAAAATCTGTTCACCATCTGTTTTCTGAAGTCGACTGGCTACAATTCGTGATCTGTCAGTTAGTGACCCAGCGTTGGCACTAACTTGAGCAGGGTCGATAAAGCCAACCATGCTGCACATATTTGCTTCTCTCAAAAGATCATATAAGCACCTAAATATATAAAACAAACGACGGTTATTTATACACAAACGACGTATTATATAATTTCACACGACGAACTGAAATAGAAACAGACGTGATAACTAATTTATCACGACGGTAAAAAAGAACGACGTGGTTAGTGATTTAAAACGACGCAATAATTAAACAACCGACGTCTTATGATATAATGTTTGATATTTGATTAGGACAAACCTCATATATACTGCAACCACAGTAGCCCCAATTTCTTCCATGCCTGCAAATTGTGTAATATCTTCATGCAAGACGAAGGTACTTCGATCTGCACCAAACACCTCCTTCTCAATGTTGAAGGTCATGATCTTCCCCTGTGGCTTTAGTGTAGTTTCCACATAACCACAAAGGGATTGTAAGGAAGATGGCACCTCCACATTTGAATAATCGAGTACTTCATCACCCTGTTTAAAGAAATAAAGCAAAATAAATTGTTGTGGTAATTCATTAAAAACGACGGCTTAAATTAAACAACGTCGTCTGATTATAATTTAAACGACGGTAATTAAATACCGTCGTTTTAGATTATTTATTACGTCGTAGAAAATAAATTCCGACGTCTAATGTTAAAACAAACGACGGTTTAAAGAAAAATATTGACGTCTGAAATGTGAAAAACAAATTAAAAAGGCAAAGTTATGAGAATATACCTCCTCGTCATGCTTTTCTTCATCTTGTTTTTCTTCTTTCTTCTCTTCAACATTTGTGTCTTCCTCTTTGCCTTCATCTTTATTCTCTTTTTCTTCTTCCTTCTTCCCTTCATCAATTGTTTCTCCCATCTTCTGTTCATCTTTATTTTCTTCTTCTTCTCTTCATCTTGATTATCTAAAGCCCCAGATTTCTGTTTTAAATAATAAAGAAATATATATATAAGACAGATTGTACAGAGAGTAAAAAAATTAAACCAAAACGTCGTGGTAAGGCATAACATAAGACGGTATGTAAGAATTATGGACGTCTTAAAATTATTAAACGATGGTAAATAATAAACGTCGTGGTAATTTTATATCACGTCGTTGAGGACAAAAACCGTCGTCTAAAAGCCACAAAGTACGACGTCTAATGGCGTGTAAAACAAGTAAACTAAATACGACGTGGTATTTAAATAAACACGACGGGTTATTTATAAAATCGTCGTGGTATGGTTTTAAAACGACGGGTTTATTCATAATAACGACGTCTAATGTTAAAAAAAAACAGGGAATTCAAAGTTCAGTTATGTTACCGTTTGTTCTTGCTGTTCCCCATTTCTGGCAGTATCATCCTCTAAATGTAGGGATCTCACTTCAGCCCCAGAACAGCTTGCTTTATCAGACATTGGATTCATGGGACTTGTTTTCGGTTTAAGCATGCTTGGATCAAAATTGGGGATGAGGTGGGAAAGCTGACTTAGTAAATGTTCCCTCTCAGCCTCTACTAATTGTTTGGTTCTAGCTTCCATCTTCTTAGTCTCTTCTTGAAGGACAATTCTTACACTTTCCTTCAATTGATCAGCAAACTTCACCCTTTGTGGTCTAGGTAAATTGAAGAATTGCCTAGGGGAAATCCCAGCACCTACCCCTCTTACTCTCCCTGGATGCTCGGGACCCAAAGCCATGGTCAACACATCATTACTGCCAGTTATACTCAGACTGCCTTCAGCCACTTGTTTTTGCAAGTCATCCTAAAACAAAGACAAAAAAAAAGTCAGCACAAGAAAATACACGACGGTTATTTATAAACAAACGACGCATTATATAATTTCACACGACGGACCAATATAGAAATCGACGTTATAATATCTTTATAACGACGTTAATTAAAACCGACGTGGTTAGTTTCTTAAAACGACGCAATAAATAAACCACCGACGTCTTATGCTGTAATTACAGAAAACAGAGTTGTGATTTCAGATTTAGATATTTCACGACGTTTTTGAAAACATTTCGACGTAGTAATAACATTAACACGACGGAAAACATTAACCACCGACGTCTTATGCTATAATTACAGAAAACAGAGTTGTGATTCCAGATTTATATCTTTCACGACGTTTTTAAAATATTTCGACGTAGTAAAATCATTCACACGACGGAAAAATATAATATAAGACGTAGTAAGAATTCTACACAGTAATATAAAAATTTAAAACAGAGTGTGTAGGCTTACAATTAATTTTGCTTTCTCTGCCACCTTTGGATCCGGGATGTTACCAAGTTTGTCCTGTCTAGCTTTCTTCCATAAGGTAGATCGATCAATTTCTACCCCAGGCATGGTTTCCTCCAATTGATCCTCCAAACCAGCATATCCTTTTCGAGACAATCGATGATTGTACTCAAGTTTCTCCCTAATCTGTGCATGTTGAGAATGCACAGACTCAAAGTCTTTGGATAACCTTGAAGCTACAAAGGCATCCCATTCTGCTTTCTCTATGAATTTATATACTGCAGGGGGTTGGCTTAATTTCTCCCTCTCATTGATGTATGGAAGGATATAATGCCTCGTCAGTGTAGACTTGAAATCCTTCCATTTCTTGGCAGCAGAAGATAACACCGAGGTCTTGCCCCCTTGACCTACCACAAAAGCCATGTCAACGGCTTCCCAAATCTGCTCCTTTATATCATTGGGGATGTCAGCCCATTTCTTGTCCACAAGTGGGACTCTGGAGCGTGCCAACACACCAATGTAGGACTGCATCTCAGTATGTGCAGGGCCACATCCTTTCCCCCTTTTATTGTACTCAACAACTGGCTTGATTTTCTGCAATTTTCTCTTCACAACACGAGGCATTGTGCTCATACCTCGACCTGACTTTGAATCCTCAGAAATTGTTGTCGTGCTGCTTGGTTCTTTCTCAGCAGATGAAACAAACTTCATCTTCTTCAAGGGCTTGTCTTGAGGAGTTACCATTCCAAGCTCCTTACCTCCATTTTTTTTGGAGCCAGAGTACTTACTTTGGTCTTGAGAAACCATGGTTACAGAATAAACAAACCTGCAAGTGAAAATATTTCGTGAAAAAATTAGAACACAAACGACGGTTATTTATAAACTACGACGTATGATAAGATTTTACACGACGTAATAACATAACATCAGACGTAATAAATGATTAAAGAAGAACAATATAAATGTTTAAACAACGACGAAAAAATATTAAATAAGACGTAATAAGAACTTATTACGTCGATATTTACACGACGTCGTGATATTCATATTAACACGGCGTAAATATTAATATAACGTCGTGTTATGTATATTCACACGACGTGAATAATAAGCTACCGTCGTATTTATAAGAAACCAAAAACATTTTTCTTTCTTTGTGAATGTTTGATTGCAGGTTTCATTTCTCTGAAACATGGTTTTTGTTTTTCCTAATTTGATAAAATACAAAGAAAAAAAGCTTTCTCATCTTTTTATAGACGACGGTATCTTATTATAACGTCGTGGTATGAACATTCACACGGCGTCAATAATAAGATACCGTCGTCTATATAAGATACCAAACCCTACTTTCTTTGTCTCTGTATTTTATCATATTAGGAAAAACGAAAACCATGGTTCAGAGAAATCAAACCTGCAACTAAACAAGCAAATAAAAAATTGAATGTCATTTTAAAAACAACTTAGATCAATTTTAAGACGACGCTAGGACGACTGACGAACCGTCGTGGTCTACGTATTTAACCACGTAAATAAAAAGCTACCGTCGTCTTATTTAGTTGAGTTAGTTATGTTCAAAGTTCAATCTTTCCCTCTCTGTCTGTGTATTTTATCAAACTTGGAAAGAAAAAAATGATTTTCGCCAGAAAAAAGGTAAAAAGATTTTCAAAACAAAAACAGTATGAGCATGCAATATAGCAACAAAAATAGTGAGAAATGAAAGCTTACCTTTTGCGTGCAATGAAAGCTTTCTCTCGGATTTTGGTGTTTAAGTTCAGAGGCGACGATGAAGACAAGAGGAAGACGATGAGATACTCTGACAGTGCTCTGACAAGGAAAAAAGACGAAAAGTTTTCTCTGGGAGATTGAAATGTTTTCTCGGGTTTGGAAACAGTGCATGTGTAAGTCAGGTAGACGAAAAGTTGTATATGTATACAAACCGTTTCATAGTAATAAGACGGCGGTTTACATAGAACGACGACGTATTAATAGACAAACTACGACGCTAATTTGAACTTATGACGTGGTACATAAATACGACCGTAGTGTTGTAGGTACCGCCGTAGTAAACTCCTAAATAAAAGTCGATAACTCAATATCTCGCGTCATGGTAGAAATATTTAACACGACGGTTGTTTTAAAGTTACGACGTTTATTTTTATAATATACGTCGTTTTATTGTAATATACCGACGTGGATAACACTAAACTAAAACGACGTATTATTTTTCCGACGACGTGGATTCGTTTTTAAACGTCGTTATGTGTAATATAACCGACGTGGATTTTATTTTTTTATTATAAATATAATTCTTTTCCCCTTTTTCTTATAGTGTATTTTTCAAAAACAGTGCCTTATAGATATAGTTTTTTTCCCGAGGAAATTAATGTTCTAGAATTTGTAAAGTTTCTTTTCTAGGTGACTGATTTAAATCAAATAAAAATATAAAACAACGACTGTTTTTGTTATACCGTCGTCGTTTCTTGTCGTTTTAAGTAAGAATAAAACGACGTAATATATTTGTTACCGACGAGAATTGTTTTTTTTAAACGTCGTTATGTGTAATATAACCGACGTGGATTTGGTTTTTTAATTATAAATAGGGTTTTTTTCCACGGGTTCTTTCAGTTTTAGTATTCGATTAGGGTTTCAACTTCTTCTTGCCCCTTTCTCTGTCTCACCTCATCTCTTGGGAAGTTTTAGGAGTCAATTGTTTGGATGTGAATGTGTGTGTGCGTTTGTGTAGATACACAAACGCACATACATCATTCACTTCCAAAAAATTGTCTCTCTGATTGCAAATCTGTGGCTGCCGTCATGAAATTTTAGGAGGCAATTGTTTGGATGTGAATGTGTGTGTGCGTTTGTGTAGATACACAAACGCACACACATCATTCACTTCCAAAAAATTGTCTCTCTGATTGCAAATCTGTGGCTGCCGTCGTGAAATTTTAGGAGGCAATTGTTTGGATGTTGATGTGTGCGTGCGTTTGTGTAGATACACAAACGCACACATATCATCAACTTCCAAAAAATTGTCTCTCTGATTGCAAATCTGAGGCTGCCGTCGTCAAATTTCAGAGGCAATTTTTTGGATGTTAATGTGTATGTGCGTTTGTGTATCTCAAAGACACAAATACACATACATCATTAACCTCTAAAATATTGTCTTTCTGGTAAGATTATAATGAGCAACAGAGTTCCATCTTGTAAGATTTCCTAACCCTTGTGATCTCAGAATAATCTGATTATGTCGGCGGTTTTCTATATAAACCGTCGTGGTTATTTCAATTCTTGTCGTTAGGTAGATCTACCGACGTAGGATAACAAAATCGAAGAAATAAATTGTTAAAAAAAATTCTTATTCAGACGACGGTTTAAATATAATTTATGACGTATAAAGTGGACAAATACGACGTTAAATTCTATAATACGTCGTTATATGAAAACCCCAACTTGGTAAGATTGAAAGATGTCGTCGTAGAAATACGAGAAAGACGTCGTTATATTTACCTTTGCCGTAGTTGTACATTAATTTAATACGGCGGTATTTTGTATTTTACCGCCGTGGATTTATTTGTAATTATACGTCGCCTTATACGAAAACTTGGTCGTGTTAATTTCTGGGTAAAAACGACGGCTTTTTTGTGAAACCGTCGTCTTTACTTTCTACGTCGGTCGGTTCATAACTTCCGCCGTTATTTGTTGGCTATGATTTTACCTCTTGAAAATCCTATTTCAATAAGACGTCGGTTTTTTAATTAAGTACGTCGTGTTTTTGGAACAGCCATTTGAAACTCCATTTTTTAGTTGTCTAATGTGTTATTACACGGCGGTTTTATAAAACCGTCGTCTTTTAAAAAACAACGACGGTTTTCACGTAGACCGTCGTGTTTTTGTGGTCGTCTTTTTCACTTTTTGTAGTAGTGTTGGTAACCATTTTCTATGCCAAATGTAACAAATTTTGTGGCCATTTTTCAACCTGTGACTAGGTGTATCATTGCCGCATATTGGACAAGCTTTATATCCTTTAACAACACAACCAGATAAGTTCCCATAGGCAAGGAAATCATTAACTGTCCACAATAATACACATCTGAGTGTAAAGTATTTTCCTATATGTGTATCATACACTCCTCTAATCCCATCCCACAGAGATTTTAAATCATCAATCAAAGGCTCTAAGTAGACGTCTATATCATTTCCAGGCTGTTTAAGACCGAAAATCAATAAGGTCAACATCACGAACTTCCGTTTCATGCATAGCCATGATGGGAGATTATATGTAACTAAAATAACTGGCCAAAAACTATATCTCCTACTTAAAGAACTGTGGGGATTGAATCCATCATATGAGAGAGCCAATCTCAAGTTTCTCGGCTCTTTACCAACCTCGGGCCATTTATCATCAACAAGTTTCCAAGACGGGGAATCCGCTGGATGAGACATTGACCGTCAACTGATTTTCTAGCAGCATGCCAAGTCAAACTCTTAGCTGTCTTATGTGATTGAAACATCATTTTAAACCTTGGAATTGGAGGAAAATACCACACCACGTTCGCTTGCACACCCTCTTTCAAGATTGAATCTTTGCCTTCCTTCCACCTTGAGACACCACAAGTAGGACAATTAGTTGAATCTTTATAATCCTTCCTATACAAGATGCAGTCATTGGGACATGCGTGGATTTTCTCATAACTCATCCCTAAAGCAGACAATGTCTTTTTGGCCTCATACATAGAGGAAGGTAGTGTATTTCCTTATGGAAGCAAATCTCCTTGAAGTATCAATAATTATGTAAAACAAACATCACTCATCCCATGTTTTGCTTTTAAATTATATAACTTCACCAAAGCCGACAACATCATGTACTTACTGCTACCAGGGTACAAGGGTTGATCTCCATCCCCAATCACATTGGCAAACTCATAAGGATCAAATCCAATATCGCCTAAATCATTATCATCCATCCCTAATTCTTCAGAAACAAAACTGAACCCACATTGCTCATCCTCTTCCACATTTCTACTAGCATTAGTAGTCCATTCCAAAGGTTCTCCGTGCCATGTCCAAATCTTATAGTTTTGGTCAATTCCATTAATTATAAGTGGTCCCTTATATTTCCAACTCCAAACAATCGAATATTCTCACATTTAACACATGGACAATGAATATGAGTTGGATTTTTGAATTTTGTACTTCCACACCTAACTCATATGCCTTCGATCTTCTATCCTCATGCATCCATGACTTATCCATCTCACACACTATAAAATACATATAATAAAGTGAAAAGACCAGTAATGAAACACTACTATATTGATAGAGAAGAGAACAAAGTGGGAAAAATGAAAAAAAAATTGCACAATAATCAGACGACGGTTTGTACAAAATAATCGTCGCGTAACATATTAAGAGGACGGTATGTCTATTTACCGTCGTTTTTAAGCAAACAACAAGATATCTATATTCTTTTTAACAGGGCTGGGTTATGGTCGACTAACAATGACGGCAGTAGTAAATAAAAAGCCGACGTATAATAAAAATTTAAACCAACCGTCGTCGTGGTTTACAAAAAACCAAAGCCTAATTCTTCCATCCCCATTCCATTTCAAAGAACCCTTAATAGAATGCAAACATCAAAACATAAAAGAACCCATATATAGCTCCCAATCAAGAACCCATAGCTCCCAAAACATAAAAGAACCCATATTAAGAAACCAAAGCTGAGAGAATATACAAACTAACAAATATTTAGAGAGATCTAAGAGAATATTGAGAGAGAGCTGAGAGAATATACTTACATGGATATTGAGAGAGAGAGCTGAGAGAAAAATATCAAATGCTTGAGAGAGCTCTGAGAATATACCCAATGCTTTGAGAGAGAGCTCAGAGAAAATACCCAATGCTTTGAGAGAGAGCGAAAATTTTAAGACAAATTTACATTGAAGAGAGAGAAGGAAATACTTTAGGGTTAAACGGCGTTGTATTATAACGACGGTTATTTTACAGTTCCTACGTTCTATTAGGTTTTGACGTCGCCCATACAAAAATTGACGTATAAAATATTAAAAAATTAGCTTTGGTGTGCGTTTCCTGGGATTTGAACTCGCGTATTGACCAAAAAGAGCGAGAGCAAACCGGTGTCGTTTCAATTAAACCAAAACCTAAACCCTAAACCCTAAATTTTACAATAATTATAAAAAAAATACACAAGTATGAGAAAAATGAACCGAAAATTGCTATGGACTCCTTACAACAATGCCTTCTATATTATTAGGCTCAAATCTATTTTAAATAATTTTCAATTTTATGACCACCAATGGATCACATAAACCTTAGGGTTATGTAATGGAAAGTATAATGACTATTGTGCTTTGTCTCTAAATCATTTTGACTTTTGTTATTACTTCTAATTTTGAAATCTAAAATTAAAATTTTCAGGCATGTAGGGGATAGATATTGTCTCAATGAGTGCATAGAATTTATCATTTTATTTTTTGGATTTTTTATGAATATTAGTAATTAAATACAAATAAAAATAATTTTAAAAGATTTAGGGGAGATAAAATATTCTAATGAGTGCATAGTAGTTGTCAGTTTTTTTTATGGAATTTGGTTTGAAATTATTACGAATATTAGGAATAGAATATAAAAGTCATACAAAAATTGAATACAAAAGTACATAACCGACGTTGCATCAGTTTACAACGACGTTAAGTGATGAATAACGTCGTCCTAGTAAACATTAAATGTTGCAATGTAATAACCGACGTGTTTAGTCATTTACAACGTCTATTACTATTCTGATGATGACGTTGTTTATGGATACAACGTCAACATTTAACCTGTAATGGACGCTGTATGTCTCTACAAATTTTTTCGTAGATTTCAGTTTTTTAAAGAAACCGACGTGTATATCAACCTTAAATGTCGGTTTTGAGAAATGCCGTCAATGTTTTGTTTCCCGCTATAACAAGACTATATATAAGAGACGTGTAAAGATGAATGAGACGTCGGATTTTGGGAATTAATTTACATTTTTATGATTTATTTACATTTTAGTTCATTTTAACACATTTATATTTATACAAAAAAAATAAAATTAGAAACAACAATATATTTCATTTGATTTTTTTTATGAATGTTCAAATAATTACTAAAAATATGTTTATATACATTGTCAAAAAATTAAAATAAACCTAAATATTTTTAAATAAATGTATATTATTAATTATTGTTTTGTAATTGCTTGTTCACAAATTCTGCCCATTCCAGCTTGACTTCGTCAATATGTTCTTGAATATACACAACTGGTTCTTTTCTCTTGTCAAACTGCAAATAAAGAACAAAAACCGACGTGTTACAAGTAATAAAATGACGGTTTTGAAAGCAAACGTCGTGGTATTAAAATAAAGAAATTATATATTAAATTTTACCTTCTTCTCAAAGGCTGGGGCTGGATCATGAATTATATCTCTCATGAAACGCATCACGTAATAGCGACACTCTACATTTGTTGGTTGTCTAGGAGTGCCTTGTAGATTTTTCCATATGGGTGATTTACGTGATGATTGTTTCCCTGTGTGAGAGTTATACATTTTGATTGAACTGTATAAAGAAAACAAAAAGTGTTAATGACAAAACTAAAAATAAGCATCAAAATTATTAACCGTCTTGGTAAATAATTGAAGACGACGGTTTTGTAAAACAAATGACGTTGTATTTTATATACAACGTCAGAAAATAAGAACCGTCGTGTTTCATTATAACGTCGGTGAAGAAGAAAAACGACGTATAACCAAAGTTAATTTTAAATGAAAGTTTAACAGAAAAAATTAAAAAGCCTAAAATTAAAAACAAAATCGACGTGGTATTTCAATTATGACGACAGTTTCAAGAAAGTACTGACGTTGTAAATGATTCAAAACGTTGGTTATAATATACCGTCGTTGTGTTTTCACTACAACGTCTGTATTGGAAAAAGCCGTCGTATCAATCAAATGCAGATATAAAAATCATAGGTTTTCATTAAGAAACTTATGTATTCACTATATTTCTCATGTCCTCGTCAACAGAGTGGTTTGGCAATGAATTCATGTAATAGACAGTCTCCTTAGCTGGTCTCACAATTATTAACACCCAATGACCCCTACACAAAATTATCCACATATATTAAATATACTACAAAAAAAATATTACAAGGAACCAATTAGTGTAGAAGGGGACTAACCTTGGATTATAAGGCACCAAGTAAAATTGATCCCCATCTGCCTTTTTCAGGCTTTCTGATAGATGTTTTGAGCGGTGAGATAACGTTCTAGATTGAGAGCTGACTTGTCCAGGGTCCACGAGGCCAACAAGTTTTACCATATTTGCCATTTTTAAATAGTCAAATAGGTACCTAATTAAATATATGAAATTCAATTAAATGAGATTTTAATTTAAAAGAAAGAAAATGTAAAAAAAATAAATTGGATTTCTAGAATTACCTCATGTATACTGCAATCACTGTGACTCCAATCTCAACCATGGAAGCAAATTGTAAAATGCCTTCACTCAAGAGCCAGATATCATGATCAGTGCCAAACATTTCCTCAGGCATGTGAACTGTAATGGTCTCTTTAGCAGGCTTCAACTTGGTCTCAACATATTGGCATAGGGCTAATAGAGGAGCTAGCATGTCAAGCTTTGAGAGATCCTGTAACAAGAAATAAATAAAGAAATAAAGTTAGTGTGTTTATGAAGTAAAATAAACGACTCCAACAAATCAACAAAACTGACGTGGTATATAATATCAACGACGGTTTCTAGAACATACTGACGGGGTAAGGGTTATAGACGACGGTAAATACATAACAGTCGTTGTGTAAAAGTTATAACGTCGCTACACAATAGAAAGGTCGTCTAGGTTAAACTAGACAATGGGTTTTAAAATAAATACCGACGTCTATTTAAAATTTAAAATTCAGAAAAAGCAAATGTAAGAGATTTTACCGTTTGATCTTGACGGTTTTCAGCAGCATCAGCATCAGCATCATTCATGGGATTGTCTTCATCCAATTCAGGGGCTCTCACATAAGAGCAGCTTGCTTTGTTAGACATTGGATTTTTTGGGCTTTGCTCTTGAGGAATTGGAGGAATTGGAGTAATTGGTGTAGTTGGTGTAGTTGGAATTTTACTGAGCATGTTGGGATCAAAGTTGGGAATTAGTTGACTGAATTGTTTCAACATAATTTCCCTCTCTGCTCTGACTGCCTCCATAACACTTTCCTTTGCCCTGGCCTCCATCTTTTCGGTTTCCTCATTCACTGCTGCCATAACACTTTCCTTCAATTTGTCAGCAAATTATACTCTCTGCTGTCTAGGCAAATTGAAGAATTGAGTTGGGGAAACCCCAACTCCAACACCTCTGACCCTCCCAGCATGCTCAGGGGTTCCCAAAGCCAATGTCAAAACATCGTTGCTCCCAGAGGCAGTCAGAGTGCCCTCAGGGACTTGTTTTTTCAAATCATCCTAAAAGTGAGAGAGAGAATGTCAGTGCGTGAACATATAGTAAAACTGAAAAATAATAAATTAATAAAAATATTAACCGACGTGGTAAAGAGGTTATAACGATGGTTTATTTAAAAACAGACGCAGAAAATAATTTAATACGTCGTCCCAAAACTACTGTCGTTTTGTATATATTAAAACGTCGGTCCATGAAATAACTGTCGTTTATTTGACATCATAGATAAAAACACTTAACCAAAATATTCACTGATCCAGAAATAGTCTACAAACCAATTGCAGAGAAATAGAGAGGGAGAGAGAGTGTGTGTGCTTGTGAATATCAAGAAAGTTCAAAATTTAATTTAAAAAACCTTATACAGAAACACAAAACTGTCGTTGTAATTCAATGAAGACGTCGGTTTTATAAAAATACTGACGTTATTTATAGATAAAACACTTAACCAAAATATTCACTGATCCAGAAATAGTCTACAAACCAATTGCAGAGAAATAGAGAGGGAGAGAGAGTGTGTGTGCTTGTGAATATCAAGAAAGTTCAAAATTTAATTTAAAAAACCTTATACAGAAACACAAAACTGTCGTTGTAATTCAATGAAGACGTCGGTTTTATAAAAATACTGACGTTATTTATTTTTTAAAGGGAGGTGATTAAAAACTGTCGTGGGGTTTCGTGTCTAACAACGGTTGATAAAAAGACCGACGTCTGGATGAAAAATAAAACCTCTGTTTTACAAGTTTAGAACAGAGTCAGTGAAACTTATGATTAATTTTGTCTTTTCTGTAACCTTTGGATCATGGATGTTTCCCTGTTTATCTTCTCTTGCCTTCTTCCATAGCAGAGATCGATCGATTTCTTCACCGAGCATGGTTTCTTCCAATTGATCATCCAAACCAACGTACCCTTTTCGAGACAACCTATGGTTGTACTCGCATTTCTCCCTTCTTTGTGACTGCTCAGAATGCATAGCCTCAAAATCTGGGGATAACCTTGAAGCTACAAAGGCATCCCATTATGATTTCTCTATGAAGTTATAAAGCTGAGGGGGCTCTTTTAACTTCTCCTTCTCATTTGCGAATGGAAGGATAAACTGCCTAGTTAAGGTAGACTTAAAATCCTTCCATTTTTTGGCGGCAGACGACATCACCATCTTCTTGCCCACCTTCCCCAACAACATAAGCCATTTGAACAGCTTCCCAAATCTGCTCCTTCAGGTCCTTGGGCAATTTAGTCCATTTCTTGTCCACAAGAGGGACTCTGGTGCATGCCAAAACACCAATGTAACTTTGCATCTCAATAACAACTTTGCCATGTGGTTTGCCACTTTTATTGTACTCAACCACAGGCTTAATCTTCTGGATTTTCCTCTTCACAACACGGCTCATTGTGTTGATACCGCAAGTCGATTTCGTCACTTCATCAAATGTCGAAGAGCTTGGGTCTTTCTCGGAGGATGAAGTAAATCTCATATTCTTTGCAGGATTGCTTGGAACAGATTTGGATTCAGCCATTTGTGCCTTTGAAATTGCAATGTCCTTGCCTTGACCTTTTGCACCTTGAGCTCCTTACTTTGAGATTTTGAAACCATGTTTAGAGAGAAGTACAAACTGCAAGAAAAACAACGACGATTAGGTAAAATACAGACGTAAAATGAAAGTTCAGACGACGGCAATCAAGTAGAACCATCGTGCTAATCTATAGAAACGTGGATGTTCTAATAGACGTGGTCATTAACTTAAGACAACGGTAATTCAATACAACCGTCGTCGTATTATAAGTTCATAAATAAAAAAACCGCCCAGTTTTTTCTCTCCCATGTTCGTTTCAAATAAGATGACGGTTTTCTTTTTCAAACGACATATTTATCAACACACCACGTCGGTTATTATGAACAGTCGTGCTATTAAAATAGCACGAATTTAATTACCGTCGTGGTGTATCAACAAAAACGTCAAATTCGATAAAAACCCGTCGCCCTCACATGAACTGTGAGTGGCAACAGTGAAAGATTTGGCCTTTTCATACTCTAGTCTTGTTTCAAACATCAGTGCGACTCGTTCTTTAAAAAAAAAACTTCAAATGAAAGGGAAAGTGAAGAAAAAAAAAACGGAGTGAGAAAATACCTTTGGCTTGCAAGAAAGTTTTCTTCGGAATAAAATTTTGGAGACGAAGCTGAGGAAGAACGTAAAAGGGAGGGAAATGAGAATCAGAAACGCAGCTTTTCGGAAATGAGAGGGAAACTGAGAGAAAACTGAAAATTTTAGAGAGAACGTAAAAGTTTAGGTCAGGTGACCAAAAAGTTTATATAGTGTCCCAAAGATAACGACAACGACAGTAATCATAAAAACCGCCCTAGTAGTACTTACCACGACATTAAAATAACATCAACCGACGTGGTTAGTAAAAAACATTTTGACTTTTTGTATTCCGAAAACGACGTGGTTAGTTGGGCGCTACAAGTCAAAAGTTTACTTTTAAATAAGTAATATTATAAGTTACCACGTTGTTTGTCTATATTAAACTGACGTGGTTTTCAAAAACCTCTTTGACTTAATTCTAATAACCGACGTTGTTTGTATGTGTAATACGTCCTACTTTTTCCAGATTCGACGTTGTTTCGTTATTAAACGGTGTTATTTTAAATGTAACCGACGTGGATATGAAATTTTTTTTATAAATGGAGTTTTTTTCCACGATTTCTTTCAGTTTCAGTTTTCAATTAGGGTTCCAATTTCTTCTTGACCTTGGCTCTGTCTCACCTCTTAGGAGGCAATTGTTTGGATGTTGGTGTGTATGTATGTTTGTGTATCTGATTCACAAACATACACACATCACCAACATTCAAAAAATTGTCTCTCTGAATGCATATTTGTGGCTGCCGTCATCAAATTTTAGTGGCAATTGTTTGGATGTTGATGTGTGTGTGCATTTGTGTAGATACACAAACACACAAACATCATCAACTTCCAAAAATTGTCTTTCTAAATGCAAGTTTGTGGATGCCTTCGTCAAATTTTAGAGGCAAATTTTTGGATGTTGATGTGTATGTGCCTTCGTGTGTTTCAAAGACACGAAGACACATACATCATCAACCTCTAAAATATTGCCTTTCTGTGGTCCGATTATGATGAGGAACAGAGTTCCATCTGGTAAGATTTCGTAACTCTTGGGATCTCAGATCTAATTATGTAGCGATTTTCTATATAAACCGTCGTGGTTATTCTCAATTCTTGACATTAAGTTGATCTATAGACAAGTAGGAAGTAACAAAAAAATAATAAAAAAAAAAAAAAAAATTTATTTAAAAAAAAAATAAAAAAATTAAGATGACGGTTTAGATATAAGGTCCGACATATAACGTGAATAAATACGACGGTAATTTTAATTTCACGATGTATATCTTGGGATCTCAGAAAAATATATTCTGTCGGCGGTTTTCTATATAAACCGTCATGGTTATTCTCAATTCTTGTCATTAAGTTGGTTCTGTCGTAGGATACCAAAATCCAAGAAATAAATAGTAAAAAATATACAAATTTAGTTATATACCCAATCTTAGACATGGTCTTATAAAGAAACCCTATACCATTTAAAAAATTATAAACACACCCAAAAAAAACCCAAAATCACAGCTGTCAATTTTTTTAAAATTAAATAGCTATTTTTTAGTTTATTTGTGTGTGTAAAATACCTATATTGCCCTTGTACTATGGATTTGAGAGAGAAAAATCAAATCTGCCCAGATCTGCCAAAAAACAGATCTGTCCAAATCTGCCAAGAAACCAATTTTCTCCTTTCTTGCTGGTGTTTTTATCGATGTTGGAGCAAAAGGAGCTTCAATTGAAGCTCAATCTCAGGTCCAGCTATATTCTTCATCTCTCATCTACAATTTCATATTTCACCTTCGATTTCTTGTTCTAAAACGCTGTTTATATTTTTTTTTTTTTTTTTGATTGTTTGGAACCTGAATGAACCTCGATTAGAGGCTCTTAGCTCTACTCCTCTTTCACCACGTCATTGTCGTCATCATCATCATCTTTATTGTGTCGTCGTCGTTTGGTTTGGACTTGAGATTTTGATTTTTTGCTTCAATTATGTGTCTCTCTTCAGATTTTAGTTGATTTTCGAAATGTATTTTAAGCTTTGATGATTGATTTATCCATTGTTACTATTTCAGTTATGGATCTCATTTTTGTTTAACAATGTACTTCTACGACAGAGTATTAACAATGTCCTTTTATGACATAATAGTATTAACAATATGGGCTCGGCTTGTTTTGAGTTGGTCTAGTTTGTTCTTTCTTCTTTTCTTGGTGGACATGTATTAGAAATAAACAACAAGACAAACATTAATCAACATGACAGTAAACTAGCAGTGTTATTACCTAGACTGGACCATACAGGGGTAGATATGCATTAATAGTAGGATATCATAGGAAATTAGCCGTGTTATTACCCTAGACTGGAACATTACATGGGTAGACATGCATTAGAAATAGGATGTCATAGGAACTAATAGTGTTATTACCTTAGAAATAGGATGCCATAGGAAATTAGTGTGTTATTACCCTAGACTGGAATATTATACGGGGTAGACATGCATTAGAAATAGGATGTCATATGAAACTAGCAGTGTTATTACCCTAGACTGGAACATTACAGCCATTAATCAACATGACAGTAAACTAGCAGTGTTATTACCCGAGATTGGAACATTATAGCCATTAATCAATATGACAGTAAACTAGCAATGTTATTACCTTGGACTAGAACATTACAAAATAACAGTGTTATTACCCTATACTGGAACATACATAGGTAGACATGCATAGAAATAGGATGTCATAAAAAACTACCAGTGTTATTACCTTAAACTGGAACATTATAGGGGTAAATATGAATTAGAAATGGATATCATAGGAAACTAGTAGTGTTATTACCCTAGACTGGAACATTACATGGGTAGACATGCATTAGAAATAAGATGTCATGGAAAACTAGCAGTGTTATTACCCTAAACTAGAACATTACAGCCATTAATCAACATGATAGTAAACTAGCAGTATTATTACCATAGACTGGAACATTACAGCCATTAATCAACATGACAATAAAGGTGTGGAACATTACAATCATTAATCAATATGACACGTTATAAAACTATGGTTTCAAGACATTTTGTTTGTAATGAATTGTTTGAGTTTTTTTTTATAAGATTGGGCTGGGCTTGTTTTGGGTCCTATTTAAGTTTTTTTTGTTGGGCTTCTTTTAAGTTGATCAATGGCAGTCATGTAATTTATAGGAACTTCAACACTAATTTCTTATGTAGTAAATGAATTTGGGTGTGTTTCTAAAGTGCATTCCATGTGGGGTTTTTTTTTTTTTTAATTTCAGCCCTTATTTTGGATATATTAGTGAAGCTCCCTAAAAAATAATGTAATTAAGACGACCGTTATGTATAAGGGTAGACGTATAAAGTAAATATACGACGGTAATTTTAACTTCACGACGTAGTAAATATTATTAACGGCGTTAATTGAACAAACCAACGTGGTTAGAGTTAAAGATACCGTGTATATGGAAACATGAAATAAGTCGATAAATTATATTTTACGTCGTTGTACATGTATTTAAGACGGTGGTATTTTGTAATATACTCGTGGATTCTTTTGAAATTATGCGACGCTGGATACGAAAACTTGGTGTGGTTATTGAGGAAAAAAAACGGAGCTGTTTCTTTAAACCGTCGTCTTTACTTTCTACGTCGGTTGATTCATACATTCTGCCGTTGTTTGTGGGCTCCAAGTTTACTTGAAGAAAACCTTTTTCAAATAAGACGTCGCTTTTTAAATAGGTGTGTCGTGTTTTAAAACAACATTGGATTCCCCATTTTTTAGGTGTTTAATATATTCTCACACGGCGGGTTTATAAAACCATGTCTTTTCAAACACACAACGAGAGGTCGTCTTTTCACTTTTGTAGTAGGGATCCTTCAAAACTGGTGAATAACTTGGTAATGCAATCCATAAGTTATTTTGTCTTTTATAAATTGTGCGCTATATAACAAAGCTTTCTAATGATCATTAGACGGAATAACTGAATTAACTTTTGCTATAAAAAAAATCCAAAAAATAAAAATAAAACAAAAATTTTATTTTCTGACCAGGTGTCTTCTTTTATTTTCAGCCTGAAGTCTGATTATTGAAATATTATTAATCAAGCAAGCCAACCGTGTATAGCCTTCAATACCAAGCTCATCAGCCCACCAATCTTATTTAATTGGTGTTAAGGTTTCATGCTTATAAGAGTGAAAACCTTTGTTTCTATGATGTGGGACATTTGCTTTCAAACTCCAACAAATCTACAAACGTGTGTCTTTGCAACTTGTGTGCCATCACTTGTTGCAGGACATCAACATTACCAGAAATAACAACATTGCTAAGGCCAAAGATTGAAACCTAGAAGCAAAAGTTGCAATTTTTATTTCTTAGGTATTTCTTTAACTACAAAGTACAAATTAATTTGTTGTTCTAACTAATGCTAATTATATCCCACACTGTTGGCCAATTATATAGAATATGTCTGTGGAATGAGAATGTTAGGTTTCAATTGGCTATTATTTATTTTTTGGTAATATATCCAATTATTATTTAATCATTATAATGGTTGTGCTGAAAAACATATATGACATGAGCATATATAACGTGGTCGTTGTCTTCTAGGCATGTGGACCTTGTCTTGAGTGGTGTCTTTGGCGGGAGAAAGAACAGAAATTATTTAGAATAAGAAGTTTGTAAGAAGATCCAATCTTCCATGGTTTTTTTACTATTGGGCTTGTCTTAAGTAGTGTCTTGGTTTGTGAATAATGTTGTACATTCCTGATGGTGACTCAACTCATCACTAATTTGGGTTGGCCTATTAATTGGAACTTGGCTTAATGTGTTGGTTCGCCACATAATAATATATTCTATGAGTGGCAGGGTTGAGTTTGGATTAATCATGTCGAAATCACTCATTCCTCAATTTGAACATTAGTTTGCCGATTAGACCTACTTGATACCCATTCTCACTAGATCCTAAGGTATTCTTTTTCATTAACACTGTTAAAGTATAGGTTGCTTGTTGTTTGTCGGATCAGTTGCCTAAAATTGATTCAACTGCATCCTAAAATTGTGTCTCGTAAGTGCGACGAGTTGTTTGGTAGTATAGCATATGTAAGTGCGAGTCGATCCCAGAAGGATTGATGATAGATTGATTCAATTGATTCTGTGCACACAACAAAAACAAGAAAGAAGAAAAGAAATAACTCAATCAAATAAGTTAATGAGTTCAATTTAGATCTTAGATTGATTCTAGCTAAAGTATATGATTAAGCCATGGGTGTTTGATCTTTACCTTGTATTCCCTAATTAGATCAGTGTGTCAAACCTAAATTAAGTATAGAAGAATTTTTAACAACAAGCATGTATCTAATCCTTGTTGTCAAATGCATCCACACCTATTTATAGTTCAATTGAATTAAACGAATATGGTGTCTACTCTTAATTCTAACCAAGATGGCTCCATACAAGTTTTAATGGTGATCAACATTCAAAACAAGCATATTACTTATAAGCATAGCGAATAAGAACAAAAACCATAATGAAACTTGGAAAACTAATCAAACTTGAAAACTTAAGAAAAGAATTACATGACACAATAAAAACTAAATTATAGCTAAGACAAAGGGTTTGTTACAACAATTGAGAACTTTAAAGAAAAACTAAGAGAATTTGAGAAAGAGAAGGGGGGTGTGTTGAGAACTTAGAGAATTTGATGAAGAGAAGGGAGAGGTGTTTGAGAATTAGAGAATTTGAGAAAGAGAAGGGAGAGGAGCTCTAGAGAGGTGTTGAGAGCTCCCCCCCTTGTGGTGTGTTTGAGAACTTAGGGGTTTGTTACACAAGCTTGGCTGGCCTAACTTGGACTAAATTTAGTACCATGTTGTTTTTATCTAATCCTAGTCTTAGATGGGATTGCTAATACGGGCCCACCAAAAACCCCTCCTAGGAGGGTACTATAAACCCATGTGGAAAGGAGGATTAAGTAGTCTCATGCTCACCAATGTATAAAATGCAGATTTATATTATTATATATTATACTTACATACAATATACTATAATGTACATATATACATGTATATATGATACATATACTTACACACATATATAATATACATATACATATATACACATATATTACTATATAATATACCTATACAGATATAAATAGGGAGGTGATTTTCCACTCCCTTTTGTCCACGTACACTCCTTTTGTTTTTAATAGTTTTTACTATAACAAAAATGGAGTGTAAGTGGGACAAAAGAGAAGGGGAACATACATTTCTAACAAAAGGAGTGTAAGTGGGATAAAAGATGAGTGGGAAAATCAGCTCCCTATAATATTAATATTATAATAATAGACTAGTGTATATCTGAATATAGATATACATATATGTGTATATATATTATACCCATGTATGTATTATAATTTACATATACACACGTATATACACATATACATTAGATATGTAAATATATGTATATATAGGTATATATATTATAATATACGGGAAATTTGCATAAATACCACCTAAAACTTTAGGGTTATTGTGCTTACCACCTAAACTTTTAATTTTTATTATTAACCACCTAATCTTATAGAGTGTTGCATGTACCACTACGTCTAACTCTGTTAAACTTTTTGTAGTTTAAGGGCATTTCGGTCAATTTCTTATAACTATAAAATTGCAATTTGTTACAACGAACATAATCATGTTATAAACATAAATAATAATAATTTAAAAAAACCTAACCTCACTATCCTACGACTTCCAAACCAACTATGCAGCACTGCCCAATGGACCCCTCCCCTACCCTCTGCAATCTCTTAATACACCCTAATTCATCTCTCTCTCTCTCTCTCTATCTCTCTCTCTCTCTCTCTCTCTCTCTCTCTCTCTCTCCCATCGAAGAAGAAGAATATTTAATATATGATCATCTGCAATATTTATTTATGAAACAACATCTCCTACTCCTATAGCCATATTGCAAATACTCTCAATTCTTGTCAAGGTTACCATATGCCAAACAATATATTTGTCTTTTGATCACTCAATTCTTCAACAACCTACCCCAAAAGCTTTTGATTCGGGGGAGGGAGAGAGATATATAAAGTAGGGGGTATGCAGAGGGTGGGGGAGGAGCTACTCGGTAGTGGTGGATAATTTGGTGTGGAAGATGCATGAATAAAAAATATATTTATCATTCTATTACTTTCAGAAATGTGAAGTTTTCTAGTTATAGAAAATTTACATAAATACCCTTAAATTTCAAGGAAAGTTAACAGAGTTAGCACTAGGTGGTACATTGCAACACCATGTAAAGTTTAGGTGGTTAATAATAAAAATTAAAAGTTCATGTGGTAATTTTGCACATGCCTAAAAAGTTCAGTGGCATTATGCAAAATTCCCATAATATACATATATACATGTATATTATTATTTAAACATACCCATATATATTATATTATAATTATACATATATATGTATGTAGTATACACATATATATATTATATAACATATATACACCTATATACACATATATTATGTATGTATAATATATGTATATATATATTTTATATATAATATACATATATACATGTATATTATTATTATAACATGCCCATATGTATTATATATTATAATACACACACACATATATATATATATATATATGTGGTATTATTTATAATATATAATATATTATAATATACATATATACATGTATATATATACATTATATTATATATATTACATATGCATACATACATATATATATATAGTTTTGAAAACATAAAAAAAATCTAGTCCTAGTCCAAGCATACACCAAATGCATGATAAGTGTTATCAACTTAGACAAGCCAAGACAGTCCTAAGCATAGTCCATGCCAAGACAGTCCTTTAGAGAATTTGAGGGAGAGGAAGGGAGAGAGCTCTAGAAAGGTGTTTGAGAGCTCCCCCCCTGGGGTGTGTTTGTAAGCTTGGAGAACATCACTATTTATAGGCCTAAGGGAAGTAAAAATTTGATTTGAGTATTGTCTTTATCTCAACACTCACTTCACCAACTTTACCTAATTTCCTCACCAAAAACAATTGCTCATGCATAAGTCATGCATGACAATGCACTGTAGTCTGATGTAGGTCCTTTTGGGTTTGTTTCTCCATTCAGGAACTTCTGGAAAAATATGGATCTTGTAGCTCTTTGTTTTATCTTCCAACCATATGTAGTCCAACTCAAGGAAAAATCTTAAAGGCCCTTAAATATCATTTTTGGCATAATAATGCAGATTATGTCGATTTCACTTTAAGTTGCCAAAACTTGTATAACTTCTTTTAGAAGACTCGGAATCATGAACCCTAAAATGTTCCAGACACTAGACTTCCACATCTTTCCAATGATTATGGCTCATTAGCTGGTTATTCCTGAGCATGTATTGTCCAATCTGGGAAGTTAATTGATATACATTACACAATTTTGAGCTAACTTACTCAAAATGCCTTAATGAGTCCTAAAGCTTAATACACTGAAACAAACGCATAAGAGATTAAAGCACAAGTTTAACTAGAAAACATAACGAAAGCATAAGTTAGAAGGGTACAAAATTATATACAATTATGCGCTGATCATGCTCTTACATAAAAAGCATAAATTTACTATTCTTTGAGGTAAACGCCAGTTCACTTAATTTGGGATAATAGCTATAATTATTTGGGCTTATGTACTGTTTGTGATATCCAACTTGATCCAGTTCAACCAACCAAGTAAACCCGATTTGTCTCTCTCTTTTCCAAACAACGTTATTAAAACACACTCAAGCTCAAGCATTTACTTTTCTAGTAAAGACCAACATCTTAGGTAAATGTCTCATGCGTTCCCCGATTGGACTGTGAGTATTTCAATACAAAAATAAATTTCTTTACTTAATTAAGTTGAATTTAATTTCCATGTTGTGTGGTTTAAACTGAAATTATTTTGTGTATTTATTATATATATGAATTGTACAGTTATGAATAATTATATTATATATGTGTTAATATCCATTTGATTAGGTTTAATTTCTTATTATTGTTGTGGTCTTATAATTGCTTTCAATATCATTTCCATGCTGGTGGCATTAAAGATTTGAGTACAGTTTTACGAGGATGTTACTCGTAATTGATCTCATTTAAGAATTTTTGGAAAAGAGTAATAATGCCCTCACTCTCCCTTCCATTTAAAAAATTTCTTCTAGGGACACACCCTAGATTGTTTTCCTAAACAAACCCTAAACTCTCTCTGAAGGAGAAACTATGAGCTTGCCTTGTAGCTACCATCCCCCCTCAGGGGGTGGGTTGTAATACCCCCAAAAAAAAAAGTGGACTTTTGTATTTAAGTGAAAAATAAATAAATAATATTATGCTGAAGAATAATATGGGTATTTTATCAAGTGATTTTGGATCAAGACTATTAGATTAAGTGTGTTTAATTCAAGTTGGATAAAATGTCCTTACGTAACATTTTGTGAATTTTTCAAAGGATGTTTAAGAAATTGAGGTGAGACCATTATGATTCTTAAGTAGTACAATAGTAGTCGATGAAGGAAACATGCATTTAATGCTTAGGAAATGAACTTTAGCCACAACCTATACAACAAAAACATTCTAAATGGCGGATTTGTTTTGTTTATACTAATTGAGATAAACCCTTTTCATTTTAAATCAAGTATCTTAGCCTAGTCTCTTTGAACTCAAATAGAAAAGGAAAAAAGGGAATAGATCTTTACCCTTGATGACATTTTCTTGATTTCTCAAGAATGAACACCTTTGTTGGAAAGGCATTTGTTTCTCTTGATTTTGACTCATTCACCTTAAGGCTCCAAGATTGGAGTCCTCTACTCGCCACACCAAATGCTCCTAGAGATGAAGAGAAGTAATCAAGAAGTATGAATGCTAGTCTACTTCTTGATTGGCCCAATTTTTGGTTTATGGAAGATGAGATACGAAGATGATCACTCATCAACCAAAGTAGGAAACCAAAAATTCTAGTTAGGTTGTCTCCAACACTTGGCTTATATAGGACAACACAAAAGGCAATGGTGGGTATTTGGGGCTCCATTTGGTCCATGGTTGTCATCTTATGCCACTTATCCCTTGGGCGCAATTGCCTTTTGGGCTATTTTGTCCATTTCTTTTAAATCATATTTAAAAGCCCAATCCAATATTATATATGTCAATATTAATTCCATAATTAATATTTTAATTATAATTTAACTATTAAATTATAATTATAGTCTTACTTAATTGACCCGGTTGAACTATTTGACTTTGGTCAATTGCTCTAGTCAACATGTTGACTTTTGACAGTTGACTTTGACATTTGATTATCAACCATTGACTTGTGTCTCCTCATTTCATTTCTCCTCATTTGTACCTCTAATCACATTCTTTGGGTGTGCAGATCCGTAGGTTCCCTTTAGCAAGGTAGTGGGTTGACTCAACTCCTCAGAGATGATACACGAATTAAATTTCACAATTAAAATTTTCCTATTAATAAAGGTTAATTGAAACCTTTTAGGACATCCACAAACCATGGTTGTCGCCTAGCAGCAAGTCACGGTTATCCGAGCTAAATGAGACGTTGTGAAAAAACCTATTCAAATTGGAATGATCGGGCAATTGAATCATTCTCTTATGTAAATACTCCTTATTGCATTATTAGATCATGGAATATGATTGTCAATATCCTAATTTGAATCATTCCTTTTATATGATTATCCTGGTAAAATTTGAAGGTTTCTTTTTTCAAGTCTTATCCACTACTTTGCGCTGAGATTTGACCAATCATATCTTGGAGTATTCTCTCTCCTTTACTAAAAGTAGAGATTCCTTGTTGTACATGCATTTTGCTTCTATGACTCTATTGAGAATCCTGATGAGCACCTTTAAGCTATGCCTAATTCAGCATGACCGTATAGTGCCCCCAAAGATTAACAATATAGCCACAAAACATCTATGATGCCTCAGGTCTAAGAATTAGTTTGCATCATTGCAATTTATGAGTTCCAGCTTGACATGTGAGTAAAGACTTCCATATGCTGTAACTCATGTGTTGGATCGCGTTCAGTGTACTTGTTCTTCTACAAGCACCTACACACATATCGACATGTCTCCACACTTAATGACTTGAGACCTTGCCATTCCCTACATATAAAGACGATACTTGTGTACTAGTCTTTGCGTAATATTGGCACCCAATCAATATTCATATGACCATGAACATATTCAGGATTTAGGGATGATGAGAAGCCTCCATGTATGCAATCTCATTACATAGCTCTCATATCCACTTGTGTATCCCTTGGACTATGGTTGTTCCACATATTGAAAGATAATATAGGATGACTTAATGTATAAAACAACCATTCTTGCCCATTGATAACATAATATGTTCTACCAAAGATGTCCTTTACTCTAACTATCACATAATTAGTTGGCTTTAAGGGCATATGACTTTAACAATCGACTCAACGAACACGTAGGAAATCGTTTATGAATTTTGGGGTCAAAATGACCACGCCTATGTGTGAAAATTACCAAATATACCCTTAAAAAAAAAAAAAAAAAAAGAGAGAATTTGCAACGTGTAGGTAAACCCATCCTTTCCCTTCATTCTTCCTCCCTTCCCCTATTTTTCTTTTCCAAAATTGGATTATGATCTTCAATTAGAGGTGAGTTGATCACCTATTAGAGATGAATCACCTAGTCTAGGCTATGTGTAATGATTGTTTAAGCTAAGATATATTCTGGGTAGAAGGAGATGGAAGTAGGGTGAGGAGGAGAAGGAAGAATAGGAAGAAGAAAGGAGAAATCTCTAAGGGTGAGTAAAATTTCAAATTTGTGATTTTTTTTAATTTCGTGTTTGTGTGATTCTAGTCCCTTAAAGAATATTTTGAGTCACTGAGTGATACGGAAATTGAATTGGAAGAGTTTGAATTTCATTTTCAGGTTGGTTGGATGGAGCAATGGGTGTTTATGATTTTGGTTCCATTTTGAGTTTTTGATGAGTTGTAATGATATGTGTGAAGTTTAGAAGAGTTTTAGAGGCCTTAAGGAACAATCTGGGAGTGATAGATTGATTGAAAACAACATCGAACCAAATCTGGGAAATTTCATTTTCTAGGAATTTGCAGTCCAAGAGTCTCACTTTGACTCTCTTTTCCTCCCACTCCTCGCGTGTTTGAGGAAGCCATTTAATGGGTTCTAAACAAGACTTGTCAAGGAACAAAACATAATTGGTTTCAATGCATTTCGTTGAATTTTGATATATCAAACACATAGTTTGGACAAAAATATGTTTTCTGTAGAAAACCAGCCACAAGTCCAACTTTGGAGTTAGTTTTCTCATTCGTTCTAGCTCCATTTTGAGTATGGTTTGTTAGGTTAGAAACTAGAAGGAGTAAGCTTCAAAACCACTACAAGTTTGCCCAATTTCGTTAAATTTAGATTGGTCAAAACGTCTCACGAAATTTGAGTTTTAGTTTGGAAAAACGAGAAATTTGCAGATTTTTTTTTAAAGAAGATGATGAACAGTAATCGCAGCAAGCCCACTCAACTCGATTTCTTGATCCGAGTCCAATGGTATATGTTTTGAGTCAATCCGAGGTTGTGCAAAGTATCGGTTGTTATGGGGCCCATGAGAACCAAATGGTAACTTTGGGATACGGGTGTCGTTAGCCTTGTTTCGATGTTGACAGGGCATAGGACAAAGTTTTAGATTATTTAGGACGAGATTTGGCTGCTTTGGACCCCGGGTTGGTCCTAGGCGCATTTTCATCATTTCACACAAAATCTTTGAAATGTATAAGGTTGAGGGTAAGGTTTACTAGTCTTAGGTAAAATAAAGTGAAGACTGCTAAAAAAATTTTGAATTTGAATTTGTTCAAGAATTGGATCAAAATAGATTTGAAGGGTAAATTTGGTACTTTAGCTGGCTGGAAATGAGGTAGGGTTTCCTGATTTCCCGATGATTAGGCTATGTCACTTTTAATCTGGTGCTTATATATAGTACTATAAATATAAGTATTATTGTTGCTTTGCTTGGTGAATATTATTTGATGTTATGTGAATATTATTATTGATGTTTCTTCGTGGATATTATTTGACGTCGGGTGAATATTATTATTCACGTGATTAAATATGAACTATTATGGTTATTATCTGTATTATTATTCAGCAGAGATAAATGATGTTTGGGTTGCATTACATATGCATCATAAATATAGTGGTGTTTGAGGTGTGTGTGTTGTTTGAGGTATATCTAAGGGGTGTGAGAAGGCCTTAGATATATCTAGAATATATTCAGGTGATGGGAGCAGGGCTTGGATATATTGAGGTGATAAGAGTAAGGCCTAATGAAAAGTGAAAATTGAGAAATTCATAAACAAAAGAAAAATGGGTTAAGGGACGAATGGGCGCTAGTTCATATTTTAGGGTATTCGGAGCCATAGTGGTAAAACGCATGGTATGAGACATGCATGCTTGTTGCCCTATGATATGAATTAGTGAGACTAGAAAGGAGTGAGTTCATGGCATCATCGCGTATGCAAATTTATTTATTTGGTATGATTGAATAATTTATATATGTTGTGGTGTTTGATGCGTGATACTTTGATTAATTGTGATAGCTGACCTTGAGGGGTTTGACGGTACTCTACTGGGCATTAGAATGCTCATACACTAATAGATTATGCAATATTCAAGACGAAGTTTGAGGAAGCGGGTTTCAACTAAGTTGCTAGGCTTTTGTTGTTGATTTGTGTAATTAATGTTTGTATGTAGTCAACCGTTTGATGAAGATTCTAGTGTGTATTTAACTACGAGCTACCGCGGCTCTGATTCTGTATTGTTAAGTAAATTTGTATTATTTGTGGCTCTATTTCTCATCATATCATGGTTGTAGGATTTTATTCTTATGACTATGGTATGACTCACACCGTGATTCGGGAATATTCCTTATTTTCGAATTGGGTCGTGACATGGGTGGCTTCCCAATCTTCCATCTTTCTCTCCTCGTATCCCTTTCTCCTTTCCTACTTTTCTTCCCCTCTCCTATTCTCTCCCCAAATTCGTTTAGATTTTGGGTCCTCTTGCCTAGATCTATCTGGATCTTGTCTTCTATTTGTTTGTTTGTTTATGTGTTTGCTGTTGTAGGTCCTTAGTGACTTTTGTTGTTCTTGGATGTGTCTTGCTGTCGCTCGGATGGCTGTAGTGTGGTGTTGTCGACCCAAGTTTTTTCTTTGGTTTTGATTGTGTTTTTGAAGCAAGTACTGCAATCCACCATAGACATCATGATTTTGTTGTAGCTTTTGGTCCACTCACATGGATTTTGCTCCAGTTCAGTGTTTGGAGTTGGAAAAGTGATTGTTGCCAGTATGTGTGGGATCGGGTTTTGCCTGTGGAAAATAAGAGTTTTAGCCATGTTGGTGTTACGAGTCTCTTTGGTTTGCTGGAGAGGATGTGGTGCGGTGTCCATATTTCTGTGTTTCTTTTAAACTAATAATTCTCGTAAACTCAATATGAGTTTGCTGATGTTTGTATTTAGTGTTTGACTTTTCGATGCGGATATGTTGTTATTGCCATTGCGCGGTGGATTTGTATTTTCTGTCGAATTAGAGGTTTTAGGTTTTTTTGGCATGAGTAATTCTCTTTAGATCAAACCAATTTATTTTTGTGTTTGGTTACTGGAGATGTTGTACTTATATTCGATATTGCGGCTACTCTGTACTTTTTGTTTTGGACAAACTACAGTAAACCCCCCAACCTATAGGGTCATTTAAGAGTTCATACTTGATTTTGGGGACATTTACCAATACATACTCAATGCAACGGAAAACCTACAATTTGCTCCCTCCGTTAACGAGATCGTCAGGAAATCCGTTATTTGCCTACCTGGTGTCTTTTAGCTGGACAATTTTTTAAGGGCATTTTCGGCATATGATTTATTTGGGATTTGTGCCCAAACAACATATATTTATTATAAAAAAAAAAAAAAAAAAAAAACCCCCAAATAAATTCCAGATACTCGATACGTCCATAACTCCCCCCACCCTAATAGATTTTCTCCCCAAATCCAAACTGATTCCACAATTTGAAACCTAATCCCCATTTCGCATCGATCGAAAGCACAAATGAGGCTAGGTTGCTGTAATTCGAGATGTCGTGGGGTATTCGTCCTCGGGGTTGTCGTGCTCCTCATTACTGTAAGTTGAAGGTAGTTTTAATCCTATTTGCTTTTTGTTTTCGTCGTAAAGGGTTAGATGCTTGTGGTTATATTTAATGTGAACCTTTTATTTGCTTTGAAGTGTGCTTGAGGGTGATATTTGTGGTCCATGGTCCATTTCTGTCATTGTGTTGTTGGAAAAGCATAAAAGGTCCATTTATGTCTTTGTGTTGTTGGAAAAGCATTAAAAAAAAAGCACTGCATTTGGAAAAGCATAAAAGGTCCACTTTTTTTGTCAAACCAAACTACTTTGGATTCCAGACAATACTTAGTGGTCCAAAACCTCTGCATTTGTTTATGTCCTTGTTTATTCACCAGTTATGTATTGAACAATTGTTTATTGATAGGTTTGACTGTTATGTGGCTTTGTAGGTAAAGATGATCAGTTTACTATAAGAATGAACCATGGGGGTTTCTATATGTGACAACCTGTATGTTAATGGGACTTTGGACTTCATTGATTTTTGCGATAAGGACCAAATGTCTATGTTTGAAATTGGTTTGATGGTTAAGGAGTTTGGGTATGATAGTATAGTGTTATATCACTATGAGCTTCCCAACTCTTCTTCTATAGAAAAACTTATGTCTGATGAAGATGTTATGAAAATGTGTGAATGTGTGCCAAAAGTAAGGGAGATAGATATATTTTTGACACACCCTTATACCTTTTTAAACAAACACAAACAGATCGAGCTGCAAAAGGTGGAAGGTTCCGGGGTACAAAAACAGAGGTTAGTAGTGATTGAGGATCTAGGATATGCTGACTGTAGTCCTCTTGTTCCTTATAAGACAAAGAGCAATGTTGAGCTACAAACTAAATATCATGGGCCACATAAGGTGAGGATAGCAGAGCAACAAGCAGTGAATGATGTTGGAGATTTTTCAGAACCTGAGGCACCAAAGAAAGGAAAGGGTAAAACAGTGGTTGATGCATCAAAGAAGGGAAAGACTACATGGTCTTCAAAGAATAAATAAGTGGCTGGACCTGAGGCACCAAATAGGGCAAAGGCTACAAGGTCTTCAAAGGGTAAAGAAGTGGCTAAACCTGAGGCACCAAAGAAGGCAAGGGTTACAAGGTCTTTAAAGGGTAAAGGTGTGGCAAAGGCAAGTGAAACAGACGAGGAAGATAGTGATATATCCTTATCAAATGCATCTAGTTTTGTTGACAATAAGGGGTAGGGTGGGGGGGGGGGGGGGAGGGGGAGAGAGAGATATTGAGACACAAAAATTCACAGTTGGGCCCGAATAAATTATCAGGCCCAAAATGACATTCTACTAAAAAGAGGTGTAAAGCAGAGTACACAAAAACCCACCACATGCGAATTACAATTCACGTGCCACGCTAAACAAATAAGTCGTCATGCTAGGAGTCGAGATAAAGTATACTGGCTCTACAAGCCCGTGCCGAAATTAAACATCGCAGTTCTTCCCAAGGATGATAAAATTAAAACATGCCAAGTGATATGCCATGCCAAGCACGAAATCGTTATTTCGCATCCAATCACACTACAAGCCTAAGTGGGCCCAAGCCACTCAAATGCCCGGGGCTTGCTTGAGTGGGTTGTGGTATGGATGGTAATAAATCAACATGAGGCCCATTGTTGGGCCGAGAAATGGAAAGTCTCGGGTTGCTTGGGAGCCTCGGGACTCAAGCCCATTTCTTACGCCCAAATATGTGAGTGAGCACAAGGGAGAAGAAATAGCCCAAATAGCCCAAGCAAAATAGCCTAAAAAGCCCAATGTTTAATAAAATAGCCCACTTATTTAATGAACCACCTTGGCCCACACAAAAACTTCACAATAAGCCACAAAAGCCTCAGCCCCTTACTAGAAAAATAGAAGCCACGTAGAGAGGGTGAGCAGATTCATTGAACAAAGGCTGCTGGGAGATTCCAGCACATGGGGTAGCAAGTTTCAAAGCCAAAACATTCAAGGAACCACGGGATATTAGCATGTAAGCTGCCAAGAGGAGGAGCACCCTTCAAACCAGCATGTACACCCATTTCTTTTCCTTCATCAGATCTGGCCAGGTAAGGAGGAAGAAAAGAAGAAGAAAAGTAGCTAAGAATTAAGCTTCCCACTGAACAGCTGCGGGAAAGGGGGCCTTGAGCTCCCAAAATTCTTGATTTTGTGTAAATAGATAGAGGAAATCTTACCAAGATAGGAAAGTCATGAGATGAGAGGAGAAAGGGAGGAAAGGCTTGGTCAAGTTGGGAAGAAACCATTAGGGTTTCTTGGGAAAGGATAGTTTCCCGCAACTATAAAATGGGGTCTCTTTTACCCAACGAAACCAACTCAGATTCAGAGAGCAAGCTTTCTCTCTAACTTGCAAAAACCCAGTAATCTCGTGCACTATTCACCTTCTTCTCCATTCTTCTCTTCTGGCAGACAAAACATCTGTCAAGTTGTCGGAAGAACATTATTCCTTATTTCGCCCCTTCTTAGCCAAATCTCTCACAAACCTCTCCTTTCTCACCTTAACACTTTCCTTTTCCCCCCAAGAAAGCCCAAAATTCCCCTCAGTGCTAAACTCATGTTGATTTTCCTTCCATTCCACATGCCTCTCATGCCAAGCTCAAAAGTTTATCTATAAGCATGAAGAAATTACCTATAAGTTGCTATTGTTTTGGTTGGTCAGGGTAACCAAAATACTTCCTAAGGTTTTGCTGCCCTTTCAAAGCATTTTTGGGGCTTAATTTTCGAACTCAGACAAATGGGACAATTTCATCATTCTGCCATTTACGGCAGCCCAGCCCATTTATAGTTGCCGGAAGAAAAAGTCCTCTACAGGAGATAACATTGAGGAGATTGCTGAGGAAAACAATTTTTTGCAACAGTGGATTACAGACCATGCCCTAGTTGAAGATACTTTTAGACATCTTCAAGATGAAGAGATAAATGAGGGTGAATGTGGTGTTGTTAATAAGGGGGATCAAGCAGGTGGGGACCAACCTTCACAGGATGGTCCAGGTAGGGACCAGCCTTCACAGAGTGGTCAAAATGAAGACCAACCTTCATAGGCTTGTCCAAGTGGGGACCACCCTTCATAATTGTGTCAGAGTATTTGAAAACACACAAGCCTCAAGTAAATGGTTGAGAGATAAGTTCCTGCCTAGGATTTAATCAAATCGCACGATGCCTCCACAGTCTATAGTGAACTCAGCCTCTTCTGAGTTTAAAGTAGGTATATCTAGGATGAAAGCTTACATGGCAAAGGTAGAGGCGCTTTGAATCATTGAAGGAACAATTGCTAAGCAATATGCCATACTCTGGCTCCACAACAAAGATGCACTGTGAGTTTGTTGATGGTGAAACTGTTTTTAAGCGATTTTACATTTGTTTAGAACCATTAAAGAGAGGGTTTAAGATGAACTGCAGGCCCTTTATTGGATTTGATGCTTGCCATTTAAAAGGGGTTTATGGTGGACAGTTGCTTATAGCAATTGGGATTGATCCCAATAAGGAGACTTGGGTGCTAGCATATGCTGTAGTTGAGATGGAAACAAGGGAGTCATGGACATGGTTCATTGATTTGTTGGCCAAGGATGTGGACATTGTCAATTTCCATAGATGGGCCTTCATATCTGACAAGCAAAAAGGATTGCCTGGTGCATTTGAAGACATTGTGCCTAATGGTCAGACAAGCTTCTGTGTGAGGCACCTTTAGGATAACTTCAACAAAACATATAAAGGTAAAGTTTTGAGGGATCAGTTATGGACATGTGCTAGAGCTACCCATGTGCCTTGTTTTAACTATTAAATGGAAGTAATGAAGACCTTAGATAGCAATGCTTGGGAGTGGCTTGCTGAGAAGCCACCAACACAATGGTCTAAGTCTCATTTCAGAACACATATTAAGTGTGACATGTTGCAGAATAACTTGTGTGAAAGCTTCAACAATAGTATCAAGACAGCAAGGGACAAGCCAATTATCACAATGCTAGAGATGTAGTGCTTGTTGATGAGAAGGATCTAGTGGAGGAGGGACAAGATGAGCAGTTGGCCTCATTAAATATGCAAGAACATTTTTGACCATGTCCAACACAAAAAGTTAGAAGCATGTAATTGTATTGTGCAATGGTCTGGTGGTCCTAAATATCAAGTGGATGTAGGAAGAGGTGACCAATATGTGGTGGACTTGGATAATCACACTTGTTCTTGCAGAAAGTGGGACTTGTTAGGCATTCCTGTGCTCATGGAATTGCTGCCATACATTACAAAGGAGGTAAAGTTGTGGAGGATTATGTGCATTCATACTACAGCAAGGACAATTATATGACTCTCTATAACATTCTCATTATACCAATTAATGGGTCACAGCTATGGGAGAAGACCAAGACAACAATAAAACCACCTGCCTACACTAGACAACCTGGAAGACCTAGAAAGGTGAGGATAAAAGGAGCTAAAGAGAGAATAGATAAGACTGGGAAAAAATAGTTGGGAAGACAAGGAATGTAAATGAGGTGTAGCATTTGTGGCTCAACTGGCCATAACAAAACCACTCACCATCAGAATCTACCTCAAAAGGAAAAACCCCTATCAGGGGAAAGGAAGACCAAGAAAAATACCTAACCAAGACCCTGCAGTTGTTGCTGTGAGTGCCTATTTTTATTGCTAGCCTATTGATGAAACTGTTTTATTGTTTCTTCCTTATTGTTTGACACCATTAGAACTTGAAAGTGTTTTTTTCCCCTGTAGGAGGAAGCAAAAGCAGTTGCAAGAGCAAGGAGAAAGCTTGCATATGCCAGGGCAAACGCTGCTGCTATTGCAAAGAAGGCTGCACTAAATGCTTCCTAGCCAAATGCAGCTGATACTGCTGGAATAGGATTGAGAGCATCCAAGAGATAGAGAACATAGGCTCTTAGTTCTTAGTTTATGCCATGTATTTTATTTTGAACTAGTGCAACTTTTGGTTTTTTGATGTGGCCACTTTGGTAACTTTTGGTTGTATTCCAGATTAGGTGCTCATGTTCATTTTGTGAATTTGAGCTGCAAATGTTGGAAAAGTTTGTATGTATTTTGAACTCAATATATAATGGAATTTTCCTTGAAGCAGTTGTTCATTTGGAGATTGCCTAACAATTGTGCATACATAAACAGAAACTGCATTTGGAAATTGCCTAACAATTTTTCATACATAAACATCTTTCATACAAATTGACATGGGAGATTACAAGAAATAGGCCTTTCATACACACAAAGCACTTTGATTTTCCAAAATGTCTCACAAATGGCCACAAAAAAATCACCCAAGCCTCCTAAATTCTAGACCCTAAAATGTAAGTGCTAATTTCACATTCTTGGAAGATCCAGTGTCTCTCCATTCCAGTACTAGCATTCTCAACAACAGAATCAAAAAAATCTAAGAACCCAAAACACTTGCTCATAGAAATCTTTGTGCTTTCAAGGTAGCTCCAACCTCTTTTTTCAATTTTCAGTTTTCCTCTTCTTCCTTACGTAATCGTTTCAATAGTCTACATATCACAATCTTCGACCTTTCGCATACTTGTGGATCATACCATTCAAAGAATGCACAACCTCTTCTTACCCCATAATCAGCGCAGCCCCAAAATCTTCTCCCAGGGTTGTTGTCAGTCCGTGACGTCATCAGACGACATTGATTGCCCCAGTGACAAATGGGTTGGCCCACTTCGCATCTTCGACTTGCAGACATCATCGACCTCGTCGACATCACCATCTTTGTCTTCTTCTAATTGGAACCTAGGCAACTCCTTCTGTGGATTTGGGGATTAGGTCTGAGTGGGGGCTTAGATATGGAAATCAATGAATTAAAGAAGGCCATGTGTGGTTTGGGCGCGAAACCCATGGACATCAGATGCCGAAAATGCCCTTAAAAAATCGTCCAACTAGACGCCACGTAGGCAGATAACAGATTTTCTGACGATTTCACTAACAGATGGGGCAAATTGTAGGTTTTCCGTGACGTTGAGTATGTATTGGTAAATGTCCCCAATAGGTTGGGGGGTTTACTGTAGTTTGTCCTTTTTTTTTCTTTTTTTTTGTTATCAATAAAAGTACTATCGCTTTTAATATATATAAAAAAAGTTTTGAGTCCAAAAATTATTTGGGCTTATTTTGGTTAATTTCTATTTTGCATTTGCTATATTGGTTTTGCCAACTACTGTTAGAATTTTATAGCTATTAATTTCTGAAAAATGGGCAGAACAAATGTGTTTTATTACAATTGGTTTAATGCCTTTGAGAAACAACCAACTATAAAACGCCTTATTTTGGAGTATGAGAAAACCGTTGGAGCAACATTGGCACATTTCTTCATTATTTTCTCCTCCACAATCTTGAGTTTCTGTTCCAATTTGTTTTCTTTTATCAAATGAAAGATTTGACTTGTTCATCTGATCTAAGTAGTGCGAGTCACTACAAAAAAAAGTGTCAACAATCATCATTATTTGGTGACATTTGCTGGTGACTTTTTTTTTGTTTTTTGTTTTTTGTTTTTGTAGTGAGTGTACGTTGTTGTATCCGGAGGGTAGGCCGCCATACAACCTTGCTACACTGAGAAATTTTCAATGATAAGCGAAATCTACTCTTAAAGATAGTGATTACATGCCTCAACCTAAAACTATTATTCTACTCAAGTATCAATGAATACCAACTTCTGCATCCCAAAAGATGACTATTTTGCTGTAATTTCCTTGGTTTTATTTAATCTACTCTATCAATGTAAATTACAAATTTCTAATAATTATTTCATATGATGTGTTGCAGGAAAAGTAGCATCTTCAGCCAAATTTTCCAATAAAGAAATCAATGAGGAATTTTACTTAGCTTACAACAGACTCAAATTTAAAAAGGGTAAACAAAACCCTAACCATTGGGGATCAAGATTCGTTCACCCTCATATTTTTTAATTGTTGAAACAAGTGGCTTTTTCTTTGGTTTTCTACGATGCCTTTGCAGGAGGAATTGGGTTGGAGGCTTCGAGTATTACTCCAAAGGCATTTTGCATGGACGCCTTCAATTTCTGGGAATCTATGAAGCCTTTTTCAGCTCCGAAGGCAACCCTCAGCTTTCCCATATAACTAAGTGCAGTCACAGTAAGACACTGCATGTATGAAACACCATCTCATTATCTTATTAGATACATACATAAATAGGGATTGACAATGAGTCGAATCGGGGGTGGGTATGCCATTCCCATCCCCATCCCTGTTAAGCTTTTTTCCCCCATTCCCGTCTTCATATCCGCAATATTCATATCGGGGATTCTCCATCCCCACCTTCACTGGGGAATGGGTTCCCCGATCCGCCCCATTACGGAAGAAAAAACCAATATATAACTACTTTGTTGAAGAAAAAAAATGTACTAAGGCAAGATAATGAATGTATATAATATATACTTATAAGACAATATAAAAATGTTTATATATGTATTGGAAGTTAACTAAATAAATAAGTAGTGTGGCTTAAGGTTTGTATAAATTATATAAGTATATAATATAATAATATAAAATATAAAACTTAATCGATACAATCACTTTAATAACATATTTATATATATATCTGCGAGGAAAATTTCCATCCCTATACATAAATACACACACACACACACATATATATATATATATATATATATATAAATTGATAGGGAAAAAAGGCCACATAATTTTAATATTTATTACAAGAACCACCAAAATGTCTCCAAGACAGAATATAACTATAGGCAATGCAAAGAGTATTAATATCTTTTAAACGTAATATTAAAAGGGCTGTTATTAGCACTCCGAAAAGTTATTATACTCCGTATCTATATATAAAGCAAAAGATAGAGAATGGTAAAACATTCAAAATACCAGAAAATACCCTTAGTTAATTCAAACATTAAGAATTGAAATTATTAATTAAATGAGGAAAATATGGTATATTCACATTTTTTCATCTTAAAAAAATTAAAATTAAAAACAAAATCAAACAATAGATCCTACTTTTATGGAACATAATTACCCATGTTATCTTTTCTTAATTCTAAAAATAAAATAAAAAATAAAAAATAAAACCAATTCATACATGCGTGAACATATGCCAAGGGACATAATAATATAAAGAAGAAAATTGCAATATAACAATTTTCAATATTAATTATAAAAATAAAGTAACTGCATAATTAAGTACCTGAGGTCTCAATAAAATAAAATAAAGTACCTGAGGTGCACCAACTGCCATAAAGTATAAGCCACCAACGGGCTGATTGTCCAAAGCCATTTTTTCAACTGGCCCAATCATATTCGAGATTGTCATGCTCGAGTTCTTGAGCGTGCCATGAATGTATCTAGCTACTCCCTGCAAACACACCACCTTATAAAACACTCTAAAGTTTTTTTTTCTTTTTCTTTTTTGAAAAGAATATTCTAAAGTTCTATGAGAGACCAACAGATTTTTAGTATATTAACGGGCTAGATTCGAATTTAGAAATTATGATCTCTTTCAACGTTAAAAAGATAGATATCAATTTACTAAGAGCCAATTGCAACTTCAACGGCTCTTGAAGAAAATCCTTAGCTTGATTGAATTAAAATTTTCGACATTTTGTGGTTTGGTGAGAGGCAATCTATAATTAGGTGATTTCTTCTCATGGCAAGATTCATTGACACTTAACCAACCCAACATTGACCAATTAGATGTTAGTTGGATTGACTTAGATCTTTTGTGTGCTCCCAAGTGGTCCTGGGTTCAAACTCTCGTGATACCTGTGTGTGTGAGTTTCCCCCCTCACCCTTCCTAACTTTAGCAAGAAAACAAAAAACCAACCCAACATTGGCAAGATTCATGTTAGACCATAGTTTTGTATATTACTATCTTTTGGTGAGTTTTAGTTGTAAACTTTCTATCAATATGTATGATCCAATTTTCAATATTTTTATTCAAAACTTTGCTTTAGTGACCCCGCTGCTCATTTAGCACATAGCCCCTAAAATTTCGAAGCCGCTCTGCTAAGAACTAGTTTGTTGATAAGTGCATTTAAAGTGTTTTGAATGGATTACACGAATTTGACTTATGAGGTCATCATGCCCAAATTATATTTCCTACAAAACATTCTATATCTTGTGAGAGTACTTACATTTTAGTATAAAATGAGATTTTAACAACATAATATATTAGATATTTGACACTAATATTTATAAAAGAAAGGAGGAATTGGTAAATTGCTACATTTTATAAAGTTTAAGTGGTTAATAATAAAAATTATGTTTATATCAATTTTCCTTGTTAATTACGTACCTCAGGACCTCTAAATTTCTTCAAAACGTCCAACAGCCAGCCAGTGAGGTAGCTAGCCGCAGAACTTCTCTTTTTCTTGATCATTTTTTGTGCTTCCCAAACAAAGTCGAGTGGGTTTGAAGTTTCAGTTGACTTGGGCACTGGCAAGTGTAAGAAGGCAAATTGGTTTCCCCATGACATCTTAGCATTATTTGGTTGGGTCATCTCTTTAATTGACGTATAACCGTTGATGTTTCTGGTTCTGAGCAGCACCAATGCCGTACAACGTTCATTGCTTGATTTTTGGGTAACCTCTTGCATGTATATTCTGGTGCCCAAGAAGATTATTCCAGCAATCACATCATTTATCGTCTGCAATTGTTCATGCCAATTTCATTCAAATAATATAATCATTATTAAAAAGAAGGGTTAATTTCGGATTGGTATCCTACCTTAAGGCATGCTTGTTCCTGCATTCTCAATTTTAACAATTACATACCCTTATTTTGTAAATTTTTTGCAACGTGATTCTGCCGTTAGATTGGTTGCTTGAAAATCTGTTAAGTGATGACATGACACATGTAGAGCCCGCATTATTTTCTTAAATTCAATAAAATATTTTTTTAAAAACACATTGAATAAAATATTAATAAACGATTAAAAAAAAATTCTTCACAATCAAACCCAAACTCCCCTTTTCTTCCTGAACAACCATTCTCAGCCACACCCACCATCACAACACAAAAAAATACATATAGGGTAGCGATGGTCGGCTTGGAGTGCCGCCACACCAACCCCCATGTAGGGTACGGAGAAGGGTGCAGGGTTCTTGGGGAATAGGGGAGAAGAAATTGTTGGGGGAGAGGGAGAGTGTAGATGTGAGAAAAAGAGAGAGAGTTTTATTTTTTATTTTAAACAAATTATCTAAATTTTTTTGGTTTTTAATATTTTATTCATATTTTAATCAATTTAAAATTATAAAAAAATGTGGGACCCATAGTACCAAGTAGGCAATTAACATAGAGATCTGGTGGAAACCCTAACGGTGGAACCGCATTGTAACAAATTTAAAAGATATGTGATTGTAAAAATTGAGAAAATAGGAATTAACATGTCTTAAGGGTGTGACCACAAGGTACTAAACTATAATTAACCCTAAAGAGAAACTAAGAAAAGAAAGGGCCTGTATAGGACTTGTTATAAACCCAGGCAAATGTTTGATGTTCTAAAAAAACCACATGGATTGGATTATGTCTAATCTTAGGCCCAAATAGTAGGATCATGAATGACATCGAAAGGGTGGGTGGAAATTTTCGACACAACCCGATACACGACTCAAAACCCATACCAAAAATTAACGAGTCCCACACGAATAAATTTTTAGCTCATTTTCGGGTCACCCATCATGATCCGTTTAATAAATAGGTGGGTTTTGGGTCTCATTGACAACTCGCTAAAATAACTATGTAACCCATTTAACAAAACGGGTCATGGTGAGTCAACTCGCCAACCAGCTAAAATACACATGTGACCCGCCAACCAACTAACCATTTTTTTTGTTTATTCTTTTTTTTTCTTTTTTTTTAATGTATCTTTTAGTTGCTACCACTTAGCATGTCAACTCAATACAGGATGCAAAATCCGCAATTAAATTAGCTGGTCAACTCAACACGACACAACACGTTTATTAATCGAGTTAGGTTTTGGTTGAACATTCTTGACACTTATATGAAACTGACAAGACATGAACTTGACACGATACGGCCTATTGCTAGCCCGTAAAATTAAGTTGGATGTGATTAATTATGTGTAATTTTTGCCCCGAAAAAGACTTATTTTATTTTAAAATTAATTATAATTGTGTAGGGAATTTTGAATTTATGCTAGGGCACAACCGGAAAGCTCAATCGGGTGTGGAAATAAATTTTTTGAATGCAAATAATAATCCAATTTTGATCAGAATATCAAATTTCATTAGAAAAATTCTAATAGGGCAACTCATGTCTACAAAAGGGCAACAAAGTACACCGCTCCAAACATCCAAAATAAAATGGACGAAAAGCCGCACAAACCCACATTACCAAAATTATACATGATCTTAAGTCAAGTTCACAAAATTACTCAAAATAACTGAAACCCTAATACAACACATAAGCCTAATGAGCGTTATGGTCACAACCTAAGGGGAGAGCTTCTTTTCTTTTCATAAGAATGAAAGTTTGAAACTTCTTTGATATATATCACGTAATTTATGAACTTTTTAGTTATTTGTATTGCGTATTTGTGTAATCCTTGTTTTTGGTAAATAATTTCATACTTCATAGCAGTTTTTTTGTAGTAGAATGTTCAATATAAACAGAAATTAATATAATAAATGAATAAAAATTGGTACATAATCTTACCACTCCAAGTTTGTTCTTGATCAGTTTGATTTCATCAATGGAGAACGTCAAGGTTGATAGTGTTATTGGCCGAAACTCAACTCCATCTTCCCCAGACCTAATCGGAGTACGATCATCTTCTACGAAATTGCTCTTCAAAATGCTCCAACTGAAATCCGATACAGTTTGGAAAACTGAAGAGAAAAACTGAGACACAGTTTTAGTCTTGCGAGTAGTTTTTGGTCCTGAGCTCTTCAGGGAAGGAAATGTTAGAGGAACAGAAGGGTTTTGAGCAGTTTGCAGACAAGAAAGAAGAGCACCCATTAGAGAGTAGCCATCACCTAGAGCATGGTGAAGCTTGAAAATCAGGGTACTAGCTGCATGGCTTGTTGGGTACTTGAGAATGTGAATTTCCCATAATGGCCTGTTTTGTGGGAGTTTTTCTGCTGCTATATTTGATATGTAGTCATCAAAATACTCATCATAGGATTCTGGTGACATTTTAGAAGGGAAAATGGGGACATGAACATGGTCTTCAAGCTTCACTTCAACCCTCTTCCATTGTTTCTTTTGATCTACATTGTCACTTACCTGTTTAATAATTTCAGATAATTGATATCAAATCTTTAGTCTTTCTTTTTTTCGCAGTAAGCTGGCGGTTTTCACACTCTCACGTTTTTTGATTGCTAGTATTCGAGTAAATCAAATGTTAACGAGTAAAAAGAAGAGAAGACTAGTGAAAATTGAACAAAATGGGAGCGTGAAAATCGCTTCCGTTTCCAATAAAATGACAAGAGAGAGGAAGAGATCTAGAGAGAGAGAGAGAGAAGACAAACCATGATAGAAGAGAAGCGAGGGTTGATGGGGAGGAAGACATCTTGAAGCAAAGAGAGAGCTTGGGAATCATCGATTGGAAGCTCAAATTCCAAAACAGCAAGAATTGCAACAGATAAGATAGAACTGTTCAAGTATTGGCCAGTGGGGCTCACTGGCTCTACTTCTCCTTCCTCCCTAAACTCCATTATGCTTCACTCTGCCTCCAATGAACTTTGATTTCTCCAGTTGCCTTTCACCAAACCAGAGAGTAGATATTTATAATCTGAGTATTTGCTGCTTCTAATTAATGTGTGCAAAAACTAAGCAGGAAAGTCGGCACTCATTTATTATTGAATAGAGCTCCTCATCACAACAATTTATACAAGAGCGATGGTAGACAGACCACATTATTTAATTACTAGTTTTAATATGAAATTTACATAAATATCGATTGTTTATGTTTTAGTAAAAGCATGGGAAATAAGAAATTAAATTAATTTCAATACATATGAAAAGAAAAAAAGAATAAATTAGAATAATTCCAATACACATGTGACCTCCTACAAAGAGAAGAATACACAGAAAATTCCCACAAACAAATATTCTTATGGGTAAGGGGGGCCCAAAGCAGATGGCGGAGCTGATCCGAAATGTGACAAAAACTATCGGAGTCCGTCGATTCACAATCACCACATCACACAATATGTGATGGGTAAATGTGAGAGAAAACGACGTGAATCCTAATAAAGGATAATTGCTACTTACACAACATGTGATGCATAAATGCGAGAGAGGCAAGTGCAATGCCAAAGTTTTTTTGTTTATTTTATTTTTGAATTCAGAACCTTATGAAGATTAAATTGCACAAGATCAAATAGTCATTGACTAAAATTGTATATTTTAACATTTATATACAAGCCTATTGCTATTGGCAACCTAACCTCCGTTTAGCGCAGTTTTAGTGATCCAACTTCAATGTGAAGGCCTTTTGTACTAAACAGAAGAACCGAATTTCCACAAGCCTATTGCTTTTGGCCACCTAACCTCCCTTTATTAAATGACGTAGGTGAATTAGGTAGGTCTCTGGAGAAGGGTTCACTATAAAAAAGATGACATTTGATCCCATATTGCACGGCAGTGCGGTGTAATTAGGTTGATGATCATCAATTGGACAGAGAGATTACACAGGGCAGCCGGAAAAGAACAAGCCATGAAATAATTATCTTTAAATTAGGAGAAAAATTTAGTTGCAAAGCTATTTCCGGTCAATAATGCTCTGTTATATGCAAGTGTTATTATGCATGCGTAACATAATTGACTGGGATAACAAAATAGTGACATTCCCATTTCATGGAAGTCTTTCTCCTAAATCAAAATCACATAATCTACTATATATTCAATTGGGTGTAAATTCCGCACAAAAAAGTACTTCCACTTGTTTATTCATAATACCAATCGATATAGTTATTTGTACTAAGAAATAATCAATTATTACTACATCCTTCACAAATGTTGAGTCAATAAACACATTCAATATTTTTTTCAAAATATTTTTATAAATATTTTCTGCTTAATTCTCGTGTTAATCATGTGCAGGTGTTGAGACTACGTGCCAGTTTGGCATTGCTTATTTGGGGTGATAAGTGATTTTTTTAAAAATTTGAGAAGCACAACCTGTTTGGTAAACTGTGAGAAAATCACTTATTATTAAAAATTGCTGTGAGAGAAAGCTATAAGGGAAAGCAGCTAATGAGGTGCTTTCATTTTCTGATTATGCAGAAATCAGTTTCGAAGAGGCACTGGGTTTAATAATTATGCGGCAATCATTTTCTGATTATGTGTAAAATCAATACCAACAACACTTTTAACAAAAATTTTACCAAACGTCAAATTGCTTTCTCTCACAGCTGATTTCTCTCACAGCAAATCTGATAGAAATTATTTTCACAGCACAGCAATGCCAAATTGGCCCTACATCTATTGGCAATTGGTTTTTTTAGAAGAGAAAACGATATTTCATTAATATAAACTCAATTCATGTTACAACCACTAAGGATAAGAAAGCACATGCATCACCCCAGGCCAACACTACGTTGCTGCAATTTGAATGATTCATCAACATCATCCTTATGACAACTTTCAATAGGCAAGGATACTGGGCTCTCTCCACTAAAGCAGTTAGTACCAGTAAAATTGAAGTCAATGTAACAAGCCGTATGTACTGTAAATATGTACATTTTTTTTATGTGTATTTATAATTTTTATTTCATATATATATATATATATATTTACAAGTCAGTAGTACATACTTACCGCAAAATCTACTATATTATACTCGGTTGCTCAATGACTCGTCAATAATTTATTCTTACTAAAAGGAAAAAAGAAAGAGAAATTCCACTATTTTTTTATATACTAAATGAAAATGGCGAAAACCCATTTCTGGAAGTCTCTGTTTTTTTTTCTTTTTTCTGGGAGGCAGGCAGAAGCATTGAGGTAGTTTGCACTATGGAAAATCTAGGTATTAGTAATAGACAAGTTGCACTAACCAACAGCGTGCCTCTCTCATGCTTTGGGAACGATATAACCTGGCCCAAATACATTTAAAAAAAAAAAAGATATTTAGTCATATACCCATTCTTAGCACTAAAACTATAAATAAACTCTACACCATTTAATTATTAAATTACTTTGATGCCTCATTGAGTCTTTTGGGCTTTTTTAAGTGGTTTTTGGGTTGGGTTTGTTTTAAGAAATCAATGGCAATTTTTGTAATTTGAAAGAAGTTAAAAGTCTTTTTGTTATGTTGTAAATGGGCTTTTCGGGGTTTTTCTATTTAAGTCCTTTTTTTTTTTTTTTTTTTTTTTTTTTTTTTTTTTTTTTTAATAATTTGGGCTCCTATATTGGGTGTTATAGTGAATCTCCCAAAGAAGGGTGAACTTGCTTCCACATTTGGTTCCTGGTGCTACTTTCTTGCCATAGGAGCTAGCCACAAAGCCCACCTTCTCCATGTCAATCAGATCTTCTATCTCCTTCAACACAAGCTTGCACACGCATTTCACATTCGCTTTCTTCACCACGACGCAGCATGCCGGTGATGGATCAACCTCTTGCACCAATTTTCTAACATATTCTGCGTATTTGGATGCCAAATCTGTTATGAAAAATCAATAAATAGCTTATGTTATAGGATCACTATATTAATACAAGATTATAATATGTAGACAGTAGCAAAATAAAAAATTATATAAATGTGTAGGTTGAAATTAAGTACAGAATATTGACTTTTATTGAAGATAGAGGCTTGCAGATTTGCAATGTCCTAAAGACAGAATTTTGACTTTCCTTATTGCTTGAAGTTCAATAGGCGAAAAGATAAGAACAATTTTATTTTATTTTTGGACTGGGTGTCTCTCTTTTATTTTTTAGAGACCCCAAGAGGCCCAAGACCCAAGATCCAAGTCTTGATTAATTAAATATTATTAATCAAGCAAGCCAACCATGTATAGCCTTCATTACGAAGCCCAACAGCCCACCAATCTTATTTAATTGGTGTTAAGGTTTCATGCTTATAAAGCATGTAAAACCTTTTGTTTCCTCCGATGTGGGACATTTGCTTTCAAACTTCTAACAATACACCACATTTGAAACGCAAATTTGTTTTAAAAAAATATATGCTTACTCAAAAAATTGGAGAGGAAATTAGATAAAACACACATCAAGATAAGTGTCTTTTGGACTTGAACTTTCCCTAGTGTAGACGTATCAGATCTACTTAATGAATTAGTGGAATTCATAACCTTGAAATGTTCATTGTTTTGTAGTAAACCGAGACATAAGCCACACATGCATTAAATCTATACACACTTAAGTTCATGGGGTTGTGTTCATTTTGGTCTTGAACAGAACCCAGTTTCATAGGAGCTTTAGAGAATGTAGCCATGTAATTCTCACAAATGTGACCTCACATTTACTCCTATATAGGTAATGTCAATTAAAAGTATTCTGCCATACTTCTTTTGAGTATCAAAAAATGTCATTAAATGTTTTGTACAAAACATACCCGAAAAACTTTTGCAGACAACACACTTTGGTCATAGGAATGAGTAAATAGCGAGTTCATACCTTGAGCCGTTCCCAACCAGTTTGCCTATTAAACCTAGACCATGGGGTCTCCAATAAGCTAGTTTGGGGTTTCATTAGGTTAGCTCATTGTGAAATTGACATTAAACCTATTCCCCTCGACGCATATTTAATTTGCTCGCTAGATAGGCCTTTTGTCAAAGGATCAGCCATGTTTTCCTTTGACTTCCAAAATCTAATGAGATTATTCCATCTTTGAGCAACTGTCTAGTAGTGCTATGTCTTCGCCTTATATGCCTTGTCATGCCATTATATATCTTATTTTTGGCTCTTGCAATAGCTGCCACGTTATCAAAATGAATAAATAGTGCAGTTATTGGTTTAGGCAATAACGGTATATCTTCCACAAAGTTTCGAAGCCATTCTGCTTCTTTAGCAGCCTTGTCCAAAGTTATGAATTCAGATTCCATAGTCGACTGTGCTGTACAAGTTTGCTTGGTTGATTTCCAAGCTACTACTGCCCCTCCACACACAAAAACATAATCACTAGTGGATTTCATTCACTTTCACCAGAAATCCAGTTTGCATCACTATATCCTTCTAAAACTGGTGGATAACTTGTGTAATGGAATCCATAATTTATTGTGCCTTTTATAAATTGTAGCACTCTAATCAAAGCTTTCTAATGACCATCAGACGGATAACTTGAATTTGACTTATGCTAATAGAAATCCAAAAAATAAAATAAAATAATTTTATTTAATTTTTTGACTACGTGTCTTTCTTTTATTTTTCCGACCCAAGGCTTGATTAATTAATCAAGCAAGCCAATCATGTATAGCCTTCACTACCAAGCTCACCAGCCCACCAATGGTGTTAAGGTCTCATGCTTATAAAGCTTGTAAAACCTTTTGTTTCCTATGATGTGGGACATTTTCTTTCAAACTTCCAAGAATATCTACAAACACTTGTGTCCTTGCAACTTTGTGCCATCACCTTGTTGCTGGACATCAACATTAACCCAAAAATAACCAACATTGCTAAGGCCAAAGATTGAAACCTAGAAGCAAAAGTTGCCATTTTTTTTCTTAGGTACTTCTTTAACTACAAAATACAAATTAATTTGTTGTTCTAGCAAATGCCTAATTATATCCCACAATGTTGGCCAATTTATATAGAACGTGTCTGGCGAAATTGAGAATGTTGGGTTTCAATTGGGTATTATTTATTTTCTGGTACTATATTCCAATTATTATAATGATTTGTGCTTTAACACACATGACATGAGCATATATAACGTGGTCGTTGTCTTCTGTGGCATGTGGACCTTGTATTGAGTGGTGTCTTTGGCGGGAGAAAGAACATGATAATATTTAGAATAACAAGTTTGTAAAGAAGATCCAATCTTTCATGGTTTTTTTTACTATTGGACATTGTCTTAAGTAGTGTATTTGGTTTGTGAATAATGTTGTACATTCCAAGTGGATGGTGACTCAACTCATCACTAGTTCGGGTTTGGCATATTAATTGGAACTTGGCTTTAATGTGTTTGGTTCGCCACATAATACTAGATTCTATGAGTGGCAAGGTCGAGTTTGGATTTCATTCATGTCGAAATCACTCATTCCACAATTTGAATCATCTAGTTTGCATACCCTGTTTGATACCCATTTTCACTAGATCCTAATGTATTCTTTTTCATTAAACTGTTTAAAGTATTAGGTTGCTTGTTGTTGTCGGATCAGCTGCGCAAAAATTGATTCAACGGCATCCTCAACTTGTGATACTCGCACGTGCATGAGCCGTTCGGTAGTATAACATGTGTAAGTGCGAGGTCGATCCCACGAGGATTGATGATATAGATTGATTCAATTTGATTCCGTGCACAAAACAGAAAATAAGAAAGAAAATAACATAAAACAAGAAAGAAATAAAAGAAACTAACTCAAGCAAATAAGTTGACAAGTTCAATTTAGATTCTTAGATTGATTCTGGCTAAAGTATATGATTAAACCATGGTGTTTGGTCCATACCTTGTATTCCTAACTGTCTAATTCGATCCATATTGTCGAACCTAAATGAAAAATTAGAAATCCATTAAGCATAGAAGAATTTTTTAAACAACCAAGTATGTATCTAATCCCTGTTGTCAAATGTCCACACATACTCTTTCTATTTGTAGTTCAATTTGAATTAAAACATATGGTGTCTACTCTTAATTCCAACCAAGATAGCTAACATACAAGTTTTAATGGTGATCAATCATTCAAACAATCATATTAACTTATAAGTATAATGAATAAGAACAAGAACTGTAATTGAAACTTGGAAACTAATAAAACTTGAAAACTTAAGAAAGAATTTACTTGACAATGAAAAATAAATTTCAACTAAGAATCAAAAGGGTTTTGTTTCAACAATTAAGAACTTTAAAGAAAATCTAAGAGAATTTTTAAGGAAGAGAAAGTGGGTGTGTTTGAGAACTTAGACAATTTGAGAAAGAGAAGGGAGAGGAGCTCTAGAGAGGTGTTTGAGAGCTCCACCTCATGGGGTGCCCCCCCCCCGGCGCGGGGTGTGTTTGTAAGCTTGGAGAAAATCACTATTTATAGGCCTAAGGGAAGTAAAAATCTGATTTGAGTATTGCCTCTACGTACAACACCCACTTCACCAACTTTACCTAACTTCCCCACCAAAAACAATTAGCTCATGTATATGTCATCCATGACAATGTACTGCAGTCTGCTTGTAGGCTCATGTTGGGCTTGTTTCTCCATTCAGAAACTAATGGAAAAATATGGATCTTGAAGCTCTTTGTTTTATCTTTCCAACCATATGTAGCCCAGCTTAAGGACAAATCAGAAGGGCCTTTATCATTTTTGGCACAGTAACGCAGATGCTGCCGAATTTCACCTGAAGTTGCCAAAACTTGCATAACTTCTTCTAGAAGACTCGGAATCATGAACCGTAAAATGTTCCAGATATTAGACTTCCACATCTTACCAATGTTGTATGGCTCATTAGTTGGTTCTTCTTCAGCACGTACTGCTCAATCTGTGAAGTTGACTGATCTATATATACAATTTTGAGCTAACTTGACTCCAAAATGCCTTAAAAGCTTAATACACTGAAACAAACACAAAAGAGATTAAAAGCACAAGTTTAACTAAAAAACATAACGAAATCATAAGTTATAAGGGTACAAAGTTATATACAATTCTGCACTAATCATTGCTTCTACATAAAAAGCATAAATTTACTATTCTTTTGAGGTAAATGCAAGTTCACTTAATGTTCGGGATAATAGCTATAATTATTTGGACTTATGTAACTTGTTTACGATATCCAACTTGATCCAGTTCAACCCAAACAAGTAAACCCGATTTGTCTCTCTTTTCCAAACAACGTTAATAAAACCCACTCAAGCTCAAGCATTTACTTTTCTAGTTAGAGACCAACATCTTAGGTAAATGTCTCATGTGTTCCTCGACTGGACTGTGAGCATTTCAATGTAAAAATAAATTTCATAATTTAATTATGTTGAATTCAATTTTCCAGATTGTATGGTTTAACTTGTAATTATTTTGTGTATTTATTATATATATATGAATTCTACATTTAAGAATTAATTATAATATATAATTGTTAATATCCATTTGATTGGGTTTTAATTTCGTATTATTGTTGTGGTCTTATAATTGCTTTCAATATCATTTCCACGACGTTGGCATTTAAAGATTTGAGTACAGTTTAACTAGGACATTACCCATAATTGATCTCATTTAAGAATTTTTGGAAAAGAGTAATAATGCCCTCTCGCTCTCCCTCCCATTTTTAAAATTTCTTCTAGGGACACGCCTTAGATTTTTTTCTAAATAAACCCTAAACTCTCTCTGAAGGAGAAACTGTGAGCTTGCACTGCAGCCGTTGCCCCCTCTCTGGGGGTGGGATGTAATACCCCCAAAAAAAAAAAGTGGACTTTCATATTTCAGTGAAAAAATAAATAAATATTATTATGGTGAAGAATAAATATGGGTATTTTATCAAGTGATTTTGGATCGATACTATTAGATTAAGCATGTTTAATTTCAAGTTTGACAAAAATGCCCTTACGTAACATTTTGTGAATTTTTTCAAAGGACGTTTAAGAAATAGAGGTGAGACCCTTATTTTTCTCTTCCAAAATCGGATTGTGATCTTCAATTAGAGGTGAGTTGTTCACCTATTAGTGATGAATCACCTAGGCTAGGCTAAGTGTAATGATTGTTTAATCTAAGATAATATTGTGGGTAGAAGGAGATGAAAGTAGGGTGAGGAGGAGAAGGAAGAATAGGAGGAAGAAATGAGAAATCTCTAAGGGTGAGTCAATTTTCGAATTTGTGATTTTTTATTTTTGTGTTTGTGTGATTCTAGTCCCTTAAAGAGTATTTTGAGTCACTTGAGTTATAAGGAAATTGAATTGGAAGAGTTTGCATTTTAATTTTCGGGTTGGGTGGATAGAGCAATTTTTTAAGTGTGGGTGTTTATGATTTTGGTTCCATTTGGAGTTTTTGATGAGTTCTAATTATATGTATGAAGTTTAGAAGAGTTTTAAAAGCCTCAGGAACAATCTGGGAGTGATAGATCGATTGAAAACGACTTAGAACCAAAACTGGGAAATTTCATTTTCTGGGAATTTACAGTTCGAGAGCCTCACTTTGACTCTCTTTTCCTCCCAATCTTTTGCGTATTTGAGGAAGTCATTTGATGGGTTTTAAACTAGACTTGTCAAGGAACAAAAGATAATTGGTTTTATTGAATTTTGATACATCAAACACACGTGCAAAGTTTGGACAAAAATATGTTTTTTGCAGAAAACCAGCCACGAGTCCAACTTTGGAGCTAGTTTTCTCATTCATTTTAGCTCCGTTTTGAGTGTGGTTTGTTGGGTTAGAAACTAGAGGGAATAAGCTTCAAAATCAATGCATGTTTGCCCACTTTCGTCAAATTTAGGTTGGTCAAAAGGTCTCACAAAATTTGAGTTTTAGTCTGGAAAAACGGGAAATTTGCATATTTTTTTGAGAAGATGATGAACAGTAACCGTAGCCAAGCCCACTCACATCTTCGACATATGGCGGCTGTTCTGACAACCTCTTACGCCATATTTTAGTCAATTCAACTCGATTTCTTGATCCGCGTCCGATAGTATATGTTTTGAGTCAATTTGAGAATGTGCAAAGTATCGGTTGTTATGCGGCCCACAGGAACCAAATGGTAACTTTTGGATAACGGTGTCATTGGCCATGTTTTGGTGTTAACATGGCATAGGACAATGTTTTAGATTATTTAGGACGAGATTTGGCCGCTTTGGACCCCGGGTTGGTCCTATTGGCATTTTCGTCATTTTCCCACAAAATCTTTGAAATGCATAAGGTTAAGGGTGAGGTTTACTGGTCTTAGGTGAAATAGAGTGAAGACTACTCAATAATAAGTTGGATTTGAATTTGTTCAAGAATTGGATCAAAAGTGTAGATTCAACAACTCCGAAAACTTCCGAAGGGTAAATTTGGTACTTTAGTTAGCTGGGCATGAGGTAGGGTTTCTTGATTTTCCGATGATTAGGCTATGCCACTTTTAATCTTGGTGCTTATATATAGTACTATAGATATGAATTTTATTGTTTCTTTACTCGGTGAATATTATTTGATGTTATGTGAATATTATTATTGATGTTTCTTTGTGGATATTATTTGACGTTGGGTGAATATTATTATTCATTTGATTAAATATGAAATATTATTGTTATTATCTGTATTATTATTCAGCAGAGATAAATGATGTTTGCGCTGCATTACATATGCATCATAAATATAGTGGTGTTTGGGGTGTGTGTGTCGTTTGAGGTATATCTAAGGGGTGAGAGAATGCCTTAGATATATCTGGAATATATTGAGGTGACAGGAGCAGGGTTTGAATATATTGAGGTGATGGGAGCAGGGCCTCTATTGAAAAGTGAAAGTTGAGAAATTCTTAAACAAAAGGAAAATTGGTTAAGGGATGGATGGGCGCTGGTTTATATTTTAGGGTATTCTGAGCCACAGTGGTAAAACGCATGATATGGGACATGCATGCTTGTTGCCCTAAGATATGAATTAGTGGGACTAGAAGGGAGTGAGTTCATGGAATCATCGCATATGCAAATTTATTTATTTGGTATGATTGAAAATTTTATATATCTTGTGCTGTTTGATGAAAAACGAAGTTTGAAGAAGCGGGTTTCAACTAAGCTGCTAGGCTTTTGTTGTTGGTTTGTGTAATTAATGTTTGTAAGTAGTCAACCGTTTGATAAAGATCCTAGTGTGTATTTAATTATGAGCTACTGTGACTCTGATTTTGTATTGTTAAGTAAATTTGTATTTTTTGTCGCTCTATTTCTCATCATATCATGGTTGTAGGATTTTATTTTTATGACTATGGTATGACTCACACCATGATTCGGGAATATTCCTTATTTTCGAATCGGGTTGTGACATGGGTGGCTTCCCCATCTCCATCTTTCTCTCATCTTCTCCCTTTCTCCTTTCTTAGTTTTCTTCCCCTCTCCTATTATTTCCCCAAATTCGTTTAGATTTTGGGTCATCTTGCCTAGATCTATCTGGATCTTATCTTTTTTTGTTTGTTTGTGTGTTTGCTATTGTAGGTCCTTGGTGACTTTTTTTGTTCTTGGATGTGTCTTGTTGTCGCTCGAGTGGTTGCAGTGTGGTATTATCAACCCAACTTTTTTCTTTGATTTTCATTGTGTTTTTGAAGCAAGTACTGCAATCCACCGTAGACGCCATGATTTTGTTGCAGCTTTTGGTCCGCTCACATGGATTTTGTTCTAGTTCAGTGTTTGAAGTTGGAAAAGTTATTATTGCCAGTTTGTGTGGGATCGAGTTTTACCTGTGTAAAATAAGAGGTTTAGCCATGTTGGTGCTACAAGTCTCTTTGGTTTGCTGGTGAGAATGCGGTGCAGTGTCCTTATTTCTGTATTTATTTTAAACTAATAATTCTTAGAAACTCAATAGGAGTTTGCTGATGTTTGTATTTAGTGTTCGACTTTTCAATGCGGATTTGTTGTTACTGTCATTGCGCTGTGGATCTGTATTGTAGGTCTGAGTATAGGTTCTTTTGTCTGCCGAATTGGAGGTTTTAGGTTTTTTTGGAATGCGTAATTCTTTCTAGATCAAAATTTAATTTTGTGTTTGGTTACTGGAGATGTTGTACTCATATTTGGCATTGCGGCTACTCTGTACTTTTTTTTTTCTTTCTGTGTTATCAATAAAATTACTATCACTTTTAATATAAATAAAAAATAAAAAATTTGAGTCAAAAAATTATTTGAGCCTATTTTGGTTGACCAATTTCTATTTTGCATTTGCTATATTGGTTTTGCCAACTACTGTTAGAATTTTATAGCTATTAATTTCTGAAAAATGGGCAGAACTTTTAATGTGTTTTATTACAATTGGTTTAATGCCTTTGAGAACCAACCGACTTTAAAAAGCCTTATTTTGGAGTATGAGAAAAACGTTAGAGCAACATTGGCACCTTTCTTCATTATTTTCTCCTTCACATTTTTGAGTTTGTGTTCCAATTGTGTGACTACCACAAAAAAAAAAAAAAAAAAAAAAAAGCCACAGTCATTATTATTTGGTGACTATTGCCATTTTTTTTGTTTTTTTGTTTTTGAGTGTTCGTTGTTGTATCCTGGAGGGTAGGACAGTATACAACCTTGCTACACTGATAAATTTTCTCCGATAAACGAAATCTACTCTTAAGGATAGTGACTACATGCCTCAACCTAAAACTATTATTCTACTCAAGTATCAATGGAGACCAACTTTATACATCCCAAAATATAAGTATCTTGCAGTAATTTCATTGGTTTTATTTAATCTACTCTATCAATAAAAATTACAAATTTCTAATAATTATTTCATATGATGTTTTGCAGGAAAAGGAGCATCTTTAACCAAATTTTCCAACAAAGAAGTCAATGAGGAATTTTACTTAGCTTACAACAGGCTCAAATATAAAAAGGGTAAACAAAACCCTAACCAAGAACTCTAGCTGCCACAGCCATTGGGGATCAAGATTCGTTCACCCTCATATTTTTATTTTTTAATTGTTGAAACAAGTGGCTTTTTCTTTGGTTTTCTACGATGCCTTTGCAGGAGGAATTGGGTTGGAGGCTTCGAGTATTACTCCAAAGGCATTTTGCATGGACGCCTTCAATTTCTGGGAATCTATGAAGCCTTTTTCAGCTCCGAAGGCAACCCTCAGCTTTCCCATATAACTAAGTGCAGTCACAGTAAGACACTGCATGTATGAAACACCATCTCATTATACATACATACATATATATATATATATATATATTATTAGCACTCCGAAAAGTTATTATACCTGAGGTCTCAATATTAATTATAAGAAATAAAGTAACTGCATAATTAAGTACGTGAGGGCTCAATAAAATAAAAAAAGGTACCTGAGGTGGACCAACCACCATGAAGTATAAGCCACCGACGGGCTGATTGTCCAAAGCCATTTTTTCAACTGGCCCAATCATATTCGAGATTGTCATGCTTGAGTTCTTGAGCGTGCCATGAATGTATCTAGCTGCTCCCTGCAAACACAACACCTTATAAAACACTCTAAAGTTTTTCTTTTTCAAAAATAATATTCTAAAGTTCTACGAAAGACTTACAAATTTTTAGTATATTAACGGGTTAGATTCGAATTTAGAAATTAGGATTTCTTCCAACGTTAAAAAGATAGATACCAATTTACTAAGAGCAAATGGCGGCTCTTGAAGAAAACCCCTAGATCATTCATTCTCATTAGGCGAAGACAAATTGAGATAAATAATGATGAATTTTGTAGTTTATATTTTGATAGCTTGATTGAATTAAAATTTTCGACTTTTTGTTGTTTTGTGAGAGACAATCTATAATTAAGTGACTTTTTCTCATGACAAGATTCATTGACACTAAATCAATCTAACATTGGCCAACAGTGTAGTTGGATTGGCCCTGACCTTTTGTGTACTCCCAAGTGGTTTTGGGTTCAAACCCCTGTGGTACCCTAAAATTTCAAAGCTGCCCTGTTAAGAACTAGTTTGTTGATAAGTACATTTAAAGTGTTTTGAATGGATTACACAAACTTGACTTATGAGGTCATTATGCCCAAATTATATTTCCTACAAAACATTCTATATCTTGTGAGAGTACGTACATTTTAGTATAAAATGAGATTTTAGCAACATAACATATTAGATATTTGGCACTAATACTTATAATAATAAAAAAGGAGAAGTTGGTAAATTCTTATACTTTATAAAGTTTAAGTGCTTATTAATAAAAATTATGTTTATGTCAATTTTCCTTGTTAATTACGTACCTCAGGGCCTCTAAATTTCTTCAAAATATCCAATAGCCAACTAGTGAGGTAGCTAGTCGCAGAACTTCTTTTTTTCTTGATCATTTTTTGTGCTTCCCAAACAAAGTCGAGTGGATTTGAAGTTTCAGTTGACTTGGGCACTGGCAAGTGTAAGAAGGCAAATTGGTTTCCCCATGACATATTAGCATTATTGTGTTCGATCATCTCTTTAGTTGACGTGTAACCCTCGATGTTTCTGGTTCTGAGAAGCACCAATGCCGTACAATGTTCATTGCTTGATTTTTGGGTAACCTCTTGCATGTATATTCTGGTGCCCAAGAAGATTATTCCAGCAATCACATCATTTATCGTCTGCAATTGTTCATGCCAATTTCATTCAAATAATATAATCACTATTAAAAGAAGGGTTAATTTCAGTTTGGTACCCTACCTTAAGGCATGTATGTCCCCGCATTCTCAATTTTAACAATTACATACCCTTATTTTGTAAATGTTTTGCAACGTGACTATGCCGTTAGATTGGCTGTTAGAAAATCTGTTAAGTGATGACATGGCACATGTAGGACCCACATTATCTTCTTAAATTGAATAAAATATTAATAAATGATTAAAAAACAAACAAAAACCTTTTCTTTTTTCTCTCTCGGAACCTCTTTCTCCCTTCTTCCGGATCAAACCCAAGGTCCCCTTCTCTTCCCTAACCACCATTCTCAGCCACATCCACCATCACAGCACACAAAAAAATTATATATATATAGGGCAGCGATGGTGGGCTTGGAGCGCCACCACACCACCACCCATGCGGGGTAGGGAGAAAGGTAGTGGGTTGTGGGGGAATGGGGGAGAGGGAGAGCGTAGAGGGGAGAAAAAGAGAGTTTAAAAAAAAATTATCTACATTTTTTTGGTTTTTAATTTTATTCATATTTTAATCAATTTAAAAATTTTTAAAAATGTGGGACCCATAGTGCCAAGTAGGCAGCTAACAGAGAGATCTGATGGAAACCATAACTGCGGAACCACATTGTAACAAATTTAAAAGATATGTGATTGTAAAAATTGAGAAAATAGAGATTAATATGTCTTAAGGGTGTAACCACAAGGTACTAAACTGTAATTAACCCTAAAAAGAAACTAAGAAAAGAAAGGGCTTGTATAGGACTTGTTATAAACCTAGGCAAATGTTTGATGTCCTAAAAAAAACCACATGGATTGGATTATGTCTAATCCTATTAGGCCCAAATAGTAGGATCATGAATGACATCGAAGGGGGTGGGTGGAAATTTTCGACAACACCCAATACATGACTCAACCCACACAATTAAATTTTCAACTCATTTTCGGGTCAACCTGTCATGACCCGTGTAATAAACAGGTGGGTTTTGGGTCAAACTGCCAACTTGCTAAAATACTTATGTAAGGGCCCGTCTGGTAACGTTTTCGGAGAAAGTTTTTTTAGAATATTTTCAGAGAATGAAAACAAGAAAACGAATTTGCATTTTCAGGAAATGAAAATGTGTATGGTAGTACAATTTGAAATAATAATATGTGAGTTCTTTTTATGAAAATGTTTCCCATGAGAATGAAAACAACTTTTTTCTGTTTTCTACAAGTACACATGAATTTGTTTTCATTTTATGAAAACATTCTCAGTGTTTTCTGTTTTGGGCTACCGAACGTGTTTTTGCCTCATTTTTATTTTCTGAAAATGAAAACAACCCCTTAAAACATTACCGAACGGGGCCTAACCAATTTAACAAAACGGGTCATGGCTGATCAACCCACCAACCAGCTAAAATACCCATGTGACCAGCTAACCCTTTTCTTTGTTTATTCTTTTTTTTCTCTTCTTTTTTTTTATTTTTAATATCTTTTAATTGCTACCATTTAGCGTATCAACTCAATACAGGACGCGAAATCTGCACAAAAAAATAGAGGATCAACTCAACACGACACTTTTATTAAATGAGTCGGGTTTGGGTTGAACATTCTTGACACATATATGATACTAACAAGACATGAATCTGACACGATACGACCTATTGCTAGCCCGTAAAGTTAAGTTGGATGTGATTAATTATGTGTAATTTTTGCCCCGAAAAAGACTTGTTTTATTTTAAAATTAATAATAATTGTGTCGGGAATTTTGAATTTATGCTGGGGCACAACTAGAAAGCTCAATTGGGTGTGGAAATAAATGTTTTGAATGCAAATAATAATCCAATTTTGATCAGAACAAATTTCATTAGAGAAATTCTGACAGGGCAACCCATGTCTACAAAAGGGCAACAAAGTACACCGCCCCAAACATCCAAAATAAAATGGGCGAAAAGCCGCACAAACCCACATTACCAAAATTAAGCATGATCTGAAGTCAAGTTCACAAAATTACCCAAAATAACTGAAATTCTAATATAACACATAAGCCTAATGAGCGCTATGGCCACAACCTAAGGGGAGAGCTTCTTTTATCTTTTCATAATAATGAAAGTTTTGAAACTTCTTTTGATATATATAATGTAAGTTATGAAACTTTTAGTTATTTGTATTGCGTATTTGTGTAATCCTTGTTTCTGGTAAATAATTTCATAATTCATAGCAGTTTTTTTGTCGTAGTATGTTTAATATAAACAGAAATCATTATAATAAATAAATAAAAATTGGCGCATAATCTTACCACTCCAAGTTTGTTCTTGATCAGTTTGATTTCATCAATGGAGAACGTCAATGTTGATAGTGTTATTGGCCGAAACTCAACTCCATCTTCCCCAGACCTAATCGGAGTTCGATCATCTTCTACAAAACTGCTCTTCAAAATGCTCCAACTGAAATCCGATACAGTTTGGATAACTGAAGAGAAAAACTGAGAGACAATTTTAGTCATGTGAGTAATTTTTGGTCCTGATGAGCTCTTCAGGGAAGGAAATGTTAGAGGAACAGAAGGGTTTTGAGCAGTTTGCAGACAAGAAAGAAGAGCACCCATTAGAGAGTAGCCATCACCTAGGGCATGGTGAAGCTTGAAAATCAGGGTACTAGCTGCATGGCTTGTTGGGTACTTGAGAATGTGAATTTCCCATAATGGCCTGTTTTGTGGGAGTTTTTCTGCTGCTATATTTGATATGTAGTCATCAAAATACTCATCATAGGATTCTGGTGACATTTTAGAAGGGAAAATGGGGACATGAACATGGTCTTCAAGCTTCACTTCAACCCTCTTCCATTGTTTCTTTTGATCTGGGTTGTCACGTACCTGTTCAATAATTTCAGATAATTAATACCAAATCTTTAGTTTTCAGTTTTAGTTCTTTTTTTCTTTTTCTTTTTGCAGTAAGGTGGTGGTTTTCACTCTCATTTTATCGGTCTGCTAGTATTTGAGCATGTCAAATGGTAACGAGAGTATAAAAACAAGAGGAGAAGTGAAAAATTAATGAACAAAATAAGAGTGCGAAAATCGTTTCGGTTTCCAATCAAATGACAAGAGGGAGAAAGGAAGAGATCTAGAGAGAGAGAGAGAGGACAAACCATGATAGAAGAGAAGCGAGGGTTGATAGGGAGGAAGACATCTTGAAGCAAAGAGAGAGCTTGGGAATCATTGATTGGAACCTCAAATTCCAAAACTGCAAGAATTGCAACAGATAAGATAGAACTGTTGAAGTATTGGCCAGTGGGGCTCACTGGCTCTCCTCCTTCCTCCCTAAACTCCATTATGCTTCACTCCACCTCCAATAACTTTGATTTCTCCAGTTACCTTTCACCAAAACAGGGAGTATATTATGTTGGCCCTCTTACGAATCCTTCTCTTTGTTTTTAGGTCCTTAAATGTTTTATTCCTGTCTCTGCAACCTAGTATCTATTAATAATCTAAGGAATATTTCCGTCTAATTAATGTGTGCCAAAAAAACTGGTTAGGAAAGTCGACACTTATTTATTATTGAATAGAGCTCCTCACAACAATTTCTACGGTAGACAGACCTAATTATTTTGTCTTTGTATTGCGTCTTTAAAAGAGTAGGGCTACCATAAGTAAGTCCCCTAACAGGACGGGAACTAAGGAATTGGAATTGAATCAAGGGCTTGTCCAATATAAGTTCTTACATTTTCTATTTCCTATATATACACCTATATACCTATCACTTTATAAATCTATGTTAAACCCAATTTCACACTTAAATGCCCCGTAGGATATAAGAGGTCATAATATTCCTATGTTTTTACATCGTTACAAAAGATCACTCAATCCAACTATTACATTCTCTTCAAAACAGTTTACCTCCATTTAAGCCCTGCTTCATGTTCATCATTGAAAACCACATATTCGCTAAGGTTAGATTCCCTCCAATGTCTCTACCATTCAAAATTACGGTCCACAGGTACATTCAATTTTTCAAATTAGTGACAAAGCGAAGACGACACTGACTGTGAACGATTCCAGTGTTGATGTCTTAAACTTCGAGTGGTATGCCTGCATAACACATGTAATTTATGTGTTATTGTTCTTTTCTTATCAACTTTTCATCTATCTATCCCAAATTATGCATTTTCATCTACCCCAAATCATATGTTCTTATCAGTACCATTCATTATCTAGATTGGTATAAATTTGTATAGCAATCAGTTTCAATATTTTTTTTTCTAGTTATGTTTTCGTTTTCACATTGCTAAATGTTGTTTTCTATCTTGCATAGTCGGTTGTTTTTCCAGCAAAAAGTCGGGTCTATTTTAAGTTGTGCACATCAAGTGCTTGACGAAATTCCAATATGAGTTATGAGCGCACAAATGAATTTTGATGTTGTTTTTCCATATATAGAGCAGATGTAAGTAGATAAGGTCCCAGTAGTTTCTACAAATGGGTACGGGTGACACTACTACGTTTCACCATTTGCGCGACGAAGAATAAGTCGTCGCGCAAACCATACAGGCGCGACGAAAGAAACTATTCGTCGCGCAATCCACTGAAAATTTGCGCCACCAAAATTTTTCGTCGCACAAAATGTATATGCACGACAAAACAATTTTTCGTCGCGCAAACAGAGTTAAAAAAAGCAGGGGGAATTTTTTTGGCGCGAAACATTTGCGCGACGAGAAATATCATCGCTAAAGGCAACATTGCGCGACGAATCAATGTTCCGTCGTGCAAAAAGGACAGTACCCAGTGGGTCCCCTTATTTAGCGCAACGGGAAGATGTTTCGTCGCGTAAGAGAACGAGAGATATTTTATTTTTGGCGCCAAAATGACCTGGTTGGGATATTTTTTTTTGCGCAACGTAAGTACTGTTCGTCGCGTAAAGTTCCACGTTTGCGCGACGAATATCTTCTTTTGTGCAACGGAATTTTGTTTTTGCGCGACAATATTGCGCGACAAAAGGTTGCGCGACGGAAAGTACCAGCGTCGCGCAAAAGTTAGATGTCGACAGGTGTTTGCGCAACGAAAAAAAGGGTTTGTGTGACGGATGATTTGGTTTTTTGCGACGGAAGTTTGCGCAACGAATAAATATGTTCGTCGCGCAAAGTCCTTCTTCTTCATATTAGAATTCTGCCATTGCAGAGGCAGAATGCAAAAACAAAGCATTCTGCCTCTGCCTCTCTCTCAACCTCTCTGCCGCTGTTGGGATTTCAATACATTGATTGGGTAAGTATTTTTCGTCATTAGTTTAAAAGTATTAATTTAAGTTCGTACTAAGGTTTTTTAATTTGTTTTCGTTAGGGATATTTGTAATTAGCGATTGGTGGAGAACGATTGAGAAGGTATTTTATTCGTTTTATATATTAATAATGTTAATTTGTTATGTTTAAAATGTTCTTGTGAAGTTATATTTATATTATGTTGTGTGTAACGTAGTACAATCTGTTGTGATGTACGAAGTTAATTGAAATTAACTTCGTGCTTTTCTTTTTATGTTTAGTAACACTTAGTTTCCCGTTCGAGATTAGTTGGATTTCGTGCATGGATGCGTAATGCATGACTGCGGTCCAATTAATTCTTGAATTGTCCCATTATTTGGACAGTTTGGTAATGCATAGTGTTGTCACGTAATCTATGGCTACAGGATTAGGTTTCGATTGTGGATATTTCGTTGTCATCTCGGTACGTTCTTCGGGTGGTATGTAGGTATTTATACCTATGGCCACCTTAAGAACTGTAGCGAGATGCTGGCGAAATTCATCCACGTTGAAATCTAATCTCATGTAGTCGTAGGTTACGTGGCAGGAGTATGCATTCCCAAATGGGATAGGACCCTTACCGGAGGCATAAGGTGACATTATAACTTCGTATGAAGTTGTTGTGATTGTTGTGTTGTGATTCTGGTTTCAGGAATTATGGACAGAAGGTGGATACAGAACCCGAACAGATGCGCAGACGAATACTTGGATGGAATTGACGATTTTATTGAGTTTGCACGTAGACACAACCCGGGTGCAACTAGAATCCGTTGTCCTTGTAGGAGGTGCAACAACACGTTATGGGAGACAATTGAAAATGTTGGATTTCATTTAGTAAGGAATGGAATGATTGAGACATATAGCATTTGGAACCTTCACGGGGAACAATTAGAGCATGCTTCGTCTTCAAATGCCACAAGAGTGGACAATGTTCAACCTATTGTGGATGCTAATGATCAAGTCATGGATATTATACAGGATGTTTTTCCATTTGCATCGACCAACATGAATCAAGAAGAGCAAGATGATGTGCCTACACCAATAGACAGTGCGGAGTTTGAACAATATGAGAAATTGTTAAAAAATGCCAACCAAGAGTTATACCCGGGGTGCGAGAGCTTTTCCGTTCTCACGGCCATTGTGGAGCTAATGCACGGAAAAATAAAGTATCGTATGTCGAACCTGTGTTTCGATTACTTTTTGGGGGTTTTCAAGAGAATGCTTCCGACGGACAATTGTTTGCCGAAAGACCATAAACAGGCGCAGAAGGTGTTGAATGGTCTTGGATTGGGTTATGAAAAAATCCATGCTTGCAAAAACAATTGCATGTTATTCTACAAAGAGCATGAATCGTTGGATACATGTCCTATATGCAATGAGTCGAGGTTCAAGATGACATCTCAGAATAGGACGACTAAGATCCCACAAAAAGTCATGCGTTATTTGCCCCTGAAACCTAGGTTGCAGCGATTGTATATGTCGACGCATACTGCCACAGACATGAGATGGCATAAGGAAAAACGGGTAGACGATGATGTGATGCGGCATCCTGCAGATGGGGAGGCATGGAAAGAGTTCGATCGAACGTTCCCCGAGTTTGCTGCTGATCCCCGAAATGTTAGATTGGGACTTGCCACTGACGGATTCAATCCGTATGGGGTTCTAAACCAACACCACAGCACTTGGCCGATTTTCGTATTCCCATATAATTTGCCGCCTTGGAAATGCATGAAAAAAGAATACAGGATGATGACTGTTTTGATAACTGAGGATCCTGGGAGGTCAATCGATGTTTACTTAAGGCCGCTGGTTGATGAGCTGAAGGATTTATGGACAAACGGTGTTCGCACGTACGATAAATCAACTGGGAAGATGTTCACTTTGCGGGCAGCAATTATGTGGACTGTGAATGATTTCCCAGCATATGCAATGGTTTCTGGGTGGAGCACAAAAGGTTATATGGCATGTCCTGTATGTAAGGAAGATGTAACTTCTGGTTGGCATGCTGGAAAAGTTTGTTACCTTGGTCATCGGAGATGGTTGCCATGGGACCATGAGTGGAGGGAAAAAGATAAAGAGTTCGACGGGAACACAGAGCGTCGCCTTAGACCCAGAGAATGGTCCGGTGATGAGATATTGGACCAGCTTAACCGGTTGGATTTTGCTCCCTTCGGGAAAACAGTTAGTCGTATCAGACCTTCTACACATATGAACTGGACGCACAAGCCTATGTTTTTTGAGCTCCCATATTGGTCGAAACTAAAATTGAGGCACAATCTAGATGTGATGCATGTTGAGAAAAATGTATTCGACACATTGGTGGGCACGATTCTAGATATCGAGGGGAAGACAAAGGACACGATCAAAGCTCGTCTTGATTTGGAAAGAATGGGCATACGAAGGGGTTTATGGATGAATAGGGACAATGATAAAGCTAGAAGGGATCTTGCATTCTTTTCTATGAAACCGAATGACAAGAAAGAGTTTCTAAAGTTTGTATCGTCAGTAAAGTTTTCCGATGGGTATGCTTCTAATATCGCACGTTGTGTGAATGTTGACGGGGGTAAATTTACTGGACTTAAAAGCCATGACTGCCATGTGTTTATGCAACGCCTACTTCCTGTTGGTATTCGACACCTATTGCCGAAAGATGTAGTGAAGCCAATCATTTTGTTGTCCAGATTTTTTTCCCAACTGACGGCAAAAACTTTGCGAAAAACGGACATGTTTCAGTTGCGCCATGACATTGTCCAAGTCCTATGCAAGTTTGAGATGATATTTCCTCCAGCTTTCTTCACAAGTATGATGCACGTGATGGTTCACTTGCCAGAAGAGGCATTACTTGCTGGTCCTGTCAACTATCGCTGGATGTATCCAATAGAAAGGTATATAATCCTTATCGTTTGTGTATGCATCATTATCACATGCTTGCTAATTTCAATCATATCGTTTTATTTTGGCAGGCTTCTCGGAGAGCTGAAAAAAGTGTACGCAACAGGGCGAAGCCCGAAGGATCAATCGTAGAGGCTTGGGTTCAATATGAGTCGCTTACTTTCTGCGGAATGTATTTAAAAGATGTGGAGACGGTTTTCAATCGTCCTTAGCGCAATCATGATGGAGGTATGAGAAATGAAAAACTTTCTGTTTTTGCCCAAAGCGCACGACCCTTCGGAGATCCTGGACGCGGAGAGTCGTTTTCTAGAAATGACATGGAGGTAGCGCATTGGTTCGTACTGAACAATTGTGATGAGATCATGGGATACTTATATGAGCATGAAGAGATGATGAAGCAAGAACATCCATCACATTTGGTTGCCCAGAAACACCGTGAATTGTTTCCACAATGGTTTTTGGATTCTGTAAGTTATCAGTGTTTGTTATTTGAGAAATATAAATTATTTTTTTTAATTTTGTCAGACTAACATATGAATGGTTTTGTATAATATAAGGTGAATAAGTTGAAATCATCGAATTCCCCAACTTACAGTGATGAGTTATATAACTTGGCGTTCGGCCCGATTCGCGCTGAATTGTTCTCGGGTTGTAATGTCAACGGCGTCAAATTTTTGGCCGAAGCACGAGATGACAAGTTGTGTACACAAAACAGCGGTGTCCATGTCCCAGGTGGAGGAGAAAGTACGGACATTGATTTCTATGGCAAACTCACAACTGTCGTGCAATTGCTTTACAAAGATCGATACCAAGTGATCATGTTTAAGTGTCGATGGTTTGACACCAACCCAAATAGGCCGGGAAGTGTTAAAATCGATCATGGCTTACTATCTGTGAACATGAACAGAACTTGGTATGATGACAACCCTTATATTTTGGCAAACATGGCAACACAAATTGTGTATCTAGATGACCCTAAAGCCGGAAGCGGTTGGAACGTTGTTAAAAAGATGGATCACAGGAACGTGTATGCTATACCAGAACTAGACCCAACTGACAACGACGTCAACAATGTGGCTGACCAACGTTTAGAATCTTCAATGGAAAATGATGCGGAAACACTTCGAGATACTAATGTTATACAAGAGCCATTTCAAATACAAGGAGTGTCTTCAATCGAAATACCGATTCAGTCAATTACAATTGACCTCGGTGATCTTCCGCGATATGATGTTGCAGTTGGCCCGAGCAACGACGATGATGTAGTTATAGAGGAGGCGGAGGAGGAGGAGGAGGAAGAGGATTGGGAGACCGAAAGTGATGATAGCAACGATAACGAAAGTTATTATAGTTCAGATGATGAATGATTAATTTTTTTTGTAATTTTATTATGTTAGTGGACATATTTTGTGTAATGCAAATGTTTTCATATATGTACTTGTTATATCTAAACATTATATATGTGCAGAAATGAAACATTATTAAAATAAATGTAGTTATAAACCATTGGTAAATAAATATATCCAAGTAATTTGTATCATAAAGTTTAAATTTATTTTGACAAAAAACTTTTAAAAAATGAAAACCATATAACCGAAAAAATGAATACAAAGAACATAAGATTATCAACAATCCTTCCTTTCTCATACAATTAATTATATGTAATGATGAATAATTTAGATTAATAATATGTGAATGAAAATAACCTTGGCGACGAAGGCATAATTGTCGCGCAAATTTTGCGCGACGGACAATGTACACGTCGCGCATACTCTATTATTTGCGCGACAAATAATTTCGTCGCGCAAGTGCCTTTTGCGCGACGAAAAACAGACCTCGTCGCGCAAACATATACACATATATATTTCTGATATATACACACGTATATAGTTGAAATTGACGATCGAAGTAGTTCACTGTATTCACATAGGGTTAAACAGTATAGCTGTAAAAAATCATCAAAATCAGAGTCAAAATAACCGTTAAATCATGACTTTTCGTTTATAACCGTCGAAACGTTTTGTCCCGTTACTTGATCTCTGAATGTTTTTTTTTCTCATTTTCGACGTATACGATCTCGAAGTATAAACAAACATATTTGACGGCTAGATTACTGAAACTAGTTTCCTAGAATGCGTATTCCATAAAAACACAATATTCATAAAAATGAATAATTTCTTTATACATTCATTCAATCTAACATAAGATTATGTGATGTCCTGTACTGTAAATATCTGAAATTGAAGATCGAATTACATCTCTGTATTCATATAGGGTCAAGAACCGCAGCTGTAAAAAAATTTCAAGATCGGAGTTAAAATCACCGTTGAATCGGGACAATTTGTTTAGAACCGTCGAAAAGTTTTGTCCCGTTACTCATTCTCTGAATGTTCATTCATTATGATTTTTGACGTATACGATCTTGAACTAAGAAAAAAGAAGATTGCCGGTTGGATCATTGAAACTAGTTCAGGAGTTCGGGTTTAGGGCTTAGGGTACAGGTTTTAGGGTTTATGGTACAAGGGTATGGTTTTGCGCGACGAAATCAACTCTTACTCGTCGCGCAAAACATCAGCGACGAACATAAGTACCTTCGTCGCGCAAAACCCTGAACAAAATTCGCTGCCCTTCTCCGCTCCAACAGATAGTGAAATTTTTTTTGGCAAAAGCCAGATTGCGCGACGAACATAAGTCCCTTCGTCGCGCAAAATCATTAAAAAAATTCGCTGCCCTTCTCCGCTCCAACACTTGGTTAAATTTTTCTTGGCAAAAGCCAGATTGCGCGACGAACATAAGTCCCTTCGTCGCGCAAAATCATTCAAAAAATTCGCTGCCCTTCTCCGCTCCAACACTTGGTTAAATTTTTCTTGGCAAAAGCCAGATTGCGCGACGAACATAAGTCCCTTCGTCGCGCAAAATCATTCAAAAAAATCGCTGCCCTTCTCCGCTCCAACACTTGGTGAAATTTTTTTTTGCAAAAGCCAGATTGCGCGACGAACATAAGTCCCTTCGTCGCGCAAAATCATTAAAAAAATTCGCTGCCCTTCTCCGCTCCAACACTTGGTTAAATTTTTTTGGCAAAAGCCAGATTGCGCGACGAACATAAGTCTCTTCGTCGCGCAAAATTAACAATTGCAGCCCTTCTCTGTCCAACACTTGGTGAAATTTTGTTTGGCAAAAGCTACATTGCGCGACGAACTTTCGTATATTCGTCGCTCAATCTCATTGCATTTATCTTCCCCGCGCAAAATCAAATCCTAAAATTTGGGCGGCTAGACAAATTTGCACGACGACACTAGTTCTTTCGTCGCGCAAAGTATATCTTTTCACAACTTTGCGCGATGAAATCATGTTTTTAAGTTGCGCAAAGGTCATATTTTTATAATATTGCGCGACGAAAAGTTTATTTTTGCGTTGCGCAAAAGTTATTTTAATGAATTTTGCGCGACGGATTTATATATTCGTCGCGCAAAGTCCAATAAGTTTTCTGAAAATCGCGATCTTCTCCTTCTTCCCCAATTTCTCAAACGGAACCCTAAACCTCCCTTTCTCTCCGCCGTGACCTCAGCCCCTACTCTGCCCCAATTCAGACCCTGCCGCCACCACCGTCGAACCCAGGAGCTTCTCTGCCGTCGCCGTCCATCCTGCCGCCGTGATTTCATCCGTTTAGGCCGAATCTTCGCCGCCGTTGTTCTCTCTCCTCCGGGCACCAAATCCGGCAATTGAGGTATGCTTTCTGGGCTATTTTTCATGCTCTAGCTGATGGTTGTGTAGGATTTGATTGATTGTGTGCATAGGGTAGTGAATTTGAAACCCTAGGTTTCGGCCGGTTTTGAAATTGAAATTCCGGCCACTTCCGTCCGTTTTTCGGGGTAGGTCCGAGAACAAAAGTGCCTCCAATTGATGTTTTCAACCTAGGGTAGGAACCTTGGCCCTTAATTTTTAGGATTTCCCGGTGATTGTTATCGCTTAGGGCACCCACGCGCTGCCGGCGCGTGTGGTGGCGCGTGGGGTACTGTGGCATAGGGCATTTTGTCCCAGTGCAAACATTTCGTTGTTACGAGCGCGTAGGTGTGCTCGGATTGGAATTTGGTTATCGTTTGAGTCTCGAACGGTTCGAACCTATTGTGCGATTTTAGGGTTTGATATGTTCGGACCGTTGGATCGAGCTGAAACTCACGTATGTGGTACCATGTATTTATAGGATCGTTTAGGATTCGACGGATCGTGGATCGGAGTCCCGGATACTCCGAAATCGCAAACCCTAGGTCAAACTATGATTTTAATTAGTTAGTTCAATTTTTTAATGACATTGTATGTGCTACATTGGATTAATGAAATTGTGCAGATGTCAGACTTGATTAGACGTCGTAGGGCAGTGACGGCTACACCGAGTTCGGAGCCCCCGGCTCAGCCGGTATCAGCTGCCACTGCTCCAGCACTGATGGAGCAGGACCACGTGCTAGCTGGTCCTGGGGATCCCAGGCGGCTGCATCATCATCTTCTTCGGTGGTGCAGCCTCTTAGCACTAGGCGGCGACACCGGCCCGCTACCACCACCGACACCACATCGACTGACTGTATTGGTGCCTCGGGGGCACCTCCAGGTAATACCCTTCCACTTTCATTTTTTTGTTTTTAACATTTTTTTAATTGGGAATTTTATGGTTCAATTTGATTGTATATGTAACAATATTGTCATATCCCTTTGCAGCCAAGAGGAACACCCGAGGGCCGTGTCGGCAGCTGAAGACGGCGAAGGTCACCCGGGTGACCAACAGTCGTATCAGCATCGGATATGACGAGCGCCATCGGGCTGCACCGACGGCGGACTTGCATAGCTCCTTGGCCCACGACATTGGCCACGTCGTTCGGACCCATTGCCCGATGCAATGGAAGTCTTGGAAGGTCATGCCTGACGAGATCAAGATGCAAGTTCGCGGCCAGTTGTCGGTATGTTTCCTATCTTTTAATTATTTTTCTTTCAAACTTTATATATTTCTATTACTTAATGTATGTAATCAATTTATTGCAGACGAACTACGACTTAGAGGACATCAACGAGGAGACCTTGGCGTACGTCAACAGACTCTTCGGTGAGAGGTACAAGCAGTGGAAGAGCGACTTGCACCACCATTTTCAAGCGTTTGATGATCCGCAAGTCGCTCTTCAGGAGGGTTGCCCGAAGGAGCTTGAGGGGCGGGAGGATAGTTGGGCGTGGCTCTGCGCTCATTTTCAGGCGCCCAATTATGTGGTATTTTTTTATATATTATTATTTGTTTAATGTTTATTTTATTTTTTATATCTCATTATTATTTAATTTATTTATAGTTCAATTATTACGTTTTATTTTTTGTATAACAGAATAAAGCCCAAGTGAATAAGGGCAATAGGAAGAAGAAGACTCTTCTTCACCATTCCGGCTCCAGGCCCTTCTCATATAGGATGGATGCACAGCGTCGGGTAAGAATAATATAATTTATATTTAATTTTTAATACGTCATTATTATTAATTTCTTTTGTTCATACTAATATTTTCCTTCTCTTGTTCAATTAAGGGGGGGTCGAAATTCCCAAAGATCGACGTCTTTGGTGACGTTTATGTTTGACCTGGGAATGAGTTGGCCGAGTCCCTTCATGTAAGTATTATGTATTTTTAATTCTTATGTTACACTTTCAATTTATATGCATTTTTGAATTTATATTTTATGTAATGTTAAACAGACGACGATGGTGGAGAGGAGCCAGTTGGTTCTTTAAGAGTCCGCCTCCCAACTTCCTCCCGAGACTCCGATCGAGTCTGTGGATCCTCCGCATAATGCTGGATTTCAGATTTTGACGCAGACGTTGGATCAGACTCTCGGGAGGAGGCCGGGAACGTATTGTAGGGGGATGGGGAATGCCCGACAGAGGGAACCTCGACCGCGGTCATCGTCGCAGGCAAACAGTCAGGTGACTGTTTTGACATCGCGGGTTGCCGAGCTTGAGGGTCAGATGTCGGTGATTCTGCAGTCCCTCGCGCGGTCCGGCATTCCAATCCCGAATTTTGGTGCGTCGACCTCCGAGCCCGTCCACCCCGAGCATCCCCAGCACACCACGGCCCCTGCAGACGCCCATACCTCCGAGCCGCATGTGGCAGATGACCAAGTAGATTTTGGAACATTATTTGATTAGTTTTTTATTTTTATAATTACTTTTACAATTTGTATACATTTCTTTTATTTTATATAATAGATGTTTTCTTTACGATTAATCTTTTTATTGTAATTTCATTTTAATTATAAAAAAAAACCAAATTTATTTTTTTACAAAATTAAAAATCAAATAATAATATATTTTTTTAATAATATATATTGCTTTTGCGCGACGAAAGTAAATCGTCGCGCAAAAACATTTAAATAACAAATCGACAAATATATTTTAATCATGCGCGACGAATAATTTCGTTGCGCAAAATGTGTATGCGCGACGAATACGATTTCGTCGCGCAAAGTTCATGTAGCTCGCGCGACGGAAGAGTCCGTCGCGCAGTTTTTTTTGCGACGACCACTATTTCGTCGCGCAAATATTTGTGCGACGGACATTGAGGTCATCCCGAAATGTTTTTTTAAACGAAGTTGTTATACGTAGCGCAAACAGCGCGACGAATGACATTTATTCGTCGCGCAAATCCTTTCTTCACGAACTTTGCGCGACGGACTGTGCGCGACGAAACTTCTGTCGCACATAATTATGTGCGACTAAAATCATTTTTGCGCGACGAAGACCCCTTCGTTGCGCAAAGACTAAAATGTAGTAGTGTGAGTACATGACGGGGTCATGCTTGTGGGGTAGGTAGCTTCAATTATGTGATGTTGGGTATCATTCTTTTATATGTGTTACTACTAAAGGCGTTACTTGATGCTTTTTTCTTTTTTTCCATGCGTAGTCATTTGATGCTTAGCACCAATTTAGGAGTATGGCTAATCAAATGCTGAAGCTAGTCAGGCATATTTCAAACCAATTGTATTTTCATGCCTGAACAAAAAATTACGCCTAATATGTTGTTTTTGATGTAAATGCTTCAGACTAATGATAAAACGCTTCATACCAGTAATTTACCTACAACCCTTTTTTTAGTATATTCTTGGATTATAGTTATGTCCAATTCACGTTTTTTTTTGCGAATCTGGCTTTCTATGCTGTTGGGTATCATTGTTAGGGCAGGTAAATTACGTCATTTGATTCTGTGCTGCCTACAATTATCTTTTGGTAGATCCTTGGATAGTTATGTCAAATTCACTAGGTAAATTACTCATGAGTATGTTAAAATTACTCATGAGTATGTTATTCACATTGTAAATAATGTAAACCTCCAAACTATATTTATTTCCCATTTGAGAGTGAGAAACATGTTTTCAGTTCGTCAAATTTGTTGGAAATCCATCGCTACAGGAGTGAAAAGATGTAAATGGTGTTTGATTGGCAGCAATAATTCTTCTCTATCTGCTGTTGTGATTGACAATATCAATCAGCTTTATGGATGGCTTAATTGGTGGCAGCCACCTTCTTGTTCGTTGCATTGATTAAATATTCGTAAGGTATGCTTGTCGGCAACCGTGGAAATTGTCACGGCTTTTATTGACATTATTTAATGCATTAAGGTCGAATTGGCATGTGAAGGAATATTTGGTTGTCTGGTGCTTTCTCGTGAGGACATCTATGACAAACCTTTTATCAAAGAAAGAAGAATCGATCAGTCAATCCAACATTATCGTTATGGTTTGGGTGAAATCTTAATTTCCAGATTTTAATAGGAAAATTAATTTTTCTAGATTCTATATTTCACTAGGATTTCTAGATTTTTCAGATTTCATTAAGTTTTTTAGATTTCAAGTTTTAGCAGGATTTGATTTAAGTTTCCTATTTTATTTAGATTGGTTCCTTGGTGTGAAGCCAAGGCGTCTTTTACCATCTATTTTTTGTTTTTTCATTGTTTTCACTTTCACTAAATTACCCAAATACTCAATTCACCCATATCCTACATCAAATTTGGCATCAAAACCTAGTTTTCGTTTTCCTTGGGTTCAAAATTTTAGAGTTGTTTCTTCTTCACGTTGTGTGTCAAGTGATGGCTCTAACTAAACCTGGAAAGACAGACGAGCCAGAGAGGGACATTGAACGTCTTGTTCAAATGATGGAAAACCTATCAAAGCAAATGGCAAATTCAAACACTAGATCCGAAAACTGACTCTGTAACGCCCCCGACCTAAATTAATTGTTTATTCAATTTATTTAATTGTGAAATTACAATTTTGCCCTTGGGGTAGGGTCACGTTAATTACTTTTCGATCCGTATATTTTTTGGATTTGAGTGACAGTGTAGAGCTTATCGATACGAGTTCATAGACATGTAGTGAGCCCAAATCGGAGTTTTAACGAAGAAATTGTGGTTAACGAAAGCGCAGTGGCACAATCGTAATTTTTTCAAAGTTGGAATTTTAAAAACTTGATCTGTTTTCGCTTCCCCACGCATTTCTCTCTATCATTTCCCTCTCCTCCCCCGACCGGCCACCGTTTCCGACGAAACAACGTCCAAAATCATCATCTCTCTCTTCTACCCAGCCCACGCCTTTTCTACAATAAAAAAACCTAGTGTTTGGCAACTGTGTCAACTGGCAGAAACAATAGAAACTGCCATCAACGTCGGTGACTTTTCCGGCCACCTCAGGTCACGCCACCGCTTGGATCAAGTAGCTCTCTCCTTCCCCATGCTTTCGCCTAGGTTGCGCGACATCGTTAGGGGCTACCGCTGCCGTTTCAAGGTCGGGAAGTTCCTGTCAAACCCATACAGTTCCGCCTTTGATCCGACTAACTCCGGCCACTTTTTGGTCCAAGAACCAAAAATGCTCCCCTTGTTAGTCTGAATGTATAGGTATTGTTGGGTGATTTGAGAAATTTTCGTTGTCGAAAATTTCTCAAGCCACCCACGCACTGCCGAGGGTTGTGGAGCCGCATGGGCCATGGGGTGGTGGCCGATTGTGTTCTGTTTTGATCCCCATGTAGTCCCGATCGTGACAGTATGCTCGAATTTGAATTTGGTTATCGTATGACAGTCGAGTGGATTTATGCCTATTAGGTGACAGTATGCTCCAATTCCAAGTATGATGTTCTTTATACCTCTAGGATCGTGTAGGAACTCACGGATCGAGAAACGGAGTCCCGGATACTCCGATTCAATGATTCTAAAGTTAGGTAAACTATTGATCGTCTGATTGTGCGATTGAGAGCAATCCGACTGCTCGATCAAGACCAAACTTGCAGAACGTGTTTAGCGGACTTTGTTGAACCCGTAAGAACTTTCATATAGGAAATCGGAGGTTATGGCCCCGCGGGCCCGATTGACCAAATTTGGAAGGTTTGACTACTCGATTGATCGGGAGTCTTCCGAGATTATTCCACTTTTAAAAAAATGTAGTTGGACCTTAGAAACTCCGCGTCAATCGTACACACACTTTGAGTCCCAGGAAAGTTAAGAGTTTGTTTTAAAGTGCTCGTTCAAGGCGTCTTATGAACTTGGTCATCATGTTCTTCAAAATAGGTACTCAAGCCCCATGAGCTCAACAAGCAGGACCCTCTTAGGATCAAGCTGCATGGGATTATCTGTGAGTGGACTATGGAGTTTATATATTGTTTTAATTATGAAATTAGCTGTTATTTTTTATATTTGAAGTTTATGATTATTTCGGGTATGGTTTATATGCTTTTGAGAAGTTATTTACATTATGAGTTTCATATTTGTACCATGATATGTACCCTCCCCTGGTTACTTTACCCGAACGTGGCGCTGGATTTTTCGGATTGTGGGATCATTTGGTTGTTAGTACTTTATCACACATGGTGTTGGATTTTCAGGCGTGTGATAAAGATCTAGACACCTTTAGTCGGGTGTGCCGTAAGCCCTGAAGGGTGGTCTGTCCGCGTAAAACATGGTTTGATTTGGCTGCACATGGCGTTGGATTTCCTACGTGTGTTTTGTTGAGTGGTAGTCCCTCGGTTGGACAACTTATCTCTAGACGCAGGGTAGAAAGTTGAAACCTTGCGGGCTAGTCAAATGATCCTTGTGTTGGATTGTTCTCCCTTGGTACTTGTGATGGTGTGAGGTTGTCGTATATAGGTATTATATTTGTACTTATGAACTTTGGGGTATATATTTGTACATATATTAGATTTATATATATATATGTATACGCTTAATTACTTTAAAAGCTTTCTTTACATATTACGTCTTGTAAGCCTATATCTAGGGAAGGGGTTTGGTTAGAGTCAATAGAATTGAACTTGGGTAGTATTATACTAAATCGGTATTATGGGAGTACCTCAGTTCTAAATTGATTACGTATGAATGGTTTCAATTGCATGTTTTTAGCATCGTTTTCCAAATGGTGGGGTTAGTATGTTGTTTTCAATTATGATAAAACTTTATTTTTGTCCACTCACAATTCTTTGGTTTGCGCCCTCCAGGCAATAGCTTGATCTGAGCAGAGCAACCAAGCCAAGATTCGTATTTCTGTTGCCTGAACTTCTGTAGGGCAATTTCTAATTGTTTTTATTTCTGTTGAACATTTGTTTTTGGTTGTAAACTGAAATTCCTTAGAATTGCTCTGTTATTGCCCATGTAGGGTTCGATGTAAGGCCGGAGGCCTATATTGTAAACTGTGTGCCTTTGTATTGTGTGTGTTGCTGGTTGAGAATTTTATTATTACAGTGTTTTGACAGGTTGAAATTTTGGGAAAAGTTTGTTTTTCAGGGGAGACTCTGCTGAAATTTCAGTAGAAAGTCTCGACCTCTTTTCCTTTGTTTTTGGAGAAGAGGATGTTGTTAGTAAGTGGGCCCAGCATCGATTTGATGTCGGAAAAGCCACAGGGTTTGTCATGGATTCCGAGGAATTCGGGGCGGGTCCTGTCAGACTCAGACTCATGGAACGTCGCCTTGCAGACTTAGAAGCAGCTAATCAACATGACGAAGCAGTGTGAATGGAGAAGAGAGGAATCATGATTGACAACATCATGATAGAAGGAATGATCAAGACGGTGAGAGACATCATGATAGAAGGAATGATCGAGACTCGGAGAGACACAATTTTCATTATTGCGATGAGCAAGACCTTGATGAAAGGGTGATGAGATTAGTGAAAGTTGACGCTTCTTATTTTGATGGTGAGATAAATCCTAAAAAACTCATCGACTTGTTAGCTTACATGGATCGCTATTTTGAGTGGCATGACATGTCTGAAGCTTGAAAGGTGAGATTTGCTAAGATAAAATTGGTGGTCAAGCTGGATTGTTTTGGACCAATGTTGAAGAACAGCTAGAGACTACTCTGTAGGTGTCTGGCAAGAGTATATCTCTTGTACCTGTGTTGACTATGCATGTGTCCAGCCAGTGGTTTGCATGTACCTGTAGTAAGGTTATTCTGTAGGTGTTTGGCCAGTGAATTGCCTATACCTGCTTATGTGGGTGTCCGGCTAGGATTTTCCCCTGCCACCTGCCCGATTGTCTACACATGTAGTTAACCAGTTCAGGGTTTAGGGTTGGCCTCAACGTCTTGCCTAAACCCATTCCCCGGTTGCCCTTAATGTCTTGCCTGTACTCGTATCACAAATATGAGTGTCCGGCCAGTGATGTTCCCCAGGATTTTCCCCTGCCACCCTGCTGATATACTACACAGAGTTGGCTAGTTTTCCCCATAGGTATACTTGGTTTGAGAGTTTTTGTATGAATTAGTTTGAGACTAGATTTCTGATGAATTGTATTTTGTGCTTGCTTGATTTATTGAATTCAAAGAATGGTTTGAAACTTGATTTTTGTTGAATTATATTTTTGAGTTAGATATTTTGGATTTAAATGTTGTTTGAAATACCAGATTGTTTTACCTACATGTGTATTTATTATATTTTGTTCATGTATGTAAATTTGCTTGTGTTTTAGAAAGTTTTCAAAGGTTTGAGAAAATAGAGGGGTTAGTATGTTCTGTATAATTAGTTTCAAGAAAAACTTTCTTTTTGTCCACTCAGACTTTTACTGTTTTGCACCCCTAGGAAGTAGATATCTCAGAGTTCGGACAACCACGTAAGCTTCTCTGGCGTCGATGAAGTCCTCGCAGTTCTACCCATGGTCTAAAATATCGATAATATCGGAAATATCGGTAGTCCAAAAACATGGAAATTTTGATGGAAATATCGGGTTATTATCGATATCAATAAAAAATGAATAAAAACCACGAAAATTGTAAGAAAAACTTGAAATTTTTTATTGAAACTTTGGATAATGTTTATTTAGTCAATTATCTATTAGTTTATAAAATAAAATAAAAATTAGAAGGAAATGCAGTACATAATGGATTGAACTAATTTAAGTTAATTATACAGCGAGCTGATAAACACTGTGAGTGTAGAAAATATGTAGTAATTAATGAAAAAAAGATTAAACACACCATAATCATTTATATATAATGATTTACTACAATATTTTACACTTTATACATTATATTGTAAGATACATAAGTGACTTAGTATCACATAAAGTTCCTATGAGGTTCAAATTTTTCATTCTCTTCATCATCTCTATGTGTATAGTAAGTGTATTGTGAAGAGTATTCATCAAATGATAAATCCCCAAAATAGTTTTGCATGTAATTGTTAACATGCCATCCATATAAATATAAATATTTTAGCATATTATCACTAAAACATAAGTGATATATGGTGGTTAAGGTGTTGGAGCAATAAAATGAGAGGGGTTCAATCCCCTTTGTGTTTTTTTTTTTCCTTTTTTTTTTCTTTCTTCTTTTTTTTTTTTTTTTTTTTTTCATCAATATTTTCGATATTTTAGCGATATTACACCAATATTTTGACAAAATATTGCTTAAGTGTAACCGAAATTATCGACATCGATATTTTCCTATATTATCGTCGATATTGTCGACATTTATACGATATGTACATTGATATGTTTCGAAATATCCGTTATTCAAAAAAACCGAAATATCGATATTTCATACTATGGTTCTACCTAGTAGGAAACTTCATTTTCCCTTTTCGTTGTTTTTTTGGAAACTAATTTTGTAAATTTAACTCCAGTAGTTTCTATGATATTTCCCACTTAGGACTGAATTTGAGGCCGAAGGCCATGTGAAATTTGTGTGCGCGTTATCTTGTGTATGCCGTCAGTTGGGATTATTAGATTGTTGTTATTTGCATGTGTTAATTTGGGAAAAGTCCATTTTACAAGAGAGACTGCCGAAATTTCGGTAGTCTCTACTCATTTTTCTCAAAGTTTGGGTGAGAGGTGTAAAGTTAGTTGTGGATCCGGCATCGTTCATGTGCAATAATATGCAACAAGATACGACACGAGTTCCAAGAGAGAATTAGAGTCAAGTCCTGTCATGATATCCATTAAAATCCCACTTAATTATTTCTTCACATTTCCATCTCGTTTCGTAAGAAAACTAAATAAATAAAGAAGAAGCCTTCCGAATATCTAAGACTAAAAAGCTGCAAAAAGATTTAATATACAAATTAATTAAGCAGCAAATGAGCAGTTTAATTCGTGTTGACCTTCAAGAATTTTCCCAAGGAGTCCTTGTTACCTTGATCATGAATAGTCTGCGCTGATGAGAGCTGATCACCAGACTTTCTTGGGTTTTGAAGATCAAAAATTATGTCTTCAGTGGCATCCCAAGATGAAGGATTTTCATGGACATCAGATTGTCCTGTACAATAAAGTCATAACACTGTCGTATTGCTCATGTTTTGTTTATAAATTGTTTTTCAAATAAATTAAAAAATAAAAAACTGGAAAAAGTAGATTGTCCTGAAAAGGCCGCTGCTCTATTGGCCATGAAAACCGTCCGATAAATCTGCACACATCAATAATTTTGATGCATATTAGAATGGATAATAGAGCATTGGCATTACAATAATAATTTGACCAGTTTTTTCTTGGGGTTTACACCCCCCTCCCCCAGTTCATTAAAAAAAAAATTAGAGTGAGAGAGGAGAGATTACAAAAAATTTACAATTTTTTTGGTTTCTAGGCATGTCTGAAATACAGTGCAAGTACATACAGAAAAATTTAGGGAGATTCACTATTATACTCAATATGTGGGTCTAAATTATAAATGAAAAAACTACATGAAATGAATTTTAGGAACACACCCAAAACTCATTTACAACATAACTGGCTTCGAACTTCCTATAAATTACAACTCTGTCATCGATTTTTTAAAACAAGATTAACCCCAAAATACTCAAGAGGGCATCAAAGTAATTTAATAATCAAAATTAAATTCAATAGGGTCATCTATCATTTTTTGAGTTTGTTTATAAAAATTAAATGATAAAGGATTTATCTATATCACTCGTGCTAAGAATTAGTCTATAACTAAATAGCTCAAATATTTTATATGAATGATGTGTAATATTCAAGGTCTAAAATATCGGTGATATCGGAAATATCGGTAGTCCAAAAACACGGTAATTTCGATGGAAATATCGGGATATTATCAATATTGATAAAAATTGAATAAAAACCACGAAAATTGTAAATAAAACTTGTAAATTTTTATTGAAACTTTGGAAGATGCGTATTTAGTTAATTATCTATTAGTTTATCACAAAAAATTTGGAAGGAAATGCATTGTATTATGGATTTAACTAATTTAAGTTGATTATATAGCAAGCTAACAAACACCGTGAATATAGAAAATATGTAGTAATTAATGAAAAAAGTTGAAACTTGAAAAGCAACTCGCAAATATTATATATACTAAATTTCATAGTTTATAATCACAAAATTATGAGCATCGTGGTGGTGAAGTGGCTGCAAATTAGAACTGGGAATTTCCAATTATGTGCTTCTCTAACCAACCATAAACCATCTGAAACTTTAGGAAACCCTCGTCTCAATCTTCAACTAATCTGGTTTTTACCCAAATTAAAAAATTTAAACTACAAGTTGCCTAAAAAGTACACCCATAAAATATATAAAAATACAAAATAATAGTTCTTAAACTGATACACACCGACGCACAATGCCACCATACATAGCCTCTCACTCTCTCTCACATAAACACAAACACACTGTTCACCCTCTCTCTCTCTTTGCTTTCTGTCTCTCTGCTACAAGCCGACGACAAACTCCGCGCTGGCAAAGATTCCCTTCTCCCCTCCTTTGTCCTCCTTTTTTCCTTTTCCTTTTGCTCTTATCTTCCTCCGCACAAACCCTAAGCTCTGAAATTTTCCCGAGAAACAAACAGGCAAACCCAACAACTATCAGAGAATCCCAATCCCACCGTCATGTTTCAGCTGATCTCGCTTAACCCAACACATCTCTTTCCCCATACACTCTTAAAGTTGTCTTCTTTTTCGAGCCTGATGGGCTGCACAAGCTCCAAGCTTGACGATCTTCCTGCCGTGGCTTCATGCCGAGAGCGCTGCGGCTTTCTCAACGAGGCGATTCACCCGTGCTATGCTCAAGTCGCGATATTATGACCATTTAAAGCTGAGAATCGAACGAAATTATCTTACCCGAAATATCGGCGAAATTATCAAGGAAAATATCGATAAATTGACGATATATACCTGAAATTGTGCTAAAATTTCGCTCCCCCAAAAAAATGATAATTTCGCCGAAATATCGGCGAAATTATCGAATTTTTGTACTATACTAATATTCTAGGGAGAATTTCAGTAAGACCCCAGAAATTGCAAATTTCGTACACTGCATCTTTACTTGAGCTTTCTTTAGTACGTAATATTAGTGTCTCAACTTCAACAGCCACATTAAGATGAAAAGGAAAGATGGGAGCTAGAAGAAAAGCCAAACATGCAAGATAGCTATAATCCATATAGTCAAAGGTACAAGAAGAACACACATTTAATTAAAGACATGGTGTCAGATCTCACCTGTAAATGAGATCTGACAAGTTCCAAGGTGAGATCTTTGACATCCATAAGCCCAAGAACTGACTCTGGTGTAGCCCCTAACGTATAAACCCACAACATTATTAATTTAACAGAAAAAGAAAAGGATTTAACAGGAGAAAAAAATTATTTTTCTTTTTGTTTTTGTTTTTACCTTAAGTTGTTGAAGACAACGTATAAACAAAGAATACATTAATTTAATTTGACCAAAAAAAAACACAAAGGATAATTAAAGAAGAAAGCAGGGACTAGTACTCACTTTCATGGCCACCCAAAAGGTAAACAGCATGAACAAAGCGAGCATGTAGAGTGGTAGTCCAGCACATCTGAGGGGCTCTCCACCTGGATCGAAGAAGACCCCGTTGAGCCTGAAATAGCGGGCTTGAACTTGAAATGCTAGTAATTGTAGAGGGAGAGGTAGAGGAATTACTATCCAAAGGCTTTCTCATAATGTTGTTATCAGTGGTGTTGACGTTCCTTCGGTTATTACTTAGTTTTGAACCACCTAAACAGAGAAGAAATATGGCAGGCAAAAGGGATGCTTTGAAAGGATTATCAGCATGCCGAAGGCAGTAAACATACTGAACTATACAGCAAATGCACTGTGAGATGCCAGCAACTAGTCCATAAATGTCAGGAAGAGTACCAAAAAGCTTATTACGAGGAGGTGGATGATAAAACCGCCGGAGCATTCCCCATCCCCACTATGCACTATTTGGTATGCTGTTAGCTCCCAGATGGAAATTATCACAGCTGCTGCCAACAGCATTCCAAATAGTGCATAGTGGGCTTGGGGAGGAACCTGATCACAAGCAGCTGACAACATCTCTAGGCCAAGGTTAGTGGCTAAAAATATCCACTCTGCTGATTCTGAAGTAGCCTATAGACGAAAAGAAACTAGCTAATTAAAAATTCAATTACAAATTAAAGATACCAATCAAGAAATATATGCAACAACAAAAACTGTTAGGCTAGCTTGGCTGGCTAGCTACGGATATGGTTATGATCAAGTTTTGAGTGACCACTACCTTTATGGGCTCGTCATCCCTGAAACTCAAGGAGGGCCGGTAAAGATTACTACTAGGTGTTAAAGATGGCTCAGTAGAAGATTGATCTCCATGACGAGTATTTGCAAACCGGGAAACCAGTTGTTGCTCTCTCAATTTCCACAGCTAATAAGCAAATGCTTTCCTTTGAGACATAAATACCTCTGTTTGGTTACTGAGAAAACGGAGCAATTTACAAAGAAAAAGAAAGGAACTTTCCAAGACGGATCCTCTGCTTTCTTTCTTTAATTATCTGATTTCCATCCTGCCCAAACTGAAAACAATGAGAAGAAGATGCTATAGTGTTATGGGATTAGTGGAGAAGAGGTTTTAGTAAAGGCAATAATGGAATAAAGAGAAAAGGAGAGCTTCTTGGAAAATCGCAGTGTGGTGGACAAGCTCTTCCCAGGTGGCCCACACGGTTTATCTTTCACTTTCAGGTGCCTAGCTAATGATATCATCTTCTTTATCTGTCACTGCCATTTTCAAAACAAAACAAAAAGATCTCTGTGAGCCATCAAGGAAGTTTCCTAAAATTGAACATAAAGTTTACAAGATGCATGGTTTGGTTGCACCCGAGAAATTTTTGAAATTTGAACACACAAAAGCAAGTTTCCTAGGTAAGGGAGAAAAAAGCCTTCACCCATCAAGGAAAGCTTGAGCACATTGCAAACAATGCTGCTATAAATTGGTAAATTAAATAAAATCCCAACGCTAAATTCACATAAGAATAAATTCATTACTAGAATTAAGGTATGGCCAAGGTAAACACTCTAAACCATTCAGTATGAGTAAGAAGAGCCAATGGCGGCTCTTGAAGAAAATCCCTAGACCATTCATTCTCATTTTAGGCAAAGACAAATTGAGGTAAATAATGATGAATTTTGCAGTTTATATTTTGATAGCTTGATTGAATTAAATTTTTGGACTTTTTTGGTTTTGTGCGAGGCAATCTATAATTAAGTGACTTCTTCTCATGACAAGATTCATTGACACTAAACCAACCCAACATCGACTAATGGGGTGTTAGTTAGATTGGCCCAGACCTTTTGTGTCCTCCCAAGTGGTCCTAGGTTCAAACCCCCGTGGTACCCGTGTGTGTGAGTTCTCCCTCCCCCTTTCTAACTCCAGTAATTGCTCTGATATTGTCCACTTAGGACTGAATTTGAGGCCGGAAGCCACGTGAAATTTGTGTGCGCGTTATCTTGTGCATGCTGCTAGTTGGGATTATTAGATTGTCGTTATTTGTAGGTGTAAATTTGGGAAAAGTCCATTTTACGAGGGAGACTGCCGAAATTTCAATAGAAATCTCGACCCATTTTTCTTAAAGTTTGGGTAAGAGGTGTAAAGCTAGTAGTGGGTCCGGCATCGTTCAGGTGCCAGAATATGTAACAAAATTCGACACGAGTTCCAAGAGAGAATTCGAGTCGGGTCCTGTCATGATATCCATTAAAATCCCCCTTAATTATTTCTTAAAATTTCCATCTTGTCTCCTTCCAAAACTAAATAAATGAATAAATAAAGAAGAAGAAGTCTTCCGAATGTATTATCTAAGACTAAAAAGCTGCGAAAAGATTTAGGGTTCGTTTGGTAACGTTTTCAAGAAAACGAGAAAACGAATTTGCATTTTCAAGAAAATATTTCAGAGAATATTTTCATAAAATGAAAACAAGCATTTTCAAGATTCGACAACGAATCTGGTAAGTTAATTTGAAACAATTTTAGAAAACAAAAACAGTGAAAATGTGTTTGGTTGTACAATTTGAGGATAAGAGAAATAAAGAATGTTGCATCATGTAATCAATATTAAAAAGGCATTTTTATTAATTTCTCATCTAGAATATATATATATATATATATACACACACATAATTTTAAAAAATAAAATAAAATTCTAATGTAAAAGAAATAAAATTAAAATTAAAATTAAAAAATCTTATGTATTCTTATAATCTATATTTTAAATAAATATAAAATTAAATCATATGTAATGGTTTAACTAAATAGAGTGCAACGAAAAAGGATGGGAGTCGATTGGGTTCGAGTGGCTGGTGGCTGGACTGTAGTGGTGGTTATGGTCGAGTGATTGGGTTTAATGGTGGTGGTTGTGCTGGCAGTGGTGGTAGTGCTCTGTCTTTGGAGATGTTGAATCCATATTGTGTGAAAATGATGAGAACATCATTTTGACGTTTTCATAATTATAAATAAAACTTTGAATCTGTTTTTAGAAAACATTTCCTGCGTTTTCACTTCCTCACCACCGAAAGCAAATTACAAGCATTTTCTGAGAATGAAAATGGAAAACAGCCTCCGAAAATGCCACCGAACGGGCCCTTAATATGCAAATTAATTAAGCAGCAGATGAGCAGTTTAATTTGTGTTTACCTTGAAGAATTTTCCAAGGGAGTCCTTGTTATCTTGAACATGAACAGTCTGCGCTGATGAGAGCTGATCACCGGACTTTCTTTGGTTCTGAAGATAAAAAATTATGTCTTCAGTGGCATCCCCAGAAGAAGGATTTTCATGGACATCATATTGTCCTGTACAATAAAGTCATAACGTTGTGTCGTATTGCACATGTTTCATTTATAAATTGTTTTTCAAATAAATTACAAAATAAAAAACTGGAAAAAGTAGATTGTCCTGAAAAGGCCGCTGCTCTATTGGCGGTGAAAACCGTCCGATAAATCTGCACACATTAATAATTTTGACAGCCATAAGCTCAAGAACTGACTCTGGTGTAGCCCCTAATGTATAAACCCACAACATTATTAATTTAACAGAAAAAGAAAAGGATTTAACAGGAGAAAAAATCATAACAAGTCCTCTTCTTTTTCATTTTCTTTTTTTTTACCTGTAAGTTGTTGAAGACAACGTATAAACAAAGGATAATTAAAGAAGAAAGCAGGGACTAGTTCTCACTTTCATGGCCACCCAAAAGGTAAACAGCATGAACAAAGCGAGCGTGTAGAGTGGTAGTCCAGCGCATCCGAGGGGCTCTCCACCTGGATCGAAGAAGACCCCGTTGAGCCTGAAATAGCGGGCTTGAATGTGAAGTGCTAGTAATTGTAGAGGTAGAGGTAGAGGAATTACTATCCAAAGGCTTTCTCAAGATGTTGTTATCAGTGGTATTGGCGTTCCTTCGGTTATTACTTAGTTTTGAACCACCTAAACAGAGAAGAAATATGGCAGGCAAAAGGGATGCTTTGAAAGGATTACCAGCATGCCGAAGGCAGTAAACATACTGAAATATACAGCAAATGCACTCTGAGATGCCAGCAACTAGTCCATAAATGTCAGGAAGAGTACCAAAAAAACCCCACTATGCACTATTTGGTATGCTGTTAGCTCCCAGATGGAAATGAGCACAGCTGCAATAGCCAACAGAATACCAAATAGTGCACAGTGGGGTTTTCTTGGGGAGGAACCTAATCACAAGCAGCTGACAACATCTCTAGGCCAAGGTTAGTGGCTAAAAACATCCACTCTGCTGATTCTGAAGTAGCCTATAAAAGAAAAGAAACTAGCTAATTAAAAATTCAATTAAAAATTAAAGATACCAATCAAGAAATATATGCAACAACAAAAAACTGTTAGGCTAGCTATGGATATGGTTATGATCAAGTTTTGAGTGACCACTACCTTTATGGGCTCGTCGTAGACATTATAGTTGTACGACCTCGTCCCTGAAACTCAAGGAGGGCCTGTAAAGATTACTACTGACCGGATCTACAGTGGGGTCACTGGGGTCGAACGACCCCATGAAAGCCATGGAAATAGGGTTGGAGGTCCACCTGAGCTGAGCCTGTTGAACGACCACACGGGAATGACCTCCAACTGCTCACTGGTTTGCCTGAGAGGAAGAAGAAGCAGCTCTGCGCACCTGAGGAAGAAGAAGAAGAGCACGCTTCTTGTGTTCCTTCACTCTCACTTTCATTTCAAACTCTGTCAAGAAAAAGATAGAGAAGAAAGAGGTAGAACCATGAAGAAGAGGAACGTTGAGAGAGAGAAGTCTTTTTTTTTCAAGATGGAGGCGGCTGAAATGAGAGAAGAATGATAGGATTTAGTGGAAGAGAGGTAGGGTTATTTATTCGGGCTGCGAAGTTGGGCTTTAGACTTAGGGGTAAAGTTGGGTTTATGGATTTGAAGATCAATTGGGCTATTAAAACATTGGATTTAAAATATAAGAAATTAAACAAATTAATCTATCAATATATTTTATTACAAAAATTAAATAAATACTATATTATATCAAAACAGATCGGATTATTATCGGATCAGATATAGCCACATTCAGATTTGTTCCTCTAATAAATTCGGAACATAATAGGATTATCGGATAAAATCACGAAATCCATCTACTCCAAACCCCATTTCTATTTCTCCTCAACCTTAAACCCCTCAATCTCCCCCCAAAACCCTTAACCCCCCATCTCTTCCATTGCGGTCACCGTCAAAACCAGCCACCACATTCACTAACTTTTATACTATGACCCTATGAGGTAAAATTTCTGGATCCGTCACTAGTAGGTGTTAAAGATGGCTCAAAAGAAGATTGATCTCCATGACAAGTATTTGCAAACCAGTAAACCAGTTGTTGCTCTCTCAATTTTCAGAGCTAATAAGCAAGTGCTTTTCTTTGAGACATAAATACCTCTGTTTGGTTACTGAGAAAACGGAGGAATTTACATAGAAAAAGAAAGGAACTTTCCAAGACGGATCCTCTGCTTTCTTTCTTTAATTATCTGATTTCCATCCCGCCCAAAGTGAAAACAATGACAAGAAGATGCTATAATACTGTTATGGGATTATTGGAGGAGAAGAGGTTTTAGTAAAGGCAATAATGGAATAAAGAGAAAAGGAGAGCTTCTTGGAAAATCGCAGTGTGGTGGAAAAGCTCTTCCTCTTCCCAGGTGGCCCACACGGTTTATCTTTCGCTTTCAAGTGCCTAGCTAATGATATCATCTTCTTTATCTATCACTGCCATTTTCAAAACAAAACAAAAAGATCTCTGTGAGCCATCAAGGAAGTTTCCTAAAATTGAACATAAAGTTTACCGACTGCTTTTTGTCCTCCAATGACAACAAGACAAGTTAATTGTCTTTTAAATGAAAGCTTCACAATATCTGCAGTAGAAAAAAAAAAATATTTGCTGTTTGCGCATCAACGGAAAAAGCCTGCGAGGGTGAGCCCACCACGTGAAAAGAATCAGCCATGCTGAAGAAGCAAAACAAAATGAAGAGTAAGTGTGGCGGTGTGCCCACCGCTTGCGAATTCAAAAGGAAGAGGACTTCTTCCTCTTTGACTTGCGGCAGAGTAAGGAAAAAAGAAGTCTTGGACTTCACGGACTTGCATGTCCAAAGTGAATCCAAGATTATGAAAAAAAGATGGGTTCTTACCCACCAAACAACAAAAAAAAAAAAAAAAAAAAAAAAAAAAAAAAAGAAAGAAAGATGGGTTGCAACTCTACATGCAGCAAAGCAAGGAACTTGAATTATGTCCGAATTCCATTACATGAAGCGTATGACAAAAAAATGCGTTGCTGTGGGGAACCATGATGTGAAAGCCAAAGAGGCTTAGTTTTTGTTCCACGCCACTTGCAAGTCATTACCCCAATTTAAAATTAATTGGGACCAATAAGACTGGTTAGAAGCCGCGGCACAATCCACGACCCCATGGTCTACAGCTCCCCTGTACAACGGGATCATTCTATTGCAGGACTCAAGTTTAATGGAATTGCCTTTAAAAATTCAATTGACGAACAATTGGTAGAAAGTCTTAAATTCACAAGTTATGGATTAATGAGCTCAAATAAAAAAAGTCCCATTAATTCTCAATGAAGACTCAAGTTGTACAAAACTACGCCAAAACCCCAAGTGGTACAAAATCACATGAAAGACCCGAGTGGTACAAAACCACGCAAATTAAACAATTTTCTTGGAACTACGTCGGTTTGATTCCTTCAAGAGTACGTAGGCAGTCTAACATCCCAATAGACTCAACCGCAACCAAATTTAAATTCATGGTTTGTCTTAATCAAATTTTGCCAATACACTTTCCCAAGTGCAATTGTCAATTTTTAGAAAAATTAATGGGATAATCAAAATTACTCATTGTTTTTCTTGGACATTGACAATAAGAAAAGCGGTACAAAACCATCCAATTTTTCATGGGTCATCTACCCATGCAAATTTCAATGAAATTATATCCAAATCTCTCAAACACAAATTCTCAATTAGTGGGCCACACTTACCTATTAATTTCCAATTTTTCCTTTGGGTTATTTATCTGTGAAAATTTTAAAATCTCCAAAATTGTCTCAAAGACACAAATTCTTAATTAGTGGGCCACACTTACCCGCTAATTTCCAAATCATAAATCCGAACTACGTTGGTTTGATCCCTTTGAAAGGTTACATAGGCAATCTAGAGATTCAATTTAGATGCAACCGTCCAAAACACAATTCCATATCGAATCCCTAGCTTTTTTTAAACTAAATTCATTCAAACACTTCTCAATACAATTCAAATCAAACTTCCCTCGCAATGAGTCATTTATTCATTGCGATTCTTTGAACTACGAGTGGCTTGATTCTTGCAGGAGATACGTAGGCACCCTGAGGTTCGACTTAAGGGTAGCCGCAAAACCAAATACACACGTTCTGTTTCTTTATTATTGAATCAAAGGGTGTTCCCTTGAAGTAAGGGATTGTAATCAAGAGACACTACGTCTCGAATGGGTCGAACATAAAATAATAAAACCCCATTAATTAATTAGTGGTGGTGAACTTATGTTGGGAGGTTCACATTTTTCTTCAACAAAAACAAAAAGATCTCTGTGAGCCATCAAGGAAGTTTTGGTTGCACCTGAGAAAGTTTTGAAATTTGAACATACAAGAATAAGTTTCCTAGGTAAGGGAGAAAAAAGCCTTCACCCATCAAGGAAAGCTTGAGCACATTGCAAACAATGCTGCTATAAATTGGTAAATTAAATAAAATCCCAATGCTAAATTAAATTCACATAAAAATAAATTCATTACTAGAACTAAGGTATGGCCAAGGTAAACATTCGAAACCATTCAGTATGATTAAGAGCCAATGGCGGCTGTTGAATAAAATCCCTAGACCATTCATTCCCCTTAGGCGAAGACAAATTGAGGTAAATAATGATGAATTTTGCAGTTTATATTTTGATAGCTTGATTGAATTAAATTTTTGGACTTTTTGTGGTTTTGTGAGAGGTAATCTATAATTAAGTGACTTCTTCTCATGACCAGATTCATTGACACTAAACCAACCCAATATCGAACAATGGGGTGTTAGTTGGATTGACCCAGACCTTTTGTGTGCTCCCAACTGGATTCAAATCCCCGTAGTATCCATGTGTGTGAGTTTTCCCCCTCCCCCTATCTAACTTTGGCAAAAAAATAAAAAACCAACCCCACATTGGCAAGATTCATGTTAGACCATAGTTTCGTATATACTTCGACCAAAAAAAAAAGTTTTGTGTATTACCATCTGTTGAGGCCCAAAAAAGTCACAAGAAGCCCAAAGACATTTAAAGCCCAATATAACATATAATGTCGGTCATGCGTTAATCCAAGCTATATTTTAGGATTTAATTCATTAAATAAATATAGAAATAGCGTAAATGCCATGCCAAACTAATAATACATTTTTCCATGACGATCACCTATCAAGCTCACATGACCCAAGTTATGTGGTTTACGGGGCTTGCATGAGGGATTGTGGTGTGGAAGATTACGGAGGTCCACAAGGCCCACGGAAGCTCTCGGATAATGGAGACTTTGGGCTAGCTACTTGGGAGCACCAAAGTCCAAGCCCATTACTTAGAGTTCTCCAATGTGGGTGAGCAAATGAGATATTTTTCAAGCACTTCCTTTTACCCATAGGAAATAGTTATTTTCCAAATACCTAGCTTTACCCATTGGAAACAAGCCTTTTCCAGCACTTCCTATTACCCACTGGAAACAAGCAGTTTCCAGTGCTTCCTTTTACCCATAGGAAATAATCAGTTTATAGTACCTAGATTTACATGCTGGAAAATAGTATGCCCCGTGCTCCCTTTTAACCACTGGAAATAGGCTGGTTCCAGCACCTCCCTTTACCTATTGGAAATAAAGGAAAACCCTTACCCTCTATAAATTGGCATTCATGGCTCAAGCAAAGGGCACCAATTTTTCTTCAGCCAACACTCCTCACTCGGCTGCTGCAAGCATCCCAGCAACCATTAACCCATCTTGGTTGCTGCAAGCTTCTCAGCAACCGTGAGAACTCACATTTCCTTAGTTGTTGCAAGTATTCCAGTAGCCTTCATAGTCATTCCTAAGCCATCACAACCATGTCTTCTACTTTCTCACCCTTGGAATCCATTATCTTCTCCATAAAGTCTCACCAAGCATAACTCCAAGCTTTTCATTCCTTCCAAGCTTTAGACATCATAGCCTTCAAACCTCAAGTTTTTCCTTCCATCCTCATTCTCTTGAAACTCTTAAATCCCCATGGCTATAGCCACACACAACAAATTATCAACACCAAACTCAAATATATCCAACACCAAGCCAAGCACATGCATTCTCATTTGCTAAACTTGTGGGTCTTTAGCTCCCACACTCCAAGCTCTCATGCCAAACCCATATAATCTCATATCAACATCAACAAGTCATCTTCAACTCTTCGTCGAGCTGCCGGAAACATCAACACAAAACACGCAGTCGCTAGAAGAAGAACAAAGTACTCCCCCAGGACTTGCTTCTCCTTCAGGATACTTTGGGCCTAGTTCTCGCTAACTTAGACAACGGGGCAACGAAGTCTTCATTCATTACTCTACGGCAATCCAAGAATCAACAAAACCTGGATGAGGCTTCGGACGAAAAAGACCCCAACAAATACCTCTTTAGCCTCCTCCCTTTTGAAACTACTGATGCTGTTTCAGGTTTCGGCATCAGAAGTCAACATTTTTTTGGCACACGAAAATAATTTATGCATCGGATTTTACCAAATATCCGATGTTATAAATATAAAAAGGCCATGGATAATATCCGTTGCCTATTACATAGTAATAGGCAACAGGCTTGAATACCACGGTATTTATGGGTAATAGGCAACGGATTTTATCCGTTGCTAAAGGCCTTTTTTGGCATAGTGGATAATCTACCTATTATCTATAATTTACTCATATTGCATAATTTAGGTACATATATATTGTATGAGAATGCAACACGATGAAAGACTGAAACCCATAAAATTTGGAAGGGAAAAAACGTTGACATTTGAGGTGTGATGGCAAAGAATGTAAATATCTGATAATATTAGGACAACTTTTATCCTACATGACATCCTATTCAAATTTTGGGTTTTGTTTAGACGAAGTTGAAAAATAGGTGAGTTTATGTCTAGAATATTTGAGTTGAAAGAGTCTATCTTGGCCTGGAAATTTTTATCTCAAGTGTTTCGATTTTAGTAACCATTTTCGTCCAGTCAGGGGGGCTTAGCCAAAAAAAAAAAAAAAAAAAAAAAAAAAAAACTAAAGACAGACAGAGAGATGAAATGTGATTGACGCCATGTTTTCTTCTGCTTATACACACATGGACTATCAAACTCCACATAGCTAACACTATTGTAGGCAGGCAGACATGAAATGTGATTGAGGCCATGTTTTAATCGCCCAACAACACATTTCACATTATCCAAGCATAATTAGCTACATCAACCGTTACCTTAAGTACACACACATACATATATATATATATATATATATAATTAGCTACATCAACCGTTAACTTTGGTTAAGTACACATACATATGTATAATTCCCTCACATTTGTTTCTGCCACAAACATGATTGAGAAACATGATTGTTTTCACAAGATGAGGTTCTAATCTTTTCTAGTTTGGAACCCAAAGAAGGTTCCCACTAGGCAAGAAATGGCAGACAGGGACAGTTCCTGGCTTAATTTTGAGAAGCTGGAAAGCCAAAAGCTTAATGTTCCATTTTCTTGTATCGCTGTGGCAAACAGCAACCGCTTCTGCTTTTGTTCCATCAGCTCCCACCAAAGAAACCTTGTAAGCCCTTGTTGAACGGATTTCATGGCAGTAAAACACAGCATACACATACTTCTGCTTATGGCAGACCACCGACCTCTCTCCAATTTTCTCCACTCTCCTCGCAATCCTATATTCCTGCTTGTTTTCTACGTCCACTTTTGTTGAGAACACCTCAGCATATTTCCCGAGCTTCGAAACACTGAAATCGACTAAAGATTCTAAGGACGTCGCGCAGTACTTGTCTTCCCCTTCTATGCTTGGTTCCTCGCATTCTTCGATTGTTTGTTTCACTATCTCTGCTTCTGCTGATTCAGGTTTCAGCGAAAAGCGGTTTAGAATCTCGGGTAACTTGCTGCTTGAAAAGGGTAGGGACTTTGCAACTCGAAGCGGCAAAAGTTTAGCGTTGTTTGTGGTTTTGGGGAAGTGTAAGGTCATTTTCTTCCCCAAATGCAGATCTTTTGCAAAGAAGAAAGTAGTAACACCTTGCTCAACTGGGATTTTTCCTGTGGCGGCTTTGGCATAGCTTTCTGGACCTGCAGTTGTAAATGCAGACCCGGATTGAATGGTATTGATGTTCAAAGCATCCTTGCTGATCCCAGTGTATGTGCTTTTGCCTTCTGTCCCTGGCCAGTTCTCTGTATAAGCAACAAGAACATTTTAAAAAGTTTAAATATGCAGATACAAAAGTTGTACATAATTTTAAGTTGATTCTTCTGTCTGTTGTCTGATTGCTATAAGTCTTGCTTGTAAACTACATGGTACAATTAGTAGAAAAGCTTGCTCAAAGCTACTGGAAGTCTATAAATTTTGTGTAGCCAGTATCAGTTCTGGACCAGAACTTCTGGTTGATTTCCTTAATACAGGAGCATATGTTAAAAACCCAAAAACAAAAAGAACCAAAAAATTAAAAAGAAAGCACCCACACACACACACAGAGGACAGGAGCTCTGGTTTATTACTTGTTTGCAATAGCTAAAGTTTACCAATGAGCCTAGCCTGGAATAATGAAACTACGAAGCTCAAACTTGTGCCATAAATTACATCCTTACCAACTGTGACGAAAATATATAGCTACAAAAGAGAATGGGTTTTTTTTGGGGTGTATTTGAAGCTAACCAGGGTGTAAAAGTTCCTGCACAGCTTGGGGTATTGGAGTTTTTGGCAAAGCTGACTGCCAGTAAGTCTCCCAGGATACATCTTCAGAAGCAAAGACTCCAACCAGCAATATGACCTGCATCAACCGTTAACTTAGGTTAAGTACACACAGAAACACACACGAGACTAATTACTATTTAAGATTTTGTTTGTGGACCTTATTGCATTGAAAACTTACATAGAGGAAAAAAGAAAGGAAAATTAAACGAAAGTGCTCCATTGTAGTGAACTCTGAGATGCTGAGAGCGTAATGGAGTGAGTGCTTATATTTATAGGACTTGAATTCTGAGGCAAAAGTTGACAAGACTAGTACATACTGCAACTTGATATATATTAGGCCTGGCTACTTTTCTTTCTTTATTCTTTATCCTTCTGGTTTTTAATTTTGGGGCAATCATCCAAGCAAAGCAACAAAAACATTCACCTAATCCAGTACAAATCAATGCTTGTAAACTATACTTTTTGTAAATATCTTATCTTTTGTTAAAAAAAATTATGCCTAGTAGACACACACCAAGGAAAAGCAGGTCAAAAGGAAGGCAACATGGTGGAATATATAAACAAGAAGACAAATGCAATTGTCCAAAATCACATTCACGGAATTGGATTTGGAGAAAATACCAAATTTATATTCAAAAGGCAGCAGCTCTTGTCTTGTGTACTTTCACTGTGTCCTCATGACTGATGCATGCACATGGGAAATAAAAAATGGCCGAAGTCACGATGTCCTAAACCGTATCCTCGAGGAAATTTATAGCTCTAGCGAGAGTGAGGATACTCAGCTTTACAGTTAAGGCTATATAGTTCGAATCTCCTTTTTAGTTTGGCGAATTTATAGCTTTACAGTTAAGGCTATAGCGAGAGTGAGACGACTTAACCCAGTCCTATATAAGCTTAAAACCTTGTTCTCGTCAGACATGTTCTCTAACCCTAATCTCATCATAAAGAGAGAGCTGAAACCATTTTTAAGAGAGAGCAGAAGTTTTGAGTGGTTCGTGTCTTCAAAGATCGTGTACTCAAGTAAGATGACACCAGGTATGTCTTTTATATATTTCAAGTTGTGTGAAAAATCATAGACACTTAATTTAGAAAAATATAACATATAGTCCTATATATTTTAAGTGCATACAATCTATCTAATGTTTTATATATTATCAAATCTAAATTCTTTCTTTTACGGCATTTCATACAAACAAACCCTACATGCAGTCGGTGTAAAAAAGGTTCAATACATGTTGGATGTATAAAATGCAAACCTACGTGTCTGTCTATATCAATCTGTCGTGGAAAGCATATGCCAATTAATATCAATAATGCAATAGAGGATGTGACTTGAATTGAAAAAGGGAGCATTTTTGCTCACCACCCTAACTAGAGGTGTACTCTCATCACCACCTCTAAAGGGTGACACGTGTCCTATTATTAACCTTAGTTAACTTTTTTGTGGAAATCTGAAAAAATAAATAAACAAGGGCCCACTGCCTTCTCTCCCCTTCCTTTTTTTCTCTTTTCTTTCTTTTAGCCTCTCCCGACCCATTCTCTCTTTCCTCATTCTATATCTCTCCCTCTCCCGACGCCGTACCCGATCCCAAACCATCCCTTCCACTCCATTGTCTCGCTACGGAAGCTCAGGCGCTTCAACTACCTCATCCTCGTCTTCCGAATCGCCTCCTTTAGCTTCTCTCTCGCTTCCTTCATCTTCATGCCCTTCACTTCGCGGCTCCAACTCCCCTCACCATCAGTTTTCTGTCTTTTTTTTAATCTCTCACTCTGTTTGGCTGCCGAGAAATTCACTGCAATTCGAAAAGAGAAAAAAAAACAAAAACAAAAAAGGTGAAAGAGAGTAAATAGTTATTTATATTTTTGCAAATAGTGTAAGAGAGGGAGAGATAAGTAAGAGAGAATGGGTCGGGAGAGGCTGAAAGAAAGAAAAGAAAACAAAAAGGAAGGGGAAAAGGAGGAAGGAAGGGGAGAGAAGGCTGTGGGCCCCTTATTTATTTATTTTTTTAGATTTCCACATAAAAGTTAACTAAGGTTAATAATAGGACACGTGTCACCCTTTGAAGATGGTGGTAAGGATACACCTTTAGTTAAGGGTGGTGAGCAAAAATGCCCCCATTGAAAAAGGACAAAAGTGAGAACGAAAGAGTGAAAAGGAAAGGCTGAATCGCCATAGGATTAAAGTTGAATAAGTGGGACCTACGTCTTCTTCTCGGAAACCCAACTTCCCACCCTCCCACCTTTGTAGTGTGGGCCGTTTGGTTTGGTACAGCATTATATTTGGAGGGACAGGCTTTCATTTTTAGGCCCAACCTTGTACCAAAAACTAAACAAATAAATAAATAATTCTGTCACCATGCTTTTTTTTTATTATTTATTCAAGAAAAGGGTAAATCACCCTTAATTATTTTTTGAATAATACTAGACTTACTACATTGAAACGACCCGATCCAATTTCCACTTTGAAATCCGGGCCGAATCCTGTTTAAAACTGACATCTGGTAACTGTGGGTCGTAAATGGACAAAAGGCCCTGAAAAACAATAACACAAACCCTAAGGCCCTAACTCGTGGCTGCGCCTGGTAACGGTAGCTGCCTACGTACCCTTACTGAGGGATCAAGCCACACGTAGTTCTTTCCTCTGTTCTTGACCTGCAACGAGTTCGTTATTTTGTAACTGGTTTAATTATCCGTAAAACATTCTCTAGGGCTGACATTTCTGGAGTATCCGGGACTCCGTTTTACGATCCGTCAAATACTATACGATCTTGGAAATACCTAGATCAACATACTTGAAATTGACTACGATCCAACGGTTCAAACGTATAGAACCCGGAAATCGCATACTAGGCGAGATCCGTTCGGGGTTCAAACGTTATCCGAATTAAGATCCGCGAAATCCCACGCGCTCGTGAGGACTAGGAGATCACTCTAGGACTGACTGTGGTCCCCACCCTGCTGCCCACGCGCCGCCACACGCGCTGGCAGCGCGTGGTGCCTAAAGCGATAACGCCTCGCCGGAAAATATCAACATCTCGGTTCAAGACTCCTATCCTAGGTAAAACACCCTATTTGGAACCACTTTTGTTCTTGGACCTACCCCAAAAAGTGGCCGGAAATGGCCGGAACAGTGACTCGAAAACCGGCTGAAACCTAACTCGTAAATCGAGCTATTTACGCTAGAAATTTCTGAAATCCTACCCAACCAGCAGCTAGAGCATGAAAAATAGCTAGAAAACCATACCTCACTCGTCCGATTTGGTGGCCGGACGACGGAGAACGAACGCTTGGAAGTTCTGTCAAAAACTGTCCAGCGCCGCCTGTTTCGTGGCTGTTTCCGGGGACTATGGCGGCGGATCGTGGCGGCGAAGGGCTGGGGTTGGAAGAGGGAAGTTTCGTGGTTCATTTGGCACTGGTATTGCCTGAATCGGGGGTCGGAGCTGAGAGGAATCAGCTCAGAAAGTCGGCTCCTTCCCCCCCCGAATCCAGAAGATTCTGGGTTTATAAAAATTGAAGTTCGAGATATTTACGGTTATGCCACTGAACTTCTTTTGCTTGTAACTCCTTCGTTACAACTCCGATTTGAGTCCACTACATGTCTACGGACTCGTTTTGTCGCGCTCTACGCAACAGTACAACTGGAATCCTCAAATTCCTTCCCGGTTAAAAAGTCAACTTTTAAACTAATAAAATATTCTAGGGGTATTTTAGTCTTTTTCTCAAATAAATTAATAATTAAATATTAATTTTGGGTTTGGGTTATTACAACATTTATATACCATATTGTGTATCACATCTTTTATAGAGGCAAAGCCCACTAATACAATGGGACGCATCTCTATTAAAGAGATGGTACACAATGTTGTATATAAATATGATAGGCCTAACTTTTTTATTTTTTTAAATATAATTAATTTAGCACGCAGACTCTTTATAAATAGTGAATTTCAGCCTTACCATCAATGTTTAATAATTTCATCCAATTTTCTATAAAAATATCACTTGCTAGACAAAAACCCACCCCTAACCTCCCACTCGTGCCTAGAGCTTTCTCGATTTTGGTAACTTCCCCTCGAGCTCATCTTGGCATGAATCCATCACACACAACTTGTCATTTTGTTTGTTTTTCTGCCAATAGTAGTGTTTTACCTCACACTTTTCACTATGGAAATTACTTGCCTCCTTCCTTGAAAGTAGGAACTCCTACTTTTCTGCTAATCATAGTTTGACATGTGAGTTGAGATTCTTATTTTTATCTTTTTTATTAATGATTTTAGCATATGTGTCAAACTTTAATTTGCGAGAAGTAAGAATGTCTCATTCCAGGTAAAGAGGAAAGAAGTGTCCTTTGAATATATGAAAACAATATATTGTTTGTGTTAAAAAAAAAGAAGTTATTGTTTCCTTAGGAAGAATATTCAGAGGCCAGCCAAGAAATTTTTTATATTTGTGAGGGGGCCACTCGAGTGAAATCACGGCCACCTCAAGATAGACAAAGGGGTGGAAATGAAATTGTAAGGATTGCCACTATTCACATAAATAATGACAGCCCTTACTGTGTTCTTATCTTGTCTTTGTCCATAGGGGTGGAAGTACTCTAATGCAATGGAGGATGTGGCTTGAATTGAAAAAAGGTATGCAACTTGAGAAATAAATTGACCAAAAGGACAAAAGTGAGAACGAAAGGGAGAGAAAAAGAAATGTCGAATCGCCATGTGACATAAAGATATGGTCTGGTGTTTGGTCAATTTAAGATTAAGTTGAATAATTGGGACCCAAGTCTTCTTCTCGGAAACCCACCTTCCCACCGCTGTGGTGTGGGCCGGTTGGTTCGGTAGAGAGTAGTATATTTGGAGGAACAGGCTTTCATTTTTAGGCCCAACCTTATACCAAAAACTAAGGGCCCATTCGATAAGGTTTTCGGAGAATATTTTATGAGAATGAAAACGAAAAAATGAATTTGCATTTTCAAGATTCAAAAATGCGTCTAGTAGATTAACTGGAAAACATATTTAAAAAAAATAAAAATAGTGAAAACGTGTCCAGTAGGACAATTTGTGAATAATAATTTGTGAGTTATTTTTCAAGTATATGTTTTGCTAATTTATGTCCTAAAAATATATATTTTTAAATTATGATATTTTAAAGGCTAAAATTATTACAAACAATGAAAAATGGATACTTTGAGAATAATATTGTATAATGAAAATAATAATAAAAGCCTAATATTAGAAAACCCTAGATAATAAAATAATATTATCTTTAGTTTAAAATAAATATGAAATTGAATAACGTATGATATTTTTATCATAAAATTAATATACACTAGTGTAGCAAAATAAAATAATGAATTGGAACGAAAAAATTGAAAATTGAAAAAAAAATTACATGGAAAAGAAAAAAGAAAAATCAGACCAACCAAAAAAAAAGAAAGCAATCAGACCAATACATTGGGTAGAAAAAGAAAACATAAAATGAAAACGATAATATGGTTTTTTCAGTTTTTGTACATCAGTTTGAATTTGTTTTCAAAAAACATATCCAATGAAAATGAAAACGACATACCAAACGCGTTTTTAGTAGAAAATGAAAATAAGGCCTTGAAAATGTCACTGAACAGCCCCTAAACAAATAAATAAATAATTCTGTTATCGTGTTTTTTTTTAAATAATAAATTTATTTAAGAAAAGGGTAAATCGCAGTTTCCCCTTAGACTTTGCCCCCTCAATTATTTTTTGGGTAATACTAGGCTTATCACATTTATATACCACATTATGTATCACATCTTTTATAGAGTGGAGCCCACCAATATGCCTAGCATTTTCCTTTTGAAAAAAAAAATTAAAAAATTAGCACTCAGACTCTTTATAAATACTGAATTTCAACCTTACCATAATGTTTTATAATTTCATCCAATAAACTATCAAAATGTCACTTGCTACACAAAAACCCACCCCTAACCTCCCCCTCGAGCCTAGAGCTTTCTGGATTTTGGTAACTTCCCCTCAAGCTCATCTTGGCATGAAGCAAGAACACACAACTTTTCATTTTGTTCACTATGGAAGAAGTCTGATGACCTCACATTTGTCATCTTCTTGTTTTTTTTTCTGTCAAAAGTAGTGTTCTGCTAAGTGTTTGTGTGTGCCTCTCGAACATGGAAAACACTTGCCTTCTTCTCTGAAAGTAGGAATTTCTATTTTCCTGCTAATCACAGTTTGACATGTGTGTTGAGATTCTTCTTTTTTCGTTTTTGATAAATTATTTTTGTAAATGCGTCAAGGTTTGATTTGAAAAAAGTAGGAATGCCTCCTTCCAGACAAGAAGGGAAGCAGTGTCCCTCGAACATATGGAAACAATATATCGTCTGTGTTATAAAAAAATAATTGTTTCCTTGGGAAGAATATTGAGAGGGCACCGAGAAAAGTTTTATATTTTTGGGAGGGCCACTCAGGATTGAAATCATGGCCACCTCAAGATAGACAAAGTTTAGTGTAACATGGTTGGTAGTTGTGTCCTTATGTGTGTACAATAGATTGAAATGATTGCTTTCAGTTTGAATGCGTGTACAATAGGTTAGGTCATCAATTCATAATCTCTTTTTCTTAATTGAAGTAATACTCTAAATTACTTTAAATTAACATAATTTATAGATAGCAGGGCTTGAACTTGAGTGCAACGCTTACTACACCGATGAAATAATCTAAGCCACGTCTGCATTTATAATTATTCCTTGCATTATCCAAATATAAGATACTATAATTTTATAGCATAGCTACATAAGTTGAACCCCCAAACCTTGACCTTTTGATAATTGGTTTCGAAGGTGATTACATATTAAGAAAACTTGGCTATAACTATATATATATATTATCAATATAATGCAGAAATTGGAGTAGGTATCATTTTAATTAGGGGCATTTTGGTCCTCCTCTCTTGGTCTTCCAGTTGTTGTAGCAAGGGCAAACTTGCTTGTTTCCATATGTTCCAGGAGGAACACACAAGCACTTTGCACAACACTTTTGGCAGAAAAACAGACAAGGCTTCTTGTACGCTGTGGCCGAGCACCGAGTAGTGCACCGCGGTCCGCACTCTAAACACATAAGTTTAAGGTTAATTAGTCACATTAAGCCTTCAAAGATCAACGGAAACAAAAACATCATTTGGAAAATCAGATTGTCATTTTTTAATAAGATCTGATTTTTCAATTACTCAAAAGCATGCTAGATTGAATGTTTATTTTACTGTTTTGACATTATACATTTGTAGTTAAGTTATGAACATGCATACGCAGGTAGATATTAAGATTAAATTATGAATATATTCACATATTTTATAGATATATTAGTGTAGTGATAAAAATAATAAAGTATTTTAGGGAAAGAAATAAAAAACCATCAATGATGATGGCAACGGCCGGTTTAAGACTGAGTATGACAATACCATCTCCGTCCCTACTCTCCCAAACTTGCCCTGAATCCCTATTTTTTTCATAAGATTGCCCTTCTTATTTTAATTTTGTGGGCCACCATGGGAGCTGGGTTGTCAGATAAATAGTAAAGGCCAGAGAAAAAAAAAGGTAACATTTTTAACATTTTATTCCCATGGCCAATTTAAGCCCACGTTATACCTTCTTAATTACTTATGGTTGAATATATTTTGTATAGACTTTTTTGGCCTTGTAAATTGTAATAGCTCCTCTTTTTTCCAAAATTAGAAGATAAGAGTTAAATAAATGTATAACCCACCTTGAGGACGAAGGCTGCCTTGGGTAGTACCATACTGCAAAATTACAAAGAATAATTATTATTTTTTTAATTAACCATAGAAATTAAGCTTCAACTTATTCTGAACTGATGACAAAGAAAAATAATATTTATATATATAAAGGGTCTCACTGGTTGGTAATTCTCCTGTTGTTGCAATGCTGATGTTTCCACAGTAGAGGCCTGCAAAATTCAATGGAAAACACATTATAGCAAGGAGAGAGAGAGAGAGAGAGAGAGAGCTGCAGTGGTGGGTTACCTGGTTTGCTTGTAGTAAAACAAGCATTAAAGCTGCTACACAGAGCATGAAAATGCTTAACTTAAAAGCCATTTTCTTTGTCTTGAAATTTGGATTGGAGATTTTAAAAGAAGATGAAGTTCAAAAGCGCAGGTTGAGAGAGAGAGAGTTGTGTGGAGTTATGAAGGAAAGTGGTGGTGTTTATAAGCAGTTGCAGTGGGGCAGTAAGATTGCGACAATGTTTGCCGTTTTAACAAGAAGGCACATGACATGGCTCACGTCATCTTATCTGCGCCGATAAAGAGCAACAACTTCAGGTTTTAGTGAAATTTGTGAAAATTCTAAAGTATCCTTTGTTCTTTTTTATTTTTTTTATTTAAAAATTTAAAAATTGAAGAATTTATTTTAAAGAGGATGATATATTAAATGAAAACAACAAATTAACTTTTTTTGAGAATTCCTCATACTCGAAATAAAGATTGAAAGAAAAGAGAGTGATAATTTGAGAATCCTCATGCCTGAAATAAAGTTACAGAGCATCACAATGAACTTGTCACAATCAAATATATATCGAATTCATCACAAATATATATCGTTATTGTGCAATCAGTGTAAATCGAACATGAGATCTCGTTCAATTAAATGAAGACAAATACCATCAGACCAAATTAGTTGGTGCCACATAACTGCTAGTTTGGTGAGGATAAAAAACTATACCTTGTCTTCTCTGAGATAATATGAGGTTTTCGTTTCCTATTCTTATATCCATTTGTCACCTACCTACCTATATATTTTTTTTTGGCCACATAATTGCAATTGTCCAAGGCTAAAATGGTAACTAGGTCAGAAAAATGTGGGGACTGGTTGTTGATGGCCTCTTATCTCATCCATGTGCAAAGATAAACAGTTGGGCATCGATAAGACCCCTCAACATGTGTAATGCACATGCCCTATCTTGGACCCGAAAGCGACCGTCCATATGTTAACAGTATCAACAGAGCGGGTTGATATTTTTCAACATGATTGAGAGCTTCTTTGCTAATGTATCAAACAAAGAAACTAAAACTAAAACAAAAATACAACCAAAGGTTTGTGGATCGTCAGATCAATCCAATGGTACTGCAACTTTATTATTCTTTCATGTTTTCTCTCTTTGAAACCAAATCTGGACACAATTGTTTCATTCTTTCTCTTTTTTTTCTTCTTTTTTTTCCATACTTTCCTTTCTCAATTGTTTCAGTCTCTCTCTTCTTTTTTATTTTTTCCTTCTCTCGCTTTTTCTCAATTTTTCTTTTTTTTTTTTTTTTTTTTTTTCGTCATGTTTTGTCTCTCTTTGAAATATACTTTAAGCAAATAATACCTTATTATTAAGACAAGGTTAAAAGAACTCATGAAATATATAAGTTCTACAAATTATTTGTCCTTGCTGCATCTCTTTGGTTAAAATTCATCTGTATAATTTTTTTTTAAAAAAACCTAAAAGATTCACAGGTCCCCATATATAAAAAAAATATATTAAAATTCATGACTATAGTATGCAACCCACATTTATACTTCTAGGTAACTTTTAGCCTCTTAGAGGAAAAATAAATATCATAATATGCTCAATTTTCATGCAAATAAACTAACACGTATATAAACATTAATATTACTTAAGGAGGAAGAACTCTCATATGTATCAAATAAATTTGAATTTGCATCATCGCAAGTGGAACATCTACATCAAAGGAAAACAATAATTAAGACGATTGATGCAATATTCATATATTAAAAAAATTGAATAAAAATTGCACATACTCGCCCATTTTTTAGCATTGGACAATTTTTTTTTATCATGTGATTGACCAATTTTTCCGCATCCATGACAACGCCTACCCTTACTCTTTGCTTTCTCTTTTCCTCTTTTTAGTCATTTTCCACAACCTTTTGCTCTAACTGGAAGTGGTTTATTAAACTTGTGTGCTCAAGTAGTACTACATTTTTCAAGAACTCCACTTGTAGCATCAACTGTAGGTTTGATCTCCTCAAGTGCATTTTGCAATATTTTTGCAACTATGTCACTTGCCTCTTCATTGGTCATAGCTTTATCAATTACATCTGAAGCGAGTTTAAACAATCTAGTGCGTCTCACCAGAAATGATTTGTTAGAAAAAATCATTTAATTCTAGACTGTCATCATAAAAAACTCTCTCAAAATTTTCATTTTTAGTCCATCTCTTCAAGATATATTGATGTGGCAAATAAGTGAACTGCATATTATTTAAAAATGCCAAAATGTGTCTACATGTGATTCCTTGACTCTCAAATTTTTTGCAACTACACGAAGCAAAATCCCCCTTCTTTTTCATGAACAATTTCTCACACTCTGGAACCATGATCATTATTTCTCCTCTCAACTTTATACAGACAATAATTGGTAGTCTTTCTTGTCAACTCAACCATATAAAACAAACTACACCATAATTCATCTTGAAATTCATAGAAAATCTTACATGTGTGGAGCAGAAAATTCCACCAATGAGGCGCTTCGTACCAAAGAAAAGCGAGCAAGGGATCTTACTGTCAAGGAGCTAGTGCAATGGAATGAAACTACGGGTTTGCTCAAGACTAGTTGGGCAAGGAAGGTTAATCAAGATTGTATGATTAACGGTATCATCAAGGGTGCTTGATTTCAAGGGTGTAGAAGTGGTAGAGTAGGAGGACAAGGTCCACAATGGTGAAGTCAAGACAAGGGATGATGGGGAGTATGTTTAGAGTTGGCAAACGGGTCATTTTTGCGGGTTACGGGTTGTGTTCGTGTCAACCCGTTTTCTTAACAAGTTGACATGAATAGAACCCGTTAACGGGTCAGAAATACCAGACCCAAACACGACCTGCACAAATTCGTGAATAACACGACACGACCCATTATGGTTAATGGGTCATTTTTCACTCGTTTCACCCATTTAAAAAATAAAAAATATTTTTTAACAAATTATTAAATGAACACACTTCAAAGTAGAGATATAATACAAATAAAGCTGAAATCCTTAAATAAGTCTTACACATCACACATTGGCAAACAAAAAAAACTCTTAGGCGATGTGAGTTTCAAATTAATCTCAATTGAAACAAGTTTTAAATAAAATGTTAAGGAGAAAAGGAATAAGTCTAGAGCCTCCTCCATGAACCTAATCTCAAAACTTCAATCCTCCATGAACATAATCTCAAAGTTGCAATTTTCACCAATTATGCAATCTCACTGTGAGGAAAAAAAAACACAACAGATAAATATGAGAAAAAAATAAAATTATGGAGGGATACAATATGAATAAAATATCAATTATTTGTCGTTACCTTTCATCAATCATCAAGGGAAATACTATTGAAACATTGTCCTGATCTAGTCTCTTCACAAGTAAGATTGAAGATATCTTCAGTTAGGCTTTCCACTTCGATACTTCCTTCATCTATTGCTAAGCATTGAAAAAACAAAAATTACAAGAATTCACATAATGGAAAAACATAAAAGAAAAAAATAGCTACTAGTATTAAGTTATATAAATATTACCTCCATTTCCAAAAAGCCAATCTCGAGTGCACAACAAAGCTTGAACAGTTTATGGTAATAATGAACTACGATATTGATCTAATACTCTACCACCAATACTAAAAGCCGATTCTAATGCAACAGTAGAAATGGGAATTGTTAACACATCCTGAGCTAACTGTGAAAGTATCGGATAATGAAAATGCTCCATTTGCCACAAAGAAAGAACATTTATATCTTGCTTTCTATCTAATCTTTCCTCATCCAAATACTTATGCAATTCATTTTTCTTACACGAACTTGAACCATTTTTGTAACTATTGTCAAAATCCTACACCATACAAAATCAAAAACACAACTATTAGTTACATGCAAATGCAAATATACAATATGAAACAATACATAAATAAAATAATAAGAAATAATTTGAATATACCTCAAGAATGGTGTCTTCACCTTCATTATGACTAGTTGTCTCATTCGTTGGATAACTTGCATTAAGAAGAGGAGATAAAGTTTCCGCGTACACATGAAACTTACCATGAAGCTTAGTGTAAGCCCACTCCACAAAATGAAACTTATAACGAGGATCCAAAATAATTGCAATTGCAAGAACTAAACTGTACTATGACCAATACTTCTCAAACTTCATGTTCATGTTAGTTCCTATCTTATTCATGAAAATATCATTATTTTCCATGGCTGCCTTAATTTGGTGTTGGATTATGAAGATCTTAGGGAAGAATAAATTTGATGTGGGGTACTTTGTCCTATAAAATAAGCATGTAACTTCATAAAAACACCCCAAAACTTGGAAATTTTCTCTACTTTAATCCACTCTAGGGGAGAAGGACAACTACTAAAATTGGAATCAATCAACCCTAAATTAATAAATGCACGATGATAGAAAAATGCACTATCAATTATGGTATAAGTTGAGCTCCATCTAGTAGGGACATCCTGTCTCAATCCTCTCTTACTACCCACAATCCCTACTCGTGCAACACAATCGTAGAATTTTTGTTTCCTCCCCTCGGATCCCTTTATATACTTGACACATTCTCGAATCTTTGTCACTGAAGAATCAATTTCTTTAAGTCCATCTTGGACTATCAAGTTTAAAATGTGGGCACAACAACTCACATGAAAAAACTTACCACCCATCAATAAAAGAGATCTAAAGTTCAATTGATTCGTCAAAATATCAACAAAAACAGTATTTGCTGAAGCATTATCAAGAGTAATAGAAAACAACTTCTTCTCAATCCCCCACTCAGTTAACATGTATTGATTTTTTCAAATAATATAACACCAGAATGCGGAGGAGACATGTGACAAAAGTTGATAATTCTTTTCTGTAATCTCCAATCTTTGTCAACAAAGTGGGCAGTAAGAGCAAGATAGCCATCAGTACATAGAGAGGTCCATAAATCTGATGTTATATAAATTATTCCCTGAACTGAGCTTAACAAACTCTAAAGTTTTTGTGTTTCACTTTTAAACATCCTCAACACACATGCCTTAACAGTATTTCTACAAGGCAACTTAATATCCTGCAAGAATAAGCAAACAAAGCCCTAACTCCCTCATATTCAACAAAGCTAAAAGGCAAGTTATGTTTTATGATTGTCTCTATTAACAAGTTATGAAATCTGATGTGATCAAATTTAGGGGAACGCAATCCAGATGATGACATAAGTAATTGTTTCACATCACCATGTGGTTTCTTAAGGTAGTTTTTAGCGTTATTCAACAAATTTCCAGTCCCACACCTACTATCACACACATAAATTGTCTCACAATTTTTACATTTAGCATGCTTTTTTTATCTTCTCCAAGAGGCAATAATCAAGTGTTTCCCAAGCAGGAGATCTCAATTTTCTGTTACCAATATTGATGCCTCTAGGCTTTTTGCTTCTAGGGCTTGACTCTTTATCTTCTACATTTGCAATACTTGTATCCCCACACATTCAAACATCAATAGACTCCTCATTTGTGAGTCTCGTAGCTTCGGTACTCTCTATAACATCCATAAGCCTCAAAAGAAAAAAAAAGGACATAAATTCAATATCAATTACAGTAATATAAAACTCATAGATGGAGTGTTTGAAGAATCAAAATAATAGCCTAGTGTGCAGCTAATCAATCATTATCATACCCATTGAATATCCAAAAAAGCAAAAAAGAGAAGATAAAATATTTGTATAGAAAATCCATCATATCCACTAAGATATTTTATGATATCTCAATCTTGAGACATAAATTTAAATATTGGCAACATACTGGCCCTATAAACACCATTGAATGAGTTTATTATATCACACATATTTGTATAGCAACATTGCCAAGACAAAAGTAGAATAAATTCTTTGATTTTCGAGCTGCAATTGTTTGGTTTTTTTAATTAGCAAGTCTTCATCTAAACCAATAAATAAATGAAACAAAGAAAATAGGAAAGTAGAAAATAATGCATATATTCCAACCCTCAAGTGGAAATTAATAAAAGCTTATGGGGAGATTTATCAGATAAATGCAAGAGTGATAACAAACTCTCAAAGTGGAAATTAATAAAATAGTGCAGCAAGTTAATAAAATAGGCATAAGCCACTAAACTAGTAAAGGACTGGATCAGTTGGTTTTTTATTCTATTCCCCAATTTCTATGAAATAAAGGATGCTCATTGAATCAATCAATGAATCTTAACTTAAGCCTACTTTGCTAAGAGAAAGACAGAGAAGGGAAAGACAGAAGATAAAAGCAATCCTTCCAACTCACTTTGGTACTTATATAATGCATAAATGAAAATTCAAACTCTTAATACTTGAGATTTTCATACCTTTTCGTTGCAGAAGAGGAAAGGTAGTTGATGTTGATGGTTTGGTTTGGATCTAGAGAGAAAGAGAAAGCTTTTGTTTCTCTTGAGAGAAAGACAAAGAGCAGCGTGAAGAGGGAATAACAAAATAGAAGCTTCAATTCAAGCTAGGTTAATTTTATAATGAAAATTACAAAAATGCCCTTGCTCTTAACGGGTTAATGGGTGATTCGCGAATGATACTAACATGACCCGTTAGCTTAACGGGTGAGTAACGGGTCCACCCGTTTTCAACCCGACCCATTAAGCTCAACCCAAATATTGTTATTTTCGTGCGAATTCGTGTTGTGTTAACGAGTCGTGTCCGATATTGCCGGGTCTAAGTATGTTGTTGGATCAGTGGCAATTGAAAAAGTACTTCTTACTAAAGTGGTCAGGGAAGGAACTCCAAGGCTGATGGAGCTTAACACAATAGTTGAAGAAGATGGGCATCAACAACAAACTCACAAAGAGGTTCTACTTGGGGTGAAGCCTTTATCACAAGCAAGATCCAAGGCCAAGGAATCCATCAAACCGTCTCAAGGGTTTGGATGGAAGGACAAGGTAGATTCAACTACATTTTACAGTGCTTTTGGGAGCATGAAGTAGGAAGGTTAGATGAGTGCTTTGATGAAAAGAAATGAGTTAGTTCATAAATCCAAGAGCAAGGTTAGTGGTTGCGTGGGGATTTATAGAACAAAGGTTGGCATGTGGTTTGCATATCAAGGCATTTCAAGAATTCAAGGTTCCAAGAAGGCAAGTAGCAATAAGTTCAACATTGAGGATCTCTCTCCTACACAAGAGGTCTGGGTGGCCCAAGTTTAGCATTGGTTGGACCACATTCTCACCTCAAGTGCGTTGAGGTAATGGGTTTCTTACCATGGTGGAGCTCTTGGGAATTACTAGAATGATTTCCAAGAGGTTGAAGAGGTTCTAGGAGTCAACAATTGTTCATGGGTGATTAATGGTTAGCCAAGGTAGAGATTGTTGGAGATGTTTAGCTCGCCAAAATGATGCAAGGAGGAAGTGGAAACAAAGAGTGGCTGCAATGAGGAGTAGCAGAAGAGAAGAAGAAGTCATAAGGAGGAGACGTGTGCATACTTGTCGCTTTGGCCAAGCGACCAATAATTTCTGGCCGAGAGCTCGAGATGCCTTCTCTGTCTCCAGTGACCGGTCTCCTCGTGAACAATGTCACGCGTATGTTTGACTTTTTGGAGTGTTTTGAGGAGGATTTCCTATTATTTGGGGGGTTTTCTAGCCTATTTTAATAGGGTTTTAGTTTCATATTCCTAGTTAACTTGTAGCAAAAGTCCTATACATTATAAATAGGACTTTTAGGACTAGGTTAAAAATAAGAGAGAAGATAGAAAGAGACATAAGATAATTCTAGAGGGAATTCTAGGGTGTTTACAAGAGCATAAAAGAGTTTGAGCAAGGGTGAGAGAAAAGAGAGCTAGGGTTCTTGTGAGAGCTAAGGGGGTTCAAGTTGTAACTAAATTTGTTCTTACATACTAAAGAATTTCTCGGGTGGATCACCAAGAGAACGTAGGCTCGTGTATGTGCTTTATGTTTGTGTGGCTTGTGTGTGTGATAGTTGCGTAGTCCATCAATGACAAGGTCTGGGAATGTTTATGCACAACAGGATTATGGTCTGATGTGATGGGTATGTTGCCCATTGCATTTTCAGTTTGACATAATATTAAATTATTTTAACATTCCTTAAAGTCCAAGTTGAGGCTGCTACTTAAGAGGTGCACATGAAATAAAGTAACTCCGCTTCAGTTGTACTCTTTTGTCAATTAGGGGTCGTTTGGTACACCATATTAGACTCTAGATAGAAGTAAATAGTCCATGTCAGGTGTTTGGTGTCAACTTGTATTATTTAATTACCTGACTATTTTATATTGGTTGAGCTTTTAATACTCTCCTTACCTAACTAACTAATACAAACCACACACCCTAGTTTAGATAATACACACTTAATTATATGGCTAAGTAAAAAGAACACGCGTTCAACGAGAAAAATCAGACTCTATTTTCATCTTCTTCTCCCTAGGTTTCTTCTCTGCTATCTTCTCCATAAGTTATTCTCTTCACTATTCTCCAAGTATCCATCTCTCACACTCTCTCTCCTTTTCATACTCTCTCCAATATGCTTCTTCTCTCTTGTTCATATATTTCATCTTTTATTAAATTTTTGTGGAAATTAGGTTATGAATTATTTCTTTGTCCATGTTTCACTTTTTGTTTGTTGTTTTCCACTTTTTCACTCTGTTGAGAACTAGAAACAAAGATAACAATTGAAAAGAATATTATATTATATGTATAGAGAGAATTTGTTTTGTTTTGTTTTCTGTCTTCGATTTTTTTTTCTTTTCATCATTTTATGCATACTATTTATGTTTTCATTGGCTAATATGAATTAATGAGCGTATCCTATATCAAACTTCTCTTCCTCATATTATTTCGTATCATATAGTATATATCATGCATGCTTTGTGTCGGTAAGATTAACTTTGCCATACTTTTTATTAAACCCATGAATGCTAGGAAAAATTGTGAACATATTGTTGGTATTAAACAGAGTAGTGCTAGTTTTCGTCCAAAAACAAACAACTATTGCTAGTGTTGGTAGTTTAGTGAAATACATATATATAGAAGTCTACATTAGTTAGGAAATTGATTCTAGTAAGGTTTATGCAAGCGGGATGTTATTTTGTAGTCTTCTGTCATGTGCAAACTTCTACTTATTATTGTATTATTCCAATTTTACATGTTATGCAATTATATTGCTAAACATCTAATTAATGCATGATTATTTATATTACTTTTACTAAATTTTTTTCCTTTATATTATGCCTAGATATGGATGAAAGAAAGATTGTGGCATACTTTATTATTAGATTGTGATTCTTGCATATCATGGCTTGGTGCATGATGTGGTTCATGACAAACTACAATTTGGAACAACGTTGCCAACAACGGAATGCCATTAGAAGTCAAAGGTTTTTTAGGATTGCAACACGGTCAAATTATTTAGATAGCATTATAGGAATTGATGACATACAATGTGTGAACCAAATTAGGATGGATAGGAGAGAACTTTTCATTATTTATGTCAATTGGTCCGTGATGATGGGAGAGTGAGAACAAATGGTTAAGTAACCATAGAAGAGCAAGTGTCTATATTTTTACATACACTCGCACATCAAGTGAATAATCATACAATGAGTAGTAGATTTAAGCGATCAGGGGAGACTATTAGTAGGTACTTCAATTCAATCTTGGACCGAGTGTTAAGATTACAAGGTAGACTTTTGAAGGTGCCGGAACCCATACTTGATAATTGCACTGATAATAGACTGAGATGGTTTAAGGAAAAATTAAATTAAGATTGGTCAATTTTATTATTATATTTATATTTTAAGTTTCTAAGGTACCTTATTTTTTTTAATTGCGTAGAAATGCTTGGGGGCATTAGATGGGACTTACATTAGGGTTCATGTCCCTGAACAAGATAAACCAAGATATCGAACACGAAAGGGGGAGGTTGCAACCAATGTATTGGGAGTTTGTACTCCTGACATGAAATTTATATTTGTTTTCCCTGGTTGGGAAGGATCTGCGTCTGATTCTAGGGTGTTACGAGATGCAATTAGTAGACCAACAAGATTAAGAGTTCTTGTAGGTAATATTAGATTCTTGTGTTTCATTATGATAATATTAAGCTTGATTATCTTTTTGGTAAGGTACATAATATTTGTTTAATTGTTAGGATGTTATTATCTTGTGGATGGTGGGTACACAAATGGTCAAGGATATCTGGCTCCTTATAGGGGTACAAGATATCATCTATCTGAATGGAGGAATAGAAGGGCACCTAATAATCATGAAGAGTATTTCAATATGAAGCATGATGCTGCAAGAAATGTGATTGAAAGGTGTTTCGGACTTCTTAAGATGCGTTGGGGTATCTTGCGAAGTCCAACATTTTTCCCAATTGAGACGCAATGTAAAATTATTACAGCTTGTTGCCTATTATATAATCTTATTTGTGGTGAGATGGTGGCTTTTGATTCATTGGAGAATGAATTGAATGGTAGTGAAAATAGGGAAACTAACCAAGATGGTGATGTACTTGGCACTATTGAACCTTCAGATCAATAGACTACATGGAGGAATAATTTGTCTATGCAAATGTATAATGAGTGGAATAGGAACATACATTAAGTTGTAGGAACAGACTATTTGGATGTACTTGTAATAGACTATTTGTTTTGATAAGTAGGTAGTTATTTTATTTGATCTTACAACTTTTTTTTCTCAATTATATATATATATGAACATTATATTGTCTATATTGGCTATAGGAATGGAGAGTGGACAGTCTAGTCAATCAAAAGGAAGTAGAAGGGTGTAGAAAGCACACGAGGAAGAAGCATTGTTGACCATACTTGAGGATGAAGTCAACCCTGGTTTATGATATGATAATGGTTCCTTTAAATCTGGAACAATGATCCAAATTGAAAAATCATTGGCTGAGAAATTTTCCAATATTGATTTGAGGGTAGTCCCACATATTGAGTCCAAGATGAGGTTTTGGAAAAAAATTGTATGGGATAATATTTGACATGATTAACAAAAGTGCTTTTGCTTGGAATGATTCTTTGAAATGCATTGAGGTTGACAATGATGAAGCATGGAACACTTATGTGCAGGTTAATACATTTGTTAAGTAATATGCAATTCTTATATTTGTTACACTTATAGTTTTATTTATAATTTTTCCATTTTGATGTAGCATAACAAGGATGTTGATGATTGGAGGGGGAAACAATGTCTAATATATTTGGAAAAGACCGAGCAACTGGTAGAGGGTCTACAACTCCCACTGAAATGATGAATGAGCATGTGCATAACATTGATATCAATGATGATGATGAGGAAGTCTAGGTTGAACCAGATCATTCTGCCTCTTTGCCAATATCAAATCAACAATACTTAGCTGACTCAAGTAGTCGAAACTGCAAATGAAATGCAAATACTAATATTCAAAAGGAAATGGCTAAAGCATTTGGTGAGATGATTTCTGAGTCTATTGACCAATTGAAAACTATAACTAATTGTTTGGTGAAAGGATCATAACACTACTACAAAAAAGGAAAAACACGACGGGAATTCACCGTCGTGTATTCTGTTTTCAAATGGTCGTGGAATCCACCAACATCTTTTCCATAACAAAACCACGACGCTGAATAACCGTCGTTGTTAAAACAAAAAACGTCATCAAAAAATCAAAACCGACGTCTTTGTGCTGCAAAAAGACATAAAAAAAACAGTCGAGGATGAGAATAGATGACCAACTCCAACAAAAAAAGGTCGTTAAAAAGGAAACATATGACATATATTAACAGAACATGGCCGCAAGATAAACATACAACGACGAGAACTAAAACTTAACGCCGTTAAATAAATATTTAACGACAAATATAAATATGATGTCTTTACAATCATAATAGACGACGTTATTGACATCTACTACGTCACAACATTTCCAACAAGCGTCGTAAAATAAATTTTCCACTTCGATTTTTCTATGAATTATGACGTGGAAATAGATGTCAGGGTCATTACTTACGACGCATGTATTTACAGAGACGACGTTGAAATGAATAAACAACGTCGGTTCCAAATAAATGAGAGCCGTATTACAGAATTTATACTTCATATTTTGAAAATAAACGACGTGAAAAAAATGATGGGGTCATTAATTACGACACAGTAATTTATAAGGACGACGTTGTCGTTTATATACAACGTCGTTACCATGAAAAAGACCGTCGTGTTTAATAATTTATACGTCTTCATTAAAAAAATTAACGTCGTCTAATTTATAAATCTTAACGTCGACAAATTTAATGGACTTCAAATACCGTCGTGAATTCATCCTTTTCCACTTCGTTTATGAAAGAACATGCGACGTGGTAAATTCATGACGACGTCGTCTTTTGTAACGTTCAGGTTAAAGTTCTCGTCTTTTAGACGTCGGTATTATGGGATTGGAGTCGTGTTATTTTGAATTACATGGCGGTTCTTTATGCTTGTCCGACGTGTTATCCTGGATAACTGTTTCACAATAGCGTCGTGGTTCTTCATTGTTACGTTGCTTTAAGACGTCGGTAAATATATTGCGGTCGTTGAATGCTCCAAAACGTCGTTATTTATTAGAACAGACGTTTGTTTTTCACATTTTTATCAAAACCGTCGTGTTTGTAATCTGGAACCAGTAATTTTTGTACTGATTGTTTTGTGGCCAAAACCTGTATAATGAAAGTGAAGAAATCACATTACAATATATTACAAAATTAATGTCATACACTGCCAATTACATAAAGCATCATTCAACCCATATATCTTCACACCCATCTCGAATATTTTGACTCCCTAACTCAACCACCACTTCATCAAATGTGTCAACATTTGGCATCCCTCTAGTAAATGGCTCACACTCAATTCTCACATCACCTAAGACATCATCACCAATAACATCATTATATTCTCTATTAGGCATTGATAACACTACCGACCAACCACGATGCATCGGGTCGTCAACAAAAAATACTTGTTTGACTTGAGAAGCCAAAACAAATTGGTCATTCCTATGTCCAATTTTACTCAAATCTACAAGGGTAAATTCAAGTTCGTCCACTACAAGACCAGAAGTATTATCAATCCAATCACACCTAAAGACTGGGATTGTAAACTTTTGGTAGTCAAGGTCCCAAATTTCTTGAATGACACCATAGAAACCCATATTTGAGAGAATTGGGTTTTTATCCTTGGCACTAGCAACTTGCATAGTATGTGCAAGTAAATAAACTCCATATTTTGAGTTGTCCGCACATCATCTTGTGCCTTGATGTTGAATTTAATACCTTTAATAAGATAGCTCCTATATAATGGCACTGCCATGTTTGGACCAGCTGCTAGCCACCTTAAATTTTCTGATACGCCATGATTGTCTTCCTCATTAAGTTCACTTTGAACCTGCAAATTAATCATAACTTAATTCAATCTAACATAGAAAGAAGAAAATTAAAAGTCCAATATGTTATTCAATAACATATACCTTGAAGCGTAGCCATTGAATGAAAGTGCTATTGTGCTTATCCTGCAGCCACTTTGTTCTCTTTTTAAATTTTGGATAAGCGGTCTTGATGTGGATCATATGTTGCCTACATGACACACAAAATTCAAGTATTACGATCCCAAACATATAAGATAAACATAAGAAATAATTTAAAATGGAAACTTAAAGAATAAAACTCATACGTACTCGATATAAGGTAGGACTTCCTCCGTATTCTCCAAGACATATAGATGTGCTTGGTTCAACAGGTCCCGATCAACTACGCTCACTGTGCAACCTCATAATGGCTTTGAAACTCCAATCTTTTGGCTTGAAGGCACTCCAACTATACTAACATCAGATAAATGCTCGGTACAAAACTCTACAGCTTCTTCAGCTATATACCGCTCAGCAATGCAACCTTCGGGATGAGTAGGATTCTGAACATACCCCTTTAGCACTTTCATATATCTTTCAAACGGATACATCCATCTAAAATATACTGGCCCACATAGACGAACTTCTCTGACAAGATGTACTACTAGATGAACCATGATATCAAAGAATGAAGGGGGAAAGTACTTCTCAAGCAAACACAAAGTAACTACTACATCTTCTTGCTTCTGAATACTCCTTGCTTTCCATCTAAAGAGACGCAAGCCTGGCCTCCACTCGCTGTCGAATGAAAGTTCGCTTATCAGGGAAACCTGAAGATCAGATGTCAGCCTCTGTTCGATTTTCTTGGCTAAGAAGATCCGTCAGGTTTGTGATAGAAGAAGATGGGTTATCGGCATTAGTGAAGAATATGGGTTATCCGTAGAGCTTCTGAAGAAGAAGATGGGTTTTCAACAATGCGATAAAGAATAGAAATGGCTTCAGATGGCCTCTAAAGCCTGAGCAATCGAATCAGATGGCTTCAGCTGTCAATGCTTTGAACTAGCCAAGTCCTGCAGAAAGAGAACGGTTAAAGAAATTGAAACAACGACGGTTTTCTGTTCTACTGTCGTCTTTTTTAAACTAAGACTACGCAATATTTTTTCGCGACGTGGATTCGTTTTAAAACGTCTTATGTGAAATATAACCGACGTGGATTTTATTTTTATAATTATAAATATAATTTTTTTTCCCTTGTTCTTTCAGTTTATTTTTCAAAAACAGTGCTTTATAAATAAAGTTTTTTTTCCCGAGGAAATTAATGTTCTAGAATTTGTAAAGTTTCTTTTCCGGGGGACTGATTTAAATCAAATACCAATATAAAAACAACGACTGTTTGTTGTTATACAGTCGTCTTTTTAAACTAAAACGACGCAATATTTTTTTTTGGACGTGGATCCGTTTTTCAAACGTCGTTATGTGTAATATAACCGACGTGGATTTTATTTTTATAATTATAAATATAATTTTTTTCCCTTGTTCTTTCAGTTTAGTTTTCAAAAACAGTGCCTTATACCCATTAATGTTCTAGAATTTGTAAAATTTCTTTTTTGGGTGACTGATTTAAATCAAGAGATATTTAGTGATATACCCATTCTTAGCACTAATATTATAAATAAACCCTACACCATTGAAATTCTATAAACAAACCCAAAAAAAACCCAAAAAATAACAGCTGGTCTTATTAAATTTAATATTGATTATTAAATTACTTTAATACCCTATTGAGTGTTTTGGGTATTTTTATAAGATTTTGGGGTTGGGTTTGTTTTAAGAAATTTATGGTAGTTTTGTAATTTATAAGAAGTTAAAGCCTATTTGTTATGTTGTAAATAGGCTTTGGGTGTGTTTATAAAGTCTATTTTATATGGGGTATTTTTATAATTTGGGCAACCATATTGGGTATAATAGTGAATCTCCCTTAAATCAAATACGAATATAAAAACAACGACTGGTTTTTGTTATACCGTCGTTTTTTCTTGTTGTCTTAAGTAAGATTAAGACGACGTAATGTATTTGTTAACCGACGTGGATTATTTTTTTAAACGTCGTTATGTGTAATATAACCGATGTGGATTTGGTTTTTTAATTATAAATAGGGTTTTTTTTCCACGGTTGCTTTCAGTTTTAGTATTCGATTAGGGTTTCAACTTCTTCTTGCCCCTTTCTCCGTCTCACCTCATCTCTTAGGAGGCAATTGTTTGAATGTTGGTTTGTGTGTATGTTGGTTTGTGTGATTCACAAACATACACACATCACCAATTTTTAAAAAATTGTCTCTCTGATTGCAAATCTGTGGCTGCCGTCGTGAAGTTTTAGAAGGCAATTGTTTGGATGTTGATGTGTGTGTGCGTTTGTGTAGATACACAAACGCACACACATCATCCACTTCCAAAAAATTGTCTCTCTGATTGCAAATCTGAGGCTGCCGTCGTCAAATTTCAGAAGCAATTTTTTGGATGTTAATGTGTATGTGCGTTTGTGTATCTCAAAGACACAAATACATATACATCATTAACCTCTAAAATATTGTCTTTCTGGTAAGATTATGATGAGCAACAGAGTTCCATCTTGTAAGATTTCCTAACCCTTGTGATCTCAGAAAAATCTGATTATGTCGGTGGTTTTCTATATAAACCGTCGTGGTTATTTCAATTCTTGTCATTAAGTAGATCTACCGACGTAGGATAACAAAATCCAAGAAATAAATTGTTTAAAAAAATTCTTATTCAGACGACGGTTTAAATATAATGTATGACGTATAAAGTGGATAAATATGAGAAAGACGTCGTTAAATTAAAACCCCAACTTGGTGAGATTCAAAGATATCGTCGTAGAAATACGAGAAAGACGTCGTTATATTTATCTTTGCCGTAGTTGTACATTAATTTAATACAGCGGTATTTTGTATTTTACCGCCGTGGATTTATTTGTAATTATACGGCGCCTTATACGAAAACTTGGTCGTGTTAATTTCTGGGTAAAAACGGCGGCTTTTTTTGAAATCGTCGTCTTTACTTTCTACGTCGGTCGGTTCATAACTTCCGCCGTTATTTGTTGGCTATGATTTTACCACTGGAAATCCTATTTCAATAAGACGTCGGTTTTTTTAATTAGGTACGTCGTGTTTTAGGAACAGCCATTTGAATCTCCATTTTTTAGTTGTCTAAGGTGTTATTACACGGCGGTTTTATAAAACCGTCGTCTTTTAAAAAACAACGACGGTTTTCACTTAGACCGTCGTTTTTTTCTGGTCGTCTTTGTCACTTTTTGTAGTAGTGGTTTAAGTTTAACTAATGAAGTTTCTATTTGATAAATTTTTTTAAAAAATTTTAAATTTTAAAAATAAAATAAAATAAAGTGCGTGTGGCATGGATTGTAATTTAGTGTGTAATATTAGGACATTCCTCTTAAGAACCCTGAATCGGAAAAGAAAAACTAAGAGGAAATTGATTATTACGTTGAAATTGAAGAAGATTGTAATATAGCGTGTCTTCAGTTTTTCAGTTTTTTTTATAATTCTTTTGTTCTTTTTGTCTTTTTACAATATTAATATTACTCATCTCATCATCTGAACTTTAAATATAAATTTGACATTTGTTTCGTTTTGTTTGAAAGGTGTTCTTGTCCAATTTTTATGGTGGCTATAATACTAGAGATGTACATGAATCTTTTGGTTTTCTTGCTTTTGGAATTTTCTTTATAACTTTTCCTGGTGTCCACGTCTTAGAAAGTTCTCTAGTGCAGTTTTCATCCACATACCTCATCTTGTTTTTCTTAGATAACTGTCATTTTGTCAAATGAAGTATCCCATTACTGTTTTCTTTTTCAGTCAATTTGGATTACGAATTATATAAAATCGCCATTACCCTCTCTGTTGCATCTCTCTTCTTTTTTGACCTCTTTGAGCTTCTTTTGCCCTAGAGGTTTTGTTTCGTAATTTTCGTTTCCATATAAATAAAAAAGTTTGAAAACTTCATCTATTGTTCCATCAAAAAGTGTCACGTGTAGGGCAGATGAATCCCTTTTTTAGGGCAATTTGGTCGTGTTATGATGTAAAACAATAATTAAAAATGAAAAAAATAGAGAATTTGAAAGAAGAGAGCCCTTATAATTGTATATGTACCCTTTAAGAACAATATTAATACAATTAATTTACGAAGAAAATTCGGGATGAATTTGATGAACATTTTCATTTCCCCTGGCATGATCACATTAAATCAAATCTCAGCATGCAGAACTGAACTGAGACTCGCCAAAGACATTGGAGGGATCCCTTGTTGGTTTCTGAAAACATTGCTTGGATCAATAAGTGTTTTTGCTTTGACCAGTCTGTTGTAGTTATTCAAGAAGTACTTCTCACCCCAATCCCTGGCAATCTCCACAGCATCCTTAGTTGTAACACTAGGTTCAACAAAACGCATCGTTCCGAGGTCAAGGTCAACGTAATTGATATAAGCAGCCCTTGGATCCCATGACACAAATTGCGTCATTGAATTGTATAATCTTCTTATCCAATCTATGTAGTCATCTTTTTTGTAATTGTCTTCTTCTTTCCACTCCACCAGGTACTGAATTGTAAAGAGATTGCCTTTTCTGTGAGGAAAAGCAATGGACTCGCTGCTCACATGGTGCATAATCCCACCATACGGGTCTAAGATGACGTACCCTTTGGGTTCCTCCTCAAGTATTTCTAGCGCAGCTTCTATTCCGGCTTGAGAAATCGGGGTTCTGACGTAGTCAGATTTGGCTTTGAAAAACCCTTTTTCTTGCAAATACCGATTTCTCAAGTCGGAGACTGGGCTGCCCTTACTTAGGCCGGAGAAGAACACAACGGACTCGATCCAACTCATTTCGGTACAATCATCTTGTGTAATACCCAAGTCAGGGAAAGCTTGATTTAGGATAGACATGGCAGTGCTTCTTGGGCCTAGATAAAACCCTTTAAATGTGGCTGATATTCCACTAGGGCTTGTGGCATTCTTGGCTTCTGGCAATCCAGCACCAACAAAACATGAAATGTAGAAGTCGTCTTCCAAGTAAGGTGAAACGTTTTGCCACTTATCTACTAGCTTTGCTACATGCCTTTTTTCGCCTGGTCTAGACACAACAAAGGCAGTTACAATTTGTGGCACTTTCAAGAGTTGGATTTTCCAAGAATAGACAACTCCCCAAACACCCCCACCACCTCCTCTAATAGCCCAAAACACATCATCTCCCATGCCTTCTCTGTCTAACAACCGTCCCTCCGCATCGACAAGAAGTGCGTCCACCACATTATCCGCCGCGAGCCCATACTTTCTGGACATTAGCCCAAACCCACCACCGGCAATATGGCCACCAACCCCCACAGTTGGGCATGACCCGGCTGAGAACCCATGAGCATGGCTTGCTTTAGCAATTGCATGGTACGTCTCACCCAGCGTTGCACCTCCTTCCACCCACGCCGTTTCAGTTTCCAAATCCACCGAAACCCGGTTCAAATTCATCATGTCGATGATCACAAACCGAGCTCCATCCTCGGCAACGGACGATGTGCCTTCATAGCTGTGTCCTCCACTCCGTACTCTAATTTCCAACGACCGTTGTCTAGAGCAAAATATAGAGTTTATTAGCTGCTCAAGGCTCTCGGGAAGTATGATGGCAATTGGCTTAGGAACTGTGGGATCAACAAAACGAAGATTTTGAATGGAAAAATTGAGCAACTTATAGTAATTATTAGCGGCAGAGTCATTTTCCATGGTAGGGAATGCAGTGAAATTGATGTCATGAAGAGTCAAACAACAAGTGAGTTGGTGTGTGGGGGATTCAGCTAAACAAGGAACGCAAAACCACATGAACATAAGGAACCCAGTAAATGGGTTTCTTAGGGGAATTGCCATATTTAATTCCTTGGTCAATTTCCAAAGCTGTTGTGCTCTATATGTATTTGAGCTGAAACAAAACAAATGAGGTGTATTTTAATGGAGAAAGTTTGAGAATAATGTGATACCTTGAGGACAAACAGATGAAGAGATCAATGTAATTCTGGCCGGCAATTGATTAAAATTTTGGAAGTTGATCGATTCGAATTGCCATGCATGCATGGGAAGGTGACAAAACTAATTTTTGCATGAGATTAAATACTAAAGAAGTTAGGTTGGGGAGAGAGACAAAGAACTGGATATTTTTAGCATGAGACGTGCCGGCCAACCAAAGGGATCCAAAAGCCTGCCACCCACACGTTGGCTCTTTCGCTTTTTTCCTTTTTTTTAATATTATTTAAATATATCTTAGAGATGACATATGTATATATAAATATATATATATATTTACCTTTGTATATATTTGTAGAATAGGGCCTTTTTAAATTAAAACGTCTTTTGAGAGTTTAAGGAGTGTTATGAAATTATTGTAAGCGTAAAATTCGCACAAGTAATATAGAAAGATAAAATATGAGTGCTATCAACTATCAATAAAATCTTTCAGTCAAGATTTTTTGTAAGTTCATTTTTATATTCTAAGTTTATCTTAATATAAATTTTTTCTTCGATAGCTTTATGCAATTAATCTTTGTTTATGCATTTATTTTGTACGCAATTAATCTTTCATAGAGGCTAGTATTTGGTTTGGGGTTTGGGCCCGTTTATTTCATTTTAAAAACTGATTTTTATAATTATTCTAACTTTTATTGTTTTTATAAATTCAGAGAAAACAAATTAAGATAAATATTGAATAACTGAAGTTTTTATCGTATATTTTTTAATTGAAAATATTATGCTTTTACTATTTCATCCCTTAATATGTATATAGGCGGCAACATGATCATTGGTATGTAATTTAACGGAAGAGATTATACAAATTTTTGAATATAAGGCTTTGAGGCTTAACCTAGACTTGAAGCAATTCATGGTGTAAAAAATTCAATGATTTTCTTTTTGAGTGCTGTTATTTGCATTCTAAAAATTTCATTGACAGTACGAGCATTGTAATTTCTCTTTTATAAAGCTTCTTTCTAGGTATAGTTCTCTCCTTGTTTAACCAAAATATTGTGGAATGAAAAATGTTATGCAGGCAGTCCAATTCTCACTCTCTTTTACTAATTATATTGGCACATCCTATGGTTAGTTGTGATGTGCGAATATGAAGAGTGATGAAGTGTGTAGGGTGTGTGTATAGATATACTAGAGTTAAGTATTAAGTTAGATGATCTTTTTTGTCTTTTTACACAATAATAAAATTTAATAGCTTAATATTCACTAAAGGACAATGCTTGGCTCCTGGTATATCAGGAGCCATTCCTCATCAACAATGATGTGGCCTCTTTAAAAAATGACACATGTTTCTTTTTTTTATTTGTTTCACTGACTCTCCCTCTCTCTCTTCTCACCCACTCTCCTCTCCTCCCCCAACTCTCTCTTCTCTCATCTCCCCATCTTTGTCTCTTCCTCTGCAACTCTTTAGAAGAAATTTTCAAACCCTTTCTCTTCTCATCGCTGCTCCTCCATCATCATCACCCAAACACTATGTATTGATTTCTCTCATTTTTAATTTTTAATTTTATTGAGTTATTATTGAGGAATTTTTGAAATTTTGGGAATGGTGGAAGAAAGAGATGGAGAGATGGAGAGAAGAAAGAGGTGGGGGAGGAGAGAAGAGAGAGAGAGAGAGAGAGAGAGAGAGAGGGAGGAGATGAGAAAAGAGAGAGTTGGGGGAGGAGAGAGAGAGGGAGAGTCAGTGAAACAAATGAATTAAAAATAAAAAACATGTATCATTTTTTAAAGAGGCCACATCATTGTTGAGGAGGAATGGCTCTTGATATATCAAGAGCCAAGCATCGTCCTTCAGGAAAAACAAGGGCCAACGTTTGAACCATTTAAAGATAAATAAAAAATTAAAAAAATTTTAAAAAAACTGGATCGAACATTGATGCAAAATCAATCCAACGTTTATTTTAATATTTGAAATAATTTATGTAGAGTAAATTTGAAATCTATTGCAAACAAATAGAAAAGTTAATCAACAAAGTGTATTTTAGAATAGAATAATCTTCAGGGGCTTCGGTTGGCCAAAATGAAAAAATAAGAATGGAAATACTTGTTTCATTTTCTTGGAAGTATGAAAATCTTGTTAGTAAGATCTTAGCTTAATTAGGATATTTATTTCCTAGTTTATTAGGATTATATTTCTTTCCTTTTATACAGATATTGTGTAATTAGGTTTTTATCTTGTTTCCTCGTTTGACCCTACTAGGATTACATCCTTGTACTAAAAATACCTTCTTTTGGAGAATGAAATACAACCTGAAAAATATTATACCCATATTGTTTGACTTGGTATCAGAGCCAGGTTTTCTGGTGACCTGTGTGTTGTGCCTACCCGTGTTCTATCCCCATATTTTTTTTTCTCTACCTGTGCCGTGTGTGCCCTCCTGGGTTTGTGTGTTGTGTTATAGTGTTCGTGCCTCTACTGTGTTCGTGTCATTCCTGTCTTCGTGCATCTGCCGTATTTGTGCATTTGCTATGTTCCGATGTGTACTCTGTTGTGTTCGTGTCTATCTTCGTGCATCTGCCGTATTTGTGCCTCTGCTATGTTCCGTTGTATACTCTGTCGTGATCTGTTGAGTTCCTGCTGCAATCATGGGTGATAACTCCATTGTTGGTACTGTTGCTGCTGCCTCTGCAAATTTGTGTGTTTCTGATTCTATTCCAAGTACTGACTCCAATACTTGGATAATTGACACTGGTGCTTCTGATCATATGACTTATGATGCTAAATTTTTTGATGAGTTGTCTAGTAACACCCGTGACCCATACATAACTAGTGCTAATGGCTTGCCCTCTCCAATTACTGGTGAGGGCACAATCTCTCTCACTCTTACTCTATCCTTGTCTCGTGCGTTACTAATTCCCAATATCCATTGTAACTTGTTATATGTTGATCGATTACTTGATACACTTAATGTTTCTGCTACTTTATATCCTACGCATTGCTCTTTTCAGGATCTCAAGACTCACGAGACGATTGGGCATGGTAAACAGATAGGGGGGGTTATATTATTTGACATTGCCTTCTGCACCAGTTCGTGATCGTGTCGTTAATACTGTTCAAAGTTGCAGTGTCAAATAAAAACAAGAAATTTGGTTATGGCATCGTCGCTTGGGACACCCGTCATTTGACTACCTTAAGCGTATGTTTCCATCTTTATTCTGCTATTGTGATAAGTCCAATTTTAAGTGTGAGACATGTATTTTGGCCAAAAGTCATTGCACTATGTTTCCTTTGAGTGACAGTAAAGTTACAAAGCCTTTTGATTTAGTGCATTCTGATGTGTGGGGTCCGGCTCGAGTTACTTCGAACGGATTTCGTTGGTTCATCACATTTATTGATGATTGTACCCTGACTCACTTGGGTTTTCTTACTGAAAAATAAACATGAGGTTGCTTCCATCCTTCCATAGTTCTGTACTATGGTGTCTACTTAGTTTCATTTTCGTGTCAAAGTATTCCGGACTGATAACGGAGGCGAATATGTGAATAACAATTTTCCGTGCTCAAGGTATTATTCACCCAACAACAACCCCATTTACTCCTCAGCGAAATTGTGTGTCTGAACGCAGGAATCATCAGTTACTTGAAGTTGCTCACTTCCTTATGTTGGACATGTCTGTTCCCCATCATCTTTGGGGGCATGCTATTTTATCTGCTGCCTATTTGATTAATCGTATTCCTAGCCGGGTTCTTGGTTTCAAGACTCCACATGATGTGTTTGGTGACCATGTTTCCCGTATCTCAGTCTCTAAGTTGCCCCCTAAAGCTTTTGGGTGTGTTGCCTATATTCATGTCTACTCTCATCAACAGAGTAAACTTGATTCTTGTGCTCTGCAATGTGTCTTTATTGATTACTCTTCTACTTAGAAGGGTTATAAGTTCTATCATCCACCTACCCAGAAGGTGCATGTTACTTTGGACGTGACTTTCCATGAAGAAGTGTCATATTATGTCTCTCCCTCCTCTCCAATTCAGGGAGAGAATGGAAGTGAATTGGAGAGTCTTAAATTGGAGAATGATGTGTTTGAAGATACTGCTCTAGGGAAAGAAACGACCTGTCGCACTAAAACAAGTGACTGGTTGCCCATATCTGAAAATGAAACTTGCGGTCTCTGTGAAGAAACGATTGATTGCCCTTCGGAACTCGACTAGTTGTCCTTGTCTAGAGATGAAGCAGGTGCTCTCAGTGTCGAAACGACTGGTCACACTAAAGCAAGTGACCAATCACCTGTATTTGAAAATAATGACAGTGATTCTTGTATGGATGAGTTCGATGCAATACCCCCCTCTGCCCTGCAAGTGTCCCAATCTACTCGTGATAGTGAATCAAGTGAGGTGATTTTTAATGATCTATCTATGTCAACTTATCAGTTACCCCCACGAACTACTTGTGGAAAACCTAAAGTACAATATTCTCCTTATATACATGCCAAGTCTAAATATCTCATTAGTTATTATGTGTCAACTCATCGTTTTTCTAAGTCATATGCATCATATTTGTGTCAATTATCTAGTGTAAGTGTGCCAACTAAGCTGCATGATGCTTTATCTAACCCCAAATGGATGGATGTTGAAATAGATTCCTTGAACAAGAATAAAACATGGGATTTAGTTCCTTTGCCATGAGAGAAGAAAGCTGTTGGATCCAGATGGGTGTTTACTTTGAAGCATAAAGTTGATGGTTCCCTTGACCGTTACAAGGCTAAATTGATAGCAAAGGGTTATACTCATACCTATGGAGTGGATTATTTGGAGACCTTTGCTCCAGTGGCAAAGCTCAATACTGTGTGTGTACTATTGTCTCTGGCTGCTAATTGCAACTTGCCCTAATTACAATTCGATGTCAAAAATGTGTTTCTACACGATGACCTCAAGGAGGAGTTACATGGATCTCCCTCCTAGTATTCCTGTAACCTCTAAGGAGGGTGTTATGTGTAAGTTGCGGAAGTCTTTATATGGATTAAAGCAGTCTCCAAGAGCGTGGTTTAGGAGATTTGCAGCATTTATGAAGAAATTTGGGTATGTGCAGAGTAATTCAGACCATACTTTGTCTCTAAAGTGTCATAAAGGTAAATTGACAGCTTTAATTATTTATGTTGATGATATGATTGTGACTAGAGATGATCAGGCAGAAATGCAAAATCTTCAGAAGTATCTAGCTTCCGAGTTTGAGATAAAGTCATTGGGTGATTTGAAGTACTTTCTTGGAATTGAAGTTGCTAAATCTAAACATGGTATCTTTCTATCTCAAAGAAAGTATATTTTGGATTTACTTGTAGAGACTGGAATGTTGGATTGTAAACCAATTGATACCCCTAGTGAACAGAATCATAAGTTGGGGTTGTATCATGATCATGTCCCTACAGATAAAGAGCGTTATCAACGACTTGTAGGGAAATTGATTTATTTATCTCATACGCATCCTGATATTGCATATGCAGTGAGTGTAGTGAGTTAGTTTATGCATTCTCCTAGTAAAGATCATATGGGTGCTGTGATGCGCATTTTGAGATATCTGAAAGTAACTCCTAGCAAGGGGTTAATGTTTTGCAAGTATGGTCATATAGATGTGGAAGGGTATACAGATGCTGATTGGGCTGGTTTAAGGCTTCTCCGTTATATCATCCGAGTATCAGCTGGCAAATGTTTTTACGAAAGTTGTGTCTAGTACGGTCTTTCTCAACTCGCTTGACAAGTTGGGCATGCGTGATATCTTTGCTCCAACTTGAGGGGGAGTGTTAGCGAGATTCTAGCTTAATTATGATATTTATTTTCTAGTTTATTAGGGTTATATTTCTTTCTTTTTGTATAGATATTGTGTAATTAGGTTTTTATCTTGTTTCCTAGTTTGATCCTACTAAGGTTACATCCTTGTACGATAAATACCTTCTTTTGGAGAATGAAATACAACTTGAAAAATATTCTACCCATATTGTTTGACTAATCTTTAATGCCAATCACAGTCAGGCCAGTCCATAATGTTTGTGGGATGTGCAACTGCACCTTGCCTCCAAAAGTGTGAGGCACTTTAGAAACCAGAGCATCTCGAACTGATATGTCAAATTGCCACGTGGATATGAAATGACAAAAATTAAATATTAAAGTTACTCCAATCGAATAGTCAAAAATATATAGGATATGAAGGCTGGAAGAGATATGTCAAAAATAATATATGAAAAAGCTTAATGTCAAATATTATTTAATAGTTTTTCAGTCATGGACCTCACTATCATTTATACTTTTTTAAAACTTTATGCATCATATGGGCTCCATTTGCTTTTAAAAATACAATAAAATAATATGATATTTGACATTTTTGGTGGAGCTAAATTTTTTTCTTAAATTACCACATAAGCCATCAAATTCAAATTAAACATTTTGCATTTGACATCTCCCTTCGAGATATTGGCCTAATGATTACACAAAGAGGGCTTATAGTTGTAAGATATCTAAGAAACCGTCGCTAGAATTGAGATCTCATTCAAAGATAAAGATATAAAATATATGGAGTTTCTTTTTGTATATTATATGGATGATCCGATCTGAAAGGACCATGATTGGGAATTGTTTGATCGTCTTTCTCTGAGGAAGAGGTGAAACATAATCAACTTGAATTCAAGACAGCTATTCGAAATCTTGGTGAAAGATTGGATTTATTATCTCATGTTTGCTTTCGTGAAAAAATACCAGTTGAAGCAGAGAGTTTCTTCGAACAACAAGGAGCTGGGTCAACCATTCAATCAAATGAAATTGAGCATGTTTCCTATCTCTTCTCTAGAAACAAGTGTGCTATGCAAAATTGTGCTCAATTTCATATGCGGCAATTCCTCCAAGATCTCTTCTTTAGTTAGGGGAAGAATCCACACGAATTAGATTTTTTGAGGAACATATCGAGAGAGAATTGGTTAGACAATATGTAGTATGCCACCGATGTTTTTTGGGTTTTTCCTTGAAGTTTTTGCTTTGTTTTTATATAGTGGACTTCTTTTACTTGAACTAACCAAATAAGTTCCTAAAATGTGAATATTTTTATTTTTATTTTCATACAAAAGCATCAAGTGTTGAACAAAATTTTTATTTATATTTTAATACAAAAACATGTTGAATTTAAAAGGGCTCAGCTTTCATTTATGCGCAGATTCTCCACAATCAATAGGCCAACTGTGACCACAATTTTAAGAGTTATTTAGAGCATCCATAATGGCCTCCCTAAACCACCTCCTTAGCTAAAATTTAGAGAGGAATTGAAAAACCCACCTCCAATCATGTTTGCTATCCACCTCCTAAATTAGGGAGACCTCTAGGAGCTCCTAAATCAGAGAAGAGATAAAGGGCTCCTAGTGACTCTCTATAATTAAATGCTACTAAATTTTATTATTATTTTAAATAATTATTTAATGATGTCTTTAATTCTATCATTTTTTTTCTTCTGCATTTTATATTTTTAATCACTTTTCTATTGCACACTGCGTGCTAGTTTGGCATTGCTTATATGGGGTGATAAATAATTTTTTAAAAATTTTGGGAAGCACAGCCCGTTTGGTAAACTATGATAAAATCATTTATTGTTAAAAATTGCTGTGAGAGAAAGCTATAAGGGAAAGTAGCTAATGAGGTACTTTCATTTTCTGATTATGCAGGAATCAGTTTCAAATAGGCACTGCGTTTAATGATTATGCAGCAATAATTTTCTAATCATGTGGGAATTAGTACCAACAACACTTTTAACAAAAAGTTTACCAAACGCCAAACTGCTTTTTCTCACAGCAAATCTGACAGCGATTATTTTCACAGCAATGCCAAACTCATGCACCATCTTTTCTATTCTTTTTGCTATAGGTGCTTTGCAAAGCACAAGTAAATTTTTTTTTCCGATTCTTTTCACTATATACATTTAGCAACACACAAACACCCTCATATATATATATATATATATATATATAGAGTTTTGCTCTTATGCGGACGTCTGCATTTTGTTAAACTACAGTTGTCCTTAGATTTGTCAATATATGTGTACATACAAGTAAAAGCTTACATGCTACCAAATTACTTTCACCTTGGCAGAGGTGTGGGCCCTCCAAAAAGCATACCAAATGTGGGAATATGGAGATGCAAAAGAAGAAGCAGTACCATTGGTTGTTCTCAAGGCTCTTGCAACGTGTTAAGCACTTTGTACTACACTGCCATTTTTAATCAATGAATCCAACAGCTTTATAGTGATAATTGGAATTGCACGAATCAAATCCACCTCTTCTGCAAAAAAACAAGTTGGAAAGTGCACAACCGTAGTTTAACAAAATGCGGACGTCTACATAAGAGCAAAACTCTCTCTCTCTCTCTCTCTCTCTCTCTCTCTCTCTCTATATATATATATATGTATATAGTTCTTTTCCTTGTAGGTATTTTTTAAAACACAAACACTTTTTGTTATTTGGGAATATTCAGTATTTGAATATGAACATTTTATTGCAAATCAGAAATTAAATTTAAAAAGAAGTATTTATGACATAAAGAAGTAAAGCATTTATGACTCTCCAAATTAAGGGGTATGGTTGGAGTTGAAATTTTTTAGAGCACTCCTAAAATAGTTTCTTGTGTTTTTAGCTAAATTTTAGCTAAGAAATAGGGAGCATGATTGGGGATGACATAACCCATTTCTTAATTTTTCCGTAGAAAAATTTGATGATTTAATTTTAAAAAAATTTTTCAAATAACAAAATTAATCTCCATAATTATTCCTCAAGATATGTGCAATCTCTAAGGTCAACATTATCATTTAGAAAAATAAAAATAAAAATTTGATGACATCCACAATTTTTTGGTGGAAATTTAATAGAATTTTTGTGAGAGTAACGTGAAACTTCGAGTGTAAAGCTAATTTCTAAAACCTTGAAGTTTTGTATTAACACCAAACACCTCAAGGAGGGTTAATGTGTAACCATAATTTACTTATTTATTTTAGTATTTTAATGAATTAATTTTGCATGTCTATAAAATTGTGATTTGAGAAAGAGGAATGTCACCTTTTTGTTGTTTACCAATGAGAATATGAATGATACTCCATTTAATAACTACACTAAAATGGAATGGTTTTGAGGATTCTGCTCCAGCATCTGGAAGGCATTGGAAGCTTTGGTCAGGAAAGGGTTTGCCATAGCCAGTAGGGGTAGGCGCAGCCCCGGTTTGGTTCGGTTTGCAGCTCACACTGGAACCGGAATACGTACTATTCATCCAGTTCGGTCCGGTCTGATTTTTGAACAAATAAAGGGAAAAATCGAGTCAAACCGAACTGGCTATTTCTGATCCGGTTTTCCGGTTTGAACCAATTCTCTGACAAGTTATAGACTAAGGGAAAAAAAAACTTAAATTTAGTTAAACAATTTTTACTTCTTTGATAAAAAAATATTTGATTTTTCCTTTCATTCTCAGATCCCTTGGCAGAAAAATAACCCTAAACAATCCAATGCTAGGTAAACTAGAAATCATAAACAAAACCCAAAAAAAAATTACAACATACCAGATCTAATGAAACCCACCAAAAAAAATTGAATACAACACCAGATTTCTCCTTGCATGAGACTCTGATGCTTGAATCTAGTCCTAGGATCTTCGTTACCAGCATATGAAGAAGGCTCCATAGCAAGAACCCCTTTCATCCTCTTCATCAGATCACACAAAGAGAGAGAAAGAGAGTAAGTGAGTGAGTGAGTGAGTGAAGCTGCAGAGAAGAAAAAAAAGAGGACAGAGAAAGAGGGAAGTTGCAGAGAAGAAGAAGGAAAAAGAAGAAAAGAAAAGGGAAAGGAAGAAAGGAAAGAAAAGGAAAAGAGGGGGGAGAGAGGGAGAAGTCGCAGAGAAGAAGTAATAAGAAAAGAAAAGGAAGAGGAAGAAAAGAAAAGAAACGGGAAAGGGGAGACAAGGCACAAAGAGAGAGAAAGAATAAAGAAAAGAAAAGAAGAGGTGTAAGGGGGGGAGAAAGAGAGAGAGAGATCAAAAAGAGAGTGGCTTCGGGAAGATAAAAAAAGGGAGAGTTGAAGTAGGGTTATGGAATGAGCTTTGAAAATAAAAGGTATATGGGCTTCAAAGTTTGGTTTTTTATTTGGGTTAAGAAGAATTGGGCTTAAATATGGGATATTTTAAAATAAATAAATAAAAAATTAATACAGCTGGTTCGGTCCGATCCGGTCCTGTAATATGTAAAACCGGAATCAAAACCGGTTCAAACCGGTCCGGTCCAATTCGGTGTCAGTTTGTTGACTTTTTTAGTAAACCGGTTTTTTCTATTCGATTCGGTTCGGTTTTCCGGTCCCGATGCCCACCCCTAATAGCCAGTCTAGTGTCAGCAAAATGAACAAAAAAATAAATTTAAAAAAAAACACAGTAAAAAGCTAGAACATCCAAATAATGAGTATTTTAGCAAGAGCAAGTCCATTTCATATCTGCAGCCCCAAGACACTGGGAGAAGCAGCTAAATTGTAACAAAGTGCCCATTGGAAAGAATTTTCATAATACTAGCCTCTAATTAGTTGCTTTGGTTACATATCAACTAGATTGTACACGTATCTCCAACCAGACAAACAAATTACCTACTCTCATTATACATGCACCAGCAGCAGAAGCTAGCCTCATCTCCTTCGAATCTATCAGGTTCCCGCATTGACATTTACATGCATTGTTGTTTTGTTTGCTGGTTTGTTTTGTTTTCAGGGGAGGGGTAGGCGAGTTGAGGTTTCACAACCCATCAACTGGTCGACGAAGGCCACAATAAACCGCTTTCCGAATAAGAGGATGCACATCTTCTGTTAGAACCTCCGCGTCCAACTTCTCCATGTGAGGCCAAATCTGCCAGGCACATACACAAGGTCAGAGATTTAGTAGCAAAAAATTGCGAAAAATAACTTCCCATGCTGAGTTCAGAGGCTAGCATACAAGACTCCTTTTCATAGCCTAATCCATGAAGTGAGAGGGTGAAATCCAGGGATTTGATTACTTATGGGCACATTGTTCATTCAGCCCATAATCAGTCAAATATTTCATGGAACTAGAAAATCTTGGGAATAAAATTATATGTTATTCCTTCCATCACACATAACCTAGTGATATTCCATTGAAAACAAATGTAATACCCAAAAAGGGAGGCCGGAGGATGAAAACACAAAACTGATGAATTAAAGTTAGAGGTACAAAGTGAAACTTTCATTTAAAAAAACAAAAACAAACAAAAAAGAATCACAAAAAGAATAAGTATTTACCTCAGAAGCATATTGCCTCGAGAAGGCCTTCAGGTAGCCTAAAGTCGATAGACACCACTGCTCTTTTTCACCTACATTATATACACTACTCATCCTCCCACCATTCAATTGGCTGCCAAAATTAAGAAAAGCAAGTTAAATGCACTTTTACTTGAATAACACGCAATGTCAAGACAATTTATTAATTTTTATTGAAAACAAGATATGTTGTGAAAATAAAGGGTCCACCAAAGCTATCAACTACTAAGGATTGACAAAAGATACTTTACAATTAACTCAAAATTCCCTCACACTACAAAGAGCATTGGCATAATGTTTAGACAAAAATGGCCATAACGAGGCATTCAGCCAGCCGTCTGTACTCTGTATCAAAGAGAAACCCGTTGTCCCAAAGAAGCTCCACCTCCACCTTTGCAGAAAGTTTATAATCTTCACACGAAGAGGAGGTAATGGAGCATAGGGTCCTTTTTAAAGCACATCTAGAGTATTGATCTTCCCATGAAAAACCAACCAGGAAAGAATTTGGACTTGGTGGGTACACCAATCTTCCAAAGCATCTCATCAAGTTTAAAAACCTAACTCATTTGAATTTCTAGCATGGACTTAAAAAAACAATCACTGGAAGGGACCCCATACCACAAACTAGTCCAATATCACTAGATTCCAGAATATATGAATCCAAACAACAAAGTTGAAATCATGCAAAAGCTTTCTAACAGACAAGTTTCAAGAAAGAAAAGAAGGAAATGCATTGCGATTCAAGGGCCAATTAATTAAAGTTAGAAAACAAAGACTGAAAAGTTGATCCGTTGTCATGCCAAGTGTTTTATGGGAAACGAATGAATTTTTATCCCCAACAACGTGTAAATAAACAAGAGAGATGGAAAACCATGATAGATGTATCTCCAAGAATAAAAAGAACCTCTCTCTACAATCAAGGAGTCTGGCCCATTCAAATCCATGCCATATTTACAGTAACACAAGTAATCTTGTTCTTGAGGGACCCGACAACCATCTTCTTGACAACAGTTTCTCCTTTTCAATGAGTTTCCAATAATCCCGTAATCTCTCCCCTCCCAAACAAGATCCTTCATCTCCTCTAACCTTCTAGTCAACATTCCTTTCATTTATATGTAACATAGGATTTTCTACCTTTTTTATTGAAGGGAAAAAGGTACCTTTTCTTAGGTCTTCCATTCTCATCGTCTACCTCCATTGCCGACGATTCTTCAACGTCGACTACCATAGAATCTGCATGAATTGATTTCAATCCCTGCAATGTAACACATTTGGATGCACTTGGCAGGCGTTCTGTCAACACATTCAGGAAATTTTTGTACAAGGAGAGGAACAATGCCTGCACATGAGAATCATGGTTAGTACAAGAAAAAGATGAGGAACTTTAAATCAAAGAGAGCCAAAATTGATTAACTAAAACACATAAAACTCCCAGGCAGTGAATTGTATTTCAAACGATGCCAGAATGTTTGGGAAAAAAATTAGCAAATATGTTACCGCACTATATGTATTTTTATTTCTATTTTATAGGAGAAATGCATGAAATTTTATTGCTAACAAGAAAAACAACTTTGTTGGATATTTATATCATTGTCATATTTTCATGATGCCAAGTCAATGAAGCAGATAAAATCAATCTACCCTTGTTTGGGGATATATTTATTTGTCACAAGAAAAACTTTGATGGATGGTTATGACATTGCCATATTTTATGGGTGTCATTTCAGCGAAGCAGATAGAATCAATCTACCCTTGTTCGGGGGGAAGTGCATGGAAGGGTAGTAGCATGTGATTGGTTCGCAAAAAAAAAAACAACTTTTTTTTTTTTTGTGATATGGAAAAAAAAAATTTATATAAAAAGAAGAGAGATACAACAGCGGCAAAGAAAGCCACAAAGGAAAGAAAGAACAAAAGCAAAGAGCAGAAACCAAAACCTAGACCCCTAAGTCACTAACAATAGCAAAAACGAAGGAGCAGAACAGAAGACAAAGACCCCTAGAACACAAACAAGGAAAAACCACGAAGGGTATTAGACCTAAAGGATTAACGAATGGCTGCAATCCAATCTAACCAAATAAGCCTAAAAGAACAATGTCTGAAAACTGTAGAGGTCGATGCCCATTGTGATGAACATGATCTAACTTTCTCCCAGAGCTCTCCCGAGTTTCTGCCCACAGTCATCAAAAATCAACCTATTTCGCTCCCTCTCGGAAGATAGTGTTTTTCAGAGATAAGGGAAATTATTACATATACCTACAAGACTAAAATATATCCATTTTTATATGTATTGTGCGAAAAGTATTGCAACAGATGAAATTGGGGAAAGAGGTTTTACTGCTTTCCTTTTCTTTTTAAAAATTTGTTACCTCAAATTCATCAAGGGCTCGAGCTAGAAGAGCCTCCTTAACCTCTAAAGATTCACGTACAGACAACTCCTCCTCCTTTGCCTTTTCAGCATACGATTTCAAGCGCTTCAGCCTCACAGGATTTTCCCCAAGAACAGGTTCACCATCCATAAGTGAAAGCTTTGATTCAGCAGCCACTAACTCTGCTTTTGCCGTTGCTGCAGCTTCTTCAGCTGATACAACACTCTTTTTCAGAGACAAAATCTCCTTCCTTAGATCACATACACGGTTATATGTCTTGCTAACTGTGTTTCTTAAAATCTGTTGGGCAGACAAATATATAAGCAATCAAAAAAGATAAAAGATGCATGCTTAGAGATTACCTAAGTAGTACAAAAATAAAGAGAATTATACAAAATTGATGGTAAGAAAGGTGACGCTTAAAGAGTTAATCGAGGATGATTTTAATCTGGTTGACTTAATCATTTCTTCAATTCATCGAGGCTAGAATACTACATGAATTAAGGGAAATCATTCCAGTGTGCATAATTAGTTGTAAAATCCACCCCATCAACATCTTACAAGGAAGAACCTGGAAAGCTCTAAAATTAGGAAGATCTCACGCAAAGTAAAATTATAACCACAGAAAAACATTTGAGCAGATAAGAATGCAGGAGTTTTGCTGTTTAAATCTATTTTCTTTTTCCATTTTGGTAGGTCTACTGGTTTTAACAATCATCCAGATTTTCCACTAGAAAGCATTATCTAGCATTTCCTATCTTGGCATGATGGTTTCGAATCAGACCAAATTTTAATGCTTTCATTTTTGCTTCAATTTCCATTTTTTTGAGCAAGGGTAGGTGGATAGTTGTTTTTACTTTCTCATAGTGGAAGCAGTTGTATGAATTCGCATCATTTTGAAGTTCCTCTTCATATTGTTTTTATTTATTTTCTGATGTCATAAATATCGAGCAATAAGGAAAAGTAGGACCTTGCAACCACCAAGTACATGGAAACTCCATCATGGGCTCAAAACACAAATAGTTATAACAGCAGAGAAGACACGCTTAAGATTAATGCCATAGAAATGTTGTTGGCATACCTCCCATGGACGATCTGATAGATGAAACTGCTCAATGTTTGCTGGAGAAAAGACCCATCTGACAATGGCCAGATTAGATAAAAGTCGGTAGCCCATCATCCTATCTATTGCAACAGCACTCATTTGAGAATTGTTCCTCCAATAAGAATCAATCTCGGTTATCAGCATGACCTGCTTATCCTGGTCACCACATAGTTTTGCAATGACTTGACCATATCTCTCCAATACGGTAATCAAATGAGTGAAACTTTTTGATCCAATGTCGAGAAGAGTTTGCACAACCACATTGAGGGTACCTTCCATCCCATGAACAGGAAACACACTTTCCTCTATCCATACAATCATTTCACGGGCAGATGCCCTCCCTTTTACCATGGTTCTGAGGTCGACAGAAAGTGCATGTTGTCCATTTCCTTCACTGGTTTCTTCAACACTGAATTTGAAATTTGGTGCCCCCTTGGGAGGAAGCAACTCTTCTAAGCCAGGGGCATTCTCAATGCTCTGCAAGAAAAAGAATTAAGAAACTAAATTAGAAAAATTATAACCATGTGAAGCATACGTGGAAATGTAATATCCTGAAAAACAATCAAAGTAAGAGCTTGTTTATGTCAAGGTCAATCCTTGGGCTGTAAAAACCTCACTCCAAATTATCAATATCCTTACGAATGACTTGGTACCTGCTTCACTTTGTCCCAGTAGGATAAACGAACTTCTCTCTCCAGAACCTCCTGAACAAATACACGTTGTGGGGCCCATTTTGGCAGGTCTAAGACATAAGCCCACTCTTCCCATGGCCAGATGAACTGAAAGTTTGACCTGCATGGTCAGGAAGGCAAATAAATGTGAACAAATCAATTTTGAAAATACACCAAACTGCATACAAGAAATCATGCAAGTAAATAAAATTTCACTATATTTTCTAAAAAATATTGGTAATAACTTCTCTGAAAAATTCAAACAAGATACCAGCTGCTTCAGCTAATAATGGCCTTGATAATTAAAGGACCTAGGATCAATCCCACCTCAGCTAAGACAGGAGTTTACAGAAGAGAGGCTGCTTCTGTAGCCTAAGGTCCAGACATGCGTACAGAACAACCATAAATTAAGACATAACCTAGGGTGACATCAGTAACCTTTTAAGCAGCCTTTCCAGCTAAAGTAATATACTTCAACAAGAGAATGTACAGAGGAGCAAGGTCCCAAAATGACACGTGATAGGGAAATGAGAAGTATTCATCACATGGAAAAGCTAGTGGCACTGCTTATGGTGGAACTTACAAGTGGTGTGAAAACCAAAGGATGAGCCGCGTTCGACATTCCATATCTAAATCAGCTATTTTCTCGAAAAGAGCTCGTACAGCACCAGCAACTACTGCAGGAAAGGCTCCAGGAAGAGCCTAAGAATTAAACTTCAAGTCAGATTGCTTTACAGACACAATAAAACTGACATCTACTTCCATTGACTCAGACAAAAGGACAAAGACATTAGATAAAATAATAGCATCCACATTATTACCTTACAGAGGTCGATAATAACTAGTGTGTAATATGTTGGCCTGAAAGGGGGTTGCGGTAGCATGAGTAACTGCAAGAATATTAAACACATCATTTTGATTTCAATGAGAAAGGTTAAACTATACAAGTTTATCATGATGTAATCAAGGAAGAAATAGGTTCATAAAAGAAATAATGTCAAAGAAAATGTAGAAAAGAACAGATTCAAAATCTAAAACAACCATGCAGTAAGGGCCAATGTCCCAGGAGCATCAGTTCTAAACTTGCAAAGAGGGGAATGGACATATTTTGTTTCAAGTCGATTTGGCATCCCAATAGGCAAACTATGCATATAATTTCTATCTTAATCTATCAAACTTGTGTTGACTCAGTGCAGTGGAAGTTATGGAATTTCTGTTGCCCAAAGAAGAAAAAAAGAAAACAAGTGCTCTTTCTTTTCTAATTTGATGAAAAGTATATTACACGCAAAACAGATCTAAAGTTCTAATTTGAATCTTATTCTCAAAACTTCAATTCTAAGCGAATGAATTCATTTGCTTAAATCCGAGTATGATCCATGTAGGACTAAAACCGAAACAAAGACAACCTATTTTTATAGGCCTAGGCAAACCGTAGGCAGCTTTGAAGATTTATCCTGCAAAGGACTAGTTTCTTATAACAGTAGAAAAAAAACATATGGATCAAACAGAAGAAACAACTCCAATCATACAGCATATTGAACTCCTGACTCATGACTAACCCAAAAACTACCTATACACTCTGAAACTCATACTATTAATAAACTATACAGGTAATTACACACTTGGATAAAGTATAATTTGAAAGAGGGAAAAAAAACAACTCATGATAAAATCAGCACTGAAACACATGCAAAGGGTAATATATCTTACCTGACAGAAAATTGTCTCTGCCATAAGATACTCGTATCGAAAGGGTACAGGTAGGCCAGCCATGTATGAAGCGCATTCCTTTCGACTAGCTTTGCATGAAGGAAGAAACAAATACAATAAATATTAAGCCAAAATGTCAAACAAAAAAATAATAAATAAAGAACCCTAAGTACAAGTAATCAAAAAGTAAACTACAGAGTTTTAATACCAGTTCACCTGTACACATTAATAAATACAAAAATGGTAAGATAACACCAAGTAAAATTACTAACAGATGTATTAGTATGTTTCCTAGAGAAGCAAAAAAATTGTGATAAACGTTTGAGTACAATATCTAATAAACAAGTATGATTAAGAGCATTTCCAAAACAAATCTGCTTGTTCTTTTGCATCCGTCCAGTTAGTTTCAATGTCTGAAATAGGCTAGAAAACAAACCCAACCCTTCCAGAAAGTCTTCTAACTAAAATTACTAACATAGAACACACAAATTATGCTTCTTTGCACCCAGTCAATGCCTTGCTACCACTGGCAGGATATGGGCTAAAAGCAACAATGTAATTTGTTCAGGTTAACAAACAGTAATGACGAACAAATACATAGCAGCAAGCCTGCAACAGATATAAAAACCACAACCTCTAGTCACTACACGTGCATACATTAATTTTATATTGCCGCATAAAAATTATATCAATGGCTCTGAATAGTATACAGCCATACTATAGCATCGTGGAAGAGGATTCTACACAGTAATTCCTTTTATTTATTTTTATTTACCGATGAATTGAATAATTAATCTTCAAGTATTCCAAAAACCAAATGAATGATGAAATCAATAAAGTCAAAAATCACAGCAACTCATCGAGAGAGTGCTATGATATGCCATAAACATCAGAGATGGTAGTCTAAGAAAATATTGCCAGATCAACCTATAATTTCTTATCGTAGAGTATGGACCAAATCATCTGACATTTTAAAATGGGAGTTCCTCATTCCCACAAAATGCATAAATTAAGCGGTTAGTCATCATACAAGTTGGCAATTGCAATAGATGATGCATCCCATTATTTCATGTCCTACACTATGGACTAAATTATCTATCATTTTAAGACGAAGTGCTTCCTTTCCATGAAATGCATAAACTTAGCAGTTAGCCATCATACAAGTTGGCTATACTATACATGATACATCCCTTTTGAAAATATGAAAACACAAGACCACTAATTCAAAAATAAGCTCCAGCATCTCAACAACAGAGGCTCTTTAAAAGGCGGGAAAAGGAGGGCAGAACACAGCAGACCAACACAGGTTATAGAGTGAAATCATAAATTAACAAGCAAATTCAAGTGTGAGCAAAGCTAAAGAAAATTTAGTCATGTTTTTTATTAAGTCATTGAGAGGTACAAACCAGCCATTTAAAAAAAAAAGGACATCTAGCAGATACTCTTCCACAATGAAGCGATCCATGGGTTGCAGGTCCTGTCGTCATAAACGAAAAGCAAGAGACTTTCATGAACATCAATAACTAAAAGAAAAAATATCGGTGACAGTCAATCACAAATTAAAATTCTATGCAAAATTATAATGAGAAAGTAAGTCACAATTAATTTCAAGAGTGCACTTAAAGAAGCAGAAACACAAGAATGCAGTGGATATCATATAAGTTAGTAACTCCAAGTCGGTCAAATAAATAATAATGTAGAAATGACAATTATGTCAGATAGTATTTCCATTTAAAACTTACATTAAAGTCGGGAACTCTAGCAAACTGTACCAGTACCAGATGCCACCAAATTCTAAGCTCTGTTGTCATACATCTTAATTTATCACACTTATCTAAACCGTGCCACTATTTAAAAACTTCTTCAGATAATGGACTACATACTAAACAGATCTAACAATGGTAATAAACACTAGGAACAAATTTCTTCAAGTATGCATCATGTAAATGGATTACAAAATAGTTTTAGAAACACTCAATAGTTTGAACATGAGCATTATACTATAAATCATCCAAGAGCTATTGCAAGAAGAAATTTCTTTTACTTGCATGCATTTGAAAATTCTGGTTTACACAAAAGAGAATTAAGTTCTTAGATTGCAAAGTACCTCAGTTTTACTTGCAGGAAATATATTCAGCCTTCGTATCCTTTGAGGATACATTAACTCTGCATCATGCTTTTGTTTACCACACGTTATACTAGAAATTGTTGAAGGCGGATCAGGTTGGTCAGGACAGCTGATGGGTCCAAACTCATGAGACTTTCCAGCAACTAGCTGTGCTTCAAATGAAAGGTGAGGTCTCGGAACTACCAAGTGATAACATAGAATTTGATCAAACAGTGAAATAAAAATCATGAGAAAACATAAGATAAAAACAAATGTCGATCAAACAATGAAGTTTTACTTTAAATGAAATTTGTGGGAAATTTGATCATTACCACTATCAAGTTTCCATCCATTGCTAGATAAAACTTGTATTCGGCCCCACAAATCTTCCAAGAAATCCTACCAGAAAAGATTAACAAAAGAGCGATTAGGATAAAATTACATTACATGGTAAAACAATGAAAAAGAGACAGGTTGACTAGCAATATGGAGCATGTTAAACGTAATGAAAGACGAGGAAAATTAAAGTTCAAGGACCACATAAAATAGCTAAGTGGCGTGGAGAACTCTTGGAAATGTAAGATTTGAGTGGCAAACAAAAATTTTCATTCAAGGTACAATGCCGAATGAGTGAAGGAAAGGGAACATAGTACCAATTTATTTGTGTGTGTGTGTGTGTGTGTGTGTGTGTGAGAGAGAGAGAGAGAGAGAGAGAGAGTGACCAAATGTGGAAATTATAGAGGAATTAATTTGATGAGTCGCATTATGAAAGTATGGGAAAAGGTCATATAACAAAGAAATTAATGAAGGATATGATATTCAATAACTTAGAAAACAAAGCCTATGATAGAGGATCAAGAATATACTTTAAGTGGGCCCTACAAAGAAAATGAGTTCCAATTAATTATAATAAATTTATTTGAAACAAATAATAACAAAACTAGAGTTTGATGCATGTGGAGGGATTCTAAGTCGTATCAAAATATGGAGAACACAAGGAATCATAAGGTTTAGATATTAGAAGAATCAAAATGAAACATATGTAGTGAAGGTTCAATTAACATATAGAAAATTAAAAAGAAATACGTTAATAACAACTCATTAGCAAAAAATTACTCAAATAAATGATCTTCAATATTGAAGATCAATAATGCAAAACAACAATTAATAAAGTTCAAACAGGATGGGCAAAACGGAAACATGTTACTAATATCCTTTTGATGAAAGGAATACAAAATAGATTAAAAGGGAAGTTCCACACAAGCATCACTAGGCCATCTCTAACACAATTTCAACTTCAGAGAGTGCATAATCACAGTCCATTCCTGCAGACTAGAAGCTAAGAAACTAAAAGGCCAACATTTTCCAGGATACTGGTATACATTCAAAAATGAATCACCAAATGATATTTTAAGTTTACAGAGAAAAGGGAATATGATGTCAAATTTAATAAGCTATACCTTATCATTGGGTTCTCTCACATTCTCATCATCATCCTCAAAAGCAGACAACCCGGTGTCAGAAACACGCTTTCTTATGCTCAAATAAGCTTCAACACCGACCATAACTCTCTCAATTTCCTCAGGGACTTGCTGCAGAGAGACAATAACAAATCATGATTGATATATTTAAATTAATAATGAAACGGACGATAGGAAATGCAAGCCTAATGTTGAACCAAAGAGTAAAACAACTATAGCCTTGCCACCTATGAAGCTTGACCATGACTAAAGGGCCACTGTGTCAGATGTGCTTGAGAAACAGAAAGCCCTCTGACATAGCTACAACATGTGTCAGTGTATATCCTTACGTGGCAGAATATAAAAAAAATCAACTTTTCAGGTTCAGATGGAGCACAAAAACATCACAGAGACACCACTTAAGAACACAGTCAATTATTCCATTTTAAAAGTTCGTGGCTGGAATGAAAATAAGACACATAATTTGTAAAGACTCAACTTTTGTATCGTTTCTGTTATGGCCAACTGAGGGAGAGAGATACAGACAGACAGACAGACAGACCAAAAGGGAAAAAAAAACAGAGAGAGGGAGAAGAATTCGTAAATATTTACTGTAATTTTTAATGCTCTAAATTACTTTCTATTAGAGTATTTTACAATAAAAATTTATAGTAAGGCACCAAATTACATCTTTACTCTAATAAGTTCTCAATAAATCATACTTTTAGCTACAGACCAAAACCTTAACAATTTATGAGGTCCATAAGCAGACATAAAACATAGGAATATTTCGAAAATTAAAAATTAAATGGAGTCACATAAGCTTTGTATTGTGGGAAATACATTGGCAACATGCAACCTAAGGGCAACTTTTTTTCTGTTAATCAAGCACCATTATAACAGTACCTCAATGAGTTCTGCTCCTCCCCAAGGGAGACATGATAAAATACATGTTACATAAAAGTCAGCTCTCGATTGCCAGGAGGGATTCCCTTTCTCCTCATCAACTGTTGTTGCAGCTGATGATAATAATGTCTCAAAGACAACCACCAGAGAACTGGGATGGATAACTTTACTGCACATCTATAGATCAAGAAGAAAGTTACCATAAAGGAAAACATTATATCTTTAGTAAGGCACTCATGCAGGAATACATGTGTATATATACATAAAGAAATGTTCTCTTGCCAGACTCTGAATCTGAAACATTGATCAGGTTGATTTTTGTCAGGATGTAAAGTCCAAATCACAATTTGGCCACCTATGTCTGCCAAGAGAACATCATACCTTGGCAGAAGGATGAATTGAGAATAGCCAGTCAGGATGAGGAAAAGTGGTAGTAGGAGGAAGAGATTCTAAAGAGCAAAAATTATCAAGTGGTATGCGGGGGAGGGGAAAACCAAACTTAATATGGGTGGAGATAATTGGGAAAGATATGATAGTGTTTCGGTTAAAATAATGTGGGTAGTAGTAGTAGTTGTCGTTGAGTATTAACCTGGGTAGAATTTCAATGTTATCATCGGTAAATATAAAAGCTAACACTTCGTTTATATGTCCTATTTTATTCATTGATGTAGGATATGGGTGAATGAAGTATTTAGGTAGTTTAGCGGAAGCGAAAACAATGGAAAACAGAAAATAGAACAAAAGGGAGTAGGAAATGAAGCTTTAGAATTCTGTACCTTGTACACGATCTCAATAACAAACTTAAAAATTGTTTTCTTTCGCACCTTGTTTTAATAAAGAACTTCTAGAAACTGCATCCAAGATACAACTGTATCTAAATGAAGAGCCAAACATGGAAAGAAATGTCCTAAGTTTAAGTTGACAGCATATGAATGACAACCATCACATTTCGATCAATTGAAAGATTTCCCGAGTAAGTGATGAAAGAACTAAGGCCTATGACGAATGAGATAAAATGTGGTTTTATTCTTGTGCTCTCAATCTCTTCCTGAATTTCATATCAGAGACCAGTAGCAACATGATACATACCATAACAGTCAGGAACCTCATCAAAAGACGAATCCTGTTGCAATTTCCAGAATCTAAGGCATCCTGGAAATCAAACACAAAGAACAAAAAAGATGAGATCGTTTTTAAAAAATTCATCAATAAAAGCAATGAAGGATACATCAAAACAAGATGAAAATAACCATCTAACAGTTTTTTATTTTCAAATATAGCATCATACACAAATAAAATAATCTCATTAACCTAATCAGTAAATGGGCAGCTCAAACCCCACTATTGCAATTCACTCATTCGTATCTCTCTTTTCAATAAGAAACCAAAGTACAACTTAATAGGACAAGATGTTCACTTGTTTTATCCCACTATTTCAATTCACTCGATCTTATCTCTTTCCTTTTGTTTATAAATAAGGAACCAACATAAATGGGCAGCTCAAATTGCATTATTACAAACCTTGGAGGATAAGATATCCCCCAAGGACGGAGCATATAAGTGTCAAACGATGAAAACAAATAATACAATCACAGCTATAATTCCTAAACAAAAGCAGATTTCCAGTCTGAAAAGATTGAAAAGAACCAAATTTCCCATAATTCAGTATGAACAAAATCCCGTAAAGATGCACAAAAACGAACTATATCCAATAACACTACTACTGCCTCAGTCTTCACCCATAGATCTGTCAAATACCTTACAATTTTTTCCCACTAAACTACCCAAAATGCAGCCATCACTCCACATCACCCCTCTTCCCAGCACCCAAAACCTCGTGCCTCTCTCGCAAAGAAGAGGCAGAACACAATACTGGAACTACTGGGCAATGCAAAACTAAGTTATGCACACATTCCCCCTGAATTTTACGCATAGTACATCAAAGGACAGAATGGCAAACAAAGATCTTCTCTTCTAAACCATATCACGAGTATTGACCTTTCCATGAGAAATAATCCAAACTAATACTCATACCATTGTTAATCAATCACACTCTGATACACGGGTCATGATTCATCCACCAGGTTTGGACTCCTGTCTCTTTAGAAGGTTATAGAGGTACTGTCCTACAGAACATATCATGTTCTTATTTCCAGGTATATGTTATTAGATTACAGAAAATGTATGATGCAAACTCAGGTTAATTCAAGATCACAGTCATCAACTAAGAGGGCACTTCCATTTAATCTAACAGTGGCAGGCCTGACCCTTGTTTTTTTTTTATCACAGTCAGACAAATCCAAACTCAAAGTAATTAAACTCTTTTGGCAGTCCTTTCACAGACAGAAGATTCAAGCATTCTCTAATCATCAACAATAGCAATAATAAAAGAAAAATGAAGACAAAACAGCACAGGAAAAATATGCAAGGTGTATGCATTTTATGATGTACAGCGTCAATTAAAGAAAATAGATGTAATATGACATATGTCAGGTCAAAGATCGATCATTAAAACCAAGCAATATTTGGTAAATTTCTGAAACGCCATAGATAAAATTATTATAAGGATACATATATGCAGATCATTTTAACTATGAACTCACTCACCTGAAAATTACTTTGAGTGTTCTCCACTACTTTCCTAACAAATTCCTCATTCTCCAAGTTTAACAAGCCAATCTGGAGGTGGGGAGAGAGAGTGAGAGTGAGTGAGGTATTAAACTAAACAGATGGCTATTTTAAGAAACAACTATAGCTCAAGAAATTAGAAGAAAAAAAATACAAGAACACGCATACTGTAAGTTATATGCTTTATAGACATGCACACAGTAGACTCTGGGATAACTAATAATAGAAATTACAACTTACTATACACATGTGGTACAGAATAGGACACTCCTAATATACATTACATGAAACCAGTGCGCACTGCAGTTTTTGTTGTATTCTCTTCGATTTTTTGTTGTATTTTCACAGTATAGGAATCCACCATGTATGGTGCAACATGCACCACACAACGAAGATCACTCTGGTGAAGCTAAAACCCTTCATTTAGATTTGTGCATCCACATGTTATTATTAACCTTTCCTTTTAGTCAAAAGGATCACTGAATACAATGCAATTAATCAAAAAGTTCTTCAAAATGTATTTTTTCAAAAAGTTCTTTAGATTTGTGCATCCACATGTTATTGTTTCTGTAGTTTATGCTAACAATGTGATTGTGCTAATATAGTTCATGATCTGACAACTGCGTAGAACCCTTATGGTGCCCTAGATAAATACTTAGAGTGACTATATATGCGGATCCTCATGTAATCAGAAATGGAACCTTCTAATTTAGTCAAAGTCAGTCTCAAGGCTTATTTAATAACATTGTTCAAACTTGTTGTCTAAGAAAAAGTTTATCTTTTAAATTTAACATGTTTACTACTAAAGAAACATTTATGCATATGTATACATAATGAGGAAGCCAAACAAACCATAAAAAAAAAAAAAAAAAAAAAAAAAAAAAAAAAAAAAAATGTAAATATTTATGTACATGCATTTGCATGCTACAGCGACGAAAGTTAAAACACCAGCAGAAATGAAGAATTAGAAAATTGTGCCAATGCAATTATACACCGTACCACTGTCCCATAAAGAGAAGTTTTGTGAGGTAATTGTTCGGCACACTGAAGAAGGAACTGTCAGGAGCAAAAGACAAAGTTAATGTGTATAACAGCAGAAGCACTTATGATTCAAAAACAACAACCATCTATGAGTATGTTATTCTTTCTCCAATTTCTATATTAAAGAGACAATTGTGTTGGGTTTGAACGGAAAATATGAAGTTATCTCCAGAAAATAGAATAGCAAGCTGTTCTCTCTACTCTTTCTTTTCTTTTCCATTCCATTCTCATAAGTGGAAATGGTGGAAGACGTGAGAAGTTTAAATTCTTCCCTTCTTTCATCTCTGGTAAAGGAAATACATATTATCAACTGAACATTATCATTTTTTTGACCTATTTGTGAATAATTTTTTTTTTTTTTTTTTTTTTTTTTTTTTTTTTACTTTTCTTTTTTTCGTCGGAGATGTTTAGATTTTATATTAAAACCAAAACCAGCAAAAGCTAAAAACCTCCATCCAACCTATATCCTAGCTCTGATTTTTTTTATTTTCACAAACTCATACGAAAACTTAAAGACTTCATATTTCTTTTCTTTTTCATCAACATTTCTCTACATAATTACGATCAATAAAAGAAATTATTATAACCTAAATGCAGGGAGCTGGAGCTTGTACAATGTATGTGTGCATTTACAAATGGGTGTAGGAATGGAAAGATAACAAAAGAAAATTAGCATTACTTGCGAAACTTCGTTGGGAGAGTGTTCCAGTTCTCGACGAAGCACGCCAAAGCAAGTTTCCTGAAAATCCAAGACAATAATCAACAAACCAAACTACATAGAAATGAAAAAGGTTGAGAACATGAAGGAAAGTAGGGTTTTGAAACTCTTTAAAACACATATACATAGAGAGAGAGAGAGAGAGAGAGAGAGAGAGAGAGAGGTGGTACGAACAATGTGTTCTTTGGGGTCGGAGGAGGTGCCATAGTCGGGAGATTTCTCGCCAATTCGAAGAAGAAGACTCTTCCAACTGCTCATCTTCTCTTCTTCTCTTACAGAGACAGAGAAAAAGAGCGATTTCTTCAGACAATGGAAGATAGACTGGTAGCAACTGAAGAAGGGAACTGAGCTTCAGCAAGAGAGGGAGAGAGAGAGCGCTACCAGGGTTTTATTTGGGAGCAGATTCGAACTTGAACCCTACTCCGAATCCCTTCGTCTGCCCGGCCCGCAAGGCCCGGTTCAGCACCACTAGGGTCAACTTTTGTTAAAAGAAATCGCTTTTGTTCATTTTAAATAAAATTTTCGGTGATTTTCACTTACTATTTTAAGTTACAAAGTTTTAAGCTTTTAGTAGATGAATTTTTTTTTTATGGGTTTGATTCCCTTTTTTTTTTTAAGAATTTGATTAATTTGTTCTTTTTTTCCTTTTTTTTTTTACTTGGGTAATTAGAAAAAAAAAAGAGGAGGCAAGAGAGAGAAAGATGGACTTCTTTTTTACTGTTAATTTTTTTATAAATAATTTGTGGGCCTATCTACTAAGAGCATCTCCAAGCAAGATATAAAATTCAAAATGTTTAAATTTGATTTTGAATATTGCATTTGACATCAGACCCAGTATCCTATTCCAACTAATATGTCAATTTTATTCATTATTTTATTGTAATTGGACCCACACATTAATGTGAAAGACTAAAAAATTCAATTAAAGACAAAGGGCATATTTGGTAGGCTTCACTGGACTTGACTGGGTTAAATAGCATTTAAAACCCATGTTTGGTAAGAGAGAGGACTAACTTTAATAAGACTATACAGTCCAACAGTGAAAAAAATGGCTCACTTGCTCCTCTAATATAGTGAACCTGAAATATGGTTCACAAAATAGAACCATCGCTAAACTGAACAAGAAAGTCCGACACACTAGCCTGGCTTCTCTTACCTGACACCATTCATCACTTTCTCTTCCCGCAACTTCTCTACCTCAACAAAATTGAGGTTGAAAAACTGAAGCTCCAAGATCTAATTGGACCCAACAACAAAAGAAAAGAACATATTTTTAGAATTTCTTCCGACCCAACTCTAGAAACCCATCTCCTCCGACCCATCGTAGTCCACTGCACTGCCCCCAACCCAACCGCAACAACATCTATTTGGTTTATTTAAAAAAAAACCCTAATATGGATTTCGTTGAAGAAAAAGAGGAGAAAGAGAGAAAAATAGGGGGAGAGCAATTGCACCAGACTCTCTCCCGTACTTAAGGAAGTCGAGGAGAGAATACAGAAGGGTTAGGGATATTTGTTTTGGTTTAAAAATATTATCATTAAGAATATTAAAAATCAACTTCTTTAAAAAATATATAAGAAATTTTTATTTTATTTTTTATTTTTTAAAATCTTTGAATTGGGTTTCTTTGCAGCATTTATTTATTTTTAAGTCAAAATTCCTAATTAAATTAAATATTACAAGAATTATTTTTTAGTCCGACACAGCACTAAACATAGGTCTTCATTATTTTTACAATCTAGCTTCTTAGTCCGACGTATTACCAAACATAAGTCAGTACTTAATCCAATTTATGCTAATCTGAGTTAATCCATGATAGTCTCAAGATTTAGTCTAGTCTATGACAATCCGTCATACCAAATGACCTCAAAGAGAACAGCTCTTGTTTTCATAGTGAGATGAAACCCTCGAGTAAAAAAATTATTAAAATAAGAAATGACTCCTCACTTTGGTTGCTATCAAAAGTAACATTGAGATGCTAGCCTTCAAGTCCTTGTCAACATTAACTCTTCGGTTGGAGCATTTTATGATGTCAAATTTTACCGTTAAAATTCCACCTGACATTTTAGCATATCGGTTGGAGATGCTCTAACACGTCAACAGTTAATAGACTTGTTAACGAAAAGACTAACGGTAGTAGGTATGAAAGTGATAGGAAAATAAACTTTGTGTAGCGACTGAGACGAAAACAATGTCATGTAGTAAAGGCTGAAACTCGGTAAACTTCAAGGTAGTAATGTGAAAATTACCCTAATTTTTTCTTATGGGTGAAACGTGAAACAAATAAATATATTTTAATTTGGTATCATACCTTATTAAAATGATAGTTACTAAACTATAAGGATCTGTTTGGTTCAATGTTTAGGAGTTTGAGAATGGATACAAATTGTGGATTTCCATATTTGATAAGTGTGTCATTGAAAATGCAACACCTAACTCATGGGTAAACACTTCCTATGTATGAGAGAATTTAATTGAAAATGCAATACCTAACTCATGGTATACACTTCCCATGTTGGGGAGAATTTCATACCATTACATTTAATCTACATACTTCAAATTTTTTAATGTTCATATAACTCAGTTAAGTCAATAATTATCGGGACTTGATTCTATTCAACCCAGCCAAAAAGTTGCCTGACTACAATTTTTACCATATTAATGCGTAGCCCAAAAGAATTGATAGATGATTAATGTTGCATACACTATAATCAAAAGCCACATATATCTCATTGATGCTTTCTCTATAAGACCTAAGAACATATCGAGAATACCCGTGCTTATCTTCTTCAGAAGCTAACATATTGATCATGTCTCAACCAATGACAGCAAGACAACCAATAAGAGACATCTCATCTTCAAACATGTTAAACACTCCTTTATTTTTCATGATATGTGCTCCACCACAATATACAACATATTGCAAAACGAAACAATTAAGCCTATTCCGAATGTTAATGCATATGAAAATGATAAGAAAAAAAAAGAAATAAAACCAAGAGATACATAACTGTGTGCACATATTTGCACTAATTAAAAGACTGAATGTTTATATTTCTTTATGGCAGACTCCTTCAAGAAAATATAATCCTTCTCAAGACAAAAAAAAACGTAATTACAAAAAATCACAACATCATGGCCTCACAGTTGTGTGCCACTCGAATTAAAATTAATTTCACTTTCTTTTTCATTAGGTTTCTAGTTTATCAAGGAGAAAAGAATGATAGAACTTATGTTGTTGAACGGGAGTATCTAAAGGTTTTTGCTCGCTGAAGCATCCAATCATATTTGAAAGGTAAGCTGCCAAATAAATTATGTGGATTTATGATCAAGTACCACCATATGAAGTGAAAAAAAACAAAAGCAATTACTATTTAATCAACATACTTTTTTTTTTTAAATGTGTATAACTCACTTTTTCGGGCTTGGGAAGCTTGCCGACTGAATACCTCAACAAGTTAGTAATTGTCGGGACTTAATTCTAATCAACCCAGCTAGAAAGTTCCCCATCTACAATTTTTACCATCTTAATGTCTAGCCTAAAACAATTGATAGATGATTATTGCTGTATAGATTATAATCAAAATCTACATATATCTCATTGCTGCTTTCTCTATAAGACCTAAGAAGATATCGAAAATACCGGCGATTATCTTCTTCAGAAGCCAACATATTGATCATGTCTTGACCAACAACAGCAAGACAACTAATATGTGGACATTTCATCTTCAAGCATGTTAGACCCTCCTTCATTTGTCATGATATATGATATACCACGATACAACATGTTGCAAAAAATAAAAAAAACTTATTCCGAATGTTCATGCATATGCAAATGAAAGGAAAATAAATAAAACCAAGAGATACGTAACTATGTGCAAAGCACATATTTGCACTGATTAAAAGATTGGATATTTATGTTTCTTTATGTTTGACTTCTTCAAGAAAATATAATCTTTCTCAAAATAAAAAAAATTATTACAAAAATCACAACATCAGTAGATATGACCTCACAATTGTGTGCCACTTGAATTAAAATCAATTTCACTTTCTTTTTTATTAGGTTTGTAGTTTATCAAAGGGGGAAAAAAGATAGAACTTATGTTGTTGAACGGGAGTATCTAAGGGTTTTTGCTCGCTGAAGCATTTGATTAGATTTGAAAGGTGAGCTGCCAAATAAATTATGTGGATTTATAATTGAGTACCACCACATGAAGTGAAAAAAAGAAAGCAGTTACTATTTAATCAAAAGACTTCAGATTTTTTAATGTGAATATAACTCACTTTTTGGGATCTGGGAAGCTCACCGACTGAATATCTCAATCAGTCAGTAATTGTCGGAACTTAATTCTAATCAACCCAGCTAGAAAGTTGTCGGACTACAATTTTTACCATTTTAATGTGTAGCCCAAAAGAATTGATAGATGATTAATGTTGCATATATTATAATCAAAAGCCACATATATCTCGTTGCTGCTTTCTTAATAAAACCTAAGAAGATAACGAGAATACTGGCAATTATCTTCTTCAAAAGCCAACATATTGATCATGTCTCGACCAACGACAGTAAGACAACCAACATGTGGACATCTCATCTTCAAGCATGTTAGACCCTCCTTTATTTGTCATGATATTTGATCTACCACAATATACAACATATTACCAAAATAAAACAATTAAACTTATTCCAAATGACATATACAAATGAAAGGAAAAGAAATAAAACCAAGAGATACATAATTGCGAGCAAAACACATATTTGCACTAATTAACAGATTGGATGTTTATGTTTCTTTGTGTCTGACTCCTTCAAAAAAATATAATCATTCTCAATATTAAAAAAAAAAGTAATTACAAAAAATCACAACATCAGTAAACACGGCCTCACAATTGTGTGCCAGTGCCACTCGAATTAAAATCAATTTCACTTTTTTTTTTTCATGAGGTTTGTAGTTTATCAAGGAGGAAAAATGATAGAATTTATGTTGTTGAACATGAGTATCTAAAGGTTTTTGTCTGATGAAGAATCCAATCAGATTTCACAAGAGTAAATTATCATGATTTATGATCGAGTACCACCACATGAAGTAAAAAAAAGAAAGCAGTCACTATTTAATCAACAGACTTTAGATTTTTTTATGTGTATATAACTCACTTTTTTGCACTTGGGAAGCTCGCCGATTGAATAACTCAACAAGTCATAATTGTCGAGACTTTATTCTAATCAACCCAGCCAGAAAGTTGCCCGACTACAATTTTTACCATCTTAATATGTAGGTAAAAGAATTGATAGATGATTAATGTTGCATACATTATAATCAAAAGCCACATATATCTCGTTGCTGCATTCTCTATAAGACCTAAGAAGATATCGAGAATATCGACGCTTACTGCATTCTCTATAAGACCTAAGAAGATATCGAGAATACCGACACTTATCTTCGTCAGAAGCCAACATATTGATCATGTCTCATCCAATGGCAGTAAGACAACCAACATGTGGACATCTCATCTTCAAACATGTTAAACCGTCCTTTATTTTTCATGATATGTGGTCCATCAAAATATACAACATATTGCAAAACGAAACAATTAAGTCTATTTCAAATGTCAATGCATATGAAAATGATAAGAAAAGAAAAGAAATAAAACCAAGAGATACGTAACTGTGTGCAAAGCACATATTTCCACTAATTAAAAGACTGAATGTTTATTTTTTTTTTTGATGTCATGAAAACTCATTCAAGAAAATATAATCATACAAAAAAAAAAAAAAAAAAAAAAAAAAAAAAGTCATTATTCATTAACAAAAAAACAAAAAAAAAAAATCATCAACATCATTAGATATGGCCCCACAGTTGTGTGCCACTCGAATTAAAATCAATTTAACTTTCTATCTCATTAGGTCTAGTTTATCAAGGAGGAAAAAATGATAGAAATTATGTTGTTGAATGAGAGTGTCTAAGGGTTTTTGCTCGTTGAAGCATTCGATCAGATTGGAAAGGTAAGTTGCCAAATAAATTTTGTTGATTTATACCACCACATGAAGTGAAAAAAAGAAAACAATTACTATTTAATCAATAGACTTCATATTTTTTTTAATGTGTATATAACTCACTTTTTTGGACTTGGAAAGCTCGCTGACTGAATACCTCAAGGGTTTAGGGACTTGATTCTAATCAACACAGCCAAAAAGTTCTCCGATTACAATTTTTACCATCTTAATCTGTAACCTAAAAGAATTTATAGATGATTAACACTGCATACATTATAATCACAAGCCACATATATCTTATTGTTTCTTTCTCTATAAGACCTAAGAAGATATCGAGAATACCGGCGATTATTTTCTTCAGAAGCCAACATATTGATCATGTCTCGATCAACAACAGCAATACAACCAACATGTGCACATCTCATTTTCAAACATGTTATATGTGATCTTCTACAATATACAACATATTGCAAAACAAAACAATTAAGCCTAGGCCTGGGCACGGTTCGGGTCGAGTCAAATTTTAACTGACCCATGGGCCGAACCGATTAAGACTACGATTCTCGGGTCAGGTCAAGTTAAAGATGAAACCCGAAGTTGGGCCAGGCCGAACATACATGGCTCGGTTCAGTTTTTTGGTTGGTTCTAGGTTGAGCCCAAAATCAGTTTTTTTTTTCTTTCAAAAAGGTCCAATATTGTTGAATTTTTTAAAAGCCCAATTTTGGTTTTTAAATTTTTTTTTTTCCACAATACCAGTTTTTCAAACAGCCCATCAATTAAAGCCCATTTCGTTTTCCTTGCCCAAATTAAATTAAATATCAACCTTTTTTTTTTTTTTTTTTTTTTTTTTTTTTTTTTTTTTTTTATCTAAACTATCAAATTAAATTTTACAACTCATGGCAACAAAAATACAAGTAAAATACCAAATATATTCACTTGTATCAGTTAAGGGAGCTGCAAACAAAACATGTTTTACAGCTCCTATGGCTTCTCTCCATCATCAACGTTCCAATTCGACAGAGTGTCAAACATGAATCCTGATCAAATATCGCAACTACGGAATATCAGAGCATGAAATGATTAGTTCTGCACAAAATGACAGAATCTAAACCATTGAAAAACAAATGTAGACGAGCCAATCAATCAATAAATAATTATTCAATAAAAAACTAATTAACCCAAATATTAGCATTCGTTGATCAATAAGATACTGACACACATGGTAAGGAAAAAAAATGGAGAAAACAAATAAAGAATGAATGCATTTAATCAACAAGCAGATTCATGCAAAAAAAAACATGTTGAGGAAACAACACAGACATGCTAAGGAAAAAAAAATAGAGAAAACAAATAAAAGAATGAATGCATTTAATCAACAAGCATATTCATCCAAAAAAAACATGTTCCTATGCCAAAAATACAGATTCAAGACAACTCAATTAAATAAATTGAAACATATTCAAGGCTAACAATCAAACCTAAAATATATAGTTAAAAAATCAGAAATTAAACTAAATCTATGATCAGAAAAGCAACACTAAATTATAACAGAATTACCCAAAACATAATTGGTGACTTACTAGTTCTCATCCACTATCTTCTTCAGTCTCTATGGGCCAATTGATAACAATCATCCATTGAAATACCCAGAGCTCTCAAATTGAATGATGCAGGCAAAATTTTAAACAACATAAATCATAATTCCATAATAAACCATGAATTATAGTTAGTAGTTCAAAAAAAAAAGGTCACAAATATGAAGAACACAATTGAATGATACCCACCTTTATTTTAATCATGATAAATGATAAAACGGAAAGAAAAAAAAGTATTGAAAGTATATGGCAATCTAAGGAACTATAATTCACCCAAGTAGTTCAACTCTTAACGATAAAAAATCTCAAGAACTCAGATAACTAAAAGTTAAAATCCTTTATAAAGTCATGCTCTTTGATATAAGAATAAAATCATGACTTACAACCACCTATTCAATGAAGGGATATACCCAACTTTTGACTTTCCTCCACTATGTGGACTAATAATACCAACCATTTAAGTATTTGGAAAATTGCACCCACCAAAGGTAATCCATCCATCGTCCGAGCCTTTACAGAATTTTTCTTGGAAAAAATAAAAGGAAAAACAAACAACAAGAGCAACAGATACATGATTGGTGATCGAAAGTGGAAGCCGAGGGGAGGGTCGTAGAGAATCCTGGTTGCAGAGGAAGTGTTGCACGAGTTTTGGTGAGCGAAACAATGGCCCATCTCCTTAAAGTTCCTATCAATTAAAACGAACTCATCACTCAAACTAAATCAAGATGAAGAAGGCAACACACATAAATTGAGACACATAATATTTATACCTTCAATTTTGCCAATTAATTCAAACCCACAGAGACTAAGCACAACAATTGCAAAATTAAGAAAAAACTGCGTTAATTTCAATAGAATACCAAAATTTCGAAACCCTAATGATCTACTAAATTGGGGGAAAAATGAAAACAACTAAGAATTCAAACCAAATACATACAAATTTACCTTAGAATGAACCAGAGCCCTCCCTAATTTGCAAGGATTCGCTCCAAAAACCAATGAAATTGGATTAGGTTTGGATAGGTTTGGAGAGAGAGAATGAGTCTCTGACTCTAAGGGGGGGTGTATTCAATTGGGATTTTAAAAGACTATTTTGGGATAAACAAGTTTTGTGGTATTCAATTAAGACTTTTAAATAATCTAAACAAGTCTTGTGATATTCCATTAAGACTATTAGGATTTTTAAATGAGGGTGTCGAAATCTAGTGGTATTCAATCAAAACTTTAAACAAGTAACAAAAAGTTTTATGGTATTCAAAATTTTGCTAATTTCAACGGATTTTTTTAAATGTGAGATTTTGTGAGATTTTTTAGTGGGAGGTATAAATACCAAGCCCTATCTCAAATCCCACCCTAACCCATTGGATTTTTCATGTGGGATTTTTTTTTTCTCTCTCTCTACCTGCTGAAGAAGATGAACAACAAAGCAAGCAGCAAGCCCAAGCCGAGCTTTTCCTAGACACCCACCAACTTCAGATGCTAATAACAAAGCCAGAGCACATGTTTCCCCACCAAGAAACCCAAAAAAACCCAATATTCCAACATAAATCAGAAATAGAAAAAAGCAAGTAGACATTTGACCTAAAGATCTGGCATGGTAGGTGTTTGTGATTATGTCCCAGTGACCCAGGTTCCTTGTATTTTGAATAGTGCTTCCTTTTTGGTTGTGTTTGATCAAGATTCATGAAAATAGAGCAAATGTATTTTTGGAATGTAATTAATAGGTGCATTCTTTGCTCTGTGTCTAGTAGAGCAAGCACGTACCTTAATGTGTAGCTCAAAAGAATTGATAGATGATTAACACTGCATGCGTTATAATCAAAAGCCACATATATCTCGTTGCTTCTTTCTCTATAAGACCTAAGAAGATATTGAGAATACCGCCGATTATTTTCTTCAGAAGCCAACATATTGATCATGTCTCAATTAATGACAGCAATACAACAATCATGTGTACATCTCATCTTCAAACATGTTATATGTAATCTTCCACAATATACAACAGATTGTAAAACAAAACAATTAAGCCTATTCTGAATGTCAATGCATATGCAAATGAAAAGAAAAGAAATAAAACCATGAGATATAAAACTGTGTGCAAGCACATATTTGCACTAATTAAAAGACTGGATGTTTATGTTTCTTTATATCTGACTCCTTCAAGAAAATATAATCATTCTCAAAATAAATAAAAAATTCATTACAAAAAATCACAACATCAGTCGATATAGAATCACAGTTGTGTGGTGCTCAAATCGTTTTCATTAGATTTCTAGTTTATCAATGGGAAAAGAATGATAGAACTTATGTTGTTGAACGAGACTATCTAAGGGTTTTTACTCGCTGAAGCATCTAATTAGATTTGAAAGGTAAGCTTTCTAATAAATTATGAGGATTTATGATCGAGTACCACCACATGAAGTGAAAAAAAAACATTTACTACTTGATCAACAGTCTTCAGATATTTTAATGTGTATATAACTCATTTTTTTTGGACTTGGGAAGCTCGCCGACTGAATACCTCAACAAGTCAGTAATTGTCAGGACTTGATTGTAATTAACCCAGCCATAAAGTTGTCTGACTACAATTTTTACCATCTTAATGTGTAGCCGAAAAAAATTGATAGATGATTAATCATGCATACATTATAATCAAAAACCACATATATCTCCTTGATGCTTTCTCTATAAGACCTAAGAAGATATCGAGAATACCGGCGCTTATCTTCGTTAGATGCCAACTATTGATCATGTCTCGATCAATGGCAGCAGGACAACCAACATGCGGACATTTAGTCTTCAAACATGTTAAACCCTCCTTTATTTTTCATGATATGTGGTCCACCACAATATACAACATATTGCACAATGAAACAATTAAGCCTATTCTAAATGTCAATGCATATGAAAAAGAGAAGAAAAGAAAAGAAATAAAATCAAGAGATACGTAACTGTATGCAAAGCACATATTTGCACTAATTAAAAGAGTGAATTTTTATGTTTCTTTATGGCTGACTCCTTCAAGAAAATATAATCATTCTCAATATAAAAATAAAGTCATTACAAAAAATAACAACATCAGTAGATATGGCCTCACAGTTGTGTGCCACTCGAATTAAAATCAATTTCACCTTTTTTTTCATTAGGTTTCTAGTTTATCAACTGGATAAGAATGATAGAACTTATGTTGTTGAACGGGAGTATCTAATGGTTTTTGCTCACTAAAGCATCCAATCATATTTGACAGGTAAGCTGCCAAATAAATAATCAAGATTTATGATAGAGTTCAACCACATGAATTGAGAAAAAGAAAGCAGTTACTAGTTAAACAACATATTGCAAAACAAACCAATTAAGCATTTTCCAAATATCATTGCATTTGCAAAAGACAATAAAAGAAAAGAAATAAAACCAAGAGATACATAACTGTGTTCAAATCACATACTTGCATTGATTAAAAGACTAGATGTTCAGAAAACAACGTTGAACAAAATAGTGAAAAACGAATTCTAAAAATTGTTGGTCCATATAAAATAAGTAATGTTGATTTTATGGTAGGAAAGGCTAAACAAAATGTATAGCTTAGAATGTAAGTTCTACAACTGAACAAATAAAGACCGTGTTAAGTGATAAAAAGTATTGCATTTCCTAGGTCACATTCTTCATGTATTGAAGAGAGGAAGATGAACAATTTTCTTGTATCTCATTCAAAAAATAGAAAGTGAAACAAACGTTGCCAGCATGTAGTACAAAAATGCTAACCAGAAGATGTTGATTTCATTTTATCAAGGTAACTTCATCCAATTAGATTTGACAGGTAAGCTGCTAAATAAATTATCAAAATTTATGATAGAGTACCACCACATGAACTGAAAAAAAGAAAGCAATTACTAGTTAAACAACACACTTAAAAAATTTCAATGTCTATATAACTCACTTGTTTGGACTTGGAAACCTGGCCCACTGAATACCTCATCAAGTCAGTAATTGTCCAGACTTGTTTTAATCAACCCAGTCAGAAAGTTGGTTGACTACAATTTTTACCATCTTAAAATGTGGCCCAAAAGAATTAATAGATGATTAATGGTAAGCAATTCTATGATCTGTGCAATAACATCGTTATGATGTTTCTTTATGTTTGACTCCTTCAAGAAAATATAATCATTCTCAAGACAAAAAAAAAGTCATTACTAAAAATCACAACATCAGTTGATATGGTCTCACAGTTGTGTGCCACTCGAATTAAAATCAATTTCACTTTATTTTTCATTAGGTTTTTGGAGAATCAAGGGGGGGAAGAATGATAAAACTTATGTTGGTGAGCAGGAGTAGCTGAGGGTTTTTGCGTGCTAAAGATCCAAGGCAGTTTGCACTTGCTATTTGCTAAAACCTTTTCTATTCTTCAACTTTGAGAATACTTCGAGCTCTAGAAAATGAACTAAAACTATTAGGCCAGACTTTACATCGAAGCTAGATTTGGTAAAGATGAAGGGGACTGGCAAAGATGAGGTGTTGATGCAAATAGCCTATACGTGTTGGAGTATTTGGAAGAGGAGTTGTATGGTAGCAAGGACAGATCCAGGATTTGAAAATAGGATGTCCTAAATTTACCTTACGTACAAACCTACTAAGAAGATATGTGCATGAAGGGGAGGGGTCTATGGGGTTATGCGTGCAAGGGAGTCTTACATATCGATGGTCCAAAATGTGGAAATATCGACAAATTATCGATAACTATAAAATTTTGATATAAACAACGACAATTGTGATTTACTACAATATTGTATACTTTATACATCTATGGTAACTTAGTACACGTAAAATAACTATTACATAAATCCCAAAATAATAATTTAGGATATTATCACCTTCAATAACTATCATATCTAGAAGCAATATGTTTCAAATAATTAAACAAAAGTTAAATTAATGAACTATAATGAAATGTCAATGTGTTTAGGCTGCCTAAATGGATTTTGATTAACCAAAAATTCAATGGTTTCGCAACAAGGACCAGTCTACAAAGAATTTGTAGGTTTGGTCTTGTTTGATATTTCCTTAAACTGTTAGGGTCAAGGTATAATTATCAAAATGTATGGGACAAAATTGTAAATTACAATAAGTTTAAGACCTAAAGTGTTAGATTGTGATTGCATCCCTTTATGCTTCAATGTCATTTAATTTTGACGAATGTGAGTACTGACTAAGCTTAAATTGTCTTGGAGGTTATTGGAGGTCTGCCTATTGGAATTGGTAAATTGAATGAATCCAACTATGAGATATGGGCTTCGATGATCGAACTCTATGCTAGTACACAAGGAAAATTGGGTTATCTGACTGGCGACACTGATGCCTTGTACTTCCAAGACCTAAAATTTGGGAAGTGAAAGATTGCTAATGCTACTATGAAAAGTTGGATGTTGTGAACTATGAAACCTAGTTTGTTAAGTATGTTTCATACTCTCCATACTACTAAGGATATTTGGGATGCTGTTAATAAGATGTTTTATGATGGCTTTGACATATTCCAACTTTATGAACTGAGATGCCAGGATACCCTTCTCAAGTAAGGGGGTCATCTTGTCTCCACCTATTTTGTTGAACTCAAGGCTATCTAGCTTGAATTGGACAATATACGTCCTTTTCAGATAAAGTGTGCCGATGGCAGATCGTGTGTATGATTTTTTGACTGGCCTCGATGATACTTATGATAAGGTGTGCAGTGAAATTGTATGGAGCGATAAGGTTTCGTGTATTAAGAATGTATTTTTTATGGTCCGTCGCGAGGCTTAACGTCAGATTACTATGTTTGGATCCATTACCAAGCCTGGGGAACCTGTTGTTGTGTTTGCTTCCAAAAACACTGCTATGGTTTCTTGGCCTTGAGGATCTGGCTCTTCTGCCATTTCGTCCTGTCGCCTGACTTCTGCAGAAAAAGATAAACTGAAGTATGATCACTATGGTGATCGAAGGCATACTATAGACACTTGTTGGGCATTGCATGGGGTCCTAGAGTGGGAAAAAGAATGGAGGCGCTTGAAAAAAGAACAATTGGGCAGCAAAGCTCATGTGGCCGACACCACCACCCCTACAACCATGCCTCTTGTCCTCCCTATCACCCCACTTTGCCCCTAATTAAGGCCAACATATTATGACCCACATCAACAAAACGAACAAGATGGGGATGATTAGGATGATGATGGGGTCCTATTGGATTGCTCATAGTTGGATGAGGTGATGAAAGAGGGAAACACAACAACCTATTAATTGGGGAAGAAACATTTCCAAAGGTGATGGACCCACCATTAATCTTCTTCTATTTTCAAGAATCCAAATTCTTCATCCCTTGATTTTTGCCCCAAAATATGTCACTCTCTGGTTTTTAATTTTTTTCAAATGGAATTATTGGCTTTGTGGGAATTGGTTATGTAGGGGATGTTGTGGCTGTGCAAGGGAGGTGGAGACGTCAAGTTTCTAGGTTATGCAGTGGGTTGGGTGGTGATGGGTGTTTAATTGGGTATGGTTTTTGGTGTTGATACGGGTTACTGAAAACAAAAATCTAGAAAATCTAGTTCCATGTGAAGAAGAAGAAGAAATTGGTGTAGTTCAGACTCACGTGTTCTATTTAGCGAGTTCGCTATTTTGCGAACCACTTTTCAACTTCACTATATTAGAGGAGTGAGTGAAGGGTTTTGATCACTGTTGGACTATGTAATCTCATTTAAGTTAGTCCCCTCTGTTACCAAATATGGGTTTCTAGTGTTATTTAAGCTAGTTCAGTCCAGTGAGGGGTACTAAATAGAACCTTAAGGTTCATTTCCCTTCAATGTAAAAAAAAATACATTGTGTCTAGTTGATGTTGGGCGAGTTTTTATTGTCATTTTCCTTGAGAATATATATATATATATATATATTGGTAATTCTTCAATATGTGAAGATCATGTTGAAATCGTGTGTTCGGATTAAGCTTCTCTTGCGGCAAAACTAGTGATGCATTGGGCCTTGAATACGTTTGGACCTTTTCTAATAAAAATTTGGTCCTTAATAGGTTTTCTCTCCTCATTTTAGCTCAAGTTCAACCAAACCGAATCACTTAATGATAGATTAATGGATTAAATAACTTTTTGGTTACTTGATTTTTCAAGATAATTCAATTTGGTCACCGAGAAAAAAATTTAGCCAAATTTGTCACTATGTTTCCCAAAGTTTACAATTTATAGACATTTCATTACCTTTCTTTAAATGTAGTTTTTATTTTTAGTTTTCTAGGAAGCACATTCAATCTTGAAGCCTGAATCGATTAAGTGAGAACCCTATTGCAACTTTGGATGGCAATAATGAGACGTAATCAAGGTGATAAAGCACCAAAATATATTGGAAGTTGTTGATTTCATTTTAATTTGGTTCAACTTTTTTATTTTCCTTATACCTCACAATTTTGATTTCAACCCAAGATTTTCCTCAATTTCTTCAACCCTAATAACACAATATACCTTAACTAGTTCAGTTAGAGGAAGAAGACTGAAGGGGCTTCCTAAAGAAATAAAAATTAAAACTGCACTTAACGGAAGATAATATAATAGAATGTCTATAAATTGTAAACTTTAGGAAACAAAGTGACCAATTTGTTTAATTTTTTTTCTTAGTGATTACCGAACCATAAATAAGATCATATTTATGTATGTTATTTTCATTTTCCCTTCCAATAAGTCAAGATTGAGATTGAGTCAACTTTGTCCCTTTGCTCGTTGATTACTTTCTTTGTTTTTCATCCTTTTTATTTATCAAAATTTAGCTTGATTATTTGATAATAAATAAATAAATATAGCTTGATTATTCCTTTCTTTTTCGTTGTCCAAAATTGAATCATTAATTTCTTCTAAGATTTGTTATAAGCCAACAATTCATAAAAACTTAATTTGTCTCAAATTCTTAGTTTTTAGTTTATTCCATTTTTATATGGATTTTCATACTTAATTTTCCCCTCATCCTAAACAATTTATACTGACATAAAATTTTTTTTGTTGTTCTAAAAATGCTATTTTCACTATTGAGAAAAAGAGTCATGAGTTTTTCTGGGGCACCACTAATAATGTTCTTCTAGTCCCTTGGAAATTCAATAGTAAACTGAAATTTATGGGGGATTTGGGACTAAGGAATTTATCTTTTTTAATAATGCTACTTTGGATAATTATGTTGAAATATTTACTGAACCTAATAATTGGTGGGTGCAAATTATTTATAAGCAATACATTAAAAATACTTCCTTTTTAAAACAAGCGATAATCTAAGGGGAGGGGGTTGCTTACATTTGAGCATGGGTCCTCACAGTTTTATTATTGACTCAAACTTATGTTATCTTGCCCAAAAGGTCTCTTACTAGGAAGTCAAGTGCCCCATCATATATGGATTTTCACATTTCCCTTCCCCAAGTGATGTGGAATTGCTTGCTCATCTTGCCCTTTCGTGCCTTGCATCTTTCTCTTTAGGAAATTTGTTGGATTGTGAGTAACAGTTAAAATATTGAGTTTACCCTTTTTTGTGAAATTTTTTATCAATTTACCCAGGATTATATTATCACATGCAATTGGAATCTTAATAAGCTGGCTCAAGTTGTGCCTCCATTATGTTGTACAAACTATTTGTTCTCTTCATCTCTCTATTTCTCTAATTGAGGATCACTTTATTTGGGGTCTACTCATATTCTTTTTCAATTAAAACTTTTAGACCACTTTAAATTAGAGTGCTGATTTTTCCACTTTCTTTTTGTCTACTTAGTGCTAGTTTGACATTGCTTATTTGGGATGATAAGTGATTTTTTAAAATTTTTGAGAAGCCCAACCCGTTTGGTAAACTGTGAGAAAATCACTTATTGTTAAAAATTGCTGTGAGAGAAAGCTATAAGGGAAAGCAGCTAATGAGGTGCTTTCATTTTCTGATTATGCATAAATCAGTTTCGAAGAAGCGCTGGGTTTAATGATTATGCGGCAATCATTTTTTGATTATGCGTAAAATCAATACCAACAACACTTTTAACAAAAAATTTACCAAACACCAAACTGCTTTCTCTCACAGCAAATCTGACAGCGATTATTTTCACAGCACAGCAATGCCAAACTAGCCCTTATACTCCATTTTGTTATTTTTTAATAGTTTTAACTATAACATACAATTTCCAACAAGTGAGTGTAAGTGGACAAAAGAGTGTTGGAAGTTTGAATGAAATTCAAAGACACTTATCCCACATTGGTAAGAAGAAGAAAAAATGAGGTCTTTATAAATGTGGAAGTCCCACACTTAGTAAATGGAAGTTGGGCCAAGTGGAAGCCAATTGGGCTTCAAAATCTATTTGGGCATTGAATATTATATAAATAATATTGAATATTTAATTATAAAAAAGATGGGAAGAAGGTTTTTTAAACCAAACAAAACCTCATTCATCAAACACAGAAGAAGTATTTTACAAGCATTTCACATTGGCTTAGAATACAAATAGTAGAATTTTGGGAGATAGTCACCTGTAGAACTTCAAGCACCAAAAAGGGGTGTAATTATTGTCTTTAGGACATTGCATCAAATCTGCAAGCCTCTATCTCGAATCCAAGTCAGTTTCATTTATTTTTGTTTACTGTATTTTGAATTACAGTTTGTTTACTATATATATATATATATAATACTAGAGAACGACTTTCTCATTTTACTTCTATTTATCCTCTTTGTTCTTTTTGTAATATGGCCTAATAAACTCTCACTCATCTACTTTCTTCATGTACATATTCTGCTCAACTTTGATATCAGCTTAACCATATTTTGGAGTTATTGGTCTTTCGACTACTAATAATAATGATATTATTGATTGGATTATCTACATTTGGAACCAATTCTCTTCTTATTTTTGGGAAAGGTTCTTCATTGTTTGTTGGAAGATTTAATGTTGAAAATATGACCTAAAGTCAAGCATATGGTGAAACTTTATGGATATATTTCATTACCTTTCATGATAAACTATAATGGACACGTTTATTGTTTAATAGCAAATGTCTCATTAATTGTTATGTGTTTAAATAATATGTCCAAAGCATATGAGATAAAGAGAAAGCGGTCTAGAAAAAAGTTAGATTCATGAGACCTTCCTCTTTACTACCCTCATATCCTAAAGTGTGTCTAGTCATAAGATTATCAACTAGGAATTAATAATCCATAAAAACTGGTACATATCATGTATGCTCAATTGGGAGGATGACTAGTCTCAAGTCATTCGCGTAGAAACACTTAGACAAGTATGTTAGGTACTAAATAAAGCATGAGTTCACTGAGCGCGGTCAATCAAGAAATCTTGTATGCAAGTTTCACTTACATGTCAAACAAGATTTCATAGTTGCAATAATGCAAGGTTAATCCTTAGACCTGAGGCACCATGGTTGTCTTGTGAAAAGGTCGTTGATCTTTAATTTATGTCGAATAGTCTAACCAAATTAGGGACTTGCCTCAAGACATCGTTGGGGTCCTTGTTTGATTCACAAAGGCATGTGTGAAGGAAACATATATTTAAAATTTAAATAATTGGATTTTAGGCTGCAACATGTATGAATCAAACATTTAAAGAGGCAGAAGTGAATTAAAATTTTAGTTCTTATTGAGCCTAATGCTATCCAAACTCCCAAGTACCTCATAAGATAACATATAATCATGAATTAAAACAATTGGTCTTGCCCATAAATAACTTAATATATAAGTCATTACAAAAGATGTCCTTAACATTAACTATTACATAAATAGTCGGCTTTAAGGGCATATATCTAACAATTCCAAAGGTGATAATTTGGAGACCATCCAAGAGAGTGTCAAGGGTAAGAAAGCTTCATCATTTCCTTCCTTTTTTCTATGTGGCAATATATCAAATTAGACCTAGAAAGGTACTTGGGAGTTTGGATAGCATTAGCGAGAAACAAGAACGAATGAATATTCATATGTATAAATATGTATCATAAGATATATATATATATATATATATAATTATAACCAACATTTAGTTGTACCGGGGAAACAATCCAACCGAGGGATTATTTGACTAGTCAACATGGCAGAATCATTCCTTAATTCACCATGTGACTAGGGAACGAGCCGTCCAAGTGGGGGACTAACTCTCAGCCAGCACGTACAACTGAGATACTCAAAGCTTGTATGCCTAAAAAACCAGTCCTACGAGCGCAGACTATCCCAAATCCAGGGTCTACAGCAACATCCCGTCAAGGATGTCCCGGGTTCCGACCAGTCCAAGTATGTCAAGTATCAATAACCAAGTTCCAAATCCGGGGAGGTACATAGGGTAGTGCTTAAAGCACTCCAAACAGATTTCCACAAACTCATTTTAACAACCCAAGTACCCCAAATACCCCATACATAGCCAATACTTCATAAAAATATCACTTTCCACCCTTGAATAAATAGTACTATATCCAAATATACCAATAAACATTATGCATAAAGTTTCCTATCATAAAACCATGCATATTATGTTAAAACAAAGTCCACTCACAAGTAGTCCCACACTGCTTGACCCTAAGAGGGCCCTGCCTGCTGCGTATGCGTGGTCGGAGTACCTATTTCAGAAAACGAACACGCGATTAACATCAAGCGCTTCGAAACAGAATTTTGAATTAAAAACCTAGTTCCCGGGTTTCTAGTGAGTGTACGCGGAAAGAGACGTTCTAAGGTCCAACTACCCAAACCGGACGATGGAAAAGCCTCGAGAGACATTCGGTCAACCAGGCGGTCAAACTTCTCAAATTGGGTCAACCGGGCCCACGAGACCCACAACCTCTGTTTTTCAATCCGGGAGTTCCTAAAGGTTTTACAAGGTCTAAGATGCACGTCCTGTAAGTTTGGTTTGAAACGGATGGTTAGATCGCTTACGATCGGACGGTTATCGTATAACGTAAACTTTAAGTTATTGAATCGAAACATCCGGGGCTCCGATTCATGATCCGCGAATTCCTACACGATCCTAGGAAGGTCTAGAGCAACATACTTCAATTTGGAAATGATCCAACGGTCGGAATATATCGAACCCGGATAACGCACAATATGCGATAATCCGTTCGATAGTCAAACGACCTCGGAATCGAGATCCGCGAAATCCTACGCGCTCGTGACATCCTAAGGATCTCATCAGGACAATTTGCAGCTCCACCACACTTGCCCACTCGCCGCCACACGCGCTGGCAGCAAGTGGGTGTATAGAGAAATATCGGCGACGGAAAATCTCCAAACCACAAGCCACCTTCCCGGCTACAAGTTCTACTCAACTAGGGGAGCATTTCATTTAACTACGGCCAAGCCCAAATATGCTAGGAACTGGCCGGAATTTCGAATTGAAAACCGGCCAAAACCTAGCTTCTCAAATCGGATTTTATGCTACGACTTGAAACAAACCTAAGCAACAGTTAGCTAGGACTCAGAAAATGGATGAGAATCCATACCTCAACCGCAAGAAATGATGGAGAATCGAGAGAGAACCGGCCCTGGAAATTTCGTATGAAAATCGGCCCGAAACTTGCAAAAATTCCGGTGACTTGCGACGGTTTCACGGGGAGGAGATCAGTCGAAGGTGGAAGAGGGGAGTGGCCCGGTTCGAACAAGACCAAAGCCGGCCCTTGCCGTGACCAGCGTTGGGAGAACGAAGAGTGAGCTTGGGGTTGGGGAGAGAAAAACGCACGGGAGAGAGAGAGAGAGAGAGAGAGAGATAAAACTGAAAAATAAAATCTGATTTTAACCCCATCCCTTCTCAAATTAATTACGGTTTTGCCACCGAAGGAAACTTGATCGCCGAAACCTCGTTACCATTCTGAATCGAGTCCGCCACACGTCCACGGACTCACCTCAAAGCGATCAATCCAAAAATATCAAACACTGCCCCAAACTCCCTCTCCGAATTAAGAAAATGACCGAACTACCCTGCCCCAAGGGTAATTTCATAAATTCACATTTAATTTAATTAAAATAGGGAATAATTTGGAGTCGGGGTGTTACATCTAGTCCATTTGGTGTGGTGAGATAGAGGGCTTCTACTTTGGAGTATCTTGGTTGAGGAATCCACATTCTTGTTGGGGTCTTTTTGTTCCAGCAGCCTGATGAATGAGCTTGGGCTGCTGTGATAAGAGAACAAACAAAATTCCCCCAGTGTCTGAGTTCAAGAGCCAAGCTCCCAAAAAGGTTTTTGAAAAGTTTGCTAAAACTTTAGAAAAATCGATTTCAGGTTCTTTTCACTAATAACCAAACAAACACAACAAATCGATGAATGGCTTGGCTTAAGGAGCTTGTGGCATGGGAGCTAAGCTTTCACAAGTTTAGCAATTTGAGAGAGAGAAAGCATGAGATTCTTGCAGAATTAAAACAAGGTAGAAGGAAATTAGGAGGATTTCTATCTTAGGGAAAGAAGAAAACAACGAGAGAAGAAGATTGGGTGGCTTGAGTAAATTCCCAGTCGCTTGACAAAGCTTGGTCAGGCTCTGGATGATGTTTTTGCTGGGTAGAGGAAGCTCCCTTTTATAGGCACAAGGAGCCCCTAATTTTATCTAGCATTTTCCCTCATTTCTCTTTGCTTCTTCCCATTCGATCCTATTTGGTACAATTTTCCTATCCAAGGTGCATGGGTAAGGAGCCCTTTGGGGTTCCAAGGGTTTTGTGTGGCCGGACCTCCCCATAGGGGTGAGGCGCCACCTGCTTTCCTTATGGGTTTTCAAGATGAAGCTTACAGAGGAAAAGAAAAATGGGTGGAGTTCTTTGTCTGATGCGTATTCTTCCTTCACACATGGATTTCCGTTGGTCCCTACCATGGCTCCTTGTTTGACCATCTTGGAGTCCTGACAAGGGTGGAGCACGATGCTAGCTTTTTCACAAGCCGCTGGGCTAGGCTCGTGAGCACAGTATTGGGTTATTAGCATGTTATTTCCTGTTTTCGTCAAGTTGTTGGAAACAACTTATGTAATTTTAGGCATTTTATTGGTGTGGGCTTGTCTAAGTGTTATAGCAGATTACTAGGCATTCTCTTAAGGCGTTGGATCATTTTTCCTTTTCTCTCATGCTAACCCATGTGTTTGGGCCCGAGAAACAGGCTTGAGTTTTAATGCTCTCAAGTAGCTTAAAACTTTTCATTCCTCGAACCCTCAATGGGCCCTGTGATTGCTTGTTCCCTTCCATATCACAACCTTCTCAGCAGGCCCCGGGTAATTTTGTGGCTTGAGCCCACTTAAGCTTGTGGCACGGCTTGATATTAGAATAGTGGTCTTGCTTGTGCTTGAGTTATCATGCCGCAATAGGCTATATGTAACACCCCGACCCCAAATTAAATTCCTTATTCAAAGTATTTAATTCTATAAATTGTGAATTTACGAAATTACCCTTGGGGTAGGGGTATTCTGGTCATTTTCTTATCCGGAGTGAGTTTGGGGCAGTGACTAGTATTTTCGGATAGATCGTACTGAGATGAGTCCGTAGACACGTAGTGGGCTCGATTCGGAGTTGTAACGAAGAAGTTACGATCAAAACAAGTTCAGTGGCATAATCGTAAATTTTTCAAAATTGGTTTTTAATAAATCTGAAAATACTCTCTCTCTCTCTCTCTCTCTCAATCTCTCTCTCTCTCAATCTCTCTCTCTCCCGCAAACAGCCCCCATCCCCCTGCTACAGTTGATCGGATTTCTCCACGCCACCACCATCTCCGGCCACCTCGATCGACAGCACCGGTCGCAAACGAATCGGGCCACTCTCCTCTTCCACCCCAATTGATCTCCACCCCAGGAACTGTCGCAAGCCACCGAAAATTGCAAGTTTCAGGCCGGTTTTCATACGAACTTTCCAGCTCTCGTTCTCTCTCGATTCTCCACTAGTTCCAACAGTTGAGGTATGGATTCTCATCCATTTTCTGAGTTCTAGCTGACTGTTGCATAGGATTGGATCAATTCGTAGCATAAAATCCGATTTGAAAACCTAGGTTTTTGGCCAGTTTTCAATTCGAAATTCCGGCCACTTCCGGCCACTTTTTGGGGTAGGCCCAAGAACAAAAGTGACTCAAAATATAGTGTTTTACCTAGGACAAGAGTTTGGGCCAGCGGTTTGGAGTTTTTCCAGCTATGGGAAATTGATCAAGCCACCCACACGCTGCCGGCGCGTGGGCAAGGTTGGTGGAGCTGCTAAATGTCCTGATGAGATCCTTAGGTTGTCATGAGCGCGTAGGATTTCACGGATTTCAAAACAGAGGTCGTGGGTCTTGTGGGCCTAGTTGACCCGATTTGGGAAGTTTGACCTCCCAGTTGACCGAATGTCTCCCGAGGCTTTTCCATCGTCCGAGTTGGGTAGTTGTTCCTTAGAATGTCTCTTTCCGCGTACACTCACTAGAAACCTGGGAAACTAGGTTTTTAATTCAAAATTCTGTTTCGAAGCGCTTGATGTTAATCGCGTGTTCGTATTCTGAAATAGGTACTCCGGCCATGCATACGAGCAGGCGGGACCCTCTCAGGGTCAAGCAGTGTGGGACTACTTGTGAGTGGACTTTGTTGTTAAATAATGTGCATGGTTTTATGATGGGAAAATTTATGCATAATGTTTATTGGTATATTTGGATATATTATTTATTCAATGGTGGAAATTGATATTTTTATGAAATATTGACATTTTGGGTTTTGATATATTTGAAATGAGTTTGTGGAAAGGGTTGAGTATTGAAATATCTGTTTGGAGTGCTTTAAGTACTACCCTATATACCGCCCCGGATTTGGAACTTGGTTACTGATACTTGAGATACTTGGAATTGTCGGAACCCGGGACATCCTTGATGGGATGTTGCTGTAGACCCTGGATTTGGGGTAGTCTGCGCGCATAGGACTGGTTTTTCAGGCGTACAAGCTTTGAGTGTCTCGGCTGTACGTGCTGGCTGAGAGTTAGTCCCCCAGTTGGACGGCTCGTTCCCTAGTCACATGGTGAATTGAGGAATGGCTCTGCCATGTGGACTAGTCAAACAATCCCCCGGTTGGATTGTTTCCCCGGTAGAACTAAATGTTGATTATATTTTTATATATAGTTTATTATTATTATATTATATATATATGAATATTCATTCGTTCTTGTTTCTCGGTAAGGATACTTCCTCGCCGGTCGTGCAAGTGGGTACGTTTTCGAGAGTTTAATCTTTCGGGACTTTTAAGTTTTAAATGGTGGGTTTGTGAAGTGTTGTTCACGGATTTCGGACTTGGTATCCGGTATTATTTTAGTATATGTTTATATACTTGCTTATGACGATTTTAAGATGCATTTGGAATTCTTGCATGGTTTTCTAACGGTGGGGTTATATTACGTTGATTTATTTGAACTGAACTTTATTTTTTGTCCACTCACAATTTTCTGCTTTGCGCCCCCCAGCCAGTAGTGACTGAGCTCCGCAGTCGAGCCGGATCGGGTGCTTCCGAACCTTGAGTCTTTGTAGGGACTCCTTCATCTTTCTTTTCCAATGGAACTTTGTTTCTGTTGTAATTGAATTTCTTAGATATGCTCTGTATCGCCCGCTTAGGGTTTGAATTGTGAGGTTGGAGGCCTTTGTTGTAAACTGTTTAACTGCTTTTAAAGCATGCTGCTGGTTGGGTTTATTAACTGTAAATTTTGAGCAGGTTGAAGTTTGGGAATGTTCAATTTACAGTGGAGACTCTGCCAAATTTTTGGTAGAAGTCTCTGTCTTTAGTAAGTGGCCTCGGCATCGGGGTGATGTCGGTAATTAGGCGGGGTCTGTCCCGGTTTCCGAGGAAATTCGGGGCGGGTCCTGTCACTATAATTGGGCCAAGTAACACCAGATAGGTAGATGAGCATGATTTTGTAAAGTTGGTATGCTCTTGGCCTTTTTGCGCGTGCTTGCTTGGCATGACACGTGGCCCGTAGCTTGCATTGGTGCGTCCTACAAATTCTATTTTGTCCCGATTGGGCTTCTTTTGCGTTCAATTATTTGTGTTGGGCCAACAATTAATCTGGGTTTAGCCCCTTGGATTTTTGGGCCTCAACAATTCTAAGACGAGATTGAAGGCCTTTCCAACAAGGTGATCATTTTTGGTTCTCCAAGAAAAGTCTACAAGGGTAAAAGCTTAACCTTTCTTCTCTTTTCTATTTTGTGCTCAAAGAGACTATATCATATGATACTTGGGTTAAATGAAAAAGGCTTAGCTGAACTAGAATAAGCAAAATTAATCTGCCATTATGAATGAATTTTGTGTTATATGTTGTGGCTAAATTCATTTCCAACCAAAAACATAAGTTTCCTTCAGGAAAGGCATTCTTCCATATCTTGCTTCATGGATTCTTCACAAGGTACCAAAGTAGCTACCCTCTAGTTCACTACACCAAATGTTTAGAGGATGAAGAAGGAAACAACCAAGAAACTAGAGATGCTAAACACCTCTTGGTGACCGATTTTGGCAAAGGTGGAGGACATGATTTCTCTTTCTTCTCAATACCACAACCTAATTTCTTAGGTGGCTCAAATCCTAGCTTGAGAATAGCGTAAGTGTGGCTTATATAGCCCAACACAAAAGATGAAGCAAAGCTCCATCAATAGGGCATTTCAGCCATGGGTCCAATTTGGGCTTCATTTCACTTGAGTTGTCGTATAACACATGTTCCTAGGAACAATGGGTCCCTAGGCTATTTTGCCATTTGCCCTAAAGTATCTTTAAAGCCCAATTCAAGTCTAACCGCCAAACTAACTTCATAATTAACAGTTTAATTATGATTTGTGACTTAACCATTAAGGTGTTGTTTGGTATGGCGGACTATCATAAACTAGACTAAATCCTAGCACTGTTTTGGATTAGCTTGGATTGGCCTTAGCTGGATTAAGTACTCACCTATATTTGATGCAGCATCGCACTAAGAAGTTGGATTGTAAAAATAGTGAAAACCTATGTTTAGTGTTGTGTCGGACTAAAAAATAAATATTTACATATTTAAATTTAATTAAGGACTTTGACCTAAAAATAAATAAATATTGCAAGTGTATTTTTGCTATTTTATGTTCTAAAAAATATTTAAAATAATAAGAAAAAGAAAACAATTAAAATTATGATATTTTTAAAGGCAAAAATTATCATAAACAATTTTTAAAAAAGTATAAATGCTTTATCTCAACAACCAAGTCCCAATGTCCAAAAAAAAAAAAAAAAAAAAAAAAAAAAAAAAAAAAAAAAAAAACCCACCCAACCCCCCCCCCCAAGTCCCCCAAAATACAGAAATACAAAAAAAAAATAATAGATGGTGAAGATCATAGCAACCATTGCAAACAAGGCCACACCGATTCACCCAATCTCACCAACTTCATCAACCCACATAACCATCACCAACATGTTCCAAAGGTCGAGGTCTTTATAGGCGATTCTTCATCGATGGTGTAATAACCCGATCCTAAATTAATAGTTAATTTTTAATTTATTCAAGTAAAAGATAATTTTACCCCGAGAACATTTTAATGGGTTAAAAGTTGACTTTTTGTTCGGAAAGGAATTTGAGAATTTTAGTTGTACCGTTGTGTAGAGCATGTTGACATGAGTCTGTAGACACGTAATGGGCTCAAATCGGAGTTGTAACGAAGAAGTTACGATCAAAAGAAGTTTAGTGGCATAATCGTAAATTTATCGAAGTTCAGATTTTTTAAAACCTAGATTTCTTCTCTCTCGCAAATTTGACGAACAGCAGTTTTCAAACTCCGATTTCTCCTTCGTCCAGCCACCAATTCTAACCCCACAACTTGCAAACTTCGTCTCTCTCTCCTCTTTCCATACATGCCCATATCTAACCATGGTTCCAAGCGATTAAACCAAAAAATCGATCGAAAACAAAGCCAAAAACGAGCCCAAACCGACTATGCAAAAACATCGGCTGTTCATCGTCTTTTTCGGCCAATTCTGGCAGCCACAGCTTAGGTAATTACACCCAAAACACTCTCCTACCTTCCCTTTGTGTTTTCCCTTGAAGACCCGATTTGATTTTATCCCAAAACCGTCGAATCCAAACCTAGAATTTCTAGGTTTTTCAAGAGACAAAAAGGTTCGTTCAGGCCGGTTTTAAAATTACTCAATACACCCGCTGAACATGGTGGTGCATGGCGGAGCGTCGACGGGTTGTCCAGGTTGGGTTTTTGTCATAAAATGATCCTCTCGTCATCCCGAGCACGACGGTATGCTTGGATTCCAATTGGTTATCGTTTGATCGTCGATCAGATATCGCATATTAGGCGTTATCCGGGTTCGATATGTTCGGACCGTTGGATCGACTTCATTTTCAAATATGTTAAACTAGACACCTCTAGAATCGTGTAGACATTCGCAGATCGAGAATCGGAGTCCCGGATACTCCGATTCAATAATTAGAAGTTGAAATAAACGATAACTGTCCGATCATACGATTGCGAGCAATCCTACTGCTCGATTCGGACCAAACTTGTAGGACATATTTAGTAAAGTGTGTTGACCTTATAGGAACTCTCGGATTGGTAATCGGAGGTTGTGGACCTCACGGGGTACCGGGTTGGCCAATATGGGAATTTAATTGCTTATTTAATCTAGGGTATTTTCAGACCATTCCACCTGTCATAAATGTTGAAAATGGACCTAAGAACTTTTGTAAGTCATGTACACGCACTTTTGAGGCCGGGGGTCGGGTTTTGATTAAGTAATTGTGGTTGAGCAATGTTATTAATTAAATAATTTTAATTGCTTAAATAGGTACTCGGGCTTCATTGGACCCGCAGGAAGGACCCTCAAAGGGTCAGGCTAGCTTGGACACTCAGTGAATGGACTTTTGTTTTATAAATGGATTTTACGCAATTAAAGTTTCATTAATTGATCTTGAATGAATTATTTATGACTATTACTTTCCAAGCAGAAATATTTGAGTTCAAATATTTTTATTAAATTTTGTTTATGTTTAAAGTGTAAATGGCTTGGAAAGTAGGAAATGAAGTGATAACAGGATTTAAGGATTTAATGAGACATAGAATTATAATTTTTTCATGAAACGTTTTAAAACCATCATAGGTACCCGAGATGTTGCCTTCAGATGTGTTTTCTTCAGTTATAATAATGTTCATGAACATTTTAGTTGCCTTCGGTTGAGTCAGCGCTCGTTTGACAGTTGCCCCACGAGTCTTAAGGATATCCGGACCATGAGGAGCGAGGATGCAGCTCAGGTTGACTAAGTGTCCCCTGAGTCTTGTGAGGAAGGCGGCTCAGGTTGACTAAATGTCCCTTGAGTCTTGCGAGGCATGCAGCTTGGGTGACTTTGTGTTTCCTAGACCTGCAAGGATGTGTCGAATTATGTGACACAAGGAATTGACGGTATAATGTGGGAAAGAATATAAAGATCATGGAATTGACGTATATATGATGGGTAAAATTAGGTAGGAAAGATTATTTCTTTACAATGCTTTCAAAAGGTTTTGATGATTCAATTTGAATGCGCGATTAGTTATATGTATATAAATATGCATGTCTTCATTCTTGTATGAATATAGAACATGAATATAATCGAATTTTCTAAATGTTTTAACAGTGGGGTTAGTATGTTATGTCAAAGGAAATAACTACACGTTTAATGCCAGTAGATTGACAACCGATTATACAAATTTACAAATTTAAATGCCAACAGATTGACAACCGATTATACAGATTTACAAATTTAAATGCCAGCAGATTCTTTCTCTAATTAGGATATACTAGTTGTAGGCTATAATTAGATAGATGTATATATGGTAGGTTAGCTGTTTTTAGGGGCTGAAGATCAGCCTATGTTATTTCATAATTAACTTGTATGATGTCCATATAATGGGTGATTCTCGATGAATAGAGACATACATTTTCAAAAAGACACTAAATTGTCATGGTATCAGAGCAACAGCTCTGAATTATCACTTGCTCTCAAGTTCCTTAGTCTCAGTTATTCTTGATCAAGTTCTCTTGACCTCATGTCTTCAGATAAGTCTAATGTTTCTTTGATTCGTTTCAATGGCAAGAACTACTCTGCTTGGGCGTTTCACTTTAGGATTTTCGTCAAAAGTAAGGAGGCGTGGGGACATGTTGATGGAAGTAACCCAGCTCTTGACAAAAACAAAGAAAAAAACTAGAACGCCAAGTGGGAAGTCAAGGACACTCAAGTTATGGCATGGATTTTAGGATTTGTCGAACCCAATATCATCTTGAACCTTCGATCATCTCAGACTGCAGCTCATATGTGGACTTACCTGAAGAAGATTTATAGTCAATGAAACACTGCTTGTCGGTTCTAGCTTGAACATGAATTGGCTGCTTTCCAACAGGATAGCCTTTCTATCTCTGATTTTTACTATAGATTCACTAATCTTTGGACTGAATACACTGATATATGCTGACTTACCATCCGAAGGTCTTAGTTCTGTTCAATCTGTCCATGAAACTACCCATAGGGATCAATTTCTAATGAAACTGAGACCTAAATTTGAAGGCACCATATCCAATCTTATGAACCGGGAATCTGTCCCCTCCTTGGATACATGCCTCAATGATCTCCTTCGCGAGGAACAACGCCTTCTCACTCAAACCACCATGGAACAACAGCGATCTACATTTGTTCCTGTGGCCTATGCAGCACAAGGTAAGCCACGAGGTAGGGATATGAGCACTGTTCAGTGTTTTTGTTGCAAGGGATTTGGTCATTATGCTGCAAATTGTCCCCGAAAATTCTGCAACTACTGCAAAAAGGATGGCCATATCATCAAGGAATGCCCTACTTGACCCCCCAAGAAATTAGAGACAGCATGTACTGTCTCCATTGGCTCTTCTAGTGCAGGTAGTTCTATGAATACAATACAGCTGACATAAAGTGCTCCTGCTCCTGTTCAACCTGTGACCCCTGACATGATTCAACAAATGATCATTTCTGCATTTTCAGCTTTAGGACTCTCAGGTAAACCCTTCTCTACATCATCTTCTTGGTACTTTGATTCCGGGGCTTCCCATCATATGACAAACAATGATGATTCTCTTACCAATGTAAACAAATATTTTGGAAATCTCAAAATTCATATTGCTGATGGCAATCATTTACCTATCACGACCACTGGTGATGTTTCTCCCTCTCTCACTGATGTCTTTGTATCTCCTAGTCTTACCACCAATCTTGTGTCTATCGGTCAGTTGGTTGATAATGATTGCAAAGTGGCATTCTCTAAATCTGGTTGTGTTGTGCAGGATCAACAGTCAGGGAGGATGATTGTGAGGGGGCCTAAAGTGGGACGTCTTTTTCCGCTTCAATTTCCTTTGTCTTCTTTTTGCCTTTGTCTCTTGTAATTCTGCTCATTTGATTACCGGGTGTGGCATAAATGTCTCGGACATCCAAACTCTAATGTACTTCATGATTTACTGAAATATGGTTTTCTTGGGAATAAAGAATCACCATCTCTTAGTGATGTATAATTTTATTGCAATTCTTGCAGACCTGGCAAAAGTAAGACTCTACCATTTCCTATTCACACACCACATGTAGTCCAACCTTTTGGTCTGATACATAGTGATGTGTGGGGTATGGCACTAGTCACTTCTCATGCTAATTACAAATACTTTGTCATTTTTATAGACGACTATAGCCGTTTCACATGGATATATTTTCTTCATTCTAAAGACGAAGTCTTTTATGTTTTTAAGATTTTTCATGCATATATTCAGACCCAATTTTTGGCCCATATCAAAAGACTTTGTTCCTATAGACTCACGACATGGGGTTGAGTATATGTCTCATTTGTTTCTGAACTTCCTACAGACTCACGGCATCATCTCTCAATGGTCTTGCCTTTCACCACCTCAACAAAATGGGGGTGGCTGAAAGGAAGAATCGTCACCTTCTTGATGTTGTTCCCACTCTCCTGTTAGAGTCATCGACGCCCTCTCATTTTTGGTGTGAAGCTCTCTCCACTGCTGTCCATCTCATCAACAAGTTGCCTTCTCCCACATTGAACCACAACTCTCTTTTCACCAGGTTATTCGGTCACCCTCCAACTTATTCCAACCTTTGTACCTTTGGTTGTGTCTGTTATGTTCATCTTCCTGCACATGAACGCACAAAACTCACGGCTCAATCGATTCAGTGTGCTTTCCTAGGATATTCAGTACACCAGAAAGGTTTTCTTTGCTATGATCCAAATTTGCAATGCATTCGAGTTTCTAGAAATGTGATATTTCTAGAAAATCAGTATTTTTTTTCCCACACATCAGGATCCCGTTTCTCCTTCATTTTCTGTTTTGCCTATGTTTACTAACTCTTTTGCAACTCCAGTTTTTCATACCTCTTCTGCAGCTCCAGTCCCTTCTAAGCCTCTCTTAGTGTATCAACAACGCTCCTCCGCCACTTCCCACCAGCCATCAGCACCTTCCAAGCCCCCTCAAGCTCCTTCCCCGACTGCTGCTCCTGTTCCAGCAACTACACCTCCCCCTCTTAGACACAGTACTCGAGTTCGTAGACCCCCAGATAGGTTTGGTTCCTCTCCTCCTTCATCCTTCACAGCCACCTTGTCTTCTATTTCTCTTCCTTCGTCTTATAAACAGGCCATGAAACATGAGTGTTGGCGGAAAGCTGTTGAAACCGAACTTCTCACCCTTGGGGAAAACTAAACCTGGGACGTTGTTCCATGTCCCTCCTCTGTGAAACCCCTTGGCAGTAAGTTCGTGTTTTCTGTCAAGCTTCGTTCTGATGGGTCCATAGACCGTTATAAGGCTCGGTTAGTGGCACTTGGCAACAACCAAGAATATGTTCTCGACTATGATGAGACCTTCGCACTAGTCGCCAAAATGACCACCGTCTGAACTATACTCGCCCTTGCTGCATCCAAATCCTGGCCCTTACATCAAATGGATGTCAAGAACGCATTCCTCCACGGTGATCTCAAGGAAGAAGTTTACTTGAAACTTCCCTCTAGTATGCCTACTTCCTCACCTAATGATGTTTGCAAACTGAAACATTCTTTGTAAGGTTTGAAGCAGGCACTGAGAGTATGGTTTGAAAAGTTCCACTCCACTTTGCTTGGTTTTTCTTTCACTCGAAGTCAGTATGACTCATCTCTTTTTCTATAACGGACATCCATGGGTATCGTTGTCCTCCTTGTTAATGTGGATGATATCATCATCATCGGCTCTGACTTGGAGGCAATCACTACAGTTTAGACTTTGCTGCATTCTACATTCCACATGAAAGATCTTGGTCAACTCATTTATTTCTTGGGTTTAGAGGTGCATCATTAGCCTCATGGTCTCTTCTTGCATCAGCACAAGTACAGTCAAGATCTGGTTCAATTAGCCGGCCTCACCAACACTACTTCAGTTGACACCCCCATGGAACTAATATGAAATATCGACGTGATGACGGGGAGCTTCTTGAGGATCCTACTATCTATCGAAAGTTGGTTGGTAGTCTTATCTATCTGACCATCACCCGACTAGACATCTCTTATGATGTTTACACTATCAGCAAGTTCATGCAAGCCCCGAGGCATCTCCATCTATTTGCTGTCCGCCGCATCATTTGCTACATTCTTAGCACACCTAGTTGTGGCTTATTCTTCCCTACAGGTTCTTCCCTTCAGCTCCAAGTCTATAGTGACGCTGATTGGGCCGATTGCCCAGACACCAGGAAATCTACTATTGGCTAGTGTATGTTTCTTAGTGATGCCCTTATCTCTTGTAAATGCAAGAAGCAGGACCACGTCTCCAAATCATCTACTGAGGCAGAGTACCGACCCATGTCTGCTGCATGCTATGAGATCATTTGGATGCGTGGTCTCCTCACAGAGCTTCGTTTCAGTCCAATTCATCCTACTCCACTGCATGCTGACAACACTAGTGCCATCCAAATTGTAGCCAACCCCGTCTATTACGAACGCACCAAACACATCGAGGTTGACTGTCACTCAATTCGAGGAGCCTATGATCATCAGGTTATCACCCTTCCACATGTCTCCACTACTCTGCAGATCGCCGATATCTTCACCAACTCCATGTCGCGTCAGCGCCATCATTTCCTCGTTGGCAAATTAATGCTTGTCGATTTACCAACATCAATTTGAGGGGGGATGTCAAAGGAAATAACTACACGTTTAATGTCAGCAGATTGACAGCTGATTATACAGATTTACATATTTAAATGCCAGCAGATTGACAGCCAATTATACAGATTTACATATTTAAATGCCAGCAGATTCTTTCCTTAATTAGGATATACTAGTTGTAGGCTATAATTAGATAGATGTATATATGGTAGGTTAGCTGTTTTTAGGGGCTGAAGATTAGCCTGAGTTCTTTCCTAATTAACTTGTATTCTGTCCATATAATGGGTGATTCTCGATGAATAGAGACACTTTTTCAGAAAGACACTAAATTGTCATGTTAATACTTTATTTTTGTCCACTCACACTTTTACATGTTTTGCACCCCCAGGCAGTAGTCGTGTACCAGAGCACCACCACAAGGCGGCCATCACTCTTCATTCCTTCTCTTTCTCTATGTAGGATGTTTCCTTGCAACTATCTTATTTTTGTAAAATTACTAGATTAGTATTGCTCTGAAATTGTCCTAGGATTTTCTATAAGGCATGAGGCCAATAAGTTCTATTGTTGGATTTGTTTGAATTCAAACTTGTTGCATGCTGAACGGTTGTGGTTATAAATTGCTTTTCTTACATGTATAAAATTTTGGGAAAACGTGTATTTAGAGGGGAGACTCTACCGAATTTTCGGGCAGAAGTCAAACTTGAAGTTAATTTTTGGTTTTTGTTATAAAGGCAATTTGGTCAAGTGTGCCTGGCACCTGCTAGGTGTCGGACATGCACATGGTTAAGCTCATATTCCGAAGTGGAATTTGGGTTGGGTCCTATCATATGGTGCGCTATTCCGATGGCCAAACAAAGACCCAAGACTTATCATCACTGACCCACATGTACGACTAGAGCTCGGCCTATTTCGATGACCATCAGTAGTAGGAAGATCTCAAGGCGATTACTGGGTTTCAAGCCTTTTCGATGAACTTAGGCTCAGAAGTGGAGGACTTGACGTTCATGGGCCAGATGACTCAACTCACTTGCGGCGAGTTCAGAGGTCATTATGTTGAGTGGAACGGGAACGAGTTAGGGCGAGTTCTCTAACTAGATTTGAATTGGTGGTGGTTGGTTTGAGTGACTGGCTTGAAGAAGAAGAAATTGGCATAACATCATACTCGTGTATTCTATTTAGCGAGGGTTCTATTTTGTGAACCATGTTTGAGGCTCGCTATATTGGAAGAGCGAGTGAGGCTTTTTGTTTACTGTTGGACTATACAATCTCATGTAAGTTAGTCCCCTCGCTTACCAAACATGGGTTTCAAGCGCTATTTCACCCAGTCCAGTCTAGTGAAGCATACTAAACATGTCCTAAGTCCTAACCATAGTCCGAATAGTTTGACTTGGTCAATCGAGTTGACTTTGACTTTTGTTTCTCAAGTTTCTTCTTCTTCATTTGTTCCTCTAACTACATTTTTTGGTGTACGATTTGTAGGTTCCATTAAGCAGGGTAGTGGGTTGTCTCAACTCCTATGAGTTGATTGTGAATTAAATCCCACTATTTAATTCTTCCTATTAGCAGAGGCCAATTATAATTGAACTTTATAGGACTTCCACAAGCCATGGTTAACGTCTAGCAGTTGTTATGGCTACCCAAGCTAATTAGAAAAGGTGAAGAACCTATTCTAGGTGGAATTGCCGTGCAATTGAGTCCTTCTCTATTACAGTGCTCATAATTCATATTATTAGGATATGGATACTTTTGTCAAAAATCTAATATGAATTTTCTGCTTATATGATTATATTTACATTTAGAAACTTCTTTTCTAATCATATCCGATACTTTGCAAAGATTTTCCAATCATATCTTTAAAGCATTCTCTCTCTTTACTGGGAAAAGAAATCCCTTGTTGTACATTCACTTGCCTCTGTGAGCTTGTGGAGAATCCTAAAATGACATTTGAGTCATTTTTCTTTCAATGGTCGTGTAGTAATATTAAAGACAAACAACTCGTGCATAAGACAACTACGATGTCTTAAGTTTGAGGACTAGTTTGCACTATTGCAACTTATGAGTTCTAGTTTGACATGTGAGTAAGACTTCCATAATAGAACTTGTGGTTTGATCTCATTCAGTGTACTTGTCCCTATAAGCACCTACATAATGATCTTAGTGTCGCTACACACAATGAGTTAAGACTAGTCATTCTGTCAATTGAGTAGATATAGTGTGTACCCGTCTTTGAAGATGATCAACACCCAACTGATAATCCTACGATTGGGAAAGTTTAGGAAATGATGTGGAAGTATGAGAGGCCCTTATATCCAATCTCATTACATAGCTCTCATAATATTTCATATTCCCAGGACTTGTTATTGTTATGATAATAGACCAAAGATCATGGTTGAAAACAATGATCTTACCCATTAGTGATGGTGAAATATCTCGAAAACAACATCACATGTTTGGCTTTGTGGCATATTTCTAACAATGTGAGTGACACCTAGCACCATTAGTAATGAGCCTGAACAAAGAATGAGTGTCATGAATAATCACATTAGGGATTTGAGATGAATTCATATCCCATTGATGTGATTAAAGAGTATTAAAATGAGAAGGATCAAATTACATTGTAATTCTAACTGAATAGGTTCTACACCTTTTCTATTTTAGCTTGGGTAGTCATGACATTGTGCTAGGTGTCACTCATGGCTTGTAGAAGCCCTGATGATCAGTTATAGTAGTCCTCACTAATATGATGAATTAAAAGGGAATTTTAATTCACAATCAATTAGGAAGAATTCTAATTGCCAACTACCTCGCAAATTAGAACCTAACGGATTGCACACTAGTTTTGGAAAAACATAAGGATTTGATGAATTAGGAAAACTAATTAAGGTTAGTTAATTAGTTTAGCCAAATTAATTAAGGAATTAATTTAACGGACACAAGATGTCACAATGGGCCTTAAAAATAGAATTTTGAATTCTAGGCCCATTTGGCTTCATCCTAGTGGGCTTATAAGATAAGATAAGATAAGATGAAAACATGTGAGAATTTGGGCCCAAAAGGCATACCCACAAGGATGGACGTATTTGGACTCATTCACTTACTTGTTTTCAGGCACCTTAATAAAGAAGCTTATGCCTTTTTGCCTCATTACGATTTTTGTGAAAAATGGATGAGTGGTTGAGAGATTGAGCTTTGCCTTTCTCTCCGAATTTCCCTAGCAAAAATTGGCCACCTTTATGAAAGATTGCTAACACAATCATCTCATCAAGGTTATCATCTTTTTCCCAAAAGCAAGTTGGTGAAGAGACTTTAGAGATCAGCTCCTTTAGCGGCTTGGAGAGAAAATTCAAAAAAGGAGAAACTAATGTGAAGGCCCTCCATGGGTGTAGACCTTGTGATTCACAAGGTGATGCTTCAAGGCACTGGCAAAACTATGACAAAGACTACAGTGGGCTTGTGAAGACCCGTATTTTTAAAAGTATATGTATTAATAATTTGAAGAATAAATATTTTGATGCATATTTAGCCATTTTAATAATATAAGCTGGAGGTGGCACCATTCCTTGGTTGCTTAAGGGCGTGTAAGCACATAAGGTTGTTGCCTTGTTATCCAAGTGGCTAGCTGTCTTTACTTCATCAAAATATTATCTTAATACCAAAGTTAGAACTTATTCTCAACCACCAAACATATTAACCAATGATAGAAGGATAGTTGCCGACTTTATTTTAGTATAAATAGGAAGCTTACAAGTGATTTACTACTACTTCCAAAGATAACAAATGTGTGTGTGTGTGTGTGTGTGTGTGTGAGAGAGAGAGAGAGAGAGAGAGAGAGAGGTGATGAAATTCTTGTGAGAGATAGAGGACTTAGCTTATATTTTCTTAACTTGGAGCAATGCATTGGAATCGAGGTAGGGATTTCTTGTGGGGCCTTTACAGGAATTGATTTAATTAAATTTCGTGAGCAATATATTATGCATGATATTATTATTTGATTATTATTGATACTGGGTGTTTAAGTGTTGTTAATTATTATTATATTATTTTATTATTATTGACATGATATGTTATCGGTGATGGCTGGAATTCTTGGGATGGTAAAGAAAGTATGGAAAATAGGGTAATGAAAATACTCTTTTGTGTAGTTGAGTCTAACTCTTGGCAAGTACCAGGTCTTAGGGATCCCACAGTGCACATGGTTTTTATTGGGTGATTTGGGACTGTCGATAGGGAGTTAGACAAGATGACTAACAAAAGGGGAATTATGGGATGATTGAGATGGGTGTTAGTTCATATAAATGGGCATTCGGGACCAAGTTGTACAAGCATGGTATGGGACATGCCCAATTATATGAATTAACGGGAGTAGATGAAGAACATTCATGCATTATTATTATTAATATGATATTTGGATGTGTGATCGTATGTCACTTAATTTAGTTATATCAATCTATTGTGGTAAGATCTCATGTCCTTATTGAGCAGTGGTTGCTCATCCCTCACCCTATTTAATTTTTCATATGAATCAGTGGGCAAGACAAGACCTATACCAGTTGAGGCTAAATTATATGAGAGTGATAGAGCTTTATTTATTTATTGTAAAGTTGTAAGATTTTGGAGCTATTTTGATAAGAGAATATTAGTTTAAACCTTGTTTCGGCTTCGTTTTATTTCATTTTACTTTCTCACGCACTGGGTGCGGGTTTCCACTGACCTCCGAGTCCGGGGTCGTGACAGGGCTGTAGCCTAGGGAGGTTTTGGGGATTTAAAAAAATCAAACATATATATATTTGTCTTATTTTAAATGGGATTAACTACAGTAAACCCCCCAAACTATAAGGTGAATTACAAATTCATACCCAACGTTTATTGACCCATTTGACCAATACACAAACTTCACGGAACCTTTCAAAATACATCTTCCGTTACTTATACAGTTAGAGGAATCGTTAAGTACTGACGTGGCCTGTCTAATATGGTATTTTTTTTGCCGAAATGGACTCTACGTGGACACAAATTAATAAAACATTCCTTTATTTGATAAATTATTTAAAAAATTTAAAATCAAATGTATAAAAAATAAAATTACAAAAAGTCTTGCAATGCTTTGTTGGGGGATTGCTAGAAATTTTTCATGAGACATATTGTTGCTTTGAATGTGCTGGAGGAGTAGCATATTTGGTGCAATAAGCTTATACTTGCTAGTATTTTCTTTCTTTCAACTATGTGTTAGTTTAATTATTTGCATATGCTTTAGATTCAACTATGTACTCTTCCTGTAGGTGTTATCTCAAATCAATGAAGGTGTCAACTTTAAAAATAAAAAAGAAAAGAAAAGATTGTCACATGTGTTTGTATTTAGTTGCTATTTATTTTTGCAAAATATAGGAGATGTGAATTTGTGTCTCTCTCATCTCAGATCAGTGAATATTACAGGTCTTTAACTTGATATTGTTTTGTGTGATCAGTTTTGTTGTGTGGATGCTTTGTATGAAATATATTTACATAACCATTATTAGGAATAATAATTACTTGTATGACATGTGTGAAGTGGTTACTTATTTTTTGTCCTTATTGTTTTGTGATGTATATTGATTCCCTTATTTGTATTAATTCATCCATGTCTATGGACTTTTCAAGGAAAGACAAAAAAAAGCCATTATGGATAAAGAATGAGTGTACTTTTCAAGGTTAATTTTAAAGTCCCTAACTTTAGATATTAAGATAGTGTATATTACACATATAATTCCTTAGTAAAATGATGAGTTTTTTGTTTTTGTTTTTTTTAATAGAGATTCTAGAGTGTATTCTGATGGGACCAAAAGGTTTGTTGATACGATTCAAGCTAATAATGGGGATCCAGAAAAGATTTAGTGCCCTTACAGTTGTTTAAACCTACAACATCACCATCATGGTATAGTTTATGGGCACTTGGTTATGAATGGAACGGATCCTACATATACTAGGTGGATCTTTCTTGGGGAAGAACCAAGTTCATCAGTACAAGATGAATATAGGGAAATGCCAGAGACATATTTCATGTATAGAGATGCATTCCTTCAAGATGATGATGTTGTTGAACCTACACAAGATAGAGAAGAGCTGGATTTTAAAATTTTAGTGGATGACGCAGAACTTCCCTTATACACAGGTTGTTCTTACACAAAGATGTCTGCAATTGTTGTCTTACACAAGGCTAGGCATAGTCTAACTGATATAGCTTTTGACGAGCTTCTTCATTTTCTTCATGGTTTTCTACCACGTGATAACAGACTTCCAAATTATTTGCATGCAACCAAAAATTACTCAATGATTTTGGTCTAGGATATGAGAAGATACATGCTTGTGTGCAAGATTGCTATTTATTTAGAAAAGATTTAAAGGACATTCTTCACAGTGGAAAATTAATGAGCGTACCAAAAAAATTCAACAAGGAGTCCCTGCAAAGATCTTGCGTTACTTTCCAACCATACCAAGATTTAGGAGAATGTTTAAGTCACCTGTAAAGCCATAACAATTAACATGACATTACACTAATAGAAGTCATGACGGCAAGATGTGACATCCAGTTGACACATTGGCATGGAATATGATTGATAATAAGTGGCCTTCTTTAGCTTCAGATCCACGTAATCTTAGACTTGGCCTTTCTTTCGATGGATTTAATCCTTTCGATGATCTTAGTTCTAAATATAGTTGTTCGCCTGTGATTTTGGTTGCATATAATCTCCCTTCATCTTTATGCATATCCAGGGAGAATTTAATGTTGACATTACTCATCTCAAGGCCAAGGCAACCAGGAAATGATATAGATGTATATTTGGAACCACTTGTAGAAGATTTGAAAGAGTTATGGATCAATGGTGTAAGTGTTTATGATGTTTTCAACAAGTCCACATTCAATTTGAAAGCTGTATTGATGTGGACAATAAACGACTTTCCAGCTTATGGGAATTTGTCCGGATATTCCACCAAGGGTGAGAAAGCATGTCCAGTGTGCGGGTTGACACATGTTCAAAGTGGCTGATTCATAGTACAAAGTTTGTGTACACGAATCATAGGTTTCCTACACACAACTATCCATTTCGGGGAAAAGCAATGTAGTTTTATGGAACTGTAGAATGTTTCACCTAGAACATTAATCGATTCAAAAGTTCTTCAAGTAGTGAATAATTTGAACAATGATTGGGCAAAATCAAAGAAAAAGATCAAGACAAAAAGGAAGAGAAAGATAGGTAAAGATTCTATATGGCCTTGGAAAAAGAAATTAGTTTTATTTGACTTGTCATATTGCGAGGTTTGTCGTTTTACCTCCGATTTTTATTCAATTTTATTTGGACTTCATTCTTTCTTTGTGTTTCTTTGGGAGGTTTATTGCTAAAGTTGATATATCCTTTCTTTGTGTTGTAGACATTATTACTACGCCACAATTTAGACGTAATGCACATCGAGAAAAATGTTTGTGAGAGCATTGTTGGCACTCTCTTGAATATGAAGGGAAAAACAAAAGACAACTTGAAATCTCGTAAGGATTTGAAAGATATGGGAATCCAAAAAAATCTACATCTGGATGATGATGGGGCTATTTATAAAGCAAGATCATTCACGCTCTCAAAAGAAGAGAATCATCTTTTTTGTAAAAGGACCTTAGATCTAAGATTGCCAAATGGTTATAGCTCAAACATTGCAAATCGTGTATCATTATAGGATTGTAAGATTTTAGTCCTTAAGTCCCACAACTATTATGTCCTAATCTAGCAAGTATTGTCGGTAGCATTAAGAGGCCTTCTAAAGGGACCAAGAGTTGCAATATTCCGACTATGTGCATTTTTCAATGAAGTATGTCAAAGAGTGATTGATAAGAATAAATTGGAAGTACTTGAAGATGATGTTGCAGAGGCATTATGCATGCTTGAAAGGTTCTTTCCTCCATCATTCTTTGATGTTATTATTCACTTACTCATTCACCTTGCACAAGAAGCTCGGATTTGTGGCTCGGTACAATTTCGTGGCATATAAGAGACATTGTGATTTAAGAATATGTAGGAACAAAATATTTCTAATCCATTTTGATTTCTAACTGTCTTGTGATTTAGGTATATGAAGGAATTAAAAGGATACGTAAAAAATAGTTTGAAACCTGAGGGATGCATAGCAGAAAAATATTTAGCTGAAGAGTGCTCACGTTTTTGTAATGGGTACATGAAACAAGCAGCTGAAATTGGTATTCAATGTAGCCGCAATGAGGATCTGGAAGATCAAAATATAGTTAAGGGGTGTCCAATTGGTCAGGGGAAACTAAAAATATTATCTTCTAACTTGTTAGAGATTGCTCATGGTTATGTGTTGACAAATATTTTAGAAGTTGAACCATATATAGAGTAAGTAAGATTAGCATTTTTAACAATAAGTTTAATTGGTTTAAACTAACTTTATTCACAGTCTAAATTTCCGTGATACTTTTTCTTCATATCAGAATGCATTTAGAGGAATTAAAGTGCTCATATAAGCATCTTTTGAAGAGTGAAAGTCTTTTACAAAAGAAGCACAAGGCTACATTCAGTGCATGACTTGGAAATAAAGTTAGAAAGAGTAATAGTAGTAATATGTCAAATTTAATGAAGTGGCTTGCATTTGGTCCTAGAGAAGAAGTAACATCGTACTTAGGTTATGTAATTGTTTGGGCCTAAAAATTGGCACACCCAGCCCAGCGAAAATGAGGCCCAGAGTAAGGCTGCAAAAAATCAAAGCAAATTTGGTCTTCGAGAAACAGGAAATTAGAAGCCCAAAATCTAGAAAACCCAGCCCAAAGCCTGGGTCTCACAGGCCTGTTGTGATAAAAAGGGGGAAGCCCAGAGACAGGAAACAAATCCCACGTGACATCTCTGGGATAAAGAAAAGTCAACAATGGCAACTGTCATGAAAGAAGTGATTGAAAAGTTTATGTCATCAAGCTATTCTGAAAAGACACTGAAAAAATCTGAAGATCAAAATCCCTCTTATATATATATATATTCAGAGATTTTTCTTCTATTCTACAGAGAGGGTAATTCTCCCAATGAGATAAGCAAGCTACAAACTCAGAGAGAGATAAGCAGGAAAGCAGGGAGCTGTCCAGAAAAGAAATCAAACTAACCATCACGGATGAAATCTCACAAGGGGCAGTTGAAATTGAGAGAAGAGATTAGGTTCTTTTTCAAGAAAAACAGGGAAGTGATTGCCTATTTTGAAAGCCTATCTGCCAAACTGATAAAATCATACTTTCTTTCTTTCCATTTAAAAAGAGAAAAAAATGGGAGAGATATCTTTTGAAAAGATTTGCCGCCCATTATTATTTTTTACTATAAATACAAGGAGGAGTGAACAGGGTAAAGGACACAAAAAATTCATCATCCAATCAAACAAAGATCTTACACAAGGAAACCGTCAAATAGACAGCTTAAAATCAACCAACAAGCCCACTTGAATTTCAAGTGAAACCAGATTCAGATCAGAATTCCCAAGGTCCAGACTTAAGAAGCAAGTCATTCAAAACGAGATTTCTCTCGTTACAAATTTGGTTTAGCAATGACCAAGACAGGTAGAGCTTGAGCTTCCTCCAAATATGGAAAACCTCAACAAAATTCACAGTGCAGTCTTTAGCCCATTGAAGCCCTAAAAAAACAGTCACTCCTGCCCGTGCAGACTGAGAAGACTGCAGTTCTGCCCACTCAAAAGCTTCACAAAAGCATGAGGTACATTGAAGCTCTGCCAGAATCAACCTTTGGTATCGATTTACAGTTGAAGCCTAACAGTTAAAGTTGTCAACGGTCCAGTCCAGCCCGGGCATTTCCAGTCCAGCCTAGATCAGAACCTTCCATCTCGACAGAAACGAAGTCCCAGCTGTCTCTTCATCTCTCTCTAGCATAAGCATTCATTGTTATATTTTTGTAAAAGGCAGTTCCGCCTAAAAAACAGTTTAAATCCCATCAACCATCTTGACCAAGACAACCTCTTTATACTGAGATAAATTGTTAAAGTCCTCACCAGTCTGAGGCAGGAAAAGAACTTACTTGGGAGATATTCCTCACCCAAATTCACAATCGCTTGTTTGCAGAAATCAGTAACTTGGGACGCAAGTTATCCATTCCAAACTAAGTCTGCTAGAATTTTTTACTAGCAGTGGCACGCTCGCACACCAAAGAAAGCTGACTTGCTGACCAGTTTATGGTTCTCAAGGCAGTGGGGAACTTTGCCCTTCCATCATAGGAGTAAACGCAAAACGGGTGAACAATTTGGCACGCCCAGTGGGACTTCTCAGTATACATATTCTCATTGAGTTCTTCGCAAGTTCATGAATATTGGAAGCTCTAGCCAGAACCCACACCACGACATGGAAATAAACCAAGTGGCCCTCAGGGAAGGATTGGAATCAGAAGAGAGTGATGCCCGGCATTCAGCACATGGCAGCACAGGGAGCAAGAGGTCCAGGACCGGCTCCAGAAGGATGAACCTGATACAGGAATCTGTGTTACGGCAAGAGGTCACAACACAAAGGAGCCAAGACACTCTAAATAATATGACAGCCATGATGCAATGGCAGGTCAACAGGCAATTCAGGAAGGACCGAGAGGCTGCCATGGCCAGAATTCCCAACCAGATGAGGTGGTCCAGCAACTAGACCTTCCCTATGGTCCTCCACCAAGATTGGTATGGCCATATCAAGAGAATCCTCTTGTTGCACAGGTAGCTGGAATACCAGAACGAGGGGAAATCCAGGCTGGACACAGGGAAGGAGTTTTTCCTATCCAAGAACGTCAGGCCCCAATGCGGCCAGGAGGTCCTGCGCCAGGACAAGCTCCGCAGAATCAACCAGAGCCTCAACCTGTTCCACAACAAGCGGCCCCACAAGATCACCCTATGGAAATTCTGCCTGAACAGCCAGCAGTATTACCCTACAGGCCCAGAAGGATGGACCCCAATCCATTCCCTCCACCTGCAAGAGGAAGGAGAGGCAGAGGGGGAAACTACCCCTATGCTAACAATGACAGGAACAGGCAGGGGGCAAACTGGAGGAACCACCCAGGTCTGGAAGAACCGAAGGAGCACAGGGAAGAAGTTCTGCCTAGGCCATATAGGGCAGAACCCCAAATTAATAATGCCCAGCCAGAACAGGGACAAAATCTCCTCCCTGTTAATGCTCTAAATGACGTGGGGGCATTGCAGAGGATGATCAGGGAAATGATGGAGCCTGAGGCCAGGAGGGGGGAAAGACCCACCTACAGAAAGCCATATCCACCTTACATTGATCAGATACCCTTGTCCCCAGGTTTTAAAGTACCAAACTTCACTTTATTCAAAGGAGAGGATCCTCATGCTTCATCAGTTGAGCACGTAGGCAGATTTTCTATCCAATGCATAGCCATAGAGAATAACCCACTGTTAAAGCTAAGACCTTTCGGGAATTCTCTCTCTGGACAAGCTTTCACTTGGTACACTAATCTGGCAGCAAATTCCATTCAGACTTGGGAACAAATGGAGAGTGTCTTTCATGACTACTATTACAGGATTCAGCCAGAAGTCACCATCAGTGACCTTGCCGCCTTCAAACAGAGTGAAGATGAACCTGCCCAAGACTTTATAAACAGGTTCAGGAAGCTCAAAATGAAGTGCCGAATCCCCATGGAAGAAAGACACTTCATCCAAATGGCTCAGGCTGCCCTCAAGATTTCTCTGAGAAAAAGATTTGATGGGATGCTGTTTGGAGATCTGGCAGAACTGGCAGATAAAGCGTCCAAGTACGAGGAATTGCTCAGGGAGGAACAGCAGAAGAGAAACTCTTCCAAAGGCACGTATTATAAATCCCCTTCTTCCTCAATACATATGATTGAAGTAGAGTCAGAAGAAGATACAGAATGATCGGAGGAGAGAGAGGTTGCAGTTGCGGAAATGGCAAAATTAAAGCATTCCATCAGTTGTAAAACTCTTACAAAGCCTCCAAGGGATCAGAAGCCGCCACCATTCACAGGAGGGTTTGTTCCAAACAAACCCATGCAGAACAAGGTGTATTCCTTTGATCTTACCAAAGTAGATGCCTTGTTTGATGAAATGTTGCTGCAGAAAGCAATAGAGACACCTCATAGAATGCCCAAACCAGAAGAACTCAAGGGCAGACAGTATTGCAGATGGCACAATTCTTGGAATCATTCTACCAATAGTTGTGTTGTTTTCAGAGATGTCATACAGGAAGGGATAACAGCAGGAAGGCTAAAGCTGGCAGAAAAACCTCCATCCGTCACCACAAACCCTTTTCCCCCGCCACAAGTTAATATGGTCAACCTAAATTGGCCAGAACGAAAGAAGGACAGACCAGCTATAGAGGCTGGCTCCAGTAGAAGCAGAATAGTTTCAAAAGAGACTATGGAGAGACCAAAAGCAACCATTTCAGCTGGAGTAGTGCTCTGCAGCAGGTGCAAGTGTGAGGCTGAGCTGGAAGTAGTCCTGGAAAAACAGGAACTGCCCACTCCAAGTGTTTTTGACCGGATTGGAACCACGCCCCATGATAGAGCCAGACAGAGAAACTACCCCAGGCCTGTCCAATCCAGCAGAAGAATGACTAAGCAGCCCAAGGAGGAAATATCAATAAAAATGCCCGGAAGTGAGAAACCTTTGGCGGCCATCATTGAAGGCAGGTGGTATTCTGTCGGGAAGAATGACAGACCAACAATGGAGCTAACAAGAACTCAAAGGAGGAGGGTTCAGAGACAGTACTGCACATTCCTCAATAACAAGAAAAATGCACAGGTGCTTCCAGAGGTCAATTCTGCCAAAAAAGGGAAAGAGCCAGAAGTACTTCCCCAGACAGAACAAGCAATCTCTCAACCATAGAGGTTGACGAAAGCAGAATCCTCAGAGAAACCTTCTATCCATCCTGCATCCATCTCAGAAGATCTACTTAAAACTCCGCAACCAGAGGAAAAAACCGATCCTATTCCAGGAGAAGGACAAGAAGACTGGGCTGAGGAGTATGAAGAGGAGCAGCTGGATTATGAACCATCTGCAGATGACCAGAATGCGCTCATCGGAACAGAAGAACTGGGAGAATGGACGGAGGAATACGGTGGAGAACAGATGGATTATGATGGAGAGTTGGATGCAGAAACTGAGGCCTTCGGTGCAGAATTGGAGGACTTGTTACGTGCTGACCTAGGCATCAATATGGTGTTCATTCTGCCAGAGAAGTTCTGGGCGGTAGATGGACAGAAAAGCACTCTGGACGGAGATGTATTTTCCCAAGAGAGTTTTGAATGCAGGTTGGCAGAAGCGGAAGAGATGCCAGAACAGCAAACAGGCAATCCCAGGACAGAAGGAACCACCAACAAGCTGACTACAGGTCAGCTTTGCTTTCCAAACCAACCAAAGAAATGGCAAACCACCTCAGACCCTTGTTTATAACAGCAAACTTTGGGGGTGTTCCTATCCCCAAAATTATGGTAGATGGAGGTGCAGCCATCAACCTTCTGCCTCACAGAATGCTAAGCAAAATGGGCAGAACAGAAAGGGATTTAATTCCAACCCGCTTGACCGTCACCAATTTCGCAGGGGGCATCACCAAAACCCTTGGGATCCTGGATGTGGATGTTTTAGTAGGAAGCAAGAAGCTGAAGGTTGCATTCTTTGTGGTAGATACTACTTCTACCACTTACAATGCACTGCTTGGCAGAGACTGGATTCATCAGAGTCTATGTGTTCCTTCCACTCTTCATCAACAGTTAGCTTTATGGAATGAAGAAGGCTACATGGAGATAATAGAGGCCGATCCACGGCCATTTCTACCCTCTGCCATGTGTTGTGAGGCAAGGTACTACCATGATGACCTTGGTCCTTTCACCTTCTTTGGAGTCAACCAGAACGGCCGCCCCCATGGTGTCACGGCCCAGAGGCTCATTGAAGAAGGTCTAACCAACTCTTTGGAGGATTGGAACAGACCTTTTGTTCTAAACTTCCAAAACTCTAATGTTTAGTCCCAATCAACAAGAAAAGGATCGAGCTGCAACAATCCGGTCCATTACAAAAAGATTGTTGATATACTGGGAGGAAAGAAAGCTTTTTGCACAGAATCCAGCCATCAATATGGCAGAATTCACTCATGAAAGCACGGAAGGCCAGGAGGAAGAGGAACTACAGGAGGAAGTGTTAGATTTTGCACCAGCTGCACTGGATGACTCTCTGCCAAAGGTAGAAGATCCTTTGTAGGAAATAAACTTAAGAACATGGGAGGATCCAAGGCCTACCTTTATCAGCGCACTATTGAAAGAACCACTTAAGAATGAACTCATTGCACTTCTACAAGAGTTCAAAGATTGTTTTGCTTGGCATTATCATGAGATGCCAGGATTAGATAGGGAATTGGTAAAACACAGGCTGCCAATCAAAGAGGGATACCTTCCAGTCAAACAGGCCAGAAGAAGGATGTCCATGGACACAGAACTGAAAGTCAAGGAAGAAATAGAAAGGCTGCTCAAGGCAGGATTCATCAGGCTAGCCATCTATGCTGATTGGCTAGCTAATATTGTACCAGTTCTAAAAAGAAAAACTGGGGCAGTCAGAATCTGCGTGGATTACAGAAATCTGAATGAGGCCTCTCCCAAGGATGAGTACCCTATGCCAATGGCAGACATGCTAGTAGATGGAGCTGCCCACAACCAGATGCTATCTTTTATGGATGGCAACGCAGGTTACAATCAGATCATGATGGCAGAAGAAGACATCCACAAGACAGCCTTCATGTGTCCAGGGCATATAGGTGCTTTTGAATACACTGTAATGCCTTTTGGCTTGAGAAATGCAGGGGCTACCTATCAAAGGGCAATGAATTCTGTTTTCCATGATATGATAGGGCATTCCTTGGAAGTTTATATTGATGATGTGGTGATTAAATCACCAGAGGAGGGAAACCACATGACAAATCTAAGAAGAGCATTCCTAAGAATGAGGCAACACAAACTGAAAATGAACCCAAAGAAGTGCGTTTTTGGAGTTCAAGCGGGAAATTTCCTAGGATTCTTGGTCCACCAAAGAGGCATAGAGATCGACAAAAACAAAGCAAAATCCATCATAAAGGCTTTGCCGCCTAGGAACAAGAAGGAATTGCAAAGTCTCTTAGGAAAAATTAATTTTTTAAGGAGATTTATATCCAATTCTGCAGGAAAGATCCAACCTTTCTCCTCTTTGTTAAGATTGAAACAGGAACAAACCTTTAAGTGGGAAGAACAGCACCAACAAGCTTTTGAGGAAATCAAGCATTACCTCTCAAATCCACCAGTTCTGTCCCCACCAAAGAGAGGCAGACCACTCAAGCTCTATATATCTGCATCAGAAATATCCATTGGAAGTTTATTGGTTCAGGATAACAAGGAAGGGAAGGAACAGGCAGTCTACTACCTGAGCAGAACTCTAACAGAGGTGGAAAGAAAATATTCTGCAATTGAAAGACTTTGCCTAGCCTTGTACTTCACTGCTGTGAAGCTCAGACATTACATGCTGCCATACACCATCTATATCATTGCCAAAACAGATCTAATCAAATACATGCTAACAAGACCAATGCTGAGAGGCAGAATTGGAAAATGGACCTTGGCCTTGACAGAATTTGCCTTCAAATATGTTCCTCAGAAAGCCGTCAAAGGACAGGCTGTGGCAGACTTCCTAGCAGATCATCCCGGGGAGGAGATTGAAAATATGGACTCTTTAGACATAGCAAATGCAGATCTATTAACCAGAGCTCACACCTGCCTCAACAATCCTATCTATTCAGTTCATCTTGCACCTTGGAAGTTATACTTTGATGGATCAAAAACTGATATAGCTTCCGGGGCAGGAATTGTTTTGGAAGAACCACTTGGAATCAGACACTACTACTCTTTCCAATTGGATTTCCAGTGCACCAACAACAGGGCAGAATATGAGGCCTTAATCATTGGCTTGGAAATGCTGGTAGAACTAGGAATCCAATCTGTGGAAATTCTGGGAGATTTCATGCTGGTTTTAAAACAAATTGCTGGGGAATACAAGTGCCTAAGCCCTTCTCTAGCTGTCTACTTGGTGGCAGCTAGGAATCTTCTGACAGAATTCAGAGAAGCCACTTGGGAACATATCCCAAGGGAAGAAAATTTTGCAGCCAATGAATTGGCTCAGGTGGCAACAGGCATACAAATGCCCGAAGATTGTGTACAAAGAATCATCAGGATAGGAAAGAAAAGCCTACCATCTGTTCTGACCAGGGGGATGGAAATAGATGTCAATTCTGCCACAATCACTGAAGATGATTGGAGAAATCCTATCATGACCTATTTACAATATCCAACTCTGCCCTCGGAAAAGAGAATCAGAATCATGGCTTTAAACTACCTTATGTGGAATGAAGATTTGGTCCGAAAAAGTAAGGATGAGGTGCTTTTAAGGTGCCTCGGAAAGAAAGAATACATGAAAGTCATGGGGGAAACCCATGAAGGAATCTGTGGAGCACATCAAGGTGGGAGAAAAATGTGCTGGTTAATTAGAAGATATGGCTACTTCTGGCCAACCATGATGAAAGATTGCATTAACTATTCCAAGGGATGTGAATCTTGTCAAAGACACGGCCCAGTCCAGCAGGCTCCATCAGTTCCCATGAATCCAGTGGTAAAGCCATGGCCCTTTAGAGGATGGGCAATGGACCTCATTGGCAAGATCTATCCAGCCAGCAGCCAGCAGCCAGCAGCACTGCTTTATCATTGTTGCCACAGACTACTTCACTAAGTGGGTAGAAGCCAAGGCTGTTAAATCCACTACATCTCAAGAGATCATCATTTTCATAGAAGAACAGATTATACAAAGATTTGGCATCCCAGAATCAATCACAACTGATAGAGGATCCTCTTTCATATCTAGAGAAATGCTGGACATGGCAGAGGCATTCAAAATCAGATTGCTCCAGTCCACTCCTTATTATGCCCAAGCCAATGGACAGGCGGAGTCAAGCAACAAAGTGATCATCAACATTATCAGGAAAATGCTTGAGAAGAATCCAAAACAATGGCATGAGAAGCTGTCAGAAACTCTGTGGGCATATAGAACTTCAAAAAGAGAAGCAACTGGCATGACCCCCTATGCGTTAACCTACGGTCATGATGCAATTCTGCCTATGGAGATAGCTGTTCAGTCCCTCAGAATTGCTCACCAACATAACTTAGTAGGAGAGAACTACTCCCAGGCCATGCTGCTGGAACTGGAAGGATTGGATGCAAGCAGAATTGACACTCTCAACAAACTCCTGGCAGGAAAACAAGCTGTATCAAGGGCTTACAACAAAAGAGTTAAGAACAAGAGTTTTGAAGAAGGAGAGATAGTCTGGAAAGCGGTTCTGCCCCTTGGAACACATGTGGCTGGTTATGGAAAATGGTCACCTACATGGGAAAGCCCTTTCATAATCAATCAGATCCTTGGAATGGGGGCGTATAGGTTGCAGGACAGGGACGGAGAAATTCATACTGCCCCAATTAATGGCAAATGGTTAAAAAAGTTTTATCCAACCATGTGGGATTCGCAGGCTGTACAAACAGACCCTGGGATAGACATAAGACTACACTAAAATCTTTTTCCTTTTAAAATTACCTTTGCTCTAGGATTATTTTAAGTTTGTTCCTTTTTGTACTTCTACTTCTGTTTCTGTTTGTTTCATCAATAGAAATCGAAAATTAAAATTGCAACAAAAAATAAACTTTATTTAAAATAAATAAGCCGTAGGGCCCTCCCCATGGCAAGCTGTTCATCTAAAGCAAAAATAACAAAATCAAAATCCTAATTTTCTGAGAGTCTCTTGCAGATTGGTCTTCTTGATAGAAAGTTCCTTTTGTAGCAGCACACCCTGATGAATTGAAGCCTCTGCAATCTCCAGGGCTGGCCTAGAAGCTGCGACCATGTTCTGCACAAGGAAGGTGGCCTTAGTCTTGGAGCTCAATCCAGCCCCGAGCCTGTGCTGCACTTCCCGGTGCTCTGCCAGCTGCTTTTGAAGCTCCGCAATCTGTTTCTCCAATTTGTCTGCAGTAGCTTTGGCTTCTTTATATCCCACAACCATCTGGTCCAGTTCTGCTTTCTGCTTTGCGAAGTCAGCCAAGTTGGCTTCATGAGTGGCCTTGCAGAACTCAGAGGTTTTGAAGGTGGGCCTCAGATCTTCATAACGGTCGTGAAGGTTGAGCACATCCCTCGCCAAGCCAAGGCTCATCTCAAGTATAGGTTTTGGGGCCATGTTCTGTCTGGGCAGCAAATCCAGATCCTTCATCAGCTGGTCAAAGGTCTCCCTGTCCTCATCCAGCTCCAGCTCAGTAGACTGCCAGATCTTCAGTCTCTCCATTGCTTCTTCCACTGCCCTGGACTTTATCTTGCCTACAGGGGAGCTAAGCTTTTCCAACCTGTCTAGCTGGGCATCTAGGTCCATGGCTTCAAATTCTGCCAGCTCCGGGTCAGCAAAAGAGGCCGTGGCAGATGAACCTGCAAGGGAATGAATAGGCATCTGCATAAGGAAGCATAAGTCAAAACAAGGCAGAAACAGAAAAGAAGAAGACAAAAGTACAAAAACACTCACAGCAACAATTGAAGGCTGCGAGGGGGTGGTCCTCACCGCCAAGGTCCCAGCAGCTTTTGGTATTTCTACCTGTAAAGATTTGAGGGTCAGAGAGACAAAGGAACAGGACAAAACCACATAAGACAGGAAAAGACAGAGTGAGGGCAGAACTCACCATAAAGCTAGGAACGGCAGCAGCCACTTCTACTACGGTTTCAGGAGCAGGAACCACTTGTTCTGCCTGCTTCCCAGGCTCTGATCCTGATTGCTCCGCCTGGTCCTCAGCTGCTGGAGCAGCAGTAGAATGTTCTCATCAAAAAGGGCCACCTCTGAGTTGTCCCTATATCTTCCTGCTGCTTCCGAGCCAAGGCAATGCTCTCCGCTATCACCTCAGCAGGAATTTCCTCCTACAGATGCACAGAAGTCAGAACAGAAGAAATAAAAGTGCAGCAGGAACAAATACTGCCAAATATATAAGACTCACCTCTTCTTCCACTGTCTTTGCCTTCTCTTGAGGCCCTTCTCCTACTTCTTCTAGCTCTTCCAGCTTCTTTTCTTGCTCCACAGTTTCGAAAGCCTCTCTCAGATCATCATCCGTGCCAGAAGTGGTGGTAGGAACTGCCCGAGTTCCCTCCGGGGCCACATATTCTTCTACAATCTTCTTTCTAAGTCTTTTTGACTTAGTAAGAGGAGGAGAAGGACTTCCAGCTGCAACAAACAGAAAATGAGCCTTAAAATTATGGCAGAACAGGATTATGAAGAACTCAAAAAAGGAAACTGTCAAAGAATACCTGGAGTCACAGATTGGGCAGTTTCTTTTCTTTTTCTTCTAACAGGAGAAGTGGCCTCAACAGGAGTCTGTTCTACCTGATCTTCTTCTTCTTCCTCTTCTCCATCCCCGGAGGGCAGCTCTAGATCCCCAGCAGCAATAACAGAATTAACTATGCAGAAAACAAAAGTCAAGGGTCAATCTAGTAGAGGAGTAATAGGAGAAGCTGAACAAACATCAAAACTTACCAAACACCTCTCCACTCTGGGAAGGTTGGCTACCAATATTCTTTGTCAAAGAGGGATCTGAATACAGACAGAATAAAAGATTAGCATCATCACTAAAAACAGAATGGGCAACGACAGACAGAATTGAGAGATTACCTTCTATAACTTGCATATTGATGTCTTTAATGGTCTGCACCATGAATTTGTGAGTCTCCTCGTCTGTATGAACAGTCCAATTGTCCCAGCCCTTGAAAAGAACCTGAAGTGCGGTACTAGAAGCAGGCAGATCACGGAATCTGGCCTTCCACCAAGCATCAAACTCCGCAAAACTGCAGGAGTTCAGTTCCCATGAAGGATAAAGGGCATCTGCACTATTGTTAATCTTATTCACTGCACACTTGGCATCTTTGTGGACCTCCAAGTCATCTGCATCCCTCCAAGAAGAGCCCCGATTGCAGCTTCTGTATGACTTAAGGGGTATGAGCTGAGGGCAGCCAAGCTGCCTTGCACAGAAGTTGGGATGGTAGACTTCCGCCCCCAAATGATAATTTGGAGGCTTTCCTCCTCCGTGAGGCAGATCTCTGGGTAAGGTCACACTCAGGAACTTCTTCCTGAAATCAGTTCTGGCAGATTCTTCTTCTGGCTCCTTCTCAAACAGACGATGTCCAGGTTGAAACCAAGGATAGGTTCTCCTGATCACCACTTGCCACTGCGCTGCAGACCTCTTGGTACAATGCCTGAAGATCATCAGGTACTCATCAATTGACCTCTTGGGGACTTCTGCCGACAACAATGGTTGAGCCAGAACCTGATCCTTAGGCAGAACTATGTCTGGAAACCTCAATTCAGGAAAATAGACCTGCAGCCAGATCTGAATCATCCAGAAGGCACCAGGAGCAGACAGATTTAGCAGATACTCTAGGGTGGCAGTATGCAGGTTCTTGAATAGATGAGCCAGAACTGTAGGCCCGAGTCCAACATCAGTGTGATTATGCAAAGCTTCTGCCAGATGTCTATACTCAAGCAGAACTGCAGAAGAACGATTTGGCAGAATAAACCTGTTCAGCCAATACAGAAGAAACAACATATGCTGCTGATCTTTGTCCTTCTCAACACTAAATTTTCTGAGATAATTGGAGAATGAGCAATTCTGGTTGATCAGGGCTGGAGAAATGTTGAATGGCTTGGCTAGCTTATGCTGGTCTTTCTTCCTGTGATAATCACCAACAGCATCAACAGGTCTTCCATAAGGCCTAAAACCAAAAATCTGAGCCATATCCAGCAGAGTTGGAGCCATGGGGCCTATACGAAAGTCGAAAGTGTTACTGGCAGAATTCCAGAAACATAGAGCAGCAGCAAGCAGGTTCTCATCCCTGTTGATAGATTGCCTAGATAGGAGTATGGCGTCATAAATTCCAGCCCGTTTCCAGTGAGCCCCAAATCGGGGAAGAAGCCTGTCAATCCAATCAGCCCACTTGACTGGACTGTTTCTCACTTCACTAGATAGGAACGAACGGCTCAAGTTCTTGCTAACCCAAGAATGAGAAGCCATAGCAGAAGAACTCTCCAAACATAGAGGGGCCTCAGCATCCTTCTTCATTAGCTCTGCCATCTCGGGAGGAACGGGACCAAACCAGTGAGGCCCCAGCACCAAGGTATTTTCGAACAAATGGAGGACATTTTCGTCTAGGTTTTTCTGGGCAAAAGGATGGAGCTTGCTCCTAACCTCTATCGCATGCTTATCATTCCCAGCCCTAGTAATGTAATCTGGAAGACCTGGAACAGAGGAAGATTGAGCACGGGATTTCGGGGAAGACATTTCTCGGAATTATTTTTCTAAAAGGAAGGTTGTCAAGATGGGCAAGGCAGGTTCTAGCAAAAAGGGAATTATCGAAAGAAAGCTCAAGGGAAACGAAGTCTGAAAGTACTAGGTTTTCGGGTGAACAGGAACAGTGGTTTTTGAAATTCTTTTAAAGAGGCCAGAAAACGTGGGAAAGAGAAGACAGCGACGTGGAGAAGACAAAGCGTCATCTGATATTGACTAGCTGATAAAGAGCTAGTAACTAAAAACTGCTTCACACGGGCACTAGCTTAGTGGGGAAGCGGGGCAGACGTGGGATAACAGAGGAATTTACCACGCGCCAATTTAATGGCCATGTCATTTAAGTCTGAAACCGTTCCAAAAACGATTCAGACTTAAGGGGGCATTGTTTGTGTCTAAAAATTGACACACCCAGCCCAGCGAAAATGAGGCCCAGAGTAAGACTGCAAAAAATCAAAGCAAATTCGGTCTTCGAGAAATAGGAAATTAGAAGCCCAAAATCTAGAAAAGCCCAGCCCAAAGCCTGGGCCTCACAGGCCCGTTGTGATAAAAAGGGGGAAGCCCAGAGATAGGAAACAAATCCCACGTGACATCTCTGGGATAAAGAAAAGTCAACAATGGCAACTGTCATGAAAGAAGTGATTGAAAAGTTTATGTCATCAAGCTATTCTGAAAAGACCCTGAAAAAATCTGAAGATCAAAATCCCTCTTATATATATATATATTCAGAGATTTTTCTTCTATTCTACAGAGAGGGTAATTCTCCCAATGAGATAAGCAAGCTACAAACTCAGAGAGAGATAAGCAGGAAAGCAGGGAGTTGTCCAGAAAAGAAATCAAACTAACCATCACGGATGAAATCTCACAAGGGGCAGTTGAAATTGAGAGAAGAGATTAGGTTCTTTTTCAAGAAAAACAGGGAAGTGATTGCCTATTTTGAAAGCCTATCTGCCAAACTGATAAAATCCTACTTTCTTTCTTTCCATTTAAAAAGAGAAAAAAATGGGAGAGATATCTTTTGAAAAGATTTGCCGCCCATTATTATTTTTTACTATAAATACAAGGAGGAGTGAACAGGGTAAAGGACACAAAAAAATTCATCATCCAATCAAACAAAGATCTTACACAAGGAAACCGTCAAATAGACAGCTCAAAATCAACCAACAAGCCCACTTGAATTTCAAGTGAAACCAGATTCAGATCAGAATTCCCAAGGTCCAGACTTAAGAAGCAAGTCATTCAAAACGAGATTTCTCTCGTTACAAATTTGGTTCAGCAATGACCAAGACAGGTAGAGCTTGAGCTTCCTCCAAATATGGAAAACCTCAACAAAATTCACAGTGCAGTCTCTAGCCCATTGAAGCCCTCAAAAAACAGTCACTCCTGCCCGTGCAGACTGAGAAGACTGCAGTTCTGCCCACTCAAAAGCTTCACAAAAGCATGAGGTACATTGAAGCTCTGCCAGAATCAACCTTTGGTATCGATTTACAGTTGAAGCCTAACAGTTAAAGTTGTCAACGGTCCAGTCCAGCCCGGGCATTTCCAGTCCAGCCTAGATCAGAACCTTCCATCTCGACAGAAACGAAGTCCCAGCTGTCTCTTCATCTCTCTCTAGCATAAGCATTCATTGTTATATTTTTGTAAAAGGCAGTTTCGCCTAAAAAACAGTTTAAATCCCATCAACCATCCTGACCAGGACAACCTCTTTATACTGAGATAAATTGTTAAAGTCCTCACCAGTCTGAGGCAGGAAAAGAACTTACTTGGAAGATATTCCTCACCCAAATTCACAATCGCTTGTTTGCAGAAATCAGTAACTTGGGACGCAAGTTATCCATTCCAAACTAAGTCTGCTAGAATTTTTTACTAGCAGTGGCACGCTCGCACACCAAAGAAAGCTGACTTGCTGACCAGTTTATGGTTCTCAAGGCAGTGGGGAACTTTGCCCTTCCATCATAGGAGTAAACGCAAAACGGGTGAACAGTAATAAATGGAAATTGAATTCACACAAAGTATGCTGAGAAAAGTACCCAAAATAGTGGTGTTCATGTTGAAGCAGAAATTATATGTCGATCAAGTGCAAGAGACAACTCACATGTTAGTGGAAAACTATGTTACTATGGTGTTATAAGAGATATTATTTTGCTGGACTATTATAAGTTTAAATACCCTATCTTTCATTGTGATTGGGCAAACATAAACGCTGGTGTCAAAGTTGAAGAAGGGTTTACATTAGTTAACCTCCACCAAGGTCAACAACAATTTTTGAATGATCCGTTTATATTGGCATCACAAGTGAAACATGTGTTTTATTCTAGAGAAAATGATACATAAAGTTGGTATTGTGTTTTAAAAGCACCACCAAGAGGTTTCTATGAGTCAAAGAACTTGGATGAGAGTTATTACATGACATCAGCACAATTAGATTGACTTAAATATAGATCATGAAGATTATGTGAGGCATGATTGTAAGGAAATGATATATGAGGCGGTAATAATAATTATTACATTATTTATTTGTTATCTTTATTTCCATGAGTAGTTATTGTTTATTAACTAATTTGTTTACTCATCTAAATAGTTTTGTTTGTTTAACAGAGTGAGAGTGAAGATTGAGCAAACATTAGTAATGGTTGATGAAGTAAGTTATAGTTTAAGTTGTTTTTTTTTAAAAAAAAAAATTACCAAATTGTGAATTTGCTAATATTTTAAATTTTCATATGTTTTGAAGTCTTCAAAATAGGGCAAAAAGAAAGCAAAGAACCAGCGATTGGCTGTTGCAACAATTGTCGTAGCAAGGAATGGATCCTTGTGTATATTAGATAGAGGTTCTAATTCTCCACCTCAAGATGAACCCAATGAAGTACCTAATAGTCAAGGAATGCAAGACAACTCTAACAAAGAAGCATCAAAGAAGAAGACTAGGGGTAAGACAAAGTTGTTGATTCTTACCAAAGAAAAAACGAAGGGGTCTCGTGTTGTTGTAGAGCTCAATTTGGCAGACCAACCATTTAGAGATAATGCAGCTAGATTTTCTTCATTCCTAGGGATCACAGCAAGAGAACTAGTGCCAATAACATTGAAGAGTTGGAAAGATATGTCAGAAAATTTTATAAATCAAACATGGGAACATGTCACGGTATTGTATAGTTGAGCCTTCACACATCCATATTATAATTTATTTCTCATTACCATATAAAGTAATATATATGTTTTTTTTTTTGTAGCAACAATTCAATCTTGATGATTGCCACAAAAATATACTTTTCGAAAGTTATGCAAACTTTGGAGGGATCATCGATCCCATTTAGTGAAAATTGTGATGAAGCAAGCTCAAGTGGTTGGCCAACCACGCGTTGCTTCTCTTCTCAAACCGGACAACGTAAAAACTATGGATGAATGACTCTCATTTCTCAAAGAACGAACTAGTCAAGAAACTAGAGTAAGTGTGTCTTTACTTTTTTTATCTTTAGTGTGTCTTAACCTTTAGTGTTGGCTACCATTAATGATGTTGTAGATATTGATTGAGTGTTTCACGAATTTGATCTAAATAATCCTTCTTATATTTGGATATTTACTTATGTTTGTTAGGTCCTATTGATTTATATTTTAGCATTAATTTGATATATTTTCTCTTTGCATAGGAAAAGTGTCAAAAGTTTAAGGAAATGAGGGCAACACAAACTTTAGTGCATAGAACGAGCCATAAAAGTTTTGCCTGCATAGAGGAAAAAGAATTGGTAAAAATGACATTAGTTTAATTTCAATTTGTAATGTTTTTTTTTTTTTTTTTTTTTTTTTTTTTTTTTTTTTTGCACGACAAAAAGTGAGAAACTTGATGCAATTTCAAGGATTGATGTATGGATCTATGGACACGAAAAGAGAAAGAAGAATGAGGATGATGAATTTGAGGATCCAGATTTAGTGGTAAAAACTATTTACTGCATATTTTTAGTGTTTATCCATAGATTGATATTTAAGTTTTTATTTTTGTGGTGGTAAATTTTCAGAAAGAAGTGAAAAGTACAAAAATGAACAAGGTCCACAGAAATATTCTATTAAAGCATATTTTGAATTGATTATGATGGTGATTTCAATGATTAGTTTCTTTATATCTCATTTAATTATCTCTTTGTTAAACTCAAATGCCACAGGGTTGATAGTGAAAAAATATTTTGTCAAACTGAATTGGAATAATCAGGAAATTTGATTACATTTATAAATAAATAAATAAAACACACACACAGACATGGCGTGCAAAATGCGCCGTTAATAAGTATGAAATAAAGCTTTTATGGCGTGCTTAAGGAGCTGTGTAATGTATACCAATTAAGGCATGAAAAATGTGCCAATATGTATGAAGTAAAGCTTTTATGGCGTGCCTAAAGAGCCGTGTAATGTATACCAACTAAGGCGTGCAAAATGCACCGTAAATAGTTGTCCAAACCCGTTACGAGAACTCAATCATGGTGGGCCTTATTAACGCTTACGGCAAGCGAATGTACGCCGTAAAAGAAAAAGGCTTTTTTATGGCTTGGCCTTTCATGGCACGCAGCCGCACGCCGTATGTTGAGGCCCAAAAATCCAAGGTTGGGCCCAAATAAATTATCGGCCCAACATAATGCCTTATTAAGAAAAAGACTCAGTTCGGAGCATGCAAAATTCCTCATTCATGCTTACACAAGCCACGACCACATGTCATGCCAAATAAATATGCAATCTCTCATGTTAAGAGTTGAAATAAGCACTAAATCTACGAGCCCATGCTAATTATCTTGTCACGCATCATGCCTCTATTCAAGGACGATAAAATTAAAACACGCCGATTGACATGCCATGCTAAACAGGAAATTATTATTTCACACCCAACCACGCTACAAGCTTAAGTGGGCCTAAGCCACGCAAATGCTCGGAGCTTGCTTGAGTGGGTTATGGTATGGATGATAACAAGCTTTCATGAGGCCCATTGATGAGCCAAGAAATGGAAGTTTTGGGTTGCTTGGGAGCCCCAAAACTCAAGCCCATTTCTTGAGCCCAAACACATGGGCTAGCATGAGAGAGAGAACATGACCCAATGCCTTAGAGAATACAGTAGTTTGCTTAGGAAACCCTATGTTAGTTAGAGCATCCAAATACTTTATTAAAAATGCAACAGGCAAACTGCTTCCAGCAGCTTGACGAAAACCTGTCAAACGATAGAAGTAACAAGCTAAAGACCCAACATTGTACATACAAGCCCAGCCCAAAGCCTTATGAAAAGCCTTGCGTTGTGCTCTGATTAGGACTCCAAGACAGTCAAACAAGGAGCCATGGCAGGAACCAACAGAAATTCGTGTGTGAAGGACGAGTACCCATCGGACAAAGAACTCCCTCCATCTCTCATTTCCTCTGCAAGCTCCATCTTGAAAACCCATAAGGAAAGCAGGTGGCTCCTCCCCCCTTATGGGAAGGTCCAGCTACGTCAAACTCTTGGAACCACAAAGGATTCCTTACCCATGCTCCTTGGATGGGAGAAATTCACCAAAGAAGATAAAGTGGAAATGAGCAATGAAAAAGGGGAGGAAAAGTTAAGACGAAATTAGGGTTCTTTATAGCTATAAAAGAGAGCCTCAGCTACCTAGAAAACCAACTCATCCAAGGCCAGACCATGCTTTGTCAAGCAAACTGGAAATTTTACTCAAGCCACCCAATTCTCTTCTTCGTTCGTTCTCTTCCCCCCTTAGGAAAGAAATCTGTCTAATCTTCCTCTGTTCCACTTTAACCCTTTGTTCACTGTAAGAAACTCACGCTTATCTCTCTCTGTTCATGCTAAACTCATGATGGTTTTGCTCACATGCCACAAGCTCCTCATGCAAAGCCATTAATCAATCTATCATGTTTATTTGGCTATTGGTGAAAAGAACCTGAGGGTATTTTTCTAAGGTTTCATTAAACCTTTCAAAAACTCTTTCAGGAGCTTGGTTTCTGAACTCAGATACTTGGGGAATTTCTGTTCGTTTTCTTCTTACGGTAGCCCAAGCCCATTCGTCAGGCTGCTGGAACAAAAAGACCCCCCACACTGTAAATACCTTTTTTTTTTGTAGTGACAAAAAATAGATAAAGCTTGAAAAAACCAAGCCATAACAATACAAATAAAACTCTCACAAAGGAGAGGTGAAAAGCTCTCACAAAGAAGAGGTGGAAAGTTCTCACAAAAGATTGGTGGAAAGCTCTCACAAATGAGAGGAGAAAAACTCTAACAAAAGGAGAGGTAAAAACTATACAGAAAACTCAAAGAGTCTCTACGATTTATTCTGAACATGAAGAAACTATAAAAAGGATGGTGGTAGAGATCCAACAGCGAAACGCAAGTGGAGAACAATGCTGAGAAGCATCTGCCTGTGATGAGCAGAGCAAAATCATTATAAAATGAAGACAAATAGGGGAAACCTTCTGTCTCTGAAATTTGGGGGGAAAAGGAGAAGAGAGCAACGGAGAATGGGAGAGGGGAGGAAGAACAGTGATTTCCTCTCCACTCAAACTGAAAACGGTTATAGAGTGTTGTTTGGGAGAAGTTACTATTAAGGCCCAAAAAATCCAAAGCTAGGCCCAAATATATTTCTAGCCCAGTACGACACGTAACTTGGGAAGAAACCCAACTTGGGTACGCAAAAGTTCGTCATATACGCTTGCACACTTGCCACACCAAGCAAATAAGCAACACGCCATGCTACAAGCTTAAGTAGGCCTAAGCCAAGCGAATGCCTGGGGTTTGTTGAGTGGGGTTGTGGTATGGATGGTTACGAGTTTTCATGAGGCCCATAGATGAGCCAAGAAATGAAAGTTTTGGGTTGCTTGGGAGCCCCAAAACTCAAGCCCATTTCTTGAGCCCAAATATGTGGGTAAGCATAAAGGAGAGAAAATAGCCCAATACTTTAGGAAAAATAGCCCAATACTCTAGGAAATTAGCCCATTCCCTTAATGGGTTAACCCATCACCTTAGAATGGCCCACCATATGCTGGAGACCAAACCAACGACAAAAGCCAAAGGTTGCCTATGTGCAGGCTACTGGGAATCTCCAGCATATGGCCAAAGAGAAATCACAACACAAGCCATCCAAAAAACCAAAGGATACTTGAGCAAAACACCCTTTAGACCAGTGCCATTACCCACTCATTTCTCCTACCAGCTCTTGCCATGAAATAAGGTAGGAAAGAAAGTGAGGTAGTAGCCAAAAATAGGAGTTTAACACTGAAACAGCTGTGGGAAGGCCTTAGAGTTACCAAAAATCTTGTCTTTGTGTGTTTGGACAGAGGAAGGTTTCACAAAAGAGGTTGAATCAAAGGAAGATGAGAGAAATGGAGGAGAAGACTTAGCAAAATTGGAGAGAACCAACTAGGGTTTTCTTGGGAAAAAGGAGCTTCCAGCGCCTATAAAAGGGAGACACCTTCTACCTAGCAAAACAACTCAAAAAAGGCAAGCAACCCACATTTAGAGAGCAAGCTTCATCTCTCATCCCTGGAACCTTTGCAATTTCAAGCCCCATTCCTCTATCTTCTCCCATTTTCTCTTCTGGTAAATCGTTCCAGAGCTTGACAGAGCTTTCGTCAAGCTGTCGTAAACTACTCAACACACCCATTGTTATTCCCCCATCTCTCTCTTCAACGAACCCTCTTAGAATCCCTTCCCCCTTGCCTTAAAACCCTTGTTTCTCATAGGAAACCCAACCATTCTCTCTCTCATGCTAAACTCACGAATGCTCAGCTCCCATGCCACAAGCTTTTCATGCCAAGCCATAATATTTATCTATAAGCAATTGTTGGTTTCATTGGTGAAGGAGACCAAGGTGCTTCCTAAGGCTTAGCTACCTTTTTGAAGCACTCTTGGGGTCTGATACTTAAACTTAGACTCAAGGGGTAATTTCATACATTTGGCTCTTTACAACAGCCCAAGCCCATCAATAACTTCCGAAACGAAAAAGTCCCTTCAGTTACAACCTATTTAAGAAGGGCATTTTGCATCAAGTAAGTTATAAATCTAATTTTGTTTTGAGTGAAAGTTATAAATCTATTTTGAGGTAATTATTGTAAAAGAGTAATACTATGGACACCAACTTATCACATTAACTTTTGGACACCAACTCATATTGTAATGTTTTATTTATTTTCATTATGAAGCCATTTTGGACATTATTGATTCACAACAAAGAAATTATCATATTTATATCTCGAAGTTGATGTAATAAGTTAGTGTCTTTTGTTTTTCTTACCAAAATAATAATAATAAATTTGTGTCTCAATATTAATGATTATTAAAATTCTCTAAAAATGCTCAAGAGAAACCCTAAGAGAGAAGTTTCAACTGCTGCCCCCCTTGGGGTTGGTGGCCTCCAGCCATCTCCTTCTCCCATCTCTCCCATCCTTACCCTCCAAGACCTTCCCCTCCCCTCTCCACCTCTATTACTTGCCCATCCCCTCCAACCCTTCTGTCTTGATTGAGTTTGGTTGCTGCTTGGTCGTTTTAGTGATGACATGGTGTTTGGTTGGCTTTTATTTACTTGTTTTGTGATTTGTAACGTGGTGTTTGATTGACTTTTATTTACTTGTTTTGTGATTTGTACTAAGTGTATCAACTATGAGTTTACTCTCTGTTTGTAGTCTCTACTTGTATTTTATACTTGTGAGAATGAAAAGATTGTAGTTTGGTGTGCTAAGATGCGATTTTTTTGCTGAAATTTCTTAGGTCGTGTGTGGTTATGTGTGGAGGCTTCCACATTTGTTTGATGACTTTAAGCCTCGATTATGAATGCAATCTTTTTGTTTTTCACTCGAAATTGTCTAACATTATAAAGCATATTTGTATTCTTGAAATTTGATTGGACCATAAAGTGAATAACAAAGTAAAGTACTACAGATGTTGCTCACCAACCTGCTTTCTTCTCGCGCCGAGGCAAATGTTGAAACTGCATTTCTAGAGAGTGGCTCAGTCAGCGGTGAGAGAAGGATATTAACCAACTTGCATTTCTTCTCTCTCGCTTATGCACACCCTTCTTCTCTCTCTTCGGAGTCAAAACAAGCAGTTTGCTAATTACTAGAGAGAGAAAGAGAGAAGAAAAAGACCCAAACCAATTTTCTATCTCTCTCTATGCACGTTGAAGGCATTTCTAGAGAGAGAAAGTTTCACAATTTCCGTCTATCCTCTCTCTTTCTCTCTCTTTCTCTCTCTCTGTCTCTCTCTGTCTCTCTCTCTCTTACAACGACCCAAAAGGCAACTAGAGAGAGAAAGAGAGAGAAGCTGAGGGTTTTCTTCATATTCTTTAAGTTGGTTTGGGCTGTGGATCATAGAAAATGGAGTTCGTGGGCAGAACTGTGAGGAAAGAGTTCAAAGGTTTTGGATGTTTCACGGGAACAGTGAAATCGTACTCCCCCTCATCTGGGTTGTTCGAGGTCGTTTATGAAGATGGGGATTCGGAGGAATTGAACTTCGCTGAGGTCTCTTTGCTCCTTGGTGGCGGTGAGCCAAACCTTGTTGAGGAAGAAGTCAAGCCGAGCCGCCTAGGCCGAAAGCCCAAGAAACGACGTCGAGTGGAGAGGAAGCGAGAAATTCGAGGTAATTCAGGTAATGCTGCTGAAGTAATCTTTGGAAATGATTCTGGGTTTGGTGGGGATTTGAATAAAAATTGTGATTTGAGTGACGGGTCTGAGGGAGGACTTGAAATGGGACAAGCATTTGGAGGGAATTTGAGGGAAAGCGTGGAGGTTGATGGGAATTTGAATGACAATGTTAATTGTAGTAAGGGGCTTGATAAAACCCTAGAACAGCAAAGTGTGTTAAATGTTAATTTGAATGGGAATAGAGTTGATAATTTGAAAGATGGGATTGATTTGAATGCTGAGTTTAATTTGAATGGTGGATGTGACTTAAATGTTGATCTTAATGTTGGTAAGGAGGAAATTTCAGAAAAAAGAGATTGTATTGATTTGAATTTGGATGCGAGTGGTGACTTTGCTCAGAATCTGAATGGGGATAGTTTGGACGGTTCAACTGCGGTAACCCATGGAACCCAGAGGAGGGGTTGCTATTTTGATCTGAATTTAGAGGTTAATGAGGATTTTAAGGATACAGAGGGTGACTGTGAAGAGAAATTCAAGGTTTGTCCCAAGTTTGAGATGATTGAAGAAAATCAAAAGAAAGAGAGGAGCGGAGATACTGAAGAAAAGGTTATCGAAGATGGTAATGCCAATGAGACCTGGAAGGAAGTGTATATTGATATTACTGAAGATAATCCCATGACAAGTGTTGGCGATCTCATTGACTGTGCTGCTGCTGAACGACTTAATAATCAAAATAGTTGTTCCAGCGGAGATTTGAAGGCTGACAATTCTCTTGGGGTTTTAGATACTAGCTGCATGAAGGATTGTGGTTTGGTGGAAGTTCTGGTCAAAGATAGTCTTTCCGAAGCTCGCACTCCAATGATTCATGGCGATTCAGGAGGTCCAAACATTCAAAGAAGTAGCCGTAGAAAGAGAAGAAAACTACTGGATAATTTGAAATCTACTACTACAGAGACAGTTTTGAGGAGAAGTACTCGCAGAGGGTCTGCTCAAAATCATAACTCCATCACATCATTTTCTGTCAGTGATCCATTGTCCTCTTCTGCAGTTAGTGCAATAACAGAGGAAAAACCAGTGATTTCTGGCTGTGAAGAGACTGAAAAGCCTAGTGTTCTTCCTCAGGAGCTGGAGTTACCTCCTTCATCAGAACATTTAAATCTAGATGGAATTCCCATACTTGACCTTTTTTCAATTTATGCGTGTTTAAGATCATTTAGCACTCTATTATTTCTGAGCCCCTTCAAGTTGGAGGATTTTGTGGCCGCACTGAAGTGCAAGTCACCAAGCTCGTTATTCGATTATGTTCATCTTGCTATTTTGCAAACACTGAGAAAACATTTGGAGTGGCTTGCAAATGATGGTTCCGAATCTGCTTCTGATTGTCTGAGGTATATTCTTTCTCCCCCAATTACTATTTAGATATGATGTCATCCTTGGTTATTTGAAACTTCCTTTATTGGTCCTTAATATTCTGTTTTAATGTTCGATGTAGGAGTCTCAATTGGGATTTGCTCGACTTGATTACGTGGCCAATTTTTATGATTGAGTATTTTCTGATCCATGGTTCGGGACTGAAACCTGTTTTCGATCTCAGTTGTTTCAAGATATTCAAAACTGACTACTATGAACAACCTGCTTCTGTAAAGGTTGAGATACTGAAGTGTCTATGTGATGATTTAATAGAAGTGGAAGCCATAAGGTCGGAGATTAATAGAAGGTCTTTGGCAGCTGAGCCTGAAATTGTTTTTGATCGAAATGTAAGCTATGAGGTTTGCAAGAAAAGGAAGGCTCCAGTGGATATTGCTGGTATCACTTATTTGAATGATGAGGTTGTTGGTGACACCACTGACTGGAATAGTGATGAATGCTGCCTCTGTAAGATGGATGGGAGTTTAATATGCTGTGATGGTTGTCCTGCTGCGTACCACTCAAAATGTGTTGGAGTTGCTAATGATCTTTTGCCGGAGGGTGACTGGTATTGCCCTGAGTGTTCAATTGACAGGCATAAACCTTGGATGAAACCACAAAAGTCACTTCGAGGTGCAGAGTTATTAGGAATTGATCCTCGTGGTCGGCTATTCTTTAAAAGCTGTGGTTACCTTTTAGTGTAAGTTGATCCTTTTTCCTCTTTACATGGCTTGGTGCTGCTGTTACTTAGTACAAAAGGCTATTTTTTTCTTCTTATTCATAGGTCACTAAACTCTTATTTGTGAACTACCCAAGCATCGTGCTTAAAATCATTTTTCATGAGAACTAAACATGAATTTATACTCAGTTCCATTGACATATCTTGGAAAACCCAATATATCATGAAGCGTGAATGTTCTGGTGGTTGTGCCATATTTATCTCAAGCTGCATGAGTACTAACTGAAGATGTATGATCCCACACAACATACAAGCAAGTGCTGCCTTTACGTTGCAGCATCCAGCTATTATAGTGAGGTTTTTCAATCTAATTGAGAGTAAGTAGTGAGGCTAGGTTGTTGCATTTGCTTGCAGTGATGAGGGTCTGACCTCAGAAGTGCTATTTCTTTCTGGCAGAAAACTACTTGTGTATTCGGGCCAAGAAAAAGGACAATTGGGTTTAATATGATTCTTTTAGAGCATCTGTAGACTGATTTTGATGGATATCTTGTCCATCCTTGTAATTTTTATTTGTTTTTGGTAAAAGTTTGCGTTTCTTATAAAAGAGTAGTGAGGAAGTCTTGTTCTCCAGTAGGCAGTGATGTTAGCTTTTCTCCATCCATGGATGACATTGACAGGCTATAAGTAAAGGTTGAGATGCGGTTTCCACTTTTATTTCTAAAATCTGAGTGTACAGGCACCTCCTAGTGCCTCAAACAAGCCACTTCCATATTCAGGAAACACTTATGGATTCCATTTTATAACAGAGAGGATGTAATCTACTTCTATGTTGAAATGGTCACGGAAAAATGAATCCTGTCATCAAAGTTATTTAGCAAAGGGTTTAGATAGAACTTTAACCATTAGGTGTTACTGAAGATAATCCTATCAAAAGTGCTAGGGAAGATAATTTTCTAAAGAATCTTGCTGAGTTTGGTTAAAGTCAGCCATTGTATTCTGGTTGTTGTTTGTTGGGGGATAGTTTTGCTTGTTAGTTTTGTTATGGTTTGAATATACTTGGAAGCCTAGTGATCTAGCTATTCTAAGATTCTTATGTGAATTAGTATTTTCATTTTTGTTTTCGTGAGTTAATAATTGAAACTATTGTGGATTAAATGAAAATGTAAAATGTTGTAATTTTATTTCTCTAGAATATTTACTGCTTCCTTTCATCACTTTGGTATGTGTTTGGCTTCATCTGTTTATGGATGTTGCACTTGCAGATCAGATTCTTGTGACACTGAATCCAAATTCAACTACTACCACAGAGATGATCTGATTAAAGTTATCAAAGTGCTAAGGTCTTCAGATTTTTTTTATGGTGGGATATTAGTGGAAATCTATAAGCACTGGGATATTCCTGTTAGCTTTAATGGAGCAAATAGTAACATTGGCTGCTCAGTACCCCAAGACCCATCGGCATTTCCAGAAACATGTGCTGTTAAGAATGAGACTTATGAGGCTAGAAAACTGCAAGAGAATTCTTGTAATATTGGCTCGGATGTTTCCAAGTCTATAAACTTGTTAGATTCAATGACCGTGACAGCAAGTCCAAATATAACTTCTGAAGGATCAGCTGAAACCATGCAAGTGCAAAGAAGGTCAGTCATTCAGTACGATTCAGATAGACCTGCTGATTTTTTAAATCAGTCAGATTTGGTGGGAAAACTTTACCCTGAAGATTGTTCTTTGACATCTACTTCTATTACCACTAGAAAAAGGGACACTTCAGAAGTGCATTGTGGGATTGGTTACATGAACTGTTACAGTTTTGGCCAAATTGCTTCGTCTGTTGCAGAGGAGTTGACGCGTAAATCATCTGACAAAATTAAGGAAGATACAATAATAACAGAAGAGGAAATAATATCAGCACAGATGAAGACCATTTTAAAAAAATCTTCCAAATTTTCCGGGCCAATGTTGGGAACCTTAATCTAGATGCACAGAAAGAGAAATGTGGTTGGTGCTTCTCTTGCAAAGCTCCTGCTGATTATGGGGATTGCTTGTTTATCATGAGTATGGGGCCTGTTCAGGAGTTTCTAATAGTAATATAACTGGCTTTCAATCCAAAAGGAACCAGGATGGCCATCTTAATGATGTCAGGTGTCAAATCCTATCCATTCATGATCGCCTGCAGGGACTTCTTCTGGGCCCATTGTTGAATCCCCACCACAGGGAACTGTGGCGTAAAAGTCTTCTTAAGGCATCTGATCTTGCCTCTATTAAACATTTACTGCTCATGGTAAGGATTTGTTTATTTATTTCAATCTGTGTCTAGTATAGAGTTTGTTAATTTGCATCTGCTAAATAATTAGTCCGGTGTTGATATAATTTTTTTTTATATATACTTTTGTTAATTTGCATCTGCTAAACAATTAGGATGGCATTGATGTCAAAATTTTGATATATTTATGTTCTTGCACGTTAGTTTGGTTCACTTTACAGTTTATATATCACTTCTCCCTGCTTTTCTGGTTTTGTTTTCTTCTCAAAATACTCATTAGCCATCATTTGGAAACCCTAGTGCATCATATTCATGTACGGTGTGCACAAATTTGTATAATGTATAAAAATTCAAATATCTTTGTGCACTTCAAAAACAAAAAGAAAAACTGTGTTTGTTAGTGTATGTGTATTATTATAAAAGGCTTTTTTATTTCCATAACTTGCGTGGCTATCTTGATTTTGTTCTTTGATGCCCTCTTATTTTGGTTGTATGCATGACACAGTTAGAGGCAAATCTGCATCATCTTGCACTTTCAGCAGACTGGTTGAAACATGTAGATTCTGTTGTTACCATGGGTTCAGCTTCTCATGTTGTGACTTCTTTACGTGCATACTCAAAGAACGTTATTAACAGAAAGCGGTCCAAGTGTTCAGATATTGAGCCCACCCCCACTTCAAATGCTGCCAGTGGATTAGGAATGTTTTGGTGGAGGGGTGGTAGGCTTTCTCGTCAGGTGTTCAGTTGGAAGGTTTTGCCTCGTTCCTTGACATCCAAGGCTGCCAGACAAGGTCTGCTAATTCTTTTCTATTGCTTATGTGTAATTTTGCGTGGTGGAGATTTTTTACAGTTAAATCAACTGAATTATTATTCTGAATTCGTTTGAAGTTCTTAAATTCTGCAGCTGGGTGTTCAAAGATTCTGGGTATATTATATCCTGAAAATTCAGAATATGCGAAGAGAAGCAAATCCGTTTCTTGGCAAGCTGCTGTTGAGGCATCGATTAGTGCAGAACAGCTTGCTTTGCAGGTATATTTTCCATACCTGTTTCCTTTAAATGGTGATGTTCAGGTGTTTCAGTGCCCTTTTCTTGCTTGCTCTGGTATGATTTTGTTTTTGTTTGTTAATTGTTCCCCAACCTGAGTGGTTTTGAGTCCAAAACATTGTTTGCTCACCCGTATGATTCATGCTTCTGAGTAGGAACTATCTAACTTTTTGTCAGTAAAAAATTTGCTATGGTTTCAGGTTAGAGAACTTGATTTGAACATTAGATGGAATGATATTGAGAATTCACACCCTCTCCCTATGTTGGACAAAGAATCTAGAAAATCAATCAAGCTGTTCAAGAAAGTTATTGTCCGCAGGAAGTGTTCTGAAGGGAAAGTGGTTAACTATCTTCTTGATTTTGGCAAGAGAAGAGGTATTCCTGACATTGTCAAGAAACATGGTTCTTTGCTTGAAGAACCGTTTAGTGAGAGGAAAAAGTATTGGCTGGATGAATCATATCTTCCTTTGCATCTTTTGAAAAGCTTTGAGGAGAGAAGAATTGCCCGCAAGTCCAGTGATGTGAAGTCTGGTAAAGTTATTGAGGTCGGTAGAGTAGCAAAGAGGCCCAGGGAAAAAAAGGGATTTATGTATTTGTTTTCAAAAGCAGAAAGATCTGAGTATCATAAATGTGGACATTGCAACAAAGATGTCTGATGAGGTAGTACAAATTTGTTCTCTTGCATGTAGTTGTTATCTTATATTTTTGTTCTGCTTGTCACTGTTTGTATTTCCCATGATAGCTTGTTTTCTTCACATTAAAGTAAAGTGTGGGGATGCCTTCATTCTGAAACTACTAATTTTTGGAGTTAGTGCTATAAATTATTGTTCCTGATATCTGGAGGATAGAAATAGCATTGGACTAATGGAGTTTCGTTAGCCTCTTGCATAGGTTGTTCTGTCAAAACATTGAGGTCCCTGTTAAGAAAAATTAGGAGGGATTGGAACACCAGTTGTGATGTTTGAGTAGGTTCTTTTTTATGAATAGATGATCAGCTGTTCTGCTTTCCTAGTCTTGTCAAAAGACCAATTATTTGAGATTTTTTTTCATGTTACATGTTAATGTTGTATTACTCTGTTTTCTAATTTTCATCTTATGGATTTTTGTTTTGAATATAACAGGGAAGCTGTGAGCTGCCAGTACTGCAAAGGTGTGGTATTCTCTCTCTGTGTCTCTGTCTCTGTCTCTCTGTCTGTCTGTCTGTCTGTCTGTCTGTCTCTCTCTCTCTCTCTCTCTCTCTCTCGTCTCTCTCTCTCGCTCTCTCTCTCTCTCTCTCTCTCTGCTGGGGTAACACATGGTATTAGTATTTTGTGTCTTGCAAGGTTTTTTAAATGTATTTTGTAATTTAATTAAATCATCAACATCATACTTAAATTTCTTATAATCCCAGTCTCTTAATTTATGTACCACTTATGGGTCTGCAGTTACCTTTTGTGCTTGAAAGTAACTATGTACCAACAATGGGAACTAATTATAACACTAGGGCTTCTGATGGCTATTATCCAACTTTATTTGGCTATCATGCTCCTGTTAATGTTGGAAATTTATAGTCTGAGCTCTTTTCTGTGGGACATTTCTTTCCACATTCTTGTCATTGCATTTTGGCAACTATATTGAAGTAGCAAATCTTTTATGTACTCTTTGTTATTTGCTTGTCTTTCTTTGGTGTACAGGTAATTAAGATGCATTACCTATTTTCATTTTTTGTTACTTTTTAATGAAAAATGGTGCAACTACAACTTCATGCTTGATGCCTGTCATTGATTTGCATTTGTCTTAATCTTGATATCTGATTATTAAGGTATAAATCAGGTTTTTTCCACAAAAGGCATGCCAGGAAGTCTGCTGGGGCCGTTGTTGCTCGGTGTAAATATACATGCCACCGATGCCAGAATGGGGTGTGTGTGCGAAGATTGACACAAAAATAAGGAAAGTTGAAACAAAAGGAGGGAAAGTACAGTCACAGAAATGTAAGAATTCTCAAACAGAACGCAGATCGTTGCGTTTGAAAAACAACAAAAAAGCTTTAGCTGGAGGACAGCAACTAAGATTGAAAAATAGCAAAAAAAATTCCAGCATCTGTACCTCTACGTCGTTCTCCTAGGAAAGTTAAATGCTTGCCATGCAAAACAAAAAGCGTAGCAAACGCAAAGAAAGGGAAAAAAAGCAAGTCCAATACGAGGACATGTAAGAAACCAAAGAGAGTTACTTCTTGGCAGAAGAAGAGAACACAAGTTTGTCACAGTTACTGGCTTAATGGTCTTCTGTTGTCTAGAAAGCCAAATGATGAACGTGCTATGCTTTTAGGGATAAAAAACTCCTTGCGCATTCTGGATGTTCGCCTGTCATTCTTGATCAACTCAAATGCCCCCTTTGTTGTGAAGCAAGTTATACGTCTGCTTTAAATTATATTTCTTGTGAAATATGCAGAGGTAATGATTAGTTATGTAAGTGCACTTCAAATGTAATTTTGGTTTGAGCTGGTTCAGAAAGTTTTAGTTGAATATTGGCTCTCTGATTTAGTATGTCATGAATCATGCTATTAATCTCCACAGCTTGATCTAATTCCTCCGCAATTACTTATATTTTTTTAACATCTATTCATTTCCTTTTTTTACATGCAGTGTGGTTCCATGCTGAGGCTTTTGGACTGAGTTCAGAGAACATTGATAAGCTTATTGGATTTAGGTGCCACATGTGTCGTCAAAGGAACCCTCCTGTCTGCCCCCATCTGGTAGTTGTGAAAACTGATGTGTCCCAGTTGGCTGAAGCTCAAAATGATGCTGGAGGTTGACTTTTCTGAGGAAGTACCTAACACAGTCCCGCCTTTAAGTGAGGTAATATATGCATAGCAACTTTGGCCGTAATAATTGTGCTGGGTTTATTGATGCAATAGCAACTGTAAAACGAATATATATTCTCTTGTAAATCTTATGTCACTTTGAGCTCAGTAGCTGGTATTAAATTGTGATAGTTTGCTTGATGCTATCAGTATGGCATTGATATCTCAAGAGTGCCCTTAACCTCCCTGCCCTTATGAAGGTCTTTCAGTGCTAGAGGAGGAGTTACTTGGTGATAGGATTAAACTTCTAGCTTCTTTTTGGGGCTTTCTTTGACAAACCATTTTTAAGGTGTCCCTTCTAGTGTAACTCTGATTGTTTTGTTTTTCTTTGGGGAGGGGGTATTATATGACTCTTGAATGCATAATTTTTATGGGTTTGAGGTTGTCAAATTAGTTATTGATGCACTTTTCGACCAAAAAAAAAGGTTATTGATGCACTTCTCATCCATCTTGTATTTTCATGTACTTTTATTAGTAAGGTTTGTGTCTCTTGCAGAAATAAAATTATAATGGTTTAGATGAGTTTATGATATTGGTGAAATTTTTTTTTCATTGGTAATATAAAGTTTGTGATGGACTTACCAACGAACTACAATTGCAGATCACATGCAATTGAATACTTTTGGCATTTCAAGATGGGTACTTCAATGGGTTGAAGCATCTTCAACTCAAGATTTTCAACGACATTGAAGTAAAATTTCATAGGAAATGCGTTGCAAGGCAAGGTGCTTTCCTATGTGATGAAGTTGTGGCAGCGAAGCCATGTATATCAAGAACCATCAGAAGAGCAATGAACCGACAGGAAGCCGATGTGGTATAACTCATGCCTTAAACATAACTATCTTCCTACAATAATTTTTAAAAAAATAGAAAAGAATTTCCACCTGCTTTCATTATAAAAGGTAGGACATTTGTTGTAGATTCTCATGTGTAATTTTTGCCACCTTGCAGGTTTCTAATTATTTTATAAGTGTTCTGTTTCTAACATGTAAAGCATTTGACGACAGTTGCAACACCTGAGGCTGGCGACGTTTAGATTTGATAGTAGAAGCTCCTGCATTTTCCGTGTGTATGAGGCAGGGTGATATGGTTTGATATTAGTTCATTTATCCGAGACTAACAATGATTAATGAATTTGCAATTGAAATTGTGTAGACAGAAGAGAACTAGTTTGGTTTTAGCCTTTAGGAGATGGTAGACCATAGACGCTAGTGCAACCAATTTATTCCTTCAGTCAAAGTAACTGACGGTAACAGCAGTTAGATTTTAGACTACTCGTAGATTATGACAGACGGCTTCTCAAGTTTGTTTGAGCTTCTGTGGATGGCTTTGGTTGTCTGCTTGGTTTGTATTGTTACAACTTACAATGATATTTGGGAAAGAAAAAAAAGGGGGAGATTGAATAAGATTCGTACTGTGCCAAAGAAAGCCCAGAGTAAATTCGATTTGTACTGTTTACCAAGAAATGGGTAATCTGTATTTTCTTTTACGTTCTGTTGTAAATCCATGTAAAATATGGATTAGTGCATGTCACCATAATACCTAATACCTAATAAATGACTCACCCCACCATACCTAGTGTATGACTCACCCTACAATGTATGGTGTATTTCCTATGCCTATAAATACAAGGCATTAAGATAATGAAAAGACAGGGCATTAAGATAATGAAAAGATAAGCTTTAGAAGAGCAATTCTGTGGTTATTCTCTTCCTCTAAATTCTCTCTAAATTTTCCTAGCTTTATAACACGTTATCAGCACGAATATCTCCTAAATACCAGCTGAGTACTCCGATCAAATCCCCCTGTTTCAGTCTTTCTTTCTTGAGAGTTCTTGAACTTCACCACCAAACTAAAATACCAACCGATCGAAACTAGTGACAAACTCACACTGTTTCTGTCACAAACAAGAGAAGAAAAGGTTAAAGAGATACTTACCAGGGATCTGAAGCAGTGGTGGAGATGTGGTCTACTAGAGAAAGTGAGATGCTGACTGTCAAAAGAAAGGAGAAACAATAATTATCAAGAGCTCAACCTTAAGCTTCTTCTCCTCTATTCTTGTGTGTTTTTCATTCATCTTTGGTGCCTATTTATAGGCATAAGAAATACATAGTTTACTACCATAAGTGGTCATATACATCATTGGTGAGTCATAAGGTAGGTTACAATGACATCATGGGGGTTACAAATATAGTGGTAGGAATTGTGGGTAAAAGAGAGATGCTGGGCATCCATAATAATTATTATGGATGTATATGAAATTGTAAATCATATATCTTTTACCCACAATTCCATAATTATTATTATGAATGCCCCACCATATATGTTTTACCCACAATTCCATAATAATTATTATGACCACTTATGGTAGTAAATTATGTATTTCTTATGCCTATAAATAGACATAAAAAATGAATGAAAAACACACAAGAATAGAAGAGAAAAAGCTTAAGGTTGAGCTCTTGATAATTATTGTTTCTCTTCCTCTAAATTCTCTCCATAATTCCTTAGTTTTATAACACGTTATCAGCACTAGTCTCTCACCAACCGAGGTTCTTGTAAGTTTCAATCTTGATATCCCTCTTCCTTATAATTTTTGTTGTATTTCAATTCATTTGTTTCACTAAGATCTATATGATATCTTATGAAGTTTATGTGGCTAATGCTTTCTTTGCACAAGGATCCTCCAAAGTTGATGACAAGAATGCATATGGATGCTATCAAAGAAATTTAAATTTATAATATTTTAGATCACAACTAACCAATTATGCAGGAATCTCAATATAATTATATTGATATGAAAATTTAATTTAATTTAATTTGATTTGATATAAAACAATATATATATATATATATGTGTGTGTGTTATAATATATGGTAATATAACGTACCCATATATATATATATATTCGGTGTTGGTTTTATCTTCACATTTATTTTATTTAAAGTATGGAGTAGAATTAGTACTCATACAAGCATATTTATTTTATTATTTAAAGTGTGGTGTAGTTTATCGTCCACACCAGTAATATTTATTTTGTGAATTTATTTTACAAGTTCATTATGACTCATGGATCTAAATATATATAATATTTTTAGATATGTTTTCCGGTTTTATATAAATAATGTAATATGTTACATTGTGTGTGTATATATATTTATATATATACGAAGTTAGTTACCCATCATGTTACGGCTTTGTATAAAATAATATATATGCCTATATATTTGCAACATATATTTTGTTGTGATTCATTTTTGTAGGAAAAGATGATCTTGGTTATACTCCATGCTTGTTATGATGGGGATGAAAGAAAAGAACGGAGAATTAAGACTTGAAGATCTTGATCCTCTATATATTTAATGAAGAGCTTGAAGATTCTAAATTCTACACATATAAAGGAATAAGCCTGAAGTTACAATTTCTATACATCTAAAAAGGTCTGAAGATTCTTTTATATATGTGTGTGTATATATATAATTTTATGGTTCATCAAAATAAAAGTATGATTAAAGTTAAGATGAACCATGGAGATATTATCAAGTAGTAGTTGGTTATTTTACTTTTATTATGTTTCTAAATTTTGAGATACTCATAAGTTGTGTAATCTCATTTGTGCTGTAAATCCCAATGTACAGTTATATGTTCAATTTATTGTTAATAACTTTAGCACCATGTACTTGAATAAAAAAGAATTTTGTTGAATTCAGATATTGGAACCAGAAGTTCATATCATAATATTTTAAACCTGAAGTTTAAATAGTGAACAAATATAATAATTATAGAACCAGAAATTCTAAGTGATATGATAAATTTATTGTTTGTATGTACTATCATATTTACAGTCAAGGATGGAACCAAGAATTTTTCAACGGATGAGCTAGCTAAAGTTATTAGATTACAATTTCTATAGTTTTTTCTAGAAACAAAATTTTATATATTAAATCATATAAACCAGGCACATGGGGTGACACCACAATGAACCTCGGTTCGATTCATGTAGGAGACAATCTTAAGGCAACCCAATATAATACTCACCTTCCCTAGCAAATAACAAAAAATAAATCATATAAACCATGCTAGTTCATAACTCCATTGACTAAAGTTATCAACCATCAAATCCAATTTTGATACATATTATTTGACATCTCCATTGGAGATGCTCTTAACTGAGCAAAAAAAATTAAATATAAGATGATTATAAGCCTATAGTTTTAGTGGACAATGGGTTACTAGGCTTAATTTTGGTGGACTACTAATCTTTTATAAAGCGAAATCACATTAAAATACATTTAATATTTTTTAATATTTTTTAAAAGCTACTTGGGCTAGAGCCCATGGTAGCCTTGTTGAGGAAAAGGATTTGTATCAATAGTAGGAGCTTTCTCTGCTATCTTCAATTTTCCTAAGGTTAGTGCTTCTTGGACAACATCCTTGAAGACAACACAACTGTTGGTAGTGTGATTCTAAAAATTATGTCATTTGCAGTACTGTCTCCCCTTCAATTCTTCTAATTTTGGTAGCTTGTGTCCATATGGTGTATCTGTGGCCTTTTGAGACATCATTTCATCAAACAAAACACCTAACTTTGATAAATCAAGGGTATAAACCTTATTTTCTGGCTATTTGTTTGGAATACAACATCCAGTGAAGGGTGGTGGTTTTTGATCCTTTGGTGCCTTGAGTAAAGCTTAGCAGCTTATAGGCCCTTTCATTTTAGTTAGTTCTGCCTCAGCTACCACAATTTCTTCTGGCTCTTGTTCATCTTTTGATTCCACCTCAACCAAATGTACAAAAGATGAAGGGGTCTTGTAATAGGCACCTTTAGAAGTATTCATCTTTCAATAGCTTTCCATACTTGGTAACTTTATCTGCCAGTTCTGCCAAGTCTCCAAACACCACTCCATCAAATCTCTTTCTCAAGGAGATCCTTAGAGACGTCTAAGCCATCTGGAAAAAATGCCTTTCTTTTATGGGAATTTTTCACTTCATTTTAAGCTTCTTGAAGCTTAAAATGAAGTCTTGATGACATGACACGTCCCGAATTCCTAAGAATCTGTGATGGATCCTGTGGTTTTTCCGACATCCAACCGATGTCGGGCCCACTTACTAGTTACCAACATCCTCTTCCCTGCCAAAAACACAGTTTAAAAATCACCAAACTTTAGCATGCACAAAGTACGTCGCACACAACAAACAAACAGGCATCTGGCCTCATAACCAAACATTTTCTAAAACGTTCTTGCTTTTGAACTCCTTCGTAAAATCCATACTCCCGTACCAAATATTGTAACAGCTATCAGAAAAGACCTTTCTCCTTCCAAAATACATTTCCACACTTAGAACATTACAAGCACAGCTCAAACAGTTTAATTTGTGGCTGCACCTAGGTTAAAACCTAGGCTACCTACGTACCCCTTTGTGAGGGATCAAGCCACACGTAATTCTTAAATCAACAATCACAATTCAGATAACATACAATCATTTTCAGTAGTACCAACAAGTTAATTCTAGAATCATTAAATCACAATATCTCAGCCTATGAACACAAACCCATTTTTCTTTAGTCACCTCTTCTTAAGACTCATAACTCAACAACCCTTTCCCTTTAACAATTCACATATGATACGCACAATTCTTTTGAACATTCATTTTTTTCCTGATATAGTATAATAATCTTTTTCCCTCTCCCCGTTACTTTACTACATGATGAAGAGTCCAACGCCATGCTTAATAAAGTAACAGTAACTAAAATATCCGGATCCTTTACCACAAGCAGGAAATTCAACGCCACGTGTGGCCCAAATAAACTATGTCCTACGCGCACAGGTTGCTTTACCACAGGCCCGGAAAATCCAACGTCGCGTGTGATAAAGTACTATCAACCAAGTGAGCCCACACACCGGAAAATCCAATGCCACATGTGGCTAAACCAAATCAAACGTATGCGCGTAGACTATTTTACCACACACCCAAAAATTCAACGCCACTTGTGATAAAGTACTAACTACCAAGTAAGCCTACACGCTGAAAAATCCAACTCCACGTGTGGATATAATAAACAGAGAAGGTACATATGATAATGAGATTCCCAACCTATATATATAATATAAAAATATAATATACCCTCCCTAATTAATTTTTTTTTCTCAAATTCTCAAAATTTCAATATACCCAATTATTTATTCATAGTATAAAAAATAAAAAAAAACTCACAAAAGCCTAAATTTCCATAAAGACCCAAATATTCATAAACTTCAGTATCAAATTAAAATCCGATAGTGTTAGAAATATGCCCTTAAAACCAACTAATTATGTTACAGTTAGAGTTAAGGACATCTTTGATAAAAGACATATTATGTTATCAATGGGCAAGAAATGTTGTTTTATACATTAAATCATTCTATATTATCTTTCAGTATGTAGAGCAACCATAGTCCAAGGAATACACAAGTGGATATGAGAGCTATATAATGAGATTGCATACATGGAGACTTCTCATCATCCCTAAATCCTAAATATGTTCCTGGTCGTAGGAATATTGATTGGGCATCAATATTCTGCAAAGACTAGTACACACAGTATCGTCTATATATGTAGGGAATGACAAAGTCTCAAGTCATTAAGTGTGGAGACACATCGATATGTGTATAGGTGCTTGTAGAAGAACAAGTACACTGAATGCGATCCAACACATGAGTTACAGCATGGAAGTCTTTACTCACATGTCAAGCTGGAACTCATAAATTGCAATGGTGCAAACTAATCCTTAGACCTGAGGCATCATAGATGTTTTGTGGTTATGTTGTTAATCTTTTAGGGTACTATACGGTCATGCTAAATTAGGCATAGCTTAAAGGTGCTCATCAGGATTCTCAATAGAGTCATGGAAGCAAATGAATGTACAATAAGGAATCTCTACTCTCAGTAAAGGAAAGAGAATACTACAAGATATGATTGGTCAAATCTCTGTGCAGAGTAGTGGATAATACTTGAAAGAAGAAGTCTTCAAATCTTACTAGGATAATCATATAAAATGAATGATTCACATTTGGATAGTGATAGTCGGATTCCATGATCTAATAACGTAAATAAGGAGTATTGACATAAGAGAAGGATTCAACTGCATGGTCATTCCAATTTGAATAGGTTCTTTCACAACGTCTCATTTAGCTCAGATAATCGTGGCTTGCTGCTAGGCAGCAACCATGATTTGTGGATGTCCTAAAAGGTTTCAATTAACTTTTATTAATATGAAGAATTAAATTGTGGAATTTAATTCGTATATCATCTCTGAAGAGTTGAGTAAACTCACTACCTTGCTAAAAGAAACCTATGGATCTACACACCCAAAGAATGTGATTAGATGTGTTAATGAGAAGAAATGAAATGAGGAGACACACATAAGTCAATGGTTGATAATCAAATGTCAAAGTCAACAGTCAAAAGTCAACATATTGACCAGAGCAATTGACCAAAGTCAAATAGTTTAACTGGGTCAATTAAGTAAAACTATAATTATAATTTAATGGTTAAATTATAATTAAAAGATTAATTATGAAATTAATATTGACATATAGAAATATTGGATTGGGTTTTTAAATATGATTTTAAAGGAAAAGGACAAAATAGCCCAAAAAGCTATTGGGCCCAAAGGATAAGTGGCATAAGTTGACATGACCCATGGACCAAATGGAGCACCAAATACCCACCCAATTGCCTTTTATTTTGTCCTATATAAGTTAAGTATTGGAGAAAACCTACTTAGGGTTTTTGGTTGGTTTCCTACTTTGGTTGATGAGTGATTATTTTTGTATCTCATCTTTTATAAACCAAAAAATTGGTCCAATCAAGAAGTAGACTAACATCCATACTTATTGATTGCCTTATCTTCATCTGTAGGAGCATTTGGTGTGGTGAGGTAGAGGACTCCAATCTTGAAGCCTTAAGGTGAAGGAGTCAAAATCAAGAGAAACAAAATGTCTTTCCAACAAAGGTGTTCATTCTTGAGAAATCAAGAAAAGGTCATCAAGGGTAATGGATCTATTCCCTTTTTCCTTTTTCTATTTGTGTTCAAAGAGACTAGGTTAAGATACTTGGTTTAAAATGAAAAAAGTTTAGCTCAACTAGTATAAACAAAATGAATCCGTCATTTAGAATGTTTTTGTTGTACAGGTTGTGGCTAAAGTTCAATTCATAAGCATTAGATGCATGTTTCTTTCAGATAGTCCCATAACATAATCTGTAAACCCATCAAGCCCCAAAATAATTCAAAAATAATCAAAACTTGTTCACACATAATTTCCGTAAAGTACTACATTTCCACAATTAAAACAATAGACTTTCATAAACAACCCAATATCACTCAATCCATATACTTTAATAATAATAATAATAATAAATAATGATAAATAATAACCCTTAGAGATCCCATATCCTCATTAACCCAAATTAAATCAATTTTCAATCAAAACACTTTTATGCAAGCAATTCCATATTTGAAAAACGAAGTACACTTAAAAAAATAAATGTCCACTCATTTCCTAATAATCATAGCCGAGTCCCAAGGCTCACTTTCACGACCAATCAATCAAGTATCCCATAATCACATATTCCATAACTTCAAATATTACCTAAACTTCAAATAACAATATAACATTCAATGACCCCACAATTAAAACAATGAAATAATCTCATACTCCCAACATAAACAAAATAACTCAAATAACAATCAAGACTCATTTGTTAGGTCATTCTAATACTTTCGAAGGGTGAAACTACCTCGGAAGACTCATGGTCAACCGAGGGGTCAAACTTCCCATATTGGTCAACCGGGCCCGTAGGCCCACAAGCTCCAATTTCCAGTCCAAAAGTTCCTACAGGTTCAACAAAGCCTACTCAACACGTCCTGTAAGTTTGGTCTCGATCGAGCAATCAGATTTAAGCCGATCGCACGATTGGACGACAATCACTTCGCCTAACGATGGAATCATTGATTCGGAGTATTCGGAATTCCGATTCTCGATCCGCAAGTTCCTACACAATTCTAGAGGTACATAGAACAACATATTTGGAAATGGAGCCGATCCAATAGTATGAGCATATCGAACCCGGGATGACATGAGGAATATTTTAGAACATAGTGGGCCCCATACCATGGCTCACACTCCGCCATATGCGCCGGCAGTGTGTGGGTGTCGTGAGAAAATTTTGGTGACGAAAAATTCTCGAAACACTCTACAATACCTATACCAATACGTTCAGACTAACAAGTGGAGTGATTTTTGTTCTTGGACCACGGCCAAAAACTAGCCGGAATGAAGCCGAAACCGTCAGCATAAATAGGGGTTAGAAATCGATCTCCAAAATCTCAACTCAAACCCAGAACATATAGGTAGAGCACGAAGAGTAGATAAAGTTTCATACTTGGTTCGACGAATTGGCCGTCGGAATCGCCGGAAATTGCACGAACACCGCCGGCGACGAAACACGGCTTTGGCTCTATTTCAATGCAAAATCGCAACCATTCTTGGAGTTTCGAAGGTGGAAATGGCTATGGATGCGTAAAGGAGGAAGAGAATCATCAAATTTGGTCGCTGGATGGAGGAGAAAACGCTGGCCAAAGTGGCTGGTCTGTTTTTGCAAAGGAAAGACAGCACACACACGAGGAAAGAGAGAGAGAGAGAGAGAGAGAGGCTCATCTATTTTTAAAATCCAACTTCAAAAAAATTTCGGTTGTGCCACTACACTTCCGTTAACCATAACTTCTTCGTTAAAACTCCGATTTGGGCCCACTACGTATCTACGAACTGCAACAGTGCTAGTCATTTTCCTAAAATCCTTCTAGATTAAAAAGTGACCAAAGTATCCCTACTCCCAAGGGCAAAGTTGTAATTTCAAAAAAGAATTAAATTGGATTTTATTGATTAATTGGGTCAGGGATGTTACACTTGAGCTGGCTTATTCTCGCTTTGTTTAAACGCAGTCAAATCACTAATAATAACTTCAGGTTGGATTCTGTAGTAATAATCATGAAAAACATTCTCCATTTGTTCCCAAGTATGGATGGAATTGGCTGGCAAATTGATATACCAAGTGAAGGCTTGGCCGGATCAAGAATTCCCAAAAAGCCTAAGCTTCAATAAATGGTTGTTTTCTATAGCAATGTACTCGACATAAAACCTCCCTATATATTCAACTGATGAAACATAGCTATCCTCTTCATTGAACAAAGTAAAGTTTGAGACCTTAAAACTAGGCGGCAAAGGTGTCTAATCTAGGTAGGCTAGATAAGGTTTCCTGTAAATAGGCCTCTCCCCTCTCCTTACTTCAGGTCTACCATTTCTCTTATCATTCTTTGCAATGCCCCCATGTCATTGAGAGCATTGATAGGAGGTGGATTCTGAATTTGTTGTGGTTGAAAATGATCAATCCTTGCCGGATCAATTCTAAGAGATCTTGGGATAATTTCCTCCCTCTAATTTGGTTCCTCTTCAAAATCATTATTATTTCTCCAATCTCCTTTTCTAATCATGTTCTTGTCATAAAAATTATTAGCACCTCATCTGCCTTTTCTGCCTCATGCTAAAGGAGTTAATGGATTGGGATCTACCCTTCGGAGTTTATATGGGATCACTGGAGCTGGCTGTGGAACTGCCTGCTTTTGTGGTGGATGATGAACATGTGGTTCGTTGTTCAGAGGTTGAACTGGAGGTAGGTTAGGCCTTTCAATCCAAGCTTGTTGGGGGTGGAATTGGTACAACTCCTGCAAGTTAAGGAGGTGGATGAGGTTCATTCTAGATGGGTTCTTCTTGATTTAAAACAATTATTGCCCTCTGTCCAGCTTGATCTTCTACCATTTCAGGCATTTCAAAAGTTTGTTAAATGAAAGGATCTAGTTGGTATGGCCATTCCAGCCCTGGAGGAGCTCCATATGGTAGATCTAACTATTGCACAACAATATTTGGATTTTGATTTCATGCGTCGGCAACTGCACGATCCTTCTCGAATTGTCTGTTAACTTGCCATGCCATCATGGCCTTCATATCATTCAAAGAACTTCGAGTTTCTTGATTATAAGCCACTTTTCTGCTTATATGCTCTTGGATATGCCTAAACTGAAGGTTTGTGGCTTGAGCTCGCCTATTTCTTGCAGAAATGCTCTCTTGACCTGAACGCCTTGCGTCACTTTCACCTGAATCAACTCATTCTAGTTCTAGTTGGAATGATACTTTACCTAGCTCCATAGCTAATTGTGGATTTTGGCTTGTTCGTCCTATATTCATATATCAACAATAGAGGTCAAAAATATGTTTATCCAGAAGTCCCACCAGGCGTGCCAAATTGTTTACCCTTTTTATATTTGAGCTTGTTTGAAGGCTAAGTAAAAGTCCCCATTAATCTTTTAACCGTTTAATAGTTTATAGGTTAATTTTCTTTCATATGAGCATGCCACTGTTGGCAATTAATACCCCAACAGATTTGACTGATTTTATGTACTTGCGCCCCAAGTAATAGACTTTAAACAAACGATTGTGACTTTGGGTAGGGAAACCTCCCAAGAAAGTTCTTTTCTATGCCTCAAACTGGTGAGGACTTCACAATTTATCTAGATAAAACTGGTACGTAAAGCAAAATACACAAATTTATGAAAGATATATAAAATATAAAATAAAAAAACTAGTCGAAGTAGAGCTGCCTGAAGTACAAAGCATAAAATGAATTGTCAAGTCTGGATAGGCCTTATAATGTTAGGCTTTAACTTCTACTTAAAATGCAATCGCAGAAATGATTCAAGATTGGGCTGGACTAGATTTCTATTAACTGGACTGGATGTTTCTGCACTGGAAGTGCACTTCAGCACCTTCAACTAATAAAATTAACTGGAAATCGATACCAATATTGAAGTTGGCAGAGTTATAAACAAGTTGAGCCATAAAGAGGATGAAAAAATGAGCAAAACTGCATGTTAACACATGCTCTGGTTGATTCTGAATGATCTGGTAGCTTTCTAGACCATTTTAAGACATTAAGATATCTTTATAAATTTTGTTTAGGTTTACATATAATGAAAGGCCTGACTTCTGCTTAATCTATTTAATTTGCTGAACCAAATTTGTAAGAGAAATTAATCTCTCTTGAATTCTGTTTGATTTACCTTGGCTAGATTGCAAGAGAAATTTTGTTTTCTACTTGATTGTCTGATCTTTTCCTTGAGTTTGATTGCTTCCTTGGGAAGATTGCTTGCTTGCTTTTGGTAGTTTCAAGATCGTGTGTTCTTTGATAAGTTTGAGCTGATTGTTTAGATTGAGCTTTGTTTGATTGGTTCGTTGGTTGGGTGCCCTCTTTTCAGTCCAAACATTGTTGTATTTATAGGAGAAAATGTGATGGTGAATAGTCCTGAATATTTTATGATATGGGCTAACCCTCATCAATGCACAAGTGGTAAAAGATTGTCAGCCAGTTGCTTTGAATTTTTTTTTTTCTCTTTGTTCATCAATGCTCCTGAATGCTTCATGATCGTTTCTTTTGCAAAATACTGAACTGAAATGAACAATAATACCCAAATTCTTCCAATGTTGGTTCCATAAACATAAATATCCTTTGAGTAGTAGAAATCTGGCGATTTTGTAATAAACAACCGTGATTTTCAACTAAAGCAAGTCTGACTTCACTTCCTAGTTTTCATGGTTATCAAATTTATTTGGAGTCTAGTTACCAACAGTGAGGAGTCATTCTGACATACCTTTAAAAGCTAAGAAATTGTGAATTGGGTCTAAATTAATTCAAATAATTTGATTCATGGATTAAATCACCATTGCTAGTAATTTATATCTCAATTATCAAAATAACGTGAATTAATTATTCAATTTAATCCCCCTTTTGCTAAATAGTATGGGTCATTCACCATTTTTGGTAAGCAAAGCCCAATATCTTTTGGAAAGTGAACCCAATAGTCAATTTGGGCTGACACGTAGATTTTAGTCCCAAAAAAAATCATTTAGCGAATTTTGTTGACCTCCATGAACTGTTTTCAAATAAGATAATAATGAGAGACATTATGCATTCCATATTAGCTTATTTAATTTCACAAGAGAGAGTTAAGGCCTTCTCCAACCATGGGAGACAAAACCCAAAATTTGGGATTTGTAGCCCAAAAGCTTCTCCAACCCATGTATTTAGAGGGGGAGGGGAGGGGGGAATTTGGGTCGACTGAAAAATGGGGTGGTATTTGGCCCCAGATTCTAGTCCATGTAGAATTTTTGTGGGGCCCAATTCACAGCAAACAAGGGCCACGTGGGGCCTTATTCGATGCCAATGATGGGTTGTTGCCCACTACCTCAAGTTGATGGCAGCGTGTCAAAAGCCTAGGCAACTTAAAAATTGCACTTCAATGGCTGCATTTCAAATGGGCTGCTTCAATATATATATTTTTTCAAACCTAAAGGCTAGAAATCAAAGTTGATATTAAAATTTGGCTGGATCAACAGGGAAAAAAAAATCAACAGCTAAAATTTAAATCCGAAGATAAAAATAAGTATCTTAAACTCTATATCTTAAACTCTATAAATACCCATCAATTTGTTAATAAAATTATGCTTGTTGAAATTTCAAAGTTTTTATGCCAAAATGTTCTAAAAATCATAATATATCACGGTGTAAAAATATTACTATAAAATAAAAAAAAAAAAAAAAAAAAAAAAAAAAAAAAAAAACCAACCACCACACAAAAAAAAAGGATTATATCATTCTTTAACAATTTAATAAGGTTACAGACTCAAATTATAAATCTGCAAGATTAGAGGGAAAAAAAACAGTTTGAATCTTAAAAATACATGAATAATTCTATTTTAAAGGGTAAAATTTTAGGTTTGAGTCCTCTAGGGTTGGTGATGGCCTAAGAGCAACATTCTTTTTGGAACAATGGCTTGGTTACGTCGGTGGGTCGATAAATTGAATCGTGTCACGACCAGTGTGGCTCCAACTTCAGGTCTCATATTTTCTCCTCTTCACGGTTACTTTTTTTTTTTGGGTTTCAAGTCTGTTAACGGTTAATGTACTCGCTACCAAATGAGGACAAAGCCACAACATCATCACGCGCGCCATTGCGGTTGAGCCACTCACTCGTAGTCACGACTCACACCTCCTATCCTATATATATAAACCTTATTCCATCCAATCCAACAAATGCCCAATATTATTATAGATTATGTATAGATAAGAAGAGAAAGCAAAATACTTGCTCATCAGCTTCCTCCCTTTCACTCACCCCCTCCTCCTTCCTTCTTTCAATGGCTTTCTCACCCACAGCTTCACCATTCTCACACCTCCAATCTTCGTCCCTTCTTCCCATTTTCAGACTACAACACCCTCTTCTTCTCTCTCCTTCTTCTCCTTCTCCTTCTTCTTTCAATGCAAAACGCTTTGACAGCCGTCGCATCCGCATTCGTGTTACCGCTTCTGCAACTGCCACTATCGAGTCTGGAAATGGCGCTTTAGTTACTCAAGAAAATAACTTGGACTCCATTTCCTATGGAAGGCAGTACTTTCCTTTAGCTGCTGTTGTTGGCCAGGTAAAATCCCATCTCTCTTTCATTCGAAAAATGGTGCTTTGGCTTTTTGATTCTGTATTTTGCTGGTGAAATATGGCGTGGGTTTTTATGTTTTCTGGTTTTACTCAACTGGGTTTAGCTTTTGGAATTTTTGTTGTTGAAGGAATTCTGTTCTCGAAGTTTAAATTTTTCGTTGATTTGTGAGTGTGGTATGAGTTGGTGTGTCATTTGGGTAAATTGATGTTGGGATGGTTTTCTTATAGATTTGACCCACTTTTTTTGGTTGGAGGTGATATATTTGGCATACATTTTATCAAGACAAATTTTGGAGCTGAATTTTCTATGAATTGGATATTAATTCTTAAACTGCCATGTGATTTTTTGTTATTCAAATATCACTTATTTAGGGAGGTAAAATGTTGACAAATGCTAGCTATTGACATTTTTGATATCATGCTATTTTTGACTTCTTTAATATCTGTAACCAATGATGTATTGTTTTGGAGGCTCAGTGTCCTATCAAATTTGTAAGCTTATAAGAAAGATACGTTCTTGAGTATGAGGGTTTCACTGGATTGCTAAAAGGTTTAATGAAAGCTCTGACAACAAGTGAATACAAACGGTGCTTCCATAGCTTAGGACATTCACCAAAAACTAAATGGGATAGTTTGGGTGTTGTGCATTCATGTCGAATTGCAACTCTCTACATCTTTAGATTGGTTGATGTTAGATATTTTCATTATCCATTTGTTATTATTCTTTTTAGTATTAGATGGACTTAGTTGTGTGTCCAGATTTTCAGTATAAGGCTAGTTAGGCGTGCATGGAGAAATAATGTCATAGGTCTGGAGTCCTTTGAATTTCTAATTTATTTATTTTTGGTTCCATTTCAAGCCAGCTGGCTGGATACAAATTTTTTTTTCCAGGTTTTAATACATATTAAATCTAGGATAACTGCCAATTTCTACCGTTGGTTAATTAGTGAAATTTCCATATATGTGCATTATTTTGAATACTTGTTATTTTATAGGATGCTATTAAAACTGCTCTGTTGCTTGGGGCTATAGACCGCGAAATTGGAGGAATTGCTATCTCCGGAAAGCGTGGAACAGCCAAGACAGTAATGGCACGTGGATTGCATGCAATTTTGCCACCCATTGAAGTAGTCGTTGGTTCAATGGCAAATGCTGATCCAGCCTGTCCCGAAGAGTAAGGATAATGAATGCTTACAGGTTATTTTGCGATCAGCATAGATAGAGGGGGTAATTAGGGATGTACACTCTCAGTTGATGGCATGATTCACTTGCTTTTCTTCACTAAAGCAAAAATGAATTTTGGCTAATATAGTTTGTAACCTTTTTGGCACATGACAAGTTATGGAACTTTTTATTTTTATTCTTATGGAATGGTTTACTCAATTATGTGACTTAAGAAGGGACGCATCAATGGAACAGATTTACAGCTTGCTAAGATCACTTTAATCCATCTCTTGTCATAATGTCATCATAATGACCCATATATCAATTAAAAAAGAAAAAAGAACCATGCTTTTCTGCATAGATCCTATTTCAGTCAGAACCATGTGCAATTGATGGAAACAGTGGGGAGTGGCTGTTGGTTTGAAGCTTAAATATTTACTCATCTTTTAATGGCCTAGAAATTCTCATACAAGAAGTTTTGATCAGATGTTCTGTTTGCACTTTCTCCAGTTGATCTTGTGCACTAATCTCTTTCAATGATAATGGTTTGGTTGTAATTCTTAAAGGTGGGAAGATGTTTTACCTGACTGCATGGAGTATGATTCTGCTGGTAATATCAAGACTCAGATTGTCAGGTCTCCTTTTGTTCAGGTACTTGTCATTGAAAGATCTTTTCATATTCATATTATTTTCATGTAAACACGCTACTTTCACGTTGTAGATTCCACTTGGAGTCACAGAGGACAGACTCATTGGGTCTGTTGATGTCGAGGAGTCTGTGAAAACAGGAACCACTGTTTTCCAGCCAGGCCTTCTTGCTGAAGCTCATCGAGGTGTATTATACGTTGATGAAATTAATCTTTTGGATGAGGGTATTAGTAATTTGCTTCTTAACGTATTAACTGAAGGAGTTAATATTGTGGAAAGAGAGGGAATCAGCTTTAGGCATCCATGCAAGCCTCTCTTGATTGCTACTTACAATCCGGAAGAGGGTGCTGTTCGTGAGCACTTACTAGATCGTATTGCAATTAATTTGAGGTGCAGATGCTTGTATTTACCTAATGGAACAAGTTATCTAATTTTTAAGCCTTCTCATTCTATTCTACTAATGGTGCACCCTTCTTTTGCAGTGCAGATCTTGAAATGAGTTTTGATGACCGTGTTGCAGCTGTGGGTATTGCAACAGAATTTCAGGAACATAGTTCTGAAGTCTTTAAAATGGTTCGAGAAGAAACAGAATATGTAAAAACTCAGGTACACAGGCAGGAAAAAAAATTAGTAGTTTGTTTGCACGCTAGATTGTTATTATCATGATGGAGGGGCTGGAGAGGGAGAATCTTGAGTATTTTATTTATTAGAAAAAAGAAGGATCTAATGCATTTTATTTATAAAGAAAGAATGGTCTGTGCATCTTTCTTTTAATGTTGGTCTTTAGATCTTGTTGATATATTGTTTCCGTGTCATTATTAGTCCTCATATTATATTTTTTTAGATTGTAAGAGATATTTCTAGTATTAAATTCAGTACCACACAGATGGTGGTAGGTGACAGAAAATTAATGTATAGTATTATGTACTAAATATACAAGAAAAAGAAGAAGAACAGTATACTATCCTTTCCTTATTTACAGATTTGTTTGCCTTGCCCACATGCCTATTCATTCCTATTTGGTTGGATTCCTCGGTTCATTTACGCCTTTGATGGAATAACCTGTTTTTCTAGCTATTAGTTTCTAAAGATTAAGACAATTAACTCTTCTTTTTAAAGATTGTCTTTTCGAACAGTCTTCCGTTTAAGGGTATAATATTGGTATAGAATGTGATTCTTGTTTCTTTTATTATTATTATTATTATTATTATTATATATGAAATCCTGCGTTTTCCTTAGTACTAAGTTTTCTTAAAGATAGGGCTGCACTTTTTAAAAGGCTCCAGACAAGTCTGCTATGAATGAGTATCCTTAAGGATGATATGAAACAAAGAGTCAAAAAACTATGCTTGATGAAACTAGAGTACCAACTTCACTCTTAAAATATCTTGAAAGATTATTGATATAGTCACACAGAAGCATCTGTACCCATAACTTGTGGGCAATAGATGAAATTTTTTTGATTCGTTTCCATAAAATTTACATGTTGCAGATCATTTTGGCAAGAGAGTATCTAAAGGATGTCGTTATAAGCAGAGAACAATTAAAGTACCTGGTTTTGGAAGCTCTTCGAGGTGGTTGCCAGGTTTATACTGTGAAACTCATTATTAAGATACAACAGGTTTTGCATGAGTTCTTCTTTCCTTTTGGTTACAATATTAGGTGAAGCCATGGATTGTTCTACCATTGCATTGCAACCTAGCTTGAGCTGCCATATGAATTGAAGACTAAATGCTTTCCCTCCCTCTCATTGCTTCCCTGGAACCTAAACTACCTGGGACCACATTAACCTTTAGCATTGGCTATGCATTAGTGAAGCGTGACTCAATCCACATGGTATTTGCTAAATCTGAGTGATGATGCATTATGTACCACCTGCAAGACGCCTCTCTTCATCCACAAAAATATGGTTGAAACCCATTACCAGAGTTCGGACAATTTCTATTTGACCCAAGTGCTAATATATAGAAAAGTACATTTATGCAAATGCCCTCCGTTCCCTCTTCAGAGCTTTTGAAATATAGATCAGGATCATCAGACTTTTATAAGATAAGAGTTTTCATACGAATTTTAATTTCTTTACCTACTGTTGCATAATCTCCTGACTTTTATTTTGGCATGCTGTCTTCAGTAGTTGAATGCAGCCCAAAACAGAAAGAATGCTATAGTTTTTATGCAGGGGGGTTTGCCATGGGCGTTAAATGCCAGTTTGAAAGGAGTAAAATGGATGGTTAAGTGGAATTTTCTGTTTCACATATTCTATAATTGGGCTCAGTTAACTTCAATCACCAAATTAATGTGCCTTTTTCAAGCAAACAGTTTTTGAAGGTCCTTATCAATGTCGTATATGTGCCCATATTTAGCATTCAAGAACACTTGTCAGGCCCAGGATTGGATGGGGGCGAACTTAAAATATTGCTGATCATTGTTGCAGTGATAAAAATTTAAAATACTAGGGCAACATGTGAGATCTGTAACGCTTACGAGTAAAATGTAATTTTATGTTTATAATTTATTTTGCCCAAACATAATGTAAATAAAACATGTGAGATCTGTGACAGTCGAGGGTAAATTGAAAAGCCAATGCTTATTTTTACAACTTAGAAAACACAAGGGAAATAGAGCTTGGTTTCCATGATTTTTATTGCCCCAACCGACTGTGGTGGTCATGACTCATGCCAAGTCAGATAAACAATCTCTTGAAAACAGGTGTAGCAGCTTACATCTTTCCATACCCTGACCTCATATTGGCAAGATCCTAGGGGACCATCCTTTTTATTTTACCTGCTCTAATTCAGCATATCATCAATACTGATGTGGAGTCAAGGAAATTTCTATTCATATATCTTAACTTGACCATCTCTTAACATTTGTCCTTTTCTTATGCTTCTGATTTTAACATGTTACTTGTTTGCTGTAACTGGACCAGAAATTAACCTTCAAAGTTTCATTGGGAATATCAGGGGCATAGAGCTGAGCTATATTCTGCTCGTGTTGCAAAATCCTTAGCTGCTCTAGAAGGACGAGAAAAAGTTAATGTTGACGACCTGAAAAAAGCTGTTAAGTATACTTCTTTCTGTCTTATCAAAAAATAATAAAAATGTTGTTCAGTGTACTTCTGAAAGGTTATGTACATTTCTTCTGCATAGGAAGCAAATGCGCCAGTTTATGTAACTCAATTTGTTTTATCTTTAGAAAAGAAAATGAGGCATATACTTATCTGTAAAAGCCTTCATTTGGCAAGCAGAGGGCCTAAGGCATCTAGTTTATGTAACTCAATTTGTTCATCATATTTCATGAATTAGCAGCTCACTTGAGTAATGAAATAACTTTTGCACTTTGCATTTTAATAGTTTTGTCTATCAGCATTCACATCATTACTTTTTCAATTGGCGAGCATATACAACAAATTTTCATTATGAGAGTACCTACTGCAGGTAGAACTGGTCATTCTTCCTCGTTCAATCATCACTGAGAACCCACCAGAACAGCAAAATCAACAGCCTCCACCTCCACCACCTCCTCCACAAAATGAAGAATCCGGGGAAGAGCAAAATGAGGAGGAAGAACAAGAGGTTTGTTAACATTGAATAAAGTTTAAATTTCACGTACAGATCAGTGCAGAGGGCTTCTTTTGTTTCTAAGTGACTATCGCTATAAATCAAGTAATAATTGTGGTGTTTTTCAATTCAGTTTTTGGCTTTAATATTTTTCTACAAGATTTAACAAGGAAACACAGGTTTAATTTTTATGCAAACTTCCTTATGTAACCAGGATGAAAATGATGAAGAAAATGATGAAGAGAATGAACAAGAGCCTCAAATTCCCGAAGAGTTTGTCTTTGATGCAGAAGGGGGTTTGGTGGATGAGAAGCTTCTTTTTTTTGCACAACAAGCACAGAGACGCAGAGGGAAGGCTGGGAGAGCAAAGAATGTTATATTTTCAGAAGATAGAGGTCGATATATTAAGCCAATGCTTCCAAAGGTTACTACTCCCATCTTAGAGTTTCAGAAATTTTAGAAATGTTTGCTTTGAAAAATTTTATTGACTGTGTTCGTCTTTTCTGAACAAGCTTTGTCTTTAACAGGGCCCTATAAGGAGATTAGCGGTTGATGCGACCCTTAGAGCTGCTGCACCGTATCAAAAGTTGCGTAGGGAAAAGAACACTCAAAGTGGTAGGAAAGTGTTTGTGGAAAAAACTGATATGAGAGCGAAGAGAATGGCACGAAAAGCAGGAGCACTGGTATATTGACACCATACTTTAATTACTTGCACTCATCCTTGCGCTTTTAGTATATGTATATAATATATGCATATACATATATTTACTTGTGTGCCTGGATGTGATGAATGGCTTATGATGGAAGGTGCTCCCAATATTTTTCGTATAAGATTTTTTGAGCCTCAGTTTTGGCATAGGTTGCCATACTGCATGAAATCCATAAAATTTGATAATCAGCTGTGGAGAAACTTTGACCAAATAGTTTACCCTTTTTAATGTCATCTTAAATTATTCGAGTATTGTTGGTCAAAAAGTTCCTCATGCAAATGCTTAGCATAGTGAAACACTTTTCATTTTACTTCATGGCAGGTTATATTTGTTGTTGATGCAAGTGGAAGCATGGCATTGAATAGAATGCAGAATGCAAAAGGTGCAGCACTCAAGTTACTCGCAGAAAGTTATACAAGCAGAGATCAGGTGACAAAAACTTTCGTACTTAATTTAAAAGTTGCGACTACCATAAGTTTAGTCTGAAGGAGATTTCTTCTGACTTTTTTCTTGCTGAAAAAACAAACAAAAAAAAAAAAAAAAAAAAAAAAAAAGAGAGAAAAGCAGAGTTTGTACCAGTGCAGAACGTTTATAGGGCTGGCTATTAACTGGGACTCAATTTGATGACATAATAACAGTAGGATATAGAATCCAGCCATTTTCTGGAGATTGCACTTTCCACTTGCTTCATACATGTGATGAATCAGATGTTTCCCCGAATTTCTGTAAGAATTTGATTTAGGTATTCTATGTGTGCTTCTGATCAGAAAACCATGAAAGCAAACATAATAAGATATTTGTTTCTATGTCTATCCCGATAATTACCTTGTAATGTGTTAACTGGTAATATCCTTTAGGTTTCTATCATTCCTTTCCGTGGAGATTCTGCAGAAGTTCTTCTGCCTCCTTCTAGATCAATTTCAATGGCAAGAAGACGTCTTGAGAGACTTCCATGTGGTGGAGGTTCTCCCCTTGCCCATGGTCTGACCACGGTATGTAAATTCCCTTTCAAGTACTAGCATCTCCACCCCTACGTAACTGACTATATTCTGAAATTTAAACTGCTTAGGCTGTTAGGGTTGGACTAAATGCAGAGAAGAGTGGTGATGTTGGACGTATCATGATTGTTGCAATAACAGATGGTAGAGCCAATATATCACTAAAAAGATCCACTGACCCTGAAGCTGCTGCTGCTAATGATGCTCCAAGACCGTCGTTGCAGGAGTTGAAGGTAAATCCTGAGCGCTTTGGTTGGCATATTAATTGTAGCAAGCCTGGACCCCACAGCCCACGGCCTTAATGAGATGATGGTCTATGCCAAGCCTCATTGTCAGAATTGAGCAACCTGATCTGAGATTGCATGAGACTTTTCCCAAAAATTATATTAATAATTTAATATCTGAACGAAAGGGTAATACACAAATTGCTTTTGAATTATCAGATATCATCTTTCTAATGATAAACACAAGACCCATATATTTTCCGGACACTCAAAACATAAGGTGCTAGTGTAGTTGCGCATTTCTACCCTCAGTTTTTTCTCTATTGCATTCACTTGTGGTAATTCTATTGGTGCTTCTTAATGAAGGATGAGATTCTTGAGGTTGCTGGTAAAATCTACAAATCAGGGATGTCCCTCCTTGTCATCGACACTGAAAATAAGTTCGTTTCAACTGGTTTTGCTAAGGAGATTGCCAGAGTGGCTCAAGGTTCTGTCCAACTTATTATATCACCTATTGTTCTTCATCTCTGAAGACTGCAACATAATCTCATTATAAGATTTTCTCTGCAGGAAAATATTATTACTTGCCAAATGCGTCAGATGCTGTAATCTCAGCTGCAACAAAGGACGCTTTATCAGCCCTGAAAAGCACATGAAGCATCAGAAATTGTTGTTTTACGTTGTTCCATTTCGGCTAGTTTGGCCATAAAAGCAGCTAGTTCCTATAAAAATATATTTTCTTCTATTGGAACAGAACAAGAGGGACATGAGGGGACGCACAATTTGGGGACAGCATATCTCAACCCTAAAAAATATGCAACTTTGTTCATTCTTCTTCTATTTCCGGCGTTTCTCTCTCTCCTCCATTCCTATCTCTGTCACTCCATCACCCATACACCATGTATTGATTTCTCTCTCTTTTTTTCTAATTTATTCAAAATAAAGATGGAAAAGGATAATACTTTGTCATAATGGAATGATTCAATGAGGAGATATTTCTCAGATCTGGAGGGGGGAGACGCTGGAAAATTTTTCTCCCCGACACCGAACCTTCACTATTCCTAGCAGAACCGAAGCTGAGCCAATCACTCTTTGTTACACCAATTCCAAACTTTTCAAAATTCCCCGATAAATAACTCAATTAAATTTGAAATTAAAAGGAAAGATAGGAGTTGAGAGTGACGCCGGAGAAATTTTTTCTCCCCAAAATTGTACCTTCACTGTTCCTTACAGAATTGAAGCCAACCTAGTCTTTCTCATCTCCACCATTTCCAAATTCTTACAACTCCCCAACAAAGAACCCAATGTCATAAAACTAGAGGGAAATTGTAGAGAGAAAAGAGAAAAGAAAGGCAACAGAATTTGCTCTATCAACTAGTTTATTCATATTTTATTAGTGCTTATATATAGGCTTACAATAGAGGTATTTAACCCACAATTTATAGCTACTAATTACAATAATAAGGGCATAGGTTACTGTTGAGGCCCAAAAAAGTCACGGGAAGCCCAAAGACATTTAAAGCCCAATATAACATATACTGTTGGTCATGCGTTAATCCAAGCTGTAGTTTGGGATTTAATTCATTAAATAAATATAGAAATAGCGTACATGCCATGCCAAACTAATAATACATTTTCCCCATACCGATCACCTATCAAGCTCACATGAACCCAAGTCATGTGGTTTACGGGGCTTGCATGAGGGATTGTGGTGTGGAAGGTTACGTAGGTCCACAAGGCCCATGGAAGCTCTCGAATAATGGAGACTTTGGGCTAGCTACTTGGGAGCACCAAAGTCCAAGCCCATTACTTAGAGTTCTCCAATGTGTGTAAGTAAATGAGATATTTTTAAAGCACTTTCTTTTACCCATAGGAAATAGTCATTTTCCAAATTTCTAGCTTTACCCGTTGGAAACAAGCCTTTTCCAGCACTTCCTATTACCCACTGGAAACAAGCAGTTTCCAATGCTTTCCTTTTACCCATAGGAAATAATTAGTTTATGGTACCTAGATTTACATGCTGGAAAATAGTATGCCCCAGTGCTCCCTTTTAACCATTGGAAATAGGCTGGTTCCAGCACCTCCCTTTACCTATTGGAAATAAAGGAAAACCCTCACTCTCTATAAATTGGCATTCATGGCTCAAGCAAAGGGCACCAATTTTTCTTCAGCCAATACTCCTCACTCGGCTGCTACAAGCATCCTAGCAGCCATCAACCCCTCTTGGTTGCTGCAAGCTTCTCAGCAACCATGAGAACTCACCTTTCCTTAGCTGTTGCAAGTATTCCAGTAGCCTTCACAGTCATTCCTCAGCCATCACAACCATGTCTTTTACTTTCGCACCCTTGAAATCCATCATCTTCTCCATAAAGCCTCACCAAGCATAACTCCAAGCTTTTCATTCCTTCCAAGCTTTAAACACCATAGCCTTCAAACCTCAAGCTTTTCCTTCCATACTCCTCTTAAAACTCTTAAATCCCCATAGCTATAGCCACACACAACAAATTATCAACACTAAACTCAAATATATCCAACACCAAGCCAAGCACATGCATTCTCATTTGCTAAACTTGTGGGTCTTTAGCTCCCACACTCCAAGCTCTCATGCCAAGCCTATATAATCTCATATCAATATCAACAAGTCATCTTCAACTCTTCGTCGAGCTACCAGAAACATCAACACAAAACACGCAACCATTGGATGAAGAACAAAGTACTCCCCCGGGACTTGCTTCTCCCTCGGGATACTTTGGGCCTAATTCTCGCTAACTCAGACAAAGGGGCAGCGAAGTCTTCATTCATTACTCTATGGCGATCCAAGAATCAACAAAAACCCATATGAGCCTTCGGATGAAAAAGACCCCAACATAAATGGCTACTATGCTGGGGACTAGGCTATTACTCTTACATTGGCTTCTCTACACAAGTTTTAAGTCACATCGATGCAATATACCAAAGATAAGAGTGTTTTCTCCTTTGTTTCATTTTTCTTAGCCATCTGCTTTATAGAACAACCCAAAAATAAAAATAAAAAAATGCTGATAACATTATCTATTTCACTGTTTCTTATATCTATGTTCTCAAGCTAAATGAAATCTTGTGAAAGGACCCCTGGGGTTGAGGCAAATCAAGCATTCGTGCCACTGAGGTACTGGAGACACCAAAGCAAACTCCACAACCGTCCTCAAATCCAAATGACTTGGGGGCTTCATGCCAAAAAAATTTAATGCAAAATCAAAGAAAAAGTTTTCAAACTTGAGAGAAATAGAGCACACGAAGAAAAGAAAAGAAATAAAACTTGAGCAGAAGAAGGTTAAGCTCAACATCCATTCACATACTGGAGGCTTCAGCCAACATGCTAGCCACTGACCACCGTCGTCAACTATTAAGGCTAGCCCTACCACTCACCTCTCCACCATGAAATATCATCAGCAAATCTGGCCATCGCCGTAAATCACCTTCATAATAGCCCTCACCTCTCTAAGAGTTGTGTAAATACGATGAGAAAGTTAGAAGGAACACTTGCTCAATGCTCTTAGCCTCATCTCTGCGAATGGCTTCACCAAGATAAGATTTTTTGTCTCATTAATCTCAATATAGCATATATAATTGTTTATTGTTTTAATATATTCATAAAATTCTTGTTTCATTGAATTGTCTTAAGCATAGACAAAAGCACGTGGGTTGGTCTGCCCAAGTCAAAAGGATTGATTGATTAGTTATTATTATAGTCTGATGCATTATATGGTGCACCAGCTTGCATAATTTTCTTATTATTTCCACTACCATTATTTTACTTGTCACTTCCATTATTATATTGTATCATTATCTTGTTTAGTGTGTGAGTCAAATAGTCACATCACTTTATTACTCTATCTATGCATCATACCATCTGATGTCTGCCTAAAGGCTGCCATTCTAATAAAGCATGACTATATTTTATATGCCAAAGCTATCATCCCAAGGCATCATCACATTTATGAGAGTTGCTATTATAGTGTTGATATATAATACTAAAATATTAAAAGTTGTCACCCAATTTTTCATAAATCTTGTAGCCCAACACACAGCATCATTAACCAGACTCAATTTGTGAGAATGATGTCCATATGCAACATCTTCTCTGGCCAACAGAGGAAACAAAGCCAGCTCTAGAACAACATAGCTATATCAGGCACAAAGTTGAATATACTTTTCGAGCCGAAATTGAATTAGGCCTTTCTAGTGTACAGATCTCCAGGTATAAACCTCTTCTCTCCGATGTTGCACTATGCTCAGCTTATTCACATGTCTACAATTGCGAATCAAGAAAGGCTTCTGCCATCATCATTTGCCCATTTGGAGACACACCCATATGAAAGAAAGAAAAAAAAACCCCCTACATAAATTGGCGATTCTTTTTTGAGTATATGAAATCAAATTTGTGCTGCCCTGATGCTGGAAGATTGTGTAGGGATTCATGCTAGTTAAGCTTTGATGAGAATCATGTGCTGGAATAGACTAAAGCACAAGAGCTAGAGGGCTCTGGAGACTTTGGCAAATCCATTATTCATGTCATTGAGCAAACTACACATGCAAACCCCAAAATACTTGGGGGCTTCGTGCCAAACGAATTTTTTCAAAACAAAGAAGAAGCCAACCACAAGCCAAGCATCTTATACGGAGAGGCCATCTTCTCTGGCCAATAGAGGAGACTTGACTATCTCTAGAACAATAGCCATATCTTGCATAAAACTACGCATGTGCTTCAACTCAAAATTGAACAAGTCCTCTTCGGAACACTGCTTGCATTGCCTCCATCTTTGGCATTGCCCACAGGATGCCCTGACTTTCTATGCCAATGTCGATTCCGCAATCCACATGCTCTCTATTGGAGGCCAAAGATAAGAAAATCTTTTTTTTTTCCTTTCCTACCTTTTTAGATTTCACAATAAAATATATATTATCATGCCATATGCCATACTTGTAAAAGCAGCACGAGCATGTCATCTATTCAAATATAAACATATACTGATAAATTTTCTTTCTTTTATATATATATATTCAGTTTCCTTTATTTCTTGTCTTTCACTTTGAAAGGAATACAAACACTAGGCATTTACACACTACCAAAAGCATGAGTATCATCACATGCTTTAATAATTGCCAAAGCATCACATGCTTGCATATTACTGAAAGCTACCTATGTTGGTTTTAATATTGATGTATGATTTAGTTAATGATGTTGGATGGCATCCATTTAAAATCTACAAATATTAATTATATTCATTTGCAAGCTGCAATACATGTATTATTTTAACCACCATCTGCTTTGGTCATGCAGAAATTATATATCTATTAAGCACTCTATTCTTCCCAAGACGATGAGTACATTCCTCTACGCCTTAAGCCTGAAGGAGCATGGGACCTTATGTTCCTGTACCCATCAACATCTCAACATGCTCAATGACGCCAAGCCAGGCCAATGATAAAATTGTACGTAGAGATGTAGAGATCCAATACTTAATTTAGCCATGCCTTGATGTTGCTCATGCTATGCTCTAATAAACAAAATCAGGTGCCGTAGGAGGTGATCTCAAGAGAAATCATGCCAAGGAGAAACAATCCATCCCCAAAACCATGCAACTCAAGCATTTCACTTGATGCAATCATTTCAAGAAACCAAACCAGATATCACAAGATCAAGCTTTTCAAGCAACACAGTCATCATAAAAGTGATAATTTGGCATTTCTAGATGCCGGAAGCACAGAAAAGAAGCCATGCTATCATGCCAAATTGTCTCCGTTGCAACAAAGGGATATCCTAAGTTCATCATGCCATGCAATGGCCAAAACAAATACTCAAAAGGCCACGCTGCAAGAGTTTTTGCAACTCATGCCAATCAAATCTTGTTATAATGATTATGGTACACTTGGGGGCTGAGAAAGAATTCATTGCAATCACCACCAACAAAATTCCAAAACCCCAAATGAGCTTAAAAATCCATTATTACCAAAGCCACTATTCCAATACCAAAATCTCCTTGAACTTCCAATTATGTCACTATGACCTCTAAGTTTGCTACCACTTGCAAGAACTCAAGCTGTTGTAACCCAACACATTTGCTGCAGTAACCACATGCAAAGCTCAAGCTTCAATAGCCAAGCCCAAGCTTTTGGTTCCCAAAACATGCTTACAACAGCTGTAACAAACAATACCTAAGTCGTCATAAGTGATACGCTCCAGCACCTCAAGCACTTTCTATGCCCTGACAATTCTAATGACCAAGTTTAGGAGTCAAACCAAAAGGTCATTGGGATGTCTCAATTGCCACAATTCCATAATCAATCATCATCAAGCCTCAAGCCTTATTCAAGAAATCCAAGCACTATTCCTTACTACTATTCTTTACTCAAGAAGGAAAATGTCTCAGTTCATGGAAAATAGAAGGAAAATACTACGAAGGTACCTGAAGAACCTAAACGCTGTCAAGATGAAGTTTCTTTTTACCAAGTAATCAAAATTTTTTGAAGTGATGTCAAGCTATCAAGAAAAAGAGTAAAGTCATTATGCAACACAACAACCAAAATATGCTTGTAGTAACCAAGATTCAAGCCAAGCAAAATATGGAAGATAATGATGCGCTGTATGAAATGCTCATGGAAGATAACACAAGCCCTATAGTCATGCTGCCGAAAGAGTGAACCATCATGCCACCAAATTTGAAAGAGGAGCCCCGGATCGGAATACTGGAAGGCAACGCAGTGGACTCCAAAACTAAGATCTAGTCCAAATAACTTAAGGCCTCCATATTGCAAAGCTTATTTGGCAACACCTATACCGCTTTCAAGCTACCGTAGACACTATCATGCTCAAAGCCTTATGCAACTTCCTCTATATTTTTCATCTTCTAAAGCTATATTAAACCATGTCACTTTAGCCAATACCAAGCACACAGGCCAATGCCAAGCGTACACATTAATGCCAAGCATCTAAGCCAATACCAAGAATACATGCTAACATCAAGCATACATGCCAATACTAAATATGCACGTCAAAAATCAGGCATCACTAGTCACTCAAGCACATCAATCATGCAAGCTAACTTATTTTGGGTTAAAATTCAAACAAGCCTTATCTCCTATGTCATGCCGCAAAATAAGCCAACTTTTGGTAACCCCAATAAGTAAATTCTGGTATTACATTGTCTACAAAAGTTCTTCAAGGCGACACCCTCGGTGTCTAAGAAGGTTGGATTTTAAGCAGGACCATTGTGACCCCTCCAACCTTCTCGGAAAAGACCTGGCTGTGATCTCGAAGACTCTTAACTGGTTATCCTTGAGTTGCTTATCTTTATATATATACAATCCCCTTCTATTGAGGGATCCCTCAAATAATTTTATTTGAGGGACGCCTTTTAGGGTACCATACAATTTTTTTCTCAATGATCCAAACCATCTATTTTTTAGGTCTTCATTCATAGATCATCCTTACAAAAAATTAGACACATCGGAAACCGTTTCGACATCCAATTGTGTCCTACAAAATCAATGAACACGGTACTTTAAGAAAGTACTAAAATTTCAATAAGTCAATTGAATGGCCAAATGATATCGGATTCAAGTGATTTTTTGTAGAGATGATCTTTGAATGAGTATCTACAAAATAGACGGTTTGGATTAATGAAATACAATCCGGAGTGGGGCCTACAAGGGGTGTCCCTCAAATAAGCTTATTTGAGGGATCCCTCAATGGAAGCTCTCTGTATGATCTTTGAATGAGTATCTACAAAATAGACGGTTTGGATTAATGAAATACAATCCGGAGTGGGGCCTACAAGGGGTGTCCCTCAAATAAGCTTATTTGAGGGATCCCTCAATGGAAGCTCTCTGTATATATATATATATATATATATATATATATATGACCAAGTTAATAGTTGCCAAAACCATGCTAATCTTTATGCCAAGAAAAATAAAACAACTACGGTCAAGCAAGCAAGCATGGATATTTCATGCATATTGAATAACCAGCCATGCCATGCCACTGCCAATTATTTTGGGCTGAAATTGATTATTTGGCCCATCTTGCTGCCACTTCATAGCCCCAATAATCAAGGGAGCTAATGTTGAGGCCCAAAAAAGTCACGGGAAGCCCAAAGGCATTTAAAGTCCAATATAACATATAATGTCGGTCATGCGTTAATCCAAGTTGTATTTTGGGATTTAATTCATTAAATAAATTTTTCCCAAAGTAATAATACATTAAATAGCGTACATGCCATGCCAAACTAATAATACATTTTTCCCATGCAGATCACCTATCAAGCTCACATGAACCCAAGTCATGTGGTTTACGGGGCTTGCATGAGGGATTGTGGTGTGAAAGGTTACAGAGGTCCACAAGGCCCACGGAAGCTCTTGAATAATGGAGACTTTGGGCTAGCTACTTGGGAGCACCAAAGTCCAAGCCCATTACTTAGAGTTCTTCAATGTGGGTGAGCAAATGAGATATTTTTTCAAGCACTTCCTTTTACCCATAGGAAATAGTCATTTTCCAAATACCTAGCTTTACCCATTGGAAACAAGCCTTTTCCTGCACTTCCTATTACCCACTGGAAACAAGCAGTTTCCAGTGCTTCCTTTTACCCATAGGAAATAATTAGTTTATGGTACTTAGATTTACATGCTAGAAAATAGTATGCCCTAGTGCTCCTTTTTAACCATTGGAAATAGACTGGTTCCAGCACCTCCCTTTACCTATTGGAAATAAAGGAAAACCCTCACCCTTTATAAATTGGCATTCATGGCTCAAGCAAAGGGCACCAATTTTTCTTTAGCCAACACTCCTCACTCGGCTGCTGCAAGCATCCTAGCAGCCATCAACCCCTCTTGGTTGCTGCAAGCTTCTCAGCAACCATGAGAACTCACCTTTTCTTAGTTGTTGCAAGTCTTCCAGTAGCCTTCACAGTCATTCCTCAGCCATCACAACCATGTCTTTTACTTTCTCACCCTTGAAATCCATCATCTTCTCCATAAAGCCTCACCAAGCATAACTCCAAGCTTTTCATTCCTTCCAAGCTTTAAGCACCATAGCCTTCAAACCTCAAGCTTTTCCTTTCGTCCTCCTTCTTTTGAAACTCTTAAACCCCCTGTAAGGGTATTTTTGTTCCAGCAGCCTGACGAATGGGCTTGGGCTGCCGTAAGAAGAAAAAGAAACAAAATTCCCCAAGTGTCTGAGTTCGAAACCAAGCTCCCAAAAGAGTTTTTGAAAATATCGGATGAGACTTTAGAAAAACACTCTTAGGTTCTTTTCACCAATGGCCAAATAAACATGATGAATCGATTACGGACTTAGCTCGAGGAGCTTGTGGCATGGGAGCTAAGCTTTCACAAGTTGAGCAATTTGAGAGAGAGAGAGAAGCGTGAATTTCTTACATAAAACAAAGGTTTGAAGTGGGCAGAGGGAAATTCGAACGATTTCTTCCTTAAGGGAAGAAGAAAACGATCAAAGAAGAGGATTGGGTGGCTTGAGTAAATTTTCAGTTGCTTGACAATGCTTGGTCAGGCCTTGAATGGGTTGGTTTTCTGGGTAGTTGAGGCTATCTTTTATAGCCATAAAGAACCCTAATTTCGTCTTAACTTTTCCTCCCCTATTTCATTGCTTCTTTCCACTTTATCTTCTTTGGTGAATTTCTCCCATCCAAGGTGCATGGGTAAGGAACCCTTTGTGATTCCAAGGGTTTGACACAACTGGACCTTCCCATAAGGATGAGGCACCACCTGCTTTCCTTATGGTCTTTCAAGATGGAGCTTGTAGAGGAAAAGAGAGATGGAGAGAGTTCTTTGTCTGATGGGTGTTCGTCCTTCACGCACGGATTTCTTTGTTGGTTCCTGCCATGGCTCCTTGTTTGACCGTCTTGGAGTCCTAACAAGAATGGAGCATGACACCAGATTTTTCATAAGGCTTTGGGCTGGGCTTGTGTTTACAGTGTTGGGTCATTAGCGTGTTATCTCCAGCATTTAATGGGTTTTCGTCAAGCTGCTGGAAGCAGCTTGCCTATTGCGTTTTTAACAAAGCATTTGGGCATTCTAATTAACACAGGGTTTTCTAAGCAAACCACTGTATTCTTCCTAAGGCATTGGGTCATATTCTCTCTCTCATGCTAGCCCATGTGTTTGGGGCCAAGAAATGGGCTTAAATTTTGGTACTCCCAAGTAGCCCAAAATTCTCATTCCTTGATCCCTTAAATGGGCCTTGTGAACGCTTGTACCCATCCATACCACAACCTTCTCAGCAAGCCCCAGATAATTTTATGGCTTGGGCCCACTTAAGTTTGTGGCATAGCTTGGTGTTAGAATAATGGCTCTTCTTGCGTGACGCCTACGCTTGTGCTTGAGTGTTACTATTCCGTGATAGGCTATAATTGGGCCAAGTAACACCTAATGAGTATGTGAGCGTGATTTTTGTAGAGTTGGCATGTTCTTGGCCCTCTTGCACGTGCTCGCTTGGCATGATGTGTGGCTCGTAGCTTGTATTGGTGCGTCTTACAAATCCTCTTTTGTCCCGATTGAACTCCTTTTGTGTTCTATTATTTGTGTTGGGCCAATAATTAATATGGGCTTGGCCCCTTGGATTTTTGGGCCTCAACACCCCCATAGCTATAGCCACACACAACAAATTATCAACACCAAGTCAAGCACATGCATTCTCATTTGCTAAACTTGTGGGTCTTTAGCTTCCACACTCTAAGCTCTCATGCCAAGCCATATAATCTCATATCAATATCAGCAAGTCATCTTCAACTCTTCGTTGAGCTGCCGGAAACATCAACACAAAACACACAGCCGCTAGAAGAAGAACAAAGTACTCCCCAGGGACTTGCTTCTCCCTCGGGATACTTTGGGCCTAGTTCTCGCTAACTTAGACAAAGGGGCAACGAAGTCTTCATTCATTACTCTACTGCGTTCCAAGAATCAACAAAACCCAGATGAGCCTTCGGACGAAAAAGACCCCAACAGTTACAAAGCAATAAGGGGTGGAGGTAATGAATGTTATGGTGACCATCCACATTCCATAGATTTATAACATTCCCCCTTGGATGGCCACCAAACAATGACATAATTGCCTCATTATGGTGTTGGACGGGCTTATTCTACCTCATTAAAACCTTACTAGGAAAAACATGGGAGAAAACCTTGTCGAAGGGAAAAGAGTTGTTGAGGCCCAAAAAAGTCCATGGTTGAGCCCAAATAAGTTTTCGGTCCACTACGATACTATATTAAGAAAAGTCACATATCAGAGTACACGAAGGCTCGTCATATACAAGTCATAGTCCACGTGCCATGCTAAATAAATAATTTGTCATGCCAATGGCTGAAATAATATTATAAAATACAAGCCCATGCTAAACTAAGCACCATGTCCCTCTTCAAGGACGATAAAATTGAAGCACGCCAAGCGACATGCCACGCCAAGCAAGGAATTATTATCCTGCACCCAATCACGCCACAAGCTTAAGTGGGCCCCAAGCCACTCAAATACCTGAGGCTTGCTTGAATGGGTTGTAGTATGGATGGTAATAAATTGTCATGAGGCCCATTGATGGGCCGAGAAATGGAAGTCCCGGGTTGCTTGGGAGCCTTGGGACGCAAGCCCATTTCATAGGCCCAAACATGTGGGTGAGCACATGAGAGAAAAGAATAGCCCATCACTCCAAACAAAAATAGCCCAACACTTGATAAAGTTAGCCCATTTATTTGATCAACATTTTGTCTTAGAAGGCCCATACAATTAGGACAAAGAGACAGCAAAACCCCAACAGCTGGATAGAAAACAAAGCCACAGGTGAAGATTGAAAGGCCATGTGTGCAGAGTTGCTGGGAGGCTCCAGCATGTGGGAAGGAAACAGTTTCAAGCAAGAAACACCCAGCAAACGAAAAGATATTGGCACACAGAGAGCCACCCTTCGAACAAGCATGTATACTAGGGGCGGGCACGGTACGGTATTAAGCCCGTATCGTTACCGATACCGAAAATTTAAATCGGTATGGTACGGTATGGGATTATGGTTTGCCAAAATTGGTACCGTACCGTACCGTGCCAAATCGGTATCGGTATGGTGTTAGTACCAAAATGATACAACTAAAAAACTGAACCAATTCAATATTCAACAACAAAATAAGTGATGCCTAAGTTACAAATTCAAAGATTCAACATATTCAATATCCAAATCCTAATCAACATATTCAATATCCATCAACATATTCAATATCCAAATCATCCAAATCAATATTTATCCATCAACAGATTCATCAAATCCAAATGGTTAAAACTCATGTCTTATGGCTTACAAAACAAAATAGTTAAAATTATGCCTTATGGCTTACAAAAATACAAACACAATCCAAACATAAATGACAAAAACATAAAGTTATACTATTCGGTATGGTACGGTATTGACCAGTACCAAAATCTTGATACCGCTACCATACCATACTCTATTGGTATGGTACGGTACAGTACCGAATATCTCCTAATACCAAATGAAACGGTATGAAATCAGTATGGTACGGTGCGGTTAGGGTACGATTTCGGTATTTCGGTTTAAGATGCCCACCCCTAATGTATACCCACTTCTTTCCTTCATCAGATCTGACCATGAAAGAGGGAAGGAAAGAGAGGAAAGGGGATGGCTGAAAATAGGAATTCCTCACTAGGGCAACTGCGGGGAAGGGACCTTGAGCTCCCAAAATCACTGAGTTTGCGCAAAGGAGCAGTGTAGATTTCACCAAAATACGATGATTGAAGGGATGAGGGGAGAAAGGAAGGAAAAGACTTGACCAAATTGGATAGAAACCATTAGGGTTTCTTGGAAAAAGTGGCTTCCAGCGGCTATAAATAAGGCATCTTCTACCCAACAAACATCAACCACATCCAAAGAGCAAGCTTCCTCTATTACCTCCAAAACCCAGCAATTTCGTGCTCAGTTCATCCTTCTTCTCTTTGTTTTTCCTCTTGGTAGATCATTCTGATATGTGACAGAACCTATGTTGAGCTGCCTGAAAAATGCTTAAGACACCCATTGCCTAGCATCTCTCCTCTTCTCATCCAAAACCTCTGATAATCCTTTTCTTAGAACCCCTGTTTTCATAAAGAAACCACAGCTCTTTCCCTTTGAGGCTAAACTCATGACAACTTTGCACCCATGCCACAAGCCTCTCATGCGAATCTAAAATTCTACCTCTAAGCACTAAGAATTCATCTGTAAGCAGCCATTATTTTTATTGGTGAAGGTAACCAAGGTGTTTCCTAAGGCATATCTGTCCTTTCGATGCATTTTTGGGGCTTGATCTTTGACCTCAGACACGGGATAATTTCAATCAGTTCACTCCTTACGGCAGCCTAGCCCAGTAGCTGCTAGAAGAAAAAAGCCTCTACATAAATTGACGACTATGTTGGGGATTAGGCCATTATCTTCACTGATGCCTCCAAAGAAGAGGACTAGAAGCAATACCATGTCTTCCCAAGACGAGCTGGACCACGATGACTCAGAGTCAAGGCAAAATACCTCACATAGAAAAGAACATGCAAGTGAGGGAGCTTTCACCCTCACAGACCTTGTTGCAGCTGTCCATGCCATGGGGGAAACCTAGAGGGAGATGGTGGACACAATCAAAGAACTAAAAAGTTCAGTCTCCAAGCCAAGCGAAGAAAACGAAAGACCACCTCAAGAGGAGTCTACTGCTGCCGGAAAAGGGGTCTGAACAAAAAGGGCCATCTTTTGTCACCCAAGAAGATGTCATCGCTATGTTGAAGAAGAAACTAAGTCGAAGCCAAAAGGATTGGAAGTATGTCCCTCAACCACCATATCTATTAAGCCTACTACAGTAGCCATACCCCAATGGCTATGAAACACCAAGCTTTGTCCTTTTCGACGGAAGGAAAAGAAGCCCGAAGGAGCATGTCAACCACTTCATTGACGCTTTGGGACCACACGCTGGATCATAATTTCCGTCTCCGGGAGTTTTTAAAAAGCCTTACAAATCGTGCTTATACATGGTATACAACATTGACATCATACTCTATTTTCTTTTGGGAAGATTTGGCAAGCAGGTTTTGTAAAAAAAATATTTCTAGCATGAGGAAAAAGTTACTGCCACTCAGCTCAACAACACTCGCCAAAAACATGGAGAGAATCCCGTGGACTTTGTGCGTAGGTTCCGGGACCTAGCATTGGATTGCTATGATGAGAAAGATGAGGAGGCGTTTGTCAAAGTTTGCATCAGCATTATCGTGGCATATTATAGAGTTTATATGGATAATATTGGCATCAGTCAATTTTCTCAGTTGCTCTAAGCAGTGAGGAAGACGAGCATTTCAGTTAAACTAAATGGGTAGGAAGCTTGGAAGAGTGAAGAGGAAGACAGCCACTTAGGGGCTTCATTTGGTTAGCAAGATTATCGAGAGACAACTGCCGCAACCTCTCATAAAAGCCGCAAATCACTCTCTAATTAATTGGGTTATGAGCCGCATGAAAGCAAAGTAGCAGTTGTAGCTCTATTAAATATTTCTACAGAGCATGGCAGCCTAGTATAACACATACCAACCTAAGCCACAAGCTTTCATGCTATTGCAAGTCATGCATACTCCTTGGATTTTTCACACTTGGGGGCTTGATTTGATTGGAGTATGCATAAATGCAAAGTGGCTCAAAGCCTACTACTGCTGAGTTGCTTTTGCACCTATCTTTTGTTTTTGGCTTTTTAAAGAAGACCATAGGGAGATGGCAGACATGATCAAATAGTTGAAAAGTTCAGTTGCCAAGTCAAACGAAGAAAATGATAGACTTCCACAAGAGGAGTCTGCTGCTGCCAGAAAGGGGTTTGAACAAAAGGGACCATCTTTTGTCACCCCCAAGAAGACGTCATTGCTATGGTAGAAAAAGAACTAAGTCGAAGCCAGGAGGATTGGAAGTACCTTCCTCAACCGCCGTATCCATCAAGCTTACTCCAGCAGCCATATCCTAAAGGCTACGAAGCACCAAGCTTTGTCCTTTTCGACGGAAGAAAAGAGAGCCCGAAGGAGCATGTCAACCGTTTCATTGATGCCTTGGGACCACATGCTGGTGATTATAATCTCCAACTTTGAGAATTTTCGAAAAGCCTTACCAACCGTGCCTATACGTGGTATACAACTTTGGCACCAGACTCTATTCGCTCTTAGGAGGATTTGGCAAGTAGGTTCTGTAAAACATATTTCAAGCATGAGGAAAGAGTTACTACCACTCAGCTCAACAATACTCGCCAAAAACATGAAGAGGATCCCATGGACTTTGTGAGTAAGTTCCGGGACCTAGCGTTGGATTGCTACGATGAGAAAGATGAGGAGGCGCTTGTCGAAATTTGCATCAGCAATATCGTGGCAGAAGGGCTGATGGATGGGGTGTTGATTTCGACCCCATCAACCCTTCTCCCTTCGAGGAACCCCCTCCGCCGTTGCGGGAAGGGACTTCTTTGTGTGGGTTTTCCTCTAAGATTCTCAATTTCGCTCCTTTTCTTGGTATATTCAAGGTCACCCGTTGGGATTTTAGCAAGGTATGCCCCTTCTCTGGCTTTCTCTTGAATTTATTGAGGAATTTGCTAGGTTTCTTTCATCCATGAATGTTGCCCCTTGTTTTGGTAGTCAAGCACCAAACCCTCTTTTGACCTATTTTGTTATTGCAGCAACGTGGGTACTTACAGCGTGGGTGCTGGCAAGGACGGGCTTGCATCAGTCTTCTGGGGGTTCCTTCTCCCTTGATTTGCTCTTTTCACAAGCTGCTGAAAGGGTACCCATTTTTTGTGAGAATAAACTGTTGGTACACATTACCCCATTTTCCTCTCCTTTATTTTTTTTTATTTTGCACTGACCTCTTCTTTGTATATGAAAAGGCTGAACTTGGCATTATGTGCTTTCTTTCTTTTTTTCTTATTTCTGTGCAGGTGTATACGTCTTAGGCATAGGTGAGGCAGGTGTTGGAATCTTCAAATCCTTCAGCCTTCTAACTTGGATATTTGGGGCTTCTGTTTAAGTCTTTTGGTAAACAACTCTACCAATTTGAATATTCTAGGAATAAGCATAGACTGGTGCTTGGCCTAGGCTCACTCCCCTTGTGCACATGTGCTTGATTAATCGTAGATTTTATTTTTGGTCATGAAAAGTAGAAGTTGACAGGACACACGTCTTGCAATGCTTGCTTTTTGTTTTGAGAGAGAACCTGCTTGTTGATTCACAGGGGATTTGTCACTCTGCCAGGACTGGTCATGGCATCTGCTGATCTGTCGCTTATTATGAGGGACCATCTTTATTCCCTAGATGACAAATTGAAAAAAGGGAGGCCGCCTCCTTTGCTTAAAAGTGCTGATGAAGACATAATCATTGATGGGGAGCTAGCGTCGGAAACAACTCCAGTGGTTGATCCTGCATCTATATCGGGGTGCTGCATAGAGAGGTCTATCTCCGGCAATCCCCTTATTCTTCCGTTATCCATGTGACACCAGTAAGGGTTGGTCAGAGTGGGTTGACCGTGAATTGAATGACCCTTCCACCTGTGACGTTCTAAATCGGGCAAGGGTGCTGGACGCCATCTTCATTTCTAAAGCTTGTGACATCCATATCGAAGCTAAGATGCTCCGGCATGTGGTTAGGCGATGGAGTACCGAGACACACACCTTCTGTTTATGGGGAGAGTTCACTCCCACACTTAAGGATGTAACCAACATTTTCCACCTCCCACCTTGCGGCAACCAAGACCCTTTCCACATCGCGCTGACTCCAGGAAATAAACTAAAGCTTAAGGCTTTATGGAAGGGTGCTCCGACTTCTCCTAGCACTTCTGTGCAGTTTAGCAATTGGATACAGCTTTTCGGGGATGTTAATAGGAATGAGCCATATTGTCTTGTAGCATTTGTATCGTTATGGCTTGGGAGATTCCTCTTCTGTGACTTTTCCCAAGATTGTTTGCATGAACGGGTGTTTCCTTTGGCCTTGGCGATAGCACGCGGCAGCGTGCTTCCTCTAGCCCCCATGTTCTTGGGGCACCTATACCACTTGCTCGACCAAGTTCAGCTTCTTGAGAAAGGGGCGGCAGGAACCATGACTGTGGAAACTTTCCTGAACTCCAGCTTGTTGCAAGTCTTCTTATGGGAGCGCTTCAAAGGGATAGAGGTATCCCCACTTCCATACTCAAAGGATAAGACACTTGCTGATTCTGAGGAGGGTTCCTACGTACCGGAGGGTCTTCCTTTGATTTGTAGATGGTCGCGGCGAATGCAAAGGAAGGGCCAAAAATTTCTAGAGCTGCTGGATGATGTTGAGAGCTTTATCTTTCGTCCTTACTGTGCTTTATCAGAGGGATTTAGACATATACCCTTCCATGCTGATTCAGATGATCTGGTTGAGGCCCAAGTAATGACAGCACAAGGTCGTCAATTGAGAAGGGAAACGTTGTTAAGCACTGCATGCCTTCCTTTGCCTACACTGGGTGATGACCACTTGGAGGTTTCCGTGCATTATTCACCTTACCAAGTCAGACGATAGCTTGGGTTCGACCATGGCATGCCTTCCAGTCCTAGCCATGGAGGAGAGCCTTCTTCATTGCATAGAAATTTTTGGACCGAGGACAACGTGCCAGAAGATGGCAGACCTCTTGCCCTTGCTTTGGTCGACAAGGGGCTTGCCGACAGTCTCTCGAAAGCTTACCAAAATTACTGGAATCGCTGCTTTGCTTCATTTAGTCGATTCCACGCTGCACATTGCGACAGATTACTTCCCACTATAGTTCATCATGCTCGCTTACTGTCGGAAGGGAAAGCCATCTCTTTAAGTGAGAAGCGGAATTTTCCTTTCACTTCCAAAAGCGAGGAAATTGTTGGTGATTTTTTGAAGCTGAAGCGAAAGTCGGAGAAGCCAGATTCTCACAGCGCCGGGAAGAGTGTTGCACATAAAAAATGAAAGCGAGGAGAGCTGCAATGCTGATTAGAAGAGACAAGTCGTAAAGGAACCAAAAAAGTTTATCCTTAAGGTAGTAGCAAGTGGTCCCCCCAAACCCAAAAAGAATGCTCCCTTGGAGCCTTCACCGCAGCAGCAAGGAGGTTGGCAAGGTGCCGGAAGCTTGCGTATACTTCAAACAAGGTTTGCTAATACCCGCAAAGGCAAGGGCGAAGGCTCGGGACCTAAGGTAATTGTAACAGTTGATGATGACGATGATAGCAGTGACGAAAGTGGTGGTGCAGAGACTGGGATTAGCACCCACGGGCAAGAGAGCATTCGCGGCACAAGTGGCATGGACGAGGACCTTGACAAAGACCAATACTATAGCTGTGATGAAGGCACATATCTGGATTTCCACACTCACTTTGAGGAGCCAGATGCCTCAAACATGCCTCCCGAATTTGCTAGTGACCATGAGCAGCGTGTTGACGTCGAATCGGTATCAAATGACCTTCTTGCTTGTTTTACTTGGTATATACACGTTGCATGCTGCCTGTTGTGTCTTGCAACTCATACCCCATACTTCCCCCACAGGTTGTGCCCACCGTTGAGGACACAGCAAGTTGCTCACCGGAGGCTGGCCTTGGCCTTCCTGCTACTGTTGCTGACACTGCGCAGACTATTGGCAAGTTTGACACAGCTGCCAACACCTCTCCACAGCTTCCAGAAGGGTCCATTGACGAGCTTCTTCCGCTTTGCCACAGATTCAATGGTTATGTGGCATTCCAAGGTGCACTTGTGTATCCAGAGACAATTGCGGTCTTGAGAAAATTCATGGACAAATACGGGAGCTTCATGGAAATTACCGATATCACCTCTTCTTTCTCAAGGAGTGCTGCCTTTTGAGCCATTGGCTTAGTGCTTCACGGGATGGACACCATGCAGCTCCTTGATATCACTGATCATAGACTATTTTGTTGGCGAGACGCGATATGTGAGGCCATAACTCTAGGCTTTCATATGGACTTCCTCCTTAACCTCGTGAAGGACCTAGAACGTGCCGTCTTTGGAGCGTGAGCCATCTGTAGTATGGAATTATCACATGGTTCTGATGAGACAAAAGCTGCTGCCAACATCTTGAACATTAAACAGCGAGAATTTGAGGACAAACACCGAGAATTACATGCCTTTCTTCTTGCTAAAGGCGTTTCTGCCGACAGCGCTAACTGCGTGGCGGAAGCAACAGCCAGAGCGTCTCCTAGGGCTTCCTCCGTTCTTTTCGGGCGTTCCCCATAACCTCACGGTATTAAGTCCTTTTTCTTTTTCTATTATTACTTTTTATCATGCTACCTCTTCTAGCGTCACTTAGTCTTGACACATGCCTTCTTTCTTCTTGCAGGTTGTCTCTCCTTGACTTGGCAATCGATTTTCTTGGCGTTGTGAGAATCCGGCTTCTCCAGTTTTAGCTTCAGCTTCAGCTTCAACAATTTCCCTGCTTTTGGAAGTGAAGGGCAAATTCCGCTTCTCACTCAAAGATATGGCCTTGACTTCCGACACTAAGCGAGCATTACGAACTATAGTGGGAAGTAATCTGTAGCAATGGGTAGCATGGAATCGACTAAATGAAGTAAAGCAGCGGTTCCGGTAATTTTGGTAAGCTTTCGAGAGACTGTCAATACGCCCCTTGTTAGCCAAAGCAAGGGCAAAAGGTCTGCCATCTTCCAGCACGTTGTCCTCGGTCCAAAAAACTCTATGCAATGAACAAGGCTCTCCATGGCTAAGACTGGAAGGCACGCCCTGGTCGAACCTCCAAGTGGTCATCACCTAGTGTAGGCAAAGGAAGGCATGCAGCGCTTAACAACGCTTTCCTTCGCAATTGACAGCCTTGTGCTGTCATTACAGGGGCCTCAACCAGATCATCAGAATCAGCATAGAGGGGTATATGTCTAAATCCCTCTTATAAAGGACAGTAAGGATGAAAGATAAAGCTCTCAACATCATCCAACAGCTCTAGAAAATTTTGGCCCTTCCTTTGCATTTGCCGCGACCATCTGGAAATCGAAGGAAGACCCTCCGGTATGTAGGAACCCTTAACAAAATCAGTAAGTGTCTTATCCTTTGAGTAGGGAAGTGGGGATACCTCTATCCCTTTGAAGCGCACTCATAAGAAGACTTGCAACAAGCTGGAGTTCAAGAAAGTTTCCACAGCCATGGTTCCTGCCGCCCTTTTCTCAAGAAGCTGAACCTAGTCGAGCAAGCTATATAGGTGCCCCAAGAACATGGGGGCTAGAAGAAGCACGCTACCACATGATATCGCCAAGGCCAAAGGAATTACCTGCTCATGCAAACATCTTGGGAAAAATCACAAAAGAGGAATCACCCGAGCCATAACGATATAAATGCTGCAAGACGATATGGCTCATTCCTGTTAACATCCCCAAAAAATTGTATCCAATTGCTAAACTGCAAAGAAGTGCTAGAAGAATTCGGGGCACCCTTCCGTAAAGCCTTAAGCTTTAGTTTATCTTCTGGAGTCAGGGCGATGTGGAAATGGTCTTGGCTATCGCAAAGTGGGAGGTGGAAAATATTGGCTACATCCTCAAGTGTGGGAGTGAACTCTCCCCATGAATAGACGAAGGTGTGTCTCGGTACTCCATCGCCTAACCACATGCCGGAGCATCTTGGCTTCGATGTGGATGTCGCAAGCTTTAGAAATGAAGATGGCGTCCAGCACCCCTTCCCAATTTAGAATGTAGCAGGTGGAAGGGTCTTTCAATTCACGGTCAACCCACTCTAACCAACCCTTGCTGGTGCCACATGGATATTGAAAGAATAAGGGGACTGTCGGAAATAGACCTCTCTATGCAGCACCTCGATATAGATGCAGGATCAACCACTGGAGTTGTTTCTGGCGTTGGCTCCCCATCAATGATTATGTCTTCATCAGCACTCTTAAGCAAAGAAGGTGGCCTCCTTCTTTTCAATATGTCATCTAGGGAATAAAGATGGCCCCTCAATAAATTAAAGAGAAAGCCGAAGAAAGGGGCATACCTTGCTAAAATCCCAACGTGTGACCGTGAATATACCAAGAAAAAGAGCGAAATTGAGAATCTTATAGGAAAACCCGCACAAAGAAATCCCTTCCAGCAACGACGGAGGGGCTTCTTCGAAGGGACGGGGTCGAAATCAACTTCCCAACTACTGGAGGCAGGTGTTTTCCACCCGATCTCACTCTCTCACTCAGTTTTGAGTTGGCTGGGGAAACAGAGGAAAATGAAGAGAAGAAAAGAAGGAAGAAGTTAGGTCTGGTGCGTGAAAAGAGGAAGAAAAGGGAAGGGAAGAGAAAGAAAGAAAATAATAAAAAGAAAGGAAGAAGGCGTTTGGCATTGGGAAACTACAAATAACCGCTGGGGCCAATCATGACACACCGTCATTTTGCACGCGGGAAGAGGAGAGGTTCCCTACAAATACAAATCTGATTTTGTGGGTTGGGTTTAATTATTCGGCCCATTGCAGCACTTGCCCATGGCCCTTATAATTAAGGGCCTAATGTTCAGACCCAAAAAAATCCCTGGTTGGGCCCAAATAAATTCATGGCCCAAAATAACGCATTATTCAGAAAAGGCCCAATTTGGAGCACACAAAGACCCGCCATGCATGAATCACACTTCGCGTGCCATTCCAAATAAATAATCCATCGTGCTAGGAATCGAGATTAAGATTATAAAATGCATTCGTTCTACAAATCCATGCTAATTATCCCGTTAAGCATCATAATTAAAAAATATGTCAAGCAACATGCCATGTCAAACGGGAAATTATTATGTCACACCCAACCACGTTACAAGCCTAAGTGGGCTAAAGCCACTCAAATACTTGGGGCTTGCTTGAGTGGGTTGTGGTATGGATGGTAATGAGTTGTCATGAGGCTCATTGATGGACCAAGAAATGAAGGTTCCGGGTTGCTTGAGAGCCTCAGAACTCAGGCCCATTTCTTAGGCCCAAAAAATGTGGGTAAGCACAAGAGAGAAAATATCCCAACCGAAATATCCCAACCAATATGGTCCACTAAAATTAACCACTATAGCCCAAAACTTAAGGAGATTAGCCCATTTGTTTGGTAGGTTGACTTGCCATCTTAGAAAGCCCATACAATTAGAAGTAAGAAGCAGCAAAGGCTTCAGCATTTGGCTGAAAGACAAAGCCATGGAGGAGCTTGGAAGACCACATGAGCTGCTGGGAAGGAAGGAACAAGTTTTCAAGCAAAACGTCCAAGGGAACAAAAGATATTGGCGCCCAATGAGCCACCCTTCGAACCAGCATGTATACCCATTTCTTTCCTTTTTCAGATCTAACCATGAAAGAGGGAAGCAAAGAGAAGAAGGGAGATATATGAAAATAGGAATTCTTTACTAGGGACAGCTACGGGAAAGGGACCTTGAGCTCCCAAAATCCCTGATAGGATGATTGAAGGGATGAGGGGAGAAAGGAAGGGAAAGACTCGGCAAAATGGGATGGAAGCCATTAGGGTTTCTTGGAAAAACATGGCTTCCAGCAGCTATAAATAAGGCCTCTTCTATCCAACAAAAATTATCCACAACCGGAGAGCAAGCTTCCTCTCGTACTTTCAAAACCAGCAAATTTCGTGCTTAGTTCATCTCCTTCTTCCTTGTTTTCCCTTCTTTGCAGGCTGCTCTAACTTGACAAAACCTCTATCAAGCTGCTGGAGAAAGCTCAAGCCACCCTTTTCTCTCTTTCCCTCATCCTCAACGAAACCTCTCTGCAAAAACCTTTTCTCTCCCACCTTGATACCCCAACTTTCCCCTAGGAACACTTAATTTTCTCCTTAGTGCTAAACTCATGGCAACTTTGCTCCCATGCTACAAGCCTCTTATGCCAAGTTAAGATCTTACCTGTAAGCATTGAGAATTTATCTGTAAGCAGCCATTATTTTCTGTTGGTGAAGGTAACTAAGGAGTTTTCTAAGGCTTTGCTATCCTTTCGAAGCATTTTGGGATCTAATCTTTGAACTCAGACACAGGGGATATTTTCTTCAACTTGCTTCTTACGGTAGCCCAGCCCATTTGTAGCTGCCAGAAGAAAAAGGCCCCTACATAAATTGGCGACTTTGCTGGGGATGTTCATGAGAGCTACAGCAACTACTTCTCTCGCTTAATGCCCAAAGCTAAGTTGGTCAAAGAGTGACTTGAACTTTAGGTTTCTTTGGAGGACCTGCGAAGCTGTGGGTCCCTATTTCAGAGTTAAATAACTTTCCATCACGCTTGTTTCAGCCTCTATAAGATTATGAAATGTTACAGCAGCTGTTTCCAGTTGTCCCGATGAAGCCCCTGAGTAGCATTCTTCTGGCATGTCCAAAGTAAAAACTTCGTTGCCCGAATCATCACCCCATCCATCAGCACTCAAAGAGACATATGCAAAGTTCACATTTCATGCTCAATCAATCATTCCAGCATACCTTTTTTTTTCACAAAGCAAGTAGATGGCTGAAAATAGGAATTCCTTACTAGGGCAACTGCGGGAAAGGGACCTTGAGCTCCCAAAATCCCTAATTTTGTGCAAATGAGCAGAGTAGATTTCACCAAAATAGGATGATTGAAGGGATGATGGGAGAAAAAAGGGAAAGACTCAGCCAAATTGGATAGAAGTCATTATGGTTTCTTGGAAAAAGTGGCTTCCAACGGCTATAAATAAGGCCTCTTCTACCCACTGGCAAACCCAAATTTTTTTTAGCGGAGGTGCAATATTGACTAAGTATGAAAAATGGTTTTTCAGAATAATCAATTTCTCAAGATAATTTTTAGCGGCTTTTACTTCTTACACATCAAATAAGAAAACTTAATTTTATGGGATTTTAGTATGAAGTATATATTAACTTCATGAGCCATCATTTTTAGCCTAAATCATATTTTGCACTAAAATTGATTTTTCATATTTTGATTTGGGGGGAATTTAATTTTCTAGTATTTTTATTTGAATCCAAATGGGGGGTACTTCCTTATTTACATTGTAAACTTAAGTAAATGTCTTTGTCATTTACTTAAATGTTGAAAATGTATAGATCCACGTAGACTACCTTAACGTGCTAATCAAGCATAAATCTGTTATAATTAGTTAATAAAACATATATTGCATGAAGACATGCAAATGGGATTTGATTGGATTCGATTAAATCGGAATTAAGATACGACATTTCACCTTTTCCTACCTAAGTGATCTGGGATTGTATCACCATCCCATGGTCTCACAAAATCCGCATTTAGAGAAGGTGTGAAATAACTTCTTCATACTTCATCTTTGCTCAGCTTCAAATTGAGATGTTGAAAGTCTATAAAGCATTGTTACTTGAAGGTTTTCATTCATGAAGTCCTTCAAAAAAAGGTGATCCAGTTTAATTTTGTTTTCTTTGATAAGGAGATATGTTGCTAAATTAATTAGTTTCTTTATGACAATATTGATTGATGTTGGGTTACTCTCACAGTTAAAAAGGAAAGGGAAAAGAAATTCTATTTCAAGAATGTTTTGAGGTCGCTTTTCTTCCAGTATTCATCTATGGATTTGGAATCATCGCAAGGAGAGGGCTGGGGGCTATGTTGGGACGAGATTGAACGTATCAATATACATTTCCTTTCCGTCAACTAAAGTCTGTTCCTCCAATGAGTACATGTAACCCTGCTAGTGCTATTTCAAAAAATATTGTGGTCTAGAAAAATTCAGACTTTGGTGATATAATCATCATTAAAAACATGACCTAAAACCCAAAATAGAAGAAGTTGAAATTAATGGACGTAGGGTAACTAATTAATCCGGTTACGATTCTTTAATTAGTCAACTTAGTCAACTAATTAATTTGGTTATAATTGTACAAGTATCAGCTTGAATTCAATTTGTCGCATCCTTGTTCTCTAAACAAAAAATAAGAATAAGAATTTGTATCTATATAGAAATGTGGCAACAACAAAAAACATGTCCTAGTTAAATTAAAAAGGTTAAAGTCAACATTCTTTGCATGGCCATCCATGTGCATGTACTATCTGTTGTGACAGTCATTGCTGCTTCCCCAACAAATGGACACGTGTCATACTTTTATTGGATGTAAAATAGGGTATTATGAAAATGAAACCTAATTACTTTTATACTCCCCCCTCCCTTTACTTAGTTTCTTCTACACACTTCTTTTCCTCTTCATGCCCTAAGGCCCTGTTTGGTTCGCAGAAAATATTTGATGGGAAATAATTTCCCATGTATTTCCCAAGGGATGGGAAATGGAATATTCCTTTCCCATGTTGGTAATCTTGGGAAAGTAACAAGGAAATATCACTTTATTTCCTTTCACATGTTTGGTTTGTGTAGGAATGTAAAACAAAGTTTGTTTAATTTTCCAATTATACCCATATGAAATCAAATAAAAAAAGAATGCATTTAATGATATATTGTAATTCTAAATTGTTAATAGGGACAAAATGGTCATGAAAAATGTGTATTTAATGTTGGCTCATTTTCCCAAACTTTCACATGAGGAGGAAAACAAAACCCAAGGGAGGAGGGGGAACCATGTGCCAAGCAACCATTTTCCATGTGTCAGGCAACTATTTCCCATGCATGTAGTTACCGAACATGGGAAAGTAATTGATTTCCTATCCCCAAGTTTCCTTTCCCATAAACCAAACGAAGTTAAATACAAAAATCGGTATGAGCTAGAGAGCTAGAGCTATAGTAAGAAATTTCTAGGGTTTTCCTCTTCTTGATGGGAAATTCAGGAACATGAATGAATGAAATATGTTTTGGAATTGTTATGAACATGAATGTAATGAAATATGGATTGGAACTGTTATGAGATTGAAAATTTTGGGTCTAATTGGAGTATTTTTGAGATTTATGTTCCTATTTATTTTACACACTATTTTACTTTAAATTTGAGCTTAAAACTTTCAGTGTGAAAAAAAAAAGGCCAATATCAAATTGGTTAATTGCCTGGGTTGGTTAAAAAAAGAGAATTGAACAAATATTGTAGTCAACCCAAATTGAACCAACCTAACACATTTTGTTAACTGACATTTTTGGTTCGAAACCCATTTGGTTTGTTTTCGGTTTGACTTGATTATGATTCTATTTAATTCTGAATAATCAAGACAAGTACTTTCTTTTTTACCATAAAGATTTAAACTTTTGTGTTTGAAACAAGGGGCGCTTCTAATTCTGTAGGTGCTTGAAACAATTTTGTCTTCTACATATTACTATATCTCTAGAGTCGTTAATAAATTCCAAAATCCATTTTGTCGTCCCGTAGCGACAATCTTCTTTTTTATTGGTACTAAAGGAGTAGTTCCCCACCCATGAGCTACTTTACCATATTCTAAATTCAATGGTTCCTTATGAACTAACCAGAAGGTTACAATCTGTAAATCCAGCGTGGGGTGTGGATCGTTTTGATCCTTTTGTTCCGGGAGGAATAGCCTCTCATCATATTGCAATAGGGAGGTCAAATTGGATATGTAATTATTGGAATAATTGTTGGAGATTCAAATGGTGGATACATATTTTTCTTGTGCTTAATCTTTTCTGATTATACTAGAAATCGTATAAGAACTCTGGGACGGAAGGATTCGAACCTCCGAATAGTGGGACCAAAATTTGTTGCCTTACCACTCTTGAATGGAAATGAAAAAGAGATGTTACGCCAGTTTCTTTGGAAATGGTAAGATCTTTGGCGCAAGAAGGAGTTGTAAATCCTTAATCTTCCATTTTTATTATCCAGCCTCAATTTTAGTTTGGAAATGGTAAGATCTTTGGCGCAAGAAGGAGTTGTAAATCCTTAATCTTCCATTTTTATTATCCAGCCTCAATTTTAGTTTGGGATTAGGGCAAACAGATTAAATCAGTTCAGTACTAAGTTTTGGGCCCAAAACATAACCTACTAAAACCGAGCCTAAGTCCAATATAGTGTTCAAGATATATTTGTAAGATTTATTTGAGTTTGTGTAAGTATTTATAAATCATCAATAGTTGATATATGAATATGGAAATAAGACTATAGTTGGGGAGGTCATTTCTAGTTAAATATTTGGGAAATAGCCTAAAATGCCACCCATTTCATAATTTTAACTAAAAATACCACCCATTCCTAATTTTTGTACAACTACCACCTATAAATATAAAATTATTGTCCACTTATTGTACCCATATCAGTTTTTCAGAAATTGGCTTCTCTCTCTAACTCTCTTCGCTCTATCTCTTCGGCCCGTCTTTCTCTCTCAACGGTGGCTGTTCATCCATCGTTGACATCCACGAGGTACTGTTCATAAACATTTTCTTTGAAATTTGAGGTTTTTGCGAATTTGGTTTATGGTGTATGGATTTGTAAGAAATTGGTTTAGGGTTTTAGTGTTTAGGGGTTGCTCAGAAATTGGGTTTGGGTTTATGGGTTTCTATGAACTAGGTAATAACTCACACCCACTCTCACTCGCTCACTGGCACTGTTCACAGAAGGAAAACTCTTCATTTTGTCACAGAACGTTTGGGCTTAAGAGGAATCGACATATTGATGGGTTGCAATGTCATGATTCGTTTATCTCCTGTCGTGTTAAGAGGATATTTACAACAGTGTGTCTCGCAGGTGTAGGAACAGGTAGCAAATTAGTTTTTCTTTCCTTGTTACACGACTAATTGACTAAGTTTTAGACTTTTATTGTATTGCAGTATGGTTATCTTTGGAGAACTCAGAAGTGGGCTTTTAATGGTCTTTGAATAAGGTGTAGGATTTAGCTGATTAAGACAAACTAACAGCATACACATGTTTAGGTTTTGTTGCTCGTTAGTGGTTTCCCATCTGTATCTGACTATCTTGCTTTAATTTTTTCGGGAAGGGTTTGCATTTGCTCACTGCACAACCTGCAAGGCTCCTTACCATTTGAGAGTTCATGTTATTGCTGATAGAAAATGGCGAACCTTGAAATTCCGATTCTTTGTCACTAGAGACATTATTTTTATATTTCTGGCTGTTCAGCTTGTAGGTCATTAGTAATTTACTTTAGTTGCTTTCTTCACTTTGATAGCTGGCATTGGATGTGCATTTTGAAACATTTCTATTAATTTATGCAGGTGATTGCTTCATTGGCATATTTGGTGTATCTAATAGATGGTTTCCAGCAATTCTGGCTTCGTCTTGCATGGTGTATCTAAACGTTTGGGTTTCGTTCACCTTTGTCTGGGTAAGTCCCAACTATCTATATTGTTTGATGAGATTTTAACAACTGAAATGACTGTATTAAACATTCTTATGCTGGATAGAACACAAAGAAGCACCTGACACAGAGAGTCCAGAATTTGGACGATAAATTGCTGGAGCAGAAGAAGGCAGCTATTAAATATTGGATACAAAAATGCAAGATCCATGGTAAATTAATTGGGCACAAACCACATATTACAAAACCAGGATGATTTTTGGCATGCTTGAAAAGAGAAGGCCAAAGTTGGATAAAATATTTTGGGATGGTTGAAGATTCTTGGACACCTTTTTTCTTTTCAAGTAGTTTTGTAGAAACAAGTTCTACACATGGGCTTTTATCGGTTATATGTTCTACACGCGAGCTTGTATCGATTATATTTTGTTATGAAAAAAGTAAAAGTACTCTCTGCAATTGTAAGATGGTGCAAGATCGGTGTCCTTGTCATAAATTTGACAACATTAAGTTGGAAAATATGACCTTTTCACGGCTGTGATCAATTGCAACTAATTTTGATATTGTAGTACACAACAGGGTTACCTTGTGAAAGAGTGGAAATATCCCTATATATCTGAATTTCACCCTCATGCTATAGATTTTTTTATATGGTTTATTGGCAACAATTCAGATAAGATTTTCCATTGTGGAAGAGTTTTCTGATTGTATAGGGAAGCATTTATGCAATACACTAAAAGTCTAAAACTTAGTCAATTAGTCGTGTAACAAGGAAAGAAAAACTAATTTGCTACCTGTTCCTACACCTGCGAGACACACTGTTGTAAATATCCTCTTAACACGACAGGAGATAAACGAATCATGACATTGCAACCCATCAATATGTCGATTCCTCTTAAGCCCAAACGTTCTGTGACAAAATGAAGAGTTTTCCTTCTGTGAACAGTGCCTGTGAGTGAGTGAGAGTGGGTATGAGTTATTACCCAGTTCATAGAAACCCATAAACCCAAACCCCAATTTCTGAGCAACTCCTAAACACTAAAATCCTAAACCAATTTCTTACAAATCCATACACCATAAACCAAATTCGCAAAAACCCCAAATTTCAAAGAAAAGGTTTATGAACAGTACCTCGTGGATGTCAACGATGGAGTCACGCTTAGATGAACAGCCACCGTTGAGGGAGAAAGACGATTGCGTCTTAGAGAGAGAGGTACACGAGGGAGAGAGACGGGCCGAAGAGATAGAGCGAAGAGAGTTAGAGAGAGAAGCCAATTTTTGAAAAACTGATATAGGTACAATAAGTGGACAATAATTTTATATTTATAGGTGGTAGTTGTACAAAAATTAGGAAGGAGTGGTATTTTTAGTTAAAATTATAAAATGGGTAGCATTTTAGGCTATTTCCCTAAATATTTTTATTTTTATTTCTGGGTTAATGGGTTTGGATTTTGTTGACAGTGTTACTTTCCGATATGTGACTACGACGTCGTATCGTAATCCACTGTGGAGCTTGAACGCTTTATCTTTCTTGTTCTCTCGCGTCCGTGTGTTGAAAGCCAACGGAACCCTCTCCTTCCGTCCTAAAAAAAGAAAACATACAAACAGAACCCTCTTCCTTCCTCTCGTTTTCGAAATTCCAATTTCCCGCCTTCTCTTCTCTCAGTCTCACACTCTCGCGCAGAGAGGTAGGAACCAACCATTCAGTCTTCTTCATTTTCCCTTATCATTTTCCTCTACTCTTCGTTCTTCATCATCGTCATCCTCCATAATTTATTGCTATTAGGGTTAGGGCTTTCACTTTTGAGAGGCCTCTGGATTGCAACCGCCGTTGACCCTTTTGCAAATTACTGTAAGATCCCCCTCCATTTTGCAAACTACTACGCATTACTGTTTTTCTGTATTTTTACTTTTCTCAAATTTTGCTCGCAGATGGAGGCTCTCTACTCCAAACTCTACGATACGTACATGAAACTCAAGGTGTTCTGTCCTCTTTCCCTTTTCTCTTCCCTTTTCTTTTTTTTTTTTTTTTTTTTTTTTTTTTTTTTTTTTTTTTTTCTTAGTTAATTGAATATTAATTTTGGTCAGGAAAATTTGAGATGAAGGAAATGGAAAGTAAATTTTTGTTTTTCTTTCTTTGTTGTGTGTTTCTCAGTTTTGAGTTGATTTATAAAAAAAAACAAAAAACAAAAAGAAAAAAGATTTTTCTGTTTAATCTAATTTTTTGTAGCAGCGTTTTCTCTCTCTAATTGTTAGTCGTTGTTATGCGGTTTCAGTCGAAGAAATGGTCGGAGTTGGATAATGTTAATAAAGATCAAGAAGTAAAGTTCATGGATTATATCTCAGGTATGTATTTCTCCACCGTAGAATTTGTTATAATAGTTGCATTTGATCTTCTTTTTAACATGAGTATTTGCCATCGCTGCAACTGAGGCTCCAACTTTATTCTTCTCTCTGACCCAACTTTGTTGTTTATTTTTTCGGTTGCAGCTGCAGAGCAGGTAATCCAACAATTGAAATCTGAAAATGAGAGGTTGCTTTCACAAGTTAAAGATCTGACAAGTGAAGTGGCTTCTATTAGGCATGCATTTCTAAGTTCCATTGGATTTTCAATTAGTCAACCTTTACAGTAGCCTTCATAACAGGCTTTTAAAGCATATGTGACATTGATTGCAGGTCCGCCAAAGATGAACAATGTACCGAGTACCAGGAGCTTTTAATGGAAGAGAACAGGAAGAGTAAGATATCACTGGTCTGCTTAATTATGATGCCTGTGTCATCTGGATCCTTGAGTTTCTTCCTCTGTTCTGGGGATGAATTTTATAGGAATTATCTATTCACGTAAAGTATAGATTGTGATCTTGGTGAAGCCTATATTTTGCCTTCTGATAAGAACTAACATACATTAATTATAGGTGTTTGGAAAATCGATGAAAATAGTTTTTGCATATATTTGTTTGAAAGATATAATAAAGAAAATATTGTTTTTATTATTAAACATGTTGAACTCTTGTGCTCAAATTCTTGTTATACTTGCAACTTGCAAATTATTAGGTTCAACATGTTTTGACACATTTACACATGAAGAACGCCATTTTTATCTTATTCATTTATTCAATTGTTCTTTCCTTAGGCCAAATTGTTTTAATAATGTGTTGGTTGACTCTTTCTGCTTCTTCTAAAAATCTTAACTAGCATTATTAAATTTGTGCACAAAGCCATTCCTATGCCCTCCTGCACTTGAAGATTTGTCACTAGGAACTATTCTTGGTAAATGTATTCAACACTGAACAGCATGTGCATAGTGTTGCTTAACATGTATGAACTTCTGTAGTTTGCTTCTCCCATGCTGTGATGATCATTCAATACCTTTTTCTTTTTTTGATGGCTCAAATTTTTGGCAGATGAAGAACTTTCTGAAGAAGTAGCGAGGCTCCGAAATCTGCAACAGGGGGGAAATTTTAGCAGACTGAAGGATAGCAAAACAGACAATGGAGGAGCGTGTACACCTGCTAGTGGTCAAGTATCAGAAGAAGCAGGCAATCGGTCACAGAGAAGAAAGACACATAAACGTAGGAGGCAATCCCTGTCTGAGACAGAGGATATAGTTATGCCTTCTAGCAGTCTTCAAGATGATGAAATCCTAAGAGAATCTGAAAAGGACTTGCACAAGGGAGCCTTGCCTAGTGGGTCTCTTATAACTGTTCAACAGGTATCTGATAATCCTATCGAAGTATATATTTTGAGCAGAAACTTATTGGCTCCTCCTCCTTCTCTGACTAATGTTTTTTTTTTCAGCCACAATGCTGTAGAGCTATTGAAAGACCAGGTATGTGTCTTCGTTTCTGAAACTGAGGTTACTGCTATTTTACTTGTTCATATGGTGTTGTTGGGGTTATTTTATATGCTATGTCTTTTTCAAGGTGGCGATGTTAACCCAACTGGCCAAGCTAACTGCCTGTTTCAAGTGCTTGTTGAGTATCTGGTGGATTTAAAGTTCTCGACTGTTAGTCAAACTGAAGAAATATGTATTTCAGCTGTGCATCAATCAAGTGGTAATTCCTAGAATATGTGAAGATTCTACATTTTAGTTTGAAATTTTTCCTCAAATGTGTTTTTCTGTTTTACTCTGCTAACTTGTTTGGTTGTTTTCTTTATTTCCTCTAATTCCCTATAGTAAGATCCAAGATTCTTTCCCCTTTATTTTAAAGGGTGACAGTATAGCCAAAGGGTCACTTATAGAATTGAATCATGAAATGAAATGTAACTGCCTAGGGTTAGTTAACACTTCTGAGAGGCAACACGAACTGTTAGATATTAGAGTTGAGTTAAAGCTACTAACGAACCAAGCCACTGGCAGACTACTCAGGCTTGGCTTGTTACTAATGCAATCAAGCTTGAAAATTGTTTAAGATTAGATGTTTTTATGAGACTACTTAGGGCAGACGATGTCTTAGAAACTATCAATAGGGGTCTTATCCACCATTTTACGGCGTTAGAATTAAACAATTCTGATTTTTTACAATGCCAATTGAATCTACTACCTGATGAACATTAATGCAACACAAAGCCACTAGTCAATGGACCAACGCTTTTTTAATTAAACAATTCTTCCACCCATGGAAAGGAGAAAGATAAAATGATGTAATGACTCTTGTTATTAATGAAACTAAACCCACACATCAATGGGAAAAATGGCTTCAAGATTATGAAAACTGTAGGCTTAGTTTCTGGACAAGATTACAATTGAATTTAAGATGTAGGGTTGTATTAGTTTCTGGACAAGATTACAATTGAATATAAGATGTAGGGTTGTATTGGAAAGGTCTGTGTATATGTTCTGAATTTTGACATAACCTCCTATGCTCCTATAGTCATGCAAAATGATATGTGAAAATATTGAAAAATAAAATTTCAACAGGTATAGGTTTCATGCAGTTAAACTGTGTTTAGACAATCCAAATATAGATTTTTTTTGGTATCCGATGTTTTCCATTTTCAGAATTCATTATTTAAAAACGTACTACCAAATGCATTTTAGAATTGTTCCTGTATCTGAAAAGCATACAGATGTTTTTGAATATGTAACCGAACGTGCCTTTAGCTTCTTGTTCATTTTGTAATTAGTTTGTATTCTGGATGTTCCCTTCTTCAAATTGGCAGGAAATCAAAATGCAAAAAAGAATAAAAATAATATTCTCTATTGATGGACTCATATATGATTGAATCCATGTGTAATGCTGACACTCATGCCTACTTCTTGGAAGCTATGATAATTTGGATTGCTTGACACCTAGCACTGATAAAAAGAATTCATTCATATACACAGAAGTTTCATTGTTTATGGGAGTGAAGCTTGCATTATACACTATGTGTGCTTGCACAGCATTAAACAGTGAAACAAGTACTCCACGGAAGGATTATCCATAATCCTCTAGAACTTACTAACAGTACAACTAACGACAATACATCTAAAAGAACAAGACCCTTAAGATTTCACAAATGACTCAAGTTACTTCCACCCTTCTAAAACCACATTAAGGAAAAAGAACGGAATAGGATTTGAATTTCACCAAGTGCAATTTGATGTTTTTCCTAATGTATGTTGCTTCATCTATTTTGAGTCATCTTTAAGACCTGGTAATGTTTTGTACTGAGAGAACTGTCTGCCTTCATTTGTACATGCATATGTTGTGAAACTAAGGCAATATGCTATGCATTTTTTTACTAGTGTGGTTTGTGGTGAGTAACGTAGCATATACTCTCTTTAATTATTTTCTCATCTGAAGCACTATAATTAAGGTTTATTCTTGAACTATCAGAGTCACAGCCCTCTCTAGTATTTTGCATCCATTTGGCATTTTCGGTTGTGCATGAGTTTGAAATTAAATATTAAAGACTTCTAATACATTTCTGTGTGAGAGCTTGAAAATGTAGGGTTTGGCAACTTAATCCACTGAATTAGGCTTTGGTCGCTGTATATCAGTGCCCGGCTCAAGGCAGGATTACTAAAAAGAAAGTACTAAAACTTAATCAATTGACTTTCAACACTGAAAGTTGGTTTATCTTTTTCGGGGGGATTGGCCTTGACAGGTTATGGATTATGAAATCACATTTCTATATCTTTTCCTGTTTTTATTGTTTCTTTTTCAACTTGAATGGATTTCATTGTCTTAAGAATTAGTTGTTGCATATCAAAATTTGATGATTATATATGGTTCTGACAGGTTACTCCTTCAATCTTACATGGGTGAATAGAGGTGGTGGAAAGGAACCAGAACTTCTGTACCGTGTCTTGTCCTTGGGGACATTTGAGAGGGTTGCACCAGAATGGATGAAGGATGCCATAATGTTCAGCACAACCATGTGCCCTAAATTCTTTGAAAGGTTATCCCGAGTTGTCAAGCTGCACGCATAGCCACCCCCTTTCTGTTCCTCTTTTTCTTAACAGGTTGGTGACTGGATTTCTGTTTCTGACAGTGAGAATGTGAAATTATAACTTACTGCTTCTGGGCTATATACCAGGGAACTGATTACTTAGTCTCGTGTAGCACTTGTAAAGTGAGAATCTCATGTAGCACTTGTAAAGTGAAAATCTCCTTGTAAAGGGTTTGCGACCTTTGCTTTGAGGAAAAATATATGTTAAAATTATGATTTTGTCCCATGATCCTCTTGAATATATGAATAATTCTGCAGCAAGGTTTGAGTAAATCTAGTCTGTTTTGGAAACGGTATCCTTGTTGATACCTTGCAGTCTTTTTGGTCCGGAGTTCTATCATGAATTGGTAGTTGCTTGTTTGTCAGAAATCTAAACTTCCCTTGATCGTAGGTTGACTTATAAGATCTATGCTCAAGTGCCACAAATGATGTATGTATGCTGCCGCCCACCAAGGCTTAAGTTCTTGTGTCTTCAACGAGCTGTGAATAGCTTGTTAAAATGATGTGTGCGTCTATGTATTGTTTTTTTTTTTTTTTTTGGACAAAGGGATATTATCGGGGAGAAAGCAAACACAATACCAAAAATAGGACAAAGCGTAAGGGTTTTGGTCGGGCTACCCTCTGACAGGAAACATTACTCGTGAATCCATGATAGAGCTTCCCCCTCCTCCCATGAGTCAAATCCACAAAAACTCGATCGGGAGGTTCGTCAAACCAATATATATGTAAATCAAATCCCTCAAAGTGATATATATTGACACTATATTACCGATAATCAAATCAGATTGGGATGGATCAAAATGCCATGCGATTAATATTAATTCTCACTCCCTTCAACTTCCAGTTCTCAACAATGGATGCTAAGTGAGAAGGATCCAAACATTTTGCAGGGAAAACTACGTCAAATGTCTGCATTAACCTGTTTGGCCATTCTTACCCTGTTAATTTATCACTTTTTTTTAAAATGAAAAAAGGGTTAATTACAATTTTGGTTATTGGGGCTTGGCCCGATTTTAATTTTGGTCACTGCACCTTTAATTTTCCGATTTTGGTCATCACATTTTGCATCATAAAAAAATCAAGTCCAATTGGAAATTCCGCCAGTTAGGACACAGGTGGTGCGTCCGTACAGGGGTATTATTACCTTTTCACCTCAGCCCCTTTTTCAAAAATCAGCGTCGTGGGCGATTTCTTCTCGAAAAAAATTTAGGGTTCTGAAATTTGGGGAAAAGGGTGATCGATTTCGAGGTATATAGTTCGATATCATCTAATTGATGAAGATTTGATATGGATGTTGTGGTTATGCAAAGTTGTTGTATGATGTAGGGAGTGATCGGTGCATAATTACAAATCAATTTGTATCATTCTAACTTATGATTTGGTTATTTTTTTAAGTTAAACTTGTGCTTGTAATCTCTTTTATCTTTGTTTCAGTGTATTAAGCTTTGGAACTCATTTAATGCATTTTGGAGTCAAATTAGCTCAACAATTGTGTCCACAGATCAGCCAACTTCATGGATTAGACTGTACTTGCTTAGGAAGAATCAGATAATTAGCCATATATCATTGGAAAGATGCAGAAGTCTAGTTTCTGGAGCATTTTACGGTTCATGATTCCAAGTCTTCTAGAGGAAGTTATGCAAGTTTTGGCAGCTTAAGAACATCTCCAACTGATATGTCAAAAGTGTCACATAGACATTTAGTGACTAGAAATAACATCTCACATCACTCCAACCAAATTGTCAAAGATGATGCGGAATGAAGGCTGGAGGTTCAGCTATTACTTTTGACATCCCAAAAGCAAGATGTCAAATGAATATTTTATTATTTTTTAAAGACAGTTGGCTATTACTTTCATTTATTATTTTCCTTTTTTTTTCTTCTTTATCTTGAATGATTTGACTATTACAATAATTATTTATTTGACATATCGGGTGGAGTGTAAAACTGTTAACATGTCAAATTGCCACATTAGCCATCAAATTTAAATTTGATGTTTGGTATTTGACATCTCCCTTGGAGATGCTCTAAGGTCAAATTTGGTAGCATTTGCATTACTAGGCCAAAAATGACATTTGAAGGTCTTTCCAATTTTTTCTTGAGCTGGGCTGCATATGCTCGGAAAGATAAGACAAAGAGCTTCAAGATCCATATTTTTTCAGATTGGAGGAACAAGCCCAAAAGAAGACTACAATGCATTGTCATGCATGACGTATGCATGAGCTAATTGTTTGTGGTGGGATTTGTTAGTGGAGTTTTGTAGCAGTCAAAGGAAATAAAAGAAGATGAAGTGGGAGCTGTAACACTAAGCTCAAGACGAGGAATTGTTTTCAAATGCAATTGTGTGTTAGGAGAAGTGAGTGTGATTAGTGCACTCAATTGTATAATTAGATTTTTACGTCTTCTTGGCCTATAAATAGTGAGGTTCTCCAAGCTTGTAAACAAGCCCCAAGCGGGAGAGCTCTCATGCTGTTCCTTCTGTATTGGCTGAAAGATTCATTTTCCTAAATCGTTATTTATCAGTTTTGCTTGAGTACAAGCATTTGGTAGAAGCTCTCCATAATCACACTGATGTGGGGCTTGGTCCCATAGTTCTAGCACACCTGTATAAGAATCTCCATGACGCTACTTTGGACCATCCTCTGAATATCTCTGCTCCTGGCACGTTCTGGATTATCTAAATCTGGCTGCAGGTCTACTTCCCAGAATTGAGGTTTCCAGACATTGTTCTGCCTGAAGACCAGGTTATGGCTCTTCCCTTGATGTCAATAGAAGTGCCCAAGTGCTCCGTTGAAGAATATTTGATGTTCTTTAGGCACTGCATCAAGAGATCTGTTGCCCAGTGGCAAGTGGTGCTAAGAAGAAGCTATCCTTGGTTCCAGCCTACATACAGGCTTTTTGAGAAGGAGCCTAAGGATGAAGAGGCCAAAACTGACTTCAAGAAGAAGTTCCTGAGCGTGATGTTGATTCGGGACTTGCCTTTTGGTGGTGGCAAGCCTCCTAATTATCATTTGGGTGGAGATGTTTATCATCCCAACTTCTGTGCTAGGCGGTTTGGTTGTCCCCAGCTTATTGCACTGAAGTCTTACATAAGTTGAAATCGAGGTTCTTCTTGGAGAGATGCAAACGATTTGGACCTGCACAAGGATTGCAAATGTGCAGTGAACACGATTAACAGTAGTGTGGGTGCTCTCTACCCCTCTTGGGAGCTTAATTCTTGCAGTTCTGGCGAATTTGATGCTTAGTGGAAGGCTAGATTCGCTAGTCTGTCTGATGCAAGTACCGCCACGAAGATGCTTTTTGATGGCTGGGATGGTTGGACTGTCTATGCAGAACCAAATGCCAGGAAATTCATCGTGCAGATGCTTAAGGGTATAAATGCCCAAGTGATTGAAGGTAAATTTTTAATTCTGCCAGGAAATTCAAGGGTATAAATGCCAAGGAAATTTCTCCTCTCCCTTCCCTTATCTCCTTTCTCTTCTTCAAATTTCTCAAACACTTTCTTCTCCCTTCTCTAAAGTTCTCAAACACCTCTCATTTCTCTTCTTCTAAATTCTTCAAACACCTCTCTCTTCTCTTCCAAAATTCTCCACGTTCTCAAACACCTTTCCTTTTCTTCAACAAAGTCTCTAAGCTCTCAAACACTTCTCTCTTTTCTTCCTCAAATTCTTTTAGTTTCTTTAATGTTCTCAATTGTTGTACAAAACCCTTTTGCTTCTTAGTTGTAATTTATTTTTCTTTGTAATGTAAATTCTTTTCTTAAGTATTCAAGTTTGATTAGTTTCCAAGTTTCAATTACGGTTCTTGTTCTTATTCATTATGCCTTCTAAGTTAATATGCTAGTTTAAATAATTGATCACCATTAAGGCTTGCATGTTAGCTATCTTGGTTTGAATTAAGAGTAGACACCATGCTTTAATTCGAATTGAACTATGAATAGGAAGAGTATGTATGAAAATTCAACAACAAGGATTAGACGCATGCTTGGTTGTTTAAAACATTCTTCTATACTTAATGGATTTCTAATGCTTAGGTTAGACAACAAATGATCAAATTAGGGAATTAGGAATACAAGGTTAGGACCAAACACCATGGCTTAATCATACTTTAGCTAGAATCAATCCATGATTCTGAATTGAACTTAGGAACTTATTTGCTTGAGTTAGTTATTTTCTTTCTTCTTTGTTTTATGTTCTTTTGATTTCATTTCTATTTTGTGTAGGGAAACTGAATTGGATCATTCAATCACCAATCTCTATGGAATCGACCTTGCACTTACATATGCTAAACTACCAATGACTTGTGCACTTGCGAGTATCACAAGTTGAGGATGTAGCTGAATCCATTTCGGTGCAGCTGAATCGACGAAAACAGGGAAGTGCTGGATGCAAAGGTTTCGTATGGTGTGATGATGTTGACAACACAAAAGGGAGGAAAGATATCATCTTTAGTGACTTGCAACGGATGGAAAACAATGGTAGCAAGGACATGGTGTTTCAATCTATCCAGCTACAAGTCGGAGATGTTTTGAATCTACTTAAAGGAATAAAAGAGATGTTGTTGATCATTTGTATCTTGGTTGTTGTCAATGTGGTTTTCAATTTAGTTAAAAAATGAGGTACTTAGATGGTGCTTCAATTTGGATAAAGATGTGTTTTGGTTGTAATATTCTGCTAAGATGTTTTGGTTGTAACATTGTGATCAAAATTTGGGGAAAGACATGTCTCAAAGGTTGTAAATTTCTAGTCGTGAAATGAAAAATACTCTTATTTTGTTTGTTCTTTGACTCAAATGAAATGGAAACATACATATGGTGTAGTACACAAACCAATATACACATACTGTTGTACACAAACTTGGCAAGGGTTCACAAAATAAGCCAACATACGATGCCCTTAGAAGCAATATACACATGTTGCAGTACACATACTTTGCCATGATTCATAAAATAAGGTAAAATACAATATACACATGTTGTAGTACACAAACTTGGTCATGGTTCACAAAATAAGGCAAAACGCATATCTTGAATTATATCAGTCTACATCAAAAAATTCTCATCTCTTTAAAAATCAGGTCTTCTACTTCTTTGGAATAGGCATGCCTTGCTTTCTAATAGCTGCATTTCCTCGTGGTTTCTATGGAGTAGAAATTCCAATTTACCTCAGTCCAGTAGAAGCATATGCATTCTGACTTTGAGCATAAGCATGTGGAGGAATGGGTGACCTTATCGTAGCTGTAGCAGAAGTAGGTGTGATGAAATTTCCACCTCTAGGACCTGTGTGCATGGCGGTTTGGGCAGGTGGTGGTGGAGGAGTTTGCAATTATATAATAAGATGATAAGATAAATATTTAATGAGAAAAACATTAGTGAGCAAAATTTCATCAACATAAGTCATCAATATAGGCAAATGTCTTACTGCTCCAACATTGTAATATTTGCCTCCTTGTCTTCTTTGACTGCTGGGAATAGATTTTTTCCTCAACTGCAATAACACAACAACAACAAATTTTACATCTATACAGGTTGCAATAACACGGACAACAAAAAATTTCAGTAATTAATACAGAAAAATACTAAGCATGATTAACATTTGCAGCAGGTGGGGTTTTAGTTGCATATCTTTTGTCAAAATAAACTCCTTTGGGAGTGGGCCTTAGTTGATTTTTGCAACTCTCCTTGTTATGACCCTTCTCCCAGCATATTTGGCATGTGACTATACCAACTTTTCTTTTCAGCCTTACTTGCCCATGTTTTTTTATCTTTCTTTTCCATCTCTAGAACATTTATTACCCTCTTTTTCTTTGGCCTTCCAGGCTACTTTTTAACCATTGGAGGTAGTGATTGAACTTGAGTGGTCTTAGGTCACATGTGCATAGCTTTGACAGGTTCGTAAGCCCTCATATATGCCTCCTTGGTGTAGTATGGATCCACATATACCTTAGCATATTCCATATTTCAAAAAATTGCAGCAACAGTAAGGTGGCAAGGAAGGTTAGTGAGATCCTATCTATTGCAGCTGCACTTTCTTCTGCTAAAGTTGACAACATATTGATCATCTATTGACTCCCCTACTTGGAACAAGCCATTGTTGGAATTTTAAAAAGGTTTTAAAAATTTAACCGTTTTATTTATTTATTATTTGGCCGTTTTATTTTATTTATTGTAGGGGTTATAAATATTTAATTTTCAAGTTTTATTTCTACTTAATTTTCTAGTTTAATGTGGTGAAGGTTACATGTTATTGGATGCCTATAAAAGGTCACTCCTCCTTCACATTTGAACAACTGACAATACACCATCAGAATATCATATACCACATTCTAATTCTCTCCTTTTCTACTTTATATATATACTCTACTTTATATTATTATTTTGGGCAATGGTTATGTGACTTGGATACCTATATCCGTCTATAAATGTGCTCATAGCGGATCTTAAGTTTGTATACAAGAGGTTGTATCTTGGAGTCTTGTAGACTGCCAATACCTGCATATAGAGAGGTTACAAAGGCTTTAGGACAGTGTCTTTGACATGCTTCACCGTACCAAACTCACCTTCATACTTATTATTTATTTTTGCTTTTACTTACCTTCAATTTGTTTTCTTCAATTTCATTGTACCTTAAAATCTTTCCAATTTTTTTATATGTTATTTATAATATAAAGGTTTTTGGGACAAATTGGTTGCTCATGACTCCTGCACCTAATCATTTCCAACATGGTGAGGATGAGCTTATCCCTTGCTTGTTGTAATACCACGAAAAATTCAAGGTGGATTTTCATATTTGAGTGAAAAATAGTATTATGGTGGAGAATGATTATGGGTATTTTATCAAGTGATTTTGGATTGAGATTATTAAATTAAGTGTGTTTAATTTGAAGTTGGACAAACATGACCAAAATACCCTTATGTGTGGATAATTACCAAAATATCCTTGTAGGTCAAAAAAAAGAAAAAGAGAAGAAGAATATGAAACGTGGAGGGAATTAAACCATCCTCCTCTCATTCTTCCCCCATTGCCTCATTCCAAAGCTTCCATCATGAAGGGATGAGGATAAGTTACCTAGTCTAAGTGGTGAGTCACCTAGCCTAAGGGATTTTTCTTGATGAAGCTAAGAACTAGGGGAGGTGAGTTGCTGGTAGGAGGGAGAAGATAATGGGAAGAGAGAGAGAGAGAGAAAAGAAGAAAACTAAGAACAAGGAGAAAAATAATAGGAGGAAGAGAAGAAAAATTCTATAAGGTGAGTCAATTTCGAATTTGTGATTTTTAACTCGGTGTTTGTGTGTTTTTAGTTCCTTAAAGAGTATTTTGAGTAATTTGAGAGATGGGAAAATTGAATTGGAAGAGTTTGAACCTTTATTTTTAGGTTGGATGCATCGAGAAATTTTTCAAGTGTGGGTGTTGTTGATTTTGGTTTCGTCGAATTTGGTTGAATTTTGATGGGTCAAACACAGGTGCAAAGTTTGGAAAAAAATCTTTTTTTTGCAGAAAAAAATCTTTTTTTTGTAGAAAAACCAGCAACGAGTCCAACTTTGGAGCTACTTTTCTCCTTCGTTTTAGCTTCGTTTTGAGTGTTGTTTGTTGGTTAGAAACTAGAGAGAATAAACTTCAAATCCACTGCAAGTTTGCCCAGTTTCATTAACTTTAGGTTGGTCAAAATGTCTCACAAAGTTTGAGTTTTTAAACTGAAAAACAGGGGCCGTTGCAGGATTTTTGGGGAAGACGATGAGCAGTAACCGGAAACAAGCGCACTAACTGCTCCGACGCATGGTGGCTATTCCAGCAGCCTCCGACGCCATATTTTTAGTCCATTCGACTCGATTTCTCGATTTGAGTCCGATGGTATATGTTTTGAGTCAATCCGAGGTGGTGCAAAGTATGGATTGTTGTGGGGCCCACGAGTTTTGGTGTTGACAGGGCATAGGACAGAGTTATTTTGGACGAGGTTTGGCCGATTTGGACCCCGGGTTGGTCCTAGGGACATTTTCGTCATTTTCACTCAAAATCTTTGAAATGCATAAGGTTGAGGTTGGACTTAGGTGAAATAGAGTGAAGACTGCTCAATAATAATTTGAATTTGAATTTGTTTAGGAATTGGATCAGAAGGGTAGATTCGACAGCTCCAAGAATCTCCGAAGGGTAAATTTGGTACTTTAGCTAGCTGGACATGAGGTAGGGTTTCCTAATTTCCCAATGATAAGGCTATGTCACTTTTAATGTTGGTGCTTATATATAATATTATAAATATGAATATTATGGTTCCTTTACTCGGTGAATATTATTTGATGTTATGTGAATATTATTATTGATGTTTCTTCATGAATATTATTTTTTATGTTAGATGAATATTATTATTCATGAGATTAAGCCTGATATATATTATTGTTATTATTTGTAGTATTATTCTGCAAAGATAAATGAGGTTTGCACTGTATTACATATGCATCACAAAGACAGTAGTGTTTGGGGTGTGTGTGTGTGTCATTTGAGGTATATCTAAGGGGTGGGAGAAGGCCTTAGATATATCTTAGTAATAAAAATGTGGAATAAATTCAAGTGATGGGAGCAGGGCTTGAATATATTGAGATGATGGGAGCAAGGCCTCTAATGAAAAGTGAAAGTTGAGAAATTCGTAAACAAAAGATAAATGGGTTAAGGGACGGATGGGCGCTAGTTCATATTTTAGGGTATTCGGAGCCACAGTGGTACAACGCATGGTATGGGACATGCAGGCTTGTTGCCCTAAGATATGAATTAGTGGGATTAGAAGAGAGTGAGTTCATGGCATCACTGCATATGCAAATTTATTTATCTGGTATGGTTGCATGGCACTTTGATTAACTGTGATAGCTGACCTTGAGGGATTTGACAGTACTCTACTGGGCATTAGAATGCTCATACCCTAATAGATTGTGCAGTATTCAAAGTGAAGTTTGAGGAAGCGGGTTTCAACCAAGCTACTAGGCTTTTGTTGTTGATTTGTGTAATTAACATTTGTAAGTAGTCAATCGTTTGATAAAATTTTAGTGTGTATTTAACTACGAACTGCTGTGACTCTGATTCTGTGTTGTTAAGTAAATTTGTTTTATTTGTGGCTCTTTTTCTCATCGTATCATGGTTGTAGGATTTTATTCTTATGACTATGGTATGACTCACACCCTGATTCGAGAATATTCCTTATTTTCGAATTGGGTCGTGACACTTGCAGAATCCCAGAATTAAAACATTCACAGAGGTTATTCAATAACATATTACACTTAATCCTTGTAGTAAATTTATGCATAGCCCATTTGTTTATGTCCTTATTCCTCAACCAATCATATGCAGCTTCACCACTCTCTAATCCCTTCATCTTGTTCATCTCACACTCAAAATCAGCCACATTTGGTGTTCTAACAAATCTTTCAAAGCCCTTCCCCTATGAAATGTCTTGAAATTCCCATAAAAACGTCTGACACACCATTTATGTGCTGCTTCAGGCACAACTAAATCAAGCGCAACATCTAATCCCTACGATATTAAACTAAGAATATTAAATTAAGTATATTAAACTAAGCATATTAAACTCTAAAGATTAAATTAAGAATAAATAATAAAAACATTATTAAACTACCTTTTGTTGGTCTAAAATGAAAGTCCATTCATGTTCACTAACAGGACCCAAATCCTTAATAAGCAACTGAAGGAACCAACACCATGTGTTTTTTGGTCTCCAACTCAACCACAGTATAAGCAATTGGTACATATTGTCATTTGCATCAATACCTGCTGCCATAAGTAATTGCCCTACCATACACTAACATAGTTAGTGTAACATAGATTCACATGCTTTGGATAAGAAATTGCGCTATGATAATATAGTTATAATAAGAAAAACATAAGGAGATTCATACCTTGGAATGTGCCCTGCAAATGACACCCATCAACACCTATGATAGGTCTATTATAGCTAGAAAGTCCTTTTTCGCAGGCATCCAAACAAACATAAAGCCTTTGAAAATAAGGAGCTTCAATTTTCATCATCATAATGCTGCCCACATTAGTTTCCCTAACCTCTGCACAATACTCCCACAACTTAGAGTACTATGAAGCATAAGTACCCTCAATGATTTCAACAGCCTTCTGTCTAGCCCTACAACATATACTCAGATTGACCTCATACCTTATCTACCTCTTAATAAGAGCTTGGAATAACCTCAACCTCATATTGGGCTCATCTTTAATTCGATCAAGATATTTTTTAGCAAGAAAACGTGCAGTATCTTGAGGGTTGCTATTACTTCTGCTACACATGTGTCTCTGTCATGCTCTTAATTTGCAAAGTTCCATTTACCATGAACGAAGCCCATAGGTTCCACTTGCATTTCATACACTTTGCTTGCATCCTCTTCCTATCATTTTTAGTAACTTTCACCTCATACCCCTCATTGATAACATAATGTGAACTAGCTTATCTTAAACTCTTTCTTAGATGCAAATAACATGCTCACTTCAAATTGAGGATTCTCCATATTAGTCTTAGCATTAAACTCTGGATACCTTGGTCTTTATCCTTCATCATCAGAATTAGGTAGACTACCAAAGCCATCTGAGTTGTAATTCTCGTCAGGCAGAGTATCATTCATGTGACCTTGAGGTATAAATGGCTTTTCGTATTTCTTCTTCTTTTTTCAACATACACTAGAACCTTGGGAATTTGAACATTGTGCATAAACATATTATCATCCTCAAGAGCTGCATCATTTTCCTCATCATAAATTTCTTTGTCAAACTCATCACCATTGTTGTCATATACAGGAACACTATGAAGTGAAGCCTCACCACTAGCCTCAACAACATCATCTTCCTCATCATCATCAACATCAACAACTCAAAATAATCTGAATCATACATGGGTCCTTTCCCTTTAACAGCTTTACCCCCATCACTCACATGATTTTTACACTGTTTTTAACAAAATTCTCATATGCTTGACTTAAGCATTCATCTGTAATATCATTAGTGAATTGCTCATATTTTGTCTATTGTGATTGGTTGTAATTCTCCTTAATAATGTCAGGCACATCAACCTCATGATCTACATATACCATGATATGCAGATTGATACATATGACAAATAACATATCTAAAATTTCAGCATCTGAATTCAACCCTAATACCCCTTCATGCACTCCCTTACCAATAAAAGTGTAATAAAATCCTCTGCAATTTTGAATCTCACTTTGCTTCATAATATCCCTTAATTTTGTTGTAGAAAACCTATCTAGATCAATATTATCATAAACCTCTATTGTGCCTCCTCATAATCCTTCCCATTGTTCACAAATTTACCAGCATATTTTAACTCCATAATGAAGTGTTCATCATCTGAAAAAATTTACATATTTGGCATATAGTTAACAATAGTAGACATATTATATTTGGACAAAAAATAAAATAAAAACATCCATATTATAATCCTAAAGCACTACAAGACAACATTCTCTAAAAGCAACATCCTTTTTTCACCTTAAACTATTCATCCACCATGCTCAGTCCATTTAACACGTGATGAATACATATAAAGTACCACCACAACACACCAAAAACAACAATAAACCAACCACACAACAACAATAAAGTCATATATTAACTCAGAAATTCACCTGGATGAATTGGAGCTTTCTTTGGGTCCACACATTTGGAACCCACCATGTCTGCTTCTTCACAATAGTCCCTGACAGCAGTAGAGCCAAATCAAACCGAATTCAAACCCCAAATATCCCAAAAATTGTACGCTTCTTACTTGTGAATCTGAATCGAATCCTAAACCTCGAAATAGACCTGCCTTTTCACCACGTGCGTCTTAACTGACGGAATTCCCAATTGGACTTGATTGTTAATGATGCAAAATGTGATAACCAAAATCGAAGAATAAAAGTGCGATAACCAAAATTAAAATGCCAAACTCCAATGACCAAAATTGTAATTAACTCTAAAAAAAACACTAAATTATGTATCACATCAGTAGTAAATCGCTAGAAGAGTTGGAACTCACTTGTATTAGTGATAGTGATGTGATAGAAGAATTTGGTTCATTTAGCATAGGGAAATTTTTTGTTTTGCTTTTTTAAGTTGGTTCATTTAGCATTTACAACATCACAAAGATTGTTTAACCAAATTTGAAATTAATTTACAAAACTAAAAAGATATCCACATAACACATAGATTCAATTGTTCTCATCAAAGCTTTTGATGAAAAAATGAAGCTTCATCTAAATTAATGGATTTTCAATCTTGCTCATGTAATGTGAGTTAAAAATTAAATTGAATTTGTTTTTCAAAGAACATTAAATTAATTTAGGGAAAGTTCTTCGGTAAAATGGTATTAGTGTGGCTCCTATACAAGACTTTCTGCCATGTTAGGAATATTCCTAATTTTGTTGTCTATATTTGTCTAGTGTAATTGCAATCAGGCCAATTGATTAAGGCAATGAGTCTATATAATTGCAATCAGACCAGTTGATTAAGGCAGTTAGTCTTGCTAAAATATGAATATGGTTTGAATGTATTAGGTTTTGTTTTATTCTTCTCCATAAGGAGAGATATATATATATATATATATAGGAGTTTACATAAGGGTCTTACAAGGAATTAGATATAGTAAATAATTAGGAAAGTATCTCCTAATTGTACAATGATTTATCACTTATATAAAAAATAGGAAAGTAAATCCTTTAATTAATCAAGAAAGTAAATCTCCTTGATTAATTAGGAGACTCACGTCAACACTCCTTCTCAAGTTGGTGCATATATGTCACCAATGCCTAACTTGGTAAATGAGTCATGAAATACTCTTCCACAAACAACTTTGGTTAAGATATCTGCCAGTTGATCTTCTCATTCACAATAATTCACAAACTCCGTGAGCCATTCCTAGATACTCTGCACTAGACCGAGAAACCGCATTTTGCTTTTTACTCCGCTAAGTGACTAGGTTACCTCCTACAAATGTAAAGTAACATGAAGTATAGTGTCTATCTGTAATAGAACCAGCCCAATCAGCATCTGTGTATCCAACAACTTCAAGATCTCCATTTTTTGAGAACATTAATCCTTTCATAAGGGCTGACTTTAAGTAACTTAAGATCCGATCAACTGCATTCCTTTGGTGGTGGTGATAGAAGCAAGAGTCTAGGTAACTAGGTCAGCAGGATTGACCGCATGCTTCTGTGAGTCTACAATAAGATGGAGAATCATATGGGTTCCTGACATCTCAGCGGAAGTAAGATGTGATATGAGAAGGTGAGGAAGGTGATGTGAGAAATTTGATGTATGAATTGGATTTAAGAGGTATGTGTATAAGATTTGAGAGTATGTATTTAGGGATTTGGATAAAAGGATTTGAGGACTTTAGATTTGATGGATTTGGATTTGGGGGAAAATATGAGGAATTTGATGTAGGAATTGGATTTAAGAGGTATGTGTATAAGATTTGAGAGTATGTGTTTAGGGATTTGGATAAGAGGATTTGAGGGATTTGGATTTGGGGACAAATACAAGGAATTTGATTTAGGGTTTTGGATTTGAATATGAGAAATTTGAGATAAGGGTTCAGAGACAAAACAACTTCTCTTCACTCCCCCTCTCCCTCTAAAGAGAAGGGGTCGTCAGAGTAAAGAGATATGCAATATCTTCATGGGAATACATCAAGGTAATGGGGATACATCAATAAATATATCATTTCACTCCCCCCTCTCCCCCCCCCCCCCCCCTGAAGAGGAGGGGAGGAGAGAACTTGGCTCTGATACCATGCTAAAATATGAATATGGTTTGAATGTATTAGGTTTTGTTTTATTCTTCTCCATAAGGAGATATATATATAAGAGTTTACATGAGGGTCTTACAAGGAATTAGATATAATAAAGAATTAGGAAAGTATCTCCTAATTGTACAACGATTTATCACTTATATAAAAATAGGAAAGTAAATCCCTTAATTAATCAAGGAAGTAAATCTCCTTGATAATTAGGAGACTCACGTCAACAAGTCTGTCGCCTTACACTAAGTTTGAGTAGTCTTAGACTATCGCTTATATAAAGAATAAATAAAAAATTTGACCTTAAATTGGCATTTTATAATAAACAATAGTCTTTGGACCAAAGTATTTTGGACGCATATTAAGGTAGGAAAACAATGAACATTGATTTATCACTATATAAAAAATAGGAAAGTAAATCCCTTTATTAATCAAGGAAGTAAATCTCCTTGATTAATTAGGAGACTCACGTCAACAAGTCTGTCGCCTTACACTAAGTTTGAGTAGTCTTAGACTATCGCTTATATAAAAGAATAAATAAAAAAATTTGACCTTAAATTGGCATTTATATAATAATAACAATAGTCCTTTGGACCAAAGTATTTTGGGAGGCATATTAAGGGTAGGAAATTCCAATGAACATTGGAAAAAAAAAAAAAAAAAAAAAAAAAAAAAAAGATAAAGTTAAAAGTGACCTTTTTAGCAGAACAAAATAACTAGCCGTTGGAGATAAAGGAAAGGAAGGTTAGGATAAAGAAGGCGGCCACACCGTCATTGCAACGTTCGAAAATTTTGAATACCAACCGAACACCATTTATCCGACGTCGTTTAGGTTACGCTCACAACGTTTTAAACCACACTTTCGAGCCCTTCTCCCACATCTCATCTCTGTCTCTCTCTAAAGTTCTCAGAAAAAGGGAAAGAAGGAAAACCCTTCTCTCTCTCTCTTCTCTCAAAAGCTCACTGTGTTTTGAATCCTTGGGTTTCTCTCGTTTTGATTTGGGTTTTTGAATCTAAATCTCTGTGTTTCCAAAACAAAGAGAAAAAGAAGATAAAGGATATGGCTGCTGTGAACCAAGACAACACTCTAGTAGTGGCCACAACCACTGCTCCCTCAAACTCAAAGCAATCTCAGCCGCGAGCAAAGACCGTTGATTCTCAGTCTGTTCTCAAAAGGTACATTTTCATCTTACTTGACTTAATTTGTAATGGGCTTCTCTTCTTTGGGTTTTGCAGACTTCGGTTTCTGGGTTTTGAATTTTTTTTTCTTTCTTGGTTATTAGAATTTCTGGGTTTTGTTTTCTTACCCCAGATTTTCACCTTTTCGATTTAAAGAAAACCAGCTTCTTTTGTCTGGGGATTCTATTTCTCAGATAAGTTATTTGAATAGATTCCCTTTACTTTCATTTAGTTTCTTTGTTTCTTCTGATAATTAGAGGTTTTCAAGGTTTCTTGGTTATGAATCTTTCTGGGTTTTGTTTTCTTTTTTATTTGGGATTCTTTCTGAGATCAGCTATTTGTATACATATCCTGTAGATTCATTAAATTTCTTTTGTTTCTGTTGATAATTGGTGGTATACAATGTTTCTAACCTTGTTGTTTTCTTGTGTTTTTAATTGCTTGCTGAACAGGCTGCAATCTGAGTTGATGGCCTTAATGGTAAGACACCAAGACTCGTTCTTTTCTCTTTGTTTCTTGTTTAGATCCTGAAAATCCTGATTAAAAGAAACCAAATCATGTTGATTAAATGAAACCAAAGCATATTTGCTCAGAAATCCCATGTCTCAGTTGAGTCCCAATTCTTTCCAATAATTTTGTTAGGGTTATTTGGTTACTGGGTTTTGCCTAATAATTTGTTTTCTCTTCAATATTGAATTATAGATGAGTGGGGATTCTGGGATATCTGCCTTTCCTGAAGAAGACAACATATTCTGCTGGAAAGGGACAATCATTGGAAGCAAAGATACAGTGTTTGAAGGGACAGAATACAGACTATCCCTTACCTTCCCCAATGACTATCCATTCAAACCTCCAAAGGTCAAGTTTGAGACTCTCTGCTTTCATCCCAATGTGGATCTGGTTGGCAACATTTGCTTGGATATTCTTCAGGTACTTGTAGTTTCAAAATGTCATTTGAAAAGTCCAATAGACAAGCTACCAAACTTTTTACATATAATGTAAATTTTCCTTTGAATTAATTGCAGGATAAATGGTCATCTGCTTATGATGTGAGAACCATACTCTTATCCATCCAGAGTCTGCTTGGAGGTAATCACTTTCTCTGCTGAACCATGGAACTATAAGCATTTCTTCAAGGTCTTGAATACTTGCGGAATTTTGATTTTGTTTATTTCAATTGCAGAACCAAACATCAGCTCACCTTTGAACAACCAAGCAGCACAACTTTGGAGCAATCAAGATGGTAAATACTGGGTTTCCTTTTGCTTATTTGTTTTACTTAAGTCTGCTAAATTTTTGTTATAATGAGAAGTGTCTGAGTAATGCTTCGTCCGTCTCTTGCAGATTATAGGAAGATGGTGGAGAAGTTGTACAAATCTCCAAAAGCTTAATTGAGATGACAATATAATTTCTCAGATTAGGAGTTGAGCGATTGTAGAAGAAGAAGCCTCTCTAATTTGGATGAGAGGATGGATTGTGTTTTTCTTTCAGAATGTTCCATTAATTCCTTGATTTGTTCTTGTTGTGTTCTCTGTTTACAGATGAGATGTTTCATAGTCATTGTTAATTGAAGGATGTAGACAATTGTCGTCAAAATTCAATGTTAAAGATTCTCTTTCTCCCTAAACTAATACTTGACAAGCCGAAATTCTCAGTCTTGCAAATCCTGCACCAGAGAAGCAATGGAAAACGGAATCTTAAAGAGTTTGCAGTCTTAGTCTTAGGGCACAAATAAGAATGAAACTAATATTCAAATCACATCTCTCTACGGGTGTGGCTCCAGATGTGTGATTCAAATAATTTAAAGGGTTAATGACCTAAATGGTCCCCCAACTATCGCTCGATTATCATTTTGGTCCATAAACTAAAATTTTCAATTCAAACGTCCAAAATCGTCATTCCGTGACAGATTCCGTCACTTTCGATCACGCGATGGCCAAATGACTGAGTTTTGAAGGGTATATGCGACTTTTTGAGAAGCCCTATTGCTTAGAACCAAAATCCCTCCAAAATACGTCCACTTTTTGAGAAGCCTCTCATTATCCCGCGAAAACCATCGAGTGAAAAGGATTCTAATGCGAGTTGCTGAATTGGTCGATGCTGTAGTAGTGTGCGAGTCGCTGAATTGGTGAAGTTAGTGTGTAATTTCAGTGTTAGTTTTGGAGTTCGAATTTGGGAGTTTGGGTTAGGGTTTTGATTTGGGGATTTTGGGAAATTCACTAGTTGCTAATAATGGAGTACGAATTCCTCGGGTGGAAAGACTCCCAAATACGGTAAGGGCTTCTATAATGCATTTTATGTTGTTTTTGTTGGAAATGGATGAAATGGATGAGTTGTCCTTGTCTGGAACTGTGATTTCTGTATAAAGATTCCTTTTTATGTGTTTGTGTTCGGCTTTTTTGTTGTTTTATGTTTAAAGTAAGGGTAAATGAATCGTTTTCTTGTATGTGGATGTGGATTTGGCTTTTGGTACATTGACTGTAGAGTGTAAGCTTTATGTCTGTGGTCCCTTGGTTGTGGTTCTTGTATGTTGAATATGGTGTTTTTTTAAACGGTTGTGGTCCCTTGGTTGTCTGGTCCCTTGGTTTATGGCTGTGGTCCCTTAGCATTAACAACAAAACTATGCCTTTAGAATAACATATTGTTGTTTCAATTTTGCATCTAACAATGGAATGTGCACTCTAGAATTACATCATGGGGGCTGGTTTGAAAATGGGGTTTATAAGAAGGGTAAGGTTTGTTATTTGGACAATATTATAGAGGATTTTCTGTCCTTGTTAGATTTACTAAAATTGGGAGAGGTCTTGGGTATGAGGTTGACATTTCTCAAGTTAAGCAACGTTTGGAAATTAGGTGTAAAAATCCTGAGGGTGGACTGGAGCTTGTTACATCGGATGCTACAGTGGTTGAAATGGTTGGTCACATACCATCCAATAAGGTTATTGTGTTATACTATAGTGAGATTGAAGACCATGAGTATGATGCAGATGTAGAGAATTGTGATGGGGATTTGACTCAGAATTACCAAGTAAACGAGGTGGATTATATTGAAGTTGAAGATGAGGAGACTTTTGAGAATGTTGGGACAAAAGTGGCAAATGAAGATGCTGTCAAAGAGGTACCAAATGAAGATGCAGGGGCAGAGTTACCAAATGAAGATATAGGGGCACATTTCACTATTGATAATGAAGGGGCAGAATTGCCAAATGAAGATATAGGGTCACATGTGACAATTGATAATGAAGGGGCAGAATTGCCAAATGAAGATGAAGATGCAGATTTAGAAATTAAAGACAGTGATTATGAGTTCAGTGAAAATGAGGCAGAGGATAGGCCAACTGTTAGAGAGAATGTAGTAGATGAGGGGACTAGTCATGGTGCTCCAGGAGAGGTGTCATCAGATGGTGCTGACACGTCAGAATTTGACAATGGAAGTGAGACTGATTCTGAGGGTAATGGTAGAAAAAAGATAAAACTGCCAAAGTTTAAGCAGTATAGAAGAGATGTGGATTTGAAAAGGGACTTGTACCTGCCATTGAGAGACAAACAAAAGGGACTTGTACCTGCCATTGAGAGAGTACTTCCAACTGCAGAGCACAGGATGTGTGTGAGACACCTGTACAGTAACTTTAGGGCATCACATATTGGTCTTGCTCTGAAACATATATTATGGGCTGCAGCAAGAGCTACAACTGTGCCTTGGTGGGAGGCAGAAATGGAGAAGATGAAAAATGAGGATGAGGAAGCATGGAAGTGGTTGAAGAAGAGACCTGCAAGAAATTGGAGCAGATCTCACTTTGGATCACATTTTAAATGTGATCTTTTGTTGAATAATCCATGTGAAAGTTTCAATGCAACCATACTAGATGCAAGGGATAAGACAATTTTGAGTTGCTTGGAGAGGATAAAGGTGTATGTGATGCTTAGGATGGCTAGTAGAAGGTCTGCATGTCAAAATTGGAGATACTCTGTTGGGCCTAGGATCTTCAAGATAATTGAGAAAAACAAGCTAGGTTCATCACAATGCATTCCTAGATTGGCTGGTGAGAAATTGTATCAAGTGAGCCACATTTATGGTGGAGAATTTGTTGTAGACCTTAAAGCAAAGACATGCTCTTGTGGGAGGTGGAATTTATGTGGAATACCATGTCCCCATGCAATCTCAGCAATATTTCAAAGATGTGAAAACCCAATTGCTTATGTGGATGATTGTTATAAGGTGGAGACTTATATGAAGGCTTATGAACCAGTGATTCACCCAATCCCTTCAATGGACCAATGGAGTAAATGTGGCCTTCCTCCAATTAAACCTCCACTTTATAAGCAACAACGGGTAGGCCTAAAAGAGTTAGAACAAAGGAGCCTGGTGAGGTTGAAATACCAGCCCCCATCCCACCAAACCCTATGCCTCCAAATTATATTGCCCCACCAGTCAAGCTTAGAAGGGTTTTCATTGAAATAAGATGTCGTGGATGCAGTCAAAAAGGCCATAATATAGCAACATGTGACAGACAAAACAATGAAACCCAACAGGTATGACTGTTAGGCACCTTGTTTAGTTCTATGTTATGGCATACTTACATTAATAATTTTGTTATACATTTGCAGGTTCATGCATCTTCAACCCAAATGGAGCAAGGTTCTTCTTCTAACACAGTAAAAGGGAGAGGCATAAGTAGAGGAAGAGGAAATGTTGCTCAAGCTACTGCTGATCCTAATTCTCTACAAAGTGTAAGCTTTGGTTGTTCTTGTGGTTTTAAATTGCAAAAGTCATTAAGAAGCTGAAATCATTTATTTTTTTAGATGGCAAGAGGTAATAGAGAAGGAGGCAGAGGCATAAGTAGAGGAAGAGGCAATGTTGCTCAAGCCCCTGTTTACCCAAATTCACAAGAAAGTGTACGCTTTATTTTCTCATTTTTTTTCAATTTTTTATTGCTTATGTCATTGGAAAACAATAAAGATCAGTAACTTTTCCAGGTGACAAGAGGTAATGGACAAGGAGTCTTACCATCTTCACATATTGGCTTAGGAAGAGGTCTATCATCTTCAAAACTAAGTGCAATTAGAGGAAGAGGCTTACCATCTTCACGATCAAGTATAGGTTTTTGTCATTTGGTTCATTTCTTACTCATTTCACTAATTGCCAATTTTCAACTGTTATACACCTGACATTACTACATTGTTTAGGTGGCAAGAGGAAGGGGACAAGGAGGACCAGCTTTGGACAACATTTCCCATGATAATAACATGGCCTCAATATAGGGGAAATTATTGCTAAGGTTGTCCTATTTTGTGTATTTTGGGGATATGTAATTTTCTGGCCAGAGGGATTTTGTGACAAAAGGGACTGATTCTGACTTTTGACTGTGTAATTGGTTTGAGTTTGAAGGGCTAAAACTCTGTAATTGCTTGGCTATTTTAGGATAGGTACTTTTCTGGGCAGGAGGATTTTGTGTAGTTTGTGTAATTGGTTGTCTGTTTTGGCTTATGTACTTTGCTGGGTAGGTGCATTTTGTAATTGGAATTCTGTAATGCTGTAACTGGTCTTCAGTTTCCTAGGCTCAAACTCTATAATTGGAATTTGAATGTTTATATGGATGTTCATTTTGTAAATTGCCTGTGGTCAACAATGGAATGGCTTTTACTTTGTTGTACTCAATGGAATGGCATCTCCCATATATTCAAATAAACTAAATTCAAGAACATTTCAGAACACTAATGCACTTCAAGGGACACTAATGCACATTTCAAAACACTATGGCATCTCCCATGTATTCAAATAACCTCAATTCAAGAAAATTTCAGAACACTAATGCACATTCAAGGGACACTAATGCACATTTCAAAACACTAAAGCACATTTCAAAACACTAATGCACATTTCAGAACCATTACATTCAAAAGGAACAAACCCCATAACAATTACAACTTCTCACTCATCAGAAAATGTTATAAACAAACCCCAAGACAAAATCAAGGAAACCCACATTATCAATTGTCTTTGTCCAGACCCCATTCCAAAACCTTTTTTCCTGAACCATTTCTTTCAATTTCTGTTGCAGTTCTTTCTTTTTTGCTTCCACAGCTCTCAATTGTTCTTCCTTTGCTCTACCTTCCTCCTCCATTGCTCTAAGTCTTCTAAGCAAAACCAGGGACCACTTGTTTTCCTCTTGGACAAGTTTCATTATCCACCCACTCGAAATAATGTATACCTCTTCTGCTATTCTGACAAATCAAATCTTACCCAATTTCAGACCTCATCAACCAATTACAAATGGAAAAGAACAACTTTTGCAACCCAAATAATAACTTACCCAATTTTTATCACGAGCATCAAACCTTCTTCCTGGGTTCAAATCTATCCACGAAGTCCGACGAATTATCTTCGTCCCACAGGCGCAAGTACCGACTTGTCCCACTTGATGTCGTTGAAATCTCCGACATTGCAAACCTAGGGTTCTAATTTGGGGGTTTTTGGTGGAGCTTCTAACAGAAATAGGAGGGAATGCGATGCTATAGTGGACAAGTCGTTTTAGAAGAGGATACCCACCTCAAAATACAGTTTTGTCCCTCGATTTAAAGGAATAATACACAGACTTTGACGGAAGGACGATTTTGGTACAATATAAAAAGTTTAAGGACGTTTGAATTGAAAATTTTAGTTTATGAACCAAAATGATAATTGAGCGATAATTGGGGGGACCATTTAGGTCATTAACCCTAATTTAAATGAGAAATATTGAGCAGCCCACGACCTATATTGTGAAAAAGACTCCCTTCTCGATTTTATTTTTAAAATTAATGATCAATATTCTCTTACATTTTCATCATTTAACATAATAAAATAATTTTAAAAAAATTTACTTTTAATTTGGTGTTTTAGTGATTGAGTGGTTGTCTTTGATTGTATTTCATTGATGAAAATGCCTCTGAGAATATCTGTCTTTTCTCCCTTTCTTGTGCCTCTGAAAAAGCCTCTGGGTATGTATTATAGGGTTTTTTTTTCCCCATTGTGACGACATCCATTTGAAACTCAATTATAAAGTCTATCCATTGCATTGTAATTTGTAGCATAAGACTATGGGGCAACTTGTTGCATGAATTTTTCTACTTTCTCATTGTTGATGCTCAAAAATAGATGGTCAAGATTGAGTCCAATTTAGAGACCAAGTGTGATAGATGATGGGTGAATGTGAGGACCTTCAAATCATGTATGTGAAGATTTGGGCAAGCGATAAATATACAGAAGACGAGATATACGTGGTTTACTCTTAATGAATGGGCTTCGTTCACGTAGAAAGTATATTCTCATTCTTATAATAATGTGTATTTACATTTGTACAAGGGGTTTGGCCCAAATATAAAGGGAAGAAGGGAGAAGTCCATGACTATTGATCAAGCCCAACCTAGGGATCCTTTACTAAGTAGAGAGCGGTTTCATTTTATATGTGAGGGAGAGTCTTCACTTCTTGTAATATTTCAATGTGGGACTCTTTGCCTTTGCTTAGAGTTGTTTCTAATTGCTAGTCATATATGGTATAAACACTCATCATTTTTATTTATTTTTATGCGGCTACTTTCTCATCATTGTATGCATGTGTGTGTTGCTTTCTCGAAAAAGTTTCTTAACTGTTATGATCTTCATTTCAAAAGAGTCCACATAGAACTCAACCTATGACTCTGCTCTTGGTGTTTACTTGGCTGAATATTGTACTAGTTTCAACCACTGCTCCAGTCTATGATTTCATTTGCTTCCTTCCCTACTCGGAAACAAGAGTAAGTTTTCTGGTAACCCATTATTTGTTAAGAAAATTATATTCCAGAAAGGAAAATAAAATAAAATAAAGGTATAAACTTGGTAGAGAACTTTCTTTAGGCTCGTTTGGGAGGGGGGGGGGGGGGGGGGGGAAACTTTCTTTAGGCTGGCCACACACTTGCAAGATGCATCTTAAAACTAAGCTTGACCAATTCTTTACTTGATGTTATTATATGCAATCATAAACTGAGTAAAATTGGGCAATGGTTAGGAAACAAAGGCCAAGTGTAGAAAATGAGTCGTTGAGTATTTAAAAGTGGCCCATCAAGTTTTCCCAAAATAAGATTATTATCCTGATGAAGATTGGACAAAGTAAAAGGAAGCCTACAGAAGTCGAGATGAACAATTTCCTTGATTGAGCATGTCAATGAAGTCCAGTGCTTTGATATCAAGCACACACCCCCTACATGGCCATTTTTGTTGAGGCCATGTATTTAGCATGCTTCTGATGTTTCTCTGACCTCTACTAGCCAATTTATATGAGCACATATCGTATTATACCCATATGTATGTATTTTTTCAAAAATACTTCCATTTTTCGTACACGTTTGAAAGAATCAGTAAAATACACGTTTTTAAAAATCAAATGTATTATACACGTATGTATTCTTCATGTTTAATGCACGTGTTTTGTTTCAAATTTAATCATACATACAAAATTGACATATTATACACGTATTTTTCATATATTATTGAAGAAAAATAATATATATTATAAATTGTAAATAAATTATATTAAAATATTATGAGTGCAACTATTTCCACCCATATTAGGATTACAAAGGGTAAATTTGTCTTTAAAATTTTCAAAATAAGGTAGATGAGGAAATAGGAGAGGGGGTGGAAATAGGACAGTGACTAAACTTTTCATTTGTTCTTTTCACAAATTTTCCCGAATAAAACACGTGCTATTTTATTTGTACTTTTCCCTTCTATATACAAGGGGGAGGGGGCTTATCACAAACTCACTACCATGGGAGTTCAAACTTGAGACCACTAGTGTTGTCGAATTTTAGGTCAATTAGATACAATCTATTTGTACCTAGCACAGAAACTTTAAATCTTTCTCAAGAAGCGGCAGAGCAAGATTTATGGCCAAGTAGAGCAGAAAATAGAGCCAACATTATATGTTTGGGGTCCTTTTGACAGCGCTTAGCAGAAAAAACTTGAAAGTGCTTCTAGATCATAAAAAGTGCTTTTCTATGCTTCTCCACAAATGACTTCCAAGTGCTTCTCCGAAAAAACCTTTGGACTTTCAACAAATTTTTTTGATGTTCTAATAGAAGTGTTTCTTTAAAAAACGCTTATAAATGGAATTAGATGAAGCACTTGGATTTCCAATTAACGTTATTTGATGTTCTACTAATAAAGGGTTTCTGAAAAAGCACTTATAAATAGTTGTTCTTCCTACAGAAGCTTGGTGCATACAACCATTACGATGAACCAAAGAGGGTCAAAATAATCGAAAAAATCACATTTCTAAAACTGTGTAACCATTACGATTAACATGGATCTAAAATCTCAAATACCATATGAAACCAACAAGTAGCATGCATCTAAACTAATCGGTGTCACACAAACTTCTCTCAGTATGCTCTTATTTCGTAAACCCAGATTCTTTCTTTGATTCAGTTATCAGATTGATTGGGTCGAAAGCCTACATATTATGTTTGATGATGTCAGCTGCCTTAAGTTGAGATGGACAAATTCCTTTATCTCCAAGCTCCACTGTAGGTACAAATTCCTATGGCTTTGGTGATGTGAGCTGCCTCAAGTTGTATTTGGCCAACTCCTTGTACTTGTCAACAACACCGATCAAGCAAATAGTCTGTCAATCAAAACAAAATTAGGTTTTGACTTTATCAGAGGCAACAAGAAGGATCCTATATATAATTAACCACCAGCCTAAAGACAAGCAACTTTTTATGATAATGCTTCTTTCATGCATGTCTATATTTCAAGGTCAATGCACAATGTACTGTACCCATTACTTTGCAGGGGGGTATATCTGAACATCAGTACAATAGACTCTAGATGGGAACTAACTATTAACCAAATACACACAAAAGATAGAGATGATAGGATGAACAGTGACACCGAGTATATAAAAGTGAAAAGTAAAATGGAAAACACCGAGTATCGCACTTGGTGTGAAGATCATTAACAAGAGAAAATGAATTTCTTGGTGGCAGAAAGGACTTACAGGAAAGAAAAAATAAATCCAAAGACCCGTTGAGACCCATCAAGAGACACAATGAATTGGAAAATGGTGACGGAAGAGAAACATGCGCATATTTTCAGCTTTGAAAGGAAAAGAAACTTTCTCACCTTCACAATTTCAACAACAATGGTCTTATCGGATTGTTAAGGTCAACTTTGTGAGGCCCAGGCACGGCTTTTGCCACTGCATTTATGGTTTTCATCCTGTCAATACCAGTATTTGCACGGGCTTCATACAGGACTGCATACTGAATGGAAGTGTAGAAAAATCAGAAAGCATCCTAAGATATCTGATAGATTAAAGTTCTGTTTATGTGGGTCAAACAAACTCATAACCTTATAACAATAATGTAAGTAAAATAATAAAAAACAAAAAAACACAAAAAAAAAAGGAGAGAAAACATGTCAAAAATATAGAAAAGCTCATCATATTTTTCCACTTCATTAACAAATCGTTGCTGGCTACATTAAGAAGTAGATACAGCTTTTTCATCACAGACTAGTAAGTTGCAAGTCTTTGTGTCATATCACTTAAGGTAGTTTTTAAAACTAAATGAAAATTGATTTTTCATGAAAAGAGAGATGTGAATTTCTTTTTGGTTAATAAGAAGACGAGATGAGGATTGATGACTTATATTACCTTCTGAGGATTCTGAGTTTCCACTGGAAAGTGTTGTGCAAGAAGTGGTTTGATTGCTCTTGTAATATCCTCTTCAGAAGAATAGCACGCTACTTCAATAGGCAATACTCTTAAGATAAACCTATATTATGCAAGTGTAAACACCCAGTTTGAGATGTTCTCCATACGCGTTCTTTGTATAAATAACCTAACAAGAAATATACGAACCTGGACATGTGTCTCCTGGTTGCAGCAGCAGATGCCATCATATGCTGCACTATATCCTTTGGGCTAGGATCTCCATCTCTCTTCCGCATTTGGACAAAGACAACACCATTGCAACCAGAATCAAGGCTGATAAAGCGCCTCTGTAAAATAATCCAACATTGGGATGAGGAAAAAATCATGAAAGCAGACACCATTCCCTTTAAACCGGTGGCAAGGGGAGTTGAATCAACCATATAGCATACTCACCAAGATATCAGAAGAAATATGCTAATAAAATTAATGAAAACACAATGCAACCACATCTGTAACCAACTCAAAACCACCCAAGAGTTCAAATACACTGATCACATTGATAAATGACACAGAGCCTTGGCCAAGTATATTTACTAGCATTGATAAAACTATTCACCAAGTTGATTCAATAAAACTTGTTACTCTGACCATTAGACTGCTTAGGTGATATTCTGATGCCAGCTTTACCCTTCATTGTCATAAATACTTTGTCTTATGGACTTAACAATTAGAACAGGTCACTCTCACACAAGAAACAACCAAAAGTCCAACGCAAAAAAAATTAAGCTAAAGCCAATTTTGTGAAAAAGATGGGAAGAAACGTGACAGAAGCCCTGGAAAAAAAAAGAAAAAAAGAAAAAGAAAGCATCACCAACCTGGCAGAAAACAGAACAATAACCAATGCCAAACTAGAATAGAGAAGTCAAGAAAGAGCAACTAAATCCATGTTTAAAAGAAAAAGTCATGAAATGTTGAAGAAACCAAAGTTGTCCCATAAGCAGTCATCCAACCTTGCCTCAACAAAGTTAAGCGGCCCCTTTCCATCCATACCACTCAAAAATTCACAATCATAATGCATCTCCAGAAATGCTTTGCCTTCTCCCACCACCAAAAGCACAAAAAACTCTCTCTACAAGTGAAGAGATACAGGAGGAGGGTCCCAACTAAAACTAGCCAGGAAAAGATTATGCCACAAATGGGGGAAATGAAGGAAGCAATGGTCATACTAACTAAAGATAATGAACAATAAAAATTCAGTATGCCAAAGTTATTACTGAAAAATCAGGGTCGTGGGATGAAAATTTGGCAGGTTGGATGGTAAGATATTCTAGGGACAGAACAGTACTCCTTAGATATTAAATTCAATAAATCAAGTACACACATGCTCTTATAAAGCCCAAACCTAAACTTAGAGAAATTTCCAGTACCCATTCAAAAACCTGGGAAAATGAAGGAAGAGATGGTAATACTAACTAAAGATTGAGACAGAACAGAACTCCTTAGACATTAATTTCAATTAATTAAGTCTAAATGGTGTTCAAATGCATGCCCTTAAAAGGACCCAAACCTTAATCTAGAGAAATTTCCAGTACCCATTCATAAACCTGGGTGGGTTAGCAAGTTCTGGTAGGAAATTCCATCCCTTCTCTGGTATTGCTTTTAAAGAGAAAATTAAAAGTATTTGGTACTGAATCAATAGAGAAAAAGGAAAGTATAAAAATTATTCAAACAAGTACCACTCAAACTGATACTTTACACTTGGGTATTCAAATTTGTAACAAAACCAATCACAAACACAATCCTAATGCAAATAGTGAAACAAATTGAAATATTATAGAGTTCATTAATCCTGGTCAATTTTCATCATGATAATCAATTCATTTGAAAATTAAGCATTTGCAAAGCAGATATTGACATAATCAACTGTGGTTCATTTAACAAATTGTCAAAATTTAATTTTTTAAAACAAATTTATAACTTTAACCCATATTGAAAGTTAGCATTAAGATCTCAAAGCCCTAAAAATAAGGCAAGTTTCCTGACCTTGGTAATGGATAAAATAATGATGTCAATGTCATGGCCACAGAAAGTAACACTAAAGTGTATCCAGTCCAAAGGTCTGTTCAAATATTTCTTTTTGTGATTATGATTGCACATGTTACATGCACGAAAGAATAGAAAGCCATCTTTCTTCCCTTGACACAGTTTGGAATACCATGGTACCCACAATGGTTTTCATTGTCCTGTTTTTTCTTTTCAGATCAATGTAAATAACATTCAAAATTATTCTAAGCAAATGTTATCTAATTATAACTTGGAGGACCATCATGCTTTGCATATTCTAAAGACATATTGAGTGACACAAAAATGCAAAGAAGCAAGTGAAATTGATACCTCTTGTGAAGATAAACTTTGACAGAGAAATGTTTGTGTGCATACAAGACAGTGGAAAACGACAAAGGTATTGGCCACACAAAAAACAAATATCTAAACACGACAACAGGGTAGTGCATGACATATGCACTTGCAGAAAGCAAATAGATGTGTTAAACATAAAACAGTAATTGCAAATTAAAGATACACATTGAATTGTTGAAGAAAAAAAACCTATCATATGCCAGTGTAATGCAAAACAAAATGACAAGTAGGTAAACAGAATAAGTCATAATCACTCCAACCACGAGCTAAATAACCTTAACCAGTAGAGGGGACACGATGCAATCAAAACTCTAAAAAAGCAGAATGCTTGCTAGCTAAATTTCTAATTCAGACAGAATGAGGTTTGGCATCCACACAAACTTTTCTTTGTTTTGGTCAATTTATCCACACAATCTTGATTCAAAGGAAAAGGAACATAACACAAACACACACAAGCATGCACAATCTAATCATATATTTAGAAGATTATAGAAGGTCACCTTGTTCTTATCTCCCAGTTCTTGAAGCTCAGCTTCAATAAGCTTATCAATGGACTTCTCTTCCACTTCATATGGGATCGTACATTTTGATGAATTTGTTCCTAGACATTGTTTCTTTGCTGGTGGCTCCTCAGCTTCATTTGCTGAAATTTCCTTACTAACATTGTCCTGTTTAGTGTCTTTAATCTTTTCCTCAGTTTTATTTCCATCGCATCCATCATCTTTCTTATGGTGATCTGATTTCTCAGTTGCTGCATTATCTTGACTAGCATCATCTTTCTTCTGGTGATCTGATTTCTCAGTTGTCGCATTATCATGACTACCATCATCCTTCTTCTGGTGATCTGATTTCTCAGTTGTTGGATTATCATGACTAGCATCATCTCCACGAGTATCAGATTTATTCTCTTCATCCACCCCATTTTCTTGTTCTTCTTCTGCCTTGTCCTCTCCCGCCTGTTTGTTTTCATGATCATCATCATCATCACTACTAGAAGAATCAGAATATGAGAATTTAATCTTCTTATTTGAAGGTTTGTGTTCCTCAGAAAGCTTTAATCCTGAACCTTTCCCATGGACTAGCTCTTCATAAAACTGCAAGACAAACCAAACAACCCAACATATAAGTTTCTCATGTAAAACAGCCAAGAAATAAATAAACAGTCCAGAACGCCATCTCTTAATTTTAAGAGCATTCAGCGCTTTGAATATTTGTCAACCAATAAATAACAAAAACTGAATTATCCTGTTAAATCCAAACAAAGAAAAAACTAAAATAGGCTTTCTCTGTACCCGTAAAGGTATTCTTTAACAGAAGATGTAGATATGTATATAATTCAGTTTTTGTTATTTATATATATGGAAAAGTTTTCTCAATGCATATATAAATTGAACTCCTATTTATTTTTTATCTGAACCAAAAAGAAGAACATCAGTTATCAGACAAAGAAGATTTCTGAAGCTTCACCATGCAAATAAGAGATTTCCTATGGTCCACATAACTAAGTAATTATTCAACGGTACCACGTGTAATAACAAAAAAAAAGTAACAGAGGAACCAGCAGATTCTTTTACAGAACAACGCTTAAATATTGACCCTCTTGGTCTAGTCAGTTCCAATATTCAGCTTGAACTTTACTCCATAGGTGCATGTGGAAGGACTCTAGGAACTACGGCAAATCTTATGGCTATGTAAGACCAGAATTCCAGAACGAAAAAGGCAAATGGAAAAGAAATGAAAGTAGCAACTATAAACAAAAACCCAGATAAAAGTATCAAGAAAGTAGAACATAGGAAAAATACCTATGGGACATTAGCAACTATAGTATCAATAAGCAACAATAAGCAACAATACGCAAAACCCAGATAGAATATTGGCAACCAGAAATGAAAAAGATCATATATTTGAAGAAAAAAGAAATGAGGAAAAAAAGAGACAAAAAAAGAGAAGAAAGCAACATACAGAGTCAATAACGTTAATGGCCTCATTAGAGGCTTGGCGTTCCCTGCCACCATCACAAGTAATAAAGAAGCCTTGCACTCCAGGGTGTAATGGGTACGACCCTTTCTTCTTCACCGCTTTCTGAACATCAAAATACAACAAACAGTCTATAAGAAGAAAGAAAAGTGAGTTGAGAGAAATAAGAACTCAACTTTTCAAAGTATCTAAATTTCTCAGAGAGAGAGAGAGAGAGAGAGAACTAACGTTGTGAGGGAGATACCGTTGCTTCCCCTTCTTGGACTTATTGGCTGCGGAAGTGGACTTGGATTTGCTATCAGTCGCCATTTTTGAGTTTCAGAGCAAAGAGGAGTTACAGCACTTTTCTACGAGCGCGGCGATGGGATACTGGCCTTAAAACCACGCGTGTTTTGTTTTCATTTTTTTAATCGGTAAAATAAAGGTAATTAAGATCAATGTCACGGCCCGAGGATCTTGCCTGCTGGGCTTTGAGAATATGTGTTAATGTTAGCTTGTTGTCTTTGGGCCAACCTGAGCTCGTTGTCTTTGGGCCTCCGAGATCGTTGACTCGTCCTTGGGTTCAATAAGGCCTTCTCCAACTCATTTGGCCCTAAACACAAATTTTCCCCTGCCAAAAAGTAACTATTTGGATTTTGCTCAGACTTAAACCATTTTTTCCCCAACCCTTCAGACTCAAATTTTAAATCCGCAACTTTATTAAATTATTTAAGAATAGTTTAAGTCTAATTTTCCTTTTCATAGATAACTTTTCTTCATTTAATCTTTTAGGTGGGTATTTATAGAGTTTTGAGTGAGTTCTGGGGTTGGATATGATTTAAATTAATTAAAAATATTATTAAACCGTTGGATTTAAATTTCAACCGTTGAATTTTTTTTACCATTAAAATAACTTGGATTTAATATGGATCGTTGATTTGGGTTCTTGTTGGAATAAACAATTTCAAAAAAAGTGATGCGCCACCAGAGTGCAACAGCTTTTGTACAACATCAGGGTGACATTTGGCTCCCCATTGATTCCTCCTTGCACATGGGTTGCGTCAGCCTTGAGTATGCTCCACCCAAAAGTTCTCTAGTCCAGGTAATAGCAGAACTAGTATTTGGCTCCAAGTTTGAGTTTTCTCAAATTTGGCCCTTACTTTTCTTGGGTTGGGAGAGGAATTGGGCTAAAATTTGGGATTTTTTGGTTTGGCCTAATGGGTTGGAGATGTGATAGGACCCGCCCCAAATTTTTCAAAATCCGGGACAAATCCTGTGAAAATCCCGGCATCACACCAATGCCGAGCTCACTCACTAAAACTGTAGTCTCCTTTTTCCAAAAGGAATAAGGGCACGAGACTTTCTACCGAAATTTCGGCAGAGTCTCCCCTGTAAATTGAACATTCCCCAAATTCAAACTGCACAAAATTCACATTTTAATATCCCAACAGGCAGCACGCATAATATAACAACATGCAATTCACATAGACGGCCTCCGGCCTTCAAATAATGAATGCCCACCCTAATCAATAAAAATAACTTTCCAAATATCCAACATACAAGGTTTTAACCTCCTAACAAAAACACATCTCGTTTTCACCCCAAATTTCATGACCAACGACAAGGCCCGAACCAATCTCAATAAAACAGCATAAATAGAGTTTAGTCTGCAGCTGCACCTAAGCACTACCCTAGGCTGCCTACGTACCCTTACTAAAGGATCAAGCCACACGTAGTTCTTTCAACAAAAATCTTGGTTCCAGTAACATACAAACCATTACAGCCATACAAATTCATACATACTAGAATTTATCTCATTCCCTTTTTAATTTAAATCACAACTCATCAAACACAATCTTTTTCAAACATCTTTCTAATAATCACATAATGTCCTAATTCGCTGGAAAATCCAACGCCACATATGGGGTCTGTCAACACGCCGGAAAATCCTATGCCACGTGCGACCTCAACATAATATCACATAACCTCCCCATACGTCGGAAAATCCAACACCACGTATGGGGCCGTCAACATGCCGGAAAATCCTACATCACGTGCGACCTCAACATAATATCACATAATCTCCCCATACGTCGGAAAATCCAATGCCACATATGGGGCCTGTCCTCACGTTAGAAAATCCTAAGCCACGTGGGACCTCACAATCACATCACATAATCTCCCCATACGTCGGAAAATCCAACACCACGTATGGGGCATGTCTCAACGCTGAAAAATCCTACGCCATGTGAGACCTCACAATCACAGGGTGGTACTTACAGTGTAATCAAACATCTTTATATCTTTATAATATATATATATATAAATTTCCAAAATAGCATAAACCGCAACCACTATATAGCCTCCAATAATGCCCCAATTAAAACAATAATTTAGTATCCTAATCCCACATAATCAACTAACGATCAATACCTGTCTCTACAGTCATTCTAACCCTCCTAGGTAGGTAGAACTATCTCGGAACTCTCACGGTCACCCCAGGGTCAAACTATCCAACCTTAGTCAAACGGGCCCGCGGGCCCACGACTTCCAAATTCTAATCCAAAAGTTCATATAGGCTCTACAAAGCTTAGGACACACGTCCTGCAAGTTTGGTCCAGATCGGACAGTTGGATCGCTCACAATGGCACAATCGGACGGTTACTGTAATCCTAACCCTAGGGTTGGCATTTCCAGAGTATCCGGGACTCTGTTTTACGATCCGTCAAATCCTATACAATCCTAAGGATGTCCAGATTGACATATATTAAATTCACAATAATCCAACGGTTCAAACATATCGAACCCGAATAACGCACAATATGCGATATTCAATCAACGATCAAACGATATATGAATTCATATCCGAGCATACCGTCATGCTCGAGACGACATGAGGATGATTTTAGGACTCAAGGACAGGCCAAAAAATGGCCCACATGCTGCCACACGAGCCGGCAGTGCGTGGGTGGCTTGATCAAATTCCGGCAACCAGAAATCCTCAAAACTGGAACCCAGCTTCCTACCCTAGGTAAAACACCCTATTGGAACCACTTTTGTTCTTGGACCTATCCCAAAAACTGAAATCCTACCCAACCATCAGCTAGATTATGAAGAAATGATGAATTTCCATACCTTGATCGCCAAAAATGGTGGCCGGAGGAGAGAGATCGGAGCCGGCGAAGTTTCGAGCGAAAACCGGCCTAAAACTCACATTTTATGGCTGCTGGAGCGGCAACCGATGTCGAGGAAGGGCCGGGTCGTGCCGTCGGGGCTGAGTTGGTCCTTTTGGCACCGATCCCATCCGCAGTCGTGGCCGGTGGCCGGAGTTTCGAAGAGAGAAAGGGAACTACAGTGCGAGGAGAGAGAGAGAGAGAGAGAGAGAGAGAGAGAGAGAGAGAAATCAGATTTTATCAAACCCTTTTTGCCAAAATTACGATTATGCCACTGAAGGTATTTTGATCATGTCTCTCTTGTTACAACTCCGATTCAAGCCCACCAAGTGTCTATGAACTCATCTCGCCGTGCCCTACGCAACGGTATATTCGAAATTCCCAAATTTTTTCCCAGTCAAAAAGTCAACTTTAAACCTAATAAAATATTCTAGGGGCAAAATGGTCTTTTATCATGTTTAATTAATAATTTAAACATTTATTTAGGACCGGGTCGTTATAGATGACCTAAGGAAGTCTTTCAATCGTCTACCAACTTTTTTCTCGAAAACAAACACATTATTTTTCCTCAAATTGAAAATTTGGAATCTTTCTAGTTAACTACCATGTTGACCGAACTTGCTAGTAAAACACGGTGATCAAATTGGTGAAAATAAATTCACAATGACCAAAATTGAGGCAAAACACAATAAGAATGTGTTTTACCCTTATATGTTTGATAGATCCTCACAGATTGCTGGTAGAAAGTCATTAATATATTTCTTGCTTTGTATATTACCCTCTATAAACATTATCTTAGATATCAACCGTAGATAAAAACATCACTGTTACATAAATAGTAAATTATAATAAGGCTTAATTGCTACAGTGCCCTCTAAAAGAATGGTCAAATCTCACATTGCACCCTGAAAGTCAAAGTGACCCATTTTGCCCATTTGACCGAAGTTTTGCGTCTTACTTTACCCCTATCGTCAAGTGTGTTAAAAAATATATTAAAAACACTAACGTGACACGAATGGGACTCATTGTTTTGCTTAAATATATGCTACGTAAGTTCCTTGTCAATAAAATATTTTCTTTGGAAAACAAGAACTTAATTTAACTTCTTCTTTTTTTTAAAGCTCTCTTTAAAATAAATAAAAAATTATTAAATGTGTATTGTAATTTAACTGTTTTGTGGTACCATTCTATGTCAACAATAGTTTGATGTATTTCTTATATGTGCTTACTTGACATGGACTAACATAAACTTTTATTACTTTTGTTGGTGGAAGAGTTGTATTTACAAAAGATGTGTGTTTGCATAATGGTTGTGGCGATGATTGATATTTTGTCAACGTGTTCTAACAAAGTTCTTTATTAACCTTTCTACAACACATGCGTACAAGTATCTCCCTAAACAAATACTTTTACTCAAGAGACTATTTCAATACCCCCGCCGCCATGAAGGTTTAGCAAGAGTAATAGTGGCGTGGCACAATTAACCATACCAATGGGGAAAAGATTCTCAATGACTCCATAAGGATCAACCATAGGAAGAGAAAATAAATAACTATTCAAAAGAAGACCGATGGTCATAGAATTAAGAGATTGAAATTTTGCTATAAAGGCTAAATGAAAACTTTAGAAAGACATCTGAAGCACATGTCAAATTCATGTGAGTCACGCATATAGAAACCCAAATTTAAGAGCTTTGTATGATCCAACGAGACTAGGCCGTGACTGAAGCTCTACAATGCTTATTAGGTAAGATAACCATTTGAATGGTTATCGAGCTTGCCTGCTCACTTATCCTTATTTTAAATTCCAAAATTAAATATGGAGTTGTCGAAGAGCAGTTCCAAGCAATGTTCTTAAACTGCCACGTCCTAAACCCAAGGTATAGTAAAAATTCTGAACCCAATCCGTAATAAATAAAGGGTAAAATAAAAAGGGTCGAAATAGGGTTTTAGAATAAACTTCTCTTATAAAATAGTTGCAAGATCTTACAATGTACCCGAAATAAATAAAGTTCTATCACTCTCATCTAAATCAACCTTAGCTTGCCAACTATCCATCTTTTGGGTTTAAGACTTCAAGGTTAAAAGGGTGAGCGAAACAACAGCTCAATAAGGACATAAACCTTACCACAGTAAATTGATATAACTAAATTAAGTGAAATGCAATCATATAGTCACATAAAAAAAAATGATAGTAATGTATGAATGAGCTTCAGTTCTAGGCAACCCATAATCTATATAGTAGAGCAAGCAAATCTGGATGTCCCATGCCATGCATTTTACCACTGTGATTAAGAATGCCCCATCATATAAACTAACACTTATCTCAATCATCCCATAATTCCCATTTTGCTAGTCATCTTGTCTAAACCATTGATCTCCAAGCCCAAATCACCTAATCGAAAATTATACTGTCGATATCCTATTCTACTGTGCATATTGGCTCTCTTGAACTGGGTCACTACTACCATGGTCAAACTCAACTACACAAAAGATCATTTCTGTTACGCTATTTTCCATAATTACTTTCTCAACCACATTGATAACATTTGAACATGTGAACATTAAGAAAAAAATACAATGATCATTAACAACATGTAAACACCTAATATCAAGAACATTAATCAAATTATAATATCAAACGTAATATAGTACTCATAGAATTTAATTTAATCAATATTGGTAAAGGCTCCCCAAGAACCTCCTACCTCGATACCAAAGCAAGTAATTTAAGATGACTCTCTGCTCCCCATCGCGCGCGCGCACACACACACACACACACACACACACACACACTCTCTCTCTCTCTCTCTCTCTCTCTCTCTCTCTCTTTAAAATGAAGCGAAGTGGCCTCTATTTATGGTAAAACATAGGTGGCAAGACTTAACTCTTATTGGATAGTTTGGTCGCTAAGTATAATATTATAAGAAATGAATTTATTCTAAATATAAAGATTAAGTGTTGCATGCATGTGGAGGTGTCAATAGTATAGGCTAGAGACCAAAATTGAGCATGCACCTCTTAATGCAAAAGTGCTTACAAGCTGCTCAACCTCTTTTGTAATGACTATTATAATGTACACAAAGCTTCCACATGCCAAGTCTAAACTATAGGTTGCCAACAAAGAGTGTTTACCAATCTCTTCTAGCATTCAAACGATAAGAATAAAGTTGCAAGCAATTTAAGCTTGCTAATCTATATCTTCCATCACAACAAGAACCTCCATTCGGGCTACACAAATTTTTGAACAGTTTAGGTGTTAAATTGAATAGGAAAAAAGTCGAGAGGGTTATGTGTTAGAACGTAATTACATAAACAACTAAAAAGACTAACCCGTTTAGCCATATGAGCAACACAAAAGTCTTTGCCCTTCTACAAGCCCTTGACCATACTATTTCTATATGGGTTATGAGTATTTTATGTGTGTAACTGTAAGTGATTCTTCCCATCAACAAATTTAACTAGGACTCTACTTCATCACCAAGCAAACCTAATATCATATCAATTATAATATGGAACTAGGAATCCTTAGCTCAGTAGGATACTTAATCACATACCTTATGAGCAGCACGATGTGTTGGACTTAAACTCAATGTATGTGAACACAACTTCAAACTAATTACAATGTGTGTGATGTCTTAATACTGATTACATTCTTCCACTAGGGCATACACATCATAACTAGATGTAACCATATGAAACTTATGCGAACATTCTTTAATGGCCAAGAGATTAAACCAACAACAACCCTAAGAATAAGCTTATGTCGAATAAGAATATATATGTAGAATTAAAGACACACATGCTCAATTCCAATCAAACATGGTATCCAGAATTACATACACAAAATCCTTTTTCTCATGAAACTAACAAGACATGAACAAATCAATGTATCATGTGCACCATATATGTGAACTGTAAGCCCATCAATATATTAGGTCCAGTTTATGATTCTAAACTAAAGCCTTTAACAGTTACATCACTTGTCTCAATAATCAAACAACACATATTACTATAAACCAAAATAGACAAGAAGCTTTACTGTAAAAACTGCATCAAATCAATGGAAAACTAAACCAACTAAGCCAGTAATGAACTTTAAGCAGTTAAACAAACTATAAATCACTACTCAATGCATATCTATATATAAAAAAAAATTCTAAAACTAAATGCTCCCAAAAATCAAGTGCTGTCAAATAAATTACATACCTTTATGTGAATATCATTCAATGATAAATGGATAAAACTTTATTCATAAACTACAATGCTAGCAATTGCAATATTATTTATTACACCCTTTCTTTTTTCATTTCTTTTTTATACGGAAAACGGAAAATTACAAGCAAAAACCACGAGGACACGCAGGCCCCAACAAGTCAAAAACCCTGCCTCTCATAACTTGGAGGGATTTAGCCCATGACTCGAGCTAGCAACAGCATCAGCCGTGAAATTAGCCTCACGGAAAACATGACTAAAAGAGCATGAATCACAAAAGGAGCTGATAAGCACTATATCTTTAATCAAGAGGTTGATACTTCACTGGGCCAAGGCTTTCTGATTAACGCAGTCAATAATAAGTTTAGAATCTCCTTCAACAAGAACTTTGTGCCATCCTCTATGAGCCACATAAGCGAGGCTATCTCGCAAGGCAATACATTATGCCATATAAATGGTATTGTCACCTATGTTTTTAGCACCAACCAGTAAAATATGATCATCAGAATCTCGAATAACAAATCCAGTAGCCGCTGAGCCATTATGGACAGAACCATCAAAATTCAATTTGACCCATCCACTTTTTTTTTGGGGGGGGGGGGGGGGGGGGGGGTGGTGGTGTGAGGGGAGGGGGGCGCGGGTTTCCATTTAATATGAAGAGGTGTTTTAGGCCCCTCCGCATTCTTGCAATTTTGGTGCCAATAGTCGAAACCAACCTGCCCAGCCACAGTAAGCACACGAACAGGATGTGGGTTGATGTCTTTGAAAATCAGATAATTCCTCATTTCCCAGATCTGCCACATAACAACAGAGCTTTGGATAGAATGTCAAGGCCTCTAGAGGTAGAAGTAGAAGGTAGCATACCCAACCAGGTGATAAAGTCAAAATTTGGAGAAGAGATTGCAGGGTCCAGGCTAGTACAACTTCAAACACTTTGAGGAAAGGGACAAGTTGAGAATAGGTGAGTAATGGTTTCCCTGTGAGTATTGCATAGGGGACACTTAGGATTAGTCTAGGGAAAGAAGCGATGTAAGTAGTTTCGGACTTGAAGTCTTTTCCTGATAAGTAACCAAGAGAAAATTTTGACTTTTGGGGGAACAATGAGGGCCCACATTTTCTTTAAAAAGCTGCTTGAGTTGATAAGAAGCATCCTGCACTTGCACATTATAAGCACTTTTTATAGAAAAAATTCCATTAGGGTTAGGACCCCAAATTAATTGATCTTCTAGAGGGGTTAAAGGAAGAGGGATAGAGATAATTTTGTCTATGATATCCTCATCAACAACTTCGTGGAGCTTACTTGTATTCCACTGTTGATCAGTTAAAAAACAGCAACAACTAAATTAAGATTAAGAGAGTTTGTTGGGTCATAGGAATCAGATCAATGAGGGGGAAACGAAAATCCAATGGGCAATCCAAAAAGGAATGGACTTACCATTTCCCACTATCCACTTGATTCGCATGTTAAGAACATTTCTTGCATCTAAAATTGCTTGCCACGTTGAGGAATGAGAGGATTTCTTTTTTAGAGCTAAAAAATTTTCTTTTTGTAAATTATTTCTTTTGACAATTTGAGCCCACCATTAGAGGTATTGGTAAGACAGATCCAACCAAGTTTAGTTTGAGCAGCTTTATTAAAATGGGATGCCAACCTCACTCCAAGACCTCCCATTTCTTTAGGGGTGGAGATCTCTTTCCAAGAAACAGGAGGAATTTTTGTTTGGTTGCCCTAGAAAAATTTCCTACATGTAGAATTCATCTCTTTGCTAACTTTGACGGACACTTAAACAGGATAGAGTATGATTGGGAATACCATAAACACTTGCCTTGATCAGGGTAAGCCTACCAGCTCTGGACAAGGTCTGAGCCTTCCACCCAGCAAACTTACCGCAATTCTTTCCACCATGTTCTTGGCATTGAGAGGATCTTTCCAGAAGACAATATTACTTATCCCAAGGTAAAGACCAATGGTAGCTTTATGTTGAATTTACATAATGCAAATAAGATTAGATCTTAAGTTGGCAGCAACATGTTAGAGAAATACACAGTCGACTTATGTAAATTAATTTTTGACAAGAAACTTCAAAGAAAGAGAGAAGCAATTTATTAATATTTCTGGCAGCCACTGGGGTGGATTTGGCAAAAATTAAGCAATCATATGCAAAAACTAGGTTAGAAATACAAAAACCTCTTGGCGAGGACAATAAGCCCATATTGGTCTTGGACAAAGAGGCTAACAAATTGCAGTGCTTAATAAAAAGCTCCATGCATAAAAATAAAAATAAAGGGGGAGAGGGGTCTCATTGTCCAATCCAATACCCCTAGAAGGAGTGAAAAAGCCATGAGGGGAGCCATTAACTAGAATAGAAAACAAGGTGCTAGTGATACAATTCATAATTCTATCACAGCACTCAACACTAAAACCAAATTGGAGTAGACAAGAATTAATATAACACCAATCAAGGACATCATAAGCCTTTTCCAAGTCAAGTTTAACAGCCATGGCTCCTCTAGAACCTTTCTTACGTTTGAAATCATTGAATAACTCATAGGCGATTAAAATATTATCAAAAATAGAACGACCCGGTGCAAAGGCACCCTAGTTATGAGAAATGCATTTAGAAATAATAGGTTTAAGCCTATTAATAACAATCTTAGTGATGATCTTATAAGTAATATTACAAAGACTTATAGGCCTAAAATGAGAAATGGTTTCGGGGGCATTAATCTTGGGTATGAGAGCAATATTGGTATGATTAATTTCTCTTCAAGACATGTTGTGAGTAAAAAATCATCAACCAAATTTTTCAATAAGTGCTTTGTGTGGTCCCAATAATTTTGGTAAAAAATAGCATGTACCCCATCAGGGCCTGGTGCTTTAAGAGCACCAATGCTCTTGACAGAATCATGCAACTCTTCTTCGGAAACATGGGCTAAGAGCCTATCATTATCAGAAGCATTAATACAAGGTTGGATAATATTAGTATAAATTTTAAGTGACCTCTGACTTGGTTCATTAGAAGCTATAAATCTCTTTCTAAAAGCATCCACAAGTGTTTGTATAAGGCTCTCTTCCTCCACCCAGTTGCCATGACAATCCTTGAGTTTCAAAATTTGGTTTCTCTTTCTTCTAATCAGGGCTGGGTGTGAAAGTATCGCGTATCTTATCACCTAAATTCAGCCATTTGGTTCTAGCTTTCTGAGCATAAAAAACCTCCTCTTGCTCAAGGAGTTGTTTTAGGCATTGATTAATCGAGAGGTCTCTATTCACAAGGTAGGGATCAGTGGGTTTATTAGCTAATTGATCCTAAATGACTTGCAGCTCATCTTGAAGAGAGCTAATTCCTTGGAAAAGGTTATCAAAGACTTCATGATTCCACTTCTTAAGAAGGTGTTGAAAGGTTCGATAGCAGGTGTTAACTTCTTGTGAAATAAGCCATATTCCAGGCTTGACTGACAATTCGAGGGAAATCTGAATGGAATAACCACATAGTTTCAAATTTGAAATTTCTAGGGTTATTTCTTTTTCTAGTAGTACAAGATAAAAATATTGGGCCCTGATCCGATTTCAGGATGGGCAGGTTATGAAGAACACAGTTTGGATGCAATCTCAGCCAATAGGGATTGACCAAGACACGATCAAGTCTCTCATAAATAACTAAGATGTCTTTATGACCATTACACTAGGTGAAGGGAACACCAGCAGCATTAAGAGAAAAAACTTCGCAATCATTTATAAAGTCATTGAATTCAGCCAAGACAGCAGGTACAGTGGAAGGACCACCTAGTTTCTCATTGGAAGTACAAATATTGTTAAAATCACCCATGAGAATCCAGGCTTCAAAACCCCTAGGCTTAAAGTCAAGAATATCAGTCCATAGTTGTTTTGTTTGTGTTTCTGCAGATAGGCACAGACAAAAGTTGCTTTCCAATGTTTATGATCAATAATATCTTGTATATACAATGGACAAAACACTTATGATACTCTAAAATAGTTATATTAATAAATGATGGATTCCACAATAAGATAATCCCTTTACACTGACCAATGGCAGGGATACAAAAGGAACCAGTAAAACCAACCCTTTGAGCTATAGCCGCAGCTTGGACCCTAGAGGCTCTGGAATTCAAAATACAAAAGACATTTACACTAAAGATACTTATATAAAACAGAGGTCGCAAAATAATCCCGGCCAGGCGCTGCCTCGATTATTCCAAGATAACATCTTCATGGGTTGGGGTTAGGGGAATCACCACAGAGGGACCAGTCTCCCTCTAATATTCTCCTCTAATCTCAACACTAGGGGACATAATCTTCCTCCACTACATCCTCATCACGAGCTCTCTTCTTAGGGCTTTTGTAAGCAAAAGCTGTGAAGGCACTATTGCCTTCCTAAGACTGAGTAAAGGCTGTCATAGCAGTCTTGTCATAACCCTTGCTACTCTGACCCATAACCTGAACCTTAGCCCTTGTAGCAATAGAACCACCTCCTTCAACTATATTGATCCCCTTGACAACTTCTCTAAAAGTTCTCTCATCTCTCTCTTGCATCTTAGCTTTACCTTTGCGGTTAGACACTACAGTTCACCCCGGGTGTTGCACCTCGTTGGTATTTTCTCCCCTGATCAAAATTTTCCTCAGCCAAAAAGGAGTCCACAATGATAAGCTGTGGGAACACCAAAATGACATCTTCAGCTAGTTATGCTACTCCTCCACCTCGAGGACTAAATCCCTAGGGAAACATTAGGCTCATTTTCCATCACTACACTTGGAGAAAACTCTTGTTTGAAATTTTGATAGGACACACATGACCACGTTCCATTTTCTGACTGTAATAGAAGCAGATAACAAATAGAGCTTCATAGCTCACAACAATTCTAGTTTCTTGAGGGCTCTCCCCCAAAACTAGACAACATTTCAGAGTCCTAGTTAGGTCCAGCATCAAACGAACTCGGACAAACATACTCTGCTGACCCTCTGTAGACTACAAATCAACACTTATGAGGTCTCCAAGGATAGAAACTAGATCGTGTAACACCTCGGGTCTTTGTAGTGGAGAGGCAGAAAAGGAACCCAGCCAACAATGGAAGTGACAGTAGCATGGAAGGGGGAGAAGTCAGGTGTCTAGCGCTGGAGCGCATAGATTTGACCTGGACAAACCAAGGTCTATTCTCCAGCACAAACATGACATCTTCTTCAGAGCTAAACTCTACCTTATACCAATCTCAACCAATGCGGTCAATCGAGACATCGCCTTGCATATTTTTCCACTCACTCTTAAGTCTGTGCCTAATGACTCTACTGTTCACAAGGACTCCAAAGACCTACCAACCAAACAAAAGGTCTCGTAGTGGCTTTAACAGCAGAAGCTAAATCAGAGGTAGACATTTTGGTTTCATTTCTATCCACCCTAAAGGTGAATTTGCCCTTGCGGATCACACGAGGCTCCACAATAGACCCATTCCCCCCAGCGGGAATCAAACTTAGGGTTCAGACTGCGAGAATTTGCATGAGAAGAGCTAGCATTGAGTTGAGCACTCATGGTGAAGTAGGAATAGTGTATGCACCAACAGAGGAATATAGGACGCAAGAACATGAAGGATTGGAAGTGATGTGGGACACTAAGCCAAGTCTCCAGATAAACAGTCAGGAGAAAATTCTCACAATGATTACAGCATAGACCATCCACCAATGCATGTAGAGATATTGGGAGGGGAATAAGTTATCTTACCTGGGCTGCTAAAATCTGCATCGAGTATCGCCCACATCTGCATTTGCATATAAGATTTCCAACTTTTGGGGTAAGTAATTAGTCTGAACCAATCCTGGCCATTAGATTGAAAAGAAGAGGCAGATTAAGGCACTTAGAATTAATTACTAACAGATAAATAAGCAATCTTTTACAATCATTAACATTTCCCAAAGAAAGATCATCTGAAGATGCATCATGAAGCCCAAGCGACCTCCTTTTAGCACCGCCGTGAGGTTTAGAAGATGGATCAGCAGGATTATCGCAACCCAATCCCTAAAAAATCTTGAGGAAGAACAATCAACTCCAATGTTAGATTTCTTTATGCACAAACAAGATCTTTCACACAAAACTGTAATACGTATAAAGACGTGACGACATACCTGGAGCCATCTTCCTTGAGTACACAGCTTCTGAACTCATCCAATCTGTAGCAGCAGCAATCCTAGCAAGAACAAGAACGGCTCAAGACTTCTGCTCTCTCTCAGAATCTGTTTCAGCTCTCTCTTTATGATGGGAATAGGTTAGAGAACGTGTCTGATGAGAGTAGAACCTTAAGCTTATATAGGGCTATGTCAAGTCGTCTCTACTCATCACCGAGGGCGGACTTGACTAATCTTCTAAGCCCACCAGATCGGTCACCCATAAATGGAAATAAATAGGATTAATAGGCCTCAAAACCCTTTCTTATTTCACTAGGTTTTGGGCCTCAAGGTACAACTTAATTTAAACTCTTATCAAAATATGATATAACTTAGTATCTAATGCATCGATCTAAATAGGAAAACATAACATCTCCCACTAGATCAAGCACTAGAACACTAAGCTTTTGTATTCCGAAAGGTTTGATAATCTTTATTAGCCATGAGTTTAAAACAGTTAAGTCCTTCCCCTCAAGCTACCATGAAATGTGATTAGACAAAACGAACTATAGACAAGCATTGCTCTCTCTATTAAAAATAGGCCATCTATAATCACATAATGCAATCTCAAAACACATGAAGCACCTACAACGCGAACCTTAATATGTACTGGTCTTAATGTGAATCTTTATGCATTTCAGTACAAGTACCTCTTTACGACTTAGCAAGAGTCAATCTGCAATGTTATTAAAACAATAGTATCTCAAAAGAGACCATAAACTCACATGCATAAACAAAATTGCATAATAAGTTTAAACAGCTAAATAGTCAAAATGGTAGAATTTATTCAATAATAAATAAAACAGTCAACCAAATTAACATCCTTAATGCAAATCCCTTAATCCAGAAAACAGAAAACAAACAAAACAAACAAACTAGTAAATATCAGAATGGGAACAAGACTCCCACTAGATTGCAACATCAAACTAGGAAATAGTCCCATGCTCTTAACATGTCTCAAAAAAGCTTCTGAAGGCAAAAACTTTGTGAACGGATCTGCAATCATATCTTGAGTTCTGATGTGATCAAACCTGACTAGTTTGTCCGCTACCTTCTCCCTCACTATTAAATAATTTTGTCAGTATGCTGAAGTCCAAACGACATCTTGTTGTTCATACAGTGAAAAACAGCTACAGTGTTGTCATTATATATCTGTATTGGTCTAGAAATCGAGTCCCCCACCTAATTTCTTTAATAAAATTCCTTAGCGATACTGCATGAGCAGTGGCTTCATAGCAAGCTATGTATTCTAAAAACATGGTTGAACTCGAAACACTAGTTTGTTTAGCACTCTTCCAAGCAACAATGCTCCTGCCATCTTGAAGATAAAACTTGAAGTAGAGATGTAATCATCCTCTGCTTTTCCAATATTCGCATCAGCATAATCAACAAGCTTTAAATTCTCTGTGCGTCTGTAAATTAACATATAAGCCTTTGTTCTCTGTAGGTACCTCAGAATCTTTTTTCTAGCTATCCAATGTTGCATTCCCGGATTTGACTGAAATCTCCCCATCTTGCTAATGCACAAGGCTAGATCTGACCTTGTACACACTTGTGCATACATAATGCTTCCAACTAGAGAAGCGTATGACTTGTTCCTCATCTCATCTTCTTCTTCTTTATTCTTGGGGCAATGCTTCTTCTTTAAATCTCCTTTAGCTAACAGAACTTTCTGTCCAGAACACATACTCCTGTCAAAACGCTTGAGTATCCTCTCAATGTATGTTTTCTGTGATAGGCCTAGAAGGCCTCGAGCTCGATCTCTCTGAATTTTAATGCCCAACACCAAAACAGCTTGTCCCAAATCCTTCATGCCAAAATTATTTGAAAGTACCTCCTTGGTGTCCTTCAGTAAATTGTGGTCATTTGTAGCCAAAAGTATGTCATCAACATATAGCACTAGAAAAATAAATCGGCTCCCACACTTCTTTAGATAAATGCACTGGTCAGCTATGCTCTCTTCAAAACCCATAAGAGGAAACAGTTTTGTGAAATTTGAAATACCACCTCCTGCTTGCTTACTTCAGTCCATAAATTGTCTTGCCAAGTTTGCAAACCATATGTTGTTTTCCCTCCTTTGCAAACCCTTCAGGTTGCCTCATATAATTTTCTTCTTCGAGCTCACCATTCAAGAAGGCAGTTTTGACATCCATTTGATGCAAAGGTAGGTCATAATGCGCCACCAAAGCCATAATGATGCGGAACGAATCTTTGGTGGAAACGGAGAAAACATCTTAGCATAGTCAATTCCCTCCTTTTGGGTAAATCCTTTGGCTACCAATCTAGCCTTAAATCTTTCGATTCTTCCATCCTTATCCTTCTTTGTTTTAAATATCTATTTCGAGCCTACCAACTTCTAGCTCTTATGAGGTTCAACTAATTTCCATACTTGATTATTCTTCATGCTTTCAAATTCATTCAACATCGCTTCCCTCCATTTGTCTGCATTCTGACTCTCCATAGCTTCTTTAAAACTTATCGGATCAGCTTCATCTCCAATGTCAAAATCTGCTTCTTGTAAGTACACATAATCTAAATTGATGTGGATCTTCTTGGTCTGTCAGATCTCCTCGGTTGTGCAGGTTCTTGTGGGTTATCTAGCTCAAGATTCTCAACAGCTTGTTCTTATGGTTCAACTGGTTCTTCAAATTAAGGATTTTCCAATACAGTTTCACTTAAAGGAATCAAGGGTGTAACATCTAGTTCAGAATTTTCAATTACAACTACATCACCTTCTTCTTCAAAATAAAATCTTCATTCCCAGTGACATTCTCCTCATGCTCTATAAACTTTACACAACCAGTCTCAACTATTCGGGTACCATAATTTGGACAATAAAATATAAAACCCTTTGACCTTGCAAGATAACCTATAAAATGACAGCTTATCGTTTTAGGATCAAGCTTCTTCTCTTGAGGGTTACAGATTCTAGCTTCAACCTTGCAACCCCATACATGAAGATGTCTCAGGTAGGCTTTATGGTAGTCCAAATTTCAAGAGGTGTCTTAGGCACAAACTTACTAGGCACTCTATTAAGTATGTAGTTTGCTGTTTTGATTGCTTCTCCCCATATGCTCTTAGGAAAATCATTTTTGAAAACATGCTGCGAACCATATCCTTCAAGGTTCGATTCTTCTTTCAGCCATACCATTCTGTTGCGGAATTCCTGGCGTTGTGTACTGACCAACTATTCTATTTTCTTGTAGATACCTAGTAAAAAAGGTCTTGCACATCTTCCTCCTTCATTAAACATCCATAATATTCACCCCCTACGTCTGACCTCATAATTTTGATCTTTTTCTCAAGTTGTCTTTCTACTTCAGTTTGGAAAATCTTAAACATTTCAAAAGCTTGAGACTTTCTGCTATGAGATATAGATAACCAAAGCGAGAATGGTCATCTATAAAGGTGATGAATAGCGATTTCCATCAATTGTTTAATAAGGGAACCGTCCACAAAAATCTGTGTGGATGATCTCTAAAGATCACCACTGCGTGTTACACCTTTCTTCTTAGTCTTAGTGAGTTTTCCTTTGACACATTCAATAAAAATTTTGTCATCACCAAAAGTCAATGATGGCAAGATTTGTTCCTTAACAAGAATTTTCATTCTTTCCTTTGAAATGTGCCTTAAATTTCTATGTCATAACCTAGTGGATGTCCTTCACTTCTAATCCTTTTCTTACTCGATTCAGTCATTAAAACTTCACTATCCTTTTGTAATTGAGACAATATCCATCTTTATTGTCTTGAATTCTGAGATACAAAAAACATCTTTATTTGATTGTGATTCAAACTCATGTAATTGATACAGTATAAATAGACACTTGTACACAATGTTCAAGGTGTGCTTTTCATTCAAACTCTTCTATGTGATCAATTCTTCATTTAGGACTTCTTTGACGGCTTATAGATGGAACTTTACGAGGATTGCTAGGCGTGGTTTGTTGTTAAACCTAAATTAGGAAATCTTTCCTGTGATAAGCCACATATCTCATCCACTTCTTCATCAAATTTGAATATTTGATTCATTCAAGGATAGTCTCCTATCCCATGTTATGTTGTATCTTTAAATTCAAATTATTATTGAGATAGCTTGTAAATAGCACTACAAGAAAACCAAGTATTTATGGCGTGCATATGTTGCGTGCCGTAAAAAGTTGGTTTTTATGGCGTTCTATTTTTGCACGCCGTAAATGATTTTTTTCGTATATTGTTTACGGCGTGCTTTCTATGCATACCATGTTTGTTTGTTATTAATGGCGTGCTTTCTATGCACGATGTAAAATCTAAACGAAACATAATGCTATTTATGGCGTGCTAAATATGCACACTGTAAATGTTATTCCATTAATTTCGTGCTTTTCTTGCACGCTGTGAAAGCCCATTTTTTCCTCCCTTTTTTTTTCTTCCGTGCCACCCTTTCTTTTCACCAAATAGTTTGTACGAGTTTTCTTTTCACCAAATAATTTCGTGCTATGTTTTCTTTTTGTAAAACAAGCCCTAGGCTCTAAAAGCCTACAAAGGGGGGGTGAAGTAGGCTATATGGTAATGACCTATGTTTTTAAATTTTAAGTCCAACTAAGAATTAATAAGCAGAAACATAAACACATGCACAACCATGGTGTTTAATTACTAGCATATGTAGTGAGTAAACGGAACTGACTGCATGAAACTGGATGATATAAACGACACCATGTATTAATACAAATAGAAACCCTTGTGATTTTGGATCAATACAGTGCAATGCCATATTGATCCACGTTAGTGTACTGATGTCATTTGAACAAGATGCAGCAAGTACAACTAATGACAACAAGAATATAAACATACACAAAGATTTGTTAACCTAGAAACCCAACAAGGGGGAAAACTGGGGGACCAAGCCAGTAAGAGAATCCACTATCAATGAGAAGTACAAGATACAAAAGGAGTTGTGCTCCATCTACACTCAGTAGACAGATAACTATCTAACCTTCTAGCAAAGCACAATATTAGCTCATCTACACACAATAGGCAGCTAACTATCTAACCTTCCAGAAAAGCACAATCTTTACTTCTCAGCAGCAAGTTCTCTTCCAGTCTTTGCATGAGCATTCAGCTCCAATTGCAACAGACAAATCTTCATGGTCTGCAATAGCACGAAGCTCCAAGTTGCAGAAAGTATAATGATATGAAGTGAGTTGTGGTTTCAGATTTTCATCTTTCTTAATCACAAAGAATGATTAAGCTAGACAAATGAAACCAAGTGTTGTGATGATTAAACTAGAAGTAATGAACTTGAAGCATATAGTTTAAATCAACATAACAATAATGAAACAAAAGACTCAGCCGAAATCAATGTGAATATACTTGGAGGAATTTTATGTGTATGCAATCATACTCATACTCTCAAGTAATTAACAATGGCTGAAACAATAAAATAGTTTTTGAATGCTCAAGAGCAAATATAAAACGATTTCAAAAACTAGAACCGAGTCTGCATCTAAGATGTAGATTTTCTGTTTTTACATGGCTAGCATGAATGGTTCTTCAAAGAATTGATAAAATGAAGCAAGTTCAAATGAACTTCTCAACCTCTTCCTTAGGTCTAGCTTAGTATATATAGAGACTTTGATTCGAATGAAGAGGGGATATTTTGAACGAAGGGAATCATTCACCCAACCACATATAATATAAAGAATGTTGTCTGGTGGCTAAAATATCTTGAAGGGCAAAACTGCAGCAAATCCGTTCCTATGAAGTGATACTGGAAAACCAGTATGAATGAACAACCTATTTGTTGTCATATAAGGAGCAACACACATAAAGCTAAGCATGGTCTGTCCAAGTGGTAGAAAATAATAAAGTATATGCAATCTGCATATACAGTCATGAAGAGGATAACATGCTATTGGAAATAATCGTGCCACGAGCTACAACTATTGAAAAGAGAGAACCCATGCTTTGTCAGAACACATGTACAAGAGTGGAGAAAAGATGGCATGTGCACAAAAGAGAAAATAAATACTCCATTTGAGAAAACTAGTTTCAAGAAAGAACATATTATATAATAATATGTTGTTTTCAAGAATCCTAAAAGAGAGAATAGAAGGAGTCGGTTGAAGCATGGAGCATTGACTCCACAAGCAATAAAGCAGTAGCCCATGTGCAAGATAATATAAAGACTTCTTTTGGAGAAAACTAGTTTCAAGAAAGAAAAAATATATTATAATAATATGTTGTGGTCACATAAACATGGGGTAACTTCAACCAAGACTCTTGCATTTGAAAACAAGTTTCAAGAAGTTAATTGACACCATAAGCAATTTAAGAAGTCTTCATCGAATGAAATCAAGAGCTGAAGATATTTTAATAAAATATTAATGATACAGCTCAAAGTGGATTGAAATAGAATATGTAGGATTGATGCAGAATACAGTAGAACACGTTTTTTAAAGGTTGTATCAATCCTCGTATATCAATCCATGTGTATGAATGCAAAGTGAAAAATGGATTAAAACATACTAGGAAGGATTGATACAAAATGAAATAGAAAACGATTTTAAGGCTTGTATCAATCCTGTGTATTAACCCATGCAAATGTATGCAATGAATTTAAGTTTGGACTACAAAGATGACACTTTTGAATCTAGCATGTGCATTCAAACAAACTTAAACCAATATTTATACCTTAGCAAAATACATTGGTTTTGTCATAAGAGAAGAGTCAAAATATAATCCTTACACTTTCTGTTTTTGTTGTCTTTAGCTATGTTTCTGTTTCTAATAATTTCAATTTTTCCGTGTTTTAGAATAAATTTATTATTGATGAGTGTCATAAGAAGTATGCATTACAAAATATGGCAAAGCTTGGCATGATCATAGATGTAAATTACTAAAGGAAGTGCGGAAACGAGGGAGCTTGTTGGTATTAAATGTGCTACAAGGAAACTCAAACCTGATAATATAAAGAGTATGGAAGAATGGCAAAGTTTCATCAAGAAACGTTTGGGTCCAAAATACCATGTAAAACTATTTCATTATTTCACATAGAGCAATTTAATTTTCAATATTTCATTCTATTACAATAATATTGAATAATTTATAACTTATATTTATAGGAGAAAAGTGAGAAATTCAAGAAGATGAGGGTAAAGCAAACAATGTTACACACAATGATTCGTAAAGGTTATGCTCACCTCAAAGATGAGATGGTAAAATTAATTTTTTTCTTAACAAGTATATCAGCTGATTGCAGTATCTTATTGCTTGGTAATTGGTTACTTTGTAGAGAAAAGCAAGTACATCGCTTGATAGCATAACAAGGAGAGATGTATGGATTTGTGGGCATACAAGGAAATCTGGGGGATTTTTAAATGAAGAAGTTGCAAATGCAGTGGTAATAGACAAACTCATTCATTTGTAGTTCATTCCACTAGTCACTTGATTGAATTTGGCATTCAAATTGCTCCATCAATATTTGGCTTATTTTCAGAAAAAAAAAGAAAAAGAAAACAAGAATGCAACACACTATTGAGAAATACTCTATTAAGAATGATGCTCTTGTCAAAGCACTTGGCCCTAAGCGTCGAGGCTAGGTAAGAGGACTTGGGTTTGCAAAAAACCTTCACATATGGGAGCTTAGACATATTCTCGTAATAGAGTTATTAAATTGGAAAAAGAGGTCGAAAAGTTGAAAAATATTGACCATTCCTTATTAGCTGGATCTAAGAAGAAGCATGCTAATTCGGTAGGTACATTTATTAGACTTTAAATTCTTTTTTTATTATCGAGTTTATCGTTTGTTTTATATTTTCATGGCAGTTCCCTTGTGTTAGCGCAAATGCTCAAGGTTTTGGAGGCCTGGAAGCCAATTCTGCCAACCAAGCTAGTTCTCACAACATTCAAGCGAATTCTACAAATTGTAAAGCTAAATATGTCAACCTTCGATCCAAATCTAAACTTGCCAACCCATAAAGCTATTAAGAATGTTGCTCTTGAAGCCTCTTCGGCCAACCATAAAGCTAAATCTGCCAACCTTCTATCCAAATCGGTTAACCTTGAGGCTATTTTACTCACCATTATGGTAATTCCCAATCTTCAAGGGAAAAAAGTGCAAACTACTACATTGGACAGGAAGTGGAGAAGTTGTTGCACTTGCTAAAATTTCATCCACAAACACTCAAGATAATGTGCACTTTGTGCCACTCGGACCGGATTGTTGGAAAGTTTGGGTCCTTAGGTACTTGTAGGAGGCCAACCCTTATTGAGGCCAACACATGATCTTATTGAAGATGTAGTTCTTAGTACAACCGCATGGCCAATCAAGTTCATCTCCTTCTACTAGCTCTTGATTGAGGTAACCATTATATAATTTGTAAAAACAAAATTATGTTGAGAAATAATTGAAGATACATATCATGTTCTAAGTGAATAACAACTTTGCTGAATAAATATAAATTCTCATTCCTGAAAAGTGTACAAGGATTTTCGTATAAGCGAGCTTATCTCAGTTTTTAATTCACTTTTGTTCCTTTTTTTTATCTTCTTGTTCCTTTTTTAAAATTAATTAATATGCTGGGTGTATTGGTAGGTGAAACAAAGTTAACATCATGTCTTCTAATATTCTTGTTTGTTTTTATTTTATTCTTTCCTTTGGCAAATTCTTTCCTTAATGATGCACACTTCAATCATAACATTCATGCTTAGTTTTGCCCTTCTATTTATGAGGCTTTTCCTTTGGCAAATTAAAATGGTTAAGTTGCTAAAATGAGTTTTCAAACAAAATGCAGGTGGCAAGTCAAGTGTGAGTTTGATTCTTGTTAGATGATGTCTACTGCCAATGCTATCATGAGGTTTTTGCATAGGTTACATTGTAGGTTTGGCAGCACTATGATGAGTGAATGAGAGGCTGTAAATTTGGCAGCACTATTATGTGTTCATTAATACTTTATAGAGTTTGTATTTGGAATTAATTATGATTGGTATAGTTTTCAATGAAATGGTTCTTTCTTTCAAGTTTGGTTGCAATACTACTTTTCGTTTTGTGAAATTTTGTATCCAAGGTAGTAATAGATGATATAAGTATATTGTAAATATGAAACAGGAGAAGGCAGAGAATTAATAATTTGTTTTAAAATTTTAAAGTTAAACACGATGTGCACTAAACATCTTAAATGAGAATTAATTACTCTTTACGGTGTGTATTCTATGCCATAATTAGTTATTTAAGGTGTGTGGAACACGCCGTAATTATTCTTTTAAGGCATGCAAAGCATGTCGTAATTGCTTCAACTGAATTACAGCTCATAGGGAAAGTCATCTTAAGTTTTTACAACGACGTTCATGTACGTCGTGATAAAGGAACACTATTTACGACGAAAAGCTTTTACTACTTGCGTGTTTTGCTTCGTGAATGATAATTCACGACGTGCTTGTGCGCCATAATAGATGTGTTCTGGTGTAGTGGTGGTTTGTTGTTAAACCTAAACTAGGACATCCTTCCAGTGATAAGCCACGTATCTCAACCACTTCTTCATCTGATTGAATATTTGATTCATTCAAGAATAGTCATCTCCTTACTACATTGTTATGTTGTATCTTTAAATTCAAATTCTTATTGAGATAACTTGTAAACATGTACTGTTTTGTATTTGATTATGATTCAAACTCATGTAATTGATATAGTATAAATAGACAGCTGCACACAACTTTCAAGGTGTGCATTTCATTCAAACTGTTCTATGTGATCAGTTATTTCATTTAGGACTTCCTCGACGGCATATAGATGGAACTTTACGAGGATTACTAGGCGTGGTTTGTTGTTAAACCTAAATCAGGACATCCTTCTAATAAACAAGGGATAAAATTTATGAATACTAACAACATGTACCTTAAACGATTTTGATATTCTTATATGTCCAAACCTTATACATGATATACCACTTGAAAACTAAACTAAACGAAACAAATTAGTGATCTTTAATATGAAATACACAATATAATGTTCTTTAAAAACCACAGCGAAATTATAAGAAGAGAAACAAAAGACATAACAAACCACGACATGATCCAATCAATTTTCATATAATAAGATCAAGTTTCTTTTAAGTGATAATTTAGAACAACTTCATTCCCAACAATGTATGCATACTATATTATCATTGTTGGGAAGAGTACAACACTGTTCATAAAAACTGTATTACAAAACTAAAAACAATGAACATATGTCTTAGCTTATTCCATTATAAATTGAACCATATTAGTCCTTATTTGAGAGGAAAATTTCATAATACAATTCTGATCATTAAGCCTAAATAATTAAGATATTATAATCGAAGAAGTACTTTGACAATTTAATCAATACAAAATCTTTCTTTAAACATGATCAATAAACTTTAGTTAAATATGTCAGGAAATATAAATATAGTGGCATGTAGGTGAACACCCAAGACTTGCTTTCCTTTAGTGATGAGATCAACTTTCTTTATGGTATGATATAAAAAAATATGTACTCTTATTATAACACCAAAAACAAAACTATATGTCACTTTATAATTTATTAGAATCAAGAATTCATTCATATATCACAATCTAATTAATAAATATAACTAATTAAAATCATGTTAAAAAAAAATTATAGCATGTGTCAAAGCTTGTAATTTAATATATGCACAACGAATTCGTATGTATAAGGTATACCAACATTTCAAGATATACACCCGCAATTGAAAAGGCAAAACCAATTTCTATTCTTGATGGTGTACAAAACATGCAAACTGACTTTCATGAAATTTTGATACCTTTGATTGATAAACAATCCCAACAATTTTTAAGGCATGTGCACCATTCTATGTCATTAAAAATCAAAATATATAAAACAATTCTTTCTTTGGAATGAACTGTTTTATATGTCTCAATTATAATGCAATCTCTAACTAATTTTGTTTGATAAGTTAAGGTGTTATAATGAATAAAATGGCTTTGGCAATTTGTAAACATTGTAAAACCCTCTTTTTGAACTCTACCGATTGAGCTATAATTAATATGCATCAATTTATTAGTACAACAACTTCAAGATCTTGAAAACAATTTTTACACAACATGAGTGAAAAAAATTTCTCAATACATTGAGGCAACCCATAATCCTTTAATATATCACCCAAAGGTAAAACCATATTCCATATTCCGTAATTAATATTATGGCATAGATATTCATTTTCCTAAACAAAATTGCAACCTCCATTCATGAGGATGTGCATGTATGTTAAATATAAAGAGCTATAATAATTCTGTCATGTGTAAGGATGGTAAGGACATGAGATGATAAGGTGGTGGGGAAATTTCAATTAATTAATACATCAAACTCATGATTATTTTCCTTCATTAATACACTACTTGCCATGCGGTAATTACATTGATTGTATGTAGAGACATCAAATTTATTCTTTATGCCAATATTGTACGAAAACAATTCTAAAGAAATTGAAGCAAGCTTGAGATTGAAAACTGAGGCCATTACATATGCTAGTTTTATGCTTCAAAAGGTGATGAAATATTTATATGCACTACAATATAAAAATATCCAAAAGCAAACAAGTAACTTTAGTCATCACATGAATTGTTCAAGCCTTTTTTTTAATTGACAATTTGATCCCTATTGAACCAATAGAATGATCCATAACCTTCATGATTTAAATGCTAAAGATGGTAGTGTGAATCAATTTCAGAGGGCCACACACTATGAAGCTCACAGGCCATGGCCGCAAACACCTTAGGTGAACTCATCAAGTGCCCACCAAGTACCCATATATGAAAACATCTTAGCAAACCCGTATGTTACTTGTCAACCCTCATTCAATAAAACATATGTACTAGATTGATATGATCAAAAGCAAACAAGATATCCTCAATACTCATATCATTGAAATCGTTAACATGAAAACTAAAATGAAAACTTAAAAGCATGTTATGGTTCCTAGGCGTTGACTTTAGGGTTTAACAAATAGGTCTTTTAGTTGTATTATGAGTGGCTCTGATACCACATGTTAGAACGTAATGGCATAAACAATTAAAAACACTAACCTGTATAGTCATATGAACAACACAAAGTTTTCTCCCATCTACAAGCCCTTGATCACATTATCTCTAAATGGGGTATGAGTACATTATATGTGTAACCACTTGTAAAGGCAAGGTGTCACGAAGTGCACGCCACCTCCACGCTATACTCCAAAAGGACTAGTCACCAATGAGGCTCCCTACAATCGCTTATAAAGCTCAGATCGACCTAGTAGTTTATCAATGTGGGACTCAATACGCCAACCTAGGGTATTACATTCTCCCCCACTTAAGTGGTTGACGTCCTCGTCCCTACAGTTAGCTTGACAATCTTTGTCAAGATTCACACTTGTGCCCCCAAGCCCACATGGTAAAACCCATTGGGTTGGCTCTAATATCATCTGTCACTCCCAAGGAAGTGCACACAACCTCAACGTTATACCCCAAAAGGGCTAGTCACTAATGAGGCTCCTTGCAATCGCTTATAAAGCCCAAATTGGCCATATAGTTTATCGATGTGGGACTCAACATGCCAACATAGGGTGTTACACATGGACCCTTGTTTTTATACTTAATTGGTTTAATCCTAAGTGAATTCTTCCTATCAACAAATTCGACTAGGACTCTACTTCATTACCAAGCAAACCTGATACTCATATCAGTTATAATATGGAATTAGGATTCCTTAGCTCAATAGGATACTTAATCACGTACTGTATGAGCAGCATGACGAGTTGGACTTAAACTCAATTTCTATGAGCACAACCTCAAACTAATCACAATGTGTGTTATGCCCTAATAGTGCTTACATTAAGTTCGATTATCATTATAGTCTAGTGGTAAAATGATAGATTCTTGTTTAAAAAAAACCATCAACATTACTCTAAGGAGATTGAGTTATTTAATTAACAATAATGAACAATAATAAGACAACGAAATGATTTTATTTTGTGCTTAAGATATTGCAAGGATTCAAAAATTGACAATGCGTGAGGAATATATAAGAACGTACTAAAGTTATATTATTTTATGAAACATAATAAACATATGCATTGTCAATTTTAGATTGAGTTCCATTGCTTAGTGTTTAAGTACCCATAATAAACATATATACCATGCAGTTGTACTCATAACGAATGTTATTCACACACTCTCAATTTTAAAATTAAGTACCTTAGATTTGTTAAATTCTTTTAATGTGGGACCCATGACTGCCACAAAGGCAATTGCAAAAAAATTTACAGAAAGCCTAACATCGGAACCATGTTGAAAAAAATGATAAATTCGAGGTACTTAATTGGTAGAATTGAGAATGGAGGTACAAAAATGCCTTATGTGTACAACTATATAGAGTACCAAATCGAAATTAACCCTAAAATGAATCATTGTTTGCTGGTCTTTATTTACTAAATGTAATTGCTAACTTAAGCATCAAAGAGCTCTTAAGGTTTCGAACCTAGGAAATTTTCACATATGTTTTCTTTGCTTACAAGCATACATAAAACAATTCTATATGCATAACTATTTCTGGCTTGCCACATTAGGCCATGTCTAAACTACTATAAATTAATTTAATCTAATTTATAAGGAGGGGACTCAAACTTGTGTGCTTAAGTCGAATTCATTGTCTTGGCCTAACTAACATATGCAAAATTTAACGTAATTTGGCATATCATTAAGAAGAATTTGCATATGTGGGTTAGTCCAGTTAGCTAAAGCAGTGAGGCAGCCCCTTTTCACTCAAGTTCAAATCAACGTTCCCGTAAATTAGATTAATTTATAGTAATTTAGACCACCACTTGTATAAAAGAAAATCAAGGATATAATCTTGATTGAATTAAAAAGGATAAAAGACAAATGAAAAGAAACCCAAATCAGTTCAAGAGAAGGGAAAATATTTGTTGTGGTTTTCACGTGCCTTGGAAGTGGGTGGTATGCTTAGGATTTTTACTCAAAAAACCAAAAAGAAAAGTGATCTTTCATCCCCACACGGCACACTGCTTATATTATGCCCTCTCTTTATTTTATTTTTTTGTCTGAATGCTTATTTGTCTTCCATACGTAACTTTCTTCTATATGGTATTGTATTTAGAGAAAATGGTCTGTTGTTGTGACACCTATCTATTTGTATTTATTTATTTATCAACATCTACGCGGGTTTTGATGTTCTTTTCTTAGTTCTGTGAGAGAATCTAAGGAGCATATTCAACAAGTTCATATAAACGATCAATAACTGATAAATAAACCAACCAAAAGCTATTTATCCTCCTCTAAAATTTTGATTCAAGATCCATTCAGTGTTTTTTCTTTAAATTTCAATTTCTTTCATTGCATAAGGTCAGTTGGCGAGAGGTGAGTTTGCCCCTCTTGCCGTCAAGTTTGAATCCCTTCCCTCTAAATTAGATTAATTTAGAGTAATTTTAAATTATCGCTTGTTAAAAAAATCTCAATTTTTTTGTAATATTGTAATTTTGATATTCAGAAACCCCGTTAGCACAAACATTAGCACGTGTCAAGAGACTGGTTGATGACTAAGCATCATGGGAATATCAGTCCCACACCAAGAATTACAATAAATAAAATGCTATAACAACGCATAGAGTACGCAGGGGATCGATTCATATGAAAATAATATCCCTAATAATATAAGATTGAAGAGGTACAATGTTCATTTGGAACATTGGAAAAGCCAAAAAATAAAAACTAACCAATCAATTTCAACAATATATACAATCAAGTATGGATTAATGGCCCCCTCCCTAATGTGTATATATATATATACAAACAATATATACAATCAAGTATGGATTCCAAAGACAACATGGGAACAAGAACAAGAAGCTTTCGTGATGAAGACTACAATAATAGAAGAGTGTTCCTCAGGAGCTATCCTCTCGACTGGGAATTAGGAGGAGGAGATCAAAATGATAAAGAAGCTGGTGGTGACGGGTCGACAGATGAGATGAGGCGGTCCAAGAGGAGCAATAAGGACTGCAGCAGCAGATCAAAGAAGCCCCTGAGAAAGATAATTCTGTCATTGTATCATTGGGGTGGAGGGAAGGTCTTGGTGTTGAGGAGGTTCAAACATAAACTTACTATTTATGTTATTTCTTGTATCCCCGTTGGCTTTAAGCCCCCTACAGCCCTTATTTCTGCTTGACAATATGTTGACATGAAAATGTGTATGATATGTCTTAGCCTTACTCATCACTAGCCTCTCTGCGCGCGATAATATTTTTGTGTTTTTTTTAATCACTCGTAGAGTGTGCGTGAGTTGTTCTCTTTCTTTTAATTTTTTTATAGCACTTAGTTTAAAGTTTTTGTTTTTATCCGATGTAGTATGTGTGTGTGAGATGTTATTAACTGCAGTTCTGCACATCTACTGAAAAAACAAAAGCAAACTATTGCTTCATAAGATTATGTCACAAAAATTGGACCGACCTCATTGGGGATTGATTTAGTATAAAAGTTTTGGCATGTATATTCACTCAGTTCGTGTACAATAGATATTGAGTGATCCATAATTTACTTATAGGGATTTTTCTCTATGTATTCTAAACCTACAATATAAGCATAATTTTACCTCCTTGTGTTTTTTTTCATGCATAAGCATTTTCTTGTGTCATTCGCACTCATTGTCATTTCCAAATTCTAACAAAGAGATTATTTACATGCAAAAAATAAAATAATAATAATAAATAACTTACATATAAGGAGCTTGTATGAGTGATGTACCTAATATAAACTTACATTACATATATGGAGCTTGTAGCTCAAGTGATTAAAAACATTTATCCCTCCATTCAAGATTCTAGGTTTGTTTTCTCTGCTCTCAATATACTTATATAAAAAAAATAACCCACATATTATGGCGGTAATCTAACCAACTACAAATAACGTACATATGATTTTCGTCATAATTGAAATTTCCATATAAAAATGACTCCAATTCAAACCAATGTGCACTTGAGTGGATCACTTGGCATGGGTAAAAGGGATTCAAGTTTTTTTTTTTTTTTTTTTTTTTTTTTTTTTTTTTTATACATGTGATAGTTTAAATTACTCTAAAATTAATCTAATTTATAGGGATGAGGACTCAAACTTAAGTGCAAAAGGGCAGACTCATTGCCCTGACCAATTGGTCTAACCCAGGTTCGCTTCAAGCTTAGTTTAAGAACTAACACTACTATAAGAAAAAGGGGCAAAAACAACAAACAAAAAAAGGGGGGCAAACGGAACAATTTGTCTACCACTATGAGCCATCAGTGGCCATTAATAGCCACGGTTACTGTATATTTGTAACAAATAAGCCACGGTTAGTTCGTGGTTGATATAAAATTAGACACGACAACCGTGGCAAACAAACTTATCTTCGAACATTTTCAATGGCAATAGAAAATTAAATTCTTCAAATTAAAATTTTGTTGACTTATGTGGCAATTTGAAAAGGTTTATTTGCTACTTTAACAGTTTTTGCTTCAATAAACTCTTCAAGTTAATTAATGCAATGTTATGGAAAAATAAAAAATAAAAAACGAAAAACATGTGAAGAAAATCTATGTATTTATTATTTGAAAAGAAAAAGTGTAGGTTTTTTTATTTTCAATGTAAGTTTTATTCTTCCAAAGCAAAATTAAATGTTTTGAATAGCTAATGTCGACTCGTAAGTTTTGAAGAGAGAAAAATGGGTTTCAATTTTGGTAGCTGAGTTTGACAAGTCTATTGAAGGGAGTTTTATTAATGTGACTCACTTATTTTAGCATTCCAAATTATTGAAGAGGCAATTTGAGATACTTTTATTATATATAATACTTATTTTTTTTCTTACGTACTGTCACAAAAGAACTGTGGCTATTATAAGTGGTTAACCACGAAACAATGGCAATTTACTTTAACCCTAAACCCCCAGTACTGCTTGGGGAAAGTGTAGAAAAGAAAAAGAAAGGTTGAAATTTTTTTTACAGTATTTACTAAGACAAAGGCCACGATTCTGTGGAATTTGGACTACGAATAGTAACATGTTTAACCACTAGGGTATTATTCAGAGTTTTTTTTCTTAACCAAATGAGTATAACACTGACATACCAACATGAATCATTTGACGAATTTGACCTTAATCAAAAAATGTAAATTACCCATTTATCATTACCTACTATAGTGCAGTAATATCAAGCGCTCAACCACTAATATGTAGTTAATAGTCACTCACTTGGCCGAATCCAATAAGTTAATTTTGCTCGCATGACAATATATTCCCAACCCAACACATTCCCAAACCAAAAGCCTAATTTAAGAAAGTTTTAAATTGATAAATTCACACACCCCAATAGAGTTTACATTTGTGAAGAATCTTGGCCTCTACACAGTGTGGTTATGAATTTTATCAATGTAGATAGCATCAAGGGAAGCCAAGAGGACCTGTCCTAGAACCATGGCAAAGAATGCCTTCCCTGCTTGGGATTTAACCACAGGTCCCATCACTTATCAGATCGTAATACCAACCCCATCAAACATATATATAATAAGCCTTGATGCCATCTTTGATAAATTCTCACACTGAAATAGCAAACTAAAGTTGAAAGAAGTCATAAGAACAAAAAAGAATTGATTCAATATGAAATCTAACATTAAAAAAATCATAAAATAAGACTAACCACCAAGTTCCAACATAAAATACCTATTTTGTTTATACTATAACTGACCGGCTGCTAATAACAGGACACGTGGCCGCCTCACATGCAATGCCCACAATCCTACATCAAAATAATAGCTCAAAGTGCACCACTTTCCCCTCTATAAATAAGACCCTTGTCCCAAAACTCGAGGTAACAGTGATTTTGGTTCCTACATCCTTACACTGTCAAAATACTCTCTTACTCCGTCCTTAAGCTAACTTAAGTATCGGAGAGCCTTCGGCCGATACCACACGGGTACTCAAGGTCGCACCTTTGTTCTTTATTCTTGCAGATCCAATCACGACTATTGAAGGATCCACAAGAATGAAGGTATTCACACATATTGGTTGAGTCCATTTTTGGGCATCAACAGTTTGGCGTCGTTTATGGGAATCATAACTAAACAACCCCTACATTTACCAAGTTAAGATGGATACTTCTCTCATCCCAATACTTCGCTTACCCAATGGATCCCCAATCAGTAAGCCAAGTAGGGTGAATCTCACTCCCCCGCCTCACACACTGCTTCCAAATAGTACCATATGACAAACAACTGCCGAAGCCAATCTTTTGGCCCAGATAGAAACTTTGCGGCATAACATGGCGAAGATGCAGGAATACAACAACATCCTTTTTTCCAAGCTTGACGACACTCAGAAATAGCTACACAAACAACAAACCCATTATGCACAGCTTTAGCATGGCCTCGAGTAGACCATGAATTCAGTATGAACACTATCTTTAGAGTGCCCCTAACTGCAGTGTTGGATCCACCTAGGGCCAAGGGGGTCAATTGACCCCTGCAAACCCAAAAATCCACCATAGAAGGCCAAGAACTTGACCCCTGCAAATTGCCCAGAAGGTGTTTGATGAAATGCCCCAAAGAGGAAGCAGCCACAGCCCACAGCCAGCAAGAAGCTTGTTGCGTGCGCGCGCAGCCTCAGCACTTCATTTTTTTTTCCTGACGTCAAAACGACATCATGCAACTTATTTTGTTTTTTTTTTAATAAAAAAAAAACCTAGCCAAAACGACGTTGTTTTGGCTCAGGTGTTTAAAAATAAAATAATAACCTTAGGCAGCAGCTACTGCCCAATAAAATAGATTGGGGGATGGGTTTTTAACACAATGCTCTCATTCAAACACTAAATCCCCATCACCAACCCCTAATTCTACCCAACCCAATCCGAAGTTATATTTGTTAGTTTGTATTTGTTAGGAGTTTTTTATTATATTGTTTTTATTTTCTGAAATTATATTGTATTTGTTAGTTTGTATTTTTAGGTATTCTTTTTTAACAGTTAGAAATGCCGATGATACAAGAAATGTATATATCTTGCGCTATTAAAAGACATTAATGAATATGTTCATGCCTTTTCTTGTAGCATCTATAGAGAGAAGACTAAAGATTTTATAAATTAAAAATTAAAAACTTGTACCAAGAAATTGATGAAAGAAAATTGGGAGGATCACTATCATTTAATTTGACAGGAAAGATGAGTACCTGCTAAATCTTAGAAGATCGATTGTAAAGGATTTCGGGCCATGGTTTCTACTATGTTCTTCAATTTTCTTCTTATATTAGATTCAATTACATATCATCCTCTTAAGCAAAGTCTACTATATCTACTCTTTTGTTTGATTAAAAAGAATTAATTGGATTAATTTTTGTGTTTGTTAGTTTGAATAAATTAGGGTTTTTTCTATTAAAAGAATTTTTTTTTTTATTAGATTGTAATTTTTGGTTTGTATGCTTTAATTAGATTGTATCTTGGTAAATTGGATTAATTTTTGTCTTTGTTAATTAATGAATATTCATATATATATATATATATATTTTCCTTGATTGGTTGTTGTTGGGATTTTATTTGGTTAGTTTGAATCAATTAGGGTTTTGTTAGCTTGTATGATTTTTTTCATTAGATTGTATTGTTAGTTTATATGGTTTTATTTATTAACTATGAATTATAATATTATAGTTTCATTTTGATGGGTCTATTTTATATAGAATTTCTTTTAACATTTTACACGTTGACCCCCGGAATGAAAATTCCTGGATCCGCCACTGCCTAACTGGCGTACCAAGGGCAAAGGCTCCACGACTGTCGAACCTTCTCCATCAAAACAACTTATCATGCTTGTCAATGCAAATTTCTCCATGTAGTTTGGCGTTGAGCATGACTAGTAAAACATTTGAAGGTAATGGAAGGACACCAGTGTGGTGCCTGCCAAGGGACTCCAGTGTGTAAGAGTGAAAAATGATTAAATGAATGTTGATTCAAGATTGAACAAGAGTTGAATCCAATTTTTGGGATTGGATGTCTGTTACCATGTTCTGACAGATACCAAGGCTTATATAGAAGCTGAAACCTACAAATTGGTAGCGGTTACAGATGACAGGTGACAGATTTGGAGACGATGTAGGCTAGCACTTCTTAACTGGTGGAGAAGATCATGAGATTGTGGCAGTTAGCTCACTATCCTTAATTGTGATCCATTCCTAGATTTGGTGGCAACCCCTGCGAATCTGTGGGCTCAGCTAAGTTGGGAATCATGGCTGAGAAGTACACCTCCATTGTGGGGGTTGTGCTCAACTGATGTCAATTGGGCCTTGTTGGGCTAATATGAGACATCCTCATATAAACATAAAAAATAAGAGAGAGAAATCAAAGACAAAATAAGCGAAAATACATCACTTTAAGCTTTTGTTGTGCGTTTTTATTAGTAGTAAAAAGCTCATAGCAAAAAAGGCAGCTAAGTTCTACTTTCCTTATTTATTTATAGAGATTTTCTATTTGAACCCCGCACTTCTCTTTATTCACCCCAATACTTAAATCATTAAACTGTAAGTTTTATTATTGTGTAAAAAGAGAAAAAAAGTCATCCAACTTAATAATTAACCCTAATACATCTATACACCCCACCACTCTTCATATTAAGTTTTAGAAACCTCCTTCCAACTTCCTGTTTACAAACTCTCTCTCTCTCTCTCTCTCTCTCTCTCAACAATACCCCAGTGTTAGAATTCCAGTTACAGTTCTTGGAGAGAGGTAAAGTTGTTATCTTTCTCTAGAAAGTATTAAATTTCTTATTTTGGGTTTTTTTTGTTTGTTTTTTTTTTTTTTTTTGGGAACAAAGAAAATTGTGGGGGTTTAAATAGAAAATCTATTTTAGTTCTTATTTTTTCAGTTTGGGGTGTATTTAAGAGTAGTTTGGGAAAATAGTGGGGTTTTCTTAGAAATTGTAAAATTTAAATTAAAAGTTAAGGTGAACTTAGAACATAAGGTGAACTAAGAGAAGTGTGAGGTTTAAACAGAAAATCTCTTATTTATATATAACCAATACATGCCTACGTGGTGAATGAAATTCCTATGATGACTCCCTTTCTTTCTCTTATATACGCAAGTTTACAAAAGAAAGCTTCTCCCACAACTCACTAACTCAAAACTCAAACCCAAACCAAAGCTGGGGTTAATTGTGTGAATGCCTTCAATCTTGTGGGCCCTTTGGCAGTCAGATGGAATTTGCAAGAATGAATAGCAAAAGTGAGACCTTGGGCTATTCTTTTGATGTGGGATTGTGGGCATAACGATCAGTCACATATGGTATAAACAGGAGTCCTCCAAGTTCCCGATTGAGAAGGAACTTCTTAGTTCAGGGCTTGCATTTTTCATTGGCAATCTAACTAAGAGCGGTACTGCAAAGATGGTGAGCCTGTACTTAGCAAATTTTGCCAATGGCAGTTCCCTAGTCCCCCAACTCTCTGATTGAGTTGTCAATTGAAAAATAGGGAAAACTGGTTGCTGGTAGCTTCAGGAGTGACAGAGTAGTGATATCTGACTGGCCTTTGGGTGGTGAGTAAGATGTGGCCCTATCGAGCGGTAGGGTGAGTGATATTAATGCCTTGTGGATGTGTTTGTCGTTCAGTAATGAAGCACTAGCTTGGTTTATCAGATTGGGTAAAAATAATATTTCATTCATATTGATATATAACAATAGAAAGGTTATATATACATAGCCTAGGAAACTATTCTATGAAAGTAATTATGTTCCTATAATCTTGTAGAATCAAATAGTTGACTTAGACTAATTAGGAATGTACAGCTCATTGACACTCCCCCTCAAGTTGGAGCATATATGTCGTCAATGCCCAACTTGCTAAGTGAGCTGTGAAATACCCTGCATGTGACTGCTTTGGTAAGGACATCTGCAAGTTGATCTTCAGATTTAACAAATGATACCTTAATGATCTTCGCCTCGAGCTTCTCCTTGATGAAATGTCTGTCAACTTCAACATGCTTGGTTCTGTCATGTTGCACTAGATTGTGTGCAATGTCTATTGTGGCTTTGTTGTCACAATTCAGTTGCATGGCATGTTTGGGTCTAAACCCCAATTCCCTCAACAAATTCCTTATCCAGAGTAGCTCACATACTTCGTGTGCCATACCTCTGTATTCTGCTTCAGCACTTGATCTTGACACTATTTTTTGTTTTTTACTTCGCCAAGATACTAGATTGCCTCCCACAAAGGTAAAGTATCCAGATGTAGATCGCCTATCAGTAACAGAGCCCGCCCAGTCTGCATCAGTGTGACCCTCAACATCTAGATGACCATGTCGTGCGAACATCAATCCTCTTCCAGGAGATGACTCCAAGTATCTTAGAATTCTGTTTACCGCATCCATGTGGGCTTCACTTGGTGCATGCATGAACTGACTCACCACACTTACTGCATATGCTATATCATGTCTAGTGTGTCCTAGATAGATTAACTTACCCACAAGGCATTGATATCTTTCTTTGTTGATGGGTACCTGATCAATATATTCACCAAGCTGATGATTCAACTCCATTGGCGTATTTGCTGGTTTGCTGGCTAACATTCCAGTGTTAGTCAAAATGTCAAGGATATATTTCTGTTATGATAGAAATATTCCTTGTTCTGGACGAGCCACTTCGATGCCTAGGAAATACTTCAGAGCACCAAGATCTTTCATTTCAAACTCACTTGCCAAGTGATGCTGCAATGCTGCCTTTTCCACTGGGTCATTCCTAGTAACTACCATGTCATCAACATATACAATAAGGGCAGTGACTTTACCTTTCTTATGTTTCAAGAAAGAATATGATCTGAGTTACTTTGCTTGTATCCAAAATCCTTCATTGATTTGCTGAACTTTCCAAACCATGCTCTAGGTGACTGCTTCTATCCATAAAGAGACTTTCTCAGTTTACACACCATGTTGCTAGTGTTGGGCCCCATCTTGCATCCTGGAAAGGAATCTATATAGACTTCTTCTTCTAGGTTGCTGTGCAAGAAGGCATTTTTGACATCAAACTGGTGTAATGGCCAGTTTAGGTTTGCTGCCAGAGAAAGAAGTACCCAAATTGTGTATATCTTGGCTACAAGGGCAAAGGTCTCCCCATAGTCAATCTCATAAGTCTGAGTATAACCTTTCGCCACCAATCTTGCTTTGTATCGGTCAATGGTGCCATCTGCCTCGAACTTTACTGTATATATTCATCTACAACCCACTGTTCTCTTCCCTTTAGGAAGGACAGTCATCTCCCGAGTAGAATTCTTCTGGAGGGCCTCCATTTCATCATTCATCGCTTGAGTCCACTTGGGATCTTTTAGAGCTTCCTACACATTACTTGGAATAGATACAGTGGATAATTGACATGCAAATGATGCACATGACGGAGACAACCTATGTAGGGACACATGATTAGCAATAGGGTATTTAACTTTTGTTTTTGGGTCCGGGTCATACTGTTGTCTAGGAATCCCTCTAGTGGTACGAATAGGTAACTGATAACCTGTGTTTCCTGTATGACTCGACTCAAGCAAAGTGCTTAAGTTGGAGTTTAAATGTTCAGTTACCTGCGAGGAATTTTCAGGACCTGATTGGATGATTGGTGATGGTACTGCAGTAGGAGGGAAATTATATGAACCATTATCTGGAGTTTCCAGTAACTCTTGATCTTGTTGCACTACTGTAGCTGGTTGCTCAGACACTGACTGCTCTAAAACATTTTGTTGAATTTGGATGATCTGAGTATCTTCTGCAAAGATAGAGCTGTCCCCCTGCAGAGTATGCTTAGAAACTCCCCTTGAGTAATAGAACTCACTCTCATGGAAAGTCACATATGCAGTAACATGCATAGTCTGAGTGGGAGGATGGAAACACTTATAGTCCTCCTGAGTGTCAGCATAACCTACAAAGACACAAAGCAGTGCACACGGATCAAGCTTGCCACGCTGATGTTGATACACCTGAACATAAGCAACACAACCAAAGACACGTGGTTCGAGATTTGGTGTGGATGGCATGGTGAGGAGAGTGGTCAATGTCTGAAATGGAGTTTGATACTTAAGAGTGCTGGATGGTGTTCTATTAATGAGGTAAGCAGCAGAACAAAGAGCCTCCCCCCAAAATGATAAGGCATACATGCCTCAAATAAAGAGGCACGAACAACCTCCAAGAGATGATGATTCTTACGCTCTGCGACGCCATTCTGTTGTGGTGTATAGGCACATGTGGTTTGATGAACAATTCCATGTTGACTTAAAAAATTATGTAGGTCGTTGACGTACTCTCCTCCATTGTCAGACCGAAGTGTAGTGATCTTCTTGTCAAACTGTAATCCATGATCTATTACAAGTAAGTGAAGATGTGCAAGAGGTACCTAAGGTGGCCAAGGCCTTGGAGCCAGATGTACCTGACGGAGGTTCTGATGCAGTCTCCTCGAATGATTGAACGGATACAAATGAGGCTCTGGTCGAATCCTTTTTTCGCCCTTTGTGGACCCATCCTTCTAGATAACCAATGATCTCATAACAGCCCTTAATTGTGTGGTTATCTAAACCACATTTGGTACACTTCATTGGAGGCCGGTTACGAGTAGGGTCGACACTATAGTTGTTCAGCCGAGATTGTTTGGACCTCACAGTAGGCAAGGTTGTGGCTTTGGAGGTTACACCAGCTTCAGACATGGTTCCCTGGCGGTACTCTCTCTTTTAATATGTGCACATGCTACCTCAAGTTCGGGCTTTGGCTCCATCCGCAAAATCTCTCCTCGGATTTGATCGAAATTATTGTCCAAACCTGGAAGAAATATATAAACTCAAAGACGATCAACCTCTTTGCGTCTAGTCTCAATGTCTTTCGGATGCTCCATGGTGCTTGGACTTAATTGATCAAGCTCCTGAAAAATCTCAGTGAGCTCACTGTAACATTTGGCAACTGATGCGCCAGCTTGCTTCATTATGAATGACCATCTGTGAAGGTCATAAATCTTGGCTTCATCGGCACCATCTGAATAGGTTTTCTTGATTGCAACCCAGACTTGCTTTGCTGTGTCATAACGAATAAATCGTTTAATCTGATTAGGTTGCATGGTGTCGAACAACCAACTATTGACTTGGCAATCCGATGCACGCCATTTATTAAATGTGGGATTTGTGTCTGCAAGCTGGGCAATATCACCGGTCAAGTGGCCATGTTTTTCTCGCCTAGCTATCTTCATCTCTATGATTTGATGCCATAGAGAATAATTATTCTCATCCAGTTTGATTCCTGCGGAGAAGTTGGAGGTGTCACTCTGCAAAGTGACGATTCGTGTGATAGTTTTGGAGCCTCCTGACACCAAGGATTGATTGGTGTTTGCTGACCCATCATCGTTGGCCATGATATTAGCTTACAAGTGATGAGAGAGAAAAAAGAGAGGCAAAAAGAAATCTGTAAACGTTACTCTGGGTAACTGATGAGAAAAGGACACAAAAAAATATTGGGTTGAAGGGAAACGGTGATTTGAGTTGGTTTGTGAGATTTGAATATTTGTTGAATGACGTGACAAACTAGTTTGACAAACTAGTGCTGGGTTGTGAGATGAAATATAGGCTGGTTTGACAAACTGATTTGACGAAGGTGGACAATAAGACAAACTGATGGAATATAGATGGAATATAGGCTGGTTTGCAATAAGAAATAGAGGTTGAGGGAAAAAGAAGGAAAGGGAACGGTTGAGTGATTTTCTGGTGCTGGGTTTGTTGACGGTTGCTGTTGCGGAAGCGATTGCTAGGATTAGGTCAAGAGACAGTCATGATTGACTGCTCTGATACCATATCAGATTGGGTAAAAATAATATTTCATTCATATTGATATATAACAATAGAATGGTTATATATACATAGCCTAGGAAACTATTCTAGAAAAGTAATTATGTTCCTATAATCTTGTAGAATCAAATAGTTGACTTAGACTAATTAGGAATGTACAGCTCATTGACATGGTTGAGGGTTATCTGCCAGAATTGATTAAAACCCCTTTTTCTTCGCATTTAAAAATGAAAGATCCTTTGAGAATTTTTGCCACCCATTATTAAAAGAAAGAAACCCTACTCCAAAGCATTCCTTATAAATATAAGATAGGGTGAACAAAAGTTCACACACACTCAATTCATCAATCAAACAAACAAACAAAAAATCAACCAAAAGTTCACTTAAACCACAAGAGAAACCAGCTTTAGATCAGAATTCCCAAAGTTCAGACTTAGAAATATAAGTCATTCAAAATGAGATTCCTCTCGTTACAAATTTGGTTCAGCAAAAGCCAAAAACAAGCAGAGCTTGAGTTTTCACAAATATGAAAACCTCAACAAATTTTACAGAGCAGTTCCAGCTCACTAAGTCCTCAAGACCGGCCACTTCTGTCCCTTCAGACTAAAGAAGCAGCAGTTATGCCCGTTCAAAAGCCTCCCAAAGCTTGAAGTAGATTAAAGCTCTGCCAAAATTGAACTTTGGCATCGATTTACAGCTAAAGCTGAGCAGTTGAAGTTGTTAACAATTCAGTCCAGCATAGACATATTCAGTCCAGCCCGGATCAGAAGCTTCTATCCAAGCAGAAATGGAATTCCAACCTTCTTTTTATCTTTCTAGCGTTGATTTTTTCCTTCCAAGTCTTGTAAAGGGCAGTTCTGCCTAAAAACAGTCCTCTTAATCATCATTTATTCTGGCCAGAACTACCAATCTTATACTGTGATAAATTGTGAAGTCCTCACCAGTCTGAGGCAAGAAAAGAACTTACTTGGGAGATTTTCCTCACCCAAATTCACAATCACTTGTTTAGAAATTAGTAACTTGGGGCGCAAGTTATCCATTTTAAAGAAATCTACTAGGATTTTCAAGGCTAGCAGTGGCACGCTCGCACACCAAAGAAAACTGACTTGTTGACCAGTCAATGATTTCCAAGGCAGTGGGGAATTTTACCCTTCCATCACAGGAGCAAAAACCAAACGGTGAACAAACTCTTTTTTTTTAATAAAAATTTTAATTTATTTTAAGAACACACAAATATACAAGCAAGTTGCCAAATCAACACATGGTCCTTGTTGCTAAGGGATTCAACTAAAAAGAAGGCTTTGATTATGAAGAAACATTTAGTCCGATAGTCAAACTGGCCACTATTCGCACTATTTTATCTCTTGTTGTTTCTTATAATTGGTCACTTCAACAACTTGATGTTCGAAATGCTTTCTTGAATGAGTACTTGCAAGAAGAGGTGTACATGAAACAACCCCCTGGTTTTCATGATTCCTCTTAATCTTAGTATGTTTGTCGACTCCATAAGGCTCTTTATGGCCTTAAGTAGGCACCCCAGGCTTGGTTCCAAAGCCTTAGTACCTTTCTTCTTGCCCAGTGGGTTGTTCACAGTCACTATGACGCATTGGTATTTATTCGTCGCTCTTCTTCTTGCTCAGTATATGTTCTCATGTATGTGGATGATATAATTGTTACTGGGTCTACACCACGATACAATTTTTTTCTTGGAACGGAATTTAATTAGTTTCCTGACAATTTGTTTCTCTCTTAGACAAGATATGTGGTTCATTTATTGAGACGGTTTACTATGACTGAGTACAAACCATGTCCTACATCATTGCCTTCTGATGTGCGACTGTCTTGTATGGATGGTGATCCTTTGCCTAATCCGTCTAGAAGTGTGGTTGAGTTTGAGTTGCTTGAGATGGTGGAGCTTTCAAGTATTTTAGAGTTCATAGGTCAAATAGAGGAATTCATGAAAGGATTAAGAATGGTTAAAGATTTGAAGATTATTGGTCCTGAGGAGTTAACATCTTCATGGAAATTAAATGATGATAAATCAAAGCAACATCTAATATCTTTTTTCCTTGTCGTCATCAAATAAACATAACCTACCATTCTTCATTATGGCCTTGCTAGTGAATCTTAGGCTTTTGGTGCTTAAGTTTTCATGTATATTCTTCTTTGTATGTTGGTTCAGCATATATCAATTGAATAGAACTTAATGTTGGACCATGATGATCACTTTAACGTCTGCTTTCAAATTAATGAACAAACGCAACTCACATTGGATATATACAAGTTATATATCTCCAGCTCTTCTACAAAAACAAATCAACACAACACTAGAGTCTCACATCAAAAACTTATTAACAAACATAAAGACTTATAAGGCTATACACTATGCTTTATAAGTGTCTAGCCTAGTTACGTGGACTTGTAACTAAGTAAGGCATTAAAGTGATTGGTTGTATGAGGTTTGATCTAAGCCCTACGCCAACAGGGCAAACCCTACCCATCATGAGCAGTCAGCAACTAACAAATGATTATTATTGAAATGGAAGCTCATACGCGCGGCAATGGGTTGGATCGTGTCATGTTTGTGTCGTGTCGGGATAATAAACGTGTTAAGAATACTCAACCCAAACCCGACCCATTTAATAAACGTGTCGTGTCGAGTTCGGATCGTCTTAAGCAGGTTATTAAACAAGTTACCTGGTTAATAACCTGTTTACTTATTCCTAGTTTCCAATTTAAAAAGGGGAAACATTAAAAAGAGGAAACATGGGACTACATCAGGTTAATAAACATGTTATTTCACATTTAAAAAAAGAAATAAAAAAGAAACATAAGATTACATTAAATTAAAAACATTAAGGCGCGCTTCATGATTCCACAATAGGAGCCTTTAGTTTGGCCTTCTGGATCTCTTCTTTTGGATTTTCACACACAGCTTCTTGGGGCTCATCACTTGAGCTCCCAAAGATCACACCCTTAGCTTGAACATAACTTGTGTGGTGATCTCGATGCTTGCATTTACCTAGTTGATCCAGGGCCTCTAGCTGCTTTTGCATGTCTTGAGAGTAAAAATCTACCATCTTTGATAGCTTTTGATTCTCTTCATGCAATATTTCAAGCAGATGTCGATTCGCCTCCACCGTATTTTCCCTCTCCCTCTTCAAACTCCTTATCACACGCTGACAATCTTCAACCAAATCCGCTCTGCAACCAACTGAGCTTTTAGCACCTCTACCTCATAGGATTTCACAATAAGGCGATGCCCCACACTTGCAACAGATGCCGCACTTTGCACGCTCAGTGCCATGGCATCACTCACCACTCGGTTATTATCCCTCATTCCCAGCACACGCACATCCCTGGGAGTCACCAAACTCCTCGCAACTCCAACAGCAACATCGTTCTCAAGGAGTAAAGAGTGTCGTTTACGGTAACTAGTCTTCATGAGGAAACAAAGTAGGGCATCCACAATGTTGCAACCCCTTGCCCCCCTAGGGATGGCAATTTTCCTCTCGGGTAAGGGTCTTCGCGGGGATTCGACCCTAATGGGTCGGATATGAAGGACAAAAAACAGGTATGAGGATGGGTATGGGAAATTTTTTGGGTATGGTGTTTGGGGTGGGGCGGGGATGGTATTCTAATCCCCAACCCGAACCCTCCCCGTTTAGAATATATATATATATATATATATTATGGTATTAAAGTTATTGTATCGACTAAGTTTTATATTTTATATTATTATATTATATACTTATATAATTTATATAAATGTTAAGCCACACTACTTATTTATTTAGTTACTTCCAATACATATATAAACATTCTTATATTGTCTTATAAGTATATATTATATATTCATTATCTTGAATTAGTACTTTTTTTTTTCAACAAAGTAGCTATATGTTGGTTTTTTTTTTCCATAATAGGGCAGGTCGTAGACCAGGCAATATCAGACATGACCCGTTAACACGACACGAATTCGCACGCAAATAACAGTATTTGGGTTGAGCTTAATGGGTCGGGTTGAAAACGGGTGGACTCGATAGTCACCCGTTAAGCTAACGGGTTGGGTCAGTATTATTCGCGAATCACCCGTTAACTCGTTAAGAGCGAGGGCATTTTTGTAATTTCAATTCTAAAATTAACCTACCTTGAATTGGAGCCTTCTTGTCTGAGTCTGAGCATGCCGTCGTTCACTCTGTCATCTCTCTTTCTCTCTAGATCCAAACCAAACTATCAAGCATCAACTACCTTTCTTCTTCTTCTCCAACGAAAAGGTATGAAAATCTCAAGTCATTTGAGAGTTTTAATTGTTATCTATGCATTATATTAATACCAAAGTGAGTTGAAAGGATTGCTTTTTGATGGGAAAGCAGGGACTTCTTGTCATTATCATCCAAATCAATGCTCTCCACCAATCCATATTCTATGTCAATTTTGCTTTTCTTATTCCATTCAGCACTTTCGATTTTGAAACATGAACTTCGGAGTATTCTTCTCCTAAAAACTGGAACAATCTGTTTCCAGCTCTAGCAAGTGATGCAGCATTTTCTCTATCTGTTTCAATCTCTACAGAATTTGATGATCCTTTAGGATTTGTCTTAAAGCCATAAACATGCTAAGCCAAAATCCCAACTTCAGCATTTTCTACTTTCCTATTTTCTTTTTTTTAATTAATTTGTGGTGCTTTCATTTAATAATTTTTTGAAAAATATTGTTTATTTTTTAAATTGGTGAAACAGGTTAAGCGGGTGAAACGGGTGAAAAATGACCTATTAGCCATAATGGGTCGTGTCGTGTTATTCGCGAATTTGTACGGATCGTGTTTGGGTCTAGTATTTCTAACCCATTAGCTTAACGGGTCGTGTTCGTGTCAACCCGTTAAGAAAACAGGTTGACCAGAACACGACCCGTAACCCGTAAAAACGACCCGTTTGCCAGCTTTAGCAGGTCGGGGAACCCATTCCCCAACGAATGCAGGGATGGGGAATCGCTGATATGAATATTGCGGGTATGAAGGCGGGGATGGGGGAAAAAAGCTTAACGGGGATAGGGATGGGAATGCCATACCCAACCCCGATTCGACCCATTGCCATCTCTATGCCCCCCATGCCTGTGTTGGCAGAGCTAGGTTTAGATCGAGAGAAAATGGGAATGAAGAGGCCATTTTTTATCTGAGTTTAAGGAGATGGGTTTAGATTTTTCTGAGTTTGAGGAGATAGGTTTTCTATGTTTGAGTTTGATTTTTTTTCTCTCATTGTTTCCTTTTATATAAGTAATTTGCAGAGCCGCTCCATAATAATAATATTTTTTTTTTATAAATAATATGCAAGGCCGTTCCGTAATTTCCCCTCCTTCTTTCCCCCTCCCTATTTCCCACTCCCTATTTTCCACCTCAAGCTCCACATATTCGTGATTAGAAATATATATATAATTTTTAATTTTTAATATTTGATTTAATTACTATATATGATAATTTTAATTTAATTAAGTGTATCATTTTTATTTTTATTTAATTAGAAAGAAAAAAAGACATGTGAAATTCTACGTTTTTTTATAAACAGCTTGAAGAAAGATTATAAATATCAAATTGTGTCTCAGTGTAGAAACATGAGTCATAGATGAAGGCCCTTGGCTCGAGGAGGGCTTAGTGCCTCACTCAACCCCACGTCTAACAATCAACTTTTTGTTTTGGTACTTTAAGCTATAATTTGTAGATTCCAAATTATGTTTCATGTAATTGAGGTAAACTTGGACTAGTTGATATTTCCAACATGTTTAGGCCCAAGTAAATATTTAAAAAGCCTCAAAGTATTTCATTCAAAATTTAAATCCAAGTTCCAACCTGAGTAGTTGATTTTTATACTTGGTTTATATATATATAGAGAGAGAGAGAGCTTCAGTTGAGGAATTCTTCAAATAAACTTATTTGAAGGACACCCTTGTAAGGCCCACTTCGTATTGTATTTTACTAATCCAAACAATCTATTTTGTAGATATTCATTCAAAGATCATCTCTATAAAATTAAAAAAACACTTGAATCCGATATTATTTGACCACTCAATTGAATTATTAAAATTTTAGTATTTTCTTGAAGCACCACTTTCATTGATTTTGTAGGACATAATTGGATGTCAAAACGGTTTTCGATTTGTTTAATTTTTTGCAATAATGATCTATGAATATAGACTTAAAAATAGACATTGTTTAGATCGTTGAAAAACAAATTAGTAAGGAACCCTAAAGGGTGTCCTCAATAGAAGGGGATTATGTATATACAGGGAACTTTGGTTGTATTTGAGGGATCCCTCAAATAAGTTATTTGAGGGACACTCTTGTAGGGCACACTCCTTATTGTATTTCACTAATCCAAACAGTCTATTTTGTATACAAAAAAAAAATCCTTGAATATCATTTGACCACTCAATTGAATTATTGAAATTTTAGTACTTTCTTGAAGCACCGTGTTCATTGATTTTGTAGTACACAATTAGATATCGAAACGGTTTCCAATTTGTCTAATTTTTTGCAAGGATGATCTATGAATGTATACTTAAAAAATAAATATTTGGATTGTTGAAAAAAATTTATAAGGGACCCTAAAGGTGTTCTCCAAATAAAATTATTTAAAGAATTCTTCATGGGGATATTCTCATGTGCGAATGTCCAGATACTTCATACTGTCCGGACTTGTTTTGTTTTTTTCCATGATGAGAATGAATGAATTTTTTCCATATTATTATCATTAAAAAAAATGCACTAAAGCATATAAACAACCCCCAAGTTCTATGTACAAGGCACCAATGAAGAAAAGCCCAATCTAGAGGTGATGCTTGACTTTTTGGTATTGCCAGAGCTTGGTTTCTATTGTACTAATACTAGAAAAAGTGCGAAAAGTGTCTGAGCTGATTTTATTAGCATAAAGAATGAAGAAAAAAAAATTAAGTCTGGACATTAGCAAAATAAGGACACCTGCATTAGAGAACAACTTATATATAGTTATTCTCTCATTTGAATGTTTGCACGTTATTATTGTGCAAATATCATTGTAAATATAGATGAAAACAGGGAGTGATAATCGAAAATTCACAACGTCTATACAATAATAACGTCCAAACGTCCGCATAGAAAAATTTAGGTATTTTTAAATAGGGCTTGTCCAATATAGATCCATACATTTTCTATTTCTTAGACATATACCCATCACTCTATAAATCTATGTGTAAAACCCAATTTCAAATTTAAATGACCAGTAGAATATAAGAGGTCGTAGTATTTCTATGTTTTTACATCGTTGCCACTAAACTTCATATTTTATTTATAATTTATTTCAAACATTTCATTAACTGTCATAATTGTAATTAATATACTCCCTATTAATAGCATATCAATCACCCCATTTCTTATAGTTGTCATTCCCTCTCACATCTCGCCCCCTAAAATTGCAAACAAAAAAAAATCTGTAAATTACATATCCAATAATGTACTTATGAAAATTATAATATAAATATATACATATAAAATATAGGTATCCAATAAATTACATATCCAATAATGTACCTATGAAAAATAGGTACATTATTAGAGGAAAAAAATAGGTAAGTTATTTGGAGAGAGAAAATAGGTTCATTTAAAAAAATTACTTTTAATAAAACAAATAATAGGTACTTTATTCAAAGAAAAAAGGCTATATTATTTATAGAAAAAAATAAATTACATTATTTAGATAAAAAATAGGTACATTATTTAGATAAATAATAGGTACTTTATTCGTAGTAGGTATATTATTCAAATGGTAGGTACATTGGATGACATATAATACCTAAATCCTAATTGTAAGTACATTAAAATTAATGTAGGTATATTGGATGTCGTATAATGTAGGTATATTGGAATAGATAATTATGTACACTTTTCATACTAGGTAAATTATATTTTTCATAAAACAAACAAGTAATAGGTACATTATTTTTTCAACATAATTAGTATGTATAGTTTTATTCATAAACAATTATAAAGTGGATTATTAGTCATGTATAATTCATAAAAAGAAAATAACATAAACATTTTATTAAACAAACCGATTACCCAAATTTGAATTTATTGTTAAATTTTTTTATAAAATGTTTCAAAATTAATTCCTACATCCATTACAACCATTTGGAGATCTTTTCAAATTCAACATCTGTCATTATATACAATCCAATTAAAAATTGTTTCCATATTGATTCCTACATTAATATACAAAATGCAATAATGGCTTAGTTGGGGGTATTTTTGGAATCTAAAAAGTACAATAAATCAGATTTTATGCTTAATTAAGTAACTTGCTGAATTGAATCCTAGTCATGGGTTTTTACTTATACAAATTGGGTATTATTTATAGGAACAAAAAGTGAAGGGTTTTAGGTACGGCAAATTGAATTTGAATGGTGTAAGCCAAATTTACTATTTTAAATATAGGATCATGATCGTGAGACACATTTTGACACACATTTTAGATTATTGAAACACTTTGAACAGTTGAGATTGCATCTGACTTATACATTTATTTATTTTTTTCAAAACAATGAATATCTTTGGAAATATAATACTAGAAAGTCGGAAACATTTATTAAAGTTTCTCATATTATCTCTCATCTCTCGCTCACTCAAAACCCAGGAAGGAAAAAATATACTGGAGGCACGAAGGCCTCTCTCTCTCTCTCTCTCTCTCTCTACTACTACTACTACCTGTGCATCTCTTCATCTTCTCTCTTCCTCATTAGAACCACACCGAAAACATAGATTTTGAGATTAAAATTGATTGGCTTCTGGACATGAATTGTATGAGTTTCAGAGTGACATGAATGGACTTGCACACTTTCTTCCGTCAGAGATGTTTTTATATCTTACATCTTGTTTGCTATCATCTCGGACTGTACAAGAAGCTAAGGATTGAATGTCGCCAGTGTTATGTTATTGGGTGTTGTCAATGATGCAATCTCAACCATTGAATGTTATTTAATCCAACAGTCTAGAATGTGAGTCATGTTTAAGTACATGTTTGGCCAATTTATGGTCCACATATATTTGTTAATTAAATATCCCTGCCAATAGATGGTCAATATAAGAATTATTTCATGAATAATTCTACATGTATTTACTTGACGTGAAAAGCAAGTAAGATCAGCTTAATTGATCCTGATCCATTTTCATCATAACCTAATAGGAGAAGGTTTTTCTAGGGAGATTAGGGTTACGAGCTGTTATAGATCTCTACAAGCTCAACGACACACAACTCTTCAACAAACTCTACACTAAAGCCAACGCTTTTAGTCAAAGACACTCGTGTCTCTTTGCTATTTGCTATACCAAGCCTCCTTGGTATCGATTGCCAATTGACTCCTTCAGTTTAGGACCATTCTGGTGGAGCTCTTGCCCTGTTATGATCCATCAAAACCACAGTTCTGATCCTTCGATTGTCACATGTCGCTTAGTTCTTTTTTGAATCAGAATTGATACAAGGTAAAGAGTCAATCCTACATTGGAAATTTGAGAAACCTAATAAGAGCTTATAAGGAGTTGGGCTACTCCTCCTATTGCCAATTGATTTTGGGGTAGAACCTCAACTTCCTTCATGGTATCAGAGCAAGGCTTCACATATTGGACCCAACGGCCATACGTGTGACGAACTTTGAAGCCTAACACGTGGACAACACATATTAAGTATCCCCGATTTGAATATTGCAAGTATGAAGGCGGGAATGGAGGGAAAATGCTTAACGGAAATGAGGATGTAAATGACATACCCACCCACCACCAATTCGACCCATTGCCATCCCTATTCCCAATTTTAAAAATATTTTTTACTAAAATGAAACAAGCCTACTTATTGATAAAATTATACAATAGTACTGTACAAAACTTTGCAAAACTCTCTTTGGCTCTCTCTGAGAAGCCATGGCCATGGGTGTTCTCGTTCAATCCACTGCGCATTGTTCTTATATTAACTACCATAATTTCTTTAACATCAAAAACATTGTCAAAAGTTCTCGTGTTGTTAATATCTACCGTATAATTTCTCCTATTTATGTTAGGACGAACGTAATAATAACTCACATGATTAACATTCCTGCCATTTAAGGAAATTTTGACCAAAAAATGATACAATAATTTCTATTGCCAGCATAAATATATAGAAAAAATAATTACTAGAGAAAACTATGGACAAACCTTCCCTTTATACAAACAGATCAACTATGGAAAATGAATTCTACAATTACAGGGGCTATATGTATATATGAATATATATATATTTATAGCAACTGTACGCTATCCACAGGGTAAGACGAATTTGAAGCAGCCAGGAGAGCTGCTCCCATGGCTGATCCATCTTCAGTGACCTTGATTATGACATGTTGGGCAATATCTTCCCCTAATATTTCAGTCAATGCTTCATGTAAGTAGTCTCTAAACATTGTATAACCTGTATACAAACCCCCCTCCATTGCCACAACCGTCCTCCTCATTTTCTGATCACTTCTACTTCTTCCACCTGCGATTCCACCACTCCCATCCCGACCAATCTTCTTCAAGATCCCCACAATACCAGCAGCTGCCAATCGAGCAGCCCTACGGGTCACAACATCACACACCTTGACTATGAGCTTTCGAACCTTCAGAGGAACATCCGGAATCTGAAACGGCCAGGTCAGTAAAAATCATATTATTAGAAAATTGAAAGCCTTGAGAGACAAAGAATCAATACAAAAGACGTATGCCTTGTCTACCTCCAGGTTATCTCTTAAGATACGTCGTACTTCTTCCAAGTCAGGAGAGTCATCTTCATGCATTGCAGCAATCAATGGTGTCCTGGAAATTGCACAGTAAAAACAGTTTTTAAGGTATGGGATGTACTTGTTCGCCAAAGCAACATTGACAATCAGCAATAAATAGTAATCTAAGAAGCACGGATACACTGGTTGAGGTGCGTATCCCGTATCTGATATGCTGGGGGATACGATATGCTGTGAATACGTTTGGATACGTGATGGATACGTATCCGAGTAAACGGATACGGTCAACAACAAAAAGATACACATATCTTACATTACAGATACAAGTATCCAATGTTTAGGATACGCGTATCAGAAAACGTCTCCACTTCTTCTTCTTTCAGATCTTCCTTCTTCTATATAAATAAGAAGCCCAGATCTTCCTTCTTCTTCATCCAGCAGTGCCCCCACTCATCAATTCTTCTTCTTCATCCTTAAGAAGCCCAGATCTTCCTTTTTCTTCTTCATCCAGCGGCACCCCTACTCATCAATTTCTTCTTCTTCATTCTTCATTGTCGGCGGCGTCGGGTTCTCTTCTCCATTTTCATTTGTTTTCTCACGCGTGCTTCTCTGTTCTTTTGACAAAATTATTTTGTTTGTTTTTTTTTGGTCAAAGGATTTTGTTTGTTTAATACTCACAGTTTCACCCACACCCCATGTGATGGCTGGTCTTATCATTTTGATAAAAGGATTTTGTTTTGTTTGTCTTATTAAAAGTAATAATATTATAACCAAGACAAGTGGAAGTATGTTAAAAGTAATAATATTATCATTTTTATGTTATTTAAAATATGATTTAATTATATATATATTGTTATTTTTAAATTTTTATATATTTTTTAAATTGCCATATCCACGACATATCGTATCCTAATTTTTGGAAATTTATCGTATCCCCGTGTCATGTCGTGTCGTATCGTATCCCCGTATCCATATCCGTGTCCGTGCTTCTTAGATAGTAATTGATAAGTAACCTCAAGTTGAACATCTCAACATTAACTATTTTTCATAATGCCATTTTGCATTCAGCCAATCAAAAACTATCACCATCAGCAGATGGCTTGATGAGCATGCCCAGCAAGTGCATCAGAAAGAGAGACAGAGACAGAGACAGAGAGAGCATACCTCAAAATAAAAGGCATTGATAACTTGGAAGAAATAGGGTCAAAAATATCTGACTCCTGTGACATTCTGACAATCACTCTCCTCACAACATCACCTAGGTACATTCCTGATATCAATTTCTCAAAACCCTGTTGAAAAATGCTTTACATAATGAGATTAATAAAACTTCATATTTGATTAAGCATCGGCACAATCAAGCAACAACAGAGCAATAAATGAATCTTACCTGATCATTCGGATTGGGGCTATCAGCATCTAATTCAATATCATACAGAGTCCTTGGTAAATGAGATGACCAAAAATTTCCCCATTCCATGTTGACAACCTAACAAAAAATATATATATTATTCTTAAATTACGACTTCATGTCAAGAGATATTAAAAAAACATCATCTCGTCATGGTAAAAAATTAGATATATAGATATATGTATGTATATCTGAAGGGAGACAAGATAATGGATACCATGCCTCCAGATGTTGTAAGAAGCCCTTGAGACTTAATTATAGCATCTGTCCTTTCCAAATAACAGGCATTAGTACCCGTTCCAATTATCACTGCAGCAACAGTGTCTGTGTCATGATAATGTCCAAGTGCTAATGATCCCACAGAGTCATTGACCTGCGTAAACAAACAGAGAAATCATGTACCCAAATTTCACAACCAAAAAAAGCAAATGCAGAATCACACAAATGAGTGTACAGGGGACACATGCACACAAAAGTTGCGTTGCAGTTCTTGACAAATAAAAAGGATAATTCATTCACAGAATATCATCGTGTATCTCCATCAAGTCATTAATAAATAAATAAAATTCAGATTTCCAGTCACAAGTTAAAATGAAAAAATTTACTGGATTAAGAGTTACATCAGAAATGAATCCCTTATCTTTTACTATTATAAACCAATTAATGGTTTTCATTAGATTAATTGATTTTCCCTAAAAACAAGAGTGTAGCACCACTAACTTTAATGCTAGGCTTGGTTTAGAAGTGACATTAAATAACCAACACAATACATGCAAGGAAGATAAGGCAATCATAAATATTGTACGGTGCATTATCCCAATGCAAATTAACTGCACAGCAAAATTTTCCACACCCACTCCTCTGGTGGCCTTCAGACATTGATTTATTGGAATCTAATATAGCATTTCACAACTATGCTGAAATAGTAGTGATTGGGGTTAGTATTTAAAGGCTATTATTAAGTAGAATATTACCTACTTTTCCCAGCACCCAAATAAAAATAAATGAAAGAGTTATGAGTAATATATGGATCTAGGAAAGCCATACATAGTAGAAAATGTGGTCCACAACCAATTAGAATTAAATTGATATATGTTGCTTATATAAGGTATCATGGCCATCTTACTGCCCACGACATTAATTTGTTTTGACTGCAATAAATCACAAACCTTGTTTTCCTTTATATTTAACAAAATATTGTTTCATAAAAGGTATCAGGGCCTTGTTACTAGCCATTTCATTAATTTGGTATAAGCATGCAATATCTCACAAATAATTTCCCTTTTAGATAAATCATGCCCTTGCTTCTTTTTATTAAAAAAAGGTACAAATTTTAACCTTAATCATCATAAAGATGAAATCCATATTTTAACCTTAATCAGCATCAAGATGAAATCCATACTATGCCAAGGCAAAAAAAGGAGGGGATTTTGGCATGTGAATTCTGTTCTATTCTCACCCCACTTTCACACTTTGCCAAAGCATCCATATTTTGGCAGTCATAACTAAAACAATTCAAGAGTCCATGCATCTTTTCAATTTACCAACAGGTGTGTAGATTCAACGATAATACTACTAAAAATCATATGTAAGCACAAAGGAAAAAAAACTATAATTAAAAAAAATTAATGAAGTAATTGCAATGATAAGCTTGCTTCCTATGTGATTGAGGATTTACAGTACACCTATGACATAGTAGACACAATAATATGACTTTTCCCCATTCCGAACATTCCATTTTAAAAAGATCCCAGTAGGGATATGCAAGAAGCAATTAGCAATGTTACGTAAAGATGAGAAACGACTTTCTTACAAGTGCTGCAACCCTCATATTTAGGCCTTTCCTGGTCATTGCATTCTCTAAGCATTCTGCAATCTCTCTTCCAACCTGACAAAACATTGTAAACCACGCTTTTATCAGGAGAGCAGAGGAAAGTGGCAAGCTTTTCACACATTACTGCTTTTCTTAGTTGATGAAATAATAAAACATCAAGATGATTATCTGGTTTGGGCCACGCAGAATCAGCTTTCTGAGGTCATACACAAAGTCAAACTCAACCTAAAAAACTGAACCTCAACAGTTCATATACTACACCATAGAAGACTTGTTATGCATACTCGGGCATGCAAAAAAAACCTAGAGCTACCATTTTATTTAAGCATCAGCAAGGAAAAAAATATTCCAAGCAACTATGCTCTTGCCTTCACAAAGTTCCCTAAAATAGGTGAGTTTTATTGAAGTACAATTTAACGGACACCATACAACTAACCATGTCTTCAATGGAAAACCCTTTTGTCCATTTTAATAAAGTGCCTGATGACACGGACATTTGTTTCACGGGAAAAGAGAATGTGAATCCAAGCTCCCTTCTTCTGTCCAATGAAAGCTCAGAAATATCACCTTCTCTTTCAACGAACTCCTTTAATGATGAAGCAATAAAATCAAAAAGATCCTGCAAGCAATTGAAACACATCAGTTTCCATGACAGCAGCACATTGGAAGCTTTGAAGTATGTGCTAAACAATTACAGAAATCTGAAGGTACAAATTTAAGTCACCTCGCTTGAGCCAGTCATCAAATCTTGAGGAATTGCTTGTCGATATACATCATGTTCCAAGGTAGAGGACCTCGTGCCTTCTAGCTTAACCCGTAAGACCCTAAAATTAGTACCCCCAAGATCTAGCGCATAGTAAGTTCCTTTCTCACTCCTACCCCAAGAAATTAAAAGATAAAATAATTAGTCTCAACACTTGTTATCAAGAAAAAATACTTATAAAGAACGAAACGAATATGTACATAAGAAATGAACAAGCTGTCCACCAATACAAGAACTTTAAACACTATCAACCAGCTACTACATCAAATTTAAGCTAAAGAAAATGACAACATCCTGCCTACGTGCTCCCAAAGAAGAATGGTACGTCTTTAAACTCAACAGGAATCAAAGCCTATAAAGAGGTCAAAAATCAAGCTTTCTCCAACAAAGGATCCATACCCACCCCACCATACTTTTCAAAAATTCTTCTATTTCTTTATCCACACCACCCAAAATACAGCCATCACACTACAATCACAAAACACTTTCAACTTATTCTGCCAACCAAAAATTTCCAGAACTACCCAACACAGATTAGCTTCCTTACAAAATTTAAGCCATAGCTTTAATGCAATAAGGCAGTGAAGAACAAGTGATATAAACTTTCAGAATTCTCTTCCGTACTAACCAATGGGGAGAAAGACAGATAATTGACCCTCTTCTCTGAATCATATCACAAGCATTTCACCTAGCATGAGCAATAATTTATACCTTGGGGGATAGTTAGGCCTTCCAAATAAAAAAATTCAATCCTTATCTATTACACAACTTATACAAAGAAGGTATCTAACTGCATAATAATTTTACACTATACGACTGAATAAATAATGAAATTGCTGTCATGCTAAACCATGCGAATACAAAGTAGACAGTTTTGCACTCTTATTGTACACTAACCATCACCATTACCAAACTCATCTATAGAATACTTTTTCAAATGATAGACCCTTCAAAGGTAGTGGGGTCTCTGCTTATTTTAAAACAAGACATTGCATTAATCATTGCAAAACTGGATACATAATTTATCTAGACATAAAAGCGGGTAATAACACACTGAATGAGAAAAAATTGTAGAATAGGTTTTGTGCTAATACATAAACAAACAAAAAAAAAGTTGCGTTAATACAGAAAGAAAAAGTAAAATTATTATGAAAAAGGAGAACTAGAAATGAAAAAGAAAGTCCACGTGAAATCTAACACCGCACTCCTAAAGAATTTACTGTACTCATATTCAACATGAGAACAGAAAGAAATGGAAGAAAGAACTGTATATTGCAAAATTTTCAAGGAAAAAAAATATTCCCAGCAAAGTAGTGATATGATTGATTCATCATTGTCGAATGTCAAAACAACAGGGAACACTATAAAATTAAATAACTTACAACAATTGAAGGGCTCGGATATCAGTATAATCGAGAACAAAGGCAGAAACAAGACCAACATCCAACAATTCCAAAACGGCACCTTTTCTAATAAATTTAAACAAGGGCAGATCATAGAACTAAGGACAACACAAATCAGATGGCAAACGAAATGCACATAAAAGATGGGGAACGGAACTACAGTAACAAAAGATAAATTAAACAAGAATTATAACAGTGAGAGAAGCCCGCAAAAGAAACAGAAAAAAACTGTAACAAAACAACGAATCATCAGAACACGTAAGCAAAGACAATCCCCAAATATCAAATCAAAATCAAAAACATTAAAATGAAGTTACTTTCTTGCCCAAAATCAAATATAAATGATAAACCCATTAAACTCCAATGAGAAAACCCCATGAAATAACCACCCAAATTTTCATCAAGGAACAACATTTTCGCCTAAAACCACCAAAACAAAACCAAAACCCAGTTGAAGAAACAGATACAAGAAACTAAAAACGAAAAGGCCCATTAAAGAAAATCAAGTGAAGCATTAAAAGTTATTACCCATTGGGGAGTTTATCCACAAAAGTGAGTAACATTTTGAGCTTGGAGCCACCATCAGAAGCCAAACCTGCGTGCATCTCCACAGCCATAGCGTCCACGACCTGCCTCAACCTCCCCACTGTGGTTTCACAGCTCTGCTCGAGTTCCTTCAAAACCCCAACCACTCTTCTCCACTTCCGTCTGCTCCTTATTCTCCGACCGACCACCACCGTCGCCACCGCACACGCCGCTACCGCCACCCCAACTGCCAATCCCACCGCCACCTTCCCCATATCTCAAACTATCTACGCCCCCTATCCCAATTCAAAATCGCATCTCCAAACGGCGTCGTCTCGTCGGTCTTCCAGTGAAACGACACCGTGTCACCATGAACGCGTCCGGGTTTTGTGTCTTGAGGCCTTTCGTTGGCTTTTGATTATGAGTTTGTGAGTTCTCTATCACTATCACTGTCTCCAACGGTAAAAAGCAGGGGTTCAGAGGGTTCGAACAGTTTGAGTTTCTCGACGGAGAGTGGTCAGAGTTTGATCTCCGGTGTGTTTCCGGCGACGGTGACCGGAAAGGTAGTGCGGATGACCCGCTCGAGAAAAGGCGCTAGAGAGAGAGAGAGAGAGAGAGAGAGAGAGAGGCGCGTTGCGAAGGCAGTATTGTTGGAATGCGAAATGGTGGATACTTAAATAGTTGTCAAAATGACATAATTGCCCTTATGGATCATATGAAATGTCGGATTTGTCATAATATCCTGCGGCGATTTTTTACCGTTTGGGGGAAAAAGATCTTGTGGGATTTTTAGTGGGAAATCGAAGATTTCAGAAGATTTTTCACTCGTGTGTGAAATCTTTTCGGGTAGGGTGGGGTGATTTTGTTGGGTAAAAATTCATCATGATTCGTAAAAGATAGAGATGGATAGAGTTTTTTTTGTTTTTTTGGGGATGATAGATTATGAGCCGTCCAATTAGGGAGAGGAATAAGAGGCATGCTTTTGTGGCCTTTGAATTGATAAGTATGATGCAACTATGTATTGCTATAAGTGGAAATTTTGTGGGCATTATCATCTCATGTGATGTGATGACTAAGTTTAAGTATAGGAATGTCAATGTCTTCGGGTATGCTTAAATGTTTATTTCTACTTGTAAAGTTGTCAAAACATATATCCAAGGGTTGAGGTTTGCTTAGAAGAGCACCGAGTGTGTGAGTGTCATTACTATTATTTTGATATAAGCAATATTGGAGAAAGGGAATTCGAACACAGAATCTCGAGTGTATGAGTAAATACTCCTAACCACTTAAGCTATGAGTGTCATTACTATTATTTTGATATAAGCAATATTGGAGAAGGGGAATTCGAACACAGAACCTTGGGTGTAAGAGTAAATACTCCTAACCACTTAAGCTATAAGCTCATTCCATGGTTAATGTATGTTTTGACAACATGACAAGTGATGATATCCTTTTTGGAAAAAGCTTGGCTTCATAAAACTGAGAAGGAGCTCCCCCTTAAATTCAATGGAGTTTTGACGCTTGTCAAATTTCATTAACCTTTTATTTTTCTTTTGAATAACTTTTAACTTCTTTTTTTTCTTTTAGAATTTGACAAGTGTTAAAATCTCATATGTTGTGAGAATGAGCTCCTCCTCAGTTTTAAGGAGCCAAGCAAACTTAATCTTGAAATTATTAAATGAGTACTTTTGATGTTGCTATAATTGATGGATATCGATCGAATTGTCCTTATAGGAGATAAAATATAGTAATTAGTAAGAAATAAATGTAATACATGTGAATTATTTAGATATAATTCAAACGCATTAGGTTCAAATAAACATATGATCAAAGATTCCCTAAATAAAATATCATCAAAAAGACAAAAGGAAATAATTGACGTGAGATTATAGGATTATAAATCCAAAAAATTATGCCATAAAATCACAACCTCAACGTGCCAAACTAATTAATTCATGACAAAGGGGCATTTTTGGTAAACTAGAACGAAACCGCCCAAAATGCCACCCCATCACCAGGGCCAACAGACTGCATGAGGTACTAGGACCCAGTTGCCATATAGAGAAAGAAAAAGGGCAAAATCGAAATAAAAAAATGTGTAAGGAAGGGTTTTGGCCTCTCTCTCCAATTAAATATTTATTTATTTCCTACGAAAAAAGAAGTCTGGTTTGTGTGGGTTTGCTATATTCGGAGACAGCTGCGTTCTGAAAAGTGGAAACGGCGACGGTAGTTGCGTATACGCCGCCGTACATTTGCCAGCTGGCTCCCGCTAAGACCCAGCTAGCCTCACTGTAAAGCTACCACCTCACAACGAGTACTTCCTCACCGTTTTCCTCATTTCTTATATTATTTGTATTTTTGTTCCTCTGCCCAAAACTTCCCTTTTTTAAAAAAAAAATTTTATTATTATTATTAGCTCATAAATTATATTAAATTTTAATTCAATTTAAAATTAAAAAATTTAATTACGGCTTCATGAACAACCATGAGCGGCCCATGTATTTTCATGGTCACAGACTTGCTCCCAAACTCGATCACAATTATTACCTGATTTTGGATCTTTTAAGAGTTTTGGATTACAAAAATAAATACAGGGTTTTGTTCTCTAATTTTTTTTATCATGCAATAATAAATACAAGAACCCGAATTTCTTAATCATGAATCCTACAATAATTTTTTTATTTATCAAATAACAACTTCACTAGATAACTTTCAACAATACAACTAAGACATCAACTAGACATCCAAATCACCGAGCCTATAAGGGCAACAAAACTAATTACACGCTAAAAAGCAAAATCAAAGGAGACACATCAACAACTACTAGCCCCACATCACTACAATTAAGTATAATCTCAAATAAAGTTCATAAACCTAAAATAAGCAAAACCCTAAAATAACACATGAGCTTAAATGAACCCTACAGTCACCACCTGAAGAAGTACCACAGTCAACCTAGCCACTACATCTAGCATTTAAGCAAATGCAAAACCTCTTAAGATCTCAGGAAAACAAGGTTTCTAGCGATACAATTGTGCATAACAATGAACAACTATGTCAACCAAACAAACATGGCAAAAACCAATCAAGTAGATTGCAACAAACTCTCCTTCAAATGCAAGGTAGAATTAAATCTAGAGAATGTGAGAAGTTGTAGAGAGATAGTTTTGGGAGAATGATTTGACTGAGGAATTAGCTCAAAAGAGATGATGGGGAACTTCAAACTAAGCATCACTTAAAAGAAATCGCCGTTAGGGGCTTCTTATTCAAAAAGCCTCAATAGACTTATTCACTAACAAAAAAAAAGATAAGGAAGGAAGGACAATGATGCTTCTTCTTACTCCCTCCTCATTGAGTTTTTTCTTTGAGACTGAGAGAGTTGTTAGGGTCTTTTTTGAAAAACTAATTATGATATTGAAGAATGGTTTGTCAAATCCTACAATATTTGAAAATCAGTACTCCATCAAATGATCATGAAAATTGAAATTGAAATTAGTTTCTGAAAGCCTATACAATGCTGTTTCAAACCCCAAGGTTATTTTGATTAAAATAATAAAATAAAAAGGGTTTCTTGAAAACCTTTCCCCAAAGCTTGAATATTATTGAGGCTATAATTTGGTAACCCAAAAAAAAAGTGGAAATCTGACAAGAAAAAGGATTTTCAAGTGGTAAGGTGACACAAAATAATGGCCACGTGACTCTTTTTAAACAAAAATTCTAATAATCTTGACAATATGTGGCATTTTGACACAAAATCTAGTTTATATGGTAGTTTTTTTTGTTGTTGAGAAATTATGAGAATGCATCCTTAATTCAACCAACAAAGGGCCAATACAAACTAGTTACAACGAGCCATTATAATAACTAAGCGATCTAACATTAAAATTAAGATAATTTGGGGCTCCTCCACTAATGATCATGCATGATCGAAGAAACTCTGGTATAAGCATTCCAACTAAGAGTACAAACTCATAACAACCAAAAAGAGATAAAGCTTAAAAAAATCAAGTCATAACAATACAAATAAAACTCTCACAAAGGAGACGTGGAAAGCTCTCACAAAGAAGAGGTGGATGGAAAGCTCTCATAAAGGATAGGTGAAAAACTCTTACAAAAAGAGATGTGAAAAATACACATGAAACTCAAAGAGTCTCTACGACTTATTCCAAACATAAAAAAACCTAGAAAAGAATAGTGGTAGAGATTTGACATTGAAACGCATGTGGAGATTCGACGCTGAAACACATCAGCCTGTGATGAGTGGAGGAAAATCATTACAAAACGAAGACATATAGGGGAAACCTTTTATCTCTGAAAATGAGGGGAAAGATAAGAAAAAAGGAAGGGAGAATTCTTCCTCCCCCCTCAAAGTGAAAACACTTGTAGATGGTTTTTTGGCAGAGATGAGGCTAGGGTTTTCAAGAAAAAGGTGGTCTAGTAGTGTCAGATGGAGTAAATAATCAACACCACATTTGTGTAAATTTAATTAGTACATAGCCCAATATTACTTTTCTTTTAAATATTGGAATAAGTTTTAAATTCGAATTTTTCTTCTTTAATAATTAAAAAAAATGTAAATTTCCAATATTATGTTTTTTGTTGTCGTTGTTAAAAGACTTAAATATTTAATTAGAAATCACAAGAACCAAAAAAAAACAGAAAATGAAGAAGAGTGCTCAAGTTTAAAATTACGCTATTGTTCCCGTTTCTCAAGTTTAAAATTCTTTTCCACACACCAAAAATAAAATAGAAATAAACGATAACATTAAATTGAAGCCACATTTATTAGCGCAAATAACTGCTCGTGACCGACGCTATTGCGGCTCGATTTTATCGAATGTCACGAGATTTTGCTTGTGTCGCGTTATTTGCTGAGATCTTCTAGTCGATCTTGACGGTACAGGTTGTTGGGTCAAATTAATAAACGATCAGGACCGCACATTCATTTTCTGTTTATGGGACAACGGTACTGGTTGACTATTCAATAAAAGAAAACGAGTGCCCTTTACACTTTTAAGGCACGTGCTCAATATATATATTTTTTAATCGGTCAATAATTAAAAAGATTTCATAAAGTGTTGGGGTCGGTGCCTACTAAATATCCACTAAATAGTAAAACCAAATTACTAATGCTAATTGCGCGTCAACTTTTTGACCTGATGTATATTTTGACCAAATAAAAAAGCCATAATCATTTTTTTTTGGGAACAAGCACTAAACGCATAGTATCATGATGTTATGAGATTCGAACCTGAGACAACTAGTTTACATGTCAATTCCTATTTTCACTCGGCTAGACTCCGTTGGCCGAAAAAAAAATAAAAAAAATCTTTTGCGCGCAACATAGTTTGAAAAAGAAAGGCCAAGTAAGTTGCACTTTTTTGCCTTTACAACTCTCAGTTTGGACTTCAGTCAACAAGATTAAAAAGTTGCAATCAAACCCTCTAGATTGGTATGTTATTGTTCTCACATATCCTCAAATATATTTGAGAGAGCTTTATTATTTATTTGATCAACCAAATAAAATTGCTGAAAAGGAAAGAAACATAAAATTTCAGTGCTTAATTAACCACAGAGTAAAGTTTTTGACTAAGTGAATCAACCATAGATTCCAAGTTTGATTTTCCTTCCCTAGTATCGGTTGTATCGGAAAAATAAAAATCAACCATAAAATTAGAGTTAAGCACGGAGTAAGAATATTCGACGATCCCTTGTTTAATTTAAAATTATTTAATTGTTGTTGACATGACGCTAATCACATATATATATTTGTCGTCCCCATTTCAGATTTTTTTAATTATAAAAGTTTGACCTGATTTGACCAATGAAAACCCTCATATCACACGGCAACTCGAACCAAGTTGAAAGTTTGAATGATCCAAAAAAAGCCAACCAGTCTTGTTAGCCAACGACGACGTGTCTCTTACTTGTCACTACTTTTATAGCGTGCTTTTCTTTTTGGGATATAAATCACTTTGTGAGGATATAATTAATTTGATATAATCTTTTTTTATTCGGTGATAGTTATAAAATAAATAAATAAATTAAAATCAATGGGGTTGAAAGGAAAGCCAGCCAAGCCACTCCATCTTTTGTCTGTGCCGTGTGTAGTGGGCTTATCATGAAATTCTATACAGTGCATGAAGACTATAGAACTGAAATAATGGTCACATGTGACCATGTCTGACCAAAAATATATATATTAATTTTAAAAGAGAAAATAATATTTATGTGATATTCGGATGAGTTTAAAAATATATATATATATATGGAAAAGTATACAGTCGTATTGGCCATTCATAGTGTTTTTATTTGTTTTAGTTTTTTTGGGGGATGATAATGGATGCAATAAAATATTATAGGCCTCGTTTGGTGGCACGGATAGGATATGATTGAATTTAGCTTTGTATTTTAGATTGGACTGATTAAGACTCGACCAGACTTTGAGTTTATTATTTGATGTTATACCTACTTTGGATTGGACTAGAAAAAATAATTTTGAAAATTTTGGAAAACAAAATAGCAAAACAGAAGGGAAAAAAAGTTAAATTGAAACAAAAGGAAACATCGATTGTATGAAGCTATGAAACTTGAAAGATTCACCACAAGAAAATCTGAACCTGTTCCAAAAAAGAAATCAACCCTAGATCACGAATACCCATGGCACACAACCACACAAACACAACATGAATACCCAGAATAAAAAAAAACACAAAACTGATCCAACAAAAAATTAAAAACTTATGGTGGACATGTATAAACTCATGAACTTTACTACTATTGGACACCCAATTGAAAGGAATTCTATGTTTCTTTTTCTTTTTTTTCGGAAATAAGAACGTATGCTCTGCCTTTTTTTGGTAAATAGGAAGGGGGGGGGGAGGGAGTAAACGCTCTAGATCAGCTATATAATAACTGACCTAACCAGGAGCGGAGCTATTCATAGGCCTTAGATGGCCTGGGCCCCCCCAAATATCAAACTCTACCTCTGCCACTGGACCTAACTAGGAGCCTTGTCAAGAATGAACAATCCTAGATCCAAGTTAATAGCTCACGTTGGCAAGACAGTCAGTAACTCCATTCTTCTCTCTATACACATGTGTGAGGGTGCAATGACCAATTTTCTCATCAGTTCACAACAACTATCAACCAAGGCTGCCAAAGGGTGCAAACCAAGCAGAGAAGTTGCATGCAAAGGTTCACAGCGATAGCGCTGCCTTTTCAGTTTCCATTGTTTTTTTTAATGCATTTTTTTAAATTAACTTAATCAAGAAAAGTGGAAAGTTTGTTGAGTTAGTTAATAAAATAAGGGTAAATCAGGAAAATCTTATTAAAACATTGTTTCTCTTTTATAATAATATCATCAAACAAATAAAAAATAAAGAATTAACTATAGTTAAACTTATGGACATGTGTCACCTTTTGAGAAAAATGATGAAGGTACACCTTAAATTAAAGGGAGTTTCACTAAAACACCCAAAATAGGGGCTGAAATTATAAAAAAACCCAACACCCAAAACACTTTATAAACACACCCAAAACCCATCATTACACACACTCAAAACCCATTTATAAACACACCCAAAAAATATACAATTGTTGATTTTGGGTGTGTTTCTATGTTTAAATAATGCTTGAGTTTTTTTATAAATATATGTCTAGGATTGGGTTTATTTATAAATTTGTATAAATTAAAGCGGTGAGCAAAAATACTCCATTGATCCATCACTATATATGTACCTACATATTCATTGCAATAATATAATTAAATATTATTCTTGAAATATGATTTTCAAGTATCATTTATGATTTTGCTGATTTAGAAATAAAAATAAATTTAATGAAATAAAACATTTAAAGAAAGAGGGGAAAGTGAAATGGTTATTTCTTCAAAAAACTTTTTTTTGTCTCTCTCTCTACTTTGTTTTTGTTTTTTTCACAAAAAGATTATTTAACAAACTTTTGTTTGGGTTTCAATGAGAAGTTTCTTTCAATCGAAAAAGAAAATGGTGTTCTCATTATTGTTAATTATTTTCAAAGGCATTAATGCTATAAATCCACGTCTTTCATTTTTTGTAGTTTCTCAAGAGTATTTTTCGTTTTTCCCTTTTCAACCTAATCATAAAGATAGTATTTTTAATCACCACTTTAACTCAATGTGTACCATTTTCACAATTTTCAATACTTGACACGTGTCCATGAGTATAACTATGGTTTAATAAATACAAAGCAAAGAGTTAACTATGATTAGGCCTATGGACACGTGTTAAGTGTTGAAAATGGTGGCGAGGGTACAAATTTGGTTAAAGTGGCGAGCAAAAATATTTTCAATCCTAAAATATCTTTAGGTGCCTATATTAGGAACTATATGCATTTTTTGGGCATGTACATCTTATCTTTAAAACCGTAAGGTTCTTATGCTCGTGAAAAGTGAGGCAACTTGCCATGTTTATAGGATAAACTGTTGAATACCTCCTTGAACGATCATGATAGTTGATTTTAAAACCCTAGATTATATTCTCAGCTAAATTATCCCTAAAACTCAATTTAAATCGCCAATTTAGCACATGTCATTAGTTTCCAGAAAATTTCATCCAAATTACAACGTATAAAAGTCTCTAAATAGATGAAACATTATTAATTTAAAAAAAGAAAAAAAAGAAAAAAAAGGCTGAAATAACTCCAGGGTCATGATTTAGAGCTTGTCATAATCATGATGGCAACAACATGAAAATGAGGCGTAATAATGCACTAACAAAAGCTTTGAAGTGCGATTTTCTTGGATATTTAGAAAGATTTGGGTAGCTTGTATCAGACCAGTTGGGCATCTCTGCTGACCTGCCTATGCCAATCAGAGAGTATAATACGGTAAGCAGTGACATAAACTGATGACGAACCAATGTGACATGTCTTGATTAGACACATTTATCTTTCTTTCTCCAATTGTTTTTTCCTTTTTTGCTAGCAACAAATCGCACTCACATTCTTTTTACCATATGCGTGTTAAAACTTGCAACTTGCTGCATTTCTATGATAGTGATGCTATTTGGTCAACAAAGGTGTTTTGCCGAAAACAAACTCTCTCTCTCTCTCTCTTTTTTTTCGTTGGTAAATTTGCCAAAAGAGCATTACCACATGCATAAAGTCAAGGATCATGAAGTAATTCTTATTTTTTTTGGTCAGAAACTTGTTTTTCTACATAATAGTAACCCAACATGTAATGGCGTGCGGTATTCGTCCCTCTATAGTGCATGGTCGGCTTATGCAACATTTAATGGTGAAAAAATTGATATCAAATTATCAATTAGACAAACAAATTATAATCGATCATATCTTGAATCGTGCACCGTGCACGCCTCTTTCTTCTCAGATTTGTTGCTAATTATAATTATACAAATAGAGAGAAAGCCAAATCAGAAAATAATAATAATAATAAAACGTATTATAAATAAACAAAAATAAATAAATACTGGCAGATGTTGAAGAAGAAAACAAAAAACTAGACCTTGACTCAGTCTCTTATGCCTCGAGTGTTTTTTATTTTGCTTGGTCCAAAACGATGATATACCATCGGAGGTGCAATTAGGCCTTTGTGGCTCTGCCACTACCTAATACCTAAAAATCCTATAGGAAAAAAGTGCTATTTAATCTAGAGATGTACCAAGGAAAATACGAAGTTGCAAACCCTTTTGCTTTTTGTTTTGAATATAAGTGATAGTTTAAATTACTTTAAATTAATCTAATCTATAAAGAAGGAGATTCAAACTTGAATACAAAAAAGGCGGACTAATTGATCTAGCCAACTGGCCTAATCTACGACTGCAGCATCTTTCTTTATTTCAAGTGAAAAGGGAAAAAAAGGACAAGGAATTCGAGGTAAGAAGTACTAAAAAGTAGATGAACACCCAACCGACCAAAAGTGCAAATTTAATATCTGAGTACCTATGGAGATATTAATGTCCCAAGAGGCCATTTAAAATTCCAGTTGTTTCCATCATTTTGGCTTTCATCACTTCACTTGGTCAAGCTTCTTCCTCTCCTTCCTTCCATTCATAAATCCATGTAAAACGCACACAGTTTGGTAGGAGGAGGAGCTGTATTTTGGCATGCAATGCGACGTTGCTTTCAGCTCCATCTCTATGAGTGGTGCCAGAAAGATGAAATATATTTATGGGGCCCAGCCGAAAGACTCGAACAAGTTGAGAGGTGAATCAACCTGATTCTATTCCACTCGTGACTTTGACAGAATTGTTATGACCTCTGCATTTGCGTCTTCCACCAACCCAAAACCCAAACGCTTTCTCATTTTACATGAATAGCCAGCCATTAGGGTTTTCAAGTTTTGCTTTGCTTTCCCTCTCTCGTTTTTCTTCTCCTCTCCTTTTGAACACGAAATTCGGTAGCCTACTTTTTTGGCACTTCACATTTTATCTCCATTTTGTCGTTGGATAAACATCCTACCCTTTCGTACATCCACTAACTTGAATTTGTGCGCAAATGTGGATTAGGCTTGTCAGTCATCAAGTGAGTTTTGTATTCCATTTTTCGTAAATTAGATTAATTTATAACAGTACTATTGCTTGTGTAAAAAATAATAATAATAATAAACTTTGATTATCGATCTCTTTTCATTAATTTTTTTCTCAACATAGTGTAATTAAAAGTACACATGTAGCCTATACAAAGGTAAGTTTAACTTGTATTGTGCGAGTTGTCGCATCAGTTAAATATTTTTAGATCTTTGCTCATTAATTCTAAAATTCTACAATTTTAAGCTATAAAAGTGATGCATATGGGAAAGAAATTTATATTGATGAAGGGTGATTTTTAACTGTATAATTTCATGGGTGTTTAATGGTTAATTGCGTGACAAAGTTTAAGTTATTAATCATACTTCCCTTTTTATGTAGCTAAATGAATTCTAACTACGACATATTGAAATGATAATTTTTTTCTTTCAGTGATAGCTACTTTTTTTTTTCTTTTCATTTTCAGTAAGTAATTAGGTGAGTTTTTCACACGATAAACTACTTATGTTGATGAGGTGTTACGAAAATGCTTGACTCTCATGTTGTTACGACCTAATTAAACACACTTTTCGTTTCTTGCACACAAAGCCAAACAAATATATTGGGAAGCTACACATTCATAATAAAATATAACAAATATGGGAGAAAAATTTACCTACACTTTTTAAGTCAATCACACAACGTCATACGTTTTAATTTTATCATATCTCTGTATCTGATTGGCTTGAGATATTGCCGCGGTAACATTCCCATTGGATGGCAAAATCCACGGGTTTGTAAGATCAAGTTTGTACTCTCATTGATTGTGCCTTAATAATCACACGTAGCTAGGCTGCAATAAAAAGTTTGTATTCTCATTGATTGTGCTTTTTTTTTGGTCCTTTGGGTTTGCGCGTCACCGTTGGTCTAGACGTCATGAGTAGAAAATGCATGCATGTGAAAGATCTTGTGCGCGTCTTAGAATCTGAAATCTCACGAAGAAACCTCGTCTTAGCATGAGTTTTTTTGTTTTGTTTTTGGTTTCGGGTTACAAGCATGTCTTCTTTTCAATGCCTTTAAAAACATGGCTTTTAATTACCAACAAAAAATCAACTAAAGCAAGAGAGCATGTGAGTATAAAAATGCAATATGATTTATTCAAATCTTTATTGAAATACAATGAGCATATTTACGAGACTAACTGACCTAATTTACACATACGAATGAGCATAATTTGAAATTGCATAAATTAAAAGATTTGCATCAAGACAAAATCCAAACTAGACTATCAAGAAGGAGAGCTAATACATCAGAAATTTGAAATTAGCATAATTGAGAACTAAGAACTACAATTAGCGTAGATCTAAAACTTTGCAAAGAGAAAAACTGAAGTTGAGAACTGTGGCTAAGAAGAGAACGTAGGTGAAAAAAGAGGCATAGCCAAACTAGCTGCCGACGCTCATAGGTTGTAATTTTTTTTTTTTGACACAAATGATATTTTACTTTAATCTAATCTAGATTACGGGGAGGAATTCGAACTCGGATGCAGAGTTGGGAGTGCATCTGCTCTAGTCAAATTGACTAATCTCATGTCTGCAGTCATGCATGTAATTTGGTTAAAAAAATTCAGAAGATCCTTTGCCTCATTAATCATGGGAATCTAGGCATTCTTCCTTCTCTTGGAGACTACATAAAACATTTAAAGCATTGGCCTCTTCGAAAATAATTGGCATGCACGATCTCAGTTGGGCTTTGATAATTGTCTTGATCCAACAGATTTTTTTATCTACGATCTTTTATCCAACGGCCTGAAATCACTAAGATATGATCTTTTTGTGCTTAAAAAATAATTTGAAATCAAATGTAGTGCAATTAAGGTTGGAGAAGATGTCTCGGATGACCCATTGTGCCATATACTTGTTAGCCTTTTGCGTCATATGAACACCATCCCAACTAATTCTCCTATCCGGATTACCACAAACTGGTGCATTAGGAGCTCCACATGCTCTGTCCTCACCACCGCAACATGACTTGTCCATAGCATCAAACCCTAATTTATTTATATAGAGATTTTACATTAATTAACCATATATATATATATATATATCTTCACCAAATATACATAATATAATGAGCTCTGCATTGCTGACCACCTCTCTAATACAGATGAGTCCTACATGTATTAGTGGGGTCTACCATTATTAGAGAGATTGGTCCGCAGAGTAGTCAATAAATTTGATACGAATAATATGATTGAATCATTGATATATAATCCTTCGAATTTTAAGAATTTGCATGATGAAAGAGACTTACCTAGCTGATGTGCATTACGAAGTAACCATGTGAAAGCATCATAATAATCACTGTATATGAAGGAAACATTGGAATACTCATTTTTCAAGGCTTCAATGGCTTGTTTCAGAAGGTGATTGTGAGACTTCGAAATACTATTCAACCCCGTTAGGCATTGAAACTCATCATACGATGCTGTATCATTAGTGCGTAAACGCGAAAGGAGCATTGGCAAACACCCCATTGGGGATTGTCCCGGGACTACCACTGCCCTAGCACCATAACCAATGACCATCTGGAAGATAGAAGATCGTATAATTAGAACTCAAATAATCACAAAATGGAATATGAGTATTGCTACATGGACTGCATTTATATATGAAAAACAGTTAAGTTATAGACGATCTATCGCATTTCTAATCCAACAATTATAATATAGATGTGGTCTACACTGTGATCTATAAACGTGGCTTTCATAATTTTGTCCACGAATGCTTTCCAATATAAAAACGAACAGAAGGGAGATCAAATAAATTTTTTAATCATCAGGATAAAATTTAAAATAACAATCAGAAGAGGGGAATTAAATGATGTGCAATAATTTGGTTGCAAGGAAACTTACTTTAACAGCATCCTTGGTGGCTTGCACTATTTCTGGAACCATGTTATGCCTTATGTCCTCAATACTTTTCACATTCAGGGAAGCAATGTAGTCATTTAGTCCAATTTCTCCCACTATGAACAAAGCCCTCTCAAGCTTCTTAAAACGATCTACAAACATGACCAAAAACAAGTGTACATTTTAAGTATAGCTATCAAAATAATTGTGTGTATATGTATAATTAAAAATTAAATTAAATTATTATACGGGAGACAAACCTGCATTGCTTCCATTGAAATATGTGGACAACCAAACTAGTTGTTCATTCAAGGAATGTACACGAACATTCGAAAGCAAAGCAGTAGCCCCAGCCGTGGCAAAATTCACTCCACTACGGGGAGTGGCTTCTTTCTTCATATAGGGTTCAAGAAAGGGAAGACCAGCTGCTTGCGCTGTGAAAAGTAAACAAGGTTTAATGGTTTAGGTAAAAGATAATCTGTCCAACTCTCTTCCTTCTTGTGAAGTTGGATCTCGGGGTTTCGAATTTCGCAGTTTGTGGTCCAACAAACTGCGAAATTCGAAACCGAACTTTGTACATGGTTTTAATTTGTCTTGAGATAAGTTATAAAAAAACTCTTCGATTATGATTCCACATGGCAAAATAAAGAAAGAACAAACTAAGCAAGCAAACTTATAGCTTACCAACGTAATCAATTATGAGCATTCCATTAGAGCATCTGCCTGTTGCTTTGAAGAGACTTTGCCCAAAAGGGGGCTTATTACAGGTCATAGAAGGGGCTAAACGAGCCAAATTTCCGGTATCCGAAATCGAGTCACCCAGTTGATACATTGCCTTCAATCTGCATTGCATAAGCAAGTGTGCACTGCATGAAAGTTGATGAAGAAAAAGAGACAAGGAGCCGATGATGAGCATGACATAGATGTTTCCTTGGGTGGTAGCCATTGCAGAAGATGGAAGCACTTTTTTGTTTGAAACCCTATGCACCACCTCAACTATATTTATAGGGAAAAACTAGTTTTCTGTTTTTTGCTAGTTTGAATATATAGAATGTAGTTGTAATCATCTGCGAGATGATCACTTGACTTTTAACCAACTTCTATACTTTGCATCAACGGCTTCTGATGGCTTCGCTCATATTTAAATCACAATTGACAGTTAAAAACGAATTATATATCACAACCCATACTAACTGTTGTCATAACACGACTTCTTCCAAAATGTTCAAAGTAAGTACATCATACAACAACCAACGAACTCCGAACAACCATGGCGTATTCTGTGAAACCAACATGGGAAATAGAACAGAAACCTTTCAGTTGAAAATACAGATGTTTTCGTACTAAAAATTGGGACCTTTCATTTTAGGGGGGTTCCTAGAGGTGGTAATAAAAATTTCCCTTGTCGGAATTTGGATGGAAATTTTGATTTGGACTGAGATTGGTGACGAATGTAGCCATTAGGGTATTATATTATGGCTTTTTGTCGCAAATGGTCCATGAGGTTTGCGAAATTATCACATTTTGTTCTTAATGTGTTTTTTTTTGTGACATTAATAGTCCTTAAGATTACTCTTTATACATCAAATTGGTCCCTCTCGTTAGTTTCCGTCCAATTTTTTGTTAAATTGCTTACGTGGCATGTAGGTGGACCCACATATCTAATGAGATAATGACATGTACGCCATTGAAGTAAAAAAATTAACATCTAAAATCTATAATAAAAATTCGAAATTAAAAGAAAAATAAAAAAAATAAAATCTGCACCTCCTCCTTCCTTCTCTTCCGCCGCCCTCCCTCCCCCTCTAATCTTTCACTGTCTGGTCTCCGTTCTCTCCCACCCAATTTTCACGCAGCCCCTCCGACCCAATTTCAAATTTTCATTAATCAGAAGCAATTAAGGTGGTGATTTAATTTTTCTGCTTCTCTATAAATTTCGATTGGTTGGGGATGTTCAAGTTTCCGAAGCATATATTAAAATCACCAGTATTAAACAGCACCGTGCTTGTTTTTTGGCTCTGCACTGTGCTACCTGTCTCCTGGTACAATTTTTATTATCTTCCATTAATAATAATAATTTTTGGGTTTTCGTTATTTTGAAAATAAGCGAGCAGTGATGATTAACAGAGAGAGGAGAGGGGAGAGGGGAGAGGAAAAGGAGGAGATGGAGGGGAGTGGGAGGATGGCTGCATGTTTCTTTTTCTTTAAAGTTTTAATCTGTTTATTAAAACTTATTTTTGTTTTTATTTATTTATAGATTTTAAGTATTAAAATATTTAAATATATTATATTTCATTTAAATCCATGTGTCGTTATCTCATTGGATATGTGGGCTCTATATATGTGTCAAGTAAGTAATTTAATAAAAAATTGGATGAAAACTAACGGCAGAGAATAATTTGATGCAGAAAGAGTAATCTTAAGAACCATTAATGTTACAAAAAAAATGAAAGACAAAATGTGATAATTTTGCAAATATCAAGGACCATTTATGATTTTTTTTTTTAAAACCTTATATTATTGTAAGTTTTTTTTAACCACGTGAGTAACAAAGACATATGACCCACCACACCACACGGATAATTCATGCAATTTAGGTTATAAAAGAAAATTTACAAGGCACATACTCTGTCGCCCTTGTAAGGGTTTTGGAACCTTTCTTTTCCAAGATTAATGGGTATTTTTCTTTTGAATACAAACTACACTCTAAATTACTCTAAATTAATTAAATATACGAGAATGATGATTTAAACCTTGGTGCAAGGGGATAGACACACACTGACCTAACCCACGCATGCTTTGATCTTCACTAGTTGCTTGCTCCCTTCTCTAATAAATCTAACACTATATCTCTAAATAAATAAATAAATAAATAAATAAATAAAATCTAACGCTAGTTTTGATTGGAACCTTAATGTTGTAGACAACGGTACTAGCCAGAAATGGTAGGCAGCATCGTTGCCATATGCCCTTGACCCCCTAATCATTATCAATCAGTGGTTGTCCTTTTACAAAGAAGACAAGCCAAGCCACATAGATATTTTGATCTCCCAGGGGGCCTTTTAATTAAAAGCCAGATTTTTGGTAGATTTCGCATTAAAAACACTGGCACTTGTCTTACCGACTCTCCAGCCATGTGTGTAGGGACTGGATATGTCACTAGAAGCTGCACCAAATTAGAAGAGGAGAGATAAATTTTCTCCAAGTATATTCACACTGCAAAAAGCCATTCATTCCCCACGTACTTAGTCATAAGGCCCAGAAGCATTAGAGCCGAAGCCCATTGATATTTTATATGAGAAAAATGTAACCGAAACGGATGTATACACATCATTCACATAACGAGAGAAATAGGAAGAATGATGCGTATATACTCGGGATATGTAAATTTTCCTTCTACACATATATTTTAAATAAAGGGAGATGTAGTATTCCATTTTGTATTTGATGTGTGTGCGTGATCTCTTTATGGTTACAGTGTATGTGTATACTTTTTTTTACACCCCACTAACAAAGCTAGAATGTTGACATGGTTAATCATACACAAATAGGGACCAAACTCTCAATCATGATAATGGAAAATTAAACAATAGGATTAATCATGAAACAATATTGCGAAATTGACCATAATAGTGTGGAGAGAGAAAGAGATATTGATATGAATATGATTCGGATAATGGGTCGAATTATCTGAGATTGCTATTATTTTAATGAATTTAGTAGTGAAGACTTTTAATTATATTTTAATTAATGGCCAAAACAGTGTTGTAATAAACAAACCCAAAGCATCAATTTCACCTCACCAAATTCGGAAAAGAAAAACTGTACAATGAAAGATCCTTTTTATTTTTTATTTGGTCAAATGAGGGATATTTCGTTGTAAAGGAGAGAAAAACTACACTTTTCTCCTCTATAAAATGCTTCTTTCTAGTTACGTTCAGATAGTCTTGATTTGGGCTTTTTAAAGAATGCCCAGCTGGAGTCTTTTCAAGTTATGAGGACCCAGAGTTAATAATTAGTATGAAATATCTAAAGTCCCAAATGTCTGATTTGTTTGTTTGTTTGTTTTTTTGGTTGAGATTATTCGTTCCAGATTTCTGAAATTAATATCCGATATTTATGAAAGTATGGATTTTGAGGAATTTCCTAAATTTTTGAACTCAGAAATTGCCAAAAATAGGTTTTGGAATAAAATTTTATTCCAAATTTTCAAAATCAGCATCAGAAGTTAATATCAGTTTCATATCGAAATTTGGAATGCTTGTTTTCGATCTGTTCCGACTGAAACATAGCCCTATGATAAACAATAGGATTATGATGTTTACATAGAAGTATGTACAATTGAATAATTAACTAATGGGACATTCTCCCATAAGTATTCGGGATTGGTTACATACAGGCACAGACCCATGATTCAAAAATGACCAAGACTAATTTTTAAGATAAGTTTTTCATAAAAATTAAAATTTCGACAGTTTTAATAATAATTCATAAATTGTATATAATCTATTAAACACTTCTATAATTTACTTCTACATCTTCAACTATATTCTCAAGAACAACATACTTTCCCAGTTATACATTAAAACAATCTTCGAAATAAATTATAACAAGAAAAAAAAGAGTCAAGGAGGAGGTTGACTAGAGTAAGGAAAAGAAAGAAAGAAAAAGAAAAAGAAAAAAGAAGAATTCGGGGTAGGCTCGCACCAGCTGGTTCCAGATTTTTGAAATTTGAATTTGTTGGGTATATAGCTGATTGGGTAGAGATTTGGGCTGGCCTATATAAGTATCAAAAGTTTCCCAAGCTTTTATGATTGGGCTGGCCTATATAAGTATTGGCTGGGATATATAAATTTTCTCAAAATTTTGGGTCAGGCTCCAGAACTACTTAGACAGGGCTGGGCCCGTACTTGATTACATACTTCTAATATTGGTTGTTAAATTGCATCTAAGAGATTACCAACACATTTGATGAATGCAACTCAATGATCAAGATTAGAAGTTGTTTGGGCCGAAAATTTGGCACACCCAGTCCAAAAGACCAAAGCCCATGTTAATTCTGGGCAGCCGCTAGCATTCTTTGAAATTGGGCCAAAATCTTGCAAACCCAGCCCAAAATCAAGGAACCCAGAAAATCCAAGAGGGCAAACCAAGACTGATTAGATTAGCAAGAAAAGATTGGGCTTCAAAAAAACCAGCTTTTTGAAGGAGCCCACCACTAACGCAGATCAGATTAAAAATATCACAGGATTAATTAAAGCTTATTTTTTAGAAGCCCACATGACTACCAGAAATAGAAAAGTCAACAAACTCAACTGAGTTGATTGGGAGTTAATTAAAACAGGGTAGTAGCTGGCAAACTGGGAAGAGACATCTTTGGATAATCGGAAGATCAAAATCCTCTCTTACATGTATATATATATTCAGAGATATTTTCTCTATTCCAAATAGGGTGATTGTCCCAAGAGATAAGTAGGCCTTGTTATTTAAAGAAGAAGATAAGCAGAAGGGCAGAGAGTTGTTCAAACAGGAAATCAAGCTAACCATCACGGTTTGAGATCTCACAAGGGCAGTTGGGATTAGAAAGGAGTTAGGTTCTCTTTCAAAAACAGAGAAGTGTCTATTGAGAGCTCGACTGCCAAAAAATTAGATAAAATTCCTCTTTCTTGTGTCTTAAAATTAAAAAGATCTTTCTTAGAAAAATTGCCGCCCATTATTAAAAAATTACCCTGCTCCAGAAAACATTTTTTCTATAAGAGAGGGTGAACAGGTTCAAAAAAAAGGATCCAACACTCAAGTCATCAATCAAACAAACAACTCAAAATCAACCAAAAGCTCACCTGAATTCCAAGTGAAAACCAGCTTTAGATCAGAATTCCCAAGGTTCAGACCTAGAAAATAAGTCATTCAAAACGAGATTTCTCTCGTTACAAATTTGGTTTAGCAAAAAACCAAGACAGGTAGAGCTTGAACTTTTCCCAAACATGAAAACCTCAACAAATTTTACAGCGCAGTCTCTAGCCCATTGAAGTCCTCGAGAACAGCCACTTCTGCCCTTACAGACTGAAGAAGCCGCAGTTCTGCCCACTCAGAAGCCTCACAAAAGCTTGAAGTGTATTAAAGCTCTGCCAAAATTAACCTTTGGTATCGATCTACAGCCGAAGATTAGCAGCTGAAGTTATTAACAGTCCAGTCCAGCTCGGATCAGAACCTCATATCCAGGCAGAAATGGAGTTCCAGCTGTCCTTTCATCTTTCTAACTTGGATATTTATGTTTATAGTTTTGTAAAAGGTAGTTCTGCCTAAGACAGCTTAAATTCCATCAACTATTCTGGCCAGACCAACCTCTTTATATTGAGATAAATTGTTAAAAGTCCTCACCAGTCTGAGGCAAGAAAAGAACTTACTTGGGAGATATTCCTCACTCAAATTTACAATCGCTTGTTTATGGAAATCAGTAACTTGGGGCGCAAGTTATCTATTCTAGAATAAGTCTGCTAGAATATTCATTGCTAGCAGTGGTATGCTCATACACCAAAGAAAACTGACTTGTTGACCAGTCAATGGTTCACAAGGCAGTGGGGAACTTCGCCCTTCCACCACAGGAGTAAAAGTAAAACGGGTGAACAGAAGTATATAACAAATCTTTAACATAAAATACTTATTGAAAAATCTCCCATAAACTGATAACAAAGTCACGCCACTACAAGGAGGCCAACATAAGTAAGCACCCAGTACAATTTCCCTTCAATACATAGACACAAATCTGAATTATTATTATTATTTTTTTGTTGATATAAGTGATAGTCTAAATTAATCTTTTGTATAGGAGGGGGATTCAAACTTTGGTACAAATGGGCGGGTCATTGTCTTGGCCAGCTGACATAGCCCACATTTGCAACATAAAGATGTTTATCGAATTTTTATCATAAATAGCCAAAATTTACCTCTTAAATTCATCAAAGTCAGTTTTTATTAAAAAAAAACTTTCAAAAATAGCAAAAATGCAATTAAAAAAAAAAACTTAAATGCCCTTAAATTTAAAACCCAGATAAAAACCTAAAAACCAAAACCAGTTATTCCTTTTCTGTGTTTTTCCTTCTTCATTTCATGAACATGATTGGAACCAGGAATTGGAATATACATGATAATATTGCTAACAGCTGCAGGCTCTTTCTGCAGTAACCAACATATAGGCAAGCAAATCAAACATAAGCTTTAAACTTTCTCATATAGCCTACCACACTTTGTTTGCCAAAAAAAACTCAAAAAAGAAACATAAGCTTGCCACACTTCTGCCGCTCAAAATTTTCCTTCATATACAGAATACTAGAGCTAATTAATTTGGTCGATTGTTTTCTTATTAATATAATACTTCGGATTTTGTCTGGTTCTGTTGTTAAATAGTCACTATTAATCACTAGACGCAACTTCCCTGCCGCTCATCATTCTAAGCTCCTTCCTTGCCCAACTTATATATTCTTAATTTTTTTTTGGACGAAAACTTATATATTCTTATTAGTAAAGAGAAGTCGGACCAACAAAAGTTTGTGAAGATAATCAATTTTTACTGGTGAGAAAAAAAATCAACTACATTCCGCCCCTCTTTGAACCAATGCGAATAAGAAAGAGTTTTTAATTTTAGTTTTTTGGTAATTAAAAGAAAGAGTTTTGACTTTTAGGTTTATGAGAATTTTAATTTTCAGGGCATTTTAGTCTATTTAAGTAAGAGTTTTGCTATATTTGAAAGGTTTTATAAAAACTGACATTTAGAGTACCTCCACCCCAAAGGGCAAGGGGGAAGGCAAATGTGAGGCAATATTTGTCACTATTCACGTGAATAGTAGCAGCCATTGCCTTTTTTGTTTCTACCCCAAAAGGCAAGAGCAATTACTATTCACATGAGATATGAGGAGATGAATTTGTATAGAGTTTTTGATGTGAGAAGTAAAGAATATGACTAGGTATTTATAAAAAAAATTAAGGAATTTTTGGTATATTTTTCAATTTTTTTGGGTTGCTGACGTCATTATGATGTCAACATTGTGTCATTTTGCCCAGGCAGCAGCTCGGGTTGAATTTGCAAGTAGGCTTGCTTGGGCTCGTGGGACTCAACCCTTGCCTAGGTTGGACCTTGCACGCTAGAGGAAGTTTTGAGACTGCTTTTTGCCCGGACTGGACCGAAGCGCTGAAGGTGCTCTTATAGATTATGGGAATAAATTTTAACTATTTATGATAAAAACTCATGTTTACCGCCTAGGATTTATAACAGATAATTCACATACAACAAAATCACACCGCTACAATAGTGCATAAAAAAACATCGAATTCCCATTCACATGAGTCGAACCAAACCGAAGACCTAATCCAATAAAATAAAATAGAGACCTACTTAAATATCAATGAAAAAACCAAATTAAGATTATTAGGTACACAAAGTGCCACGTCATCACCAACGATAAAAACTGATAGGATAGGCCAGAGTGAAGGGGGGTTTTGGGAGTTGTGATAGAGTAGAGAGAGAATCATGGCGGGAGCTTCTTCAGTGTATATGCATTTGAAGAGCAGAGTGAGCCTTTGTAATGTCACTGCTGCGGTCACTTCTTCTCCTAGTAGTAGTTCTGCAGAGGCCCAAATTGGGAGCAGGGTTCAGCTCCCTGAGAAGACCCGAAACTCGCGGGTGCTGGTTCTGGGCGGAACGGGTCGGGTCGGAGGTTCCACTGCCATTGCCCTCTCCAAGCTCTGCCCCGACCTCCAAATTCTCGTAGGCGGTCGAAACAGGTAATCAAATTTACCATTATGCCCAACAAAGAACCCAGTTCTCTCTCATACAGTCTCATATTTGTTTGGTTTTCGAGAAAACATGGTGGAGAAAATAAAATGATAATTGTTTGAAAAAACGTAATGGTTTAAAATTAATATCTTTAGCAGAACTACTTGAAATTTTTTCCAGTCCCAGATAGAAATTTGTAATAAAACGTGTTGATGGGAACTTGTAGCATCTTTTCCCTCATTTTCTCATAAAGCAAACAAATATCAGTTATCAATTGCTAGATGACATAAAGTTAAACAATATTAATCTTCTGGTAAAATACGCTCTTGAAAATGTGTTACTTTTTCACATCTCCTTGGTCATATCTGATTACGAATGCTGGCAATTTGAGATGCTACATTTCTGGAATTATGATTCCATCACAGGGAAAAAGGAGCTAATATGGTGGCTACACTTGGGGGAAACTCAGAGTTCTCTGAAGTAAATATTGACAATGTAAAATCATTGGAAGTAGCTCTGAAAGGTGAATGATTCTTCTAAGTTCTTTTTCCATGTTACCATGATTTAATTTCAGTTGGCTTCCCGTACTCGGGTATTGAATGGTTTCACCAAATAAGTATCAGTATTGTACTTGGCTGATTCTTTACCCATTATTTTTATTGTCTTCTTTGTACTCCTGGTATGAACCAAGAGTACCAATGAAATTTTGCTAGTTATAATTTAAGAATAACTGAATCCAATTTCGTTTGCAAAATTTTAGGTAGTCTTCTGTGGTCCATGTGTCACAAGCACCTATTTCTGCACCTAGGTTAAAGAAAAAAGAAAAAAGGGGCAAAATATGTAATTTCTTACCTATTATTGCTTGACCTATGTAACTTTTTTGTTATGTTGTTCTGCTTTTTGGTTTGAGAACTATGAATGCATTAAGCATGAATGTTGGGACAAGCGACCAAAAGAAAAAGAAATGTTGGGACAAAGAGAAACATCATTTATCTCTAGAGTTTTCCATATTCTATTCTATGATTTTCACTTAACCAATATTTACTGAACAACTATGCCCTTGTGTCTGGGATTTCATATATTTCTGTCACAATATCACATTTTGGAGAACACTGCATATAATAGAGATCATAATTTATGTCCATGTAGTATTTTGTGGTCTTAATTTCATAACAGTAATTATCAAATTTGTTTTTAAGCGACTTCTCTCTGCAGATGTGGATCTCGTAGTTCATGCTGCAGGGCCATTCCAACAAGCAGAGAAGTGTACTGTATTGGAAGCTGCCTTACAGACAAAGGTGAGGAATGTTACTATGGCCACAGATTGTCCCCCTCCCCCACATGAAAAGAAAAATTGTGTGTTTTTAATTATAAGTGACATATGTTTGTTTCGTTTGTGTGCGTGCATGTTTATGTTGGAAAATATATCTCTCAACTTTACTATAAAATGTATGACTTTGGTAATGTGTTTCTTCTCTCCACAGACAGCCTATGTTGATGTTTGTGATGATACAGCCTACTCACTGCGTGCAAAATCTTTCAACAGTAGAGCGCTAGCTGCAAATGTTCCAGCAATAACAACTGGTGGAATTATCCCGGAGTGAGCAATGGTGTATCATCAGCACATTTGTTCTGTAGTCCACAAAGTTTGGTACACTTGCTTGTGCATATATTTGAACCGTGTTTAAAATGAAACAAAAGGAGTTGTTTGTCCCAGATAATATTTCAAAGATATATTCTTTGAAGTAAAATGCAAGTGAATAATAATCTCAAGTACCAAGCTCCTTTTTATTTGGGTCCGTAGCTGAGATTTGTTACTCTCTGGATCTAGATAGACCTAAAAAGCCTGGTCTGAGATACTCCGAGTAGTGGGATTTTTGAATTCAGATGAGTTGTACCTTACATGTATAATTTAACAACTAAACCTCCTAATGTAATAACCTAACTTTTGGGTTTGTCTATGTGAGGTTTGGATTATCTCAAGGACAAAAATACATGATGCCTAAGGTTTTATTCCACATTTAACGTACCAAATTTTTTGTAAACACACCAATGGAAGCTCATAGGAGTACTTGTAAATTAGAGGTGTCGTCAGATGGTATTCTTGTGTGAAAGTGAAAAGGGGTCATATCTGCTATTCCTTGTCTCCTAGATGCTGACTCCTACTGTTATAATGACAGTGATGGCTGCAGAACTAGTTCGTGCGGCAAGAAGTGAAAGCAAAGGCAAACCAGAAAGGCTAAGGTAGCAATTCCCATTACCTATTTTAAGTCCAAGAATTGTTTAATTTTTATTGTTTTAAACTTACATTGACAGTATATCTCCAATCAGTTGGCATCAAATCGGACTTTTCTTCTGGTTGAGATTCTTTGTCATTGAATGGTGTCTTCTACTAAAAATATCTTCATATTCGAAATAAACCGTTTTTTGGCCGCACTTCTCAAGCTCTGTGGTCAATGTCTTCCCCAGTCGCATTCCATGTCTTTTTATTGTTATTCAAATTTGAGCAAACTTGAAATTGGATGTTTGGGATATTTCGAAATGCTTCTTGATTGAGATAACATATTTAATCTTATGCATAGTCACATATAACATGGAATGTTTGTGCTTTTTCTCTATGGGGTCATCATGAATTCTATGCCTAACAAATATGTGCCAATATCTTCTCATCAGATTCTACTACTACACAGCGGGAACTGGCGGGGCTGGTCCAACTATCTTAGCCACTAGTTTTTTGCTTCTCGGAGAGGAGGTTGTTGCATTTAATAAAGGTTAGTTCCAATGCTGTTCTACAATATCTTCTTCACCTTTTCTATTGTGTTTGATGACTCCTGAATTCCGTATATCATGCCTAACACCAATAATGGGCTACTCAACCAGGAGAAAAGATCAAACTAAAGCCATATAGTGGAATGCTGACGATTGACTTTGGAAAAGGAATTGGAAAGAAAGATGTTTATCTGTTGTAAGTTCTGTAAGCTACAATTTTATGCATGAGTTTAAAGTCACCAAGTCATATGATCAATAAATTATATACAAATCAAACCTGTAATACCATTATGGCTATCACCAATTGGGTCATTATGTAGACGATGCCAAGTTCCCAACAAGTCTCATGAAGTTGTATACAATTCCCCCCATCCACATTTTCTGAAAGGGCAAGGAAACCCCATTAGAAACTTGTCAATCAAATATTTTGGTATCATTTCTAATTTGTTTTCTAGTTATGTTCTTTCTTGTCGACATTGTAATATTTCAGTCACCATGTTTGACAACCCTATACTGGAATTGCATTAAAGATAATTAACACGATCGAAGAAGTTTCATCCGAAGTTTTGTTTAAATTTTATTTTCTGGTCCTTGCAAGAAGGGGAGACAAATATAAGTTTTATGTACCATAATGGTCTCATAGGTCAATTTTCTCAAGAAGTTGTCTCATAGCTGAGTTTGTCAATTATGTCCACGAGGGGTTACTGGCCATGCAGTACTTGATAGATTGCAGAATAACTCTTAGATTGCATGGTAGTTTGTCCTTGAGATGCTTTTGTATCCTTTAATCAACTCCCAAAAGTCCGATCAGGACTTATTTTCCTTCTTTTGAAGCTTAATGAATTCCGTTTAGATGAACCAGTTGGTTTCTGTCTATCTGCTCAGTTAATAAAGTATGAAACTGCTTTGGTTCCAATAAAACAGGGTTGTACTAAACCTAATCTTATTTTCAGGAATTTGCCAGAGGTAAGAAGTACTCATGAGGTCCTAGGAGTACCTACTGTCAGTGCTCGATTTGGAACTTCACCCTTCTTTTGGAATTGGGGAATGGCAGCCATGACTAGTCTTCTTCCAGCAGTACGCTATGACATTTGGGATTTCATGCATCCCCTCTGATAATCTAGAATTGTAATTCTAGCCTTAGCATTTAGATTTTCACCCTTATTATAAGAAATGAGATGAGATTTGATTGACTATTGCCAATATTCTGCATTTCAAAGGAATTAGTGAGGATTAAGAAACAAATTCTCACCAAAATGACCCAACATTAATTTTGAGTAACTAACTGTTAGCTCGTATGATAAGCCTAAGTAATTTTAGAATAAACTTTTCAGGAGCTGTTGAGAGACAGAAGCAAAGTCCAACAGATGGTTGACCTGTTTGACCCTGTAGTCCGACGAGTTGATAGTATTGCTGGAGAGCGTGTATCAATGAGGGTGAGGATATAAACACTGAGTCAAGTCTTCACACCATCTTTGTCATCGCAATTCACTTCACTTCATTCTTTTTCTTTTTGGTGGGGTGGCAGGTTGATTTGGAGTGCTCTGACGGGCGCAATACAGTTGGCATATTCAGTCACAAGAGACTCTCCGTGTAAGTTTTAAGTTATCCAGAGGTCTATTTGTTTATTTTTCCTTCCAAATCAATCGCGGACACCCCGATTCCCTTTTCTTTTAAATGTCTGTAAATGTTACAAGGTTGATATCAAATGTGATATTTGTGGTGTGGACATATGTATGTGAAAGTACGTACTGGAGGATTTGAATGAGATGTGACTGAAATAGAATTTGTGTTGCAGATCAGTTGGAAATGCAACAGCTGCATTTGTTCTGGCAATTCTTGAGGGAAGCACAAAGCCTGGGGTTTGGTTTCCAGAGGAGGTATGTACCAGGGCTGAGTACGTAGTTTAGAAACCTAAAAGCTGCCCATTGATGCAATAAGCCTCTTATCAAATTCTCTCTGTATAGACTGAAGGCGTTGCAATCGAGGCAAGAGAACTCCTTCTCGAACGTGCTGCACGAGGAACATTCAATTTTGTAATGAACAAGTAAAATTTCTGGTCCCTTGTTCTCTTTCTTTAGATACATAATATTATTGTTTGTATTGACTATTCCATTTCTTTCTTAATATTTTCTTGGTCCTCAAACAGGCCATCATGGATGGTGGAAACAAATCCAAAAGAGTTAGGGTTGGGAATATACGTGTAATACTCACACAGAAGTCAATCTAAAAGTTCAAATTCTTCTTCAGCTTGTTCATCATGTTGCAGAGGTATAGCGGGTGGCACCATCTTTTTACTCAAATTATGACACAAGTTTTCAAGCATTAGATAAGAAATATATACTGATATGGTCGTACTTCTTATTTAGTTTTTTTAGCCATTGTCAAATATTAATCATTTTTTTTTTCAGGTGGCGAATGTTCTTATTTGTTGCAGTTGTGAGGCTTCCCAATCTTGCAGGACCAGAAATCTTTTGGGTCATTACTTTAAACAAATTTTGGAGAGAAATGTGAATCTTTTCCGCCCTCTACATACGTGGTATTCTTTAGTAAATGAAACAAGTGGAATGTAATTTACATCTAATGCCATCCTATATACTCATTTTAATGCTGTGAAGAACTTTTATACATGTCATATGGAAGATGAGAATATACCCGCTCTAGTTTTTTACGAAATATTCTTACATGCAACATTATTGCAATTCAGAGATCAACAAAAAGACGACGACCCCATATTTTTAGAGGTAAAAACAGTGCTTCTGCCTTGATTAGGGTTTATGTTGGATGAATTAATTTCAAATTCTTCAATGAGCACTCAACTCAAAGGGCCGACCTTGAAATTTTGGGATCATAAACTAATCATAAAGGAACAAATAACTGAACAAAACTAATTTTTATTAAGAAGATTAAAATGCCTAACAAAAACATGCCAAAATGGAGAACACTAGCTACAAATAACCCTATGTGATATTTTACTCCTATGGCTAAAACTAACTAAATAGTAAAAAGAGTACTTATTATTTTGATTCTGTACTCAAAGAAGCCTAAGCCTAATCTAAGACCCAACTAGACATCTTATGCTTTTGGTGGAGCTGGTGTTGCCTTTGGTGGTGCCGGTGATGATCCTTCTCCTTTGTTTGAGCAATATTCCTTCAACAAAAGCTGGAAGAAAGGGTTGTTGAACCTGCTGAACACAGCTGAGGAACAATCTTCGTCAAGCTGTACAATGGCCTTGCAGCAATCTTCTTGAATGGCAACTTTTCGGGTCCAAAACGACACGCAAACCTCATGGTAACAAGTTCCGGCAGCAGCACGGTAATCTCCCATGCACTTTATAAGCTTAGGGTCAGGGTGCCACCATGAAAACCCTGGGTGGGCTGGGGAGGGTGGTGATGGAGCTTTGGCATCATCAGCAGCAGCCAAGCTTTGTGTCAAAGCCAAACAGAAAAGAAAGAAAAACACAGCAACTCCACTCTTCACCATCATTGCAAATTAAATCTTAGAATCTCAAATGAAAGATATGAGTGAGTGAATGATTTCAAGTGAAATGATTGTGAAGCTTGTGGGAGTATATATAGAACCAGTTAGATTATCACAGAAATTAAATTTAAACTAGACTAATTTGTTATTATCCTGCTGAGTGTAGATTATAGTATGAGTTTCATTATCTTTTGGAAAATTAATTAAAGTTAAATCATTATCAATCATAGTTGAAATCAAACTAGTTTAAGTGCCCGTTTGACATTGCTTATTTGGGGTGATAAATGATTTAAAAAAAAATTTGAGAAGCCCAGCCCGTTTGGTAAACTATGAGAAAAATAACTTATTCTTAAAAATTGTTGTGAGAGAAAGCTATAAGGGAAAGTAGCTAATGAGGAGCTTTCATTTTTTGATTATGCATGAATCAGTTTCGAAGAGGCGCTGGGTTTATAATTATGCAGCAATCATTTTTTTGATTATGCGAGAATCAATATTAACAACACTTTTAACAAAGAGTTTACCAAACGCCAAACTGCTTTATCTTACAACTGATTTCTCTCATAGCAAATTTGATAGCGATTATTTTCATAGCACAACAATGCCAAACTGGCCCTAAGTCTAATTTTTTTGCGATTATATAGATACTTTTCTTTTAGGGTGAAAAATGACATGTCACCATATTTTAAGGGGAAAAAGAAATAAAATTATGAGCTATTCCTGTTTGCTGAGTGAAAATTAACAGTGTCTTCAAAGGTTTTTGAGTGCTTGGTATGAGTAGCCATATCAGCAAAAAAAATTACAACACTTTCTTACTCTTCAACTTAATTGATATTAGGCTTAATTATGTACATGCCCCCTGTGCTTTTACGTTTTTCTCAGATTACCACCTGTGGTGGAAAACGTCTCAAAGTACCCCCCAACGTATAAATAACCGTCTCAATTTACCCCATCCGTCAAATTTCTTGACGGTCCGTTACGAATAGTGGGCCCCACTTCGTTTTAAACCTTTAAGCTGTTCGAATAAGGGTTTCTCAGTTTGTAACAAAGGGGAAATTGGGTTTAGGGTTCATTGGAGAAGAGGGTTGTTGTCAAAATCTGAGGGTTCCTTCGATTTTGGGAGAAATTGGAGAAGAAATCATTCGTTGGCGTTAGACTCTAAGGCTAGAAGGTGCGAAGATGGTGGTGCTTAGAGAATCTGGAGGTTGTCAACCCATATGTAAGTGGACCCATTGTTACTCGATTTTCTTGATTTTGGCATGTGCATTGAACTGTTGTTAGGATTTTGTTTTTGTTTTTTGTATACTTTTTGACTCTGCTGGTTCTGGTGTGATCATTGTGTGGTCCTTGCATGTTCCTAGTGTGGTGTGTTGCTCGAAATTTTTTGTTCTTTCATATATTTTTTTATTCTGTGCTGGCCCCAATATACCTTATGTGGTCCTTGGGTGTTCCTTGTATTATCCTTTGTGTGGTCCTTCTTTTCTCTTTGTGTGTTTTTTTCCATTTGTTAAGTGAATGTTCCTATTACGCAGATAAAGATGCTGATGAGGTTGTCACATTTAAGTTTTTCCATGGAGGTAAACTAGTGAAAAATAGAAAGGACAGTCAGTGGTCTTATTTAGGTGGTGAAGTCAGTTGGTTTGATTACTGTGAGGTTGACTATATGTCCATGTTAGAGTTATTTGGAATGGCTAAAGATTTGGGATATGACGATGGGTATGATGTGAGTTTTTATGGTGAAGAGTTTGGAACTAGCAGACTCATTCAAATAATATCTGATAGTACACTTTTAGCTTGTATGAGCATGGTACCTAAAAGCAATAGCAGGGTTGTAGTTTTGTACTTGAAGGTAGTGAGCTTAACTTCAAGCCAAGTGGGGAATGATAGCAGTGATAAAGAATATTCTTGTTCTGAGAATGATGATAGCAGTGATCCAGACTTTGAAGACAGTGACTATGCACAGAGTGATGAAGAGATTGAATTATTGAAGAATGATGATAAGTGGTTTGAAGGTTATGTGGATCATAGTATTTTTGACAATGATCCTAATGCAGAGCAAAATGATGAGTCAGACAATGGAGAAGAGTCACCTACACTTACCTGCCCAAATAGTTCACAAAGTGAAGATGATGCAGTGGGTGAAGTAAGAAGGAAGAAGAATAGGATGCCAAAAGGTGAAGATTTCAGACCTGAAATTGATATGGGAAGCCCAAGTTTCAAAATAGGTTTAAGGTTTGCAACTGCCGAGTTGTTTAGAAAAGCTGTGAGGATATACTCCATTAATTGTGGAAGGGAGTTGATTTTTATGCATAATGACCGTAACAAAATAAGAGCAGTATGTGAAGAGGGCTGTCCTTTTGTTATCTATGCTTCAAGTGTTAGTGGTAGCACTTACCTGCAGGTGAAAACCTTTAATCCTACACATGTTTGTAGCAAGGGGACTAAAAATATACATGCTACTGCTGGCTGGTTGGCTGAAAGATATTCTGGGCAGTTAAGGCTCAATCCAAATTGGACTGCTTCTTCTTTTGTAGAGCAAGTTCACCAAGACTATGGTTACAGACCATCTAGAGCAACTGTGTACAGAGCAAGAGCCATGGCAGTTGACATTGTAGAGGGGTCTTACAGCAAACAATATGAAGTATTGTGGGAATATTGTCATGAGTTAAGAACCAGGAATGTGGGAAGTACAGTTATCATTAAATCTGAAATGGAAGGTGATAGGCCACGGTTTCAAAGAATTTACATCTGTCTTGCAGCCTGCAAGAAGGGGTTTTTAGATGGTTGTAGGCCTGTGGTTTGCTTGGATGGGTGTCATGTCAAAGGGCCTCACCCTGGGCAAGTGCTTTCTGCAATGGGAGTTGATGCAAACAACGGAATGTTTCCACTTGCCTATGCATATGTAGAGATTGAGAGCAATTCAACATGGCTGTGGTTTTTAGAATTATTGAGTGGTGATCTCAATATTACGAATAGCCATGGTTATGTATTTATGACTGACAAACAAAAAGGTTAATAGATGCTGTGAATGCTCTATTCCCTCAGGCAGAGCATAGACATTGTTTGAAACATCTATATGGGAACTTCTATTTGGAACATAGAGGTCTTGCCTTGAAACATCAAATGGAAGCAATTGCTAGAGCCACAACAGTGCCATGGTTTCATGCAGAGATGACAAAGATGTTGCAGTTGTCTAAACCTGCACATGATTGGCTCATGGAGAAAGATCCTAGGCATTGGAGTAGGGCATATTTCAAGAGTGATTCCAAGTGTGACATGCTTATGAACAATCTATGTGAGGCATTCAACCGTAGCATACTGGATGCCCGAGACAAGCCTATTCTGACTATGCTAGAAAGAATTCGGTTGTATATAATGTTGTTGATGGCGGGAAGAAGGGTTCTCTGTGAGAAATGGCATGGACAAGTTGGGCCAAGAATTAGAAAGATATTAGAGAAAAACAAAGCAAAAGCTCAGTGGTGCATTCCTAAGGCTGCTGGACAAAATCAGTTTGAAGTAATGCACCATAGTGGCCGCACCTTTGCTGTTGATTTGAATGGCCACTCTTGTTCATGCCATGCTTGGGATTTGAATGGAATACCATGTTTGCATGCATGTGCTGCAATAAGTTGGTTTCATGGGAATCCAGAGGACTTTTGTGATGCAGTGTACAAGAAAGAGGCTTATTTGAGAGCCTATCAACCAATGATTATGCCTATGACTAGCCAAGATCAGTGGATGAAGGTTAATTTACCTCCATTACTCCCTCCGAAATACCACAAGCAGCCTGGTAGGCCTAAGAAGACAAGAAAACAAGCTGTTGAAGAACCTAAACTTCCTTCTAATCCATATAAGCTTCCTAGGTATGGTTTACCTTTAAAGTGTGCCAATTGCGGTGGAGAAGGGCATAATCGAAGTAGTTGTAAGGTATGTGGTTTTTAGAATTATTGCTTTACATTTAAATGTATTTGATTTGGTTTCTGACTTGATGACTTTGGTTATTAGGAACCTAGAAATCCCAACATAAAGCCTACTAGGAAGAGGAACATTGCCAAGGACAAACTTGCAGTAAGTGCCACAGTTTCAACTATGTTTTCACTCATCAAAATTTTATATCATGGAAACTTCTAATTATTATTTGTTTTAGGTAAGAAGGAGAGATGGTGGAGACCAAAGTGGCGGACAACAGAGTATGCAATTAAGGCAAAGGAAACAGTCAAGCACTTCCCAAGGGCCTTCTCAATCCCAGGCATCTCAAGTAGCTGCTGCTTCTCTATCCCAACCATCTGAACCAGCTGATGCTTTTCAATCCCAGCCATCTCAAAACACCTGAACCTGCCAAATTATCTCGAGTACAACAACGTCGGAAGAGGATGAAAGATCAACAGAGGAGCCATTTTGTCAAAGATCCTTTTTTTCATCCTTGAATGTTGTGGAAGACTTTAATGGTTGTTGGTTGTTATGTTTGGAACCTGTTATGGTTGGACCTGTTTTGGAACCTAAGTATTTGATGTATGTTATGGTTTGAATATTTGATGTATGTTATGGTTGGACCTGTTTTGGAACCTGAATATTTAATGTATGTTATGGTTGGAACCAATTTTGGAACCTATTTTGGTTTGTGCATATTTCCTGAGGTTGTTATGGTTGGAATCTGTTTTGGAACCTGTTTTGGTTTGTGCATATATTCATAAGACTGTTATGGTTGGAACCTGTTTTGGTTTGTGTTCTGTTTTGGAACCTTTTCTGTTTTGGTTTGTGCTTATAATGACAGGTGCTTTTGCTAGTTTTGGGCTTTGCCTCTTGCTTTCCAGATTCCAGTAAACTTTGGCATGTTACCAAAAGCTACATATCCACCATAAACTTTGGCAAAGAAGGCAGGTCCTGCTTTTTTAGGGAAAACTGAATTTTGGTTATCTTCTTCTACATTCATCAAGAAATTACCATTCAATTTACCATTCATATCACATATCAAACTTAACTAGCATTACATTACTTAACTAACTAGCATTACATTACTTAACTAACTAGCATTACATTCATGTCACCATTTGTAACCTCTAAACAGCTTACCATTCATGTCACCATTTGTAACCCCTAAACAAATTACATATCCAGTAAACTTAACTAGCATTACATTACATTACACCAAATGACATTACATTACACTGCCAAAGTGTCTTACATTAGATTAGCATTTGTTCTCAAATTAAATTTGCCCATTAAACTACTGCCAAAGTGCTTAACTACTGCCAAAATGCTTAACTACTGCCAAAATGCCTTACATTACATTAACATCAGGTATCAAATTACAATGCCCAATGAACTACTGCCAAAGTGCCTAATTCATCTTCATGGCAAACACCACCAACCACGAAAGCAACATAGCAGCCCACAATATTTTTGACTTTGCTCGAATATTTGCATTTTCCTTCTCCACCCTATCAATCTTCCTCAGCAAACCAGGTATCAACGATTTTGAACGCTCACACATTTCTGCATCAAACCACTGAAAAAACCTACATCCTTTTTCTCCCCTTCCCTGTATCAACCAAGAACAATGACTGAAAATTTGGGTGGTAAAATGACTGAAAATTTCATCAATCACTGACAATTTCATCACTAACAACTCTATCAATTTGTGATGCCCAAAATAATGACTGAAAATTTTATCTTAAACATGCTTACCTTTGACTTTGGGCAGACTAGAAATCTTCGCCCTGGGTTTGAACTGGTCCAAGAAGTCTGCATCCGTGCTAACTTCCCACAATGACACCATTGGCCATGCCCTCCTTCTCCTTGCTTCTCTCCTGTTTCCATCATCCCAAATCTTCTACTCCACAATCTTCCAATTTCAAACTCCACCTCAGAGTTTTACAAAGAATGATTTCTTCTCCAATTTCTCCCAAAATCGAAGGAACCCTCAGATTTTAACAACAACCCTCTTCTCCAATGAACCCTAAACCCAATTTCCCCTTTGTTACAAACTGAGAAACCCTTATTCGAACAGCTTAAAGGTTAAAACGAAGTGGGGCCCACTGTTCGTAACGGACCGTCAAGAAATTTGACGGATGGGGTAAATTGAGACGGTTATTTATACGTTGGGGGGTACTTTGAGACGTTTTCCCACCACAGGTGGTAATCTGAGAAAAACGTAAAACCACAGGGGGCATGTACATAATTAAGCCTTGATATTATTGTGCTGCATTGGGAGAAGAAAACATTATAAATGCAAATAATGAATAGAAAAGTACAATTTAAATTGCTTTTCTCCGAGATGCCCTACTTTGCTTTTCTTCACATTATCGGGAGAAAATTTTGTGTGGGATTAGTGGCAGATTCAGGATTCTGGAGCCAATAGGTTTAGGTGTAAAATTGTGGAAATTTATTTTACGAAAAAAAATAACACTAAAATAAAAAAGATAGTATTTTCACTCAAATCTCCGGTGTTAGACAATATTAACTTACCCAAAAACAATTTCCGAAAATAAAAAACAAGGCAAAGTTTATTCACATTATTCACATTCTAATAATAGAGAATGTTAACTTACCCAAAACCCATTTCCCTATCTAAATAATGATGTTCATCTTTCGATCACTTCACTTATACCACAAGCTAATACTAAACCTTAATTTCCAAATATGCCCACCGTTTTTATACCACTCCCATCATGAAATATATATAATATATTTGGAGTGCACGTTTTGACTCATGGTTGACTTGCCCAAAACTTACCTTGCTTGCTTTAAGTCCACTCCCATCCTCTGTAATTACTTTCTTTGTTTTGACCACTCCCATATACTAGTGATAAAGAGATATGGCAAGTTTTGCCAGGAGGCCAAGCAACTGAAGGTCTTCCTCAACACGCAGGCTCAAGGACGACTAGCCGTTTACCAGCTTTAGAAGAAACATGCATGCCCTTCTGGATGTCTCCCAATTTTTCAAGAGATTTGCAAAGACGACGAGGACAATTGAAATTAATGTTCTTATCATGACTTAGTATTATTACAACTAGGGCAGCAAGTATTTTGTCGACGTTTTGAGTCTCACTTTGCCCTCACAACCATGTTTATCATAAACTCCACCACAATTGCTGACATGAGGGGGCATGTAAGAATGCTCTCTTAACAAAAGGTTCTTAATTATTTTCTTTTCTTTTGCGAATCACCCAAGAAAATTTACTATTTAGACCTGTAATAAGAGTTGTTTGTATGTTAAGCATAGTAGCATAGTAACTCATGCTGGTAATATCAATTTTCATTCGAACTGTCAAGGCATGTGTTGTGCATTCGGATTGACGGAAGCGTCAACATTCAACCAAAAGACAAAAGAAAAAAAAAATTCACATTTCAGATTTATTAATAAGAAATAGATCCTCTAATATGAGCATAATGAACGATGGGTGAGGCAAATTAAAAGAAAGAAATTTTACTGATCGTGCTAATACAAAATGATGAACAGAGTGAAAGATGACATAATTTATTAGGGTGTGTTTTTCTTCTATTTAGACTCTTGTATATAGAGTTAGGGTTACTTGGAAGCTTCTCCCAAGTTTCCCTTTTCACATTGTTTAGGATCTTAACTAATGACCCCAAGTGAACATCGACATAATTAATGATATTTACATCAACTAATTTTTTTAAAACTGTTTAGAACTAATGTTTATGTCGATATTATGATTTTTGTCAAAAAGAAAACTATACTATTTAAGATTTCACGTATTTCACTTGGCTTTACTCTAGCAACTTTGGTTCATTGCTAGATTCGAGCCCTTCAGGGCTGTGATTGAGGGAGTACCATATTCATGATTATCTTTTGTACCCCATTGAAACCTGTGTTGGGTCTAAGTATAAATTCAAGTGATTGATTTCATGTGTTGGGTATTGTAATCGAGCCTTTCGGCTTTTATCAATGATATCTATTGTTTGGCTAAAGAAAAAATTTCACATATTTGCATATGCATTTAACAAAGCAATTAGTAGATGGTAAAAAAAAGGCAAAAGTTTGATTTAGATATAATCTAGCTTGAAAGAAAATCCTTTATTTATCATTTATCATTGGGGGCATTCAAACTTGAAACTTCTTTCAAAAAAAAAAAAAATAAAAAAAAAAAAAAAAAAAAAAAAAAAAAAAAAAATTAACAATCAAGTTATGCTCAAACAAAGAAAGAAATAGTTATTGTGATGAGGTTTCATAAAAGACAAAACCAGTACATATGATGATCCGGGCTAAATATAATACCATAATTTGACCTAACACATTTAAATAAAGCTTAAACCTATTCATGGAGTCTTCAATCTGAGATAATCTTCTGAAGAACTGGTAAGTGATGACTTGTCACCCATGCATGGACCTAGGAGATGAGAATAAAGTTCATAAACTTCTTTTCCGGTTAGAAGCTCATCAATTTCTTGGCGATGTGGCAAAAGTTGCTTAAACTCTAATATTGGATTATAACGACTAGATGGGCCCGCCTCATCATCATTGGCCATCTTAATTTTGTACTGCTTCCTCCTCCTGCTGATCTTGATTTTTCTTCTAGTTTGCTGCTGCTTCTCCATGCCCCTCTCGATCTTGATTTCCTTGCCCTTGTTCTTACTGCCAACAGGAGGATGACCCTCCATTATACCTTGTTGGTAATTCCCTAGCTTCAACATCTGACATGAAATATACTTACTTCAGCGTTATTAGAAAAGATAAAAAAAGAAGGAATTATCCATCCATAAAGTTTGTACTTTACCTTTAGATATACATACTAATTAACAGAAAGAAACATTATAAGTAGATGTATATAGCATAAGGCATAGTCAAGTTGTAATCGAAATTAATTAAGCGGTTGTACCACAGATATGAGCTTAATCAAGTTGACTAGAGCAAGATGTGCTCTCCACTCTGCCATGAATTTGAATCTTCTTCCTCGTAGTTTAAATTATACAAAAATAAATAAAAGGAGCCGTACCTTGTGTTTAACTTTTGACTGAGGAGGAATTTTCTTTTGGCCGTGCAACACCGCTCACTATATTCAATATATACACATGAACAAATTTTGAAGAGCCCCCTTTGAGAGGGTCGGCCTATATATAGTGTGCGAGAGTGGTCAACAAGAGGAAAAGTTAAGAACGGACTTAAAAAGGTCAGTCATGGGCAATTTACTTTGTGTCGAAGCATGCACAATAAAAATTAATACGGTAATTATTTTGGGTAAGATAGTATTATGTGTATTGGAAGGTTTTCATTTTTTTATTTACTTTTTTAAGAAGACGTAACGTTTTAGTATTAAATTTTCCTATTAGTGATCCAAAGATAAAATATTACTAGATAGGTGGATTATTTTTGGGTAAGTTACTGTATTTTGTTACCATAGCCAATGCGAATTTATATGCGTATGCGATTATTTTTGGGAAAGTTACTAGTACTTTGCTTTTTCTTTGGAGTCAGAGAATTTGAATAAACTTTTCCCAAAGCCCTTCGGGTTAGTCTTTTTAGGTTACCGCGAATGATGAACGCAGGTGTGAAAGTGGGTTAGGATTATAACTTTTTTTAATTTTGTTTTTGAGTTAAATCGCTTAAAAAAAATAAATACATAAATAAAGAAATTTTCATCAAAATAATGTAAATCAGTAGGGGCGGTCCTAACATAGTGCAAGTACAGTGTCATTGCACATGATCCTCAGTTTTGGAGGGCCCCCAAATTTTTTCACATGTATACATACAATCCCATTCCATTGAGGAATCCCTGAAATAATTTTATTTGAGAGACATCCTTTAGGGTACCCTATGAATTTTTTTCCCAATCCAAACTGTTTATTTTTAAAGTCTTCATTCATAGATCATCCTTGCAAAAAAATTACACAAATTGAAAATAATTAAGGCATTTAATTTAGACTAAGAAAATCAATGAACACGGTGGCGTCAAGAAAGTACTTAAATTTCAATATTTTAATTAAATGGTCAAATGATATTGAATTCAAGTGATTTTTTTTTGTAGAGATGATATTTGAATGAATATTTGCAAAATAGACGTTTGGATTAGTGAAATACAATGCGGAGTGGGTTCTATAAGAGTGTTCCTCAAATAATCTTATTTGAGGAATCCTTGAACGAAATATATATATATATATACACACACACGCACGTAAGCATACAACATATTTAAACAATTGTGGCTCTAGTGAAGTTGGTTCTTGCACTTTGAATTTCATTATAAGTTTAGGTTTGAGTCACTTGTGTGCTCCATTGGTTCCTTTTTTACTTCTTTTTTTGAAATAAAATTCTTTTTTCATAAAATGACCTTAATGACACAACTTACACACACACTACACACACCATTCATCACAAGGCATATTTTCTTGAAAAAAAAATTGTGTTAATTACTTTTGAGAATGAATTGTTTTTTTTTATTTTAAACCACACATTATTTTTTTTTTTATAATTTTTGTTTATTTTTTTTTTTTTTTTTTTTTTTTTTTTTTTTTTTTTTTGGGTGTGTGAGACCATGTGAGGGAGAAATTATAGAATAGAACTGTATCACTATGTCAACTTGTGATACTCCCATTTAAAATTTGTCATGTGTCATTTTTTTATATTAAAAAATATAAGTTTTTACAGTTGGATTTAAAACTTCTTTTTATATTCATAATAAAACTAAAAAAAAATTAATCGAAAAAGACAGAAAAGGACCAAGAAGACTCCAGAAACCACCTCACACCCGACCCAACCCCTTACCCAGCACTACTGCCCCTGCCTCTCATATCTGTCTCTCTAAAACTGCAAGGTGTCTTGAATCCATGGAATACCACCTGCAAGATAACATAAGCATTGAAAATGGGTCCAATTTTATTCAATTACCATTAACACCCATCTCTCCCCTCAACCTTTTTCAGATATCATCTATCAACAAATGAATAGATGGGTCTTTGGTAGCCACAAAAAGGCTGAGAAACAAGGATTGGGGTATGGTTAATTTGTTGAATTGCGTGAGAAGGCGACAGAGACACATAGAGAGAGAGAGAGAGAGAGAGAGAGAGAGAGAGAGAGAGAGAGAGAGAGAGAGAGAGAGAGGGGAGGCTGCGCAGGGTAAGAGAATGGGTCGGGGGTGGGTGGTTATGTCTCTTTCCTGATTTTTTACTTTCTTATTTTCTTAAAATATGATATTTAATGATATACTCATTCTTAGCACTAATATTATAAATAAACCCTACATCATTGAATTTCTATAAACAAACAAAAAAAAAACCCAAAAAATGACAAATGGCCTTATTGAATTTAATATTAATTATTAAATTACTTTGATGCCCTATTGAGTGTTTTGAGTATTTTTATGAGATTTTGGGGTTGGGCTTGTTTTAAGAAATTGATGGCAGTTTTGTAATTTATAAGAAGATAAAAGCCTCTTTGTTATGTTGTAAATGGGCTTTGGGTGTTTTATAAAGTCTATTTCATATGGGGTATTTTTATAATTTGGGTCTTTATATTGGGTATAATAGTGAATATCCCAAAATAATAATGGGTTTCTTATCCAACTGTAAAAAAAAACTTACTTACTTTGAAAAATGACAAGTGGCAAATTTTGAATGGTAGTATCACAAGTTGACATGGTGGCACAGTCCTATTCTATAATTTCTCCATGTGAGGACCCCCAATTTAAATTTTGCAGTCAAGATCAGCCCTGTAAATACTATCACTCAAGTACACATTCCAAGAGGTTAGTAAATATCATAAAAATAAAAGATCATATATATAGTCGCCTTAGTGGCGTAGCAATAAATTGTACTTACCATGACAAAACGAAATGTATTTCCAAAGCAAAAGACGATGAGCTCACTGATTATAATAATACATTAGAAAAAAAAAAAAAAAAAAAAAAAAAAAAAAAAAAAATTATTGAACGAAGTAAAGGTGAGGCAAACAAAAGGAGTATCACTTCAAGTGAGATAACAAAGCTTATAGTTATATATATAGCATGGGATCATGTATGATAAATAGGGTGTGGGAGAAATCAAGAGAAATCTATATGTTATTGTTAACTAATAAATTTTTTTTTTTTTTTTTTTTTTTTTTTTTGCTTTGTTTTCATGATGGAACTAGCAATATAGAGGCCTATATAAGTTAGACAAAAACAAAAAGAACAAGTAAACGAGCATCAACATTTTGGGAGGGGGCTGGAGTTGCATAGACGAGAAGCATGAGAAGCCTACATAGGGATCGTCAAAGTGTGTATTTTCAATTGATTTGATAAAGGAATATATACAGAGGCTAGGAGAACCTTTTACAGAAACAAATGAATGAATTCCTAAACACTAGGCAAAATGGAAGCAATTACAACAATGTAAAATCAAGATCCTAAATCATTAGAAGTCAACTATCTTGATTGCTAGGATCTGCTTGTGGTTGAATGGCGTGATTGGATCTTATGTGCCCCGCAAGATGGTACTCCCATAGGAGATACCAATCTTGGATCGAAGAAGGCAAAACCAGGATCGACTTACCGATTTGGTGAGAAGGTCAACCAGTTGGTCATGGGTGGAGATATGAGAAACATGAAGAGCGCCACTTCTAACTTTTTCGTGAACAAAATGGAATTGAGTGCAATATGTTTCATACGAGAGTGGAAAACTGGATTGGCACAAAGATAGGTGGCACCCATGTTGTCACAATATAAAGTCAGGCTGAGACATGGTGATGCCAAGTTCAGTGAGCAGAGAGGATATCCAGGTGAGTTCAGCAGTTGTAGAGGCAATGGCTCGATACTCAGCCTCAGTGGAGGAGTGATCAATCGTCTTTTGTTTTTGGGAACACCAAGAGATGGTATTGTTGCCAAGATAGACAATGTAAGCAGTGGTGGAAGTGTGATAATCTCGATTGCCTGCCCAATCAGAATTAGAGAAGGCATGAAGATTTAGTGGTTGATTGCGGCGAAGAAGAAGGCCATGATGCAGTGTATTTTTGAGATAGCAGAGGAGACGTTTGGCGATAGCTCAGTGTGTTTCAGAGGGGCAGTGCATGAATTGAGCCAATTTGTTAACTGTAAAGGAGACATAAATTGAAGAGAAACCATAAGCAAGACAGAGAGACTGAGATGTGGCCATGGGAGTGTGAGTTTCTTTTGGTCCAGACATGTTGGTTCGATCAAGAAGATCACGAATGTACTTATGTTGAGTGAGAAACAGGCTTGTGTTGGTTGAAAGTACCTCCACACCAAGAAAATAATGAAGTGCAACCATGTCTTTGACTAAGAATTTGATGGACAGTGCACGAATAAAGTGGGCAATGAATGATGGATTGTTACCTGTCACAATAAGATCATCAACTTACACAAGAAAATAAATGGTGACATTAATAGTATTGTAAATAAACAATGAGGCATTAGACTTGGAATTGTGAAAGACAAAAGAAATAAGAAATTGTTTAAGCTCCGTGTACCAAGCACGAGGTGCTTGTTTGAGGCCATAAATGGCCTTGTGAAGGCAACAAACATGAGAAGGCCTAGAATGATCAATGAAGCAAGGAGGTTGAGTACCATGTAGAAATGCATTGTTAACATTCAGTTGATGAACAAACCATCCATGTCTAAGGGCAATTGATAAAATAAGGCAAATGGTTGTGGGCTTGATGATTGGGCTAAAAGTGTCGTGGTAATCAACCCCAGGTCAGTGAAACTCCTTGGCAACAAGGCGAGCTTTATCGCGGGCAAGGGTTCCATTAGGATTGCATTTGATTCGAAAGACGCATCAACCCACAATATTTTGATTGGGCTGAGAAGAGACCAACTCCCAAGTCCCATTACGAAGAAAGGCATTGATTTCATCGGACATTGCCGTACGCCAATTGTGGTCACGAATGGCTTGAAACACACATGTGGGCTCGATGAGGGAGGGAAGGAGATGGGTTGTAGTGTGGTGGATTTGTTTGGGTTTGAAGATGTTATTTTTGGAGCATGTTGTCATGGGATGAGTCGTGTGTGGGGTTTGGGAGGAGGAGGTGGTGGGGGTGGGGATGAAGAGACAACAGTCGGTGAGGGCACTCTGATAGAAGGGGAGGGAGCACATGTAGTAGCATGTGGGGGAGAATGAGGAGCATCCAGTGAGTGGCCAGAAACACTAGGTGAGGATCTGCTTATGGGAGTGGAACTTTGGTTGGAGGCAGTAGACCATGCACATTAGTTAGGGAACCATGGGAGGATGGAGATATAGAAAAATGAAGAGGAGTAGTGGTTGCAAGGGAAGGGGCAAATTGGACCATGTAGAAACTAAGGATGATGTGAGTGAAGAGACACGAGAAGAGGAAGCGGAATCAAGTGCCAAGTGTCATGGGATGACTTTTTTGGAGTCTTCCTTCCGTGCGGCCTTAGACTTGATCGCCTCTCGAACAAGCTAAGTTAGCCTCCTTCCTACAACACAAGATCAAACCAAGCAAAGAACAATCGCAAGAGCAAGAACGCAAAAGAATGCTAAAGAATGTTTGGGAGAATATCTGCTTGTATTGCTACTCAAATGCTTTACAGGTTGTGAGGTAAGGATACACAATGTGTCATCCCCCTTATATATTGTTCCTATCCCACCTACCACCACAGTAGGTGGCTAAGATACAATGTCACCTACCAACATCTACCAACTACTGTGACCAACTGTAGTCTACCAACTACTGTACAATGAATCTGGACATGTGGGCTAAGAGGTCTAGCATGATCAATCCAACGGGTTGGGCCTTGAACATGTGGGCCGTGACATTCTTCCCCACCTAATCCGGTGACGTCCTCGTCGCCGTGGTAGATCCTTCTTATTCGAATGCTTCGATGATGTCTTTGTACTTCCACAAAGACTTCTTCCTCCCAGTTGCCTTCGGACTTTGGCAGGCCCTTCCATTTGACAAAGTACTCAAAGTACCTTGGTACACCCTTGCGTCGCACCTCTCGCTTGGCCATGATGCACTCAACCTCCTTGTCAAATGAAGTCACCATCAAAGGTGGAGCTCATTGAGACTCTCCATGACTTGGCTCCTCGGGGTCGGCATGGTAGGGCTTGAGATTGCTCACATGGAACATCGGATGAATCTTCAATCGAGGTGGTAGTTCCACAAGGTAAGCATCTCTTCCCACTGATCGAATGATAGGAAATGGGCCCTCATATCTCCTCAACAACGCCTTGTGTAACTTTTAGTGGACTTGTGTTGAGAGAGGTTGAGCTTCACAAAGACCATATCACCTGGTTGGAACACAACATCTCGCCTATGCTTATCCGCCCATTTCTTCATCTTCCGAGTTGCCTTCTCCAATTGAGCCCGAGCCAACTCATTAGTCACCTGCCACTCCTTCGCTGTCTTGTATGCAGCTGGGCTACTCCCCGTGTAGCCTGACACCACTGTGTTTGGTGTCATAGGTTGTTGTCATAGGTTGTTGTCCTGTTGCCAACTCGAAAAGACTTGACCCTGTTGACTCCGACCGCTGCAAGTTGTATGAGAACTGAGCAACATCCAACAACGTTGCCCAATCTCGCTGGTTGGCACTCACATAGTGCCTCAAGTATAGCTCCAACAATGCATTCACCCGTTCCGTCTGACCATCTGTCTGTGGGTGAAAGCTGGTAGAGAAGTTCAACTGTGACCTAAGTAGCCTGAAGAGCTCCGTCCAAAGTTTACCAGTAAAATGAGTGTCGCGATCACTGATAATACTCTTGGGAATTCCCCAATACTTCACCACATGCTTCAAAAACAAGCATGCAGCTTCCTCCGCATTGCAGTCCGCTGGTGCAGGGATGAAGGTAGCATACTTAGTGAACCTGTCGACCACCATCAAAATTGAGCCAAACCTTTCTGACTTGGGTAGACTCACAATGAAGTCCACGGACAAACTCTCCCATGGTCTGGCTGGAATAGGAAGTGGCTGTAGCAACCCACCGGGCTGCTTCTGCAATGTCTTGTCTTGTTGGCATACAAGGCAAGTCCGCACGAACGAGTCTACATCCTTCTGCATCTGTGGCCAATAGTAAGCTTCACTCATCAAGGCTAACGTCCGATGAGTGCCTGGATGTCCCACCCATTTCGAGTCATGACACTCCTTCAGTAGCTCTCGCCTCAGATTGTCCCACCTTGGAACATAGATCCTCTTCCCTGTTGCATAAAGAATGCCATCGTCGAGCCAAAATCTCATTGTCTTCCCATCTTTAACAAACTCCAACAGACTTTTAGCTTGGGGATCATGCAACAAGCCCTCTCGTATCCTCTGCATGAGAGAACTCTGGGGTTGTACAACAGCTGCAAGTGCGGCCTTCCTGCTTAGGGCATCGGCAACGACATTCGTCTTCCCTTGCTTGTACTCCAGTTTGTAGTCGAACTCTGCCAAGAAGTCTTGCCACCTAGCCTACTTGGGTGACAACTTCTGTTGAGACTGAAAGTAGCTTGTGGCAATGTTGCCAGTCTTGACCACGAACTGAGAACCTAACAAGTAGTGCCTCCAAGTCCGCAAGCAATGCACTACGGCTGTCATCTCCTTCTCTTGAACGGTATACCTCTGCTCTGTGTCATTGAGCTTCCGACTCTCAAAAGCCAATGGGTGTCCATCCTGCATGAGTACACCACCAATAGCAAAATCTAATGCATCAGTGTGTACCTCAAACGGTTTGCTAAGATTAGGAAGTCTCAACACGAGTTCCTCCATAAGTGCCATCTTCAACTCATCGAAGGCATGCTGGCATCGGGGCATTCACTCCCACGCCTTGTTCTTCTTAAGCAAATCCATCAAGGGGGCGGCAATGGCTGAATATCCCTTGATGAACCTGCGATAGTAGTTGACCAACCCAAGGAAAGACCGCAACTTAGGTACCTTGGTTGGTGGCTCCCATTCTTGAATGGCTTGCACCTTGCCCTCCTCCATGAGCAATTGTCCTCCCCGTATCTTGTGACCAAGGAACTCTATCTCTTCTTGGACAAACGAACACTTCTCCCTCTTCACATATAGCTTGTTCTCCCTCAGAACTTGGAAGACTTTCTGCAAGTGCTCAAGATGCTCCTCTTGGGAATTGCTGTACACCACAATATCATCGATGTAAACCACAACAAACTTGTTCAAGAAAGGATGGAATACCTTGTTCATAAGAGTGCAAAAGGTTGCAGGGGCGTTAGTCAAGCCGAACGGCATGACAAGGAACTCGTAAGACCCATATCTCGTCACACATGCAGTCTTTGGTTCATCTCCCGGTGCGATCCTCACTTGATAGTATCCTGAGTGCAGGTCCAACTTGGTGAAGTACCTAGCTCCTCCCAACTGATCAAACAAATCTGCAATCAAAGGGATTGGATACTTGTTTTTGATGGTCACCTTGTTTAGCGCCCTGTAGTCAATGCACAATCTCAGTGTCCCTTCTCTCTTCTTCTGAAAAAGAACTGGGGCACCATAAGGGGCCTTGGACGGTTGGATGTACCTAGCGTCCAACAACTGCTTCAACTGTAACACCCCGACTCTATTTAAACGGTTAAAATTAAATTAACTGTGAAATTACGAAACTACCCTTGGGATAGGGTATTTTGGTCATTTTCTTGTCCGGAAGGATTTTGGGACCACAAGTGGTTTAGTTGTGTAAGTGGTTCTGAGATGAATTCGTAGACAGGCGGTAGGCTTGAATCGGAGTTTTAACGAAGTGATGGCGATGAAATTTCTTTCGGTGGCAAACTCGTAAATAAGTCGAAAAGGTATTTGTAAAAAATCAGTTTTTTCATTTCAGTTCATCTCTTTCTCTCTCCCGCGAACTCTCTCTCTCGTCACTGTTCACCCGAACAGAATTCTCCACACCGCCACCACTTCCGGCCACCGCAGCTCTCGAGACTGGTCCCAAAAGCTTCGTCTCGACGTCCTGGTCAAGACCCAATAGCTTTCGTCGTCGGAAAATTCGAAAACAGCCGGCAGTTTCGATTGGTTCGAGCCGGACTTTTCCGGTCGTTGCGCCGCCGCCTCCGCCGTCCATTTCAGGTAAAATTGGTGGGGTTTCTCCTTCGTTTTATCTGTTCTAGCTGCCTGTTGCTTAGGATTGAAACAATTTTGAGGTGTTGGAAGTGATTTTCGAAGTAGGGTTTTGGCTCGGTTTTCAATTCGAAATTCCGGCCAGTTCCCGGTGGTTTTGGGCTTCGCCATAGTTGAATGAAGTGCTCCCCTAGTTGAGTAGGACCTGTAGCCAGGAGGGTGACTTGTGATTTGGAGATTTTCCGTCGCCGGAATTTCTCTGCACACCCGCTTGCTGCCGGCGAGTGTGGCGGCGCGTGGGCAAGTGTGGTGGAGCTGCAAACTGTTCCAATGTGATCCTTACGTTGTCACGAGCGCATAGGATTTCGCGGATCACGATTCCGAGGTCGTTTGACTATCGAACGAATTATCGCATATTGTGCGTTATTCGGGTTCGATATGTTCTGACCGTTGGATCGTTTTCCAATTTAAGTATGTTCCTCTGGATAACCATAAGATCGTGTAGGATTCGACGGATCGTAAAACGGAGTCCCGGATACTCCGAAAATGCCAACCCTAGGGTGAGGGTTTCAGTAACCGTCCAATTGTGCGATCGTGAGCAATCCGACCGTCCATTCTGGACCAAACTTACAGGACGTGTATCCTAGACCTCGTAAAACCTATAGGAACTCCCGGGAAGCTAGGGTTTTATTTCAAAGTTCTGTTTTGAAGTGCTTGATATTCATCGCATTTTCGTATTCTGAATCAGGTACTCCGACCCAGCATACGCAGCAGGCGGGACCCTCTAAGGGTCAAGCTGTGTGGGATTACTTGTGAGTGGACTTTTCTTTTGAAACTCAGTATGATTTTATTCATAGAAATATGGCATATCGTTTTATTATATCTAGTAATTATTTTTATATGCTTGAATGGGAATTCGAGGTTTTCATGAAACTTACATTGATATTTGAATTTTGAGAAGCTATATTTACATGCGGCTATGCATGGGGTACTTGGTGGTTAATATGAATTATGGAAAGGTAATGTTGGATCTATTATTTGGAGTGCGTTAAGCACTAATTTATGTACCTCCCCTGATCTGAATTTGGTTACGATGAGAACTCAGGGCATCCTTGAGGGGATGTTGCTGTGGACCCTGGATTTGGGGTAGTCTGCGCGCGTAGGACTGGTATTTCAGGCGTACAAGCTTTGACTGTGTCGGCTGTATGTGTTGGCTGAGAGTTAGTCCCCCGGTTGGACGGCTCGTTCCCTAGACACATGGTGAATTGAGGAATGGCTCTGCCATGTGGCCTAGTCAAACAGTCCCCCGGTTGGATTGTTTCCCCGGTACAATTAAATATGGGTTATCTTTATGTACTACTATTATTATTATTATTATGATTATCTCATATTATTATTATTATTATTATTATTATTATGTATGTATGTATATATATATATTTATTTATATGAATGTTCCTTTGTTCTATTTTTCGGTAAGGATACTTCCTCGCCGGTCGTACTTTTGAGTACGTTTACGAGAGTCTAATCTCTCGGGACTCTTAAGTTGAATGGTGGGCTTCGTGAAGCATTATTCACGGATTACGGATTTGAGATCCGGTATATATGTGTTCGTGTATGTTTATATTTTTTGTTTCTGATGGTTCTGTTATGCTTATGGTTTCATTGTATGTTTTTGATAAAGGTGGGGGTTATACTACTTTGATTTCTTTTGAACTGAACTTGATTTTTGTCCACTCACAACTTTCTATTTTGCGCCCCCAGCCAGTAGCGACTGAGCGTTGCAGTTGAGCCGGACCGGGTGCATCTTGGAACTCGAGTCTTCGTAAAGACTCTTGGTGCTTTGTTTTTCCTTTCAGTTAAACGGTACTTCGGTTGTATTTTGAATTCCTTAGATATGCTCTGTATCGCCCGCTGAGGGTTTAATTTTGTGAGGCCGGAGGCCTTTGTTGTAAAGTGTTTTGTTGCTTGTAAAGCATGCTGCCAGTTGGTTGTATTTAACTGTAAATTTGAACAGGTTGAAGTTTGGAAATGTTCAATTTACAGGGGAGATTCTGCCAAATTTTTGGTAGAAAGTCTCAATCTTTACTAAGTGGGCCCGGCATTAGGTTGATGTCGGTAATTTGGCGGGGTCCCTCCCGGATTTCGAGGAAATTCGGGGCGGGTCTTGTCAGCTTGGTATCAGAGCATTAGGTTCATTTTCCTTTGACCTTTGCGCTTTTGCTGCATTGTTGAAGCTAATGATTCTATGGTTTCCTTTGTGTAGAATCATGCATCCTCAGCGTCCTAGAACGAGGGGTGGTCGTGTTCCGAGACGGGGAGCAAATACTCCACCTTCCCCTCCACTACCCTCTCCACCTCCTTCACCTCCATCTTCACCATCTCCACCTGCCGAGGAGCATGATGGAGGAAATGAGCCCGGCTTGCGACATCTCTTATCTCGGTTCACCCGCACTATGTCTAATGCCTTACATGGGAGACGAAATGTTGAAGGTTTGGACATAAAGAGGGTAAAGGACCTGGGAGCAAAAGAATTTTATGGTGGTATTGATCCTGCTGAAGCTGATGCTTGGCTTACAGATGTCGAGCGGATATTTGAAGTTCTCCAGTGTCCTGATGGAGATAAGGTTCGCTTGGCTACCTTTCTGTTAAAGGGGAATGCATACCATTGGTGGAAGACAGTTCGAAGAGGGTATGCAAACCCTGCTGTCTTTACTTGGGAAGAGTTCCAAAGGGCATTCTTTGATCAGTTTTATCCGCATACTTACAAGACTACGAAGAAGGCTGAGTTTCTGCACCTGAGGCAGGGTTCCATGTCAGTGTTCGAGTATGAGCACAAATTTAACGAGCTGTCCCGGTTTGCACCTGAGTTGGTAACCACAGAAGCAGATAAGTGCCTTCGTTTTGAACAGGGTCTGTGGCTAGATATTCAGGCGGTGGTCACTGCTACGACGTATCCTACCATGAGAGCCTTGGCCCAAGCAGCAGACAGGGTGGCGAAGGCGTACAGTCTGGGTGCAGGTATTGGTAGGCGTCGCAGAGACTCATTTGGTTTTGGTGGGCCCAGTCAAGGTCCATCAAAGAGAGGTGGATCCAGCTCTAGTTCTGCAAGCAGTGGTTGGTCCGGAGGACATGGGACCGGTTCTGGCAGTGGGGGTTCTGGCTCTCGACCATTCTGGAGCCAGTCCTCGGGACAACAATCCATGGGCAGCACCGCCAGGGATCCTCAAAGGCCATTTACTGTAACTTGTTATAGTTGTGGGCAAGCTGGACATGTGCGGAAGGATTGCCCAAACCATAGGCAGGCGAGTGGCTCTGGTCAAAGGAGCGGAGTGACTTGTTTCCAGTGTGGGCAGGTAGGGCACTATAAGAGTGAGTGCCCCCTTGCTGTTGGTAGTACTGCTGCAAAGTAGACTGGGGCCCAGCGGGGGCAAGGCAGCAAAGCTCAGGGTCAGACACAGAGTGGTGCATCGTCGTCTGCAGCGGGTTCGTCGTCGAGTAGTAGAGTGCAGTCCACTTTTCGGGGCAGAGGCGGTAGGGGTCAGAGGGGTTAGTCTGGACGCTCTACTACACAAGCCCGTGTATTCTCGATGACACAGCAAGAGGCGCAGGCTACACCCGATGTTATCACTGGTATGATCCCTATTTTTGGTTACTTTGCTCGTGTTTTGATAGATCCCGGGGCCACCCATTCTTTTATCGCCTATAGTTTCTTACCTTATGCCAATGTTAGATCGACACCCATGGCAGAGAATTTGAGTATCTCATTACCTACGGGCGATGTTTTGTTTGCGGACATGGTTTTCAAGGATTGTTATGTCCAAGTGGGTGATGCCATGTTGGAAGCTGATTTGATTCCCTTGGAATTAGTTGACCTTGACATTATCTTGGGAATGGATTGGCTGGAAAAGCATCGTGCGTCGGTAGATTGTTTTCGGAAAGAGGTTGTGTTCAGAAGTCCTGGACAACCTGAAGCAATATTCCAAGGAGAGCGTAGAGTTCTCTCATCTTGTCTTATTTCCGCCATAAGGGCAAAACGGTTACTCAAGAAGGGTTGTGTGGGTTACTTAGCTCATATCATTGATACTCAGGGGTCCACTTTGAATCTGGAAGATATTCCTGTGGTTTGTGAATTTTCAGATGTCTTTCCTGATAATCTTCCTGGTTTGCCTCCCCAGAGAGAAACCGAATTTACTATTGAACTTCTTCCAGGAACGAATCCAATTCATCAAGCTCCTTATAGAATGGCACCAGCAGAGTTGCGTGAGTTGAAGACGCAATTGCAGGAGTTGGTGGATCTTGGGTTCATTCGACCTAGTGTTTCCCCTTGGGGTGCACGGTATTATTTGTGAAGAAGAAGGATGGAAGCATGAGGCTTTGTATTGATTACAGGCAGTTGAACAAGGTGACAGTGCGTAATCGATATCCTTTGCCTCGAATTGACGACTTGTTTGATCAGTTGAAGGGTGCCAAGTACTTTTCCAAGATTGATCTGAGATCGGGATATCATCAACTCAGAGTACGGGAAGATGATATTCCCAAGACAGCATTCAGAACTCGTTACGGCCATTACGAGTTCTTGGTGATGCCTTTCGGATTGACAAATGCTCCAGCAGCGTTTATGGATCTCATGAACAGAGTGTTCCGACCTTATTTGGATCACTTTGTGATTGTGTTCATAGACGACATCCTAGTTTATTCCCGAACTTTGGAGGGTCATAAAAAACATTTGAGGCTGATATTGAAAACTTTGAGAAGGAAGCAGCTTTATGCCAAGTTCAGTAAATGTCAATTTTGGTTGGATAGAGTGGACTTCCTTGGACATGTGATATCAGCAGAAGGAATTTATGTGGACCCTCGTAAGGTAGAAGCAGTCGTGAATTGGGTGCAACCCACAAGTGTAACAGAGATACGGAGTTTCCTGGGGTTAGCAGGCTACTATCGTCGGTTTGTAGAAGGGTTCTCTTCGATAGCAGCACCTCTTACTCGGTTGACGAGGAAGGATGTTAAGTTTGAGTGGACGGAGGAGTGCGAGCAGAGTTTTCAGGAGTTGAAAAAGCGGTTAACCACCGCACCTGTTTTGGCTCTTCCGGATAACTCGGGGAACTTTGTGATCTATAGTGACGCATCTTTACAAGGCTTGGGATGTGTTCTGATGCAACATGATCGGGTAATTGCTTATGCCTCAAGGCAACTCAAGAAGCATGAGCAGAATTATCCTGTCCATGACTTGGAACTTGCCGCAGTGGTGTTCGCTCTCAAAATTTGGCGGCATTATTTGTATGGTGAGACGTGTCAGATTTTCACCGATCACAAGAGCCTCAAGTACTTTTTCACTCAGAGGGAGTTGAATATGAGACAGCGGCGTTGGCTGGAATTGATTAAAGACTATGACTGTACGATTGAGTATCATCCCGGTCGAGCTAATGTGGTAGCCGATGCACTAAGTCGGAATGTTGGTGGAAGTCTAGCTCATCTCAGAATGGCCTATCTTCCGTTGTTGGTAGAACTGCGGAAGGATGGTGTGGATTTGGAGATGACTCCTCGGGGAGGAATACTTGCTAGTGTGCATGTGAGGCCTATTCTGGTTGAGCGGGTGATTGCAGCACAATTGGGAGATCCTAATCTTTGTATGATAAGATCGGAAGTAGAAAATGGTACACGGACGGATTATGCCATAAGGAAGGATGGAGCTTTGGTGGCTGGAACTCGTCTTTGTGTACCCAAGAACCATGATGACTTGAGAAGAGAAATCATGGAAGACGCTCACTGTTCTACTTACTCTATGCATCCGGGTAGTACTAAGATGTATCGGACTTTACGTGAGTACTACTTGTGGCCGCATATGAAGGGAGATATTGCTAAGTATGTGAGCAAGTGTCTGATTTGTCAACAAGTGAAAGCGGAATGGCAGAAACCGTCCGGACTCATGCAACCACTTCCGATCCCTGAATGGAAGTGGGAGCTTATCACAATGGACTTCGTTTTTAAACTCCCACGTACTTCAAAGGGGCATGATGGAATTTGGGTGATAGTTGACCGACTTACCAAGTCCGCCCATTTTCTACCTATAAAGGAAACCTATTCTTTGTCAAGGTTGGCAAAACTTTTTGTGGATGAGATCGTGAGGTTGCATGGAGCTCCTGTGTCTATTGTATCGGACAGGGATGCAAGGTTCACATCTCATTTCTGGAAGTGTTTAAATGAGGCTATGGGTACTAAGTTACATTTTAGTACTGTTTTTCACCCACAGACTGATGGGCAGTCGGAAAGAACCATTCAGACTTTGGAAGACATGTTAAGGTCTTGTGTTTTACAACTGAAAGACAGTTGGGATACTCACCTTGCATTGGTGGAATTTGCTTATAACAACAGTTACCATTCGAGCATTGAGATGGCTCCGTATGAGGCTCTGTATGGAAGAATGTGTAGAACTCCTGTTTGTTGGAATGAAGTGGGTGAAAGAAAGTTGGAAAAGGTAGATAGTATCCGAGCCACAACTGAGAAGGTGAAAATGATTAGAGAGAAGTTGAAAACCGCACAAGACCGACAGAAGAGTTATGCGGACAACAGGTCCAAGGATCTTGAGTTTGCAGTGGGGGATTGGGTGTTTCTGAAGTTATCTCCATGGAAGGGTGTGATGAGGTTCGGTAAACGCGGGAAGTTAAGCCCTCGTTATATTGGACCTTATGAGATTACTGAACGCATTGGACCAGTTGCTTATAGACTTGCCTTACCTACAGAACTATCTCGGATCCATGATGTGTTTCATGTATCCATGTTAAGGAAGTACATGCCTGATCCTTCTCATGTTTTAGAGCACCAACCTATGGAGTTGAGTGAAGATTTGACATATGAGGAGCAACCTGTACAGATCTTGGATAGGAAGGAGCAAAGGTTGCGCTCCAGATCTATTCCTGTAGTGAAGGTACTATGGAGAAGTCAAACTGTTGAAGAGGCTACTCGGGAACCCGAGGCGCAAATGCGGACCCAGTACCCTTATCTTTTCAATTGACAGGTATGTAAATTTCGGGGACGAAATTTTTATAAGGGGGGTAGGTTGTAACACCCCGACTCTATTTAAACGGTTAAAATTAAATTAACTGTGAAATTACGAAACTACCCTTGGGGTAGGGTATTTTGGTCATTTTCTTGTCCGGAAGGATTTTGGGACCACAAGTGGTTTAGTTGTGTAAGTGGTTCTGAGATGAATTCGTAGACAGGCGGTAGGCTTGAATCGGAGTTTTAACGAAGTGATGGCGATGAAATTTCTTTCGGTGGCAAACTCGTAAATAAGTCGAAAAGGTATTTGTAAAAAATCAGTTTTTCATTTCAGTTCATCTCTCTCTCTCTCTCCCGCGAACTCTCTCTCTCGTCACTGTTCACCCGAACAGAATTCTCCACACCGCCACCACTTCCGGCCACCGCAGCTCTCGAGACTGGTCCCAAAAGCTTCGTCTCGACGTCCTGGTCAAGACCCAATACCTTTCATCGTCGGAAAATTCGAAAACAGCCGGTAGTTTCGACTGGTTCGAGCCGGACTTTTCCGGTCGTTGCGCCGCCGCCTCCGCCGTCCATTTCAGGTAAAATTGGTGGGTTTTCTCCTTCGTTTTATCTGTTCTAGCTGCCTGTTGCTTAGGATTGAAACAATTTTGAGGTGTTGGAAGTGATTTTCGAAGTAGGGTTTTGGCTGGTTTTCAATTCGAAATTCCGGCCAGTTCCCGGTGGTTTTGGGCTTCGCCATAGTTGAATGAAGTGCTCCCCTAGTTGAGTAGGACCTGTAGCCGGGAGGGTGACTTGTGATTTGGAGATTTTCCGTCGCCGGAATTTCTCTGCACACCCGCTTGCTGCCGGCGCGTGTGGCGGCGCGTGGGCAGGTGTGGTGGAGCTCAAATTGTTCCAATGTGATCCTTACGTTGTCACGAGAGCATAGGATTTCGCGGATCACGATTCCGAGGTCGTTTGACTATCGAACGAATTATCGCATATTGTGTGTTATTCGGGTTCGATATGTTCTGACCGTTGGATCGTTTTCCAATTTAAGTATGTTCCTCTGGATAACCATAAGATCGTGTAGGATTCGACGGATCGTAAAACGGAGTCCCGGATACTCCGGAAATGCCAACCCTAGGGTGAGGGTTTCAGTAACCGTCCAATTGTGCGATCGTGAGCAATCCGACCGTCCATTCTGGACCAAACTTACAGGACGTGTATCCTAGACCTCGTAAAACCTATAGGAACTCCCGGGAAGCTAGGGTTTTATTTCAAAGTTCTGTTTTGAAGTGCTTGATATTCATTGCAGTTTCGTATTCTGAATCAGGTACTCCGACCTAGCATACGCAGCAGGCGGGACCCTCTAAGGGTCAAGCTGTGTGGGATTACTTGTGAGTGGACTTTTCTTTTGAAACTCAGTATGATTTTATTCATAGACATATGGCATATCGTTTTATTATATCTAGTAATTATTTTATATGCTTGAATGGGAATTCGAGGTTTTCATGAAACTTACATTGATATTTGAATTTTGAGAACTATATTTACATGCGGCTATGCATGGGGTACTTGGTGGTTAATATGAATTATGGAAAGGTAATGTTGGATCTATTATTTGGAGTGCGTTAAGCACTAATTGATGTACCTCCCCTGATCTGAATTTGGTTACGATGAGAACTCAGGGCATCCTTGAGGGGATGTTGCTGTGGACCCTGGATTTGGGGTAGTCTGCGCGCGTAGGACTGGTATTTCAGGCGTACAAGCTTTGACTGTGTCGGCTGTATGTGCTGGCTGAGAGTTAGTCCCCCGGTTGGACGGCTCGTTCCCTAGACACATGGTGAATTGAGGAATGGCTCTGCCATGTGGCCTAGTCAAACAGTCCCCCGGTTGGATTGTTTCCCCGGTACAATTAAATATGGGTTATCTTTATGTACTATTATTATTATTATTATTATGATTATCTCATATTATTATTATTATTATTATTATGTATGTATATTATATATATTTATTTATATGAATGTTCCTTTGTTCTATTTTTCGGTAAGGATACTTCCTCGCCGGTCGTACTTTTGAGTACGTTTACGAGAGTCTAATCTCTCGGGACTCTTAAGTTGAATGGTGGGCTTCGTGAAGCATTATTCACGGATTACGGATTTGAGATCCGGTATATATGTGTTCGTGTATGTTTATATTTTTGTTTCTGATGGTTCTGTTATGCTTATGGTTTCATTGTATGTTTTTGATAAAGGTGGGGGTTATACTACTTTGATTTCTTTTGAACTGAACTTGATTTTTGTCCACTCACAACTTTCTATTTTGCGCCCCCAGCCAGTAGCGACTGAGCGTTGCAGTTGAGCCGGACCGGGTGCATCTTGGAACTCGAGTCTTCGTAAAGACTCTTGGTGCTTTGTTTTTCCTTTCAGTTAAACGGTACTTCGGTTGTATTTTGAATTCCTTAGATATGCTCTGTATCGCCCGCTGAGGGTTTAATTTTGTGAGGCCGGAGGCCTTTGTTGTAAAGTGTTTTGTTGCTTGTAAAGCATGCTGCCAGTTGGTTGTATTTAACTGTAAATTTTGAACAGGTTGAAGTTTGGAAATGTTCAATTTACAGGGGAGACTCTGCCAAATTTTTGGTAGAAAGTCTCAATCTTTACTAAGTGGGCCCGGCATTAGGTTGATGTCGGTAATTAGGCGGGGTCCGTCCCGGATTCCGAGGAAATTCGGGGTGGGTCTTGTCATCAACTGCTTCCTCAATTCCTTTAACTCAGGAGGTGCCATCCTATACGGCGCTTTGGCAGGGGGTTTGGCACCCGGTTCCAACTCAATGACATGATCCATCTCTCTCCTAGGTGGTAAGGTTTTGGGCAACTCCTTGAGCATGACATCTGCAAACTCCTTAAGGATTGCCTCCACAGCTTTCGGGACGGGTTGGACTTCCTTCTGAACTATATCCATATTCATAGTTACAAGTAGGGGTGGGCATAAAAACCGATAAAACCGAACGAACCGACCGAACCAACCCAAACCGAATCGAAAAATGAGGTTTTTTTGACCAAACTGAAAAATTCAACACTGGACCTGACCCGAACAGAAGTCAACGGTTCGACCTTCGGTTCAAAAAAATTTGGAACCGGTGAACCTGACCCGAATCGAGCATTATTTAATAATATATAAATATACCACGTGGCTTCTGTTTATTGGGTAAAAGAAGAGTTTACCTTGAGGACGCTTGCACTAGATCACAACCACAACTAAATCTAGCTCCTTCCCCTTTCTCTCAAATTCAATCGACCTCACTTTCACTCTCAGTTTCAGTCGCCGCCTCTCTCTCACCCTCTACCTCTATCGTCTCTCTCCCGACCTCACCCTCACCCTCACCGTCATCGATCTCTCTCTCTCTCTCTCTCCATTTTTTATGCGTAAATTTATTCGCTTAGATTTTTTTCCTTTTGTTCTTGTACGTGTTATTTGTAACACTAATCTGGGTTTGTTTTGTTGTTCTTGTTCTGTCTCAGATGTCATACTCCAGAAGGTCAAGGTGTGTTTTTGTTTCAGAAATGCTACTTTTTTTGTTTTCCTGTTGTGTTGTTTATTATTAGCCATGATGATTGTAGTAATTCATTTTGGACTTCTATCGCGTTTTATGTGAGTTTTGTCAAGTTTTAAGTTTTGTTTCTTGATGACTTGTATCCATATTCAATTGTTATGTCAGTTTTTACAGATTTGTCCGCCTGAGATTAAGCCATCACCAACATCTTCGTTTAGTTTTCTAAATGTTGAATTTTGTTTCTTATTTTCATTTATTGTTTCTGTTTAGAGATTATTTATTTATTTATTTATTTTTCACAATAGCACAAAAGATTTCTCCAATGAGTAGTAGCTATTATTTAGGCTTTGAGTTCTTCCATTCCTCCAATGAGTAGAAACTTTTTTGGCTTTGTCCAGATGTTCCTCATAACTTTGCATCAGATTTGTTGTTGCAACTTTAGATTGAGAGAAGGGGGGCTTCTGATCAACCTTGGATATGGACTGTAGGGAAATATGAGGTTGATTATACTCCAGAAATTATAAGCATTTCATGTTCCTTTTATACTCTCATTTTAGCTGCCTCATTGATTAGGCTAGAAATCATTGGCTTTGAGTTATGCTTTGCCTCTTTTATTTTTTATTTTTTTAACTTCCTAAATATCTTCTTGTTGTTTGTACTGCATGCATTTTGTTTCATTTTGTTACAAGCATTCATTCAGAATGTGTTGGAAGTCATTATATAAATCTCTGCTTTCCTTTCTTTTGTACTTGCTATGTGTGATTTGATATGTCTAGCTCACTTTTATTTAGTAAGTGTTATGATGGGTCGAAACTAGGGGAGCTTTTGTTATCAATCACTCCATACACGTGTATCTTATTTTTTTTGTATTGAAATTCAGTAGATTCATCTTCATCTGGTTTGTCAACTGAATAACTCAATTTAGAAGTTTAGACATATTATTATATTTTGTAGAAATGGGGAGTAAAACATGCAGGACAAGTTTGAATAAGACTCTCCATTCTTAGTGTGATTAAGATATGTTGGAAGGTATTTTTCTTGCATATTATTTTAATTATGATTTGTTGATGGTGAAACTTTGTGTTAATTCTTTTAAGTGTTGTGTAGGTTGTTTTGTTAAGGCTTTTGGAAGAATGGATGCAGCAGATTTTTTGCAAGGATATTATCTTTATGTGTATTTTTGTGATGGGTTGTAATATTTAATTTCATAAGTTTAATTTGGTTTGTGTATTATTTTTTGTAATGGTTTGTAAGAGATTATATTACATTTCCTTGGTTGGTTGGTTGTGTATGTGAGATTGATTTAGTTTAGAAACTTAGATTGGAATGATGGATTTTTGTAGGTTGAGTTGAATTTACATAATTTCAGGTTTTGAAAGATAAGTAAAAAGTGTTTTGGGATTGTTCATAAGAATTTATAAGGTTTTGGCAATTTGACAACAAAAAATGGGTTTTGGTTGAAAGTAAATCTGATTTGGGCTTTGTTTTGTTAAAAAAAATTTTTTGATGTTTTTTTTTTTTTTTTTTTTTTTTTTTTTTTTTTTTTTAAAATTAAATAAGATTTGGGCTTTTGAAAATGGTAAAAATGGGCTCAAGCCCAAATCGATCAGAACCCTAAACCGACCCGAGACCCGAGCACATTTTTGGTTCGGCCTAATTTCGGTTTTCACTCTAGACTCGACCCGACCCGAGACCTGAGCTCTCCTTCGGTTTGGCCTCGCGGGTCGGCCAAAATTTTACCCGACCCGAACTGTGCCCAGGCCTAGTTACAAGGAACGTTGGTTCGCCCTTCTTCCAAGACTTGGAAAATTGCATGGCTGACAAAAGCTTTGACTCGCCTTGTTGCCTCACCACTGGCACCATGCATGACATTACTCCACCCTGTGCAATGCACATAGTATTGTAAAATGGAATGGGGAATGCCTTTACCTTGTCCATGAACTCCATTCCTAGCATGACATCGTAGTCATCCATTGAGATCACAGAGAAGTCAGCTACTCCCTTCCAAGTGGCAATGTGTAGCTCCACACCACGAGCTACCCTTTCAATTGGTTTGGCAGTTGAATTCACCGTCTTCATACTGCCTGCTTCCTTCGAGACTCGACACCCAAGTCTCTTTGCTTCCTGTATAGACATAAAGTTGTGCAAGGCACCTGTATCCACCAGGCAACGGGTTGTCTTGCCATTCACCATGGCGTCGACGAACATCACACCTTTGGCTTGAACTTGTGGTTGAGCGACTTTGGCCTGCACATCATTGAAAAGGTGAATGGCCCCTATTCCTGCTTCCCTGTCGGCCTCCTCTTCCTTCTCTCGGTTCATAGCATTCAAGGCTTTCTTCTGCGGACAATCCCGCATCATGTGCGCTCCATCGCACAAGTAGCAAGCTAGCTTCAACTTGTCTTTCCCCTTGTCACCTTTGTCATTCTTCCTCCCGGATGACTTGTGACCGTCAGACTTGTCTCTTGACTTGCTACCCTCTTTTGGCTTGTTGTCTCCCCCACCGGATCCACTGCTATCTTTCTTTCCTTTGAACTTGGAGTTGCCTTGATCCTTCTTCTTGAACTCAACAAGAGACTCGGCTGCAGCAATTGCCTCTGACAAGGTTTGGACATGTCTCCTTTGTAACTCCAGCTTGGCCCAATTCTGTAGGCCACTCATGAAGTACATGAGCTTGTCTTCATCCGTCATGCTAGGCACCTCGAACAATAGGTTGGTGAACATGGCGACATAGTCTTTCACGTTCCCAGTTTGCTTCAGCCACCTCAGCTTCTCCTTTGCCTCATACTTGGCATTCTCTGGATAGAAATGCAACATAATATCCTTCTTAAATTCATCCCAAGTCTCAAGTGTAAACGTACCTTGTTCGATCTCCATAGATCGACGACGCCACCACATGAGAGCATTGTCGGTGAGAAACAACGTTGCCGTGTTGATCTTGGGCTCATCATCCTTGAGCTTCAGATACTTGAAATACCTCTCGATATTCCACAAAAATGTGTCTAGCTCCTTCGCCTCCCTCTTCCCATTATAAGATTTGGGCTTGAAAGAATCTAACACCTTGGGTTCCTTCGGAGCCCGGGTCTTGTTCAAGACAGCTTCCTTGCACAATGCCCAATCTCCCTTCACATCCTTCACCTCCTCACGAAGCGACGTAAGCTCCGCTAAGAAGTGATCTAGCTTGGTTTGGACATCTAGCCGCATGCTGTCTAGCGTGGAGTTGAGGGCTCCTTGGAATTGGCCTTGAAGCTCATCCACCACAGCTTCGAAACCACTCTTCGTAAGGACATCCTTCTCAAGTCGCTGATCGAACTTGACCACGACAATCTCCATCTTAGAAAGCCGCTTCTCCATCATGGCTACAACATCTCTAGATCGTTCCCTCTTTGATTTGCCCCCACGATCCATATTGACCTTGGACAGATCAGTCTCCACATCGGATCTGCTCTTTGACATGCTTTTTCGAATGATTCGAGCTTTCGCTTTGATACCAACTGTCACGGGATGAATTTTTCAGAGTCTTCCTTCCGTGCGGCCTTAGACTTGATCGCCTCTCGAACAAGCTAAGTCAGCCTCCTTCCTACAACACAAGATTGAACCAAGCAAAGAACAATCGCAAGAGCAAGAACGCAAAAGAATGCTAAAGAAAGTTTGGGAGAATATCTGCTTGTATTGCTACTCAAATGCTTTACAAGTTGTGAGGTGAGGATACACAATGTGTCATCCCCCTTATATACTGTTCCTATCCCACCTACCACCACAGTAGGTGGCTAAGATACAATGTCACCTACCAACATCTACCAACTACTGTCACCAACTGTAGTCTACCAACTATTGTACAACGAATCTGGACATGTGGGCTAAGAGGTCTAGCATGATTAATCCAACGGGTTGGGCCTTGAACATGTGGGCCATGACACAAGGGAGGAAACATATGCTCAATAAATTGTAAATGACGAGAGATAAAGACTTTCGAGGTGGAAGGATTAAAATATTTATAGGCACTCTGAGAGGTGGAGTAGCCAACAAAGATATAAGGTCGAGATTGAGGCTCGAGTCTATCAGCACAATAGGGACGTAACGATGGATAACAGAGACATCCAAAAATTCAAAATGAGTAATTGGGAGGAGATTTAAACAAGGACTCAAACGGAGATTTAAATTGTAAAATAGGAGTGGGCATACGATTAATGAGATAACTGGCAGTTTGGAAAGCAAAGCTCCAAAAATATAATGGTAATGATGCTTTATGGAGGAGTGTGAGACCAGTTTCGCTAACATGATGGTGATGACATTTAGCAGACCCATTGTGTTGTGGTGTGTGTGGAGGAGTTATGAGGTGTTGAATACCATGAGACTCAAGGAATGATCGAAGGCGAATGAATTCCCCACCACCATCCGAGTAAAGCATGATAATGGGTGTATTAAAGTGTTTTTCAACACTAGATTTGAACTTGGTGAACACAAAGAAAACATATGATTTTTATTTTAAAGGATATAGCCAGATATATTTAGTGAAGTGATCAACAAAGATAACATAATATCGAAATCCATCATAATAGGAAATTAGTGAAGTGAACAACAAAGATAACATAATATCGAAATCCATCATAAGAGGAAATAGGGGCAGGACCCCAAACATTTGAGTTGATCAAATCTGAAGGTTTACGACTCTTAAGAGTGGAAACATCAAATGGTAGTTTATGGCTCTTATTACAAGAATAGGAATTACAAACAAGTCTTTGCTAAATATAGAGGAAGTAGACAGAGATTGAGATTGAATGACATGGTGGAGAATTTTGGAGGAGGGATGTCCTAGTCGATGGTGCCATGTAGCATGATATGCGGCAACTCCAACCAAGGCACAAGGGTGGCGACAAGCAGAACCCGTGTGTTGTGGCCACTTGTAGATGTCATTCCTATTTACCCCGCGAAGAAGCTGTGCCCCCGTGATGAGATCCTTCACAACAAAGAAAGAAGGAAAGAATTCAATGGAAGTGTTATTGGTTTTACAAAATTAAGAAACTGACACACCCCGAATCCGGAGGTCAGTGGAAACCCCCGCGCACGGTGCTTGAGAAAATAAAAAGTAAAATAAAAAAACAAGATAAAAAAAGGTTTAAAATAAACTTCTCTAATAAAAATAGCTCCAAAATGTTACAACTTTACAATTAATAAATAAAGCTCTATCACTTTCATCTAATTCAGCCTCAACTGGTTTAGTACTTGTCTTGCCCACTAATTCATCTGAAAAATTAAATAGGGTGAGGGGTGAGCAACCACCGCTTAGTAGGGACATGAGACCTTACCATAGTAGATTGATATAACTAATTAAGTGACATACAATCACACTGCCAAATATCACTTTAATAATAATAATGCATGAATGCTCTTCATCTACTCCAGTTAATTCATATAACCAGACAAGTAGACTTGCATGTCCCATACCATGCTTATACCACTTGGTCCCGAATGCCCGTTTATATGAACTAACACCCATCTCAATCATGCCATAATTCCCCTTTTGTTAGTCATCTTGTCTAACTCCCTGTCACCAATCCCGAATCACCTAATAAAAATTATGTGCACTCTGGGATCCCTGAGACCTGGTACTTGCCAAGAGTTAGACTCAACTACACAAAATACTATTTCCATTACCCTCTTTTCCACCATTATTTTCTCAACTCAAGAACTCTAACTAATTTCCATGACATGATATAGTTCTTCTTTTTGCATATCTCATAAAAACAATGTATAACATTTAAATATCACCAATATACATATAATCATGCCAACGTGAATTAAATAATTAACAACACGTAAACACCTAATATCAAGAACATCCATCAAATTATAATATCATGCATAATATAGTACTCACGAAATTTAATTAAATCAATCCCCGTAAAGGCCCCCAAGAAACTCTCTACCTTGACACCAAAGCTTTTGCTAGAAATGTAAGGTGTTTCCCAATTTTTCACCGCATTCACAAACTCAGTCTCCCACTCTTTTTCTTACTCCTCTCTATCACTATTTCTCTTTTGCTTTTTTTGTTCATTTGCTGTGCAACTAATAACCTATATATACAAGGTATAAGCCAGCAATAATTCATTTCCTATTGGATGGTATATTGGCGGTTTGTATGCTTACTATCCAAGTAATATATATAGTTATTAATGTAGTCTTGCATATAAGAAAGAATGTCTTACATTGTGACTCTTCCAATTCCTCCAATCCTATTTTATTCTTCTTGGTGAGTTGACAAAGCTAGTAATCATAGCCTTGCTACTTAACATGTTTTTTTCTTTAACACGTAACCACATTAACAAAGAACTATTTTACTAAGACATATACATATATATATATATATTAGAATAAGATATATATGTAATACACATACACATAATAAAATAATATATATATATATATAAAACACCAAGATAATTACTTATAAATTTATAGCAATTATCTTTCTTTAATTTTAAGAAGACGAACTCTCACAGAAACTAAAATCAAGTTGTTTTGCATACAAGGAACAAAAAAAATTAGATAAATTAAAACGAGAGTTAAGAGTTGTAGAACCAGTGTGGGTGATTGCTAAGCTAGAACCGTCGTCAATAAGAATATCATATGGATCTTCATAGTCTTGATGAAAGGACAAGTTGCTACGATCAATGGTCACATGATGGGACGCACCCGAGTCGACAAGCCAATTTTGGTTTTGAAATCATTGAGCAGTTGTATGGTTGGCCATATAGGTCCATAGGAAGACCGTGATGATAGGTTGTTTTGGGCTGTGTGTCCTTGTTGATCACAAAGCTAGCAAGTGATATTTGGACCTCTGGATTGAAAGGAGGGCTGGCGATTGTTGCTTCGAGACCCTTGGTGGCGATAGGAGCCATGACCTGAGTTGTGGTTGGGGTGGAAATTGGAGGAGTTACGAGACCCATTTTGTGAGGGAAAACTGCAAGACCGCTAAATCTAGGAGGAGCCACAATTGGAAGTGTGACAAGATCTGTTATGATAATTACCACCTCTTGAGTTAGGTCGATTGGAGGAGCTTCAAGTGTAATTTTCTGTGATTTGAGTGGTGTCAGAACTGGTGCTTTCTCTCTTGAGAGTTTCCTCGTAATCAACAAACTTATCGTGAAGTTCTTCAAAATTGATGGCAGTTTCTCGGGCGCAGATTGCTGCAGAAATCTCCTTGAAGTCGATACGAAGATCATTAAGGGCATAGATGGTCAAGTCATCCTCAGTTATTGGAACATCGATTAAGGCAAGCTCATCTGTCGTGCTCTTCAAGAGTTGAAGATATTCATATACAGGTTTGGTGCCACGTGACAAGAGAGTGAGATGCTCCTTGAGGTGCATAACTTGTGATTCGGAACGATTGGCATAAGCTTTGCCAATTTTTCCCAAGAATCTTTGGAGCTTTTAGATGAGGAGATCATGGGCATGATAGATTCTGATACTGATGCAAAAATAGCATGAAGAATCAATTTATCTTATCGTAACCAGATGGAGTGATCATTATTTGAAACAGTTGTTCCATTTTGAACAATAGTTGTTGATGGGCATGAGGTGGAACCATTGAGATAACCAAGAAAATCATAGCCAAACAATACAGAATCAAATTGAGGTTTCCAAGATGGATAATTTGAGGAAGTCAATTTAATGGTAATTATGCAGTGGCGTTGATAGAGATGAGGTTGGGTAGGTTTGGAGGAGAAGTTGGATTGATGGGTAACTGGGTCTGTGAAGACTGAGAACTTTCTTCTCCCATGGCAGATTGCTCGTCGGAGAGTTTTTGCTCTAATACCATGAGAAGACTACAGAGGGATTGTCGAAGTGTGTATTTTCAATTGATTTGATAAATGAATATATGGTATTATATACAGAGGCTAGGAGAACCTTTTACAGAAACAAATGAATGAATTCCTAAACACTAGGCAAAATAGAAGCAATCACAACGGTGCAAAATCAAGATCCTAAATCATTGGAAGTCAACCATATGTCAATCTGGTGTTGCTTCATTGCTGGGATTTGCTTTTGGTTGAATGGCTTGATTGGATCTTATAAACCATAGGGCACCATATTTTAGTTCTTTCTTTTTTCTATTTTCATTCATGTATGTTGAATCTATTTACTAATTTAATTATGTCTATCTAAACTTCTAGTTGAGGAGTAAACTCCATTGATGGATTCATTTTATGTTTTTATTTTTTAATTCTCCTGACAATGTTTTGAATGTTTATGATTTTTGTTTCACACGATTAATGGAATTCTAATCTTTTCACCTTTAATACCATTTATTATTGGTAGAAAGTAATATAATTTTATTCATCTATGCTTGGTACTATAGTTCTTGATTATAAATTCATTTGATCATTTGTGTCTCAATATTTATTGGATTCATTTTTTTAGAAATTCTGGGATTGCATTCATAATTCAACTAAAAAAGTCACTAGCCACAAAGGGCTAATAACCATTACAATAATGGAGCGATCTAACATTAAAATTAAGACAATATGGGGTTCCTTCACTAACAATCATACATGATCGAAGAAACTTTGGCATTGGCATCCCAGCTAAGAGTGCATACTCAGAACAACCAAAATAGAAAAAGCTTGAAAAAACCAAGTCATAACAATACACATAAAACTCTCACAGAAGATAGGTAGAAAGCTCTCGCAAAGCAAAGGTGAAAAACTCTCACAAATGGAGAGGTGAAAACTACATAGAAAACCCAAAGAGTATATTTGATTTATTCCAAACAGAAAATCCAAATGGATTCATTAGATGCTTATAGTTTATAAATAAATTTATTTGATATTTTGTCTCTCATTATATACTTTAGAAGTGAAGGAAAATCTATCTTAGAATTATTTTCTCATGTCCTTTATAGATAAATATTGAGAAAGTAGTATATTGATTTCTAGATTGCTACTCCTAATAGGGAATTAATAAATAATTACTAGGGAAATTATGAAGTTAGTAGTGGTGGAATTTGAGACTTTAGTGTTTTCTTATATTATCTTTAGCTTATTTTCTTGTTTAGTTCTTTGCATCCTTAGTTTACATTTTCTTATATAATCAATTTTCTTCAATTAGATTAGATTTAAATTAGTTTGGATTTAATTAATTTTTTATCTTTTTCTCCACAACCCATGTGGGTTTGGCCTCGTTCTTACAAGTCTATACTTCAATAAATTCGTATGCTTGTGAGTATATTTTAAAACACAAAAAATTGCAAGGCTTAGTTTAGGGCATGTTTATACTAGGGTGGAAGGTGGCTAATAAACTTGCTTGATCACAATCATGGGTTGAGTAAAAAAAAATCACTATTTTGGAAGCCTTTTTTGTGGGTGGGGATAAAGTCATATATAGAAACCAAAGCTTGAAGTAAAAGACGAAGTTGGAATTAAGGTTGAATAGAAGTTATATTTTAATGGTGGTTAAAGCAGGGGAGGCATAAGAACATGAAATGTTTAGAAGGATTGTTGAAATTATATTGGAAATGTTAAGCACTTACGACTCAGAGAATACGATGCTATTGCCATTCAAAACTACTTATAAATATGCAAGCTCATACTGCAAATTTGTTTATATGCAATTGATTTAGATGAGGATGTTAGTTTAAAAAATGTTGTATAGATGAATGGAATAGGTGTAACATCTGACCTGAAGTTTCATTAATTTATTTATAAAATCTAGTGTGTTTTTGACCATAATCCATCACTAATAAATTTTCAAACATTTAGTGGTTCTTTCGCTAAGTGACAAGTAATGAGATTTTTCTTTATGCCACAACGTGTAAGCTCAACCTCATAAGCACATAGTCGTAAACAATTCAGACATTGGAGTTCAAAACGAAAATGTTACACATCTTTGATGTTTAGGGGCATTTTGGGAAGAACGAGAAAAAATTGAAAACCTAAAACAAACCACAGACATGGCTTGACACATGTCAGTTCCCAACCGTTATTGTAGGAGCTGGGACTCTTAGACTTCCTGGCGTGATTTCTCCCCCATCTGACCTTTTATTACATCACCATTTGTTGGATTCTTTGTGCCTTTGAATAGGGAACAAATTTCAGTTACCACCCACCCTCCCAACCTCCATATGTGGACAATTTTGGGTGAAAAATCTTTAGTGCCTTGCAACCACGACCACCCGACTTTGAGTCAGATTTCAGCCACCTCTAACCAGCAAATTTGGCTAAATTTGTTGTGTTTTTTTTTTGGCCATCAACCAAGGAAAAAAGAAAACTTAAGTGACTTTACCCCCATTGGATCACTGTGTGCAGCGCAACGAAGTTGGAAAGTTCGAGGACCACTGCGACTTCTATGCCATTTGCCAGCTACTTTTAGGTGATGCTCTAAGAATTGAATTTATTTAACTTTTCGTGCTCTTTCCATTGATGTAAGTTCATCGAAATTAGATATCGTAAGTGATTTTGGGTGGGACTGTTTGGGCCAAGTTGGCCTCATGGGTCTGGAGGCTTTTAGAGGCCCTCTTGACCTTCAAAAAGTATATTAGACCATTTGGGCTATTTTTGGACTACTCAACTTAGGTTTCATGACAAGACCCACCATCAGATTCCTCCTTGGAACCTAAGTTGAGTCTTGTGCACTTATGACATCCAACATATGTCTGACCTACATTACTAAAACTCCCTTACTCTTAACTAAAAACAACCAAAGGTTTTGACTTATGCTAAAAATTTGACAGAGTCACCCATATAATTGGCACATTTCACCAAAAATTTTCAAAAAAAACAAATATAACATCCAAAATGGTCAACATGTAACAAAAGTTAAACGTACAAACCAACCATTTGAAGTTTTCAGCATCTAATAGATTAAACTCACACAAAACATCCAGAGTACCAACTGGGCCTCAGCCTTTTAAGCACAATCAATCGTTACATTCCACTATAACAGTTGATCGGAACATGCTATGTAGTGTTTAATCTTCCGGCTACACATAGGTTAAATCATAGGTTGCCAACGTACCTTCTTAATGGATCAAGCCACGCATAGTTCTTGGAGAATTTTAAACTTGAACAACTGTTGTACTAAATCTCGTTAGGCTCTTTTTAATTCAGAAATGACAAAATCTTTTCCAACTCTACAGATTAATAACACTACAACACCAAATGCATTTTTAATGACGTGTCTAAAATACGCATTCATCAAATTTTGTCATCCATGACCCGTTATGCGTCATAGATCTATGACTTTCTCCTTATTTTTTTTTGCTGTAATAACCCAATCCTAAATAAAATTTTAATTATTAAATTATTCAAGTAAAAGATGAATTTACCCTGGGAATATTTTATTGGTTTAAAAGCTGACTTTTTGTTTAGGAAGAATTTGGCGATTTCAACTGTACCGTTGCGTAGAGCATGTCGAGATGAGTACGAACACGTAGTGGGCTCAAATCGGAGTTGTAACGAAAGAGTTACGATAAAAAATAGTCTAGTAGCAAAACCGTAATTTTTCGAAATGAGATTTTTTTAAAAACAAGAATTCTCTCTCTCTCTCTCTCTCTCTCTCTCTCTCTCTCTCTCTCTCTCTCTCCTCGAGCCAGCCCCCCTTCCCTTCGTTTTTTGCTCCAACCAGTTGGCTATTTGAGCCACAGCCACAGCCACAGCCAACCACCGCCCATGAGACCGGTCACGTTAGAACCGCCACCACTTCTTCTTCTAGCCCCAACCATTCCCAGCCGCAGCCGCCGTCGTTGGCAGCTAGAAAAATTAGAAAATTGTCCGATTTTTGTCATAAATTTTCAACGCTCGTTTGAACGATTCCGACCAACATTTTCGTCGAATTTGGTACACTTTCTCATCCTTTCAATGTGTTCTAGCTGCTAGTTGTGGTATTTAGGAGAAATTCCTGTGTTTTAGAACAATTTTAAGCGATGGAATTTTGGTTGGTTTTTGGCCTCCGATTTTGGCAACTTCTGTTGTCTTTTTGGGGTAGGGGACAAAAGTTACTCCACTCTATATGCTGATCATGTAGGTATAAGTTTTGACTGGCGGTGTGGAGATTTTTCTATCGCCGGAATTGCTTTGGACACCTGCGTGCTGTCAGTGCATGTGGCTGCGCGTGGGCCCTTTTTTGACTGGTCCTTGGGTCCTAAAATAATCCTCATGTCGCCCCAATCATGACGGTATGCTTGAATATTAGTTTGGTTATCGTTTGACCGTTGATCGGATACCACATATTAGGCGTTATCTGGGTTCGATATGTTCGGATCGTTGGATCGACTTCATTTTCATATATGTTGTTCTGGGCACCCCTAGGATTGTGTAGAAATTTGTGGATCGAGAATCGGAGTCCCGAATGCTCCGATTCAATATTTCAAAGTTTAAATAAATGAGAATCTCCCAATGATACGATTGCGAGCAATCCGACCGTTCGATTCGGACCAAACTTGCATGGCATGTGTTAGTAAAGTGTGTTGAACCTATAGGAACTCTCAGATGGGTAATCGGAGGTTGTGTACCCCATGAGGTACCAGATTGACCAATATGGGAATTTAATCGCTTATTTAATCTCGGGTCTTTTCAGACCATTCCACCTATCAGAAATGTTGAAAATGGGCCTAAGAAGTTTTGTAAGTCATGTGCACGCACTTTTGAGGCTGAGGGTAAGGGTTTTGATTTAATATCTATGGTTGAGCAATGTTATTAATTAAATATTTTTAATTGCTTAAATAGGTACTCGGGCTTCATTGAACTCGCAGGAAGGACCCTCAAAGGGTCAAGCAAGCTCAGACATTGAGTGAGTGGACTTTTGGTTTCTAAATGAATTTAATGCAATTAAAGTTGTATTAAATGATCATGAATGAATTATTATGACTTTTACTTTCCAAGCATAAATATTTGAATTCAATATTTTTATTAAATTCTGTTTATGTTTAAAGTGTAAATGAGTTGGAGAGTAGGAAAGGAAGTGATAACATGATTAAAGGATTTATTGAGAAAAAGAATTATAATTTTCCAGGAAAGCTTTTTAAACCACCATAGGTACCCAAAATGTTGCCTTCAGATAAGATGTTGCCTTCGGATAATATGTTGCCTTCGGATAAATTATTGCCTTCGGTTATAATAGTATCCACGGACATTCTAGTTGTCTTCGGTTGAGTCAGTGTGCGTTTGACAATGCGCTACGAGTTTTGGGGATGTCTGAACCTTGTGGTGCGAGGAATGTGGCTCAGGTGGACCAAGTGTCCCTTGAGTTTTGCGAGGAATGCGGCTCAGGTGACTTTGTGTTTCCGAGACCTGCGAGAATGTGTTGCATTATGTGACACAAGGAATTGACGGTATAACGTGGGAAAAGAATATAAAGATAATGGAATTGACGGAATTATGATGGGTACACCTAGGTGGGAAAGAGATTATTTCTTTACAATGCTTTCGAAAGGTTTTGATGATTGGATTGAATGCAAGATTAGTTGTATGTATATAAATATGCATGTCTTTATTCTTGTACGAACATAGAACATGAATACAATCGAATTTTCTAAATGTTTTAACAGTGGGATTAGTATGTTAATACTTTATTTTCCAAAACTTTATTTTTGTCCACTCACACTTTTAAATGTTTTACGCCCCCAGGCAGTAGTTGTGTACCAAAGCACCACCACAAGGCGACCATCACTCTTCATTCCTTCTCTTTCTCTATGTAGGATGTTTCCTTACAACTATTTTTTTGTTGTAAAATTACTAGATTAGTATTGCTCTGAAATTGCCCTAGGATTTTCTGTAAGGCTTGAGGCTAATAAGTTCTGCTGTTGGATTTGCTTGAATTCAAACTTGTTGCATGCTGAACTGTTGAGGTTATAAATTCTTTTTCTTACAGATGTACAATTTTGGGAAACAAGTATTTACAGGGGAAACTCTGCCGAATTTTCAGTAGAAGTCAAACTTGAAGTTAATTTTGGTTTTTGTTAGAAGGGCAATTTGGTCAAGTGTGCCCGGCACCTGACAGGTGTCGGACACACACATGGTTCAACTTAGATTCCGAAGTGGAATTTGGGTCGGGTCCTATCATTTTTCGCCTCTCACTTTTTTGTCACATGATTTTACACAAAGGGGAAATGTATCTTCTTCAAGCTTTATGCAGTACAAGGATGTAGATGTGAAATTTCAATTTCATGAACTTCTAAGAATTTCCCTAAATCAAGTGACAACAAGATGAACACCAATACTATTACAAGTTCCATCACATCAGAGATGATGTCTTCTAGAAATAAGCATCCATGCCCAAGCATATCATCTTCAGCTTCTAACTCAAAGTTTCTATGTGTTTTAATATACCCTCGATTACAGACTTTTCGATGCTAATTAAATCTTTTGAACCCTTAAGGATTCAGATAAACTAGATTACCTGCATTAGCTAGCTAAAATGGATGCAAAACTATACAACGTTCAACAAAGACAAATAACTTAACACTTAAATACTACAGTGATTGATCCTGTAACTAATTTACCACTCTTAAACACTACGCAGTTAAATATTAACAATCATAACTCATTCATCTCCATTTGGATCTAGAAGAAGACAGAGAAAAATAAAATTTGGTCATACTACTTGTGTTCTTTGTTTTCCCAAAGAAGTTAAATTTTGAACTAACCAAACAGTATCATTCACGAAAAAGTAGAACGCAAGACTTCTTCTTAAACATAAAAGAGTTCATCTAATACTCGGATTTTTTCAGCAACAAAACTCAAATCATGTTCTTAGCAAGAGTTGTTCACTTAATTCTAAAAGAATTAAACAATATAGACACAGGCAGGGGCGGCCCTGGGGTGGTGCAAGTGGCGCCACCGCACAGGGCCTCCAATTCTTAAGGGCCCCCGAAAAAAAATTTCTTTATATTATATATATTAATATTATATGAATCGTATATATAGTATAGTGTCTGGATATTTGCACAACAGTGTTTTCAAGGGAGTTGGATGGAGCGCATGCCTCTTTCGTAAAAGGGCCCGAGTTCGATGCTCCTTGAGGTCGTTCTACTGGCTAACCTTTTTTGATATTATTTTTGCATTCAACTTTACATAATTATAAGGTTTAAATAAAATAAAAAAACAGAGAGCCTTTTACAAATAGGCAACGTGGAAGCTTAACCCCACCAAAGGGGGAATATATATGATATATCCCCCAAACGTTCTCAAAAATAAAATAAAAAAGGTTTTCTCCTCCAAGAAAAGTACTTTCTTCATTCAAAACACCATGAAAAAGCTTCATGGCTCCTTCTTTCTCTTAAACTCTGATTTTTGGGTAAGTAATCATCATTGTTCATCAATTTCTCTTTGGTTCTTCTTTTTCAATCCTTTGACAATTTTTGTTATTCTTTCAATTTCAGGAATTTGAACACCAAAAAGAGAAAACCCTAATTCCTGAATTCATAAAGACCACTCAAAATCAAATAGTCATATTCAAATCTCAATTCAAATTCAAGTATGTATCAAAATTTCAATCTATTCTATATATTACATGACTTATTTTATTAAATTATTATCATGTTGATGATTGGTTGTATGAGAATATAGTTTGTAGAAATATTTATCTATTTCTTGTTGGGGTTTTCTTCCAGGTTATAGGGTTTTGGAATTTTTCTTTGTAATCTAAACATGCCACCTACTAGAAAATACGTTTCTGGATATACAAAACAGCTTAGAAAAAGAAAAATCAAGGAATTGACTCAATCTCAAAGAGGAGCTCTTGATAAATCCAAATGCATTCATTGCATATAGAATCCTATTGACTATTCCTGTTACTGTTGCATCTGCAGAAAGAAGTTTTTCAAAATTAAAATTGTTAAAATCATACTTGCGATCAACTGTGTCACAAGAAAGATTAAATGGACTAGCTTTGATTTCAATTGAAAGTGAACTTCTTGAAAAACTTGATTATGAACATTTGATTGATGATTTCTCTTCTAAAAATTCAAGAAGATCAATTTTCAGACATTAGTATTGTACTAGCTGTGGTTTTTTTTTCTTTTGGGGTAAAAGCTCTCGTAATAATTTTAATTCTTCAAATAAGACAGCAAATACAATGTGAATAATTTTTGGATAATCAGGTATGTTTTTGTTGTTGCTTTTTTGTTTAATGCAATATAATCTAATTTGTTAATGACATTTGTGTGCAACTACTCTTTAATTTGTGATTGCCAATTTTTTTTTTCTATTAAACACAGATTGCTTATTGGAGGCAGCAAAGGACCTTACAGGGGCACAAGGAGCTTATTTTTGTACCAAACATTTAACTTTATCAAATGGAAACATTTAAATTTTTATGAATTTGATTTCTGATTGTCATTGCATATTTATTGATGGTGAATTTTAGTTATAAAAAAAATTGTTTATGATAGTAAGTTATGGCAAATTTTTATAGTATTTTCGTATTAGATTATGTGAGGCCCAATTTAAGTTTCGCACAGGGCCCTCAAAATCTCAGGGACGGCCCTGGACACAGGTTTGGTGAGATTTACATAAGTGAAGAAGATAATTCATGTAATCACGTTACCCTAAGATGGAGAGAATGATTAACTGCAAGACACAAGGACCATGTCTAATACCCTAAGATGAGTGATTCAATCTCATGGATAAGCACGTTAGAGTTTGAAAGAGTCACAGAAGGGCATGTTTAATCATAAATTGGCATAAAATCATAACAAACTAACATACCATCCAATTCTCTCGGTGAGATATCTTTGCAGTTTCAAAAGATGACTCTGAATTAATGTGCAATTCCTTTGCCACGTCATGAGTATGAGAACTGAAGATGATAATGTTGATGGTGATTATAAATTGAAGTTCATGAATGATTACCCCTTGATTCATGTGGAAGTGGTGACAGTTCTTCCAGTGATGAGGAAGAGATAAATATCTCAGCAGATATGTTGGAGGATTCTTATGGTTTTGATTATGAATCAGATGGTAATCATGCTTTGGATACAACTATTGATGCAGGACAAGATGCTAAAGATAATGATTATGAAGACGGTGAAGTTTGAGATTCAATTGAGCAGACTGCTGTAGAGGAACTCATGTGTAACGCAAGAGATGTGGAACATGTTGATAATTATGATTTTGATATGACGGATTTTAATTTCTCTTTATAAAGATTCAAGATACCGTGCTGATATACATCATGAGAATCTATAATCATGAATCATGAACCTTCTAAGTAGAAAGATTGCCAAATCATGTTGAAAGCTATAATTCTCATGTAAACGGTTGTGAACTTCAAACCATACTCAACTATATCACTTATAATTTGAACTAAAACATAGCCAACATGCTCAACATACTTGTTAATATTTAAACTCAGAAACATATTGAAACCACACTAAACACGTACAAGGGGGATGCGTTGACCAACCATGCACGTGCAAAGTAAACTCGCTAAATGAGCAAGTTGGGGACTAGGGAGGGGGAATAAACTCATTGAACTTGTCGGTCATACACTTGTGTAAAACACATTTACAAAGTTAGAGCGGGTAATCTGCTGGTCATAAACTTGTGTGAAACACATTCATACACGCAGGGTAGGGATCCACTGGTCATACACTTGCGTAAAACACATTCACAAAAGTAGAGCGGGGAATCTGCTGATCATACACTTGTGTGAAAACATATTTACACAATTAAAACAATCACATGTCCCTTGTGTACACAAACTTTGAACTTGCTACAAGTACTTGGCAAGGGAACGATACTCAATTTACTTTATAAAACTTTTTTTACATTTCAAAGCCTTCTCATAAATCCTTTGAAACCTTTCAACCAAGCTAATTCACTAAACTTAAAATATAATTGGTAATAAAATCATTTCCTTATGAATTGATGGTTTGTTTGTTTCTTTTTGTTTTGAGTCAAATGACTTAATTAGGGGTTTATGATTCTCCTTATACAGGTTTGGGATGAAGCATGTTGTGGTTGAGGGTGGGCGCCATAGGTTCCAGTACACGTACAAATGGTTTATCAGGGGAGATATTGTTGGCCTGATGAAAATCAAAGAGTGTGATGATCAAGTGAAGACTAACCCAGTCTCAGTGTTGGACAAGAAGATAGATAAGATGAGAGTTGGTTTGAAGAGAGAGATAAAGGAGGTTGATTAGAAGATGGTGCAAAACATGGTCCAAACGACGCAGAATATGATGCTAAAAATAGGCAAGGTGGAGGACAACATATGGGTTGCGTTGAAGATAGTGATATAGCGAGCTGTGTAAGTGCCATTAAAAACACTGGTCTAAATATGAATCTCTCTCTCTCTCTCTCTCTCTCTCTCTCTCTCTCTCTCTCTCTCTCTCTCTCTCCCCCTAGTGCTTTATGGATACAATGTCGTTGGTTTTTTTTTATTAGGACAAGATTTTAAGTTGGCCTCTATCACTTTAAGTTGGCCGCTCATAGGTGACGTGACAAAATTTCACCACCGGTAAATTCTCAAATCAGCTATCACCACCAATTCAAAATTAAAAATAATAAGGAGATAAAAAACTTTCATACCTGGGTTGACATGAGATTTAGCCAAGAATGACTGGAAACAAAGTCGATCAGCTTTTTGTGGTGATGGTTGTTTGATCTCTCGAGGGTAGGTGTGCACCGTCAAGAGGAACAAAACTCAAGTTGTTTAGTTCTAAAGAAGAAGAATGATACACTTCACTTAGGTGTTGACGATCGAGAGCTAAATAAATTAACTATCAGAAACAATTATCATTTGCCTAGGATCAACGATTTTTTAATCAACTACATGAGGCACATATATTCTCGAATATTGAATTGAGCTCAAGTTATCATCAATTAAGTGTGAACGAGGCAGATATCCCTAAGACAACCTTTTGAACCAAGTTTTTTTGCACTACGAGTTCCTTGTCATGCTTTCTGGGTTGACTAATGCGCTTGTAGCATTTACGTATTTGATGAATCAAGTGTTTAATCCCTGCTTGAAGAAGTTTTTTTTGTAGATGATTTCTTGATATACTCCAAGTATGTGGAAGAACAAATTAACATCCTAATATCACGCTTCAAACATCGAGGGAGAACCAATAGTATGCAAAATTAGAGAAGTGCGACTCTTGGAAGGATCAAGTTAAGTTTCTTGGTCATGTCATCTCTAAGGAGGAAATTTCTATTTATCCCTCTAAGGTTGAGGTAGCGAAGATTCATTGTCAACCAACTTCAGTTACAGACGTTCGTAGTTTCCTTGGTCTAGCTGGTTATTATTGGAGGGTTTTTTGCGTATTAGACCTCCATTAACTCACTTGACGAAGAAGGATGTGACATTTATTTGGATTAAAGAATTTAATAAGTCTTTAAAGAATTAAAAACTAGGTTTATTACATCCCCAGTTTTGACTATTCTATGAGTGTTAGTGGACTTGTTATTTACAATGACGCATCACACCAAGAATTAGGATGTATATTAATGAAACATGGCAAAGTGATTGCATATGCCTCTAGATAACTCAATGTTCATGAGTTAAGTTGACTGCAGTTGTTTTCTCCTTTAAGATTTGGGTGCATTATTTGTATGGTGAGAAATTTGAACACTTCTCTGATCACAAGAGTTTGAAATATCTTTTTTCTCATAAAGAGATGAACATGAGACAACGAAGGTGGAGGAAACTTATAAAATATTATAATTTCACATTAAGGATCTATCCATGAAAACACAAGTAAAGATCCCATCCATGACAAGTGAATCATTTTGTATGTCTTAATTTTTGAAGAAATAATAAGGGTTCAAGAGGTAAGTCACCATATGTAATGGACTATCAAGTCAAGCATGGGCTTTCGCATCAACAATTTGTAGGATTAGACGATAGTTGGCCTTGTGATTTTTGATTGTTCTTTAATCTCTTCCTTTTCTTCTAGTAGTTCTCCATACAAAAAAGATATTGATGGACTTTTATCCCTATCAACAAGGTGAATCACCTTAACTAAAGGAGCAAACACTCTCAAGCAAAGGGATACCCAATTCCAAAAAGCTATGCTAAAAATGGTGGAATATATCACTTTCCCCTTTGTAGACTTGCAATGTTTGCATTGATCCCATGCATCACTAGCAACCATAGATCTCAACTCATTCTTCTTGTCCTTCAAGATTTGCAAAGTTAGAAAAGAAGTTGCAAATCTACTTACTCCCTGCCTCACTATGTCTCTTCTTTTCGTATACTTCCTCATCAATGCCAATGTGTTAGGATGTGCATATATGAAGATACTGAATGACTTTGCCTTCTCAATCACTCTTTTGAACTTAGTTAGGTTACCAATTGCTTAAAGCATAAGGTTTAATGTGTGAGTAGTATGAAGTCCATAACATGTTTGGCCTCTTCTCCTTCCCTTCAACATATTTGTGGTTGCCATATTATTAGAAGTGTTGTCTGTTACCACTTGAACTACATTTTGTGGCCCAACTTCTTCAATGCACTTGTCAATATATTCAAAGATATATGACCCGGTGTGTGCTTCCTTGGAGTCTTCCTATAAGGAAGAAAAGTGGTGCTTTCCTTGCAATTGACACATAAATTTATGATGCTTTTTCTTTTCCAGTTGGTCCAAGCATTGGTTATAATTGAGCAACCATTTCTAGCACTCTCTTCTTCTTGCTTCTTGAGTGCTCAACCTCTTCCTTCAATAATGGATCCCTTAATTGGTATTGGCTTGGAGGTCGGTAATCCGAACCAAATTGGTCAACCACTTCCACAAATCTTTTGAAACTATCATTAAAGGAATATATGCTTCATACACCCATTAAGCCAAATATTGATGCACTTCCTGTGTTCTTTGCTTGAAAAGTGCATCATTGATATTTTGTTGTCGCATCCTCTTTCTTGCATCCATTGAAGGTTCGATATTGATAGAGGATGCAAACTTATCCATAGGCGAAAGTGTGGCTTTTTCCTTGATCCTACAAGTTCAATGTCTTCATCTTATTCTCAATTTGTTGAAGCTCAACTTCTTCCCTCACTTCCCATTCATGTCTACTCTTTTGAATCTTCTTATTTTTTGCTTCTTCTAATACAACTTTATATTTTGCTTTATCCTTATCCAAAGACCTTGGGCGCGGGGTTGCATTTCCCTTTATGTGGGCGATATGTTGCTTGATTCTATATATTCCACCACTAACAACTTTCCCACAGAACTTACACTTCAGCTTACCCAAAAGTCTCATCCCATATCACTTGAAGCACGCTTCAACGATGATGAACTATTTGTCTCGGAAGGTGCATTAGATGCTCCGGAAGATGTCATCAAACAAGTTTTATAATTATTAAATAAATTATTAAAAAAAGCATATTCATATTAAATTATCAAAACAAATCCCAAACCAAAAAAAAAAAAAAAAAAAAAAAAAAAAAAAAAAAAAAACATTATAAATTATCAAACAAGCATAATTTTAGTTTAGGACTATGGACTATGGTGCTTTCATAGGAATTTTTCTTTGACAATGTTAAGATGCGGTGGTGTGCTCTTTTAGGGCCTTTTCGTTTTGTTGTTCTGGCCTGTTCGTAGTGGTTTTCTCTTTATATTGTGTTGCCTTTGTGCAAATTCTCTCATTTCTGTGCCGACTAAAGAATTATGATTGGTAATAGGTGCTCTCTTTTCTTCAGTTGGTTCTAGACTTACTTGTGTGTTTTGTTAGGGTTCTTCTATTGTTGTCTCTGGATCTTTCTTGATGTGTTCGTGTGTCTTTGTGGGGTGCTATAACTACTCTGATGTTGCACAAAGGACTATGAGTTTTAATAGCAAGATTCTTTTGACGGTTGGGATGTGTTGGTGTGCTATCATGTGGGGTCTATTGTATTGGATTTTAGTTTTTGTCTTTTTTCGCATTCTCTATAGCAGTCCTATGTGATCTGAATCGGACTCTCTTATAAGTCCATGGTATGTGTGGTATTCTTTCCTACCCTTGGGTTTGTCTAATGTGATTTTCCTATGAAGGTTTTAATGAAGCGATTGTTTTTTGTGCCCTTTTTGGTGCTATGAATGAAATCTTCTTATAAAAAAATCATAGTTTTAGTTATAGTTATAAATTATCAAAGTTGTTAGAAAAAATAAACATATATGAAGCAACAAAACAAAGCATACAATATTAAGAGGGAAAAAAGGGCATAGATAATTACGGAGAAAGAGGGTTGCGGCAACTAGGAGAGGGGGAGTCACTAGTCGAGAGTACCGGCAGATGGGCGAGGGGTCGTTGCGGGTCGCGGTAACTGTAGTGAGTGAGTGAGTGAGAGAGAGAGAGAGAGAGATAATGGGGCAACGACTCACATGAGATTAATTTTATTTATATATATGATATTAATATTTTAAAAATTGCTAGGTATTTTTTTAAAAAAATTCTGATTTTTTTTAGAATTGTTTCCAATTTTTTTCAATTTTTTTATTTGCTAACGTCAGCACCCTTAAGCAGCAGCTCAGGCTGATATTGCATTCGGGCCTGCCCAGTCTTGGTGGAGCCCACCTCCTACTCAAGCTACAACTGATTGGTAGAATGAGATTTTCTAGTCGAGGGGACTTTTGCCATGGAAAAATTCATCGCTAGAAGTGCTCTAAAGATTAGAGTGAAATTGGTGTGGTGTCCTCCCGCCTAAGTGGCCGCCTAGGTTGATTTTTCGAACACTACTTTTCATGTATATAAAGCAATATGCAACATCACTTATTTAGAGTGTTTTAATAACAACACACAAGTAATAACATCCAAGAAAAAGAAACAATCACAACAGTTACTTAGAGCATCCACATTTTGGGGGGGGGGTTGTATTTTCGGTATTGTAAAACCACTTTTACATCCCCCTTACATCTCCGGGGGTTGTAAATATGGTTTTTGCTCCAATGGGGAAGATGTAAATCTAAATATGTATATTTGATTTTCTTGTCTTAATTCGTTTTTGTGTGTTTTTTTTTGGTGTTAACTTTATAAAATTAATTTTGCGTGTGTTAGGTTTATTTTATTTTTTCTCAAAAAGGGGTTGAAAAAAAGAAGAAGAAAAGGAACCACATCAAAATTGACGCGGGCCTCACATATAAACTTTTATCTAGCAACTACACTATAGGCGCGTGTTTTGGGCAAGTGGATTTACCTTCATCCTTTTTGTTGCACACTCTTGTCTTTTCTCATGTAGGCTCCACTTGCCAAGGATGTAAAAAAGGATGCCCATGTGCATCTAACTTTGAATCTTACGGTTGTGATGCAAATTTACAATCATTTACACCTGCTCATTGCATGTGATTCTAATGACAAATTGTGTATATTTAACATACATCTCGTTATACAACCCCCCACTATAGATGCTCTTAGCATTGGCAATTATGCACAATACAATTTCTACAAAATTTAACTAAGTCAACCTCTGTAGAGGTTCCCCAAGAACCCCTACCTTTAGTCCAAGCTAAAAGTGGTTAATTTAACATACCCAAACCTAAAATTGAACAAGAAAATAAAATAGAAAATAATTTAATATACCTACCCTCCAACAAGAGAGAGTGTAACTCATACACCCAAATACGTGCCTCAGATGGTTCTAAAAGGGCACCATTGGATCCAGAACGAAAAATGGAGTGGAGAATGACAAAATGGGTGGTTGGAAACCACCACACGCGTCGCCACTCTCCGGTTGTGCAAGTGGGAAAAGTGCCAGTGACACCATCATCTCCTGCAACACCATCAACTCCCTTCTTCAGCAGATTAAAAAATGTGCATAAATTTGTGATAATTTCCAAACTTCTAGCCCTCGACCCGTCAAATCTCAACGGAATTGAATAAAGTCAAGGTAATCCCACTCGATTATAATCAATTCCAAGATCCCAAATAAGTTCCAACTCATGTAGAACCATCTATTTCAATCTAAACTCACAATTATAAACAAACTTAGATTCAAACATCAGACCCAAAATTCAAATTTGATCAACACACCCAAACTCTCGATACCCTTTGATGCTAAGAACTCTAAAAAATCTCTAAAGTTCTCTTCCCTTTTCTGTCTCTCTTTTCTTTATTTCTCCCTCCCTTTCTGTTGTTTTCTCTCTCTGTTAAAGGAAAAGCAATTACACGATCTGATTGAGAGTGATTGTAGCTTATGAAATTGTCAACTCTTGGAATAAAGTGATTATAGGATGTAAATGTAATTAGCTTTATTCTAGGATCTGTTTACTTAGAAAGCACATAGGTTCTGTATAAAATCTTACCTTGTGTACCAATATTCATATCAATGAAATATACAAATTCTCAATTCAAGTTGGCATCAGAGCACCGATCTTGGTGACTCTATCATGCTTCCGCCACCATAACCACTGTAGTCCTCCCATAACCACCACAGATCTCTCACAAACACTATGACAGAACCAACCAAAAACATGAAAGCGGATGAGAATACCATGGAATTCTCTGACCCATACGCCATACACCACTCAGATGATACTGGACTTATCCTAGCTTCCAAACCACTTGATGGGAACAATTATGGGCAATGGAGTTGTGCCATGTGAATAGGTCTCAGTGCAAATAACAAGATTGGGTTCATTGATGGAACCGTTACAGCTCCATCACTTAAGGACGCAAAATATGCATCTTGGAAAAGATGCAATGATATGGTAACACTATGGATTGTGAACTCAGTCCACTCAAACATTGCCAACATCATCATGTACACTGAATCTGCTACTGTAGTTTAGAACGATCTCAAGGATAGGTTTTCACAGAGTAATGACTTGAGGATCTACCAAATTCGACAAGGGCAACTCTCGGTCTCTTCTTATTACACCAAGATTAAAGCCCTGTGGACGAGTTAGCATCTTGCCATGACCCACTCACTTGCACTCTTGCAGGCTTGAAAGAACTTGCTAAACAAGAAGAGCAGGATGCTAACTCGTCCCACATGGCTTTCATCTTCGTGTAATAGGAAGAGACCGAGAGTTGCCATTGACAATTTTTGACGATTTCTTGTCGAATTTGGTAGATCCTCGAGTCACTGGTCTGTGAAAACCTATCCTTGAGATCGTTCCAAACTGCAGTAGCAGATTCAATGTACATGATGCTATTGGCAATGTCTGAGTGGACTGTGTTCACAATCCACAGTGTTACTAAATCGTTGCATCTTTTCCAAGTTGCATATTTTGCGTCTTTGAGTGATGAAGCTGTAATGTTTCCATCAATGAACCTAATCTTGCTCTTTGCGCTAAGACCTATGCACATGGCACGACTCTAATTCCCATGACCACATCAACTCCAATCTTGACCCACATCAAACAGTGCTTGATTCACCACACACCACGGTTCTTATTTCCCCGACCAACCTCGAGCCTTCATCACCTCTTCCACCAAATCTTATCTCTCCCACCCTCGAGCCTCCCTTACCCACCTCAAGCCTTCCCATTGCACCTGCCACCACCAATACACCACTTGAACCTGTCACTTCCAACACCTCTCTTCCTCAACCATCTGCACCACCCATTTCTCACCAAGCCCTACTTCGCCACTCTACTCGTCTCACCAAACCACCTGCTCACTTCAAAGATTATGTGGCTCATCACTCAACCTTGCTCACGCCCACGAAGGCCCCATTGCAATCCATGTTTAGCACTCGCCATCCACTGCGTCGGTATGTTTCCTATTCTTGCTTATCTGTTGGATATCAACATTTTATTTCTCATATCTCCCACTTGGTGGAGCCACTACCTATAAACAGGCTTTTCAAAATCCCCACTAGATTACCGTGATGTAGGCTGAACTCACGGCCTTAGAAGACAATAAAACCTGGAGTTTTGTTCCTCTTCCTCCCGAACAACGACCCGTCGGCTGTAAATGGGTTTTCAAACTTAAGTACCGATCTGATGGCACTCTTGAAGGCTACAAAGCACGTCTCGTTGCCAAAGGTTTCGCCCAACGTGAAGGTATTGACTACAAAGAGACCTTCGCACTGGTGACCAAACACATTACCGTGCGTTGCCTATTGATTGTGGCTGCTATCTGCAATTGGCCGTTACATCAAATGGACGTCCAAAACGCTTTTCTTCATGGCAAACTTAAAGAGGAGGTCTATATGTTGCCTCCCCTAGGTTGTCGTCGACAGGGGAGAACGTCGTGTGTCGACTCCATAAATCTTTATATGGTCTTAAAAAAGCATCCAGAAGTTGGTTTCAAGAGTTCTCTTCGGCAATACGTACCATCTGTTTCTGCCAATTTAAGGCAGATTACTCTTTATTCACTCAAGTCAAGGGTACTTCACTCACTATTATATTGTTATATGTTGATGACAAGGTGATTACAGGCAACAACGAGGCAAAAATTAAGAACCTAAAGTCTTTCCTTAACAGTCAATTTCAAATTAAAGATCTTGGACCTTTGAAGTATTTCCTTGGAGTCGAGGTCGCACGTTCGAAAGCTGGAATCACAATTTGCCAACTGAAATATACACTGGACATATTAGAGGAGGCTGGATTACTTGGTGCTAAACCCACGAAGGTTCCAATGGAGGCAGATTTGGTACTAACACTTGCAGGTAGTAGTTCACTTCACGAACCTGCAAGGTATAGACGCTTAGTTGGAAAATTGATCTATTTGACCATCATAAGAACAGAAATAACATATACTGTCAACACATTGAGTCAGTTCATGCAAGATCCACAACGACGTCATCTTGATGTAACGTATCGACTTCTTCGATACCTCAAAGGAGCTCCTGGACAAGGTTTGATGTTTTCTTCCCAAAGTGAATTACATTTAATTGGTTACTATGATGCAGATTGGGCTCGTTGCCCCATTACATGTCGATCAGTGACTGGTTATTGTATCTTCCTTGGAAACTCGTTGGTGTCCTGGAAAAGCAAGAAGCAAGTTACAGTAGCTCGTTCATCCGCAGAAGCGGAGTATCGGTCTGTGGCCATAGCTACTTGTGAATTAAGTTGGTTGCGATATTTATTGGAAGATTTGCGTGTTAAGCATCCCTAACTGGCAAGATTATTCTGTGACAACCAAGCCGCCTTACACATAGTCACAAATCCTGTGTATCACGAACGTACAAAGCATATTGAGATCGATTTCCACACTGTTCGTGAGAGGATTCAAAGGGGAGAAATCAAAACTTCCTATGTCAGAATAGGGGAGCAAGTTGCAGACTTATTTACTAAGCCACTACGTGCTCCTATTTTTCATACACATCTAGGCAAGTTGGGTGTCATTGACATCCACACTCCAACTTGAGGGGGAGTTGGGCATTATTATTATTATTTTTATTGATGGTTATGTTGCTTTGTGCGGGTAGAGGTTAGAGTACCTTGATTCCCCTTATTCTATGGGAGTATATGTCCCATGGTCAGCAAGAAGGTCTTTGTGGTGAAAAGCCACACAACAGTTAGTGCACTAGTATGTTGCCACCTTGTATGCATGCGCGTGTATTAGTTGATGCATACACACTACATTAGAGTGTATGATCCGTGTAATGTTATAGACGAGGAGTCTCAAGTGTTTTATCTCATTTATATGTTATGTGTAATATTTGTGATATTTTTTTGGAAAAATTGATAGGGTGGGATTCAGTTTATATTGAAATATAAGATGAGCGCTATGTAAGTGTACTAAGTCTTGGGATGTTACTAGGGACACACCGAGAATTTGAAAATGACATGGGCTAAATTCAAAGGCGGAGTCAGGAATATTTGTAGGAGTACGCTAAATTTATTTATTTAATTTTTTTTTGTGAGTAAATTATAAGCTCTTGTTTGTTACAAATATATATATATATATATATAAGCCCTCTTTTTTCAATATATTTTCTTCATCATATTTAGAACTTAAAAAAATATATATATACTGACATTTGAAACAAACAAAAATCTTGGAATTATTGATAATATTGTTGAAATATTTGGAAGGGATTGAAGGGAAACAGAGGAGAGCTACACATGTACTAGGAAATATTAGAAGGAATTGAAGTAAAAACAAAATAAAAACACATATCTCATCCCAATACACACATCCGTTTCTTTATTCTATTTCCTCTTCTCTCCCATTTTTTTATTCTATTTCTACTCTCTCTCTCTTTTTCCGATTGTTTATCATCTCCCCCTATATTTTTTTTCATATTCTTTTTCCTTCTTCTTCCTCTCTTCCTTTTTCTTTCTTTCTTCTTCCTCTTTGTTCTTTCTTCTTGTCAACCGGCTAATTGCTTAGGTTAACAAGTTCATTGGACTATAGCAGGTTAACATGTTCATGGGACCGTCCTTGGATGTTACAAATGGGTTTCCAAGGTCGGTTTTGAGATTTTTAGGGCCCTGTGCGAGATTTAAACTGGAGTTTTCACATAATCTAATGTGAAAATACTAAAATAAAATAAAATTGCCATAATGTCATAAATCAATTTTTAATAACTAAAATTCATCATCAATTAGCATCTAATCATAAATCAAATTCATAATTTTTTTAAATATTTTCATTTGATAAAGTTAAATATTAGTACGTTCGAAAAAAAAAAAGACTTCAAGCGTATGCGTATGATATGATTTTATTTTATTTTTTGGTTTTGTTTTTGAGTTTTTTTTTTTTTTTTTTTTTTTTTTTTTTTTTTAAGGAGAAAGCGTATGCGTGCGATATATACATTTGTTAGTTTAGTTGGATCTTTCCCGTGTTTTTTATTTATTTATTTATGGTGTAGGGGTTCATCGTGCATAGTAGTTGTTTAGAAGTTAGAGGCGATGAGCTTCTGAACGTGTAGATGTGTTATGCAATTTGATCTAGTGAGCGACTCTAGAGAGTTGAACTCCCTTTTCGTTATTTTTGTTTTGTAACATTTAACTCTAAGCCCGATTTGACTGCGCATGGGTATTGGGTGGCATCGTATAAATCGAGTTTGATTCATCGGAACTAGACGACAACGAAGATGAAGATGATAATGATGGAGAAGATGGTGATGGCGAAGATGGGTTTGGGTATTCTTCATTGGTTGCGATGGAAGGTGGAGAATTTCTTGGTTGATTGGAGGGAAGACAGAGTAGTCTCTAGTGGCGACCATAGACCAATTAGAGAGAGATATCATAGATTGAGCTCTAGATGGGTGGTGGGTGGTGGCTGGGAACGTGGAATGGGTAGGGATTTTTTATTCAGCAGTTTTTTCATTTTTTTTAATTGTCCAAATATTTAGTCTTTATTAATTTATTTAAATGTGCCAAGCATGTGACTTTTTTGGATGGAAAAGTAGATGAAATTCGAAAAATTTGACGTAAGGGGCTAAATTTGTTCGGAGGGTTAAGTTCCATTAGGATGATAGTTGAGGGAGGTAAAAACGGCTGAAAAATCTTTTTAGAAATTATATATATTTAGTTGTAATTTGATATTAGAATTTATTAGAGATGACCAAAATCCTTTTAGAAATGACGAAACCAATAACTGATCGAAAGCCTTTGGTATGGCTGAAATCGTAAAGGCCAAAGGTCAGTTAACGACGATTTTGATGTCGGTCGGAGAGAGAGAGAGTGAGCGAGCGCACTGACCAAAGCAGGCCGGACCCTAGTCTGTGTAGGCTGGGCGATTGCATGAGGCCCCCAAAATTTGGGGGCTCCAAATTTTTCTAAGTCCATTTACAGAAGAAACCAAAACAGGTCCTTTACTTAACTAAACTTCACTTTAAAAAAGAAAAAGAAAAAAAGGCATTTTGACAAGAGAAAATAAGAAACTGGGCCACTTTTGTTTTCAATTCCCTAATCCAATCTTATAAAACAGATGAAATTACAAATATAATATTAAATCCAAAAAACTGGGGTTGTGGCATGATGTTGATAAACCATCACCCATTAATTAATTCATCGATTATTGATACCATGTTGATGTACTTTTTATTATTATTATTATTATTTTCTAAAACGAAGACATAAACATTATTATTATTACCAATTTTATTGCTAAAATATTATTTAGTTTTTTTTTCTTCAGATTAATTGTCATATTGTCAATTTTATTGCTAAACATATTAATTTGTTTTGCAACAGCAGGAGAAGAAGTGCGAGAAACCATAGCTGGAGAAGGGATATTCCTATTAGCAAACAACAGATTTAGAATTAGCGTTGGACTTCTTCTTTCCAGATCAAGCCTATTTATGATTTTGACTAAATACTTGTGTTTGTAGCTTCATTTTGCTGTTTTTTTTGGGGTTAGTTTATGAACTATCATCATTTAAAATAAATAAAATAAAAATAAATGTAAAAGACAATTGAGTGGACTATCAATATGGGAAAATAAATGTAGTTGATGCAATTAAGGATGGAATTGGTTCTATTTATGGATTATGGAGTAATTCATGCAATTAAGGATGTTTTTGGTTCTATTTATTGATTGTGAGTTTTTTAAACTTGTTTATATAGACTATCAACATCTCTCTTTGTATAGGGCCTCCAAAATCAATGGACTGACCTTGAACCGGCCTTGGGCCAACATTATGAGAGATAGTAGTGGCATGCGTTGTCTGGATGTGGAGAAGCTATAGTAGTCTAGAGTGAGATGAGAGAGAGATGCAAAGAAGAGAGAGAGTGACAAAGACGGAGATGAGGGAGATGAAATAGAGAGATCGATAGAGGAAAAATGAGAAGAGAGAGAGGGAGAAGAAGAAGAGGGAGATGAGAGAGAGAGAGAGAGAGAGAGAGGCTGTTGGCGATGGCTCCATTGCAATAGAACCCTAGAAATTAAAGTGATTAGAGAAGGGACAATGACCGATTTGATTTTATAAACCCTAACACTTATATATATATACATATATAGTCCCTTCTATTGAGAGATTCCTCAAATATTTATGGACACCTTTTAGGGCCCCCCTACGAATTTGTTTTCAACGATCCAAACCATCTATTTTTTAAGTCTACATTCATAGATTATCCTTGCAAAAAATTAGACAAATTGAAAACTGTTTCAACATCTAATTTTGTTCTACAAAATCAATGAACACGGTGCTTCAAGAAAGTATTAAAATTTCAATAATCCAATTGAGTGGTTAAATGATATTAGATTTAAGTGATTTTTTTTTTGTAGAGATGATTTTTGAATGAATATCTATAAATAGATAGTTTTGATTAGTAAAATACAATACGGAGTGGGCTCTACAAGGGTGTCCCTCAAATAACTTATTTGAGAGATCCCTCAATAGAAGCTTACATATATATATATATATATTATATATATATGTACATGTATTTTTATCTAATGAATAACCCTTAAATTATTTGTTATATAAACTTTGCACAAGAAAACTATTAGTTTAGTGGTAAAATGCTAAACATAAGAGATTGAAGGTCAAGGGTTTCAAACGTCATGACTCCAACTTCGATTTGAACTGATGGTGGATGAATAAAACCATGAGCTGAACCAAAATTGGGCGGTTTTGTTGTCAAAATGGAGAAAATGAAGGAAAAAATTGAATGGGCCGTTTTGGAATGGTTCTATTTGGCTAGTTCGATTTGGTTCGGTTTGGTCGATAATTCGAATTGTCAATAAAAAATGCCGCCTCAAGAAAAAGAAGAAGAAGATGAAGAAGAAGATAGGCAAAGAAGAAGAAGAGAGAGGGGAGATGACGAGTGACTAGAGATAGGACGCTGGGGTTAATTTGGAAAGAAATCCTAAATATAATATAATATATTTTTAATTTCAATGGGCATTGAAAAGCACTTAAATATATTCATTTTATGAAAACAACGTGATGTTTTTTTTTGGACGAAAACAACGTGATGTTACTATAGTGGTGGAGTTGCTGTATTTCAAGTTGGTGGTCAAGATTGGAATCCCCTTGACACAAATCTTATTAATATACCGCCTTTTTAATAATTGTTGGTTCGGTTTGGTTGTACCGATGGTTTAGAAAAATCAAATCTAAAACCAAATTGGTGAAGGGCGGTATCAAACAATTAAGCAATTGGTTCGATTTGAATCGGTTTGGTTGATTTGGCAGTATTTCGATTTAAAATTCTAGCCCTAAATTGATGCATGTCAATTTTAAAATAAAAAATTGAACTTTTATCCAAATTCTATTTTTATTTTCCTCATTGAAATGGATGAAAAGAAAAATAAAGATTTACTCAAAAATAGAAAAAGAAAAGAGAAAAGAGTCCAAAATAGGAAATGAAAGGAAAAAAAAAGTAGAGTAATGAAAACAGGTAGTTTTTTTTTTTTTTTTTTTTTTTTTTTTTTGAAAAGCCATGAGAGGATCATAGAGATAGACGCAAGAACCCGTGCTGCAATCCGTGAAATGAAAATAACCTCCATTTGCTCTCTGTTCCTTATAACTGAAGGCATACAACTATACCTCGCATCCACGCATAAACGCAAAACCTTGACCTTCTAATCATACACATATATACCCAAATCAATTTCCAATATCTTCCAAATTTTTGTATATATAACATTTTGCATTTTTGCTGATCAGAACCAGGGTTTGATCAACACCACGATCTTCAATCAGCAACCGTATGATTTGATGACTCCCACGTTGACATGTCGTCGCCGTTGCTAGAGACCAGAGCTCCGGCGCACACCCAACAACACCAAAACCTCAATAACGGTCAGATTTCTCACCCTTTCTCGTTCGACTTTTCTGGGTTCTCGTTGCAAAATCAATCCGAGCAATATCAAAGCTTGTCCCACACCATGAACCCATCAAATGCTGGTGATGTAACTTCTGGTTTTTCGAATTCTAACGACATAAACTCCAATTTTGGCTTCAATACCTCGTCCCTTTCGCGGCAGGGGTCCGGTCTTGCGAGACCGAGATTTGTGAAGGTGAGAAGAGGCTTGAATGCTCAGAATTTTAAACCCCCAGAGTCCCCAGAAACCGGGTTTCGTCCTGGATTCAATCCGTTTCGAACCAATTTGGAGAGTTCAATTCCAGTCCCATCCGGGTTAGAAACGGGGACTTCAGTCTCTGGGGAATTTGGGACCCCTAAGAGTGGGAATGAAGGAAAAATGTTCGGGGCCAATAGGAGTGATTCGAATGCAAATTCGGGGAAATGGGATTCTAATGCGAGTTTGAGGAAAGGAGTGATTGATGAAATGAGGAATTTGAAAATCGGGAGTGGCAATGAGTTTCTGAATACCAAAGAGGGTGCTTTCAGTTTTAATGCAAGAAGTAGGGTGAGTTCGAGTTCAGCTGCGGGGTTGGATAAAGGTGGTTTCGTCTTTGGTAATGGTTATAGGAAGAATTCTAGTATTGATGAAAGCATTGGGTCAAAGCTTCCCGAGGATATGATGAAGTTGAACATTGAAGGTCCCGAGAACGCTGAATCTGTTGAGAAAGGTAAGGATGTAAAGTTTAATGTAACTGCAACTGACAAGACCAAGTTTGGTCTGGGGAATAATGACAATGTGGGTGGTTCTTTGGGCCAAAACCTGGAATCGGAACTCCCAAATGAGTTGAAGAAGTTGAACATTAAGGAGACTGTGCAGCTGGATCGCAGTACTGACACACCTAATGCCGATTGTGTGTATAAGTTTGCCTTTGGAAATAGTAAAAAGGATAGCTATTCATTTTCTGGAAGCTCGGAAAATATACTTCCAGATTTGATGAAGAATTTGAACATAAAGGACCATGCAGATATGAGTGACAGAGACAATCCGGCCTTTACAAGTGGTAAAACTGTTGGTGATACTTTTGATGGAAGAAAAGGAACTCTTCTGTCGAGAAAGATGGAGAAGCTGAATCTGGGAAGTAGGGCTGGAGACTCTACTCAATCACATGCAGGGACTCCGTCGCATCAAACATCTATAAAACATGTGGAAACTGGAAATTGCGGTGACAAGTTATTTCACAATCTTGATAAACCAATACCAAGAGAGTTCCCTTTTCAGGTGGCAATGCAGGGCAGGAATGCAGGTGGTTGTGATTTTTCGTCAGACCAACCAAAAGATGAGGCCAAATCATGCGGAACCACTCCATCTGGTGGCATTCATTTTGAACCAGTTGGAGGCACTTCTGAAATGCCTGCTGTTGACAGACCTGAGAACAGGGATGAGTTTTACTTTACAAGCAAGCAAGATGGTTTAGGCGGACACTCTGTAGAATTTAAAACACCAAATACCAAAGCAAACCTGTTTTCTGGCATAAATAAGAAACTAGAATCTGGCGCAAGGAGGGAATCATTTAGGGACACTAGAAAGAAAAAAACAACCGGAAAACCAAGACGTTCTAGCTCAGCCCATCTGGGCCCTAGGCATGACTTTGTTTCAAGGGAAGGCAGTTCTCAGGAAAATGTTGAGGCCTCTGCATCCTATTCACCAATGGACGTTTCCCGTATCAAGAAACATTAGCTGATAACCAGTGTGCAAAAGAAAATTCTGTGGCATCTGGTGAGTCATTTAGTATACTCAACAACCATTCGGCAGCTGATTCAGTACCAACAGTTTCAAATGATCCTATTGATGAAGATCTGGCTATGGCAACAGGACGTCTGGATATAAATGAAGTTGATGCAACAAGCAGAGAAACAAGAGCGGACACTTTTGAGTACGGTTTGGATGGAAGTGTTGATGTTGAAGGCACCCTTGAAGGATCCGTTTCTGAGGTTGAAACTGAAAGCTTTAAGTCTGCTGCTGAGGAGGTAGACTTTAGTAGGGATAACTCCCTTACCGCAGCAGAAACTGAAGCCAGTTCGAGCTCAAACATTGAAAGACATGATATTGATGCCAGGATACACTTTGGCTTTCCTTCAACTTCGGAAGATAGAACTCGGTCTAACTTTACCTTTGCTGCCTCTTCTGCTGCTCAAAGTCAATTATCTGCATCAAAACGCCTCCACAAAAAGAAAAATTTGGTAAAGGAAGGTCAAGATACCAATGTTATGGTTCCAAATGTTAAGGTTCCATATGCATCATCCTCTGCAAATTTTTTTCCGTATCCTGGTGCTTCAGTACATATGTCACCTAGACGTTCTCAGAAAATAGACTTGTCTATCCCACAACATAAATATGGAGATAATTCTGGGGTCTGTAAGGAAAAGGAGATAAGGCAAGAATCTGGTTCTCCATCCGCTGAAACAGCTGCAGCTCAGGAAGCATGTGAAAAGTGGAGACTAAGGTTAGAACTTATAATCAAATGATCATTTTTGTCTGTGCTTAAAACTCGTTGTATGATTCCGTTGAGTTATACTTGGACCTCTATGTGGAGTAATATAACCCTGGCTAAAGATCATCTTTCTTTTGTTGAATGTGAATATATCAGGGGAAACCAAGCATACTGTAATGGGGATCCGTCTAAAGCCGAGGACTGCTATACGAAAGGGGTGAATTGCATTTCTAGAAATGAGACATCTAAAAGCTGCCTTAGGGCATTGATGCTGTGCTATAGCAACCGTGCAGCAACACGTATGACTCTTGGAAGATTGAGAGATGCACTTGGGGACTGTATGATGGCTGCAGGAATTGATCCCAACTTCCTCAAGGCGCAGGTTAGAGCTGCCAAGTAAGTATTTGCTTCTTACTATTTGATATTTTCTTTTGACTTTCCAGTATGAAGTTCTATGCTAATGCAAATTATTTAATTCTCACAAATCCAAAATCCCAAAACACCCAAAGCAATCTCTCACAAAAGGGCAAAGGACAAACACTAAACCAAAGATGAGAAGATTATCAAAACTTTTCATAGTTATTCTCTCTAACATTCTTCAATAACAAATAAGAACCTAACATTCGTCAACAACAAATAAGAACCTCATGTGCCTATTATATACTACTCATGACAGGGCAAACCCTGTAAGGAATAGGAATCCTCATAGGATAAGAAACAAAAAGCCATTGAAGTGCAAGTGCTAACCTTGATGTGCTAATGGGACCAAAAACGCTAAGTAGTAATCTTAAAATTTAAGCCACATCACAACGAAAGTCAATTGGTGGACTTAAATTTTTGAAAAAGACTACATAACCTTATAGAACTAAAGTAGTTATTGGTTTATGTGGGAAATGTTTTCTTACATCAGATTTGTCAATGTGGACCACAAATTTAAACAAGATTCCGTGTAATCATGGATTAGGATTGATACTCTGCAACATAACATGCCAGACTGTTGACATGATAAAATTTCCCTTCTATATGTAATCAATTAGTGGGATGGAAATCACTTTTTCACTTTTTTTGTTGGTTACTTTGTAGGGGATGGAACCTTGAACCTATTCTAACTTTAACCAATTACCCCTCCCTCCCTCACCACTTGGGCTAACCCCAAGGGCTTTAACTTTTTTTTTAACTTTACTCATCTTGATTTTCAGTCTCAGTATCAAGGGTCGCCATCACACCTATCTGGGGTCCAAATTGTTCTATATGTGATTTTATAGGCCTGTCTGTTCTCATTTTTTGTATCCTGTATGTTTTCTAACTGGACTTCTTGTCCACAACGTTGTATGTTTTGTCAGTATTCAATAAAGTCAGGACACCTAAATGCGTAAATTCCCAAAAGCAAATCCTTTTAGATGAACTAAGTAATTTCAAGGGATAGGCCTTTAAAAATGGTCTGAGCTTGATTAGCTGGCCTGTTTTGTCTTTTATTTTTGGTCTGCAGGCTGGCATGGTGCTCTTAAAGGGCCAGTGGTATTAATAAAAGTATATTTCGTTTCATTAGAAAAGGGGTGTTTGTGCAATTAAACCTATAAAAACATGTTAACTTGTGTCATCTTATTTGGTAACCTTTAATTGCACAAGTTTATTAATAGAAGTTTCTTTCATTTCATTAAAAAAGAGGTATCTGAACTTAAACCTATAAAACATGTTATGAACTTGTATCATCTTATTTTGATAACGTACTTGTATTTTTTTCATTTTCAATAATAAAGCTTGTTGTTCGTATGAAAATATGTAAACAATTTGCTATAATTTTCTTGGTTAATTTTGAGCGTAATGGATTGTTAGATTTTTGTTAGTTATCAGTACATGTGCAATATTGTGCAGTTGTTCTTGGATTGTCTGGATCCAAGTAAGATATTTTTCTGGTCCTCAAAATTCCACTCCTCAAAATTTCCGTGCACGTCTGTTATTCTGCTAGTTTTGTAATTATGCATTTTTTTATTTCCTATTGAATGCGCATTGGTTCTTTGATTTCCGAGCTGTGGCATAGGGAGTATCCTCAGTCTTAATTGCTTTTAATGTCAAATAACATGCATTCCCTAATTTTATTTCTTGTTAAAATTCTTAAAGCTGTTATCTTGCCCTTGGGGAAGTTGAAGATGCTTCACAACATTTTAGGAGGTGCCTGCAGTTGGCAAATGATGTCTGCGTGGACCGAAAGATTGCAGTAGAAGCCTCTGATGGCTTACAAAAAGCACAGGTACTGTAATTTATTTGATTTTATATCATATACAAGCCAGATCGTCTCATAAGGTTTTTTTTTGTTTTTTTGTGGGAAAACAATGGTCCTTCTCTAACATCACTTAATCATAAACTAATTAATTCAAAATTGTACATTGTGCACATGAAATTGGTTGAACTCTGGAAACGGTGTAACACTTCGTGTCTTCTGAGCAGTAGTTTAAGTTGCCCATCACATGATTCTGTAGGGTGATTGGGGCAAGAAGAAATATTGAATTTCTGATTATCAAATCCCTCTTTTGGCTCATAAGGGGCAAAGGACAGGAGAAAAAAAAAGGATTGAAGGTGGGGTCTTAATCTGTGTTTCTAATTAAATCATTTCTTTTCATCTGAAGTTCATTTAGTCTGAAGACATTGTAGATTTTAAATATGCACAAAATTATTATTACTCATGGTTGATAAAGACTTGGTGCTGAGCGGGTGTGGTCAGGGAGGTCTCACTAAGGGATTTGTAAAGGCTGTTTATTGGATAAATACTTGTATTATTAGCCTTTATGGGGTTTTCGAGAGATTAAAATTTGGGTTTGGAGTTTCTTTTGGGATTAGAATGTATTTTTTTGGGGCAGTTTTGGGCCCCACAAGGTGTCCCTCAAATAAGATTATTTCAGGGATCCCTCAATAAAAAGGGACTCTATATATGTGTGTGTGTATATATATATACACATACATATATCAATATCTGAAACATTACACAGAAGAGTTTGTAGAAAAACTAATTAGAGTTTTTAATTGCTTGCAGAAAGTGTCTGAATGCCTGAATCTTTCAGCTGAACTTTTACAATGGAAGATATCTACCAATGCAGAGAGAGCTTTGGAACTTATTGCTGAAGGCTTGGTAATGAGCCCTAGCTCAGAAAAATTACTTGAAATGAAAGCGGAGGCTCTTTTCATGGTTAGTGTTTTTCTTTTCTTTCTAATATTGTTTTTGTGATACTGTAAATCTTTACTCAGTGGTTTAAAAGTCAGTTATACTGTATACTTTAAGCATTTCCAGAAACTCAGAATGGTTTTCACTCAGTTGTGGGTTGACTTCTGTATTCCCTAGCAGATGCGGAGGTATGAAGAGGTGATTGAGCTGTGCGAGCAGACCCTTGGTTCCGCTGAAAAGAACAACCCTTCAATAGATACTAATTACCAGGCCCTTTCTTCAGATGGTTCTGAACTTTCCAAATACTTTTACTTCCGACTCTGGCGGTGCCGTGTGATTTTTAAATCATATTTTCATCTAGGGAAACTTGAGGAGGGTCTTGCTTCACTAGAGAAACAAGACGAAAAGGTGTCCACATACAGGTAACTTACAGACCAGATTTGTACATGTTTAATTATGTTAAAGATTACTGCTTTTAGTGCTTGCAGCTCCTAACACTAATTAGAATATCCAGGAATTGGAGAAAAACTTTGGAATCATCTGTACCTCTTGTTCTCACTGTACGTGAACTTTTATCTCATAAGGTATGTCAATCTGTGCCATATTTCTATATAGTGCTCTCAATTGTGTATTTCTATATGCATAGCATGAAATGTACAAAGCCAATGGGTTTCTATTGTCATGAGTCATGATAGAGGTATGAGCATGGTTACGTAGAAGACGTTTGATATTCAAAAGCTCAAAACTGGAGAGGAGATTAGGTGCAATTTATTTATTTTTTATTTTTATGGTTTTTATAAACATTCAAATATATTACCTATTTGTCTTTAGAATCCCGAAGAGTGTGGGATAGATTGGAGAAATCAGTGAGAGATTTCCTGCAGGAGGCAGTGGGGGACGGGAAAAGGGATTATTTGGTGAGGTTGGTAGTTGCTTCTTGTTTACTAGAAAAGAGTGGTGTAGGAACAGGCAACTTGGATAAAAGAAAACGCCTCCTTGGGAAGTTGTTGTGGAGGTTCCTTTTGGAATTGCCCCTAGGATGCTTCCATCACAACCAAGTAAATACGGGAAGTGTGGTCAAACGTATGAGTAGATGCCCTTGGAAAGACATTACAGCATATTAATATTTCCTATCTTTATCTTCGTGAAGTGGTGGGGAATGGGGTGTGAGGGTGGATAGGGGGGTCATCTTTCTGTGCACCTTTTCTATGTCTTTATAGAGTTTCAGCTTTCATTGTCCAGGATCCTGGTGCAAACATTTCTTAGTAGGTTAATTTTGAGTCATCTCTTTTCTAATTTTTTTTTTGAGTCATCTCTACCCATCTTCATGGAAATTGGAAGGTGGCAGCCGCTTAATTTTTCTTTTTCTGGCTTAGCTGTTCTAAGATGTGCTCGGATGGTTTTTGGTTTTACAGTATTTGTTTGATTACAGTTTTATATTTGCTCCAGTGGATAGGCTGTCCACTATTTTTGCACATTAATTTCTTAGATTTTTATAAATACTTGTGTTTTTCATAAAAAACTTCCAATGATTAGACATATGAAATAGGGCTACAGTAAAATTAACAGATACAGGCAACTTTACAAAAAACAGAGAGTTGTTTTGTAAAATTGACTTATGAAATATGACCTTTTTATTGTTTTAACGAAGTTGGTTATAGGTAGAAGGAAAGACAGAAAAGTTTTCCAACTTAGAAATGGGAACTACAAAAACTAACTGCACAAACAAAAGTCACATAACAATCATAGCAATACCTCACCCAATAAATTAAATGGAATTGCTTTTAAATTTTTTTGACAAAGAATTTAGCATTTCCTAAAGGTGCCTTTAAATATCCGTAGTTTTTGTAAATTGTATCAATATTTCCACTGATATATCTGTCCTTGACTAAGTAATATTTGACCTCATAAGTAAAATTAAATATCCATTCTACAAACCCTTTCTATTTGGAAGTGTGATATCACAATTGAGTAAGTAATATTTGAACTCATTCCCCATCCCAGACTAAAAAATGATCTGCAGGATCCTCTCCAGCTGTTTTTTCGCATAATGTATAAATACAAATAAAGACACTCTCTTAAGAATGTCATATTCCCTCCTATAGACAAACACTGCCTTTTCCACTTCGAAACCCTTTTCTCAAACCTCATTGGTTATCCTTGGCAGATAATTTTCTCAAATGCTTAGCACTTGCTATGATGTCTGCTACATTCTTTGTCCTTGAGAAACGTAGTACTTTCTAGTTGTCTCTAACAATTTTACTTTTTCAAATTTTAGTTAATACTCGCCATTCTTCATTCTCTACTAGTTTATTTTTCTAATGTTTGATGCGTTAAATCTGTTTATCATTAAACTGTTTAATTGAAGTGTGAAATGCTCCATTGCATCTGCTAGGTATGCATCTATTCCATATATAGGGAACAGCATGTCCTCTGTACTGTTTATTTCTTTTTTAGTGAAGTACGTTTTTATACTATATATGCATGCTGCTTATGTATATCATGATATCTTTGTTACTCTTCATCACAGGCTGCAGGGAATGAAGCATTTCAGGCTGGAAGGCATACCGAAGCAGTTGAGCATTATACTGCTGCTTTGTCATGTAATGTGGAATCACGTCCATTTACAGCTGTTTGTTTCTGCAATCGTGCTGCTGCGTACAAAGCATTGGGCCAAATGACTGATGCTATTGCTGATTGCAGTCTAGCTATAGCTCTTGATGGAAATTATCAAAAGGTTTGCTCAAAACTGAAGTTTTCTTAGTGGCTGTTTGATATGACATTGCTGATGATTTTATTTATTGGCTTTTTATCACAAAACGTCCCTAAGGTTTTCGAAACTATCAGATTGCGTCCTTTATGTTTTTTTGTTTCATTTGTGGTCCTTAAGGTTAATAAGTGTGCTCACAAATAGTCTTTGCTGTCAGATTCCGTCCAAAAATCTGTTAAATTGATGATGTGGCACATATGTGGGTCTCACGTATCCAATAATATGACGCCACGTGGATTAAATAAAAAATGCATTTAAAAAAATAATTCAAATTATTATCCATTAAAAAAAACTTCAAAAAATTATAAACCAAAAAATAAAAATAAAAAAATCACCACCTCCTCCATTGCACCAAACCCCCAAATCCAGCCTCCTCCATATCCCAACCAGCTATCCCAAATCAACACCCACAACAGGCAACCAAACCTTGATGTGCCACAAACTCCCCCTCACCCACTGCCCGTCTAATCTCCACCACCAAAGACCAACATTGGATGTTGTAATTATTTATATAATACAAAAATGGAGAGAAATTACATGAATTCTTGCTTCTTTGTGAATTTTCGGGGATAAAATTTTGGTACTCGATTCTATTTTGCTGCTGCCTTCTTCGGAGTCGTCGGTAGAGTCGAGGCCTTCACCGGAGGAGATGGTGGTTAGTAAAGGCCAAATCTGGAGTGGGTTGGGTGGGCTTTGTGGTTGTCTGGGTTTGGTTGGAGAGAGAAAGAGAGAGGGTTGGGGGGGGGGTTGTGGGGGTGGAGTTTAGGTGGTTGCTGTCAAATAAAGAGAGCAGGAAAGAGAGACAGAGGGAGAGAAAAGGAGGAGGGCGGGGCAGTGGTGCAGAGGGTGGGTGAGGTTAGGGTGTGGCTGTTGGAGGTCTGAGAGGGAGAGAGAGGAGATATGGGTGGGAACGAGGAGAAGGTTGGGGTTGGGGTTTAGTGCGATGGAGAAGATGGTGATTTTGCTTTTGTTTTGTTTTGTTTTTTTTTAATATGTTCTTTTCTTTTAAGTTTTTTAAATTTTTTTATAAGTTTCAAATTTTTATTTATTTAATCCATGTGGCGTCATATCATTGGATATGTGAGACCCACATGTGTGCCACGTCATAAATTTAACAGATTTTTGGACGGAACCTGACGGCAAGGACTATTTGTGAGCACACGTATTAACCTTAAGGATCACAAATGACACAAAAAAACATAAAGGATGAAATCTGATAGTTTCGTAAACCTCAGAGACGTTTTGTGATTATTTATTTATTACATTTTCCTTTGGTAAAAGGAGGGGCTGGTTTTGTATCTTGTTTGGTTGATAACACTCTTTGGTAACTGACACATGGTTTGTACAAATAAATTAGTAGTCTTCTTCAGGTCATTAAGCATACTAGTATTCTAATCAATTTATATTTCCTTTGTTCTACATAGTCACACAGGTTTCCTACTTGTTTGTGGGGAGCATTAGGAATTTGATGTGGTATAATATTTTTGTGTGTTTGTGTGGTTTCTTTCTGTGGAAATGTAGCAAATGGATCTTTTATGTCTATCTAACTAATTTTCAAGGAAATCTTAGAATATTTGTTTGCTTTCTATGTCAATTGTGATGCACAAACATCTAAATTCCACTGTTAATTTTAAAAAATCACATGTTTAAATTCAGATTTCTGTCTTCTGAACTTTTCCAATTTGTGTGCAAACTGTGATAAGAATGAAGACTTGTCCTTCTGAGTTGAACTTTGAGAACTTTAGATATCTTAAATTTGAGTATTAGACTATGCTTAAAAGAAATTTTCTGGATAAAGAATGAAAGAAGAAAATTTTAAATAAGTTCAGTTTTGGCATCACTTTTGACTCCAGTTGTAAACTTAAATTTCTAATTTTAAGTTCCAAATGAGTTCTTCCCTTTTATTGGTTCTGTGGTTAATATCAATCTCAAAGCGTAGCTTCTGCAGTGTTGCATTTTTTATTTACTTTAGATTCCTGGTATGTGTTGCTTGTGGTGTCCTCATGTATTTTCTTAGGTTATACATTGTTACGTTTTGCTTACGTATATGGATTAAACAGCTTCTGTCTGCCACGATCAGAATGTTGTAGAACTATTGTTGGTAGTTTAGAATATGGTTTGTAGATATTTCCTCCTGAAACCTTGGTCTTTGAGCCTAGTTTGGCGTTGGTTGCTTGTCTATGAGGGATTAATCCTGAAATGAGGTTGTTTTGGGTGTTAATGCAAGAAGATTGCACTAATGTAATGAAGTTGTTAGTCCTCGAGTAGTTGGCACTTTCACAATACTAATTAAAAGTACTTTTCTTGTGGTTTATTGCATTTCGGAATGATTATTTTCTTGGATTGGGTCCTTTAGTATTGTCATGTCAGTGTTCCCATTTTGTAATTACTAATTATTTTTATTTCCATTTGTTTTTGGTTGACTAGATCTCTTACCATTTTCTCAAATATTTTCCTGAGATGATTGCTATGCTCTTTTTAAGAAGCATTTCATATTCATTTGTATGATTAAACTAATACAGTGATATTCTAATCTGCAGTTTTATAACCTTGCTTTTTATGGTCTTGCATTTACACTTTCACAGGCTATTTCTAGGCGAGCTACATTATATGAGATGATCAGAGATTATGGACAAGCAGCTAGAGATCTTCAGAGACTTGTATCTCTTCTCACTAAGCAGGTAGAGGGAAAAACCAATCATTGTGGAACATCTGACAGATCCATTAGCTGCACAAACGATTTGAGACAAGCTCGTCTTCGTCTTTCTGGAATAGAAGAAGAAGACAGAAAGGACATCCCCTTGGATATGTACCTGATTCTGTAAGTTTATCTGTCTAGATTTATTTCCATCATGATTGTGAACTGGCCCCTACTTAGGATGTGTGCACAAATCAAACATATATGATTGATGTCAGACCATACAATAAAATACTTTGTGGAGCCTGAGTAGTTATGCATTCATATCGCTATGTTTGTTAATTAATATGACGCGTACCTTTATCTAATAATTCTGTGGAATAAGATAATTAATTAATTATTTGAAACAAGCTCTTTGCTATGCTCCATGCCCTGGATTTTTGGTAGATAGTGAAGAACCCATGCAATCTAGGAAATATACCATCACATGCATTTTATGATTCTCTTAAAAATGTAAAGATTTTTAATCCACAGTCCAGACAGTTAATTCTGAGTAAAATTAATTGTATCAATCATTTTAAGCTATTTTGGTTATAATGGCAGGGGAGTCGAACCATCTGTTTCAGCAGCAGAAATTAAGAAGGCCTATCGGAAAGCTGCACTTAGACATCATCCTGACAAGGTATGTAATATTTTGTGATTTATTGCTTGCTTATTGCTATTCACCCTTTAACATATTCTTTTATAGGCTGGTCAATTCTTTGCAAGGAGCGATAATGGTGATGATGGGGTTTGGAGGGAGATAGCAGAAGAAGTGCACAAGGATGCTGACAGGCTTTTCAAAATGATCGGGGAGGCATATGCAGTACTTTCAGACCCTACCAAGGTCGCAAGACACTTTAGCTATAATGCTTTATTTATGTCTCAAATAAACAAGTTTCTGTGCAGCACCCTTTTGGTAGAAAAGGACAAACTTTTATTTATTCCAACCATCTTTTTAATTGAGTTATCAGAGAACTTTTCCTGTTAGACTTTGGTATACCATGCTCTTTGACAATATTTTAAAGAAATTTTGGTGTTTATTTTAATGATTTTGCAGCGTTCAAGGTATGATGCTGAAGAGGAGATGAGGAATGCACAAAAGAAACGCAGTGGAAGCAGCACATCTAGAATGCCTGCAGATGTTCAAAATTACCCATTTGAAAGAAGTAGCAGTAGGCGACAATGGAGCTACGGCAACTCATCTGCTAGAGGGTCAGAAGCAACATGGTCAAGTAGATATTCATGAAATGTGGTCGGAAGAAGGTTTTATTTAGTTGCTACATATGTAGTTCCAGTTCAAGGATCCACCAATGTTTGCAATTGTTTCAGCCCCGCATCTGAATGGTAGTGACCGCCTGACCGTCAATGGCTTGAGTGACATTGTGATTGTACTCAGGAGGGGAAAAAAAAAAAAAAAAAAAAAAAAAGTTTGCTTGGAAATTCGACAGATGGTCACAAGCTTTAGTGGGGCAATTGTAGTCTGAATTCCCAAATGAGGTGATGCCTTCTTTTCGATGTGTGTATGTGCGTAGAAAAGAGGGAGAATGTGTGCAGTAGAGATGATATGCAAAGACGCAAACCAGAAAGTGGTCTTCCCAGTTTGCTAGTCATGGGTATTGACGTCACAATGGGATTGGAGGACTTTATAGTCAGATTTTTTTTTTTGGTCTGATCTAAAGTCAGAAATTAGGGGTGGAAATTTGTGTTTTTCATGCTTTGGCTTCAGATACTGTTTGAAGAATAATTGAGCTTGAGGAAACTAGTGCCACAATATATGGTCCAAACACACCGGGGGGGATTTTTTAAAGATTTTTTTTTGGTTTTTTTGTACAGTCACTATTTCTGGGTGGGAAAGTTGAAAGAAATTTATTAATTAATTAATTTTTTTTTCCAATTCAATACATTTAATGTTCTGTTTAAATTTTTGCCTCCAAGTATTTAAAGGATATAGGTAAAAAGTACATGTGAGCTTTGATATTTCCAAAAGGAATTTACAGGGTTGATTTTGCTAACAATTGGACTAAAAAGAGTTCATAAATTCTTCATCACAGCATAAGAGAAATTTGTGTAAGGTTTTGGCAACAAATGGGCTTCATTTGAATGTAAGGATTCCAAATCTTTGGATTATAAGGTAAAATTGTTTGTATAGACTATTATACTCTATGTATGTCAAGATTTGAACAAGGAAGAAAGAAAGAAAAAAAACAATGGATTTCAAATGATTCCTTACATGTAGTCTTTTCAAATTTACTACATCGTATTATTTCAAATATATTCAACTTGATATGGTCCTTATTGTTGTAGCAAATTTAGGCTTATTTTCAAATCCAAATACTTTCTTACAAATCCTTCCATCAAAACAAAGCCTAACATTTTTATTGGAACACCACTACCGCTATTCATAATTTTATGATTTTAGGTCCCTCCCACTTGGAGAAGCCAAATCTGACCGAAATTATACCATATTCTAATTAAAATTAAATAGAGAAAATAAGGAGAACTACTGAATAATTTACCTCAAAGCAATTTTTTTCTACATGGTACTGCTCAAAATATCATCATGATGACAACTATTATAAACAAACTAAACTACTAAAATCTACCTTCAAACCTTTCTGCTTAATTTTTAATTTTTTTTTTTTTTTTTTTTTTTTTTTTTTATATATAAGGAGCTTCGGTTAATGGATCTTTCAAATAAACTTATTTGAGGGATACCTTTGTAGGGCCCCACTCCGCATTGTATCATACTAATCCAAACTATATATTTTTTAGATAATCATTCAAAGATCATCTCTACAAAAAATCACTTGAATTCGATATCATTTGACCACTCAATTGAGTTATTGAAATTTTAGTACTTTCTTGAAACACCGTGTTCATTGATTTTGTAGGACACATTGGACGTCAAAACAATTTCCGATTTGTCTAATTTTTTACAAGGATGATCTATGAATGTAGACTTAAAAAAATAAATGATTTGGATTGTTGGAATTTTTTTTTAAGGTACCCTAAAAGCTGTTCCTCAAATAAAATTATTTGAAGAATCCTTCAATAGAAGAGGGACTCTATATTTTGTATTTTAATGGCTAGGGAAACAGAGTTTTTAAATTCTTTTAAAGAAACTCAGGATCAAAACCATGTTATAGCGTGTATAATATCATGTCAGAACATATAAATGTAAAACTAATAGACAATTACTAGATACTCCCTGACCATTTTGTAATATCATGTTAGCAAGTCAAACACATAAATTTTTGAGTTATGCATGAAGCCCAAAATGGGAAGAAAACAACTTTACGTTTAGAAGCACATAATCCCATTCACATTTTACAAAGGCAAGCAATTTTTTTCGTCATGTGGGAGGTCACAGCAAGCTCGCAAAAATGCACCGGTTCTATAGCAAGCTTATTGCCTCATCAAGTGTTACCTCTCACGACCTTGAGCCATTGCAAAACAGCGAAGCTCAAGCACAAGCACGTGAATAATATTTCATGCTTAACAACCATCCTATTTAGTGCTAAGCCACTCGACAAGCTTGGGTTCAAGCTGTTAGACATATAGAAGTTTATCTCATTAAAGTGTGATCTTATAATCATTGAAGGATTCTAAGACTTGATATCAATTAGGAGTTCAAATACAACTAAACCTGCAGCTCTATTAAAATTAGTGTTTTAAGGCTAATATAAGAGCTAGAAGGATTCCTATATTAACTGTGGATTAGATGTTATAAACCTAATACAATAAGGACTTCTTAAGAGTTTTTTGATGGGCAAGACTCTTAAGTAGATGCATATAAATACAAGTGCCCCTGCTCAACCGATCAAGCCAACCCACACAAAAGAATTCACCCATCTAGAATGAGTGTATGAAGGGATCGGATTGAGGAGATGTGCTCTTGTATATTCTTGATGTGTGTTTTATCATGTGTAGTCATTAATATAGTTTACACAAGCCACGTAAATGCATAGAGCTTGTTGAGTGGGTTGTGGTGTGGATGGGTACGAGGGTCTATAAGGTCCATTGAGGGTTCAAAAGGTGGAGATTTTGGGCTGATTAAGAGCACCAAAGAAGAGAGAGGTTTCAGCACCCTTTTAACCAATCCAGAGCCTTTAAAAGTTTAGTTCACCTAGGAGCAGTGGCGGATCTGTGCAGGCGCAAGGAGGTGCGCCTGCACCTCCGGTGGCCGGAAATAACCATTACAGACGATGTAGCTGCACCTCTGCTTCAGACCTGCGATGCACACAACGTGCTCGATGAAATGCGCAAACCACTGCTGCCTGCTGGGGGAGATGCTGCGCGCAGCGCGCTCGCGAGGTTCTTTTTTTTTAACGAAGCCTGGCCAAAACGACGTCGTTTTGGACCAGGCTGTTTAATATGCGCTGCCTTTTTTTTTTTTTTGAAAAACCTGGCCAAAACGACGTCGTTTTGGACCAGGGTTTTGAAATAAAAAAAAAGGAAACAAAGGGAAACTGACGTGGGCTTTTTGTGGGCTTTTGAAAAAGGGCTTCTATTTCCTTACTTAATTGGGTTTTAATTGAAAGTTCTTCTTAAACAATTGGGTTTTGAGAATTCCTTAATTAAATAGAGTTGGAAATTCCTTAATTAAGTAGAATTGAGAATTCTCTTTATAAAAGACCAATAACATCACCCAATTTCATCAAAGTGTGTGTGCATCACAAGAATCCTGCAATTTTTTTTCTTCTTGAGTACGCCAATCCAAAGTAAGTCGAATGCTTTTTTTTTTTCTTGAGCAAACACCAATTTTGTTTATTCTTTTTTTAATAATTTTTTTTTCTTATTTAGCTCTTTCTATATTAGTAAGATCAGTAGCAAACTCGAGGAGAAAGAGGCTACGTGACACGTTATTCGAGGTATAATTAATTTTTATTTATTTATTTAATTGATAATTATTTATTTAATTGATAAATTATAGTCAATTAGTCATAATAATATATATAAAACCCTTATTTTGTTTCAATTGTACAGTTATGGAACGGTACTTTCAGAGAAAGAGTTTAAATCTTCCTTCAAATAATCTGGGTAGCTCAAATCCTCCTTCGAATCATCTGTCTAGTTCCAACCCTCCTTCAAATAATCCGGTTAGTTCCAACCCTCCTTCAAATAATCCGGCTAGTTCAAATCAACCTTCAAATAATCCGCCTACTGAGTTGGATGAAATATTAGCTAATCTTCCTGCAGACCCTGGCCTTAGACCTCCAATGACTTATTATAATCCCAATTTTCGAGAACAAATCCGAAGAGCCTATCTGCAAAGGGGTCCTTGTCAGCCTAAAAGCCAAAACGATATGCCTCAAACACTTATGGGGGAGAGTAATCGACGTTTTCTTGTGAAATGGTTTGATTCATTTGTTTGGTTAGAGTATAGTAAAGAGAAAGATGCTGCATTTTGTCTTCATTGTTATCTTTTTAAATGCGACTTTGATAAACAAGGAAAGGCTGGAAGCGATGTCTTCACTGAGAAAGGGTTTAAAAATTGGAGGAAGGGACTTGAGAATTTTAGGGACCATGTTGGACAAGTTGGAAGCCTTCACAATAAAGCTACACAACATTGTATAGATTTAATGAATCAGAAGCAACACGTTGAAACCATTGTGATCAAGCAGACAGACCAAGCTCGTGTTAATTATCGCATTCTATTAACTGCCGCACTTGATTGCACTAGATATTTATTACGACAAGGTCTTCCTTTTCGTGGCCATGATGAAAGTGAAACATCTAGCAATAAAGGTAATTATGTGGAGCTTTTGCAATTTCTTGCCGATCATGATGAGAAAGTTCGTGCCGTTGTGTTTGAGAATGCTCCAGGGAATCTCAAGTATATTGCTCCTAACATTCAAAAAGAACTTGTCAATTCTTGTGCTATTGAAACCATTGATGCAATTATTAGGGATATAGACGATGCATTCTTTTCTATATTGGTAGATGAATCACGTGATGTTTCAATAAGAGAGCAAATGGCGGTGGTGTTGCGTTATGTGAACAAAAAAGGGCAAGTTATTGAAAGGTTTGTGGGTGTCCAATATGTCTCTGATACGACTAGTAGCAAATTGAAAGAGGCAATTGAGCAGTTGATTTCTTCAACAAATTTGAGCATGTCCAGGCTACGAGGACAAGGGTATGATGGAGCTAGTAATATGAGAGGTGAGCTCAATGGTCTTAAAACACAGATTTTGAGAGAATATCCTCAAGCATATTATGTCCATTGTTTTGCACATCAACTACAACTAGCTCTTGTAGCCGTGGCAAAGGGTAATGAAAATATTGCTACTTTCTTCACAACGGCTAGTAGTGTTGTTAACATTATTGGAGCATCGTGTAAGCGTCGTGATGCACTTAGAGAGCAACAACAAAAAGATATTATGAAAGCTCTTGAAATTGATGATCTTGAAACAGGGCAAGGGTTAAATCAAGAGACTACTCTCAAACGTCCTTGTGATACACGTTGGAACTCACATTATGATACTTTACTGAGTATTAATACTATGTTTCACCCCGTGGTGAAGGTGCTTGAATGGATTGTTGATGATGTCAACCAAGATAATTTAGGTGAAGCAAATAGGTTATTGAAAGAAATACAAACTTTTGACTTTGTGTTTCACCTATATTTGATGAGATTTATATTGGGAATCACAAATGATTTGTCAAAGGCATTACAAAAGAAAGATCAAGATATTGTGAATGCAATGATGTTGGTCCAAAGATGTAAGCAAAAGCTACAATCTATGAGGGATGATGACTTTGATGATCTGCTTGGCAAAGTATCAATATTTTGTGGCAACAATGATATTGATGTTCCTAACATGGATGATTTATTTGTACCACAAGGGAGATCACGTCGTAAAGCTCAGAAAATCACAAACCGCCATTATTATCGTGTGGATCTATTTTTTACTATCATTGATAAGCAACTAGTGGAATTGAATAATCGCTTCACTGAGGTAAATACTGAATTGCTTCTTTGTATGGCATGTTTGAGTCCGGCTTATAATTTTGCAGCTTTTGACAAACAAAAATACTTCGTTTTGCTCAATTTTACCCTCAAGAATTTAATGACCGAGACCTCATGAAGCTTGAAGATCAACTTGGGCTTTATATTGTTGATATGCAGAGCAACACTGTGTTTTCATCATTGAAAGGAATTACTGATCTGGCAGAAAAATTGGTGAATACAGGAAGGAGTAGAATATACAACTATGTATATTTACTTCTTACATTGGCTTTAGTTTTACCCGTTGCAACAGCTTCAGTTGAGAGAGCTTTTTCAGCTATGAATATTGTGAAAACACCATTGCGTAACAAAATAGGGAATCAATGGTTGAGTGATAGCTTGGTTGTTTACATTGAGAAAGATGTTTTTTCTTGTATTAGTAATATAAATATAATGCGACGTTTTCAAGATATGAAATCTCGTCGGCAACAATTGTAGGGTAATTGTAATGATATTTTTTTAATGTATTATGAATAATATTAGTATTGTTTAAATTATAAGGTTATTTTTTTTTTTTTTTTTTTTTTTTTTTTTTTTAGCTTTTGAAAATTGCACCTCTGCTGAAAAATTCCTGGATCCGCCGCTGCCTAGGAGCACAAGCTGCTGGAAGAAAAGCCAACGTCCTTTTCAATTTGACCAGCACCTTCACCAAAATTGCCTCTATAAGTTCTCATAGGAAAATAAGGAGAGAAAGCGAAGTGGAGGCGTTGCCAAGAATGAAGGTTACTAGAAGGCTTAGTTGCAGGAAAGCGTTGGGGCGCTAAAAATCTTTGTCTTGATGCGCTTGGAATCAACAAGTTTCACTCAAAAGGGCTGAGTTGGGAAAATGAGAAGAAAAGAGAGGAAAAGACTTGGCCAAGCTCTCTCTTTCTCTTTCTTTCTCTTGCTAAACTTGTGGAGACTTAGCTCCCATGCCACAAGCTTCTCAGGTCAAGCCAAAATTTTGAATCACAATAATCATCAATCTTCTTGGTGAAAGAGACCAGGGCACTCCCTAGGGATCCACAAACCTTTTGAGTTGTTTGGGATCTGATACTTGAACTCAGGCACATAGGCAACATTGCTCACTTGTTCTTTGCAGCACCCCATGTCCATATGGAGCTGCTGGAACAAAAGGCCCCTACACTTCTTAAAATTGAAGATGAGCTCCTCCTAAAACCAATGTGATTTTGACACTTTTCAAATTCAAGCAAAATGTACAAAGTTCCAACATAAAAGAAAAGTGAATATTAAGGGATTTGTCAAGTGTCAAAACCATAATGGTTTTAAGTAGGAGATCCTCCTCAATTTGAAGGAATCAAAATTTTTTCTAATTAATACTAGTTTACTTTTATAATAATATTAATTGAATTGATAATTAATATTAACAATAGATGAGTCTTAATTTTTTTTTAAAAATATCTTCTAATTATATGAAATAGTTATTAATATTTTCTTATTTTATAAATATATTATCTATTAACTTAAGAGTAAGCCGAAATGTCCCATGAACTTGTTCTTTACTTTTGATTTACCCCTGACCTTTTTCTTAAGAAAATTAAGTACTTGAATTAAAGTTTAACACAAATTTTCCCCTCACTGTCATTTTTTTAGACATTTCATCCATGTTTCCGTCAAATTAGTCATATGAGAGGCATGTGACGACCTTTGTGAGGGCAAAACCTTCCATTTTGTGGGTCATATAAAGTTCAAATCTTTGAGCTCGAACTAAAAGGTTGTTTTCGCATGACTTTTCAAAGTTTCCTAGGGCTTTAACTTTTGTGGAATTGCGGAATCAACAAATCTAGGTTATAGGTGGACTTTGTAAGTGGTTAAGTTAGGGACAATATCGGTATTGCTAGTAGTGGCCGCTAGTTCGTGTCTTTGAAATTTAACATGGTCTCAGAGTGGGTTGATTGATTGGGCTTGAATTACTGAGCCTTTATTCGTTACCCATATGTGGTGTCATGTTGCGAACGTTTATCCTTACCTAATATGTGGTGTTCACATGTTGGGCTTGAATGTTTGATTCGATGTGGACTTGGCACTACGTGTTGTGTACTATGTGGTGGTCCCACGTGAAGGGGCGTGTTGAAGACTATAAGTTCCACATCGAAAACTTGGCTAAATAAAATACAACATATAATGAATAGTTCCACTGCTAATATCACTGAGACCTTTTGTGATAAAACTCCAAACCTACTAGACTTTGTAGAAGGTTAAGTTGGGGGCAATATTGGTGTTGCTAATAGTGGGCTGCTAGCCCGTGTCTATGAAATTTAGCAGATTCGACGAAGCTAATGGAGGATTTAAGATTCCTCTTGAGGTGCGGAACATGGGGAATCCTCCCAAGTACAATAAGTGGTCACTTTTCCCTTTTTTTCTTTTTTGCAATTGTTTAAGCTTTTGTGATCCAATGTGTGTCGGTTGAACATGACTTCTTCTCTCCTTTTAGGACTTGACTGAGATTCTCATTTTGTTTTCAAATGCATGTGTGGTCCAAGTTGTCAGTGTGTGGCATGTACTTGCTTGTACCTTTCTCTACCTTGAGTAAATATGTGCATAAGTTCAAAATCAAATGGGGTCAATTGGTAGGTGGTTGTAGTAAATGTAATTTGCTGCAAATAGTTGATTATTGTCAATGCTTGTGTGTTTTTTCAGGTGATCCTGATATTTTCACTATTGAAATTCACTATGGAGGTGAATTTAAAAGGGAGAAATATGTTGGTGGTGTTGTCCAGTGAGCTGACAACTGTAACATTGACCATATGTCAATGCTTGACATATTTGATCTCGCAGCATTACTTGGCTATGACCATTTAAACACTGACTATCCAGGGATGGCAATAGAGCTAATCAAGGATGGTTATACCATTATCATCCCCATATTTGTTAAGCATTTTTTCACCATCCTTGCCCTCATTGGGAATGGTTTCCAGGCCTCGCCCCATTAAAGAAAAAGTAAAATGAATTTTTATTAATTAGAAATCTAGATATGACAAAAATACTAAAAATTTAGAGTATTTGTTTAAACTAATACATGTGAAAACTACATCTAAAACATATATCAAAAGCGAAAGCATTTTACTTAAAACTTGTTGGGCTAAGTCTATTTCATTTTTACCTATGTATCTTTGAGGTCTAATCTCTTTATACACAAAATAAAAAGGGAAGAAGGATGAGAATATACCCTTGAAGCTTATCTTGGCCAAGTTTGAACACCTTTAAGAGCATCTCCACCCTAAAAGGCACGGGCAAGGCAAAGGCAAGGTAAGGTTTGACACTATTCACATGAATAGTGGTAGCCTTGCCTTTTTTGGTTCCACCTCAAAGGGCAAGGGCAAGGGCAAGGGCAAACACTATTTCATTGACTTTATTTCCTTTTTTTATTTATATTTATTTATACTTAAACCATTAATTTTGATAAGCTTTTCAGATAATATTTTCGATTGCCACGTGCCACTATTTATTATAAAATTCTCACCTAAAATTTCAGATAACATTTTCGGATAAAATTTTAGAATTAAATTTTCGGTTGCCACGTGTCCATCAAATTTCAGATAAGATTTTCTCCACAAATGGAAAGTAGTAGAAAAATATGAGTGGAGAGTAAAAAATATTGGGAGGAGAAGAGTTGTATGTAGATTTGGTGTGGAAAGTAAATAAAATGGTTATGTATTTATAGGGAAAAAATCCATAATTTTGTGGGATATTTTAAAAAAAAATTCGAATTGTTTTTAGCCAAAAAAATTTTGATTTCACCTTGCTGACGTCACGCATGATGTCAGCGACTTCGGGCTAGAGCCCAGTCAAGAATTGTGTTGAGCGGTGGAGGTGCTCTAAAGAAATGCCTTCTATCTTCCTTAAGGTTGTAGAGATTCTTCAACAAAGAGGCACCAAAGGAGATGCCCTCTATTTCACCACACCAAATGCAAAGGAGGTGGTGAGGACATCAACCAAGATGATAGAGATGCTAGACTCCCTCTTCGTGGACTGATTTTTGGCAAACAATGGAGGGAGAAAATTCTCACCTTCAACGCTAACACCTAAGAGCTTAGGAGGTCAAAACCCTAACTAGAAAAATGTCAGTGTGAATTAAATAGATAAGACACATAAGAGAGGAGAGGCTCTCCCTCTATGGCTGGCCATGGGTTCATGGGCTTTCTTTTGGGTCTCATGAATTTGTGTTGTCATACAACACTTATTGTTGGGTCCAATGGGTATTTGGGCATTTTACCTTTTACACTTAATGATTTAAAACCCTAATGTCAAAACTAATTTCATAATTAACTTTTAATTACGAATTATAACTTAACCATTAAGTCCCATTAATAGTCTAAATTGTTTGACTTAGTTAATTGCATGGGTCAAACATGTTAACCTTTGACTTGACCGTTGAACTTTGACTTTTGACCTTTGACCTTTGACCTTTGAGTTTTGATCTCAAGTTTCTTTCCTCTTCATATGTTCCTCTAATTAAATTTTTCGTTGTGTGATCCGCAGGTTCCATCTAGCAAGGTAGTGGGTTCTCTCAACTTCTATGAGTTTACTTGTGAATTAAATCTCACTGTTTAAATCTTCCTACTAGTGAAGGTCAATTGTGATTGAACCTTTCAGGACTTCCACAAACCATGGTTGACGCCTCATAGCATATCATAGTTATCCAAGCTAAATAAGATATAGTGAAGAACCTATTCAAGTTGGTATGATCGTGCAATTGAATCCTTATCTTGAACAATACTCCTTATTCACATTATTAAATTATGGAATCTTATGTCAAATACTTTAATGTGAATTATTCCTTATATGATTATCCTAGTTAGATTGAAGACTTCTTCTTTCAAATCTTATCCACTACTTTGAGCAAAGATCTGATTAATCATATCTTAGGAATATTCTCTCTCCTTATTGAGAATAGAGATCCTTTGTTGTACATTCATTTGCCCCTTTGGTTATGTATTATATAGCACAACTGTTTAGTGCCTTCAAAGACACACAACATAGTTACAAGACAACTATGATGTTTTAGGTCTAAGGATTAGTTTGTACCATTGCAACTTATGAGTTCTAGTTTGAGATGTGAGTAAAGACTTCCATTGTAGAACTCATATCTTTGATCGCATTCAGTGTACTTATTCACCTACAAGAACCTATACACATATCTTGGTGTCACCACACTTAATGACTTAAGACATTGTCATCCTCTAATTAGAGAAGATATTGTGTGCACTGGTCTCAGTGGAAGATCAATGCCCAATTGATAACCCTATGACAAGGAACACTTTTAGTATATGACTAGGGACCATGAAAAGTCTCAACGTATGTAATCTCATAACATAGTTCTCATGTCCTCTTTCATATTCCTAGGACTATTGTTATTTTACATTTCTTAATATAGAATAATAATCATGATTTGAAAACAACTGTTCTTGCCCATAAATAACTTGATAAGCCATTACAAAAGATGTCCTTAACATTAAGTATTACATAATTAGTTGGCTTTAAGGGCATACTACTAACGCATAATGGGGAGGTTACGGGGTGGGGATGGAAATACCATCCTCGACCCTCCCCGAACACAAAAATCGAAAATTTCCCCAACCCTGTCTTTGTACTCATTTTTTGTCCTTCATACCCGATTCATTAGGGGCTAAGCACCGGAGGGACTCGAATCCTCGGGGAAATTGCCATCCTTATGAGTATCACTATAGAAACAAAAGAAAGGCTTTTGTTCCACTACTAGGAGATGTCAATGTGCTTCTTTTGTTTTAGAAATACCTCCATCTAGGGTTCATTCTCTATACCTAACATCAAAGCCTCCCTTGGTTAAGAGTCAAGCTTCTACAACTGGACATCCTTTAGTTTTGAAGATCTACTTCACCTTGAATTGATAGGAATAAAACTGTTTGACTTAATCATCATACTAAATGCACGGTTCTCCCCCTACAAAGGTCGTCACATGCCTCCCAGGTGACTAATTTGATGGAAAAATGAATCAAATTCCTACAAAACTGACAATGAGGGAAAATTGGGTGTATAATTTAATTCAAGCACTTCATTATATTTAAGAAAAACGGTAAGGGGTAAATTGAAAATAAAGAAAAAATTCATGGGGCATTTCGGCATAATATTGTTAACTTAATTATCACGCCGAACCAGGTTGCCCATTGCCCAAAAAATAACATCGCGCTCAGACTAGCCCATTGAGCTTAGGCCATTTTTATGGGCCTATTGTTGTACATTGATGTTGATCCTGAAATTAATTATGGGATGTACATACATGTTGGTTTACGAGATGTTAAAAGTAGGGAACTTGCGAAGAAGGTCCCATCTATATCCTTGTCCTCGTCCCTTTCCATGTCGCCTACAGTGTAACATCTAGAATGGGAATCTAGTAGCGATATCTTTGGTTGTAATCCTCATAACTGCAATAATTTTGTGGGTGAAGCATTCCTCATCACCTTTTATGGTCTCGATTTTTCTAGAATTTGTGCAGATTCTGGGAGAAAAATGAGCATTAATTTTATAAATAAGGAATCAACAAAATAGCTTTATCAAACAACTTAAGATATTACCATAATGTGGCTCCATAATTTGAATAAATAGGCCCGTGTCATATTATATAATTTTCAATAACACCGAGACATCTAAGCTTCTCGGTGTTCGGTTGGATGAACAAGGCCAGTGAAAATTGCCTTTGTCAAAATATCCACCATCATATTGAATGCCTGGTTGTCCCCACTAAGGTCGTTGCATGCCTCCTACGTGACTAATTTAATGGAAAGATAGATGAAATGTCTACAAAACTGAGCCTATGATTCAATATAATGAGCATACGTGCCAAATCCGAGCTTATTGGCACATCATGCTCAACTACAAGTATTGGCGGGTAAAATTTACAACAACGAACTTCCATTACATAATGAACTATTCTGAATGGAACTTAGTTATCCAACACCCCAACTTCGATGACCTGGCTTGGGGTTTAAACTTCAACAAGTCATTGAATCCCTTTGGCACAATAAGTAAGTTACCTTCACTGAAATAATTAAGTTGGGACTATTAATTTGTGTAAATTATTATTATTATTATTTTCTCTCAATAGATGATACTACAATGCTATGGGGAATTGACTTCTTTAAAGACATAATCATGCAATCTGGGCCTAACAAATGTGTACAAAAGGAGTTGCTCTTCCACAAGGATCCAACAACCTTTACTTTGGAGGATGGTTAGGGGCTCCCTATGGTGGTATATTTCAACACAGATTACTGTGAAATGCCACATCTTGATGTTTATCCAAACATGCCAAAAATTAGGTCTTGGCTCTGCTTTTCTTCCATCTCTCCACTAGTGGTTACTATGGGCATATCTGTTGTTATTGTATTTGTGACATGTTATGTTTTGAAGTTGACTATGTCATATAGTTATTAATTTAAATGCTCTAGATTACAATAATATAAAGAAGTTGATTAAAATAATAGGAACAACTGACTAATCTAGTAATCTCTTCCAGATAAATTTATTAGTCTAGCGCTAGTGTGACAAAAAATATTGGGTCGGGCCAACTCATTGCAAAAAAAATAATGTCGGGCCTGGAGAATTTTTACATGTCTATTGATGCACATTTTTAATATCTTCAAATAAATTGTTGGATGGTAAACTACAGGTATATATGAGGTTTGTAGCATGTTGGTGAAAGCTAAACCATTTCTCACTGAAGATACCTTGTTTCTTTTGCTCTTTTAAATTTAGGTAGTTTTTTAACCCCTAATTAACGGAGAATGGGGATTTGAACTTGACCTATTAACTATAATGTGTTTGGGTGTCTTTTTATTTATGGTGGGCAATGCGTTGAATATAAATTTTTAGTATCGTAAGATGGTTTTTTTTATGTTATGTTTGATATATGTTTTTTTGGGGGTATGTTTTAAGGGATAAGGAAGCAGAATTTTAAATTCTCCTGAAGAAACTCATGTGATCAAAACCATGTTATAATGTGTATAATATCATGTCAGGACATATTAATGTAAAACTAATGTCAACGGAGTCTAGCCCAGTGGAAAAAGGGCCTTAGCTTGAATCTGATACTGGTCACATTCAGGCTAACTGGAGAAAATTGCCACCTTGGTCTTGGTGCCCTCAACTATATGAGTCCTTGAACTATGCAAATGAATGCAACATGAATGATAAAAGTGTTTGATAAATCACCAAGTAAACATGGAACACTTGATGATTTATCTCAAATAAAAACTATGCTTTACAAAGTTTATGGACTGAAAATATGATTATGAAAGCTCAAAAAAAAGGTCCTTAAAGCTGTCAAGAATGAAGAAGACAAAAAAGCCTCTTTGATAGGCTTTTGTTCCACCAAAAAGAAAACACGTTGAAAGCAAAGATTGCTTGATTGGTAAAACATGAATTAAATCCCAAATATATTTTCCTTTTCTTTAAATGATTGAAATTAACCCAATAGAAAAGGCAAATAGACAAGAAAAGAAGGTTTTAATCAATCACAATCTCAAAGCAATCAAAACGATCAGACACCTTGATATTGTGATCTAATTGAAAACATGATTTCCAAGCAAGTTATTTAAAGAAATAATAAAGAAAACATATTGAAAATTATGTCTAAATGAGATCCACTCCTAAAAGGATTCTTATTGACATAATAAATGCCAAAAATGTTCTATCATGTGTGCATGAGAAATGACATGGCTTACCATTGGATCAAATGTCTTACATGTGTTAAGTCACAATTTTGTTATTCGGGGATTGTTGAGCTGTTTCAATCCTGTCGTTTCTGGAAATCAGAGACAACAATTCTATTTCAACCCTACAACTAAATGACACTTCCAAACCTATACTAATTTATAGGAAATGCCAACACAATATTTCATACTAACAAATTGTCACCTCTGATGATTTAAATAAGGCATAGTGAAGGCTGATGTGATTTGTGTTACCAATGTTGCTGTAATGAGGGTACACATTGGCAAGAAGTGTAACACCCCAACTCAATTTAAGTATTTTATTTAATTTCTTTAAACAGATAAATTACATTTTAGCCCTTGGGGCTAGAGGTACTTTAGTCACTTTTTGTTTGTGACGGATTTTATGAAAATGAGCGGCATTGTTGCGTAGAGCTCATCAATATGAGTCTGTAGACAGGCGGAACGCTCAATTCTGAGTTGTAACAAACGCGTAAAGGTCTGAAAACTGAAAGGACACATTGGGAATTTTTGAAATTGTTCAGAAACCCTAAATACCTCGCTTTCTCTCTCTCATTGCACACGCATCTTCCTCTCGTCTCTCTCCCTTCACCAAAACCAGGCCGGCCAGTTTTGGCCGGTGATCTCGGTGCTCCAGTCACAACCGGTCATGGGATCGGTCGAAAAGGACTGGCTAGGTCTGGCGATCAAGTCTAGGCCAAAGTACTGCCCCCTCAGCCACTCACGATGCCGACCCTAGCTCGAGAAAGGCCGAAAATTCAAAGTTTTCCAACACTGATTCTGGTGACTCCGACAGCCATTGATGACGATCCAGATATGGATTTCGATCCTCTCCTCGTACTCTTTTTGATTGTGTACATGGTTAGGGTTAATTTTGAGATTTGAGAGTTTGATTTAGACACCCTTAGAGGCCGGCTGTTTTGGCTATGTTTCGAACACCTCCGGCCGCTTTTTGGCTAGGTTACAAGAACCAATGCTCCCTTATTTGTCCTTGAACTGTGGGTATATTTATTGGCTGGCGAAAAATCTCTCAAGCCATCCATTGCTATTGGCGACGAGTGGCAGCACGTGGGCCACCTTGTGGCTGCCCATTGTGTTATAAAATGTTCCCCATGTCATCCCGAGAATGTCGGTATGCTTGAATTTGAAGTTGTTACCATTTCACTGTCAAACAAATATTGCACCTATTATGCGATATTCAGGTTTGATAGGTTAGGACCATTCAATCGGTTCCAATTTCAATTATGTTATTCCCTATACCTCTGGGATCGTGTAAGAACTTGCGGATCGAGAGTCAGAGTCTCGGATACTCCGAGTCAATGATTCTAGGGTTAGGCGAACCGATTGCCGTCCGACTGACTTTGATTCGACCACTCGATCGAAACTAAACTCTTGGGAAATGTTTAGTGGATTGTATTGGACCTATAGAAATTGTGGGATCGGAAATCGGAGGTCGTGGGCCCCAGCTAGTTCGGTTGACCTAGAAGATAGCCCTCATTGACTCGGTTGACCAAATGTCTGCCGTGATCATTTTGGGATCTACTTCTTAGACTCTTAGGGTTCCAAGAAGCTAGGATTGTATATTAAAATCTCGTTTTGGTTTTCAGTTTGTTCTAGTGCTAGTATCTCTTAAATTAGGTTCTTCGGCGCAGTGTATTGCTCAGGGTTAAGCTTGCTTCGGACTTGTTGTAAGTGGACACTTGTTCTAAATGGTCATTATAATTCAAATATGGAATTGCATGCATAAATGGGTTTTGATTGAGAATCTGATTGTTTTGGGTTATGGGGACTTTGGAGTTATATTATTGTCTTAACTACAGTTGTACAATGTCTATGGGATTTTTGGTGCTTAAGAATATTATAAAGTATACGAATTTTGAGTTTTGGATTGTGATGGTATGGGGTCGTTTATGCTTCTTGGATATTGATTATGTTTATGGAATTTGGATATACTTTGGGATATTGGATTTATATGGCTACATACCACTATAGGTACCTCCCCTAATTCGTTATGGAAAGGATGATGGAAATTATGGAAAAGATTTATAGTTGGTCTTTGGGATCCAGCAGGGCACACATATACTCTTTGGGAGGTGTGTTAGAATGTTAGTCTACTCGTATGACTGAATCAACCGCACGTGAGATGCAAGTTCTGACATGCGTGTTGGGGAGCAATAGTCCCCCGGTTTGACTGCTCATCCCTAGCCATATGTGTAATGCATAGTCCTACCATGTGGTTGAGAATAAACGGTCCCCGAGATGGATTGTTTTCCCTAGTACATATCTTGATGGGGGTGCATGTGTGTGTGTATATGTTGATGCCCTTTTTGGGAGGTCAACTTAGAGAGAAGTGGATAGACTCCAGCATGGGAGAAGGTGATAACATTCAGCAAGTGAAGAGCCTGCAGAAGACAAAGTAGGAGAAGCAGTCGTTAAGCTTCAGACACTAGTGTGGTGCTGGCCGAAGGCTCCCCGATGCTTAAGTCAATTATGAGTGGTAAAATTGGCAGAGTAACAGTAAAAGTGGGAGAGTAGTTATCCTTTTTACTTGGGTACTATTCCCTATTTATAGGGAAGTGAAAATGAGAGGTTTGCACAAAGTTTCGATGTGGGACTTTGTGTAAATCGCTCTGGTGGTGACACGTGTCTTGGAGATTAGGTTCGACAGTTAAGAGCTTCGGCAGTCGGGAGCTTCGACAGGTGTTTGGCACCTTGGAAGAGTGTCTTCCTTTGGTAGGGAAGAAGGCATGTCTGCCTTGGTGTTGGTCGTTTTGAGGTCGGATATACTCGGTTGATTATGGTGTAAACAGTAGTCCCCCAAGTTCGCGGTCAAGAAGTAACTTATGGGTTGGGAACTTGTGAGTTTTTGTGTAATCATGACCTAGCATTCCAGATTCAGTGGGAGCCGTAGGGCATTCCTTAGTCTCCCAAGTTGACAAGCTAAAAGTTGCGTCAACACTTGGAAGTTATGGGAAAGCTGTGTGAGCCTCTAGAACTGTTGGTAGCTGGGTACCTGAGTGTTCGAAAAGGATAAGGTAGGTGACCCTTAGTATTTACGACTCGGATCTTGCCGTTCGGCAAGGAACACGTGTTTCGGCGTAACCTAGAGCCAGGCCATGGTGAAAACTGAGAAAACTTGGGCTTTCGCCGGACCCCTTGGTAGGCTCAAGGTTTGGAGCTGGGCCCTCATTGTTTCGGCAGGATTGAGAATCTGCCTTTGGGCTTAGGCAAAGCCTTAGGGTTTGGGAGGATGGTGTGCAACAATTCAATATCAGACCTGCTGTTCGACAAGGTTAAGTTGAAAAGGAGCTATACACCTTTGCGACTGCAGTCGAGTCAGCAAGTTTGGTTTAGCAAGAGTTAAGACCTCTACACATTCGGCAAGGGTCTGGGCGTTTCGGCAAGGCCTCCGTGTTGGAGGTTCGGCAAGATCCTTGTGCCTCTATTTTTATTGCACAACCCTTGCCGTTCGGCAAGGGTGTCAGAAGTTCTCGACAAGGGGACTCCAGCTTCACAAGGGTGATCTTTGAGGGGCTGTTTCGCGAGTATCGCCATTTTCACCATACTTGATGATCGGCAAGGTCCCGAGTAGCCCGTGAAAGGGGTTGAGTTGGTGCGTTCGGAAAGAATGTATTCTTGTGAGTCCGTGAGAGCTGCTCACGGTTCCCACCGTTCGGCAATTGTGAGTTGGCGTGATTTCGAGTCTGTGATATGTGAGTTTGTCCTTGGATCGTGAGTTGCCCCATTAGCTTTTGTTTAGGCAAGCTTTGAATGAATTGTTTGGGTGGAGCTAGATTCTACAGCTCCTCAAGTTTGTTGGCTTCGTAAGAGTGGGTCTCTGGAGCCGCTGTATAACATTGTCGTTGGGCAAGGAGAGCCGGATCAGATTCGACGAGTGTGGACTTGGGATTGTGACTGTTGTGAGCTTTGTCGTGGGTTCGGCAATGGAGCATCTCAGCAAGGTTTGGTGTCTCTATCCTCAGCAAGAATTTGTGTGCTTGATTCCCTTTCGAAAAATTGTCTATTTGTCTTCGGCAAGGGTGTTTGATGTGAGTGTTCGGCAAGGCCAAAATTTTGTTGTCTTTGCAAGTCCCCACAATTTTTCCATGGGCCTTGCTGTTCGGCAAGGCCAGCTCGTTTTTTGAAATGATGAGTTGTGTTGCTGTAGCGTAGACCTTCGGCAAGAGTTCTGTAAGTGACCTGTGAGTTCGGCCTTCATTTCGCGAGTCTTTTTCTATCAAATTTTTCATGGCCCTTCTTGCGTTTGCTCAACCCTTGCCGTTCGACAAGGGTGGTTTGGGAGAGCATGGTCTTCTAATCTTCGGGAAGATCTAAGAGGGAGAACCGTGAGGTCTTGCGGGGGTGGCAGTTTTGATCGGTAGGAGTTGATGCCGTTCGACAAAGATCTGGGTCCTTGTTTCTCGTGGTGAGTTGGAGCTGAGTCCTTGGTGTTGTGAGCTTGTGAATTTCCCTGTCCTTAGCAAGGGTGATTCGGTACAAACTTTGGAGCTCGAGCCCGAATTCAGAAGCTGTGGGAGATGCCATTTGTTCTTAGATCGGTGGGTACCCAAATATGTTCTTGCTCAGCCCTTGCCGTTCGGCAAAGTTGACTTGGGGGTAGGTTTCAGTAGTTTCATTTAGAAGAAACCATTGACCCCATTGTTGTTTTGGTTGTAGGTTCAACACATCCGAGCTTCGGCGAGGGGCCTTGAGGTTTTCGGCAGTGATTTGGGAGCTGGGTGTCACGAGTTAGCAACTTGGGCAAGGTGAATTTTGGTGACCCCTAATTGGTTCTGCACGAACCTTGCCGTTCGGCAAGGTCCTTTCACATTCCTTTCTCCTTTTTAAATAAAAAAAAAAAAAAAAAAAAAAAAAAAATTGAATTGAAATTGGATTGGAAATTCAATTCATTGTTTGGAGTAGGTATAAGGAATTTGATAGGGAAGGTGAAAGGGTGCTAGGGTTTTCTCGTGAATTGAGGCGATTTTACCCTTGGGGCTTTATAAATAGGAACTTGGGGTGACGAAGGCATCACACTTGGGCAAGGTGAATTTTGGTGACCCCTAATTGGTTCTGCACGAGCCTTGCCGTTTGGCAAGGTCCTTTCACATTCTCTTTCTCCATTAAATAAAAAAAAAAAAAAAAAAAAAAAAAAATAAATAAATGGAATTTGTATTTCAAATTGTTTGGAGTAGGTATAAGGAATTTGAGTGGGAAGGTGAAAGGGTGCTAGGGTTTTCTTGTGAATCGAGGCGTTGTTACCCTTGGGGCTTTATAAATAGGAACTTGGGGTGACGAAGGCATCACACTTGAGTTTTGGAGAAAAAATTTCTAGAAATTGAGAAGGAGAAAAGAGATTTCCGGCGAGATACCTCGTGGTTGTGCTGTGGCCAAGGTGATTTCCGGCGTCTTAATGTGGTGGTGCAAACAAGGTTAGACCTCATTTCCCTTGAACTTTTGAATTGAAATGTCCTTTTTGTATGAACATGTTGAAGACTAGGATGAACACCTTGGATATGAGTATGAACTTGATAACCACCTTGAACATTGATATGAACATGTTGAATGTATGTTTCGATCTTTCTTGCATGTGCATTAGTTCATTTTCCTTGTTTATGCATATTGTAGATGTCTGAAAGTTCTGATAGAGAAAGTCATGACCCCCCTGCCTTTGGTGGGGAAGATACTGAGAGCGAGGAGCCCAGCCAATATGTTTGTTCTGAAGATGAGAGTTCCCAGACAAAGGGTGTGGTAGAAGGTATGATAGAAAGTAGGATGGTAGTGCATGAGGGTGAGAGAGGTGAGCCATCAGTAGATTCCCAGGAGGCTGAGTACAGAGAGATGCAGAGGAATTACAAAGTGTTAGAGACTGTGGCTGATCGGGTTCTAGCCTTGCCTCATACACCAGAGGTGGTCTCGAGCAATCAGATGGAGTGGACGTACGGGTGCAGATGATGTTGGCCAAGTTGGGGTATGCGCCGGGGCAATATAATCCAACTTTTGGATTCTTCTTCATGGGGTTTATATTGCTTGGTGGTTGGCTGGGTTGAGGGAGCCAACATTTGAGCAATTCATGTATTTGTACTCTATTTCGAAGCAACAAGGGAATTTTGGCTGGGTACAAGCCAATTGCGAGAGAGGTTATTTTATTAGTCACAAGCTTTCTACTCAGAAGTCCAGGAGGAACAAGTGGTGTTTGGCCTACGGTGATTGGGAGTGTCTGCCTGGGAAGACCGTCACCAAACACATTTGTATCCACTTCCTTTCTATAGGTCCTTGGCCCCATCCCTTAAGACTAATTGTTGTTTTGTTGTGTTTTACCTGCTTTCGCTCTTGGTTCTCCATTTTTACTTGTGCAAGTGTAAATGGCTGAATAGTATCTAACCTTTGGTGCAAGTTCGGTGAAGTGGGGGCCCATTTCCAAGGAGGAGGAGGACGAGGTTGAGAGGGTGAGGTCATTGTTGTCAGAGACCGAGCATGAGTACCAAAACTTAGTCACCTAGAAGAATCTGTTTGAATCCGGCCTTTTGCAAGGAAGTGAGTACTTAGGTTACCTTTGTTGTTTGTCTTCTGATTCATTTTTGTAGTTGTGACTAACTTAGCTTTTGATGTGCATTGGCATGTATTGTAAAGGGAAGCATGAAGGTAGCTGTGGATCTTGATGAGGCTGAGAGGCAGAGGCGACTTAAGGAGTCTCGAGCGAAGAAGGCGGAGAAGGAGGGTGCTAGGCAGGCGACTGGTAAGCGCCCTACAGATGACGATGAAGGGCTGGTTGCCGATGTGATGGGGAAGAAGAAGGCGCTGCAGGAAGCTCACCAGAGTGTGGTAAGGGCAGGGCTGAGGCTTCCTCTCTTTGACCTGCAAGCACCACCGAAGCTCCCCTTCGGTATGGAGGATGTTTTTGTTGAGGGGGTGGAGAAGGTGGACTTCTCTATGCTGCATCGACATAAGGAGGTGAACCTTGCCATGCATCGGCAGGAGGTTCCTTTGGTGAACATCTTCCTGGAAGGCGTGAAGAGTGACCCCGAGGCTCTGGCGAGGACACATGCCTCCTCCTTTGTAGATCAGGCCCAGATGACGTTCCTCACCCATGCCTATGTAAGTTGTCTTTCTTTGTGAATTTATTCTTATCATTCTAGTTTGCTTCTAACTAATGATGCTTTATGTTGCAGGCCTTTGGTGAGATGTATGTCAACATAGCCAAGGCAGATAAGAAGATCCAGAGATTAAAGAGGCGCAATGAGATGACCAAAGACAAGATAATGGAGGCGCATGAGGCCATCCGAGAGAAGAACGCCCTGCTATTGTAGAAGGTGGCGCTGGCCATAGAGGTGGAGGAGCTGAATCAGTCGAGGGTCGAGGAGATAGCTGCTGCCCAAGCCGAAGCAGTCAAGTCGTTTCGGAGTTTAGAAGAGCTGCACAGTTACATCATGGATCGGTTGGTAGATGAGTAGCTTCATTGGGAGAAGAAGCTGCCGAGGTTCAACCCTTCGGTGGAGATCAACTTCGATACGAGTGGCGAGCCTTCTTCACCTAGTCCTACAACCGATGCCACTCCAGAGCCGGAGCCGACTACCACGGATGCCTCTTCTATCGAGTCCTGAAGGCGTTACCTTCCTTATGTACTCTAGTTATTTGTTTGGAACACTTTATGTTTATTTCTGCTTTGTATGAACATTTGGCCTTGCTTGGGGCAAGATTATTATGATTTGCTATGATATTAGACTTGTTGTCATTTGATATCAGTTGTGCTAGCAAAATGATAATCATTGATTGATAGGAATTAGCCAGGGTCAGGTGTTTCATTAGATAAGTACCGAAAGACAGAGGATACAAGAGATGGTTGAGGCAAGGCTCAAGACCAAAGTCTAAGAAAACATAATGCTCTAGGGTCTAGGTGTGTTTACTTATAGTAGTACTTGAGGTGATCAGCGTTCCAAAGATGAGGCAAAGTCTTGCCCTTGGGATCACGAAGCTGATAAGTGCCGGGGGTGGCAAACTTTGGTAGTCTTATAAAGACCTTCCCATGTAGGGCCCAAGGTACCTTAAGTAGGGTAACAAGTTTATGAAAACCAGGTTCATCTAGGTCTGGCCTATCAAGTTTTTTGTTTGTTTTTGGTTACAAGTGATATTGGGAAGAGGGAATCACATCTAGGACCTCGAGTGCAGGGATAGATGCTCTTAACCACTTGAGCTACCAGCCCCTTGCTAGCCTATCAAGTTTAAGCAAATGGTCAATGCGAGTATTTGGGTTTGCCTACCAAGTTTTCATTATGGCTCTACAAATGTTTGTAATATCCAAGAGAAAGCAGTGATTGGCCTGCAGGCCTTGATGGAATTGCATATGTTGGAGCCTTTATGCTACACAACACTATACATCTGCAAGTAATGGGCAAGAACTTGAACATTTCTACAAATGGACAAGAGAGAAAATGCTTGTGATTGCTTTTCCAGGAAGACCTTCAATCTTGTACTCCACACACAAGATTTAGCACACATTTTATACGTAAACTTTGGTACAAGGCATTTTGCAGCTCACAAGTAAGCCTAATATAATCTTAAAATCCACAAAATAGAGCATTGCAAGCCTGACCAAATACAAAAAGTAGATTTACAAAAAGGCATCTTCTACCATGTGCCAGAACAAGATGTTGAATTATGAAAGGAAAGAATGACCAAAACAGAGCCACACATTCTAATTTGAAATCAAGTCGCTTTGGCTTTGGCTTAGTTAATTAAAATAACACGAAAGCTGGAACTAATACATTAATCGGAGTGAGCTTGGATTAAAATGGATATGTTTATTTCTCTCAACAACAACAAAAAAAATAAAAATCGGAGAACTCCGAATTAATTGTTCTAATAAGTAATTAACACTAATATAACTCATATTTATTCCTACTAAGCACTCCAAATTAACTCATCAACTCTTCTCTAGATTGGTGCATGCGCGTACTAGCAATCTTCAATACTTTAAGTGAAAGGAGGCATTCAGCTACAGCTACTTTTCTCCTAATTTAGATGCTGCAGCTAAATATCAAAGTAAACAAATTAATACCCGTCAGTTTGGAGAAAAGAAAAAAATGCAATAAGGAAATAATTATAAAACGAAATTACTAATGAGAGAGAAAGAGTACCGCCGTGAGATTATCTATTAAGCATATGCTAGCTTTAGTTGCCACTTGATCAAAGCTATCCTCACATAAAGCCAATCATTTAAATCATTCAAGAACTTGAAGTATGCGTATCTCCATGGCCTATTGAATATCAAAGTGCCGCAAACTCCCCAAAATCCCGCAGCAAACCCAATCCCCATATTGATGTAAAATCCCAGTGTCATAAACTCGTCCTTATCCTCTTCATTGCTCAAGTCAGATGGCTCATTTTGATCAGCACACATTTTAAGTGGAGGTCCACAGAGTTGAGGATTTTCAGCATAATCAAGGGGATCAAAGCTTTGGAGCTGAGTGCCTATTGGTATTTTGCCAGACAAGTTGTTATATGACAAGTCCAAGAAACTAAGACGATCTATCCGAGCAAGGCTTGTTGGAATTCTTCGATTTATGTGGTTCCCTGACAAATCAAGAGAATCCAATGACTGCAAGTTTCCAATCTCTGGAGTTATTTGACCTGTTAACCAGTTTCTTGAAAGGTTTAAAGAAACCAACTCAACAAGATGAGTGATTTTACTTGGAATCTCCCCTGTTAATCTATTGCTTGAGAGATCAATTCTCTTCACAAGGCCCAAAGTGCTTTTGTATGTCTGCATTATTGCTTTCCATATGAAGCTTGCATCCTCATAATCAGTAAAAGCACGTGAGTTATCACCCCTATTTCTGTAATAAGTATGTGTGTTGGATAGACTTCGATTTCCTTTTTGAGCCAGAGTAGTCAAATTGTTGAGGCATTTGGGTATGCTTCCAGAGATGTTGTTCACAGAGAAATCCATAATTTGAATGTGTGTTAGATGGCATAATTGTGAGGGCATGCTTCCATTGAAGTGATTTGTGGAAAGCATCAGGATAACCAAATTCTTGAAGCTCACACCTAACCATGTAGGTATTGGTCCTGATAATTTATTATCTCCCAGATCAATAACTTCTAAACTTGTGCAGTTCTTCAACGATGAAGGCAATTCTCCAACAAATCGGTTGCTTCTTAATTTCAAAGTTTGCATTTGAAATAAAGAGCCTATTGTCATGGGAATTTTTCCGGAAAAAGTGTTGTTACTCAAATCAACCATGAATAGAGTCTCCAAATGGCTCCAGCAATCTGGAAGTTCTCCAGATAAATTGTTGCTTGAAAGATTAAGAAATGGTAAACTCATATCTGCACTTGCACATAGGAAAGAAAGCGACCCTGAAATATTATTAGAGAGATCCAGATATGAGGCTTGTGATAAGAGTTGAGGGAATTGGACCTTCTATTTGGTTCGAACTCAAATGTAGTTCTGGGTAATGTGCAAACTCCATTGTCAAATTTGTAAATATTCCTCTGATTAGGTTCTGTGAGAGATTAATAATGTCTGTGTTACGAAAATGACTCCAAAACCAACTTGGAAGGATATCAGAAATTCCAGCATTCGAAATATCAAGCTCGAAAGAATCATTTTGAGTTTGAAGCCATTTTGGGAAAAGAGGACCGACCTTGCAGGACTCCAAATTTATGTAATCCAACTGGAAGGGAGGAACCCAATCAGAATTGAAATTTAAACTAGTGAATTAGAGGATAAATCCAAAGATTTTAATTCGGCGAGTTTTGATAAATGAGTTTCTGAAACCACCCCTTCCAAAGAGTTTGTGCTGAAATGGATTTCCTCCAGTTGCGACATTTGCGCAATACTTTCAGGTATTTTTCCGCTTAATTGATTGGCATTAAGAGACAAGAATTTCAAAGATGAGAAGCTTGTAAGATTGTTTAATGACCCCGCAAGAACATTCTCAGAGAGTTGCAACACCGCTAATCAGTTTTGAGCACATCTAGGCAATAGTTGAACAAACTTGGATAATTGTCCACTCAGATGATTTGTGTCAAGTCACAATCTTCGCAAATTACACAGCCTTGCAAACAAATTTGGATTTGCTCCTTCAATTTGGTTATCAGAGAGATCCAGATACACAAGAGTGCTCATGTTTCCAATGAAATCGGGAATGAAACCAGTTAGATTATTGTTGGAGAGGCCAAGACTAACAAGGCTTGTACTGTAGTTGGACAACCAAAGAAATATTGACGAAGTGAGATGGTTATCATAGAGATCAACAATTTCCAGAGATGTAGAAGAATTTGTTTTGTAAAGAGTAGTGGAAAGAATTGGAGTAGGATGAGGAGGAAGACTACAGTTCTCCAAGGACAAGTCTACTAATTTAGGGACCTTATTAAGTACCGCTTCTGGCCAATCGAAAAAAGTACTGAGATTGGCTATGCTTAGGTCCAAATACGTTAAAGAAGAAGGAGCAGGGAGCCAATTGAGATTTTCTGCTTGAAGCAGATTATAGCCGAGGTCGAGATGCTGCAATTGCGTGAGGTTTCCAAACGAACTTGGAATTTGACCAACCAAATTACAGTTATAGAGTGTGAGGTTTCTTAGATTGGTTAGAGAACCAATGAAATCTGGAATTTGGCTCCCATAATTGAAATCAATGGATGCAAGGTGCAAATATTGTAAATGCTGCAACTCAATCAGTTTAGGACTAATCATCTTACCTTCTAAAAAAGATGAAAGTGGACCAAGTTGAATCACATGGCCAGTTGGTTGCTACAATAGACTCCTTTCCATCGGCAACAATCTTGTTTTTGGGCTTCTGAACCGCAAGAAGAGAGAGTACATTGAAGTGATCCACCAGGCCACGTTTGAATGCGAGTAGTGCTTGCCTTTCCCTCTCTATGCACCTCACTGTCACTTTAGCATCTCTGAGGCTGTGGCTGTGGCCAACTTCTCCTCCTTTTACGTTTTGTAGGAAAAGGATCGATAATGCAAGAAAGAGTTTCAAGCACCTTCCGTCGCCCTTCATGTTAATTGATCAAAAGCACATGCACATGCAAAAACACTGCAAGTATATATTGATATATGGTTGTCTCCGTGTTTCTCCATATATGCTAAGCTTGCGTCAGATATATATAGGAAAAAAGGAAGAAAGCCTTTACAGAGAAAAACACAGTTAAGCCAAAACAGTGCCACACATTCATACAAGACAAAACCATATAAAGGAGTAAATTATACATAATTAATGTTATGGAAATCACACGTCAATCACAATGAGAATAGAATGTCAAGGTGCAATTCTTACAAACAAGAATACAAATCATTATGGAGGTAATTAAATTAAGTACACTCTAATTGTTCCATCATAACTTATAGAAACCAAATTAATTATGACGCATGAGTTAAAACGTAAGATGCAGGAATAAAAGTAGTATTTTTTAATTTCGATAAAATAAAAGTACTATTTTTTAAATTTTGGTTAATTTTTTAATATAAAAAGAATTGTGTACGTTTGGTGACATAGCATACGTTTGGTGACATAGCATACTGTTTTGCTGAATAGTGACATAGCTCAATGATGCTCTCATACCATGCCATGTGGACAACCAACCCGTATATGTCGATTTAGTTTCAAATATATTTGAATGTATCATTCAGAAAGGAAAAACATTTCTTGTAACGGAAATAATACTATTTTGCTATCTCCACAATAATGCTTGAAAAAATTATCCTAATTTCAAGATGGAGTAAATTTTTTTTTTTAGGGTTAAATAAATTTTCTTTAGATGCAAAGGAAATTACTAAGACAATCAATGTGAGATCTATTGAAACACATATTTCACCGGTCAATAAAAAATAACACGTGAAAAAGAGTTATTCCTTAAATCAACTAATTATCTTATTTAAATCCTATTGAGCATTGGTCCACCTTTGTAATTTGTAACGTTGGGCAAGGAGCTTGCTGTGGACAGCTATCTTCAAGTAGACTTTGAAGTCTTTGTATGCAAACTCATGATGACTGACTCACACAAAAAGACTGTTAAGTCTACATACTTGAGTGTAAACTAGACTTTTAAGTCTTTGCACATCCACATTTAACTCAAACATCAACAAACGGTAATTTCTTTTTTTTTCCTCTTGCTTTTTTAATTGCTCAATTACTTTATTTTACCATTTTTATGCTTTTTCTTTGAAAGAAGCTCTTAGATATAGGTTCAATTTCACTTATGTCATAAGAATTGGACTATACCAAATTTTCTAAAAAGAAGATGAAAAAAACTGTACAATGTACAACCGACTCTTATTCATGTCACTATGTGGAAAAAGATAATTGAAGACAAATTTGTCAGTGGTCCAAGTAAACAAGTAATAAATCAATGAATATTGGGGAAATTAATGGATGATATCGCGAAGACTTGTGACTTAGACTTGATATGGTGATTTGTCTTTCAAAGCAACTATTGACTTAGACTTAATATGGTGATTTGTCTTCCAACGCGTGCCCCAATTGACTTGCAGGTATTAACTCGGCTTGACTTGGTAAGGTGCCTTCCTGTGTCCACTCAACCATTGGCTTTGCATCCCATCCCCCTAGGCATAAGCTACAAATATCTTCTTGCAAATGTGGACTTTAAGTGAAACATATGGAAATATCTCTACCCAATGTTAATTTATCTATATATTTATTGATAATAATATATGAAAGTTGGGTTTTTATTCAACAACTATGATACGAGAGTTTTTCAAAACACTTTGGTTATTGACCAAGTCTATTTTGAAATGCCCCTATAACCTAGTGATGATCACGAAACATTTAAGTATATTTAGTGTTGGATATCTGATCATAGAGTTTCGGAGCAGCTTCCTTCATTTTGCATTCGGATTCTTTGATTTGATTTGTTCTGTTGCTCATTAAATGATTAGTCTATGAATTATGTACTCAGTCCTGTTCTTCTGGACTTCTGTGGTCCAAGGAAATTGTGTCACCTACCCTTGGATATAATAATATAATATAAAAAAAAAAAAAAAAAAATAAAAAAAAAAGTTAAAAATTAAACAACAACTAAAAAAAAAAATAAAGAGCAAAACACGCTCCCAGTGAAGCAAGAAAGCTTGGGTGGTGAGATGCATATGGATTAATTGACGAGCAATTCTCAGTCGGAATAGGGGGCGAGATTTTGAAGACGATGAGCAATTCTCAGTCAGGTTGGGTAGTGAGATGCATCTGGATTTTTATTTTTTTTAACCATACCCAACCCAGATGAGAGAGAGGGAGAGAAGACAGAGACATGGGATAGAGGGGATTGGGGAAAGGGAGGTGCGTCAGAGACATGGGATAGGGGGGATTGGGGGTGGGCTGGGTATTTTATTCCCTATTTTTTTGCAGAGATTTTTAAAAAGATTATGTTTAGATTTTCAAAGGTGAATGTGGAGTTGGTCGTCCATATCAGTCTTGATTTTCTCCATTCTATGAAAGGGCAGAGGTGGTGGAGTAATTATGCTTTTCTTTAGGTTTTTTCTACTTAAGAGTCAAGGGTGGGTCCAACAAAAAATAAGAATCTGGGGTGACATCTTGTAACCTGTAATGAGGAGAACTCTCTAGTTATAATTTACAAAAAGGAGCTCTTAGATAGAGGTCCAATTTCACTTATGTCATCAGAAGTGGACTATACCAAATTTTCTAAAAATAAGAAGAAAAAAACTATACAACGAATGCATTAGGTTTAATTCATGGAGCATCGATACACCTGGTGCACTGTAGAATTTTCGAAGACTTTTAAGTCTCCACATGTCACAACCCGATCCTAGATTAATATTTAATTATTAATTTATTCAAGTAAAAGATGAATTTGCCCTCAGAAATAATTTAATGGTTTAAAAGTTGACTTTTTGACCGGGGAATAATTTGAAGATTTCATTTGTGCCATTGCGTAGATCGCGTCGAAATGAGTTCATAGACACATAGTGGGCTTGAATCCAAGTTTTATCGAGAAAGATACGATTAAAATACTAAAAATGGCAAAATCGTAATCCGAGTTTAAGGGGAAATATTTCAAGATGGAGTAATATTTTTTTTTGGGTTAAATAAATTTTTTTTATATGCAAAGGAATTACTAAGACAATCAATGCGGGATCTACGGAAACACATATTGCACCGGTCAATAAAAAATGACACGTGAAAAAGAGATATTCCTTAAATCAACTAATTATCCTAATTAAATCCTATTGAGCATTTGTCCATTTTAGTAATTTGTAACGTTGGGCAAGGAGCTTGCTGTGGACAGCTATCTTTAAGTAGACTTTGAAGTCTTCGCATGCAAACTCATGATGATTGACTCACACAAAAAGACTGTCAAGTCTTTTCAATTTTTTGGTTCCACAAAAAGACTGTTAAGTCTAAATACTTGAGTGTAAACTAGACTTTTAAGTCTTTGCACATCCACATTTAACTCAAACGTCAACAAATGGTAATTTCTTTTTTTCCTTTTGCCTTTTCAGTTGCTCAATTATTTTATTTTAGCATTTTTATGTTTTTCTTTCTTTGAAAAGCCAACTGGTCGTAGAAACAAAGCTTCGGGAAATTGTTTTTCCACTTGCAAATTTCCACGAACTTGAAAGGCCAATAAGCTGTTCGGGAATTTCTTTGGAAGCTACAAGGGTGTGCCATTGTAGTGTTTTCAAATGAAAGATTGAAAAGTGAATATGAAGGACACGGGTGAACAAAAGGAAGAGAGACTCACCACTTTAATTCATGTCACTATGTGTAAAAAGATAATTGGAAAAAATTTGTCAGTGGTCCAAGCAAATAAGTAATAAAACAATGAATATTGGGGAAATTAATGAATGAAATCGAAGACTTGTGACTTAGACTTGATATGGTGATTTGGCTTCTAACGTGTTCTCCAATTGACTTGCATGTATTGACTTGACTTGACTTGACTTGGTAAGGTGCCTTCCCGTGTCCACTCAACTATTGGCTTTGCATCCCGTCCCTTTGGGAACAAGTTACAAATATCTTCTTGCAAATGTGGACTTGACTATGGTGATGATGATTACGAAAAACTTAAGTATATTAGTGTTGGATATCTGATCATAGAGTTTCGGAGCAACTTCCTTCATTTTGCCTTCGGATTCTTTGACTTGATTTGTTTGGTTGTTCGTTAAAAGATTAGTATATGAATTACTTGGTCCCATTCTTCTGGACTCCTGTGGTCAAAGGAAATTGTGGTCACTCACCCTTAGATATAAATTATAATAGGGCTTGTCCAATATAGATCCCTACATTTTCTATTTCCTTAACATATACCCATCACTATATAAATCTATGTGTAAAACCCAATTTCAAATTTAAATGACTAGTATGATATAAGAGGTCGTAGTATTTCTATGTTTTTACATCATTGCCACCAAACTTCATATTTTATTTATAATTTATTTCAAGCATTTCATTAACTGCCATAATTGTAATTAATATACTCCCTATTAATAGCATATCAATTACCCCATTTCTTTTAGTTGTCATTCTCCTCTCACATCTCGCCCCCTTAAAAAATACAAAAAAAAAAAATATCCAATAATGTACCTATAAAAAATATAAATATAAATATATAGGTATATTATTAAAACAAAAAAAAAAAAAAAAACAAGTTACTTTGTAATTGCGTATATTTTTCATAATTAAAAATAGGTACACAATAATTTATATAAAATATAGGTACATTATTTACCCACAGGTAAATTATTTTACACTATACCTGTAAATGTGTATAGGTACATTATTTGGAATAGATAATTATGTACACTTTTCATACTAGGTAAATTATGTTTTTCATAAAACAAACAAGTAATAGGTACATTATTTTTTCAACATAATTAGTATGTACAGTTTTATTAATAAACAATTATAAAGTGGATTATTAGTCATGTATAATTCATAAAAAGAAAATAACATAAACATTTTATTAAACAAACCGATTACCTAAATTTGAATTTATTGTTAAATTTTTTTAAAAATGTTTCAAAATTAATTCCTACATCCATTACAACCATTTGGAGATCTTTCCAAATTCAACATCTGTCATTATATACAATCCAATTAAAAACTGTTTCCATATTGATTCCTATATTAATATACAAAATGCACTAATGGCTTAGTTGGGGGTATTTTTGGAATCTAAAAAGTACAATAAATCAGATTTTATACTTAATTAGGTAACTTGTTGAGTTGGATCCTAGTTATGGGTTTTTTACTTATACAAATTGGGTGTATTGACTTGACTTGACTTGACTTGGTAAGGTGCCTTCCCGTGTCCACTCAACCATTGGCTTTGCATCCCGTCCCCTTGGGAACAAGTTACAAATATCTTCTTGCAAATGTGGACTTGACTATGGTGATGATGATTACGAAAAACTTAAGTATATTTAGTGTTGGATATCTGATCATAGAGTTTCGGAGCAACTTCCTTCATTTTGCCTTCGGATTCTTTGACTTGATTTATTTGGTTGTTCGTTAAAAGATTAGTATATGAATTACTTGGTCCCATTCTTCTGGACTCCTGTGGTCGAAGGAAATTGTGGTCACTCACCCTATAAAAATTAATATAATTAAGGTTAATTATAAAAAAAAAAAAAAAAAAAAAAAATTTTTTTTTAAAAACACACACCTTATTATTATAAAAAAAAAAAAAAAAAAAAAAACCACCAAAAAAAAAAAAAAAAAAAAAAAAAAAAAAAGCAAAAGCAAAACGCTCCCAGTGAAGCAATAGCGGGTGGTGACAAGCAATTCTCAGTCGAAATAGGGGTGAGATTCTGAAAACGATGAGCAATTCTCAGTCAGGTTGGGTAATGTGATGCATATGGATTTTTTTTCTCACCATACCCAACCCATATGAGAGACAGGCATACAAAGAGGGGGAAGGGGAGGTGCGTCAGAGACATGGGATATGGGAGATTTGGGGTGGCCTGGGTTTTTTATTTTTTTATTTTTTGCAGAGATTTTTTAAAAAGATTATGTTTAAATTTTCAAAGGTGGATGTGGAGTTGGTCGTCCATATCTGTCTTGATTTTCTCCATTCTACGAAAGAGCAGAGGTGGCGGAGTAATTCTATCTTTCTTTTATAGGTGGTGGTAGTTGTTTGGTGTCTTTATCTTAAAGCACCTTCCGTCGCCCTTCATGTTAATTGATCAAAAGTACATGCACATGCAAAAACACTGCAAGTATATGATATATGGTTGTCTCAATGTTTCTCCATATATGCTAGCTAGCATCAGATATATACGAAGAAAAAGGGAAGAAAGCCTTTACAAAGAAAAAGCACGGTTTAGCTAAAACAGTGCCACACATTCATACAGGACAAAACCATATAAAGGAGTAAATTATCTGCTATATAAAATGCATAATTAATGTTATGGAAAATCACACGACAATCACAATAAGACTGGCGCAATTCTAAGTTCTTACAAACAAGAATACAAATCACTTGCTAAAGAAAATTCCTAACACTTTGGATTCGAATCTCTTTATTATGGAGGTAATTAAATTAAGTACACTCTAACTATTCCTTCATAACTTTATAGAAACCTAATTAATTATGATGCACGAGCTAAAAAGTAAGATGCAGGAATAACAATTACCGAAACCAAATTAATTCTGATGGCATGGATGAAATGAATGATGATCACAATACTTCAATTAATATTCCACTACTTTAATTCTCAACAGCAACAAAATTGATTTTTGTTTCTTAATGCATGTTTACTAATCTATAATTGGATTAAGAGGAATAGATTTAAGGATGAATTGAATTGAGGAGCAGTTTGATTGAGGAGAAATAGATTCCAGATTCCTATTGAAGTTGTTTACTAAACCAGATGGATTGAGGGGAGTTAGATACCAGATTCTTATTGAAAGTTTTTACTAAACCATATGGAATTGGGGTATGAGTGGTACTAATTACTAAAATGTCCTCGTTCTTGGGTTAAAGTATATGGCAAATTTGGAATTTTAAAAATTATGTGAGGATATAATAGGTAAAAAAGATGAATTCCTAATAGATTAGTTCTCTAGGAATTAGAATACTACCTCTCACCCAAGAAATAAATTCCATTCCTAATTTTGTGTGAGCCCCACTTACTTTTAAATTCCTTGAAGTAAACGTAGGAATCCTTCATAGGTGGAATTAAATTCATGATGATAATTCCAATTCCTAATTAGTAAACAACACCATTAATGTTATACGAAGTTTAGGTTTTTTCTACTTAAGAGTCAAGGGTGGGTCCAACAAAAAATAAGAATCTAGAGTGGCATAATTTACAAAAAGAAGATCTTAAATATAGGTCCAATTTCACTTATGTCATCAAAAGTCTATACCAAATTTTCTAAAAACAAGAAGAAAAAAACTATACAACGTACAACCAACTCTTATTCATATCACTATGTGGAAAAAGATCATTGAAGAAAAATTTGTCAGTGGTCCAAGTAAACAAGTAATAAATCAATGAATATTGGTGAAATTAATGGATGAGATTGAAGACTTGTGACTGAGACTTGATATGATGATTTGCCTTCCAACGCATGGTCCAACTGACTTGCAGGTATTGACTTGACTTGACTTGGTAAGGTGCTTTCTCATGTCCACTCAACCATTGGCTTTGCAATCCCCCTGGGCACAAGTTACAAATATCTTCTTGCAAATGTGGACTTGACTTAAGCGAAACATATGGAAATATCTCTACCCAACCCAATATTAATATAATACTTATATATTTATTGATACTAATAAATGAATATTGGGTTTTTATTCAACAACTATAATACGAGAGTTTTTCAAAACACTTTGGTTATTGACCAAATCTATTTTGAAATGCCCCTATAATTTAGATTAAACATGGGGTCTTATAATTACACACCAAAGTTTCTCTTATTATAGTGATGATCACGAAGCACTTAAGTATATTTAGTGTTGGATATCTTATCATATAGTTTCGGAGCAGCTTCCTTCATTTTGCATTTGGATTCTTTGATTTGATTTGTTTTGTTGCTCGTTAAATGATTAGTACATGAATTACTTGGTCTTATTCTTCTGGACTCCTGTGGTCCAAGGAAATTGTGGTCACTCACCATTAAAAATAAATAATATATAATATAAAAAAAATTAAATAAAAAAATAAAAGTAAAAAAACTAAAAAAAAAAAAAAAAAAAAAAAAAAAAAAAAAAAAAAAAAAAAAAGCAAAACAAAACTGTCCCAGTGAAGCAAGAGAGCTTGCGTGGTGAGATGCATATGAATTGGTTGAGGAGCAATTCTCTGTTGGAATGGGGGCAAGATTCTGAAGATGATGAGCAATTCTCAATCAGGGTAAATTATCTATATATAAAATACATAAATATTTATAGAGAAAAAAGGTACATTAATTATGAGAAAATAAGTACATTATTTCTATATAAAAAAAGAGTAATGCTATTTAGACACACAACATTGACCACCTTAACTGACCACCTTATATGGCAACTGATGTGTCATGCCATGTCAATTAATGAATGTTGCCATGAGGCCACTCACTAGGAATGCTATGGTTTTTTAATTTGTTTTTTAATTGACATGGCAACATTCATTAATTGACATGGCATGACACATCAGTTGCCACATAAGGTGGTCAGTTAAGGTGGTCAATGTTGTGTGTCCAAATAGCATTACTCATAAAAAAATAGAAACGTTAATAGTTCTATATAATAAATAGATACATTATTGATGAAAAATTAGGCACGTTATTTATAAAATTAAAAAAGGGTACCAATTTACCTATATTTTGTAAGTATAAGAATTTACCGAGATTGTATAGGTAAATTAATTATCCATAATTCTATTTTTTTTTTAACTAAGAATTAATTACCTTAGTTTGTTGTATTTTAATGGCTCCACTTACTTTTAAATTCCTTGAAGTATACGCAAGAATCCTCCATAGGTGGAATTCAATTCCTGATGATAATTCCAATTCCTAATTAATAAACACACCATTAATGTTATACGAAGTTTAGATTTTTTCTACTTAAGAGTCGAGGGTGGGTCAACCAAAAAATAAGAATCTAGGGTGTGGCATAATTTACAAAAAGAAGCTCTTAAATATAGGTCCAATTTCACTTATGTCATCAGAAGTCTATACCAAATTTTCTAAAAACAAGAAGAAAAAAACCATACAACGTACAACCGACTCTTATTCATGTCACTATGTGGAAAAAGATCATTGAAGAAAACTTTGTTAGTGGTCCAAACAAACAGGTAAGAAATCAATGAATATTGGTGAAATTAATGGATGAGATCAAAGACTTGTGACTGAGACTTGATATGGTGATTTGCCTTCCAACGCGTGCTCCAACTGACTTGTAGGTATTGACTTGACTTGACTTGGTAAGGTGCCTTCCCATGTCCACTCAACCATTGGCTTTGCATCCCATCCCTCCTGGGCACAAGTTACAAATATCTTCTTGCAAATGTGGACTTGACTTAAGTGAAACATATGGAAATATCTCTGCCCAACCCAATATTAATATAATACCAATATTAATATAATACCTATATATTTATTGATACTAATAAATGAATATTGGGTTTTTATTCAACAACTATAATATGAGAGTTTTTCAAAACACTTTGGTTATTGACCAAGTCTATTTTGAAATGCCCCTATAATTTATATTAAACAAGGGGTCTTATAATTACACACGAAAGTTTCTCTTATTATAGTGATGATCACGAAACACTTAAGTATATTTAGTGTTGGATATCCAATCATAGAGTTTTAGAGCAGCTTCTGTTGGCTGCGCAAATCTCACGTCCTGGTGCTCCAGGCTGAGGGGTGCGTTAACACATGATGTCCTTCTTTTGGATGCGGTGCGGTTGTGCGCGGGCGTGCCAGTACGGTCTACCGTGCGTCGAGATGGTGATGAGGTTTGAGTAGAAGATGGTTAAATGATGCGCTTGTTTTGAGTTCGACTCCTAATCAAACGATTGTGGCCTAGAGAGGAACTGATCTCGGCCGTCAGGTTCACGGCCTGAGCTACAAGGCCATTTAGTGGTGGTGTTGGTGGCGGGTTTTAGGCGGTGCTCCAGCGTGTTGCTCAGAGAGCGACGATCATATGATATATGGGGTGAATGAGATGATAACATAGATGGTGCTCCGGCGCCTTGAAAATCAAGGGTCGTATGATATATTGATGAATGAATTTTCCTTACAATCTACCACTACTCCTAGGAAAGCAAATAAAGGTATTGAAAGTGCATTACAGGAAAATATAATTTGCTATGTGGGAGGCTTTTGGTTTGGTGTTTGAACCCCTTGAATGTAGTCTTGAGCTTAGTATTTATAGGGGGAGTCCTGGAGGGACAATCGAGGCTGAAAAGATCTGCGTGGTGGAGCCTGATCGGGGCAAGTAGGTAGTCAAGTCGGCAATTGGGATCGTGAAGCATGGTGGTGTGACCCCCATAAATCCCGATAAATCTCGGCCACCACCCTGATTGTGGGTTTTGCCCCCTTGGCCGTGGGAACGCATTTAATACCCTGGTCTAGTGGTTGGTGGTCTGACCTTAAGTTGTAAGAATACTTGTGAGAATTTTTGCGCCTAACCACTCTGATTTCCATCACCAAATCCTGACTTTAGTCACTTCCCTTCTTCCCTCGTGCATTAAATGCTTCTTGCGACTAATGGGTTTGCTGCGATAGTCAGAGGCATTACTTCATTAAATGGGGCGTGGGACCCTGAGGCTACGTGGCGATTTAACCACAGTATCTTCGGCCGTGCCTTTTACGGCCTATAATACTGCGGTCGCGAGGCCGAGAGGATTCTGCCTTTGCAGCTTTTCTTTTGTTTTCAGGAAGGCGAAATGCCTAACGAAACGGTAGGTGCTAGGGCCAAGAGGAAGTCCCTTCAGTCAGTTTATGATCGTGATTTATTAGGCACAAATATTGCCCCCACATCCTTGGATTCTTCAGTCGCGGTCTGGGCAGAGGCCGAATGGATTCCAAGGGATGGACCCTTTGCATTCCTCCTGAAGTGATTGACAATTGGCGCCTTAAATGCGTAGGTCGGTTGGCGCATTTAATGCGGAAGCACGTCTTGCAGGCCATCATTGCCCAGACTTGCGCAAGCCATCGTTTCGTCTCGTCAAATGAAACGACGCGGCTTCTGGGCTTCCGACATGTCATCGCGCACTCGAACATGCTGTCAGACCGTTACGTCTCTTGAGAGACCCATGCCCTTTCGTTTCGAATTCTAGCGCTAATATAAAACCCAAACTTCTTCATTCTCCTTTACGCTTTCAGAATCCTCAAATGCCCAAACTCTGCCAAACTATTTCCTCAAGCCATCAACCCTTTTAAAACTCCAAATCTCAGCACTCCATCTCGTTCTGCCCAGTTATCCACTCGTTAGTAACCAACGATTTTAGTCGTTTCTTCTGCATTTCTTAGAGAACTCACGAACTCTTCGCCCTTTTCCTGAGTGCTCGGCTCCCTGGTGTTCTTCGTGTTCATCACCATTTCTTCGACTTTTTCCTTTAACACACCCTACTTCAATCTGTTTCAATGGCCTCCAGCACCTTTACATCTGTTGAAGCTCGGTCCCAAGTCTTCCAGACTGAGTTTGAAGACATTTGCCGAGAAATCCAAGGCTCGGTCATACCCAACATCGTCACGCCCTAGACTGATGATGACGGCACTGCCACCGATTCCTACGTCCTCGGCCCCTCTGTAGATGGCGGGATGCTAGAGAGGCTGGTGGCTCATTTGAAGAACAATCTGGTGGACCTCTCGGCCTTTGACGGGGAGGACTTCCAAGATTGGAATGTAGCCAGGCCGCAGCCCCAATGGCCAACCTCGACCCTAGACTGGGAAAAATGGCTACCGAGGATGGAGCACTTCTTCGGCCAGCAATGGAAGGATCAGGCATCTACCACTTGATCAAGCTGTTCGATCGGCTGCTCGTCCTGAACCGATCGCTCTTGGCCGCGGCCCTATGCTTCTGGTCGTTGGCCACAAATACTATGAACCTCCGGTTTGGCATGATGACGCCGACCGTTCTAGACATGGCTGCCCTATTCGGCCTCTCCCCTCTTGGTGTGGAAGTAAACTCCGCTCTGGTCTCCCCTGAGGCTGAAGGGAGTTTTAAGGCCGCATGGCCTACGGTCGCCAAGCTTGCTGGGAGTAAGGCGAAGAACATGCTCAACTACTCTAGCTTCTACAGCAACTTTGGCGTGGAGGACAGCGCCAATGATGATTCCATCGCTCCCTTGGGCGAGGTCAAGCATGCCGCGTTCTTGCTGTACTGGCTATGCAAGTTCGTGTTTTGCACTCAGGCGAACAAAGTCACCCTGGAGTTCACCCATCTCGGCCCATTCCTCCTTGGTCATATCTACAGTACGCTTCACGACATCGTCACAGATGGGATGAAGCCGAAGCACAGTGGTCTACTATGGGCCTTCCAGTTCTAGCTGCAAGCTTACTTCCCAGAGTTGAGGGGGGCGGTCAATATTGCCGACACCGAGCCGTTGGCCAACGCATTCGCCCGGGCTCCCAGGAAGCATAACACCTCGACTTTCTTCTGCAAATTTTTCTACGGCTTGGTCGAGAGGACCGGGTCGCAGTTCCGGGAGTGCCTTGCTCGGCTGTATCCTTTATTCCTGGCGCACGACCTCTCCGTGATTCCTGACGGCGAAACGGAGAACGATCTGGGGCTTCTTCCTGGTCGCGCGCGACCTTCACTGCGGCCTGTCCAAGGCTGGGGCCAAGGTTTATCTGCCAAACTTCGTGGCACGGCAATTCAGCCTGATCCAGACGACACCGCTTCCCCCGTTGTCAACCAACCGGCTCTTGTCTTGGAGGGCCGACGTCGCCCAGCAGAACCCATGGCTAGCATATCCTTCCAACTTCAAAAGGGGATTACCTTTCTTACTCTGACGCCTTGGTTGCGTCGTAATGCGTATGATGAGGATGGAAGAGTCTGGTACGAGGAGTGCATCTCGGACAGATTCATTCGGCCTGTTGAAGAGGCCGTGAGGAGGGCTTTGAAGAATGCAGATTGAGACCTCATCCTTCCCAAGGCTGGCAAGGGGAAGAAGGCCTCGGCTGGACTTTCTCGACCGAGTACGCCAACCGCGGCCGTACCCAGGGTAGCGGCCCCTCCTTTGGCCAGAGCAGCGATCGTGACTTCAAACACGGCCCCAACCTGCAGAGCGCCGGCTGTGGTGTGGGCGCAAAAAACTTTGCCGCACAGGACCGTGCCATCCGCCCCGCCGGCTTGACCGATCGCTGTCGTTGGTAAGCCCTCTTTCCTTTATGTTTTTCCGTCGTCCTCTCTGAGCCACCTTTGTCCTTGTTTATTTTGCTTCTTACCTCTTTTGCTTCCCTCTCTGTACACGTAGCCGTGGGTCGCAAGAGGGATCGAGAGGCCTTAAGTATTGAGGCCGTAGCGGTTGAGGCCACGCCGGCCGAAAGTGTTGTGGTTGAGACGGCAGTGTTAGAGCGGCCGAGAAAAATGGTCCTCCTTGTTCTTTCGGAGGGCGAGGACGAGGAAGAAGTCCCTCCTGTGATCGTGAGTGAAGCCCTCTCATGACCGTATGTACTTCTGTTCCCTCCTTTTTTCTTTTTTCTTTTTTTACCCTTTTTTTTTTTTTTTTTTTTTTTTTTTTTTTTTTTTTTTATAAGGCACACCTTCCCCCTCTTTATCCATTTTGATAATCTGGTCCTTTCCTCAGGGCCAGGCAGTGGTCGAGGAGGTGGCCGCCGCCGAGGTGGCAGAGATGCTGGATGCCGAGGCGGTAGAGATGCTGGATGCCGAGGCAGCAGTTGCAGAGGTGCCAGCCATTGAGGAGGCCGCCGTTGACATGCCAGACGATGAGGTCCTTGCCGTGGAACTGACGCGGGCTGCCCTGGTGGAAGTCCCTTCGGCCGCCTCTGCCGTCCCTACCTTGGCCATTATAGCGTCTGTCGAGTCGTTGCCGTCCGCTCCTCGTCGTTCAAGCAGCATTGTGATCCGCTCGGTAAGCGTTTGCTTTCACTATACTTTGTTTTATTTTTAGAATTGCGCCACTTGCTTTTGACCAAATTTTTTGCTTCCAGCCTCCCTGGTCGTCGCTGCCTCTATCCACGGTCGTTGTGAGCATGCCCCCATCACCGTTGTCCCAGGACTCGACGGTAGTGACTGAGCTTTCAGTGGTTGTGGCTATAGCTACTGACGTGCCGAGCCTGCCGCCTGTCTCTTCGACGGTCTTGACCGAGCTTGTGGTTGCAGTAATTCTCGGCGTGCCGTCGGCCGCTGAAGTGAGTATTTAGATTTTCACCTTGTCATTCCTCATGTCCCAGCTGGTTGTTTCCCATTTAAATCTCCTTTTCCATCTTCAAGAGACCACCTCCTCCGATGATCTCGAGGAGTTATATGTCAGCCTCCACGAAGAAGGAGGCATCTCGGCCTCTGCTCCCTTCGACAAGGATTCCAGGGCTGTCGTTGAAAGGCTCCGGGAGTTCCTATTTTTTGGGGTTCACCAAATGACCACCGCCGAGGCATTCATGGAGTTTAGGTCCTGCCTGGATACGGCCATGGCGTTGGGTCTGCTAGACTTGGCTCAGCTGGATGAGCTACAGGCTCGTTTGGCCGAGGGCGAGGAGATGATCGGTCGGTACGCTGAGGCAAACATGAGGATGACCGAGGCGTGCTCGCTCGAGCAAGAGCTGTCAGTGATAAAAGAACAAGTCCAACCTGCCATGGCCCGTTTGAAGGAAAATGACCTCGTTGTCCAAAGAGAGAATGAGGAACTTGCGCAGGTCGAGGTTCAGATTGCCGAGCTCCAGGCCCGTCGAGATGTCATCCTTCAGCGCCGAGATGGTGCGGTCGCAGTCGGAATCGAGCTGAAGTCTTCGGCTAGGCAAATCCTCAAGGCGACGACCGAAAAAAAGAGGGCACTGGCCGAGAGGAAGCTGATCCGGGCGAGGTGGCAGGAGGATATAGGTGGTGGGGACATTGCCTGGGGAAGGATAACATGCCTAATCTGGGGGATGTTCAGCGAGGGGGGGTTAGGTAGGCGGCCGTTTAAAGATCTTGGGATGTAATAATTAAACATTTTCTTCTTTTTCCACATAGACACATACAAATATACGCATATATTTTTTGTTTTGATCGGCCATGACAAGCCGTTCTTTTTTCTTTTGTAAAAAAAATGATCTCTTAATCTAAATACAAAGCGTGGGCCTTCTTCTCTGAATGATTGAATGTATGTTGTTCGCTTTATATTGGCCGCACCGTTTGTTTAGCTCACTCGCCTACTTCCCCCTATTTTTCTTTTTGACTTTTTTGTCGTAGGCCCTCGGTGCCATTTTTTCTTGAACTCGCACTGAATTGTAAGCGTCGAGTCTCAACCGTTCTAAATTTTCTAAACTCCGGGGCATGGTTTGCGCGTAGTTCTTTGTCTTTCGCCTAAGTCGCTTGAAAACTCGAAGAAATCGAACCTCTAGCTCCATTAGTTTATCAATGTCATGGCCGTAGGTCAAGACATAAGGAGATGTGCCCATGGCCGAGTGTTTTGATGTGCGGCGTGCCCAAGAAGCCTTAGGGAGCAAGTCGTGCCAAGTCCTAGGCTTTCCGAGTGGGTATGGCTCAGTATAACTTGGTGCCCCCGGCTGCCTCTGGGCTAAGCCGTCCTTGGTCGTGCGCCTGACATCTTCGGTCTGAGGATCCTGAGGGGGCGACTCCAGTTGGGTTGGAAGTGGCCGCTGGACCTGTTGCGCATCGTTCTGCGGCTTTATCTGCTGGGCCACTTGAACAAGGGGCTCGGTCGTTGCGACCGAGTTGGGCGGCATTAGATAAGTGCCTTAGGTTTGACCGGGGTGCGTATGTGTTGCTGTTGGAATGGTCGAACCGTATTGAAGGTGGGAGCCTGAAGGAAATAACGACGCTTGTAACGGTGAAACGGTCGGATTGCTCTGACCGTACTGCTGTGATGAAGCAGCGGTAGTGTTGTTTGGGCCAGGATGGGCCTGGACGGCCACGGTGTGAACTGGGCCAAGTTGCTAGACCGCGGAATGCGTAGGGCTGCTTTGCCCCAATGATACGGCCAAAGCATGGAATGGGCCTTACGCTGTTTCTGCTGGGCAGGTCGGTCCGAGATTTAACCATGTTGGCTGGGATTGCCCCCAGTTATTTGTCGGTGGCTGAGAATGCTGGCCATAGCCTGACGCTTGGGTGCGGCCAGAGGCGCCGAGGCTGCTGCTTTCGCTATAAGGCTTAAACCTCTCGCGCTCTTGGCTTCTCTGTCCGGCTCTGGGAGGCGTCGCGGACGCCGTTACCAGCATTCTCTCCTGAAAGAGCGTCCATAGCTCTGAGGAGAATCTGTCCATTGCGACCATAAAGGATGTCTCTATCATGTAGGCCTGCTTAGCCATCAGACCCTCAACTACTGCTTGCTCTTGCATGGACTCGGCCACACGATCCGTCGTTATTGGAACGCTGGCCGAGATTCTGACCGCGTGTTCGGTCTCGGTGATAGTGATTGGTGAGGTGGACTCAGGAGCCTCGGAAGTCATTTCGACTGTTTTGTTTTTGAGCTTTGCCTGTGCCCTAGTTTCCACCGTGAGTTTTTAACAAGAGTCCCACCGAGCGTGCCAAAAGTGTTGGCTGCACAAATCTCACGGCCTGGTGCTTCGGGCCGAGGGGATGTGCGTTAACACGTGACGTCATTCTTTTGGATGCGGTGCGGTTGTGCACGGGCGTGCCAGCACGGTCTACCGTGCGTCGAGATGGTGATGAGGTTTAGGTAGAAGATGGTTAAATGATGCGCCTGTTTTGCGTTCGACTCCTAATCAAATGATTGTGGCCTAGGGAGGAACTGATCTCGGCCGTCAGGTTCACGGCCTGAGCTACAAGGACGTTTAGTGGTGGTGTCGGTGGCGGGTTTTAGGCGGTGCTCCGGCGCGTTTCTCAGAGAGCGACGGTCGTATGATATATGGGGTGAATGAGATGATAACAGAGATGGTGCTCTGGCACCTTGAAAATCAAGGGTCGTATGATATATTGATGAATGAATTTTCCTTACAATCTACCACTACTCCTAGGAAAGCAAATAAAGGTATTGAAAGTGCATTAAGGAAAATATAATTTGCTCCGTGGGAGGCTTTTGGTTTGGTGTTTGAACCCCTTGAATGTAGTCTTGAGCTTAGTATTTATAAGGGGAGTCCTGGAGGGACAATTGAGGCTGAAAAGATCTGCGGGGTGGAGCCTAATCAGGGTAAGTAGGTAGTCAAGTCGGCATTTGGGATCGTGAAGCATGGTGGTGTGACCCCCATAAATCTCGGTAAATCTCGGCCTCCGCCCTGATCATGGGTTCTTCCCCCTTGGCCGTGGGAACGCATTTAATGCCCTGGTCTAGTGGTTGGTGATCTGACCTTAAGTTGTAAGAATACTTGTGAGAATTTTTGCGCCTAACCACTCTGATTTCTATCACCAAATCCTGACTTCAGTCACTTCCCTTCTTCCCTCGTGCATTAAATGCTTCTTGCGACTAGTGGGTTTGCTGCAATAGTCAGAGGCATTACTTCATTAAATGGGGCGTGGGACCTTGAGGCCACGTGGCGATTTAACCACAGTATCTTCGACCGTGCCTTTTATGGCCTTCGGCTTTGGCCTATAATACAGCAGTCGCGAGGCCGAGAGGATTCTGCCTTTGCAGCTTTTCTTTTGTTTTCAGGAAGGCGAAATGCCTAACGAAATGGTAGGTGCTAGGGCTGAGAGGAAGTCCCTTCAGTCAGTTTATGATCGTGATTTATTAGGCACAAACAACTTCCTTCATTTTGCATTCGAATTCTTTGATTTGTTTTGTTGCTCATTAAATGATTAGTATAGTTGCTCATTAAATGATTAGTATATGAATTACTTGGTCCCGTTCTTCTGGACTCTTGTGGTCCAAGGAAATTGTGGTCACTCACCATTAAATTATATAATATATAATTAAAAAAAAAAAAAAAAAAAAAACACAAATTAAAACAATTAAAAAAAAAAAAAAAAAAAAAAAAAAAAAAAAAAAAAAAAAAACTAAAGAAAGAAAAAAAAAAAAAAAAAAATCCCACTGAAGCAAGAGAGCTTGGGTGGTGCACATGGATTGGTTGAGGAGCAATTCTCAATCGGAATAGAGGCAAGACTCTGAAGATGATGAGCAATTTTCAATCTAGGTAAATTATCTATATATAAATTCATAAATATTTATAGAGAAAAAAGGTACATTAATTATGAGAAAATAATTACATTATTTCTATATTAAAAAAATAGAAACGTTATTAGTTCAATAAAATAAATAGGTACATTAGTGATGAAAAATTAGGCACGTTATTACTTCTATAAAATAAATAGGTACATTATGTCTAGAGTGGCATAATTTACAAAAAGAAGATCTTAAATATAGGTCCAATTTCACTTATGTCATCAAAAGTCTATACCAAATTTTCTAAAACGAAGAAGAAAAAAACCATACAACGTACAACTGACTCTTATTCATGTCACTATGTGGAAAAAGATCATTGAAGAAAAATTTGTTAGTGGTCCAAGTAAACAAGTAATAAATCAATGAATATTGGTGAAATTAATGGATGAGATCGAAGACTTGTGACTGAGACTTGATATGGTGATTTGCCTTCCAACGCGTGGTCCAACTGACTTGTAGGTATTGACTTGACTTGGTAATGTGCGTTCCCATGTCCACTCAACCATTGGCTTTGCATCCCATCCCCCTGGCCACAAGTTACAAATATCTTCTTGCAAATGTGGACTTGGCTTTGCATCCCGTTCCCATGGGGTCTTATAATTACACACGAAAGTTTCTCTTATTATAGTGATGATCACGAAAAACTTAAGTATATTTAGTGTTGGATATCTGATCATAGAGTTTTGGAGCAGCTTCCTTCATTTTGCATTCGGATTCTTTGATTTGATTTGTTTTGTTGCTCGTTAAATGATTAGGTGGCCAAGGAAACCTTGTGCATGACCTAGTCCCCAATCTTGAAAGCACGGGGTTTGACTCCGAAGTCATAGTACTTGGCGATGCGCTGTTTGTACGCGACGTTGCGCATGTTGGATTGGTCACGAAGCTCGTCAATGAAGTCGAGGTTTAGGGCTAACTGCTCGTCATTGGCTTCGGCATCATAAGTGGAGGTTCGGTATGTAGGTTGGCCGATCTCCACTAGTGCCACGACTTCGGTACCAAAGGAAAGAGAGAACGGTGTTTCTCCTGTTGAGGTACGAAATGTGGTGTGGTAGGACCAGAGAACCTCTGGAAGTAGCTCTGGCCAGCAACCTTTGGCTTTGTCAAGCTTGGTCTTCAGAGTCTTCTTGATGATCTTGTTCACAACTTCAACCTAACCATTGGACTGAGGATAGGTTGGGGAGGTGAAGCAAAGATGTATATTGAGGTTGGAACAAAATTGCTTGAACTTGGCATTGTCAAATTGCTGGCCGTTGTCTGTGATGATTGTGCCGGGGATACCGAAGCGACATACAATATTCTGCCAAAAGAACGTTTCAATGCGTGCTGCAGTGATGGTGGCTAAGGCTTCAGCTTCAGCCCACTTGGTGACGTAGTCCACAGTTATGACTGCATACTTGACCTGTCCCTTGCCCTCAGGCATAGGTCCAATGAGGTCAAGTCCTCATTGGGCGAATGACCAAGGACTGACCATGGCTGTCAATGGTTCAGTTGGAAGTTGTGGGATGTTGGAAAATCACTTACACTTATCGCACTTCTAGGTGAAGGCCAGGGCATCAGTATGAACTGAGGGCCAGAAGTATCCCTGTCGAATGGATTTATGTGCTAGTGAACGAGCGCCTGAATGATTACCGCAGATGCCCTCATGGATCTCCCTAAGAACATAGCTATCTTCCTCTGGAGTCAGACACTGAAGTTAAGGGAGGCTGAAGCCGTGCTTGTATAAAGCACCATTGATGATCAAGTATCGAGCGGAGTGATAACGAACATGCCGTGCCTCAGCAGAATCAGCAGGCAATGTCTGGTTTTGCAAAAACTGAATGATGGGGTCCATCCATGTAGGGCTGTGATCAATCATACAAATGAGAGGTGCTTGTGTGCTGGGCTAATCCAAGAACTCCATGTGGATGTTGCGACCGATGCCTTGCTCCAAGGTTGTAAGCAGATGACGGGTATGTTGGAGGTAGGCTGTCATAAAGACGTCCTTGGCAGTGATGGTTGACTTGATGGACAATGAGCTGGGAGTCGCTGAATATTTGGATTTGTTTAGGGCCCATCTCCTTGGCTAGCCGAAGGCCAGCTAAGAACGCTTCATACTCAGCAACATTGTTGGAGGCGTGGAATTTGAAACAGAGAGCGTACTCAAGGACAACTTTGTCTGGGGAGATGAGAACGAGGCCAGCTTCACATCCCTGGGCATTGGAGGAGCCATCCACATATAAGGTTCACAAGGGCTGGGTCAGGTCGAGGGTGCCATTGCTGGCAACGTGGTCCTGGCTCGAGGGAGGAGTAGGTTCGGTTATAATTTGTGGAACGGCCAAAGCATGGGGTTCTGTGAATTCTGAGATGAAGTCAGCAACAGCCTGGCCATTTGTAGCTGGGCGGGGTTTGTAGTGGAGATCAAATTCACCTAGCTCAATAGCCCACTTAACCAAACTGCCAAAAGTCTCTGGCTTTTGCAATACCTGCCTTAGTGGCTGGTTGGTTAGGACATGGATGGTGTGAGCTTGGAAGTATGGTCTGAAGCGTCTGGCTGACACTACCAGAGCAAAGTCCAACTTCTCGATGTCTTAGTACCAAACCTCGGCATCTTGCAATCCCTTGCTAACATAGTGCACCAGATGTTCAGCACCTTCGTGGGGGCTGATGAGCACTAAGCTAATTGCGGTGGTCGAGACGGAGAGGTACATCATGAGGATGTCCCCAAGCTCAGGAGTTGACAATAAAGGGGCCCGGCTCATATACTCCTTGAGTTTGCTGAAAGCCTTGTCACATTCTGCAGTCCAGGTAATACTTCGCTTGTTGCCCTTGAGTGCCTTGAAGAAGGGGGCGCAGCGATCAATAACCTTGGAGATAAACCTGGTCAAGGCTGCAACGCGTCCGGTAAGGCTCCGGATGTCCTTAACCGTCTTGGGTATTTTCATGTCTAAAATGGCCTGAATCTTTTCTGGGTTAGCTTTAATACCCCGCTGGCTGATCATGTAGCCAAAGAATTTTCCCAAAGCTACGCCAAAGGCACACTTCGTGGGGTTGCGCCTCATTTTATACTGCTTTAGGATGGTGAACATGGCAGATAGGTTAGAGATGTGCTGATCAACAATGCGACTTTTGACTAGCATGTCATCGACATAAACCTCAATGGTGTTGCCAATCAATGGGGCAAAGATGCTGTTCACAAGACGCTGATAGAGGCCACGGTCGGTGATGAAGGATGCATGGGCTTGGTCATCAGGATGCATAAAGATCTAGTTGTGTCCCGAGTAAGCATCCATGAAGCTAAGGAGGGCGTGGCCAGCTATGACGTCAACAAGCTGGTCGATTCGTGGTAAAAGGGAGCTATTCTTTGGACAAGCTCAATTAAGGTCGATGTAGTCTACATACATGCACCACCCTTTCTTTGGTTTACGTACCATCACCACATTGGCTAGCCAGGTGGGATAGTCCACCTCCTTGATGAATCCAATGCTGCTCAGCTTATCCACCTCCGCCTTAATGGCCTCGTACCTCTCTGGGTCATAAGCACGACACTTCTGCCGAACGGGTCTGATGACAGGATTAATGTTTAGTCGATAGGATATGATGTCTGGTGATATGTCGGGCATGTCATTGTAAGACCAGGCGAAAACCTCAAAGTTGAGACGGAGGAAGGCGACAAGATCAGAGCGAAGCTCTTGTGAGAGGGAGGTTTTGATCCGAACCTGCCGATTTGGGATGTCGTCATGGAGAGTAACCAGCTTAAGGTAGGTTCGGCCTGTTGGGTGACAAATTCCTCCATGGGGTCTTCAGGTTGTTCAGTGCCAGCTCGAGGAGGGGCTGGAGCCTTGGTTACTGCGAGGGCCTCACCCCTATATTGGCGATTGGTCGATTTGACTGCTTAAGCATAGCAGCTTCAGGCGCCAATTTGGTTGCCACACATCGTGCTCGTGCCATGGGTGTGGGGAACTTCAGCAGTAGTATATGTGCGGAAATGAAAACCTCCATTTGTGCCAAGGCTAGGCACCCAAGGATGATATTGTAAGCTGTGGGGCAGTCGACGATAAGGAAGGGAGTAGTGACTCTCGCCCATTGGGGTGCTGAACCAATAAAGATAGGAAGATGGATGTTGCCAGTGGGCTGGACAACACCGCCAGAGAAGCTCACAAGGGGTGTGATGCTTCAGTCTAGCAAGTGAGCAGGGACTTGGAGCTCATTAAAAACATCAACAAACATCACACTAACCGAGCTGCTAGTGTATACCAGAATACGTCCAACATCAAAGTTAGAAATGTCTGCGCGGATAATGAGTGGGTCGTCATGTGGGAGAATGACACCACATTCTTCCTCTTCATAGAAGGTGATGGGGGCCCAGCCTAATTTTGGCATCTTAGGCAGGCGTCCTTTCTTAGTGCTGAAGACCTGGTACGCATAGGAAGAACGGACATAGTGTTTGATGGAGTTGTTGGAGGTTTCGGCCAACGTGGGACTACCGCTGATGGTGGAGATCATGTTGATCTGCCTTTGGTGAGGGTTAGGTGAGGGTGGGAGGTTATGCACATATTTATCCAGCTTCTCCTCATGAATAAGTCCTTCAATGATGTTGTGTAATGCAACACAAGATTTGGTATCGTGGCCACTGAATTGATGAAAATGGCAGAAGACACTTGTGTTTGGCATAGGCTTGTTTGACAGTCTCTTGGAGGGAGGCTTGGGTATCATGGGTGCTTCGTGCATTAGGACATTCTCATAGGTAGTGTTCAAGGTGGTGAAGACCTCGAACCTAGACTTGGGTGTGAAGGGGAGTGGGGCCCGATCACTTGTCCTGGGAGGGTTGCTTCCACTAGGCTAGTAGTGGTTGCCATGTCTGCCACCCTTGCTATTACTGAAGGTATGCTCGTAGCTATCCTTCCTTTTCGGGTGCTAGGCACCCTAGGTACTTGGTGTGGGGGCAGGATGTTGAGGTGGGGCTGGGGTGGGTACTGAAGAAGGCTGGGCTACGCTTGGAATTGAAGTACTCACCCTTGGTGTGAACTGCTGCCTATTTGATTAGCTCCGCATATGTGTTCCAAGGGTTGTTGTGGACTCGGTATCGGAAGTTGGACTTGCGGAGACCACTATTGAAAATAGGGGTGGGCATATAAACCGGAAAACCGAACCAAACTGGATGAAAAAAAAACCGGAAAAAATCGAGTTGACTAAAAAGTCAACAAAATCGGACCGGACAGGACTGGACCGGTTCAAACCAGTTTCGATTCTGGTTTTACACAAGATAGCACCGGACCGGACCGAACCGGACCAGCTGTATTAATTAATTAATTATTTATTTCAAAATATTCTATACTTAAGCCCAATTCTCCTTAACCCAAATAAAAAGCCAAACTTAAAGCCCATATACCTTTTATTTTCAAAGCCCATTCCATAACCCTACTTCACCTCTCTCTTCTATTTTTCCTTTTCCCGAACCTAGTGTCTTTCAGTCATTCTTTTCAGTCTTTCTTTTCAGCTTTCTTTTTCTTTTTATCCCTCTCTCTCTCTCTCTCTCTCTCTCTCTCTCTCTCTCCACCTTCCCCTTTTCTTTTCTTTTCTTCATTCTTCTCTCTACGACTTCTCTCTTTCTCTCCCCTCCTTTCCCTTTCCTTTCCTTTCCCTTTTCTTTTCTTCTTTCTTCTTCTTCTCTGATACTTCTTTCTCTCTCCTCTTTTCCTTTTCCCTTTTCTTTTCTTCTTTTTTCTTCTTCTCTGCAACTTCTCTCTGTCCCCCCGTTCCTATTTTTTTTCCTTCTTCTCTACGGCTTCACTCTTTGTTTCTCTATGCCTTTTTCTTTTTTTTCCTTCTCTGCAACTTCACTCTCGCTCTCTCTCTCTCTCTCTCTCTGATTTGATGAAGAGGATGAAAGGGGTTCTTGCTATGGAGCCTTCTTCATTTGCTGGTAACGAAGATCCTAAGACTAGATTCAAGCATCAGAGTCTCATGCAATGAGAAATCTGGTGTTGTATTCATTTTTTTTATTTTTGGTCGATTTCCTTAGATCTGGTGTCTTGTAATTTTTTTTTGGGTTTCGTTTATGATTTCTGGTTTACCAAGCATTGGATTGTCTAGGGTTATTTTGCTGCCAAGCGATCTGAGAATGAAAGCAAATATCAAATATTTTGGATCAATTTTTTTTGGGTTTCAGAGAAGTAAAAATTGCTTAATTAGATTTAAGTTTTTATTTTTTATTTTTTCCTTATTCTCTGCTGATCTCCCTCTTTCTTTATTACTGTGTATGTGACTTGCCAGAGAATCGGCTCAAACCGAAAATAGCCAGTTCGGCTTGATCCGGTTTCTCTCCTATTTATCTTAAAAAATCAGACTAGACCGGACCGGATGAACAGTACCTGTTCCGATTTGGTGTGAGCTGCAAACCGGACCGGACCGGACCGTGCCCACCCCTACTTGAAAGCACTGAAGGTAGCCCGATTGTCAATCTTTGGGCAACGAGAGTACTCATCGCTGAAGCAGGCTGCATACTCTCGAAGGGGTTCATCATCACCCTGCCGAAGCATGTACAAGTCGTCTGCAGAGTACAAGCGATAACTCTGGATCATAAAATGAGCCAGGAAGGTCTGCTTCAAACTATCAAATGAGTTGATGGTGTGGGGGTTCAGCCTGTAAAACCAATTCAGGGCCGCACCACTAAGAGTTGAAGGAAAGATGAGCCACATGCCTTCGTCACTAAGGCCCTTGCACCCAAGGGTAGACTGGAAGAAGTGGATATGAGTGAGAGGATCCTCCGTGCCAGTGTAGAAGGCGATGCGGAATGGCTGGATTTTCTTCTCCTGGTGGTAATTGAGGATACGCTCAGTAAAGGGCCCAGGTCGTGGCTTCGCCCAGAAGGGCTGGTGGCTGCGGTGCTACTCACTTTCTTGACGCCGAACCTTTTCACAGAGAAGCCTCATGGCCGGGTCGGCATGAGGGGAGTGTGTAGAGTGTTGAAGGCCTGGGCTGTGGGTGAACAGGGGTTGAGTAAGGTTCCCATTCTTCGAACGCCTCGGTGTGATACGATTCCCAGTCGTCTGGATGGTAATGTTCCCAGTTATCCGAGTCCCCTGCACCTTCTCCAGCAGGTAGATGGGTTGGCTTTGATGGGGGCCCTAAGTGTGCCACCTTTGGGTGTTTGAGATTAACAGCAATAGGGATAGGGTTTGGCTGACTGTCCAAGAGATGGTCCCTGCAATCTCTATAGATCTTGACTAGTTCATAGGGCCGATCCTTTGGTGGGGAGATGTAAAGGAGCTGTGACTTGGTCGCCTCCGGATGGAGGGGGCCTTTACCCTTGCTGAGCCTAGACTGGATTGGGGCACTATGGCGGGAGTGCACCGGCTGATTTGGCTGGGTATGCTCAGCATCCTAGGTAAAGTCAAGTTGGGAGCCCTGGGGGTGAGTCCTCTCCCAGTTATGCTTCAGCGTGCGGTAGTCATGCTCCAGCTCGATATTTTTGGTATGGAGATGTTCGTATTTCTCGGACATCTTGGCGACGCTGGCGCGGAAGAGATTTACCTCTGCCTGGAGATTGGCTTTTGTTGAAGGTTTCCTTCCGAAGGTACCCCCGCGGGGGGTATGTTGCTGAGTGTCATGGATGTCCTCGGTCGGCATAGCAGAGTGTGGGGCGAAGAAGAGGCGACGGGGCCTGATGGGAGAAGGAGCCAGCTAAGCTCCTAGAGAAAAATGAGATTCAAAAGTCGGTTCCCACAGACGACGCCAAACTGTTGATGCCCTTTTTGGGAGGTCAACTTAGAGAGAAGTGGATAGTCTTCAGCAAGGGAGAAGGTGAGAACCTTCAGCAAGGGAAGAGCCTACAGAAGACGAAGTAGGAGAAGCAATCGTTAAGCTTTGGACACCGGTGTGGTGTCGGTCGAAGGCTCTCCGATGCTTAAGTCAGCTATGAGTGGTAAAATTGGCAGAGTAACAGTAAAAGTGAGAGAGTAGTTACCCTTTTTACTTGGGTACTGTTCCCCAGTTATAGGGAAGTGAAAATGAGAGGTTTGCACAAAGTTTTGATGTGGGACTTTGTGCAAATCGCTCTGGTGGTGACACGTGTCTTGGAGATTAGGTTCGGCAGTCAAGAGCTTCGGCAATCGGGAGCTTCGGCAGGTGCTTGGCACCTTGGAAGAGTGTCTTGGTAAATAGCTACATACAACGATAATGTTTCATATATGGGTTTAGCTACATGTAGCTATAATAAGGGAAGAAGTGGTTTAGCACTTCTGGCCAATGTGTACCCTTGCAAGTAATGGATCACTGCTTGACAGGACCCGCCCCGAATTCTCCTTTGGAATCCGTGACGAACTCTATTTTCTTCCCACATCTGGCAGATGTCGGACTCATTTTTATTAAAATGCCATTTTCTCTTTTTTTTATATAGCCAAAAATAGATTTTGACTTCTACCGACAATTCGGCAGAGTCTCCCATGTAATTGGAACATTTCCCAAATTATAAACATCTACAATTACGCACAAAATAATCCCTACTTTTAGCATGCGTAAGGTAAAGGCACACAAGACAGGATGGTACAATGGACCTTAGGCCCTCTACCTAAACTTAAAACAAGCAACTCAGAGTAGCTAAAGATTTAATTTACAACTCAAGGGAACGTTGCAATGGAAGAAACAAGGAAAATCCTACGATAGAAGGTGACGGAAAGAATGCCTATGATGCCTTGACGTGGAGTAGCAGATCTCAGCTAACTATATCCAGGGGGCCCAAAACAAAGAAAATGTGAGTGGATAAAAATAAAATTTTAAAATAAGTTATATCCGAACATACTAACCCCACCGTTTTAGAAAAACGATGTAAAATCCTTCTTTACATATATATATATATATATATATAAATCATTACTCGAAACCATTTTAAATCCATAGCCCATATTATAATATAATATAATTCAACTTGACTTTCTTCCGCAAAACATATCCTTCCCAAAACATGCTTGCAAAATATGTTATGCCAAGTAAACTCCATATATATACTGTTTACACCATAATCAACCGAGCATATCTAGCCTCAAAACTACCAGCACCAAGGCAGACATCAAAATTTTAGGGTTTAGGGTTTAGTGTGTATGTGACTACTGCATTTGTCATCTTACTCGTAGCTAGTGCATGTATCTATGACATCTCTTTAAATTGCATCTGCGACCAGTTTAAGCGTATATAGCTAATAGACTAGTCAATTTTTGTTCTGTGTTCAATTCCACTTCATGACCATATGCTCAAAATCAATCAAAGATTACAATTTGACTGGGTCAGTTTTTGGACTTGTAGCGAGAAAACGGGCCGCTTATTTCAATTGACTAATGAATTAACTGGACCCAATCCCTCAAGCTTAGTCTACTAGGTGTTAAAATCCTAGAGGCTCCAGACTTTCAAACATTAGATCATATGCTTCTTCTATAAGTCAACTATACTGGATGGAGAGGAAGTATGAACCCAATGACTTTTCAATAAGGAAATTTGGAAATGCAGACAATATCAAGGACTGTATACAAGGGGCCATGGGTACAAGATGAAAATTTTTATATGCGAAAGAGGTTTTTATCACAAAACATCTTCGAGGTTTACAAAATTATGAGCTTTAGTCTTTTCTTTTTTTGGTTAGGAATGGCCCTTCACATTAACTCCCACATCAAGTAATTCCATGCCGTTTGATTTGCTACCGTGGCACACATGTGAACTATGCTCATCAAAAGCCTTTTTTTTATCAATATGACAGATATTTATACAATATGATGGATTTCATATTAATCAAAGGTTAATTTACTGGCAAGGGAGCGTACACATGCTATTAATCTACTCTAGAAAAAAGGGAAATTTGAACTTGGATGGCTTGAAACTCATTTTCCATTACATGTCTGTCGAGTCTTGTTAATTTTCAATTTGGTTGATCAATTTGACTTGAACTCTTTCTGCAAAACGTGTCTGGCAGGCAGGTCTTCTTGTTATCATAATTTTTTTCTTCAACAGCAAGTCATTGTCATTATTAGTCAATACTTCTGCAGTGATTGACGGGATAATGGGTAATTGCTTAATTGCTAGATAGCTTGGGACCTCCTCTAAACTCTACCGCCTATACATATATGAATATGGGATGTGTATATGTATAGAGAGTGAGTTATTTATACAATTTCCTCTTCTTCATGGATTTCCCTACACAAGCTAGAACAGTTCAAAAAACTCTTATGGCTTCCATATTGCTGCTACTTGTATTGTTGATGCCTGCCCTGCAAATAACAGGTATCATTTTCTGCTTCTGAATTTTTATATATATATATATATATATATATATGGCATCAAGCAAATATTATGCTTTTTCATCAAACCTGTTTTCTAGCGTACGTGAGTAGATTGATGTGAGGTTATTTCTTCAATCATGTTTACAGTACAAGAGTTTGAGGTAGATTATATTAAGTAGTTCTGTTTCATTATATAGTTGAAATTATGATATATTAAAGCATATATATACCATTCAGAAAACTTCTGGTTTCTCTATCCAAATTTTATTTTATTTTAAAATATACAGGTCATATTGGGGAAGGGAGATTCGAACATAGGACCTCGGATGCAAGGGTGACTACTCTTAACTACTTGAGTTACATGTCCCTTGCTTCTCTAGCCAAATTCTGAATTAGAAGCAATTGGAGTTGTATGTAATTTCTTTGGTCATTTCATGTATGAAATTAAAATTGTACATCCTTTAAACATTCTTTAAGCAAGTTGTTTCTCTTGTTGCCAAACATGCTTTCACAAGCTGAAACTTTGATGCTTGTATTTCAGGTGCACAATCTGTTGGTGTTTGTTATGGACGAAATGGCAACAATTTACCATCCGAAACAGAAGTCGTTGACTTGTACAAAAGCCATGGCATTGGAAGAATGAGAATTTATGAACCCAATGATCCAACCTATCAAGCCCTTAAAGGTTCCAACATAGAACTCACCGTGACCATCCTCAACGACAAGCTTCAAGGCCTCACTAATGCTGCTGCTGCAACAGATTGGATCCAAAAGAATGTACTAGCCTTCCCTGACGTCAAGTTCAAATACATCGCGGTTGGGAACGAAGTACAACCCACCGATCCCCAGAGCCAGTATCTCCTCCCAGCCATCCAAAACATTCATAATGCAATTGTAGCAGCCAATCTGCAAGGCCAGATCAAAGTCTCAACAGCAATTTACACAACCCTTGTGGACAATGCCTACCCTCCTTCAGCTGGAAAATATAGTGATGCTGCAAAGTCATTCATAACCCCAGTTATCAACTTCCTAGCCAGCAATGGGGCCCCTCTTCTTGTCAATGTGTATCCTTACTTCAGCTACACTGAAAATCCTGCTCAAATAGAACTTGCCTATGCCTTATTCACCTCACAAGGGATCACGACGCCCGATGGTGTAAAGTACCATAACCTGTTTGATGCTCTTTTGGATGCTCAGTACTCGGCTCTTGAGAAAGCCAATGCTTCCAACGTGGAGATCGTCGTGTCGGAGAGCGGCTGGCCATCCAAAGGTGGTTATGCTGCAACCCCTCAAAATGCACAAACATTCTACCAGAATTTGATCAACCATGTGACAGGTACTAGTGGGACTCCGAAGAGGCCTGGAAAAGCTATAGAAACTTACCTTTTTGCCATGTTTGATGAAAATATCAAGGCCGGTAGTGAAGTTGAGAGACACTTTGGTATTTTCAACCCCACGAAAATTGTACAATGCGCCAGGTGCATGGATGCGCCAATTATGTGGGCCATTGGATGAGCTGTTGTGAGATGTGGAGTAATCTACACCCAAAGAAATGCACCAGTCTCTAGGCTTGGCTTTTACCAAAAAGTTGAAGACACCAATCAATTGGCTATTACTTTTTCAATCCTGCTCGGTTGGTAAGATTTGGAAAAAGATTCTGTAATGTTCCAAGCACGAGAAAGTTTCTTGATAACATAGTTAAAGGGTACAAACTTCCAGTTCATTTCAATTCTAATTTTTTGTTAAAAAATTGCATGTTCCAAGAATAATACTGTCACTACAAGAAAAATAGGTATTAGTGGCTACCCACTTGGTCACAGAAACTACCCTTTTTGGTCACTGAATGCAAAGTGCCCAAATATTGGTGGTCACTGGGTGGTCACTAGAAGCTCGTCACAAATTCTATTTAGTGACCATTCTCAGGTTTTGGTCAGTACAACATAACGAATTAGTGATGATGGGTATATTTTATATTATATATTTAACCCCATTCTTAGTACATTCTGGTTAATATTTTGGAAGAATTTTGATACTTTGAATTATATTTTCAATATAGGACTTTCAACTTCCTCTGGAGCAAAACGTAATCAAATGGACGAATTTTGGAGTAATTCCAGTTGGAGGACGTTCGTGAGTCACTTAGCTTAATTGTGTCAAAATTTCAGATTTTTCTACCACGCGGTTATTTTCTGGAAATAATATAAATGAGCCGTGCACGGTATTGGAATAGTGACGTTTTAGGCATTTATTGCGTTTTTGGAGCCCAAGATGACCTCGGATGGGTTCGTGGCCTTCTGGAAAAGTGTTCAGAATATTTTTATCTTTAAAACAAGCTATCTTGGGCCAGATTTGGAGGAGATTTGAGGCCAAAACGTGGCTGTGCAGATTGTGGGCAAATTCTCCTAATCCAATTTGGACTTTATTTCATAGTATTATTTTATTTTAACTTAGTTTTCTTGTGGGGATTGGGCAGCTAGGTTTTAGGAGATATTTAAGCTTCTTTTCACAGAAATTTTGGGACTTCTTTTTCACTTTGGAACGTGACATTGTGGAGAGCAATTGCTAGGGTTTTGGGTTTTGCGACTTTCAGGTGTTTTCATTCTTATTCTTCCGAATGATATTTTCTTGGATTTCAATTATGAATATGCGTAACTAATTATCTTTTGCTAGGGTGAAGCCTTGAACCTTAGCATGAATATGTGATTTTTATTTAATTGCTTATGATTGAGTGCATGCCTACTTTGAATTGTGAATCACTGTTTTAAACTATCTAATTGTCTTAATGCCTGATCACCATTAGGAACTTTAGAAAAGTAATTGGATGCAATTTTGGTCGGAAGGGTCCCTGAAATTAACGCTAGCTTCTTCTGATTAATAATTATAATTTCACTTTAGATGAACACCACGTCTTAAAGGTTGCATGGTTTTTCAACCGGTTTTCACAGAACTTAATGAGTCTTTCATGTTCAGATTTGATTCGAATGTCCAGACGGGTTGCATGTTGGATATACGTTCTATGTTGGAGGTTCCAAGTAGAATATAAATTAGGAAAACCTAACTTTCAAAGTGGCATGTGCGAATCATAAGTAATTGGTAAAAATTCATAGGATTGCTAGGTGATGGTGAAACCCTAGTGCTTTTATAAATTGGTATTTAAAACTTTTTCCTTCAATCATATTTGGTTTTGTTTAAAATTTCTTTTTAGTATCAACCAATTTCTTAACATCTTTCTCAACCTTTGATTTTAGGTAGTTATTTGGAAATTGTTTTTACTTAAATTGCTAAATAGTCCTTGAGGAGAATGACCTCGCATGAGCATCTATACTACAATAACCTTATATTCTTGCAAGTATTTTATGTGATTTTAACCCTATTTGCACAGGTACTAAAAATCCTATCAAGTGATTATGCTAGTGTGGTCACTAATAAAAGTGCGATTAGTGACCACAACTTTGGTCACTGAAGGGCTACAATTTGGACACCAAAACACTCATTTTGGTCACTAAAAGAGTGTCACGTGCTCACATTAGTGACCTACTTGCTTGGTCATTGATGTCTTTCAAAAGATTGGTAACTAATTAGGTTTACCTATCATTGTTCTTTATTGAATTATAATATGAAATAACAACTAATTTCTTTTTAAACAGTGATATAGATCTCAAAAGCAATCCATACATCTTTTCAAAAGCAATCCATACATCTAAAATTCTTCCAACAAATTCACAAAATGTCTCAAATCTCAAAACTAAAATTCTAGGTATTTAAGTTGAACCTAAATGTCAATTGTTTCCCAAAAACAAAGAGCATAAGATTCATCACTAGTCGATTGTCCCTTGTCCTATGTCCTCTGATATACTAAAAATTTATCTATAAGATCTGCATCAAACAAAGAATAATTATTTATAAGAAGATAAATTCAAATGAAAAACAAGATTTGTAGACTACCAACAAGGAGAAAAAGAATAAGAAGGAAAAAACAAAACAGGAACAAGAAAACTAGCAACAATACATCACTAGGGACAAATATATATAGTGAAAAACAGTAACAAGAAATCTTAACAGCTAGCTAAAGACAAAATGAGTCATAATCCATCATTTGTCTCCTCCGAATTAAAAGTCTCACATAAACAAAGATCATTAATCCACCTATCCAACGAAGTGAAAGTTTGAGGCAGAGGTCTGTAAGCAATACAACTGGCAAACCACACTCTGGCAGCCCTAGAGCAAAGGAAGATTGTATGCTCAATGGATTTAGGTTGTTTCATGGAAAAAGGGTAAGTAGGAGACTGGCAAAGCTTGCGCCTGAAAAGGACCTCAAAACTGGGAAGGAAACACGGGAAGAGCTTTTATGGAGCATTTGGCAATTTCGAATGCGAAGCCAGACTTTAGAATCAATCACTTGGGAAGAGCTTGCCTTCATCACAATCTGATACTTTTTATGCTCCATGAGGTAGTAATATTCTGATTTGACTGAGTATCTCGCATTCATGGTTATGGCTGAAAATACCTATAGGATAGCTTAAAACACTAAAAGAGTAAAGTCTACGTTTTTAGTCAAGATAATAGTAATAATAAAAAAAAAAAAAAAAAAAAAAAAAAAAAAACCAAAGGGATTGATACAATGTATAGAACGATGATTACAAGTAGTCACACTAATCCTAGACACATTCTAGATAATGTTTACCGACTTCTTCGTAACTCAAATTCTGTCACAGGATCATCTTTCGACACTACTTATGTAGAACGCAATACTGGTCACGATCAATTCAAGCTCACCGGAGAAAAACCGCCACAACAGTCTTGGTGCCCTCAACTGTATGAGTCACCGAATATGCAAATGAATGCAAATGAAAGATAAAAGTGTTTGATAAATCACCAAGTAAACATGGAACACTTGATGATTTATCTCAAATAAAAACTCAGCTTTCCAATGTTTATGGACTGAAATATAATTGTCAAAAGCTCACGGAACAAAGAAGACAAAGGTCTTATTTTATAGACTTTTTCTTTACAAGAAAGAAAACACGTTGAAAGCCAAATTACTTGATTTGAACGATTTGAATAAAATCAAAAATATATTTTCCTATTCTAATGATGATCACACGTGAAGCCCAAAACAATAGGAAACTAAAAACCCAACCAAGGAAATTTATGATAATCCCACCATTAAAGGAGTCCTAATATTCTTAGGTCAACTACCAAGAATATCTCAACACCTTTAATAATGTGATCTGATTAAAACTTGATTGCAAGTAAATTACTTCAAAAGATAAGTAACAAATCATGGATAAGAGAAAGAAAGAATAAGTAAAATAATATTTCAATTCTAGAATTCTGGGATTGCTGAGCTGTTTTAATCATGGATAAGAGACAACAATTTTGCTTCAACCCTACAGCTAAATGACACTTCCAAACCAATAATAAGATCCTAGGAAATGCCAACACAATTTCATACTAACAATCTTCCCCTTTGGCATTTCCCAGACAAAACACCTATTACAACTCAGAAGATTGCATGAGATTTTACAAATAAACTCCTACGCTAAACTCGGAGCTCTGAATCCCTGCACATAATGAAACAACAAAACCAGTGAAGCATGTGGGAGAAGAAATATAATTCAATGCAAAAATACAACATCACTCCCCCTTAATTCTACAACCCAATCTCTCCCCCTTTTTATAACAATTTCACACAGTCATCTCTCCCCCTTTTTGTCAGGAAATCCAAAAGGTAAGGAAAGAACATAAAGGAGCATATATAATAGCAAAAATAAGAGGAAAAATCAATTTGCAATCCCAACATATAATGACATAGAGATTAACCAATGAAGCATTTAAAGGGATTTATCTTGTCGTGACTGTAGGTTGCTCAACATGTGTGGTTACTTGAAGGCACTACTAAGGAAGACATTTTTGATGTCCATTTGGTTTGACAAGTGACAACGAGCAATAACCTCACCAATTCCAAATGTGCAACAGGTGCAAAAGTCTCATCTTTCATAGCCAAGATCCATTCATTACCTATAAGAACAACATACACAATCTTAGGTTCAATCGTATAAACATAATACATGATACTTACTCTTTGTTTACGTGTCTATTAGGCTTCATTTGGTCATATACATTCCAATGATGTCAAAAGAGTCTCGTGAATTTTTACTTCAAGTTTGAAAGTGATATAATTGATAACGATACAGAAATCTTGAGGAATGGTTTACAAGACTTCCTTGTCTTTCAAAACCTAGCTGCATACTTGTGTAATTGAACAATAATTCTCCCCCTAAATATATGCCAAAAATGAACACAATGATAGCACTCAATAAAAAAGAGATGAAAAATAAGAGGCATATATGGCAAGAGAGCAACAATCTAACAGATGGCAAGAGAGCAACAAGAATAAATGTTTCATTATATTACAGTCCTTCAACTTGAGAGTATTCTTGATTCTAATCCTCATATTCAATTTCTAAAGCTTTCTTCTATTTCATTATAGAGCAAAGGGAGATACGGTGTGAAGACTGTAAATTATGTTTTGATAATTGTGGATAGATTTCAAATTTTGGTATTTTTGTCATTGGAAATAGCTTGAATTGTGAATTATAAGAAATTAGTCTGGAATACAAAAACTGCCTACATTCTAAATCAAGATAAATCACTATGCTAAAGATACAACATGGAATACAAACTTGTACCTGCAGTTTTAACAAATTTTCTTTGAGAGAAAAAGGCAGACTTACATGCATTTCAAATATTGGAATTATACTGCAGTCAACTAGAAACTTCCTAAGATGAGATGCAATCAGTTCAATTGCTTTGTGCACACCAACTGCGTCACCCATACTTCAACAACTCTGTCATCTTGAAGAGCAAAAATCGGCAGGTCTTTGTAGTCAATCATTCAACAAACGGTCAGGCAATCAAACCGGGGTAACTAAACATGCACAAAACAATATGTCCATCCAAAGATAGGAATGCAAGACTTAAAGAAGGTAAACATTTTACCAAAAAGAAAACACTTCAACTTTCAGTGTATGTAAACCATGTATCATGCAATAGGTAGTATCCCATAAATACCATAATGAATGCTGCCACACAAATGCTCAATAGCTAATATTAGTGCTCCAAAACTTAAATACCGCTACTAAATATCTAATCTCATATCCATAACCTCGTTTATTTGATTATACTGAATAGACACAAAACCTTGCATGTTATAACATTGGAAACCATATCTAACAAGACAGGCAATTATGTACTCTAATGATGACTTCTGCAGAATGTTGGCGTGACTTGTGGATATTGACTTACTTTCCTTACACACCAAGAATTCCTATTATAATTATAATTGATTTACTTTAATTCTTGATTTCCTATTGTAAATAGATTTAGAAATTTATTATTTACTTGCCCATTCAGGTTTTGTTGTATTATAAATATGACCTCCTGCAAGGAGAAGAATACATAGAAAATTCCCACAAACAAATATTCTCTCATAGTTTTCATAGTTTAGCATGGTATCAGAGCGGCGATCTTGGAATTGCTGACTCTAGTTTCAAACCCCCGCCGCCGCTATGGGGGTTGATGATTTTTTCAACCCTCATGGAGGTGGCATTACCGACTCCTTCTCTCCTTCTCAACCAACCATAGTCGAGTTGAGTGCCCAAATGGCTCAGCTCCTACAGATGCAGACTTTGGCCCCGAATTTGATCCTGAATCAGGATCCTATTTTGATGACCCGAACTCGACTATGACGACGACGACCTCGACCCCGACTCCGAAGACGACCCCGACCTCGACTCCAATGACGACCACAACCCCGAATTTGTCTATGATTCAGACCTCGATCCCGATTTTGACTCTGACTCCAGCCCCGACTCAGGCTCAGATCCCGATCCAAATTCCTACTCAACCTGTATCCTATGCATCTTCCGCTGCACAGATTACGACTTCTCGACTAACGACCCCGACACATGGACTAGATTGCGCATATTGTGGTGATCCAAGACACACTCGTGAGACTTGTTTTAAATTGCATGGCTATCCCGATTGGTGGGCTACTCTTAAAGATCGAGGACAATGCAATACAACCAGTAATGGTACTGGTTATGGATTCCATACTTCTGATAAGATTGATTCCAAGAGTTGGATAATTGATTCTGGTGCAACTGATCATATGACGTTTGATCCTGATGATTTTCTGAATACTACACAACCTTGACGAACCTGTATTGCAAATGCCAATGGCATTACTTATCTTGTGACAGGGGCTGGCACTGTTGCACTCTCATCCTCTCTCACATTGTCTAATACTTTACTTGTTCCATCTTTATCCACTAAATTGTTGTCTGTTAGTCAACTTACTGAACAATTGAATTGTTGTGTACTGATTTACCCGAGATTTTGTTTGCTTCAAGATATTCACATTAAGGAGATTCTTGGTCGTGGTACTAAGAGAGGGGGGCTATATTATGTCGATGACTTCAGTCCTGGCGTGGCTAACAGTGTGACGCATCCCTTTGATAACAAACAAAAGCAAATCTGGTTATGGCACCGTTGATTGGGACATCCGTATTTTAGTTATATGAAGCATCTTATACCAGATTTATTCTCAGGTTTCAAGGACTCCGACTTCACATGTGATACTTGTATTTTGGCCAAGAGTCACCGTGTGCCCTACCCGTTGAGTACGAACAAGTGTACTACTCCATTTACGTTAATTCACTCTGATGTCTGGGGACCTTCACCTATCACTGTTTCTTCTGGTGTTCGATGGTTTGTCACATTCATAGATGATTGTACACGGATGACATGGCTTTATTTGCTGAAGAATAAAAACGAAGTGTTTTCCCGTTTTCAGTCATTCCACAAACAGATGAAAACTCAGTTTAATGCTCAAATCCAAATTCTTCGCTCCGAAAATGGTGGAGAATTTGTCATTCATGGCTTTCAGACTTACTTCCAACAACATGAAATTATCCATGAGACGACTTGTCCTCAGACACCCGCAACAAAATGGTGTTGCTGAAAGAAAGAATCGATATCTTCTTGAACCGCCCGAGCACTTCTGATTGGCGATCATGTTCCTCGCCATTACTGGGATGATGCTATTGTCACTGCAGTTCACCTAATCAACTGCATGCCTTCTGGTGTATTGACCTTTAAAACTCCCTTACAGGTGCTTGTGCAACACAGACCTCTGCCCTCTGTTTTGGTACTCACACCTCGAATCTTTGGATGTGTGGCTTTCGTTCATCTCCACAAAAATCAATGTAGCAAACTTGATCCCTGTGCGCTTCGTTGTGTTTTTGTGGGTTATGCCACTCATCAGAAAGGCTACCGTTGTTATCACCCTCCTACCCGACGTACCTATGTCACTTTGGATGTGACCTTTCTGGAATCTGAGCTGTTCTTCCATGACCCATCATCCAATTCTATGCTTCAGGGGGAGATACGAAGTGAAGAGCAGAATTGGAGCAACTTGAAAAACGAAGAAATTCTCCTATGTACAGAAATGATTGATCATCCCGAGTCTGGAGCACAAGATTACTCTCTGCCAAAAAGCGACCAATCGCCCATTCATAGCGATCAATTACCTGGCCCACCTGATCCATACGAAGATATTTCTTATCCGAGTCTCACACCTACAGACAATACAGAACAACAAGATGAAGACCCCCCCTTAACTCAACAGTACCAACAGACCAATCTCCTGAGAATATCCTTGAGGTAACTACTCCTACTAGACTTGTGCATTTAGAGGATAAAACTATTGGATATCAATTACCTTTCAGGCAAAATCGTGGGAAGCCACCAAACCGCTATTCACCTGATATTGGCAAGACATCCAAGTATCCAATTGCAAATCATGTATCCACTGAGAAGCTGTCTGAACCACTCAAGGCTTTTGTGCATCAGTTCTTTGCTATCCATATTCCAACCAAGGTCTCTGAAGCATTGAAAGATCCTAAGTGGGTCCAAGCTATAAAAGAGGAGATGAAAGCTCTTGAGAAAAATTAGACTTGGACATTGGGGACTATACCACGAGGAAAAAGACTATTGGATGTAGATGGGTGTTTATTATAAAACACAATGCAGATGGATCTATCGAGCGATACAAGGCAAGACTTGTGGCAAAAGGGTACACACAGACCTATGGTATAGACTATGAAGAAACCTTTGCTCCAGTTGCAAAGTTAAACACCGTCAGAGTCTTATGTCCCTTGCAGCTAATTTGGATTGGCCACTACACCAGTTTGATGTAAAGAATGCTTTTCTACATGGCGAACTCACGGAGGAGGTGTACATGGACATTCCTCCTGGTTATAATACTACTCAAACTGGAACAGTTTGCAGGTTACGAAAAGCATTGTATGGGTTGAAACAGTCACCACGTGCATGGTTTGAACGGTTCACCATGGCAATGAAGAACAATGGTTTCAAACAGTGCAACTCAGATCATACTCTGTTCTTGAAACATCGGAAAGGGAAGGTAACAACATTAATAATTTATGTTGATGATATGATTATTACTGGGAATGATAAACAGGAAATATCACAGCTACAAGACTATTTGGCTACAGAGTTTGAGATGAAGGATCTAGGTGGGCTCAAGTATTTCTTGGGAATTGAGGTGGCTTGATCGCAGCAAGGCATATTTCTCTCTCAAAGGAAATATTTCTTGGACTTGTTGACAGACACAGGAATGCTAGATTGCAAACCTGTGGACACTCCTATTGTTCAGAATCATCATCTTGGAGAATATCCGGATCAAGTTCCAACTAACAAAGAAAGATACCAAAGATTAGTGGGAAGATTGATCTATTTGTCACATACTCGACCAGACATTGCTTATGCAGTGAGCGTTGTCAGTCAATTTATGCACTCTCCAAGTGAAGACCACATGAATGCAGTTCTTCGGATACTTAGATATTTGAAGTCTGCACCTGGAAAAGGACTTATGTTCTCCAAGCATGGTCATCTAAATATTGATGGTTATTCATATGCAGATTGGGCAGGTAATGTAACAGATAGAAAATCCACATCGGGTTACTTCACATTCGTGGGAGGTAATTTGGTGACATGGAGGAGCAAGAAACAGAATGTAGTAGCTTTATCCAGTGCAGAAGCCGAGTTCAGAGGCATGACTAAAGGGATTTGTGAACTTCTTTGGTTAAGAAAGTTGCTTACTGAACTTGGGTATAAACCTACATCTACAATGAATCTCTTTTGTTACAACAGGGCTGCTATAGCCATTGCACAGAATCCGGTTCAGCATGATTGTACTAAACATGTTGAGGTGGATCGACACTTCATCAAACAGAAGCTTGAGGCTAAAGTGTTTCAGTTTCCTTTTGTGAAATCCGAGGATCAATTGGCGGATATTTTGACAAAGGCGATTTCCAGTAAAGCATTCCACAATTCACTTACGTGAGGGGGAGTTTTGGCGTGACTTGTGGATATTGACTTACTTTCCTTACACACCAAGAATTCCTATTATAATTATAATTGATTTACTTTAATTCTTGATTTCCTATTGTAAATAGATTTAGGAATTTATTATTTACTTGCCCCTTCAGGTTTCGTTGTATTATAAATATGACCTCCTAGAAGGAGAAGAATACATAGAAAATTCCCACAAACAAATATTCTCTCATAGTTTTCATATTTTAGCAAGAACTCACAATAAGATGCTCTTTTATCTGTATGTCTACAAGCATTTTGGAAAACTAGAAAATATAAGAGATTCAAAATACAAGGAAGATGACCTGCTCCAAGAACTCTAACTATGCAGTTAGATGATTCTTGAATAGATTTAACAGTTCCTCCTTGTTTTCCAATCAAGCTTCCTGCCTGTGAAGCTGCCACCAGCAGCCTTGTGGAGACTTTGCCACCCATGCCCGATGGAGCATGAGAAGAATCAACATCCAAACCATCAATAATCCGCTTGTGAACCTCAAAAGGCCATCCATTGCAAGAGGAAAATTATAAGTATAGCTGATCATCCAAATAAAATGGAACCATAGTTAGCCCAGATAACAAAAGTTGTCGTTATCCTGAATAAATGATTATCAAAAAATAACAAAGACTAAAGCAGACTTTGATGGATATAAACAACCCCATCCTCTATCATCCTGAATTTGGAAACCTTAATTCTCCTGTTAATACTTTAATGACTCCATCATTTCAAAACATACATAATTAATTGTTATAGTAAAATATCATGGAAAACCATAACTGATAATTAATAGTTTCTCCAAGAGAGGAATTCCACCGGTAATTGGGAAAGTAATAAACAAAACTTCAATATCAGAAATGAGGAAACATGCAAACAGAACATAGAGTGAGAGAGGAGGAAGGGATACCTGGAAGCTGATAATGCTTTCTTTCAATTCCACGTATTTTCCAGGGGCACCAGTGAAAACCTCTGCAACATGGAACGGCTGGCTCAAGAAATGTTGAATTTTATGGGCATAGAGGACTGTCAACTTATCGTCTTCACTAAGCTCATCCATCCCCATTTACTAACAAAAAGGAAACTCAAATCTTATCACAAAAGGCAAAATGAGAACAAAATCAACATCAAATACTTCAAAATCAACTTCTCAAACCAAAACATAACTACAAACTTGAAATAAGAATCTAATCTAGAAAACACATACCTCACCAGATGAAAAGCAGAGCTTCATGAGAAGAAGGAAGATGAGAGAGAGTGTCATTGTCGATGAAGCAAATAAGGAAGAGTAGAGAGAGCTGGTGTCGTCGTCGTTGATTGAGCAAAGAAGGAAGTGGAGAAAGAGTCGATGGAGAGAAGAGGGAAGATGTGAGGGAGAGGGCATTCTCGTTGATGGAGTGAATAAGGAAGAGAGGAGAGAGAGGGGCTGAGATCTAGTTTTAAACAAAAGGGTAAATTGTATTTTATCTTTATAATTTTGACAGGCAACGAATCTAGGCCTCCTCTTTGGCCTAATCAAAATAACAATTCTTTCCTAGGTATTAAAACCCAAACAAAATACCCAATGTCTAAATACTAATTAGTAAAGTTAATTATGTCTAATACCTAATTTTTCTTGTTATTTATTGATTATAATTTTAAATTGGCCTATTCACCCCCAATAGGCATTCTTAGTCATCCTACAGGTAATTTCAAGACCTCCTTCTTTCTAAACGGGTTATGTTCATCTTTTTTAAAAGCCCCAGAATAAGAAAAATGATACAAAAAGCTGAAGTTGGCATAGTTATATCGTCTTTTCTATTCCAGAGCTTTTATGTATTTATTTTGTTTTTAAGAAAGAAGAGAACAAATAGCTCTTGTAGCTCAGTTGGTTAGAGCACCCGTTTAGTAAGCGGGAGGTCTTGAGTTCAACTCTCAACAAGAGCATATTACCAATTACAAATCTTCTTTTTGGTATAAATGTTTCCATTCTAATATACTATCTGAAAGTCATTTATCTTTTTTTTATATATAAATATTTATCATGAAATTTAATTAATAAAAAAGTTGATAAAGATCCAAAAATCCAAACAAGAGTTGAGTCCACACATTTGTTGTCGTTGATACCAGTCCCTTGACTTTTGTGCTACATAGGATTATATTCATTTGGATTAACTGTCGATTTAGCCATTGAACTTGTATGCTACTTTCAATTTGCACCCTCAACATTTTTTTTTGTGGAAAATTAAGTACACAAACTAATTTTTACTGCTAATTCCCCCTACTGTCAAAATCTCCACATTTCATCCAATTTTATGTTAAATCATTAAAAAAAAATTATTTTTTTAGAAAAAGATTGAAGAAAAATGAGAACAAAAACAAAAAAAACAAAAAATCATGGGGATCAACAGAGCACAGACCCAGAACCCAACCCCCTTACAATGTTTTCTTCTCCTCCCATTCCCTATGACCACCACCCACCGCAAGTGACCCTTCACCCCTAGATCAATCCCCACTCACAGACCCCTTCCCCTTCCTCCCCCTTTCTATTTTATTCACCCCCAGAACATTTAGCCCCCTCCTCATTCTTCCCCTCCCCCCTATGACCACCACCCACCATCATTGCCTCCCTTTTCTCCCTCTCTTCCTCTATCGCTTTCTCTCTCCCCCTCCCCCTCTCTTTCTCTGTCTCCCACTCAAGCCCCCTCTCCGCCTTGTTTTTTTAATTATAACAAAGGGAAGGGTGAGGTGAAGTGGGTGGGTCCCTCTATTTATTAAAGTGATTTATTTATTTATTTTAATTTCATATTAGTTAACATATAAAATGACCAATTTACCATCATATTTAATAGCAAATTGGATGAAATGTTGAGAATTAGATAGTAGGGGGGAATTGGTGTAACATCCAGACCCAGATAATTATAAATTAATTATTAATTAGGAAACTACAATTTAATTTTTGGGGTAAGGGTGTTTTGGCCACTTTTTGTTGGGAGAAGTATTTGGGAAATTGAGTTGCACCGTTGCGTAGAGCTCATCATTACAAGTCCATAGACAGGTGGCACGCTCAATTCCGTGTTATAACGAAGGAGTTGTGGTGAACGGAAGTGCAATGGCACAACCGTAAATATTTCGAAGTTGGGTTTTAAAACAGATAAGCTCTCTCTCAACGATCTTTCTCCTCCCCCTCGTGCTCTCTCTCTCTCTCTCTCTCTCTCTCCCTTTCGCGAAAACAAACCGGCCACTTGAGCCTGCGTTCTCTCCTCCGTCCGGGGACCAAATCCGACGATTCTTGTTGCAACAAAATCGTCTCTTCCTTCTCTATACGTCCATACCCATTTTCACCTTCGAAACTCCAAGCTTGGCCTCAATTTTGACTGAAACCGAGCTAAAAACCCTTTTTCGTCGCCTGCGATGTTTATGCGATTTTCGGAGTTTTCGACAGCCAAAATCGTTGAACTAGGTATGAAACTTCATCTTCTCATCGTGCTCTACCTGTCTATTTGCTTTGTTTGGGTTAATTTTGAGGTTTTAGAGATCGATTTCTAACCCCCAATTATGACGACGGTTTAGGCTTCAATCCGGCTAGTATCGGTTAGTTTTTGGCCGTGGTCCAAGAATATAAGTTGATCCCCTAGGTCATTTGATTCTAACGGTATGGGTATTAACTCGTGATTTGGAGTTTTTTGGTCACCGAAATTTTTCCAAGACACCCACGCACTGCCTGCGGTGGATGGTGGAGCTTAGGCCACTGTGTGGCAGCCCATTACGTTTTAAAATGTTCCCCTTGTCGTCTTAAGCACCACAGTATGCCCGAATTTGAATTTGGTTATCGTTTGACAGTCGAACGGATATTGCACCTAATATGCGATATCCGGGTTCGATAGGTTCAGACCGTTCAATCTATCCCAATTTCAATTATATTGTTCTCTATATCTCTAGGATCGTGTAGGAACTCACGGATTGAGAATTGGAGTCCCGGATACTTCGATTCAATGAGTTTAGGGTTAGGTAAATCGGTTACCGTGCAATCGAGAGTGATCTGACCTCTTGTGTAACATCTCACACCGACCAACGGAAAGGGGGTGATGTGCCTTATATGTACATGCCCGCCTTCATCTAGCACGAGGCCTTTTGGGAGCTTATTGGCTTCGGAGTCATGGGAACTCCGAAGTTAAGCTAGTTGGGGCCAGAGCAATCCCAGGATGGGTGACCCACTGGGAAGTCGCTCGTGAGCTCCCATAAACAAAACCATGAGGGCAGAGAGGGGGCCCAAAGCGGACAATATCGTGTTATGACGGAGCCAATCCTGGGATGTTACAATTTGGTATCAAAGCCAATCTGTTGTGTGGTGCGAGTCTGCCGACGAGGACATTGAGCTCCTAAAGGGGGTGGATTGTAACATTCCACATCGACCAACCGAGAGGGGGTGATATGCGTTATATGTACATGCCCGCCTTTATCTAGCACGAGGCCTTTTGGGAGCTCACTGGCTTCGGAGTCATGGGAACTCCGAAGTTAAGCGAGTTGGGGCCAGAGCAATCTCAAGATGGGTGACCCACTGGGAAGTTGCTCGTGATCTTCCAGAAACAAAACCGTGAGGGCAGAGAGGGGTCCTAAAGTGGACAATATCGTGCTACGGCGGAGCTGATCCCGGGATGTGACATCTCGATCGAGACTAAACCCTCGGAACTTGTTTAGTAGACTATGTCGGACCTATAAGAACTTTCGAATCAGTAATCAAGGGTCATGGTCCCCGCGGGCCTAATTGACCAAATTCCGCGATATAGGTCAAGCAAACCGTCGGATCGTGACGAAACTTCTAGGATGAGCTTAACATATGACCATGGGCCAATAGGAATTGTTGGATAGAAAATTGGAGGTTGTGGGCCCTGTGAGCCCAGTGACTCAGATAGTGGGTCATGTCAGCTCGATTGAGGTCGTGTAGTAATTGGTAATTATGAGGATTTGGGCATGTTATAGAATTTGATTTCGGTGTATTGGATTATTTGGATATTATTACAAATGTCTTATGGGTTTATCGTTGTTTATTATATTTATATAATTATGACTATGTGTTTGGAAAGGTGTATTAGCCACACGAGCGTTGAGGATTCCGTCGTGCATGTCTGGGAAAGGATTTGGAAGGTATTGTTTATGAGTTTATAAATGGCTTGAGCAGCCCGGTTCCGTTGAGTTTGGAATGATGGGATTTGGGGATGTTAATGTGAATTAAAGTTGTGGAACAGTTGAGAAAGGATTTTGCTTTCCTATTTCTTGAAGTTTACTTTTCATTTTCCTTGACTAAGAAGGGTTTTGCCTCTATAAATAGAGCTGTTTGTAATCTTTTAAGGTAGACTTGATTAATGATAAATTTGCTTACTTTAAACTCTCTGATTCCTTCCCTTTCCCTTCATCTCTTCGATCTCTAATTCTTCTTCTCGATCTCTTATTTCTTCTTTGTTCTATTGCTTAAGTGTTTACTCTAATACCTACGGGCTTTCTACATCACTTGCAGATGTTCAAAATTACCCATTTGAAAGAAGTAGCAGTCGGCGACAATGGAGAGAGGTTTGGAGATCGTACGGCAACTCATCTGCTAGAGGGTCAGAAGCGACATGGTCAAGTAGATATTCATGAAATGCGGTGGGAAGAAGGTTTTATTTAGTCGCTGCATATGTAGTTCCAGTTCAAGGATCCACCAATGTTTGCAATTGTTTCAGCCCGCATCTGAATGGTTGTGACCACCTGACCGTCAACAGCTTGAGTGACATCATGATCGTACTCGCAGGAGGGGAAAAAAAAAGGCTGTAGTTTGCTTGGAAATTCGACAGATGGTCACAAGCTTTAGGGGGGCAATTGTAGTCTGAATTCCCAAATGAGGTGATGCCTTCGTTTCGATGTGTGTATGTGTGTAGAAAGAGGGAGAATGTGTGCAGTAGAGATGACATGCAAAGACGCAAACCAGAAAGTGGTCTTCCCAGTTTGCTAGTCATGGGTATTGACGTCACAATGGGAATGGAGGATTTTCTAGTCAGAATTTTTTTTTTAGTTTGATCTAAAGTCAGAAATTAGGAGTGGAAATTTGTGTTTTTCATGCTTTGGCTTCAGATACTGTTTGAAGAATAATAGAGCTTGAGGAAACTAGTGGCACAATATATGGTCGAAACACACGGGGGGGATTTTTTTAAGTTTTTTTTTGGGTTTTTTGTAGTCACTATTTCTGGGTGGGAAAGTTGAAAGAAATTTATTAAAATTTTTTTTTCCAATTCAATACATTTAATATTCTTGTTAAATTTTTGCCTCCAAGTATTTACAGGAATAATTAACCGACTAGCTTTTGGTCTAGTGATATTTTTCTTCCGAATGATAGAAGACGTTCCCAAGTTCATATCGCCATTCCTCCATTGAGAGATATATAATTAACAAAGAATTACACCCAACTACTACATATCATGGAACAAAAGAGGTTAAAACTTCAAGGCTTCATTTGAATGTAAGGATTCCAAATCTTTGGATTATACGGTAAAATTGTTTGTATAGGCTATTACGCTCTATGTATGTCAAGATTTGAACAAGGAAGAAAAAAAAACAACGGATTTCAAATGATTCCTTACATGTAGTCATTTCAAATGTACTACATCTTGTTATTTCAAATACATTCAACCTGATTTGGTCCTTATTGTAGCAAATTTAGGGTTGTTGTCAAATCCAAATTATTTCTTACAAATCCCTCCATCGAATTGAAACAAAGCCTAACATTTTTATCGGAACACCCCTTCCGCTATTTATAATTTTATGATTGGGTAAATTACTCAAATGGTCCACTAACTCTTTATTAATCGGAGCTTTGGTCCTACCGTTACATTTTCTGTTAAATTTAGTCATGTGAGCAACACATGCTACATTTGCGGGGGTAAATAAGACTTTTGATCTATGTATCACCCCCTTATCACCTATGTATCACCACTTTATCACCTATTTGGGGAATATAGGACGGTTATGGATGGTTTTACCTTACATTTGATGGCAACATTAACATAAAGTAACAGTAGGATCAATGGAGCGATTAATATAGAGTTGATGGACCATTTGAACGAATAATTTAATTGAGGGACCAAAATGTAAATCAGGTATAAATTCGAGGACTATTTGAGTAATTTACCCTTTATGATATTAGGTCCCTCCCACTTGGAGAAGCCAAATCCAACCGAAATTATACCATATTTTAATTAAAATTAAATAGAGAAAATAAGGATAGAACTACTGAATAATCTACCTCAAAGCAATTTTTTTCTTCATGGTAGTGCTCAAAGTATCATTATGATGACAACTACTAATTGAAACAAACTAATATATATATATATAGGGTTTAATCGTTTTCTTAGTTCCTGAACTTAGACCTGATTTGCATTTGAGTTCCTCAATTTCCAAAATCGTTCCCGTAGTCCTTTAACCTCACTTTCGTTAGGACAAATGGTCCTACCGTCAATTTTGTTAACTGTTTTTGTTAAATACAAGGGAAAAATTGTATTTTTATATTAAAACAAAAAAAAGGATAAAAAAATCATATCTTTAAAATAACAATAAAAGAAAATCAAATAAAAAACCAATCCAAAAATAAATAAATAAAGTTTGGGGGGAGTAGAAATTGGGATAAAGGGGAGAGAGTTTAATTTTAATTTTTTATTCATATTTTAATCAATTTTGATACAAAAATACAATTTTGCCCCTGCATTTAACAGAAAAAATTAACAAAATTGAGGTCAGAACCATTTGTCCTGACGAACTGAAGTTGAAGGACCATGGGAATAATTTTGGAAATTGAGGGACTCAAATACAAATCGGGTCTAAGTTCAGGGACTAATAAAACAATTAACCTTATATATAGGGAGCTTCAGTTGAAGGATTCCTCAAATAAGCTTATTTGAGCACCCTTATAATGCCCATTCCATATTGTATTTCACTAATCCAAACTATTTATTTTCTAGATACTCATTCAAAGATCATCTCTACAAAAATCACTTGAATCAGATATCATTTGATCACTCAATTGAATTATTAAAATTGTAGTACGTTCTTGAAATACCATGTTCATTGATTTTGTAGGACACTTTTGGATATCGAAACTATTTTCGATTTGTATAATTTTTTGCAAGGATGATCTATGATTGAAGACTTAAAAAGTAGATGGCTTGGATCATTGAAAAAAATTCGTAGGGCACCCTAAAGGGTGTCTCTTAAATAAAATTATTTAAGGAATCCCTCAGTAGAAAGAGACTATATATATACATGAGGTTTGTACCATGTTGGTGAAAGCTAAACCATTCAAGCAACCGGATTACCTTTCCTTAATGAAGGCAGTGAGCTCAGTTCAGGAACTTTTCTTCGAGGGTAAGGCAAGGAACTTTTCTCTTAGCCGTTACATTAGGGTGACTCGAGAAAGCTTGAAAGGGAATTCCGAGAGCCCTTAAGCTTCAAGCTATCCGGCTTCAAGCCGTGAAGGAGGAATCCGAGTTGCATCCTAAATTCTTATCGAAGAGAAGGAACGAGAAAAACCGAAATCTTCCTACTCGAACAAGAAGTCCTATAGTTTACAACTCTTCTTTATATAGTAATTCGACCTATGTTTTCTTTTCTTCCGGTGAAGTGAAGGAAACAATTCAGGGGAAGAATCGAGCTGTAGAAGCAAGGTATATGTCGAAAACAATTGAAAAAAGGCACAAATGGCTGATTCGGGTCTTCCTTAGCCAGCATGCTTTTAAGAAGTAGTCTAGAAAGAGTGTGTAAAGGGAAGTGCATGAATTCTTGGAAAAAGAGGGAGCGAGCCTATATAAAAAATGTAAAAAAGTAAATTCAATGAATAGATAGAGTCAACGGTACGACAGTTCCAAGCTTCATTCAATTATCTGTCTCGACAAGCTGAATTTTAATAGGTGTTCAGTTCACAAGCTTCACCCAAACGATTTCACTCAAATAGGTGCGTGACTCTATCAAAGGAAGCAGTATCGAAGCCGGCCACTGACTTAGAGAACGGGTCTCCCCCTTTTCGAGTGAAGAAAGGAGTCGGTGCACTTCGGCATAGCTGGTCCCTTCATCTGTCCGACTCGGAACTATTATAGGAGCTGCCGTGACTCCTTCTCCCATGTCGAGAGGAACGAACGTCAGAAGTCCCACAGCATATTCTGGTCCATCTGCAGCCTATGTCCATCAATCCTCCTCTCTTGCGGGGTAAACGCTTGTTCGCTTACTAATCGCTTTCGGGATCAGTCTTCAATGGCATGAAGCTTTAGTGGCATAGAATCGGCTGCCTTGGGAAAATAAAACGGAGCACCTAACAACGTATCTTTTCTCATTGAAGATACCTTGTTTGGTTTTCTCTCTTAACTTTAGGAATTTTTTTTTGTAATTAACGAAGAATGCGAATTCGAACTTAGCATCTCTTAACTATAATTTGTTTGGATGTGTCTTTTTATTTATTTTGGGCAGTGCGTTGAATGTAAATTTTAATGGTATTGTAAGATGTTTTGTTTATGTTATGTTTGATATATACATATATTTTTTGTGTGTTTTAATGGCTAAGGAAACAGAGTTTTAAATTCTTTTAAAGAAACTCATGATCAAAACCATGTTATAGTGTGTATAATATCATGTCAGGACATATAAATGTAAAACTAATAGACAATTACTAGATACTCCCTGACCATTTTGTAATATCATGTTAGCAAGTCAAACATAAAGCCTTGAGTTATGCATGAAGGCCGAAATGGGAAGAAAACAACTTCAATATTTACGTTTAGAAGAACATAATCCCATTCCCATTTTACAATTAGGCAAGCAATTTTTTTGGTCATGTGGGAGGTCGCAGCAAGCTTGCAAAAATGCACTGGTTCTATAACAAGCTTATTGACTCGTCAAGTGTTACCTCGCACGACCTTGAGCCATTGCAAAATAGCGAAGCTCAAGCATAAGAACGTGAATATATGCCATGCTTAACAACCACCCTATTTAGTGCCAAACTACCCGACAAGCCTAAGTGGTTCCAAGCAACATAAATGCATGGGGCTTGTTGAGTGGGTTGTGATGTGGATAGGTACGAGGGTCTATAAAGTCCATTGAGTGTTCAAAAGGTGGAGGTTTTGGGCTTATTGAGAGCACCAAAATCAAAGCCCACTTTCTTGAGCCCAACTACATGGGTAAGCAAGAAGAGAGAGGTTTCAACACCCTTTCAACCAAACCAGAGCCTTTAAAAGTCTCGTTCACCTAGGCACAGGAGCTGCTGGAAGAAAAGCCAACGCCCTTTTCAATTTGACCAGCGCCTTCACCCAAAATGGCCTCTATAAGTTCTCATAGGAAAATAAGGAGAGAAAGCGAAAAGGAGGCATTGCCAAGAATGAAGGTTACTAGAAGGCTTAGTTGCAGGAAAGCTTTGGGGCGCTAAAAATCTTTGTCCCAATGTGCTTGGAATCAGCAAGTTTCACTCAAAAGGGTTGAGTTGGGGAAAATGAGAAGAAAAGAAAGGAAAAGACTTGGCCAAGCTCTCTCTTTCTCTCTTTTTCTCTTGCTAAACTTGTGGAGACTCAGCTTCCATGCCACAAGCTTCTTGGTGAAATAGACCAGGGCACTCCCTAGGGATCCACAAACTTTTTGAGTTCTTTGGGGTCTGATACTTGAACTCAGGCACAGAGGCAACATTACTCACTTGTTCTTTGCACCACCCCATGTCCATCTGGAGCTGCCAAAAAAAGGCCCATACACTCCTTAAATTTGAAGACGAGCTCCTCCTAAAACCAATGTGATTTTGACACTTTTCCAATTCAAGCAAAAACTGACAAAGTTCCAACATAAAAGAATTGTGAATATTAAGCAATTGTCAAGTGTCAAAACCATAATGGTTTTAAGCAAGAGATCCTCCTCAATTTGTAGGAATTAAAATTTTTCCTAATTAATTCTAGTTTACTTTTATAATAATATTAATTGAATTGAAAATTAATATTAATAATTAATGAGTCATTAATTTTTTTTTAAAATCTTCTAATTATATGAAATAGTAATTAATATTTTCTTATTTTTTAATTATATTATCTATTAACTTAAGATTAATATGCCGAAATGCCCCATGAACTTGTTCTTTACTTTTGATTTACCCCTTACCTTTTTCTTAAGAAAATTAATTACTTGAATTACATTTTAACACAAATTTTCCCCTCACTGTCACTTTTGTAGACATTTCATCTGTATTTCCATCAAATTAGTCATGTGAGAGTCATGCGACGACCTTTGTGAGGACAAAACTGTCCATTCTGTGGGTCATATAAAGTTTAAGTCTTTGAGCTTGAACTAGGGCTTTAACTTTTGGGGAATTGCGAAATCAGCAAATCTGAATTGTAGGTGGGCTTTGTAGGTGGTTAAGTTAGGGCCAATATCGGTGTTGCTAGTAGTGGCCTGCTAGCTCGTGTCTCTGAAATTTAACATTGTATCAGAGTGGGTTGATTGACTGAGCCAGAATTACTGAGCCCTTATCCATCACTGACATGTCGTGTCATGTTGCGCTTGAACGTTTACCCTTACCCAATACGTGGTGTTCACGTGTTGGGCTTGAATGTTTGACTTCGATGTGGACTTGGTTCTGCGTGTTGTGTACTATATGGTGGTCCCACGTGCAGGAGCGTGTTGAAGACTATAAGTCCCACATCGAAAATTTGGCTAAATAAAATACAACATATAATAAATTGTTCCACTGTTAATATCATCGAGTCTTTTTGTGATTAAACTCCAAACCTACTAGGCTTTGTAGGTGGTTAAGTTGGGTGCAATATTGGTATTGCGAGTAGTGGACCGCTAGCCCATGTCTATGAAATTAAACAGATTCGACGCAGCTAACGGAGGATTTAAGATTCCTCTTGAGGTGCGGAACATGGGGAATCCTCCCAAGTACAATAAGTGGTCACTGTTCCCTTTTAGGCCCCGTTTGGTTCATGGTAAAGGAGGCTTGGGAATGAGAATTCAATTGCTTTCCCATGTTTGGTAAGTCCAGGCATGGGAAATGGTTGCCTGGCACATGGGAAAGTAGGGGGGAAAGTGAAACCCTCCTCTTAACTTGGGTTTTGTTTTCCCTCCTCATGGGAAAGTTTGGGAAAATGAGCCAACATTTAATGCACAATTTTCATGACTATTTTGTCCCTATGAACAATTTATAATTACAATGTATCATTAAATACATTCTTTTTTTATTTAATTTAATATGGGTATAATTGAAAAATTATACAAACTTTGTTTTCCATTCCTACTCAAAACAAACATGGGAAAGGAAACAAAGTGAAATCTTCCGGTTACTTTCCTAACATTACCAAACGTGGGAAATGAATCTTTCATTCCCATTCCTTGGAAAATGACATGGGAAATGATTTCCCCTCAAATCCATTCCGTGAACCAAACGGGGCCATGCAATTGTTTAAGCTTTTGTGGTCCAATGTGTGTCAGTTGAACATGGCTTCTTCTCTCCTTTTAGGATTTTACTGAGATTCTCATTTTGTTTTCAAATGCATGTGTGGGCCCAAGTTGTCAGTGTGTGATATGTACTTGCTTATACCTTTCTCTGTCTTGAGTAAATATGTGCATAAGTTCAAAATCAAATGGGGTCAATTGGTAGGTGGTTGTAGTAAATGTAATTTGCTGCAAATAGGTGATTGTTGTCAATGCTTGTGTGTTTTTTTAGGTGATCCTGATATTTTCACTATCGAAATTCACTATGGAGGTGAAATTAAAAGGGGGAAATATGTTGGTGCTGTTGTCTAGTGGGCTGACAACTATAACGTTCACCATATGTTAATGTTTGACATATTTGATGTTGCGACATCACTTGGCTATGACCATTCAAACATTGAGTATCCAGGGATGGCAATGGAGCGAATCAAGGATGGGTATGTCATTATCATCTCCATATTGATTAAGTATTTTTTCCTCATCCCGGCCTTCAGACCCGCAATAGCCAAAACTAATTTTTCCCGCCTTCATTGGGGAAAGGTTTCCCCGCCTCGCCCCATTAAAGAAAAAATAAAACCAATAAAAATTAATTTTGAATAGGAAAGAAACACTATGAGTGCAACATATATAAATTCCATTTTATTAACTAGAAATCTAGACATGACAAAAATACTAAAAATTTAGACTATTTGTTCTAATACATGTGAAAACTACATCAAAAACATATATCAATTCATATATGGCTTATATGTATATAACTTAGTTTATAAATATAAATAAACATATATATATATATATACATATTTTAAAAGAAGGAAACATGTATAAAAAAAACTTTAAAATCAATTCTAGCCACAAAACATATGAATCATCTATTCAAAAGCAAAATCATTTTACTTAAAACTTGTTGGGCTAAGTCTATTTCATTTCTACCCATGTATCTTTAAGGTCTAATCTCTTTGTACACAAAAGAAAAAGGGAAGAGGGATGAGAATATACCCTTGAAGCTCATTTTGGCCAAGTTTGAACACCTTTAAGGAATGCCTTCTATCTTCCTTGAGGTTATAGAGATTCTTCAACAAAGAGGCACCAAAGGAGATGCCCTCTATTTCACCACACCAAATGCAAAAGAGGTGGAGAGGAGATCAATTAAGATGATAGAGATGTTAGACTCCCTCTTTGTGGATTGACTTTTGGCAAAAGATGGAGGGAGAAAATTCTCACCTTCAATGCTAACACATAAAAGCTTAGGAGGTCATAGTGTGACTTAAATAGATAAGACACATAAGAGAGGAGAGACTCTCTCCCTCTATGGCCAGCCATGGGTTCATGGGCTTTCTTTTGGGTCTCATGAATTTGTGTTGTCATACAACACTTATTCTTAGGCCCATTGGGTATTTGGGCATTTTGTCTTTTGCACTTAAATGATTAAAACCCAATACTTTCTAATGTCAAAACTAATTTCATAATTAACTTTTAATTATGAATTATAACATAACCATTAAGTCACATTCATAGTCTAAATTGTTTGACTCAGTCAATTGTATTGGTCAAACATGTTGACTTTGACTTGACCGTTGACCTTGTGACATGTTACGTTCAAAAGTTGACTATGTCACATAGTTGTTAATTAAAATGTACTAGATTACATAATATAAAGAAGTTGATTAAAATAATAGGGACAACTGACTAATCTAGTAGTCTCTTCTAGATAAATGATTTAGTATAGCGCTAGTGTGGCCAAAAAAAATCGGGTTGGGCCAACCCATTGCAAAAACAATAATGTCAGGCTTCGAGCATTTTTACATGCCTATTGATGCACATTGTTTTTTATCTTCAAATAAATTGTTGGATATACACAAAGCTGCTCTTCCACAAGGATTGAGTAACATGTACTTTGGAGCATGGTTGGGGATTTCAACGGAGATTACTGTAAAATGCCAAGCTCCTATTGTTTATCCAAACTTGCCAACAATCGAGTACTGGCTCTACTTTTCTTCCATCTCGCTACTAGTGGCCACACTTGGCATATGTGATGTTATTGTATTTGTGACATATTATGTTCAGACCTTGACTATGTCACATACATTGATGTTGATCTTCAAATTAATTATTGTCTATAGAATTGTATTATAGCGATGTCGATAGTAATGTAACTGATTGTACACACACTAAATTGAGTAAGGTAACCAATCTAGAGATGTCAAACAGGTTGGGTCGTTTTGAGCACGACACGATTCCGACTTGATAAAGTAAGATCCGACATGGCGCGGCCCGTCTTTTTGGGTCGGCTGGGATGAGGTAATTCGGCCTAAAAGGAGATTCTAGAAAGATTGTAGGCTCTTCTGGCTGACATTCTTCATCACCTTTTAGAATATTTTTCTACAATTTGTGTAAATTATGACCGACAAATGAGCATTAATTTTATCAATAAGAAATCAATAAATAGTGTTATGAAACAACATAAGATATATCATAATGTGGTTCCGTAACTTTTTTTTAAAAAAAATTTGAATAAATAGGCTCATGTCATATATATAATAATTATAATTTTCAATAACACCGTCACATCCAAGCAACAGGGCGCTTAGGCCCGTTTGGGATTGCTTTTTTGGCCAAAAATCTGCTTAACTTTAAAGTTAAGCAGTTTAAGGTGTTTGGTAAAAATAAAATATGCTTATTTTAAAAGCAATGGTCTTTTCATAGCAGCTTTTAAAAGCAACCTCCGGGTTGTTTTTTAAAGCTGCTTTTAATTGAAGCAAGCACTCCTTTTAATGAAATTTTCGTAATTCCACAAATACCCTTATTAGGTTAGAAATCTATCCTCACGTATTTCTCTCAAATCTGCAAACCACAAAGTTCATCTTCACGTAGCCTCCCAAGTTTGGACACAACCATTCACTCAATCTCTCTCAATCTCTTTCACAAGGTATATTCTTCAATCTCTTCAATCTCTCAAACTTTTTATATACGTTCTGCTCTTGTTTTTTTTATTTTTTTATTTTTCTACTGGTCGTGCTTTATTTTTCTACAGTTTTGCTGGATATATATGTTTATATAATCCGCATACTTGTAATATAATATTTCTTGGGAAATATGCATGCCTAAAATCTTTGTTTTGGATTTGTGTAATCTGCATGTTTGTAAACTCTATTTCTGTTGTGTTTGGGCAAGTCCTAATTTGTTTCTTATCAAATTTCTTAGTGTTCAAACAGAGCATGCTGCATTTATTACACGTTTCACTGAATAATCAAACAAGAAATCACTTTTATGAATTGCGAGAGAATTTTGGCATATTGAAAAGTTATAACAATTCCAAACAAGCACTATTTTTCTTTTAATTCCCTTATGATAAACTAGTTTTGCTGCAAACTTTTATTTCCCGATAAACTATTTTTCTTTGAATCCTTGTCATCTTGTACGACTTGTGTATTACTTTTGATGTATGTAGTTTTGCCCAAGTTTTCCTATAGATAATTACTTAGGCACTATGCATTTTTTTAGTAAAAACATTATTTGGTATAACATGTTCATCTCCCAATACATACATATTTATATAAGGACATGCACAGATGGTGAAGAATAATAATGTGGCTAGTGGATCACGAGTTCCGGCTGTATGGAATAATCAGAATACAACTATATTTTGTGACTTGTGTATCAAGGATGTGGAGGCAGGTAATCGTCCTGGTACTCACTTTAAGAAAGAAGGATGGGAAAATGTGAGGATTAGCTTGAGTAAAGAGATAGGAGCCGAGTATGATAAATCACAATTGAAAATATGGAAAGAACTAATTGGAAAAGAAACTGGTCTTGGGTGGAATTCCAAATTTGGAACTATTGATGCTTCTGAAGAATGGTGGCATAACAAAATTGAGGTATGTTATTAATATTTTTTAATGTTGTTTGTTTATTATAATTCAATGAAACATCTGTAATAGTTTTTAATGTTGTTCTCTTTGATTTTTATCAGCGTTATGAAATAATGCTTTAAATTTCCCAAACCTCCAAATGGTAATGTTTCAAATATGTGCATATCATTAAACTTCGAATTTTTACACTTTCAAATTATATTATAATTAAACATATCTTATTGGTTACAGGAAAATATTATCTTGTGGATGCGGGTTACCCACAAATGAGCGGGTATTTGGGGACCATATAAAGGTGAAAGGTATCATCTTCCAGATTTCTGTAGGGGTACTCAACCAACAGGTTCTAGAGAAGTATTTAATCACGTACACTCTTCCCTTAGGAGTGTCATTGAACGCACTTTTGGTGTATGGAAGAAAAAGTTGAGTATTTTACGAGACATGCCTAACTATCCATTTGGTAAGCAAGTGAAGATAGTAATTGCAACTATGGCACTTCACAACTATATAAGGAGGCACGCCCAACGTGATATTCATTTTGACAAAGTGAATGGCAACCCAAATGCAATGGAGATGGAAGGTGATACACAAGAAGAATATCATATTACTCAAGGGCCTGGAGCACAAGAACTAGAAACATTAAGGAACAAGATTGCTGCAAGTTTAATGCATGCATCTTCTTAGTTTTTTTTTTTTTTTTTTTTTATTTATTTATTTAGCCTAGTTTCAATGTTTTTTTTATTGCTACAATTTGAAGGATGGTTTATGAATCTACTACCATGGTTCTCTCTTATCTTTGTTGAAATTTATTCAATACATAATTAGTTTGTTTATCCCAGACCTTGAGGTTGTTCTAGTAGAATATGAAGTGATTGTGTATTATGGTATTTGAGGCTAAAAAAAGAAAAAGCAGGTTATAATTGGGTCCTAGAAAGAAATGATATATATATTTTTTAAATTTGAATTTGAATTTTTACTTTTCTTTAAGCAAAGATTAATATAATTTTTTGGGAGAAAAGTATAAAAGCACTTTATAGTTTTATTTTTTACCAAACAAATTAGTAAAAAGCACTTCAACATCATGTCCCATTTTAGTCATTATAAATAGTTACAACACATTTTTTCGGTAAAAATTACCAAAACGCTCTGACACTGCTTTTCATACTCATAGCGCTTTTAAAATAACAGTTTACCAAACGTTTAACTGCTTTACTTTACAGCTGATTCTTTTTAAAGCACAGCAGAAGCAGCTTTTTTTTAAAGCGGCAGCAATCCCAAACTAGGCCTAAATCAATGTCTAAGTTTTCTGCTCGCTCAGTCACAGTACTTGTTTGATAGTTTACCATCCATGTCAAGTCTTGAGATGCATATTGAATTAAGTTTGATTATACCTTTGCTCAATTGCTTCTCTTCTAGATATCGACCAAATATTTCCTTTTTAGCTCAAGTTCATCAAACTAGTTTGGATTGATTACCGCTTAAAAAAAAAAAAAAAAAAAAAAAAAGCTGCTTTTGCTGTGCTTTAAAAAGAATCAGCTGTAAAGTAAAACAGTTAAACGTTTGGTAAACTGTAATTTTAAAAGTGCTGTGAGTATGAAAAGCAGTGTTAGAGCGTTTGGTAAATTTTACCGTAAAAGTGCTATAACTATTTATAATCACTAAAATAGACATGATGCTAAAGTGCTTTTTACTAATCTGTTTGGTAAAAATAAAACTGTAAAGTGCTTTTATACTTTTCTTCTTAAAAATTATATTAATCTTTGCTTAAGAAAAGAAAAATTCAAATTGAATAAACTCCAACAAAAATAATTATGTATGAATAAATTCCAACAAAGATAAAGAGATCACCATGGTAGTAGGTTCATACACCATCCTTGATATTGAATAAGCAATAAATATTTTTTTTTAGGTTTGAATTGTAGCAATAAAACAAAACATTGAAACTAGGCTTAAATAAATGGAAATACAGAAAATGTCTAAGAAGATGCACGCATTAAACTTGCAGCAATCTTGTTCCTTAATGTTTCTAGTTCTTGTGCTCCAGGCCCTTAAGTAATATGATTTCTTCTTGTGCATCACCCTCCATCTCCATTGCATTTGGGTTGTCATTCACTTTGTCAAAATGAATATCACGTTGGGATTGCTGCCGCTTTAAAAAAAAGTTGCTTCTGCTGTGCTTTAAAAAGAATCAGCTGTAAAGTAAAGCAGTTAAACGTTTGGTAAACTGGTATTTAAAAGCGCTATGAGTATGAAAAGCAATGTCAGAGCGTTTGGTAATTTTTACCGTAAAAGTGTTGTAACTATTATAATGACTAAAATGGACATGATGTTGAAGTGCTTTTTACTAATTTGTTTGGTAAAAAATAAAACTGTAAAGTGCTTTTATACTTTTCTCCCAAAAAATTATATTAATCTTTGCTTAAAGAAAAGTAAAAATTCAAATTCAAATTTAAAAAATATATATATCATTTCTTTTCTAGGACCAATTATAACCTGCTTTTTCTTTTTTTAGCCTCAAATCCCATAATACACAATCACTTCCTATTCTACTAGAACAACCTCAAGGTCTGGGATAAACAAACATAATTATGTATTGAATAAATTTCAACAAAGATAAAGAGATAACCATGGTAGTAGATTCATAAACCATCCTTCAAATTGTAGCAATAAAAAAAACATTGAAACTAGGCTTAAATAAATGGAAATAAAAAAATTTCTAAGAAGATGCATGCATTAAAACTTGCAGCAATCTTGTTCCTTAATGTTTCTAGTTCTTGTGCTCCCGGCCCTTGAGTAATATGATATATTTCTTGTGTATCACCTTCCATCTCCATTGCATTGGGGTCTCATTCACTTTGTCAAAAATGAATATCACGTTGGGCGTGCCTCCTTACATAGTTGTGAAGTTCCATAGTTGCAATTGCTATCTTCACTTGCTTACGAATGGATAGTTAGGCATGTCTCGTAAAATACTCCACTTTTTCTTCCATACACCAAAAGTGCGTTCAATGACACTCCTAAGGGAGAGTGTACATGATTAAATACTTCTCTAGAACCTGTTGGTTGAGTACCCAGACGGAATCTGGAAGATGATACCTTCACCTTTATTTGGTCCCAAATACCGCTCATTTGTGGGTACCCGCATCCACAAGATAATATTTTCCTGTAACCAATAAGATATGTTTAATTATAATATAATTTGAGCGTGCAAAAATTCGAAGTTTAATGATATGCACATATTTGAAATATTACCATTTGGAGGTTTGGGAAAATTTAAAGCATTATTTCGTAACGCTGATAAAAATACTCTTGTATCGTGTGCAGTGCCTTCCCAACCTGCACATGCAAATATGAATTGCATGTCAAAATTACATGCAGCCATTATGTTTTGAGTCGGTATTCCTTTTCTGCCAATATATGGTACTTGATCTTCAGGAGGTTGAGGCTTTAAAATGTACGCCATCTATAGCACCAATGCAATCCTGCAAACAATAAGAGAAAGATTTCAATAATATTGCTTTGTCGTAAAACAAACGATAAATGTTAGGATCTTCCCTAGTTGTGAACATTTCTCTTTTCTCTTGATTTAGAAATAACCGAGTTGCAAACAACCACAAATGGCTTCCCGGCCCTGCACCAGGTAAAGATGAACTGCTTTCATCACTTCAGCAATGCTGCTACCTGGGACCCTTTCATCATCATTGAATTTGTACTCCTATTCTCCATTACATCAACCATCCGCTCAATTTGTTGTGACAATTTAATAGCACCTCCTACCTTCCCCACTTTGTAGCAACTCTATTCCATTCTTCTCTTCCTTAACCTGTGTATCAAGTTGTTGATTTGTTCTCTTTTTCCCTTCCCACAAAATTTTTCAGTAACTTGAATTGTTTCATCTGGTACGTATACGGGATCATCAGAATCATCACCACTGTCGAGTAGACATACCATCACATTCGGATGAATCATGAGTTGGAAGTACACCAGTGAAGGTGCCCAAGCATGGTCACCGTGGTAGTGGTGTTCATGAACATTCTATCAAACTTCTCTTCCATATCAGAACTAATACCTTTCTACGTAATTTTGTATATTGGGATTTTATCGCAAATCAAAGAGAACAACATTAAAAACTATTACAGATGTTGCATTGAATTATTAATAAACAAACAACATTAACAATATTAATAACATACCCTCAGTTGTTATCCACCCTCATCAGAAGCATCAATAGTCCCAATTTGGAATTCCACCCAAGACCAGTTTCCTTTCCGATGAGTCTTTCCATATTTTCCATGGTTCTTTAAGTGCATCCTACTTATTTTCAACAATTGTGATTTATCATACTCGGCTCATGTCTCTTTACTCAAGCTAATCCTCACATTTTCCCACTCTTTCTTAAAGTGAGTACCAGGACAATTGCCTACCTCCACCTCCTGATACACAGGTCACAAAATATAGTTGTATTCTGATTATTCAATACCAGCCGGAACTCGTGATCCACTAGCCTCTTATTATTCTTCACCATCTGTGCATGCATCCTTATATAAATATATATGTATGGAGATGAACATGTTATAGCAAATAAAATTTTACTAAAAATATGGCGTAGGCCTAAGTAATTACATATAGGAAAATGGGGCAAAACTACAACATCAAAAGCAAACACCAAGGCGTCAAGAAAACAAGAAAATTTAAGTCAAAGAAAAAATATATATTCACTATGGAAAATAAAAATAAAGAGCAACTTTTATTTATTTTATTTCATCAAGCTCTTTAGAAATAAATATATTGAGTGGTGATGATGAATATTGAGTGGAAAGTCTGAAGCTGTTGATAGTGTAGCAAGGGTAGTGAGACCAAACTGATTATCAAGCAGGAAAGTGGGCATGGGTACATAAAAAAAAAAACTAGAAGTACGTACCTTCAATTGAAATATATATGAGCAAAATATATAGCCCTATTATCCAACTGATATCACTCTTTTTTAAGCTAAGAATCTTTTGTGAACATACATAAATTTATACCCAAAGTTATTGTCAACGAACATCAGGACTTCATGCTCCTGAACGAAGTGCATGAAGGCCTTCTATCTCTTCCCCCAAAACAATACAAGAAAACAAACAAACATAATAGACAATCTAATTGGCACGATCATATGGTTAGATTACGAGGGAGACTTTGGAATTGAATTTTAAGTTTCAAATTTTAATGGAGAAAAACAGATGTAAGGCAGGAGCACACATAAAGAAACAGAGAACATGTGATGCATAGGGAAGACAAAAGGCACCCTCCAACAACAACTCCAGGAGCTGCCATAGAAAGGCGCTCTGGCGATGCAGCAGCTAGTTCTACAGAAACTCCAGTAGAAAAAAAAAAACACAGAAACAGCATGTCTACAAAAAGTTTGAGAGATTGAAGAGATTGAAGAATAAAAATATCCCAGAAAATTATAATCAATAACTTTGAAGAGATTGATAATCTACCTTGTGAAAGAGATTGAGAGGATAGTCTCCAAACTTGGGAGCTACGTGATGAACTTGGTGTCTACAGATTTGTGAGAAATACGTGAGGATAAATTTCTAACCTAATAAGGGTATTTGTGGAATTGCGAAAATTTCATTAAAGGGAGCGCGCTGCTTCAATTAAAAGCTGCTGTCAAAAGACATTGCTTTTAAAATAAGCAGGATATTTTATTTTACCAACACCTTAAACTGCTTAACTTTACAGTTTAGCAGGTTTTTGGCCAAAATAAACAATCCCAAACGGGATTTTTGGTGTACTATTTTAAGAAGTACAACCAAGGCAGCTAAATGACCTCTAGCTTTTAAATCACCACCACCCGATTCATAGAAGTCATCAATGAGATTTAAACCAAGCACTCCATGTTCTTCGACTAATCCAACTCCTTTGAGCATGCTATCATCCTCATGGTATTGACATCACAATGAGATTGGAGGATTTTCTAGAATCAGAAATTAGAAGGGGTGGAAACTTGTGTTTTCATGCTTTGGCTTCAGATACTGTTTGAAGAATAATTGACCTTGAGAACTAGTGCCACAATATATCGTCCATACACAGGAGGGGGGATTTTGTATTTACAATTGTTTTGATTTGATTTTGTATAGTCACTATTTCTGAGTGGGGAAGTTGAAAGAATTTATTTTATTATTTTCCAATTCAATACATTTAATATTTTTGTTAAATTCTTGCCTCCAAGTATTTAAAGGGCATAGGTAATACATATGTGAGCTTTGATGTTTCCAAAAGGAATTTACAGTGTTGATTTTCGTATCAATATTGGACTAAAAAGAGTTCATAAATTCTTCTTCACAGCATAAGAGGCAAATTTGTGTAAGGTTTTGAAGACAATGGGCATCATATACTATTATTCATTCAAAGCCTTAATTATGTGAGATGGCCGTCTATACATGTACTCCAATCCGTCTGGTACCACAATCTCTGTCTCAGCAAACAAGGGCACCTGCATTCATTTTAGATGGGCATCAATTTCAGAAATAATTAACCGACTAGCTTTTGGTCTAGTAATATTTTTCTTCCGAATTTTAAAAAATGTCCCAAGTTTGGATCCCCATTCCTTTGTTGAGAAATAATAAAAAATATTACACCCAACTACTACGGCTCATAAAGTAAATCATATGAAACAAAAGAGGGTTTAAAACTTTTGGCTCCATTGGATGTACGGATTCCAAATCTATGGCTTATTTGGTAAAATTGTTTGTATAGACTATACAATCCATGCATGCCAAGATTGGGATAAGAAAGAAAGGAAGAAAACAATGGATTTCAAATGGCATGTATTCATTTCAAATGTACTACATGTAGTTATTTCAAATATGTTGACACTCGGCAATTACCGAGCCGAGCTGCCAAAAATAATGAAGCTAGAAAAGAATACAGTTCGGCCTCAGCTCCTAGAAAACACCGCCCTACCAAGATCCGCGATAAACGGAGTCACACCATGCCGTCCGTGACAAGACACCCCCATCCCATCAAGATATGACCGCCGCCATACGTAGAGACTAGAGACCCTCTCTGTCCACAGCACCAGCCCCTCTCTGTGGCAGGATAGAGCACGCAGGCCATCATGAACGGACACTCACGGCCACCTAAACCCTCGCTAGCAGAAACTGATGGGACGTATATGGCTCGCTCCGAGAGAGGTAACCAACTTGTAAATATTAATACATCAACTATGCCCCCTATAAATAGAAGAGGATTCCTTGCACTGGAGAGAAAAAAGGCTCTTCTTTCCAAAAGAAAAGGAAGAAGGGGACTTAGACCCCACTCAAATAATATACTGGGATCCATATAAAATATATTAAAAAAAAAAAAAAAAAAAAAAAAAAAAAAAAAAAAAAAAAAAAAAAAAAAAAAAAAAAAAAAAAAAAAAAAAAAAAAAAAAAAAAAAAAAAAAAAAAAAAAAAAAAAAAAAAAAAAAAAAAAAAAAAAAAAAAAAAAAAAAAAAAAAAAAAAAAAAAAAAAAAAAAAAAAAAAAAAAAAAAAAAAAAAAAAAAAAAAAAAAAAAAAAAAAAAAAAAAAAAAAAAAAAAAAAAAAAAAAAAAAAAAAAAAAAAAAAAAAAAAAAAAAAAAAAAAAAAAAAAAAAAAAAAAAAAAAAAAAAAAAAAAAAAAAAAAAAAAAAAAAAAAAAAAAAAAAAAAAAAAAAAAAAAAAAAAAAAAAAAAAAAAAAAAAAAAAAAAAAAAAAAAAAGCGCAGAAGGTGTTGAATGGTCTTGGATTGGGTTATGAAAAAATTCATGCTTGCAAAACAATTGCATGTTATTCTACAAAGAGCATGAATCGTTGGATACATGTCCTATATGCAATGAGTCGAGGTTCAAGATGACATCTCAGAATAGGACGACTAAGATCCCACAAAAAGTCATGCGTTATTTGCCCCTGAAACCTAGGTTGCAGCGATTGTATATGTCGACGCATACTGCCACAGACATGAGATGGCATAAGGAAAAACGGGTAGACGATGATGTGATGCGGCATCCTGCAGATGGGGAGGCATGGAAAGAGTTCGATCGAACGTTCCCCGAGTTTGCTGCTGATCCCCGAAATGTTAGATTGGGACTTGCCACTGACGGATTCAATCCGTATGGGGTTCTAAACCAACACCACAGCACTTGGCCGATTTTCGTATTCCCATATAATTTGCCGCCTTGGAAATGCATGAAAAAAGAATACATGATGATGACTGTTTTGATAACTGAGGATCCTGGGAGGTCAATCGATGTTTACTTAAGGCCGCTGGTTGATGAGCTGAAGGATTTATGGACAAACGGTGTTCGCACGTACGATAAATCAACTGGGAAGATGTTCACTTTGCGGGCAGCAGTTATGTGGACTGTGAATGATTTCCCAGCATATGCAATGGTTTCTGGGTGGAGCACAAAGGGTTATATGGCATGTCCTGTATGCAAGGAAGATGTAACTTCTGGTTGGCATGCTGGAAAAGTTTTGTTACCTTGGTCATCGGAGATGGTTGCCATGGGACCACGAGTGGAGGGAAAAAGATAAAGAGTTCGACGGGAACACAGAGCGTCGCCTCAGACCCTAGAGAATGGTCCGGTGATGAGATATTGGACCAGCTTAACCGGTTGGATTTTGCTCCCTTCGGGAAAACAGTTAGTCGTATCAGACCTTCTACACATATGAACTGGACGCACAAGCCTATGTTTTTTGAGCTCCCATATTGGTCGAAACTCAAATTGAGGCACAATCTAGATGTGATGCATGTTGAGAAAAATGTATTCGACACATTGGTGGGCACGATTCTAGATATCGAGGGCAAGACAAAGGACACGATCAAAGCTCGTCTTGATTTGGAAAGAATGGGCATACGAAGGGGTTTATGGATGAATAGGGACAATGATAAAGCTAGAAGGGATCTTGCATTCTTTTCTATGAAACCGAATGACAAGAAAGAGTTTCTAAAGTTTGTATCGTCTGTAAAGTTTCCGATGGGTATGCTTCTAATATCGCACGTTGTGTGAATGTTGACGGGGGTAAATTTACTGGACTTAAGAGCCATGACTGCCATGTGTTTATGCAACGCCTACTTCCTGTGGGTATTCGACACCTATTGCCGGAAGATGTAGTGAAGCCAATCATTTTGTTGTCCAGATTTTTTTCCCAACTGACGGCAAAAACTTTGCGAAAAACGGACATGTTTCAGTTGCGCCATGACATTGTCCAAGTCCTATGCAAGTTTGAGATGATATTTCCTCCAGCTTTCTTCACAAGTATGATGCACGTGATGGTTCACTTGCCAGAAGAGGCATTGCTTGCTGGTCCTGTCAACTATCGCTGGATGTATCCAATAGAAAGGTATATAATCCTTATCGTTTGTGTATGCATCATTATCACATGCTTGCTAATTTGTATCATATCGTTTTATTTTGGCAGGCTTCTCGGAGAGCTGAAAAAAAGTGTACGCAACAGGGCGAAGCCCGAAGGATCAATGTAGAGGCTTGGGTTCAATATGAGTCGCTTACTTTCTGCGGAATGTATTTAAAAGATGTGGAGACGGTTTTCAATCGTCCTCAGCGCAATCATGATGGAGGTATGAGAAATGAAAAACTTTCTGTTTTTGCCCAAAGCGCACGACCCTTTGGAGATCCTGGACGAGGAGAGTCGTTTTCTAGAAATGACATGGAGGTAGCGCATTGGTTCGTACTGAACAATTGTGATGAGATCATGGGATACTTATATGAGCATGAAGAGATGATGAAGCGAGAACATCCATCACATTTGGTTGCCCAGAAACACCGTGAATTGTTTCCACAATGGTTTTTGGATTCTGTAAGTTATAAGTGTTTGTTATTTGAGAAATATAAATTGTGTTTTTAATTTTGTCAGACTAACATATGAATGGTTTTGTATAATATTAGGTGAATAAGTTGAAATCATCGAATTCCCCCAACTTACAGTGATGAGTTATATAACTTGGCGTTCGGCCCGATTCGCGCTGAATTGTTCTCGGGTTGTAATGTCAACGGTGTCAAATTTTTGGGGCGAAGCACGAGATGACAAGTTGTGTACGCAAAACAGCGGTGTCCATGTCCCAGGTGGAGGCGAAAGTACGGACATTGATTTCTATGGCAAACTCACAACTGTCGTGCAATTGCTTTACAAAGATCGATACCAAGTGATCATGTTTAAGTGTCGATGGTTTGACACCAACCCAAATAGGCCGGGAAGTGTTAAAATCGATCATGGCTTACTATCTGTGAACATGAACAGAACTTGGTATGATGACGACCCTTATATTTTGGCAAACATGGCAACACAAATTGTGTATCTAGATGACCCTAAAGCCGGAAGCGGTTGGAACGTTGTTCAAAAGATGGATCACAGGAACGTGTATGCTATACCAGAACTAGACCCAACTGACAACGACGTCGACAATGTGGCTGACCAACGTTTAGAATCTTCAATGGAAAATGATGCGGAAACACTTCGAGATACTAATGTTATACAAGAGCCATTTCAAATACAAGGAGTGTCTTCAATCGAAATACCGATTCAGTCAATTACAATTGACCTCGGTGATCTTCCGCGATATGATGTTGCAGTTGGCCCGAGCAACGACGATGATGTAGTTATAGAGGAGGCGGAGGAGGAGGAGGAGGAAGAGGATTGGGAGACCGAAAGTGATGATAGCGACGATAACGAAAGTTATTATAGTTCAGATGATGAATGATGAATTTTTTTGTAATTTTATTATGTTAGTGGACATATTTTGTGTAATGCAAATGTTTTCATATATGTACTTGTTATATCCAAACATTATATATGTGCAGAAATGAAACATTATTAAAATAAATTTAGTTATAAACCATTGGTAAATAATATATCCAAATCATTTTAATAATAATTTTTAAAATTATTTTGACAAAACACTTTTAAAAAATGAAAATCATAAACAATCTGACATGGCGCCAAATCCTTGCGTGACGAAGAAGGCATTGTTGCGCATATTTTGCGCGACTGAGAAGTTACTCGTCGCATAAACTTAAAATTTTGCTCGACAAAAAAATCCGTCGCGCCATGATATATATTTTGATATATACACATGCATATATTTAAAATTAACGATCGAATTAGTTCATTGTATCATATAGGGTCAAGGAGTGTAGCTGTAAAAAATCATCAAAATCGGAGTCAAAATAACAGTTAAATCATGACTTTCATTTATAACAATCGAAAAGTTTTTGTCCGTTACTTGATCTTTGAATGTTCATTTTATCCGATTTTCGACGTATACGATCTCGAAGTATAAAAAAAAAAAGTTTGCCGGTTGGATCATTGAAACTAGTTTAGGAGTAAGGGTTTAGGGTTTAGGTTTTAGGGTTAGGGTATAGGGAAAGGGTTTGCGCGATGAAAGGACGTTTCATTCGTCGCGCAAAATGCACAGAATAAAGCGCGTGCGCGACGACAATTCAATTCGTCCGCGCAATCTCGTCTCCGCAATCTCAAACAAAAAAGGTCCCCCCTCCCCCCCCCCCCCCCCCCACCCCCCCAAAACACTTAGTTAATTTTTTTTGGCAATTACAGACTTGCGTGACGAATGTACTCACCGTTCATCGCGCAAAGTATACAGACCAAAGGCTTGCGCGACGAAAAGACTTGCCTTTCGTCGTGCAATCTCAATCAGAATTTCAATCCCTCCCCACCCCAACACTTAGTAAATTTTTTTGACAAATTATAGACTTGCGCGACGAACAGACTTGCCTTTCGTCGTGCAATCTCACTCAGAATTTCAGTCCCCCCCCAAAACACTTAGTAAATTTTTTGGCAAATCAGAGAGTTGCGCAAAGTTTACACACCAAAGGCTTGCGCAACAAATGGACTGGCCTTTCGTCGCTCAATCTCAGTCAGAATTTCAGCCCCTCCGCCCTTACACTTAGTAAATTTTTTTGGCAAATCAGAGCTTGCTCGACGAATGGATGTACCTTTCGTCGTGGAAGATCATTTAATTTATCTCCCTTCGCAAACTCGAATCCTAAAATTTGGGCGGATGGACAACCTTGCGCGACGAAACAAGACTTTTTTCGTCGCGCAAAATGTGCAAATCCTAAACCCTAATTCCAAATTTTGGCAGAGTGGCAACATTGCGTGACTAAAATGTGTTTAATTTCGTCGCGCAAAATTCATTTAAATGATTTGGCATGATGCATTTACTCCTTCGTTGCGCAAAGTCGAATAAGTTTTCAGAAACGCCGCGAGCTTCTCCTTCTTCCCCAGTTTTTCAAATCTGCCCTAACTCTCTCTCTCTCTCTCTCTCTCCGCCATCACCTTAGCCACTACTCCTCGAAGCTTCCCGTTGTCGCCGTCCATCCTGCCGCCATTATTTGCTCGGTTTTCACCGAATCTTCGCCGGCGTTGTTCTCTCTCCTCCGGGCACCAAATCTGACGATTGAGGTATGGTTTTTGGACTATTTTTTATGCTTTAGCTGATGGTTGGGTAGGATTTGATTGATTGTTTGAATAGGGCAGTGGATTTGAAACCCTAGGTTTCGGCCGGTTGTTGAATTGAAATTCCGGCCACTTCCGGCCATTTTCGAGGTAGGTCCAAGAACAAAAGTGCCTCCAATTGATGTTTTGAACCTAGGGTAGGAACCTTGGCCCTCAATTTTTAGGATTTTCCGGCGATTGTTATCCCTCTAGGCACCCACGCGGTGCCGGCGTGTGTGATGGCGCGTGGGATACTATAGCATTGGGCATGGGGTCCCAATGCAATCCCTTAGTTGTCACGAGCGCGTAGGTGTGTTCGGATTGGAATTTGGTTACCGTTTCAGTCTCGAATGGATTTTGCCTATTGTGCGATTTCCGGGTTTGATATGTTCAGACCGTTGGATCGAACTCAAACTCACGTATGTTGTACCTCGTATTTAACAGATCGTGTAGGATTTGACGGATCGTGGATTGGAGTCCCGGATACTCCGAAATTGCAAACCCTAGGTGATACTACACTTTTAATTAATTAGCTCAAATTCATAATGACATTGTATGTGCTTAAGTATATATTCTTAAATTTGATTAATTTGTATGTGTATTAATGAAATTGTGCAGATGTTAGACTTGATTAGACATCTTAAGGTGGTGACGACTACACCGAGTTCGGAGCCCCCAGCTTAGCCTGCATCAGCTACCACTGCTCTAGCATTGATGGACCAGGACCATGTGCTAGTTGGTCCCGGGGGATCCCAGGCACTTGCATCATCAGTTTCATCGATGGTGCAGCCTGTTAACGCTAGGCGGCGGCACCGGCCCGCCAGCACCACCGACACCACATCGACCGACGGTACTGGTACCTCGGGGCCACAGCCAGGTATATATATCCTTCAACTGTAGTTCTTTTTTAAATTTTTTTAATTGGGTATTTTATAGTTAAATTTGTTATTTATTTAACATTATTGTCATATCTCTTTTTTTTTATTGTCATATCTCTTTATATAATAAATGTTTTCTTTACGATTAATCTTTTATTGCAATTTCATTTTAATTTTTTTAAAAAAAAAATTTATTTTTTACAAAATTAAAATTTATATAATATATATTAATTTTGTGCGACGAAATATATCTTGTCGCGCAAAATCACTTTTTTAAAAAACGTTAAAACATAATTTTTAAATACACTTAATTTAATCATACGTGACGAAGTCTTTCGTCACGCGAAATGTGTATGCGCGACGACGACTTTCGTCACGCAAATAGTAATTGCACGACGAAGGACTTTTCGTCGCGACAATGTCTGGGACACGAATCTTGCGCGACGAAACTGTCCGTCGCGTAGTCTTGGTGTGACGAATACCCTTTCGTCGCGCAAAACGTTTGTGCGTCGGACATTTGTGTCGTCCGGAAACGTTTTCTGTAACGAAGGTGCTACGTCGCACTTTTTTGCGCGACCAAGGAAATAAATTGGTCGAACAAAGTCTTTCTTCACGATTTTTGTGCAACGAAACTTCTGTCGCGCAGAATTATGTGTGACTAAAGTTAACTTTGCGTGAAGAAATTGCCTTCGTCACGGAAAGCCTAAAATGTAGTAGTGTTATGGGGCATAAAACCACACTCGAGCTTATATGCACACTATTGTTCATATGAATCTTAATCTTCTTCTTTCCCATGACAGAGATGCTAACGTTATTTCCAAGTTTCACATTTTCTATAAACATTTCATCTAAGTCGTACAATAGGGATTTTTTTACCACTCATGTGATTACTGCAACGAGAGTCAAGGTACCATGTATCTAGATTAGGCTCCTTGTTGTCGATGTGTGCCATCAAAAGAATCTATTCCTTTGTCTTTGCAAATTCACATGCTCTTGTTTCTCTTTCTCTGGGCATTCATATTGGAAATGACCAAACTTGTGGCAATGGTAACATTCGATGTTGGTCTTGTCAAAGTTGTATGAAGACTGACTATCTCAACCACTTCCTTTGCCTCGTCCTCTTGATCGACCTCCACCACAACTTCTTCTAGATCATCTTCATGTGGATGGTTTTTCATAAGTGGTGACCTTCAAGGCTTGTTCCACCAAAATATGGCTTGACATCCTCTACTCATGTACTAGGAGGGGACTTTGTAGTTCATCAATGGACAACTCATCAATATCATGTGATTCCTCAATGGAGCAGACCATATAGTCAAATTTTGTAGTCATTAAGCGGAGAATTTTTTTGACTATTGTGACATCTCCCATTTTCTCACCATGGATACGCATTTGCTACTGCTAATGTCCTCGAGAAATAATATGTGATTGATTCTCCTACCTTCATATGAAGAGTCTCAAACTCTTTGCGAAGAGCTTGAAGTTGCTCAAGTTTCATCTTGTTGTGCCTTGAAACTTTTTCTTCATGGAATCCCAAATATGCTTTGAGGTGTCTTTTTCCAAAATAGTCTCCATGATTGCCTGATCAATTGCCTAGAACATATAATTCTTTGCCTTGAGATCCTTCAGTTTTTGATCCTCAAGTGTCTTCCATTGTGCTTCTGTCAAAATTGTCCTTTTTGGTGATTCTGCTATGCCATTTTCAATGAGACTCCAATACTTCTTGGATCTCAATAAATTTTCCCTCATTATACTCCAATGGTCGTAGTGACCGTCAAAGCGAGGAATTGCAGGCTGCACATAATTGTCGTCGGAAACCATTGACTATTGCCGTTGCAAATAAGAAGGCTGATGCTTCTTTCTTCACCAAGCCCCAGTGGGGGGGGGGCTTTGATAACAACTGTTGGGAACTGGACTCTATAAAGCTATCTGGGAACAAGAAAGTTTGTGAAAATTGCACACATTGTTAAAGACTCAAAAGGTCTGTTTAAATAAAGCTTACAAGAAACAAACTAACAGAAAAGTAAGCAAACACAATCCTATGTTTAACAATTCCTAGACTAGTAAGATTCCCCAAAGAAATAGATCAACCCAACAACCAAGTACCTAAACATTAGGGATTATTGAAACCAAAAAATCCTAACAATTGTCCATCACATGCTAGTTTCCTCCCAAACTAGACTCAACTGCTAAGTTTCCTCAGCACGTGGTTCCCTTTTATTTTATATTTCCGCCAACCAAAGTTAAATTTTACACCTCTGCCCTAGCAAAAATCTTCCCACCCCTTTTTATTATTATTATTATTTGTCTGAGTTTAAGGGCCTGTTTGGTATTCAACTTGAATTCAACTTTTCAAACTCAAAAACAGAATTTGAGTCCAAAACAAAGAAAACCTATTTGGTAGCCCTATTTTAAAAACTCAAATTCAAGAACAACTAAAAAACACTCCAATTATTAAAAACAAAAAATATCTATTTTTCAGTTCTTTTTCTAACAACCCACAAGTTCCCAAATTTTAAATTTGAAAACAGTTTTCAAGTTGCATACCAAACAAATTTTTGAATCTTTGTTTTTAAGAAAAATCAAAGTTTTTGAGTTCCCCATTTGAACAGTATACCAAACACCCCCTAAATTTCCATATCTTCAATCTATCCATGCTAAGCCATCTCTACATACCAAAACAAATCTTTTCTCTGCATTTCCAACAAATTAAAGAAGTGAAATGGGAAATATAGGTAGCGTTCCCACCTTTTTCTACTTTTTTTTTATTTTTTATTAAACGTTAAAGGTTTCAGTTGGGTATTTGGGGCTTTATATCACTGATTTTCTTCTTCTTCTTTTTTTCTTTTTCTTCTTATTCTACTTAGGGTGGGCATTGGAACTACCAAACCAATAACCGAACCAAATTGGGCCAAAAACAACTTGAAAAAAACCATGTTGACTAAAAAGTCAACTTAGGTTCAAAAAATCAAACAAGACCGATTTGGTCCGATTCTAATTCTAATTTTATTTTGATTGAACCGATTAGAACTGAACCAAACTGATTTCCATTTAAATATTATTTATTAATATATGATTACAGCTTAACACCAAGCCCAAATCCAACTAAGTTTTACACTTTTCATTCCCAAGCCCAACCCTGTATTTATTTATCTTTTCAAACAGTAGCCATCCATCTCTCCTCATTTACATCTCCTATTAATCTAGCCTTCTACTCTTCTTTTTCTTGTGATTTATTTATAAGATTGTTTCTAAATTAACAAGCTATAGACAATTTAAAAAATTTCATAGAAACAAATAGACTTTGTCAAAATTTAAATATAAACTATCTGATTGGAAAAATTAGCCCTAGTCATTTTTGAATTCTGAGTCCATGCTTGAGTTGGGGTCTTTTTCCGCCCGAAGGCTTGTTCGGACTTGTTGATTATTGGACCGCCATAGAGCGGTGAATCAAGCCTTCATTGCCCCTTTTTTTTTGAATTAGTGAGAACTAGGCCCAAAGCATCCGAAATGAGAAGCAAGTCCTAAAGGGAGTACTCTGTTGTTCTTCCAGTGGCTGCGAGTTTTGTGTTGACATTTTTGGCATCTCAAAAAATGGATGAAGATGATTTGCTGATGTTGAACTAAGATTATATGAGCACGGTATGAGAGCTTGGAGTGTAAGAGCTAAAGACCCATAAGTTTAGCAAATGAGAATTAATGCATGTGCTTGGCTTGGTGTTGGATATAGTTGAGTTTGGGTGTTGAGAACTTGTTGTTTGAAGCTTTGGCTATGGAGAAGGAAAAGCTTAAAGGTTGAAAGCTATGGTGTTTGTAGCTTGGCAGAGTATGAGGAGGAACGAAAGGCTTGAAGTTATGTTTGGTGAGGCTCTATAGAGAAGATGATGGATTTCAAGGATGAGAAAGTAGAAGGCATGGTTGTGATGGCTGCTGGGAGCATGCAACAGCTAAGAGAATGGGTTGATGGTCGATGGGATGCTTGCAGCAGCCAAAGGATAGAGGTTGATGGCTACTGGAATGCTTGCAGCAGTCAAAGGAAGGTGCTCTGATGGTGGTTGGGGTGCTTGCAGCCACTCAGAGAAGTGGGTTCTCATGGTTGCTGAGAGGCATACAACAACCCAAAGAAGTTGGTTTTTACCTGGGCAATGCCTACCAATTTATAGAAGATGAAGGCTCTCTTTGGTTTCTAATAGCTAAAAGGAAGTGTTGGAACCATTCTATTTCCAACGGGTAAAAGGTAGCATTGGGACACTATTATTTCCAGCAAGTAAAGATAGGCATAGAAAAATGACTATTTCTAATAAGTAAAAGGAAGTGTCGAAATTGGCTTGTTTCCAACAGGAAATAGGGAGTGCTTGAAGAATATTTCATTTGCTCACCCACATTGGAGAACTATAAGTAATGGGCTTGGACTTTGGTGCTCCCAAGTAGATAGCCCAAAGTCTCCTTCTGTGGGCCTTGTGGACCTCTATAACCTTCCATACCACAGCCCCTCGTGCAAGCCCTGTAAGAGCACTTCCACCCCTATGGGTAAGGGCAAGGCAAGGGCTGTCACTATTCACATGAATAGTAGCAACCCTTGCAATTTAGTTTCCACCCCTATGGGCAAGGGTTACTATTCACTTTAATATATATTTTTATTTTTTTTATACTTAAAAGATTAATTTTGATAAGATTTTTTAGTAAGATTTTGGGTTGTCGCATGTCACTATTTATTATAAAATTCTCATCTCAAATTTCAGATAAAATTTTCTGATAAGATTTTCGGTTGTCACGTGTCCATATTTATTATAACATTCAGATCTCAAATTTCAGATAAGACTTTTGGATAAGATTCTTGGTTGTCACGTGTCGATATTTATTATAAAATTCTAATCTCATATTTCAAATAAGATTTTCACCCTCTAAAATTGTGCCACGTGTCATCTCTATCTTCTAAATCCCTCTATAAAACTACACCCTCAACTCAGAATTCTCACACCATATCCTCTCTATCCTTTCACTTCTCAGATTTTACAAAACACATTCTACTCTCAATGTCTAACCTGAGAAGGGTGTTGGAGAGGCAAGAGCAAGAAGAAGAAGAAATCAAGCACAGACGTGCTGAAGAAGATCGTGAGTTGGATGAAGAAGAGGATGAAGTTGTTTTAGCGGTGGGTATGCTCAATCAATCAAGGCAACACCACCATGGTCGTGTCCTAAACGTGGATAGACATAGACACTCTCGGAGTAAGAATCTCTTGGATGATTACTTTATAACAAATTTGTTGTATCCTATTTCTTATTTTCGAGGGAGATATAGAATACAACCCCATTTGTCCAAAAAAAACAAATCATGCATGATGTTTGCAATTACGACACATACTTCGTTCAGGTTTTAGGTTTTCTTCCGAAGCAAAAACTTACAGCTTCTTTGTGGATACTTGCATATGGGGCATCTGTAGACTAGGTGGATGAGATTGCTAGTACGGGAAAATCAACTATCCAAGAGTGCTTGGTTAGATTCTGTAATGCAATAGAAACTCTCTATACGAGGGATTACCTCCACAAACCTACGCCTAGGGACCTCCAAAGGCTTCTACAAAAAGTCGAGGCTCGAGGTTTCCCAGGTATGATTGGAAGCATCGACTGCATAAACTAGCAGTGGAAGAATTTCCCAATTGCTTGGCAAGGAGATTATGAGAATATGAATGGCTTAAAAAGTATCATTCTGAAGGCCGTTGCATCATTCAATACTTGGGTATGGCATGCCTTTTTCAGAGTTGTGGGATATCAAAACGACCTCAACGTGCTTGGTCAATCCTCGGTATTCAATGATGTGTTGAGAGGTCATTCCCCCTAGATCACGTATCAAATTAACAATACCGTATACTCAAGTGGGTACTACCTAGCTGACGAAATTTATCCAAGGTGGACGACATTCGTCAAAACTATTCTGAATCCCCAATTGGAGAAGGAAAAAAGCTTTGTTGCCTTTCAAGAGGGTTATAAGAAAGATGTCGAAATGTGTTTTGGTATCTTGCAAGCTCATTGGGCAATTTTTAGGGGTGCTGCTCGTATGTTTGATGAAGTGTGCTTCGGAGCATTATGATGATTTGCATCATCCTCCATAACATGATTGTGGAGAATGAGTATGATTATGATGCCCCAGAGATGTTCGAACCTGATCCCATGAACACATCATTGACAAGAATTTATGAACGGCCCGTGGGAGCAAATGGACAACCACTAGAGCACGAACTGTTAATTAGGGATGGTCATTATAACAACCGTATGATTGATCGTTATATGGAAATGCAATCTCTTTATGTTCACGAAAGACGTCAAGTTGACTTGATCGAGCACTTATTGTCGATGAAAGGAAATCATGATGGATAAAGTCAAGTTTAATGCTTTATTTGGAATTATGCTTTGTTTTTAATAATGGTTTGTTTTTAATTATGCTTTATTTTTAATTATACTTTGTTTTGTGTGTGGTTTGTAATGAATTAAGGTTTGTTTTGATGTATGAAATGTTTTTAATAAATAGCTATATTATTTAATGCTTTCATTATTCAATAAAAGAGAAACAATACAACAAATTAATACGTATGGCAACTCTTTCAATACAATCTAATGGTTTTGAATCTCGAACAATTCTTCATAACGTCCCAACATCAATAGAAGAGGCCATTTGTATTTTTACACAAACACAAATGGAAGGAAAGTGGAGATGCTAGACTCCTTCTCTTAGTGGAACGACTTTTAGTAAAGGTGGAGAAGAAGGAGAAACCACATGTATTCCAGTGGCGAACACTTGAGTATACAATTATTCTAAAAACGATTGCAGGAGAGGAGTATTGGAAATACCAGCAAAAAAAAAGGCTTAAATGCTAAAATAGTCCTTGTGTTTTATCTTGTTGGCCAATTTAGTCCATGTGTTTTTAATTTGGCTAATTTGGTCCCTGTATTTAGCACTGTTAGCCAATGTGGCCCATTATGTTAAAATTGCCGTTAAATAAACATGACAATTTCTTTTTTTCTTCTTCTTCCTTTGAAAATTTTTTTTTAAATTTTTTTGAAAAAATTAATTTAATTATTGAATTAATTTAAAAATATATATTAAAACATTATTAAAAAAACTACATAAAAAAAGATACCTAATTAAAATAGAAATATAAAAAAAAAAAAAAAAAAAAAAAAAAAAAAGATGGGTGCAGGGCTGCCTCAGCAATGTGGTTGGGGGGAGTGGGGCGAGGACTGCATGGTGAAGATTCTACTAGGAGATGGTCAGGAGTTAGGGATTGTTCTTGAGAGAGAGAGAGAGAGAGGAGGGGGGAGAGGGGGTGGGTTGGGTGGCTGTGGCTTGGGGAGTTGGGGTTTTTGCGTGTGGGTGAGTTGTTGCTGGGGAGAAAAGGTGTTGCTGAAATGGTGTTGTCCTTTGGTTTTTAATTGCTTTTAGCTTTTAAATCTTATTTTTATTTCATAATTATTTATTTTATAGATTGAATTCAAATATTTATATTTTTTATTAATATTTTAACAAAAGTTTAACGGATTGGATTACATTAGCTAATGGTCCGAAACACAGGGACCAAATTAGCCAAATTGAAAAACACATAGACTAAATTGGCCAACGGGCTAAAACACAGGGACCATTTTAGCATTTAAGCCAAAAAAAATTATGAAGGCATGTCAAACTTCCCAGATTATTACATTTATTCCGTGTAGTCAGGCTTTGGATCCCCCTATTACATAACTTGTCCCATCTCTCTCCAAACCTAACTTGGTAGTTTCCAATCTTAGGGCTTTCAGTCTATAGATTAAGCCATTACCAAAACACATGTGGATTGGTCTCTCTTTGTGAGCACAGGTCAGACTGCGCTCTTTCAAGAAAGAAGACTTAGTCCTCGGCACACTCTTTTTTAATGATCTATTTTATGGACGCTAAATTTCATTTACTGTACTTCAACCATGGCCTCCAGATATTGTAGCAGAAATTTTGGGGTTGAGCCAAGTCCCAACCACCACTGCCCAAGTTTCTAGTACTTGCTGTGTTCAATAGGCACAGAAATAAGGTAGCATCATCTAGTTTTTCGTTGCCACAAGTCTATACTAGCAACTGTTTGCTGGATTAGGTTTTCTCCCAAAGAAATTTCGTCGGGAGAGTGAACAAGCTAGATTGTCTGTAGAGCTGAAAGTGTTGGATGTTTAACAATTTAGCATTCTATGTCCATTTGGAGTTCTATGAGGGATGGTAGCAGTTGAAATTTGGGAAAGCTAAATGCACTCATGAGGTAGTTTCACCTTCAAGCAGACGAGTCATTTTTCAGATTAATTCACTAAAATCATTGTGAAATTAGTAGTAGAAAATTTGGTGTAGAAAGTGAAAAATATTGGAAGGAGAAGAATTTTTATGAAGATTTGGTGTGGGAAGTGAATAATATTGGTAGGTATTCATAGAAAAAATGTCCATAATTTTTTGATATTGTTTACAAAAAATTTCGATTTTTTTTAAAGCCAAAAAATGGGCAGCCATTGGATTGGAGGAGATTTTTGAGTCATAGTCTACAAGAGAAGCCACGTGGCTTGTAGCCGTTGGTTTCTGGCAGCGCTAACGCTAGCATTGCGTCAGCGCGAGATTTGAAATTCTTTTTACCGTTGGTAAAAAAAATTTAAATATCTTGCGCTGACGTCAGCAGCCCAAAGGTAATAGGAATGGCCAGATCTCCTCATGGGCTTGCTCGAGCTAGGTCTTCCACGCTGGAGCTTCATTCCTAGCCTAGGGTCTCTTCCTGCCTAGGCTAAACCCTTGTAGTGGCTTTGCTCTAAACCACATGACTTGGGTTTATGTGAACTTGGTAGGTGATTGTCATAAGAAAAATGTATTAGCCTTGCATGGAGTTATTTGGCATGTACTTGGAATGCTTGGGCATGTGTTGCAGTGGCTTGGGCCTCTTATGATCAACCTTAAAGATACCATATGTAAATGAATAGGTTTGGCATGGGTGTCATTACTTGGCATGGCATGGAACTCTTACAATTTGCATAAAACCATGCATATATATTTATCCTGATGTATTAAATCCCAAAATATAATTGGAAGTAGCACATAACCAATTTATCCCTTTATTTTGGACATCATATTGGGCTTTAAATTCTCTTGGACTTCTCATGACTTTTTGGGCCTCAACACCTACTCACATATTGACAACAATTGGGTCGCCGTACTCCTGTATGTAATTTGTTCTTCATTTTCTGTTAGAAATCAAAGCCAGCGGTGTTCCTTTGGAGCCAAAATTTGAATGTACATTGAACCAACAACAACTTACATGAAGCTGATATAATCTTTGCACACAAGATATTGAAAATATGTTTTAATTTATATATACAAACTTTCATAGTATTAGTTTTAGTATTATTAGGGGAAAGAGTTTGGGTGAAGTCTGAGAACTTTCTTTTTCTTTTTATCTTTTTTAATTTTTTAATTTTTTTAATTTTTTAATTTTTTAATTTTTTAATTTTTAAATTTTTTTAAGAGAATAGCATCAAGTGCTAAAATATGATAACTATGAAAGAATATTTGTTTGTAGAAATTTTCTGTGTATTCTTCACCTTGTAGAATGTCATATTTATAATAAAGCGGAAATTTAATAGGCAAGTAAATAATAAATTCATATTTCTATTTACAATATAAAATCAGGAATTAAAGTAAATCAATTACAATTATAATAGGAATTCTTGGAGTGTAAGGAAAGTAAGTCAATAGTCCACAAGTCACGCCAACACTCCCCCTCACGTTGGTGCATAGATGTCGCCAATGCTCAACTGATCTGGTGAATTGTGGAATGCTTTACTAGAAATCGCATTTGTCAAAATATTTGCCAATTAATCCTCTGATTTCACAAAAGGAAACTGAAACACTTTAGTCTCAAGCTTCTGTTTGGTGAAGTGTTGATATCCACCTCAACCTGTTTAGTGCGATCATGTTGAACCGTATTATGTGCAATAGCTATAGCAGCCTTGTTGTCACAAAAGTGATTCATTGTGGATGTTGGTTTATATCCAAGTTCAGTAAGCAACTTTCTTAACCAAATAAGTTCACAAATCCCTTTAGTCATGCCTCTGAACTCGGGCTCTACACTATATAAAGCTACTACATTCTGCTTCTTGCTCCTCCACATCACCAAATTACCTCCCAAGAATGTGAAGTAACCTGATGTGGATTTTCTATCTGTTACACTACCTGCCCAATCTACATCTGAATAACCATCAATATTCAAATGACCATGCTTCAAGAACATAAGTCTTTTTCCAGATGCAGACTTCAAATATCTAAGTATCCGAAGAATTGCATTCATGTGGTCTTCACTTGGAGAGTGCATAAATTGACTTACAACGCTCACCGCAAAGCAATGTTTGGTCGAGTATGTGACAAATAGATCAATCTTCCCACTAACCTTTGGTATCTTTCTTTGTTAGTTGAAACTTGATCCGAATATTCTCCAAGATGATGATTATGAACAATAGGAGTGTTCGTAGGTTTGCAAGCTAGCAATCCTATGTCTGTCAACAAGTCCAAGACATATTTCCTTTGAGAGAGAAATATGCCTTGCTGCGATCGAGCCACCTCAATTCCCAAGACATACTTGAGTCCACCTAGATCCTTCATTTCAAACTCAGTAGCCAAATAGTCTTATAGTTGTGATATTTCATGTTTATCATTCCCAATAATAATCATATCATCAACATAGATTATTAACGTTATTAACTTCCCTTTATGATGTTTCAATAACAGAGTATGATTTGAGTTGCTTTGTTTGAAACCATTGTTTTTCATTGCCATGGTGAACTATCCAAACCATGCGCGTCATGACTGTTTCAATCCATATTGTTATGCATACTGTTCCAATTTGAGTAGTATTATATCCAAGAGGAATATCCATGTACACCTCCTCTATAAGTTTGTCATGCAGAAAAGCATTCTTTACATCAAACCAGTGTAGTGGCCAATCCAAATTAGCTGCAAGGGACAATAAGACTTTGATGGTGTTCAAATTTGCAACTGGTGCAAAGGCTTCTTCATAGTCTATACCATAGGTCTATGTATACCCTTTTGCCATAAGTCTTGCCTTATATCACTCGATAGATCCATCTACATTGTGTTTTATAGTAAGTGCTTTCGTCTATTCTTTTATAGCTTGGACCCCTTTAGGATATTTCAATGCTTCAGAAACCTTGGTTGGAATATGGATAGTAGACAACTAATGCACAAAAGCCTTAAGTGGTTCAGACAGCTTCTCAGTGGATACATGATTTGCAATTGGATACTTGGATGTCTTGCCAATATAAGGTGAAGAATGGTTTGGTAGCTTCCCACGATTTTGCTTGAAAGGTAATTGATATCCAATATATTTATCCTCTAAATACACAAGTCTAGTAGGAGTAGTTACCGCAAAGATATTCTCAGGAGATTGGTCCATTCATACTGTTGAGTGAGATGGGGAGTCTTTATCTTGTTGTTATGATCACACTGTTGGGCGATCGATAGTTTCGTGGCCGAGAGCAATCTTCTTGCAGAGATGAATATCTTCATTTTCCCAAGCCGCTCCAATTGGGCTCTTCACTCCATATCTCCCCTTGGAGAGTAGAATTGGATGCTAGGTCATGGTAGAACATCTTCGATTCCAGAAAGGTGACATTCAAAGTGACATGGATTCACCGGGTAGGAGGGTGATAACACTGGTAGTCTTTCTAATGAGTGGCATGACCCAAAAAAGCACAACAAAGCGCACATAGGTCAAGTTTCCTTCGTTGATTTTTGTGAAGATGAACGAATGCCACACAACCAAAATGCGAGGGGTAAGCACCAAAACAGAGGGCAAAGGCCCATGTTGCGCGAGCACTTGTAATGGAGTTTTGAAATTCAAGACCCTAGAAGGCATGCGATTGATAAGGTGGACGGTAGTGGCTACAGCATCATCCTAGTGATGATGAGAAACATGGTCACCAATGAGACAAGCACGGGTTGTTTCAAGGAGATGACGATTCTTCCATTCAGCAAAACCATTTTGTTGTAGTGTCTGGGGGCAAGTTGTCTCATGAATAATTCCATGTGTCTAGAAGTAAATCTGAAAGTCATGATTAATAAATTATCCACTGTTGTCAGAGCAAAGAATCTGTATTCGAGCATTCAATTGTGTTTCCATCTGTTTGTAAAAGAATTGGAACAGGGGAAAACACTTCATTCTTATTTTTCATCATATAAAGCCATGTCATCCGTGTACAATCATTTAAGAATGTGACAAACCAACGAATACCGGAATGAGTAGAAATAGGTGAAGGTCTCCAAACATCAAAATGAATCAAAGCAAAAGAAACATTACTTTTATTCATACTTAAAGGATAGGATGCTCTGTGACTCTTGGCTAAAATGCAAGTGAATGAGTCCTTAAATACATAAAATAACTCGGGTAATAAGTGTCTCATATAACCAAAAGATGGATGCCCCAAACGTCGGTGCCAGAGCCAAATCTATTGGTGCTTGTCATCAAACGGATGCTTCACACTATTGGCACATCCCATACTAAAGTCATCCACATAGTACAACCCCCCCTCTTTTAGTACCACGCCCAATGATCTCCTTGGTGAGAATATTCTATAGTAAACAAAAAGTGGGATAAATCAATGCACAAAAATTTGGTTGCTCAGTTGCCTAGCTCACAGACATTAATTTATTGGACAAAGATGGAATGAGTAGAGTATTGGAAAGAGATAGAGAAGGTGAAAGGGCAACAGTGTTGGCCCCTGTCACGGGATAGGTAACTCTATTTGCATTGGCAATACTTGTGCGGTGGGTGGTAATGGTGTCCAAAAAATCATTCGGATCCAACCAGTAGTATCTTGTAGATCAGAAGTATGAAATACATAACCGCAGTTACCTGAGTCATCCGGAGGCATGGGACTATTAGTAGCCTGTGGAAACAAGGCTAATTGAGGTTTGGTAGAGACAAGAGTAGCACGGCCGGAAACTACTAGCAGTTTCTCTGGGCTTGTGAGCATGGAGGTCCTCCTACCAATCAGGATAACCATTCAACTTAAATAGGTGACGCGGGTATGTTTAGGGTTGCCACAGAGCATGCAACCACTTCCATCAGTTGGAGCCTTAAGATGGGAAGGTGGGATGGTTTTAGGAGGTGGCACGCCGGCAATAGTAGCATATGACTGGATCTGAAGGTGGGCTACAGTAGAGGAATTCTAGGGCTATCCAGCGCGAGTAGGGGGGCCTGATAGAGGAGCACTCTTGGCCACTAAGCCAACACCAATGGGTGTGGATGAACCCATCATCACAACTTGTCGAACATCTTCACGGCAGACATAAGCATAAGCTTGGTCCACTGTAAGGAACGGAGTCATGTGAAGAACATCACTTCGGGCCTTATCAAGACGATTGTCAAGGCCATCCAAATATATGTAAACTCAATCTTCTTGCAGAATATCATTATAGTTCTAGAAATCACTTTCATACTCCATCATATTTGGACGACGGAAATCAATCTCTCCATAAAGTTTGGAGAGTATTGTAATAGGTTTCAATGGAGATGCTAGCTTGTCGCATACAGGAGACTCATCGTTTCATATCATAAACCTGATAAGTGTCAATGCCATCATAGTAGGTCGTGGCAATTGCATCCCACACTACTTTTGCCATCGGAAAGGGAATGAAATTGCCAATCAATCTCCGCTCTAGAGAATTGATGAGACATCCCTTCACGATGGAGTTCTCGGTGCGCCAATGGGGAAATGTTAGAGCGGTCGAAGGAGGTTGTGGAAGATCGCCATTAATATATATCCCAATTTGTTTTTACTGGAGATATACATCTCGACAACTTGGGATCATAGGACATAGTTGGTGCCATCCAACTTTATGCGGATCTGTGCAACGGAAGCTTCATAGGTAATCGTTGTCAAAATCGTCATCTAATTCTGGTTCGAGGTCATAGTCTGATTCGAGTTCCGGGTCATCGTCTGAGTCAAGTACTGGGTCGTCTGGTTAGGATCCTGAGTTAGGATCAGGTTCAAGGTCTGAGTCTGCATCTTCATTAGTTGAGCCACCTAGGCAATCAACTCGGCTATGGTTGGTTGAGAAGGAAAGGAGGAAGCAGTGATGCTACTGCCATGAGGATTAGGAGAGTCATCCTCCCCCATGGTGGCGGCTAGGGTTTAGAAACTAGAGTCAGCAATCTCAAGATCGCCGCTCTAATACCATGCTAAAATATGAGAACTATGAGAGAAAAAAAATTTGTGGAAATTTTCTGTGTATTATTTTCCTTGTAGGAAGTCATATTTATAATATAATGGAACTTTAATGTGCAAGTAAATAATAAATTCATTTTTCTATTTACAGTAGGAAATCAGAAATTAAAGTAAATCAATTACAATTATAATATGAATTCTTGGTGTGTAAGGAAAGTAAGTCAATAGTCCACAAGTCACGCTAACAACAAGTAGTTACCCTTCTTCTGCAAAGCAATTAGAGGAACCTTACCTCTGATAGGACACCCCCAAGTCCCCCTAAAGCCAAAGTCACAAAAAGTTATATATTACAATCCTCAAAAAGGAAATCAATAAAAAAATGAGGACGTTCTTCAAACCAAGTTCAAAAATTGCCAATGTTTAGAGCATTTTGCAATTCTGCGAACTACTCTATTAGATGTGCAATGAATATAGATGAAACATACTCCATTTATCTGTAAAAGCATAAATTTAATGTCCTTCAATAGTGGACCAATTTAGAATCAATCAAGTGATGGACTTTTAAGCGCATATGGAGCGCATCACTTTCAAAACAAACATCTGTAAAACCCCTTTCCATTGCCAAAGCTACACCCTCCATTTGTCAAAAGCTCAGTGTAAAGCTGAGAAAATATTATCAAATCTCTTGGCTCTCCCAGCAATAAAATTCCCACTAGAATCACGTGCCACAATACCCACTGCTGTTAGAGTTTTGTATAGGTTTTGAAGAAGAAGAGAAAAAACAATATGCAAGAGAAAACCGAGAGCTTAGCTAAAACAAAACTTCTGTATTTTTGTATTGTATATTGCTCTGAAACTTTCGGGCAAGCACTGTGTGTGCTATATGACCGTTTAGAGAAATAGCTGGATTCTCTTACATCACTTGAGAATCACAGCCTTACATCCAAAACTGCCTTCTAAGATCTTTACACGTGGCTATAGCCACTTAACACTAACTGACGCCTCACACTTGCCTATTTTAGAGACTAAGTGAATACACCATTTCAGCTTAGGGACTTTAATCACACTCTCATCAGCTCACCACTTATATTTCAACACTCCCCTTTAAGTTGTGAGCTGATTTCACACCAAGTTTCTCTCTGAGATAGCAGAAACGATCCTTAGCCAATGCCTTAGTAAAAATGTCTGCTAGTTGCTCATTTGTGGGGCAATAGATCAAATCCACAGTTCCTTCTTGCAAAGCATCTTTAATAAAATGATACCTCCGATCAATATGCTTGGTTTTCTGATGGAAAACAGGATTCCTTGTAATGGCAATAGCTGAAATGTTGTCACAGTGGAGAGGTGTAGCTTCTGTTTGAAGTTCTCCAAAGTCTTCTAGGACAAATCTCAACCAAATAGCTTGTGTTGTTGCTTCAGAGGCACTGATGTATTCAGCTTCTGCAGTAGAGAGTGCAACACAATTTTGCTTGACTGAGGCCCAAGCAAACACTCCACTCCCAAAAGAAAAAGCGTATCCAGATGTGCTCTTGCTATCATCCACTGAGCCACTCCAATCGCTGTCACAATAGCCAATTAGAACTGCCCCTTTTCCTTTCACATACTCCAGACCATAATCCAAGGTTCCTTTTACATATCTAAGGACACGTTTTGCTGTTCCAAGGTGTTTGCTAGTGGGACAATGCATAAACCTTGCAAGCAGACTAGCTGCAAACATAATGTCGGGTCTAGTAGCTGTGAGATACAACAGACTCCCAACAATCCTTCTATATTGCTCTTCACTTGCCAAACCACTCCCATCATCCTTACTTAGTTTCTCTGAGGTAACTAGTGGAATAGACACCGGTTTACACTCACTCAAACCAAATCTGTTTAACAGAGTTGTTGCATATTTCTTCTGATGAATGAATATGCTTGTTGGTGTTTGAATGACTCCCATTCCCAAGAAGTGATGCAAGAGTCCCAGATCAGTCATTTCATACTTCTCCTTCATGTCCTTCTTGAAATCTTCTAGCATTTCATGATCATTTCCAGTGTAGACTATATCATCTACATAAATGGAAACTATCAGGATATTTTCTGCACCTCTTGCTTTGACATAAAGTGTAGCTTCACTTTGACTCTTTGTAAATCCACACTCAGCAAAATAACCATCAATTTCACTATACCAAGCTCTTGGCGCCTGTTTCAAGCCATATAGAGCTTTGTGTAGTTTGTAAACCTTGCTTTCACTTCCTTTTACCACAAATCCTTCCGGCTGGTCTACATACACTTCTTCCTCTAAAATACCATTTAGAAAAGCTGACTTGACATCCAATTGGTACAGCTGCCAACCCTTCTCAGCTGCAAGGGCAATCAAGGTTCGAATAGTGTCTAATCTAGCCACTGGTGCAAACGTTTCATTGTAGTCCACCCCTGGTTTTTGTGAGTATCCCTTGGCCACCAGTCTTGCTTTATTCTTCTGCACTGAGCCATCCAAATTTAGCTTAGTTTTAAACACCCATTTAACTCCAATAACTGGTTTTTCCATAGGTCTGTCAACAAGTTCCCATGTCTTATTCTTTTCTATCATATTCAACTCATCTTTCATTGCCTTCAACCATGATTCCTCCTTCACAGCTTCTTCAAACTTCTCAGGCTCCATTGTGCACAGGTTGCATTGTGCCAAAATGTCATCCAACTTCCTCCATTTCAATGGTGTATGATCAAAGGTCTGAGTATCTTCCAACCTACTGCTTTCCTTGCTTGATTCTCCATAGGAAGCTGCTGAGTTTCCAGCAGTGAAACCAGAATTTTGAGGCCCTATAGGTGTCTCAAACGAATCCACTTGAGAATTTCTAGGCTGCTCCTCAAAGTTCATCATAACCACGGAATTGTCGGACACTTCTTTCCAATTCCAGCTTGTTCCTTCATCAAATACAACATCCCTTGATAAGAGTAGTTTTCTAGTGATAGGATCAAACACTCTATAACCCTTCTCACATGTTGCATATCCAACAAAAACTCCCCTTGTGCTTTTGGCATCCAATTTCTGTCTATTCTCCTCTGGTTTATGCACAAAACACACACTGCCAAACACTTTTAAATGAGCAACACCTGGTTTTCTGGTGCTATAGGCCTCAAAAGGAGTCTTGTCCCTAAGAGCCTTAGTAGGACATCTATTCAAGATGTACACTGCTGTGTGGACAGCTTCTGCCCATAGATAATAGGGCAGCTCCTTCTCATGCAACATAGCCTTAGCCATCTCTACCACAGTCCTATTTTTTCTCTCTACCACTCCATTTTGCTGGGGTGTGTAAGCCATGGAGAATTGTCTTTGAATCCCTGCATCTTCACATAGTTTATTGAATTCACTAGAAGTGAACTCACCCCCTCTATCACTTCGAACACATTTCACTTTGTAACCACTTTGCAACTCCACCATAGACTTGAATTTTCGAAAACAATTTAGTGCATCCGACTTGTATCTCAAGAAGTAGACCCAAATCATCCTTGTAAAATCATCTATGAGTAACATGAAATATTTGTTACCTCCTAGAGATTCATTTTGCATTGGTCCACACAAGTCCATGTGTATAAGTTCAAGAGGTGTACTAGCTCTCCATGCTTGATCTTTAGGAAACCACTCTCTGTGTTGTTTTCCTAATTGGCAGCCTTCACACACTTCATTTACAGTTTCCAAATGTGGCAGCCCATGTACCATCTCTTTTTCCTTGAGTTGGTTTAGGCCTTTCAAGTGTAAATGCCCCATTCTTTTATGCCAAACCCAAGTAGAGTTGACTACACCAGCTCTTAGTGCAACAAAATCATTTGAGGGTAATGATAATGGATAACATCTATTCTTTCTCATTTCCACCTTCATAACAAGGTTCTCAAGAGAAGAACTATCATAGATGCTGCACATGCTGCTCCCAAATACCAAATGATAACCATGTTCATCCATTTGGCCCACACTCAAGAGATTTTCTCTCAAACCAGGCAGATACATGACCTCTCTGATATACTTTGCACCAGAGTTTGTGTCAAGCACCAAAGTGCCCATGCCGGCTATACTTACAAGCTCCCCTGTTGGCATTTGCACCTTGCCTGTGACTTTTGAGTTTATGTCAATTAACAGCTCCTTCTTCCCAGTCATGTGGTTACTGCAGCCACTGTCTACATACCATTCTCCATTTTCACCCTTTTCTGAAATTGCACAGTTTGCAAAAAACAGATTCCCTCTTACTTCTACTTGGCTTGCATTATTTGCTTTCTGTCCTCCTTTGTTTGCAGTGCAGTCTCTGGTCCAATGTCCAAATCTATCACACTTATAGCACTTGGATTGACCCTTATATCTGCATTCTCCATAGTGAAATTTAGAGCAGACTTTGCATTGAGGCTTCACCCCATCTTGCTGCACAACACACATCTCTGCTTCAGCTTCTTCCTCCGATGATTCTTCAACTTTCTTGGTCTTCATCTTCGAATCAGAGACTGGAATCCCCTTTTCTACCAGACCCCACAGCCCAAGAGATTTGAAGATTGTCACCATCTTGATCCTCCAGAACTCGTAGTTCTCACCGGAAAAGATCGGAGTTCGTACCTCAGAACTTCCAGATCCAGCCATCGTTTGGTCTGAATCTCAGCAGCTTGCTTCTCTTCTCCGATGCTCAGCTGAGCTTCGATTTTAGCTCAGTGACCTTCACAGTTTTACGCCCAGATCAAGACACCGAACCTGGCTCTGAGGCCATGTTAGAGTTTTGTATAGGTTTTGAAGAAGAAGAGAAAAACAATATGCAAGAGAAAACCGAGAGCTTAGCTAAAACAAAACTTCTGTATTTTTGTATTGTATATTGCTCTGAAACTTTCGGGCAAGCACTGTGTGTGCTATATGACCGTTTAGAGAAATAGCTGGATTCTCTTACATCACTTGAGAATCACAGCCTTACATCCAAAACTGCCTTCTAAGATCTTTACACGTGGCTATAGCCACTTAACACTAACTGACGCCTCACACTTGCCTATTTTAGAGACTAAGTGAATACACCATTTCAGCTTAGGGACTTTAATCACACACTCATCAGCTCACCACTTATATTTCAACAACTGCTTCCTCATCAAATCTTTTGTGTTTGAGAATTGCCTGTCCTATTAACTCCCACCTTCGTTGAATGGCATCCTAGGAGCAAACTTGCATAAATGTTGATAATTTTTGCATGGCCATGGCCTTTTGAGCAACAACATCAGGCCTCTCTCTAGTTACTCCAAATTAATTGAATTGCGGGCCTCCCATATTGGACCACCAAATACCATAATAATTGTCACACGTGGAGAGAGAGGTCGCGACAAAGGAGACCCAATCAGCCACTTGAAGGTATGAACTGCTGCTTAATCAGCCACTGTGTTGCATTTGCGTGCATTTCCATTAGTTGGCCCATAGTGGTTGTTCAACATATTAGCAGAGGAAAAACCATGTCATTGTTAATGACGTTCGTGATGGATAACAATCAATATAAAACCAAAATAACAGAATAATAAAAACCAACGAATATATTTTATATAGATATAATTGAATCAATACAGCAATAATATAGATTGTAGAATACTGACTTGAATTGTAGATAGAGTCCTGCAGATTTGCAGTGTCCTTTAGACAGTATTTCTCCTCTACCCTTGTGCTTGTAGTTCGATAGGAGTCTGTCCACCAGGATTAAACTATCTTAAATCTAAGCCTAAGCACAGTGGCTTGATTTCTGGCGAACAGTGGTATGAATTCTCTCAGGAAGTGTAAAATGTGAGAATGATGATGCAGTTCAAAAGTCTCTTTCTGGTTTGATCGTATTGTCATTATATAGAGGTCTGACACCTCTTCATCCAACAGTTATGTTAACTGTTTTAATTAATTCGAATTTCAGATTTTGGTTTTATCTGAAAAAACCGAATTTTCAATTAATAAAAATAAATTATTAATTAAATCAACAGAGCCCAAGAGCCCCAAGGCCCATCTTTTGACAATTAATTATATATATATTTATTACACAAATATATATATAATCCAAGCTCAAACCATGTTGAGGCTCAAGTTTGCCTCCACTGGGCCCATACTCTATTTAGTAATTCTAATGTGTTGGTGCTTATAAACTATGGAAGAAAACTACTCTCTTCCAATGTGGGACTACATGCAAGTGTTTTTTCCTATACAAACTCTAACAATACCCCACATTTGTATAGGAAAATTATAACGTGCATATTTGAGAGAAAACTTAGATATAACACATATCAGGAGAGGTGTCTTTTGGACTTGAACCTACCTTAGTGAATACTTATCGGATTTACTGGGTGACGCAGTGAAGGGTTTAGGGTTTAGGGAGGCCAATGGAGTGGCAGATAGGCTAGCTCATTTTTCTCTGAGCACAAATAATGCATGTGAAATGAATGGTACAGGAATCCACCTACCATCATTCATCATGCTCTAGAAGAATCGCGTGTAGGTTTTAAGTTTCTTTGTTTTGAGCTGTATTTTGTGACGTGTGCACTAGCTACTCTTTCCTAAGTTTTGTCTCACGGGATTTTCTTCTAGAATGTTTTAAAGATGTCACTCTTTTGCATGCAACTACATCTCCTTTTACTGGAAGTTGCCGCTTTGGTCTGTCTTGAAGTTTCCTACCAACGAAGTGTTTGATTAAATGACTGAGCAACCTATTCTTTTTTGTTCTTTGCTGCGTGCAGCGCACATCTGTAGGGGAAAAAAAGATGAAGAAGAAGAACAAGGGTTGTGGCTTTCTGTGGGGCCGTGGGTGGGCCTGTTTTCCCTGTGGGGTCACTTTCATGTCACTCCACCACTGTATGCCACCGGCAATCCCCACAAACGACAAAAATTCCTTCTTTAAAGATAATAACCCACCACAATTCATTAATTTGCTCCCTCTCTCTATCCATCTATATTTGTTAGACCATCTCCAACCATGTTGGGGCTAAACTCAAATTTACACCCTCTAAAATACAACTATTCATGTATTTTCAGGACTCAAAATTTTTTTTCCTCCAACCTTGCAGACTCATAATTTGAGTCCGCAACTTTATTAAATTGTTTAAGAATGATTAACTCTTAATTTTTTTATTGTTAATTTTTATTGACATTATTTTTATTTCAATACTCATGATTTAATTTTCTAAACATTTTAACCTAAAAAAATTAAAATTCCAAAACATAATAGAATTTCACTTAAAAATAAAAACAAATACAACACCATACGTATGCCCGAAATGTAGAATGAAAAATTATAACAAAGGGAGAAAGGAAAACTGGTGTGGCACAAGTATTGTGGTGATGCAACACTTATTAAGGTGATGAATAACACGAGTTTCCTTAAACAATGTAATACTATTAACACGAGGATTGCAAGCAATATAAACAAGTACTAAACGAATTCTATTAAAGTCAAAAACTAACTTATAAAAATATGATTTCATTCTTTAAGGGAGCGCGAGGATTAAAAAATGGAGCAATATAACACAACAATAAAACGAATTACAGTGATTCCAATCTAGGTTTGAATCTCAAGTCTTCAAGGCTAAAAGTTATTGTTTATCCTTATAGTTTACCAATTTTATCATTTTTGTCTCTGTAGTTTAAATTTTGTCAATTTTATCATTGTAATTTATCAGTTTTGTCAATTTAATTCTTGTACTTTTCAATTCGAATCACTTTAAGGGTACGTTTCAATTTCTGTCAAAATTCCTCTCAATTCCATTAAGTTCTGATCACGTGCCCTTCACTTAGAGGGGTAGAAGGGTGTTTTGATCCAATCGAGCCAAATTTCTCCTATTCACCCAAATTTTAACCCATATATGCAAAAAAATTCGAAGCCCTAAACCCAAAAATCTTGCCTAAAGTGAATGAGAAGAGTTCCAACTTGTGTTTTACCATTAGATGCCTCTAGTAAACTGAAATACCTCTCCATGTTGTCAAAAGTTAATGGAATTTGGGGGAATTTGACAGAAATTAAAACATTCCTTGTATTGCTCTAAATTAAAACTATAAAAATAAAATTGACAAAATTGAAACTATGAAGACCAAAGTGGTAAAACCGACAATCTACAGGAACTTGTAAACTTTCTTAATTCAAATCCAAATTATTACATAGCCAAACGGGCCATTATCTGGTCAGGAATTGTACAAACTGGTCTGTAATGATTTAAGTTACTCTGTCTTGTGGTTTCAGAATGACGTGGCTTGGATGCATACTGGTCTCCAAAAATTCAAGTTACTCTGTCCTGTGGTTCACAGAATCACGTGGCTCCATGCCAACCAAGCGGCTTGGAACTAAAAAGGGAAGGTGCCTTACACGCAAGTCCACCAAGTCAATGTATTAAATCTGTGAGGTCCATTTACATTTAAATCTGTCGGTTGATTGGAACTTGGGGGAGGTGTGCTGGGTTTGCTATTTTAGACTAGGAAAAAAATAATAATAATAATAAAATAAAATTTGCCTGGAGTATAGCCCGGGTTAGTCATAGGGACGGTCTGTCCTTGGACCAAACCATGTCATGCCATGCCATCCAAGTCATGCCATGCCATCATTTTCTTATATAAGGATGTTTAATCGGTTCCCAGATTTCAAAACAAGCTGCTCATCAGAAAAGTACTACTGAAGAAGAAGCCATGGGTTCGGACGAGAAGAGTAAGATACTGATAATTGGAGCCACAGGGTATCTTGGCAAATTCATGGTGAATGCAAGCCTTTCTTTGGGCCATCCAACCTATGCCTACGTTCGGCCAATCAAACCCAGCAACGACTCTTCCAGGCTTGAGCTGCTCAAAGAATTTGAAGCCATGGGGCTCACCATCTTCCAAGTAATTAAATTAATGTTAATCTCTCATTTTCTTAATTTAATTGGCCAAACTCTACTAATTATATTCTGCTTTTTACTGCCAATTCAACAGGGTGAACTGGATGAGCATGAAAAGCTAGTTGCGGCTTTAAAACAAGTTGATGTTGTAATATCTACGCTGCCTATCCCTCAACTTCTTGAACAGTTCAAAATTATCAATGCCATCAAAGATGCAGGCAATATAAAGGTGAAAAGACGATAAGTGCTATATTGCGGTCAGGCTGTGAATATGAACCACTGATTCTTATTCGAATGTGTGATCACATTCACAGCGTCTCGTAATATAATCATAAGTCTGATAAGAAAATATTACCCGTACTCGTGAAAATATATCGCCTACTTGAGTATGTGCACTTCAACCTAACTATTATAGTTATTGTAATTGTTAAAAACAGAGATTTATCCCATCAGAGTTTGGAAATGATCCAGCAAGAGAAAGTACACTGGCGCTTTTTGAGGCTATCCATGAGGATAGAAGGAAGATTAGAAGGGCTACAGAAGCAGCAGAAATTCCCCACACTTATGTGTGTGGAAACACATTTGGATCCTATTTTGTTAGTTATTTGCTTAATCCTCATGAGGAAAGGGACGAAGTCGTTGTTTATGGCACTGGTGAAGCCAAGGGTATAAGCTTGACAGTCATACTATATATATATTATTTTATCTTCTTTTTTTTTAATTTTTTCATTCTGATGCACAATGAAATAATGTTCTATTTTCTAGGTGGTTTTATTTACGTAAAAATAAATATAAATAAAGCAACCTCACCTCAACGACTAAATGGAAAGTTTTGGCCCACCTTGGCTGCACAAAATTTTATTCTTGAATAAAACTGTCAATTGAAATGAATAATCAGAAGTATATGCTTGCGAGAAAATATGATTTTTGTTTTGTTTTGTTTTTTATGTACATGTCTAGCCGTGATGAATTACGAGCAAGACATAGCAGCCTACACAATAAAAGCAGCAACAGATCCAAGGGCAGCCAACAATACCATCACTTGTAGACCACAAGGAAACATTATATCTCAGTTGGATTTAATTTCTCTTTGGGAGAAGAAGACAGGACGCACTCTTAAAAGGGTTTATGTCTCCGCACAACAACTGATCGAATACTCAAAGAGTGAGAATTCCCATCTACAACTTATCAAACACCGTATTTAACTTACTAACCGGGTAGCGCTTGAGTGCTATAATCTACTTAGTTATCTAAATATGGAAGGAAGAAACATTATGTATTTGTGGTAATGATGTTTTTTTTTTCTCTTTTGCTTTCTTTCTTCCTTGCAGCACTCCCTCACGCTGACAATGTACGTGCGTCCATTGCCCACGATATATTCGTCATAGGTCAAGTTTATGAATTCACAGAAAACAACCTAGAGGCCTCCAAGTTATATCCGGATTACAAGTACACTTCCATTGACAGCTTCCTTGACATTTGCTTGGTTGATCCTCCCAAACCAAAATTAGCAGCATTGTGAGCTTTATGCTGTTTAAATGACAAATCATTATTGAGTATTGTTAGTCATGTAATTTCTTTTCTTTGAATAAAATATTTGATATTCTCCGGTATCGTAATATAATTTTATATTATATATAAAATAAAACCTCCTAATAGTGATCATTTGTCCTTTATTTTGTGTAATTTGTGGTATTGAAGTGTTTTTCTGATCGTACGGTACTACAATATCTGATTTTAGCCACCAACATTGTTTGTGCTCTTTAGCCCAAAAAGGCATAATATTATTCGTGCTCTATGGTAATTGCCACAGTGCAATCACAATAAATTAGTCAGTTTCCTTTATAAGAGTTTTCATTGATCAAAAGGCACGATTTTTCTTTTTCGTGCCCTACAATTCAACAATTTTGGGCACGTATGTGGCATTATGTGGCTTTGTTAATCTAATTTGACTTTTGCACATGCACACAAATTATTCATTCGTGTCCAATGTATTTATATATAATAAAAATATACCCAAAAAAAAAAACAAAAACACCTAAAACTATCTCTCCACCACAGCCGCCTATATTCTCCCTCTCTCTGTTTCTCAACCACCCACAGCCTCCTCTCTCTCTTCCAACAACTCAAAGGCATCAACCTCTTGAAAGTAAGCCTTCTCCTTTTCAAATTTGTACTTTTCCTAAAATTTCCGAACATTAAAAACAGCATATCATTCAATTTAAACTTTAATAAAGTAGATGCAATTGAGGCATTGCAATGCTAACAACAACATGCGAAACAGAAAACACAATTTTGCTTTAAAAGACAACTCACTTTGGGAAGAGCAGCTTTTCCTTTTCTCTTTCCTTCTCTTCTAGGCTCCTTTTGTTGTGGATGATAATCAAAGCAAGCACCAACAGCAATACTTGTCCTCCACTATCACGCACAAAAGAAATCAATCAAAAGCTAGAATGAGATAGTAGCAACATTACTTAAGCAAAAGTTACAACACTGAACAAGTGCCCGTTTAGCATTGCTTATTTGGGATGATATGTGATTTTTTAAAAAAAATTTGGGAAGCCCCGTTTGGTAAACTATGAGAAAATCACTTATTGTTAAAAATTGCTGTGAGAGAAAATTATAAGGGAAAATAGCTAATGAGGTGCTTTCATTTTCTAATTATACGAGAATTAGTTTCGAAGAGGCACTAAGTTTAATGATTATGTGGGGGAATTATTTTTTGATTATGAGAGAATTAGTACCAACAACACTTTTAATAAAAAGTTTATCAAACGCCAAACTGCTTTCTCCCACAACTGATTTCTTTCACAGCAAATCTGACAACGATTATTTTCACAGCACAACAATATTAAATTAGCCCTAACTATATCAAGCTCAATCTATAGAATCAAAAAAGAAATTCAGTAAATGGTTGCAATAGAGACATAGAGAGAGAGGGGGGGGGGGGGGGGGGGGGGGAAAAAGGGCTTCAAAAAAGTAGGGTGATGGATGAGATATTTTCTAGGGCCAAAACTTTTAGGGAAATAGCTCAAAATGCCACCCATTTTATTATTTTTTGTAAAAATACCACCCCTATCTAAAATTTTTAAAACTACCACCTATAAATACATCTTTATTGTCGATTGATTGCACCCATATTACATTTTCAGAAATTTGGTTCTCTCTCTCTCTCTCTCTCTCTCTCTCTCTCTCTCTCTCTCTGTCTTGCTCTCTGTTCTGAATCACGAACCCCTCCCTCGACCCCATATTTTAGGTATGTATTCTGAATAGCTGCTTGCAACCTTGAAGCTCTACGGGATCGCCGACCTCGAATAGATAGTGTTGATGGTTATTTTCTTAATATCTGTTGGATTATGTGAAATTGGTTTTATTTTGATTGCTTGGGTTTCTGTTAAATTGGTTTTGGCTGTAATTTTTTTGGGTTAGGTTTTTGAATCTTCATGCTCATCCATCTGGGTTTTTACCAATTGCATTTAGATTGCTCTGGATATATGAATCTTGAAACTTTAGATTTTCCATTTGATGTAGTGGATTTGTATAGTGTGATTGTGATGAATCCTTGTTCACTACTGTGTTAGTGTTGTATTGCTGTTGTGTTCCTATTAATTTGCTATAGTATTGCTGTTATATTGCTATTATATTGATGTTATATTGTTGTTATATTGTCATTGTATTGCCTGATTATTGTGGTTGTATTGTGTTAATGAAATAATTTTTTTCACGGTCAGAAATGGGGAGAATTATTATTCTGGTTTGCTACAATGGAAAATGGGTAACCTCAAAGAAGATGTGCAAATACGAAGGGGGTGACTCAAAAGGCTTAATAGTTCCACGAACCATCACATTTGCTGAACTGTTGGATCGTGTGCATCAGATTAGTAATACAAACAGTAGGGAAGATAAGGTTTGCTTAAAGTTCTCAATTTTGGTGGCCTCGAATGAGTGGAAGCACATAAAGATCGAGGACGATGATGAGGTCAAATTTTTTATGAAGCGATCTAAAAGTGTAGCCTTGGTTTTCCCTTCACGGGATAGTATTGTTAATTAGGGTTCGGTGGCGATTTATTTTGCATGTCTAAAATGCAGTCTGAAATGGATGTTGTTCGGCTTAATCTTCATATATGTAATTTATTGATGCACTTTTTGAGAGGTCAACTTAGATAGATGTGGAATGGTGGATGATGGGTGAAGGTGAGGACCTTCAGCATGTGTGTGAATATTTGGGCAAGCGATAAATATAAAGAAGACAGATATGCGTGGTTCACCCTTAATGAATGGGCTACGTCCACGGAGAAGTTGTTGAGGCCCAAGAAAGTCATGGGAAGCCCAAAAGCATTTAAAGCCCAATATAACATATAATGTCGGTCATGCATTAATCCAAGTTGTATTTTGGGATTTAATTCATTAAATAAATATAGAAATAGTGTACATTCCATGCCAAACTAATAATACATTTTTTCCATGCCGATCACCTATCAAGCTCACATGAACCCAAGTCATGTGGTTTACGGGGCTTGCATGAGGGATTGTGGTGTGGAAGGTTACGGAGGTCTACAAGGCCCACGAAAGCTCTTGGATAATGGAGACTTTGGGCTAGCTACTTGGGAGCACCAAAGTCCAAGCCCATTACTTAGAGTTCTCCTAATGTGGGTGAGCAAGTGAGATATTTTTCAAGCACTTCCTTTTTCCTATAGGAAATAGTCATTTTCCAAATACCTAGCTTTCACTACTACAAAAAAGGCAAAAGATGACGGGAATTCACCATCGTGTATTCCGTTTTCAAATGGTCGTGAAATCGACCGAAATCTTTTCCCAAATCAAATCACGATGATAAATCACCATTGTTAAAACAAACAACATCATTAACAAATAATAACCGAAGTCTGTGTATTGAAAAAAGAGAGTTAAAAAAACAGTCAAGGATAAGAATAGACGACAAATTCTAACAAAAAAACGTTGTTTAAAAGGCAACATATGACATATTTTAACAGAACATGGCCGCAAGATATACATACAACGACGAGAACTAAAACTCACAGCCGTTAAATATACCTTTCACGACACATAAAACTATGACTTCTTTAAATACATAATCGACGATGTTATTGATTCCTAATACGTCACTACAGTTTATACAACCATCGTGAAATAAATTTTCCACTTCGATTTTTCTATTAATGATGACGTGGAAATAGATGTTAGGGTCATTACTTACGACGCATGTATTTCTACAGACGACGTTGTACTCAATAAACAATGTCGGGTCCAAATAAATAAGAGCCGTATTAATTAATTTATACTTCATCTTTTAAAATATAATCGTCGTCTAATGCATCTGAAACGGCAACGTTTCTCAGTCGATCGCCGTGTAAAACAATTTTAACGACATGATCTGAAAATAAACGACGTGGAAAATATGTTGTGGTCATTACTTACGACACATTCATTTATACAGACGACGTTGTCATCAATGTACAACGTCATTATCATGTAAAAGACAGCCGTGTTTCAGAATTTATACGTCATCATTACTAAAATTTCGGTCGTTTAATGTATATGAGACCGCGTGGTTTACCCGAAATTCGCCATGTAAAGTCATTTTAACGACATGATCATAAGAAAAGAGACGTGGAACATTCATATAACGTTGTTTTTTTAAAGGAACGACGTCCAAATATATCTTAACGTCGACAAATTTACCAATGTTTTTCAAGTACCGTCGTGAATTAATCATTTTCCACTTCGTTTATGAGAAAACAAGCGACGTGGTAAAATTAAGACGACGATTTTTGATTTGACACGGACGAGTTCATAATCGAAGACGTCGTCTTTTGTAACGTTCAGGTTAGATATCTCGTCTTTTAGACGTCGGTATTATGGGATTGAAGTCGTGTTATTTGGAATTACATGGCGGCTATTTACGCTTCTCCGACGTGATATCCTTAAGAACTGTTTCACAATAGCGTCGTGGTTCTTCATTGTTACGTTGCTTTAAGACGTCGGTAAATATATTGCGGTCGTTGAATATTACAACAAACGTATGTTTTTCACATTTTTATCAAGACTGTCGTGTTTGTAATCTTGAACCAGTATTTTTTATACTGATTGTTTTGTGGCCAAAACCTGAATAATGAAAGTGAAGAAATCACATTACAATATATTACAAAATTAATGTCATACACTGCATAAGTAATTTCATAAATTACATAAGCATCATTCAATCCATATATCTTCACACCCATCTCGAATATTTTGACTCCCAAACTCACCCACTAGTTCATCAAATGTGTCAACATTTGGCATTCCTATAGTAAATGGCTCACACTCAATTCTCACATCACCTAAGACATCATCACCAATAACATCATTATATTCTCTATTAGGCATTAATAACACTACCGGCCAACCATGATGCATCGGGTCGTCAACAAAAAATACTTGTTTGACTTGAGAAGCCAAAACAAATTGGTAATTCCTATGTCCAATTTTACTCAAATCTACACGGGTAAATCCAAGTTCGTCGACTACAATACCAGAAGTACTATCTATCCAATCACACCTAAAGAATGAGATTGTAAACTTTTGGTAGTCAAGGTCCCAAATTTCTTGAATGACACCATAGAAACCCATATTTGAGAGAATTGGGTTTTTATCCTTGGCACTAGCAACTTGCATGGTATGTGCAAGTAAATAAACTCCACTATTTTGAGTTGTCCGCACATCATCTTGTGCCTTGATGTTAAAGTTAATACCTTAATAAGATAGCTCATATATGATGGCACTGCCATGTTTGGACCAGCTGTTAGCCACCTGAAATTTTCTGATGCGCCATGATTGTCTTCCTCATTAAGTTCACTTTGAACCTGCCAATTAATCATATCTCAATTCAATCTAACATAGAAAGAAGAAAATTAAAAGTCCAATATGTTATTCAATAACATATACCTTGAAGCGTAGGCATTGAATGAAAATGCTATTGTGCTTATCTTGCAGCCACTTTGTTCTCTTTCTAAATTTTGGATAAGCGTTCTTGATGTGGATCATATGTTGCCTACATGACACGAAAAATTCAAGCATTACGGTCCCAAACATATAAGATAAACATAAGAAATAATTTAAAATGGAAACTTAAAGAATAAAACTCATACGTACTCGATATAAGGTAGGACTTCCTCCGTATTCTCCAAGACATATAGATGTGCTTGGTTCAACAGGTCCTGATTAACTACGCTCACTGTGCAACCTGATAATGGCTTTGAAACTCCCATCTTTTGGCTTGAAGGCACTCCAACTGTATTAACATCAGATAAATGCTCGGTACAAAACTCTACAACTTCTTCAACTATATACCGCTCAGCAATGCAACCTTCGGGACGAGTACGATTCTGAACATACCCCTTTAGCACTTTCATATATCTTTCAAACGGATACATCCATCTAAAATATACTGGCTCATATAGACGAACTTCTCTGACAAGACGTACTACTAGATGAACCATGATATCAAAGAATGAAGGGGGAAAGTACTTCTCAAGCAAACACAAAGTAACTACTACATCTTCTTCCAACTTATCTAGCTTGGAAACATCAACCGTCTTTGCACATATAGCATTGAAGAAGAAGCACAAAGGAGTTATTGCATACCTTGCAGGCTTCTCCAAAACAGAACGAATTGCCACAGGGAGCAATTGTTGTATTAAGGTATGACAATCATGTGATTTAAGGCCAAGAAGTCTTGAATCTTGTAAAGATACAAGATTTTTTATATTTGAAGAATAACCTTCAGGGACCTTCATACCATAGAAAGAATTGCAAACCTCTCTCTTCTTTGCTCTTGACAAATTCCAAGGCCCGGGAGGCAAACGAGTACGTCTTTCTCCATATTCGGGTTGCAAATCAGTTTTGACCCCCATGTTCAATAAATCTAATCGAGCAGCAATCCCATCTTTATTTTTTCCAGGGATCTCCAGCAATGTACCAATTATATTTATTGCAAACATTCTTCTCAATGTCCATAACATCTAGGACATGCCTCACAGGAAGGTATTTCCAATACTCGAGATCAAAGAATATTGATTTCTTCTTCCAACAAACTCTATCACCATCTTCAACCATATGCAGCACTTCTTCTCCGGTTAATGGCTCGGGAGGCGCACCATATTCAGGTTTCCCATTAAAAGCTGCACGTTGCCTCCTATATGGATGATTGATTGGTAACCATTTTCTATGCCCAATGTAACAAATTTGTGGCCATTTTTCAACCTGTGACTAGGTGTATCATCGCCGCATATTGGACAAGCTTTATATCCTTTAACAACACAACCAGATAAGTTTCCATAGGTGGGGAAATCATTAATTGTCCACATTAATGCAGCTCTGAGTGTAAAGTATTCTCCATTATGTGCATCACACACTCCTCTAATCCCATCCCACAAAGATTTTAAATCATCAATCAAAGGCTTCAAGTAGACGTCTATATCATTTCCGAGTTGTTTAGGACCGGAAATCAATAAGGTCAACATCATGGACTTTCGTTTCATGCACAGCCATGGAGAGAGATTATATGTAACTAAGATAACTGGCCAGCAACTATATCTGCTACTTAGAGAACTGTGGGGATTGAAACCATCAAATGAAAGAGCCAATCTCAAGTTTCTCGGCTTATTACCAAACTCGGGCCATTTATCATCAAGAAGTTTCCAAGACGGGGAATCCGCCGGATGAGACATCTGACCGTCAATTGATTTTCTAGCAGCATGCCAAGTCAAACTCTTAGCTGTCTCATGTGATCGAAACATCCTTTTAAACCTTGGAATTGGAGGAAAATACCACACCACCTTCGCTGGCACACCCTCTTTCAAGATTGAATCTTTGCCTTCCTTCCACCTTGAGATACCACAAGTAGGACAATTAGTTGAATTTTCATACTCCTTCCTATACAAGATGCAATCATTGGGGCATGCGTGCATTTTCTCATAACTCAGCCCCAATGCACACAAAGTCTTTTTTGCCTCATACATAGAGGCCGGTATTGTATTTCCTCTATAAGCAAATCGCCTTGAAGTATCAATAATTTTGTAAAACAGACATCACTCATCCCATGTTTTGCCTTCAAATTATACAACTTCACTAATGCCGATAACTTCGTGTACTTTCTACAACCAGGGTACAATGGTTGATCTCCATCCCCAATCACATTGGCAAACTCATAAGGATCGGATCCAAAATCACCAAAATCATTATCATCCATCTCTATTTCTTCAGACACAAAACTGTACCTACTATGGTCATCATCTTCTTCAACATTTCTACTAGCATTAGTTGCTTCCCAAGGTTCTCCGTGAAATGTCCAATTCTTATAGCTTTGGTCAACTCTATTAAAGTATAAGTGATCCCTTATAATTCCAACCCCAAACAATTTCAAATTCACACATTTAACACATGGACAACGGATATGTGTTGTAGTTAGAAGATTTTCTACAGAAAATTTCAAAAATGCTTCCACCCCTAACTCATATGCCTTCGATCTTCTATTCGAGTGCATCCATGACTTATCCATCTCTGACACTATACCCTATTATCTATAATAAAGTGAAAAGACAAGCAATGACCATCACTATAGCAGATTATATAAAGTTTTAATAGTACGTAATATATTATACAGACGATGTTTTTAAACAAAATTGGACATATATAGACGACGGATTTTCAACAAACGCCGTCTAATTCTAACTACGACGGTAGTTAAAGAAAACCGTCGGGTATAATAATACAGACGACGGTTTATTAAAAAACCGTCGTCGTATGCCTAAAAAAGCGTCGAGATCCCAGTTTATTTTCAAGAACCGAAAACCCTATTAAGAACACAACATATACATTAATTTTATGTTGGGTATTAAGAACATGTATACTGAGCATGAAACCAACATATACTAAGCATGAAAACAATAAATCCATTCCAGATTCAACATAACAGAGAGCGATTAAAAATCCAACAACATTAAATCCATTATTGATTGATCATGAAAACATTAAACAGAAAATCCATGAACACATACATCTAACAACATTATTAAAAGATCGCAAAACATATATCTAAAACCCTTTAACAAAACAACTGAATATCATTCAATGAATTTACAAGGGGAAGATAAGGGTTTGTACTTACAGGTATGCAGAGCTCACAGATTATGGCCTACTTGGATTCGACGGAGCCTGGAGAGCCCAACTTTGAATTAGAGTTGAAGTGAGAGAGCGAAATGTTAAGGGGATTTAGAGCGAAATCTGAAAATTTTAGGTCACCGTGAATTTTTTTAGGAAGCGCGCTCTTTAAAACATCGACGGAAAAAAAAAACCGTCGTTAAAATTTCACATTAAACATGACGCTTATTACATTAAAGATGTCGTGGTAAAACTATGTACGACGCAAAATCAAAAACCCGTCGTCAAAACTAAAAACGAAATATGACGCTTATTACACAAAATGCGTCGTGGTAACTCCTTACGACGCAAAAAAAAAACTGACGTATGAGAAACTAATTACATAATTGGGTTTTGGTTTTGCTGGGATTCAAACTCGTGCACGATGGGTGGAATGAACAGAAAATTAAATAAAAAAAATATGCCCTAAACCCTAAACCCTAATAAAGCAAACACAATTATTATTATTTTTTTATAAATAATTTTAGAAAAGGCCAAAAATATATAAACCAAAAAACCTAAACCCCAAAAATATTCCTTTAACCCCCTAAACCATCAAACTGTAAGTGATATTGTGACTCATCAAAACAATTTTATTTTTGGTGGTAAGTTTAAATTTGTATTACTCAAACTGCATTTTTTTAAGCTTAAGGGGGAAGATAATATCTCAATGACTTCATAGGAGTTGAAGTTGCATTTTTTGGATTTATTTTAAATTTATTTTGAATTATTTGAATTAAAAATAATAAAATATTCTTATAAACAATAACAAACCACGTCGGCTTTAAGAAATTAAAGACGTTGTAAATCCTAATAAACGACTTACTTGTAAAAAGTACGTCATTTAAAAGCGAAACCATGGCGAAAGTTTCACCAAAACCGACATAAAATAATTATTCCACGACTCAGACACTGAACTTAATGCCGTTTATTTCAAACCAACCACGTCGTCTGTTGAACTAATAGCGTCGTTTGAATAACCTTTTACGTTTTTTTTTAAATCGATGACGTTGTTATTCGTGTACAACGTCATTTTAAAGGAACGCCGATTTCAAAAGCACACTTTGTAAATCGACTGAAAACATAAACACCGTCGTTAAAAAATAATACCCTAAACCCTAAACCCTAAATTATATATTTTTTAAAAATAATTTTGGAAAAGGGTTTAAGGTTTTACAGCCTAATATATAACAACCATAAACCCTAAACCCCAAAAATTATCCTTTAACCCTAAACCCTAATATATAACAACCCTAAACCCTAAACCATCAAACTATAAGTGATGTTATGACTCATCAAAACAATTTTTTTTGGGTGGTCATTTTAAATTTGTATTACTCAAACTGCATTTTTTTAAGCTTTAGGGGGAAGAAAATATATCAATGACTTCATAGGAGTTGACGTTGCATTTTTTGGATTTATTTTAAATTTATTTTGAATATTTTGAATTAAAAATAATAAAATATTCTTATAAACAACAACAAACCACGTCGACGTTAAGAAATTAAAGACGTTGTAAATCATAATAAACGACTCACTTGTAAAAAGGACGTCGTTTTAAAAGCAAAACCATGGCGGAAGTTTCACCAAAACCGACGTACAATCTATATTCCACGACACAGACACTGAACTTACCGTCGTTTATTTCAAACGTCAACCACGTCGTCTACTGAACCAATAGCGTTCGTTTAAACCTTTTAACATTTTTTTTTTTTTTTTTTTTTTTTTTTTTTTTGAAATCGACGTTGTTATTTGTGTACAATCATTTTAAAGGAACGCCGGTTTAGAAATCGCACTTCATAAATCATCGACTGAAAACATAAACACCGTCGTTAAAAAATAATACCCTAAACCCTAAATTATATATTTTTAAAATATAATTTTAGAAAAGGGTTTATGGTTTTACGGCCTAATATATAACAACCATAAACCCTAAATCCCAAAAATTATCCTTTAACCTAAACCCTAATATATAACAACCCTAAACCCTAAACCATCAAACTATAAGTGATGTTATGACTCATCAAAACAATTTTTTTTTGGGTGGTCATTTTAAATTTGTATTACTCAAACTGCATTTTTTTAAGCTTTAGGGGGAAGAAAATATATCAATGACTTCATAGGAGCTGATATTGCATTTTTTTATCTATTTTAAATTTATTATGAATACTTTGAATGAAATAGAATAAAATATTCCTACAAACACCAACAAACCACGTCCGCGTTAAGAAAGTAACGACGTTGTAAATTTAATAAACGACTTACTTGTAAAAGTACGTCGTTTAAAAGCGAAATCACGGCGAAATTTCACTCAAACGACGTCGCATCGACATACAAATGGTATATCACGACTTAAACTAAAAGGTGTCGCCGTGTAATTTAATTACCACGTCATCGCTGTCGTCTAAATATCCTTTTACGTCAGATTTGTTTCAAATGATGACGTTGTTATTTTTTACAACTTCGGTTGTAATAAATGGAACATGCATTAAATGTCACCTATACTCCTTTAGACGTCATCTGTAATGTACAGTCGTGTTTTTTATTCCTCTCGTTTTATTTTTTTACAAACTTTTGTACTCCATAAGATGACGGTTTTTGTCATAATTATCTCGTTGGAACGTTATTACGCGTCGGTTATGCAATTTCTTTTTTTAAATTACGAAAACCTCAACAAATTTTCAGGGAAAAAAGGATGTATATTATAGACAAAATTTGTACATTATATAAAAATTCAAGTGTTCTAAAAATCCTTTACTCCATATGAAGGCAAACAAACTCTGCCCATTCTTTCTGACTTCATCAATGGCTGCTTAGGGGTATGGCGCTTGATCTTTTCCCTTCGCAAACTGCAATCCATAAACAATGATTATTAAGCTTTATAAATAAACAGAAATTCAATCACAGACGATGCTATTTTTCATAACCGACATAGTATATCGATGCAACGACAGTAATTTTAAATGACCGTCGTTGATAATACAAAAAACCACATAAAATAAATCTGAAAATTTTCTTCTTACCGTCTTCTCAAACTCCAGGGAAGGATCCATGATGATGTCTCTCATGAAGTGCTTGACATAATAGCCGCATTCTACACTACTTGGTTGCTTTGGTGTGCCTAGCAGAGTTTTCCAAATGGTTGCTTTACGGCCTTGTCTGCCTATGTGTGAATTATACATTTTGATAGCACTATTCAATATGTTTTTGGCCTCCTCATCAACCACTCGATTTCCGGGCAGAGGATCTAGAAAATAGACAGTTTCCTTCTTTACTCTCACAATGAACAAGACCCAATGACGGCTACACAAAATTAATATAAAGGTTAAACAATTTTATACGCAGTGCATCATACAAACAAAATCATGTTAAGGAGACTAACCCTGGATTGTAAGGCATCATGAAAATCTGTTCACCATCTGTCTTTTGAAGTCGATTAGCTACCAAACGTGATCTCTCAGTTAATGACCCAACGTTGGCACTAACTTGAGCAGGGTCGATAAAGCCAACCATGTTCAACATATTTGCAGTTTTCAAATTATCAAATAGGCACCTAAATATATATATGAAATGATCACATGACTTTTTTTTTCAACACAAAGGTGAGTCTGAAATAAATATTTGATAAGGACAAACCTCATATATACTGCAACCACAGTAGCCCCAATTTCTTCCATGCCTGCAATCTGTGTAATATCTTCATGCAAGACGAAGGTACTACGATCTTCACCAAACACCTCCTTTTCAATTGTAAAGGTCATAATCTTCTCCTGAGTCTTTAGTGTCGTTTCCACATAACGACAAAGGGATTGTAAAGAAGATGGCACCTCCAGCTTTGAATAATCAACTACTTCTATATTCTGTTTAAAGAAATAAAGCAAAATAAAATGACATGGTAATTCAATAAACACGACGGTTTAAAGAAAAAAACGTCGTCTGATAAACAATTCAAACGACGGTAAAAAAAACCGTCGTGGTAATAATTTATTACGTCGTAGAAAAAAATTCCAACGTCTAGTTAAAACGCCAAAATTCATAGATAATGAATTTACCACAATTTCCTTTTCTCCACCACTGGATTTCTGTTTTAATAAATAAATAGAGATATATAAGAAAGCTTGTACAACAATGTAAAAATTCAATTAAAAACAAAATTGCCGTGGAAATTTAAAACAAACGACGGTTTAAAGAAAATATCGACGTCTGAAATTTGAAAAACAAATAAAAAGGCAAAGTTATGAGAATTTACCTTTTCATCTTGCTTTTCATCTTTCTTTTCTTCATCTTGCTTTTCTAAATCCCTAGATTTCTTTATTAACAGATTGTATAGAAAGTAAAAAAATTAAATCAAAACGTCGTGGTAAGGCATAACAGAAGACGGTATGTAAGAATTATGGACGTCTTAAAATCATTAAACGATGGTAAATAATAAACGTCGTGGGGATTTATCTATTACATCGGTAAGGACTAAAACCGTCGTCTAAATCACCATAAAAGTTTTCAAAAATAACGACGTCTAATGGCATGTAATACAAGTAAACTAAATACGACGTGGTATTGAAATCCAAACGACGGTTTATTAATAAAATCGTCGTGGTATGTATTTCAAACGACGGTTTGATTCATAATAACGACGTCTTGAAGGACAAGTCTCTTCTTGAAGGACAAGTCTTACACTTTCCTTTAATTGATCAGCAAACTTTACCCTCTATTGTCTAGGTAAATTGAAGTATTGCCTAGGGAAATCCCAGCACCTACCCCTCTAACTCTCCCTGGATGCTCGGGACCCAAAGCCATTGTCAACACATCATTACTGCCAGATACAGTAAGACTGCCTTCAGAGACTTGTTTTTGCAATTCATCCTAAAACAAAGATATATAAAAAAAGTCAGCACAAGAAAACACAGGACGGTTATTTGTAAACAAACGACGTATTATATAATTTCACACGACGCAATAACATAGCAATCGGCGTTATCATAAATTTATCACGACGGTACTTAACTAACGACGTGGTTAGAAGTTTCAAACGATGCAATAAATAAACCACCGACGTCTTATGCTATAATTGCAAAAAACAGAGTAGCGATTCCAAATTCAAACCTTTAACGACGTTTTTTAGAACATCTCGACGTAGTAATGTCATTCACACGACGCAAAAATATAACATAAGACATAATAAGAATTATCAGGGCAATACACAGTTTAATAAAAATTTAAAACAGAGTGATTAGGCTTACAATTAATTTTGCTTTCTCTGCCACCTTTGGATCCGGGATGTTACCATGTTTGTCTTGTCTAGCTTTCTTCCATAAGGTAGATCGATCAATTTCTATCCCGGGCATGGTTTCCTCCAATTGATCCTCCAAACCAGCATATCCTTTTCAAGACAATCGATGATTGTACTCAAGTTTCTCCCTAATCTGTGATTGTTGAAAATGCACAGACACAAATTGTTCGGATAACCTTGAAGCTACAAAGGCATCTCATTCTGCTTTCTCTATGAATTTATATAGTTCAGGGGGTTGGCTTAATTTCTCCCTCTCCTTGATGAATGGAAGGATATAATGCCTCGTTCGTGTAGACTTGAAATCCTTCCATTTCTTGGCAGCAGAAGATAACACCAGGTTCTTGCCCCCTTGACCTACCACAAAAGCCATGTCAACGGCTTCCCAAATATGTTTTTTTATATCCTTGGGGATTTCAGCCCATTTCTTGTCCACAAGTGGGACTCTGGAGCGTGCCAACACACCAATGTAGGACTGCATCTCAGTATGTGCAGGGCCACATCCTTTCCCCCTTTTATTGTACTCAACAATTGGCTTGATTTTCTGATATTTCTCTTCACAACACGAGGCATTGTGCTTATACCTCGACCTGACTTTGAATCCTCAGAATATGTTGTTGTGTCGGCTGGTTCTGTCTCAGCAGATGAAACAAACTTCATCTTCTTCAAGGACTTGTCTTGAGGATTTACCATTCTAAGCTCCTTACCTCCATTTTTTTTTCCAGCCAGAGTCCTTACTTTGGTCTTGAGAAACCATGGTTACAAACAAATCAAACCTGCAAGTGAAAATATTTCAGGAAAAAATTAAGAACACAAACGACGGTTATTTATAAAACACGACGTATGATAAGATTTTACACGACGCAATAACATAACATCAGACGTAATAAACGTTTAAAACGATGGTACTTAAACAACGATGAAACAATATAACAGAAGACGTAATAAGAACTTATTACGGCGATATTTATATTCCGTCGTGATATTTAAATCCAAATGACGTTAATATTAATATAACGTCATGGTATTAACATTCACACAACGTGAATAATAAGATACCGTCTTCTATATAAGATGGAAAACAAAAACAGTGAAGTTGTTCCAAACTCTTCTTTCTTTGTCTTTGTATTTTATCAAATTAGGAAAAACAAAAACCATGGTTCAGAGAAATCATACCTGCAATCAAACAAGCAAATAAAAAAATGACGGTCATTTTAAAAACAACTTAGAACAACTTTCAAACGATGCTAGGACGACTGACGAACCGTCATGGTCTATAAATTTAACCACGTAAATAAGAAGCTATCGTCGTCTTATTTAGTTGAAGTAGTTGTGTTCAAAGTTAAAACTTTCCCTCTTTGTCTGTATATTTTATCAAACTTGGAAAGACTTAAAATGATTTTGGCCAGAAAAAAGGTAAAAATATTTTCAAAACAAAAACCGTATGAGCATGCAAAACCCCAACAAAAATAGTGAGAAATGCTTACCTTTTTGCGTGCAATGAAAGCTTTCTCTCGGAGTTTGGTGTTTAAGTTCAGAGACGACGACGAAGACGAGAGGAAGACGATGAGATACACCGACAGTGCTCTGAGAAGGAAAAAAGAGGAAAAGTTTTCTCTCAGAGTTTGAAATTTTTCTCGGGTTTGGAAACAGTGCAAGTGTAAGTCAGGTAGATGAAAAGTTGAATATATTCACAAACTGTTTCATAAAAATAAGACGGCGGTTTACAGAGAAGGAAGACGTATAAATAAAAAACTACGACAGTAATTTGAACTTAGGACGTGGTAAATAAATACGATAGTAGTGTTGTAGGTACTGTCATTGTACACTCCAAAATAATAAGTCGATAAATTAATCTCTCGCGTCATGGTACAAAGATTTAACACGTCGTTTTTTTGTAATATACCGACGTGGATTATGTCATAATATACGACGTAGATTAAATAATAACCGACGTGGATGTTTACAATTAAACGACGGTTTGTGTGTAAGGACAGCCGTGGGTTTTAAAGATTTATTGTATAAATTTGACGCTTTCTTTCAGTTTCAGTTTTCATTTAGGGTTCCAAGTTCTTCTGGAGGCTCGTCTTCCTCTCTCACAGACACTCTCTCTCACATCTCAAAGATAATAATTTGGATGTATCGATGTATGCATTTTGGTGTATCTCAAAGACACATTGTCTTTCTCAAAGAGAAATGGAGCCTTCTCAAGAAGAAGCTTGTCATCTAGCCTTCTCACTTCCTTGGATGTTAATGTGTATGTGCGTTTGTGTATCTCAAAGACACAAATACACATACATCATTAACCTCTAAAATATTGTCTTTCTGTGGTCTGATTATGATGAGGAACAGAGTTCCATCTGGTAAGATTTCGTAACCTTTGGGATCTCAGAAAAATCTGATTATGTCAGCAGTTTTCTATATAAACCGTCGTAGGATAACAAAATCCAAGAAATAAATTGTTAAAAAAAATTCTTATTAAGACGACGGTTAAATATAAGGTATAACGTATAAAGTGAATAAATACGACGGTAAAATTTTATAATACGTTGTTAAATGAAAAACCCCAACGTGGTGAGAGTTAAAGATACCGTCGTAGAACTATACAAGAAAGACGTCGATAAATTTATCTTTGCCGTAGTTGTACGTTAATTTAATACGGCGGTATTTTATATTAAACCGCCGTGGATTTATTTGTAATTATACGCCGCTTTATACGAAAACTTGGTCGTGTTAATTTCTGAGTAAAAACAGCCGCTTTTTTTGACATCGTCGTCTTTACTTTCTACGTCGGTCTATTCATACCTTATGCCGTTCTTTGTTGGCTTAGATTTTAGGGAGTTTCACTAAAACACCCAAAATGGAGGTTGAAATTATAAAAAAAACCCAACACCCAAAACACTTTATAAACACACCCAAAACCCATCATTACACTCACTCAAAACCCATTTATAAACACACCCAAAAAGTTGACTTTGGGGTTGATTTTGGGTGTGTTTCTATGTTTAAATAGTACTTGATTTTTTTTATAAATACATGTCTAGGATTGGGTTTATTTATAAATTTGTATAGATTTTACTCTGCGGAAATCCTATTTCAATAAGACGTCGGTTTTTTAATTAGGTGTGTCGTTTTTTAGAAACAACCGTTGGAATCTCCATTTTTTAGGTGTTTAAGTTGTTCTTACACGGCGGTTTTATAGAACCGTCGTCTTTTAAAAAACAACAACGGTTTTCCCTTAGACCGTTGTTTTTTTCTGGTCGTCTTTGTCACTTTTTGTAGTAGTGTTTAGCCATTGGAAACAAGCCTTTTCCAGCACTTCCTATTACCCACTGGAAACAAGCAGTTTCCAGTGCTTCCTTTTACCCATAGGAAATAATTAGTTTATTGTACCTAGCTTTACATGCTGGAAAATAGTATGCCCCAGTGCTCCATTTTAACCACTGGAAATATGCTGGTTCTAGCACCTCCCTTTACCTATCGGAAATAAAGGAAAACCCTCACCCTCTATAAATTGGCATTCATGGCTCAAGCAAAGGGCACCAATTTTTCTTCAGCCAACACTCCTCACTCGGCTGCTGCAAGCATCCCAGCAGCCATCAACCCCTCTTGGTTGCTGCAAGATTCTCAGTAACCATGAGAACTCACTTTCCTTAGCTGTTGCAAATTCTAGTAGCCTTCACAGTCATTCCTCAGCCATCACAACCATGTCTTTTACTTCCTCACCCTTGAAATCCATCATCTTCTCCATAAAGCCTCACCAAGCATAATCCCAAGCTTTTTTCCTCCTTTCAAGCTATAAACACCATGGCCTTCAAACCTCAAGCTTTTCCTCTCATTCTCCTTTTCTTGAAACTCTCAAATCCCCATAGCCATAGTCACAAACAACAGATTATCAACACCCAAACTCAAGCATATCTAACACCAAGCCAAGCACATGCATTCTCATTTGCTAAACTTGTGGGTCTTTAGCTCCCACACTCTAAGCTCTCATGCCAAGCCTAGTAGTACCTTGATTCACCAAGCAAACTCTCATGCCAAGCCTGTGCAACATCAATACACCATTTCAACTCTTCGTCAAGCTGCCGAAAACATCAGCACAAAACACGCAGCCGCTGGAAGAAAAACAAAGTACTCCTCTAGGACTTGCTTCTCCCTCAGGATACTTTGGGCCTAGTTCTCGCTAACTCAGACAAAGGGGCAACGAAGTCTTCATTCATGGCGATCCAAGAATCGACAAAGCTCGGAGGAGCCTTCGGACAAAAAATATCCCAATAGAAGTATGTTCTCAGTATAATAATGTACGATTATATTTGTATAAAGATAAGAAGAGGGAAGCCCATGACTAAAGATAAAGCTCAACCCAGGATCGAGAAGAGAGAGTCCAAGGCCCAAGGATCAAGTTCCAAGACCTGGATCCTCTTCTAAGTGGAGAGAGTCCCCTTTTCACATGGATACTATTCCCTATTTATAGGGAGGTGAAAGTGGGAGGTTTGCATAGAATTTCAATGTGGGACTTTGTGCAAGTCGCTGTGGTGGTGACACGTGTCATGTAGAGTAGCTTTGGCAATTTGGGAGCTTCGGTAGTCAGGAGCTTCGGCAGGTGCTTGGCACCTCGGAAGAGTGTCTTCCTTCAGTAGGGGAGAAGGTGTGGCTGCCTTGTTTTGAGGCTGGATATGCTCGATTGATTATGGTGTAAACATAATTCTTGTGTTAATAATTGACACAAATTAATCTTGTAATCATCCCATTATTAACTAGTAATGAGTAAAGATAAGTAAATGAAATGAAACAAAATAAGAAACCCAAAATAAACACAAATAGCAATTTCTAGCACCCTTTTATCGCCACTATATCGCTACTGTATCACCAAGGTATTGCCATTTTATTGCTTTTTAGACAGAAACGAATTATGCACTTCCTCTGTTTTTCAGTTTTGCCATATGTCCATTTTTAGACCTTTAAGTTTTCTACCCATTACGCAAATTTTGTGTTCTATATATGATTGGATTTCGGATAGAAAAATGAAGAAAACTACATGGACCAAATGTCAAAAATGGAAACAAAAAAGAGTAGAAGTCAGTGGAAACGAACACGTCGTTTCAAACAAATAAACTGTTATACCTCCATAAAGAGCAAGTATGTTTATATATCGAACAGTATGAAATAGTTGAACTTCACAATCTAAAGAGTAAGTATGCTAAGCACGATTGTAACTAGAAAACAAAACCCAAAAATGGAAACAGTTTATGTGCCATGTAAGGCAATTAGCCACCGCCACCAACTGTACAATATTACATTTCACCATGTACAACATGGCCGAAGACCTTGAAAAAGATTTCACCTTACTACACAGAATACCTAACCAAATAACTCTATCAAAATGGATGGATGACCATATAAAGCACCTCTAGCACAGCTTCGATGTGTGCATCTTCATAGAAAGGATTTCCTGACGTAATTAAGGAGCACAGTGAATTCCCAAGTGATAAGTGAAAACTGAACTCAATTAACTGACATTATCAATTTCCCTTCTTTGGATGAAACAAAACAACAAACAAACACAGAATCAAATTGTATAAATCACCAAAACCATTAAAACCACAATGGAACAGGAATAAAACCATAATAAAATAGCAATAAAACAACAATACGATACCAATAACAACATTTTCAAACAAAGAACAAAGAACACACTCCTTCACTGTTTCAAACAAGGAATCATCACAATCAAACAATTTCAGAGAAACCCATAAACCCTAAACCAAATTCAGAGAAACCCCTAAACTAATTTCATAGAAACTCATAAACCCTAGACCAATTTCAGAGAAACCCCTAAACCCAAAGAAAATGATGATGAACCGTACCTTTTGGATGTGAACAGTGGAGTTAAGCTTTGATGAACAAATATCGCTGAGGGAGGAAGACCACTGCGTCAGAGAGAGAGAGAGAGTAAAGAGAGACACAGATCTGGGCTAGAGCAAAGAGAGAGACAGAGAGCTGCGCTAGAGAGAGAGCAAAGAAAGAGACAGAGAGACAGACAGAGAGAGAAAAAGGGGCTGAGCAAGCATAGAGAGAACCAAATTTCTGAAAATGTGATATGGGTGCAATCAGTGGACAGTAAAGATGCATTTATAGGTGGTATTTTTAAAATTTTTGGAGAGCGGTGGTATTTTCACAAAAAATTACAAAACAAACGAAATAGAAGAAACTTTAAGGGAACCCGTGAAATATTAAACAGAGTTTGAAAAGAAAAAAAAATTACTTCGCGATGTAAATTATTACAACTTATTGGGCACAAAATGATTTTTGTGTATGGTAGAAAAAAATAGAGTTTGAAATAAAAAATTACTTCACATCTAAATTATAGTAAAGTGAAAATACCTGTAGTATGACTAAAAATGACTAGAGGAGGGTGAATAGGCCAATTTAAGATTATAATCAAATAAATAAAAATAAACTTCGGTAGCAGGATTGATATGGCTTATCAATCTTGAACCATGCTGGGCATAAAATAAAAGAACACGCAGAGAATTATTTTACGTAGTAAAACCCCACCTTTGGGGAAAATCCACAAGACTCCTCAGTCCAACACAAATCCACTATAGAACGATGATTACAAGAAGTACTCACACACTTATCCTAGACACATTCTAGATAATGTTTACCGACTTCTTCGTAACTCAACTTTTGTCACAGGATGATCTTCGACACTCCTTATGTTGAACGCAATACTGGTCACGATTGCTTCAAGCTCGCCGAAGGAAAACCGCCACCACGTTCTTGGTGCCCTCAACCGTATGAGTCACCGACATGCATATGAATGCAATATGAATGAAGAAAGGATTTGATAACTTATCTTGAGTTTGGCAACTTTTGCAAAACAGATTCAATATTTTCCAAAGAAAAATCAATACCTTGAAAAGCTACTAATCAAAAGAAACAACAATGGTTTTATTCCATGCAGGTTTCTCTCAATTCAGAGAAACCCACGTGAGTAAACTTCCTATGCAACAAGGATTCACAAAACCAATTCCACTAAGACTCCTAAACCTGATGCAATATGAACTCACATTAAACCTATTCAACTGTGACTATTAGTTGTGATTCAATATGGGCACAAGATTAAAAAACGTCAAAAAACAAGGAGACCACTAATACTCTCCAATTCGTCAGCTTATGCAAGGATTGTTATTCAAGATAACAATCTTTATCAAAGAGACCAATTAGATATTAATAAAAATTGTTTTTCAAGTCAAGGAAAAAAAATAATATTTTAACTTAAATCAAAATAGAGTTCAACTAGGAAAGTAATCTCAAGAGATAAAATCTAATCCTATTAAAAATAAGATTAACATAAAAATACTTGAGTGAAAAAAACTCCAACTAGGAATCCTATAATGAATGCATGATTATGTCATGATTTACCTGAAGTCAAGTTTCTCATATCGGTCAAGTCATGCCTCAGATGTATGGGGTTGAATGAGTTGTGCCAAAACATCCCGTAACAATTCTTCACACGCCAATTTCAACCTATGCTAGAGTCTAGGAAATGACAAACTATTTTCATACTAACATAAAGTATTCGGCATAAAATAGTTTTTGTGTCTAGAACATGTCACATCTGTCAGAGAAAAAGACCCAAATGTTTTGTGTCTCTCCAAATAATTCACTTACTTTTTCTGAAGAACGGGTCAGGACAGAGGTGGAGCCACAGTGGGGTCAGTGGGGTCGCACAACCTCTTGGAAGCCATGGACATAAGCCTAGAGGTCCTTGGAGCTGCTGGTACAACCTCTTGGAGCTGCACACCAAGTGGTCGACGAAATGTGTGAAAGAACGAACAGTTGCAAGCTGAAGAAGAAAGGCTAGTGCACACCATTTTATTTTAAAACCACCTGGGCAAAACGACGTCGTTTGGCTGGCCCAGGTAAACAAAAAAAAAAAAAAAAAAAAACAAAAAAAAATAACACCAGCGTATCATCTCCAGCCATTCCTTCTCCACAGACCCAATTCCATTCTAAAAACCCCCAATTTTTTTTTGTTTTCTCCTCCAAGTTCCAACCCTAAGTTCCCAACTCAATCCCTCCCTCCCCCAAACCCTCAACTCCATCTCCTCCCTTGTTGCCGCCATTAAGGTGCCTTTGTGTTGCCGTCGTCGTCGCTGTGGTGGTGCCGCCAGGCAGCTACTCTTTTTGTATTTCTCATTGTTATTGTGAAATTTCACAGTTCAAGTAAGTTCTAAACCCTATGTTACTATGTATGATATATTTAATTTAATTGAAACTCAATTCATATTTATTTTGATTATATTGTGAGTTTTTATTTTCATTATTTTGTATATGTAGAATATATTTAATTTAATTGAAATTCAATTTATATTATTTTGATTATATTGATGGTTTGTTTATATTGTGAGTTTTTATTTTCATTATATTGATTAAGAACTCGAATGATAGATTATGAAGCTAATATGAGAGATGAGGTCCGAAGATCATATCTACAAAAAGGATCTTGTCAACCTAGAGGTCATAATTTCCCAATAACTAATACGTCAGGAATTAATCGACGCTTCATTCCCCAATGGTTTGATTGGTTGGAGTATAGTATATCTAAAGATGCAGCATTTTGTCTTTATTGTTATCTCTTTAAAACCAATTTTGAACAAGTGGGTAGTGAAGCTTTCATTGGAGATGGATTTAATAATTGGAAGAAAGGGAGAGAAAGATTTAAGATGCATGTTGGACTGGTTGGGAGTGTTCATAATAAAGCTAGAGAAGCTACTATAAATTTGACGAATGAAAATACACATATTGAAATAGCAATGAGCAAACACTCCAACCAAGCTTGTAAGGCTTATCGCACATGCTTGAATGCATCAATCAAGTGCACTAAGTTTTTATTGCGACAAGGTCTTGTTTTTCGTGGCCATGATGAAAGTGCCACTTCAGGCAATAGGGGAAATTACTTGGAGCTTTTGCAATTCCTTACAGATAATGATGATAAAGTTAGAGAAGTTATAATGGAAAATGCTCCGGGGAATCTCAAATTACTAGCTCCTTGCATTCAAAAAGAAATTGTGAATTCATGTGCCCTTGAAACACTTGATGCTATCGTGGATGGTCTAAAAGATATATTCTTTTCAATATTGGTGGATGAAGCACGTGATGCATCGGTGAAAGAGCAAATGGCGATGGTGTTGCGTTATGTGGATGACAAAGAGCATGCAATTGAAACATTTGTGGGTATTCAACATGTTACTGACACTACTTCAAGTTCACTAAAGGATGCTATTGACACATTCTTTTCTCGCAACAGTTTGAGCCTTTCCAAGCTACGAGGACAAGGTTATGATGGTGCTAGCAATATGAGAGGTGAGTTGAATGGCCTTAAAACAAAGATATTGAGAGAACAACCTTGTGCATATTATGTTCATTGCTTTACTCATCAACTTCAACTAGCTCTTGTTACCGTGGCAAAGAAGAATATAGACATTGACTCTTTTTTTGTAACGGCTAATAGTGTGGTTAATCATGCTGGGGCATCTTGTAAGCGGCATGATTTACTTAGAGGGCAACTCCAAGAAAAGCTTGTGATAGCTTTTGAAAATGATTGTCTTATAACGGGGCGAGGCTTAAATCAAGAAACAAGTCTCAAATGTGCCGGTGACACATGATGGAACTCACACAATGGTACCGTGATTAGCATCATTTCTATGTTTTCATCCGTGGTTCATGTGCTTGAATTTTTCACAATATTTTGTGTTGTATACCAAAAAAAAAAAAAAAAAAAAAAAAAAAAAAAAAAAATAAATATACTATATTTGTGTCTAATGTTAGAAAGGAGGGCACAATATTGTATGTGTGCCCTTATATTTCTGTGGCCTTTGATTATTTTTGTAGTAGTGGTACAAATAGACATTGTGATTCACCAACTCAATATTCACGTGAATAGTGGTAGCCCTTGCAATTTTGTTTCCACTCTTATGGGCTAGGGCAAGGGCAATTACCATTCACATGAGATATGAAGAGATGAATTTGCATAGAGTTTTTGGTGTGGGAAGTAAAGAATTTGGCTAGATATTTATTAAAAAAATCTGAAATTTTTGGTTTTCTTTTTTCTTTTTTTTTGTTGTTGCTAACATCATCGTGTCATTTTGCTTAGGCAACAGCTCGAGCTGAACTTGCCGGTGGACTTGCCCAGGTTGCTAGGGCCACTGTTTACCAGGGGCTGGAACTCTTGGGCTAGAGCTGCCTTTAGTTGCTTGGGCCCCCCCTTGCCAGGACTCCCTTCAGTGATGGAAGTGCTCTAAGAGGTCCAAAGTTGAACACCCTCTTTTATTGATACAAACAAAAAGAAAAACATTGTGATGACTCCATACAATTTTTCGGTTATGCTTCTAGGGACTGATCAATGCCAACTCCAACTGCAAACTCTGAAACATGAGAAAGGTATGCATAATAGGGATGGCAATTCCTATTAATATATTGTGTTTGTTGTGTTATTGTATCGTATACTGGTTGACTTGTGTGTATCGTGAACGAAGTATTTAAACTATAATGCTTTGTTTTGTAAAAAAATTTTGAAATATTTTCATTCTTTAAATCTGTTTCATTTTAAACGATCAAAGCTGTAAAAATGACATGCCATATCTATTAATTAGATCCCGAGCCTCTACATTTAGACACCGCACATTTACCCGCATTTCAGACATTTAGACCATTCTAATAATCTAATGGTCCAAAATACAACTCTTCAATTTTTAACTTTTGACACCTATCTATTTAATTAATCTAACCCTAACACTATTAACTCTAATTTAAAATAAACAAATTAAACTGAATAATAGAGAAAAAATTATAAGAGTGCTGCTATTTCCACCCACCTTATCTTTTAACTTTTAAAGACAAATTTAACCCTATTGTAAAATGACTTAAAAGTACTTGAGGAAAAAGAAAGAGGAAAAAAAAAAAGGCAGACTTCTCAATTCTCAAGTAACCCTATCGTTCGACAGAGAGAGAAAAAAAAACACAAGAATACGACTCCTTGCTCATGAGAATGTGAAGAAGGCGAGTACTGTTGTTTTTCCCTTATCTGTTTGGCTTGGTACTCTTTGACATTCCCATGTCTTAAGAATGGGTGTTTTATATTTTTTTATTGCAATGTTCAATAGATTTATGATCCTTGGATAACTCTGGAGAAAAAGTTTATTTACAATAGTAGAAAGCTAAGAGCATAAATGTGATTATATTCACAAAATCCATATTTACAAAAATAAAAATAAAAATTACAGCAAAAAATTGTTTTAGTTCAGTAAACATGAGAGACAGAGGCAGAAATGGAGTGTGAGAGATGGAAAATAAGATAGAGCCAAAAATGAGAGAGAGATGTGTGGGCCGTCAGAGAGAGAGAAGACATGAGCAGCGAGAATAACGGAGAGAGGAAATGAGGTAATAATTAAAAGGGTATTTTAGGAATATTGGTGGGTGTAAAAATAGGATTGTGTTTTTTAAAATTTATATGGTGGGTGGGAAAATAGGACAGGTGGGTGGAAATAGCAGCACTCAATTATAAACCTAGCAGCCATCCCACCTACCCAACTCCGACTGCCACCCCGACCCCTCTCCACTGTTCACCGTTGACAACTCTCTCTCTCTCTTCCATGAATAGAAAGACATCGCCAGTTAGCAAGAATACAAAGACATCAACCAAATGATTTGGTTAGCAACTCTCACCGATATGCATATGGACTAGGACATTCAAATTTTGTAGGTCAAGAAGATTGAAGCCCCCGTCATAGTTGCTCAGCCATGCATCAATTTAGACAAATGAATAGTTACAAATTCCTCAAACCCAAGCACAATAAGCAAAATATAGACGATTGTGCAAACGATGCTTCACTAAAATGAGGGAGAGAAGAGGTTAAAGAGGAGGGGAGTTTGGCTTGGCTATGAGGAGGGAAGGGATTGCCGTGAGTGGGGGTGGGTCATGGGTGGCTGATGATTGGTTTGTGGTTTTTCCTCTATTGATTTTTATAAATAAATAAATAAAATTATGGGTTATTGATTTCAATGGTCCCCCAACTATTGCTCCAATATCATTTTGGTCCACGAACTGAATTTTTCATTTCAATGGTCCTTCAACTCTCTATTTAATATCAAAATGGTCCTACCGTCAAAGTCTGTCAATTATTCTGTGAAATCGGCAAAACAGTCAAGGTCTGTTCATACCTGCAACTCACCCGATTCCTCTCTCTGTCAATTATTCTGTTGAACACTATTACTTATCCGCCATAGAATATGGTCATCTGCTGCAACAATGCCTTTAAATTTACAGAAATTGGACTCTTCTATGGAACAGAGGAGCCAAAACCAGCTTTTTGAGGGAACAATTCCATGGATTTAAAGTCTCTAAGAGTTGTTGGCACATTCCTTGAATTTTCCAGAAATGGAAATAAATTAATGGGTGGGGCATTCTGACGAAACATCACAGGCGTCCCTGTCCATGTAGCAGCATCAACTCAATGAATCAAATACTATCTTAGGAACTAAATAAGAAAAATTCTAAAACCCTTTGGTGGACAGCTACTAGAAACATAAATTTTAAGGGTAGATTAGAGATGGTGATATAGTACAGCCCGTAGGTATTAGATTAAGCACTCAAACAATAGAACATAGAAGAATATAAGAGACCAAGGAGAAGAAATACAGATCGAAAAGACGAGATAAAGGACAGAATAGTAGAACAAAGAAGAATATCGGAGATCGAGGAGAAGAAATATAGATCGAAGGGACGAAATCAGAGAGTTCTAGGAAAAGGTTTACTCAACATTCAAATCTCAATTTTAAAGAACATAGGGGTATTTATAGCAAACTAAAACCTAGACATAATAGGATAAAAATCCCTTGCTTAAAAGAAATCATAACCCAAATAAAATAGGAAACTTAAAACTAGAAATCTAGAAAAGTAGAAATCCTACTAGAATTTGGAAAACCAGAGAATCTAGGAAACTAACAATATATTTGGAAACTAATGAATTAGGTCCTACGCGTCCTGCATCATTCTCCTCCGCTGAAAAGAACTCGACTCCGATGAGTAAACAACCACAAAAGGTAAATTAATGAGACAAAGCTGACTGCAAGTATGAATAATAGGGGACGAGGGTCAGTAATCATCAATTTCCGGATCATAGACACCTTCGAGAGGCTCCACAATCTCACAAAGCTCACTAGCGGGAGTGTTGATAGTTAAAGTTCGTAGCGGACAACAAGAGGCAATATGTCCTTTGGCATGGCAATGGAAATGGTCCTTTGTTAGGTGGCGGTGCAGGCAGGTTAGATGGTCCTGAAAACCCTGTCTGCATATTCATAGTGGGAAGAGTTTGGTTGGCGGTTGCAAGTTGACCAGAATATCCTGAATATTGTGGTGACAAATATGTCTCAGCTTCCAATGCGTGGCAATATGCATCTTCCAAAGTATGCGAAGGGAACCGCCGGACTTCACGTTTTGAAAAAAAAACACTTTTGTATGATGCACCATTATGGTAGCAAGGGCTTTTACAATGAGAATGAAGGAATATTTTGAAAAAAAATATATTGTGTCTCCAAAAACTTTACTGTTATTAACCCTTTCTCAAGTTTTCTCTCTCTCTCTCTCTATATATATATATATATATATAAAAACATGCCACTTAGTAGTGAAACATGCCGGGCAAAGTCACTTAGATGGGGTCCCCAAGCATCACGCTTAAGCAAAAAAAAATAATAATAAAAAATAGCATAAGGCATGTTGCAAAGAGACATGCAATTTTGAGGTGCTGGAACAACACGATACAACACCTGGAAGCTTTATAGAGCCCAAGTAGAAATCATGCACATATTGGCTCGACCCTTTGGGAAAGGTGGGAAGCTATTTTGTCAAGCTTAGAATCTAGATAAGCCATGCAAAAGAAACTTTCGAAAATTTTGCTTCTGTTAAAAAAAAATTTTTGACAGCATATACCCTGTTTTCAATGATATCCAACCTGTCAGAAAATTTCAAGCAGTCCATAAAGACAACTCTGGCCAACAAAGCAGTACATATACATATATACACAGGAAATATGCAACATGCCTCAAGCATTCGGAAATTCATACAAGCTTCAGTAGTTTAATATCAAAATTACAAAGGCATAACGACGTAGTCGTTAGAGTCTCAAAAAAAAAAAAACAACACTACAAACAAAGCAAAATAAAACTGCATATGCTGAAGGTTCACGCGCCCTTAAGTCACAAAGAAAGCAGGATCATGTGCCAAGCTAAATGGTTACCAAGCCAAGGATGGGCAATCTGCAAAAAAGAAAAGAAAATGTGTGTCAAAAAATAGCTGCTGCTGGAATATGTAACGTGATAAAAAAAAAAAAAAATGAATGAGCTGAGTACCTTTAAGCTATGGGGAATGTCCGAAAAGAACAAAGGAAGCCCCAGGAGATAATCTGGCCGCTGCCTCCGTCACGCACTCAGCGCTGTCAACAGAAATACCCTTAGCAAGAAGGAGGGCATGCATCTCCCGGCGCTGGTTCTCCAACTCCTGTTGTTTAATATTCAAGGCATCTGCAGCAGCTTTTACTTCATCAGAGTCATGCGATAATTGCATACTACGAATGGCCCGTGCTCCAAAGACGGCACGTGCTAAGTTCTTCACGAGTTTGAGAAGAAATTCCACGCGAAAGCCCAGAATCATGGCCTCACATATTGCATCTCGCCAACAGAGCAGTTTGTGATCCGTAATATCAAGGAGTTGCATGGTGTCCATCCCATGAAGTACTAAGCCAAGGGCTCGAAGGGCAGTGCACCTTGAGAAAGAGGAGGTGACATCTGTAGCTTCCATCAAACTTCCGTATTTGTCCATGAACCTTTTCAAGGCTTCAACCGTCTCTGGATACACGAGGGCACCTTGGAATGTCACATAACCATCGAATCTGTGGCAAAGCGGAAGAAGTTCATCAATGGATCTAAGAATGGTGACACCACCATCAAAAAAGGCTTTGAATGCCGTGTAGGAATTTTCCCAATCTTGCCAAGACATGCCTTTCTCGAATGAATGCCCTTTTGAGGAACCTGCGATAAAAGCATCACCATTCTTATGACTATTGTCAATAATCTCAGCAAAGGGATGTACTGCTGGAAGAAGTGGAGCGGTGCCGGAAGCTATGTCAGGTGTGCTCGGGATGGAGGATCGGAAGAAGTAAGGGGAATGTACTGCTGGAAGAAGTGGAGCGGTGCCGGAAGCTATGTCAGGTGCGCTCGGGATTGGAGAAATAGGAGGAGGAACTGCTAGAAGTGGCGGAGAGGCGTCAGCAGCCATGTCAGGAGTGCACAGGTTAGGAGAAGGAGGAGGTTGCACTGCCGGAAGGCTCAGGACAGCATCAGCGACAGTAGTGGGAAAGGCAAAACCAGCCTCCGATGAGGCACCTATCGTGTCCTCAATGGTGGGCACGACCTGCAGGAGAAAAGCAAAGTATGAACTATGGGACACAACGGGCAGTATGCAATGTCAATATGCCAAGTAAAACAAGCAAGAGGGATATTTGATACCAGTTCAATGTCGACACGCTGTCCATGATTGCTAGCCAAAGCAGGAGGTGTATCTGAGGCATCGAGCTCCTCCAAGTTAGTGCCGAAGTCCGAATATGTGTCTTCATCGTGACTATAGTATTGGCCTTCATCAAGGTCCTCATCCATGCCACTTGTATCGTGAGTGCTCTCTTGCTCGTGGATGTTAATCTCAGTCCCCACAGCACCACTGTCATCGCTACCATCATCACTATTATCATCAACCGTTACCACTACTTTGGGTCCCGAGTCTTCACCTTTGTTCTTGCGGGTATTGGCAAACCGTGTTTCGAGAATACGCATGCTTCGACGCTTCGGGATCACGGGAAACCCCTTACCCTTGCCTTTACTTTGGGAAGTACCTGTAAAATAAGATAAAAGGTATACTTATATGTATATAAAGAGCGGGAAACAAAGAGAGCAAACAAATGGCAATACTTACTGCGAGGAGATGAAGCTCTTGGTGCTGTTCGCTCGCTGCTGCCGGAAGGCTACAGGGCTGCTGCTGGAAAGGCTCTGGCAAGGCAACTTTTCTTGAGCTAGGAGGACCACTTGCTGCTACCTTGGGGATGAACTTTTTCGGCCCTTTTACAGCTTGCCTTTTCTCAACGCTGCAGCTTTCCTCTCGCTTCCGTTTCCCATGTACAGCACTTTTCCCGGTGCTGTGAGAACCCGATTTCTCCAATTTCCGCTTTAGCTTCGAAAAATCACCAACGATCTCTCCGCTTTTGGAAGTAAAAGGCAGATTCGCTTCTCGCTCAGGGAAATGGCTTTCTCTTCCGACACTAAGCGGGCATGATGAATGATGGTGGGAATCAATCTATCACAATGGGCAGCATGGAATCGGCTAAATGAGGCAAAGCAACGGTTCCAATAATTTTGGTAGGCCTTTGAGAGACTACCAACGCGCTGCCGGTGGCCAGAGCAAGGGCAAGAGGTCTGCCGTCTCCCGGCACACTGTCACCAGTCCAAAAAACCCTGTGCAAGGTCAAGGAATCTCCATGGTTGGGACGGGAAGGCACGCCTTGGTCAAACCCAAGCTGTCGTCTAACCCGGTAAGGGGAATAATGCACAGAAACCTCCGAGTGGTCATCACCAAATATGGGCAAAGGAAGGCATGCAGCACTTAACAATGCCTCTCTACGTAACGGACAACCTTGTGTTGGCATGGCCAAGGCCTCCATTAAAACATCAGAATCGGCATAGAGGGTATACTTCTGAATCCCTCTGATAAAGCACAATAGGGACGGAAGATAAATTGCTCAACATCATCCAGCAACTCTAAAAAATTTTGGCCCTTTCTTTGCATTCTACGAGACCATCGACATATCAAGGGAAGATTACCCGGCACATAAGAACCCGCATCGGAATCAACAAGAGATCTAGCCTTTGGATAGGGAAGTGGAGATACCTCTACCCTTTGAAGCGTTCCCATAAGAAGATTTGCAGAAAGCTGGAATTCACAAAGTCTCCACAGCCATAGTTCCTGCCGTCCCCTTTCTCAAGAAATTGAATCTGATCAAGCAATCGGTATAGGTGCCCCAAGAACATGGGGGCTAAAGGAATCATGCTACCCCTGTGCTATTGCCAAGCCAACGGAAATACCTCTCTTGCAAGCAGTCTTGGGAAAAATCACAAAAGAGGAATCTCCCAAGCCATAATGACACAAATGCAGCAAGGCGACACGGTCATCTCGGTTCACTGTCCCAAAAAAATGAATCCAATTGCTGAACCTCAGGGAAGTACTAGGAGAAGTCGGGGCACCCTTCCGTAAGGCCTCAAACTTTGAGTTATCTTCGGGGTTAATACAATGTGGAAAGGGATCTTGGCTGCCGCAAAGTGGAAGGTGGAAAATGGTGGCTACATCCTCAAGCGTAGGGGTAAACTCTCCCCATGAACAAATAAAGGTATGTGTCTTAGTACTCCATCGCCTAACCACGTGTCGAAGCATCCGGGCTTCAATATGGATGTCGCAAGCCTTAGAAATAAGGATGGAATCCAGCACCCCTACCCGGCTTAGGATGTCACAGGGTAGACGGATTCTTCAACTCCCGATCAACCCACTCTGACCAACCCTTGCTGGTGCCGCATGGATACTGAAAGAACAAGGGGACTGCTGGAAATAGGCCTCTCTCTATACAATACCTTGAAGCAAAGGAGGGGGCCTCCCTCTCTTTAACTGTCATCCGTGGAGTAAAGATGGTCCCTGATAACGGATGATGGATTAATAGACGTCATGGTAACTCTTGGCAAAACAGTGAACACCTGCACACGAAAGAGTGGGAAGAAGCAAAATAAAATTAGCACGCGCAAGCCACATATCAACGTGGCTGGTCGAGTTCATCCAAGCAAACATGCAATTTAAAATTCAAGCGCATGACAAGTAAAAGTCTCACTCCGTGATCAACAAGCAGAATAAGCAAAGTCCCTTCTCAAATGAAAAAATAAATAAAATAAATATTCAACCAGGCAGTACAGAACATGCACTCTGTCAAGTGTTGTTCTCCATAAGCAACACACGTAAGAAACCCACAATTGATTAGGCATGCGTTCTCAAGGAAAGAAAGCCTAGGCCAAGCATCAGTCTACACCTATTCTAAAATACCCAAAGTTGGCAGAGTTATTTACCAAAAGGTTAGGACAAAAGCACCCAAAAAAAAATCCAAGTAAGAAGACTGAGAAATTCGAAGGTTCCAGCAGCAGAAACGTCAAGGGTTTCCAGCACCTACCCTCACCTATGCCGAGACGTATATACCTGCACATAAATAAAAAAAGAGAAAGCATATCATGCCAAGATTAGCCTTTTTCACATACAAAGAGGAAGCCTGTGCAAGATAAAGGTGAAGAAAAAGGAAAAGGGAGAAAAACCAAGCCAACAAAAAAATTGGGTACCTTTCCAGCAGCTTGAGCAAAATCAAAGGAGGAGAAACTCAGACAACGGCACGGGCTCTTCCTTGCTAGTACCCAGTCCGTGCACATTCTGTTGCAGCAGTAAAAGATGGGTAAAAAAAAGGGATTTGGTATTTGGCTGCCCAAAACGAAAAGGCAACACCCATGGGTATGAGAAACCCAACAAATTCTCCAATCAATCTAAGGGGAAAAACTGGAGAAAAGGGGGTACCTTGTTAAATCTTCCAAGGGATGGCCTTGGATGCACCAAGAAGAGGAGAAAATCGGGGATTTGAAGGCAAAACCCGCACAAAAGAAAACCTTCCAGCATCAGCAAATGGATCTTCTTTGAACGAAGGAGGGACGACGAGGTTGAGTCTGAGTCGGACTGGGGTCTTTCTTCCCAGCAGCTGGAGATGGGTGATTTCTACCCGATTGCACTTTCTCACTTGGTCTGACTTCGTGGAAGAGCAAAAGAGAACGCAAGAAAGATAGTTGGAGAGAAGTTTTGGGTCTGGAGCGTAAAAAAGAAAGGAAAAGGAAGAAGTTTGTGCCTGGTGCGAGAAAAGAGAAACAAAGGAGGAAAATAATAATAAAAAGAAGAGGAAGGCAGTTGGCGCTGGGAAACTGCAAATAACCGCTGGGACCAATCATGGCACGCCGTCATTTTGCACGCGGGAAGAGGAAGAGTTCTCCACAAATACAAATTTGATTTTTTGGGTTGGGTTTTAATTACTCGGCCCATTCCAGCACCTGTTCATGGCCCTTATAATTAAGGGGGCTAATGTTGAGACCCAAAAAATACATGGTTGGGCCCGATAAATTATCAGCCCAAAACAACGATCCATTAGGAAAAAGCGTAAAGCAGAGTGCACCGAAACCTATCACATGCGAATTACAATGCATGTGCCACGCTAAATAAATAAATTCGCTCAAGGTTGAGATAAAATATACCATGTTTACAAGCCCATGCAAAAATAAGCATCGCATGACGATAAATTAAAACATGCCAAGCAATGTGCCATGCCAAGCACGAAATCATTATCGCACACCCAATCACGCCACAAGCCTAAGTGGGCCCAAGCCACTCAAAAACCGGGGCTTGCTTGAGTGGGTTGTGGTATGGACGGTGATAAATCAACATGAGACCCATTGATGGGCCGAGAAATGGAAAGTCTCGGGTTGCTTGGGAGCCTCGAGACTCAAGCCCATTTCTTAGGCCCAAACATGTGGGTAAGCACAAGAGAGAAAAGTAGCCCAAAAGCCCAAGCAAAATAACCTAACCAAGAGATAACCCAACCAAAAAAAAAGCCCAAATCAAGAGGCCCAATGTTTCACAAAAAGCCCATTTGCTTAGGAAAGCCATCTTGGCCCTTAGAAAAACCCAAAATAGCCCACAAAAGCTTCAGCTCTTTTGAAAAACAGAGAACACGTGAAGGAGGAGGTTGGCAGACTCATCAAGCAAAGCTGCTGGGAGCAAGTTCCAAGCCAGAGACGCCCAAAGAACCAAGGAATGCTGGCCTGCACCTTGTCAAAAGCACCCCTTGGACCAGCATATATTTTCACTTCCTTTCCTTCATCAGATTCAGCCAAGGCAGGGGGAAGGAAAGAAGAAAAAACAGTAACCAAGAAGGGAAGCTCTCACCATGCAGCTGCGGGAAAGGGAGATATTGAGCTCCCAAATTTCCTGAATTCGAGCAAATAAACAGAGGCAATTTTTGCCAAGAAAGGGAAGTCAGAGAAGAGGAGGAGAAAGGAGGAAAAAGCTTAACCAAAATAAGTAGAAGCCATTAGGGTTTCTTGAAGAATGGTGATTTCCAGCAGCTATAAATTGAGGCTTCCCCTACCCAACAAAAACAACTCAAAAATTCAGGGAGCAAGCTTTCTCTCTAACTTGCAAAAATCTAACTACCTCGTGCACTGTTCATCTTCTTCTCCAATTTGTTTTTCTGGCAGCTGCCAGAAGAATTCTGTCTTTCTTTTTCCTCTTTCCCCAGTCAAACTTCCTCACAAAACACCTCATTCCTTACCTTAATACTGTCTTTTCTCATAAACCAAGCCTAACCTCTTTCTTAGTGCTAAACTTATGTTGGTTTTGCTCCCATGCCACATGCCACTCATGATGAGCTAAAAGACTATCTGAAAGCATGCCAAAATTATCTGTAAGTCACCATTATTTTGATCGGTGAAGATAGCCAAAATATCTCCTAAGGTTTTGATACCCTTTCGAGGTATTTTGGGGCTTAATTTTCGAACCCAGGCAAAAGGGGACAGTCTCCTCAATCCACCCTTTTACAGCAGCCCAGCCCATTAGCTGCAGGAAGAAAAAGTCCCCCACACGAGTATTACCTCTTCATCTACTTCCAGCCAACTGATGTCATGGTCGACTCTATCTTCCTTTCTTGTTCACCAATTTCCTTCTTATTCATTGCTAATTCTACTTTTGTGATGGGATCTATCTAGCTGGGAGAGGAGGTAGTGGGTGTCTTGAGAAGTTTTTGGTGAGAGAGAGAGAGAGAGGTGGTGGTGGTGGTGGTGAATCACATCTCTTCCTTGTTCCTGGTCCTCCAACTACAGTAGGTATTTCTGGTGAGATTCAATTTTTCTTTTCTAATTTTAATAATAGTTTCCTTTAATTTTTAATTAATTTATGGATAGTTTCCCCCCCCCCCCCCCCCCCACTTTAACAATAAAATTGGCAGACTTTGACAGTAGGACTGTTTTGATACAAATGAAGAGTTGAAGGACCATTGAAATGAAATTTTAGTTAGTGGTTCAAAATGATACTGGAGCAATAGTTGGGGGACCATTGAAATCAATAACTCATAAAATTATTTAGTCTTTTAAAAAATAATAATAATTAGAGTTAACAGTGTTAGGGTTAAAGTTAATTAAATAGATAGGTGTCAAAAGTTAAAAATTGAAGTGTCATATCTTAGACCATTAGATTATTAGAATGATCTAGATGTCACAAAATGCGGGTAAATGCACAACGTCTAAATGTAGAGGCTCAGGATCCCGATTAATTAACGTTTTTTACTACTAAGTTGATTGAATAGGTCAATTGGTTGGAATCTATATCTATAAAGCAAAAGGATAAAACATTTAAAATACTAAAAAATGCCCTTGGTTGTTAATGATAGTGTTAAGAATTGAAAATATTAAATAAATGAGAATAATATTGTAAATTTATATCCGGATTAAAAAATGTAACAAAAAAAAAAATCAGAATATGGATCCTATATTTATGGAACAATCCATTTTATCTTTCTTAATTCTATAATTGACATGTGTCCATGAGCATAACCATGGTTCCATCTTCACCACTCTTTTCAACACTTGATATGTGTCCATAAGTATAACCATAGTTCCACAAATATAGATATTAATGATTTAACTGTAGTATGTCCACAGACACGTGTCAAGTATTGAGAATGATGATGCATTTTGGGTTAAAGTAGTGAATAGAGCCAAGAGCAAGTCATGTGGGCGAAAATCAAGGGTTTTGGAAGGGTTTCACATATTTGGCAGGCAGGCACACAACAACCTTCCGTACCATGGAAGATTGATTCTATCTTGACTACGATAAAGATAAATATATAAAGTAATGGATGATTCATGATTGCCAATTGATGATGCATAGGAAGCAAACCAATCCAAAATTCTTGGCAACCAAATGTCCGTATGTCTTTTGAAGAGATGCTATTCAAATCCAACAACAGAACTCTGCCCCAACAACCATTTGCAAAATGAATCTTAGAGCATCTCCAACCCATATATAATATATTCAAATGTCAAGTAGAGTTCCAACGTTTAAAATCATGTTCATCTAGGGGAAATATAGACCTTTAAATCTGAACAAAAAGCTAACAGGTAATTCACATTCTAAAGAACAAATAGCCAAAAAAATATTTCCGTTGACGGAAATATTTTCCTGTCACCGTTTTATATCAGTAACATTGAGATATTTATTAGCATGACTTATAAGGCCAAAGAATGAAAAGAAAGAAAACAATGAAGGAAAAAAAAACCTCAACTGAACTGAGCTTATTATGAGGCCTATTTAGAGGTGGATTTGACAATGAAATTCTGGTGAGAGATAGGGTTGATGACAACAGGAGATGCTGCAGTGCGAGGCCAAGCCTGTAACTTCTTCTCAGTTTCTACTTGCCATTCCTTCGAAATGGTCACTGGAGTATTGCCTGGTTATTTATCATCTAGGTTAAATTATTTTATTTTCATATAAACACAGTTTCATCAAGCAACTTTATCATCAAAACTCTACCTCCGAATAACTTTTTGTCAGAAACAACCTTGTCCAAAACATATGTAAGCCCAAAGGTTCCCAAGACAGCTCCGACGATGTAAATTCCTGACATTTTTCCGACTGCAATTACCATTATGAACATAATAAAACAACGTTATATATACCAAACGGAAAACAATATTTTTAATCTCCTAATAAATAAATGACAATGACAGAATCTTGTAATACAAGATACATTGAGGAATAAATACAGAAAATCCACAAAAACTAAAGGGAAAGAATTCATAGAGCAAATCATAAATTTAAATGAAACCCTAGATCCATTAGCAGATATATGCAGCGAGAAATGTAGAGCCTTACGCTGATCGATTGAGAATGAAATACTCAGATGAAGTTGGAGAACTCACAGCTAAATGAAAATGCGTGTGTGTGTGTGTGTGAGAGAGAGAGAGAGAGAGAGAGAGAGAGAGAAGACGCTTCAACGTTGAGAGCGATGATTATGGTGTGTTAGTCGAGCAACTGCGGAGGCACATTTTGTGCTGGAACATAGAAAACAATTGTGGGTCGTAGCCCATGAAGAACGGGCTAGACTGATGCAAAGCTATTTTAGCCCAGCTCACCCTTCAGGCCCATTTATTTTTAAAGTTTTATATTAATTTTAGTTTTTAGAGCATCTAGATGTCAAATATCAAACATTAAATTTGAATTTCATAGCTTATGTTGCAATTGGACATATTCGACTCAATATGTCAAATTAAAATATTATTTTATTATATAGTGGTTATTGGTTTATTACTTTTTAAGCATATTAATTAAAAATAAAGGTTTAATTATGTACATGCCCCTTGTGCTTTCAAACTTATCTCATATTACCACCTGTGTTTACAAACGTCTCAAAGTACCCCCCCCAACCTTTTAAAAACCGTCTCACGTTACCCCTTCCGTCAGTTTTTTTGATGTTTCGTTACGAACATTACTGTTTATCCCCCACCACCCAAAAAAAAAATTTCCTAAACAGCAACCCCTCCCTTTTGTTACTGTTCATCGCTTATTTACCCTCCAAACTCAGAAATTTCTCATAACCAACATAACTAGCAGCAAGAACAGCTCGAGAGGTTAAAAACCATACTTGGATCGAAGCAAATGGTGCTCGGAATCGCCCAAATGAGCGATTTGGGTAAAAACTAGCCAATTTTTTTTTGGGGGGGTTGGGATGAACAGTAACATTCATAACGGAACGTCAAAAAAATTGACGGAAGGGGTAACGTGAGATGGTTTTTAAAAGGTTGTGGAGTACTTTGAGCCGTTTGCAAACACATGTGGTAATCTGAGATAAGTTTGAAAGCACAAGGGGCATGTACATAATTAAGCCAAAAATAAATAATAAAATAATGAAATAACATCACAAAGTCAAATAGCCAAAAATAACAACAGGAGAAAGAAATTTATTCCATGTAGGATTTAACATTTCCATTGGAGGGAGTGTCAGCTATCTATTTTACATGTTGAAAGTGTCACGTTGAATTTAACGTCTCTCTTGGAGATGCTCTTAAAATATATACCTTAGTTTCCCAACCAACAAAAGCATAAATGATCCTAAAAAAACATAAACATTATTTTTTTTTTTTTTTTTTTTTTTTTTTTTTTTTTTTTTGTTATTGTAGTTCTTTTTATTGTGTAACGTTTTGTGTTTTTTTTTTTTTATATATATAATCACATCCCTGTGTGATCAAGGAGTATGTATTGTCGTTATGATTTTAAGTGGACGCAGGAGTATGTGTACCTCGAGAGCTTCACATGAATAACTTGCCATCATGACATTATAAAATTAGAGCATCTAAAAGCATTTCCAAATCATGATTTCAACCCGGGACAAGAGGGCCCGCAAAGGCACTTCTAGTGCACAAATGCAATCTGGGCAAGACGTGGGGGGCACCAACCTGGGCAAGGCTCAAGACAAAATCAGCCCGTTCTCCTGCCTGAGGTCTGGTGATGTCAATGCTGACGCCAGGCTAGTGTCAGCCCTGCTTTCCCCCAACAGATAGAAGCTGTGAGTTGAAGCTAGAGAGGATATGGATGATTTTTGTGAGTTGAGGTTGTGGTTTCATGGAGGGATTTAGAATATAGAGATGACACGTGGTGCAATTGTAGCAACTAAAATCTTATCTGAAATCTTATATGTTAATCTTATAATAAATATGGACACATGGCAACCGAAAATTTTATCTGAAATATGAATGTGAATTTTATAATAAATATTGAAATGTGACAACCGAAAATCTTATCCAAATTAATTGTTTAAGTATTAAAAAAATAAATATAATTTAAAGTAAAAAGTAATAGCCCAACTTGCCTTTTGCAAGGGCTAGCACTATTCATGTGAATAGTAACAGCCCTTGCCTCCCCTTACCCTTTGCCATGGCAAATGGATAGAAATGCTCTAATCAATAATAATTCATAATGCGTGTAAAGACCTAATATCTTATGCAAAATGTTAGAGATACCACATTTATAGATCTTCTTATAAATGTGGTCTCTGTAGCATTATCCGCATATGATATGTGAACTCTAACTGAATCATGAGGACTTGGGCTTTCCTATGGATTTGGCTTTGATCTGGGTTAATTGATTTAAGTTAATATTAATTTAAATTTTATTTATCTAGATTATTATTTATCCCACCATCTGATTCTAGCTCATTAGCTGTGATAGATATTGGAGGCATATCATTGATGCAATAAGTGAAAAACCACAACAAACATTTAAAACTCAGGATTGCAACTCACCAACCCTCACAAATGGTATCCTCTACTATTGAAATTAATTAGAACATGGATCTTCAACTGTGCCCGTACAATTCGTATGGTTAGCAAAGAGGAAGAGCACCTGCAGTTAATATGGTCGGAAAAGAGCAAGATTCCCAAGTTGAATCCAATGTAACCAATCTAAAAAGCTTTTCTATGTTTTGGAAGGTAAAGGGCAATGCAAAGGGAAGACTGCTTTGCTGTTCTGCCTCACCGGCAACGAGGAGTTTCCAATGTCTCGAAAGGGTGATCTTTTTGGAGCAACAAGCACTCTGTTGGTACATGTGGCTAGTTGTCTTTGCTTACTGCCACCTTCTTTGGGACAATGATTTTCCTTCAAGTGACAAATCAGGACGTGTTTTTCCATTTCGTTCTGTGGATCCCAAGGTGTAAGTGTTGAACCATTGGCCTTCATTGCTCTTGTGATTGCTTCCTTCCTCAACCTATCAAGCTCTCCATGTGACTGATTTGGTATTCATTTGATTATTAAGGGTTGTGCTATTCCTTAGATTCGTCACGTTAAAGTTTGTGTAGTTTTGCATCAGTTTTTATGTGCTCGTAGGACTGTTTGATCTGAATCAATTTCTTTTTTAAATTATAATACTTCTATTTTCTGTTTGTATTGTTAGGTGCAGTTGCCCTGCATGAAGTTGGAGTTCGATGGAGTCATCACACTTAATGAGCCATACAAGACTTTGGTTCCAGCATCTTTATATCATGTTAGTGGTTTCCTAGATTTGCATTGTCAGAGTTTGCTTGGTTGGAGATAGACTGATACATTTTTCCTTCAAATGAAATATTATTGCTGCGCAGAGTTTATCTTTATTTTTTATTTTTTTTATTTTTGTTTGCATGAAATATTTAGGGCCTGTGTGGCAATGCCTTTATAAGTTCTAAAAGCACTTTCTGATAGCCAAAATAGTGTTTGGCAACGCTTGATAGAAAAGGTTATAAGTTCTAAAAGCACTTTCTGATAGCCAAAATAGTGTTTGGCAACGCTTGATAGAAAAGGTTACAAGTGCTTCTAGGTTAGTGCTTTTACTTTATGTGCTTCCTCCAGGAAGTGCTTGCAAGTGCATTTTCAGGAGGCGGAGGCACTTGGTTTTTTAGTCAAAGTTTTGTTGTGCTTCTAACAAAAGTGCTTCTCAGTAGGAGAAGAATTCCCAAAATGCCATAAGTATCTGATAGGATTAGCTGGTGCTTTGCCATACTGTTGTATTTATTAATACGTGAATGCTCTGGATTAAAGTTGACTTGGGTCATATCTATACTTGACTAGAACTTCTGCATTTTGTTTTGTTTTTTATTTACGTTATTTTTTGGGCTCTAATCTAACCATTAAACTTTTGGCAGTGTCACGGAATTAACCGTCTGGTGATTCCTACAAGAGATTACTGCTTTGCACCATCACTGAATGATACATGTTGTGCTGCAGACTTCATTCATGGTAAGCATTTTTGCATCTTTGACTTGATTATATTGAATACCATCTGATATTTCATGATTTAGCATAAACTAGGCTCTATGTACCTAGGACATTCTGTTCTTGACTAGATACAAATGACATGAGTCATAAAACTGTTGAAGCCGGATACACTCATCCAGTATCTTTCTGATATGCAAGGGTGGAAGTGTGAGGCTTCCCTTCTGGAATTTTCCAGTATAAATAAATGGTTGGTTAGAATATCCTGGACCATCTAGACTGCTCATGTTTTTTGTTTTTTTGTTTTTGTGGGATGAACTTTTAGAATCTTCAAGAGATATTTTTTGTTGAAATCTTTGTGTCATTTCCTGATGCAGCGAGTTTAGCAAATGCATACATGGACCATTGGGATCACGTTCATGCATGAGGAAAGTATTAATAACCTATAAGTTTCTCTTTGTATGTGAGAGTTATCTAGGGTCATGAATAAAGTTATGGAGAGTCTTTTCATCTTTATGATTTATAGGGAGGTTTAATGTGAAGTTATCATTAGGAGGGAAGTTGGGATAGGAAGGGTTTATGAGAGTTATGAGGAGTTATCTCATCTTGATTGAGAGGCCCCTATAAATAATGCATGAAATTGTAAGAAAGGGGAGTTGATGTTTGTTATTGAATGAAGATTGAGATTTTTCTCTCATCTCTTTACTCTTTTCTTGGGTATTCTCAAAATTAACAGATTAGAGTTTAGTTCCGGGTATTCTTAGAATCAACGGAGTTAAATTTGCTCGAAATTATATATTTTGTTCTTGTTCCGCTGCATCATTTCCGAACTGCTTGGTGGAATTCATTGGGGTTCTTTCTTCTTACCCATGAATTTTGGAAGAAATTGATCCCAATGCTTGTAATTAATTTTATGAAAATTCTATTGGACGAAATTGAAGTGATGAATTACATTTCCTATATTATGAATAATGTGCCAAGCATTCACCTGCTTTGTTTTTTTAAAGCTTTTGCTGGACCAACTAGGAAAAGGCAGTAAGATCAATAATTCATTCAAGAAACAGGCTTCGACATGAAGGCACAAATTCTGAAGATGACATCTTACAGTACATGACAGGTGAGGTTCATTAAATAACAATGGAGTATGAAATATCGGATCAGCAAAAGAAGCGAAAACCAGCAGCTCCATCCACCTCAGCTAGTAAAAGAGCTCAAAGAATCATATCAAGGAGGAGATACAAGAACCCTTGGATGAGAAACCACATATAGTAAAAGGGTTGGTCGGCGATGAAGAGGACAAAGACTGCTGCTTAATAGAACGCGCATTGTTGCTGCACTTGAAACTGTACCGGGCATGGATGATGAGCTCTTCTTGGAAGCTTTTCTCATTCCAAAAGATGATGATGTACTACAAAAATTGAAATAGACGACGGGAAAACACCGTCGTCTTTTTCTTTTTCAAACCGTCGTTAAATCGACCGTCGTCTTTTTGAATGTCAAACTACGACGGTAATTAACCGTCGTCTATTACATGTAAAGACGACGGTTTTTAAAATAACCGTCGTCTATTAGATGTAAAGACGACAGTTTTTATGAAATAACCGTAGTCTATTAATGTAAAGATGACACTTTTTCTAAAAGAACCGTCGTCTATTAATTTTAAAGACGACGGTTCTTTATGAAAAAACCGTCGTATATTATATAAAGACGCCGTTTATTATATCCGAAGACGTTGAGTTTGTTTACTAAACCGTCATCTATTAAATGTAAAGACAACGATTTCTTGAAATATTGTCGTCTATTAACTCTAAGATGACAGTTATTAGCTATAAAACTGACGTAATTTTACATTTTAGTTTTTCTTTTTTTCTTTTTTCCTATGGTATCAAAAATATATACTCAAATATGTTATTACCCACGGAATACATATATATACTAAAAAATTGTTTCTTTCATAAATAGAATATCAAGAGTACAATAGAACAAAATAAAATCTAAAAAATGAAAGTACTCTAGAGCCGCTAGCTGCAAGCTACAAGCCTAATTACAATAATACACCAAAATTCCTATACCTAATTATCCTTCAAGTCCAGTTCTCCATATGTATATAGAGCTACACATTCATCATCACCAATTTTCCTATGCATTTCTTCAACTTTTACCACTAGGAGTAACTTCGTTAGATCCACTTCCATGGCCTAGGAATCTGCTCAACAAGCCAAAATAATGTAATAGTGAGATATATAATAACATTACCAATAATGAAAGGATTATTAATATAGGGCTACATAATATAATTACTTAACTTGGAGTAAGATGCCAACCTGGAGTAAGAGTACTATATTCTCTATTGGATGCTGACTAACTCCAAAAGTTGAGATATAAGTATACAGATTTGGAAGTATCTTGTGACAGAAAATTCATACCATGGTTGTTGGAGGAAGCCTGTATAAGATAACTCCAACTCATTTGCACGCTTTTCGCGTCTCTTCTCTCTTAATTGCTGCAGAAGTGCTTATAAAAGCACATATTAGAACCTTTAGAAAAAATAATAAACAGGAGCATACCCATGTAAACATAACCTTGGTTTAATTACAGTTTATTTCATTTCCATTCTAAGTTTGCAAACATGGATTAGAAAATTTCAAGCAAGCAAGAACCATATAACAAGCTTTGACAAAAAAAGAAACATATAACAAGCAAAACATATAGCACACTGGAGTATGATAATTACCCGTCGGGCTAGTTTTGCGGGATCAACAAGTTGAGCATGATCACCTGCAAATCATAATAAAATAAAGGGAGTTTCACTAAAACACCCAAAATGGAGGTTGAAATTATAAAAAAACCCAACACCCAAAACACTTTATAAACACACCCAAAACCCATCATTACACACACTCAAAACCCATTTATAAACACACCCAAAAAGTTGACTTTGGGGTTGATTTTGGGTGTGTTTCTATGTTTAAATAGTGCTTGGGTTTTTTTATAAATACATGTCTAGGATTTGGTTTATTTATAAATTTGTATAAAATAAAAAAGAAAGCAGAAATGTTTTACGGACAACAGAAAGTAATGTTGAAAAGATATTACCACATGAAGATACATCCACTTTAACCTTAGGTGTCTCTTGTCTAGAATCTACAGCTGTAAAATTTATCTTTATACAGACAATCCAAAATGCAAACAATCAGCAGCAAGCAACAAACGGATGACATTTTTGCAGCAGTAGCACACAAGATTTATCAGGGATGGTTAAAAAATCAAGAAGAAACATAACAGACGTACTAACCTTATCTGTAATTGAAGTCTTTTCCCCAATGACTTTCCATGAAGCTGACAAATTGTTTTTCTGAAGAAATCAAGGATCAAAGGCCCCATGTCATTCGTGTTGGCTGCAATTACATCAATGACCTAAATGTTGATCCAATTAGTGTACTGGTTAGAAAGAAAACTCAACAAAATATAAAAATTGCCAGCACTTACATGCTACTCATAGATTCAATCAAGTTGAACTTGCCTCTTTTGAGAAAAGAGATTTGACATGTTGCAGCGCCAGCCTTTCTCTCCAATCCACATTCTGCACCAGTCAATTAATTGTTTCTTGTTCACAATAGAAAAGAGATACTTGTAGCTGTTGTGCATGGGGAATGCAGTAAGACAATCAACCATGGTTTCAACTTCATGGGGGAAAAGCAGAGACATGAGTTGATTTAACAAATGCAGCAAGTGTCGAGTTATGTCGTCGCCTAATTACCTCATAGACGACGATTTTAACAAATTTGCAGATGCCAAATTAACAAATTAGACAGTTAGAATGAGAGCCAAATGGTAAGTCAAATGTAACACCTGAGAATTCTTGGAATAAGCAGAGGAGTGATCACTCAAGCTCAGGTGGACTTCATTGACTGCCTTAGAGAAATCAATTGACATTACAACTGAGAGTTCATGGATAGTGTTGACATCAGCGTGGACTTTTTGCAAACGTAAAACCTACACAATGCACATCCAAAAATAAAAACAAGACATTCAATTGCAAACACAAGAGAAATTCAAAACCCAAGTTAAATTTAAGATTATCTGTGAGTTCTAAGTAGAGCCCCATTTAGTACCAATTTTTTTACACAAATGGATAGTCTTAATCTTGTTTTTTTTTTTTTTTTTTTTTTTTTTTTTTTTTATTTTTAAATTTTACATGTTTAGCCTCCCAAAATCATGATTAGAATTTCAAGCCAAACAAGAAACTCATCTAATTGCATAATCTTAAAACCAGAGCAACTTTCCAGGCCCTGCAACTCAACAACAAAGCACTAAAAGGTAAAAAAAAACATATGAACTAGAATTTTTGAACAAAATAAAAGCAAAAAGGTTTAAAAAATGCAACTGCTGAACTATATACAGCTTAAATCAAGTCAGATCTAACCACAAACAAATCGTATATATGTCAATACGCACCGAAATTAAAGAACAAACAAATCGTAACCCTATATCTCAGACAAACAACCATAATAAACAAGAAAAAATAAAAATTGAAATCAAATCAAAAGAATCCTAAGCTAACCGTAGAAAAGTAGCTTCGTACCTTTCTGGTCTACGAGGAAGAAGATCTAATCTAAAGCTTGTAAAATGGAAGGTGGGAATCCATTTGGGGGCTTAAAAATGGTCGCGACGAGGAAGGGAGATGGCGAACGTGACGAGCTTGGTTGACTGAATGGCACGACGGAGATGGCGATCTCGTCGAACTCGATGTCCATGGAGATGGAGATCTGGGCTAGTTCGGTGGACGATGAGAGGGAGATGTGCTTCATTGATGTGAGAGAGAGGGTTTTCTAAAAGGTTCATTAGAGAATTTGAGATAGTACAGTGTTTTGAGCGAGCGAGGGTTTTCTAAAAGGGTGGTGCTAGAGGCACCAACTTTGGGCACCAACTTGGGCACCAACTCTCTAATAGAGGTGGAGCCCGCCAATACACCGGGTCCCACGCTCTATTAGAGAGTTGGTGCCCAAAGTTGGTGCCTCTAGCATTTTCTTTTCTGAAATGGTCCGTGCTCGCAAACTTAAAATGAATTTTTGTTTAGCACCTCCTAAAAACACGACGGTCCTAATAAGGTATCGTCGTAATTTTAAAAATCAACCCAACACATTGGTGTATTAGGTACCTTACCACGACGGTTTTATAACATTCGTCGTCTTTTAAAATACCACGACAGTTTTTATATAAAGGGTCGTCTACTAGGTGTCGTAGTTTAACAAAATTGTAGTAGTGTAAGAAAACCAAGATGTTTGTGGTAATGGATGTTGCAACTTGCAGCTCGAAAGAAGAAGCTATACAGAAAACTTTGCCAGTAGCATCTAAGTTGCTTGCCAGTATGCAAGTGTAGTTTTGATATGTTTATCACCCCCATGCTTTTTCCCACTTGTTTGACACAAATCTGGAACCAAACCACTTGTTCAGCACAAATCTGGAACCAAGACAAGAGCAAATGTTGAGGCAAGCTGATCATGTTCAAAGCAAAACAAAGTAAAGAAATCTTAAACCTAAATGAGCTTTTCCTTCCCTAGTGTATGAAATCCTCCAAGTTATATTTTTTTCAATATTTACCTTTTTTGTTTCTCTTGATTGGTGTAGTATGGCAAAATTAACATTGATGCAATACACCTATTTAATCTCTATGATTACTTGAAATCAAGATCATATCAAGAAAAATACGCACTTTCTGTTGCAATCAACCCGGGATGAAAGGTTGGCAGTCCATATCTGCCAAGCTAATTGTCCAGATGCAGTCGCCAAAAATGCACAATATGGCCAGCCTGCTCCATAGTTGGAAGATTGGTGTGAGGATGTGGCAGAAGGAAAAAGAATTGGATTGAAGTTCCAATAATGGTAAAAGAAAAAATTATTTAAAACAAAATGAAATAAAGTAGGAAACAAAACCGATTTCAGCATTATATCGACTGAGGGCAAGACTGCTGATGCACATAATTCCAAACCCAGTAATCCACTCCTTAGTTGAATCACCAAATCTCAATGCAATAGACTTAACACCTACTTTCAGATCATCTTCCTTATCCTGCAAGTATAGTCAGAAACATCATTTGTTGGATTGCATGAAATAGTTCTCTTCTGAGAGTACTGTTAAACGTAATGCATTTGTATCAGTTGTTAAAGTAGAGAGTTGTGTCTCTTGATGAAAAGTTATGTTTAGGAAGAGTTGTATCTCTTTAGAAGTCAAGAGTTGTGTCTGCAACTCTTGGAACTAATCCAAGAGTTATGTCTATTTATCAAAAGGTCTGACTGTTATTATAAATAGCATGTTATAGGCTGCTGTAACACATATCAAAGAAGTTAACAAAAATCAGTTTAAATAATTTTCTGTTTTACAAACACTCTCTGCCTCACTTTATATTTCCATCATATACTTCAGTTTTGTGATCATTCCCCCAACAAATTTGGTACCAGAGTAGTATTTGATCTTATCGCTACCGTTGTGATTAGCAATGGCATCAAGTTCAAATTCCTCTACCATTGGGAATATCCAGAATCTAATGCCTATTTTTGATGGTGAGAATTATGAGTATTGGAGTGTTCAAATGAAGATTCTGTTCATCTCCCAGGATCTTTGGGATATTGTTGAAGATGGGTATGAGGAACAAGAAACTTCAAAAGCAGGAAAGGAAACACAAGAAATGCAGCAAACTTACAAGGAAAATAAGAAAAAAGATGCCAAGGTGTTGTTTCTAATTCAACAAGGAGTAAGCAAAAATCTTTTTCCAAGATTACTTCCAGCAACAACATTAAAGCAGGCTTGGGAAATTCTCAAAATTGAGTTCAAAGGTTCAGAAAAAGTGATCTCCATCAAACTACAATCCTTATGGCGGGAATTTGATAACTTACTTATGAAAGACAGTGAATCCATTCAAGTATTCTTCACAAAGGTTTCTGGGATTTTGAACCAAATCAGATGTTATGGGGACACTATTCCAGACAAGAAAATCGTAGAGAAAACTTTACGAAGTCTACTACCAAAATATGATCATGTCGCTGCTGCAATAGAAGAATCAAAAGATTTATCTACACTTTCTTTACATGAATTAATTGGTTCATTGGAAGCACATGAAAAAAGAATCAACATATCCACAAAACAATCTGTGGAGCAAGCTTTCCAGTCCAAGGTGAATTCGAAAGAGAAAGAAGACAAACAAAAAGGAGGACAATTCCAAAATCTCAAAATGGGAGAAACAAAAATTTTGGGCGTAGAAACTCCAACAAAGTAGGCAATAGTTTCAATAATCAACAACAAGACAGCAGTCCCAATCATCAACAAGGAAGCAGCAGTTCCAATAATCAACAAGGAAGTAGCAATTCAAATAATCAAAATCGAAGATCATCCCTTCAATGCTATGTTTGCAACAAATATGGGCATAAAAGTGCAGATTGCCGATACAAATGTACCCGATGCAGGATACCCAATCATTCACAAAGAGACTGCAGATATCAGAAAAACAATGAAGCAAATTTTACGGAGAACAATGACTCTCAAGAGCAATTATTTTATACATGTTTCAGTTCTCATCAAGATTCACAAGATGTTTGGTACGTGGATAGCGGATGCAGTAATCATATGACAGGAAATAAGCAATGCTTTGTCAAGTTAGAAGAAAAAGTGAACTCACAAGTCAAGCTTGGTGATGGAAAACTACACAACGTGGAAGGCAAGGGTATCATTTCTGTGCAAACAAAAGGAGGTACTCCAAAACTTGTCTATGATGTGTTGTATGTTCCTTATTTGGCTCAAAATTTACTAAGTATGGGGCAACTTTTGCAAAGAGAATTCTTGGTGAAATTTGAAGATGATTATTGTGTTATTTGTGATAAAAAGAATAACACTATGGTGGCAAAGATAAAAATGACAGCAAACAAAGTTTTTCCGCTGTTGATGACATCAAAGGAAAAGTTTGCTTTAGAAGCAGAAAAAGTTGATGGATCGTTGTTATGGCATTTAAGATATGGGCATTTGAATCAAAGAAGCCTGCAGCTGTTACACCAGAAAAATATGGTGGTTGGACTTCCCTCTATTCACTCTGAAAAGGAAATATGTGAAGGCTGTATCTTTGGAAAATTCCATCGGTTACCATTCTCACAATCATCTTGGAGAGCAAAAGCCCCTCTTGAATTGGTACATGTAGATATTTGTGGACCAACTCGTACACCATCCTTCAATAACAAAAGGTACTTCATTCTATTCGTAGATGATTTCTCAAGGATGACGTGGGTATATTTCTTAGAACAAAAGTCAGAAGCATTTTCTGTTTTCAAGCAATTCAAAGCTTTTGGAGAAAATCAAAGTGGTCACAATTTGAAGGTGTAAGAACAGATCGTGGTGGAGAGTTTACATCAAATGAATTTTCTGAATATTGCAAAAGCAATGGTATTAAAAGAGAGTTGACAGCAAGGTACACCCCACAGCAAAACGGAGTTGCCGAACGAAGAAATCGTACCATTGTCGAGATGGCAAGAAGCATGTTGAAGGCAAAGAGTCTGCCAAATACATTTTGGGCTGAAGCAATTCATACAGCAGTATTTATTCTTAATCGGTCTCCAACCAAGGCAGTCAAAGATAAGACTCCTTTTGAAGCATGGCATCATTTTAAACCAAAGGTGGATTTCTTCAAGATTTTTGGGTGCACTTATGCACATATTCCTTCTCAAAGAGAGAAAAATTTGATGAGAAAGGTGAGAAATATATTTTTGTGGGATATAGTGATCAGTCCAAAGCATATAGATTAATTGATCCAAGAACCAATAGTTTGGTGATTTCTAGAGATGTTATTTTTGATGAACTCAAAGCTGCTAGACCCAGAACATGAAAGTTAACAAGAAATATGCCAAAAACAAAAATATGAAATTCAACAACAATAGTCAACTCAAAATAATTTAAGAACTCGCGAAGCCACAATTAAAACACATAGCAATACAATAATAGTTAATAAGCCCCAAACGTCATACACCTTAGGGATGAGTCCTTCAAAACGGTTGTTGGTCGACCGCTGCAAAACATTTCAAAGGTGTATCGGTTTTCAGGTTTGTTTGTTTGTTTTGGTTTTTAAGGTTTTCAAATCTATGTGGAGGTTTTTATTTTCATTTTTTGGTATTTCTCGAGGTAGGTGACTCTAGGGTTGGGCAAAAAATCAATGAACTGAACGAACGAACTGAATTGAAATAACCAAATCGAATTGATGAGGACATCTTTGTCAAACTCATTAGGGTTTACAAAAGAAAGAGATGTAAGAGGAAGTCATTTAATTTGGTCTTTAAATCTGGCATTTTTTTATTCCTACGATTAGTTTCTAACTTGTTCTTTAAATTTTTCAGATTTTAATAAGATTTTTAAGCTTTCCATATTTTAGTAGGATTTATAAGTTTCCTATTTTATTTAGGTTAGAATTTTTGTTTTAGCAAGGAGTTTTTTATCCTATTATCTTTAGGTTTTAGTTAACTATAAATACCCCTCTCATCTAATTCATTATGGAGTTGAGTGTTGAGATATAAAAACAAGTTTGTTTTCCAGACCCTGAAGTGATTCCAAATCTGTCCCTTTTAATCTATTTTCCGTTGTTTTCGCTTCCTACCTAAATACTCCGTTCACCCAAATCCAACATCAAATTTGGTACCAAACCGAAAAAGTTAACGTTGAACCTGACCCGATCTCCTCTTGACATAACTCGCAGCCAGCCTCCATCTCAATTTATTTTTTACAAATTTATAAATAAACCAAATTCTAGACATGTATTTATAAAAAAACTCAAACATTATTTAAACATAGAAACACACCCAAAATCAACAATTATATATATTTTGAGTGTCTCCCTTTTGTTTTTTTCCCGCCACTCTCAACCTCTCAACCTCTATCGTCTCCCTGTCTCTGAAAGACAAGAACTCTCGTCCTCACGAAGTCGACGGCGACGGCGACGGCGACGGCTACGGCGCGCCGTCGCTCGCTCCCTCCCTCTTTCACGCGACCTCACCCTCTCTCTCTCTCTCTCTCGCTCAACCTCGTCCTTTCTCTCTCTGACTCGAGCTCGACTACCTCACCTTCTCTGTCTCGGCCGGACCCTTCTCTCTCTGGCTCGACAGCACCGGAAACTTTTCAAAGAAAACGGTAAAAAAAGTTTTTTTTGTCAATTTTGTGTTTTTGTCAATTTTGTTTTGTAAGTTTGGGTTTTTTTGTCAATTTTGTATTGGGTTTTCGATTGTATGTGGATCTTAAGTTTTGGTTTTGCATATGTGAGAGCTGCTGTAGGTTTTGGATTGTATGTTGGAATTTTTAGGGGTTTTTGAGAGCTGCTGTAGATGATTTTATCATTTTAAGTAAGTTTTGAGAGCTGCTTTAGGCAGTTGTGTCAGTGCAGAATTATCCCAATACACAGGACCATTGTAGACTTGTGTCGGTGCAGAATTGATTTAATTGTGTATGCAAATTCTGTATTTTTGCATAAATAACTGAGTGAAGTGATAGTATGCGTGTGTGCTTGTGCGTTTATTAGTATTGAATTCATGAATTCCATGTCTTCAGTGTTACCTGTTTTCGGCTGTGCGAGTTATGTGCATTTTAGCTGGTTTACATGATAAAAATCAGAAATCTTAATATAATAGCTTAATGATATAGTAGTGGCTGTTAGTTTCGCTGGTCCTATGCTTCATTCATGCAGGCCTTGCATATCTCTGTTCTGTTATGAATTCCCTGAGCTTTTTATTTATTACCGGCATATACTTTTAGCTTTAGACCGTTCTGGTGTGTTCCTGTCTTGTATTTTCGAGATACCTTGGTGCATACCTTGATTTTGCAGCTTAAATCCTAATAAATGGTTGTCCTTTGCCTTTACATACGCATTTTCTTTAGGTAAAAACACCCGGCTTTTGCTTGACTTTGAATTCCAAACTTTGTCATGGCGAATGGCGATTCCAAGCTGCTAGGTGCCCAACTAGGCGTCCTTACCTCAAACGGCACTGTCTCCATTGCAAAAGCGGAATTTTCCGATATAGTTCCTATCCGATCCATCATTGTGCGACCTGATGATGACTGGCCTGCATTGGCCGGCCAGCAGGTTCGGGTTGGTGGCTGGGTGAAGACTGCTCGGAAGGGAAGCAAGGGTTCAAGATTTTTGCAGCTGAATGATGGGTCATGCTTGGGAAACTTACAGGTGTTTGTGGAAGCAGACAAGGTTGACCTCGGGCAGCTTGCGCGGACTGGTATATGTGTTGTCGTAGATGGTGTGCTTAAGCTGCCCCCAGGGGATAAAGAGCAGAAGGTGGAGCTTAAGGTGGAGAAGATGGTACATGTCGGTCCAGTTGACCCTGCTGATTACCCTTTGCCCAAGACCAGCCTCCCCCTTGAGTTTGTGAGGAACTTTGTTCATTTGCGTCCCAGAACCTGCACGGTAAGCTGTTTGCATTATTGTGAAGCACGCATAAACACATACACAGTTCACATATGCATATAGGGTAGTACTTATGTTTGTCCACTTTTGTTTAATCTTGGTGTTATGGATATGTTAGTTCGATTGGAAACATGATTAACATGCACTTCTCCTTCGTAGTAATCTGTGGAATAAGTGGTAGATTGAAGAAGATTGGGGATTTTTGCCAATTCGATAACTAATAGTTCATTCAATTCTGTTTCTTGTTAAAAATGAAATAAATAATAGCTATTTAGAAGATTGAATGAAGCCAATGGAACTGTGTGTGTGTCCTCAAGGACACATTTTTGTGTTTTTAGTAACTCTTCTCCGTGTAAGGAAAGAAAATAGTAGTGAATAAATTATGAATTTAATGGGGAAGTCCATTGTTTTCCATTGGAGCTGTGTCCTTAACGACATATTTCTGATGGAACATCTTGTCCAACTTGGTCCCACATTTTTGTGTTTTAGTAACTTTTCTCCTTGTAAGAAAAGAAAATAGTAATGAATAAATTATGAATTTAATGCATTTGTTTTGTTTTCTTTGTGGGGAAAAGGTTGTCTAACCTGAAATTGGCTGTTGATGGACAGACATTAAAGGACAGTTGTTGATGATAATGTGTTACCTCCAAGGCCTTTTTCTAGTATCACTTAGTTTGTAGGACCTCTTATGCTTTTGATGATTAGTTTTTTATTACCACGTTTCTGCTTTCAGATCTCTGCAGTTATTCGAATCAGAAGTGCCCTGGCACATGCAACTCACATATTCTTCCTAGAGCGTGGCTTTTTGAACGTGCAGACTCCAATTATGAATTGCAGCGATTGCGAGGGTGCCGGTGAGATGTTTCAAGTCACAACCTTGTTTAGTGAAGGTGAGAAGTTGGAAAAGGATCTGCTTAAGAACCCTCCTCCATCAGAAGCAGACGTAGAAGCTGCTAAGGTCATTGTTAAGGAGAAAGGAGATGTTATTGCTCTGCTGAAATCTTCTAAAGCAAGTAAGATGGACATTGGTGATGCTGTGGCCGAACTTAAAAGGGCAAAGGAAAATCTCTGGAAGCTGGAGGAGAGGTCTAAGCTTCAACCTGGTATCCCTCATAAGGAGGGGAAGATTGACTATACTCGAGATTTCTTTGGCCTGCCAACATTTTTGACTGTTTCTGGCCAACTACAACTTGAAGCGTATGCATGTTCTCTTAGTAAGGCGTATTCGTTTGGGCCTACTTTTCGAGCTGAGAAGTCACATACTACAAGGCATTTGGCAGAATTCTGGATGGTGGAGCCTGAAATGGCATTTGCGGAGCTTGAGGTGTGTGAACCTTAAATCTAGCGTAGCCCTGAATATACATTTTGGATGTTGTCCGTGTGGTTTTCTGTATTTTTGAACCTGTTTGTCCATGCAAAAGTCTGTCTAACAGTTTGCACGCTCATGTAGGATGATATGAACTGTGCAGAGGCATATGTGAAATTCATGTGTGAGTGGTTACTTGAAAAATGCCATGAAGATATGGAATTTTTTGCCGAGAGGTATGATAAAAGTTGCATTGATCGTCTAAGAATGGTCGCTTCAACACCTTTTGAACGGATTACGTACACAGAAGCAGTGGACCTGCTAATTGAGGCGGTGAAAAATGGCAAGGAGTTTGAGAACCATGTGGAATGGGGGATTGATTTGTCATCTGAGCATGAAAGGTACGTAGTCCCATATATAAGCATTATATATTCTGTTGCTTTGTCTTCTTGTGTTACTTACAGCTGATTTAATATTATTGCTTTGCTTTTGTGCAGGTACTTGACGGAGGTGAAATTTCAGAAGCCTGTTATTGTTTACAATTACCCTAAAGATATCAAAGCATTCTACATGAGGCTCAATGATGATTCTGAGACAGTGGCTGCCATGGATGTGCTGGTACCAAAGGTGGGCATGGCATTTTCCTCCTCTCAACTTTTCTAACTATCTTTGAGTTCCTGTTCCACACTCTGTTGTATACTTTAGCATTTTGCATCTCATAATTTGAATGTGTAGACATACGTTTATGTTTTCATTTTTCATTTTCAGGTGGGAGAGTTGATAGGGGGAAGCCAAAGGGAAGAGCGTTTCGATGTTCTCCATAACAGGTACACTTGATCTTACAATCAATATTGTATTGTCTAAACTAACAATAACAAAGGCATGTAATATAACGTAATGCAATGTGGGGTATATGATGGATGATACGTCTGTTGATTGTATGTAGGATTTTGGAGAGGGGACTGCCTGTTGACCTATATCAGTGGTACCTTGACTTGCGGCGCTTTGGGACTGTCAAACATAGTGGTTTTGGTTTAGGCTTCGAACGGATGGTTATGTTTGCTACTGGCCTTGACAATATTAAAGATTGTATTCCCAACCCTAGAATTGAGGGAAGAGCAGATTAATAAAGTAGCTATATGTAGGTTGATAGGATATTCGAATTAGTTGCTGCAAACAACCTTGGTCTTTATGCGGTTCACAGAATAGAAAAGTTTCATCAGTAATTCTACTTCATCAGAGAAGAACGGCAAAGTAGTTTTTTTTTCCCCCTGATCTGGGTAATTTTGTTTTCTTTAATTGATCAGTAACTTCATTTATTGTTTTACTGTAAGTATGAAATTATTGTTAATACGTATTGCAGATCTCGGTAAGTATGAAATTTGATTTACAACTTTGTAAGCTTCAAAACCTAAACTCATAATAGTGTGGAGATAATCCGGGTGCTAATTAGCATTTGGTGAGTTCCATTTGCTGAAAAAACAAAGAGAAGAGGAAGCTTTGGCTTTCTTGTTCAATAGCAGGGAAAGAGCCCATCTCAAAACTTACTGATATACACAAGGGAATTACATTATGTAGAGGGAAACTCTTTCCATGTATGTAATTTACATGAGGAAAAAAGCACGAGGGTGATAAGCATATCAAAACTATACTTGCATACTGACAAGCAACTTAGATGCTACTGGCGAAGTTTTCTGTATAGCTTCTTCTTTCGAGCTGCAACATCCATTGCCACAAACATCTTGGCTTTCTTATCATCATCATCTTCTAGAATAAGAGAAGCTTCCAAGAAGAGCTCATCATCCATGCCAGGTACAGTTTCAAGTGCAGCAACAATGCATTCTATTGAGCAGCAGTCTTTGTCTTCTTCATCGCCGACCAACCCTTTTACTATATGCGGTTTCTCATTCAAGAGTTCTTGTATCTCCTCCTTGATATGATTCTTTGAGCTCTTTTACTAGCTGAGGTGGATGGAGCTGCTGGTTTTCGCTTGTTTTGCTGATCCGATATTTCATACTCCATGGTTATGTAATGAACCTCACCAGTCATGTACTGTAAGATGTCATCTTCAGAATTAGAGCCTTGATGTCGAAGCCAGTTTCTTGAATGAATTATTGATCTTACTGCCTTTTCCCAGTTGGTCCAGCAAAAGCTTCAAAAAAACAAAGTAGGTGAATGCTTGGCACATTATTCATAATATAGGAAAAGTAATTCATCACTTCAATTTCGTCCAACAGAATTTTCATAAAATTAATTACAAGCATTGGGATCAATTTCTTCCAAAATTCATGGGTAAGAAGAAAGAACCCCAATGAATTCCACCAAGCAGTTCGGAAATGACACAAAGATTTCAACAACAAATATCTCTTGGAAGATTCTAAAAGTTCATCCCCAAAAAACAAAAAAAACATGAGCAGTCTAGATGGTCCAAGATATTCTAACCAACCATTTATTTATACTGGAAAATTCCAGAAGGGAAGCCTCACACTTCCACCCTTGCATATCAGAAAGATACTGGATGAGTGTATCCGGCTTCAACAGTTTTATGAGTCATGTCATTTGCATCTAGTCAAGAACAGAATGTCCTAGGTACATAGAGCCTAGTTTATGCTAAATCATGAAATATCAGATGGTATTCAATATAATCAAATCAAAGATGCAAAAATGCTTACCATGAATGAAGTCTGCAGCACAACATGTATCATTCAGTGATGGTGCAAAGCAGTAATCTCTTGTAGGAATCACCAGACGGTTAATTCCGTGACACTGCCAAAAGTTTAATGGTTAGATTAGAGCCCAAAAAATAACGTAAATAAAAAACAAAACAAAATGCAGAAGTTCTAGTCGAGTATAGATATGACCCAAGTCAACTTTAATCCAGAGCATTCACGTATTAATACATACAATAGTATGGCAAAGCACCAGCTAATCCTATCAGATACTTATGGCATTTTGGGAATTCTTCTCCTACTGAGAAGCACTTTTGTTAGAAGCACAACAAAACTTTGACTAAAAAACCAAGTGCCTCCGCCTCCTGAAAATGCACTTGCAAGCACTTCCTGGAGGAAGCACATAAAGTAAAAGCACTAACCTAGAAGCACTTGTAACCTTTTCTATCAATCGTTGCCAAACACTATTTTGGCTATCAGAAAGTGCTTTTAGAACTTATAAAGCCATTGCCACACAGGCCCTAAATATTTCATGCAAATAAAAATAAAAATTTTAAGAAAAAAAAACATTAAAAAAAAACAAAGATAAACTCTGCGCAGCAATAATATTTCATTTGAAGGAAAAATGTATCAGTTTATCTCCAACCAAGCAAACTCGGACAATGCAAATCCAGGAAACCACTAACATGAGATAAAGATGATGGAACCAAAGTCTTGTATGGCTCATTAAGTGTGAAGACTCCATCGAACTTCAACTTCATGCAGGGCAACTGCACCTAACAATACAAACTGAAAATAGAAGTATTATAATTTAAACAAGAAATTGATTCAGATCAAACAGTCCTACAAGCACATAAAAACTGATGCAAAACTACACAAACTCTAACGTGACGAATCTAAGGAATAGCATAACCCTTAATAATCAAATGAATACCAAATCAGTCACATAAACACACATAGTAAGGCCGCATGTAGAATAAATAAAAACAGTTTCCTTTCATTTAAATAAAATTAACTGCATCTCACTTACATCTACAATTAACTGAGATAAAAACAAAACATAACCAAAAATTGAAAATTAATTCACAGCTGCAGAAAAATGATAAACACCCACATTTAAAAAAAAAAAAAGAAAAGGAGAAAAAGATCCCAGAAACTTCCACAAGCTATCCAATTGAAAATCAGAATTCAAAATGAACCATGACAAACAAATATAAGCATAAACGTGCTTGATAAAATTATATTTGTACCTCATCGACCTTGTCCCACCACAGAAACTCAGCCTAAAGCTTATTCCCAGTGACATTGTAAAGAAGAGTCGGGTAAAACAGTGCATGAGCCCCTGCACCAATAAAACCCGTTTCGCATCCGAACCAAAGATGCTTCTGCTACCAAATTGTATTTCCAGGGCATGGGCATGAATTCCCTTCTTCCTCACCTACCAACTTAACTCAATGATTGTCTTCTTCTTGGTTCGGACTTAGAGCTTAGTAGAAGAACCCAATTCCAGATAAGCAAAGAAAAGACATAAAAACTGGTGAGCAATGTCTTTTGTTCAACTTCAAAATGGAATTCTACTCAAATGCTTAACTAACTCCTCATCTCCGGATTTCTTCAGGATCTCAGCTATACTGTCAACATAAGGAGCTTTCAGCTTAATTCCTTTCTTTAGCACTAGCCTTGCCAGCTTTGCAGCCTCCACTAAATGTCTTTGTTCACAAAGCCCCACTAAAAGAATTGCGTAAGTATCTGAGTCAATGGAAGACAAGCATTCCATCTTCTCAATTTCATGAAACAAGCAAAATCCATCTATCACCCGTCCTTCCAAACAAATCTTTTTTAACGTAATGCTACACACCAAACTATTTGGTTTCACCCCACTATCAAGCATGATCCTCAAGACCTCTTGCCAAAGACACAACAAGAGAGCTATAGCAATCACTATATACGTAACACTACGTCCCGCAACAACTTTATCAATCAGTTTATAAGCCTCTTCAACTTGATCCTCCACACAAAAACTCTTAATTAGAGAACTAACCGTTACGCGACTTGGGGCACATCCAGAAGCTTCCATTCGGTCCAAAATAACCAATGCCTCCTTCGACCGACCCTTATCACAAAACTTTTGAATCACAGACGTATATGTTACTACATTAGGGCTACAATCCCCACCTTCCTTCTCCATCTCTGTCAATAACTCCAAAGCTCTCTCCATTTTCTCAGACCTACAAAACCCATCAAGAAGTGCCGAGTACATCACAGCATTCGGCAAACAACCATGTGCTTTCATAACCTTAAACAGCCTACAAGCATCATCTAACCGACCCACATTACCAAACCCATTAATCATTACAATGTACGTGATCAAATCGGGCAAAAGATCCACAAAGCCCATCTCTTTCACCAAACTTTCAGCCATATTTATATCACCTTTATCACAAAACAACCTTATAACAACATTATACATAGTAGAATCTGGACGCAAACCAAAATCCGGTATTTCCTTAATACCCTCAAAGCTTCATCGGCAAGCTTAGCTTCTTTACATAAATTAAAGGCAACCTTAAATGCCTTAAGACTAATAAAGCGCCCTTCAATTCTATAAGCTTCCAAAACATCAAAAATCACACTTGGGTTTAGCTTAATCTCACACAGTTCACAAGCTTTCCTGTACATAAAATAGCCATGCCTATAACTGGAGTGAAGACCAGCCCATATGAAAATCCTAAGAGCATCTCCACCCACAAGGGCTAAGTCTAAGGCAAGGGCAAGCAAGGGCTGCCACTATTCACGTGAATAGTGTCAGCCTTTGCATTTGTGGTTCCACCCACAAGGGCAAAGTCTAGGGCAAGTCTAAGGCAATTACTATTCATCGTACTTTATTTTCTATTTTTTTATAGTTTAAACCATTAATTTTGATAATCTTTTGTAATTAAATTTTCGGATAAGATTTTCACCCTCTAAAATTGTGCCACGTCTGATGTAGAACAAATGTCAGATTTTATCGCTTGAGCTAGAAAAAGGACGTAGTGGGAATTTGCAGATTTGTCGTCCGAGCTCCGATTAGGACGCAAAATACCATTTCGGAAAGGGAACGACGCCACGAGTCAAACTCACAGCTTTGCTGTGATGTATGATGGATTTTGGCATTTTGAGGTCGTTTGGCCTTCCAAAACGGCATTTAAAGTTTCGTAGTTAATTTTCAGTATTTTAGATTTTAATAAAAATTATTCAAAGAAAATTCCTTTTTTGATTGAATAAAAAGGGAACAATACAACAAATTAAAGGATAAGGGAACAATACAACAAATTAAAGGATAAGGGAACAATACAACAAAGTAAAGGATAATACAACAATACAATAACTTAAAGGATAATACAACAATACAACAATACAACATATGGCAAAGGTGTTTCAATTGCTTCCTAATGGTTTTCATCATTTAACCAATCCGTATTGCTAGGTCCGTCGTCATTGAAAAGTTTTTTCCTCATCACATCTCTTCGTCGTAGCTTCCAATAAGCCTTTGTTTCGGGAGACATATGGCTCGTATCCATAGCCATGATTTTCATCTCTCTATCCTGTATGTCTTTTTCTTGTGCCATTTGTTGTTGGAGAACAAATGCTTCCTCTCGTGCCTTGTCCATTTCATCTCTTTTCAAGTCTCTCTCGATTCTTAGTGTGGCGCTCTTAGCTATTTGCTCCAATAATTGTACACAATCATTGGTCGAAGTGGCCCCTCTCTTGGCCTTTGCCGCCTTTCTCCCAATAGGTCTTGGCGGACGTGGCACAAATGGTGACTCCGTTTCCATTGGGGAGTCCAATGGAGAATCGGTTGATGTTGAATCGTGGAGTGGCGTCTCATTCATCACAACCGGCGGACCGGTGGGAATAATTTTGAACCTCGAACAATCCTTCACAATTTCCCAACATTGGAAATGCACGAAACTTTTTTTGCCTTGCCCCATGGCACCGAACCACATTTGTGCTTGTACCATCTATTAAAAATAAATAATTGGAAGTGCAAGAAACAAAAATTATTATGCAAGAAAATATAAACTATTTTGAAATGCAAAAATAAAATTGATTATGCAAGAAAATATAGACAAATTAAAGGTGCACCAAGAAAAAAAAATTATGCAAGAAAAACAAATAGAATATGCAATAAAAAAAAAGTGACATTGAATTGATTAAAATGGCAATTATAAATATTTTACCTCATCGGTCAAATTTTGACCGCTTTGAATGTTCGCCTTTGCTTTTGTCAAGGCATTCCTCCATTTCCCTAACTCTTTATTAAGAAGTTTCCATCTACTAGACAACGCCATTTCGGTCCGAATAGAACCCGATCTTTGACAAAATTCTCCATGAATTTTGCTCCACATGTGATGAAACTTCATCTCATTACCCGTGATAGGGTCATGACTAATGTTCACCCAAGATTGACACAACGCAATATCTTCATTCGTTGACCACGAGCCTCCGACTTCAATAGAAGATGTCATTTGTTTTTTTTTATACAAATGGAAAGTAGTAGAAAGAGAGTAAAAAATATTGGAAGGAGAAGAGTTTGTATGGAGAATTGGTGTGGAAGTGAAAAATGTGAGTGGAGATGAACAAAAAAATTGGAAGGAGAAAAGTTTGTATGAAGAATTTGTGTGGAAAGTGAATAATGTGAGTAAAGAGTAAAAAATATGGGATGGAGAAGAAATTTTGATAAGATTTTAGTGTGGAAAGTAAATAAAATGGTTAGGTATTTATAGAGAAAAAATACAGAATTTTTGGGTATTTTTTTAAAAAAATTTCAGATTTTTTTCGATTTTTTTTGCAATTTTTTTAGCCAAAAAAACGAGGACCGTCGGATTTCTGGAAAAAATCCATCGGAGAGTCCCCGTCGCGCCACGTGGCACCCGCCCGTTGGAGCTGTCAGTGGCTGACGTCAGCATGACGCCAGCGCTGACGTCAGCCAACTCGGGCTTCAGCCCGGGCAAGACTTGCCCTTGGGCTTCCTCGGGCTCGTGGGACCCGCCACCAAACTGGGCTACGGGCTTCGCGCTGGAGCTCTCTCGGGCTGCGTCGGGCAGCCTTTCCCCCCTAGCCCGGGCTGCGCTGGAGATGCTCTAAGACCCATTTGGGATTGGCTTGTAGAATATCTCATCTGAGGCAGCAGAGAACCGCAAGATTAAGAATTTGTGACTTTTGAGGCCAACTGAGGAGGACATGAACCGAGAGATTGAAGAAAGGGTCATCATTTTAAGGAAATTTCAAAGGTTTGATCCAAATATGATTAAACCCTAAATGCAGCAAGGGGCCGTGGACTCCTCATCACGCAAACAGGCTGCTGATGAGCGGCTGCTTTAGAGTGCGAAGCGAGGGATGAGCGACGAAATTTTGAGCGTTGTGAGCCCCACACACCTCACTCGTTCAATTAATCCAACGGCTTGTAGTCTCAGTAAATTTTAAAAAACTCAACGAAATTCAAAAAAAAAATTAAGACACGAAATTGAGGCTTAAGAGATCTTTTTATTATTTAAACTAATTTAAATTACGGAGAAATCGACAGTCAACTTAATTAAGCATATGTTTACCCGATTCAATAAATTAAAGTAAGCCTAATTGAATTTGAGAGGTCCCTGAACTTACAGTCCCACTCACCTAAGGATTTAAAAATGAAGTCCTATTTAATAGAAGTCATTGGATTAATCCAATGATACATATAATTAGTAATTTAAACCAATAATTAAATAAAAATTACGGTTACACGTTCAAACTCAAGCATCTTCTCTTCTTTCTTCCCCTTAGCCATCTTCATCCTCTTTCTCTCTCGTTTTTCTCCCTCAGCAATCTTCATACCTGTTAAAATGTCAGTTTGCTTTAAGTATTTGATATTTCTAATGAATAAATCCCTAAGGTGTAGGGAAATTAGCTTGGTTTTGAAAGTCTTTAAAAGGGTCTTTGCTTGTTGAATATTTCTTTAGGAGAATCCCATGATATTAGGGATTGTTGGTCATTGATTTGCACGTCATTATCTTTCTGCAAGTTTCAAGTTGTAAGGTTATTTAAGCCATGTCTTTTATTCAAAGAAATTATTGCTCCTAATTGATCATTCTTTAAACTAAAAATTCTAGAAAATCAACATTAGGTGTCAGAGTCCCTCACTAGGGTGTAAATGTTCGAAGAAAGCGGCAGCTTTTGACTTGCAATAGCAAGAAGCAATGGCAGGAGAAGGAAGTAATTTTGTGCAACAAGTTATTCCACATTTCGACGGGCATTATAATCATTGGTCCATGCTTATGGAAATTTCTTGAGCTCTGAAGAGTATTGGGGCTTGGTGGAGAATTGTTGTGTCGATTCAGCTACACCAAAATTGATTCAGCTACATCCTCAACTTGTGATACTCGCAAGTGCACGAGCCGTCTGGTAGTATAGCATATGTAAGTGCGAGGCCGATCCCACAAGGATTGATGATAGATTGATTCAATTTGATTCCCTGTACAAAACAAAAAACAAGAAAGAAAAGAACATAAAACAAGAAAAAAAGAAAAAAAAACTAACTTAAGCAAATCAATTAACATGTTCAATTCAGATTCACGGATTGATTCTAGCTAAAGTATGATTAAGTTATGATGTCTAGTCTTAATCCATAGAAAGCCGTGATAACTTTGTTGAATGCGTTCATTCAAAAAGGTCACATTGCGACAAAATAATTTGGGGACTGGTGGAAAGCCCAAAAAGTGTGAAGCTCAAGGAGCGCAGGAAAAATCAAAAAATGCGTACAAAGCTGTAGTGGCTATGGTTCGTTATAATGGATGAAAATCACAATCACGTAGAAGAGAGAAAAGAAAGAAGGAAAGAGAGAAGAAAGAAGAAAAGAGAGAGGAGAGAAAAAGAAAGAAAAGGAAAGCAGAAATAAAATGTATCTTCTTTCCCATTTTCTCTAGAACTCAACTTAGCTCCGCCAACACAGACATGGGGGCAAGGAGCTGCAACTGTGTGGATGCCCTACTTTTCTTTCTCATGAGTACCAGTTATAGTCAACGACTCATTACTCCTTGACAACTAACGATGTTGCCATTGGAGTTGCAAGGAGTTTTGTGACTCCTAGAAATATGTGTGTGTTGGGGACAAGGGATGACAACCGGCTAGTAAACGTGTCATGGTCAAGTTGTCTCTACTCATCACCAAGGGCCGACTTGACTAACACTCTAAGCCCATCAAGCAACGGTTCACGCAAAAGGAAATAAATATGACCCTTTAATTGGCTTCAAAACTTTCCTTATTTCGCAATGTTTTGGGTTTCAAGATATAACCTAATTTAAACTTTTATCAAACCTGATATAACTTAGTATCTAGTGCACCTTTCTAAATAGGAATATAACATGCAAGTCGACTTAGCCATCTTCATCCACTTTCTTTCTCATTTTTCTCCCTCAGCCATCTTCATACATGTTAAAGTGTTAAGGTATGAAGATGGTAAGGTGCGAGCTATGCGTCAAGCCCCAACTGAGTTCGATACCCACTGCCAGCATGTTGGTGGGTAATCTAGAAATTTTTTTGTGTAATTACATACCGAGGTTGGGGGGATAATGGTCCCTTTCGTCAGTCTAACCGGCTCTAGGTCGTAGGTTTCCCCTGGCCTTGGGTGTGGGAGTAGCCTCTCCCTCCCATAAACTTTTTAGATCTTGTTTACCCAGCAGAAAAAGAAAAAAGAAAGAAAAAAGAAAATGGCCACCAATTGGAGGTTGCCACTAATTTATTAATTTTATTTTGTTCTCTAAAAGCAAGAACGGAAAAGAACATTTGGGGGAAACTCGTTACTTTTAATGAAGTTCTCTTCAAAGATACATCATACTTGTAAACCCTAGAGGTTATTGTCTCAATTCAACAAGTGACCTAAGAATCAATCATCAGTAGCCAACCAACAAAACAAAGTACCAAAGAATGCTGGAAAAAAAAAGAAAAAAAAGAGTACCCACAAAGATTTAAACTCCCGAATAATCCACCTCTCCCTTGTTCTTTTTATTCTTGTTTGAGATGCACCTTTCCCTCTATTCATAGGCTTCACGGATCTGGACAAATCAGACCCAAAATACTTCCATCACAAAAAGGAAACAAGTGTTTACAAAACCAATAAAGTCTAAGTTTGTTTGGAAGTGATTTGAAAAGAGTTGATGGAAGAGTTGTTGAAGAGTTGATGGGCAACCAGAGTTGGCAGGAGACGTAGCAGAGAGGCAGCATTCACACCTTTCAGGAACTTTGATTCCAAGTGCAAAGCCAAACACCCATTTCAAAATAAATTGGCAGCAGAGTTTTGTTCATCATGCTACAATTGCAATATATATGAAAAAACATGTTCCTCAGCAAGTCTTAAAAAAATAAGCATACAAAACCAGACAGCATAAAGCTGGTATTTATGTTTTATAGTCAAGACAAATCAAAAATTGATCTTTCTTTGTCTTAAAAATTCCACAATTTTAATGACCAAAATTAAAAATTCCAAAAGCACATTTAAGCAATTATAGACTTTAGACAATCCTTTTAATGGAAAAGCCTTAATTCACATATTTACAACCACCTATTGAATTTGAGGTTGAAAAAGACGCTAAGATCCTCAGTCTGATCCTCTCCACATTACAAGTTTTCTTAAGAAAAAGGAAAAAGAATGGGGAAGCAGAAAAGAAGAGAATTCATAAGCCCGCCAACAAACAAAGGAATTTTTAACTTTTTAAACATAATTTAATTTCAAATAAATATTGGTTCAAAAAAGTACAACGTAAAAAGAACAAAAGAATGTTGGTTCATCTACCCTCAATGGCTAACTGTAAAGACCCTTCCCTCAACAACTTCACGCTTATGCTGTTAAATCTTTCCCGTGAATATTGCCTGGATGCTTTTCTCCATTCTGTAAGCCTTCATCATAGCAGCAAACTCCTCGTAACTTATGCGCCCATCCTGCAAGATGATGCAAGCAAGTTGCAGTTCAAGATATCAATGATACATTCACAACACCAAATTTAAAACATAACAAAACGAAATGGATACATACAAGCATAACTCGATAAAAACAATGATGCATGCGACATAACAAGAGTAATTAAAACGTAATCTCACAAACTGAAGACAGTTTGCATAAGTCAACCCTTTCCATGAGGGTGATATTCAATCATTGATCAAAGAAAAACAAACAACAAAGCGGAATAAAAAAGTGACAGAAGAAGAGGTGATCCCGCAGTTTGCATGACTGACCTCATTTGTGCGTAATCGAAGGGAAAAAGTATACAATGATTCTAGAGAAGGAACAGAATATGGAGTAACCAAACCAGTCTGTTCTCTGGATACGTATTTTTCACAATAGAAAGCAACTAAAAATACAATTTCTAGCATCAATAGGCAAGAAGATATAGGAAAGTTAGCTAAGATGATCTAGCATCAAAATAGAGCCTTCTAGTCATGTATGCTGAGATAAAATCTTTTTGGATTAAGGATAAAACATTTTGAAGTTAATTGTCTCAAAACTGTGATTCTAACCTTGTCTGTGTCCACATCATACATAATCACAAGGATTACTTCCTCACCACCTGCGTCAACATCATCATTTAAAGCATTTCACAATTCCTCAATTTCTATGAAACCACTTTGGTTTTGATCGAAGAATGCAAAAGCTTTATGTAGGTGATCATCATTGGCCATCCTTTTAAGGTGAACTGTAACTGCAACAAACTCTCCGTAGTTCAGAGCTCCATCGCCATCAACATCAGCCTGTAGGAATCAGAAATAAATCAGTTGATCAGTTCAAGAAATCCTAAAACTCATTGGGATACTCAATCCCCAGCCAGAACTTCTTTACATTCCTATTTTTAGCTGAATCCTTGCAATGAATATTGCAGCTCAGGTTTTAGTTTGCTTCTCAAGATTTAACATGATGTAGAGTTAGGCATATTATCATCCAACCCACAGTTAAAAGAAAGGACAAGTCGGCCAAGCACAAATTGATGCTTACAGCTTCCATTAGTATTTGAAGATCTGGATCAGGAATCTGCTGCCCAAGCTGTTGTACACCACTTCGAAGCTCTTCTATGGTTACTTTGCTCTTGTTGCCAGTGTCCATCATTTGAAATGCCTCTTTTATGCCAGCTACTTCCTCAACTGACAAATGCTCGGCTATAACCTATGTATAAAATATTCAAAAGTTCAGACATAGCATATAGGGCAACTTTCACACAAGACACAAGGAGCCAACATTTCTGTAACTATGGGACATCAATAACTTCATAATGAAAAGTAAACTTAAAAACATTACCCCAAGGGCTCTTTTCTTCAGCTTGTTCATTATGGAAAATTGTTTCAGCCTTGCTCTCACAGTCTCACCAAGTGGGACATTTGGGGCCTTCTTGGCATTTTGTATCCAAGGATGATCTACACAGAAAGAGTTGGTAAGAACTTGTCATATAAGGCAATAGATCTTTCAATTGTATAAGATATCATATTTACCAAGCACTTCCTGGGCAGTCAGCCGCTTTTTTGGAGCAGGATCAAGCATTTTCTTCACCAGGTACTTCGCATTATCAGAAACTCTTGGCCAAGGATCCCTCTTGAAATCAATGACAGATCGAATAATTGCTTGTGCTACCCCTTGTTCAGTTTCTACAGGGAAAAAGTTTTGAAACTATGAGGAGCAAATACTAATAATATAAGCAAGTACACCAGCAGGCACATTTTTGTTCAGGATGATCTCAATCAGAGATATTTGATAAGCAAAACATTCCAATGGGAGTATTATTTTCTACATCCCCTTTCCACTTTAAACCCTATACAAGTTGTAAAGAATCAACATATAAATACTGGTAAAAGAGACAAACCTGCCCAGAAAGGTGAAACACCACAAAGTCAAATATACAGGATAACTCCAGCACTCCAGATGTCAACCTCGGGTCCATAATTGCGCTTCAGAACCTCTGAAGCCATGTAATATGGACTTCCAACTATCTTATTAAATTGCTCATCTGCAGAATATAGCAACCTTTAGCTACACTATCATACACCAGATATAGAGATGATATAACGATGCTAAAATATGAAGTTCAAGAATGGGGGAAAATTATTAAACAGGGAAAATGAAGCAGTGCAATTCCAGGTTTAAAGAACACAGATAATCCAAAATCAATTGCTTTCAAAGAGGCTCTTTCCTTCTTATTTGCAAATAGAAAGTTCTCTGGTTTGAGATCGCTATGCATTACTCCATTTTTATGACACATCTGCAATGTAAAATGCAAGTATAAAAACCAGAGTATTTCACAATAACATCACAGAAGACTGGACATCATCATCCAGCAACAGAAAATCAATGAAGATCAATAGAAGTGTCAGCAACAGATAATTAATTTGACATGCACAGAAACTAGTTATGTTACAGTGGAGACAAGTATATTCAGTGCACAGGAACTAGTTATATTCTAGTAATAACATGGTCCAGCATATTATATTATCCAAATGTCCAAATAACCGGCATATTACCTAAACCAAATATAAGTCAATGAAAACAAAATGTAGACACCAATATCGTTTGCATAGTAAACTTACTTTCAACATCAACAACGAAAAAACTCAAACCAATTAACAAAATATATAACAGCACTGCTAAGTGCTTATATAGAATATGAGGATGGAGGAAAACATTCAACTCACCAATTGTTTCTCAATTTACCATTTAAAGTTCGTAGTGTAAATGATAAGAAGAAGAAGCATCACAAACTCATAACACAAACAAAACCAACATGTTATATAGCAACAGCATACTCTATCTCACATTTCCATATAACACAAACCATATGACACTTTTATAACAATTCTAATGTAGAACATAAATATAAAATTTTCAGAACCATATCCAAATTTAAACCAAATTAACACCACACTAGTACAGCCAAATATAACCTGAACAAATTCAACAATGATCCTCATTACGCTTGTGGCGGCGCGTTCCGTGTAATGACCCCTAGCAACAATGCAGTCAAATAACTCGCCACCCTAACACAACACCATGAACATCTTTACATTTTTGTAGCCGCTCATTTGCAAGTGGCATCGGAAGCAGGGGAAGAGAGAGCAACTAGTTCCTTCTGCCCATTTGGGAACTACTTGTTTTGCTCCCAAGAGGGGGCTATCTGTGTGGACAATGCAGCATCTGTCATCAAGATTATGTAATTGACGTTTATTGCAGGTAACCCCAGTTGCTGTATTGAGGATCATCTCAAGTATGGAGAATATGTTGGCAAGTTTTGTTCAGAGTTTTGAAACAAGAGAAGCTTCATGCAAGGGGAGCTTCCTCAGTCAAGCTGCGACGCAGGGGTTGCATTGGCATTGCAGTCATTGGGAATAAGTGGCCAGTTACTAAAATTTCACCATCATTCTCCAATTTATTTTAACCTTTTTTTCGTCCATTCATCTCTTGTCGAATGAATTTCAGGAATCAACTTCAGAAGCTGCGAAAGCGTGCCTGAAGATAGCGAAGAATTGGGACGTGGACCAAACCTCAAGTGTGCTGATTTAGCCGTTCGGCTCTCCAGGATCACACCTTACAGAGCTGAAATAGAATGGTGCAAGGGATCCTGTGATAAGTCTGATGAGAAACTAGGGTACTACGACGCCTTCAAGAAAAGGGGCTCCTCAAAAAGGGGTCACAAAGTCAACATGAACCGCCACAAACTTTCTGCATTTTGAAATGGCATGATCGAAATGTTGGACAAAAATGAGCTGCCTAACGATTTTCACAGGAGAGCAAAATGGGTAAATGCTTCCCAATTTTACATACTCAGGGTAGAGCCACTGGAGATCGCAGAGTATTATTGGTCTAATATGCACCATGTCAAGGGTCATTACTTGACGCATGGAAGAGAGAGGTGGTTCGAGATTTTCGACAGGTGGTGGAGGGAGAAGAGGGTTAATGAGGAGGAGAATAGTAAGAGAATCAAATTTGCAGGTTTGACTCTGGATTCCTGCTTTTGGGCCAAGGTGGAGGAAGCTAGAGAATGTGTAGCTAATGTTAGAAGTAATTCAAGCTACGAAAAATTGGAGGAGTTGACAGAATTGAGATTGGCGGTACATCCATTCTGGACCGCTACACAATTTCCAAGTCTTAGAGGTGGGGAAGTAGTTCCCTAGTTTGCATTCTGGACATGCATGTTTAAAGATTGCCGCTTTTAACTCTGTACTTGACTTGCTTTACTTGTTCTTAAATTTAACTATGGCATGAATTCTTCCAGAATAATTCATATGTTTGTGTGTGTGAGCCTGTGTATACACAGTTGGCAACATAAGCATTTGTTCTGTGGCATAAATTTGCCAATTATATAAATAATGCTTCAGGCAACAAATGGGGATTGCTTACTGATTCTAGATTTGGAATGCAATGAATGGACATAGATACATGAAAACAAAATCCTAGGAGCTGCATAGAAGGGGAGCTTTGAACCTACTACTTATGAAAGAAATTCAAACTTGTGAATGCGTTTAAACCTTTCCATTATCGGTATCAATGTTTCTAACAGGTCCTGTGAATCATTTCCTTGCATCCAACACCCACCAAAGCATTATCAGACCCAAACCTACACTCAAAGCAACAGGTGCATAATTGAATGTATCCCAACTAATCGTGTAGCAAGTGGGGAGGAGGAAGACTGAACAGGTATAACAAATCCACAGGAAGGCAACAAAGCAAATTGGCCTTCTTGCTTTCCCCAAATAAAATGGCCCGGGTTTGAAGTTCTTCTTGGCCATTACCATTCTTGCAAAGATTGGAACTGCATATCCTCCTACCCATCCAATTGTGCATATGGAAGTTATTGCAGTGAAGACTACATTAACTTTCAGGACTGGAAGTCCAAGGAGAATGCTGATGGCTGCACAGAGCCAAACTGCATCGGAAGGAACTTTGTGTTTTGGGTGCAATTTTTGCCATCTGGATGAAAACGGAATCCCTTTGTCTCTTGACAGAGCATATCCCTTTGTTTCTCGTTTTATTTGAGGTTGCATGTTATGCAACACCTCAAAACCAATGTTTTCAAAGGCGAGGCGTATAGGCGAGGCATTTTCAGTAGCGCTACGCGAGGCATAAGCCTTGAAGCATTGAAGCGTAAGCCTTTTGAACATTAATTTATTTTAATAAGAAAAATATAGGAATAATACAACTAGTATATTTTTAAAAAAAAATTGAAAAAAAAACATACGGAACTTGAAATTACAGTTGTGAAGAATTAGAGAGAAAAATAAAATGACTTACTTGCAGTCAAAAGATGAAGAGAATTCTTGAAATTGATGGAGATTATCTGGTAAGGGTAGAAATTATGGTTGTATATGTACTATACAATATATATTAATTTAAAAAAGGAAAAAAAAAGGGGGTAAGTAGAACAGCGCCGGCTGGAGTTGGAAAAGGCAAGAAGAATGCCTTCAGTTTATTACAATAAAGGTAAGGGGGGAAAAAAAAGTAGAAACTTGCGGTTTTTTTTTCCAACACACTCCAAGTGACGTTGTTTCGCTTTTAAATTGTTTTTAAACGCTACAATCAAAACGACTTCGTTTCAATAACCTAAAAACAAAAAAACAAAAGCAGGTTGTCTTCCTCGCAGACAGTTTGCAGACGAGCAAAATTCTTCTGATTCAGAGGTTTACAGATCTGCACGCCTTGCTCCGCCTCGCTACGCTTCAACACGCCTTGCAACGCCTTCTTACGTCTTCCCATCGCTAAACGTGCAACTCGCGAAACAGCCGACCGCCTCGGGCGTTTTCCTGCCGCCTCGCTCTGAAGCGCGCTCCGATGCGCTTGAAGGCATGCCTTTGAAAACACTGCTCAAAACCATCGTGGAAGTTGGAGTTGTATACACCACTTCCGGTACCAAATAGGCCATGGGAAAGTATCTCAATGGATTTCTTGGGTGGTTTGCCTACAACTACCATTGGGTTTGATTACTTGTTTGTTATGGTGGACAGATTCAGCAAAATGGTGATCCTAATTCCTTGTAAGAAGACAATTTCAGGAGAAGGTGCCGCAAAGTTGTTTTTCCACCATGTTTGGAAACATTTCGGGTTACCTACTTCTATCATTTCGGATCGAGATAGCAGATTTCTTGGTCACTTTTGGAAGTCTTTATAGGGATTGATGGACACAAAGCTGAAACATAGTACTGCTTTTCATCCTCAAACGGATGGACAAACAGAAGTGGTAAATCGGACCATAGTACATCTATTGAGAGGATATAACTCTAAGCATCCTTGTACTTGGGATGCGAGTTTACCTTATCTACAATTTGCCTTTAATATGGCAATTCATAGTTCTATTTTGAAGTCACCTTTTGAAGTCTGTTTGGGCTACCTACCTTCAAGTCCATTTGATATGGCCTTTCAGTTGGTGACAAGCAAAATGGAGAAGAAAATGATGATAGGCTAAAAGCACAGCAACTCTTGGAGCGCATTTCAAAGATCCATAAAGAAGTTGATGAGCAATTACAGAAGTCACAACAGCGATACAAAGCGCGACATGACAGACATAGGCTCTATCATGACTTCAAAGAAGGTGATCTAGTTTGGTTAAAACTCAACAAGGAAAGATTACATGGTGTAGGAAGGAAATTAAAGCCAATTCGATATGGGTCATTCAAGATCTTGGAAAAGATTGGAGAGAATGCATTTTGACTTAAGCTGCCACCTTACATGCAAATGTATTCAGTAATAAATGCTGAGTATTTAAAACCCTTTGAGCCATCATTATTGGATGATGATGAAGACGTTAAGGATTCTCAACTTCTCCCATTAGACGATCTATGGCTTGAGAGGGAAGACCCATTGACGGCAAACTGCATTCTTGAGAAAAAGGCCACTACGAGTCGACATGGTTAGATAGAATCCTATCGCATTGGAAGAAAGGGGCAGTTGCCAAACAAGTCAAAATGGTTTCGCAAGGAAAAAGGAATTCAAGAGTTCCCTCATTTGCAGTTTTAGCTTTCGCAGGAGCTTCAACTCCCCTAAAATGGGGAGCCATGATCCAGGTGGATCCTCCGTACGTAATACAATATGATATTAAATCCATATCATATTATGTTACTTAATTGTCATTTTATTTAATTATTATAAACCCATTAAAAGTTTGTGGTTCAAACCTAATGGATTTGAAACCGCTCAAACTTAAAGGTTTATATTAATTAAACTTTTTAAACCATACATGATGTAAGGTTTAAAATCAATTGTTATTTTTAGTTTTCCATTTTTAGAAAACTCATTCTGTATATAAATCGAATATTATAATGAATTAATCAATCAGTTTTCATTCGATTCTATTCCATTCTCCATAATCATTGTGTTCTTTATTATTCTTGATTAAGAGTTCTGCAAGAAACCTTTGATCACTTCGAAATGGTCACCAGAGTATTGCCTGGTTATTTATCATCTAGGTTAAATTATTTTATTTTCACATAAACACAGTTTCATCAAGCAACTTTATCATCAAAACTCTACCTCCGAATAACTTTTTGTCAGAAACAACCTTGTCCAAAGCATATGTAAGCCCAAAGGTTCCCAAGACTGCTCCGACGATGTAAATTCCTGACATTTTTCGGACTGCAATAACCGTTTTGGACATAATAAAACAATGTTATATATACCAAACGGAAAACAATATTTTTAATCTCGTAATAAATAAATGGCAATGACAGAATCTTGTAATACGAAATACATTGAGGAATAAATACAGAAAATCCATAGAGCAAATCATAAATTTAAATGAAACCCTAGATCCATTAGAAGAGATATGCAGCGAGAAATGTAGAGCCTTACGTTGATCGATTGAGAATGAAAAACTCAGATGAATTTGCAGAACTCACAGCTAAATGAAAATGTGTGTGTGTGTGCGCGCGCGCGTGAGAGACAGAGAGAGAGAGAGAGAGAGTCTTGAGAAGACGCTTCAACGTTGAGAGCGATGATTATGGTGTGTCAGTTAAGTAACTGTGGAGGCACGTTTTATGCTGGAACATAGAAAACAATTGTGGGTCGTAGCCCATGAAGAACGGGCTAGACTGATGCAAAGCTTTTTTAGCCCAGCTCTTTCTTCAGGCCCATTTATTTTTGAAGTTTTATATTAATTTAGTTTTTAGAGCATCTAGATGTCAAATATCAAACATTAAATTTGAATTTGATTGCTTATGTTGCAATTGGACATATTCGACTCGATATGTCAAATTAAATATTATTTTAGTATATAATGGTTATTGGTTTATTACTTTTTAGGCACATTAATTGAAAAATAAATAATGAAATGATGAAATAACATCACAAAGTCAAATAGCCAAAAATAACAACATGAGAAATAAATTTATTCGATGTAGGATTTAACATTTCGGATGGAGGGAGTTTCATCTAATTTTTGTACATGCTGAAAGTATCACACTGAATTTAACATCTCCCTTAGAGATGCCCTAAAAATATATACTTTATTCTCCCAACCAACAGAACATAAATTATCCTAAAAAAACAGAACATATATATTTTATTTTATTTTAAAGTATGTATTCGTTATGATTTTAAGTGGATGCAGGAGAGTGTGTGCTTCGAGGGCTTGACATGCATAACTTACTCTCATGACATTAAAAAATTAGAGCATCTAATCAATAATAATTGACAATGCGTGTAAAGACCTAATATGTTATGCAAAATGTTAACGATACCACATTTATAGATCTTATAAATATGGTCTCCGTAGTATTATCCACATCTTATATACTAGGATTAGGGACAGCTGAATTCGGATAAACGCTAACTGAATCATGCGGACTTTGCCTACGTGACTATGGATTTGGCTTTGACCTGGGCTAAATTAATTTAAATTGTATTTATCTAGATTATTATTTGTACCATCTGATTCTAGCTCATTAGCTGTGACAGAAATTGGCGGCATATCATTGATGCAATAAGTGAAAAACCACAACAAACATTAAAAACTCAGGATTGCAACTCACCAACCCTCACAAATGGTATCCTCTACTATTGAAATTAGAACATGGATCTTCAACTATGCCGTACAATTCATATGGTTAGCAAAGAGGAAGAGCCCCTGCAGTTAATATGGTTAGAATAGAGCAAGATTCCCAAGTTGAATCCAGTGCAACCAATCTCAAAAGCTTTTCTATGTCTTGGAAGGTAGAGGGCAATGCAAAGGGAAGACTGCTTCGCTGTTCTGCCTCACCGGCAATGAGGAGTTTCCGATGTCTCGAAAGGGTAATCTTTTTGGAGCAACAGGCACTCTGTTGGTACATATGGCTAGTTTTCTTTGCTTGCTGCCACCTTCTTTGGGACAATGATTTTCCTTCAAGTGACAAATCAGGACGTGTTTTTCCATTTCGTTCTGTGGATCCCGGGGTATAAGTGGTGAACCATTGGCCTTCATTGCTCTTATGCTTGCTTCCTTCCTCAACCAATCAAGCTCTCCATGGAGCATAGACACTTGTGCCTGCAACTCCTTTGCTTTGCTTTCAGATGAGACAGCTCTCTGTTTCCATTCTTGCACCTAAACAATTAATATGACTTAGAATATATTTCAAAGGAATTATATAAACTAAGTTTCAGGCCTTCAAGCATCATGAAAAACCCTTTCAATCATTTTGCCTTATGAATGCCTCTCTTCCAAGACTCAATCTGACATCCATTGAAGCAAACAGAAAATATAAACTAAAAAGAAAGACATCAGAATAGAACTACTTTTCAGGTCAATGTGTTCATATAGTGCCTGCGTAAAATTTGTAAGAGTACACTCCTTTTAAACTTAGGGTAATCTGGTATGGAAACTTACAACGGATTGTAAGGATTGGATGTGATAATCAGAATCTAGCGCTCGATCTTCCCAAAAGTCTCGAGAGGCATGCAATTCTTCCATCTCCTCCTTCACCTGCCCCAGCATCTCCTGCATCTGAGACCATTGCTCTGTCTCAGCTCGAACTTGCTCTACAATTCTTCGAACTATCGCCTTGCAACGTCCTGAGCACACATTCTCTTCACGACACTCCTTCTCCTGCATAGAAAATTGTCTAACCTTTAAAGGGAATCCTTCTATGCTATAGATGTTTGTTTTTTCTTTTTTTGATAAATCAACAAAAAGTGTGAGCCGAGCATTTGAATGTCCAACATAAATTGAGAGCATTTCACCTCAAACATATTTAAGTCAAATTCTTTTCCTTTATGCTTTTTTAAATAAGTATAATTCGTTCTTTTAGACTGGGAACTAAAAACAATAAACAGCCGAAGCAAGGACTTGCCTTGTAAAATTGTTGTATCAAAGAAGACGACAAATTGGTGGCTTCAATTCTCTGAGAAGAAGAGGCAGAACTGGCAACAGAACTGTTGGCTGTAGACAGCATTGAACCATACTCTTCCTTCATCCTCTCTAATAGCATCCCATTTGACAATCCCTCCATTTTCCTTCTGAGAATGTCTACCTGCATAGTTTTTTAACAGAACCAGATTAGGCAAAAACAAATATTATGCAAATAAAACAATGCCTCACTTGGGTTTTGAGAATTTCTATCATTTGACAAATCAAAGACTTTAAGTCTGCAATCACTTTGTGAATTTGAAGTATACAAACATTTCTCTTTGCTATTCTCATGTTGTCTTGGCAACTAAATATGGGAGTTGGGGAATTGCAGAACAGAATTGTATATCAAAGCAAGATCAACCACTTTAGTTTGAAGGAAGGACAGATAATCCTTACATTACTTTTGCCACTCGAAAGCAAGTTCTCATTTACTCTAGAGCTTGTTTTGATCGAAAAGCTTGCTTCTGCCATCTCTTGGATCTCCTTGACACATATCTCATCCGATGTTCGTCTGAACTTCTGTAGCTTTCTTTGAAGAAGATACGCTTGTTTATCAAAATTACTAGTGTTTCGAACCTCCGAATCCTTAACTCCTAAATTCCTTTGCAACTTCTCTAGCTTTTCTGCCAAGTGTTGAAGTTCTTCCTCCAATACCATACTTGCATTCTTTCCTTCGCAAATCTTCTTTCTCCCCTGAAAACCAATCACAGCATTAAACATGTCACAGACGAACCATATAATGTAATATATTCGTGAAAATAATTAAAAAACAGAATGCAAAATTATGTTTAGCACATAGTAATAGAAAAAACTAAAAATACCAAAGCAAGTTGACTTCAATGTGTTCATTGCTTTTCTTTCCCTGTAATTTCTTGTTAAGAAATGGATACAAAATCACCAAGTAATCCAAGAAATTGAAAAGAAGAACAACCAAAAAGCATACTGATACTGTTGAAACGAAGAAGCTGTAATATTCAAACCAGATAAACTGTTTGTTTTCCACTCCTTTTTTACTTGATCAAACATAAGACAGGATAAAATAGTCCTGCTTTTGAAACCTAATACATCTATCCATCCAAAAACTTGTGCCAGGCACAACACTTTGAATTTGAGGTTACTGGAGTTTCCAAATGAGTTTTTAAACTTCAATGAAACAAACAGACCACTCAAAAAACCAAAGAAAACAAATAATCCTAGAGAGAGAGAGAGAGAGAGAGAGAGAGAGAGAGAGAGAGAGAGAAGAAGAAGGAGACTAACAGAAACAAGAGTGTGAACAGCTGATTTAAGAGAGAAGGAGACTAACAGAAACAAGAGTGTGAACAGCTGATTTAAGAGTCCTCTCCACCTTCACCTTGACCCTCTCCATCTTCTTAACTGCAATCTCTTTCTCCATCCTCAATAAATTGCACTCTGCCCTCAACATCTCAGCCTGAAATCTCCACTTCTCCTCTTCCACCACTTCATCACCACCATCCTCACCCTCTTTAACCCTCTCTCTCCTGCACTCACTTTCCCGATCACCATACTCAAAAAGCACAATGGGCAAACTGACCCTGGAAAAAACTCGTTCTTGGTCAAACAGAGCTTCCAGCTTGCCCTTGTTGTCCTTCTTGGCCTCCCCTGAATTGGGTCTTCCACCATGAACGCTCTTGGATGCTCTCCGCCGAGGCCTACGCGGAAAGTTGAGAATTTTTGGGGTTGGTGGTGCTGGTGGGTACTGCCATTTTGGTCTTCTTGTTGCTCCTCCTGTTACTGTTGTTGCAGATGACATTTGAGTCAATTGAACTGATGAGTTAAAATGAGTTGAAAAAGACACAAACTTTGCGTTTGTTTTGGGGTTTGAAAATGAAAGAAAGCTAGACGTTAAGGCTACTTGTTTGTATAACTTAACATCTGGGGGAGAACACTTTGAGAGAGAGAGAGAGCGTGCAACCTCGTGAAGTGCAAGAAACAGGGATTTCAAATGAAAGCTGCGGTTGCAGTTCAGTTTGGACAAATTTATTTCCTCTTCGTTGTACTTGTCTTCATTTTTTTTAATTTTTTTTTATAGGAATTTGAAATGAACTTCATAGTCATATTTAATGTTTGTTCCTTATGTTATATTATGACCACTTCGTCCTTGCTTTGTCCTTCTTGTTTGTTATCTTCAATTTTTATACATAGAAGTGGTCAACACTTAATAAAGCATCACCATGTTTTAATCCACCGAGTAAAAATTCAAATTGGTAGTACGCATATCACAACTTTATAAAAATTCAAACTATTACAAATGTTAAACAAGAAATGAGAGAGATGTCTCGTCCTTTCTTTATGCAAGTTCGCTTACATAGTCTGACATATATATTGAACGAAGTTATTTCTTTTGATCGAGCTTATTAGAACATATCATTTGCTATTTTACCCTAGCCATTTGAGCTAAAAAACTCATAGGTTTTAGCATTAGTTTATTAAACAACACACTAAGTTAATTTTAAATAGTATCTAGAGGTCCAAATCATGCTTCAAATTTGAAAATGGCCAAACCCACTATTATATTTATATTCATATATATTAGATGGTAGTGGAGAATCTGGCCCCATCCTCCTCGAGGTTAAATGAGTTTAACCTAAGTTTGGAATAATTAAGTAAGGAATGCCTAGCGGGCAAAAGGGTAAGTAGATTAGGCATTTAGTTATAAATATAAATTTGAGGACAATATACTTGCGTGTTTCTCATCCTTACCACCAACAATATTGCTACACGTGTCATTATTTCTAAAATTTAATTGAATGTTTAGTGTTTAGGCTAGTACATGAAATAAAAAAGTGGGTGCTTGGTTGCATGTTCAATAAATTTAGTCGATATAAATTGCACATGTGTAATGATGTTATTAAGCCACATAAAGTTGTACGGATGAAAATGCCGTTATTATTCAAGACCCAAACATTGTGCTACATTTCATGTTACTAAACAAACACTACCTTGAAAATCACATATCGTTTCAAATGCATCACTTGCCAAACATGAACAAGGATCTCATGCTCATTTGTCTAAGTGCTAAAATTGCAAAACAAACACTGCTTAGAACCTGCGTTTTGAATTGAAAAGAGATGTGTAAATGACATATCGCCAGAACCTGCGTTTTGAATTGAAAATAAATAAATAATTTAAATTTTAAGCCTAATTTTTTATTGGAGCCGCACATACCAAGGTTGGTGGTTGTTGTTGTCAATCAATCACTGTCTGTTTTGTACTTTGAGATTGAAAAATAAATTATTAATCAATGAAGTGGTCCGTGCCGTTGAAGAAGTCCGTTTATTTATGGGTTCACAAATGTTTAATAAATTGCAACATTAATAACAAAATTCAAAAAAAAAAAACACAAAAAACACTGAGACGCTGACAACCTCATTCCTCAGGCTTCTTTCTCTGCAGCTGATTCTCTCGGTCTTCACGTACCCTTTTTTGTGAGTCTCATTAATTACGTTTTAATGGTTTTCTCTGGCACCGGAGTGAAACATGCACCGTGTTCAAATCAAATCAAACATTAACAATTCCAATTTGCCAGGACCACTTGCCAAAAATGGAACTGATTGGTTGCACAAGTTTTAACTTGAACCAAATTTGAATTGCACCTGCTGCTATCGTCCCTTTGTTGGAAAGATAACTATGCTCACAACCCTCCAATTGTATTCCTCGGAATGGATGGAGACCAATCGCATTAGTTATTTGTTGTGATGGACTGATGGTCGATAGCACAATGCTTTTAAATTTTACCCGCTACAAATACAAATACGTGACATACAAATTTTTCTCCTGAAACGACAAGATATCTAATGATGATACAGTATGTTGAACCTCGTATTCACTAGAATGTCTTAATACATTCTCATGAGTTTGATGGTTCTCATCTCTTGTTCAGTTTGATTAGTGGATGCAAAGAGGTGTCAGGCAGAGATTGGCAGTGTTGTATTAAGTGTACATAGAGAAAAATCGTGATGTTGATCATATGGCTAATTTCAGGCATAAGCTTTCTATAGGATTGCATCAAATTGATAGCTTTTTCTGCTTTTCTTTGTTTTTTGCCAAGGCTTTTCTGCTTATGTTGAGGATGATCGTTTACGTTGAGCCTTGGACCATGACAATGTTAGTTAGTTTTTGCATTTTTTTATTAATAACACTAGGTATTTCTGATTTTTTAAAATGCTAATGACTTCCCAAGTTAAGTTTTGTTTTGTTTTTTTTATGAGACCCAAAAATTACTACGAAAAGCCTCTAAGGCAACCTAGAACTAAAGTAGCTTTATTATATATTTGATATATTATATGTGTTACTTGGAGAAACATTCATGTGGAACTGAAAAAATTATAGAATACTACGATAACACTGTTTCACTATATGCAAGTGCTATTTTCGGCCAATCACAATATACCCAGTAAAAACAAAATTAACATACCTTAATTGGCTGAAAAATATATATATATATATTATCCATGTTTCACACAAATTGATCTGGTTTACTCATATGGGCAGATGCAAGAATCCAAGTCAAGTCAATGACATTAGAGAAAACAATTTAACTAGAAGCAAAATAAGTAAATAAAATAAATAATCTTTCAGAAAAGAAACAAAAAAGTGGAAACAATTCACCTAGGAGTAAAGGACTATTTTGTCGTTTTCAGTGGATTCACATATTTGTCCTCTTATGATTATATATATTCTTTCACCATGCTAAAGCGGAGAGGATCAGGATTAAGCTTTTATTATATTTTCAATCAAAAACCAAATTTTAAATTCAAAACTGTACTTGCATAAGATTTTTTTTTTGGACAAACTTGCCTGAGATTGTTCATCTACGAAGAAGATTACACGATAGACCAACACAGCACCATCTACTTAATACGTCCAACAATAATGGGGGTCCAAAAGTTTCAGTGCCCGTAATTTTAAATTTGTTTCTGAAAATGGATAGAAAAGCTAATTCACACGGAAGGCCGGCCCGGTTGGGAGAGATGAGTATAGACTCACCCAGAATGAAACATCTGGAGCGCGTCACCTTGCATACTTACCGGCCATGTAATTCCTTCTTCATCCTCACCGACGCGCACTAAAAGGCCAGAAATATAAAATGAGTACCACCAGAAGAGACGCATGCAGAGCATAGTATGAGAACTGTACATAGAAATCAATGGCCAAAATACCTTGTTTCTGCTTTTTCTTCCTTTTCTTCTTTTTCTTCTTTTCAGTAGGATCAAAAGGGGAAATCTGCAACCCGGAAAACAAAACAAAAAACTGAGAGAAAATAGAAGGGATGAAAAACCACAATACTTGGCTATAGTCCAAGAGAATCAAGACATCGACTAGGTATAGCTCACTGGACTAGCAACCTGAACCCCATCACATTCTCGCCAGGTAATCACAAAAATCTTAGTAGAATGCACCACACCAATCTAGGAAAGCTTTCCTCTCTACGATGAATCAATACCTTTTTCCATTTGGGTTCTTATTTGATCACCATTAATTTTCCACTTTCAATACCTTTTTCCATTTGTAACACTATCCCATCCTCTTTTTACGCTAAAACTGTGTCAGGGAAATTAGATAATATCTTTTGCAGACTATAATTAGTTGGTATGACAAGAACTTACATCGGCGGCCACCTTGTCCTGGGCAGGAGCAACTGATTGCACGACACCACACTGCAATAAAATGAATTACTAAATCAATTAACTGGAAACTGAAAGACGGCAAGATAACTCAAACTATATACAGGATTGAAAAACCAGAGACGTGACATACAAGCTTCGAAGCTATATAAGGTAGAAACTATGGGTAAACACCCATCAGAGAATGACGGCAAATCGCCGTATCATCATCATATGCCTCTTCAACAAGATAATGTATTGCGGCATGAAAGTGCTAAAAACATTCTCTATTTTCTTATAGTTTGTACGCTAACAACTTTGTATGAATGAATCCAACTGCTCCTAAGCCATGAATTCAAGAGGATGCCAGTCTCAGGGATAGGATTCCAAAATTGACGTGAGTAGCACAACTACTAAAATCAAAAAATCAATGACCAACTAATATTAGAGATGCTGACGGCATTGTATGATTGTTACCTTCTCGCATCGGAGAAAGAATAGACAATTATCCTCTGAAAGTGTAGTGTCTGGACTTTTGCACCCAACGCAAAAGACATATTCAACTGAAAATAACAACAGTGTCATAAGAAAAGAAAAAAAGAGAGAGAGAGAGAGAGAATATGGTAACAAGTGCGCAACACAAGAAAGCAAATAGTAAAGGACAAACACTCTCCGATCAATAAATAAATCAATCAATCAATCAAACCACAAAACAAAGTACTCACTGGCATATCGCCGCAGTATTTCCTCAAAGTCCTCTGCAGGAAAGCTTCCATCCACATATAACCTCCGTTGCTTATGAAGTGATCCGCTTGCCCCCAGTTCGGCAAGCAAGAAAGCCATGACGTGATCTGGCTGCCTATGCATCCTGTAATTTTAAGGAAGATGGGATTATTAAAGTAATAAATTGGTATATTAATTCATTATATAATCAGGGAATATGCTACGTAATCTTTTATTTTTTACAATTATGGACAGCCACTAAATCTATAGAAACACCTCTATGGGAGAGGGATATATAAGGTAAAATGAGCAACGGTCAGAAGAGATTTGAATGGACAAAGTAAAGGGAACTGAAACCTACTTCTTGCACACATCCACGAAATTCAGAAAAGAAGTTTCCTTTTTGCCCTGACTAACATATAGTTGATGCCCCATAACTGTCTTAGGCTTCTCTTTAGACAGCTCCAGATCATTCTCCCAAATAAGCTTTAAAAGCTTATCAAAGGTCTGCAGATATTGCATCCAAAAAACCAACAAAAATAGATGCATACATATACATACACATAGCTTTAAACAGCATGAAATTGTTAAGCATATTAGATTTCTTTATCAGAGTAAGAGAGAAAGAAAAATAGGAAATCAAACAGATACTGCGAAATAGGAAGGAGAGTGGAAGTTTGTTTTGTAATTGCAACTCAATTTTACATTGTTCGAATGAGGTGCAAATACAAAAATCTAATACTTACATCTTCTACAAAATCGTCCGTCACCTCAAACGTATTGTCGCCTGACATGATGTTTGCTGTGAGACAAGTGAAACTAAATCAATCTATCAAGCACCAAAATCCACGTAAACCAGAAACCAAACAAGGCCAATATAACTCATAAAAGATTAAATAAAAAACGCACAGAGTTCAAGTAACATACAAAGCAAAGGGGCAAACCCTAGAGAGCGAAATCATTTTTCTGGGTTTGCACTAAATCATTTATCCGATATATATTCTCCATTAGAGCTCTCTTCCTTTGTTGCAATACCCCACACCATCCAGATTTTTTCTTTATAATATATTGATTCTTAATCAAAGTAATTTATCCTACATGTTATATATTTATATTTTGCTCATGTGAATTTTGATTTGATCGTAAAGATGGATTCGCATTCATCAATTGATGCTCAAGTTATAGCCGAGTGACCATCACATTGGTTTTAGATTATAGTGGGTCATGAACATGTATAAGGAGTGGTAGACGTTAATCTTGCTCTAGACAATTGGAACACTACAATTTTCAAGTTGGAATACTACAATTGTCAATCCTACAATTGCTCTACAAATGAAACATATATAAGACCTATAAATTAAAAATAATGCAATTATAACTAGAAATTAGGAATTTTTCAGAAAAAATTGGAAAAATCGGATCGGAATGGATTCGGAGAACTTCGGAATTTTGGAATGTTCGGCATTTATCGGAATTTTCAAATTTCGGCATTCAAAGATTGTATATTTCCTAAGTATATGATTAGTGTTTTGAATATTAATAAAATCGAATGGGCTTATTTAGTTTTGGTGTTTTTCTTAATTATGGTTTTATTATGGTTTTCAAAAAGGAAGTATGTGTGTTATTTTATTATATATATTTATGTCATATGAAAACGATTTGTTTCGAAAATTGGAATTTTGCATCAGGATATGTACCTCCCCTAAATTGTTACAAATGTCGCCCACGCGTACGATGGGTTGCCGGTGTGTGGGAGGATGCTCGGGCTAGTCTCGACTCTTAGAATGTGATTTGGGATTTTCGGGGGTTACTATCGCTATTATTGTTATTATTATTAATGGTATTATTATTATTAGAGTATGCGGATTTGTATTTCGGTCTATGCTAATAACTGTTAAGTTTGAATTCAGTCTACTGGATGTTATTGTTTTAGCTATGATATTATTGGGATGTATTAAATTTGCATAACGTGAAATTGAGAACTTAGTTTCAGATAAGATTATTATGAAGTGAGTGGACTTTGTTTTGATCAAGCATTATTTTCAAAGATTAGATTATCATACATTTAAATTGGATTATTTTTTATTATTGAGGCTATGAATATTTTGGGTCTTTATGGAATTTATGCTTGTGATAGCTTATTTTCTAGATTATGAATAAATATTTGGGAAAACTGAATTAAAGGAGGGTATATTATATTTATATTATATATAGGGGTTGTGAACCTTACCATCATACGTACCTTCTCGGGTTACTATACCCACACGTCCGTTTTTCAAGGGAGACTTTGTCGAAATTTTGGTAGAAGTCTCAGTCCTCTTTTCCTTTGTTTTAGGGGAAGAGGATATTTGAAATTAGTAAGTGGGCTCGGCATCGGTTAGATGTTGAAAAAAACCATAGGATCCGTCAAGGATTCTAAGGAATTCGAGATGGAACCTGTCACATGTCCATGGGTTTTATGTAACACCCCGACCCAGTTTAACCGTTTTATTCAATTTATTTAAGTGTGAAATTACAATTTTTACCTTGGGGATAGGGTCACTTTAGTCACTTTTTAATCTAGAAGGAGTTTGGGGATTTGAGTGACACCATTACATAGAGCTTGCTCTCCCGAGTTCATAGACATATAGTGGGCCCAAATTGGAGTTTTAACAAAGAAGTTATGATCTACGAAAATATAGTGGCACAACCGTAATTTTTGCAAAGTCAAGATTTTAAAAACTAGTAAGCTCCTTTTCTCTCTCATTTCCTCTCTCCCCGACACTTTCTCTCTCTCTCTTCCCCCCGCAATGCCGCCACTTTGACCTGCGAGATCGTTGCCTTTCGGCAACTAAATTCAACGAAATTGGTCCCAAAATTATCGTCTCTCTCTCCTCTTCCCAACCCAATACTTTTCATAGCTCGAAATCACCAGAATAGTCGACGATATAGATTGGAAGTTTCGGCAGAGACCTCCCTCATTGTTAAAGATGTTTCAGGCCACTTCAGGTTGCGCCACCACTTGGATCAAGTAGCTCTCTCCTCCCTCTTGCTTTCCCCTAGGTAGCGCGACAGTAATGGTGGTTGTCACCGCCGTTTCGAGGCCGAGAAGTTCCGACCAAAACCGCACTATTCCCGCTTTGATTCAGCTATTTCTAGTTAGTTTTTAGCCGTGGTCCAAGAACTAAAAATGCACCTCTAGTTGTACTTGTTCTTTTGGTATAATTATTGTTGGGTGTTTCGAGAATTTTCTGTAGCCGAAATTTTCTCAAGTCACCACATGTTGTCCTGAGCATGACGGTATGCTCGGATTTGGAATTTGTTATCGTTTGACAATCGAATGGATATTGCACCTATTATGCGATACTCGGGTCGATGGGTTTGGATTGCTCGATCGGTCCCAATTTCAAATATGTTGTTCTCTGTACCTCTAGGATCACGTTGGAACTTTCGAATTGGAAATCGAAGGTCGCAGGCCCCGCTGGCCCGGTTGATCAATATGGAAAGTTTGACCATTCGGTTGACTGTGAGATCGTTTCACCTTTTGAAAAGCGTTAGATTGGCCTTAGCAACTCCCCGATAGTCGTGCACACACACTTTGAATCCCGAGAACTTAGGAGTTGAATTTAAGTTCGTGGTTGGTTTCCTCGTTTTAATTATAAGTCCTTATCTTTCAAAATAGGTACTCATGCTCCACGAGCTCAATAGGCGGGACCTTCTCAGGGTCAAGCAGCTTTGGATTATCTGTGAGTGGACTTTGTTTTTAGATGATCATTATTTTCCAAAATGGAATGTCATGCATAGATATATTTTATTTTTTTATTTATAACTATTTGGACTATGAAATTATTATATTGTCATAACTTTGGTTTTGTATCATTTGTGGGAGTTGGTTATCTATATTATATATAAATATTTGGGTATTGAGTTATGGATGCTATTATTGTCTGGATGTCAATGTATATGAGATTGGGTACATTGGAATATTTGGAATTTGGGATATGGTTTTGGTATATGATTTAGGATATGGGATATGTTATATTGGTGTGTTGATAGCACCACCCTATATACCTCTCCGGCACTTGGATACTTAGATATGTCGAAACATGGGCACCTTTGAAAGGGTGTTACCATAGGCCCTTGTCGAGCAGTCTGCATGCGTAGAACTTAGTTCAGTTACACGAGTATTGAGGATTTTGCTGTGCGTGTCTGGGAGCCCAGTCCCCCAGTTGGATAGCTCATCCCTAATGATATGGCTATTGAGGATTTTCCCATGTGGTCTAGTCAAACAATCCCCCTGTTGGATTGTTTCCCATCTGGAGTACGCAAAGTAAGAGTACATATTTGAGAGAATAAACGGGCTTAATTAATAAACATACTCAACTATGAACTTTAACTCAAAACTTTAGCTCTTGGGTCTCAAAGTGTGCACAACCTTTAAGAAGGTTTATAGGGTCATTCTAATACTTCCCGAGGGATGAGACGATCTCAGAAGATTCATGCTCAACCGAGCAGTAAAACTTCCCATGTGGGTCAATTAGGCCCACGGAGCCCACGACCTCCGATTTCCGATTCGAAAGTTCATATACATGCAGTATCCATTCGACTGTCAAACGGTAACCAATTTCAAATTCGAGCACACCGTCGTGCTCAAGACGACAAGGGGAACATTTTAGGACCTAATGGGCCGCCACAAAGTGGTCCACGCGCTGCCATCAGCTGCTGGTAGCTCGTGGGTGCCTCGTGTAATTTCCAGCGACTGGAAAACTCCAAATCGCTAGTAAATACCCATACCATTAGAAGCAGGCTACATAGGGGATCAGCTTTTGTTCTTGAACCAAGGCCAAAAACTAATCGGAACTAGCATGATCGAAGCCGAAACTGTCGGCATAATTGGGGGTTAGGAATCAATCTATAAACCTCAAAATTAACATAAACTAAGCACATAAACAGGTAGAGCATGATGTAAGGATGACATGACCACCTCAGATTCCCCCTCGAAATCCATGACGAACCCTGCTTCCTATCCGACATCTACCCAATGTCGGACCCACTTTACTACACATATAGATAAAACCACTACCAAACTTGTATAGGAGAAACAATCCAACATGAGGATTTTTTTACTAGACCACATGGAAGATCCCTCAATAACCATGTGGAAAGGGACGAGCCGTTCAATAGGGGGACTATCACCCACCAGCCCGCACAACAAATTTCTCAATACTAGTGCATCTGCGCTAAGTCCTACTCGCACAGACTGCCCAACCAAAGGCCTTCAGTGACACCCAACCAAGTGCATAGGAAGGTACATAAGGTGGTGCTAATAGCACTCCAAACTGACATAAACCACAACCCTACCCAAATAACATAACACATTTCCAAACAATCCCATATACATAATAGATGGGAGACTTTGGAAAAACCCAAAGGAGAGAGAAATTTTGTAAAAGAAGCCAAAATGGACAAAATTGCCCTTATTTATTTTTTGATTTCCTAAGGAATCCTTTACATTTGCATGTCTTTGATTTTAAAGTTGAGAAGTTTTTCTGTCTTTTTTGAAAAAGCTTTGGCTTTTTCCAAAAGTGAAATTTTTTTTTATGGTTAAAACCTAAATTTACTTACATTTACATTCATTTTATTTATATTCATAATAATAATATTCCAATGCACCAATCCCATATACGTAGACATCCAGACATTAATAGTGTCCATAACTCAATACCCAAATATATATATATTCATAGTATAACTAGCAACTCTCATAAGCATATACCATAAATAATCATAAACTCTAAATATCAAAATATACTCCAATAACTCCATAAAAGTTGGATTGAAGAGAATTAGATTTCGGATTCCTATTGAAGTTTTTTACTAAACCAAATAGAATTGGGGTAGGAATGGTGCTAATTACTAAAATGTCCTAGTTGTTGGGTTAAAGCACATGGCAAATTTAGAATTTTTAAAATTGTGTGAGGATATAACAGGTAAAAAAGATGAATTCCTAATAGGTTAGTTCTCCATGAATTAGAATACCACCTTCCACTCAAGAATTGAATTTTTCCAAAATCATGAATTAAATTCCTAATTTTGTGTGGGTCCCACTTATTCTTTAATTTTTTGATGTGAAGTAAACATATGAATCCTCCATAATTGGAATTCAATTCCAAATCCCAATTCCAAATTTTGATTAGTAAACACACCAAAAGAGCTTCATGCCACTCCAAAATAAAAACGTTTAAAAAAAAATTGTGAGAGGGGATTCATGGTTTTTCCAAAAACCTATTACACAAATTTTTTGGACCCCAAATAATGTGACAATGTTTCATTTGTTTTCCTTTTTTTATAATACAAAGCAATATTGGGGGAGGGAGAATCGAACCTAGGGACCTTGTGTAAAGGTAAATGCTCTTAACCACTTGAGCTACAAGCCCCTTGCTTATTTGTTTTCCTTTTGATGACTCATTCCGGACTTTATTTATTCACAACAAATAAGAACTTGTCATATCAGTAGTGTCCAAAAATTAGTATAGTTGTATTACTGTCAAATAAAGGATCACGTGCAAGAAAAATATGTTCTCAACAATCTCATCAAAGCCAAGACATAGATTAAGACAATATATCGCGATTGGATATGAAAATAGAGATTAAAAAAAAAAATTAAAAAGACGGCAAATAGTGAAGTAATCAAACTCAACCAAAGTAAATTAGGAAAGAAGTTTTAAAAAATAAAGAAAATCGGGAAGGATAGAGCAAAGGAGAGTGAACCATGCAAGCGAGCGAGCATACAAATATAGGAAAGTTATTCAAATCTTAACAAGATAAGAAAAAATTTAGGAAAGAATCCGAAAACTTGCCGCCGTAGATCTCAAGTAACCAATACGTGGTAAAAGTAAAAACCACCAATCATGCAAATCATACGTACAAACTTGCAAAAAGGGTTAAGCAAAATTTGGGGAAAGGGCCAAATTTGATGAATGAAAAAGAATCCCAAAAGAGAATGTTCATAAGAAAGACTCTCTCAGTTTCCTCAAATTGTTGTAGCTCAAATTGGTAATAAGAAAGACTCTCTTCGTTTCGTCTTCTCCTCTATATCAATGGATTTCTTCAACACCAAGCAACCCAATCCTTTATATGCTTTCACAGAGAGAAGCCCTAATCGTGAAAGAATGAGAGCTCTAAAATATTGTTCGACTGTTCTTCTATGCCTCAGTTTACTTACTTTGTTCCCAGTTGTCACATCCAAAGACACCTTGTCCCAGACTCTATTGCTCCAACATGACCAAACCCTTGTCTCAGCCAGCGATGTCTTTGAGTTGGGCTTGTTCAACCCAGGCACAACTTCAGATTGGTACTTGGGAATATGGTACAAAAAAATCCAAGAAAAAACAGTGGTTTGGGTTGCCAATAGAGACACCCCGCTTTCGAATTCGTACTCAGCAACTCTCAAAATCGGCGATCATGGAAACCTTGTTCTTGTTGATGAAGAAACAAAAAAATTAGCATGGTCATCCAATGAAACCCAAGCTGTGAACCCAATTGCTCAGCTTTTAGATTCAGGCAATTTAGTCCTCAAAGAAGCAAACTCAACCCGAAACGGCACAACAGATGAGTTCCTTTGGCAAAGCTTTGACTACCCAACAAACACTTTGCTGCCAGACATGAAGTTAGGGTGGAACCTAAGCACAGGATTGGACAGGTACATAACCTCATGGAAAAGCATAGAAGACCCATCAACAGGGGACTTTTCTTTCAAGCTAAATCACCAGGGTTTCCCGGAGATTTTCTTGTGGAACAAACAGAACATAACATACCGGAGCGGCCCCTGGAACGGGGAGAGGTTTAGTGGCGTGCCGGAGATGACCGCATCAAACAATATACGATTCGACTTCGTTGCAAAACCTGACGAGGTCTACTATTCCTATTCGATCCTGGGCAATTCGGGACCGATATATTCACGGTTGACAGTGAGTCCAACTGGGGACCTCCAGCGCTTTATTTGGATCGAAAGCGCAAAGATATGGAACCAATATTGGTACGCACCAAAAGACCAATGTGACAGCTTTAGAGAGTGCGGTCCCTACGGTGTTTGTGACTCGAATGCTTCGCCAGTGTGCAATTGCTTGGAAGGGTTTGGGCCCAAGAATTTGCAGGCATGGAACTTGAGAGACGGGTCAGATGGGTGCGTGAGAACAACGGAGTTGGGTTGTTTGAAAGACAAGTTTTTGGTTTTGGAAAACATGAAATTGCCCGAGAGTGGGGATGCTTTTGTGGATATGAACATGAGCCTGGAGGCGTGTAAGAAAACGTGTTTGGAGAATTGTAATTGCACTGCATATTCTGATGCAAGGATTTCAAATGGAGAAGGCTCAGGTTGTGTCATGTGGACTGGGAAGCTCATGGACTTGAGGCAATATGCAGAAGGTGGCCAAAGTTTCTATGTTCGTTTGGCAGCTTCTGAGCTAGGTAATTTTTTTTAATAAAAAATTTTATTTTATTTTATTTTATTTGTCTAAAAATTACAAAAAAAAATAATTTAGAGTTAACCAAGTTGGTTGAAGCATAATTTGGAAGGCAATTAATATCATTTTTTTTCCTGGTCAAAGAATAGTGTGCCACTCGTGTTGAAACATGTTTTGAACTTATGAGACACAAAACTTTTTTTTTTCGGTTACATCACATAGTACAATTTTGGTAGATATATATGTCTTTGACTGGATGGTTGAAATTATTTGTCACTGTGAAAACAGTTTCACATTGACCAGAAAAACAGAAGAGTTTTCACTCTTCCGCAATTGGCTGCATGACCAATTTTAATTTGGAAGTATGTAGATTCTTTTGGTCCTCCCCATAAAAAAAAGTTCGAACACTAACTGGAGTTGTGCTCATTTCAGATGGTGATCATGGGAGAGCAAAACGAGTGATCATGATTGTAGTCATTACAGTTAGCATTTGCTGCATTCTACTGCTATCGGGACTTGTCATCTATTTTCTACGGAAGAGGAATTTGAATTTGCCAATTGTGCACAGAGAATCCTCAAAGCTAAAAGGTACTTGTGTAATTTGTACGCGTATATGTAGAGAGTAGTGCTTTCTTGCTAGACTTATGTTGTCACTCAAATAAATACTTATTTATCTTGCCAAAACTATGAATATGGACCGCATAATTTGGCAAAAGTCAATGTGATCAATGTTCCAAATTCAGTCTGGCAACATAAGACAATCTAGCAAGAGAACATTTGCCGAGATGTATATAATCAACAAATTAATGAGGCAAAACCTAGATTTATATTGAACTAAGAAGCTTGTTGATTGTTTTTCGCTTACTTCTGAACAGGTTCTTTTGAAAGAAACTGGGATAGTCTGCTAAGTGAGGTAGTTATCTCAAGTAGGAGGGATTTCTGTTCAGGGGAAAGGAGCAATGATGAGCTAGATCAGTTGCCATTGTTTGATTTTAACACTCTAGCAGTGGCTACGGATAACTTTTCCAATCGAAATAAGTTGGGGGAAGGCGGTTTTGGGTGTGTTTACAAGGTAATTATAAGTACATTTTGCTAGAAATCAATCACAAGATCATATATAAATTTAAGACTTAATTATGTGTGGTTAATCCAAATCCAGGGCACGCTGGTTGACGGTCAAGAAGTTGCTGTCAAGAGGCTTTCGACGAATTCTGGACAAGGAACTGAAGAATTCAAAAACGAAGTAGAGTTAATTGCGAGGCTTCAGCACCGAAATCTGGTTCGACTGCTTGGTTTCTGCATTGATGAGGATGAAAAGATGCTCACCTACGAGTACATGGAAAACAAAAGCCTGCATTCCATTTTATTCAGTGAGTGGCTACCTCAAAAACTTAATTTATCTTACTTTATTTTTAATAGTTAAATAAAATTGTCATTAAGTTTATAATCATGAATTATAGATAGAGCAAAGAGGTCTATGCTGGATTGGCAAAAGCGTTTCAAAATTATTTGTGGGATTGCTCGAGGGCTTATTTATCTTCACCAGGATTCCAGACTTAGAATTATCCACAGGGATCTCAAGGCAAGCAATATTCTACTTGATGGAGATTTGGCCCCCAAAATATCCGACTTTGGAATGGCTAGATTGTTTTGTAATGATCAGACAGAAGAAAATACCAGAAGAGTGGTGGGAACATTGTGAGTACCAATCCCATGCATATATATATATATATATATATATATATCTGTGTGTGTGTGTGTGTTGTGTATGCTTTCAATTTTGCTATGATTATTAGCTGCTTTGTAGCGGTTTCTTTTCCATCTATTCAATGCAACACTTCAGTTCAAAAAACATTAGCTGCCCACATATATACGTAGAATGTACTAATTTCACTATGTTGGTGATCTGCAGTGGCTATATGGCTCCCGAATATGCAATGGACGGGCTGTTTTCGACCAAGTCCGATGTCTTTAGCTTTGGTGTTCTGGTGTTGGAGATCATTAGTGGTAAAAAGAACAAGGGATTTTATTCCTCAAACACTGAACTAAACCTCCTAGGAAATGTAAGTAACAAGGCAACATCTAGAATGAAAGATTCTTCATTTGGTTGTCTTTTTGTCCCAATGAAAGATTCATATTCATAGTCTAACAATATAAGTATTTGTCTGGCAACACGAAACATTACTCTTGATGTAGTCATTGACATTAACATCAATAGTTTTGTTACTAACATTGAAATGATGATTTGGAACTATTGCAGGCATGGAAGCTATGGAATGAAGGAAAGGGGTTGGAAATGATAGATCCTGATGTTGGGGAATCGTATTCCCATTCTGAGGTCTTGAGATGCATGCAAGTCGGCCTCTTATGCGTCCAAGAGCGCGCTGAAGATAGGCCAACAATGGCCTCTGTGGTTTTGATGTTGAGCAGTGGAACTGCAACAACAATGCCTAACCCTAAAAACCCTGGTTTTTGCTTAGAAAGGACAGAGAGTGCAGTTGAAGCAGATTCTTCCTCAGACAAGCAGGAAGAAGGCTACAGTGTAAACCAAGTAACAATTTCAACGCCAGTTGGTAGGTAGTGAAAGGAAGGACCTCATGATCCAGCATTTATTTATTTATTAATTTTTGCATACATAGCTTTGAGAATCAACTAGGCATCTTCAAGAACCTTCTTGTTTTGTTGTTGTAATTTTGTCAGCTTTCTTATTGCAATGTGCAATTGGACCAAGATATAAAGACAGAGCAAAAAGAAAGCTGACAGAAAAATTCTTGTGTGAATACGGGTGGATATATAAGATTAGATACTGCAATTCCCAATCCCAGTGTACAGTTTTGGTATTCAAGTCATGGAAACATTCACAATGGAATATTATGAACACCATTGCTGTTTAGGACACAGCATTATTAATTCTAGCAGCTTCTTGAGCGGATTGAGACCTTCAATGTGATAATTCCATTAGATATGATAACCACCTGCTACCTTAATAAATTAAATATGGATAAAAGCTGATTTGATCCAATAATAATCCGCTTCGAGTGACACAATATAATATATAATATTTTTTTATATTATGTTACAAATGTTACGTGTGTGTAGGATAATTTGGTTTTTTTTTTCCATTGCATTTACACTTAAACTATTTACTTATTATACACTAGGCCGAACTACCTATACTAAAACGAGCATAACTTCCTTTAAAAAAATTATATTAATGAACCGTAAAATTTCCTAGAAAATAGACATCCGTTCCTTTCTAAGCATATGTGACTCAGAGACTGGTTTTTCCTGAGTCAGTACAGTATAATCCGTGAACTTGACTGATTTGCACAGGCCTTTCAAACTCAACTTTCTCTTTTTAGCTCATTTTCCACCATTCGCCTGTGATTACCTAAAAAGGTAATAATGTAAAACCTATATAAAAGAGTAAAACAAAAGTGTAACCATGGAGAAATATCATAGATAAATGTCTAATTTATGAGCACATCACAACGGGAAGATAATAATAAAAATATTCAGAGTTTTCCTAATTAAAAAAAATGAAAAAACTTATAGATTTAATAGACAGTAAGCCAACACAAGTAGAACTCGATTCTTAAGAAATAATTGAACAATTAAAAATAGAAGTCCATAGAATTAAATTAATACAAAAGATCTTAACAGAAAAAGTAAAAAAATTACATAGCAAAATAGATAGACTTTTAGTTTGTCAGATTTGAGAATTAATAATAAATATATCAAAGCATTAGAGTCGATTGGTAATTTAGATAAGGAACCAGTAGGTCTTACAAAATATACAACATCAATATATAGCAAGTAGCAATATACCTATAAGACAAAACAATATAATTATTCAATTAATTTTAAACTTAGTAGAAGAAGTATATGAATTAAAAGAGCAAATTACAGAACTTAATCAATTATTACATAATACCAACTCGACACTTCCTCCACCATACAGAAATTAGAAAGTTTAACTGTAGGATCAAGTAGTAATTTAAAATAAATTGCTTTGATAATACTAAATGGACCTACTCAGAAAGAAAGGAAAAGAAATAGTCAGAGCATAAGATATATATGATAATGAAGAAGAAGCAGCATAAATGAATTCCTTAAGGAAGGGATTTAAAAAATCACAAAGATAAAGAAGTTAATTATATTCAAACAGGAATATTCGAAAATAAAAATAGTATTGTAAATAATATGACTCAACATAATAAAGTTGTATAGATAAAGAAGTTATTACTTTAAGGCCCTGTTTGGTGGGCTAGACTAGATGTGATATTTCCAATTAAAATGGACATGGATCCTAACCATTTTTTGGTGAGCTTAAATGAGTCTCAGACTGGATATGGGCCTCTAGATCCAAGTCCCAAATAACTAAGGTTATGAAACCCAAGCCCAGACGTGGGTTTAGAAGCTACGTCGTCTTGCGAGAGCGAGCGCCTCCTCTGGTTTGACGCCTTCTGTCTTCTCCTCTTTGAGAATTGCAGCAACATCGGATCGTGCAGACAAAGGCATGGAGGAATTACAGCAAGATTGTGTTGTGCAGATCGTCGCCGCTTCCCGTCGATCTGGCCAAGCTTTTCCATTATAAGAATCGCTTGGCGTATGCTATCTCTCTCTCTCTCTCTCTCTCATCTCTCTCTCTCTCTCTCTCTCTCTGTTTGTTTCCTGAGAAAAATTGCGATGAAAAGACAATCTAAAGGAAACATTGAGTTGAGATATATTTTGTTTTCATTTCTTGTGATTTCTCAGTAGTTCAGTATCATATCTCAACTCAAATAATATATTTGTTTTGTTTTGTTTTTGTAAATGAAATATTTTGCATGTCATTGTTTGTGTCGATTTTGTGAAAATTATGATTTTTCTTGGATATGCGAATTGGGTAGATTTGTATGCATTATTATAATTTTTATACATTTATTTGTAATATTTTTATTCTGCAAATTTTGTGTCAGTCCAGAGAATCTCATCTTGGTGTTACTGCACCAAACAGTTGCTTAAAATCTGGTTATATCCCAACTAGTCCAGTCTAGTATAGAAAGGTTAATCCAATCCAATCCAATTTAGCCTACCAAACGGGGCCTAAATCTACTTAGTGGTACAAAAATAGAATAACTTCGAAAATCTAAATACATAGCCAATCCATATATGAATGACAGGCATTATAGGATTAACTAGAGTACAAGTAAGCATTAAGGTATTAGTATACATATATGACGATAGATGAGATAACCATTTACAAGCAGCCATAGTAACAATATAAGTAGACCTTAGCACGAGCATAGCAGTCATAGGTTCTATCCCTAATTATGTCATGAATATTAGAGAATTCAGTAAATACATTAAAGTAAGTATTAGAACTAAAACTTATAATATGAAAGGAGAATAGTCTCATAAACGTAGAAAAAGTTTCAAATAATTAATCATAAATTTAATATTCAATTTCATAATCTAGTACAAACTTTTGGAAGCAAACATGTTAGCATGATAGAAGCTAAACCCACAGATAATAGTTTCTTAGAAGGAATTGAATGGACACTACCTAATTTATAAGTAGCAAAAATAGGCAACCAGATAAAGCACAAAGAGTAATGATACACTTACCACATTTTTATCCCCCATATCATATGCCACATTAATTAAATAAATGAAGTGTATTTTAATATATATATATATATATATAAAGAAAAGACAGAGAATGGTGAAACATTCAAAATACCAAAAAATGCCCTTGGTTAATTCAAACATTAAGAATTGAAATTATTAATTTAATGAGGATAATATGGTAAATTCACATTTTTTCATATTAAAAAAATTAAAATTAAAAACAAAATCAGATACTAAGCCCTACTTGTATGGAACATAACTACCTATGTTATTTTTTCTTAATTCTAAAAATAAATATAAAATAAAAAAGAATACCAATTGGTACATGTGTAAGCATGTGCCAAAGGGCTACTAAATAAAATTAGAAAAACAGAAACTATTATTTTACATGATATGGTATGTACACATCAGCTTCTACATAATGTGGTATGAAATTGTGGTATAAAAATGTGGTAAGACTAGTATTATTCAAGCACAAATATTTGAAAATCATATAGGAGAAACAACTGTTAGATTTAGTAATTATAAAGACCTAGATAACTTGGAAGATTTAGAAAGTAAACTAGAGGAACATATTCATATGGCATTTGATAATTTAGAAATAAATATAATTGAGCATAATTTTGATAATATAGTAGATCAGTTAATAGAAGGCATAGATCATTTAGATAAAGAACAATATTTAGAAAAATATAAAACTTATGATTTCTACATAAATTATCAAAAGAAGAAATGAAGAAGTTAATGTAGACGTAGAAAAAGAAAATGAGCAAAATATAGAATATGATGCATCAATATTTGATCATGAATATCCAACCATAGGAGAGACTTGGAAGCATTCGAGATAATGCAGTTAGATAGACCTAAGACATTAGAAGAATTATTACAACTAGCTGAACATACTAGGATTATAGGAGATGACCCCCAATTACACTGTAAAATTGTAGCCAATTTACATATAATTTATCCAGATTTAATTATAAAACCAGCAGACATGCCTTGTAATTTATTAGACAAACAAGAATTTTGAAAAAAATAAAAAAATTATTAAACTTAAAAGTAATAAGACCTTCAAAATCTAGACATAGATCAACATCCTTCATAGTAAGAAACCATTCATAACTAAAAAGAGGTAAGGCTAGAGTTCTAGATAATTATAGAAGATTAAATGATAACACATATAAAGATGGGAGATTCACTAATATACCCAATATGGGAGTCCAAATTATAAAAATACCCCATATAAAATGAACTTTATAAATACACCCAAAACTCATTTACAACATAACAAAGAGGCTTTAACTTCTTATAAATTACAAAACTACCATAAATTTCTTAAAACAAGCCCAACCCCAAAATCTTATAAAAATACCCAAAACACTCAATAGAGCATTAAAGTAATTTAATAATCAATATTAAATTCAATAAGGCCAGCTATCATTTTTGGGGTTTTTTTTTGGTTTGTTTATAGAAATTCAATGATGGAGGGTTTATCTATAATATTAGTGCTAAGAATGGGTATATCACTAAATATCTGTATAAAGATAGCTATAAATTACCAAATAAAGATGAGTTTATAAATAGAGTTTAGGAGAGTAAATATTTTAGTAAATTTGATTGTAAATTAGGATTTTGGAAAATTAGATTAGCAGAAGAGTCAATTGAATGGACAATTTGAATGGCTTGTCATGCCATTTGGGTTGAAAAATGCTCCATCAATCTTTCAAAGAAAGATGGATCAAATTTTTAAGAAATATGATAATTTTTGTAGTGTTTATGTAGATGATATACTTCTACATAGTAAAAATAAGAATGACCATAGGAAACACTTAGAAATAATTTTACATAAATTTATTAAAAATAACATAGTCATTAGTAAAAATAAAATAGAATTAGAGAAGCAGGATATAGAATTCTTCAGAATGTATATTAAGTCAGGCACTATAAAGTTGCAAGAACACATAGCTAGGAAAGTTTTAGAATTTCCAGATAAATTAGAAGACAAAAAAAAAATTACAAGCATTTTTGGATTATTAAATTATGAAAAAAATTGTATCCCTAATTTAGGAAGAAGAATAGCAGTCTTACATAGTATAACGGGCAAGACATGACAAAAAATATTTAAATAGTGAAGATATCAAATTAGTTCAAAATATTAAGCAAGAAATAACTCAACTTAAGCCTTTGGTATTACCCTTAGGCCTCGTTTGGTTCATGGAATGAATTTGAGGGGATATCATTTCCCATGTCATTCCCCAAGAAATGGGAATGAAAGATTCATTTCCCACGTTTGGTAATGCTAGGAAAGTAACCGGGAAATATTACTTTATTTCATTTCCCATGTTTGTTTTGAGTAGGAATGGAAAACAAAGTTTTATAAATTTTCAATTATACCCATATTAAATCAAATAAAAAAGAAAGCATTTAATGATATATTGTAATTCTAAATTGTTAATGGGGATAAAATGGTCATAAAAAATATGTATTTAATGTTAGCTTATTTTCCCAAACTTTCCCATGCGAAGGGAAAACAAAACCCAAGTTGGAAGGATGGCTTCACTTTTCCCCCTACTTTCCTATAAGCCAGGCAACGATTTTCTATACATAGACTTACCAAACATGGGAAAACAATTGATTTCTCATTCACAAGTCTCCTTTCCAATGAACCAAACGGGGCCTTAGATAATAGTTATAAAATAGTGGAAACGTATACTTCATCAATAGGATGAACATGTATACTATACCAAAAAAAGCATAAAGAATCACCAAAATCAGGGGAACACATTTGTAGATATGTCTTAGGAAAATTTAGTGATATACAATCTAGAATGCCAGCAATGATTTAGAAATTTTAGGAATTATCAATTCACTGGATGCATTTTCTTTATTTTTAAATAATAAAGTTTTCACTTAATAAAGTTTTCACTATTAGAAATGACTATCAAAATGTAGTTTCTCATTATAATAAACTTACTATAACAAGCAATCATCCCAAAGATGGGTAAATTTTGTTGATTCTATTACACGAAATAGATTTACGCCAATCTTTGAACATATTAAAGGGAGTGATAATAATACTTCGACTGATGTCTTATCAAGAATTATCCAATGACAGGTATGGAATACTTTGGATCCTCATCATCAGGAAGCAAGAAAAGTGGTACCCCATTCCTTAGTGGGATGCCACTAAGCATAATTAGACCAGCATGCCGGAATAGCTGTGCAAGAGATTGTGAACCTTGTGATAAAATCACACTAGAGTTTGTTGACAGAAAGGCACAGAAATTTGCCAGAAAATTTCTGGAACATCAGAATGCTAGTGAAATCATGAGAAAATGGCAAGAGAAGCTGATTATAGCACTGAAGGAATTTTTGATCTATAATTATGAAAATGGAAAGGCAAGAGAACAATTGAAACTTTCTGTTTTGCAGAGACAACAAAATAAATCTAAACGGGACGAAGACGTTGCCATGAAACAGTTGGCAGAACGGGTTAATAAGATGAGCATGATCTTAAAAGACAAAGGCAAAGAGACTATTGAGTCCGTGATAGGCATGACTAAAGGAAAAGAGGTCATGAAAGCATGATGTCAACAACAGTCTTTGAGCCAAAATCCAATAACCCATATTTCCTCCAAGCCTTGGCAAGAGAAAGATTCAGATATCTCCTAGTAGACCCTAAAAGTTATATTTTGAAACTAGAGTATGAAAAGAACACCTCTCTCCAATTAGCCATCTAACTCTTTCTTTTTTATCTAAAGGATAACCCTCAACCAGGCATGAAACAGAAGAAGAATTGCATAACATTGAAAATATGATGGAATCCTAAAGAATCTCCCAATAGCAAAGGGATGTAGACGTAACCAAATCCCATGCAAACGAGCAAAATTAAGAATCTACTTGTCTAAAAAGTGACCACCCATCAATGTGAAAAGGCAAGAGGATTTGACACCACCAAAGAAGCGAGAATATTTTTTCAAAGACAAAAGCAAGAGCATAATGGTCGGTACAAAGAATTTGGTAAGATCAAAATAATCCAACGGGTAAAACTAGATCCTCACTTGAAGATCATGCGTAAGTCTATCCTTGTTTGGCCATTTTCAATGAGGTCTCTAAAGGGGGCTGCACCACCTTTGGGCTTCAATAAATAGAAACCCGTGCAAAAAAACCATCTCTAGTGGTTAAATTTTGAGGCCCTAAATGCTTGAGACTCACCTCAGTTGAATCTATTGAAATCCTTGAATCTCAATAGGACCGTACCCATATTAAGGGGCTATCTGGGCTTTGCCGAAATTGTTTCTCATTATTATTTTACCAATCCCAGTCCTCTCAATTGTGAATGAGTGTGCTCAAGCCTAGAGATATTAAGCATTTGCCAAGTGTTGTATGGTTCAGGAGAGGGAATGTCAAATGAAAATTACTTGACTCTTTGATTTGGGCAAATCAAACATTGACAGTTCATGTATGCCCTCAAACTTAAATGGACTTGAGTCTATTGTATTATATATTTTCTTAATTATATGGTAGATGTAAACATGAGCGGTTTCTCTCTCTCTCTCTCTCTCTCTCTCTCTCTGTAAAACTTAAAGAGTAAAAAGAGAGAAGCAACGCTTTGTAACAATTTCATCCTTGACTGAAGTTGTTCTTTGAATACTTCACCTCCAAATAGTTATCTTTTCTTCTTCAAGTAAACAACGAGCTTTCTCTTCCTCCATGGACGGCAAACAACAGAATGCTCTTCAACCATTTGATGAAGCATGGTTTGATGTAGCCAATTCATGTGGGAGGGAATTTGAACTTCCCAATATCTCTACTCCTATTAACCCACAATGGAGTGACAACGAAAAGTTGGTTTTCCTGGAAGACCAACAGCCTGATGTACTTGAAAACAATTATGAATTAGTGATTACCAGCTCCTCATGTTCTGGCAACGTAGTGGATTCTTTTCCACCTTTGAAAATGGTGCCTGCAATCACCACCTATGTTCTGACAGTCGATATGCAAGAAGGTATTTCCTTTGGTAACCATATGGTACACTTTCTCAAGGAAAAGCAACTTGTTTCTATGCCCACCCCTGCCATCAATTCCTCTCTGAGAAATCAAGAGTTTACTGTTAACTCTATCAACTCAACAATGATAAGTTCAGATAGTTCATCACATCTGGTGAATAATCCAACCCATGCTTCTAGATTCACTAATAATCCTTGATTTGGCTCGAATATCTACCCCCTACAATCTTTACTTCACCAAATGCAGGTCGAAGAGATTCAGATGATTGCATCATCAATTATTATGTCTACTTTTCTAGCTCTGAAGGCTGGTATATTCTTTTGGATCAGGTACCTATCCTCCTGTGAATGACCAGGAAATTAGATCTTTTATCACTGATTCACCAGCATTTCTCATAAATGTCTCACGTGGTCGGTGGAATCAAGTGGCTTATGTTCCAGTTATTATGACTAACATATATCAGGGTAGTGATGCAGACATAAATCATGTTCCAAAACCCCTTCAGAATGTTAGGCATAGTAAAGGAATTACCTCAAATGTGTACCAACCAGGAAAATCAATTCATACTCCTGATAAGATAGTGAAAATGGATGTTATCAATCACACATGAGGTTAAGGGGGAGAACAAAGCCTCTCTGCTGTGCAAGGTTCAGAAGAAAGAATTGTCTTCGCCTAGGGTTGAACAGAATGGAGAATTCAGTCTCTCTATTCTTATTGGGGTGCTGTTGTATGTTAGTTTCTTTTATAATAAAAAATATATTTTCTTTTGTTTTTTGGTTTTCTGTTTTAGTTGTTGGTAATTTTCTCTTCTAATTTAATGAAAACCTTTGTTTTTTATAAGAAGAAGTCAATAACCAACGCAGTGAGCAGATTTTAATATCAGTAATCATATTTCTTTTGTCTTTGGATTTATTTTAGAATGGCATGATTTTAGTTCTGGACCTTAATGCTAAGTAACAATAGTTTGTTGGTCATTATTAAGACTGTCTCTCTGAAACTGCATACCATTGTCCGGGGAAGTAGTTTTTATTTCTACTTCCAATTTACATAAACAAATCATTGCGTTTCCTTGAGATTCCATACATTTCTTAATACTTTTTGAAGTTTTAAAACCATCTATAGTGTTTATGAGATTAGGCGACTGATGTAACGCACTAATGTGGATTCATACATCATTTTCAGAGAATTCACTCAGTTAGTCAGTTGTGTATGTTTAAACACAAACATACGTCATCCATGTTGAAATACAGAGGTCGGAGCAAGCAGAAGCTGATAGGTACCAAAAGGAAACAGACAAAATAAGTATTTGGCAAAGTTCAATATCCCTTTCTCATTGATGCAATAGCATTTTATACATGAGGTTGTTAGGGCCAGCCTGTAGGCTGCCACGTAAGAACAGGTGAACAGCTAATCAAAAATGATAGAATGGCTAAAGTGGCCTTGGAGGAAAGCATAATGGTAAGGCATTCGTCCATGAGGACCAGGGATTCCATCAATTCCTACCTCCTTGAGAAGGAGCATGTCCTCATGCGATAAAGGAGGGAAAACGAGCCAGTATGTCATCTGCGATTTCCCAGGTGGCGTCGGCCTGTGGTAGACCAAACCATTTGATAAGCCATTGAACAACTGGAGAATTGTGTTGTTTGATGAGACGACGGTCAAGGACTGATTCAGGCAGCCATTGGAATTCATTGCCAGCAATTGTAGGTGGAAGATCAGGGGAGGGAAGAATGTTCTGACCCAATTTAAGCTTTAAAAGGGAGACATGAAAGACAGGGTGAATTTTGGCGGAAGGTGGGAGGCGTAGGTGATAAGCAGTTTTGCCAATGCGTGCTTCAACTTGATATGGCCCATAGTATTTGGGGGATAACTTGAAATTTTTTGGGGCAGCAAGAGAGGTATGTCGGTAAGGTTGAATGCGCAAATAAACCCAATCACCAACATTGAATTCACGCTCAGTGCGGTGTCTATCAGCATAGAGCTTCATGCAGTTCTGAGCTTGGAGCATGTTGGTGCGAAGGGAAGCGAGGAGCTGGTCGCTCTGTCACAAGGTCTGGTCCACTGCTTGAACCAAGCTTGTGTCCTGAAGGTACTGGGGAACGGATGGAGGAGGAACACCGTAGAGAGCTTGGTAAGGACTCATTTTGATGGCAGCTTGGAATGTGGTGTTGTACCACCATTCCGCCCATGGGAGCCAATGGACCCAAGTGGAGGGTTTGTCGTCGACAAAACAGCGTAAGTAATGTTCCAATGTGCGATTAGAACTTCAGTCTGACCATCACTCTGTGGGTGGTAGGAAGAGCTGCGGCAGAGTTGCGTTACCTGAGCTGTGAAGAAGGAGTCCCAAAAATTGGAAATGAACACGGGATCACGATCACTGACAATAGTTTTTGGCATGCCATGGAGCCGAAAAATCTCCTTGATGAATATGTCAGAAATTTTTGCAACTGTAAACGGGTGAGTCAAAGGGATAAAATGGCCATACTTTGTTAGTCGATCCACAACAACTAATAAAGCATTCTTGCCAGCAGACTTTGGGAGGCCTTCAATAAAATCAAGGGAAATGTCCTGCCATACACCTTGAGGAACCGGAAGAGGCTGTAAGAGGCCAGGAGGTCGGATCGCCTCATAGTTGTTTCTCTGGCAGATATCACACGAGGCAACAAATAATTTGACATCTCTCTTAATTCCAGGCCACAAAAATGAACGAGTAATACATTTGTAAGTGCGTAGAAACCCGGAGTGGCCTGCCATAGGGGAGGAGTGAAACTCTGTGAGAATCTTGAGGCGCCAATCGGACGTACGTGGTACAAAGATGCGATACCAGTATAACAAGAGTTGATTTTAAAAAGAGAATCCAGCGGGCACCTTTGTGTTGGTACTGAGAGCATTTAAAATGGCAATTGTATCAGGATCAGACGTATAAAGGGCTTGAATGTCAATGATGCCATCAAATATTGGGGCAGAGGTAGCAAGAAGGGCAACATCTTCGGACTGACGAGACAGAGCGTCAGCGGCTTTATTCAAACTTCCAGCCCGATGTTCAAGTGTGTAATTGTAGCCCAGCAGCTTGGCAAGCCATTTGTGCTGTGCAGGTGTGGTAATGCGTTGATCATGAAGGTGTCACAAGGTTTGGTGATCGGTGATGATTTTGAAGTGGGAACCGATGAGGTACGGCCGCCATTTCTCCACCGTAAAAAGGATGGCCATCATTAGGAAATAAGTAGATTTGTTAGTACGAAATTTGTATTGTCATTTCCTAGACTTGTTTACTGGATGTTTTGGCACAACTCATTCAACCCCATACATCCGAGGCATGACTTGACCGATGTGAGAAACTTGACTTCAGGTAAATCATGACATAATCATGCATTCATTATAGGATTCCTAGTTGGAGTTTTTTTCACTCAAAGTATTTTTATCTTAATCTTATTTTTAATAGGATTAGATTTTATCTCTTGAGATTACTTTCCTAGTTGGACTCTATTTTGATTTAAGTTAAAATACTATTTTTCATCCTTGACTTGATAAGGACATTTCATTGATACCTATTTGATCTCTTTGATAAAGATTGTTATCTTGAATAACAATCCTTGCATAAGTTGACGAATTATATAGTATTAGTGGTCTCAATGGTTTTTGATGTTTTTCATTTTGTGCCCATATTGATTCACAACAAATAGTCATAGTTGAATAGGTTAATTGGGTGTTCATATTGCATCAGGTTAGAAGTCTTAGTTGAATGGGTCTTATAGTTGCATTGGAAGTGTAGTGACGTGGGGTTTCTCTCCAAGTAGAGAAACTGGCTTTGAATAAAAAGGATTGTTGTTCCTTTTCATCAGGAGCTTTTTTCAACGCATGAGTTTTTGAATATATTGAATATGTTTTTGTGAAAGCTGGAGTTCTTATTTTTCTTAGATAAATCATCAAGTGTTCCTTGTCTACTTTGTGATTTATCAAATCCTTTCATCATTCATATTGCATTCATATGCACGTCGGTGACTCATACGGTTGAGGGCACCAAGACCGTGGTGGCGGTTTTCCTCCGGTGAGCTTGAAGCAATCGTGGCCAGTATTGCGTTCAACATAAGGAGTGTCGAAGATCATCCCGTGACAGAAGTTGAGTTACGAAGAAGTCGGTAAACATTATCTAGAATGTGTCTAGGATAAGTGTGTGAGTACTTCTTGTAATCATCGTTCTATAGTGGATTTGTGTTGGACTGAGGAGTCCCGTGGATTTTCCCCAGAGGTGGGGTTTTACCACGTAAAATAATTCTCTGCGTGTTCTTTTATTTTATGCCCAGCACGTTACAGGATTGATAAGCCATATCAATCCTGCTACCGAAGTTTATTTTTTATTTATTTGATTAGAATCTTAAATTGGCCTATTCACCCTCCTCTAGGCATTTTGAGTCATCCTGCATGTATTTTCAATTTCCTTTTCGTATGTGGACAAGGATTGATTACGCAAGGAAAGGGGCTTGCTGAGGTAAGCGATGGGGTGATGGTTTTGGGACAGCACAGCACCAATGCCTGTGTTAGAAGCATCGCATTCCAAAACAAAAGGTTGTGTGAAATCAGGCAGAGCAAGGACTGGAGTTGTGGCCAGGGCCTGCTTGAGGGCTGTGAATGCGTGGGTAGAACTTGGAGTCCAAGAGAAACTATCATGCTTCAACATATCTGTTAGAGGTTTGGCTAGAAGACCATAATGACGGACAAACTTCCGATAGTAACTTGTGATGCCAAGGAAGCCGCGCAGCGCTTTGAGGGTCTTGGGTTGGGGCCACTCTTGAATGCAATGGATCTTTTGGGGGTCGACCGCAACACCTGCAGCGGAGAGGACGTGGCCTAAGTAGCTCATGGAGGGTTGAGCAAAGTCACACTTGGAAAGCTTCAATTTTAGGCCATGATCACGCAAGACAGAGAAGACTGCAGTTAAATGTGTCAAATGATCAGTCATGGAGGTGTTGTAAATGAGGATGTCGTCAAAAAATACCATGACAAATTTGCGAAGAAACTGCCGAAAAATATCGTTCATCAAGGATTGAAAAGTCGACGGGGCGTTGGAGAAGCCGAAAGGCATAACAAGGAATTCGTAATGGCCCTCGTGTGTGCGAAATGTAATCTTTTGAACGTCATATAAATGCATACGGATTTGGTGATAACCCGATCACAAATCCAATTTAGAGAAAACTGTAGCGCCATGAAGCTCATCCAAAAGTTCATCGACGACGGGAATCGGAAACCGATTCTTAATAGTGGCATGATTCAGAGTGCGATAATCTACACAGAGACGTCATGAGCCATCCTTTTTTCTTACAAGCAGTACAGGGGAGGAATAAGGGCTGCAACTCGGTTGTACAATGCCAGCCCGGAGCATTTCCCGTACCAAAGCTTCAATTTCAGTTTTTTGGAAATGGGGATAGCGATATGGGCGCACGTTCATTGGCTAAGTACCGTGCATCAAGGGAATGCGATGGTCAATTCTGCGTTGAGGAGGAAGACATGTCGGAGTAGGGAAGAGATCAGCGAATTGTGATAAGAGAGGTTGAACTGAGGCAGGGGTGAACTAGAAGTCGCAGAGTCCGCAACAGAGGCCAATTCAGCAAGAAAACCCAGTCTTTCCTGAACTAAGAGCTGGGTCATCGCATGACAGTCCACCAAGGAGGCCTCAGTTTTGGTTTGACCCACTAACCGATGGATTTCGCCATCCACTTTGAAGACCATGATTTTTTTCTTAAAATTCCAACCGATAAAGCCCACTGTATCGAGCCAATCAGCACCCAGAATAAGATCGCAACCGGAGACAGCATGTAAATAGCAATCCGTAACAAGTGTATAATCCTGTAGAGATACCTGGACCTGAGAAATGAAGCCCTTGGTCTCAATGATATCATTATTGGCAACCTGGATTCGCTTGGGGGGTTGCGAAAAGTCAATAGTGAGGCCCAATCGTTTGGCAATATGTGGGTTTAATAGATTATGGGTGGAGCCGGTGTCTATAAAAACCGTGAGGCCCATTTTGCCAATAGAACCTTGAAGGCGCATTGTGCGTGTACACGGAGAACCTGTGAGCGCATGGATGGTCAGAGAAGGTTCAGACTCCTCGTGGCCAAGGGTAATCGTGGGTGTGCCATGTACGACTTCGTAGGTAATGGCTTCCTCGAAGGATTCATCAGAAACGTCCCAATCCGCATCAATCATGAGGAGTTGAGGTCGTTTGCAGCGATGACCGGCCCGGAAAGGTTCATCACAGTTGAAGCAGAGATTTTTTTCACGCTAATCCTAAACCTCAGCCTAAGAGAGCCTGCGAATGGGTGGTTGTCCCGAGGTAACAGATGGCGTTGCCGAAGCTGGTGGCAATCCGGGAGGGCGAGAGCCTGCTCCTAGAGAGAAATGCGGAGAAAATGGTCAGAACTGGATGCGTGTCGACTTCCGACGGTTATCAAAGGCGCGGGCTAATCGTTTGGCTGCATTCAGATTCGCCAGATGGTGAATCAGAACATTATCACGAAGCTCAGTGGTTAAGCTGCCCACATAAACGCCTTTAAGTTGGTTGTCAGACCAGTCAAGGGCGCGGCATGAAAGTTTTGTAAATCCGGCGTTGTATTCGTCGAGAGTGCCAGTCTGTTGGATGTGGGAGAGAGCGGAGTTAAAGTCCAAGGGGTCACCATAACCGAAGTGAGCTAGTAAGGCTTCGGAAAATGAGGTCCAGGATGGATTTGGAAAACGGGTCTCAAACCATCACATCCATAGGGCAGCGTCGTCAATCAAGTGTATGGCAGCAACTTTAACATGTAAATGGGGAGGGATCTCATGGAGGTCTAAGTAGCGCTCCGCAGTGGTCAGCCAAGCGTAGGGGTCCTTTCTAGTAAAACAGTAAAGGTCGATTTTTGGGGTGTGTGGAGAAGCCGGGGCTGTGGTCTGGTATAGGCGGTGAGAAGTGTATGGGGGGTTGGTGTTGAACAGGGGTGGGGGAACAAGCTGGGTGATGGGGACGTGGGAAAAAAAGGGTTGGGTAGTGTAGGTGTGGGTGGATGGGGGTTGGGTAGTGTAGGCTTGGGTGTAAGGGGGTGGTGTGGTAAAAATGGCGGAGGGAGGGGAGGTATGAGGGGAAAAGATGTGATGATGGAAAGGTTGGGAAGAGGATGAAGCATGCGAAGAAACCTGTGGTGAGTGATGGGAAGGTGGGGGACGAACGGAGCTGAATGAGATGGGGGGTGCGGTGGTGATGGGAGGGAGGGTTTGGGATGAGGGTGAGAGGCGATGAACAGCGTCTAAAAGGGTTTGTTGGAAGGAGGATTGTTGCTGGGTAAGGTTCTCAAGAGCCTTGCCAAAGGAAACCTGGACAGAGGAAAGGGTTTGCTGGACCTCTAGAATTTGCTCGCGGTGTAAATCCACCTCTAATTCGATGGCAGGAATGGAAGGGGGGGAGCTGGCCACAGGACTACCCATTGTCGTGGCTGCTCTGATACCAATGATAGGTACCAGCACAGTGTATTGAAAAACAGATAAAAGGAAACAGACAAAATAAGTATTTGGCAAAGTTCAATATCCCTTTCTCATTGATGCTATAGCATTTTATACATGAGGTTGTTAGGGCCAGCCTGTAGGCCGCCACGTAAGAACAGGTGAACAGCTAATCAAAAATGATAGAATGGCTAAAGTGGCCTTGGAGGAAAGCATAATGGTAAGGCATTCGTCCATGAGGAACAGGGATTCCATTAGAAGCCAGCTTCCCAGTGTCAGATAGAAAGCTCAAATGCTCTTGAGAGAAATGTGAATAGTCAGAAAAATGTTGAGCCAGGTCACTAGCATAGGTTAGTAGTGTTATTTAGCTCTCCCACTATCCTATGTTATGTGTTTAGTGCAGTACTTGTGTTTTGTTGCATGTGGTATAACAAGTAGCTAAAGCAATGAGTTAAATTTGCCATGTAATATATAAATAAATGGGAGCTTTAGTTTTAACACACCATATAGTTTACTAATTTGGTAAATAGAAATCCAATTTCATCTAATTATGATAAAGCCAAAGACTAAATATAGTACCTAATTTTACAATAATGTAATGAAAAAAAATCAAAATTACAAAAGATGCCATTATTAAATAAGAAAATTAGTTATTATACATAACTATCTTTACTAATTAGTATTTGAGACATAGAGTGGTTTTAATACCTAGGAATCAAATTTTGTTTTGGATTAGGCCAAAAAGGAGTCCCAGATTCGTTGGCCCAGCTTACAATTATTACTAAAAAGACAATGGTACCCTTCTTATTTAAAAGCTTGGCCTAACTTTAGATTCGTTGGCCCAACTTACAATTATCACTAAAAAGACAATGGTACCCTTCTTCTTTAAAAGCTTGGCCCAACTTTAGAACTTACAAAGTAAATGACGTTTTTACTCCTGTAGCTTTAAAAATGCGCAATTTGAAATTGGAGCTCTGGTTCGCTTTTGATTTCGTTCACTTTGACGTGGTGGAGCTTTGGTTCTTTTACCTGCTGTTGGAGCTCTGATCTTCTGGCATGTTTTCGTTCGATTTTCTTTGTTTTTCTCTTTGATTTTGATTATGTTTTCTATTTTTTGCATTGATTTTTATGTTTTCTTTGTAATTTTTCTTTTGCGTGCAAAATCAAGGTTAGTTTTGGCGTGCGATTCTGAGCACTTGTGCAATCTTATTTCTCTTATTTTGAGCTCAGTTTTGTTCGTTGTTACTTGATTTTGTGGCGCGATCTTTTTCGTATTGCAGTTTCATCTTCATATTTGAAATTTTATTTTTCTGTTGTTGAGGTATGTATTTTTTGGATCAGATTGTTATTTTAATTTTCTAGTTATTTTTTCATTTTTTAGAAGTTAATTTTCGTTTTCATTTTAGCTTTTGTGATCAGATTTGAGTTTGAGCTGCTGTTTGGTTGGAGAATTTTTTTAGAATTTGTTGTTGAGGTATAAGTACTTCATATCGTTTTTTCATTCATAGTTTTGGTATTATTTTGTTGATTTTTTTATTTTTGATTCATTTTTGTTTAGTTCAAGTTGTTTTATTGGGTTAGTTTGCTGGTTATTAGGTGTTGCATTGTAGTTTACTTTTGATTTGTTAATTTTATTGTTTTATGTTTTCTCTTACTAGGTGCTTCCTTATAGTTTTTGGTTTTGAGTTTCTTATTTGATGGGTTTAGGTTTCTCCTTACTAGCTGATGACATGTAGTTTTAGTTTGTGAATTTTTTTTGGGTAGATGCTGCAATGTAGTTTTTGTTTTGTAAGAACCAAAACTACTGCTTGACAATGAAAATGTGCCTTTTTGTTTGTAGCTATGCATTATTTACTTATTTAAATTGTTTTATGTTTTTGTTTCTTGTTTTGTTTGCATTTTCAAGGGTAATGGAGGTTTGCGTCATAGCCAAGTGCACATATAGGTAAGAAACAGTTTTGTTTTCAATTTCAGCAAACTCATCTATTGTTGATGTTTCGAAGACCATGTGTCTATGGTTTAGTGGTTTGAAGTTAGGTAGTTTCATGTTTAGGTATTCGCTTCTAGGTTATTTTAGTTGTGTACTAGAAACGGAGAGTGATTTAGACATGATGATGTCATATTTGGTGTAGCGAATGCAAAGAGTGTGGATATTTTTGTTAAGGATTTATGTTTGAGCAGTGATGATAATGGTCAATTTTGTGGAAATAAGGAGTTGATAGCGTGTGAAAAGGGTGAGTCATCTTGTTCTAGTACTGTTGAAGACAAAAATGAATTTTTGGGGAGGTCGAAGAAAGCAAGTGCTAAGCCTTTGTTGTCAAATAAGTGGGAGACGTATATACATCATGTAGGGCAAAAGTTTGATGGTGGTGTAGAGGAGTTCCGCTTGAAATTGTGCAAGTATGCTCTTGATGTAGGATTTAATTTTTTATATGCCGGCAATGACAAGAGGCGGGTGATTGCAGTGTGCTCAAATAAGAAGTTGGAGGGTTGTAGTTGTTGTGTTTATGCGTCCCTTTGTGAAGCTATTGGTTGTTTTGTAATTCGGACATTAAATAATATGCATACATGTGCGGGACGGATATGTGAATCAAAGAGTAAGATGATGAGGTCTCATGTTGTGTCCTCTTTCTTTGTTGATAGAATTCGCACTAAACCAGAGCTGAAGCCAGTTGAGATTATAAATGAGTTCAAAGATTATTATGGTATGAATGTCATACTACCATGCATTGTTTGGTCAAAAGTTAGTGAAACTAGAGGTTCATGGTGATGAGTCAAAGTCCTTCAATGACTTCGTGTGGTACGTGGTTAGTTTTTGCCACGTAATAATCTTTGAACCCATTTATAATCTCAATTGGCTTCAGCTCTGTTTTTGCGCGAATTCTACCAACAAAGAGAGAGAACACAACACGAGACCTCATCATCTTACTCTTTGATTCACATATCTGACCCGCACATGTATGCACATTATTTAAGGTCCGAATTACAAAACAACCAGTAGCTTCACAACGGGACGCATAAACACGGCAACTACAACCCTCCAACTTTTTATTTGAGCACACTGCAATCACCTGCCTCTTGTCATTGCCGGCATATAAAAAATTAAATCCTACTTCAATAGCATACTTGCACAATTTCAAGCGGAACTCCTCTACACCACCATCAAACTTTTGCCATACATGATGTATATATGTCTCCCACTCATTCGACAACAAAGGCTTAGCACTTACTCTCTTCGAACTCCCCAAAAATTCATTTTTGTCTTCAACAGTACTAGAACAAGATGACTCACCCTTTTCACACGCTATCAACTCCTTATTTCCCCAAAATTGACCATTATTCTCACTGCTTACACATAAATCCTTAACAAAAATATCCACACTCTTTGCATTCGCTATATCCAAATATGTCTAAATCACTCTCTGTTTCTATTACACAACTAAAATAACCTAGAAGCAAATACCTCAACGTGAAACTACCTAACTTCAAACCACTAAACCGTAGACACACGGTCTTCGAAACATCAACAATGGATGACTTTGCTGAAACTGAAAACATAACTGTTTTTGACCTATATATGCACTTGGCTATGACGCAAACCTCCATTACCCTTGAAAATGCAAACAAAAAACCATTTAAATCAGTAAATAATGTATAGCTACAAACAAAAATGCACGTTATCATTGTCAAGCAGTAGTTTCTATTCTTATAGAACAGAAACTACATTGTAGCATCTACCCAAAAAAAATTCACAAAATACTACATGTCATCAGCTAGTAAGGAGAAATCTAAACCAATAAAATAAGCAACTCAAAACTACAAGGCCTCACCTAGTAAGAAACAACATAAAACAATAAAATTAACAAATCTAAAGTAACTAATAACCAGCAGACTAACCAAAAACAGCAACTCGTGCTAAACTAAAAATCAACGAATTAATACCAAAACAATCTGAAGTACTCATACCTCAATAGAAAATTCTAAAAAAATTCCCCAACCAAACAGCAGTTCAAACTCAAATCTGATCACAAAAGCCAAAACGAAAATGAACTTCTCAAAAACTTAAAATAACTACAAAATTAAAATAACAATCTTATCTAGAAAATATATACCTCAACAACAGAAAAATACAATTTCAAGTCTGAAGATGAAACTGCACAATACGAAGAAGATCGAGCCACAAAATCACGTAAGAACAAACAAAACCGAGCTCAAAATAGGAGAAATAAGATCGCATTAGAGCTCAAAATCACACGCAAAAACTGACCTTGATTCTGCATGCAAAAGCAAAATTACGAAGAAAGCATAATCAAAATCGAACGAAAACATGCCAGAAGATTAGAGCTCCAATCGCAGGTAAAAGAACCAGAGCTCCACCACGTCAAAGCAAACCAGAGCTCCAATTTCAAATCACACATACTTTAAACCTACAGGGGTTAAAAATCATTTACTTTGTAAGTTTTAAAGTTGAGCCAAGCTTTTAAAGAAGAAGGGTATCATTGTCTTTTCAGTGATAATTGTAAGCTGGGCCAACGAATGTGGGACTCCTCTTTATCCTAATCCAAAACAAAATTTGATTCCTAGGTATTAAAACCCGAAGAGAAACACTCTTATGTCACAAATACTAATTAGTAAGGATAGTTATGTCTAATACCTCATTTTTCTTATATAAAATTGGTTTCCATTTTTTCCTATGATAAAGTTTCCATTATGTCAGCAATGACGGTATTAACCTTTTAGTGTTGGAAGATGTTTCAAGTTTTTATCTATATATATAAAGCAAAAGGCAAATAATACCAGAAAATGCCCTAGGTTAATCCAAACATTAAAAATTAAAATGATTAATTAAATGAGGATAATATGGTAAATTCACACCTTTTTCATATTAAAAAAAATTAAAATTAAAAGAAAAAACAGATAATAAATCCTATTTTTATGGAACACAACTACCCATTATCTTTTTTAATTCTAAAATAATTTTATTTTTTTTTAAAAAAAAGCATCTCGCAGACGCAGAAGCGCATGCGAAGAGGCTAGTTATTGATTATTCTTGTTTTAATCATAACTGGTCCTTAAATATTTAAAAGTTCACATGTATTCCTCAAATCCACCAATTTGGTCACATGACCAAATTATTCACCAGGCCAAATAAAACTCATGTTTTTGCTCAACGAGGCCATCTCCTCTCCATTTAGCGTTTCACATTTCGGCTCCATCAGAAGAGCAGATGTTACCCGGCCAGACTATAATGAGGGGTAAGTTATAAGGGGTAAGTTATAAGGGGTTCACTTTATAGTCATTGGATCAATCCAAGGGCTGGGGAGAATTGGGATAAAGTTGTGCAATCGGGTAGGTGAGGAACCCCAAAACCCGAATTTAATAATCCAGCAATGAAGTTGCCCAACAAAAAAAAAAAAAAAAAAAAAAAGACAAGTTCGAAGTTTGAACAGAAAAAACCCATTGATCTCAAACTCATAGCTGAGAGAAACCGCTAAGCTCTGAGAAACGGTTGAAGGCAACGGGCAACGAGGGTTGAAGGCAACGGGCAACGACGGTTGAAGGCAAAGGTTAACGACGGTTGAACGCAACTCCACTATCTAAACCGTGAAAAAGTATTTATTTTGAGTGGAAGGAGCAAAGGCGTGGATTCTGAAACAGTGAAAAGACGAAGCAGTGGAAGGGGAAGGAGAGAAGCCGTATTCGTTGGAAGTGATAGGTTCCATTTGTGGAGCAAAGCCGCACAAAGACCCAACACAGACACCTTGCGATTGTTCAATAACCAGCATTTGGTGAGTAATTTATGGAATTTGAGTTTAGGGTTAGAGTAACCGTTTTCCCCAATTTGTACCATGAATGTTGTTAGATTTGGCATCTCTTCTTTGTGCTTCACTTGCATGTTAATTTTTGCTTGGGTATATGTTAAAAAACGAATGAATATAAAGTCAATAACATGTCAATAATGATATGAATAAGGTAATGGTGTTGAATTGGAGGAGGCCCTCAAAACCTTCCACATTTGAAGCAGTGCAGAGTGCAGATTATCTCTCTGGAGCTAGAATATATATAATTTTTGAAATAAATATTATTTCCGTTGTTACTAAATTTGCCTGTTAAAAATGAGAACAGATAATAATAAACTCATGAATAAAAGTGCAAAGCATTTGAAAAAAGGTTGATCTATGACGATTATGGCTGACTGAAGAAAAAGCTAGAAAGAAAGAAGGATGTGGCAATGGCTTAGCGAGCAGATAGCAGAGCAGATGCTTTGCTTTGCTTCCTTCCACCATCTTTCTCATTTATTTATTTATTTATTTTGTGTTGTGTATGAAATGACAATAATTGTCATGTGTGTGAAGTGCAGAACTTGCCTAGATTGCACTCACACTCACTCATGCATCAACCATTGATTGGAGTTTGGATCCATAAATAAAACACATGCTAGTGCTTGTAATTCACAGAATCATTGCATTAACAGGTATTTGCACAAAATATGTCATATTGCTTTGATGATGTTAAAGCCTGTGATCAGTAATCCCTATGCGCATGTACTTTGTAAAATTTGTAATGTGCTGGTTGACTAGTTGTGTAAATACCAATGTGATTGTGCAAATACGTGGTAGTATATGTGTTCACGTTATTTCATCTTGTATTTCAGGAAATGGGATCCAACGTTGAGCTGGTATGGCCAGAGTCAGAGGCATATTCCTCACGGGTGAACAACTGCTCACATGCAAATTCATCCCTAGCTGTAATTCGAGCAAAGTTGAGTGCCGAACAATTAGAACAATTCAAGACATCATGCTTTGGCCATCTTCTGAATATAGATAAGATTCAGTTTAGCGGGCAGATTGTGCATGGGGTTGTGTTGCGTAGAGTAGCGGGGCAGGGTGTGAAAGACTTGGATGGACTGAGTTTCTTAATAGGGTGCGACGTTGCTCAGTTCACTCGTCAGGATTTCTGTTTGATCTCAGGGCTTCGTTTTGGGGAAGTGCCTGAAGTTTCCAGTGGAGAAAGTGATGAAATTAGACTTCAGAAAAGATATTTTATAGACGAAGGAATTACATGTAATGCTTTAGAAGAAGCATTTGTGAGGTGCACAGAGGAAGATGACGTCTACAAGCTAGCTCTTGTTTACTTTGCTGAGTTAGTGGTTTTGGGAAGGGACAAACATTTGAACATCAATCTAAATTACCTGACCCTTGTAGAGGACTTGGATGCGTTCAACAGGTTTCCATGGGGTTCGGTGTCGTTTGACAAAACCCAAGACAGTCTGTTTTCTGCACCAACAAAGTATGTGAAAAGCTTTGAAAATGAAGAGGGAAGAGGGAAGGGGAAATGTAAGGTAACCGGAACAAGCCGGAGAAATGAGAAGGGCAAGAAGGATAACCATGGTGAAGTGCAAAGGGGTGGCTGGAGTTTTAAAGGTTTCACGTATGCTTTCCAGGTACATGGTAATAATGTTCATGTCGTTATGTTTTGTTGACTTTAAAACTTAAATAATAACTTGTGTCCTGTGAATTGTGTAGATTTGGGTATATGAATTAATTCCTAGAATGGTGGACCTGAATTACTGCAAGGTTGTTGATCCGACAGCTCTCCCGCGTATTTTGCGATGGAGAACTACTACGTCTGTTCCCGAGATGAGAAAGTTGAACAATTATTTTTTCCAGAGCAAAGAGGTTTGGTTTGCAGCCCTTGGAACTATTTATAAGATTCAATGAAATTATGAAGTAGAATGATTGCATATGACTCTTGTCTGTTTTCTGAAACAGTCAGTTCAGTTGCGGGCGCTATGTCCAAGTGAAGAGGAAATGAGACAACCATATTGGAGTTGGCCACAGGGTCGCCCTGCTGTTGTCTCGGCAGAGTCAATTCCTTCTTCATGTGCTGACCTTGATGAGTTGAACAAGGCGGTAAGCTTGTTGAGGTCCGAGTTGTTTCAAGTAAAGCGGGAAAAGGACGTCCTTGAGTTAAAGGTCATACGGATGGAAAAAATTTTGGGCCACTGTTTAGGTCCTCATTTTGAGCAGGAAGTGAGAAGGGACATAGCTTTACTGAAAGAGAGGACGAATCGTTGTGTCGTGTCACATCTATTTAAGGGATATGAGGAAGTGGATGGCATGCAATGGGATGAAGGGCCAAGTAATAGAAATGAAGGAGAGGAAAATGAAGAGGAGGACATTGAAGGGGGTGAAGGGCCAAATAACAGAAATGAGGGAGAGGACAAGGAAGAGGAGGGGATTGAAAGGGGTGAAGGGGCAAGTAAGACAAATGAGGGAGAGGAAAAGGAAGAGGAGGGGATTGAAGGGGGTGAAGTGCCAAGTAAGAGAAATGAGGGAGAGGAAAAGGAAGAGAAGGGGATTGAAGGAGGTGAAGTGCAAAGAAAACCAAGGGAGGTAGAGGAAGCTCAAAGGAAAAGAAGTGAGGGAGAGCAAGTGAAAATAAAAAGCAGCAAAGGAGAGGAAGCGCAAAGAAAGAGCATTGAGGGAGAGGAAGAACTGCAAAGAAAAAGCAGTGAGGGAGAGGATCCGAAAAAAAAAAAGGAAGGGCAAGGAAGTGAAAAGACAGAGAAGTGAGGAAAAGGAAGTGCAAAGAAACCAATGTGAGGAAGAGGATGATGAAGTTATGTTGGTTGGCGATGACATTGGCGAGAGCACGGAGGGGACAAAGGTTGAGGTTACTCTCGGGGACATTGATTTGGATCAACCTACAGCTGTGTTATCTCAGTTGAACGTTTGGTTGAATGATGAAGGTCAAGGTGTGGAACGAGGGGTCCAATTACGGAAGAGGAAGAGGATTATTCCTATGTGGAAGATCGTTGAAGCTAGTGAAATGGTTAAAAAAATTTGCCAAAGACAACCGGACTTCGGACGTTAGACCCAATGAAGGCGATTCCGCATGATGATATGGTGAAATTGCTGAAACTTTGTTCGGAATGGCGCCATAACCCAAAGTAAGTCCTTTGTTTTTTGAGATAGAAGGCATGAGTGTATATATTTTTTAATTGTTGTGTTCTAAAACTTTTTTATATTCATAGTTTGGTGATGCAATTTGGCAACGTGGAAGCTGAGATTGAATTCTTCGCTTCCCTCGTCAAAGCTGACGGTTGGCTGAAAGGAGATGTAAGTTTAATTGATTATGCATTTGTTTGAATGTGCATAGATTATGAGATTGACAAGGAAAACATGTGCAGCACATTGATTTGGGCTTGTATCTCATCCGGAAGCGACAACAACAGTTGGAGGAAGTAGAAATATCGGATTGGACAACGACCGATGTATTTTTTATGGTATGTGATGCAGGATGCATAGGACCTAAATTGTTTAGTTTCCTAATTGATTTGTTAGTTTCCTATATTCTTTAGTTTTCCAAATCCTAGTAGGATTTCTAAGTTAGTTTTCCAAATCCTATTAGGATTTCTAAGTTTCCTATTTTATTAGGAATAGGATTTCTGTTTTACCTGGGGATTTTAATTCTATTCTCTCTAGGTTTTAGTTTGCTATAAATACCCCTATGTAGTTCTTTACAATTCAGATTTGAATATTGATTAAACATTCCTTTAAACTCTCTGATTTCTGCCTGCCTTCTACCTTTTCTTCCCTTCAGCTTTTCTTATCTTTTATGTCTTATTGCTCTAAGTGTTTAAACTAACACACCCAGGGCTGTGCTACATCAGTATGGCATAGGCCTTGACCAAGTGCAGTTAATAATTACAAATTATCCATACTTGCTTTGTGGAGTTGTTTAACCATTGATTGTTTTCTATTTCACAGAATCACATCCATACTTGCTTTGCGGATAATAAAAGGAAAAAGAGCAAGTTGGGTGGAAAATTAGAACCAGTTTAGTGAACGTTGTAAATGGCAAGGTTCCGGCTTGTGGATTGGATTGGCAGAACACGTATAAGGTGTATGTACCTTGTATGTTGCAAAAATATAAGCATTGGGTGGCTCTAGAGATTGATCTGATTCAGTGTGAAATCAAAGTCTACGATTCAATGGTTTCACTCATTCCAGATCAGAGCTTAAAGGAAGAACTCGGCCCCCTGTCAATTACGATTCCAAATCTTCTGCACACCCTCGACTTTTATGAAGAAGGTGTTTACGCGAACGAGTGCACCCGAGATTGGTGGTGTCCATGGCCAATACATCGTGTGGATGTTCCACAACAGGCTAATCAGTGAGCACAACTTTTTATTTAATTTTATTACTTTAATTTGTCAATTATGTTAGAATGTCATTAGTTGAATTGATCGAGTTCTTGTTTTGCTTCAGAGGCGATTGTGGTATGTTCGTGTTGAAGTACATTGAGCTGTTGAGTGCTGAGATTTCCTTAGCTACTTGCACCTCGCAGAACATGCCATTTTTTCGGTTGAAGTTGGCTGCAGAAATTGCACGGGGAGATGCTTACATGCCATGATATCGGTTGAACTTGGTTTAGGCACATGATGATGAAATAGGTTTTGGGAATGTCAAATTTCAAAGTCATGTAAATACACAATAGAGACCCATGGGTCCTTTTCGAATTCCACCTCTGCTCCTGAATTCTTCTTCGTCTTTCTCAATCTTAGTGTATTTGTGTACAGAAATTTAGATTTAAGTTACTGGACAATAACAATTAGAACCAAAATAGTGGCAAATATTATAGCGGATGCATGCTTTCATTTTGATTAGTGTGATATTACGCTATGTTTATTCTCATATTGTGCGAAATGTATATGGAGCTGGTTGCAGAGCATAGAAAAATGAAGACTCTGAAATGGAGATGCTGAGGGTTGGAGAGGAGAAAAGTAACTGGATCTGTAAATCTATTGCACGTGGGCAATCTAAATGGATAGGCAGATGCGTTTTTGAAGTTAGACACATGCCATTCCCATACATAGAATGTGCATATGGAGTGTAAAGTTTTTTTTGATGTAATGAAACAAACATCGGTGTAATATTGGCCTAACTCCTTCACGACATTTACCTAACCTCAACCAAACTGCATTGAATTGGGATTTGAAGACTGCATATGTGAATTTGGATTTGAAGAATGCATATTCACATACGGACTGATGGCTTTTTAAGTGTATTACATCATTGCAAAGTGATATGTCATCATTTATCCAAGCCACCATTCCAAATATCAGATCCCAATCTTTAAGCCGTTCAACATGCCTTGACTTAATCGCAATGGGTTGCATCTTAAGGTAATTCTGTAAGGGGAATAGGCTGCTATGGCCTCGCCTCCAATATTTTATTCAACCATGCCCTCCTTATAGAAACACATGAAAAAATGTCCCCAGGTGCAATGCTCTAAAAACTCCCTATTGGGTTCCGCACTGCCCTCGGGTTTGAATCCCTCTCTCCTTTATAATCGGTTAATAAATTGGTTGATTTTCTTTATTTTATTGGTTTTGGGCAGCTGAGTAACATAACAGTAATGTATATTGGTGCGTCTATATTGCATGTCTGTTGGGTCTATATTGCTTGTCTATTGCGTGCATATCTTTACATTTATTGCGTCTGTATTGATTTGTATTGCTTACGACGGAAATAAATAACAATACACAGGCAACAGACAAGCAATATACACGCAATAGATATGAAATATACACGCAATAGACATGCAATATACATCAGTCCCCAATTACATCAACCATAAGGAAGTCGTATTGAATAGGAAATTCTACTTAAGTTGTTCTTCCTACAAAAACAAAGAATAAGGACCGTTTCCCCCCTTAAATCTAACTGGAGTCCTACTTTTGCCCCCAATAAACATGCAATATTGGAGCAATAACATGCGATATACATGCAGTAAACACTCAATCAACTTTCAATAAACCTTCAATATCGGTTCAATAACATGTGAAATACATGCAGTTAACAATCATGAAACCTTCACGAAACATGTAAACAATCAATAAACCTTCAATAAACACTCAATATCGGAGTAATAACATGCGAAATACATGCAGTTTAATGAACCTTCAATAAACAGTCAATATCATGCGATTTACATGCAGTAAACAATCAATAAACAATCTATATACACTGAATAATTATGCAATCTTTAAAAAAAGGTATTGTCTTATTATTGCATCGTATTGGCCCTGTATTGTCATTTTATCGTCTTCGTATGACTTTATTTTTGTAAAGTAAGTGTAGGAAAGTTTTTACTGGGTTTCTGACAAGTAAATGCTTTTGTTTCAAACAATAATTTAAACTCAATGCTAATCCACCTATTTCAATAACAAAAATTACAAATTGGGTTTGAAAAGTCATTGGTGGTGCGTGCAACATGTGTTTTTGGGGAGAACTTTTACAATCCTTGAAACCGTGCACTTAATTGGTCATTAAAAGAACAAATAATATGACAATTGATACAACTAATAAAACTAATACCAAGTCCTTAATGGACTTCAGCATATTAAGCACTGTAGCATCATACGTGTCAGCTTGCTGATCTGCTTCAGCGGAGGTTACATCAACCCATTCGAATCCATTGCAACTGGTGGCTCCCTAATTGCAGGCATCATATATGCAAAATAATTCTGTCAGAGTTAGACCTAGGATTTTTTTTCACCCACATACATATTCTGGAAATGAGAACTTACATAGGAGGTTAGACACTTCCAAAATGCCTTCCCTCGATTTTTATCTGATTTTGAAACCCGAAGAACCATTGCAGCTCCACAATACTGACACCTCTTTGTTTGAGCGGGAGATGAAGACGAAGACATGTTGAATCTTATCACTTGTACCTCTTCTCACTCAGATCTTCTCACTAAAACCTCTTCGGACTCATACCTTCTCAGTTATACCCCTTCACTCATAAGTCATAACCCTAAACTTCTCACTCAGCTCTCTCTCATCTCTGCCCAAATCGAATTATATCCTTCTTTTCTGTGTGTGGGTGGGTTGGTCACGATCTGGACACCTGTACCGTCAGAATTGTGACACATTTTACTCCGATAAGCGATATACTATTTCACAAACAATAATTAATCTTACAATTGAGGGGACACTGCTTTAAATATATTATTTTCTTTATATTGCATTAAGGCAACTAGTTGGATAAGAATCCGTCATTTAATAGGGGTAGTGTGGTGTGGGAAAATGAAAAAGTATCTGATGGGACCTTCTGTCACTAGTCAGTAATCCATCACATTTGTATCAATGAATTTAATGGCGGGAAAAGCCTAACAATGGCTATGGAAATAGGTTATTAATTGACTTTTGGACGGTCTGACTCCCTTTGCATTTTGATGACGTTTTCCCTTCGCCTGTCTTATGTTTTGGGTGTTGAGTTCAGTTTCTTTAAAAAGTGTCAACTTGGTAAAACCCCAAGGAAACACCTTTTCAGAACAGTGCAACCAGAGGCTAAAACAAACCCAAACCCCCGTATATTCTCATTTCTCCCCTCTTGCAGTCCTCAAATCGTTCCATTCCAAAAATATTTCAATGAATTCCAAACATTACACTACAGTCGGAGGAAAGAGAAGGAAGCATCTCGATCCGGATGTGCCTCAAGCCTTCATCCCGGAATTAGCTTGGTTTAAAGTGATGTTATACGTGGCAACCAACTCCTCGGAAGATCTCTTTCGTATGGCATGTGTGTGCCGATTGTTCAATACGTTGGCAAACACTCCACAAGTGTGGAACACAATTTCAATGGAAAAGTACCAAGACCATCCTAACTGGTACTCTGCCGCAGCGCAAGTCCGGCATTTCGTGGACCAATGCAGGGCTTGCCAGAACCCTGAGGCGATATTTAGAGAAGCGTTCGACATGTTTTTCAGGCAGGGTAATGTGGAAGCATTGTTTGGGATGCGCGTTGCAGCCACGGCAGGCCATATGGAAGCGTCATATCTAGTTGGACTACTTGGCATGTCCGGAATTGGTCAGTCAAAAGAGGATGCATTAGAATTCTTGTGTTCTTTGAATCAACGTAACAACATTGATATGAAAGGAACCAGGGATGCTTTGAGACGACGATTAAGCGGAATTTTCTCTGTTGGAAGACATATCGTAGATATGTTTCACTATGGGAAGATTAAGTTCAATCAGTGCAGCGCTTGTAACAACAACGACTGGTGTTTTGTTATTCCAGGCTGGCCTAGTGAAGAAAAGATCAATCCTGCCTTCTGGACTTGTTGCAATCGATGCAAATGGCACCGTGAGAGTGTTTTTTGGTTCAAGGTGATGCGTGTCTATGTTGTGCCAGGGAATCCATACCCTTATAATTAGTTGGAGTATGTTTCTATGGTTTTTATGCGTGTCTATGTTCTACACATGTTGTTTTCTATTTCATGTTTTAATCTATTTTGTCTGGTGTTTGTGCTGTCCTAGCCCGTTTTATATATAAATGTATAATATTTGCTATATAGTGGAATTATTACTGACATAATTGACGGCTAAGAATGACATTTTATTGACACAGATATTTTGCACAACTGCAATCTTAATATTTGGTAAACGAAAACGCATGCATGAAGTGAGTATGTGTCTTTTCACCGGTTCTTGGGAATGACATTTTCCCACTTAGCATATCCCAAATGATTGGGTTACACGTTTCTTAAGCAAAACTTGAACAGTGAAAGACTTTGAATAATTATTTCCTGATGTTGTAGAATGGATGGCTTGTATATTTCCATTTTATGTTTGAAAACATCCCTTACACCTAAAAAGAAAAAACATTAACAAATTGAAGAAGAGAGAAACTGATTAGCACCAGAAATGGTCTATTCACACGGAAATAAAAATAAAATTAAAAATTTGGAGTAAATATAATTAACAAATGTACAAGCTAACAAGTAATATAACAATAATAATAAAAATAATTTTGGATAAATAATAATAAAATACTAATGTAGCGTAACCATGAAACAGGGAATTGAGGAGGAAGATGAAGTGTCATTGAGGTCGTAGCAATTTTCGGAACATTATTGTGATTTTTGTGTATTTAGTTATGAATTTTCTAAGAAAAAGTCATAAAATAATAATTAGGGTAAAAGGTAAGGATGTGGCCATGTTGACTGACGCACACTTGTCAAGGGGTGAAAGGTGAGGGGCTAAGATCGCGCCAGGTGTCCATGTGGCAATTATTTTGGCTTTTTTAGTGCAAAAATCTTTGAAAAAATGCAATAAATAGTAGGAAAATCCTAAAAATGCCCCGAAAAATACTCCGGCCCCCGTGTGACGTTATAAACGAGGGGAACCCATAGATCATCCATTTCGCAATTAAAAATTCAAAAATGATTTACATAACTCACTTTCCTCTTAACCCTAAGTATATATGTTGTTCACTTTAACTTCAATAACCTACTTCAACAAGCATCTCCCGTTAATGTTCGGAATTGTTTTTTAAAATGCGTAACCACTAATCGGGGAATTCAGCAAGGGAGATGGAGTGTCCATGAGGTCGTAGCAATTTTCGGAACATTATTGTGATTTTTGTGTATTTAGTTATGAATTTTCTAAGAAAAAGTCATAAAATAATAATTTAGGGTAAAAGGTAAGGATGTGGCCATGTTGACTGACGCACACTTGTCAAGGGGTGAAAGGTGAGGGGCTGAGATCGCGCCAGGTGTCCATGTGGCAATTATTTTGGCTTTTTTAGTGCAAAAATCTTTGAAAAAATGCAATAAATAGTAGGAAAATCCTAAAAATGCCCCGAAAAATACTCCGGCCTCCGTGTGACGTTATAAAACGAGGGGAACCCATAGATCATCCATTTCGCAATTAAAAATTCAAAAATGATTTACATAACTCACTTTCCTCTTAACCCTAAGTATATATGTTGTTCACTTTAACAAGTATATTTCCTTAATATTCGTTATATAATTTGTACTAATACAAGAATTAGTTTCCTTTCATATATAAGGATGTCAAATTATCTGTTTTGGTTATAATAATGTACATATATAATAAATGCACCACTACTTCGAAGCCATAATTGGAACTGCGCATGCGCCTAGAGCTTTGAAGACGTCAGAGATGGTCAATAAGTTGTCCATATGCACCTGCACCTAGAGTTTTCAACACGTCGGCGGTATTCAATAAGTTGTCCTTATGACGCCGCATTGGGAATCAGTAATATATTTTCTATCATGTCCAATCGCATAAACATATAATATAAATAAATAAAGCAATAGTAGGAGATGAACCAGTACAAAAAACAATATATAACTGGTCCAAAATAATGCCATAACCTTGTCACAAAACCAGTCACACATGCTTTTCCATAAACCTTACCCTAACATATAATACATAAAGGCAACATTGCATATGATGCAACCATGTCCAAATCTGATACGTGATCACAAAAAAATGGACATGGCAGCAACATATGACTGAAGTAGATTGGCACTTTGCATCGTGTTATCGTAATTAAAGACATGAAAATATGAAGGTTGAAATCTTCTATAGTAGTAAGCATCAAAATAGGTTTGAAGCAGAGCTTAACGAAAATTCCAGTTCCTCTTATTTGCCTCTACTCAAACACGATAACCAAAATGGTTACTTCCCTTGCTGAGTATATTTGTTAACGTCGGAAACGGTAATAGATGACCAATCAAACCCGGGTACGACGAGTTTTGCATAGGACCGGAAGTAGTCGAATCCAGCTTGCATCACACGCTTCTTTGACTCCTTTGCATTAGATGAGTTCTTGTATTTTTGAACAGCTACACTCCGAAGTCGTTTGTGTCTACGCTTCATGCGCTGCAACTTCGCCCTATCCAGATTGGCCTGCCTTTTGTCATCTTCAATTTGGCCTTCAACAAATTCCAAACGTACCCTTGCCCTTTGGATTTCATCACCAAGTTGAAGATGCCTCTCCTTCCAGAAAGCAAGAACTCTTTCAGACTCAAAACTTCCAACAAAATGGTCATTCTGTCTAGGAAAGTGACATTGCTTGTCTGGTGACTCACTTGCGTTTCGAAGGCGGTCTTTGTTTGGAGGGGTGTTTATTACGCTCACATCAAACTTGGTTAGTAAATCCATTCAATGGGGGGAGAGAGTTTCTGTGGAGGAGAGAGTTTCAGTAGATGGAGACACATTCGGTGGAGGAGTGAGTTTTTTGTGGAGGGAGAATTTTTATGAAGGGGGTGATAGTAATACCAATAAAAAAGGGTTCCCGCCAAAAAAAAACATTTGGTTGACAATGTATAAATGAAAAAAGGTCTCATACAAGCTAAGTTTAATCCTAACTAGTTTGTTTAGTTTGGTTGGGTTCACTAACTAGATGTCACTTCCATTGAGTTTCTTTCAACCACTAACAGTGGTGTAAGGAGAGTGTGAGGTTGACATGCTTGAAAAGCAAAACCTGACACCTGTTTTTTAAAATTGAAATAAAGTAGATATGTTGACTACACGCAAGCTTTGGTATGTTGGTCTATAAAGCTATGTTCCATTTCTCAAACGAAATTGCATCTGCAATCCTCATCCTCCAAAACAAATAGGATTATTCAAGTATGTCAACCTCTTCAGGCGCCAACAACACAATCGAAGATGAAAAATTGGAGTCGCAGGTTCCGTTTCCACGTTGTACTCGCCGACCCCTTCCATTTTCAACATCATTTGGGAGTGAGGGGGACTCCGATGATCCATTAGAGGCAATAGATGCAGTCAGTACCAAGCTGGATTATAATTCCAGACTGATCAATTCATGGCACGAGAAATGTGTTGAAGACGAGGCCATTTTGGCTGATCTTAACATTAGAGTGAACAAAGCGTTCTCCCAAAAGAACAAGTACTTGAAGTTGAGTCATAAAAGGAAGCTGAAAGCTGAGGAGTTGGATGCAGTAATGAATGATGAAATTAAAGGTTGTTTGATGAACCATATGCGATGCGAAGAGCACCACAGTGAACTGGAGTTGGCATTCAACGAAGGATTCGAAAAATTCCGAGCATTCGCGGCAACAACTCATACAAGTTATAATTGGGACTATGTGTCCCCTGATGCTGTGAGAGAGATACTAGACGATGGTGGTGACATGAATGAGCATAAGCACGTCAAAGCTGCTCGGAAGAAGCCGACCGATACGACTAAGTGATTGCGGCTACAGCTGTTCTGTTGGTTGGGGGTGATCGTGGTATTGCACAAATTAGAACTATGTTCCTTAATGTCATTATCTAATATAAAATAATACAAATATCAGTTTCATTTGCTTCATATATAATTATTGGGACTATGTCTTGCAAGTCATCATGTGTTCCTTGTGTCTAACATTATATTTTGCAACTATGGAAATATTATTCAATAAGCAGTCAATATCACAGCACCTTGGTAATCAGTAAAGCCCCATTATCATGACACGTGAGTCATAAGTAAAATGCCATGTGCTATACATTGTGTAGTGAATGGTTTATGGTTTATGTATATATAATAAAATTCCAAATATTGTTGAATATTTATTTGTCTAAATCACTGGGGACATGAGTGACCATAAGCACGCGAGACCTGCTAAGAAGAAGCTGACCAATACGACCTAGTGATTGTGGCTACCGTTGTTCAGTTTATTGGGGAGATCGTGCTATTGCTAAGAGGGAGCACATAAAATGCTTTGCAATCAAATTTTCTTTTGTGTGTGGAATTATGAGTAGTTCAAATGTTAGTGTACCCTTTAATATTACCCAACCATTCGAAAGGTGATTAGCTGCAATGTACTTTTTTACACGTTGCTTTCTAATCTTTCTGTTCCAACAAAGTGCTTCAAGTATCCTTCAGCTACGAATGTTTGCAAAATCGTGCACCTAATAACCAGTCCAGCTCAGATCTTAATCACCAGTAAAACACTAGATCATAACATTCGCAAAAAGTGGGTGCTGCTACAAATGATGCGTGCTGCTGGAAATCATTACTGGTAATGGAAACAATAGCTGGCTGCTGGAAATGCTGCATTAGCCTGTCATATAATCAATAAATCTCTATTCAAACATAATTCACCATAAACTACCCATTTTACAAGGTAAAAGTCATTTCTTCTTCACATAAATCAAAATTTGATGCTTTATCTAATGTCTATGAAAATTTCTAAATAGGGAGAAGACGTAAAATTAACATGTGTCCAAATTTCATGCAAGAATGAAACCAAGCAAATTTTCATTTCAATTATCAATGGACATAGTCAGAGCTCATCGGTGGACATGAACAAAAAAATAATAATAATAAAACTGCATCTAGAAAACTTCACCTGATCATTAGTCTTCATAATAACCGGGCTTCGTATAATAGAAACCTAAATCATTGAGTTGGTCCGTGCATCCTGTAAAATTCGTCAAATAATGGGTCACTAAGATCTATTGGAGTTGATTCGTCATTGTTCGACGGTGATGTCCTGCATAAACATCAAACAGAAGCACATAAGAACTTTACCTATTCAAATTTTAGGTCTTATTATAAATAGTGTTAACATCTTACGGTGTGTTCAAATTTCTTGGGCATTGTCTTCTATCATGACCAATGTGTCCACACTCCCGACAGTGTCTAATCCCTCGCTTCATTGCCTTTTCCTTTGCTCCCGTTACTCGTTTCGACCCTCCATTGCACCTTACTCTCTTAGGGTCTTTCATATATTGTGTTTGAGAGCTGGACCCTCCAACTTCGTTATTACTTGGTCCATCCTTCAACAACTTCAACTTCACCTGCAAACTTTTTAGAGTCTCTGACAGTAGCTCACATCCTTCTTCACACATTAATGCATCCTCAACCACATCTGAAGCAAGTCGGGACATTGTACTCCGCTTTATTAAAAGACCAGGATCTGCAGAGTCTTTAATTTCGTTGCCATTTGCATCTGACACCAATCCAAATTTCGCAGTTTTCTTTCACCTCTTCAAAATGTATTTATCGGGCATATATTCAATCTGGTCCCTTCTGAACAATGCTAGGATGTGCTTGCAAATAATTCCAACAAATTCAAATCTTTTGCAGCTACACGATGCGTGGTCAGAATCTTTGACATATACGACTTCTGCCACTCTTGTTTCCCAATTTTTCCTTTCGCTCACATTAAAGACAACTTTAGAAGCATCCTCTGTTTTCAGCTCTAGGAAACATGCTGTACTTTGTATTAGTTCTTGCTCAAACTTTTGAAACATTGTCCTTGTGTACAAGGTAGCCATTTGTTTGTTCATTGGCATCGGTAGAATACATTGAGCCACTTCAAATGCATCTACGTGATCAGCAACTAACTCTTTTTGACGTTGATGAGAAAGTGCCCTCTCAAATCTTATTATGAAATCCATCAACGAATTTTTCCTTGATATGTATTGCTTGAAGAAACCATGAGAACATTCAGCTCTTTGGCTGCTTGACATTCCAGCGGCAAAAAAGTGTCGTGCGTAGGCTGGAACCCAAGATTCCCTTAAATCAAACATTGAACTTACCCATGGATGGTCAGTCAAACCAGCCTTTGTAACCACAATATTCCATTTTGCATCAAACTCATCCTTATTGTCAGTATCCCATATGGCTTTCTGGAATTCACCCCAATACTCCTTATAAGCAGAATGTGGTAACTTAACAGAGAACTTTGATGTGATGTGCCATATGCAAAGTCGATGAAATGTAGTCGGGAAGGCTATTGAAATCGCTCTGCTCATTGCCGCATCTTGATCTGTGATGATCGTTTTAGGTTCGCCACCTGGCATGGCTTTCTTAAACTCCTCAAACATCCAAATAAACGACTCAGTCGTTTCCTTGCTCAAAAATGCGCATGCTAGGACAATTGTTTGACCATGGTTATTAACTCCCAACATTGGTGCAAATGTCAAGTCGTATCTATTCGTGTTGAATGTGGTATCGAATACAACAACATCTCCATAAAACCCGTACGCCCGTCTAGAAGTTGCATCTGCCCAAAAACATCGACTAAACCTGTTATCGCCATCTCCCTCAATCTTGAAATAAAAAGCCTCATTTTTTTTCTGTTCAGCCATAAAATACTCGGTCACTAGTTCAACATCGTGGTTCCTCAGCTTCTCATTCACACTACATTCAAGATTGTACATATCCTTTTTGATAAAACCGATTTTATCCATTCCTCCGGATTGCACCTCGAAAATACTTACCTTCTGATTAATGGGAATATTAACCGAACCCAACTGTTTTGTAAGTACTTTTGTAGAATCTGAAATACGACGGTGTGATCTCAGTAAATGCATTCTTCCTGAGGGTGTCATCTTATGATTGTGTCCCTCTGCAAAAAGAGAGATGGTATACTTCTTGCTCCCATGTGTCTTCACAACCACAATCTTAGCTTTGCAATTGCATCTACTTATTCCCCGCTGTCTTTTTCTCTCCCGAGTTTCATCATTCCGGTATGCACCTTGTTTGCAACATACAAATTCTTTTCTCAGAATCTCTTTCTTATTTTTCCCCCAAAAGCTGGAATGAAGTCGAATACCAAAGCCAGCCAAGAATGCATATCTATTATAGAAATTATAAACGAGGTCAAGCGAGTCGAACTTCATCCCAACTGCTGGTGTTTCCTCATTTCTTACTTCAGGAATGTAAACCCTCCCATTAGCTGTTACAGAGTCATCACTCTCTGAGCCCCCAGACATTTTATCCACGTATATTATTGATCTACTTCTATATTACTGCATAGCAAATGTTAATTCATTAATCAATCATTACTGCATCACAACTTATCAATGCATTCCACTTACACAAAACATTGCCCAAATTGACACAATACACACATAGCCTAGCTTGTTGGATTCTGATTACACAAAACACAAGCAAAATTTAATAATAGTTACGTCATCTCTTGTGAAATAATCTGGAAAAAATAACATTAGAACCAACATGTTCAACTAAGAACTCAAATGTAATTCAAACCAGCAATTACAGAACTTCACCCAATATCCTCTCCAAATGCTTACTTCTAATGCCATTAAGCCTAAGTTTAGGATCTTTTACCTACATTTCATAATTTTCCAATCCCCCTCCAAACAAAAATAATCAACTAAGTATATTGAATATTCATAAGGAAATGACGCATTATTGATAGCAGAGCAAATGACGCATTATTGATGCCACAAATGACAAATTTCCCACCCTCACAAAAAACAAATCAAACCCAGCAAAATCAATCCAGCAAGAGTGAACTTACCTCTCAAAGTCAAATGACGCATTATTGATAGCAGAGCAAATGACGCATTATTGATGCCACAAATGACAAATTTCTCACCCTCACAAAAAACAAATCAAACCCAACAAAATCAATCCAGCAAGAGTGAACTTACCTCTCAAAGTCAATCGGGAGTTCCGAACTCAGTCAGCTTCAAAGAATGTGGTGGACATTAGAGAGGATTCTTTCGTAGTGGAGACTCCATCTCTACCAAAATCCAGGAACAACTGCAGCAGCACGAAAAAGAGATATGCTACTTTGCTTTCATCTGGAATCTCTTCTGCTGAACGAAAAAGAGAAGGGGTTTTCACTTCAATCATAGAATCAAAACAGGGCAATAGCTAGGTAAAAGCCATTAATCATCATACCGAGGATACCATAGATCGCAGGCCTTCCAAGAAGCTGATGACAATGGAGCGATTATAGAGTTTGGGAGCTTTGGGAGCTTTGGATCTTTCTAATTGTGGATTTGCATTACATTAAAAAAAAAGAGGATTGTGTTCTTGAGTTTTTCACAGAGAGGGAAAAATCTTCAGCTGAAGTTGGGTTTCCAAACGGGTCAGATTTCAACCCGGTTCTACATGCACCCTCTTTTAAAAACTCACCGTTGGATGAAATCCAACGGCTCTTACATACCCCTCAAAAAAACCCCTTATAACTTTCCACTCACTATAGAAGCACTCGATGTTACCGTTTAATTGAGATCTTTTTTAGCAGCCTAGGCCCAGATCAATGCCTCGTAACTTTAAATTCTGGCCCAGCGAGGCCTGCTTGAAATCCATTTGAAATGCTTGGGTTCCCTCAAAAATGAACATCAAGGCCACAAAATCAGATCAGAATTTCTTCTCTTGGAGCTGCTTCTGGGGTCGAGGACAATTTCTTGTTTCCTGGTCAGTATCTTTCTGTTTCTCCTTGCTTATTGCTTTACCGTGATGACTTTGCTGCTATTTGACAGAGATTTGCATGAACCACACTACCACTGGGATGAACCATGTTTTGGAGGGCGGGGTGGGGGGTGGGGCGAATTTCTTTGATATGACCAAATACTATTTCTCTTTGTGTGTACCCATGGAGGTTGCACAAAACTCAGATTATTTAGTGCTGTAGAATGGATTAATTAAGAAAAGTGGCATTTCCAGTCAGTTGCTGCGTAAAACATGGTAAATGGAACGCTCTGTACCAAATTTTGTATATTATTTATTTATTTATTATGCAATTTGAAAACCATAATTATTTTCTTTATCAAGGAATGGAACAAAGTTAATTGATATGTTATGTTAGCATTTCAGGGTGTTGCATTAAGTGGCAACTCTTTTTTCTGAGAGACTATTCTCTCCTCCCCCAGCCCTCACATAATTAATCCCCAAGCCCTCTCTTTTTCTTTCACATTTTCAGAAATTTTGACATCAGATTTTTCAGTGGCGGGACTGAACCTAGCTCCTTGTACTTTTTATCACATTAGTTGTTGTATTAAACCTAATTCCTAATTGAACATATTCTTTGTTTTACATTGAATACTGTTTCCTCATTTGCCCTTTTCAAGAGCTACTCATTCTTCATTTTGAAATAGATAGTTTTATGAATAATGTCCAGGTATGGTTCTGCTTGACGCTGAAGGGTACAACATAGAGGGTCCATTATAATCTACCAAATATTCAAGTTTGGAAATTAATTCCTTTTTGTTTTTCTTAAATGATCAAGGGACATAGAGGGCTTCAAAGAAGTTGTTCTCCCTCCAGGGCGAGGGGCACCACCATTCCACAACGTTGATAAAGAGTAGATTTTCTCTTTTGTGGTATGCTTCTACTGTTAAAAATCTTCCTCCAGTTTTCAGTTTTAGTTAAATTCAATGTTATTTATATTTTTGAAGTCTTTTTGTTACTGCATTATTCCAGGATCATTACGAAAGAAATTAGAGTAGTTAATTCCATAATTTTTTTTATTAGTGATATCGAGTTTTGGCTTGTTTGATCTTCAAGACATTGAACCTCATTACCCATCACTTGTGGTTGAGCTCATATTTTCTAACTAACTCATGTATCCACCTTGAAACATTAATTTTAACTTTTTTAATCTGTTCTGTTCTTTTGTATCAAATATTGGAAATATATGTTCAGAATATAAAACCTGTGCATCCATACAACTAACTGAAAAGACTCACGTTTAATGTAAACTGAATTGAACCTATATTAGTACATAAAGAATTTTGATGAACCAAAAGAAAAAAAAATTCCAGATGAGGAAGGGATGCATATTTTTATTTCTTATGAAACATAGAACACTAGAGGTTATATGGAATGAAAATGGGAAAATATGATAATTCCATGATAAGTTTTTTTCGTTTTCTTTTTGTTACAGAGGGGGTCCAAGACCCAATAGTTCTATCATAAATTTTCAAAAATGAAGATATCAACTTCTCATTGTAGTTCCAAGTTCCAGCTGGCTCTCTACAAAAAAGGTTGGAGTGATCTTAGCACTCTCAAGCTACGTAGACCAAAGAATATATTAGAACATAGCTGATGTAAATTTGAGTTTCATATGCATTACAAAAATGGGTTAGGGTGGTAGTAAGCATTACAGTTTACAGACGGGGATTTGGCTAATCTTTACTTACTACTTGTGATTTTGTTGTCTCTGTTTAATCCCACTTGGCTTACTCTAAGCTAAATTTTGGTTTTATTATTTCCCATGGTACCTCTTTCTATAATTAAATAAGAATTTCTTCTTGGTGTGTTTGGATAGTATTTCAAGCATCTTCATAAAGTATGTGAATTGATTACGTAATCTTAAAGGTTTCAGTCAAAAGGATCAAAGTTGTGTTTTCATTCTTTCTGGCATTTATGCTGTATGAGTTGAACAATTGCTTGTAATTAAAACTATTTGAAAGTCATCATATATTCATAATGTCTTTCTAGACAAAATAATCGCAGTTTAATGTAACCAAGATCTTTTGCTTCATTTTAATATTCAATGATTGGCTTACGTAATTTATAAGCTTTCGTTTAATTTGGAGGATACAATCTTTCTATATCTTGCAATCATCTAGTGTAGACTGGAAATAGCCAGCAAACTTTCTGTTAAGTGAAGGGCTTTCGGTTGGGTTCTTGTTCTTACCCCAACTGGAAATCAATATTTTTAATTCATTTTTAATGTATTATTTAGTCATATTCTCACTGTGTCTGAGATATGGTTAGTTTCAAACATATATGGCTGCTAATTTTTGTTTTTTCGGTCTTTTTTTTTGTTGTTTTGTTTTTTGGTTTTTGTTCATTGTAAAGTGCCTCTCAAGTTTTCGCATGCTTTGTTTCCATCATTCTATTTATATTGTTCGCTTGTCATGCCACTATTTATATTGGTTTTTGTTCATTGTAAAGTGCCTCTCGAGGGAAGGGTGAAATGAAATTTATAGTCCTTGTAGTTTCTCCAATTTTTCACCTTGGTCCATGTAGTTCCAATGTTCGCAATTAAGGGCCTCTGGTTTAATCAAGTTTGCAATCAACTCTAATTCCTTAAGTCTGTCAAATAAGTTGACCGAAAGATGATATGTTTAGCAAATGGAAGTGTTTTCTGCCTGACCCAAATTGTCTATGTTATGTGCACTAAGTATGTATTGCGCGCGTTATCTTTTCATCCTTGACAAATTTAATGCATTGTTGTTGATTTCCATTTTAAGTAAACTAATGTCTTTGTTGCCAAAATTGAAACTACATGGAACAAAGTAGAAATCAAGAATACTATGAGAATTATGCATGTTATTTGGCCAAAAAGAAAAACCAGCAGTAACGGCCATAACTGTCTCCAATGCGTCTTTTACTTTACTGTTTTTCATCAAAAATATTCTTCTGCTTAGTAACGTACATACTTTTGTCAAAGGTCCGTGACTTTTGTCGATACAGAATACTTTCCTAATTGATGTGTCAGAGTCTTATCTTTATAAGTCATAGCTAATTCATATTTAGTAATTGGGATTCTCTATTCATTAAGAGGCTATCTGGGCTTTGCCAAAATCTTTCCCATTTATTATTTTACCTATCCCAGTCCTCTCAACTGTGAACAAGTGCATTCAAGGCTAGAGATATTACGCATTTGTCAAGTTTTGTATGGTTCAGGATAGGGAATGTCAAACGAAAATGACTAGAGTCTTTGATTTGTCCAAATCAAGCATTGCCATTACAGGTACGCCCTTGAACTTACATGGACTGCGATGCATTGTATTGTACCTCTTCTTAATTATCGTATCTGGCATGCTTTGTGGCCATATCAAGTTAGATGTGAATTGTTAGAAGCGTTCTCTCTTTCTCTCTCTCTCTCTCTCTCTCTCTCTCTCTCTCTCTCAAGCTAAAGGTTAAAAGGATAGAAGTAAGGCTGTGTAAGATTCTATGCTTCCAGTTGTTCTTCCCATACTTTACCTCCAATTCTCAAAGATAACCAAATAACTTTCTGTTCTTCTACGAGTGATCAGTGAGTTCTGTCTTCATCTATGGACGGCCAACAAGACAATGCTATTCAACCATTTGATGAAGCATGGTTTGATGTGGCTAATCCATGTGGGAAAGAATTTGAACTGCCAAATGCCTCTTCTCCTATCCACCCACGATGGAGTGACAACAGCAACAACCTGGTTTTCTTGCAAGACCAGCAGCTTCATACTCCAGATATACTTGAAAATTCTTATGAACTGGAGACAATCAGATCTTCTTGTGCTGGAAATCAAGTGGATTCTTGTCCAATCATGGAAATGGGGCCTTCAATAGCCAACTTTAATCCAATAGTCAATCCACAAGAAGGTACTTCCATAGGTAACCATAAGGTCCACTTTCCTAGATCAACTGGTGTACGTAAATCTGAATTTGAGGGTGCCTTTCCTGAGGTAAATCAGCATGTTTATGCGCCCACCTCTGCTAGCTATTCTTGGAAGGGAGTAGATATTAATTTTCCTTTAAGAAATCAAGAGTCTCATTCTGTTAACTCTACCAATTCACCATCCATTAGTTCAACCGAGTCCTTGTGTTTGAAAAACAATCCAACCCATGCTCCCAGATTTCCTAATACATCTGGGTTTGGCCCAAGTGTCTACATCCCTCCTAATAAACAATTAACTCACTTCCGTACTTCATCAAATGCATTTCGATTAAATTCAGATGATTACATCATCAATGATCATGTCTGCTCCGGATTCCACTTTACTATCCTTGGTCCAATTTCTAGCTCTGGATCCTCATCTTCTTTTGGATCAAGTGGCTGTCATCCTGTGAGAAACCAGGAAATCAGATCTTCTAGCTTCACTGATTCACCATCCATACAAAATGGCTTGTCTGTTCGGTCGAATCAAGTGGCTTACAAATTTGGGGGTAGTGCAAATGGGGACATAACTCATGGTCCAAGCCACCTTCAGGCTGTTAGCCATGGTACAGGAATTACATCAAATGTGCCCGTCCCAGTGGAAAACCAAGTAGAAACATCAACCCGAGCTCCTCAGTCTAATTGTCACGGTTCAGAAAAGAACCAAACTTTTGGTCCTAGCTCATCGAAGAATGGCCGCTGTGATGTAAAATACACATGCAAGATCTGTAAGAGAGAATTCCCTAATTATAATTCCTTAGGAGGGCATATGAGTTTTCATGCAAAGATGAAAAAGGCAAAGAGAAAATTGGACAGCAAGTAATGTATCAAGGGCCATGAAGATTAACATTCAGGAAAGTGACTCCTAAAATAAGGTGAAACAGGGGTTATTATTCCCCTCCAGAGAAGAATTTTAGGGAGAAACATTCTCCTTCTGTATGAGATTGTGAAAAATGGATGTTGTCAACCACACAAGAGATTAAGTGAAGAAATGTCCTCACCAAAGGATATTGTGGAGAGCCAAATCTCTCAACTATGCAAAATTTCAAAAGAAAGAATTGTCTTCGCCTAGGATTGAGCATAATGGAGGCCTGACAACATTTTATCCCCGCCGGCACAATCCTTCTATATGAATGTTGCGTCCAAGAGTGTTACTCTGCTGATCTTAATCTCAGTGGACATATTTTTCTTAGTTTTTTTTCTTGTCCTTCTTAGATTTAATGTAGGACCTTGATGTGAAGTAACTTTAGCTCTTTCCTTATTGGAGCAATAATTTTTCGCTTTTCCCTTTTTGGTTTAGGTCCATCTCAATGTGGTTTGTGTGGATGTGAAGTTAAAAATCAAACTTTTTGCAATCATTGAATGCTGGTTTTATTTACTATCCTTCGAAGATTTCAGATGATGTATGTATTCTTGACATTGATTGGTTTCAAAATTAAACCATCACCATGAGATCGTTCTAGATTCAGTTTCCAATCAGTGCTTTGAGCTTCATATCTGCATATATTATGAGAAAGTGCATACTTTGTTGTAGATTTGAGTTGAATTCATTGTAATCTTGACTACTTATGTAACGGCTTGATTGATTCAGGACCAAAGTAATAAACTATATAGCTGATATTGCTGTTTTTTCTTTGTTACAATGTAATTCTGTACCGGTAGTAGGTATGCATTCTGTTTAAAATTATGGATAATCTATCGTTATATCACATTATGGAGCCCTGTTATTGACATAAAATGCATATTCCATGATAGTTGTAGTAGAATGTTGGTCATAAACTCATAATTAAGACTGGTTCTGACATTGTATCTCTCTGGCAATTCATACATGTCTTATGTTTTCTAGTTTTAAAACCATTTATAGTGTTCACGAGATTATCTTTCGAGTGTTCTTATAGTGTGGATTATGACATCTTTCTCAAAGAATTAATTAAATTCTGTGTGTGGTTCTGTGCAAACTTCAGGTCTCCAAAGATTCAAAAATAAAGATTGGTTCAAGCAGAAGCCATCTTCCCAGTAGTCATATAAAAAGCTCAAAATGCTCACTGCTTACCGCTATTCCAGTTGTAAAGATTTTTCTTTTATGTCAGGAAAAGAAGTAGCCTTATTTTTTAACCACTCTGTTACCATCTCTATGTTTTGTTGTATGTGTTGTTTAAGCAATTGTGAGATACTTTTGTGAGCCACCATATTTGAAATTGGTTTCCTTTTCTTCCCCCTAATGGACAAATAAGTATTTTACAAAAATTCAGAAGACATAATTGATTGGATTTAAATTTTGCCTATATATATATATATATATATATATAAATAATTTAAATATTTAAATAAATAAAAAAACTGGGTTCAGATGAATATACAAGCAGGTGAACTATAGATCAGAAGGAAAACAAGGGATAATAAGAGTGATGAGATAAGACAGTCAGATAGCACTGGAAATAGAAGAAAATACCAAAACTTGCATGGCTCACTCCCAGGTGTTGAACGGAGACCATAACAAGACAGAATGTTCACGAGAGACTTGAGGGATCTGTCCGCCCATGCTTACCCCGCACAGCATCATCGCTCTAATAAACGTGATTCAACTTTGTAACCGATGACCGGTGTGTCCATTCCATTTATGGCTCAATGCCGTCAACCCTTTGCTTTACCCTATAAAGAATTCTTAGGGAAGGATAGCATTCGACTACTCTCTGCATTTTAGTTGGCAATGGTTTAGTTTTTCCCAGAGAATGGGAAATGAAAGAATTTTTTTTTCCTTGATACAATGTGACTAACCAGCTTAACCCACACGTCAGTAACTTCTTTCCCCATATTTGGTAATACTAGGAAAGGAACTAGTAAAGTGCATTTTATTCTATACCATGTCTGGTTTGTGCATGGAATGGAAACAAACTTCATTTAGTTTTTCAATTAGACCCATAAATTAGAAATATGCATGGAAAAAATGTAATTAATGCTTGTCTTTGTATTTTTAATTGTTAATAAGGGCAGATTGGTCATTAAAAAGTATAATTAATGTCTACCTTGGTTTTCCATGGGAAAGGAAAATGAAACCTGTTAAACTCAAAATTTCATACATATACACGCCTTATTTACTTACTCCTTTTTACTTAATTTCTTAGAATTCTAAGTCATTTGCCTCTCTGCGTGTTTTGTAGGCCAATAGAGCAAGAGAGCATAATTCATGCAATTCAAGCATGTTAAGGCCTCATTTGGATGAATGGAAAAAGAGCTTAAAGACAAATCCATTTTTGGCTGCACTCCCTTGTCAATCCAGTTTTGTAGGTCACACTGTAGGCCCATTTTCAGCAACCTACACAGCTCGGATGAGGCAACATCCTTCATGGAAGTTGTTCCAATGGGTGTTTATTATAACATATCCAAAATGCAACCCATTGGATAAATCTGGAGTTCGTCACCCATCAAACACAGAACCATGCTTAGGATGAAGTTTGTGTACGTTGCCAAATGAGTTAGCAATTTGTTTCAGCCTTAACTTCTTCCTCCGACCTTGGATTGACCCAAATAACATGTGGTTGGAAAGATGACATTCTGATATTCAAGATGGAGGGTTCAAAGCCATCATTTGCTTAAGGGAAGCCCAATTTATGAGCCCTTGAAGTTGCAGGTCATGCTGACCTAAGGATGAACTAAGTGTGCTTGGTCATTCTGACCTAAGCATGAGGTGTTATTGATTGTGGGGAAATTAGGTGAAGCAGATTCATTACTTATAATTGGAGTGGAGTTTTTCAGTAGCCAAAAGAAAGAAAAGAAGATGAAGTGGGAGTTGTAGCACTAAGCCTAAGGAGAAGAAGAATTGTTTTCAAATTCAATTGTGTGTTAGGTGAAGTGGGTGTAATTAGTGAACTCAATTGTATAATCTGAAAAACCTAACCCCAGGCCTATAAATAGTGAGGTTCCCCAAGTCTTCAAACAGACCCCAAAGGGAGGAGCTCTCAAACACCTCTTTAGAGCTCCTCTCCCTTCTCTTCTTCTCCCTTCTCTTTCTCAAACACTTTCTCCCCCATCTCTTCTTCTAAATTCTTCAAACAGCTCTCTTTCCTTTAAAAATTCTCCATGTTCTCAAACACCTTTCCTTTCTCTCCTCAAATTCTCCAAGTTCTCAAACACCTTTCCCTTCTCTCTCTCAAATTCTCTAAGTTTTTCTTTAATGTTCTCAATTGTTGTACAAAAATCTTTTCCTTCTTAATTGCAATTTATTTTTCATTGTAATGTAAATTGTTTTCTTAAGTTTTCAAGTTTGATTAGTTTCCAAGTTTCAATTACGGATTCTGGTTCTTATTCAATATGCTTATAAGTTAATATGCTTGTTTGAGTGATTGATCACCATTAAAACTTGTATGTTAGCTATCTTGGTTTGAATTAAGAGTAGACACCATGCTTTAATTCGAATTGAACTATGAATAGGAAGAGTATGTATGAACATTCGACAACAGGGATTAGATACATATTGGTTGTTTAAAACATTCTTCTATGCTTAATGGATTTCTAATGCTTAATTTTAGGTTAGACAACAGATTATCAAATTAGGGAATTAGGAATACAAGGTTAGAACCAGACACCATGGCTTAATCATACTTTAACTAGAATCAATCCGTGAATCTAAATTGATCTTGGTAACTAATTTGCTTAAGTTTGGTTTTTCTTTCTTTCTTATTTTCTGTTCTTTCTTTCTTGTTTTCTGTTTTGTGTAAGGAAATTGAATTGGATCATTCAATCACCAATCCCTGTGGAATCGACCTCGCACTTACATATGCTAAACTACCAACAACTAGTGCACTTACGAGTATCACAAGTTGAAGATGTAGCTAAATCCATTTTGGTGTAGCTAAATTGATGCAACAAGTTTTTGTATTATGTTAAGCTCATAATTTCATACATATACATGCCCTATTTACTTACTCATTTTACTTAGTTTCTTAGAATTCTGAGTCATTTGCATCTCTTTGTGTGTTTTGTAGTCCAATAGAGCAAGAGAGCATAATTCATGCAATTTAAGCTTGTTAAGGCCTCATTTGGATGAATGGAAGAAGAGCTTGAAGACGAATCCATTTTTTGCTGCACTCCCTTGTCAGTCTAGTTTCGTAGGTCACAGAGTAGGCCCATTTTCAGCAATCTACACAGCTCGGATGAGGCAGCATCCTTCATGGAATTTGTTCCAATGGGTGTCTATTATAACATATCCAAAATGAAGCCTCGTTGGATAAATTTGGAGTTCGTCACCTATCAAACACAGAACCATGCTCAGGATGAAGTTTGTGTACGCTGCCAAATGAGTTAGTAATTTGTTTCAGCCTTAACTTCTTTCTTCGACCTTGAATTGGCCCAAATGACATGTGGTTGGAAAGATGACATTCTTAACTGTGAGATGGAGGGCTCAAAATTGTCATTTGTTTAAGGGAAGCCCAATTTGTGAGCCCTTGAATTTGTAGGTTATGCTTACCTAAGGATGAGCTAAGTGTGCTTGGTCATTCTGACCTAAGCATGAGGTGTTATTGATTGTGGGGATGTTAGGTGAAGCAGATTCATTACTTATAATTGGAGTGGAGTTTTGCAACAGCAAAAAGAAAGAAAAGAAGATGAAGTGCAAGCTGCAGCACTAAGCCTAAAGAGAAAAGGAATTGTTTTCAAATTCAATTGTGTGGTAGGTGAAGTGGGTGTGGTTAGTGAACTCAATTGTATAATTTGAAAAACCTAACCCCAAGCCTATAAATAGTGAGGTTCCCTAAGTCTTCAAACAAACTCCAAGGAGGGGAGAGAGAGCTCTCAAACACCTCTCTAGAGCTCATCTCCCTTCTCCCCTCTCCTTCTCTTCCTTCTCCTCCTCTCCCTTCTCTTCTTCTCCCTTCTCTTTCTCAAGTTCACTATTTATAGGCCTGGGGTTAGGTTTTTCAGATTATACAATTGAGTTCACTAACTACACCCACTTCACCTAACACACAATTGAATTTGAAAACAATTCCTCTTCTCTTTAGGCTTAGTGCTGCAACTCTCATTTCATCTTCTTTTCTTTCTTTTGGCTACTGTAAAACTCCACTCAAATTATAAGTAATGAACCTGCTTCACTTAACTTCCCCACAATCAATAACACCTCATGCTTAAGTCAGAATGACCAAGCACACTTAGCTCATCCTTAGGTCAGCATGACCTGCAACTTCAAAGGCTCACGAATTGGGCTTCCCTTAAGAAAATGACAACTTTGATCCCTCCAACTTGCAGTTCAGAATGTCATCTTTCCAACCACATGTCATTTGGGTCAATCCAAGGTTGGATGAAAAGTTAAGGCCGAAACAAATTGCTAACTCATTTGGCAGCGTACACAAACTTCATCCTGAGCATGGTGACGAACTCCAGATTTATCCAATGGGGCTGCATTTTGGATATGTTATAATAGACACTCATTGGAACAAATTCCATGAAGGATGTTGCCTCATCCGAGCTGTGTAGGTTGCTGAAAATGGGCTTACACTATGACCTACGAAACTGGATTGACAAGGGAGTGCAGCAAAAAATGAATTTGTCTTTAAGCTCTTCTTCCATTCATCCAAATGAGGCTTAACAAGCTTAAATCGCATGAATTATTCTCTCTTGCTCTATTGGACTACAAAACACACAAAGAGATGCAAATGACTTAGAATTCTAAGAAACTAAGTAAAAGGAGTAAGTAATATGGCATGCATATGTATGAAATTATGAGCTTAACATAATACAAAAACTTGTTGCATCGATTTAGCTGCACCAAAATGGATTCAGCTGCATCTTCAACTTGTGATACTCACAAGTGCACGAGCCGTTGGTAGTTTAGCATATGTAAGTGCGCGGTCGATTCCACAAGGATTGGTGATTGAATGATCCAATTCAATTTCCCTACACAAAACAAAAAACAAGAAAGAAATAAAGAAAGAAAAACCAAACTTAGGCAAATTAGTTTTCATGATCAATTTAGATTCCCGGATTGATTCTAGCTAAAGTATGATTAAGCCACAGTGTCTGGTTCTAACCTTGTATTCCTAATTCCCTAATTTGATCATCTGTTGTCTAACCTAAAAATTAAGCATTAGAAATCCGTTAAGCATAGAAGAATGTTTTAAACAACCCTAATCCCTGTTGTCGAATGTCCATACATACCCTTCCTATTTATAGTGTCGAATGTCCATACATACTCTTCCTATTTATAGTTCAATTTTAATTAAAGCATAGTGTCTACTCTTAATTCAAACCAAGATACAAGTTTTAATGGTGTGATCAATCATTCAAACAAGCATATTAACTTATAAGCATAACGAATAAGAACCATAATCCGTAATTGAAACTTGGAAACTAATCAAACTTGAAAACTTAAGAAAAGAATTTACGTTACAATGAAAAATAAATTACAACCAAGAAGCAAAAGGGTTTTGTAAAACAATTGAGAACATTGAAGAAAAACTTAGAGAATTTCAGAGAAAGAGAAGGGAAAGGTATTTGAGAACTTGGATAATTTGAGGAGAGAAGGGAAAGGTGTTTGAGAATATGGAGAATTTTTGGAAGGGAAGAGAGAGGTGTTTGAAGAATTTAGAAGAAGAGAAGGAGGAGAAATTGTTTGAGAAAGAGAAGGGAGAAGAAGATAAGGGAGAGGAGGAGAAGGAAGAGAATGAGAAGGGAGAAGGGAGAGGAGCTCTAAAGAGGTGTTTGAGAGCTTCACCCCTTGGGGTGTGTTTGAAGACTTGGGGAACCTCACTATTTATAAGCCTAGGGTTAGGTTTTTCAGATTATACAATTGAGTTCACTAACTACACCCACTTCACCTAGCACACAATTGAATTTGAAAACAATTATTCTTCTCTTTAGGCTTAGTGCTGCAGCTCCCACTTCATCTTCTTTTCTTTCTTTTGGCTACTGCAAAACTCCACTCCAATTATAAGTAATGAATCTGCTTCACCTAATTTCCCCACAATCAATAACACCTCATGCTTAGGTCAGAATGACCAAGCACACTTAGTTCATCCTTAGGTCAGCATGACCTGTAACTTCAAGGGCTCACAAATTGGGATTCCCTTAAGCAAATGACGACTTTGAGACCTTCATCTTGAATTTCAGAATGTCATCTTTCCAACCATATGTCATTTGGGCCAATCCAAGGCCAGAGGAAGAAGTTAAGGCCAAAACAAATTGCTAACTCATTTGGCAGCGTACACAAACTTCATCCAGAGCATGGTTCTGTGTTTGATGGGTGACGAACCCCAGCTTTGTCCAATGGTTCTTCATTTTGGATATGTTATAATAGACACCCATTGGAACAACTTCCATGAAGGATGTTGCCTCATCCAAGCTGTGTAGGTTGTTGAAAATAGGCATGCACTGTGACCTACAAAACTGGACTGACAAGGGAGTGCAGCCAAAAATGGATTTGTCTTTAAGATCTTCTTCCATTCAAACAAGTGAGGCCTTAACATGCTTGAATTGCATGAATTATGCTCTTTTACTCTATTAGCCTAAAAAACACACAAAGAGAGGCAAATGACTCAGAATTCTAACAAACTAAGTAAAATGAGTAAGTAAATAAGGCACATATGTATGAAATTATGAGCTTAACAAAACCCAACATGGATGGAGGGTTGCATTTCCCCATATTTTCGCAAGAGCCATGAAATCATTTCCCAAACATGGACTTACTAAAGTCAACTGAGTCTAGTACAATGGGAAATGGCCTTGACTTGCAAACCCCTATGACACCTTAATAATGTGTGAGAAACCTCCTTCCCCCTTTTAGTTTAGACTATCATTTGTATAAATAAATAAAAATTGTACTTATCAAACATGGGAAAATAAATTATTTCCCATTCCCAATCCCCTTTTCCTGCCATCCAAATGAGTGGAAGTTTATGGTAAGGGTGTAATCGTAAGCCAAGCAAGTTTTTGTTTTTATTTTTTGCTAATATTGTCACATCATTAGGCTTGATTTTCCGACGGAATGGATCAGAGTGAGGGGATTCCAATTCCCAAAATGATTTTTTTTGAAAATATTCGGAAAGTAGTTCAAAATTTTAAACATGCCCAACCATTTGAAAGGTTAAAATTGACTCATAATTGAAAACTCGTACCGAAAGTTCTAAAACTATTATATGCTAGTATTTAGATATTGTTATCCTTTAGGTTGTGTTTGGATGAGGGATTTTGAAGTGAGGTGATTTCAAGATAATGAGATTTTAAGGTGAGACACTTCAAAATGATTGGATTAATAAATTCTTTGTTTGGCTAATTATTTTGTTGGTGGGATTTGATTGGGTAATTTCTTGTAAACATAAGAATTTTTTTTCCCTTTTTCTTAGTTGTTCCTTTTATATATATATATATATATACCTTTTTTTAGTTGTTTTTTTTCTCATTCAAACACTACATATCATTTTACATAGAGTCATTTGAAATTAAAAAAATGTAATTAATAATATATAATTGGAACTAAGCCTTTGCTTGAAATCCCTCCCACAAATCCCTCATCCAAACAGGCCGTTAAAGTACAAATTGTCTATGTCTATCTGGTCATTAAATCATATTTAGTTCAACATGAAATTAGTCATTGTGTGTATTCTAAATTTGAAACCCCAATATATTTTAGAATGTGGAATTTTTTGAAATCTTGAGATACATTCCAATTCCATATCTTATTTTTTTTTTTTTTTTTTTTTTTTTTTTTTAACGGATGTTGGAATTGATTTGAACTTGCCAAAATTGGAAATTTTCGGATCGGAAGCATTTGTAATCAGAATTTCCAATCCAACTTGCACCCCTCATGTATCTTGGCGTACATTTATTGTGAGCTACCTTCAGTTTTCTTAAGGATTAGGGCCCCGCATTAACAAAAGAAAAAAACATGTTTGGTAGATACTTTTTTTATTTTTAGTTTCTTTTAACAAAGTGAGGGTTTTTTTTTTTGCCAACGAAATTTAGCCTAGTAGAGAAGGGTCTTGACTAGTGGTCTCAAGTTAGAACTACTATGACACCTTAGTAGTGCATGTGAACAACCCTCATAAAACAAAATAAAAAAAATCATGATATTTTTTGAAACTTCATGAGACCTAGGTTCGAATTGCGACTCAGACATGGGCCTGAACTCAAGTTCTACGACCTAAACATGGGACCTAATTGCGATAACCCAACATAGGATAAAGTAGAAGCCTAGTCTGAGAGAACCTAGTGTTTATTGAAGATAAAATCTTAGTGCCCTTTTGATAACCATTTCAATTTTAATTTTTAGTTTTCAAGTTCCATTTTTTGTTCTAGAGTATAGAGGAAAAAAAAAGAGAATGGAAGTGAGAATGAGAGTGGATATGAGATTGAGAGGGAAGATGCGAGGGGAAGATGGGGAGGAGTAGCAAAAGTGAAAACAAAAACAAAAATCTAAAATTTATTTGAAATTGTTTTCACTTTCAAGTTTTTGTTTTCACCTTCATTTCCTCTAAACTCTAGCACAAAAAATGAAAACAAAAAATGAAAATTGAAATGGTTATCAAACGGACCTTTAGTTTTTGGATTTCTAGTTTTGAAGACATTAGTATGTTGCCTCTTTTTATTTATCAATGTTCAAACCAGGCTATGATTCCAAGTTAGACAATATGGGGTAAAATTTCATATTGTACTCTTCTCCACAATGAAGGCAATTTATGGAGGTTACAAGAATGTTTTACAAGTAAATCTTCCTAGACAAGGAATCCTATTTACACCATGAATAAAAAAGGAAACAAACTAAAAATAAAATCCCTAAAAATAAGTAACCTAAATTAATAAGGAACACGGCCGAACTTGTCAAGCAACTTAAGAAAAACACTAGTATAGACAGTTTTGATAAGAATATCTATCAACTGATCTTCTTATGTCATAAATGGAAAAACAATTATTCCAACATCCAATTTTTCTTTAATAAATTGTTGGTCAATCTTCATATACTTCGTACAATCATGTTGCACAGGATTATGAGCAATCTCAATAGCAGCCTAATATCACAATACAAACTCTTAGGTTTCTCAGGTTCAAACCCAAGATCTCTCATCAATGTTTTCAACCAAAGCAATTCACATATCTGTTGTGACATGCCATGAAACTCGACTTCAACACTTGACCTAGCCACACCACTTTTGTTTTTTTACTCCTCCGAGTAACAAGATAACAACCAACAAAGGTAAAATACCCAAAAGTAGAATGCATGCTAGTAACTGAACCTGCCTAAACTACATCTGTATACCCTTCCACATCCACATGACCATACTTAGAGAAGACTAAACCCTTGCAAGGAGTTACCTTCAAGTATCTCAAAATACGCATAACAACACCCATATGATCAAGACTTGGTGAATGTATAAATTGACTTACCACATTAATTGCATATGCTATATCAGGACATGTATGAGCCAAATAAATCAATTCCCCTACAAGCCTATGATAACACTCCTTATCCACAAGAACTTGATTAGGATACAACCCCAACTTATGATTCTATTCACTAGGAGTGTCAATTGGTTTATAATCTAACATACCAATCTCTGCAAGAAAATCTAAAACATACTTTCTTTGGGATAGAAAAATACAATTTTTAGATCTAGCAACCTCAATCACAAGATAGTACTTTAATTCACCCAATGATTTCATCTGAAATTTAGAAGTCAAATACTTTTGAAGGAACTGCATTTCTTCCTGATCATCTCAAGGTACTATCATATCATCAACATAAATAATTAAAGCTGTCAAATTTTTTCATAGATGCAGCAAACCTTCCAAACTATGCTCTCAGATATTGCTTCAAACCATATAAGGATTTTCACAGTTTGCACACGACACCTTCCTTGGAAGTCACAGGAATACCAGGAGGAAGATTGTCACACTCCGATCCGGAAATAAAGAAAATTCCCGAATCATGGTGGGTGAATTGAATGAAATAAAATAAAAAGAGTGAAAAATTGGTTAAAATACACAATCCAAATCATATCACATCATTACTTTATATATCTTGGTTATTCTTCACAAATTGTACCCAGCACGTGACCCCTATCGGCATCATTCCCTATGCCCCCGTCACTGAAGTTCTCATGTTCCAAAATAGCATGTACTTCACAAAAATTCCATGATAATATATATATATATATATTGGAAGATAGAGAGAGATTTGTAAATAAAGAGAGAGATTTGTAAATAAAAAAATCCATGATAATTCATTATTTTCACATTTATCACAAAATAAGAACTTTTAAAACACATTACATAACTCACTCACTATGATAATTATAATTATAAAATCTTGTTCAGTGCTTAATGCTGGAAATGGGGATTGCTATAAATTTCTATTTATTTTAACTTCAGGTAAGTCCATTTCCGTGCTAATTGGCCGAGTCTGCTTTTGTTTGTCTAGCTGAAGTGAAGGGGCTTCCGGAGCCAGGAGTTTTCAGAAGGATAAAGCAAGACACGTGGCAACAACCCATTTGGCAAAACATTTCTGTCGATAAGGAATGGATGATGCTTTTGTTCTAAGAAGCACATTCTCATTTCACTTAGGACTTTAAACCAAGCCAGAATTCAGTTCTGTCACATACTGCAAGTCAGATTGAGAGGCAAAAAACAAAAGCAAGAAAAAAGATAAACCAACCAAATTTGCAGAGATGGCTTCCATGACTATGGCAGCCTCCTTCCTCACTGGCTCAGCCTCAACCATCACCAAACCTTCTACAGCTCGCAGGAGTCTCATTGTGGCCAAGGCTTCAAGTGCCCCAGAAGGAGAGAAGGGCAGCTTGGAAATGAAGAAGAGCAGCAGCAGCAGCAGTGGGAGGAGGGATCTGATGTTTGCTGCTGCAGCTGCGGCTGCATGCTCCATAGCCAAGGCTGCCATGGCCGATGAGCCAAAGCGTGGGACAAAAGAAGCCAAGGAGAAGTATGCTCCTGTTTGTGTCACGATGCCTACTGCTCGTATCTGCCGCAACTGATGAGGGATCAGTTTTATGATCATTTGCTTTGATTCAGTCACTTATGGTGGCTGTAATGTAAAATTTGTAGAACTTGTATGTTCTTTGTATCTTTTCTTGGGACAATCTATTAATTAATCTGGCTTCTTCCTCTTCTTATTCTATAAATTCTTGAAAATTTCCAATGGGATTTAAGTTTTTCTTATGTTGCTATTGCCCAAGAGGACCTAACTCCATAAAACATAGCCCAATTTATGGGTGAATCATTCAAACTCTCGTGTTACATGTGTAATTGCGATACTACGGGCTTTCCAATTTCAACCGTTAACAACTTTCATGTCCTAGCGTTTTAGAATGAACATCCAACTCAAATTCAATTTAAATGGACTCAAATTTTCCAAGTTTATTTTTTCTCTACCTAGAATTTCTAAAGTTTAATCTTTATAAATCCAAAGAAGGAAATTAGTAGGTCAATTTAAGGTTGAACTCTAGCATTATTGCAAAGAAAAGAATGCTTTGATCAAAGGAAATTTATGGTTGAACTCGCGTTTTTTCGTTACCTTCTTTAATTACTTGTTGAAAGATACTCTTTAAACATATATTTGAAAAGAAAGAAAAAACATTCGATTTTTTCTTTCTTTTATTTATTTTCAAAATGACAAAGATGATTATTGATTGAAAATAGGAACACCATATCTAAGACAGAAAGAAGCCAATCAGGAGCAAAAGATTCCCATACACACAAAAAAAAACCAGTAAGTTGTGATAATTTCGATTTTTTCCTTCATTGTAGATTCTTTCCTAGTTTCAAATAAGGAAGACAAAATAAACTTCTAAGACAATTGCTTTCGATGATCACATCAAAACATGTATAGAAAGCCTTGCTATTTTCACTCCAATTCGTCTCTCTCTTATCCCTTTGACCTACGTGCCTAAATTTCACTCCAAAGAAAGAAGAATAGTTTCCCGTATTCCATAATTTGATAGGGAAACAAAGTTTTATTGTTTCCAATTATATCAAAAACACGTGCAGAAGAAAGCCTGCTTTAATTATTATTTTATATATCCACAAATTATAAAATGAAAACATTCCACAATCCTACATTTTGTTGACTTAGAAGGCACCCCAAAAAAAAAAGGGAAACCTTTGGATTCATGGGCAACCTAGCCGTGGCCATCCTATATAAATGCCTTGTTCTTCCCTTGGGGGTATTCGATCACAAGTCCACAACAACTCACAACTCAACTCTTCTTTCAGTGATTTAGTCGGATCAAGAAGACACGTACGTTTCATATCTAAAAACCAAACCATTCATGGGACGCAGGAAGATAGATATGGAGATGGAGGCCACCATCTCAAAGCGCCGCAAGGGTTTGTTTGGCGAAGCCACCGACCTTGACTCCTCCTCCTCGTCTGGTTTTAAGATGGCTGTTATCGTCTTTTCCCCAGCCAACAAGCCCTATGTATACGGTCACCCCTCCGCGGTCGCTGTCATATATCGTTTTCTTGGAGAACAAGATGACGATGACGAAGATGATGACGATGACGAAGATGATGATGAAGATGATGACGATGACGATGACGATGCCGATGACGATGACGATGATGACGATGATGACGACGATGATGATGATGATGATGAAGATGATGAAGATGATGATGGTGTTGTTATTGATGAAGATTTAGAAGCCAATCAAGAGAAAGAAGAGAAAGCAGTGCAAGATGGTATAGATGAGCATGCGGGAGTGGATGAACTAGATAAAAAAATAGCTACCCTAAAACATTTCATAAAGATACTGGATTTGAAGATAGATCATGAGATGAAGAGGAAAGACTCTTGCACCAAGGATAATAATTCATTGATTGCTTCTTCTAGCGAAGAAAGAGATCAATCTGATAATTAGGATCTGTTTAGGTTCTGAAAGGCGACTACAAAACACTTACAATAATTTTTTTTGACATTCTTCTAATAAAAGCACTTTTAGAAAAAGCGCTTATAAGCATTACTGTGCATCCTATAAAAGCAGTCCAAACTGGTTGTACTCTGATTTTAATTTCCTTTTTTCTTGGATTTTGTTTAGGGTTTCGTCAAGCCTTTTGTTCTTTTCAAATAGAGATTATTTTATTTTTATATTCCTTCTGGGCTTCTTCTTCAAGCCTTTTAGATAATAATTGTATCTTATATATTTTATCTTCGAATGAGAACTATTCATTTACATTGTTCGGGAAATCTAATCCCCTCAATACTTTTTTAAATTTGTCCAAGCAATTGCAACTAGCTACTGATTTATATTATCCAAGTCTTTTTGTTTTTGCTTTTATTTTCTCAAGTAATGGATATCGCAGCAAACAAGTTCATCATGTGTTGAGTTGGTGATCAAATCCCTCCTTCCCTTTGTACATGGGCCAAGGATGATTCTAGAAAGTATTGCATTTTAATTAACATATGCTAATGAAAGTTATATTGAAGAAAAGGTTACAATAAGTGAGGGAAAACAAAAGTATAAATTCATTAATGAAGATTACAAAATTATCCTTAAAATCCCGATACCAAAGAAGAAAATCAAAGGAGAAGATTGGACGCGTAACAAAAGGACCAAAGCTTCCTTTCGAGATGATCGCTGAGATTTTGAGTTGGCTAACTGTAGACGCTTTGCTGAGAGTGAAGTCTGCCTCCAAGAAATGGTGTGCTTTGATTGAAGACCATCACCACATTGTGAAGCATATGAATCTGGCTAGTCCTCTGCCAATAAAATGTAGATACGGAAGGTACCATGGCCAAATACCCCCTTCTTCACAATAAAAATATCTGGTGTATGTCCCGTGTAACCGGCTTGTTTGTCGAGAAGCATCATACTTTTACTGTTTGCCGCATCACAAATCCAGCCATCAGCTGTGCCCATGACTTCACCTAATGCACATTTTGGGTGTGTGTAGAATGAAATGTGCTTTTGTTTCATTGACTGGTGAGGCCAAATTGGTATGTGCTTGCATCCACAATGATGAAGTGGGATTTGAAGTTATGAGTATTGGACAAGATGGGAAATGGAGAGCCTTGAAACACCCAATCCAAGGCTGCTTGAAGAAAAATGGCAAATGGGCAACAAGAAGCCAATTTTCCTAACTGATAAGGTTCATGATAGGGTTTGTTTTTTTTTCTGAAATTATAACAGGTGGGCAAGCCTCGTGTGTCTCAGGGGAATGAGACCAGACGAGAGGGTGCGACTTAAATTAAGAATTAATGAGGATTGATTAGAGCAATTGCAATTTACAACAGTTTCAATACTTCGGTTGTTTATGACTGAAATTATGTTCTTTCTGTTCTTCCTCAGATGATGTACATCATACGATGTCAGAATTGTGCAAGGTCGGAGGCTATGGATTCGAGTACCATAAAATCAAATCCAGGAAGTTAGGAAACATAGAGCTCGCGAAAGCTGCCACAAAAAGCACGTTCATCCGGAACCTAGAACGCTTCCTAACATATGATCCTCTCATGATAATCTAAATACCCAAAAACTACAATTTTATTAAGAAAATATAATAATTAAGGAACAGTACTTTTGCCGCAAATAGGATACACAATCCAAACTAATTATACAAACTCAGGGTTCAAGAAAAATTAAATGACGCAAAACCTCGATACAGAATAATACCAAATCCAGTATCCTATTTGTTCCTTCGGTTACCGAAAAGTAACAGCTTGGAGAGAGAATCAGGGGCATTGTTCCTCATTCACCTTGGCCACTCTGCCAGGGGGCAACACTGCAAGTTCATAAGTTGATTCACCTTTGCACGCTCATTCGCTTTTCCCATTTTTCTGGGAACCAACAAAATTGCGAATGACTTCCATGGCTAACTGATGAGCAGTCTTATCCTGCTGCTTTGCAAGTTCATCCACCGCTTCATACGTCTCCTTATCAGCAAAAAGCTTCAAGTTGTAACGAGCTGGTGCCACCTCTGGACCTTCCCATTTGTCAACCAACTCATGAAGTTTCTCAAATCCCTGATACAATTTACCAATTAGGGTCACAACCATAGCTATCAGCCATTCCAATGACCGACAAAATTTCTTAACATACCCATGTAAACTCCCCAAATTTGAGATTAAACCAACTTCTTTATCTGGGACAGGCCTAAATATAACACAATAATCTTAGAATCTTATTTCACCCCTTACCATGCGGTTTGTGTAGCCTCCGAAGGACTCTTTAGATTGTCGTTTACGTCTCCAATAATAAAATAAAGGTTCCAAAACTTTTTCCAGGTCTTGAATCTTGACCTTGTTCATGAAGCTTCTTGCTATTGAGGTTTGATTGGGTGTTCCTCCAAGCCAGATCTATATTAACACAAGCAAAAAAAACGAATAAAATATGAGTTGCTTTCACGACAATCTGCATTTGAGCATGAGAAAAATTGCACATGAACCAGCATTTGAAATACCTGATAGCTATTGGGACCATCACCAACTAGTCCAAGTTCAGCCATGTATGGCCTAGCACATCCATTAGCACAGCCAGTCACCCTTATAACTACAGATTCATTGTATTTCAGACCAACCTGAAATTCAAAAGTTATACTTGTTACATGCATTCTGATTCCTTATCCACACATGATCTTGATTTTCCACATTTTATTAGTTAGTGTTTCGTGGAACATGCTTGTTATTATGGTAATACCTTCTCAAATACTGATCGAACCCGCTTAAGGATGTCAGGTATACCCCGTTCAGCTTCAGTTATTGCCAGTGGGCATAGTGGGAAGGCTGGGCATGCCATTGCAGTTAGGTTGAGGGGGTCTACGAACCTAGGATGCTGCCACAATCGGAACTGGTCAGTAATATCCCCAATGATGAAAATTCATAACCTAAAAAATGTTTTTATCATAGACACAACCCAAACAGTTAAAGAAATTTATGACCAAATAAGTTAACCAATAATTGTTTGCATAAGTCCTGACCACTATCTGAGTTTAAGAGATTCAAACTGACAAAAAGGAGGATATCCCTTGAGATCATGTGAAGCCTACATGATTTCCCCCACTAGATCCTATGAGAAAATAATTTTCAGCCTAGATTCCACACTAGATTACTGCAAAAAGCAGTAGAAACATCACCATCTAATGCAGATAAATCATAGCACCATTTCCAGACAGACAGCATCTCAGTTGAATAAGATACTCCGTCCTACTAAGTTGAAAAGTTTCACTTCGCAGTGAAAGATATTTCACAGAATAGGAAGTAAGCATCCAGTAACCTCAAGTTCATATTGATGTCTGATGATGAGGGAGTAAAAGAAAAACATCTTACCAGCAGACCAGCCTTCGCAAGAATTGTGGTGATGGGACGTTTCCATGCAGTGCGAATATCACACAATATGATGTTCTGGTTTGGTGTGAGCCTTATGCTCAAATTATACTTTTCTATAACCTCTCTCAATGCCTTCTTCATAACTCCACCAATACGACCATTATCAACATGAAGCCCGCAATAATAACTGCCATCACCCTACCAAAACAAATATAAAAAGTCAGGACATACATCTGGGGAGAAAGGAACTGGAAGATGGAATGGGGCCAATAAACTAGGCATCAGTGTAAACAGTATGATCTACTAGAGTTATAAATCAAATAGGCCATACATAAGACTGAAGATATTGCAATTTCAAACCTTGGAGACAGAATAAAAAACATCAAAAATTGTATGTCAAAATCACCGCAACAAACCTGCTTGTTCCACCCCAAGTGACTTTTGAATTCCCATTCTGGCAACTCGCGGAATTGCTCAAATTTCTTTCCATAATATTGTTCAACTACACTTCTGAACTTTTCAATGCCCCACGAGCTGATCAAATATTTCATTCTACTATACTTTCGATCATCTCTTCTCCCATTTTCTCTTTGTGTAACAACTATAGCTTTAATTGCATATAGGATATCCTCTTTGGGGACATAACCCAGTGGTTCAGCCAAACGGGGAAAAGTGGTTTCCAACCTATGCGTTCTTCCCATACCACCACCAACCTGCAATGCAAATTATAAGAAACCATATTTGTGGAGAAAATGAGCTCAAATGTAAATGTTAGAGAAGAACTTCATCTTACATATAGGTTGAACCCTTGAGGCTCCCCCTCATCATTAGTAACAACCACAACACCGATATCATTTGTGAGAATATCCACTGAGTTGTCTGTTGGCACTGTAACTGCAATTTTAAACTTCCTGGGTAAGAACTGAGTTCCATAAATGGGCTCGGGTGAATCAGTGAAGTTTGTTCCATGAGAATTATCATTGCGGGCCTTAGTTACTTCAGGAGGTTCTGCTGTCAAGAACTTCTCTCCATCCACCCATACATCATAGTAAAAACCAGACTGAGGAGTCAGCAGTGCTGCAATGTTCTCTGCAGTCTGCTGTGCGAAAAGGTAATCTTTTCTTTGTATTGGAGCAGGAGGAGCAAGAACATTTCTGTTAAGATCACCACAGGCGCCTAGGGTTGAACTCATGCTATTAATGATGCTACTCATTACAGTCTTAAGGTCCTTTTTCAGAACACCATGGAGCTGAAACGTTTGTCTGGTGGTCAAACGAAGGGTACCAATTCCGAACTGATCGGCAAGATCATCCATGGTCAAGTATAGTTGGTTTGACACTTTTCCACAAGGGTTCTTTGTACGAAGCATAAATGAGTAGGACCTTCCACCACGTTCATCTCGGTTGTATTGTTGATAGCTCCCATGGAACTTGATGAGTTGTGTAGCAGCCTCATTTATATTCGGGGCATCTGTCAAAATCTCCTCGTTAAGAGGGTATCTTATGTAATTGCTCTGTTCTTTGAATATTTCAACCTTACTTCGCTTCGTTTCAGTTGCAGTTTCAGGCTTACAGGCTGCAATACACAGAAACTATTCAAACGAGTACTTTTCCTTCCAAGAACTCACAATAGGCAATCTAACTAACATTCAGAATTTTCTGATTCATGAGGCCCTTTAGGAGCCTTAGTATTCCAAAATTGTAGGTTTCCTAACCAAACCAAGTGATAAAAGTCAATAAAGCACAATAGCCCTTTGGCAACAAAAATGTTCAGGTTTTTAAGCGAGAATCAAATAATCCTTTTAAAAATGATAATAATAAATAAATAAAGAAAGAGAAACCAACTTCTTTCACAATGACTCTGGCAGATATTAATAAAAGCAAATTGAAATAACGCAGTCTAAACTCGTTTATCACAGCCACGCTTTCCTTCACCATAATCCAAACAGAAAAACCAACATAAATGAGAGCCAATCAGCAAAAAAATTAAAACAAAGTGCTTATATTTTTTCTCAATCTCTCACCATAACACATAAAAGAAGGTTAATTTTATCATCTTTCTTTTACTTTTTCATTTTCTCGCATTTTCTGAGCATCCAAACAGATCAATCTCTCCGAAACAAAACAGAGAATCAGACGGTAATTAAACGCACCGTGGCGACGGCGCGAATGAGCGAAGAAGAAGCTGACGAGATCCGCGCGTGTCGGCTTCTGGTGAGACCACGCCAGTTTGCTGACCTCAGCCCATGATACCTAGCAATCTGAGCCTTGGGCTCCCCCAGCACCGCCGTGTTCGCAGATCCGAACGGCGTCGTCGTCGTCATACCAATGAAAACGACAGCGTTTTCACGAGGTTGAAGATAGAGAAGCAGCAGAAGAGAATTGAGTAAGTGGGATTGAGTGGTGAAGAGTGAGCGGGTTGAAGCAAAAAGAGGGGAAAAAAAAAAGATGCTTTTTCTTTTTTCTATTTTCTTTTTTTAATTTCGCCCTTCAAAGTTTTATAGTGTTTTATTTTTATGTTTTTTTAATTTTGTCGTACCCGCTTACGTTGCAATGTCACATCCCTGCCACGGGAATTTCGAAGTCTGTGCCGATCTGTTACGCGCTGAGCGCGGAGGAGTAGGACGCGTGGAGTTAATCTGAGAAGCATGTGGCGAAAGCAAAGTTGGATACCGGATCTGGAGGAGGGGATGTCGCTTTACCATTTTATCCATTTACCATGTGGGCTGCTGGTTTCCTATACTAAAAAATAGCCGAAAAATAAATTAGATATAAAGAGTTAGATGCGTGTGGGGCTTTATTGGTTCTTTTGGTTCATGGATGAGAGCTGCAAGTCGGCTTCAGTTTTTTTTTTCTCGCAGCTGTTACAATGGTCAATGGTCAATGGTCAATGGTCAATATTCGATTACTATTAAAGCCCAAGTCATAATTTGGCTCAATATGACTTAAATCTTGGTCGTGTAAAAAAGGGCTCAAACATAACTTTAACCGATAAGCCTTTTTGTAGTGCAAAAAAAGACAACATTAAAGTAAAATGCACAGTTAACGTAATTGCTCCATTTATAAGATGCAAGTTCTTATTATGGGTGGGCATTGAAACCGCAAAACTGTAAAACCGAACCAAATTAATCTGAAAACAACAAAAAAAAACCGTGTTGACCTGAAAAGTCAAAAACTGAGACAAATTCAAATTGAACCAGTTCAGACTGATTCCAGTTCCGGTTTTCCTTCCTAAAGAATCGGTCCAATCGGAATCGGTCCAATAAAATTAATTTATATTGTATATATATATATATTTTATATATAGTTTAATATGTTTTTTATTGGTTGTCTACAAAACAAAGGATAAACAATAAAGAATACAAAAAAGAGGAAACAGGGAGAGAAGAGAAAAGCAAAGGAAAAGAAAAATAAAGAATACAAAAAAGAGGAGAGAGAACATTGGTACAATCAATTCTATACTATTTTAATGCCCAACTTGGAAACCATTGGGCAGAGAAACGTGATTGAAAAGCAAGTTGGGTGGGAATTCATGGTGTTGATGTCTTGGGCAGAAAGAAGTGAACGGCTCTTTTTTATGTTCTTATGAAATCTTTCAAACTTTTGTTTTGTTTATTCCTCTCATGAAATCTTTCAAACTTTTGTTTTGTTTATTCCTCTCATTTCTCTCTCTTCTCTAAGTATTCTCTCACTTTTCTCTGATTTTTTCTTTCTTTCCTCTTATTCTCTCTCATTCTTTCTTTAGGTCATCTCCAGTCATAGGACTAAATGTAGTACAAGATTAAAAATTTAGCCCTCTAAAATATTAATTTTTTAAAGAATAGTGTAGGACTAATTTTTCCATCTCCAGTTATGCAGGGCTATATTTTAGGGTCCTTCATATTTTATTATTTTGAGAAAAACTATGGTACAACACATACATTCCACAACTATGTATTGTTTAATTTAATTAAACTACTATTTAGAGACAATATTCCATGACCAAGAATTTTTTATAATTTTTTTAAACAACACTTAAAACCTTTGACTACAATTTTTTTTTTAAAGGATGGGTTTCAATAGTTTGACATCCAATGATCATGACCAATAATTTTTTTACGAATTGAAAACATTTAAAAAGGCTTTAAAATAAATATATATATATATATCAAGCTGTCATCATCATGAAAAGCACATGCATGGAGCCCACAACAAATTTGGCCTAGGACTAGGCCAAAGCTGGGCTAAATGTGGCCCGATTGGAGGGCTAAATGGCCAGATGTGGTCCAATTGGAGGGTTAAATGGCCAAATATGGCCCTCCAAATTTGGCCAAAATTTTGTTTAGCCCATGACTGGAGATGGGTTTTGCATTATTTTAAGGCTATATTTGGGATATAGCTCATGGCTGGAGATAACCTTACTCTCTTCTCGCTCACTGATTCTTTCTTCCTCTCTTCTTGCTCCGATTCTTTCTTTTATCTCCTCTCATCTCATTTATTCTTTCTCATTGATTATTACTTCCTCGCTTTCTATTATTATTTTTATTTCTTTATTTCTTTATTTCTTTATTTTATTTCTTACTAGATTTTTATTTCTTCTTCTCTTTTCTCCTCTCCTCTTTGTTTGATATCTTTTTTGTTTCTTACTCTCCTTTGGTGCATCGATTGGATCTACTTGCTAGATAGTTTTTGTAGTATCTTGTAAGATTCAGATATGGTTTTCTTGTATGGATTTGGCGATTCACATTGCTTTGTGTAAAAATGTCAAATAGGCCAAAGAGCCGGTTCAAAGCATGAAAAATCAAAACCGAACCGGACCTAAACTGGTTCCGGTTGGTCCAGTTTTCTTTGGCATTTTTGTTAAAATTCAAATCGGACCGGACCGGTGAACAGTATTGGTTTCCGTTTCAATTTTGCTTAAGAACCGGTCCAAACCAGACCATGCCCAGACCTAGTTCTTATGTTGTAGAAAACTTGTTGGGACTTCAATGTACCATCCATATAATCAACCAATGAGTCATCTGCCTAACAATTTAACTATAGAGATTATTTTTACTAACCACTTTACACAAGAATGTAAAGATGTTTAGCACGTGAATAATAGTTTCATTATCACTTGATATAGCAATTAACAAATGGATAAAATCAATATTCCCGTTCAACAAAAAAGAATTAATATTCTCCAAAAGGTGGCTAGAAAAAAGCAAACTACATAAAACACGAATTTAAGCAATTAGAAAATTCATTATAGCTTCCAAGTTCTAAGGACACTCATATCCTGTGCTTTAAAACAATATGTAGAAAAATAACTCTGCAAATATGGGGGTCGTACATTATTCCTTCACAATGTTCTCATGCCATACAAACGAAATATCGCATAGATATAATAAAACTATGACAACTTTATTCCAACAAACATATCTTAGCAGCTTTTTGATTCAGATCATTTGCATTACATGCCTTTTTGTAGTCTATCTTTGATTGGAAACAAAATCTCAATTGCATGTAAATGATATGCCCACTAACAAACAGATTCTCATTCTATATACATGAAGAGACTAGACTAGAGAGTTTGAAAATACTAGAGTTGAGCTTTGAGTTGATTTCAAACATGAATCCGCTTATCACCGTAACTGCAATTCTAGATCAACCACACTCCGCATACTCTCAAGTAGATAGACTCCATATAATTTCTGATGTTCTAAATTTTGTGGGCATCAATTATTGTATGAGTATATCGGCACAAAGTAGCTTGACTAATGAACATGGCCGACAAGTCATTGTGCACCTGCAGGGATGCCTAGTGGTGGACGAAGAACCATTGGCTATAGTTCCTTTGGGGATCAACTTGGTTGATGATTATCCACACACAGCCCAATGGTCTATATACCCTTGAACCACGACTACTGCATTGTCTAGCCACACCCCCACCTACAAAGACCCTCTAGCTTCGTTAGAGATGTTGACTACATGGTTCATTGGCAATATCCTAATTCCAACCTTTGTGAACTTGCTGATGTTCTCAAGAATCTATTTCGTAGTCAAACACCAATAGTACGAAAGCGGAGTATTGCCATTGCAGGGCCATATTTACAAACGAGTGTGATTGTCCTCGTCCTTCTGATTTGGTACATAGTCAAAAAAATTTCTCTTTATGTATGTTCTTTTGCTTTAATTCCCAACTTCAATAGAAAAAACAGAGAAACAGATATTTAGTTTGAAATTAAAGCAAAAAAATAGACATAAGAGCAAAAATTTTGACTATGTACCAAATCAGAAGGACAAGGACAATCACACTCGTCTATAAACATGGCCCTGCTATGGCAATACTCCGACTTTCGTACTATTTGTGTTTGACTACGAAACAGATTCTTGAGAATATCAGCAAGTTCACAAAGGTTGGAATTAAGGTATTGCCAATGAACCATATAGTCAACATTTCTAACGACGCTAGAGGGTCTTTGTAGGTGGGGGTGTGGCTGGACAATGCAAGAGTCGTGGTTCAAGGGTATACAGACCATTATGGATGTATGTGGATAATCATCAACTAAGTCGATCCCCAAATGAACTATAGCCAATGGTTCTTCGTTCACCACTAGGTATCCCTATAGGTGCACAATGACTTGTCGGCCATGTTCATTAGTCAAGCTACTTTGTGCCGATATACTCATACAATAATTGATGCCACAAAATTTAGAACATCAGAAATCATATGGAGTCTATCTACTTGGGAGTACGCAGAGCGTGGTTGATCTAGAATTGCACTTACGGTGATAAGCAGATTCATGTTGAAGATATTTTAGCATAGCTGCATAGGGGAATCCTCAGCATCAAGTACTGCAGTGCGTTTTAGCATAGGGGAATCCTAAACAAACAATAGTTCTTTCTGTTATTAGAAGTTATTTTAGCACTTGTACAACAAACTCTTAAGTAAAATGTGTGTCAAAATGAAAAATAAAATAAAATAAAAGCATAAAGATGATTAACTTACAGAACTGACCAAAGTTGAATATGCAAAATCAGATGCTCCAAAGTTGACACCATCAAAAACAAATGCCAAGGCATTGATGGGTTGAGTAGCTGCAACAAACTGATATGAATTGGAAGACAGTTAGTTCAAAATGTCATTTGGGATCGAAGAAATGTAACCTGAAATATTGTGTTGTTTTTTGGAGAGAAAGGGGCTCACCGGAATGCCTATGCTGATAAGATGTAGGACATCGACATCTTTTGTAAATAGCCTTGCCCCATACTGCAACCCTACTCCAAGTATGACTGCAAGCATCAACCCCAAAACCAATCCCAACTGCGGTTCAAATGTATTTATGAATTTTTGGAGAAACCAACCTCACATGGAACACATATTTGACACTTCAGAAATATTAGTAAACACCTGTAACACTCGTGACGCTGTGGATGATGCCTTGTCGTAGTCTTTTTTTGCAAATGCACTAGCAAGTATTGCCTGAAAGTGGGAAGGGATTATAACCTATTCAGTCCATAGAAAAGAAACGGAAACACTGAAATAAATGTCATACACATACACAAAATAGGGGCTGTTAAAATAAGTTGTTTTATTGATTTAAAAACCATTCACTGCAGCAAGATTTGAGCTTAGGAAAGTTCAATTCAGTTTCACAAAAAATTTAAGAAGAATTTAATTGCTGATCAAACAATGTGCTTCTGTGATTTTCATCTTCTTGGCCTCTGTCTTAAAGTACAGGGAAGAAATTATCTCAAAACTAATTTGGTGTATCATTGCAGTAGTTTCATTTATTAAAGTAATGTTTTCCAACCTGTCCAGCAACAGCCAGTCCATCAGCTAGAAGGGAAGTTGCCAACCAAACCTGCAAGCAGACCTGAAATGCCGCCATGGGTGTCGGTCCCTGCCGCGCAGCCAATGATGCAGCCAGAGTTACACAGAATGTAACAGCAATGACCCTCATTAATAAAAGAAAACCTGGAGTGAAGAAAGGAAATGGGGTATCAACTAATTCATGCTACTCTCTCTCAACATGTACTGAAATTTATTCAGATATAAATATAAATTAGAAAGAACTTGCTATTTCAATCATGTTAGTAAATACTTCAGTGGATGTTATTCAAATTTCCTATGCTATATTCTCAGCATTTTAAAGTTATTCTTCCGACGTTTTCTGCTCACTAAAACCAAGGCCTAAGGAGTATAGCTCCTCAGAACAAAAGCAAAGTTCTAGATTGTATAAAACATGCATGAAAGTGTCACCACTGCCTATTAAAGAATTAAATCCTCACCATTTTTAAGAAACCGTCTGAATTGGAGATGTTTGATACTTGGGGGTAATAGATCAACTTGAGCCATTAATCTCCACAAGAGTATGACACATATTAAGTACCTATAATTAACATATCAATGATAAGAGGCACGCTGGTACACAGAGTGCAGAATTCTAGAAAAACCCACAAGAGGACCAAAAACAAATGGAGATGAGTTCAATAAAACTTAGTGAGATATAACATGAGAAATAGCTGCACCATTGACACCCAGACGGAAAACAAACATAAATATTGGATCTAAAATTATATTTTTAACATCTCCTGCCACTAGATTAAAACAGACAATTGATTAGAACACGATCAAGACTATTTATTTGAAAAAGATGGCATCGAATCTAAGGTGCAGCTTCATTAAGGTATACCGGTTGCATATAAAGGAGTTTTGTATCCTTGAACCCACGGAAGACCCCTTGCATAGCCAGTGAAAGAAGAACTGCAGGAGCACCAAACGACCTCAGGATCAAGTACTGCTGTGCAGGTTTTAGCATAGGGGAATCCTAAACAAACAATAGTTCTTTCTGTTCTTAGAAGTTATAGTAGTATTTCAGGGCTTGGTACAACAAACTCTTAAGTAAAATGTATGTCAAAATGAAAAATAAAATAAAATAAAATAAAAGCACAAAGATGATTAACTTACAGAACTGACCCCCATAAAGTTCAATAGAGGTTTTGCGGCTGATATGAGGAATATGGCTTGGATGAGGCCAAGGATGCTGCCAATAACCATTGCTGATGACGCTGACGGGATGTACCTCTTTTGATGATTGGTTGTAACTATTTCAAAGCTTGCACCAACTGGTTTGTATGCATTCTGATCAGTACCTGACAAAGAAAATGGAAGAAGAAAAAACTATCATGTAAGAAGTTTTCATAAACCAGTAAAAGAATATCTTGTAATGAAGAGGAAAACTTGATGAAATCATATTCTATAAGTCTCTACAGAATGCATACTGAGTTTATTGTGGAAAAAAGATGTAGCACTGTAACCAGAAAAAAAAAAGGCATGACGCATACCCCTTTCTGGGATCAACTGTCTAGTTTCACCATTGATTGATGGACCTGTTTCCAGGTAATCATTCTGGTTTTCCTCGGGACTTGCTGTTCCAATAGCATCTTCTTCAGCAACAAAAGAGGTTGTGACACTAACAAGAGGGAATATTGCAATTCTTGATGCTTGATTGAACAAAGCGATAGAAACTCCTACAGCAGCAAGCTCCACTGGACCTTTAAACATTAAGACAACTTGGATATTAAATTTCCACAACTGTAAATTTTAACAAAGATACAAGGTTCAGCCACAAAATTTCATTTCAGATTGAAGACTAATATTTAGCATTTGGTAATTGGTCAACTTTTGAAGGATAGGGTTAAGAGATACATCCCTGTTAACCATTAGGCTATTAGTGGACTGTGAATGTGGATATGTTTACACATTGGCCTCTCATGTAGACACTATATTTCATTTTATCCCCATCCTTGTCATTTAAAGAAAGAAGCTTGAATTTTTTCAATAAAATTTGTTTTTGTTACCCAAAGCAAAAACAAAAAGTACTTGTTTCAGATGGAAGAACATATGCACAGTTCAAAATGAAAAGAATAAGAAGCAAAGTACCTATTTGACCAATGAATGCTGTGTCAACTAGAGAAGCAATTGGATCGGCTGTCAAAGCCAGTGCTGCAGGCAATGCAATCGACGCTATTTCTAAGCCAAGTTTGTCAAAATTAAAAACAAACCTGCCCATAGAAAAGACAATCCAAGCATTGGTTTTACACATCTATTCAAATCCAAGCATTGGTTGTCCAAAATTGCAATAAAAAAATATTTTGAATAATGGCTCTTGCAGGCAAAGACCACATAAATTCTGAACTGGTCTAGCTTGAATAATAAGGTTAGATTAGCCGATGGATGCGAGTAAAAGCTTTGTTGCTTATCGAAAATATATGCCATTGCTTGTCTGCTAAATTCAACAGAACCTTTTAACTATCAAACCAAACTAATCAGGAAAAAGAAATGAAAAGGCATAAAATAATCGAAATGATACCTGCAATCCTTGAATAAAATGTAGATTGGAGTTTTGCTTTTGTTCCCATTGGAATATGAATCATGTTCTTCAGCCATCAGTTAGATAGCTGATTTAACTAATCGGGTTTTAACTGGGACGGTTACTGAACTAGTTGTTTACAGACAAGAATCCACAAATTGTGCTGCAGCCCCTGCAGATTATATATAGTGTTAACTCGCAATTCTGTTGCTTGCAGACCCGAAGCATTCAACTCCAAAAACAAGATAACCATTTTCCAGAAGTGCCCAAAAATGATGAAATACAGAAGCAATTCAAACAGTATCAAGTATCCTTGCAGAGAATTAATAAAATTAGTTGGCTACACATATCAAACAGTTGACCACCAAATAAAGAATTGGGTTCAACAGTTGATATCCTAACTGAGAAACTTATAAAAGCTTTAGAAATTCAAATATCCACCATCAGAAGAAATCCTGGAGACAAAGAAGTACGTTTCACTTCAGCAGCAAGGCCAATGAAACAGTTTCAAAAGTACTTTCAAAACCAGACACTCAAAAGCAAAATCACTTAATATCTCAGCCTAGAAGAAAAATTAAACTCATGCAAAAACTTTAAAAAAAACTTGGGCTTGAAAATTAAAAGAACTCGTAAACATTTCAGCTTTTTGGCAAAGCTCAAAACCAATCAAGAAAAGACCCTCACCTTTCACTGGCGTGATCTTTATATCTTGCTAGCGTACACTCAAAATGGAATTTGGGTTTGAAACTTCAACTTCTGCTTTGGAAACTCCAACACCTATAATCCAAGAATAGCTTCATGTCCGAAGTCCATGAGAAGAAAAAGGTTTTTCCCCCTGGATTTGACAAGGACTTCCACAACAGAAACGCACCAACCACAGCCTATGACTAGTATTCCTGTGTGACAGAGAGAAGCTGTCAGACGCAGCTTGTTGCAACGTGATAGCATAATGATATCATTTACTGTAGTGGTCTTTAAATTGAAATGGACCTTAAGGTCAATGGTTTAACACTCACTGTGTTCCTTATCTTCTTTTTTTTAATATTCATGGTATTTTATTATTTGGGTTATTTTTGGGTGAGTTTATTTATTATTTAAGTTGGTGTTATTATTTTGATGAAATTTATGGCTTACATAATACATATATGAGCTTGATTTATTTAATGATGTTTTTGTTAGTTGGAATAAGTTTGGTGTGTTTTTAAATTATTATTTTTTTACATTGTTTCATTTTTTAAAAAAATCGAAACTTTAACATTATGACCCTATAGAGTAATAATCATGGATCCGTCATTTGCCAATGGGCATAATGGGAAGGCTAGGCATGCCAACTTTTATACTTATAACTCATGTTGGAAAAAATGGGACAAAAATTCATTACTTTTTTGTACCAAAAAGGAGGGGAGATGGACCATGGGACTTTAAAACGATTGTTTGATTGCATTATTGATATTTATATTTGTTTATTGGTTGTCCTTGGCTTGGGCAGATATATAGCATGAGGGAATCAACTTTGTGTAAGATTTTACACATAAAAGGAATTGCAGGAAAAGTAGAGAAAAATAGGACGACTTGTCATTTCTCATCTTTGTATAAAGAGTTCAAAATACAATTCCATGACTCTGACCGATGAGAGAGATACTTTATTTTACTTCATAGCAGAAGAAGCAGATCCGTGAGGAAGAAGCATTCCATTTCAGTAGAGTTGGGTTGGTTTATTAATTACTCATATGCCTCTTTGTCATTATTATCATGGATCAATGGATAACAAGTTATAATTTCCAATTAGTGGTCTAATTAGTCTATTAGTCTCCAATTTAGTGATGAAGAGTTGTATACAAATTTTCTATTTTATAATTGGAATTAAATTTTATATAATTTATTCACATAACCTAGGCCTCAGAGCATGTATAAGGAAGTATGTAAATACTATACCGCACGTGACTGCTAATCATATGTTCAAAATCCATAACTTTTTATCATCAATTAAATAGTGAACTTAAGTCTACGAATGTATTCTAGAAGAATTTGATGCAACTTTCTCCCAGGGATTATTACACTAATTAAAGATCAATTGAAGATTAAGTATCTCTAATCTTCTTATTAAGATGGATGTTGTAGTTGTTGTTTCCCTTGTTCAGCAAATTGGTACCTTAAGTTGTCACCCTCTTGCTGCGTTAATTCAGAGTTGTTGTGTTCTTATGAGGCGTATTGGCAACTGTCACCTTCCTCATGTTTACAAAGAAATGAATTTTGTAGCTGATTGTATGGCTAACTGGAGCTTTAACTTGGATTTGGGGATTTTGTTATTTGGATGAGGCTCCTATTTAGATTAGCTCTTTCTTGGTAGATGATTTATTAGGCACTATTAGGCCTCGTTTGATCTATATTAGTTAGTTGTCGTTTCTCTTTGGGGTTTTGCCACACAACCAGCCCCCCACCCCACCACTCACTCTCCATCATCAAAACAAAAAAAAAAAAAAAAAAAAAAAAAAAAAAAAGACAATGAAGTTGATGGGCAACCAGAGTTGGCAGGAGAAGTAGGGGAGAGGCAGCATTCACACCTTTGAGGAACTTTGATACCAAGTGCAAAGCCAAACACCCATTTCAAAATAAATTGGCAGCGGAGTTTTGCTCATCATGCTACAATTGCAACATATAAATAAATAAATAAAAACAAGTTCCTCAGCCAGTCTTAAAAAAATAAGCATACAAAACCAGACAGCATAAAGCTGCTATTTATGTTTTATAGTCCAGACAAATCAAACATTGATCTTTCTGTGTCTTAAAAATCCTACAAGTTCAATGGCCAAAATTAAAAATTCCAAGAGCACATTTAAGCAATTATAGACTTTAGACAATCCTTCTAGTGGAAAAGCCTTAATTCACATATTTACAACCACCTATTGAATTTGAGGTTGACAATAAGTTTCACCAACTTCCCTCTATAACTACTTTTTCCTTTTTCCTTTTTCCTGCAATTACCTCAAGAAAAAGAAAATTCCTAATCATAGCTATTGAAAAAGACGCTAAGATCCTCACTCTGATCCTCTCCACATTACAAGTTTTCTTAAGAAAAAGGAAAAAGAATGGGGAAACAGAAGAGAATTCATAAGCCCGCCAACAAAGAAAGGAATTTTTAACTTTTTAAACATAATTTAATTTCAAATAAATATTGGTTCAAAAAAGTAAAAAAGTAAAAAGAACAAAAGAATGTTGGTTCATCTACCCTCAGTGGCTAACTGTAAAGACCCTTCCCTCATCAACTTCAAGCTTATGCTGTTAAATCTTTCCCGTGAATATTGCCTGGATGCTTTTCTCCAATCTGTACCAGCCTTCATCATAGCAGCAAACTCCTCGTAACTTATGCGCCCATCCTACAAGATGATACAAGCAAGTTGCAGTTCAAGTTATCAATGATACATGCACAACACCAAATTTAAAAACATAACAAAACGAAATGGATACATACAAGCATAACTAGATAAAAACAATGATCCATGCAACATAACAAGAGTAATTAAAACATAATCTTACAAACTGAAGACATTTTGCTCAAGTCAACCCTTTTCATCAGGGTGATATTCAATCATTGATCAAAGAAAAACAAACAACAAAGCGGAATAAAAAAAGTGACAGAAGAAGAGGTGATCCTGCAGTTTGCATGACTGGCCTCATTTGTGTGTAATCGAAAGGAAAAAGTATACAATGATTCCAGAGAAGGAAGAGAATATGGAGTAACAGAACCAGACTGTTCTCAGGATAAGTATTTTTCACAATACTACAATTTCTAGCATCAATATGCAAGAAGATAAAGGAAAGTTAGCTAAGGGGAAATCTTGAAAGGAAGTCAAAAGTCCAGAAAGACTGTGAAAGTCTGAAATATGATATCATGATTCATAATTAGCATCAAAATAGAGCCTTCTAGTCATGTATGCTAAGATAAAATCTTTTGGATTAAGGATAAAACTTTTTGAAGTTAATTGTCTCAAAACTGTGATTCTAACCTTGTCTGTGTCCACATCATGCATAATCGCATGGATGACTTCCTCACCACCTGCGTCAACATCATCATTTAAAGCATTTCGCAATTCTTCAATTTCTATGAAACCACTTTGGTTTTGATCGAAGAATGCGAAAGCTTTATGTAGGTGATCATCATTGGCCATCCTCTTAAGGTGAACTGTAACTGCAACAAACTCTCCATAGTTCAGAGCTCCATCACCATCAACATCAGCCTGTAGGAATCAGAAATCAATCAGTTGATCAGTTCAAGAAATCCTAAAACTCATTGGGATACTCAACCCCCAGCCAGAACTTCTTTACATTCCTATTTTTAGCTGAATCCTTGCAACGAATATTGCAGCTCAGGTTTTAGTTTGCTTCTCAAGATTTAACATGATGTAGAGTTAGGCATATTATCATCCAACCCACGGTTAAAAGTAAGGACAAGTTGGCCAAGCACAAATTGATGCTTACAGCTTCCATTAGTATTTGAAGATCTGGATCAGGAATCTGCTGCCCAAGCTGTTGTACACCACTTCGAAGCTCTTCTATGGTTACTTTGCCCTTGTTGCCAGTGTCCATCATTTGAAATGCCTCTTTTATGCCAGCTACTTCCTCAACTGACAAATGCTCGGCTATAACCTATGTATAAAATATTCAAAAGTTCAGACATAGCATATAGGGCAACTTTCACACAAGATACAAGTAGCCAACATTTCTGTAACTATGGGGCATCAATAACTTCATAATGAAAAGTAAACTAAAAAACATTACCCCAAGGGCTCTTTTCTTCAGCTTGTTCATTATGGAAAATTGTTTCAGCCTTGCTCTCACAGTCTCACCAAGTGGGACATTTGGGGCCTTCTTGGCATTTTGTATCCAAGGATGATCTACACAGAAAGAGTTGGTAAGAACTTGTCATATAAGGCAATAAATCTTTCAATTGTATAAGATATCATATTTACCAAGCACTTCCTGGGCAGTCAGCCGCTTTTTTGGATCAGGATCAAGCATTTTCTTCACCAGGTCCTTCGCATTATCAGAAACTCTTGGCCAAGGATCCCTCTTGAAATCAATGACAGATCGAATAATTGCTTGTGCTACCCCTTGTTCAGTTTCTACAGGGAAAAAGTTTTGAAACTATGAGAAGCAAATACTAATAATATAAGGAAGTACACCATCAGGCACACTTTTGTTCAGGATGATCTCAATCAGAGATATTTGATAAGCAAAACATTCCAATGGGAGTATTTTTTTCTACATCCCTTTTCCACTTTAACTCCTATACAAATTGTAAAGAATCAAAATATAAATACTAGTAAAAGAGACAAACCTGCCCAGAAAGGTGGAACACCACAAAGTAAAATATACAGGATAACTCCAGCACTCCAGATGTCAACCTCGGGTCCATAATTGCGCTTCAGAACCTCTGGAGCCATGTAATATGGACTTCCAACTATCTCATTAAATTCCTCATCTGCAGAATATAGCAACCTTTAGCTGCACTATCATACACCAGATATAGAGATGATATAAGGATGCTAAAATATGAAGTTCAAGAATGGGGGAAAATTATTAAACAGGAAAAATGAAGCAGGGCAATACCAGGTTTAAAGAACACAGATAATCCAAAATCAATTGCTTTCAAAGGGGCTGTTTCCTTCTTATTTGCAAATAGAAAGTTCTCTGGTTTGAGATCGCGATGCATTACTCCATGTTTATGACACATCTGCAATGTAAAATGCAAGTAAATAAACCAGAGTATTTCATAATGACATCACAGGAGACTGGACATCATCATCCAGCAACAGAAAATCAATGAAGATCAAATAGAAGTGTCAGCAGCAGATAATTAATTTAACATGCACAGAAACTAGTTATGTGATAGTAGAGACAAGTATATTCAGTGCACAGGAACTAGTTATATTCTAGTAATAACATGGTCCAGCATATTATATTATCCAAATGTCCAAATAACCGGCATATCACCTAAACGAAATATAAGCCAATGAAAACAGAATGTAGAAACCAAAATCGTTGGCATAGTAAACTTACTTTCAACATCAACAACGAGAAACTCAAACCAATTAACAAAATACATAGCAGCACTGCATAGTGCTTATATAGAATATGAGGATGGAGGAAAACATTCAACTCACCAATTGTTTCTCAATTTACCATTTAAAGTTCATAGTGTAAATGATAAGAAGAAGAAGCATCACAAACTTATAACACAAACAAAACCAACATGTTATATAGCAACAACGTACTCTATCTCACATTTCCCCTAAACAAGAACATCACAATATAACACAAACCATATGACACTTTTATAACAATTCTAATGTAGAACATAATTATAAAATTTCAGAACCATATCCAAATTTAAACCAAATTAACACAACACTAGTAAAGCCAAATCTAACCTGAACAACTTCAACAATGGTCCTCATTACGCTTGCGGCAGCGCGTTCGGTGTAATGACCCCTAGCAACAATGCGGTCAAATAATTCGCCACCCTCACACAACTCCATGACAATGTGAACCGCTTCTTCATCCTCATAGGTGTCCTTCAATGTGACGATATTTGGGTGCGGAGGCAAATGCCTCATTATCTCAACTTCTCTCCGCACGTCTTCAATATCCACAGCGGTCCTCAGCTTCTTCTTCGATATCGATTTGCAGGCGAATTTTTCACCCGAGGAAGCCTCTGTGCAAAGATATGTGATTCCGAATTCACCTCGGCCGAGCTCGCGACCCAGATCGTATTGGACCGAAATGTCTCGACCCGTCGGTTCTTTCAAGACCCATAGCTTGCCCTCACCATCTTTTCCATTAATGCCACCAAAATCTGTAGCGAAGGGATTGGGTTTCTTCTTGTTTTTCTTCTGCTTGTTCTGGCCAGTTGTGCCAAGAGTTACGCAGCAATTTCCCATGAATCAGAGCCTCAAATATTTCAGAATTTCCAGTATTTTCTTCAGATTTCAAGAGGACCCAATTGAGCAGAAAGGTCAATAAATCGAAATCCTGTTCAGGAAATTAGAAAGAAATCAGACAATCATAATGACAAATCCAAAATGCAAGTCCCATAACATTTTCAGCTCCAAGCTTTTGTTTTGTCAGAAAGCAAATTTAGAAAGTGAGATTTTTTGTTTCTTCTAAATCTTAAATGCAGATTCTTTATAGAAACAAACCACAAATCAGTGAATCTTAAGAAATCGAAAAGAAAAAAAAACAGTTTACATAAAAGAAGACAAAAATGGAAGAGGTCCAAATTTCTATTCTTTTCAAAGGAAATGAAGGTAACATCAAAATGTTGGAGAACAACAAAGCTCACCTCTGTTTTTTTGTTTTTTTTTAAATAACGATTTTTGGGAATTCCAGGGAACTGAGAAGAGATTTTGCAGGATACCCAGATGAGATTTGGAGATGAAAGAGCTTAACCTAATTCTAGAAATGAATAATTTGGGGTTGAAGGTCAAGGATTTAGAAGGACAAATTGAAGGTGTGAATACGCCATGGATTTGCAGAGAGAGAGAGTCAAAGCTCTTGCACAGAGACTTCTGTTTCTCTCTCTAAATCCGTTCCTTCTCTTCTTTTTCTCTGTCTCTCTTTAAATCCAAACCTTTTTCTTTTGTTTGAGAGTCAACCATCAAAAGAAACAGAAAACAAACCTCCTCTTTCTCTTTCTCTTTCTCTTTCCCTTTTTCTTTTTTTCTTTTTCCCCTTTTTTTTTCTCTCTTCCCAAAATATCCAGCTAACCTTTCAAAGTTACAAGTCACAGATTCCCACAAATTTCATCAAACATATATATATATATATATATATATATATTACTTCAAAACTGTTTTTTTTTCCCTGGAAAAAGTGTTTTTATTTATTTATAAACTAATTCATTGCTAACTAATTGTAATTAGTGTAAACTAATTCCTTGCTAACTAAATGATTGTTAGTTTATTTTTAGTTTTGACAGTTGGGTTGCACCCAAGAGTTCAACCGAAGTTGGTTGTGGTTTCTAAAAACAAGAAAACCACCCTCTCCAAATATTTAGTAAAGCATGGTTGTATTGTGGACAGGGGGGAGATATGGATCATGTCATAATCCAATCCTTCCCAAACCTACTCAACTTTCTATAAAGTTGCCACGTGTCCAATAATAAATAATCCTAGGGCTACCAATAATTAATTTTTGTAGAGTCCACTCTCCCCCTATTGTTGGTGTATAGTCTGTTTTTTTTAGGTGAAAAAAATTATATGGTATTTGTTTATTAATTGCAATTGACAGGAGGGAATATATTCTTTGCAAAGATTTTATAGTAAATGTTCAGAGTGGTTGGGTTGGATTTTAGTGACGGCAATTTGGGTGGTAGGTTTGGTAGGACCGGTATCTAGAAGGAAAATACTTCCCTTCTTGCTATGCAAGTAGGACTTTATGTATTCCAGCAAATAGCAGTGTGATATATGTGTAAAAAGATTTCTTTTTATGATGAATTATTTTTATATATATGTCAAACTATGATTCGCAATAAGGATGAGTATCTCCTTATAAGAAGGTAAACAGTATCTTATGAGGAATCAAATGTTTTAAAATCTCAAAGTTTTTCTTTCTTTTGTAGATGAAACAATGTGAAATGTGTCATATATTTCTTGGAGGTTTGTGAATTTCAGGATTCCTGTCCTGCAGCTCACCCGATTTGAGAAAAAAGTGGATGGTAGGTAGAGGTCAAAGGTTTCATGGTTTAAGATATTTTGTATAAGTTTTGGATACCCAAAGTGAAATGTCATTGGCTTCACTTGAGTGGTGTGTGCGTTTCCCATTTCACTTCCTAACTTTGACAAAAGGAAAACTGTGTAAGGCATATTCTAGATATTTTTCAGTTGTGAGTGATGCACTATTTTAGTGAGGCACCAATAATGTCAGGAAAAAAAAAAGGACCAAATGTGATAATTTCGCAAATCTCAGGGACTATTTGTGATAAAATCTAAAATATTTAAAATATTGTTTAATCCACGTCAGCAATCTAATTGAAAATTTTGACGGAACGTGATGGCGGAACCAAATTGATGTGTGAGGTGTAACATAAATGACTAATAATGTCAACAACAAAAAAACATAAAGAACTAAAGGTGATAATTTGGCAAGCCTCATGGACCATTTGTGATAAATAAATAAAAAAAAGCTTGTTAGAAATATAACTTAATGAAAGCATAGAACGGAGAAAGACTTTTATGAAACAGGAATAACATTATTTTGTTATTTCCGGCCAATAAACATGCGTGATAACACTCCACATGGCATAGCATTATTAGCCGGCATAGCAAAATAGTATTATCCCTGTTGCAAATAAGTTTTTCTCCATAAAACAACATCGTGGCATAGTTGATTGCATGAAGATTGGCCCATGCGATAATCTCCTAAACTCAGGATAAAATCCGAAAAGAAAAAAGAAAATTCAGCAATCATGGCATAGTTGATTGCATGAAGATTTCAGAGGTCTAATTACCAACTTTTCATATTTATGTTTAGCAGAGATCTGCCTCTTTTTAAGAACCAAAACAACACAAAATCTGGAAAAATAAAATGAGAAATAAAATAAGTTTGTTTTTTTCTTTCTCAGAATTGTTTTTACATAAACTACATTTCTGTCAGAAAGTTGCCTTTACAAAACTCAAACCAGAACCTGTTTATTTGTTGAACATAAATTTCCTGCAGGGGCTCAAAACTGCTACTTTGGGATTTCTCTTTGAGCAATTGTGGTTGGAGCTTGCTCTGGTCCATCTATGGATGGTTTTATAACAGTGTAAAACAACACATTATAGAAAATAGTGAAAGCAAAGACAGCAACAGCCGTGATTGTAAAGAAAGATCCTGAAAATTCCTGAACTTCTTCATCTTCTGTTTGATCTCTTGCAAAACTCACATCCGGTGCTGCAATTCAGTTGAAAACACTTCTCATCATAAGATCAACATCCCATTAGTTGCCCTATGAAATTACAAATGCTACTTCATAGTTCCTTTGCAACTCTAAGTACTATACAATTCAATAACTGAATTGAGGGACTCAAGTGAAACCCGGGTACAAAATTCGGGATAATTGATGTAATTAATCCTAAACTATATTAGAAAAATACAGTCTTGGACAAGATTAACTTAATTTTAACTGTAATCGAATAATAATCCGGTTTCGAGTAATAGAGTGCAAACGATTAGAAGGGTGGAAACAAATCATGGTCTAGAAAAGTTCATGCATAACTTGCTCTAGTTACATGCTAGGTGCATGACCAAATAAGGTCAATTTCTCCAACATTGGGCATTCATCAAAGAAGCATAAGTTTTCTTTGGCTTTTCATTTTGTTATCTCTGGTTATATAGACAAAGCCATATGTAATTTAAATCACATTAGGATTGTTACTTGGTACAAAAAAAAGTAATTGAAAATTTCAAATATCAGCACATTAACTCATACATGAACAAAAGGCACGGTGCAGTAGAGAAATTGGTTGGAGACAGACAGAGCAACATGATCATCAAACTCACAATATTGCGTACAAAGTGTTTGTGTTTGTGAGAGAGAGAGAGAGAGAGAGAGAGAGAGAGAGAGAGAGAGAGTACCCTTTTGCCTTGGAGGGCGGGCTTGTCTTTGGGAGCGAGATTGAAGCTGCTGGTCAAGATTTTTAAGAGCTTCTCTGGCCTTATCTGGGTCTACCTCAAATTGCTGTGACTCCTTCTCTGCCGCATAAACAATAAAAGAAGATGATGAAGAAGAAGAATTGTAATATGGGTTTGATTTCTTCTTCTTGAAAACACCATTCCCAGGCACTGGCAATTCAGAAATGTGTGTTTTAATAAGTCTGTTTGTGAGAGAAAACGGGTGCAGGGATAATGGTGGTTTATTGTGAAGTGAAACAGAATACAGAGGAAGCATTTGAATGAGATAATAAGAGAAACCACAGCCACACCCACAACTCACAGGAGCTGAACGATAAACCCACCCAACACAGGTTTGGCAGTGAGTGCGTTATTTATTCATTTATTTTCTCCTTTGTTATAAACTAGATTGAATACGAAAGCATCACAGAACAGTGAGTTACATCTCGAATAGATTTTTATAGACCAAGTGTACCGACACATTTCCTTCATCAGTAGTAGTAGTAGTGAAAGTGAACTCAACCACACCAGTCAAAGCGCTGATACACTCGACACTATTTCTGATTTTACCTCTGGGCTCCACTTACGACACTCCTTTTGTTAATTTTCTGATTTAACCCTAAAAAAAAACCTTTGGTTGTACATTAAATCACCAAAAAATAAAAAACACAAAATTAAGTGTTACACGTTAAAATAGAAAAAATACATCATGTCATTGTCATATGCTAGCTAAACTATATATTTCTAAGTGCAGTTAAATTGTAGTAACGATTTCTGAATGATATTAGCTTTGTTTATTTATTTATTTATTCATGAATTCTAATAATAGTTTATGTCATCCTCAAATTAGGTCTTGCGTTGTGCTTTGGGACATTTTCGTCGACTATGTATTCTAATAATAGTTGATGTCGTCCTCAAATTAGGTATTGAGTTGCGCTTTGAATCATTTTCGTTAACTTTGTCTATTTGACGCTACATGGAAGCACGATTCACAGATCGACAAATGTCTAAACCTGAAAAGATAAACTGAAATCCATCAGCAACTAGAATCTAGCATCAAATAGAGAAAAGTCTCTAAATTGGATTAATAATATGAATAAATGTACAAATACAACTGCATAACTTGGCTTAAGTAGAAAAACCAAGAAACCCTAAAACTGTAGGAAGCCCTAGGTTATAAAATATTCCTAAAACTTAGCTAACAAGAAAATTAATAGAAATCCTAGTTAAAATCATATGAAGAAAATAATTTCATAATAGATAACTTATTCTAAAAATATAAAACTTGACATAATCCATAATTGCTTCAAGCTTCCTCAATCAATTAGAAAATCTCGACGATATGCTTTCCTTATTTTCCTAGTGCCATAATTAATGCTTAAGCATTATTTTCCATATTTTAAGCCAAATCTTCTAATTTTGAAATTTTTTTTCTTTTTCTAAATTTCATTCGTATGAACAAGCCCATGTTTTGTCCTACATCGCTATTTTTTCGTCAAAATTGATCATGTGTCATGATATATTTTTAGGGAAAAATATGACTTTTACCTAGCCCCCACCCTCACCATTTTGGAACCCTCCAGGATTGGCTCCGTCATGGCACGATATTGTCCACTTGGGGTTGTGGAGACCACACGCCGAGACGCAACTACCAGCAATGGGTTGGGGCAAAAGCATCTCAAAAACCTGTAAACAAACATAGAAACATAGTTCAATTAGTGGAAGTTAGATTGTCCTTAAGTTGGTAAGGACATGAAAGGCAATGACCAAATTTCGACAAAATAAAAATACAGTGACTAAAATTGAATTCAAGCTAAAATGTGAGAAATTATTGTATGGTATTTGGAGTACGGTTAAATACTTATTGATGTTTACCCAATTCTCCAGCTTTTTTCATTTTATCCTTTCGAATTGTTGATTGGTTTTGCTTTTACTTGCCTTATAATTCAGTACATACGTGATTTTGTTTTTTTCTGTTTGCATCTGGGACTCGGGAGGTATTAGGGTTGGACCGCTGGAGAGATGACAGCCATGGAGATGAGAGTCACGGAAGTGTTTTGATGAGAGAACAGGGGAGGGAGAAAGGGGAAGGGGACTGGGAAGATTGAGCTAATTAAAGATGGAGAATGGGTGATACAGTACAACATATGTTTTTTTAAAAGATACTATAACAATGCTGATGTGGATGAATTAATATCATTAGAACAATCAAATGGTCAAGATTTTAGTAAATGCACACAAATGCACCGATGCTAGATGCAGAGACTCTGAATCCAATACGGTCGGCGGAGTTTATATTTCCCACTTTTAAGGTATAATATAAATATATATTCACTTATATTATACAACGTTAGACAAATTATAACACATAAACGTATTCTACAAAGACACTATAAGTACTCATAAAACACACTAACTACCCAACATTATATGCACGTCTATTGTGTTACCCATTTTTGCTAACATTAAATGCATGAAGATTGTGTTACCAAAGATAAAATTCTTAGCCTAGTGGTAGTTTGTTAGAAGAAATGTCAAATTAAAAATTTTTTTTCTAAGATAAAATATTTAGATAAAAAATTTAAACACAAACACCATAAACTTTTCTTTTATTTTCCCTTTTAGATTTTATTTACAGACTTACAAAGAAAAGAAAAAGAAACAAAAGGAAATCACGTAATATAAGAAGAAGCCAAAAAGAAAAAGAAAAACACAAATTGGCCAAAATGAAAGAAAAGAAAAATACAATTACAAATTACATTTTACATTAATTATTTCCACCAATTTAAACGAAACAGCGCAACCTAATGTAAGGACGTAAATGTAATTTTTATTTTTATTTTTATTTTTTTACTCTCTATACATTTCAGAACAAAACACAGACAGAGAAGCAAAAAAAAACAGAAAGGTATTGAAGAAATGAAGAAAGCAGGAGGGGCAGAGAAGAAAAGGGTGCGAAGGTCATCAGGCGCTATTCAGAACGGCGGCAGAGATTCCAACTCTGATACCCCTCCCAGGGTTTGTTCTCTTTCTCTGATTCTCTCTCATCCTTGATCTAGGGTTTCATCTGTATGAAATACCCAATTGAATTTTGTATATATCTGGGTAATGCAAATTGCTGATTGATTTGTACTACTTGCAATAATGTGTAGTGAAAAGCACTGGTCTTTTTGTTGCTCTGCTGGGTTGCTGAAAAGGGTAGGAGAGGAAACTAGTTGAAAGTTTTGAACATAATGTGTTTAATTGTTTCAGAAATGAAAAATTGTAAATTATAATTATAGGGGCATATTTTGGAACAATTATGACTACCCATTTGGGAAATCGTCACTAGGGTTGGGTCTGTTTCAATGTTATCGAAGGTACTTCAGGGTGCAAGAATATGTTATGGAAAGTTGGATCATTTTGTTGTGTAGGGTAGAGCTTTTGAAATATGTGCGATTTGGTCTGTCCTGATTTTGTGTTTTTGGCATCTTTAGCATAGTGGACAGGCAGGGCTTTTCTAATTAGCAACATGGTTTAGCCTAGAAAAAGGAGAAAAAAATGAAGTCTACTGGGCAAAGGAAAACAGAATGCGGTAGAGCGGAAGAGGCTACTGCAAGATGGATCACAAGATGGTCAATGACCACTTCCTGTTTCTTGCATGAACAATTGTTAGAATTATTTTACCAAGTGTTGTGTGAGCAATGGAGAGTAATCATAGATTAGAACCAAAAAAAGAAAAGAAACCATAGATGGGCTCTAATTCCAGGAAAGCTCTAAAAGAGAAACTCTGACCACGTGCTTTCCTTTGATCACTCTCTACATCTTTACATTAAGTTAAAACAATTCCCAGAGGACATTCCTTTGTAATTAATATCTGAGTCTAGTATGTTTGTATTTTCTACCCAAAGTGGAACTTTTTGAATGTAGGACTTTGAGCCATATCATTGGAGGGAATTGTAAGTGGAGGATTTCAAATTTTTGGCATTAGGATTTCTTATTTATCTTTCAGATACTGTAATTTACTCTAAGCTACAATTAGAATTGAATTCCTTCAACATGATAACTTTGTGTTTCTATTATGTTCTTTTGGCCGAACATGCAAAATATTGGACTTAGATTGTCATAGCAAAACATCTAGTCTTCTAGATATCTTGCAAAATTGAGTTTCTAGGGTGAAAGAGCCTGAGACTAATTCAGAAACAAATTCGTACATAGCTCACATAATGAGATTTGGAGATATTTTGTATTGCAGACTTAGATTGTGTCCTACATGGTGATACTGGCAACAAATTTTAATTTTTTAGTGTGGATAGCTTATGATGCCTTCATCTGTATCACTTGATTATCTCAATCTTAGATAATTATTATTTAGTGGTGGCCATGTTTTGTTTTCTTTTGAATATATATTTTTGGCTTGATGCTTGTTTTTGTCCAATAATGTTTTGGATTTTTTTCTTTCAAGGAAGATATGTTTTGGCCAATTGGTTTGCGTTCTTATAGCCTGCTTGTATTTTTCCTTGTTTTTCTGATTGCCATTTGACTTTCTTTCAGAAACAAGCTATCCAGAAGGATGTGTTCCAGTTGTTTGCAGAGAAGGTGAGAGACCATAAGGATTTGGTGTCTAGGTGGGCTGTTCTACAGGAGACACGTGTGGAATATTTCAGGGGGAAGGATTTTGTAAGATTTTTGAGGAATCATCCTGAACTCAAAGATATTCTAGAATCAGATAGAAATCTAGAAGCTGAAGATATTGCCGATTTTTTACTGGGAAAGAATCTTCTAGTTCGCTGTGATCGTGTGGTGAAAACCCTTCGCCCTGGAAAGAAAAAGTTGTCTACATGGCCTGCACATTTGGAGATCTTTCCAGTAAGTTAACCTCTTAATTGCTTTTGAACTAGTAACTTGCTGCCCTTGCAATTACCAGGCTCCGCCTTCTAGTTTCTCCTTTTCATGTTTTTGATGGACTCCTTTTATATTTGGTGTTCCGTATATTCTACAATCATGACACTGGACAAGGCTTATATTTGGTGAAAACAGTTTGTATAGTATACTTTAGATTGGACAAGGCTTTCTTTTTGTTTGTTCGGGACCGGTTAAGATGAATAAATGGGGCTTTTCTGTTTCAGTATATCTGCTTTGTCCATGTGCTCATGGTCTTCATGATCATGCTTAGACTATGTACATTTACTTTATACTTGTATTCATGTGGTGATAATGTTGTGTCCTTTTTACTTTCACCTTAGATATCTATGTTCTTGTTTTATACTGTTTATGCTATATTCATAATTTCTTGAAATGAGATTATCTTTTTCACTTTGTATGCATGTGTGAACCAGAATTGTTTTTGTGCTTCTTTGTAAAACTTTGAAACTATGAAGGTGAAATAACTTAATGGTGCCATCCAAAGTGTAATGAAACTTATCCTTTGAGTAAGTTTATTAATATTTTAACCCTCTCTTTCTGTGTGCTATGCCTTCTCTTCATGTATTCTTTTAAGCACCACACACCAAATTTAGTAATTCCTTGACGTCTTTTGCAGGACCAAGTATTTTCTGAGAATGACGCCTTCTTTGCATGGACTTTTGTTAAACGGCGGCCTCTCTGGCAGACGCTTCTCTCATTTTTCTGGCCGGTGGTGACATTGGCAATTTGCTTGTTTCCTGTATATCCCCATCGGTGCAAGCTACTAATACTCTACTCATGTCTCGGGGTCCTTCTACTGTTTCTTTCTCTACTTGTTTGTAAGTTCTGAACTTCTGGGCTTATGTCTTCGTTGTGAACCGTGAAATTTTTTCATTTAAAATCTTATTATTTAAAGATGATGTGGATACTTGTAAAAAAAAACAATTAGGTTTATACCTTTCACCCCTATTTAAAAAGCTGCACCATTTTATCACACTTACACCTTTGTTATAGCAAAAATTCTGCTCACTAGTCATGTTTTGTACATCCAAATTGGCGTTTATATTGGTTAGAGGTTGTTTAATTTATTTAGAAAAGTCAGGCTGTATTAGAGTCAGTGACATGCTTGTACAACTATTCCTATAGGTTTAATAGGATACGTAGATGTAGTTACGTTTAGTACTTTGTTGCTTAATACTATTTTGTCAATGCATTCAGTTCCTTATTCTTGTTAGAAAATGACTACACCATCATTTAAAGAGTGTCGCCTTTAATTCAAGATAGGCATGAATTTCTGGAATTTTCCTTTTCATTAAATTCTGAATCTAGTAGATTATCCTAAGTCTGCAGTATAAATGGGGAACATGGAAAGTACTCTTACTCTGATAGCATTGCTAGAAATATAGCTAGTTATTTTTTAAGGCCCAGGTACTAGCCCAAGTCCAGCAGAGTTTCTTAAGATCAGGGTTGTAACTAAATAGGACATACCACCACCTCTGCATTATGGATTATGCTGTTTGTTGTCCCTTTCACCTTTTGTGAAGTGTTTCTTGCCTATTTATGAGGATCAAATTATTGTACGAGGGACTATCTTCTTTTTTTCATTTTTTTTAACCCTCCTCTGTGAAAGAAAGTCAATGCTACTTTTCAATGATCTCCAGAAACTTTTATTGCAGGTTTTCAGCAAAATGCACAGTTGCTAGTTAGCTTGTATTGTTTTTAGGATTCCTTGGCTACCAATGTTTTTTCCATTTCTCGATTGCAAAGTATTAGTAAATAATTTGCAGCCTTTTGCCTCTCTACAGTCTTATGACATTTATTGTTCAAGAATCTTGCATCTTACAGTTTTCGATGTTCTGTACTGAAAGCTCTCAGACTTGAACCTATATAAGCTAACAATTTCTTTTATTTGATGTTAGTGTCTAAAGTCAATGTCAATATACCTTTAAGACTCTAGTGAGTTCTAGTTTAAATGGAATTGGGATGGGGTGGGGATGCCATAGATCCTAGGTTCAAATCTTATTCTTTGTTTAAGTATAGTTGCACACATATTATAAGAGTCCCATAACTACTGCTTACAGTTACAGTTGTTTTTATTATCTGGATTTGCCGTCATCTTGGCCTAAAAGACTTCAAAATTTCTGTCTTGCAGACTTGCATATCTTTGTATTGATTATCATCTTTCGAGTATTCATTATATGTGCATTTAGAAACCTCAATAATTTTTTTAAAGATTTTGAGTTGACTTCGAGCTTCAGTTGGCTTTTTCTGTGATCTTGTAGTTCCTTTATTTTGTATTAAATCTCAAGATTCCAGAGTTATTTGTGCAAATAATTATTCTTGTAATGCTCTGTTCCCTGTCATATTCAACATAAACATAATTATTTTTTTGTTTCATTTTCTTAATTTCCAGTGAGGGGTGCAATATTTGGAGCTCTATACATTATTTTGGGGAAGCGAGTTTGGTTTTTCCCGAACATTCTCGCCGAGGAAGCTACTTTGAGAGAATTGTTCCGTTTCTGGCCCAAGAAAGATGAGGAGGAGCGACCAAAGTGGACAACACGAGTTTTCTATGCGGCAGTTGGAGTGCTGGTCATATTGCTACTGAGGCATCATGCTCCTGATGAAGCTGCTAGAGCCAGGTGAGTTCTACTTCTACTAAATATACCATAATGGCATTTGACGGCTTGAGGCTGATCTTCTGGCATGCTATACTACGAGGTTAAAGTCACATTATTGCTTGGAGGGACAAATTGTGGCTGGCTAAGCATGATGAGATTTCAAAATTTTCAGATCTAGAATAATTTGAATACCTTTTCCCTTTATTTGTGATCATTTGTTGGGATCCTTAATGCGGATCTTTTGCTCTATGAGTGCAACACACTGCATTGCCTGATTACTTGCCAAACCAGTTCTTTGCTTTTTGGCCTTGCCAAACGTACTAATAGTGAACTCTATATTCTTGCAGGTATCAGAAACGTGTATCAAACATAATTGATGATGTTCTTGAGTGGTCTCCAAGATTGGCGCTTTCTGGGATGATGGAGAATCTGCAACCAGTAGCTAATGCGACAGAGGCAAGCAATGCAACTGAGGAAGGTGTGACACCACCTGATGGCATGGGTGCAGAAACTGTCACAGAGCAGCATGAGGCAGAAGTTAGTGAAAATCTAGAGAACAGTGATGAAAACCTAGACAATAGTGAGGAAAACCTAGACAATAGCGGTGAACAAAAACATGATATATGATTATAAATTATGCAATACCTAAAGAACACATCGCATTCTCTTTACCCCTTGTCTTTAAATTCGAGTGTAAAACAATGTATCAGACAATAAAGCAGTTAGTTAGTGCTCTTTTTGTCGGATTTATAAAGGTCCATTAAGAATCTGTGTGAGAAAAATTTATAAAGTTTAGTAATTGACTCCTTAAGTGGGGATTGTTTTGGGTTTGCAGATTGCAAAGCATCATGTATACTGGTACTATGGAGATAGAAAACTAAGGAAGTATTATTTTTCTATTTCCAAAACTTTTCCTACATTTTTCTTATAATAAATTCAAAATAATTGAAAAGTCTCCAATTATAAAAATGATTCTAAGAAATAGGTCTTGTTTTTTTATATATTCCGATGTACACCAGCTGGCTGATGCACCTCTCGTTAGGACAATTATATGCAATTTAGCCCACCATTATAACAGGGTAGCCAATCATGATTCGATTTTAATACTAATCTAAAATCGGATCTGATTACATTTGAACTTCGCTGAAGTCTGCACATGCCTCAAGCATGCAGGAGAATAATCCACATATGAAAACAAAAGAAACCCCAATATGTCGCCAACCACACAGCTCAAATTCAAGGTGACAAACATAATACACACGATGGTTTATACATTAAACTAGAGTACTATTCGTTTAAATTTCAGTTTTCCATATGTACTTCAAATTACTGAAAACTACTCTGTACATCAGGCAAAAATAAGAAGGATGTAATGAACTCAGGCATCAAAGGACTTCACAGAATCCAAATGGCCCATTCATATCACTCTCCTTCCATTCATCTATGCCACAAGCACAAGAACAAAGCCAAGAATGAATTGCCGCCTGGCAAACACATTGCCAAAGATATAACCAGGTGATTGACCCTTTTTCTGTTATAAGGGTCCAATCCTCCACCTTGGCATCCACCTCCCAGGGGTTCACTGGATGGCAAGACGCCTCTGTGAGGCCTGATTCGAAGAAATGCTTCCCCGTTGCTGGCCTGTACAATCTCCTTCTTCCCCTCTCTTGCCCGAGTATGAAGGATACATCGAAGCCTGCAAGCCACCATGAGTCTGGAAGCAGCCACTGCCATTTGCATAATTGTGAGCTGAGTACGCGTCATGCACTTGGGACCCTCTTCCTTCTTGCTGACTATTGGAGGAATTCCATGTTTCAGCAGAATCTGAGGGAAAGGGTTCTGAACCTGATGAACTGCCAGATTGTGACGAGTGGGCTGGACCAGAGCCTGTGCCCTTTTCTTGGCCAGTGCTGTTTGATTTATCACCATTAGTTTTCTTTGCAAAACGTCCTCCAGTACCTCTCGCCCTTCTCATAGCATGTTGATGTCGTGATTCATGAAGATATGGCTGTAGAAAATGAGAATTAATAAGTTACCAAAGTCAGCTAGGCTTATAGATACATTCATGTTTAATATAAATACCAACACTAACAATTTGAGTTGGAATTCTTTAACCGAAGTATCATCACACCCACACATATATATTATATACTACTCATCTCCCCCAAAAAACCAAATCTACAACTGTTTATCCTCTGCCTCTTACAACAAACATCCTATGGTTATTGTAAACAGTAATCTCACAAGAAGCCGATCAGACAAACACAGTTACTAAAATGTTACCAAATATCAATAACACAATCGTTGAACTACTTCATAGTAAACTCAATTGTAATCAGCACTAAAATGTATATTTATCCCTGTTACGTGATTATAAAATCAATTATAATCAACACTAAGGGATAAAATTTGAGCATGCAAATCTTTGATTGGTAAGAGAGAGAGTAGAAAGTCAAATAAGTTCATGGAAGCAATAGAGACTAGAAAGTGCGCAAGTCAAATAAGTTGTTCCTGATATGGAGGGTATATCAAAACCCAAAAACTCATATGTACACCAACTTTGTAAGTTTCCATGCTATGCTCACAAGTGAGCACATCACAATATTGGAACCAACTTCTTAAGCACGTCGCAGTGTGTAAGCTGAAAATTTTCAAAGCTCATTGCACACGATCAGAAGTCTTCAATTAAATTGTGATTATGTCAAAGTCAATACTTCCTATTAGCCAGAGAGAACAGACTCAATGCATACAGTCTGAAGAGATGGGATTAGAAGTAGAAATATAGGCGTGTGAGCACGACGACTCATACACATCACATTCACAACACATATATGAAATAAAACATGTATATTATAGCGTTAAAGGCTTTGTGTCTGCAAGTTAAATTTCTACCTTCCTGACTTTAATTAGCTTCCTTTCAAGTTCTGCTTTTGCACGTGCCTGTCTTCGCCTTAGAATCCCTTGGTATTGTTTTGCATTCACATACACAGGCTCCTGTGCCATCTCAAGAGGCAATGGCATTCTAGCATGTGGCATTCCAAGAAAAGGAGGATAGCCCTAACCAATTGAAACAGATGTTCAGCATTACGTACATATCAAGATATTTACTACTGTTCACCTTCCAAATCCACCCCAGAATAAGTTCATATCATACCAAAGAAACACAACTTGAAAGGGCTGAAAATTATAACTAATCTTTTTTATCACCAGCACCACCGTGATGTACGACAACACAAAGCGATCTTTTGATGTATGACTACACAAGGTGATCTTTTGCCCAGGACTGTGGTAGGCTTTATTTCAGTCGTCAAAAAAGTTCAGGGAAAAAAAATTTAGGCCTGCTGTAATCTTAGACAAATTAGAGAGATATAGAAATAAAAGGGAAAGTGCAGACAGAGATATCAAGGCACCAAGCCTTTCAACAACACTTCACTTCATTTATCCAAAATCTGATTTGCTTTAGAATTGTAGTCTTCAAAGAGAACTCCCATAGACTCCAAGAAATACCCAGACTTGTAATAGATACTAGAAACTCAAGAAATAGTAGGAGACTGTAAGCAAACTTAGACATTGAGTATTTCCAAGACCCAAACTAAACCGATTCTTAATAACAGTCGACACTAACTCTTCAATTGACCTTTAAACCTAGTTATTTTATAGTTTTACCAATTCAATTCTTGTATGATGGATATTTCTCTTTAGATAAAAAGGTTTTAAAATTGGATTTTTGCCAACAGGCTTTGGGCTTTCAAAGAAGATCGATATCTTGGCAAGTTGTTGCTAGTGCTTCACTCCCGCCATATTATCATCATTATCATTTTCCTATAAAGTAAGATGTAAAAACATGCAGCATATGGACAATGTGGGATTTGGTTAATAAGGATAATGGAATACCAAACCATAGAAGTAGTAAGAAGTAAATACTTGCTACAAAGAGAAATTAAGAAAAACCACTAGTATCCTATCAGTAATATTTTAAACTTAAAGCTTCAAATTCAAACCCCGAAAGACCATACCAAAACTTAGATTTCAGCTACTAATAACAGAATGCAGCAACTTCAAAGGAAAAATTATCCTTTCCTCATTTACCCAATCAGACCAAATAATTTCCCCATCCAAAATGTTAACTGGATAGGATCATAGGTGACCTAAGTTACAAGTCCTGATAAACCTCAACTACCCATCCCCCTTTCACTACCATCACAAATATGATAAACATCGTTGATATTTTTGTTTTGATAAGAAACAATAAAGGGAATTTAAATACTCCTACCAACAACCCTTGAAGTTGTTTAGAGATATAAAATAGAAATATAATTATTGTTTAGAGAGTGGATAAGGGAAGTATGATATCTGCATAAACTCTATCATTGCATCACTGCACAAAAGATAATATCATACAAATCCAACATTGCATGTAGAATTCTATTACACTCAAGGATATTACTGTTTAACATACCAAAGGCTGATGTCCATAAGATGCCATCATTCCCGCATAATAAGGATCCTGATAAGGATTTGAAGCACAAGCCTACAAAACAAATGCGGGAAAGGTAGGAATCTTACATTCCAAAATCATGCAAGTATAAGTGCCCACTTTTAAATTAAAAATTACAGAACCTTGTTCAACATTTGACGAACTATCAACGGAGTTGCACCATGCAGGAGGCAATAAATCTTGGAACAAAGTAAAATGAACTTACAATAGAGTGACCAACAAGCTCAAGCTGTGGCGGTTGCGCAAGGCAATCATCACGAACTGTAGGTACAGTAGATCCAACATGCGGCACATTTTGGCGCTCTTGCCCGTCATTGCCAGCTGAAGTTGAAATAAAATATTAAAACGTGAAACCAACAAAGAGGTGAAAAAACATTTATACCAAATCACCAGATATTGTAGGAATTGTTACCTGATCTTGGAGACGTAATCTGTGACTCTTTGGTGGCACCATCATCATCATCTTCATTTGGCTCATCATTGGACAATGATCGATCGTCATTGGACTCCGAACCACCATTTGGGCATTCTAACGAAGATGAGTTGGATGTATTCCTCCCTGTAACGGCTGGGGAGATGGGGTTATAGCCAACACCCCGCCACCACGGTTCTGAATAAACACTGTTTGGTGGGATGGTATGATGATCAGCATGAAGTCTATTTTCAGTTTCAGACTTTGACTGCATGCCTCAAATATCCTTAGATAGACACCAACTCTTAGTTCTATATACAAGAGAATAAAAAAACAAAAATCCAAGTCAGTGATCAAAATATGAGAGTTCCTCTTAATGTATAAGAAACATGCAGCCACAGACAAGACCACAATGGATGGAAAATAAAATAAAGTTACCAAACATTTATACCAAAATCTCCTCTTTCCCCCTCTTGAGAGCACAATCAAACTTTGACCCGAGAAACAGTCAAATTCCACAAAACCAAAAGATACCCAAAACACAATTCCATGCCATAACCACATAGACAGAGAGAACCAAATCATAATCCCTAAAAAATCAATACATTCCACACAAAAAAACCCCCAATTCTTGAAACCCTAGAAATCAACCACACAAATAAATTCCAATTTTATAATCGAAAGGTCAAAATTCGAATTTTTTAAAATCAAATAAAATCTTAGAGGGACTTACTTGCCGAGAGAAAAAGCCAATCACAAATAAAAACCCTAGATTTTGGGCCTCGGAATCTCACAATTTCTCTGCAATTCCATATAATCTCACAGTATATAACTGTACTAGAAGAGCTCCCCTATTTAAATTCCACATCCAAGGTTATGATTTCGTCACCCACCTCGGGACCCACTTAATTGCTCTAGAAATTTTGTTTTGAGACACGTAGACACTACTGAACCGCGAACTTGTTAGACCGGTTTTTTGGTACGCTAGAGTTTTCTCAAGGAGAGGAGAGCTGGAGCGTGTGAGAACCGGTTCCCGGTTGTAAAAGTGACGGTATCGAATGGGTTGGGGCCCACCCGGGTGAGGTTATCACAGAAAATCTTACCAGAAAAACATAAACAAATTAAAAATATTAGACGGCCCACGTGACCCGTACCCGAAGGGCAAAGAAGTGGGAACGCGTGGCGTAATGGTGGGGACCACAGCGCTGGTGCATCGCCAGCAGCGTTAGCCACGTGTCCTTTAAAATTTGACGTTTTCTGGGAAGAGTATGAAGGCAACCAGAGAGCTGTTTTGGCTTACCTGTTGGTGAGGATTGTGAGTTCCACAGCCAATGAACAATTAAGCTTTGGCATGAGTCATCACTTCAACCCAAAAAAAAAGGTAAATGGAATTTCAAATGGGCCAGGTTAGGTCCATCTTCGGCCCAGACTGTAATTAGTCAAAATTCAATTTGTTGGTCCAAAGCCATTTGGGCTCAATGGATCATTGGGTCGAATACGTCCGAAAACTAACCTAGTGCGATTTTTGAGGTTGGGCCCAAGACGGGCTTGGGCTAAAATTGCTGGCTCAAGTCTATAAATAAGGTCCTCGTTTTTTTGTTTTGGTCTTCTTTTTTGTCGATTTTTTGTTTGGGTCTATTAGTGAGATTTTTTATGTTTTTAATTAGGGTTCAAAATGTATTCACAATTGCAAAATAATGTAGTGAAACTAGAATTTGCATGCATTACATTATGAAGATGAATATTGGATGGTTATTAAATTAACAAAAGAAAAACAAAATAAAATCAGGAACCCCAAATTTTAAAAAATAAATAAATAATAGCATGGGGTCCGGGTCCCGACTATTCAAAAGCAACGAATTTAAACTGTACATCATTTAACTTAATACTCCAAGTTAAAAAGTTAACTAACTGGTTATTGATTTAGTGGTATTTCTCTTTTTACTTTGTTAGAAATACTCCAAGTTTAAATCTCCCTTGTTCTCATTAAAGAAAACGAAAACTGAAAATTTTACAACAATACGTTATTAACTTCATGAACAAATTGTCTAAGATAAAACCAGGCTCGTGCTCCTAAACCCTAGTTAAGTGGTGACATGATCTATGTGATGTGAGGCAAGCTAATAATACAAAGTTGCAAATCATTTAAGTTTCATGAGCAGCTGTTACAGTCAAGTATAAAGTTTGAGTGCTAAATTTTATGTTGCTTTGGTCTAAAGGTCCAAAGCAATCTTAGGTTACTTTGTGTTGCTTTGATCTCTTTTATAAATAAATTCTAGTTGGGGGCAAGCATCGGCCCCCTCCCCATGCTTTGCTCTTTATTACATGGCCTAAGCAAAGTTAAGACAAGATTGATGGCACAAATTTTAGCAAATGATCTTTATAAGGATATATTTTAGTTCATTTCTGTATTTTGTTTAGTATTTTTATGTCATAATTTACAGATTTATGATGTTCGGCATGTGTTTCATGAAACGAATATGGTTATTGGTTCTCTTGCTAATTTGAGTCATCAACAACAAAATATGTGTTTGGTTCATAATATCCCAAGTGTGATCATTGGCAAACCTAGGAATTTTTCAGGGGATGTGCAATTTTTAAAGGCTAAAAGCTCCAAAAAAAAAGAAAAAAAAAGAAGAGGACAACTGAAAAACAACCCATGTTTAACAAATCAATATCAAATTATCAATTAAATAAATAAATTAAAACTTAATTATACCTCGAATCGTACGTTGCGCAGCTGCCTCCTCCTCGAGTTTACTATTGATCTTACTAATACAAAGAGAGCTAAATAAGAAAGAAAAACAAATATTATTAAAAAAAATGAATATACAAAATTGGTGTTTGCTCGAGAAGAAAAAAATATGCATCTGACTTACTTTGGATTGGGTACTCAAGAAAGAAAAAAAAATAGGATTCTTGTGATGCACGCACATTTGATAAAGTTGGGTGATGTTAAATTGGACTTTATAAAGAGAATTCTCAATCCCACTTAAATAAGGAATTGTGCAAGCCTTGTTAAAACCCAATTAAATAAAGAGAACTCCCAATCCCACTTAAATAAGGAATTATGGAGGCCCTATTAAAAGCCCACGAAATGTAAGATTTCCTTTTTTTTTTTCCAAAGCCTGGTCCAAAACAATGTCATTTTGGCCATGATTTATCAAAGCGCGCAAAAAGACAAGTTCTCTTAGGCATTTAGTCAAACACCTACATTGCAACTCCATGGCTGAGTAGAGGTACAATATGTAGCACCTTTGATGACTTTTTCGACAAGAAAAGATGCAACTACACCTCCTTATACCTTAATATGTCCACCACTGAATATAATGACTATGTGAGACTGTCATTTGATCAACCACTGAATATAATGACTATGTGAGACTGTTATTTGATCAGAGGAATGTCATCCCTCGGGGATTCTCTTTGTCATTTGTCTTTTGTAGTTCAAAAAAAAACAAAGGGGGACTATAATGTCCATAAACTTATAGTTATTGGCAAACAAAAATACATTACCTAGGAATTAACAAAAGCAACGTTAAAAATAATATATATAAAAAACATTATAAAAGGCAACCTTAATTACTTCCCGACCATTTGAGTGTAACTGTGTAAGTACTCTTTTCAGATTTCTATAATTATCAACAAAGTGCTTGAATAAGCGTCGGCCCGCCCTCCAAATGCTTTTGCTTAGGACATGGTTAGACAAAAGATGGCACACATTTTAGCAAATGGTCTTTCAGGTACATGTCAATTGTGCATATTCTTTAATTTGCACCATGCTTTATTTTTTATTTTTTATGGCATGCATGGGTTTGGCCACCAAGTTTCATTTTCTCACTCTCTTTTCGTAACAGTATCAATCAAGAAAGTAGAATTAGAGAGAGTCAAATAAGATTTTCATTATATGTTCTCTGAATGTATGAGAATGAGAATGGAAAAGATTCAGTGTTGTGAAAAAACAAATATTCACCCGAAAATTATCATATACTCTTTTTATATAAAGGATTCAAAGAGTGCATGATGACTTTTTTCGAGTGCCTAAGAACTGAACTTATGACAAGTGGAAATAGTTTAAGGTAGTGTGAATATGATATAATTTTTTATTTTTGAATGAAAAACAATTACATTCTAAGTTGTTTAATCTTGTAGAGTTATGTTAGAGCGCTCGATGGAACATATATTAGAGTACATTATTTCACCAGGTAACAAGCCTAATCGAAGTAAGAAGAATGAGATTGCTATAAATTTCTTGGGAGTATGCTCACAAGCTATGCTATTCATGTATGTATCATCCTCATAAGTGAGTACTAGCATCAACCATTGCAAACTGTTGTAGCTGTGTTTATGAAGAAAATATCCTACAGTCAAATCCTTCCCCGCAAATAAAAGCCAGAGTTTTATAGGAAGCTCCAATTCTTAAACCTAGCTAAGTGGTAGACATAACCTATGTGAAGAAAGCTAATAATACAAAGGTTGCAGTACAAATGATTGAAATTTCATGAGCTGTTGCATTCAAGTAAAGTTGAGTGCTAAATTTCATGTTGCTTTGGTCTAAAGGTCCAAAGTAATCTAAGTTACTTTGTATTGCTTTGATCTCTTTTCCAAATCAACATAAGTTGGGGGGCAAGCATATCGGCCCCCTCTCCATTCTTTGCTTTGTACAAGGCCCAAGCAAAGTTAAACAAAAGATCGGTTGCACAAAATTTATTAGAAAATCTTTTTTGTGGGGCTATATTCTAATTAATTTGTGCAATGGTTCCCACATCAATCGAGAAAATTAGTAGTAAACAAAAAGTGATTTTGTTTTTAATATATTAGGTTACTATGTTGTTATGCATTTTAATATATTATATGACAACATATATAGTATATATTTGTCTATCCCTTACAATTTTTCTTGTTGAGTATGTATTTGTCTATCCCGTATTGCAATTGTGACCTTCTATTGGTCAATTTTTAATTTTATTTGATTACTTTGAAATTATTGCCCACTTTGTTTCGATTTATAAGTTTGAGAAGATGTTCATACTTATTTCAATTTAAATTTAGTTCATATATGTTTTTTCATTATCAAAAGATTTTCAAAAGAATCAAAGCTTGAGTTTGCGGATAAAGGATTTTTCAGTTACATATATTGAGAAATAGTATAGATGACAAAGCTATTATGCAACGATTTCAAAATATGAAATTCGTCGAGAACAATTATAATTGTAATGAATTTGCAGTATGATTTTTAGTATATGTTGGAATCAACAAAAGCAAACATTAGTTCCCCACCATTACAATGTAAACTCTTTTGAGATTCTTATAATTATCAACGAAGAGTTTAAACAAGAATCCGGGCGGCCGACCTCTAAATGTTTTGCTTTGTACAAGTTTAGACAAAAGATGGCACAAATTTTAGCAAATGGTCTTTATACCATTTTGATTTGTGCATATTCTTTTGTTTGCACCATGCTTTACAACCTGCATGGGGTTGCATTTGCACCATGATTCATTTTCTTATTCTCTTTCAGGACATCCAGTTAACATTATTAATTAAATGTTATTATTATTGGCATTTTATTTGGTCTGATTTAATATATAATTTCCCCCATTAAGAAATTGGTTGATGCTTGAACAAGCCCAGGAAGGGGTATTCTTTATAAACCTCGGCCCACCGACTAGCAGATTCTGTCCGCCCCATAAAAACATAATGGGTTTATTTTTAGCCTTTTAATATGCATCCCTTTTAAGTTAACCAAAGCATAGGATCCTCTTTAATTGGATTCCCTTAATCCATGCATTTTCACACCCAAGTCCAAACAAGAATATAGAAAAATTTGCATGGTTTTTACACATGTATTTTTCACTACGCTTCTCTGTTTTCCTCTTTATTTGTAATGGTATCCGCACAGTAACAACGTGTCTGTATGATAATATATATACCAATCTCCTACCCACAACTCTCTCTATTTACATTGGAATGAATAGAAACATTAACTTGTTCAAACTGTAACTCATTTCCCTTCCCTCATTTAGGGGTGTAAGTAAATGAACCAAGCCGAACAGTAACATGCTCAAACTCAGCTTGAATAAAGCTCATAGAGTTGTTCTCAAAAGCTCAGCTTCAATAAAGCTCATAGAGTTGTGCTCAAGCTCAGCTTGAATGAGATTTTTCAAGTCGAGCTCGAGCTTATGGTTGGCAAAAAAAAAAAGAATACTCGGAGAATAGTATTCCAATATTATTATAGTTGTAAATTGTACAATTTCAATCTAGAACTCTTGTAGGTAATAATTTAGAGCCTATTTGAAGAGAAAACCCTAAAATTAGTCATTTGTTATTTTCTAATTGGTTCTTAGTGTGTTAAATTATAAAACCTATTTGGAGAGAAAAACCCAACATTGCCCCTTTTTAACTTTGACAAAAAATTAAAATAAATTAAAAAATTTATGGTGTCACAAATAGAGACAAACACTGGTGGATCCATTAAGGGTCCAGTAAAGGCACTTGCCTTCACTCAATCATGTTCTTTACCAAATAAGGTGCCAAATTTTCATGAAATTTTGTGTTGGATGGGGGCAAGTTGTTTGATAAAATTCCTCAAAGAAAATTAGGGTAAGGGGGCATCATTTACTCCTCTGCCTATGTTATTCTTCTTGTTCTCTAGACTCTCTCTTCTCATTCTTTTCATTGTGTCGTATAATAGATGAATTAGGTAGAAAATGTAGAGTTTGTGTTATCTAATTTGTGCATGGATATGTCTATATGACGAGTGTTTTTTTTTTTCAACATTTAAGAGTTGATTAATCTTGTACTATTAGTAGTAGTGTTTTCTTACCCCTCTCAGGAAATGAAAATTAATGAATCTGCCACTGAAGATAAATTTATTTCCATATTGAACATATCACAAATAAGCATTTCACATAAACCTCCAATCAAATTGAGACAATATCACTAAATTATCTAATTTGTAATGACCACTGCATGAGAGTGGACCCTGCTATATTGAGGGAGGAAATGAAACTAGGCAAGAGGCAAGGAGTTGGAAGAATATTATTTACTGTTAGCTGTATAACTAGTTTGACCCAAAAGTTAAAGAAGTAGTTTTATCTCCCTTGTGAAAGAAGAAGTGGGGCAACCTCGGATTCTAGAAAAAGTTGGCCAAAGATAATAATTTAACATTTTACTTTTTATAATGAAGAAAACTAAGGTCAGTGTTTGATATATGCATCATTGGATTTGAAAGAGAACCTCTCTCTCTCCATTCACTTTAGGGGAGAGAGAGAGAGAGAGAGAGAGACATCAATCCAAATGCAAATTCTGTATAAAAATAAGTAATTAAATTAAAATAATGAAAGGGGGGCCGTATAATCCATCTTTTTGGTTCCTCATTCCAAGGTCTTCCTGCCTCCTCCCTCCTACGCCCTTTCTCCTCACCTCTGTCAAAATCCACACGTACGACTTTATTCCATTTTTCACTTTTAAGAGAGTAAAAAAGAAAAAATTAATCAATTTTCCACCCTACATCACTGTCTCTGTCTCCCCTCTCTAGAAATTATATACCCACACGTATGACATTGTTTGGTTCTCGGATTAACTTGAATCTTATTTGTCAGCTTCGAATCTGCTGTAAACTGTAAAAGATTATTGTTTTAACTGGGTTAATTAAGCTTCATCTTATTTACTTAAGTAAGAGCTTTCATGGTTTCAACCATAAAACACTATTGTAAACTGTGTGTTCTTCTCGTAGAGTGAATGACTTGAACCTAGATTAAGGTTAAGACTTACACCTAATCTCCTAGTTGAGATATCTTCTAGAGATGGTCTGCACACTTCAAACAGTTATCAAAATAGGAGCAAACCGGGATTTTTCCCAGTTGAACCCCCTCCGATGGTTAAGTCAGAAGTAGTTTAGAGGTGGAGAGAAGGATGGTGGGTTTTAAGGTGAGAATACTTATTACCTTTGTCATGATGTAAGTGAAGGGTATTTATAGGAGGAGAAGGAGGGATAAAGATATTTAAGGAGGAGATATTTATCCCCCTTCTCCCTGCTGGGACTGGACTACATTAAATAATTTCTTCTGATCATCATGCTGTCTGACAGGGATTAAGTGGCAGAGTGACACGTGGCTTTAGATGTGAGGTACATTAATTGATCCTTTTCCATCACTAGGCTGTATACCAGGGATTAAATGGTAATGCGACACCTGACTTTGGATGTGAGGTACATTAATTGATCCCTCTTCATCGCCAGGTTGTCCATCAGACGGAGAGAGTGACTGACTCAACAAGGGTCTGATCGTGCATTCAGAATGTCAGTGCGCCTCTGGTTACACACGGTATCTCAGTGGTCGGGTTGGTATTTGCATGCCCGATCACTGATTCATACTCTCCCATTAGAATCGGCTAGGAGGCCCTTAATCGACACCTGGGGTAGTACCTCTGGTCGAGTCGGTATATGAGGGGCCCAATCTCTTATGGCCACGTGGTGTTCTTTGATAAGCTCGGCTTACAGTGATGGTATGAACCATTAACAAATATGTTTGAGATGCACATGAAAATATCGGAAGTAGTGTATAAAATATATTGTGTTATGTTGTTAGACGAGTTGTATATGACTATACATGTAGGGGAATTCGAATTGGAGTACAAGGGCACAAGTACACTATTCTGATCAACTGGTCTGGTGTAATCCACATGCGTTTTTTTATAAATTGGATGCAAGAACACCTTAACCAACTGACCTAACTCGAAATGATTTAGGGTTAATATTTAACTTATCACAATACATTTATGGATTGGTGTCAACTTCTAAAAATTATTATAGGAATAATTCAAATGCCCCTTTCCTCATTTGTCTTCTCTTTCTCGTTTCTCTAATCCCTTATTAAAAAAAAGCTAAAATGTTATAATATAAAAAATTGATAATACATATTTATAAGGCTGTGTAGCAAATACATAATACGTGCATGTACACAACAAGGAAATGGCCATGCTAGATAAATATTTAAAGATGCACACATGCAGGTATGATCATGCCCAACAAAGAAGGGACCACAGTTGTGTGTGAAAGAAAGAAAAAATAAAAAGGTTCTCTTAAGTGAGTACTTCATTTATGAGAAGCGACTTCTTAAAAAAGCAAATTTTCCTTCACACATTCAATTCCTTCTGAATTAAATAGTCCTTGAAAATCCCACAAATTGATTGAGGGTTATGTCCAAAGCTATATATGCTTTGGCCACTTATGTAACTTTTAAGTCATTACATGAAGATATTGCACTCCTACTAGGACACATGGAGCACTAGTCAAAATATATTACTTTTGGCATAAAAGGCTCATTTTGGCTTTGATCACTATCATACGGATTCTTATTCCAAAACTTATTAGCCTTATAATCTAACCATTAATAATCCGAAGACCAAAATTGAATTTGGTGTGAAGATACTCGCTTAATCCTCTAAAACGTTGCCTGGTTTTTATACCTGTTTCATTCCTCATTATCAATAAAATACTGTCGTCTTTATGTCAAAAAAATAATAATTGTGACCGCTTTATTTGGTATCAAGATTTAAAAAAAGAAAAAAGAAAAAAGAAGAAGAAAAGATGAGGGATTAATGGGCAAGACTTGTCATGAATGTACAGATAAAATGCTCTATTGTAGAAATGAAGAAGTAAAAGGAGTCATAGTTGAGATTTATTTGGTACTTTTTGGTCTAGGTTTGAGATTGTTATCATTTGCCACAAAAGAATCTATAATAATTGGACGACGTCGCTTCATTTATAGCTAAGGAGAATTATGGAAAGAAAAAAAGGGTTGGAGAATATGATTCTTGGAAGTACTAACGATAATCGATCATAGTCTATAGCAGAAGAGATATAGAAGCACATTTTCCCTACATTTTCCCAACTTTTTTTCCCCAACATATGTTGCATCATTACATTCAAAATCCCAGCATGTTATAGTACGGTACCAAAAGAATAATTTCATGTAAAATTCGGAAAAAAAGTTGATCGATGTATCATTCAATGGTGAAAATACCTGTAGGATGTCTATATATGCCTAGAGAAGGTTAAACAGGCTAATTTGAATATTTTGCAATAAACAACAATTAACTTTTGAAGCAGGATTGATATGAGTTATCAATCCTAGGATGTGCAGAGCTTAAAGTAAAAGAACACGCAGAGAATTATTTTACGTGGTAAAACCCCACATCTGGGGAAAATCCATGGGACTCCTCAGTCCAACACAAATCCACTATAGAACGATAATTACAAGAAGTACTCACACACTTATCCTAGACATATTCTAGATAATGTTTACCGACTTCTTCGTAACTCAACTTCTGTCACGGGATGATCTTCGACACTCCTTATGTTGAACGCAATACTGGTCGCAATTGCTTCAAGCTCGCCGGAGGAAAACCGCCACCACGGTCTTGGTGCCCTCAATCGTATGAGTCACCGATCAATGCAAATGAATGCAATATGAATGATTAAAGTGTTTGATAAATCACCAAGTAAACATGGAACACTTGATGATTTATCTCAAATATATGCACAGCAGATTTCTTGGAATTTTAGATACTCAAACCAACTATCTGAAAACTCTACAAAACTAAAGAGATGCACACAAAGATTTATACAAAACTTATTCTCCACAATCCACGTGAAGGCCCACAATCACAACACAATATCTTGCCATGCATTCAATCTGATAGTCTTAGAATCCTATATGATTTCGTCATATTCTCCATTGCACTACAATCAATTGTTTATCCAATTAAACAATATATATCAAGATGTAAACACGAAACCAAATAGGATATTAATTAAAACATCCTTTCCAAGTCCAAGATAATGAAAACATAATATTTTGATCTAAATCAAAATAGAGTCCAACTAGGAAAGTAATCTCAAGAGATAAAATATAATCCTATTAAAAATAGAATTAGCATAAAAATACTTGAGTGAAAATAATTCCAACTAGGAATCCTATAATGAATGCATGATTATGTCATGATTTACCTGTTGTCAAGTTTCTCATATGGTCAGGTCATGCCTCGGAAGTATAGGGTTGAATGAGTTGTGCCAAAATGTCTAGCAACAATTCTTCACACACTAATTTTCTACCTATGCTAGAGTCTAGGAAATGACAATACAAATTTCATACTAACAAATGGTTCCCAAATTATAGAATTAGAAAAGGAAGACAAAAGAGGAAGAGAAACAATTTTTAGTGAAGTAAATTTTGTATATCATTCAATGGTAGATATATATCATCAAGTATGCATGTATTGTGTAATAGTAATGTGAGATATTATCTAATAAGTATTTAAGTTAAGGATTGGTTACATACTTTTAATCTCGGCCATTGGATTATATCTAAGAGACTACCTACACGTTTAATGAATGCAATCTAACAGCTAAGATTAGAAGTATGTAACCAATCTTTAACATAAAATACTTATTGGAGAATCTCCCTAGGGATTAATGTTGAAACTTTAGGTTTTTCTTCTGGGATTGAGTTAATGGATAATGAAAATAAAAATTATAGACATTTAACTAGATTGGTAAAAATAATTGAAGTCCCAAAATCGTCCTAAGATTTTGAAAACTAAACAATACTTGTTTGACGCATATATTTCTAATTAGTAAGGGTTGATTTGATAACCATTTCATTTCAGTTTTTAATGTTCATTTATTTTGCTAGAATTATTTATGGTAAAATACATAGGGGGGAAATGATGAAAGAAAAAAGATGGCGGGAGGGAGGATGAACAAGTGAATGACAAATGTATGAAATAAAAACTTGAAACTAAAAATAACTTAGGGCCTCTTTGATAACCATTTCAATTTTAGCTTTTAGTTTTCATTTTTCATTTTTCATTTTTTATGGTAAAGTATAGAGGAGAATAAGAGTGAGAATGGGAGTGAGGATGAGATTTAGGGTTTAGGGTTGAAATGGTTTTGTCCAAATGGAGTGAGGTACATTAATTAAAATGGTTATCAGACGGGGTTGTTTGTTTTTAGTTTTCATTTTATGTACTCTTTCATATACATTTCTTCCACATCTCTCCCATCATTCTCCATTCATTATTTCTCACATGTATTTTCCTTCTATCTCCAACACAAAAATGAAATAATTACTAAATGTGGCCGTAAAATTTTGTTTTGTTTTTTTGTTCTATTTTATGTGAACGTCCGGATATTATTAATGCGCGGTGGCACTTGAGTGTTGGCAATAATGTGGAAGATAAGTACACCAAAGATAATAATAACAATTTGGAAGTGAATAAACCCTTCCCGGTTAGCGTCCAAATGGAGTTACAATCTTATCACAAAGGATAAAGTAAGAAAGTAAATATGAAAAAAATGATGAGAAATTTCTTGAGATTCTGTAATGTGAACCCGCACGAGTCTCTTCATTGGATTCTCTGTTTGATGCCGGGCTCAGCTGCGACACCCACATCATCTGACAACATGATCTCTCACCCTTGAAAATACATTATAAAACTAATTCATATAAATTAATTTATAATCCCATACACACACACCCACTGTCCCTTCTGTGTTCCTAAGAGGCCATTATGCAAATAAATAAATAAATAAATGTTGGAAATTAAGTCCAAGCTCAGCCCAAAAGTGATATGGAAGGCATGCATTTTGTGGAGGTCTTTTACAGAAAAGACTGAAGAGGAGGACACTAATTTTCTACAACAGAATATGGTGGACCCTCAGTTTACAATTCTAGCCGTTAATATAGACTAAATAATTTTATTAGACAACAAATAGTGGCACCATATATGATTAGATATGGTGGGGTTCACTAATTGAATTTAAATAAATTAGTACTCCAAAATTAGCCTGTGTAGGAATCCAATATTCAAAGACGTACGTCATGATGCAACATTGCTGATACCAATTTGTCCCCAAATTAATTCCATTTCCAAAATTCCCATATAGCAACTAGTTATAATGGGCACATAAAAGGACTCGTAGCTCAGATGATTAAGAGTATTTACCATGTATTTGAAGTCTTAAGTTTTATTCCGGTCCTGTCTTTTCTAGTATCGCTTGTATAAAAAACTAGTTAATAGGTGCAAAATAAAAAAAATTGTATAATTTCCCACATAAACTTTCAATCTTCAATAAATTGAAAAGAGGAGTTTACACACAAAAGAAGTCTCTATGCTTCTCCTTTAAGTTGACTTAACAAACCAAAGCCTTGAGATGATTGGTTGCAAGCTAAAACCACACTCAAACCTCAAACCTCAAACCCACCCATTACATTTTGCACTCACCAAACTCCAAATGGTCAGCTTACATTTAAAAAAAAAAGCTAAAATTTAATTAGTTGGACAGCCCCAGCTAATTTAATTACTGATTAGTATAACCCTAGAAAATTGAAAACCCAACTTAGATAGTTGGCAAAGGTAAGGAAAGGAAAGGAAAGGAAAGCAAACCCAATAATTGCTTTCTTAAACAACCCAACTCAAAATAATCTCATCCCACACTGTCTTCAGATGATATGAAGAAACTTGCTAAACTAAAAGTAATATATTTGGTAAAAGATTAAGCATCTCTTAAACTGATGAAATTATTATTTTTATACTTCATCATCATGAAACTCATAGTTTTAAACTGAAATACCGCCATTTGCAAAGTAGAAGAAGAGCTCCAAGTCCGGGGGAGCAAAGAAAGCGATGGGAGATCTCCGAAACAAGCAGTTTGATATCACTCTTTGCTTCTTGGGCGCCGGTGGACATGTCACAATCTCCGGTATCCGAAATCTCTGACCTTTTGGTGTGGAGCAAGCGCTTGTAGAGACATCATCAGGACCCTCCACATCATCTGCGCCGCCTTCGATCTTTGGAGGATCATCGCAGACCACGGAGGAGGAATTCGAAGGCGAATTCGAAGGAGTAATTTCTTGCTTACCCTTTTGGTTGACGGGCTTCTTCTTGAAATTGGTTCTTCTAGCCTTTGTTGTTGTTTTTGTCTTCGCTCTTGTTCTTGCAGATGGAGCCATGGATGGATATATAAGAGTGAATGAATGAGGCAGGCTCTGGTAGGAGTTAGTTAAAGAGAAACAAAGTTGAATTGGGGAAGAGTTTGAAGCTGGCCAAGAAGGAAGAAAGAAGAAAGTAAAACTAACCTATATTGGGTGCTTTTAAAAGCAAGTAAATTTGACTGAAAAAGTGGCAAAAAGCTAAAATGATCAAACAACCCTTTGGAAGCAAAGCCTTTTCAACCAAAGCTTACAATAACTGCAAGAAACCCCACTGCTCAGGGAGACTGGAAATGAGATAATTCTATCCTCCAAAAGAAAAAAGGAAATAAACCCAGAAATACTAAGAAGACACCAACACTAAACCAGCAATAAACATGCTTTTCCCTAATTTTCCATGGCAGCCAATAGAAGAAGTAATTAGCAGAACTAGAATGATCTAATAAAAACAGTAAAACCCACAAAAACCTTGGTATGGTGGTGACCCACAAAGATGTTTGATGAAGCCCAGATGAAAAACCCTACTATTGAAGGAAAAGGAGTTGTATTTAATGGAAGCAAGAAAACATTGGAGTGAATAAGCTTGGAGAGAGAAAACCCAGTTGGTTAAGACTTGAAAAGCCCTAATTAAAACCCTAGAGAGAGAGAGAAAAAGAGAGAGAGAGATGTAATGGAGAAGATGAGAAGAGCGGGATCTAATACTTATTATGTCGCCCCGTAGGGCTTAGTTTATATTGATTGAGATAATTCGGGCAAGGCTGCCCGCTGCCCCGAAGCAATCCCCAAGAAAACAGAGGAGGCGGAGGGAGAAAATTGAGAGGGAGAGAGAGGAGCCCGCTGCCCGTAATTAAAAGAAGAGCGATTTAAAAGTGATTAATACCTTCTTTCTTCCGTTTTATAAATGAATATTTGAATTTATCAGAAAAAGACAATTATATACAAATTTAAAACCACCTAGTTTCAAACATAAGCACACAATTAGTATATAAAAAAAAATAGTACAAAATGGTGCAAATTATATAAACGAAACTCGTAAGGTCCAACTAAATAGTGTAAATAATGATATGGAAATATATCTGAGATCTCTAGTTAATAAAATAATATTTAAATTGCTCTCCTCCCGCTAAGCTATTAAAAAAAAGAAGTAAAATATCTGAGAGGTATATAAAACGAAGAAAATATATTTAATTTTGTTTGCCTCCTAGGGATTTACATAGACCAAGAATAATATGGGCAATGCAAGATAGCCAGCTGCCCGAGGAACAGTTAATAGTTAAGATTCTATTTGATTATATGCAGTACAAAATTAATAATTATTTTATTGTCATAGTTATCTAAGTTGATAGACGAGAGCAAATGAGTTGGGAAAAGATATTCAATCACTGTTTTTGTCTGCGAGCCAAAATTATTATTTTGAAATACATTCATGCATGGTTGGTGCTCCTCTCGTTTTTTTCCCCATCTTTTATGAGAATTTTGTAAAGGCAATGTCAGTGCTTCTCAGGGTATCCTAAATACAGGAATTGTATATTTGTACACGTGTCCCAGGGTACTTGGACAGAGCCATGGCATACAAGAAAATTATTTGGGATTGTTTTGGTTTGTGAATGATGAACATGGGTCAATCTAGTTTCGTGTTCATGTTACTATTTAAATATTTTAATAAGCTCTTTGGACGTTAACTTCCCATGGTTTTGTTTTGACACCATACTTCTAGTGAGGCTGTCTCGTAGGTTTGTCTATCTAAGATAAATTATATATATACATATGTTTTAAAAATTATCAATTCAAATAGTTAATGAGGTAGCACGTTATATTGTTAGATTGTCTGATTTGAGGTCAGATAAAGTGTGATTCAAATTGATAGCTTGACAATCTAGTTTGATAGTTTGGCGAGACATGCGTAGTTGTTTAGCAACAAAATATTTTGCAAGTTGAATGCTTTCACAATAAATTGAGAAGGTTGATATCATTCAGGGCATGTTTATGTATCAGTAATGGGAATGAGAGGAAAGGGAATGATTTCCATTCCTGACTTCTCCTGCGTTTACTTGCAATCAGGAATGAAAAACTAAGTGGGCCCCACCTCAAAATCCGTAATCACATTCCCTCAAAATTAGGAATCAGATCAACTAGGGGGGAGTAGTCGATACGATTCTCATTCCTGTTTTCTCTTAATAACTTCCAAAAATACCCTTATCACTTTACTATAATTCTAAAATTAATTTGGATTCTGATTCATGCAAATTAGTAAACAATAACAATGGGAATCAATCCCATTCCATTGCTAATTCTATATGTTTAGTAAACAGCTTAATGGGAATGATTCTTCCCATACCGATTCAGTAGTTCTCTGATTCCTAAATTCTCTGATTCCTTAGTTTCTCCATTACTGATACGTAAACATGTCCTCAAACCTACCATCATTGTTGGATTGGATGAGTTGGATGAGCTAATGATTTGGTAGTTGCATGACTTCATTGTACTTGTAGCTCAAATGATTAACAACATTTATCCATACCAGTGAGGCCGTGTGTCCCAATTCCCCAATACCGTTTGTGTACTTGTAATTGAAGATAGATCTAGCTACTTATGGCATGAGAGATAGAGAGAGGGGTTGACTTTGGTTATAACTAATGAGCAAGCTTGGAAAAGCTGCTAAAAATGCTATTATTTCCACAAAATGAGCATTCCAAAGTAAAATCTCATGTCAACTAATTCCACTGTCTGCTCAAAATGAAATAGATTTCAGCAGAGAGAGCCAACCTCAGCGTAATTCTGGCGGGTTGCACATGAATGCCGTACACAAACTCAAAGGAAGTGAAAGCAATAATTGGGATGGATGGAAGTCACCATAATCTTGAGGTTCTCAATGGGATTTTATAACTAGCAGCATTTTAACTTGTAGTATTTCAATACCATTTGACAACTCCAACACAAAATAACAATTTCAGCAACAACATAGACAGGAAAAAACTTCCCTTCCTTGTAAGTAGGAACTCATTCAATCCTGTCAATGGCAGTTTGAAGAGTAGAAGTTTTTCCTTTTGTGTTTTTGATGAATTATTTTTGCACAAGTGTTGAACCGAGGTTTGCAGAAAGGAGGAAGAAGTCGGGCAGTATCCTACATTATATTACTCTACTCCTACCAAAAGCCATAGTTAATACTGCAAATGTATTATAATAATTATTATCATTTAACATACACTGACAAGAAAAACAGGTTTACAAGGAAACTCTTTACTCTCAAGTTTAGTCTTCAGTCTCATACCATATGATCTAAAGATTTGTCTTCGGTTTTAAGCCACGGTACAGCAATATGATAGTTGGTTTAAACTCCAGTTCAGAAAATTCAGAAGGGAAAAGGGGCGGAGAGAGTCAGACAAGTTTGCACGAAATCTGTAAATTACTGAAGCAACACTGTACAAGAAGAAAACACACAAGTACTTGATATCATTGTCTAGAAAACCATAAGCAAACCCTTTTTCGTCTACATAAATAAGGAAGCAGAACAAAATAGGCATTCATATTCAACCCATCTATGCCTAAAACATCAATAGCCGACACATGAGAAACAGTTCTTAGCCAACCAAACTTAAATTCTGAAAGATAAAAAGAACTCGACCTTAAATGTCATTAATTTCAGGGACCTATGTATTGACCCAACATGTGTCGAGCGATATAAAGTTAAGGCAACAGAGAACCTTAATTAACGGACAAAACTAGTATGCAAAACTTCTCCCAAACCAACAACTAGAAAATCTAACTGAATGTCTGCAAGCGAAATTCCAAACAGTGAAATAAAAGATTATAACAAGTACATAATGGCAAATGATAACAAAGATCTATAAGGATCACCGTCCTCTTGAAACTGCTTCATCCAACTCCTCGTGTGATGAAGGGAACAACTCTATATATCGACTTCCAAGTGTCATCCTATCCTTAGCCATAGCTGCCTTGGAATCTTCTGCACTTGCAAACTCTACAAACCCTTCCCCAGTTGGCCTGCCTTCTGAATTCATTGTAAAATGAATTGAGCTCTCTGACAACACAAAGTCCTTAAAAAAATCCATTATGTCATCCTTGCCAGCGGAAAATGGCAATCCCCTCAACCGCAATACCCCTGTATGTTCTGCTGAGTCCTTCCCTTCATCATAAGATTTGGCCCTTGGAACATTTCTGCGAGGGGAACCACCACGAGCATCAGAAACTTCATTTGCTATTGCCTTGTAATATTCCTGCCTCTTACTTCTGAACACCTCAACATATCTCCTGCCCATATTCTGCCTATTCCTTGAAAGGGCAAAATCAACCTGAAGAGGATACCCCAAAACACAAAAGGCTTCCCCAGTGAACTTGCCATTCTTGTGGACAAAAAGAACATCAACGATGTCAAGCCCATGGAGAAACTCAGCAACATCAGCTTCTGTGCAATCAAATGGTAGACCACGAAGTTTGACAACAGGGAACGGTGGAGGTTGTCCAGCATATGCATAAGGAGTTGGATTGTACATATAACTTGAGCCAGGGGAGGTCCCATAGAATGAAGATCCCTGGTCACCTAGCCGCTGACGCTTTGCACCCATGTCACGGCCATCACCACCATCACCAAATTTACTTTAGTTCCCAGTGACACCGAAAGCAACAGAAAAGAGAAGCAAACTCATCAATACTCTTATCATAACTAATTACTCAGCTACATTAATAAGCATTCCAATTATCAGATAGAATTTCATCCAGCAGCCAATTATGATTAAAGCAAACATGAATCTTGGTGGAGTGAGAAGAAAAAGGACAATACATGTCTCCTACTAGCTCGGTAGTTTTTGCAGGAATAGCATTTCTCATCCAGTTTGCATTAAGTCACAATTTTTATATTGCAATACAAATGAGTTACAACCTGTGACCTAAAACAAAACCTAGAAGAATAATAGCTGCACTAAAATGGAATTCAAGATTAGGAATTCATGAGGTACTGTTTATAATACTCAGCAATATATATTTCTAAGCTACAATTTCCTAACAATTATATTTGCAATCAGGTTATTCAGTACGTAATGTAATGGTGCAACCATAATACACAACTATGATGATGAACACATATGTCAAAATATTTACTAAGTTCAGGTACTTGATGAGTAGAAAAAAGAGGTTTATGTACCTAAGCTATTCAATATGGAAGACAAAATAATAACCAGAACCAAGGTTGTAAGTCCCAGATAGCAATCATAAATCCAGATAAAGGCGGATTTCAATGTCCAGGTTTCTAGTCCAAAGTTCACTCTTGAAATTAGTTATTAAGTAAAATTTCGACTTGCATCAATTTGGATGTAGCATACAACTCTGGAATTGAATTAATCGAAAGACACTTTCGGTTGGTTGAATTTGTAACTAGAAAGGCTAATACAGCACCCAATAATCTTGCTAGTTCTTTTTATGTTCTTTGTGTGGATGTAGGAGAATTAAGTCCCCAGGTTGATTTTGTCTTTGTTTTCCTTTCTATATCTCTGTTCTTTAGCACCCAAAAAAAAGTGTGCCTTGTCACACACGATTTTATAAAAGTCTAGATTTAATCAACGTCATTCCTATCAAATTATCATGTGATGTGTATTGTAGCTTGTCTCATAGTATCCACAATATTATGCTCTGCCTTCACAAATTCCAGAGTCCATGAAACATCCCACATAACTACGTACTCCAGCGCAGATTAACAAGCAGCCCTTGTGCACTAACTCCTTTCCCAATGTGGAATACTTGCAATGAATCATAAAGAAACCAGCATACCCATAATGCACCAGGACAAATTGTAAATGAATGAATATCCATCTTTATTATGGCGGTATCTAACCTTAAAAAATTATAGGATACTTCTTCTCAGTGTTGCCAAGAATATAGGTTAGCAAATTATTTTTTTTCAATGAGGAACTTAAGAGGGAAGATTTGATTCATAAATAAAGGGACTAATCTTAAGTACAAATGGTTTAACAGGAAACAACACCACAAATCGAGCCCAACTCGAAGTTAGTGAGGTTTTTTTTTCGGGTCAATGAAGTTAGTGCGTTAGGATTGACCATTACTTGACATGAACTCATAATGGCATGACCATCAAACAAAAATAAACAGGTCAGGTTAGTGTCATTCACAAATAATCTTGACTAGAGAAAACTGTTTGATTAATATCATAGGAAGACAAAACTAAAACCTTCCATTTCTTAATGTATTGTATGACTCCTTGTAGACTTATATATATATATATATATTAATGGTTTTTCTAATATCTGGATGAAGTGGTTTTTTATTTTATAAGGAACGCATGAGTAGTAAGTTTGGTTAGAAATAAGAAAAACCTTGTTTTAACTTTTTAATTCATAATATATATGGACCAACCCAAACACGACACCACTAATAAACAGGTTAGGTTAGTGTCAAACCATTCCACAGTTTAACAAAAGAGTTCAGATTAGGGTTAACTAATATTGGCAATAACATAAATGAGAGGACATGAACACTATCCACTAACATGACTTGGCAATGAAATGAGAATTGACCCAACTACAACACGAGTAATGTCACGTCATCTGACATAGTTAATAAATCAAGTTGGATTAGAGTTCTTGCTAGTATTCAATATGAATTAGATTGCAATCCTAACATGAAACCCATACGACTTGAATGCTACTCTAGGCGTGATTAGGTCCAGAGTTTGAAGCATTCCCTTTGGGGTTGAGGTACTAGCTTTTAAACCTCAAGGAGCAGGGAAACACCTTGGGTGTAAACATTATGAAATAAAGAAAAACGGTTTCTTTTGTGCAAAGAACAAAATTATATGGTTATTTCTTGGGAAAATAGAACAATTACATTTTGTCCAACAAATCACTGGGACACTTGTAAGTATATTTTTATTATCCATATCAATAATACTAGGTACCCTTTACCTGGTTTTAGCTACTGGAACCCCATATAAAATAATAAAATAATTGGTAAACTTTGATTAGCAATGTTCTCTGAAGACATTAATGAGGTCAAACATTTTATTCAGGTTTCAAATAAGATTTTCGAAATTGTTTTAGTTTCTAGTTTCGAGGAACTTTTTCCTTTAACTGCTTGTCTATTTTGAAACAAGGGAATTAATCAGTTCCTATAAAATTTTAAGCATTGCCCAATTTTCCTCAGACCCATAAAGAACATAGAAAAAAAATCCCAGTCCTATCATTATTACCTAGTGAAACATATAAAACCATGACTATATAATTACGAACGAATTACTGAAAACTAGTTTATTGGTCTGAATAAGGGTTCTATAATCATAAATAACTAGCTATGCTCCCTAAATGTGTTAAACTCTCATCGTAGTTAACAATATAAAGCCAAAGAAAACAAACACAGAACATATGAATAAAGAATTAAGGAACTTAATCCTAATCATATCAATTTAAGCTGTTCAAACTTCAACTAAGGCCTACGTCAACCCCTTTTTGTTCAAATCAAATCTAATCCAAACAACCCATAAGTTTTCAACCAAAAAGAAAAAAGTCGAATTTAAATTCTGGGCATTGTCCGATTCATACCACTCGAGAATTAAGCAACAAAACAGAAAAAACAAAAACAAAAAAACAATTCATAGAGATTAATTGATAAAGCCCATCGATTGAAACGACTCGAGAAAGAGGACAACTATATATGAATGAAATAACCTAAACATGATGAAAAGAACGAGAGAAATCGCAAAGACAATTCTTTTTAATAATAATGGAAGAAGTAGAAGAAAGAAAGAGCAAGAAATTGGAGAAAAGGAAAGTGTGTTACCCTCTGTAGAACATGTTCGTAGAATTATCGTCGTCGTCGTCGTCGTCGTCTTACCCACTCGATGTTTCTGTCTCTTAGCCACTTCAGACTTTCCTTTCGAATTAGAAGAGAAACGAGAGCCCAGGCCCGAGAGAGCGTCTAATAAGAAGCAAGAAAACCAAAAAACAATAAAAAGCCTTGATGAATGAATATTTTCTTCTTTTTGGTTTTTTTTTATGAACAGAACAACAATTTCACATGACATAAAAAAAAACAGAACAAAGAGAAGTAGCATTAAATATAAATCGCTTTTTATTACTATTATTATCATTATCATTATCATCATTGTATTTATTAATTTCTTACATTTATTAACACATAAAAAATTAAAAATTATGTGAAGAACATGTTAAAATTCATAATCACTAATACATGATAAAATGAATTAGATTAATTAGAAAAGTAGTTGATCCGATGCGTATTCATTAGCTCCCCAATTATTGACTTTCCCAATTCACGACTTCTCTCATTTCAAGTAAAGTATTTTTCTTTTTTCTTTTGTTACAATCTTTATTATTATTATTAGCTGCCTTATACAAAAGCATATGTGATTAGAGGTAAGGCGCAAGTAGCATACTTAGAACATCTACAATAATGCTTCCTATTTCAGTTAAAATTTAGCTAAAAACACTCAAAAGTTATTTTAGGAGCTCTCTTTAAAATTTGAACTCCAATCATACTCCCTAGTTTAAGGATTCATAAATACTATAGTTATTTTTTATTATTTCAATATGATTGGTACATCTCTAATATATATATATATATATATATATATATATAGCATTTATTAAAAGTTTAAACTATGCATGATAAAACAAAACAACATTAAATTATAAAGAGCCACTATGAGTCCTTTCTCTTTCCTTAGATTTAGGAACTCCTTGAGACCCTCCCTACTTTAGGAGGTATGGTTGAAGTCATATTTTTCCAATTCCACTCTAAATTTATCTAATGCGGTGGTTTAATGAGCCCATTATGAATGCTCTTACACAAAAACCTACCAATCATTCTTAAGGGGGAATGTATATAATTTGTAACCGTATTGCTGACTGAGCCAAATATCAGATCAAATCAAACACATTTATCAGCTCACAGCTTTGAACCAAAATAGAGTTAAAAAAACCATTTTGGCAGCACTAGAATGGTTATTACTATTCATGAGCCACCTAAAGATCATGGGCTCTTGGCAAGAGTTCAATTTTGACAACATAAATTTTAAACTGTCAGTGCCATAGCATTTCATGCCTACACACTACTCTTTAGACTTTATGTAGCAACCTCAAGTTTAGTCAGGGAGCCCTCTACTCAACACAGGCTTAATCTGAACCGTCAAGGTTCAGCACAAGTTTACATAAGAAAAGCCTAAAAAATGTTCCTCTTAGGAGAGAGCTGTAGACCATTCCACATTGGATACTGTCAAGAGTCTCATAGCTTCCTTATGAGGAGAAACATCCTCTGATCAAGTTCAAAGTTCTTGAATTGAGAGGCTTCCCCCTTCAGCATCATCAAAAGGCCACCAAATGAAGCATTTACCTCCCTGAAACCAAAGACAAGAAAATTAGAAGAGAACAATAAAAAAGACCTTCTCAGTTAACATGACAAAGTTTTACTTAAACCCCAATAATTTGTCTTTCTGAATGAAAAGCAAACAGAGCAAATGACTGTCATATGATTGGCATCATTATCCTCCACAATATGTTGCAGAAATAACAAGGATCTGAGTCATAGTTGTAGGGGATACGATGCCTTGTAAGTGGACTTCATCAAATTCATGACAGCTTATACCAATTCAGAAGAGCAACCACTTTCATGATACCTACATTTGATATTTTCTTCGTCTTTTTTCACAAACATACAAACAAATAGCACACTTGTAGATCCCAATAAATTATTATTTTATTACTTACGCTTTGGGATCACGTTTAGAACCTTCTGAAATTTTGAAAAGCTTCCCTTGCATGACGTATTCATATTCATCGGCCAACGTCTTGCGATTGCCCTGCAAAAACGGTACCTTTATTAGTTAGGCGTACTATGGCTCAATGATTTGGTAAACAACCAAACAGAAACTGCTACAGCTAAGCTACGTCAAGAAACATGGAACACATAATCATCTTCAGAATCATCTTCTCAATGCATTGTCAATTTGTCATTATCAAAGATGGCTTTGTCATATATTGACCTATAAGCTACAATATCTGCATTTCATATATGATCCAATACAAGTAGATACTATTATAACAAAACTCAAGATGTGGCCCCAATCTGCAACTTTGAAAATACTAATGCACAATCACCCGTTGTTCCTTTCCAATCAAAAAGAACACATGGCACACAAAGAGGTAGGCGTCCGAAGTCCAAACTACATCATCCTTCTTATAACAAAATGGCATGCCACACTGAAAGGAGCTCAAACAATGTCCAAGGATATACACGAAATGCTAAATAAAGAGAATGCAAGTTCAGATAAGTTAAATCCACCTACACGAGTGTAATAGATTTTGGTCAACCAAGTCTGCCACTTGCAATGTAACAGCCCTCACCGTAAATTTTCCCCTAAAATCAAGTTATTCGACTCATTGCAGTTTCTCTATGGTGCCATCCATCCAAAAAACAGTACTTATGAGGAACTTAGAACACTAGCTCTTCTATTAACGAAAATAGATTCTGCTCCCACTGAAGCCCAATAAAAAGATCTAATAGAAAAAGAAGTCTACGAAGACGGCAGCTTCTCCAGCATAATATAAATAAATAAATAAATAAGCACCCCCCTTTACTTTCACCCAATAAATTACCCTACATAAGTAATCCACCCTACAACCTCATAACCATCCACTTTTTAATGAAATAAAGATCCCAGATCCAACTCAAAGAAGAGAGCTTCCTTATATCAACAACCAAGCTAATCAAAACAAAGAATGAATCTCAAAGAAGAGTGTCACCACACCATAATTTGTCCAAAATCTCAATCTCAAGCCATCCCACACTCCTATTGTCCTTTCACATACCAAACCCACATGACATTCTCACTGGCCTCCTATATCAACCACATAATTTGTGTTCCATCATGACATATAGAAACTGCTAGAGAACCCAAAATAACAAATATATATTTTTTTTTAAGAATAAACCCCTAAATGGACAGAGAATGGAGGCCCAAAAAATAGGGTTTCATGAAAATCCCAGTTCTGCCATTTGTGCTAAAATCCCTGATAATAACTCTCAAGCTAATAACCCAACTTGTGAATTCTTTTCAACCGTACACTCCATCCACAAGGTACATGCTTTCATACATGTCACGCATTTCCAGTATAGATACAGTACAAACAAGCAGGGAATTACCCCATAAGCAACATTAAAAAAAATTAAGAGAAGGAATAAATAGAAGTTTACCTGAGTGAAATAGCCAGTATCAGGTGTTCCATCCAAATTGATTGTAGAAGTTAGAGCCATTGAGAATTTCTCACCTTCCCTCATGGGATATACCTCTGAATTCACATCTAGGTGCATGAACATCTCGCAAGTCTCACTCTTTGCTTCGATTCGAGTAACTAACAAGTACCAAAAAATTAACGAAACAAGAGAAAAAAAACATCTTGAAAAATTATGTATAAGAATTTTTACACTTGCAATACCTTTATCAAACTTTTTGCCATCTGGGTTCAGTCGCAGAATCTGAAATATATCCTCGAACAGACGATCAACCATCCTTGCGTCTCTCACCACTGACCGTTGTTTCACCAGAAAACGACGGCGTTTTCCACCTGTGGGATCGAGTCCTGGAGACGATGGCTAAGCGAGCGAGACAGAGAGAGGACGAGAGGAAAGGTGTGATGCGGTACGTTTCTAATGCGGATCTAATATCTCCCCCCTTCGATCTATTGAACGGTCAGGATCTGCCTAGAAATGGCATAGCCAGTTTATTAATGAAAAAAAAAGGGAAATGACCTCCACTACCACCCATTTGCTAATATTAACTAAAAATACCACCCCTTCCCAATTTTTGTAAAACTATAACCTATAAGTATAAAATTATTGTCCTCCTATTGCTGATTTATCACAAGTTCTTAAATTTTGGTCTCTCTTAGCTCACTCAGCTCTCTCTCTCTCTCTCTGGCACAGCTCTCTTTCTCTTTGGTATATGTCTATCGCAGCTCTCTGTCTCTCTTGGCTCTCTCTCTTTGTAGCACAACTCTCTATCTCTGTCTTTGCTCTCTCTTGTCTGCTCCACTGAGATCTTCGTCGCCGCCTACCACACATCCACCGGAAAGAATCGGCTTCCGCTTCTTCTCACTTGGACTCACCGACCCAGCACGCCAACTCGCCCAATAGCTCGCCGGCGTTGCAGAGGTCGCTCACTTTTGTAGCTGCCAGCAGGATGAAGAAGGCATTGGGTCTCAAATCACCCGGGTTCGGGCTCCAAGAAGAGTCTTGGGTCCGGTGGGTCTGGGTTGGGACCTAGAAAGCCCAAGCGGGTTATGACGGTGGGTGAGCTGATGAGGATCCAAATGGGGATTTCTGATGCTATGGACTCTAGAGTCATGAGAGCTCTGCTTGGGATTTCTGCTGCTCAGGTGAGCTCAATTTCTGTGCCTTCTTATTTGTGATCCTGGTTGATCTGGTTTGATGGGTTTGATTTTGTTTGGTGGGTAATGCTTGATTTTTATCATAGTGATAATTGTGATGATGGGATGGATATGGAGCTTAATTTTGCTACTGGTTTGGCCAATTTTGGATTTTGGTTTTTCTTACTTTAAAACAAAAATTATTTCTTCACTAAGTGTAGTTCAATCTGATAAAACTGACAATGCAAAATATTTCACGAATGTTTAATTTCATAATGGGTAATTTCAAACTTTTGTGAATGGTCGTCTGCATTGGAATTGTAATTAATCAAGCCTTGTGTTTGATGTACTCATTACAGGTAGGAAGCTTTTTTGTTTATTTTAAATTTTGGGTATCCATCCCATTTATGAACTTCTGCCAGAAGTAATTAGGTTAATGAATCTAAACTTCATGCCTTTGAATATTCATCCCGTAAAATCTATGTACTTTTGTTGCAGAAGGCTTGATAGTAAATAGAAAATCTATATGCCAGGGGTTTTCTGGCTAGCTAAAAATGTGTGAGAAATGATGAATCTATCTTATTGCACCTTATTTGTTATTTAACATCATATTGATTCTAGTTTGTAACTTTTGTTTTTTTGCTTTTGTTTTCAGTTTTATGATGGTGAAACAGTTTACATTTTAGGATTACTTGAAAAATCCAGAATGCGTTATGTCAAAGCAAGCTTTAAACTATACTTCGTAGAGAAATGTTCTCTTGCCAGACAATCTGGCAGCGTAAAATGCTTATGTTGCAAGACTCTGAATTTAGGCCATTTATTATGTTGGTTCTTGTCTTAGTGTGTTATCTAAATTCACAATCTAGCAACATAAGCATCATTAGAGTAGTTTAGAATATTACTTTTGTCAGAGAAAAAAACATGGCCTTTCATTGGCCAACTGGTCCCATAATGAGAGTGTGTGTCATAGAAGAGCTGGTTTAAATACCAAATAATACATGTTTTGTTTTTTTGTTCTGTTTTTGGTATTGGATTTGTTTCATTTTCTTTTATTTGAAAAATGAAAATTAAGCAACCTTTAAACCAGTATTCTGTTTTGGTCAACCAAGGAATTAGAATTGTCAACTTCTCTTCTTTCCTGTATCCTGAAGTTTCAAAAGAAATACTCTGTTACTACATTGGTGTATTAAGCACCAACATCTCATGTAGCTTAAACTCTATGTGCTTGCTTTGTTTAGGAGCGTTATTATCTTGCTTTGAGGCTTTAATTCTTGTCACTTACAGGATTTATATGTACCTACTTTGCAGGAAAATCACTTGTTGGAATGGCAGAGGTTGAAGCAGCCATACAAGAAATGTTCCAGGCACCTCATATTCAAGTGAGTCAGATTATATCTTACAGTCATGATGAAAAATGATTTCTGTTGGTGAAACTTCTTTTATTTAAATGGTATGTTACATCTTAGAAGAGGTAATCAATACCCTTGAGTGAGGCAGAAGACGCAGTCATTACTACGTTAATATGCATTCCTAATATGAAATACATGAGATCCAGATAGCTACATAGTTTTTGGTCGAGTAACAAAGATGAAAATGGTGTCAGTTGGAGTTTGCTAAATCTTTTAAGTGCCATTCTTTAAAGGAGTAGCATGGTGAAAAATGGCTTTCAGGACCCAAATTATCTGATGCTGGTTTAAAGTAGTGAATTTCTGCACTAGTAGCATTCAACTCCATACAACTTTAGCTGCATAAATTGTTATTGGGTTGAAAGGAAGTTTTGTTTATCTATGTTGTATCTGGAAGAACAAAAAAATAATAATAATAAAAATTCTCTCTACCTTCTTCAGAGATATATTAATGCTAATTCTTTTCTTTGTTTTTTCTTGGCAGGTGATGAAAACTTCTTCCAGGCTGAGTAAAATATTTTTGACTGCCATGGTGTATGAACTCTACAAAACAGGAATGGGGGAAACTACTTTTGAAAAGGTGAACTTCTCAAGCTTTTTCCTGAACAATGTGTGCATTTACTTTTTTTGTATCGTACATTCAGAGTAACTTCGGTTTAAATAATAGTATTTCACACTGGAGGTGATGATTATTTTTGGGCCGCAGGCTTGCATTGAAATACGGACTGAAAGAATACTTATTGTTCTTGACTGCTATACTGCATCTCAAATACAAACCAGATTATTTTAATTTGGTTCACCAGTTTTTTGATGCCTTCACTGTATCTAGCTCTGGAATTATAGTGTTTTCATTTAAGTTATGTTTTTCCTTGCAGTTGGCAATGACAGTCTCATGCCTCTGTACAAGCAACGGAGAAGCATTTCCTGGACATGACATGCTATTAAAAATTGGGTAAGACGTGCGTTGATACTAATAACTTGCTATATGCATGTGTAGAAAACATAGTCTATTGATCTCCTCTGGTCCTTGTTGTCTTGTCAAATGGGAGTGTTATGAACCTCAAGAGTGTCACTAGTTTTGGATTTTGACTAAGAAAATATTGAGTGTTATATAAAATGACTACTTTGGATTTTACGTGGTTAGTTTTAGGTACTAGAGGAGTGGGATAGGCTGTTTGGATTTTACGTTCTGGTCTTGCTCTGAGAGGGAGAGAGGGGAAGGGGAGAAGGAGAGTGAGATTGGAAGTCTTATGTGACTAGTAAATTGGAAGTCTCGGACTCTTGTTAAGTTTGTGCATTTTCAGAATGAAGAATAATATTGAATTCTAGGACACCTATGCTACTGTAGATCATAATAGAAGCTTTCTGCTCATGTTCCAGTCAGGCAAACAGAAGTGCAGTATCCAAGACTGTGCTTGATTCGTGAAATTGTTATTAATATTGATTTATGACATTGGGTGATTGAGTTGGAGATTTCCAAATTGGACAATTCTTATTGCTTTGCTGATATGGTTCCAATATGCTTTGTTTTGGCAAAAATCGTCCTACTTATTGTACATTATTTGTTCTTTTAGACTTGATACGTATAAGTTTAGTTTCATCATATGCTCCTGGCTTGCTTGTTCTAACTGTGGGGCACACATAAGGCGGAAAACTTTACACGTAAGGCTTCACTGATGTCTTGAATGATGTCATTCAATAGTGACCTATTTTATATAATTTGTTTCTCTGCTTTATAACTACATTTGATATTTGGGGTTATATTGCATGCAGGCAAGCAACCCTAACAAGGTCCGAAGTGAATATAAATCATTCTCAGGGTAAAGTGCTGCCTAGTGTAAGAGTTTCATATCCAGGTCTTCTACTTAAACCTGATGAACCTAATTTGGGTATGAACTACATCTTTGAATCCCTGATTGCATCTTTGAGGCCAAAGCAGAAAAAATGCTAAACTACATACAGTTTAAAATAATAATAATAATAATAAAAAGTCGAGGCTTTATGAATTAGTTTACTATTCTTTTTATTTATTTATTTAATTTTATACTTTTATACTTTTTGTGAAGTCTTTTTTCTCTTATTTTTTTTCAACGTTCCCCTAACTTGGCACAGATGCATGTATGCCCGTGTGTACTCAGAACACAAACTCCTTTATAACTCAAAAGAACGGTCACAAAAGTTAGTTTTTAACTTGGAAAAATAAAATAAAATTGAAAGTTACTTTTGGGAAATGTTGAACTTTTATAATGAATATGGCTTCAGTGCAGAAGGCTTGATAGTAAATAGAAAATCTATATGCTGGGGGTTTCTGGCTAGCTGAAAATGTGTGAGAAATGATCAATCTATCTTATTGCAGCCTATTTAATATTTAATACCTTCATTAAAAAAAGGTTGTTGACAATGCTTTGACTATCTTGCAGATTATAATGGCAAAACCAGCAGGTGACCCTAGTAAGATAGATCAGCCTGCAGGGATGGATGAGGACTAATTTTGTGTGTATGACAATTGACTATCTTTGCTTGTATTGTTCTATGTTAGGGACCTTTTGTTCCATTTTAGTAACAATTTTGTTTAGGAGAAAAAGAAACATATTGCAGTTCATGCTTTGTAAATGCCACTCTTCTGTTACGATGGACACATGGTATGCCCTTGTTGGGTAGGTTTGGATTGAAACCATGGTCGAGTGCTTGAGCCATGTTTAGTGAGAAGCTTGAATGGATTTTCTTTTCTATTGTATTTGGCCCTTGTCTTTTCAAGCATGCCAAAAATCATCCCGGGTTTGTAATATGTGGTTTGGGGCCAATTAATTTACTGTGGATCTTGCATTTTTATACCCAATATTTGACAGCTGCCTTCTTTTGAACGAAGATTCATTGAGGGAGAGAATTATTTTCCTTTTGAATATGAATCGATGTGCAACTCCAACTATCATTTCAAAAGTCAACATCAATTCATGCTAATATAATGGATAACAATTGTCGTGCCCATGAGATTTGAATTCAGGATTACTTTCAACGAAGTGGAGACTGTTATTAGACCAAATGGCCATTGACATACAATATAATAGCAATATTAGGCCAATATATGTACACTATAGAGGCAATATTAGAGCAATATAACCACAATACGATAGCAATAGTATTACAATTATCACCTATAAAAATATAATTATTGTCCACTTATTGCTGATTTTTCAATGTTCAGAAATTTTGTTCTCTCTTAGCTTACTCAGCTTAATCTCTCTGGCACATCTCTCTTTCTCTTTGGTATCTGTCTATTGCAGCTCTCTGTCTCTCTATCTCTCTCTCTCTCTCTCTCTCTAGTGCAACTCTCTGTCTCTCTCTCTTTGCTCTCTTTCTGTAGCGTAGCTCTTTCTCTCTCTGTCTCTCTCTCTAGCTTCGTTCTGTCTCTTTCTCCCCCTATTCGCTCTCTTGCTCTCTGTCTCTTTATTCATACTTCCTTTTTTTTTGTAAATTATTTTTTAGTTGTTATTATTTTTTAAAATAATTTCTCACAATGTCTTATAGTGCAATTATGATGCACCTGACTCCCTGTTTTTTAAAGGCATGTTGTTTCTTTCTCCTCTTCTTCTTTTTGAATGAAGTATGGCCTAAACCGTAAACCCATTGATGAGCCGTAGTCAATATACATACAATATAATACCAATATTAGGCCAATATACATACATTAGAGAGGCAATATTATGGCAATATAATAGCAATACGACAACAATAGCATCACAATATACATGCAATATGGTGGCAATATGCATACAATATGTATACAATACATAGGCAATATTAGTACAATACACAAGCAATAGGACAGCAATATTAAGTCAATCTACATACAATACACACACATCCATTACAGACTACAATTTAGACATGGAAAATAAATCGCCATTGAACCCTAACAATATTATCCTGCGAAGTAAAAATTATTTCTTTCATAAAACTTGAAAATTCAATTGTTATTACATAGTCAACCAATCTTTGCTCTATTACATACATACTTCCTACCTATAATTATAAATAATGGAGAGCTCACAAATTCTACTAATTTGATCTTAACTTCAACAATTTGTTCTTCGTTGTATGAGTTAGCTCTCCCTTCTTGCACATTTTCCAAGCTGTTCTATTCTCCTCCCGTGTAGCAATATCAGCAACAACAGGTTATCTACAGATCTGAAATCATAACTGCAGATGATTCTCAATTAACAAAGAGGAAAACCATTTTCTTTTATAACTTTGGTTATGAAATATATAACAAAATGCAAAGACCTTTGCTTCTGAAAAGGAGCAAAAGTTTGTCAACCAATTCATAGTAAAAATGAAGAAACTAGTGAACCTAACCAGAGAAATGCTAACCTGCAAAACCAACTCCAATACTTTAACCCACAACATTAATACTTGAGATTTTCTTCTCATGGATTATGATTAGAGGATTTTCCAATTCCTATCAGCACATACACAAGTTTGAAGATAATCAGCATCAAGCAAAAAGGGACTTGAGATGCTGCCCTCTAACAGTTTCAAGACATAGTTATCGCTGAGTCAAACTAAAACTTACACATTTCTGATTGTTCTGGTTGGTGATGAAATAAGGGGATATGTAACCCCTGTCTAGCTTCATTCCCTCACCAACCTCCAACTCATTGTCCAATGTTTCCCCATCCTGCAGAAATTAACATAGTGTGAAGCTTACATGTTTTGGGTATCATTTGGGAATAAAAAACTAAAATAAAATTATTTGCCCTCCAATATATTTCTGTAAAAATTTCATAAGACCCATACATACCTCACTTTAAAACAACAATAAAAAGAAGTTGATATCATCCAGATTTCAGCCCTTGCAATACAGTAACTACACTAATATGCCTATGACAAAGCTGCTGACTAGAAACAAACATAGACAAACATATACAATCGTTATATTCATGAAACACAAACTGATATAGAAATAATGACTGAAACAACCCATGTGCAGATGCAGAGCGCAAATGAAATTGTGATTAAAGAATTGTACAATAATTGAAAATTTCATGAAACTCAAAACTCAAATCAGAGCTATACATCAAATCAAAGATAATTAAGACTTCAGTTAAGCATAAAAATAAACTGATGAACAAAGAGCAAACAATACTTGTTCTTCCATCATGGAACCAGATATGGACCCTATTGCCCAGCATAAGGTGTTTAAGTTGTTCCAATGCTCAAGGTGTGACAAATATTATCTCCCTCATGATCTACAAGATCAAAATGACACCAATAACAAAAAAATAAGTATGAAAACATTCAAGAAAGAAAATAACAAATAATCCAATACGTTTTCTACTATTAAGAAAGAAGCATATCGTAGAAACTGAGTTTCTTGTAAGATTAAAATAAATTTAAAAAGCTTCTGTAGATAGTATTTTCAAAAGGCTTCTGAACTTAATTTCTAACAAGAAAGTTGCCCAATACCATATCTAAACTCATACACAGAAAATCCATTTTTAAAACAAAACTAAAGAAGCATTACATGGCTAATGTGATTGTCCACGTGAATGAGCAAGAGTGACATGGACACAATGCTTAGAAAACCTACTGTCTCAAAATTTGTTGGGAAAAGATTTGAATGTTATTGATAGGAAAATGGTAAAGGTTCCAATGGTTAACTGAAAATCTCCCCAAAATTTCAAAACAAATTTAAGACACCTAACTAATTCAGACTTGTTGAGTCTCTTTCAATATGGAAGGTTTGCAAGTTCTGAGATAATAAATTGGTCTTTTCCCAGACAACCTTCTCGTTGATGGAAACTTAGAAAAACTTACCTATCTACTACCAATTTCAAACCATACATCTTTATTCAACTACAAAGAGATTACAAAATAAATTACAGTCGAATAGACTAATGAAAAACAGGGGGATTCAAGTAAAACTAAAGGAAGCATTCATACAAAGTAGAAAACAGAAAACTCAAAACAACAAAATTTCAAAGATAAAAGTATCTAAATTACCGGCAGCCCCATCATATTTGCAGCTGCTGCAGGGTTATCCAAATTATGATGCAACTCAAACAGTTCCAAAACCAAGGAATTCTAATATTCTAAGCAATCTTGCTCGAAGAAACAACCAATTCCAAGTCAAATTATCACTTCATTGTTCAAATGGGAAGAGAGAGAGAAAGAGCTAAATAGGGCCTTCGGGTGGGTGCTAGAGAGCACATCATAATTAATTATACCTTAAAAACTTCAGTGTCATCCATATATGAGATGTTTATTAGATATTCAAGACCCATTAGCAATGCGGCTATATTCTGTTGTGTGGTTTCAAGCACACGAATATGTGACTGCAAAAAGAAAAGGAGACAGCTAATAACATCCTCATTGGAGGCTTAAAGATTAATCATAATTGCAAACTCTTTTATGGATAAGTAAACAATAATTATAGACAACACAATACGTAAAGCTTAAAGATTCTGTTACAACATAAACCAAACAGCAAAACTATCATATCCAAATACGGCTGGCGAAGGTAAGGCAATATATAGACATATTTATCTGAAAGCTAACAAACTTGCCTTGTAAAATGAAGTGAGAAACAATGCCAAGTTCTGAATGAAGGCCTGAAGAAACAGCATCATATGAACCAGTTAAATACACACAATAGGAGAGCCTAAAATCATTAAATAGTGGCATAATCACTCAAATTAATATGTTGATATTAAACATTCGTGAAACATTTTGCATTATGAAATTAAACATTATGAAATTACAAATGTTTGAAATTACCCATTATGAAATTAAACATTCGTGAAACATTTTGCATTGTCAGTTTTATCATATTGAACTACACTTAGTGAAGAAACAATTTTTGTTTTAAAGTAAGAAAAACCAAAATCCAAAATTGGCCAAACCAGTAGCAAAATTAAGCTCCATATCCATCCCATCATCACAATTATCACAGTGATAAAAATCAAGCATTACCCACCAAACAAAATCAAACCCATCAAACCAGATCAACCAAGATCACAAATAAGAAGGCACAGAAATTGAGCTCACCTGAGCAGCAGAAATCCCAAGCAGAGCTCTCCTGACTCTAGAGTCCATAGCGTCAGAAATCCCCATTTGGATCCTCATCAGCTCACCCACCGTCATAACCCGCTTGGGCTTTCCAGGTCCCGACCCAGACCCACTGGACCCAAGACTCTTCTTGGAGCCCGAACCCGGCGATTTGAGACCCAATGCCTTCTTCATCCTGCTGGCAGCTACAGAAGTGAGCGACCTCTGCAACCCCGGCGAGCTATTGGGCGAGTTGGCGTGCTGGGTCGGTGAGTCCAAGTGAGAAGAAGCGAAAGCCAATGTGAAAGCCAGGGCCTTTCCGGTGGATGTGTGGTAGGCGGCGACGAAGATCTCAGTGGAGCAGACAAGAGAGAGCAAAGACAGAGACAGAGAGTTGTGCTACAGAGAGAGAGAGCCAAGAGAGACAGAGAGCTGCGATAGACATATACCAAAGAGAAAGAGAGCTGTGCCAGAGAGAGAGAGAGAGAGAGCTGAGTGAGCTAAGAGAGACCAAAATTTATGAACTTGTGATAAATCAGCAATAGGAGGACAATAATTTTATATTTATAGGTTATAGTTTTACAAAAATTGGGAAGGGGTGGTATTTTTAGTTAATATTAGCAAATGGGTGGTAGTGGAGGTCATTTCCCAAAAAAAAAAAAAAAATTTTACTTTTTCCTTTTTAATAAAGAAAAATAAGAAAATTTGCCCTCCTTGTGGACCATTGTCGGCTACTGAGACACGGATTCTGAATACATTTGCCCTCCTTGTGAACCATTGTCGGCTTGATCAATTTGGTTCCCACCTTGCCGTCTCTTTGTAGTCTCCCCGTCTAGATTCAAATACACATAAACAAATTAATGTCCTAAACTGACAACGATGTCCAAAAACAACTAAAAGTAAATTGCAACAAAATCCTTCGGTTGCTGAGCATATTAATTTAATTTAGAGGAAATGAGAATTTTTTTTAGTAATGTTTTGAAAGAATAATCAGATTAAGAATTTAGCAAAAAATATAGGGTCATGTAATCAAATAAAAGCATCATCCATAGCTAATCATCATAAGACGTTTCTTTTAGAGCACTTCCAGCGCAAGGTCTTTTGCCAGGGCAGGAGGCCCCTTTTGAAGGGTTTGGACCTCCAGTACGCAATCAGCAGCCCGGGCAAACGTGAAGGCTGATCCTGCCTGGGTTTCAGCCCGAAGGCGTTGACGTCATCGAGCAAAAAAAAAACTCGAAAAAAAATTCAAATTTTTTTATATATAAAAAAAATACTAAAAAATTATGGATGTTTTCCCTATAAATACATAACAATTTTATTCACTTTCCCTATAAACTACTTAATAAGTTTATATTTTGTTTCTTTTTTTTTTTTTTTTTTTTTTTTGCCCTTGCCCTAGCCTTTTGGGGTGGAACCAAAAAAGGCAAGGCTGCCACTATTCACGTGAATAGTAGCAGCCCTTACCTTGCCTTAGCCTTACCCTTAGTCTTTTGGGGTGGACATGCTCTTACTATACACTCGTGTTGTCAACCAAAAATCTAACCGAAGAGCATTTATGCTTTTATTGCATGTTTACTTACCAACGATGAGTATGGGAAGTATGAGAGCGATTCTAATACCTAACTTCTCCGACGTTTACTAAAACATGTGAATCCCATCTTAAATATGTAATCACACATCCTCAAATCAGAAATTAGATCGACTAGGGAGTTGTTGACCTAATTCCCATTCATGTTCTTCCTTTTCCTTCCAAAAACTAACCTTACAATTCTCATTTGATTTCTTAGTGTTTTTTTGGGGTGTCAAAGTTTGAAAAGGGGACGAGGCCCGAGGGAGGTGTCATTGGGGTTTGAACATAATAGGGGCGGAGCCATGTAGGGACCATAGTGGTCCCAGGCCCCCTCAATCTTTATATCCCTTGTAATTATATATATATATGATATATAATATTATAATATATTAGATTATTTTCGGGATATTTACTCTAAAATAAATAATATATTATTAAAAGTGTTGTTGGTACTGATTCTCACATAATCAAAAAATGATTGCCGCATAATCATTAAATCCAACGCCTCTTCGAAACTGATTCCTGCATAATCAGAAAATGAAAGCACCTCATTAGCTGCTTTTCCTTATAGCTTTCTCTCACAGTAATTTTTAACAATAAGTGATTTTCTCATAGTTTACCAAACGGGTTGGACTTCCCAATTTTTTTAAAAATCACTTATTACCAAACGGGCACTTAGTATCGTATTAACTTATTTAATCGGTTAGTGCTTGAGCACTCCTATTCAAATTATTTTTTAAAGTTTTGTGAAGGTCCCCCTCTAATGTGAAGTCTTGGTTCCGCTACTAGAATATGATATCACTAATCTACATGCAAATGCTCCTACCATTAAGCTATGCACTCGCGTGCTATTTGTTCCATTCTTGTTAAGTAAACTTCCCATTTATTTTTATTTATTTATTTGGGCCCGTTGGTTCACGGAACGAATTTGAGGGGAAATCACTCTCCATGTCATTTTCTAAAGTGAAGGGAAATCATTTCTCATGTACCAATCAACCATTTTCTATATCTGAACTTATGAAACATGGAAAATCAATTAATTTTCTATGCCCTAACTTTTTTCTCATAAACCAAACGGGACGTTTATGTGACAACATGCCATTAATCTACGGTGAATATAAACAGATACTCTTTTGGAATACAAGCCAGACAATTTCTCCCACCACGTGGTTGGAAGCCCACCAATTTGGAGAAACCGTCCAGGTAGGTCCCAGGTAGGTAGATATTAGAGAATTGAATATTCAGAAAAGTGAAAAAAAGAAGAAGCTCAAGTTTGATTTGAATCCCGAAGCGTCTTGTGTGGAGTATTTTGGACCTCAGATTTTTGTCTGGTTGATGTTCACACACCTTCAAAATCTCCGGGATTCTCTCACAAATTACTTGCACTAAAACACCTTCTTTGTTCAGACCAAAATAAAAAATAAAAAACACCTTCTTTGTTCACCAGGCTCCATTTCTTATAGTTCTTGAATCTCTGACTGTAATTGCGGATCTCCAATAAAATTGGAGATCCATTAGCAGATTTTTGCATTACTTCGTGCGTATCTCTTACTTCCCTGAATTCCGGCTAAAAAGTTTGGATTTTGAGAATAATTCTGATCTGTGTTTATCATAAAAAAAGAAGGTGGTGGTTTGAGCTTGAGCTTTTGAGAGAGGATGGTAGGGGCTTTGTCTGTTGTGGGTTCGTCAATCGTGGACTCGCATACTTCTCCATGCTTGTGTTTGGATGCACTGCCGACAACTGCTATGAATCTCAAGAGTGGCGGAGAAGTGGTTTTGCAAAGGAATTCAATGGCCAATAAGAAGCGTTTGGTGAAACCGGGTTCCTTGGAATTGAGCAGTTCATTTATTGATTCTGGGCATGACAAGCGGCTCTCAATGAAAGCTCTTCCGGGTATTGTCAATAGGAGTATGAGGAAAAGAAAGAATAGGAGTTCCGTGATTGTTAATGAACTTGCCGGGCAATATGAAGACAGTTTCGAGGATGTTAAGACGGTGAGAAACTTACCCTCTGTTGAATTTTTGGACGAAGTTTATATGAGAAATTTAATAGGATTGATGTTGCATGTGTTCATCTCTCTTACTTAGATAACATGATGTATTTTTTGCTGTTTTGGTGTGTTGAGGACCCTTAGTTGGATATTGCATCCCTTTGTTTATATAGTTGAAAAAAGAAGAAGAGGAGAATATTTTCTGAATTTTGTGTATATGATGCCATTTGCAGTAAGTGATCATGTTATCTTTATATAAGTTGTGTAGGGATAATCTAAATCATGCAATCCTGTTATCTTTTGTTTGCTCCCATATGATTGCTCTTTTACATACATGAACACGGATGTTGATCCATGTACGAACTAGTATCTTGTTGTAAATTAGCTGACTGTAATTTCTCTGCCTGCAGCAAATGCTCAACTATTTTACGTACAAGGCTGTGAGGACTGTTATGAGCCAGCTTTATGAGATGAACCCAACACAATATAGGTGGTTTTATGAGTAAGTGAGATCATCAGACCATTTTTCATACTATTAATATTTACATACTATTAGCAGACTGTCCTGGAGTACCCAAGTTTCATCCCCAGCATTTGTTAGAAAGCACATATGTCTCGGTTCATCACTTTAAGAACCGTTTTATCTAATCCTGCTTCCTTTTCCGTTCGGACAGCTTTGTTGCAACACACAAGCCTGGAGATGGGAAGCGATTCATCCGTACCCTCGGGAAGGTGGTCTTTGAAATCTTGTATTCTTTGGTTGCTTAGAACTCATGCAAGAAAATACATTTTGTTTTGTTTGTTTTAGCTACATATACATATACATATGAATGACAGAAATACAACCCTTGCTAATTGACAGGAGAGGCATGAACTTGCCGAGAGAGTAATGGTCACACGGCTTCACCTCTATGGTAAATGGGTCAAGGTAAGCAATTCTAAAATTTATCACAAGCACTTTTCGTCAACGTGCAGAGCACGTATCTCATGGAAAGTCTTGGACGTTGTAAGAACTGTATATAATTTTTTCTCTTTTGGTGATGAATTTTGATGTAGAAATGCAATCATGCTGAAATATATCAAGAAATCTCTGATCAGAACTTGGAGTTGATGCGTGAACGGCTTATCGAGACTGTGATATGGCCCTCTGATGACAACACGGAGAAGATTGGCTGAGAGAGATTGCAGCTTCTATCAAATGGTTGAGTCTTCTTACCGTGTTGTTCCTAGACTAGGTATATTTCTCTTTACATACCAGATTGGTTCCAGTCTGTCATTTATATTATTTGCCACCAACTATAAGTTGCTGAAAATTGTCTACCGTACATTGTATATAAACTGCCATCCGCCATGTTACATTTGATTCCGAGTGTACAAGGCTAATATTCTGCCTATGTATGAATGTGATGAAAACTGTAAAAACTATAATGGATCTGAGTGTCCTTCTAGTTCAATGTGATTTACAGGATGCATGGATCCGAATCTCGAAGTCCTTGAGGCTGCTGGTTTTATATGAACGAATCAATAACATGATGAATCATCCTGGGAAATAGACTTCTTGGAGTTTTGAGAGTGATTTTGTCCCGTCAAATAAGAAATCTGGATAACCCCCTAGCACAAATCATAGGCCCAGAAATAACCCCTACCCCCAACAAAAAGACAAAAAGAAAAAAATCCCTCAATTTTCTTCTATCTATTTATTACATCTTTGTTCGTCAAGACTTCAACTAATGAGGAATTGTCCCTTGAAATTCATTACCTTCTTACTGAAAGAGATGAAAGGCCAATGACCTCTTTAGATATTGTTACTCAAAAAGCTGAGTATCAGCATTTGACACAAAACAAACTCAGCAAACGTCAACTATTTGTGCATCACTTGACAGAAAAGCAAACCCACTACGCCAAGTCCCATCATTTCAACTCTGATAAAGGGTCATGGATTTCCAACGTAAGATGAATTTGGTGCTCGCATGTACTCATTTCGTGCTCCCATTTCACCACTTTCAGTCACTTAGGCGAGCGGGACTGTCGATTTTAAAACCAAAGGTTGCTATGCGAGAACAGATGATTCCTTGACTTGGGCAGCCCCATGGACGGAAATGGAACACTTAGTAGCACATAAGAAAACTAATTTCATGAATTTTTAGCATTTCAGATTCTTGTCAATAGTCAACTAAGATCACAGATTTGGTTAAATTACATCTGAATGTAAGACAAGATATTATCTTGCATCCTTAAGTACTCCTACACGCAAAAATGTATAATTGCTAGTAAACTAGTAAATCAATTATATTCTCATAAGTTTCACCTAAAAACAATCCATCTGTTCATATATGAGCTCATCTAAAAACCTCGTATATTTCTAAGTAAGATACTGCAGTATAGGTCCAGTGCAGTCAAGAATATCTCGGTTTTTCTTTTTCCCTAACAAGAAAATTTGGGTATCATAATGTATCAGGTAATTTAGATACTTGTTCCCCAGGGCTTTCTAAATTTTGAAGCCACAGAATTGAGCTTCGTTCCAAACACAAGTAGCCCTACCTCAATCACAGTAGCATCAGAGCATCCTTGCCGGATACCTCATCACAGAGCTCCCACAAGGCCATCAATGCAACAACATGCCACGATATACTGGTCACTTTATACATTTGGAAGCAAAAGATTGCCGCTGTATACAGCATGTTTACAAATCTGACAAATGATGCAACAGTATTGTACACAATGCGATGTGAGTCAGATGGTACACTAAGTTACATAACTACATTGATCATATGATACATGGTAGAAAAGGGGTTTAAAAAAACGAAGGAAAAAAAAAATACAAAAGGCTGAACAGAGAGTATTTTTTAAGGTAACCTGGTTAGGAGTACCCACAAAATAGAAAGTTTCCACACTGCTGACTGGAGGAAAAAAAAATGAAAGCATTGTGTTACACCTGCGAAGGAAAAATAACAAATGTAAACTTAAACTTGTGTAATTAGAAAATCAATTCATATCTTCATAAGCTTTTCCAACGCCCCACTCGGGGAAAAGAGAGAAGAAAAAACAACCTACTTCAAAAGATATTAGCATCTCATGACAAGTAGTGGCAGCCATTATTCTCAGAAGATAGAAGTTATTAGAGAATAATGGTAGGGTTATGTATAAGTGCAAAATTATTTTAACACGGTGCATGCAATTACTGGACGAAGGTACAATCTCAAGCACTGGTACAAGTAAAACTATTAGTTTCACTACATTTCCTTCAATACAACCCTTTGTACTTTTAATGAAACCCTAATATATCGCCACTATTCCATTATAATTACCATATAAGACACAACTTGGCTTCAAATAAAATAGGAATACTTTTGTATTAAAACAAGACAGACATATCTCATTTTGAGAGAAGCTTACCACGTGGTTGTAAGCCATAATTGAAAGGCTGAACATTCAATGAGGTCAAAACTAGTACAACTTCATCATTACTCCTTTTCTTTGCCAGTGGTTCAAGCATAGGAAAATCATGTTGAGCAATCACCGAAGGTCGTAAATTGCCCAAGTGCTGTTCTTACTCGAAGCTGTGCCATCAAATGAAACGGATAAGATTTAGCAGATTATCATAAACAATGAACAAATAACAAATTTGAGATATAAGATAGCAACCTTAACGTCTGGGCAAGGATCATTGACCATGCTCTTTATTTGAGAAACTATGCCAGCACTGTGCAGTTTTACAAGCCGGCTAAATGAACCAGGACTTGATGGAAAAGTAAGATTCACAATGGCCCACACTGCAGCTGTACGTAACTGGCTTTCATTACTCTGCAAACACTTGAGAATAAAAGATTGTGTCCCATTGTCTTCTTGTGGGATGAGTTGATGCATAACTGCTTCCTTGTGAAATTCAGTCCCACTTGCAACATTACTGAGCACATACATTCCCTATATGAAAAAGATTTTGAAACCCTACTATAAAGTAAAAGATTTATAATAGAAACAAGAAGATCAACTATTACAACTGCTCACCCACTCCTTTCTTCTTCATATTTAAACCCAATCTTAGGGGAAGTTATTATTCATTCTTAAGCTCAAAATATTCTATTCATTCTTAAGCTCAAAAAATTCTATTCATTCTTAAGCTCTAAATGGGGCTATTCAATAAACTTCTTACCCAGAAATTGAAGGCTTAAAGCTAAACAATTTTTTTTTTGAGGACTTAAAGATAAATAAAACAAAAGTAGGGGTTTATTGCTAAAAAGTGTTGCCTTTTGGGGCCTACTGCTAAAATCCCTTTACTTTATCGTGAGAAAGTAAACACTTTGGTAATGTAGATATTCCATCTGAATAAAGTATAAAACCTTTCACCTAACTATAATCCATATTAAAGATGGAGATGATGTCAATTTAGCTAAAGCATCTGGCTGCATTCTAATCCATGAGAAGCAACTAATTGGCCCACCATTAATTGCTACAAAACTTTCGCCCAATTATAATGATGTCAGCTTAGTTAACATATACTATAAACAAACTTGCAATCAGGAATGAAATATCAGAATAAAGAACTGATATGACTGCATGTCACCAAAGGTCCCTATTAAATTGCTATTTTCTGACACCATTCTATAGAAAGACTTCTAACCTGTATCCAAATTTCATCTGTTGAAGCATTCTGCAACTGCCTCCGAACAGCATCTAATATCATACCATCTTCAGTAAACACAAGCTCAACAGACTTAATACATCCATCAACTAGATTACGAATAAGTGCCAGAGCCTGCTCCTGGACAAAAGGTTCAGGGTCTGCAGGTGCAAATACATTTAAGCAATGGTTTATGTTCATAACTAGACCATTAACATAGTAAGAAACTTTTTTAAAAGAAAAACTTTGAACTGCCACCAATAAACCATCACATTACCACAGATGACACTTGCTAATGACGAAGCTGTGAATTCCATGAAGATCCCTTCTTTACATACATTGTCTGCAAGGAACATCAAGTTCCTCAAAGCCCATAAAGCATTTAACCTCACAGTTGAATCCATTGATTTTGATAACTGAACAAGCTGTTTCACACCTCCACACTGTACAAATAATGACCTACGCATAGTAAAATCAACTGCTATGTTGCCAAGAACACTGATAGCTGCAACCTGAAAACAGAGCATTGAAGCAAGATTTGCTATAAATTACCTTTTTTATTCGGGTAAATGACAAGGTATAGTATTTGACTCTGTTGGATAAGCACAATTATCATAGGGAATGGAAATGCTAATCTAAACTTTAATTGTATGTATTATGTTAAATAATTTGCAATGAAATTATATGTTTTTACTGAATGAGTAATACTGGTTGAGATAGGAATTGACTATTTGAAAATATGGATTGCTGTCAGTAACCCAGGGCCTTTAATGACAAAAGGCTACTGAAGACAAACAAATGACAGCCAAATTCAGTCTGGAAAACCTGATCTGTTAAGTGTTTTACTCTTGAATGGTAAACTTGATCTTTTAGTTGAATGCATTAATGGATCCTTCACATCAATGTGCTCATCCATAATGTTGTTTGACCCTCTCAATATATAATGCCCAGGCTTGAGGCTCCAAATAATACACAAAGGCAAACTCAAATCTCCTAGCCTAAAGTCCAACTGATTGGGATGAAGGGCACAAGAAGCCAGATCTTTCTGTCTTTAACTATAGTTTAGATCATGATTAGTATCCTTCAGGGCTGTTATGATATTGAAGGTTGTTTTCTGTCTTTAAAACCGTAATCCATCTACTCTTCAAAACACTAAAATCCATAAAGTAACTAGCTCTCCCTTCTCCAGAAACTGTTGAAATCATCCTTATCGATCACAGAAAAACCTTTAGGCCCTAACCCAAACCCTAACTTTTCTCCCTTCTAATATCTTACAACCACAAGTTTTTAACCCATTTGACCTGAAGATAGCTTTCCTAAAACCCCCTAAACAAGACCTCCCTTGTCATGTGTCAACTGGTGTCGCCTACTTGTAATCTTTTTCACCATTCAACCCAATCTCAGTCCATAGTCTCCATAAGAACTTTGATGGCTATGTGCTTCAATACTTCCAGCCATGTGTGCGCCTTTTCACCTAGGAATAAAATCACTCTTTACTACCAAATTATTAGGACGGAAAAGAACGTAGAACTTGGTATCAGCCAATACTAGTACACCAAATTTGTTCATTTGTAGTTCTTTGGCATCAGCCACCATCATACATATTGTTGGTGTAAGCAACAATCAACTCGACTTCTCTTCTTTTATCTTTCCCTCTTTTTCATAAGTATCATGTAGAGCACTAAAAACAGAATTGATTATACAGAGAAATTGTAATGTAATTTTAGCAACTATTTTGCATTCATGCAACTGGGTTCTGTATTTCATTCATGTAATATGCTTGGGAATAATGTGAGACCAGACTCTAAGGTTGACAGCTGACAGAAAAACATGGTCATTAGTGATAAGCAAGCATATACCTGGACAGAAGTAGAAGGGTCATCTAATAGCCGAACCAAGGGAGGGACAATCATTTCATTCAAAAAATTACCTGCACACAAATTCTGAATGACAATTTCTTAGAAACATATATGCATGTAATATAATTATGAATAACAATTTCTTAGAAACATACATGCATGGAATATAATTCTAAATATCATCAAGCAAGTACACATTGCAAACCTTGATCGACCGAGAGACACATCTCAAGCACATGCAAGCTGCAGTACGTACGTCAGAACTATCATGAGTTAGCGCATCAGATACCAAGTTCAACGCCTATATTCAGGAAAATATCAGAAGTTACAAACCGGTTGGAATTTTCATAAAGATATGCAAGCATTACCCCATAACTCAGCAAATTTACCCAATTAATCATAAGTTGCAATACTTCTCAGCAAAATAAGACATGATACTCAATAATGTCTCACAATTTGCATGTAGAAAAAAAAGTAAACTTGAGCAGCCATGCAAAAGTTTAGTTAATCATTTTAACAGTGGATCAAAATAAACAAAGTTTCCAATCCCTAACAATTTGAATAAAAAACTTAAAATGTTCGCCTGCTAAGATCAACTCCTAACAACTACAGAGTACGTAACCCACACTACTCAGTATTAAAATGTTCTCAAACCAAAAAAAAGAAGAAGGGAAATGAGGACTGCAGGGCCCTTGTCATGATGTTTTTCTCACAGAATGACTTAAACTGTTATTAGGGAAAATAAACATGCAAAACTAAATGAATAGAAAAAGAAATATTGTTGGTAAAACAGCCCTAATCACAACCAAAACCATGAACGGAGAATAAACATTCAAAACTAGATTAATAGAACAAAGAATTTTATTGACAAAACAGTAATAATCACTCCCTGGCACAAGTTAACGTATTCTAACAAACCTGCAATGACAGGAATCTAGACCTGCAGCTCTCCAACTTTGAGCATAGATCGGCCAGTGCCAGCAATATTCCTTGGAAACGTTTGGGACGTAACTGACTTTTTTGCAAGTGGTTGTAAAGTTTATCAATAGCATTTGCCTCAAATGCTAGTTTCTGTAGATCTGGTTTTTCTGAAATTAAACTAGAAAATGCAAAGGGAGCTTCATCTCCAACTTGACCAGGATCATCATGAAGTTCAAGTAAGAGATGCACCAACTTGGTTTTGATGCCTATATCTTGTAAATAGCAAGCAGAAGTGTTCCTTATAACAATCAAGCACATAGAGGCCAATAATCTTGTACGGGGATACCTATCCTTTGTCAATCCAATTACAGAACTCAGAGCTCTTCCACTTTCAGATCCCACAAACTCCGAAACAGCTTCAACATTGTTCTTCATAACTGTGGCTAGAGACTCTAAACTATTATCTCTCTGACTTAGAGAACCTTCAAGAAGGCTAATTAGCTTCTTTACAACCCCAGCATGACACAGTGCCTTCTGCTCTGCAGTACTCTCACAAGAATGTAAGATAATACTTGCACCAAGTCCAGTAACATTCTCATTCTCACTATTCAATAATGAAAGAAGAAATTCCATGTTTTTTTCTTGAAGGAAATCACACTTTGGAGCTAGTTTCGACTGATAAATCATTCTTAAGGAACGTGCACCAGCATCCACAACCTACAGCACAAAAAAAAACCATTGAAATGGCATTTAAAATAAGCAGGGAGAAAAAAAAGGTATTCATGGATGTAGGACATCTTAGAAACAAGGGTCCATTCTGCAATTAACCCAACAAAGAACCAGTAGAAGTAACGCATTAACTAACTGAAAAAGAATAGATGAACATGTCAAAAAAGTATCTTCCATATATATTTAAAAAATTGTAAAGAAAGGGAGGACAAGAGATTTCCTTCACCTTTATCCACCCCATGACTCCACCCCACTAGATATTAAAAAATGTGATATAGGGGAAGTACAGAGAGAAAGTCAAATATTGGAATGTCTAGTGGTGTGTCAGTCTAGTTGTTCTATCTTTTGTAACATGTAGATTTATACGCTATATTACATGTGTAGGCATTCATTTAGAGCAAAAGACAGAGCTGGCACCTTGACATGGATAAGCTATAATTCTGGATGGTGGAATTCCACAATTCTCTCTACAACCAATGTTTTGATCCAACTTCAAATCAAACTGCCAAATCAGGAGAATTATTTATATCATCAAGGTATATATGGGATCCTTCATATGGGAGTCACTCCTACAATTCCAATGATTTACAATTATGGGTTCTTTTTCTTACTAATCGCAGACAAACATAATCCCATTATCCCATACCCATTCATTTAGATAATTAACACTATCTATATATTAATTTCTTTGATTTTTATAAATGAATAAACAAATAGTGGCTGTTCTGCAATAGAAAAAAAAAATACATATTCTTTTTATTCAAAAAAGTCATTCAAAGCTGTGTGATTGTGTTTTCAAAGTTTTCTTAATCAAAATAAAGGTCCTTGAGTGCAATTTTCCTGCAATCATCTGTAAAAGAAATGGAATATAACAAGTTTTGATAATAGTGGTTGACAGAGCACAGGTTGGTGAAATTTGCCTATTGTACTGTATGCTCTGGGGCTGCAAATAGAGGTTTCAAGACTTGTAGTTGCTGGGGAAGAGTATAGTAGAATTAATTAGGGATTAAAATACTAGACTTTAGAGGGTAATAGGGGCTATACTTCAAGATGACAGGTTGCTCAGATTCTGGGCAACAGGTAATTCTGGGATTTTTCAGGTTGCTTTCAAGAGGTATTTTGAGGGCTAAAGGTAGTAGGGAACATATCTTGTTTTACATTTCTAACTGTGCAAAACCAGGATTAAAAATTGGGGTAGAAAGGTAAGAAAAGAAAGAAGCTGGGTGCTATTCTTGCAGAGTAAAGAGAGAGTATTACAGGTCAAGCACGCCATAAATCAATAAGTAACCCATCAATCCATAATAAGTACCCGATACATATTGAATCCACTCACATTATAGCACGTGTAAAAGAATTATGATGGGTTTAGGGTTTATACATGAATGACTATACATGTGTTATGATATGGGTGGATACAATACACCAAGTGGATACATGGTATATTGGATACACACAATAAATTTCTTCATAATCCATCATTAGAAGCCTGAATTCTTTGAGGACATATTTATCGACTTTGGACAACCATTTCCTATTAGGTGTAGAACTTTGCCAAATCTGGAAATTAGCAAATAGGCCCTCATTCCCATGTTTGACCACTCTTCCCTGGTTGGAGAAAGCTTTCTCTCAAGTTTTGAAAGGTGTCAACAAAGAAATTCTAGGCTTCTTGTTTTGCATAGTTGGTACGTGCTATGAAAAAGTGAAATAAGACTATAGTAAAAAAACCAGTCCCAGATGCATTTTATAGAAGTTTCTGTCAAAACTTTCCCTGTGAATAGATAACAAACTTTTTTTTATTGCAAACCCTTTACCTTGTCACGTGAACTATGTGAGTATTCCCAACACATCTCATCTTTCCTCTAATGGACTTTATTTGGATAATTGAATAATGCCTGGGCAAAATTTAGAATGTCAAAGTAACTATTATACCAATAAAATATTCAAATATATACTTGTTGTTTTGAGGGGTAGCTAAGGCAACCTAAGAGCGGACTCCATATAGGAATTTTGGCTTAGTAAGCATCGATATTCGTTTATAAACTATACAGTCTGAACTATCTTACCAAATATAAATATGTACCTACAGTACATACTTTTAGTGTACACATTGCATGTACTTGTCTATGCATATATCTCTCTGTTATTCTTGGCAAACTTTAAACCTATAGCCAAATCCCAATCCCACCCCAGCTCTTATTGCTTGATCAAAGGTCTAAGGGGCCATGTAAATTAGTGATCAAATAAAAAAAACAGATTCAACTACCTCATTAAAGCTTATAAGCATAAAAGTTGTTATAAATTTCTTTTAAACTTTGCAAATCAAAGCATCTTAAGACCCTAAATCAGATCCCAAGAAACAATCCATAGATTCAAACTGGAATCCTAAATAACATAACCTTTGCACAGCCCCAGAACCAATAGGCATAACCTGGGCGCATTTAACACAGCCAAAGCATGTGGAATCGATCTTTGTTATATACGACTTAACTGTGACACCAAATAAAAATGGGAAGCCTTTGATTGAAAAGTGAACTCGAGGCACAATCCATCATATTGAAAACAATTCATCCTAAGCCAAAAACCTTTGCTTGCTCCATAGCTTATAAATGACTGTTAACATAGTGTGAATATAAAATGCAGTTAGTTTAACTTTAATCACAATCCTAGTTTTCATAAATCAAGAACTTCCATTCTTCATACCTGAATTTCTCGTAATTTACAAATTAGAAACTTAAGCCAGGGAAACTGACATTGAGGTCAAAATACACCTAGAGAAAGCAAATGGAAATTGAAATTGAAATCTCATCTACTAGTAACGGAAACGCATCAATTCACCCATCTGTGATGAGTAATTCACATCACATTTTTAAAACCCGAAGCAAAAAAGTAACAAATTTTCTCGGCAACCAAACATTACAAACACATTAAGCGACCCAATCAAATGTTCTCACCCAGCTAAAAACAGTAGAGAGCCAGCCAACATGCATATGCATCAAATTCAATTCATTTTGCAATACAATAAAATGAGAAATCAAATGAATTATGTACATACCTTATCATCAGGATGCGATAGAAGCAAGAAGAGGTTAGGAAACACACCGGCGTCGAGAACAGCTCGGACTCCGGCATCGAAGCCGCAAGCGAAGCTTCCTAGGGCAGCGGTGGACTGAACAAGGAGATTGGAGTCGTGACGGGCCTGAGCCTGGGCTTGGGCTTGGACTTGGGCTTGGGCTTTGGACGCGAGGATGGCGGCGACGGGTGGTACCAAACCGAGCTTGATGAAGGAGAGCTTCTTGGTCCGGTTGCCGATGATGCGGTTCTTGAGCTCCCTCAGAGCCTTGAGCTGGACTTCGGATTCGGATGAGGTCAGCCGGGTCAGAAGGTCCGAGTGGGCCCCACTGGTTGTGGTTGTGGTAGAAGAGGCCGAGGCCGAGACCGAGACCGAGGCGGAGACGGAGGCTGAGGAGGGCATCGTCGTCTCGCTGAAGAAGACGATTCCGGTGTCATGCAATGGCCACCAAAGCTCCGCGGAAGAGCGAGCTAGAGGGAGAAGAATGGGTGACTTTGGGGAGAAAACTAGAGAGAGAGAATTAGAAACTGTCTCCTCGGATGAACATTTGTGTTTATTTTCAGACAAAAGAAGGAATTTTTTTAATATTTTAATATTTTAAAATTCTTTTAATTTTATAGACTCATTTATGAATGATTGTGTTGGCTTGCAGCTGATTTGCGAGCGATGCCATTTGATTTGGTTTGGTTATTATTAACTGATTTTCATAATTCGAAACTGAAAAATACTTAAGAAAATACATAAAATGCCAAAATCAACCGACTGCCGACTTATTTTTATGTATACATGTTTATATGTTTGTCATACCTCAATATAATTTATTCCTTACTAATTGTTGATGTCCAAAATGGAGTAAACTTAAAGTGAGCTTGTCCTCAGTCGCTACCGTCCTTGGACATGTGGAAGGGAGATCTGTAAGAGAGATAAGATCGGTAAGAACTTTGGTACCAATGTGATACTGGTTGAAGGCACCTCGATACTTAAGTTAGTATCAATGGAGAATAGAAAGGTAATTCAACATAATAACGGCACACGTTCTAATTTACTAGTGCCTAGTGCCTAGTGCCATGTGGCGAGATTTATGGACAAAAGAGGTGAGAACTCTTTTGTGGTTCCTTCCATGTGGGATTCCTAGCATGGCATCATATGTGACTAAGGTGAGGCATTATGCTTTGGATTAGAATTAAGGCTCGCATTGCATACTGAAAAACCAACCAAATCAATGAAAAAAATAATGTCATTAGGTCAACAAAGCAAGAAAACTGATCGACCCTAGTCAGTTTTATGGACTGACTGACCCTAGTCGGTTTTGAAAACTCATGCATGATGGTTTATCGAACCAATTGACATATATAAATAAATTAATTAATATATATTAATTATATTTGTACTAATTATAGCCCTTAGATTAATCTAATGGCTAGGATTTTAGGATTGGGATTAATCCTAACTGTCGGATTATCTCACTCAACCTCATCTCTCTCACTCTCAAATAAGACTCTCACTCTATTCCCCCCAAAAAAAAAAAAAAAAAAAAAAAAAACATCTCTTCCTCTCCTTTGAATCCCCTCAACTAAATCGCCATATATGTCGTCGTTGAGCAATCTGACTTCTTTGTAGAGCTGACAATGAGTCTTGTCATGTCGGAGATTGAATTCAAAATAGAGATGAGGAGATCGATTTAGGCTGAGGGTTTTCATTTGGGTGGGTTGAAATCCATTACCCTAGAGTGCACGGTGGAATAGAATAGAATATGACAATATATGCATGCCACATATTTATTATTATTAATAAAAATTAAATAGTAAATGTGTCATGTATGTCATTTTGCGGGTTGGTGGGTTGACCCTAAACCCACAAATTTATCAGACGTCTCATGGCGGGTTGACACAAATTTGATGTATAATTGTAATCGTGTGGGTTGACCCGCTAATTTTCCTTCTGGGTTTTGAGTCGTATCGAAAATTGCCACCCCTAGTCTCAATCTTACCTCTCTACGGTCTCAATCTCACCTATCTTTATCTCAATTATCATCGCATCTCTCTTATCATCTCATTCTCAACCTATATATCATCTCTCTCCTCCATTCAAACGTTCTAAGTCTCTTTGCTCTCTCTAAATCGAGTAGCATGCTCCTCACCAGACAAATTGTTTAGCTCTTTACTGTGAAACCTAATTTTTGAAATTTGGGGTTCTAATCAGAGTTTCGAATTTGGAACTATGTAAGGTTTCTATTTGGGTTTGTGATCCAATTGAAATGAGGTTTCAGTTATGCATGTCGATTTTAGGGTTTAATCCGGGGTTTTCACTATAGGGTTTCGGTTCTAGGGTTTGAAATTGAGGATAACAATTAGGGGATTTCGGGGTTTAATTAAGAATTTCAATTTTGAATTGGGGTGTAATTAAGCAATATTAATAATGGTTAATTGATTTGATCTTATTGTCTTGTGGTTTTTCATTTTTGGAAAGATTGTTTCTAACGCTTGGGATTAATCTATTGGAGCTTGTGTTGGTGGATTTGTAGAGGTATAAAATTATGAAATTTGTGGTCATTTAAGTTTTATTTTGATTTAAGTTATGTTAAGAAATTTAGAGCTTGTGTTGATTGATTTGAGTTATGTTTAGGTTTAAAATTTGTTTTGAGTTGAATGTTCAGTTTTGAATGTTAATGTTATGTTTTCAATTAAATGTTTCCTTTTTTTTTGGATTGAATTGAATTAAAACCCCTATGAACAAATCTGCTTAGGGTTTGAATTTGAATATGTTTGGGAATTGAATTGAAAACCCTTTGAACAATATGCTGGAGTTGAATTTAAGTTGAAGTTGAAATTTAATAATGTGTTTCAAGTTGAATTTTAATTATTAGGGATGTTTTTGAGTTGACATTAATAATATGTTTGTCCTATTTTTGAATTAGGGTTGTTTGGGCAATTTAGTTGTTATTTGAGTCAAACAAAGTCAGGTTTAGGGTTTCTTTCTCCTAGTGAGAGCTTCCATACCCCTGGTGGTATTTCATCGTCCTCACACATCCATCTTTGCCTATACGTTTTCACAACCCAAGTTCACATCCCAATTTTCCTTTTCTTCAATTCGTAATTCCTTGTTTTAATCTTAAGATCTCACAATCCAGTTGTTCTAATTTCCCCAGTTTCACCTTCCCCATCCAAACCCTCTTGCCTTTTTTATTATTATTTATTTAAAAATTTTATTTTTAATTTCTACATCCCTAAATCTCATTTCCCTCTCCTCTCTCACAATCTCCACCCTTTGTTTTCCCATAAACTATCCTTGTTTTTTACTTCGTTACCACCTTCCAAAAGCCCCAATTTTTATTTATTCATTTTATTTTTCTTCCCACTAGCATCCATTCCCCTTTTCCCAACCACCTATCCACCTTCTGTCCCTGTAGCTTCACACTACCCCCATCCTCCCTGCTTCTTCCATGCACCCCACCCCACCCCCTTTTATAGAACCTCTCATGTTCAAATTTCTTTCCTTCACTCTCTATCGCGTGCTTGCCTGCTACAAACCCATTATGGCTTCTTGTGTTAAACTTGACAGTGCTCTTCCAACACCTCCCCTGTTTAATTGGTTAAGTGCCCAACCAATGGCTAGCTGTCTTGATTTGTTCATTGCCTGAAAGGTTTGTTCCTTTGAATACCTTCTATGTGGGGGTTGTACATATTTAATTTTCAAGTGTTATTTCTATATTGAATGCCTTAATTTTATAGTTAATGTGGTGAAGGTTACATGTTTTTCGGTGCCTATAAAATGTCACTCCTCCTTCACATTTGAACAACCACAATACACCATCGGAATATCACATACCACAATCACCACCACAAACTAATTTTCTCATTTTTCTACTTTATATATATACAAGCCTCTCTGCACGCGCTTCCACGCCTGCGAGAGGCTTTTTTTAAAAAAAAATTAAATTTATTTTAGAATTAAAAAAGATAATGGGTAGTTGTGTTCCATAAAAATAGGATTCATTATCTGATTTTTCTTTTAATATTAATTTTTTTTAATATGAAAAGTGTGAATTTACCATATTATTCTCATTTAATTAATAATTTTAATTCTTAATGTTTGAATTAACCAATGACATTTTTGGTATTTTGAATGTTTCACCATTATTTGTCTTTTGCTTTATATATATAGATTCACTACTTTATATTATTATTTTGGCAATGGTTATGTGGCTTGGATACCTATATCTGTCTATGAACGTGCTCATAGTGGATTTTGAGTTTATGTAAAAAGGGTCGTATCTTGGAGTCTTATAGGCCGTTAATACCTGAACGTATGGAGGCTACAAAGGCTTTAGGATATCGTCTTTGACGTGCTTCACCGTACCAAACTCACCTTTTTACTTATAATTTATTTTGCTTTTACTTACCTATTAATTTGTTTTTCTTCAATTTCATTGTACCTTAAAAGTTTTCCAATTTGTTTATATGTTATTTATAATGTAAATGTTTTGTATTTGGCTTTACGGAAAGAGAAAAAAATATAATTTTTATAACATGTTGTTGAGGCCCAAAAAATCCATGGATTGGGCCCGAGCAATTATCAGCCCAATACAGTATTCCATAAGGGAAAAGAAAAAAGGGATCTATCGCATGCGAGTTATAATCCACATGCCACGCTAAATAAACAAATTATCATGCTATGATTCGCGATAAAATATAATTAACTCATGCTAAAAATTAAAACAATCCTTCCCAAGGGCGATAAGGTAAAATATGCCGAGCAACATGCCATGCCGTTATCTCGCACCCCAACCACGCTACAAGCCTAGGTGGGCCCAAGCCACTCAAAAAAGACCCGGGGCTTGCTTGAGTGGGTTGTGGCATGGATGGTGATGAATCAACATGAGGCCCATTGATGGACCAAGAAATGGAAAGTCTCGGGTTGCTTGGGAGCCTCGAGACTCAAGCCCATTTCTTAGGCCCAAACATGTGGGTAAGCACAAGAGAGAAAAATAGCCCAAAAGCCCAAGCAAAACAAACCTAGCCAAGAGATAACCCAACCGAAAAATAATAAGTCCAAATCAAGAAGCCCAACAAGCCCATTTGCTTAAAAGGCCATCTTGGCCCTTAGGAAAACCCAAAAAGCCCACAAGAGCTTCAGCTCTTTTGAAAAGCAGAGAGCACGTGAAGGAATAGATGGCAGGCTCCTTAAGCAAAGCTGCTGGAAACCAGTCCCAAGCCAGAGACATCCAAAGAACCGATGAATACCATCCTGCATGCTGTCAGAAGCATCCCTTGGACCAGCATACATTTGCACCTCCTTTCCTTCATCAGATTCAGCCAAGGAAGAGGAAAGAAAAGAAGAAAAAACAGCAAACCAAGAGTGGAAGCCCTCATTGCACAGCCGCGGGAAAGGAGGATGTTGAGCCCCCAAATCCCCTAAATTCATGAAGATAGACAGAAGCAATCTTTGCCAAGAAAGGGAAGTCAGAGAAGAGAAGGAGAAAGGAAGAAAAGCTCAGCCAAAGTAAGAAGAAGCCATTAGGGTTTCTTGAAAAATGGTGATTTCCGGCAGCTATAAATTAAGCCTTCCCCTACCCAACAAACACAACTCACAACCTGCAGAGAGCAAGCTTTTCTCTCTATCTTGCAAAACTTAGATTCGTGCACTGTTCATCTTCTTCTCCAATTTGTTCTTCTGGCAGCTGCTGGAAGAACCCTGCCTCTCTTTTTCTCTTTCTCTAGCCAAAATTCCTCACAAAACACCTCATTCCTTACTTAAACACTTTCATTCCTCATAAACCAAGCCTAATTTCTCTCTTAGTGCTAAACCCATGTTGGTTTTGCTCCCCATGCCTCATGCCACTCATGCTGAGCTTGAAAACCATCTGTAAGCATGCCAAAATTATCTGCAAGTCACTATTATTCTCATTGGTGAAGATTATCTAAAATATCTCCTAAGGTTTCGCTGCCCTTTCGAGGTATTTTAGGGCTTAATTTTCGAACCTAGACAAAAAGGGGCAATCTCCTCAGTCCACCTTTTGCAGCAGCCCAGCCCGTTAGCTGCAGGAAGAAAAAGTCCCCTACATAAATTGGCGACTCTGCTGGGGATTAAGCCATTATCTTCATCAATGCCTCCAAGAAAGAAGACCAGAAGCAACAACATAACTTCCCAGGATGGGCCAAGCCATGCTGACTCAGAGTCAAGGCAACATGCCTCTTCTAGAGAAGAAGAACGTGCAAGTGAGGGAACTTTTACCCTCACAGATCTTGTTGCAGCCATTCGTGCTATGGGTGACACCCAGAGGGAGATGGCAGAGATGATAAAAGAACTCAAAAATTCGGCTCCAAAGCCAAGTGAAGTGAATGAGAAGCACCCACAGGAGGAATCTGCTGCCGGAAAGGAGTCTGAGAAGAAGGGACCATCTTTTGTCACTCAGGAGGACGTTGTTGCCATGCTGGAAAAGGAGCTGAGTCGAAGTCAGGAAGATTGGAAGTATCTTCCTCAGCCGCCGTATCCATCAAGCTTACTCCAGCAGCCATATCCTAAAGGCTATGAAGCACCGACCTTTGTCCTCTTTGATGGACGAAAGGGGAGCCCGAAGGAGCATGTCAATCGCTTCATCGATGCCTTGGGACCGTATGCTGGTGATCATAATCTTCGACTTAGAGAATTTTCAAAGAGTCTCACCGATCGTGCTTACACATGGTATACAACGTTGGCACCAGGCTCTATTCATTCCTGGGAAAGTCTGGCAAGCAGGTTCTGTAAGAAGTATTTCCAGCATGAAGAACGAGTCACCACCACTCAACTCAACAACACCCGCCAAAAGCATGGTGAGGATCCCGTGGACTTTGTACGCAGGTTCCGGGACCTGGCATTGGATTGCTATGATGAGAAGGACGAGGAGGCGCTTGTTGAAATTTGCATCAGCAATATCGTGGCAGATTATAGAGTGTATTTGGAGAATATTGGCATTAGTCAATTTTCTCGGCTGCTGGAAGCTGTGAGGAAGACGAGCATGTCCGTCAGGCCACCAGGACAAAGGACTTGGAGAAATGAGAAGAAGGAAGCACACCAGACATTAGCAAGAGATGACAAGCCATCCAATGACTACAATTCACGCAAACGCAAGGATAGAGAGACGTATCCACCACTACCATGCAAAGATGAAGAATTTTATGCTATCCTTGACACAATGATTGCTGATGGCGTAATCAAACCTGTCAGACCCTACAAGGTTCCTACTCGAGAGGAAAAGAATGATCCTAGGTACTGCCGTTATCATCAATTTGTGGGGCATCCAACCACTGCCTGTCAGAGCCTGAGGAGGATTTTACACGCCAAAATACATGAGGGAGTCCTTGAACTTCCCTCTAGGAAGCAAACCATTGATGAAGACCCCTTGCCAAAACGAAGGGGAAAGGAGGTAGCCGCTGTCATTACATGTTCTGATGATTTGCTTGATGATGATGAATTGTGCCACCCTTGGAGGAATGACCCAAAGCCGCCGGAAGCCGTATGGGAACCTTGCGGAAACATGGAAAAGGCATATTGGTGTAAATATTCGAGGCCTTCAAGTTACAACACACCATGGCCACTCGCTGATGGATGGGGTGACAACTCAGGCAGCGAAATTTTTGTTTGGACATGCCGGAAGAACACTACTCGGGGGCTTTATCGGAACAGCGGGAAGCAGCTGCCGTGACATTTCATAATATCACGGAAGCTGAAACAAGTGTGATGGAACGTTATTTAAGCATGAAACAGGGGCCCACAGCCTCATAAGTCCTTCAAAGAAACCCAAAGTTCAAATCACTCTTTGACCAACTTGGCTTCGGGCCTCAAGCAAGAGAAGCAGCTGCCGTAGCCCTGATGAATATCTCTGAGGAGTCTAATTCTCAATGCTTTACAACTCAACCACAGGGGTCATTCTTGGGAAATGACAATGCTATTGTCTTTACGGACGAAGACATGGAAGTTCCATACCCGGACCATAGGAGGCCGCTTTACTTGGAGGGACAGATCAATGATGTGTTCATAAGGAGAGCTTTGGTGGACACGGGTTCCTCTGTCAACATATTACCTCTGTCTGTGCTTACGGCAGCTGGTATCCCATTGTCCAAAATTGTCCAATCACAAACAAACATCAGTGGTTTCGGGAATAAGAGTGAGGTCACAGTCGGGCATCTACAAGTACATTTGAAGGTTGGGCCAATTCGGTCACTTACTAAGTTCTATGTTGTGGATGTGGATGTGGCTTACCATGCTTTGCTTGGAAGGCCATGGCTCAACAAGCATAAGCTTGTGGTCTCTACCTATCATCAATGCGTAAAAGGAAGGATTGGGCTGAGGCCGCTACGCATACCTGGAAACCAAGCACCTTTCAACAAAGATGAAGCTCACTACTCTGAAGCAGAATTCTACACTGAATGCACAGGTGCTGGAAGCAATCCATCCAAGGATTTCGGGACCTACCTTCCTTCGTGGACTGAAATTCGTGATTTAAGCAATGAGGAGCTCATCACCATTGTTGATCGAGAGAGAAAGAGGCACTCGGAAGTCAACAACCATGCCTATGATCATCCCCAATGCTCAAAGGTGACGCTGCCCGATGGACGTATCGTGTACCGCTTATGACGGGGTTGGGGGGCTTGACCGTGTCTTACGGGAAAGCCCCGAGTATGGAGGAAAAGTAATGCAAACGAATAGCTGTGGAAGTTCCACCAACAAGGCACCCATGCCTTGTGCTTTCCAAGAACCAATGGCAGCACCCAGACACATGCAAGATGGATCGGCAGCAGTAGCTGAGCAGCTGGAAACAATGATTTGAGTGAGGATCCCTCTGCCCCAAGGCCCATTTCCATAAGTGTTCATTTAACAAGTGAGGAGAGGGCGGCCTTGGTATCTTTGCTAAAGGAATTTCGAGATGTGTTCGCTTGGAGCTATGAGGAAATGCCTGGCTTGAACCCAAGCTTAGTAAGTCATACTCTAAATATTGAGCTTGGTACAAAACCTATCGTGCAGCCAAGAAGGAATTTTCATCCTGAAGTTGAGAAGCAAATCAAGGTGGAAATTGAAAAGTTGTTAGCTGCCGGATTTATTAAGCCAATCAAGCATCCTACGTGGCTAGCGAATATTGTCCCTGTGAAAAAGAAAACCGGTGTGATCAGAATATGCACGGATTATCGAGACCTCAACCGAGCTTGCCCAAAGGACGAGTTCCCGCTGCCTAACATGGATATCTTAATTGATTCGACCTCGGGTCAAGGCTTGTTGTCATTCATGGATGGGTTTAGTGGCTACAATCAGATCAAGATGTCTCCCAAGGATGCTGAAAAGACAGCCTTTCGAACACCGTATGGGAATTTTTATTATACGGTCATGCCATTCGGCCTCAAAAATGCTGGCGCCACCTACCAAAGAGCTATGACAGCGGTGTTTCACGACATGATGGGAAAAGAAGTCGAAGATTATGTGGATGACCTTGTGGTGAAGTCCAAAACCAGAGAAGGCCATCAAGAAGTTTTAAGAAGAGTGCTGGAAAGGTGTCGGCTGTACAGTTTGAAGATGAATCCAAAGAAGTGTGCGTTCGGGGTTTCATCTGGTAAATTCTTGGGGTTTCAAGTACACCAGCGTGGCATAAACGTGGATCCTGAAAAGACTAAAGCCATAAATTCTCTTGCACCGCCTAAAAGCCCAAAAGAATTGAAAAGCTTTATGGGAAGATTATCGTATATTCGGCGCTTTATCCCAGGTCTTGCTGCCACCATGAGTGCTTTTACTCCATTGCTCAAGAAAGGCAAGAGGTATGAATGGAGTGAGAAGTGCCAAGAAGCTTACAAGAGGGTGCAACAAATAATCACCAAGCTGCCCACTATGAAAGCACCTATTCCGGGGCTCCCTCTCAAGCTTTATTTGGCTGCAACAAACACAGCGGTTGGTGCCTTACTTGCTCAAGATGATCACAGTGGGGAAGAAAGTCCTATTTATTACGTAAGTAGGCAACTAAGGGGATCTGAAGTAAGATATCCGAAAACTGAACTTCTGTGCCTTGCTCTTGTCTATGCTGCACAGCGCTTGCGGCATTACTTCCTTGCTCACAAGCTACATCTCATGGTGAAGTCTGATCCCGTAAGATATTTGCTTACAAGGCCGGTATTATCCGGACGCCTTGCACGTTGGTTGCTACAATTGTCCGAGTTTGATATCACCTGCACCACCCCAAAAGCTATCAAAGGGCAGGCCGTGATTGACATGTTGGCTCTATTTCCCGAAGTTGAAGAATCAACAATCTCTAAGGAAGTTCTGGGGGAGCTGCCGGAAATGGTTGCTGTTGTCACAGAGGCAGAACCATGGACCCTCTACTTCGATGGGTCTTCTACATCGAAGAGTGGAGGGGCAGGTGTGGTGCTTGTCAATCCCGAGGGGCAAACCACGGCCCTCTCGTTTAAGCTAAATTTCCCATGCACGAATAATACGGCAGAGTACGAAGCTTTTATTGCAGGAATGTCTACAGCAAGGGAAATGGGTGTCGAAAGAATTAAAATTATTGGGGATTCAAACCTGGTGTTGAGTCAATTACAAGGAAATTTCGCCGTGAAGGAACCAGCATTGGCACCATATCGTACAGCTGCTGAAAGGCTTGTTCGTTCGTTCAAACAAGTTGTGTTGGAACATATCCCGGGAGTCACTAATAGATATGCTGATGCGTTGGCCACCTTGGGGTCGAGGCTCTCATTTATTGAAGAACAGCCCAATATTGCAGTAATCAAGAAGGACACGCCAATTGTTGAAGCAATGGCTCAAGAGGAGCAGCTGGAAGAGGATGACTGGAGGAAGCTTGTGAAAGAAAAAATGGGCAAAGGAAGCAACATCAAAGAATTAAAGGATTATGTGATCCTCTTTGGGGAACTGTACAGACGCCTTCCGGGAGGTATTTTGACCCGCTGCATAGGGATAACAGAAGCACAGGAGAAGCTTCATGAGGTACATGAGGTCACTTGCAATTTGGAGCCAATAATCAGCTTGTACCGGCGCCTGCAGCGCAAGGGTTATTACTGGCCAGAAATGAGGAAACAAGCAGCTGAAATACAAGCCAATTGTCCCAAGTGTGCAAAGATACCTTCCACCGAGGAATCATTCACCGTCTCGTTTGCGGAGGATTGGAGGGCTCCATACTTGGCATTCTTCATCAATGGAGTCTTGCCAACCAATCCCAAGCATGCACGCAAGCTCAAAAGGACAATGAAAAGATACTTCATAGATGGGTCAACTCTTTACCGTAAGGGGTTTAGTGGTGAACCATTAAAATGCTTGGGAAAGTCAGAGGCACAGCAAGTCATGCAAGAGATTCATGCTGGAGAATGTGGTGAACACCAAGAAATGAAGAAGCTTTACCGGCAGCTGCTGAGTGTTGGGTATTATTGGCCTACAATGAAGAATGATGCATACGACTTTGTGAAGAGGTGTCACACATGTCAAGTTCATGCCAATTTAAGTCATAAGCCTCCCACGTTGCTGTAAGACATGCGCACTCCTTGGCCCTTCCATACTTGGGGGCTTGATTTGATCGGGACTATCCATCCACCATCCGACAGCTACATATGGATCCTCACGGCCACCGAATATTTCACAAAGTGGGTAGAAGTGGTTCCCTTGCGGAAAGCCACGGGAGCTGCCGTTGCCAATTTCATCCGTGAAAATATTGTATGTAGATTTGGGATCCCATACAAGATTGTCACCGACAATGGCACCCCGTTTGTCAATAAGCAAGTAAGCTCGACACTTAGTGGTTATGGTATCAAGCATCGTCGCTCCACGCCTTATTATCCACAAGGAAATGGTCAAGCGGAAGCCACAAACAAGACTTTATTGAGGATCCTAAGCAAAATGGTTTATGAGTATGAAGGAGGTTGAAGTGTTCACCTGCCGGATGCTTTATGGGCTTACCGCACCTCTTCAAGAAGTGCCACAGGTTTCTCGCCATATTCACTTGTGTACGGGTCCGATGCCATTTCACCAGTAGAGATCACCATCCCCACTGCCAGAACAGCAGCTGTTAACGACCTCGAATGGGATACAAAGTCATGCTCGGAATGGCGCCTGTTGGACCTTGAAGCGTTGGATGAAAAAAGAGCAGTAGCCGAAAAGAGGACAGCGTTGTACCACAGAACTGTAGCTCAAGCTTATAACAGGACAGTCAAGCCTCGCACCTTCAAGCAAGGAGACCTCGTGCTAAAAGTTGCGGAGCATGTGAGAAGACAGGTGTCGAGACCTTCCAAGTTTGCACCACAATGGGAAGGCCCGTTTGCAGTCAAAGAAGTTCACAGCAGCGGCTATTATCGCTTGGTCTCTGTCAAGGAAGGCACGCTGACCGACCCCGTCAATGGGAAGTGGCTCAAGCTCTATTACTGCTAAGTTAACTTTATGCCTAGTACTTTTGTATTCTCTCTCTGTCAAAAAAAAATAAACTCCTTCTGTCTTATTTTCACGTTTTGAAAAAAAGACACTTTTGTATGATGCACCATTATGGTAGCAAGGGCTTTTGCAATGAAGATGAAGGAATATTTTGAAAAATATATATTGTGTCTCCAAAACTTTACTATTATTAACCCTTTATCAAATTTTCCATATCTATATATATATATATATATATAAACATGCTACTTAGCAGTAAAACATGCCGGGCAAAGTCATTTAGATGGGGTCCCCATCAGCATCACGCAAAAAAAAAAAAAAAAAAAAAAAAAAAAAATAAAAAGGCATAGAAGAAACATGCAATTCTGAGATGCTGGAACAATATGATAACACCTGGAAGCTTTATAGAGCCCGAGTAGAAATCATGCACATATTGGTTCGACCCTTTGGGAAAGGTGGGAAGCTATTTTGTCAAGCTTAGAATCTAGATAAGCCATGCAAAAGAAGCTTTCGAAGACTCGGTTTCTAAAAAAAAATTTTGACAGCATATACCCTGTTTTCAATGATATCCAACCTGTCAAAAATGTCAAGCAGTCCATAAAGACAATTCTGGCCAACAAAGCAGTACATATACATATCTACACAGGAAATATGCAACATGCCTCAAGCATTCGGAAATTCATACAAGCTTCGGTAGTTTAATATCAAAATTACAAAGGCATAACGACGTTAGTCGTTAAGAAAAAAAAAAAAAAAAAAAAAAAAAACAACAAACAAAACAAAATAAAACTGCATATGCTGAAGGTTCACACGCCCTTGAGTCACAAAGAAAAGCAGGATCATGTGCCAAGCTAAATGGTCTCCAAGCTAAGGATGGGCAATCTGCAAAAGTTAAAAGAAAATGTGTGTAAAAAAAATGGATGCTGCTGGAATACGTAATAGAAAAAAAATACATAATGGATGAGTTGAGTACCTGTAGGCTATGGGGAATGTCCGAAAAGAACAAAGGAAGCCCCAGGAGATAATCTGGCCGCTGCCTCCGTCACGCACTCAGCGCTGTCCACAGAAATACCCTTAGCAAGAAGAAGGGCATGCATCTCCCGGCGCTGGTTCTCCAACTCCTGTTGTTTAATATTCAAGGCATCTGCAGCAGCTTTTACTTCATCAGAATCATGCGATAATTGCATACTATGAATAGCCCGTGCTCCAAAGACGGCACGTGCTAAGCTCTTCACGAGTTTAAGAAGAAATTCCACGGGAAAGCCCAGAATCATGGCCTCACATATTGCATCTTGCCAACAGAGCAATTTGTGATCCGTAATATCAAGGAGTTGCATGGTGTCCATCCCATGAAGTACTAAGCCAAGCGCTCGAAGGGCAGTACACCTTGAGAAAGAAGAGGTGACATATGTAGCTTCCATCAAACTTCCGTATTTGTCCATGAACCTTTTCAAGGCTCCAACCGTCTCTGGATACACGAGGGCACCTTGGAATGTCGCATAACCATCGAATCTGTGGCAAAGCGGAAGAAGTTCATCAATGGATCTAAGAATGGTGACACCACCATCAAAAAAGGCCTTGAATGCCGTGTAGGAGTTCTCCCAATCTTGCCAAGACATGCCTTTCTCGAATGATTGCCCTTTTGAGGAACCTGCGATAAAAGCATCACCATTCTTGTGATTATTGTCAATAATCTCAGCAAAGGGATGTGCTGCTGGAAGAAGTGGAGCGGTGCCGGAAGTTATGTCAGGTGTGCTCGAGATCGGAAGAGTAAGGGGATGTACTGCTGGAAGAAGTGAGCGGTGCCGGAAGCTATGTCAGGTGCGTTCGGAATTGGAGAAATAGGAGGAAGAACTATTGGAAGTGGCGGAGAGGCGTCAGCAGCCATGTCAGGAGTACATGGGTTAGGAGAAGGCGGAGGTTGCACTGCCGGAAGGCTCAGCACAGCTTCAGCGATAGTAGCGGGAAAGGCAAAATCAGCCTCCGATGAAGCACCTATCGTGCCTTCAATGGTGGGCACGACCTGCAGAAGAAAGGCAGAGTATGAACTAGAAGACACAACAAGCAGCATGCAATGTCAATATTCCAAGCAAAACAAGCAAGAGGGATATTTGATACCAGTTCAATATCGACGCGCTGTCCATGATCGCTAGTCAAAGCAGGAGTCGTATCTGAGTCATCGAGCTCCCCCAAGCTAGTGCCAAAGGCCGGATAGGTGTCTTCGTCGTGACCGTCGTATTGGCCTTCATCAAGGTCCTCATCCATGCCACTCGTATCGCGAGCGCTCTCTTGCTCATGAATGTTGGTCTCAATTCCCGCAGCGCCACTGTCATCACTATCATCATCACTATTATCATCAACCTTCACCACTACTTTGGGTCCCGAGTCTTCACCTTTATTCTTTCGGGTATTAGCAAACCGCGTTTCAAGAATACGCATGCTTCGACGTTTCGGGGTCACGGAAAACCCCTTACCCTTGCCTTTACTTTGGGAAGTACCTGCAAAATAAGATAAAGGGGATACTTATATGTATGCAAAGAGCGGGGAACAAAGGGAGCAAACAAATAGCAATACTTACTGTGAGGAGATGAAGCTTTTGGAGCTGTTCGCTCGCTGCTGCCGGAAGCTACAGGCTGCTGCTGTAAAGGCCCCGACAAGGCAACTTTTCTTGAGCTAGGAGGACCACTTGCTGCTACCTTGGGGATGAACCTTTTCGGCCCTTTTACAGCTTGCCTTTTCTCGGCACTGCAGCTTTCCTCGCGCTTCCGTTTCCCATGTACAGCACTTTTCCCGGAGCTGTGAGAACCCGACTTTTCCAACTTCCGCTTTAGCTTCGAAAAGTCACCAACAATTTCTCCGCTTTTGGAGATAAAGGGCAGATTTCGCTTCTCGCTCAGGGAAACGGCTTTCTCTTTCGACACTAAACGGGCATGATGAATGATGGTGGGAATCAATCTATCACAATGGGCAGCATGGAATCGGCTGAACGAGGCAAAGCAGCGGTTCCAATAATTTTGGTAGGCCTTTGAGAGACCACCAACGCGCTGCCGGCTGGCCAGAGCAAGGGCAAGAGGCCTGCCGTCTCCTGGCACACTGTCACCAGTCCAGAAAACCCTGTGCAAGCTCAAGGAACCTCCATGGTTGGGACAAGAGGGCACACCTTGGTCAAACCCAAGCTGTCGTCTAACCCGTAAGGGGAATAATGCACAGAAATCTCCAAGTGGTCATCACCGAATGTGGGCAGAGGGAGGCATGCGGCACTCAACAATGCCTCTCTGCGTAACCGACAACCTTGTGTTGGCATGGCCAGGGCCTCCATTAAAGCAGCAGAATCAGCATAGAGGGGCATACTTCTAAAGCCCTCTGATGAGGCACAATAGGGACGGAAAATAAATTGCTCAACATCGTCCAGCAGCTCTAAAAAGTTTTGGCCCTTCCGTTGCATGCGACGGAACCATCTACAGATCAGAGGAAGACTACCCGGCATGTAGGAATTCTCGTCCGAAGCAACCAGTGACTCAGCCTTTGAATAAGGGAGTGGAGATACCTCTATCCCTTTGAAGCGTTCCCATAAAAAGATCTGCAGAAAACTGGAGTTTACAAAAGTCTCCACAGCCATGGTTCCGGCCGCCCCCTTCTCAAGAAATTGAATCTGGTCAAGCAAACGATATAAGTGCCCCAAGAACATGGGGGCTAAAGGGATCATGCTACCCCGTGCTATTGCCAAAGCCAACGGAAACACTCTCCCATGCAAGCAGTCTTGAGAAAAATCACAAAAGAGAAACCTCCCGAGCCACAAGGACACGAATGCAGCAAGGCGACACGGCTCATCTCGGTCACTGTTCCCAAAGAACTGAATCCAATTGCTGAATCTTAGAGAGGTACTAGGAGAGGTCGGAGCACCCTTACGCAAAGTCTCAAGCTTTAGCCCATCTTCCGGGGTTAATGCAATGTGGAAAGGATCTTGGCTGCCGCAAAGTGGGAGATGGAAAATATTAGCTACATCCTCAAGCGTGGGAGTGAACTCTCCCCACGAACAAATAAAGGTGTGTGTCTCGGTGCTCCACCGTCTAACCAAGTGTCGAAGCGTCTTGACTTCAATATGGATGTCGCAAGCCTTAGAAGCAAAGATGGCTTCCAGCACACCTGCCCGGCTTAGGATATCACGGGTAGACGGGTTCTTCAGTTCATCATCAACCCACTCCGACCAACCCTTGCTGGTGCTGCAGGGATATTGAAAGAACAAAGGAACTGCCGGAAACAGACCCCTTTCTATGCAGCACCTTGATACAGATGCGGGGTCGATCACTGGAGTAGCTTCTGGCACTGGTTCTTCATCAATAATTACATCCTCGTCGGCGCCCTTAAGCAAGGGAGGTGGTCTCCCTCTCTTCAACCTATCATCTACGGAATAAAGATGATCCCTTATGATAAATGGTGGATTACCGGATGCCATTATAGGTACCTGCATACATAAAAAAAAATAGGAAGAAGCAAGATGGAATTAGCACACATGCGATATGTATCAAGCACGACTGGTTGTGGTCGTCCGAATAAACATGCAATTTAAAATTCAAGCTCACGGCAAACAAGAGTTTTGCTCTGTGGCAGGATAAACAAGTCCCTTCTCCAAATGAAAAATGAATATTCAACCAAGCAGTACAAAACATGCACTCTGTCAATTATCATTCTCTACAGGCAACACACGCAGAATTCCATAATTGATCAAGAACATGTGAAATAAATATTAACAAGAAAAGAAAAAGAAAAAAAAGCCTAGGCCAAGCATCAGTCTACACCTATTCTAAAATACCCAGAGTTAGCAGAGTTATTACCAAAGTCTAAGTTAGAAGACTGAAGGGTTTGAAGGTTCCAGCAGCAAAACGTCAAGGGTTTCCAGCACCTATCCTCACCTATGCCCAAGATGTGTATACCTGCATAAAAAACAAACAAAAGGGAAAGCACATCATGCCAAATCAGCCTTTTACACACAAAAAGGGGAGAAACCCAAGCCAACAAGAAAAGAAAATATTACCTTTCCAGCAGCTCGAGCAAAATTAACGAAGGAAGAAACTTAAGACAATGGCGCGGGCCCTTCCTTGCTAGCACCCACTCCGTGAGCACTATTGTTGCAGCGGAAACAAGATAGGTAAAAGGGGGGTTTTGGTATTTGGCTGCCAAAGCAAAAAGCAACATCCGTGGGTATGAGAAACCCAACAAATTCTCCAATCAATTTAAGGGAAAACTGGGTACCTTGTTAAATCTTCCAAAGGATGGCGTCGAATGCACCAAAAAGAGGAGAAAATCAGGGATTTGAAGGCAAAACCCGCACAAAAAGAGGACCTTTCCAGCAGCGACGAACGGGCTCCTTTGGAATGAAGATGGAACGACGGGGTCGGGTTCGACTTGGGTCTTCTTCTCAACGACTGGAGGTAAATAATTTTGGCCTGACTTCACTCTTTCAGTATATTTGAATTCATGGAGAAGCAAAGGAGAACGAAGGGAGGAGAGCTAGAGGGAAGTTTTGGTCTGGAGCGTGGAAAGGAGAAGGAAATCTTGGAAATTGATGTCTGGTGCAAGAAAAGAGAAAGAAAAGGGAGGAAAATAATAAAATAAGGAGAGGAAGGCAGTTGCCGTTGGAAACTGCAAATAACCATCGGGACCAATCATGGCACGCCGTCATTTTGCACGCGGGAAGAAGAAGAGTCCTATGCAAATACAAATCTGATTTTTTTGGGTTGGGTTTTAATTACTCGGCCCATTCCAGCACCTGTTCATGGCCCTTATAATTAAGGGGGCTAATGTTGAGGCCCAAAAAATCCATGGATTGGGCCCGAGCAATTATCAGCCCAATACAGTATTCCATAAGGGAAAAGAAAAAAGGGATCTATCGCATGCGAGTTATAATCCACATGCCACGCTAAATAAACAAATTATCATGCTATGATTCGCGATAAAATATAATTAACTCATGCTAAAAATTAAAACAATCCTTCCCAAGGGCGATAAGGTAAAATATGCCGAGCAACATGCCATGCCGTTATCTCGCACCCAACCACGCTACAAGCCTAGGTGGGCCCAAGCCACTCAAAAAAGACCCGGGGCTTGCTTGAGTGGGTTGTGGCATGGATGGTGATGAATCAACATGAGGCCCATTGATGGACCAAGAAATGGAAAGTCTCGGGTTGCTTGGGAGCCTCGAGACTCAAGCCCATTTCTTAGGCCCAAACATGTGGGTAAGCACAAGAGAGAAAAATAGCCCAAAAGCCCAAGCAAAACAAACCTAGCCAAGAGATAACCCAACCGAAAAATAATAAGTCCAAATCAAGAAGCCCAACAAGCCCATTTGCTTAAAAGGCCATCTTGGCCCTTAGGAAAACCCAAAAAGCCCACAAGAGCTTCAGCTCTTTTGAAAAGCAGAGAGCACGTGAAGGAATAGATGGCAGGCTCCTTAAGCAAAGCTGCTGGAAACCAGTCCCAAGCCAGAGACATCCAAAGAACCGATGAATACCATCCTGCATGCTGTCAGAAGCATCCCTTGGACCAGCATACATTTGCACCTCCTTTCCTTCATCAGATTCAGCCAAGGAAGAGGAAAGAAAAGAAGAAAAAACAGCAAACCAAGAGTGGAAGCCCTCATTGCACAGCCGCGGGAAAGGAGGATGTTGAGCCCCCAAATCCCCTAAATTCATGAAGATAGACAGAAGCAATCTTTGCCAAGAAAGGGAAGTCAGAGAAGAGAAGGAGAAAGGAAGAAAAGCTCAGCCAAAGTAAGAAGAAGCCATTAGGGTTTCTTGAAAAATGGTGATTTCCGGCAGCTATAAATTAAGCCTTCCCCTACCCAACAAACACAACTCACAACCTGCAGAGAGCAAGCTTTTCTCTCTATCTTGCAAAACTTAGATTCGTGCACTGTTCATCTTCTTCTCCAATTTGTTCTTCTGGCAGCTGCTGGAAGAACCCTGCCTCTCTTTTTCTCTTTCTCTAGCCAAAATTCCTCACAAAACACCTCATTCCTTACTTAAACACTTTCATTCCTCATAAACCAAGCCTAATTTCTCTCTTAGTGCTAAACCCATGTTGGTTTTGCTCCCCATGCCTCATGCCACTCATGCTGAGCTTGAAAACCATCTGTAAGCATGCCAAAATTATCTGCAAGTCACTATTATTCTCATTGGTGAAGATTATCTAAATATCTCCTAAGGTTTCGCTGCCCTTTCGAGGTATTTTAGGGCTTAATTTTCGAACCTAGACAAAAAGGGGCAATCTCCTCAGTCCACCTTTTGCAGCAGCCCAGCCCGTTAGCTGCAGGAAGAAAAAGTCCCCTACACATGTATGATTGCATCTCACCAGCTCTTGCCAAGTGGTCTCCCTCTTTTATTGAACTCAACCACTGATTTTATTTTTGAATTTTACTCTTCACAACTTGGGTCATTATGTTTATACCACAATATGAGTTTCCAGAATCTTCAAATGTAGTTGTGCTAGTTGCTTATTTCTCATTAGAGGAATCAATTCTTATGGGACTTGTGTAGCTTCTTTATAGCTGACTTGTCATTCTTATTTTGAGTTTTTGAAACCATGATTATAAAGGAATGAAAGAATATAACATGCACAAAGACAACAAGTTAAAATATTTCAAGCTTTTTAAATAATGAAACATGACGGTTTTTGAAAACTACCATCGCAGTATTCTATTTCACACGACCCTTGTTAAGAACAACAGTCGTAGTATGAATTTTCACACGACGTATGATAGTTACTTACTGTCGTAGTGTTCTATTTCAGATGACGATAATATCATTTGGTTTTGAAAATATAGTTTTGGAAGCAAAAACAATAAAAATTAGAATCACTACTACAAAATAGCTAAATGATGGTACAAAAATGACGACAGCGGAGTTAAAAACCGTCATGGTGTTTAGAAAGATGACGTTTTTACAAACCCGCCGTGAGTTAGCAACTTAAACACTGCTGAAATTGAGGTATGCGGGTTTATTTTTTAAACACAACACTTGACATTTAAGAAGCGTCGTCTTATTAAAACACGCTAAACAAAATGTTGCTGGTTAAGTGGAATCGCCCTCGACCATTTCAGATCTCCCAAGTTTAGGGTTAAGTTCTTAATATTATCATATCTTTTTTTTTGGTCGAATAATATTATCATATCTTAAACAAGTAATTTGGATTTACAGATTAGGGATTTAGATTTGAATGAAAATGAAATAATCATCATAGGGTCAACATAGTACATCCTTCCAGGGTTCTTGACCCTTCAGGAGACCTTAGCAAGGCAAGGTCCTTACTCATTCAATCTCAAAGAGGATTGAACCACAATCTTAGTAATATGCGCATGTTGTGGTGGAGGATCCACTGAGTTGGGAACATATTGCAAGCATATGCTGTTTGTTATGAAGCTGCCAAAAGACAACCATACTTATATAATTACCGTCATATAAAACAAAAATACCTTTAAAGAAAATTGACATATGATGGTAAATTACACGTCGAATAATTCATAAAAGCAGACATTTTAATTCATATACGACGATGGTAAACATACATCACCGTCGTGTGAAGTAGTAATGAACCACGACAGTAATTCCATATTTTCTATTGTGTTAAAGAGTACTAACCACGACTATAATTTTATAATAACCATCATGTGAAATAGTACTCAACCATGGTGGTAATTTTATAATTCCCGTCGGGTGAAGTAGTCTTCAACCACGACCATAAGTGCATATTTACAGTTGTCTGAAAGAGTACTAACCGTGACAATAATTGTATAATTAATGACGTGTGAAATAGTACTCACCCACAAAGGTAATTAGGTATGATCGTCGTGCGAAATAGTACCTAACCACGACTGTAATCACATAATGACCGCTAGGGTTAACTTGTGGTACCTTTTATGTTATATTGTACTAAACCACAATGCTTATTACACATTAACTACTGTGTTAACTCTTATACTATGGTGGTCCCTTTTTTACCACCGTCTTCTTATGAACGTGCTGACTCCTAGAGATTTTGCCTTGACCTAAAATTTTCAGTTTTCACTCTCAACCCTAGAAACTATCTCACTCTCCTATCAGTTTTCTCTCAACTCTTTGAATCTCCTCCTTTTCAGATTTGTCCTCATCTTTAACTTTGAAGCTCTCGTTTTTAACTCAAAAGGGAGCCGTGACCATTTATTTGATGAAACCTTTGCCTATGATGTTACCATTTCTCTCTCTCTCTCTCTCTCTCTCTCTCTCTCTCTCTTTTATTTTATTATTAATCTAAATCTATATTTGTTGATGCTCTTTTTGGGAGGTCAACTTAGAGAGAGGTGGATAGTCTTTAGCAAGGGAGAAGGTGAGGACCTTCAATAAGGGAAGAGCTTGCAGAAGACAAAGTAGGAGAAGCAGTTGTTAAGCTTCGGACACCGGTGTGGTGCCACCCGAAAGCTCTTCGACGCTTAAGTCAGCTATGAGTGGTAAAATTGGCAGAGTAATAGTAAAAGTGAGAGAGTAGTTACCCTTTTTACTTGGGTACTGTTCCCTATTTTATAGGGAAGTGAAAGTGGGTGGTTTGCACAAAGTTTCGATGTGGGACTTTGAGCAAGTCGCTGTGGTGGTGACACGTGTCCTTGGAGATTAGGTTCGGCAGTTGGAGCTTCGGCAGGTGGCTACTGCTTCAGAAGAGTGTTTTCCTTCGGCAGGGGAGAAGGCGTGTTTGCCGTTTTGATGTTGGATATGCTCGGTTGATTATGGTGTAAACAATATTTGTTCTTCTTTTTTCTGCATATATCAGTATTTCTAACTTTAAATAATATATATTCAAATTGTACAAACCAAGAAAGAGGCAAGTAGGACAGTGTTTGAAAAGACGAATAACATGGCGCCATATATAAACTTGCAGAGGTCTATTTCAATTTTTCTAACTCTCTGCATTTGCTTTTATCTTTGTATCTTTGTTCCAAGTAGAATTTTGGTAGTGATAATTATATATATTTTTCATTTTCTTTTATCCTCTAACCTTAATTATATGTTTTCTTCATTTTTTTTTTCTCTCTTTATCTGTGTATTTTTGTTCTAAGTCCATAAGACGATATATATGCATAGGTGTATATATATGTGTTTGTGTGGAAGTCTAGGTGAACCGTACGAAATCAACAAGATAAAAAGTGGCTTACATGGGAGAAAGATGGGCATGAGCAGGAGCAAGGTTCCCACAATGGACCCTACCAAGAGCACAACACTGTTTTTCTCAAGAGGTTTCTCTTCTTTGTCTTCTATCTTTGTGACAATTTTCTTCATGGGGTATCGCTGCATGATCTTCCCTTTCTAGCTAATGAATAGAGGAGATGCAGAGGCACATATATTAAGGAAGGAATTACTTTTTAGAAGAAGTTGGCGTGTAATATAAAGAAGAAGTCTAGAGAAATTTAAATTGATGTTAGTCATAAAGTTCCATCACATCTTCCAATGAGTACATAAAAATAAAATAACAATAGGAAGTAAGAGTATCTCCAACCAATGTGTCAAAAGAGCCACATAGACCTTTAACAGCTAGAAATAACATCTCACATCACTCCAACCAATGTGTCAAAGCTGATGTGGAATGAAGGCTAGAGGTTGAGATGTTATTTTTGACATCCCAAAAGTAAGATGTTAAATTAATATTTTATTATTTTTTTCTTTTCTTTTTTTTTAATTAAAAAAATCAACACTAAAATGTAATAAAATAATAATTTAATTTGACATATCGGGTGGAGTGTAAAGCTGTGTAAGATGTCAAATAGCCACATCAGCCATCAAATTTAAATTTGATGTTTTGTATTTGACATCTCCCTTGGAGATGCTCTAAAGGATGGCTTGTGAAGGTGGGTAGGCGAAATCAGCCACCAACCACATCACTTTGGGATCAGTTTGCTAAGGAGATATTTGGTGACGTGGGGGTTCAGCTATCTGTTGAACCGAATTAATTGCATACTATTGTTTTATAGACTTTCAGACAAGCCAATCGATCAATTTGGTCAAACTTATACCAGAGGCAGAAAATTCAAGGGTAAGTAGCAACTTATTTTTTCCCTCTACCATTCACAAATGACGTGGCAAGAGGAAAAAAAGGGGGTAATGTGGGAGAAAAATAAATTTGTCACCTATCTGCCACGTCACGGGATTGGATTAAGACGCAACCGACACGAGTTCGGATGCGCATTAATTCAACATGGGTTTGGATACGCATTAACTCAACATGGGTTCGGATACGCATTAACTCAACATGAGTTCGGATGCACATTAACTAAACACGAGTTCGGATAAGCATTAACCTAATGCGGGTTCAGATGTGCATTAACCCAACACGTGTTCGGAGGTGCATTAAGTCAATGATGGTTCAGATGTGCACCACCCAACACAAGTTCGGATGTGCACCACTCAAGATGGGTTTAGGTGTGCACTACCCCATATGGGCTCATACACGAACAACCCGATGTGGATTCATGGGTATATTCAAACATTTATACTCCTTTATCCGCATGAATTGCGGAACAAGATAAACATGGTTGATAGTTGATCTCACATAACTCTCAGTGACTTAAAACGACGAAAGTGGGCATAGGACTTGCAAAGTGGAGCTTGCATCCCAAGGCTGTCACCAGGTATAAAGATGAAGTTTCGCAACCAGAAGAAGATATGCGATTTCAAATTAACTTGTGCACTCAAATACATACAAAAACTAACTTGAGTGTCAGAGTACCTTTTGCAAGTACCCTACCCTCTCTTATTCGATTTCAAAATAGCGTTGCTTAGAGATTTCATTTATTTATCATGTGCGTGGAGCAAAGCTGAGAACTTGTGGAAGATAGTCTTATTGTAAGAATATTTGCTCCAACACCTCTCGTTCTCCAATTTTTGAGAATTTCAATCTTGGTTCTTTCGAGACTTTAGTGCATTGGTTGGAGCAAAAGAAGCAGAGGAGATGATTATTATGATAATAGAGGGGATGATGGATAAGGGTGTATTATTGGATGATATAATTAGGAGGCTATTGAAAGGCAAATGAGGTATAGTGTGGTGGCTGGGATGAGGGTGGGCTTGTGAGTTATGGTGGGGATGGAGAATTGAGGCCAAGGGTGGGTTGGTGGGGGCGGCTGGCTGTGGGTAGGGTTCTAGATTAGGTTTTTTTTTTCTTTATATAATTATAATAAGTAATTTTTTAAGGAAATTCATTTTTAATTAATTTTAATTAATTTTTTGTGCCACGTCAATCTAAAAAATGGGATTTACATTTTCCACGATATGGTTTAACGCCTCTCCTGACGGAATTAGTAATGGAGGGTGTATTTTGAGAAGTTCCGTGAAGTTTGTGCATTGGTCAAACGGGTCAATAAACGTTGGATATGAGTTTGTAATGACCCATCATAAAATTGGGGGGGAAGGGAGGGGGGGGGGGGGGGGGGGGGGGGGGGGGGTTTGGTTGTAGTTAATCCTTTTTGTTTCATGTGCAAAGTTTACAAAATTAGAGGCCTTTCTTTTAAGTGGTTTCAGTAGTGAAGGTGTAATTTTGTTCATGTATATCTCTTTGATGCAATGTGAGTCTTTGTTTTTTTTGCCCTATGAAGTTATTTGATTCTTTAAACAAGGAATTTAATGATTGTATGCTTGGGTTCAAATGGCATGCTAGCTAATAATAAGGAATAGAAAACTCCTAATAATTACAATTTTGGGCACAAAACGGCCCAATTTGGTGTTGCCGATTTTTTTTACACTAACTGCTTTGTCAGCCCTACTGATCTACGATTAACCGACTATTGTCGGGTTGGGACCAGTCCCAAATATGGGAATATCACCAAATATCGGTTGGTTTTTGATTGTCTAAAAAATTGTCGGTTCATGAACCAAGTCCGTCCCTAACTAGAATTCTCCTTTAGTGGCACGACATGTGCTTGGGTACCAGTTGTGTGGTAATGAGACGCTTACCTTTAGTATTAAAATGGTTTTTGTTCGAGTCATAGTATCACTAACTAAAGTACAAGGGTAGCAAACTAACTCTACTAGACACACATTTGTCTAAATATATTGCTCAATGGCATATCTATAACATATAAAATAGATACACGTGACGAAATTTCTGGGGCCCTGTGTAGTGGCACCAATTGCACACCCTTGAAGGTCATGATCATGTCTATGATGAATAAAATGTTTTTAGAATCAATCTCGTCAATTTTTTTTTTTTTTTTTCAATCAATCAAAAAAAAAATAATGTTCATACAATAATTAAAAAAAAAAAAAAAAAAAAAAAAAAAAAAAAAAACTAAACATAACATAACATAAACATTAACACAAAATAGGTTAATAACAAATATAGCGTTTCTTGTATAGAAGAAGCTCTTATTGTGAACACATAACAAGTGAGTAAAAACCGCTCAACCATCGTGTTTGTCTCCAAATCCACTCATATTGTAATAATTGCATCAACTCTTTATGAGTTGAGTGTTTGTTTGTAGTAGTCTCTACTTGTAGTTTCTACTTGTGAGAGTTTAAAATTTGTAGTTGTATTAGTAGTTTTAGACATTGTGATTCATGTCTGGCTTGTTCAGGGTTGCGGCTTTTATGCCAAAATTTCTTTGTTCTCATGTGTGTGTTTAATCTTGCCAGTGTGTCTCTATGTATCTAGATTAACCCTATGTGTTTATTATGCTTTCTATCTTTATGTTAACCTTTTGTCGTAATTTGTATTGCCCCTTGTGGCTTATGGTGTAGGTACCTACTTTATAAATATAATTTTTTTTAAAGCTCATATTTTGAGAAAGGTACCCTAAACATTCCTCGGTAGGGCTCCATCCACCATTTTAGAGTCTGAATAACTCTTTACACGTTTAGACGAAAGCGAATACAAAATTTCGACTAGGAGTGTGTGTCGGTTTGAAACCAATACAATCCAGCCAATTCACATCCAATTCAATATAGATTGGATTGTGATTTTTCCAATCTAATCCGATTGGATCAAAGGTTTAAATCCAATCGAATCCGATACCATTGATTTTGGATTGGACGATCGGTTTTGGTAATGAAAAAAGACAACAATGAAACATGAAACATTTAACATTAGTTTTAATATAATCAAACATATTAATAGATGTAAAATATAAAATAGAGATGAAATGCTAGAGAAAATTATTTTGATAACTCCATCAAGTAACTTAAAATGTTCATAAAATTTTCAATTACAAGCACTTACTCGAGTAAAATAAACATGAAATTAACTAGACTGAATTGGATTCTCACAAACAAATCCATTATCTAATTCAATCATGTCAGTTTTAAAAATCAGCAATCCAATCTAATCCTCCAAATCGTCAAAACCGATTAAAATTGAATTGGAATGTTCCACCCCCAAAAAAAAAAAAAAAAAAAAAAAAAAAAAAAAAAAAAAAAAACACACGAAGAAGAAAAGAAAAACGAATACAAAAAGGCTCCCGCTCCTCCAGCAATCCGAATGAAGAAATCGAGAAAAAGGCCCAAAACCCATCAAATCCAACATTTAGGAGGGTCCACCGCTTTATCCGGTTACCAAACCTCATTCCTTCCCTCTCACCTACTCTGCTTCACCGTCTACCCCCTCAGCCAGTCACCTCTACTCCCAACCCACCCCGAAAATTTCAACCCCCAACTCCTCCATGCCATCGCATATATTCAACCCAAACTCACTCTCCTTCCATTTCACCTTCATTTGAAAACTCCGTTACTCTCTCTCTCTCTCTCTGCGCCATGGGAACAGAGCTTCTCTGCTCGCAAGCTTCTTCTCTTTGTCATCTTCGCCGGGCACTTGAGGTGTTGCCAGCACTAGTTTTCGTTCTCTGATTTTACTTCGCCTTTCGCTAAATGCGGTTCGTAAAGTTCCTTGGGTCTGATGTTTGTGCACTCTGTAAGTCCATCTTCGTTTCTCTCTATTTATTTATTTATTTATTTATTTTTGGATTAGATGGCAAATTATAGTGTTTATTGAGTGGTTGATATGTACATTTTGGAACTTGATCACCGGGGCTGGTTTTGTATGTTGGCGATTTCAATTTTGGTTACGTTGTGCTTGGCGTGCGTTCGGTTTCCGTTTGGTTACTGAGAAAGTGTGGGAAAACACAGAAGGTTCCAAATTCGAATTTTCGTTGTTTAACTGACTCAGTTAAAACTAATATAAAGGCGGAAAAAAGGCAAAAAGAAAGCACAAAAACCCATTTTCATATAATTGAACATTCAAACTTACTAAGCAGAGCACATTCTTTTTTTTTTTTTTTTTTTTTTTTTTTTTTTTTTTTTTTTTTTAATAATTATTATTATTTTATTTATAGAACTTTCATGTGCTCCACTTTGATTGTTTTGATTAAACGTTCTGAAAATTAGGGTAAAAAGGAAAAATGTATGTTGGTTTGATCTTGAACTTGTGTGTAAGCTGGCTTGAAATGGTAACTTTTGGGTTTATTGAGCAATTTTATTGTTATTATAATATTCCTGTCATAACGAGATTCTCAAGCGACTTTGGGTCCAAACCCTTAATTGTCTCGGAATTCCAAGTTAAGCACATTATAATTTCAGCTAATTTTCCTTTCCATATTTGTAAATAATTCTCAAGGAATTTCTTGTTCTTCCTTAACCGTTCTGGTCTTCTGGGAAGTGTTTTCAAGTCTCTTTTGTTATTCTACCTCTTTCTTGAGGAATTATTGTATGGTACTGGAATATGGACCAAAGTATATTCTTTTCTCTTTTGCAGAACAATTATCAGATTACAATTCCAAATTGTTTTCATATGTGTTATTCTTGTGAGAAGTATATGGTTCTCTATTTTCTTTGGTATTATGGTATATGATTCTCTTTGGATATGGTGTCTCTTTCAGGTAAATTTTTTGATTAATTGAAGCATGTGTGGTGTCCTGGAGCAGTTAAGTCCTGAGTCTCCAGTTCCATTATCTTCTCAGGAAACTGAGTCTGTGAATAAACCCATGGCTAATCCGATCAAAGTACTTGAAACTGAACATTCTTTCTGCAGTTTGCTAGAGCTTGCGGCCGATAATGATGTTGAGGGCTTTAAGCAATCTATTAGTGAGGCTTCTATTGTTAATGAAATTGGACTCTGGTATGGTCGCGACAGGGCTTCGAGACGAATGGTTCTTGAGCATAGGACCCCATTAATGGTTGCTTCTAAATATGGTAGCGTTGATGTTGTGAAACTGATTCTTTCTCTTTCAGAGGCAGATGTAAATTGCTCTCCCTGTGGAGATAAGAGGACTGCTCTTCACTGTGCTGCTTCTGGTGGGTCTGAAAATGCTGTTGACACTGTCAAGGTTCTTCTGCTGGCTGGTGCAGATCCCAATGCTATTGATGCCAATGGATGCTGCCCTTTTGATGTTATTGTTTCTCCTCTGAATTGTTCCAATCTGAAGGTTGTGCTTCAAGAGCTCTTACAATATGATGGCTCAGCCTGTCAGCTGGATCTCCATGTTTCAAATGTTTGCTGTAGATCTAGTTCACCATCTCTGTCATCGTCTCCGAAAAATGCTTCCTTGCCATCATCCATCCCCGATTCAACATGTAATTCTGATGATATTCATGTTTCTTCTGCACCTGAAAAGAAAGAATACCCCTTCGATCCTTCGCTTCCCAACATCAAGAATAGTATTTATGCTACGGATGAGTTTCGGATGTTTTCATTCAAGATCTGGCCTTGTTCACGAGCCTATTCACATGATTGGACTGAATGCCCTTTTGTGCATCCTGGAGAGAATGCAAGGAGAAGGGACCCGAGGAAGTTCCACTATAGCTGTATGCCTTGCCTGGATTATCGAAAAGGAACATGTAAGCGTGGAGATTTATGTGAATATGCTCATGGGGTTTTTGAGTGCTGGCTACATCCAGCACAATATAAGACTCGACTCTGCAAAGATGGCATGAGTTGCTTACGCCAGGTTTGCTTCTTTGCCCACAAACCTGAGGAAATGCGACCTGTGTATGTTTCCACTGGATCTGCCATGCCATCCCCTCATTCAGCCACCTCTGCTGCTGCTTTCATGGACATGGCTGCAGCCTTGAACCTCCTACCTGGCTCCCCCAAAGCAGTGCAGGCTATGCTACCTTCTCCCTTTTCTCCACCCATATCTCCTGGTAATGTTATTTCTGACTCTTGCATGGCATGGCCTCAGAAAAATATCCCCAGTTTGCATCTCCCAGAAAGCAATCTTCGAGCAAGCCGTTTGAGATCTTCTCTTAATGCAAAAGATATTCCTACTGAAGAGGTTGACCTGTTGCATAATTTTGAACTGCAACAACAGCAGCCCCTTCATGATGTGTCTTCCTTCTCACAGTCATTCATCAATATTTCCTCTGTGAGTCATCCCCTCCATCCAGAAACCTTGACACCTTCAAATCTAAATGAGCTTTTCTCTGCCCAGGTCTCATCCCCTCGATTGACTGACCATCTTGTGAATTCATATGGTTTCTCCCCGTCAAATAGACCAGCAGTTCGCAATCAACTCCAGCAGCAACAAACAATTTTATCTCCTATCAGAACAAATGCATTTTCCCCAAGGACCTTTGAGCAGAATCTCTTGCAAGCTCCATTTGATTTTTCCTCACCGAGGATGATGTCACATAAAAGCATAGAGCCTCTATCTCCAATAGGCTCTAGGGTTTCTGCTCTTGCTCAGCATGAGAAGCAGAAGCTGCAACAGCTTTACAGCTTCAGCGCACGTGATGTTGGATCTAACGTCCCTCGTGAACTTGGATCTAATGGTGCTGTTGGCTCCCCTGTACCTTCTTTGTCCAAATGGGAGTATGCCAATGGGAAACTAGATTGGTCTGTTCAAACAGATGAACTGGGCCATCTAACCAAATTCTGTTCTGGTGAACATAATGTGGAAGAGCCTGATGTTTCATGGGTTCAATCTCTGGTGAAGGAATCACCATATGACGTAAAGGAAGTAGCATCTGCCCCAGAATCAGGCACACTGCTGTCCATTGATTGTTCTAATTGAATACCTCCCAGTGAAAATAATGATCATTCAGTTCCCAAAGCTTGGATTCTGCAGTTGCAGGTACACCAACTTGTTGCATAGTGAAAATGAAACCATTTTTACTGAGATCTAGTTACAACAGAATTATATGTTCTTTTAGTTGGTGGCTAAAGCGGCAGTTAAGAAGGTAACAGTGACAAACAATAGAAGGAAAGGACTGGACAAAGCCAAAAGAAAAGTATCATCATCATATATCCCATTTTTTAAATTTATTAATTTTACAGAAGTCAAGGGATGAAAATTCCCATTTGGGTTACGCGAAGACCATCCCAGGTTATGGAACTTCACTCCCAAGTCTGTCATAATTTAATTATTTCATTTCCCCCTTAAATTATTTGTTCATTAAATATGTTACATGCTTCATCAAGGCGGAGCAAAAACTGCAGAAGCATTTGCCCTACCAGTATGCTTTTCTGAATAATTATCGGGAACTTTTTTCCTTTTTCCAATCTCAGATACATCCTGTAATATTGTAAAACAGAATTGAGGAAGAAATGTATTCCTTTTTTATTTTTTTCCCTGTGTTTTATCAATGCTTTGAGATGGTCCCTGTACGAACTAGAACATATTCTGTCAAGAAAGAGAAAGATGGCACTGCAGATATGTCCCATATCTGAATGAATTATTGTAGAGGCAGATGCTGGTAGAGTCTGGGACACTTGGTTCCTTGATGTAAAGTACATTTTCTTATCGTCCAAATTATTGCTCCAATACCCCAATTATTTATCATCCTTGATTGTCTCTGAATTTGCTTTTCCTCTCCTTTTGTTTGTTTCCTTATCTCTGTTTCATGAAAACATGAGAATCTATGGTAAGGTGGATCCTAATTGTATGGTGGTTGCAGCACTATTGATTTGAGAGGTGGAAACTTCTTTTTATATGGATTCTTTCTCACTTTTCATTGAGATTAGCAGACGTGGGATGTGGCATTTTTTAATATAATTTTTTTTCCCTGTTGATAATTAGATGTGATGTGGGACCATTTCCTTGTACTGGTCTAGAATCACTCTAAAGATTTATTATTATTATTATTTTTAAAAACAGCTCCTCTTTCTCTGGAAATCCCTTCTCTATTATTCTACGGTTTATATGTATTTAATCCAATCCCAGTCACCGAACATGAAGTGTCTTAACTTCAAATGTCTGTTGAATCCCCGCATTAAAATGACGCAAAAATAGTTCCATTTGAATTGCATAGGCCTTCACTTTCTATTTGACTGTTTAGGCACTTATTAGGTTGCAATTGTATGAAAAAAAATATATACAGAGAATATGTTATCCTTTCTTGAAAATACTCTCCTATGCTTTGTAGTAAAACAAAATGCATTGCAGAGAATTTCATTAAAGATTCCCCTGATATTATAAGTAACGGGCAAATTTTCTCCTTGTATGATTGCTCTACATGTAACAAGGTAATCTGAGATTTCTTCGAACATCTCAAGGTAAAAATTTTCAAGCAATCAAGTCGAAATCATGCAACAATGGAAGCAAAGAAACTCTTGAACCTCCGATTGAGTAAACCAGCGTCCATTTATGCCCGTAGGAATTCCCAAGGTCCTGTTCCTGTCCCTATCCTGCAATTCCATAGCAAAATGGTCCGTTCGGGCATGGGAAAATTTTGTGTGTGTGTGAGCATGCTCGTATGTACTAGAATTTGTAAAACATACCTCCAAAATCCGGCAAATGCTCGAAGACTCATATAGATGGTCAAAGCAACCCAGATTCCAATGAATCCATTGGTATAGGAGAGAATAAACAAAACAAAGATGCTGACAATAGCCACCATAACCTGGAAGAGAATGATGATTAACATCAAGTGTAACCTGTGTTTTTTTTTTTTTTTTTTTTTTTACTTTTAAGTACATAATTGAATGTAGTCTTTTTCCCTTTAGGTCCACAGCAAAGAAGAGAAAAGAGTTTTCAAATTTGGAGACATTTAGCGTACAAAACAACCCAAAGTTGGTGACAAATTTAATGCAAATTTAAAAAAAAAAAAAAAAAAAAAAAAAAAAAAAAAAAAAAAAGCATATGTAGTTAAAAAGAAGTGAGTTCACATTATTAATTGTATTGCAAGAAAGGGACTAAAGACTCGCCATGGAAAAGGCTGAATATGCAAAATCAGATGCTCCAAAGTTGACACCATCAAAAACAAATGCCAAGGCATTGATGGGTTGAGTAGCTGCAACAAACTGATATGAATTGGAAGACAGTTAGTTCAAAATGTCATTTGGTATTGAAGAAAAGTGACCTGAAATACTGTGTTGTTTTTGGAGAGAAGGGGGCTAACCGGAATGCCTATGCTGATAAGATGTAGGACATCGACATCTTTTGTAAATAGCCTTGCCCCATACTGCAACCCTACTCCAAGTATGACTGCGAGCATCAACCCCAAAACCAATCCCAACTGCGGTTTAAATGTATTTATGAATTTTTAGAGAAACCAACATCACATGGAACACATATTTGACACTTCAGAAATATTAGTAAACACCTGTAACACTCGTGACGCAGTGGCTGTTGCCTTGTCGTAGTCTTTTTTTGCAAATGCACTAGCAAGTATTGCCTGAAAGTGGGAAGGGATTATAACCTATTGATCAGTCCATAGAAAAGAAACGGAAACACTGAAATAAATGTCATACACATACACAAAATAGGGGCTGTTAAAATAAGTTGTTTTATTGATTTAAAAACCATTCACGGCAGCAAGATTTGAGCTTAGGAAAGTTCAATTCAGTTTCACAAAAAAATTTAAGAAGAATTTAATTGCTGATCAAACAATGTGCTTCTGTGATTTTCATCTTCTTGGCCTCTGTCTTAAAGTACAGGGAAGAAATTATCTCAAAACTAATTTGGTGTATCATTGCAGTAGTTTCATTTATCAAAGTAATGTTTTCCAACCTGTCCAGCAACAGCCAGTCCATCAGCTAGAAGGGAAGTTGCCAACCAAACCTGCAAGCAGACCTGAAATGCCGCCATGGGTGTCGGTCCCTGCCGCGCAGCCAATGATGCAGCCAGAGTTACACAGAATGTAACAGCAATGACCCTCATTAATAAAAGAAAACCTGGAGTGAAGAAAGGACTAATGGGGTATCAACTAATTCAAGCTACTCTCTCTCAACATGTACTGAAATTTATTCAGATATAAATATGAATTAGAAAGAACTTGCTATTTCGATCATGTTAGTAAATACTTCAGTGGATGTTATTCAAATTTCCTATGCTATATTCTCAGCATTTTAAAGTTATGCTTCCGACGTTTTCTGCTCACTAAAACCAAGGCCTAAGGAGTATAGCTCCTCAGAACAAAAGCAAAGTTCTAGATTGTATAAAACATGCATGAAAGTGTCACCACTGCCTATTAAAGAATTAAATCCTCACCATTTTTAAGAAACCGACTGAATTGGAGATGTTTGATACTTGGGGGTAATAGATCAACTTGAGCCGTTAATCTCCACAAGAGTATGACACATATTAAGTACCTATAATGAACATATCAATGATAAGAGGCACGCTGGTACACAGAGTGCAGAATTCTAGAAAAACCCACAAGAGGACCAAAAACAAATGGAGATGAGTTCGATAAAACTTACTGAGATATAACATGAGAAATAGCTGCACCATTGACACCCAGACGGAAAACAAACATAAATATTGGATCTAAAATTATATTTGTAACATCTCCTGCCACTAGATTAAAACAGACAATTGATTAGAACACGATCAAGACTATTTATTTGAAAAAGATGGCATCGAATCTAAGGTGCAGCTTCATTAAGGTATACCGGTTGCATATAAAGGAGTTTTTGTATCCTTGAACCCACGGAAGACCCCTTGCATAGCCAGTGAAAGAAGAACTGCAGGAGCACCAAACGACCTCAGGATCAAGTACTGCTGTGCAGGTTTTAGCATAGGGGAATCCTAAACAAACAATAGTTCTTTCTGTTCTTAGAAGTTATAGTAGTATTTCAGCGCTTGGTACAACAAACTCTTAAGTAAAATGTATGTCAAAATGAAAAATAAAATAAAATAAAATAAAAGCATAAAGATGATTAACTTACAGAACTGACCCCCATAAAGTTCAATAGAGGTTTTGCGGCTGATATGAGGAATATGGCTTGGATGAGGCCAAGGATGCTCCCAATAACCATTGCTGATGACGCTGACGGGATGTACCTCTTTTGATGATTGGTTGTAACTATTTCAAAGCTTGCACCAACTGGTTTGTATGCATTCTGATCAGTACCTGACAAAGAAAATGGAAGAAGAAAAAACTATCATGTAAGAAGTTTTCATAAACCAGTAAAAGAATATCTTGTAATGAAGAGGAAAACTTGATGAAATCATATTCTATAAGTCTTTACAGAATGCATGCTGAGTTTATTGTGGAAAAAAGATGTAGCACTGTAACCAGAAAAAAAAAGAAAAAAAAAGGCATGACGCATACCCCTTTCTGGGATCAACTGTCTAGTTTCACCATTGATTGATGGACCTGTTTCTAGGTAATCATTCTGGTTTTCCTCGGGACTCGCTGTTCCAATAGCATCTTCTTCAGCAACAAAAGAGGTTGTGACACTAACAAGAGGGAATATTGCAATTCTTGAGGCTTGATTGAACAAAGCGATAGAAACTCCTACAGCAGCAAGCTCCACTGGACCTTTAAACATTAAGACAACTTGGATATTAAATTTCCACAACTGTAAATTTTAACAAAGATACAAGGTTCAGCCACAAAATTTCATTTCAGATTGAAGACTAATATTTAGCATTTGGTAATTGGTCAACTTTTGAAGGATAGTGTTAAGAGATACATCTCTGTTAACCATTAGGCTATTAGTGGACTGTGAATGTGGATATGTTTACACATTGGCCTCTCATGTAGACACTATATTTCATTTTATCCCCATCCTTGTCATTTAAAGAAAGAAACTTGAATTTTTTCAATAAAATTTGTTTTTGTTACCCAAAGCAGAAACAAAAAGTACTTGTTTCAGATGGAAGAACATATGCACAGTTCAAAATGAAAAGAATAAGAAGCAAAGTACCTATTTGACCAATGAATGCTGTGTCAACTAGAGAAGCAATTGGATCGGCTGTCAAAGCCAGTGCTGCAGGCAATGCAATCGACGCTATTTCTAAGCCAAGTTTGTCAAAATTAAAAACAAACCTGCCCATAGAAAAGACAATCCAAGCATTGGTTTTACACATCTATTCAAATCCAAGCATTGGCTGTCCAAATTGCAATAAAAAAATATTTTGAATAATGGCTCTTGCAGGCAAAGACCAAATAAATTCTGAACTGGTCTAGCTTGAATAATAAGGTTAGATTAGCCGATGGATGCGAGTAAAAGCTTTGTTACTTATCGAAAATATATGCCATTGCTTGTCTGCTAAATTCAACAGAACCTTTTAACTATCAAACCAAACTAATCAGGAAAAAGAAATGAAAAGGCATAAAATAATCGAAATGATACCTGCAATCCTTGAATAAAATGTAGATAGGAGTTTTGCTTTTGTTCCCATTGGAATATGAATCATGTTCTTCAGCCATCAGTTAGATAGCTGATTTAACTAATCGGGTTTTAACTGGGACGGTTACTGAACTAGTTGTTTACAGACAAGAATCCACAAATTGTGCTGCAGCCCCTGCAGATTATATATAGTGTTAACTCATAATTCTGTTGCTTGCAGACCCGAAGCATTCAACTCCAAAAACAAGATAACCATTTTCCAGAAGTGCCCAAAAATGATGAAATACAGAAGCAATTCAAACAGTATCAAGTATCCTTGCAGAGAATTAATAAAATTAGTTGGCTACACATATCAAACAGTTGACCACCAAATAAAGAATTGGGTTCAACAGTTGATATCCTAACTGAGAAACTTATAAAAGCTTTAGAAATTCAAATATCCACCATCAGAAGAAATCCTGGAGACAAAGAAGTACGTTTCACTTCAGCAGCAAGGCCAATGAAACAGTTTCAAAAGTACTTTCAAAACCAGACACTCAAAAGCAAAATCACTTAATATCTCAGCCTAGAAGAAAAATTAAACTCATGCAAAAACTTTAAAAAAAACTTGGGCTTGAAAATTAAAAGAACTCGTAAACATTTCAGCTTTTTGGCAAAGCTCAAAACCAATCAAGAAAAGACCCTCACCTTTCACTGGCGTGATCTTTATATCTTGCTAGCGTACACTCAAAATGGAATTTGGGTTTGAAATTTCAACTTCTGCTTTAGAAACTCCAACACCTATAATCCAAGAATAGCTTCATGTCCGAAGTCCATGAGAAGAAAAAGGTTTTTCCCCCTTGATTTGACAAGGACTTCCACAACAGAAACGCACCAACCACAGCCTATGACTAGTATTCCTGTGTGACAGAGAGAAGCTGTCAGACGCAGCTTGTTGCAACTTGTAACATTAATTGTTCCAAAAATTTATATTCTAATTTTCACGAAGTATTTTTTATATTTATATCTTCAACTTCAAGGCTCCAAAAGCACAAAAAATTCTTGCATAAAACTTTATCAAGAGGAGACCACGTGTAATGTATTCTGGTTATCCTCCATCCCATGTAGAAAGACGCTTTGCTTTGATGGCAGTGTGGCGCCCCAGGAAAAAAGTGCCAAGAATGGGAGGAAAACTTTGTAGTGCTATCTCCACGTGGACTAGATAGGAAAATAATGCTATACCCATTTCATAAAAGTCTTTCTCCAAAAAAGACAGTTACATGTGTCAGCAGTAGCAGATTCCCAGAGAAAGAAACGCATATTTGCATCACTGTCATGGACAGTGGCATTGCATGCTTATGGCTATAAGCCTAGTGTCCATCACTTTCATGCCCAACTGACAATAGGAGCCCAAACCCATAATAGGGAGCAAAAAAACCTTACCGATTTACAGTGAAAAAAAATAAGTTTTTCTTTTTATAATTTATTTATTCAGTTTGATTTTTTAATAAAATGTTCATCTGATTTACTTCACCACTAAAATTACAGCACAGCACAGCAGATTTTATTGGCACAAAATAGCCAAAATAGGTTCTTTTAAAAGATAAAGCACTAGTGGTAGATACACAAGTTGGTTGGCCATTGTCACACTATAATTTTTTCATTTTTAATTCATAATTTTATTTGTTAAAAAAACAAAAGTATCACTAAATTAAAATTAGTTGGTGCATAAAATATCCTCTCCCACATTAAGAGTTTGAGATTAAAGTATAAAAGTTAGTTGACAACCAATATACTTTAATACGTGATATTTCTCTTTTTAATATTAAAAAATATCTGAAATTTAAATATCCACTCACCCATTAATAAAAAAACAAGTGACTTAAACCGACATAATTTGTATGAAAGAAAGAAGCTTTATACATGAAAAGATCGTATTTTATAGTTGCACATATTGCATATGCCAGCTGCTTTTAAATAAAATTTTGAAATTGGATGGTTAAATAAAGAAGCATTTATAATAAAAATAATCCATCAAAAATTAATTACCTCAAAAAGAAAGAAAACGTTTGCGGGCAACTTATGTCTTTCTATGGAGACTGGCCTAGTGGAGTCTCTTGGACGCCTTTCTTAATATGTCATTGGAGCATTCATGGGCTTGACATTCGGCGAATGCTCTTATGCATGATCCCCGTGTTCAGGTTAAGTGGCTAGGCCCGTTTTGTTATTGTTGTGTGGTGTTTTCTTCGTTCTCCCCTTAACTAATCTTTGATTCTTCGTCTGTCTCAAGAACTACATTTTTATAGGAGGTTTCTTTGTCAGTGTTGAGATGATATGGCATGCTTGGGGCTTTTTTATTATTTTTATTATTTTATTTATATTTTCTTTCCTGGCCTGTTTGTGGTTAATCTCTTCTTTGTGTTGCTCCTTGCAGATTTCTTTTCTTTCATCGCCAATTACTATTGTAGGTGGCTGGAGATGGTGTGCTTAGTTGTTGTTTTCTTTCTTCTTGGCGTATTGTGTTCTCTGTCGGATGTTCTCACTGTCTTGTGGATGTGCAAAGGACTATGATTTGATAGCAGGACTCTTTTGACAGTTGGATTGTGTTGCAGCGTTCTCATCAGAGGTCTTTGCGTCGAAGGTCTATGTGTCAGTTTGCTGTTTTATTTTATCTTGCTCTATATTGATCATGCGTGACTGTTTCAGACTCTCTTGTTAGTCTATGACATGTGTAGTACTCTTTTCTATCATGAGGTTTGTCCCTCAGCAGGGACGGACTTGCAGTATGTACAAACTGGGCTATAGCCCAGTCGAGTGTTTTTCTTCTCTTATTGTTAGTATAAAAGACATATACTAAATAAGCTGCAATATGAGTTGTGCGTTCTCAACTAATATTAATTTTTAAGAATATAATAATCAATTGTTGCTGTTGCATGTGAAATAAATGTTGGTGTAAAACTTTGAAAAAAAAAAAAAAAAAAAAAAAAAAAAAAAAAAAAAAGATTCTTAAATTAAATTTATATAATATTATGATCAATTTTATAAGTCTCCCTATAAGGTTTACCCAAACCTAAAATCTACCCAACCCTATTTTGAAATCCTGGGTCCGTCCCTGTCCCTCATGAAGGTTTTAATGATGCCACTGTTTCATGTCATTCTATGTACGCTACTTTGATTCTATGATTGAATTCCATTTCTAAAAAAAAAAACCTTATGTCTCTTCATAATTTAAAAGATAATATTCACAACTTACCAGTATGTTTATGTAGAGAACAATCATGTGAATTTCCATTTCATGTTTAAATTATCATAGGACACCGCCCTTTCGTACTTTAAAAATTAAAATTAAAATGACGTATTTTCCTTTTTTTTGTTTTTGTTTTTTTGCTTTTTAAATTATGTCCTTTCCTAAGATGCTATGTACATTCACTTTTTATTTAACATAATTTAATTTTGTATATAAAAAAAATTACTTTAAAATACTATATTTTAATTATTGATCACTAAATCCTTTTATTTTTTGTCAAATTGATCACTAAATCATTGAAAAAATTAGTTCCATGACTCGAACAAGGCTTGCGAGCACCTTTGTGCTCCTTTTTGGCTTTTACAAATAAGCCCATTTTAGTACGACATATTATACAAATGTCCAAAGTCTTTGAAAATTTAAATTTGATGTTGATTTTACCGTCATATTCATTAATTAAATTCAACAAATAACCAATTTCTGTTACTAATGATTTTCTATCATTTATAGAGCTTATTTGGAGAGAAAAACCCAAAACTAGTCACTTGTTATTTTCTAATTGGTTCTTAGAAAACTTTAATGCACTAAGAACGAATTGGAAAATGACAAGTGGCTAGTTTTGGGTATTTCTCTCCAAATAGGCTCTATAAGGGTATTTGTAATATGTCATGCTAGAATGTGCCTATTTATGAAAAGCCCTTCAAATAATTCTTCATATATTCTATCATAAAAATAAAAATAATTTCATATTATTAGTCCCTCGCACACCTTCCATATGTTGCCTTTTCATTTAGTTTTCAACATCAGAGGTGATTGGTGTTTTGCTTAATTATTTCATTTTCTCAATTTATCTCTTTATATATATAATTTTTTTCCTCTAGAATTTTTTCATTACAGATATCTGTTAGTACTTTCAAAGTTTCACTAGGTACAATACTTGTTTTATTGTATTTTAACACAAAACATTACGGATTTTGAGAAACTATTTGTCCAAGGAAATCATCAATTCCAGAAGCGCTCTTGATTGATTTTACTTTAGTTTTTCCTTAGGCACATTTTTATTATTTATAATTCTGATTTTTGTATTCTCCTTTTACTTTGTGTTAAGATTTCAAAGAGACGGACCTTTGGCACACTACTAGCAACATTGATATTGTCCCCAACTTAATCACCTGTTTAGCAGGTGTGAGGTTTTATACAAAATGCCTCGATATTATTAGGAGTGTAGCCATTCATGATATGAGACTTTCTATTTTGTTAAGTTTCCGATGTGGGGCTATGTGTATTCTTCAACACTTTGTAACTCAATAATTCAAAACTCGTAATTGACATGTTGTTTTATTCTCTTGATTCATCTTTTCAAATCTCCAAAAGCATCATAATCTATATCAATGTGGTAAATTGAGAACTGAACAACTACATTAAATGCGATTTGAGTGTTGAAGCCCTACTGAACCAACTTGTCAGTAAAGGACCATGCTGAAGCCAGTTCTCACCGTCGATGCAAGGATCAAAGCACTAGAGTTCACCAGCTCACCCTTAAAAGGAGGATTGACAACAGACTCAGCCATCTCATCATCAAACGTACAGATTCAAACACCAAGAAGGCTATATACACTAGCAAGTTGGAAGAGCACGAACACACAATTTCTCGAAGAAAAAGACTTTAAACTCGATCAACACTTGATGTCATTGAATTCAAATGCATTTATCTTGTATTAAGATTTCCAATTGACAACTTATGAGATATCTTTTAATAATTGCTCAGCCAACACTTGGTATGATTCCTAGTTGCTAGGCTAGTCTCTTTAAATTCATTAGTTAGTCTTTAATCTTTCTGTATTGGGCTAAATAGAGAAATCTTCAATTCCAAGTTGTATTTTCACTCATTTTAAACTTATAAATAATTTGTTTATCTTCATTCACCTTGCGAGACCCAAATTAGGCAACTCTAACAATACCTACATGCATTGGAGAACTTTCTCGATTTAGGGCCAACTTCCCAGATTTAGGCTCTTGATATTTGATTTGCATTTTTTCTGCAATAAACATTTTGATTCCAGCACATAAAATAGAATATTGAAGTCCTTAGTCATACACGACATTAAAAAAGAACTAATATGAGTCAGTGCCCAACTTGGAGCACAATGACATGATTAGAAGTTAAGAAATTAAGGGCAAATTCATCGTACATATTTCAAACAACATATCAAACAAACATCTTTCTATTGGGCTTAGCCAAGCACCAATAGTGGTACACCTATTCATTAAGCTACTAGGATTACCCCCAAGGCTCATTACTTGGGCCCAAAGTAAGCTGCGTGCGTAGTTTGGTCTAACATACCGGGCAATACTGTTAAGATACATTACACTCGCCCATTATGGGTGAACAATTATCTAATTAAGATTAAATGAAAATTTCATATACAATAGTATACTAAAGTTGAGACTTTGAGCATGGTTTGGGTTGTTTGGTTTCGGGTTGTCAATGACTTAGAGCATCTCCAACGGAGTATGTAAAGGAAGTAGGCAAAATTGTATTATAACAACCTATTTGGCATATTGCCTACCTATTTGCCTACATGTTTATTTTTATCTTTTATATTTACTTTTGTATTTCACAAAAATAGGTGAGGGATCTGACATGATATTTTATTGTAAAAAGTAAGTGGGACTCTATATACCTATTCATTTTGAAGTAGGCGACATTGCCTTGTTGGGGGGAGTATGCATATTTTGCCTATTGAGATACCTACTCCGTTGGAGGAGGAAAATATTGATGTGGTTTGCCTATTCTTTTGCATGCTCTCTTGTAGATGCAATTGGATGGTAATGTCTATCTTATAATGAAATAAACTACAAGCATACAACTGGGCATTGGAGAAGTTAAAGAAATTTAAACACTAAAATCATTTGGATTATAGAAATATAAAAATGATTTTCAGCCATTGTATCCCCTGAGCTATCACCCTAATCGGACTAAACCCTCCAAACAAAATTTTCAGCCAATTTAGCACTCAGATTTACATAAATAATCAATTTAACCCTTAGCGTAAAAATTTTCGAATTTCAGATTTGACCAATCATACCTTGAAGAGAGAATACTCCAAGATATGATTGGTCAAATCTCTGCGCAGAGTAGTGGATAAGACTTGAAAGAAGAAGTCTTCAAATCTTACCAAGATAAACATATAAAAGGAATGGTTCACATTACGATATTGACAATTGGATTTCATGATATAATAATGTGAATAAGGAATATTGACATAAGAGAAGGATTCAATTGCACGGTCATTTCAATTTGAATAGGTTCTTTCCAACAAAGGTGTTCATTCTTGAGAAATCAAGAAAATGTCATCAAGGGTAAAGATCTATTCCCTTTTTTCTTTTTCTAATTGTGTTCAAAGAGACTAGGCTAAGATACTTGGTTTAAAATGAAAAATGTTTAGCTCAACTAATATAAACAAAATGAATCCGCCATTTAGAATGTTTTTGTTGTATAGGTTGTGGCTAAAGTTCATTTCCTAAGCATTAGATGCACGTTTCCTTCAAGTGGTATCAAGAGCCAAGGTCTAGTCTCTTTGAGCCTTTTATTTTGGTTATTGGTTTTAATATGGGCTTGTTTTCAAACTTATGTGATATATGTATTAGATTTTCTTTTTCATGTCACTTATTCATAGGATATGGGATATTGGATGAATGAGTAGGAGTATGAAAAGAAAAATAAGAGATGACACCAATGGAGGTGGCAGCAAGGAGAGGCTTTTTGGGTCTGGTGTGTGTTCATGTGTGAAATGTTTACATGGTTGTGTTAGTCTTGAAATTCTAAGCATGGATATGATTTTTGCATGAATTTAGGATTTTTGTGTGATTTATGAAGAGTCATAAAGATTTGAAAAAGGTTCTTGAAATGTTCTTGGTGTTCATGATATGTTCATAGGAGTTCTTGTCAAGCATGCTTTTTGATCTTATTTGATACTTGACATTTGTATGTTGAATGTTAGTCAAAAACATTTTATGACATCCTATGACATTTTCATATAGTATATAATTTTTGTCCCCTAAAGTTTTAAAAAGCAACCAATGAAAATGAAGATGCTTTTTTGGTACAAAAGATGGTACCATCTTGTGGCCCCAAAATCACACCATCTTTTTCAAAATATCAACACACACACACACACACACACACACACACACACACACACACACACACACACTCTCTCTCTCTCTCTCTCTCTCTCTCTCTCTCTCTCTCTCTTTTTCAAAATAAGAAGATCAACTGACAGATATCTTAACAAAAGCTGTTTGTGGAAGAGTATTTCATGACTCAATTACCAAGTTGGGCATTGGTGACATATATGTACTAAATTGAGGAGGAGTGTTGACGCAAGTCTCCTAATTAATCAAAGAGATTTATTTCCTTGATTAATTAAGGGATTTACCTTCTTATTTTATATAGTTGACAAATTATTGTATAATCAGGAGATACTATCCTAATTGATTGCTCTATTTATTTCCTTGTAAAACACTCATGTAAACTCCTATACATACCTCCTTATGGAAAAAAATAAAACTTAACCTAAAGTATTCAAACCATATTCATATTTTAGCACCATATCCACCACATCACACCAAACATGATATTTGTAAGATGAAAACTGTATAGGAATGTGACACCGTTGGGTAACAAGGATGGAAGATGTATTGTCAATCCATGCTACTCTGTATGGCACAAGATGCTTCTCGGGCTACAAACCAAGACGTGAAACAGTTAGCATTGTCACCACATTGATACAACTCCCTATGACCACCTTACCTTCAGATTTGATGTAAGTGTGGAAAATGGAAGTCTTACGCCAATCCTTAGTTTCCTTCCTAGGTTGAGCCAAAGTACACCTTAATACTACTAATGTTGGATGAGGGACTTCAAAGTCGATTCCACAATCTGCATCAGGTTGTTGGGGATCATAAATATCTTCCTCAAATTCGCTTTGATTGTTAGCTTGTTCGTTGATGTGTGCACACAGATTTATTGTTGCCCCCTTCATTGGGCATTGGATAGCAAAGTGTCCAAAACCTTGGCATCTGTAACATCTTTGCGTTCCACCACCACGTGCATCAACTAGCACTCTTTTTCCCTTGGCAATTTTTACTAAATTAGTCGTAGATGTTGGAGTCGTACAACTTGGAGTCACAGATGTGCCAACATGAAAATCCAATCTTTGAGAATTAGTTTGCTTGACTACATTAGACGACTTTAAATACTTCTCTAATTCTTGTACCATATGATAAACCCTCTCTAAAGTATTCACAGTATGAGGAATTAATTCCCTTTGAAGCTCTGGACAAAGTCTTGATCTAAATAGAGAAATAGTCATCATTCGATCTTCCCTTATGTCACATCACAACATGAATTCCTCAAATTTTGCAATATATTCAGCAACTGGCATGTTGTCTTGACAACGAGTTTACCATTCGTCCAACAAACTCTGTTGATAAGATAATGGTAGATATTTCTGCTTCAACCTTTCTTTCATCTCACCCCAATGGATGATGGGTTCTTCACCAACTCTCTCTAGCTATGTTTCAACATTGGTCCAAAACAATCCAGCTTGACCCACCAATTTTATCTTAGCAAATCTCATCCTTTGAGCTTCAGACATGTCATGCCACTCAAAATAGCGATCCATGGTAGCTAACCAATCGAGGAGTGCTTTAGGATTTAGCTCACCATCAAAATTAGGAGCGTCAACTTTCACTGATTTCATCACCCTTTCATCAAGGTCTTGCTCATAGCCACGATGAAAATTGTTTCTCTCTGCATCTTGATCATTCCTTCTATCATGACGTTGTCGATCACGATTCCTCTCTTCTCCATTCACGCTTGTTTCATCATGTTGGTTAGTTGCTTCTAAGTCTGCAAGGCGACGTTCCTTGAGTCTGGATCTAGTGTCTGAATCTGCCACTGGCTTTGATAGGTTTTCCATCATCTGAACAAGATGTTCAAAGTCCCTCTTTGGCTCGTCTGTCTTTCTAAGCTTAGTCAGAGCCATTGCTTGACACACGGCGTGAAGAACAAGAAATACTCAAACATTTTGAGCCCAAGGAAAACGAAAATCTGGCTCTGATACCAAATTTGATGTAGGATATGGGTGAATTGAGTATTTAGATAGTTTAGCGGAAGCGAAAACAATGGAAAATAGAAAATATAACAAATGGGATAGGTCTGGAGTTTTGGCTGCACACCAAGTAGTCTCCAATCTCTGGAAAATAAACTTTTCTTTATATCTGAACAACTGAATTTTAAAGAACTACATGGGGGGGTATTTATAGCAAACTGAAACCTAGAGACAATAGGATAAAAATCCCTTACTAAAACAAAAATCCTAATCCACCAACTAAGTAAAATAAACTAGGAAACTTAAATAAAATCCTACTAAAAATCTGGAAACTAAAATCCTAGTGAAATCTGAAAAACTAGAGAATCTAGAAAACTAATAAATCAGGAAACTAACTAATGATGTCCGCAACAGAGATACTGTTGAGATATCACCGAAATCCCTATATTTTAGGTTGATTGATTTACAACTGATTCTGTATATTTGTTGCCTTAGTAGTACAGCTGACTTCTTGTATTTGCTCCTTGATGAGTTCCTTAATTCTAGGATCACCACTGTATAAAATCATTGACGTTGTAATGAGAAAGTATTCTGGTTGAATCAAAACATTAGCCTATTCCTTTTTTTACATGGTATTAGAGCAGGGATCCCAACCCTAGCTCTCCTTTTTGCATAGCCATCCCTCTTTCTCTATCATGGCTGACGACTCAACCAAAAAACATTCTTCTAAGGATGGAAGCACTAACGATACTTCCAGTCCCTTTTTTATTCATCATTCAGACCATCCAGGAATGGTCATCGTTTCCAAGCTTTTATATGGAGATAACTATGGGACATGGTGTCGTTCTATCAAGATCTCTCTGAGTGCCGAGAATAAACTTGGTTTTGTCGACGGATTTGTCAAAAGACCATTAGTGAAGACTGATCCAGAAGGTTTTTCCCTATGGCGGCGCTGCAATGACATGGTCCTATCTTGGATCCTGAACTCACTCGAACAAGATATAGCAGATAGCGTGATTTATTCAGACACAACCCATGATATCTGGCAGGACCTTGAGGAACGTTTCTCCCAAAGCAACGCGCCCAGGATTTTCCAAATCCAGCGTGACATAGCTTCACTTACTCAAGATCAGATGACCGTCGCTGTGTACTACACAAAGTTGAAAGGTCTCTGGGATGAATTAGCATCATACAACAATGTCTCTCCTTGTAGCTGTGGGGCAATGAAGACTCATGCTGAACAAGAAGAACGAAACAAAATTATGCAGTTTCTCATGGGACTCAACGAGTCCTATGCTGCAGCTCGTGGACAATATTGCTCATGCAACCCTTGCCTGCATTTCGCAAGACATATTCCCTAATTTCCCAAGAAGAGAAACAACGGGAATTGGGATCCTCCCGACCTGTTGTGGAGACTGCGGCCATGGCGGTTCGACAGAGTCAAAGAACTTCCAATCCAAATCGTAGGCCTCTTCATTGCTCGCACTGTGACGTTGACCATCACACTGTTGAGACATGCTGGAAACCGAATGGGTACCCTCTAGGCCACCGCCTCCACAAGTCCAAGAAAGCTAATGGGAATGGCAATCGTGACAAGCATGGGGCTGCATCCTTCTCGGCTAACCATGTGACTTCTAGTCCCACCTTGCAAGAATTACAAGCTGCTGTACCTAATCTTTCTGAGACACAGTACCAACAAATGCTTTCCATGATGAATGAGAAGATGAATGACCAGCCACCGTCCCAGGCAAACGCTGCTGCTCTGTCATCAGGTTTGTCAAGGTCGAGTTTGCCCTTACATCAATGGATAATCGATAGTGGGGCAACCGATCACATCACTTCATCTTCGCATTTGCTTACTTCTAAATGCTCAAATTCTTCAATGCCACCTGTTGTCTTGCCTAGTGGTGAAAAGGCTCCTATCTCTTCTACTGGGACTTTATCTTTAAATTCACAAGTTCATTTATGAGATGTTTTACATATCCCTTCTTTCAAGGTCAATCTTATGTCTGTAAGCAAACTTACAAAAGGATTGAATTGTTCAGTAACCTTTTTTCCTACTGGGTGCATTTTGCAGGACTTGGCTACGAAGACGACAATTGGTTTGGGTAAACAAAGTGGGGGTCTATATCACCTTGTGGCGTTGGGTTCTGCATCCTCAGCTTCCAAACCTTATTCTTCTATACCTCAATCTTCCTGCAGTCTTGTCACCACCTCTACCCATTTATGGCATCAGCGTTTGGGCCATTTATCTTCATCTCGTTTACAATTTATGGCTAAAACTATGTTACATTTTCCCTTTCATTCAAATAATATTTGTGATGTTTGTCCATTGGCCAAACAAACTCGTTTACCTTTCAATACTAGTTCTATTTCAACTACAAAGCCTTTTTCTCTTCTTCATTGTGACATTTGGGGGCCTTATAAAATTGCCTCACTTTTTGGGGCACGTTATTTTTTAACAGTGGTTGATGATTATTCACAGTTCACTTGGATTTTTCTCATGCACCATAAAAGTGAAACACAGAGTCTACTTAAATCCTTTTTTTCTTTTGTCCAAACACAATTTCATTCTCAAGTGCAAAAAATCCGTGCGGATAATGGGGGAGAGTTTATTTCTCTGCGTGCTTTTTTCAAGGATAATGGGACAATTTTTCAACACTCTTGTGTTTCCACACCACAACAAAATGGTGTTGTGGAACGCAAGCATCGGCATATTCTTGAGACGGCTAGGGCATTACGTTTTCAAGCTCATCTCCCACTCCATTTTGGGGGTGAATGTGTGCTCACAGCCACTTATTTAATCAATAGATTCCCTACACCTATTCTTTCACACAAAACCCTATATGAGATGCTATATGCTAAGCCTCCTTCTTATTCACACATGAGAGTTTTCGGTTGTCTCGCTTATGCAACTTCTATCAACCCATCTCATAAATTTGCTTCCCGAGCCAAGAGATGTGTTTTCATTGGTTACCCCATTGGACAAAAGGCTTATAAATTATATGACCTTGATACCCACAAACTCTTCACTAGTAGAGATGTCATCTTCCATGAGGATTCTTTCCCATATCAATCACTGGCCCATCAATCTTCCACCACAACAACATCTGTCTTACCTATTCCTATTTATGACACGCCACTTAGCTCATCACCCAGCCAAGATATCAACAACCAAGATACCACCAATCAAGATACCACCAATCAAGATACACCAACACCACCTCTTCCAAATCATGACCCGCATATCACCCCAGAGCCACAATTGCCAATTTCTTCTCCACCACCGGTTTCCGCACCACCTTTGAGACAATCCCATCGCCATAAGACACCTTCTGTTCTTCTCAAAGATTATGTTTGTTCACAGGTGACGATGCCCCCACATGACCCTATGTCGTCTTCCTCGCCAAGTCATCATAAAGGTACTCGTTATCCTCTTTGTAATTATTTGTCTTAACGGCGCTATTCACCATCACATCTCTCTTTTATTGCCAACATTAGTAGAAGCATGGAACCCCATTCTTTTGCAGAGGCAATACTTGATCCTCATTGGAAAGAAGCCATGGATTCGGAACTACAGGCTTTAGAGTCCAACCACACTTGGACCATCACCACTCTTCCTCCTGGCAAAGAACCCATTGGTTGCAAATGGGTCTATAAAATCAAGCATCACTCCGATGGATCCATCAAGCGTTATAAGGCTTGTTTGGTGGCTAAAGGGTACACCCAGACAGAGGGCATTGACTATCACGACACTTTCTCTCCTACAGCAAAAATGGTCACTGTTCGATGCATTCTTGCTCTTGCCGCTGCCCAAAATTGGTCACTTCACCAACTTGACGTGCACAATGCTTTTCTTCATGGGGATCTCCATGAGGAAATCTATATGTCTCTACCTCCTGGTTGTCGGCGACAGGGGGAGAATTTGGTATGTCGCCTCAACAAGTCTCTATATGGTTTAAAACAGGCATCTCGACAGTGGTTTGCAAAGTTTTCAGAAGCCATACAAGCTGCAGGCTACACCCAATCCAAAGCTGATTATTCACTCTTCACTTGCAAAAATGGGAAGTCTTTTACAGCTCTCTTAATTTATGTCGATGACATTCTGATTACAGAAAATAATGTAGCTGCGATTAATTCTCTCAAACAGTTTTTGCACACTCGATTCCGAATCAAAGACCTTGGTGATTTGAAGTATTTTTTAGGGATTGAAGTGTCCCGTTCAAAGTAAGGTATATGCATCTCCTAGAGGAAATACACGTTGGAGATTCTCAAAGATGCAGGTATTTTGGGAGCACGACCAGTAAGTTTTCCCATGGAACAAAACATCAAGCTCTCAAATGAAGGGGAGATACTCAAGGACCCAGCCAAGTATAGAAGGCTCGTGGGACGTTTAATCTACTTGACGATCACACGGCTCGATATCACATATGCTGTACATGTGCTCAGTAGGTTTATGCATGAGCCACGCATCCCACATATGGATGCAGCGGTTCGAATCTTGAGATACCTTAAATACACTCCAGGCCAAGGAATACTCTTTCCAACACAGGATGACTTAAAGTTGAAGGCGTTTTGTGATTCTGATTGGGCGGGGTGTCCGACGACTCGCAGGTCAACCACAGGTTACTGTGTGTTTCTAGGAAACTCGTTGATCTCTTGGAGGACAAAGAGACAGAAGACTGTGTCTCTCTCTTCAGCGGAAGCTGAATATAGAGCCATGGCTAGCACATGTTGTGAGCTCTCTTGGTTGCAGTGTCTATTACAAGACTTGCAACTAACACATTCAGAACCAGTCACACTACATTGCGACAACCAAGCTGCATTACATATAGCTGCTAATCTGGTTTTTCACGAAAGAACAAGGCATATTGAGATGGATTGCCATTTCATCAGAGACAAGATCCAAGATGGTTCAATAGTTACAAAACATGTTTCTTCCTCACAACAGGTGGCAGACATCCTGACAAAGCCTTTAGGAAAAGAAGGATTTTCAACAATGCTGTGCAAGTTGGGAGTTCTTGACATCCACTCTCCAACTTGAGGGGGAGTGTTGAGATATCACCGAAATCCCTATAGTTTAGGTTGATTGATTTACAATTGATTCTGTATATTTGTTGCCATAGTAGTACAGCTGACTTCTTGTATTTGCTTCTTGATGAGTTCCTTAATTCTAGGATCACCACTGTATAAATATGATTGACGTTGTAATGAGAAAGTATTCTGGTTGAATCAAAACATTAGCCTATTCCTTTTTTTACAGATACAGATGACGATGAAGGTTTATATAGGCACCGACGAGGCAGCCACTCAAGTCCGGTGTGGGATGATGAGCAATGTAAATGGTGAGGTGGGTTTTTGTAAAGATAGTGTGATGCCTCAAGAAGAAGGTGCAAGAGATGCATATTTGCATCACTCTCATGGACAGTGGCACTGCATGCTTACGGTCACCAGCCAACAGCGCATCCCTTTCATGCACAAGTGACAATTGGGGCCAAACCAATAATAGAAGAAACGTCATCGATTTACAGTGAAATATAAGTTTTTATATTTATTCAGTTTGAGTTTTAAATAAAATTTACCCAATGTTCATCTTATTTACTTCACAACTAAAATCACATCACAATAGATTTTATCGACACATTACAATAGATTTTATCGACACAATTAGTATTTTTTTTTCCTAATGTTGAAAGAGATTTCCAATATCCTCTCCCAACGCTAATTGGAAAAAAATTGGCTTAAAAGACATAATGTTACAGGGGCTGTTAAAATAAGTTATTTTCTTGATTTCAAAACCATTCAGTGTCTGCAGCCAGATTTGATCACTATCTATCTCTACTTGCTCAGAAGAAGAAACAGAACCAGAGATGTGATAATCAATTGGAAGCAGATTATCAGTCTCTACACAAACTTAATAGTCAAATTAACAGCCTTCAAGTTGATCAAAACTCTACTAACTATCGAGTAGTTTTCTGGAATTTCATGATTCAGAGAGGAAAGTTCAACTCAGTTTCACTAAGAAATTTAAGGAGTATCATTGCAGTAGTTTCATTGCTTAGAGTAATGCTAAATAACCATTTATGAAAAAAAATAAAAATAAAGTAGATTTGGCAATCAAAAGTTAATTGCCTCAAACAGAAAGGAGGAAAACGTTTGCAGGCAGCTTATGTCTCTTCATAATTTATTAAAACGAATAAATTAGTTGTGAGATTTAATCTCAACCATTTATAGTGTATTAATCCAATATTGCAAAACTTGTGCCAAGACTTATGTAACAAACTGAGTGTCATGCATCCACCCCCATGCATATGTACGGTCAGAGAGAAATATAAGGGTAAGTTTAAATTTTTGCTGCTTCAATTGGTCTCTTCCCCTGCTGGTAGTATTCGAAATAGATGCCAACATAATTTTTTACCTTTTTGTACAATCCTGGCGTTGACTCATTGACCAGGCTTTCAAAGGGTTCAATATCTTTATCTGATTCTGGGATGCAGAAGGCAGCCAAAGAGATCCTCTCCTTGTCTGGATTTGTCACTACCCTGTGTACAGGGCTCTTGAATATTCCATTGCTCAATATCTGCGTATCACAAGGAAACGAACAATCAAAGGTGTCATAGGGTTCGATCCTAAGACTACTGGTGTGCAAGTCAAGACCCTTTTTCACTATGCTTGACCCGTTGGCCATTATTAAGCTTTCAATCACACACCAAATTACAATTTAAGCTTTACTCTTTAGGCATTGCTTTAAAGGTTAAAACCAATAAATGAACAGGTTGAGAAAGAACATTTAATTTACCTCTGCCTGATCACCGACATTAATGAGAAGCGCCTCAGGAACAATGGGAGCTCTAAACCACTGATCGTCTTTAAGAAACTGAAGACCTTCCACTTGTTTGTCTTGCAAGAGAAGGGTGATTATTGTTCCATCTGCATGCGGTTTCACACCCAGGACAACATCAGGCCTTGAACAAGGAGGATAAAAGTTGAACCTCACATCCATTTTCCCTTGTTCTCCATACAGGTCCCGAAAGCAATTAACATCCAAATTCAATGACCTTGCCATGGCCTCCAGGACAGTTTTTGTTACCACTTGTAACTTCATCGTATATTGGTCTAAAGTTTCACTGCAGTAATAATATATGTTGAACTCTGAGAGATCAGATATGGTTATTGTTTCAGTGTGAAGGAAGAAGATGTATGGCAAACACAAGTTACCTAAAAGATTTGGGATCTTGAGGCCAAAATTTGAGCTTTCGGTGCTCTTCTGGATATACAGAAAGGTATAGCCGGTCAGACCAATCAAGTGTTTGTTGTTCTGAAAAAACCATGTCGTTCCCGTATCCTTGAATATCGTTGACTTGTCTCAAGTATTGCTGCTTCTCTTCCACTGGAAGTGCAAAAAATTGTTTGGTCATTTCGCGGACCTCGTCTAGGAATTCAGGTGTCATGCCATGATTTATTACCTGGAACACAGAGTTTCAAACATGTTTTACATATAGGTGGATGGGTCAAATCAAACAAAACAGAGGGAAAAACCAAATTTAATATAATAATAACACAGCATCCTGATCCTGGGATATGCTTGGAAATCTAGATCACTTGTACCAAGTTTTCTGAACTAAACACAAAAGTTTGCTAATTCATTAAATTGGGTATTTGAATATGTTTGAATTCAGACCTGAAAGCAACCCCATGTGGTAAGAGCTGATCGAAGTTTCTCAAGTTGTTGTGCAGTGATTGAGGAAGGTGTGAGGAGGAGGCCAAGATCAATGACTGGAATATCCATCAACTGGGCGGAAGAAGCATTTGGGGCTCCAACTTTATGGATATATTTCTCAGGCACTTGTTCCCCTTTGCCTTTTCCGAGCAGCTCTTGGACAGTTAGGGATCCTAACTCTGTCTTGGCAGCCATGTCCGTGTGGTTAGTTCCTTTCTAGCCCCCTCAAGAAAGAGCTTCTGTAATTTCAGCTGCAAATGAAAATGATATATCCCGGTTCTCACTGCTCACCTTCAAGGAAAGCTCATGATGGGAGGAACTTGGACGTTTCTGCAATTTCAATGTGAGAGATATTAAGAAAAAGAAATAGTCTATCTATTCTATCCTATTGAAATACGAGCTTGCTGGTATGTCTCCAATGTGTGCAGTGCATATATATTTTATTTCCTAATATTCAATTATGCAGGTGTACAAAACTAGCTCACGTTTGACTATTTGGCAGGGTCTAAGAGCATCTCCAGCGCGCAGTAGGATTGGGCTATAGGCCCTGGAAGCAACTCCAGCACGCAAGAGCCAGCCCGGGCAAGTCCATGGGGAGATCCAGCCCGTCTCCTTGTCTTCGGGCTGCTAATGTCAATGCATTTGAATAGTAATTTTTTTTTGGATTTCTTGCGCTAGCGCTAGCCTGAGGTCAGCACTGACCCACAGTTGCTAGAAACCAACGACTACAAACCACGTGGTTTCTCCTGGAGCCTCCGATCCAAAAATCTTGTCAACTCCAACGACTGTCCTTTTTTTGGCTAAAAAAATCAAAAAAATGTGTTAAAATTTGTAAAAGATTCTTGAATTTTTTTTATATAAATACCTACCAATATTATTCACTTTCCACACCAAATCTTCATACAAATTCATCTCATTCCAATATTTTTCACTTTCCACACAAAATTTTCTACTATTAAATTCCATTTGTGTAAAAATATAGATGGCCTTTTCCATCGAAGACAGAGACGTGTGGACAACCGTGGAAGATATTTTGTTGTGTAAGTGTTGGGTCAAAGTTGGTCATTGCCTGATCACGGGCAATGAGATGAACTCCTCTCATATGTGGAGAAAAATTCATGGAAAATTTTGTGAAAGAACGGATTCGGCTCATACGGAAATGCCATTGGCTGGTAGGTGGAAAATTTTGAATAAAGAATTAGGGAAATGGAGAGATGTGTTGGCAAAAGCGAGGGACAACATTCGAAGCAGTCAAAATCTTGGTGGCAAGGTAAAATATTTCTAAATGTAGTTTTATTCAATTTCATCTTCTAGTTGTTGCCTCTCCAACACCCTCCTCAGGTTAGACATTGAGAGTATGATGTGTTTTGCAAAATCTGAGATTTGAAAGGATAGATAAGATATGGTGTGAGAGGTTTGAGTTGAGGGTGTAGTTTTATAGAGGGATTTAGAAGATAGAGATGACATGCGACATAATTTTAGAAGGTGAAAATCTTATCTGAAATATGAGATTAAAATTTTATAATAAATATCGACACATGGCAACCGAGAATCTTATATGAAATTTGAGATATGAATGTTATAACAAAATATGGATATGTGGTAACTAAAAATCTTATCCGAAAATGTTATCTGAAATTTTAGGTGAAAATTTTATAATAAATAGTAACACATGACAACTGAAAATCTTATCAAAATTAATCGTTTATATATAAAAAAAGAAAATAAATTAAAGTGAATAGTAATTGCCCTTGAATTTGCCATAGAGGTGGAAACAAAAAAGGCAAGGGCTGCCACTATTCACGTGAATAGTGACAAACATTGCTTTGTCTTTGCCTTGCCCTTACCCTTTATGGTGGAAATGTTAGAGCATCTCTAGGAGAGTCTCCAAAATTTAGCAAAATTCTAGCTAAAATAGCTAGAAACCTATGATAGCAAACCACTTAAAAGGTGTTTCCTGCAGAAATGTTCTCTATTTTGGCTAATATGAAATATTTTATTTTTATTTTCTCTTTCTCCCTCTTTCTCTTGCAAATCAAATGTATTAAAAAGAAAAGTAGAAACCCAACCCCATCAACCTCCCAAATGTCTCTAACTCTCTACCCTTTTTTCTCTTTCCTCCCAGCCAAATTCTCTCTACTCCTCTCTAGATGTAAAGAGCCAAGTAGGGAGTCTCCTGGAAGGAGGATTTCCTATTTTTTTTTATAGCCAAAGTAGCTTGGGATGAGAGGATAGAGAGTCTGCTGAAGATGCTTCTAAGTATTGAAAAGGGAAAAAATAGAACAAGAAGAAAGAACAGAAAATTGGACTCTTATAAAGAAAAAAACACAAGCTAAACTAAAGTGCCTTTATCGTGATGCACGCGGCTCAGGTTGGAAGTCCTTTTTACTTGCGGCTCCATCTCAGCCATCAATGACAGGACCTGCCCTGAATTCCTTAGAATCTGTGACAGATCATGTGGTTTTTTCGACATCCTATCGATGACGGGCCCACTTACTAGTTTCAAACATCCTCTTCCCCAAAAACAAAGGAAAAGAGGGCCGAGACTTCTACCGAAATTTCGGCAAAGTTTTCCCTGAAAAACGTTCTTTACCAAAATTTTCAACCTGTCAAAAACATAGTTTAAAATCACCGAACTTCAGCATGCACAAAGTACGTTACATGCAATAAACAAACAGGCCTCCAACCTCATAACCAAACATTTTCTAAAACATTCTTGCTTTTGAACTCATTTGTAAATCCATACATCCGTAACACTTATCGTAACAGTAATGAGGGAAGACCTTTCTTCTTCTAAAATTCATTTCCACACTTAGAACATTATAAGCACAGCTCAAACAGTTTATTTTTGCGGTTGCACCTAGGTTAAACCCCAGGCTACCTATGTATCCCTTTGTGAGGGATCAAGCCACACGTAGTTGTTAAGTCAACAATTACGATTAAGATAATATATGATTATTTAAAGAAATACTAGCAATTAAATTTAGATTCATTTACAACATCAAATTCGACAAGGCATACACTGAACACTTTACAAGTTCCCTTCCTTTTATCAGTTTTTCCCGTAACCATATCCTATCCAAGGCGTATGTTGCCGAACAACCTTTTCAAAACCATAAATCAAACATTCATGTCTGTGTAAAGTACTCACGAAGTACAAGTTCAAGAATCTCAACTCGAAAACAAATTCACACACATATATATTTAATATGTACACACACACACACACACACACACACACACACACACCTCACACCATCATCATGTAACAGGGGATAACAATCTAATTCGGGGATCGTTTGACTAGGGACAAGTCGTCCAACTAGGGGGACTGGGATCCCAGCACACACAGCATAATCCTCAATATTCGTGCTGCTGTGACAAGTCTTACACGCACATGCTACCCTTCTAAGGATCTATGAAACACACTGCCAAGGGTGCCCAGGGTTCTGACATATCCAAGTATCCAAGTGCCAAGGAGGGGAAACAATCCAACCAGGGATCGTTTGGCTGAACCACACGAAGGAATCCTCAACAACCATGTGGATAGGGACGAGCCGTCCAACATGGAGACTGGGCTCCTAGCACGCACATCAGAATCCTCAGTACTCGTGCGCTTGTGACAATTCCTACGCGCATAGACTACCCCCCTAAGGGTTTATGAAACACCCCACCAAGGGTACCCGTGTTCTGATCATATCCAAACCACAACCACAGTTTCCAAGTATCCATTATCCATCATTTCCAGTATATAAAGGGGAGGGGGGGGGGGGGGGGGGGGGGGGGGGGGGGGGGGGGGGAGGGGATGAAATGGTGAAACAAATCGTTTCCATATAACATAAACATATATAATAAAATAACATCCACACTTCCCTTTTGAAACCATATTAAAACCATAATTAAGAAAAACACCAAAACTAAATAAGCCCATTCGATTTTATTAATATTCAAACACTATTCATATACTTAGGAAATATACAACCCCTGAAAATCCCATAAGACAAGATAATGAAATCCAAAATACCATATTTAAAATTCCCAAAACCATAGCCCATCAATATATACATACCAATTCCAAAATTCTCAAAGATATTGAAATTCAAAGTCCGATAACCACATAAACTAATACACCAAAACCAAAATCCATATCATACCCAAAGTCACCATTTCTGAAGTTCCCATAATCACGTATTCCATCCTAAAAATTCACTAGTTTGAATTAGATCACCCATAACTTTCAACATTCGTTCTCAAATCAATTCCACAAACGTATAATATACCATTCAGCAAACCAGAATTCATAACCTTTATTATTCACTTTCCAAGACAACCTTTATAAACCTCGCATCACTATCCAATGTACCCATAACCCAAACACATATACATATATTTGAGTGTAAACATATAATCAAAATTTAATTAGATTCTTACTGACACCAAACCCCTATATCACACCATAAGTGAATTATAATAACTATCATCAAAATAAAATGATAATAATAATAACAATATATAAATATATAAAACCTTGGAAAGGTCCTGAAGCCATTCTAGTACCTTCCTAAAGGATGAGACGGTCTCAAAAGACCCGTAGTCAATAGTTGGTCAAACTTCTCATTTTTGGTCACCCGAGCCCACGACCTACGATTTCCAATCCAAAAGTTCCTACGGGTTCAACAAAGTTTACTAAACACATCCTGCAAGTTTGGTCTAGATTGAGTGGTCAGATCGCTCTCGATTGCATGATCAGACAGTCATCGTTTTACGTAATCTTTGAATAATTGATTCAGAGTATCCGACACTCTGATTCTCGATCCGTGAGTTCCTACACAATCCTGAAAGTACCTAGATCAACATACTTGGAAATGGAGTCGATCCAAAGGTCCGAACATATCGAACCCGAACATCGCCTAATAGGAATAACATGAGAAACCTTTTAGAACCAAATGGGCCACCTAACCTTGGCCCACATGCCGGCAAAGAGGGGTGTCTTGAGAAAATTCTAGGGATCGAAAAATTCTCGAAACACCCAACAATACCTACACCTACGTGTTCGTGACAACTAGGAGAGAAAGTTTTGTTCTTGGACCATGGCCAAAAAGTGGCTGGAGCTTGTCGAAAATTCAAGCAAAAAACAAGTCAAAACTTAGATTCTAAATCGAGCTTCAAAACTTCAAAATCGATCCTAACCAATCCAACCATCAACTAGATCACATTGAATAGATGAAAAAGTATACCTGGATAGACAAAATTGGTGGCCGGGAATCGTCAGAAACAATGACGGAAAATTTGAGAGAAAACTGGACGATTTTCGAGCTACTGCAGGCACCGGGGCTATGGGTTTCACCAGAGAAGGGGTGGGATGCGAAGAGGGAGTCGAGCCAGTTATTTTGGGACCGGTCTCGTGGCCAACTATGGCCGGAGGGAGATGTTGTCACCGGTCAATAGACTGACACTGTTTGTCGTGAGGAGAGAGAGAGAGAGAGAGAGAGAGAGAGAGAGAGGAGAGAGAGAGAGAGAGAGAGAGTTTTTTTTATAAAAAAAAATCTAACTTTGAAATATTTACGGGGGTGCCACTACACTTCCGTTGACCGTAACTTCTTGCATTGAGCCCACTATGTGTCTACGAACTCATATCAACGCGCTCTACGCAACATTGTTACTCAAATCCCAAAAATCCCTGCATATAGAAAAGTGACTATCGTGACCTTACTAGAGGGCAAAATTGTAATTTCTCAATTAAATAAATTAAATAAAATAAATCATACAGATAAATTAAATGGTTAAAATTGGGTCGAGATGTCACAGTCAAAGTGATCTCAATGGCTGGAGAGAAAAAGAGAGCTTACAATAGAAATGGGTACGCTACACTTCCGCTTACCGCACATGTCCTTGCACACCTTTTCCAATTCCGCTTGTTTTATTTATTTATTTTTGAGATTTTCTTTTTAAACCCCACACTTCTCTTAGTTCACCCCAACTTTTAATTTAAATTTTCACAATTTCTAAGAAAACCCCACTATCTTCTCAAACTACCCTTAAATACACCCCAAACTGAAAAAAATAAGAAATAAAAAAGATTTTTTTATTTAAACTCCACAATTCTCTTTGTGCACCCCAATATTTAAATCATTAAACAATATTTGTAGCATACATGAGATTTTGTTTGGGGTGAAAGTTTGAAGCAAAAGTATGCGCTAGGCATTAGGTTAAGGACGGTTTGAAGGCATCAGTTTGAAGCAAAAATACATGAGATTTTCTTCTTGTGCTAGGCATCAGTTTGAAGCAAAAGTATTTGTAGTATACATGAGATTTTGTCACGACTAATCTTTCTCTTCAAGCCTTGGAAAGAATCTTCTACAGTTATGGAGCCTAATTGTCTAGCTGCACACGGTGCTTTAATGCATTGCATCTCAAGGATATCAAGAGTGGTGAGGAATTTGTATTTTTCTAAAACTTAATATGAAGAGTGGTGGGGTGTGTGCATAGATGTACTAGAGTTAAGTATTTAGTTGGATGACTGTTTTTGTCTTTTCACACTGTAATAAAACTGACAGTTTAATGATTTAAGTATTGGGTTGAACAAAGAGAAGTGCGGGGTTTAAATATAAAATCTCTTTTATTCAGACTCCCTCTTGTTCCTCTCCAACAAATTTTCCTCTCTCTCTCTCTCTCTCTCTCTCTCACACCTGTTTATTCTCGGTGTTAGTGGCGATTGGGTTAGGGTTGATAATAGTTACTGTTCACATTTTCCCATCTCCTTCACCTCCTTCATGCACGTAGTACCCAAACACCGATATCGATACCCTGAGACATCTATGAATCCCAAGAAAATCTTTTAGTTTTTAGAATTCCAACCTTCAAATATATTTCTTAGAATCCAAATTTTAATTTTAACTATTTTTATTTTTGTATGTTCATTCTTTCTCACGATGGCCTTCCTTGCCCGCCAGTCTAGGAGGTAGAGTGACGGGCCTTGGCTCTGTTTAGGAATGTTTCCCTAGTACTTGGGTCTATTACTCTATTTTGCTATTTCAGTATTTTAGCCTTTGTTGTTGTTTGGGATCGTGATATGTTTTTCCGTAGACTGGTTTTGGCATCGACGATTCCCTCTCTCTCTCTGGCGCTCTTTTTCTCGCTGTCTCTGGCGCTCTCTGTCCATGAGAGCCTCCCTTCCTTCCATAGGTAAAAACTATTGAAGTATAAATTGTTAGTTAGCCAGGTGCATGACTCATATGCTATCACGTTTTGTTGGACTTATAGGTCTAGATTCATCCCAAGTGTATAGCTCACAGGCTAGTACAACTGTGTATTGGCTGAGTCATTTTTGTACTGGTTAAAAGAATATATTGACAGTGAAATGAGATCACACAATGAGTGTGTACATGGTTACAATCATTACCTAACAGACTCTCTTTCTCTCTCTTTCAACGCCTCTCTCTTTTCTCTCTGAAATATTTTCTCATCAAGTTTCTGTGTAAGTAAACCTTTTACTCTATAAAACTCCAACATGGTATCGAGAGTCCAGGTTGCGATCTTAGACTGGGCGTCGTGAAATCATAGCAATCCAACTGAGGAAAGCTATATCTTGTCTCACATGGCTGGATCTGGAATGGGTGAGCTTCGTGCTCCCATCTTCAATGGAAGCAACCACGATTTCTAGAGAATAAAGATGTGCACAATCTTCAAATCTCACAAGCTGTGGGATATGGTTGAAAATGGGTATGAGCAACTTGTGAAGAAGGAAGAAGGAGAAGCTCTGACTACAGCTCAAAAGCTTGCTTTGGAAGAGAATGTTGCAAAGGATCCTAAAGCTTTGGGACTGATCCAAGGTGCAATTTCTGATGACATTTTTCCCAGAATTGCATTGAAAGAGTTAGCCAAGGAAGCATGGGAAATCCTGCAACAAGAGTTCAGAGGTGATTAGAAGGTGAGATCTATGAAACTTCAAGATCTCAAAGGAGAATTTGAATACACTCGTATGCATGATGATGAATCATTATTTGGGTATGTCACTAAACTGCTTGAGCTAGTAAACCAAATGAAGGCTTATGGTGAAGAGTTAACTGAACAAAGAATTGTTAAGAAACTCTTGATTAGTTTATCCAGAGAATATGATTCCATTGTTGAAGTTATAGAGGAAACAAAGGATACATAATCTATAGGGGTTCAGGAGGTTATAGGCTCTCTAAAATCTCATGAACAACGACTGCAAAGGCATAATGAGAGAGTGACCGAGAAGGCATTCTCTAGCCTGAATGTGAGTTCTAAGGACCAATCAAACACAGGGCAGGCATGTAGTTCCAAGTCTAAGAAGAATTGGAAATCTCAGAAAGGGAAGAAGTGGGACTCAAAGTCTGACAATAATTCCAAGAAGGAAAATCAGACTGAAGGAGCAAAGGTTCCCTTCAAAACCTGTGACAAGTTGCACTATGGTGTCTGTTGGTTCAAAGGTAAACCAAAATGTTACAAATGTGAGAGGTTTGGTCATATAGCCAAAGAATGCAGAGGAAAATCTGATCAAACGACTAACTATGCATCACACAAAAAGAAGAAGGTATCATGTTCTATGCTTGTCATGTTGCTGCAGTTGTAAAGAATAATGGTGTGTGGTATGTGGACAATGCATCTAGCAATCACATGACCTCCAATGCATCTCTCCTAGTTAATATTGATACTAAGGTCACTACGAAAGTGAAAATGGGCACAGGAGACTTAGTGCAAGCAACTTGTAAAGGCACTTTGGTGATTGACACTAAAGCTGGGCCTAGATATATTAAAGAGGTTATGCTTGTACCAAGATTGGATGAAAATTTACTTAGTGTAGGTCAAATGGTAGAGTATGGATACTGTATGGTTTTTGGCAATTCTATGGTGGAGATATTTGATGACAGCTCCATGGAAAATTTGGTGGTAAAAGTCTCCATGACAGGAAACAGATGCTTTCCACTCTCACTAAAACATGCAAACTCTATGGCTATGAAAGCAACAGTTGAAGAATCCACTTGGTGTTGGCATAGGAGGTTTGGTCATTTGAATATGCAGAGTTTGAAGTTGTTACAACAACAGGAGCTGGTATATGGTTGCCTGAAATTGGCAATGCAGACAGACTTTGCCAAGACTGTGCAAGTGGAAAATCACACAGGGAGGCCTTTGGTAAAGAGAAAACTTGGAGAGCTAGTGTACCTTTGGAACTGGTTCATTCAGATGTGCTGGGTGTATACTACAATGACTATACTAGAATGTGTTGGGTGTATTTTCTGCAATTTAAGTCAGAAGTGTTTAACATTTTCAATAAATTTAAGGCTATGGTGGAAGTACAAAGTGGCTACAAAATCAAGAAACTTAGAAGTGGCAGAGGTGGAGAATATACTTCCACTGAATTTCTGCAGTTTTGTGAAGAAATTGGCTTGGAACGCCAACTAACTGTGGCCTACTCACCTCAGCAAAACGGAGTTGCTGAGAGAAAGAACAAGACCACTGTAGAGATGAGCAAGACAATGATGAAAGAGAAGAAACTACCATACAAATTCTGGGGAGAGATAGTGAATATAGCTGTCTATATTCATAATAGATGCCCCACAAAAGCTTTAGACACTATCACTCATTTTCAAGCTTTTAGTGGAAGAAAACCTAGAATTAAGCATTTCAAAGTGTTTGGCTCTATCTGTTTCTGCCATGTGCCTAGTCAATTAAGATCTAAACTAGAAGACTCAGCTGTAACATGCATTTTTGTTGGCTTTGGCAAATGTGAAAAAGGGTACAGAGTATACAATTTGCAGACCAAAAAGATCAGTACATCTAGAGGTGTGACCTTTGATGAGAATTCATTATGGGATTGGGACAAGCAAACTGTTGATTCTATCTCAGTTCCAATGAGGTTTGAAGATACATCCAGAAGCTCTGAAGAGGAATATGAAGAAACAATGATTGATATCATCTCTAGTCCAGTTCAGGTGACTACAGATGCTACTAATGCTAATTCACCAGGTAATTCACCAAGTTCTACACCTGTGAAGCTCAGAGACATCACTGAGATCTATGCTAGATGCAATATGAGCATCATTGAGCCAGAGAATTTTGCAGAAGCTTCAAAGGATAAGGCTTGGCAAAAGGCAATGAAGATAGCAATGGAGATAGACATGGAGATGATTGAGAAAAATGAGACTTGGGAACTAGTTGATAGACCAAGTGATAAACCTATTATTAGTGTTAAATGGGTTTATAAAACCAAATTGAACCTTGATGGCTCAATACAGAAGCATAAAGCTAGGCTTGTGGTCAAAGGCTATGCACAAAAGCCTGGAATTGATTTCAATGAGACTTTTGCTCCTGTGCCCAGACTTGACACAATTAGAACTCTCATAGCTTTGGCAGCTCAAAAGGGGTGGAAACTATACCAGTTAGATGTCAAGTTTGCATTCAAAAATGGTGTGCTTAAGGAGGAAGTTTATGTAGATCAACCTGATGGATTTGTGATCACACACTACGAAGATAAGGTGTACAAGTTGAAGAAAGCCTTGTATGGCTTAAAATAGGCTCCAAGAGCCCGGTATGAGGAAATAAATTCCTATCTCATTAGCTGTGGTTATGTCAGAAGCACAAGTGAGGCTTCATTGGACTGCAAGACTAAGAAAGACTCTGGAACTCTAATTGTCTCAATCTATGTTGATGACATTGTGTATACAGGTAGCAATGGAGAATTAATTGCGGAATTCAAGATTGAAATGATTAGAAGGTATGAAATGACTAACTTAGGTATGTTATATCACTTTCTTGGTATGGCAGTAATTCAAACTAAAACTTGCATTTTCATAAACCAAAAGAAATATGCACTGGCATTATTGAGCAAGTTTGGTTTGAAACAATGTAAGCCAATTAGTACTCCTCTGGTGACAAGTGAGAAACTGTGCAAGGATGATGGAAGTGAACCTGTAGATGAGAATGAATACAGACAAATTGTGGGTAGCTTATTGTATCTGACAGCTGCAAGACTTGACATAATGTTTGCAGCTAGCTTATTAGCTAGGTTCATGCATTGCCCAACAAAGAAACACTATGGAACAGCTAAGAGGGTGATGAGGTATATTCAAGGCACCATTGATTTTGGTATTGAATATCAGAAGGGAAAAGAGGCCATCATAATTGGATATTGTGACAGTGATTGGAGTGGAAACCAAGATGACATGAGAAGCACTTCTAGCTATGCTTTCTCTTTTGGCAGTAGAGTATTTTCTTGGGTATCAGTCACACAACACAGTAGCCCTCTCCACGATTGAAGCTGAATATGTTAGCACAAGTGAGGCTACTACATAGGCTATATGGCTGAGGTTTGTGCTTGAGGACTTTGGAGAATTGCATACTGATGAAACTCTATTAATGGTAGATAACACATCTGCCATTGCAATGACAAGGAATCCAGTTTTTCATCAAAAGACTAAACATATTAACCGCATATATCATTTCATTCGAGATGCTTTGCAAGATGGGGTAGTGGACTTGAGGTACTGCAAGTCTGAAGAACAAGTGGCTGACATTTTCACTAAAGCTCTGCCCAAAGATCGGTACAACTATCTGAGAGGATTGCTTGGTGTTAAACCAATCAACAATTTAGAAGGGAATGTTGAAGTATAAATTGTTTTCAGGTTTAAATTGTTAGTTAGCCAGGTGTATGGCTCATATGCTATCACATTTTGTTGGACTTATAGGTCCAGATTCATGCCAAGTGTACAGCTCACAGGCTGGTACAACTGTGTATTGGCTGAGTCGTTTTTTGTACTAGTTAGAAGAATATATTGACACTGAAATGAGATCACACAATGAGTGTGTGCATGATTACAATCATTGCCTAACAGACTCTCTCTCTCTCTCTCTCTCTCTCTCTCTCTCTCTCTCTCTTTCAACACCTCTCTCTCTTTTCTCTCTTAAATATTTTCTCATCAACTTTCTGTGCAAGTAAACCTGCTACTCTGTAAAACTCCAACAACAACTGTTCTTTCTTCTCTTAGAATTATTTCTATGTGTTTTGAAAATTCAATTTCTATATCCCTAATTTGATTTAGGGTTAAAATATTTAGGTATTTATTGTAAATTATCTGTGAAAATCATTATCTTTTTGTATATATTTTCGATTTATATAGGAATTAGGGCAAATTTTCTGAATTTTTTTTAGTGTTTAGGGATTTATACTAGTAGTGATTATGTGCGAATATGCGTTTGTTTCTCAATTGTTTATGAGATTCTGAATCATGTCTTGGTGTTTGTAATTTGTTGTTGTAACAAGAGATGAGCTTGTTCCTCAAAAGGAAGGGAGTTGTCAGTTGAGTACTTGGAAAATGACATTGACATCTTCCAGAGTGTGAATGATTGGGTTGGTATTGTAATTTTCAAGTTCTGGTATCTGAAATAAAATTGATAGCATGTCAAACATGATTATTGTTCAATGTGCGGATCTTTTTTCATACTTGCTGCGGTGAATTCTGTGGACAATCTCTTTGGGAACTGGAATTCTGAAATTATTGATCTGCCAAATAAACCGGAAGAAAGACAAACACTTGTGCAGCAGGAGCCTTTAGAGAAAGGGTCAACCATCATCGTATGTTCCTACTAGAAAAGGAACATCGAGCATCGCAAACTATCTCTGTAGGTGTGGCGTGAAGGCTGCTGCCTATAATGTAGCGGTATGTCATGGATTATAACAGTTTTTTCATGTGCACATAATGTGTTTTAGCTGGTTTGTGTAGACACTGATGTGCAAGTCATACACTAGCATTGGAGACCATTTTGTGCATAATGTAATGTGTAGACAAGGAGTTCATTGAGATGCCTTCTGTAGACAAAAGCAAAGCTTCTATTATGAAAATGCTAAGCAAACTGTACACATCATTGATTATACTTGTTATTAGGCCCCAAGAATTAGTAAGGACATCTAAGATATCATGTATTCTTCCTATGGAGCCGTATGTTTCTAATATTTGTGTAATGTACTTGATATTATTTTTGAGGTCATTATTATAATGATATGAAATTTTCATACATGGTCATTATTTTTTATGTACTATTTATTATATGTAGCAACTGAATATTGTAATAGTTCAACAATTAGAACAATATATAATATGGAAAAGAGAGTACAAAGACATCCATATGGTACTTGTTTATTGCCATTTTATTACTTTTGCATTGGTTGTCTATTGCCGCTTTATTGCTTGTTTATTGCTTTTATATTGCTTTTGTATTGCTTTTGTATTGCATGTCTATTGCCACTTTATAATCTACATGATATCGTTAAAATTCACCATTCTTACATTGTCGTCTTTTATGTTTCAAAACTGTCGTATACGTGACTACCGTATCTTGCTCAAGATCCCAAAGTTTTCAAGTAAATTGAATTAAAATTTTATTTAATGGTATCAAAATAATTACATAGTCTCCTATACAATAATATTCAATACAAGTTTTTTATTTCACGTAATCTTAAAAATGACCAAATATCTCAAGATAAACAAATTGAAAACAAAAATCTCCTATTTAATTGTTGAATTTACATGAAGCATCATCCCTTTTACTCTTGCAGTTGCTCAAGCCTAGTCCCCCTTTAAAAGTCATGATCCAAAATCCACTAGCTGACTAGTCTCTCCAATCTACCAAAATATTTCATTCATTTATAGAATATAAGATAAACAAACCGAAAAACATGAAGCTCTCGAAGGCAAATATTTCATTAATTGATAGAATCTAAGATATTTAATGAGTATACTTCCATCCAAAGTCATCAATTATTTTCATCATATGCAGAATGACATGTCAACCATTGTGCTTTCACCCCACAAATATGCTAATTTGAAGCACAATGACATCTTCTAAATATACACTCTAGCTATGTTCAACTCTATGTCTGTTATGTATAAGATTTTCATAATTTCTTGTCATTTAAAAATTTTTGTTGGTATTGAACTCAAGACACACCAATGAAAACATTTTGAGGAAGTTTGAATACATACAACAAAGCAAACTATCACAATTGAAGAATACCTCTTACCCAAAAGATGTACAAAGTGTCGCAAGCAGTTTGTGTATTTTCATGTTATTTAATGAATTATTCTGATTTTTGGAAGTTAAAGTATACAAAAATAGTAATAAATGTAAGAGAATGACAAGTGGTGACACTTGAATTGTGCGTCGTTAAAGTTTTTGACAGGTGTTAGTATCGTGTAGCGCCACGTGTCATTTCACAAACAATGAATAAAAAATGAAAAAAATGCACCGAAAATTTCTTGAAAAACTCCTTGCAACATTATCTTCGACTATGATGTGTGATAATAAAATTTTGGCCTTCGAAAATTTGAAGTAATTATTGGAGGAAGAGTTGTTGTAAAGAAGATTAATGATTTTCAACATAGTATTATTGTTAGCATCAAAATAAACTTGACTTTGAGAAATTATTTGAATTTTACATGTCAAAATTATATTTTAAAGCTTAGCCGCAGTAGACATTAGAGTTTACAGGGGTGAAGCAATAGACATTAGAGTTTATAGGGATGAAGCAAGTGAAGGAGTTGAGTGTTATTCAATCCGTCTCCACTGATAATAGCTCTGTCAATGAGTTGTCAAGCTGCCATTGTGCTGCTGGTTTTGCATCAGTGGATTTTATTATTTGGAGCTTAATAACTGACACTACTACAAAAAGAGCCATATACGACGGGAATTCGCCGTCGTCTAGCAAGTTTTCAAACCTCTTCTCTGCATCTAGTTGGATCGCAACTGGGTGTGAAGATAGAACTGTGAGGTTGACTAGGTACCGTATGATTATAATTATTAGCTATTTAATATTTGAAATTTAAAAATAAAATTGTAAAGCGAAAAATAATTGAATGTATTTACACTTTTGTTATCCTTGAGAACAGAGCTGACAGTATACATGCATGTTGTAGCCTACATAAAAATGAATATATGCATGATATTTATTTAACATATGAACCCGCCTGGGTGGCAAAACTGAGTGATTTATTAGGTGCTTATAAAAGACTAACTAATTGTCTAATGATCACTTAGGTAGGTATATGCCAGGTGTTGAGAATTGGTCTGCATCAAAATTGCTTGGGGAGCATGTTAGTGGATCAGCTGTGAGATCAATATGCTGTGTGTCAAAGATAAGCATAGTTCCGTCAGATGTGACCAACATACCCGATATGAGAAATGGAGAACATAGAAACTCCGGTTTTGTTGATTTCTGTTGGTGCAAAGCGGGTATTGACTTCTTGGCTACTAAGGCTCGGTTTGGGATTGCTTTTCTTTTTTCCTGTCAAAAAACCGCTTCACTTTAAAGTTAAGCAGTGTTTGGTAAAAATAAAATATCTCGATTATTTTAAAAGCAGTAGCGTTTTGACAGCAACTTTTAAAAGCAGGTTCTGGGTTGTTTTTCAAAGTTACTTGCAAAAGAAGCAGAGATAAGCCTTCAATGAATTTTTTAAATTCCCAAAATACCGTCATTAATTTTTAAAAATGACACTACCTTCACCTCCACATCCAACTCTACCACCTCCACCACCACCACCACCACATCCTACTTAGCCATCACCACCACCACCACCTCTTCCTCCACACCACCACCACTACCACAACCACCACCTCCACATTCATCACCACCACTACCACCTTCACTACCTCCACCACCACATCCTCCTCCGCCATCACCACCACAACCACCACCTCCTTCTCCATCTCCACCACCACCTCCACCACCTCCACCTCCACCTCCACCTCCACCTTCACAACCGCCATCCCCGCCACCACCTCCTCAACCTCCACCACCTCTACCTCCACAACCTCCATCCCCACCACCACCTCCACTACCACCTCTTTCCCCACCATATTTGAGTCATTATTCACAGTTACAATAGGTTTATATTAAAATTTACCAAATGGTTTTGACACTACTTTTTATACTAACATCACTTTAAATGAATTATTTACCAAACATGGAGCTGCTTTACTTTACAGCTAATTATTTTGAAAGCACAGCGGAAACAACTTTTTTTAAAAGTGATAGCAATTCCAAACTGGCCCTAAGTAGGAAGGTAGACAAGAAGGAAGAACAACATAACATCACTGGAAATAGCAATAAATGCTTCAAAAGGATTCGCTAGACCTTCAACATCACATGATTTACTATTCACTAAAGCTTCATAAATATATATATATATATATATATGTATTTACTAAGAAGTTTGTGGGATTTTTTGGTGAAATTTTCAGATTTTGCATGAATTTATTGTGATTTTTGGAACCTAAACCATTGGAAAAAAACTAATGAATGGAAGAGAATGACACATGGTAGCGTCCATAGTCTGAAATATTGATAATATCGACAAAATATCGAGGATATTTCGGTTTTTTTTCGAATCACGGAAATTTCGGAACATATCCATGTACATATCGTATAAATATTGACGATAATATTGGAAAATATCGATGTCGATAATTCGCTCACACTTCAGCAATATTTTGTCAAAATATTGGTGTAATATCGCTAAAATATTGAAAATATAGAAAGAAAAAAAAAAAAAAAAAAAAAAGAAGAAAAAAAAAAGGGAAAAAGAGAGGGAAAAAAAACACAAAGGGGATTTAAACCCCTCCCATTTTACTCCTCCAACACCTTAACCACCATATATCACATATGTTTTAGTGATAATATGCTAAATATTTATATTTATATTTATATGGGTGGCATGTTAACAATTACGTGCAAAACTATTTTGGGGATTTATCATTTGATGAATACTCTTCACAATACACTTACTCTACACATAGAGATGACGAAGATAGTGAAAAATTTGAACCTCATAAGAACTCTATGTGGTACTAAGTCACTCATGTATCTTACCATGCAATGTATAAAGTGTAAAATATTGTAGTAAATCATTATATATAAATGATTATGGTGTGTTTAATCTTTTTTTCATTAATTACTACCTATTTTCTACACTCATAGTGTTTGCCAACTCGCTGTATAATCAAATTAAATCAGTTAAATCCATCATGTAATGCATTTCCTTCTAATTTTTTTTTGATAAACTAATAGATAATTGACTAAATAAACATTCTCCACAGTTTCAATAAAAATTTCCAAGTTTTTCTTACAATTTCCGTGGTTTTTATTCAATTTTTATCGATATCGATAATATTATGATATTTCCATAGAAATTTCCATGTTTTTGGACTACCGATATTTCCGATATCATCGATATTTTAGACCATGGTAGTGTCAGATTGGTGTGTCATCAAAGCTTTTGACAGGTCTACGTATTGCGTAGCAACATGCGTCATCAGTGGTTCATTTTTGTGTCTTAAACTTAAAAATTTCACAAAAAATGAAAAAAAAATTGAAAAAAAAAAAGCCGAAAATTTCTAAAACTCCGTTGCCACATTTTCTTCGACAATGATGTGTGAAAACAAAATTGACTTTGGAAAATTGTAAGTAATAATTGGAGGAAGAGTTGTAGTGAGAAGAGTAATGATTTTCATAGTATTATTGTTAGTATAGAAACAAACTTGACTTTGAGAAATTACTAGAATTTTGTACATGTGAAAATTATATTTTAAAGCTTAAAAGATGAAGGAAATGTGACAGGGAGTTTGTGGGAATTTTTGGTGAATTTTTATGAATTTATTATGATTGTTGGAAGTTAAGGCATTGGAAATACTAATACATGGAATATAATGACACATGGCAGCGCCAGATTGGTGTGTCATCATAGTTTCTGACAAGTGACATATCGTGTGGCGACATGTGTCATTAGAGGTTCATTTTTGTATTTTAAACGTAAAAATTTCACAAAAAATGAATTAAAAAAAGCAGAAAAATGCGCATAAAATTTCTAAAAATCCATTGCAACATTATCTTCGATTATGATGTATGAAAACAAAATTTTGAATTTCGGAAACATGGCTTGTGGAAGGCCTGTAAGGACTAATTATAATTAGCCTTCGCCAATAGAGAGAATTGTATGGAGGGATACAATTCACACTTGATTTAGAGTGAATCATTCATACTCCACACCGAAAAGGAATCGATTGGGAAATTATGAAGAGAACGAATGATTTTGTGACTTGGTCAAAGTTAATGTGAAAGTCAAAAGTCAAAGTCAAAATTCAAAGGTCAAAGGTCAAATGATTGACCCGACACTTGACATGGTCAACTAAGGATGACCGGGACCAACACTCGTTAGACAAGTGAGTGATTGAATTAGTCAAGTCACTAGAGTAATTAAATCGATTAGATTAATTTAATTATTCAATTAAAGTTATGAAACTTTAATTAAAGGTCCTATATAACTTGAAAATTCAAGAGGGATTTGACCATATGGACTTAGTCACATATGTGGCACATTATAGGATTAATTTGTTGGAACAAGATAGCAAAAGATGACACACAAAAGGGGAGGTGGGACTAGAAGTGTTTGATCCTATAAGTGTGTAGCTATGGAATCCTATCATCTTAGGGTTTTTCAAGTTGGTGAAATTGGAAGAGAGAAAACATCAAACTCTCTCTTCCTAACCCCTTGAATCTATCACATCAAGTGAAGGTGCTAGTAGCACCACTCTTTACTTGTTGTCTACTCATTCTCTCATCCCATTCAATTCTTGGTGAAAAGCTTTGGGATGTGCATACACTACTACGTTTTACTATTTGCGCGACGAAAGATTGCGCGACGAAGAATAACTCGTCGCGCAAACCCTACTTGCGCGACGAAATAAACTATTCGTCGCGCGATCCACTGAAAATTTGCGCCACCAAAAATTTTCGTCGTGCAAAATGTATATGTGCGACAAAACAATTTTTCGTCGGGCAAACAGAGTTAAAAAAAGCGGGGGGAATTTTTTTAGCGCGAAACATTTGCGCGATGAGAAATATCGTCGCTAAAGGTAACATTGCGCGACGAATAAATTCTCCGTCGCGCAAAAAGGACAGTCCCCTTATTTAGCGCGACGGAAAGACGTTTCGTCGCGTAAGAGAACAAGAGATATTTTATTTTTTGGCGCCAAAAATGACCTGGGTGGGATATTTTTTTTTGCGCGACGTAAGTACATTTCGTCGCGTAAAGTTCAACGTTTACGCGACGAATATCTTGTTTTGCGCGACGGAATTTTGTTTTTGCGCGACAATTTTGCGCGACGAAAGGTGGCGCGACGGAAAGTACCAGCGTCGCGCAAAAGTTAGATGTCGGCAGGTGTTTGCGCGACGAAAAAATGGGTTTGCGCGACGGATGATTTGGTTTTTTGCGACGGAAGTTTGCGCGACGAATAAGTATGTTCGTCGCGCAAAGTCCTTCTTCTTCATATTAGAATTCTGCCATTGCAGGGGCAGAATGCAAAAACAAAGCATTCTGCCTCTGCCTCTCTCTCAACCTCTCTGCCGCTGCTGGAATTCAATACATTGATTGGGTAAGTATTTTTCGTCATTAGTTTAAAAGTATTAATTTAAGTTCGTACTAAGGTTTTTTAATTTGTTTTCGTTAGGGATATTTGTAATTAGCGATTGGTGGAGAACGATTGAGAAGGTATTTTATTTGTTTTATATATGTTTAAAATGTTCTTGTGAAGTTATATTTATATTATGTTGTGCGTAACGTAGTACAATCTGTTGTGATGTACGAAGTTAATTGAAATTAACTTTGTGCTTTTATTTTTATGTTTAGTAACACTTAGTTTCCCGTTCGAGATTAGTTGGATTTCGTGCATGGATGCGTAATGCATGACTGCGGTCCAATTAATTCTTGAATTGTCCCATTATTTGGACAGTTTGGTAATGCATAGTGTTGTCACGTAATCTATGGCTACAGGATTAGGTTTCGATTGTGGATATTTCGTTGTCATCTCGGTACGTTCTTCGGGTGGTACATAGGTATTTATACCTATGGCCACCTCAAGAACTGTAGCGAGATGCTGGCGAAATTCATCCACGTCGAAATCTAATCTCATGTAGTCGTAGGTTACGTGGCAGGAGTATGCATTCCCGAATGGGATAGGACCCTTACCGGAGGCATAAGGTGACATTATAACTTCGTATGAAGTTGTTGTGATTGTTGTGTTGTGATTCTGGTTTCAGGAATTATGGACAGAAGGTGGATACAAAACCCGAACAGATGCGCAGACGAATACTTGGATGGAATCGAGGATTTTATTGAGTTTGCACGTAGACACAACCCGGGTGCAACTAGAATCCGTTGTCCTTGTAGGAGGTGCAACAACACGTTATGGGAGACAATTGAAAATGTTGGATTTCATTTAGTAAGGAATGGAATGATTGAGACATATAGCATTTGGAACCTTCACGGGGAACAATTAGAGCATGCTTCGTCTTCAAATGCCACAAGAGTGGACAATGTTCAACCTATTGTGGATGCTAATGATGAAGTCATGGATATTATACAGGATGTTTTTCCATTTGCATCGACCAACATGAATCAAGAAGAGCAAGATGATGTGCCTACACCAATAGACAGTGCGGAGTTTGAACAATATGAGAAATTGTTAAAAAATGCCAACCAAGAGTTATACCCGGGGTGCGAGAGCTTTTCCGTTCTCACAGCCATTGTGGAGCTAATGCACGGAAAAATAAAGTATCGTATGTCGAACCTGTGTTTCGATTACTTTTTGGGGGTTTTCAAGAGAATGCTTCCGACGGACAATTGTTTGCCGAAAGACCATAAACAGGCGCAGAAGGTGTTGAATGGTCTTGGATTGGGTTATGAAAAAATCCATGCTTGCAAAAACAATTGCATGTTATTCTACAAAGAGCATGAATCGTTGGATACATGTCCTATATGCAATGAGTCGAGGTTCAAGATGACATCTCAGAATAGGACGACTAAGATCCCACAAAAAGTCATGCGTTATTTGCCCCTGAAACCTAGGTTGCAGCGATTGTATATGTCGACGCATACTGCCACAGACATGAAATGGCATCAGGAAAAACGGGTAGACGATGATGTGATGCGGCATCCTGCAGATGGGGAGGCATGAAAAGAGTTCGATCGAACGTTCCCCGAGTTTGCTGCTGATCCCCGAAATGTTAGATTGGGACTTGCCACTGACGGATTCAATCCGTATGGGGTTCTAAACCAACACCACAGCACTTGGCCGATTTTCGTATTCCCATATAATTTGCCGCCTTGGAAATGCATGAAAAAAGAATACATGATGATGACTGTTTTGATAACTGAGGATCCTGGGAGGTCAATCGATGTTTACTTAAGGCCGCTGGTTGATGAGCTGAAGGATTTGTGGACAAACGGTGTTCGCACGTACGATAAATCAACTGGGAAGATGTTCACTTTGCGGGCAGCAGTTATGTGGACTGTGAATGATTTCCCAGCATATGCAATGGTTTCTGGGTGGAGCACAAAAGGTTATATGGCATGTCCTGTATGCAAGGAAGATGTAACTTCTGGTTGGCATGCTGGAAAAGTTTGTTACCTTGGTCATCGGAGATGGTTGCCATGGGACCATGAGTGGAGGGAAAAAGATAAAGAGTTCGACGGGAACACTGAGCGTCGCCTTAGACCCAGAGAATGGTCCGGTGATGAGATATTGGACCAGCTTAACCGGTTGGATTTTGCTCCCTTCGGGAAAACAGTTAGTCGTATCAGACCTTCTACACATATGAACTGGACGCACAAGCCTATGTTTTTTGAGCTCCCATATTGGTCGAAACTAAAATTGAGGCACAATCTAGATGTGATGCATGTTGAGAAAAATGTATTCGACACATTGGTGGGCACGATTCTAGATATCGAGGGGAAGACAAAGGACACGATCAAAGCTCGTCTTGATTTGGAAAGAATGGGCATACGAAGGGGTTTATGGATGAATAGGGACAATGATAAAGCTAGAAGGGATCTTGCATTCTTTTCTATGAAACCGAATGACAAGAAAGAGTTTCTAAAGTTTGTATCGTCTGTAAAGTTTTTCGATGGGTATGCTTCTAATATCGCACGTTGTGTGAATGTTGACGGGGGTAAATTTACTGGACTTAAAAGCCATGACTGCCATGTGTTTATGCAACGCCTACTTCCTGTTGGTATTCGACACCTATTGCCGGAAGATGTAGTGAAGCCAATCATTTTGTTGTCCAGATTTTTTTCCCAACTGACGGCGAAAACTTTGCGAAAAACGGACATGTTTCAGTTGCGCCATGACATTGTCCAAGTCCTATGCAAGTTTGAGATGATATTTCCTCCAGCTTTCTTCACAAGTATGATGCACGTGATGGTTCACTTGCCAGAAGAGGCATTACTTGCTGGTCCTGTCAACTATCGCTGGATGTATCCAATAGAAAGGTATATAATCCTTATCATTTGTGTATGCATCATTATCACATGCTTGCTAATTTCAATCATATCGTTTTATTTTGGCAGGCTTCTCGGAGAGCTGAAAAAAAGTGTACGCAACAGGGCGAAGCCCGAAGGATCAATCGTAGAGGCTTGGGTTCAATATGAGTCGCTTACTTTCTGCGGAATGTATTTAAAAGATGTGGAGACGGTTTTCAATCGTCCTCAGCGCAATCATGATGGAGGTATGAGAAATGAAAAACTTTCTGTTTTTGCCCAAAGCGCACAACCCTTCGGAGATCCTGGACGCGGAGAGTCGTTTTCTAGAAATGACATGGAGGTAGCGCATTGGTTCGTACTGAACAATTGTGATGAGATCATGGGATACTTATATGAGCATGAAGAGATGATGAAGCGAGAACATCCATCACATTTGGTTGCCCAGAAACACCGTGAATTGTTTCCACAATGGTTTTTGGATTCTGTAAGTTATCAGTGTTTGTTATTTGAGAAATATAAATTTTTTTTATAAATTTTGTCAGACTAACATATGAATGGTTTTGTATAATATTAGGTGAATAAGTTGAAATCATCGAATTCCCCAACTTACAGTGATGAGTTATATAACTTGGCGTTCGGCCCGATTCGCGCTGAATTGTTCTCGGGTTGTAATGTCAACGGTGTCAAATTTTTGGCCGAAGCACGAGATGACAAGTTGTGAACGCAAAACAGCGGTGTCCATGTCCCAGGTGGAGGCGAAAGTACGGACATTGATTTCTATGGCAAACTCACAACTGTCGTGCAATTGCTTTACAAAGATCGATACCAAGTGATCATGTTTAAGTGTCGATGGTTTGACACCAACCCAAATAGGCCGGGAAGTGTTAAAATCGATCATGGCTTACTATCTGTGAACATGAACAGAACTTGGTATGATGACGACCCTTATATTTTGGCAAACATGGCAACACAAATTGTGTATCTAGATGACCCTAAAGCCGGAAGCGGTTGGAACGTTGTTCAAAAGATGGATCACAGGAACTTGTATGCTATACCAGAACTAGACCCAACTGACAACGACGTCAACAATGTAGCTGACCAACGTTTAGAATCTTCAATGGAAAATGATGCGGAAACACTTCGAGATACTAATGTTATACAAGAGCCATTTCAAATACAAGGAGTGTCTTCAATCGAAATACCGATTCAGTCAATTACAATTGACCTCGGTGATCTTCCGCGATATGATGTTGCAGTTGGCCCGAGCAACGACGATGATGTAGTTATAGAGGAGGCGGAGGAGGAGGAGGAGGAAGAGGATTGGGAGACCGAAAGTGATGATAGCAACGATAACGAAAGTTATTATAGTTCAGATGATGAATGATTAATTTTTTTTGTAATTTTATTATGTTAGTGGACATATTTTGTGTAATGCAAATGTTTTCATATATGTACTTGTTATATCCAAACATTATATATGATACCAAGTGAAACATTATTAAAATAATTGTAGTTATAAACCATTGGTAAATAAATATAGCCAACTAATTTGTATCATAAAGTTTAAATTTATTTTCACAAAAAACTTTTAAAAAATGAAAACCATATAACCGAAAAAATGAATACAAAGAACATAAGATTATCAACAATCCTTCCATTCTCAAATCAAAAGAAAATAAAATAAATCATACTTTCATACAATTAATTATATGTAATGATGAATACTTCAGATTAATAATATGTGAATGCAAATAATCTTGCGCGACGAAGGCATAATTGTCGCGCAAATTTTGCGCGACGGATAACGTACACGTCGCGCATACTCTATTATTTGCGCGACAAATAATATCGTCGCGCAAGTGCCTTTAGCGCGACGAAAAACAGACCTCGTCGCACAAACATATACACATATATATTTCTGATATATACACACGTATATAGTTGAAATTAACGATCGAAGTAGTTCACTGTATTCACATAGGGTTAAACAGTATAGCTGTAAAAAATCATCAAAATCAGAGTCAAAATAACCGTTAAATCATGACTTTTCGTTTATAACCGTCGAAACGTTTTGTCCCGTTACTTGAGCTCTGAATGTTTTTATTTTCTCATTTTTGACGTATAAGATCTCGAAGTATAAACAAACATATTTGACGGCTAGATTGCTGAAACTAGTTTCCTAGAATGCGTATTCCATAAAAACACAATATTCATAAAAACTGAATAATTTCTTTATACATTCTTTCAGTCTAACATAAGATTATGTGATGTCTTGTACTGTAAATATTTGAAATTGAAGATCGAATTACATCTCTGTATTCATATAGGGTCAAGAACCGCAGCTGTAAAAAATTTTCAAGATCGGAGTTAAAATCACCGTTGAATCGGGACAATTTGTTTAGAACCGTCGAAAAGTTTTGTCCCGTTACTCAATCTCTGAATGTTCATTCATTATGATTTTTGACGTATACGATCTTGAACTATGAAAAAAGAAGATTGCCGGTTGGATCATTGAAACTAGTTCAGGAGTTCGGGTTTAGGGCTTAGGGTACAGGTTTTAGGGTTTAGGGTACTAGGGTATGGTTTTGCGCGACGAACCTACACTTACGCGTCGCGCAAAACATCTGTGACAAACATAATCCCATTCGTCGCGCAAAATCATTAAAAAATTCGCTCCCCTCTCAGCTCCAACACTTGATGAAATTTTTTTTGGCAAACGCCAGATTGCGCGACGAACATATGCCCATTCGTCGCGCAAAATCAATAAAAAATTCCCTCCCCTCTCCGCTCCAGCACTTAGTGAAATTTTTTTTGGCAAAAGCCAGTTTGCGCGACGAACATATGAACATTCGTCGCGCAAAATCAATAAAAAAAATTCCCTCCCCTCTCCGCTCCAACACTTAGTGAAATTTTTTTTGGCAAAAGCCAGTTTGCGCGACGAACATATGCCCATTCGTCGCGCAAAATCAATAAAAAAATTCCCTCCCCTCTCCGCTCCAACACTTAGTGAAATTTTTTTTGGCAAAAGCCAATTGCGCGACAAACACGTGCCCATTCGTCGCGCAAAATCAATAAAAAAAATTCCCTCCCCTATCCGCTCCAACACTTAGTGAAATTTTTTTTGGCAAAAACCAGATTGCGCGACGAACATATGCCCATTCGTCGCGCAAAATCAAGAAAAAAATTCGCTCCCTCCTCCGCTCCAACACTTGGTTAAATTTTTTTTGGCAAAAGCCAGATTGCGCGACGAACACGTGTCCAGTCGTCGCGCAAATTTTTTTTGGCAACAGCTAGATTGCGCGACGAATGCGTATTCGTCGCGCAATCTCATTGCATTTATTTTTCCTGCGCAAAATCAAATCCCAAAATTTTGGGCGGCTGGACAAGTATGCGCGACGACACTAGTTCTTTCGTCGCGCATGGTATATCTGTTCACAACGTTGCGCGACGAAATCAAGTTTTTAAGTCGCGCAAAGGTCAAATTTTTATAATATTGCGCGACGAAAAGTTTATTTTTGCGTCGCGCAAAGGTTATTTTAATGAACTTTGCGCGACGGATTTATATATTCGTCGCGCAAAGTCGAATAAGTTTTCTGAAAATCGCGATCTTCTCCTTCTTCCCCAATTTCTCAAACGGAACCCTAAACCTCCATTTCTCTCCGCCGTGACCTCAGCCCCTACTCCGCCCCAATTCAGACCCTGCCGCCACCACCGTCGAACCCAGGAGCTTCTCCGCTGTCGCCGTCTATCCTGCCGCCGTGAATTGCTCCGTTTAGGCAAAATCTTCGCCGCCGTTGTTCTCTCTCCTCCGGGCACCAAATCCGGCAATTGAGGTATGCTTTCTGGGCTATTTTTCATGCTCTAGCTGATGGTTGTGTAGGATTTGATTGATTGTGTGCATAGGGTAGTCAATTTGAAACCCTAGGTTTCGGCCGGTTTTGAAATTGAAATTCCGGCCACTTCCGTCTGTTTTTCGGGGTAGGTTCGAGAACAAAAGTGCCTCCAATTGATGTTTTAAACCTAGGGTAGGAACCTTGCCCTTAATTTGTAGGATTTCCAGGGGATTGTTATCGCTTAGGGCACCCACGCGTTGCCGGCGCGTGTGGTGGCGCGTGGGGTACTGTGGCATAGGGCATTTTGTCCCAGTGCAAACATTTTGTTGTCACGAGCGCGTAGGTGTGCTCGGATTGGAATTTGGTTATCGTTTGAGTCTCGAACGGTTCGAACCTATTGTGCGATTTTAGGGTTTGATATGTTCGGACCGTTGGATCGAGCTGAAACTCACGTATGTGGTACCATGTATTTATAGGATTGTTTAGGATTCGACGGATCGTGGATCGGAGTCCCGAATACTCCGAAATCGCAAACCCTAGGTCAAACTATGATTTTAATTAGTTAGTTCAATTTTTTACTGACATTGTATGTGCTACATTGGATTAATGAAATTGTGCAGATGTCAGACTTGATTAGACGTCGTAGGGCGGTGACGGCTACACCGAGTTCGGAGCCCCCGGCTCAGCCGGTATCAGCTGCCACTGCTCCAGCACTGATGGAGCAGGACCACGTGCTAGCTGGTCCTGGGGGATCCCAGGCGGCTGCATCATCATCTTCTTCGGTGGTGCAGCCTCTTAGCGCTAGGCGGCGACACCGGCCCGCTACCACCACCGACACCACATCCACTGACTGTACTGGTGCCTCGGGGGCACCTCCAAGTAATACCCTTCCCCTTTCTTTTTTTTTTTTTAACATTTTTTTAATTGGGAATTTTATGGTTCAATTTGATTGTATATGTAACAATATTGTCATATCCCTTTGCAGCCAAGAGGAACACCCGAGGGCCGTGTCGGCAGCTGAAGACGGCGAAGGTCACCCGGGTGACCAACAGTCGTATCAGCATCGGATATGACGAGCGCCATCGGGCTGCACCGACGGCGGACTTGCATAGCTCCTTGGCCCACGACATTGGCCACGTCGTTCGGACCCATTGCCCGATGCAATGGAAGTCTTGGAAGGTCATACCTGACGAGATCAAGATGCAAGTTCGCGGCCAGTTGTCGGTATGTTTCCTATCTTTTAATTATTTTTCTTTCAAACTTTATATATTTCTATTACTTAATGTATGTAATCAATTTATTGCAGACGAACTACGACTTAGAGGACATCAACGAGAAGACTTTGGCGTACGCCAACAGACTCTTCGGTGAGAGGTACAAGCAGTGGAAGAGCGACTTGCACCACCATTTCCAGGCGTTTGATGATCCGCAAGTCGCTCTTCAGGAGGGTTGCCCGAAGGAGCTTGAGGGGCGGGAGGATAGTTGGGCGTGGCTCTGCGTCATTTTCAGGCGCCCGATTATGTGGTATTTTTTTAATAATATTTGTTTAATGTTTATTTTATTTTTTATATCTCATTATTATTTAATTTATTTATAGTTCAATTATTACGTTTTATTTTTTGTATAACAGAATAAAGCCCAAGTGAATAAGGGCAATAGGAAGAAGAAGACTCTTCTTCACCATTCCGGCTCCAGGCCCTTCTCATATAGGATGGATGCACGGCGTCGGGTAAGAATAATATAATTTATATTTAATTTTTAATACGTCATTATTATTAATTTCTTTTGTTCATACTAATATTTTTCTTCTCTTGTTCAATTAAGGGGGGGTCGAAATTCCCAGAGATCGACGTCTTTGGTGACGTTTATGTTCGACCTGGGAATGAGTTGGCCGAGTCCCTTCATGTAAGTATTATGTATTTTTAATTCTTATGTTACACTTTCAATTTATATGCATTTTTGAATTTATATTTTATGTAATGTTAAACAGACGACGATGGTGGAGAGGAGCCAGTTGGTTCTTCAAGAGTCCGCCTCCCAACTTCCTCCCGAGACTCCGATCGAGTCTGTGGATCCTCCGCATGATGCTGGATTTCAGATTTTGACGCAGACGTTGGATCAGACTCTCGGGAGGAGGCCGGGAACGTATTGTAGGGGGATGGGGAATGCCCGACAGAGGGAACCTCGACCGCGGTCATCGTCGCAGGCAAACAGTCAGGTGACTGTTTTGACATCGCGGGTTGCCGAGCTTGAGGGTCAGATGTCGGTGATTCTGCAGTCCCTCGCGCGGTCCGGCAATCCAATCCCGAATTTTGGTGCGTCGACCTCCGAGCCCGTCCACCCCGAGCATCCCCAGCACACCACGGCCCCTGCAGACACCCATACCTCCGAGCCGCATGTGGCAGATGACCAAGTAGATTTCGGGACATTATTTGATTAGTTTTTTATTTTTATAATTACTTTTACAATTTGTATACATTTATTTTATTTTATATAATAGATGTTTTCTTTACGATTAATTTTTTTTTATTGTAATTTCATTTTAATTAAAAAAAAACCAAATTTATTTTTTTACAAAATTAAAAATCAAATAATAATAATTTTTTTTAAATAATATATATTGCTTTTGCGCGACGAAACGTAAATCGTCGCACAAAAACATTTAAATAACAAATCGACAAATATATTTTAATCTTGCGCGACGAATAATTTCGTTGCGCAAAATGTGTATGCGCGACGAATAAGATGTCGTCGCGCAAGGTTCATGTAGCTCGCGCGACGGAAAATTCCGTCACGCAGTTTTTTTTTGCGACGACCACTATTTCGTCGCGCAAATATTTGTGCGACGGACAATGAGGTCGTCCCGAAATGTTTTTTGAAACGAAGTTGTTATACGTAGCGCAAACTGCGCGACGAATGACTTTTGGTCGTCGCGCAAATCCTTTCTTCACAAACTTTGCGCGACGGACTGTGCGCGACGAAACTTCTGTCGCGCATAATGATGTGCGACATTTTTGCACGACGAATACCCTTTCGTCGCGCAAAGACTAAAATGTAGTAGTGATATCTTTGTACCTATTTGGAGAGCTACAAGGGGAAGAATCAACATCAAAGGGAGAGCCAACAACAAAGAGACCACTCTCTCTAACACCATTCTTAGTTTCAAGATTCACTCCAAAGGTATGATCATCTTATCTTTCTCTCAAATAGGATTTAGAGTCTTTAGTGCGTACTTTTATAGACTTATAAAGATTGAGACCAAATGAGACTTACATGAATCCCAAGTTTATTTAATGCTTCCTGCTCTTACTTTGATTTCATATTAGATATGACATGCTAGGTAATTTATACAACAACAAGTTATTACATCTTACAAGTCTATTTGGGTTTTTAACCGCCAACAGTGGCACACTCAAACATAAAAGGAAGTTGACTTATCGACCGCAAATGGTTGATAGATCAATAGGGAACTTTATCTAGCCAGCACAGGTACAACAGAAAAACAGGCAGTAGTATTCGAAATAGATGCCAGCATAATTTTTAAGGGTAACTTTAAATTTTTGCTGTTTCTATTGGTCTCCTCCCTTGTTGGTAGTGGTATTCGAAAAAGATACCAGAATAATCTTTCACCTTTTTGTATAATCTCGGCGTTGACTCCTTGACCAGGCTTTCAAAGGGTTCAATCTCTTTATCTGATTCAGGGATGCAGAAGGCAGCCAAAGAGAACCTCTCTTTGTCTGGATTTATCACTACCCTGTGTATAGGGCTCTTGAATTTTCCATTGCTCAATATCTGTGTATCACAAGGAAATGAACAATCAAGCTTCTGTAAGCTAAACCAACTGTCTTAGAGTGTTAAAAATATTTGATGACTTCGTTTTAGGCATAACAACGGTGTGATACAAAAGGGTACATTTTATTATTATTATTATTATTATTTGTATAGAAGCGATATTGAGGAGGGGGTTTTTCTTTCACGCACTACAAAGATGCCACAGAATTTGAACGTGAGACCACGGGTCTTCAAGTTAGGGCCCTTTCCACTATGCAAGACCCCGTTGACCAAAAGGGTACATTTTTAAGCTTTCAATTACTCACCAAATTTCAATTAAGCTTTACCCTTTAGGCAGTGCTTTAAAAGTTAAAACCAATAATTGAACAGGTTGAGAAAGAACATTTTATTTACCTCTGCCTGATCACCAACATTAATGAGAAGCGCCTCAGGAACAATGGGAGATCTAAACCACTGATCGTCTTTGAAAAACTGAAGACCTTCCACTTGTTTGTCTTGCAAGAGAAGGGTGATTATTGTTCCATCTGCATGCGGTTTCACACCCAGGACGACATCATGCCTTGAACACGGGGGATAAAAGTTAAACCTCACATCCATTTTTCCGTGTTCTAACCTTGATTGAGCAAGTAGAAAAATTACATAATAAAATAGATAGACCGTTAGTTTAATCACATATTCTATATCTAATAATAAATATATCAAGGACTAGCCGCACTTTGGTCCTCTTTTTCCTTGCTGACAACCAACTGTAAAGAAGCTAAAGGGGGGTTAGTTGCCACTGCCTCTCCTCCCTTCCTCCTATCTTCCCCTTCCTCTCCTCATCTCCCCTTCCTTTGTAACATCCTCGACCTAATTTTTAATTATTTAATTCAACTTAATCTCTTTTTGTGAAATTACAATTTTGCCCATGGGAGTAGGGTCTTTGTGGTCACTTTTTAATCTAGAAGGATTTTGGGGATTTGAATGGCACCATTGCGTAGAGCTTGCTATTATGAATTCGTATACACGTAGTGGGCTCAAATCAGAGTCATAAAGAAGAAGTTGTGGTCAACGAAAGTGTAGTGGCACAATTGTAAATTTTTTGAAGTTGGGTTTTAAAAGAAATCAGCTCTCTCTCTCTCTCTCTCTCTCTCTCCTCTCTCTCTCTCTCATTTCTCTCTCCCCGACATTCTCTCTCTTCGTTTCGAAGACAGAATTTCAGACGGCTACTGCTTTAGCCATTCGACCACCAAATCTAACATCACGACTTGCAAAACTCTCCTCTCCACCTCCTCTATACAACCCACTGATTTTCCATACCCGATTTCGAGCCGTGAAGCGACTGGAATGAGGTGAAAAGTAGCAGTTTTTCAATCATTGTTTCAGGCGATTCCAGACCCGATTCCGCTTTGGGCCCCTCTCTTTCCCTCACGGTTTTGTTTCTGGGAACTCACGAGCAACTTCCAAGTGGGTCACCCATCTTGGGATAGCTCTAGCCCCAACTCGCTTAACTTCGGAGTTCCCACGACTCCGAAGCCAGTGAGCTCCTATAAGGCCTCGTGCTAAATTGAGGCGAGCATGTATTTATAAGGCACATCACCCCTCTTCATTGGTTGATGTGGGATGTTACAACACACACGTCAAGGAGTGTTACACAAGAGTCTTTTAAAAGGCCAACCACATCAAGGTGTATTAGAAACTAACGTGGTAAGTAATTACAACATCAAACAATTGGATCCTTGGGATGTAGTGAAGGAATTAACCACTTCCGTTATTTTACAACAACAGACATTGAAGATATAATCCATGTAATTTCTTTTCTTGTCCACTCCGTCAAAATAATTTTTAACGTCAACTTGTAGCAATAGTAGTCGTGGGTAGGATTTGTTACGTCGGTATTCAGTAATATTGTGCCATTTTAAAATATTCAAACATCTGTATTATAAAAAAAACATCATCTAACTTTGTCCAAGGGGATTTTTTGTATCATTTAAACGACGATTCTCTCAAGAAATAGACGTGGAATATGTTTAAAAAGGCGGTGTTCTCCTACATTGTGACGTGGATAATCATATAAGCGACGGTTATTCCACATGGGTGTCATGGTTAAAGCATTTTACGTGGGTGCCTATATGATTATTGACATGTAATAAACTTAACATGTCTGTTCTGTTGTGTATGGGTCGTCTTTTCCACTTTTAGATGTCAATTTGTTTATTTAGTTAACGTAGTATAAGTTAACCACGACAGTTTCTAGGTTATACAAGGTTGTGTTCCTTCAGTTAGGGACGTGGATAAATATCTTTACGTCGGTGCTTGTTTTCATCTTGATATGTAACACTCTTTAGACATCTCTGTTTCAATAAAACCGTCGTCTAATGTTATTGAAGTTTTCATTTTATGCTATATATAGTACTTAGATGTCGATTTTTAATTTTGTTTGACATTGAATGTCTTAACTATGTCGGTTATTTGCCGTCGTTGTTTTATATATCAAAAGATGGCGGTCGATTTCACGACGGTTTGAAAACCTTCTAGATGACGGTGGATTCCCGTCGTCTATTTCAATTTTTGTAGTAGTGCAACTAATGTTACTAATGTTGGCAAATTGTAGACCACATTCAAAAACTTGGAAGATTGTCATAGGTTAATTTGAGAAGATATTTGCATTGTCCTCCTTTGAAATTAATTCATTTCACTCAAATATTTTCATCCATAAGCATTTGCACTGACCTGGACAGCCAAATCTGTAGCTGAAGTTGTATTTGTTGCTTGTTTTGCTTTCACAAGTATGTGCTGCATTAAATTTTGAATACCCATTTTTGTATTCATTTGATATAGTATTCATGACTTTGGACAGCCAAAATCTGTCTTTATTGTTGCTTGCAAAAGGTAGCGTGAAAGAAACTACATCCGATAAGAAGACATAATTATAAGGACTAATTGTGCCGTATTACATCAGGAACGCAAAAGAAAAAAGGAAAAAAAGAAACGCAAATAAAAAATTTAAAATAAAAAGTACATATTAGCCTTTAAGGTTTTCTCTTTATCATGTTGATGCGCACTGTTATCATCACATAGAGCCTATCTTGTACATTGTATATGAATCGAAAATACGCATTTCTCCATGTCTTGTTAATGATTAAAGAACCACATATTCCCCAAAATCCCACTATGAACCCTAGCACAATAGAAGAAATATAAAACCATGGAAGTTGATGAAGCCCATTGTCCATGTCTTTGTTGTTCTTCTTGTTATCTTCATCAATGCCTTTATTTGGTCGACCACACTTATTTGGAAGTGGTGCACCACAAAGTTTTGGATTCCCCTCAAAGGCAGAAGCGTTGAAGCTTTGGAGCTGAGTGCTTGTTGGTATTGGTCCTTGGAGATTATTGTATGAGACATTAAATTCTTTCAAGAAAGAAAGGCTTGCCAATGACGATGGGATTATTCCAGACAAGTGGTTCATGGAGAGGTTCAAAACCTCTAAATTTTTTAGGTTAGATATTTGGTCTGGAATGACGCCGGAAAAGTTGTTGGAGTGAAGAACCAACCCACGGAGAAGCTGTAATTGGCCGACCTCAATAGGTATGTCACCAACAATGTTATTGTTTGATAAGTCTATCGTTGCTGGATAGGAAGAAATTTTGGACGACAAATAATAATTTGGGTTTCTGGCGAGAGTGTGAAAGTAGAAAGGCAATTCAAATTCATTACTAGTGTCGTCTACTTGAGATGTAATATTGGGTTTGTATACCAACCTCGGTAGTCTACAAAGTTGCTTTGGAAATTCACCTGAAAATCTGTTCTCTGACAACTTGATATAAAACAATCTAGGAAGAGTCCCCAACCAACTTGGAATTGGCCCTGTTATTTCATTACCACTTAGAAGCAAAATCTTTAGATTTTGGAGCTTTGATAACCACATAGGTAGTTGACCAGTAAGGCGACTATCAACCAAACACAATACCCGAAGATTTTGGAATCCGTCAAAATCAACCATGTCATCGTCAGTTGGCATTCCCTCACCTTTAAAGGAACCACTAAGCATGAGTGCGTGAAGACTTTTGCAATGCATTAATATCTTCATTGCCCCCGTGAGATTGGTGAATTGGTTGAAACCAAGCGAGAGGTAGGACAAGGATTTAAATGAAAGAATCTGAGCTTGTATTTGTCCCACTAGATTATTTCCAGTCAACCGAATGGCTTTTAGGGACCTACATGAGTAAAGGCTTATGGGAAACGTACCAGTGAAGTTGTTGACCCTTAGGTCAAGTTTAGCAAGTTGGTTAAGTCTGGAGAAATCAAGCATGGAGATATTTCCTTCCAAGTAGTTTGTTCCCAAACGTAGTTCTACAAGATTTGTGCAATTCATCAAAGATGGGGGCAAAGCACCTTCTAAAAGGTTGAAATCAAGGGTCACAAACTTCAACTTGGAAAGCTTCCCCAAATTGAGAGGAAGCTCGCCGCTCAATTGATTAATGTAGAAATCAAGGATTGCAAGGTTGGTGAGGTTCACAATTTTATCACTAATGGCCCCATGTAGTGAATTGAGAGGTAATGCAATTTCTTCAAGTTTGGTAGCATTATAAATATCTTCTGGAAGTAATCCTGAGAGGTTATTGTGACCTGCACGAAAAACCTGCAGTTCGGAACACTTTCCTAATCCAGGAGCAAGGTTGCCATTGAATAGATTGGAAGAAAAATCCAATAGCCTAAGGAAGGGAGAAGAATGGAGACAAATAGAGGATGGGACATACCCTATGAAGGTATTGTTGCTGACATTGAAACTAGTCAAGTTGCTTGCTTGTTGGAAGAATGAAGATGGAATTGCACCATGAAAGTGATTGCTGGACAAATCAACTGTCTGGATATTTCTGGATGGTAGAGAAAATGGTAGCTCTCCAGAAAGAAGATTATAGCTCAAATCAAGGAACTCGAGTCGATTCAAAGACAAGAAGAACTGAGTTTCAAGTGAACCATATAGTAAATTGTGGGAAAGGTTCAAATGGGTGAGATGTGTGAGATTTCCAAGTGAAGATGGAGAGAGACCTCCTTTGAGCCCTTTGGAAGGCAAGAGCAAATGGGTGACCCAACCATCTTGATTACAGGTGATCCCCTTCCAACGACAGCAATCAAGGGATGTCGTCCAATTTAAAGGAGGAGAAGATACAGTGGAGGCAAAGGACAGGAGAGAGCTGCGTTCAGTGTGTTTGCATGCATGAATATTCGTAGATGTAATGCAAGAGAAAAAGAGGAAGAGAAGGAAGGCATGAGCCATTAGGTTGTAAGGCTGCATTTGCATGTTGTGTATGTTCCGTTGCTCACAGATTTTTGTATATATATAAACATCAATGCAAATTGAGAAGTCGGCAAACAACAACCACACAAAGCAAATTATTGATTTCGAAGAAAGATTTGCATTAATGAAACCAAAGAGAATACATCATTGAGTCTTAAGAGGGGGCCCAGCAGGACTACAAAGTTCTCAAAGTCTTTGGATGTTATTTAATATGGCATGTATGCCCTAACTGTACATGGTCATTGGTAAAAGGCAACCTCATACAACCCTCTAAGTGACGAACACGTAAGAATCCCGATATGACCCAACTGTACATTAAGACAAGACTTAATATCTCAAAATGTTTAGTCACATCCAATTCATATAATGCCTGATGTTTCTCGGTATCTACCTATGCTAGAGGTCACATCCAATTCATAAATACAGCTTAAACACAAAACAACTTGTATACTACAACCTTCAGCAACAATAGAAAGAATAAGAAGTAGAAATTACCTATGTTCAAAGTTGAATGTTGCTATTATTCATACGGATCTGGGAATACGTAATTTCTACTTCTTCCGTTGTTTTTGAATTTTCTAAAGAAGTTGTTTTGGGTTTAAGTTGTCATTGTGAATCTGATGATGACATGGTTAAATGTACTTTATATTTTGTCAGAGGAACTAGTTTCCAGAGGGTAGAATGTACTTTATATTTTGTCTTTTTTGATGTTTTCCTTATGTAAGACACATAGTTCGTTCTCATAATCTGTCTTCTCTTTCTTTTTTCTTTTTTTTGTCAATCTGAGAATAGTGTTTGGAACGTGTAAGACACTTGATATTTTCCTTAGATATTTTTTTTTCTTTTTTGGTGAAATATTTTCCTTAGATAATTTGAATAGTAAGGGACTTGATGATATTTTCCTTGGATAATTTGAATAGTAAGACACTTGATAGTAACGCTATGAAATAAGGGGGGTCTGGTCCTCTCATCTTGGCCTTCTTTAGACTTAATGCGGTTTGCAATTCCGAATGCCTTCAAAATCAAAGATGAAATTTCAGCCAATCTTTTTCATTTTTCAATACGGAATCGCTTCGTGAAAGTGAAAAGTCTGCAACCACGCACGGTATACTTGACTAATATTATATGCAATCCCATCACATTGACTTTGGATTCCCAATCACTATGGTCTATAAACTTCAAAACCAGCACGGGCAAGCCCACGGGCAAATTTGGATTGGGTTGTAGCCCGAAGGCGGTGACGTCACACTGACGTCACACTGACGTCAGCGAGCGCAATTCAAATTTTTTTTATCGTTGGTGCGTGAAAAATTTGACTTTCGTTCAGAAGAAGGCATGCCAAACGCAAGTGTCGAATGAATCTATGGCCTCCAGAATTATAATTTTTTGGCCCTTTCGATTCCCATAATCTCCTTGCCAAGCAGTTGGGCAATTTTTCCACTGCCAGTGCATGCAATTGATGCTTCCAATAATTCATGGGAAACTTTGAGCATTAGCTTTTTGTACAAGCTTTCGGAGGTCCCTAGCCATAGGTTTGCGAAGATACTCCCTCTTGTAGAGATTTTCTATTACATCACAGAATCTCACCAAGCACTCTAGGATAGTTGATTTTCGCATCCGCGCAATCTCATCCACCTGCTCTGCAGATGCCCCATAAGTAAGCATCCGCAAAGCAGTTGTAAGTTTTTGCTCTGGAAGAAAACCCAAAACCCCAACAGCATCATACTTTCTGAACGAAGTATGCGTCGTAATTACAAATATCATGAATGATTTTTTGGAACAAATGAGACTGCATTCTATATCTCTCTCGAAAATAAGAAACATGATATAATATTAGTTTTATAGAGGGATTTATAATATAGAGATGAGCATCATACTTCTGAAATAAGACACGTGGCAACCGAGAATCTCATCCGTAAATCTTATCTGAAATTTGATGGACATGTGGCAACCCAAAATCTTATCCCAAAATTTAATTCGAAAATTTTATCCGAAAATGTTATCTTAAATTTTAGGTGAGAATTTCATAATAAATAGTGATACGCGGCAACCGAAAATATTATCTAAAAAGTTTGTCAAAATTAATGGTTAAGTATAAAAAAATAGAAAATAAAGTAAAGTGAATAGTGTTTGCCCTTGCCCTTGGTGGAACCCAAAAAAGGCAAGGCTGACACTATTCACGTGAATGGTGTCAAACCTATTCACTTTACCTTGCCTTTGCCTTACCCTTTCCTTTTGGGGTAGAGGTGCTATAAAGAAGTTGTTTTGGGTTTAAGTTGTCGTTGTGAATCTGATGATGACATGGTTGAATGTACTTTATATTTTATTAGAGGAACTAGTTTCCAGAGGGTAGAATGTACTTTATATTTTGTCTTTTTTGATGTTTTCCTTATGTAAGGCACACAGTTTGTTCTCATAATCTGTCTTCTCTTTCTTTTTCTTTTTCTTTTTTGTCAATTTGAGAATAGTGTTTGGAATATGTAAGACACTTGATATTTTCCTTAGATAATTTGAATAGTAAAGACACTTGATGATATTTTCCTTGGATAATTTGAATAGTAAGACACTTGACAGTAACGCTATGAAATAAGGGGGTCTGGTCCTCTTATCGTGGCCCTCTTTAAACTTAATGCGGTTTACAATTTAGACTTAATGCAGTTTACAATTCCGAATGCCTTCAAAATCAAAGATGAAATTTCAGCCAATCTTCTTCATTTTTCAAATACGGAATCGCTTCGTGAAAGTGAAACGTTTGCAACCAAGCATGGTATACTTGACTAATATTATATGCAATCCCATCACATTGACTTTGGACTCCCAATCACTATGGCCTATAGACTTCAAAACCAGTCCGGGCAAGCCCATGGGCAAATTTGGACTGGGCTGTAGCCCGAAGGCGCTAACATCAGTGGTGACGTCAGCAAGCGCAATTCAAATTTTTTTATCGTTGGCTTTCGTTCAGAAGAAGGCATGCCAAACCCAAGTGTCAAATGAAGCTACGGCCTCCAAAATTATACTTTTTTGGGCCTTTCAATTCCCATAATCTCCTTGCTAAGCAGTTGGGCAATTCTTCCACTACCAATGCATGCAATCGATGCTTCCAATAATTTTTGGGAAACCTCGAGCCTTAGGTTTTTGTACAAGCCTTCGGAGGTCCCTAGCCGTAGGTTTGCGAAGGTACTCCCTCTTGTAGAGATTTTCTATTACATAGCGATGATAAAATCCATCCGTATACTTGTCGCCACAACAACATATTATGACTATGAGATATGGTAGATGGATGTGAAAACGGCTTTTCTGAATGGCCACCTTTATGAAGAAATATACATGGATCAACCCGAAGGATTCACATCTAAACATGAAGAGAAGGAAGTATGCAAACTTTAAAGGTCAATCTATGGACTGAAGCAGGCTTCAAGGAGTTAGAACATTTGTTTTGATGAAGCCGTTAAAGGTTATGGTTTCAGCCAAAATGAAGATAAACCTTGTGTATATAGGAAAAACAGTGGGAGCGCAATCATATTCCTTTATCAAAGACCTTCTCAATGAAAGATCTGGGAAATGCACCTTACATACTGGGTATCAAGATATATAGGAATAGATCGAGAAAACTAATTGGATTATCTCAATCCCTGTATGTGGACAAGGTGCTCGGAAGATTCCAAATGGAAAATTCCAAAAAGGGTTTTCTGCCAATTAGACATGGTATTCACATGTCCAATAGCATGAGCCCTAAACCCCAGAAGCAGTGATACAAATGAGCAGGACCCCATATGCATCCACAATTAGGAGTCTAATGTATGCCATGTTGTGTACAAGGCCTGATATTAGCTATGGTGTGAGAATCACGAGCAGATATCAATCAAACCCAGGATCAGAACACTAGAGTGCTGTAAAGACTGTGTTAAAGTACCTCAGAAGGACTAAGGATATGTTCCTAGTCTATGGAGGAAACCTAGAATTATTGGTGGAAGGATATACATACTCAGATTTCGAATCTGATGTTGATGATTGGAAATCCACTTCTAGATATGTGTTCAGGGGCAATCAGTTAGAGATGTTGCAAGCAGAGCACCACTGCGGACTCCATAATTGAAGCAGAGTACATAACTGCTTCAGAAGAAGCAAAGGAAGCAATTTGGATGAGGAAGTTCATTACTAAACTTGGAGTGGTCCCAAGCATTAAGTCACCAGTCATTTTATACTGTGACAACAATGGGGATATAGCACAAGCCAAGGAACCAAGGTCTCATCAAAGATCCAAGGACATTCAGAGGCGCTATCACTTAATCAGGGAATATGTTGCTGAAGGAGATATTAGCGTGCTCAAGGTGGCTTCAGCAAAAAACGTAGCAGATCCACTCACAAAGTCTATGAGTCAACTTCAGCTGGACCGACACATGGAGAAGATGGGTATTAGATACATGTCAAATTGGCTTTAAAGTGCAAGTGGGAGATTGTTATAAATATGCCCTTAAAGCCAACTAATTATGTAATAGTTAGAGTTAAGGACATCTTTGATAAAAGACATATTATGTTATCAATGGGCAAGAAAGGCTGTTTTATACATTAAATCATCCTATATTATCTTTCAATAGAACAACCATAGTCCAAGGAATACACAAGTGGATATAAGAGCTATGTAATGAGATTGCATACATGGAGACTTCTCATCATCCCTAAAATCCTGATTCCTGATCATAGGAATATTGATTAGGCATCAATATTCCGCAAAGACCAGTACACATAGTATCGTCTCTATATGTAGGGAATGACAAGGTCTCAAGTCATTAAGTGTGGAGACACATCGATATGTTTGTTGGTGCTTGTAAAAGAACAAGTACATTGAACGCGATCCAACACATGAATTACAACATGGAAGTCTTTACTCACATGTCAAGCTGGAACTCATAAATTGCAATGGTGCAAACTAATCTTTAGACTTGAGGCATCATAGATGTTATGTGGCTATGTTGTTAATCTTTGAGGGCACTATACAGTCATATTGAATTAGGCATAGCTTAAAGGTGTTCATTAGGACTCTCAATAGAGTCATGGAAGCAAATTAATGTACAACAATGAATCTCTACTCTCAGTAAAAGAGAGAGAATACTCAAAGATATGATTGGTCAAATCTCTGTGCAGAGTAGTGGATAAGACTCGAAAGAAGAAGTCTTCAAATCTTACCAGGATAATCATATAAAAGAAATGATTCACATTAGGATATTGACAATCGGATTCCATGATCTAATAATGTGAATAAGGAGTATTGACATAAGAGAATGATTCAATTGCATGGTCATTCCAATTTGAATAGGTTCTTTCACAACGTCTCATTTAGCTTGGATAACCGTGACTTGCTGTTAGGCAACAACCATGGTTTGTTGATGTCCTACAAGGTTTCAATTAACCTTTATTAATAGGAAGAATTAAATTGTGGAATTTAATTCGTATATCATCTCTGAGGAGTTGAGTTAACCCACTACCTTGCTAAAGGGAACCTACAGATCAGCACACCCAAAGAATGTGATTAGAGGTACAAATAAGGAGAAATGAAATGAGGTGACATAAGTCAATGGTTGACAATCAAATGTCATAGTCAACGGTCTAAAGTCAACATGTTGACCGGAGCAATTGGCCAAAGTCAAATAGTTCGAGCAGGTTAATTAAGTAAGACTACAATTATAATTTATTAGTTTAATTATAATTAAAAGATTAATTATGGAATTAATATTGACATATAGAAATATTGGATTAGGCTTTTAAATAAGATTTAAAAGGAAAGAGACAAAATAGCCCAAAGGGCTATTGGGCCCAAGGGATATGTGGCATAAGATGACATGACTCATGGATCAAATGGAGCCGCAAATACACACCCAATTGCCTTTTGTGTTGTCCTATATAAGCTAAGTATTGGAGAAAACCTAGATAGGGCTTTTTGGTTTCCTACTTTGGTTGATGAGTGATCATCTTTGTATCTCATCTTCCATAAACCAAAAATTGGTCCAATCAAGAAGTAGACTAGCATCCATACTTCTTGATTGCCTTCTCTTCATCTCTAGGAGCATTTGGTGTGGTGAGGTAGAGGACTCCAATCTTGGAGCCTTAAGGTGAAGGAGTCAATCAAGGGAAACAAATGACCTTTCCAACGAAGGTGTTCATTCTTGAGAAATCAAGAAAAGGTAATCAAGGGTAAAGATCTATTCCCTTTTTTCTTTTTCTATTTGTGTTCAAAGAGACTAGGCTAAGATACTTGGTTTAAAATGAAAAAGGTTTAGCTCAACTAGTATAAACAAAATGAATCCGCAATTTAGAATGTTTTTGTTGTATAGGTTGTGGCTAAAGTTCATTTCCTAAGCATTAAATGCATGTTTCCTTCCGAACGACCCCAAAATGTGCGTGCAAGTTGGCTGATATGTTTCCAAGTCAAAGAATAATTATTTCCTAGTTTGTTTCCTTAATTGTTTGGGATTTTGTTTTGCTTCAGGAGAGCTTTTCCAAACCTTTTTGGAGTAGGGTTTAGTTGTTTTACCCTATATAAGGTCACCCTAAGCTCTCTCTATGGACTATCATCTTCCCATATACAACTTTCATACACTTACAAATATATTAGAGAGAGAGCCAAGAATTTACTGTCGTAGTGCTTTCGGAGCTTACGAAGGTGTTGCTTTGGAGAATCTGAAGATCAAATCCATTTGCCAAATCAGTTTTATGACAACAATTCTCTTGTTTATCTTTTCTTTTATCATGAACTAATTTCTCTTGCTAGGGCTACAATGTAGCCTAACCATGAATACTTAATTTTTATAGTTATATTAATTTATGAGTACTATTCCATGTTGAGTATTTGTTACTATTCTTAATGCCTTAAATATCTAGCTAATATTTAATTGATGATCCAAACGGAGACCGAGATGAGATTTTTGGTGTTTGCTTCTCGTAACAAATACCATGTCTTGAACGAGTGTCCGAGATGGACTAACATGACTCATGCAGTTTTCTTGCAAGTTCTCATAGAACTTAATGGGTTCTTGATTTTCTAAATCTGTTACTCGAGAGAGAATGGGTTGTTAATTAAGAATATTTTTGGTTGAACCTGAGAAGGGATATCGAATTAATTAGGAGAAACCAACTGTCAACATGAACAGTAATTAGGGTTAATTGGCTATAAGAATTAAGTGGAATTGGTTATGGCGAAATTGGATGCTTTAGTGTCTCATCAACTTGATTATCCATCGTTAATTAAATTGCGATTTTTTATAACTGTTTTAGTTTAATTAAAGCAATCAATCTTCCTAATTAATTGTTCAAATAAACTTCTGCATTAATCATAATTGGTAATTAAAAGTAAATTACAGTCTTCGTGGGAATGACATTTCACTTATCTCTATATTACTTATGCGAATTGTGCACTTGCAATAATTTCACAATAGCAACCCTGGTATGATGGCCTTAGAATGGGGCCAAATATTTGGATCCTACCACTCAAAATGCCCACATCCATTTTCCTTCCCTATATCAATCAATCCATATATCAACATTGGAAAAACACAAAACCAATAAATAAATAAAACAATTCCTTACACTTCGACAGAACTGAAACCTCCTTCTTGGGTTAGCTTCAATCCACGATGTCTCCACCTGGCATGGATTCCTACATTGGCAAATATTAGGTATGATCGTACCATTTTCCTTTGCCAAAATCCGAAAATCCTCAGCTATTTTGAATCCTAATCAACAAATAAACCCTTTTAGTTCCCTTCTTTGAGACAACACTCGCACATTTCCACATCAACAACCCCTACTTTCCCTACTAGGCAAGCTCATTTAACGGGTCAATGGGACGGTGTTGAGAGAAGGGGTAATTTTTAGACAGAATGATTGAATGGGTGGTTAAGTGAGGAAGTTTCAGTTCAAGGGGGTTAAGTGAGACTGAGCTCGAGTTCCAAGGGTGAAACAGTAAATAAGCCTTCATTTTAATCCCTTATTGTAATTCTCAGACAAAAATAGCTCGAGCTACTTATGGTTGAGACTTTGTCTATTGTTGCTTTTAGGAAGACATGTTGATTTTGATATTTTGTAAGGCTAGATATTATTAGATTTTACTTTAGTTGGTAAGGGTTGGTGTGTGTGAAGGAAACACTTTTATCTAACAAAACTAAGCAATCAAAAAACCAGAAAAATATACCTAAGAACCAACACTACCTCAAAGTTCATTTTGTTTCTATTATTCTCTTCTCTCATCCTGCCCATAAAATCCAAAATGGTATCAGAGTAAGTCTGATCAAGAATAGAGAGATTGAGTAGGGTGTTGTCTCCATTATTCTCTTCTTTCATCTCGCATAAAATCCAAAATGATATTAGAGTAAGTCTAATCAAGAAGATAAAGATTGAGTGGGTGGTTCTTGCTTATGAAAAGGAGAAATTTCCAATTGAAACTCTAGAATCAAAATCTTCAAATTGATGGCTAGCTCAAGTAGCAGTGTTGATATTCAAATTCCGATCTTTAATGAAGTGAACTATGACTTCTGGAGGATCAAGATGAGAGGAATACTTGTGTCTTAGGGGCTATGGAATCAGATTGAAGATGGCTATGAAGAACTAGAGAAAACTGAAGCTTTGTTAGAAGTTCAAAAACAAGAACTGGAGAACACTATCAAGAAAGATGCTAAAGCTCTTAGTCTCATCCAAAGTCTTATATAAAATGAAATCTTTCCTAGAATCTCAAATGAAATAGTTGCACAGTCAACTTGGGAGATACTTGATGACAAGACTCGACCCAAATTCCACTTTGAATATGAGCCAAACCATGTGCGTGTCCGACACCTTGCGGTTTAGCATGCATCAACATAAAATTCCAGCAATTCATCATCATAACTAAATGGCCTCAGGCCTTACAAAAAACCTAGGGCAATTTCAGAGCAAACAAATTCATAAATTTACAATGGAATGACAAGATCACAGCAGAATATCCTACATAGTGGGAAGGACGAGTGAAGAGTGGTGATTGCCCTGTGGTGGCGCTCTAGTACATGACATCTGCCTTGGGGCGCAAAACATTTAAAAAAATGTGAGTTATTTACACCATAATCAACCGAGCATATCCAGCCTCAAAACAACTAGCACCAAGGTAGACATGCCTTCTCTGCTGCCGAAGGAAGACACTCTTCCAAGGTGGCAAGCACTTGCCGAAACTCCCGACTGCCAAAGCTCACAAACTGCTAAACCTAATTCCCATGACACGTGTCACCACTGTAGCAACTTGCACAAAGTCCTACATCGGAAATCTACACCAACCTCCCACTTTCACTTCCCTATAAAAAGGGCACAATACCCTAGTAAAAAGGCTAACTACTTTCTTACCTTTTACTATTACTCTGCTAAAGTTACCACTCTTAGCTGACTTAAGCATCGGAGGACCTTCGGCCGGCACCACACCAGTGTCCGAAGCTTAACGACTGCTTCTCCTATTTTATCTTCTGCAGGCTAGCCTTTATCGAAGGTCCAGGCCCTTTCCCTGCTGAAGGCAAACCTCATTTTCTCTAAGTTGACCCTCTCCGAAAAAGAGCATCAACAGTTTGGCGCTGTCTGTGGGAAGCGATACTTGAATCCCATTTTTCTCTACCAGCCCAGCTGGCTCCTTCTCCTATCAGGCCCCGTCACCTCTTCTTCACTCCACACTCAGCTATGCCTACTGAGGATAGCCACGGGACTCAACACCATACCCCTCCATGGGGGTACCTCCTAGAGGAGACCTTTAGCATATGCCAATCTCCTGGCAGAACTGGAGAACCTCTGTGCCAGTGTCACCAAGATGTCCGAGAAATATGACCATCTTCATGCTAAGAACGTCGAGCTCGAGCATGACTACCGCACATGAAGCGTAACTGGGAGATGAATCAAACCCAGGGCTCCCAACGCAGCCTTACCCGGGAACCTGAGCGTACCCAGCCAAACCAGCCGGAGCACTCCCACCACAGTGTCCCAATCCAGCCTAGGCCCAGCAAGGGTAAATGCCTCCTCCATCCAGAGACGACCAAGTCGCGGCTCCTCCACATCTCCCCGCCAAGGAACCGACCCTATGAACTAACAAAGGTCTACAGGGATTGCAGGGACCATATCCTGGACCGTCAGACGGAACCCCCTCTTATCCCCCTTAATCTCCAAGACCCAAAGGTGACACACCTAGGCCCCCCACCAAAACCTACCCAACTACCCCCTGGAGAAGGTATAGGGGACTTGGAGAACTGGGGGCAGGATTACTTAGAAGACTACGAGTCTTATCACACCGAGGCGTTCGAAGAATTTTATCCAGCCCATGACCACCTACACACCGGGACTCTCCCTCATACCGATCGGGAAATGAGACTTCTCTTTGAGAAAGTCCGGGGCTTGGAGAGCGAGCAATAGCGCAACCACCAACCCCTCTGGGCAAAGCCATGACCTGGGCCCTTTACCGAACGCATCCTTAATTACCACCTGGAGAAGGACATCCAGCCACTCCGCATCGTCTTCTACACTGGCACAGAGGATCCTCTCACCCACATACATTCTTTCCAGTCTGTCCTAGGGTGCAAGGGCCTCACTGACGAAGGCATGTGCCTCCTCTTCCTTTCCACTCTCAGTGGCGCAGCCCTGAATTGGTTTTACAGGCTGAACCCCCGCACCATCAACACATTTGACAATCTGAAGCAGGCCTTCTTGGACCATTTCATGATCTAAACTGATCGCCTCTACTCCGCGGACGACCTATACATGCTTAGACAGGGTGAGGACGAGCCCCTTTGAGAGTATGCAGCCAGGTTCAGCCACGAATACTCCCGCTGCCCAGACTCTGATGATCGTGCCGCCTTCGGTGTTTTCAAGAGTGGCCTCTGAGAGTCCAACTTCCGGTACCTAGTCCACAGCAACCCTTGGAACACATATGCCAAGCTGATGAAGCAGGCAGCAGTTCACGCCAAGGCAGAGTACTTCTACTCCAAGTGCAGCCCAGCCACCCCGACGCGTAATCCTTTTGCTGATCCTCCACCTGCTTCAGTACCCATCCTAGCTCCACCTTAACATTCTGCCCTTACACCAAGCACCCAAGGTGCCCAGCACCCCAAGAGAAAGGATAGCTACCAGCATACCTTCAGCAATAACAAGCGGGGCAGACATGGCAACCACCACCAGTCTAGTGAAAGCAACCCCGCAAGGATAAATGATCGGGCCCTACTCCCATTCTCACCCAAACCTGGGTTTGAGGTGTTCACCACCCTAAACACTACCTATGAGGATGTCCTTGTGCATGAGGCACCTATCATACCCCAACCTCCACCCAGGAAACCAGGCAGCAAGCCTATGCCTAACACAGGTGTCTTCTGTCGCTTTCATCAGTTCGGTGGCCACGATACCGAATCTTGTGTTGCCTTGCACAACATCATTGAAGGACTTATTCGTGAGGAGAAGCTGGATAAATACGTACACAACCTCCCACCCCCACCTAACCCTCAGCAACGGCAGATCAACATGATCTCAACTATCAGTGGTGGCCCTACCATGGCTGGATCCTCCAACAACTCCATCAAACATTATGTTCGCTCCACCTATGCGCATAAGGTCTTCAGCACTGAGCAGGGACGCCTGCCAAAGACACAAAAAACAGGCTGGGCCCTCATTACCTTCTGTGAGGAGGAGCGTGGCGTTATCCTCTCTCATGATGACCCAATCATTATCCGTGCCGACATCTCTAATTTCGACGTTGGGCACATCTCTAATTCCCTTCCTCATTATTGATTGCCCCACAGCCTACAACGTCATCCTTGGGCGCCCTGCCATGGCCCAGATGAAGGTTTTTATTTCCACTGTTGAAATTTCCTATGCCCCATGGCATGAGCACAGTGCGCGGCGATCAACTTGGCTCTCGAAGCTGCTATGCTTCGGCCGTAAAGTCTACTAATCGCCAACATAAGGGTGAGGCCCTAGAGGTAACCCGGGCCCCAGCCCCACCTCGATCTGGCACTGGGCGCCCAAAAGACCCTAGGGAGGAATCTGCCACCTAACAGGGCGAACCTGTGGAGGACCTCGAATTGGTCACTCTCCATGAGGACATCCCGGATCGACAGGTCAGGATCGGCACCTCCCTTTCATAAGAGCTTCACTCCGATCTTGTTGCCTTCCTCCGCCTCAACTCTGAGGTCTTTGCTTGGTCTTAGAACGATATGCCGAGCATATCACCTAACGTCATCTCTCATAGGCTCAGTATTAATCCTACCGTCCGACCCGTTCGGCAGAAGCGTCGTGCTTATGCCCCGGAACGGTATGAGGCCATGAAGGCGGAGGTGGATAAGCTGAGCACGATTGGATTCATCAAAGAGGTGGATTATCCCACCTGGCTTGCCAATGTGGTAATGGTACGTAAACCAAGGAAGGGCTGGCGCATGTGCATAGACTACACAAATCTCAACCAAGCCTGCCCAAAGGATAGTTTCCCCTTACCCCGCATTGACTAGCTAGTTGATGCCACAGCTGGCCACGCCCTCCTCAGCTTCATGGGTGCTTACTTAGGGTACAACCAGATCTTTATGCACCATAAGGACCAAGCTCATACATCCTTCATCACTGACCGTGGCCTTTACTGCTACAAAGTCATGCCATTTGGCCTGAAGAGTCGAACGAAAGAAAGGAGTAGTCTTTTCTTAGTATTTGTTGTTTAGTTTCCTTATCTTGTTTGTATGGTACCCCTAAAAGAACAAGTAAACTTATTCCTGTATGAAGAATGAGTAGAATGGGAGTGAGACTCCCTCTCAATGATCAAACTTAAAGATATGAACTGAGTGCCATTTGATGAGTAACGGAGAACAAGGGAGAGGGATATGGAAAGGATGAAGTAATGAAAGAGGAAGTCATTGCTAGTAGTAACGACTACGGCTTTGATTGTTATTACTTCTGCAGGAGCTACGACATCATTCCTAGCGGCAACCACTAGAATATTACAAAACGATCTAAAGAGGGTCATAGCTTATTCAACTTGCAGTCAATTAGGCTATATGATCTTTGCTTGCAGCATCTCTAGTCGGTTCACTGGAGAGGAAAAAAGACCTGGAAAGAATAGTGAGAATAGCCGTAATTCAAAAATCCTCGCAGGACTCAGGGGTCATTTAGTCAACCTGATCCGCATTCCTCGCTCCGCACAGTCCGGATATCCCAAGGACTTGTGGGGCAACTATCAAGCGCGTTGACATAACCAAAGGCAATAATAATCCAAAGGCAACATAATAACTGAAGGCAACATTATAGCCGAAGGCAACGTGGGTACCTATGGTGGTTGAAAAAAAAATTTCTTGGAAAAACTATAAAATTATTTCTCATTCCATCCTTAAATCCTGTTGCCATTGTCCTTTATACTTTCCAAGCCATTCTCATTTAAATATAACAAAATATAACCAAAAATATTTGAATTTAAATACTTATGCTTGGAAAGCAATAATCATATTCAAGATCAAATAATGAAAATTTAATCGCATAAAATCATTTATAAAACAAAAGTCCACTCACTAGGCGTCCGAGCTAGCTTGACCCTATCTGACGGTGCCATTAAAAATATTTAATTAATAAAATTACTCAACATAGCTATTTGATCCAAAACCCTGACCCTTGGGTTCTAAACGTGCGTGTTCTTAGTTTAAGACCATTCCTATGCCCACTTTAAACATCTTTAATGGTTAGAACGCTCTGAAAAGACCTGAGACTCGATAAGCGATAAATTCTCAAAAAGGTCAACTTGGGACCCCATGGGGTCCACGACCTTGAAGGTTCAATATACTTTAATAAACAATTTGAGAGTTCCTGTAGGTTCAATATACTTTAATAAACGTGCCTTGCAAGTTTGGTATGAATCGGACAATTATTGTTTAATTAAACTTCGAATTATTGAATTGGAGTAACCAGGACTCCGATTCACGATCTGCGAAATTCTACATGATCCTAGTGGTGTCTAGATCAACATATATTAAATTGGAGACAATCCAACGGTTCAAACATATCGAACCCGGATAACGCATAATAGGCATAAATCCGTTCGAGGTTCAAACGATATCAGAATTGAAATCTGAGCACACCTACATGCTCGTGAAAACCAGGAGATCACATTGGAACACAATGCACCTCCGCTACAGTGCCCACGTGCGGCCACACGCGTCGGCAGTGCGTGGGTGTCCTAAGCAATATCGGTGGCCTAAAAACTTCAAAATTGAGGGCCACCCTTCTGGCTAAAGCCACTACTAGACGAGTGGAACACTTTCTTCAACTACGACAACGTCCAATTCGGTCGGCAAGTGGCCAGAATTTCGAATTGAATACAGGCCAAACTTAAGGTTGTAGATCGGGTTACCTAGACTAAAAATCAATCAAATCCTATCCAACCATCAGCTAGAGCTTGAAGAGTATATGAGAATCCGTACCTCACTCGTCCGAAACGGCGGCCGAAGGAGAGAGATCGAACGACTGGAAAATTTTGTGAAAACCAGCCTAAAATTTCATGTTTTCTAGCGGTTGGAGGAACGGACGATGGCGGCGAAGGGCTGGGGCAGGACGTCTAGGTTGAGCTTGTTGGTTTGGGACTGGTCTTGTGGCCGGTGGCTGCCCGATGACTGTGAATTGAGGAGAGAGAGAATCGGGGTCGGGGAGCGCGGAGGAGAGAGAAGGAGGTTTTCTGATTTTTCTAAAACCAACTTCGAAATATTTACAAGTTTGCCACTGAACTTTTTTTATATTGCAATTTCTTTGTTAAGACTCCGATTCGAGCCCACTACTTGTCTACGGACTCGTCTATGCAACGGTCCAATTGAAATTTTCAAATTCTTTCCCGATCAAAAGTCAACTTTTAAACCTATTAAAATATTGCTGGGGTAAAATTGTCTTTTACTTGAATACTTGAATAATTAAATATTAATTTAGGATTGGGTTATTACACTTGAGAAGGTATACAGTGGTTTTGAATAGGGTAGGAAGTGTTAAACTCCAATATTAGAGAAAGGATTTTGAATACATAAGGATGAAAGATGATGAGTTGCTAGATACTTACTTTAGTAGGTTACCATATGTAATTAATTAGACGAAAACCTATGGAGAAACCTTACCTGATGAAAGCATAGTACAAAAATACCTCATTAGCTTACCACAAAAGTATGATCCAATAGTTTCAGTCATAGAAGAAACCAAGGATTTGTCAACCTTGAGTATTGAAGAAGTGTTTGGTTCACTAAAAGGTTTTGATCGAAGGTTAAATAGGGATGCTAATGATGCTATTGAGACTGCTTTCCAAAAACTTAGCCTAAGTTCTGCAAAATCAAGACATTCTAGTTCTAGTCAAGGCAAAGACAAGGCCGACAAGGATGAGAAGGAAAAAAAAACAAGAAGTGGGAGGGAAATAGTAATGTTGAAGAGAAGAAAAACTATGAGAAGGGTTCTAACACTTTGTATAAGTGTAAAATATGTGATAAACCTCATTCTGGTGAGTGTTGGTTAAAGGGAAAAGTGAAATGTTTCAAGTGTAATAGGTTTGGGCATATGCAATTGGATGGCACTTACAAGGGCAATGAACAAGCTCACTATGTTGAGGAACAAGGTGGAGATGGTAACATGTTTTATGTGTGTCATGCTGCATCTGAACAACAAGAAGACAATGTTTGGTTTGTTGACAATGGATGTAGCAACCATATGAATGCAAACAAGAAGCTTCTGTGTGATATTGACACTTCCAAGACTACCCAAGTAAAGATGGGAAATGGAGATTTAGTTGATACAAAGAGAATGGGAAGCATTGCTATAAAGAAAAAGAAGGGAAGAATGTTCATTTGAGATGTCATGCTAGTACCCTATTTGTAGCAAAATCTTCTAAGTCTTGGACAACTCATTGAACATGGGTATCATTTAACCTTTGGGGAAAAAACTTGCAAGATATATGGATACTCTGAACCTACAAAAATAACTACGAAAGTTGAAGCAAAAAGCTCAATTTCCTAATGCAGATAATGGGCATTCAAATGAGGATTGCAATGATGAGGAATTCACGCTTCGCACAAGATATTCAAGAACTTTCTCAAGAATTAGAATTCAAGGAGTCATGATTCAAAGAATGATTCAAGTATAAATCCTAAAAATAAGAATGTTGACTATACTGATGATGTGTCTATATCATAGAAGTAAAATGAACAAAAGAATCAAAGAGAAAATGACAAATGTTTTGAATGCAAAGGCTATGGTCATATATAGCTTCTGAATGTGTCAACACACAAAACAAGCAAAATGGCAAAGCTAAGGCATTGAATATAACATGGAGTGATAGTCAATTAGAGTCTGAAAAAGAAGAAAACACTATTGCATTTATAACTACTGTAAGCATAGATGAATCACCAAAGAGTGATAATGATCATGGACATTTGGATTTTAAATACGTCTTGAAGAAATATGATAACTTGCTAGTTGCCTCATAAAAGCTTTTATCAGTCTCCAATTACATATCATTTTGCACCATCCTAGCTTATCATTTGATCATCGTGTTGGATGAAACTTGTGCTTTTAACTGTCATTTGGCTTTTCAGTTCATTAAGCTTTAGAACTCATTTAATGCGTTTTTTAGTCAAGATAGCTCAAAAATGTCTTTGCAGATCAGTAAACTTTATGGATTGAGCTGTACATTATTTGGAAGAACCAGCTACTGACCATATACCATTGTAAATATGAGAAAGTCTAGTTTTTGGAGCATTTTATAGTTTGTAATTCTAAGTTTGGTAGAAGAAGTTAAGACAAGTTCGGTGCAAGATGTTCATTTCACAAATCAATGGCTTGTCATGTTTATAGATGATTGCACACGCATGAGTTGGGTTTCCCTTCTCAAAACTAAGGGAAAGTTAGTTCCAGGTTTCAACAGTTCCATCAAATGGTGGAGACTCAGTTTCATGCCAGAATTTAGGTTCTTCGTTAGGACAATGGTGGAGAATTTTTCAACCATGATCTTATCTAGTTCTTTCAAGATCATTGCATCATACATCAACGCTCATGCCCCTACACTCCCTAATAGAATGGAGTGGCTAAAAGAAAGAATAGACATTTATTAGAAGTAGTTCGTGCCTCTCTCTGTGGTGCCAATCTTTTTGGAGAGAAGCCGTCGTCTCTGCAGCATACCTCATCAATCGGATTCCCTCTAGTATCCTAAATTTCCAAACACCACTTCAAACACTTCACCATCCTATCCAAATACCTCCCACCCTAAACCTATAACCCCGAATTTTCGGCTGTGTTGTATTTGTCCACTTACATGATCACCAATGAAGCAAATTGGATCCCCAAGCCGAAAAATGTGTTTTCATTGGCCATGCACCTTATTAGAAAGGATACCGGTGTCATCATCCTGCAAGTCAGAAGGTTTATACCTCCATGGATGTTGTGCTCTGGGAACACGACTTATATTTTTTAGCAGCACAGCCAGTGAAAAGTGATCGGTCTCCCCCGTTTAGTCCTTCAAGCATGGAGAATCTACTTCAAAACGATCGGTCACCAAAGGAAAGTGACCAGTTGCCCCTCTTAGTTCTTCGAACATGGAGAACCTGCTTCAAAATGACCGGTCGCCAGAGGAAAATGACCAGCTATCTCCACGCTGTCAAACTTAAGAAGAGGAAATTGAACCGTTTTATGAGATTTTGCCCGCTACGGAGAATTCTTCAGCTTTAGTACCACACCAATCACCTACTGAGGAAGTCAATTAGGTACCATCTTTCCCTGAAATTGATAACACTAATGAAAGGAAGAACCGTGATGATTTGATTTCAGAAGGCATAGAGCCTACATATCAGCTTCCAGAAAGAAAGAACCGTGGCAAACCTCAAGTACAATATGAAGCGGATCTTAAAGCCAAGGGGAAATACCCCATCAATAATTATATATCTCTCAACCGATTATCAGTGGCACATGCGCACTTTGTGAAGCCATGAATGAAGAAATGCAAGCCCTCCAAAAGAATGTCACATGGGAACTTGTGCCCTTACCTCATGGAAAGAAGATAGTAGGATGAAGGTAGATTTATACTGTGAAACTCAAAGCAGATGGATCCATTGAAAGATATAAAGATAGATTAGTGGCGAAAGGTTACACACAAAGATATGGGATAGACTACTAGGAGACTTTTGCCCCAGTAGCCAAGATTAACACTATCAGAATCCTATTGTCTATAATAGCAAATCTCGATGGGCCATTACATCAGTGATGTCAAAAATGCATTCTTACATGGAGACTTGGAAGAAAAAGTATATATGGACTTACCACCATGATGTAATTTTGCACGTGACAAGAAGAATCACGTTTGCAAGCTCAGAAACTCATTATATTGGTTAAAGCAATCTCACAGAGCATGGTTTGGCAGATTTAGGTGATCTGAAGTACTTCCTTGGAATTGAGGTAGCAAGGTCAAAAAATGGTATATTTCTATCTTAAATGAAGTATGTAATGGATCTATTCACTGAAACAGGAATGCTTGGGTGTAAGCAGGCTGACACACCCATTGAGATGAATCACAAGTTGTATGAATATATGGACCAAGAACCAAGGAAGAGTACCAATGCCTTGGTGGAAGGTTGATATACCTAGCACACACAAGACCAGATTTTGCATATGCTGTTAATGTGGTTAGTTAGTTTATGCATTCACCCAATGTTTCTCATAGGTCCTTGAGCTTGTGAATTATTGTGGATTAAAAGACTCTTGATAGAATTGGGCTTCAAGCCAGAAAAGCCAATGGAGTTGCATTGTGACAACAAGTCAGCTATTGATATTGCCCATAATCCAATTCAACATGATCGAACCAAACATGTTGAGGTGAATATACATTTCATCAAAAAAAAATTGAGAATAAGATCATTCGCCTGCCATTCGTAAAATCAGAAGATTAACTGATAGATATTTTAACAAAAGCCATTTGTGGAAGAGTATTTCATGACCCAATTACCAAGTTGGGCATTGGTGACATATATGCACCAACTTAAGGAGGAGTGTTGACATGAGTAAAGGAAAATCAGACTAAAGGAGCAAAGGTTCCCTGCAAAACCTGTGACAAGTTGCACTATGGTGTCTGTTGGTTCAAAGGTAAACCAAAATGTTACAAATGTGAGAGGTTTGGTCATATAGCCAAAGAATGCAGAGGAAAATCTGATCAAACGACTAACTATGCATCACACAAAAAGAAGAAGGTATCATGTTCTATGCTTGTCATGTTGCTGCAGTTGTAAAGAATAATGGTGTGTGGTATTTGGACAACGCATCTAGCAATACATGACCTCCAATGCATCTCTCCTAGTTAATATTGATACTAAGGTCACTACGAAAGTGAAAATGGGCACATGAGACTTAGTGCAAGCAACTTGTAAAGGCACTTTGGTGATTGACACTAAAGCTGGGCCTAGATATATTAAAGAGGTTATGCTTGTACCAAGATTGGAAGAAAATTTACTTAGTGTAGGTCAAATGGTAGAGTATGGATACTGTATGGTTTTTGGCAATTCTATGGTGGAGATATTTGATGACAGCTCCATGGAAAATTTGGTGGTAAAAGTCTCCATGACAGGAAACAGATGCTTTCCACTCTCACTAAAACATGCAAACTCTATGGCTATGAAAGCAACAGTTGAAGAATCCACTTGGTGTTGGCATAGGAGTTTTGGTCATTTGAATATGCAGATTTTGAAGTTGTTACAACAACAGGAGCTGGTATATGGTTGCCTGAAATTGGCAATGCAGACAGACTTTGCCAAGACTGTGCAAGTGGAAAATCACACAGGGAGGCCTTTGGTAAAGAGAAAACTTGGAGAGCTAGTGTACCTTTGGAACTGGTTCATTCAGATGTGCTGGGTGTATACTACAATGACTATACTAGAATGTGCTGGGTGTATTTTCTGCAATTTAAGTCAGAAGTGTTTAACATTTTCAATAAATTTAAGGCTATGGTGGAAGTACAAAGTGGCTACAAAATCAAGAAACTTAGAAGTGGCAGAGGTGGAGAATATACTTCCACTGAATTTCTGCAGTTTTGTGAAGAAATTGGCTTGGAACGCCAACTAACTGTGGCCTACTCACCTCAGCAAAACGGAGTTGCTGAGAGAAAGAATAGGACCACTGTAGAGATGAGCAAGACAATGATGAAAGAGAAGAAACTACCATACAAATTCTGGGGAGAGACAGTGAATATAGCTGTCTATATTCATAATAGATGCCCCACAAAAGCTTTAGACACTATCACTCATTTTCAAGCTTTTAGTGGAAGAAAACCTAGAATTAAGCATTTCAAAGTGTTTGGCTCTATCTGTTTCTGCCATGTGCCTAGTCAATTAAGATCTAAACTAGAAGACTCAGCTGTAACATGCATTTTTGTTGGCTTTGGCAAATGTGAAAAAGGGTACAGAGTATACAATTTGCAGACCAAAAAGATCAGTACATCTAGAGGTGTGACCTTTGATGAGAATTCATTATGGGATTGGGACAAGCAAACTGTTGATTCTATCTCAGTTCCAATGAGGTTTGAAGATACATCCAGAAGCTCTGAAGAGGAATATGAAGAAACAATGATTGATAACATCTCTAGTCCAGTTCAGGTGACTACAAATGCTACTAATGCTAATTCACTAGGTAATTCACTAAGTTCTACACCTGTGAAGCTCAGAGACATCACTGAGATCTATGCTAGATGCAATATGAGCATCATTGAGCCAGAGAATTTTGCAGAAGCTTCAAAGGATAAGGCTTGGCAAAAGGCAATTAAGATAGCAATGGAGATAGACATGAAGATGATTGAGAAAAATGAGACTTGGGAACTAGTTGATAGACCAAGTGATAAACCTATTATTAGTGTTAAATGGGTTTATAAAAGCAAATTGAACCTTGATGGCTCAATACAGAAGCATAAAGCTAGGCTTGTGGTCAAAGGCTATGCACAAAAGCCTGGAATTGATTTCAATGAGACTTTTGCTCCTGTGCCCAGACTTGACACAATTAGAACTCTTATAGCTTTGGCAGCTCAAAAGGGATGGAAACTATACCAGTTAGATGTCAAGTTTGCATTCAAAAATGGTGTGCTTAAGGAGGAAGTTTATGTAGATCAACCTGATGGATTTGTGATCACACACTACGAAGATAAGGTGTACAAGTTGAAGAAAGCCTTGTATGGCTTAAAATAGGCACCAAGAGCCCGGTATGAGGAAATCAATTCCTATCTCATTAGCTGTGGTTATGTCAGAAGCACAAGTGAGGCTTCATTGGACTGCAAGACTAAGAAAGACTTTGGAACTCTAGTTGTCTCAATCTATGTTGATGACATTGTGTATACAGGTAGCAATGGAGAATTAATTGCGGAATTCAAGATTGAAATGATTAGAAGGTATGAAATGACTAACTTAGGTATGTTATATCACTTTCTTGGTATGGCAGTGATTCAAACTGAAACTTGCATTTTCATAAACCAAAAGAAATATGCACTGGCATTATTGAGCAAGTTTGGTTTGAAACAATGTAAGCCAATTAGTACTCCTCTGGTGACAAGTGAGAAACTGTGCAAGGATGATGGAAGTGAACCTGTAGATGAGAATGAATACAGACAAATTGTGGGTAGCTTATTGTATCTGACAGCTGCAAGACCTGACAAAATGTTTGCAGCTAGCTTATTAGCTAGGTTCATGCATTGCCCAACAAAGAAACACTATGGAACAGCTAAGAGGGTGATGAGGTATATTCAAGGCACCATTGATTTTGGTATTGAATATCAGAAGGGAAAAGAGGCCATCATAATTGGATATTGTGACAGTGATTGGAGTGGAAGCCAAGATGACATGTGGGAAGCACTTCTGGCTATGCTTTCTCTTTTGGCAGTGGAGTATTTTCTTGGGTATCAGTCACACAACACAGTGTAGCCCTCTCCACAGCTGAAGCTGAATATGTCAGCACAAGTGAGGCTACTACATAGGCTATATGGCTGAGGTTTGTGCTTGAGGACTTTGGAGAATTGCAGACTGATGCAACTCCATTAATGGTAGATAACACATCTGCTATTGCAATGACAAGGAATCTAGTTTTTCATCAAAAGACCAAACATATTAAACGCAGATATCATTTAATCCGAGATGCTTTGCAAGATGGGGTAGTGGACTTGAGGTACTGCAAGTCTGAAGAACAAGTGGCTGACATTTTCACTAAAGCTCTGCCTAAAGATCGGTTCAACTATCTGAGAGGATTGCTTGGTGTTAAACCAATCAACAATTTAGAAGGGAGTGTTGAAGTATAAATTGTTTTCAGGTTTAAATTGTTAGTTAGCCAGGTGTATGGCTCATATGCTATCACATTTTGTTGGACTTATAGGTCCAGATTCATGCCAAGTGTACAGCTCACAGGCTGGTACAACTGTGTATTGGCTGAGTCGTTTTTGTACTACTTAGAAGAATATATTGACAATGAAATGAGATCACACAATGAGTGTGTGCATGATTACAATCATTGCCTAACAGACTCTCTCTCTCTCTCTCTCTCTCTCAACACCTCTCTCTTTTCTCTCAGAAATATTTTCTCATCAACTTTCTGTGCAAGTAAACCTGCTACTCCGTAAAACTCCAACAACAATTGTTCTTCCTTCTCTTAGAATTATTTTCTATGTTTTTTGAAAATTCAATTTCTATATCCCTAATTTGATTTAGGGTTAAAATATTTGGGTATTTATTGTAAATTATCTGTGAAAATCATTATCTTTTTGTATATATTTTCGATTTATATAGGAATTAGGGCAAATTTTCTGAATTTTTTTTAGTGTTTAGGGATTTATGCTAGTAGTGATTATGTGCGAATATGCGTTTGTTTCTCAATTGTTTATGAGATTCTGAATCATGTCTTGGTGTTTGTAATTTGTTGTTGTAACAAGAGATGAGCTTGTTCCTCAAAAGGAAGGGAGTTGTCAGTTGAGTACTTGGAAAATGACATTGACATCTTCCAGAGTGTGAATGATTGGGTTGGTATTGTAATTTTCAAGTTCTGGTAGGACTGGAATTCTGAAATTATTGATCTGCCAAATAAACCGGAAGAAAGACAAACACTTGTGCAGCAGGAGCCTTTAGAGAAAGGGTCAACCATCATCGTATGTTCCTACTAGAAAAGGAACATCGAGCATCGCAAACTATCTCTGTAGGTGTGGCGTGAAGGCTGCTGCCTATAATGTAGCGGTATGTCATGGATTATAACAGTTTTTTCATGTGTACATAATGTATGCCGATGACAGATTCTTTTTTTTGTGTCATATTGCCAACTCATGGAGTTCCACTCATTATCCAATTGCTAACTTAAAGATGATTCATGCTGCCATCAAAATCTGTCTCTTGTTTGCCACTAAAATATGTTTCGTATACGCTTCAAAAGGATTTACTAGAGCTTCAACATCGCGTCATTTACTATTCATTAAAGCTTCATAAATAATTTTTAAAATTTTTTTACTAAGAAGTCTTCATTAATATTTTATAAATTTTTCAGATGAACTCAAAAGATGTACAAAGTGTCGCAAGCAGTTTGTGTATTTTCATGTTATTTAATGAATTATTCTGATTTTTGGAAGTTAAAGTATACAAAAATAATAATAAACGTAAGAGAATGACAAGTGGTGACACTTGAATTGTGCATCGTCAGAGTTTCTGACAGGTGTTAGTATCGCGTAGCACCACGTGTCATTTCATAAACAATGAATAAAAAATGAAAAAATGCACCAAAAATTTCTTATAAAACTCCTTGCGACATTATCTTCGACTATGATGTGTGATAATAAAATTTTGGCCTTCGAAAATTTGAAGTAATTATTGGAGGAAGAGTTGTTGTAAAGAAGAGTAATGATTTTCAACATAGTATTATTGTTAGCATCAAAATAAACTTGACTTTGAAAAATTATTTGAATTTTACATGTCAAAATTATATTTTAAAGCTTAGCCGCAGTAGACATTAGAGTTTACAGGGGTGAAGCAATAGACATTAGAGTTTATAGGGATGAAGCAAGTGAAGGAGTTGAGTGTTATTCAATCCGTCTCCACTGATAATAGCTCTGTCAATGAGTTGTCAAGCTGCCATTGTGCTGCTGGTTTTGCATCAGTGGATTTTATTATTTGGAGCTTAATAACTGACACTACTACAAAAAGAGCCATATACGACGGGAATTCGCCGTCGTCTAGCAAGTTTTCAAACCTCTTCACTGCATCTAGTTGGATCGCAACTGGGTGTGAAGATAGAACTGAGAGGTTGACTAGGTACCGTATGATTATAATTATTAGCTATTTAATATTTGAAATTTAAAAATAAAATTGTAAAGGGAAAAATAATTGAATGTATTTACACTTTTGTTATCCTTGAGAACAGAGCTGACAGTATACATGCATGTTGTAGCCTACATAAAAATGAATATATGCATGATATTTATTTAACATATGAACCCGCCTGGGTGGAAAAACTGAGTGATTTATTAGGTGCTTATACAAAGACTAACTAATTGTCTAATGATCACTTAGGTAGGTATATGCCAGGTGTTGAGAATTGGTCCGCATCAAAATTGCTTGGGGAGCATGTTGGTGGATCAGCTATGAGATCAATATGCTGTGTGTCAAAGATAAGCATAGTTCCGTCAGATGTGACCAACATACCCGATACGATGGAGAACATAGAAACTCCGGTATTGTTGATATTTGTTGGTGCAAAGTGGGTATTGACTTCTTGGCTACTAAGGTCATGTTTGGGATTGCTTTTTTTCGTTAAAAACCTGCTTCACTTTAAAGTTAAGCAGTGTCTGGTAAAAATAAAATATTTCGATTATTTTAAAAGCATTGGCGTTTTGATAGCAACTTTTAAAAGCAGGCTCTGAGTTGTTTTTCAAAGTCGCTTGCAAAAGAATCAGAGATAAGCCTTTAATGAATTTTTTAAATTCCCAAAATACCATCATTAATTTTTAAAAATGACACTATCTCCACCTCCACATCCAACTCTACCACCTCCACCACCACCACCACCGCATCCTACTTAGCCATCACCACCACCACCACCTCCTCCTCCACAACCGCCATCCACACCACCACCACTACCACAACCACTGACAGGACCCGTCCCGAATTTCCCGGAACCCGAGACGAACCCTGCGGAGACCCCGGCATCACACCCACGCCGGGTTCACTCCTTAAAACTATGTCCTCTTTTACCAGAGAGGATTTAGGGCACGAGACTTTCTGCCCAAAATTTCGGCAGAGTCTCCCCTGTAAATTGAACATCCCCAAAATTTCCACCTGCATAAAACACATTTTATAACCCAACCAGCAGCACGCACAATATAATCTCATGCAGTTTACATAAATGGCCTCCGGCCTTCAAATGATTCTAGCAGATTGCCCACATAGTTTTCAAAATAACTTAATGCATCACACATGCACATAACCAATTCAAAATCCATCCATACCCACCTTCACTTACTCAGTCCATCGGACAAGCCTCAATTCAACCCAGTTTCGGGACCAACCACAAGGTCCGCATCATACTCGATAAAACCACCTAAGTGGTGTCTAAGTCGTGGCTGCACCTAGGCGCTATCCCAGGCTGCCTACGTACCCTACTAAGGGATCAAGCCACACGTAGCTCTTTCCTATCAATCCTGGCTCCTGATATCAATCAAACCATTACATCCACATAAATACATACATTCTCGGGTTTATCCATCACAACACACCAAACATAGTCACATAGCTCCCCTCATACGACGGGACGCACCCGGCCTCGTATGGGGTCAGTCTACACGCCGGCTAATCCAAAGACGCGTGCGACCTCTCACTGGGCCTGGCTACATTCTCACCAGCCATCACACAATCATATCTCCCACTCATACGTCGGGACGTACCCGGCCACGTACGGGGTCTGTCAACACGCCGGCTAATCCAAAGACGCGTGCGACCTCACACTGGGCCTGGCTACATTCTCACCAGCCCTCATACCATCATATCACCCACTCATACGTCGGGACGTACCCGGCCACGTACGGGGCCTGTCAACACGCCGGCTAACCCAAAGACGCGTGCGACCTCACACTGGGCCTGGCTACATTCTCACCAGCCCTCATACCATCATATCACCCACTCATACGTCGGGACGTACCCGGCCACGTACGGGGCCTGTCAACACGCCGGCTAACCCAAAAGACGCGTGCGACCTCACACTGGGCCTGGCTACATTCTCACCAGCCCTCATACCATCATATCACCCACTCATACGTCGGGACGTACCCGGCCACGTACGGGGCCTGTCAACACGCCGGCTAACCCAAAGACGCGTGCGACCTCACACTGGGCCTGGCTACATTCTCACCAGCCCTTATACCATCATATCACCCACTCATACGTCGGGACGCACCCGGCCACGTATGGGGTCTGTCAACATCCGAGGAGGTACATAGGGTAGTGCATATAGCACTGCAAACTAACATTCAATTATAAAATCCATACATAATTTTTATACATTAATTTCTAATAATATAAACACCTTAATAAACAACTAGCATCCAATAATTCCCCATAATCCCCATAACATCAGGACCTGTCTCTATGGTCATTCTAACCCTCCTGAGAAGGTAGAACTATCCCAAAGGTCTCACAGTCAACCCAGGGTCAAACTACCCACCGTTGGTCAAACGAGCCGCAGGGGCCCACGACCTCCAATTTCCGATCCGAAAGTTCCTATAGGTTCTACAAGCTCTAGGATGCACGTCCTGCAAGTTTGGTCCAGATCGGACGGTCGGATCGCTCACGATCGCACGATCGGACGGTTACTAAAACCCTAACCCCAGGGTTGGCATTTCCGGAGTATCCGGGACTCCGTTTTACGATCCGTCGAATCCTACACGATCCTGGTAATACCTAGATCAACATATTACAATCTCAGGACCATCCAACGGTCCAAACCCAGCGAACCCGGAAAATACGCGATATGCGATATCCGTTCGGGACTCTAACGGTACCCAAAATGAGATCCGAGCACACCTACGCGCTCATGACAACCTGAGGATCACATTGTGACAAAAATGCCCCTCAGCTACAGTGCCCACGCGCCGCCACACGCGCCGGCAGCGCGTGGGTGCCAAAGCGATATCCGGCGGCCGGAAAACTCCAAACCGCGGCCAAGACTCCTACCCTAGGTAAAACACCTAATTTGGAGCCACTTTTGTTCTTGGACGTACCCCAAAATCTGACCGGAAGTGGCCGGAATCTCATCCCGAAATCCGGCCGAAACCCTAACTCGAAAATCAGAAATCCTACGCTCAAAATCGATGCAATCCTACCCAACCATCAGCTAGATCATGAGAAGGGATGAATTTCCATACCTTGATCGCCAAAAATGGCGGCCGGACGACGGAGAACGAAGCCCGGCGAATTTTCTGTCAAAACCGGAGCTTTTCTCCTCGTTTTCCGGCGAAATCACGGCGGCTGGCGGCGAGACCCGGCTGGGGTAGGAAGAGGACGGCGGCCCGGTCATTTTGGTACCGGCCCCGTCGACTTTGGTGGCCGGACGAGCGAACGGCCGGCCAAAACGTGGCCGGCCACGGTGGCTGTCGCGAACCAGAGGAGAGAGGAGAGACGCGCGGGAGAGAGAGAGTGTGTGAGAGACGGGGGCAATTCCGTCTTTTAACCAAAAATCCATTTTCCAAATATTTACGATTATGCCACTGAGCTTCTTTTGATCATATCTCTCTCGTTACAACTCCGATTCGAGCCCACTACGTGTCTACGAACTCATCTCACCGTGCTCTACGCAACGGTACAACCGGAATTCCCAAATTCCTTCCGGATAAGAAAATGACTAAAATACCCCTATCCCACGGGTAATTTCTCAATTCCACTTAAATAAATTAAAACATGGGATAATTTGGGGTCGGGGTGTTACATACTACCCCCCTTATAAAAATTTCGTCCCCGAAATTTCATACCTGCCACTCCAAAGGGTGTGGGTATTGGGCCCGCATCTACTACTCGGGTTCCCATGCTTCATCCTCCACAACCAAGTTGGCAGCCAAGCCATTAGCTCTATCCAAACAAGCAGAGGAAGAGAAGTCTCTTTCTTCCACTAGGAATATCCTTTAATAGCTGCTGTAATGCTTAATCTCCCTCTGAAAGCTAAATGCTTCCATTTGTGATTTGATTCTCTTCCAGCTCTCCCATGAAGAGAATCCAAACTCTTTGACTTGTTGATATCTTCCTTCTTTCTTTAGAATCGATAAGCAATATTGCCAACACGATTCTTTGAGAGGGATGTCAGAAAGGATCATTTTTTTACCGAATTGTAATCATCATCTTCCTCTCTCTACCATGACCCATTTCTGATTCCGATGAAAGATTTCTGCTCAAACGTGCTCACTGCACACAATCGAGAATTAGCAACATGTTCAGGCAATGGAGGATCTCCAGAAGTAGATTGATCAACTCCATGTCCTCCTGCCCATAGAACTCTACAAACTTCATCCAACACTACTACTTCTCAACTTAATTTGTCACGACCCTCCTTGGTCGGACTCACAACTCCTCCATTCCCATGTAACTTGTCCATCAACTTCCTCTGACAATTCGTCTCATCTCAGCGGATTCAATACTTTCGCTCTTCCGTTTCCTCCCATAGGATATTGAGATACAACAATTTGGATAGACACGTTTCTAGGAACGTGACACCCTTAAGTGTACTCATCAATACCCTAAATCCATCCATGTCAAAGAGTCCTCCGCGTCAAAATGATGACGTCCCGTGACGGAACCCATCATGATCCCACAACTTAAGGATGCACACAAGGTGCGGGTCCACAAGAAATTGAACCTAAGCTCTGATACCAAGCTGACAGGACCCGTCCCGAATTTCCCGGAACCCGAGACGAACCCTGCGGAGACCCCGGCATCACACCCACGCCGGGTTCACTCCTTAAAACTATGTCCTCTTTTACCAGAGAGGATTTAGGGCACGAGACTTTCTGCCAAAATTTCGGCAGAGTCTCCCCTGTAAATTGAACATTCCCCAAAATTTCCACCTGCATAAAACACATTTTATAACCCAACCAGCAGCACGCACAATATAATCTCATGCAATTTACATAAATGGCCTCCGGCCTTCAAATGATTCTAGCAGACTGCCCACACTGTTTTCAAAATAACTCATGCATCACACATGCACATAACCAATTCAAAATCCATCCATACACACCTTCACTCACTCAGTCCACCGGACAAGCCTCAATTCAACCCAAGTTTCGGGACCAACCACGAGGTCCGCATCATACTCGATAAAACCACCTAAGTGGTGTCTAAGTCGTGGCTGCACCTAGGCGCTATCCCAGGCTGCCTACGTACCCTACTAAGGGATCAAGCCACACGTAGCTCTTTCCTATCAATCCTGGCTCCTGATATCAATTAAACCATTACATCCATATAAATACATACATTCTCGGGTTTATCCATCACAACACACCAAACATAATCACATAGCTCCCCTCATACGACGGGACGCACCCGGCCTCGTACGGGGTCTGTCACCACGCCGGCTAATCCAAAGACGCGTGCGACCTCACACTGGGGCCTGGCTACTTCTCACCACCATCATACCATCATATCTCCCACTCATACTCGTACTCACCTCGGCCACCCGTACCCGTAGGTCTGTCAACACGCCGGCTAACTCCAAAGACGCGGCGACCCACAGGGCCTGGCTCATTCTCACCAGCCCTCATACCATCATATCACCCCTCATACGTCGGGACGTACCCGGCCACGTACGGGGCCTGTCAACACGCCGGCTAACCCAAAGACGCGTGCGACCTCACACTGGGCCTGGCTACATTCTCACCAGCCCTCATACCATCATATCACCCACTCATACGTCGGGACGTACCCCGGCCACGTACGGGGCCTGTCAACACGCCGGCTAACCCAAAGACGCGTGCGACCTCACACTGGGCCTGGCTACATTCTCACCAGCCCTCATACCATCATATCACCCACTCATACGTCGGGACGTACCCGGCCACGTACGGGGCCTGTCAACACGCCGGCTAACCCAAAGACGCGTGCGACCTCACACTGGGCCTGGCTACATTCTCACCAGCCCTATACCATCATATCACCCACTCATACGTCGGGACGTACCCGGCCACGTATGGGGTCTGTCAACATCCGAGGAGGTACATAGGGTAGTGCATATAGCACTGCAAACTAACATTCAATCATAAAATCCATACATACTTTTTATACATTAATTTCTAATAATATAAACACCTTAATAAACAACTAGCATCCAATAATTCCCCATAATCCCCATAACATCAGGACCTGTCTCTATGGTCATTCTAATCCTCCTGAGAAGGTAGAACTATCCCAAAGGTCTCACAGTCAACCCAGGGTCAAACTACCCACCGTTGGTCAAACGAGCCGCAGGGCCCACGACCTCCAATTTCCGATCCGAAAGTTCCTATAGGTTCTACAAGCTCTAGGATGCACGTCCTGCAAGTTTGGTCCAGATCGGACGGTCGGATCGCTCACGATCACGCGATCGGACGGTTACTAAAACCCTAACCCCAGGGTTGGCATTTCCGGAGTATCCGGGACTCCGTTTTACGATCCGTCAAATCCTACACGATCCTGGTAATACCTAGATCAACATATTACAATCTCAGGACCATCCAACGGTCCAAACCCAGCGAACCCGGAAAATACGCGATATGCGATATCCGTTCGGGACTCTAACGGTACCCAAAATAAGATCCGAGCACACCTACGCGCTCATGACAACCTGAGGATCATTTTAGAACCTCGAGCCGGTCCATTTTCCTAGCCCACGCGCCGCCACACGCGCCGGCAGCGCGTGGGTGCCTTGAGTAATTTCCGGCGGCCGGAAAACTCCAAACCGCCGGCCAAGCTTCCTATCCTAGATGTAAAACCCTATTCTGAGCCACTTTTGTTCTTGGACGTACCCCAAAATCTGACCGGAAGTGGCCGGAATCTCATCCCGAAATCCGGCCGAAACCCTAACTCGAAAATCAGACATCCTACGCTCAAAATCGATGCAATCCTACCCAACCATCAGCTAGATCATGCAGAAGGGATGAATTTCCATACCTTGATCGCGAAAAATGGCGGCCGGACGACGGAGAACGAAGCCGGCGAATTTTCTGTCAAAACCGGAGCTTTTCTCCTCGTTTTCCGGCGAAATCACGGCGGCTGGCGGCGAGACCCGGCTGGGGTAGGAAGAGGACGGCGGCCCGGTCATTTTGGTTCCGGCCCCGTCGACTTTGGTGGCCGGACGAGCGAACGGCCGGCCAAAACGTGGCCGGCCATGGTGGCTGTCGCGAACCAGAGGAGGGAGAGACGCGCGCGGGAGAGAGAGAGTGTGTGAGTGACGGGGGCAATTCCGTCTTTTAACCAAAAATCCATTTTCCAAATATTTACGATTTTGCCACTGAGCTTCTTTTGATCATATCTCTCTCGTTACAACTCCGATTCGAGCCCACTACGTGTCTACGAACTCATCTCACCGTGCTCTACGCAACGGTACAACCGGAATTCCCGAATTCCTTCCGGGTAAGAAAATGACTAAAATACCCCTATCCCACGGGTAATTTCTCAATTCCACTTAAATAAATTAAAACATGGGATAATTTGGGGTCGGGGTGTTACAACCACCACCTCCACCTTCATCACCACCACCACCTTCATTACCTCCACCACCACATCCTCCTACGCCATCACCACCACAGCCACCACCTCCTCCTCCATCTCCACCACCACCTCCACCACCTTCACCTCCATCTCCACAACCGCCATCCCCGCCACCACCTCCTCAACCTCCACCACCTCTACCTCCACAACCTCCATCCCCACCACCATCTCCACCTCCACAACCGCCATCCTCACCACCACCTCCACCACCACCTCTTTCACCACCATATTTGAGTCATTATTCACAGTTACCACAGGTTTATATTAAAATTTACCAAACAATTTTGACACTGCTTTTTATACTAACATCACTTTAAAAGAATTATTTACCAAATATGGAGCTGCTTTACTTTACAGCTAATTATTTTCAAAGCACAGCAAAAACAACTTTTTTTTAAAGGTGACAGCAATTCCAAACTAGCCCTAAGTAGGAAGGTAGACAAGAAGGAAGAACAACATAACATCACTGGAAATAGCAATAAATGCTTCAAAAGGATTCACTAGACCTTCAACATCGCATGATTTACTATTCACTAAAGCTTCATAAATAAATATATATATATATACATATATATTTACTAAGAAGTTTGTGGGATTTTTTGGGGAATTTTTTCAGATTTGGTATGAATTTATTATGATTTTTGGAACCTAAAGCATTGGAAAAAACTAATGAATGGAAGAGAATGACACATGGTAGCGTCAGATTGGTGTGTCATCAAAGCTTCTGACAGGTGTACGTATTGCGTAGCGACGTGTCATTAGTGGTTCATTTTTGACTCTTAAACTTAAAAACTTCACAAAAATGAAAAAAAATTGAAAAAAAAAAGCCTAAAATTTCTAAAACTCCCTTGCCACATTTTCTTCAACTATGATGTGTGAAAACAAAATTTTGACTTTGGAAAATTGTAAGTAATAATTGGAGGAAGAGTTGTAGTGAGGAGAGTAATGATTTTCATAGTATTATTGTTAGTATAGAAACAAACTTGACTTTGAGAAATTACTTGAATTTTGTACATGTGAAAATTATATTTTAAAGCTTAAAAGATGAAGGAAATGTGACAGGGAGTTTGTGGGAATTGTTGGTGAATTTTTATGAATTTATTATGATTGTTGGAAGTTAAGGCATTGGAAAATACTAGTACATGGAATATAATGACACATGGTAGCGCCAAATTGGTGTGTCATCATAGTTTCCGACAAGTGACATATCGCGTGGCGACATGTGTCATCAGAGGTTCATTTTTGTATCTTAAACATAAAAATTTCACAAAAAATGAATTAAATAAATAAGAAAAATGCACATAAAATTTCTAAAAATCCGTTGCAACATTATATTTGATTATGATGTATGAAAACAAAATTTTGAATTTCGGAAACATGGCTTGTGGAAGCCCTATAAGGACTAATTATAATTAGCCTTCGCCAATAGCGAGAATTGTATGGAGGGATACAATTCACACTTGATTCAGAGTGAATTATTCATACCCACTATCTAGCTAATTAGAACCTATAAGATCGCACACCGAAAAGGAATCGATTGGGAAATTATGAAGAGAATGAATGATTTTGTGACTTGGTCAAAGTTAATGTGAAAGTCAAAAGTCAAAGGTCAAAAGATGACCCGACACTTGACATGGTCAACTAAGGACGACTGGGACCAACACTCGTTAGAAAAGTGAGTGATTGAATTAGTCAAGTCACTAGAGTAATTAAATTGATTAGATTAATTTAATTATTCAATTAAAGTTATGAAACTTTAATTAAAAATCCTATATAACTTGGAAATTCAAAAGGGATTTGACCATATGGACTTACGCATACATGTGACACATTATAGGATTAATGTGTTGGATCAAGATAGCAAAAGATGACACACAAAAGGGAAGGTGTGGCTATAAGTGTTTGATCCTATAAGTGTGTAGCTATGGAATCCTATCATCTTAGGGTTTTTCAAGTTGGTGAAATTGGAAGAGAGAAAACATCAAGCTCTCTCTTCCTAACCCCTTGAATCTATCACATCAAGTGAAGGTGCTAGCATCACTCTTTACTTGTTGTCTACTCATTCTCTCATCCCATTCAATCATTGGTGAAAAGCTTTTGGGGGGTGCATAATTTTGTACCTATTTGGAGAGCTACAAAGGGGAGAATCAACATCAAAGGGAGAGCCAACAACAAAGAGACCGCTCCCTCTACTTGAACACCATTCTTGATTTCAAGATTCACTCCAAGGTATGAGCATCTTATCTTTCTCTCAAATAGGATTTAGATGATTTATACAACAACAAGTTATTACATCTTACAAGTCTGTTAGGGTTTTTAACCGCCAACAGTGGCACACTCAAACATAAAAGAAAGTTGACTTATCAACTGCAAATGGTTGATAGATCAATAGGAAACTTTATCTAGCCAGCACAGGTACAACAGAAAAACAGGCAGTAGTATTCGAAATAGATGCCAGCATAATTTTTAAGGGTAACTTTAAATTTTTGCTGCTTCTATTGGTCTCCTCCCTTGCTGGTAGTGGTATTCGAAAAAGATACCAGAATAATCTTTCACCTTTTTGTATAATCTCGGCATTGACTCCTTGACCAGGCTTTCAAAGGGTTCAATCTCTTTATCTGATTCAGGGATGCAGAAGGCAGCCAAAGATATCCTCTCTTTGTCTGGATTTATCACTACCCTGTGTATAGGGCTCTTGAATTTTCCATTGCTCAATATCTGTGTATCACAAGGAAATGAACAATCAAGCTTCTAAGCTAAGCCAACTGTATTAAGAGTGTTAAAAATATTTGATGACTTGGTTTTAGGCATAACAACGGTGTGATACAAAAGGGTACATTTTGTTATTATTAATTATTTTATTTTTTTGAATAGAAGCGATATTGGGGAGGGGGTTTTTCTCACACACACTACAAAGATGCCACGGAATTTGAACGTGAGACCACGGGTCTTCAAGTTAGGGCCCTTTCCACTATGCAAGACCCCGTTGGCCAAAGGGTACATTTTTAAGCTTTCAATTACTCACCAAATTTCAATTAAGCTTTACTCTTTATGCAGTGCTTTAAAAGTTAAAACCAATAATTGAACAGGTTGAGAAAGAACATTTTATTTACCTCTGCCTGATCACCAACATTAATGAGAAGCGCCTCAGGAACAATGGGAGATCTAAACCACTGATCGTCTTTAAGAAACTGAAGACCTTCCACTTGTTTGTCTTGCAAGGAGGGTGATTATTGTTCCATCCGCATGCGGTTTCACACCCAGGACGACATCAGGCCTTGAACACGGGGGATACAAGTTAAACCTCACATCCATTTTTCCGTGTTCTACATACAGGTTCCGAAAGCAATTATCATTCAAATTCAATGACCTTGCCATGGCCTCCAGGACAGTTTTTGTTACCACTTGTAACTTCATCGTATATTGGTCTAAAGTTTCACTGCAGTAATAATATACGTTGAACTCTGAGGGATCATGATATGCTTATTGCTTCAATGTGAAGGAAGAAGATACATGTATGGCAAATACAAGTTACCTAAAAGATTTGGGATTTTGAGGCCAAAATTTGAACTTTCGGCGGTCTTCTGGATATACAGAAAGGTATAGCCGGTCAGTCCAATCAAGTGTTTGTTGTTTTGAAAAAACCATGTCGCTCCCATATCCTTCAGTATCGTTGACTTGCCTCAAGTAGTTCTGCTTCTCTTTCCATTGGAAGTGCAAAAAATTGTTTTGTCATTTCGCGAACCTTGTCTAGGAATTCAAGGGTCATGCCATGGTTTATTACCTGGAACACCAAATTTAAGAATCCTCAAACATGTTTTACATTACATACAGGTGGATCAAATCAAACAAAAAGCAGGGAAATAAGTATAATCATCCTGGGATATGCTTACAAATCTAGACCCTTGTGCCAAGTTTCCTGAACTAAAAATTGTTTACGTACAAAGTTGTTTGAATTCAGACCTGAAAGCAACCCCATGTGGTAAGAGCTGATCGAAGTTTATCAAGTTGTTGTGCAGTGATTGAGGAAGGTGTGAGGAGGAGGCCAAGATCAATGACTGGAATATCCATCAACGCGGCAGAAGAAGCACTTGGGGCTCCAATGCCACCGTCTGTAACTTTATGGATATATTTATCTGGCACTTGTTCCCCTTTGCCTTTGCCTTTGGCGAGCAGCTCTTGGACAGTTGTGGATCCTAACTCTATCTTGCCAATAGCGGAAGACTCAGCCATATCCATGTGGTTGGTTTCTTTCTAGCACCCCCAAAAAAGAGAAAGTCTGCAAATTCAGCTGCAAAATGTTCGGTGCTCACCTGCAAGGAAAGTTCATGATGGGAGCAACTTGGAGGTTCCTGCAATTTCAAGGTGAGATATTAAGGAAAGGCAAATGAGGTAAAAAACCCAAAATACATCCTCTCCTACAAACAAGCCAAAATACTCAACAAAGACACAACTATCTTCAGCAACAAAAGACCTTTGAGTCCGTACGATTGAAAAAAAAAAAAAAAAAAAAAAAAAAAAAAAAAAAAAAAATCGGAGAACAAAACATGTGAACCCAATATGAAGAGGTGCACGTACTTTTAATTTATTTGAATGATTTGAAATGCATGCTTCGTCTTTCTGTGTGCATGTGAAGTGGTGTGTGAAAGTGTGTGTTGTTTGTTTGTATGTGAAGTAGTGTGATGTGAATGTGAATGTCTTGCAGTGTTGTGAAATGTAAATTTATAAGGCAATTAACAGGAGCGTTAAGGCAAACATGGTGGGCATTCAAACCGGAAAAATGGGAAACCGAGTTGAATTGGATTGAAAAAACCGGGTTGATCAAAAATCGGGTTGAGTTGACCAAAAATCAAAACGAATCGATTCAGACCGATTCCTATTCCAATTTAACATCTTTAAAAATCAGATCGGACTAAACCAAATTGAAATCAAATAAAAAATAAAAATATGAATATATTTTGGTGGCCCAACAACTAAAGCCCATTAACCAACACCTAACCCTAAAGCCACTTTATCTTTCATTTCTATCTCCCTTATCTTTACTTTTTCTTCCTTTGTCCGCCACTTCTATGTCCTTCTTCTTCTTTTTCTTTTTCTCTTTTTCTTCTTTTCTCTCTCTCTCTCTCTCTCTCTCTGTATTTTTTTGTGTGCTTCTCTCTACCCTCTTTCTATGAAGCCTTCTTATGACGATCCAAGGACTAGAGTCAAGCTTAAGAGTCTCATGCAAGACTATGAAAAGATGCATAAATATGTCTTCTGTGGAGTTTTCATAACCAACACCTAACCCCAAACCCAAAAACTAAAGCCCATTAACCAACACCTAACCCTAAAGCCACTTTTTCTTTCATTTCTCTCTCCCTTATCTTTACTTTTTCTTCCTTTGTCTGCCACTTCTTTGTCTTTCTTCTTCACTTTCTCTCTTTCTCATTCTTCTTCTTCTTCTTCTTCTTTCTCTCTTTTTTCTTCTTCTTTCTTTTCTCCCTTTCTCTTTCTTCTTCCTCTTTATGATTCCAATTCTCTCTCTCTCTCTCTCTCTCTCTCTCTCTCTCTCTCTGTGCACTTTTTTGTGTGCTTCTTTCTACCCTCTTGCTATGAAGCCTTCTTCAAAAGCTGGTTATGATGATCCAAGGACTAGATTAAAGCATCAGAGTCTCATGCAAGACTATGAAGAGCTGCATAAATAGGTTTTTTATTTTATTTTATTATTTTATAAATTTTATAAATCACAAATGGTCCCTGAGGTTTACGAAATTATCACAATTTGTCCCTAACGTTTTTTTTTGTGACACTAATGGTTCTTAAGGTTACCCTCCACACATCAAAATGGTCTCACACATCCAACAGCATAGAGCCGCGTGGTTTTAAATATAATATAATATTTAAAAAAAATATTTTTAAAACTTAAAATTCATTAAATTTTTTTTAATTAAAAGCAGCTTAAGTGCCAAATTTCTTCTGTGGGTTTCATTAGATTAATGTTTGTTTATGATTTTTATTATTTAGATTCATATAGAAGGATACATGAAATATTTTGGATCTCATTTATGTTTATTATTTCTTTTGGGTTTCTAATCTCCATTTGTTTCATTTCCTTATGTCTATGTGACTTGCCGGAGAAAAATTGGAAAAAGGAACAATGAAATGGATCCCGTGATGTTCAGATGAAGGCTGAAAAATAAAAAACAAGAATTCAATGAAATGGGTTTGTATATTTTAAGGCTAAAAAACCCAAACAAAAAAAAAATTTGCAATGGGCTCCGGTTTAAAACAAAACTGGTAAAATTGAACCGAAATTTGAGAGGTTCGGATTAGTTTGGCTCTCTCAATCATTTTTAATAAAAATCAAACTAAACTGGACCAGATGAACAATACGATTCTAATTCTAATTTTAGGTTAGAACTGAATTGAACCAGACCATGCTCGAATCTCTTTAAAGTGAGAAGTACATCATAGAAGAAAAAAATATGAGTACTCTCCCCTTGTCTCTTAATCAATAAAACTTCCTTTGTTTTTCATACTTTTTCTTACTCCTAATACGAAGTTCATACATCGACCACTTTTAATACACCGCTCTTATTGTTGATACGTGGTTCATACATCGGCCACTATTAATACACCGCTAATACCTTGATATTGCTAGCAATACTATCATCATTTAAAAGCTATTATAATTATGTTACCATCTTAATAAACTCACGATCATACTTTCTTAATGTAGAAATAATATTATAGATCTTTTAATTAGCCAGTCCAAAAGTATTAAATTTGAATGCAATAAACATAATAGAATTATTCTTAAGTGTTTGGATTATTTTCAGAAAAATTCTCTAAAATATAATTAGGCAAAATTTTGACTGTATAACATCTTTATTATAAGATAATACTAACAAATTCAAAGATTTCCTAGCATAAAATAAATAAAAAAACCTCACAAATCTTATAGATAGCAAGGCAAAATAAGTAGAATTTCAATCATTAGAGATAATTCAGCAATTAAAATAGAAGTACAAAAAACCTTGACTAGAAAAATTACATAATAAAATAGATAGACTGTTAGTTTAATCACATATTCTATATCTAATAATAAATATATCAAGGACTAGCCGTACCCTGGTCCTCTTTTTCCTTGCCGACAACCAACTGCAAAGAAGCTAAAAGGGTGTGGTGGCCACTGCCCCTCCTCCCCTCCGCCTATATCTTTCCCTTCCTCTCCTCATCTCCCCTTCTTTTGTAACATCCTCGGCCTAATTTTTAATTATTTAATTCAATTTAATCTCCTTTTGTGAAATTACAATTTTGCCCATGGAAGTAGGGTCTTTGTGGTCACTTTTTAATCTGGAAGAACTTTGAGGATTTGAATGGCACCATTGTGTAGAGCTTGCTCTCACGAGTTCATAAACACGTAGTAGGCTCAAATCAGAGTTATAAAGAAGTTGTGGTCAACGAAAGTGTAGTGGCACAATCGTAAATTTTTTGAAGTTGGGTTTTAAAACAAATCAGCTCTCTCTCTCTCTCTCTCTCTCTCTCTCTCTCTCTCAATTTCGAAGACGGAATTTCAAACGGGCACTGCTTTAGCCATCCGACCACCAAATCCAACACCACGACTTGCAAAATGCTACTCTCTACCTCCTCTACACGACCCACTGATTTTCCTGACCCGATTTCGAGCCGTGAAGTGACTGGAATGAGGAGAAAAGTCGCGATTCAGTCATTGTTTCCAGCGATTCTGGCAACGGAATCCGTTGAGTTGGGTGTGATTTTTCATCCTCTCAATGCGTTCTTGCTGTTTTGGTAGTTGGTTTGAGTTGATTTGGAGTTTTGGAAGTTCGATTTTTAACCTACAAAATTTCAGTGTTTGAAGTGGTTTTCCCACCACTTCCTTGCCAAATTGGAGGTTGGCCCAGTTGTATAAGTTGCTCCCTTAATTGCCCTAATTACGTAGGTGTAGCTATTGTTGGGTGATTTGAGCCAGAAATTTCTCAAGCTATCCACGCGCTGCCAGCGCATGTGGCGAAGCAGGTGTGGCAGCCTATTGTGCTCTGATTTGATCCCCATGTTGTCCCGAGTGTTGCAGTATGCTCAGATTCAAATTTGGTTTTCGTATGACAGTCGAACGAATTTATGCCTATTAGGTGATATCCAAGTTTGATATGCTTGGACTGTTGGATCGGCTCCAATTCCGACTGTGTTGTTTCCCGTACTTCTAGGATCTTGTAGGAATTTGCCGATCGAGAATCAGAGTCCCAGATACTACGAATCAATAACTTTAAGGTTAAGAAAATCGATAATTCCAATCGTGCGGGCCGGGTTGACCAGAATGACTAGTTTGACTGGACAGTTGATCAGGGGTCTTTTGAGACCGTCTCATTTCTTGTTGAGTACTAAAATGGCCAAAGGGATTTTCTTAAAGGACGTGCACTCACTGTGAGTCCTGAGAGCTGGGGTATTGATTTAAAGTTTAGTGTTGGGTTCGATTATTCAGTTAATTCTGGTATTCTCTCAAATAGGTTCATTGGCGTAACGAATCGCTATGGACAAAACTGGAGAGGGTTGAGTGTGCTTTGGACCGTGTGTGAGTGGACATTTATTTTATAAATTTATAAATAGTTTTTATGAAATGATGCTTGCATGAAATGTTCTAAGAATTGATTGTTTCACGTCTTTACTTTATGAACATTTGGTTTTGGGTGAAAATAATTGAATTATGTTTTAATTATGGTTTTGACAATTTCCTTCGTGCTATGATGGTTTTTACAACTAAAGAGTTATTAAATGTTTATGGCTGATGTAAGTTGGGTTTTTATTTTCCCAAGCGTTCGGTTTTGGTCTAAATGACTTTAAACAATTATGCATGTTGATAAACGTGATTTGCTTGGGAAGTTTGGGAAAATGTTGTGAGTGGTTATATATGTTTAACAGTGGTAAATATGCGAGATTGTTAATTAAATATTTAGTAAGGATTTTAATATCGGGTTATTGTTCGGATTTACTTTAAGATTGTGTTTTGAGAAGATTTTTATTGGTTGGAAGTGAAATAGTGAAATTAGGGTTTTGTTTATTTAATTATTTATCGATGCATACTTGGAATTTTAAATGGTTTTGAAAGGATTTCGTATTGTTTTGAGAAAACTAAGAAAGGATTTGAGAAAGAGTGGAAAAAGGGATTTGCTGAAAAATGGAATTTCTATGAAAAAGTGTTGAGAATGGATTTCAAACCCACCCTAGGTACCTGTTCCCATTTGCCTTTGGAGAAAAATATAATGGTTGACTTTGCTAGAGTATGTACACATGACTAGGATATTTCTTATACCTACGGTGGTAGGTGTCCAGCCAGTGGTTTCTTCTAGTACATACGTCAGCAGTTGTCTGGCCAGTAAAGATTGCATGTACCTGCATAGAGATTACTCTGTAGGTGTTTGGCCAATGTGTGTATTACCTATACTCATACAACAAACACGAGTGTCCGCCCAGTGATGATTGTTCCTAGGATGTTCCCCTGCCATCCTGCCGGTTGTCTACACAGGGTTTGTCAGTTTCCCCATAGGTATACTTGGGTGGAGAGTTTTTGTATGAATTAGATTTTGACTGGCTTGATTTCTATTGAACGATTGTTTGATGTGTTGGATTTAAATTGATGTTTTGAAATAAAGATTGTGTTAATTGTATTTCTACTTACCAATTAATTCCGAGTATGTTTCACGTATATTTGTATATTTCATATCTCATTCCTATATGTGTATTTACAAATTTATTAGTGAGTTTCAAAAGTTTGCGAAAGCAGAGGGGTTAGTATGTTCTCTATATTTATTTTCGAGAAAACTTTCTTTTTGTCCACTCACATCTTTATTGTTTTGCACCCCCAGGAAGTAGATAGCTCAAAGTTCGGATGACCACGTAAGCTACTCTGTCGTCGATGGATTCCTAGCCTATTCACTTAGTAGGACTCGATTTTCGTTTCATTGTTTGGCAAATAACTTTGTAAACTAAACTTCAGTAGTTGCTCTAATATTTCCCACTTAGGACTGAATTTGAAGCAGGAGGCCATTTCTAATTTGTGGGTGCTATATCTTGTGTGTGCTGCCAGTTGGGATGGTTAAATTGTTGTTTGCAAGTTAAATTAGTTGGATAAATGTTAGTTTTTCAAGGGAGACTTTGCCGAAATTTTGGCGGAAGTGTTGACCTATTTTCTTAAACTTATGGGTGAGAGGTGAAATTTTAGTAGTGGGCCCGGCATAGTGGGTCCGACACAAGTTTCGAGGGAGAATTCAAGTTGGGTCCTGTCATCTTTTTCTGCCATATTTTCCCTTCCTCTTATCCCCTCTTCTCTTCCCCTTCCCCTCCCTAGATAGTCTAGATCTGTTTAGATCTAAGTCTGTTTGTCTATTTGTTTTGTTTGGTTGTTTTTGCAGTGTTCTAGGTGACAGGTGTTGTCTTTGTCTCAGTAGCAGTGACAGTAATGATGCTGGATTGTGTCTTGTGACACCCTAACCCAATTTTAATTATACAAATTTATAAATAAACCCAATCCTAGACATGTATTTATAAAAAAACCCAAACACTATTTAAACATAGAAACACACCCAAAATCAACCCCAAAGTCAACTTTTTGGGTGTGTTTATAAATGGGTTTTGAGTGTGTGTAATGATGGGTTTTGGGTGTGTTTATATGTTTAAATAGTGCTTGGGTTTTTTTATAATTTCAACTCCCATTTTGGGTGTTTTAGTGAAACTCCCTTTTAATTATCCATTTTAAGTATTTAATTTAATTAATTATGAAATTACAATTTTGCCTTTGGGGGTAGGGTTATTTTGGTCATTTTTAATCTAGCAGGATTTGGGGAATTAAATTTCACCATTACGTAGAGTGCGTCGATGCGAGTTCGTAGACACGTAGTGGGCTCAAATCGGAGTTGTAATGAAGAAGTTACGATCAATGGAAATGCAGTGACACAACCGTAAATACTTCGCAGTTGGATTTTTTTTTAAAACTCAGAAACTCAGATTCTTCTCTCTCTCTCTCTCTCTCTCTCTCTCTCCTCCAAACCTTACCTCTCTCTCCCTTTCGTGTGACAGCAACAGCTGACCACAGTTTTGGCCGGCAACCACCTTATCCAGCCATCATTTGTGACGGGGCCGGTACGAAAACGACGAGTTAGCTTCCCTCTTCCAACCCCACCCCTCCCTCGCCGCAGCCGGCCATCCAAGCCGCCGGAAAAACACGAAAAATAGGCCGGAATTTTGTCAAACTTTTCGTCATCGTTTTTGACGATTTCTGCCACTATTTTTGTTGATCCAGGTATGCTTTCTCATTATTTCAACATGATCTAGCTGATAGTTCGGTTGGTAATGATTGATTTTGAAGTTTTGAAACTCTTTTTACACTAAAATTTTTTGCCGGTTTTCGGCTCGAGTTTCGGGCAAGTTCCAATTACTTTTTGGCCATGGCACTCCACTTCCAAATATGTTGATCTTGGTACCTTTAGGATCATGTAGGAATTCGCGGATTGAGAATCGGAGTCCCAGATGCTCCGATTTAATGATTCAAAGATTTGGTAAGACGGTAACTGTCAAATCGAGCGATCCGACCGCTCGATCTGGACCAAACTTGCAGAACGTGCTTAGTAAACTTTGTTGAACCCGTTGGTACTTTCATATTAGAAATTGAAGGTCATGGGCCCCGTGGGCACGGTTGACCAATTTTGGGTTTTACAGGTTATCTGGCAAGATCAAAGGGTTTTAGATTTTACTGTCCAGATGCTGGTACCCGAATTGTAGAGACTGGTTGTGCAAAGTTCATAGAGCATGAGGAGAATGCCACTGGGAATAAAGATTTTATTTTCAAAGAAGAAGGTGATGTAGCTGTGATCGAGAATGATGAACAAGATGTTACACCCTTGATTCCTTTAAGTGAAACTGTATTGAAACTTCCCCAGTTTGAAGAACCATTTGATCAACAAAACCAAGTGTTTGGGCCAAAAGAAATCGCATACCAGCCCACTTCTCACAAAGGCCCACAAAACAGGAGAAACGAAGGACTGGGCTTTGATTTGAAAATAAAAGGCCAAAGACCAAATCAGAAGGCCTATGTCTTTTACAAATGGCAATCCACCACTAATGCAGATCAATAAAAATCGAAAGAAAAATTGGATTAGGCCCAGCTTCTGGCTCACCACTGATCTCAAAACCCAGAGTGCAAAATCAGCAAATATTTTTGAAAGCCTATTCTCAAAACCCACGAGACTACCTGACTTAGAAAAAGTCAACAATTTCAACTATTACAAAGAGTTGATTGGGAATTAAATGAAAGCAGGTCAATAATAGCAAAAAGACTTCTCTGAATCTCTACCACCAGAAGACCAAAATCCCTTTTATATATTTAGAGATAATGTTTCTACTCCAAAGAAGGCACCATCTTTCAAGAGATACGCAAGCTATGTTCCCAAAAAGAGATAAGCATGAAAACAGGGAGTTGTTCAAACTGAAAAATCAAATTAACCATCACGGTTTGAGCTCTCACAAGGGGCAGTTGGAATTAAAGAGGGGTTAGGTTTCTCTTTCAAAAAAAAAGAGAAATGATTAAGTGACTTAAGAGACTGACTGTTGAGAGCTTATTGCCAAAAAATCTTTTTTTTTTTTATCTTTTTTTTTTTTTTTTTTCATTTATTTCTTTTGAGAATTTTTGCCGTCCATTATTAAAAGAATTACCCTCCTCCAAAAAAAATTTCTTATAAATATAAGAGAGGATGAACAGAGCAAAAGGACAATCAATCAAACAACCAAAAAATCAACCCAAGACAAGAACTCAAAATGATCACTTGATCACTGAGAACCTTCAAAACAAACTGGAACAACCAAAAGCTCATAGATCAGAACTTCCAAGTTCAGACTTAGAGAAATAAGTCATTCAAAACGAAACTTCTCTCATTACAAATTTGGTTCAGCAAAAGCTAGAACAAGCAGAGTTTGAGTTTTCACAAATATGAAAACCTCAACAGATTTATGGAGAGCCCTGATCAAGTAAAATAGGTACTATAGTGCAGTTCCAGCTCAGTAAGTCCTCAAGTCCAACCACTTATGCCCCTTTCAGACTGAAGAGACCGCAATTCTGCCCGTTCAAAAGCCTCCCAAGGCTTGAAGTAGATTAAAGCTTTGCCAAAATTGAACTTTGGTATCGATTTACAGCTGAAGCTAAGCAATTGAAGTTAGGGACAGTCCAGTCCAGAACCGATATACCCAGTGAAAATTGGATCAAAAGCTTCTATCTAGGCAGAAATGGAAATTTCAGCCATCATTTTGTCTTTGTAGAGTTGATTTTTCCCTTTCTAGTTTTGTAAAAGGCAGTTCTGCCTAAAACAGTCCACTTTATTGTCATTTATTATGGCAAGAACTACCAATTTTGTATTGAGATAAATTGTGAAGTCCTCACCAGTTTGAGGCAGGAAAAGAACTTACTTGGGAGATATTCCCCACCTAAATTCACAATTGCTTATTTAGAAATCAGTAACTTGGGGCGCAAACTATCTATTTTAAAGAAGTCTGCTAGGATTTTCATTGCTAGCAGTGGCACGCTCGCACACTAAAGAAAGTTGACTTGTTGACCAGTCAATAGTTTTCAAGGCAATGAGGAATTTTACCCTTCCATCACAGGAGCAAACACAAAACGGGTGAACAGTAAGCTGTCAAGAATCTTGAGCTAGATAATCCACAAGAACCAGTGCAATCGATGAGATCTGGCAGACCAAGAAGATCCACAGCATATTCAGATTATGTGTACTTACAATAAGCAGATTTTAACATTGGAGATGAGGCTGATCCAACAAGTTTTAAAGAAACTATGGAGAGTCAGAATGCAGACAAATGGAGGGAAGCGATGTTGAATGAACTCAAAAGTATAAAGAATACTAAAGTATGGGAATTAGTTGAACCTCACAAGAGCCAGAAATTGGCAGGCTTGAAATGGGTATTTAAAACAAATAAGGATAAGGATGGAAGAATCGAAAGATTTAAGGCTAGATTGGTAGCGAAAGGATTCACCCAAATGGAGGGAATTGACTTCACTAAGACGTTTTCTCCAGTTTCCACCAAAGATTCTTTCCGCATCATTATGGCTTTAGTGTAGCAGTATGACCTACTTTTACATCAAATGGATGTCAACATTGCCTTCCTGAACGGTGAACTTGAAGAAGAAAATTTTATGAAGCAACCTGAAGGGTTTGCAAAGGAGGGAAAAGAGCATATGGATTGCGAACTTGACAAGGAAATTTAAGGACTGAAGCAAACAAGTAGGAGGTGGTATTTCAAATTCCATCAAACTGTTTCATCTATGGTTTTGAAGAGAACATAGCCGATCAATGCATTTATCTGAAGAAGTATAAGAGCCAATTTATTTTTCTGGTGCTTGTTGGTAATTTTTGACAACAATATTAAAATTTTGCAAAAGTGCACAAATCAAATGATAGTATAGTAAGCAAGCAAGGGTCATTCCCACAGAGATTGTAATCTAAAGAGATGTTTATCAATGTCACGCAATGAAAATTAAAACACAAGGACTTCCACACACACACCAACACCAAGGGGGTTTTGATTTGATAAACAAAACAAGGAAAAGAAAACAAAACAGAATTTAATTAGAATCAGTCAAGAACAATAGCTAGGACTCACTATCCACCTCCAAACAATTAATCAATCCATAAACAACAATAGATAATCAATTTCTAGCAAGCATATGATGACGACACTCACAACAATATCATAGCATTTGACTCAAGTTGTATGATTCCCTCTTAAGTGTATGTAAAGTGTATGGCATTTACATCAATACGTGTATTCTTAATTGAAATCTAGTATGACATTTACTCAAATTAACAATCAAGAATCCATTAAGATCAAAGAGAATATGAGTGTCACAAAAACCCTAAAACATGGCATTTGTTATTAGGAATTCAAGAATCGATTTTTCGTAACTAGTTCTTAACCCAATTATTCGTTGCAAACAAGATCACATTCAATATGGCAATTGACCTATGCTCTACAATAATTTAATTCCAATACATGCTTCCAGGTTAGCTACTCAAAGAACAAAATATCAGAATTCACATAACATAGAGAAACCGAAATCATCACGCTTGTAGAAATTGAAAATCCATTCAACCTTGTTTATAAAATTGAAATCATGTTTAGGGCTTCAATATTAAGCCCTAACTAATAAGAAATTAGTTACTCATGTTCTTGGATGAACTAAAAAATAAATACATAAGAACTGAAAAGTAAAAGAAGGAAGGAAAAGAAAGAACTCGTTGGCAGCTTTCTCCTCTTGCGCGGTTGATCTCCTTAGGACATGAATCCTTTGTATCGGGGCCTTGGCTGGCCTTTTATATCACTTATATCAGAGTTCTAAACCCTAAAATTGACTGAAAATTCGTCCAAGAAGTCTTGGTAAACAAGGAATCCAAATAGGAAAGTAAAAATCACAATTCCTAACTCCATAGGGAAATACAGCTCAGCCCAATTGTCACACGATTTGGGGATCTTCAGTCTTCTAAACAAATCAGTAAAAATATATTTTAGAAAGATAAATGTCTTATCTTTCCAACCAAATATAGCATGTAACTTGAAAAATTCTGGAAGGCTTCCGTTTCTTCACATTTACGTAACATGTACGAAACTGTTCTGTCTGCACGTGGGCTAACTTTACTTGTAGTACTGTACCAATTGGCTTGGTATAAAATTCTACAAAAATCACAGATTGAACTTCAAGATCTTAGCTTTCATCTCCAATTGGCCTTGTGCTAAAATTCCTCCGAAAAGTTGATTTTCCCTTAAAAACCTTTTAAGAGCGCAGAAAAGCTGAAAATCAGAAAAGTAAATTAATAAGCCCCTTTTAAATCTAATTCTCCTACAAAACCTAAGTAAAAAGAGTACATAAATGAGTATATTTATGGACTTATCAGTGCTGTATGTCAACGATATACTTTTGGCTACGAATTACCATAACTTACTGAAAGACACTAAGGAGCTACTTTCAAACAATTTTGAGATGAAGGATTTGGAAGAAGCCACTTTTGAAAGACACTAAGGGCCTCTTATGCTTGTCACAGAAAACATACATTGAAAGGATACTCAAGCGTTTTGACATGCGTATGTGTTATGGACAGAAAGTTCCGTTAGCTAAAGGAGATTTAAAGAATGAGCATTGCCCTAAGAATAAGGAAGAAGAAGATGAGATGAGGAACAAGCCGTACGGTTCTCTAGTTGGAAGCATTATGTATGCACAAGTGTGTACAAGGTCAGACCTAGCCTTGTGCATTAGGAAGATAAGGAGATTTCGGTCAAATTCGGGAATGCAACATTGGATAGTTGGAAAGAAGATTTGGAGGTACCTACAGAGAACAAAGGCTTATATATTGCTTTATAGATGCACGGAGAATTTAGAGCTTGTTGGTTATGCTGATGCGAATCTTGGAAAAGCAGAGGATGATCACATCCCCTTTGTATTTTCTTTTGAAGACCCAACGTGATTCCATCCCAAAATCATTGAATCTGAACTTAGAAATTTCTATGTTTTTCCAAGAGAAAACCGTTTGTTTGAGGGCTTTAACGGCCAAATTAGTCTTCGACTCAGGTGTGAAACTTATTCATCTTGATATGCTTGATCTTTCGGCATAGGTCTTGACCGGTGGTTTGGAGATTTTCCAATTGCCGAAATTTACTATGTACACCCAAGTGTTGCCAGTGCGTGGGCCACTTTGTGGCAGGTTATTGGGTCCTAAAATTATCCCCATGTCGTCCCAAGCACGACGGCATACTTGGACTTGAATTTGGTTATCGTTTGACTATCAATCAGATATCACATATTAGGTGTTATCTGGGTTTGTTATGTTCGGACTGTTGGATCGACTTCATTTCAATATATGTGGATCTAGGCATCTCTAGGATAATTTCAAAATTTGCGTATCTTGATTCAGAGTCCTAGATACTTTGATTCAATGATTTAAAGTTCGTGTTAAACGATAACCGTCCGATCGTGCGATCACAAGCGATTCGACAGTTTGATTCGAACCAAACTTACAGAACATGTTTAGTTAACCTTGTTGAACCTGTAGGAACTCTCAAATCGAAAATTGGAGGTCGTGGGCCCCGCTGACCAGATTTGGGAAGTTTGACCACTTGGCTGACTAAGAGTCTTCCGAGGTAGTTTCGTACTTCGAGAAGTACTAGAATGATCTTATAAACGAGGCTTGACAATTTGTGAAGTATTTTGATTATGTTTGGGTTATGAGGTAATGTTATAGTATTTTATGGTATTATTTGGATATTTGAAGGTTATGCATTTTTGGAAGTTATGGGATCGCTAGGGATTATTATTTAACATTATCTATTATTATTATTGTGATTATTATTAAAGTATGTGACTGAGTGATATCTAGTTATCTATGGAAGTCTATTGTTTAAATAGTGGAATAGAGTATTTTATGGAAATTATATATAAACAAGTGTTGATTATTATTTGAATTACTTTGGGGTATTGACTGATTTACAAGATTATGGATCAGATTATTGAACTTTAATTTGATATTGAGGTTTGTGAATATTTTTGTATCTTTATGAGCTTTAGGCTTGAGAAGGGATTTTGGCTACCCATGTAAGAACTGATTTTGGGAAGTTGAGAAACGATTTGGAAAATGGGTTTGTGAAAGCGGATTTGTGGAATCATAGAAATTTTATGATAAGTATCGGAATATGGTTTTCAAACCCACCACAGGAGTACCACCCCAGTTGCCTTTCAAACCCACAACAGGAGTACCCCCTAATTTGCCTTTCAAACAGTTTTCTTATTTATGACAATGCTCCATGAGTTTCGAGGACGCCTGAACCATGTGGTGCGAGGATATGCGTCCTCTGGCTAACTACATGTCCCCCGAGTTCTGCGAGGATGTGCAGCTTAGGTTGACTAGGTGTCCCCTGAGTCTTGCAAGGAATGCGGCTCAGGCTGACTAAATGTCCCCTGAGTCTTGCGAGGAATGTGGCTCGGGTTGACTTTGTGTTTCCGAAGCCTGTGAGGATATGTTGCTTATGTGACACTTGGAATTGACGGAATATTATGGGAATTGACATAATACTATTGGAATTGACGGAATCTTAGTAGAATTGACAGATCATGAATGAGGGTACGCCTAGGTGGAGAGTATTTGAGTTTTGAAATGTTTTAAACTAAAAATTATGACTTTATTTTGGTACTTATTGGTGAAGGCTATAAATCTATTTTTTCCGACTTATGAGACAAGGATTGAGAGTTTTCTAAGTTTTAATAATTTTATATAATTCAGAATTATTTTCTTAAGTGATGAATTTGTTTTTACATGTGAAAGAGGGAAACATATTTTTATTTAAATTGTTGATAAATAACATTAAGGTTTCACGTGGTCAATGTTATCTAACAATTTTCTTGTTTTCCTACTTATAAGTAATAAGTTAATTATATATATATATATTTATGCACATGTGGGATGAGTAAAAGATTGTTCTAACCTCAATAGCTCTTTATTGAGTTTCAATGGATTGATCTGAATTATTTATGAAAGTTTCTCGATTTTATTTTATTAAGTTATCTTTGTTTACTTATAGTTTTTGTAGAAAGAACTATGTATGGCTTGATCCTTTAGTAAAGGTACGTAGGCAACCTAGAGTTACTAGGTGAAGCCATAAGATAAAGTTTTAAAATTTGTTCAGTTAAGTTATTTTGGAATTTGATAACATATTCATGTTGTTCTAAGAGTTTAGACTAGTTTCAGACGGCAGAATGATTTATTTGGTATAAAGAGGCCTGAGGCCATTCAAAGTTATTTGTCGGATGCATGCTGAACGATTGGGATTTGGTTTTTAATATTAATTGTATGTTTGGTTGAAAGTTTTTGCGAAATGTCAGTTTTACAGGGGAAATTCTGCCGATTTTTCGACAGAAGTCAACCCTTAAAAGAATTGTTGAGTTTTAGTTAGAAGGGAAATTTGTTCTAGCGTGCCCGACATTTGCTAGGTGTCTGTCGCGCACAGGGTTCAATGCAAATTCCAAAGTAAAATTTGGGTCAGGTCTTGTCAATGCAACTCTGCAAGACTCTATCACCCATCCAAGTTATTATTTTCTGTTGATTTTACTATTATATTGAACATTGCTGTATTGATTTGATTTAATAATCTATACATATATATATATATATATAAAGCAAAAGGCAGAGAATGGTGAAACATTCAAAATACCAGAAAATGAACTTGGTTAATTCAAACATTAAGAATTGAAATTATTAATTAAATGAGGATAATATGGTAAATTCACATTTTTTTCATATTAAAAAAATTAAAATTGAAAACAAAATCAAATAATAGGTCCTACCTTTTTGGAACATAACTATCCATGTTATCTTTTCTTAATTCTAAAAATAAAATAAAAAATAAAACCAATTGGCACATGCTCAGGCTAGTATTTATAGAATTTATTTTCATGTCATATTCTGTTATTTGATTTTATTCTAATTGTTCTGCAACAATATATACTTCATAGACATACCAAAGCTGTCAATGTTGTACATGAACTCTTGTTTGACTCTTACCCTTTTGGATTAACGGTCTTGTGATATGAAATTGTGCTATTTGGTTCTTGTATGCCCTTATAATACTTCTGATGATTGAATTGGTTTATTAATTGGGCTTGTCCAATATAGGTCCCTACAATTTCTATTTCCTAGATATATACCAATCTTTCTATAAATCTATGTGTAAAACCCAATTTCAAACTTAAATGACCAGTAGGATATAAGAGATCATAGTATTCCTATGTTTCTACATCGTTGCCATCAGACTTCATATTTTATTTATAATTTATTCCAAGCATTTCATTAACTACCATAATTGTAATTAAAACTCCCTATTAATAGCATATCAATCACTCCATTTCTTTTGGTTGCCATTCCCTCTAACATATTGGCCCCTAAAATTGCAAGCCAAAAAATAAATATGTGAATTACATATCCAATAATGTACATATGAAAAATATAAATATAAACATATACATACAAAATATAGGTATATTATTTACCGAATTTTTTACTTATAGAAAAACTAGGTTAGTTACTTTGTAATTGAAATTTCCATACATTTTTCATAAATTAAAAATAGGTACGTTGTATAATTGAAATTTATGCACATTTTTTATAAATTAAAAATAGGTACATTATTTAGAAGAAAAAATAAATTCATTATATTAGGTAAATTGTTTTATTAGGTATACATTATTAGAGAAAAAAATAGGTACATTATTTAGAGAAAAAAAATAGGTTCATTTTGAAAAAATTCATTAAAAAAAAAATATCAAATTATTTTTCATAAAACAAGTAATAGGTACATCATTTAGAGAAAAAAAATAGATACAAAATTTAGCGAAAAAATAGGTTCATTATACTAGGTAAATTGTTTTACTAGGTACATTATTGAAGAAAAAAATAGGTTCATTATTTGGAGAGAAAAAATAGGTTCATTTTAAAAAAATTTGTTTCCATAAAACAAACAATAAAAAGATGATCAAATTATTTTTCATAAAACAAGTAATAGGTGCTTTATAGGTATATTATTTAGAGAAAAAAATAAGCTCATTTAAAAAAAAATATTTTTCAAAAAACAAACAATAAATAAATTATCAAATTATTTTTCAACATAATTAGAATGTACACTATTATTCATAAAAGTATAATAACATAGATTACTAGTCGTATAATTCATAAAAAGAAAACAAAAACGTTAATCACCTATAGATTACTAATACGTTAATGTTGAATTTAATATTTAATATTTAATTTCAAATAAGTTTCTAAATTAATGCATACATCTATTACAACCATTTGGAGATCCTTCCAAATTCAATGTATGTCATTAGTTACACATCCCCATAACACATTAACTTATAAACAGTTGTAGTTTTAGAATTTGAAAAATACAATGAATCATATTTTCAGTTATATTAGGTAACTAGCTTAGTTGGATCCTAGTCATCGGGTATTATTTGAAAAAATTGGGTTTTTAAATTTTAAAAATAAAGGGAAGGGTTGTAGGTGATTTAGGGCTCGTTTGGGAGTGCCTTTGAAACTGCAAAATGCGATTCCAAATGGGTAAAAGCAATTCTATCTTTTAAAAATGATGTTTGACAGAAATTGTAAAAGCGCTTCAGGTGGGATTCAAAAGCACTTGAGAAATGCTTCTTCACAGAAGTGCTGCCAAGTAAATACACGGGAAGGACTTCGCTCCCTTTAATGAAAATTTCAAAACACCGAAAATATCCCTATTTAATTTTCTAAAACGCCAAAATACCCTCATCAATTCTGTCGCTCGCTTTACATTAGACTCCATCGTGCTGTTTCTCTCCCTCTCTCTCGGCCTCATGATTTCGTTCGGGTAGAAGATCTGACTATCAATTGAAGGCCATGGTCATCCTTGCTCCTCAAGCAGATCGTATTCTAATCATTAAAAACCATTTGGGTATTCTTTGTTTTTGGATTTCCTTATCTGAGTTCTCTAATTAGATATGTTCTTCTATGAATTTTTTTTTTATTTGGATGAAACTGGATCTTCTCTGCTTTGAAGTCCTTTTCATGGTTTCGAATTTTTTATTTAGTGTGTAGGAATTGAAGTCCTTTTCATGGTTTTGATTTTCTTTTTCTTTTAAAAATGAATTTAATGGGTTTAACCTCAATTTACTATTATTAATTTGAGTAGAAGCTTGTTTTGTCCATTGTTTAGATTAAATCCTTAAGCAATATTCTATTTTGTATATGCCAGTTGAATTTAAAGCTCACTTAAAAACTCTCTTACTCCTCCGAGCATCTTCCAATTCTTATTCAGGTAGATCAACAGGTTTCGATATTTGAGAATAATATATCTCTTCTCAATGAGAATAATATATCAAGAAATTCCAAACCTTTCAAGTAGGTAGGAGCAAGTCAGAACAATTGAGAAATCGAATCATCTGATTTAAGGTGCAAGAGATGCATATTTGCATCACTCTCATATTTTCATGTAGTGATATTTATTAAAAAAATTTAATGTTGAAAGAGATTTCGAATCATCTGACTTTTGTTCTTTTTTGAGAAAAGATGGTATTTCATTAAACCAAAAGGAACATTACATGTTAAGAACTAGCATGTTAACGGCGGCCTCGTTAAAACTTTCCTAAATAAAACAAAACCCCGGGGTAGGAAAGAGTACCACCCATGCTATTAACTAAACAGAAGAGTCAAACAACTTATACGAAACAAACAAACCTAAAACCCAACCATAAAACCCTTAAAACCAAGGGCGGAACTACAAAGAGGCTCAGCTGGGCTCTGGCCCAAGGCTGATTTTCCAACTTAAATGTATTAAATTTAAATTAAAATTAAAAAAAAAAAAAAAAAAAAACAAAAAAAAAAAAAACCCTACCCTAAATAGTAGCCCACGAAAAGGACAAGGCCAGACAACAACTGGTCTTCAAGGGAGAGTGGGAAGAAGGAGAAGAAGGAAGAGAAGAGAGAGGGATGGAAGAAAAAAATTAGAAAAAGAGTGATATAGGAGACGACGCAAAAGAGGGAAAAGAGGAAAAAATTGCGAAGTGACAGAGGAAGAAGTAGGAAAGAGAGAGAGAGAGAGAGAGAGAGAGAGAGAGAGAGAGGATGGAAAAAATAAATAAAAAGAGAGAGGGAGAGATGGAAAGTGACGGAAGGAAGAAGAAGATGGAAAAAAAAAATGAAGGTGTTGGGAGAGATGAGATATGGGGAGAATAAAAATTACAAAAGAAAGAAAAAGAGGCGTTGGTTTGGGCACATCTTCAGATGCACATGCATGCTCTCACATTTTGTTTATAATATTTATTATCCAGAGTAACTATTACTAATTATATATCATATTTATGGCAAGTTTACATAAGAAGGTTGTTGGCTCTAGTGGAAAGTGTGAATGATTCTTACGTTCTAGGTTTCAAGCTCCTTTGTTGCAATATATTTTTGGAATATTTGGCTTGTCAACAGTTCCCAAGAAAAATTCATGGTTCCACCATTGCTTAAAACAACATCCCATCACTACAAAGCAGCTTATCAGTCTCTACTTGTATGAATCATCTGACTTAAAAAAACATAATGTTATAGATTAGGGGCTGTTAAAATAAGTTATTTTCTTGATTTCAAGACCATTCATTGGAGCCAGATTTGATCACTATCATTCTCCACTTGCTCATAAGAAGAAACAGAACCACAGATGTGTCAAGCACTTGGAAGCAGATTATCAGTCTCTACATCCAAACTTAATAGTCATATTAACAGCCTTCAAGTTGATCAAAACTCTACTAATTATCGAGTACTTTCGGTTCAGTTTTCTGGAACTGCTTTCATGATTCTGAGAGGAAAGTTCAACTTAGTTTCACTAAGAAATTCAGTAAGTATTTAATGTGTTTTTGAGCCTAACACACACAATGACCAAATTGTGGTTTACCCTCAAATTAATATATTACAGAGTAAGTTTAAATTTTTGATGCTTCAATTGGTCTCCTTCCTTGCTGGTAGTATTCGAAATATATGCTATCGTAATTTTTCACCTTGTTGTACAATCTTGGCGTTGACTCATTGACCAGGCTTTCAAAGGGTTCAATCTCTCTATCTGATTCAGGCATGCAGAAGGCAGCCAAAGAGATCCTCTCCGTGTCTGGATTTATCACTACCCTGTGTACAGGGCTCTTCAATATTCCATTGCTCAATATCTGTGTATCACAAGGAAACCAACAATCAAGCTTCTGTAAGCCAAACCAACTGTATTAGATTGTTAAAATTCGCTCAAAGGGTCTCATTCAAAAAATTAAAAGGCATATTTGATGAGTTGTTTTAGACATAACAACAATGAGATACAAAAGGGTACATTTTTATGCAAGCGATATTGGGAAGGGGAGTATTCTCACACACACTACAAAGCTGTTACGGGGTTCAAACCTAAGATCACTGGTCTCCAAGTCAAGGCCCTTTTCCACTTTTTTAGACCTCGTCGGCCGAAATGGTACATTTTTAAGCTTTCAATTACTCACCAAATTTCAATTAGGCATTGCTTTAAAAGTTAATTAAAACCAATAATTGAACAGGTTGAGAGAGAACATTAGATTTACCTCTGTCTGATCACCCACATTAATGAGAAGCGCCTCAGGAATAATGGGAGCTCTAAACCACTGATCGTCTTTAAGAAACTGAAGACCTTCCACTTGTTTGTCTTGCAAGACGTGGGTGATTAATGTTGCATCTGCATGTGGTTTGACACCTAGGACAACATCAGGCCTTGAACAAGGAGGATAAAAGTTAAACCTCACATCCATTTTCCCTTGTTCTCCATACAGGTCCCGAAAGCAATTAACATCCAAATTCAATGACCTTGCCATGGCCTCCAGGACAGTTTTTGTTACCACTTGTAACTTCATCGTATATTGGTCTAAAATTTCACTGCAGTAATAATATATGTTGAACTGTGAGAGGTCATGATATGGTTATTGTTTCAGTGTGAAGGAAGAAGATGTATGGCAAACACAAGTTACCTAAAATATTTGGGATTTTGAGGCCAAAATTTGAGCTTTCGGTGCTCTTCTGGATATACAGAAAGGTATAGCCGGTCAGACCAATCAAGTGTTTGTTGTTCAGAAAAAACCGTGTCGTTCCCATATCCTTGAATATCGTTGACTTGTCTCAAGTATTTCTGCTTCTCTTCCGTTGGAAGTGCAAAAAATTCTTTTGTCATTTCGCGGACCTTGTCTAGGAATTCAGGTGTCATGCCATGATTTATTACCTGGAACACATATTTAAAGCAGCAGCATCAAACATGTTTTACATATATGGATGGATGGGAAAATTATTCAATAAGTATTTTATGTTAAGGATTGGTTACATATTTATAATCTCAGTCGTTGGATTGTACATGTATGTATATTACTTATTATCTACCAACACATCTAATGAATGTAATCTAACGACTAAGATTAGAAACATGTGACCAATCCTTAAATACTTATGGGAGAATCTCCCTAGGTGGATGATGTCAAACAAAGTAGGGCATATATTCAGTTATGCTCATATATTTTCACATTTGTTCATCTCCAATATGAAAATATTTATAAGGAAGTACAACCCTGAATAAAATAAGAAATAAATATAAATTACAATAGGAAATAAATTTCATTTAGAATAGGATAAAATAAACGGTAAGTAACCAAAATCCTAAATAAATAAGGAATTAAAATCCTAACCAAATAAGGACTCGCCAACACTCCCCCTCAAGTTGGGCCAAAGATATTTCGCATACCCAACTTGACAAGCGAGTCATAGAACACCATACTCTACATTGACCAATCGAACAAGAACATGGCATAATACAGAAACCCTAAGACCCCGTTTGGTTCACAGAATGAATTTGAGGAAAAATCATTTCCCATATCATTTCTCAAGGGATGGGAAATGGAAGATTCATTTCCCACGTTTGGTAATGTTGGGAAAGTAACCAAGAGATATCACTTTATTTTCTTTCCCGTGTTTGTTTTGAGTAGGAATGGAAAACAAAGTTTGTATAAATTTTCAATTATACCCATATTAAATCAAATAAAAAAGAATGCATTTAATGATATATTGTAATTCTAAATTGTTAATGAGGACAAAATGGTCATGAAAAATATTTATTTAATATTGGCTCATTTTTCCAAACTTTCCCATGATGAGGGAAAACAAAACCCAAGTTGGGAGGATTGCTTCACTTTCCACCCTACTTTCCCATGGGCCAGGCAACGATTTCCCATGCCTGAACTTATCGAACATGGGAAAACAATTAATTTTCCATCCCCAAGTCTCATTTCCCATGAACCAAACGGGGCCTAAGAACACGGCAGAATACAGAAACCCTGTAGACATGGCAAAGGCAATGCAAAGAACAAAAAAAACTCTATGAACACAACAAAAGTAAGGCAAAGAACACAAAAACTCTGTGAACTCAGCAAAGGTAAGACAAAGAACACAGAAACCTTGTGAACACAGCAAAGTACACAGAAACCCTGTGAACATGGCAGAACACAGGAACCCTGTGATCACGACACAAGGTAAGGCAAAACCAAACCCTAAAAATAGGGTAAGGCACGACAAAGGCAAAGGCAAGGGGCACGGCCACATCAACATTAATGACCACAGCAATGGAAAGCGAAGCAAGCAAAGACAATATCAATAGTAGCAACAGTGACAATGACAACAATTCTTCCATATCAACTTTAGCTAATTCACGCAGACACAAGTTCTCTTCACTTCCCCTCTCCCCTTGAAGAGAAGGGGTCGTTGGAGTCATGAAATAGGCAATATCTTCATGGGAAGATAAATATATCATTTTCACTCCGCCTCCTGCCCTTGAAGAGGAGGGGAGGAGAGCACTTAATTTGCAAGGAGAACACAAGCACAGGTCACAAGAGAACCTAAGCTATGATATCATGTCAAACAAAGTAGGGCATATATTCAGTTATGCTCATATATTTTCATATTTGTTCATCTCCAATATAGAGGTGTTTATAAAGAAGTACAACCCTAACTAAAATAGGAAATAAATTTCATTTATAATAGGACTAAGGAGGGTGTATTCAATTTAGATTTTAAATGATTTTAAAAGAGTTATAAAGTTGATGGAGTTTAACTGAATTTAATTGAGTTTGACTGAATCCTACAAACTCCACATAGATTTTGATTGAATTCATGCATAAATTTTAATTGAGTTTGTTAGAGTTATATTATTGATTATAATGGAGTTTATAGCACTCAAAAAACAAAGGGCTTAGGGGTGATGACGGTGGTGGTGATGGCGATGGTGGTTTGTGGGTGATGGTGGGGGAGGTAGTGGTGGAGGAGGTGGGGGTGGTAGTGGTTGTGGTGGTGGCGATGGCGACAATGGAGGTGACAGTGATGATGCTGGCAATGGCTATGGTGGTGGTGATGGTGGGGGTGATAGTAGGGCTGATAGTGAGGGTAATAGTGGAGGTGGGGTAAGGGTGGTGGTGGTGGTGACGGTGGGGGTGGTAGTGAGGGCGACAATGGGTGGTGGCAACGGTGGTGGTGGTGGTGACGATGATGACTGTGGTAGCGGTGGTGATAGCCATGATAAGATGGTGGTAGTAGAAGTGGTGAAATCATATATTGAGAATAAAAATAATATATCAATCAATCTCTTTTTTTTTGGGGGGGGGGGGGGGGGGGGGGGGTGGGGAAGCAAAGATTTGTCATGGCCTAAAATTAGTCTAAATCATCTTTAAACTCTTTTAAAATCTAAATTGAATACACCCCCCCAAATAAATGGCAAGTAACCAAAATCCTAAATAAATAAGGAACCAAAACTCTAACTAAATAAGGACTCGCTAGCAGATGATTCACAAGTTGTCTAATTCATTACAACTTGTACCAAGTTTTCTCAAGTAAACACAATTAAATTGGGTATTTGAATTCAGACCTGAAAGCAACCCCATGTGGTAAGAGCTGATCGAAAATTGTCAAGTTGTTGTTGAGTGATTGAGGAAGGAGTTGTGAGGAGGAGGCGTAGATCAATTACTGGAATATCCTTCAACTGGACAGAAGAAGCATCTGGGGCTCCAACTTATGGATATATTTCTCAGGCACTTGTTGTTCCCCTTTGGCGAGCAGAAGCAGCTCTTGGACAGTTTCGGATCCTAACTCTATCTTGGGCTTGGCAATAGTGGAAGAAGATTCAGCCATGTCTGTGGTTGGTTGGTTGGTTGGTTTCTTTCTAGCCTCACCCCCCAAAAAAAGAGCTTCTGTAATTTCAGCTGCAAATGAAAATGATCTCTCTTCTGTTGGGTGCTCAACCACAAGGAAAGATATTAAGAAAAATATCACCCTTGGACGTTTCTGCAATTTCAAGGTGAGATATTAAGAAAAATAAAAGGAGTTTCACTAATACACCCAAAATTGGGGCTGAAATTATAAAAAAACCTAACATGAAAAACACTTTAGAAACACACCCAAAACCCATCTATTAAACACACTCAAAACCTATTTATAAACACACCCAAAAAATATACAATTGTTGATTTTGGGTGTGTTTCTATGTTTTAAACAGTGTTTGGGTTTTTTTTATAAATTCATGTCTAGGATTGGGTTTATTTATAAATTTGTCTCTATCTATCTTTTTTTTTTTTTTTTTTTTTTTTTTTTTTTTTTTTTTTATTTTTAAGAGAGAAAATTTCAATAACCTTAACAATAAAGGCACAAAAAATAGCCGGTACAAGCCTGACCTCGTTAATATTTTGCCATAAATAAAAAACCCCAAAAAGGAGGAAAACCCTATATCTATCCTATTGAAATATAGGAAGCTTGCTTATGGTATATATTTTTTGAGTGCTGCTATTTCCACCCCCTTGTCCTATTTCCTCACCCACCATATAAATTTGAAAAAAATAAAATCTTATCTTTCCACCCATCATTATTCCTAAAATACCCTTAAATTATTTTTAAAAATAAAAAACAAAACAAAAAATCTTCTCTCCCCCCATCCTAACGCAGCCCCACCCCCTCAACAACACTACACTAGCCATCATCCCCTCCCCCACCTCTTCACCCTCCTCCACCATGGCTTGAGCAAAATCCTTAAAAAAAACTTAGTTATTTGTGCAGAGCTTCTTCAATCTCTGCGCAAAATTGGGGTTGAGGGCTAGGAATTACAAGACGAAGCACGATTAATACCCAAAAATGCGAATTCACCTCTACACAAAACTCTTGCGAATTCACCTCTAGTCTAATATCAATAAAATACTAATTCACCTCAAATTCAGAAAATAAAAAAAAATAAACAAAAATCTAGAAAGACAAAATAGTAAAGAAGCACAGAGAGAGAGAGAGGCTTTAATTTAATTACACCAAGTGAGTTTTTTTTTATAAAAAGAAACGATTGTATTAAAAGGGTGGAAGGCATCCACAACACTTGATGTTTTAAAAAAAAATTTGCCAACCACAACCAACAAACCACACAAGAGACACAACACAAAAAAAAAAAAAAAAAAAAAAAAAAAAAAAGGAAACGAGGAACACAAATTCATTTAAACGTTGTCACCAAATCCAACATAATGAAAGAAAGAGAGCTCCTCCAGCAACATCACCGTCGGGAGCTATGAGTTTATCGATGTCGTCAGCGCCCAATCGATCTCGTCCACATGGCAGATCAGGTATTTCGTGGATCTCAACTTCATCGCCGAGTTCAAAATTGCTCCGCCGACGAGGCAGCACTCGCGTCTGTTGCAGCTGCTGCTGAGAGACTTCGTCAGCAGTTCAAAGGACCTGGTCAGGAAGGGAGAGAGAGAAGAGAGAGTTTTTGTTTTAAAAAATGTTGTTTTATTTTTATTTGAAATGCTTAAAAAAAAATATTTAACTTAGGTCTTTAGAAGTCATTTTACAAAGAGATAAATTTATCTTTAAAATTTTAAAAATAATGTGGGTGGAAAAATAGGACAGGTGGGTGGAAATAGCAGCGCTCTATTTTTTCCCTACCTAATATTCAATGTATGGACCTCCGCCATAATTATGCAGGTGTATAAAGGGAGAGATTATAGAATAATACTGTACCACCACGTCTGCTAGTGATACTCCCTCTTAAAATTTAACACGTGTCATTTTTTAAAGAAAATAAAAACTTTTTGGACAACTAGACTTTGACATCCGATTTTACCCTTAAAATGAAATTTAAAAAACGAAAAAAAGAATGAACTCTCCCACCCCAACCCAGATGCAATTACCTTTGGCCGCCACCGCCGCCACCTCCTCCTCTATTTCTATTCCTCCATCTATATATCTCTCTCATGTACAAACGACAATGTTATTTTACATATGGTGTTTGTTTTCACATTCAATTTTTTTCATTTTTCTTCCTTAACAACAGCATCGTAATCATAATCTCAATTGTTCAATTTCCTCATATCTCATCTCCCTAAAAAGAATTAAAAAAATCGAAGAAATAGATGATTGTACAGCAACCAACCACAACCCACCTCGAACCTAGCATTACCTCCACTGGTGGTCACCACATCCCTCTATTTGCCTTCCTTCCTCTCAGTTTCTCTCTCCTCTCTTGTCTTCAATTACATTAATGGATTCATGTCCAATTGAACCCCAGTCAACTTATGGGTATCAACTTATATTCCTTGTATGGAAGGAAGAAGAGAAACAAAGAGGAAGAGAGAGAGAGAGAGAGAGAGAGAGAGAGAGAGAGAGAGAGGGAGGGGTTGGTGGGAGGAGAGGCAGAATGGCGGTGGATGGATTTTGCCGAATTTTAAGTGTTTCGAAGGCTAAAATAGTTTGCCGAGTTTTTTAGTGTTTTGAAGGCTAAAACAGTAACTTCAAATTCAACTGTAAATAAGCTATAACTTTTTTCTAAAAATGACACATAGCAAACTTTGAATGGGAGTAGTACCATCTGACATGGTAGTACTGTACTATTCTATAATCTCTCGTATAAAGGTAGTTCATTTTCACTATTATTTAGTGGGGTCTAAGTATTGAAAAACAAAACAAAACAACAAATGAAGAGAAAAGAACATAAAATTGGATTCTTGTAAGGCCATATCCAATGCCAAAGGGGCTAAACCCAAAATTTCCACCCTTCAAATACAACTATTTATGTATTGCACGGACTCAAACAGTTTTTTTCCTCAACCCTCCATACTCAAATTTTAAGTCCGTAGCCTTATTCAATTATTTTTAAATAATTTAACCTTTTTTTTTGTGGTTAATTTTTCTTGAGCTAATTTTTTTTTATAACTTCGTGACTTAATTTTCTAAACATTTTAACCTTAAAAAAAATTAAAATTCTACAAACTTAATTTTATTTTAATTAAAATTTGCATTATCCTACATGGCTTGAATTATTTTATGACTTGGTGCTTGTCTTCTTTCAATTATTTCTGACTTTGGGCCCATCTCCTCTATCTCCTTAACTCTTCCTTTCTTGAATTCTCTGCATTTCATCTATGTCCTCATCTCTTCCTTGAATTATTATCTGACATGGTTCACATCCCTTTCTATCTTATTGCCATTATTTTCTAAATGGTTGCCTTTTTGCCATTATTTTCTAAATGAAATCTTCCTTTACCCTACACCATATCAAAGTGAGAAATGAAAAACATGATTTGGGTGGTTTATTTAATAAATGGATGGGTATTTATAGAAGTTGAGATGAGTTTTGGGGTTACATCTTATTTATAATATTAATTAATTTTTTTACCGTTGGATTTGATATTTGAACATTGGATCTACTTTATTTCCGTTGAAATGATTAAGAATTAATCATGACCTTTGATCATATAGCCGTTGAGAACAATTTGAAAAAGGAAAATAAAAGCAAGTTTGAATTGTCGTCATTTGATTTCAATGACAATATATTGCCGTCCACGAGCCTCTAGGTGTGGCCGACACAATGTGTCCACAACACTGACTTTACACATGGGGAAAGTGGGTTGTGTGAGTGGCTGACACAATGTGTCCACAACACTGACTTTACACATGGGGGAAAGTGGGTTGTGTGAGTGAGCTCCACTAAATTTCGGTCCATGCAAAATGTGGACTGCTATTCCACCCAAGATATTGGCTAGATTGATATTTTGCTCAGCCATGTACATGCGTTGGGGGTCTCCATCCATGCTATATTGCCAAAATTTGACATTTGGCCCTCTCCATTGGAGATGGCCTAAAGAGGTAAAAAAGAACAAGCTAAAGTGCCTTATGGTGATTTACTTGTACTAAAACATAGGTAACAAGATGAGAAGAAGGTTAAACCCAACACATTGGAGAACTTTTGATTCAGAACAAATGAGGGAAGTATTCATAGAGAAGAACAAAATTTTAGTATTTTGAGAATAATGCCCCTATTTAGATTGCCTAAGGAGTCCATTTTTCTTTATAGATAGTGCCAAGGGAGTTTTGCTTCTTGCTTGCCGTATATGGAGCCAAAAACTGGGATAACTTCTTCTTGCTTTTTATATATACGGATTTTGTTGGGATAATCTGTTCAAGTGGACTTCATGCTACATGTATTTGCTGCTATGGCTTCGTTATACTTCTATCATGTTTTCTATTTTATGTAGCTTCTCTTATGTCAAACTAGTACTATTGCATATATGCAGTATCACTATCTATGCTTCAATCTGATTGTAGAGTTCATCAAAAACTTGTGCTCCTATCTTGCTTATTTGAAATCCATGTCTCATTAAACAATTGCTCCTCAGCTAACGTTGCTCCTTTGTATTTTTTTTAATATCTTGCTTGGTTGGAATATTTGTATTTACAAACTCTACTGGACTAAGCAGTTCATTGTGAGAAATAATTATATTATGTTGTGATCTTTCTGGATAAATATTTTTTTTAAACCACTCAATAGGTATACAAGTGAAATCTAATTTTATATGCTTTCATAGGGATATAAAAACATTACTTCTTTTAGTTTTAAAGAAAACGAAGACAAGTAATTAATACTTTCAACCTAAGGCTAATTTAAATATACAAATTTATAAATAAACCCAATCCTAGACATGTATTTATAAAAAAACCCAAGTACTATTTAAACATAGAAACACACCCAAAATTAACCCCAAAATCAACAATTGTATATTTTTTGGGGTGTGTTTATAAATGGCTTTTGAGTGTGTATAATGATGGATTTTGGGTGTTTATAAAGTGTTTGGGTGTTGAGTTTTTTTATAATTTCAGCCCCCATTTTGGGTGTTTTAGTGAAACTCCTATTTAAATAACCATACTCTGCTAAGAATCCTGGAGTAATTGAGATGGTTTTCTAGTTATGCTCTAGACATAGTTCTCTATATTAAACCATGTTGAGCTAAATAGATAGTATAATGAGAACAACTTTTGGTAATAACTTTATTCCTGGATGTGGATTATTTTTCAAATTAAAAAGAAAAATGCTGGAATATATAATTGAAGAGTTGTGTTTTATTTATATTCTAATCTAATCATATGACTTCTAATGTCTTTTGGTAAAAACCCATACCTTTCTCTAGCTAGGGTTTGAAAATATGGATTTTTAGTTTTTTTGCTCAACTGAAAATTCTTTAATTAATTAATTTTTTTTATCAAAGAAAAAATTCATTAAATAAACTTCAACGTTACAATCAAAGACATCAACAAGACATCTAAAGTACCAATCCCAAGAGAGCAATAGACTAACATGCTAAAAGCAAGGCTAATGCGGACAAAAGCTGCACTAAAACTACTAGCCTACATCAGCACAATTAACCATAAGAAGCCCAAACAAAGCCCACAAACCCAACATAACCAAAACCCTAAAACCACCCATGTGCCTAAACAAACCCTACCACCATCGCATCCGTAATAGATATGGAGAAAATATGATTTTTAGCGATCTACATGCGCTTAAGAGCGAACAAATAAATGAAAACAACAATCTTGCCAAAGAAGAATTACCTTATTTGCAGCAACCTCTGTCAAAGATGATGTAGAATCAAATTTAGAGAACATGAGCTGCGTTAGGGAGAGTCTTTTGGCCGAAAGATTTTATTCAGAACATATACTAAGAGGGGTGATGGGGAACTTCAATCTAAGCATGGCTCAAAAGAAATCACCACAAAGGGCCTTTTATTCAAAACTCCCTAGTGGATTTATTCACTAATTAAAAAAAAAAGGAAAAGAAAAGAAGAGAGGAAGGGGAGGACGGGTGGTGATGCTTCTTCCTTCTCCCCCCTATAGAGTTTTCCTTTAGGACTCAAAGAGGGAGAGAGTGGCTAAGGTTTCTAAAATTCTTTATTGTGCTCAAGTAAGTTGGGCTCATTAGCCTATGCTTTCATAAGTTTTTCATGCCCCTTTCTCATTCTTTCATGCACTGGAATTCCATTATAATAATACCTATTTACTATTGGTCTTGCTTGACTACTTATGCTTAATGGGCTACCCCCCTGTGATGGTGTACCATTATTCTTGCTTCCAGAATATGAAAGTCCAAAATACTGCATACCTGTTAATGGATAATACGAGATAAGATGTGTTCTAAAGTATTATCCTTAACATTAATATGCTCAAAAAATGGTATGAATCCATTTCTTGTAATAAAATCTACAAAATAACCCATATGCGGGCTGCTTGTTTGTTAGTAGTAATTTTATTATAATGAGAAACAATATTTTGGCAATATATTCTAATAGTACATACTTCATTATGTAAAAACAATGAAATGTTTCAAGAGAGTTTATAAATCCTAAAATTTCTAAGTTTGTAGCTGGAAGTCTAGCCTGTATATCACTAAATTTTCCAGAGGCATATCTACAAACTTGTTCTTCAAATTTTGGTTTTTCTTTATGTTTCTTCTAATATAAAATTCATGCCCATCCTATTGATGATGCATCTGTCTCAACTATTTTATAATTATTGTCTAATGGTAATGCTAAATGCTTTAGCTGAGTTATATCTTGTTTAATATTTTGAACTAATTTAAAATCTTCACTATTAAAATATTGTTGACATGTTTTACTTTCTAAATCAAGTACGAATGCTTGTAACTGTTTCTTATCTTCTAATTTATCTATAAATTTTAACAATTTTTTAGCTATGTGTTTCTTGTAATTGTATGGTTCCTCACTTAATATATATATACCTAAAAATTATGTGTCTTGTTTTTCAAGCCCTACTTTATTTCTACTTATGACTATACCATTTTAATAAATTCCTGAAGATTTTTTTTTAAGAGTAAAATGGATTTCATTCATAATCCAATAGGTTCATATATGGGATAGCATGAGAACAGCAGCCTCGTTAAAACCTTCCTATGAAGACCACGTGGAAAAAACCCCAAGGTAAGAAAGAGTACCACACATACTATGGACTAACAGGAAAGTCCAATCTAGAACCACCAAACCATTACAAATAACAAAAACAAAACTATCATACTACTAGAAGACCAACACAAGGGACCCCGCATGAGAGCACACCAACACATCCCAAATTGTCAAAGAAAGCCTTCTATGAGAACAATCATAGTACTTTGTCTAGTGCAAGAATTGATCGGCACACCAAGGATCAGAGAAACAAGAAACACACACACAAAAAACAGTGAAAGCCATGCGAGATCTGTAATACCTCGACCCTAATTCTATTATTCATTTAAAACATTTAATTTATTTAATTATGAAATTACAATTTTGCCCTCAGGGACAGGGTTATTTGGTTACTTTTTAATTTGGTAGGATTTTGGCAAAATGAATGGCACCATAACGTAGATCACTTCTATACGAGTTCGTAGACATGTAGTGGGCTCAAATCGGAGTTGTAACGAAAAAGTTACAATCAAGGGAAGTGCAATGGCACAACCATAAATATTTAGAAGTTGGGTTTTAAAAAAAATCTGATTTCTCTCTCTCTCTCTCTCTCTCTCTCTCTCTCTCTCTCTCTCTCTCTCTCTCTCTCTCTCTCTCTCTTCTCTCTCTCTCTCTCTCGCGTGATAGAACCCCCCTTAACAGATTAGCCACGTTTTGGTCGGACACCCATGCGTTGATGGCGCGTGTGGTGGCGTGTGTTCCATGTTTGGATTACCCATTTGGTCCTAAAATGATCCTCATGTCGTCCCGAGCACGACAGTATGCTTAGATTTGAATTTGGTTATCGTTTGACTATCTATCGGATTTACGCATATTAGGCGTTATTCGGGTTCAATATGTTCGGACTGTTAGATCGACTCCATTTCCAAATATGTTGATCTAGGTACCTCTAGGATCGTGTAGGAATTAGCAGATTGAGAATCGAAGTCCTGGATGATTCGATTCAATGACTTAAAGTTTGCAAGAAAGAAGTACTTTGGCCCAGAGCGTACCTAGCAGACGGGACCCTCTCAGAGTCAAGCAGCGTTCGATTATCTGTGAGTGGACATTATTTTAAAACAATAATCATTATTTTCAAAGACGGAAAAATATGCATAATATTGTTGATTATTAAGTTATTATTTCTTTAAGTGTCAAATATAATATTGTTATGAAAGTAAGTGAAGTATATTCGAATATTTGTTGATTGTGATTACTTTGAATGGGTATGTGCTAATTTTGAGAATGATTATTCATACTTGGATATGTGTTGAGTGCATGGGGTTGTTGGAAAGAGTTTATGAAATGTGGATTGGGTTGTGGTTTGAGTCAGTATTGAGTGCTATAAGCACTATCCTATATACCTCACCGGATTTGAAATATTGAAATTGGGTACTTGGAATTTTGAGACACTTGGATATGTCGGAACCCGGACACCCTATGTACCTCCCCGGATTTACCTCTTAAGAGATAAAGAGTTTTCTTTACAAGATATCTCAATGGATGATCTTTATTACAAAGGATAATAAAGTATAAATCTTTTATGATAAGTCATCGAAATCCCTCCTTACGTCGTAACCGCAAGGATAACAAAATATTTGATAAGTCCAATTGAACAGTAATGAGATTGAAATTCTTATAAAGTTTAGAAATTTATAGTTTGAAAGGTAAACTTGTGGGACATCCTAGATCACCTAAAGGATGTCGTATCCATCAAAGAGTTAATGGATGCTTGTTGTGAAACAAGTGGAATGATTGGTTGCAAGCCACAAGCAGATTATCGGACAAAGTGACAATTCAACTCTTTTTCGTTGACTCACCACATTTAAACATCCAAGATAAATGGTATCTTGAATAAGCATGTTAGAAATGGTTAAATTCCAAAAGGAAAAGTGGGAGCCCGTTCAAAGTTTAAGAGAAAACGCCATCACCAAGTGAAGTCTTCTTCAAAAGAAGTCTAAAAGAAAGGAATGAAAAGTTCATGTACTTATCATATAAGTATATTATACGATCATATATGCTATGACCAAGATACTACAGCAAGTTACACTTAATGCAAGAGTATATTGAGGACAACAACATGACACCCCAGGATCAGAACCTAGACAACTGATAAGTATGTCTTTTATGTTAGAGAAACATAAATAAGACGAAAGGTGAAATATGCGAAGAGAATAGTATTAGAGCATCATAGTGGAAGCGTACACCTAAGTGGCTTTGGTCGGATCCTAATTCCTATATTATAGGAAACAAACTCGAGAAAGCTGTTCTAGATAATCTTGGATGTTGTAACATACTTCATGACCAAAAGCAGTACATATCTAGGCAAAAGAAGTTGATACGTCAACACTTTTTGGATTAATAGAAAAATCTCCTTATAGGAGTAGTTCCTACCATAAAAGATCAATGCTCTTATAGTAAGAGAAATTCTCATGGGGCAATAGCTCAAGCCGAGGAATTCAAGTCTCATCAAGCATCCAAAATTCAGAGAAAACGTTATATAAATGAGTTGGTTACTCATGACGTCGATCGTCTCTAAGTTGCAAAAGAAAGTTGATATAGCAAAGATCACAAAAGCCTAGAACACGACAACTATGGCTTGATAAACATCTCAAGGGCAAACACATTGTGTGGCTGATTCGCTTTACGTGCAAGTAGGAGACTGTTAGATATATGCCCTAGAAGCCAATATAAAATGGATAATTCTAAGGAAATAATATATAACATTCAAAGGTGCAAGAACGTTGCTTTAGATACATAACGTACACAAAGTAACAAGTCCATGAATTAAGAAATAAATGGAAAATGGAAAGTGGTCTAAACAAGTTAGATGCACAAGACCTTTCCACACATATAAATATCGTATCCTAAAATTTTCTGGGTCATAGGATCACCAATTGGACAATGGTGGTGACCCACAAAGACTGGTACACATTATGTCTACTCAATTGGAAGGATGACTAGTCTCAAGTCATTCACGTAGAGACACTAAGACAGATGTGTAGGTGCTCTATAGAAGATGGAGTCCACTGAACGCGATAAACTCTAGAATTCTTGTATGGAAGTCTTACTCACAAGTGTCAAACAAAGAATTCTAAGTTATGATAATGTGAATTAATTAGACCTGAGACATGACAGTTGTCTTGTGTATATGTTGTTTCTCTTTGAGAGCACCATACGGTCGTATTAAAATGATGTGACATGAAGGTGTTCCTTAGGATTCTCAGCGTGTACGCAAAGACAGGTGAATGTACAACAAGGAATCTCTACTCTTAGTAAGAAGAGAGAATACTCTAAAGATATGATTCGTAAATCTTTGGCCAAAGTATTTGATTGAAATTGAAACAAGAACGTTTGCGATTTCATCAAATTGAATCGTATAATCTAAAGATGTCATATTAGGGATTTTGACACAAGTTTACCATATCCCGAGGACATGACATAGAGTATTGAATTAGAGAATGATTTAATTGCATTGTAATCACAAACAGACTAAGTTCTCTAAATGAATTCTTTTTAGCTTGGGTAGGCATGACATACTACCAGGTGTCACTCATGGCTTTTGGAAGCCCGGTAAGGACTAATTATAATTAGCATTCGCCAATAGGGAGAATTGTATGAAGGGACACAATTCACACTTGATTCAGAGTGAATCATTCATGCCCACTGCCTTCCTAATTAGAACCTATAAGATCATACACATAAAAGGAATTGATTAGGAAATTATGAAGAGAATGAATGATTTTGTGACATGGTCAAATTTAATGTGAAAGTCAAAGGTCAAAGGTCAAACGTTTGAGCAGACACTTGACACGGTCAACTAAGGATGACCGGGACCAACACACGTTAGACAAGTAAGTGATTGAATTAGTTAAGTCACTAGAGTAAGAAAATTGATTAGATTAATTTAATTATTCAATTAAAGTTATGAAACTTTAATTAAAAGTCCCATATGACTTGGAAATTCAAAAGGGATTTGACCATATGGACTTAGGCACATATGTAGCACATTATAGGATTAATTTGTTGGGCCAAGATAGCAAAAGATGGCACACAATGGGTGGGTGTGGCCACACTAGGGTTTGGGGGCATTTTTGTCACTCTTGTGGCATTTTTGATCCTATAAATGTGTAGCTATAATCCTATCATCCTAGACCTTTCAAGTTGGTGAAATTGGAAGAGTTCTCCCTAACCCCTTCAATCCATCACATCAAGTGAGGGTGCTAGCACCACTCTTCACTTGTTGTCTACTCATTCTCTCATCCCATTCAATCCTTGGTGAAAAGCTTTAGGGAGGTGCATATCTTTGTACCTATTAGGAGAGCTACAAGGTGGAGAATCAACATCAAAGGAAGAGCCAACAACAAAGGGTATGAAAAACAAAGGGACCATTCCCTCTACTTGAACACCATTCTTGGTTTCAAGATTCGCTCTAAGGGTATGAACATCTTATCTTTCTCTCAAATAGGATTTAGAGAGTCTTTGGTGCACACTTTCATAGACTTATAAAGATTGGGACCAAATGAGACTTGCATGAATCCCTGATTTATTTAATGCTTCCGCTCTTACTTTGATTTCATATTAGACATGGCTTGCTAGGTGATTTATGCTCTCAAAGTCTATTTACTCCTATTTATTTCCCATGGACCAAGGAAGAGAGAGATGAAAGATCGAAGATCAAGGAATCAACCCGCGAATATTCCCCATGCCAAATTTTGCTCAAACCTTGAATCAAAGGAATATGTTTCCTCCTATTCATCATTCAATCGAAGCCTTCCAAACAACCATGGTTGGAAGCAAGCGCACGAAAAGCAAGACATCGCAGCAGCCACCACTTTCTACTGCCGAAGCTGGCTACCTCCACGGCTCCAGCCGCTGTTGTTCCTCCTTTTAGTCCAGCAACTAAGAGCACCCATTAGACACGCGACGCTGCTTCTCTATGCGTCCTTGCTACCAGCACAGTCTTGCAGCCGCAAGAACTGCCAATCGACTCCAGCAACACCTCACTGTACGGCCATGGTCAAATTTGATGCTCCCCACCACAACAGCACTGCGGTCCATTCGGACGTCGTCATTCATGACTAATATGAGCTCTGTTGTGGAAAAACTTCATTCTTTCCCCTATTTACTGCAGCGCTCGATGTACGCTCCCGTGTACACCGAAACCGAAACCCTAGCCAATGTGTATTTTCGCACATTTCTCTCCTCTTGATCCACAGAGTAAAGTAGACTTAGTCTTGGTCGACTCAAAGAGTGGACAACCAAAACAACTTGGTTGGGCAGCTCCTCAACTAGATTGACTTGGTCTGAGACCTTGGCCTTAGATTGCAAGACAGAGAAAATGATGGACGAACGCACACGCATGCAATTTAAGAATTACCATGCAGGTCGAGCAGGAGCAAGCAAGCAAAGAGAAGGACAAGGAGTACACTTTCATCTAGGTTGATCAACAAGCATGTAGTTCGAGAGGTACCATGCAGGTCGATGGCACGTCGTAAGATTGGTTCCATACCCTGTCATCCGGGTCGATTAGCAGCTTCAAGGAGTTGGCTTTCATCTTTACCAAGGAGTACACTTTCTACCGATCGATCAAGAAACAAGCCGACCATCTATACAACTTGTGCGAGAAGCATGATGAGTCCCTCCAAGATTACATCAAAAGGTTAAAGGAAGAGAAAACCAACATTGTGAGATGCAATGACCGAATCACATCCTCTGTCTTCAAGAAGGGTCTACCGAATAACATCCTCTGCCTTCAAGAAGGGTCTACCGAATCACATCATCTTTGAAAATAATGATTAATCAAAACAAAGTCCACTCACAGATAATCCAAAGCTGCTTGACCTTGAGAGGGTCTTGCCTGTTGAGCTCGTGGAGCTTGAGTGCCAATTTTGAAGAACATGAGGACTTATTTAATAAAGGTAAACTAACCTCGAACTTAAATTCAAATCTTAAGTTCCCGGGACTCACAGTGTGTGTACAACTAACAAGGAGTTTCTAAGGCCAATCTAAAGCTTTTCGAAAGGTGAAACGACCTCGAAAGACTCACGGTCAACCGAGTGGTCAAACTTCCCAAATTGGTCAACTTGACCCTCGGGGCACTCGACCTGCGATTTCTTATTTGAAAGTTCCTACGCGATCCTAGAGGTACAGAGAACAACATAATTGAAAATGGAACCATTCGAAAGGTCTGAACCTATCAATCCTGGATATCGCATAATAGGCGCAATATCTGTTTAATAGTCAAACAATAACCAAACGCTAATCCGAGCATAGTGTCGTGCTTAGGGAGACATGGGGAGTATTTTAGAACTTAATGGGTCGCCAAGAGGTGGCCCACAAGTTTGATCCAGACATTCCTATAGGTTCACAATTCTACTTAACTTTGGAACAATTCAACAAGCCACAAAACCTCAAGAATTTAACCTCTAAAGCAGATTTCCAGAAATCAAGTACTTAAACAATTACCTCACTCCTCTAAATTGGTCTGAAATCCTCAAATCACCTACCAAGGAGAACAACCACCAAAACAGGACTTGGAAACAAAGAAGCTTGTTTTAATTTGTACCACTTCTGATAGGGATAAACTTGCTAGATGACTACGAAATTTTGAATATGTTGTCAATTACAGAATTCTCAACAACTTTCATTAAGGAACCTTTCTCATATGATCAAGGAAAATCGGCATGCAAGATAGGAACCTTTCTCATCCGAGCCTATATCAACAGATCAGACAAGGATGAACATGTTACACTTAGACACATCTTGAAATGGTTACACTTCTTGGATGAAGCTCCAATTTTGACAAATTATATCCAAGACGTAGATAAACATCCTTTATGAAGGGTAATATGTCATTAGAGCAGAGGAAGGCAACATGCAAGAGTGAATAAATTCACACTAGTGTGGAACTAATAGATAGGAAGTAAGAGAAAACTACTCTCACCTTGAATTTTGGTATGTTGTATAACTCGACCTCAACAACAACTTTCGTGAAGGAATAGAGGTGAAAATTACAATAGAAACTCGCATGTAAAGACAAATCCGTGCATAACACTGAGTACTAGTCAGAGATGAGTTGTTCATCCTCCACTGCGATTTGAGGTATTTATATTTCTCCGATTGGATAAGGTTCGGATATGTTCTACTAGAGAGGCAGATGAACAAGTCTGGAGAAGGAAATATTTCATTTTGAGCTCAAGAAGTTGATGCTTTGGACCTATGAACAGGTTTGTATGGTTTTGATGAGGTTCTGGTGAGTTTTGGGAATCATAATGAGTTTGTGGGACTTTATGTGGGGGGAAATGAAGAGAATATGTGTGGGACTTGAACTGACCAGACTTGGACTTGTCAAGTACAGGCGTGGGAAGGTCCGACTTTGGGGTATTTTAAATTTTGACTTCTCCAAAATTACGATTGTGCCACTGCACTTCCATAGATCACAAATTTCTCGTTAAAACTCTGATTTGAGCCCTCTACGTGTCTACGAATTCGTGAGAGCAAACTCTATGCAATGATGTAGCTCTAACTCCCAAAACTATTTCTGAACAAAAAGTGACTAAAGTAACCCCCACCTCCGAAGGTATTACACCACTACAATGATGTAGCTCTATGCAATGATGTAGCTCTTACTCACAAGGGCAAAAATATAACTTCAGTAAATAAAATAATTAGTTGAGTCGAGGTGTTACACCACTACCTCCGAAGGTATTACCCATGAAGCTTCCACTCAACTGCTTAGACCTTAGCAGGCGACCGAGCCCTCTACACCATCGTTGAAGAAGAACGACATCTGATGCAATTTCATCTCTTTATTTCCATTCAATAAAGTGATGTAATCACACAAACATCAATGCAAGTTCAAGCTTTCATTCAACCAAGTGTTCGAGAGAAGATCCAAAGCGTCCTAAGGGAGACGCAGGAAGAAGTCCAAAATGTCCTAAGGGAGACGTAGGACAACTACAAAAACGTCCTAAGGGAGGCATAAGACAATTGTAAAAACGTCCTCAGGGAGGCATAGGCAACTACCAAAACGTCCTAAGAGATATGTAAGCCACCTGCCAAAATGTCATAAGGGAGACTTAGCCAACTGCCAAAACGTCCTAAAGGAGATGTAGGCCACCTGCCAAAACATCCTAAGGGAGGAGTAGACAACTACCAAAACGTCTTAAGGGAGATGTAGGAAACTGTTAAACCTCTTAATGGAGACATAGACAACTGCCAAAGCATCCTAAGGGAGTGCAGGCCATATCTGAAGCATCCAATGGAGAAGTAGAAGAGCACTCTTTAAGTAAGTGGTGCATAAACATTGAAGCATCTTGAGGGAAATACACAACCAAGGTGCTAGCAAATCACTCAAGAAGTTCACAAGTCCCAAAAAACGTTTTGGCTTAAATAACTAAAATTTCCATAGCAAAATGATGAACTCTACAAAAGAAAAATGGTCAAACAAGACCAATTATTGCAAACAGAAAAGCGTATTACAAAGCCTGAAAAGATAAAAGAGTCTTCATCTACTGGTCATCGACATCCTCCACCTGATCAAATATGCCATTCGCAGCTCTGCCCAACTCTACCACATCCTCATCATATGCAATCATCTGCTCAACAGCTCCAGCTGCCTACTCTGCCAAATCTGTCAGCACCTCGTCAACTGCGACCTCCATTGCATCATCCTCCTCAGCTGCAGTTTCATCAGCCACCTACTCTTTTGGCTGCCTCTATATCCACAACATTGATCTGCACACCTTGAGTATGAGGCATGTCAGGACAGAACATCTCACATCTTCATCTTCAATGGAATGACAAGGAACGAGACCACTCTTACAGTCTAAGTAGCCCAGCTTGAATGCACCAACAACAACGTCAAACTTAATTGTTCAGTAGCCTCGTGGTAGGTGTCAAACTTGGCTAGAAGTTTGTCGCAACTCTAGGATATGTCAGCATTTCAAGATGAAAATAGGCCTCTAAGTTCACTACCATTTTTAGCAAATGAACATTTCAGCACATACATGCTCTCCTTCATTTCAGACATCCTCGTTTCATGGTGGATCTGCTCAGTCGAGAGCTTGCCAGTCATATCATAATTCTTCTTCTCCAACTCATTGAGCTTAGCAGAAGATGGGGCAACAACAGAATGTGCCAAGATAACTAGCCTAATGTATATGATCAACCAGCTTGGCACAAGCAGACGAGCTTGACAAAAAGTTGGTCTTTAGCATATCAGACACACATGCATCCTCTGCGGAGTTGGACTTGTCAATCTTTGGACTAGCTCTTCTCGTTTCCAAAAACCTTTAACCGAGTAGATGACTCTCTGACCTTCTTAGTCGCCACCATCCTCACCTCCAAAGGAGTCAACAATGCCAAATCAGATCCATGCTTGACTACTCGTGGCTTGGCAGACGGATTGCGATTGTTAGATGAAGGAGTAGTCCTCCCTGTTCGATCCACATCCTTTAACTGGTGTAGATGACTCGAACTTCCTGGAGGAATGTCAGTAGTTCTTTGTTTCTTGACAGGCGAACCAGTTCGAAAACAAACTTCTTTGCAAGGCACGCTGTAATTTTTGAGCTAGCCAATTAGAGACTTGAGCAGAATGTCCTGAACATTTTGCGTACTACCAATTTTCTTGCTATCCGCCCCAACAAGTTGCTTAACCCTAGCAGACGACGAAGGAGCAACTCCCACTTGAGGCTTCTCAGCAAACGATACCTCTTTCAAAGAATACTTGATCACAGCATAAGGAAGTCTTGACTTCTTTCTTAGCAGAGACACATCCCTTGCCCGCTAAGTTGCAGCTTCATCTTTGGAAGACCTGGCGTTGGCCTTCCTATTTTCGGGAGATTTGGTCGAGGACTCCTTTCGTTCGACAACCAGATCATCTGAGTCTGGGCCATACAGGTTTCATCTCCCAACATCCTTGGCAAAGGGCAAACCACCAGCATTCTTATGATACTCGCTCAGCAACCAGCGCAATTCGCGAAACCTCACAAGGATGTTCAAGGCCTGGTGGACCTTAGCCATGTCTGGCTCGAGATCCAGTTTCTTGCTAATATCATTCTCTACCAGCATAAGATAGAAGTTAGTTATTCACAGATCAAAGAATCCTGATAAAATTGAACCAGATCAATAGAGTATAACGTACCATCGCAATAAGGAAGGGGAACAAGTAGACCATTGTCGACCTTGCCTTCCCACCGTTAGCTGAAAAGAATGGCAACATGTCATCCAATACATCGTTGACCATCGTTTACTTGACATCCCGCACATCATGGACCATAATTGGCCTCACTTCGAATAAGTAAAAGAACTCTTCACCGTCAAATTCGTCAAAACACATGATCACCCTGTAGACTTTCAGGGTACATTAGCTTGGGGCACACTTCATGGGGCAGAACACCTTCCTGAAAAACTTCAACAATAGGAACGAGAAGCACAAGGAGAAGTATAAGGGACGGAATGTGATAATTCTGGCATCCACATCATTCGAATCCACACAAGACGCATCGTATGTCGAAGACGCTGCCAACTTTACATGCACGTCATCAGGTATGGCAGAAGCATAGGTGGCACACCCCTTCTGGAAGTGAGCCTCGAACGTAACACGATGCAGATTAGTCATGAATCTTTTCTTGTGCACCTTCAAACCACCCCACAGATTCAAAGGCACTTGTGAACTCGATGATCGGCTACCCTTGTCGGAAGACATGACCATTGACTAGCTGCCAAAAAGAAGAAAGAAGAAGAAATTCGCATGTCAAATTAAGGGTCAAAAATCACAATTCAAGTCGCAAATGAGGAACCCTAGCCTGCGGCACAAGAGAAAATAACAAAAATAAGACCCAGGCTGCTTGAGTCGCCAATACAGCCCCTCAGCTTGAGCCAAGCCACAACTTGCCTAGCAGATCACAACGCAGCTCATATAAAAAAACAAAAACAAAAACAAAAACAAAAACAAAAAAAGGAACAACCGGCAACCATGTGGCAGCAGCCACCACTCGACGACCATCCAGCACTAGGCCCGAGATGCACACAATGGTTGGGCTCGAAACACTGCCCAACTGCAGAACCGCTGCAAAAAGTCACAATCCAACAACTAGGCCCGCAATGTACACAAAGAAGAAGCAGTCGTAACCCAGCCACGCTGCCACTATCCAGCTGATCTCATCGCTTCAGCTTTTGGTCACGACAACAACCGGCTAGTCGTGACTAGTCGGTCCTCCCCGTGAAGAAAAACCAAGAAAAGAAATAATATTTGAATTTGATCTACCTTGGTATGCACGACGATTTCTCTCCTCGACAAGGGAAAGCAATACACTCCTTCAAGATCTCTCTCACAAGTTAGAAAGTAGAGAATGACAAGTTTGCAATTTGAAGGGAGTGAAGAGAAGCTTTATATTTATAAAGGTTGGGCATCCTAGGTCAAGGAGGCATCACAAGCCTATTCCCATTGGGAGCCCAACTCCAAGAAGAATTCAAAAGCTTACTCTAATTAGGAGCCTAACTCAAAAAAGAAAGCCCAAATGCAGTTGGAGAGCTCAATAAATATTTCTCATCTCCTCCATGCCTCACAAGCCCCATGCAGAAACTTAGGGGCATTTGTGGGAACATATATTTCTCTAGCAATAAGAAGACGACACGTGGAAAAGGAATATTCCTTAGGCCAACTAATTACCCTAATTAAATTTTATTTAATTAGGAAAATTATCTTTAATTTAAGATAGGAATATCTCCCTAAATCAAGGAACTAATTTCTACTAAATTTCTAGGGAAGAATAATCCTAACCAAATGAGGATTATTCTCCCAAAACCCTAGCACACAAGGAGACTAGATACTCAGGTACACAATAAATTCAAGGTAATTCTAAATTCTAAACTCAATTCCAAAATCCCTCTCTCTCTCTCTTGTCGTCACCCCTTCCCCCACTCTCTCGCTCACATGGCTCTGACCACCACACCTGGTTAAGGCCACCCAGCTCTCCTCATGAGAGAAAAATCCATCCATTTTAGCTATTGTCGTATCTTTATTAAACTAACTTAGGCATCGGCGTGCCTTTGGCTAACACCCAGAAAGAATCAACCCGCGAATATTCTCCATGTGGAATTTTGCTCCAACACTGAAGATAAGGGTCTTTTTCGCGTTTTTGAAAATATCATGGGCATGTTCAGAGTAGAGCAGCCTCTTATGGGCTTTTTACTAGTTTCCATTCAAAGATGGTACATGGTGGAGGCTCATAGTTCTTATCTAGTCGATCAAATGGAGGTACTTAATATTGTAGTCTATCAAAATTTGATCTTGTTTCATTATTTCTTCTTCAACAAATTATTCAATCCTTTTGTGTTTAGTTGGAGTTGGTATCAGAGCTGTCTATCCTCGGTCCCTCAAACAAAAATACAAAAACCCTAGTCATCCGCAACCTCTACCGCCGACATCAACCAAACACCAAAAATTAAAAAATTAAAATAAAAAAAAAGATTGCAAAACCACAGCAACATTGTCACAAACCAATAGCGACAAAAGACCCTAAAAACACAAACCCACTGATCTTTGCCAGTGCAACCTACCTTCCAAACTTGTTCTCTCTCCATTGTTTTCAAAGATATGCTAGACACCCCCACCGCTGCAGCAAATTTCAATGCTTCAGAAACCCGCAAAACTCTTGACATGGCGCAACCAATTGTTACAGTTCAAAATGATACTTCTAATGCCCCATTCACCATACAATTGAATGGAAAGAACTATAGAACTTGGTCGAAGATGATGTTGCTTCATGTGTCAGGCCAAGGTAAAAGAGGTTATTTGACAGGGAAGGTGGCACAAGTGGAGGAAGATGCTCCGGGCTTTGATAAGTGGTGTATTGTGGACTCCATTATTAAAGGATCATGGATAAAAACCATGGAACTTGATTTAGTAGAATTTTTTTGGATCTATCAACAACTAAAGATGTCTGGGAAAGTACAGCCCATATGTATTATGACTCATCTGATGAGTCGTACATATATGAATTACATTGTAAAGCAACCTGTATTACTCAAGGAGGTCGCGTTATTACTTCCTACTTTGTTGAGCTCAAGAGCATTTGGTTGGAACTAGACCACTGTCGTCCAATCAACATGAAGTGCCATGATGATGTGAAGATTTAACACGCTGAGATACAGAAAGACTATATTTATGATTTTCTTATAGGTCTAGGTGATGAGTTTAATAAAATTAGGGGAGATTTATTGAGGTTGAGTCCATTTCCAAAATGGGAGGAGTTGTTTGCTTTTGTTCGTAAAGAGGCCCTAAGCCGGGAGACGATGCTCAAGAAGGATGGAAAGACTCGATCCTCTACTGTAATGGTTTCCAAAGCCCCTGCTGCTAGTTTTTCTTTTCCTTTTCCAATACCAAAGGAAAAAGAAAACATGCATTACACTCACTGTAATGGGAACTGTCATACAGAGGTCGTGTGTTTCCACAAGAGTGGGTTTCCAGAATGGTTCCTTGAATGCCAAAAGCAATTAAAGGCTGTGCATGTGAAGAAAAAGTAATGTAGCTGCTATCGCCATCACCGGCCAGTCTTCCGTTGACTGGGTCGCCAACACTACCTCGAATGTCTCAACCTCGCCCACGACAGGTCCTTCAGTTGATGATTCTCTACTGTTCTCTCTCAGTTAACCAGGAAAAAGCTTTAGTGCTTTTTGACCAATGAGATACATGTTGGATTACCGATTCAGGTGCTACTGATTATATGACCTATCATCAATCTTTTTTCATTCTATGACTGCTCCTACCAATACAAGTGTGGTTACCGCCAATGGTGAATCTAACTCAGTCACTGGGGCTGGTTCCATCACTCTTACTCCTACCCTCTATTTACATAAAACTTTGTTTGTTCATACTTTGTCCCATAACTTATTATATGTTGGGCAAATTACTGAACAGTTAGATTGCTGCATGCCCATATTCTTTTCCTTTTATTTGCTTCAGGATGTTTAGACTAGGGAGACCATTGGGCGTGGTACTAAGAGAAGAGGGGCTTTACTATGTGGATGACATTTCACCAGGTCGTGTTCATCAGATTTGGGGCATTGTCAGTGAAAGGCATAAGAAGACTTGGTTATGAGATTGGCGGTTGGGTCATTTTTCCTTTAGTTATTTGCAATCTTTAATTCCATCTATATTTAGTGGAGTAAAAAAAATTTATCTCCTTTTGATTTAATCCATTCAAATGTTTGGGGTCCATCTCCGATTAATATTGTCTTTGGTGTTAGGTGGTTTGTGATCTTCATTGATGATTGTACTTGCTTAACTTGGCTTTATGTTATGAAGCATAAAAGTGAAGTTGGTTCTTTATTCAAGAATTTTTAACAGATGAATCAAACTCAATATTCATGTCCGATTAAAGATGTTCGTTAAGATAATAGAGGGAAATTTGTTAACCACACATTCGCAAACTTTTGCAATTAAAAAGGCATTCTCCATGAAACTACTTATCTGCAGAATCCATAACAAAATGGTGTGAATGAACGCAAACATCGCCATATTCTTGAGACTGCCCAAGTTCTCTTTATTTGGGGGCGTGTTCCCTAAACCCTTTGGACCGCAACTATTTAGTATGCTATCTACCTTATTAATTGTATGCATTCATGTGTTTTGGGTTTTAAAACACCACTCCAAACATTGGCTGCTCATGTTCATGTTTGTTCCCTCTTAATCTCACAACTCGAATTTTTAGTTGTGTGGCGTATGTCCATCTCAATGAATCTCATCGGACCAAGTTGGATCTGTGTGCCCTCCGATGTGTCTTTGTGGGTCCTTCACCTCAACAAAAAAGGTTATCAGTATTACCATCCCTACAGTCACTGCTTTTATGTTACCATGCATGTTACGTTTGTGGAGAACGAGATGTTTTTTCTATCAATAGTGCCCAATCATGTCTTTCAAGGGGAGAATACAGTAAAGGAAACACATAATTGGTTTAAGATAGAAATAAGGGGGAAATAAGCACAAAATAGTGTGTTGAAACTCGAGTCGCTCCATGTAGCCAGCCGAATCAAGTAGCTATTGGAAACAAGTTGCCGACTAGTCTAGCCAAGCTGAACAGCCAAGCCTAGACGAATTGGACATCAGCGACCCCGAACTAGACAACAGCGACCCCCTCTTTCAAACATACCTGCTCATGCTCCGCTGAACATCCTTGAGGTAAGTCCTTCAAATCCCAGTGCTTCTCAAAATATTGTTGAAATTGTGAAAGAAAAAAAAATTACATGCACGAGCAAACAGGGGAATACCACTAAACAGATTCTCACCAGAAGGCAAGGTGAAATATGCCATTGTTTATTATGTCTCCACACATAGATTGTCTCCTCAAGCTAAAGCATTTGTAAGTCAGATGGAAGGAACTAAAATTCCTGATAGATTGGAAGAAGCTTTGCAAGACCCAAAACGGTTGGAATCAATGAATGTGGAGATGAAGGCCTTACAGAAGAATGGAACATGGGAGATACTTCCTCAACCTAAAGGAAAGAAACATGTTGGATGTCGATAGGTGTACACAGTTAAGCACAAAGCTGATGGCACAATAGACAGATATAAAGCAAGACTTGTGGCAAAGACTATACACATATGTGTGGAGTTGATTATTAGGATATGTTTGTACTGGTATGTTAAGGTGTGCACCAGCTGAATCATCATCTAGCAATCTATCCGGATCAAGTATCAACCAACAAGGAGAGATATCAGAGGTTAGTGGGAAGACTAACTTATCTTTCGCACACTATACCAAATATCGCATATGCAGTTGGTATTGTTAGCTAGTTCATGCATTCTCCTAGTGAGGATCACTTAGCAACAATTACGAGGATTTTGAGTTATTTGAAGAAAGCTCTATGTCGAGGCTTGATATTCAGAAAACTTAGACATTTGAATGTCAAGGGTTATACAAATGCAGATTGGGCAAGCAATATAATAGATAGACATTCTACATCAGGTTACTTCACTTTCATTGGAAATGTAGTGGCTCGATCTTTAGTTGATGCAGAATACAAGGGCATAGCACACGAAGTTTGTGGGCTTCTTTGGCTAAGGATACTCCTGTCCGAAATTGATTTTCCACCAAAGAAAGCCAACGAGTTTTACTGTGACAACCAAGTTGCGAGAGATATAGAAAATAATCTAGTTTACAATGGCATAACTAAGCATGTTGAAGTGGATAGTCATTTTATCAAGAAGAAGCTGGTAGATAAGCTTATCAATATACCAGTTGTAAAGTCATAAGAACAGCTGGCAGATTCTTAACGCATGGGGTGTCAGCAAAGGTTTTTCAAGAGTCACTTGACAAGTTGGGCATAGGAGATATCTACACACCAACTTGAGGGTGAGTGTTGGCGTGAGCCATAATTCAAGGATCCCGCGATCCTTGATTTCATGGTGTAATTCACGTTACCTAATTAGAATAATTACCTAGTTAGGATTCCTTATAATTAGCTAACTACTTTTCCTTATCAACTTGTATATATATCCTCCTAATAGAGAAATATAAAATCATTCACAATTATTCAATCCTTCTGTGTTTAGGTTGAGTACCACAAACTGATGAACTTCCACCAAACCCCTCCAAATAATAATATGGGTAAATTACTCAAAAGGTCCTCAAACTTATACTCGATTTACATTTTGGTCCATCAATTAAATTATTAGTCCAAATGGTCCATCAACTCTATATTAATCGCTCCATTGGTCCTACCATTACATTCTGTCAATGTTGCCATTAAATATGAGGGCAAATTGGTCATTTCGTACATTAAAAATAAATAAATACTGAAAAATGAAATAAAAACTCTCCCTATCCCTCTCTCTCAAAATTAGACTCGATATTGGGGAATTTCTGGGTTACGGTTCATCAAAAATTTTGATTGAGGGCAAAGAGAATGTAAGAAATTCCATCAACGAGTTCGACTTCATCTTCTCAACTCTCGTCGTTGGCTCTTTACTCAAAGTCACTCTGATGTATTTGTTAGCACCTACTTTGTCTGCTTCAACTGCCACTCTTCCTTCAATCTTCATCAATTGCCCAGCTAGCCACATATTTGAATCAGTCTTCACAATTGTTTGGTTCACTGCTGGGCTTGTTGGACTTCGTTGTCAAATGGGTTGATTAAACTGAGGAAGAAGGTTGACGGCGTGATTTGGTCCCCTTTGGCTTTGTGGATGTTTTCCCTTTTTGGTTTTTGTGTTTGTGTGCCATTGATGTTTCCTTTGGTCTTGGCTGGTGTTTCTTCATGCCTTTGGGCTTGGTTGGTTGTTGAATGAAACAAAAACAAAACCTGAGGAAGAAAATGGATATGAGTTTTGAAGGAGGGTTTGTGATGTTGGCGAGGTGGATAGGTGCTCAGAGTGTTGGGGAAGTGAAATCCGTGAAAGGAGGGGGGAGGTTGGATCAACTAGATAGAGGAGAAATTGGTGGAGGAGAGTAGAGAGGGGATAAGAGACAAAGGTGGAGAGCAGAGAGGAGAGGGGGAATGGGGGAGAAGAAATCGAAGGGAAGGGGCACTGGGTTTGGGTCTCATGAATTTTTTTTTCTCTTTTTCTTCAAATTTTTCTAATTTTGTATTTATTTTAACCCTATTTTAATTTTTTAATTATCAAAAGTTATATTTACCCTAAAATTTGGTTAAATTTAACAGAAAATTAGACAGTAGGACCAATGGAGCGATTAATATATAGTTAATGGACCATTTTGACTAATAATTTAATTGAGGGACCAGAATGTAAATCTAGTACAAGTTTGAGGATCATTTGAGTAATTTACCCTAATAATATTGACCACAGAGATAAGGAATCCATAGCCCCTCCAATTGCCAAGTGGAACATAGTTAGCGCCGAAGAAAACAAGTGTCAACCCAATACCATAGTGGGCAGGGACGAACCCACAACTCTGGGCTACAACCCATACGAATATCTTTTTGTATTTGTAATACCAGTATTCTTAAAATTTACAAAAAAACACTTAATAGAGATAGCCCATCCCAAAGCTGCAAGAAAAAAGAACAGAGAGATGGAGTAGACGGAGAGAGAAGAAGGAAAAAGAATAAAGAAAGAGGGAGAGGGTGAGAGAGAGAGGAAAAAGAATAAAAAAAAGAGAGAGACAAGAAAATATAATAAAAAAGAGAGCAGGGGATATATGTGTTGCGATGAGATGTGTTTTTATTTTGTTAGGTTCCCTCCCCCACATAATGGGATATTTTTATTTTATTATTACTTTCTTTTTTAACTTCAACTCCTTATAAATATATTTTTTTCCTTTTCTTTCTTTGTTTCCCTTCAATCCCTTCCAAATATTTCAACAATATTATCAATAATTCTAACATTTTCTCTATTTCAAATGTCGTATAATAACAAAAAGTTCTAAGTACGATGAAGAAAATATACTGAAAAAAGAGTGCTTATATAAAATAAAAATATAACAAACTAGGGCTTATGATTTACCCCAAAAAAATGTAGCCACCCCATGTAGGTTAACTCTAGTTTTTAGTTCCTAAAATCTATTATCCAAGCCAAAAAATCTACAAAAACCAACCAAAATCCACAAAACTCACCATTTTTTCTTAATACATTTGTACTTAAGGTAAATTTAGCCCACCCGATTTGCAATTCCTGGATCCGTCCCTGATAGTGGGTAAGGCCACCCATGAGGTTGGAGAGCAATGCAAGCACCATCGCTCCAAAGTATGGTGGAGTACCAAGAGCACTAGCAACTGGCAAGAATGCTATAAACATTGCACCAATATAGGCAGTTCCACCGGCAAAGAAGTAGTGAGAGTAGAAATAGAGAAAAACCAGAATGCCAAAAGATAGCTGCCATGAAAGATCCAATCAGCCAACAAACTGTAAAAAGAGCAGAATAGTTGTTAGTGACGACCAAAAGTAAAACACTGCAGTTAACAACATACAGCCGAATGTTGGCACTCCAGTTTACGCTTCCGACTTTAAAGTGAAATAGTGCGGGATCTGTCTGGTGTATGCTCAAGATGCTGAGAAATTTAATGTCTTGTCAATCTATAGGGAAGCAAAAGTTGAAGAAAATGGTAAGACTAAGAGACGTCGTGTTGAGTATGAAGCGACAGTCTGTTGCATGCACCGACTAGGCAGCCACTCAAATCCGGGTTGGGATGATGAGTAATCTAGATGGTGAGGTGGGGTTTTGTAAAGATAGTGTGGTGCCCCAAGAAGCCTCGAAACCATAGTCTGTCGGAAAACGCTTTCCACTTCCTCTGTTCAGGAACAAACACTTCACCTTGGTTCCGTAGGAGCAACTCAGAAAGATTGAGAAATCGAATCATCTGATTAAAGGTGCAACAAGATGCATAATTGCATCACTCTCAAATTTTCGTGTAGTGGTATGTATTTATTTATTTCTAATGTTAAAAGAGATTTCGAATATCCTCTCCCATATTACATTAATTGAAAAAATTTGACTTAAAAGACATAATGTTATAGGGGCTATTAAAATAAGCTATTTTCTTTATTTCAAAACCATTCACTATCTGCAGTGTTGGTTTGACTTGTGGATATTGACTTACTTTCCTTACACACCAAGAATTCCTATTATAATTGTAATTGATTTACTTTAATTCCTGATTTCCTACTGTAAATAGATTTAGGAATTTATTATTTACTTGCCCATTCAGGTTTCGTTGTATTATAAATATGACCTCCTACCAGGAGAAGAATACACAGAAAATTCCCACAAACAAATATTCTCTCATAGTTTTCATATTTTAGCATGGTATCAGAGCGGCAATCTTGGAATTGCTGACTCTAGTTTCACACCCCCGCCACCGCTATGGGGGTTGGTGATTTTTTCATCCCTCATGGAGGTAGCACCACCGACTCCTTCTCTCCTTCTCAACCAACCATAGCCGAGTTGAGTGCCCAGATGGCTTAGCTCCTACAGATGCAAACTTTGGCCCCGAATCTGATCCTGAATCAGGATCCTCTTTTGACGACCCCGACCTGACCCCGACTATGACGACGACAACGACCTCGACCCCCACTCCGATGATGACACCGACCCCGACCCCAAATTTGTCTTTGATTCAGACCCCGATCCCGACTTCGACTCTGACTCCGACCCCAACTCAAGCTCAGATCCCAATCCAAATTCCTACTAAACCTGTATCCTATACATCTTCCGCTGCGCAGATTATGACTTCTTGACTAACGACCCCGACACATGGACTAGATTGCGAATATTGTGGTGATCCGAGACACACTCGTGAGACTTGTTTTAAATTGCATGGTTATCCCAATTGGTGGGCTACTCTTAAAGATCGAGGACAACACAATATGACCAGTAATGGTACTGGTTATGGATTCCATACTTCCTTTAAGATTGATTCCAGGGGCTGGATAATTGATTTCGGTGCAACTGATCATATGACGTTTGATCCTGATGATTTTCTTCATACTACACAACCTCGACGAACTTGTATTGCAAATGCCAATGGAGTTACTTATCCTGTGACAGGGGCTGGCACTGTTGAACTCTCATCCTCTCTCTCACTGTCTAATACTTTACTTGTTCCATCTTTATCCAATAAATTGTTGTCAGTTAGTCAGCTTATTGAACAATTGAATTGTTGTGTACTCATTTACCCGAGTTTTTGTTTGCTTCAGGATATTCACACTAAGGAGATTCTTGGTCGTGGTACTAAGGGAGGGGGGTTATATTATGTAGACGACTTCAGTCCCTGCATGGCTAACAATGTGACGCATCCCTTTGATAGCAAACAACAACAAATCTGGTTGTGGCACCGTCGATTGGGACCATCCGTCTTTTAGTTATATGAAGCATCTTATACCAGATTTATTCTCAGGTTTCAAGGACTCCGACTTTACATGTGATACTTGTATTTTTGCCAAGAGTCACCATGTGCCCTACCCGTTGAGTACGAACAAGTGTACTACTCCATTTACGTTAATTCACTCTAATGTCTGGGGACCTTCACCTATCACTGCTCCTTCTGGTGTTCGATGGTTTGTCACATTCATAGATGATTGTACACAAATGACATGGCTTTATTTGCTGAAGAATAAAAATGAAGTGTTTTTCCGTTTTCAGTCATTCCACAAACAGATGAAGACTCAGTTTAATGCTCAAATTCATATTCTTCGCTCATACACTGGTGGAGAATTTTTCAATCATGACTTTCAGACTTACTTCCAACAACATGGAATTATCCATGAGACGACTTGTCCTCAGACACCGCAACAAAATGGTGTTGCTGAACGAAAGAATTGACATCTTCTTGATACCGCCCGAGCACTTCTAATTGGGGCTCATGTTCCTCGCTATCACTGGGATGATGCTATTACCACCGCAGTTCACCTGATCAACCGCATGCCTTCTGGTGTATTGACCTTTAAAACTCCCTTACAGGTGCTTGCAAAATACAAACCTCTGCCCTCTGTTTTGGTACTCACACCCCGAATCTTTGGATGTGTGGCTTTCGTTCATCTCCACAAAAATCAACGTAGCAAACTTGATAATTGTGTGCTTCGTTGTGTTTTTGTGGATTATGCCACTCATCAGAAAGGCTACCGCTGTTATCACCCTCCTACCCGACGTATCTATGTCACTTTGGATGTGACCTTTCTGGAATCTAAGTTGTTCTTCCATGACCCATCATCCAATTCTACGCTTCAGGGGGAGATACGAAGTGAAGTGCAGAATTGGAGCAACTTAGAAAACGAAGAAGTTATCCTTTGTACAGAAATGATCGATCGTCCCGAGTCTGGAGCACGAGATAATCTCTGCCGACAAGCGATCAATCACCCATTCATAGCGATCAATTTCCTGACCCACCTGATCCATGCGAAGATATTTCTGATCCGAGTCTCACACCTACAGACAATACAGAACAACAAGATGAAGACCCCCTTTCTAACTCAACAGTACCAACAGACCAATCTCCTGAGAATATCCTTGAGGTAACTACTCCTACTAGACTTGTGCATTTAGAGGATAAAACTATTGGATATCAATTACCTTTCAGGCAAAATCGCGGGAAGCCACCAAACCGTTATTCACCTGATATTGGCAAGACATCTAAGTATCCAATTGCAAATCATGTATCCATTGAGAAGCTATCTGAACCACTCAAGGCTTTTGTGCATCAATTGTCTGCTATCCATATTCCAACCAAGGTCTCTAAAGCATTGAAAGATCCTAAGTGGGTCCAAGCTATAAAAGAGGAGATGAAAGCTCTTGAGAAAAATCAAACTTGGACATTAGAGACTATACCACGAGGAAAAAAGACTATCGGATGTAGATGGGTGTTTACTATATACCACAATGCAGATAGATCTATCGAGCGATACAAGGCAAGACTTGTGGCAAAAGGGTACACACAAACCTATGGTATAGACTATGAAGAAACCTTTGCTCCAGTTACAAAGTTAAACACCGTCAGAGTCTTATTGTCCCTTGCAGCTAATTTGGATTGGCCACTACACCAGTTTGATGTAAAGAATGCTTTTCTACATGGCGAACTCATACATGGACATTCCTCCTGGATATAATACTGGAACAGTTTGCAAGTTACGAAAAGCATTGTATGGATTGAAACAGTCACCACGTGCATGGTTTGGACGGTTCACCATGGCAATGAAGAACAATGGTTTCAAACAATGCAACTCAGATCATACTCTGTTCTTGAAACATCGGAAAGGGAAGGTAACAACATTAATAATCTATGTTGATGATATGATTATTACTAGGAATGATAAATTGGAAATATCACAACTACAAGACTATTTGGCTACTGAGTTTGAGATGAAGGATCTATGTGGACTCAAGTATTTCTTGGGAATTGAGGTGGCTCGATCACAGCAAGGTATATTTCTCTCTCAAAGGAAATATGTCTTGGACTTGTTGACAAACACAGGAATGCTAGATTGCAAACCTGCGAACACTCCTATTGTTTAGAATCATCATCTTGGAGAATATCCGGATCAAGTTCCAACTAATAAAGAAAGATACCAAAGGTTAGTGGGAAGATTGATCTATTTGTCACATACTCGACCAGACATTGCTTATGCGGTGAGCGTTGTTAGTCAATTTATACACTCTCCAAGTGAAGACCACATGAATGCATTTCTTCAGATACTTAGATATTTGAAGTCTGCACCTGGAAAATGACTTATGTTCTCAAAACATGGTCATCTAAATATTGATGGTTATTCAGATGCAGATTGGGCAGGTAATGTAACAAATAGAAAATCCACATTGGGTTACTTCACATTCGTGGGAGGTAATTTGGTGACATGGAGGAGCAAGAAACAGAATGTAGTAGCTTTATCCAGTGCAGAAGCCGAGTTCAGAATCATGACTAAAGGGATTTGTGAACTTCTTTGGTTAAAAAAGTTGCTTACTGAACTTGGGTATAAACCTACATCCACAATGAATCTCTTTTGTGACAACAAAGCTGCTATAGCCATTGCACAGAATCCAGTTCAGCATGATCGTACTAAACATGTTGAGGTGGATCGACACTTCATCAAACAGAAGCTTGAGGCTAAAGTGTTTCAGTTTCCTTTTGTGAAATCCGAGGATCAATTGGCGGATATTTTGACAAAGGCGATTTCCAGTAAAGCGTTCCACAATTCACTGGATCAGTTGGGCATTGGCAACATCTATGCACCAACGTGAGGGGGAGTGTTGGCGTGACTTGTGGATATTGACTTACTTTCCTTACACACCAAGAATTCCTATTATAATTGTAATTGATTTACTTTAATTCATGATTTCCTACTGTAAATAGATTTAGGAATTTATTATTTACTTGCCCATTCAGGTTTCGTTGTATTATAAATATGACCTTCTACAAGGAGAAGAATACACAGAAAATTCCCACAAACAAATATTCTTTCATAGTTTTCATATTTTAGCATGCAGCAGATTTTATCACTATCTATCTCTACTTGCTCTGAAGAAGAAACAGAACCAAAGACGTGCCAATCACTGGGAAGCAGATTATCAGTCTCTATTAAATAAGAATTTATAAAAATAAATAAAAATAGTAGATTTGACAATCAAAAGTTAATTACCTCAAACAGAAAGAAAACGTAACAAATAGAGTGCCAAGATCCACCCCATAAATATATATATATATATATATATATATATATATATATAAGTTTAAGAGAGAGAAATAAAGGGTAAGTTTAAATTTTTGATGCTTCAATTGGTCTCCTCCCCTGCTGGTAGTAGTCGAAATATGTGCGATCATAATTTTTCACCTTCTTGTACAATTTTGGCGTTGACTCATTGACTAGGCTTTCAAAAGGTTCAGTCTCTTTATCTAATTCAGGCAAGCAGAAAGCAGCCAAAGAAATCCTCTCCTTGTCTGGATTTGTCAATACCCTGTGTACAGGGCTCTTGAATATTCCATTGCTCAATATCTGTGTATCACAAGGAAACCAACAATCAAGCTTTTGTAAGCCAAACCAACTGCATTAGGTTGTTAAAATTCGCTCAAAGGGTCTCATTCAAATCATTAAAAGGCATATTTGATGAGTTGGTTTTAGTCCTAACAACAATGACATATAAAAGGGAACATTTTTATTTTTATTTTTTATATAAGTGATATTGGGAAGGGGCTCTTTATCAGACATACTATAAAGCTGTCATGAGGATTCAAACCTGAAACCACTGATTTGCAAGTCCAATGTCCTTTTCCATTGGGCTAGAGTCCGTTGGCCAAAAGGGTACAATTTCAATTACTCACCAAATTTCAATTAAGCTTTACCACTCTTCTTCATGCCTTGCTTTAAAAGTTACTTAAAACCAATAACTGAACGGGGAATGCTAGCAACCTTCTCTCTAACCTTCTCCTTTGGACATTCTCCCTTTCCCTCGTGACATGTGTTATTTTCTTTACACTTAAAACAATGCCATTAATACATCAAACAACCTACTTTTTGTTTTCCATATTTACCCTTATTTTGTATTGACTTTAATGTTTACTTCAATTCATTCAAATTTTTTTCCAATTCTCTCTCTCTCTTCGAATAATCACAGACTTGCAGCCCCAAATCCAACCCTCTATTATCATTTTGAAAGAGCCAGACCTGCACACCTAAAACAACATGACATCTCCCACAAAAAAATCAAAATCAAAATCAAAATCAAAATCCATCAAAATCATTTTGTTTATTTCTCATATTCAAGTTTGCAAACTTTATGGTGATATTTTTAAATTTGGGTTGGGCTGTTGTTGTGCTTGAGATAGGTGGGGAAGATGGAGGTGCCGGGCTTTGGGGAAGAAGGTGGGGGACGGCTTGAGATAGGTTTTTTTTTTAAAAAAAATTAATTAATTTTTAAAATATTTAATTTTAATATTTAAGGAATTAATATAATAATTTTTTACAAGTTATTAAGAAAGCTGTAAAAAAATCAATAAATTAAAGTAAATTCAATACATCAAATAAGGGTAAATATGAAAAACAAAAGCTAGGTTGTTTGTTGTATTAATGGCATTGTTTTAAGTGTAAAGAAAATGACACATGTCATAAGGAAAATGGAGAAAGTCCAAATGAGAAGGTTAGAGAGAAGGTTGATATCATTATCTTAATTGAACAGGTTGAGAGAAAACATTTGATATACCTCTGCTAGATCACCGACATTAATGAGAAGCGCCTCAGGAACAATGGGAGCTCTAAACCACTGATCGTCTTTAAGAAACTGAAGGCCTTCGACTTGTTTGTCTTGCAAGAGAAGGGTGATTATTGTTCCATCTGCATGTGGTTTGAGACCTAGGACAACATCAGGCCTTGAACAAGGAGGATATAAGTTAAACCTCACATCCATTTTCCCTTTTTCTCCATACTGCTCCCAAAAGCAATTATCATCCAAATTCAATGACCTCGCCATGGCCACAAGGACAGTTTTTGTTACCACTTGTAACTTCCTCGAATATTGTTCTAAGGTTCCCCTGCAATAATAATAATAATAATAATAAGAGTTATCTACTGTAGACATCCTTGAATTTGGCCCCCAATTGTAATTGGGTCCTCGAACTTTTTTTTGAGGCAATTAGGTCATCCAACTCTCTCATCCGTTCCAATTGAGTCCTTCCAATTTGGCTATTAATTTAAGGGCTAAAACCGTCCATTTTAATTAAAATATTTTAAATTTTAAAAATTAAAGAAAAAAGTATAAATAATAAATAAATAAATAAACTTAAAAATAAAAAACAAAAATCCAAATCCCTCTCTCTTTCGCTCTGTCTCTCCCTCTCTCTCGCAACCCATTCCCCCCTTCAAAACCCAGATCCCAACCCAACCTACAACCCACCCCCCATCTTTACCCATTTTATTACATGGCTTAAACTCTTTAATAGAGTTATGTCTTGCAGGCTGCTGGCGGTTAACTACGGATGCAATCCCAAAGGATCTATGTAGCTTAATATCCTTAGAAGATCTGCTTCTTGGAGGCAATGACTTTTGTAGCCTGCCAACCAACCATTTTGTATGTTCTGAAAGCAAATGGCTGCCCAGAATTGAAAACAATTCCAGATTTTTCATAAATGTGGAATATGAGAGAATTGTATCTAAGTGATTCGTTCAAACTCACTGAGGTTCTAGGCTTGTATCTAAGGGATTCGTTCGAACTCTAGTTGAAGTATTGGGCTCCTTTTTCGTTGCCTAGGTTACACCTTCGAAATACCCCAAAAGGGAATTTTGCTATGTTTGGAACCTTATACAAGGGGCTGGCTCTAAGATATGATCTTATTAATCCCCTATTGTGCATCTGTAAATAAAGCCAAGTAAATCCTATGTGGTTTCTACCAATCACAAACTGTTTGATATGGATTTGTATTGTAAACTTGTGAAGATGGAGGTGGGGTTGTTAGGGTTGATGATGGATGAAGAAGGTGGAGTTGGGGTCAATGATGGATGAAGAACCCGAAATGACACTTTTACCCTCTCACTTAACAGATAAATTGACAAAGTTGGACAGTATGACCCAATTGGAACTATTTATCGAGTTAACTGATGTAATTGCCTCGAAAAAAAAAGTTCACAGACCTAATTGCAACTGGGAGCTAAGTTCATGGACGTCTATAGTAGATAACCCTAGTAATAATAATATATATACATGTTGAACTATGAATGAGAGATCATGATATGCTGGTTGCTTCAGTTCAGAGTGAAGGAAGAAGATACATTTATAGCAAGCAAACACAAGTTACCTCAAAGATTGGGGATTTTGAGGCCACAATTTGAGCTTTCGAGCCTCTTGTGGATACACAGAAAGGTATAGCCGGTCAGTCCAATCAAGTGTTTGTTGTTGAGAAATAACCATATCGTTCCCATATCCTTGAATGTCGTTGACTTCTCTCAAGTATTTCTGCTTCTCTTCCAGTGGAAGTGCGAAAAATTGTTTTGTCATTTCGCGGACCTCGTCTAGGAATTCAGGTGTCATGCCATGGTTTATTACCTGGAACACAGAATCAAAGCAGCAGCATCAAGCATGTTTTACATATGAATTCAGGTAGATTATTCAAAACTTTGCTAATTCATGTACCAAGTTTTCTCAAGTAAACACAATTAAATTGGGTATTTGAATTCAGACCTGAAAGCAACCCCATGTGGTAAGAGCTGATCGAAAATTCTCAAGTTGTTGAGTGGTTGAGGAAGGTGTGAGGAGTAGGCCAAGATCAATTACTGGAATATCCTTCAACTGGACAGAAGAAGCATCTGGGGCTCCAACTTTATAGATATATTTCTCGGGCACTTCTTGTTCCCCTTTGGCGAGCAGGAGCAGCTCTTGGACAGTTTTGGATCCTAACTCTATAGTGGGCTTGGCAATAGTGGAAGAAGATTCAGCCATGTCTGTCTGTGTGGTTGGTTGGTTGGTTGGTTTCTTTCTAGCCTCACCCCCCAAAAAAAGAGCTTCTGTAATTTCAGCTGCAAATGAAAATGATATCTCTTTTGTTTCAAGGGAAGCTCATGATGGGAGCAACTTGGACGTTTCTGCAATTTCAAGGGGAGAGATATTAAAAAAAATAAAGTCTATCTATCCTATTGAATTATATGAGGCTTGCTTATATTTTATATTTTTCCTTCCTAATATTCAGTATATGCATTCTTCTCCACTATAATTATGCAGGTCTAGAAAAGTAGCCCTGTTTGTCTATTATTTAGAAAAAAAAACAAAAACAAAAACAAAACAAAAGAAAAAGAAAGAACAGAACATCCTCTTGTAAACAAAAAAACAAAGACAAGTTAAAGAGCATCTCCAATGGGTAGGCAAAATATTGTCTACTTCAAAGTCTATATTGGATCCACATATTTTTATTATTTATAAAATACAAGTTTCTTTTGTTTTTTTGTGGTTGGTGAAATGAGGTAAATGTAAAAGATAAAAATAAATAATATAATTGCCTAGTTCCATTGAAGTGATCAATTTTTTTTCCAATAGGCAACTAAATAGGCAACATGCCATATCAGTTTATATAGTAAACTTTTGTTTATCTTTAAGGTATGTTTGGTTCACTATATTAGACTCTGGATATGAGTAGATATTTCATATCAGATGTTTGGTGTCATCTTGTATTATTTAATTAGCTTACTATTTTATACGGATTGGGCTTTTAATACTCTCCTTACCAAACTAACTAATATAACTCACACACCCCAGTTTAGATAATACACGCTTAATTATACGCCTAGGGAAAAAGAACATGCGTTCTACGAGAAAAATCAGACACTCTTTTCATCTTCTTCTCCCTAGGGTTCTTCTTTGCTATCTTCTCCACAGGTTATTCTCTTCACTATTCTCCGGGTATCCATCTCTCACTCTCTCTTTTTGAAACTCTCTTCAATATGCTTCTTGTTTCTTCTCTCTTCTTTATATATTTCATCTTTTATTAATTTTTTGTGGAAATTAGGTTATGAATTTTTCCTTTTTGACATTTTGTTTTTAATCGAATGTTTTGGTATGTGATATAATGATTCGACGTTGTGGGAATCTTTAGCAAATAAAGTGATTCGTGGAATTATTTCTTTGTCCATGTTTCGCTTTTTGTTTGTTGTTTTCCACTTTTTCACTATGTTGAGAACTAGAAACAAAGATAACAATTGAAAAGAATAATATATTATAATGGGTTATATGAAAAAAAAATCTTGGTAAAAACAATTGAAAAACAAATCTTGTCCTATGAATCTTACCCAAAAAAACCATTCATGTCATTTGAATTTCAACGTCCACTTAAATTAGCAAAGAATTTTTTTTTTTAAATAGTCTATTCCGATGTTATCCGAAATAGCACCACGGTATAACTTAGTCAGACTATTTATCCGAAATAGCATCAAACGCCTTATAATATTATGAATAAATAGTCCGTAAGTTCCAGAACAGATTAATACTATCCAACATAAATTAATTAGTACAGTCCAACGTACCATACGAGCCCTTAGAGATGCTCTAAAGTGCCATATGGTGATTTACTTGTGTACTAAAACATAGCTAACAAGATGAAAAGAACGGTTAAACCCAACACATTGTCTTCCGCTTTTCAAAGATGCTACATGGTCCCGGCTCAGATGATGCTACAATAAAACCCCAGGCTCTTATTGTCAATCTAGGTGATCAAATGAAGGTACTTAATATTGTAGACTACCAAAATTTGATATTGAACCCTTTCTTTTTTTCCTTTTTTTTTTGCAGATAATGAGTAATGTAATATTCAAGAGCCCACTGCACAGTCACTACAAATGCAAAAAAGATAATGTGTAATGGAATATTCAACCAAATTATATCTAGCCCAAGCACTCAAAACCTACTAATCTAATCTAACAATGTAAAAAGTAATATGGTGACGTGATGAGCCCTTGTGTTGTTCTTGGTACACCACTGAGAAAATAAATGTGACGCAAGATAAGGGTAGATTCCACAAGCATACAACAAATGATGATCATGAATTGAAGACAACTCCTGTGATGCTACATCAAAATTTGGGGGTACATTATCTAATTTCTGCTCTAAAATAGACCTCCTATGTATACCAAATTTCACCCAAAAGGTCTCCCTGAAATGACCAAATATTATTTCCACGCGAAAGAATTAAAGGGAAAGATCATTAGTGTGCCTCAGTAAAGAAGTGAAACAGCATCTGAATCAGAAACAGTGCCGGATTTTAAGTCAGCAGATTTTCATGGCCAACTCCCTTTACCACAAGCCGATGAACTTCCACCAAACCCCTCCAATTCCTAGCCAAATAATAATATTGACGACAGAGATAAGGAATCCATAGCCCCACCACTTGCCAAGCGGAACATAGTTAGCGCCGTAGAAAACAGGCGCCGACCCAATACCATAGTGGGTAAGGCCACCCATGAGGTTGGAGAGGAATGCAAGCACCATCGCTCCAAAGTATGGTGGAGTACCAAGAGCACTAGCAACAGACAAGAATGCTGTAAACATCGCACCAATATGAGCAGCTCCGCTGGCAAAGAAGTAGTGGGAGTAGAAATAGAGAAGAACCAGAATGCCAAAAGACAGCTGCCATGAAAGACCCAATCCACCAACAAACTGTAAAAAGAGCAGAATAGTTGTTAGTGACACTGACAACCAAAAGTAAAATACTGCACTTAACAACATACGGCAGAAGATTCATTAAGGTTGAGGTCATATAGCAGGACATAAAACATTAGTGCACTAATACGAGTGCAGTAGTTTACACCAGTAAATGGAAAAGTGCTGAAATCAGATGATGGATAACTAGCAGAGTGACTTGTAAGCTAGTTAAAATTTCTTACTGATTTGTAAGTCTCAAGCCAGTTATGGAAACTTGCCAAACTGAAATACATACAAATGATAACTATGAAAGGACCATAAATTAAGTGAGGATGAACCCACTTTTATGCGAGTAAGGTCTGCGTGTGCTAAAAGTTTTTCACCACAGAAACAAAGAAAAAAAATGTAATGCTCATCTAAACTGCCAACCTACATTTATAAGCATGCACATCTAGGTAAGAGAAAAAGAAGACAAACCTTAACTACAGTTTGACTAAACCAGGAGATAAGACCATATTTGTTGAGATACCCAGCCATTGCAATGAGTGCAGCAAACCAAGTAAGTGTGTCCCAAGCAACTGATTCAGATAAGCACTCCTTCCATGTAATAACACCAGTAACAAGGAGAACAGATAATCCAAGAATGGCAGCAGTAACAGCATCCACATTCAAAACTCCTCCAAAAATCCAAAGTCCAACCTGATATATCACAGAGAAAAGGAGGTAAACTATGAGCATATATATTTTCAAGTGACAATATAGATGCATCCACAGAAACAGCATAAGACATTTGTGTACAAGTGTCAGTAAAGGGAAATAGTTTTACAGCATGAACTGAGTTATTACAATAGTATTTTCAAGCTTAGGGTGCTACAACAATCAGCATGGCATAGGAGAATTAAAAGTGTAGTTATGACCCCTATCCACCCAGTTGCAAATGTCATACTGTAAATGCTAAACTCTGAAAACATACACCCTGAAAAGTTAATGGCAGGTGTTAACATCTACCAGTGCAGGCAATTTCAATATTTCCCATAAACACTTCAGTCCATTGATTCATAATCTCTTTTGCATTTTGGATCCTTCACATTTCCTATCCTATGCTGGTTTTAAACTTTACATGTACAGGAAACTTTACAGTACAGGAAATTTCAATAATCTTTTAAGAAATACTTCATTGCATTCAGTAAGTAATATGAAGCTTGTAATATCCCCATGTGACTATACCTCGTCGCTTTTTACTAGCCTATACAACCACTAGAGGAAGAGCAAGATGAAAAGGGGATAATTAGTTGGTTAGTTAGAAACACTTTTGCTTAGAAAGGTGACTTTATCCTTCAATCATAAGTATTAACCTTTCCTCTCTTCACACGAGCTTTAACAGTGTCCTAAACTGAAGAGGAATGATGCCTAAGAAAGAAGCTGCAAGGAACAGCCTACCAGAGTTCCCACCCAACACCCTGAGTTGGTAGATAATTCGAGAAACTTAAAACCTACAACCCCATAAAATACAATTCTCCAAACAAACGCTATCAGGAAACACATTCACAATCCTTAATCACGCATGAGAAGCGTCAGTTACTACAGAATATCATCAACAAAGATAAACGATGATGAAGGGAACCTTGCCAGTAAAATTATCATACAACATAACATTTGGTTACTTCAGAACCAATTGACTCAATGCTACCTCACAACAAAAACTGAAAGTAGACGAATCAAATTTTCATGCGCTGAATGAATATCATGTCAAATGGGACTACCACCAAGAGAAGAGCCATTTCTAGTTTATTAGCAATAAATTGTAATGCTTGCATATAGCATCATAGAGAACAGGATTTTGATGCAAGAAATGGAAAAGGAACAATTACTGACAGCATTTGACATGACGGATAAATTAAATTTTCTGAGGGACATGCAAATTCAAAAACAGAAGGCAATAAACAGAGACTTAGAACATTCAGTTAAAATTTGCGAAAGAGGATGAATGGCACTGATGACTAATTAAATTCTTGCAATTATTCAAACCATAAACTGATTACAGCTTCTTTTAAAAATAACAGAGTGGCTCTTCAACAACCTCCACTCATTAATTTATATTTTACAACCAAAAAAGCTTAAGTCAAGACACAATTTTTTACAAGAAGAAACCAAAAAATGGTCGCCCTTCAATTTTTGCAGATCACTGAAGCTCTATGTAAAACACGACAACAAACTACACAGTTCAATGCCTCAAATACTCATTGGAAATAATCAAAAAACCAAGTTCACTAATCATTGTCAAATTTAGCTTATCAAGAAACTTCTAAGCAAGACCAAATTAAAAAACCCAGAAACTTCTAACTACATTTGACTAATTATTGCATTAGCAACTAAAAGGAAATGCGTACCGTAAGAAGCAGAGTGCCAGCCATTATAATCTCTTTGTTAGACATGGGGCCCATCTTCTCCAGCCTCTCCCTGGCAAGCTTGGGAGCGTCGGGGCTGCTCTTCACCTCCGGGGGGTAAATCACATACAACAACAGCGGCACCACAATCAACGACACCAAACCAGGCACAATTGCAGCTTTAGCCCAATCCGTCCACCCAATCGTCTGCTTAATCGTGTTGAAAGTCAAGTTGGCGCTCAACGGGTTAGCAGCCATGGCCGTCAAGAACATGGCCGACGAAATCACCGAAGTCTGGAAACACGTCAGCATCAACCACGACCCTAACTTTCCCTCTGTCCCGTCCCCGACATTGCTACCGCACGCGACGCAGAGCGACTTCACCAACGGCAAGAAAATTCCTCCGGCTCGGGCCGAGACGGATGGGATCGCCGGAGCCAACAGGGCTTCACTGAAGACCAGACTGTACCCTAACCCTAGAGAGGAACTACCGAAGAGGGAGACGAACTGGTACGCGATTCGATTTCCGAGGCCGGTCTTGATGAAGCCCCGGGCGAAGAAGAAGGCGAGGGCGATGAGCCAGGGGATTGGATCTCCGAAGGCGGAGAAAGCCGCCGCGAAAGTCAGCGTCTTAGTAAGGACGGAGGCGCCGAGGCCGAGCAAGGCGACGGCTCCGAGAGGCAAGGGCTGGGTGATGATGCCGACGATGGTGGCGAGGAAAATCGCTAGAAGCTGCCACGCATTTTTGGTGACGCCGGCAGGAGTGGGCACGAACCAGAGGATTACGCCCGTCGCAATGGACGCGAGCAAAGGCTTCATGGCCGCGCCTTGCCATGGTTCCTTGGCCGCCGGAGTGATCGAAGAGCCACCGGTTGTCGCAGCGGCCTTGACAGAGAGGCCACGGCGGGGGGGAGAAAAGTCTCGGGTTAAATTTGCGAGTTTGGGGGAGGAAATGAGGGTTTTGTTGAAACCGAGACCGAGAGCGGCGGTTTTAAGGGAGTTTCGGCGGGTTTGGGACAGTGGAAACGGTTTTAGAAGTAGCGCTTTTGGGAAGGAAGCGTGGGATCTGAGAGAGGGGAGGGTGGGGGAGAGAGTGGTGGTGAGGGCGAGCGATGCCATTTTCGGGAAGGGGCTGGGATCTGCTGCGGCGGGTGCTCAGAGAAGCAGCAGCAGCGGAAGAAGCATGTGTCGAAAATGGAGGCGTTTGAGGAGGGAAGGGTATTTATGTAAAAGTGGAGGAGTAATATGGGCCGTTGGATTTAAATCCGACGGAGTGGATTGGTGTTGGAATATAACGCTTTTTTTTCAAAACGGCGCTTTGGAAATATCGTCTGGAGTGGCTGGTAGTTGATGGTTTGAAAATCGAAATCTCCGTCTGAAGTCTCAACATCCTCGACAGTTGCTGCTGCCTACTGACTACTGTCGCTAACATGCGCAGGGGAAGGGGGTCCACGTGGAAGGATCTGAGTGGACTGGGGGCGTAGCTTTTTCTTGTTGATGACGTGGGGATGGGGAAGGAGAGGAGAGGGACGAGTGGAAAGTGATTGGGTCCACGTGGCGCGTTGGGATTGGCGGTGGATTATTTGTCCGCTCTCGTGGAAAAAGGCAAAGGTTCTGAGCGAGAAGCAGATGGCGCCAAGGGAAAGTGGATTGTTGGACTTGGAGGCGTGTAGGGAAGCGGCAGAGGAGATCCGCCTGCGCCGAGGGCCAGGAGTTTGAGGCGTGTGAAAAGACGGAAATACCACTGATCAACAGGCACCACATAGTGTGCACGTGGGCTAAAACGCAGCCTGGATCCTGCTGTCCCACAGTGTCTCTGCGTAAGCGCGAGGGCACTCGAGCGAATCTCCAAACTACATATATATATATATATTTAAATATAATGCAAAAGGAAAACCAAATGTCGCTTTGGCCGAGTGGTTAAGGCGTGTGCCTGCTAAGTACATGGGGTTTCCCCGCGAGAGTTCGAATCTCTCAGGCGACGTGTGCTTTTCTTTTTTCTATTTTTCAGGAATTACCAAAGTGTGGCACCCAGCCAATTAGCAACGAGTTGTCTCAGTTTTCCTTAATTACTTTAGTAACACAGTAATTTTTTTTTCCCTAACCAATAAATAAATTGTTAATGCTTTATGTTATTTCATTGTTTTAAGGTTTCAATTATTTAGCTAACGGGGTTTGACCGTATGAGAAAAACTTTCCATCCGTTGTAGTTTAGACTATCGCTTGTATTAAAAAATAAGTTCAATTTTTTACTTTCAAAGTTATATATAACCTCATTTCTACCGTTAGTAATATAAAGAAACACTAAATCACTGAAATTGGAGAACAAAAAAACCCAAAAGTGGACAGTTGTCCACTGCCTTAGTTTGATTAGTTTCTGAAATACAATTATGCCAATTAGTATAGATTTCAAAGGAAAAAACCAATAACTCGCGAGCTGTCCATTTCGATTTTAATTTTGGTGGCGAACTTACCTTGTTGCCCTCATTCGAAGTTGAGTTTTGTTGCTTTCTTCATTACATAGCTCTCGTTTTCCTCTTCATTCGAATTTGTGTTGCTAACTACTTCAATTTCTTTGTCTGATTTTAATTGATTTTGATCTATTGATTTGATTGATTATTGTTCACCCATTTTGATTTAGTCCTGTGATGGTAGGGAAAAGTTCCCCATTAGCTTGAGAACCATTTATGGTCAATAAGTTAACTTTCTTTAGTGTGCGAGCGTGCCACTGTTTGGCTTTACTGCTCATGTTGGGACTTTCTTCAAAGGGTAGTGGTTGTGGACCTCACAACTTGGTTCCAAGGTGTTGCCCTCACCCTTTCAGCCCCTGAGTTAGAGCAAGTCATGATGTGTTTGTGGGCTCTGTGGAACGAACGTAACCAAGTGGTCTAAAATGAACGTCGGCGGAGTGTGTCAAAAATTGTTAGTGGAGCCATCCGGCTTCTGCATGAATCTTATTATGAGCTTCAACACCCTCCTCTGATTTCTTCATCTCGAGTCAAGGCGAAATGGCAGCGTCCGCCCTTGGGATTTATGAAAATCAATCTTGGGGGGCCTTGTCGAGCCGCGACAGGGATTGGAGGGATTGGAATTGTGGCTCATGACCATGAAGGCACTTTCCCTGCATGCTGTTCGGGGGTCTCCAACCTTCTGCATGCAAAATTACTACCCTTAAAGGAGGGGCTTTTGTTTGCCCAAAGATGGCCTAATGTGCAGCGACTCATTGAAGGTGATGGTCAAGGAGTTGTTAATGTTCTAAGCCAAGTATCACAGGACTTGTCCCACTTGGGTTGTTTAGTTGACGACTGCAAACGGTTACTAGCACAGCATGATAATATATTATTACAACGTGTGATGAAGGAGGCTAATGAAGCTGCTGCAAGACTTGCTAGGGTGGCATTACACTCTCTTGGGGATGGCTGAGTGGTTCTGGAACACCCCCCACCAATAGTTTTGCATGATGCTTTAGTTGCAAACTCTTTTTAACTTCCTTGTTTCTAGGAATCTTATATTGTACGGCTGGCATGGGTGGTACTTTTTCCTTCCCCGTGGTTTTATCCCACTTGGTTTTCCTTGGGAAGGTTTTAACAGGGCCACCTTAACATGCCCTTTTGCACACACTATTTATAGTTGAATGGAATGAAACCCATCGCTTTCCCCTTAAAAAAAATGTTTAAAAACCCTAACAGACTTATGAAAAATAGATAACTTGCGCCCCAAGTTACTAACTTTAAACAAACAATTGTGAATTTGGGTGAGGAATATCTCCCAAGTAAGTTCTTTTCTTGTCTCAGACTGGTGAGGACTTCACAATTTATCACAGTAAGCTGGTAGTTTTAGCCAAAATAAATATTGAAAATAAATCAAATTGTTTTTAGGAAAAACTACCTATTACACAACTTTTAAGACAGAAGAGGACTGCCATGTTTGAAAGGACAACAGAACATTGGGCTTCGATTTCTGCTTGGATTGTTGTCTGTGACTCAGGCTGGACTGGGTGTATCTATGCTGGATTCAGACGTTAGCATCTTCAACTAATGAGGCTCAGTTGGAAATCAATATCAATATGGAGATTGGTAGAGCTTTAATCTATCCTAGCCATGGAGAGGCTTGCTGGATGGGCATAATTGAGATTTCATTAGTCTGGACAAGGGTGGAAGTGGCTGGATTGATGACTGCTGGCCTGGAGCTGCACCACAGTACCTGTTCTGCTTAATTATGAATCATCCAAGAGTTATTCTAGCAATTTTGAAAGATCAAGGCATTTCTGTGAATTTGTTGAGGTTTTCATATTATGATAAACCCAAATTCTTCTTGATTGGCTTATGCTGAACCAAATTTATAACGAGAGAAATCTCGTTTCCTTTGTAAACTGTTTCTTTAAAGTGAACTAAAGTCAAAAGCCTGAGTTCTGGCTGATCTGTCTTTTGTGAATCAAAGAGTCGGGTTGCTTCAGAGACTGAAGACTTTTAAGATCGACTGATCTTGTTTTGAATTTGTCGATATAACTTTGATAGTTTTTGTTTTGATTGAATTTTTTGGCTCCTTTAACCCTGTTCACCTCCTCTCATATTTATAGAAAATATGTTTGAGGGTTTAATTTTAATATCTAGAGGGTAGATCTTTTGAAAGGATTTTTCTTTTTCTAGTGAAGAAACAAGGGGAGTTATTATTCTGGCAAAAAGAACCATCAACAATCAGTTTCTATGATGGTCTATTTGCTTTTTCTGGCAAACAACTCTCCTATCTCCTGTTTATTTCTTGAAAAACACATCATGTTCTGATGCAGAGCCCTCATGAGCATAGAAAAGGAAACTTGGCCGCCCTTCTTTTCTAGCTTTTTAAATGGTTATGGAGAGTGTTCTTCTGATGAACCTATTTTTTATTAACTCCCCATCACTTCCTTTGCCCGTTTGAAAACTTTGACTTTCAGAGTCACGTGGGGTTTTTTGAGAGAAAATATCTTCTAAAAATATCTGCTGATTTGACCTCTGGTATTGAGATCAGCGATGATGATCAATTTTTTGGGCCTTTGGAAAGTTTTTAGAAGTTGGGCCTACTCCTAAAATCAATTTAGAAAACTGATTTGTCCATATTAACTCACCATTTTAATAGCAATTAATCTTTAATCTATGAATTTAATCCTTGCTAATTGTATTACAAAGGTCTGGGGTTCTAAAATTATCTGGGCTAATTTCTGACTTTAAACAAAGCCCAGACTCGTGCTTTTTTATATGATTCAATAATGGATTGGGCTAGTGCGTGGAATTTAGGCCCAAACAATTATGATCTCTATTTGTTTCAAGGCTTTCATTGACAATTTTCTGATGGTGAAGGCCTATGTTGTTCCTTGACGATACTTTCATCATGAACAAATACAAGTAGGGATGGGTATCTAGATCGAAAAATTGGAACATCGAGTCGGACGAGATGGAAAAAACTGAAGAAAAAAAAATGATTGACTAAAAAAGTCAACAAACCAACACCGAATCGGACCGATTTCAACCGGTTTCGGTTTCAATTTCACACCTTATCAAATCGAACTAGACCGATTGTTCTTTAATCTCATATCTAATATTTTCCTAAGCCAAGTTCAAAACATCTCTCTTTTCTAGGCACAATATCTTTCTTTGTATGAAATTGGATCATTTGTTAATTTTCAAGCCCCAAAAACTAAAATTTTAGTTGGAATTGATATAAAAATAATAATAATAATAATCCGGTCCAAAATTGGAAAAATCGAAAACCAAACCAAAATTGCAGAGTGTACTCCACCGTGATTCCGCCCAAGGAAATTAAAACAAGGCCCGTGCTGCATCCTTATAAGTTGGGCGCACCATCGACAAATATGGTCCAACATGGCTAGGGCGGGTTGGTGGGTAAGATGTCTTCTATGCTAGACCGAATCGAAGCTAGGATTGGTTCCACCACACTTGGCATGCTGGAGTTGTATGCGGATGTCGTCAATTCGAAGATGAAGTCGGCAATGGCCTATGCCTTCATGGCTGTGCGTGGTCGGTAGGTGATATCAAATTCGCCCAGCTCTACAGACCATTTGACGAGACGTCCAGAGGTCTCGGGTTTCCTCAAGACCAAGTTGAGTGGCTGATCAATAAGGACTAGGATGGAGTGGGCTTGGAAGTAGGCGCGTAACTTCTGAGCTGAGACGATCAAAGCCAGAGCTAGTTTCTCAATTTTCGGGTACCGTGTTTCTATATCCATCAATGCCTTGCTTACGTCGTAAACTGGGTGCTGGGTGTTATTCGGGTCTCTGGTCAGCACCAAGCTGACGGCCGATGAGGAGACAGAGAGATATAAGGACAAATATCCTCGACCTTAGGTTTCGATAGAATGGGAGCTTGTCCCATATGTACCTGCAAACTTTCAAACGCCAGAGCACATTCGGGTGTCCAATCGACCACCTTTTTTTTCCTTTGAGTGATTTGAAGAAAGGGAGACACTGATCAATAGCTTTAGAGATGAACCGGTTCAGCGCCAGGCTAGGCTCTAGACTTCATTCCGAGTCCTGGGCTGAGTCATTCCGATGAGAGCCTAGATCTTTTCAGGGTTAGCCTCAATGCCCCTGTGGCTAACCAAAAATCCCAAGAACTTCCCCGAGCAGACCCCGAATACACATTTAGCGCGATTTAATTTCATGTCATATTTCCGTAAGATTGCGAAAGTGACAGAAAGGTCAGCAATATGCTGATCGGCGTGGATACTTTTTACCAGCATGTCGTCGACATAAACCTCCATGCTTTTGTCGATCTGGTCGACAAACATGTGGTTAATCAATCGTTGATAAGTAGCCCCCGCGTTTTTAGGCCAAATGGAATGACCTAATAACAGTACGTACCCCGATCAGTAATAAACGATGTACTATCATGGTCAGCTGGATGCATGCGAATCTGGTTGTATCCTGAGCAGGCATCCATGAAGCTGAGCAATTCGTGCCCTGCAATGGCATTAACAAGCTGGTCGATCCTAGGCAGGGGGAAGCTGTCTTTGGGGCAGACCTTGTTAAGATTGGTGAAATCGACACACATTCGCCATTTATCCTCCGTCTTCCGGACCATGACAGCATTGGACAACCAGCGAGGACAATCCATCAGGCGGATGAAGTTATTCCGTTGTAACTTGTCCGCCTTTGTTTTCATTGCGGCATACCAGACGACGCTTCTGGTGAACGGGGCGGTACTGTGGATCAATACTGAGGCGGTGGGTGATCACATCGGGGCTAATGTCGCGCATATCCTCATGGGACCAAGCGAAGATGTTAGTATTCTCTTTTAAGAACCTGATTAGTTCTTGGCGAACAGCCGGCGGGAGTTGGGTGTCGATTTGTAAGAGACGATCTGGAAACTCAAGCAAGGGTGTGACCTCCTCGAGATCCTCCATTGACTTTGGGTTCACGGAGCTGATTTCTCCTCTCATGTCAATATTCATAGAAGAATTGGACGAGTCAGCAGCATCATGGGTCTCCACACAAGACACCTCGTAGGTCAGTTTGGTTTTCAGTTTGACCGAGGAGGCGTAATAGGTCCATGAGGATTCTTAGTCTCCCCTCACAACTTCGACCCCATTGTGGATGGGAAATTTAACAAGCAACTCTCTCATGTTTTTGATAGGTTCAAGTCGCCAATGGCTGGGCACCCGAGGATAACATTGTATGACGACGGACACTCTGCCACAACAAAGTTCGTGGTGATGCTAGTTTGCCTCGGGTATACCCCAATAGATAGGGTCATATGCATATGGCTGAGGGGCTGCACATGGCCTCCCCCAAAAGCTACAAGGGTTGGGCAGCATCGGTCAAGGAGGCCTTCATGGACCCCTAGCTGTCTAAAGGCATCAAGAAAGATGATGTTGACTGAGCTTCCTCTATCTAAAAATACTCGAGCAACCTCGTAGTGGGCAATCTCGGCCGTAATAACCAAGGGGTCATGATGGGGAAAGGTTACACCCGTCATGTCGCCTTGGAAGAATGCGACTGATTCTGTGTACTTTGAGGGTCGGGCGGATGGACTCTCGATCCTTCCCATAGTCATGACCTCTGTGGCCCCAAGTCGGTAGGCCTGTGCATAGCTTTTATGGCCCTGTTAGAATTGCCTGTCACCGCGGGTCCGCCCGATATGGTAGATATGTACACCCGGGATGCCCCTAGTGGTGTCGTTCCATGCTTGGGCATCCATGGGCACTGCCTCCCCCGCCACATACTCCTTTAGTCTCCCGTGTCTGATCAGTGCTTCTATTTTTTCTTTCAACTAGTAACAGTCGTCCGTGTGATGACCGTAGTCACCATGATATTTGCAATATTTGTTGTCGTCTTTCCTTCCCTGATAAGGAAATTTCTTTTTTGCTGGGCTAGGAAGCTCACTAGATATAACTGAGAAGATGTCTCCATTCGACTTGTTCAGATGGGTATAATTTGTAAACTAGTTGTGCTTTTCTGGCCTAACGTCGTGTTTCTGGGTTGTGGACCCCAACTCTTTTTTTTTCCTTTTTGCCGACTAATCATAGGCATAGTTGTTGGGCCTTTTATCCCTGGGTTGGTATGACACATGGGCCTCCGAGACCGATCTTGTGGTGGCCTTTCTAGCCAGGTTCAACTGCTCGGCTCGGGAGTAGCATGTGGCCTCACGAATGAGGTCTTTGTATGTTTCTGGCGGGTTCCTAGTAAGGGAAAAATAGAAGTCTCCCCCTTGGAGTCCACCCATCAGAGCGTTGTGCGCGGTGGCCTCATCGCATCCTTTGCAACGTGCATATTCGTTATTGAACCGAGTGATGTAGTCCCTAAGCTTTTCATCCAGTCGCTGTTTAATTGTGGACAGATCATTTGCGGTATACATCCGATTAGAGATGATCATGTACCTTTCCAAGAAAACCTTCCTAAGTTTGGCAAATGAACTGATGAACTCTAGGGTGAGTCTCTTGAACCAACTCGTGGTTGGGCCTTTGAGAGTCGTTAGGAACAGACAACATTTGGTTGCTCCATTCGCATCGCGTCCCTCCATAGCGTAGCGAAAGTTGTCCAAGTGGTCGTACGGGTCAGTCATCTCGTCATACAGGGGGATTTTGGAGGCCTTTGAGTCCCCCACCACCCGAACGTGTAGCAAGTCCCGGGTATATGGTAATGGGATCTCCTTCTTGGTGAATTCTGGTCCCCTAGGCATTTTGGACTTCTCGACCTGTCCGAGGCGATCCCACACACTCCTCAACTCGCCAGTGACCAGATCTCTAAGTTGGGAGGTGATGCTGTCGACCTCTTCCTCAACATCGCTCGAGTCGACCTGCTTTTTTCCCTTGCGGAGGTTTTCTACCAAGCACTTGTTGCGTTCTCGCCAGGCTTTCTTTTCCTTTAATATGCCTCTTGCGTCGGCCACGTTATGCTTCGGCGTTCTAGCCTCTGTTGACGAGGACGAGACTCTATCGGTGTCCTTGGTGCTGGTCAGCTCGGGTTCTTGTTGTGCGCGCACCTAGTATGCCAGCTAGGTGTGACTCTCTTGCAGTATTTCATTTTGTGCGCATAGGTTGTTGCTAAGGTTCTGCACGTCCTTGACACCCCTCATAATCCGACTCATTTTTTCCTCCAGGCCTCTCAGGCAGCTAGATATTAGCTTCTCTCTCCTTTGCCTCTGGGCATTCCTCCTAACTGAGTTTGTGGAGGCCTTCTTCTAGAGGTGTTGATTTCTCAACATAACTTGGTTTCGTTCGCGTCGATGCTCAGATGGGAGAGGGAATGTAGCTCTTGTTCGTAAATAAAGTAAATTTCCACAGACGGCGCCAAATGTATACCGTGGATCCTTCTCGTATGGAAAGCTTAGGCTTGATCTGGGGGGGGCTTGGGCCCGTGCAAGGCCCACAAGTGTGGATGATTTCCGAAGGAAGATCTGCACACTTCGAACGATATCAGAATTAGGGCGGACTGGGGTTGATTCCAATCTAACTCTCTCCGATGGTTAAGTCAAAAACTAACATTTGCTAGAGAGAATGGAAGTAGGGTTTATATTTTGTGTAGAGTCATTTTATTATCTTTGTCTGGAGATAGGTGAGGGGTATTTATAGGAAGGAGAGAGGGAGGTCCAGATATTTTTATGGGATAGATCTTTTCTTTACTTCCCTTAGTTTGAATCGTAATTAATGTCTGTTCCTGATCACCTTACTTTATGACAGGGGTCAGGTGGTGAGGTGACAGGTGAACAAGGATGGGAGATACAATAAATGTTCCCTATTTGTCACCGACTTCTTTTCTCAGAGATTTAAAGGGCAAAGCGACACTTGCCTAGGGATGGGACACGCATCGACCGACTTTTCCTATCTGCCAGGTTGTTTCATTTAATGCATCTCTAAGATAGGGTGACAAAGTGGTCGGGTCGTTCCTCAACAACCGATCACTTCTCTCATTCTGATCTCACTTTTCTTGGCTCGATACAAGAGTTGTTTTTCGAGGGGCTCGGCTCACTTGTGATAATATGAGTTATCAACAAAAGTGAAAACAATTTCAAATAGATTTCAATTTTTAGTTTAGTTTTCACTTTTGGTACTCCTTCCCTCTCATCTTCCTTATCAATCTCATCTCCACTCTCATTCTCACTTCCATTCTCCCTCTTTTCCTTTATACTCTAGCACAAAAAATGAAAAATGAAAACTAAAAACTAAAATTGAAATAGTTATCAAACAAGCCCTTAACGTGTATTTCTTAAATACCCAAATTCAGAATTCAAACCGTAATATGACACGCAATATCCCAGATCCCTCCAATGGCCAAAATTTTCACTCTAATTTCAAAAAGAAGAAAAGAAAAATGTTGAATAACACAGGTACGTAGTTCACTAACCAAATATGCTGATTGGATAGGGCCCATGCCCAAAACAAAAATTGTTTGTCCATAGACTAACGTTGACTGTAATCGTGACCCATCAAGTTGGTTTGGGTCGACATGCTAAAATAAGGTTGGGTTGGGCCATAGACTATTGAATTATAGCTTTTATTTTTTATTTTTATGAGATACTTAGTATGATCTCTCTTTTTGCATTCCTTTTTTCGTTTTTCTCTCGTTCTAAGCTTTTATTTTTTTTAAAGACATTTCCTATTAAAATGGGCGATAGCATACTAAATTTACACACACTATACGAATGCTATGACTTGAATTTAGGACCTTTCTAAGAGAGCAATTACTACAAACACTACACTAGTTACAGAAAAGGAAACAGATCTTTGGCCTCAACTAATTACATAAATTTCTGCAGATAAAGTCCAACAGTTGGATATCTTTTAGCATGTTACATGAAATTAATAACTTTGGCGTAATCATCGGTCACACATATGTCAGTCTCAACTTTGAAGAAAAATAAAAGCTTCCTGATAATGAATACAAAAACAAACACATGTTAGTTATGCGAATGGTACGTTAAAAATCTAAAGGCAAATGATAGCTATAAGAAGCACTCTCATCATCTCATCATCTGTCATTCAAAGTGAAAATGGTCACCTTGTCTTTTTCTTTTTGCATAACTAAATTAGTATATGTCATCATCACAAATCCAAATTAAAGTTGCTTTCTATTCACTTCTTGGAATAAGTTGGCCAAGTTTTATCTTTGCATTGATTGTTTTTTAGGTACAGTAATTATGTGAAGCCATAGCATCTTGGTAAACATGTATAATTGCTCTTAAGAAACCCAACCATACAGCTTAACTAACTAATATAATTTAATAATGGAAGAAAAAAGTCCATGCTAGAATGAGAGCTAGAGCTTACTAATTACTCTTTCATCAATGGTGATAACTTCGTTACCCGTTGGCTAAAGCAGTGTGTCTGTCTCATTGCACTCGATCGAATTTGATCCCCTCCAACTACATTCGAGTGATTTAGAATATATATAGCTTAAATTTGTCAAAAAAGATAATTGAGAGAGAGAGAGAGAGAGAGAGAGAGAGAGAGGACAGAAGTCTATTATATCAAATGTGTAGTACAACCTACTTATCTCCCACTGAAAACAAAATTCCACCAGCCATTCTTTTTGTACATATATCATAATAACTACAATTCATATCTGTTATATACCAACTAATTATTATTAATTAATCTTCATGTATCTCTCTCCCTACCTTTATGAGCTATTCACATCTTCCTTCACAAGTATGACACCATTGAAGCTTCTCAGCGCCATACAAAACTGCCCCAGCCGGTCACTTTATATATACGCAAGTGTGACCTTTATTTCAGCCCCATTCCCACCACTTCATCTAGGTCTTCTTATACCATGTTGTAATACAAGTAGAAAGAAAACACTGTTTTTTTACTTGATTCTATGACTAGGAAGTCTTCTGGAACGAAAGGAGGATCTCAAATGTTTGAAAAATGAAAAAGAAATCAAGAAGTATGTGAAGAAAAAAGAGAACGAAAAGAAAAAAATCCTTGGAAAATATTGGAAGGCAATGATTCAACTTTGATGGTCAAGAAAAGGAAAGGAGGCAGAAGAAACATCCTTCATCAGATCCTCCAAGTCCCACTCCCCCATTGTTAGCTCTTCCTGGTCATCATAGTAATTTCCCACCCCAATATTCTCAACTTTAATATTATTATTGTAATTAGTGTTGGTAATACTATTTATATTATTGTAGTAATTGCTATTAGTGGTGTTCCTATGATCATAGATGGGTTCAGTTTTAAGATTTTGATCTTCAGTGCTCACACACTCTAGGGCAGGAACAAATATCTCTCCTTCTACCCCAATGTCAACACCCCCACCAACCCCAAACACTCCATTGTCTCCAAAACAGCAATCACCTCCAACTCCATTGATTTGTGTGGTGCATGGGGTGGCATTGTAGTATCCACCTGCACCGCCGGGCAAGGTTAGGCTGGCATGATCGAGCATAGGCAACGGATCGAACATGTGGTTGAGGACCGTAGACTGCATCAACGACGGTGATGAATCCATGTAAAGAGGCATCATGCCATGTTCTTGGCCAGGAATGAACCCTCCTGCCAGCATAGCATGATGATCTTTAGGCTCCGAGGATGAATCGCTTGTGTTCGGTGAGGCATTAGAGGATGACAAATTCTTTAGCCTTTTCTTTATTGTTGAATTCCAGAAATTCTTTATTTCATTGTCAGTTCTCCCTGGCAAGCGTGCTGCAATTTGTGACCACCTACATACAAACAAACAAACAAATAAAAATAAATAAAGTCGGTTTCAACTAAAGTGGTTTGATGGGTTATACTTTCTTAATAATGCATGACTTGCATGCCTTCCTAACTTAAAACACAAAAAGATTTTGAGTGTCTTCGACTCGAGATGCAGAGATGTAGACATTACATTGCGGTATAAGTTTCTTTATTAATTTATCTATAGCAGCCCAGAGCAGGTAGGAATCTATTGAAGAAGACAAACTGAGTTATATATTAATACATGGTTAATTTGCATGGACTCTAATATTTTAAAACAATATGGGAATTGAGTGTCTTTAACTCAAACAGAATAATATACACCATATAAGACCAATCCTTTTCAACTTACATATATTCCAAAAAATTAATAGTTTCTACATTACCATTATAGTCAAAGTTTGACATAAGCAAAGCTTGGCATATGCATATGTGTGTGTATGCATGTAGATGTAGTTATCTATGTATATGATCCGTATTAGTAACAACGAAAAAGTGCATATATATGTGTTTAGCTAAGTTGGATAGATCGGATGTGCTCCCCACTCTACACCCGAGTTCGAATCCCCCTCCTCATAATTTTAGATTAGATTAAAACAGAATAAAAAGAAAGAACAAGTCAAAAGTATTTGTTTAATTGATGCAAAGCATGCAAAACCGTATAATATGTGTCATCCAAAGGTACTTTTGTTGGAGTATATGAGACATAAGTATTTTTTGATCACCTTTCTACAAGTCAATGTAGCCAAATTTGGGTGATATGTACATGTGTTATATGTAGTTTATGAATGTACGTGGTCAAAATTTGCTCTACTAGCATGTTGAAATATTGGAGCGGAGAGACTCCAAAATTCCAATGACTATTAAAATAGGGATTTTTATATATTTTCAACAACTGCCCTAATTAAACTTGTCACATCAGCCTTCTCATTATTGTATGACGTCATTTTTTCTCAAATCTTAATGTTTACTCTTTCAAACAAAAGATTTAATGTAGAGATTATTCCAGCTGAAACTCTCTTGCTTGTCTTAGGGAGAAGAACATTTTTAGTTAATTCAACAACCACAACAACATGCAGCTGCAAAAATAAAAATATAAAAAATATAAAAAATCACAATAATAAATAAGTGTTATGGAAAGTGACACCAAGCAACATATCATATATTTATGCATGAATTCAAAATCAAACAGATCGTAAAAGTAAAAGGGGTAGGAAATGAATCAAAACCTGTTTCCAAGGAGAGAATGTAAATGGATGATGAGTTCTTCTTCTTGGGGGGAAAAGGCGCCTCGTTTCAGGTCAGGCCTCAGGTAGTTGATCCAACGCAGCCTGCAACTCTTGCCACACCTCTGCAGGCCAGCATTTCTGGCCACATCGCTCCAGCAGCCTTGGCCATTGTTGATCATGTAGCTCATCAGCTTGTCATCCTCTTCTGGTGACCACAAACCCTTTCTCAGCTTACTGGTGTTGTTGGAATTATTGTTGTTGTTCTTTGCCGCTGCTGCTGAGGGCTCTGGCTTCCTCATTGTGATGAGAGAGAGAGAGAGAGAGAGAGAGAGAGAGAGAGAGAGAGAGAAAGAGAGAAAGAGAGGTTGGCTTCTCTGATGAGCCAATTAATATTTTTGATGTCTTATTCTCTCCCAACTGGTTTGATGTAAATCTGTGATGACTTTATAGAGAAAAAAGAGGGACAGAAGGCTTCATATGGGGGGAATGATGATGGTGATGATGATGGTGATGGTTGTGGGGTTTGCTTACAATATAGGGAAGAGAGAGAGAGAGTGTGTGTGTGTGTGTATGTGTGAGAGAGAGGTTGGTTGATGGGTCTGAGTAGAAAACGGTTTGGAGAGGGACCTGCTATGAGAGAGATAGTTGGTCGTCTTGTCTTTGACTCCATGACCTTTGTCTGTTTTCTATACCTATTTTCTTCATTCTCAAGGTAATGATCATATTATATGAATCATATAGAGCATGAAATAAATATAAATATAAAGTTCTTTCCTTTTCCTTTTCTTTTATTGAACCAAGCCAACATGTAAATTTGCTTCCACTTCACATAATCTCTCTCTCTCTCTCTCTCTCTCTCTCTCTCTCTCTCTCTCTCTCTCTCTCTCTCTCTCTCTACACGTGTAGTTGAAGATAAAGAATAAGATAATTCATTCTGTGTATTGATTGGTCCAGTTCATTCAGCTTGAATGCTGATTGGCCATGAGATATCCCACATGTTTAAGTTTCATGTGTTTGTATACATGAATTGAAATATAAAAAGTAGAAAAGACTCCAGTATGTGGAATTTTATCCTTAAATTATTCTAGTCTGGGAAAGGTGACAAAATAAGTGGTTTGGAGCTTTCATGCATCGCTAAAAAAAAATTATATATATAATATATAACTTGCATATATACCATGCATCAGAGTAATTTCCTTTAGATTGGTTAGATTTAAATTTGACTTGTATAATTATAAGATTCGTTTTGCCTTAAAAAAGTATTTCCAATTGGGTTCCGTAACTAATCGGACACATCTCTTTCGGACATCACATTATTACTGTGCGGATACTATTGTAAATATCGAAGAAAATATGGCGTCTGCACTGTAACAACGTTCAGACGTCCGCATAAGAGAAAATATGTATATACATATATATATATATATATATATATATATATATATACAAGGCTTGAAGCTGATAGCCTTTAAGAACAGTTATCTCTGCATACGAGATCATATGGTGGGGTTGGAGCAATTTTTGCATGTTCCGGGTATACCACGTGACTGGTGTACCATCCAGTACACATGGAACTTATGGAAATATTGTACAATACACATAGGACATAAAAGTAAAATATTTCCACATGTCCTATGTGTATTGGATGGTACACCAAACACATAGTGTACTCGGAACATACAAAAATTTCTTATGTGGTTGATATAGTACGCTTCATATTCACACATATGAATGTGATGCAGTTCAAGAGGTAGGTAAAAATTAACATAAATTTTAGGGTTAGTCAACTTATGATCAATCCCTCAAGTCTATTTGAGGGGCACATAAGTCTTCATTTAAAAATCATACTTGCAGAAAATTGGAAACTATTAAAACATTTAATTGTGACACGTGCTCGAAATTTTTGGGAAGTGACAAAAACCAATAACATTACGTACACTAGTTTACAAATTGTGACAAGGAAAATATAGACAAACACCGTGCCTCCTAAAACACTAGTAAGACGAACATATAATCAATCAAATGATATTTGATTCACGTAATTTTTTTATAAAAATTATATTTGACAAAAGACTTAAAGATTGTTGATTCAAATCAGCAAACTCCAATACATAATGGATCCTACAACCACAAATATTATTTGAGTGATGCCTCAATCGAAGTTATATAATTATTATGTATTTATATAGGCAAAGATTCTAGAGATTTTTTGCCAAATATTTTGGCAACCTAAGATATTAATATTTTTTGATTGTTCATCTAAATCACACATTCAAACAAGAATCAAGATAACTAATAATTTAAATGTAATCTACCAATTGTTTTTTCTCTTATTATCCATATATTATCAAGTTTCAATTGGGTTAGCTCTTAATTAAAGTTTGTTAAACTTTCTCCTTCTTTATATATATATATATATATATATATTGTTCTCTTTCCACCTATGGTTTATTTGAGTTTGTGAAATTTTGATTTATTTTATATTACTTTTAATGAGTCTTCGAATTTATATGTAGGTAACCAAGGCGAAAAAAGTTGTAAATATTATATATATGATGTTTTGGTCCTCTTGGTTACTTTGGCATGTACTGCGAGTACGAATTCATAAATATATGTATTTTGTGAGAGGCCTCCCTAACATGTTTATGTTTGTCAAACTGTCTCACAAACTTTTGTATATACGTATATACCTGTAGACCCCTAATAAGCTTCATGATTACATAGTAATTAGTTAGATTTAAAGATCAAAGGAAGAGAGCTCCAGTTGAGTAGTCACTCTAGAAATGAACAATATAATCTAATCCTTATCTTGAATAACCAATTATATGTGTCCACACTGCAGGTTTTGATTTCTCAATACTTAATTAGCCACTAACTATATAGTGAGAGCAATTTGCCTCCTCAGATCACATGTTGCATGCGTGGATAAAATGGATTGGTTTTCTCTAATTTTATAAACCTACAATAATTTAAAGGCATAAAGACTTAAATGGATTGTAATTCAAGTCACTCTGGCTCTTTTGCCTTAAATTGGCAGTTTCGATTTGATATATTCCTTGTAGCGTCAAGAAAAGATGCGAATCATGTGAAGAAAAAAAAATTAATGGTGCAACAACATATCATTGACTTATCAGAGCATCTTTAATTTGGAAGCAACATACATAATTATTTTCTAATTAATTCTCTCATAAAATAGTAACTAGTATATTTTAAGAATTTATAGAGACAGTTCAGCGACCCACTACTAGTAATATCGATATTGGAATCCCCAACTGAACCACTTGCAAAACCCAGTATGAATGATTTCATTCTTTATATATATTCTATTTTTCAAAGACGACAAGCATGCAAATTAAAGACATCACTTTACCATGTGGTAATTTCCAATGAAAGATCAATTACACTTGGGTAAAATTAGAAGACCAAAAGTGCAAAAATATGTTAAATAATTTCAAAGCCATCCTTCTTCTAGAAGGAGGACAAATCTGAACCAGGACTGCAATTAAATTAGCTACTAATTATTTGTCAAACTGGGCTCTACACTTTTTTAAAAATTAAGGAAAGAAAAAAAAGCTTTTCAAAAGGTTCATAATTGGAAGCCACTATAGTGGATTTTATTACCTCACACGGAAAAAAGCCATAGGTGTTTACTAGCCAATAGAATTGTGCTTTGCTTCGAACACTAAATTTCTGGATTAGCAAGTGATTGGTGGCACTAGACACATCTGCATGCATGGCGATTGCCAATTGAACCTTCTTCTACACACATGAATGCCACATATTTCTAAATTCTAATTTGATATATTCTTAACATTTGCAAAATAGTAGCTTTCGAAAAAAAGAATAAAAGGCAAAAAGCACAAAGTACCTCTTTGAGCAGTACTTAGAACCCAATGGAAAATGAAGAGAGAGAAAAAGAGTTGGTACCTAGAGAAAGGTGGAGTTATTTGTTTCTTTGTTTTTGATACTTGCATATGTATCGAGAAAGGGAGGAGACACTTTGGTGATGATAAATTGGGGATCTCGAGCCTATGTATTTACAATTTATTTATTTACTCGTATTTCGTAAAATCTTCACCATTCTAATAATCTAATTGTTTAAAGACATGACAACAACAAAAGTATTTAATTTTCCTTTTCATCAAAAAATTATTTAAAGTTAATAATTATTTAATTGTTTAAACAATAAAACATAAACAAATATAAAAAATCCACTCCGCCCTTTCCAGGAAAAGTGACGGGGGAGGGATATAGGTTTCTTCATGAAAGGTGAGGGATATCAAAAAGGGGAAAGGGGTTTCGAGCAATATAGAGAGAGAGAGGAATGGTGAATGGTGGATGTTATGTCTGATTGGATGTGTTGGGGTTGGTAGGGGTGGCGGGGATAGGGGTGGGGAGGGAAGTTGCATATCTGGTGTTTTAATTTTTAGATTATTCTTATTCTTTTAGTTTTCAATTAAATTTTTAAATATTTGAAGATTTTTTTAATTAATTTATTTAAGGTTTGATAATGTGTCTTATTTTAACCGGTTAGATTATTAGGATGGTCAGGATTTTTTAAAATGCGAGTAAATGCGAAAACTCTAAATGTAGAGGCTCGAGATCCCCAAATTGGTATTATGTTAAGTAGTCTTGACAAAATTAAAAATATATATAAAAAAGAATTACATGCCGGTCCGATTCACTGGACTTAATTTTTTGATTGTCACAGTCCACCAATAAACGTGCTTGGATTTTGCCGTGCCGTGCTCTACTTAAAATGACTAAACTCGTGCCGTGCTAAGCCAGCCTAACCCATTTGACACCTCTTTTGTACTTTTAAAAAAATAAATTAATATATGCGTTGTATTGTTGTTTGTGATAAATAAGTCCTTGTCTGAGCTCAAAAAATGTCACACTTTTTTCTTGGCGATCAGAAAAATGTCAACTTCCAAGTGAGAGCTGGAATCCAAAACCCAGTTCCACTAATCACATTAAGTAGTCATGATCGAATTCCATGTAGGTGGCAATCTACAATTTGTTAACCCTGCAGTTGAGTCGAATCAGAATCAATTTAAAAGAAAAATTCAAACCAAAAATTTATAAAGACCAAATCACAGAGATGTTCGTTTTGCTACTATGATGAATGCCACTTTATATTGAAGTCAAATCGCATGATTAATTACAGTAATTCAAGGGAAAAGCAATTGCAAGCTGACCTTCAAAATAGTTAATTAAGAAACTAATAATTGATCAACCATGTCGGCAACAGCGACGACTCAATACAGGTTGACAGCGTAGGGGTGATTATGAATCAAGTCTTTTCGATATTTAGACTAATCAATGCTACATAAAGAACAATATTAAATAACTCATATATTAGTTGGTAATATTTCTCTCCCTAATGTTAGAAGAGTTCGGGTATCACCTAAATTAGGCTTCCATAACTTTAGCTTCCTGTTTTATTTATTTTTTTAATCAATGGAAAACTATAAACCTTAGAGAGATTGGTAAACTATAAACCTATAATTCTCAAACAAAAAAAGAAAAAATTGTATTCCAAATGATTTTGTTAATATCGAAACCCTTGAGCGTAAAAGCTTGTTTTGAAATTCTTCCCATTCCATATTAGGGCTAGAAATTCAACCACTAATCCCAAGTTTTGAAGAACCCTAAATCTAAATGACCAATTTCAAGCCCTAATATGAAATTAGGGGAGTTTCATATGAGCTTTTATGCTCAAGGATTTTGGATTGGTGAAATTGCCTTTTGCATCGTCAAAGAAATTGACAGGAATACTAACTTGTCCTTGAATTGCTTCAAATATGAAACTACATGGTCAAAATTGACGGAATTGAAACTATAGGGTGAAAAGTGGTTGAAGTGCCAAACCAGAGACCAAAAGTGACTTTTAGCCTTTTTTCTATTGCATTGAACTATTGAACAACCATTATGGATGCTCTTAATGGCATAATGCATTAATTGCCGTATTTTTTTCTATTTTTAATTAGCATGTGGGTCTCATGGTTAGCCTATTGCAATTGCAATAGAGGGTTCATCACATAACACACTCTATTGAAATTGCATCTATTGCATCCTTGTTAGTTCAATTTCATGCAATAAAATTGCATTAATCCTAACCATTGTAGACGCTCTTAAGAATAATATCAAACGATTAATGAGCTCTTGGGGTAATATAATTAATGAGGAGAAAGAAGGTTGATGGGGGAAATTGCCTTCAATTGGCCTCACTCATGAATAAGGGGATGCATATTATTATAATTATGGGTGTATTTGTGAGAGCATCCACAATGATGCTCTCTATTTCTTAGCTAAAATTTAGCTAAAAATATAATAAAGCTATTTTAGGAGCTCTCTAATAAATTTCAACTCCAACCATACTCCCTAATTTGGAGACAAAGCTGACTGTAGTGATTGGCGGATAAGATGAGGGCATACACGGGGGGGTTATGCTGAGGACTCTAATCTAGCTGGGAGAATTCGTGCAACAAGGGAGGCAGAAGAACGGAATAGGCAAATACGGGAGGCGGCATGGGAGGCTGGAATTTTGGGGCCACATGGCAACATTGAGGTCTCGCCCGCGAACTCAGTTGAGCCTCATCTTCCTCATGGAGGTGTTCAAACTTCTGTCGACAGTGGGATCGCTATTGATTTGAATGAGGTGGCCGGGGTAGAGGAAAGGACCACAGTGCAAGGAACAATACACGAGGCCTTAAGTAACCGGGCTGATGTCGGAAGGAATTTGGGGGGGTCAATCTGAGGCGCTGACGTACGGGTCTGATCCTTTTAATCTGGGGCCACTTATATTTGGGCAACTTGTTAATTCTAACACAGGTGGTGTAGGCTCTAGGAGCAAAAGGGGGAGAGAGGAAAATGAGAATGGCAATATGGATAAAAGGAGGTGTGCTGGTATTCGGTTGGTGTCAGCTTGTGGAGGGATAGGCAGTATGGGATCTCGAAGGGAGATAACTTTTGACGATACTCTAATTCAAGAAGCGTAAACCGGACTCGAGTCTCCACGAGCATTATGAGGATCATAGTCTGGAACTGTCTGGGTATCGAGAGTGTTCTGACAGTTTCGAGTTTGAAGGAGCAAGTTAGGCTCCAAACTCCTGACATAGTGGTCCTCCTAGAAACAAAAAATCGGAGTCAACGCTATGGGTATTTAAAACGTCAGTTAGGTATGCAATTTATGCATGCGGTTGAGCCTCGGGGCTTGAGTGGAGGATTGTGTTTATTCTGGAAGGAGATGTCACAGGTTGTATTACTCAAGTATGCTGATTTTTTTTATTGAGGTTGTGATCAAGGATGAGGAGAATGGTGCCAAGTGGCGCTTCTTTGTAGTGTATGCAAGTACTGATGAGCGAGTACGGAGATCACAATGGCAAATATTACAGGATAGGATGGCCCAGTGTTAGGAGGCTTGCCTACTTATGGGAGATTTCAATGATATTATGGACGTATCTGAGAAGCATGGGGGTTTGCCACGAACGGAACGAAGCTTGTATGATTTTTCCATGTTTGCAGTGAATAGTCACCTGTTGGATTTGAGATATGTGGGTCATCCGTTTACTTGGAGGAACAGGCGGCAGGAGGGAGGCATAATGGAACGCTTGGATAGGGGTTTTGGGAATGATCAATGGGTTACACTCAAGCCATAATGGAACGCTTGGATGTGGGTCATCCGTTTATTCAAGAAATTTTACAGGTGGTGGTTTTTGGGTTATGGAGGCTGTGGAAAACAAGAAATAGTGCAGTGTTTGAAGGCTCTGTCATGGACCCTACAACGATGGTGGGATGTCTCCATGCGCAGGTGCAAGAGTATCGGGCTGCCCGGATGGCTGCCAAGCCATTGATTAACAAGTTACCCCGTCCGCCAGATCGTGTTCAACAGATGCCTACTGCGTGGACTAAGCCGCCACATGGTTGGGTTAAGGCTAATTGTGACGGAGCTTGGCTACAGCAGACGCAAAAGGGAGGGGTTGGTTGGGTTATTAGAGATTCTGATGGGTGGCTGGTCAGACAGGGGTGTAGGGGGATTATGGGGTAGTATGACCTTGATGATGGAGGCGGAGGCGATAAGAGAAGCCTTGCTGGCTTGCATTAGGGGTCGACTGGTGTATGTGGAGATTGAATCTGACTCGATGCAATTGATCCAGATGCTTAGAGGGGAGCGTCAAGTCGATGTTGCGATGGAGGCTATGGTGTTTGATATTAAGGTGCTTGCTGGCAGGCTCCAACAAGTTGTTTTTTTAGCTACTCCCCATCAGTGTAATAAGGCAGCGCACGAGGTTGCGGCCTTTGTGTCTAGAGTAGGTGGTAACTACATTTGGGACCGAGTGTGGCCCGAGTGGATCTTTGATATTTTAGCTAGTGATGTAAACTTAGCTATTCGTCTCTAATAAAACTTTCTTCATTGGCAAAAAAAAATAAATTTGGAGAGTCATAAATTCTATAACTCTTTTTTGATTGGTCCATCTCTATTAAAAAATAAAATAAAAAATAATTAGCATTAAATAAAGGTTTGAAATAATCATTGAATTATAGGGAGCCACTAGGAGTCCTTTCTCTCTCCTCAGATTTAGGAGCTCCTGGAGGACTCCCTATTTTAGGAGATGGATAGGGAGCATGGTTGGAGTTGCATTTTTACTATTTCTCCCTAAAATTTGTCTAAAGATATTGTTTAGGGAGCCTATTGTGGATGCTCTGAGTGTTTTTGGTAATGACAAAAGTTCTTTTAGATAACCAAAAGTTTCTTAATGTAATTTCTTCTTCTTCTTAGATTAGAAAGCAGTTTTCAGATAAACATATAATAAATTAATGTTTCCCTAGAGTGCACCTTCTGGTGGAAACAAAATAAAAATAAGCATGATGGTTTTTATTGAGCATAATAGTTTGTCATTTTGACTTAAACATTGTTTTTCTTTTATATTTCATGGTTTTATATTTTGTTATACTATAAAATGAGGGTTGCTAATACATATTTTTGTACTATTTTACGTAATTATGATAATAATACTTGTTATCATGTCTATTCCCGCACTGCTAAAAAAACTTACAATGGGTATGGTGTCGGTGCCTAATATATTTGCTCAAAAGGAGTTTGAATTATCACTTTTGGTGTCCAATATATTTTTTTGGTTGGATTGATTCCCAATATATTAAAGGAGTGCTTTTGAGTATATTGGGCACCTAAAGTGCCAATAGTACTTTTTATTTGGTCGGAAGCAAACTTCATGGGAGAGGTTGTCTCCTCTGCCTCTATTGGCTAAAAGTGTCAATACAAACTCCTTTTGTGACGCCAATACTCATGTCCATTGATAAAGAGGCCAGTGCGGCGAGGATAAGAAGCACAAAAGCCAACCCCTCCTCGTCATGTTTGTCATTCTTGTTTACCTTCCTTCACATTTCTTAGGCGTCTTACTAGCAATTTAACCCTACATTTATAAATCCTAATATGATTTGTTTTCTTTAACCTGAGAGACCTAAGATATGTGAAGGAAGGTCTAAAAATATGAAGAACATAAAAAAAAGATTATAGCTTAGCCTTAGCCCCAAAGGAGAAACCTTGGAAGTACTCCAAAGGGCTCCAACTTTTTCAATGCTTTCTCTTTACTGTTTTGTTGCAAAAGCTTAGCCCCCCTGCCGACTTTGATTACCACCACAATAAGCAAATATGGCTTTAGGTTGATGAGCCTGGCCCAACTCACAATGTCTTCTTATTTTTGACCAAGTAAAGGAATGTGGCATCCATCATTGGATTTCGAATTTCGATCAGCCTATCTTCAAGCTCAAGGACGCTTATGATAGAAAATTATATTGTAATTCTTTTATAAAAATATTATTTTCATTAAATTTGGATGTTTAGATTATATTATATTGGACTCCGATGTTCATCATTCCAAAATATTTATATTTGAAATTTTTTAGATTTAGAGAGTATCGAATTCGAACTTAATTGGTAATAGGAGAAAAGAGAGATCTAAGATCTACAAGACATTCATTCTTCAATGTGAGATATACTCTCAATACGTCTGTTTCCTCACATATAACGTCTCGCGTGTTTAATTTATATTAAATAACATGGGAGCACGTACGTATAGTATAGTTAGACCATCTGAAATCTCTAAACAAGAGACTCAAATAATTCTAATATTCGTGCCAGTAAAGTAAGTCAAACGAAATAATACAAAATCCAATGATATCGATCTGCATGTCCCCTACTAAACAAAGGATACAAAGAAATCTCCTTTCAATATGAAAAGAATAGAGGGTTCTGTCAATGCTAAATACTATATTTTTAAGGCACATTGACATTACACTAGTGGAAGATTTAGCCTAAATAGAAGCGGCATGGATGGAGGCAGAGGAATTGATTTCGCACTTTTTTTGAGGGCGTTCATCTTTTATGGGCCTCTGAGAATCTTTTCTTCCAGCAAGTATTAGGATCTAGCATATGCATGCATGATTGCAATTTGCAATAGGAGTATTATATGTAAAAAATTGGAGATGCATGCATCCCCTCAGAGGTTTACCATTATAGACAGATAATCACTGCCTTACTTTGTTTCTTCTCAGTATGTTCTTCCAAAGGCAGAAAGACAATGTCGTCAAATCAAATAAAGTTGGTTGGTAATACCTCGAAGTCCACTTTGATATTGCAACAAAACAATTAATTTTCTTTTATGGACTCACGAATTGTATAATAAGATGAATTTTGGAAGACTTGCCAGGGTCGAAGATCTCACATTCAACTATGTTTCAATAATGGAGGCAATATTAACGGCTAGGAACAATGAACACAGTACTTTTTTTTTGAAACGGTTTGATCATATGACGAGCCCAGTATCCTGTACACAATGAAAATTCTGTAGGTCTGAAATAATGTTATGTGGTGTTATTAATTGAAGTTTTATAATATAGTTAAATAACGGACTTATATAATATTAACGAATAAAGAACGTGTTATAATATGACTAAATTGGTAATACATAGTGACCATGTTAGATAGAGTCACACAATAATGAGTTTTCACTTCTTTATTTTCATACCAAGTGAATTGAGTTAATATATATATATATATATATAGAGAGAGAGAGAGAGAGAGAGAGAGAGCGCTTCAGCTGAGGGACATCCTTGTAGGGCCCACCAAGCATTGTATTTCAATTATTCGAAGCGTCTAGCTTTTAAATATTATCTCAAAGATCATCTTTGCAAAAAATCAATTGAATCCCCTGCAGTGTTTTTTTTTTCAACAATTCAAACCCAGGTGAAATTCATTAAGACATCCAATTGGAAATAACAAAATAAACGAACACGGTGACAGTCCCAACAAGGCAAGGGCAATTTGGGCTATAACCTAGGTGAGATTAAAGTTATATATATATATATATATATATATATCAGTTCTCCTTCTATTGAGGGACACCCTTTAGGGTACCCTATGAAATTTTTTTACACGATCCAAACCATCTATTTTTCACATCTTCATTCACAGATCATCCTTGCAAAAATTCATGCAAATTGAAAATCATTACGGCATCTAATTGAGACCAACAAAATCAATGAACATGGTGCTCCAAGAAGGTACATAAATTTTAGTAATTTAATTGAGTGGTTAAATGATATCGGATTCAAGTAATTTTTTGTAGAGATGATTTTTGAATGAATTTTTACAAAATAGATGTTTGGATTAGTGAAATACGATGCGGGGTGGGCCCTATAAAAGTGTCCCTTAAATAAACTTATTTGATGAATCCCTCAGTGAAAACTCTCTGTGTATATATATATATATGTGTGTGTGTGTGAAAGAAGATATGTTCTTCACTCCCATATCATTCAAGCCACTTGGGACGAGTTAAAGTTGAGAATGATATTTCTACAAGCGTTTTTTCATTGACTTTTTGGCAAATTTTTGGGTGAAGTGACAATGTCACTGCGGTCACATCAGGAAGTTAGGTATACGAAGGAAAGGCATGCAGTATAATTTGGGTGATGAATATGGTTGGTCCTCTTGATATTATGCAAATCTAAGTTTTGAGTATGATTACATACAAGTGGCAAGCAAGTTAGGTGAGCTATAGGTTCTATGAGATCTACATTTTCGATTGCATGCAGCAACCTCCTGCTAAGGCGAAACTTTCATTTATGTGTTCTTGCTTCCAAAAGAAATTAGGATCCACAACCAATAGGCCTTCTTAATCCTTGGATATATTCCTGCAACAAAAATAAGTCAAAATTACTCCAAGTGCTCCAACATCAGCCAGTCTGAACACAAATTGAAGCTCTATGTAGAGATGCCCCAATAACTTCAACTCAATCAATGACGACAAAAGGCTCAAATTATGCGTTGTGTCCTCCTTAACAACTTTTTCTATTTTTAGGACAAAAATTAAAAAGAGAGAGCCACATACCCCTTAGGACTCCAAGTGTGTAGGTCGCCCATTTCTTGCTGCAATAATTTTATGTAAGGTGATTCCCAAGTTGATCGCTAATAGATTCAAGATTATAATCAGCCCTTATCATTAGTTTTGCTAGTGCTAGCTAGGAGAATTGGTGACAAGATCTTGCTTGTTCAAGAATTATTACAAGGAGTGGTTGAGGTTCCTATATGTGCCATCAAAGTCGTTATTGATATTATGAAATGACTACTTAAATTGGAATTTTGTTCTTCAATATCTAATACATATTTCCATGTTTCTATGATTATGGATTAAATATTCCATCTCCTATCCAATGTTCTCCATCTGGCTTGTTTGGAAGCAAAAGAGGACGTAGGCAAGTGGATCCAATGTCTCCTTACCTGTTTGTCAACGACATGGATATGTTTTGGCTAACCTAACTTTTTCTGGGCTTGGTTTACGCTTGTATTGTGAGTAACACGTTGTACCTCTTATACAATTCATTTACTTACCAAGAAAATGCACATAACATTTTTTCTATAGGGAATGATTGATAACACCTTCGTGTTTAATTATTTTATGTCAATCAATAATTGTAGTTCACGAGATTTGAACGCAAAACTTCCTCTAAAAAACAATATAAATGGGTGTCACTGAACTGAATGGTCATACGCTTTTTTTGTTTTCATTTTACGCATCATTCCATGACATTTTGTCCGTCATCCATTCCTCCACCCCGTCTTTCTTCTCTTATTTTTCTCACACATTTTTTTTCTCTATCTTTTACTAAAAACGCAAAAACGAGAACGTGCATATTTTATATGTTCTCCCTACTTTTTCTACACATCTCTCATATCTCCCACTTTCTTCATTTGTATACAATTTCTCTCTCTCTCTCTCTCAATCTCTCTTATAATATTTTAATCTCTTTAGTTTAACAGAAAGAAATTATAATATCTGAAGGAGAAAGAACATCAATCATTCTGTCATACAAAGATACCTACATATCATTTATAGTAAGTTACCTTTTTTCATGTAAGTTGTTTTGTAAATGTAAGCCGACGAGGAGTGAGCTTTCAAAGATTTCTACATACATACCATGTTGATACTAGATATTGCTCTCACACCTACCCCACATGATGGCAAACCCACTAATTAAGGGGAATATCATGCCTTTATGCCATGGACCCCCAAATCATGTCTAATAAGGACGCCAAATTAAGGGGCCTTGTCCATGTTTTTTGCCCTACAAAAGGTGGCAAGGAGAGGCATCGTTCATTTCATTCTCCCAAAGAGCTTTTCCCTTTTTGCATTCAGTCAAAAGGGCTCCCATACATCACAATTTTAAATTGTGTACATTGATTAAGTGGAGGTAGCCCAATTACAGATGAATCATGTGTTCGTATGTGATTGTGATTTCATAACTTTCATGTCATTGATCTAAAAATAGTCATCAACATACTACAAAATTGTACTATATATTATGAATAATTTGATGCACATATATGCATTTCACATGTTGTAGTTCCCAAACACGTTTTCTAAAGTAAGAGTCTTTGTGGAGTGAGACAACACCTTCCAAATTGCAAGGACCATCTAGTTTCATGCCCTATACTTGTGAATGAGTACTTTTTGTGTCATGGAATGTTTTAGTTGTTCATGCAATAGACAACCAATCTTTTACGTTTCTTAGAGTGCTTGGGTGTGTCACAACTTAGCTTAGAGTCCTAGATCCGATTCCACCCTTTCTCAATATTACTTGTATAAAATATTTTTAAAAATTTTTTAAAAAAGTTCTTAACTAGTGAGTGACTCTTTTTCACTGTGAATCGAACAAAAACTGCTAATGGTGCAGCTATTCGATATAGTAGTGAAAGTGAATGCTAGGATATTCAGAACAAATTGAAAGACGCCAATTCAATTAAGCTTTGTATACTTAACAAAAGAAATCCAAGTGAAAAAAGTAAGGGAACGGAATGAAACCAAGACCCGTGAACTTGAAAGAAGAAGAACAAGGGCTTCCCAATGAGAGTGTAAAGACCTTTTAAGCGATGGCTGCCTTGAAACGTCTTCAGAACCTCCTTGTCTAGATTGTGATGACATTCCTAGTTTCTTCCCAATTAATGCAAATCTGCCCCCTCCCTTCTTTTTTATCCTCAACGCCAAGAATACCTCTTTTTTCGTGACATTGCAATGGGCCCTCAATTTGTAACTGAGTTTTAGGTCCTCCAGTTTGGTTTTTAATTTTTAGCATCCTTCAATTGTGTCATACATGACAATTTTGTACCCCGTCGATAGGATGCCAATTTAAGGAGTAGAACCGTCAATTCATGTAAAAATCACTCCTAAAATAACCTACCCATCTTCTTCGCAATTCCTTCATAACATACCAACAAGAATTGGTATAGAGAGGGGAATTGGGGCTTCAATTAGGGGGAATTATAATAGGTTATATGAATGGACATTTGTACCCCTCAAATTGATGGCTATATTAACAGATGTTTGACAAAATGATCAAATTTAATAAATGTCGAGTATTGACAGAAATTCGAATGACCAAATTTAAAAGGCAAGATAAAACAAAACATGCGTTTCATTTTTTTTTTGTTAGAAAATATGTTTTATTAGAACATCATAGGATAAAAACATCAGAAATCCAACGTGAAAGCCATGAACAAGAGCTTAATCTTAAAAAGATTTGCGGCCTGAACCAATCACGAGGAAACAAAGAAAAAGAAAAAAGAAGACTACCATAAAAAACAATACAACAGTTGAGTCTATTGATGGAGCAATAGTGGCCTAGTTAAAACCTTGACTTAAAAAGCCCCCAAATGGAGGAAAATTCAGTCAAGGAAAAAGAGTACCACTCTAAAGTTTGCTCATCCACAACAACCAACATGCAAAACTTGGGCTAGTGGAAACTGAATAAATGTTGCACAAATCGACCCAACAAAGCCCAGCCCAGTAACAAGTCGCAAGACCAACTAGAACGCTTGAGATAAATGAAAACAACACCAACTACAACATCACAATCAGCTGGTAATTGCTTCACAACAAAATGTCTTGTAACTGCTACACTGTCTATGTAAGGTGGCCTCTATGGTTCTCCAAGAATGGCGAACAAATGAATGATCCTCGCAACCAACACCACAAAGAACAGAAGACTTTATTAGGATGCTAAACAAGAAGGAAACTATTGGACAGAAGAATTAAAATAACAAATGGGTGGCTAAAACTAAAACTTAGAAAAAGAGAAGAAAAAAGACAAGCAGAAAATAGAATGACTTGCATTTGAAGAGAGTCACGAACAAATAGATGAAGTAAATAACACCACAAAGAAAAATGAAGATAACAAAAATAGAATCTGAGGCAAAAAAACAGAAAGAATAATAAAAGCAGAAAGCTGAAGACACTTGGAAAAAGGAAAGCGAAGAAAGGAAAACTACTCCCTGAACTGAAAGAGGAAGTGGACATGGGTGATAACCGCCTCCGCCTGTAACTGCTCATACTATTTGGAACCACCAAACTTGGGTGATCGGAACGACAACAACCACCGCATAGCCCCCATCAACCTCCTTTGCCACCAACGTCAAGATCCACACTAGTTCCCTCAAGTTCAACCAAAGTAGGCACAAGCGCCATCCAGAAAGACGACACCACCGGCCTATATTCTTGGGTTAACATTTGGCTTTGGATCTTTCCTACCTTCAGTCAGCATGAAGTCGGCGAAATCAAAATCCGTCACTGATTTGTTGGGGATGAACCTGTCCAGATTTTCCCTAGAAATCATTTTTTGAAGAAACTATTCGGCACCTAGACTCTGATTTCAAGATAGAAGAAGAACTCATTGATCCTGCAAAAGAGAGTTAGATTCAAGAATTGTATATCACTACGCAAGAAATGAAAATTGGAGGCTACGTTTTTAATCTCTGAGCGTTGCAAAGAATTCCTCCCTATAGATTAAAGTCGTGTGAAAATGATATTAAATTTGTTGGTGAGGAAATGATTTTGCTTTTGATGATTGTGGGAATATTGTACTCGGGGGTATTTTTCCCTCTGCAATTTTGCAATTTGTGAATTGTAGCATCATGTCACGAACAAATGCAGCAGCCCTCTGCTTTAGAATGCTAGTACAAGTGCTGTATATGTGAGGTAGAGACTGTCCAAGGCAAGGTATAACATATTGATGGTTTCGAAAATATCGGTAATTCAAAAACACGGAAATTTCAATGAAAATATCGGAAAACTATCGATATCGATAAAAATTGAATAAAAACCACAAAATTTGTAAGAAAAACTTGGAAATTTGTATTGAAACTTTGGAGGATGTTTATTCACAATTACCTATTAGTTTACCACAAAAAATTGGATAAAAATGCATTGCATGATGGGTTTAACTAATTCAAGTTGATATGTTAATTATTGTAGAAAATATGTAGTAATTAATGAAAGAAGATTAAACACGCCATAATCATTTATTTATAATCATTTTTACTACAATATTTTATACTTTATAATGACTTAGTACTACATAGAGTTCCTATGAGATTCAAATTTTTCACTATCTTCATCATCTCTATGTGTAGAGTAAGTGTATTATGAAGAGTAAACGTACTTTGTGGAAATGTGGTGAGTACTTAAAATGGAAAAGTCACATGCTCATATGAAAATCTAGTTCTTTCAAAAACAGCTCAAGAAAGACTATAAATATAAATAGTTTAGCTTACTAACACAAAAAACATCAGCAACAATGTGGTTAAGGCGTTGGAGGAGTGGAATGGTACGGGTTCGAATACCCCTTTGCGTGTTTGCGATATTTTCGATGTTATCATGATATTTTCCCCAAATTTTGTTGAAGCGTGTGAGAAATTGTCAACATCGATATTTTTCCGATATTATCATTAATATTCTCAATAATTATACGATATGTGTATTGATATGTCCCAAAATATCCCCAAAAAACGATAATATCGGCGATTTTAGAGAGAGTCCAATATATAACTATGTTCAAAACTCAAATTCAAACTGAAATGTCCCCTAAGATATAAGAGGTCAGAATATTCTATGTATTTACATTAATTGCCACTATAGTCCAGATATGTATCCAACCGTTTTCAATCACTAGCAGCGAACGTTTCATTCAGAACAATTTTAGTTTACCACCATTTCAGCCTTGATCAATTCCCATCATTGAAGCATTCGACACCGGCGTAGCAAGTGTGTGTGTGAGACCTTGCATATTGCAGGTAAAATACGTTTTTGTGTGTTTTGCATTTTTAGTGCTCTCTAGTTTGTCTCCTCTGTCTGATCATATCTACCCAAAAAAATTGCACGTCCATGGAGCCCCACAATGAATAAGTAAATTATTCATTCATTAATAACCAAAAAACAACATTTAAAATTAGGTTTTTATAATAGGTACTTTATGTTTTGCATAATTTGTCCACTACCGAAAGGTTGAGCTTGTGTTTCAATTGTGCACGTTATGTATTCAACAAAATCCTTAGATGAGTGCACAAGTGATTTTGTGATGTTCTTTTTCCTATGTGGTAGGTATATTATTGGCCTAAATTGTTCCCCTAACGATTTGATACGCTTCACTTTGGGTCTCCATGGTGGTTTCTTTGTCATTGGCAGGCTCACAAAATATTCTCCAAAATCCTATTGTGCATGCCTATCAATATTTGGTATGGGAAGAATAGGTATGTTATAACACTTTTTAAAATATTCTTGTTGGCGTGAGCCATAATTCAAGGATCCTGTGATCCCTGATTTCCTGGTGTAATTCACGCTACCTAATTAGAATAATTACCTAGTTATGATTCCTTGTAATTAGCTAATTACTTTTCGTTGTAGGAAAAGTGAACTTGTACTTGTATATATATATATATATCCTCCTCTTGGAGAAATATAATATCAATCACAATTATTCCATCCTGTGTTTAGTTTGAGTTGGTATCAGAGCCGGTCAAACAAAAATACAAACCCTACCCATCAACATCCTCTAGCGCCGAATACAAGAAAAGAAAGAAAAAAAATCCCAGTTGTCGTAAAACAGTGGTTGAACCCTTGTCATCACAAACCTAGTGCGACAAAAGACTCCTACAACACCAACCCATCCAAACTTGTTCTCTCTCTTCCATGGCTTTCGAAGATACCCCAGACAACCCCACCTCGCTTCCAGTGCTTCAGAAATCTGTAAAAATCTTGACTTGGTGCAACCAATTTTACGGTTCGCAATGATACTTCCATTGCCCAATTCACCATATGGTTGAATGGAAAGAACTATAGCACTTGGTTGAAGATGATGTTGCTTCATTTGTCAGGCTAGGAAAAAAAAGGTTATTTGACATGGAAGGTGGCGCAAGTGGAGGAAGACGCTTCGGGCTTTGATTTCTGGTGTATTGAGGACTCCATTGTTAAATGATGGTTGATAAAAACTATGGAACCTGATTTGGTAGAATTGTTCTTAGATCTACCAACAACTGAAGATGCATGGAAGAGTACAGCCCATATGTATTATAACACGTCTGATGAGTCGAAGATTTATGAATTACGGTGTAAAGCAACCCCTATTACTTAAGGAGGTCGCGATATTGCATCCTACTTTGTTGAGCTCAAGAGTTTTTGGTTGGAACAAGACCGTCGTCGTCCAATCAACATGAAATGCCCTGATGATGTGAAGATTCGACAGACTGAGATACAAAAAGACAGTATTTATGAATTTCATGCAGGTCTATATGATGAGTTAGATAAAATTAGAGGAGATTTGTTGAGGTTGAGTCCATTGTCAAAATTAGAGGAGTCATTTTCTTTTGTTCATAAAAAGGCCCAACACTGGGAGACGATGCTCAAGAAGGATGCAAAGACTGAATCCTTTGCTATAATGGTTTCCAAAGCCCCTGCTGCAAGTTTTTCTTTTCCCCATCCAACAACTGAGGAAAAAGAAAATATGCATTGCATTTATTGTAATGGCAGATATGTCACAAACTGAAATTAGGCTTTCATGAGACGAACATAGCAACAACAAAATCAAAAACAAACAAACAAAAAACCTAACTAGGTGGGTGTTTAATGTTGTAAATAAAATAGTCAGGAACAAACCCCTAAATATAAAACAGTATTACCTAAACAATAACGTATAGTTTACCTACATACAGTGGCATCAATTGAATTTGAATGTTTTTTGTTAAAAGAAGCTTATTTCATTACCTTGGTTTCCAGTTTTCCTAGTAGTAGCAAACAAGTGACCCTTACTTGTTCTGAAGAAATGTCCCATTAAGGAATAACAATGGCAGGCAAAATCTAAATTCTTCTATGCAAGCATGGAAGGAGAATAAATATAATAAAAATAAAAATAAAACCTTTTGAATCGGGATGTCTTTGGGTCATACTCCAACATACAACGTGAATTAGGATTTGAGCTAAACACAACTCCCATGTACCAAGCTAAGTGTTTATATGACAATGACTCATTACCATGGACCCTTTTCTTTGCTAATTATTTACCATACCATGCATTGTGATAAGAAAAGTCCAACACATAGTTCTTCTTGAAATCCTTGCAAATTTCAATCAGTTTAATCAACGGTTTAGATTGAATTTGGTTGACCAAAATGGAGGACACAATTTTTGAAGACATCATGCTTCTCTTACGTTCACAGATGAGTCCGTTGCAAGTGTGTTCGTTGTTCAGGCTCCAAATGTATTAAAAAAAAAGCCAATTCGCAGGACATAATGACACATGCACACGCCAACTACAACCATCAGACACTTGTTTAGAATACTGGGTAGTCACTCTCACTTTTTCATTTTTAAGATACCCAACCTTAACCTTTCTCAATGGCATACTTGCACAATTTTTCTATAAACTCAATAACCCCACCTGTAAACTTCTTGCCCACATGATTGATGTAGTTCTTCCATGAATGAGAGAAGTATGTATGACCATATGGTACTGCATATTTTCCAATGAAATCGTTCTCAGCAGTATGTGTATCACCTTCACCAATAAACACATCATCAACACCGTTTTGCCTGTCAGGCAACAAGCACTCCTTCATAGCAATTGTAATTGTATATTTCTACTCGGTCATCAATGACAGATATATAACACACACATCTAAGTTGGTCTCTAGTACAAATGGAGGATGATCCGACACGAGGTAAGTCATCTCAAAAGCCCCAACCTTGAGCTCATTAAATCTTGAATATATATCATAATCGAAAACCATTAGAGTACAGTCACTTTGAAGTGGAATCGAAACAGTCTTATCCTTAAACACACATCTTCCAAATACAACAGGTTCCATTTTGATGCAGCAAAGAAAGTACAAGAATCAATCTAATTTTTTTTTTTTTTTTTTTTTTTTTTTTTTTTTTTAAAATGCAGCATCATGTAACAATAAAAAAAAATATATATCAAAAAAGCGTTTGTAGTAAGGCAAGTGTGGACAACCTAAGAGCATTTCCACCAATTAGCCCCTTGCCATGGCAAGGGGAGCCCTAGGGTAGCTACTATTCATGTGAATAGTGGCTGCCCTAGCCCCCCCAGCAAAGTGTGTTTCCAGCAGTTTATGCTTGCCATGGCAAATACTATTCATGTTTTTGTTTTTTTTCACAACTTTGTTTACTTAAACAATTAATTTAGATAATATTTTCGGATAAGATTTTTCGGTTCCTACGTGTCAATACTATTCATATCAGATAAGATTTTCGGTTTCAAATTTCAGATAAATTCAAAATGTCAAATTTCAGATACATTTCGAAATTCAAATTCCATATAACTTTCAAATTCCAAATTTCAAATAAGATTTTCACCCACTAAAATTGCACCACGTGTCATCTCTATCTACCTAAATTTTTCTATAAAACCATAGGTTCAGCTCATACCTCCCACACCATATCTTCTCTACATCTTCATTTCTCATATTTTAGATTTCATTTCTCATATTTTAGATTTCATTCTCCATTCTCAATGTCAGACATGGAAGAGGTTTTGGAGAGGCAAGAGCGAGAAAGGCGAGCAAGAATGCGTAGAAAAGCTGCAAGCAAAAGGGTGCAAAGAGAACTAGATGAGCAACTTGGTGTGGCCGTTGCTTTGCTGGAGGAAGAAAACCAAAGCCACCGTGGTTCACGAGAAGGCCGGACATCGAATGTGGACAAACATAGACATTCTCGAGGTAAGAATCTTATGGAGGATTATTTTATCCCACAATCTGTGTACTCTAATGTTCATTTTCGATCAAGATATAGAATGCAACCCCATTTGTTAAATAAAGTCATGTATGATATTTGCAATTATGATGACTACTTTGTTCAAAAGAAAAATTGTGCTGGAGATTTGGGGCTGCTTCCTGAGCAAAAGTTCACAGCTGTGATACGAATGTTGGCGTATGGGTCATTTGCTGATCAGGTGGATGAGATTTCCCGGATGGGGAAGTCCACTATTTTGGAGAGCTTGGTGCGATTTTGTGATGCAGTGGAAAATCTGTACACCAGGGACTACCTGCGCAAACCTACGCTAAGGGACCTGCAACGGCTTCTACAAAAACTGAGTCTCGTGGATTTCCTGGAATGATTGGTAGCATTGACTGCATGCACTGGCAATGGAAAAATTGTCCAGCTGCTTGGCAAGGGGATTATGGGAATCGGAAAGGGCAGAAAAGCATCATCCTCAAAGCAGTTACTGGTTTTGATACATGGGTTTGGCACGCCTTCTTTGGAGTTGCCGGCTCTCAAAAGGATGTGAACGTCATGGGTCAATCCCCGGTGTTCAATGATATTCTGATAGGTGAAGGCCCAAATATCACATATCAAATCAATAATACCGTCTATCAGAACAGGCATTATCTAGCAGATGGTATCTGATCAATTCACAATTGCATATCATTTTGTACCCTTCTAACTTATGATTTGGTTATGTTATTGAGTCAAACGTTTGCTTTTAATCCCTTTTCTGTTTATCATTCAGTTCATGGAGCCTTAGGTAGCAATGGTGCCTTTGGATAAGAAAAGATGCAAAATGGTGCAAAAACGAGCAGACTGGGTTGGCAACTCATTTGGGCCTTAACGTCTTTCTCCCAACTTTGATTGGCCCATGTAATATGTGCTTGGAAAGATGAGAGTCTGAACTTCAAGATGGACAACTCAAATGTATCAATTGATTAAGTCAAGCCCAATCCGTGAGCCCATCAAAATGCACACCATGCTCAGGAATGCAACTGCTAGCTGTTGAGCCATGTGCTGACAAGACAGCATGGAAACTCAGAAGGCATGGGCAGCTGACATTTCAAGAGGTATGGGCAGCTGACATTTCAAGAGGTATGGGCAGCTGACATTCCTAGAGGCATGGGCTACACATCAAATCAGCAGCATGGGAACCTAATGGGCAGCTCAGACAAATGGGAATAGCTAGGAATGGGTGTGCTTCACCAGCCAAAGGGGGAGCACGAATTTGCACTCTATAAATAGAGTGATGCACACTCATTCAAAGGAGGTCACTCCATTCAGCCTAAAATTCACTTCAGCCATCCTCTAACACTCCCATCCTTCCCCAAACACTCCATTCAGCCCCAAATCACCAAAACAGCTCCAACAAGCCTTCCTTCCATTTCCCTACGAATTTCCTCTTTCTCTGCCATCACCACTCACCCAAACTCATCCCAAATCACCTCTTTAGTTGCCATACTCTAGATGTGAGGAAGCTCTTGGAGCAGCATTAGGTGTGGAAAAGCACTTGGAGAAGCCTTGGACACCACAAGTAACTTCAGAAATGGGTTTTTCCACTCTTATTACATTCATTATGTTTTCTCATTTCTGTTTAAGTTTCATTTCTATTATGAGTAGCTAAATTCATAACTAGGACTTCGATGTAACCTAACATGAATATTCTGGGTTTATAAGTTGAAGTTTTGAGTTTCAAGTTTGATTCATGATTCATGTTCTTATTCATTATGCTTATCAGTTAATATGCTTGTTTGGATGATTGATCACCATTAGAACTTGTATATTAGCTATCTTGGTTTGAATCAAGAGTAGACACCATGCTTTGATTCGAATTGAACTATGAATAAGAAAAGTATGTATGGACATTCGACAACAGGGATTAGATACATGCTTGGTTGTTTAAATTGTTCTTCTATGCTTAATGAGTTCCTAATGCTTAATTTAGGTTAGACAACAAATGATCAAGTTAGGGAATTAGGAACACAAGGTTAGGACCAGACACCATGGCCTAATAATACTTTAGCTAGAATCAATCTTTGAATCCAAATTAGACTTGTCACTTGACTCCTTATAACCTAGAATTGAATTGTTATGGTGAATCGAATGCCCTAGTCTCCCAATCTGTTTTCCAGCCCACAAAAACACTCTTTGTTACATTTGCTCACTTTGCTTTTGTTTGAAATTTCGTTTTGCCTCATTTGTTCAACAATTACATTCATTCTTGCTTTAAATTCTATTTTAGACTTAACCTCCCACTTTCTTGAATTTGGTAATCTAAGTACATAACTAATTTTAACTTCTCAGTCCTCGTGGGTACGACCTCGTACTTGTCTTGCTATATTACTAATTGGCCCGTACAATTGCGAGTTAATAGTTTAACAACAAATTTTGGCGCCGTTGCCGGGGATTGAATGAAAGTTCTTCCCTGGTTATGTGCCCAAGGTTACCCTATTCTTTTAGTAGTACTAATTAACTCAAGTTATTTTCTGTTTCAGGTAGTTTATGTCTAGAAATCCCTTACTTGAACAAGTGAGGTCTTCATTCCAACGTTCGAGATCTTTGAACACAAGACCATCTTTGCAACCAAACCGGGTGATCTTTGAAATTCAGAATCGTCTAGAAAGAGAGTTGGCAACTGCGAAAGAGCAAGCCATTGCCACATTTGAAGGTCTTGCTATCCACACTGACCTCCCAGGTTCTTCACCTTCAAATTCGGAATCAAGTTCAGACCAAGAAGAAGAAGAAGAGATGGCTGCCAATGAGTTCATGGGAGACCTTGATATCCCAACAATTCCAGCATCCCCTTCAAGCATCTTGCTGCCCACCGCAGCTCGAAACTATGAGCTTAAATCTTCTCATCTTAATATGTTGCCTTCCTTTTATGGTTTACCTAATGAAGATCCATTAACCCATATAAAGGATATTTTTAATGCTGTGAGCTCTTTTCCCTTGACAGGTGTGACGGAAGATCAACTTCGAATGAGAGTGTTTCCTTACACTTTGAAAGATAAGGCGAAATATTGGTTGAATTCTTTGAAGCCTGGTTCACTCACGACTTGGGGAGCCATTCAAAAGAAGTTCTTGGAGAAATACTTCTCCACGCAAAAAACCGACATGCTTAGGGACAAGATCTTACTATTTGCACAACAAGATGATGAGTCATTTTGTGAAGCATGGGAGAGATTCAATGGGCTGCTCAATCAATGTCCTCATCATGGGATTCCATTGAAGCTTCAGATGCGTATGTTTTATAAAGGACTAACCCCCTCTAGCCATAATATTGTCACTAATTTTGCAGGTGGTTCTTATAAGACTAAGACTCCCGAAGAAACATATGAACTCTTTGAGGAGATAGCAATGGAGACCCAACACACCGATACAAGAGGTAAACGTATTGCTGGTGGTTCTAATGATTCTTCCAGTGTGCAGATTTCCAAATTGGAACAAAAACTTGATGCCCTCCTTGCATTGAACTCAAGAAACCCTTCAAAGGAAGTGTGTAGCATCTGTGAAACTCATGATCATCCTACCATTTCTTGTCCCCTTGGGGCTGCATATCCAGAATTTGTGCAAGAGCAAGCTAAGTTGGTGAATTCCTACAACCGAGGTCCAATAAATGATCCATATTCTCAAAGTTATAATCCAGGTTGGAGGAATCATCCAAACTTTTCATGGAGGAATACACAGAATCAAGCAAATCCCCCTTCACTCCAAAGGCCACAACAATCATCATCGTTGGAGGATATAGTGAAGCAAATGGCAATCAACCAATCCAATTTCCAGCAAACTACACAAGCTGCCATCTCCAAGTTGGAAGTCCAATTAGGCCAGATAGCTACTGAAATAGCTCAAAGAGAACCTGGGAAATGGCCAAGCCAAACCGTGATCAATCCAAAAAACCAAGAAGCCAAGGCCGTTCATGTGCTCAGATCAGGTAAGATTGTTGATAACAAAGTTGGTTCTGATCTATCAAATGATGTTGTGGTTGTAGAGGATGAAGATGAAGAGGAAACCACAACTATGGAAGGAGAACAACCCAAAATGTCCCAATCTGCTCCTAAGGCCAAATCTGATTCTCAGGAACCCAATCCATTTCAATTGCATAAAAGAGATGACAAATTTGTGCCATCGCATCTTCATCAAGATAGATACATCCCACCTCCTCCATATATTCCACCGATTCCATTTCCAGGCCGTTTGAAGAAGGCAAATCAAGATAAGGCTTTTAAAGAGATTTATGATATTTTGAGTAAAGTTAATATCAATTTGCCCTTGCTTGATGTTGTTAAACAGATTCCTGCATATGGAAAGTTCATCAAGCACTTGATGACTCACAAGCTCAATTTTGCTCCAAGTGAAGAAGTAAAGCTCAACAAGAATGTGAGTGCTGTGTTGCAAAGGAAGCTTCCACCAAAACTAGAAGATCCTGGCAGCTTTGACATTCCCATTAACATCGGAGATAAGACGGTTGGAAGAGCCATGTTGGACTTGGGAGCAAGCATCAATGTAATGCCATATTCAGTTTATCGGGAGCTTGGCTTAGAAGGGATAAAGAAAACCTCAATTCGTCTTGAACTAGCTGATCATTCTATCAAATATCCAAAAGGTATTGTAGAAGATATTTTAGTTCAAGTTAATACACTCATTCTTCCGGCTGATTTTGTAGTGATGGATATGGAGGATAACCCATATGGAGACCGCGTTGATCCCATTCTCCTCGGGCGACCATTCATGGCCACTGCAGACACAATCATCAAAGTGAAAGATGGCACCCTCTCCATGACTGTTTTGGGTGAAACTGTTGAATTTAAAGTGTTTGATGCTCTCTCTCAACCTTCTATCACTCTTGATACTTGTTTTTCAATTGATGTTGTGGATCATGAGGTTGCTTCTAAAATTGTGCAGAAAAAGTCTAATGATGCTCTAGAAGCTGTCCTAACACAAGAAGAGGAAGATCTCTATGAATCAGAGTTCCAAGAAGTGATGGCTGCCTTAGAAGTATTTCAGCCATACCCACCATCCTTTAGGCCACCACTCGAGCCTCTTGGACCATCCTCCACAAAATTGGAGCCATCCATTATTACCCCACCAAAGCTAGAACTTAAACCTCTACCCAATCATCTTAAACATACTTATTTGGGTGCTAATGAAACACTCCCTGTTATAATTGCTGCAGGTCTCACCTCACATGAAGAGGACAGCTTAATTGAAGTTCTGAAAGAGCATAAAACAGCCCTTGGATGGACCATAGCAGACATCAAAGGAATTAGTCCAAGCATGTGCATGCACCGAATTTTAATGGAAGAAGACAGCAAACCATCTCGTGATGCACAAAGAAGGCTAAATCCCAACATGAAAGAGGTGGTTAGGGCTGAAGTTTTAAAGCTACTTGATGTGGGAATCATCTACCCAATTTCAGATTCTAAGTGGGTGAGTCCTGTGCAAGTTGTTCCAAAGAAGTCCGGAATCACCGTTGTAAAGAATGAGAAGAATGAGCTAGTTCCAACACGAACTATCACCGGTTGGAGAGTTTGCATTGATTACAGGAAGTTGAACACATCCACAAGAAAAGATCATTTTCCCTTGCCTTTCATTGATCAAATGCTTGACCGTTTATCTGGCCATGCTTACTACTGTTTTCTTGATGGATTTTCAAGTTATAATCAAATTCCCATTGCTCCGGAAGACCAGGAGAAAACCACATTCACATGCCCATTTGGTACGTTTGCTTATAGAAGGATGCCATTTGGTTTGTGCAATGCTCCAGCAACTTTCCAAAGATGCATGATGGCAATCTTTTCTGATATGGTGGAACGATTCATGGAGGTATTTATGGATGATTTTTCAGTTTTTGGTTCATCTTTTGATGATTGTCTTCACCACTTGTCTCTAGTGCTTAAAAGATGTCAGGAAACAAATCTGATTTTGAATTGGGAGAAGTGTCACTTCATGGTAAGACAAGGAATTGTGCTAGGCCATGTTGTTTCAAGCAAGGGAATTGAAGTGGACAAAGCCAAGATAAATATCATCTCAAATCTACCACCCCCTTCCTCTGTTAAAAGAGTTAGAAGCTTTCTGGGCCATGCCGGATTCTATAGAAGGTTCATCAAAAATTTTTCGAGCATTTCAAGACCATTGTGTAATCTCCTTGCTAAGGATGCTGTTTTTGAGTTTGACGAAACTTGCATGGAAGCTTTTACGACCTTGAAGAAAGAGCTAACTTCAGCCCCTATTATCATAGCTCCAGATTGGTCTTTACCATTTGAAATAATGTGTGATGCCTCTGACTTTGCTATTGGTGCAGTTCTAGGTCAAAAGAAGAACAAGCTTTCCCATGTGATTCATTATGCGAGCCGGACCTTGAATGATGCCCAACTCAATTACTCCACAACAGAGAAGGAGTTGCTTGCTGTGGTTTTTGCTTTAGAAAAATTTCGTTCTTACCTTGTTGGTTCTAAAGTAATTGTTTATTCTGACCATGCTGCTCTTAGATACTTGCTCACTAAGAAGGACGCCAAACCACGCTTGATCAGATGGATTCTCTTGCTGCAAGAGTTCGATTTGGAGATTCGAGACAAGAAGGGATGTGAAAATGTGGTGGCTGACCATTTGAGCAGAATTGTGGTTGAAGAGCAAGGAGAAGCTGTACTACCCTTGAATGAGACTTTCCCAGATGAACAACTATTTGTTGCCCAAGTCAAAGAGCCATGGTATGCTGATTTTGTTAATTATCTTGCTTGTGGTGTTCTTAGAAATGATCTAACTTATCAGGACAAAAAGAAGTTCTTTTCCATGGTGAAACATTATGTCTGGGATGAACCTTTCTTATTCAAGCATTGCCCAGATCAACTCATTAGAAGATGTGTTCCAGAAGAAGAACAAGAAAGCATCCTTAGGCATAGCCACGAATTGGCTTGTGGAGGCCACTTTGGAGCTAAGAAAACAGCACTTAAAATTTTGCAATCAGGTTTCTTTTGGCCTACTCTATTCAAAGATGCATTTAATTTTTGTGTTAAGTGTGATAGGTGTCAAAGGATGGGAAACATAAGCCGCAGGAACGAAATGCCATTGAAGAACATACTCTTTGTGGAACTCTTCGATGTATGGGGTATTGATTTCATGGGACCATTCCCATCTTCCTTTGGATATACCTACATACTTGTTGCTGTTGATTATGTGTCTAAATGGGTGGAAGCCATAGCCACCAAAACCAATGATCATAAGGTGGTGCTGAAGTTCCTGAGGGACAATATTTTAACAAGGTTTGGTACTCCAAGGGCTGTCATTAGTGATGGAGGCAGCCACTTCTGCAACAAGCCATTTGAAGCACTCATGAAGAAGTACAACATCACCCACCGAGTCTCTACACCATATCATCCTCAAACTTCTGGTCAAGTAGAAATAAGCAACAGAGAAATTAAGCACATCCTAGAGAAGGTGGTGAATAGTACAAGGAAAGATTGGGCTGCCAAGCTCAATGATGCATTATGGGCTTATAGGACTGCATATAAGACTCCCATCGGAATGAGCCCTTATCGTCTTGTGTTTGGGAAAGCCTGTCACTTGCCAATGGAGCTTGAACACAATGCTTTTTGGGCCATCAAGAAGTTGAATTTTGATCTGGACAAGGCCGGCCATGTTAGAAAGTTTCAGCTCAATGAATTGGAAGAAATTAGACATGAGTCCTATGAGAATGCAAGGCTTTACAAAGAACGAACCAAGAGTTACCATGACAGGAACATTCAACGGAAAGAGTTCATCAAAGGTATGTCAGTTCTTTTGTTTAACTCACGTTTGCGTCTCTTTCCAGGAAAATTGAAGTCTAGGTGGCTTGGCCCATTCACCGTGGTCAATGTTTCTCCCTATGGAGCTGTGGAGATTCAAAACCCTAAAGATGGCTCGACTTTCAAAGTAAATGGACAACGTTTAAAGCCATTCTATGAGGGAGTGTCAGTTGGAATTCAAACTGGTCATGTGGTGGATCATCTTCCATTTGTACAATCAAGTTAGCTAATTGCATAATGTCTTGCCAAGACATTAACTAAGGCGCTTCTTGGGAGGCAACCCATGTGTTGAAGAATAAGGTGCTTGTTAGCGGTCGACCTAATCGCATCAAGAGGGAGTTTCTCTAATCCTTGGTCTTAAACTTTCCTCTTATTATTTACATGTTCTCACTCATCTTTGTTATGCTTTAACATTGAGGACAATGTTCAATTCAGGTCTGGGGAGGTTTTCAATTTTTGTTCATTTGTGTTTACAATTTTCGTCCTCTTGTCACTTTTTATTTTTATTTTTATTTTTTGAATTTCATACAATCAATGCTATGGAGCTGCCATTGAGATTTTCATATCAGAAATGTTACACTTCACAAAGCTTTTGCTCTTAGAATTCTGGTGGCTAAGGTACCATGCTCAGATTCTTGAAGGAGAATAGTGGAGACTACCCTAGTGAGCTATTTCGAGCCTAATTGCATTCTTGAGAGGGTTTAAAGTGTTTCTATTCCTCATCTCTACTTATTTTCTTCAATTCACTCTAAATGATCTCATTGTTCCATTTTGATTGAATACTGAGGATGATTCTCTTTGCAGATATCAGGTGTGTGCTGTCATTCATGAATGAACTCATTGAAGTGATGCTAGGCTATGTGTGTATAACCATTCTCTGTGCTTTCTTTTCACCCTACCCATTCGTGTGTTCCATCAGCTCTCTTGCAGCCAAACACTTCAAGCCTTTTTCTTCTATCACCCTCATAATTCCCCTAACCTTGTATCTCAATCTGAGATATTTAACCTATTATAGCCATACCCTATAGCTTAGAAATATACCAAGGTGTGCCAAGATAAAGTTTGAAGCAAGGGAGTTGCTGCCACATGCCTAAATGTAAATTGGTGTGAATCTGTGCAATGAAGTTAAAGAAGAAGTAGATCAAGTCAGCAAATAAGAAAGATAAAGAGAAAGTGTTTCGGAGAAAGTGTTTCGATTTGATCTAAATGTGAAATATAAGGTCTATGCCAGATGATGCTATGAAGTTGCAGCCATATCATTCTAAATCAATGATACCTTGCAGATCAATGAAGAATGCAACCTTGGTATGTTCTTAAGTTAATTGTGTTCTTTCCAACTCTTCCATTTCCCCTAACCTTAGCCATTCATTACAACCTTGTGAAAGACCTAGCTGATCTTTGAGGATGTATTCATGGGTGCTGGTATGTATGTGTGTATCTCTATTCTTAGTATTTGATTCCCTTCATGAGATCTAACCAAATATCCTGCTTCTATTTCATATACTCACTTATGCTTGTTTGAGAGAATAAAACCATAGGTTCTGAGTGATTGAGTGCTATATGTGAGAATTAGAGTTGAAGCATGTTCTTCCTTCAAAGATTTGAGTATGTTTACTTTGAAGCCGTGTGCCTTTGAGCTATAGCTTCCACTTTACACACTTATTGATCATCTATCTTGGCAACTCTCTGGTGTTGGAGGTATGATTAAAGTTTTCTTTCATTTTCATTAGTCGTTTTCAAAGTTAGTTTTCTAACCTTTTGTTTTGTAGAGTCAGTAAAGCGTTTGTGGGTATCGTTTCTGTTAAACCCTCAGGAGACACAACTCCTCCTACTAGGGATGCCTAGAGGTTTAAAGGCTTGTTGCATATGCTCAATGCAATCGAGTTACCCACAGAAGTGGTTTAGTTAAACTTCTTGTTTTGTTTTTAACTTTGTTTTCTTTTGTTTTGCTCGAGGACTAGCAAAATCTAGGTCTGGGGGTATTTGATCAGTTCACAATTGCATATCATTTTGTACCCTTCTAACTTATGATTTGGTTATGTTATTGAGTCAAACGTTTGCTTTTAATCCCTTTTCTGTTTATCATTCAGTTCATGGAGCCTTAGGTAGCAATGGTGCCTTTGGATAAGAAAAGATGCAAAATGGTGCAAAAACGAGCAGACTGGGTTGGCAACTCATTTGGGCCTTAACGTCTTTCTCCCAACTTTGATTGGCCCATGTAATATGTGCTTGGAAAGATGAGAGTCTGAACTTCAAGATGGACAACTCAAATGTATCAATTGATTAAGTCAAGCCCAATCCGTGAGCCCATCAAAATGCACACCATGCTCAGGAATGCAACTGCTAGCTGTTGAGCCATGTGCTGACAAGACAGCATGGAAACTCAGAAGGCATGGGCAGCTGACATTTCAAGAGGTATGGGCAGCTGACATTCCTAGAGGCATGGGCTACACATCAAATCAGCAGCATGGGAACCTAATGGGCAGCTCAGACAAATGGGAATAGCTAGGAATGGGTGTGCTTCACCAGCCAAAGGGGGAGCACGAATTTGCACTCTATAAATAGAGTGATGCACACTCATTCAAAGGAGGTCACTCCATTCAGCCTAAAATTCACTTCAGCCATCCTCTAACACTCCCATCCTTCCCCAAACACTCCATTCAGCCCCAAATCACCAAAACAACTCCAACAAGCCTTCCTTCCATTTCCCTACGAATTTCCTCTTTCTCTGCCATCACCACTCACCCAAACTCATCCCAAATCACCTCTTTAGTTGCCATACTCTAGATGTGAGGAAGCTCTTGGAGCAGCATTAGGTGTGGAAAAGCACTTGGAGAAGCCTTGGACACCACAAGTAACTTCAGAAATGGGTTTTTCCACTCTTATTACATTCATTATGTTTTCTCATTTCTGTTTAAGTTTCATTTCTATTATGAGTAGCTAAATTCATAACTAGGACTTCGATGTAACCTAACATGAATATTCTGGGTTTATAAGTTGAAGTTTTGAGTTTCAAGTTTGATTCATGATTCATGTTCTTATTCATTATGCTTATCAGTTAATATGCTTGTTTGGATGATTGATCACCATTAGAACTTGTATATTAGCTATCTTGGTTTGAATCAAGAGTAGACACCATGCTTTGATTCGAATTGAACTATGAATAAGAAAAGTATGTATGGACATTCGACAACAGGGATTAGATACATGCTTGGTTGTTTAAATTGTTCTTCTATGCTTAATGAGTTCCTAATGCTTAATTTAGGTTAGACAACAAATGATCAAGTTAGGGAATTAGGAACACAAGGTTAGGACCAGACACCATGGCCTAATAATACTTTAGCTAGAATCAATCTTTGAATCCAAATTAGACTTGTCACTTGACTCCTTATAACCTAGAATTGAATTGTTATGGTGAATCGAATGCCCTAGTCTCCCAATCTGTTTTCCAGCCCACAAAAACACTCTTTGTTACATTTGCTCACTTTGCTTTTGTTTGAAATTTCGTTTTGCCTCATTTGTTCAACAATTACATTCATTCTTGCTTTAAATTCTATTTTAGACTTAACCTCCCACTTTCTTGAATTTGGTAATCTAAGTACATAACTAATTTTAACTTCTCAGTCCTCGTGGGTACGACCTCGTACTTGTCTTGCTATATTACTAATTGGCCCGTACAATTGCGAGTTAATAGTTTAACAACAGTATCTACTCGAGGTGGACAACATTTGTGAAATCAATTCCACATCCCCGATCCCAGAAGGAAATTTTTTTTGCTGCCTATCAAGAGGGGTACAAAAAAGATGTGGAGAGGTGCTTTGATATCCTTCAAGCCTAGTGGGCTATTATCAGGGGCGCAGCGCGTCTATTTGATGAGGAGGTGCTTAGAAGTATAATGAGACTTGTATCATCCTCCACAACATAATTGTGGAAGATGAGTATGATTACGATGCTGTTGAAGTGTATGAACCAGATCCCATGAACACGGCCTTAACACGAATTTATGAAAAACCTATGGGGCCAAATGGAGAACCAGTGCAGCATGATTCGTTGGTTAGAGACGGTAGTTTCATGCATCGTATGATTGAGCGCTATACGAAGATGCAATTGTTGTATATTCATGAACATCGTCAAGTTGACTTGATGGAGCATTTGTGGGCGGTGAAAGGCAATGAAGGTCAATGAAGTGAAGTGAAGATGTTTTTTTAATGTATTATGTTTATGTTGTATTTTTAGTTATGCTTTGTTTTTTTTATGCTTTAGTTGTGGTTTGTTTATTTTTATGCTTTAGTTGTGGTTTGTTTATTTTTTATGCTTTTGTTGTGGTTTGTTTATTTTTTATGCTTTTGTTGTGGTTTGCTTTTTATGTATGGAATGTTTTGAATAAAAAGGAATTTTGTTGAATATTTTCTTCATTCACTACAAGAAAATCAATACAACTCATAAAATAAAATACATGAGTTACCACTAATTTTTTAAACAAAAAACCAAATACAATGAAATGAAAGGCAAGCAAACTAACTTAATGGTTTTGATCATTTAACCAATCCATGTTGCTAGGTCCATCCTCACGAAAAAGTCTTCGTCTCATAACATCCCTTCATTCTAGCTTCCAATATTGTTTTGTTTCAGGGGACATATGGGTTGTATCCATGGCCATAGTTTCCCGATCCTTTTTTTCAATCTTTTCTTGGCGTGCATACTCCCTTTGTTGGCGTACATACTCCCTTTCTTTTGCATTTTCTACATCAATTGCCCTATCGTGCTCTTGTTGTTTCATGTCCATTTCAATTCTCATGGCTTGCAACTTTGAAAGTTCCTCCAAAAATTTAGATGCATTCTTGGTAGAATTACTCCCTCTCTTCGCCTTCGCCGTCTTCCTCCCAATAGGCCTCGGCTCCTTATCGATAGGTGAGTCTTGACTCATCGGGGAATCCATAGGTGAATCCGATGCCGGTGTCTCATAGAGTGGCGTCTCGTTCAAGACTACCGTCGGATCCGTTGGAATAATTTGGAATCTCTTACAATTCTTCACCACCTCCCAACATAGGGTACGGTTGAAACTTTTTTTTCCTTAACTAGTAGCACCAAAAAACATTTGTGCTTGTATAATCTATAAATAAAAAAATGGAAATGCAAGAAACTTTAAAAATTATTGGCAATGCAACAAGTATAAAAAAATAAAATAATGGAAATACAATAAACTTTAACAATTTATTAGAAATGCAAAACAAAATATAAATATTGCAACAAACATTCATATTAATATTGAAAATACAAGAAATATTAACAAAATATATAAATTGCAAGAAACATTTAAATAAAATTTAATATGACATAGAAATTAATAAAACAAAAATTACAAATAATTTACCCCACTGGTAAGGTTTTCCCTGCTTCTATGGTTGTCTATCGCCTTTGCCAAGGCATCCCTCCATTTTGCCAACTCTTTGTTAAGAATTTTCCACCTACTAGATAGTGCCTGATCTGTACGGGTTGAACCAATTACCCTTTCACAAAAATCCTGATGAATTTTTTTCCACATATGACAGAATTTCATCTCATTGCCCATTACGGGACAATGACTAATGTGGAGCCAAGACTCACACAAGCTAACATCTTCCATCACGCTCCATACCCCTCCGGTTTCACTAGAAGAACCCATAAATTTTTCTAGAAAAATACAACTTGAAAGTGAAAAAAATATTGAGTAGAAAGTGAATAATAGTATAAGGAGAAGAAAATGTATGAGGAGTTGGTGTTAAAAGTGAAGAGTATTGGTTGGTATTTATAGAAAAAAAATTATATAATATTTTTTGGGTATTTTTTTAAATTTTTTTCGATTTTTTTTCATTTTTTTATTTGGGAAAATATTGGCTGCCGTTGGATTGCTGGAAAAAGGGAATCGGAGCGCCCAGAAGGAGCCACGTTGAAGAGAGCCGTTGGGGGGGGGTTTCGATTTTTTTTTTCATTTTTTTATTGGCGCAAAAATGGCTACCGTTGGATTTCTGGGAAAAGTGGATTGGACAGCCCTAGCCCTCGCCACGTGGAATAAACCCGTTGGGGGGTCATTGTAACGGGCACGTAAATTTTTTTTTAACGTGGCACGTGCAACAAAAAATTTAAACCTCAGCGCTGACGTTAGCCCAAAACTCGTTTTGCTGCTCGGGCCGAACCTCCCCAAGGGCTAGCCCAGGTTGCTGGGGCCCACACCTTGCCCTGGCAGATTTTTGTTGCTGGAAACACCATTTTGGGTTCCCCCCAAGGCCCCTTGCTAGAAATGCTCTAAAACAAAAGAACTCGTAATATTATCGAATGGATGAACCGCACAACAGAAAAAGAGAATGTAAGTGTGGACAACCTGAGACAAAAGATTTTTTAAAAAAAAAACTAAACTAAATTGAGATAAGTTTGCTTAGTCCGGACTCCAATACTCCACAGAGTATACAGTTCACAGACATGAACCTCATATTGAAAACACATTGCTATATTAGGAAATGAAAAACGTCAAATAATTTACCTATCGAACTAACAAACATGGACTCAACTATGATCATTGTATAAGAGTATACAGTTAAACATATATATATATATATATATATAAACAGAATCATGTATAAATCCTAATCCACTCTCTTTATCCTCATAAATATTTGGTATTGAGTCAATCTCCAAACTAAAACCATAATCAAAATGTATGAATATGCCAATCAACCCCATAATCAAAACCGATAATTAATTGCAAACAAAAACTCTAGAGGGAATCACCACAATAAATTGGGGAACCAAAAATTAAAACACCATCCCATTACATCTTGAATTGTAGATAAGCGTATTTTGAGAACCTTAAAATTATAATAAATCAGATATTGAGCTTAATAAGGTAACTTGATAAGTTGGATCCCAGTCATGGGTTTTGGTTGATAAAAATTGGGTATTATTTATTGTTTGGGCCACTAATTGGCATACCCAGCCCAGCAAAATTTAGGCCCGGAATGAAGCTGCAAAAAATCAAAGAAAGATGGAAGCCCAAAAGCCAGAGGAGACCAGCCCAAAACCCAATATAAAAGAAAGAAGAAAGCCCAGAAGTAGGAACAATCCCACGTGACCTCTCTGAAAAAAGAAAAGTCAGCAATGGCAACTGTCACAGGAGAAGTAATTGAAGGGTTCATAATATCAAGATTGATTCTGGAAAAGCTAAAGATCAAATCCCTCTCACACATACATGATATATATATATACATACTCAGAGATTTTTTTTCCCTGTCTTTTCAGAAGGTAATTCTCCCAAGGAGATAAGCAAGTTACAATCTCAGGGAGGGACAAAAAAAAAAAAAATGGGGGGGGGGGGGGGGAAAAAAAAAAAAAAAAAAAAAAAAAAAAAAAAAAAAAAAAAAAAAAAAAAAAAAAAAAAAAAAAAAAAAAAAAAAAAAAAAAAAAAAAAAAAAAAAAAAAAAAAAAAAAAAAAAAAAAAAAAAAAAAAAAAAAAAAAAAAAAAAAAAAAAAAAAAAAAAAAAAAAAAAAAAAAAAAAAAAAAAAAAAAAAAAAAAAAAAAAAAAAAAAAAAAAAAAAAAAAAAAAAAAAAAAAAAAAAAAAAAAAAAAAAAAAAAAAAAAAAAAAAAAAAAAAAAAAAAAAAAAAAAAAAAAAAAAAAAAAAAAAAAAAAAAAAAAAAAAAAAAAAAAAAAAAAAACTCATGGATCCCGCCGTTGTGTTAAACGAGATGCCACTCTGTGATTCAACGACATCGGATTCACCTCTCGATTCCCCTATGAGTCAAAACTCACCCATCGAAAAGGAGCCGAGGCCCATTGGCCGAAAGGCTGCGAAGGCAAATAAAGCGGGTAATTCAAGCAATAATAATTCAAAGCTTTTGGAGGAAATTGCAAGGCAGAACGGCATAAGAATTGAAATGGAGCAGAAACGCCAAGATAACGAGATGGCAATTCAAGCCGAGTATGCACGAGAAAGGGAGTATTTGGGCAAAAAAGATATGGACAAGACAGATCGGGAAACCATGGCGATGGATACAAGCCATATGTCCCCTGAAACAAAACAATTTTGGAAGCTAGAACGAAGGGATGTTATGGGAAGATGACTTTTCCGGGATGATGGGCCTAGCAACACGGATTGGTTAAATGATGAAAACCATTAAATTAGTTGGCATACCTTTTATGTATTTGTATTTTTCATGTTTTCTATTAAAGTTGTAATTCATGTATTTTATTTTTAATGACTTGCATTGGATTTCTTTATTTAATAAACAAAGCATTCAATAAAATACCTTTTTATTCAACATATTCCATACATCAAACAAAACACAATTAAAACAAAAAAAACTACAAACAAGGCACAATAATAATAACAAACCGCAACCAAACCATAATAAATAAAAAACAACACAACCAAACCATAAACTAAATAAAACATAACCAAAGCATCTATGCTCCATCATTCATCTTCATTGCCTTCCAACGCCCATAGATGCTCCATCAAGTCAACTTGACGCCTTTCATGAATATACGAAGATTGCATCTCTATATATCGATCTATCATCCAGGTCATGAAACAACCATCCCTCACCAACGGTTCCGGCTCAAACGGTTCTCCACTTGGCCCCATGGGCCTTTCATAAATCTGTGTCAAGGCCGTGTTCATTGGATCCGGTTCATAGACCTCTAAAGCATCATAATCGTACTCATCTCTAAAGCAATCCCACCAACGGCACTTTCTCTTTCATCTCTACCTCTCTTCCCCTACATGTGAATCGTTTGATTCTGGAGATGAAATTGAGAAGATCTTAAATCTCGGTGGCTGGGCATTTTGGGTTTAGGGTTTACAAAAAACCAGTGGAAACTAGTTGTTGTTGCTGAAACATATTGAAGTGGCCAATGCAAAGGTAAAATTAATAGCTTTATAGTAGTTTATCCTTGTCCACAATTGAGTTTCCAAATACCAGCAATATAACATTTTGCTATATTGATCTGCTCAAAGAAAACCAGCTATTTCTGTGGGTAATTTTCCCTCTATGAAATCAAGTAATTATGTAATGAAAAGAAAACCAGAAAAATTAAGCAGAAATTAATGCAGCCCAAGAAGCAACTAAGCAGAAGTAAATGGGTTTTTGATTTGCTGAAAAGAAAACCATTGTAATTTGAGTTATTTCACAGACAAGAAACACAATATGATCAATGTAAATATCTTTCTCTTCTTTAATGTTGGGCATATTGTTGATGTTGAAAAGTTTGTGACTCATTTGAAAAACATTAGATAGAATTTGTTAATTGTATTGCAAATGCCATGATATTTGTAGCATTGCATTTTGGTAATGGAAATGTAAGAGGGACTTCAATATGTCATTTTGAATCCAATTACCAATTAGTTAGTCCTATTTTGCAGTTATTGTATCCATATTGCCATGTTATTGGTAGCTTCTTACATTTTGAGAACATATGTGAGTTGTCAATGCAATTGACAAACAGTTACTTCTAATTGCATTATAGTCTTGCAATTGACAAATAGTTACTTCTAATTGCATTATAGTCTTGCAATTGACAAACAGAACAGTCTGTTTGCATTCTTGTCACGCAATTGCCATTATATGTGCACAATTATGAAATGTAGAATCTCTCAGTAAGGACTAATCCTTCATAATTTAATTGTATGTTTATATTTCTACTAAATGCAATTGATGTGTATCCATTTATTTTCATATTAATTATGCCATGAAAGACATGTTGCCTATTTTCAGGAAATGGAAGCAAAAACAAGTAACACGAATGGAATTCAGGGCCAAAACTCTGTCCCTAACAGTGAAGGTTATTTTGCAGAGGCTGAGTCACTTGAAGAAACTAAAAATGTCCATCTTTACAGATTTTGGACAGTAGAACAGAAGAAAGTACTGAGAAAAGCGGACAGTTTGAGTATGATGGGTTAAACTTCCAAAATATGAGCATTGCTGATTTTGCGGAGAGAGAGTTTGCAAAAGTTGAGGAAGCAGAAAGATTTTACTGCAACTATGCTCTTGCAATTGGTTTTAGCATAAGAAGAAGTCGTTTGAGACGTAGCAAGGGTGGGGTTGTGATGGGAAGACAATGGGTGTGTTCAAAAGAAGGGAGTAGATCAAAGAAATGGACGAAATAGAGATGATATGGTTCATACACCAAGGAAAGAGACTAGAGAAAATTGTCGTGCTACATTTTCTGTGAAGTATTGTCCTAAACGGGATGCTTATATTGTGACTAAATTTGTAAAGAAGCACAGCCACCGACTTGCTAACTCACGTGAGGTGCCTTTTCTTCGTTTGCACCGGTGTGTTATGGAATCTAACATAGCACAATCTATGTCTATGAGAAAAGCCTCTATTAAAACCAATCGGACATACGACTATATGGTTGACCAAGCAGGTGGATACATAAAAGTGAGGTTCACCAGTAAGGATTTATATAACAGGATGGATTTCGAGCATCGACAAGTGGTATTGAATGGTGATGCACAAGCAGCAATAAGCTACATGAATTCCAAGGCAATAGCGGACCCGGAATTTTTTTGCATGTTTAGTGTAGATGAGGAGAATAGATTGGCAAATTTGTTTTGGAGAGACTCTCAGTCTCTACATGATTATTGTTGCTTTGGGGATGTGGTGATATTTGATAGCACGTACAAAACCAACGTATATGACAAGCCTTTAGTGGTGTTTGTTGGTGTAAACAACCATAACGCGACTACAGTTTTTGGTTGTGCATTTCTTGTTGATGAGATTGCTGATATATATCATTGGGTACTCAGAACTTTTTTGACTTCTATGAAGGACAAGAAGCCTATATCTATTGTCACGGACGGGGATGAGGCAATGCGCATAGCGATTGATGAAGTTTTTCCCGATGCACATCATTGTTTATGTACATGGCACATCATGAGGAATGTGAACACCAATGTGAATAACCCATAAATTGTAAGGGAGTTTAGCTATTGTGTGCATGGTGGTTTGACACCAGTGGCATTCAAACAACATTGGCAGCAAATGATAGATACATATGATCTAAAAGGTGATTGGATTGAGATGATGTATTGTAAACGGAAACGATGGGCTGAAGCGTACTGCTCGGGGCATTTTTTTGGTGGGAATACCACCACACAACGTGTCGAGGGTGTGCATAAGAATTTGAAGGATGTAATTGGTAGAGGCATGAGGTTAGTGGAGTGTATTCCACGGATTGAAAGATCATTATTGAGGTTGAGAAATGATAATGTGAAGGATGACTTTGATTCCAACAATTCACAACCACTCCTTCGTACGCACCTTCGATCACTAGAGGAACATGCAGCTTCTATTTTCACTTACGACATTTACAAGTTGATAAGAAATGAGATAAACAAGGAGGCAAAATAAATTCTCGTGCAACTCGTAAGAAACAATGAAGATCCTCGTGTTTACACATTTTCCAAAATTGGAAGACCCGATGAGAAATGGACCGTAGTGTACTACAAGAAAGAGCAACATCTGCAGTGTTCGTGCAAATTATTTGAATCCATTGGAATTCCGTGTTGTCATATGTTTGGAGTCATGAAATGTGATCATATGGATCAAATACTTCCGAACTTAATAATGAAGAGATGGACAAAGGATGCAAGACGTGGGAGTGAATTTGTAGTCAAGTCGGATGATGTTCCCAACGAAACTATTCAAATGGCTAGGTTTGGGTCATTAAGCGCTGATTTTAACAAGCTTTGTTTTTATGGGTCGCAGACAGAAGTCGCTTACAAGAGACTAAATGCTTAATTTGGGAGATTAAATACTTTGGTTGAGACATGGAAGGAGCAACATGAGTAAACTAGTCTTAATCTAGGATGCCATAATAATGTTGTAAGAGACCCCATAGTTGCTAAGACAAAAGGAAAGCAAACAACGGGAAGCAAAGGCAAAAAGGCCCCACAATGCGGAGAGTGCAAGGTTACTGGTCACAACAAAAGAAACTTTCCAAATCGCATTGTTGGTAAGGGAGGTAAGCAGAAAAGGGGTTATACAAGTGACAGGAGCAATATTCTTTCTAGTTTTGGACCATAAGATGATACAACTATTGGGAACAAAACATTTTATTCCCCCTCGAGTGGTGTTCATGGGACTAAGACGTTGTCCTCTTCTTATACAACCCCTAACTCAGGCTTCTTATGTGGCGAAGTGTACCTAGTGGCTCCACTCATTACACCTCTGATGGTTTCACCTTTGAGACACCTGAGTATAGTGTATTGGAATCACAATTTGACACACAAGACTCGCCACCTAGAGATTGTAATAGATTTTGGGTTCCATTCACCCCAATAAAATGACATGGATTGTAGTACTTCTACTATATATATGGTTTAGGTTTTATGTACTAAATATTCATTACAACCATATTGTTCATGTATTTCTCCAACTTTTGGCATGACATATATCATTAGTGTTATTTTGTATCTATGTTAATGTTACATGTAGGAGTTTTGATACATTAATATTGATATTTTATTATGATTTTGCATGATTAGAATGGTTAAATGCAATAAATTCCATTGTTTTTCATATTTAGGTTAAGTGCTTAATTATGAAGATACATGAAAAATGGGAAAAATGATATGGTGGAGTTCTTTGGAAATTGCCAAACAATCAATATGATTTTGCAACATGAAATGGCAATTGCACATTGTCTGTTCATCACTTTCATTGTCCAATTCAGAATGTTTTCACCATCAAACTTTCATAATTGAGTTTGTCAGATATAGTCATTCTTAGTGTTTGTTAAACTACAAATTTGACATAGTTAACAACCAATCTTTGTCAGATATAGTCAGATATAGTCATTCCATTGTTAAACTACAGATTTTAGGTCTAGTTAGAACTGGGTGTATTGGGTTTTACTGTTTAGATTGGCCTTCTAGCCCAAGAACAAGAAACATTTCTTCAACCTAACCGGTCACTGCCTCAGATTCTCAGAAGCACGACATTCACAGGCACCTCCAGGAGCTCTTCAACATCGCAAACTCTTGCACGTTTACTTCTCCAACTCCCAAAGCTTCAAACTTTTCAGTGAGTTATCCTTTTGTCTGCTCGAAATTTTAAAGGATTTTGAATCACTTACTGCCATGGCTGCCCTTATTGAAAATTGATTTTAATTTGGCGATTTTAGATTTTTGTCTGTAATTTTTTTCCATTTGTCAAAATTTTTATTTTGGGAAAGTCTTCATTTTGATATGAACTTTGATCACGAGGTTGTGCTTGACTGCAATGGTTGATGAAATGCCTGTGTCAAAGTTTGAGACTGTAATTTTTCTGTGTGTTTGTACTCTTCCGAGTAGGCATTCATGTATCATATGATGCATTGTTATGATACTTAATTCTGTGACAAATTGTGTTATTGGAAATAACTAGTGGGTCTGCTCTGGTGTAATATGCATAAAGGTTTATATGCTTGCTTATTTTTATCTTTTATTATTATTATTTATCTTGGTTAAGTTGTTTACCTAGTATAGCTAGACCAGTGAGAACTTGTCCCTTGTATTGTTCTGTTCTCTTCTTAATCAATTTTTTTATTTCAAAAAAAAAAAAAAAAAAAAAAAAAAAAAAAAGGCAAGGGACAGATAGAGAAGCAGGTAACAGTACATACTGTAGTTCAAAATAGATTACAAAAACCAAGAGGACGTGTTTTCTTCTTTGTTTTTGGTTCATAGGGATACTTCTATCTTGCCCATATTATGTCATGCTGCCTACGATTGCAAATTCTAAGCCATTCTTTTAGGACTTCACGATTTGGGTTTCAGGATTATGTCCTAGGCCCAATTCCAATTGAGATTTATATTGCGTTCTATTCCTACGGTTTTTGGTATGATTGTTATTATTTTTTCTTTACCGGTTTTGTATTTTTTTTCAGGCCTTTCAGTTGTGAATATGGGGAAGAAGCCCTCGACGAAGAAGTCAACTTCCCAGAATCGCTGCAAAGGCAAAGGTGTAGTTCCTACACCGGTGGCGCAGAACAAGGCATCAAAGAGAAACAACAACCGTTCTGTTGTAACCAGTGAGTGGGGTTCCAGTTCCACAGCATACCACTCAAATCCTGCTTATCACCCTTTGTTTGGCGTGAGGCGATACACACACAAGAACCACAACTCATCGGATCCTGTGCTACATGTCAATGTCTTTGACCATTTATCTTATAAGGTAATTATCCAATTGCATTTCACACTTACAATTACCTGTATACTGTCTAGCAATTGGATGGTTCATAAATCCAATTGCATTTAAAGTGTGCGCAATTAGATTTCACATATGTAATTACCTGCCTACTGTTAGGCGATTGGATGCAATTAAGAAATATGCACTTACTGAACACCATCCAATTGCATTTAAAGTGTGCGCAATTGGATTTCACATATGTAATTACCTGCCTACTGTATGGCGATTGGATGAAATTAAGAAATATGCACTTACTTAACACAAAGTTTGCCTTGTTGTACTTGCATCTAATGCTATTATTAATACTTGCAGAATACTTTGACACACATTAAGGGCTGCGGAAACAACACTATGTGGTTTATGGTATCAGCATGAATTGCCTCATCGAGTGCAGGAGAAAGTAGCTTTTGCGGGGTTTGCAGACTTTGCAATTTTACTTGGAACAAAGGGAAGAAGAGACAAACACCTCCTGATGGCATTGGCGGAGCGGTGGTAGGACACAACACATACATTCCATCTAGATGAAGTTGGGGACCTTACCATGACCCCAAAGGACTTTAGTGCCATCACGGGTTTACCCGTATGTGGGAAGTCTTTAAAGTATGACAAGGAGGCTCATGCCAAAATTGAGGAGTTGGTGAGGCTCTTTGGGACCCCCATTCGAAGCATCCTCAATGCCAAAATGAAATACAGGGACATTGTTAATAAGTACAAGAGGTGGAAGCCCCAAACCCCTGAACAAGAAGAGCAGTTAACGAGTGTCTTCATTCTTGCAGTGCTTGGCAACAGTTTGTGCAATGATAAGAGTGATTCTGTGTACTTATATTACATGCCAAGCCTTGCTAAAGTTGAAGAAATAAAAGACTATAATTGGGGCGGGGTTGGGTTGGCATGCTTGTAATATCATAATTTACAAACCTAAAGAGATGTAGTACAATATTAACATTTGGATGGTAAATTGGGTCCTCATACTTGTAAACTCGGATGTTTACAATATTAAGGTCTTATATTACTCTTTTATGGATAGTTATGATTGTAAAACTCATCCTTAGTGTTGTGATATTGTAATTTACAAAGAGGACATCTAGTACAATATTAAGGTGACTAGGGACATTAGGAAATTAAATTGGGTCCTTATACGTGTAAACACATGCGTTTATTATATTAAGGTCTCATTTTACTCAGTTTTGGATAGTTATGTTCCATAAGATTGTAAAATGCATCCTTAATCTTGTAATATCGTAATTTACAAAGATAAAGACATGTAGTACAATATTAGGGTAAAGGGGAACAATCGGAAAGTAAATTGGTTCCTTATACTTGTAACCAGGGATGTTTACAATATTAAGGTCTTGTATTACTCTTTTGGGATAGTTATGTTCCAGAAAATTGTAAAACTCATCCTTAATCTTGTAATATCCTAATTTATAAAGAGAAGGACATCTAGTACAATATTAAGGTAACTAGGGACATTACAAAAGTAAATTGAGTCCTTATGCGTGTAAACACAAATGTTTACAATATTAAGGTCTCATATTACTCTATTAGGACAGTCATGTTCCATAAGATTGTAAAATGCATCCTTAATCTTGTAATATCGTAATTTACAAAAATAAAGACATTAAGTACAATATTAGGGTAAAGGGGAACATTCGGAAGGTAAATTGGGTCCTTATATTTGTAAACTTGGATGTTGACAATATTATGGTCTTGTATTACTCTATATGGATAGTTATGTTCCAGAAATTGTAAAATCCATCCAGTCAATTGTAATATCATAATTTACAAAGATAAGGACATCTAATACAAAGAAAAATGACCCCCAATACAAAGAAAAAAGAACCTTAGAGCACCTCCAGCGCCCAACCCAAACTGGGTGAAAGGCTGCCAGAGAGAGCCCGAGATGGCTCCAGCGCAGGACCCGTAGCCCGATTTCATGGTGGGTCCCACGAGCCCGAGGAAGCCCAAGGGCAAGTCTTGCCCGGGCTGAAGCCCGAGTTTGGTGACGTCAGCGCTGGCGTCACGCTGACGCCAGCGCACGATAACTCAAATTTTTTTTACCGTTGGCGCGTGAATTACACGCACCAACGGTAAAAAAATTTGACTTCCGTGCGCTGGCGTCAGCGTGACGCCAGCGCTGACGTCACCACTTGACAGCTCCAACGGGCGTTTGCCACGTGGCGCGACGGGGACTCTCGGATGGCTTTTTTCCAAAAATCCGACGGTCCTCGTTTTTTTGGCTAAAAAAATTGCAAAAAAATTCGAAAAAATTCTGAAATTTTTTTTAAAAAAATACCCAAAAATTCTGTATTTTTTCTCTATAAATACCTAACCATTTTATTTACTTTCCACACTAAATCTTCATACAATTTCTTCTCCATCCAATATTTTTTACTCTTTACTCACATTATTCACTTTCCACACCAATTCTTCATACAAACTTTTCTCCTTCCAATATTTTTTTATCTCCACTCACATTTTTCACTTCCACACCAATTCTCCATACAAACTCTTCTCCTTCCAATATTTTTTACTCTCCACTCACATTTTTCTACTACTTTCCATTTGTATAAAAAAAACGAATGGCATCTTCTATTGAAGTCGGAGGCTCGTGGTCAACGAATGAAGATATTGCGTTGTGTCAATCTTGGGTGAACATTAGTCATGACCCTATCACGGGCAATGAGATGAAGTTTCATCACATGTGGAGCAAAATTCATGGAGAATTTTGTCAAAGATCGGGTTCTATTCGGACCGAAATGGCGTTGTCTAGTAGATGGAAACTTCTGAATAAAGAGTTAGGGAAATGGAGAAATGCCTTGACAAAAGCAAAGGCGAACATTCAAAGCGGTCAAAATTTGACCGATGAGGTAAAATATTTATAATTGCCATTTTAATCAATTCAATGTCACTTTTTTTTATTGCATATTCTATTTGTTTTTCTTGCATATTTTTTTTTCTTGGTGCACCTTTAATTTGTCTATATTTTCTTGCATAATCAATTTTATTTTTGCATTTCAAAATAGTTTATATTTTCTTGCATAATAATTTTTGTTTCTTGCACTTCCAATTATTTATTTTTAATAGATGATACAAGCACAAATGTGGTTCGGTGCCATGGGGCAAGGCAAAAAAAGTTTCGTGCATTTCCATTGTTGGGAAATTGTGAAGGATTGTTCGAGATTCAAAATTATTCCCACCGGTCCGCCGGTTGTGATGAATGAGACGCCACTCCACGATTCGACATCAACCGATTCTCCATTGGACTCCCCAATGGAAACGGAGTCACCATTTGTGCCACGTCCGCCGAGACCTATTGGGAGAAAGGCGGCAAAGGCCAAGAGAGGGGGCACTTCGACCAATGAATGTGTACAATTATTGGAGCAAATAGCTAAGAGCACCTCACTAAGAATGGAGAGAGACTTGAAAAGAGATGAAATGGACATGGCACGAGAGGAAGCTTTTGTTATGCAACAACAAATGGCACAAGAAAAAGACATAGAGGATAGAGAGATGAAAATCATGGCCATGGATACGAGCCATATGTCTCCCGAAACAAAGGCCTATTGGAAGCTACGACGAAGAGATGTGATGAGAAAAAAACTTTTCCATGACGACGGACCTAGCAATACGGATTGGTTAAATTATGAAAACCATTAGGTTGTATTGAAACACCTTTGCCATATGTTGTATTGTTGTATTATCCTTTAATTTGTTGTATTGTTTCCTTTTTATTCAATAAAAAAAGCATTAAATAAAATGACTATTTATTAAAAACATTTGAGCATCAAAACAAATATTAATTAAAAAAAACCTTCATTTATTGCAAACAACACACAAAACAAACCATACATAAAAGCATAATAATAAAAAGCATAATTGAGAGTAGAATGTGTTTTCTAAAATCTGAGAAATGAAGGAATAGATAAGAGATGGTGTGAGAGGTATGAGTTGATGGTGTAGTTTTATAGAGGGATTTAGAAGATAGAGATGACACGTGGCACAATTTTAGAGGATGAAAATCTTATCTAAAATCTGATATTATAATTTTTTTTAAATATCTGAAAATCTTATCTGACATTTGACACGTGGCACAATTGTAGAGGGTGAAAATCTTATCTGAAATATGAGATTATAATTTTTTTAAAATATCTGAAAATCTTATCTGACATTGGACACGTGGCACAATTTTAGAGGTTGAAAATTTTATCTGAAATCTGATATTATAATTTTTTTTTCAATATCTGAAAATCGTATCTGACATGGGACACGTGGCACAATTTTAGAGGGTGAAAATCTTATCCGAAAATTTAATTACAAAAGATTATCAAAATTAATGGTTTAAAGTATAAAAAAATTAGGAAATAAAGTACAATGAATAGTAATTGCCTTAGACTTGCCCTAGACTTTGCCCTTGTGGGTGGAACCACAAATGCAAAGGCTGACACTATTCACGTGAATAGTGGCAGCCCTTGCTTGCCCTTGCCTTAGACTTAGCCCTTGTGGGTGGAGATGCTCTTAGAGGAGTAAATGTAGTCATTATCCTTGTAACCAAGGTGGTGGTTACAACATTCAGGATTCGTATTATACTAAAGTGGACATACTCGTTCAATTACATTGTAAAAGTAATTCTTAATCTCGTAATACCATCATTTACAACAACAAGGAACTCTTGTATAAGAATAGGGTAAGCATGGACCTTGGTGGAATCAATTTGGTCCTTGCGATTGTAAACATGGGGCTTTACAACATATAGGACTTTGTTTATATTGATATGGACCCATGGCTTCCATAAATGTATAAGAGGGATCCTTATACATGTAATAGCGTAATATACAAAGGAAATGACCCCGAATACAATGTTAAGGTAAGAATGAACCTTAGCAGAGTAAATTCAGTCATTATCCTTGTAAACAAGGTGGTGGTTACAACATTAAGGATTTGTATTATACTAAAATGGACATACTCGTTCCATTACATTGTAAAAGTCATAGTTAATCTCGTAATACTGTAATTTACAAGGGAAATGACCCCCAAGGCAATGTGAAGGTAATAATGAACCTTGGAGGAGTAAATTGGGTCCTTGTCCTTGTAAGAACAAATAGTTGCAACAATAAGCACGAACAGTACACTATTATGGACATAGGCATTCCACAAATTAGTAAACGATATCCTTACATTTGTGAATTACATTACTTGGGTTTTACATAATGCGATGTGGTCATTTTTTTTTGTTAATATTTAAATATAAAGTAAAAAAATATTTTCTTTAGGTTTTGTGTGATTTGCACTAAAAGTCATTGTTTTACGTTTAGGTACTTCAATCATGGAAAGGGAGAACGATTGAACAGGAGGCAGGAATTGCACACTGTAGTTTACCAATTACCAAATGGGCAGTAGGATTACGCACATTTGAATTACAAATACATAGGTACTGTTTGTCAATTGCCAAACAAAAAGCAGTAATTGCACATTGAAATGCAATTGGATTCCAGAAACAATAAATTACAGTCCCCTGATTTGGCAATTACTGTCACCGAATATGGTAAATCCGCTAAAGACCAAAACATTGGAATGACCATCATAACTTGCAATAGAAACAGAACCAAGGCTAGCAGCGCAAAATAAAGTTAACATATTAACTTCATCAATTGTTCGTACATATGGTTACCCAACAAAGTTAACATATTAACTTCACCAAATTGCATGTTCACATCCTCTATTACATTTTCACACCATGTGCTAGTCATAATCTATATAATATGGAAACCGAAATAAGGACACCAAATAGGACAATCGACCTAGAAGTACAAAGAAAGGTGTCCTACCTAACCATGGTCACAAGCCTTTGAAAACCACTTTACAAAAAACAAATAAGTTGTCATGTTATACCATGGTGACCCTCCTTCCAAAAATATAGGGTATGCATCAAAACCAATACCATCACAGCATTAGATCTAACCTCACAAAAATATATACTGGTCAGTCATTAGAGTCACATTACCTAACCTTGTTAGTGGCGCCGAGGTCTAGGCTGACTGCGGCCTGTACGTGTTTTTGGTATAGTCACTGCTGATTTTTTTTGTTTCCGAATATAAACCCTCTTTCTTCTAACGGTCACATCTGCCACATCCATGTCTTTAACCTCAACATTACCAATCTTGTTCCCCTTCGCCATAAAATCAGATCCATTTTCCATCACTTTCAATGCTTCACGTGTTATTGCATCACACAATAGATTTTTTTCATTTCGGACCAACTCAATAGCAAGTCGCATTTGTTGTTCATTAGAGTCGTACTACAACCAACAAAAAAAAAACTTTAGCGTTTCATTACGTATTAAACATTTATACCATAAAAATAGCACATGCGCAATGCATACCCGGTCATACCACAATTGACAATAATATTGCATGTGTCTTATGACAAAAATGCCACAATTCACACCATTAGGTTGGATGGGATTGACATTCAATGGGGACACAACAGAAAAGAAGGAGAATGTCCACTCCGTCCCAAATATCGACAATATGTCATCATGAAAAACAGAGTCTAGGTACAAGAACATAGTCAACATTAGTAACATTGAGCAAATGAAATACGTATACTTGCATTGAACAAAAGCTTATCCACTTACACTAATATGGCAATCGTTCTCGCGTTTCTTATTGTGACGCGCATCAGGTAAACTATCCCAAATTTCAGCTTTCTTATGGAAAATGTCACAAATAAAAAGATACCAGTGACCAATTACATCCTCGTGCATCGGAATATAGATCTGCAAAAAAGTGGTATATTCATTATCACCGATAATTGATATTATTGGAGCTTGCATACGAAACCCACCTGCATGCAATCCTTCAGTCGCCCATTAAATCTTGCGAGACAAAAGTTGTGTGTCCTAGCACATGATGTCATACGATCACTGGGACGTGCGAACTTGGCGCATTCCTGTATTTTATGAGATATAACACATCACCTTTAACCAAAAAATATCCTTCAGTAATCTTACCCATTTACTTACCGACCAAAAATACGTAGGTAGGAACCATTTTGTGGAGGTGGTATCATATAAATAGTCTGCCATTACATTGATTATCTATTACAAGATAAGACACGATGGTTAGCATCCTAGTACCGACATTCCAAACATATACTAATGAGTAGTTAAATACATATTCGATGCATAGTCCTCACATCATCAAAGAGAGGTGACCCAGGGGCAAGGCTTCTCAAATGGTGATGATCTATAGCTACAGCCCCAGTGTCAACGAGTAGTTCACTGTCAAACAGAAAAAATAGTCGTTCTAATCAATTGTTCTTATGTCATTATAACAACACATATAAAAATTCATTTCACAAATTTGGTTCAGGGTATAGGTCCAAACTTTTGGATCCAATGGATTGCAACAAAATGCAAACTTAGTAGATCTCTATCATCTTCAGAAATATCGTTGGTCATCCGGAATGGACCGACACCCAATCTCTTCATAATCTGCTCGTGAGCAATTACTTGTCGGGTTTTTGCATTTGCTTTAGCTTTCAACTCATTGATGTCTTCATAAGGAGTTCTCTTGTGGGGACCCGGCTTTCTATTCGCTGTTGCACGCGTCACTATCGGATCCCTTGTTGAAGTTGAACTACAATTCTCTAAGAACAAATTTTTAACTTTGTTGTGACCCATTTTATCCTAGTGGCCACAAATCATTACAAAATAGCATTTACAAATCAATATAACTGAAACAAACATATATTAGATGATACAAAGAATTTGCATAAAATAAGGACACCTAACTTTGTTATTACATTGGGAGAAAACCAAATAAAAATACAACGTAATCCATAGTACAATGATTTCTGCAAATCAAATACTCGATAATTGTCATCATCCAAACATGTAAACCAACAAGTGAAAATATGAAAATGCATACAAACAAGCTACAACCAATACTCATCATACCTCATTCTGAGGTTGTTTTGCATGTTTTCTTTCACGGATGACTTCAATAGAGGGAGCCGAAGTTTTATCAACAGTTGCAAATCCTTTAACATTGTCATCTTGCTCGTTGGGAGTTCCGTTTTCTTTGTTTGGCCTACTTTTTGGAGGTTTAGTATTTCCAAGGAATTTTTGTCCCCCATCACACCCCATATCAAGCATGTTATCATCTTCCTTCTTCAGTTTAACTTCCAGTTCATGAGGGCATGGAGTGCGCAATGTTCTTTCTTTCTCTTCATTTTTGATGATAACACAGACATAATATTGGAGAGCGATTCGTCCATACGAGCAATAGTGGCCACCAAAGTTGCCACATCCTTTCGTATTGAACTTAACTCTCCGGCAAAGTGAGTCATTGTTTTGGCATCATCTCCAAGACCTCCATATTCAGTTTCCATAACAACTACCTTATCACTTTCAAACCCCCCTCTTTTTTGTAGTCACTTCTTCATTTTTCAGCCTCTTTTTTGGACATAGCAACGTGCATAAAGCAAACGTGACAAAACCAACTTTGAAAAAGTCACCTGCTTCTTCTGTCCCCACCAGTATCTGCTTCAACTCATTATTTTTTAAAAGCTTCTTCCTGCCCAAAAAAGAATTTCGCACCTTTACAATGTCTTGGTCATCCATAGATCCAGTGAAGTCAACTTCCTCTCCTCCATCCTTAACACCTATTATGCGCACGAAGTCATCCACAGATATCTTAAATGTTTTCCCATGTAGCATGATTGATGATTCAGAGGATTCAATTTATCAACCAAAAAATGACACATTGAATGTGACAGTTTTCGGCACTTCATTTCCAACAACGAAACAAATCCCATTTCTTCAATGGCTTCTTTTTTCTCATCACTTAAAACATTTATAGTGTCCTTTATATCCTTCGGACTGCATCGTGTGGCTATCTTCAAACAACTCTTGTTCGAGGCATTCGTTGAAGGTGTTTTAGATTCATACTCTGCTTTCTGAGTAGCATCCAACTTTTGCCACATATTAGCGATTTCCTTCTTCGTCTGAGGAAGAAAATAATAAAATTCAATCAATTCATTATAAATTGTGAGCTGTAACGTCTCTATTTAAATGTATTGTTTACAATTTATCACTTTCATATCCACTTTCTCCACTATTTTTTGTGCCTTCATTTCATCGCCCTTTGTTTTCCTATTTAAAACATTCACATTTAGTTAGTCTTATAAAAAGTACTTAATATACTGGAAGAGACGTTTAACACTTACAGAAAGTTAAAATAACCGGTCTTGCGATGAATCACCATCTTGGATTCGTCTTTTGTTGTTTTTGGATTTTTGCCCTTACTATGCACATCACTGTTCTTTCTCACTATTTTATAATTCCAATTAACGATGAGCCTGCATTAAACAAGAAAAACATTTTATATATCAAATAAAGTCAATAGAAAATAATAACATGTCAACTCATATGCAAATTGTCAAACTATATCAAATAATAACATGTTAACTCATATCAATGGGAAAATAATATTTCAACTCATATGCAATGACCAAAGGAGATATGAAATTGCAAGACCCTTAGGCATTGTAAAATTCCCATTCAACGTAATTGTCAGGCATCCAAAACAATCTCAATGTTTGTTCTCATGCTATCCACTTTCATGAAAATTTTACAATTTTTAATAATATGTGAACGAAATTAACTTCAACCCATTATTTTTTAAATCTTTCAATCCATTCCATAGTTCGAACATCCAAGAACACAACATATTAAACAAAACAAAAAGTAGTCTTATCAAATAAACAATCGAAAAATAACATGTATATATCAATTGCCAACCAGGTGCAATGAAATTGTATTACCCCTACGCAATTGCATTTTCGTGCTATACTATATCACTTTCTACATATCCAACATGAGGCATCACGAAACACTTTTAATGGTTGTTCTCACCTTACTGATTGTAAAGACTATTTTGCAATTTGTAATAAGGTTACCCACCCGCAAAAATGAAATTCATATTACGTTTTCAAAAATAAACTTAAAGAGGTGAGATTAGGGTTTAGTAAAACACAAGTCATATTACGCAATACTAATTTTACAAAAGGTTATAGGGTTTATCAAGAGATAAAATGAGATTCTTCAATACTACCCTTACAAAACTTCAAACTAAGTGCTTTAAACCTTAAGTAAATAGCTACCAATCAATGGAGGAATCTTCACCACATAACATATGTTAACTCATATGCAATTGCCAAATCATAGAAACAAATTGCATCAACCTTATATAATTCCATTTTAGTGAGTCATACCAAATAAACTAAAATAATAACATCTCTACTCATATTCCAATTTTCAAACGGACTTTTATTGAACCATATATGAAATTGCATTCTCGCCAATCATATCAAACAAACTCAATTAGAAAGTAATATGCCAACACATATGCCAATTGACAAACAGAAAGCTATGAATTGCATGACCCCTATGCAATTGTATTTTCGTGCTCCAATAAATCATATTATATACATCCAACGAATTTCTTATGCGTAATTTTACAATGCTTGTTCTTTGTGTAAAATATGAAATTACAATGCTACTAAATTTCATTCAAATTTTACAATTTAGAATAAGGTTACCTACCCACACAATATTCAATTCATATTTGGTACAAAACTTAGTTGAGATTCAGGTTTACCCATAAACAGAAATTAACTTAAAAATTCTTGAGATTAGTTAGGGCTTAGCAAGAGAGAGATGAGATTAGGGTTTACCCATAAACATAATTAACATAAAAAAGAGGTGAGATGAGTTAGGGCTTAGTAAGAGATAATTGAGATTGCTCAATACTAACCTTAGAAAGCTTCAAATCAACTGATACCCAATGTTTTAACCCTTAGGAAACAATTGACAACCACTGCAGAAGATACCAATGGAGGAGATCACAATATTCAGCAGTTGAGTTTTTGGGGTTTTGAAGAGAAGCGCGCTAAAATTTTCAGCAGTGGAGTTTTTTTGGTTGTGGAGAGCAGCCCGCTCAAATATCAGATGACAAATCAATTACCTCCACTTGTTATAGCAGGTTTTCTTTTCATTTTTTTACAACTCAATTGGCATGTGCACTACACATGCTACATAAACAACAAATGGAGCATGGATACACAAGGTGCACCGTAGAAGGTGCCTAGACCTCAGACCTCAGACCTCAAGACGAGCAGACGAGCAAACGAGAAGACATAACAAAGAACGAAAATTCTGTGGTGCATCGGTTGTACTGGTACAGCCGATGATCCAACGGATGAGATTCCATGTTAAAAAAGCATGGCTGAGATTGAATGACTTAATAACCTGTTGAACCCTAGTTATTCAACATGTGAGTGGCATGTGAGGAAAGAGAAAGGGAGGTTCGGAGGATGAAGAAGACGCGTAGGTTTGGACAAGAAGACGCACGCTCTCCCCTGTAGTTGGCAAAATCGAAAATTCTAAGAGTCCATCCAATCCTTAGCGCCTCCAGGAACTTTTCTCTTTGCTTGCCCAAATCCAATCCCTAGCTCCTCCAGGAACTCTTTTCTCTGCTTGCCCACTGTCTTTGCTTGCTGAAGAACTCTTGGATCTGCTTCACCAGGAAGTCATCTCTCTCAGTTGCCCAAATCCATCCTAAGCGCGTCCAACTCTTATTTGTGCTTGGGCAAAACGCATCTGCAAGAAGGTAATGCTCATTGAATTGAGGTCCTCAACTCTTCTCTCTGGTTGCCCAAAACTCATATGCAGATACGGAATTGATGGTGGGTCCAACCTCCATGATGAAATGGTCACCAAATTGGAGTTATTGAATTAATTCAGTTTCTTCTGTTGGCATTGTCTGATATAGAATTTCAATTTCGTAGGGGAATGGATTTGTAATAACAATGTGGTTGTAAAGATTTTGAAGATCCTTGGCTGTTAACGACGACATTTGAGTTGGTGGCAAAAGGAAGTGCAAGGAGGAGACTTTGAAAGTATGGAAACATCAAGTAAGATTTCAAAGAAACCTCTTTTCTGGTTTAGGACTTGAATGTATTTTGGGTAATGAGTTGATCCAATTGCATGTTTTTTGTTGCGAAATAGTTATATGTGGTGCAATTATTGACCTGACTATATGCAATTGCATGAGATTATTCATTTGTGTTTTGTTAAGAGAAATTATATTAACAAATAGAGTATAATGTAATTTCAGTTTGAAATTATGTTTCTCAGGCATAGAGGGGTGTGGTAAGATGGACAGGGTGTAGAGACATCAAAGGGTGGTTGTAGTGATTCAGGGTATCTGGGTGGTTGTGAAAGGTCGAGTCACAAGGCACCGGCAACAGAGAGTGGGCATATGTCGGTCGAACATATGGTTAGTCAAAGTAGTGATGATAATGGTGTTGACATGATTGCACCGAGGAAAGAAGATGTTATGGGGAAAGAGTTTAAAACGATAGAATTAGCGGAAGAATATTATATGAGTTATGCAAAGGGCATTGGATTTAGCGTGAGAAAAGACAAATTGGTTCGAAATTCGGAAGGGAAAGTATGTAGGAGACGGTGGTGTTGTTCTAAAGAAGGTTTGAGAAATGAGAAGTTTAATTATCGATCAGATAGAATTCGACCACCGAAGGCAATTACAAGAGAGAATTGTTCTGCCCATTTTTGGGTGGGTTATGAGAAGAAATGTGATGTTTACGTCGTTAGGAATTTTGAACCACATCACAATCATCAACTAGTTACTCCACTTGAATCGCCATATCTCTGATGTAACCGTGTCGTTAGAAAATCCGATTTAGCACAAGCAGTGGGAATGTGAAGAGCATTGTTTAGAACATGTCAAACATATGAGCATATGGTGGACCAATGTGGCGGGTATTTAAATGTTGGTTTTCAAATAAAGGATCTGTACAATAAGTTGGATGCATCACGCAGGGAAATTTTACTCGACGGTGACACAGAAGCCGCACTCTGTTACTTGAAAGCGAAAGGAGCAATGGATCCAGAATTCTTTTGTAAGTTCAGTGTTGACGAGGAAAATAGGCTTGGTAATTTGTTTTGGAGGGACTCCACTTCACTTTTGGATTACATTGCCTATGGCGACGTCCTCATATTCGACAGCACATACAAAACAAATGTTTATGACAAGCCCCTAGTGTTGTTTGTCGGTTCGAACAACTATCGGTCTACTGTAATGTTTGGTTGCGCATTATTGCAGGACGAGGCATTTGAAACTTACAAGTGGTTATTGAAAACATTCATGGCATCCATGAAAGATAAGAAGCCAATATCAATATTGACAGATGGCGATGAGGCGATGCGTAAAGCCATTGATGATGTGTTTCCCATGTCTAACCATCGGTTGTGCTCATGGCATGTGTCAAGGAATGCACAGAATAACTTGAAGGATGATGAATTGCTAAGAAATTTTCAGGCATGTATTTGGGAACCATTTGCATTTGACGAGTTTGAGAAGAAATGGGAGGTTTTGAGGGAAAGAGCGAGTACTCCGAAACAAAAAGAATGGTTGGAAATGATGTATGAAAAAAGAGACTCATGGGCTGAATCATGTATGAGAGGAAAGTTTTTCGGTGGTATGTGCACCACTCAACGTGTGGAGTCCATGAACAAGTATGTGAAAGATTACTTGAGGAAAGGCGTGAAGTTGTTTGAATGTATTCCAGCAATCGATAGGGCTATGTTACGTCTTAGGAATAACACGGCGAAGGATGGTTTCAACGCAAAGTACTCAACACCAGTCCTTAAAACCGCATTGACAAAACTGGAGCAACAAGCTTCTCTGATTTACACGCATAGGTGCTTTGTATTGGTACGTCATGAGATCGAATCTTGTTCAGCACTCACCCATGATAATGTGATGCATAATTTTGGAGGTCGTGTGGTATTGTCCAAATATGGTGAACCGCATAATAATTGGACTTGTGTTTACCACGGTGGGGAAAATATGCGGATAGAGTGTGGATGTCGGAAATATGAAAGTGAAGGAATCCTGTGTTGCCACCTGTTTTATGTAATGAAGTGCGAGCACCTTACGGAAATTCCTCCAGCACTCATAATGAAGAGATGGACAAAGAGTGCCCAAACTGATACATGTATGGAATTTATCGGCAAAGGTAAAGACACTACCAACGAAGTTGTAGAAATGGCGAGGTATGGAAGTTTAAATGCTATGTCAAACAAAGTTTGTTTTTATGCATCGAAGAGTGCAGAGGGTTATGCCATGTTGATGAATGAGTTTAGTAGATGGGAGGGAATTTGTGAAGGCTTACGGCAAAAGGAAGAAGAGACAAGTCTGAAATTGGGTACTGCTGACCAATGTCCTACAAATATTGTGAAAAATCCAAATATTGTTAAGACAAAAGGCACTCAAGCAAGGCAAGGTGGAACGCGCAAGCGTCAACAATGTCATTTGTGTCGCGATATGGACATACAAAGCGTAATTGCTCTCAAAGAAACTTGCATCCAAGTAGAAATGCATGTGTCAATATCCCATCGGGTAGTGAAAGCTATCAGTATAGTTCTGATAAAGGGCCGTCCCCGGACATTAGCTACAGTTATCCTAGTCAAATGGTTTCTCAATGCAGAGGCAACTATGTGGTTGATTTGTCTGGTTCTGATAGTTTTTCTACTGCAGACCCAACCGGTTCTACCCCGAACAGTGACGATGGTTTCTCATTCGACAATGGTGAACCTAATTCCCTAAGTACTGGTTCAACCCAAAACAATTGTAGTTTTGGAACTTGGTTTACATGTAACAATTAACATTAAATGTAGATTTAGTGATGGACAATGTGCTTTCATATGACTGTCGTATTATTGTTTTATGTATGTATTGTTCAGAACAAAAGTATTTGCTTGGTTATCTTTGGCGTTGCGCTAGACATTAATTAGGTTTGCGTTTTTAAGGTATGTTTAGTTTCCCCACAGCTGGTCGGCATTTGCATTCCACACGTGCAATTGCATGACGGTGATGCAATGCAAGAGTGACTGTGCGCAAACCAATAATAAGGAAAAATGGATCATTTTTTTTTACAGGCATAATTTGACCTTTTTTTTGAACTATAAATCGAAGGGCAAAATGAACCGAAATACAGAGCATGTAAATAAATGGTAAGGGGCAATAAGCCGAACATATTATATTACAAAACGGCCAATGATCGAAATTACGTACTAATAGACATTGCCATTTAGCATAAATGACTTCCCAAAAGATCCTGAATTTCGTAAAACACAATGTGATTAACCCTAATTTCAATAATAGACATAAGGTCGTAACAACGTATTTGTTTGGATTTCGTTGTGTTTGCGCTATACATTAAATAAGTTTGCGTTTTAAAGCTATGTTTAGTTTGAGCACAGTCAGTCTGCATTTGCATTTCACACATGCAATTGCATGACGGTGATGCAATGCAAGACTGACTGTGCGCAAACCCATAACAACCAAAAATTGATCATTTTTTTTGGGTACAGGCATAAGTAGACCTATTTCTGTAACTATAAATCGAAGGGCGAAATCAACAAAAATACAGAGCATTCAAATAAATGCTAAGGGTTGGGCTATAAGCCGAACATATTCTATTACAAATCGACCAATTATCGAAATTACATACTAATACACATTGTCATGTAGCACAAATGACTTTCCAAAATATCCTCAATTTCATAAACCAAAATGTGATTAACCCTAATACAAAAATAATACACAGAGGGTCCTAATAAAATTCAGAACTTCCTTTTCTTTGTCTTTGCACTATCCATTAATTAGGTTAGCATTTTGAAGCTAGCTTTAGTTTGCACACACCCGGTCAGCATTTGCATTGTAAACATGCAATTGCACGACGTTGATGCAATGCGAGAGTGACTGTGCGCAAACTACTACAGAGGAAAAATGGATCAATTGAAGGCCGCAAAATGAACCGAAATATACTACATGAGAAACAGTAAGGGCCAATAAACTGAATATATTCTTTTACAAAACGAAGATACCATTGTTTGTGCCTAATAAATCACGGTCGTCAGAAGGGACCTCTTCTCGGCCATGGCCCCTGTTCATGGACTGAAACGGCCACATTTCTTCAGACATTTAGCCTTTTCGAAAGCAGAAGAAAATACGAAGGCAGGATTTTCTCGGCCTCACAACCACAGCATTATGGGCCGAGGCCGAGGTCCATGAAAGACCTGGCTGAAGATACTGTGGTCAAATCGCCACGTGGCCTCAGGGTCCTACGCCCCATTTAATGAAGTAGTGCCTCTGACCGCCACAGCAAAACCACTGGGTGCAAGAAGCATTTAATGCACGAGGGCAGAAGGGAAGTGATTGAAGTCAGGATTTGATAACAGGAATCAGAGTGGTTAGGCGCAAACATTCTCATAAAGCATTCTCACAGCTTGAGGTCAGGTCACCAACCACTGGACCAGAGCATTAAATGCATTCCCACGGCCAAGGGGGCAGAGCCCACGATCAGGGCGGTGGCCGAGATTTGCTGAGATTTATGGGGGTCACACCACCATGCTTCTCAACCCAGACCACCATACTTCACGATCCCAAATGCCGATTTGACTACCCACTTGCCCCGATCAGACTCCACCATGCAGATATTTTTAAGCCATTAGGCAGATCTTTTTTCAGCCTCGATTGGCCCTCCAGGACTCCTCCTATAAATACTAAGCTCAAGACCACGTTCAAGAGGTTCAAACACCAAACCAAAAGCCTCCCACGGAGCAACTTATATTTTATGTAATGCACTTTCAATACCTTTACATACTTTCCTAGGAGTAGTGGTAGATTGTAAGGAAAATCCATTCATCAATATATCATACGACCCTTGAGTTTTCAAGGTGCCGGAGCATCATCCTTGTTACCGCCTCATTCACCCCATATATCATATGACCGTCGCTCTCTGAGCAACGCGCCGGAGCACCGCCCAAAATCCACTAACACCACCACTAAATGGCCTTGTAGCTCAGGCCGTGAACCTGACGGCTCTCTCGGCCACAATCGTTTGACTAGAAGTCCAACTCCAAACAGGCGCATCATTTGAACATCTTCTACCCAAACCCCATCACCATCTCAATGCACGGTAGACCGTGCTGGCACACCCGCGTACAACCGCACCGCATCCAAAAGAAGGACATCACGTGTTGACGCATATCCCCTCGGCCCGGAGCAGCAGGCCGCGAGATTTGCGACGGACCAACAACCATGATCCGAAAAATGTTACTGTATCCATAATTTACATGGTTTTCTTTCTCTTTGGGGTACGTGAACGAAGACTTTTCTCACCTTTGCGTTTTTGGTCTGTGGAGTGTTGTTCTGCATCCGGATTACCCTTAGCTGCGGCCCCGTCCTCATCCGCATCCTCATCCTCATCCTCATCCCCGTCTTCGATCCAAACTTCCTCGTCATCTCCCTCTTCATCTTCATCTTCCTCTTCTTCTTCCTCTTCTTCTTCCTCCTCTTCCTCTTCTTCCTCTTCTTCTTCCTCTTCCTCATCTTCTTCATGCTCTTCTTGTATCACAAGTTTGGTCTTTCCTTTTCTACCTATGTCATGTTTAAATTTTGTGCGAAACTCCTACATAAAAAGAAACATTGACATATATAAATAAACAATTTTGTTCACATTTGTTGTGCACACAAGTGATGTTGGTTTGCATTGCAGAATGTAACATATTATTTAAATTTGCAAAATTGAACATCTTATACATCGAACTTTACAATGGAGGTTGGAAGTAACAAACTTACATGTTCTACATCATCATCTACGACGTGTTGAACAAGACCCGAACTCGCAATGGTTGTTCCCGAGGTGTTCTTCAATTTCTCCTATTACAAGATAACATCGTTCATGTTCAATACCATGGTTTGTTATCTGATTATAACATTCGTGATGTTTGTTAATTTTATGAAATGAGTATGAAATGAAGTTGAACTGACTCACAATCTCTTGCCGTAGGCGCCTGATCTCTACGCTTGCTTCCGATGCAGTTGAAAATAGTACAGCATTCAACCCAGCAATTAGGTCCAAAAGCTCGGTTGCAGCTTCAGCAGTGACCTACATTACGGCACATGTAATTACAACAATGACCACCGGAAGCCCTCATGTATTAATAAATTATGCAATAGAAACTACTTACATGCGTGACACCATCAGGTAATGGTAGATATGGGCTATCTTGCCCACGGGGTATCCGCACAAGTTTACTTTCATTTTCAGCGGCCCAGTATGGTATTCGCGCTGACCATGGCTGAGGAGAGATGTTTGCTACCCTTATCTTGGCCCCTTCCGGAGTTCGATGTTGTTCTTCCTGTGGAATTCAGGTATCATTTTAGAATTTTGAAAAATTATATGCATTTCATGCAGCAAGTGTAATTACATAACACGCGTTCAGTGTAGAACGTACCGTTTCACGTAAGTCCGCATAGTGGCGATACCGTATGTACTCATCTCTGTACTGGGCATAGTCAGATGAATTTGCAAGCCATTCGGAAGCTGGGTACCCATTCAGTGCTTCCTCGACTTCTAACTCATCAGTGAGTTTATAATCCAAAGCATTGTCCTCGGTGGAATTTTGGTACTTGAGGTTCTGTGGTGTCTAAACTTTGCATTGTGACTCGCTCTCCCAAAAACCAGGCTGAACCAGCTGGTCCCTCAAGTAGGATTCGTTTACGAGTTGCCGGCATGGTATTTTTTACTTCTTCCGGCAACTCGGATTCATTGGTCCCCCATGGGTTCCAATTTACCTGCAATACAAATTGCTTACATTTGCGAATCATACATTTTTGTGGTCATAAAATATGGGTTCAAGAGTCAAGGCTTTATACCTGATCCTTTGTTAGATGTCGCATCATCACTCTAAAATGTTCCAAGTGATGTTGCAAGTCCCGCTTTGATTTTGCACCAACCCACCTCAATGTTCGGGGCCACGTGTTCACGGTCCCACTGGGCCTTGATAAAGCAAACGGTTTTAGGTACTCGCAAGCCCATACCTACACAAAAGAAGTATACAAATTAGTAATGTAAGCAAAAAAGTCTGTTGCACTTTGGGGACATTCAATTCGATTACACTAACCTCCCATGCCCTCCAATACCCGCCCATGCTCGATGACCTGCCCCTGGAACAAGAATCCAGTGATCTATACAAGCAAGCCAAAGCCGCACCGCCCCAGTCGTATTTACCAATGTCTGATACTATTTCCAAACAGGGGGCGTAGTGCATACTCACGTATTGGCTTTTATCATTTAGGAATGAGGAGCCAATCAAGCAGAGTAGCCCTGACAATTTGGTTTGCTTCTTTATCATCTTTCGGAATCTTGTTCCAATACGGGGTGCAAAGGCTTTCATACGGCACTCTCCTTTCCCCTGCCAGTAGGTCTGTGATTGGTTTCCCAAACAATTTCATCATCTTGTTCTTATTTTTGTACATCTCGAAGTCGTACTGTAAACGCTTCCCACCAACACGCAATCCAGTGATTGCTGCGAAGTCCGTTGGTGTCATTGTCATCTCTCCAACTTCATCGAAATGGAAGGTGTGGGTAGTGTCCCACCATCTCTCCGCTAAGGCCACAAGTAATGGCCTGTCCCAGCTTCTTTACCTTTGCTTTCACCGTGTCGTGCATTCCTACGTTATACCATTCAGCACACTTGTCGTTGTTTCCACACCCTCTGATTTTTGTTAAAGTCAGCTACAGAAAAGCACAAAGGGTTTAGTACAATGAATTTGATTATGACCCACTTACTTACAAATTATTCCAACATGAGAAATGCCAATTGTAAAATTAAATAAGAATACCTTGAAGGAGATATGTTCCTCTAAATCGAAGTGAAGCAACGGTGAACAAGGATTGCGGTCCCTTGGTTTGAAGACACGTACCCCGAACACCCCACTAGCCATAGGACCCGATATTCGTTTTCCTGGCTTCCGTTGTTTTGAGCTTGAGGAAGCCACTGAAGAGTTATCTTTCGTACCCTTTGCAACTGTGGTCTTCGGGGCCCGAGAACCTTTATGAGATGCTCCTCCCTCAATGTTCTTCGTCCTCATTATTCCTTCGACTATCCTTCATTATTGATTTAAAACAGCAAACAATGAAACAGATTATGTCTACCTCAACATCAAACAATATAGTAACTCTTTTGACCAAAAATAAAACAATAGAGTAACATGACATAATCTTAAAATACATTGAAAACATTTCACAAGCTTCCGCACTCATTGCAGTAGAAGGATGCAGACAAAATAACAGAAAAACACACAAACACACACACATTGCTCCAACAAAACCCACAAGCATCAATACCATACCAAACAAAACAGCCACATGTAATACACTACATGAAAATTCACAAAGTGAAAATCAATATGCAGTCTCCACAATGTACTTTTTATGACAATCTCCCTTCATTATTTATGAAATAGTAGATTTGTAAACATTAAGAAAGCAAGGCCAACCAAAACTCTATACACAAACATAACATAAGTCATAACTTCTATTTTCCCCAGAAATCACTACTTTGATTGATGCCATAAGGAAAGCTGCAATCAACCAGATCTAATTCCCTAAACAAATAATGAGCAGAAATTTTGCTTCATAGTATTAGTACCTCTACCTTCTCATCCCCCATCCCCATAAAAGTTATATATCCACAACAAATAATTTGTGTCTCTGTCTTTTATTACTTAAACTCCACAACAGAAATTTGATTAGTTTCTTATGTTCAATCATCAATCTAAAAGCTCCTCCACATTCTAATTGTTCTAATCAGCAGCAGAAAATGACAAAGAAAAACCATGTCTCATCCCTCACACGTTTCTAAGTCTGTTTTAGTTGTGGATGATCCTCTGTGTGTGTGTGTGTACGGTAAAATTTTAGACTCCCAATACAAAACAGCCACATGTTAACTATATATATATAATTTATAAAATATAAATATATAGAATATTAAAATATATATGAATGACTAATATTATTTAGCTAGTTTGTTAATTATATACCAAGACTTATCACAAACCTTCCTTTAATTCTAAAAATCCATATTTTAAATACGTGCTCATCTTTCTAAACCTCAGTTCTCGACAATATATATATATATATATATAATAACGTGTATAATATGGTTTTGATATGAAAACCTCAACAAATTTTTCAAACCCTTCTGGATACCTGTTTACTCAGCCACGCCGACGAGATAAATTAACATATTTGATAAAAACCAAAATCTATAATTCTTCCTTTTCAACCACGAATATGTGTATTAAATATGGACATGGAAAATATTATGTAGCTAGTTTGTTAATTATATACCAAGACTTATCACAAACCTTCCTTTAATTCTAAAAATCCATATTTTAAATACGTGCTCATCTTTCTAAACCTCAGTTCTCGACAGTATATATATATATATAATAACGTGTATAATATGGTTTTCATAAGAAAACCTCAACAAATTTTTCAAACCCTTCTGGATACCTGTTTACTCAGCCACGCCGACGAGATAAATTAACATATTTGATAAAAACCAAAATCTATAAGTCTTCCTTTTCAACCACGAATATGTGTACTAAATATGGACATGGAAAATATTATGTAGCTAGTTTGTTAATTATATACCAAGACTTATCACAAACCTTCCTTTAATTCTACAATTCCATATTTGAAATATGTGCTCATCTTTATAAACCTCAGTTCGCGACAATATATATATATATATATATATAATAACATGTATAATATGTTTTTCATATGAAAACCTCAACAAATTTTTCAAACCCTTCTGGATATCTGTTTACTCAGCCACGCCGACGAGGTAAAATAACATAGGAAATGTCCAGCAATATATATAAAATAAGGATGCACATGTGATGCTGTGTGTACAGGAAGTTAACCTAATGCTCTGATACCAATTAAAACGACCTGACCTAAATTCCATTTTCGAATCGGGGCGAACCATGTTTAAAACTGACAAACAAATCTAGGGTTGGCCTTTATGGTTAACATTGAATTGGGTTTGGGCTTTAGGGTTCAAAGTATGGTTTATGTTTAAAATTGTATTGGATTTAGGTTCTACAGACACTAGAGCTGGGTTTTAATATCTGTAACTGTTTCAAGTAGTATGTAACTGTTATATATAATTTTTAAAAGTAGCGATACTTTTACAAATAGTTACAATTTCGAATGTCCATTAATTAGGAAAAATATGTTTTTGATTTTTTTTGAAAAAAAAAAAACACTGAAGGAAATGTTTTTTGCAACAAAAAAGAAGGTATTTGAGGGAAGTATTTGTTGTAATTTTCAAATGTTGAGATAAATAATTTTTGAAGGAGTTTATTCCGAATGGACAATTTTACCCCTAAATGTTTCTATAAAACAACCTGTCATGTCCAACCAAATTTAGAGCATATTATCATTCACACTCTAACTTATCTATCTTCACCAAAATCATGGGAAAAAAATTTATGTTGTTAAGAAGGGGTTTAGGGGTGATGTACCCAGTAAAGTGAAAATCACAACACGGGATTTGTTTACTGATGCGAACAAAGGCAAAGCACAAGGCTCTACAACTGAAGAAGTGAAGGAGTCGGTTCCCGTGGTGCATTATGTGCCACAAATAATGGCACGATTATGTCCTCCGAGGGAAAATAGTTCGCCACCCTCTCATTCGATGGACCCGCCTCCGCCTATTATTGAGCCTAACTTGTACTCATATGTGCCGGAGTATGAGGACCTGGAAGCCCTTACGTGTATGATGACGGAATGAGGACCAGGAACCCCTCTGCCAATTATACGTTAGTATCTTACCGTCTTTGTTGTTGGGTTAAGGTTAAGTTCATCCACTTGTATCGTCATATGTTTTCATCTTATTTTTCACACGAACGTAACAGGTGCATTCCTTGAGGAAAGTTTCATGTTCACCGAAAAAATATACCCAACCAACTTACTTTTTTTAAAGAAACGGAGTGTTTGTTCTAGTAAACGCAATGGTTGCATTCGTTCAGTAAAGCTACTCGTTCAACAAAAAATGGGGCCAACCAACTTACTTTTTCAAACAAACGCGGAGATTATTCAACGAAACGCAAAGGGTTTGCTATCGTTCGGAAATATTCGACGTTTCGCCGAAAAAGAAGGCCAACAAACTTACTTTTTAAAATCAACACGGTATTTGTTTAGAGGAACAAAAGACGTGCGTTTCTAGAGAACAGTTACCCGTTCGCCTAAAATATGCGCCAACCACGTTATTTTTTCATTCAAACGGAGTAATTTTTCACTACAACACAACAGTGCTGTTCATTAAAGAAAGTTTTTGGTTCGCCGAAACAATATATCCAACCAACTTCATTTTCCAAACAAACAAGACTGTTTGTTCTAGTGAACGTAATGCTTGCGTTTGCACAGTACAGTTACCCATTCAACGAAAAATGAGCCCAACGAACTGACTTTTTCAAAAAAATGGGAACATTGTTCAACCGAACGCAAAGGTTTGCTTTCGTTCAAAAACGTTCGACGTTCCGCTGAAAAAGAGGGCCAAAAAACTTACTTTTTCAAACCAACAGGGTATTTGTTCACACGAACGCAATGCATGCGTTTCGGCAGAAAAGTTACCCTTTCGCCGAAACAATGTGCCAACTAACTTACTTTTTCAAACAAACGGGTTACTTTTTACTCCAACACAACACATGCGTTCGTTAAGGAACCATTTCTGTTCGCCCAAAAAAGATATCCAACCAACTTACTTTTCCATACAAACGAAGTATTGTTCTAGCAAATGGAAGAGTTGCGTTGGATCAGGAAAGATACCCGTTCAACGAAAAATGGGCCCAACTAACCAACTTTTTCAAACAAACAGGGCATTTATTCAACCGAACGCAAGGGTTTAGTTTCCTTCAGAAAAATTAAACGTTCCACCGAAAAAGAAGGCCAACAAACTTACTTTTGCAAACCAACGGGGTTCTTTTTCACACAAACGAAACGGGTATGTTCGTTCAGTAAAGTTACTCATTCAACAAAAAATGGGCCCAACCAACTTACGTTTTCAAACAAACGTAGTGTTTGTTCAAGTAAACATATGAATTACGTTCATTCATTAAAGTTACCCGTTCCAACACAAATGGGCCCCACGAACCTACTTTTTCAATCGAACAGAGCAGGGTTGCGTTTGCTCAGAAAAATGCCACGTTCCCTCGGAAAAATAACGCCAACAAACTAGCTTTTTCAAACGAACGTGATTGTTGTTGACGCTAATGCAAGTGTTACGTTGGTTCAGTAAAGTTGACCGTTCCCCGGAACCATGGGCCAACGAACTCACTTTTTCAAACAAACGGGTTACTTTTTCACTCCAACGCAATACATGCGTTCGTTAAGGAACCATTTCTGTTTGCCCAAAAAAGATATCCAACCAACTTACTTTTCCATACAAACGAAGTATTGTTCTAGCAAACGGAAGAGCTACGTTGGATCAGTAAAGATACCCGTTCAACGAAAAATGGGCCCAACTAACTAACTTTTTCAAACAAACGGGGAGTTTGTTCAACCGAATGCAAGGGTTTAGTTTGGTTCAAAAAAATTCAACGTTCCACCGAAAAAGAAGGCCAACAAACTTACTTTTGCAAACCAACGGGGTTCTTTTTCACACAAACGAAATGGGTGTGTTTGTTCAGTAAAGTTACTCGTTCAACGAAAAATGGGCCCAACCAACTTACTTTTTCAAACAAACGTAGTGTTTGTTCAAGTAAACATATGAATTACGTTCATTCAATAAAGTTACCCGTTCCAACACAAATGGGCCCCACGAACCTACTTTTTCAACCGAACAAAAGGGGTTGCGTTTGCTCAGAAAAATGCCACGTTCCTCGGAAAAATAACGCCAACAACTAACTTTTTCAAACGAACGTGATTGTTGTTGACGCTATCGCAAGCGTTACATTGGTTCAGTAAAGTTGACCGTTCCCCGGAACCATGGGCCCAATGAACTTACTTTTTCAGACAAACGGGGTATGTGTTCAAACGAACGCATGGTAGTGCGTTCGTTTAGAAAAATTAGACCTTCCCCATAAAAAGGAACCCTAGTCAAAGACTTCTACCATATTATACTACAATGAAGGATTATTTAAAGAGCTACTTCTTATACATTTTAACTCAAAGACTTCCACCTCTTTTACTACGTATACACAATCTGAGAGAAAAAAAAACCCAAACAGTGTCACATTCAATGGTTGGTAGCTCTCGAGGCTCCTTCACGCCCAAGAAGAAGATGGTGGATGATGATGATGGTGTTGATTCTTCGAATTATACCCGCGAGCAAGTGAAACGAGCCCATTATGTCACGAAGACTCCCACCGAGGCTAGTAAGAACATGTTTCATGAAGGAGATTTAACCACCAGGTACGAACTTTACAATGGCTGGATTGATATCGGCTTTGAGATCTTTAGGAAATACTCTCAGTTTGTTGATGCTGGTTCAACTAAGTGGGACAAAATTGAGGTATTCCAAGCAATTGCTATTTTGGAGAAGCGAGCTCCGTGAAGCACCGGTATTTTATAATTTGCATTGTGTTGTTTGTCATAATTTCGGATGTAATTTCATATGTTATAATTTCGGCTGTAATATCGGATGTTAGATGTTATAATCAGTATGGTAAAATAGTTTGAGGGTTTAGTTTTGTAACAAAAAAACCCCAACATATGGTTAGTAGACCTTTATTATCAATGAACTAGGCACTCCTGTCTCGTAAATGAAGTCTGGGCCCCAGATATGCTAAAATGTTCCCATTTTGGCAACAAAAAAACTCATGTGTGCAATGTATTACACGAACTAGATAACGTGCAATTGGCCGTGATGTAATGCAATTGTACATGATATATTGCAAAAACAATGTCCCTGCATGCAAACAGGGATAAGTGCATGCAAACAGGGATAAGTACATGCAATTGCACTACATTACCATCAACCCTAGGTGACCTACTGTCAAACTTTCTACTTTGCCTGGGAGCGTGTCATTGGCTTCCTTGCAATGGGATGATGAGGGATGAAGGGACCATGTTGTTTAGCCAACTTGTCAAGTTCTTCGTCAACAACTCTTCGAGCGGACTCCCTTACTTCCTTTAGACACGTGTTGTTTGGGTTCTTCAGCAATGATAGTGCAACACGAACCCACTCAGTTGCATGTTGAAACTGCAAATAAAAAACAACCCATCAAAGAAATGATTAAGAAAAATATTTGCCGTGGAAGACAAAAGTGTGAAACGATATATATGCCGACTCACTTTATTTGAACCGTGTGATGTGCATTGAATATCTTCTAGCCAATTCATAACGAAGATACCACAATCGTATCCATTTTGTTGTTTGCGAGCCTTGTCAATTCGCACAATGTTGAATTTTGCAAACTGCCATCCCTTTTCAAAATATTTTACAATCTTATCTTTGTACATATAGTCCAGAACTTTCATCTACAACACAATCAATTCAAATCAATTCTTAGTCCGGATGTTAGGATAATAAAAAGACAAACCAAAATAAGGTCAATTAAACTTACAATTCGTTCCCCTAGTTGATAACGACCTGCATTGTATCTAGCACCCGGGAGGCTATCCCATATTTCAACCTTTTTATCACCAATATGCACAACTACCAAATACCAATGCTTCCTAATTCGATCGTAAACGGGAATGAAAATCTAGGACCACACTGACTTGCTCAGAAAAACCACAAAACAAAAGCGCACTAAAGATGTTGTAAAAAAGAACTTAAATTTATACCTTCTGGCACTTGTGAAGGCCTACGGTGAACCGGTTTGAATTTTCCCTTTTAAGTTTGACCCCCAATTCAAAAAGTTGGTCATCACTTGTATTATTAACTTGCTCCTACATACACATATAGTGTAAGCGTAAAATCATTTACTAAATCACAAACTATAAGAGTTTGAAAAATATGAATGCTTACCGACATATATGTGGGGAAGTACCAATTCCCCAACCCCTTTTCTTTTAGATAATAGACTTGTGCATTCAATACTTGATCGTTTATCCACATTTCAGGCCTCAAGCACATGAACTCATTTCTCGTGACATGATGTTCGTTTTTAATTTGAATTATAACTTCATAACTACAACGGAAGAAGAAAGCAATTGGTATAATTAAATTCACGTACACGACAACATATAAGGAATTTGGTCGATTTCATAATTCAACAGTTGTAAGTAGTTACTTGGAAGGTTGTTAGACCTAAAAATATAACTAAATAGCTCAAAATCGGAGTCTTGTAAGTCCCCGGGTTTTAATTTCAAAGGCCCAATTTTAATCTTAGACGCCGTCTTCTGCACAGCCTTTCCTTTTGCGTTTGAAGGGTCAACCCATGGCTCTCTACAATGAAGCCCTGGACGCCTTTCGGCCGTTCGACGTGTTTTAATGCCACTATACCTCGGGTTCACTGAAACTCTGTCCATCCGGTAATGGCGTCCAAGGATTTTTTTCATCAACTGCACCTTTCTCCTTTAATTGGCTACATTCTTCACCCTTCTTCTTCACAACATTCTCAACACCTTGATCTCGTATTTTCAATGCCCCGTCCTCAATTTCATTTACATCTTCATGTGCCGGATGAAGATGTTGTCTTGCGTCTTTCATGAAGGATCTCATTTCACTCATTACCTTGTCGGTGAGTTCCAACATTGATCGCTTCATCTCCGCCTATATTACCGGCGCCAATCTGATAGCAACTTGTTCAACAATTCTTTCAATGTTGACTCCGGACACTTCATTCGTTCGACGGTGCTTTGAAACAACCCGAACGGTAGGACAATCAAACCCACCTTGCTTTCTAACCCATTAAGCAACCACATTTCCAATTTTTAGATGTACGTGTAACTTACATGAAATTAAAAAATGCATCTCGGCCAACTCTTGATTGTTGCACATTACTCTCGGCCTTGCGCTTTCCTTTCGCTAATCCCCTTTTTTGAGCTTCCGTAACTTGCACAAATCAAGTACAAAACACTGTCATGCAATTGTCTCTAGCGCCAAGATTTTGAATACTAATCCAAAGCCTAATACACCCTAAACCCCCTAAACCCCGTAAACACCACAACATCACACATTGCTTAATTATAAAAATACGGGGACCTGGATTTGCACACAGTTTCTTAGTAATTGCATATACTGATATGCAATTGCACGACACTACTTGCAAGTGCATCAGCCCTCGATTATAACATTGCACAGATAACGCACACAACCCACCCATGCATTTCTCTATTGGGCCGGGATTCTTACTCTTTTCAAATCCCAATTCAAATCTTAACCAATCCTAACATTACACTTTCGGAACACTTTACTCCCCATAACAAAATATTCAAAAACACGGTCAAACCTACCTACCTACCACGAAATCACCTCACTTGCATAATTTGAAAACTAAACTAGATACTGTAATTGCATTCAGTGACTTGGATTTGCATACAGGAGATTAGTAATTGCATATACAGATATGCAATTGCATGAAAATTACAACCATGAATGTGAGATACCCACTTCACCTCACGACACTTTCAGAATGAGAAACCCACTTCATCTCATCAATGTGAGAAACCTACTTCCCCTCTTGCCCCAAGTCATCACCACAGAATTTCAATTAACAATAAAATAAAACATAGTGTTGACTTACCTTCACAAGGAACTATTACCAAATGCTTTCAGAAGGGCTCGATTGTAGATGAGAGGAGTGCCAACGCAGTGACTGGAAAAACTGATTTCCAATTCCTATTATCAACCCGAAATACTAACCCTAAAATTTTCCCCAAAATCCAAACCCTAGAATAGGGGGTTTTTGACAATGATGACAAAGAAGAGAGAGAGGTTGCAGAGAGGAGGAAGAAACTTTCTGCAGGAGGAGTTGAAGAAAAGATTATCAGTTTGAAGTTTGAAGTTGCAGAAAAGATTATCAGTTTGAGGAAGAAGAACGTCGAGTGAGCGTGAACGTGAAATCGTTCCCTTGTTCACATCAGCAGCGCGTCAAATTTTTTACCTGTTGACCAGTTCGTTTACAGCTATCCCAACCAAAAAAAAAAAAAAAAAAAAAAAAAAAGTTTACAGCTATGATAGAGTAAAACCAACCCTCTTGTAGAAATCCTCACCAATTTCATTCCCACATGGTCTTAGTCTTCAGATTTGATAAGATTTAATTTGTGGATCTTAATCGAGAACTAAAAAAGGTAGTGATGAACTACAATTAATCCAAATATTCCCTTAAAAAACATAAAACAAAATAATAATAAAAATCTTTTAAAGTTTCGAACATAATACCTCTTTTCCGAAACCGCCCATTCCAAACTGCTTGTGACTCCATAGCCATAAGTAACAGTATACTTGTATGAACGGAAATTGGAGATTCTTGGTTGCATACATAAGAGCAAATCCCTTATAAATAATTAACATAATCACTCCTCCAAATATGATGATTCTCTCCTGAATCTCTTCTAACTCACTGAAATTGATACCCAGGAAACAAATGTGATATCAATACTTTTCTCTTTTTTTTGGTAATAAATGTTGCGATCAAAGTATGCAAAAACTAAACAAAAACGCATGCGTTGCAATATTTAACTTGAATGAATTTGTTACCTGATTTTTGGGTTTTGTTTGGAGTTTAGCCGCTTGAGATGCGATTTTCTTTCTAGTTTTATGGCCAAAAAGATCACCAAAGAGTTAGAGAGTTCTAAGCTGATGATTAAAACTGATCAATGTTGTGAATATGGCTTTCTGTTTTATAGAGAGAGTGTGTGACTTTATTTTATTTTACTTTTTTGCTCTTTTAATTCTTCAGCTAGTAATTAGGGAATCACATGCTGCACCTGCATCTCTGCAAACTGCCATAAAGGAGACAAGACTACTTTTACCTTCTGTTTTTTTTTATTTTTTTTTTGGCAAACTACAAAACTCAATTAGGGAGTCACATGCTGCATCTCTGCGCTTTAAATAAAAAAAATACGCTGCATCTCTGCATCTCTGCACACCTAGTTGCCTAGCGGCAGCTGCTTGCCATCTCTTCTTTTCAGCTTTTGCCTGACAGCTTAATTTCAATATCTCTAAGAGATTCAGATTCTTTGCTTTATTTTTCTTTGTTTGAATGTGCTTGACGACATTTATCCAACAAGTGTGGTACCTCATTAAGTGAAGCAGTTAATCTTCATCAAACGGGTCTCTTTTCTTATTTGACGGGTAAACCTTGGATTTTTGTGGGTTTCAACTTTTATATCGTTTTCTCATCCAGCCGACCCATGCTTGGATAATTTTGTATATGCGGGAGTTTGAGGAAAAAAAATGTCGAATGAGGAACATAGATTTAGTTTGTTTCCAAAAAAAAAAAAAAAGTCACATCAACAAAAAAGGAAAAAAAAAACTAATTACATGATTTATTTAATCACAAGAAGCCTACGTCAATAGGCTTTCATAAATTTTTCATATAATTATAAATTCATATAATAAAAGAGCAACCAATTAAAGGCCTCATTATAAAAGAAAATCCAGTGTACATGGCATAATTATAATTCTCAAATAATATAACTTTGCTTAGATAGTTGAGAAAACTACTAAGAGCATCTTCGACCGATGTGTCAAAAGTGCCACATAGACATTTAACGGCTAGAAATAACATCTCACATCACTCCAACCGATGTGTCAAAGCTGATGTGGAATGAAGGCTGGAGATTGAGATATTATTTTTGACATCCCAAAAGCAAGATGTCAAATGAATATTTTATTATTTTTAAAGATAGTTGGTTGTTACTTTCATTTATTATTTTCCTTTTTATATATATTTTTTCTTTATCTTAAATGATTGACTGTTACAATAATTATTTATTTGACATATCGGGTGGAGTGTAAAACTGTGTATAATGTCAAATTGCCACATCAGCCATCAAATTTAAATTTGATGTTTGGTATTTGACATCTCCCTTGGAGATGCTCTAAGAAAAATTTATAAAGATCTGCTACCTACTTGTGGGAGCAAATATTTTCATCTCCAATTATAGCACGCCACGTGTAAAAAATGAACATCCCTTAAATTAATTAGTTGAACCAATTTATTTGGCCAATTAATTAATAGAGATAATATCTTAATTATAGGATATTATCTTTATTTAATAAGATAAACCATTAATTTAGATATTATCCTAACAAGAAGATATAATCATCATCAAATTAGGAGATTTGGATCCCAATCAAATCCCTAATGGACTCAATCTCTTCAATTTGGGGAAAGAATAAACTTCTTCCTAATAAGATTTTTATTCTCTACGAAACCCTAGCCTCTGAGGCTCCTATAAATATATGGCTTTTGTAGGGGACTTTTTCCTCCAGCAGCTGCAAATGGGCTGGGCTGCTGTAAAAAGGGCAAACTGATGAAATTGTCCCCTTTGCCTGAGTTCGAAAATTAAGCCCAAAATACCTCGAAAAGGCAGTAGAGCCTTAGGAAGTATTTTGGTTACCTTCACCAACCAAAATAATGGCAGCTTACAGATAATTTATGCATGCTTACAGATAAAATTTTAAGTTTGGCATGAGAGGCATGTGGCATGGGAGCAAAATCAACATGAGTTTAGCACTAAGAGAAAATTTAGGCTTGCTTTGAGGGAAAAGGAAGTGTTAGGGTAAGGAATGAGAAGTTTTGTAAGAGATTTGGCTAGGAAAGGGAAAATGAAGAGCATAGTTCTTCCAGCAGCTGCCAGAAGAGCAAAATGGAGAAGAAGATGAACAGTGCACGAGATTGCTGGGTTTTGTTACGTTAGAGAGAAAGCTTGCTCTCTGGGTCTGAGTTATGGCTAATGGTGAAGTATTTGGTGGTTTGGGCAAGTTTCCAGCAGCCTGACAAAAGCTATGTCAAACTCTAGAATGGCATGGCAGAATGGAAAGTGGGAGGAGATGGAGGAATAAGGCACGAAATTGCAGAGATTTCATGGTGAGAGATGAAGCTTGCTCTCTAGATGTGGGTTGCTTCCGTTGGGTAGAAAAGGCCTCAATTTATAGCCGCTGGAAATCACCATTCTTCAAGAAACCCTAATGGCTTCTACTTATTTTGGCTAAGCTTTTTCCTCCTTTCTCCTCCTCTTATCTGACTTCCCTATCTTGGCAAAAATTGCCTCTGTTTATTTGCTCGAATTCAGGAGATTTGGGAGCTCAATGTCCCCCTTTCCCGCAGCTGCGCAGTGGGAGCTTCCCTTCTTGGTTACTGTTTTTTCTTCTTTCCTTCCCCCTGCCTTGGCTAAATCTGATGAAGGAAAGGAAGTGAAAATATATGCTGGTCCAAGGGGTGCTTTTGACAGCGTGCAGGCCAGCATTCCTTGGTTCTTTGGGCGTCTCTGGCTTGGAACTTGCTCCCAGCAGCTTTGCTTGATGAGTTTGCCAACCTCCTTCACGTGTTTTCTGTTTTTCAAAAGAGTTGAAGCTTTTGTGGGCTATTTTGGGATTTTATAAGGGCCAAGGTGGTTTTCTAAGCAAATGGGCTTTTTGTGAAACATTGGGCCTCTTGATTGGGCTTATTTTTTTGGTTGGGTTATTTCTTGGTTAGGTTATTTTGCTTGGGCTTTTGGGCTACTTTTCTTTCTTGTGCTTACCCACATGTTTGGGCATATGAAATGGGCTTGAGTCCCGAGGCTCCCAAGCAACCCAGGACTTCCATTTCTTGACCCATCAATGGGCCTCATGACAATTTATTACCATCCATACCACAACCCACAACCCACTCAAGCAAGCCCCAGGCATCTAGCGTGGCTTGGGTCCACTTAAGCTTGTAGCGTGGCATGTTGCTTATTTGCTTGACGTGACATGTGTGCAAAGCGTATATGACGAACTTTCGCATGTCTAAATCGGGTTTCTTCTTGATAAGGTATCGTATTGGGCCGATAATTTATTTGGGCCGAAGCGTGAATTTTTTGGGCCTCAACAACTTTTTTCATCATTCAGTGTACATATAAACCTACTTGGAAAACCCGAGAAAACTCTCCATCTCTCTCTCCCTAGCCACCGGTGACGCCACCAAATATACAACAAATAGATTATCAAAGTTAGTACTTAATTACGAACTCAAATTTTACAAACACTAATTTTGAACTAAATCATACCTGGAAAGCATATCTCAATCCTTTTATATTCCATTCAGGTCTGATAATTCTTTTACGCTTCTCATCCTCCATGTTTTTCTTCTCTTTTCTCACTGAACTCCGCACCACCTTTTTTCCCTTTTTCTGTCATTTCCCCTTCCCATCATTGTCTTCATCACTCTCTTTCTTCTTGGGAGCAAACAACATAGAATCTTGCAAACACTCAAATGATATAAATCCCCACGGATATTTGTTGAATTCATCCATTTTATGAACCAAATGTAAGTAGTCCTCATTTATCTTTACATTTTGAGGTTTACCCATTATCACAAACTCCACAAAATACAGCAATCTCAATTTGAAAGAATCCTCGCTTCCTCTTTCGGACTTTAGGAATGCATTTTGTAAGTCATGGCAAGTAATGTGACTCCTGTTGGTAAAATGCACTTTCATAAATTGATTATGAGCATCCCTCATAGAAGTTATGTCAGGCTCTGTTCTACATTTTAGATCACTTATCAAACAAAAGTCCTTTACACTAAATTGAGCAACGTTGGACCCTATTGCATAACTAAGGCCCAGCATGTCCTTCACACAAAGTCCTCCAACTCGCTGGAGTGCCAGAGCATGCACAATTTGATCACTAAATGCAATTTTATAGAGGCCCAACAAGTGCCCAAAATAGCTCTCTATAAATCTTTTCATAAGAAACCTACTGAAATGCGCCCCCAAAATTACACAAGACTGTACTCGCTACACACATATTATTCACCCGTGCATAATAGACCTCTGACTCCAGGAAACAAAGCTCAAACCCATATTCCATTTTATACCTGCAATAGACACCTTTTGCTTAAGAAAGAGAAGTGATACCTGCTTACAATATTATGCACACATTAAGATACATAAGTGATACACATTCACAATATTATCAACACATTTTCATCACATTAAGATGCGTAATTCATATATACAAACACTATTTTCAACACATTAAGATACATAATTGATATCTACTAACACTATTTTCAACACATTAAGATACATAACTGATACATTATTTTTATACAAATTTATAAATAAACCCAATCCTAGACATGTATTTATAAAAAAACCCAAGCACTATTTAAACATAGAAACACACCCAAAATCAACCCCAAAGTCAACTTTTTGGGTGTGTTTATAATGAGTTTTGAGTGTGTGTAATGATGGGTTTTGGGTGTGTTTATATGTTTAAATAGTGCTTGGGTTTTTTTATAGTTTCAACCCCCCATTTTGGGTGTTTTAGTGAAACTCCCTTATTTTTAACACATTAAGATACATAATTTTCACCTACAAACACTATTTTCAACACATTAAGATACGAAGCTGATACCTACCACACTATTTTCAACATATTAAGATACATAATTAATACCTACTACAAGATTTATTAATTCTTATGCATCCCAAATCATCTAATATTCACATTAAGATTTCAAATTTTCTCTTATGCGTGTCTACTTCTAATTGTTTCTTACTATTCCAACCCCCAATAAAATCCCTAAACACTAACTCCCCCCCCACTAAATTCACACTAGATTTGGCAAATCTAGGGATTACAATGAGGAACCAATATAAAGGTTCAAGAAAAAAAAAAGACAACAAAACAAAAAAAAAAAAAAAAAAAAAAAAAAAAAAAAAAACAGGTGAATCTACAATTCAACAAATTACAACAAAAAAAAAAAAAAAAACACAAAAAAAACCCAAATTTTGGAAAAATGAAAGAATTTTTAAACTGCAGCAAAACTTTAAAAAAGAGTTACTATACTTCAACAATTACTAGAAACTAGAAAACACAACACAAAAAAGCAACTGAAACCAATTTATATTTTTGCAAACACAACTACTACAGAGATAGAGTACACTTACCCAGAAAATCGAAGCCCTAAAGTCCTAAACAAAATTTAAACATTAAGTGAATGCAATATAACATGCAAACCTTAATATGAGAGAGAGAGAGAGAGAGAGAGAGAGAGAGAGAGAGAGAGAGAGAGAGAGAGAATTCAAGAGAAACATACCGATTCAGAAGTTCATATGAGAAAGACTAAATAAGGGAGGTTCTGTGACAACATAAGAGGAAGTGAAAGAGAAAGAGTAGACCAGAGAGTTTCTACGACAAGAGAAGAGGAATACACAAAATTATTTCTGGTAGGTGAAATTTTGGGTGTTATGATTAGGGTTCATTCATAAATTCATTGAGAAGAAAGCTGTGACTATCAGGAAGAACAAAGGCGTGTTTTTTTTGAAATATGTGCGACTTGACACATGGCCTAAGGGGAAACTGCAACCTACCCTTTTGCACCGTAAGCTTGCCTTTTCTCCTAAACCATTCAGATGCATTTCAACGACTACGATTGATTCTCATATAAGGTTCTAACATAGCTATTCTCATCTGATCCGAGCGCGATTTCTTTTAGCATTGGCTTGTTTGAGTTATTTGGGCTTTTTTTTTGTCAAATTGGTTTGGGCCTTTTTTCTTTATTTTGTGATGGCTTGTTTGAGTCTTTTGGGTTCATTTCGTTTCTGACCTTGTTTTTCTCAACTTGGGCTAGGCTTTTTGAAAGTCACTATTAATGCGCATTTTCCCTTCTGTGAAATACTAACATTTTTCACTTTCCATTGTCTTCAATAAAACTTTCTTTTCTCATTTCGCACACATGCTCTCTACTCAAGCTTTCTTCAATTTTTTTTTCTTGTGATAACCGCTGCATGTAGTAACATAACAAATACATCATAATCTTTTCTTCAAATTCACGCATATATATGCAATATTTAGTGACTCATAGTTTAATTTGAATTGGGAGAAGAAAAGTATTATTGTGACACTTATGAATTTTCTGGTTGTTGGGCGTATGCCCTGTCCTCCTTAAGTTGAATTTGGTGGACAATAAGTTTTATAGGTTATATTTGCAAAATGTGTGGGGAAAGGTGGTATTTACAGATAAAATTTGGATTGCAATGGAATTATGCGCCATTTTCCCAAAAATCAATATATATTGAATGTTGTTGTCGAAAGTTCTGTGACACATCGGTTGTACCGGCACAACCACTTATCTAAAGGCTGAGTTTGCATTTGAAAAATGGATGGCTGAGATTGAATGACTGAATAACCTATTCAGCCCTTTGTTATTGAACACGTGAATCACATGTGACTCTAAGAAAGAGTAACAGAACCAGACACATGCTCTGGAGGTGGAAGACGGTGCTCGCTCCAACTCTTGTCTCCAAATCCAATTGTAAGAGCCTCCAGCTCTTCTCTCTGCTTGCCCAAATCCAATCCTAAGCGCCTCTAACTCTTCTCTCTACTTGCCCAAATTCATCCTAAGCGCCTCCAACTCTTGTCTGTGCTTGGCCAAAACGCATCTGCAGAAAGCTAATGCTCACCGAATTGAGATCGTCCACGAGAAATCCCAAGACAAAGCTGGCGGCACTGCCTAAGCAAGGTCCTCAACTCTTCTCTCTGCTTGCCCAAAACTGATTTGCAGAAAGGTAATCATTACAGAAATGATTGTGGGTCCAGCCTCCATGATGTAATGGTCACCAAATTAAGAGGTATTTAGTTTGATTTGTTCGAATTGTTTGAATGACGATATTTGAGTTGGTGGCAAAGGAAGTGTAAGGAGGACGCGTTGAAAGTTTGGAAACATCAAGTAAGAGTTCAAACAACCCTCTTTTTTGGTTTAGGAGTTGAATGTATTTTGGGTAATGAGTTGATGCAATTGCATGTTTTTTTTGTTGCGAAACAATTATATGTGGGGCAATTATTGACATGACTATGTGCATTGCATGTTGAGATTATTCATTTTTGTGTATTAAAGAAAAACTATGTTAGCACATAAATTATAACGTAATTTTAGTTTGAATTTATGTTTCTCAAGCATGGAGGGGTCTGTTAAGATGGACAGGGGTGTAGAGACATCAAAGGGTAGTTGTAGTGATTCAGGGTATCTGGGTGGTTGTAAAAGGTCAAGTCATGGGGCACCGGCAATAGAGAGTGGGCATATGTCGACCAAAAATCGGGTTAGTCAAAGTAGTGATTATAGTGGTGTTGACATTAATGAACCGAAGAGAGAAGATGTTATGGGGAAAGAGTTTAAAACGATAGAATTAGTGGAAGAATATTATATGAGTTATGCAAAGGGCATTGGATTTAGCGTGAGAAAAGAAATTGATTCGTAATTCGGAAGGGAAAGTAAATAGGAGACGGTAGTGTTGTTGTAAAGAAGGTTTGAGAAAAGATAAGTTTAAAGATCTATCGGATAGGATTCGGCAACTGAAGCCAATTACAAGAGAGAATTGTCTTGCCCATTTTTGGGTGGGTTATGAGAAGAAACGTGATACTTACGTCGTTATGAATTTTGAACCACATCACAATCATGAACCAGTTACTCCGCTTCAATCGCCATATCTCCGATGTAACTGTGTTGTTCGAACTTGTGATTTAGCACAAGCAGTGGGAATGCGAAGAGCATTGTCAAAACATGTCATACATATGAGTACATGGTCCACCAATGTGGCGGGTATTTAAATGTTGGTTTTCAAATAAGGATCTATACAATAAGTTGGATGCATCACGTAGGAAAATTTTGCTCGACGATAACATAGAAGCTGCACTCTCTTACTTGAAAGTGAAAGGAGCAATGGATCCAAAATTCTTTTGTACGTTTAGTGTTGAAGAGGAAAATAAGCTTGATAATTTGTTTTGGAGAGACTCCACTTCACTTTTGGATTACATTGCCTATGGCAACGTCCTCATATTTGACAGCACGTACAAAACAAATATGTATGACAAGCCCCTAGTATTGCTTGTCGGTCCAACAACTACCATTCTACTATAATGTTTGGTTGCGCATTATTGCATGACGAGACATTTGAAACTTACAAGTGGTTATTGGAAACATTCATGGCATTCATGAAAGATAAGAAGCCAATATCAATATTGACGAATGGCATTGAGGCAATGCGTAAAGCTATTGATGATGTGTTTCCCATGTCTAACCATCGGTTGTGCTCATGGCATGTGTCAAGGAATGCATAGAATAACTTGAAGGATGATGAACTGCTAAGAGATTTTCAGGGATGTATTTGGGAACCATTTGCATTGGACGAGTTTGATAAGAAATAGGACGTTTTGAGAGAAAGAGCCAGTACTCCGAAACAAAAAAAATGGTTTGAAATGATGTATGCAAAAAGAGACTCATGGGCTGAATCATGTCTTAGAGGAAAGTTTTTCGGTGGTAAGTGCACCATTCAACGCGTGGAGTCCATGAACAAGTATGTGAAAGATTACTTGAGGAAAGACATAAAGTTATTTGAATGCATTCCAGCAATTGATAGGGCTATGTTACGTCTTAGGAATACCACGACGAAAGATGGTTTCAACGCAAAGTACTCAACACCAGTCCTTAAAACCGCATTGACAAAACTCGAGCAACAAGCTTCTCTGATTTACACACATAGGTGCTTCATATTGGTACATCATGAGATCGAATCTTGTTCAGCACTCACCCATGATAAGGTGATGTATAATTTTGGAGGTCGTGTATACTTATTGTCAAAATATGGTGAACCGCATGGTAATTGGACTTGTGTTTACCACGGTGGGGAAAATATGCGGATAGAGTGTGGATGCCAGAAATATGAAAGTGAAAGGATCCCATGTTGCCACCTGTTTTATGTAATGAAGTGCGAGCACCTTACGTAAATTCATCCATCACTCATAATGAAGAGATGGACAAAGAGTGCCCAAAGTGATACATGTAGCAAATTTTTCGGCAAAGATGGAGACACTACCAACGAAGTTGTAGAAATGGCGAGGTATGGAAGTTTAAGTGTTATGTCAAACAATGTTTGTTTTTCAAAGAGTGCAGATGTTTATGCCATGTTGACGAATCGGTTTAGTAGATGGGAGGGAATATGTGAAGACTTACGGCAACTTACGGCAAAAGGAAGAAGACACAAGTCTGAAATTGGGTAGTGCTTGGCAATGTCCTCCAAATATTAGCAAAGATCCAAAGATCGTTAGGACAAAAGGCACTTAAGCAAGCCAGGGTGGAATGCGCAAGCGTTGACAATGTCATTTGTGTCGCGGACATGGACATACAAAGTATAATTGCTCTCAAAGAAACTTGCATCGAAGTAGAAATGCAGCTGTGAATATCCCTTCAGGTAGTGAAAGCTATCAATATAGTAACCAGAATGGGCCTTCCCCAGACATTAGCTACAGTTATGCTAGTGAAACGGGTTCTCAACACAGAGGCAACTATGTGGTTGATTTGTCTGATTTTGATAGTTTTTCTACTAGAAACCCAACCGGTTCTACCCCCAACAGTGATGATGGTTTCTCATTCGACAATGGTGAACCTATTTCCCTATCTACTGGTTCAACCCAAAACAATTGTACTTTTGGAACTTGGTCTATATGTAACAATTAACATTAAATGTACATTTAGTGATGGAAAAGATGCTTTCATATGATTGATATATTATTGTGTTATGTATGTATGAAAAGGTTTTATGACTTCTATGGGGTGCTTAGATGGAAATTTTACGTAGGCAGCGGTCATCCAATATACATAGCATCAGAAAGGGTAAGGGGCAATTATTTGAACATATTAGAATCGGTAAGGACAATTATCTGAAAATACTTAGTATTAGAAAATTGTTATGTAGTGCGAACAACATTCCCAAAATATACCCAATTTCGTAACCATAATTGGTTAATCTTACTTTTCAATCATATCCATAGGCTCATAATGAAGTGGTTGCTTGTTTATTTTCTTTGCTATACATTCATTAGCTTCGCATTTACGGTCTTAACAGTTTTGCCCACAAGCGATTAGCATTTGCATAACATGCAATTGCATGACAGTGATGCAATGCAAGAGTGATTGTACGCAAACAAAATTAAGAAAAATGGATCATATTTTATTATACAGGCATAATTAGACATATTTTTACTATAAATCAAAGGGCCCAATTATTTGAAATACAGAGCATGAGAAATAGTACGGGGCAATAATCCGAACATATTATATTACAAAACGACCAATTATACAAAATTACCTAGTAATAGAAATTGTCATGTGGTGCGAATCACATTCCAAAATTTCCCCCAATTTCGGAAACCAAAATGTGGTTAACCCTAATATTTAATAGTAGACATAGGGTCATAATAAAGTAGTTACTTGCTTTTCTTTGTCTTCGCTCTATACATTCAATAGGTTTGCATTTTTAAGCTATGTGGAGTTTGCCCACAGGTGGTTAGCATTTGCATTGCAAACATGCAATTGCATGATAGTGATGCAATGTAAGAGTGACTGTGCGCAAATGAAAATAAGAAGAAGGGTCAATTATCTGAAATACAGAGCATGAGAAATGGTACGGGGCAATAATCCGAACATATTATATTACAAAACGACCAATTATACGAAATTACCTAGTAATAGAAATTGTCATGTAGTGCTGTTGGGGTCTTTTTCGTTCGAAGGCTCGTCCAGGCTTGTTGATTCTTGGATCGCCACAGAGTGATGAATGAAGCCTTTGTTGCCCCTTTGTCTGAGTTAGTGAGAACTAGGCTCAAAGCATCCCGAGGGAGAAGCAAGTCCTAGGGGAGTACTCTGTTCTTCTTCCAACGGCTGCATATATTGTATTGATTTTTTCGGCAGCTTGACAAAGAGTTGAAGATGGCGCATTAATGTTACACAGACTTAGCATGAGAGTTTGCTTTGTGAATTGAGACACTACTAGACTAGGCATGAGAGGTTAGGTGTTTCAGATACGGGATAGAGCCTTTTTTTTAGAGAGAGAGAGAGAGAGAGAGAGAGAGAGAGAGAGAGAGAGAGAGATAAGAGATGGGTGACTTGAGTAGATTTCCAGCAGCTGGACAAAAGCTTTGTCAGGCTCTTGGGTGGCTTGCCAAAAGAGAAAAAAAGGAAGAAATGGAATAATAGAGCTTGAGTGGTGATGTTTGCTCTCTCTGGATATGTTTATGGAAGGGAGATGAAGAATATGGAAGAACACGGCTTGAGATTGAAGCTTCCAGCAATGAGTAAGGATGTTGCTTGCTCTGGCTAAGTTGAAGATAACTTGTTGATGTTGATATGAGATTATACGAGCTTGGCATGAGAGCTTGGAGTGTGGGAGCTAAAAACCCACAAGTTTAGCAAATGAGAATGTTTGTGCTTGGGTTGGTGTTTGATATACTTGAGTTTGGGTGTTGGGAATTTATTGTTTGAGGCTATGGCTATGGCGGTTTGATTGTTTGGTTGTGATGGTTGTTGGGATGCTTATAGCAGTCAAATGAATGGGGTTTCAAAGAGCATGGCTGAGGAAAGAAAGCTTAAGACTTTGAAAGGTATGGTGTTTGTGACAATGATTCTAGAGAAATGTATGAGTTCTAGAGGTGGGAGGATAAAAGGAAAAGCTTGAAGCTTGAAAACTATGGTGTTTATAACTTGGAAGGAAGGAAAAGCTTGGAGTTATGCTTGGTGAGGCTTTATGGAGAAGATGATGGATTTCAAGGGTGAGAAAGTAGAAGACATGATTGTGATGGCTGAGGAATGGCTGGGATAGTTGCTGGAATGCTTGCAACAACTAAATGGAGGAAGGAAAGTAGTCTGGTGGTTGCTAAAGGGGGTTGATGGCTGCTGGGATGCTTGCAGTAGCCGAGTGAGGGAGTGTTGGCTGAAGAAAAATTGGTCCCCTTTTTCTTGAGCCATGAATGCCAATTTATAGAGGGTGAGGGTTTTCCTTTATTTCCAATAGGTAAAGGAATGTGTTGTTACCAACATATTTTCAGTGGTTAAAAGGGAGCACTGGGGCATACTATTTTTCAGCATGTAAAGCTAGGTACCATAAACTGATTATTTCCTATGGGTAAAAGGAAGCACTTGTTTCCAGTGGGTAATAGGAAGTGCTGGAAAAGGCTTGTTTCCATTGGGTAAAATAGGTATTTAGAAAAATGACTATTTCCTATGGGTCAAAGGAAGTGCTTGAAAAATATCTCATTTGCTCACCTAAATTGGAGAACTCTAAGTAATGGGCTTGGACTTTGGTACTCCCAAGTAGCTAGCCCAAAGTCTCCATTATCTAAGAGCTTCCGTAGGCCTTGTGGACCTCCGTAACCTTTCACACCACAATCCCTCATGCAAGCCCCGTAAAACACATGCTTGGGTTCATGTGAGCTTGATAGGTGATCGGCATGGGAAAAATGTATTATTAGTTTGGCATGGCATGTATGCTATTTCTATATTTATTTAATGATTAAATCCCAAAATTAAATCCCAAAATACAGCTTGAATTAATGAATGACCGACATTATATGTTATTTTGGGCTTTAAATGTCTTTGGGCTTCCTGTGACTTTTTTGGGCCTCAACAAGTGCGAATCACATTCCAAAATACCCCAATTTCGTAAACCAAAATGTGGTTAACCCTAATATTTAATAATAGACATAGCGTCATAATAAAGTAGTTACTTGCTTTTCTTTGTCTTCACGCTATACATTCATTAGGTTTGCATTTTTAAGCTATGTGGAGTTTGCCCACAGGCAGTCAGCATTTGTATTGCAAACATGCAATTGCATGACGGTAATGCAATGCAAGAGTGACTGTGCGCAAACAAAAAATGGATCATATTTTATTGTACAAGCATAATTAGACATATTTTTTTCTATACATCGAAGGGCGCTATTATCCGAAATACAGAGCATGAGAAACGGTAAGGGGTAATAATCCGAACATATACGGAGCCATGATCCAAAATTACTTAGTATTACAAACTGTGATGTAGTGTGAAAAACATTCCAAAATATCCCCAATTTCGTAAACCATAATTTGGTTAACCTTATTTTTAATCATATCCATAATTTAATTGGTTTTCTTTCTCTTTGGGGTACATGAATGAACACTTTTATCACCTTTGCGTTTTTGGTTTGTGGAGTGTTGTTCTGCATCCGCATTACCCTTAGCTGCGGCCTCGTCCTCATCCTCATCCTCATCTTCATCCTCTTCCTCATCCTCATCCCCAACCTCATCCTCTTGGATCCAAGCTTCGTCGTCATCTTCCTCTTGTTCTTCCTCTTGTTCTTCCTGTTCTTCTTCATATTCTTCTTCATGTTCTTCTTCCTGCTCTCCTTCCTCTTCTTCTTCCTCATCTTCTTCCTCATCTTCTTCATGCTCTTGTGGTACCACAATTTTGGTATTTCCTTTTCTAACTATGTCATGTTTAAATTTTGAGCGAAACTCCTACATATAGTGAAACATTGACATATATAAATAATCAATCTTGTTCAATTTTGTTTTGCACATGGGTGAGATGATGGTTTGCATTGCAAAATTTAACATATTATAAAACAAATTGCAAAATTGAACATCTTATAAATCGAATGGGACAATGGAGGTAACAAACTTACATGTACTGCATCATCATCTAAAACGTCTTGACCAATATCTTCACTTTCAATGGTTGTCCCCTTGGTGTTCTTCAATATCTCCAATTACAATATAACATCGTTCATGTTCATTCTTGGTCTCTTATTTCAATATAACATCGGTGATGTTCTTTAATTTTATGAAATCACTATGAAATGAAGCTGAACTGACTCACAATCTCTTGCCGTAGGCGCCTGATCTCTATGCTTGCTTCCAATGAAGTTGAAAATAGTAGGGCATTCAACCCAACATTCAGCTCCAAAATCTCGGTTGCAACTTGAGTAGTTACCTACATTCAGGCACATGCAATTACAACAATCACCACTGGAAGCCATCAATTAGGAAAAAATTATGCAATGGAAACTACTTACATGCGTTACACCATTAGGTAATGGTAGACCAGCGCTATCTTGTCCACGGGGTATACACACTAGTTGACTTCCATTATTTAAGGCCCAACTTGGTATTTGCACTGAGTATGCCTGAGGAGAGATGTTTCCAACCCTTATATTTGCACCTTCGGGAGTTGTATGTTGTCCTTCCTGTGGAATTGAGGTATCATGTTAGTTTTTAGAAAAGAAAAAAAATAAATTTAATGTAGGAAGTGTAAGTACATAACACGTGTTCAGTGTAGAACCTACCACTTCACGTAATTCGTCATAATGCCGGTACCTTATGTACTCATCTCTGTACTTGCCATAGTCGAATGAATGTGCAAGCCATTCCAAAGCTGGGTACCAATTAAGTGCTTCCTCGACTTCTGACTCATCAGTGAGCTTATAATCGGAAAGCATTGTCCTCGGTGTAATTTTTGGTACTCGAGGTTCTGTGCTACCTAAGCTTTGCATAGCGACTCGCTCTCCCAAATACCAGGTACAACCAGCTTGTCCCTCGAGTAGGATTCTGATATAACCATTATTTTGTACATTTTTATTATCTTTATCTTAGATTCTTGCTATGTTCTTGAGTGAGTTTAGTCCATTTTTACTTAGTTTTGTATTTTACTAGGTTTGAAGAGTAAAGATGGAAAAGCAAGCAAAAGGAGCAATTTTGGGATTGAAATATAATGTGCTGTACAGAACAGTCAACTTGACATAATATACTGTACTTCCTCAGAGCGAACCAGATGTTGAGCCTTATATCGTTGGAAAGATACGGATGTTAGCTTTCTGTAGAATTTTACAGTTCGTGATTTGGACTTGTGTGGAGAGAGTTGTGGCCGTTTTAGTACAGACAGTTCGGGCAGAATGTGTTCTGCGGGTTTTGCAAAAAAATCCCTTTGAAGTCCAATCCTTGGAGTTTAATTTGTGTCATTTACATTTGGGAAGTGTCTACAAGGAAGTTGAATTATTTTCTGAAGTCTGATCCTATATTTAGTAGGATTTTGGATGCCAACTCATCAAAGACAATTGAAGCCAAACTAGGAAAACATAGTTACCAAGTCAAAAGAGGATTTGTTCCTTAGTTAAAGAAGACTAGAAAATAGGGTTCTTTTATGTTGGAATTTGAAGGAGAGTCAAAGAGTCACTGCCATCGTCAAGTTCTCAAGCATCATCACAATCCATAAGTTTTATTTTATGTTATTTAGTTTTTCAATTATGTTTTCTTTGAACATGAGTAACTAAATTATTCTCTAGGGCGAGGATGACGCCCGAGCATGGATAGTTATGATTTTAGGGCTTTGAACATGAGTAACTAAATTCTATTTCAATTGTTGCTATTTGTTTAAGTTCTTTGATTGATCACTTTAGGGCTTGCATCTAGTAAATTGGAAGATGAATTTGAGGCAGAACTCGCAATATAATTCAATTAGCTTCTTGTGATTAAGTGTGGTGAATTACATTATTGCTTGATGAAGAATAATGATTTGATTGGTTCCCTTGTTTTCTAGAACGTAATGAATTCAACTTGTTAAATTTATGCCTTAACCAGGATAGATTGCAGGATTGGGTATATGATCTTTGTCTGAACTAGAAAGAATCGTACACTTAAAGTGCCTGAAAAGGACTTAGATACGGGAATTATCATCTAAAGAATCGAAGGAATCTGTTGAATGCATTGAAATCTAACTTGGATTGCTTGTGGTTGATTCCGAAACCCTAGACCTTCATCATCCTTTTTCAATCTTTAAAAGTCAACGTTTTAATTCTTAATTGCCTTGATTAATTTCTTGTTTGTTTCATAAACCTTCACAACAACAATCTCTACAAATTTACTTGCGTGTCAGTTAGATTTAATTTAGGTATTCGAGTATTAGATTAATTTGGAATCCTCATGGGAACGATACTTGGACTTGTCAAACGCTATACTACATCAATCTTGTGCACTTGCAAGGACAGACCAGATTCATTTACGAATTACATGCATGGTATTTTTGACTTCTTTCGGCATCTCAGATTCATCGGTCCCCTATGGGTTCCAATTTACCTGCAATACAAATTGGTTACCTTTGCGTATGATACATTTTTTTGGGTAATAAAATCTCGATTCAAGAGTAAATGCTTCATAAATAATTTATTAGATGTCGCATCATGACTCTAAAACTTACCAACTGATGGTGCAAGTCTCACTTTGCTTTTGCACCTAACCACCTTAATGCTCGGGGCCACGTGTTCAAGGTCCAACTGGGCATTGCTAAAGCAAAAGGCTCTAGGTACTCGCAGGCCCATACCTATACAAAACACTATACAAATTAGCAATTTAAGCAAAAAAGTCTGCTGCACTTTGGGGACATCCAATTCGATTACACTAACCTCCCATGCCCTCCAATACCCGCCCATGCTTGAGGACCTACCCCTGGAACAAGAATCCATTGATCTATACAAGCAAGCCAAAGCTACACCGCCCCAATCATAATTACCAATGTATGAGACTTTCTAGACTTCGGGCGTAGTGCATACGCACGTATTAGCTCTTATCATTTAAGAATGAGGAGCCAATCAAGCACAGTATAAATGCCCTTGCAATTTGGTCGGCTTCTTTATCATCTTTGGGAATCTTCTTCCAGTACGAGGTAGGAAGGCTTTCATACGACACTCTCCTTTCGCCCATTAGTAGGTCTGCAATTGTTTTCCCATACAATTTAACCAGCTTGTTCTTATTTTTGTAAATCTACAAGTCGTACCTTAGTCGCTTCCCACCAACACGCAATCCTGTGATTGCTGCGAAGTTCATGGATGTCATTGTCATCTCTCCAACTTCATCGAAGTGGAATGTGTGGGTAGTGTCCCACCATCTCTCAGCTAAGGCCACAAGTGGCCTATCCCTTTTCTTTCCATGCCTCAATATTGACACAAAGGGAAAAAAGCCAACTTCTTTGACCTTCGCTTTCAGTGTGTCTTGCATTGCTGTGTTATACCATGTAGCACACTTGGCATTGTTTCCACACCCTCTTATTTGTTTTAAAGTAAGCTGCAGAAAACAAAAAACATCATTCATCTCAATTAGATTGTGACCCACTTATTTACAATTTATTCCAAAGTGAGGAATGCGAATTGAAAAATAAAATAAGAATACCTTGAACGAGATATGTTCCTCCAATTCTACGTGAAGCAAGGGTGAACAAGGATTTCGGTCCTTCGTTATGAACACACGTACACCAAACACCCCACTACCCGTAGGACCCGAGAATTGTTTTGCTGGCGTCCATTTTTTTGAGCTTGAGGTAGCCACTGAAGACTTACTTTTCGTAGGCTTTACACGTGTGATCTTCGGCTGACGAGAACCTTCATCAGATGCTTCAACCTCAATGGACTTGTTCTTGGTCTTCATTATGGCTTGGAATATCCTTCAACCTTAATACAGTAATAATAACTTTGATAAACATGTTCATACTAGAAATTAGTTTATCATTGAAACAATTGGTACATAATTTTTTTTGGGCAAGTAGAGCATACTTTGTTAATGAATGTATATTGGCATTATGCATGAATTAGAAATATTAGATAAATATGTCACATGATATATGTTGTTAATATGTTAACTTGCAATTGTACGGGCCAATTAGTAATATAGCAAGACAAGTACGAGGTCGTACCCACGAGGACTGAGAAGTTAAAATTAGTTATGTACTTAGATTACCAAATTCAAGAAAGTAGGAGGTTAAGTCTAAAATAGAATTTAAAGCAAGAGTGATTGTAATTGTTGAACAAATGAGGAAAAACGAAATTTCAAACAAAAGCAAAGTGAGCAAATGTAACAAAGAGTGTTTTTGTGGGCTGGAAAACAGATTGGGAGACTAGGGCATTCGATTCACCATAACAATTCAATTCTAAGTTATAAGGAGTCAAGTGACAAGTCTAATTCAGATTCAAAGATTGATTCTAGCTAAAGTATGATTAGGCCATGGTGTCTGGTCCTAACCTTGTGTTCCTAATTCCCTAACTTGATCATTTGTTGTCTAACCTAAATTAAGCATTAGGAACTCATTAAGCATAGAAGAACAATTTAAACAACCAAGCATGTATCTGATCCCTGTTGTCGAATGTCCATACATACTTTTCTTATTCATAGTTCAATTCGAATCAAAGCATGGTGTCTACTCTTGATTCAAACCAAGATAGCTAATATACAAGTTCTAATGGTGATCAATCATCCAAACAAGCATATTAACTGATAAGCATAATGAATAAGAACATGAATCATGAATCAAACTTGAAACTCAAAACTTCAACTTATAAACCCAGAATATTCATGTTAGGTTACATCGAAGTCCTAGTTATGAATTTAGCTACTCATAATGGAAATGAAACTTAAACAGAAATGAGAAAACATAATGAATGTAATAAGAGTGGAAAAACCCATTTCTGAAGTTACTTGTGGTGTCCAAGGCTTCTCCAAGTGCTTCTCCACACCTAATGCTGCTCCAAGAGCTTCCTCACATCTAGAGTATGGCAACTAAAAAGGTGATTTGGGATGAGTTTGGGTGAGTGGTGATGGCAGAGAAAGAGGAAATTCGTAGGGAAATGGAAGGAAGGCTTGTTGGAGCTGTTTTGGTGATTTGGGGCTGAGTGGAGTGTTTGGGGAAGGATGGGAGTGTTAGAGGATGGCTGAAGTGAATTTTAGGCTGAATGGAGTGACTCCTTCTTTGAATGAGTGTGCATCACTCTATTTATAGAGTGCAAATTCGTGCTCCCCCTTTGGCTGGTGAAGCACACCCATTCCTAGCTATTCCCATTTGTCTGAGCTGCCCATTAGGTTCCCATGCTGCTGATTTGATGTGTACCCATGCCTCTAGGAATGTCAGCTGCCCATGCCTCTTGGAATGTCAGCTGCCCATGCCTTCTGAGTTTCCATGCTGTCTTGTCAGCACATGGCTCAACAGCTAGCTGTTGCATTCCTGAGCATGGTGTGCATTTTGATGGGCTCACGGATTGGGTTGACTTAATCAATTGATACATTTGAGTAGTCCATCTTGCAGTTCAGACTCTCATCTTTCCAGGCACATATTATATGGGCCAATCAAAGTTGGGAGAAAGACGTTAAGGCCGAAATGAGTTGCCAACCCAGTCTGCTCGTTTTTGCACCATTTTGCATCTTTTCTTATCCAAAGGCACCATTGCTACCTAAGGCTCAATGAACTGAATGATAAACAGAAAAGGGATTAAAAGCACACGTTTGACTCAATAACATAACCAAATCATAAGTTAGAAGGGTACAAAATGATATGCAATTGTGAACTGATCAATATATCATGTCATTATTCAATAATTTTTTTTTTCCTTTTCAGAGACAAAGCTATATCTAACACTGCATGCTTTGTTTCATTGACCGACAATATTTCATTACCTATCCAAAGAATCAAATATTTTCATTGGAGATTAAATGTGACAAGTCTAAAACCACAGCCCACCATTTCAAACTTTGAAACAGAGAGATCCCATTTCAAGCTGTTTACCCAATAAATAAGCAGTGTAGTCATTTCATTAATTAATACAGCAAGAAGAAATTGTCCAAGACTCAGAAAAAAGCAGAAGTAGAACAAAATAGTCAAAGCAGCACTAAATCTAAATGACCTACGTCCATTTGTAGCCCATCAATCCAAAACTGCCAAACAAAACACATAGAGTCATCTTCCTCACGGAAGTGATCCACAAGAACAAATTCCTAATCCAAAGAACTAAAGAAATGGTTAAAGCCACTTTTTACTTTGCCTAACTTGATTTGAAACTTATTAATTAAAGGTGCTAATGTAGAATATTAGGTTAAGATTATGCTTTCATACTTTAGTATTCAAGTAGTTCACATTCACAGAAACCCTTTGAGCCTTGGACCTAAACAAAAACGCACGGGAAGGAAGAAGGCTAGGATTTTGTAGCTAACGACGTTTGATTATTCACACACCCCTGAAGGAACAAATTATAGCCAGTAAAAATGAATGTCCAAGGCCAACGGCAAGACCCTCGAATTGTTGGTTTAGCATCCCAAATTCTATCTACACAATATCAAAGAGGAACCCTAAACCCTCATACAAATCAATTTGTTACAAACCCAACACCCTTAAGATTTTTCCTCATGTAAATCCTCATATGCACATTTAGAAACATAACTGAATGAATAAGATTGAAGTTCTTACCTTTGACGTGGACTTTGAGACCCGAAGGACAAGGTGTCAGCCGTGAGAATGGCAGTCGACAGAGACAACGAGAGAGAGAGAGAGAGAGAGAGAGAGAGAGAGAGCGAGAACTGCGAGTGAAGAAGGAGGAGATAGGTGAATTCAGCGAGCGAGAAGGAGGGAGAGAGCGAAACGACAAGTTGAATTCAGTCAGAGACAGAGACAGTGCGTGAAAGTGAGAAACTGAAATAGTTCCAATTTCAGATTTTGAAAATTTTCGGGTTCTTCACGGTATTTTTGTTTATAGCTATTCGACCCACACAAAAAAAAAATTATAAATAAAAAAAAACTCATTAACAACTATGACAGAGTAAACCAACCCTCTTGTAGAAATCGTCACCAATTTCATTCCCATATGGTCTTAATCTTATGATTTGATAATATTTAATTTGCATATCGTAATCAAGAACTAAACAAGATAGCGATGAACTACACTTAATCCAAGTATTCCCTAAAAAATATAGTCTAAAAAAATTATTTATTATTCCAAAAAAACCATAAAACAAAATAATAATAAACATTCTTTTAAAGTTTCAAACATAGCACCTCTTTTCCGAAACCGCCCATTCCAAAATGCTTGTGACTCCATAGCCATAAGTAACAGTATACTTGTACGAACGGAAGTTGGAGATTCTTGGTTGCATACATAAGAGCAAATCCCTTATAAATAATTAACATAATCACTCCTTCAAATAGGATGATTCTCTCTTGAATCTCTTCTAACTCACTGAAATTGATACCCAGGAAACAAATGTGATATCAATACTTTTTCTTGTTTTTGGCAGTAAATGTTGCGATCAAAGTATGCAAAAATTAAAGAAAAACGCATTGCAATATTTAACTTGAATGAATTTGTTACCTGAATTTTGGGTTTTGTTTGGAGTTTAGCAGCTTGAGGTGCGATTTTCTTTCTAGTTTTATGGCCAAACAGATCACCAAAGAGCTAGAGAGTTCTAAGTTGATGATGAAAACTTATCAATGTTGTGAATATGGCTTTCTGTTTTATAGAGAGAGTGTGTGACTTTATTTTATTTTATTACTTTTTCCCTCTTTTAATTCTTCAGCTAGTAATTAGGGAATCACATGCTGCACATGCATCTCTGCAAACTGCCATAAAAGGAGACAAGACTATTTTCACTTTTTTATTTTTATAAATTTTTTTTATTTTTTGTAAACTACAAAACTCAATAGTGATTAGGGAATCACATGCTGCATCTCTGCGCATAAAAAAAAACAACATGCTGCATCTCTGCATCTCTGCACGCCTAGTTGCCCAGCGGCAGCTGCATGCCATCTCTTCTTTTCAGCTTTTGCCTGACAGCTTAATTTCAATATCTCTTAGAGCATCTCCAACCGATGTGTCAAACGTGCCATATAGACATTTAACAGCTATAAATAACATCTCATATCACTCCAACCGATGTGTCAAAGCTTATGTGCAATGAAGACTGGAGGTTGAGATGTTATTTTTGACATCCCAAAAATAAGATGTCAAGGATTATTTAATTTTTTTTTCTTTTCTTTTTAACTAAAATGAATCAACAATAAAATGTAATAAAATAATAATTTAATTTGACATATTGGGTGGAGTGTAAAGCTGTGTAAGATGTTAAATTACAACATCAACCATCAAATTTAAATTTGATGTATGGTATTTGATATCTCCCTTGGATATGCTCTTAGAGATTTAGATTCTTTGCTTTATTTTTCTTTATTTGAATGTGCTTGATGACGTTTATCCAACAAGTGTGGTACCTTATTAAGTGAAGTAGTTAATCTTCATCAAACAGGTCTCTTTTCTTATTTGACAGGTAAGCCTTGGATTTTTGTGGTTCAACTTTTAGGAAAAATTCTACCATGGGCGTGGTGTATACATGCTCCCAAATTATCAACCATTAGATGAGTAAGTGGAGATGTGGGTTAAATCCACACCATCGAATGCTGGTAACTGGTTAAAAGGGTTGCTGTAGGTAAAAGTGAATAAAATAAAAATTAAACAAAAAAGAAAAGAAAAATAGAACAATACAAGGGAGAAGGGCAAATAAGATGTTGAACTGCTGAGGCAATCCCACCAACTCTCTCTTTCATCTCCCCCTCTATTCCCCTACTTGTGAATCACTTGATTTTGTGGATGAAATTGAGAAGATCTTAAATCTCTTGCTCCTTCTCTATCTCTGTCCATCTCTCTCTTCGTCCCCCTCTCTCTCTGTCTACCTCTCTGCTCCTCTCTATCATCAATTCAAACCCTAGAAATTGGGGACTTTTCCAATATCAAAGGTCAGTTTGCTTTTTCTATTCCTTTTATCTTTTGGTTTATGGTTTTTTTTTGGATAGCTAGGTTTTGTTTGTTGGTAATGTGATTTTTTGTTTAAATTTGATAATGGGTTTGTTTTGATTCCCCTGGGCTTGTTTTGTGACGTAGTTGTTCCAGAAACTCAAATTTTATGACTGGCATAGATCTATTATTGTGAATTTGTTATTAATTAGGATAAGTAGTCCCAATAGATGAAAGGTTGAGAAGCTCATATGAGAATTTTTATGGCAAGGCCAAGGAGAGGGAAATAAGTGCAGTTGGTGAAGTGGGAGTTAGTGTCAAAGGATTAGGGGTACTGTCATATTGTAAGTGGTGATTCACACGTTATACGGGTCTTTTTGCTATCCATAAAAGAACTAGAGCTGAAACGATTTAGGAATAAAGTTGGAATGACCATTTAGGATTGAAGTTGCTAGCCATGAGTATTGATTTGTGTATATTGAATCTAGGAAAATATATTTTTGCTGTTAAACTGCATGCAAAATCTGAGATTTTGCTATCGATTTCCCTATCTTCTTTCAACATATGTCATGGTTTGGTTTTTTTTTCTTTTGCAAGATTGACCAATCTTTCAGTCACAGGTTAGAATCCATCCTATCATTCAACTCATTGTGTTACCCTTTTCCTTTATTACATTCATTAGTATTAGCTTGGCAACAAGGTCAGTAGAACCTGTTAACAAATATTTAATAGCCATTATGGAAATATTTAATAGCCATTATAATTTTTCATCCAGTGCTTCTGAGAAATGCCTTCCCCAGTTGTTTATTGCGAACTATGTATAGATACATGGGTCTGTAATTATTTTTGTTGATGAAGAGATTGTGGAAGTAATGACCGAGATTGTGGTTGAAAAAGTGCTTAGTTCAAATTTCAATATGTAGGCATATGTTTTAAATTTTGGAAGGGAGCAAGGGATGTGGAGGTGGATCTTCTATAGGATAGGCTTCGTTTTTGGGATTCCCTTTGGCTATTGGTATCTTCATAATTTAAGGATTGTTCCTTTCAAGCTATATTGTATTATTGGAATTCTGCTGTCAACTATAAGTTTTGTTCGTCTAGTGCCATGTATCTTTGTTAAGTTGTTTACTTAGTATAGCTAGACAAGTGGACAACTTGTCCCTTGTATTGTTATGTTCTCTTCTTAATGAAATTATGTTTCTCATTACAAAAAAAAAAGACAATGAAGTGATTGAGAGAGTGAGTTAAAATTGAACAAGAATATATTGATAGATTGGCTCACCTAAGAGGAAAAGGAAATAATGCAATTGATAAACAGTGAGTTGGAAATTAAACAAGAATAATGTAATTGACAAACTGTAAGTTTGAAATTGCAATACCTATCCGTAATCTTGTAATTGACAGCTATGGACAGTTGTGTTCCATAAAATTGTAAAACCCATCTATTTTGGACATCTGTTTTGGATAACTGTGTTTCATAAAATTGTAAAACCCATCCGTAATCTTGTAATTGATAAACAGTTAGTGGGAAATTGAAACTGAATAATGCAATTGACATATAGTAAGTTCAAATTGCAATTGACAAACAGTAAAGTGGAACATTCGGAAGGTAAATTGGGTCCTTATACTTATAAACAGAAACGTTTACAATATTAAGGTCTCGTATTACTCTATGTTAAACAAGAGTGTTCCATAAGAGTATAAAACCCATCCTTAATATTGTAATATTGTAATTTACAAAGATAAAGACATCTAGTACAATATTAAGGTAACTTGGGACATTAGGAAAGTAAATTGGGTCCTTATTCTTGTATAAGAATAGGGTAAGAGTGGACATTGGTGGAATAAATTTGGTCTTTGCCATTGTAAACAAGGGAGTTTACAACATATAGGACTTCCGTTATATTGTTATGGATAGAGGGGTTCCATAAAGTTATAAAAGAGATCCTTAATCTTGTAATATCGTAATTTACAAAGGAAATGACCCCCAATACAATATTAAGGTAAGAATGAACCTTGGAGTAGGAAATTGAGTCATTATCCTTGTAAACAAGGTGGTGGTTACAACATTAAGGATTCGTATTATACTAAAATGGACATAGTCGTTCCATTACATTGTAAAAGCGATCTTAATCTCGTAATACCATAATTTACAACAACAAGGAACCCTTGTATAAGAATAGGGTAAGAATGGACCTTGGTGGAATAAATTTGGTCCTTATTCTTGTAAACACAACGGTTTATAGTATTAAGGACCTCTTTTACAATGTTTTGGACCTCCATGTTCCATAAACTTGTAATATCATAAATTACAATAGAAAGGATCTCTATTACATGGTTAAGGTAATTGTGGACCTTAGAGATGTAAAATTGGTTCTTATTCTTGTAAATGCAATGGTTTAACATTAAGGACTCGTATTACAGTGCTTTGGACGTAAGCTTTCCATAAACTTGTAATGCAGATCCTTAATCTCGTACATTACAAGATTTGGGTTCTCATTTATATTTTTTTGCACCATGATTACAAGTTTGAGGTTCTTCCTTATCCATAGCGTTGTAATATCCTAATTTACAATTGAAAGGATCCCTCTTACAATGATAAGGTAAAGGTAGACTTTGGAGAAGTAAACGTGGTCCTTATTCTTGTAAACACAAGGGTTTACAATATTACGGACCTCTTTTACAATGTTTTGGACCTCCATGTTCCATAAACTTATAAAGTGTATCCATAAACTTGTAATATCATAAATTACAATAGAAAGGATCTCTATTACATGGTTAAGGTCATTGTGGACCTTGTAGATGTAAAATTTGTACTTATTCTTGTAAATGCAATGGTTTATAACATTAAGGACTCATATTACAATGCTTTGGACGTAAGCTCTCCATAAGCTCGTAACGCAGATCCTTAGTCTCGTACATTACAAGATTTGGGTTCTCATTTATGATTTTTTGCACCATGATTACAAGTCTGAGGTTCTTATTTATCCCTAGCGTTGTAATATCCTGATTTACAATTGAAAGGATCCCTTTTACAACAAAAGGTAAGGGTAGACTTTGGAGAAGTAAAGGTGGTCCTTATTCTTATAACCACAAGGGTTTATAATATTAAGGACCTCTTTTACAATGATTTGGACCTCCATGTTCCATAAACTTGAAAAGTGTATTCATAAACTTGTAATATCATAAATTACAATAGAAATGATCTTTATTACATGATTAAGGTAATGGTGTACCTTGGAGATGTAAAATTGATACTTATTCTTGTAAATGCAATGGTTTATAACATTAAGGACTCGTATTATAGTGCTTTGGATGTAAGCTCTCCATAAATTCATAACGCAGATCCTTAATCTTGTACATTACAAGATTTGGGTTCTCATTTATGATTTTTTGCACCACGATTACAAGTTTGAGGTTCTTCCTTATCCATAGCGTTGTAATATCCTGATTTACAATTGAAGGGATCCCTCTTACAATGATAAGGTAAGGGTAGACTTTAACGTTGTAAATGTGGTCCTTATTCTTGTAAACACAAGGGTTTACAGTATTACAGACCTCTTTTACAATATTTTGGAACTCCATGTTCCATAAACTTGTAACGTGTATCCTAATTTGTAAACCCTTGTGTTTACAAAAATAAGGACCACATTTATACAGCCAAGTACCAAGGCCTTGGGAGAAATTTGAACATGTTTCACATACTATGCAATTGCCAACAGGCGATGATAATTGCTTACTATAATGCACTTGCCAAACAGGCAGAAATAAACATGCAATTTATGTTTCCTGGTTTGGGAATTGCTCATTATGTTGCCAATCCACTCTTTAACTCCTCCCATATTATCTTATTTTGTTTACCTATTCCAAGTGAGATTTTATAAGTAATTTGAAATTACCGAATGAAGATAGAATAATTTCATTTATTAGTTTGCAATGTCATTTATTTATGCAATTAGTAGCTCCCTATTTGGAAATTTCTTAAGTCATGGTATTTTGTGGATCGTCATTGCCAATCCAAGTTAGTTTCTAAGTTTAGGTGATTACAACTTTTGCAACTTAATGCCAAACCTCATAGCGCCATAATTGATGATGGACCATTATTTTGTATTATTAATATATTCAAAATATATTTTTATAAAAAAGAAACAATACTTGGATTGTCTCCAATATGAGTACGAATGAAATATGCGCAAAATTTGCTTTCTATTAGAGAACTCTAAATTCAAATGATGTATAACTACATAATAACAAGACCAGGTAATTTGTAACTTTTCATCTGTAACTGGTATATCCTGGCACAACAATTGCATTTACTTACAATAGCATAAATTAAATAACTTTAAATACATAACCAAAATCCAACAAAAAAGGGTTGTCTAAACCAAATTATCTTCAAAAAATTATAGGTTACAACGTAAAATATAGAATATTAAGATCAGTCTCAACAAGTCACATCCAATGGGAAACACATTGAACACCTACATAAAATATAAAATAAAGTCATTATTCTCAGTTGTGTTACAAAATACAATATAGAATGTGAATCCTATGTATTACTCTAATATAAAAAATTCAATCATATGTATTACTCTAACATCAAGAACATATTTGATGGATATAATTATAACACGAATATGATTATTATGAAAAACAACACTATGTCATGATCCATTGAAAATCAAATTCAACGAGAGAGATATTTCAATAAAACAGATTTATTGAACTAAACTGCCCTAAAATATATTCAAATTGGAAAGATATCCTTGTATGACCATTGAACTAAACTACCCTAAAACAGAGCCTTAACCAATAGTTTGGTCCAGCCTCTATGTCAAATAGAGAATGAAAAATCATTTCTTGACATCAAATTAGAGATCTTACACAAAATAGAAAGAATATCAAAGAGGTTAGACATCCTGTAAAACTAAGGCTTATACAAAAGCCAGGAAACATAAACAAGAAAAACCTGAAGCATGCAAAGTGTAAGAGACAAAAAACAATGAAAAAAACAATAAAAGTGATCAAACATTAAAAAGCAACAAGAATTACATAAGCAATTGCATATTGGTCCTCATGCAATTGCATAATGTTACTTATGCAAGTACTTAATAGTAATGCAATTGACAAACAGAAATAAACTAAACTCAACACGAGAAATGCAATCACTTGCCAAAACTTGGCCTTTAATTGATTTCTAACATAAATTGCATCGCTTCACTTTTTTCTGAGACTACCAGAATTAGAAATATTTGTCTGCATTGCATGAGTTGTGTTATTATTTAGATAGTACACACATACATCACAAACTACAACACAATTTCTTCTCTTATTTTTGCTAGTCAGTGACACTATTTATGGTCTTAATAACATAATGCACCACACATCAAAAACTTGTGTTCTAAAACAATTGCACTATGTTTCTGCTCTGGTTCACGCATGGAAGAAGACAATAACTCAAACAAAATCCTACATGCAAGCATTTGTTTTGTGCTAGTAAAAGCAGCAGCCCCAAATAAATTCACTCATTATCCATATCATACACAAGTACATTATTAAAATTAAAAAAGCCACCAAAATCACCACCAAACTTATTATTAACGATATGAAAAATATGAATGGAAATTTCAACATTCAATATGAACTTGAGGAGCGCCATTCATATTCAACACAAAGAAAAATAATATCAATGGAAATTTCAAAAATTATGAAAAATATTTATTCCCAGGCATAAATCGTATAACATGAATGATAAGAAATAAGTTCCAGAACTTCAAACTGGCCTGCCAAAAAATGGAATTTAAATATAAAATTGCATACCAAGCAGATGTTGAGAGGAAATCCAACTAATAATAAAGTAAACTTGGAATGCCAAAAAAATTCAACAAAAAACTTGAACAACATAAAACCCAAAAAATATTAGGCTAAACAAGAAATGGAAGATAATAAAAATGAAATATGACACAAAACCAAGGAAAATAATTGTTGTTGAGGGATGGGGTTTTCAGTAAATCTTAAATCTGTGATGAGATGGGGTTCAAGATTCGAATATACAACAGTAAGACATCATACATGGGTTGAGATTGAAGATGCCGCACGTAGTTTGCATCAAACCTTTGTTACTGTCTAGAGAGAGGAGAGCTTATCAATATGTATATGGGAGGAAGACTCGGTCACTGCCGTGAAGAAATAGAGGAGTCAACGTGTGAGATAGGTTGTTTGTTGGTCTCTATTGACAAAGTGATAAAAGAGTGAGTTTTTTTGTTTCTGAAAAAAATCTCAAATGAGATGAGGGATTAGGGTTGAGATGGAGAGATGCTATAGCGTAGAAAGGCCCAAGAAAAAACCTATTACCTTGACCTGTTATAGCAGGTTCTCTTCTATTTTTTTTTACAAATCAATTAGCATGTGCACTGCACATGCTTCGTAAAGGACAAATGGCGCACCCATGCGCTAGGTGCACTACAGAAGTTGCCTCAACTTTTATATGGTTTTCTCATCCAGCCGGCCCATGCTTGGATAATTGTGTATATGTGGGAGTTTGAGGAGAAAAATGCCGAATGAAGGCATAGATTTCGTTTGTTTGTGATTCCATGAAAAAAAAGGGGAGAGAAAAAAAAAAAAAAAAAGTCCAAGCATCAACAATTTAAAAGATAAAAAAAAATGCTAATTGCATGATTTATTTAATCACAAAAAGGCTACATTAATAGGCTTTCATAAATTAGTTTTCATACAATTGTAAATTCATATAATAAAAGAGCAACCAATTAAAGGCCTCATGTACATGCAGGGATGGAACTATGCACATGCTAACTTGGGCTATAGCTTAGGTGATTTGATTTTTTATAGCCCAACATTAATACCCCGTCCCACCCAAGCGCACCTCACCCACCCCCTCTCAGGAGCTGCTTCACTCCCCTCAGTGCAATTGCTATATCCACTTGCTCATCAATGCAGCTGCTATATCTATTCGCTCATTAGCGCCCATGCACTCAACCAACCTTGGCTCATCCAACGGTTAGTTTTTAAAAAGTAACACTCACACTCATTGAAGCTGCTCCAACTACTCAAGCATGATTCAATACTATTAGTGCAATTCATACCAATGACAAATTTTTGAAACTTACTACTAACTTCAATTTTCTTTCTTTTAATTAATAAAGTTTTTGTACTATTCAATTTTCTCGATAAAACCCACCTATTTCTTCAAAATTTTCACACCACCAAAATCATTTACTCACAAAATTATTTATTAATTGCTTGTGTATTTTTTATTAATCTCTCCACATCATTATGAATACATTATTTATTAGTATATGTGTGTGTGAGAAACCTCCTCCCTCTTTAAACTATCACTTGTATTAAAAAAATTAACGGCTTTTTTCTTTTAGTTGAATGTTGTTTTTATTTAGGGTTGTACGTATTAGATACATTTTGAGGGGCTCATTATGTCCCCCTGTGTATTTTTTGTTAGTAGGTTTATACGTAAGATAAATTTAGCCCACCTTATTTTGAAATCTTGACTCCGTCCATGTGTACACGCAGTGGCGGATCTGTGCAGGCGCAAGGAGATGCACCTGCACCTCCGCTCGCCGAAAAACTCCATAAGAGATGCTGGAGTTGCACCTCTGCTCAGACTATAGATACACGCAAGGTGTTCGATGAAATGTGCAAATGGCCTGGGCGTTGTGCTGCTGGTGCTGCAAGCTGCGCTGAGCGCGCGCTTCTTTTTTTGTTTATAACAAAGCCTGGCCAAAACGATGTCGTTTTGGACCAGGTTTAAAAATAAAAAAAAATAAAAAAAAGGAACACGTTTATATGGACAGGGGTTGATAATTTTGATTCGTACGAAGACAGAGATGAAGTTTTCTGTTTTGCAATCAATCTACGATCTTGTAATCTGCCAGATTTCCCCCCTTTTTTGTGGCTAGGCAGTTAGCTATCTCTTCTGTATATGTAGTGTATCCGAGTATCTGATTTTACTGAAATCCAAGATTTAGGATCTTTGTCAAATATGGTGGTCACTCCATTTGTATTAGTTTCTTGTAAACATAAAGATCTTGGTGACCCCTTCTGTTAGATTTTCAGTAAATACCAAAGCCTGCTGATTTCAACTTTAAAGCTTGGGCAATATCACAAATATTCAACTTCCAAGATTTAATTTCAATATCTCTTAGAGATTCAGATGCTTTGCTTTATTTTCTTTGTTTGAATGTGCTTGACGTTTATGGAACAAGTGTGGTACCTCATTAAGTGAAGTGGTTAATCTTCATCAAATGGCTCTCTTTTTTTATTTGACCTTGGATTTTTTGTGGCTTTCAACTTTTATATGGTTTTCTCATCCAGCCTACCCATCCTTGGATAATTATGTATATGTGGAAGTTTGAGGTAAAAACATGCTGAATGAAGAACATAGATTTAGTTTGTTCATAAGACACATCACCCCATAGATACTTCACAAACTCTTCAAAGTCTTCCGCCAACTTCAAATACCGCATGTCAATGTGATACGTTTTTCACTGCCCAACAGCACAAAAACAACAAAGTATAAAAATCCAAGCTTGAATACATCGTCCGCATCAGCATAGTCGAGGAAGGCTTTTTCTAATTCCAAAAGGTTGACAGTTTTATCATTGCCAAAGGACTTCCTTTTCAATGAGCAGTTCTCATTAGTGGCAATCGGAATGAAGGGAAGGTTTCCAAACCTTAGCCCTGTGATGACGCAAAATTGTTGCGCCGTGAATTGGATCACCTTATTTTCAGTGATGAATTTTATCCCGTTCACTTGGGAAACTGTCTTCGGATCAGCCTTCCTCAGCAACAAGCCGTGGACAATTGGCGAAGTCCATTTCAGGTCCTCAATCAGTAGGAGATGACCAAAACAACTCTCTTCAAGCCTTCGTAGCTGTTGCGGACTGAATTTGTCCTTTATGATACTGATTGCAGTCTTTGTATGGGATAAGGACAATGCTTTTACCTGGAACTTTTCTTCCTCTGCAATCATCAACTTAATTGGAGAAACCATATTTCCATGCACGCCAATATTATAAAAATAATTTCAGTCCGTTGCAATCTAGACAATAACAAGCAATAAACAATCAGCACTTATCAACAACCTATTATAGGATATTAAGAGAAAAATAAACCAAAAAATACAGAGCATAAACAAAACCCCAGCTATTTACAACTGACCAACTAATTCAACGGTTCAAAGCCAGTTAGAAAATTTTCATATCCAAATTAATAGTGCTGGTTATAACTCTTTTATCAGTTACAACTGTTCAGTAAGCCAGTTGAGGTTAGCTGTAACTATAATAAGATGGTGCAATGTAATTAAACAAATCAGAATATCTAATTTCTTAGCACCTCTTATCTCTATAACCACTCGGTCAAAGTTGTGCTCACAATGGGGTCTTCTTGGACACAAATACTAATAACTAGCTGCTAGCAATACCAATATCCTATGATCAAAGAGTCGTTGTTCAGAATGTATGCATGTCATTTTTCTATTATAAATCAATTGTTCAAAAATATTGCATTCAAATTCATAATTAAGCTCACATATTTTAAAAAAAACAAAACAAACTCAACACTTATTAAGAGCCTATTATTATATCATTGTATTCAAAGAACCTATTACCCCACTATTGTATTCAAACGAGCATTTTTTATATCTAAAAGCACATTTTTCTTTGCAAAATTGTGTATTTAAGGAGCCAATTGCTCTGCATTTTAAGTTTTTTTTGCCACTTTTCAGCACAGCTCATGCACTCATCAAACCAGCCTGACCAAACAAATACATTATAGAACCATATCATCAGAAGAGAAAATAAGCATGATACAATGGTGTACCTCCACAAAAACCCATCACCCAATCCTTAGCTAAAATCACAATCACAATAAAGAACAATAAATTAGGGTAATCTGAAGCCCAGACCAGATATCTCATCAATTCCAAAATTATAAATAAACTTTAACGAAAAATGAAAAATGAAAAATTAGAGCAAAAACTATGTATAAGACTTCAAATAAATTTTCATAAGAGAACTGAATCAATTGACCAGATGATCGATTCTGAAAAGAGCTTGAGAGAATGCTTTGTCTTCTAAAGAAACAAGCTAATGAGCGATGGAGAGTGATGGCAGTGGTGACTGAGGCGTTCTCGGTCTCAAATATGGACTATGGACCATTGACAATTTGCAAAATTTGATTATAAGCATGTAGATTCCAAAAGTCATTTTTGACAATTACCCATCCATAAACAACGTCCCTTCCTTTGCTTTGATTTGAACAAGTAAAATCAGAATACTGTGGATAATTCTTGTAGAAATCACAAAGCCCAGAGCTTAAGATCTCATCAAAAAATATAGATAGTTGGGACTTACCCAGACAAAGGTGAACGAAGCCCCAAACGTTCTGTGACAAAATGAAGAGTTTGATTTTTGTGAAGAGTGCCTACGAGCGAGTGAGAGTGGGTGTGAGTTATTACCCAGTTCATAGAAACCCATAAACCCTCAACCCTAGAGAAACCCCTAAACCAATTTCATAGAAACCCATAAACTCTAAACCAATTTCTGAGCAACCCCTAAACCCTAAAACCCTAAACCAATTTCAAAGAAACCCCTAAACCAATTTCTTACAAATCCATACACCATAAACCAAATTCACAAAAACTCCAAATTTCAAAGAAAAGGTAGATGAACAGTACATCGTGGATGTCAACTGTGGAGTTAAGCTTGGATGAACAGCCACCACTGAGAGAGAAAGACAATTGCGTTGGAGAGAGAGAGAGTTACACGAGGGAGAGAGCTGAGCGACAGAGAGAGACGGGCCGAAGAGAGAGATAGAGCCAAGAGAGTTGAGAGAGAACCCAATTTCTGAAAAACTGATATGGGTACAATCAGTCCACAATAAAGATGTATTTATATGTGGTAGTTGTAAAAAGATTGGGAAGGAGTGGTATTTTTAGTTAAAATTATGAAAAGGGTGGCATTTTAAGATATTCCTTTCTACTTTCATCATATACTAAAATTTGGGTTTGTTTGATTGACATTTCGTATATTTGTTTACAGCTATTCGACCAAAAAAACACTCATTTACAACTATGATAGAGCAAACCAATCGTCACCAATTTTATTCCCATCGGGTCTTAATCTTGTGATTTGATAAGATTTAATTTGCAGATCCTAATCGAGAACTGAAAAAAGGTAGCGATGAACTACAATAAATCCAAATATTCCCTTAAAAAATTAGTATAGAAAAAATCATTTATTATTCCTAAAAACCAGAAAACAAAATAATCAACATTCTTTTAAAGTTTCAAACATAATACCTCTTTTCCGAAACCGCCCATTCCAAAATGCTTGTCACTCCACAGCCATAAGTAACAGTATACTTGTATGAACGGAAGTTGGAGATTCTTGGTTGCATACATATATAAGAGCAAATCCCTTATAAATAATTAACATAATCACACCTCCAAATATGATGATTCTCTCTCGAATCTCTTCTAACTCACTGAAATTGATACCCAGGAAACAAATGTGATATCAATACTTTTCTCTTCTTTTTGGTAATAAATGTTGCGATCAAAGTATGCAAAAATTAAAGAAAAACGCATGCATTGCAATATTTAACTTGAATGAATTTGTTACCTGATTTTTGGGTTTTGTTTGGAGTTTAGCAGCTTGAGGTGCGATTTTCTTTCTAGTTTTATGACCAAACAGATCACCAAAGAGCTAGAGAGTTCTAAGTTGATGATGAAAACTGATGTTGTGAATATGGCTTTCTGTTTTATAGAGAGAGTGTGTCACTTTATTTTATTTTATTACTTTTTTCCTCTTTTAATTCTTCAGCTAGTAATTAGGGAATCACATGCAGCACCTGCATCTCTGCAAACTGCCATAAAAGGAAGACAATACTTTTTTTTTTTTTTTTTTTTTTTTTTTTTTTTGTGTTATTTAACTACAAAACTCAATAGTGATTAGGGAATCACATGCTGCATCTCTACGCACCTAGTTCCCTAGAGGCAGCTGCATGCCATCTCTTCTTTTCAGCTTTTTCCTGACAGCTTAATTTCAATATCACTTAGAGATTCAGATTCTTTGCTTTATTTTTCTTTGTTTGAATGTGCTTGACGTTTTTGCAACAAGTGTGGTACCTCATTAAGGCCACTTCCAGCAGCCCCCTAGGGCTCGGGCTGGGAGGGGCCAAGAGCCCAAAGTCAAGTTCCAGCAATAGAGGCTGGCCTGCGCAGGGTGGGGTCCACTAGCCTAGGCTGGCCCGAAGGCAGGGAGAGCCCGAGTGCTGGCCTGAGCGTGGCTAACGTCATCGTAATGTCAGCAGCCAGGTTTAAATTTTTTTACCGTTGGCGCGTGCATTGTTGAAAAAAATATGCGCCAACAGTAAAAAAAATTCGCTGCGCGCGCGTCAGCTGTCCTCTGCCACGTGGCGCAATCTGATCCTCTGATTTCTGCTTTTTCATCCAATCCAACGGCCTTGAATTTTTCAAGGCAAAAAATTACGAAAAAAAATCGTAAAATTTTTAAAAAAAATACTGAATTTTTTCTATAAATACCAATCCCTACTCTTCACTTTTAACAACAAATTCACTTTCTACTCAATAATTTTTTCACTTTCTACTCTAAAATTTTTTCACTTTCAAGTTTAATTTTTCTCTATCAAAGAAACTATTAAATAAAATTCTTTTATTCAAACATTCCATACATAAAAAAACTAACCACAACCAAAGCATTAAAAATATAAAAACAAACAAACCACAACCAAAGCATAAAAATTTCTCTATCAAAGAAACTATTAAATAAAATTCCTTTTTTAAATTCAGATGAAATTTATATGAAATTGAAAATTTGAAATTTATCTGAAATTTGAAACCAAAATTTATCTGAAATTTGAAACCGAAAATCTTATTCGAATATTTTATCAGAAAATCTCATCTGAAAATATTGTCCAAATTAATTGTTTAGGTAAACAAATTTGTGAAAAAAACAAAAAATTGAATAGTACTTGCCCTTTGCCATGGCAACTGCTGGAAGTGCAATTTACTTTTTGCAAAGGCAGACACTATTCGTGTGAATATTGTCTGCCCTAGCCCCCCTCCCTTACCATGACAAGGGTTTGACTGCTGGAAGTGCCGTAAGTGAAGTGGTTAATCTTCATCAAATGGCTCTCTTATCTTATTTGACCTTGGATTTTTGTGGCTTTCAACTTTTATATGGTTTTCTCATCAAGCCTTCCCATCCTTGGATAATTGTGTATATGTGGGAGTTCGAGAAGAACATAGATTTAGTTTGTTTCCATGATTCTGAAAAGAGGAAGAAAAAAATGCTGAGCTCCAAGTCACATCAACAATTTAAAAGGAAAAAAAAAACTAATTGCATGATTTATTTAATCACAAAAAGCCTACATCAATAGGCTTTCATAAATTTTCACATAATTGTAAATTCATATAATAAAAGAGCAACCAATTAAAGTCCTCATTATAAAAGAAAATCCAACTGCCATGTACACGTACATGGCATAATTATAATTCTCAAATAATATAACTTCGTTTAGATAGTTGAGAAAACTACTAAGAAAAAGATTATAAAGATTTACTACGTAACCAAATCCTAAACCCTAGCATCAACGAAAGTTAGTCAATGCCATCGATCAACCACGGAAGCTACTCCAAATAGGGATAAAAATTCTCTACAGGTGGGAATTGCCTTTGGTAAGTGTCGTAGAGACTTCTTTCAAATGCCTTCAAGTTGTACAAGTCGTCTGGATGGATAGTTGATTCATCAATGTATCTAGACTCGAGCAGACTGTCAGGCAACAGTGGCATGGATGAAGCTCTAGCACCAAATGCTTGTGGGTGCCCAATATTTGGATAACTGGGCACTTCATTCATGGGGACTGCTTGTAGTTGGCTATGAATCATGCCATTATGTGATACACCATAAACATTTTGCATGATTGAGTATTTGTTGTCATACCCCACCATAGGATCAAAAAGGGTGCTCATCTCCGTCTCCATCTCCATGCCTTCCCCATTTATAATCTGGGGCTGCGGGGATAGAGGATCCTCAACATGATTTCGAGTTTCACATCTTTTGCTGTTCTTATCAACTTTCTTATAAATTCTACAGAGTACCCAATTATCCAACTGCAAACAGCAAAACTTATTTTTGTAAGCATGATGTGGGATATATAGTTAGATTTTCATTATCAATTATATAGAAGGAGAATATGCATACCCTCATGTCATTCTCTCCCCTCTTTCTTCGAACGGGAGAATCCTTGACTCGAAACTCATGCATGATCCAGTTGGTCTTGTCACCCTTTGGAGGTTTCCCTCTGTAAAACACAAGAGCCTTTCTGAATCCAACAAGAGCACCATTAGACCTAACTGCTTTGTCAGCTCCAGTGGCCTTCCAGTATCCATTACCAGCTGCTCTCTTCGGCCGACTACCATTTTTATACTTCCGGTCCCTCGGAGTAAAAAAGTACCATTCAGCTTCTCCATATTTCCTATATTTTTCTGTTAATTAACATAAAAAAAAAAAGAGAGAGCATTACAATATTATAGCTACTTCTCATCATCTATCCTGTCAAAAATATCTAAACACATAGCAAAAGAACATGTTTAAACGCAGCTTTAATCTTAGTGATTATAATGCATATACATTATACAGACTTCATTAATTAGTGTATTAATCTCTGCTGCATGGCACTATTTCACTATATATATAAATTTCTGTGAGATGCACATATGAAACTACGTTAATAAGAAAAATATCCTAAACCCAACAATCCTACATGAGAAAAACATCCACTCAACGTTAGATCATTATGAAAATCTAATGAAGAATAAGTACATAACCCTAGGGATATTGATACAAAAATTAGTAATGCACAATTTTCCCTTTATTGACATGTACCAGCAAGAAATTCCGGATTGTGGCGGTATAGGTTAACTTCAATGATCCGGTTGGGAGGCAAGGGCTGATCCAAGACCTTCTTCTTCAGATAATGCACAACAAGTTCCTCATCGAGAGGGTTGAACCGATAACCGGGCGGGAACGAATCGAAGAACTTATCTTCCTCATTTTTCAGATTGTTATTGAAGCTATTTGACTCATCATCCGAAAGCTCTGCGCCCGCAGACACATTGGTTATCAAAGAATTTCCAGGCTCGTTTGGTTGAGTGAGTTCATGAGTGAGATGAGCTTGAGCATGAGATTGCTTGTTGATGAGGCTATAAGAAGCCACTTGGGAAGTAACAGAAGCCTTGTTATGCGGATGACTTTGTTCAACAGGCTCCATTGTTGGACTCTTTGAGGGAGAAGACACTGGCAGAGACGCAAGCTTGAGTCTTCCTCTTTTCTTTGTTGTTGAAAAAATGCGTGGAAGAGTTGTAGTTGAAAACAAATTTAAATAAACAGACTCCGAAATTATTTGAGATAAATCAGGGTTTCGGGTGGGCGCTGGAATATGCTTCCGAAATTGAATTTATGATATTCAAAATTAATGATAATTATCAGTTGTTTTAATTGCTGTTTATCTTTTTATTTGAAACCATGTATATATTTTAATTGGTCGACCTAGCTGCATGATAGGCCATTAATAATTAATTATATTATCTTTGTTTCATGAAGATAACTTACCGAACCCAGTAGTTATATATCTTAGCACATGAAAACCTAATATAATAAATAAATATTAAAAGAAAAGTGGGAGTAAAATAAAATTTTAAAATTAATAAATAAAAAGTAGTTAGATTAACATGGAAGATGATATTGTGTTATGAATTAAAAAGTATTAATTAATTAATACCGGATGAGACTTCAAACTAACCTTGGTAACAGAATTCAAAACATGCATGCTGATTATGAGAATTTCTAGATGGATCGTCACACAAGAATTGAACATTTATTTGGAAGTAAACTTAAGTCTTTAAACGAAATACAAAAAGAAAAACTAAACAGGACATGGACTATATTAAGGATGTGCGTAAACACCGCCTAAATTAAAATTTTGACAATTTAACACCTAGAGTCCTCTTTTAGTGAATGCATTGCTCATGTTTACAAATATTGTAACGCTCATAATATTGTACATGGTACACAAATATTGTACTTCACTACCTACAATATTGCGTTACACAAATAATTTTAATCATCTTAATATTTAGTGCAAATATTATGTGCCACCTAGACTCCTCTCTAAAATAGTGCATAATATTGTCTACCTTAGAGAGCTTTTTTGCTCTTTTGAGTATTGTATGGGAGAAGCTTCCTTTGTTGATACAATGTGACATTTGGTATGCTTTGGAAGATCGAATAAAACTTGTGCAAAACTCTCATACCGCAAAGAATCTCCTACCATGCCATCGTCATAACATGACAGTCTAACCAGTCAAAATAAAATCAATTGTTCGTATTAATAACTAAAAAAAAATTAGATTAAAGTTCGGTTTTTTAATTACTATACGCCAAAATTGTGAAATTTTTCTTTTACAGTTTTAACGGGTTCAAGTTTGGATTTTGCGAAATTTTTGCCGTTTTAATTGAATTTAAATGAAATTCTAAAGGAAAAAAAAAAAAAAAAAAAAAAAAAAAAAAAATTGAAGAATTGGAGCATATCTTAAAATTCTAAAAATTCAGAATATTGAACAACATTAAGTTTGAACTACCTACAACGTTTGGCATTATGTTGAAATAAAAATAGGATTTAATGACCAAGGAGGCAAAGATGGAGTTCTCCTGTGGAGTATAACAACTTTCATTGCATGTGAGCACTAGTCCAACATCACTCAAAGGGAGAACTCCATCAAATCCTTCTATTATAAAGTTCTTGCATGACCTATCTTTTTTTTTCTTTGGCTTTATATAAGTATTTGTAGGGGTCTTTTTCTTCCTGCAGCTAACGGGCTGGGCTGCTGCAAAAGGTGGACTGAGGAGATTGCCCCCTTTTGTTTAGGTTCGAAAATTAAGCCCCAAAGTACCTCGAAAGGGCAGCGAAACCTTAGGAGATATTTTGGATGATCTTCACCAATGAGAATAATAGTGACTTTCAGATAATTTTGGCATGCTTACAGATGGTTTTTAGACTCAGCATGAGTGGCATGAGGCATGGAGAGCAAAACCAGCGTGAGTTTAGCACTAAGAGAGAAATGAGGCTTGGTTTATGAGAATGAAAGTGTTTAAGTAAGGAATGGGGTGTTTTGTGAGGGATTTTGACTAGAGAAAAGAAAAGAGAGAGGCAGGGTTCTTCCAGCAGCTACCAGAAGAACAAATTGGAGAAGAAGATGAACAGTGCACGAATCTAAGTTTTGCAAGATAGAGAGAAAAGCTTGCTCTCTGCAGGTTGTGAGTTGTGTTTGTTGGGTAGGGGAAGGCTCAATTTATAGCTGCCGGAAATCACCATTTTTCAAGAAACCCTAATGGCTCCTTCTTACTTTGGCTGAGATTTTCTTCCTTTCTCCTCCCCTTCTCTGACTTCCCTTTCTTGGCAAAGATGGCTTCTGTCTATCTTCATGAATTTGGGAGATTTGGGGGCTCAACATCCCTCTTTCCCGCGGCTGTGCAATGAGGGCTTCCACTCTTAGTTTGCTGTTTTTCTTCCTTTTCTTTCCTCTTCCTTGGCTGAATCTGATGAAGGAAAGGTGGTGCAAATGTATGCTGGTCCAAGGGATGCTTCTGACAGCATGCAGGATGGTATTCATCGGTTCTTTGGATGTCTCTGGCTTGGGACTGGTTTCCAGCAGCTTACTTAAGGAGCCTGCCATCTACTTCACGTGTTCTCTGTTTTTCAAAAAAGGCTGAAGCTCTTGTGGGCCTTTTTTTGGGTTTTTCTAAGGGCCAAGATGGCTTTCTAAGCAAATGGGCTTATTGGGCTTGATTTGGGCTTATTATTATTTTTGGTTGGGTTATCTCTTGGCTAGGTTATTTTGCTTGGGTTTTTGGGCTATTTTTCTCTCTTGTGCTTACCCACATGTTTGGACCTAAGAAATGGGCTTGAGTCTCGAGGCTCCCAAGCAACCCGAGACTTTCCATTTCTTGGTCCATCAATGGGCCTCATGTTGATTTATTACCATCCATGCCACAACCCACTCAAGCAAGCCCCGGGTCTTTTTGAGTGGCTTGGGCCCACTTAGGCTTGTAGCGTGGTTGGGTGCGAGATAACGGCACGGCATGTTGCTCGGCATATTTTACTTTATCGCCCTTTTGAAGGATTGTTTTAATTTTTTAGCATGATTATATTTTATCATAGCATGATAATTTGTTTATTTAGCGTGGCGTGTGGTTTATAACTTTGCATGCGATAGATCCTTTTTTTCTTTTCCCTTATGAAATATTGTATTGGGCTGATAATTGTTCGGGCCCAATCCATGGATTTTTTGGACCTCAACATTAGCCCCCTTAATTATAAGGGCCATGAACAGGTGCTGGAATGGGCCGAATAATTAAAACCCAACCCAAAAAATCAGATTTGTATTTGCATAGGACTCTTCTTCTTCCCGCGTGCAAAATGACGGCGTGCCATGATTGATCCCGGTGGTTACTTGCAGTTTCCAACGCCAACTGCCTTCCTCTCGTTATTTTATTATTTTCCTCCCTTTTCTTTCTCTTTTCTTGCACCAGACATCGGTTTCCAAAATTTCCTTCTCCTTTTCACGCTCCAGACCAAAACTTCTCTCCAACTATTTTTTTTCTTGCGTTCTCTCTTGCCCTTCCACAAAGCCAGACCAAGGAAGAAAGTGCAATCGGGTAGGAATCACCCATCTCCAGCTGCTGGGAAGAAGACCCAAGTCGAACCCAGCCCCGTCGTTCCATCTTCGTTCCAAAGGAGCCCGTTCGTCGCTGCTGGAAAGGTCCTTCTTTGTGCGAATTTTGCCTTCAAATCCCTGGTTTTCTTCTATTTTTGGTGCATTCAACGTCCTCCCTTGGAAGATTTAACAAGGTATCCTCTTTTTCTTCCAATTTCCCCTTAGATTGATTGGAGAATTTGTTGGGTTTCTCATACCCATAGATGTTGCCTTTTGTTTTGGCAGCCAAATACCAAAACCCCTTTTCTACCCATCTTGTTTCCACTGCACCAATAGTGCTCACGGAGTGGGTGCTAGCAAGGAAGGGCCCGTGCCATTGTCTAGGTTTCTTCCTTCGTTGATTTTGCTCGAGCTGCTGGAAAGGTAACTTTTTTTTTCTTTCTTGTTGGCTTGGGTTTCTCCCCCTTCTTTTTATTTTGCACGGGCCTCCCCTTTTGTGTGTAAAAGGCTGACTTGGCATGACGTGCTTTTATTTTTTGTGCAGGTACACGCATCTTGGGCATAGGTAGGTGCTGGAAACCCTTGACATTTTGCTGCTGGAACCTTCAAACCCTTCAGTCTTCTAACTTAGACCTTGGCAATAACTCTGCTAACTCTGAGTATTTTAGAATAGGTGTAGACTGATGCTTGGCCTAGGCTCTCTTTTTTTTTCTTTTCTTGAGAACACATGCTTGATCGATTATGGAATTCTGCGTGTGTTGCCTGTGGAGGAAGACAGAGTGCATGTTTTGTACTGCCTGGCTGAATTTTTTTTTATTTTTATTTTTATTTTTATTCTGAGAAGGGACTTGCTTGTCCTGCTTGTTGATCACAAAGCGAGACTCTTACTTGTCATGAGCTTGAATTTTAAATTGCATGTTTGCTTGGATAAACTCAACTAGCCCCGTATTTTGCGTGTGCTGATTCTATTTTGCTTCTTTCCATGTTTCTATGCGCAGGTACCCATTATGGCATCCGGTAATCCACCATTTATCATAAGGGATCATCTTTACTCCGTAGATGACAAGTTGAAGAGAGGGAGACCTCTCCTTTGCTTAAGGGTACCGAGGATGTAATTATTGATGAAGAACCAGCGCCAGAAGCTACTTCAGTGATTGACCCTGCGTCCGTATCAAGGTGCTGCATAGAAAGGGGTCTGTTTCCGGCAGTTCCTTTGTTCTTTCAATATCCCTGCAGCACCAGCAAGGGTTGGTCGGAGTGGGTTGATGCTGAACTGAAGAACCCATCTACCCGTGATATCCTAAGCCGGGCAGGCGTGTTGGAAGCCATCTTTGCTTCTAAGGCTTGCGACATCCATATTGAAGTCAAGACGCTTCGACACTTGGTTAGACGGTGGAGCACTGAGACGCACACTTTTATTTGTTCGTGGGGAGAGTTCACTCCCACGCTTGAGGATGTAGCTAATATCTTCCATCTCCCACTTTGCGGCAGCCAAGATCCTTTCCATATTGCATTAACCGCGGAAGATGGGCCAAAGCTTGAGATTTTGCGAAAAGGTGCCCCGACCTCTCCTAGTACCTCTCTAAGATTCAGTAATTGGATTCAGTTTTTTGGGAACAGTGATCGAGACGAGCCGTGTCGCCTTGCTGCGTTTGTGTCCTTGTGGCTCGGGAGGTTCCTCTTTTGTGATTTTTCTCAGGACTGCTTGCATGGGAGAGTGTTTCCGTTGGCTTTGGCAATAGCACGGGGTAGCATGATCCCTTTAGCCCCCATGTTCTTGGGGCACTTATATCGCTTGCTTGACCAGATTCAATTTCTTGAGAAGGGGGCGGCCGGAACCATGGCTGTGGAGACTTTTGTAAACTCCAGTTTTCTGCAGATCTTTTTATGGGAACGCTTCAAAGGGATAGAGGTATCTCCACTCCCTTATTCAAAGGCTGAGTCACTGGTTGCTTCGGACGAGGATTCCTACGTGCCGGGTAGTCTTCCTCTGATCTGTAGATGGTTCCGTCGCATGCAACGGAAGGGCCAAAATTTTTTAGAGCTGCTGGACGATGTTGAGCAATTTATTTTTCGCCCCTATTGTGCCTCATCAGAGGGCTTTAGAAGTATGCCCTTCTATGCTGATTCTGCTGCTTTAATGGAGGCCCTGGCCATGCCAACACAAGGTTGTTGGTTACGCAGAGAGGCATTGTTGAGTGCCGCATGCCTCCCTCTGCCCACATTCGGTGATGACCACTTGGAGACTTCTGTACATTATTCCCCTTACCGGGTTAGACGACAGCTTGGGTTTGACCAAGGTGTGCCCTCTTGTCCCCAACCATGGAGATTCCTTGAGCTTGCACAGGGTTTTCTGGACTGGTGACAGCGTGCCGGGAGACGGCAGGCCTCTCGCCCTTGCTCTGGCCAGCCGGAAGCGCGTTGGTGGTCTCTCAAAGGCCTACCAAAATTATTGGAACCGCTGCTTTGCCTCGTTCAGCCGATTCCATGCTGCCCATTGTGATAGCTTGATTCCCACCGTCATTCATCATGCCCGTTTAGTGTCGGAAGAGAAAGCGATTTCCTTGAGCGAGAAGCGAAATCTGCCTTTTATCTCCAAAAGCGGAGAGATTGTTGGTGACTTTTCGAAGCTAAAGCGGAAGTTGGAAAAGTCGGGTTCTCATAGTGCCGGGAAGAGTGTTGCACATGGGAAACGGAAGCGTGAGGAAAGCTGCAGCGCCGAGAAAAGGCAAGCTGTAAAAGAACCGAAAAGGTTCATCCCCAAGGTAGCGGCAGGTGGTCCTCCCAGCTCAAGAAAGGTTGCCTTGCCCGAGTCCTTACAGCAGCAGCCTACAGCTTCCGGCAGCAGCGAGCTAGCAGCTCCCAAAGCTTCATCTCCTCACAGTAAGTATTGCTATTTGTTTGCTCCCTTTGTTCCCCGCTCTTTGCGTATATATAAGTATCCCTTTCATCTTATTTTGCAGGTACTTCCCAAAGTAAAGGCAAGGGTAAGGGGTTTTCCGCGACCCCGAAACGTCGAAGCATGCGTATTCTTGAAACGCGGTTTGCTAATACCCGAAAGAATAAGGGTGAAGACTCGGGACCCAAAGTAGTGGTGACTGTTGATGATAACAGTGATGATGATAGTGATGGCGATGGCGCTGCGGGAACTGAGGCTAACATTCATGAGCAAGAGAGTGCTCACGATACGAGTGGCATGGACGAGGACTTTGATGAAGGCCAATACGATAGTCACGACGAAGACACCTATCCGGCTTTCGGCACTAGCTTGGGGGAGTTCGATGACCCAGATACGACTCCCGCTTTGACTGGCGATCATGGACAGCGTGTCGATATTGAACTGGTATCAAATATCCTTCTTGCTTGTTTTGCTTGGAATATTGACATTGCATGCTGCCCGTTGTGTCCTCTAGTTCATACTCCGTCTTTCTTCTGCAGGTCGTGCCCGCCATTGAAGGCACAATAGGTGCTTCATCAGAGGCTGATTTTGCCCTTCCCACTACTGTCGCTGAAGTTGTCCTGAGCCTTCCGGCAGTGCAACCTCCTCCTTCTCCTAACCCATGTACTCCTGACATGGCTGCTGACGTCTCTCCGCCACTCTCAACAGTTCCTCCTCCTATTTCTCCAATTCCGAACGCACCTGACATAGCTTCCGGCACCGCTCAACTCCTTCCAGCAGTACATCCCCTTACTCCTCCAATCTCGAGCACTCCTGACATAACTTCCGGCACCGCTCCACCTCTTCCAGCAGCACATCCCTGTGATAAGAATGTTGATGCTTTTATCGCAGGTTCCTCAAAAGGGCCTTCATTCGAGAAAGGCATGTCTTGGCAAGATTGGGAGAATTCCTACACGGCATTCAAAGCCTTCTTTGATGGTGGTGTCACCATTCTTAGATCCATTGATGAACTTCTTCCGCTTTGCCACAGATTTGATGGTTATGCGACATTCCAAGGTGCCCTTGTGTATCCAGAGACGGTTGGAGCCTTGAGAAAGTTCATGGACAAATACGGGAGTTTGCTGGAAGCTACAGATGTCACCTCCTCTTTCTCAAGGGGTACTGCCCTTCGAGCGCTTGGCTTAGTACTTCATGGGATGGACACCATGCAACTCCTTGATATTACAGATCATAAACTGCTCTGTTGGCGAGATGCAATATGCGAGGCCATGATTCTGGGCTTTCCTGTGGAATTTCTCCTTAAACTCGTGAAGAGCTTGGCACGTGCCGTCTTTGGAGCACGGGCCATTCGTAGTATGCAATTATCGCATGATTCCGATGAAGTAAAAGCCGCTGCAGACGCTTTGAATATTAAACAGCAAGAGTTGGAAAACCAGCGCCGGGAGATGCATGCCCTTCTCCTTGCTAAGGGTGTTTCTGTTGACAGCGCTGAGTGCGTGACGGAGGCAGCAGCCAGATTATCTCCTGGGGCTTCCTTTGTTCTTTTCGGACATTCCCCATAGCTTACAGGTACTCATCTCCTCCATTATATTTTTTTTTATATTACGTATTCCAGCAGCAGCTATTTTTTGACACACATTTTCTTTTATCTTTTGCAGATTGCCCATCCTTGGCTTAGTGACCATTTAGCTTGGCTCGTGATCCTGCTTTTCTTCGTGACTTAAGGGCGCGTGAACCTTCAGCAGATGCAGCTTTATTTTGCTTTGTTTGTAGTGTTGTTTTTTTTTCTTTTGAGACTCTAACGACTACGTCGTTATGCCTTTGTAATTTTGATATTAAACTACTGAAGCTTGTATGAATTTCCGGATGCTTGAGGCATGTTGCATATTTCCTGTGTAGATATGTATATGTACTGCTTTGTTGGCCAGAATTGTCTTTATGGACTGCTTGAAATTTTTTTTTGACAGGTTGGATATCATTGAAAACAGGGTATATGCTGTCAAAATTTTTTTTTAGAAACCCAAATTCTCGAAAGCTTCTTTTGCATGGCTTATCTAGATTCTAAGCTTGACAAAATAGCTTCCCATCTTTTCCAAAGGGTCGAACCAATATATGCATGATTTCTACTCGGGCTCCATAAAGCTTCCAGGTGTTGTATCGTATTGTTCCAGCATCTCAGAATTGCATGTTTCTTTGTAACATGCCTTATGCTGTTATTATTTTTTTTTGGCTTAAGCGTGATGTTTGGGGACCCCATCTAAGTGACTTTGCCCGGCATATTTTACTGCTAAGTAGCATGTTTATATATACATATATGGAAAATTTGATAAAGGATTAATAATAGTAAGGTTTTGGAGACACAATATATTTTTCAAAATATTCCTTCATCTTCATTGCAAAAGCCCTTGCTACCATAATGGTGCATCATACAAAAGTGTCTTTTTTTTTCCAAAACGTGAAAATAAGACAGAAGGAGTCTTTTTTTTTGACAGAAAGAAAATACAAAAGTACTAGGCATAAAGTTAACTTAGCAGTAATAGAGCTTGAGCCACTTCCCATTGACGGGGTCGGTTAGCGTGCCTTCTTTGACAGAGACCAAGCGATAATAGCCGCTGCTGTGAACCTCTTTGACTGCAAACGGGCCTTCCCATTGTGGCGCAAACTTGGAAGGTCCCGACACTTGTCTTCTTACATGCTCCGCAACTTTTAGCACGAGGTCTCCTTGCTTGAAGGCGCGAGGCTTGACTGTCCTGTTATAGGCTTGAGCTACGGTTCTGTGGTACAATGCTGTCTTCTTTTCGGCTACCGCTCTTTTTTCATCCAAAGCTTCAAGGTCCAGCAGGCGCCATTCCGAGCATGACTTTGTATCCCATTCGAGGTCGTTAACAGCTGCTGTTCTGGCAGTGGGGATGGTAATCTCTACTGGTGAAATGGCATCGGACCCGTACACGAGTGAATATGGCGAGAAACCTGTGGCACTTCTTGAAGAGGTGCGGTAAGCCCATAAAGCATCCGGCAGGTGAACACTCCAACCTCCTTCATACTCATAAACCATTTTGCTTAGGATCCTCAATAAAGTCTTGTTTGTGGCTTCCGCTTGACCATTTCCTTGTGGATAATAAGGCGTGGAGCGGCGATGCTTGATACCATAACCACTAAGTGTCGAGCTTACTTGCTTATTGACAAACGGGGTGCCATTGTCAGTGACAATCTTGTATGGGATCCCAAATCTGCATACAATATTTTCACGGATGAAATTGGCAACGGCAGCTCCCGTGGCCTTCCGCAAGGGAACCGCTTCTACCCACTTTGTAAAATATTCGGTGGCCGTGAGGATCCATATGTAGCTGTCGGATGGTGGATGAATAGTCCCGATCAAATCAAGCCCCCAAGTATGGAAGGGCCAAGGGGTGCGCATGTCTTGCAGCAGCGTGGGAGGCTTATGGCTTAAATTGGCATGAACTTGACATGTGTGACACCTCTTCACAAAGTCGTATGCATCATTCTTCATTGTAGGCCAATAATACCCAACACTCAGCAGCTGCCGGTAAAGCTTCTTCATTCCTTGGTGTTCACCACATTCTCCAGCATGAATCTCTTGCATGACTTGCTGTGCCTCAGACTTTCCCAAGCATTTTAATGGCTCACCATTAAACCCCTTACGGTAAAGAGTTGACCCATCTATGAAGTATCTTTTCATTGTCCTTTTGAGCTTGCGTGCATGCTTGGGATTGGTTGGCAGGACTCCATTGACGAAGGATGCCAAGTATGGAGCCCTCCAATCCTCCGCAAATGAGACGGTGAATGATTCCTCGGTGGAAGGTATTTTTGCACACTTGGGACAATTGGCTTGTATTTCAGCTGCTTGTTTCCTCATTTCTGGCCAGTAATAACCCTTGCGCTGCAGGCGCCGGTACAAGCTGATTATTGGCTCCAAATTGCAAGTGACCTCATGTACCTCTTGAAGCTTCTCCTGTGCTTCTGTTATCCCTATGCAGCGTGTCAAAATACCTCCCGGAAGGCGTCTGTACAGTTCCCCAAAGATGATCGCATAATCCTTCAATTCTTTGATGTTGCTTCCTTTGCCTATTTTTTCTTTCACAAGCTTCCTCCAGTCATCCTCTTCCAGCCGCTCCTCTTGAGCCATTGCTTCAACAACTGGCGTGTCCTTCTTGATTACTGCAATATTGGGCTGTTCGTCAATAAATGAGAGCCTTGACCCCAAAGTGGCCAACGCATCAGCATATCTATTAGTGACTCCCGGGATATGTTCCAACACAACTTGTTTGAACGAACGAACAAGCCTTTCAGCAGCTGTACGATATGGTGCCAATGCTGGTTCCTTCACGGCGAAATTTCCTTGTAATTGACTCAGCACCAAGTTTGAATCCCCAATAATTTTAATTCTTTCGACACCCATTTCCCTTGCTGTAGACATCCCTGCAATAAAAGCTTCGTACTCTGCCGTATTATTTGTGCATGGGAAATTTAGCTTAAACGAGAGGGCCGTGGCTTGCCCCTCGGGATTGATAAGCACCACACCTGCCCCTCCACTCTTCGATGTAGAAGACCCATCGAAGTAGAGGGTCCATGGTTCTGCCTCCGTGACAACAGCAACCATTTCCGGCAGCTCCCCCAGAACTTCCTTAGAGATTGTTGATTCTTCAACTTCAGGAAATAGAGCCAACATGTCAATAACGGCCTGCCCTTTGATGGCTTTTGGAGTGGTGCAGGTGATATCGAACTCGGACAGCTGTAGCAACCAACGTGCAAGGCGTCCCGGATAATATCGGCCTTGTAAGCAAATATCTTACGGGATCAGACTTCACCATGAGATGTAGCTTGTGAGCAAGGAAGTAATGTCGCAAGCGCTGTGCAGCATAGACAAGAGCAAGGCACAAAAGTTCAGTTTTCGGATATCTCACTTCAGACCCCCTTAGTTGCCTACTTACGTAATAAATAGGACTTTCTTCCCCACTGTGATCATCTTGAGCAAGTAAGGCTCCAACCGCTGTGTTTGTTGCAGCCAAATAAAGCTTGAGAGGAAGCCCCGGAATAGGTGCTTTCATAGTGGGCAGCTTGGCGATTATTTGTTGCACCTTCTTGTAAGCTTCTTGGCACTTCTCACTCCATTCATACCTCTTGCCTTTCTTGAGCAATGGAGTAAAAGCACTCATGGTGGCAGCAAGACCTGGGATAAAGCGCCGAATATATGATAATCTTCCCATAAAGCTTTTCAATTCTTTTGGGCTTTTAGGCGGTGCAAGAGAATTTATGGCTTTAGTCTTCTCAGGATCCACATCTATGCCACGCTGATGTACTTGAAACCCCAAGAATTTACCAGATGAAACCCCGAACGCACACTTCTTTGGATTCATCTTCAAACTGTACAGCCGACACCTTTCCAGCACTCTTCTTAAAACTTCTTGATGGCCTTCTCTGGTTTTGGACTTCACCACAAGGTCATCCACATAATCTTCAACTTCTTTTCCCATCATGTCGTGAAACACTGCTGTCATAGCTCTTTGGTAGGTGGCGCCAGCATTTTTGAGGCCGAATGGCATGACCGTATAATAAAAATTCCCATACGGTGTTCGAAAGGCTGTCTTTTCAGCATCCTTGGGAGACATCTTGATCTGATTGTAGCCGCTAAACCCATCCATGAATGACAACAAGCCTTGACCCGAGGTCGAATCAATTAAGATATCCATGTTTGGCAGCGGGAACTCATCCTTTGGGCATGCTCGGTTGAGATCTCGATAATCCGTGCATATTCTGATCACACCGGTTTTCTTCTTCACAGGAACAATATTTGCTAACCACGTAGGATGCTTGATTGGTTTAATAAATCCAGCAGCTAACAACTTTTCAATTTCCACCTTGATTTGCTTCTCAACTTCAGGATGAAAATTCCTTCTTGCCTGCACGACAGGTTTTGTACCAAGCTCAATATTCAGAGTATGACTTACTAAGCTTGGGTTCAGACCAGGCATTTCCTCATAGCTCCAAGCGAACACATCTCGAAATTCCTTTAGCAAAGATATCAAGGCCGCCCTCTCCTCATTTGTTAAATGAACACTTATGGAAATGGGCCTTGGGGCAGAGGGATCCTCACTCAAATCAATTGTTTCCAGCTGCTCAGCTACTGCTGACGATCCATCTTGCATGTGTCTGGGTGCTGCCATTGGCTCCTGGAAAGCACAAGGCAAGGGTGCCTTGTCGTTGGAACTCCCACAGCTATTTGTTTGCATTACTTTTCCTCCATACTCGGGGCTTTCCCGTAAGACACGGTCAAGCCCCCAACCCCGTCATAAGCGGTACACGATACGTCCATCGGGCAGCGTCACCTTTGAGCATTGGGGATGATCATAGGCATGGTTGTTGACTTCCGAGTGCCTCTTTCTCTCTCGATCGACAATGGTGATGAGCTCCTCATTGCTTAAATCACGAATTTCAGTCCATGAAGGAAGGTAGGTCCCGAAATCCTTGGATGGATTGCTTCCAGCACCTGTGCATTCAGTGTAGAACTCTGCTTCAGAGTAGTGAGCTTCATCTTTGTTGAAAGGTGCTTGGTTTCCAGGTATGCGTAGCGGCCTCAGCCCAATCCTTCCTTTTACACATTGATGATAGGTGGAGACCACAAGCTTATGCTTGTTGAGCCACGGCCTTCCAAGCAAAGCATGGTAAGCCACATCCACATCCACGACATAGAACTTAGTAAGTGACCGAATTGGCCCAACCTTTAAGTGTACTTGTAGATGCCCGACTGTGACCTCACTCTTATTCCCGAAACCACTGATGTTTGTTTGTGATTGGACAATTTTGGACAATGGGATACCAGCTGCCGTAAGCACAGACAGAGGTAATATGTTGACAGAGGAACCCGTGTCCACCAAAGCTCTCCTTATGAACACATCATTGATCTGTCCCTCCAAGTAAAGCGGCCTCCTATGGTCCGGGTATGGAACTTCCATGTCTTCGTCCGTAAAGACAATAGCATTGTCATTTCCCAAGAATGACCCCTGTGGTTGAGTTGTAAAGCATTGAGAATTGGACTCCTCAGAGATATTCATCAGGGCTACAGCAGCTGCTTCTCTTGCTTGAGGCCCGAAGCCAAGTTGGTCAAAAAGTGATTTGAACTTTGGATTTCTTTGAAGGACCTGTGAAGCTGTGGGCCCCTGTTTCATGCTTAAATAACGCTCCATCACACTTGTTTCAGCTTCCGTGATATTATGAAATGTCACGGCAGCTGCTTCCTGCTGCTCCGATAAAGCCCCCGAGTAGCGCTCTTCCGGCATGTCCAAAACAAAAATTTCGCTGCCTGAGTTGTCACCCCATCCATCAGCAAGTGGCCATGGTGTGTCGTAACTTGAAGGCCTCGAATATTTACACCAATATGCCTTTTCCATGTTTCCGCAAGGTTCCCATATGGCTTCCGGCGGCTTTGGGTCATTCCTCCAAGGGTGGCACAATTCATCATCATCAAGTAAATCATCAGAACATGTAATGACAGCGGCTACCTCCTTTCCCCTTCGTTTTGGCAAGGGGTCTTCATCAATCGTTTGCTTCCTAGAGGGAAGTTCAAGGACTCCCTCATGTATTTTGGCATGTAGAATCCTCCTCAGACTTTGACAGGCAGTGGTCGGATGCCCCACAAATTGATGGTAACGGCAGTACCTAGGATCATTCTTTTCCTCTCGAGTAGGAACTTTGTAGGGTCTGACAGGTTTGATCACGCCATCAGCAATCATTGTGTCAAGGATAGCATGAAATTCTTCATCTTTGCATGGTAGTGGTGGATACGTCTCTCTATCCTTGCGTTTGCGTGAATTGTAGTCGTTGGATGGCTTGTCATCTATTGCTAATGTTTGATGCGCTTCCTTCTTCTCATTCCTCCAAGTCCTTTGTCCTGGTGGCCTGACGGACATGCTCGTCTTCCTTACAGCTTCCAGCAGCCGAGAAAATTGACTAATGCCAATATTCTCCAAATACACTCTATAATCTGCCACGATATTGCTGATGCAAATTTCAACAAGCGCCTCCTCGTCCTTCTCATCATAGCAATCCAATGCGAGGTCCCGGAACCTGCGTACAAAGTCCACGGGATCCTCACCATGCTTTTGGCGAGTGTTGTTGAGTTGAGTGGTGGTGACTCGTTCTTCATGCTGGAAATACTTCTTACAGAACCTGCTTGCCAGACTTTCCCAGGAATGAATAGAACCCGGTGCCAACGTTGTATACCATGTGTAAGCACGATCGGTGAGACTCTTTGAAAATTCTCTAAGTCGAAGATTATGATCACCAGCATATGGTCCCAAGGCATCGATGAAGCGATTGACATGCTCCTTCGGGCTCCCCTTTCGTCCATCAAAGAGGACAAAGGTCGGTGCTTCATAGCCTTTAGGATATGGCTGCTGGAGTAAGCTTGATGGATATGGCGGCTGAGGAAGATACTTCCAATCTTCCTGACTTCGACTCAGCTCCTTTTCCAGCATGGCAACAACGTCCTCCTGAGTGACAAAAGATGGTCCCTTCTGCTCAGACTCCTTTCCGGCAGCCGCAGATTCCTCCTGTGGGTGCTTCTCATTCACTTCACTTGGCTTTGGAGCCGAATTTTTGAGTTCTTTTATCATCTCTGCCATCTCCCTCTGGGTGTCACCCATAGCACGAATGGCTGCAACAAGATCTGTGAGGGTAAAAGTTCCCTCACTTGCACGTTCTTCTTCTCTAGAAGAGGCATGTTGCCTTGACTCTGAGTCAGCATGGCTTGGCCCATCCTGGGAAGTTATGTTGTTGCTTCTGGTCTTCTTTCTTGGAGGCATTGATGAAGATAATGGCTTAATCCCCAGCAGAGTCGCCAATTTATGTAGGGGTCTTTTTCTTCCTGCAGCTAACGGGCTGGGCTGCTGCAAAAGGTGGACTGAGGAGATTGCCCCCTTTTGTTTAGGTTCGAAAATTAAGCCCCAAAATACCTCGAAAGGGCAGCGAAACCTTAGGAGATATTTTGGATGATCTTCACCAATGAGAATAATAGTGACTTACAGATAATTTTGGCATGCTTACAGATGGTTTTTAGACTCAGCATGAGTGGCATGAGGCATGGAGAGCAAAACCAGCGTGGGTTTAGCACTAAGAGAGAAATGAGGCTTGGTTTATGAGAAATGAAAGTGTTTAAGTAAGGAATGGGGTGTTTTGTGAGGGATTTTGACTAGAGAAAAAGAAAGAGAGAGGCAGGGTTCTTCCAGCAGCTACCAGAAGAACAAATTGGAGAAGAAGATGAACAGTGCACGAATCTAAGTTTTGCAAGATAGAGAGAAAAGCTTGCTCTCTGCAGGTTGTGAGTTGTGTTTGTTGGGTAGGGGAAGGCTCAATTTATAGCTGCCGGAAATCACCATTTTTCAAGAAACCCTAATGGCTCCTTCTTACTTTGGCTGAGATTTTCTTCCTTTCTCCTCCCCTTCTCTGACTTCCCTTTCTTGGCAAAGATGGCTTCTGTCTATCTTCATGAATTTGGGAGATTTGGGGGCTCAACATCCCTCTTTCCCGCGGCTGTGCAATGAGGGCTTCCACTCTTAGTTTGCTGTTTTTCTTCCTTTTCTTTCCTCTTCCTTGGCTGAATATGATGAAGGAAAGGTGGTGCAAATGTATGCTGGTCCAAGGGATGCTTCTGACAGCATGCAGGATGGTATTCATCGGTTCTTTGGATGTCTCTGGCTTGGGACTGGTTTCCAGCAGCTTACTTAAGGAGCCTGCCATCTACTTCACGTGTTCTCTGTTTTTCAAAAAAGGCTGAAGCTCTTGTGGGCCTTTTTTTGGGTTTTTCTAAGGGCCAAGATGGCTTTCTAAGCAAATGGGCTTATTGGGCTTGATTTGGGCTTATTATTATTTTTGGTTGGGTTATCTCTTGGCTAGGTTATTTTGCTTGGGTTTTTGGGCTATTTTTCTCTCTTGTGCTTACCCACATGTTTGGACCTAAGAAATGGGCTTGAGTCTCGAGGCTCCCAAGCAACCCGAGACTTTCCATTTCTTGGTCCATCAATGGGCCTCATGTTGATTTATTACCATCCATGCCACAACCCACTCAAGCAAGCCCCGGGTCTTTTTGAGTGGCTTGGGCCCACTTAGGCTTGTAGCGTGGTTGGGTGCGAGATAACGGCACGGCATGTTGCTCGGCATATTTTACTTTATCGCCCTTTTGAAGGATTGTTTTAATTTTTTAGCATGATTATATTTTATCATAGCATGATAATTTGTTTATTTAGCGTGGCGTGTGGTTTATAATTTGCATGCAATAGATCCTTTTTTCTTTTCCCTTATGAAATATTGTATTGGGCTGATAATTGTTCGGGCCCAATCCATGGATTTTTTGGACCTCAACAGTATTCTTAACCATTGTGGTTTAAAAGATTTTGAAATATATACTTCCAAAAAATTTCGGAAAATTGCAACAAAATTGAAAGGAAACTTTCAGTCCGAAATTTTGAATTGAATTTAGAACACCTTAATTAGAATTCGATGAGTCCAAAAATCGAGCCTAGTTTTAACACATGGCTATTCTATGACTTGTTCTGCAAGGAAAATTTGTTCTCATGAAAGTTCTTGTGGCAAGGAAAATAGCTCAATTGTTTTTTGGGAGATTCATTATAATACCCAATATAGGAGCCCAAATTATAAATAAATAAAAACCCTATATGAAATGGACTTTAGAAACATACCTAAAACTCATTTACTACATAACAAAAGGGCTTTTAATTTCTTTTAAATTACAAAACTGCCATTGATTTCTTAAATCAAACCCAACCCAAAAACCTCATAAAAAAAGCCCAAAACATTCAATGGGGTATCAAAGTAATTTAATAATTAAAATTAAATTCAATATAATCAGCTGTCATTTTTTGGGTTTATTTTGAGTTTGTTTATAGAAATTAAATAGTGTAGGATTTATTTATAGTTTTAATGCTATAATAGATATATGACTAAATATCTCATTCTTTTTTATGCTTTAAGGTCAATTTCGAGCTCAAAATTTAAAAGAATTACGCGCAAAAATCCCAAATTATGTATTAAAAAAATGCCAGAAAATAAAGAACACATCGAAACTTACAGTACAAGAAATACAGGGAGATCACTATTAATATCAAAGAGAATAAAAGTTCCATGAATACACTTGACTCTCAGTAATCCAATATCTTATTCAATAGTTAATTTCTTCTGTATTCAGAAGACACGTGGGTAAATATATAGGAATCAACAAGCCGGAGACTAAAGTCCCGTTTTTCTGTTTTGGGTCCAAGTAGACTAAGTCACTAAACCAAAAACACCAACCGAAACATAGCACAGACTGAATTTATTGCAAAGACCGTCACAGTACTGAAACAAGAAGACTCAGAAATTGACGAAATTCTTTTCCTTCAGGCTTTCAACTGTTTCCTTGAGGCTAACTTCTAATGGAATGAATTCAACACCCAACTTCTTTGCCTTCTCCTTGGACACCTGATATGTTGGCACAAAAGGCTTATCATCCGCACACCTGGAAATACCATTTGAAAGGTAAAATTACAAAGTTAATTTCCATGAACTATAGGAAAACAACAGGAAACTGAGAGAGAGAGAGAGAGAGAGAGAGAGAGAGAGAGTTTGGCATCGACATGCACTATCAAGCAAAATAACAGGTCATGCTCGGTATGTTCTTTGCTTTTTTAATAAATAAAAAATAGAGGAAGTTGTGAACCTGCAGATTGCAATAAATGAGGGAGTACAAACAAGTCTGCCAACAAAGAGTCTTCTACATTATCTGTAATTTCTATTGGCTTAAGCCCCTTTATATGGTGAATTTTTTTAGCAACAGTTCCATGTACTACAATCATGAGCACTTAGTTGCATAATCTTTGCAATACTAATTGAAGAGCATCTATAGGCTGACAAAGTGCACCAACTTCAACTTCACATGAAATTGAACTAAGAGGACAGATGATGATAGCTAGCTTTCCCAGTTACGACATTTGTTTCCTAGGCAGTCTAGTTGTATTTTAGCGTGACTGAAAGGTTAGAAGGATGCAAAATGAGGATCAGATATTGTAGTTCTGAACCACAATCTATTCTCATTTTGAATACAAAATAACCACTAAAACCAAAATACACCAGAAAAGTGTGAAAAACAGCAATGCTGAGTTTAGTTATAACAGCGATTCGAATTTAAAAGAAAACAAATAATTAATTACTATCAGAATCATGGGACAGTGTTAATGTGGAAATTATCTATTGCCAATCACAAAGCTATACCAAAATTTAAATTGTGTAGGAAACAAAGACTTACTTCTCTGGAAGTTGCAAACCAGGGTAGAGCTCCTGTAAAATTCTCACAACTTCCGAGAAGTGTGCAACTCTCTCAACCAAACAATATCTGCCACTAGCTGAAGGAATCTCAAATGCTTGAATATGTGCATTGGCAACATCTTTAACATTAATCCATCCAAAACTTGCATTGGGAAATGTTCGAGCTCCTGCATCAAACAAAGTAAAGAAACAATCAGGTACTTCACGGAGAAAGAAAGCACCGAGTGTTAGACAAATAAAAGGAACCATAGAGCAGCATCTTGACTCAATATGAAGAAATATCCTTATTTAAAATAATTATCTAATGTTTTCATGAGACATTTTTCCAATCATGTTAAGCAGGAAACATTTTACTTGTTGAAATCAAGAAATACCAGATACAACAATGAAGAAACGTTACCTTTAATAACATTCAAAACTGCTGCAGCACTTGTATTAAGTGTTGGCTGTAACAGAGGACCAATCACCATTGCAGGGTTAATTGTAACCATGTCAATACCCTTCTCCTTTACAAATTTCCAGGCAGCGTCCTCAGCCAAAGTCTTTGAAAGCACATACCATAGCTGGAGAAAATTAAGGGAACATAAAAAGAAATGAAAATATGTTTTGTTACAATAGTAAAGATACCATATTTTATTGAATGCACAAGCCAAAAAAATTAATCTTTGACAAAGCATTTAAAGCCTTAAAGGCTTGACATGATATTGTCTGGTGAACAACATCATTAAACATGAAGCAACTGAGAATGGCTTAAAGGACACAACAAACGACCTACATGTTTGGTGACTACATTATGGGCATGGGAACCCCTCAATCACAAAAAACCAAAAACAAAAAAAAACAAAACAAAACCCTGGTTTTAGCAACTTAATAAAATAACATAAAATCTTAAGTAACCATTAAGCACTGAAGAAATTTCATTTCTAAAACGCAAGTCAGAGCAACTTTTAAGTTTTCAGAGTTTATAATAAAAGCACATAAAAAGTTAACATCACAGATTGAGAGATTAAGATGGCAAGATATTGCCACGTACAAACTACTTTCATGTTCACCATACATGCTTTCTGAACTTACAATAAGGAAACTGGAAATTTCTCCCAAAAAGTGTTCTATGATACTAAAATCCTATTGGGTAAGAAGGAAGAGAAGATTGTGTTCTCTTCCCAGGCACAATTAATTAGGCCCCTGCAAACCATCTTGTCAGTAATTTCACGTACACACATATGAATACATATGTACTAACCTATAAATAATTCACAAGGTTAAATATTTTAGAAAATATACTCAAACTACAACTTGGTTTTAGAAAATGTGCATGGGAAAAAGGAACCGGCTTCTCTTGTCACTTAAAACATTTCCTATCTTCTTCTTCATTGCTAAACTTTCATCATCCATTAACAAATCCATTGTTCATTCATGAACAAGCAGACTTGCAATCATATTATTTTGGTTTGTTCAACTCTCAGGAAATCAAAACTAAATTTAGCTGATATACTACCATTACAATGTAACGACTCAAAGTGCACAACCATATTTTATTTTCAAAAGAGTATGAATAATGATGATAGCACATGCATACCTTTGATTCCTTACAAAAATCTGCATCAGTAAACCAAGTCTCATCAACAACTACATCAGGAGTTCGAGGTTTTCCGTTATATGCAACTGCAGCTATAGAAGATGTCAAGACCACCCGTCTGATAGACTGGGATTTTGCACACGAATTAAGAACATTAAGGGTTCCCTTTACTGCAGGGTCAAGTAGTTTCTGCCTGAAATGAGGCAACAACTATTTAACAGTTAGAAGCCATACAACCACCCCTATTATACCTAGCAAAAAAAAAAAAAAAAAAAACAAAAATCTAGTGTTATTATTATATGAAAAAAGGGTCCTGCATTTTAAGGTTGAATTCAAAAAGCTATCAGAAATCAATTAATGAATGCGAAAGACAATTGCTATAATCCTAATCTTGACAACTTAACCTGTGCATTGCACTTTGCCGAGAAAACAAAGAACCCGTGCGTTGCATGTACAGGCAGCAAAAATTGGACAGTCACGATTGTTCCTAACATTTCTAGTGCATCATTCTATGTTTTCAACAAGTAGATACATGATGATGAACTTATACTTATGTACTTAATGTGTGCTTTAGTAGTGACTTTTATAGATTGGAAGAGATTAATCTTAATCTAAGAGAAAAAATGGGTGACACAAAAATGAATAGGCTACATCTACTAGTTTTCTTGTCCACCAACATAGACTTAAACATCCCAAGAGAATTCTTTTGGCCACGAATATCATGAAATAAAATTTCGGAATCATAACTTGATCATGTAGATTGAAGGAAAAAAATAGCATATGTTATTGCACCAGTAATGGATTTATCAGGCAAACATATTTGATTGCATTAACATGATGAGTTGGAACTAATTATATGCATCCGCTTTTTCCCAACAGCCAATGCTCTAATCCCTTGATTTCTGAAGGAGATATTGAAAATTACATGGCTCTTTGGTAATTTAAAATTTTTATAACCTAAAAAGAGATCCTTAGTACCTTTATTAACAAAACAGAAATCGGAAGCACATGCAAAAACTATCTAATATTCATAAAGGAAGGGTACAAGTTGATGAACCTTTGGATCTGTGACATCATGATAAAAGGGAGAAGCAGTATGGAAAACCCCTTCACAACCGTCAACAGCAGAGTCAAAAGAACCTTCCTCCAATAGATTTGCTTTGAAGAGTTGAAGTCTCTCTTGAGCTCCATCAAGCCCGAGCAAGTGCTCTGTCTTAGTTGGATCATCTATGTGAAAAATGAAAAATGAACTCAGTAAATCATTCTCTTAATACTAGCCGCATCTATTAAATTACGGAGTTGATCCAAAAATTAAAACTATTCTGAGAACTCATTGACGGAAACAATGAAAACGCAAGACTCATCAATCTAGAGCATACAAGTTGTCCTGGGAGATAAAAGAAAAAGGGAAAAAAAATGTATAATGCTACTTCTATGTATATACAGGAATAAGATTGCATTCAGTGTTAGGATAATGTAAAATAGGATCCGAATGTATAAACAAATGTCAAAGCTTAGAGACACATCTGTATTTGCAATAATGGACATCACGTATCTACGTACTTATACATGCATTATTTTTCTGTCAAAATTAAATGATAATGGCACAGATAGGAGTAATAAAACATTAAATCATTCATATGACGGCAGAAAACATCCCAGAAAAGGAGAATAAGCGTTGACTGAAGAAATACATGTAAATTAGAAGGATCAAAACCACCCACAATTTGATGTCAGAATCAAGTTATGCCTGTCATTTTATATGAAACATGCATTTAACGCGATCCTACCTGAAACCAACAAACATTTTATTGGTTAAGCACCCAAATAAGTTTTTATAGTGACGTGTACCTGTCCTTTGAAACCAATTCTACCACAGAAACAGAAATATGTCACGACCCATGGGTAGAACTTGCCATTGCTAAACCAGTTTGCAAGGGTAGGATACCCAAGAGCCTACAAAGATATTTTATCCATAAAACGTATGACATTTGGCACATGTCAACCTAACACTCTTCCGCACCCCACCTCCTCATCAGCCCACTCTACATACACTGGCCAGAAAAGCTCAACGGTAACTCTTAAATTCCATTGAGGTGGCTTTCACTCACCTACTCCCCTGATAGCTCGATTGTAGCCATTTCCAAGTGGGGTTCATGCACCTACCATCTACCTACCAGTATACAATGACTTGATATTATGTTCATAAATAATACCAAAATGGATTTTAACGCAACCAACAGATCACACCTACCTCGTGGTGAAATACCATACCAAATATCACTGTGAAATCCTATGCCAAATATCCTGCCCCATGGGTAGAACTTAGCCTTGCAAATCTAGCTTACAAGGAAACAGTGCCCAAGAGCTCATAAGCACTACACGTCCACAGAACAGGAATAGAAAGGACGGAAACCTTTCAGCTCGTCCTGAATACATTTAATTTAAACCAATGTTTTATCGAGCTTCCAAAATTAGAGTACTTCATCTGTTTCTACAATAAAGTATTAAGGGTTCTTTTAGTATCAAACTGAAATTAACATGTATAATCATGAAGGCAAACGAGAAAAAAAAGCAAATCCTTCATTGAAGGTTGAATATCATGCACAAACAAGGGCAAATGTACATGAAAGGGAAAAACCAGATAGCCATTCGGCCCCATTTCCATGACTCGACTTCTCCATTCATTCCTGACGTAGCTAATAACGTAAAGCCTTAATCAATATACGAAAATAAAACCCATAAAAGCTTAAAGCACATGTCTCAGATGCGATTGCATTACTTCCACACCTCAAAGAGATAAAGAATCTGACCCATCAAACCAATACCCACAACCAGCTTCTCAAAAGCGTAGATAACCATAAAATTTTCAATCAAGATGAAGAATAATCAATTATAACAATAATCTGAAATATGTATGCCCCAACATTGCATTCATTAATCTAAATCACAAGCATCAAAAGATCAGAAACCATAACGAACAAGAAAAACCAAAACTTATGAAGACCAAGAAGAAGGGGAAATGTACTGACTTGGGTCGCGAACAGAGGCCTTGACAGTGTAACCGCCTTGAAGAAGAAGCTTCACGAGCCATGAAGCAATGTAACCGGACGCACCGGTGACGCAGACGACCTTACCAGCCCCGCTGCTCATTTTCTGTAGTCTGTGCCTCCTACTCTGGACTCTGAAGATTGGGCTCGGTTTACGTTTCGGAGTTTGGAAATTGGAAGCTCCTTTTATAAATCAATCTTTGACCGTTTCTGAATGGATGCGTAATGGCTTTTGTAGCTGAATGGTTGCGTCACGGCATTCGTAGCTGATGATGATTATGGCGTGATTCACTCATTTTAGGATACCAAAATTACCCATTGCAAAAAGAAAAAAAAGGAAGGAGATTACCAAATTACTGGGTCTTTTTTTTTGTTTTTATACATATTTTTCTTCTTTATATTAAAAAGTAAATTTAAAGTTATAGCCACAAAAACCCGTAATCCTATATACTCACACATGTTGCGCTCTTGCGTTACATACATATGAGTTATCCAAACATTAAGCTCAAGTGACCTCCGACCACAAAAAAAAACAAAAACAGAAAAAAAAACAAAACAAAAAAACAAAAAACAAAACAAAACAAAAAAAAAGTGAAGAGGCTTGTTGACAACCTAGACTTGTTTATGGGCCTACTCTGGACTCTGGATCTGGAAATTGGAATTGGAAGTTTCTTTCAATTTCCGACGCCATCCCCAATGGAGCCTTAAATGGGGCTCAAACTTCTTGAAGCCCTAAATTTGTGGACTCAAATATAGCCCGTAGAGTCTAAGAGGGTCCCTCATTTTGAAAAGTTGCAGCATGCATCAGGTTTTGTTTAATGTCTTTTTTCTAACAGCAGCCAAATAAAAGGCTTTGTCTACCCCTTTTGTTTTTTGTTTTCTATTTTCTTCTTCTTCTTTTTTTCTTTTTTTGGTTCGATATTTCCTTCTCTCTCCTTTTTTTTTCTTTCTTTTTGCTTTCAATTGTTATAATTTACCTTTAGAATTACTACTTCAATTTTCTATGTTTCTTTTAATTTTTGTTAATTATAAATGGGGTAGAAATGTTGATTTTTGATTTTTTAAATTATAATTTATCTTTAGAATTATTACTCCATATTTTGATTTTTTTTTATTATAGAAATGTTCTATATAAAAAATCTAGCATGACATAAACATACAATAAAACAAAAAAAGTTAATAACAACAAAAATTAACACGTAAACCAAATTATATCATAAAAAAAATTCATATAGAGCTTCGGATGTAGAGCCCTCCATCATGGGAAAGATACTTTTAGATCACAAAATATTCCAACGGGACTTTAAATGGGTCTCTCTACACATTTTTAGAGGCCCATTAGAGACTATGATTGGGGATGCCCTTAATGGATGTGTCAAGGCATTTTGTAGCTGAATTGATTCATGGCATTCGTAGCTGCTGATTATGGTGTTTGCCACAAGATTAGGAAAACAAAAAAGAAGAAAGGAATGAAATTACCAAATTACTGGGTCTTTTTTTTTATCTTTTTCTCTTTAAATATTTGTTCTCTTTTTTTTTCATTTTATTTATACAAGCGATAATCTATTTTAATGTAATTTAAAACTACGAGGAGGGGGATTCGAACTTGGGTGCAAAGTGAGGAACACATCCTCTTGGCTACATCCATATTTACTATTTATTGTCCTTTGGATAAAATAAAATTTGTAATCCTACCCTCATACTAAGTTGTCACCAAGTCATTAGCTTTGGCTAGCTGTTTCCCTCTTTTCGGTCGAGGTGATCGACGAAAGAAACTATTGGTCATTCTTCTCTTGGATTGTGTACACATGCCACCACCAAGCCACTAATTGGCTTGATTGAAAAACGTTGGATTGTTGTTTTCGTGCTTCTGACTTCTAACCAGCCAATTGATCGACCAAGCAAGGAACCTCTTCTTGGCCTAAGTTCTTTCACTTCCTCAAGGTTGAGGATGGTTAGGTTTCATATGACTATTTTTAGTATTTTTTAAAGAATTTAATGATAAAGACGCAAATTTAATTAAAAGGCGATTACACTAACGAGAATGAAGAACTGATCTAGTCTACTTTCTTGGAAAATAAAACCTAGTCTAGGGATAGAAAAGTGAAAGATAAAAAATAGTTTTTTCTATCTGAAATCAGGTCTTCCTCCCGTTGTCTGATGAGGTTTATATAGGGGCATCTGTCAACCCATAGATTAGCCATCAAATGGCTTGAAGGTCAACTTTGTTCAAAATCTTTCCTTGTGTGGCTTCCTAAATCTGTAGAATTGAATTGAATGAGATTGTCAGATTATAAATATGAGCACTTGATTCTCTCCTCCTTAGGAATGTTCCAGATTAACATCAATTTCTTTGATTGCTTTCCTTGGATGGATCTCGTGATTTGAAATGACAATGTTTACAATGTTTACAACAACATTGAAAGTGGTATTTCCCGTGGCTTCCAGGGTTGGTCTTTACCTAAATGTTAAGCATTATATTGTACAGAGGCTGGAGATCTTCTAATGTGTCAAACCCTAGTAGTTGCTCACTTTGCTTGGACTTTTCCCTTTTTGCAAAGTCTTCCCCTATTCAGTCTTCTTAGGGAAGTAATTTGAAAACTGGATGGTCCAATAGGTGCTCGACAAAAGAAATTGATACCCAACATCTCCATGTAGCTAGCTTTGCTAGGGCTTCCTTCATTGGCAAAAGACTAGTTCTACTTTCTTTCCTTTTTTATTTCCAAAAGTTTTTTAGGGTAAAATTCATGCCAACAAGATATTAAACATTTTTTACTTCCTTAATGGGATTTTGGGTTTTGAACTAGTTTAGTTGCTTTTTATTGGGTTTTGGTTTGAGTTCGGGAAGGTCTAGTTGGTTTGTAAATGGACATTAACTTTCTTTGATGCTTACACATATGGTTGAGCTCTAGCAAATGAGCTTGAGTTTTGGTGTAGCCCAAAACCTCCATTCTCTACGTCTACCAAGGGCCTAGTGAACCCTTATCACCATCCACATCACAGCCTACTCAGTAAACCCTAAGAGTTTATGTGGCTTGAGCCTACGTGAGTTTGTTGGATGGTGTCACAAAAGGAAGCCGCTTGGTATTGCAAGGATGTATGCAAGCGTGTGTTTACCATGCTTTGGAAGTGTATGGGAGGCTTGGAAGCTTGAAGTGCAGTGGCCACAAGTTTATATTGCAAAGGCTAAAAGCTTTTATGTGCTTATGCTTGGCAGAAGAGTGGGCTTGAAGTGCATGAACTTGATACAAATTTGATCATCACATAGCTTATATTTTCGATAGAATCTTCCTCATGGGCTTGGTGTGCATGAAATTTGTAAATCATACAGGTTTAGTGTGATATCCCCACATGTTGAATTAGAGTCACACTTGGCATGGCATGACTATGAAAGCTTGCATAGTAAATTCTTGAAGTTACATTACGTGCCAGTTTGACATTACTTATTTGGGGTGATAAGTGATTTTTTAAAATTTTTAGGAAGCCCAACCAGTTTGGTAAACTATGATAAAATCACTTATTGTTAAAAATTATTGTGAGAGAAAGCTATAAGGGAAAACTGTTAATGAGGTGCTTTCATTTTCTAATTATGCAGGAACCAGTTTCGAAGAGACGCTGGGTTTAATGATTATGCGACAATCATTTTCTGATTATGTGGGAATCAGTACCAACAACATTTTTAACAAAAATTTTACCAAACGCCAAACTGCTTTATCTCACATCTAATTTCTCTCATAAAAAATTTGACAGCGATTATTTTCATAGCACAGCAATGCGAAACTAGCCCTACGTGTTTGAGATGCATGCGTGTGTCCAAGCTAAGGTTTTCTGGCAGCAAATTGATACATTGGGCCTTGAATATATTTGGAGCTTTCTTAAATTGTTTCGGCCTCAATAGGATGCATCGAACGAATAGTCCTTTGAAGCCTCAACACCCTTAGTTTAGGTGCCTAGTCTTTTCACTGTGGTATTATCGATTTGCTTTTTCACTAGTGAAAATATGGATTTATATGCATGTGTTGAGGCCCAAAATATCCATGGTTCGACCCAAATAAATTATTGGCCCAATGCGATACCTTATCAAGAAGAAACTCGATTTGGGCACGCGAAAGTTCGTCATATACGCTTTGCACACATGTCACGCCAAGCAAATAAGCAACATGCCACACTACAAGCTTAAGTGGGCCTAAGCCACGCAAGATGCTAGGGGCTTGCTTGAGTGGGTTGTGGTATGGATGGTAATAAGTTGTCATGAAGCCCATTAATGGGTCGAGAAATGGAGGTTTCGGGTTGCTTGGGAGCCTTGGAACCCAAGCCCATTTCTTAGGCCCAAATATATGGGTAAGCACAAAAGGGAAAATAACCCAACCAAAATAACCCAACCAAAAAGCCCAATCAAAATGGTCCACTAAAATTAACCCCTATAACCCAATATTTGATGAAGGTGGCCCATTTGTTTGGTAGGTTGACTTCCTATCTTAGAAAGCCCATAAAATTAGAAATGAGAAGCAGCAAAAGCCTCAACCCCTTGCTGAAAAAATAGAAGCCACGAAGGGAGCAAGATGTCCACATATGCAGAGCTGCTGGGAGGTTCCAGCACACGGGAAGGGAGCAAGTTTCAAGCAAAAGACACCCAAAGGACCAAGGGATATTGGAGCGCAGATCACCCTTTGAACCAGCATGCATACCCATTCTCTTTCCCTCATCAGTCCTGGCCATAAAAAAAAAAGGAAGAAAGGAAAGGAAGGAGATGGCTAAAAATGGGAGTTTTGAAGCAGCTGCGGGAAAGGGGCCTTGAGCTCCTAAAAATCCCTGATTTTGTGCAAATAGGCAGAGTGAATTTCACCAAAATAGGATGATTGAAGAGATGAAGGGAGAAAGGATGGGAAAGACTTGGCCAAATTTGATAGAAACCATTAGGGTTTCTGTTCACCCGTTTCGTGTTTACTCCTATGATGGAAGGGCAAAGTTCCCCACTGCCTTGAGAACCATAGACTGGTCCACGAGTCAGCTTTCTTTGGTGTGCGAGCGTGCCACTGCTAGTAATGAAAAGTCTAGCAGACTTAGTCTGGAATGGATAACTTGCGCCCCAAGTTACTGATTTCTTAAACAAACGATTGTGAATTTGGGTGAGGAATATCTCCCAAGTAAGTTCTTTTCTTGCCTCAGACTGGTGAGGATTTTAGTAATTTATCTCAGTATAAAGAGGTTGTTCTGGCCAGAACAGTTGATGAAATTTAAGCTGTTTTTGGGCGGAAGTGCCTTTTACAAGACTACAAAAATATATGTCGATGCCAAAAAGATAAAAAGATAGCTAGATCTCCATTTCTGCCTGGATGGGAGGCTCTGTGATAGGCTGGACTGGGAATGTCTGGGCTGGACTGGATCGTAGACAACTCTGATTGCCCGATTTTCAACTACAAATCGATGCCAAAGGTTGATTCTGGCAGAGCTTTAATGTACCTCAAGCTTTTGTGAAGCTTCTGAGTAGGCAGAACTGCGGTTTCTTCAGTCTGAAAGGGCAGAAGTGGCTGTTCTTTGAGGACGTTGGTGAGCTAGAGGCTATTCCGTGAATTTGGCTGGGGTTTTCCATACTTGGAGGAGGTTCAAACTCTGCTTGTGTTGGTTTTTGCTGAACCAAATTTGTAACGAGAGAAATCTCGTTTTGAATGACTTGCTTCCTAAATCTGGATTCTGGGCATTCTGATCTGGGGCTGGTTTTTCACTTGAAATTCAAGTGGACTTGTTGGTTGACTCTGAGCTTGTTTATGTGACGGTTTACCTGTGTAGGACCTTTGTTTGGTTGAGTGATGAAATTTTTGTTGTAAGATTGATTGTCCTTTGCCCTGTTCACTTCTTCTTGTATTTATAAGAAATGTCTTCTGGAGTAGGGTAATTCTTTTAATAATGGGCGGCAAATCCTTTCAAAAGATCTTCCTTTAAAAATGGAAAAGGGAAAAAGGGGATTTCATCAGTTTTTGGTAGATAGGTTCTCAACAGATAGGCAATCACTTCCCTGATTTTCTTGAAATCTCTTTCCTAATTTCAACTGCCCCCTGCGATATTTTGCCCGTGATGGTTAGTTTGACTCCTTTTCTGGACAGCTTCCTGCTTTCCTGCTTATCCCTCTCTGAGATTGTAACTTGCTTATCTTCTTGGGAGAATTACCTTCTCTGAAAAGACAGGAGAAAAAATCTCTGAGTATATATATATATATATATATATATGTGTAAGAGGGATTTGATCTTCAGTTTTTTCCAGAATCGATCTTGATGTCATGAACCCTTCAATCCCTTCTCCTATGACAGTTGCCATTGCTGACTTTTCTTCTTCCAGAGATGTCACGTGGGATTGTTCCTACTTCTGGGCTCCTTCTTTCTTTGGGCCTGTGAGGCCCAGATTAGTTTTGCTTGCTCTGATGAGCCTTGGGCTGGTCTCTTCTGGTTTTTTGGGCTTCCATCTTTCTTTTTTGTAGTTTTATTCTGGGCCCAAATTTTCGCTGGGCTGGGTATGCCAATTTTTGGCCCAAACAGTTTCTTGAAAAATGATGGCTTCCAGCGGCTATAAAAGGGGCCTCTTCTACCCAATCAAGAACAACCCACATTTCAGAGAGCAAGCTTCCTCTCTCACCTGCAACACCCAACAAATTCGTGCTCTGTTCATCCTCCTCCCCATTTTTCCCTCTTCTGGCAGGCTGCTCTAGCATTTGACAGAGTCACTATCAAGCTGCCGGAAATAATACTCAAGCCACCCATTCCTCTCTTTTTCCTTATTCTCAGCCAAACCTCTCTGCAAGCTCTTCATCTCCTACCTTAATACCCCTTTTTTTCCCCAGGAACACTTAGTTTTCTCTTCAGTGCCAAACTCATGACAATTTTGCTCTCATGCCACAAGCTTCTTATGCCAAGCTAGAAAATTTATCTGTAAGCTGTTGTTATTTTTGTTGGTGAAGGTAACCAAGGTGTTTCCTAAGGCCCTACTGTCCTTTCAAAGCATTATTGGGGCTTGATCTTTGAACTCAGGCTCAAGGGGCAATTTCATCCATTTTTGCTATTTACGGCAGCCCAGGCCCGTAGTAACTGCCGGAACGAAAAAGTCCCTACAACATGCATTAAAAAAAAAACAACATTTTTGACGTTGGGGTGCTTCGAACCTCTTTCCATTGCTTAAAGAGAAGTGGACAGCTCCCTCTCCAACTGAACCGAAGACTATCTTGTCATCTATATATATAAAGGCAGAATGCCTTAAAAGTGAAGCATTTAAGAACCCTGAAAAATGGTCATGCTTAAAAGAAATACTAGAACACCACAATATAATATAAATTAATTTTAAACACATATTAATCCAATCCTCGTGGGAATGATCTCGTATTTGCTTTCTATACTATTTGTCTGATCTTGTGTGCACTTGCGAGTTTAAAATGTGCATATAGTTGCTTAATTCTTAGGTTGCTATTTGTACAACAACTATTATTTTGTTTATGTTCTTAAATACTTAATTTCTTATTATTTTCTCATGAAAATCTCAATTTTTTTTGTTCATTCATAAAAAATAAAATAATATAACATATACTCAAAATTTAGTAATTAGTTAGCATATTATGTGAGCATTTGTGTTTGTGATCACACATTATATCCAACTTTAGTCACTAGTGGATCAAGAAACTTTTGGTTTTAGGGGCAAAATGTAGAAGTTCAAATCACTGACAGACTTAGACTCAACTACCTTCACACTCCATGTTCTCTCAGAGGACTTTTATCAAACGCTTTGCCCCAATTCCAGCATAGTCACCTCGTTGGGGAATTTAGTCTAACACCTTGCAGGCTTTGCATGCTTCAAGAAAACAAGGGTGAATCCCATCTTGAGTGAGGGCAAGTGCCTACACTCGTCCTTCAATGGATCCGCCAGTGACCTTAGTCACATAAGCCCACCATGTAAATATGTTTTATAATTTAGTAGATAATTGATTAAATAAACATGTTTCAAAGTTTCATTCAAAATTTTCATAATTTTTATTCAATTTTTACTGATACAGATATTTTCATTGAAATTTTCGCATTTTGGAAGTCTCGATATTTCAGAAACGATCAATATTTAATACAATGATGATGACAACTCCTAGATGCCATAAAAACTTCCTTTAATTTGCCAATGGTTTAGGAAGATGTAATAAAAGGTGTACGAGTGCTGGAGCAGACTTGACAAGTGGTGCCTGAGAAATATACTTTCAATCTTCCAACTTCTACTCATTTTGCACATTCCTTTAAAGATGCTCTAGAGTCTAAACAAAATCATGATGATAACTTAAATATCCAATTGGAATGAAACATATGTTTTTTGCTTCTAGATAAGTATTTAATTTTTTTTTTTTGTTGATTTTTGTTTTTTTTTTTTAGTTGATATTTTGGAGAGAACAAAGCCTTGATAAATTTATTTCCAATCAGAACGCATCTCCAACTTTATAGCTTAGTGGGAACTCGAAAGCAAAAGTGACAAAGACACCACCTACCAAAAGAGATTGCCGGTGACGTTTTCACCCAGCACGCTATTGCAAAATACATTTTGAGATTGGGACACCGAAAACAGCACTATCGAAAATGCTAGAATAAGCATCTAACTTAACCAAGGAGTAAGTCTTGAGTGTGAATTCACATTCCATGCAAATACAATCTAATGGTAATGATAAATCAAAATCCTGATATCCACAATGATGACAAGAATGTTCGTATCAAAGTACCAATTATAAATATCAATCTACAATAGCCGGATTAGAGATTTTGAAGTCGTTATGCAAAATTTAAATTGAGACTACTATTGCCTGTTTTCACATAAAACGAAAACACTAAATTTAAAAAAAAACATTTATCATGAATTGTTATAAAACAAAATTTTAGAACAAAAAATTATCATGAGTGTACAGAAAATATCATCACGAGGTAACCAAGTAGCTTCGACCTAAAAATCATCATGAGTGTACACAAAAATAGCACCACATGCACCGTCCTAGTGCCATCATGCACCTGCTCATTTAGCCAAACGCTAAAACGAGCAAACAAGTAAAAAAAATACCAAATCAATCTTTTACTTTTAAGGACCAAATCCCTTTGTGATCATAAAGGTTCTTAAATTTGGTCCACCACTGGTGGTTGATACAAGAACAACTCAACAATATATTAATTGCTTGACTTCAACCATTTCTTCTCACACTTCTCCTCACGCCAATCACACAATCTACAATAACAAATTCATATCTTGCACCATTCTTCTCCATTCTCTCTCTCTCTCTCTCTCCCCCCTTAAGCAAGAGAATAGAAAACTCTTTCATGGCTTCTCTTCTATTATCTCCCAACAAACCCATTAATGCTACTCCACCCCTTCTCCTTCAATGCCTCTCCCCAAGACATAATCTCAACAAAACCAAAATTCTCATCTTTCCAAGTAAACCCTATACTTCACGAAAGCCAGAAACAACCACCAAATGCTCATCATCAAGCCTAAGCCTTAAAGTACAATTAGATCACGAAAACATTGAACCACAAACCCTAGTCTTCCTTGAAGACGACCATAGGCCACTCCATGAAATCTGGAAGGAAATTCAAGGCCTTAACAACTGGGAAGGGCTTCTAGATCCAACACTCAACTCCCATCTCCGGCAAGAAATCATCCGCTACGGAGAATTCGCTCAAGCATGTTATGATTCCTTCGACTTCGATCCTCACTCCAAGTACTGCGGCACATGCAAGTACCAAGGCGCTCATTTCTTCGAAAACCTCGACATGGCCGACCGTGGCTACCAAATCAGCCGATACCTCTACGCGACTTCAAACATCAACCTCCCCAATTTCTTCCAAAAATCAAAGCTCGGCAGCGTGTGGAGCCGCCACGCAAACTGGATGGGTTTCGTGGCTGTGGCCACGGACCCCTACCAGATCAAAAGGCTTGGTAGAAGAGACATTGTGATTGCATGGCGAGGAACAGTCACGTATCTTGAATGGATTTACGACCTCAAAGACATCCTCCACCCAGCTCAGTTTCGCAACGACCCGTCCATCAAAATCGAATCCGGGTTCTATGACTTGTACACCAAGAAGGAAGATGAATGTAGGTTTTGCTCATTTTCTGCCCGGGAGCAACTTCTTGCGGAGGTCAAGAGGCTTCGTGAGCTATACCAAGGTGAAGAAATTAGCATTACAATCACAGGGCATAGTCTTGGCGCTGCTTTAGCTATTTTGAGCGCTTATGACATAGCAGAAATGGGACTCAATATTGTACATGAAGGTCACCATGAGTTGGAGAGCACAAAAATTCCGATCACCGTGTACTCCTTTTCAGGTCCTCGAGTTGGGAATCTGAGATTCAAGGAAAGATGTGACGAGCTTGGAGTTAAGGTGCTGAGAGTGGTTAATGTGCACGATAAAGTGCCTAGGGTGCCAGGCATCATTACGAATGAGAAGTTTAGGTTTCAAAAGTACATAGAAGACACTATTGCATTTCCTTGGAGTTATGCTCATGTGGGAGTGGAGCTTGAGCTGGACCACAATCAAAGTCCATTTCTAAAGCCCACTAATGATTTTGGGTGCGCACATAATCTCGAGGCCCATTTGCATTTGGTGGATGGGTACCATGGGAAGGGCCAGAAGTTCTGCTTGGTGACCAAGAGGGACATTGCACTTGTGAACAAGAGTTGCGATTTCTTGAGGGCGGAGTATGGGGTGCCGCCGCACTGGCGGCAAGACGAGAATAAGGGGATGGTGAGGAGTAAGGATGGGCGGTGGGTGCTGCCGGAGCGGCCCAAAGTTGAGGCCCACCCGCCAGATACAGCACACCACCTTCAGCAAGTGCTCAATATGTGTAGCACTCAATTGGAAGCACCGTGATTTTGACTTGAACCACTAACATATCTCATCCATTGTGCTTAGTGATCTATATCCTTGGTCTCGTTTTCATTTGGTGCTGAGCTATAACTCTCATTATTACATCCAAATGAAGGAATTGTTTTCTTGGTGTCCATGTTAAAAATGTTCGACAAAAAAATACAACAGACAGAAGAAGAAAATATGTTGTAATAGTGTGGATGGTGTGCAATGGGGACCTATAGGGGAAGACTTGTGTAACATGCTTCATCAAAAGCATTGAAACAATGTGATGTAATATGCTCACATGTCACATCCACTCTGCTTAGTCTATATCTTTGGTCCCGTTTTCATTTTGTGCTTTGCTCAGAATCATTATTATGTCAAAAATGGAAGGACTTGTTTTTCTTGATTGTTGACATTTAAAAGGTTTTAAAAAATTTATCGTTTTGACTTTTAAGTTTTGTTTTAATTCTTTTGGCAATAGACCAAGAAAGCGGCAGTTCTGTTTGGCTTTCTGTTTTGGTTTTTTGTTTTTTTTTTTTTTTTTTTTTTTTTTTTTTTTTTTTTTTTTTTGGTTTGATTTCCTTTGATATCTGAAAAGAAAAAACAAATTCTTTGTTTTTCCTTTTTTATTAAAGATCTTCACATCTCGTTTCCTATCCAGAATTTGCACCTTTTTCTGAATGTTTGATTTCTTTTATTAAAATAAGATTAATTTTATTTCATAAAGAAAATAAAAAATAATAATTTTGGTCAACCAAAAAAACAAAATCTAATAAAAAAGAAGTTTTCTATAGGATAAACATCAAAAGGCCCCCTCAAGGTTTGGGGTCATTCTTAATAGGGGTCACTGGGTTTTAATTTCATCATTTTACACCCCATAGTTTTCAAATTCGGCCAATTTACACTGTCTGTCAAGTTCATCGTTAGCTTTTCTGTTAAATTGGTGACGTGGCAATTGTGGTACCCACTTTGATGTAGATGTGTGAACAAAAATAATAATAATAAACTCTTTAAAAATATTATTAAATTAGATTTTAAAAATAGAAAATATATATTTATTCCCCACTCTCTCTCTCTCGCTCTCTCTCCTCCTATCTCTCTAACTCTCTCTACCCATAACTTGAAAACTCCTCCCACCTCTCCCCAACCACCCGCCGCAGCCAGCTTTCCCCCATCCACCTCTCCACCCGTGCAACCCCTCCTTCCGTCCCTCCCCAACTCACTAATGAAAGAGATAAGTTCAGATCTGGTCGAAGGACTAACTGGGATTGAACTCAAGTCCAGAGCTAATGGGATTGAAGGAATGATTGGTTGTAGTTGGTGGAGATCAAGTCCAGATCTGATTGGGGTTTGGGGTGAAGGTGCTGGGTTGTGTTGGCGAAGAAGGTTGAAGTAGGGATGGCAACGGGTCAGGTAGGGGCCGGGTATGACAATACCATTCCCATCCCCGCCCCTGTCCCTGAACCCATCCCTGTCCTCGTTGGGGGACTATCCCCCATACCCGCCTTGAATCCCCGATTTTTTTTTACATAAATAAAATTTATCATATATTTTAACATTAAGTTTCATATTAATTTACCATTCAACACATCCAAATTAACTATAAAGTTCAACTCAACTATTCAAAATCACTTCAATATGAAATTCCAAAGAAGATTATGAAGAATTAGGAGATGGAGGTTAACTTAGGGCTAAACATAAGTATTATAATTATATATTTATTTATTTAAATATAAACATATAAATTTTCGGGTCGGGTTCAGGGATGGGGACGCCAATACCATCCCCTCCCCATACCCATCGAGGATTTTTCAAGTTCGGGGATCCCCGTACCCGATATCCATTTGGCCCCGAAATTGCCCCCCGTTAGGGTCAAGGACCCGATGGGGACCAGCCCTGGCGGGGATTTTTGCCATCCCTAGGTGGAGGTGGCTGGGTGGAGAGGTCGAGGCTATTGGGAAATGGTAAGTTGTTGGCTTCTTTAAAATTAGTTGCGATAATGTTATTTTATTTTATTTTGTTCATTGATTTATAACTAATTTATAAAACTAAGAATTGTTTGTTTGGATTATAAAAAGTAAAATGAAATTAAAACTATTTTTACTTGTTTTGTATATTAATTAAACATATTTTTAACTATTTTTTATATTTAATTTAAAATTTTAAAACCTTTAAATGCTAACATTATTAAAATAGGTCATGTCACGCCATCATGTTAATAGTCTTAGGGCTCGTTTGGTATGTTGAACTGTACTGACTAATTTCTGTCGGATAGTATTAATCTGTTTCAGAGAGTACTGACTGTTTATCCGTAATATTATAAGGTGTTTGGTGTTGTTCTGGATAAATAGTTTGACTAAGTTATAATGTGTTTGATGCTCTGCCGGATAACATCAGACCATACTATTTTTTTTAATTCTTTAATAATTTAATTGGAAATTCAAATTCAAATAACACATTATTTTTTGGTAAGATTCATATGACAATTTTTATTTTTTTGGTCAAATTATTGACAAATCATTTTAGCCATTAGATATATCCAACGACTGCTTAATACTAAAACAAGAAACCTCTCTCCCGATTCTCTATTCCCTTTATTTGTTTCCTTCATTGTCTTCCTCGTCGACCCACCACATCATTGATGCAAAAACCCCCAAGTTAAATTTGGAATATAGGGTTTTTATCAAACAATTAATATATACAAAATCTGGAATCTAGTTGAGCTTTGAATTGAGAGCCAATTATACTGACCCGCCAATTAAAAAATTAAAACATGATTGAGAACCAAATTTGTGTTGGCTAAGCTTTGAATGAAGACAACATAAATGGGAAAGAATGAATTTCAACACTAAGCAAAGCTACAAACTTTTGACATGTTTAAAAGCTTTTAAAAAAATTTACCATTATAAGTTTTAAATTTTGTCTTAATTATTTGGCTGTTTTATTTTATTTATTGTGGGGGTTATAAATATTTATTTTCAGGTTTTATTTCAATATTAAATGACTTAATTTTCTGGTTTAATGTGATGAATGTTACACGATTTTGGATGCATATAAAAGGCCACTCCTCTTTCACATTTGAAAAAGAAGATCACACAACAAAATTTAATTATCGCTTCTCCTACCTTTATATATATACTCTACTTTCTATTAGTATTTTTGGGCAATGGTTATGTGACCTGGAGACATATCCGTCTATGAACATGCTCATAGTAGTCCTTGAGCTTGTGTATTAGGGGTCGTATCTTGGAATCTTGTAGATCGTCAGTACATACACGTAGGGAGGCTACAAAGGTTTTAGGATAGCGTCTTTGATGTGCTTCACCGTACCATGCTCACCTTCTTACTTATAATCTATTTTGCTTTTACTTACCTATAAATTTGTTTTTCTTTAGTTTCATTGTACCTTAAAAGCTTTCCAATTTGTTTATATGTTATTTATAATATAAAGGTCATTGTATTTGGCTTTACCAAAAAAGGAAAACTATATTTTTTTATAACACAAACTTGGGTGTTCGAAATTCAAACAAAAAAACCACCACAAGCAAATTATTGATTTGTGTTTTCTACAAACAATCACCAAATAGCCTCTGAAGAAGATAGCAGAGAAGAAGATGAAGAGTGAAGAAGAGAAGCATATTGGAGAGAGTATGAGAAAGAGAGATGGATACCTGGAGAAGAGTGAAGAGAATAACCATTGTAGAAGATAGCAAAGAAGAAACCTAGGGAGAAGAAGATAAAAATAATGTATGATTTTTCACGTAGAATGTGTTTTCTTTTTTTGCTAGCCTTATAATTAAGTATATTATCTAAACCGGGGTGTGTGGGTTGTATTAGTTAGTCAGGAAAGGAGAGTATTAAAAGTCCAAACCATTTATAATAGTTAGGTAATTAAAATAAGGGAGTTTCACTAAAACACCAAAATGGGAGCTGAAATTATAAAAAAAACCCAACACCCAAGACACTTTATAAACACACCCAAAACCCTTCATTACACACTCAAAATCCATTGATAAACACACCCAAAAAATATACAATTGTTGATTTTGGGGTTGATTTTGGGTGTGTTTCTATGTTTAAATAGTGTTTGGGTTTTTTTATACAAACAACTGACATGGACTATTTACTCCTATCCAGAGTCTAATATGATGTACCAAATGAGCTCTTAATGACTAAATTGATGGAATGGGAAAACAAGGGACGCGAAACCAAAGCACATGGGCCATAATGACCCAGTTTGAATAGTAGAGGGCAAAGTGAGATTTTCGGTAAAACACAGAGGGCACATCGATAATTAAGTCGTTAATAAGTTCCATGTTTAAGTTGCTAAACAATGAAAATATCAATTTCTCCTTAATTCTCAACTTAGAGCTAAATCCTCACTTGTGGGGACCAAATCTCATTTATCGTGACTTAACCCATATGCCACAACCAAAAGACGTGGGATGATCGAGCTTCCCTCCCACTAGAGAAGTGCGGAGCGAGGGAGACGCAAATCACTCATCTGATCCCACTACCATGAAGTGGAGGACGGGATGTGCAAAGCTAGGGAAGTATGGCCAAACCCAAGAACTCGAAGAGCTATAAAAACCTGACTAAACCTCCAGCCAATGGACAAGAAATTCAATTGAACACTAAAAGTACGCTGCACAAACACTGACTTGAGCGTCGGAGTGACTTTTGCAAGTACTCACCTCATTTCCACCGTTCGACCTCAGGAACGTAATCCGGAGTTCTCTTTCAACCAAGGAAGCGTGCTGACTTCAGTCAAGAACCTGTGGAGGCATTTCTTCTTGAAAGAAATCTTGCTCTAAAAGTTGGCGCCGTCTGTGGGAATCTCGCAAAGTTGATCATAAATATGACTGAACCTGCATAGGGAACTCCAAACACCTCCATCCCGGGGAATGCGACATCCACTCCTTGACCTGGAAGCGCAAGGTCCAACACTCAGGATGGGGAACCAAGCCTTGCTATTATCCAGCTAAGGGAAATCATGAAAGAATTGTGCGAAACGAGAAAGGTAGTGGAGAAAGCTCTAGAGAAGGCACAAAACACTGCTTGCCGTGAGGGCTTGAAGGAGGGCAAGAGGAAGCAGAGACATGAGATCTCTGAGGGAGACTCCTCCAGCAGAACACACTCGAACGTCTGGGACAAGGCCACGACATAAGATCAAGACAGAGATCTTGACCTGCATAAAATGGCAAAAAGGGCAAAGGACACCGATTTACGCAATCAGATTGAGAAGATTGTCGGAGGGTACATGTAGCAACCCGGTCCTTAATTAATATTTAATTATTAATTTATTCCAGTAAAAGACCATTATACCCCTAGAATATTTTATTAGGTTTAAAATTTTACTTTTTGACCGGGAAGGAATTTGGGGATTTCAGTTATACCGTTGTGTAGAGCGCAACGAGATGAATTCGTAGACACATAGTGGGCCGAAATTCGAGTTGTATTGAAGGAGATACAGTCAAAGTAAGTTCAAGGGAAAAATAGTAAATTTGGAAGGTCAGTTTTTTTTTAAAACCTTCATCTCTCTCTCTCTCACCCCGCGCCACCCCCCCCCCCCCCCCCCCCCCCCCCCCCCCCCCCCCGCTGATTTCCCTCCAGCCGGTGGCTTCCAAGAGCCACCGCCGCCACCACAGGCCACAGCGGGCCATGGGACCGGACCCAAACGGACCGGCTGCTTCCCCCTTCCCTTTCCAGTCAAACCCTACCGTCGAAACCGCCAGGAGCTGCCGGAATTAGCCCAAGAATAACCGGTTTTTAGCAAAATTTTCGAGCTTCCGTTCTCCCTCCTCCGGCCACCAAATCAGTCGAGTAAGGTATGGATTTCTAGTTATTTTTCATGCTCTAGCTGATGATTGAGTAGGATTTGAGGAATTTCTAGCGTGAGAGGGTTAATTTCGAACCTAGGGTTCGGCCAGTTTTGAGATCACGTTTTCGGCCACTTCCGGCCACTTTTTGGGATAGGTCCAAGAACAAAAGTGGCTCCAAATAGGGTATTATACATAGGGTAGAAGTCTTGAGCCAAGATGTTGAGTTTTTCCAGCGAGGCGTTATCGCTTTAGGCACAACGCAATGCCAATGCGTGTGGCGGCGCGTGGGCAGCAGGGTGCGGACCACAGTCAGTCCTAGAATGATCTCCTAGTCCTCACGGGCGCATAGGATTTCGCGGAACTTAATTCGAATATCGTTTGAACCCCGAACGGATCTCGCATACTGTGCGATTTCCGGGTTCAATACGTTTGAACCGTTGGATCTTAGTTAATTCCAAGTATGTTAATCTAGACTTGGCCAGGATCGTATAGTATTTGACGGATTGTAAAACAGAGTCTCGGTTACTCCAGGAATGTCAGCCCTAGAACGAGTTTTACGGATAAATAAACTAGTTACAGATAAACAAACCAGTTGCAGATCAGGGACAGAGGAAAGAACTACGTGTAGCTTGATCCCTCGGTAAGGGTACGTAGGCAGCCTACAATTATCAAGCGCAGCCACGAGTTAGGGGCTCAGGGTTTATGTTACTGTTTTCAAGGTATTTTGTTCTTTTACGACCCACGGTTACCAAGTGTCAGTTTTAACAGGATTCGGCCCGGATTTTAAAGTGGAATTTGGGTCGGGTCGTTTCAGTACAAGCCACAAACGCCCGCAGAACTAGCTTTGGAGGCGGCGAAAGGAATTTGCAAGTCGCCATTCACGGAAGACATCCTGAAAGCTAAAAAGCCAGTTAAGTTCACCCAACCTAAGTTTAAGCTGTTCGAGGGCACGACCGATCCCATTAAGGATATTTATCATTTCCAACAACAGATGGTGCTCGACGGAGACCCTGTTATGTAAGTTGTTCCCCTCAAGCTTGTCAGGGTCGGCCTTGATTTGGTTTAGACAGCTGAAACCAAGGTCTATTGACAGTTTCATCCAACTCTGTGAAATGTTCATATCTAAGTACATTTGCAATCAAAAGAGGAGAAAGGATGTCACGATCCTATTCAGCACGAAGCAAAGTGCCGAATAGAGCCTTAAAGACTACTTGAGGCGTTTTACGGAGGAAATGTCTACTATTGAGGAATGTGATTCTCATACTACTTCGTTGGCGTTCCGTGAGGGGGTTATACCTAGAACAAAAATGCACAGGTCTTTAGTGAAGACCCCACTAGTGGATATGAGGGAAGTGATGGCCAGGGAGGATGGAATCATCAGACTGGAAGAGGAAGAGCTCACCTAGTGAAAACGCGCCACTTCCACCATTGCGATCCCAAAGCCTCCACCAGAGCAAAAGGTGGAGACGAAGTGATATTCCTCGAGAAAAGAACCTAGCAACGTACCTAAGCAAAGCCGACCCTTCACCAGGCTTACGATGAGTTTAGCCAAACTTTTTCACGAGAATAAGGGCAAAGGTATATTTCGAACACTACCTGCTATCCGCGAATCCCCAGAAAAGCAAGACAGGAACAAGATGTGCGCCCATCATAACGACTTTGGACATGCTACTGGTGAGTGCCGAAGTCTCAGGTATCAGGTGGAGGCAATGCTGAGAAAGGGAATGTTATCCCAGTACCGCGCTGAACCTGAGAATATGGCAAGTGAAGATGGTGGGTCAAAAACAATGACCGGCAATATCGCAAATGAAGAACTGCTGGAGATCAACACCATCCATGGTCGACCGAATCTTGTGAAAGGAAAAGAGCCTCGATCCCAGTTTGAAAAAAGACGAGCCGAAAAGGTGAGAAGCATAAACGGGATAACATCTGCCTCTGAATCTGCCAAAGCCCTGGAAAAGATTAGAGTCATCTCATTCACACAAAAAGACATGGAAGGAATTGAGTTCCCTCACAAAGACACATTAGTGGTAACCCTCTCCGTTGCCAATTTGATGGTAAAAAGAGTGATGATTGACGGGGGAAGTAGCGTAGACGTGCTATTCTGGAGCACCTTCAAAAGAATGAAGCTGGATGAAACGGAGATTCAACCAAACCCAACATCGATCTGTGCATTTGAAGGGACGAAAGTGCAACCGATCGGAGACGTGACCCTGCCGGTCATTGCAGCAGGTAAGACCCTATTCGTTACTTTTGTAGTTGTAGATGCGCCAAGCACGTATAATGCTATAATGGGAAGGAATTGGATTCATCAAATGGATGGAGAAGCATCGACACATTTCCAGGTGATGAGGTGCATATCCGAAGATGGGAGAAACACAGTTTATATCAAGGGGGATCTAGTGGAGGCCAGAAGATGTTACAGCATAGCAACTAACCTTAAGGCTGCGACTTTGCAGCAAAGCGAGGATTTATAGCAGTAACGGAGGACCCACCAGAACAAGAGGAGGAGGATAACTCAGAGCTTCAGACGATCGAACCACTCAAGGAAGAAGTTTTGGATCCCTCTTATCCTGATAGAAAAGTGTTGGTGGGCTCCCTCCTATCTGAAGATGAGGTAGACCAACTAATGAAGTTATTAAGAGAGAATAAGGACGTGTTCTCATGGTCACATATAGACATGTCAGGGATCGACCCGGAGATCACGTGTCATCGGTTGAATGTTGACTCAAACCACCCCCGTACCAACAGAAGCAGAGGAGGTTCGCACCTCAGCGGAACCAAATTATTAGCAATGAAGTGGACCGATTGCTCGAGGAAGGATTCATTCAAGCTCAGTCTCACATTCCTTGATGCGATTCTCACTAAGTTCGATGGTTGCCCTTTTTTCGCATATCTCGCGGCTCATAGCCTGAAACCTCGCCATTTGCGCTTTGCGAATTCCAATCATCTACGAGAAATAAAAAGTGAGAATTAAACAGGCAACTATGATAAGACATGGCAATTGAATGACACCAATACAAATCCCAAATACCGCGTTCAAGCACTGTGATTGGTAGCCCCACATATGTTCGTCAATTATGGTCGTGAAGTCGTTCTCGCCTAGTGAGCTAACAGGAGTGGGGGCACGAGGGACTTGCTGAGGTCGGGACAGAGTACTCGAAGCGAATACATTGGGTGAGCCCAAACCCAAAACGACCTGTGAAGCATGGCGAGACTTCTTCGCAAACCCGGAGAGCTTGGGCTCTTTTCCCGGTCTCCTTTCCCTATGGCCCGGGATCGACAATGAGCATGGCGCTGACATATCTGACTGATCAGACTCAAACCCGGATACGCAGTGCTCAGAGCTGTTGTGTTGAGCTAACTCAACCTCCCTTTCTTGAAAGCTGGCCTGGATAAGAGACGTTGAATCCTCTGCAACAAAGTTCAACGTCGACGGAACAAATGTCTTTGAACAAGTCTATTTCACGCATGTTTGGATCAACCAAAATGAACGGGAGATAAGTCACCGAACGACAAGCAGTGTAGAGACGAGTGAGAGAAGCAAGATCGAGGAAGCGTGTGATAACCCACCCCCGACCAACCAAGTTCTCCTCCAATCAAGCGATCCGGTCCTCAGAAAGGAGATACCTTTTGTCCGAAGGAAGTACTGCCAAAAAAGAGGTTTGTTAGACCTGCAAAAACATAATAAGCTGTATTTCAAAGACATAAATATGTATACCAGGTTTTCGGCCAAACGCCAACGAGATAGGCATGTTAAACATCTTAGGCGCCGCCCACTCCCCAGTGATTAAGGGAGGTTGGTTTTTCCAGTACTTGCTGGAAGTGGGCTTACAACTAAATACCTTTTTACCAGACCCAAAAGTAAAAAAGAAATAGTGACTTTCCCCCTTAACACAAGCCAAGTCGTAGAGGTAAATGAAATCCTTAAAGCTAAGGGTCACACCCCATTTCAAACCGACGGCTAGAAACCCAGATATGAGAATGTAAGAATTCGGGTTTAGTTGCATGGGGTGAAGGCCCAGGAAGAACATGAGCATATGAAAGAGGGGATGGAGTGAAAACCTAACATGTTCTAAGTGGGTTGGCGAGAGAATTAAGGAACCCCGAGGGATGCCGGCACCAATGTATATATCTGACCCCAAAGGCGAAGGATCCCCACGTTGTCGGGAACACATCCTTTAGTGCGAGCCTTACGTATCTTGTAGTTCGGTGGGACACCACCGGACTTGGGCCACATCTTGTGGCTCGACATGAAAATATTACTTACTAGGTGGTGGGAAGAACAAGAACCCTTCGGCGGAGTTCTCAAACACACATAACACTTTCCTCTTCCTTCGTGCCTAGAGCTTATATATGAAGAATAAAAGCAAAGTATAAACGGTTTTACGAGTGAATGTATCTCTATCGACCGACCTTTTATAACAGGGGGTGAAGATTGGGAAAATAATTCACAGAAGTCACAGGAAGAAGTTTTTAAAAAGCAAAGATAAGGTTCGATGTGGCTGGCTCGAATATTTGCCTTAGGCTCTGGTAACAAAGCCTCGTCTAATATGACCAATCAAAATTATTTCTATCCAACACATGCGCTTCCCTGATAGAAAGCTGCATGCGCTTCGACAAAAGACAAATAAGAGTAACAGATGTAAGAAATAAGTGATGCAATGTAGTAAGTACACCTACGAAGCAAGGCTTGTTCACCCCCTCAAGCAAAGACTACATCATAGACCGCTTGGGAGTCGGTGAAAATGAAAAGGAGAAACCGAAGGCGCACGGGTCCAGAAGGACAACTAAGGGGTTTTGGGGTCCGCGTGGATGGCTCAAGTGAAAGGAAAAAAAAAAAGGAGGTTTGTAAACATATTGGATCGGTTGAGAAACCGAAGGCGCACGGGTCTGGAAGGACAGCTAAGGGGTTTCGGGGCCCGCGTGGATGGCCCAAGTGCGAGAAAAAAAAAGAGAAGAAAAAAAGGAGAAAAAAAAAGAAAAAAGGTTCATGACCACCTTGGATCGGTTGAGAAACCGAAGGCGCACGGGTCTAGAAGGACAGCTAAGGGGTTTAGGGGCCCGCGTGGACGGCTCGAGTGCGAGACAAAAAAAAAAAAGGTTCGTGAACATCTTGGATCGGTTGAGAAACCGAAGGCGCACGGGTCTGGAAGGACAACTAAGGGGTTTGGGGGCCCGCGTGAATGACTCAAGTGCGAGAAAAAAAAAGGTTCGTGAACATCTTGGATCGGTTGAGAAACCGAAGGCGCACGGGTCCGGAAGGACAACTAAGGGGTTTGGGGGCCCGCGTGAACGGCTCAAGTGCGAGAAAAAAAAAGAAGAAAAAAAAAGGTTCTTGAACATCTTGGATCGGTTGAGAAACTGAAGGCGCACGGGTCTGAAAGAATAGCTAAGGGGTTTTGGGGCCTGCGTGAACAGATCAAGTGCGAGAAAAAAAAAAGGTTCGTGAACACCTTGGATCGGTTGAGAAACCAAAGGCACACGGGTCCGGAAGGACAGCTAAGGGGTTTTGGGGCCAGCATGGACGGCAAGTGCAAGGAAAAAGGAAAAAAAAAAAAAAAAAAAAAACATGGACACCTTGGATTAGTTGAAGAATCGAAGGCGCATGGGTTCGGAAGGACAGCTCAGGGGTATTGGAATCCATTTGGGATCGGCTAGCAATGAGAAACCAAGAGGCATGGGACCACCAGATTGGCAAAATCTCAAAATCAAGCGCACCCCAACTGGGGTTGGGATCGGCTAGCAAAAGATAAAAACCAAGAGACATGGTACCCACCGAATTGGCAAAGGCTAAAAACCAAGCGCACCCCTACTGGGGTTGGGATCGGCTAGCAAAGAGAAACCAAGAGGCATGGGACCCAAAAGGATTGGCAAAAGCTCAAAATCAAGTGCACCTCAAATGGGGTTGGGATCAGCTAGCAAAGAGAAAAACCAAGAGACATGGGACCCATCGGATTGGCAAAGGCTCAAACCAAGCGCACCCTGACTGGGGTTGGGATCGGCTAGCAAAGAGAAACCAAGAGGCATGGGACCCACCGGATTGGCAAAACCACAAAATCCAACGCACCCCAACTTAGCAAAGAGAAACTAAGAGACATGGGACACACCGGATTGGCAAAAGCTCAAAACCAAGCGCACCCCAGCTGGGGTTGGGATCGGCTAGCAAAGAGAAACTAAGAGGCATGGGCCCCACCGGATCGGCAAAAGCTTAAAACCAGGCGCACCCTAATCCATTTGGGATCGGCTAGGAAAGAAAAACCAAAAGGCATGGGACCCACCGGATTGGCAAAAGCTCAAAACCAAGCGCACCCCGAGTGGAGTTGGGATCGGCTAGCAAAGAGAAAGCAAGGATCATGGGGCCTATCGGGTCAGCAAAAGCTAGAAACCAAGCGCACCCCAATGGGGGCCGATTAGCAAAGAGGAAAATGCACATGGGCCCACCGAATCGGTAAAGGTGTAGAAATTCAAAATAAAGAAAAGAGTCCACTTGTGCATGGGATCGGCTGTCCGCACTTGGATACTCCACATAAGGGTAGTAGTCCACAGTTGGAACTTGAGAAGTTAGCAATGTGCATGAAAATTCATATTTGAATATTTCACATGCAAGGTGTGAAAGCAACATGCATGGGTTGGTGATAAGCCAATAGGAATCATACTTTTGGGCTTGACCAACAAGCCCAAGGGAAAAAGGTATGGCTTATTTGGGGCTCAGCCATGAGCCCATCAGGATGACATGCACTCAACCCGAACAAATCCTGTTCCAAAGTCCCACTTAGATCATTTTCCCTCTCCACTCACGAAGCGTGTAGAGAGGAAAAAATGGGGGCATTGTGGGGACCAAATCTCATTTACCGTGGCTTAACCCATATGCCACAACCAAAAGACGTGGGATGATCAAGCTTCCCTCCCACTAGAGAAGTGCGGAGCGAGGGAGACGCAAATCACTCATGTGATCCCACTACCATGAAGTGGAGGACGGGACGCGCAAAGCTAAGGAAGTATGGCTAAACCCAAGAACTCGAAGCGCTATGGACGAGAAATTGAATTGAACACTAAGAGTACGCTGCACAAACACTGACTTGAGCGTCAGAGTGACTTTTGCAGGTACTCACCCCATTTCCACCGTTCGACCTTGGGAACGTAATCCGAAGTTCTCTTTCAACCAAGGAAGCGTGCGGACTTCAGTCAAGAACCTGTGGAGGTATTTCTTCTTGAAAGAAATCCTGCTCCAACATCACTTATTCTCCTTCATCCAAACAAAGGATCAAGGTTTTTGCATTTGCTTTGTATGAAAAGGAAAACCAAATTTCTAACAACATTGATCTACTTTGAAAATTACCGCTTGTCATGCTTCAACTGCAATTGTCACTCCCTTTCACTTCGACATATATCCAAAGACTAATTTGAAGGCAGGTGCCTCTCACCTACCTACCATATAGGTGAATTGAGGAGTAATTATCTAAATTTGTTTTTTTTTCTAGAAAAGCAATATGATATTGTTGCAAGTAAAAGAGTACAAGCCAAGAGGTATCTGGAACAAACAAAGAGGATTAGGGTGAGCGAAGCTACAAAATAAAGGTTTGATCATCGGACTAACCAAAAAACCTACATTTTCTCCATTCAAAGCAATTAGAATGAACCCAAACCCCTTCTAGAACACCACCTCTACATGCCAAGTTCCGTAAAGCACAAACTAAAGATTACAATATTCCTCAAACCAAGCATCATGAATACTGTATAGAAGGGTTGAGTTTTTGTGGTTCCTAATTCAAAACGACAACTTTTCCTCATCACTTCAGTGTTAAATTCTGGTACCACTTTATCAGATGAATAAAAACAAAATTTAAAACAATAGAATGCCCAAATCTATTTTTCATTTTTCATGCAAAACGATGGGGAGAGGAAGAAGAAAAGGAAAAAAGAGTGCTTACCCGTTACTAGTATTATTGTTTACACAAAAAAAGATAAGCACACGGTTTTACGTTTCTTTCCTTTCAGATAAATGTTATACAACCCACCAAAAGTGATCTATGGAGGAAAAGAGACAAAAGATGTAGAGGGGATTTAAATAATAATCTTACCTCAACACATTGTGTTCTTCGTTTTGACGGTTCCAGAGGAAGTTGTAGGACTTGCTTTACTGGCATGTGTTGAGAGAGAGGCTATGCATTAGTTGAGATTGTGACTGATTCCAAACGTTTGGTGGACATGCTTCAATGGGGTGGTCAAGTTGCATATGTTTTGGTGGGTGGTTTGGTTTATGACATTTAAATTTGGCTAGTAAAGTTGTATACCATTTTCTTTTTCTTTTTGGAATACAATTTACAAATGATGGTCTAAACTATAAAGAGAGAGATGTTTCTCACATGTACTACTAATATGTCATGGGGATTCGAACATGTGATCTGCAAGGTAATACAATTTTCCATTAGACTAAACCTCGTTGGCTATCGTTGCTTCTTTTGTAACTCGCAATAGAGATTATTATTTTTGTCGGGAGTTTTTAAGATATGTCGGTTTGATTCTTTGATATTCTTGTTTGTAATGTGAACTTATCTATTCGGCTTTAAAATTCCAACTCTATCATTTGGTAAAAGAAAATTAGACAATCAAAAGCTTCAAACTTCAGTTAATTAAGAAATTTATTGAAGGTGTGTTTGAAAGAACGAATTCAAATCTATTTGAGAAGTTTTTGTCAGGCAAGTTTGATATTTGACCTCATTATTGAATTATCATTTAAGCAAACTTGGAAGGAAAAAAAAAAACCACTTAAATTATAATAAAATTATGTGAGGGCATTGCAAGATAATTGTTGCACCTGCGTGGTTGGGCGACAGAGGCAAAGAGGTCTCGCCATTAAAATCATCTGAGGGCCATTGGACCGGAGTGTTATCGGCTTGGCCGGCAGTCATGCATCTCACTTGGGTCCAAAATCCAAGCTCGAAATTCGAAATTCTCAAAACGACAGTGGGTCGGTTTATTTATATAAGTACGACTTCCAAAGTCTGAGGAAATGGGTCCAAAGTCACATCGGTGCTTCCAGCTCATTTTAAAAAGAAAATTGCAGCAATAACAGTTTCCGTTTTCAGTTTTAAAACAATATGAAAATTAGTTTTCTGAATAACCCTTATATATATATTTTAAACTTGAAGGTGTTTTTAATTTTTTTTTTTTATCCTTTCTTATTCACCAATTTCACATCGCCACACATGCATTTTACTCCATTTACCAAAACTCGATATTTGGGACCTCTCGACTTGGACCCCGCTGCTCGACTCTTGCGTTCGAGTGCAGAGCCAGTTTGAGCCTCGAGACCTCTATATAAAAAAATTCACCAAAATTCATCATAACTGCATAAAATTCACCAAAAAATACAACGAACTCTTTATAACATGTTTTCGTTCTATGACCATTTTTCCTTTTCCAATCTATATCCATATGTAAATCATATTTCCCGCTCACATTTAGGTTTGTATGCATAAAAATTGTTTGTATTGTTTTGTTTTTTCTTTTTTTTTATAATGAGAGACCCTATAGTGTGAAGTGACCATAAACAAAGAAAATATATAAATATATATATAGTGCTAAATTTGTTGGAAATATAGCTGTTCATCTGTTCAAAACGGATTCATTTGAAGGATATATGTTACAAATCCGTTCAAAAGTATAAATAAAAAAAACAAAAAAAACTTGCATAACAGTATAAATAAAGATGTTAGGCATTTCTATGTTTTGTGAATGGATTTTTTATTGACTTTGAGGGGTAATGTGAGATTTGATCATACTTAGTTTAAATGTTTCTCACTTTGTACATGAATTCAAATCCCCTCCCCGTAATTTAGATTAATTTTAAGTTTATTATCGTTTGTATTTAAAAATAAAATAAAATAAAAAGCTTAGGTGTTCAAGTAGCTGCAAACATTGATTAAAAAAAAAAGCAGCTGCAAACATGTTGGTGATATATAATTTTCTTTCCACTGTTCCTTCTAGCATAAAATTTAATTTAATTATAAGATCTGGAGAATCCCCTTTATAATCGCTTTCTTATATTATTTTTATTTTAAAAAAAAAACATATTTGTCATAATATGTAGGAAAGTAGCTTCTGATTCTGCTACCGAAAATAACACCAAACCTTAACCGAGCCCACGTTGGATTTATGTGTTAATTTCCCAACAACCCACCGAATTCAAACTTTCGCACGCGAGGTAAGGGCCGTGTGTACACGCACTGGTGATTAGAATCCCTTTTTAATTGGGAGGCCGCTTTGCATTTTGTGTCGGGTCAAAATGAATGCCCTTTTTTCTTATAAAAAATAAATGCTCTTTCTTTTTATAAAATATATATATATATATATTCTCTTCTACAATTTATCTATTTGTGCCGTTTCTTGTATGCCTTTTTATATAAAAAAATCTGCTCAAAATGGGAACAACTTTCTTTTCTTTATTTTTACCCAAAAAGCATATAATTTTCTGTTCTAGAAAGGAAAAGAGGAAAGCATACATTACTACATATATTATAATTTCAACGGATTTAATATAGTATATCAACATGTTTTATGGTCTATGCAACGCACATAATATAGTCTTTTGTACTTATACGCCTACATGAATGAAAAGTGAACATCCAATCTTGAAATAAAAATGAAAAATATATTCAAATTAAATAATCAATTGTAAGAAAAAATAGTTTAATTGATATATTTTAAGCACAGAGAAATTCAGTAATAAACATGCAATTAAATGTGCAAATTTAGGCCTCATTTGGTTCATTGAACGAATTTTAGTGAAAATCACTTCCCATGTCATTTCCCAAGGGATGGGAAATGGAAGATTACTTTCCTACGTTTGGTATTACTGGGGAAAGTAACCGAGAGATATCACTTTATTTCATTTATCATATTTGTTTTGAATAGGAATGAAAAACAAAGTTTGTATAAATTTTCAATTATACCCATGTTAAATCAAATAAGAAAAGAATGCATTTAATGATATATTGTAATTCTAAATTGTTAATGGCGACAAAATGGTCATAAAAAATGTTTATTTAATATTGGCTCATTTTTCCAAAATTTCCCATGAGGGGGGGAAAACAAAAATCAAGTTGGAAGGATGGCTTCACTTTTTTCCCTACTTTCCTATAGGTCAGACAACGATTTCCCATGCCTAGATTTACCAAACATGGGAAAACAATTGATTTCCTATCCCCAAGTCTTCTTTCCCATGAACCAAATGGGACCTTAATGCATATGATCTGAGCACAACCAACACTAAATGTACATATAAATTAGATTAGAAACACCTGAAAATTGGTCAAGGTTTATGTTTGGTATTCTGTCCTTAAGACAATTTACGCCTCATTACAATGCTTATGGTTGACCAGTGCTTGTCTCCTAAGATACAACGACCTAGTCCTTACGATTGTAGCACTCCAAATGCGCTAAGCCCCTAGTGAATCACAACTGTATTGAATACTATCTCATACGAAGACTCATACTCTCTACAATATGCAAGTGACTTATAAATGCTTCTGAATGAATTGGATTGCATTTCTTTAGTGAGATGTAGATCCTTTATATAGATCTGAAAGCAGTGGCAGATTCATAAATTTTTTAGGGTAGGTGTAATATTTTAAAGACTAAGAGCTCATAAAAAAATCTAGACAATCAAATGCCCTTATAATTAATCAATATTATTATCTATTCATAAAAAATAATAAAAATAAAACTACAATCAAGCTATGATTGTTGCCAACTTTAATTAATATATATTAATATAACAAAAATCAATCTCAATTAATCTAATCAAAATAAGATTATAATCAAGCTACAATTGTCACTACTCATTAAACAAATACACAGAGGGAAAAACACAAGAAAATAAAAATCAGAAGAAGCAAAAAAAGCAAGAGGAGTGGTGCAGTGGCGTGAGAGCCTCTTCACTTTAGATTGGGTCTACAGCAGTAAGCAATTGAAGAGCGGCCCTTCAAGTTTTAAGGATTGCGATTGGGTATGAAGTGTTTGTACCATATCTGACCCCCCCCCACTCACGTCCTGGCACATGGAGCATAAACAAGGCAGAGACTAGCTCAGTGGGCCATGTCGAAAGGTCGATAGGCATACTCCACCGTTTCATACGTGGTCGGCAAGTCGAAAAAGCACCTACAACTGGCACCCTCACCAGCCTTCGGCACAATACCGAGCGACCAGTCAGCGCATTCGGCCAATTATGACAGATAAACTCAGAATTCCAGCCATAACCTGTCAGGGCACGTGTCGACCGCCGAAGACACTCCTATGAGTCCCACATCAAAACTAAGCACTAATAGCACCACAAAATGCTATCTATAAATAGAGCTCCTTGGCCCAACTAAGAGGTAAGACGTTTTTGACTTCACTTGTGCTTTCACTCTGTCAATAGAATTGCTCTCAGTTACTAACTTCGGCATCGGAGGGTCTTCGGCTGGCACCACATCAGTGTCCCAGACCTCACCTGCCCTTTTTTTCTCTAGGCCGAATCTAGCACTATGCTCTAAGAAAGGATGCTACGGACCGAAGGCTCCTCGGGTTCAAACCCCCATTCCACTTGTAAGTTAGCTCTATTTCTATCTGTTTAGTTTTAGCGCAAATATGAAGTATTATAATTTATATTGTTTTAATGATTGATATCTTGCAAGAGGACTCCTTGTACACACACTATTGCTTTTGGTGAAGGTAAGGCTATTCCATCAGGGGATTTTTATCTAAAAATAAATAAATGATGCAAAAAAGAAAAAAAATCCATTCAAAGATCTAAAACAATGATTAAAAGAAAACAAATAAAATTATGATTTTTTTGTTAAAGATAGGTGTTGGACTCACGTGTCTTATTTAGTGAGGGTGCTATTTAGCGAACCACTTTTCAAGCTCATTATATTAGACGAGCGAGTGAGGCATTTTTTTCACTATTGGACCATACAGTCTCATTTAAGTTAGTCTCGTCTCTTACCAAACATGGGTTTCGAGTACTATTTAACCCAGTCTAGTCCAGTGAGGTGTACCAAACATGGCCTTAGTTTATTAAAATATTTTTAACCTATGTTCTAGGTTTATTATTTATTCTCAAACATATAGGTATTTTATTATGAAAATTAACATATGTATAGGTATGTTTTTTGTGTAATTTTTTATTTTTATAAATCCTATATAGTAGGTAGACCATATGTATTGAGTTTATTAGAATGTTTTTAACCTATGTTCTAGGTTTACTATTTTGTTTCCCAAACATAGTATTTTAATTCTTAAAAAATATATGTATTTTATATTATTTGTGTATGCCTTAATATGTTTGTTTATACCTTTTCCTTAAAGTGTCTTTTGTTTGGTTTCTACCAACACACTAAGTTTATTCAAACGTGTTATATGTTGATTGTTTTTCACAAATTCTTTTAGGGTGCAATGCAATAGTCAAAATTCAAAATTTGTTAATAAAACAAAAGATGTATTAAATCAAGGAATTTGCATTAAATCAAAGGATTTTAATTATTTTTAATTATTTACCTCTAAGGGCATAATAGTCACAAAAATAAATAATAAATACAAATTGGGCCTCAATTCAATATCTGTGACACGAGGGTTTTTTCTGACATTTTTGGCATGAAATGGGTCTCTATAAAGAACCCAAAATTCTAAAGTTGGAATCTAGTTCCTAATTTGTTAAAATTGGATGGAGAAATGTGATTCTCCATGGTCGAGGCGAGGGACTTGAACGCGCTGGAAGCCGTGCAAGGAAGTCGCTTGGACTCTTGTAGACTTCATGGCTTTGCCAAAAACCCTTAAAATAAAACACGCTTCTTCCCTCTCTCTTCGTCTCTCTCTCCCTCTCTCTGCCTCTGGAACTCACGCCCATCTGCAGAAGAAACAAACGAAGAGACAGAGAGCACACAGCCCACGCCTGAGAGCAAGAGAGAGAGAGAGAGAGACAAACATAAAGTCCTTTGCCCACCCGCCCAAACTCTAACCAAACCCAAAACCACCAATGGCGATCTCCTTGTGCTTCACACCCGCCTCCACCTCCTCATCCTCATCCTCTCTCTCCAAACTCAACCCACACCATCCATCTCTACCCTCCGCATCGCCCCTCCTCCACCTCCGCCTCACTGTAACCCCTCCCTCCCTCACCCACCGCCACCGCCAGTTCCGCCAGGTCCTATTCTCCACCGGCGGCGGCGACGGAGGCATCAACGGCCGAGACTCTTCCGGAGGTGGCGGCGGCGGCGGGGATGATGGCGACATCAACGGAGGTTCGGACAATGCCGGCGGGAAGAACTTGGCGGAGGCCTTGTTGGTGTTGGCGGAGTCTAAGCGGGGCTTGGAGAGCTTGCCCAAGGACCTGGCCGCCGCGATCCAGGCGGGTCGGATCCCCGGGTCGGTTGTGAGCCGGTACTTCGAGCTGGAGAAGTCGGGGCTTTTCAAGTGGTTGATGCAATTCGCTGGGTTCAGAGAGAGGCTGCTGGCTGATGATCTATTTTTCGCTAAGGTCTTCATGGAATGCGGCGTTGGTCTCTTCACTAAGGTCTTTCCTTCTCTCTCTTTCTCCCTGTTTTTCTTTTTAAATTAAGTTGGTTTTTTTCTTTTCTTCTTTTAATCAGTTTTGTTTGGATTTTGTAGACTGCTGCGGAGTACCAGCGTCGCGGAGAGAACTTTTTCAATGAGCTTGAAGTTGTTTTTGCAGATGTGGTATGGATGCCTTTTGTCAAACACTTTACTTTGAACCACATTGCACATTGTTATCAAAGTTGCTTTCTTGGGTTCATAGTTGTTTTTGTATCCGTGTGTTGAGCGATTTTAAGGGGAAATCAATAATTGAGAGATGGTTCAAAGTGACCGTCTTTTTATTTTTGATTGATGATTTTTGTTAAATAGAGAGAGGATTAGAGTGTAGTAAGGTGGTGACTGATGAAAGAGATATGGAAATGACTTTTAATTCATGTAAATCAATTTGGAAGTAGTTTTATAGTGCTTGCATAGCTATGGGATGTTTTGAGTTAGAGTTGGCCTCTTGGCTTGCATTATGTGTCTCCATTAGGCATGCTTATGCCCATGACCTTTTATTCGACATGGTAGTCTAAGGTGAAGCACATGATCCAAATAAAAGGTGCTTGCCAATCAGATTTTTTCAGAAGTTTTGCGTGTAAATGCATCAACTAGAGGTCATAAGCAATCCATTTTTTATCAAGTGCTTGCCAATGATTTGAATAATTGGAGATCATAGATGAGTAATGTACTTTTCTTCCATAAGCTACTGTGCGATATTTTTTTGCTTTATAAATCTATCTGTGGGTACTGGACTTTGTTATTGGCGAATTTAAATGATTACGTGAATAGCTTTTCTGGTGGAAAATCTTCAGCTAACATAAATAATGTCTAGTTTGAATATTTTCAGTTCCTATCATTTATGTGTGTAGTGTATTTCTGTTAGGTAATGGCCATCATTGCAGATTTCATGCTTGTATATCTTCCAGCCCCAACTGTCTCTCTCCGACCTCCACTTGCACTCAATGCGGGAGCAATCACTAAGTTTTTCCATGGCTGCCCTGATAATGCCTTCCAGGTTACTTTCCTATGAATGACTGAATTTTTGTATTGGCAATTTGCCTTATTAGATCAAATTAAAAGCCAGATACAGTTACTTATATGATTCTGAAATTCTGTCCTGCAGATCGCTCTCTCGGGAACATCATACTCATTATTACAGAGGATTGGTGGAGTAGTGGTAAGTAGGCTTTTAGTAATGTGCTTTTATTTAATCTGAAGTTTGAGGTTAAGAGTCATCAAATATTTTGTAACACCTCATTTGTTTGTGCAGAGAAACGGGGCCAAGCTCTTTGCTGTTGGTACTGCTTCATCACTGGTTAGTACTTCTGTAACTCCACTTGTCCATGCATTAATACTTCAACGTGTTTGCATGTATATTTATGTTTTATTTTAAAGTGACAGTAATTCTCATGCATCATATTTCTTCTACCAGCTGAGACGTGTTCTGCAAATTGTGCATTTCTTCACAACTTCACATTCAATAGGACAAAATAAAAGGAAGCAATTTTTTTTTGGTTTTGTTTTGTGCGGTCTCTTCATAGAATTGTAAAAAAGTGTTTCTTCTCATCAATTTGTTTTTTTTTCTCATTTTACATCCATCCTTATTGTTGCTAAAGAAAGGAGCAAAGTTCTTTTTCCCATCTGTGATGTGGTAATTGTCCGTGCTTTCCTTTATTTTAGTTGTTAAGTTAAGTCAATTCTACTGGCTTGTGCTGGAAATGGTGAGAGAGCATCTGATTGTTAAAAATGTAGTGAAGCACTGAAGTTTGAGCTGAATGGCATAAAAGAATCTGTGTGGAGCCTTAGAAGTTTGCATTTTTCTTTCTACATGAATGCACAGTTGATTTTTTTCCCCCTAGATCTCAATATGATAATAATTTTGCTCCTAACAGCATGTAAATTTAAGGCTAAAATTTTGTCTGGTTGGGTTAGATCAATGGTAACCATTCCAACTGTAGGGGCTACTTTATCCTTTATGTTGTCACCTTTGGTGGGAGTCTTGTGCTCTTGACCACCTTTTCTATGTGTGTTTTTACTGTGTTGTTACTTCCATAGATTATCCTTTATGTTTTATAGAATTAGATATCAACATAGCCTTTATGTTTTATAGAATTGGACATCAACATAGTTAACCAAAATTTTCTCTGAGACAATTGAAAAGTTCAATTCCCTATGAAATTAACGGTGGTCATCTAGCAGTAAGCATTTGATTTTAATTAGTCTTAGGAGTAATCTATTCTTTGTAGAGCCTTACATCCAAAGACTGGATTGATATCAACAGCCAAATTTATTCATTTATAAAATTTGAAGTAATAACCAATGCCTGGGTTGAACTTAAATACCTTATGACTAAGCCTGCATCAAATCTTGAACTTTATAACTTACGCATGGGGTTTCTGTTCTACACCGTTCTGCAACTGGCATGGGCATAGACACATACTCAAACATACGTCTCATTTGGAGTTCTGCATGTGTTTAATGTGCTTTACTTCTTTTGGTCCATTGTTCTGTTGTTGCATGTTAACCTAAATCCTAATGGAGTTGATGCTATAGGGTTACTAATTCCTTGATGTATATATTTTTTTAAAATAATTTGAAATAGATTGTTTTAAATTTTTTTTTTGGTGGGTGCTTTCACTAGTTCTCTCAATGATACTAGTTTAAAAAGATGGCAATGTTGGTCTTCTTAATGGCTAGTATTTGCTCCATTGTAGCTTTTATTAATATTGCATGACAATCTTTTTGCAAAAGTGTTTGCCTTACTCAGGCTAATTGATGTGACCCAGTATCTCTAAATTTGATGATACATAATGCATCTCATTTTTAATTAGGTTGGGACAGCTGTGACAAATGCGTTGATCAATGCAAGGAAGGCTGTTGATAAGGACAAAGCAGGTGAAATTGAGAATGTGCCTATAGTATCCACTAGCGTTGCATATGGTGTCTACATGGCGGTTTCTAGCAATCTCAGGTACTTCATTTTTATCAGGATTAGTTGCTGAGTATAGTGGGCATGATTTTTCTATTGGACAATGCATTTCCTGTTTCTAATTTTCTGAACTCCTTGCAGTTTTACCCTTTCTATAGTGTTGCAAATTTAACAAATTATGCATTTTAGATATGTTCTCTTCAAAAAAGTATAAACAAACATGTTATATGTCGTTAAGCTTTTGAGCTGAGTGAAACATGTTATATTTGGTTTTGTACGTAAGTGTACAAAATCCATTAGGTGTAAATGTGTGAGCTGAGTGCTCAAGACTTATTTGAAAATGGTATCCAATAGATCGAATTATTTGAAAAAATAAAGGATAACTTAAGGCGTGACAAAATATTAAGGGTAGATTTATATCAAATGCTTTGTAAATGGAATTACTGGCATTAGGAATTGCAGAATTCTTGGGAACTGCATGTATTTACCTAAATTCAAATTCTTTGTCAGGTACCAAGTATTAGCCGGTGTTATTGAACAAAGGTGTTTGGAACCGCTACTGCATAAACACAAGCTCATGCTTAGTGCAATTTGCTTTGCCGTTCGGACTGGCAACACGTTCTTGGGTTCATTATTGTGAGAACTTTTGCCTTGTGAATTTTTCCGATATAACTGATTGTTATACCCTCACGAGTCACCGCTGACTACTTTACTTTGCAGGTGGGTGGACTATGCTCGTATGATAGGAATTCAGAAGGCTCATTAGTATACGAACTGCTGCATTTTCTTATTTTATAGAGTTTCTTGAAGGCGTGATTGTTGGTGTGCTGAATTTTACTCTGTTTCATAAATCGGGAAAAAACTGAGACAATTGAAGTTATGGGAGTTATAAGGTGCTAGGTTACTTAGGTTTTTTCCTCATGTATTTATACCGCTCGTGGCTGGGCAAACTTTTTCTGTTACTTCTCTTGGTGTTGGGCGGATTTTGTTACTGAAATTCGAATAATGAAAAAAAAGGGTTTTAAATTTTTAATGGAGTTTTGTGTAATTAGGGGAAGAGAGTTGTATGTTTGATCAAAACCAAAAGCTTTGAAACTACATCATGCAAATTGCACTAATAACTTAAACTCTATCCGAAACAGATTAAAAAGAGGAACAGATATAAATTAATGAAAGTTTATTGATTTAAAAAGTTATTTTAATAATTTTAGCCATATTAAAACTTTCCATTCATCGATTTATTTGAGAACAATTATATGTCGTAATAGTTTTCGGCGTAGCTTATTCTTTGCAATAAGGACATGATATGCGTCCGTGGGGTTTAGGTTTCTCTACAGGACGTTCCTCTTTTATTAAAGGAAAGATTTGCATAATGTGACAAGTTAGAGATACATTATTGCAAATCCATTCATTAAGAGCATTTTCACCCATTTGCCACGGTAAAGGCAAAGGAAGACAATGCCTGTTACCATTTACATGAATAGTGCTAGTCCTTTCAAAAGGCAAGTTGTGTTTCCACCCATTGCCATGGCGAAGGGCAATTACTATTTACTTTAAATTATTTTATTTTTTTATACTAACAATTAATTTGGATAAGATTTTTGGTTGCTACGTGTCCATATTTATTATAAAATTCATATATCATATTTCGGATAAGATTTTCGGTTGCCACATATCCATATTTTATTATAAAATTCAAATATCATATTTCAGATAAGATTTTCAGTTGCTACAATTGCACCACGTGTCATCTCTGTCTTCTAAATCCCTATATAAAACCACATCCTCAACTCAGACCTTTCACACCATATCCTTTCTATCATTTCATTTCTCAGATTTTGGAAAACACATTCTACTCTCAATGTCTTACACGAAAAGGTTGTTGGACAGGCCAAGCGAGAAAATAAAGAAAGAATGCGCAAATGAGCTGAAGAAGAAAGGGAGTGGGAAGAAGATGATGATCAAGTTGTCATGATAGTGGGTATGCTCCATCAATCAAGCCAACACCATTGTGGTTCACAACCCGACCGTGGCCCGAATGTGGGCAGACGTAGGTACTTTCAGGGTAAGAATCTCTTGGAAGATTATTTTATCCCAAATTCGTTGTACTCTAGTTTTGATTTTCGAGGGCAATATAGAATGCAGCCCCATTTCTTCAATAAAACCATGCATGATGTTTGTAATTACGATGCATACTTCTTTCAGAAGTACGATGCTACTAAGTTTTGGGTCTTCTTCAAAAGCAAAAACTTACAGCTTCTTTACGGATGCTAGCGTTTGGTGCATCTGTAGACCAGGTGTATGAGATTGCAAGAATGGGGAAATCTACTAACCTAGAGAGCTTGGTCAGATTCTGTGATGCAATCGAAATTCTCTACACAAGGGATTACCTCTGCAAACCTACGCTTAGGGACCTCTAAAGGCTTCTACAAAAAGTCGAGGCTCGAGGTTTCCCAGACATGATTAGAAGCATCGACTGCATGCACTAGAAGTAGAAGAATTGCCCAACTGCCTGTCAAGGAGATTATGGGAATAGGAAAGGCGAAAAAAGTATCATTCTGGAAGTTGTTGCATTATTTGATATACCTGGGTTTGACATGCTTTTTTCGGAGTTATGAGATCTCAAAACGACCTTAACGTGCTCGATCAATCCCCGGTGTTCAATGATGTGTTGAGAGGTGAAGTCCCTCAGATCACGTATCTACTTGGATGGGTACTACCTAGCTACAACTCCGTGACTCATGTTGTGGCAAAATCGTAGAGCAATTTTGGCACTGCTTCTTATATCCGTGCCTAATGAAAAATTTTATACTTTGTTTTTCGCAATATATGGTGGTGTTGACGTACTTTCGTTTAAAATACGAGTAGTAATGACAATATTTTATGTCTCTAGTATGACAATAGGGACTGTTTTATGTCCCTTGATGCTTACTAGAGATGGAGATATAATATTTCGTTCTAATAGCATTTTTTAGGGACTGTTTGTGTATCTGTCTCTGTAAAAAGGTCCTTATTGCCCAATTTTCGAGTAATGTAGAGAGACATTGTTTCCAACTTTACCTATTGGTTGGTATTGGGTTCAATAGGTATTACCTAAAGTAGAGGTGCATATCAAAGATATCTGTTTGTTGGGTACAAAGTTTCCTTTAACAAATTCAAGGTATGAAGTTGAAATAGGTATTTAATTATCTAGACAATAGGTAACTTCCGAAGATAAAAAAGAGTGTTGTTAAACGAATCCTAAAATTAATTGAGTACATCCTATTACCAAACTATTTATTGAATTATTAATTTACCCTAATATAAAATGACCAAAAAAGATATATTGAATTGTGAAACAAATGTAATTTTAATAAGTACAACATGCTCATCATATTCAACCTATGAAGATAGCAAATTAGCAATAGCAATGGATGGTTAGTATTATGCGAAGAGGTGTTGGAGGCATCAAAAGGAAAATATGGTACAAAATTGATAACTAAGGGCTTGTTTGATAACCATTTCAATTTTAGTTTCTAGTTTTCATTTTTTGTACTAGAGTATAGAGTAAAATGAGAGTCAGGATGAGATTGAGATAGAGGATGAGAGGGGAGGATGAGAGGTAAGAGTAACAAAAGTGAACAATTTTAAATAGATTTCAGTTTTTAGATTTTGTTTTCACTTTTGTTACTCATCCCTCCTATCTTCTCCTCTTATCTTCCCTCTCAATCCCATCTCTACTCTCATTCTTACTTCCATTCACCCTCTTTTTCCTCTATACTCTAGCACAAAAAATAAAAACTAAAAACTAAAATTGAAATGATTATCAAACAGGCCCTAAGACGTACAACAAGTAACTGCTTTGTGTTCTTGTCTCGTCCATGGTGTCCCATTTTTTCCGTCTCAAAGATATGAAGCAATGAAACCAGTCAAGATCGAACAAGCAAGCAAACAAAAAAAGTACGCTTCAACTAAATATTTATTTGTAAAAATAGATTGTATAATATAATTCTGGTATACAAACGTTAGAGATCAAAACTGCTGATCACCAAATACATGCTATGATTTTCAATTAACCAATTATTATTGGGAGGAATTGCAATGGGTGAACAGGGATTTGGGGATTCAATTAACCAAGATTGAAAGATGAAGCAATCTTATCGCACTGCCTTCACTATGATTTTCTGTCTCAGGACTCTTAATCATACATTATTGATACGAATGCAATGGGTGACATAAGTCCTTCTACCTAGCATCCTCGGATAAATGATTGCAGAGTTCGTCAGTGTGGTCCCCTCTTTGAAAACAACTGCTGCCTCCATCTGATGGAGTGTTCGGCAGCCAGTTTTCGAATTGGTTTAGTGTTGTGATAGAGTGTATTATGATGTATTAAGGGTATTTTTGGTAGTTAAATTAATAGGGTGTACTTAGTTAATATTACATTTTGATTTAAATAATAGGGTGATCATAAGGTGCACTCAGTTAATTTTAGGGTTCGTTTAATAACATCCTAGAAAAAATTCATGTCATGTTACATACCACATCAGTTAGTATCAATAAGTTGGTATAATAGTTGGTGCCCTTAGAATTACTGTTATCTAAAATTGAAACTAAAACTAATGTCCAAGAGTAATTAACTAACTTATTTTCATTCAAGAATTCAATCTTTAATGAAGGTATATGTCGAAATATTCATTTTCTTTTCCTTTCCATTTTTTGGTTGTCATAAACATCGTTTTTTGTACAATTAGGCGATAATTTCACCCTTCATGCAAGCTCTGTATATAACTTGAGTAGTGTTAATGTCAGGTTCATATGCTATATCACAGCAGTCTTTCCCCCTGGCCTGAAAAGTAAGAAAGTATAAACAACATAAGACACGAACAAGTAAGTATAAACATATATATACTTAGAACGATCAAGCAAAAAATGAACCACGATGGGCAGTGGTAGATCTACTAAGGCGCAAGGAGGTGCAGCTGCACCTCTCTTTATCGGAAAAACCATTGTAGGTGCTTCAAATTGCCCCTTTGCTCAGTTGGTGGTGATGTACAGATTACGTTATTTCTATTTTCAACATTCTCATCAATAGAATCAAAGGAGATGAGGAGCTTGACATGGATCATTGTAAGTTAGCCGGGTGTTGAACATGTAGAATGGCGGTCTTGTGTTCTTCCAAGGCCTAAATGTCTCAAGGGGTCTCCGTAAAATGCTAAGGGGAATTATATTCTCATAAATGTGAGCAGAATAGCCCCATGAGACTGAGAAAGACCAATTGCTTGGTCTGTGGTAGCATATGGATTGTTGAAGAAGACGAGAAGGGTCAACTTTTGCTGGCCTCATGAGGTGGTTAATGGACTCAGAGCGGCTCATGAAGGGGAAGATTGTGTCTATGGTGTCAATGTGGTGGAGGGAAAGGAGAGGAGAGGTGTTAAAGTATAAGTGTATTAGCTAAGTATTTGTATTGAATTAAGTGAGAACCATTGGATCACAATCCAATGGACAGCTAAGATGTATTCTTAGTTGTATCAAATTATGCCAGGTGTTGCTATCTCATAGGATAGTTAAATTGATGGTTAGATTTGAATGATGTAAACAGGGAATATACTATTCCCAAATGGTTATTGTACTGCACAGCTTGTGCGTGACTAAGTGAGAGAATAGACCCAATTTTTCTCATCTTCCTCTCCAAGCTCTCTCTCTGTTTTCTCTTCTCACCTAAGCTCCTTCTACCAATAATCCAAATAAATCATATCATAGTCTGAGTTTTCTAACATGGCCTAGAGCCAGGTTCGATTGTTTAAGTTGGGCGTTTGAATTTGTGAAGAAAGTGAGCTGCGTTTTTTGACGACCTTGCTTTCTTGGAGATCTGTGTCTAATATGGCAGGGTCTGGAGGTGGTGAGCCACAAGCTCCGATCTTCAATGGTGAGAACTATGAGTTCTGGAGCATAAGAATGAAAACTATTTTCAAATCTCATGGGTTATGGGAACTTGTTGAGAAAGGGATAGAGAGCTCAGATTCGAAGGGAGTCGATGAATCTGATGCGAAGAAGAAAGAAAAAGAGGAATCAAGTGGTGCTGGGAAGATGATTCTCACTGAGATACTGATGAAAGATGCTAAGGCTTTGGGGCTGATTTAGGGAGCAGTTTCTGATGGGATCTTCCCTAGGATTTCTCATGAAGAATCGTTTCAAGGGGCTTGGAATATTCAGAAGCAAGAATTTCATGGTGATAAGCAGGTAAGGAGTGTCAAGTTACAAAGTCTCCGTAGAGAATTAGAATTTGAATGAGAGGCTATGGAGAAGAGTTGTCTAGAGAAAGAATTGTGCAGAAAATGTTAATTAGTCTGTTGCCTGTGTATGATCCTATTTGTTCTCTAATTGAGCATTCGAGGGATCTAGATGCAATTGAGGTTCAAGAGGTGGTTGCCTCATTGAAGAGCTTTGCACAAAGGTTGGAGAGACATCATGAGAACAAGACTGAGAAGGCTTTTGCTAGTCTGAGTGTAGATTCCTAATTAGCTAAGGTCACTAGAAATCAGAATAGCAAGCATCAAAAGAATTGGAAGGATAAGGGCAAAAAGTGGGATAACAAACCTGCTGATGGAACTAAAAATTCTTGCAAGCATTGTGGGAAATTGCATTTTGGAGAGTGTCGATTCAAGGGCAAGCCAAAATGCTATAACTGACAAGTTTGGCCACATAGCAAAAGACTGCTATAGCAAGAAACCAGTGCAGCAACTTCAGTATGCTGCTCAAGTAACCTCTTCACCAACTGTGTTCTATGTCAATAATGCAGTTGACAAAAGGTCCATGGAAGATGTATGGTATTTGGATAGTGGGTGTAGTAACCATATGACTGGCAGAGAAGATGTTTTGACTGATATTGATAGGAGTATAACGGAAAAAGTTGCAATTGGGACAGGACAGTTGGTCAATGTTATTGGAAAAGGAAGCTTGATGGTTGAAACTAAGATGGGAAAAAGATATATTAAGGAGGTGTTGTTAGTATCTGGTCTCAAGGAAAATCTACTCAGTGTTGGACAGATGATGGAGCACAGATATTTCCTGATTTTTGGAGATAACAAGGCAGAAATTTATGATGATTGCTCACTCTCTAATCTGGTGGCCAGGGTGCAAATGAAGGGAAATAGAAGTTTTCCTTTGAAACTTCAAATAGACTTACATTTTTCACTAAAAGCAAGCATAAGTCAATCAACATTGATTTGGCATAGGAGAATGGGACACTTAAACTTCCAAAGCTTGAAACTATTGCAGAATGAAGATATGGTACTCAGTCTGCCAGAAATTAAAAATACAAGTGAAGTGTGTGAGGGGTGTACTTTTGGAAAACATTGCAGGAAGTCTTTTCCAAAAGAAGCAACCAGTAGGGTCACAACTCCACTAGAATTTGTACACACTGATGTGTGTGGACCAATGCAAATTGTTACAAAAGCAGGAAACAAGTATTTTCTTACCTTTATAGATGACTGTACTCGAATGTGCTGCATCTATTTCTTGAGATACAAATCTGAGGTATTAACTATGTTTAAGAAGTTTAAGGCTACTATTGAATTGCAAAGTGGTTATAAGCTTAAGAAATTGAGAAGTGACAGAGGAGGAGAGTATACCTCTAATGAGTTTAATAGATTTTGTGATGAAATGGGGATGGAGAGGCACTTACGGTGGCATATTCACCACAGCAGAACGGTGTGGCTGAGAGAAAGAACAGAACCATAGTGGAGATGGCTAAGTGTGTGATGTTTGAGAAGAGCATGCCACTTGAGTTTTGGGTAGAAGCTGTTAATACTGCAGTGTATATTCTAAATCGATGTCCAACAAAAGCTTTGGACAAGAAAAAGCCATTTGAAGCCTATAGTGGAAGAAAGCCAGGGCTTAAACACTTAAGAGTGTTTGGTTCTCTGTGCTATGCACATGTTCCAAACCAACAGAGGCAGAAACTGGACTTGGCAAGCAAAAGGTGTGTGTTTCTAGGATATGGCAGTTATGAGAAGGGGTATAGACAGTATAATATTACCACTGGAAAGGTGATTATCTCAAGAGATGTGGTATTCAATGAAGATGCTAGCTGGGATTGGAATGCATAGCAAGAATGCAGTGTGTCCATTCCACTTACCGAAATGGTGTCTGAAAAGGAGAAATGGATCAATGACACAACTGTGATGCAAGCAGAAAACTCAGTTGAAAATGATGTGTTATTAGAAGACAATGAAGAAGAATTTGCAGTTGACACAGGGTCGCATGATATTGATCATACTCCATTGAAATACAAAAGTCTTACAGAGGTATATGAGAGATGTAATATATGTATCATTGAACTAGAAACTTTTGAAGAAGCTATCAAAGATGCATCATGGAAAAAGGCCATGGAAACTGAGCTTGAGATGATTGAGAAGAATGATACTTGGGAATTGGTAAAAATGCCATCTGAAATAGTTGGAGTCAAATGGATCTATAAAGTCAAGCTAAATCTTGATGGGTCAGTTCAGAAAAACAAAGCAAGACTAGTAGCTAAAGGTTACACTCAAAAGCCTGGAATAGACTTCAACAAGACCTTTGGACCAGTTGCTCGACTTGATATAGTTAGAACATTAATTGCTTTAGCTACTCAGAGAAGGTGGAAGCTGTTCCAGTTAGATGTGAAGTCGGCATTCTTAAATGGAGTGCTACATGAGGAAGTGTATGTGAATCAACCTCTAGGATTTGAGATTAAAGACAAGGAAGATAGAGTTTATATACTCAAGAAGGCCTTGTATGGTCTTAAACAAGCTCCAAGAGCTTGGTATGAAGAAATCAACTCATATTTCATAGCTGCAGGATTTTAGAGAAGTCCTAGTGAGGCTACATTATATGTGAAAACTGCTGAAAGTGGAATTCTCATAGTTTCTCTATATGTAGATGATATTATCTACACAGGAAGTTCTGAAGAATTGGTGATGAGTTTTAAAACTGAAATGATGAAGAAATATGAAATGACTGATCTCAGATTATTGCACCATTTTTTTAGTTTAGGTGTGACACAAGCTGAGTCCTACATCTTCTTGCATCACAAAAAATATGCAAGAACATTATTGGACAATTTTGGTTGCAACTCCACTTGCTATGAATGAGAAATTATCAAAGGAGGATGGAAGTGAACAGGCTGATGAAAGGGTGTACAGACAGATAGTTGGAAGCTTATTATATCTAACAGCAATAAGGCCAGATATCATGTTTGCTGCAACTCTCTAAGCTAGATATATGCATGGACCTACAAGGAAGCATATGGGGACTGCCAAGAGAGTACTTAGATACATTCAAGGTACTCTTGACTATGGCATAACATATGAGAAGGGAAAAGAAGCAATGCTTGTTGGATATTGTGATAGTGATTGGTCAGGATGTGAAGATGATATGAGGAGTACGTCTGGCTATGCTTTTTGTGGGAGCAAATTTCGTCCCACAAGAATATTCGCCTAAGATTCCTTCATCTTCTCCACTTCTCTTTCTCCCTGCAAAACAGATTGGGGTAAAAGGACCACACTTGGGGGGTGTTGGCCAAAGGCCCTTCGATGCCTAAGTTAGGTAGGGTATTTCAAGGAAAACCGGGTGGCCGGAGCCGTGTGTGGTGCCCGGAGCCTTGTGTCAGAGAGAGAAAGAATATGGTGGCTAGGGTTTTGGAGAAATGATTTATGCAGAGTTTCAGTAGGAATTTAGAGGTACCTTCACCTTTGTGTGTGGCCATCCTTTTATAGTGGTCTTGGAGGCTAGGGTTTCAGAGGAATAATTCCGTAGATGGAAAGGAATTATTCCTCCCCGATTTGGAATTGATTTGCTTAATTAGGGATTTGATTTATTAGGGTAAATCAAATCCCTAATTGTGGTAGGTATCAAATCAAATCCTAATTTAATTAGGTAATTCTTCATTTAATTGGGAATTGGGGTAGGAATCAAATCAATTCTCAATTTAATTAGGTAATCCTCAATTAAATTGAGTAACTCCCAATTAGGTTGAGTAATTCCCAATTAGGTCAAATAATCCCCAAATGGAAGGAATTATTTGACCTAGGGTCTGATTTAATTCGGTTCCCACAAATGCCCCCCAGCTTCTGCAGGGCACGTGGTGGCATGTAGGAGATGTGAATTATCTGTTGGGCTGTCCAGCTGTAACTGGGCTTCCTTCTTAGACTTGGGCTCTTAAGTGGAGGAGGTATTTGACTTGCCACTTTGGTCTTTTGACTTTGGCTGTCTAGCTATAACTAGGCTGGAGGCAAGTCGGCCTGCTGCTGGAGCAGGTGGCAGTTTGGGTCGGCTTATTTGTGGTTGATCCAAACTGCTTCAATTCCTTCTTCTTTTTGTGTCACGAACTAGGAACAGTATGAGTTTAGGCGATCATGTGTGGAGCACGGACATGTTGGAAGTCAGTGGTAGATGGGTAGGGGAGGTTGACGACGGTCCGCTCGTTCCTCTCACCTACTGTGATGGTAAGTTGCATCCCTTTGATCTACTACAGTTGCCATGGAATTCTTTGATGTGTGTCTGACTGACTCCTGTCTTCTGCTTGTAGAAAATGACATCCACAATAAGCTCGATCTCGGCCTGGACAAGACCAATGTTCATCAAGCTTTGAACATCCTTGCCAGGTTCTGTGGATTGCGCTGGTTGCTGAGTGAACATCGGAAGGAGGCTGGTGGTCTGCCTCAGCCGAAGATGTTGAAAGATGGGAGCTGCATGGCTCGAACCTAGATGATCTGCCAGTTGAGCGGGAGAAGTCCTCGACCAAGCTTCCTCATTCTTCCACGAGCAAGTCTTCTGTAAGGGGGTCTCGTCTGCTGAGAATGTCCCTATGAGAGTTGCTTCTTCATCTGTTAGGATCAAGTGCCTCGTCAACGTGAACAGTAAGAAGATTAATGGCATGCAGGAGGTCCGGGATATTCTGCTCAGGTATCAGCTCGAACTACCTAAAACCCATGATCTACCCTATGAAGAAGCTGTTGAGAAGAAAGGTTTGAGTTGCTTGTGCCGATCATGAGATCAAACTGAGAGGACTGTACATCTGTCTAGCAATCACGACTCGGCTGCAAAGCCACGAACAGTCAAGCGCGAAGTTGACTCAATGTTGCAAGTTATGGCCAAGAGAGCTAAAGAGTCGTCTGCTCGAGCAAAGAGTCCTTAAGTTGCGTGAACTGCCGATCCAGAAGTTGGTGATAGCTCCGCTAGTCAAGTTCGACACTCATGTTGAAGCCACAGAGGCATCCAAGCATGAGATTGTTGCTAATGCATACAAGCTGGGATACTTGAATTGCAAGAATAGTGCTTCTCCTTGTTGCCCTCTCGAACATGAAGACGATAAGCAGCTTTATCTTGACCTGCCCCCTGCTTAAAGTGAGCAGAGCAATGTTGTGGATGCAGAAGCAGTTGAAGAGCAGATAACAGATGAAGCTGCAATGGAGGAAGACAACTCCAAGGTGGCGTAGCTGATAAGGCTAGACCAGATGCGAAGAAGCAGGTAGGTGAGGCCATTGAGTAGATGGTGCTGGTTGGCCGCTTTGTTACTGAATTTTCAGTTGTCTTTCAAACTTCAATTCTCGTTATATCTCGTAAGTGTATGTTCGGAGACATAACACTTGAAAGAGACTCCATTGAGCTTGTACTCGTGAAGTAGCTTGCCTTAAGTGGACGTGAGGCTTGTCGCCTGTGAGCGTATGTCGGGGACATAATGCTCGAAAAAGACTTCATCGAGTTTGTGCTCGAGAAGTAGCTTGCCTTCAGTGGAGGTGAGGCTTATCTCCTGCGAGCGTATGTCGGGGACATAATGCTCGAAAAAGACTCCATTGAGTTTGTGCTTGAAGGAGCAGCTTGTCTGCAATGGAGATAAGGCTCGTCGCATGTGTGCATATGTCAGGGACATAATGCTTGAAAAAGACTCCATTGAGTTTGCGCTTCAAGGAGCAGCTTGTCTACAATGGAGGTGAGGCTGGTCGCCTGTGTGCGTATGTCGGGGACATAACGCTTGAAAAAGACTCCACTGAGTTTGTGCTTCGAAAAGCAGCTTGTCTGCAATGAGGATAAGGCTCGTCGCCTATGTGCGTATGTCGGGGACATAATGCTTGAAAAAGACTTCGTTGAGTTTATGCTTTGAGAAGCAGCTTGTCTGCAATGGAGGTAAGGCTTGTCGCCTGCGTGCGTATGTCGGGGACATAACGCTTGAAAAAGACTCCATTGAGTTTGTGCTTTAAGGAGCAGCTTGTTTGCAATGGAGATAAGGGTCGTTGCCTGTGTGCATATGTCGGGGACATAACGCTTGAAAAAGACTCCATTGAGTTTGTGCTTTGAGGAGCAACTTGTCTACAATGGAGGAAAGGCTTGTCGCCTGCTAGGAGCCGAGCTGGTAAGCGAAGAGTTTCATAGATAGTATCTCCGAAGGTGGTGGGCATTCCATTGTCTCGGAATTTCCTTCCCTTCTAGAGTGTCGAGGGTGTAACTTCCTCTGCCCCCAGATCGGCTGATCACATAGAAGCCTTCCCAGTTTGGCTTCATCTTCTTTGACCATTATCTTGGGGCTGTAGCGAAAGTTTTCCTGAGCACAAGGTCTCCAGGTTGAAATTGTCTGATCTTGGCCTTCTTATTGTAGTAGGATGTCAACTGCTGTTGGTAGGCTACGACTCGAACAATGGCCTTTTCTCATTCTTCTTCGAGCAGATCAAGGTTGACTTTCATCTGCTTGCAGTTTTGGTCAAGAATGCCCACCTCAATGCTTATGGAAGGGACTGTGACGTATGGGGGAATGATTGCTTCTGTCCCATAGGCCAGGGAAAATGGTGTCTCTCCAGTCGATCTCCTTTTGGTTGTGCGATAAGCTCATAGGACTCCTGGCAGCTCGTCGACCTATTTTCCTTATGCGCCCTCCAGTCTTTTCTTCAGGTAGTCCAGCACGATCTTGTTGGATGCCTCTGTTTGGCCATTGCCTTGCCGGTATCTGAGAGTTGGCAGGTGCTGTTTGATGTCATACTTCGGTAAAGAATGCGGTGATCTGTCTACCCAGAGCTGTGTACCATTGTCGGTGACTATCGATTGCAGGCAACCGAATCTGCAAATGATGTTCTTCCAAATGAACCGCTCAACATCGGCTTCCTTGGTAGAGGATAAAGATTAGGCCTCGATCCATTTGGTGAAGTAATAAGTGGCAACGATCATCATCTCCTTCTTGGCAGGTGCAGTTGGCACAGCTCCCACCAAGTCAATGGCCCACTGCATGAATGGCCATGGACTGTTCTGCGAATAGTATTCCTCAGCTGGCAGGCCAGGGACCGGCTTGTAGCGTTGGAATCAATCATATCTTCAAGCATACACCGTGGAGTCTTGGGGCATGGTAGGCCATAAATAGCCGATGCTGAGAGCCTTTTGAGCAAGCGATCTGCCCCTAGCGTGATTTCCACATTCACTGTCGTGTATTTTGCAAAGAACCTCGAGCGTTTGCGAGTACTTGATGCAAGTGTGGTGAGGCCCGGAGTATGATCTGCGGGTAAGCATGTCGCCTTTCATGTAATATCTTGCAGCCTTCTGCTTGATTTTTCTGGCCTCGGACTTGTCATCGGGCAGGTTTTCATTCACTAAGTAGTCAATGATGGGGTCTTGCTAGCTAGGATCCTCATCGATCTGCATCAGGTCCGGCTGCTCTGCCTCTTCTATGCTAGGTTGGTCAAGGTGCTCGATCGAGATGAAGCGTCAGAATTGGGTATCCAGCGATGATCCTAAGCTTGCCAGTGCATCTGCGTGCGCGTTCTCTGCTCGGGGCACCTGCTGGATGGTGAAGGTGGGAAACGCCTTCAACAGCTCTTGGACTTTGTCAAGGTATAAGATCATCCTCGGGTGCTTCGCTATGTATTCTCTTGAGGCTTGACTTGTGATCAGTTGGGAATCTAAGTAGATGGCCAGTTTTTTTATTGATAGCTCATTCGCCAAGCGCAAGCCAGCGAGCAATGCCTCGTACTCTGCCTAGTTGTTTGAAGCCGGGAAGCCAAGCGTGATAGCTTGCTCTAACAGGGTTCTATCCGGGGTGATGATGACGACGCCTGCTCCAGCTCCTTTTTGGTTTGACGTTCCATCTACAAGCAACTGCCACATGTCTCTAGGTTGGTCAGGTTCAGCGAAGGTCTTGTCTGCTCTCGAACTTTCCTTCTTTTTACTGACCAGCTTCTCTTCTTCGACCGATGATGTGAATTCTGCAACAAAGTCTTACAAGGCTTGGGCTTTTATTGCAGTCTTCAGCCGGTAGATGAGGTCGTATTGGCTTAGCTCTATAGCCCACTTCATGAGTCGCTGAGAAGCATCAAGGATGTGGCGGATTGATCTCAAAGGAAAGTCGATCATGACGATGACTCGGTGAGCTTGGTAATAGGGTTGCAGCTTTCTCGCGGAAACTACAAGGGCCAAAATGAGGTTCTCCAATTTTGGGTAGCGAGTCTCTGCATCGAGGAGAGCTTTTGACGTGTAGAATATCGGATGTTGGGCCCCAAGTTCTTCTTCGATGAGAGATGAGCTGACGGCCGAGATGGACACTTCCAGGTACACGAACAAGTCTTCACCAGGAACTGGCTTTGAGAGCAGGGGAGGTGAGGTGAGGTAAGTCTTTAGATTCTGGAAAGCTGCTTCGTACTCCTCGTCCCACTTGTCTTTTTGTCCCTTCTTCAAAGCTTTGAAGAATGGTCTGCACTTGTCGGTAGATTATGAGAGGAATCGATTGAGGGTCGCTGCCCTACCCGTCAGGCTTTGTATTTCTTTCACTGTGGAAGGCGACTTCATCTCGAGAATGGCTTTGATTTAGCGCAGGTGTGCCTCGATACCTCGTTGTGTGACTAAGTATCCCAAGAATCGGTCGGACGATACACCGAGCATGCATTTACTTGGATTCAGCTTCATGCGATACTGGCGGAGCAGGCTGAATGCCTCGGTGAGGTTTTTGAGGTGGTCTGCCCGCTTAGAGGCTTTGACCAGCATATCGTCCACGTAGACTTCCATGGTTCTGTCGATCTGCTCCTTGAAAATTTTATTCACGAGCCTTTAGTAGGTTGCTCCGGCGTTTTTCAGCCCAAAGGGCATGACCTTGTAGCAGTAAGTCCCTCTCTCGATGATGAAAGAGGTCTTCACTTTGTCATCGTCGTACATCATAATTTGATTATAACTGGAGTAGGCGTCCATGAAGCTGAGCAACTGGTTGCCGGAAGTTGAATCCACAAGCTGGTAGATCCTCGGCAATGGGAAGTTGTCTTTAAGGCATGATTTGTTGAGGTCGGTGTAATCGACGCACACTCTCCACTTGCCCTTTTCTTGTTTCGCAACCAAAACAACGTTGGCCCGCCATTCCGAGTAGAACCCTCTTCAATGAAACCGGCAGCTAGAAGCTTGTCGATCTCGGCTTCAATGATTGCGACCTGCTCGGGAGCGAAGTTGAGTATCTTCTGCACCATGGGCTTGCTAGCAAGGTTGACATGGAGCTGGTGGCAGATGATATTTGGGTCGATACCAGGCATGTCAGATGGCGACCACGCGAACATGTCTTTGTTGTTCTGGAGGAAGGTGGTCAGCTCCACCTTCTCGTCTAGGCTTAGGCATGACCCGATCCGCGCTTTCTTGTCTGGCTGTTCAAGATCGAAGGGTACTAATTCAACGTCTTCCTTAGGCTTCCAACCTTCTTCAAGGGAGCCTTCCAAGCGGATTCCCTAGTCTCGATCCTTCTTGTTTGGATTCTGGGACGAGCCGATCTGCGCTTCTCTATCTAGCTGGTCAAGATCAGGGGGTACTAACTCGACGTCATCCTCAAACTTCCAACCCTTTTCAGGGGAGTCTTCCGGGCGGATTCCCTTGCCTTGATCCTGGCTCCTTAATTGCTATTGAGAGGTAGCAACTCCCTTCCCGTTCAGGCTTGCTTGTCTGCTAGGAGCGCTTCCTGCCTCTTTGGCAGCTTGCATTACTAGTGTGAACTGCAACTGTTTGTTCTTCTTGAGCCCTTGGGCTGTGCATCTCCTTGTCATGGCTTGGTCACTGTTGATTTGCCCGATCCTACCCCTAGGGATGGGGTAGCAAATCTTCTGGTGTAAGGCAGATGAGATGGCCTCGATCTTGCTGATCCACAGTAGGGCCTAAAATTCTATTGTAAGAGGAGATCTCGTCGTTGACCATGAAGGTTTGCGAGTAGACCACTGGGGGTGAGTGGACGTCAAGGTCAATCATTCCAATAGTGATTGACGTGGCCCCATTGAAGCCAGTGAGCGATCTGGCAAGTTTGCCAATCTTAGGCTCCAATCCCATCTTAGGCTCCAATCCCATGCAAGATGTTGGCTGTGCTGCCCTCATCTACATAAACTCGCTTGATCACAGCTTGTTCAATTTGGACGTAGATGACTAGGGCGTCATTATGTGGCAGGTCAAGCCCGATCAAGTCCTTTTTCTGGAAGCCGATAATGGGTGTATCCACAATGACTGGTACTCCCATTGTGACTTGAGAGACATAAGTCGCCTACGCGACCTTTCTCTTGTGCTCTTTGGTGGTCAGCCCGGACTCCTGGGAGTCAGCTAGAATGGTGTTGATTCGAATGACCTTTTGGGGAGGTTCCTTGGCAACTGCATCGCGATCCTCGATCTACTGGATGGCCTTCTTTGCGATGAATTATGTGCAATGGCCTTCTCTGACCAGCTCCTCCAGGTGCCTTTTCCAAGCATTGCAGTTGTTGGTGTAATGACCGTGCTCCCCGTGGAATAAGCAGTACTTACTGGTGTCCCTCTTAGAGGTCTCCCTTCATGGGTGGTGGCCTTCTCACCCACAGCTTGTCCTTCACTTGTGCCAGGATTTGGTGGATCGGGATAGCGAACTTGGTGAAGGTCCCTGTTTCTAAGCTTCCTTCTTGGGGTCGCGATCTGCGCTTATCCCGGGCTTTTTGCTCGAACTTGTTGCTCTTTTGGCTTGCCTGCTTTGTCGGGTGGTCAACTTGCTTGCTGGCTTTCTTTGCAGCGATACGATCATCATCCCAAAGTGCGTAGCGCTCTGCCGTAGCAAACACTTCCGCCAAGGTTTGGCTTGGAGTTATGGCCAACTCCCAGTATAGCTCGTGCTTGGCTGGCAAGCCCTTCTTGAAAGCTGAGGATGCAACTTGGTCATTGCATTCTATGATGTTAGCCTTCTCAACCTTGAACCGTCTCAGGTAGTCTTGTAGAGACTCGTATGGCTTCTTGCTCAGGTTGAACAGGTGGTCCACATGCTTTCTGACCGTCTTGTAGGAGGTGTACTCCTTCGTGAAAATGAGGGCGAACTCCTTGAAGTTGCTTATCGACGCGGACGGTAGAGTGTGGAACCAATCTTGAGTTGCTCCTCGCAGAGTCGTCGCGAACACTTTGCACATCAGGGCGTCGTCTGCCTTGTACAGGATCATGGCGCTTTTGAATTGCCTCAAATGGCTCTCAAGGTCAGAGTCCCCCTTGAATGGAGTGATGGATGGCATTGTCAACTGCTTCGGCGGCGGAGCTCATTCCACCTCGACGGTAAAGGGCGAGCAGTCAACTCGATCAATTTCCTTGCACAGGGCCTCCTCCATGCTTCCTTTAAGTCGAAGACCTCGGAGTTGGTCATTTACTAGCTTCTCGACATCCTCTGCCTCCAGGATTGGAGTCTCGAGCCGACGTCTTGGGTGCCTTGAGGGCGACTGGCTAACTTCTTCCTCAGTTCCCAAGGGTCGATCCCCGGGTGCCCTGCCCATGGGGCAGATTAGGAGATTGAGCTTGTGAGAATTCCTCTACAGCTTGTCGCCACGTGTTGGTCCTCGAGCGGGCTGGTGGGCGTCGATCATCATCCTCTGCTCACAAGGAGGGTCGCTCAGGTCGACATCTTTGGTGCCTCGAGCGTGACTTGCTAACTTCTTCTTCATCTCCCAAGGGTTGATCCTTTTGGTTGCCCTGCCTGTGGGGCAGGTGAGAAGGTTGTGTTTGGGAGGATCCCTCTACAGCTTGTCGCCGCGTGTTGGTCCTCAACCTGGCTGGTGGGCGTCAATCGTTGTGCTCGTCACGCGACCGCTCACGAACTCGAGCTCTTTGTGGGCCCAAGCGAGCATGGACATTGGACTGTGGGCCTAGCCTCTCGAGCACATTGGTCCTTGGACCTAACCTCGAACAGCTCAAAGTACAGCTTGCAGCTGTTTGCGTCTCATATGCACGATCTCGCTCTCTCACCTGACGGTTTGCCCCTGTCTGACCAGCCTGGGACCTCTCGAACTGCTCGCCAGTATGCTCGTGCGCCCTCCTCTCCTCATCACGGGGTCCAATGTTAGGGCCTTGATCCAAGTTGATCTGCCTGAGTAGCTGGCCAATCAAGTTGTTTTGATCATCAACCTTCTGTGTGAGTTGATCAACTCGTGAGTTAAGGTCCACCTGACTGCGCAGGTCAAGTAGAGTGGTGTGCATCGGGCCCAACGAAATATGGGCTAGGGCTCCATTAGACACGTACACAAGTGCATATGTTAAGTGTGATCGCAGAGGAGGGAGAGAATGGATCTGCTCCAAGACTCGAACGACGTCGGAGTAGCCGTGGGGCTGTGCAGCAAATCCGGCAGTTGAGTGGTGTGGCTGATGTTGGGTTCCGAAGGCAGGACAGTGAGGCAGAGCAGCTTCAGCAATCGGCGCTGGCGACTGCAAGGCTGTGGAGGTCCCGAGGTCATGTGGCGGCTGTTCTGCAATTCCAGCAGCTGAAGGCGGCTGCAAAGCACTAGAAGACGGTTGCAAGGCATTGGCAGCCACGATTCCGTGCGGTTGCATTGAGGTTTCCACCACGAAACCATGAGATGGGCCCGTTGTGGTGGTGTTACTCTTCATACATCTTGTATCAACTATGGTTGTTAGAAAAAATGTGTGAAAGATGGATTTGGAGCACGCTTTGAATATATCTCGTGCTCTCAATGAAAGCACCAATTTGTGGGAGCAAATTTCTTCTCACAAGAATATTCGCCTAAGATTCCTTCGTATTCTCCACTTATCTTTCTCCCTGCAAAACAGATCGGGGTAAAAGGATCACACCCGGGGAGTGTTGGTCAAAGACCCTCCGATGCCTAAGTAAGGTAGGGTATTTCAAGGAAAACTTGGTGGCCGGAGTCGTGTGTGGTGCCGGGAGCCTTGTGTCAGAGAGAGAGAATATGATGGCTAGGGTTTTGGAGAAATGATTTCTGCAGAGTTTCAGTAGGAATTTAGACGTACCTTCACCTTTGTGTGTGGCCATCCTTTTATAGTGGTCCTGGAGGCTAGGGTTTCAGAGGAATAATTCCGTAGATGGAAAGGAATTATTCCTCCCCGATTTGGAATTGATTTGCTTAATTAGGGATTTGATTTATTATGGTAAATCAAATCTCTAATTGTGGTAGGTATCAAATCAAATCCTAATTTAATTAGGTAACTCTTCATTTAATTGGGAATTGGGGTAGGAATCAAATCAATTCTCAATTTAATTAGGTAATCCTCAATTAAATTGAGTAACTCCCAATTAGGTTGAGTAATTCCTAATTAGGTCAAATAATCCCCAAATGGAAGGAATTATTTGACCTAAGGTTTGATTTAATTCAATTCCCAAACTTTTCATCTTGGATCAGGTGTTTTCTCTTGGGCATCAGTCAAGCAAAGCAATGTAGCTCTATCCACAGCAGAGGCAGAACATATTAGTGTAGCTTAAGCTAGAGCACAAGTAGTTTGGCTGAGGTTTGTTCTATCTGATTTTGGTGAGGAACAAGTTGAAGCTACCCAAATTTTCTATGATAACACTTCAGCAATAGCAATAACAAAGAATCTTGTATATCATCACAATAGAAGGCATATAAACAGAAGATTTCATTTCATCCGAGACGCTTTGCAAAATGGTGAGATTGATTTGTTATACTGCAGAACTGGAGAGCAGAATGCAGATATCTTTACTAAGGCGCTGGCAAGAGATCAGTTTGAATATCTAAGGAGCAAGCTTGGAGTCATTTCAGCTAAACACTTAGAAAGGAGTGTTAAAGTATAAGTGTATTAGCTGAGTATTTGTATTGAATTAAGTGAGAACCATTGGAGCACGGTCCAATGGACAGCTAAGATGTATTCTTAGTTGTATCAAATTATGTCAGGTGTTGCTATCTCATAGGATAGTGAAATTGATGGTTAGATTTGAATGATGTAAACAGGGAATATACTATTCCCAAACGGTTATTGTACTGCACAGCTTGTGCATGACTAAGTGAGAGAATAGACCCAATTTTTCTCATCTTCCTCTCCAAGCTCTCTCTCTGTTTTCTCTTCTCACATGAGCTCCTTCTACCAATAATCCAAATAAATCAGATCATAGTCTGAGTTTTCTAACAAGGAGATTGTGGATGAGATGATAGAAGACCTGATATGTCACCATGGAGATCGATCTGTAATTACAAACACAAAAATGGACTCAGAACATGTGTTTTAAACTACAACTACTTATTAATTCTAGGTTGTTAATTAATATCATAATTAGTGTTTTATGTTCTCTCAATACAGCAAGAAGATTACTTATTAATTTGCGACAAAATACGACTACTTATTAGTTTTTGACGGGTAAGAGGTGATTAATTACCTGGTGAAACCCCTTTTCTTGAGTTAGAGCGACTCCTAAATCAGCCAAACATGAATGTAACATAAAATCACTGACCCGCAAGTATGGATATCTCTCAATACACTCATCCAACTTTGTTGCCAATGTTGCCACCAACGGGTAGCTCAAAGCATAACCACCGCCGCCAAACGCCATATCGAAGGAAAAATCGAAGTTAGACATAATACATTCCGAACTGGAACCAATGTAATAGTACTCAGTGTGGTCATACTTTGCAAGAACCTCAACTAAGTTTTCAACAAAAAGGATGGTATCATCATCCGCCATTACATACCATCTCACATCTTTGTCACCCTCTCTGAATGTCTCCAAAATTGTACGTATTATTCGTACTTGGTCTGGCCTCACAATTTTTGGGTACACTTCGAATCCTGTGATGTCCTCACTGACTCGAAAAGGAGGAGCAGATGAAGGCCATGGTAGAAATTCCAGTGTAGGAGCTCGATCTAAAAAGAGGTAACCGCGGGTAACATTAGGTTTCCACCATGCTTCAGTGTATGCTTTCTTCTTCTTCCATGTGTTCATGGAGCCAACAATTCCGACCACAATGTGGTTTAGATTGGTAGGAGGTAGGGGGACTAGGGCAACTTGTATTAGCTGCCGGACAGCTTTGCTTGAAGGCTTCCAAGAGATTTGAAGGTTGGTAATTGTGTAATCAAGTACGCTAGAGGCACCAACTTTGGGCACCAACTTGGGCACCAACTCTCTAATAGAGCGTGGGACCCGGTGTATTGACGGGCTCCACCTCTATTAGAGAGTTGGTGCCCAAGTTGGTGCCCAAAGTTGGTGCCTCTAGCACCACCCTTGTGTAATTTGTCAAAGAAAAATATATAAAAAGATAGTAGGATTAGTGCTGAAATAGCTAGAAAAGAGTTGCATAAAGCTAGTTTTGGTTGAGATGAGCTAGAGTTGATGGACAGTAGAGAACACATTTTGAAGGATGAAGGCAAAGTGATTAACTACATAAAAGGAAGAAAGAAAAACATTCCCAATAACAATCCAACCAGAGCTCTCTCAAAGAAGAGGTGCTTAAAAAATTCTAGTAAACGCTAGAGGGGCGATGACCTACATAGTTTGTAAAATAACTGTTGTTGTAGAAGTCTTTGTAATTAGGCTAAAGTTTAGGCATAGATCACATGTATCTAATAGAAAGTTGGCCACCCCATTATTAAAAGAAATAGTAGTTTTGTAAAATAATTGTTGTAGAAGTCTTTGTAATTAGGCTAAAGTTTAGGTATACATGCGTCTAATAGAAAGTTGGCCACCCCAATATTAAAAAAATAGAAGTTGAAAAAGATTAACAGATGAATAGACCAGACCATGTTGATCAAATTCAAATTTTTCTTTGACTTGATCAAAATTTTCTCCATATAGTTAGAGGAAATCCCAGGTTCGACTCCATTTGTTTGGAGGAGGTCTCCATGTGTTGTGTTCAATTTATTCCTAGTTAATGGTGATGTAAGCTTGCTGTGAGCGTATTTGTTGTATATTGACCCATTGTAAAAGTATCTTGTAATTATCATTTCGAAAAAAATCAAATCAAATCAAATATGAATTTATAGTGAAATGCGATTTCTAAATTTTTTGCATATATTCGATCAGTAATTATGATCCAGTTTACAAGTTCCTAACACAAAAGCAATATCACTGATCTTTCGACATCCATTTAACAAGTGCTCTGCTTCAAGCCTTGACCTTATTGGAGTAGGAGAAAACATATCATCTCCTCGTTTGAGGGGTAATACATAATTACAGGAATTTTAAAGTTTCTTTTCACTTTCTACAGCCACCCAACTGCCCCCTTTTTTCCCCTCTTAAAAACGCATGTTATATTTAGATTCTAACGAGATCTGCCAACTAGAGAACTAATATACAAAAGAAAAACTACGCACTATGTATCCCGAGGGCCATCAAAAGACTGAGTCTTTCGAAGATTCCAGTGGAGGCCGTCATGAATGCTGTTCAGGAAGTCACTAGTAGAATCAACTTGACAGGCAGTTGGGACAGGCCAAGGTGCCATGCTGCACACAAGTGCATCACCAGCTGCCAACCGTTTCCTATCCTTGCCATCAAACGACGCCCATGCATGGCTCCTGCTGTTGAAAGGTACTTGTACTCGCAGCGTCACATGCTCAGGCAATATCAGAGGCCGAAATGATAGGGAATGTGGACAAATAGGTGTAAACAGAATTCCAGGAACCTGAAATTATAAAGACCAAATCATAATAACAATTTTATAGTTGCAAAACATGAAACAGCTACAGGTAATAACAGTTTAAATAGATTTATTGCTTTCTCTTATTTAGGATAAGATCAACCAGAGTGCCTTTTTGTGAGATTATTTTGAATATCCTAGGAATAAGATTGTCAGATTCATTGCAAGTTCCTCCTTCAAGATGTTAATTTTCTGATCTCTTTTAGCATAAGATTCTTCTCTTAAAACATATTTTGATATCACTAGTATACATAGTTATTTAGTCTAAGGTTTAGTAAATTTGAAATAATTAATTCATACAAAGAAATATATATACATAGAGCTTCCTTTGAGGGACACCTTTGTAGGGCCACTCCGTATTGTATTCACTAATCCAAACTGTCTATGTTTTAGATAATCATTCAATCATTCAAAGATCATCTCTGTTTTTATACTAGTCATCTACTTTGTACTTCACATCTGTTTTGTGTTTGTTTCAGAGTAAAATTGAACATATTAGCAAAAAAAACAAATATACTTTCCAAGACTCCACGCAAACACAGGACAGTCCAAGTGTGAATAGAGCAAGTAAATTACATTACAAAGTTGGTAATGTCCGTAAGGATTAAAAAGAACAGTGGCAAATGGTTTTCGGAAGTGAACGTGGCCTGGATTTTATAGGATTCAAATTCACGATGTCCCTATATGAAAATGATTATTTTTCTATAAACTTAAGGTTTTCTATCACTGTTTTAATACATTTTCTTCTTCTTAAGCATAACATTAAAGCAGTAGTAAAAAATTAAAACAAATTTTTGAAAAATAAAAAATAAAAAATTGCTCCAGGTAGCTCTGTATCAGAGTTGCTTAAGTGGGGTCTCCAGCACAGGCAATAATGTCAAGATTATTAGAACCAGATGTTAGTCAACTTATCTATCAATTCACCAAGCAAGAGGCACCATAGAGTACAGAAATACCATATAATATCTCAAGTGGCTGTGAACAGGAGGCACTAATGGATTATAGTATAAAAACAAACCTGGGGATGAACCATTGATCCTCCGGCCGCTAATGAATAGGCAGTACTGCCAGATGTTGTTGATAATATTAAACCATCTCCTTGGACACAAGTGACAAAAGAATTGTCACAATAGCATTCCAAATTTGTAAGGTATGATGATATCCCACGGTCAATTGTAACCTCATTTAATACAAGTATCGGTCCTTCAGTTTCATACTCATTTTTGGCTGCTTCTCTAATAACATGGCACTGCAAGCGGTGTCGCAACGTGATACTAATGGGACCTTTTAAAATTGAATCAAGATATTCTCGGTAACGTTCACTGTCTGAAGCATGTTAAAGATCACGTCTGAATGAGACACAGGAACAGTAACAAGTTACCAATAAGATATCCTATAAAAGACAAGTCAACATATAGACTAAATATAGAACGTTTCTAGTGTTTTTTTTTGTTGTTGTTGAAAGGAGCTCTATTAAAACAAATGATAAGAGGATACGAAAAGGGGTCATAAATCCCAGAGACCCTAAAGAAAACGGCACAACAGGAGGAACTGGTCCTTTGAACATAGATGCTGCCTGCAAATTAAAAGTATATCATAGAATCACTTCATATTCCCTCAACCCAAATACTTTAATGCACTAAAACAATCTGAAGTAATGCAAGTTAAAGCTTAAAAGTATATGCACTCACCCAGAGGACAGTTCCATCTCCACCAAGAGTTACCACAAGGTCAACTTTTGTGTGCAGGAGCATTATTTCGGTCTCTGTCAAGCAAAAAATGAAATGATAAACAGTAAATAGCAAAATCATGAGCATAATTATCAAGTAAATCATTATATAAATCATAGCTATTTATTAAATAACAAGTCGCAACAACTTGAGATTATTGATTATGCAAACAATTTTACACATAAGCCCATGGTCAGAAATTAAATGGAAGAAAATATGCATGCACAAATCGTTTCACTTGATTTGTGGCCGGATCTTGTACAAAATCAATAGTTGATCACAAAACAAACGGACATTGGTGCAGTTACAGATACATAACTCTGACCAACATGACAAAATCAATTAGAGACACAAAAACGAGAGGGATTGTTTAGAGTCCAATAGGATGACTTCCAAGCACCAAAGTTGGCTATTCTGTAAAACTTTAATGACTTTTTCTCCCACACCAGTTTCATTCTTGGTAATAGTGAAAGGACTAGACTTTGGGAAGAGGTGATGGATTAATGTTCTTTTCATGCTTTGCTTTCCTAGACTTTATTGTTTCCCTAATGCAAAGGTTCTTTCATCCACGATCTTGTAGTTTCTTCCTTGACATGCGTTGTATTGTTATCTTTAGCATTGTTATGTTAGCTTAAGGATAGACTACTGGTCTTTTCCTTACTTTGTACTCTCTCTTTACTATCAATAAGGCATTTGTTTCTCATTTAGCCGAAAAAAAATAACAATGAAAAAAGTACATATATAAGAATCTGCAAGTAGCAAAAAAAAGTATGTCAAAGATTTTACAAGGATCTTTTGTAAAAAGCATCATGGAAAGTAAGTCTCGGAATTTGTTTCATGTATTCTAAAACAGAAGTCACTTCCAATAGATAATAGAAAAGAAGCAATCTTTTGTGGTTCTTACCATCTTTCCATGTATGGACGAAGTTGTAGTAAGACGACTCTGTTAGAAGTTCAGCTCTCACGTGCGGTTCCACATAAATATCTAACTTCTTCTGCTCTCTCAACCATCTGGAAATAGAAAATAAATACTGAGGAAAGGAATAACATTTGCGAACATCCAGCATAAAGTTACAGAGGCATGCAAAAATGTAAAGGTTAGGCACCCTATAAGGTCCTTAACTGAATTTTGGCATGAGGGACTTAACAAGAATGACAGTCACTTTTAGAAAATAGATACGTATTGTGTCAGGCTCTTTCTTTCATGTGTGACAGGGCTATTTTAAATAACTATATGAGAGACAATTGCAAATAAATTCACATTTGTATACTTTTCTTCAGTGGAAATCCTTCTCATACAAAATCTACTTTTACCCAGCCTACCTTAATGTCACACATAACTGTTCCCCCACCCCCTTGCTCAGCAGCATCAGTTTTCCTTTTGATAAGAAAAAAGCTTGTAATGAAAGGAAAGATGAAGTACAAGGAAAGGCAACGTCTTTTTCTTTTTACTACAGAAAGCAAAATCATTTTGAAAGACGACCTAGCCATTAAAAAGCACAGAGCAAACCAATTTTAGTAATTGCAATAATGAAACAATGTGGTACATAAGATATATCTATAAGGCATTTCTTGAACCATATGATGTCTTGAGGTACCAGAGCTTGATAGGAAAAGCAGCTCATGCAGAAACATAAAATCTGCTTTGAGAAGTGACAAACTAAGGATTTCTTAAAATCCATACCTGACCATCTCTGCACACAGAATTCGAACAGAAGTTGAATTTGGTTTGGTCAATATAATCACAGTTTGTGGCTGAGATTCCCACTTCAAAGAAATCTGAAACAAAAATGAGTTTATAAATAGACAAGATGGGACCCACCAGTAAACTGAACCCAACAGTTAGGCAAACAGAAATATGCAAACCTTTGTCAAAAACATGAATAATAGCATCTACCCCAATGATACAAAAGTAGTGGGAAAACAAAAGTAACATGCATAGACAGGACAGGTATACTTGTTTACTGCTGCGCTCTGCAGTTGTAATGTTTCCTCTTTCAAAAGAGACAATGTCATGCTTGTGCTGGTCACTTTGGTCACCTTTGCACCACCATGAAAGTTTAAATGATGCCTGTCTCAGGAAACATGGATGTCATGATATAATCTGGGAATTCATTGCACTAATAATGTTCCAACATGTTAACATGAACAATCCATTACGACAGATAAAGAGAATTGCATGCATGGTAATAGCAGTAGAAGGGTGATATAGATATAAATATTTATCCAAAATTTTATGGTAACCAAGAATATCTTGCCAAGAAAATCTTTTACATCAGGTTAAAAAACCGTGTAAGGCTTAAGTTTTGACCATACGCCAAAATTGTTATTTAGGCTAATAATCAAAGGCTAAATTCTGTTCATAACAAAATGGTAATAACAATAAACAATAAATGAGAAGGTCATGGGGTCACTACATTGTGTTCGTAACAAAATGGTAATAAACAATACAAGAAGTGATGGGTTACTATCTGTTGGACTGTATAGAGCTGTATAGTTAACTAATTAGTCTGGGAAAGCTATTGTTTAGCTGTAATTTGCTATAATTACTAGGATTACTTTACTTTTCTTGCAAACTTCCTTTTATTGTGATTCTGTAGCTTAAATATGCCATGGGGAGAAGAATGATGATTAGAAAATTATTTTTTCTAACCTAGACTTTCTGCACTATCCAAATTTGGTGACACTTTAAACAGAAATTAGAATATATAAAATGAATCACAGTACACAGAACAAGCCAAAGATTAGCCGGACAGAAGGGGAAGGACAAGAAAAGGGTACCTTTCTGGCAAATTTATTGGGGTCCACCCTGGAAGCAGAATCACGGTCACCATCCCGAAGAACTTCATGGGAGCATATCCCATTACTCCCACAACACTGTTCAGATTGCTCATTTGATCGGCTGGCCAAGTTCTCTGTCCTCTCATCATCACCATTATTCTCTCTATGTGATTGCTCTATAACATAAGCCAGAAAATCCCTTCTATTAAGGTATGAATAAAATTATAAAAGGACAAAAAAAAACTGAGCGCGACGTTACTAAAGTGAAACAAAGCACACACTGCATTACAGGAATGACCACACAACTCAAAGTATCAAGCACAAAAGGACAAAACTCAAGTTATAACCGTAATAGCTTTGCATTGAAAACCAAATGAGAGAGAGAGAGAGAGAGAGAGAGAGAGAGAGAGAGAGAGAGAGAGAGAGACAACTCATACAATAATCAGGGGAAATCTCCACATCAAGCACCAACTTGGACATCTAAACTTTAATCATGAAGGAGGAGAAAATACAATCAATTAACAATAACTAAATACTTTTTACCAAAAGAATGATGTTCCTAAGCACGACGAAACCACAAATGCATTCCCAATATATAAGCCAAATCATTACGAACTCGACGCCCCTTCCCAAAACAATTTTGATTCATCCTATTATGGCAGTGAGATTATTAAAAGGGAAAACATCTGAAATGAAAAGGAATGTAGTACAGTTGAAGGCTGTCAAAAAAAATAATGTCTTATAGATTCAATCACATTATCTTGTAGTAAGGAAAAACTAATTGGCACGTATATTGTTGGAAAAGTTTACACTAATAAAGATTCATTATTTTTTTTCCAACACCTAATAGCTTAGCGGAAATTACTCTGGGACAGTTATTATAAATTCCTTTGCTGCATAGCTGGCCTTCACCTGGTCATTGTAGCACCTTCAACTTAAATTTACAACTCCTTAGTTTGCGGTCAGTAATTTTCTTAAATAACCTTAAACAACATTCTCCTGTTTTGGCATTTCAAGGAAAGCCATAATATTTTTCTTTTATTTTTTGTATTCACCCCAAAAGGATTATAACGGGGAATTTCTTCTGTCAAAAATGTGCAGATTTCTTTTGTGTTAGTATCGGAGTGACTTTATTTTGTATAAGACAAAGCAAGTACCTTCAGAAATTTTCCTGTCCCATTCCTTGCAATTTTCCAAGCAGAAAAGGCATGGAAGCATAAATCTTATCATTCCCATTGCATTACATACAGAACTCTGAGTCCACCAACTTTTGAGCTTTTCATAAAAGTTGTAGCCTGATAGTGGAATACCCACAATCTGATGATAATGAGTCCAAATTTGATTAGAAAGACGAGCAACACCAAGCAATTGATCTAAGTTTTCACCATATCCAGAGGTAACAACAAGTCAACTCAAAACTATGGCCAATAAAATCGTCAACAACAAGAAGCATCCCGACCTTCCCTTTTTCTTTTTATAAGAAGAGTTTTTCTATAAAGATTAATAAATAGAAATGCAAAAATAGAAATGGAGAACCTGTCCAGAAATTAAGAGAAAATATATATATACATATATATATAGTTTTGTTAAAATTGCATAATGCAAACGTATAATATAAAGGACCCCCTCTAAGACAAGATCTATTCTTAGACCTTACAAAAGCTTCCTATAGAACAAACATGCGAAAATATGTTCAACGACGAAATGGATTAATATGACCCAATTGGACCAGGTGTATACAGTGGCAGAGCCAACACCCCTGGCCAAAGGTGGCCTCTTACACGTTTGAAGTACTTTATAAGCATATATATTTAAGATATTTTTCTGGCAAAACAAGAAAAGTTTTGATATTCTTTGTTTTTCTCTCTTATATTTGTTTATAGCATATATCTAATGTATTTCTAACCATTCCCTTCTAGTACAATTTTCTGGTCCATCAGTCATCCTCACATAGAACCGACCATTAATTCAACATTCCATTCACATAAATTGTGTTTAGAGAAAGTAATTAAATAGAATATATATATCTATGTATATATATGAATTAAATAGAACTAAATTACAAATGAAATAAAAGCATTATTTTGTTCAAAACATAATGACATTTATTGTGCATATATGTAGTTTAGTTGGTATGAATGTATGTACACCTAAGGTGCCCCTAAAGCTTAAGGATTTGGTTTGCTTGATGGATGACAAGAAAAAACCAATACTGATGCTCGAAGAAAACCACATGAAGCACTCAACCCCATAGATGCAACTTGGTTTAGAACCATCCAGTTATCTATAGCCCCGTCTCACTCTTCAAAATTTGCAACCAAATCTCATTTGCATATTTTGAGAGCATAAAACCCCCTTTAATATTTAAAGATAAGTTCTTCCATAAGACCACAAGATGGGGATGGAAAAAGACAATTTAGTCTCGGAGAGTTTCTCCTTTTTTCTTTTGTTTCAACACTGACTTTAGTCTTGAACTTTCTAAGAAAAATCCAGGTCGATGGAAAAGAAGAAACACAAGTCCACCTCTGGAATTTTTTCCATTAAAGGGATCGTATTTCACTAAGAAATATTTCAGTTACCTTTTTCACTGAGGAGAGCCACTCTAATTTCTGGTACTTTTCTTCTTGTTACATTGGAAAGGATCAAGCCTTGACCTATCCTAACCCTAACCACATTCTCCTTCCCTTCCCCACCAAGGGATTAAAATAGTAGCATGGAATCTCCAGTACTTTTCTTTGAAGTCTAATTTGAGTCCATGAAATTTGTTTAGAAACATGAAAAGGAGAACCAAAGAAAATTCCGATACCTTTTGGTCTGGACTTTCTAAAAGATATAAGAGTAAGGCCCTATTACATGTCAATTTAGGTCACTAGTTAACACCATATTATTAGACAATGATAAAGGAACAAATTCATCATAATATGGTGTGGACTTTCTAAAAGATAGAGAGGTTTTTACATAAAAAAATTCATCATAATAACATGTTAGATTTCATTCAATCAACATAAAGGTTAGAGTGATAACGGAATAACTTAGGAACAAATGATTTCTAAAATGACTCCTTAACATAGGACAGTGCAAGGTAAAATATAAATGGCAGCAATTTTTCCCACATGAACTACTTGAGAAAAGAAGAAGAAGATTTAAGCCTGCTGCGATTCCAAAGTATATAGAAATGCAGGATGACATGCAGAAAGCAAACAAAGAGTTAATAGAGAGAGGATGCAAGGCTCCAAGCCTTCAATGTTCAACCATATTCTTCCATTCTAGTCCTGCAAGAGTGGGCCTCATTTGGAGGCTTTTGAAAGAACTCCAAAAAGACTTTTAATAACTCCATGAAAGATCAAAATACTCCAGAAAAACCTTTTGAAAAGAAAAGACCAAAAGAATCTTACAACTTGCACTGGATAGTCGAAATAATATTTTTGAGGGCCATAGAAGGGGTAGATTGTGTATCCTTGAAAATCCTGTTATTATGCTCCATCCATATACCATACACCGTGACTGCCAAGGAGACCTTTTTCTTACTAACTCTCAGGCTACCATTAAATTTCTCTTTGGACCAAAAAGGATTTACTCTTAAAGTTTGCACACTAGGCTTAGTCTTGCATATCCAAAGTGCATCACCCCTTTTGGTATCTTTCATCAATGAGAAGAGAAATTAAAGGATATTTTCTATACAAAAGAAAAGGCATGCTTTTACACTGTTTCTTAAGTATATAGGATACCTACAGGACTAAACACACGAGCACACATCTATCCTATTATTATAGAGAGACCACTTTGTCAACCACTTTTGCCAAAGTGCCACATTATACCCCTACTTACATTAGCCCAATCCTAGACATGTATTTATAAAAAAACCCAAGCACTATTTAAACATAGAAACACACCCAAAATCAACCCTAAAATCAACAATTGTATATTTTTTGGGTGTGTTTATAAATGGGTTTTGAGTGTGTGTAATGATGGGTTTTGGGTGTGTTTATAAAGTGTTTTGGGTGTTGGGTTTTTTTATAATTTCAGCCCCCATTTTGGTGTGTTTTTAGTGAAACTCAACAAGAAAGAAAAGAAAAAAAAAAAAAAAAAAAAAAAAAAAAAAAAAATAAAAAAAAAGGATAAAAACAGTAAAAATAGCAATCATTTTAAACAAAAAAGAACACAAATCTCTCCAGATTTTAAGGGGAAAAGAAAACTTCTCCCTCTACTCTCTCTCTCTTTAACTCCTCACACACACAGTGTGTGTGGCCCTTCTAGTATAAATTGAAGGAACAATGCCAAGAAGGAAGCAATTCCAAATTTCACTAGATGGGCTTCGGATTGTGACCTTTTATACTAATGGTTATTAATTAAACAAAATCTACACCAGATGCAGACATTGATAAGAACATAGGATATAGCGAGCAATGGAAAGGCATACAAGAAGCTGAAAGTCAAATTAAATGGTTCAACATATGAAGAAGGATTTCTTTTGCATAAATAAATTGGTTCAACATATGAAGAAATGTCAAAAGGAAAAATGAAGCTGCAAAGGGAACAATGGAAGGAGTATACAGATAACATGGCTCGACACTTTTTTAGATGAATTCAAGTATTTGTTTAAGGCTTCTAATTGCCCTAGAAATAACATCAGAAAATATCTGAAAAACTGTGTTATACATCACCAGAAATTACATTATCAAACACATAAAGAACAAATTGGAAAAAAAGAAGATATATATATATATGAAAGAACAAACCCAGCATGTGACAATTAATGTATGTTGTTGAATCATTCAAAAAACCTTTATGTTCCAAATGGAGATTGTGGGCCTTCTCCAGTTCATATTTACGCTTCCATTCAGCTGCCTCAGCTTGCGCAGAAGCCTTTCCTTCAGCAGCCCGTCTCAGGGCCTTTGCAACAGCTAGAGAAAGTTAAATGTAATATAAGCAATGCATCTAATGATAAATAGTTTCACTGACTTTAGAAAGCACTCGAGAGTAGAACATGACCATACTTCTCATAGCGTCTGAGAACTCTATGAGGTGGTCATCTGTGCTCTGTACAGGAGATTGTTGCAGAAGTTCCTGCACTGCTTTCTCTGAACTTAAGAGAGAAAGTGAATTGAGAAAACCATTCTCTGGCTGTGAGCATGATACACTTGCATCACCCTGTCCACAGAAGCACATCAGATAACAAGCTCAGCTTGGTATAAGACGAGATATCTTGTCAACAATATATAGTTAGCATGGTTATTAGTTGCATGATGCAGAGGTAAGTAGAGTTCAATAAAATCATAGAAGAACAAGAGCACATCAGTTGATAAATAGAAGAAAGCCAAAAAATTATTTCCGACAAATTGAGTTCAGTGGAAATATGTCCTAGTTTCCAGGCCATGAAGAAATAACTAATACATCAGCATAAAGTCATGAAAAAATGGAGAAGAATCATGTTACCACTGCTTCAGAACAAGAAGCAGCTATGACTATAAGTAATCCCATTTGGGAAAGGGTACAATTAAATTTTAATATTTATTTACATTATAATTTTTCAAGAGTTGCATAATTGGAAAACTAAATTATTAGGCTTTCTCATTCGCATGTATCATCTTTAAGTTCTGTCCTCATCAGCACATTGGTTACTTGATACACTCAAATCTAGTTTCTTCAGATTTCGGATAGGTTATTGATCCAAATCTTGCCAATTGAGAAAAATTAAGAAAAAGAAAACACTTATCAATCAGTTTACTTCAAAGTCTGGATTGATCCAAATTCAATATATTCAGTTAAAAAATGTCTTCATTTTAAGGGGGATCACCAATAATCAAGCAAAATTGGGCACAATAACAGATTATCCCACAAAATTCAGAATTACATATGAGCTTAAAATTTTCTCTCTTATCAAAAAGCCAAAGTTCTTCCACATTAGTTCCACCTAGAAATGCTACATGAACCCAAAATAGCACTACAATTCAAAGCTCAAAATTTCCACAACATTTCCCAGAGCTAATTACCAAAACATAATTGAAGTCCACAAAATTCAAGAAAAACCTTCCAAGTGAATAATGATTAATTAGAGTGTAATTGAGAGAGAAAGAGAGAGGGAGAGAGGTGATTACAGCAGAATTGACCTTGCTGGGAGCCATAGCTGAGCTGAAAGAGATAATTGAGTTGAGAAAAAGGAAGAGATCCCTATTTTCTTCTTCTTCTTCTTCTCCTTCTACAAGAACGCAGAAATGTTGGCGTGAGAGAATTCTATTCCATCTTTGGGTTTTCAACAGAGATTCAGAGGTTCCTTCCCTTTTTAGTGCAAAAAAAACAAAAAACAAAAACCCACAAAGAAAAACAAAGAGAATCAGAGATTGACCACCTCTCTCCTCTCCTCTTCTCTCCTCTCAGCCCCACAAGCACAACCCACAACCCAGACAAAGAACCCACCTACTGTCTGGAGAGAAAGAGTGGGAATCAGGCGTAGGCCCCACATACAACGCGTGGCGAGTCAAAGCTTGGTGTAGGAAATAAAGTAATAAACTTTACATCTCCTTCCCTCCTTCCACAACACAAGGGCCTTTACCATAACTTAGTCAACCAATCACCCTCCAAGCAGGACGCATCACACAGGTGTGGACGTGGTGGTAAGTAAGGACGGCCCGGATGGTCCAACTAATCGATTTGACGTAAGCATAGGCGTGGCGAGGCAATTTATATTTTCTTTATGGGGTGTGGTCTTCCATTCTGGGCGATTTTTTATTTTTTTATTTTTTTATTTTTTTATTTTTTTATGGAAAGAACTGAGAACAACAATATTATACTGTTACAAAATTTCTTGATGCTTCGTAATATGTTTTGAGCGAGGTTCATGCCAACTTCCTATCATTTGGTCATGTGTTACTTTGATTGTAATACAGTTCCGTCCTTTTTTCTTAGGTAACACAAATCTGTTGACTAATTCTTTACAAAAATCAAAGGGATGCATCATACTACGTTCTAATACTAAATATTATATCATACACATGTGACACGTGAAGTATGATGGATGTTACTATGAAAACATTGACCTGAATAATTTTGGGACATTTTAGAAAAAGCAAAAGGAGAGAGAAAAATTTTAAAAGAAGCAAAAATGGACAAAAATGCCCTTATTTATTTTTAGATTTCCTAAGGAATCCAATACATTTGCATGTCTTTGATTTGAAAGTTGAGCGGTTTTTTTGTCTTTTTTGAAAAAGCTTTGGCTTTTTCCAAAAGTGAAAATTTTTTTATGTCTAAAACCTAAAAAACCTAATAATTTTTCTGCCTTTATTAATAATAAAATAAAGAGTAAAAAAAACATTTATGGTCATTGGGATTAGCCTCAAAAACAGTGTTGGTCACTGCAATTCCAATTTTCTCAATTTCATCCTCATAAACGTGCATATATATATATATATATATATATTCTTCCACAAGTAAGTCATTTTCGGTGAATGGAAAAACAACATCTATCGGCGGCAACAATGGCAATGAACTTAATAGGGGAAGAAGCTCATCCAATGTAAGGCAATCATGAATCGCTGCACGCAATTTTGCCCATACAAGCACACAACATATGCACTCAAACTGACAGAATTGAGGGATATGACATAATTTACTAGAGATGACGAAATTGGGAAAGTTGGAATTGTAGTGACCAAAATTGCTTTTGAGGCTAACTTGAGTGACCAAATATGTTTTTTATACTCAAATAAAATAGTAAATTACAAGCCTAGGTCGAAAACTATAGCAACTGACGTCATTCTAGGGTTAATGGATGAAGGGCGTGCCAACATTGGGCCACAGTTGGGCGAACATGCAAGTTATGTTCGTGAGTGGGAAGAATCTAGTCTTCTTCAAATGATCACGATTGAGGAAGGAACACCTCTCGACCTTGGGTTTTTTTTACCTTAGACTACAAGGATTTGGCATTCTTAATCAACCAAAGTTGTCATGTTCAGTAATACTACACCGATGAGTGAACTCAAACACTCGCTCGCAAGGGCTTAGGTCAAGTGGATCGTCGTGGTACTACTTAATTCAAAATCATGAAAATGATGTGAGTATAACCATCTCGAAAATAGCAATATCCTTGAAAGTAGCTGGTAAAATGTACTAAAATAAAAAAGGGATGGTGCTCAAGATCTTTGTGAAGAACAAAGAGCTTGGTGATATAAGAGATGAATGTTACAAAAATCTCAACAAAGGGCTTAATGGCTTGAATATGATAGAATAACTCGGAAGAGTGTATTGGTGCTTTTTTGTAGCAATTTGGCTCGTTTGATTGACTTTTTATGTATGGCCCATGCCATTGGCACCATTATTTACGGGGTATACTTCCCACTCATGATAGGAAAGCCTAACTTCATTCCTAATTAAACTCAATCTCAAAAGCCTAATATGATTCATGTTTCCATATTTGCTTCGATCTTTCCTTATATTGACTTGTACGCCAAGTCTCCTTAATTACTCAGGAGTGAACCTTCTTTAAACTTCTTGATTAACTAGGAAACTCCTTGGCCTTAATTGGATATGGAATCTCGGCCAATTGGGACGCTAACAACTTGAATTAGAAGGCTTTTAACAAGGGTTTTCCAACCCACTATTTTTGTTGTGTTTGAGTATGTGAGACAATAAGATTAATTAAGGAAAGAAAAAAAAAAAAAAAAAAAAAAAAAAAAAAAAAAAGGTAAGATTTTTCTATGGATTCTATTGAATTTGGGGAGATAAGCTTAAGCTTGAATTTGAATATTGAAGTAGGCTTGAAATTAAATGAAAGAGAGGATGTGTAACTTTGTGGTAGGTTGAGAGGCTTTGTGTAGTTACAACCAAGGTATGAATTGCATGACAAATGAGCTCCTTCATATGCTAATGCATAATTTGCAATATTGCAGAGATGTCATCAGTAAAAGAGTTAATCATTATCACATGCGAACTTCAAGCAATATTGTTAAAGAGTAACTTGTTGATAGATTATATCACTCGATTTAATAGGGCAATTCCTCGTCTTAGATACAAGGAATTAATTGCATGCATGCCATGATGATGTACATGAGAAACCTTATGTGAAATCAGGATGCCAATGGATAAGAGTTAATCATTATCACATGCGAACTTCAAGCAATATTGTTAAAGAGTAACTCGTTGATAGATTATATCACTCAATTTAATAGGGAAATTCCTCGTCTTAGATACAAGGAATTAATTGCATGCATACCATGCTGATGTACATGAGAAACCTTATGTGAAATCAAGATGCCAATGGATAAGCAAATGGTCGATGTGTAAACATAATATCGAGTAAGGGCATAATAGCCAATCCATGACCAAAGATCTAGGTCAAAAAGCCTCTGAATGTGTTTGGATATTTGATGAGACCTTGGTTCTTTGGCTTGTGTTATAGCCCCACTGTTGTCACAATATAAAATAAAGGGTGACTCAATACTTGGAACCACTCCAAGTTCAGTAATGAACTTCTTCATTCAAATAGCTTCTAATGTAGCTATATACTCTGCTTTAGTTGTGAAGTCCGCAGTAGTGCTCTGATTGGAACATCTCCAACTGATTGCCCTCCGTTCAATGTGAACATATACCCAGAAGTGGATTTCTGGTCATCAACATCAAATTCAAAAGCTGAGTCTATGTATCATTTCACTAGCAACTCTGAGCTCTCTCCATAGACTAGGAACATGTCCTTGGTCCTTTTGAGCTACTTTAACGCAGCCTTCACAACAATCCAGTGTTTTGATCCTGGATTTGATTGATATTTGCTTGTGATGCTCACATTATAGCTGATATTATGCCTCGTGCACAGCATGGCATACATTAGACTCCCAATTGCAGAGGCATATGGGATGTTGCTCATTTGCTTCACTTCCTCTAGGGTTTTAGGACTCATAATTTTAGATAGGTGGATACCATGTCTAACTGGTAAATAACCCTTCTTGGATTGTTCCATACGGAACCTTACGAGCACCTTATCTACATATAGGGATTGAGATAATCCAATTAGCCTTCTCGATCTATCCCTATAAATCTTGATACCTAATATGTATACTAAGATGCATCACCCATATCCTTCATTAAGAAGGTCTTTGATAACCATAGTTTCACTATGGTCAACATGCCTACATCGTTTCCAAACATTAATATGTCATCTATGTATAGAACGAGGAATACGACTACGCTTGTACTGGTCTTCTTGAATACACATGGTCCATCTCCATTTTGATCAAAACAAAAGTTTTGACTACTTCATCAAAACAAATATTCCAACTCCTTGAAGCTTGCTTCAATCCATAGATTGACCTTTGAAGCTTGCATACTTTCCCTTTTTCATTTTCAAATTGAAGCCTTCAGGTTGATCCATGTAGATCTCTTCGTGAAGATGGCCATTCAGAAAAGCCACCTTCACATCCATTTGCCATATTTTGTGAAGGTGGCCATTGAGAGTCTTAATAAACACCTTTAAGTCATGTCTTCTTAAACACAATGGTATAGTAATTTAGAAGACAAACAACATAGCCACAAGACATCTATGTTGTCTTAGGTCTAAGGATTAGTTTGCACCATTGCAATATATGAGTTCTATTTTGACATGTGAGTAAAAACTTTCATTCTAGAACTCATGTATTTGATCGTGTTCAGTGTACTTGTTCTCCTGCAAGCACCTAAATACATATCTTGCTGTCGCCACACTCAATGACTTAAGACCTTGTCATTCTCTATATATAGAGAAGATACTGCCTGTACTAGTCTTAGTGGAATATCATTGCCCAATTGATACTCCTATGACCAAGAACATATTTAGGATTAGGGAATCAAGACAAGTCTCGATGCCTGCAATCTCAATACATAGTTCTCATGTCCACATATATTCCTAGGACTATAGTTATTTTGTATTTCATAAGATAATATATAATCATGAATTAAAACAACTGGTCTTGCCTAAAAATAACTTAATAAGTCATTACAAAAGATGTCCTTAACATTAACTATTGCATAAATAGTTGGCTTTAAGGGCATATATCTAACATAGTTGTTTTGACGAATGTCGTCCACCTTGGGTAAATTCCGTCTCCTAGATAATACCCACCCAATATATGGTATTATTGATTTGATATGTGATATGAGGGAAGGTCCTCTCAACACATTTTTGAACACTAGAGATTGACTGAGCATGTTAAAGTCGTTTTGAGATCCTGCGACTCTGGAAAAGGAATGCCAAACCCAGGTATCAAATGATGCAACGACCTCAAGAATGATACTTTTTTGGCCCTTCCTATTCCCATAATCTCCTTACCATGCAGTTGAGCAATTCTTCCACTACCAGTGCATGCAACCGATGCTTCCAATCATGTCTGGGAAACCTCAAGCCTCAGCTTTTTGCATAAGCCTTTGGAGGTTCCTAGGCTTAAGTTTGCGGAGGTAATCTCTCATGTAGAGAGTTTTGATTGCCTCACAGATTCGAACTAAGCATTCTACAATAGTGGATTTCTCCATCCTAGTAATCTCATCCACTTGGTCTGTAGATGCGCCATTCGCAAGCATCCGTAAGGAAGTTGTAAGTTTTTGGTCCGGAAAAAAACCCAAAACCCCAGTAGCATTGCACTTCTGAACGAAGTATGAGTTGTAATTGCAAACATCATGCATGATTTTACTGAACTAATGGGGCTGCATTCTATATCACCCTCGAAAATCAACACTAGAGTACAACGAATTTAAGATAAAGTAATCTTCCAAGAGATTCTTACCTCAAGAGTGCCTACGTCTGTCCACGTTAATCGAGCATACCCTTCGCTAAAACAACTAGATTATTATGTGCTTCCCACTCCATTTCTTCTTTAGCATGTTTGTGCATTCTTTCTTCATTTTCTTGCTCGGCTCTCTCCAACAACCTCCTCGTGTAAGCCATTGAAAGTAGAATGTGTTTTATAAAATTTGATAAATGAAAGGATAGAGAGGATATGGATGATTGGTGTGAGTTGAGAGTGTGGTTTTATAATAAGATTTAGAGGATAAAGATGACACGTGGCACAATAATGGCAACCGAAAATCTTGTCCGAAATCTAAGATGTGAATTTTATAATAAATATGGACACGTGACAACTGAAAATCTTATCCGAAATTTGATATGTGAATTTTATAATAAATATGGACACGTGGCAACCGAAAATCTTATCATAATATTTTATTCAAAATTTGAGATGTGCATTTTATAATAAATATGGATACGTGGCTATATTTTCTTGCAGTAGACTATTTGGATGTGCTTGTAATAGACAATTTGTTTTGATAAGTAGTAGTTATTTTATTTGATCTTCCAACTTTTTTTCTTAATTATATATATGCAAATTATATTTTCTATATTGGCTGCAGGAATGGAGAGTGGACAGTCTAGTTAATCAAAAGGAAGCAGAAGGGTGTGGAAAGCATATGAGGAAGAAGCATTGTTGACCATACTTGAGGATGTAGTCAACCATGGTTTACAATGTGATAATGATTTCTTTAAATCTGGAACAATGATCCAAATTGAAAATTCATTGGCTGAGAAATTTCCCAATACTGATTTAAGGGTAGTCCCACATATTGAGTCCAAGATGAGATTTTGGAAAAAAAATGTATGGGATAATATTTGACATGATTAACAAAAGTGGTTTTGCTTGGAATGATTCTTTGAAATGCATTGAGGTTGGCAGTGATGAAGCATGGAACACTTATGTGCAGATTAGTACATATGTTAAGTAATATGTAATTCTTATATTTGTAATACTTACAATTTTATTTATAATTTTTCCATTTTGATGCAGCATAACAAGGATGCTGATGGTTGGATGGGGGAAACAATTTCTAATATATGATAGGTTGACGAATATACTTGGGAAGGACCGAGCAATTGGTTGAGGGTCTGCAACTCCCACTAAAATGATGAATGAGCTTGTACATAGCAATGATGTCAATGATGATAATGAGGAAGTTGAGGTTGAACCAGATCATTCTGCGTCTTTGCCAAGATCAAATCAACAAAACTCAACTGGCTCAACAATCGAAACCGCAAACGAAATGCATATACTGATATTCAAAAGGAAATGGCTAAAGCATTTGGTGAGATGATTTTTGAGTCTGTTGACCAATTGAAAACTATAACTAATAGTTTGATGAAAGGATCAAACCAAGACCTGGCATTACTGCTAAATTGGCAAAGATGCACTTGTCTATTATTGACCAAATTAAGGCACTATGACTAATTTTGGAGAAATCAAGTGATGAGAGAATATTCCTGACATTAGGGGTGGCATCGGTACTAGAAAATCGGAACATCGAATCGAATCGGATGGAAAAAACCAGAAAAAAATCGGTTGACTAAAAAAGTCAACAAATTGACACCGAACTGGATTGGACTGGTTCCAACTGGTTTTGATTACAATTTTACACCTCACCAAATCAGACCAAACTAGACCGGACCGGTTGTGTATAATTTTTTTTTTACAAAATTATTTAAACCTAATGCCACATTTTTGTTTTCATAACTAATATTTTCCCAAGCCCAACTTTAAAACATCCCTCTTTTTTAGGCTCTATATCTCTCTTTCTATGAAATTGGATAAGTTGTTAATTTTCAAGCCCAAAAAATTAAATTTTAGTTTGAATTTGTATAAAAAAAGTTTCAAAAAATAAAAATAAAAATTTGGTTAATTTTTTTTTCCACTAAAACTAAACCAGTTAAATAATACCGGTTTTGATTCCGAATTGAGGTGAAAATCGGATCGCACCTGTTTGTGCAAATAATCTCACGGGAGAATATTCGCTTCTAGATCCTTCAACCTTCGATCTTCCTTCTCTCTCTTCCTCGATTCCTGTAAACAGATTGGAGTAAATAGACCACACCCGGGGGGTGTTGGCCAAAGGCCCTCCGATGCCTAAGTTAGTTCGAGTGTTTGTAGAAAAACAATAGCTAAGCAAAGGGTACGGAGTAGTGTTTATGTAGGGTGTGAACCGGGCGGCCGGAGCCGTGTGTGGTGGCCGGAGCCGTGTGGAGAAAATATGGAGAGTGGAGAGGGAGAAAGAGAGAGCTTCGGGTATTGTTCTCGGGTATAAGGAGTAGGTTTAGATGTACCTTGAATGATGAATGAAGTCATCTATTTATAGGAGCCTCGGGGCTAGGGTTTCGTAGAGAATATGCTGAGTTTATTCTCTACCCAAATTCGTAGGGATCGAGTCGGACTGAGATAATATCTGATTTAATGATATTATCTCTTTTTATGGAGATAATATCTAAATTAAACGATATTATCTCTTTTTATGAAGATAATATATGAGATAATGACATTATCTTCTCTTTATTAGGATAATACCTTAATTAATGATATTATCTTATTAAATAAAGATAATATAATGTTAATTAAGATGTTTATCCCAATTAATTAATTGGCCAGATAAACTGGTTCAATTAATTAATTAAAAGAGATAATCTTCTTTTCCACGTGGCGCGCTGTGATTGGAGACGAAAATATTTGCTCCCACAAATGCCCCCCAGCTTCTGCATGGCGCTTGTGTGGCATGTAGGAGATGAAATTATTTTTATATATTTTTTTTCGGGCTCTCCAACTGTGTCTGGGCTTTATTCTGTAAGTTGGACTCCTTTGCAGATCAGATTTCCAATTGGTGTAGGCTTTTGACTGTTGTTGGAGTTGGATTCCCAGTAGGAAAGAGCTTGAGATTCCTTCTTGACCGGGTTGTCCAACTTGTATAAATACAGGGCTTCTCTTCACTCTTTCTTACATCGCAAACTTAACTTCTCTACTTTCTAGCTTGAGAAAGATCTTGGAGAATTTTGTACTGCTTGTCGAAGAGAGGAGTTGCCGTGCATCCCAAAGTAAGTCGAGCACGTAAATTTTCCTTCGTCTTCTCTTTTTCAAGGCGAGGACCAGTTGGGTGGGACTAGGTTGGTTGTCATCGTTACTGGCAGCCAAAGACGATTGGAGCGGCGGTGGCTGCTGGCGGCTGCTGAGCAACGATTAGGAGGAAGTTGGTGGACTGCCCCCTGCTAAGGATGTCGATAGATGGAAGCAGGATGGTCCGAGCCTTGATGATCTGCCTGCTGGACATGAGGAGTGTTTTGCTAAACTCCCCTAAAAAAGGAAGGCTGATGTCAAGTCTTCGAGAGCTCAAGCCTGATGAGTTTGGAGATCGTGATATGCTCAGTAAAGTAGTCCGTGCACGATCTAGCTCACTTGTTGAGAGGCAAAGAGATGCGGATGCTCCTTTTCGAAATTCGAGTCGTTTGTACCAGTCGAAGATTGGAAGTCGATCTGGGCAGTCTGCTCATCCATCCAACCATCATGTTTCAACTGTTGAGTCATGAGCAGTCAAGCATGGAGTTGATTCGACGTCGCAAATTCCTTTGGAAGTGAGGTTGGCGGAGGCTAGGAAAGCAAGAGAGTCATCTGCCTGGACAAAAGGTTCTTCTGTAACGTCAGCGACTGATCCAAAGGTGGACAAATCTAGCCCTGCAGGGGATGCAGGCGTGTCTGATCTGCTAAAGACGCAATTTCTATCAAGTCCATCCTCTTGTGCTGAGCTGGTTGACCAAATCCGTCAGGCTGGCGATCTTGGTACTTTTTCAAGTCTTTCCTTGAAAAGCAAAAGGAAGCGACACTTCATCTGCTTCAAAAGGGAATAGTTTTTGCTGCTGAGACCATTCGGAACTCGTCTGCTGTTGCCCCATCTTCTGTTCAGCTCAGCGAGTTGGAGAAGAAGAATGCCGAGTTAGTTAGCAAACTTTCCGCCGAGCAGACCCGTTATGAGAAGAAGACGTCTGATTTGCGGGCGATGATATCTGAGTTGAAGAGCTCCCTTGCTGAGAAGGATTCCGAGCTTAACTCTTCTGCTGCTGACTTGGCAAATCGAAAAGATGCTTATTTCCACATTGAGTGCAAGAATGCCGACATCTCTCATAGCTATGACAAGCTTTTAGCTAGACTTCACGCCTACCATGAGTCTGCTGAGGAATCCAAGTCCGAAGTTGCCATGGACGCGTACAAGTTTGGCTACCTGGACTGCACAAGAGGATATGATCCCTTTTACGCCATTGGAGATGAAGACATCGAGATGCTCTATCCAGACTTGCCCCCTGCGCAAAGTGAGAAGGCTAATGCTGTGAACATCGAAGGAGCTGAAGAGCAGGTGACTAAAGAGGCGGTAGCTGAGGAGGATGGAGCAGAGGAGGATGCAGCCGATAAGGTGGTGGCAGACGTCATAGATCAGGCATGTGGAGCTGCTGAAAGCGTGACTGTTCAGGCGGACGCTGAAGAGGTTGTAGATCAGGGATCTCCTGCTGGCGCTTCGGAGTAGACGAAGACTCCTTTATTTCTTTTCAGCTTTTGTAGTCTGCTTTTGTTTAGAATAATTGGTCTTGTTTGACCATCTTCTTTTTGTTTGAACTTGGCCGGTTGGTCGCTTTGCTATGAAAATTTCAGTCTTTATTTTTCAACTTTAATTTGCATATTGTCTTGTGGACTGCTTGAGTAACCGGTCTTGATTGCACATCTCCCTTTGGAGATTCATGAGTGCTAGGGTTCTCCTTGAAGGACTTCGAACGTGTTCTGCATATCCCTTAGGATGGCTTGGTCGTCGCCCTGCGTCTCCCGAAGGACGCTACTTATGGGCAACTGTGTGACTATCCTGCCTCCCTTAGGAAACGGATAGGAACCTGGATACTTCCCGCAGGAGGCATGAAGACCTCCTTTTAAGAAATTCTTGGCGCACCCTGCGTCTCCCTTAGGACGCTTTTTTAGTGGGCTGCGTCTCCAAACGGACGCTTTTAGTCGTCACCCTGCGTCTCCCGAAGGACGCTGCTTATGGGCAACTGTGTAACTATCCTGCCTCCCTTAGGAAACGGATAGGAACCTGGATACTTCCCGCAGGAGGCATGGAGACCTCCTTTTAAGAAATTCCTGGCGCACCCTGCGTCTCCCTTAGGACGCTTTTTTAGTGGGCTGCGTCTCCAAACGGACGCTTTTAGTCGTCACCCTGCGTCTCCTTTAGGACGCTCCTTATGGGCAACTATATGACTATCCTGCCCCCCCTTAGGGAACGGATAGGAACCTGGATACCTCCCATAGGAAATTCCTGGCGCACCCTGCGTCTCCCTTAGGACGCTTTTTATGGGCTGCGTCTCCCGAAGGACGCTTCTGGTCGTTGCCCTGCGTCTCCCGAAGGACGCTGCTTATGGACAACAGTTGTGTTTTGTAGGTAGATGAGACATTTTGGAATGAGAAACTGAACTTATATTGATATTCATAAGATTACAGTCCTTTATTCGAAAATGGAAATCACTGAGTACAAAAACTTGAAACTTCTAGCAGTCAGGATGAAGCATTACGGATAATACTTTCGGAGATGGTAGGCATTCCATTGCCGTGGAATTTCCTTCCCATCCATGGTGTCCAGCGTGTAGCTTCCTCTGCCCCCGGACCGGCTGATCACATAAGGGCCTTCCCAATTGGGTTTTATTTTCTTAGACCCTTGTCTTTGTGCAGTGATGAAGGCTTTTCTTAGCACAAGGTCGCCAGGTTGAAACTGTCTGATCTTGGCTCTTTTGTCGTAGTAGGACTTCAACCGCTGTTGATAGGAGGCGACTCGCACAATGGCCTTCTCGCGCTCGCCTTCAAGTAAGTCAAGGTTGAGTCTCATCTGCTCGGAGTTCTGCTCTATACTGCCGACTTCAATGCCTATAGAGGGGACATTGACGTGAGGAGGAATGATCGCTTCAGTTCCATAGGCAAGGGAAAATGGGGTTTCGTCAGTCGACCTTCGTTTGGTGGTGCGATAAGCCCATAGTACTCCGGGGAGTTCGTCCACCCATTTCCCTTCGGCGCCTTCTAGCCTTTTCTTCAAGCAGTCTAATATGACTTTGTTGGATGCCTCAGCCTGCCCATTTCCTTGTGGATACCTTGGAGTGGACAGGTGTTGTTTGATCTTGTATTTCGCAAAGAAGGCGGTGATCTGCTTGCCAATGAACTGTGAGCCATTGTCAGTGACCAACGATTGTGGGCAGCCGAACCGGCAGATGATATTTCTCCAGATGAATCGCTCCACATCGGCTTCTTTAGTAGAGGATAGAGCTTCGGCCTCGATCCATTTAGTAAAGTAGTCGGTGGCGACGATCATCATTTCTTTCTTGGCAGGCGCCGGTGGCAAGGGACCCATTAAGTCGATGGCCCATTGCATGAATGGCCATGAACTGTTTTGTGGATGGTAAACTTCGGCAGGCAGATTAGGGATCGGCTTGTATCGTTGGCAACGATCACATCTTTTGACATATTCAGCGGAGTCGTGGCGCATGGTAGGCCAGAAATAGCCTACGTTTAGAGTTTTCTGGGCGAGTGACCTGCCCCCCGAGTGGTTGCCACACTCGCCGTCGTGAATTTCGCAGAGGACTTCAAGTGTTTGAGGGTACTTTATGCAGGTGAGATGAGGGCCGGAGTATGATCTACGGATGAGCTTGCTGCCGTGCATATAGTATCTCGCGGCCTTCTGCTGGACCTCCCTAGCTTCGGACTTATCCATTGGCAGGTTTCCATTCACTAAGTAGTCGATGATGGGGTCTTGCCAGCTGGGGTCCTCATCAATCTGCATTGAGTCGATCGGCTCTATTTCTTCGATGCTTGGCCGGTCAAGGTGTTCAACTGGGATGGAGCGTCTGAACTGGGTGTCCAGTGCTGATCCTAGGCTCGCCAACGCATCTGCATGAGTGTTCTCTGCCCGTGGAATTTGTTGGATGGTGAAAGTAGGAAATTCTTTCAAAAGTCCTTGGACTTTGTCGAGGTACTGAACCATTCTTGGGTGCTTTGCCATGTACTCGCCTGAGGCTTGATTCGTGATCAGTTGGGAGTCTGAGTAGACGGCCAGTCTCTTGATCGACAGTTCTTTCGCTAGGCGTAGTCCTGCAAGCAGTGCCTCATATTCTGCCTCGTTGTTTGAAGCAGAAAAGCCTAGTGTGATAGCTTGTTCCAACAAGGTTCCGTCTGGGGTGATTATGACGACTCCCGCTCCCGCTCCCTTGTGATTTGATGCTCCGTCTACATGCAACTGCCACATGTTGTTAGGTAGGTTCGAATCGGTGGGGGAGGTGTCGTCCGCTTTTTCCTTGCTTTTCGTAACCATCTTCTTTTCTTCGGCTGTCGGAGTAAACTCTACAACAAAATCTGCTAAAGCTTGGGCTTTTATAGCAGTCTTCGGCCGGTAGAGGAGGTCGTATTGACTGAGTTCGATAGCCCATTTCATGAGTCGCTGAGAAGCGTCGGGGCTGTGAAGGATCGATCTCAAAGGAAATTCTGTTATGACAATTATCCGGTGTGCTTGATAGTATGGCCTTAACTTTCTCGCAGAAACCACAAGCGAAAAAATGAGCTTCTCCATTTTCGGATAGCGAGTCTCTGCATCGAGGAGAGCTTTTGAAGTGTAGAATACCGGATGTTGTGCCCCCAGCTCTTCTCGGATGAGAGCTGAGCTGACAGCTGAGTCGGACACCGCTAGGTAGATGTACAAGTCTTCGCCTGGTATCGGCTTTGAGAGCAATGGAGGTGAAGTGAGGTAAGTTTTCAAGTTTTGAAAAGCTACTTCACACTCGTCATCCCACTTATCCTTGTGTCCCTTCTTCAAGGCTTTGAAAAATGGCCTGCATTTGTCGGTAGATCTAGAGAGGAATCGGTTGAGAGCTGCCGCCCTACCCGTTAGACTTTGTATCTCCTTTGTTGTGGCAGGTGACTTCATGTTGAGTATAGCCTTGATTTGATTTGGATGTGCCTCAATTCCTCTTTGGGTGACTAAGTATCCAAGGAATCGGCCGGACGAGACTCCAAATGTGCATTTGCTCGGTTCAACTTCATGTTGTATTTTCGGAGTACGCTGAATGCCTCGGCAAGATTCTCGATGTGGTCTGCTCGCTCGGGAGCTTTGACTAGCATGTCGTCTACGTAGACCTCCATAGTCTTACCGATTTGCTCCTTGAAAATTTTATTCACCAACCTTTGGTAGGTTGCCCCGGCGTTCTTCAGCCCAAAGGGCATGACCTTGTAGCAGTGGGTACCTCTTTCGATGATGAAAGAGGTCTTTGCCTTGTCGTCTTCATGCATCATGATCTGGTTGTAACCGGAGTAGGCGTCCATGAAACTTAGCAGTTGATTGCCGGAAGTTGAATCGACGAGCTGGTCAATTCTCGGCAGTGGAAAGTTATCTTTAGGACATGCCTTGTTGAGGTCAGTATAGTCGACGCACACTCTCCACAGGCCTTTATCTTTTTTTGCTACTAGAACAACGTTCGCCAGCCATTCTGCGTATGAGACTTCTTCAATGAAACCGGCAACTAGAAGCTTGTCGATCTCAGCTTCAATGATGGCGACTCGCTCGGGGGCGAAGTTGCGTCTCTTCTGCGCTACAGGCTTGATGGCTGGGTTGACGTGTAGGCGATGGCAGATGATCTGGGGATCGATGCCAGGCATGTCAGAGGGTGACCATGCAAATACGTCTTTGTTGTTCTGGAGGAAGGCTACAAGCTCTGCCTTTTCCTCCTGGCTTAGGCGCGAGCCGATCCGCGCTGTTCTCTCTGGCTTGTCAGGATCAAGGGGTACTAGCTCAACGTCCTCCTCGGGCTTCCATCCTTCTTCAGGATAGACCTCCGGACGGATTCCCTCGACTTGGTCCTGATTCTTTGATTGCTATTGGGGAGTAGTTATTCCCTTTCCTTTTTGGCCTGCTCGGCCGTCAGGAACGGGATCTGCTTCCTCATCTGCTTGTTCTACTCCCTTTAGATCTGCTTGATTCACAGGGAGGAACTGTGTTTGCTTGCCTTTCTTCAGCCCTTGAGCTGAGCATTTCCTCGCCATCGCCTGATCGCTGTTGATTTGGCCGATCCCACCCCAAGGAATTGGGTAGCGAATCTTTTGATGCGTGGCGGAGGTGATGGCATTGATCTTGCTGATCCATGGCCTGCCTAGAATGCCATTGTAGGGTGAGATTTCATCAATGACCATGAACGTTTGAGAGCTGATTACAGGTGGGGCGTAGACGTCGAGCTCTATCGTGCCTACGGTGACCGTTGTTGCTCCATTGAAACCAGTCAGTGACTTGGCTGATTTATTGATCTTTGCCTCTAAGCCCATCTGTTGGATAACTGTCAATTGTAGGATGTTGGCCGCACTGCCCTCGTCTGCATGGATTCGGCCGACCATGGCCTGAGCGATTTGAATGCTGATGACAAGAGCGTCATTGTGTGGTAGATCAAGGCCAATTAGATCTTTCTTTTGGAAGCCGATTATTGGGTCGTCTTCTGCTAGCGGAATGTCGGTTGAGACTTGAGAGATCATAGTGGCTTGTTTAATCTTCCTTTTTTTTCCTTGCTGGTCAACCCAGATTCCTCGGAGTCGGCTAGGATTGTGTTAATCCTTATGACCTTTTGGGGCGGCTCCTTGGCGGTGTCGCGGTCCTCTATCTGTTGGATGGCCTGCTTAGCGATGAATTCTGTGCAGTGACCTTCCTTCACGAGTTCTTCGAGGTGTGCTTTCCAAGCGAAGCAGTTGTTCGTAGTGTGTCCATGCGTCCCATGGAAGACACAGTATTTGCTAGTATCCCTCCTGTCTGGATTTCCTTTCAAGGGTGGCGGTCTTCTTACCCAAGGTTTGTTTTTCACTTGGGCTAGGATTTGATGTATAAGGATAGTGAACTTGGTGTAGTTCCCTCCTGCTTTAGCGTCCTCTTGTGGGTGTGACCTGCGCTTGTCCTTGTTCTTGTTGCTAAATCCATCGCTTCTTAGGCCTACCCGCTTGGTCTGCCGATCTCCCTGCTCAGTGGACTTCTTCGCGGCAATTCGATCGTCATCCCAAAGCGCGTAGTGTTCTGCGGTCGCGAAGACCTCTGCTAAAGTCTGGCTGGGAGTGATAGTCAGCTCGCGGTATAACTCGTGTTCTGCTGGAAGACCTTTCTTGAAGGCAGATGATGCGATTCGGTCGTCGCACCCTACGATGTTGGCTTTTTCTGCTTTGAACCTCTTGATGTAATCTCGAATGGATTCGTCGGGCTTCTTGCGCAGGTTGAACAGATGATCTGGGTTCTTCTTGATCGTCCGATAAGAAGTGTATTCTTTAGTGAAGACATAGGCAAGCTCCTTGAAACTGTTGATCGACCCAGATGGCAGGGTGTGGAACCAGTCCTAAGCTGCTCCTCGCAATGTCATTGCAAATGCCTTGCACATTAGTGCGTCGTCGGCCTTGTGGAGGATCATGACACTTTTGAAGTGTTTTAGGTGGCTCTCGGGATCGGAATCTCCCTTGAAATGTGTAAAAGAAGGCGTTGAGAATCGCTTCGGGGGAGTAGCCTGCTCGATTTCAGGGGTGAAAGGAGTGAAGATCGCTTGGTCCATCTCCTTACGTAGTGCATCCTCGAGGTTCCCGCTAGTCTTCAAGTCTCGAAGTCGGTCATTCACAAGCTTCTCAACGTCTTCCACGCGTAGTGCTGGTCGATCACGTTGGCGCCTTTTGCGATTCGAGCGACGCTGATTGACCTCCTCGTTGGTCTGCAAGGGTCGGTCTTCTCGTCCGCGATGCCTAGGAGGCGTGTTGGTGGACTGCGATTGTGAGGGATTTTCTGCAGCTTGACGGCGAGAGTTGGTTCTCCGAGAGCGGGCAATGGAGTGCCTCTCTTCACGATCCTCATTGCGAGGGTTACCGGGTTGACCTCCCTGGGAGCCTAGCCTTTCGTGAATATTTCTCTGTGAGTGGGCAGCGGAGCGCCTCTCTTCACGATCCTCATTGCGGCGATTGTCAGTTTGATCTCCCTGGGAGCCTAGCCTTTGAAGTACATTCCCCTGCGGGCCCAGGCGAGCACGGACGTCAAGTCGTGGGCCGAGCCTTTCTCGCACGTTGCTTTGTGTTTGGCTTGCAGATGCTCGCGACATGTCGGCGAGCTGATCACGTGGTTGTGCATCCCCTTGTCTGCTCGCTCCTGCTCGACCCGCTTGGTGCCCGTTGAGCTGCCCACCAGTGCGTTCGTCTATTCTTCTCACTTCGCCTGGTTGTCCAAGGCCAAGATTTTGAGCCACGCTTATTTGATTAAGGAGCTGCCTCATAAGAGCGTTTTGGTCATCCACTCTCTGAGCTAGCTGGTCAACTCTCAGGTTGAGATCTGCTTGACTTTGTGGATCGGGAGGAGAGAAGCGTGTGGAGCCCAATTGCACACGGGCTAGGGTTTCACTGGAGGTGTATGCGAGAGCGTGTGTCGAGCGTGGAGGCAATGGAGGGAACGCTTGAAGTTGCTCCAAGACCGGGCCTAAGTCGGTGGTGGTAACGAGCCCACCTTGATGGGAGGTACCACAGCGGGTCCAATAGGTGGCACGGTGGCAAGAGGTGGTGGTGCCACCATGTTGATCGCGGGATCGTGGGTGGAGTGGCTTTGGGTCGTCACGGATTGAGCCATCGCGGCGGTTTTACTCCTCGTGCGCTTGCTTCCAACCATGGTTGTTTGGAAGGCTTCGGTGGATTGGAAAATATGAGGAACGGATTCCTTGAGCACGCGTTGAGTATAACTCGTGCTCTCAATGAAAGCACCAAATGTTTGTGCAAATAATCTCACGGGAGAATATTCGCTTCTAGATCCTTCAACCTTCGATCTTCCTTCTCTCTCTTCCTCGATTCCTGTAAAACAGATTGGAGTAAATAGACCACACCCGGGGGGTGTTGGCCAAAGGCCCTCCGATGCCTAAGTTAGTTCGAGTGTTTGTAGAAAAACAATAGCTAAGCAAAGGGTACGGAGTAGTGTTTATGTAGGGTGTGAACCGGGCGGCCGGAGCCGTGTGTGGTGGCCGGAGCCGTGTGGAGAAAATATGGAGAGTGGAGAGGGAGAAAGAGAGAGCTTCGGGTATTGTTCTCGGGTATAAGGAGTAGGTTTAGATGTACCTTGAATGATGAATGAAGTCATCTATTTATAGGAGCCTCGGGGCTAGGGTTTCGTAGAGAATATGCTGAGTTTATTCTCTACCCAAATTCGTAGGGATCGAGTCGGACTGAGATAATATCTGATTTAATGATATTATCTCTTTTTATGGAGATAATATCTAAATTAAACGATATTATCTCTTTTTATGAAGATAATATATGAGATAATGACATTATCTTCTCTTTATTAGGATAATACCTTAATTAATGATATTATCTTATTAAATAAAGATAATATAATGTTAATTAAGATGTTTATCCCAATTAATTAATTGGCCAGATAAACTGGTTCAATTAATTAATTAAAAGAGATAATCTTCTTTTCCACGTGGCGCGCTGTGATTGGAGACGAAAATATTTGCTCCCACAGCACCCACCCCTACTTGATATTGGATGGTGTTACGAGAAAAACATTTGTTCTTCTTTTACTTGGTTGAGGGAGCTGTGATTAACTCGTTGATGTAGTTTAGTTTATGAACAACTTTTCCTTTTTCTCTTATCACCTTAGTCTATGATCACTTTGAATTATACATTGTTTAGTACTGTTTTTCTTAACGTATGCGATTATATTGGAATTTTTATGAGATACTACAATTATGATAATGGGTTATATGAAAAAAAAATATTGGCAAAAACAATTGAAAAACAAATCTTGTCATATGAATCATACCAAATTTTTTTTGTGTCATTTGAATTTCAATTTCCATGTAAATTATCAAAGATTTTTTATTTTAAATAGTCTGATCCGATGTTATTCGGAACATCACCAAACACAGGATAACTTAGTCAGACTATTTATCTGGAACAACACCAAATACCTTATAATATTATGAATAAATTATTAGTACTCTTCAGAACATATTAATACTATCTAACATAAATTAGTCAGTACAGTTCAACTTACCAAACAAGCCCTCACTACAGAATTTCGCCAGCAAGATTCGTCAACAGTTTTTAGCCCAAACGTAATTCATCTAGCAGTGCCCCTCAAGCCCAGGCGTCTCTTCTTTAGGGCTAAAATTCATAGCCCAACTCAATCCCATATGTGCCTTTGAGACATTCCAAAAACTGCTATCCAAATCCCAGATTAAACTCTCTCTAGTCAAGTTCAACTCCCCGTAAAGAGAAACTCAAGAAACCTGCGTTATCGACAGAACCCACTTCAACCCACTCTTTCTTCACCATTTCAAATTTTCCACCTCCAAATCACATTTGAACCCTTTTGAAACTCTGTTTTAATCAAATCCAGTCTCTCTCTCTTCCCCAAGCCATGGACAACCTCCAAGGCTACAGAGACGAAGACGACGAAGAAGACGAAGAATCGAAACCCACCACCACCGCCACCGCCACAATCACAACAACCGAACAACCCATTGAACCAAGCGAAGCCATTGACCCAAGCGAACCCACCACCGACGAGCCCGACGCCGACCCCATTAACCCACAATCCAACGACCTGCAAAACGGCAACAAAACCGAAACTGAAGCCTCCGAAGACCTCTCCGAGTCCCTGAAATCCCAAGAAAACGACAACGACAATGAAAACGACAACGACGACGAAGACCCACCTCCCAAGAAGCAGAAGCAGCTCTCTTCCCTCACGATCCAGCTCTCTTCAGACCAAGATCAAACCCCATTGCCCCAACCCAGCTCCAACGGAGTCGCCCTCCCGGCCCCAACCGCCCCGAATTCCAAGAAATCGAAGAAGAAGAACAACAATGTATGGGTCACCAAGTCGACCCGAAAGGGGAAAAAGAAGAGCAAGGCCAATAACAACAACAACCACAATGCCCCTGCAGACGACACCGTTTTGATCACTCCGGTGACGCGGTTCCCGGATAAAACTGACGACACCCCGGACATGACAATCTGCCTTTCCAAGGTCTACAAGGCAGAAAAAGTCGAGGTGAGTGAGGACAGAATGAGTGCTGGCAGTACAAAAGGGTATAGAATGGTTAGGGCCACTAGGGGAGTTGTTGAAGGTGCTTGGTATTTTGAAATAAAGGTGGTGAATTTGGGAGAGAGTGGGCACACTAGGCTGGGGTGGTCCACTGAGAAAGGGGACTTGCAGGCGCCAGTTGGGTATGATGGGAATAGTTTTGGGTATAGGGACATTGATGGGAGTAAGGTGCATAAGGCTTTGAGGGAGAAGTATGGTGAGGAAGGGTATAAGGAAGGTGATGTTATTGGGTTTTATATAAATTTGCCGGATGGGGGGTCGTATGCCCCGAAACCGCCTCACTTAGTTTGGTATAAGGGGCAGCGGTATGCTTGCGCCCCTGACACGAAAGAGGATCCTCCTAAAGTTGTGCCTGGTGAGTGGTTGTTTGGTTTGTGTAATGTTTATGTTTTTCAAGTGTTTAGTTTCATTGCTTTCGTGGTTGTAATTGTGTTTGGTGTGAAATTTATTGTAGTTTCATTGTGTTTCTTGAATCTACATTCTTGTTTCATTGTATGAATATGGATATGAATATGAATATGCTTGCACAATTCAACCACTATGGCACTATTTCTCTGTGAATAAGGATATGAAATGCTGGCAGGCATTGTGAATGTGTTAAACTGAACAGCTGTTTGTTTGATAGGAAACAGAATGAAAGTCTTTTTTCTGAGAGGTACAATCAAAGTGGACCAGTAGTCAATAGAAGATAGACCTCACTCAACCTAGGATAAAACATTCTTTAACTTAAAGAGAGACCTATTAACATCTATTCAAACAAAAACATAATCAAAACAACTGAAGAGCTATTCAAGCGAGGCTTGTAGAGGCCGAAAGGACAATGCTTTCACTTGAAGTCTTTATTACATCTCTATTTCAGAATGACCTTTCTAGCCATATACCTGCAATTCTGAATTCTATTAACATCTCATGGGTATCTAAATTCAGGGGAACACATTAGCCAAGAGAATGCACAGAAATTCTGAGTTTGTTTTACTTTGTGAGATAGACTATAAAAGTTTATAGCAAAGGTTGATTAATGTGATTGTAAAGAAATTCATGAGAGAGAATTTATAGATTCATGTGCTTGTGAAGAAGAAAGAGAGAGAAACCTCTACATATTGGGAGAAGTGATCTTAGTGCATTTTGGCATCTGGCCAGTCTTCTGAAGGTGATGAAATAATTTCTCATATATCAGTATTTAGCCAAATTAGTTATGAATCTTAATCTCATCCCCCCACCCCCTCTTCCTCATTCAAGAAGTCATAGCGTGAGTTAAAAAGTAGGTAAGGGGAAAATTTGTTAATGAGGAATTTGGATCTTGAATTTCAACAATTGACTCTGCAGATGTGGGGTTGAACTGCAATGCATGAGTCTACCCCCTTTAGAGTTGGGAGTTTTGACTAAGCGGTATTATAGGCTTTGAGAGTCTCCACTACATTAGGATTATTTTAAGTTTATAAGATACTTACAAACCATGCAGGCATTGACTCTTGGGATGTGCAATCCAGTTACAATATAATTAGAATAGTGAAGGACATATTCTACTTGAATGACACAGGATATTAATCTTTGTGTAAGACAGGACATTGAGTTTTTGCATCTAGGCTGCCATAGTCTGAGTCCAGGTGAAAAAACATGATTGGACTTCAGTTCTACCATTTAATGACAATTGAAAAGCTTCAGCTATTATGAAGTTGAAGATATCTGTGTTCTGTATTTTGTTTTCCAAGATTAAAATTAGGGAATTTGAGTGGGGTTTTCCTACCCCCATTTCAAAACCACCGCTTATTATCTATCCTGTGTATATCAACTAAATGCCGGCCTCTATTGTGTGCAAAAAATACAATTGTTTTGTATCTGAGAGCACGGTTGATTAATGGCTTTGATGGTTGAAAAATGCTTCCTTTTCACCAACTTGTTAATTAATTTTTTTTCTCAAGATTATAAGTACAGAATTTTGATAGGGTGTTTCCAACCAATTCCATTACAAGTCCTACTTATTTTGGTTTATCAACTCATTGGTAGCCCTATATTGTGTGCAATAGTATAATTGCTTTTGGATATAGCATACCACATGTACATTTCATTTGGGAGCATCTTTGACTTACTGGGTTTGTTGTAATTAAAAATGCTGCCTCTTCCGCGCTGCCTCTTGCATCATCTTGCTATTTAATTGTTGCCTTTTCAGGGTTCTATGAGCATTTGTTGAACTTCTGTTCAACTAAAAGAATGCTTATATTCTCATTCTGTAAAGTTAGATTGCTAAGGTATAATAACCTATGTTTTGTTGGAAGGGTAACATTGGAGTGATTATTGATTTGTTGTGCAGGAAGTGAGATATCCTTCTTCAAAAACGGGGTATGCCAAGGAGTTGCTTTTAAGGATCTATATGGTGGCCGTTACTATCCTGCTGCTTCAATGTATACCCTTCCCCATCAACCAAATTGCGTGGTCAAGTTCAACTTTGGTCCTGAATTTGAATTCTTTCCAGAAGAGTTTGGTGGACGTTCAGTGCCCCAGCCCATGGTTGAAGTTCCTTATCATGCGTTTGAAAACCGAGTTGAAAATGGAGTCTCCGATGAGAAGAAACAATAGCCAGCAAGCAGCCCAATTCATCCATATTATTAAGTGTTCTGGAGTTGCCTAAAGCCAACAAAAAACAAGAAAAGGAAACCTTCATGGATTTGGGAGAATGATATGAGTTTAACTTCCCTTTGTAATTTTGATTGTGCTAAAAGTATAATTAAAAATGAATTGACAAACACTGTATTCTTGGCCTTTATCTGACAAGTTCTGATGGAAAATATAATGATATTGCATGGCCTGATATTGTCCTGATTATTCTGAGTGATAAATATCTCTGGTTCTTTGTGCTTGTGCATTTGTCTCATGTAAGTTCATTATAATTACTGTTATTAAGCTTTAGATTCTAGATACTATTGCATTGGTTGAATGGATACACTTATTTCCAGATTCTCAAGGGCTTAGCTACCTGTTTCAGAATTATGCCTTGTCTATGGTTATTTGTTATTATTTTATTTCTTTGCTTTCTGTTTAGGAATTTTACTTTCTTCCAACTTTAACTTTACTGTTGTAGTACCTAGCACATTTCCTAGAATGCTCCATCTCGGATTTTCTGCTTCTGTTCTGAACTTGGGATTGGTTAGTGCCAGTCACTGATCCTTTTTGGTTGACAAGAGATGTATTCTTGAATGTGCTCATATTTTTCTCTTCTGGTCCTAGGGAGCTAAACTGGAAGTGCATGCGTCAATGTGACCTCTCTCTCTCTGTCTCTCTCTCTCACGCACGCACACACACACAGACACACTTGCGCGTGCGCGCACACACACACGCACACCTGGACAGACATTCTTTAAAGTCAATTATGCCAATTATATGAAACAATTTGCAACAATTATGTACTGCTCAATGCACATAGAGTTGTTGAGCGTTAAGGTAATCATAACTTATAATGACTCTTGTCCATCTTTTTTTGTTTTTGGCCATAGCATATTGTGGTGTCTTTTTATTATTGTAGTTTAGATCTTAGCAGGGGTGGTTTCTTTTGTGGCTAACTTATTATCTAATTGGAAATTTCCTCTTGTGACAGGAGGTTCGTATCTCGTTGGCCCATGAGCACTTTGTTAGAATTGGTAGACTTCAACTGTATTGTAGAGGCAACTCAAATGATGGATTAGATCCTATGATAAATCTCTGTTTGGTCATATTGCTTTTGGAATGAAATCTTGCTTTCTTTTCTAGTCTTTCATGTTGTTGTGGATATTAATGTTAGGTAGATTAACGGCTTGCACTTCGCCACATGAGAATTGCAATGGTTTTTCTTGGCATGACCAGTTCCAAAGCTACACTGAGGGTTATGTCTAGACTAATAGTGATTTGAGAATGACCTGGGACCCTTTTTCTTTTTCTGTATCTATTGTTAATCTTTTGACCACTCAAAATAGGTTATTGCATAACAAATATTGAACAAATATATAAACTCTAGGGGTTTTCAATATGATGGCTTATGTAAAAGGGTCACACCTAACATTTTGTTGTTGAATACTAGGTTGGCATATTTCATGACATTATGTTTGTATTGTGCTTAAATGAAGACATCACGAATAGGAGATTCGAGAAGGCGCAACAATGAAGACAGCCTATGGGGTTACTTGAAGACGCGGGAGCTTAAAAACTAGAGGTAGAGTCGATACATGAGATTTGCCTGGCTTCATCTAGTTCTTCAGGTAGTCTAGGTTAGAGTTAGGAGATGAGATCATGCTTTAGTTTCCTGACTTTAGGCTTAGACAACCCATGATCAACGTATATCAAGCTATAAAGAGGAGTAAGGGACTGGCAAGTATGGGAGACAGCCCTACCACATTTCTACAAAACTAATTTTGATGGATCACATAATGTGAAGTGGTGGACAAGCTTGGGTGTGGTGATGCACAAGAGGATGGTGATGAGCTTTTGGTAGCCATGGTGTGGAAAATTTCTTGAAATCTTACACCAAAAACTACAGACCTTATAGGTGTCACGTAATATCAGGATTGCGTTTAGCTCTGGATATGGATTCCATTTATCTATTCTTGAAACAGATGCAAAGGAAGTCATGTACATTTGCTACAGAACAGAGAGGAATATTTAGTGGCTAGGTTTTCTGGAATCATATTGATCACGCTTAGCTAAAATTGCCGCCCATTAGATCAAAAGATTTACACTTTATTTCTCTGAATCTGGGATTTGGGTTGAAGAGCCTCCTAGGCTATCTTCAACTAAATAAACAGGAAGGGAGACGTATTTTAGGTTTTCTCGGTCATTTTCTAAGAATGGTTTGTGACAAGCACATCCTAAGTTTTACGATCAGTGATCCAGTTGCCTTTCAGGTCCTTGTATGCTGCATCTCTATTTGAATTATGTGGCGCTTAAAGTCTGTGTACACCCTGGCAAGTTGATCTTGATTTAAGGGGCTAGTTGGAGAAAAAGAAATGATGAAGGTGAAGAGCAAAAAGGGGGACAACAAGGGACAACTTATCACTTGCTACAATCCAATATATATATATATATATATATATATATCATTCAGTTTTCTCGATGGATTCTTGTCTTGCTCAGATCTCGTCTCTGTTCTTTGCCTGGATCTCTTCTTGGTTCTCGTCTCACTATCTTGCTGACCAATTTTTTTTCTAAAAACTCTTAAGCATGCTTTCAGCTCTATTAACAGAAAGGGGGAAGTATTGATATTTACTCTCCAGCTTTAGGGGAGTGTCCTGAGTGTAGGCTGCTAATCAGTGCATTCCCTAAATTAAGAGATCTGATTTCTTATAATTAGAAATTTTCCCAGACACAAATGCATAATCCAATTATGTATTTTATCCAAAAGTATTTTGAATCATCCTGATCTCATTAAGTTTAACTGTGAAGAACATGGTTGGTCTTGAAACTCGAAAGTACGTAGATATATCTGTTTTTAGGCTGATTTGCGTACTATTGGAGCATAGAAGGATTATGTTAAAACCATATTAGTGCACGGTTGAACCATAAAAGTCTTGTGTTTTATTGTTGTTCTCATGTTATGCCTTTTCAAAGTTTTGTACATGTATGCTTTACTTAAATTTAGCTTTAATTGATTGTAATTTGTAATCACCATGAAATTCGCTTGATTTTGGAATCATTGTCCTTAGTTTAGTTGATTTTGCCTTGCAAGTTCTGTATATACCTCCAATGGAGATGAACAAAAATCATCCAGTTCTCAAGTAGTCTCCTGGACCACATTTTGAATTTACACAGAGTCATGCAGATCGGGACACTGCCTTTCTACTTTCATCATTTATCTCTAATTTGAGATTAACAACTTGGCCCCTTTCATTATTATCGGCTCTTGAGGTGTCCTTCGATGGAGATAAATATAATTGTCCAATTCTGAATCTTTACAACATGATGTTTACTGTTTGGTGAAGTTCTGTGTGCACAGAGGAGAAGCATCTATGCCACTATCAGTGGGGGTTGCCCGGGGGGGTGAGAGACTATTATGAAATGCCTACTTATCAAAAGCCGTGTTTGCATTTACAGTTAAAGCTTCATACTTCAAATCTATTCATTTGCTAAGTTATCATTTTAATTTTGGAAATTTGTCCATCCTGAGCAGTTCTGAAATGTTAGAAATCTTTAATTGGCACCTTGTAAGTCCCATGCTTCCTCGTGTCAAACATTTATTCCATTGAGATTCTGATGATAAAACTTTTACTGCTCTTGTTTTGTTATGCTGCATAGGGCTCAGTGTCCCTAATACTCTCTCTCTCTCATGCACACGACTAGTCAATCTGCACCATATCAGAGTGCAGAATAATGCAAGGAAATTACATAGTTGATGGAAGCTGTATTTGCAAGATTTGCTGGAAAAAAAAACTGTGGGGTGTTTCTATTGTTGCTTCTAGTGCAGTGGAGAGTTAAGGCCCTCTTGAAAAGCCAGAGGGTGGAGAGGTTGGTGCCTCTTGGAAGGAAAAGGAGCTTCTTTCCTGAATGAAGGCCGCTTCTTGAGATGCTTCAGAGTATGCTTGGCATAATATGTCCAGAAATAAGGCGAAGCTCTCTCTTTGAGCTTAAGGATGATGAAAAAGATGATTCTGAAAGATACAAGAATGGCAACAACAGCAGCCAAGTCCCACCACTTCGAGTGATCCAGATTAATTCCTGCAATTGTTGTAAGGATATACTCGCCTTTCAGCTTTGGGCCATTTGGTTCACGGGAATCAAATTCTCGGCCAACCAATGTGTTCTTGTACTCTCCCTGCATAAGCCAGTATAACAGTGGTAAGTTCAAATTGTTAAAAGTGATTGTGTGTCATAGGACATTTTTTGGCTGATATATATGTAGAGTTGTTACCAAAGCTAGCAAAAGTTTACCCTTTCTTTTCAACAATAACAGCTTTAAGAAACTTCTCAAGAACTCCGGTTTGGAATTCTTAGGCACAACCGGTCGTAGCAAGAAAAATTCTTAGCATGGTGCCGATTTCTGCACCCAAATTTTGACAATTCTTGGGAAGTAACAAAAACTGGTATTCTTGCAAATAAGGGTAAACTTTTGCTAGTTATAAACTAAAATATGTTTTGCCTGGTACCTGTAATGCCCACGCACCATAATTTAGGTATGAAATTGGATACCGCCAAACTGGTTTGGGAAGGTCAGGAGGCAAGCGGAAGAATCCGGCAGTCATCATCATGATTCCCTTAATAAGCATGGTAGTTAGTGATAAATAGAACCTTAAGTAAACTTAGATGAAGATGAATGAGAGAAGCTCTGCAAAAATTATAATCAGTTGTTCTTACTAAGTATCCTGCTCCAACTATTACTCCCATCAAGTAGTTGGGAACAAGAGAAGCTATAATCATCATGGAGCTCTCTACTGCTGCAATGGCACTGAGAAGATCGAGGCACATGAATACGAAACGAGGAAATTGGGAATGAAATTCCACCATGTAGTAAGTTATACTGGCAGTTGCAATCGACATCACAGCCAAGAATGGGAAAGAAGAGAGGAAATTTGACAAAATGAACACAGCAATCCCATAATGCCCATTGAGCCTTTCTTTATGAAAAACCTGTTATACAGAACAAAAACTCTGAGTTTCGAATTTCAATCTACTCATTTTAAAATCAGTTATTTTCATGCTCACAAAAACCGAGTAGTGATTTTTACTTTCATTTCTTCAAGGAAGGATGGGAAGCCTCCAATGGACAGGAAAGTCATGAAACCAGAAATGAATCCAGCACAAGCTCCTCTTGCCAATACTGAATTGAGATCTGTTCCCAGATTGAAGAATATCGTACCAACGCAGACAGATAACAGCAGATAGATGACGATTCTTACCCAGTAATACCCCATATCCCTTGACATATTCAGAAAAGATCTCTTTGTTAATGTTGAAAGTTGCTTCCACCATGTTGCTTGGCTCCCACTCCTTTTTTCTATCATGGGTCCTTCCTGTAAAACAAGTTTTTGACTTTTGTAAATAAAATTTACACAAAATTGATCTTCCCTTAAGTGACAGAAAGTCTCATGTAAAGTTCAAAACCTAAACTATCCTTACATCCTTACCATGGATGAGATCTCTCGGATCCTAGCCCTCGTCCTTGTTGCATATTCAGAGCTCTTGTACTTCTCAACAAGCATTTCTTTTATCTCTGCTGTTGCTAAATTCATTAAAGGATCTGATGATTTTGGGATGTCCTGTATTTGAAAACAAAGAAGGTATATTATCAAGTGAGTACAAAGGCTTCAAATATTGCAAGATGGTACATAAAAGAGGAGATTGGACATAAATTTATGAGCTAGAACCATGTTCAGTACAAAAAGATAATCAATTATAATGGAAGACCAATTAAGCAAAACATATGTACACGTATAGTTATGCAACTTACGTACACGAATTCTTTGAGAGTCATTCATTGTTACTCTGTCGAAGTCCGAATTGATACAACGAAGAAAGTGATCAGAAGGGTTTCTTCGACTTGGACATGGAACTCCTGCTCTGGCAAAGAACTGTAATTTTTTTTTAAAAGAATCAGCACAACTAGCTTCAAACTCTCTCTAAAACTTGGAAACTTTGACACTTTCATATTAGTATACTTGTGCATAAAGTAAGCTATGCGTTCCAAAAGAATTTTGCCATTGAATTTAGGGAGTTTCACTAAAACACCCAAAATGGAGCATGAAATTATAAAAAAACCCAACACCCAAAACACTTTATAAACACACCCAAAACCCATCATTACACACACTCAAAACCCATTTATAAATACACCCAAAAAATATACAATTGTTGATTTTTGAGTTGATTTTGGGTGTGTTTCTATGTTTAAATAGTACTTGGGTTTTTTTATAAATACATGTCTAGAATTGGGTTTATTTATAAATTTGTATTGAATTTATTGTGACATAATTTGAAAAAAAAAGTATTTCAGCTTGGGTAAGAATAAGAAATCTATGTAGATGAAACATGGAAATCATTTTAGAGTTGTATCCAGAAGTGTTCAAAATTTGAATCATGAAATCTTTATATGTTTGTTAATTGTTTGATATATTGTTGTTGTACCTCTAGAGCCATATTTGCTTGTCCAGAAAAAATTGTTAAACCACCAGAAAGCAGAACAAGATCATCAAAGAGAGCAAAGACTTCACTGCTGGGCTGATGAATGGAGGTGATTACAGTTCTGCCATCAAGAGCAATACATCTGAGGGTTTGAACAACAAAGAAAGCTGAGGCACTGTCAAGGCCACTTGTAGGCTCATCCAAAAACAACAGTTTGGGCTTTGTAAGAATTTCAAGGGCAATGCTCAGTCTCTTCTTCTCCCCACCACTTATGCCTCTCAAATGCCAATTTCCAATTAGCCTGTCAGCACAATCGTGCAGACCCATTTCTGTAATTGTTGCATCCACAATGCCATTTACCTCTTCTTTGGTCAAAATAGTTGGAAGCCTCAAATGAGCTGAGTAAGTTATGGTTTCTTTTACTGTTAGGGTTCCCAATAGTGTATTCTCTTGGGTCACATAAGCCTGAAATTTTACATTGAGGGGTGGTAGAAAATTTAATTCATATTAAATGTGCACATTAATATGTATTGCTAGAGACTGACATTATGTGCACATTAAATGTTGTACAACATGAAAAACAGTGCAAGAATATGGAAGTACTTACAGCAACACCATAATCCAGTCTCCTCTTCTTTCCATTCACGAGTACATTTCCAGTCATGACAACGTTTCTTGAAAGTCTACCTGTCAAGTTGCAAAAATTCAAGTTTTATGAACTATAAAATTTAACATTAGCAAGACATTTTGGATTCAAATAAAAAAATAAAAAAAATAAAAACGATAGTAAGACATTACCAATGCAGATTTTATTTATTTATTGGGGCAACTACCATTATAGATTTTAACCCTAAATCCCAATTCCACATAGAATTTAACATTTCGGTTGGAGTGAATCTCTACTATTTTTTCTACATGCTAAAAATGCGACCTTAAATTTAGCATCTCCGAGATGCTCTTATGGCATGTTTGCTAAAATATGAAACCTAATATGAGAATATTTGTTTGTGGGAATTTTCTGTGTATTCTTCTCCTTGTAGGAGGTCATATTTATAATACAAAGGAACTTTAATGGGCAAGTAAATAATAAATTAATATTTCTATTTACAGTAAGAAATCATGAATTAAAGTAAATTAATTACAGTTATAATAGGAATTCTTTGTGTGAAAGGAAAGTAAGTCAATGGTCCACAAGTTATGCCAACACTCCCTCTCAAGTTGGTGCATAGATGTCGCCAATGCCCAACAGATCCAGTGAATTGTGGAATGCTTTACTGGAAATCGCATTTGTCAAAATATCTGCCAATTGATTCTCTTACTTTACGAAAGGAAACTGAATCACTTTAGCTTCGAGCTTCTGTTTGATATAGTGTTGATCTATCTCAACATGTTTGGTGCGATCATGTTGAACTGAATTATGTGCAATAGTTATTGCAGCCTTGTTGTCACAAAAAAGATTCATTACAGATGTAGGTCTATACCAAGTTCAATAAGCAACCTCTTTAACCAAATGAGTTTGCAAATTCCTTTGGTCATACCTCTGAACTCGGCTTCTGCACTGGATAAGGTGATCATCTTTTGTTTCTTGGTCCTCCATGTAACGAAATTACCTCTCATGAATGTGAAGTAACCAAATGTGCATTTCCTATTTGTTATACTTCCTGCCCAATCTGCATCTGTGTAATCATCAATATTCAGATGACCATGTTTTGAGAACATAAATCCTTTTCCAGGTGCAGACTTCAAATATCTAAGTATCTAAAGAACTGCATTCATGTGGTCTTCACTTGGAGAATGCATAAATTGACTAGGCTCACAGCATAAGCAATATTAGGTCGCGTATGAGACAAGTAGATCAATCTTCCCACTAACCTTTGATATCTTTCTTTGTTAGTTGGAACTTGATTTGGGTATTCTCCAAGATGATGATTCTGAACAATAGGAGTGTCTACAGGTTTGCAATCTAGCATTCTCGTGTCTGTCAACAAGTCCAAGACATATTTTCTTTGAGAGAGAAATATGCCTTGTTGTGATCAGGCCACCTCAATCCCCAAGAAATATTTGAGTCCACCTAGATTCTTCATCTCAAATTTAGTAGCCAAATAGTCTTGTAGCTGAGATATTTCATGTTTATCATTCCCATAATAATCATCTCGTCAACATAGATTATTAAAGCTGTTACCTTCTCTTTCGGATGTTTCAAGAATAGAGTATGATCTAAGTTACTCTGTTGGAAACCATTGTTCTTCATTGCTTGAGACTAAATCTGGTATAAGATGCTTTATATAACTAAAAGATGGATGTCCCAATCGACGGTGCCACAACTAGATTTGCTTTTGTTTGCTATCAAAGGGATACGTCACACTGTTAGCCATGCCGGGACTGAAGTCATCTACATAATATGGCCCCCCTCTCTTAGTACCACGACTAAGAATCTCCTTAGTGTGAATATCCTAAAGTAAACAAAAACTCGGGTAAATTAGTACACAATAATTCATTTGTTTAGTAAGTTGACTAACGGACATCAATTTATTGGATAAAGATGGAAAAAGTAAAGTATTGGACAGTGAGAGAGAGGATGAGAGTGCAACAGTGCCAGCCCTTGTCACAGGATAAGCAACTCTGTTGGCGTTAGCAATACAAGTTCGTCGGGGTTGTGTAGTATTCAGAAAATCATCAGGATCAAATGTCATATGATTAGTTGCACCAGAATCAATTATCCAACTCGTGGAATCACTCTTATCCGAAGTATGAAATCCATAATCAGTACCATTATTAGTCGTATCACGTTGTGTTCGATCTTTGAGAGTAGCCCACCATTTAGGGTAGCCATGAAATTTAAAACAAGTCTCACGAGTGTGGCTTGGATCAGCACAATATGTGCAATCTCGTCCATGTATCGGGGTCGTTAGTCGGGAAGTCATAATATGTGCAGCAGAGATGCATAGGATACAGGTTTAGTATGAATTTGGATCGGGATATGAGCTTGAGTCGATGCCGGAGTCGGAGTCGGAGTCGAAGTCGGGATCTGGGTCTGAATCAGAGACAAATTCGAGGTCGAGGTCGTCATCGAAGTCAGGGTCAGGTCGTCATCGGAGTCCGGGTCGAGGTCGTCATCGTAGTCGGGGTGTGGGTTGGGGTCGGGGTCGTCAAAATAGGATATTGATTTGGGATCGGGTTCAGGGTCATCAAAATAGGATCTTGATTCAGGATCGGGTTTGGGGTCAAAGTCTGCATCGTAGGAGCTATGCCACCTGGGCACTCAACTCAGCTATGGTTGGTTGAGAAGGAGAGAAGGAGTCGGTGGTGCTACCTCCATGAGGGTTGAAAAAATCATCAACCCCCATAGCGACGGCGGAGGTTTGAAACTAGAGTCAGTAATTCCAAGATCGCTTCTCTAATACCATGTTAAAATATGAAACTTAATATGAGAATATTTATTTGTGGGAATTATCTGTGTATTCTTCTCCTTGTAGGAGGTCATATTTATAATACAAAGGAACTTTAATGGGCAAATAAATAATAAATTTCTATTTCTATTTACAGTAGGAAATCAGGAATTAAAGTAAATCAATTACAATTATAATAAGAATTCTTTGTGTGAAAAGAAAGTAAGTCAATGGTCCACAAGTCACGCCAACAATGTTTACTAATTCGTAATTGGATTATGAGGAATTGAATTGAGGATAAATTGAATTGAATTGAGGAGGAGTTAGATTGAGGAGAATTAGATTCCGGATTCCTATTGAAGTTGTTTACTAAACCATATAGAATTGAGGTAGGAGTGGTACTAATTACTAAAATGTTCTCATTGTTGGATTAAAGTAGATGACAAATTTGGAACTTTTAAAATTGTGTGAGGAAATAATGAATAAAAAGATGAATTCTTAATGGGTTAGTTCTTCAGGAATTAGAATACCACCTCCCACTCGAGAATTGAATTCCTCCAAAATCAGGAATTCAATTCCTAATTTTGTGTGGGCCCCACTTACTTTTTAGTTCCTTGATGTGAAGTAACACATGAATTCTCCATAATTGGAATTCAATTCCTGATTAGTAAACACACTATAGTGTTTATATGTAATTAGGCTTGGGGTATGGACATCCAGGGACAGACCCATGAATCTAATCTCGTAGGGTCATAGTGTAAAAGTTCAATTTTTTTTTAAAGATTAAAAATTACATTGAACATGAAATTATAGTACGTTCATTCATAATTCATGTAAAAAACAACATTACAAATTACAATTGGCCACGACGAGGTTTCATATTGTGAGGTGGTGGAAGCGGAGGCAAGCTTTTGGAGGCGGTGTAGTGGCAGCAATGGAGGAGCTGGTGCTTAGAGGTTTGGTGGGAGAGAGGGTTAAAGGTTTGGGAGGAGAGGAGATTGGGGATTTAGGTTTGAGGGTTTAGAAATGGGGGTTTTGGAGTTTTGAAATCGGGAGGTCTGTTACAAATCTGTTGTAATTTGTTTTTTAAAAGACCTGGACAAAAATGATGTCGTTTTGGCTAGGTCTTTGAAAAAAAAATTTGTTGGCGCTGGACCAAAACGACGACATTTTGGCTAGCTAGTTTTATAAAAAAATTTGCTGAGCTGGTCCAAAACAACGCCGTTTTGGCCAGCGCGTTTTGAAAAAAAATAATTTAACGCTGGGTCAAAACGATGCCGTTTTGGCCAGCGTGTTTAAAATAAATAAAATAAACAGTGGACAAACGACACCGTTTTGGCCAGCTAGTTTTTTAAAAAAAAAAGAGGAAGCGTTGTTCAACTTCTTCTTCGTCAGGTCTGCATCATCCTCCTTCATCCATTCATGGGGTCACACAACGATTCAAGGGGAGCTTCTACCCTTGCTTTCATAGAGTCCATAATGTCGTTTGACCCCATTGACCCCACTGTGGGTTCGTCCCTGTGTACATCCCACCACCTCCTTACCTAGAAGAGTAGTTGAGGCTTTGTGGGAGTTCAAGAATTATTAAACCATGAAAATAACTTTTTTAGCTGTGTCATTCATTGTATCTACACCAAAGAAATAAGGTCCTGAACAGTGAAGACAAGACTTAAAAACTATCATGTGGGTGCCCCCAAAGTTTCTGAGTGGGCCTGTCCTGCATGCCTAGTGCATGAATAATGGAACGGCCAATTTTAGATCTTTCATGCTCCACTCATGCATCTCTCAACACCAGTAAATTTTTTTTTAGTGGTAAAATAGTTCGGTTAAAATTACACGTGTTTAAAAATAAAAACTAGCCATCAAATTTGAATACATTGAACTCAATCATTCTACACTACCACGTGACACGAACATTTCTAACAAAATTTTGTCCACAATGTGTTCATTTGAAAGAAGATGATAATAATGCAACAGATTGCTGTCTCTTTCTTTGGCTTTAAAATGTTATCAATGTAACAGACAGGCAGAACATGCACTTTAAGTCAAGCAGAGAATTAATAGTGCACATAGCCTGTGCTCTCAGTCTCAGGTTTTAAATGCCAATCCTATGTTAAATGGTCATCGGTCATTATTTAACAACCAACCTCCCCAATTTACTAACCCATAACAAACTCCATTTATCCATATTTGGTATATTAGGAGAAAAACTTACCTATATCGGAGATATCATTGTGGCGCTATTCCGAGCCAACCACCTATTACTATGTGTTTGAACTTTCTGACATGACAATGTTTGATAGGTTTGGAATACCGTCATAGTGTCATCTCCATTACATGTAAGTTCTTCTCGTATATCAGCCCATGGACTACTATATGCTATTTAAAAATATTAATATAAATAAAAAATAAAGGCACTATCACATAGGTTGATATTTAAAATTTTGTAAACTGAAAATTGGTGCACAGTAGATAAAACAAAAATCAAGTGACAGAAGAGGGCTTGTTTGGTATCAAACTTGGATCTAATTTTATAAACTCAAAAACAGATTTTAAGTCCAAAGCCATAAAACCTCGTTTGGTAGGTCCATTTGTAAAAATTCAAACCCAAGAAAAACTAAAAAATATCTCCATTATTAAAAACAAAAAAAGTGAGGTTATATATATATTTTTTTCTCTCTCTCTCTCTCTCTCTCTCTCTCTCTCTCTCCTTTTCTTTTGTTAATTTCAATTTTGGAATCTAGGGTTTCTGATTTTCTGATTTTAGTTTCAATTTTTTTAGATCTTCAAAATAGTTTGGAGTTCAATACCAAACAAGTTTTTAGATCTTAAAATCACTATTTGAAAACTCATGTTTTTAAAAAGAATCATAGTTTTTGAATTTACTTTTTTGAGTAAGATACCAAACAAGGCATAGCCTTCATCTGCTTGTGCAAAAAAACCTTCTTAAGAGGCAAAACATTTTACCAAGAAAACTCATTTAACTCTTAATGGGAGCTAATTTGAATTCTAAACCTTGATTATTACATATACACATGCACAGCTCAAACTATATATCTACATCTTCTGCTAAATGATAAGATCATAACTTTGCAAATGAATCAAGAAGACAACTATTTCTTAAACCAATTAGAACCCAGAAGTGTTGAATTTTTTAACTGAACTTGTTCATGTGATTGAAACATATAAATATATAGTAACCCAAACAAACACGAAACACAAACCTGCCAAAGAATCAAGAAGGGTTGATTTGCCAGAGCCAGAAGGACCCATAATAGCCATGATCCTACCAGGCTCAGCAAACCCACTCAGCCCATCAAGCAGTCTTCTGCTGTGCCCATTCCCAAAGTTTGGAAGCACAACACTCAGATCTTCCCACACCAAATACATGCCAAGATGATGAAGATGACCAATAATATCTTCTCTTCTACCAGCTGATAAATTCCTCTCTGGATCGACGCAAACACCATTATTATGCTTTTCTATCTCCATAGCTAGCAAATATCCAATTCCAAATTTTGTTTGATAGAAACAGAACGCAGAGAAAGGAAAGAAGGCGGAGTGATATAAAAGGCGGGCTCTACATGAATATATTTGTTCCTGGTGTAAAATATTCCATATGGGAGTGAATAAATTTGCCAATAAATTGCAGAAAATGTTGAGAGAAAAACATGCAAGGTGGTCCTGTGCCTTTGAAGTTTTGGTCGATTGACACCTGCTTTTGGAAATGGTGAGAGAGTTACTATCGTAAGTAAGTATGTAGTAAGGGTGCTCACCAAACTACCATTAATACTTTCATAAGAGATGTCCATGACTCATGAGAGTGAAGAAACTTGTAATAAGACGTTTTAAAAAAAAATGGTTCTTGTATTATGAGATGTACATGCACCTCTTGGAACCCTAGTCTAGCAGAAGACAAATGGATTGTGAACAAATTTATTTCAGCAAGATACCATGTATCTACTAATGGGGTGTTAGTTAGATTGTCTTAGGCTTTTGGTGTGCTCCTAAGTTGTCCCGAATTCAAACCCCACAGTACTCGTATGTGTAAGTTTCACGTTGGGGAAAGAAAAAAAAAAGATGTATCATGTATCTATATGAAAAGTCAAGTTTACAGATAACACATGTTCTTTTAGCAAACAATTTGAGAAACTTGTTAATGTAAAAATTAGCAAATATCCCTTTCATAACAAAATACACTGAAAACACCGTTTTGAAGGAAAAAAAAAAATTGGACTCCATTGTTATTGTACTGACTATTATTTTACCATTTGCTAACTGTTGACAGGTGATGAGTTATTTTTGTTTTTAGTTTCTTGAAAGATTTCTCCCTAACATTAACAATTATCAGGAAATTGCCCTAATAATTAGCTTGATTTCGTAGTATCATGAAATCAAATATTTCATAGACGAGTCGGATCAGGTGAGAACAGCTATATGAGAACATTAAGTGTGAACTTGTATCTAGACCGTTGAATAAACTTGGATGGTTGAGGTTAAAAGATGGTTTTAAAGGGTTTCACATGGAAACGGGTCAAACAAAACCCATATATCTAACTGAGACCCCATCCTCTTCAACTTCTCTATCAAGACCCCACTGGAACAACTATTTTTCTCAAACAAACAAGAGACTCTAAATCAGGAGTTAATCAATACCCACCAACCCCATCCCACCCTCTTTCTATCTCCCTTTTTCTCTTTACCCATTCTCTTTTCGACATCCACCAAACCCAAGTTCCAGATCTGAAATTTTTTTTGAAGCATATTGATTTTACAAAAAAATTGGATTTGAGATGGTTGTGGGGTTCTTAGGAGAGATATGAGAGTTGAGGAGTGGAGGATGAGATCTGGGTTGGGTTTCGGGTGGGTCTAGGTACAGTGGCGAAGCCAGGATTTCATGTGTCTGGGGGCCTTTTACAAAATATAAACAATAAAAACTTCGAATTCACAAGACATCAAAACATCAAAAATCATATTGTCTATTCATTATAATCATAATTGTCCTCGACGAGTTTTCATATTTTGAAATCGTTGCATAACAACCTCGTCATCTATACTATTAAAAATGTCTTTCTCAATATATGCAACCAAGCAATCATTCATCCACAAATCCCCCATTCGATTGCGTAACCGATTCTTCACAATATTCATAGCAGAAAATACTCGCTCTACACTTGCGGTCGCAACAGGTAGGATTAGTGCCAGTGTCAAAAGCAACTACACTAAAGGGTAGATCTGATCTTTTTTTGTCTCAACCATCTTTTGCGCAAGATCAGTAATCCCTTTCAATTCTGTAAATTCATCGTTAGAGCTCATGTCCCAAATGTAATTCTCAAGTTGTTCTTCAAGTAATTTGAGGTCATACTCAGAAAAATCACTAGGATAAAATTGGGCAAGTCGCATCAACTTTGCTTTATCAAAAGCAGAGAATGAATTGCTTGGACTCAAGCATGCCATACAAAGAAGTAATTCAGTATTCTTCTCATTGAACCGATCATTTAACTCTCGGAGCTGAATATCAATAACATCAACGAATAAATCAACACGATAATGATGTAAGTTTGTGATGGGTTGAGCTTTACATTTTGGTCTCCCTCCACTAGAAAAAATATCATCCATTTTAGGAATTTCAATATGATACTTGCCACAAAAGAAAGAAACTTGATCAAGTAAAGAATCCCAACCATTATCTCTCATGCTTTGCAATCTTCCTTTACATATTTTGACCAAGTCCATGGCATTCACAATATCTTGATCTTTCTTTTGTAATGCCTGAGACAAGTCGTTTGTGATTCCCAAAATTCTTTTCATCAAGTGTAGACCAAAAATGAAGCTGAATGATTGCATAAAAGTCAATAGAACCTTTGCTTCAAATTTTTGTTCGTAACCTGATCCATATGTTCTTACAATCTTAAGCACATCTATCACAGATGGGAACATGTTTTCCAAACTGATTAAACAATTATAATGAGAGCTCCATCGTGTATCACTAGACCGCTTAAGATTAGTTTCTTGATTCAGGCCTTGTCCACTTAAGAGCTCATTATTATTGAGTGCTTCAAAAATTGCATCAGCATGCTTTTCTCTCAGCATATCACGGCGCTTAGCAGATGCACCCACAACATTCACCACATTAGAAACCATAGTAAATAAATTTGCAATTTCTGAATGTTTCTTTGCCACAGCTACCAGAGCTAGCTGAAGTTGATGAGCAAAACAATGAACATAAAAAGCAGAGTCATTCTCATTTAGAATGAGTGTTTTAAGACCACTAAACTCACCTCTCATATTACTTGCGCCATCATAACCCTGCCCTCGCAATCTAGAGATGCTTAATCCATGTCTCGAAAAGAAATCATCAACGGCTAACTTGAGTGAAGAAGATTTAGTATCTGTAACATGCACAATACCTACAAAACGTTCAATTACCTTACCTTTATCCACATAACGTAGCACAATTGCCATCTGCTCCTTTGAAGACATGTCGCACGATTCATCAACAAGAATGGCAAATAATGAATCACCAATATCCCTTATGATTGCATTGATAATTTCAGTTGAAATAGCACTTGAAATGTCCTTCTGGATATCAGGTGATGTCAACTTCATATTTTCAGGAGCATTTTTTAGCGTGACAGCTTTTATATCTGTTGGAAGTTTGAATTAAATTCAAGAACCTTTGTCCCACATTGATAGAAAGTAGAAAGAGTGAGGTCCTTATAAGTGTGGAAGTGCCACAAATAGTAAATGGAAGTAGGCCAAGTGGAAGCAATTTGGGCTTCAAAATCAATTTGGGCTTTGAATATTATATAAAAACATATAATATTTAATGGTCAAAAAGATGGGCCTTGGGCCTTGGGCCACTTGGGCACTTTCAGATTTAAAATTATTTGTTCGCCAGATTCTAAGTCCGAGTGCTAGGGCTTAGAATACAGATAGTTGAATCCTGGGAGGCAGTCACCTGTAGAACTTCAAGCACCAAGAAGGGGTGAAATTACTGTCTTTAGGACATTGCATCAAATCTGCAAGCCTCTATCTCAAATTCAAGTCAGTTTTATTTATTGTTAATATACTGTATTCTGTATTACAGATTGTTATAAATTCTGTTTATATAATTGTTTTAATCAGTCATTGATAATTGTTTTTCCAACAATCTAAAGACAGTAAAATGGATTCACAATCATCAGTGACTGTGAACGGGGTGACTAAGAATCCTCATGACGAGAAGCCTGAGAAGTTCAAGGGAATTGACTTCAAGAGATGGCAACAGAAGATGTTGTTTTATCTCACAACCATGAATCTGGCACATGTTGTCAGAGAGGAGGCTCCCAAATCAGGAGAAAATCCAATGTCTAAGGAAACAATGATGACCATTGAGGCTTGGAAACAATCTGATTTCCTGTGCAGAAACTACATCCTTAACAGGCTTGATGATACTCTGTATGACATTTATTCGTCATACAATTCTGCAAAGGAAGTTTGGGAATTACTTGAGAAAAAATACAAAACAGAAGATGCTGGTGCCAAAAAGTTCGTGATTGGCAAATTTCTCAAGTATGCCATGGTTGATTCGAAGACTGTTATTAAACAGGTTGAAGAACTTCAAATTCTGATCCATGATTTGCTTGCAGAGGGGTGCTCTATTAATGAACACTTCCAGGTTGGAGCAATCATAGAGAAACTGCCTCCATCATGGAAAGACTTCAAAATTTATTTGAAGCACAAGCGCAGAGAGATGTCTATGGAGGATCTGATTTTGAGGCTTCGAGTTGAGGAGGATCACAGGAAAGGTGACAAGGGTGAAGTGCCTGTCATGGAAGCCAAAGCCAATGTCGTTGAGACATCAAAGCCAAAATTCCAGAATAACAAGGGCAAGAAAGTTGCAAAGAACTATGGCAAAACTCATGCACCAAAAGGCAAGGATTTCAAGAAAATCAAAGGTGCTTGCTGGGTATGTGGAAAACCAGGGCATAAAGCACAAGATTGCCGCCACCGAAGAGACCAAAATCCAACCAATCCTCAAGCCAATGTGACTGAAGTCAATGAACATTTTGTGGCTGTAGTGTCTGAAACCAATCTGGTTTCTGATACTAAGGACTGGTGGGTTGATACAGGTGCTACTAGGCACATTTGTGGTGACAGAAATCTGTTCACTGATTACGAACAGAATTCTGGTGGTGAGAAACTGTACATGGGAAATGCCTCTGCATCTGCAGTTGAAGGCAAAGGCAGTGTGCTGCTGAAGTTCACTTCTGGGAAGGTTTTAACCCTTTTGGATGTGCTGCATGTTCCTGAAATTAGGAAGAACTTAGTGTCTGGCCCAATTCTTAGTAAGAAGGGTTTCAAACTTGTATTTGAATCTGACAAGTTCATCCTAACCAAAGGAGGGCTGTTTGTAGGAAAGGGTTACCTTGCTGATGGTTTGTTCAAACTCAATGTAACTGGCAATGATGCTTTTAATAATAATATAAATAAGGTTTCCGTTTACTTTGCTGAGTCTTCTAATATTTGGCATGCTAGATTAGGTCATGTAAATTATCGATCTATGCATAGAATGATGCACCTAGGTTTATTGCCTAAATTTGATATTGACTTTGATAATAAGTGTGAAACTTGTACAGAATCCAAGTTTTCTAGGCAAACCTTTAAATCTGTTCAAGGAAGATCAAATGAATTACTTGGATTAATTCATAGTGACCTTTGTGACTTTAAATCTACACCAACTCGTGGTGGGAAAAATTATTATATAACATTTATAGATGATTGCAGTAAGTATTGTTATGTATACTTAATACATAGCAAGGATGAAGCCTTACAGATGTTTAAGACATACAAGGCAGAAGTTGAGAATCAACTTGATAGAAAAGTGAAAGTACTTAGATCAGATAGAGGTGGAGAATATGAGTCCACTGCATTTTCTGATTTTTGTGCAACTCATGGAATTATACATCAAACCACTGCACCATATACACCGCAACAAAACGGTGTAGCAGAAAGGAAAAATAGAACTTTCAAGGATATGATAAATTCCATGTTGAATAGCTCTGGGCTTCCACACAATCTGTGGGGTGAAGCCTTACTTACTGCAAATCACATCTTGAACAGAATTCCACATAAGAAGAGTAAACAATCTTCTTATGAAATGTGGAAAGGACGGATTCCTACATACAAGACACTGAAAGTGTGGGGTTGCCTAGCTAAAGTACAAGTACCCTTACCAAAAAGGGTAAAACTTGGACCTAAAACTATTGATTGTGTTTTCATAGGTTTTGCTAACACAAGTGCTGCATATAGATTTTTAGTTATTAAATCTGATATTTCTGATATACATGTTAACACAATTATAGAATCTGTTGATGCTGATTTCTTTGAGGAAATTTTTCCTTACAAAGAAAAGAGGTCTGGTTCAAACAAAAGGAAAGTACATGATGGAAATCCTGATGAACCATCCTCTTCAGGTGTCCAAGAAAAGGAAGTGGAACCTAGAAGAGGAAAGAGGACTAAAACACCAAAAAGTTTTGGACCAGATTTTGTAAGTTTCCTGACTGAAGAAGAACCACAAACTTATAAGGAAGCTATGGCTTCACCTGAGGCTCCTTTATGGAAGGAAGCTGTTAATAGCGAAGTAGAATCCATTATGCAGAACCATACGTGGGAATTGGTTGATTTACCACCTGGTAACAAACCAATTGGATATAAATGGATTTTTAAAAGAAAGCTAAAAGCCGATGGTACTATTGATAAATACAAGGCACGTTTAGTTGCTAAAGGGTATCGGCAAAAGGAAGGGTTGGATTATTTCGACACTTATTCTCCAGTATCAAGAATTACATCTATAAGGATGTTAATTGCTATAGCTGCAATACACAATATGGACATACATCAAATGGATGTAAAAACAGCTTTCTTGAATGGGGAATTAGATGAAGAAATATACATGGAACAACCAGAAGGTTTTGTGGTAAAAGGTCAAGAAACTAAAGTCTGTAAACTTGTTAAGTCTTTATATGGACTTAAACAAGCACCAAAACAATGGCATGAAAAGTTTGATCATACAATGATGTCACACGGATTTAAGATCAATGAATGTGACAAGTGTGTCTACATAAAAAACAACAAGAATTCTTGTGTTCTTGTATGTTTATATGTTGATGACATGCTCATAATGGGAACGAGTAAGGATGCGATAAATTCTACAAAGAAGATGTTGAATTCAAGTTTTGACATGAAAGACTTAGGTCAAGCTGATGTCATATTGGGAATTCAAATCAAAAGAAATAATGATGGGTATATTCTTACTCAATCCCATTATGCAGAAAAAATTCTAAGAAAGTTTGGTCAATTTGACTGCAAACCTGCTGTGACTCCTTTTGATGTAAATTGCAAGTTAAAAAAGAATAGTGGAGATGCAATTTCCCAATTGGAGTATTCCCAAGTAATTGGGAGCTTAATGTATTTAATGAATTCTACTAGGCCAGACTTAGCTTATTCAGTAAGCAGGCTTAGTAGATACACAAGCAATCTTGGACATGATCATTGGGAAGCACTAATAAAGGTGCTAAGATATTTGAAATACACCCAAGACTATGGATTGCACTACACTAGATATCCACCAGTTCTAGAAGGCTATAGTGATGCAAATTGGATTTCTGACAGTACAGAAACCAAATCAACTAGTGGATATGTATTTACATTAGGTGGAGCTGCAGTATCTTGGAAATCCTCTAAACAGACGTGTATAGCACGCTCTACAATGGAATCAGAGTTTGTAGCCTTAGATAAAGCTGCTGAAGAAGCAGAATGGCTGAGAAACTTCCTAGAGGACATTCCAATGTGGCCTAAGCCTGTGACAACAATTTGTATACATTGTGATAGTATGGCAGCACAAGCAAGAGCCAAGAGTGGTGTGTACAATGGAAAGTCAAGACATATCAGGCGTAGGCATAATACAATTAGACAATTGCTCTCAAATGGAATTATATCCATTGACTATGTGAAGTCAAAGGAAAATATTGCAGATCCTTTGACAAAAGGCCTACCAAGAGAGCAAATCAAATTTACATCGAGAGGAATGGGATTGAAGCCAATCCAATGAATCAAACCTGACGGAAACCTAACCTAGTTGATTGGAGATCCCATGGTCTAGGTTCAATAGGCAAACTGGTTGGGTAAGATTCAAAAGTTGAACACACAATTTAACTCATTCCTATGATGATTAGTGTGTTGTCTGTTGATGTGAAGGTTATGCTTTGCATTTAATGACACTAATATCTTACTAAGAGGAGTTTAGGCAGAAAACTCTTAATTGGTGTCACCTATATGGGAGTAAATGTGGGGTCGCATTTATGAGAACGGAAAATAAAAGGCTAAGTTCTCTAAAGCTCTCATGAAACCTGGGATATGTTCAGGACCAAAATGAACAAAAACGTATGAACTAACGTTTGTTAAGATGTTATATGTGTGAGACATATTGTCTAGGTTTACTATAACGGTGAACAGTTCAAGATCAACTATATCCACTGCGTCATCAAGTAAATCCGATATGTTTTCACTAGGGTAAGTTCAAGTCCAAAAGACACTTTTCCTGATGTATATAACATCTGTTTCCTCTCAAATGCATTACATACATTTAGCAGTAAAAGTATCACATTTCAAATGTGGGGTCTAGAATTTCAATTCAAATGTGGGGTATTGTTGGAAGTTTGAATTAAATTCAAGAACCTTTGTCCCACATTGATAGAAAGTAGAAAGAGTGAGGTCCTTATAAGTGTGGAAGTGCCACACATAGTAAATGGAAGTAGGCCAAGTGGAAGCAATTTGGGCTTCAAAATCGATTTGGGCTTTGAATATTATATAAAAACATATAATATTTAATGGTCAAAAAGATGGGCCTTGGGCCTTGGGCCACTTGGGCACTTTCAGATTTAAAATTATTTTTTGGTTTCGAATTAATAATTTTTTATTAATTCGGATTAGTTTTATTAACTGTTTTCTAACAGTTGTGACTCTTTTGATAAGGTTTCAGAAGTTTATTTAAATCAAACAAGGCCTCATACGTTCATATAGAAAAAAGCATTCTACAAGCATTTCATATTGTCTGAGAGGAAAACAAACAACGTTCGCCAGATTCTAAGTCCGAGTGCTAGGGCTTAGAATACAGATAGTTGAATCCTGGGAGGCAGTCACCTGTAGAACTTCAAGCACCGAGAAGGGGTGAAATTACTGTCTTTAGGACATTGCATCAAATCTGCAAGCCTCTATCTCAAATTCAAGTTAGTTTTATTTATTGTTAATATACTGTATTCTGTATTATAGATTGTTATAAATTCTGTTTATATAATTGTTTTAATCAGTCATTGATAATTGTTTTTCCAACAATATCATCATTGAAACGACATAGCCATCGTAAAAATGCAAGAAAATTCCCTTGATTAGTTGAATTTTCAGATTCATCATGCCCACGAAATGGAAGCCCTTGTTGCAAAAGTATCCTACTGACAACAACTGATGCACCTAAACGAGTTCGATAATCAATTCGATCTTGGTTTGAGTGTTTTGAGAGAATTGTTTCAATATGCTGCTTTTGGTTTAATAAGACCTCACAACTTCTCCAAGCCTTATTGTGGGCACTATTCGGTCCTCCAACATGAATTTGTAGTCTATCTTTTTTCTTCCAATTCGAAAATCCAACACCAACAAAAGATTCACCACCAGATTGCTCTCCAACATCAGGTTTAAAGAGATAACAACATAGACAAAACGCAACATCTTTTTCTATGCTATACTCTAACCAAGTAGGAAATTCACTAAACCAACCAGGATTAAATCGTCTTTGTTTTGCTCCAAAATTTTTGTAAGGAAAATTATGCCCTCGAGGTTGACAAGGACCTTTTTGGAGATAAGCTCTTCGAACTTGGTCTCGAACATTTGGATGGTAACTCAATATTTGATTACGTAATCCGGGATCAGATGGCAGATTTTCCGAGTTAACTTCCGTAGTTTGGTTTGGACTACTTTCATTTTTCTTTTGACTCTTTGCAGGTGACGACTCCACTAACTCAGACTTTAATTTTCTTTTGAAAAATCTTTCCATAACTGAAACACATATATGAACTAAATTTAAATTGAAACAGTTATGAACATCTTCTCAAACTTATAAACCAAAGCAAATTGAGCAATTCAAAGCAATATATTAATCAAACCAATAGAGAATCATATATATAGAAATTTATAAATTAAAATTAAAATTTCACCAACACAAGTTCACAATTGCATTAAAGAGATAAACAATTATATACTACGCAAGAAAAATTACAAGGGATAGACAAATACATACTTGGAGTTGAATAGCGATTTACCAAATATCTCCAACCAAAGCTTTTTCCCCTTGGTAATCTATACATAAATTGAAAGACCCATTAAAATCAATAGAAATAAAAAATAAATAAATAAAACTTGATAATTTAATTAGAATTTGAGAAGAAAAAAAACTCACAAACAATTGGCTGGTCTGGTTTGGTTGTGTTTCTGACCTAAGAAAAGGGAAAAAGGCTTAGGTTTATTGATTTAGACTAGAAGGTAATATATAATAATAATAATTCTAATCCTTTTAGGAATGGGTAGTATATAATTTTAGGATAGTTAAGTGGCCCACGTTGAAATCTATTGGACCACACCACTTTGACTTAAAACTCCACTATGACTTAACTTTTTGTTGAAATCTTCTTTCTTTGGCCCATATCCATGTAGGCAGACTCTTAATACTAGTACTATTTTTGTTTTTAATAAAATTTCAGTGGGGGCCAGTGACTGCACTGGTCCCCAAGTGCCTCCGCCACTGTCTAGGTATGGTTTTGGGTGGGAAGGGGTGGACCAGGTGGGGCAATGATGGCTGGGAGGGGGATGGGGAGGCCGTCAAGTCTGTCACTGGCCCCCAAGTGCCTCCGCCACTGTCTAGGTATGGTTTTGGGTGGGAAGGGGTGGACCAGGTGGGGCAATGATGGCTGGGAGGGGGATGGGGAGGCCGTCAAGTCCAGATCGATGCCCTTTGTTTTGATTTTACTTACCGGAATGATTTACATAGCATCGGCTGCTCAACTCCATTTTTGCATTTTTCTAATATGGATTTCTTGGATTTTGGTATCTTATTCTGTATTTTGGGTTGTTGATTTGTTGATTTGTATACCGTCCAATAATTTAGCTTGTTGATATCTTATTCTGTCATTTGGACTGCATCTCTTTTTCACTCCCTATTTGATGCCCTTAGCTTGTTGTAGACAATCTATTTATCTTCAACTTTTTCTGATTTAAAGTTGAAGATATTCTACTTATCACCCAATTTGGTTTAAAATTCAAGAACATGAGAAACCATCTCTTACGTGATAAACTTTTTTGTATCCTGGAATCATTGTGTATTATGCTTGTTGCATATTACAGGCTGACTATGGGGATAATGTGTCATTTATGTATCATCATGGTTATGGTTATGCACCCTACAACACATGCAATATCTCGGCTATGGTTATGCACAGGACGACACATGCAACATCTCTGTTGAATCACTATGGTTATTTGAATTTTTGGTGAGTCAAAATTATATTTTAAATATCAACACAGGTAGAAAATGTCATAAAGAGTTTGTAGAATTTTTGGGGGTATTTTTCTAGTCTTTAATAAATTCATTACAATTTTTGGAAGTTAAAGCATTAAAAAATAGTAATAAAGGGAAGAGAATGACAAGTGGCAGTACCTGAATGGTGTATCTTCTGTACTTCATATGTGTGTCATTCTCGCGTAGTGCCACGTGTCATTAGAGTTTCATAAATACAAAAAAAATTGAATAAAAAATCGAAAAAATACAAATAAAATTTCTACAAACTCCTTGCGACATTATCTTCGACTATGAAGCGTGAAAGTTCAAATTTGAGTTTGGAAATTTTAAAGTAATCATTGGAGGAAGCGTTGTAGTGATAAAGGGTAATGATCTTTACACTTGGTGTTATACCAACTTGACTTTGAGAAATTATTTAATTTTTTTATAAGTCAAAATTATATTTTAAATCTCAAAACATGTAGAAAATGTCACAAGGAGTTCGTAGGATTTTTTAGGGTATTTTCTGATTTTTAATAAATTTATTATGATTTTTGAAAGTTAAAGCATTAAAAAAATAGTATTAAATGGAAGAGAATGACAAGTGGCAGCACCTGACTGGTGCATTGTCAGTACTTCAGACGTGTGTTATTCTCGCTTAGTGCCACGTGTCATTAGAGTTTCATTTTGTGTGTATTTATCTTAATAAATACACAAAAAATGATTAAAAAATTAGTAAAATACACCAAAAATTTCTACAAATTCCTTGCAACATTCTTTTCGACTATGAAGTGTGAAAGTTCAAATTTGAGTTTGAGAAATTTGACGTAATAATTGGAGGAAGAGTTGTGGTGATGAAGAGTAAAGATCTTTACACTTGGTGTTATACAAACTTGACTATGAAATATTATTTTATTTTTTATATGTCAAAATTATATTTTAAATATCAAAACATGTAGAAAATGTCACAAGGAGTTTGTATTATTTTTGGGATATTTTTCTGTTTATTAATGAATTTATTATGATTTTTGAAAGTTAAGGCATTAGAAAATAGTTTTAAATGGAAGAGAATGACAAGTGGCCGCATCTGAATGGTGCATCGTCAGTTCTTCAGGCGTGTGTCATTCTCGCATAGCACCACGTGTCATTAGAGTTTCATTTTGTGTGTATTTATTATAATAAATACACCAAAAATAAATAAAAAGATCAGAAAATTATTCCGAAAATTTCTAAAAATTCCTTGCGACATTTTCTTCAACTATGAAGCGTGAAAGTTCAAATTTGAGTTTGGAAATTTTGGTAATAATTGGAGGAAGAGTTTTAGTGATAAGGTTTAACGATCTTAATACTTGGTATTATACAAATTTGACTTTGAGAAATCATTTGATTTTTTTATAAGTCAAAAGTATATTTTAAATCTCAAAACATGTAGAAAATGTCGCAAGGAGTTCGTAGGATTTTTTGGAATATTTTTCTGATTTTTAATAAATTTACTATAATTTTTGAAAGTTAAATCATTAAAAAATAGTATTAAATGGAAGAGAATGACAAGTGGCAGCACCTGACTGATGCATCGTCAGTACTTCAGACACGTTTCACTCTCGTTTAGCGCAACGTGTCACTAGAGTTTCATTTTGTGTATATTTATTAAGATAAATACACAAAAAATGATTAAAAAATTAGAAAAATACATCGAAAATTTCTAGAAATTCCTTGCAACATTATCTTCAACCATGACGCGTGAAAGTTCAAATTTGAGTTTGGGAAATTTGAAGTAATAATTGGAAGAAGAGTTGTAGTGATGAAGGTTAATGTTCTTTACACTTTGTGTTATACAAACTTGACTTTGAGAAATTATTTAATTTTTTTATAAGTCAAAATTATATTTTAAATGTCAAAACATGTAGAAAATGTCACAAGGAGTTTGTAGGATTTTTTTGGGATATTTTTCTGTTTTTAAATGAATTTATTATGATTTTTGGAAGTTAAGGCATTAGAAAATAGTTTTAAATGGAAGAGAATGATAAGTGACAGAATCTGAATGGTGCATCGTCAGTTCTTCAAGCATGTGTCATTCTCGCGTAGCACCACATGTCATTAAAGTTTCATTTTGTGTGTATTTATCATAGTAAATATACCAAAAATAAATTAAAACAATCAGAAAAATACAACAAAAATTTCTAAAAATTCTTTGTGACATTATCTTCAACTATGAAGCGTGAAAGTTCAAATTTGAGTTTGGAAAATTTGAAGTAATAATTGGAGGAAGAGTTGTAGTGATAAAGGGTAATGATCTTAATACTTGGTGCTATACAAACTTGACTTTGAGAATTATTTGATTTTTTTATAAGTCAAAATTATATGTTAAATCTCAAAACATGTAAAAAATGTCGCAAGGAGTTTGTAGGATTTTTTGGAATATTTTTATGCTTCTTAATAAATTTATTATGATTTTTGGAAGTTAAAGCATTAAAAAATAAAAATGAATGGAAGAGAATGACAAGTGGCAGCACCTGACTAGTGCATCATCGGTACTTCACACATGTCATTCTCGTGTAGCGCCACGTGTCATTAAAAAATCATTTTGTGTGTATTTCTCTCAATAAATACACAAAAAATGAATAAAAAGTCATAAAATGAAACTCTAATGACACGTGGCGCTACGCGAGAATGACACACGTCTGAAGTACTGATGATGCATCAGTCAGGTGCTGCCACTTATCATTCTCTTATATTTATTTATATTTTTTAATGTTTTAACTTCCAAAAATTATAATAAATTTATTAAGAAGCATAAAAATACTACAAAAAATCCTACTAACTCCTTGTGACATTTTCTACATGTTTTGAGATTTAAAATATAATTTTGACAATGTCAAGTTTGTATAACACCAAGTGTAAATAACATTAACCTTCATCACTACAACTCTTCCTTCAATTATTACTTCAAATTTTCCAAACTCAAATTTGAACTTTCACGCTTCATAGTCGAAGATAATGTCGCAAGGAATTTTTAGAAATTTTCGGTGTATTTTTCTAATTTATTTATTTATTTTTGGTGTATTTATTATGATAAATACACACAAAATAAATACGCCCAAAATGAAACTCTAATGACACATGGCGCTACGCGAGAATGACACACGTCTGAAGTACTGACGATGCACCTGTCAGGTGCTGCCACTTGTCATTCTCTTCCCTTCATTACTATTTTTTAATACTTTAACTTCCAAAAATCATGATAAATTCATTAAAAAGCAGAAAAATACCCCAAAAAATCCTACGAACTCCATGTAACATTTTCTACATGTTTTGAGATTTAAAATATAATTTTAATTTATAAAAAAATCAAATAATTTTTCATAGTTATGTTTTTATAACACCAAGTGTAAAGATCATTATTCTTCACCACTACAACTCTTCCTCTAATTATTACTTCAAATTTTCCAAACTCAAATTTGAACTTTCACACTTCATAGTCGAAGATAATGTCGCAAGGAATTTTTACAAATTTTCGGTGTATTTTATTTATTTATTTATTTATTTTTGGTGTATTTATTAAGATGAATACACACAAAATGAAACTCTAATGACATGTGGCGCTACGCGAGAATGACACACGTTTGAAGAACTGACTATGCACCATTCAAGTGCTGCCACTTGTCATTCTCTTCCATTTAAAACTATTTTCTAATGCCTTAACTTCAAAAAATCATAATAAATTCATTAAAAAACAGAAAAATACCCCAAAGAATCCTACGAACTCCTTATGACATTTTCTACATGTTTTGAGATTTAAAATATAATTTTGACTTATAAAAAATCAAATAATTTTTCATAGTCAAGTTTTTATAACACACAGTGTAAAGATCATTATTCTTCATCATTACAACTCTTCCTCTAATTATTACTTCAAATTTTCCAAACTCAAATTTGAACTTTCACGCTTCATAGTCGAAGATAATGTCGCAAGGAATTTTTAGAAAATTTCAGTGTATTTTTCTGAATTTATAATTTATTTTTGGTGAATTTATTAAGATAAATACACACAAAATGAAACTCTAATGACACATGGCGCTATGCGAGAATGACACACATCTAAAGAACCGATGATGCACCATTCAGGTGCTACCACTTGTCATTCTCTTCCATTTAAAATTATTTTCTAATGCCTTAACTTCCAAAAATCATAATAAATTCATTAAAAAACAGAAAAATACCCCAAAAAATCCTATGAACTCCTTATGACATTTTCTACATGTTTTGAGATGTAAAATATAATTTTGACTTATAAAAAAATCAAATAATTTCTCAAGAAGTTTGTATAACTCCAAGTATAAAGATCATTACCCTTCATCACTACAACTCTTCCTCAATTTATTACTTCAAATTTCCCAAACTCAAAATTGAAATTTCACGCTTCATAGTCAAAGATAATGTCGCAAGGAGTTTGTAGAAATTTTCGATGTATTTTCTGATTTTTATATTAATTTTTTGTGCATTTATTAAGATAAATATACACAAAATGAAACTCTAATATGAAACTTTAATAACACGTGGCGCTACACGAGAATGACACACGTTTGAATTACTGACAATGCACTATTCAGACGCACAACAGAGATGTCCTAGGGTGCATAACCATAACCATGATGATACATAAATGACCAATTATCCCCATAGACAACCTGAAATATGCTACAAGTATGATACACAATAATGACAGGAGACAAAAAAGTTTATCACGTAAGAGATGGTTTCTCATGTTCTTGAATTTTAAACCAAATTGATGAGTAGATTATCTTAAACTTTAAATCAAAAAAAGTTGAAGATAAATAGATTGTCTACAACATGCTAAGGGCATCAAATAGGGAGTGAGATAAAGATGTAGCCTACATTAAAGAATAAGATATCAACAACCTAAATTATTTGATGGCATACAAATCAACAAATCAAAACACAAAATACATAATAAGATACCAAAATCCAAGAAATCCATATCAGAAAAACACAAAAATGGAGCTGAGAAACCGATGCTATAGCCTGCAAATCCGTGGCCGTGTTGTAAAAGAAATAGGAAATCGACAGACTTGATAACCGAATCATATGAATTCCTTTTCGGGAAGCGATGGAGTTGGTTATTTTTGACAATCCAAAGAAAAATAAGAAAACAGAGTTCCAAAATCATAAAGATAAAATAAATACTATTTGTTAAATCTGAGGGTTCAAGAGGATGGAATCAAGAAAAGGGTATGCCAGATTTTGAAGATCGTGAATATTTTTCTAACCTATCACCAGTTGGGTTTTTTTTTATTGTCATATGATAAAACAAAAAGGTTAATTTGTAGTTGATATAGAGAAAATGGTTGGAGAGAGAGGAAGAAGAAGATGGAGATAGACAGGTTGAAGAAGAAGATGGAGATAGACAAGTCAAAGATGAGATGTGCAGTGCAGGTAGGGACAAATAGGAAAAATTGAAGAAAAAGAGGAGATGTCTGATGGGTATTGGGTATAGGGTTTTGTTTTACCCATTTCTATGTGAAACCTATTAAAACCATGTTTTAATCTCAATAGTTCAATTTAATCCAATGGTGTTCTTATATAACATTCTCATTTATTGTTCTCACTAGATAACCGCCCTTTGATAGAAGGGTGGTTGAGACTTTAGTTCAAATGCCAAGTCCGAAGGCCAAAACAAGCCCGTCATTCAAAACACAACACAATTATGTCCACCTTGAGAAAAACATAGAGGTGGCCCATTAGATAATGGGAAGAAACGACAAAACTACCGCTACAACAGAGAAAAGTAGCACCACACTTCCTACATAGAAATATTTTTGCTCACCATTTTAACCTAAGGTTATCCTCACCATCCTTCTCAATATTTGACACATGTCCATAGGCATAACCATGATTAATTTTTTACTTGCATTTATATAACCATGGTTATACTTATTGACACGTGTCAAGTGTTGATAATGGTGGTAAGCATATATCTTGGGCTATGTTGCACGGACATGGGTACAAGGACACGGGAACGTGACATGGCGACACGGCGACACGGAAAATCTCAAAAAATTAGGACACGGACACGGACACGGCAATTAAAATAATAATTAATTCTCAATAGTTCAATGTCACGTAATTCCATAAAACAAAACAAATAACTCATATAAAATACCAACACACAAAAAAAAAAACACATAAAAACATAAGACTTTTATTATTTGTTGTGTTTCTCTTAAAAAAAAACATAAGAAAAGAATCTTCACCTCACCACCAAGTCAACTCTTCTATTGTTATGGAGGGAAATAAGAAAAGAAAATAGAAAACATAAATAAAAGCATTTGAAAAAAAAGGGAAAAAAAAATTGCAAAAACACTCACCTTTGCAAAAGCTAGAGAAGAGGAGAAGAGCTGCTGCAACGTAAGAAATGAAGTGAAGTGGCTGCTATTTTCGTGAGATTTATTTAGGTTTAAAAAGTCTTTTTCCACTTTCAACCCATCTTTTTAAAAATATTTCAAATCAGTCCACTAAAGTTTCAAAAATCACGTTTAGACCCTAGTTTGTTTTTAAAATTTCAATATGGTCCCTGCTGTGTCTTGACCGTGTCCCAGCCGTTGACCGTGTTGGGGGCATGTCGGAGTGTCGGCATGTCCGACAGTCCGACACTCCAGCATTTTGGAGTGTCCGTGCAACATAGATCTTGGGTTAAAGTGGTGAGCAAAAATGCTCCCCTTCCCGCACACCCTTGCTCGTTTTGTTTAAGTTATCAATAATATTATTTGTACCATATTTATTGACTTTCTAAGTCAGGGTCCTAACTTTTTCTAGTCTTCATTGGTGGCACCACTCTTTAAATTATTTGCCCTTTTTAGTTTGAATATTAATTGTAGACTTTACTCTTGCCATTTTATTTTTAAATTTTAAAAATAAGAAAGAGAAAATGGATAACTGTATTTCATAAAAATAGGATTTATGTTGACGATATAACCCGTTTTGAGTCTTCCTCCCTCTCCTCCTCCCCTCCCTTCCCTTCTTATCCTCCCCACTCCATCTTTACTCCTTGCCTATCCCATCTAGACCTTCCGTCTTGGCTAATTTTGGTGGTTGTATGGCTGTCTTGGTGACAACGTGGTAGCAGATCGGCTCTTATTTAATTGTTTTATGTTGTAGTTCTTTTGTTTTGTTATAAGTGCATCAACTCCTCTCTAAGTTTGTTGCGTGTTTGCAGTCTCCACTTGTATTTGCACTTTTGAGAGTTAAAAGGGTTGTAGTTGTAGATTGGTGCACTGAGGTATATGTCTGGTTTTCCTAGGCTCGGCTTTCTTTAGGCCATGTGTGGCTATGAGTGAAGGTACGTACACCTTGTGCGTTTACTATTACAAGTGGACTCATCCGTATTATTTGGATTAACCATTTGTAGTTATTGTGCTTCCGTATTTATATTAACCCTATGTGGTTTTTTGTATTGTTCCTTGTGACAGGGCTTTAGGCATGAATTATAAATACAATCTATCGCCTTTCTCTATAAAAAAAAAGGGACATATGTTCTCATTTTTTATTATTATTTAATTTTTAAAAAACTATTAATTTATTATATTATCCTCATTTGACTTGTGGTGCGTACGCAAGGTTTGATATTCATGTCATGCCAAGCAAGAGTAGAATTGGGCACGTGGCACGGTAAACTTGTAATATTTTCCAATTTCACATGCCCAAGCTGGCCAAGCTCGTTGCTTCATCAAGCATTATCTAACACGACCCCAAGAGAAGAGAGTAACTTCTACATGCTTTCGACCTAGGTATAAAGTTTGATCTTCTTAGCACGATCTACAAGTAGATATAGTGGTAACTTTAAGTTTGGTTGGTTTTTCATCTTCTACATGCTTTACTTGTGATATTTGGCTATTTATTGTGGATTATATGTAGAATTAGCTCTTTGGCTATAATGCTAATTGGATCTTTAGATGAGGTTCATAAATTGCAGATGTTTGTTAAAATATTTTTGCTTGCAACAATATGCCCTCTTTCATATGTTCTTGAAAAGTTCATTTCTTGTTGTCATATTTGTTGATTGATTTGAAGTAAGAGAAGAGAGTAACTTCTGCAGTTTGTCATTTGGAATTTGTTTGGAATATGATAAATTGAATATTGACCTTGGTGGAATGGCAAGCCTGGAGAGACAATTTCTGGTGAATTTTAAGTTTTTAGTAGGGTTTTTAACTGTAGAGGTCCTTGAACTTTACTTTTGAGGCAATTAGGTCATCCAACTCTCTCATCTGTTCCAATTGAGTCCTTCCGTCAATTTGTCTATTAATTTGAGGGCTAAAACCATCCATTTCAATTAAAAATATTTTAAATTTTAAAAAATGAAAAAAAAACTGAAAAAAATAAAATAAATAAAAAAAAAAAAAAAAAAAAAAAAAAATCCAAATCCCTCTCTCAGCTCTCCCTCTTTGTCTCTCCCTCTCTTCCACAACCCATTTCCACCCCCCCCTCCCTATCCCACCCCCTCAAAACCTAGATCCCAACCCAACTTGCAACCCACCCCCCATCTCCCAACCCGCAGAACCTAGAACCCACCCACAAACCCCACCCCCCCAAAAGATGCAAAGTGTTCAAATATTTTTTTTTTCTTTTTCAAGACTCCTAGAGAATTACCAAAATACGAAGTCCTCTTCTTTACTTTTTATTTTTACTTGATTGGCAGGGTTAGGCCCTAGATTTTTGAATTTGCAGAGAGAGAGAGAGAGAGAGAGAGAGAGAGAGAGAGAGGATCTGGATAGGTCTCAAGTGAGGTTGGGGTGGATCTCGGGGTGGGGACAAGGGTGGTTTTTTCAATCCTGTGGTCTTCATTGGTGGAAAGCTTGTGGGTGCTATGGACAGAGTCGTGGCCTCTCACATCAATGGCACACTAGTTCCTCTTCTCAAAGAGGCCGGGGCTCTCTGGCTCTAAAAATGGATTCTCTTCTTTCTTCAAATACTAGTTTTTTGTTCATTTTAAAGAAAGATTTAAGAAAGAGAGAAGAAGAGGAAGAAAATGACTAGGACCTAATTACATAGCAAAAAAGTACCTAATTGATGACCAACAGCAGGGCAGAGGAAGATGAGTTGCTTTTGTGAGTTCCCCTAGCTCCATTTTAGACACACTAATCACTAATGTCTCACTCACTAGCTAGCTACTTCATTTCTCTTCTATGTTTTTTTTTCTTACTTTCATATGGGTGTATTGGATGAAGAAGGTGGAGTTGGGGTTGATGATGGATGAAGAACCCGAAAGGACCCTTTTACCCCCTCATTTTGACAGACAAATTGACAGAGTTGGATGGTAGGACCCAATTGGAACTATTTGTTGAGTTAACAGATATAATTGCCTATAAAAAAAAAGTCCAGGGACCCAATTGCAAATCGATGCAAAGTTTAGAGACGCCTATAGTTTAAAACCCTTTTTAGTAAGTTTCTTTTTCTTACTAAATTACATAGTACAATGCCGCTACCGTTGCTTGAGTACAATTGTTTTGATGCTGTTTAACTGAACCAATATATGTTCCCCCCTTTTATTTTGGTTAAAGTTCCCTACATTTTTTTAATTTCTTCTTTTTTGGTTATTTCAGAAATAAAAATACTAGGGGATTCTTCTGCAATTGATGTCTTCTCAGACCATATGGGGGTAGGGGTAAGTTTGTAAACATGACAGTATCTGAATTTCATTAGCTTCATTCCAATGTGCAAAAGTGTGTGCATGTAAACTTATATAATGCTGCTAGAGGTTGAGTTGCATGTTAGCTTATATATGTACAAGGAGCTTCAGTTTAGGGATCCCTCAGATAAACTCACTCCGTATTGTATTTTACTAAACCAAACTGTCTATTTTGTAGATACTCATTCAAAGATCATCTCTACGAAAAATCACTTGAATATGATATCACTCAATTGAATTACTGAAATTTTAGTACTTTTTTGAAGTATCGTGTTCATTGATTTTGTAGGACACAATTGGATATCGAAATAGTTAACGATTTGTCTAATTTTTTGCAAGGATGATTTATGAATGTAGACTTAAAAAATAGATAGTTTGGATTGTTGAAAAAAATTCTTAGGGGACCCTAAAAGGTGTCCCTTAAATATATTTGAGGGATCCCTCAATAGAAGGGTACTGTATATATATAAAGTTAAGTTTGTATAATGTGAAGTTATAGCTAATGTTATGAAATTATTTGTGAAAATTCCCATGTCTACACATGACTCATATTTAGATAATAGTCATTTATCTTTCCCAAAATTACATAACCGAAAAAGGAAAAAAAATCATTAATTTCAAGATGTTATACATAATCACCCCAGTAACATTAGATTGAAATTCATTAAAAATAAAATAAAATTATTGTAACCTAAAAATGTACAAATGTTATTTTTCATATATTTTCATGAAAAAGAAAGAACGCATAGACTATCTTTTTTTTACGATTATCTAACCAAAAAAAATAAAAAATCTTTTCACGATTTATATTATTGTCTATCTTAATTAAAATAGGAAAGTGGCAACACGCACTTTTTTGAATATTTGCATTTTAAACCTTTTTTTCATGTTGGCAGTAGGTTTCTGTTGCTGGCAAAGCTGTTTGGGTGTGCAGCTTGAAGGAGTGTCCCGACTATCTCATGATTGGTTCAGGCCGCAGATCTTTTTTAAGATTATACTATTGTTTCTAGCTCTCACATTGGGTTTTGGATGGTTTCATCCTATCAATTGTATAGTGCTTCTATTAGCAAGGATTTGTCCCGAGTTTTATTTTAATTTTCAAAAAATTATAGTGTAATTGGATTATTTTGCCCTAATGTTATAAAGTCTGGTTTTTGGGACCCTTTTTTTTTGGGAACAAGTTTTGGAGATTTTCTTTGCAACATGACGTAGACCTCGATTCCATGGACCGCGTAGGAGCAAACGGATTCACGAATCAGAAAAAAAAATGAACAAAAACGATAGAGGCCTTTAAAATATCCAACGAAAAAAAAAAAAAAAAAAAAAAAAAAAACCTCTGGTGTGCCACGTGGCATACCCTCATTAGGAGAAAAACTTCCTTGGCAAGACAAATTCATGTTAGAAGTATGCCTTGAAAGCCAATCATTAGATGAAATCATTTATGGAAACTTCGTTTAAACGAATCTTTTAGGTTAACACAAAAGGGCATATATGTCAACATAGGTAATGGTCCATGCGTGACCATTGACTTATTTCACAAGTCCATGGATATATGAGATAAGGAAAGTGATCTAAAGAAGTTAGATGCAAAGGGACCTTTCCTTATAACTCAAACTAAAAATGTTCCCGGTCATAGAATCGGTATGCACTCTATTTGCTCAACCAGGAAGATTAGTAGTCTCAGTGTGACACTGAGATAAGTACATAGGTGCTTACTAGGGAGTGAGTTCACTAAATGCAATCAAACTAAGGAATCTTGTATGGAAGTTCTACTTGCATGTCAAACATGATTTCTTTGGTTGCAATAATGCAAGGTTAATCCTTAAACCTGAGGCACCATGATTGCCTTGTGCATGTATAGTCGGTCATTGATTGCATCATAAAAGTTGAGCTCATCCTTGAGCTTGATTGAAGGTAACGTCGAGATCGTCGACAAATCAATAGAGGCAGCTGAGTGTACAACAAATGATCTCAACTTTCAATAAGAGGGAGAGTATATTCTAAGATATGATTCATGAATATGCAGCCGGAGTTGGAGCGCAATTGAGAAATAGTCTTCCAATTATGCTCATATTGAATCATCTAACTAATAGAGATCACGTTAGGGATTTGACATGAATTCCGTATCCTATTAACGAGATCAAGAATATTGTAAAATAGAGAAGGATCAAATTGCATTGTAATTCCAGCTAAATGGGTTCTCATAATATAGGGTTCTTGCATGTGTTCTATATATTCACCACTTAGCTAATCTTTTTCCCCTGGGGTTTTAAGTCCTGCAAAGGTGAGGAGGAAGTAAGAGAATGTAGCATCATGACCTAACAAATTTTTTTTATTTAATTATTTATTGTGTAATTATGTTTTTGTCCTTGGAGTAGGGGTACTCTAGTCACTTTTTGTTCGGGAATATTTTGTGGAATTGAGTGGCATCGTTGCATAGAGCTCAATTGTGAAACCATATATAATCAATATATATATATATATATATAGTGTGAAAAATTGCACCAAATTAGACATGCTTGACTTGAAATAGAGAGATATTTGTAAATAGAACAAATCCATGATAATTCATGGTTTTCATATTTTATCACAAAATATGAACTTTTAGAGCACATTACACAAACCACTCACCTCGACAATGAGAGCCCTTAAAATAAATTGGCAAGACAACCCATTTACCTATCTCGTCCAATATCAAATTTCCTTACCTCTCTCTCTCTCTCTCTCTCTCTCTCTCTCTCTCTCTCTCTCTCTCTCTCTCTCTCCTCTCTCTCTCTCTCTCACGTTGCATAAACTTTCATGCAGGTTAAATGCTTTCAAAAACAAAGGTAACATCCTATTTATGGTAATACTTAGGAGGATTCAATTTGTTCTAATTGGTGGGGAGGTGATGACCACATGGGAACTTGGTCTCCAAGATTAGGATACCCATCATCAAATTGCAGACACCTCATGCTAAATAAAGCTTAGTCACCTCAATAGAATGACTCTTGGAGTCTAAAGTGTGTTTGTAAAAAAATATGTAGGCCATTCAACTTGGTCAGCAAGAAACAAAGAGATAAAGTTGTTAAAAGCAATACATATACTTATTTATAATATTACTACTATTTTTTAATAACTAATAAGAAAATCTAAAATTATAACATGTACCAAAATAATTATATATATAAGTTATAAACTAAATATGTAACAAAATATTTAATTTCTCGAAATAATATATATATATATTAAAAATACAAGGTTTCACAATCTACCCTCCTTAAAAGAAATTTCGTCCTCGAAATTTACTAACACTTAATTAAGAAAATCTACTCCTAAAGATCTTTGTCATTAACTTCTTTAAATTCAAACCTATGTGCTCACAATCTTCTACCAGAGTTCCCAAGGGTGTCTAATCCCTATGCTCTGATACCATTCTGTCACGACCCCGGACCCGGAGGTCGGTGAAAACACAGCACCCGGTGCGTGAGAGAAAAAAAAAGTAAAATAAATCACCTAATCTTGGAGACCAAGTTCCCACGTGGTCATCACCTCCCCACCAATTATAACAAATTGAATCCTCCTGAGTATTACTATAAATAGGAAGTTTCCTTTGTTTTTGAAAGCATTTAACCTTGCATGAAAGTTCATGCAATGAGAGAGAGAGAGAGAGAGAGAGAGAGAGAGAGAGAGAGAGAGAGAGAGGTAAGGAAATTTCATATTGGACGAGATAGGTAAATGGGTTGCTAGAGAGAGATGTAAGGAAATTTGATATTGGACGAGATAGGTAAATGAGTTGTCTTGCCAATTTATTTTAAGGGCTCTCATTGTCGAGGTGAGTGGTTTGTGTAATGTGTTCTTAAAGTTCTTATTTTGTGATAAAATATGAAAACCATGAATTATCATGGATTTGTTCTATTTACAAATATCTCTTTATTTCAAGTCAAGCATGTCTAATTTGGTGCAATCTTTCACACTATATATATATATTGATTGAAATATTTATGAAGTATGTATTATTCATGGAACATGAGAACTTCAATGTTGGGGTATCCGAGGGATAGATGTACCACACGGGGACATAGGGCAGTAAGGCCAGTAGGGGTCACGTGGTTGGTTACATGGTATGAAGGATAACTGAGATATGAAGTGATGATGTGATATGATCTGGATTGGTGTATCTTTTCATGATATTTTCTAGAGTGTGTAAAACGGCATTGCTTGAGTGGCATATTATATAATCTACTCACTGAGCGGTGGTTGCTCATCCCTCACCTTGTTTAATTTTTCAGATGAATTAGTGGGAAAGACGAGGACTAAATCGATTGAGGCTGAATTAGATGAGAATGATAGAGCTTTATTTATTTATTGTAAAGTTGTAAGATTCTGGATCTATTTTTATAAGAGAAGTTTATTTCAAACCCAATGTTTCGGCTTCTTTTTATTTTATTTTATTTTACTTTTTTTTTCTCATGCACCGGGCGCGGGGTTTCCACCGACCCCCAGGTCCGGGACGTGACATCAATGATACAAGTTCGTAAACATGCAGCACGCCCAATTCCGAGTTGTAACGAAGGAGGAAATGTCTAGAAATGAAAAGGACATAGTGGAAATTTTTAAATTTGTTACTGTAGCAAATAGTACCGCTACAGAATCAGATTCTACAATTTTCTATTTATTTTTCTTTTCTTCCTCTTCTTCCTCACGTCTCTCTCTCTCTCTCTCTCTCTCTCTCTCTCTCTCTCTCTCTCTCTCTCTCCGTCACACATAACAAGGCCAAAACTTTGGCTGACGATTTCTCCGCCGTTCGACTACTGTTTCCGGCGAAATCGGTCCCAAAAGTTTCTTAACGACACCCCCTACCTAACCCAACCCTTTTTGTAGCTCGAAAAATCCAAGGATTTTAGACTAGAACAACTGGAAGTGTCGGTGGTTTTCAAAATTTCCGATGCCGTTCCGATGACTCCGGCCACGGAATCCAATGAGTGAGGTATGAAAATTCATCCCCTCTTTGTGCTCTACCTGTTTATGTAGTTAGTTTGGGTTAATTTTGGAATTTTGAAGATTGATTTAAATACCCATATTGGGCCAACAGTTTCGGCCATTTTCACCCATATTCGGCAACTTTTTGGCCAGGGTCCGAGACCAAAAGTTGCTCCAATTTTTAGTCTGAACGCGTTGGTATAGGTTTTGGTAGGTGGTTTGGAGATTTTTCGTCTCCGAAAAATCTCTCAAGATACTCATCGCTGCCGGTGGCAAGTGGTAGCACGTGGGCCATTTGGTGGTGGTTCATAGAGTTCTATAATTTTCCTAATGTTGTCCCTTGCATAACAGTATGCTCGGGTTTGAATTTAGTTGTAGTTTGACAGGGATTTACGCCTATTAGGAGATATCTGGGATTGATATGTTCGAACCGTTGGATCGAGTCCATTTCCAAATATGTTGTTCTCCGTACCTCTAGGATTGTGTAGGAACACACGGTTCGAGAATCGGAATCCTGGATACTTCGAACAATGATTTTAGGGTTAAGTACTAAGTCGACGTCGGTCGTGTTATTGTGGGTGATTTGACCGCTCGATCAAGACCAAACTCTCAAGATGAGTTACGTAGACCTTGCTGGACTTATAGAAACGTTCGGGTCGGGAATCAGAGGTGGATTGTGACGAGACTTCTAGGATGGGTTTAACTTTTGGTTGTGGACCAATAGGAATTGTCATTTAACAAATTGAGGTCGTGGGCCCTACGAGCCCAATCGACTTAGATTGTGGGCTTTGTCGGCTCGGTTGACACCATTTAGTAGTTGTATTTGTAATTGGAGGTTTGTTTTAAAATGGTATTACACTATGTGAGATTTATTAAATGTTTATGAGTTACTGTGGAATCGCTTTTACTTTACAAGTATATTATATTATGTTTAATTGTGTAGAGTTTGGAATGGTTTGGTTAACCGAGTTTTGGTGTGAATAAGGAATTAATTAAATGCCTAATTATATGTCGATATTTAAATATATGCTCGGTGGCTTGAAATCGATGAATTGTGGATACTAGTTTACTCAATAGTATGTGGTACATATTTAAATGTAGTTGAGAATAGTTTTGATAGACTATGCATGGTCAAATTCAATTAAGGAAAGTTGGAATTGCTCTTGTCTAGGGTTTCAATGGAGGGTGGGCCGACTAGATCTCGTAGGCAAGGGTAAGTGCTGGGTTAAGACGGCTAGAAATCAGAATTAGAATGGCGGCGATTAAGTTTGTGTGGGAAGATCAATTTGGTGGTTGTGGGCGGCTGTTGATATAGTTGGAGTATACAGTGGGGTGCTAGTGCAGTGGAGCTGAAGAAGATGATGCAGAACTTTGGGGATGTATTAATTATGTTTTTGTTTTTTAAAATTTTTATGTTATTTTATTATTTTACATATTTGATTTGGAATAATTTCAAGCATTTTTAATATTTAATAGTTAAAATTATCAAAATACCAATGCCATGTTAGCAGATTTAACTACTTTTATATGAAAACTAACGAAATGGGGCAACCTTAGTCGTATAATGAAAGTTCAGGGTGAAGATTGAGTCATTTAAAACTTCAGGGGGCAAACTAAGACAATTTGGAAACCACATGAGGTATTTCAACAAATAAGCCTAAAAAAAATTACAAGATAAGGGTAGACTCAGTAAACAAAAACAACTTTCTCACGCTAGATGTCCTCTTTGGTCAACAAAAAATATTTCATTCATTATGTCACTGAATTCACAGTGCAATGAGTGATAAATTAATGATGACTAAGTGAAAGACCACATTTGGGAAGTGTTGGCTAAAGGCCCTCTGATACCTAAGTTAGTTCGATTGAATTCTTGAGAAACAATAGCTAAAAAGGGTACGGAGTTTTCTTTGTGGGGAGAATCAGGTGGGCGGAGCCGTGCGTGGTGGCACTTGGCCGTGTGAGGAGAGAAAGAGATAGGGGCAGCTTGAGAGAGAGAGAGAGAGAGAGAGAGAGAGAGAGAGAGAGAGAGAGAGAGAGAGAGAGAGAGAGAGAGAGAGAGAGAGAGAGAGAGAGAAAGAGGGATTTTAGAACTAGGTTTAGGATTACCTTGTGTGTTGAATGTAGCTATGTATTTATAGGGCTCTAGGCATCTAGGGTTTTTCAAAGAATGTAGAGATTGAGTCAATTAGAGATTTGATTGGGATCAAATTACTAATTGATAATATCCTAAATTAGTGATATTATCTTTTAAATAAAGATAATATCCATATTTTTAGTATTAATTAATTGGCCAAATAAATTAGCTCAATTAATTGACTTGTGAGATATTATTCTTGTCCACATGGCACCTTGTGATTAAAAACCGGATTATTTACTTTCATAAATGGATAAAAGGGGAGTGGAAAAATTAACACCCTTTAATAGAGTTTTGAACATGAGGCTCTAAATTTGGGGCTTCAGATTTTGTGTATGATGTAATTTGATTTTGAAATGAGAAACAAAAAATAATGTTTTGGTTATGGCTACGGAGGCGTGGGTTCAGACCTCAAAAAAGAGCGATTCCCTCTTTTTTTTTCATAACTTAAAATAAATAATTTTTTTTTAAAGAAGCAGAACTACCTGAACAAAAAGTAAAGAAAGAGTAAAAAAGCGGTTCTCTCTGGGCAACGGACAACCAACCTGCTTTATTAATAGGGAGTTTCACTAAAACACCCAAAATGGGGGCTGAAATTATAAAAAAACCCAACACCCAAAACACTTTATAAACACACCAAAAACCTATCATTACACACACTCAAAACCCATTTATAAACACACCCAAAAAATATACAATTGTTGATTTTAGGGTTGATTTTGGGTGTGTTTCTATGTTTGAATAGTGCTTGGGTTTTTTTTATAAATACATGTCTAGAATTGGGTTTATTTATAAATTTGTATTATTAATACTCAATTTTTTAATGTACACAGCCACTGCAATCACGAATCAGAGAGCACCACATGTAAGTAAAATATAATAAACATTATTTAATATAGATGGTCCGGTGGAAACCGGAATTGGAACCTGTATAAACTGGTCCAGTTCAATTTTTTTAATAGTTGTTTGACATTTTGGTACACTCTATTTTTCCCGATTCAGCAATTCATATGCCCACCCTTGGTTTTCCCCGCAAGATTTCTTCGCGTAGGGCCGCAAAATGAGTTGGTTCTTGAGAGAGAGAGAGAAGATTATTTGTAGATATACTAGTGATTTACCTCTAAATTTGTACAAAACTTTTGATTTGCCCCTTATTTATTTTTTATTTATTTATAGAAAATTAAGGATATGTTTTTTTTTTTTTAATTTCCCCCTACCGTCTAAATCCTCAACATTTCATCCAATTTGTTGTTAAATATGAGGGTAAAGTGGTTTTGTACGTTAAAAATAAATAAAAAATTGAAAACTAAAATAAACTCTGTGTGTGTGTGTGTGTGTGTGGAGAAGAAAACCCAAGAGATGGGGGGGTGGCGACCTAGGCTCGAGGGTAAAAAAATAGAAGGAAGGAGGTGAGGGCAGGGGTTTGTGGGGTGGGGGATTGGTTTGAGAGTGAAGGGTGGTGGTCATAGGGAAATGGGAGGAGAAGAAAAACCCAGAGGAGAGAGGGGGTGGACTGGGTTCGGGGGATGAAGGGTGGTGGTCATAGCAAGTCCAAGCTAATCATGCCGCCAAGTCACATTTTTCCAACACCTATTCCATGCCAAACAAAACAGTTTCAGCACTTGCCATATTTCAAACATTCTTCCAGCACCTGCCTTATTTCAAACATTCTTCCAGCACCTGCCTTATTTCAAACATCCTTCCAGCACATGCCCTATTTCAAACATTCTTCCAATATCTAGCCACCATATCGCACGCTATCACCTTCACTGAGGTTTTGTCCGCTAAATTCAAAGTGTTCGGAGGTTGGTGCTGTAAACTCAAATACAATGGCGAATCCAAGCTCATTGCATCCGCAACTCCAAGATTGGACCCCATCATCCACAAGCACGTCTGGCCACTGTCAAATGACATCCACCATGCTAAATGTCACAAAAGCCATATTAAACCATGTTGCCTTAGCCAAAACCAAGCATCCAAGCATACAAGCTAAAATCAAGCGTACACGCCAATGCCAAGCATCCAAGCATGCAAAGCTAAAATCAAGCATACACGCCAATGCCAAGCATCAAGCCAAAATCAAGCATACACGCCAATGCCAAGCATCAAGCCAAAATCAAGCATACACGCCAATGCCAAGCACCATGCCAAATACCAAGCATACATGCCAACATCAAGCATACATGCCAATACCAAGTCAATACAACTCATGCAAATCACAATCATGCAAAATCAAGCCTCTCTAGTCACTCAAGCAAATAAATCATGCAAGCTAAGTAGTTATCTTGAGCTATTCCACGAAGTATTTTCTTATATATCATGCCACAAAATAGGTCAACTCTTGGTAACTCTAGTAAGTGACCTCCAAAATTATAGTGTCTAGGAAAGTTCTTCAAGGCAACACCCTTGGTGTTTAAGAAGGATTGTGTGGGAACCAATTAAATCAAAACCCTAGGTCAAATAATTTCTTCCATTTGGGGATTATTCGACCAAATTGGGAATTACTCAACCTAATTGGGAGTTACTCAATTTAATTGGGGGTTACCCAATTAAATTGATAATTACCTAATTAAATTGAGATTTGATTTGATTCCTACCACAATTAGGGATTTGACTTACCCTAATAAATCAAATCCCTAATTAATCAAATCAATGCCAAATCGGGGAGGAATAATTCCTTACCAACTATGGAATTATTCCTCTGAAACCCTAGTCTCCGAGACCATTATAAATACTTGGCTATGCACAAAGGTCAGGGTACGTCTAAATTCCTACTAAAACTCTGCAGAAATTATTTCTCACAAACCCTAGCCACCACTTTCTTTCTCTCTCTTACACAAGGCTCTGGCCACCACACACAGCTCCGGCCACCCAGTTTTCCTTGAAATACCCTACCTAACTTAGGCATCGGAGGGCCTTTGGCCAACACCCCCCCGGGTGTGGTCCTTTTACCCCGATATGTTTTGCAGGGAGAAAGAGAAGTGGAGAAGACGAAGGAATCTTAGGCGAATATTCTAGTGGGACGAAATTTGCTCCCACAAATTGGTACTTTCATTGAGAGCACGAGATATATTCAAAGCGTGCTCCAAATCCATCTTTCACACATTTTTTCAAACAACCATGGTTGATACAAGACGTACGAAGAGTAACGCCACCACGACGGGCCCATCTCATGGTTTCGTGGTGGAAACCTCAATGCAACTGCACGGAATCATGGCTGCCAACGCCTTGCAGCCGTCTTCTAGTGCTTTGCAGCCGCCTTCAACAGCTGCCACATGACCCCGGGGCCTTCACAGCCTTGCAGTCGCCAGCGTCGATTACCGGAGCTGCTCTGCCTCGCTGTCATGCCGTTGGAGGACAGCAGCAGCCACACCACTTAACTACTGGACTAGCTGCACAACCCTACGGCTACTCTGACATCATCCCGGTCTTGGAGCAGATCCATTCTCTCCCTCCTCTGTGATCACATTTGACATATGCACCTGTGTACACGTCTAATGGAGCCCTAGCCCACATGCCGTTGGGCCCGATGCACACCACTCTACTTGACCCGCGCAGTCAGGTGGACCTTAACTCACGGGTTGATCAACTCACACAGAAGGTCGATGATCAAAACAACCTGATTGGCCACCTACTCAGGCAGATCAACTTGAATCAAGGCCCTAACCTTGGACCCCGTGACAAGGAGAGGAGGGCACACGAGCATGATGGCGAGTAGTTCGAGAGGTCCCATGCTGGTCAGACAAGGGCAAACCGGCAAGGGAGAGAGCGAGATCGTGCAGATGAGACGCAGACAGCTGCGAGCCGTACTCTGAGCCGTTCAAGGATAGGTCCCAGCACCAATGTGCACGAGAAGATAGGCCCACAATCCAATGTTTGTGCTCGCTTAGGTCCACAAGGAGCTCGAGTTCGTGAGCGGTCGCGGCGACAAGCTGTGGAGGGATCTTCCCAAACTCAACCCTCTCTCATGCCCCACGGGCAGGGCAACCAAGGGGATTGACCCTTGGGAGCCAGAGAAGAAGTTAGCTAATCACGCTCGAGGCACTGAAGACGTCGACCTGAATGACCTTCCTTGCAAGCAGAGGATGACGATCGACGCCCATCAGCCCGCTCGAGGTCCAACACGCTCCGACAAGCTGTGGAGGGATCCTCCCAAACTCAACCTTCTCTCCTGCCCCATGGGCAGGGCAACCAAGGGGATCAACCCTTGGGAGCTGGAGAAGAAGTTAGCCAATCACGCTCGAGGCACCGAAGACGTCGACCTGAACGACCTTTCTTGCGAGCTGAGGATGACGATCGACGCCCACCAGCCCGCTCGAGGACCAACATGCGGCGGCAAGCTACAGAGGAATCCTCACAAGCTCAATCTCCTAATCTGCCCCACGGGCAGAGTACTCGAGGGGATCGACCCTTGGGAATTGAGGAAGAAGTTAGCAAGTCGCGCTCGAGGCACTGAAGACGTCGGCCCGAGACTCCATCCCTGTGGGCAGAGGATGTCGAGAAGCTAGTAAATGACCAACTCCGAGGTCTCCGACTTAAAGGAAGCACGGAGGAGGCCCTATGCAAGGAAATTGATAGAGTTGACTGCTCGCCCTTTACTGACGAGGTGGAACGAGCTCCACCCCAAAAGCGGTTTACAACGCCATCCATCACTCCATTCAAGAGGGACTCTGACCCTGAGAGCCATTTGAGGCACTTTAAGAGTGCTATGATCCTGTACAAGGCAGACAATGCCCTAATGTGCAAAGTGTTCGCGACGACTCTGCGAGGTGCAGCTCAGGATTGGTTCCACACTCTACTGTCCGCGTCGATAGGCAACTTCAAGGAGTTCGCCATCATTTTCACAAAGGAGTACACCTCCTACAAGACGGTCAGAAAGCATGCGGACCACCTGTTCAACCTGCGTAAGAAGCCAGACGAGTCTCTACGAGACTACTTGAGACGGTTTAAGGCTGAGAAGGCTAACATCATAGGATGCAATGACCAAGTTCCATCCTCAGCTTTCAAGAAGGGCTTGCCAATCGAGCACGAGCTATACCGAGAGCTGGCCATAACTCCAAGTCAAACCTTGGTAGAAGTGTTCGCGACGACAGAGCGCTATGCACTTTGGGACGATGATTGTATCGCCGCAAAGAAAGCTTGCAAGCAAGTTGACCACCGACGAAGCAGGCAAGCCAAAAGAGCAACAAGTTCGAGCAAAAAGCCCGAGATAAGCGCAGATCGCGGCCCCAAGAGGGAAGCTCAGAAACAGGGACCTTCACTGAGTTCGCTATCCCAATCCACCTGATCCTAGCTCAGGTGAAGGATAAGCTGTGGGTAAGGAGACCACCACCCATGAAGGGAGATCCCTCTAAAAGAGACACCAGTAAATACTGCGCATTCCACGGGGAGCACGGTCATTACACCAACAACTGCAACGCTTGGAAAAGGCACCTTGAGGAGCTGGTCAGAGAAGGCCATTGCACAGAGTTCGTTGCAAAGAAGGCTATCTAGCAGATCGAGGATCGTGATGCAGCTGCCAAGGAACCTCCCCAAAAGGTCATTCGAATCAACACCATTCTAGCTGACTCCCAAGAGTCCGGGCTGACCACCAAGGAGCGCAAGAGAAAGATCGCCCAGGCAACTTATGTCTCCCAAGTCACAATGGGAGTACCAACCATTGTGGATACACCTATCATCGGCTTCTAGAAGAAGGACTTGATCGGGCTTGACCTGTCACATAATGACGCCCTAGTCATCTGCATCCAAACAAGCTGTGATCGAGCGAGTTCATGTAGATGAGCGCAGCGCAGCCAACATCCTGCAACTATCTGTTATCCAACAGATGGGGTTCGAGCCCAAGATTAGCAAACTTGCCAGATCGCTCACCGGCTTCAATGGGGCCACATCAATCACTGTTGGAACGATCGACCTGGATGTCCACTCACCCCCAGGGTCTGCTCGCAAACCTTCATGGTCATCGACGAGGTTTCCCCTTACAACGAAATCTTGGGCCGACTGTGGATCTGCAAGATCGAGGCCATCACATCTGCTCTACATCAGAAGATCCGCGATCCCATCCCTAAGGGCGGGATCGGGCAGATCAACAGTGACCAAGTCATGGCAAGGAGATGCACAGCCTAAGGGCTCAAGAAGAGCAAGCAACTGTAGTTCACACCAGTAATGCAAGCTGCCAAAGAGGCAGGAAGCGCTCTTAGCAGACAAGCAAACCCGAAAGGGAAGGAAGTTGCTGCTTCACAATAGCAGTTAAGGAACCAGGATCAAGGTGAGGGAATCCGCCCGGAAGACTCCCCTAAAAAGGGTTGGAAGCCTGAGGATGACGTTGAGTTAGTACCCCCCTGATCCTGGCCAGCCAGACAAAGAAGCGCAAATCGGCTCGCGCCAGAATCCAAACAAGAAGGATCGAGACGATGGAATCCGCCCGGAAGGCTCCCTTGAAGAAGGTTAGAAGCCTGAGGAAGACGTTGAGTTAGTACCCCCCGATCTTGATCAGCCAGATAAAGAGGCGCAGATCGGCTCGTGCCAGAATCCAAACAAGAAGGATCGAGACGAGGGAATCCGCCCAGAAGGCTCCCTTAAAGAAGGTTGGAAGCCTGAGGAAGACGTTGAGTTAGTACCCCCCGATCCTGATCATCCAGATAAGGAGGCGTAGATCGGCTCGTGCCGGAATCCAAACAAGAAGGATCGAGATGAGGGAATCCGCCCAGAAGGCCCCCTTGAAGAATGTTGGAAGCCTGAGGAAGATGTTGAGTTAGTACCCCTCAATCCTCACCAGCCAGACAAGAAAGCGCGGATCGGCTCGCGCCTAAGCCCAGACGAGAAGATGGAGCTGACCATCTTCCTCAAGAACAACAAAGACATGTTCACGTGGTCACCATCTGACATGCCCAGCATGGACCCAAACATCATCTGCCATCGGCTCCATGTCAACCCTACTAGCAAGCTCGTGGTGCAGAAGAGACGCAACTTTGCTCCCGAGCGGGTCGCGATCATTGAAGTCGAGATCGACAAGCTCTTAGATGCCGGTTTCATTGAAAAGGTCTCCTACTCGGAATGGTTGGCCAACGTTGTTTTGGTGGAGAAACAAGAAAAGGGAAAATGGAGAGTATGTGTCGATTACACGGACCTCAACGAAGCATGCCCTAAAGACAACTTCCCATTGCCGAGAATCGACCAGCTCGTGGATTCAACTTCCGACAACCAGCTGCTCAACTTCATGGATGCTTACTCTGGCTATAATCAAATTATGATGTACGATGATGACAAGGCGAATACCTCTTTCATCATCGAAAGAGGGACCTACTGCAATAAGGTCATGCCCTTTGGGCTGAAGAACGCCGGAGCAACCTACCAAAGGCTCGTGAATAAAATTTTCAAGGAGCAGATCGGCAGAACCATGGAGGTGTACGTGGACGATATACTGGTTAAAGCCCCCAAGCGAGTAGACCACCTCAAAAACCTCACCGAGGCGTTCAACATGCTCCGCCAATATCGCATGAAGCTGAATCCAAGTAAATGCACGTTCGGTGTATCATCTGGCCGGTTCCTGGGGTACTTAATGATGCAACGAGGTATCGAGGCACACCCGCGCCAAATCAAAGCCATTCTCGAGATGAAGTCGCTTTCCACAGTGAAGGAAATGCAAAGCTTGACGGGCAGATCAGTGGCCCTCAACAGATTCCTCTCAAAATCTACCGACAAGTGCAGACCATTCTTCAAAGCTTTGAAGAAGGGACAAAAAGACAAATTGGACGAAGAGTGCGAAGTAGCTTTCCAGAATCTAAAGACCTACCTTACTTCACCTCCCCTGCTCTCAAAGCCAGTTCCTGGTAAAGACTTGTTCGTGTACCTGGCAATGTCCAACTCGGCCGTCAGCTCAGCTCTCATCCGAGAAGAACTTGGGGCCCAACATCCGATATTCTACACGTCAAAAGCTCTCCTCAATGCAGAGACTCGCTACCCGAAATTGGAGAAGCTCATTTTGGCCCTTGTGGTTTCTGCGAGAAAGCTGCGTCCTTATTACCAAGCTCACCGAGTCATCGTCATGACCGACTTTCCTTTGAGATCAATCGTCCACAGCCCTGATGCTTCTCAGCGACTCATGAAGTGGGCTATAGAGCTAAGCCAATACGACCTCCTTTACTGGCCGAAGATTGCAATAAAAGCTTAAGCCTTAGCAGACTTTGTTGCAGAATTCACACCATCAACCAAAGAAGAGAAGCTGGTGAGCAAAAAGAAGGAAAGTTCGAGAGCAGACAAGACCTCCACTGAACCTGACCAACCTAGAGACATGTGGCAGTTGCGCGTAGACGGAGCGTCGAACCAGAAAGGAGCTGGAGCAGGCGTCGTCATCATCACCCCAGATGGAACCCTGCTAGAGCAAGCTATCACGCTTGGCTTCCCAGCTTCAAACAACGAGGCAGAGTACGAGGCATTGCTCGCTGGCTTGCGCTTGGCAAAGGAGCTATCGATCAAAAAGCTAGCCATCTACTCAGATTCCCAGCTGATCACAAGTCAAGCCTCAGGAGAATACATGGCGAAGCACCCGAGGATGATCTTGTACGTTGACAAAGTCCAAGAGTTGTTGAAGGCGTTTCCCACCTTCACCATCCAGCAAGTTCCCCGAGCAGAGAACGCGCACGCAGATGCACTAGCAAGCTTAGGATCGGCGCTGGATACCCAGTTCAGACGCTCCATCCCGGTCGAGCACCCTGACCAGCCTAGCATAGAAGAGGCAGAGTAGCCGGACCTGATGTAGATCGATGAGGATCCTAGCTGGCAAGACCCCATCATTGACTACCTAGTGAATGAAAACCTGCCCGAGGACAAGTCCGAGGCCAGAAGAATCAAGCAGAAAGCTGCAAGATACTACATGAAAGGCGACATGCTTATCCGCAGATCATACTCCGGGCCTCATCTCACTTGCATCAAGTACCCATAAATGCTCGAGGTTCTCTGCAAGATACACGACGGCGAATGTGGAAATCACGCTGGGGGCAGATCCCTTGCTCAGAAGGCTCTCAGAATCGGCTATTTCTGGCCTACCATGCGCCAAGACTCCACGGAGTATGCTCGAAGATGTGATCGATGCCAACGCTACAAGCCGGTCCCTGGCCTGCCCGCAGAGGAATACCATCCGCAGAACAGTCCATGGCCATTCATGTAGTGGGCCATTGACTTGGTGGGACCTATGCCAACGGCACCTGCCAATAAAGAGATGATGATCGTTGCCACTGATTACTTCACCAAATGGATTGAGGCCGAGGCTTTATCTTCTACCAAGGAGGCAGATGTTGAACGGTTCATCTGGAAGAACATTATTTGCAGATTCGGTTGCTCGCAATCGATAGTCACTGACAATGGTACACAGTTCGTGGGCAGGTAGATCACCGCATTCTTCGCGAAGTATGGCATCAAACAACACCTGTCAACACCTCGATACCCGCAAGGCAATGGCCAAGCAGAGGCATCCAACAAGATAGTGTGGGACTGCCTAAAGAAAAGACTGGAAGGCGTAGAAGGAAAATGGGTCGACGAGTTGCCAGGAGTCCTATGGGTTTATTGCACGACCAAAAAGAGATCGACCAGAGAGACACCATTTTCCCTGGCCTATGGGATAGAAGCAATCATTCCCCCACACATCATAGTCCCTTTCATGAGCATTGAGATGGGCAGTCTTGACCAAAACTGCAAGCAGATGAAAGTCAACCTTAATCTGCTCGAAGAAGAATGAGAAAAGGCCATTGTTTGAGTTGCCGCCTACCAGCAGCAGTTGACGTCCTACTACAATAGGAAGGCCAAGATCAGACAGTTTCAGCCTGAAGACCTTGTGCTTAGAAAAACTTTCATCACAGTACCAAGGCAAGGGTCAAAGTAGATGAAGCCAAACTGGGAAGACCCCTACGTGATCAGCCGATCTAGGGGCAGAGGAAGTTACACCCTTGATACTTTAGAAGGAAAAGAAATTTCGAGCACCTTCGGAGATACTATCCATGAAACTCTTCGCTTACCAGCTTGGCTCATAGCAGGCGATGAGCCTCCTGTACTTCCATTAAAGACGAACTACTTTTGATGTTACCTTTGTTGTTAATTTCCTTTATTCAATAAAGCGATGTATTCACACCAACATCAATACAAGAGCAAGCTTTTCAATGAAGTACTTTTTTGAGCATTGTGTCTGACGAACATACACATGTCGGCAGCAAGCCTCATCTCCATTGTAGACAAGCTACTCCACGAAGCACGAACTCAATGAAGTCTTTTTTTAGCATTGTGGCCCTGACATACGCTCACAGGCGACTCCATTGCAGACAAGCTGCTTCACGAAGCACAAACTCAATGGAGTCTTTTTCGAGCATTGTGTCCCCGACATACGCTCACAGGCGACAAGCCTCATCTCCATTGCAGACAAGCTGCTTCATGAAGCACAAACTCAATGGATTCTTTTTTAGCATTGTGTCCCCGACATACGCTCGTAGGCGACAAGCCTCATCTCCCTTGTAGACAGGCTGTTCCTCGAAGCACAAACTCAATAAAGTCTTTTTCAAGCATTATGTCCCCGACATACGCTTGCAGGCGACAAGCCTCATTTCCATTGCAGACAAGCTGCTCCACGAAGCACAAACTCAATGGAGTCTTTTTCAAGCATTATGTCTCCAACATATGCTAGCAGGCGACAAGCCTCACCTCCACTGAAGGCAAGCTACTCCTTGAGTAAAAGCTTCATGGAGTCTTTTCAAGCATCATGTCCCCGACATACGCACATAGGTGACGAGCCTTATCTCCATTGTAGGCAAGCTATTTCGCGAGTACAAACTCAATGGAGTCTCTTTCAAGTGCTATGTCTCCGGACGTACACTTACAAGATACAATGAGAATTGAAGTTTGAAAGACAACTGAAAATTCCATAACAAACCAGCCAATTAGCACCATCTACTCAACGGCCTCACCTGCCTACTCCTTTGCATATGGTCTAACCTTATCAGCTACGCCACCTTGGGAGTTGTCTTCCTCCATTGCAGCTTCATCTGCTATCTGCTCTTCAACTGCTTCTGCACCCACAACATTGCTCTGCTCACTTTGAGCAAGGGGCAGGTCAAGATAAAGCTGCTTACCGTCTTCATGTTCGAGAGGGCAGCAAGGAGAAGCACTATTCCTACAATCCGAGTATCCCAGCTTGTACGCATTAGCAACAATCTCATGCTTGGATGCCTTCGTGGCTTCAACATGAGTGTCGAACTTGACCAACGGAGCTATCACCAACTTCTGGATCGGCAGTTCGCGCAACTTAAGGACTCTTTGCTCGAGCGGACGACTCTTTAGCTTTCTTGGTCGAAACTCGCAACATTGAGTCAGCTCTGTGCTTGACTGTTCGTGGCTTTGCAGACAAGTCGTGATTGCTAGATAGATGTACAGTCCCCTCAGTTTGATCCTAGGATCGGCACAAGCAACCAAACCTTGCTTCTCAACAGCCTCCTCACAGGGTAGATCATGGGTTTTAGGCAATTCAAGCGGATACCTGAGCAGAATATCCCGGACCTCCTGCATGCCATTGATCTTCTTACTGTTCATGTTGATGAGGCGCTTGATCCTGGCAGATGAAGAAGCAACTCCCAAAGGGACATTCCCAGCAAACGAGACCCCTTTACGGAAGACTTGCTCGTGGAAGAATGAGGAAGCTTGGTCGAGGACTTCTCCCGCTCAACTGGTAGATCATCTAGGTCCGAGCCATGCAGCTCCCATCAGCCTCCTTCTGATGTTCACTCAGCAACCAGCGTAATGCACAGAACCTGGCAAGGATGTTTAAAGCTTGATGAACATTGATCGTGTTCGGGCCGAGATCGAGCTTCTTGTGGATGTCATTTTCTACAAGCAGAAGACAGAAGTTAGTCAGACACACAGCAAAGAATTCCATGGCTACTGTAGTAGATCAAAGGGATGCAACTTACCATCACAGTAGGTGAGAGGAACGAGCGGACCGTCGCCAACCTCCCCTACCCATCTGCCGCTGACTTCCAACATGTCTGTGCTCCACACATGATCGCCTTCACTCATACTGTTCCTAATTCGTGACACAAAAAAAAGGAATTGAAGCAGTTTGGATCAACCACAAATAAGCCGACCCAAACTGCCACCTGCTCTAGCAGTAGGCTTGCTCGCCTCCATCCCAGTTATAGCTGGACTGCCCAAGTCAAAGACTAATTGGCAAGTAAAAAGCCTCTTCCACACAGGAGCCCAAATCAAAGAAGGAAGCCAAGTTATAGCTGGACAGCCCAACAGATAATTTACATCTCCTACATGCCGCCACACGCCATCCAGAAGCTGGGGGCATTTGTGGGAACCAATTAAATCAAAACCCTAGGTCAAATAATTCCTTCCATTTGGGGATTATTTGACCTAATTGGGAATTACTCAACCTAATTGGGAGTTACTCAATTTAATTGGGGGTTACCCAATTAAATTGATAATTACCTAATTAAATTGAGATTTGATTTGATTCCTACCACAATTAGGGATTTGACTTACCCTAATAAATCAAATCCCTAATTAATCAAATCAATGCCAAATTGAGGAGGAATAATTCCTTACCAACTACGGAATTATTCCTCTGAAACCCTAGTCTCCGAGACCATTATAAATACTTGGCTATGCATAAAGGTCAGGGTATGTCTAAATTCCTACTGAAACTCTGCAGAAATTATTTCTCACAAACCCTAGCCACCACTTTCTTTCTCTCTCTTACACAAGGCTCCGACCACCCGATTTTCCTTGAAATACCCTACCTAACTTAGGTATCAGAGGGCCTTTGGCCAACACCTCTCGGGTGTGGTCCTTTTACCCCGATATGTTTTGCAGGGAGAAAGAGAATTGGAGAAGACGAAGGAATCTTAGGCGAATATTCTAGTGGGACGAAATTTGCTCCCACAGATTGGATTTTAAGCGGGACCATTGCGACCCCTCCAACCTTCCCGGAAAAGACCTGGCTGTAATTTCAGGAGACCCTTAACTGATCATCCTTGAGTTGGTCATAAACTCATGCCATGCCATGCTACTGCAATTTATTTCGGGCTGGAAATTGATTATTTGGACCATTTCAATACACATTCATGGCCCCAATAATCAAGGGGGCTAATGTTGAGGCCTAAAAAATCCACGCTTCAGCCCAAATAAATTGTCGGCCCAATACGATACCTTACCGAGAAGAAACTCGATTTGGGCACGCGAAAGTTCATCATATGCGCCTTGCACACATGTCACGCGAAGCAAATAAGCAACATGTCATGCTACAAGCTTAAGTGGGCCCAAGCCACGGAAGATGCTCGGGGCTTGCTTGAGTGGGTTGTGGTATGGATGGTAATAAATTGTCATGAGGCCCATTGATGGGTCGAGAAATGGAGGTTCCGGGTTGCTTGGGAGCCTCAGAACCCAAGCCCATTTCTTAGGCCCAAATATATGGGTGAGCACAAAAGGAAAAATAACCCAACCAAAAAATAACCCATTACCTCAGCCTAAACTGGTCCATTAGCTTAACCAAATTAGCCCAACACCTCAACAAAAATAGGCCAACACTTGTTGAGGTTAGCCCATTTATTTTGACAAACCAACCCATTATCTTAGAAGGCCTAAACAACCCAAGAAAATATCTGCAAATCTTCAGCACTTAGCGGAAAACAAAAGCCACGTTGAAAGCCAAAATATCCATGTGTGAAAGCTGCTGGGAAGCTCCAGCACATGGGAGGAACAAGTTTCAAGAAAAACTTTCAAATGACCAAGGGATATTGGAGCGCAGATCACCCTTTGAACTAGCATGCATACTCATTTCTTTCCCTCATTAGACCTAGCCATAAAAAAGGAAGAAAGGAAAGGAAGGAAATAGCTGAAAATGAGAGTTCTAAGGCAGCTGCGGGAAAAGGCTTTGAGCACCCAAAATTCCTGATTTTATGCAAATGGGCAGAGGAAATTTCACCAAAATAGGATGATTGAGGGGATTAGGGGAGAAAGGAAGGGAAAGACTTGGCCAAATTGGATAGAAACCATTAGGGTTTCTTGGAAAATGTAAGCTTCCAGCGGCTATAAAAGGGGGCCTCTTCTACCCAACAAGCATTAACCACATGAGAGAGCAAGCTTCCTCTCTTACTCCCAAAACCCATCAATTTCGTGCACTATTCACTCTTCTTCTCCATTTCCTCTTCTGGCAGACCACTTTCATATCTGTCAGAAGCTTTGTCAAGCTGCCGGAAGAACAGTGTTCTTTCTTTCTCTCTTCTCAGCCAAATCAGCCTGCAAATCTCTTCTTCCTCACCTTAGACACTCCCATTTCTCCCTAGGAAGCCATATTTTCCTCTTTGGTGCTAAACTCATGCTGATTTTGCTTCCATGCCACAAGCCTCTCATGCCAAACTAGAAAATTTATCTGTAAGCATTAAGAAATCATCTGTAAGCTGCTGTTGTTTTGGTTGGTGAAGATAACCAAGATGCTTCCTAAGGCTCTACTGCCCTTTCAAAGTATTTTGGGACTTGATTTTCGAACTCAGACAAAAGGGGACAATTTCATTAATCTACCCTTTACGGCAGCCCAGCTCATTTTAGCTGCCGGAAGAAAAAGTTCCCTACAAGATCAAAATTTAAAGTAAGAATTAGATAAATAAATAAATAAATAACACCATTGAAAATAAAAAATTTAATTTTTTCCAAAGTCTGAAATAAATTCGATAATAACCTGATTTGAACCCTGTAGTTATTTGATGTGAATTTGTAAAATAAATATATGATTCAAAGTTCCATTTGATTATAAATAAATTCAAAATTTTATTAGGTAGACACATGTAGACTTTGTTCGATCATAAAAAGATTCGGAATTTGATCTTAAATGATTTATCTTATTCTTCTAAATATTCGATCATAAAAAAGATGATACAAAAAGATGAAAGCTGGCACAGTTGTATCGTCTTTTCTATTCCAGAGCTTTTATGTATTTATTTTGTTTTTAAGAAAGAAGAGTGCAAATAGCTCTTGTAGCTCAGTTGGTTAGAGCACCCGTTTAGTAAGCGGGAGGTCTTGAGTTCAACTCTCAACGAGAGCATATTACTAATTACAAATCTTATTTTTGTTATAAATTTTTCCATTATAATATACTATGCAAAAGTTTTTTATCTTCTTTTTATTATTTAGGAATAACTATTGATTCACTCCCTAAACTTAAACTCTACTTTCAATTTGCACCCTCAACTTTTTTCTTGGAAAATTATGGATACGAACTAATTTTTATCGCCAATTTTCCCCTTGCCGTCTAAATCTTAACATTTCATCCAATTTTCTGTTAAATCATTAAGAAAAATATTTTTTTTTGGAAAACATTGAAGAAAAAGAGAACAAAAACAAAAAAGAAAAAATTATGGGGATCCACTGACCAAGATTCGATCCCCCTTGTATTTTCATCTGCTCCCATTCTGACCACCACCCCACAGAACCCCCCCTCCCTCCTTTCTGTTTTTTTAAACCCTAAACCACACAACACACATCTCACACCCCCTTCCAACACCCCCCCAAACGGGCGTTGTCTCCCCCGTTCCCCCATGATCACCACCCATACCATTCACCTTACATACCCTTTCCCCCTTCTTTTTTTTTTTACCACACACATACACCCCCTTCTCCTTCATTCCCCCATGACCACCACTCACACCCTCCGCCCCACAGACCCCTCCCTCCTCCTCCCCCATTATGTTCTTTCACCCACAAACTCATCACCCCCATCCCTCAACAAATCTTCCTCCCTTTCTGCCGTCGCCCCCTCCTATTGGCGTGAGTCAACGTCCCTATTAGGAATAGAATTTATATTTTATTGTAATTATCTAATTTGAGTGGAATTATGAGATTTTGTACATATTTTCTATTTGTAACTACTCCGTATGTAGTATATATATTCCACCTTGAGAGAAGAATAAACATATCAGTTTAAACCCTAATTATTTTGAGTTGGTATCCGAGCAGGTTCCAATCCACCTCTACAACATCAAAACCCTAATCTTGAAAATACCTATTTCCGTTGCACCTAGCCTATACACCTAAGCCTATGCCATCTTATATCTCTTGCTGTCCTCGTCGCCACCTAGTCTTTTGTTGCCGCTGCCATCTATCACCATGTCAGATGTCACTGAATCTTCTTCTTCTACTCCTATTGTGACGGTTCATACCGAATCGTCCACCAACCTACCTATGGGATTCAAATTGAATGGATCCAACTATGAGATATGGGCTTCGATGATTGAACTCCATGCTACTACACAAGGCAAATTGGGTTACCTGACTGGCGACACTGATGCCCTTGATTCCGAAGACCCAAAATTTGGGAAGTGGAAAATTACTGATGCTATTGTGAAAAGCTGAATGTTGCGAACCATGGAACCCAGTTTGTTGAATATGTTTCATACTAAGAAAATTTGGGATGCTGTTAATCAGATGTTTTATGATGGGTCTGACATATCCCAGCTCTATGAACTACGGTGCCAGGCTACCCGTCTCAAGTAAGAGAGTCATCTTGTCTCTACCTATTTTGCCGAACTTAAGGCAATCTGGCTTGAATTGGACAAGAGACGTCCTTTTTAGATGAAGTGTGCTGATGATACGAAGACTTTTTAGGCTGCTGTTATCGCAGATCATGTGTATGATTTTTTGGTTGGCCTTAATGATACTTATGACAAGGTCCGTAGTGATATTCAACGGAGTGATAAAGTTCCAAGTATTGAAAATGTATTTTTATGGTTCGTCGAGAGGCTCAACGCCATATTACTATGTTTGGATTTGGCACGAAGATTGGGGAATCTGCTATTGTGTTTGCTTCCAAAAACACTGCTTTGGTTTCTCGGCCTACAGGATCTAGCTCTTCTGCTATTTCGCCTCGTAGCCTGACTTCTGCAGAAAAAGACAAACTAAAGTGTGATCACTGAGGTGAAAAGAGACATACAATCGACACCTGTTGGGCATTGCACGAGGTACCAGATTGGGAGAAGGAGCGGAGGCATTTAAAAAGGGAACAACTAGATAGCGAAGCTCATGTGACTGTTGCCCCCACTTCTGTGGTTGACATCACCACTAGGCACAACCACCTTGCTACTACTCCTCCTCCAACTTTGACCGCGGTATCAAGCATTCCAACACCTTCGCCTCCAAGTAACTTTGGCAAGGCTTTCCATGCTTATGATACCCGCGATATAGGTTGGATTATTGATTTAGGAGCTACTGACAATATGACGTATAATTCTGCTTTATTCTCTACTATTCTTCCGCCTCATCGTGATCATGTTCTGATTGCTAATAATGCCGCTGCTCTTGTCGCGGGGTCTGGTTCTGTACTCTTGACACCTACTTTACCATTAGACAAAGTGTTACTGGTTCCATCTTTGTCTAGTAATTTATTATCTATACCGCAAGTTACTGAGCAGTTAAACTATGTTGTACTGATGTATTCCTTTTTTATCTTACTACAGGATATCCAGACTCGGGGAGATCTTTGGTCGTGATACTAAAAAAGGGGGGTTTATTATGTGGATGATGTGGCAACTAATCGGGTTCTTCGTGCTAGTAGCGCCGAAACTTCTCAGCATCGCTGGATTTGGTGGCTATATTACCGATTTGGTCATGCCTCCTTTCAATATTTACGGCATTTGTTTCCTGCATTATTTAGTTGTGTCAACGAGTTTGCTTTCCAATGTCAGACTTGTATTTTAGCTAAGAGTCATCGGGTATCCTACCCTCCAATTGGTTATATGGGATGAAAAATAAAAGTGATGTGGCCAAAAATTTTCAACGTTTCTATCAGATGATTCAGACTCAATTTATGCTATTTATCAAGGTTTTTCGATATGATAATAGTGGAGAATTTGTTACTTTGACATTATCCCATTTTTTTCACACTAAGGGTGTACTCCGTGAGATACTTGCCCTCAAACACAACAGAATGTGGTTGCTGAACATAAAAATGAGCAGATCTTTGTTGCTGCTCGTGCTCTGCTGCTTGGTGTGTTAGTTCTAAAGCGGTTTTGGATGGATGTTGTTAGCTATACAGTCTATCTCTTGAATCGTCTACCTTGAAGAGTTTTGGATTTCCAAACTCCTATGCAGGTACTGACCCATCATATCTCTGCGTTTTCTTTGCTAATTCTATCTCCAAAGGTGTTTAGTTGTGTCGTCTATGTTCACCTCCATCAGAATCAAAGGAGTAAGCTGGACCAATGTGCTATTCGCTGTGTCTATCTGGGTTTTTCTCTCCTCATAAAAAAAAGCTACCGATGGTATAATCCTGCAACCTGACGTCTATATATCTCTATGGATGTTACTTTTATTAAGGATGAAGTGTTCTTCTCTGATACACCCGAGCATGTCCTTCAAGGGGAGACTAGTAGCGAAAGACATAACTGGCTAGATTTACTAGGGGGAGTAGTATTGGATAGTTTGATACAAAGGGAAGAACCGACCGAACCTGTTGAACCTGCTACACCGGCCGAACTTGCTACACTAGTTGAACTTGCTATTTTAACTGATGTCACTACTGTCACTGAACCGATTGCCCCCTATGAAGCTTTTCTAATAGTACCCGATCAAGCTCCCCTGGATATTCGTGAGGTAAGTGCTTCTATTCATACTTCTGATAATTCTTATGTTTTAGCACCTAGACAACCGTGGGGTTCCACCTGATCGTTACTCACCAGAAGGCAAAGCGAGATATGCTATTGCCCATTATGTGTCTGATCACAGGTTATCTCCTCAGTACAAAGTGTTTGTGACCATAATGGACAGTATTAAAATTTCAACTCGTGTTGAGGAGGCATTTTATGATCCAAAATGGGCTGAAGCCATAAATATTGAAATTGAGGTGTTGCAGAAAAATAATACATGGGACATTGTTGATCTATCAAAGGGAACGAAGCTTGTAGGATACAGATAGATGTTTACAATTAAATATAATACAGATGGTACTGTGGAGAGGTACAAGGCAAGATTAGTAATAAAAGGGTTCATTGAGACATATGGAGTTGATTATCATGATACTTTTGCACTTGTGGCTAAGATGAATATTGTCAAAGTTTTGTTGTCCTTAGCAGTAAACTAGGATTGGACCCTGAGGCAATTTGATATAAAAAATGCATTCTTACATGGTAAACTAGAAGGAGAAGTGTACATGAGTCTTCTACCAAGGTATAAGGTTACTAGTGAAATGGGGAACTTGTGCAAATTAAAAAAGGCGCTGTATGGGTTAAAGCAGTCTCCTCATGCATGGTTTGGCATATTACTACAACTATGAAGAAGTTTGGTTACCAACAGGCCAATACTGATCATACTCTATTCATTAAACATAGGGTTGGTAAGGTGACTTTGTTGATTATTTATGTTGATGATATGATTGTGACTGGTGATGATACTATAGAAATCGAGGAACTGCAGAAGCGTTTAGCATCTGAATTTGAAATGAAAGATTTGGGTAGTCTGAAATATTTTCTAGGAGTGGAAGTCACTTGATCTAAACATGGCTTATTTCTTTCACAAAGGAAGTATGTCATGGACCTGCTAGCAGATACTAGAATGCTTGACTGTAAACCAGCTGATACACCTATTGTTGAGAATCATAAACTTAGTGTTTATATGGATCAGGTCCCAACTAACAAAGAAAGATACCAAAGGTTGGTTGAGAGATTGATTTATTTATCATTGACACGCCCTGAGATTGCCTATGTTGTAAGCGTTGCTAGCCACTTTATGCATTCACCTAGTGAGGATCATATGGCTGCTGTGATGCGTATTCTGAGTTACTTAAAGTCTGCTCCTGGGAGAGGTTTATTATTTAAGAAAAATGGTCGCTTGGATCTAGAAGTTACACTGACGCATATTATGCAGGGAATATTACAGATAGACGTTCTACATCAGGTTACTTCACCTTTGTTGGGGTAACCTAGTTACGTGGTGTAGCAAGAAGCAAAACGTTGTGTCTCGGTCCTCTGCAGAGTCTGGGTACAAAGGGATTGCCCAAGGGGTTTGTGAAATATTGTGGTTGAGGTGGTTACTTGCTAAAATTGGGTTTAGACTGAATGCTGCTACAAAGCTCCATTATGATAATCAGTCTGCATTTGAAATTGCTAGCAATTCAGTGCAACATGATCGAGCTAAGCATGTAGAAGTTGATCGGCATTTCATTAAGGAGAAGCTGGAGCATAAGTTAATTTCTATACTTTTGTGTCTTCTTCAGAGCAGCTTGCAGATATGTTGACCCATGTCGTGTCAAAGCCCGGATTTGAAAACTCACTTGACAAGTTGGGCATTACGGATATCTATGCACCAACTGGAGGGGAAGTGTTGGTGTGAGTCAACGTTCCTACTAGGAATAGAATTTGTTCCTATTAGGAATAGAATTTATATTTTATTGTAATGATCTAATTTGAGTAAAATTGGGAGATTTTGTACATATTTCCTATTTGTAACCACTCTATATGTACTATATATATTCATCATTGAGAGAAGAATAAACATATTAGTTTAAACTATAATTATTTTGAGTCCTCCTCTTTCTCCATCCACACACTTCCTCAATTTCTTTTCTCCCCCACCCCCTCTATCAATTTCAATACTTCCACACTCGAAAAGCTCACAGTAGATCCAAGCCTTTCAAAAACAATCGAAAGGTAAAATTCCTGATCATAAGGCATAAGTGGCTCTACTATAAGTGTGTTATAGCCTCCCATCTTAAGCTTTTTCCAAATTCACACAAAACCTATCAACCAAAACAACAACAAATTCAATCTTTAACACTTGGGTTTGCTAAAAAAGATCAAAATCAAATAAAATATAATAGAATTTACCTCCTTGCCATCGGATAGCATTTGGGGTGGGAGGTCATGGGGAAGAAGAAAAAACAAAGGGGAAGGTTGGGGTGGGGTGGAAGGGCCATTGGAAGTCATATGGAGAGAGGGAGAGTACAGGGGGAGAGAAAAAATAGATGGAAAGGGTGGGGGTGAGGGAGAGAGTGATTGGTTGGGCAGACCCCACTCTTATTAAAATATTTTTTCTTTCATTTTAGATTTCATATTATTTTATTTGTGTATTTAATTATTTTAACATATACAATGACCAATTTGCCCTCATATTTAACGGCAAATTGGATGAAATGTTGAGATTTAGATGGTAGGGGGAATTGGTGATAAAAATTAGTTGTGTACTTAACTTTCCAAAAAAACAAGATGAGGGTGCTAATTCAAACTAGCATACAAGTTCAAAGGGTAAATCGACATTTTTATTTTTATTTTTTATATAAATAGTTATAATGGAATGTAATTTATAGAAAAAGTTGATAAAGATCCAAAAATCCAATCAAGAGTTTGGTTTAGTCCACACATTTGTTGTCGTTGATACAAATCCTTTGACTTTTGTGCCACATAGGGTTATACTCCTTTGGCTGTTGATTTACCTCATGAACTTGTATGCTATTTTCAATTTGCACCCTACACGAACAAAATTTTATTGCCAATTCCCCCATACCGTCAAAATCTCAACATTTTATCCAATTTTCTGTTAAATCATTAAAAAAAAATTATTTTGAACAAACTGAAGAAAAGGAGAACAAAAATCACTGGGACCCATAGAGCACAGACCCAGAACCCAGGCCCCCATAATGTTTTCTTCTCCTCCCATTCCCTATGACTAGCACCCACCACAAGCCACCCTCCAACCCTAGATCAATCCCCACCCACTGACCCCTCCCCGCTCCTCCCCCATTATGTTTCTTCACCCCCAGACCATTCACCCTCCTCCCTATCCTCCCCCTGATTTCTTCTTCCCCGATTCTCCCATGACCACCACCCACAAGCTCCAATCACCAAATGAACCTAGAACCTACAGACCCACCCCCCCCTCGCCACCTCCCCAAGGATCCTAGAACCCACAGACCCACCCCCCCGAACTAACCCAAAACCCACAAACCAAACCTTAAGGCCCGACATGTTTAATTCAATTTTCTCCTTATAATTTCTGTTATATTATGATATATTTGTTAATAAGGCTGAGCGTAATGGTTTATTTAAGCTTATTCTAAGTTTTTAGGCCCAAGATACTTTAATTTACGAAAGCCCAAGATGGTTAGTCTGAGTAGGCCGACCATCCGATACATTTTAAGAGGCCAACTAGGGTTTTAGCACTAGGGTTGGGCAAGCCAATTAGATGACAAATTTAAAAATGAACTTTAAGGTTTAGCTCAGTTGGTTATAGAGGAAAAAGGTCCAAAAGGGAGAGAGATAGAGAGTTCTGAAAAAGGAAAAAGGATTTTCTAGAGGCAAATTGATGGCTGGAGCTTAGATAGGAGGGTTCGAGAGGATAAAAATCGTTTCTCCTTCTGAACTTTTGATATTAAGAAACTAGATATCCCCAGCTTTCTGTAAATATAAAGATCTTCAAATTTGGACAAGTATGCAATTTATGGGAATTTTGCAAAGTTGGTCATGTGACGTTGATTCCAGTCTTCTAGTTACGAGTATCAGTTTCATAATTGGTAGACGACATAGAATTTGAACTCCGTAAAATCTCGTGCTCATGGGACGTGTGGTTATTTTATAACAGGTTTATGAAGTGGACTGGGTTAGGATTGGATTGCTTTCATAGACTGTCTTCAGTAATTGCTTTTCTTTGTCTTTTGCGCTATACATTCATTAGCTTCACATTTACGCTCCGAAGAGTTAGCCCACAAGTGGTCAGCGTTTGCATTGCAAACATGCAATTGCATGACGGTGCATAAACGAAAATAAGAAAAATGGATCATATTTTATTGTACTGGCATAATTAGACATATTTTTTACTATAAATCGTAGGGCGCAATTATCCGAAATAGATAGCATCACAAACGGTAAGGGGCAATAATCCAAGCATCCAAAAATACCTAGTAATAGAAATTGTCATGTAGTACGAATAACATTTCAAAATATCTCCAATTTCGTAAACCATAATGTGGTTAACCCTACTTTTTAATCATAGCCATAGGATCATAATCAAGTGGTTACTTGTTTTTCTTTATCTTCGCGCTACATTCATTAGCTTCATGTTTAAGCTCTGTGGCGTTTGCCCACGGGCGGGTACCATTTTCATTACACACATGCAATTGCACTACGGTGGTGCAATGCAAAAGTGATTGTGCGCAAACGAAAATAAGGATCATATTTTATTGTACTGGTATAAGTAGACATATGTTTTACTATAAATCGCAGGCGCAGTTATCTGAAATACATAGCATCACAAATAGTAAGGAGCAATGATCCGCACATATTAGAAACGGTAAGGACCAATTATCTGAAAATACCTAGTAATAGAAACTGTCATGTAGTGCGAATAACATTCCAAAATATCCTCAATTTCAAAAACCATAATTTGGTTAACCAAAATTTTTTATTATCATAGCCATAGGTCATAATCAAGTGGTTACATGCTTTTCTTTGTCTTCACGCTATATAGTAATACGCTTCACGCTTACGCTCCTTGGAGTTTGCCCACAAGCGGGTAGAGTTTGCATTACAAACATGCAATTGCACTACGGTGATGCAATGCAAGAGTGACTGTGTGCAAATGAAAATAAGAAAAATGGATCCTATTTTATTGTACCGGCATAATTAGACATATTTTTTACTATAAATCGCAATGCGTAATTATCTGAAATACATTGCATGACAAACGATAAGGGGTAATAATCCGAACATATTAGAAACGGTACAGAGCAATGATCCGAAATTACTTGGTATTAGAAATTTTGATGTAGTGCTTAAAATATTCCAAAATATCCCCAATTTTGTAAACCATAATTTGGTTAAACCTAATTTTTAGTCATATCCATAATTTAATCGATTTTATTTTTCTTTGGGGTATGTGAATGAACTGTGGAGTGTGGTTCTGCATCCTCATTACCCTTATCTACGGCCTGGTCCTCATCCCTAACCTCATCCTCTTCAATCCAAGCTTCCTCTTCATCTTCCTGTTCTTCTTCTTCTTCCTCATCTTCTTCATGCTCTTGTGCTACCACAATTTTGGTCTTTCCTTTTCTAAGTATGTCATCTTTAACTTTTGAGCGAAACTCCTACATACTGTGAAACATTGACATATATAAATAATCAATTTCGTTGAATTTTCTTTTGCATATGGGCGATCATGGTTTGCATTGCAGAATTGAACATATTATTAAAAATTGCAAAATTGAACATTTTATAAATTGTGTGGGGCAATTACAAACTTACATGTACTGCATCATCATCTAAGAGGTCTTGACCAATCTATTCACTTGCAATGGTTGTCTCCTTGGTTTTCTTCAATATCTCCTATTACAATATAACATCATTCATGTTCATTGTCGGTCTCTTATTACAATATAACATCGGTGATGTTTGCTAATTTTATAAAATCACTATGAAATGAAGCTGAATTGACTCACAATCTCTTGCCATAGGCGTCTTTATGCTTGCTTCCAATGACATTGAAAATAGTAGGGCATTCAAACCAGCATTCAGCTCCAAAATCTCGGTTGCAACTTGAGTAGTTACCTACATTCAGGCACATGCAATTACAACAATCACCACTGGAAGCGATGAATTAGGAATAAATTATGCAATGGAAACTACTTACATGCATTACACCATCAAGTAATGGTATATTAGTACTATCTTGTCCACGGAGTATTCGTACTAGTTTACTTTCATTATCGGCGCCCCAAATTGGTATTCGCACTGACCATGCCTGAGGAGAGATGTTTCCAACCATTATATTAGCACCTGCCAGAGTTGTATGTTATCCTTCCAATACGGGGTAGAAAGGCTTTCATAAGGCACCCTCCTTTCACTCGCTAGTAGGTCTGCAATTAGTTTCCCAAACAATTTAACTAGCTTTTTCTTATTCTTGTAAATCTTCAAGTCGTACTTGTTTACGCTATGATCAACCGAGCATACCTAGCATCAAAACGACTAGCACCAAGGTAGACACGCCTTCTCCTCTGCCGAAAGAAGACACTCTTTCAAAGTGCTAGCCACCTGCCGAAGCTCCCGACTGCTGAAGCTCTCAACTGCCGAACCTAATCTCCAAGACACGTGTCACCACCACAGCAATTTGCACAAAGTCCCACATCGAAACTTTGTGCAAACCTCCCACTTTCACTTCCCTATAAATAGGGAACAATACCCAAGTAAAAAGGGTAACTTCTCTCTCACTTTTACTGTTACTCTGCGAATTTTACCACTCATAGCTGACTTAAGCATCGGAGAGCCTTCGCCTGGCACCACACCGGTGTCCGAAGCTTAACGACTGATTCTCCTACTTTGTCTTCTGCAAGCTCCTCCCTTGCTGAAGGTCCTCACCTTCTCCCCTGCTGAAGACTATCCACTTCTCTCTAAGTTGACCTCCCAAAAAGAGCATCAACAGTTTGGCATCGTCTGTGGGAATAGACTACTGAATCCCATTTTCTCTACCATCCCAGCTGGCTCCTTCTCCCATCAGGCCCCGTTGCTTCTTCTTCACCCCACAGTCCACTATGCCGACCGAGCATAGCCCTAATACTTAGCATCATACCCCCTGCAGGGGTACTTCCCGAAGAAAACCTTCAGCATATGCCAATCTCCAGGCTGAGGTAGAGCTCCTCCACGCCAGCGTCGCCAAGATGTCTGAGAAATACGAACATCTCCATACCAAAAATATCGAGCTGGAGCATGACTACTGCACGCTGAAGCGTAACTGGGAGAGGACTTATCCTCAGGGCTTCCAACATGACTTTACCCAGGGTGCTGATCATACCCAGCCAAACCAGCCAGTGCACTCCCGTCATAGTGCCCCAGTCCAATCTAGAGTCAGCCAAGGTAAAGGTCCCTTCCATCTAGAGACGACCATATCACGGCTCCTTCATATTTCCCCATCAAAGGACCGGCCCCAGGAACCAGTCAATATCTATAGAGATTTCAGGGACCGTCAGCCATACCCTATCCCTATTCCTATTAATCTCAAAGACCCAAGGGTGGCACACCTAGGCCCCCCACCGACGCCAACCCACCTACTTCCTGGAGAAGGTGCAGGGGGCTTAGATAACTGGGAACATTACCATCCAGACGACTGGGAATCGTATCACACCAAGGCGTTCGAGGAATGGGAACCTTACTCAAACCCTGCTCACCCACAGCCTAGGCCTTTAGCACCTAACACTCTCCCTCATGCCGACTCGGCCATGAGGCTTCTCTTTGAGAAGGTTAGCCGTCTGGAGAGTGAGCATCACCGCAGCCACCAGCGCCTCTGGGCGAAGCCACAACCCCGGGTCTTTACCGAATGTATCCTGAATTACCATCAGGAGAAGGACATTCAGCCATTCCAAATCACCTTCTGCACTAGCACAGAGGACCCTCTCACTCATATTCACTCATTCTAGTCTGCCCTCGGATGCAAGGGCCTTAGTGACGAAGGAATGTGCCTCATTTTCCCTTCCACCCTCAGCGGCGCGGCCCTGAATTGGTTCTACAGGCTAAACCTGAGCACCATCAACTCATTTGACAGTCTGAAGCAGGTCCTGAGCTGGTTACTCTCCATGAAGACATCCCAGATCGACAAGTCCGGATCGACACCTCCCTCTCACAAGAGCTTCGCTCTGATCTCGTTGCCTTCCTCCGCCTCAACTCTAAGGTCTTCGCCTGGTCTTACAATGACATGCCTAGCATATCACCAGACATCATATCCGATCGGAAAAAAAAGGTGGACTATCCCTCATGGCTAACCAATATGGTGATGGTACGAAAAAAAAAGAAAAAAAGGCTAGCGCATGTGTGTAGACTACACCAACCTCAATCGGGCTTGCTCGAAGGATAGCTTCCCCTTACCATGAATCGACCAGCTTGTTGAAGCCACAGCTGGCCACGCCCTTCTTAGCTTCATGGATGCTTACTCAGGGTACAACCAGACCTTCATGCACCCTGATGACCAAGCCCATACATCCTTTATCACCGGTCGTGGCCTATAGTGCTACAAGGTTATGCCTTTCAGAATCAAGAATGTCGGGGCTACTTATCAGCGTCTTGTGAACAACATCTTTGCCCCACTAATTGGCAACACTATGGAGGTTTATGTCCATGACATGCTAGTCAAAAGTCGCACTGACTAGCACATCTCTAACCTATCTGCCATGTTCACCATCCTGAAGCAGTATAAAATGAGGCTCAACCCTACGAAGTGGTCCTTCGGCGTAGCTTCGGGAAAATTCCTTGGCTTCATGATCAACCAACGGGGTATTGAAGCTAACCTAGAAAAGATTCAAGCCATTTTAGACATGAAGATACCCACGACGGTCATGGACATACAAAGCCTTACCGGACGCATTGCATCCCTGACCAGGTTTATCTCCAAGGCTATTGATCGCTGCACCCCCTTCTTCAAGGCACTCAAGGACAACAAGCGAAGCATCACCTAGACTGCAGAATGTGACAAGGCTTTCAGCGAACTCAAGGAGTGTATGAGCCGAGCCCCTTTATTGTCAACTCCTGAGCCTAGGGACATCCTCACGATGTACCTCTCCGTCTCAGCCACCACAGTTAGCTCAGTACTCATCCGTCCCCACGAAGGTGCTGAACATCCGGTGCACTATATTACCAAGGGATTGCAAGATGCCGAGGTTCGGTACCCAGACATCGAGAAGCTGGCCTTTGCTCTGGTAGTGTCAACCAGACGCCTCATACCATACTTCCAAACTGACACCATCCATGTTCTAACCAACCAGCCACTAAGGCAGGTATTGCAAAAGCCAGAGATTTCGGGCAGGTTGGTTAAGTGGGCTATTGAGCTAAGTGAATTTGATATCCACTACAAACCCCGCCCAGCTACAAAGGGCCAAGTTGTTGCTGACTTCATATCAGAATTCACAGAACCCCAAGCTTTGGCGGTTCCTCATATCATAACCGAACCCAATCCTCCCTTGAGCCAGGTCCATGTAGCCAGCAACGGCACCCTCGATCTGACCCAGCCCTTGTGGACCTTATATGTGGATGACACTTCCAATACCCAGGGATGTGGAGCTGGCCTTGTTCTTATCTCACCAGATAAGGTTGTCTTTGAGTACGCCCTCCACTTCAAATTCCACGCCTCCAACAATGTCGCTGAGTACGAAGCACTCTTAGCTTGCCTTCGGCTAGCCAAGGAGATGGGCGCTAGGCAAATCCATATATTCAGCAACTCCCAACTCGTCTTTCATCAAGTCAACCAGGACTTCACGGCTAAGAACACCTCTATGACGGCATATCTTTAGCAAACCCGCCACCTGCTGACAACCTTTGACGCTTATCTCATAAGCCAAGTGTCACGCTATGGGAACAGTCATGCTGATGCTTTGGCCAGGCTAGCCTCAGCCATAGAGCAAGGCATTGGTCACAACATCCATATGCAGCAATCATTTGTATCATTGATCACAGCCCCACATGGATGGACCCCGTCCTTCAGTTTTTGCATAACCAAACACTACCTGCTAATCCTGCTGAAGCGCGACATGTGTTCATTATCGCTCCACTCGACACTTGATCCTCGATGGCGCTCCATACAAGCGCGGCTTCAACCTTACTTACATTCGATGTCTAACTCCAGAGGAAGGTAACTATGTCCTTAGGGAGATTCATGAGGGCATCTGCCACAACCACTCAGGCGCTCGCTCACTAACACACAAGGCCATTTGGCATGGATACTTCTGGCCATCACTTCATATTGATGCCCAAGCCTTCACCCAGAAGTGCGACAAGTGTAAGCGGTTTGCTAACATCCCACAACTTCCAATTGAACCATTGACAGCCATGGTCAGTCCTTGGCCATTCGCCCAATGAGGATTTGACGTCATTGGACCTATGCCTAAGGGCAAAGGCCAGGTCAAGTATGCAATTGTAGTTGTGGACTACTTCACCAAATGGGCTGAAGCTCGACTTAGCCACCATCACTGCAGCTCGCATTGAAACATTCGTCTGGCAAAATATCATATGTTGTTTCGGCATCCCCAACACCATTGTCACAGACAACGGCCGACAATTTGACAATGCAAAGTTCAAGCAATTTTGTGCCAACCTCAAGATACGTCTTTGCTTCGCCTCCCCAACCCATCCTCAGTCTAATGGCTAGGTTGAAGCCATAAACAAGATCATCAAGAAGACTCTAAAGACCAAGCTTGACAAAACTAAGGGTTGCTGGCCAAAGCTACTCCCAAAGGTTCTCTAGTCCTAGGGCACCACCTTCCGCACCTCAACAAGAGAAACACAGTTCTCTCTTTCCTTTGGTACTGAAGTCGTGGCACCTGTGGAGATTGGCTAGCAAATATACCGAACCTCCACTTATGATGCCGAAGCCAATGACGAGCAATTAGCCCTGAACCTTGACTTCATTGACAAGCTTGGGGACTGGGTCATGCGTAAGGTCAAACCCCGTGCTTTCAAGATTGGGGACTGGGTCATGCGTAAGGTTTCCTTGGCCACCAAGAACCCTACTAAAGGTACCTTGGGCCCTACATGAGAAGATCCTTATGAGATTACCAAAGTTTGCCGCCCTGGCACTTATCAGCTTCGTGATCCCAAGAGCAATACTTTGCCTCATCCTTGGAACGCTGATCACCTCAAGTACTACTATAAGTAAATGCACCTAGACCCTGGGGCATTATGTTTTCTTAGACTTTGGCCTTGACCCTTGCCTCAACCATCTCTTATACCTTCTGCCTTTCCGCACTTATTTAATGAAACGCCTGACTCATGCTAATTCTTATTAATCACACGATTATCATTTTTGCTATCAACTGATATCATAGCAAATTAAAATAACCTTGCCCTAAGCAAGGCAAAATGTTCATACAAAGCAAAAATAAACATCAAGTGTTCCAAACAAATGACTAGAGTACATAAGGAAGGCCACGCCTTCAGGACTCAGTAGAAGGGGCATCCGTGGTAGCCGACTCCGGCTCTGGGGTGGCATTGGTGGCAGGACTAGGTGAAGGAGGCTCGCCACTCGTATCAAAGTTGATCTCAACCGAAGGGTTGAACCTCGCCAGTCTTTCCTCCCAACGCAGCTGCTCATACACCAATAGGTCCATGATGTAACTCCGCAGCTCCTCTGAACTCCGAAACGACTCGACCCTTTCAGCTCGGGCAACAGCTACCTTTCTTTTGCAACAGCAGGGCGTTTGACTGCTTCAACTCCTCCACCTCTCTGGCCAGTGCCACCTTCTGCAACAGCAGGGCGTTCTTCTCTCGAATGGCCTCATGCACCTCCGCTATCTTGTCCTTGGCCATCTCATTGCGCCTCTTTATTCTCTAGATCTCCTTATCTACCTTGGCCATGTTGACATACATCTCACCAAAGGCCTACAACACAAAGCATCATTAGTCAGAAGCAAACTAGAATGATAAGAACAAATTCACAAAACAAGACAACTTACATAGGCATGGGTAAGGAATGTCTTCTGGGCCCAATCTGCATAGGAAGAGGCATGTGTCCTCGCCAGAACCTCGGGGTCACTCTTCACGCCTTCCAGGAAGACATTCACCAAGGGAACCTCCTGCTGATGCATGGCAAGGTTCACCTCATTCTTCTGCCGACGCAGCGTAGAGAAGTCCACCTTCTCCACCCTCTTGGCATAAACATCCTCCATACCGAAGGGGAGCTTCGGCGGCGCCTGCAGGTCAAAGAGAGGAAGCCTCGGCCCTATCCCCATCACACTCTAGTGAGCTTGCTCCAGCGCTCTCTTCTTTCCTAGCACATCGGCAACCAGCCCTTCATCGTCATCTCTAGGACGCTTACCAGTCGCCTGCCTGGCACCCCCCCCCCTCAACCTTCTTCGCACGAGACTCCCTAAGCCATCTCTGCATCATCCAGATCCACAGCCACCTTCATGCTTTCCTTTATAATACCTGCCACTGCACATCAAAAGCTAAGTTAGTCACAACTACAAAAAGGAATCAGAAGACAAACAACAAAGGTGGCCCAAGTACTTACTTCCTTGCAAAAGGCCAGACTCAAATAGATTCTTCTTGGTGACTAGGTTTTTACACTCACGCTCGGTCTCTGACAGCAGTGACCTCACCCTCTCAACTTCGTCTTCTTGCTCCTTGGAGATCGACCCCCCACTTCACCGAACCTGCACCAAAGGTTAGATACTACTCAACCATTTACACTTGCACAAGCAAAAATGGAGAACCACGAGTCAAAGCAGGTAAAAACACTACAAAACAATAATCAGTCTTAAAGGATGGGGCCAATGACCTATAGACTAGAAGTGGGTAGAAATGTGTTTGGAGACGGTTTTGCCTGGTAGACACTCCCAATCACCATAAGTCAGGCACCACCTGTTCCTCCAAAACTTCTGAGTGGAAGGCTTGTGACCAATAAAGTAACCTCTGTTTTGCCTTTCGGCAATTGGCTTGTGACCAATAAAGTAACCTCTGTTTTGCCTACAAGTACATAAACTGCTCAAATGTTGGCTCCCCCAACCCAGCCAACCACCAAGCAATGTAAACCTCATGTAGAAGAATCCAAGAGTTGGGATTATATTGCCCCGGCGCATACCCCAGCTTGGCTAACATCATCTGCACCCAGGGATGAAACGGTAGTCTGAAGCCATGTTGGTACATATCTATAAAAATCATAACCGAACCTTCCGAAGGATATCTAACCACATCAACTGCAGTGGGTAACCTCAAGCCCACATAAGGTGGAACACTATACTCTGTCCGAAGCTCGGCCAACTTTACTTCTGTAAGTACATTCCGCCTCACCAAAGGGACACCAACCTGTATGTCCACTCCTTCTGAAGCTGAAGCCACGGCTACGCCCACAGACCCTGATGGTGATGCCTGATTGCTCGAGCCCACCTCTGGTATATGAGGCAAGGCCAGAACCCGATCAGTTATAGCTTCTAACACTTTGTAATTCATCTACATCTCTTTATATGTAGCTGACCCAGAGTCTACTGATGGCTCACCTCTCACACCCTCATGCACTACTATCCTACTTTCTATCATACCTTCTACCACACCCTCTGTCTGAGAACTCTCATCTTCAGAACAAACATATTGGCTGGGCTCCTCACTCTCAGTATCTTCCCCACCAAAAGCAGGGGGTTCATGACTTTCTCTATCAGAACTTTCAGACATCTACAATATGCAGAAACAAGGAAAAGGAACTAATGCACATTCCAAAAGGATCGAAAACACATGAACACAAAAAGGATGGCACCCCTACATGCTATTTGATCTAGAAGCATACATTCAATAAGTTCATACCAATGTTCAAAGTGTTCATTATGTTCATACTCATATTCAAGGTGTTCATCCTAGTCTTCAACATGTTCATACAAAAAGGACATTTCAATTCAAAAGTTCAAGGGAAATGAGGTCCAACCTTGTTTGCACCACCACGTTAAGATGCCGGAGCCGAAAATCTCCTTCTCTCCTTCTCATTTTCTAGAAATTTTTCTCTAAAACTCAAGTGTGATGCCTTCGTCACCCCAAGTTCCTATTTATAAAGCCTCAAGGGTACCAAAGCCTCGGTTCACGATAAAACCCTAGCACCCTTTCATCTTCCCTCCCAAATTCCTTGTACCTGCTCCACAATTTGAAATTCAAATTCCAAATTCCAATAAAAATACAAATAAAATTAAAACGAGAAAGGAATCGAAAAGGCCTTGCCGAATGGCAGGCATCGTGGAGAAACAATAGGGAGACTCGCAAAAAGTCTTACCGAAACCCAAGAGCCTAGCCCCACAGCCTTTGCCGAGGTCAATTTTTCACGCCCAAGGCCCAGCAGCCTCACCACTCCCGACATGGAAAAGCCCACCTAGAAGCCCTCTATGCCGTAGCAAGCTTAGCTCCAAGAAGCCCCCTAATGGCAGACTTTTGCCTAGGCCCGAGCCCAGTGTCCAATCTAATATTTTTAGACCCTGCCAAAGACAAAGCACGGAGCCATCGGTTAGAACTAAAATTGCCAAGGGGGAGTCAAATTCACACCGGCCTTGCTGAACCGCAAGGCCCATGCGGAAGGAAAAGCAAGCTTACGAAATGAAGGCTCTCGTTTCTTGCTCCATGGGCCCAGCCCAAAGTCACCGAACCAGCTGCTAATACTACCTAAACCTTGAGGAAGATAGACCAAGTCCAAAGAATTAAACAAGACACCTTTGCCGAACGGCAAGGGTTGTGCAGAAACTAAATGAAGGGTCACCAAAATTACGGCTTCGAGTCCTCCTAGCCCGAGGCTACCGAAGCACGACTAGCTCCAAATCCCTTCCTTCACGACCAACTCGCGAAGCCTAGCCTTGCCGAAGGCCCAGCTCCAATCCCTTATTTCCTTGATGTCACTCAGAGACCCATATCCAACGTCGTTGAGCTGCCGAACGACCATTACCAACCGGAGGCTTGGAAACCCTGTCCAAGAACAATTACCGAAGACCCCAATCCCCAGCTTTACCGAAATAGGCCCTCGAGCAAACCCAGCTCCAAACCAGCCAAAACTTATCACAGCCCGCGTGTACAAAGCTCTCAATACCAGTGGATTCGACAAGGGCCCAGCTCACGTACAATCACCTACTTCTTGCCGAACGGTAGGAGGATATGCTTCCAAATCACTGCAGAAAATCAAGGAGCCTCCTGCTAATGACACGAAAGTGAGGCAAAAAATTTTCAACCCACCCTTGCCGAACGGCAAGGGTTGAGCAAAGGAAAAGGGCCTCAAGAAGAACTTACCGCCACCCTAAACGGTTGTCGAACGGTAAGGGCTGCTCGAAAGGAAACTGGCACCCACGAAAATCCTAATCAAAATTCCTTTTCACAACCTCTGCCGAACGGAACCTCGTGTTCGAAAAGGAAACCTTGCCGAATCTGCCTCCTTCAAGCATAGGTCTTGCCGAGCCCACCCTTCCGGATCAGCCCACCTTTGTACTGAGGGATCATGCGCAACCTACCCCCAAAATATCACTCTTGCCGATCGGCAATGACTATGCTGAAGGTATACGGCGCAGGACATAACCCTCGTTACGGATTTTATACTCAGCCTCTCTTGCAAACCCTAGCCATTATACATGCCAAGGCCTAACTCTTGAGCCCAACTTCCAACACATGCCGAAAGCTCACTCCAAATTTACCCTTGCCTCCCTTATACATGCCAAGGCCCAGCTCTTGAGCCCAACTTCAAACACATGCCGAAAGCTCACTCCAAATTTACCCTTGTTGAACGACAAGGGCCATGCTGAGCGACCTTGGGCCACCTTTTTATCACTGCAACCCCTCATTGTCGAAGCCCAATTCAAGTTCCCTTGCCAAGTCCCCCTTGCAATCTCAACCCCATAGGATCCAGCTCAAAACCCATGCCTAGGCCCTACATGCGCAGCCCAGGCCCGTTTTCGAAACCCGACTTGGTTTGCTTACCGAATGGCAAAGACCATATCGAGGTGCACAAGGATCCCCAAGTGTTAAAAAAAAGAAAAAAAAAGTGAGAAGGCAAGCCTTGCCGAACGGCAAGGTATGCTGACGCAAGAAAGGACACCCAATTCTTCCCTTGTCGAAGCCTAGCTCCCTAAACCCAAGGGCCCGGCTCCAAGGACTTGCCAAAAGCCCAAATGAACACCTAGGTACCCAGCTACCAACGATTCTAGAGGCCCACACAGCTTCCACCATATCTTCCAAATGTTGATGCAACTTCTAGTTTGCCAACTTGGGGGACTAGGGAATGCCCTACGGCTCCCACTGAACCCGGAATGCTCGATCATGATTACACAAAAATCTAACAAGTTCCCGACCCAGAAGTTACTTCTTGACCGCGAACTTGGGGGACTATTATTTACACCATAATCAACCGAGCATATTCAGCATCAAAACGACTAGCACCAAGGCAGACATGCCTTCTCCCCTGCCGAAGGAAGACACTCTTCCAAAGTGCCAGCCACCTGCCGAAGCTCCCGACTGTCGAAGCTCTCAACTGCTGAACCTAATCTCCAAGACAAATGTCACCACCACAGCAATTTGCACAAAGTCCCACATCAAAACTTTGTGCAAACCTCCCACTTTCACTTCCCTATAAATAGGGAACATTACCGAAGTAAAAAGGTAACTTTTCTCTCACTTTTACTGTTACTCTGCCAATTTTATCACTCATAACTGACTTAACCATCGGAGAACCTTCGGTCGGCACCACACTAGTGTCCGAAGCTTAACGACTGCTTCTCCTACTTTCTCTTCTGCAGGCTCCTCCCTTGCTGAAGGTCCTCACCTTCTCCCCTGCTAAAGACTATCCACTTATCTCTAAGTTGACCTCCCAAAAAGAGCATCAATAGTACTTTAATCGCTTCCCACCCACACGCAATCCTCTGATTGCTGCGAAGTTCGTGGAGGTCATCGTCATCTCTCCAACTTCATCAAAGTGGAATGTGTGGGTAGTGTCCCACCATCTCTCAACTAAGGCCACAAGTAATGGCTTATCCCTTTTCTTTCCATGCCTTAATATTGACACAAAGGGCAAAAAGCCAGCTTCTTTGACCTTGGCTTTGACAGTATCGTGCATTGCCTATCCCTTTTCTTTTCATGGCCCAATATTTACCCTAAATATATCGATTTATATATTAACCGAAAACCTGAGTGTCTCCTTTCATGACTGAACTAATTTAAAAAAGTTCTCTTTGTACCAACTAAACCGACTTCTCTATCCAAATTATTAACCCAAAAATTGACACCATAAGCAGCAACTTCCTAAACATATCACTTTCCAAGACAACTCCTAGAAATTTAAGAACTTGCAGACTTACATTACTGCAAAATAGGCAAAGACGATGGGAATTCACCGTCTTGTATTCGGTTTTCAAATCGTCGTGAAATCGACCGACATCTTTTACACAATCAAACGACGACGGTAAATCCCCGTCGTTGTTAAAACAAACAACGTCATTAACAACTAATAACCGACGTCTGCGTATTGAAAAATGAGCTAAAAAAATAGTCAAGGATAAGAATAGATGACCAATTCTAACAAACAAACATCGTTTAAAAGGCAACATATGACATATTTTAACAAAACATGGCTGCAAGAGATACATACAACGACGAGAACTAAAACCCACAGCCGTTAAATATATGTTTCACAACACATACAACTATGACATCTTTAAATAAATAATCGACGACGTTATTGATTCCTACTACGTCACCACAGTTTCTACAACCGTCGTGAAATAAATTTTCCACTTCGATTTTTCCATTAATGATAACATGGAAATAGATGTTAGGGTCATTATTTACGATGCATGTATTTCTACAGACAACGTTGTATTGAATAAACAATGTCGGATCCAAATAAATGAGAGTCATATTACATAATTTATACGTCATCTGAAACAACAACGTTTTTCAGTCGATCGTCGTGTAAAACTATTTTAACGACATGGTCTGAAAATAAACGACATGGTCTGAAAATAAACGACATGGAAAATATGTTAGGGTCATTACTTACGACACATTCATTTATACAGAGGACGTTTTCGTCAATATACAATGTCGTTATTATGTAAAAGACAGTCGTGTTTCAAAATTTATACGTTATCATGTAAAAGACAGCCGTGTTTCAGAATTTATATGTCATCATTACTAAAATTACAATCATCTAATGTCCATGAGACGGCGTAGTTTATCCGATATTCGCCGTGTAAAGTCATTTTAACGACATGAAAAGAGAAGTGGAACATTCATATAACGTTGTTTTTGTAAAGGAACGACGTCCAAATATACCTTTACGTCGACAAATTTACCAATAGATTTCAAATACTGTTGTGAATTAATCCTTTTCCACTTCATTTATGAGAGAACAAGCGACGTGGTAAAATTAAGACGACGATTTTTGATTTGATATGGACGAGTTCATAATCTAAGACGTCGTCTTTTATAACGTTCAGGTTAGATATCTTGTCTTTTGACGTCGGTTATAGGATTGGAGTCGTGTTATTTGGAATTACATGTCGGCTCTTTATGCTTCTCCGATGTGACATCCTTAATAATTGTTTCACAATAGCGTCGTGGTTCTTCATTGTTATGTTGCTTTAAGCGGTCGTTGAATGCTCCAAAACATCGTTTTTTTATGAAATTTTATTAAAACAGACGTATGTTTTTCACATTTTTATCAAGACCGTCGTGTTTGTAATCTTGAACCAGTATTTTTTGTACTGATTGTTTTGTGGCCAAAACCTGAATAATGAAAGTGAAGAAATCACATTACAATATATTACAAAATTAATGTCATACACTGCCATAAGTAATTTCATAAATTACATAGCATCATTCAATCCATATATCTTCACACCCATCTCGAATATTTTGACTCCCAAACTCACCCACCAGTTCATCAAATGTGTCAACATTTGGCATATCTCTAGTAAATGGCTCACACTCAATTCTCACATCACCTAAGACATCATCACCAATAACATCATTATATTCTCTATTAGGCATTGATAACACTACAGAGCAACCACGATGCATCTGGTCGTCAACAAAAAATACTTGTTTGACTTGAGAAGCCAAAACAAATTGGTCATTCCTATGTCCAATTTTACTCAAATCTACAAGGGTAAATCCAAATTCGTCGACTACAAGACCAGAAGTACTATTATCCAATCACACCTAAAGACTGGGATTGTAAACTTTTGGTAGTCAAGGTCCCAAATTTCTTGAATGACACCATAGAAACCCATATTTGAGAGAATTGGGTTTTTATCCTTGGCACTAGCAACTTGCATGGTATGTGCAAGTAAATAAACTCCACTATTTTGAGTTGTCCGCACATCATCTTGTGCCTTGATGTTAAATTTAATACCTTTAATAAGATAGCTCCTATATGATGGCACTGCCATGTTTGGACCAGCTGCTAGCCACCTTAAATTTTCTGATACGCCATGATTGTCTTCCTCATTAAGTTCACTTTGAACCTACAAATTAATCATATCTTAATTCAATCTAACATAGAAAGAAGAAAATTAAAAGTCCAATATGTTATTCAATAACATATACCTTGAAGCGTAGCCATTGAATGAAAGTGCTATTGTGCTTATCTTGCAGCCACTTTGTTCTCTTTCTAAATTTTGGATAAGCGGTCTTGATGTGGATCATATGTTGCCTACATGACACGAAAAATTCAAGCATTACGGTCCCAAACATATAAGATAAACATAAGAAATAATTTAAAATGGAAACTTAAAGAATAAAACTCATACGTACTCGATATAAGGTAGGACTTCCTCCGTATTCTCCAAGACATATAGATGTGCTTGGTTCAACAGGTCCCGATCAACTACGCTCACTGTGCAACCTGATAATGGCTTTGAAACTCCATCTTTTGGCTTGAAGGCACTCCAACTGTACTAACATCAGATAAATGCTCGGTACAAAACTCTACAGCTTCTTCAGCTATATACCGCTCAGCAATGCAACCTTCGGGACGAGTACGATTCTGAACATACCCCTTTAGCACTTTCATATATCTTTCAAACGGATACATCCATCTAAAATATACTGGCCCACACAGACGAACTTCTCTGACAAGATGTATACTAGATGAACCATGATATCAAAGAATGAAGGGGGAAAGTACTTTCTCAAGCAAACACAAAGTAACTACTACATCTTCTTCCAACTTATCTAGCTTGGAAACATCAACAGTCTTTGCACATATAGCATTGAAGAAGAAGCACAAACGAGTTATTGCATACCTTGCAGGCTTCTCCAAAACAGAACGAATTGCCACAGGAGCAATTGTTGCATTAAGGTATGACAATCATGTGATTTAAGGCCAAGAAGTCTTGAATCTTGTAAAGATACAAGATTTTTTATATTTGAAGAATAACCTTCAGGGACCTTCATACCATAGAAAGAATTGCAAACCTCTCTCTTCTCTGCTCTTGACAAATTCCAAGGCCCGGGAGGCAAACGAGTACGTCTTTCTCCATACTCGGGTTGCAAATCATTTTGACCCCCATGTTCAATAAATCTAATCGAGCAGCAATCCCATCTTTATTTTTTCCAGGGATCTCCAGCAATGTACCAATGATACTATCGCAAACATTCTTCTCAATGTGCATAACATCTAGGACATGCCTCACAGGAAGGTATTTCCAATACTCGAGATCAAAGAATATTGATTTCTTCTTCCAACAAACTCTGTCACCATCTTCAACCATATGCAGCACTTCTTCTCCGGTTAATGGCTCGGGAGGCGTGCCATATTCAGGTTTCCCATTAAAAGCTGCACGTTGCCTCCTATATGGATGATTGATTGGTAACCATTTTCTATGCCCAATGTAACAAATTTTGTGGCCATTTTTCAACCTGTGACTAGGTGTATCATCGCCGCATATTGGACAAGCTTTATATCCTTTAACAACACAACCAGATAAGTTTCCATAGGCGGGGAAATCATTAATTGTCCACATTAATGCAGCTCTGAGTGTAAAGTATTCTCCATTATGTGCATCATACACTCCTCTAATCCCATCCCACAAAGATTTTAAATCATCAATCAAAAGGCTCCAAGTAGACGTCTATATCATTTCCGGGTTGTTTAGGACCGAAATCAATAAGGTCAACATCATGAACTTTCGTTTCATGCACAGCCATGGAGGGAGATTATATGTAACTAAGATAACTGGCCAGCAACTATATCTGCTACTTAGAGAACTGTGGGGATTGAATCCATCAGATGAAAGAGCCAATCTCAAGTTTCTCGGCTCATTACCAAACTCGGGCATTTATCATCAAGAAGTTTCCAAGACGGGGAATCCGCCAGATGAGACATTTGACCGTCAATTGATTTTCTAGCAGCATGCCAAGTCAAACTCTTAGCTGTCTCATGTGATCGAAACATCCTTTTAAACCTTGGAATTGGAGGAAAATACCACACCACCTTCGCTGGCACACCCTCTTTCAAGATTGAATCTTTGCCTTCCTTCCACCTTGAGATACCACAAGTAGGACAATTAGTTGAATCTTCATACTCCTTCCTATACAAGATGCAATCATTGGGGCATGCGTGCATTTTCTCATAACTCAGCCCCAATGCACACAAAGTCTTTTTTGCCTCATACATAGAGGCCGGTATTGTATTTCCTTCTGGAAGCAAATCGCCTTGAAGTATCAATAATTCTGTAAAACAGACATCACTCATCCCATGTTTTGCCTTCAAATTATACAACTTCACTAATGCCGATAACTTCGTGTACTTTCTACAACCAGGGTACAATGGTTGATCTCCATCCCCAATCACATTGGCAAACTCATAAGGATCGGATCCAAAATCACCAAAATCATTATCATCCATCTCTATTTCTTCAGACACAAAACTGTACCTACTATGGTCATCATCTTCTTCAACATTTCTACTAGCATTAGTAGTTGCTTCCCAAGGTTCTCCGTGAAATGTCCAATTCTTATAGCTTTTGGTCAACTCCATTAAAGTATAAGTGATCCCTTATAATTCCAACCCCAAACAATTTCAAATTAACACATTTAACACATGGACAACGGATATGTGTTGTAGTTAGAAGATTTTCTACAGAAAAGTTCAAAAATGCTTCCACCCCTAACTCATATGCCTTCGATCTTCTATCCGAGTGCATCCATGACTTATCCATCTCCGACACTATACCCTATTATCTATAATAAAGTGAAAAGACAAGCAATGACCATCACTATAGCAATTATATAAAGTTTTAATAGCAAGTAATATATTATACAGACGACTGTTTTTAAACAAAATAGACGTATTGGACATATATAGACGACGAATTTTCAACAAATGTCGTCTAATGCTAACCACGACGGTAGTTAAAGAAAACCGTCGTGTATAAAATACAGACAACGGTTTGTTAAAAAACCGTCATCGTATGCCTAAAAAAGCGTCGAGATCCCAGTTTACTTTCAAGAACCCAAAACCCTATTAAGAACACAACATATACATTAATTTTTATGTTGGGTATTAAGAACACGTATACTAAGCATGAAACACAACATATACTAAGCATGAAAAAACCACAATAAATCCATTCCCGATTGATCATGAAAACATTAAACAGAAAATCCATGAACCCATACCTCCAACAACATTATTAAAAGATCGCAAAACATATATCTAAAAACACTTTAACAAAACAACTGAATATCATTCAATGAATTTACAAGGGGAAGATAAGGGTTTGTACTTACAGGTAGGCAGAGCTCACAGATTATGGCCTACTTGGATTCGACAGAGCCTGGAGAGCCCAACTTTGAATTAGAGTTGAAGTGAGAGAGCGAAATGTTAAGGGGATTTAGAGCGAAATATGAAAATTTTAGGGTTCAGGGTTACAAGTATAAGACTTAGAGCGAAATCTGAAAATTTTAGGTCGTCACGAAAATTTTTAGAAAGCGCGCTCTTTAAAACATCGACGGAAAAAAAACAACCGTCGTTAAAATTTCACATTAAACATGACGCTTATTACATTAAAGACGTAAAATCAAAAAACCGTCGTCAAAACTAAAAACGAAACTTATGACGCTTATATACACGAAATGTGTCGTGGTACTACTTACTACAACGCAAAAAAAAAAAAAAAAAAAAAAAAAAAAAAAAAAAAAAAACAAACTAATTAAATAAATGTGGTTTTGGTTTTGCTGGGATTCGAACTCGTGCGCGATGGGTTGAATGAACAGAAAATTAAATAAAAAAATATACCCTAAACCCTAAACCCTAATAAAGCAAACACAAATTATATATATTTTTTTAAATAATTTTAGAAAAGGGATTAGGATTTTAGGGCCAAAAATATCTAAACCAAAAAACCTAAACCCCAAAAATATTCCTTTAACCCCCTAAACCCTAAACCCTAAACCATCAAACTATGACTGATATTGTGACTCATCAAATTTTTTTTGTTTTGTTTGTCATTTTAAATTTGTATTACTCAAACTGCATTTTTTCAAGCTTAGGAGGAAGATAATATCTCAATGACTTCATAGGAGTTGACGTTGCATTTTTTGGATTTATTTTAAATTTATTTTGAATATTTTGAATTAAAAATAATAAAATATTCTTATAAACAACAACAAACCACGTCGGCATTAAGAAAATAAAGACGTTGTAAATTGTAATAAACAACTTACTTGTAAAAAGGACGTTGTTTAAAAGCGAAACCATTGCGAAAGTTTCACCAAAACCGACGTAACGTCATTATTCCACGACTTAGACACTGAACTTAACGCCGATTATTTAAAACCAACCACGTCGTCTATTGAACCAATACGTCGTTTGAATAACCTTTTACGTTTTTTTTTAAATCGATGACGTTGTTATTCGTGTACAATGTTATTTTAAAGGAACGCCGGTTTAGAAAGCGCACTTCATAAATCATCGACTGAAAACATAAACACCGTCGTTAAAAAATAATACCCTAAACCCTAAATTATTTATTTTTAAAAAATAATTTTAGAAAAGGGTTTATGGTTTTACGGCCTAATATATAACAACCATAAACCCTAAACCCCAAAAATTATCCTTTAACCCCCTAAACTCTAAACCATAAACCATCAAACTATAAGTGATGTTGTGACTCATCAAAACAATTTTTTTTTTTTGTGGTCATTTTAAATTTGTATTACTCAAACTGCATTTTTTTAAGCTTTAGGGGGAAGAAAATATATCAATGACTTCATAGGAGTTGACGTTGCATTTTTTTTATCTATTTTAAATTTATTTTGAATTAAATAGAATAAAATATTCTTACAAACACCAACAAACCACGTCGGCGTTAAGAAAGTAACGACGTTGTAAATTTTAATAAACAACTTACTTGTAAAAAGGACGTCGTTTAAAAGCGAAACCATGGCGAAATTTTCACTCAAACGACGTCATTTAAACACAACTTAAATGGTTGTCATCGACGTACAAACTGTATATCACGACATAAACTAAAAAGGTGTCGCCGTGTAATTTAATTACCACGTCATCTCTGTCGTCTAAATATCCTTTTACATCGGATTTGTTTCAAACGATGACGTTGTTATTTTTTACAACGTCTGTTTTAATAAATGGAACGTGCATTAAACGTCACCTATACTTGCTTTAGACGTCGTCTGTAATGTACAGCCGTGTTGTTTATTCCTCTCGTTTTATTTTTTTACAAACTTTTGTACTCCATAAGACGACGGTGTTTGATATAATTATGTCGTTGGAACGTTATTGCACATCGGTTACGCAATTTCTTTTTTTTAAATTACGAAAACCTCAACAAATTTTCAGGGAAAAAAATTATGTATATTATAGACAAAATTTGTACAAAAATTTGTCTAATTCTAACAAAATTTGTACAAAAACTTTACTAATTCTAAAAAAATGTGTACATTATATAAAATGTCAAGTGTTCTACAAATCCTCTACTCCATATGAAGGCAAACAAACTCTGCCCATTCTTTCCTGACTTCATCAATGGCTGCTTGGGGGTATGGCGCTTGATCTTTTCCCTTCGCAAACTGCAATCCATAAACAATGATTATTAAGCTTTATAAATAAACAGAAATTCAATCACAGACAACGCTATTTTTCATAACCGACGTAGTATATCGATTCAATGACGGTAATTTTAAAGGACCGTCGTTGATAATACAAAAAACCACATAAAATAAATCTGAAAATTTTCTTCTTACCGTCTTCTCAAACTCTAGGGAAGGATCCATGATGATGTCTCTCATGAAGCGCATGACATAATAGCCGCATTCTACACTGCTTGGTTGCTTTGGTGTGCCTGGTAGAGTTTTCCAAATGGTTGCTTTACGGCCTTGTCTGCCTATGTGTGAATTATATATTTTGATAGCACTGTTCAATATGTTTTTGGCCTCCTCATCAACCACTCGATTTCCGGGCAGAGGATCCAGAAAATAGACAGTTTCCTTCTTTGCTCTCACAATGAACAAGACCTAATGACGACTGCACAAAATTAATATAAAGGTTAAATAGTTTTATACGCATTGCATCATACAAACAAACTCCTGTTAACGAGACTAACCCTGGATTGTAAGGCATCATGAAATCTGTTCACCATCTGTCTTTTGAAGTCGATTTGACAGGACCCCGCCCCCGGAATTTCCCCCGAAACCGGGGCGGACCCCATCTTGGTGCCGACATCTCCCCGATGCCAGGCCTACTTACTAAAAACCCGAGACATCCTACCAAAATTTTGGCAGAGTCTCCCCTGTAAAATGCTCAAACCCAACAACATTCAACCTGCATAATTTACATAATATAAATCTCAACTGCCAGCATGCTTTCAACATACAACAATTCAAACTAAAGTGGCCTCCGGCCTCAAGTAACAACCTAACATGTGCGATAACAGAGCATCTAACAGAATTAGTTCACAACAACAGTTGAGTAGAAGGAATTTACACAAGTCCTATCTAAGGATAGAACGATTTGAGCTCGTACTCTGCTCGAACGCTTCCAAGAGCAACTACTGCCTGGGGGGGCGCAAAACAGAAATATGTGAGTGGACAAAAATAAAGTTTGCATTTAAAACAACATAGTAACCCCACCGTGTAAAAATAATGTTCAAGCATGCAGTTTCACAATCCATAAACCAAATGCTCAAAACATAAAATCTCAAAGTCCAATAACTCTCAAAATCTCAAACCACAACTCCATTCCCAAAAATATGCAACTCTCGCCAACCCATACATATATATATATATATACATAAATATATAACTATAATATAACATATACTTCTCTCCATACTAATGTACCGGGGAAAACAATCCAACCGGGGTATTGTTTGGCTGGTACGCAGGATTTCCAGGTACTAACCCGCGTCCAGGGATGAGTAGTCCAACCGGGGGACGGAACTCCATAGCTCACACGCCGGCACTGCCAACGACACGTGTAGCTCACATATTTCATAACAAGTCCTACGTGCGCAGACAGTATCATCACCCCACTGGCACTGCCAATGACATGTGTGATAATACTAAGCAATATACATACTCTTCCCATACGCCGGCACTGCCAACGACACGTATGGGAAGTGTCTCACACGCCGGCACTGCCAACGACACGTGTGAGACCCACAAACTCATGGCCTTCCCACCCCACCGGCACTACCAACGACATGTGTGGGAAGCCTAGTAACCAGGGAATGGTACTCACCTAACATACTCATACATCTCTCAACCATCCCTCAAACTCATATCTTTCCACAATCTCACAACAACAACTCCTCATACTCTATACATAGGCAATATAGACAGATATCCCAAAATCCATATAAACATATCCATAATACTCAAATATATCCAATAAATATAAGAATTTCCAAATCCATCAATCAAATAATTATTAAATCACATTTACCATTTAAAAACATATGCACAAATCTTTTATCAATAAAACCATGCGAAATGCTTGAAAACAAAGTCCACTCACAGATAATCCCAAGCTGCCCAGCCCCGAGAGGGTCTTGCTTGCTGTGTATGATCAACCGAAGTACCTATTTCGAGATACGAACCCTTTATTAATATAATGCACTTCGAAACGGGAATTCACAAAAGGAAATACTTAAATCCCCAAGTTTCCGATGCGTGTACATCCAATAGGATATCCTAAGGTCCGATTACATGTTTGGGAATCGCTTCTAATCGTAAGGTTATCGCTAATCCCACAAACTTTGAATTATTGAATCGGAACATCCGGGCCTCCGATTCACAATCCGCGAATTCCTACGCACTCGTAACAACCTAAGGATCTCATCGGGACAAAAAGCAACTTTACCAGCCTCGCCATGCGCCGCCATACGCGCTGGCAGCGCGTGGGTGTAGAGAGAAATTTCCGGCAACGGAAAATCTCCACACCAACGCTCACCCTTCCTACCCTAGCTTCTTCTCAAGGCCAGGATCACTTTATTCAACTACCACGAGGTCCAATTCGCACTGGAACTGGCCGGAATTTCATATTGAAAACCGGCCAAAACCTAGATTTCCAATTCGGTTCCCAAACTCAAAATCAATCCAAACCTAAGAAACAGTCAGCTAGAACACGTAAAAAGGAGAAGAAACCTCACCAATTTTACCTGAAACGGACGGCAGAGGCGGTGGCGCAACAATCGGAAACTTCCGGTTCGACCCAGTCGATACCATCGACGATTCTCGGGCTTTCCGGCAAGGAAATTGGGTGGGTCTTGATGACTTCATGACGAGTCGAACGGGACCGGTCTCAAGGGTTAAGGTGGTTGGACGTGGCAGTTGGGTGGCGGTTTCCGTCTCGGTGAACAGTGACACGGGGGGAGGTTTTTACGCAGAGGGGAAAATCGAGAGAGAGAGAGTGTGGAGTAAAAGTGAAAAATCTGATTTTTACTCAAACTTACTTTGAAATAATTACGGTAGCGCCACCGAACCTAATTTGCTCACCAAAACTTCATTACAACTCCGATTCAAGCCTATCGCATGTCTACGAATTCGTCTCAGTACCACCTACGCAACCAAACCATTCGTGGTCCCAAAATCTTCCCGGATAAGAAAATGACCAAAATTACCCTTAACCCAAGGCTAAATTCATAATTCTCTTAATTTGATTAAAATAGGAATAAATTTGGAGTCGGGGTGTTATAATCTACCCCCCTTATAAAAATTTCGTCCCCGAAATTCACGTACCTGTCAACGGAAGAGATAAGGGTACTTGGCCCGCATCTGCTCTTCTGTTTCCCAAGTCGCTTCTTCCACATTTTGGCTTCTCCACAACACTTTCACTACAAGAATGGATCTAGAACGCAACCTTTGTTCTTTCCTATCCAAGATCTTACTGGTTGCTCCTCATACGACAAATATTCTTCTAACTCCACAGGTTGATATTCTAATACATGAGAAGGGTCTGGCATGTATTTCCGGAGCATGGATACATGGAATACATCATGAACTCGAGATAGCTCTGGGGATAACGCAAGTCTATAGGCAACAGGTCCAATTCGCTTCGTGATCTCATAGGGTCTAATGTAACGAGGGCTTAACTTTCCACATTTCCCAAATCTCATCACACCCTTCCAAGGAGATAATTTCAGGAACACCTAATCCCCAACTGCAAACTCAAGATCCTTAGATCTGTTATCCGCATAACTCTTCTATCGGTCTTGTGCAGTTTTCAACTTCTCTTTTATCATCTTCACCTTCTCATTTGTTGCTCGGATACTATCCACTTTTTCCAGTTTCTTGTCACCCAATTCATTCCAACAAATAGGAGTCCTGCACTGCCTCCCATACAACGCCTCATAAGGAGCCATCCCAATACTTGAATGATAACTGTTATTATAGCAAACTCCACCAAGGCAAGGTGAACATCCCATGCATCCTTAAACTGTAACACACAGGACCTCAACATGTCCTCTAGAGTCTGGATAGTCCTTTCCGATTGTCCATCGGTTTGTGGGTGAAAAGCGGTACTGAACTGCAATCTAATACCCATAGCTTCTCGTAAACACTTCCAGAATTGAGAAGTGAACCTAGGATCCCTGTCCGATACAATGGACACAGGTGCTCCATGCAATCTCACAATCTCATCCACAAAAAGTTTTGCCAACTTTGTCAAAGGATAGGTCTCCTTAATGGGTAGAAAATGGGTAGACTTGGTGAGTCTATCCACTATCACCCAAATTTCATCATGACCCTTTGAAGTACGTGGAAGCTTGAAAACAAAATCCATGGCAATACGCTCCCACTTCCATTCAGGAATCGGAAGTGGTTGCATGAGTCCCGATGGCTTATGTCGCTCTGCCTTCACTTGTTGACAAATCAAGCATCTACTCACATACTTAGAAATGTCCCCCTTCATATGCGGCCATGAGTAATACGCCCGTAGCGTCCGATACATCTTCGTGCTACCCGGATGCATAGTGTAAGTGGAACAGTGAGCTTCCTCCATGATTTCTCTTTTCAATTCAGCATTCTTACTAGGTACACATAGACGAGCTCCTTTTACCAAGGCTCCGTCTCCCCTTTTGGCATAATACTTCCGTGTTCCATTTTCTACTTCTCCCCTTATCCTACAGAGTGTAGGATCTCCCAACTGGCCTGCAATTACTCGCTCCACCATAATGGGTCTCACATGCAAGCTTGCAAGGATTCCACCCTGTTGAGTCATCTCCATTTCTACTCCATCCTTCCGTAGTTCCACTAACAACGGAAGATAGGCCGTCCTGATGTGAGCTAAGTTTGCAGTAGTCTTCCTACTCAGTGCATCGGCAACCATATTAGCTCAGCCTGGGTGATACTCAATCGTGCAATCATAGTCCTTGATCAATTCCAGCCAACGCCGTTGTCTCATATTCAGCTCCTTCTGAGTGAAGAAATACTTAAGGCTCTTGTGATCAGTGAAAATCTAACACGTCTCACAATACAAGTAATGCCGCCAAATCTTCAAAGCAAACACCACTGCAGCAAGTTCCAAATCATGGACTGGATAATTCTGTTCGTGCTTCTTGAGTTGCCTCTAGGCATAAGCAATCACCCGATCATGTTGCATCAGAACACATCCCAATCCTTGCAAAAATGCATCACTATAGATCACAAAGTCCCCTGAGTTATCAGGAAGAGCCAAAACAGGTGCTGTGGTTAACCGCTTCTTCAACTCCTGAAAACTCTATTCGCACTCCTCCGTCCACTCAAATGTAATGTCTTTCCTTGTCAACCTCGTGAGAGGTGCTGCTATCGAAGAGAACCCTTCTACAAATCGACAGTAGTAGCCTGCTAACCCCAGAAAACTCCGTACTTCCGTCACACTTGTGGGTTGTACCCAATTCACAATAGCTTCAACTTTCTGCGGATCCACATAAATCCCTTCCGTTGAGATTACATGTCCAAGGAATACCACTCTATCCAACCAAAACTGACACTTGCTAAATTTGGCATAAAGCTGCTTCCTCCTTAAAGTCCTCAGTACCAACCTTAGATGCTTCTTATGCCCTTCCAAAGTCTTGGAGTAAACCAAGATGTCATCTATGAACACAATCACAAAGTGATCCAAGTATGGTCGGAACACTCTGTTCATGAGATCCATAAACTCTGCTGGAGCATTCGTCAGTCCAAACGGCATCACTAGAAATTCATAATGACCATACCGCGTTCTGAATGCGGTCTTGGGAACATCCTCTTCTCTAATCCTCAACTGATGGTACCCTGATCTCAGATCAATCTTAGAGAAGTACTTAGCATCCTTCAACTGATCGAACAAATCATCAATCCGAGGCAAAGGATACCGGTTACGTATTGTCACCTTATTCAACTGCCGATAATCAATACATAACCTCATGGTCCCATCCTTCTTTCTCACAAACAACACCGGTGCACCCCATGGAGAAACACAAGGTTGGATGAATCTCATATCCACTAATTCCTGCAACTGAGTCTTCAACTCCCGGAGCTCAGCTGGTGCCATCCTATAAGGAGTTAGATAGATAGGATTGGTGCCTGGAAGAAGTTCGATAGTGAACTCGATTTCCCTTTCAAGAGGTAACCCAGGAAGATCATTTGGAAAGACATCTGGGAACTCGCTAACAACGAGGATATCTTCCAGATTCAAGGTGATCTCTTGAGTGTCAATGATATGAGCTAAGAATCCTTCACACCCTTTCTTGAGTAACCTCTTGGCTGTAATAGCAGAGATAAGACAGGTAGGGAGGACTCCACATTCTCCCCGGAAAACAACTTTGGGGTTGTCCTGGACTCCGAATTGTTACTTCCTTTCGGAAACAATCCACTGACGCATGATGCTTCTCTAGCCAATCCATCCCCAAAATAATATCCAAATCTACCAATTCTAAAGGAATCAAATTGGCTTCCAACCACACATCGTCTACTTGGACATAACATTCTCTGAACACCCGGTCTGCATACAAGACTTCCCCCGTGGGTAGAGAAATACTAAAACTTTCTGTCATGGGTGTCAGTCTCACACTGACATAAGATACGAAGTTGTGTGCTACGAAAGAATGTGTGGCCCCGGGTCAATTAAAACACGAGTAAGATAACCAAAAATAGGAATCATACCAGTAATCACATCTGGAGTGGCATATGCCTCCTGCTGGGTCATGGAGAACACCCTAGCCTGTGTGGTAGAACGCCCAGGCTGACCCCTTGTATTCCTACCACCCCTACCCCTAGAAGACGACGGTGCCCTGCTACTGGATGATCCTGTTGCAGAGGAAGTAGCACCATTTTGACTCTGGTGCTGACCCATATTACCATGCCCCTGTTGGGCTCCAGTCCCCTGCACTGCTGTATCACTAGGGTAGATCAGTGGGCAGCTCCTCTTGGTATGCCCCGCCTGCCCACAAAAGTAGCATGTTGGGTCATTGCTCTGGCCTTGTTTACCTCCCTGAGTGAAACTAGGGCAATCCTTCGCAAAGTGCCCCACCTTCCCACAACTGAACCATGTCAACCCAGTCTGCCTGGAAGGAGTCCTAGCTGTGCTAGATGTAGGATGCTGCTCCGAATACTGAGTCCATGCTGGACGAGAACCGGATCTCCCACTACCAGAACTAGATCCCCGTCCACCTGACCATCCGCCACTAGCAGAGCTAGAACTAGATCCCTCTCTCTTGGATGGGCCCTGACTCGGACCACCCAATCCTTGTGCATCTCTGCAGCGCCTACCTGTACCCATAGCACATCTCCTAGACACCCTGTCAGCAGCCTGAGCCAAAACCCTCATGTTGGGATAAGTGTTGGCAATGACCACAGCCTGAATCTCTCACCACAAACCGCCTTCAAAGCGCCTGCACCTATCCTCTTTAGTAGCCACTAACTCTGGTGCAAACCTTGACAGTTCATTAAACTTATGTTCATACTCTGCCACCAACATTGACCCCTGTTTCAGATATAGGAACTCTGACTTCTTAGCATACCGGTAAGAAGGTGGATAAAATTGGTCGGAGAAGACCCTCTGGAATTCCTCCCAAGTAATAGCAGCTGGATCCTCATAGCCCCTTTTTGCGGCTTTCCACCAGTGATAAGCATTTCCTTTTAGCATAAAGGTAGCCAAACGGACTCTATCTCCAATTGGGCACTCCAGCACCTCAAAGATCCGCTCCACATCAGAAATCCAACACTCGACCTCTGCTGGGTCTGGGCCACCCATGAACTCTTTTGTAACCAGTTCCTTCACCCTTTTTATTGCAGAACTTTTTGTACTACGCCTCCCTCGCAAAGCTGTAGTCATCGTGCGTGTGAATTGGCTTAGCAGGTGGTGATGGTGGAGGAGACGGAACTGGTGGTGAATGAGGTGGTGATGGAGATGGTGGCGGAGATGGAGGTGGCGGGTTTGGTCCCCACCTCCGACCACGGCCCCTTGTTCTTGCTTTACGAGTTGACATGGTTCTACACAAAGAAAACATAAATCATTAGTATCAACAATGCAGCAAAAGTGCAAAAGTCGAAGGAAAATGAACCTAATGCTCTGATACCAAGCTGACAGGACCCGCCCCGAAATTTCCCCCGAAACCGGGGCGGACTCCGTCTTGGTGCCGACATCTCCCCAATGCCGGGCCCACTTACTAAAAACCCGAGACATCCTACCAAAATTTTGGCAGAATCTCCCCTGTAAAATGCTCAAACCCAATAACATTCAACCTGCATAATTTACATAATATAAATCACAACTGCCAGCATGCTTTCAACATACAACAATCCAAACTAAAGTGGCCTCCGGCCTCAAGTAACAACCTAACATGGGCGATAACAAAGCATCTAATAGAATTAGTTTACAACAAACAGTTGAGTAGAAGGAATTTACACAAGTCCTATCTACAGATGAGCTCGAACACTTCCAAGAGCAACTACTGCCTGGGGGGTCGCAAAACAGAAATATGTGAGTGGACAAAAATAAAGTTTGCATTTAAAACAACATAGTAACCCCACCATGCAAAAATAATGCTCAAGCATGCAGTTTCACAATCCATAAAATCTCAAGTCCAATAACTCTCAAAATCTCAAACACAACTCCATTCCCAAAAATATGCAACTCTCGCCAACCCATACACACATATATATATATATATAAAAATATACAACTATAATATAACATGTACTTCTCTACATACTAATGTACCGGGGAAAACAATCTAACCAGGGGATTGTTTGGCTGGTACGCAGGATTTCCAGGTACTAACCCGCATCCAGGGATGAGTAGTCCAACCGGGGGACGGAACTCCATAGCTCACACGCCGGCACTGCCAACGACACGTGTAGCTCACAAATCTCATAACAAGTCCTACGCGCGCAAACAGTATCATCACCCCACCGGCACTGCCAACGACATGTGTGATAATACTAAGCAATATACATACTCTTCCCATACACCGGCACTGTCAACGACACGTATGGGAAGTGTCTCACACACCGGCACTGCCAACGACACGTGTGAGACCCACAAACTCATGGCCTTCCCACCCCACCGGCACTGCCAACGACGTGTGGGAAGCCTAGTAACCAGGGAATGGTACTCACCTAACATACTCATACATATCTCAACCATCCCTCAAACTCAAATCTTTCCACAATCTCACAACAACTCCTCATACTCTATACATAGGCAATATAGACAGATATCCCAAAATCCATATAAACATATCCATAATACTCAAATATATCCAATAAATATAAGAATGTCCGAATCCATCAATCAAATAATTATTAAATCACATTTACCATTTAAAAACATATGCACAAATCTTTTATCAATAAAACCATGCGAATGCTTGAAAACAAAGTCCACTCACAGATAATCCCAAGCTGCCCAGCCTCGAGAGGGTCCTGCCTGCTGTGTATGATCAACCGAAGTACCTATTTCGAGATACGAACCCTTGATTAATATAATGCACTTTGAAACGGGAATTCACAAAAGGAAATACTTAAATCCCCAAGTTCCCGATGCGTGTACATCCAATAGGATATCCTAAGGTCCGATTACAGGTTTGGGAATCGCTTCTAATCGTACGGTTATCGCTAATCCCACAAACTTTGAATTATTGAATCGGAACATCCGGGGCTCCGATTCACAATCCGGGAATTCCTACGCACTCGTAACAACCTAAGGATCTCATTGGGACAAAAAGCAACTTCACCAGCCTTGCCACGCGCCGCCATACGCGCTGGCAGCACGTGGGTGTGTAGAGAAATTTCCGGCAACGGAAAATCTCCACACCAACGCTCACCCTTCCTACCCTAGCTTCTTCTCAAGGCCAGGATCACTTTATTCAACTACCACGAGGTCCAATTCGCACTAGAACTGGCCGGAATTTCATATTGAAAACTGGCCAAAACCTAGATTTCCAATTCGGTTCCCAAACTCAAAATCAATCCAAACCTAAGCAATAGTCAGCTAGAACACGTAAAAAGGAGAAGAAACCTCACCAATTTTACCTGAAACGGACGGCGGAGGCGGCGGCGCAACAATCGGAAACTTCCGGTTCGAACCAGTCGATACCGTCGACGATTCTCGGGCTTTCCGGCAAGGAAATTGGGTGGGTCTTGATGACTTCATGACGAGTTGAACGGGACCGGTCTCGAGGGTTAAGGTGGTCGAACGTGGCGGCTGGGTGGCGGTTTCCGTCTCGGTGAACAGTGACACGGGGGGAGGTTTTTATGCAGAGGGGAAAATCGAGAGAGAGAGCGAGAGAGAGAGAGAGAGAGAGAGAGAGAGAGAGAGAGAGAGAGAGAGAGAGAGTGAGTGTGGAGTAAAAGTGAAAAATCTGATTTTACTCGAACTTACTTTGAAATAATTACGGTAGCGCCACCGAACCTAATTTGCTCGCCAAAACTTCATTACAACTCTGATTCAAGCCTACCACATGTCTACAGATTCGTCTCAATACCACCTACGCAACCAAACCATTCGTGGTCCCAAAATCTTCCCGGATAAGAAAATGACCAAAATTACCCTTAACCCAAGGGTAAATTCATAATTCTCTTAATTTAATTAAAATAGGAATAAACTTGGAGTCGGGGTGTTACACGATTGGCTACCAAATGTGATCTCTCAGTTAATGACCCAGCATTGGCACTAACTTGAGCAGGGTCGATAAAGCCAACCATGTTCAACATATTTGCAGCTTTCAAATTATCAAATAGGCACCTAAATATATATATGAAATGATCACATGACTTCTTTTTTTCAACAGAAAGGAGTGTGAAATAAATATTTTTTTTTCAACATGAAATAAGTCGATAAAATTATATTTTACGTTGTTGTACATGTATTTAAGATGGCGGTATTTTGTAATATACCGCCGTGGATTCTTTTGAAATTATGCGACGCCGGATACGAAAACTTGGTCGTGGTTATTTTGGAGAAAAGACAGCAGCTGTTTCTTTAAACCGTCGTCTTTACTTTCCACGTCGGTGGATTCATACCTTCTGCCGTTGTTTGTTGGTTCCAAGTTTACTCTGTAGAAAACCTTTTTCAATAAGACGTCGCTTTTTAAAATAGGTGTGTCGTGTTTTAAAAACAACCATTGGATTCCCCATTTTTAAGGTGTTCAAGTGTCTTTTCAAACACAACGACGATTTTCCGTTAAATCGTCGTTTTTTCTGGTCGTCTTTTTCACTTTTTGTAGTAGTGATATAACAAGCAAATTGCTATAGACCTTTTGTTTGTTTTTTTGTCAGAAATGCTATAGACCTCACGACGAGCAGACGAGAATAAGAAAGATATTGGTGAACCAAAAATTAATTCAAAACATTCACAGAATAAGAAAAACATACACTAATCATTTGAGCAAATAAAATAAAGGTTGAAAGTAAATACCTGATTTTCCGAAACCACCCATTCCAAAAATCTTGTGCGCCCTGATGCAAGTATATCTTCTATGAGCGGTAGTTTGAGGTTCTTATTTGCATATATAACAGCAAATCCCTTTGAAATGGTAAACATGATCACTCTAAATATGATGATCCTCCCAAGAATCTTTTCTGACCCACTGAAATTGATAAAACAAATATGAAATCAATATTTTATTCTTCCTTTTGGTCATAAATGTTGCTGTCAAACTAAAAATTAAAGAAAAATTTACCTGACTTTTCTTTCTCTGTTTAGACTTTGGCTGCTTGACGTATGTATGAGGCTGAGGTGAAGCTTCTTTTTCCTTCCTAATTTTATGGCCAAAAAATCACCAAAGAAGTAGAGAGTTCGAAGTCGATGATGAAAATTGATGGGTGTAAAATATGTGGCTTTTTGTTTATATAGCTGAAGTTGTGTGACTTTATTTTTTCGTTTTTCTATTTCTTTCTTTTTTTAACTTTTAGAAACTAAATAGTGATTAGGGAGTCACGTGCTCTCTATTTTTACTTCGTTATCTGTCAGTTATTTTTTTTGTTTTTAGTCTGAAAAACTATGCACTTGCTGAAACCCAAAGGTAGGTAGCAATTCAAATGCTAAACCCAAAGAAATGCACCAGTCTCTAGGCTTGGCTTTTACCAAAAAGTTGAAGACACCAGTCAATTGGCTATCACTTTTTCAATCCTGCTCTGTTGATAAGATTTGAAAAAAGATTCTGTAATGTTCCAAGCACGAGAAAGTTTCTTGATAACATATTAAAGGGTACAATCTTCCAGTTCATTTCAATTCTAATTTTTTTGTAAAAAACTAGTATGATATTAGAATTAAGAATAATAAGACATAAACTGCAGTAAAAGCAGAGACAATTCACTTTGAAAAGTGAAACGTCAAAAGAAACAACTCACTTGATATCTGAAACATGCAAAGCCAAAATTGATGCGAATGAGTGAGAATCAATGTAGTGTTGAAACACCTGGGCTTCGACAAATGGGCCAATATTATTAACCAAAACAACCAGAAACCAAACCACCCAAACCCCAATTATATATCTTTTATTTTATTGGTGGGCCTGTGAACCTGTGGGCTGGGCTTTGATGGGCAGGCCGGGTTGGGCTTCCGTAGGCTCAAATGGGTCGGGCTTCTGAGTCGGGCTGGTTTTAGACACCTTTGCCTAAGTCTAGCCCACTAAAAGATGGGCTGAGCTTTTCCTCAATGGGCTAGGTAGGTCCTCATCAGTTTATGGGGTCGTGGGCCAAATGATGACCCTTAATTGAATGAAGATAATAAAATAGTGTTATTCCCGTCGCATGCAACTTCTTATTTAATTTCTTAGGCCTCTCCATTTTAGCATGAAAAGCCACAATTACAAGACAAGATTATTGTACACATAAAAAAAAATTACAATATAAAGGTAGAAGCGGTAAACAAAAACTTTCTCACACTAGATGTCCTTTTTGGTCAATAGAAAGATGAGAATAACCTATTCAAGTTGAATTGTCGTGCAATTGAGTCATTCTCTATTACAGTGCCCATAATTCATATTATCATGGAATGGATACTTTTGTCAAACCTTAATATGAATTTTCCACTTATATGATTACATTGGTTATATCTAGAAACTTTCTTTCTAGTCATATCTACTCTGCAAAGATTCCCTCTATCATATCTTTAGAGCATTCCTTATTACGAGTATAGATCCTTTGTTGTATATTCACTTGCCTCTATGAACTTATTGAGAATCTTGAAGACCACCTTTTGAATCATATATGTTGACACGAATGTATAGGGATTTCGAAGATAGACGCCCACAAGACAACTATGATGTCTCATGTCTGAGAACTAGTTTGCACTATTGCAACTTATGAGTTTTAGTTTGACATGGGAGTAAGACCCTCATCCTAAAATTCGTGGTTTGATCGTGTTCAATTTACTTATCTCACTAAGCACCTACGCACTTATCTTAGTTTCTCTATACGCAATGACTTGAGACTAGTCATTAGCGGATATAGTGTGTACCACTCTTTGCGGATGATCAAGGATATAGTGTGTACCACTCTTTGCGGATGATCAATTCCCAATTAATAACCCTATGACTGGGAACATTTAGGAAATAATGTGGAAGTATGAGAGGTCTCCTTATATCCAATCTCATTGCATAGCTCTCACAATATTTCATATTCCAATGATTGTTCTTTTACTATTATGATTATAGACCAAATATCATGGTTGAAAACAACAATCTTGCCCATAAGTGATGATGAAATATCCAAAAAGAAATATCACATGTTCAAATTTAGGGCATATTTTTTTAACATTATAGTCATCATGCAATAATTATTGGGCTTGTTTTCGAACATTGCTTGACCATGCTAATATTTTATGAGTTGAACATACATGTTTATCATGTGTATAGTTTTAACATTTTATACTTCTATTTGTAGTAAATAATTATTTAATTTACTTTCAAATCTGTTCAAGGTGTCCCCTTGATGCGGCCTTACTACTTGTCAATGTTAGAAATATGCCTTAGAAGCGAATACGAAAATGAAACTTCTAAGGACATAACACTTCACAAATATAATTAATACAGTACAAAAGCCACTTTAGTAAACTTATGCATAACCAATAAAGTGACAAGTCTATGGATTACGACACAAATAGAAACCAATCTAAAGATATAAGATTCACAAGAATTTTCCATTATGATGTATTTCATCCTAAAATGTTCCTAGTCATAGGATCACCAATTAAGAAATGATGATCCGCAAAGACTAGTACACACTGTGTCTGCTCAATCGGGAGGATGACTAGTCTCAAATCATTCGTGTAGAAACATTGAGACAATCAATAAAGATAGAGTTCACTGAACATGTTGAATTCTCGTATGGAAGTTTTACTCACAAGTGTCAAACAAGTAATTTTAAGTTGTGATAATGCAAATTAGTCCTCAGACCTGAGACATCACAGTTGTCTTATGGACGAGTTGTTTATCTTTGAGAACACTATACGGTTGTATTGAAAGATGTGGCTCGAAGGTGATCATCGGGATATTCAATATGCTCACAGAGACATGTGAATGTACAACAATAAATCTTTGCTCTTAGTAAAGAAAGAGAATACTCTAGAGATATAATTCGTTACATTTTTTGCCAAAGTATCATATATGATTGCAAAAGGGAAGTTTTCAATCTCATCCACATGAATTATATAACCTAGAAATGTCACATTAGGGATTTGACACAAGTTATATGTATCCCAATAATGTGACATAGAGTATTATTTTAGAGAATGGCTAGATTGCATTGCAATTACAACTGAATAGGTTCTCCAATGAATTTTATTTAGCTTGTGTAGTCATGACATACTAATAAGTGTTAGTCATGGTTTGTAGAAGTCCTGTAAGATCTAATTACAATTAGGCTTCATGCTTAGTTCAGGAGGAATTAGACTTATCCACTATCTCGGTAGTTAGAACCTAAAAGATTGCACACCACAAAATGAATGGATTTAGAAACAAAAGAGAGAAAGATTTTACTCCTTTGTCAAAGTCAAAGGTCAACCGTGGACCCGACACTTGACATGACCAACAAGAATTGACCGGAACCAATACTTGTAAGGCAAGGTTATGACTTAACGGATTAAGTCATTAAATTAATGAGAATAGTTTAATTAAACAATTAAAGTTATAGAACTTAGTTGGGTCCCACATGACTTAAAGAATAAAGAAATGACCCATATGCCTTTGGATTTGTGTGACACATTAGAGGTTAATGGCATATTCACTAATATGAAATCAGAATCAAAATAAGGTATTGAATTCATATTACGGATATTTGGGTGTTTACTTCACATGGAGGAATCAAAATGCCAATGGAACCCACACAAAATTAGAAATTCAACTCCTGATTTTGGATGAACTGGACTCTTGGATGAGATGCGGTATTCTAATTCTTAGAGAATTAACCCATTAGGAATCCATCCTTTTTACCCATTATATCCTCACTCAATTTTCAAATTTTCAAATTTGTCCTCTACTTTAACCCAATAACAAGGTCATTTTAGTAATCAATTTAGTTTCAATTCCAATTCATGTGAATTTAAAAAACAACTTATGTCAACGGGATCTAGCCCAATGGAAAAGGGCCTTGACTTGCAGATTAGAGGTCTCAAGTTCGAACCCCCATGGCATCATAGTTGTGTGTGTATGTGAGAAATCTTCATTCCGTCTAATTTAGACTATCGCTTGTACTATAAAATAATAAATAAAAAAACTTATAAGGATTAGTACCACTCCTACCCCAATTCCATATGGTTTAGTAAACAATTTCAATATGAATCTAGAATCTAACTCTCTCCTCAATTCCACTCCTCCTCAATTCAATTATTCATAACTTGAATGTGTTGGACCCAAGAGGCCCAAAATTAGGCCACCAAAGGGAGGGTGCAGCACACATGTGGTTAATAAGTTCACATGTGTACAATGTGGGTCTATTTATAAGATGTCATAGCACCATTTCATGTTAGGGTTTTCAAGTTGGAAATTTGGAAGAGAGAAAACATCAAGCCTCTCTCTCAAGCTCACATTGGTCGGCCACTTAGGGAGCACTAGCACTCTTGTGCTCTCCCAAGTTCTCTTTCTCTTGTCTCTATCCATCCTTGGTGAAGAGCTTTGGTGAGGTACATATCTTTGTACTTATTCGAGAGTCATTGTGGAGTAATAAGTAAGGAGAGATCAAAACCTTCACTTGAATACCTTCCTAGGTTTCGAGATTCGCTCCAAGGATAACTATACCTCTAATCCCTCTCTATATAGTAGATTTAGAGAGTCTTTAGTGCAACATTTCATAAGCCTAGAAAGATATATACTTGGATTTTTGCTTCCGCTTTTATGTATTTAGATAACTTATTATCCTATTTGCTATTTTAGAAATTGCTTAGACAACGTTCTCCCTTTAGTCAATCTCCAGCAATTAGCAACTCTTTTCTACCTCCCAGGCAAGTCAAGATGATACATTTTTGTTTGTTTTTCATAAACTTTGTTAATATTTCTGAAGTTGTGAATTATGGCTTCTTCATTTTCAATAGTTGTAGACTCTTATAATCATTTTGGGGTTGTGATTGAAACTCTATTGTTTTGTAAGTAACCTTGACGGTGGTTTTTACGTAAATAATTTTTATTTACATTTACACTCCTTTGGTGTACCCATACACCAAAGAATATATACCCTTATATTGAGATGAGTTAATCTATACCTAATAAGAACGTGAACAACCCATCCTCTCCTCTCCAAAAAAAGGGGAAAATGCAAGGTTTCCCATTTTAGGAGAAACCCAATCACTTGGAGGTCCAGATCCATAAGAATGAAATTTCAGATTTCCAGTTCCAACCTCTTCTTCTCCACTCAAAGGTCTACATCGTATAAAGCCATTTTTTTTTTTTTTTTTTTTCTATAATCTCAACTCACTTTAACATATTCATATGGATTTTGGGACTTGAATTGGTAATTAGGGAATTCATTATGAGTTTAAGTGCGAGAATATTGTTGAAGTGAAATAAAGAACAATTCTGGTTGCAATATATTAACATTATATGGTTGATATGCTTTGTTACCTTTAGTTTGATTCCATTTTTATCATTCACTCTATTGCTCAGGAATTTCAATTGACTAATGCAATTGGATTTAATTCATGCAATTACTCAGCCACTGTCTAGCAATTGGATTTAAGTTATGCAAAGGGGATTCGAAAACTTGTAAATTACAAGATTTGGGTAATTATTATAAGGTTTTGCAATTTGATTACAAAGTTATGGTTCACCTCAATTTCTAATATTGTAAATCTCCTTTTTACATGAATATGGATCCAACATTACAAGGAAATAGTAAAGAATGAACCTTTGTGATATAAAACGGGGTCCTCATTCTAGTAAAATGAGGATTTACAAGATTAAAGACTGGTATTACGATGTTTTGGACACTAGGGTACCATAACAATGTAAAAAGGATCCTAAAACTTGTAAATTACAAAATTTGGGTACTTATTTACAGGGTTTTGCAATTAGATTACAATGTTATAGTTCATCCCAATCCATAATATTATAAATCTCTTTTTACAAGGATATGGATACACATTACAAGGAAATGGTAAAAAGTTAACCTTAGTGAAGTAAAATGGGGTCCTACTTATAGTAAATGGTTATTTACTCAAATGTTCCTCAAACTTATACCCCAATTACATTTTGGTGCCTCAACTAAATTATTCGTTCAAATGATCCATCAACTCTATATTATTTGGTGCATTGGTCCTACCGTTACACTCTGTCAATATTGCCGTCAAATTAAAGGGTAAAAGTGTCCACAAGTCTGCTCTTAAACGACAAAGGCACCATTTTTATCCACTTCCTTCTTCCTATCTTCCCCAAATTGAAACCGAAGTGCAAAACTACACAATATCAACGAAGGCTGCAAATTCTCAAAGTTCAACGGATTCAACTTGGTCCAATCGGTATTGATTTCGCAGGATAAAGATTAAACGGTGCAGGCATGTGACCAAAATCGAGTAAGGATAGAGTAAAGGTTTTGTTATGTTTAAGTGAAGAATTTAATGATGTGCTAGGCTCTGATTATGGGTAACAAATGATGTGCATAACAACCAAACAAGAATATATAATCAGCTCACCTTACATATTTTAAACTTAGTTACATTTTCACTACAATGTAAAACTAGTCCTATCTACACTTTTTATATTTAAAATCTCGCTTTGTCAATATTTGAAAAAATTCAACATGAATATATAATACTTCTAGAACTTATACGAAATCACAATCATGTAACATAGAATGGTTGACCAGTTCAATGATCATTATCATTATCATTTTACAAATTGGATTCTTAGAAATGCAATCTGATCGAAATACCATTTGAGAATATGCGACTGCATTTTAAGATATACAACAACATTTCCTGTTCAAGCAATTTCATAGACATCTTCCTTGTCTATGTATACGAGATAATAGTTTTAAATTCTCAAGTTCCTCTCGATAAAGAAAAGAAAAAAAAACCACCCCAACTTGGGGATGTAAAAGGGAAGCAAACTTCGGGATGGTTTTTAATTTCTTCGTAGCTTAAGTTGATAAGTTTTAGGTTTGACTCTCCTCTTCCATTATTGCTTGTATATAGAAAATAAAAATAAAAATTGACATACAATCAAAACACTTATTTTGTAATGGATTAGTTAAAAAAAGATTTGGTTGGGTTAATTGAGTTTAAATATGGTTGGGTTAATTGGGTTTGAAAAGGCTAAAAATATTACTTTGTTTAAATATTAAATAAGACAAATTTAAAACAAAAATAAATGAATAAAAATATGCTACTTGAGGAACTAGTAAAAAAGACTTTGGTGCACCGATGCACCAAAGGACCGTAGACGTTATCATGTTATACTACTAAATTACTAGTTCAACCTGTTTTTGATTGATCTCTTGGATTATAAGGGTTCAAGAGATTTGTGGTCACTCACCGTTGGATGTAAATTCAACGGTTTACTCACTCTTATACTCCTTTTAGGAAACTTTTTTGAACCATTTGATTAATATCCAACAGTGGGTGAGTGACCACAATCTCTTGGACTCCTGTGGTCCAAGAGATTGGAACTATGAGAAATCTAATACGTATTTGAAGGAACGTGAGAATACAATGCTATGACAATTGAGTGTTGTACTCTTGGGATCCTTATGTGTCAATGTTATGTACCCAAATTTATTTTGGGCGAGTTTCCATGTATTTCACACTTAATATATTTACTTATTAGAAAATATCAAAATTAAAATAAGAATTAGATAAATAAATAAAATAACGGCATTGAAAATAAAAAATTTAATTTTGTCCCGAGTCTTAAATAAATTCGATAATAACCTGATTTGATCATGTGGTTATTTGATTTGAATTTATAGAATAAATATATGATCCAAATTGAAAACTTCAATTATAACTAAATTCAAAATTTTACTAGGTAGACGCACGTAGACTTTATTCGATCATAAATAGATTCATAATTTGATTATAATCATTTATCTTATACTTCTAAATATCCTTGTTTTTGACACAGGTAGACTCTCAAAAAATATTGTCATGACTGAAAATTGTTTAATGGAAAGAAGAAAAGACTTGCATATGATGTTTGTTGGAAGTAAAGGATTATCTTTCAAATTAGGGGTTGTACATTTGTTGTAAATTATATTTCTACTAGATTTCTTTAGGAATAAATTAAATTTCATAATAAATATTTATATATATTTTTTGTTGGATGATAAATATCTTTTTTTTTATTTACTTTTTTTATAAATAAAAAAAAAGATAAAAGACTTTGGATAGTATATTTGAAATTCTTAAAGGATAGAAAATTTTATTCCAAAAATTTATTAGTTGATCATATGCGAGTTGAGACTTGAACTCAAGACCTCATGCAATGGGTGCTCTAACTAGCTGAGCTACAAGAGCCCTTTATGTTCATCTCTCTTAGAAACAAAATAAATAAATAAAAGCCCCAAAATAAGAAAGAAACAAACAACTGAAAACTGGCCCATTTATATCATCTTTTCTATTGTAGGGCTTTTATGTATTTATTTTGTTTTTAAGAAAGAAGAGCATAAATAGCTCTTGTAGCTCAGTTGGTTAGAGCACCCGTTTAGTAAGCGGGAGGTCTTGAGTTCAACTCTCAACAAGAGCATAATATTACCAATTACAAATTTTCACAAATTTTTTCTTTCTTATTTTTGGTATAAATGTTTCCATTCTAATATACTATCTAAAAGTCTTTTATCTGCCAACGAGGGTTGGTTGAGTTGGTAATGATCTTTTTTTTTATATTCAGGCCTAGGTTTGAGCCACGCTGCTAACAATCCTTCTTCGTGTGTAATCTGTAAAAATATTAGCTAAGACCCCCTCTGTAAGTCCTCAAAAAGGGCCTTGGAATGTCCTCAAAGAGGGCCTTTCATTTTTATATATAAATATTTATCATGAAATTTAATTTATTCCAAAAGAAATGTAGAAGAAGATATAATTAGTCTATATATATAAAGCAAAAGGCAGAGAATGGTGAATCATTCGAAATATCATAAAATACCCTTGGTTAATGCAAACATAAAGAATTGAAATTATCTTTATCAAAATATATATAAAAAAAAAAAGAATTGAAATTATTAATTAAATGAGAATAATATGGTAAATGTAGGGGTGGCATTTTAAACCGAAAAACCGAAAAACCACAAAAACCAACCGATAATTTACCGCAATAAAACCGAGATCGCGGTAAACCGAACCGCATTTGCGGTATTAAGAACCGAACCGCATTTGCGGTTGCGGTTGCAGTATTCGATTTTCAAAATTTGCGATGACCGCAAACCGCAAAGTATAGCCGCACGGCTATACTTTAAGTATACTATTGCATTTTATTGTCTGTATCCTTATGTCTGTTCTATATATAAAAAAATAAAAAAATTAAAAAAATTAAAAAAAAATTAAAAAGAACTCTGGGAACTTCAGCCACTGTCTCGGTTGGCTTCTCTTCTTCTTCCACTTTGGCTTGTCTTCTTCTTCTTTGGGCTTCTCTTCTTCTTTAGCTTCCTCTTTGGGCTTCTCTTCATCTTTGGCTTCTTCTGCTGCTTTTGGTTCTTCAGCAGCAGCAACTTCAGCTTTGGGTTCTTCTTCGGCCTTACCGCAAATTTTCAGAGAAACCGCAACATTTTTCTCGAAAAATCCCTGTACCGTATGCGCAATCAATGGCTCCGAATCGTTGGTTGAGGCCTGAGGTAGGCTCAGATCCGCCCGTACCCTTTAATTTCCCTTTAATTTTGCGCCAGATCGGCCTTGATTTTGTTTGTTAGGTCAGGCTGTAAATCTGATGTATGTCGTATTTGTACGTGTAGGTTTATCCACTGTTCGCGGCCACAGGGGTTGCCGTAGCGATGAGTGGGCGGAGCAGTGAACTCGTGCTTGTTGAGGGCCTCCTGGATGAGTTGCTTGAGCTCCTCAAGAGCCTTCTTCTGCGGCTCGGGAATCTCACCAACAACATAGCTCTCTCCCCACCCCCGTTTGGTTTTTGCGGTTTTGCCGACACCGACCGCATTTCTCGGTCAACCGCATTGCGGTTAACCGCATTTTCTCGGACGGATGCGGTATCAAATATGTCAATACCGCAAAATCACGGTCGGTTTGCGGTTTCTCTGAAAATTTGCGGTATGGTAACCGCAACCACCCCTAGGTAAATGTATACTTTTTCTATTTAAAAAAATTAAAAACTAAAACAAAATAAGATAATAGATCTTCTTCTTTTTTTTGGTGTGATAATAGATCTTCCTTTTGTTGAACAAAACTACCCATTTTATATTTCTTAATTCTAAAATAAAAAAATAGAAAATAAAACTAATTGACACACGCGTGAGTATTTACAAGGAGCTAGTTTAAGGATTGAAGCGAAGAGGGATGGGATTGAAACTCTGATGTCCATATATAGGAATTGAATTCTCAAAAACCTTTTTTCTTAAAATAAACCAAATCAATTCTCACTATTGGTTACCAAATCTTTTTCTCAAACTAGAAGGGCAAAATGGCATGTCACGTTATTAAGTAAAAACATCCAGGCTTATGTCACATAACATACTCGGCACTTGAGGCTTCCAAGTAGTTTTACAAAAAAAAGATGTTAAGGGCTTTTTTGGTATGGAGGACTAAACTAGACTAGAAGAATGGCTATATTTCATGTGCCATTGAAGGCATAATATGGATATGTTGCCTACCTTGGAGGAAGAATGGGTGACTAAAACTTATCTCCTCCTTCCCTCTTCACACATCACACCACCCCCATCACACACCCGCGCGCCACCCCCCCCCCAAAAAAAAATCTTCATACTCCAAGTTAGACACCAATATACATATATTAAGCCTTGATTGCTAGGCATTTTGCCAGTCTAGTCCTCCCTAACAAACAAGGTGTAAGAGCATTGTGGAAGGGAGGGGTTTCAAAGTTGTGGGTTAAATTATAAATGATATTCTAATTCATATGCTATTTTAATTTTCTTATCTTTGGTCAATAGTGATAACTTCTATGAACTTGTTTGGCTTTGATATGCAGCTACATCTTCTTGTGTATGTGAGTCTGCCACTGATTTTGAAGCTTGTTTTCGAACATTGCTTGACCATGCAAATATTTTATGAGTTGAATATAAATGTGTATCATGTGCATGGTTTTAACATTTTATGCTTCTATATATAGTAAATACTTTAATTATTTTCAAATCCGGTCAAGGTGACCTTGCTACTTGTCAATTCCAGCACTGAGCAACTCTTGATGATTGGTTTTCATAATGAAAAAGATAATTATGAAATATGCAACATTTATCATCACGTTTAAATTAATCAAACACTTTAATAGATATAAATGTAAAATATAAATGAAATACTAGAGAAATTGATTTATGAATTATTAAACATAACTCCATCAAATTACTTAAAATATTCATAAATTTCTTAATGACAATTACCTAATAATAAGCATAAAACTAACTAGATTAGATCCTCACAAACAAATCCGTCATATGATCCAATCGTGTTGGTTCTGGAAATTAGGGATCTAATCCAATACTCCAAATAATCGAAATCGATAAAAATTGCATTGGATTAGATTTTGTACGCCCATAAACTTGTGTCTTTTTGTTTTGTGTGTGTGTGTAAACTTTGTTGAAGTTGTGAATCTTTTGTACCCTTACCTCATTTTGAATCGTCTTAAACCCTTATATAACTATTTGTGCAAATTTCCTCCAAGGCGAATATTCGCAGATGATCCTCTTCTCACTCAATCTTCTTCTTCCTTCATCCCTGCAAAATAAATTCAATCAATGGAACAATGCTGGGGGGTGTTGGCCAAAGGCCTTTAGATACCTAAGTCAGTTAAATAGTCTTAAGAAGATACAGCTTTAACTGAAAGGATGGAGCTTTCTCTTAGTGAAGAGAGATGGGGGAGGGGGGGCAGCCGAAGCTGTGAGAGAGAGAGTGGCTTGAGGGAGAGGGAGTTTCTTTAGGGTTTTCGGATTACCTCATGTGTGGTGTGTAGCCATCTTTATATAGAGTCTCCTCATTGGCTAGGGTTTATAGAGATAATTATCATATGGAAGGGAATTATCTTTTCCTTAAATGAGATGACATGATAATATCAAGGAGATTTGTTGGGAAACAAATCCTTGATTTAGGGAGATATTCCTATCTTAAATAAAAGATAATTGGTTAATTAAATCGTGTTTAATTAACACAATATTTGACCTAAGGAATCTTCCTCTATCCACGTGTCACCTTGGGATTGGTTGCCAAAATTCATGTTCTTACAAACGCTCATAGCTTCTGCATGGCGGGAGTAGGGCATGTCGAGGATGTGAAATTCTTGTTGGGCTTTCCAACTCCCAATTGCTTATGGGCTCTTTTTGAGAGTTGGGCTCCTAACTTGAGAAGGCTTTTTAATTCCTTTTTGGAGTCAAGCAACTATACTGTGTTGAGGTCAGCTTAGACCGGGTAGCTATTGAGCTAGCTGACTGGTGCAATGTTTTGCTATTGTATGTCTCGAACTGCTAGTCTACCTTACTCACGTATCCAAGGTTTCGTTATATGTGAGTGACCAATTGACTTTTGTCTTCTGCTTCAATTGACAAGATCAGTAAAAGGTTTGATCTTGAGCCGAATATAGCCAAAGTTCGCCAAGCCATGAAAGCATGAAGGTGGTTTGCCCCCAGCCAGAGATGTTGAAATATGGAAACATCATGGTCCCAACTTGGATGATCAGCTCGATGAAATGGATAAATCCTTGACCGACATGTCTAGAAAAAGGAGGCATGTTCCAAGGATGAATCATGTTTGTGACTGGCTGACTTCTGTCTGTTACTTGGATTGTAAGAAAGGGGTTCCTTCATTCTACCCCATTAGTGATGAAAAGGTTAAGTGGCTTTTTCCGAAGGAGTCTTTTGCTTAAGGTGAGCAAGATACAATCATAAACACATATGCGGCCGAGGGGCAGGTAGCCAATGAGGCTAAAGTCGAGGAGCATGCAGCTGATGAGACTGGAGCTAAGGATGATGGCATCAAGGGGAAGTTTCCTACTAACATCTCAAAGTATATGAAGACTTTTTCTTCTTTGCAGCTTGAAGTATTAGTTTCAGTTGACCACTTCATTTGTTCTACTGAACTTGGCTTCTCGGCTGCTCACAAATATATTTGAACTTTTGGATCTGTTGATTGCTTGTTCTTTCTTTAGTTTTAGGTCTGCTGATTGCTTTGTGTTGCATTTGGCGTTTTGAATGTGGATTTGCTGACCACTTGAGTGGCCTACCAACGCTTTTAATATGAGTTTGTTGATCGTTTGGTTAGGAAATTGGGTGAGTTGTCTCTTGAGTGGACATGTTGACCTCTTGGTTGGGCAATTGCGTGAGTTGTCTCTTGATGGGATGAATATTCAAGGTTTTAAAACCTCCAATGCCTAAGTTAGTAGATGGTCTTAAGGAGATGCAAATCATACTGAAATTATGAAGGTTTTGTTCATATACTGAATAACCTTTCGAATTCATCTTCTTTTTTGGCTGAGTTAATGTGTTAATTAGCCACAGAGTGATTTACCATGTTCTCAGCATTTGATCATCTCCCTTAGGATGCTTGAAAGTTTACTCACCTCTTACAAAAAGGGTGTCGTCCTCTACTAAGGAATAAGTTTTACCCACCTCTTACGTATAGGATGTTGTCCTCTATTGAGGGATAATTTTTACCAACTTCTTATGTAAAGGGTACCTTCCTCTGCCGAGGGTTAACTTTTACCAACCCTTACATAAAGGGTGCCTTCCTCTGCCTAGTGTTATTTTACCCACCCTTATGGAAAGGGTCTCTTCCTTTGCTAAGGGTTATTTTACCCACCCTTACGAAAAGGGTGCCTTCTTCTACCAAGGGTTAAGTTTACCCACCATTTCGTAAAGGGTGCCATCCTTTGCTGAGGGGTGAATATTTCTTGAACACTTCTTTGAATGAAAAATTGAACTTTCTTCAAATTGAAGTGGAGTGGAGTCATCCTCTGGGAACTAAGCTATTTATTTTTTTATTTGTGTGGTAGCAGGACATCAATTGTTGCTAATAAGTTGCAACTGAAACAATAGTCTTTTCTCGTTCTTCTTTGAGCAGGTCAAGGTTAGTCTTCATCTGCTTAGAATTCTGATAAATGCTGCCTACCTCGATGCTCAAGGATAGAAAAGTGATATGAGGATAAATGATTGCTTCGGTTCCGAAGGCTAAAGAGAATGGGGTTTCGCTAGTTAATCTCCTTTTGGTGGTGCGATAAGCCCATAATACTCCGAGTAGCTCGTTTGCCCATTTTCCCTTAGTGCCTTCCAATCTCTTTTTCAGACAGTCTAGCACGATCTTGTTGGAGACCTCCACTTGACCATTGCCTTGTGGATATTTTGGAGTTGATAAGTGTTGTTTTATACCATACGTCACAAAGAATTCGGCGAGCTGCTTGCCAATGAATTGTGATCCGTTGTTGGTGATCAACAACTATGGGTAGCTAAAGCAGTGGATGATGTTCTTCATGATGCATCATTCTGTGTCGGCTTCTTTAGTACATGAGAGAGTATCAGCCTCAATCCATTTTGTAAAGTAGTTGGCCACCATGATCATCATCCTTCTTGGCAAGAGCCGTGGCATGGGACCCACTAAGTCAATGGGCCATTGCATGAATGGTCATGGGTTGTTCTGCGAATGATACACTTTAGCTGATAGACTAGGAATTGGCTTGTATCGTTGGCATGAATCACATCTTTTGACATACTCCGTAGAGTCATGATGCATAGTAAACTAAAAGTAGCCTATGCTGAGAGCTTTTTGGGTGAGTGATCTTCTCCCATAATGGTTTCCATACTCGCTGTCATGAATTTTGCATGTGAGATGAGGACTAAAATATGATATGCAAACAAACTTGTTGTCCTGCATGTAGTACCTTGCGGCTTTCTGCTGGATTTTTCGGGCCTCGAACCTCTTATTTGGTAAATTTTTGTTTAATAAGTAGTCGATGATGGGGTCTTGCCAACTGGGATCCTCATCGATCTGCATTAAGTCTGCTTGCTATGCCTCTTCAATGCTTGGTTGATCAAGGTGCCTAAACCGGTGTCCAGCTCCTAAACTGGTGTCCAATGCTAATCTTAGGCTTTCTAGCGCATCTGCATGAGTGCTTTCTGCTTGGGGAATTTGTTGGATGGTGAAGGTTGAAAATGCCTTCAAAATATCTTGAACTTGTCGAGGTATTGGATCATTCTTGGGTGTTTTGTTGTGTACTTCCCTAAGGCTTGATTAGTGATAAGCTGGGAGTTTGAATAGATGGCCAACCTTTTGATTGATAATTATTTTGCTAAGCGTAGTCCAGTGACCAATGCCTCGTCCTCCGCTTCATTGTTTGAAGCTGGGAAGCCAAGTGTGATTGCTTACTTCAGTCTCGACCGGGGTGATTATGATGATGCATGCTCTAGCTCCCTTATGATTTGACGCTTCGTCTATCCACAACTGCCACATATCTTTTAGTTTGTCAAGTTCAGCGGAGGAGTTCTTGTTTGCTCTTGAACTTTCCTTGTTTCTGTTGACTAACTTCTCTTCTTCAACTAAGGATGGAGTGAATTCTGAAACAAAATATGCTAAAGCTTGGGCTTTTATAGCAGTTTTCAGCTGGTAGAGGAGATCATATTTACTCAAGTCGATAGCCCATTTTATGAGTTGTTGAGAAGCATCGAGGCTATGAAGAATCAATCTTAAAGGAAATTTTGTCATGAAGATCATCCGGTGAGCTTGATAGTAAGGTCTTAATTTTCTCGCAGAAACTTAAAAGGCCAAAATGAGCCTCTCCATTTTCGGATAGCGAATCTCTACATCGATGAGAGCTTTTTACGTGTAGAATACCGGATGTTATGCCCCCCAGCTCTTCTCGAATGAGAGCAGATTTGATTGCTAAGTTGGACACCACCAGGTAGATGAACAGGTCTTCGCCTAACTGAGGCTTTGAAAGCTGGGGAGGTGAAGTGAGGTATGCCATCAAGTCTGGAAAGGCTGCTTCTCACTCTTCATCCCACTTATCTCTTTGTCCTTTCTTCAAGGCTTTGAAGAATAGTCTGCACTTGTTGGTAGATCGGGAAATAAATCGGTTCAAAGTGGATGCTCTACTCGTCAGACTTAGTATTTCTTTCGTTATGGCAAGTGACTTCATGTTGATGATGACCTTGATCTGGGTTAGGGTGAGCGTTGATGCCCCTTTAAGTAAGTAAGTATCCTAAAAATCGGCTAGATGAGACTCCAAATGTGCACTAGGTCTGATTCAACTTCATTTGCCATTTTCGAAGCAAGCCGAAAGCTTCGGCAAGGTTTTTGACGTGATATGCTCGCTAGGGAGCATGTCATCTATGTAGACCTTCATAGTCTTTCTAATCTACTCCTTGATGATCTTGTTCACGAGCCTCCCGTACGTTGCTCCGGCATTCTTCAGACTAAAGGGCGTGACCTTTTAGCATTATGTACCTCTTTCGATTATGAAAGAAGGCTTTGCTTTGTTGTCTTCATGCATCATGATCTGATTATAGTTGGAGTACGTGTCCATGAAGCTGAGCAACTAGTTCCCAGAGTTTGAATCCACGAGCTGATCAATTCTTGGCAAAGAAAAGTTGTCCTTCGGGCATGCCTTGTTGAGATCTATGTAGTCTGCACATACTCTTCATTTGCGTTGATCTTTCTTCGTCACCAAAAAAACGTTGGCGAGCCAATCGAAGTAGAAGACTTGTCTGATGAAGTCGGTTGCTAAGAGTTTGTCAATCTCGACTTCAAGGATGGTAAGTCACTACGGAGCGAAGTTGCATCTCTTTTGGGCCACTGGCTTGCTGGCTAGGTTGACATGAAGCTGATGGCAGATGACATGCGGGTCGATGCCAGGCATGTGAGATGACGACCATGCGAATACATCCTTGTTGTTTTGGAGGAAGTTGGTCAGCTCCACTTTTCCTCTATGCTTAGGCGCGAGCAGGGGCGGAACCAGCATATGGGCTACAGGGGGCTCTAGCCTAGCGACCTTTTGAAATAAAAATAAAGATTAGAGGTTGTTGTTCTTAGGGAAAATAATAAATAACATTAAATATATGCTTAAATTTATTCTTAGGGAATTTTTTTAATATAGAAATTTATCTTAGATAATATTAGCTTGCAAGCATTTTTAGAGACCTTATAAATATTAGGCTTATTTACTGTGGCACCCCCTGAAACTTTGGTCAAATATCACTTTACCCCCCAAAAGTTAAAATGGCCCACTTAACTCTCTTGACCATGGTTTTGTGTTCCACTTTGCCCCCTGCTGTCATCTCCATTCATAACTCCGTCAATTTTGATGACGTGGCAGGGCTATTTTCGTATTTTTACCACAAATGCTGATGTGTTATGTACATGGCCCACTTTTTTTTTGAAGTGAAATAACATATTAATAAAAATAAATAATGTATTTGCTATTTAATTAAAAGAATCTCTTGTTCTTCGTCTCTCTCTCTCGACCTCTCCCCTTCTTCCTCTAACTTCACCATCATACCACAACCACCACCCAACACAAAGCTATCCTCACCACGACCACTCCAACCCCACCGGAAAATCACCCACCTGCACCACAGTATAGTGCATCCATCTTCAACCCTGTAAAGATACATCATTTAAAATCACTAACAGAAAAACCCTATGAGTAATGCTTCTGGGATTTCAACCTACATAATTTATCAATCGTCCATGTGAATGCTACAGACACAGAAAAAATGATTCTGCTTTTTCTCGACAGACAGAGAAAATGGGAAGTTGCATGCAAGACTGTTCCTACACAAATTGCAACATCCAAGCTCCTGGTCCTCTGTAATTGTATATACATGATATTATATATACACATATGTATCATTGTATATTTGATAAATGAATAAAGAAAGGGTTGATTATATCATTACAAAACGCAACAACCTGCTCAGCCTCCATTTTTGGTCTAACAACCCAAAAACAGTAAATAAAAGAAAAATCACCATATTATAACAATAATAAACACCAAAAATCACACAACATAGCCTAATTTAGAAAACCCATTAACTCAATCATATAGGGCAACACATATGATGCTACAAACAACATTCTCTTATACTACACACCGAAATAAATGTGGACAAAATTACTCTGCTTATTTTCTGAAGCATTGCCCTGTTTTTGTTTTCTGTTGGCATTGATTTTGAGTTTTGAAGAAAATGTTCAGTGATGAGGAAAAGTAAATGGGCGGACAAAATCTGATGCTATGTAGATTGTCTGCAACTTCCACTTGTGGAATGGCTCTGAGGATCTTTGAATTTTGTATAATTCTACTTGTAGGCCCAGATCTAGGGCTTTCTGCAAAGGTCTCAAGCAGGCGAAGAATGGTCAGGGTTTGAGCGGTGGCCAAGGTGTGTAGACGAGGAGCCCTTGGGACATGAAGCAATGGTCGTGCTCCATGTCAACAACAACAAAATCGTAGCCGGAGATGCCATCAATCTTGGCGAGGGTTGGGGAGAAGGAGATGAGGTAGCTGTGGCAGTGGAGGTGTGGTTGGAGAAGGTGGTTGATTTGATGGGTGAGGAGGTGGCAGTGAGGTTTAGGGTTTTGACTGGTGGCTGCTTTGGGTGGCGTTGGGTTGGGTGGTGGTTGTGGTCTGATGGTGAAGTTAGGGGAAGGAGAGGGCGTAGAGAGACTAGAGAGATGAAGAAGAAGATATTTTTTTTAAATTAAATTTTCCATTATATTTTTTTAATTAAACAATAATTACATTATTTTTATTTTTATTAATATGTTATTTCACTTCAGCAAAAAAAGTGGGCCATGTACATGACACATCATCACTTGTGGCAAAAATACGAAAATAGCCTTGCCACGTCATCAAAATTGACGGAGTTATGAATGGAGATAACAGTATGGGGCAAAGTGGAACACAAAACCATGGTCAAGGGGGTTAAGTGGGTCATTTTAACTTTTGGGTGGCAAAGTGAGATTTGACCAAAGTTTTAAGGGGCGCTACAATAAATAAGCCTAAATATTACAAGCTGAAGATATAAACACAAACTCAACCGCAACGAGTTGGATAAGGCGCTGTGGTTGATTGAGAAAGGGAGGGGTTCGAATCCCTCTATGCGCAAGAGGCTTTTCAACATTTTTCATGTATTTTTCGGTTTCATATCGTGAGATTATCGATATTATCGATAATATCGCGATATATTGCCCAAATAATGCATGAAAAATGTTGAAATTATCGTCCACGACATTATCGTGATAATATCGACAAAAATATCGATATATTGACGATAATTAAGTGGATATGTGCGAAAATATCTCCCACTCAAAAAAACGATATTATCGGCGAAATATTCAATGATGCAATAGATTTTCAATTGGCAGAGTTGAACAGTATCTTCAGTGAAGAGGCAATGGATACTTTGCATGGTTTATACTTTTATTTTATTTAATGCAAAGTTTTATTTTAGTTAAAAAATTTAGTTAGCCCACCAGTTGAAAAATTCCTGATTCCGCCCTTGGGTGCAAGCTAATCTGCTCTTTTCTTTTTGGATTGTCAAGATCAAGAACTTCGAGTCTGGCGTCTTTCTAGGCCTCCATCCTTTTCAGGAGAAGCCTCAAGGCGAACTTGCTCTTCTTGATATTGGTTCAGCAATTGTGATTGAGAAGTGGCTGATTCTTTTCCCTTATGGTCTGCTCGACTTACGAGAATGAACTCCACCATCTCCTCAGCCTGTTCTTTTCCCTTATGATCTGCTCGTTTCTCTAGAGTTTTTCAGATTACTTCATGTATGGTGTGTACCTAAACCAAGGAGATTTGCAGGGAATCAGATCCTTAGTTTAGGGAGATATTTCTATCACAATCAAAGATAATTGGTTAATGAAATCAAGTTTAATTAACACAATTATTTGACCTAAAGAATCTTCCTCTATTCACGTGTCACCTTGTGATTAGTTGCCAAAATTCATGTTCCCAGAATAACCATGTTGTTAGTCTTGTTTTGAAATTATGTTGTTTTGTAAACTTAACCAAAGGTTAAGACCGAATCGATTGTAACCTTGAGGGTGCTTTTTATGCTTTACTAATAAATTACTAATCTAACTCGTATCTAATTAAGAAATAATAAATAAATAAAACTTATTTTAAGGAATGTGGGAATACAATGCCATGACAATTTTAAGGAACGTGTTGCTTTTGTGGAATCCTTAGATTGTTGCAATTATGTATCCGGATTTTAGGGGGGTGATATAATGTAAATATTATTTTTATACCATTTATAAATGTTGTATGTGTGTAAGAGGAATTTGAGCTTTCCATGTATTGAAACACATTTACTTATTATAAAAGATCAAATTTTAAATAAGAATTACATAAATAAATAAAATCACACTGTTAAAAATGAAATTTGATCTTGTCTAAAGTATTTTTTTTGGCCATCTTGTCTAAAGTCTTAAAATAATCCAATAATAATCCCATCCCATGCTTGTCTAATGTAAATTAAAGTTATAGTTAACCTTAAAAAATTTGACCAAAAAAAAACTTTGAAAAAAAGCTCCCATATTACAGTCTGAATAAGATCCAAATTTAAAATCCAGATTCGGAATTTTATTAGGCTTAATCCCATCTGTTTATAGGTGTCACACACCTATGTCAAGATTGACCAATTGGTCAAAGGGAGAGACGAGAGAGGAGAGAGAATAGTTATGGAAATTAGAATTAAATTTTTACTTTATTTTTATAGAAGATGGAAATAATGTTAGGTCTAAATGGAGGAAAAAAATCATGTTTTCACGTGTACCATTCATGTCTCATTCCTGAGAGAAATTGTAGAATGATACGGTAGTACTACGTCAGCGTATAGTACTCCCATTCAAATACAGCCATATGTCTATTTTAGAAAAGAAATTAATTATCATTTCACAGCTGAGCTGGACTTTTTAGTTTAATTCTTAACTTTTGAAATAAAATTAGAAAAATAAAAATAAAAAAAAGAATTTCCTAACAGCCAACTATCTCCTAACCCAACCCTTATCCCAACTACCTGCTATGACGGCCACTCATCTCCTTCCACTATCTTCACCCCTGATACTAAATGTAGACAGGGGGTTTTAGAAGAAGGAGGATTAAACTGGTATTGCTGATGATGAAATGGAGTAGTCTTGATAATTAAAAATTGGTTTGTTCTTGAAGGTCTAGATCTGGGTCTGAAAATATTCCAAGGTGGCAGTGGGTTGAAGCTGGTGGTGGAATTAACATTGTGTAGAGTGTCATGAGCGAATTCAGGAAAAAAAAAAACGGGAATTAAGGAAGATGATGATATTATTGGGTTTGGATGTTGATGGTCTTCATGAGAAGCGGCGATGGCAGTGGTGAATAGGAAGAGAGAAGGGTGGCTGACATGGTTTTTCTTCGTTTAAGTTTTCTTTTTTCTAATTTTATTTCAAAACTTAAGAATTAATAAAGTAAAAAGTCTAGCTGTAAAATAATAATTAATTTCTTTTAAAAAATGGACACATGGTCATATTTGAGTGGGAGTACTATACGCTGACGTGGTAGTACTGTATTATTCTATAATTTCTCATGATCATCCAAATTGTAACCATTTTGGTCTGGGCCCTAATTTCTATCTGTGGGTCCCTTTAAGATTGTACGAGGGCTAAGGACTTACTCTAATTAAATTCTTACTTCATTATAATATCTAGGGGTGGTTGCGGTTTGGTAATCGTAAATTTTTCCCTGAATCGCAAACCAACCGACCATTTGAGGTAAGGTGATTTTTGAAACCACAAACCGACCACTTTTTGCGGTTTACCGCAATAGTTGGTTACCATGAATTAACAGTTTAAACCAATTTGAATATTTTGGGCCTAAATTAGACAATTTTAGATTTTTAAGTGTGGTCTTTTTGTGTCATAAAAATTCAATCTTCCATACTTTTAAGCCTAGGTTTGATGCTTCTTTTGAAACTTTTTGAGTTCAAGCATACTTTAACCAAAAAATATAAATTCACAACCTCAACTTCTCAAGTTTATATAAATTTACAACTTAAAGAAATAAATTCACAACCTCAACTTCTCAAGCATTCACAACCTAAAGAAAAATCTAATTCAAAGTTAATTAAAGTTACAAACCAAAAGAAGAATTCAAGTGTAGGTGGTGATGAATGGAGTGGAAGTTGTGTTTTGGGTGTATCGGTTTGTGTTTGGGGAATTAGAGGCATTAGATGTGTTAGAGTGGCTAGACTCCATCTATAACACAACACAACACAAAAGCAACAACATAAAAGCATATTAATAATAGATTAAACTCAACCAAATTAAAACACAACATCTAACTACTAAAATGCAATTTTTAAAAATATATATTTGCAGTTTGCTGTAATCGCGAGTTACCAAAATCACATACCGCAACCGCAATTGCAATTCAATTTCTAAAATCTCAATTTTCGGTTGATTTCTAGCTATTATGGTTTCAATGCAGTATAATATTGGTTGGTTTTTGCGATTTTTCAGTCTAAAATGTCACCCTTAATAATATCCTTTGTGAACTACAATTTAATTATGCTTAGCAAATAGTAATACAAGTACTTTTCTTATGGCAAGTAAACAAAACCATGGTTGCAACTTGTAAATTACCATCCATGGATATACTTAACCTCACCATTCTCAAAGACTTTCTAATTTTAATTTTTTTAATTTGTAAAATTAATTATTATTTACGGAATTTAGGAATCCGAGGCGAATTCTTTTCGTAACCTTTTCTTTTCACATTGCCATCCAATCCAACTCATCGTAATCTCTTTCAATCATATTTCCCATGCACATGTAATCTACATGTGGCAGCCTATGGGTGCAATTTAATCACAAATTTGAATGTCCTATTATGTATAAGCCAAAGTTAGTTGGAAGATAGGGAGGAGCAAATCACAAAAGTACCATGACTTAGTGGAGTTGTTGCTGCACACACATTTGTCATTATGATCATACATTTATTTCCTTCACTTCCCCACCTACCTATATGAACCAACCCAATCTCTTTTCGCTTCAATTCAAACTCGAAAACACACATACACTATACACACACGAACTGCCCTCTCTCTCTCTCTCTCTCTCCTCATTGATTGCTCATAAACCTCCTCCAAGTTCAGAGCAGGGATAGCAGATAGGCAGCATTGATAGGTAGTTGTTTGGTGTCTGTTCAAACCATATTACATGGACATATGTCAAAGATATTTTCCTTCTTAATGTGATCTCCTTTTCTTTTTGTTTTGGGTTTGTGAGGCCTTAAGCTAAAAGGTAGCTGCAACAGAAAAAATAGAAATAGAAAATGGAGATAGAGGGAGCAAGCGGTGGGCATATTGGTGGTGGAGGAGGAAGTGGAAGAGGTGCATATTTGGTGTGGGAAGATCTAAGTGCGGTTCTACCAAACTTCAGTAAAGGATCACCCACAAGAAGGCTGCTCAATGGGCTCAGTGGGTATGCTGAGCCTGGTAGGATCATGGCTATTATGGGTCCTTCTGGCTCTGGCAAATCAACCCTCCTTGATACTTTAGCAGGTACTCTCTCTCTCTCATCATGAAACAAAAATTTGTATTTCATTTCTTTGTTTTTATCATCCCTGTTTTTGTTATATATATCAGTAGAATGTATCCTTTCTGTTTTAGATAAATCCAAGCTTTTCACTTTTGGTGCTTATTAAAGGTGTACTTTTTGAATCCAAATACTCCTTTAGCTAATTTAAAGACTACCCATGATTAAGAAAAGAGAACCCATGACATGATTTGGCAGAGCCCAAAAGTGAAGTAATTTGGGCAAAACTAGTTGTTTTTGTTTGTTTACTGAGCTCCATTTGTTCTAGTTCAAATGAATCTTGTTCTTCTGGTAAAAAAAAAAAAAGATTATTAAATTATTAAAAAAAAAAAAAAAAAAAAAAAAAAAAAAAAAAAAAAAACTAATTTGGCCAGCTTTTGGTAACAGAAGTTTACCCTGAATTTGAAACTTCTATTTAGTCACTTAATTCTGCTATTTTTCTATTTGGAAAAGGACAATTCAGCTGCTCAATTTTTGGGTGTTGAGAAATTGACCAATCAAGAAGAAAAAAAATTCTTTATAACTCTCTTCCCCTTCGTCTCCAGTCACCATTATCGGCAGGAAAATATCCAATCCAAGGCTGAAATCTTGTCCCACATTTATCTTACTGCCTTTAAGAGCCACTCATCAATTAGATAGCAGTAGCCAATGAGGTATTGGACTTCAATGGAACAAGGCACAGTTTGAATGAATGGGAAAGAAAGCCATTACCAGCCACCAAACTTTTCCACAACTCTTTTATTTCTTTTGATGTGGAGGCAGAGTGACAGAATGAAAAGTAAATGGTGAATGACTGGTTTTAAAACCTCCAATAATATCAGAATTCATGGGCAAGGACCATTATAAGCATGGGCTGCTCAGGTCCTACTCAATTTTTAATGCAGAGGACCCGGCAGGTTTTGTTTATGTTTTTTTTTGGGTTAAAAATATAGTCCAAGACTTAGGGGATAAGGAGTTTTATCATGGGTATAGGCAGATAGTCAATTTAATAATTATTGCATTAACTTTGTAGCTGCTGAAAAACATTTATCTTATTCTTCTAAATATCCTTGTTTTGGAAACAGGCAGACTCTCAAGAAATGTTGTCATGACTGGAAATATTCTGTTTAATGGAAAGAAGAAAAGACTTGCATATGGTGCTGTTGTAAGTAAAGGATTTTCTTTCAAATCAGGGGTTTGCTCATTTGTTGTGAATTATATTTCTTCTAGATTTCTTTGTGATAAATTAAATATTTGTATAAAAAATAAGATAGAAAGAACTTAGAATTTAGTAAGTCGTCAAATGCTCTCGTTGAGAGTTGAACTCAAACCTCCCACTTACTAAACGGGTGCTCTAACCAACTGAGCTACGAGAGCCTTTATGTTCCTCTTTCTTAAAAAGAAAATTACAGAAATGCCCTCTGTATTTATCTTTTATTTAAGAAAGAAGAGCATAAATGGCTCTCGTAGCTCAGTTGGTTAGAGCACCCGTTTAGTAAGCGGGAGGTCTTGAGTTCAACTCTCAACGAGAGCATTTGACCACTTACTATATTCCAAAAGTTTATTCTATTATAATTTTTTAATAAATTATTTAAGAAATTCAATAAAGTCTTCTATTTTATTTTGATATAAATATTTATCCTTAAATTTAATTGAAGCGAGAAGGATGGGATCGAAACTCCACATTGTAATCGAAATTCTGAAGAGAATATTGTTGCCATTGCCACTTCTTTAAGCATACATGCTCCTAATTCACTATAATTGTGTGCGATTCCAGGCCTATGTCACACAAGAGGATGTATTATTGGGAACACTCACAGTCAGAGAAACTATAACATACTCGGCTCACTTGAGGCTTCCAAGTAGTTTTACAAAAGAAGAGGTTAAGAACATTGTGGAAGGAACAATTATGGAAATGGGCCTCCTGGAATGCGCCGATCGATCAATCGGAAACTGGCACTTAAGAGGTATTAGTGGTGGTGAAAGAAAAGAGTAAGCATTGCACTTGAAATTCTAACAAGGCCTTGCATATTATTTCTTGATGAACCTACTAGTGGCCTTGATAGTGCCTCGGCTTTCTTCGTTACTCAAACTCTTCGAAGCATTGCTCGTGATGGAAGAACGGTTGTTTCATCAGTTCACCAGCCAAGTAGTGAAGTGTTTGCACTCTTTGACGACCTCTTTTTACTATCTGGCGGTGAAACAGTTTATTTTGGAGAAGCAAAGACTGCTATAGAGGTAAGCCTGGGAATCTGGTAGCTTGATTATAAGGATAGTTTTTCATTTTTGGTTTTGGAGGAAACTGAAAACTTAATCCCAATTTGCTTTAGAATTGTTATAATTCGAGTTTCTAGTTTATTCTTATAGTGTCACTTTAGGATATCTTAACCTTGTTTATGAGTATTCCTAGGTCAACAATTGAATTCTTAAAGCACAATTTTGTTTTACTCTGCGACTAATGTTAGTTTTTGTTTTCACTTCTGTAGTTTTTTGCTGAAGCGGGTGTTCCATGTCCTAGTAGAAGGAATCCCTCTGATCACTTCCTTCGATGCATAAATTCAGATTTTGATATCGTGACTGCCACCCTGAAAGGATCTCAAAGAATTCGTGTGCGTATAATTCTAACTCAATTCTTTATGTGCAAAATGTTCAACACCCTTTATTCCTTTTCATGTTTCAAATGAAATACAATGCAGTACCTGCTTCTTTGAATCTCATTTGTGTCATACTTTAGAACTAATTCCTCAACTTGTGCAAACCGCCTCCCCCAAAAACACACACTTCCTTTTTCTTTCTTTATTTCATCCATTCTTTTCTCGTACTAATTCTAATTCTTTGTCTGAATTATATAGGATGTCCCAACATCATCAGACCCTCTCATGAATTTGGCAACAGCAGAGATCAAAGCCAGGCTTGTTGAGAAATACAAGCGTTCAAAGTACGCAGATAAAACGAGAGCTAGGATGCAAGCAATATTAGCAATTGTAACTTTTCCAACTTGAGCTCTGTAGTCTCATTATTTTCTGTGAAGTTAGAACAGCAAATTCTTATGCATTGACTTGGTTCTCCTATATTTGTGTTAGCTGTTGCCTATAAGAAATTAAAGCATGATGCTACTTTGAGAATTTTCTAGATATACATGTTAACTTCTTTTCATTATGTTTGAACTTTCCTTTGAAACCTATTTGAAATTGTTTTGTTGCCATTATGTCATCTTAACAATTAATTCTTAAAGGGAAAGTCCCCTCCCTCTTTCATCTTAACAATTGACTGCATCCATAGGTTGGCAAGGATCATGTTCCTCGTCAACTAAGGTTTATGTATCAGCACAAATAATCTACCAGACATGATAACTAAGCTACATCTGCTAATCCCTAGTCTTTGGCATGGTTGGCAAAAGGGGTGCCGGCTTAAAGTAGGACTGAGGCTTTTAAATATTTGCAATGAAAAAGGAACAAAGTAAAAGATGTGAACTATGCAGTTTTTGCAATATGTATGAAGCAGTCTTTGTTTGCAGGAAGGACATGTAATTGAAATGAAAAGTGGAAGTCAAGCAAGTTGGTGGAAGCAACTTTCAACCTTGCTGCGAAGATCATCTCTGAACATGTCTAGAGATGTGGGGTATTACTGGTTAAGGATAATCATCTATATACTTGTATCAATATGCGTTGGAACTATCTATTTTGACGTTGGCAACGGCTATACTGCAATCTTTGCCCGGGCAGCATGTGGAGCATTTATAACAGGCTTTATGACATTTATGTCTATTGGAGGTTTCCCATCTTTCATAGAAGAAATGAAGGTAAACAAATGCACACAAAGAAACAAGTATACATATGTATATATTTTGTTGTGTGTGTACAAAGGGTTACACAGTAGAAATTTCTGTTAGTTATTGGCTTCTCATACTTTGTTTTCTTCTTGTAAACAGGTGTTTTATCGAGAAAGACTCAATGGGTATTATGGAGTTTCAGTGTTCATCGTATCCAACTTCCTCTCTTCATTCCCATTCTTGGCTGTAGTTACTCTTACCAGTGGGACTATTACTTACTATTTGGTGAAATTTCGGACAGAATTTTCACATTATGTGTTCTTCTGTCTCAATATATTTGCCTGCATTTCTGTGATAGAGAGCCTCATGATGGTTGTAGCTTCTCTGGTTCCCAATTTCCTGATGGGCATAATTACAGGAGCTGGAATCATGGTAAGGAGATAAACTCAAATGTTTGATAAGCTTTCATTTTCTGTTTCCATCATCAAGTCTATCCTTGCTGATATATCCTTTCAACTAAATGTTTGTGTATGCAGGGAATCCTGATGATGACCTCTGGATTCTTCCGCTTGCTGCCGGATCTTCCCAAGCCATTCTGGCGCTACCCAGTTTCATATCTCAGTTATGGCTCATGGGGAATACAGGTAACACTTTGTTAATCATCTATATTTTTCAAGCCGCTTGTGGAAATGATTTTGTCAAATGGATTTTCCCCTCAAAATCATAAAAGTCCACTTAATTGCAAAGTATTCCTTTTCCCTCAGAACTTATGCAGTTAAAAACCTTTTCAAGATCCAACTAATGGACAAAAAGTATTTCATTTGTCTTATAATTAATCATTGCAGATGCAAAAAGAAAAAAGAAACACAGTAAAGCTTCATTGCTTTGACAGATGAATGCGTTCCCAACAAGTTAGAAACCAAATTATTTTAAGACATTTTAGAATCTCAACATTTTCTTATAGATGCAATTAAAGCAGCCTAACTACATTGAGTAAAACTGCTGAACATAAAGGAAGATAGTCTATATACTGACTGAAGATATAAAAGACAACACCCCCCCGCAAAAAAAAGATATTTATAAATAAAAATACTCTATATCATAGATGTAGGCAGCTTAACTTCCATAATGCCACCATGCAGGCCAGGCTAGGTTTAACATATGATGTATTAAGCACCATATGATGCTATAAATCAGATGGTATTAATTTTTGTATCGTAATTTGACATGCAGGGCGCCTATAAGAATGATTTTATTGGCCTTGAGTTTGATCCAATGATACCTGGTGATCAAAAACTGACGGGTGACTTTATCATCCAACATATGTTTGGGATACCAATAGACCACTCCAAGTGGTGGGACTTGGCTGCTATTGTAGCGATTCTTGTGTCGTACCGGGTTCTCTTTTTCGTAATTCTCAAGTTCAAGGAGAACGCATTGCCGTTGTTTCAGACACTCTACGCAAAGAGAACACTACAACAGCTTGACAAGAGGCCTTCCTTCAGGAAAGTACCCTCTATTAGTTCCAAGAGGCACCAACCTCTCCACTCACTGTCTTCTCAAGAGGGCCTTAACTCTCCACTGCAGTAGAAGAAGCATTATAACTGTCATGAGGGTTTATGAGCAACCACTTTTACAGTGTAATCTCTCCATACGGTTTGGTAATTAGTCACTTTTGCTCAGAAAAGATCAGATAGAAAAGTAGAGAGTTTCTGTTGGAATTTAAAATGCAGAAACTGTTTTAATTTATCTTTTAGTTTTTCTGATGGATATCATAAAAGGAATAACACGATACAGGGGATATTAGCTGGTTTATAGTATTTCTTTTGCCAAATCTATTTGTCACTTCTCATTGCATTTATGGGATTCGTTGCTCACACTCTGGTTTGGGTGAAATTGCACTTTGTTACTTGACATTCAAAATGTTGTATTCATAACATGCATTTTTGCAAACATTGCAACGCCTTCCTTCCTTCAGTTTGTCAATCATTTCATAGTTTTCCCTATATTGCATTGCGATGCATTTTATAGGTCCCTTTTCTTTTTTCTTCTTTTTTTAATACCAGTGATAGGAGGGGTATTTGAACTTAGGTGTGAGGGGGTAGGTTTGCTGTCATGGACAACTAGTCTATAGGTCTCATTCTTAAATAGACTTAAGGGGGTGTATTCAATTAAGATTTTAAATGAGTTAAACGGAGTTATAGAGTTTATAGAGTTCAATGTATTTCAATTGATTTATATAAACTCCACATAGAGTTTGATTGAATTCCTAGATTGATTTTAATGGTGTTCGTTAGAGTTTTATCATAAATTTTAAAAGAGTTGATTAGAGTTCTAAATGTTTACTTTCTTTATTTTCTTATTTTTTTGGGGGCTGTTTATCGTTTTTCTAGATTTTCGAAAGAAGGAAAAGTTGTTTGATGTACAATAATAATAACAACCAAAAAAAAGAAAAAAGGAAAAGTTGAAAAAGCGTAGAAAACTTGTTTGATGTACAACAACAAATATTTACAGCAACAAATATGTTGATGTTCATCTATATATGATGACAACAACAATAATTATTCAAGCAGCAACTGTTCATATTATGATATACATCGATATATTGCTCCTGTTCATTGATATATGGTGATGTACAACAAGAACAAATATTCAAACATACGATGAAAGATCATACATATATGAAAAGAGAAGAGATTTTTTACCTCCGCTTGACAAACACACATGTTCAAGGATTGGAAAGCGTAGAGCACGTTCAAAGTTTCTAGGGTTGACATAAGATTTGTCAGTCCCTTTTTTATTTATACTTGCCACTTTAATTTCTAACGAAATCGGGCAACTTATTAATTCCTTCAAAACAAATTACTTTTTGAATACACCTAAATTTTTTTGACTTTTAAAAAGTCATAATTGAATATACCTAGATTTCGATGTATTTTTTAATATCAAACGAAATTCACCCAAACTTTTACAAACTCTTTTAAAATCTGAATTGAATACACCCAAACTTTTACAAACTCTTTTAAAATCTGAATTGAATACACCCAAACTTTTAAACTCTTTTAAACTCTTTTAAAATCTTAATTGAATACACCCCCCTTAATATCAGCAATGTCTTCTGAGCTTTACCTAAAACTCAAATTGGTACCTATCATTTAACTTTGTTAAAACCGGTTAGGATCAACCCGTATGACCAAAAAATCCAAGTCAAATCCGAGTCCACTCTCTAAGACACGATAAATGAGTGGGTTTCAAACCTTTTTATTAACATGCTAAACCCATTTAATAAATAATTCGTGTCAACTCGTTTACCACGTCACATTCAACAGGTTTAATTTTGTTAGCTTTAAGTCTCAGATTTAAAATTCCATGACACCTTGGCATTATGTGTGAGAATCACACAAGTAATATTAGACGATGGAATTTTCTCATACATATACACTGTCAAGATGTCATAAGGGTTTAAACTTGAGACCACTATTATGCAACTACAAGTCATTAAATAAATGGATTACCTAAATCGTATTGTATTATCCGTTTGATAAATGAGTGGTATTCGGGTTGGAAACTTCTGACCCATTTAATGCAATAACCATGATTCATCACAAACGCAGAGAAGGAAAGAGATAAATAAAAAATAAATAAAATCATACTTGTGGAAACATATATTTTACTAGCCAATACAAAGATGACACGTGAAAAAGGAATATTCCTTAGGTCAAACTAATTACCCTAATTAAATTCTATTTAATTAGGGAAATTATCTTTGATTATCTCCCTAAATCAAGGAACCAACCTCCACTAATTCCTAAAACCCTAGCACACAAGGAGACTATAATTACATAGTTACACAAGACATTTGAGGTAATGTTTCCTCACCTGAAAAAACCCTCTCTCTCTCTCTTGCCATTGCCTCCTCCCCCACTCTCAGGCCCCGTTTGGTTCATGGAATGGATTTGAGGGGAAATCATTTCCCATGTCATTTCCCAATGAATGGGAATGAAAGATTCCTTTCCCACGTTTGGTAATATTGGGAAAGTAATCGGGATATTTCACTTTGTTTCCTTTCCCATGTTTGTTTTGAGTAAGAATGGAAAACAAAGTTTGTATAATTTTCCAATTATACCCATATTAAATCAAATAAAAAAAAAGAATGCATTTAATGATAAGTTATAATTATAAATTGTTCATAGGGACAAAATAGTCATGAAAATTGTGTATTGAACGTTGGTTCATTTTCCCAAACTTTCCCATGAGAAGGGAAAACAAAACCCAAGTTAAGAGGAGGGCTTCACTTTCCCCCTACTTTCCCATGTGACAGACAACCATTTCCCATGCCTGACTTACTAAACATGGAAAAGCAATTGAATTCCCATTCCCAAGCTTTCTTTCCCATGAACCAAACGGGGCCTCATGGCTCTAGCCACCACACATGACTAAGGCCACCCGGCTCTCCCCGTAAGAGAAAACTTCATTCATTTTCACTATTGTCGTATCTTTAAGATCCAATTGAACTAACTTAGGCATCGGAGAGCCTTTGGCCAACACTCTTGGGTGTGGTCTATTTACTCTTATTTATTTTGTAGAGATCAAGGAAGAGAGAGAATGAAGATCAAAGGTTGAGGAATCAATCCACAAATATTCCCCGTGTGGAATTTTGCTCGAACAATATTCATGGCCTAAGAACCAGAGAGAGAGAGAGAGAGATAAGGAAGAAGATAAGTGGTGGCTCATGATGGGTTTGGTTGGTGGGCTTTTTTAGTTGAAAATATCGGCCCAAAACTTGCTGTCCTTTTTTTTCCAGACCTCCAACTTATCATGCCAAACCCAAACCAAAACCATTGTTGTATCAAACTCGCTTGTTTCAATATTGCATAAAAAAAAACATATTTAAGGATAGTTTCAGCTAAGGTCTAAAATATTGATGGTATCGGAAATATCGGTAGTCTAAAAATACGGAAATTTCGATGGAAATATCAGGATATTATCGATATCAATAAAAATTGAATAAAAACCACGGAAATTGTAAGAAAAATTTGGAAATTTTTATTAAAATGTTAGAGGATGTTTATTCAGTCAATTATCTATTAGTTTATCACAAACAATTGGAAGGAAATGCATTGCATGATGGGTTTAACTTATTTAAGTTGATTATATAGCGAGCTGACAAATATTGTGAGTGTAGAAAATATGTAGTAATTAATGAAAGAAGATTAAACACACCATAATAATTTATATATAATGATTTACTACAGTATTTAACACTTTATACATAACATGGTAAGATACATGAGTAACTTAGTACCATATAGAGTTCCTATGAGGTTCAAATTTTTCACTATCTTTATCATCTCTATGTGTAGAGTAAGTGTATTGTGAAGAGTAGTCATCAAATGATAAATTCCCAAAATAGTTTGGCATTTAATTAACATGCCACCCATATGGATCTGAGATTGGTTGATGTTGTCCATAAGCAAAATCATTTGAAGATTGGATTTCGGATTCTTTCCATGAGCTGCTCGATTCCATCCCAAAAGGAAAGGTCAAACACTCACATTCTCATGTAAAATCTAATTCTTGCAAAAATAGTTCAAAACAAAACAATATAAATATACATATTTTAGCATATTATCACAAAAACATAAACAATATGGTGGTTAAGGCGAATGGCAAGGGTTTGAATCCCCTTTGCGTGTGTGCTTTGTGTTTTTTCCCCCTTTTTTTCATTCCATCGATATTTACTATATTTTCGATATTATAGCAATATTTTGACAAAATATTGCTGAAGTGTGAGTGAAATTATTGACATCAATATTTTCCTATATTATCATCGATATTATCGATATTTATACGATATGTGTATGGATACATTCGAAATATCCGTGATCCGAAAAAACGATAATATCCTTGATATTTAGTCGATATTATTGATAGTTTAGACTATGGCTCCAGCCTTAAAAAAAACATATAAAATGTACGGGTTATAACCTATAAGTCATAACTCTATTTCCTTTTCGTATTCTTCAACAAATTGTCGTTTCTTATTTCTCCTCTCTCACCACCACCTCCCCTTCTCGACTCCGTCTCTGCCTCTCTCTCTCTCTCTCTCTCTCTCTCTCTCTCTCTCTCTCTCTCTTCTAGTTCCACTAATTAATGGTTGTGGTGGTTTGATTGGGTGATGATGGTGGTTGAGCTGGGTATGTGGTGGTTCTTCTTCTTGTCTTTGTTTTTCTTTTCTTTTCTTCTTCCTCTTTATTTTTTTTTCTTAGTTTGCAGATTTGTGTTATTTTGGGTCGGAGAAGATGGGTGTTATTCCTGTTGGTGGGTTTATCGGTTGTCAGAAAGCAGAGAAGAATGTTGGTTTTTGGTCTGATAGGGATAGAAGATTGAGCGAGAGATTGAGCAGAAGCAGTGTGTTTTGAGCGTTTGTTTTCTGGGAGAACGAAAACATCTTTTTTCTGTTTTGTAGAAGTAAAAGTGAAGTTGGTCTCATTTTATGAAAACATTTTCAATGTTTTTTGTTTTGCCAACCGAACACGGTTTTGCTTTGTTTTTGTCTTTTGAAAATGAAAATGGGCCTTTAAAATGTAAACGAACGGGGCCTAAAATCTTCAATTGCCAGAAATTGAAATTATGGAAGTCTAAATTTCATCATTTTAGAATTTTATGTAATTTTCAATTTTTTCATCCAAACAAAGGGTAGAAATTGACAATTCCTTGTTTGGCAACTTAAGTGCAGAATTTATTAAAGGGTAAACTGCCAAATACCCCCCTGAACTATCACACTAGTTGAAATCTACACCTTGAATTAATTTTTCAACCAATTTAGGACTCGTACTAAATTTTATTGCCAATTTACCCCCCACCGTTAGTTTCTAGCAATTTCTATCCCAATCTCTGTTAAAAAAGTCACATGTCAAGCACATGATTCACTGTTAAATTAAAAACTGATTTTTTAACCTCTCTCTTATTCTCTCTCTCTGCTAGTGTCGAACCCAGATGGGGATTCTAAATTACAAACCCAAATCACTAAGATTTTGTGACCATGGTCTAAATTACAACCCCAAATCCCATTCCTCCAACAAGGGTACTCTCTGGTGTATTTCTATATCTCATTCCTCCAACACCATTGGACAAGTTTCTCTTTTTTCTATTCATCCCTTCCTTCCAATATAGCAGAGACATAGGAGTCATCACCACCAACTTCCTCTGACCTTCAATTAATAATTATATTGTTGCATAATTTTCTCTTTCGCCTCCTTGCCCTCCTCAAAATCTGTTGTATCTCTTCCTCTTTGGTTATGTGTTTTCTCTTAGGTTAGAAGAATTTTTTTAAAATTTATTTTTAAAACCAAGTATAAGTTCACCCCGGTCTCTTAACCCAGCCCCTCTCAGTCCCTCCTCTTCTCTCTTCTTTGAAAGTCCTGGTTCAGCTAAAGCATTTGAATGGATGTTAAAAGGCTTAGGTGGTTAAGCCCATGAGAATTCTTGGGTTGAAAAAAGTTAGGACAAGGGAGATCAGCTTTTTCTATGCTTAAACTGGCTTTGTTTCTTTAATCTGGGTAAACTGTCAAAGAAACAGGGAGAGGGGAGAGAGAAGAAGAGACAAGGAGATAGTGAGAGGGTTCGCTGGGTAATCTGGGTTGAAGGGTTGGCATGTGCCATTCAGGTGATGTTTTTAATAGAGATTTGGATGGAAATTGCCAAAAACTAACGGCGGGGGTAAATTGGCGATAAAATTTAATACGAGTGCTAAATTGGCAAAAAAATTAATTTAGGGTGTAGATTTCAACTAGCATGATAATTCAAGGGGGTATTCGGTAGTGTAGGGGCTTTTTCTTCCGGCAGCTACAAATGGGTTGGGCTGCCGTAAGGAGGAAACTGAAGAAATCGTCCCCTATGTCTGAGATCGAAAATTAAGCCCCAAAAATGCTTCGAAAGTGCAGTAGAGCCTTAGGAAACATCTTGGTTACCTTCATCGACTAAAACAACAGCAACTTACAAATAATTTATGCATGCTTACAGATAAACTCTTATGCTTAGCATGAGTGGCATGTGGCATGGGAGCAAAATCAACATGAGTTTAGCACTAAGAGAAAATTTAGGCTTGCCCTGAGGGAAAAGGAAATGTTAGGGTATGAAAGGAGAAGTTTTGTGAGAGATTTGGCTAGGAAAGGGAAAATGAAGAGCAGAGTTCTTCTAGCAGCTGCCAGAAGAACAAAATGGAGAAGAAGATGAATAGTGCACGAGGTTGCTGGGTTTTTGCAAGTTAGAGAGAATGCTTGCTCTCTGAATCTGAGTTGTTGTTGTTAGGTCGGAGAAGCCTCAATTTATAGCCGCTGGAAACCACCATTTTTCAAGAAACCCTAATGGCTTCTACCCATTTTGGCTAAGCTTTTCCCTCCTTTCTTATTTCCTCCTTTGGTTTTTCCATTTTGATGAAATCTCTCCTGTCATATCAGAGTTTTTTGAAGCTCAAGGCCCCCCTTTTCCCGCAGCTACCTCAATGGCAGATCCCCATTCCAGTCATTTCTTTTATTGCTTTCCTCTCTGTTTTTCATGGCCAAGTTTGATGGGGAAAGGAGTTGGGATATATATGTTGGGTCGAAGGATGCTTCTGGCAGCTCGTAGGCTAATATTCCTTGGTCATTTGAGTGTTTCTTGTTTGGAACTTGTTCCCTCCATGTGCTGGAACTTCCCAGCAGCTCTTGTTCAATGAACCTGCCAACCTTTCTACGTGGTTTCTATTTTTCCAGCAAACGGCTGAGACTTTGTGGCTTATTTTGGAGTTTTATATGGGCCAAGATGGTTCCTTAAGCAAATGGGCTTTTTTGTTAAACATTGGGCATTTTGATTGTATTAATAGGCTACTTTTCTTGGGTTATTGTGCTATTTTTTCTCTTTTATGCTTACCCATATGTTTGGGCCTAAGAAATGGGCTTGAGTCTCGAGGCTCCCAAGCAACCCGAGACTTTCCATTTCTCGGCCCATCAATGGACCTCATGTTGATTTATTACCGTCCATACCACAACCTACTCAAGCAAGCCCTGGGTATTTGAGTGGCTTGGGCCCACTTAGGCTTGTAGCATGGTTGGGTGTATAATAATGATTTCCTGCTTGGCATGGCATGTCGTTTGGCATGGCATATCGCTTGGCATGCTTTTAATTATTATGCTTAACTGGATAATTAGCATGGATTTGCAAAGATAATGCATTTTATAATCTTAATCTCGATTCCTAGCATGACGGATTATTTATTTGGCATGGCGTGTGTAGTGTGACTCGTATATGACGAGCCTTCGTGTACTCAGATATGTGACTTTTCTTAATACAGTAGCGTATTGGACCAAAGACTTATTTGGGCCCAACCATGGATTTTTTTGGGCCTCAACAGGTAGTTTACCCTTTATTAAATGCTGCGCGAAAAAAACATGGAAATTTGAGCATCAAATTCTCGAGTTTAATTTCCACCAAAATAGGCGTCATTTCACAATTTTTACAGTGTCATTAACAAAAATAAATTAATTGTCCTTGAAATTGTACCCTTGAACTTTTACTTTCAATCTTTAATTTCCATCAATTTTCAATTTTTTTTTTTTTTTTTTTTTTTTTTTTTTTTTTAGAAAATTAAGTACACGGACTAATTTTTATTGCCAATTCCCCCATATCATCTAAATCTCAACATTTCATCCAATTTTATGTTGTAGGCAAATTAGTCATTTTATATACTAAAATAATATAAAATCTAAAATAAATAATTTTAATAAAAAGAGGGACCCACCCACTTCACCTCTTTCCCTTCTGTTGTAATTAAAAATATAGAGGGGAGAGGGAGCTCGAATAGGAGAGAGAAAGAAAAGGGAGGGGGGAAGGGAGGGTGGCTTTCGGTGGTGGTCATGGGGGAATGGGGAAGAAGAAAATGGGTGGTTGCAGGGTGGGTTTGTGGGTTCTGGGTTCATTGGGGGTGGGTCTATGATGGGGGATGGGGCTGGGCTTGTGACTTCTAGGTTCGTTTACGAATAGTGGTCATAGGGGAATCGGGGGGAGGATGGGGATGGGGTGAATGGTATGGAGTGAAAAAAACATAAGGGGGAATGTGGGGGGATTGGTCAGGGATGAAGGGTTATAGGGGAGTGGGAGGAGAAGAATAATGCAGGGAACTGTCAAATTTTGTAAAGGGTTAATTGTCGATTTACCTCTTAAACTTGTATGCCACTTTCAATTTGCACTCTCAACTTTTTTTTTGGAAAATTAAGAACATGAACTAAATTTTATTGCCAATTTTGCCATAGTATAGTTATCCGTCAAATTATTTTAAAAAAATATTTTTGAAAAAATTAAAGAAAAAAATACAAAAAGAGAAACAAAATTTTAGGGACCCAACCAAAATTTATGTGCTATTTGATGCCCTTTTGTTCTTGTTTCTTAATCTCAGTTTTGTTGGCAGAAATTTATGCTCCATTTGAACCTTTATCTATTGATGCCTTAAGTTGGGCTGACAATGGGCTGGCTATATTTTCTAAATTCCATCATTTTAGAATTCTATGTAATTTCCAATTCCTTCATCCAAATGGAATGTTATGGAACAAAAACTATCCATTATATTGTTTTTATTTTAAAATAAAATTTTTAAAAAAAAATTTTAAAAAACCAATTGGCAGGGTTAGTATAAATTACTTTAAGAGATATTTAGTCATATACCAATTCTTAGCACTAAAACTACAAATAAACCCTACATCATTTAATTTCTATAAAAAAAAACCAAAAAAAAGAAAACCCTAAAAAGTGATAGCTAGCCCTATTGAATATAATTTTGATTATTAAATTACTTTGATGCCCTATTGAGTGTTTTGAGCTTTTTTATGAGGTTTTGGGGTTGGGTTTGTTTTAAGAAATCAATGGCAGTTTTGTAATTTAAAAAAAGTTAAAAGCCTTTTTGTTATGTTGTAAATGAGTTTTGAGTGTGTTTCTAAAGTCCATTTTAGGGTTAATGACCTAAATGGTCCCCCAACTATTGCTCAAGTATCATTTTGGTTCATCAACTAAAATTTTCATTTCAAACGTCCTTAAACTTTTTATTTTGTATCAAGATTGTTCATCCATCAAAGTCTGTGTATTATTCCGTGAAATTGAGGAACAAAACCGTAATTTTAAGTGAGTATCCTCTTGTAAAACGACCAAGCCAACGTAGGAATGCATTTCCTCCCAAAAATCCTTTATGCTCCACTGCCTAGACGACGACGTTCTGGTCGACTTGCCTTTCAACCAATTTAAAATAAAAAACTCTAAGCAACCAACGCTTGCTCCTAACCCCACTGCCTGTACACTCCTCACATACCTATTCCTCCAAATTCACAGCTTAGCGGCCGCGCATTCCGGGGCAGGTAAGGTGAAAGTCGCACTAGCAGCCATCGTAGCCAACCACTTGGTCGTGAACCTCACGCTTTCCGTAGAAGGAGCAATCGAAGTTGCGAGCAGAGTCAGGAACACCGAAACAGAGAGACCGGTTTTGCTTGGATCCAACGACTAGGGGAAATTGCTTGGTTAAGGGCATACGATGTCATAGGAATTAGAGGGGGCAGTGGCGGAGCCCATGGCAGCCATGGAAATGGGCTTGAAGGTCCTCGTTTGTTAGTGATGCAACTTTGAGTTCCCACCAGCTGCTCGACGAAAGTCCAGAGGGAGAGAAGGGTTTTTGTTGGGATCTAATTGACCAAAATCTTTGGAATTCAGCCTCTTTGTGAGGCCATCAAGTCATTGAGGATATGTGCTGGGTAAGGAAATGGGAGGGGTTGCATTTTGGGGATGGTCGAGGAAGACTAGATTGGGGTGGGGTGGGTTGTTTTTTCTTTTTCTTTTTAGCTTTTTGTTATTTTATTTTTTGTATTTACCTGATTTTTTAAATTAATTTAAATAATTGAGATTTTTTATATTAATTTTTAAGTCAATCTCAACATTAAAAATAAATAAATAAAAAGAAAAAAAGAAGAAGAAGAAAAAGAAGAAGCCATGTGGCTGGTGAGTGACAGTTGTGGTGAGATTCAAAATTTTCAATTTTCTAAGTTTTTTCTAAGTTTTATAATAAGTTTCTAATTTTTAATTATTTAGGCAATATTTTAATTTATATGGACAATTTTACCCATCGATTTCACAGAATAATACACAGACTTTGATGGATGAACCATTTTGGTACAAAATAAAAAGTTTAAGGACGTTTGAAATGAAAATTTTAGTTGGTGGATCAAAATGATACTGGAACAATAGTTGGGAGACCATTTAGGTCATTAATCCGTCCATTTTATATAGGTTTTTTTTTATATTTATAATTTGAGCTCCTATATTGAGTATAATAATGAATCTCCCTTAATTTAACGGCTTTTGTGGTGTAACCGCACAACACTAATACAAACTATTGGCACCACGAGGACAGGCAACCAACGACCCCAAACATTCTAAAGACATGACGACGTCGTTTGAATCGTCTTGTCCCCTTTATTATAATTCTCTAAAACCCTAGCAAATAAACAAAACAGACAAAACCAGACTCTTAAGCTCTCCCCTCTCTCTCACTCCTCACTCTCTGACTCTCAAATCCTCCAATGGAGCAGAGATTAGCAAACACATGGCGCATGTCAGTGAACGAGAAGAAGTTCATCGAGACCTCTTTACTCTCCGACCTCCGAATCGATGGCCGTCGCCCCTTCGACTACCGTAACCTCACCATCAAGTTCGGCAAAGACGAGGGCTCGGCGGAGGTCCAGCTTGGCCAAACCCATGTAATGGCTTTCGTCACGGCCCAGCTTATCCAGCCTTACCGGGATAGGCCAAATGACGGCTCTCTCTCCATCTTCACCGAGTTCTCTCCAATGGCCGACCCCTCCTTTGAGCCTGGCCGCCCCGGCGAGTCTGCTGTTGAGCTCGGCCGCGTAATTGACCGAGGTCTTCGGTTAGTTCCTTTTCCCGTTTCTACTACCAATTTGTTTTTACTTTTAATTTTAGTTGAACCTTGTGTGCTTTCCAAATTTGGATTTTTTTTTCCGTAATTTATGCATATTTGTATAGGAAAAGTGAGAAATTCAGTACCAAATAAAGCATACTCTATGAATCCATTTTTACTTTTGTTTTAAAGTTCAATTTTTGTTATATTTAGTCATGCTCTGGATATGACGTGCATTGTTAAATTTTCACATTGTTTATAAATTTTTGGGACTAATGAGCTGAACAATATTGTCATTTGAGTAATGAGAAACAAGAAGGAAGAGATATGTGACAGGACAGTGTTGTTGTTGTGCATTGAAATGAATTAATATGCAGGGAAAGCAGGGCGGTTGATACAGAATCGCTTTGTGTTCTTTCAGGGAAGTTAGCATGGGCTATCCGTGTTGACCTCCATATTTTAGATAATGGAGGGTAAGCTTTACTTCCTTTCTATTCTGACATTGTATTTTTTTCTTTACGTTTTCCCTGCTATATATTGAAATTTACCTTTTTAGAAATAAAATGTGGACAGAAACCTTATTGATGCTGCTAATATTGCGGCATTGGCTGCTTTGTTGACTTTTCGGAGGCCTGAGTGCTCCGTTGGGGGAGAAGATGGTCAGGAAGTGATTGTACATCCACCTGAGGTTAGCTTCTGTTGCTCTCGCTCTCTCTCTGTACACAGATTCTCACTGATCAAGTCCTATTAAATTCTTATATGAAGCATTTGCATGTAGAACTCAAATTTTCCTGAAGTCCTACTTGAAAATGGATGATATTTTCCACCAACGAACTGAAACTAGATCCAAACGAAATAAAAATGGACAAATATTCCTAACCAAAAAAACACAATAATCTGAAATTATAAAGTTACCAGAAGACCTGTATGTTGTGGTCAAAAACATTAATTTGTGCTTTTGACACTAGGTGATGAGCTTTGCAAATCAAGACACAAGGAAGTATACGTGTGTTAGTGTTAAATATTATGCATATCACACTGGAATAACCCTTTTAATTTTTATATGTATGGCATTTTGACAGGAGAGGGAGCCACTTCATCTAATCATACACCATCTACCTATAGCAGTAACCTTTGCATTCTTCAGTTTCGAGAGCAGAGTGGTAAGAAAAACTTTCTTTTCTTTCTAAATATGATGTTTGCATAAAACTTGGCTGAAACCATTACGGTGCGTTTGGATGAGGGAAATAAACTTGGGATTTTGACAAAACTCAGAATTTCTAAATTGACATGAACCAATTCCTGTGTTTGAATAAAAAAAACATAGAAATTTAGAAATTCTGCGTGGGAAAAAACATGAAATTTGGAGATCATAAATCCCAACTTCAAATTATATCTAAAAGTCGTCATTTCTAAAATTCCAAGAGAGATTGAGTTTTTAAAAAAGATAACTTTACAAATAAAGGTTAAATTCCGTGTTTTAAATCCATCATCCAAACAAGAAACTTTACAAATTCTAGAACATTAATTTCCGTCATTTTAAATTCCGTCATTTATGGAATCCTTTGTACTTTTAAATTTCCTCATCCAAACGCACTGTTAAGTTCTTTGTCTGACTTGATTCGATGCCACATAGGTGATTGATCCAACCCATCATGAAGAGGCTATTATGGGGGGACGAATGACTGCAACACTTAATGCAAATGGAGATGTTTGTGCCATTCAAAAAGCTGGAGGGGAGGGTGTCTTGCAGAGTGTTATAATGCAATGTTTGCGAATTGCCTCTGTCAAGGCTGGTGCTATGACAGAAAAGATAAAGAAGGCGGTGAGGTTTTCACTCTATGAAACAGTCTTTTAATACTTGATTTGCCTCTCTTTCACTTGAAGAAAAATGATAACCCTTTACGAAAAATTCTAGAATCATAACATGAACTGGCTAATCTAGAAGGCAAATGGCAGATTTTTTTTTTTTTTTTTTTTTTTTTTTTTTTTTTTTTTTTTTTTTGCTCAAGTACACATCAGTGACATTTTCATCAATATTGCTTGGAAGGTCTCTTGGAAAAGTACTCATGATCAGAAGAGACTAAATAAGTGTTTACTTCAAATAAATATTTGGATATAACAATCAAGATGTTGATTCATTTGGAAAAGCTTTATGTGGTCAAATGTATTCTCATGTTTTGGCTATTCTTAGTCTTTCTACTGCAATTCAAATGTAGGTTGATTCATACAACACAGAAAGAGCATTACGCAAGATCAAGCGCCACACTTCTTCTGACCCCATGGATGTTGATAGAGGTGCTTCTAATACAGGGGTGACACAAAACTCTTCTGTTGATCATATGGAGAGATTAAAGCCGGTTTCTGAGGAAGGCATTGCCAATCAAAGTGAGGATGTTGAAGGTGAAACTCAATTATCAGGCAAAAGGCAAACTAACAAGGTTAATGATACGAAGATTTTTATTGGGGGGCCCTCAAGTTGGTAAGTTTCTGATTTAATGAAAATTTAGGGCCTCGCTCCTGATTATCCTTCCTTTCTGATTATCAAGGTGAGTTCAGAATATCCTGGCTCACCATCTGTTTCTTATCCACAAATCCTCAGGATGGGAATATATTGAGCAGTGGATGGGTTAAAATTAGGCTTTCCTATTTTCTCCTAAAAACTGAACCAAAAATAGGCCATCAAACAAGTGATTGGGGAAAATGAACATAATTTTATATTCTTGAAACGGGTTCTGTAGGCACATGCACACTTATTTCTATGCTATGAAGAATAAATTTATTCTTTGTATAACTAGTTTCAGTAAAAAAAACATTCTTGATAAGCCCAGGCCCAGCAAAAGTAAATAATAGAATAAATTAGGAAGGTTAGACCTGTATCGATTTATTTAATTCTAGTTTTCTTATTATTATTCATCTTTCATTTTTCCTCAGGGATCCATACTCAAAGGGTGTTGATTCGGATTTCTTAAAAGCTTCTCTAGCTTCCCATGGTACTATTTTTTGTGATCACTTATAAGAGCAAAGGAAAATGACCATTTACCATTTGCTGCTCCTTGTGATGACTTTAGCTCATTCCAGAGTTTTTAAGACTAATGATCCTGTTTATTTAGTTATTCATCCTTGTGGAAAGTGGAATTGACTCATAAAATGGGGAAATGCATATTGGTTATGACTTACAAATGAAAAGAAATTACGTAGGTTCTTGATTTTTACCCTTCTTATGCGACCTAATGGTTAAGAATCATGCTTCCATTTTGAAATTAATAGTGTTGGCCCTGCTGATAGCATTGAAGTTAGTGGATCTGTAGAGGTGATGTGATGGCCATAGTAGCAGTGGGACAAAGCATCGCAACTTTCATGTTTGTTTAGAAATTCCAACATTGTGCTATTGTTTCAATCTTAGATGATTGTATCTAACTTCTCAGTAAAAGAAAAAGAACTCAAGAGGCAAATTAACATTGTATTCTGTAGAATTTATTTAACAATGAGCACCTTTCTTTTGACCTGATGTAATGAGCATGCTTAGTAGTCTATATTTGGCATGTAAGATGTTTGTTCATACAAGTTTCATTCATGAAATGTTCAACTTAGAATGTAGATATAATTATGCATGATTGTGCATACTTATATGAGATGGAGAGAACTTTTGTTTACATGCATGCACTCCCAGACATGCACATGCACATTTATATGAGATGGAGAGAACTTTAATCTACGGGCATTGACTGCAGATGCATGATATGTGCAGGAATGTCAATGGCTACTAAGAAACAAAACGACTCAAAAGGTGAGGAAGCAACCAGTGGAGCCAAGCCAGAAGAACCTCCTGAAGATATTAATCCAAAACCTTCACCCATTAGCCCAGCTGAAACTGCAGAACAAACAAATGGAGAGAAAACCTTGAAGGATGCTGTGAAGCCCAAAAACAAAAGACCCAGGAGAAAGAATCGCTCCTCTACAGGTCCAAGCTAGATGGTCTTGTCCTCATGGCATGTATGGTGTTATTCTGTTTCTTGGACTTATTTTCATATGTGCTTCTCTGTGCAAGTGTGGATAAATCAATTTTGTAAAAGAAAAAAAAATCATTATCTTTAAAAAGCAAGGATATCTCGTCTTCTTACTCACCAATCTTAGAAAAAGATAATTGATCTGTTTTTATCGTTCTGAAAAGTGAATACGTGCTTTCAAATGCTTGGAGTGACAGAAAATTTCGTTTGGTGATATTTTTCTGTGCACGTTGCTTTCTCACCATGTTACTTGGCAGATACTTGTGTGCTGCAGTTCTCTTTGGAACTCATGAAAGGCAAAAGGAGTTGAGCAAGTCTGCGATCAACTGCAAATTGATTTGAGGGGGATCGGTATGGCTGGTAAATTGAGATATGATAATAGATCGTCTGCAACAAAGTCTGGCTTGACCAAGTTGCTTGCAACTGTTGACCAGAAAAATGAAGCATTATCTTGTTCTTGTTGTTGGTTAAAGCTGCTAAGTTGCTTCTCATGCAGTTGTGGTGACTCACATCTAACTGTTTAGTTGACATTTAGGATTTTATGTGTTGCTCTGTCGTGTACTTTGCGTTGTCATGTATGATTGTTTTGTTTACCCCTTCAGTTTTGGTGTGCAAATTGTACATGAACGAGGTTACTAAAATTACAAAAAAATTTATGTTGCACAAGAAATGATAATTACCTACTTTCTACTATTTCATCTTCAGCCTCCTGAATGTCAATACTTAAGGTAAAGGTGACATCTAATTTCATTTTGGCAAAAATAAAGAAATAAAGAAATCAACATTAGGTAGGAATTGATCAAAAATTCTTTTTCCATTCCCCTACAGCATCGTCACTGCAGTGGAGTGGAGTTTAACCAACAAATTCAGGATGGATTCGCGTCCTCAATGCCCAGGACAGTTTAACCACCAATTCAGGATGGATTGGTGTGACCTCTATGCCAAGGAGAAATTATATAATACTACGGTAGTATGACTACGTAGTACAACTACGTAGTATATTTTGTACATGTGTTGTAATATGAATGAACAACATGGTTTATTTTTTCCCTTTTAGGGAATAGTATGAATATATATCCACTAATATTACCGTACTTCTGTAGTATTCTATAATCTCTCGTGTCAAGGACACCAAAATGTCTAACCATGAATGCAGAAATGCATGAGAGACAAGCATATTAGCTGGTGATTTTGAGGCCAACCTCTACTTTTCCATCCATTCGACAGAGAGTAGAGGGCAGAACTTTTCGTTTTTCATGTTGTTAAAAGAGTTGAACAATCAAGATAGATGACGAGTGCTTGATCAAATTGATCAGGTCATTTCTTCAAGTCTACCGGTCTATCAGGATGCCTCAGTTGCATACATCACCACATCTCCACTTGGCACCTATTGTAATTATAAAAGGTTCGTCTTGTACCTACATATCTTTAGTAGCCCTCCCAAAATTAAAATCAATTAAAACCTACATGCCTTTTGCCTACTTGACTTCATATCTCTCCTCTTCTCTTAGCTTCTCCTCTTGGGTTTCTCCTAAATACATGTATGTATCTTTAACTTTAGTTTTAATTTGAAATTGAGTATTCTAGGGTTTAAGTTAGGCATGAATTATAATTTGGGGATTTTGTGAAATTAGGGCTTTGATTTTAGGAATTTTGTATAAAAATGCATTTGAGGTGTAAGGCTCATTATGTCCCCCTGATGAGCTGTATTTTATATACATATATATATATATATTTATTTATTAATAAAATTCACTCATACCACCAAGAAGTATGCAAGTTTTTCCAAGCCAGCTTTCAAATCTTAAATCCTCAACTAGTCATGACCTTCTCCTGAATGCTCAAAACCTTTGTTGCTCCACCCTTGCAGGGGCCAAAAAACCATCATTCATGTCAAAGTTAAACCACTTACATTACAATGAGAAATGTTAGCGAGGCCACATAATAGTACCACACTGTGTATTACTTCTGTAATAAAGGTATGTCCAACCAATATAAGTAGGTCACACAACCATTAGATATGTAGTACACAATACGGTATAGTAATGAGGTCTCTCTAGCATCTATCTTTGAAGGTTCAACTAACATCTAGGGAGGTCGGCTACCTCCAAGGATGGACCTATGTGTAGGCTGAAGTGGGCTTCAACCTAGGGCAAAATTTCCAAGTTGGTGTAAATTTTGTAAGGTTATTTCTACTACAATAAATATTAGCCCACCACTACAGCATATAAATATTAGGCTATTAGCCTAACCATGCATGTCTTTTCTTGTTTTAATATTAGTACATTCATTCTAGGTCTCTCTTTAACCTAATAAAATAATAAAAGACAACATGAGATATTTAGTACAAAAGAAATTGTGGGAATTTCAATCAGGAAGCAATTAAAGTCGGCTTGGTTTCTCCGTTATCTTTTCTCTCTGCTACCAAAACTCTCTATTTTCATCTCATTGAACTTGATAAGGAGGCAAGAGGGAATCATAGGCTCTCCTTTCACTTCACTATTGCACATTTCATCTATTTTTCTTAGAGAACGTGGAATCAATTTGTAAAAATCATGACATTGATGTGCCAGATATGAATGCTTGTTATAAAGTTGGATCCGTCTTTCTCTAAAGCGGACGTCCGCATGCTTTGAAAATCCGGTCGTCCCTTTCACAGCTTGCTTTTTCAAGTGGATTGGATTCCTGAAATTCCAAGTAATCCACAATTTGCCTATATAAATAATTTATATAAAAGCAATCATGGGTTTGGGAATGTGCAGATGCAGAAGAAGAAAGCACATGTGGGAAAGTGGAGTTGCAGAAGAAGAAAGCACTCCCATTGGTTGCTCTCATGTCTCTTGCAGTTTATTGTGGAAAATTGATCAACAAATATTAATATTAGCCACCACTAAATTTGACCAAAAATGTAAGAGAGGACTAACGGTGCTTAATGGAAGTGGAGCGCAAATTTAGAGACCATTACTCCTAAATAGCCACTAACAATAAAAACAATTTTGAAAAAGAACAAAAGATAAAGCTTCATTAAAAGCGGACTTGACAATGTTAGTCCACCTACCTAGTAATTTTGGGCGGTGGATGTAATAAAGTAAAAGTACCATTGTGATTTGTTGAATTTTGTAAAGAAGCATAGCCAGTGTAATAAGTAAAAGAAATCAAAGTGAAGGGGACCTAAGGATGGCGTTGGTTACTTACTACACCCCCTACGTACCACTTTTTCAAACTTAGTTTTAAGAAAAATGCGGACATCAGCGTTATAAATTATACATAAATAAATGTATATAAATCTTTTATTGAGAGATCTTTCAAATAAGTTTATTTGAGGGACACCATTGTAGGGCCCACTTTGCATTATATTTTACTAATCCAAACCATCTATTTTTTAGATAATCATTCAAAGATTATCTCTACAAAAATTCGCTTGAATCTGATATCATTTGACAACGTAATTGAGTTATTAAAATTTTAGTACTTTCTTGAAGTACTGTGTTCATTGACTTTGTAGGACACAATGGATCGAAAAACTGGTTTTCCCTTACCCAATTTTTTTTTTTTTTTATTTTTTTTTTTTTTTTTTTTTTTTTTTTTGCAAGGTTTAAGAAATAAGTGGTTTGGATCGTTGAAAAAAAATTCATAGGAGACCCTAAAGGGTGTCGCTTAAATAAAATTATTCTCTAGTACGGACGTCCAGAAACTACTTAACGTTTGGACTCGTTTTGTTTTTTCACTTGATCTAATTGAATTCATTCATTCAATGAAAAGGAAACCATTTCCATTTTTTTTTGGGTGCATCTTTCTTTCTTTTTATTAAAAAAAAAGGCTTATTTTTTTATATACCCTCTGAAAGTGGATTTCAGTTTCACTTTGCCCCCTGAAACTCATTTTGTCTCACTTTACCCTATATTTCACACAAACTTGTCTCACTTTACCCCATTTTCATAAAATAGTAATTAATAATTTCAATTTCAATTTTAAAACTTAAATTCCATAAAATAAAAAAATTGTAAAGAAAATTAATATTTTAGAAAAAAATAAGATTAAAACAAAACAAAAATGTTTTTGGAGAAAAATGATTCCCAGTATTGAAGAAAGGGAACAAATAGCTTAGAACTTAAAATTACAAAAACAAAGCGGCAAAGGATCATAAGAGAGGCACCTGGTGGTGATGGGAGTGGCAGATTTTTGTTTTGTTTTTAATCTTATTTTTTTTCTAAAATATGAATTTTCTTTATAATTTTTTATGGATTTTAAGTTTGATTGAAATTTCAATTTTTAATTAATATTTTATAATAATAAAAATGGAGTAAAGTGAGACAAGTTTATGTGAAATATAGAGTAAAATGAAACAAAATAAGTTTCTAGGGGCAAAATGAGATTGGAATACACTTTCAGGGTTATATAAAAAAATAAGCCTTGAAAAAAGGGCACTAAAGCACACATAACAGCCTCCAACTTCTCTCCACAGTCCACCAATGAAGGAAAAGCCCAATCTAGAGGTGATGTTTCTATTCTACCTTTACCAAGAAAAGTGATGAAAGTGTTTGGGTTGATTTATTAGTACAAGAAGGCAAAAAAACAAGTAGTCCACACGTTAGAAAAAATACGGACGTCCATAGTAGAGAGAGAGAGAGAGAGAGAGAGAGAGAGAGAGAGCTTCCGTTGAGGGACAAATAACCTTATTTGAGGGACATCTTTGTAGGACTCACTCCGCATTGTATTTCACTAATCCAAACTATCGATTTTTTAGATAATCATTCAAAGATCATCTCTACAAAAAATGACTTGAATTCGATATCATTTGACCACTCAATTAAGTTTTGGATTAGTGAAATGCAATGCGGAGTGGCCCGTACAAGGGTGTCCCTCAAATAAGTTCATTTGAGGGATCCCTCAATGGAAGCTCTCTGTATATATGAGAGCATTTTTACTCACTACTTTAATCCAAGGTGTACCCTCACCACCCTTCTTAAAATTTGACACATGTCCATTTTTGTAACCATAGTTAACTCTTTGTTTTTAAATATTTAAAAGTATTTAAAACTAAAAAAATAAAGTTAAATAATAATTAAATGACATTAACGCCTCACTCCTTCCCTCTCCCCTCATCTCAACCCACCCCCATTAAATAATAATTAAATAACATTAACCCCTCACTCCTTCCCTCTTCCCTCATCTCGACCTACCCCTGCACCCCATCCCTAGTACCATTCCCCAACAACACCCCTCATTCACCCTCTGCCATCCTCACCCAACGAAGTTTGCAACCAACAACAACCTCACACCCTCTAATGTAAAACCAGAATTCAATCTTTGTAAAACTTACTAAAATTTTTGGGCTTAGTTTAAGTGGTTGATTGGACATAGTGTTCAAGCGAAATTTCATATAGGGAATATTCGTGGGTTGATTCCTCGACCTTCGATCTTCCTTCTCTCTCTTCCTCGATCTCTGCAAAATAAATAGGAGTAAATAGACCACAGCCGAAGGGTGTTGGCCAAAGGCTCTTCGATGCCTAAGTTAGTTCAATTGGATCTTAATAAAGATACGACAATAGCTAAAATAGATGGAGTTTTCTTTCACGGGGAGAGTCAAGTGGCCAAAGCCTTGTGTGGTGGCACTTAGCAATGTGGGAGAGAGAGGAGAGAGAGTGGCTGCAAGAAAAGGTTTTTAAGGTGAGAAAGAGTTACCTTGAATTGTCTTGTGTATTCATGTATTTATAGGCTCCTTGTGAGCTAGGGTTTGAAGAATATTCCTTATTTCTTAAGGATTATTCTTACCCATAAATAGAAGATTGGAATTAATCAAGGAGATTTGATGGAAATCTCATCCTTGATTTCGGGAGATATTCCCATCTTAAATCAAAGATAATTTCCCTAATTAAATAGGATTTAATTAAGGTAATAAGTTGACCTAAGGAATTTTTTTTTCCACATGTAGCCCCTCTATTGGTTGCCAAAATATGTGTTCCCACAAATGTCCCCCCAGCTTCTGCATAGTGCTTAAGTGGCACGGAGGAGATAAGAAATATTTATTGGGCTTCCAATTTTGAGTTGGGCTCCTAGCTGGAATAGACTTGTGACTCCTTGTTGGCCAAGGATACATAACAGCTATAAATACAAGGCTTCTTTTCACTCCTCTTCATATCTCAAACTTGCTTTCCTTTACTTTCTAACTTGGGAGAGAGATATTGGAGGATTGTACTGATTGTTAAGGAGAGGAGTTGCCGTGCACACCAAGGTAGGTCACACTTGGGTTTTTATTTTTCTTCAATTTTTCTTCAAGGCAAAGACCAGGTGGCCGGTTGTTGTCAACTGTGGCCGTCACCTGTCGGCTGCTGTCGGTTGCTGTCGATTGTGGCCGTCACCTACCGTTTGCTGTCGACTGTGGTCTGTTGCTATCGTGGGCCTGCTAGGGTTGCGACCTCTTGCCTTGTGCTACTTGGGCCGCAGTTTGCCTTATGCCATGTCTTGGGTTGTGCTAGCCGGCTAGGGCAATGTCTTGCTATGATATGTCTCGAACTACTGATTTATCCAAAGTTTTGTTACATGTGAGTTCTTGTGGCGAACCGACTTCTGTCTTCTGCTTGTAGTTCACAAGACCAGTAAAACACTTGATCTCAAGCCGTACATGGCCAAAGTTTGTCAGGCCATGAAAGAAGGAACGTGGTCTGCCCATAGCTGGTGATGTTTAGAGATGGAAATGTTGTGGTCTCGACTCAGATGATCAGCTCGATCTTCTGCTTGAGGTGAGCAGGATACCGTCATGGACACAGATACAACCGAGGATCTGGTAGTTGGTGAGACGATCGCTGATGAGTCTGCAGTCAAGTAGAATGAAGGCAAGGAGGGCACAACTGATGAGACTGAGGCTGATGCTGTGAAACAGGTAGCCAAAACTGACGAGTAGGTGGCTGCAGCAGATAAGCATGTAGTCGATGCTGATGAGCAGGTGGCTACAGTTGATGAGTAGGTAGCTGAGGCGGTTAAGACTGGAGCCGAGGAGCACCCCAAAGAGAGGGAGTCTCATGCTGAAGTTTCAAAGATGAAGATTTTTCTTCTTTGTAGATTTATGGCTTTAATTATTGGTCTAGGTTAACCACTTCATCTGATCTGCTAAACTTGGGCATGTCGACTGCTCACTGATACTTTTGAACTTTTGGATCTATTGATCGCTTATTCTTTGTTAAACTCTGGCTAGTTGGTCACTTTACTATGAAAACTTCGGTTATTTCTTTAACTTCAATTTGCACTATGTCTTGTGAACTGCTTGAGTGTTCTGCTTCAATATTTACTCACCACCTACTTGAGGGGTGTTCTTCTATTTTTCCTTTAGAATGTTTTGAACGTTGTCCTACGTCTCTCTTAAGAAGTTTTTGGATAGATGCCTGCGTCTCTGCTATGAAATTTATTGCAAGTGCAGAATTCGTACAAGTAATACAATGATGAGTGAAGTGTCATTCCCATGAAGAGTGATTTAATTTACTAAGTACCGATTGTGATTAACCCAAGACTTTATTTGAACAATTGATGATGAGATTCGATTGATTAATTATCTAAAACAATGAATAAAAGCAAGCGTAGAAAAATAAAGTAGTGAGATTAAAGTTATGAGAGCACTAGAGCTTCCGATTTCACCATAGCCAATTCTACCCAATTCCCTTAGCATGTTAATCCTAATTATTCTCCCTGTTGACAGTTGATTTTCCCTACTTTATTCAATACGCCATCCCTGGTTATACCAAAAGTATTCTTATTACCAACCCACTTTATGCCTAGTAATGGAATTAAGATAAAAAGAACCCATTAAATTCCTTGGAAAACCTACAAAACAACCACATAAGTCATGACAAACATCCCTGTCTAATCATATAACTCATGGCATCTATTACAAGAAGCAACCCCAAATTGGATATCCCTATTGTCAATTTAGCATAGAATTTTGTTTTTGTTTTGTTTTTCAGGTACTTCACCTAGTGCATGAGAGTTGGGAGACATTCGCAGAGTCTTACGCTTATACCATTAGATCCAGAGATCGAACTAATGCTTCACAAGCTTAACAAGCTCAAAAGGAGGAAGGATGCAATATTGGAAAAGCCATCACTTATGGCTGAGGAACCGAAACCAGTAAGGGACTATGATGTCCCATCTGTGTTGGCATCACCATCGAGCATTCGTCGTCCAACCATTGATGCCAATAATTTTGAAATCAGACCAGCCATAATTTCAATGATTCAGCAATCCTCCATCTTTTATGGTTTACCTCAAGAAGACCCTAATAGCCATATCTAATTTCTTAGAGATATGTGACACATTTAAGTGCAATGGAGCTACCAACGATGTTGTTCGCTTAAGGCTTTTTCCTTTCTCATTAAAGGAAAAGGCAAAGTCATGGTTGAATTCTCAACCACCTAATTCGATTACTACCTGGGACGACTTGGCCAAGAAATTTTTAGCTAAATTCTTTCCTCCTGCAATGACTGGAAAACTCAGGAATGACATCATGTCATTTGCTCAGAATGACATGGAGCCTTTTTATGAAGCATGGGACAGATACAAGGATATGCTAAGGAAATGCCCACATCATGTGCTACCTACTTGGATGCAAGTTCAAGCGTTCTACAATGGTTTGAACAATACAAGCAAAACAACAATTGATGCTGCAGCTGGAGGAGCTTTGATGGGAAAAACATAAACTAAAGCATATAACTGGTTGGAAGAGATGTCGTCTAATAACTATCAAAGGCCTAGTGAGAGATCAACACCAAAGAAAGCTGGAATTCATGAGATTGACGCCATATCTGCGTTAACTACGCAAATTTCTACTCTGTCTAAACAACTTGGTACTTTAAATGTTAATGCTATTCAATCTACTAACTTAAGTTGTGAATTTTGTGCAGGACCTCATCATGGCAATGAGTGTGGAGCTGGTCCATTCACACCACCATTCGAACAAGCGAACCAAGTCTTTGATTTTAACCGACAACGGAATAACCTTTACTCTAACACTTATAACCCGGGATGGAAGAACCATCCGAATTTTTCATGGAGTAATAACCAAAATGTACAAGGACCTCCAACTGGTTTCACACCTCAAGAAAAGAAGCATGGATTGGAAGATATAATTACTCAACTTGCTGGAAATGTCAACATTCTCTCCGTCAATACAAATCAATTTATGAGCAAAACCGAGACGACCCTTCAGAACCAAGCTGCCTTTATCCAAAATTTGGAGGTTCAAATGGGCCAGCTAGCTAATGTATTGACAGGAAGAGTAAATGGGGCTTTGCCAAGCAAAACTGAGATTATTCCGAAAAGCCAAGAACATGCGAAAGCGATAACTCTTTGGAATGGGAGGCCAATAAAAACAGCAGTAGACTTAGATGAAGAAAAGAATATTCAGCAGCAAACTACAGAGAAATCAGAAATTACTAGCGTGCCGCCGTTGCCGTCTACCACCGCTAGAACTGCTACACAACTTGATGAAATTTCTGCATAAATTGAACCTACTACTGTAGAGAAATTGCCGCAATCTGCTGCCCTGTAAAGCCATATGTATCGCCAATTCCGTTCCCACATCGTCTTCAAAAAAACAAAGTGGAAGCCCAATTTTCGAAATATCTTGATATCTTCAAGAAATTAAAATAAATATTCCTTTTGCCGATGCTTTGGAGCAAATGCCGAGTTATGCAAAATTCATGAAGGATATTATATCAAAGAAGAGGAAATTGGGCGAACATGAGATAGTGAAATTATCCGAAGAATGCAGTGCTATTTTGCAGAGGAAGCTACCACCTAAGCTAAAGGATCCAAGGAGTTTTACTATACCTTGCACTATTGGAACCACTTACTTTGAAAAAGCTTTATGTGATTTAGGATCCAGTATTAATCTAATGCCTTCTTTTGTTGCTAAACATATTGGGTTGGGTGTAATTAACCCAACCACTATTTCTTTGCAGATGGCGAACAGGTTCATAATATATCCTAGAGGCATAATTGAAGATGTGTTAGTTAAAGTTGATAAGCTCATTTTTCCAGCAGATTTTCTGATTTTAGACATGGAAGAAGATGCCGAAACCCCTATTATTTTAGGCCGCCCCTTTCTAAAACCGGGAGGACATTAATTGATGTGGACAAAGGTTTATTAATTTTGCAAGTGGCTGATGAGTAGGAGACTTTCAATGTCTTTGAAGCAACAAAGTACCCAGTGGAATCAGACTCTTGCTTCTGAGTGGATATAGTGGAAAAAGCTGTCTCTAAAAAATTTAAAGCAGAACATCTAGGTGATCCATTAGAGGCTTGCCTTGTACATTCCATTACTACTGAGCATGAGGATCCTAAAATTTCTAAGATGGTATACTTTTGGAAGCAATGAAACCGCGCCCTCCTAAAAGGTGGCGCGAATTTGAGGAGCTTGGCCTCACAACCTCCAAGCCACAACCTAGTGTCATTACTGCACCAACCCTCACATTGAAGCCCCTACCTTCCCACTTAAGATATGCATACTTGGTAATTCTGAAACTCTTCCTGTGATTATTGCTGCAAATATGAGTAAACTAGAAGAAGATAAATTACTACGAGTTTTGAGGGAACATAAAACAGCAATAGGGTGAACTATTGCAAATATTAAGGGAATTAGCCCTTCCGTGTGTATGCACCGAATTCTAATGGAAGATAATTTTAGACCTTCAGTTGAGCATCAGCTTCGATTAAATCCGAATATGAAAGAAGTTGTGCAAGCTGAAGTATTAAAGTTATTAGATGTTGGAATAATTTACCCGATTTCATATAGTAGTTGGGTGAGCCCAGTTCAAGTCATACCCCAAAAAGGGGGTATTACAGTGGTGACAAATGATAAGAATGAGTTGATCCCGAAAAGAACAACTACAGGATGGCGCGTCTGCATAAATTACAGGAAATTGAACACTGCGACAAGGAAAGATCATTTTCCCTTGCCTTTTATTGATTAGATGTTGGAAAGACTTGCTGGACATTCATATTATTGTTTTTTGGATGGATATTATGGGTATAATCAGATTCCAATTGCACCTCAAGATCAGGAAAAGACGACGTTCACATGCCCATTCGGCACTTTTGCATACAGGCGCATGCCCTTCGGATTGTATAACACCCCTGCCACCTTTCAACGTTGCATGATGAGCATCTTTTCAGACATGGTGGAGCACTTCATTGAGGTTTTCATGGATGAATTTTCTATTTTTGGCTCATCATTTGATTCTTGTTTACATAATTTGGCATTAGTTTTGAAAAGATGTGAAGAAACCAATTTGGTTTTGAATTGGAGAAATGTCATTTAATGGTGCAAGAAGGGATAGTCCTGGGGCATAAAATTTCAACTAAAGGCATAGAGGTTGATAAGGCAAAAATTGATACCATAGAGAAATTGCCACCGCCCACTACAGTAAAGGGGATTTGAAGCTTTCTGGGTCATGCTGGATTTTATCGGTGGTTTATCCAAGATTTTTCCAAAATCATGAAGCCCTTATGCAATCTCCTTCTTAAAGATGTAGAATTAATTTTGATTCAAGGTGTTCGGAAGCATTTAATTTCTTGAAAGAGAAGCTTACTTCTGCACCTATCATTGTCGCACCGGATTGGGACTTGCCTTTTGAGATTATGTGTGATGCTAGTGACTATGCGGTAAGGGCAGTTTCGGGTCAAAGAAGAAATAAATCACTTCATGTAATTTATTATGCCAGTCGTACTTTGAATGACGCCCATCGGAATTATACCACCACGGAGAAAGAATTGTTAGCAGTAATCTTCTCCTTGGATAAATTTCGACCTTACTTGATTGGAGCGAAGGTGATAGTGTATACCGATCACTTAGCTTTAAAGTATTTACTTTCGAAGAAGGATGCAAAACCAAGATTAATTCGCCGGGTACTATTGCTCCAAGAATTTGATCTTGAAATTCGAGACAAAAAGGGGTCCGAAAGATGAGTGATGATGCCACACCCATTATGGGGATGTTCCCGGATGAACAATTGTATAGCATTATATCATCTGAAGCTCCCTGATACGCTGACTTTGTGAATTATTTAGCTAGTACTACCATTGCAGCTGATTTATCGTTTCATTAGAAGAAGAAGTTTTTCTCCTTGGTTAAACATTATTATTAGGACGACCTGTATTTGTGGAAACATGGCCCTGACCAAGTTATACTGAGATGTGTGCCTGAGGAAGAGATGGAAGACATATTACGACATTGCCACACATTTGCGTGTGGGGGGCATTTTGGTGCCTCCAAAACAGCAGCCAAGGTATTGCAATCCGAATTTTTTTGGCCAACTTTGTTCCAGGATGCCTATGCATTTGTAGCTGCTTGTGATCGATGCCAATGCACTGGAAATATTTCTAGTAGAAATCAGATGCCATTGAATAATATTTTAGAGGTTGAATTGTTCGATGTCTAGGGAATAAATTTCATGGGACCTTTCCCTGAATCTTGGAAGAACAAGTACATATTTGTGGCTGTTGATTATGTGTCAAAATGGGTTGAAGTCGTTGCTCTCCCTACCAATGATGCCAAGGGTGTTGTCAAATTTCTCTGAAAAAATACTTTCACCAGATTCGGGACTCATCGTGGCATCATCAATGACGGAGGTACACACTTTTGTGATCATCAATTTAATTCTCTTTTAGCTAAACATGGTATTACCCACAAGATTACTACTCCCTATCATCCACAAACTAGTGGACAAGTTAAAGTTTCCAATAGAGAATTAAAACGAATTTTGGAAAAGACGGTGAGTGCTTCAAGAAAGGATTGGTCACTGAAATTGGATAACGCCTTATGGGCCTATCGAACGGCGTTCGAAACACCAATTGGCATGTCTCCTTATCGTCTAGTTTTTAAACAATTGATGATGAGATTCGATTGATTAATTAACTAAAACAATGAATAAAAGCAATCGTTGTTGGTCCGTCGCAAATCTCGCGGCCTGGTGCTCCGGGCTGAGGGGATGTGCGTCAACACGTGACGTCCTCCTTTTGGATGCGGTGCAGTTGTGCGCGGGCGTGCCAGCACGGTCTACCGTGCGTGGTGATGATGAGGTTCGGGTAGAAGATGGTTCAAATGTTGCGCCTGTTTTGCGTTCGACTCCTAATCAAACGATTGTGACCGAGTGAGGAACGAATCTCGGCCGTCAGGTTCACGGCCTGAGCTACAAGGCCGTTTAGTGGTGGTGTTGGTGGTGGGTTTTTAGGCGGTGCTCCGGTGTGTTGCTCAGAGAGCGACGGTCGTATGATATATGGGGTGAGTGAGGCGATAACAGAGGTGGTGCTCTGGTGCCTTGAAAATCAAGGGTCGTATGATATATTGATGAATGGATTTTCCTTACAGTTTACCACTACTCCTAAGAAAGCAAATAAAGGTATTGAAAGTGCATTACAGAAAATATAAGTTGCTCCGTGGAAGGCTTTTGGTTTGGTGTTTGAACCCTTTGAATGTAGTCCTGAGCTTAGTATTTATAGGAGTCCCGGAAGGACATTCGAGGCTGACAAGACCTGGCCGGGCAAGTGGATAGTCAAATCGGCATTTGGGATCTTGAAGCATGGTGGTCTGGGGTTGAGAAGCATGGTGGAGTCTGATCGGGGCAAGTGGATAGTCAAATCAGCATTTGGGATCGTGAAGCATGGTGGTGTGACCCCCATAAATCTCGGCAAATCTCGGCCACCGCCCTGATCGTGGGCTCTGCACTCTTGGCCGTGGGAATGCATTTTAATCCTCTGGTCCAGTGGTTGGTGATCTGACCTCAAGCTGTGAGAACGCTTTGTGAGAATGTTTGCGCCTAACCACTCTGATTCCTGTTACCAAATCTTGACTTCAATCACTTCCTTTCTGCCCTCGTGCATTAAATGCTTCTTGCACCCAATGGTTTTGTTGTGGCGGTCAGAGGCATTACTTCATTAAATGGGGCGTGGGACCCTGAGGCTACGTGGCGATTTGACCATAGTATATTTGGCCGTGTCTCTCATGGACCTCGGCCTTGGCCCATAATGCCGTGGTTGTGAGGCCGAGAAGATCCTGCCTTCATATTTTCTTCTGTTTTCGAAAAGGCTAAATGTTTGACGAAACGTGGCCGTTTCAGTCCATGAACAGGTGCTACAGCCGAGAAGAGGTCCCTTCTGACCACTGTGATTTATTAGGCACAAACAATCGTAGAAAAATAAAGTAGTGAGATTAAAGTTATGAGAGCACTAGGGCCTCCGATTTCACCACAGCCAATTCTACCCGATTCCCTTAGCATGTTAATCCTAAAATTCCCCATGTTGACAGTTGATTTTCCCCACTTTATTCGATACTCCATCCCTGGTTATACCAAAAGTATTCTTATTACCAACCCACTCTATCCCTAGTAATGGAATTAAGATAATAAGAACCCATTAAATTTCTTGGAAAACCTACAAAACAACCACATAAGTCATGACAAACATCCCTGTCTAATCATGTAACTCATGGCATCTATTACAAGAAGCAACCCCAAATTGGATATCCCTATCGTCAATTTAGTATCAAAACAATTAAATGTTGGCCAAACATTCAAATTAGACATCCCTATGGTAATAGATACTGAACATGGAAAAATACTTGGAATTAACATTGACTAAAGTAATTGAGTATTCATGGCTAGGCTACATCGTAGCCCTAGCAAAAAGAAATTAGTTCATGACAACTTTAATAAAAACCATGATAAATAGTATCATATGAAAGAAAAAACCAATTGAAGATTTGATCTCTACATGACAGCAACTCTAGCTCCAGGTTGTCTTCTTTGTCTTTCTAAAACTCTCTCTGTCCTTCGAGTGTTTCGGCTATGAGTATGAATGTGTTGGAATTTGAGGGTAGATGATAGAGGATGTGGATGGATGATGGGTAATGGATGATTTGAACAATGACCTAAACTCCCTATTTATAAAAGTCCTAGAAATCCTACCTAATGTATAATTACAATTGTTATAAAAATAGAATTCCTTCTAATATAAGGTCTTCTTTATTTCTCCTTGTTTGACTTGATAAGATTTGAACCATTTTAAACTAGGAAATTTGACAACATTCCTTGCAACAAAAGGAATGACTTGGCTTCTTTTTAATTAAACTCCAATCTTCATCTTCTCCTATTTCACAATTCCCTCACAAATCTCACAAAATCAATTAGAAACAACCAATTTAATCCAAGAAAATTAACAAATAAATAAGCAAAGGAGGCATAAAATATATATAAAATATAGGCTTATCAGTCTCCCTTAGGACGTTTATGGCGGTCGTCCCACGACTTCCTTAGGAAGCTTTTAGTTGGCGTGCATCTTCCTTAGGACGCTTTTAAATAAAAGCATAGATCTCCCTTAAGACGTTTATGGCAAAGCAAACTCTCCACTGGCCCTTATGTTTTCTTTGTTACCAGAAAAATGTTACCTAGCCATTTTGGTGTGAGACTTCTTAATGAAGCCGACAGCTAGGAGGTTGTCACTCTCGGCTTCAATGATTACAACTCGCTCAGGTGCAACGTTGCATCTCTTTTGCGCCACTGGCTTACTGGCTAGGTTGACGTGCAGTAGGTGATTGATGATTTGCTGGTCAATTCCAGGTATGTCAGACGGTGACCATGCGAACACGTTATTATTGTTCTAGAGGAAGGTAGTTAATTCCACCTTCTCTTCTAGGCTTAGGCGCAAGAGGATCCAATCTTTTCTCTCTAGCTTGTCAAGATCAATAGGTACTAGCTCAACATCCTCCTCGGGCTTCCATCCTTCTTCATAAAAGGCCTCTGGAAGAATTCCCCTGACTTGGTCCTGACTCTTTGATTGCTATTGGAAGGGTAGCTACTCCTTTTCCTTTTTGGTGTGCTTGACTATTAGGAACGGGATCTGCTTCCTCATCCGCTTATTCTATCTAGCTTATCTATATGAACTATGCTTGTTTGCTCTTCTTCAGCCCTTGGGCGGAGTATCTTCTCGCCATTACCTGAACATTATTGATCTGCCCGATACTGCCTCTAGGGATTGGTTAATGGATTTTCAGATGAGTGGAAGAGGTGATAGCTTTGATCTTGCTAATCCAAGGCCTACCTAGGATGGCATTGTAAGGGAGACTTCATTAATGATCATAAAGATTTGTGAGTTGATTACCGATGGAGAGTAGACGTTGAGGTTTATTGTGCCTACGGTAACCGAAGTCGGGCCATTGAAGCCGGTCAGTGACTTGGCTAACTTGTTGATCATTGTCTCCATGCTTATCTGCTAGATGAACTGACAATTGTTGGATGTTAACTGCGCTACCTTCATTTGCGTGGGTTCAGTCAATCACGGCTTGGGCAATTTGAATGCTGATGACGAGGGCGTCATTGTGCAGCAGATCAAGGTCAATCAAATCTTTCTTCTAGAATCCGATCATGGAATCATCTTCAATTGATGAAAGGCTGGTTAAGACTTGTGAGATAACAATGGTCTTTTTATTCTTCCTCTTCTTTTCTTTGTTGGTCAACCTGGACTCCTTAGAATCGGCTATGATTGTGTTAATCCTTATGACTTTCGGTAGAGGTTCCTTGGATGCATTGTGGTCCTTGGTTTGCTGGATGACCTTCTTTGCTGTGAACTCTACGCATTGGCCTTCTCTCACCAATTCTTCGAGGTGCTTTTTCCAAGTAATGTAGTTGTTTGTGTAATGCCCATGCATCCTAAGAAAGGCACAATACCATATGATATCCCTCTTAACTAGATCTCGCTTCAAGGGTGATGGTCTCTTCACCCAAGGCTTATCTTTTACTTAGGCAAAAATTTGATGTATGAGGATGGAGAACTTGGTGTAGTTCTCATCTGCTAGAGCTTCTCCTTGGGGCTGCGACTTACACTTGCCACTGCTCTTGTTGTTGAACGTGTCACTCCTCTGACCTACTTGTTTGGTCGGTTGGTCAACCTACCTAGTAAACTTTGTTGCGGTAATTCGATCGTCATCCCAAAACGTGTAGCGTTCTGCAATCGCGAAGACCTCTGCCAGAGTCTGGCTGGGAGCGATAGTCAGCTTGCGGTATAAATCATGCTCAGTCGGCAAGCCTTTCTTGAAGGCAGAGGACACGATTCGGTCATCATATCCTATGATGTTTGTCTTTTTTGCCTTGAATCTCTTGATGTAGTCTCAAAGGGGTTCAATGTGCTTCTTGTGCCAATTAACAAGTAGTCAGTGTTCTTTTTGATAGTCTAATAAGAAGTGTAATCTTTGGAGAAGACGAGGGTAAGCTCCTTGAAGCTGCTAATTGACCCAGATAAAGGGGTAGGGAACTAGTCTTGGGATGCTCCTCACAGGCTCATTACAAACAACTTGCACATCAGTGCATCTTTAGCTTTGTATAGAATTGACGTCTTCTGCTCATAGTGCTTCAGTGCGGACCAGTGAGGGTCTTCTTGCACGTTCTCCATAAGGATGGCCATGAGGCTGATTTCCTTGTGGGCCTAGTAGGCGTGGATATTAGATTGTGCCCTGCGTGAACGTGGTTCTCAGACCTAACCTCAAACGGATACTCGATCTATTATGGTGTCTGCGTGTTGAACAACATTTTATGTCTTCCTCCTTGCTTGCTTGTTCGTGCTCGACCTACTTGGGACATCTCAAACCGTCTGCCAATGCGTTCGTCCATCCTTCTCTCTTCACCATTGGATCCATGGCCAATGTCTTGGACCAAGTCAATTTGCTAAGGAGCTATCCAACCAAGTTTTTTTGATCATCTACTCTTTGAGTTCACTAGTCAACTCTAAGACTAAGGTCTACTTGACTGCATGAATCAAGAGGAGAGAATTTTGTGGAGCCCCATTGCATGCAGGCTAAGGTTTCGTTGGAAGTATATATGGGAGCTGCGAACATCAAGCAAAGGAATGGTCACAATTGCCCCTAGAAATGGCTGTAGTTGGGGGCAGCAGCAGGATTGCCGTGATAGGAGGTTGTGGCTATGCCATGGGTGAAAATCCCAACATCGGCCATAGCGCCATGAGTTGGATTTTCGGCTTTGGCAACGAGGCCCAACTGGAGGTTGTCGGCCTTGTTTAAAGGATCATGCATCAGCCTAACTGACAGATCGTGAATCAAGTTGATCGGAGAATCATTTATCGGACCGAGGATTCGCAAGTTGGTCACCAAGTCGTTGGATATATTCCTGATCATTAGTGAAAAAATATAATTAGTGGGCATGATAAAAGCATTATTATATGCCAATTATAAAATCACATGTGCCTTGACAAAATAATTGAATTATTAAATAACGCATGTGCAATAATTTTATAATAAAACATTAATTTTGAACATCTATTAAGAATTTGCATTGATTCAAAATTAATATCAAATACTAATAATTATTAGGAAAGTGCATTAATTCATAATAGAATATTAAATATTAATATTTATTTAAGAATTGTAAATCATGAAATATGGAACAAAAATAAAGGCTTTTTCTATGTCTTTGACCACAGGAGGAGCCGTTTGCAACTACTGCGTACGGACTTAGTCGCCGATGCGTGGAACCCAGTTGTTGGAGACGCGATAACAAGGCTTGATGTTCCCCAAAGCATATAGACTCAAGTCTCCAAGTTCCACTTGTGGTGACGGTGTCACAAGGGGAGGAGTGCAACGTCATTGACGGAGCAAAGCAAATCCGACGATGTTTTTCACGAGGCATCGGTGAATTTTTGGACACGAATGGCAATGGACTTTCTGGGTTTTACATATCGGAGGCTGCTGGTTCATTTGGCGCTAGTGGTGTCACAAAACGATATCAGGATAGATCTCCACGAAATTGGTAGCGACTTCTAGTTTTTCTGGAGATACTTCGTTAGCGAGTTGTCGGCATCAGGTGGTGGAACTACGTGCTGGCGTCTACTGTTCGGATGTCTAGGAATGCGATGGTTTTGGTCGGGGCCTATGGTGAATTTTCCAACGCCGCCAGGCTATTTTCTTGTGACTAGTGTTGTGAATTTAGACAACCTGAAAAATGGAGATTATAAAGATTAGTCTAAACACAAATTATACTCGCAAGTGCACAAGGTCAATCATAATATAGTATGGCAAATACGAGGTCATTCCCATGGGGATTGAGTTCAACTACCAATTAGTCTAACCTAATTTACTTCATAAAATACTTTAGCTACTATAATTATATAAATAGAAATTAAACACGTAGCATACTGACGTAAACACAAAAGGGGTTTTTGAAAGAATGATTTAATTACCAACGAAATTAAAAGACAAAATAAGTAGGAAGTCACGAAACAAAAGAATGAGATATTCAAATTGATAGAAGCATTAGGACAATGAATTCACCACTAGTAATCCGATCTAGCCTCTTATTCACCTACCTATTAACTAACCAATTGATGTCACCGCTTAGTTTTCCTTTTTCATGAATTACCTATGGTATTTAGGCTAACTCGTATATTCCTACATGCAATTCACCTATGGTATTTAGGCTAACTCGTATATTCCTACATGCAATTCGCCTATGGTATTTAGGTCAAATATCAACACATAGAAATTCATTAAGATCAGTGAAAACCTCGAACAAGCATGTAAATCCTAGGAGTATGGTATTTACCCTAGACGAATTATAAATCCTAATCACAAGAACCAAGCCTCAAATTAAATATGATATTTACTCTAATTTGCATCCGATTAACTCAATTAAAAGTCTAGATGGTGATCAAGCATCAAGATAATCAACCAAGTTATTAAGCACAGTGATTAAGAATCCAACATCAAATGGCAATCAATAGATAGGTAAAATAAGAAAACTAGATTATCATACTAGGGTTACATCATGCCCTATCAAAAGAAAATTAGTTACAAATAATCATAGAATTCGACATAAACAAAAACATAAGGAAGAAACAATCAAACTTAGCCAATTGCAGTACTCTTCCAGTGTCAACAATTTCTCCTAGTCTTTGCGTGTCCCCCCCTCCTCAAATGAGTTGTTTCTCATCCTTAAATAGAACACCACACCTCTATTCCTACCCTAGCTGGGATTTTACAGCAGCCCAAAAATAACGAAAAACCTAATTAAAACATAAATCCAAAATGGGTAAGTAATTGACTCCTCTTCCTACTTGGACTGGGATAACACGTCAATTATGTTGCACACACGTTTGGGGTCGTTCCCCCTTCAAGAAAATTCGAGAAAAATATGTAAATTGTAGATTTTTGTCTTATCTTTCCAGCCATATATTGCACGCCTTGAGAAAAAAATCAGGAAAGTATTCAAATAATCATTCTTCCACAGCAGCACAGTTTTGATGGGATTGCACCTTATGCTGACTTAACTTCGAAGACTGCTCTCATTGGCTGCTCCAAAAATTCTAGAAAATTTCCACAATCATCTTCAAGATCTTAACTTTAATTCCAACTAGTCTTGTACTAAAACTCCACCCAAAAGTCGTATTTCTATTGAAAACAAATTACTTGCTCTGGAAAGTTGAAAATTGAGAAAATAAAGTAATAAATCCTTTTAAAATCAAATTCTCCTACAAAAACTAAGTATAAAGAGTACATAAATGTGTAAATTTATGGACTTATCAGCTAGCGACGACACGAGTCTCTAGGCATGGAGGTCATAGATCCCTAGTCATGATGAGATAGATCGGGTCGCACGTGGTAGCTCGGTGGTTGACGTTGGTGAAGAGAGTAGATCCCATTTTTCTCCTTGCTATTTGTTTTTTTTTTTTTTTTTTTTTTTTTTTTTTTTTTTTTGTCGTTATTTATTGGGTGGCTAGAGGAAATTCTGCTAGACTGTGGTGATTATTCTCGCTATGATGATTTTGAGGGTTTCGGATGAAACCGATTATGGAAAGGAAATGGATTTCCCTTGACCAATATTTGAGAGCATCGCATTGAGTATATTTTGAATCTCTTAATGAAAGCACCAAAATGTTTGAGCAAAATTCCGTACTAGGAATATTCATGGGTTGATTCCTCGACCTTCGATCTTCCTTCTCTCTCCTCCTTGATCCTTGCAAAATAAATAGGAGTAACTAGACCACATCCAGGGGGTGTTGGCCAAAGACCCTTCGATGCCCAAGTTAGTTCAATTGGATCTTGATAAAGATACGACAATAGCTAAAATGGATGGAGTTTTCTGTCATGGGGAGAGCCAAATGGCTAGAGCCGTGTGTGGTGGCACTTAGTCGTGTGAGAGAAAGAGGAGAAAGAGTGGTGGCAGGAAAGGGTTTTTAGGGAGAGAGAGTTATCTTGAATGTCTTGTGTAGCCATGCATTTATAGGCTCTTTGTATGTTAGGGTTTGAAGAATAATCCTTATTTGGTTAGGATTATTCTTACCTATAAATAGGAGATTGGAATTAATCAAGGAGATTTGATGGAAATCTCATACTTGATTTTGGGAGATTTTTCCCATCTTAAATCAAAAATATTTTTCTTTAAAATATTTAAAATAAAGAGTTAACTATGGTTACAAGGATTGACATGTGTGAGATTTTAAGAAGGGTGGGGAGGGTATACATTGGGTTAAAATGGTGAGTAAAAATGCTTCTGTGTGTGTATATAGTTGATCCCTAATGTGGATGTTCACATTTTCCTTAACATTTAGACATTGTGATTTCCTTACCTTCTTGTGATTATAAATCAACTCAAATAACTTCCTCACTTTTTCTAGCACCGTATATACACTACACAGAAAGTATAACACATGTTACATTGTTTCTATAACACATGTCCTCACTTTTGGTATATACGTTGATATCTAGCTATAATATCTGTATATCAACACACTCTCTCAAACAACTTGAATAAATAACTAACTGTGCTGATTCTTTCTTCTTTCACGCAAATTTCTTTCAACTGAATGTAAGTGTCTTTGCAATTAATTTTTTTTTTTTTTTTTTTTTTTTTTTTTTTTTTTTTTTTTATGATGATGACTCCTAAACCAACACATCCTCATATTAAGAAAAATGAGGACGTCCAAATTAGAGAAGACAACGCGTTGAATTGCGCTGAGAGGCCCTGGTGATTGTCCAATTTGGTGAAAGGTTTCACTCAGTTAGCTCAATCATAAATAGATAAATTGACAAGTGGGATAGGAACCCGATTTCCATTGATGGAATGGGGACATAGGAAATCAGATCCTAGAAATACCAACACCAGTTTTGTCGAAATACTCTGAGCGAATTTCCTTTGCGATACAGATAGGGAGCGGGGCCGTGGTTGGATGGCCCAGCTTCCTGGGAACTCGCTGGATTCATGGGCGGCACAGCTTCCCAAGAACCCCTCGAATTCGTGGGTATATATATATTATTAGTTCCCCATATATTTACCATAAGAATGAATTATGAATGCATGAAGGTCTCCCCGTCAAGTTCATCATATGCCAAAAATTAGCCATTTATGGTAAAATTCTACACCAAGAAAATCCCAAAAATTTTATATGTGCATTCTGTAATTGAGTCAGGGAAATAGTTGTTTTCTTTTATTCCTGAGGGTATGTTTGGTACACCGCATTAGATTCTAGATATGAGTAAATTGTCTATGTCAATTGTTCGGTGTCAACTTGTATTATTTAATTACCTAACTATGTTAAACGAATTGGGCTTTTAATTCCATTCTTACCTGACTAACCAATACAATCCACACACTTTGGTTTAAATAATACACGCTTAATTATAAGGCTAGGGAAAAAGAAAACACGCTTTCTACTTGAAAAATCATACACTCTTTTCATCTTCTTCTCCCTGGGGTTGCGCAGCCTGGTGACAAGCACTATTGTCATCTTGGTAGTAGTAGTCTCATTAAGAAGCTTCTAGAAGCTGGTAAGACGGTCATCCTCGTTGAGATTGACGAGGATGACCCTCTTACCTAACTAACTAATATAATCCACACACTCTAATTTAGATAATACACGCTTAATTATAAGGCTATGGAAAAAGAAAACAGGTTTTCTACATGAAAAATTATACACTCTTTTCATCTTCTTCTTCCTAGGGTTGCGCAGCCCAGTGACAAGCATTATTGTCATCATGGTAGTGGTAATCTCACCAAGAAGTTGGTAAGAGGGTCATCCCCATCGAGATTGACACACGCATGGTCCTCGAGATGCAGAGACGATTTGAGGGCACTCCTTTCTCCAACCACTTGCAGCTAAAAACACAACGAAGTTATTTTAGGGAGTCATAAATACTATAGATATTTTTGAATTTAATATGATTGGTCCATCTCTATAAATAAAAAATAAAAATAAAAGTTAGCATTAATTGAAGGTTTAAACTATGCATAAAACAAAGCAACATTAAATTATAAGAAGTCACTAAGAGTCATTTTTCTTTTCTCAGATTTAGGAGCTCCTAGAGGTCTCCCTATTTTATGAGGTGGATAGAGAGCATGGTTGGACATGGTTGGAATTGTATTTTTCCAATTCCTCTCTAAAATTTGTCTAAAAAGGTGGTTCAGGAAAGTGGAAAAATCTTTTATGTGGACTAATTGGCTTCACGAAATTGTGGAGTTTTTTCTTTTCTTCTTTTGTCCATAAGTGGACCTCAAATTGTGACAGGTCTTGTGTCTATAGAAAAGACCCTAATGGCATGGTCATATGTCTACTTCATCGTGGAATTTGAAGACTTCCTTTTTTTTTGCTCTAACTTTCTTTAGCATGTTAGATTTAACGCATTGAAGAAAAACAATAGTTCTTACATATCTCAACATCAAAATTTTGTTAGCCATATGTGATGATGCCGGTGAGGTGACTGGAATCTAACAATCCTATTGATTTTTTTTTAAAGTATTGAAGTATCCATCCATCCAACGGTGGATACTGCCTGTATACCTAACACATGGGTGTACTTGAGAAAAATGGTGGACCAAGTTATCATCGACATTTTACCAATCAATATTAATAACGTGCTTATGTTTATTTACACATATTAAATCCCCGTTACAATAATTTTCGTTTTGTTTATTAAGTCAAGAAACTAGAATCTTGGCTCTTGGGAGATACGTTAAAAGCAGAATCTCTCAAACAAATTGTGTGACCCATCACCAGATTCCACTGGGCCAAGAATCCGAATCTTCTACATGTCAGCTGCAGCAATGGATCTTATTAATTTGTTTTTCAGAGATAACAAGTTTTCCCATGCTCGCCTTGTATTTGTCCATTACTTTATTCCACAAACACAGATTTGACCTTTTCCTAAAAGATCAATTTTTATGCATATCATATAGATTTATAATGAAAAGTTGTTTCCCAAAGAAAATTACTTTTTGAATAAAATAAAATAAAATAATGAGCCTCTGCCTATCTTTTTAATAACGCAACTAAATGTATGAATTATTATCAGAGATATTTAGTGATATATCTATTCTTAGCACTAATATTATAGATAAACCATACACTATTGAATTTCTATAAACAAACCCAAAAAAACCCAAAAAATGACAGTTGGCTTTATTGAATTTAATATTGATTATTAAATTACATTGATGCCCTATTGAGTGTTTTGGGTATTTTTATAAGATTTTGGGGTTTGGCTTGTTTTAAAAAATTGATGGTAGTTTTGCAATTTATAAGAAGTTAAAAGCCTATTTGTTATGTTGTAAATGAGTTTTGGGTGTGTTTCTAAAGTCCATTTCATATATGGTATTTTTATAATTTGGGCCAATATATTGGGTATAATAATGAATCTCCCTTATTATTACTACTCTCTCAATTAGTGGAGTTTTTTTATTTATTATTTTTCATTTTATCTTTATTATTTATAGAGAATTGAATATTGGACTTGAACTCTTATTTCTTTTTTGTTTTTTTTAATAGAATATTGTGTTACATATGAAGTAGTGTGCTTTATTTTATTTTATTTTCCATTAATGACAACAATTTTGAATTATTTAAAATTTTAATTACAAGGGAATTTTGATATATATATATATATAGTCCATTTTATTGAGAGATTCCTCAAATAATTTTATTTGAAGGACGCCCTTTAGGGTACCCTACGATTTTTTTTTCCAACAATCAAAACTATCTACTTTTTAAGTCTTCATAAATAGATCATCCTTGCAAAAAAACTAAACAAATCAGAAACGTTTAGATATCTAATTGTGTCCTACAAGATCAATGAATACGGTGCTTCAAGAAAGTACTAAAATTTCAATAATTTAATTGAGTGCTCAAATGATATCTGATTCAAGTATTTTTTTAGAGAGATGATCTTCAAATGAATATCTACCAAATAGACAGTTTGAATTAATGAAATACAATGTATGGTTGGCCCTACAAGAGTGTCCCTCAAATAAGGGACACCGTTGTAGGGCCCACCACATAATGTATTTCAACGATCCAAACCGTTTAATTTTGAGATATTCCCTCAAAGATCATCTCTACAAAAAATCACTTGAATCCGAAACCATTTGACCACTGAATTAGATAATTGTTATTATAATTTTTTCTTGAAGCACTGTGTTCGTCTATTTTGTTGGTACCAACTAGATGCCTTAAAGATTTTCAATTTGTATGCTTTTCTTTGCAAGGATCTATGAATGAAGACTTGAAAAATAGATGGTTTGTGATAAGTCCATAAATTAACACATTTATGTACTCCATACTTAGTTTTTATAGGAGAATTTGATTTAAAAATGACTTATTACTTTATATTTTTCAATTTTTGGCTTTCCAGAGCAAGTAATTTGTTTTCAACGGAAATACAATACTTTGGTGGAGTTTTAGTACAAGACCAGTTGGAGATGAAAGCTAAGATCTTGAAAATGATTGTGAAATTTTTCTAGAATTTTCGGAGCAGCCAATGAGAGCAGTCTTTGAAGTTAATCCAGCATAAAGTGCAATCCCGTCAAAACTATGCTGCTGTGGAAGAATGATTATTTGAAGACTCTCCTGATTTTTCCTCAAGGCGTGTGATATATGGCTGGAAAGATAAGACAAAGACCTACAATTTACATATTTTTCCCGAATTTTCTTGGAGGAGGAACTTCCCCAAACGTGTGTGCAAAGTAACTGACGTGTTATCCCAGTCCAAGTAGAAAGAGGTGTCAATTACTTGCCCATTTTGGATTTATGTTTTAGTTATGTTTTTCTTTATTTTGGGGCTATTGTAAAAGCCCAGCTAGGATAGGAATAGACATGTAGTGTTTTATTTAAGCATGAGAAACAACTCCTTTGGGGTCACGCAAAGACTATGAGAAATTGGAGACGCTGGAAGACCACTGCAATTGGCTAAGTTTAATTTTTTTCTTCCTTATGTTTTTGCTTATGCCGAATTCTATGATTCTGTGTAACTAATTTTATGTTGCTAGGGCATGATGTAGCCCTAATATGATAATCTAGTTTTCTTATTTTACCTATCTATTGATTGTCGTTTGATGTTGGATTCTTAATCACTGTACTTAATAATAACTTGGTTGATTATCTTGATGCTTGATCACCATCTAGACTTTTAATTGAGTTAATCAGATGCCAATTAGAGTAAATACTATACTTAATTTGAGGCTTACTTCTTGTGATTAGGATTTGTAATTTGTCTAGGGTAAATACCATACTCTGATGGTTTACATGCTTGTTGGAGGTTTTCACTGATCTTAATGAGTTTCTATGTGTTGATATTTGACCTAAATACCATAGGCGAATTGCATGTAAGAATATATGAGTTAGCCTAAATACCATAGGTAGTTCATGAAAAAGGAAAACTAAGCGGCGGCATCAAATGGTTAGTTAATAGGTAGATGAATAAGAGGCTAGATCGGATTACTAGTGGTGAATTCATTGTCCTAGTGCTTTTATCAATTTGAATTTCTCATCCTTGTGTTTCGTGACTTTCTACTTGTTTTGTCTTTTAATTTCATTGGTAATTAAATCATTCTTTCAAAAACCCCTTTTGTCTTTACGTAAATGTGCTACATGTTTTATTTTTTGTTTATATAATTAGAGTAGTTAAAGTATTTTGTGAAGTAAATTAGGTTAGACTTATTGGAAGTTGAACTCAATCCTCGTGGCAATGACCTCGTATTTGCCATACTATATTACGATTGACCTTGTGCACTTGTAAGTGTAATTTGTGTTTAGACTAATCTTTATAATCTCCATTTTTCAGGTTGTCTAAAATGCACAACAGTTTGGATCTTTGAAAATAAATTCAGAGGGTACCCTTAAAGGTGTCTTATGTTGACGCCTAGATGCTATTACCGTGCGTACGCTATGTATTTTTTACTACGCTTCCTTGTTTATAATGGTGTCCACACGATAATAACACCCAAAAGTTCACATAGGAGAAGAACTATATATATACCTATAATATCAAAGAGGTATGTAATTGTTTTCATATTTTATAGGACTAACAACAAAACACCCGCTAGATGTTTGGGATCATTCTCAATTTGGGCCATGGGGTTTCAATTTCATCAATTTACACCCTCCAACATTTTAAGATTCGATTAATTTACACATTCCGTTAATTTGATCATCTAGGCTTCTATTAAATTGGCGGAGGAAATGAGGGACCCACTTATGTGCTGATGTGTCAGTAAAATTAATCAAACGAATCTTTAAAATAATAAATATTAATATTCTTTAAAAAAATACTAATATTTTTAAAACATAATTAATACAAACAAACAAAAACCAAAGCCTTTCTCAACCAGTCATCCTCTATCTCCCATATCTACCTTCTCTGACCTACCCCACTGATTCGCTGCTGACCCAGCCCAACAGACCCTTCTTGACCTCGACGGTGCCTTAACCTCAACCCACGACGACCAGGGGATTGAGCTTCCCCCAAAAATCACCAATCAAAATTTGCTGAAAACAAATGAGATGACATAGCCCAATGAATTGGCAGCCCCACGACTACGTCGTCGCCTTTGCCATAGCCTACGCCCAATAGCAATGCCAAGCATCGACCAACATCCAACAAGGATGAAGGAGGGGGGAAAAAACCGACCAACATCCAACATCGATCATTTCTAGTTTTCTAGGTTAAGCAGAGGAGATCTTGAGGTGAGACACAATTGTTTGGGAGGCGATGACTGGAGGCTGACAGATGGGTGAAGGGTAGATTAGGGAAGGAAGAAAGGGATAGTGGGGTCAAAGTTGAATGGTCAATTTAACAGAAGACTAAACGGTCAAATTAACGAAATGTGTAAATTAATCGAATCTTAAAATGTTAGGTTGTAAATTGATGAAATTGAAATTTCAAGGCCCAAATTCAAAATGACCCAAATATCGGTTAACCCTATGACATATAATTGCACACACACAGCCCATGAAGATGACGGACGTGACAAGGATCCAATCATTTTATACAATAAAAAGTATGGTTAATTACAGTTTAGTATTCTGTACTTACAACGTTAAGGCATGTCAGTACCTGGCTTTTCAATTTTTACAATAACATACCCCGAATTTTTAAATTTGTTAAAATGTGATTCCGCTGTTAGGATTCCATCAAATTTCTCTGTTAGTTGCCTACGTGGCACTGTGGGTCCTATATATTTCAATATTTATTAATTTTCAATTGATTAAAATATGAATAAAATATTAAAAACAAAAAAAACAAATTAAAAAATAAATCTCTCTCTCTTCTCCCTGCGTTTCCCCCACCCCCCTTGCGATTTGCTTCTTCCCCCCAACCTGAATGCTCCACTGTACCCTCAGACCAAGACAACGTGTACTCGGAGTTCCGTCTGATTTTCGAGCTTTTCCGAACGGCTTTTGCAAAAGGGCTCCAGCGTTTTGACGACGTCGACGTTTTGGACCCGGAATCGAGAGCAATTGTCCCAGTTTCTCAAGAACACCAGCTATTGGGCCCAGATTCGCGGTCAATGCAAGAGATCTATGCCCTTTCTGTTTTCCTTCTTTTTATTATCTTTCCATGAGATGTCTAGAAACAATTCTCTTGGTCTGAGGGTACGGTGGAAGATTTTGTTTTTTGGGGAAGGGTGGGGGGGGGGGGGGTGTGGGGTTTGTGGGGGTTGGGGGGGTTCGGTGGGTTGGGTGGGTTGTGGGAGGTTGGTAGTCATGAGGAATGCAAGGAGAAAGGGAGGGGGGGGTCTCGATTCCGAATTACCGAAGCAAATTATCGCATGTAGATCTTTTTGGAGGATCCTATTTTCCTGGCATTCAGGAATCCTGTTAAGAAAATTTAGGTCATGTTGCAGACAAGATTCTCGATTTAAAATTTGCATTTCATTTCTGATTTTGTTTTGGGAGAGGGGGGTTGAAGAAAATCGCAGGGGGGGTATGAGTTATGTGGATTATGGGTTCGTGGGGGTTGGGGTTGTGGGTTGTGGGTTCGTGGGGTTTGAAGGGTGCTGGTCATGAGGAATGCAGGGAGAAAGGGAGGGGGAAGATGAAAATCGCAGGGGTGGGATGGGTTCTGTGGGTTATGGGTTCGTGGGGGCTGGGTTCGTGGGTTCTGGGTTCGTGGGGTTCACAGGGTGGTGGTCATGGGGAATGCAGGGAGAAAAGGGAGGGGGGAAGAAGAAAATTGCAGGTGGGTTATGGGTTCGTGGGGGCTGGGGTTCTGGGTTCTGGTTATGGAGAGAGAGAGAGAGAGAGAGAGAGAGAGAGAGCAGTTGGTTTTCAAGATGGCTTTGTGGATTTTGACCCCAAAATCCCAACTTTAACAGAAAAATAGGACAAAAGCTAAGATGATGAAAGACCCAGATGGATCAAATGGGTTTCTGGACTGCAGAAAGACCAGCCAAGATCAAAGGAAACAATGGAAGCGCGAGAGAGAGAGAACACAGAGAGAGAGGGAGAGAGAGAGATTTATTTTTTTTTGTTTTTAATATTTTATTTATATTTTAATCAATTTAAAACTAATAAAAATTTAAAAAATATGGGACCAACAATGCCACGTAGGCAATTAACAGACAGATCTGACGGAAACTCTAACGGTGGAATCGGATTGTAACAAATTTACAAGCTCAGGGTATGCGATTGTAAAAATTGAAAAGCCAGGTACTAACATGCCTTAACGTTGTAAGTACAAGGTACTAAACTGTTATTAACCCTAAAAGTTATAAAGCTATTATTCTAAAAAGGTGGGAAACTGAATCAATTATTTTTGGGGTTCTCTGAAATGTCACCGTTCTCATGTAAATTTTATTGTTGTTTATTGAGCAAGAATGTATTAAACAACAATAAAAACCCACTTGCTCTGCCTCCTTCCCGTAGTAATTGTCTAATGACCTCATACAGAGAATTTGTGTAAACATCTGGGCTAAGCTGAAACTTAATTACCTTTTCAAAATGCAACTCATCATAACCAAGTAAAATAATAGCAAACAATATCTTACATTTTATATTGTTGATGGTGAGAATCATCGCTGCATCAGAAAATCATTCATGAAAATATAAAATTATGTTTTAATGCCATGGTGAGGTCAGATGAGTACTTACGTTGGCATGTATAAAAAATCAACACGATCATCGATCAAAATTCAGAGTCTGACGTTTGCAACGTAGCATTTCTTCTCACCCAACATATTGTGTCAACACAACGTATCTGATGGTTTAGTAAAGTTGAACTTTGGGAAAGCAAAAGACTTGTCCGAAAGTGTATTTTACAAAGGAATAATATATTGACAAGAAGTCATTAGAATTAGGTAACAAAAACTGGAAAACGTTACAAACTCCTACAAATGACGATGCAGTTATTATAAAACAAACAACATAGCTGAAGTTACCAAATGCGTTCGCTAAATCTATTCACTAAATGATATGTCAGTATATAGAAAATATTGTATACGAAGGTTGTTTATTAATGTCATCTCTCTAGCATGTCTCTGTCAATGTACGTATTATCTCGTCAGTATACACGCTAATACCTCACTTATTAACAATAAACACCCTATAAAGTAAAACCTTATATTTGAATTAATCATACACCACAAGATGATTTTTTCATGAACTAAACATTGATGGTAGCTGGTGGGACTTTAATATAAGGTAGAAAAAGAGGCATGAAGCTATCTCACATGCTTTGTAATTACTATTGTTGGGCTTGAAATTTGATGCAAGATTCTCCATCTCCTATAACTACCCTCCTTCCCAACCCCCACAAGCACAACCTTCCATCTCTCTCTCTCTCTCTCCTCTCTCTCTCTCTCTCTCTCTCTCTCTCATGGTCCTTTGGATATGGAGGCCATGGAAAAGAGCAGTTGTGTTCCAAAATTGGAAGTTAGTCCTTTAAGGAGTTCAATACTGTAAGTCCTGTTTTTTTGTTCAGATGTGGTCCATATGCGCCACCACAAAAGATTCAAACCAACCAAACTTGTACTTGGCACCACCTATATATCTTAGTTTTGAAGCCTCTCTGTTTAATATCTGCCTCTCTCTCTCTCTCCCTCTCTCTCTCTCTCTCTCTCTCTCTCTCCTTTTTAAGGTTCTCAGGGCCACCATGTCCATATTTCATTTGATATTCTTTATCTGGATCCTTTTGATAGTGAAGTGTTTTGTGGCTCTTGGCTCTGCATCATGGTGCCAACACCAGTTTCTTGCCCAAACCAATAGACAATTTGAGCAGAAGACAGATAGGTTTTGGGAGTTCAAAGAGCAAACCAACAGCTGGGTTGAAGTTCAATTGCCCTATGATCTGGTGTCTTGTCTTAATGATAACTGCACTATAGTTGGTTCAATTGAGGGAACAAATAACAAAGAAGAGCACATAGAAAACCAATCGGATGATGTTCCGGAAAAGAGGGAGAGGGTAAAAAAGAATGATGGTTATGGAGGATTGGAGAAGGAGAATAATTCTGATGTGGTTTTGCCTCTGAGAAAGAGAATTTCTTTGACCAAAATGTCTGATATGTCCATCTGGGGTCACTGGTGAAAGTGGGGTCAATCTATGAGAGGTTTTGGAATGGGGTCCAGTGGGTGACGGCACCCCATGATTTGCCAATATCAGGAGCTCATGCAATCTCTGTTTTTATTGTCAATCATACAGTTCTTGCTCTCTCTGAATCAGGAAATCTATATCAGGTACTATAATTAACCCACCAGTTGCACAAATTTATATCAGTTTAACTCTTATAATATGAATTCATCTTTACGAAATATATCAATATATATATATATATATATATATATTTTGTAATCTTCTTCCTGCTTGTTCCAAATTTTACTTGGGTGGGAATCTATTTTTAGATATGAACTGGCAAACCTTTGATCAATTCATATGTGTAAGTAGATTTTCCCACTGTATTCTAAACTGATCACCAGAAACTATTTGATTTACTAGCTATGTTAGATGAAAAACTTGGATCCTCTGTGGATGTTTTTCTACTGATGTTGTGCTCATGTCCAGTTTCGGACCAGGAAGTCTGAAGAATTCATCATAAAACAGTTCTAAATCATCTCTCTCTTTATCTGCACGTATCATATTCTTGCAGTCATATCATATCCAGGCTGATAGAAACTCTAATTCATGGAAAGGGGCATACCTTAACTGCAAGAGTGTTCTAGTCTTTTTGTACTAGCTGTTTTATCATATACCTTCTTCATCATATGTTTCATTTCTGCACTTTCAGATGAAAATCAGTGAGAGCTCACAGCCTATTTGGGTAGACTTTACACCTACACTCAGTCAAAGCACAGATGAAGAAGGAGAACAAAGTTCTGTGATCTTAATTAAGTCTGGTCTTGTTTCATATGATGGAGAGTGAGTATAATTTCACTTTTGGAGTGAAACTTACATACTAAGAAAGCTTACCCGAATACCTGCACGAAAAGATTTAGAAAGTTGAGTATCACCTTATAACACCTTGATTTTGCTACATTGCTGCCAGGAGAGTCTATTTCTGCACGAAAAAAGGGACTCTGTTAGAACTTAGAGAAATTGAGCCTCCAAGGTAAGAATCGCATATACACAAGTGAAAGCATCACACCCAATGCTGAGCCTTAAGTTTGAATTTCAGTCTCGATTTATACTGTAGATGTCGATGGGGAGACTCTAATTTCACTTGGGCGTTTGTGCTATAAACATAGAACAGATGGGTAGATCATGGACAACCTCCTGGTGCAAATGCTGCAGCAATAGCTGATGCTGCTGGTATTAGAACAGATGTAATTTATACCATAAGGTAACTCCTCTCTCTTGCATTTGCTCATACGCTCGTATCTTCGGTTAGTCAAACCATCATACAAGTCAATTAAGCCCAATGAACCCTTAACCCCGAACTCTTTGCTATGTCCGTGGTTACTCAAAAAGAAAGGATAATTTTGAGGTTATCAAATACAGCATAACATGTAATTGTAAATTGCAGTTCTGCAGGTGATCTTTATGAATATGATAGGAGCTCAAAACCGTCATGGAAGAAGCATATATGGAGAGAAGGAACAGCTTACGAAGCTTCTCTAATACCATTGACGGGGAGTACTTTACATGGCGCGAGTGGAGATCATTCTATTTCCCTGTTTCTTCTAACAAAGGTACTCCTGCATTTTCATATTTATCACTTCTAAGACTTACGTTCAGCATTGAAGTGAAAAATAATTTGACAGATTTTAAGTGTATAGAAGGGAAAAAAACTAAGTAGAGTTTGGTGGCCAGCTGTAATGGATACCCTAATAACAATCTGGGAACAACTCAAGCTAATTAACTCTAAAACTTATATAACTATTAGATTGAGTATCGAACCTCTGTATGAATCTTGAAGATCCGAAAAAACATTTGTTCATTAGCAACTATATAAACATGAGCTACAATATGCTGATCATATTAATTTTTTCTTTTAACTGAATGCTCAAACTATTCGAAGCTAAAAGTTACCTTCCATTTAGAGAAGACAGAAAATTTGTCTCAGTACTATTATGTAAAAGCATTACCTCAGTGCTGTTTGTGTCTTACATTTTCTTTCCAAATTTGAAACAAAACTCTCACAACATTTTGCGTATAAGCAGGATGGTAAACTGGTAGAGAGACGACTGCACCAAAGGAAATGGAAATGGGTAGTTTATGGAAGTCCCAAGGATCAGCGCCTGACATCTATCACACCAGTGCTGCTGCAAGATGACACAAACGGAAGATTATTCTCGTTGTTTTTCACCACATCCACTGGATCAGTTTTCGAATATCAAATACCAAGACAATCAGGTGAGTTGAGGAATTATGGAAAAAATGAATTATTCCAATCTTATAAACCGTACAACTTGAACAGAGTTTTCCCAAATTCAAATCTTTCCCTCCTGTGATGTTCAAAAAGATACCAATGTGATAACTGCAAATGTATATTATATTGTTTGCCACATCACATAACAGAAGATTAACTTCAATTAGTTATGCTTCACTGAGGATCATATTTAGGAGGAACTTTAAAAGCGAAAATAAAACAGTTCCTTATTGGAATGAGCTGATAAACCAATTTCAACGCCGAACAGTCAGCCTAATTCTCGATATAGTTTGCTAGCAAACGAGGTGCACTCATCTGTTCTATGGAAGTTTCATCAGAGGTTGCAAGGAGGTTATAGTTTAACATAAGCTCCACAAAAACTGTGCTTCCACATACTAGTCATTCAAGAGTCTAAATAACATCTCATGACCCCCACCCCAAACAAAGTATAAACATACAAAAGAGCTACAAAAGCAAACCAGACAAGAAAAGAAAACCAAAGTAATTTGCCTATCAAAATCATACTTCTTCAAAGTTGCTTTGAGACATTGATTAGTTACTGTTTAAATTTATTCCTTGAGATTGAAAGATGGTGAGAAAAGAAAGGAACTAGACCACATAAACACTATTAGCAAAAGTGATGTTTTGCAGGGCCTGATAGCAGCAGATAGTTAATAAGGCTAAGAAATTGCAGAATCAAGTGATCACACAGCACCAATCATACTAAGATCCATGCAACTGAATTACAGTATAATCTGTACATAGGAATCTTAACTTATTCATCCGCCTATTCGACCAGGAAAAATAAGAAAAAGATAAAAGAAAGCAAGCACTATGTAATAAGAAAAAGATTATTCCATACTACTTATGCCAAAATTTTAAAGCAATGTGCCATTGTACCTGTTTAAGAAATTGATAATCATGAGATCTATTTCTTTGTGAAGCATATTATAGGCATTCATGACCAACTGTACGTTGAATTTTAATAAGATTAACTATGAAGCACTTCAAATTTTGATTTATAGAAGAGAAGCTGATAGACTTATGAAGATACAAAACTGAATTCTGAATGTGCACCTTAGATCTAAGAGTTTCCCACATTAATACAGGTATTGCTCAAGAGAACCAAATTCCAGAAGCATGGGTAAGCCATATACATCCCCTACATGCAAAAGTTGCCAGAGGTATTAGTGGACTACAAATTCACGTTGGTAGGATTCTGTTTCCACTGGATGATGGAAGACTGGCGGAACTTCATCTATCAGGCTTAGGTGGTGAAAACTCTGGTCCATCTCATCAAGTAATGTTCCGAAAGAAAGCGGCAGTCAAATATTTGTGGTCAATATTAGATGCCCCAGAATCGGAAGGCTGGAATGCAGAATACTGCGTAGAACAGCGTGGACCCACAAATTGCATCACAGGCGTAAAAGATGAACCAAATGATTTAGGAATTGCAAGAACAATGACACGAAGGCGAAAAGGAAGCCAGGCACAGCAGCATTACTTAACTCCAGGAACATCAGGTAGTGCCCCAACAAAACCTCTGGAAGAATACAGTTTTCCTGACAACTGGATTAACACAAATTTCCATTTGAGAGCGATGCATGGAGGCAGATCATTTTTCCTCATAACAGATGGTGGTTTTACTTTTGAATATCTTTATACTGAAAATGTATGGATGTGGCTGAGGCATGAGCACTCAACAGCTATTAAGGGTGCACTAGGAAACTACAATGGAAGCTTGTATGTCGTTGACGCATATGGCAGTGTGCTTCTAAGGGAAAGGAACAGCAATGATCTAGCATGGATAAATTGCACTGCCTTGAGGAAAGGAAGGCAAGTTGTTGGAGGTCCTCCATGGGATGGAATTCCTGGCAGAACTATGAGAGTGACAGCAGAAGACGCCCTCTTCTTTGTGAGCAGAAATGGCAGATTACTACAGTTCACGGTAAGTTTGGAAAGGAACAAAAAAAGAAAATATCTACTTCTGTGAAGATTCGATGACCTTAAATTTTAAAAAGAAAAGATCACAAACATATTTACTACGGCATTATCTTAAGTCTGATGTATACCTCACTACGCAACCACGAAATGAAAGCAAGAGCTTTCATCATAATTGATAACATGACTGTCATACATCACATTCATATCACCATTACCATCATCATAGTTGCATTTGAAAAAAAGTCAATGTTATACTGGATTTGTGACTACCAATGGTCATGAGCTTTGTGAGTTTAAACAAAAGGTTTTATTCTTTTCCAGTTATGCTAAAGAAATATATTAGAGGTATATGTATACTGGAATATATTTAACAATTTGTGAACATTAAATAAAAAATTAGCTGTAAAGGGAAATAATATTGTTATAATTTCACAAATGATGATATCACTACAGTTGGTGACAGACTGACAACTTATATTCTTCCATAGGTTGCCCTGAGGAAGTTCAATGGAAAGATTGCCGAAACCCTCCAAATACCAAGATTGCCTCTATAGTAGATCAGGAACTGCTGAGGGAAAACATAGTGTTTGTTGTTGGAAGGAATGGTCGGCTATATCAGTATAATAAAGTGACTGAACTGTGGCATGAGCACTACCAATCTCAGCATTTGATTCTATCAAGACTGCCTGGAACTGCTATGAGGCCATCATTGCTTTCACTAACAGGTTCACTTTTCATGCTTTCAGTAGATGGAGGACTAGTTGAATACCACTGGAACACATTCGATGGATGGAATTGGGTAGAACATGGAAGTCCACATAAAGTTGTGACATTGGTTGGTTCACCCGGTCCATCCTTCGAAGGTAATCAACTGTTTCTTATTGGCTCCAATGGAAATGTTTATCTGAGGTATATGGATGAAATGACATGGAGGTGGAAGAACTGCGGTTTCCCTTTTTCGAGAAATGCGAATGTTGAAGGTCGAAGAGGTGAGGAAGGAAATGACAAGGAACAATTCTGTACCGACGTAGACTTTGCAGCTAGTTCAAAGAAGGATTATGAAAGAGTTAATGAACTAAGCAGTGACTGTAATCAAGAGGTTAGTAATGAGCTGCACTAATTGCTAATACATTGCTGATGTGAAGTTATTAAGCTAATGCTCATTGGTTTCATTTTATGCAGGTGGCACCAATACGACCAATTCCCTTGGCTGAAGATTCAATAATCTTTGAGCTAAGAGATGGCAGAGTAAGAAATTGCTATCTTAATTTACTTGTGTTAATCATTTTCTTAGTAGAGAATAAAAAAGAATTCCAGCATAACCAAGTGAACATATTCTGTAGTGGGAAAAGACATATAACCTAGAAATGCCAAACAATCTTCCATGATAAGAGCAATTTTGACAAACATTAACTAGGAGTCACAGAAATCCATTGCATCATTTTAAGAACTGTGATGAAAAAGCCATATCCATCTGCTAGATCCTTAATGATGATGTCATTTATCAACACCTTACTTATGAGCTCTTTAGATTTTCCTCATTTTCTTCTTCAATTCTAACTTAAACCACACTCATTAGCGATGGAGCATCCTTGTATTACCACAGATGTATATAATTTTATTTCAATATCCATTCTTGTATTATCGAAAACCTTCTTGCAAAATGTCATTGAAAAGAAAAAACAACCCCACAATCTAAATACCATTGTGAAAATTAATAAGGATATTGCTGAGTTTGATATTTCATTGCAGTTGGCAGAAATGCGACGAATAGAAGGCACGCATTGGATGTGGTCACGTATAATAGGCACACCTACAAGCTTATGCACAGCAAGTTACTGGACTGCCTTGGCATCATGAAACAGCAGCACAACACAGCTCTCTATGTACAAATCACACATCATGTACAGACTACTCTTCTACAATATTGCCCTTTTAACGTAGACAAGTCACAAGCCACAAGCTACTGTAAAGAAAATTTACACATTACCAACAGAACAGTTGTACAAAGCTATAATTCGATAGTAAGTTGAAATAAAACATTATATTCAATAAATGAAGGCATTTTCATTGTATCTCGTAATGTTATACATATATCTCTCTGAGCTACTTATCTATCCAAAGTACCCTACTAATGGCTGTTTCCATTGACATTAGTGAAAAATTGGCATGTTTTACACCATTTAATAGCTTTTTCTTTTTCTTTTCTTTCTAAAACTGGATTTAATTGATAAATAGGATTAAAAATATTAAACTCAGGGTTTCTAACATAAATAATCAATCAGCGTAGGCTCTCATTATTAAAAGAACTAACCTGTTTTGGACTTGAAATGACCAAGATGGAGTCAAAATGTTAGGCAAGGGATGGGGTTGAGATCTCTAATTCTCACCGAATACCAAATTGAGATGGTTGGTTAAATGATGAAGATTAGGTTGACAATGCAACGGCTCCAAACATCCACATGTTTATGCATCCTCACGATTTCATGCTAGTAAGAGAATTTCTAAGATTAGGTAAACTCTTGACTTTAAGTGCAGTAGAACATTGAGTGTTTCCATTATGATCTTTTAATCCCATGATTACTCCTCATGGCATATAGGACATGCGTGCCTTGGTTATGTGGCATAGGACATGCTTGACTTGGGACATGATGCCTTGTTCATCAAGTTTCACTAACTTCGTAATTTAGATATGATGGGATCATTGGTAGAACGGTGGATCATGCTGGTGTCCTTGTCTTTTAGGCCTGTGTTGCAAAAATAGGCTCGTTTGGGCCTCATAAGAAAGGGTTAATCCAACGGCGTAAAAATTTGTGATTGTAAAGTTGTTTTTTCCAACTTTAGAAAATAAAAACGAAACTGTTACGAGCCTAAAAGCACAAGGGGTGTGAAATGTAATTGACCCATACATCCAAAATAAGAGAATCTCTCATAGTTTGATAGAAACTTATTCGTCACATGTAAGTAAAACTTTCATACAAGAATTCTCGATTGATTGCATTTAGTAATCACTCTCTATTGAGCACTTATACACTTTACAAATTATCAATGTCAATTGACAATTGACAATCCTATGACTAAGAACTATTTAAGATATGAAAGTTCGAGAGGAATGTCTCCTGAACCTATTTGATTACTTTCTCTATCTTTCATTTTCTTTGGACTATTGTTTAAGTACATAACTATAATGAGACATTTGCTATAAACAATAAACTTGCCTTTTAATAAAGCTAAAGAAGTTTAAGATATAACATATTCATAAAATATTATATCACATAATCGGCTTTTAGGTCATATTTCCAACATTGGGCTCCAAAGTTCATGTTCCCTTATTTATCCCCAAATGTGCAAGTATTCCATGACAGGCATGGTGGGTGATGTAGGCTTTAATAAATGGGGCTCATGACATGCTTGCCTTGGTTATGCGGCATGAGACATGCATGCCTTGGGCCATGATAACTTGGTCATCAAGGCCTCACTCTAATTGCTTAATTTCATACAAACGATCATGGGTAGAATGATGGATCATTTTGCTTGATTGTAGGCTCACTGTCCAAATTTAGGGTGCTTGAGTAGTGACTTGATTTCTTAAGGAGTAACTCACACACCTGCTTAATTCAATTCGAAGTTTTTTTTTAAAGAAATGAAATTCATTCATAGAATCAAAGTAGCGTATATAGAACGACACAAAATAGTGGCTTCGTTAAAATGTACAAACCTCAGTTTAGGAAAGAGTACCACACATATCATTGATTAGCAAGAGAGTCTGAAATAGTCACTCAGGACCAATGCTAGAGCAAGATAAAATAAAATAGTAAACGGACACATAGACCTCTGACGCATAGACCTCCAATGAGAACACTACAACACAATCCAACTATCAAAAAATTCCTGCTATGAAATCATAGTCCTTTGCACAGTCACAAGACATTGAGAGCATCCGACAAAGAACACAATATGCCAAGAAGAAAGAAAACATCCACTAAGTGTTGGTGAGTACACTAAGCACACCATCTCCATCCACCTCCAATAGCAATTGGCGATGAAAGATGAGAAATTTGCAAGGAACAACACAAAGAATAGACTAACCCCGCAAACAAGCTAGGAAAGAAAATAAAATAAAAAGCCCCCAAGCACGCCATATCATCTCAACACTGACAAAGAAACCTCCTATGAAAACACAGTCATTAAAACAGGCAGAGAATCAAAGATCAACTAAGGGGAGAACGAAGAAAACACCATGCAACATTAACAAAACTGTCCTAGCCACTTAAACTGAACACGGGGATCAAGCACAAGAGCATTCGGCGGATGCCAAGCCCACGAATGCTCCAAGAACACATTAAGGAAAGCACCTAAGAGACTCCACTCAGCCAGTCTCCATACGTTTATTAGGAGGAACACAAACATTACCCAAATTCGCAGTCCCTATTGCAGAGTAACCATCCAAACTTGTAAAGATGGGTAAAAGAATGGTACCCAACAACTTTAGTTGCCAAAAACCTTGCCCAACACTATGAAAAGGAGGACCAAAACTATAGACCCTAGGTGAAGAGCCACCCACGCCAAATCTCTAGACAGTGGTCGTTTTCTCATGAAGGTAAGGCTTGAGATCGCAGATCGGTCGATGAAGGGGGCATGAGGAAAGCCACCTTTACCTTGACCGCTGACCCCAACGAAGCAGCTTACACCATAGTCGTCGTTGACTTGGAGACTATCGGCACAATAGCAGTAGCAGACTCGTTGAAACCACCGTACCAAGGCAACCATCAGAAACGCGAACACACAAAGGAGAAAATGAAAGACAAAACTAACGCACAGGATCTGAGAGAGAGACAACAACGAGGCCAGAACCCTAGAATTGAAGAGAGGAGTGACAGTAATGACTCGACGTGGAAGAGAAATGGCAATGACTCAACATGGAAGAAAAGTGACTCGACGTTGTCAAGTCGAGAGGGGCAACGATGGCTGAACGTGGATGAAAACTAGAGTTGTTAAGATGAGAAGGGGATAATGGCTGAACATGAAAAATTTAAACCCTAATATTTGACACACGTCTCTCCTCGAGTAGCGAGATAGCAACCCAAATGAGAATAAGTTTGTGGGCCCCTTTAATTCAATTCAAAGTTACTAATTAATAAAATCTTAAACTGGATTGAATTAGATTCTCATGAGCAAATCCGTGAACTGATCAAATCATGTTGTTTATGATTTACATGTCCAATATAACTTGCTAGAGTCATCCAAATATGTGATACATGAATCTCACATTTGAACTGTGTTAGGAAAATGTTGAGTACTTTAGTAAGATCTAGGAACCAAAAAGTCAACTTCGGCTAGTACTTTTGGATGAAGTCTTGGCTTGTTACAAATAGTATTAAAGGACAACCCAACCTATATGTGGTACTCATGGGTCATGGTCATGACGATGAGAGAAAGGAAGTCCCTCACTATGAGGTAAAATGTTATGTCTTATGTCTGAAAGGCCAGCCTATTAAATAAGTAAACTTGATGAGGACACCAATTCCTAAAGGGTGGAGATTTTGATACCTTAAATCCCACGTCAGACCCATGGTCTTAGGTTCGAACTCTCATGACACATTGACAGTGTGTAAGTAAGACCCCCCCCCCCCCCCCCCCCCTCCTTTTCGTAACATTGGCACAAAAAAAAATCGGATGTTGAAATGTTCCTGAGAAGATCTTAGGGACTTACGGAGTGTTTGGATGAGGAAATTTAAAATAATGTTCTGGAATTTGTAAAATTTCTTCTTTAGCTAATGGATTTAAACATGGAATTGTAAAACTTAAAAACCACAAAAGAATGATTTGGCTCAATTGATCCATCAGTATGATAGAGCCCTTGTATTTATAATTGGAAAGTGATATACAATACAACCATTACAAGAAGTAGGGTAAATCCCTATTTACATGTGAGTTCTATCAACACTTCAAACACAACACAACAACTTATATAGAGTTTGAAAAATACAAACAACGGATAAAATCTGGAGTTTGAATTTGAAACTACAGATAAAACTTTGTCTAACATCCCCCCGCAAGCAAAAAGGTCGAGGAAGAACTGGAAGTGTGTGGTGGACAACCTTTGTGTGAACAAATCTACAACTTGATCCTCGGAGCATATAAAATTAACAACTAGTTCACCCGAATCACCTTCTCCCTAATATAATCGTAGTCATCCTCAAGATGCTTGGTCCTAGAATGAAATACATGATTGGAAGCCATAGCAATAGAGGACACACATATCACACCATATACTTGGGCAAGATAAAGGCAACTGCAAATCATGAAAAATTATCTAAGCCAAGATATCTCTACTGCCGTGTAGGCTTGCTTACGATACTCACCCTATGTGCTTGACCTAGAGACTGTGCGTTACTTTTTGGAGCTCCAAGACACCAAGTTGTTGCCCAAATACACACAGTAGACGCTAGTAGATTAACGATAGTTTGGATCACCAGCATAATCTGCATCTGAAAAAGCAATAAGCTGTAACTCACCAAGTTTATATACAAGACCATGATCATAGGTGGACTTGAGATAATGCAAAATCCTATTGACAACCAATGCATGGACTTGGGAGAGTGCATGACTTGGCAAACTTGATTAATTGCATAGGATAGGTAATGCCTAGTAATAGTGATACCTTATTTATTATGGGAGTTACAAATCGTTTAATTTTCAGTTTTTATTTTCTATTCATTGCTTTAATTTTTCTGGTTAAATGTGTCTGGAGGTTACAAGTGTTGGATGCCTATAAAAGGCCACTCCTCCTTGATGCACTCTATTTTGTCCACTATTTCACTCACCAGCTATCCAACTAGGGCAAGGTAGTCGGATACAGAGAGATCACCTTTCATAGTACGCATTAATTCATTGCGTATATGCAAAATCATAATAGAATGCATCAAGGAAACCTGGTTGAATGAAATAGTAGACAAAATAGAGTGCATCAAGGAATTGTTGATCAAGTTGAGAAACAATTGGTCCTGCTACACCTAAGTAGTGTAAGGAGGATTAACAATTGGCCCTGCTACACCCAAGATGTTTTGAAGGACACTAACTCGAGCTGTCGACAAAACCCATGAAATCACGACTCCTCAAAATCGAAACAAATTGAGCCAACAAAGCGAGTAGTTGGATGGAACAAGTTTAATAGTAACAACCACATTCATGGGAGAAACCATGGGACTGATGGGGAAGGGGTGGGTTGGGCGTTGTTGGTGCTTGCATAATTATTGTTGGCAATTTAGGAAAAGAGAAAAAAAAACTAGTGATTAAGTCATAAGACAAAGGGCTCGTGATACCATTTAAAACTTAAGAACCACAGGAGAATGATTTGGCTCAATTGATCCATCAGTGGAGCCATTGTATTGATAATTCAATAGTGATATACATCAGTTACAAGAAGTAGGGTAAATCCCTATTTACACGTGAGCTCTATCAACACTTCAAACACAACACAATAACTTATCTAGAGTTTGAAAAATATAAGGGCTCATTCGGTACTGTTTTCTAGGCTCGTTTTCTGTTTTCCAAAAATAAAAATCTAATGGATATGCATTCGGTGGGCCATTTAAAAAAATATATATATACGGTCTTTTGGAAATGAGTAAAACACAAGGCGTAAAAGTGAAAATGCTGAAAAGATGTTTTCTGTATTTTCAACAAATACGAAGCACGCTGTTTTCAAAAGCACGAGATTCAAGCGTATCTCATGTTCTCTTCGTTTCATCGCGAGCTCTCCATCCTACATGACTAATCTCCACAACTGGTGCTAGACTATTGTATCTTCCATCCTTTTCCTCTTCAAAAGTTTCTTTGTTGAAACAGGTACAAATTGTTCATTAAGAAAAACAAATCTTTCCTTCTTTTTTTTTAACCAAATCTTTCCTAGTTCTGAATTTTATCTACACATAATTATAGTAAAATTTGTTTCAATGTGTTTGGCTAATTTTTGGGCTTTTTTTGCTGTGATTTGTTATGGGTTTCATATTTGAATTTTGTAATTGTGAGTTTGGTTATGTTCAACTTAGGGTTTTTCTTCTCTATGACTGTAGGGGTTTAGATATGGATTTGGTATATTTGTGTTTTACTCCATTAATTTTTATCTAAGTGTTCAAAAATTGATATGGTGCATATTTGGTTTAGAATGCTTTTGTTGTTTTCGTTTGTTAAATGTCTGCAAAGATGGTATCATGGTTCTTTCTCACATTAATAGAGTAGTTATTAATTACAAATTAAATAGCAAAAGTTTTTGGTATACCTAAATAGATCCATAACTATATGCATGCAATCCATTTGTTTCTCTGTTGTTAATATATGACTAAAAGATCATTTGTTGTTCCTTTTTAGAGATGACCACTAAGAATGTTGTTAACAAAAAAGCTTATGAAGCTAATTGGCCCTCAAAACACGAGGAAATATTTATACGTATATTACATGACCATGCAAAGAAGGGTGACTTGCAGGGATCTACTTTCAAAGGGAAAGTTTGGTTAGAAATAGGTAACGACTTATGTGCAGAATGTGGAAAAAGATGTACTACTGTACAACTCAAATCTAAATTTAATAGATTGCGATCAAAACATCGTGAGTTTTCAGATCTTATTGATCATACATGATTTTAGTGCAACGTGAGTTTTCAGTGCATCCATGATGCCCTCTTGAGGAGCCCAAAAAAGAAGAGTTGATGAACCACTGGCTCGAGACGTTGGGAAAAGGCGGGTTGAAGAATAGCTGAGAAGAGATAGTGGAAAAAGACAAGTGGCATTGTCTACCCAAGAGGTGGGAAAAAGGAAAAGTGTGGAACCTTTCAGCGGTCCGTTGGAGCCGTGGGTGGAAGCTGATCTTGTCCTAAGCTCATATCAGGAGGCGAGCAAGAGGGTCTTGAGGCTAGAGATCATTGAGGGACTATCCTCTAAAGAGATAGGATACAGTGGCATGACCCTATCGACCCTGGAAGATCAAATAAAGGTGGTGTATTCTGATGTTCCCTTGTCTGCAATCATTTTATTGTGATTGTCAGTCTCACCGTGTTTTAATACAAGCTACAATGAAGTTGTACGTTGTTGCTCAGAACGTGGCTGCTCATCGCGAATTTGATAGGGGCAAAAGGGATGAGCAGATGGTGACCATAGTGAAGCTAAATAGGACAATCAGAGATAAGACGCGAGTTGAGGAGGAGCTAGAAGTTGTGCAGGGTCTTCTTAAGGGGGAGATCAAGAAGAACGCCTAGCTATCTTCCGTCATTGAGAAACAATGTGACGAAAAGCACGGCCTAAACCTGAAGTTGTCCAGCGCACATAAAGAATTGGGTGAAGCTAAGCAGCAGATTGAAGCTTTTTCATACGAGCTGCGATCGAGCTATGATGATGCGGTGAAGGACTTCATCGAGTCGGCTGAGTATCAGGATTGGCTCGCTGGTCAAAGGGTTGGGGGTACTTTGACCTAATTGACAAAGTTGGCAAAAAATACCCCTTCTTGGATTGGAGCTTCCTGGATGACAATGTTGAGGAGACCCCAGCAGAGCAAGGTGAAGGGTCGCGCACGAAGGTGGTAGCTCCGAAGACTGACCCAATTGCTCCAAGTGCACACCCAGTTGTTCAAGATGTCGGCCCAGTTGGGGAGGTTGGGGTAGTTATTGAACCTATTGAGACTAATGCTAGATACGCTTAAGTTTGCGTTGTACCCCATTCGTCCTATAGTTCCTCTAAAAAATTCTAAACCATACGTGGATGTGTTATTCGTATTATTTTTTGCAAGTCTTAAAATTTGGTGTGTGAGGATTGTGTAAGCGGAGTCGACCAAAAGTTTTTGCAAAAAGTAAAAACATTCCATTAATCACATAGTAAGTAGGGTACAAGGATTTCAAGTTGAGCACGGCACTAAGTCAGGTGGTTCACTGCCGTGTGCACACGGTCGAAGGGAAAACATAGTAGATGGTATACAAAAGACAAAAATAATGATGCGACTAGGTGAGGTCTCATGTTATGCATAAGGATAGTATTTCCTTAGGTGCTCAACGTTCCTTGGATATGGCTGTTTCTTGCCGTTTAGTTGCGCGAGTCGATACATTCCGAGTCGGGCAATATAGATGACTTAGTATGGTCCTTCCCAGTTGGCTCCTAGGGTACCAGTTGTTTTGTTCCTGGTCACCAGCAGTACTTTGTGAAGAACTAAATCCCTTAATCGAAAGGTGCTCGAACATGCTGATTTTAGTACCGAGCAGTTAGTTGCTGATATATGGCAAGATAGAGAACAGCGCCGCGGAGTTTGTGCTCTTCTAATAAGTCCATGCTAAAAGTGAGCTGCTTCATATTTTATTGGGGTGTAAAGTGGTCGACTTGGTGTGTGGGGATATCGAACCAGGAAACGATATTTTTCCAGACGAAGCTCTAGACCTTTACTGTTGTCATGGTTGCCAGAGGTTCTGCCTCAGCTCACTTTATGAAGTAATCCACAACAACGATTGCAAAGCTAGTCTGCCCTTTTCCCTTAGACATAGGTCTGATCAAATCTAGCCCCCATTGTGCGAATGGCCAAGGGCTAGTCACTGTGGTGAGGCGCTTGGGTGGTTGGTAGGGTATGTTTGCGAAGAGCTAGTAGGCCAAAAGTATCCTCGTCGTATAACCTTGTTTGTCATTGATTGGGCCGCAGCATGGTCACCACATATCCCTTCATGGATTTCTTGGAGGGCTTCCAATTCTTTCTCCAGAGTTACACGTAATAATAGGGGTAAGGAATGACCTTGCTTGTATAGCTTTTCCCCTATGATGACATAGCGAGTAGCTCACACCTGGATTTTTTGGGCTTGGACCTTACCTTGGGGTAGGATGCCGTTGGTGAGAAAGTCCCGCATAGAGTCATCTAGTTTGGAGCTTCGTCCAAGGCCATAATTGTGCAGTCAGTCTAATCGATGCTTTTTTTTGCCAAGTACTTGATTGGGATTTTTCGAGTGAGCTCCCAATCCCGAGCTAAGGCGAGTCGAGCTAACGAGTCAGCTCAGGTGTTCTCCTTATGTGAGATATGGGTGATTATATAGGTCCGAAAAGAATAGAGAAGGTTTTTGACCTTTTGGACATAAGCGGTCATGTACTGCAACTAGCCTGGTACTCGTTCGTGGCTTGGTTGACCACAAGTTATGAATTGTCATTGACATTGAAATGAATGGCCCCTAGTTCTTTTGTCAAACGGAGTCCGACGAAGAGGGCTTTGTACTCTGCTTCATTGTTGGAGGCCTGGAATCGAAATCAGAGAGCATATTTCACCGCAATCCTACTAGGAGAGATGAGAACCAATCATGTGCTGCTTCCCTGCAAGTTAAATACATCATCCACATATATGGTCCATTGTGGTAGGCACGGGTCAATGGTAGGGGTGGTGTGTTACACTACTGGTGCTTAGGTTGGGATTGTATCAGGAGACCATGGTGCAATTACGAATGTTGGTGATGTAAATTCCAAGATAAAGTCAGTAACGGCCTGGGCCTTCATGGCCGTAAGTGGCTGATAGGTGATATCAAACTCTCCAATTCTATCGACCACTTGATTAACCTACCAAATGTTTCAGGCTTCCGCAGAACGTGGCTGAGTGGCTGATCGGTTAAGATAACGATAGAGTGTGTTTGGTAGTATGGTCCTAGTTTCTGAGCCTAGACGATCAGAGCTAGGGCTAGCTTTTCGATCTCTAAGTATCGAGTCTCTATATCGACCTCAAACCATAAAGCCCAAGAATTTGCCCGAGCCAACCCCAAATACATACTTAGCCAAATTCAATTTCATTCCATACTCTTTTAAGATGGCAAGGGTCTTGGCTAGGTTTGTGACGTGTTGGTCGACGTAGACACTCTTTACTAGCATATTGTCTACATACACTTCCATGCTATTACCAATATGCTAGGCAAATATATGGTTAACTAGTTGCATTTTTTAGTGCAAAAGGCATGACTTTATAGCAATATGTGCCCTAATCGGTGATAAAGGATGTGCTCTCTTGGTCGGCTGGGTGCATCTGGATTTGGTTATACCCTGAATAGGCATCCATGAAACTCAACAACTCGTGCTTTGTCGTAGCGTCAACCAGCTGGTTGATTCTTGGTAAAGGAAAGTTATCTTTGGGGCATGCCTTATTGAGGTTGGTGAAGTCAACACAGTCAACCAGCTGGTTGATTCTTGGTAAAGGAAAGTTATCTTTGGGGCATGCCTTATTGAGGTTGGTGAAGTCAACACACATCCGCTATTTGTCCATTTTTCGAACCATAACCAGGTTTGATAGCTATTTAGGATAATCTACCGAGCGGATGAAATTATTTTTTTTATAGCTTGTCTACCTCTATTTTCATGGTGACGTACCTGATGGTGTTGTATGCGCCGTGCTTTTGACGGATAGATCGGTATTGTGGGTCGATGCTAAGTTGGTTAGTGATTAAATTCGGGCTTATTCCCCTCATATCGTCATAGGACCAAGCAAATATGTCACTATTTTCTTCTAAGAACTTCATAAGTTCTTAGCGGATCTCTTGTGTCACCTGTGAGTCGATTCTTAAGAGTTGCTCCAGGTGATCAGGAAAATGCATTATTTGTTCTAGCTCTTCCACCGATTGTGGATTCATGGGGCTGATTTCTCCTTGAGGATTCACAACCACAGTATGGTTGGAAATAGTGCTACCATTTGTATCTACGTAGAAGGCTTTATAGGTTATCTTGGTTTTCAATTTAACTGAGGTGGCATAACAAATCCGAGCTGATTCCTAATTTCCCCTCACGATGCCGACCTTATAAAGCGTAGGAAATTTGATCAGCAGTGCTCTCATGTTGATTGATAGGTTGAGGTCGCCAATTAAGGGCAGTCGAGGATGACATTGTATGACGAAGGACATTCAGCCATGATGAAGTCAGTTGTAATGCTGACGCATCTTGAATGCACACCTATTGATAAGGTGAAGGGCATGTGCTCGATGGGCTGTATATGTCCTCCACCGAAAGCAACGAGGGCAGGGCACCTTCGGTCGAGAAGATCTTTGCTAACCCCGAACTACCGGAAGACGTCGAGAAAAATGACATTGATCAAACTACCCCTATCCAAGAATACCCGAGCCACCTCAAAATGAGCAATCTGGGCGGTGATGACCATGGGGTCATGGTGGGGGAAGGTAACATCCACAGTATCACTCTCTGTGAATGTGATTGGCTCAAACCTTATCTTGGGAGTTTTAGGCGGACGCTCCACTGTTTCAACCGACATCATCTCAGTAGTTCCTTGTCGATACACCTGGGCATAACTTTTGATGGCTCGGTTTGAGTTCCCTACTAAGGTTGATCCCCTGGATATGGTCGATATAAATACCCAAGATGTTTCAGGCTTATCGTTGACATCCCTATGCTCGTGGTCGCTGGTAAAGGCCGCCTCTCCTGCTACATATTCCCTCAGCTTTCCTCATCTGATCAAAGCTTCAATCTCCTCCTTGAGTTGGTAGCAATCATTCGTATGGTGGCCATGAGCGTAGTGATACTTCTAATACTTGCTATCATCTCTCCTTCCGCGGTATGAGAACCTTATTTTGCTTGGGTTGGGAGCTCATTGGCTATTACAACGAGGATCTCTCCCTTAGACTTATTTAGAGGAGTATAATTAGTGTACTGATTATGCTTCTTGAGTCTGACCTCGCGGCATCAAGCTGACGCCCCAAGTTCTCTTTTCTTCATTTTATCTGATTGATTGTATGCATAATCATTAGGTCTCTTCTTTTTGTGTTGATATGGTACCAGGGCGTTTGGGTTTGGCCCGGCAATTGCTTTTTTTACTAAGTTTAGTTGTTCAAGCCTTGAGTAGTTGGTGGCTTCACGAAGGAGGTCCTTGCATGTCTCTGAGGGGTTCCTGGTAATGGAAAAATAGAAGTTCCCCCCTTAGAGTCCACCCATCAACCCGTTGTGCACCGTTTCCTCGTCGCAACCTTCACATTGTGCCTACTCATTGTTCAATTGGGTGATATAATCCATGAGCTTCTCGTCAAAAAGCTGTCTGACTGTCGATAAGTCGTTTGCAGTGTATAGCCAATCTGAAATGATCATGTATCGTTCTAGGAAGACTTTTCTGAGCTCGACGAAAGAATTGATTGATTTTGGAGCGAGCCGCTTAAACCAGCTCGTGATGGGGCCTTTGAGCGTTGTTAGGAACATGCGGCACTTGGTCACTTCATTCGCGTCGCACCCTTCAATGGCATAACGAAAATTATCCAGGTGGTCGTAAAGATCGGTCATTCCATCATACATGGGGATCTTTGGGGCCTTTGAATCTCCTATTACTCTGGCCTCTAGTAGGTCCTGGGTATAAGGTAGCTGGATTTCCTCCTTGGTGAACTCTGGTCCTCTGGGCATTTTTGATTTCTCTACCTGCCCAAGCTGATCCCAAACACTTCTTAACTCGCCAATAACCAAATCCCTAAACACGAAGGTGATGTTGCTGACGTCCTCCTCAGTGGCGCTCGTACCGACCCGGGCTTTATCCTTCTACAAGCTTTCCACCAGACATTTGTTGCGCTTCCACCAGGCTTTTTTGTTTCCTTCCATATAACCCTCGCATCGGTTGTTGCCTACCTCGGTACCTTAGCCTCCTTTGATTCGGACAAGGTCTCGCTGGTATGCTTGGTATTGGTCTACTTCTGGTTTCGTTGTGAGCTCACCTTATCTACCAGTTTGATATGGCTTTCCTATAGTATTTCATTTTGCGCGCGAAGGCTATTGTTAAGGTTTTGGATGTCCTTCACGCACTTAAAGATTCGGTTCATCTTGTCCTCCAAGTTTTTGAAACTATCCGTTCGTTATTTCTCCTTCTTCCGTCTATGAATGTTTCTCTTAGCTGTAGCTAAGGGGGCCTTCCTTCTAAGATGCTGACTCTTCGGCATAGTTTGGTATTGCTTATGTCAAAGCTCGTTTGGATGAGGGAATGTTACTTCTGTTTGCAATAAGTTCCCACATACGGCCCCAAATGTTGATACGGAGTCTTTCCTATAATATATGGGGTCCTAACTTGGGTCAAGACCACGGCGTGCCCTGGACTGTGAGGTTGGGTTGATCTTTCAAGCTTACTTGCACACTTCAAGCAACTATCAGAAGAGGAGTAAACTGGCTATGCACTAGTCGAACCCCCTCTGATGTCTAAGTTAGAAATGAGTTTAGAGTACAAAGATGGATAGAGAGTTTTTGGATGATGATATTTATCACCTTTGTCTCAATGCAGGTGAAAAGTATTTATAGAGAGAGAAGGAGATATCACATCTCCTTAAATATTGACAAAAAAATGATCTTTAGCCATTCCCAATGATGGGACTGAAGAGTGGTTATGAGCACCAGTCACTATGTTAATTATCAGGGATCAAGTAGCAAGGCAGCACCTAGCTTGGATGCGAAGCGCATGAAATGATCCATTTCAGTCACCATGCTGGTATTAGGTGCGTGAAGTGACATGGCCTAATAGGGATCTAGTCGTATTAGAATATTAGCGCTTCTGCCTTTTCGGTCACAAGACATCACAGTGGACCTGGGGCGGTCAATTTGGCCAGGTCGGTACATGAGCACCAAAACTCTAGGTCGCGCGACGTCTTCTGATAAGCCCGGTTGGAAGGCCTACTAGTAGTACCTGGGGTGGTCAACCTGGTCGGGTCGGTATATGAATGACCTAGCCTTTCTTGGCCACGTGGTGCTTTCTGATAGCCTTGGCTATATGACCCATTAACAAACTTAATAAGTAATTACATAAGATGACGTGCTTAACATTAATTATCATATAATTAGTTGGCTTTAAGGGCACACTACTAACATTTAATTGAGTGGTGCTTTGGTGTATTGAAAGCACGTTTTCTAATTTTGAAGTTGATGCCTAATTACCCTCCATGTAGACAACGACGTATCCCTATTGCATGTTATGTGTTACATAATTTTATCAGAAGGGAAGCATGTCATGATAAAATGTTTGAAGAGTTTCAAGTAGAAGACATGATTGTTGATGATAAAAATATGGCAACACCAAATATAGATATGTCTTTAGGAAATATTGCACACACCATTAGAGATAAGATTGCAATAGATTTATGGAGCAATTTTACTCAAGGCTCTTGATTTTGTTGTAATATTATATAATTTTTATAATGATCACGTTAATGTAATATTTTGTCTAGAGATTTGGGGCCTGTTCGGTAGCGTTTTAAGAGGTTGTTTTCATTTTCAAAGAACAAAAATTAGGCAAAATCACGTTCGGTGGCCCAAAAACAAAATACACTGAGAATGCTTTTATAAAATGAAAACAAGTTTATGTGTACTTGTAGAAAACATAAAAAAGTTGTTTTCATTCTCATGGGAAATGTTTTCATAAAAATAACTCACATATTATTATTTCAAATTGTACTACCACACATGTTTTCATTGTTTATGTTTTTTGAAGATGTTTTCTAATTAATCTACCAGAAGCATTTTCACTTCTTGAAAATGTAAATTCGTTTTCTTTTTTTCATTCTTTAAAAATATTCTAAAAAAACATTCTCCGAAAACATTACTAGACGGGCTCTTGTATGGCTAGGAAAACCTATTTTGCTTGTCTTTACAATGATAACTTGGAGGAACATATAAGATCATGGAATTGTGTTTTGGTTAATTCTTAATATAGTTTTTTAGTCAAATTTTATCTAATTGAGTTTAGGAAAATATGTTTGGGTCATTAATATCCATAATGGAAATTGAGTTTGACTAATTATATATATAAATTAATCAAAATATTATGTCAAAAAAATGAATTTAAAAATCCTTGTATCAAATGCATATTCACTGTTTTTATCATTTTCATTTATTGCTGCCAAATGCGTTTCCACTGTTTTTGTTCTCCGAAACTGTTTTTCATACTAACTACCAAACGCATTCTCGAATCTTAGAAATGCATTTTCGTTTTCTAAGAATATTCTACCAAAATGATTTCCGAAAATGTTACCAGACGAGCTCTAAATAACATATAACATTAAGAGTTTGAATTTGAAACTACATAAAGACTTTGTCTAACAAGAATTTAATATTTTAAAACTTCTACTTTTTTGGAATTTTAAAAATGATAACTATTAAGATAGAATTTAAAGTTAGGATTCATGACTTTTAAATTTCATATGTTATTTCCACGTGGAATTTCTAAATTCCTATGTTTTTGGTGTATGTCAATTTAGAAATTCTGACTTTTGTCCAAATTCCAACCCAAATTGACTTCCCCCCATCAAAACACTACAAAAGTTAGTTTTTTTTTTAAAGTACAAAAGTTAGTTTTTTTTTAAGTACAAAAGTTAGTTTAGTTAGCATTTTAGATTTTTTTTAGTTCACCAGTAAAAAAATAATGATATGTTCATTTAAGCTCTGATTAAATACTATGGTTTCACATTAATAATGTGTGGAAAAAATCTTGATTTGAACATTTAATATATATATATATATCTATATATTTTAGATGAAGAAAATGTAACTTTTTTTTTCTTTTCTTTTTTATATATGATATTGTAAACTATCTATAGAAAGGAGAATTTGAACTCAATGTCATACACTACAATCATACCTCTTCTATTTGCGGAAGGCCATCATCAAGGTGCTAGGTTTTAATGTCGGTTATTATTTTTATTTTTTCAGAAAAATAATTTAAGAAATAACCATCATACCTCTTCTAATAAAATTATTATAAAAAAGAAAATAAAAAAAGAGAGAGCCATCGAGACAAAGCCCAAGGTAAACCCTTAAATCCCAACCCAAACCTTTGTGCCTTTCCTCATCTACACAGAGAGAGAGAGAGAGAACGAGCACATTCTGAAGAGGTAACTAGAAGCGTTGGAACTGAGAGAAAATCAGCTATGGCAAGCGCAGACGTAGAGACCGTGGACTTCGATTTTCAAGAAGACGATCTCATGGACGAGGAAGGAGCCGCCGACGCCGAGCCCTCGGCGTCCCCTAGGGCCCCACAACCCAAGCTCAAGTCCGCAATCACCGGCGTCGGCGCGTCCGCCTCCCCCGCCGCCCCTAAAAAGACTAAAGGTCGCGGATTTCGTGAAGATCTCAATGCCGACCGCAACAACCGCCTCGCTGCCTCCGACTTCGACTCCCTAAACTCCTCAGACGGCCTCGAACCCCAACGATGTAAGTCCTATCTCTCCCTCTCTCTCTCTCTCTCTCTCTCTCTCTCTCTCTCTCTCACACACACACACACACACACACACATATATGTCTCTCTCTCCTTTTGTGTATCTCTTTATGTACATCTTTGGTTTTTGTTGTGTTAGCGAAAGTTTGAATTTTTATAATTGATTGGTAGCTATGGTTTGACGAATCTTGGAGTTTTATCTGATAAAAAGAGTTTCTTGGTTGAAATTGTAGCTTGGGTTGTATGTTTTGGGGAAAATTTCACTTTTTAGAATCGATTGGTAGCTAGGGCTTTAGGATTTTTGGAGGTTTTTTTTTATCTTTCCCTGGTGAAAGAGGTCTTGATTGGATTGGTAGCTGGCATTGTAGAATTCTTCACTTTTGTTCACCCGGATTCATTGGGGAAATTTAAGCGGGTGTGTAAGTTTTTCAATTCAGTTATGCTAAAAAGTGATTAGGTTCTCGAAAGTTTCAGTTTTTTTGGTTCGGATTTTGGATTCCCATTCTTTAGTTTGAAGTTTGGATTTCTGCTTTTGAGTTTGGACATTGGATTTATGTCGAGGGATCATTTTGTGGAAGTATACTTCCGTTATTCACATATGTGTCTATAGAAGTCAGGGTCAAGCATATTTTCATGGTACACAGTTTTCAGCTGCTTTTTTTTTATCAAATGTGTGAGAGTGCAGTTTTAATAGGCCATGAATTTTGGAGGATAGTGCATGCCATAGAGCTCCTTAATTAGTGTGCCACAGCTGTAGGTTGTAGGTTGAACCAAATAACCATGTTTGTAGAAGACATTAATCTGTGGCAACGGTGAAAGTTTGGAGCATAGTGGCAGTCAAAATGTGTCTAAATAGTTTAAATTCAGTATAAAAATCTTTCGGCATGACTAGAAAGGAACAGTGAAAATGCATATGATGTGTAGAAAAGCTGGGTTTATGACTTTAATTTCTGGACTTTATGGAGCTTGTAAGAAAGTATGCCTTTTCATATTGAACTTTGGCCGGAACGTGATGAGAGAGAGATTCTTTTTTCCTTTTTTCTCTAGGTAAATTGAAAAAATAAAGAATATGGGAAACTCCTCCATGGAGCAGAAATCATTCAATTCCCATATTTTCTCAGTGTAAGTTGTGATATTTGTACTCAATTTCACTGCTTAATACTGTAAGTTCTTTCCTTCTTTCCAGGGAAAATAGGATCTCATTTTGTTGCACTTATGGGTCAAATCTTGTCTTGTGTATTACTTGCTGACTTTAAATGCTTGTCTAGGCTCTTAATAGAAACTTCCAGGGGCTAGCCTTCTTTTGTTAAGCATAGCCTACCATATGTTCAGTCTAGGTCTGGAATGCTCTTCTGCATTCTGTGTAAATAACAGGGTCCTAGTTCCTTGGAAGTCATGTTTTCCCTTCTCTGTGGTGCGGATATAGCCTCTTGGTCTGTTCATTATCTCACCTACCTCTTTGCAATATCTTTTTACCACTAGTTCAAATTTTAAACATTCAACTTCAACTGTAATGTCTTTGATTTTAACCTCGAGTGGGTAATATGTCCTTTCATAGAATTTGGGTAGGTGCCCTGTAATGCCACCTATTCAAGAAGCTGCCTGAATGGGTACCAAGTCAAAAATTCGTCCTTCATTTCCATTATTGATTTAAAACAAATTAAAAAGGATTATATTTACATATTTTTGGCCCACTCTTGCTTTCCATTTCGTGTTTGATTTCTTGCAGTAATGTCAAGACCTTTACAATTCAATTGTTCAGTATCCTTCCTGATTTTAATTCTGCTAAATCAAGAATGATAATCTTGTTTTCCAGTTTACATAGAACCTTTTTATGTATTTGTTAGAGTTTCATGTATTTTTGTAACCATAGGGTAAGGAGTATGTTTCCTACTTACATGTAGTTGGCATTGCTTCCCCTGAAAATTTCTTCTTTTCATTTTAAAAATGTCTGCAGCCGTTGAGGGATGGATTATTCTGGTCACTGGGGTACATGAGGAAGCCCAAGAGGATCATCTACATAATGCATTTGGTGAATTTGGAGAGATAAAAAATTTGCATTTAAATCTTGATCGCCGCACTGGGTTTGTGAAGGTACGATAGGACTTTCATTATGTATACTATGGAGTTTGGATATGCATTTTTTTTTTTTTTTCAATTATTTATTTTTTGGAATATTGTATCTTATTATTGAAATTTGTAAAACTAGGGTAATAAGTCATTCATCAGTTATAAACTATGGAGAATAACAGAACAACAGAAAGTAAAGAAAAATTATGGGTGAAATCTGTAACCTTGTGTAGAACAAGAATGGAAATTATCGGAATTTGTATTAAGCATGGAATTTTGAATTGAATGCTAGGAAATATGAGCTGTTGGATTGCCAGCCGTTTAAATTATAAGATTGTAAATTCTCATATTGTATGGTGCATATACATGTGCACATATGTAAATGTGTATGAGAGGTTAACTCTAAGAAATGAAGCCCAATATGCCAGATTGGCAATTCTCCTATTTAATGGGGCATATACTAAGCACATATGCATTATGCATATATGCGTGTAAGCAATTAACTCTAAGAAGTGAAGCCCAATAGGCCCATGACCTATTTGGACTGTTTAAAAAAGGAAATCAGAAACAGGCATATTCTTTTGAATAAGAAAAGGGTAAGGAAGAAAATTAGAAAGTTGCCTCTCTCTCTTTTTGTGTGTGTGTGCATATAAAGTAGCCCACATACTAGCTTGTCTCTTGGCCAATTCACTTCATCACTTTTGACTCGTTTCTAGAACATACTCTACAAACCACATCACCCACTTAGATCAATTCTGAAGCTTGATAAAAAAATTCAATTTTGCCTTAAAGAATCTAGTTGACTTTCATAAGGTAACAGCGTAGATGAGTTTACCTTCTCACCCTGTTCTCAGTTTTGGCACTTGGTATATTGGCCAGAATTATAACCTAAGTGTAGACTACATAATCTTTTCAGGCTATTAAGTGGTTACTGGCAACTTTGTATGCCCTGTATTATCTACCGAAGCCAATTTCTTGAAATGGAAACCCAAAACACCAGAATATCATTTTTGGTTGGAATGTCAACTTCGTGAAACGTCAACTGACATGAAATGGGAAGATGTTTCTCAAGCAAAAATTGACATGAAATGGAGACTCTTAAAATGGGGATTTTATTTAAGATCAGTAATATTTTGGTTTATTAATCAGGGGCTTGAGTGAGGTTGTAGGTTCATTCCTCACCAACATGAAAGCTAGAATAATATTGTGTTATCTGCATGGACCTTCCCTTACTTTGATTAAGCAACTCAACTGGAAGTTCTTACATCCTAATCACCCGAATGGGCTCAATTATGGAAAATGGTCTTAGGTGGAATGAAGATTTAAAGATGCTGAGTATTGTTGCCAGGATGTTAAATGCATATATCTATCTGTGATAAATTTGTTCCAGTAAATGGAAAGAATATTGACTTATTTCTGTATCAAAAGATTCGCAGCAGTTATCTTTCTCAAGCCGCATTCTTTTTGCATCTCATGATGAGCATTTAAACAATCTAATGAATTAATTGTTTGAGCCTAAATTTCTTCATTAAGGTAATTTTTCTAGTTTATTTTTGGAAAAATCAATATTCATACGACAATATGGGATGATTAGAAAGCTATTTGACAACCTAATGAACTAATAGTTGTTTCTTGCTCTTGATTTGATGATGCATTTGGGAGTAGTTATATCCTTAAAGATAATATTGGATGAGTCCGTCAAATGACGCATCATTAGATATTGTTTTGACTGGTTGAGTCCATCAAAAGTTGATAATTGTTTTTAAGTGACTTATTGTGAATTATTTTTGCTGCTAGGGATATGCGCTGATTGAATATGAGAGTTTTGAAGAGGCACAAGCTGCGATATCTGGAATGAATGAAGCTGCATTACTTACACAGATTCTTAATGTTGATTGGGCCTTCAGCAATGGATCCTTCCTTGATGGATCCAGGAAGAAGACCACAAGGTTTTACATTGCACCTAATTTTCTTGTGAAATTCTTAAGGGATGATTCTTTTCACATAAAAAGAAGTTCTAATTGCATATTTAAAGAGATGAATGTGTTTGCCAATAATTAATTCACATCTCGGAGTTTAGAAGAAACTTAGGCCATTTTTGCATTTTTTTAACTTTAGGTTATTCATAGACATGGCCTGTGCTGCAGTGTTTTCATTTAAATTAAAAGTGGTGCTCCTTTGATGCGGGCAACTGTTAATAGAATTGTTTTAGATGGTGGAGAATGTTCCGCCCCTAGTTACCCCTGCTTCACACTATCAATATATTTGTATATCTCTTTTGTGATTGTCCCTTAAGGTGCGGTCTCTTTCAACCTGGATCCAATGCTTGATGCCTTGAACTTTGATTACCAGTAGAACAAGGACTTTTCTGATCCTATAGGGACCTTCTTAAGACCTGTACAATGTCTTCTGTTACTGATCTGTTTAGTCCCGTCAAGATTACTGTTTTATCATACATACTTAGTGTAGTTCTCAAACTATAGGGGGGAAAAAAATCCGTCACCTATCAACTGTTAATGTCGGGTGCAATAACTGTTGGCTCCGGGTTTTTTTTCTTCAAAATAGTGCTAAGTGCTTTTGACAATGAAAGAGAGTTTTGAGGGACTTATTTGTGAAGAGCCCTATATGATATAAGTTATAACTTAGTTCTAAGTGTATGGTTTTCTTTAAATATCTTATGCTGACGTTTGTAATTTTTGCAGACCTCTACGAGAACGTCGTTCGAGGAGCCCCCCTAGGAGGAGATACTAATGTGGCATGCATAGTTCTGTCATGAGGGGGCTTGGATTTTGAACAGTGGGTTGGATATTTTATCATTGAGTTACTAAAGATTTGGGTTGATGTGTGGAATTCACTTATTTTATGGATTCATCTCAATTTGCCCCGGAGCTCTCACCTTTTTTTCCCCTTATTGTATGCATTCGAAGTGATTTCCCAGTTTAGTCATGGTTCTTATTAACATGAGTATGTTTCTCTAGCGTGATTACTTTATCTGACTTTGAAGATGCTGCTAAGACCATAATTTTTGTAATTGTAATGTAGATTAACCTTAATTTATCTTTTCAAGTTTTTTTTCCCTCGTTTCTTGCCCACCTCAATTGTTGTATGTTATGCTGATAATGTCATGTGGCTTTTGTTTTGGAACATTATAATATGATTATGAACTGTTGATGGGGAATATCTCATTCCATGGCCGAAGGTGGAGGCAGCCAATGCTGGAATCTATGATATGTTGTAGAGTCTCTGCAGTTCTTGCAATAAGTAGGTGCAGCCAACCGTCCGGTGGTTGCCAACTTCACTAAGGAAAGGGTTCTTTGAGGAGTGAACTCATGGAAGCAAAATCAAGGAAGTCACAATAAGAGTTATCTTGGGTACACAGGTGATGATCGGGTATATATTGTACCAAGGAGTAGCATTCCAAAGGCGTAAGAAGACTAAAAACTGTGTTAGAAGAGGCTAGGCGAAGGTCAAGAAGCAATAAATTCTTTCAGTGGTACTTTCTTTTTTAATGTTGGAAAATGTCATAAATTCGAATCTCCCCCCCTTGTTGATTGCAAAAAAAAATTAAAAATTGTCAAGACCCAATGTTCTTAGATGATGGTTATGGTTATGGTGATGGCGGTAACAGAGGTGGTGATGCTGACAACAGTGGTGTTGATAGTAACTATATAGTAACAGTGGTGGTGCTAGAAGGGAGTGGGAGATGAGGTGCAGTTATTAGGGGGGTTCGGTGGTGGAGACGGGGATGGTGCTAGTGGCAGAAAGGGTTGTGGGAGCGGGGTGATGGTTGGCTGTGTGGGGGAGGTTGGCTTGTCCTATATTTCTTTTTTTGAAAGCTACGAACTCAATGAAATTTTGAGGTTGGAATTTATGATCCCTAAATTTCACATAATTTCTATATTTTCTTTTTAATGATCGAAATGATTTTAACTTGGAACAAATGAGCCAATGGTTTCATGGCTCAATGATAAAAGCATTTGCTTGTAGATCAGTGATCTCATATTCGAATCCCGCCGACCCTCCCTTCCAAACTTTGACCCCCAAAAAAAAACTTGGAACAAATGCCATCAAACCTCGTTGTTTCAAGATTTTTGTGTTCAAATACCAAATGGGCCCATACCACCTAACAAAATTGATATTGATTATTTTTTCCAGATCTCAACTTTCCCTGAAATATTGATTTTTTATATAAACTTTTAATGCCCTGAGTTGAATTTTCAAATCTAAATCCAAAAAGTGTTTTGGAATGTCCATCCGAACCTATAAGCCCACATGGTTTATTTTGGGAGTGTGATTAAAGAATGCACATGAATAAAAGCGAGTGATCTTACTGTTCCCCCTTTCTAATTTTTCTTTGTTTTTTTTTCTTTTTTGGTTCGAGTTGCCCTTTCTACTCTCGAACCAGGTTGAATCCCTTCTCCCACTTTGTCTATTTTTGTCTCTTTCTGTAAAGACAACAAAACCTCGAAATTAATATTTTTTAAAGAAAGAGAGACGAAATAATGAACGAGAGAGAAAGTAGAGAGAAAGTACTGAGAGAGAGAGAGAGAGAGAGAGAGAGGTTGCTGCTGCTTGTGCAGGGTTTTTGTACTGTCATCAAAGTTGTGGTTCTAAAATTTGTAAAATAAAAGAGGAGCAGCAAGAGCAGCAGCAGCATCAAAGCACCTTTGAATTGATACTCTCTCTCTCTCTCTCTCTTCTTCTTCTCCTTCTCCTTCATCAAATCATCCTCAAAGTTCAAAACCCGCTACTTGTTAAGCTTACTCCTTGAGCTCATCGGAGTAAATAAAGTTTCACCTACTCATTCATATATTTGCTTCTCTATTTCTATGGCCTTACAATGATTACACTAAAATAATGATCTGCCCATTATTGCTTCTTTCTCTTTTTCTTTGAATTTTTATAAATTAGCAAGGGCCAGCTTCACACTCTACTCTCCTCTCCTCTCTCTCTCTCTCTCTCTCTCTCTCTAGGACACTCAAGTGTTTCTTTTTTTTTCTCCATGGATTCTTATGAAGCTACTAAGATAGTTTACTCGAGGATCCAAAGTTTGGATCCAGAAAATGCCTCAAAAATCATGGGGTTCCTTTTGATACAAGACCATGGTGACAAGGAGATGATACGCTTGGCATTTGGACCAGAGACTCTGCTGCACAATCTCATCATCAATGCCAAAACCCAACTTGGCCTTCTTCAGTCAAAACCCAACTCTGCTACACCTTCTTCTCCTTCAACCTTCAACCCCATCTCAAGGCCCAACCCTTTGTCCCTGTCCTCCATATCAAATCCCTCCTCCCCATCTTCAAACCTTTGGAGCCTCAGCAATCCCATGAGCCCCAGCTCCACTTCTTCACCCTCTTATGCCAATATTGTTAGCAAAAACAGTAACCCTGGTTCTGTTTCTGGGTCTTTGTTGTCACCCACCATATCATCATCATCTTTATCTTCAGCCTACCATTCTTCTACCAGTGAACTTGCTGAAAAATACCAGCTTCAGAGCCATCTTTCTTTCCTCAGTGATCCAAAGACTGATGATTTGTTTGATGGAAGCCAAAGTGCTTATAGCAGTTCACTGCAAAAGCAAAGTTACTCTGTACCCAGCATGTGTTTCGGAGCTGAAGATGTAAATTCTGGGGTTGGATGGAAGCCATGCTTGTATTACTCAAGAGGGTTCTGTAAAAATGGAAGCAGCTGCCGTTTTCTCCACAGTGGCTCCATTAACGCTGATGGTGCCTCCGTTGATGTTGGTTCTCCTAGCAATGTCAATGTACTTGAGCAGTGTCAAGAGTTACTCAGATCCAATGCTGCTACCCAGCAGCAGAAACAAGCCGCAGTCTCACATTTTATGGCTGGTGGTACTTCTTTTCCATACAACAAGTGCATGAATTTTTTTATGCAGCAACAAAATGACACTAAAAGGTATAATGCTTGTAATTCTGCAAGAAAAAGTATTATGTTGCTTTTTGAATGAGTTTTGGTCTTGGATTGGTTTGTTAATGGGGAATCTTTGGTTGCATTTTGATGTGTTTCAGGTCAGCGACATCTACATTGATGATGGGAGATGAGCTTCACAAGTTTGGGAGATACCAATATGAGAGAAATGACATTTCAACTTTAACTTTGGGAGGAAATGTTAATCACAGTTCAAGGCAGATCTACTTGACATTCCCAGCTGATAGTACATTTAGAGAAGAAGATGTCTCTAATTATTTTAGGTAAAATTACTGATCATTTTGTTTCTAGCAATCTTATGATGAAGTGTTCGACATTGAGGACTTGAACTAAAAGCATAGTTTCTTTGTATAATTATGTGGTTTTGAAGCATTTATGGACCAGTTCAAGATGTGAGGATTCCATACCAGCAAAAGAGGATGTTTGGATTTGTTACATTTGTGTATTCAGAGACTGTGAAGATTATTCTGGCTAAAGGGAACCCTCATTTTGTCTGTGATTCGCGGGTGCTTGTGAAGCCTTACAAGGAGAAGGGGAAAATACCAGACAAGTAAATAGCAATTTTGAGTCTTCTGGTTTGTCTTGTTTTACAAATTTTGCCCTCTTTCCACATTGTTTATTTTTGCTTTGAATTACACATTTTCAGGAAGCAACAACACCAGCAGTTGGAGAGGGGAGACCATCATATCTGCACAAGCCTGTCTGGGATTGATTCTAGGGAGCCTTCTGACCTCAATCTTGGTAAGAAAATACGCAAACTAATTTTATTCCTTTGATGGTGTTAAAAAATTCCTATATATTGAGGATTTGTGTTAAAAAATTCCTATATATTGAGGATTTGTTTTGATTTGATCTCTTTGTAGGATCAAGAATGTTTTACAATACCCATGAGATGTTAAGAAGGAAATTAGAGGAACAAGCTAATTTGCAGCAAGCCATTGAACTCCAAGAAAGAAGGCTTATGAACCTGCAACTTCTAGGCATCAAGAGTAACAATCATCATCATAATCAACATCAATACTATCATGGTCTTTCAGAAGGGTCTCCATTTCCCTCACCAACTTTATCTCATACACCCAAAAATCAATCCCTCATTGTTTCACCAAATGGGAATAAAGAAGAAGTCCTAGAAGGTTGGCTAATCAATATGTTCTGGAGTTCTTGATGTAAAAAGAGAAGCTAATTCAGGGTGGTTAAGTCATTTCTGTTTCATTTGTTGATATTACATTTCGTGCAGAATTTGAAGGTAGTCTAGCTGAACAACTGCAGCAGGAGATGGTGAATCCAGCTTTCAATCTCATTGACCATGGGAGTGAGGATGACAATGGCAATGACTTCGACCTCCTTGAATGGTATTAAACTTTTATGTATTCAGTCAGCAGAATTATATTTTTGGTCAGAATCTATTCAATTTTGAGATTAATGTGTTTTTTTGGTTTCAAATTTGGTTTCAAAAACAGTATGGAGCACATTCTGCCTGATAACCTCTTTGCTTCTCCAAAAAAATCAGCTGCTGACCAAATAAATGCCTTCTCAACTACTACTTCTGCAGAAGTCAGTACTGAAAGCACCAGAGTCACAACCATTTCTTCTTACAACAATAATAATAATTTACTGCCCACCACCTCTACCTCCTCCAATGCAAATGCAACTTCCCCAAAATCTGTTCTCTCAAAATGCCCAGGTACTGCTTTCCCTATTTAACAAAATATAGCAAAAACACACACTTACTACTAAAAATCCATGGACAGAATAAATTGGTAATTTTAACTTTTTAGGTTTTCTTTTGGGTATGGAACCATTGGAATGTAATTAAGCATGGCCAGCAGCAATGGGGAGATTGACTTTGCTAGGGTAAGCACTTCAATCTCACACAAGATTTTTGTAACCAATTGCAATTCTGGTCAAAGGGATTATTGCTGATGATAATACTTAATTTGTCCATTTTTTCCTACATTGCAGAAACAATTGAGAAGCATATACAAGGAAGGAAAAACAGATCCTCTAGCTATATAGCCAAAAGCATACCTACATCAAAAGACACTTCTAGACAAGATCTCAGCAAGATCACTACTGTCATTAATATATTTATATATATAAATACTGTTTAGAATAATACATAATTGTATACATAAAAGAACAAGATGGACTGATTTATTGGAGTGGGGTCTATTTACAACTCTGTACCCTCTCTCTCTAGGTATGTGCTGGACCACAGCAAGTAGCAATGTAACATAGCAACAAAGGGCTAGTAGTATGTGATTTACTTCATCTTTTACCATCTCTCTTTTTGTGTTGTGTGAGGTGTGTTTAGATTTTTTATCAGAGACCTGATTCTTGTGCAGACCCAATAAAGGGTGAGCAACAGTAGCAGAGGCATAACTATTGTACTGAAATGGAGCCCCCAAAGGGGCAAAAAAGTAGTGGGGGATGACTAAGTGGAGGGTAAAAGCTGTGTCTCTGCCACCATCTTTAGTTTTTTTGTTGTCTTTATTGCAGCATCTATCTATCTAGCATTTTAGATTTTGAAATAGGCAGAACAGAAAAAGAGGACTTTTAGATAATTTTTAAAATTAAATAAAATATTTGAGGGGGTTAAAAATAAAAATTATAAAAAGAAAAGTTGTTCTTTCATGTGAGTAAAGGCTTTCTTTCTTTAGGGGACTCTTTTGTCTCATTTTGTGATTTCTTTTTTAGATGGATGTGAAGGGGTAAGGGCCACACTCTCACATGGGTTCCTGACACCATTTGAATGGTATCTGCCTATCTGGGTACCACGCACCCCTTTCCCTTTCAGTTTCAGTGCCTTTAACCCCCTTTCTGATTTTAACATTTGCTTCTGAATTTATTTTTTTTTATTTATGGGTTTTTATTCCCATGTGTTTTGGTATGGTTTGAAAAGTTCAAATGATGGATTTGAGTTCATGCTTAGCGATATCTTGCCTGTTGATGTGTCCAAATCTTAGGGTCTGCCTCCTTCTAAACAACACCGCTTGAAGCACTGTTAATATGGACAGCACATCATTACGAAACAAAAAAACAGAGAGAAAATAGTTGTTGTAGGGATTGATTGATGACCAATTTTTGGGTTATCAATTAGTAGAGGAACTTTTCATGAAAAAATAAAATAAAAATTAAAGCAGAGAGCAACTTCTGTGTTACGTGTGCAACACATGCATTTTTCGGTCGTGTGATGAGCGAGATAAACGCAAAAGTACATTAAACCAGTGACACAGAAGTTATTTTCCTTACTCAGAAGCTTTTGAGCACATGAATTATATCATGGAAAAGTTTCTCATACCTGGATTACTGACCAACTTGTAGGAGTTTGTTGTTGTGGATGGTATTGTTGCCGATGTTTAGCCCAACATGTAGAGATACAGCAGGACCACTATAAAGATAGTCATGTTGGATAAGTTTATTAGTGTGTTGTTAAAACAGTGCTGCCCCTTGATGTGGTTAAGATGTCAGCATCATTAGGGACCCAAATTCTTGCAAATAGCTGGCCACCTCAATATGGTGTTATGGGCCTTTTTGTTCCGCAGTTTGCGTATTTGGAAATTAGTTTGATTTATATTGTGCTTAGTGTAGTGTCAAAATCAACCTAATGAGGAGATTAGTGAAATTTTCCATGTCATTTTTTTGTGGCATGCTTGTTTCTAGTGGGGAGCTTCATGTAGCTGTTATATCAAATTGTCACAATCACAAAGAGAGAAAAAAATCATCATATGAAATTTTTTAATATGTTTCTCATGATTATTAGTAGATTGATTATAGACCGGTGTTGCTAAGTTTGTGCACTTTCTTGTGTGCTTTGTGATTCCTTTATCAACTTTAATCATGGAGACTCGTGAATAGCATGGTAATTGTTTAACCAAAACTCAACTCTTTTTGGGTTTCCTGGTTTTTTTTTCCTAATGTCGTATCTAAAATGAAAATTTTACCTTATGTTCATAATATGAAAAATGGTTGGCAGCTATGAAGTTTGAGTTAAATTCAATGGAGAAAAAAATGAAGTATGGGAATTGGTTCCATTGCCTTAAGGATGTCGACCTATAGGGTGCAAGTGGATTTATAAAACTAAAAGAGACTCAAAGGGTTCATTGATAGATATAAAGTTAGAGTAGTATCTAAGGAATTCACAAAGCAAGAAGGAATTGATTACAATGAAACTTTCTCTCTAGTCTCTACAAAAGACTCATTTAGAGTTTTGTTGGCTTTAGTTACTCATTTCAATATGTATCTCCACCAAATGGATATAAAGACTGGATTCTTGAATGAAGATCTCTATGAGGAGATCTACATGAGGCAGCCTGAGGGTTTAATTCAAGAAGGGAGAGAGGAAATGGTGTGCAAGTTAAGAAAATCTATTTATGGACTGAAACAAGCTTCTAGACAATGGTATTTAAAATTTGATGAAGTGCTGAGGTCTCATGGCTTCACTGAAAGTCTTTTGGATGTGTTTTTATATTAAAATTAGTGGGAGAAATTTTATTTTTTTCTCATACTTTATGTGGATGACATACTATTGACAAGCAAGAATTTGACACTACTACATGATGTTAAAGTGTTTCTATCTCAAGATTTTGACATGAAAAATCTTGGAGTAGCCTCTTATGTACTAGACATTGCAATCAATCTTGATAGGGAGAGAGGTTCACTTGGCTTATCTTGGAAAGGGTACATAGAGAATGTGTTGAAAATGTTTAATATGGTACCGTGTTAAGGAGACAAACTAAGCAAGGAGCAATCACCACAAACTGAGCAAGAAAAATTGGAGACGGTAGATAAACCTTATGCTTTATTGGTGGGCAGTTTAATGTATGCTCAAGTTTGTAATAGACATGACTTGGCATTTGCAGTGAGTATTCTGGGTCAATTTCAATCCAATCCAGGTCAAGCACATTGGGTAGCTGCAAAGAAAGTGTTAAGGTATGTGCAGAGAACTAAAGATTGTAACTTAGTTTATAAGGAAAGTGATAATTTGGAGTTGGTAGGTTATACTTATGCAGATTTGGGAGGTTGGTGGACTCATTGAAGTCTACTTTTGGTTATGTCTTCTAATTTGGAGAAGGAGATGTTTCATGGAAGAGTGTGAACCAAACAATTACTGCAACTACAACAATGCAGGTAGAGTACATTGCATGTTATGAAGCAACAAGTCAAGCTATTTGGCTTAAGAACTTTTATCACAAGTCTGAAAGTTGTAGATTCTATTGAAAGCCCAATTCAAATTTGGAATGATAACAATGCTGCAATTTCCTTTACCAAAAGCAATAAAATGTCATCAGGAACTAGGCACTTAGCATTCAAATATTTGTCAGTAAGAGAGAATGTCAAGTTTGGCTTTGTAAGGATTGATGACATTGACACTCACTTGATGATAGCTAATCTATTCACTAAAGGTTTGCCAAATGGTGTTTTCCATGGACATATCAGAAACATGGGATTAGTGTCGAGTTTTGATAGGCTGGATTAGTGGGAGTCATGTTTTAATTCTGTTCATGTTGGTGGTTTTTGTTTGATGTTAATATTGCAGACAATGTTTTAACTAGTGTAGTTTAAATTTTCACTAGTGTTTGTGTTTTTGATTCAGTGATAAAGTGTATTTTCTATGAATGTTTGTCTGTTATTAGTTTTACTATGACAAATAAATTAAGTAGTATCGATATGGAGTCAAAGCTAGCTTCATTAACTGGACAAGATATATATTCATGAAAGTGTCGAGTTGTTTTTGCAGAAAAAGAGATTGTTCAATCTCATAGGGTGGATTGATGATGATAATGATATCAAGACACACTTAAAGTTAGTCATGTTCATCTTTTGGTTCTAATTATGATGAAGTTTGTGTGATAATTGAGACTATGTGTGTAATTGTAAAGATCGTGAGCATTTACTTCTCAAATCATCTTGATAGTTTCATGCAGTTTTGATATTGATTGAGGCCTAATAGTATAATTTGATTCATGAGAGCTCAATGGCAATAAAGTAGTCATACAAGAAGCCTTGATGATTATTTGATCAAGTGGAAGAATGTAAAATGTATTTATGTGTTAATCCACATAAGTGTGATATTCTAATCATCATATAGGAGATCCAAGTTATTGTAATGACCAAGGAGCTTGATGTAAATCAGACTTTTGATTATAAGGAAGTTGTGTTTAATTGCATTCCTAAAGCCAAAAGGTTTCCTATGTTCAATTAAGTTAGAGCTCCTAATACCAATGCAACTAAGAGATGTCGAGAGTTTCTTGATGGACAAGAAACCTTAATGATGCATATAAATACATAGTCCATACTCAATCGATCACCACTACTCGAGAGAACTCAAACCCTATTTGCAAGAGAGTATTAAGGATAGGCATTAAGGAGAAGTACCTTGTGTTGCAAGCCATCTTCAGAAACATCATCAACGGCGGTGAACAAGGTTAGTGTTCTTTGATATGCATCCTTAATGGTTTACATATAGATGATATAGTACTATCTGAGTTCTATGACCCATGTAGGTAACCTTTGTGATGCATCTAGGGTATAAAGTATAGTTCCAAGTAGATACTCATTAACAATAATAATTCAAAAAGATTGGAAGTAAGGCCTCAATCTTCTTGTGGAAATAACAAGGGCAAGTAAAACTTTTTTGAATCCTAAAACATCTAGCCTCTACATCAAGAAGAGTTTTTGAGACATAGAATAACGGTTTATAGGGCCCAACTTTCTCCAATAAGGGCTAAACTAACTGCAACATATGATATAGCTAAGTACAACAAAAGATCTTCTCCTGGCTCTTGCTTGGAGAAGGACATTGAAAAAATTAATGGGAGTTTCACTAAAACACCCAAAATATGGGCTGAAATTATAAAAAAACCCAACACTCAAAACACTTTATAAACACACCCAAAACCCATCATTACACACACTCAAAACCCATTTATAAACACACCCAAAAACTATACAATTGTTGATTTTGGGTGTGTTTCTATGTTTAAATAGTGCTTGGGTTTTTTTATAAATACATGTCTATGATTGAGTTTATTTATAAATTTGTAAAAATTAATTTCTCATAAAAAAAATTGATGATTTCATTGAATAAAACTTCTTCAAATGACAATATTAACATCAATGCTTAGACCTCAAGGGTGCATGTGCAAGAGTTATTTACATTGATACTCCCCTCAGGTTTTATTGTTTTGCACCCCCCCCCCTCCCCAAGCCGTAGCTTGACGAATCCGTGAACCCGCATTTAGCCATCCTTCCCGCACACTCCGCTTCCTCTTCCATAGGACTTCTTGTTAATAGTTTTTTGAACCACCTTTGGTTTGTAAATTAAATCTAAGTGCCTAGCGTGCTATGGTATTGCCCATGTTAGGCTTGGATTACTGGCCTGAGGCCTGTAGAATTGTGTATAAGTTTGTGTGTTTTATCTTGTGAGTGTTGGAAGTTGAGGATTTCGTTATTATTTGTTTTTACATGTGGATTTTCTTTGGGATTTGTTCCTTTTAAAGGGAAGATTCTACCGAATTTTCAATAGAGGTCATTGCATTTTTGCTTCTAAATTGGGAAAGAATGGCATTCTAGTAAAATGGGCCCAACCTCAGTGAGATGTCGAACATGCACATGGTTTGTCACAAGTTCCAAAAGGGAATCTAGCGCGGGTCATGTGATCATCCTTTTGCTCTTGTCCTAAAATGATAAAATAGGAGTAATAACTCTTAAGAAAACCAAAGTAAGGTTGAGGGTTATAGAACAGAAGATGAACAATTGGATGAATATTTTCATGTATATTTCTTATATCAATAGAACAAAGTATATATACATATACAACATTCAATCACGTCTAACTTTAAGGCTTAGAAACCGAGATCCACTTTTAGTGGGATTTACCCTAGACTAATTTAGAAAGTAAATATATTACAATAATAATTCTTAATACTCACCCTCAAGTTGGAGAGTAAATTTCATGAACTCCTAATTTGTCACGTAGTGCCACAAATTGATCTTTCCCCAAGGCTCTTGTAAATACATCTGCCAACTAGAAGCACGTAGATACATGTGAAGGACTAATCATTCCAGCTTGCAGTTTTTCTAGTACCATGTGACAATCTATCTCAATGTGCTTTGTATGCTCATGAAAAACTAGATTCGCTGCAATGTACAAAGCTACCTAATTATCACAAAACAATGGTGTAAGAGCAATTTGTGGGACTTTTAAATCCAGTCATATATAGCGTAGCCAGGTCAGCTCCAAACATGTGTTAGCCATAGCTCGATATTCGACTTCTGCTGAAGATCTAGAAACATTAGCATGTTTCTTAGATTTCCATGAGATAAGAGAATTTCCTAGAAAAACACAATAGCCTGTAACCGATCTCCTGGTGGTACAACAACCACCCCAATCTGAATCACAGAAGGCTTTCAAGGCAAGATTGTTGGTGGCAGGAAATAGCAAACATTGACCAGGAGTACCTTTGATGTATTTGAGGATCCGTATGGTAGCATCCTAATGAGGTTTGCAAGGTTGATGCATGAATTGACTTCATGTTCGAACATAATAGACTGTGTCAAGCCTTGTGACAGTAAGATAAATAAGTTTGCCAACCAATCTTCTACACTTAGTTGCATCATTTAGCAATGCTCCATCTGTGGGAGTGAGTTTCAAATTCTGCTTCATTGGAAACTTGCTAGGGCATGTGCCGAGAAGTCCCAAGTCTTGCAAAATATCTAGTGCGTATTTTCTCTGAGACATGAAAATGTCTTTCTTGGAATGAGAGAATTCAATGCCTAAAAAATATTTCAAATCTCCAAGATCTTTGATACGGAAGCGTTTGAGAAGAAACATTTTGAGACGTTCCATTTCTTGAAGATCATTTCCTATGAGAAGTATATCGTCAACATAGATAAGAACTGTAGTAAATGAAGTACCTTGAGCCTTGGTGAAAAGAGAATAATCATCCTTTGATTGTTGATAACCTACTTTCTGAATGGTATTTGAAGATGTGGAGAACCAGTTTCTGGATGCCTATTTAAGTCTATAGAAGAACTTATTGAGCCGACATACAATGTTCTCCCCCTATCGGCGAAGTCCAGGAGGAGGCTCCATGTAAACCACTTCATGCAAATTGCCATGAAAAAAAGCATTTTGGACGTTCAATTGGTGGATGAACCAATGACGGGCAGCAGCAGCAGTAAGAAGGCATCAGAGGGTTGTGAATTTGGCGGTAGGGGAAAAAGTTTCTTGATAATCAACTCCCTCAACCTGAGTGTATCCCTCAGCAACAAAGCTAGCCTTGTAGCGCTCAATAGTGCCATCAGACTTGTATTTGATTTTGTAGACCCATTTGCAACTGATTGGTTTATGACCAACGGGTAGAGTAACCATACTCCATGTGTTATTGTGTTGTAATGCCTCTAATTCTGCATTCATGGCTTGTCGCCAATTAGGATAAAGGAGAGCCTGAGCATAAGATGTGGGCTCGGTGTGACCTGTAATGTTAGCTAGAAAAGCACAATGGGCAAAGGAGAAACGAGAATATGAAAGAAAATGAGAAAGCAGATATCGAGTACTTAAGGTAGGATGAGGCGCCGAGGCAGAGTGTGGTTGACTTGGTTGGACATGCAGTAGTCATAATGCCATGCTAGAAGTTGCTTAGGACAAAGGGACTGACTGAGTGAGGTGAGGGTATGGATTGTGTGGAAGAACCTGGGAGTGCTGAAGAAATAGGGGATTGGCTCACCGAGTGTGTGGTTGTATCAAAGGGTGCGGAAGTAATGAGTTGGGGGTCACGGGGGGAGCAATGATGGTGTAATTGTTAGGCACATGGGTAGGCAAACTGTTTGGTAGGTTAGGGCTAGCTGACATTTGGGTTGTCTTGGTTAGGTCAGGTAGATGGGCCTATGGGGTTGGCTGGGCTTGTGGAGGTGGATTTGTGGTGGGAAAAAGTGGTGGTGGGGGCCCGCTATCAGTGACGTTAGTGGAGAAAGAGGACAACATAGAATTGGGATCAAGTAGTGGCAGAATAGAAGAAAATGGAAAAATGTTTTCATAAAATTTAACGTCACGACTTACGAAAAATTTCTTTGTGACTAAATCATAAAGTTTGTAACCTTTTTACCAGTCGGGTATCCAACAAAGACACAACGTTTAGCACAGGGGTCAAATTTGTGAGTAGGATGGATAACAGTTGCATAACATAGACAATCAAAAACTTTCAAGTGAGCAAATAATGGTGGATGATGGTATAACAATTCACAAGGGGATTTAGTGGATAATAATGGTGATGGAAGGCGGTTAATGAGATAAACAGTGGTCACGACACATTCTCCCTAGATAGAAAGTGGTAAATGGGATTGAAAAAGTAAGGCACGTGCTACAGTGAGAATACTCCATTTTGTTATGGAGTGTAAATGCAAGTGCATTGATATTCAATGCCATGAGTTTGAAAGAAATCTCTCATTGAAAAAAAATTCAGACCCATTGTCGACTCTGATGGCTTTAATATTAGCATGAAATTGAGTATGAGCTAAAGCAACAAAAGATTTTAACTCGTGAGCTTGAGCACTAAACTATGGACTCGTGAGCTTGAGCACTAAACTATGGAACCAAGGAAAATTCAAAAACTAGTCCTGAACAAAGAGTGAACCCCAAACCACTTAGAAAACCTAGGGGCAAAGTCGTCCTTCCATTTAGAATTTTGAAAATTAAATTAAATTTCAAGACGAGATGTTATAGTTTGATTGAGGGCGTCCCCACCTTTTGTTGGCTCCTTGATCCGTTGGTTTCCTCCATGTACGTAGCTTTTTGGTTTCCTTAAATTATTTTATTTAACAAAAAAAAATTATGGAATATTCTCTCCACATTTTGAGTTAACTTTCTTTTACTTTTTAGGTTCATGTGGGTTTTAGTTTTCAGGGCATTTTTGTTGTTGAGAAAAGATGATATTTCATTAAACACATAAGAAACAATACATGAGAAGAAACTAGCATGATAAAAGGCAGCCTTGTTAAAACCTTCTCGGAGAAAAGAATACTTGGGGTAGGAAAGTACCACCCATGCTAATGACTAAATAGATAAATCAAACAGCTTATGCAAAATCGACATAATATAGAACCTACTTGTAAACCCTTAAAAAAAAATCCCAACACTCCGCTGATATTGTTAAAGGAGGCCTCCTATGATATAAAGAAAACATCATAGTCCTTTGTACATATACAAAACGCATTGTGGAGATAAAACATATCCAACCAAACACCAACCACAAAGTCGTTGAAGCACATCCCTATTAGAAATATGCCCTAAAGCCAAACATGTGATATTGCTTTTTGGATATTTCACCATCACTAATGAGAAAGATCGTTGTTTAAACCATGATATTTGGTATATTATAATAATAAAAAAAATAACAATTCCTTGGAATATGAAATAGTATGAGGGCTATGCAATGATATTGGATATAAGGATACCTCTTATACTTCCACATCATTTCCTAAACGTTCCCAGTTGTAGGATTATCAATTGGGTGTTGATCATCCACAAAGACGAGTGCACATTATATCTGCTCAATTGAGAGAATGACTAGTCTCAAGTCATTACATGTATAGACACTAAGATAAGTGTGTAGGTGCTTATAAGGACAAGTACATTGAACACGATCAAACAACCATGAGTTCTAGTATAGAAGGAAGTCTTGCTCACATATCAAACTAGAACTCATAATTTGCAATAGTGAAAAGTAGTCCTCAAACTTGAGACATTAGAGTTGTCTTGTGGACGACTCATTTGTCTTTGATATCATTATACGGTCATTGAAAGAAAAAATGACTCAAAGGTGATTATCAAGATTCTCGACAAGCTCATGAAGGCAAGTGAACATACAACAAAGGATCTTTGCTCTAAATAAGGAGAAAGAATGCTCCAAAGATATGATTGAGAAATCTTTGCAAAGTATCATATATGATTAGAAAAGAAGTTTCTAAACATAACCAATGTAATCATATAAGTGGAAAATTCATATTAGTGTTTTGACAAAAGTATTCATAGCCTAATAATATGAATTAGGAGCATTGTAATAGAGAAGGACTCAATTGCACATAAATTCCAACTTGAATAGGTTCTTCACCTTTTCTGATTAGCTTGGGTAGCCATGACATGCTAGGCATCAACCATGGCTTGTGGAAGTCTTGTAAGGTTCAATTATAATTGGCCTTCGTTAATAGGAAGAATTAAATGGTGGGATTTAATTCACATCAACTCAAAAAAGTTGAGACAACCCACTGCCTCGCTAAAAGGAACCTACAGATTGCACACCCAAAAATGTAGTTAGAGAAACAAATGAAAAAGAAGAAGAAACTTGAGGAAAATATGAAGAAGATAAGACTATGAAATTCAATAGTCAAAGTCAACGATCAAAATCAAAGTTAATGCATTTGACCTCAAATGGTTGACCCAGTCAAACCATTCGGACTATGATTAGGACTTAATGGTTAAGTCACAAATCATAATTAAAATTAAAATTATGAAGTTAGTTTTACGGTTGGACTAAATTTGGGCTTCAAATGCATTTTAGGCCAAAGGGAAAAATAGCCCAAGGACCCATTGGGTCGAGGAACAAGTGTTGCATGAAAACACAAGTTAAATGAGCCCAAGAGGAGCCCAAAATAGACTCATGGCCATCATCTTTGTGTTGGCTTTAGAAGCCACAATTAGACTATTCTCAAGTTAGGGTTTGGGCCTTCTAAGAAATTGGGTTGTGATGTTGAGAATAAGGAGAAATCCTTTCCTCCGCCTTAGCTAAAATTGGTCCACCAAGAGGGAATCTTGCATCTCTATCATCTTGGTTGTTTCCTTCTTCATCCTCTTTGCATTTGGTGTGTTGAAATAGAGGGCATCTCCTTTGGTGCCTTTGTTGAAGAATATCTACAAGTTCCAAGGAAGAAAGAAGGCCTTGCATAAGGTGTTCAAACTTGGTTTACAAAAGATGAGATTCAAGGGTATTTTCTCATCCTTCTTCCCTTTTAGATTTGTGTATAAAGAGATTACGCCTCAAAGATACAAGGGTAAAATTTGAATACACTTAGCCTAAGAAGTTTTAAGTAAATTGCTTCCGCTTTTGAATAGATGATTCATATGTTTTGTGGCTAAAATTTAATTGAAAGTTTTTAGGAACATGTTTCCTTCAATCCCATCACTACTAGAGGAACTGTTAAAAAGGTTTCCTATGATCTAGAGAAAGCATCATAGTCATTTGTACACAGCCAGAAAGCATGCTATGGGTATCAAATAGATCCAACCAAAATTGGCCTCTTAGCCTAAAGAAATTTTCGAAGAAATATCTTCACAGAAGGAACGTTCATTGGATGCCAAGCCCACGAACATTCTCAAGTAAAGATCATAGAGAGCTTGGAGACCCCTCGAGGCTGGTCTCCTCTGCCATATTAGAAGCATTGTCAGCATAGAGTCTTTGTTTGCCCCCACCCGGATCCGTGATCCCTATTACAACTGTAGATGTGGGTACATAGTTGGTACCCAACAGCCCATGTCACTGAAAATCATTACAAATCATGCCACAAAACATAAACCTATACCACTGGGTTAGAGAGAAATATAGATGCCCCCTTGGAAGAAGCCCATGGGGCTACATACCTCATTCCCACCAAACATCGACGCCCTTAAGAGAACAAACAATCGAAACCACTTGGAGAGATCAAGAACCCAAGGCCCTAGGAGCAAGGGCCTTCAATCAAACGTAGCACATCAAAGAGAAGAAGGTAGGCACTAGCAAAGGAGCACACGATAAGTGGTGTAGATTGGTGGCACAGTTAGAGGAAGAAAACCCTAACCCAAAAATATACTCTCCTCGCTCACACGATAGAGCGACCCCTATGTGATTTTAGTTTTGAGGGCATTTAAGTATATTTAAGTGAGTTTTTTGTAATTTTTGAAAGTTTTAGAAAAACTAACATTTATGAAAATATGAGGTAAATTTTATTTTTTTATTATATAAAAAACTCCATAATTAGTTTATATGGAACATTTTACGAATTGATGTGTGAATTTTTCATGCTTATGGTGTGGGTCATTGAATACGTAATGATAAGTTCATAAATGTAATCATTTATGTACTTTTTATACTTAATTTTAATAAGAAAATTTGATTTTAAAGGGTCTTATTACTTTATTTTCTTCATTTTCAGCTTTACGGAGGACTTAATTGTTTTTCAATGGAAATATGACTTTTAATACAGTCTTTATGCAAGGCTAGTTGGAGATTGAAGCTAAGACCTTGAAAATGCTTGTGCAATTTTTGTAGAATTTTTGGAGCGGCCAATGATTGCAGTTTTTTGAAGTCAACTTCAGCTTAAGGTGAAAGTCGAGCATATCTGAGTTACTATGTGAAAATGAAGATGTGAAGACTTTCCTGATTTTTTCTCAAGACATGCGATATATGGTTAAAAAGAGAAGACAAATATCTACACTTTACATTTTTTTTCCAGAATTTTCTTGAAGGAGAAATGACCCAAAAACATGCGTACAAAGAAGCTAATATGTTATCCCAATCACAGTAGGAAGATGAGTCAATTAGTTACCCATTTAGGATTTCTGTTTTAATTAGGTTTTTCTTTGTTTTTGGGTTGCTGTAAAAGCCCAGCTAGGATAAGAATAGGCATGGTTCTCTATTTAAACGTGAGAAACAACTCCTTATTGAGTTTCGGAAGACGTGGAGAAATTAGAGAGTGCCGAAAGAGTAACGCAACTTTGCTAGAGTTTTAATATTTCTTCCTTATGTTTTTGCTTATGTCGAATTCTATGATTATTGCTAGGACATGATGCAACCCTAGTATGATAATCTAGTTTTCTTATTTTACCTATCTATTGATCGCCGTTTGATGTTGGATTCTTAATCACTGTGCTTAATAACTTGGTTGATTTTCTTGATGCTTGATCACCATCTAGATTTTTAATTGAGTTTATCTTATGAAAATTAGAATAAATACCATACTTAATTTGAGGCTTTCTTCTTGTGATTAAGATTTGTAATTCTTATGCAAATGACCTACTAATGTAGTGGTTTGGAACAATTGCTCCCTCAGGAAAGGTCCTGGGTTCGAGTCCTATCATCTGTGTAGTGTGTGTGAGTTTAGTATGTTGTCACCTCTCTCAACAAGAAATGTCCTAAAAAAAGAAAAAAAAGAATTGTAATTCTTCTAGGTTAAATGTCATGCTTATAGGGTTTACATGCTTGTTAGAGGTTTTCACTGATCTTAATGAGTTTCTATGTGTGTTCATATTTGATCTAAATACCATAGTTGAATTGCATGTAGAAATATTTGGGTTAGCCTAAATACCATAGGTAATTCATGAAAAAAAAAATTAAGCAGCAACATCAATTGGTTAATTAATAGGTGGGTGAATAAAAGGCTAGATCGGATTATTATTAGTGAATTCATTGTCCTAGTAATTTTATCAATTTAAATTTATCATCTTTATGTTTCATGACTTTCTACTTTGTTTTATCTTTTAATTTCGTTGTTCTAGTTAATTAAATCACTTATTCAAAAATCCCCTTTGTGTTTACATGAGTATGCTATGTGTTTAATTTCTCGTTTATATAAAGTAGAGTAGTTAAAATGTTTTGTGAAGTAAATTGGGTTAAATTAATTGAAATTTAAACTCAATCCTAGTAGGAATGACCTTGTTCTTGCTATACTAAATTACTATTGACCTTGTGCACTTGCGAGTATAATTTGTGTTTAGAATAATCCTTGTTTTTAGGTTGTCTAAAATTCACAACACGTAACATGCATAAATAGGCTAATACCTTAGCAAGCATAAATGGACTAATAATTTTGTAGCCTCATATAATATTTTAACTAAAAAGTTTCTAATTAGTAGTTTTGTAGCATAAACGGTCTAAGAAATTGGGTCATTTGTAACTCATAGCATTCTAACTTATGAGTTGGTAGTTATGTAATGCAAATGTGCTTGTACTATGTGACAGTGATGTACTTGTGTTCAGGTCATAAATTAGCCAGTACCTTTGTAGGTTCATTTAACATTTTACTTAGAACTTGGTAGTTAGTTGGCTTTATAATAGGAATGTGTGTATGTTACGTGATCGTGTCACATTTAACATTCGGGCCATCTGACATAACACGAAGCATAAATGAACAAGTCTGATTTATAAGGTGAGCCCGCTGTGTGACCACATAAGGCCCCACAAAAAGGGGGTCTTCTATAAATTATTTAAGCATGCCTCCTATAAAAGCACAAAGGTATTTTTTGTGTGGTTGATTAATTTTGGACTTTTTTTTTTCCTTATTTTCCATAAAAGGTGGACATTTTTTCAAATAGCTAAATCAACTATATAATTATATATTCTACTACATATTTTGTTAGTAAAAACAAAAAGGGCCCCAATTTTTCTTTTCCGCATAGGGACTTTAAAATCCATGGACCGGTCATGTAATATAAGTGTGACTGTGCTATGTACCTGTTTCGTGCTCAGGATGGAGTCATGATATGACATAAACAGCATATGCATGAAGTCTTATATAAACTTGTGTACACTTTTAACTAATTAGTTGCTAGTTATGTATTGTCATGAATATATTTTAGTTGAAAGAAGATACCGTCGTTATGATTTGAATTATTTAAATGAACTAGTGTCATCATAGCATAATTTACGTATACACATCTCTTTTAAGTGACAGGTTGCCACTTCAAGCAAGACATGACAATTTACTCTCTAAAAAAATAATAATAACATATGACATGACAATTCTAGACATGAATAAGAGACTCAACATTAAAGGAAAATTGCATTTTGAGAAGGTTGAAAATGTGATCAACTTTCTAATTGGGGATGATTTGTTGAAGTAATTGCCTAATATAGATAACATAGCAATCAAAATGCACAACAAATGAATTGGATTTTCATTTAATCTAGAAGGTGCATGGTTGAAATATTATATTTATCATCAACATTAGTTTTATTATTAAATGTTGTCCCATATGTAATATGTCTATAGTAGTAGATATATTAGTTAATTGTATCTCAAATTGCGTTGTTGTTGTATTTTGTTTGATGGGTTATTCTTTTTTAATAAAATGATATACAAAGTGCTTGTTTCTAAATCAATATGTATTGACTTGCTCATCGAATCCTAAAATAAAATTCATTAATTAAGGGCCCATTTGATAATCATTTTAATTTTAGTTTTTAGTTTTCATTTGTTTTAAAGTAAGCAATAATTTTATTCATAACTTAGCCACCAAGACCATCAGCAACAAGGGCATAAACTACACAAAAAGAATTAATACAAATGTGGAAGCACAGGAACCACACATGGTTATTCTAGATATAGAGAAATACACCACAAGGTATATCTCTACTAATAGTGGCATAAAGCCAAATAAATTTCAGCATGAAGCCGCAAGTCTGAATAAATCAGACATGCACCGTAGCGGCCAAAACTACCAATACAACTATAATTTTTAAACTCTCATAAGTAAAAAATACAAGTAAAGACTCAACTTGAAACAGAGCACCCAACTCACAAAAAGGTGTAATTATTACAACCCAAAAAATTACAAAACCAACCGAGATGACAAAAAAGTAGAGTTACTGCCGTCACCACCACGAAAAACAGGAACACCACCGTCAAAGCCTAGGTTGAGGGGAAAACTGCAGCCACACAAAAACCTACTACAAAAAAAAAACCACAAGCAAGAAGAACCCAAACAAAACCAAGACAAAGCCGCAAAACAAAGAGGCAACACAAGGTGAAAGGGATTTAAAGGGATTTGGGGCAACAAAAAACTAGAGCAAAGAGCCACAAATGCAGCCAAAAAAATCCTAAAGGAAGGCAAGAGAAAAAGAGCGATGACGAGGAGGAGAGAAGATAAGGAAGGAGAAGGAAAGACAATGACCTTCTCCCCCCGTTAGGATAGGAGCGGTAGCTAGATAGAGAGAGAAGTCACTTTATATTCTTTTAAGAAAAAGTGCAAAGACAGGAATTAATTTTCATTTTTTATACTAGAGTATAAAGAAAGAATGAGAGTGAGAATAAGAGTGAGAGATGAGGATTGAGAGAGAGGGGAGAATGAGAATGAGAGGGAGAGGGATGAGAGTAACAAAATTGAAAACAAAAAATTAAAAAAAAAAAAAAAAAAAAAAAAAAAAAAAAAATAAATTTTTAGTTTTTGTTTTCACTTTTGTTACTCCTCCCACCCATCCCCCTCTCTCATCTTCCCTCTCAATCAGTGGCGGATCCACGTTGGGACAACAGGGGTCGGACGACCCCTTGGAAGGTTGGAAAAATGGCTTGGGACTCCATTGAAGCCCCCTTGGACAGCTGCTGGAAGCCCCCTTGGATGCACGCCATCTGCTCGATGAAAGTCCCAGGAGAAGAAGAGGAAGCTTGCTGCGCAGCTGCGCTGCGCCTTGCGCGTAATTTTTTTTAAAAACTGCCTTGCCAAACGACGTCGTTTGGCAAAGGCTCAGTCAATTTTTTTTTAAATGACCTGGCCTCAAAACGACGTCGTTTTGAGCCAGTTAAAAAATAAAAAAAAATAAAAAAAATAAAAAAAAACAGAACAACCCAGCCTTGCGAATCTGCACAGCAGCCCCAAACCCTTCATTTCCAATTTCACACTTCCTCTCCCCACCCTCTCAAACCCTAACCTCTCCCCCAACCTCCCAACCTCCAACAACCTCCATCATCAACTCTTCGCTGGGCCACCAATCACCGCCGTTCGCCGCCGTCCTCCTCCCTCCTCCTCCATTGTTTTCAACTACAAGTAAGCTTAGCTATGAAATTTATGGAAAATGTTTAAATATATTGTTGTTGTTGTTGATATTGAAATTTATTGTTGTTGTTGATATGAAATTTATGGAAAATGTTTAATATATATTGTTGTTGTTGTTGATATTGAAATTTATTGTTGTTGTTGATATGAAATTTATATATATTGTTGTTGTTGTTGATATTGAAATTTATTGTTGTTGTTGATATGAAATTTATGGAAAATGTTTAATTTATTGCTATATGATGATTATTGAATTTATGCTTTATTGAGTTAATGCTTGAAATTTATGGATATGAATAATATTGATATTTTTTGTATGTAATGAAATTTATGGATATGATATGAATCATAGTGAATTTTGAGAGTGGGTTATTGACATTTTCATATTCATATGATAATTTGGGTAAAAATTAATGATTGATTGAATTAATTGATTTGTAGATTTATGGAACGATTCTTTAAAAGAAAATTATCTACGGATAGTTCTTCTCCGTCTAATCCGGGTAGTTCAAATGCAAGACCAATTGAAGTAGATGAGATCTTAGCTAATCTTCAGGCCCTGGACTAAGAACTCGAATGGCGGATTATAGTCCTAATATTCGGGATGAGATTCAAAGAGCATATCTACAAAAGGGACCTTGTCAACCTAGAAGTTATAAATTCCCACAAACTAATCAATCAGGAATTAATAGACGCTTCATTGCTAATTGGTTTGATGATCATGATTGGTTGGAATATAGTATTGCTAAAGATGCTGCATTTTGTCTTCATTGTTATCTCTTCAAATCAAATTTTGATCAAGTGGGTGGTGATGCATTCACTGGGGTAGGCTTCAATAATTGGAAGAAGGCGAAAGAAAGATTTAATCTTCATGTTGGACCGGTTGGTAGTGTTCACAACCAAGCTAGAGAAGTTGCTTACAATTTGATGCATCAAACTACACACATTGAAACAATTGTCATCAAGCAAACAAGCCAAGCTCGCACGGCTTATCGCACTTGCTTGGATGCATCATTAAGTGCACTAGGTATTTGTTGCGACAAGGTCTTTCTTTTCGTGGTCATGATGAAAGTGCACAATCAAGCAATATAGGGAATTATTTAGAGCTCTTGCAATTTCTTGCGGATCATGATGAAAAAGTTAAGGCCGTTGTGTTGGAAAATGCTTCAGGAAATTTGAAGTTAATAGCTCCTTCAATTCAAAAAGATCTTGTCAATTCTTGTGCTAAAGAAACCATTGGTCTTATCTTGAGTGATGTGAAAGATAAATATTTTTCCATAATGGTGGATGAAGCACGTGATGTTTCAATTAAGGAGCAAATGGCGATGGTGCTTCGTTATGTGAATGACAAAGGACAAATAATTGAAAGGTTTGTGGGGGTTCAACATGTGACCGATACTACTTCAAGTGCACTAAAGGAAGCCATTGATGAATTCTTTTCTTCCGCGAATTTGAGCTTTTCCAAGCTACGAGGACAAGGTTATGATGGAGCTAGTAATATGAGAGGTGAGTTCAATGGCCTTAAGACAAAGATTTTGAGAGAACAACCTTGTGCATTTTATGTTCATTGTTTTGCTCATCAACTTCAACTAGCTCTTGTTGCGGTAGCAAAGAAAAACATTGATGTCAACTCTTTTTTCACAACGGCTAATAGTTTGGTCAATGTTGTTGGAGCATCTTGTAAGCGTCGGGATGCACTTAGAGCACAATACCAAGAAGAGCTTGTGAGAGCTTTTGAAGAAGATTGTCTTATAACGGGGCGGGGCTTAAATCAAGAAACTACTCTCAAACGTGCCGGCGATACACGATGGAACTCACATTATGGTACGTTGATTAGTATCATTTCTATGTTCCCATCTGTGGTGAATGTGCTTCAAATGATTGTTGATGATAATCCTAATGATAGTTCGGGTGAAGCCTATAAGTTATGGAGAGAAATACAATCTTTTGAGTTTGTGTTTCACTTATTTTTAATGAAAGCTATATTGGGAATAACAAACACTTTGTCTCTAGCATTGCAAAAGAAAGATCAAGACATTGTGAGTGCAATGAGTTTAGTGACAACATGCAAGGAAAACCTGCAGTTCATGAGGGATAATGAGTTTGAAGAATTGGTTGAGCAAGCATCTTTGTTTTGTTACAAACATGATATTATAGTTCCTACCATGGATGAGGAATATGTAATTCCAGGGAGGTCACGGCGTAATGCTCCAATGAAGACAAATTATCATCGTTATCGTGTTGAGATGTTTATTCATGTAATTGATGGACAACTTGTGGAACTAAATGATCGCTTCAACGAGGTAAATACTGAGTTACTTACTTGTTTGGCATGCTTGAGTCCGAAAAATAACTTTGTAGCTTTTGACAAACGAAAGCTAGTTCGTCTTGCTCAATTTTATCCTTATGATTTTTCGGATAGAGACTTATTGATGCTTGAAGATCAACTTGGTGTTTATGTTCATCATATGCGTTCGAGTATTGATTTTTCTCAATTGGAAGGGATTAGTAGTCTTGCGGAAAAAATGGTGGAGAAAGGAATGCATGAAATATTTCCTTATGTGTATTTGCTTCTGACATTGGCTTTGGTTTTACCGGTTGCAACTGCTTCAGTGGAGAGGGCATTTTCCGCCATGAATATTATTAAAAATCCACTTCGCAACAGAATGAGAGATCAATGGTTGAATGATAGCTTGATTGTTTACATTGAGAGAGATGTTTTTGCTTGTATTGATAATGAAACTATAATGCAACGTTTTCAGAATATGAAAACTCGTCGTGGACAATTGTAATTTGTATTATTGGTTTTGTTATGAATTATGAATGGAAGTACTATCTTTCTATCTTTTTAGCATTATTTTCTTTGTAGAAAAATTTCAGAACTTTTACACTAAGCCCCCTTGGCCACATAATCCTGGATCCGCCACTGCTCTCAATCCCATCTCCACTCTCATTCTCACTTTCATTTTCCATATTTTTTCTCTATAAGGTGTTCTATCTTATAATTTTGTGGGGATTAGATAGGATAAGTTTTTCTTCGTGAGTAATGCATCTTCTACCTTCAACTTAGTGAAAAAAATTTCCATTTCTTTCTTCAACATGCTTAAAATTTAAGGAGTTGTCTTATCTAATCCAATTCAAGGCACTAAAGTGGAGCATATACATGTGAAAATACTTAAGATAAAAAAGACTTTCAAATTGGAACAAACACAATACTAATTTTGATAGAATATAAACACATATGTGTTCATAGAAACAAAGTTACCCGCTCCCTCCTCCCCCCTTCCCTAATAATATGAGAGGAAGTTTTGTATTGTTTAATTGCCTCTTTCAATAGACCAAAAAGAAAAATCCCTCTTACAATACTCACATGGGATCTAATCACCACATTATATTGAGATTTACAAATATTAAGAAGACAAAATTATTTTATCACCTTTGTATTATAAATTTCTTGATCAAATTACAAGAATGCAATAGTTTAGTAATGGATCCCAAGCCTTTGCATTTAGGTCTTGTGCATTTACCTGTATTTCGTTAAATCTAAGCAACTCAAACAATCTAATGACTTAACACACGATACATCATCAAACATTTAAGTCAGATTATTTTATTTTATTTTAATATTCCAAAACTCATTAAACACTATCATTAACAGTGTTGAGGATTGTTAGTTTTAACACGGGTGTGTTTCTTCTCTTTCTCTCGCAAGCAGACTCTGTCTCTAAGAGCATGCTTCTTCTTCTCCTTCTTCTTCTTTTTGTTCTTTAACTTGTTTCTTCATGGTAATTATGGTAATTGGGCCTTCTTATTTTGTTTATAAAGAGAGGAAGATTAGGTTGAGTTAGTAATTGATGCGAATAATGGCTTATTAGGGATCAATTTTAACTAATTACCATGAAGTGATCGAGGTCGGGTTATCCATTGATAGGATTCGCTGGCTTTATTTCATCACCATCACAATCTAGTATCAGAATAATTAGCAAGTTTATGAAACAAACTCTCCAACAAGGGGATCAGTTGTTGTCCATGCTCCGTTCAAACATGATACAAGCCCAAAATTGTATGCAATTGTATGTTGATCAGCATCGTACAGAGACAACATTCAATGTGGGCGATTGGGTGTATCTGCGCATCTAGTCTTACAGACAAACTTCTTTTGCCTTCACTGGTAACCACAAATTATCCTCCAAATTTTATGGTCCCTATCAAGTGGAAGCTCGCATTGGCCAACATCCAAAATTCATTCGAGCTTTCATGTGTCTTTGCTCCCTATTAAGGGGAAGTCTGAAATATCATATGCAAAATTTCCTCTTTCTCTCTATGTTATTATTTCTGTTATTTTCTCTTTTTTCAATCCCTAGGCTTGATACCTATCATCTAAGCACGCCTAAACTGGCATTGTGGTCAAGATGCTTCATATCTCTGCCATCATCTCCCAAAGCTCTAGGTCACCATTAATTTCACCGAAATAAGTTAAAGAACAGAAAGAAGAAGAAGAAGAAGTACGCTCGCAGAGAGAAAGAGTTTGCTCGCTAGAGAAAAAGAAGAAACATGCTGCGTTAAAACTAACCATCCTCAATGCCGTTAAGGATAGGGTTTAATGAGTTTTGAAAAACTAAAATATAATAATATAATATGACTTAAATGTTTGATGACGTGTCATGTGTTAAGTCGTAAGATTGTTTGAGTGGCTTAGATTTAACGAAATGCAAGTAAATACATATGACCTAAATACAAAGACTCAGGATCCTTTTAGTAATAACTAAACATGTGTTTTTATGTTTTAGGTTTGCAAGTGGATTCTGGCAACTTTATTAGAGAAAAAGAAGAAACATGCTGTGTTAAAACTAACCATCCTCAATGCCGTTAAGGATAGGGTTTAATGAGTTTTGAAAAACTAAAATACAATAATATAATATGACTTAAATGTTTGATGACGTGTCATGTGTTAAGTCGTAAGATTGTTTGAGTGGCTTAGATTTAACGAAATGCAAGTAAATACATATGACCTAAATACAAAGACTCAGGATCCTTTTAGTAATAACTAAACATGTGTTTTTATGTTTTAGGTTTGCAAGTGGATTCTGGCAACTTTATTAGCTAATCTTCTATCATTTGATATTTAGGTATTGGGTTCTTTAAGATGAAATAATCTCTTCTTTAATATAAAGAATTATGAAATAATTTTAAAAAATAGGGACAAAATAGATGGAGCCTACCAATACACATTTGCATACCACGTCTTTAATAGGTTTAGCTCACCAATACAATGGGGTCCATCTTTGTTAAAAAGGTGTGGTATATAAATGTGACATGACTATTATTTTTTATGTAATAAAGGATAAATAGTTTCACATTTAAACCCACTTGGCCATTTAACTCTTGTCGTGTTTTTAGTCTCAAATATTTGAATGGTCTTTTCTTTTCGATACTCCAACTCTAGTCCCTTTCATGGGCTTGAAATCTAAGTCAAGCTCTATTCTTTAATGATATGAAAATATTTTACAATGTGGTAACTAAAAATTGAACTTCCATTTTATATCTCATTGACACGAACATTTCACAAACATTTTACAGTCTCTTGCTAATAATTTTAGATGTTGACACCATCAATATGATAAATAACAAGAGTCATTGAAAATGATTGCATGAAAGTTGTATTTAACGAACTATTCAACACAATATTTTTCATCAAATATTCAACACAATGTTGAAAACATGAATTTATATAGAGATTTTCTATTTAAACCCCGCACTTCTCTTTGTTCATCCCCAATACTTAAATCATTAAGCTATAAGCTTTATTATTGTGTAAAAAGACAAAAAATGTCATTCAACTTAATAAATAACCCTAGTACATCTATACAAACACCCCCACACACCCGACCACTCTTCATATTAAGTTTTAGAAATCTCCTTCCAACTTCCTGTTTACAAACTCTCTCTCTCTCTCTCTCTCTCTCTCTCTCTCTCTCTCTCTCTCTTTGAAGTTCTCAACTCAACAGTACCCATCTCTCTTTGAAGTTCTCAACTCAACAGTACCCAAGTGTTAGAATTCCAGTTACAGTTCTTGGAGAGAGGTAAAACTGTTTTCTTTCTCTAGAAAGTATTAAATTTCGGATTTGGGATTTCATTTATTTGTGTTTTTTTTTGGCTGGGAACAAAGAAAATTGTGGGGTTTAAATAGAAAATCTCTTTTAGTTCTTATTTTTTCAGTTTGGGATGTATTTAAGGGTAGTTTGAGAATATAGTGGGGTTTTCTTAGAAATTGTGAAAATTTAAATTAAAAGTTGGGGTAAACTTACAACATGGGGTGAACTAAGAGAAATGTGAAGTTTAAATAGAAAATCTCTTTATATAACTTATTAAAAAAAAGTGTATATAAAAAAAAAGGTAATGATTTCCCCACTCCAATTTTATCCACTTACACTTCTTTTTTAGTTATAAAATGGAGTGTAAGTAGATAAAATTGGAGTGGGGAAATCACCATTCAAAAAAAATTTGGGTTAGTAATTTATAAATTCAAACGAAATAAATTTGACTAGAAATGCTCAACAAGAGGGAGTTCAAGAGAACTATATATATAATCATATGATTGATATCCACAAATAAAAAAAAATCCTTAATTCCCTCCCACCAAAGAAAATGAATATTTAATTCCCATCCAAACTGGCCTAGAACTTATCAATTTGCAGCACCCAATTTTCTTTGACTGAAATGGAACAGATTTTATATTCAAAATTTGAATTTTGGGATAAAAGTTGGATGCTTTTTAAAAATACTTTTTATTCTTGAAATAGTTATTAAAAAAAGAGGGTGCGTGGGACAATGTTGGAAGTAGGGTTATGATGAGTGTTATGACTGTAATCACACATTTGTATATAATTAATTATATATTAGCCACACACACAATCAAGCGGGGGTGCTGTTGACAATTAACCTTTCAAGTAGATCTGAAATCTACCACTCCCCAGTCTCCCTCAAAAGATAGATTCCAGAGAGAGAGGGAGAGAGAGACAGGAGAGAGAGACAGAGACTTTCCAACTCTCTACTGAGCAAAACCCGCTTGTTTACACTTGAACCCTACTGAGTGAGTAGTAGTGATATACAGAGTCCAACAACTGTGTTGTTTTAGCCCCAAAAACCATTTTTCTCTCACTCTGTTTGTTTTTCTCTCTCTTTCAGAGAGAGGCAGACCCAAGAAAACCCCTCATGGGTTCCTATGAAGTTACAAACATACTCTTCACTAAGATCAAGGCCTTAGACCCAGAAAATGCCATCAAAATCATGGGTTTTCTTCTCATACAAGATCTTGCCGAGAAAGATTTGATTCGCTTGGCTTATGGTCCGGAGACCCTTTTGCACTCGCTGATTGTGAGGGCTAAAATCCAGTTGGGCCTTTGCTCGAGCACTTCGACTACATCTTCCACACCTTCCTCTCCTTCACCGCTAAATCCCATAGCCAGACCAACTAACGCCAACCCATTTTCACAGTCTTCCCCTAGAATCCCGAACGGTTTTGATTTTGGGAAAAACCCATCTTCTCCCTCCTCAAATGCCTGGCCACTTTCTGGGTTCCCAAACAACTCCATTAGCCCAAAGTCAAGCCCTTTACTCTCTTACGACAATATCCGAGCCGGGTCAGTTTCACTTCCAGTACATTCACCCCGCTACAGCAAGGATGGTGGGGCTGATGTTTGGCCTGGCGGCGACCTCATTGACGAGCACCAACTCAATGAGTACCTCTCATTTCTCAATGAGTCTTCGTCCTCGTCGAGGCCCGAGGATTTCATCGATCCTCGGCTCGAATTGGGTCATGGGGTTCCTGATTGGGCTCATTCTGTCAACAATGGTGATGCCCATTTCCACAGAAGGAGCTATTCGGCTAGCGATGCGTGTCTCGGGTCCGAAGATGCTGCTTTGGGAGGGGGGTTCAAGCCATGCCTTTACTTTGCCAGAGGGTTTTGCAAGAACGGAAGCAATTGCAAGTTTGTGCATGGCGGTTTTGCTGATTCCTTGGACGGTTCTGGTGCCATTGTGGGGTCTCCGAGTAATCTAGACAGTTTCGAGCAGCAGGAGGAGATGATGAGGTTGAAGGCTGCTCAGCAACAGAGATTAGCTGCTGCTTCTCAGTTCATGGGTGGAGGGTCACCTACTCCTTACAGCAAGTACATGAATTTCCTTTTGCAACAGCAAAATGACCCTCAGAGGTATATTGGGGTGGTCCATTTCTCTGTTTGCTGTTGCTTTTATTTGGGTGTAGTTATTGATTTTGAGTCTGTTGGAGACAACCCATTTTGCTCTTTATAGATTATTTTCTTTGTCATTAAGTGTGGTTTGTGTTGGTTATTGATTTTTTCTCTTTTCGGGTTCAAATTTTTTTTCCTTGGTGGCATTCTGTTGCATTGTAGAGTGGCAGCGATGATGATGGGGGAAGAATTTTACAAGTTTGGGCGATGTCGACCTGATAGAAACGACCTTTTGGCAATGTCTTCAGTTGAAAAGGCGAGCTCGGCTTCAAGACAGATCTACTTGACATTCCCAGCTGAGAGCACTTTTAAAGATGAAGATGTTTCAGAATACTTCTGGTAAAATTATACATCATATTATTTCCTTATTATTTGTTATTAGGACCAAGTCTTCGGTCAACCTTCAGTATGAGTTAAGTTGCTACTCGGATTATTGGTAGAATAGTTTTTTATTTTTATTTTTGATAATAATGCCTTAGCACTTTGGTCAGCTTTCATGACAACCAATTACTCAGTAACGGCAATCCTTACCATGCCAAGGTTTTAGAGTGTCTCTAGCCTTAGTGGCATCAGTCCTTTATGTTTGAACTTTTTCCAGAAGATAAAGTTAAGAAGTTGTTCAAGGTTTTCATTGCCTTGAAGGCCTCCAAAGCATCATCAATCGTTTATGGTCAAGTCTTGGATAGAGGTTGTGGCGTTTCAAGACCTTGACGTTAGTTAGTTTGTTTCTTCATTTGTAACCCTGGCCTTGATATACACGGTTTGGTTTTCTAGGGGAGTGGTACTTTGCATTTCAAGTACAGGATATTCAGAAGCAAGGGTTGTGCTTTTGCTTAAAGTTACACCTGATAGGAGAAAATGTTTGCACCACCTTGTCATATCAGTTATCTGTGTGTCCAACAAATAAATTTTAAATTTCAGAAGTTCAGGTATATTTTTGCTCCTCCGCTATGGTTTTAATGGGCTTGCATTTCATCTTGTATGAAAATCTATTTGTTTGGCTGCAATGAAAAGGTACGTATGTAACTTTACTATTCTGATAAGTTAGCTAGTATGAGAAGAAATTTTGGGATTGTTGGCTTTGTGTATTTGGATACATTGTTAAGAGTCTAAACCAATAAGGATTGCTCTTTCTATCCCTGCCTAATGCTTGCATAAGAGCCCTGCTAGTCAGCTGTAAAATTTTATACAGTGTGCCATATCATGCAATGAGCAAATTAAACAGGCTTTGATGGCTAATGCTAAGTCTTTGTGTTGACCCCTTCACCTGCTCCAACTTGACACTGAAGATCTTGAGTGTCTTTGATGGCCATTTGCAGAATTTCTGTGGTATATTTGCTCAAGGCCATTTTAAACTTGTAAAAGCTGTTTGGTTGTTTCTCTTATCTTTATTAACGATATGATTAATTTCATTAATTATCCACAACAACGATCAACTTATTGGAACACAAAGTTATTGCTGACTTCTAGTGTATATACTACTGTGTATTGTCACTAAAGTATTCAATTGGTCCTCTGCTGTGAATACAAGTGTATCGTCATCCATCATTTGACATCAAAGATATATCTGATCTAGTACTCTCCTGGAAGAGTTTCCATGACTCTCACCTTTTATTTTTTTTACACTAGCAATGAGACATCATTGTTTGAATCTGTCACATAACACACCTAAATATTTTTGCTCGGTATGCCATGATACGATTTAGTCATTGATGATTTCTTTTTTCTTTTCTAGAAATTAGATACAGATTAAGCAAGAAAATTGAAATAACGAGAACTGCACGACCTTGGAATTCACCAATGCATGATTATTGGAGACGTCCTACAGGATGTCACAGTGTGAATATGACAATAATAGGAAAACAATTTTTGAGTTCTCGTGATACAATATTTGAATCTTGAGTGAACTCATAAACACTTGATTTTAAGAATGGATGGCCAAATGTGGTTTGAATATTACCTAGGGTTTACTCAGTAAACTTTACTGTTACAAACCAAAGGAGTTCTTTGTATTATTACAAGGGAAGATATCATAATGTCATTCTTGTTATATTGTTTAAAGGTTCAGAACTTGGAATTTCTATTAAATAGTTCCTTTTTGTACTTTTGAAGCAAGTACGGGCCAGTTCAAGATGTAAGGATTCCATACCAGCAGAAAAGAATGTTTGGTTTTGTTACATTTGTCTACCCAGAAACTGTGAGGCTCATATTGTCCAAAGGAAATCCTCATTTTATATGTGATTCCCGTGTGCTTGTCAAGCCCTACAAGGAGAAGGGAAAAGTCCTGGATAAGTATGTATATCATTGCTCTTTTACAATCTAATCTTATGCTTTCTTCACTTTGCACTGATGCTTTAACTGCTGATTGTCTACAGGAGGCAACAGCAACAACAGCATCTAGAGAGGGGAGAATTTTCACAATCTTTGAGCCCTGGTGGTCTTGATTCTAGAGATCCCTATGATCTCCAACTTGGTTAGTGAAACAAGATTGGATACTTTTCTTCGTTACATATACTCTATTTGAAAGAGAATAGGGTTAAATGAATTTTATGATGGCTTCTCATTTGGCTAACAATTAAAAAAGAAAAAAACTCTCTCTACACACATGCACACGGACACACATGTTTGCGTATGTGCATTTATACATATTATTGTTCTTGTTTTTATTGAATGCAGCATCACAATTCTCATTGATTTTTTATTACTTGAATTTGTTTTCTACTAGGGGGAAGAATGTTCTATGGTACACAGGAGATGCTATTGAGAAGAAAATTGGAGGAGCAGGCCGAATTACAGCAAGCCATTGAACTCCAAGGGAGAAGAGTCATGAGTCTGCAGCTCCCAGACTGGAAGAATGACCGCTTACCCCATCACCAGCGCAGTCTGTCTGTTGGTGCTCATGTTCCCTTAAGTCCTCAGTCTCATGTGCAGATCAATCAAAATGTCATTCCGTTTGATAGCATTAAACAAGAAGTTTCAGAAGGTTGTCTGATTGACTTTAACCGTTCTAATATACATATGTAAACTTTAAGATGAAGTGTTGGGTTGCTGACTGCTGAATATACATGTTGCAGGCCACGGTGATATTCCAGCTGTCTCAATTTCTGTGACTGCTGAGCAGCACCTTCAGAAGGAAGATAATTTTGCTTTCATTCACAATAATGGCAATGGCAAAAACAAGGAGCAAGGCTCCTACTTGGAAACTCCTGATCTTCAGAAAAGGTATGGAGCTTAACTTTCATATCAAGAGAAAGTTGACAATAGCAAACAACATTATATGATTTTATCTATAGTGGTGCTTTTGTTTTTCTGGATTTTTCTAGTTTGAGCTTCTATTGTATCAGGTCCTTTTGTATTTTCGAATAATAAAGATATTTTTTTCCTTCTTTTGTGGTTGTCATGATAGCAGTGTAGAGCAGGTCCTTCCTGATTGCCTTTTTGCTGCTCCCTCAAATTCAGCTGGGGATCATCTCTCTGACTTGTCAACCGCTGTGTCAGATCTTAATGATACCATCGTAACTGCTGAAAACAAATCATCATCATCATCAGTCAATTCTGCCAGCTGCATGGCTTCTCATTAATGCTGATTGATTTTGCTAGGGTAATAGCTAATTCATTTTGTTCTCTGTAGATGTCCTTGCTAGGGATTGTAGTCATGCAGTCAAACAATCTTTTTATTATGTTGGGTTATGTTCCTATGCAGGAGAGTAGAGAAGCATATACAAGGAAGAAAAATCCTCTAGATGTATAGCTGAATTATACCTACATCAAAGAGTAGATCCATAGAGAAGATCGCAACAAGGTCTCACCGTCATCAATACATACTGCTAACCGATACTACATATTTCATACGCAAGGAGAAACGAAATGAAATTACGAGAGTAGGATTTGTCGCTTTTGCTACTTTGTACCCTCTCTGTAGGTGTGCTGACCACCACACAGGCTAGACCAGAACAAGGATTGTAACTTCTATCTACAGTCATATACACCACTTTTCTTTCTCTATCGTATTTTCCTTCTGATGTGAATTTTGGCTAGTGTTTTAAGTTTTGCATTAGAGTATTTGATGCTTTTGTACATATACTTGGACAGAAGTTTAAAGTAGACTTTTCACAAGTATACAAATTATTGTATCACTATAGCATGTATGATACGGATGGGGAAAAAAGCCACGGCTTCCCTTGACCTTTTTGTTTTGTTTGGTCATGATTGTTCCTGTCTGATGTTGCAGCATCACATGATCACCGAATATAGGGGTAGAAAGGGGATTTCATGTAACCTTTGATCAAAGTTTTCTTTTAGGTGGCTTTCGTAATGTACTGTAGTTTGCTTTTTCTGCTAAATCCACATGTGGGCCAACAACCAACTCGTCACATGGGTGCTGACATTTATATAAATGGTGTATCAGGCTCTATCACACTCCCGTCACTTTCACTTTCACTTTGTTGAAATGTTTGTTTATGAATCTTTGTATTTTTGGAAGCTGGAGCCCTCATGCTCTCTGTGGCTCGGTTTAAATTATGTTATGCTATATGTGGCTATAGGGATGCCCAATGGGTACCCATTTGAGCACCCAAATGGGTAACCATGAGGTGGTTGTGATAGAGGTTCGTGGCCGTGGTTGTGGGGTGGTTTTAATAGTGGTTATTTGTGGTTGGTGCCTTTTGTCTATCCATGTGCCTAACTTTTGTTGCTAATGTTCGCTTTTATTAAGCCAGTTGGCTAGTGAGCCAGCCTCCTTGCTTTCGAGTTCGAGTCCCTCTCTTCGTATGTTAGAATAATTTAGAGTACTTTAAGAAAAAAGAAAAAAAGAAAAAAGCAGCCAAGCGGCTTTTCAACAACTGGAACTGGTGGATGAATTTATACTGTAAACTCTTGGAACGGAAAATTCTCCACATTAATAAATGAGATGGTAGATTAATACAGAATAGGAACTAAATGTCTTTGTGCGTTTAAACTTTTCGCTAATGCTTTTTGTCAGTTTTCCAATCTAATAAAAGGCCGAAATTTCAATTATGGTTTGTTTGGATAACTTGAAATTAGACACAATTCATAAGTTTTGAAATGACGGATTTTGGGCAGAAGTTTGAAACTCAAGGCATCAAATGAATATTTGTGTAAACCTCCCTTTATCAATCGCTTGGACTAAAAAAAAACTCATTTTTAATTTTTAATTTTTTAAAATTCTATGTCTAAAAGAATTTGGGATGTCATAAATTCCTATTTTAAATTCCAATTAAATGGGCCTTAAAAAAATTATTTCAGGACAATCATTTTTTAGGAAAAAAAATTACTACCATCAACACCATCACTACATTTCCTAGTACCACTTTTCCCTTACCATGACCACCGCCCTTTCAACATTATGACCACCACTACTATAAGTTATAACCACCATCACTGTTACAAGGGACTTACTAGTGTAGTGGTTAAGGACATTATTCTTCCATATGAGGTCTTATTTTTGATTTTCTCCTCCCCCAATAACACGTGTATATAAAAATTCATTATTTTTAAACCTTATTATTTTTTTGCTATAACAAACTCTAGACCTTTAAAACACTTTTTATTTTCTTAAATAAAATCCCATAATTTGAAATTCTAGTTACTCTTGAACTCAAGGGTCATGCTAAAGAGGCCACATTATTAGACCACTTTGTAAACCACCTCTCTAATAGAGGTAACGCACACCAATACAATGAGTCCGACCTCTATTAGAGAAGCGGTTAAGGTCATCTATAAATATGGTCTCCCTAACATTTCCCTAAACTCAATTATCCCAATGCCATCATATTAGAAAAGTTGACTAATAAAATAACTATAACTATAAATGTAAATAATATAATATATATATTTTTAATGCTTTTATTTATCAAGCGGAGCATACGAGGAGGGAGCAGGGCGAAAATCGTAATTCCAGTACAAGCCCCATCAGAAGAGGGCCTATGAGGAACTGACCTTACGACAAACGTTTTCGTCCCCAAGTTTCAACAGTGTAATAAAATTAAACAATCTAAACTCGATCTTACAAACAAAATCTAAACCCAAATCCAGAACGACATGCTATCACTTAAGCCCTAAGTTGATTTTAGTTTTGCAATTTCTCTTTTCACTCTTTGTTCCGGCCGCATTGCTGCCCACCCTTTGTTGCTACTACACATCGCATGCCCTAAGCCCCCAAATCAGGTACCATTACTTTTCAATACTCATCTTTCGTGCAAGTTGTTTTTCATTTGCTATTTTCCTAATTGATTCATGAATCATGAATGGTGAAAGAAGAAAGTTAATGAATGTTGATGATTTGTTAGATTTAATAGTAGTGAAATGCTATTGAAAAATTAGAAAAATGCTTATGGTTTACTATTTTGCTCATCAAATAAAACCCTTGATAATAAATCTACAATCTAATTTTTGCATGTAAAAATTTGAATGTGGAATGAAACACTACTTGTGTCATCCGAATTTTATGGTGAAACTGAAATAGTTACATTATATTTTAGACTATTAGTGTTTGTGGTATTGTTAGTAATATCTTCTTTAATTGTTTAATATACAATTTTAATTTAGAAAAAGATCGAAGAGATAAACAAGTTTGGCCCATAAAATTTTTCCAAGCTTATAAAATGTTGCACCATAGACTCTTTACAACTACTTTAAAGAGAGGGGACTAGAGATGTAGTTACCCTTGGAGCGAATCTTGAACCCTAAGAAGGTGTTCAAGTAGAGTGCTTGATCTCTCCTTTCTTGATTTTCCACTATGGCTCTCCAATAGTTAAAATAGTGTGCAACTCACCAAACTCTTCACCAAGGATGGATAGAGATGAGAGATAGAGAACATGGGAGAGTACAAGAGTGCTAGCTCTTGCTCTCCAAAGTGGTTGGCCAAGGGGGACTTTAGAGAGAGGTTTGATGTATCTTCTCTTCCAATTTTCCAACTTGAAAACCCTAAATGAATTGGTGCTATGACATCTAATTTATAGATCCATGTTGTGACACATCTCCGCACCCTCCCTTTGGTTGGCCTAATTTTGGGGTTTTTTGGTCCAACACATTTATCCCTCCATGTGTCACATATGTCTAAAGTCCTATGGTTCAATTCTTAATTCTTTAAGTCATGTAGGACCCAACTAAGTTCAATAACTTTAATTATTTAAAATAAACTATTCTAATTAGTTTAATTAGTTTAATTACTTAATTAATTAAGTCGTTAAATTGTCTTACAAGTATTGATCCTGGTCAATCCTTGTTGACCATGTGAAGTGTCCGGTCAACTGTTGACTTTGACCAAGACTTCAAATCTATTTCTCTATTATATTTCTTAATCCACTCCATTGTGGTGTGCGATCTTATAGGTTCTAATTAGAAAGGCAGTGAATAAGTCCGATTCCTTCTGAATCGAGAATGAATTGAATCCCATCATTTAATTCTCCATATTAGTGAAGGCTAATTGTTATTAGACCTTACAAGGCTTCCACAAGCCATGAGTGACACCTAACAATATGTAATGACCACACAAGCTAAATAGAATTCATTAGAGAACCTAGTTAGTTTGCAATGCAATCCGCTTATTCTGTATAACAATACTTTATGTCACATTATCGGGATACGGTTAACTTGTATTAAATCCCCAGTGTGAAATTTCTTGGTCATATGATTCACTTGGAGGAGATTGAAAACTTTGCTATTGCAATCCTATCCAATACTTTGGCCCAATATTCAATGAATCATATCTCTAGAGTCCTCTATCTTTTTACTAAGAGTGGAGATTCCATATTGTACATTTGCATGTCTCTGTGAGCTTATCAGATATCCCGATGATTACCTTTAAGCCATATCTCTCAACACGACCGTATAATGATCTCAAAGATAAACCACTTGTCTACAAGACAACTGTGATGTCTCAGGTCTGAGGACTAATTTGCATTATCACAACTTAGAATTACTTGTTTGACACTTGTGAGTAAAACTACCATACAAGAATTCTTAGTCGATCACGATTAGTCAACTCTATCTCTATTGAGCATCTACTCACTTGTTTTAGTGTCTCTATACGGATGACTTGGGACTAGTCATCCTCTTGATTGAGAAGACACAGTGCGTAACAGTCTTTATGGGTCACCATTTGCTCAATTGGTGATCGTATAACTAGAAACATTTTAGGATGTGATATATCATAATGGAAACGTCTCATGAATCTAACATCTTTAGATGCTTTCCATATGTATCGTAATCCATAGACTTGTCACTTTATTGCCTATGTTTAAGTTTCCTAAAGTGACTTTCATGCCCTATTAATTATGTAGTGTTATGTCCATAGGGCCCTGTTTGGTACACCTCCTTGGATTGGATTGGATTGGACTAACTTAAATAACACCCCAAGCCCATGTTTGGTGCAGCCCATCTTTAAGTTAAATGAGACTATATAGTCCTGGCCTACAAAAAACACTTCACTCATTGGCACAAAATAGAGAACTCTGAAGAGGTGCTGCTAAATAACGAAGACGCTATTGAGTCTGCCTTTATCCAACGTTGCTTTGCTCTCCTTTTCTCTTCAACGTTGCTCTGGCTCTCCTCTTCCACGTTGCTTTGTTTTCATCTTCTGTTGTGCTCTACTCTCACTCACTCAGGTTAGTTGTTCAACTCTCTTCTTCTCTTTCCACTCTCTTTTGTCTCTCTCCTTGGTGATATTTGATGGGTTCAATTTGCTATTTCTTAGTTTGAATTTTAAGTTTTGATTATGTGGTTTTTTGTAGTTAGCTTAATTTTATGAGAAATAACATTTGTATTGGTTAATTTCATTGGATTATAATTGGGTATTTTTCTAGGGTTTTCAATTTTGAATTGTTTTGATTATTGGGTTTTTGTTTGGAATGAGAATAATAAAAGGGTAGAGGTCATGTGGTCAATTGCTCATGGATGTTCTATAATTTCTCTATGTATGGCTAGGCATAACTGTTTGTTAGATGCTGGTTTTTCTTTTTCATGGTGAAAGCAAACTGTGACTGCAATTGCATGTTGTGCTTGCACAAACCAAATGTCTGTGTGCAAACACAACATGTGATTAGCAACATGACCTCTACTTAGTGACGGTTTGGCCATTTACATTAGGGAAGTTGAACTTTCACATTTTGGAAATGTTCTTAAAATATAGGCAAGTTTTGGAAAATTTAATACCAATTTTTGGTCTTGGAATTATAGTAAAAATAGTTGATAATTAAAATATTATCACTTCAAAGAAAATTTAAAATTTTTTTTTGTCCTAGTCCGAGCATAAACCAAACACAGGATAGTACTATTTTTGTTATCTAGCTTCTTAGTCCGATGCAGGACCAAACGTAGGTCAGTACTCAATCCAGCTTAGACCAAGCCAAGCCAATCCAAGACAGTCCCAGGATTTAGTCTAGTCCATAACAGTCCGCTGTACCAAACAGAGCCTTAAGGTCTAATGCCCTATAGTGAGCGCTTCCATTGGTTATGAAAGTTGATCTAAAGTCCACTACATGGTTCTTGATAAAAAGTGGCTAATGAACTGCTTGTGGGCTCTAATGAGGACGTCATGCATTAAAATGAGAGAGATTATGACACTCCAAGTTGCTTTAATTTTTGTTGAGTCCTATATCCGTAAACTACGTCAATCTGATCTATATAAGCGATTGTAGGAAGCTGAATTAGTGACTAACCCTTTTGGAGTATTGCGATGTAGGAAGCTGAATTAGTGACTAACCCTTTAGATGTCATGAATGGAAAAGTGATAACCTCGACATCTGGTTTTGTCCAATAGGAGTATCAATTGGTTTACAATCTAACATACTTGTTTCTGCCAGTAAATCCAGAATATACTTCCTTTGAGATAGAAAAATACCAAGTTTAGGTCTAGCATCTTCGATCCCAACGAAGTATTTCAGCTCACCCAATTATTTCATATCAAACTCAGAAGCTAGATACTTCTGAAGACATTCTATCTCTGTGAGTAATGAAACTTCCTCATTAATGAGGTAAACCTAACAAACCACACTCTCGAAGATTGCTTCAAACAGTACAAGGATTTTCTCAATTTTCACACAACAACCTTTTGGGAAGCCACATGAGTACCCATAGGAAGATCCATGTACACCTGCTTCTTGAGATCGCCATAAAGGAATGCATTTTTAACCTTAAACCGTAATAAAGGCCACTCCAGGTTAGCAACAAGAGACAAAAGTACACGAACAATATTATTCTTTTCTACAAGAGCAAAAGTCTCCTAATAATCCACTCTATACGTCTGAGTATAACCCTTTGCTACCAATGTGGCCTTGTAACGATCAATAGAACCATTAGCTTGGTGTTTTTTTTTCTCTCCAAGGCTTCCATTTCAACATTCATGGCATTGACCCACTTAGGGTTTGATAGAGCATCTTGCAACTTAGTTGGAATATATACACTAGATAAATATGATTCATATGACTTGGGATAAATAATGACTTGACACATAATTATTAATAGGATATTTCGTTTTGGCATGTATATTAGGTGAGTATTGCACTTTAGGTTTTCCATGAGTACTTTGTGGAGGAAATTGATAAGTAGATATAGGCACAACATTAGAATTTACCTCATTGTGTCATGAATCGATTGAGACAATGGCAAGGCATAGGGGGTTATGGTGTCGCCATCAGTTACATCATCACAACAATCCACGATTTCACCATCATCACTCAGTTCATCCGCAACCAACTAGTCTACTCCTTATTGGTGACAAGTTGCTATAGACAGAGAGCTTCCATCGGTTCCAGATGTTACTGACCGGGTTGGTTTAGACATAGACGGAGATGGAAAAGTTACAATTTATTCTATATTTTAAACTCTCTTTTGCTTGATGACTCTCCATTTCACTCCCCCTTCCCCATGAAGTAGAGAGGCAGGAGCAGGTTGAACAAAATATGAAACATCTTCATGGAACATCACATCCAAGGTAATATGCATTTTCTGAGTAGGAGGATGGTAGCACTTGTAGCCTTTCTGAGTAGTAGAATAGCCAATAAACACGCACCATAGAGCACAAGGATCAATTTTACTTTGTTGATGAAGGTAAACATGGACAAACACCACACACCCAAACATCTTAAGAGGAAGCATGGATATAGAAACTGGGGAGACACATTCTTATAACACTTCAAGAGGAGTTTGAAAGTTAGAATCCGTCTAGCAGTATGATAATCAAATAGACCGCAGCTAAAACAATATGCCCCCAAAAGTAATTGGGAACTGACATATCCAACATTAGGGAGTGGGAAACTTTAAGCAATTGACGATTCTTTCATTTGGACACACCATTTTTTTGGGGTGTAAACGGAGTTGTTGTTTGATGAATAAAACCTTGATCATGGAAGAAACAAGCCAATGTATTATTCACATGTTCTCTTCCATTATCAATTCTGAATACTTTGACCCTAGTCTGAAATTCAGTAGACACCGTGGCACAAAATTCTTGAAAACCCAAGTTGACCGAGTGCAATCATCCATATAGGTAACGAACCAACGAAATCTATTCGAATCAATCTTAGCAAGATCCTACACATCAAAATGCACTAAATCAAAGGGCAACACAACTTATTTTTACTAAAAGGGAAAACAATACATTGGATTTTGGACAATACACATGTTGCGCACTTGAAAATAGACTAATCACAAGAACAGAATAAAGATGGAAACAAATGCTTAAGAAAGCCAAACGATGGGTGTCCCAAGTGACGATGCCATTGCCAGATTTTTTATTTTTCTTTGACACTGCCACTCTTAGAGCATCTCCACCCATAAGGGCTAAGTCTAGGGCAAGGGCAAGCAAGGGCTGCTACTATTCACATGAATAGTGTCAACCTTGCCATTTGTGGTTCCACCCATGAGAGCTAAGTCTAGGGTAAGTCTAAGGCAAATACTATTCATTGTACTTTATTTCCTATTTTTTTTTTATACTTTAAACCATTAATTTTGATAATCTTTTGTAATTAAATTTTCGAATAAGGTTTTTGGTTGTTACGTGTCCATTATTTTTCAGAAAAGATTTTCGGATAAGAATCTCGGTTGCCATGTGTCTTATTTCAGATAAAATTTTCAGATATTCATTATAAAAAAAATTATAATCTCATATTTCAGATAAGATTTACACCCTCTAAAATTGTGCCACGTGTCCCATGTCAGATAAAATTTTTAGATATTTAAAAAAATTATAATCTCATATTTCAGATAAGATTTTCACCCTCTAAAATTGTGCCACGTGCCATCTCTATCTTCTGAATCCCTCTATAAAACTACACCATCAACTCATACCTCTCACATCATCTCTTATCTATTCCTTCATTTCTCAGATTTTACAAAACACATTCTACTCTCAATGTCAAACTTGAGGAGGGTATTGGAGAGGCAACAGAAAGAAAGGAAAGAAATCTGGCGTAGACGTGCTGAAGAAGATTGGGACGCTTATGAAGAAGAGGAACAAATGCTTGTAGCAGCGGTGTGTATGCTTAATCAATCAAGGCAACACCGTCGTCGTCATGCCCCGAATGTGGACAGATGTAGGGAGTCTCGGGGTAAGAATCTCTTGGAGGATTACTTTATCCCAAATTCGTCATATCCTGTTTCTAAGTTTCGAGAGAGATATAGAATGTAGTCACATTTGTTCCAAAAAATCATGCATGATATTTGTAATTACGACACATACTTCATTCAAAAGCATGATGCTGTTGGAGTTTTTGGTATTATCCCGGGGCAAAAACTTACAGCTGCTTTGCGGATGCTTGCTTATGGGGCATCTGCAGAGCAGGTGGATGAGATTACAAGGATGAGAAAGTCTACTATCCTAGAGTGCTTGGTGAGATTCTGTGATGCAGTGTAAAATTTGTACACGAGGGAGTACCTTCGTAAACCCACACCGAGGGACCTCTAAAGGCTTCTACAAAAAGGCGAGGCTCGAGGTTTCCCAGGAATGATTGGAAGCATCGATTGCATGCACTGGCAGTGGAAGAATTGTCCTACTGCTTGGCAAGGGGAGTACGGGAATTGGAAGGGCCAAAAAAGTATAATTTTGGAGGCCGTAGCTTCATTCGACTGTTGGGTTTGGCATGCCTTCTTCGGGGTTGCCGGATCTCAGAATGACCTCAATGTCCTTGGTCAATCCCCGGTGTTCGACGAGGTATTGCGAGGTCATTCCCCCCCAAGTCACGTACCAAATCAACAATACCGTATACTCTGGTGCCTACTACCTTACCGACAGAATTTATCCTAGGTGGACGACGTTCGTGAAAACAATTCCGAATCCCCAATCCGAGAAGGAAAGAAGCTTTACTTCCTTTCAAGAAGGTTACAGGAAAGATGTGGAAAGGTGTTTCGGTATCTTGCAAGCTCGGATGCTAGATGAGGAGGTGCTGTGGAGTATTATGATGACTTGCAGCATCCTCCACAACATGATTGTGGAAGATGAGTATGATGACTACGATGCTCCAGAGGTGTTTGAACCCGATCCCATGAACACGACGTTGACAATAATATATGAAAGGCCGATGGGACCAAATGGACTACCAATGGAGCACGAACCGTTACTTCGGGATGGTCGATTCAACAACCCCATGATTGATCGTTATCAAGAAATGCAATCTTCATATGTTCACGAGAGAAGTCAAGTTGACTTGATCGAGCACTTGTGGGAGATCAAAGGCAATCACAATGGATGAAGTCAAGATTAGTGCTTTGTTTGGAATTATGCTTTGTTTTTAATTATGCTTTATTTTGTGTGTGGTGTTTTTTTGGAATTATGCTTTTATGTATGGTTTGTTTTGTGTGTTGTTTGCAATAAATTAAGGTTTGTTTTTAATTAATCTTTGTTTTGATGCTCAAATGTTTTAATAAATAGTCATATTATTTAATGATCTTTTTATTGAATAAAAAGGAAACGATACAACAAATTAAAGGATAATACAACAATACAACAATACAACAATACAACATATGGCAAAGGTGTTTCAATACAACCTAATGGTTTTCATCATTTAACCAATCCGTATTGCTAGGTCCGTCGTCATGGAAAAGTTTTCTTCTCATCACATCCCTTTGTCTATGCTTCCAATAGGCCTTTGTTTCAGGAGACATATGGCTGGTATCCATGGCCATGATTTTCATCTCTCTATCATCCATGTCTTTTTCTTGTGCCTGTTGCTGTTGAATAACAAATGCTTCCTCTCGTGCCATGTCCGCTTCATCTCTTTTCAAGTCTCTCTCAATTCTTAGTGAGGTGTTCTTAGCTATTTTCTCCAATAATTGTACACATTCATTGTTCAAAGTGCCCCCTCTCTTGGCCTTTGCCGCCTTTCTCCCAATAGGTCTCGGCGGACGTGGAAGTGGTGACTCCATTTCCATTGGGGAGTCCAATGGCGAATCGGGGAGCGACGTCTCATTCAACACAACCGGCGAACCGGTGGGAATAATTTTGAATCTTGAACAAAATTGATTATGCAAGAAAATATAGACAAATAAAAAAAAAAAAAAAAAAAAAAAAAAAAAAAAAAAAAGAAAGAAAAGAAATAGAATATGCAATAATAAAAAGTTAATTTAAATTGATTAAAATGGCAATTATAAATATTTTACCTCATCGGTAAAATTTTGACCGCTTCGAATGTTCTCCCTTGCTTTTGTCAAGGCATTTCTCCATTTCACTAACTCTTTATTCAGAAGTTTCCATCTACTAGACAAGGCCATTTCGGTCCGAATGGAACCCGATCTTTGACAAAATTCTCCATGAATTTTGCTCCACATATGATGGAACTTCATCTGATTGCCCGTGATAGGGTCATGACTAACGTTCACCCAAGACTGACACAACGCAATATCTTTCTGAGTTGACCACGAGCCTCCGACTTCGATAGAAGATGCCATTTGTTTATTTGTTTTTGTTTTTGTTTTTTATACAAATGGAAAGTAGTAGAAAAATGTGAGTGGAGAGTTAAAAATATTGGAAGGAGAAGAGTTTGTATGGAGAATTGGTGTGGAAAGTGAAAAATGTGAGTGGAGAGTAAAAAATATTGGAAGGAGAAGAGTTTGTATAGAGAATTGGTGTGGAAAGTGAATAATGTGAGTGGAGATTAAAAAATATTGGATAGAGAAGAAATTGTATGAAGATTTGGTGTGGAAAGTAAATAAAATGGTTAGGTATTTATAGGAAAAAATACATAATTTTTTGGTATTTAAAAAAAAATTTCAGAATTTTTTTGATTTTTTTTAGCCAAAAAAAGAGGACTGTCGGATTTCTGGAAAAAAAACCGATTGGAGCATACCTGTTGCGACACGTGGCACATCCCAATTGGATTCTGTCAAGGGTGACGTTAGCGCACGGAATTTTTTTTTTTTTTTTTTTTTTTTTTTTTTGTTGGCGCTTGTAATTCATGAGCCAACGGTAAAAAAAATTTGAATTACCGTGTTGTGACATCAGTGCTGATGTCACAGCCCTCAGGCTGAAGCCCAGGCAAAACTTGCCCTTGGGCCTGCCCGTGCTGGTGGGACCTAGCTGTTGCCCGGGCTTTTTCTCTCGCGCTGGAAGGCGTTTGGGCTCGCCAGGGGGGCCTTTCCCCTGGTTTGGGTTGCGTGTTGGAGATGATCTTAGCGACCCGATCACAAACTGCTTCTATCGGTAATTTCAAATAGTATAATCCCCCTATCCTTTTACCATGCCCAATTGTCTAGTGCGTCCTGAGATCCTAGAAAGAACAATGTTTATAATAGAAAGTAGCAAACTCATTAAGTAAATCAGGTAATCAGCCAACAAATAACAAATTACAATGGATATTCGGAACCAGTAACGCACGTGACAAAGACAATCTAGAAGTGAGGGTTATTATGCCCTTACCAGTAATTGGAGAGGGGGTAAGCCATTAGCACTAGTTATGTATGAGTCACAAGTATTACTAGACAAATTATCAAATAATTTAGCACCAGTGTCAATTATCCAAGTATTGTAAAAAGTACCTGGTATGGAGTCAGAAACACGAAAATTTGTAGACGGCACAGTGGGTTCAGTCTCTCCTTGAGTCATAGTGCAAGCAACCTTAGGGCCACACATACGGGCTTTGTAGTCAACAAGCCAGTATAGGTAACCATGTTCTTTAAAATAGTTTCCGGAAAGATGATCACCTCCATAATGAATACACTTGTGGGTTCCTTGGCCCCGGGGGAGGGTGGGTGGGACTAGGTTTGGCCTTGGCTAGGCAGAGTTGGTTGGTTGTCTAAGAAGGACCAGGTAGGCGGAAGCCAACAAAAGAGGACAAACGACTGGTTGTTGGGGTATGGCCAACCAGTCTAGAGCGGGTAGAATATGCCTTCATGGTAGCGGCACTTGCAAGCATGGTAGTCGTCGAGTGTTTTCCTCTATCACTATGACACAGGCTTCCAAGTTAGATGGGACTACGAACTCCATCAAATTGAGGGTCAAGTCCTCCAAGAAAATCATAGACTCGGTCGATTTCAATTTCTTTTTGGTGTCGAGCTACATCACTTGGATTGGTAAGTTCATTGGGGTGCAGACAATCAATCTCTTGCAAAATAACATGTAATTTCTCGTAAAACACATTCATAGGCTCACCATTCTGACATCTCACAGATTGCCGTCAAAATTGAAGAAACGAGAAGTATTTTGAGTAACAATATAGGTTTTCTAGGTAGCATCCCAGAAAGCAGTATCACACTGCTCAAACAAGGCGCACACCTTCTTGGTCATGGAATTGAGAAGCCATGACTGCATCAAACAATTGTCTTCTGTCCATTCAACATATTCATTAAAGTCTTCCTTTGGAGCTTCTTCCCATTGATAAATCCTACCATACGACAACTAGTAATCGTAAGGAGTGCACTACGTGACCAAGAGGCATAATTGGATCCATCCAATTTTTTAAGGGTAATAAGGACAAAATAGTCATGAGAGGGTCGATCCTCCTTGGAACTAGAAGCACACAGCAACATCAACACACCTTTTGAATCATCACCCATGCATGGCAAAAAACAAAAAAAAAAAAAAAAAAAAAAAAAAAAAAAAAAAAAAAATAAAAATAAATAGGGCACACGACACAAGCAGAGAGGGGGAACGACAAGGTGTGGAAAAACCCTACAACAAAATAGGGTTTGGCATAGGTTATTGAACAGGTGGGCACGACACACAAGGTCACTAGAAATTAAAGTGCTGCTTTGACACCATGTTAAACAATATGTGGAAATTTTCAGATGATTATTACTCTCCACTTTAGAGGCAATATATATAGTTTACAAGAGTGCTTTACAATTATACCTAAGTATACAAGGAATCCTAATTACATCGTGACTAAAACAAAAATAAAGATAATTCATAAAATTGTCTTACAACTCGGAACAAAGTGGAACATATACTATAATCCAAGAGGCATGAGATAACTAAGTTTAAGTCTTAGTGAATCCGCAATGGGCTCCTTAAACCACCTACTTAGACAAATTTTAGGGAGGAATTGGAAAAATACCACTCCAACCATACTCCCTATCCACCTCCTAATATAGAGAGACCTCTAAGAGCTCCTAAAAAAAATAAGGAGCATGATTGTAGATTTGTTAATGACTTTTAATGACGTGACTCGTCATTTCAAGATATGACGGTGTACCAATGGTATGGTTCACTCATGCAACTCATATATGCGAAAGGTCACCATTTATGATGGTCATAATTCTCTCAAGAACTGTTCTCCATAAAACTTATCCATTGTAGATAATTATGTCATAAATGACTAACTGTGGTAGGCCAAATTTGACCGCAGAAACACCAAGACTTCTTGCCAAATTATTTTACTACTAATATGAATGGTAGATATAATCAATATAGTCATCCAAAACTTATTTTCTTTTTCACGAAGGTGCTGTAAATAATTTGAATTGTAATGACCTATTTCTTGTAGCTATAACTAACGATTCAAATCGTTAAAAACGTTTAAAATTATAGCAACTAGGATACCTAGCTAGTAGCTTTGAATTAATAGATAAACTCTAGGGTTACTAACTATTAAAGAAGGAGACTTTTGGCCCTCCCATCTTTGGTGCCCTAGGATCAACTGAATATCAGCATTTTGTCTTAGACTAAAAACAAAGAGAAGATCTCATTGGGGTTGCCTAAAGAGATTTGATAGTATAGAATCACTTTCAGTGGTCCATTATAGTATGAGTACAAGGAACTTTTCCCCTTTACGCAAACCATTTGAAGTGGTGAGTCAATTTGAACGCAGCAAATTCAATACGATGCAAACCTACCAAATAGCTGAACATGAGGGCAAATTGGCATACGTATCATCTTCGGAAAAGGGCCTTTGACCCTTTTTTTTCTTCTTCTCAAAATGAAGTCTATATGCCAGTAGCCCCAAGCCCTGAATTAATTTTATTGGATTTCAACTTTCCAGAGTTTTTGTTGTGGAGGACAAAACACAAGAAAAATGAGGTCATGGTAATAGGTTGAAAGTTGGAAACGCATGCTTGTCTGTGGCAAACGTGCAGAGATATTCTGATTCCTGGATGGTGGTACAATAATTATATATGTAACAGCAGGGATGTGAGGAGGAGAGCAGGTTTCATACCCATGGACCAACATATCTATGTACCAAAATGTACGGCCCTGATTTGGTTTCCAGCAGAGGAAGATGCTCCAAATCATGGGTTTTTGGTTTCCACCAGAGGAAGATCCCCGTGACTTTTCTCTGATGTATAAAATTTGGGGCCAGTTTCATTTTTCATGGGTCAAAATATATTTTACTCTCTTCTTCGCAGTGAAGGGACCACCACAGAGAAATACAGTGAGGGCGGTTAGGTAGAGTGAGAGGGCGCAGTGCTTGGGGAGCAAAGTAAAAAGGTAAGGATCAATTTGTAATTAGTGATCAATATCTTACGGTTAACAGAGTTGTAAACGTGTCCAGTTGCTGCCTCAAGGTTGACACGTGGGACATTCCCCAATTAGGTCTTTATTTATTTATTTATTATTTTAAAATACCGGTGATATTAGAGTAGAAGAATTGAAACCATCACCCGAATGTAAGGATAACTGCTTTTAACCACTTGAATTACAACCCAATTACGTTATTATTAAATGGGCAGAAGCCCTGTGTCTGAAGATAACAACTAATAGGAATTGTTTTGCAAAACAACTATTTTATTTGTGGTTACAATGCTCATTTTTGGGTAGGCATGGTTTTATGAGTAATTAATAGGAAAAACCGAATATGTTTGTGCAGCACAATAGGCTTTCAAGTTTGAACTCAACAGTTTATGTTTCTTTTCTTGTTGGAATTCTGTGAAGCAATGGAAGGTAGCAGCTCAAACAACGTCGAAAATATCTTCCTTCCCGCCCACGGTATCTCCTTTCCCATGGCTCTCTCTCTCCCTCTCTCTCTCTCTCTCTGTGTTTCATTTCAATATGTTCCATTTTGAAGTTGAAAGAACTTTATAATTATAAACTAAGTACCAATATAATAAAAATATAAATGCAGAAAACCAAGTGCCAATATAATAACTTTATATACGAGACGGGTGTGCCAATTGGTTTTTTTTTAATTTTATAAATTATTTATTAAATTTATTCCAGAATATAAAAAAATAATGGGTAATTGTGTTTCATAAATATAGGATCCATTATCCGATTTTGTTTTTAATTATAATTATTTTTAATATAAACAATATAAATTTACCATATTATCCTCATTTAATTAAAAATTTCAATTCTTAATGTTTGCATTAACCAATGACATTTTCTGGTATTTTAAATGTTTCATCATTGATTTTTTGTTTTGTTGCACATGACTTATTGAAACCACAGGAAAACTATCCACAAATAGGTAGCCTTTCTCATGTAATTTTGTGTTATACTTTCAATGTACCAGTGTATTATTTTATCAACGGTTGATATTACTATTTGAATTTTTAAATTTTCAATCTTTTAACCCGATGACTAAAATAAAAAAAAGTGGAATGCACCGATGCATCGGATATGTCGCAGAAAGATAAACCTTTGTCTTACACTAGGATACATTTGACTCATTACTTTTGGATCCGCTTTGGTAACTTATAACAGATCCAAATGAGTTACGAAACCGACAGAACGAACTTGAGAAGAAAGAAGCACGGATTCAAGAGCTGAAGAAACAAATTGAATTAACCAAGCTTCATTTGGAGGAGATGAAGAAGAAGCCAGGTGCAAAGGAGAAAATGGAAGCTTTCAATCACCTGGTTGAGGCATATAACCGCATGAGAGAGGAGTACAATCCATGGTTGGCTGAGAGATCGAGGGACTCCAACAAGTGAACAAGGATTGATTCATTTTCAACCGTCTTTGTCAATGTTTTAATTGCAATTAAGTTAATCAGTAGTTAATTCACTTCTGTAGGAAGTAATTCTGTAATGTATGAATCAACTTCTATCAATATACTTTGTGCTATATAAAAAGTAAACTACCAGTTCCGTATGAATTTGAGCTTCACTTGTGCCCATGTGATTTATTAAAGAAGAGAAGAGAAGAGAAGAGAATTGACCAATACACTACATGACTGCTCTTAGTAGGAATACACCTATTGGCTAAAGCTTTGTTCTTCTCATTGAACCTAATTTGGTACTTGGGTTGTTTATCAGGAGAGAAGAGACCAAAGTGCCGCTCAATTTCTGCAGGACCCTTCTGGTTTTCATCAAACATGGCAAACAAGTAGGTTTCTACAGGTTTTCCACGCCTCTTGGGAGTCCCTCCCTTCACACTGTCAATCAAATTCTTGTAGTAAGTGCTTGCATTTTCAACTGTGGCTCCTTCCCCGCCTTGCGATGGCCAACCGGTCTCCGATACAACGATCTCCACACTCGAACCGCCGGCTTTCTCAAGAGCAGAGTAGAGGGCATCCACAGCTGCAGCAAAGAGATTTGTGTACCCAAATGCACCATCTTGTACTGTCACCCCAGGTGCAGCAAATAGGGCATAGCCAAGGCTGATGTCTTTGGTGTCACCGATGTAGCTGAAATAAGGGTACACATTGGCAAGAAATGGAGAGCCGTTACTTGCAAGGAAGGCAATGATAGGGTTTATGTATGAACTCGCAGCATCACTAAATGAGCCTGTTGACGGTGGATAAGAACTGCCCAACAGAGACATGTCTATGGCTGTTGAAACTTTGATTTGGTCCTGCAAATTGGCAGATGCAATTGCGGTTTTAATGTTTTTCATGGCTGCTAGAACACATATTGCTTCTGCATCTTGGGGCTTGATCTCATTTCCCACTGCAATGTACCTAAACTTGACATCAGGGAAGTAGTTTAGGACATTGTTTTGAACCCAAGCAGTGGCAGCTGCAACGTCATTTCCAAGGGACTGGATGTCTTGGTTTCGAACGCCGACGATGAGTTCGATGTTGGATCCTCTCAGGGCTTGGAGAGTTGGAGGATTTGGATCGAAAATTCGCATTCTTGTTATGCCATTTGCTTGGTAGAGACTTATGACTTCTGGATCAGGCGGCAGGTTGTCGGCAACCCGACCATAACAAACTCCTATTGACTCTGCACCTATCTCAAATTCAATCAAAACCAAATATGAACTACATCATGTCAGCCTGTGAATGTTTCTCGCGTAAGTAGAACATAAAAACTTTTGAGCCTAAGAAAACACTTTGGTCTACTTCTACCAAAGAATCGTTTGAGACTATTTCTGGAAATATCAAAAGTGATTTCCAAGGATAAACATTTCTGAAAGAACTTCTAACAACAACACTTGGGAGCATAACTGCTTCTTACAGAAGTAGTCCTAAACGGGCCCTAAATAATGTTATGCAAAATGTTTTTCTTAACATTTAGAACCTTTTGCTTTCTTTTTCTCGGAAGTCCTTAAATATAAACATACACTGAGACATGCAGGGATGTACCTGTTGTTGTGGAGCTTAATGTCAAAAGCCCAAGAAGTAGGAACGCAGAAACCACATATGGTTTGTTAGCTATAATCTCACAAAATGAAGCCATGATGAAAATGATTGGTATAACAAGCTAAGGAATAGATTGGTAACTTTGTATTGCCTTCTTTCACTAACAAATTACTTATATATAGAGCCAAAGTGCTTTAGATTAAATTATATATCATGCAAATGTGGGGTGAGATGAATGAACTAATCATGCCATGGATTACAAAAGACAGAATATCTTCTGATAAAAACTAATTTGTATTCCATTAACGTATTATATATAAATAATAATAATGGTTTATATCATGCTAACAGGCTTTAGAATCAATAGGGATATTTATGTATTTGGCATGTTAATGCTGAAATATAGAACATTGAAACCTTATTTTAACACGCCTATCTTTCTCATTATTAAAAACAAAAAACAAAAATTCTGATAATACCAATGTCGGCCAATGTCCTCCAAAATTGTTGTAAACATAATTATATTATATAGTACTTTCTTTATTTTATAAATAAATAAATATTTGACTTTTTCAATGACAATTGGGTCAAGTAGCACCAATTTGGTCAATGACAATTTCCATATTGTTCATGAGTTCAAATTCCATGTAGAATAATTGCTAAAATATAAAATTAATAAATCACTTGCCAAGTTTCGTCGATTTGCATCACTTGAGGTCCCTCACTTTTTTTAGGAGAAAAACTTCTGTGAAATGAGGATAGCACTATTTTGCTTGAGGTCCCTCACCTTCTTTAGACGCTCTACATGATTCGTTCGACGGGAAATTCTCATCGAACTTTTTTGGCTCATTTTAGTTTTACTTAACTAAATAAAAATTTCCTCTGAATAGAAAAGCTAAATATTAATTTCCTCTTTATTACAACCACGATTGGTATATAAGTAGTCAATTTCTCTAGCAAGTAATAATGTATATATTAAGGAAAATGCTAGGCATACCACATTCTGTGCTACCTCTTTAATATAGTAGGCTCCACCTCTATTAAAGATATGGTACACAATGTGGTATAAAAATGTGGTATATGCCTAGCATTACCCATGTATTAATCAACTTCTATCAATATACTTTGTGCTATAAGTAAACTACAAGTTCCATATGTTTTTGAGCTTCACTTGTGTGCGCCCATGTAATTTAATAATTGTTATTCTCATTTATGCAAGAATAATAGTAGGACAACAATTAGGTCAACAAATTTAATCTAAACATATAGAAACAACAAAGAAGAGAAGAGAATTAACCAAAACACTAAATTACTGTTCTTAATACTAGAAGACGTATTGAAAAAAACAACTTTCCTCTTCTTTTTTCTTTTGACAGATAAAACTTTACTCTTCCATTGAAACTAATTTGGTACTTGGGTTGTTTATCAGGAGAGAAGAAACCAAATTGTCGCTCAGTTTCTGCAGGGCCCTTTTGTTTTTCATCAAACATGGCAAACAAATAAGTTTCTACAGGTTTTCCAGGCTCCGTTCACACTGCCAATCAAATTCTTGTAGTAAGTGCTTGCATTTTCAACTATGGCTCCTTCCTCACCTTGGGATGGCCAACGGGTCTCCGATACAACGACTTCCACAGTGGAAACGCTGGATTTCTCAAGATCAGAGTAGAGAGCACCCACAGCTGCAGCAAAGAGATTTGTGTATCCAAATGCACCATCTTGTACTGTGACCCTAGGTGCAGAAAATTGTAAAGATATTATTATTAGTTGTTTATTTTTGAGTTGTTTGAATAATCCTTAAGTTGTAGGAACGTAGTTGTAGAAGTTTATCTTTGACTGTTTCTCTAGCCAGTATCCCATGAGATTAGGACTTGTTATTTGTGGGATAATGCTTCAGCTTTTTATGTTGGTTTCAGTTCATGTAAAGGCTATATAGCCTAGTTCTTTTATCTTGAATAAACACTGTGACAAAACTTATTCTTCTCAATCATATTCTCAAGCAAAACTTAGTTTAATACCAATAATTGGTATCAGAGCCCCAACTGGGGTAGAGAGAGAATAAGGAAGCTTGAAGTAGCAAGAATTAATGGTAGGAGAAGGAAGTAGCTTCGTGCAACCAGCGATTCCACGCTTCGATGGCCATTATGACCACCAGAGCATGTTGATGGAAAACTTTTTGACGTCCAAGGAATATTGGGGCGTAGTGGAGAATGGAATCACATAGTATGCAGAGGGTGCAGAGTTGACAGAAGCTCAATTCTGCTATCTTCTCTTCAACTGCTTCTACATCAACAACATTGCTCTGCTCACTTTGAGCAGGGGCAGGTCAAGATAAAGCTGCTTACCGTCTTCGTGTTCGAGAGGGCAACAAGGAGAAGCACTATTCCTGCAATCCAAGTATCCCAGCTTGTACGCATTAGCAACAATCTCATGCTTGGATGCCTCCGTGGCTTCAACATGAGTGTCGAACTTGACCAGCGGAGCTATCACCAACTCCTGGATCGGCAGTTTGCGCAACTTAAGGAATCTTTGCTCGAGCAGACGACTCTTTAGCTCTCTTGGACGTAACTCGCAACATTGAGTCAACTCCGTGATTGACTGTTTGTGGCTTTGCAGACGAGTTGTGATTGCTAGACAGATGTACAGTCCTCTCAGTTTGATCCCAGGATCGGCAAAAGCAACTCAAACCCGGCTTCTCAACAGCCTCTTCACAGGGTAGATCATGGGTTTTAGGCAGTTTGAGCGGATACCTGAGCATAATATCCTGGACCTCATGCATGTCATTGATCTTCTTACTGTTCATGCTGACGAGGCGCTTGATCCTGGCAGATGAAGAAGCAACTCCCATAGGGACATTCCCAGCAGACGAGACCCCCGTACGGAGACTTGTTCGTGGAAGAATGAGGAAGCTTGGTGGAGGACTTCTCCCGCTCAACTGGCAGATCATCTAGGTCCGAGCCATGCAGCTCCCATCTTTCAACATCTTCGGCTAGGGGCAGACCATCAGCCTCCTTCTGATGTTCACTTGTGGATGTCATTTTCTACAAGCAGAAGACAAAAGTCAGTCAGACACACAGTAAAGAATTCCATGGCTACTGTAGCATATCAAAGGGATGCAACTTACCATTATAGTAGGTGAGAGGAACGAGCGGACCGTCGCCAACCTCCCCTACCCATCTGCTGCTGACTTCCAACATGTCCGTGCTCCACACATGATCGCCTTCACTCATACCGTTCCTAGTTCGTGACACAAAAAGAAGGAATTGAAGCAGTTTGGATCAACCACAAATAAGCCGACCCAAACTGCCACCTGCTCCAGCAGCAGGCCGGCTCACCTCCAACCCAGTTACAGCTAGACCGCCCAAGTTAAAAGACCAAAGTGGCAAGTCAAAGACTTCCTCCACGCAGGAGCCCAAATCAAAAAAGGAAGCCCAGTTACAGCTGGATAGCCCAACAGATAATTCACATCTCCTACATGCCGTCACACGCCATGCAGAAGCTATGGGCATTTGTGGGAACCAATTACATCAAAACCCTAGGTCAAATAATTCCTTCCATTTGGGGATTATTTGACCTAATTGGGAATTACTCAACCTAATTGGGAGTTACTCAATTTAATTGGGGGTTACCCAATTAAATTGATAATTACCTAATTAAATTGAGATTTGATTTTATTCCTACCACATTTAGGGATTTGACTTACCCTAATAAATCAAATCCCTAATTAATCAAATCAATGCCAAATCGGGGAAGAATAATTCCTTACCAACTACGAAATTATTCCTTTGAAACCCTAGCCTCCGATACCACTATAAAAAGATGGTCACACACAAAGGTGAAGGTACGTCTAAATTCCTACTGAAACTCTGCAGAAATTATTTCTCACAAACCCTAGCCACCACTTTCTTTCTTTCTCTGACACAAGGCTCCGGCCACCACACACGACTCCGACCACCCGGTTTTCCTTAAAATACCCTACCTAACTTAGGCATCGGAGGGCCTTTGGCCAACACCCCCCGGGTGTGGTCCTTTTACCCCTGATTTGTTTTGCAGGGAGAAAGAGAAGTGGAGAAGACGAAGGAATCTTGGACGAATATTCTAGTGGGACGAAATTTGCTCCCACAGAGGTCAAGGAGGCTTTCGAGGACGTGGAAGAGGACGCCAAGGTAAATCAAATGTGGAGTGTTACTACTGCCATGAAATGGGACACTTTCAATAGGAGTGTCCCAAGAAGGGGAATGAAACAAAATCCATTATAGCTAAAACTAAAGAAGAGTTGTTGCTGATGGCATATGTGGAAGTCAAGGGAAAACAAATCAACAACACATGGTATTTGGATTCAGGCTGTAGCAATCACATGAGTGGAACCAAGAAGATGTTCACCAAACTTGATGAGAAGTTCAGGGAGAATGTAAAGCTTGGTAATGACTCAAGCTTAAAAGTACAAGGAAAAGGAGATGTCAAAATTAAAGTCAATGGTGCTGTACAAATCATATCAGGTGTGTTCTGTGTGCCTGACTTTAGAAGTAATCTGATCAGCCTTGGTTAGCTTCAAGAGTAGGGGTTCGCCATTCTAATTCAAAAGAATCGCTGCCAAATTCATCAAAGGTTAAATTATGCATGTTGAAATGGCTTATAATAGAATGCTTCCATTATAAACACAAGCAGCATTGACCAAGCAAGTCTGTCTGAAATCAACTATCCAAGATGATACTTGGTTGTGGCATTTTAGATATGGACAATTGAATTTCAAAGGCCTAAAGACTTTACAGCAAAAAAGCTTGGTGGGAGGACTACCTCAGTTGCAACCTCCAACTAGAGTTTGTGAAGAATGCATGATGGGAAAACAACACAGAGAATTTTTTTTCCAAAGGAAAGCACTTGGAGAGCATCATTAGTATTACAACTTGTTCATTCGGACATTTGTGGACCTATAAATTCTATTTCCAACAGCAACAAAAGGTATTACATTAACTTTATTAATGATTATAGCATGAAGACTTGTATATATTTCTTAGCTAGAAAGTCAAAAGCCTTGGCTATTTTCAAGAAGTTCAAAGTTGTTGTGGAGAAGGAAACTAGTTTGTTCTTCAAAACATTACAAATTGATTGTGAAGGAGAATTCACATCCTCCTTTAAACTAAATGCGATTAAGCAATCAGTGTACATCTGAACTTGAATAGACTCCAAGTCAACTGGGTATCCTTTTAAATGTTCATCATAACATTACGAACTGATCATGGCGGAGAATTCAATTCACAAGTGTTTGTTAATTTTTGTGAAATGAAAGGAATTAAAAGATAGTTGACAACAGCTTATTCACCACAACAAAATGGAGTAGCCAAGAGGAAGAATTGCATCATCATGAACATGGTCCGTAGTATGCTCGCTTTGAAGAAAGTTCCTAAAAGGTTTTGGCCAGAAGCAGTGAACTGGAGCAACCATATCCTCAACAAATGTCCAACCCTAACAGCGAAGAATGTTACTCTAGAAGAAGCTTGGGGTGGAAAAAAAAAAAACCTAATGTTGGCTACTTTAGAATATTTGGCTGCTTGGCATATGCTCATGTAAGTGATTCTCAATGTTTTAAACTTGATAATAAGAGTGTGAAAGGTGTAATGCTTGGTGTTAGTGAGGAATCAAAAGCTTACAGGTTGTACAACCCAAATACACAGAAGATTATTATTAGTAGAGATGTTGTTTTTGGTAAAGATGAAGGATGTGATTGGAGTAATGGAAAATATCAACATGTCACTGTTGACCTAGAAGCAAATGAAGAAATTGAAGATGTCACACATCAAGCTTCTCAAAATGAGTTACCAGAAAATGACTCATTAGAGAACAACTCCTCAGAACCTGATGAAGCAATGACTAGGGGAACTAGAACAAGAAGAGCACTTGGATGGCTAACTGATTATGTGACTAGAGAAGAACTAACAGATGAAGAAAATGGCGCTCACTTTAATTTGTTCATTGATAGTGATCCAATCACCTTTGATGAAGCTGTTAAAGCTCAAAATGGAGGAAAGCCATGGATGTTGAGATAGACGCCATTCAAAGAAACAATACATGAGAGCTTATTGATCTGCATGTAGGAGGAAAAACAATTGAAGTCAAGTGGATCTTTAAAACAAAGATCAAAGAAAATGGTGAGATTTTCAAGTACAAAGCTAGGTTAGTAGCTAAAGGATACTCTCAAAAGCATGGTATTGATTATACAGAAGTTTTTGCACCTATAGCTCAACATGATATCATTCGATTAGCAATTGCTTTAGCTGCCAAAAATGACTAGGATATCATAAACAAGTCCGCTGTAGCAATACTCACAAATGGATAATTGTAATCCAGGCTCGAATTCTGGTAGCGGAATTCGTTTCTCTTTTTCTTTTTTCTTTTCCTCTTTTTCTTTTTTGAGTTGGGTTGTTTACTTGGGCCTTAATATGATAAATGGGCTTGATAGCTCACACTAAAACCTATGAAGAATTCTAAATATTCTATTAACACTCAAAAGAATTTTGAATTTTTATTACCACCCTAAAATTTACCAACCAAAGAAATACAAAATGTCATAAAGGAAAAGAACCAGCCATTATTGGAATAAGCTCAAAGTAAAACCTACAAAGAATTTTGAATTTTCTATTAACACCCTTAAATTTGCCAATCAAAGAAATACAAAATAACATAAAGAAAAAAGAATCCAACCATTGCCGGAATATGTTCTTTTTAAGTTAGTATATCCAAGAGAAAAGTGAAAATTTGACCTTTTTTAGGTGTTTCGGTGTACTGATCAAATCATACGGGGGCATTTAGAAACTCTATTATAAAAAATAAAATAAAAAAGGTGAAATGATATTTGGTTCATGTGTTATATGCCTCGATCTCTATTTTGATAACTATCTTTTTGTTTTTTATTTTTTGTTATTGTCAAAGTTAGGAAGGGGAATGAGGTTTTCTCAGACACACTGTCAAGGTGCCATGGGGCTCGAAGCTGAAACCACTAATCTACAAGTCCATGTTCTTTTCCACTACGGTTGTGAACATCTTTTTGTTTTTCCCAATTGGATCATTTTGATCACTCTTCTTTATTCTTAAAGTTTTTATTGAGCTAAAAAAGGACCCAAAATAAAAATCCCTAGAAAGCATTTAAGTAAATTATATATTTATTTTTTTACAAATTTCTAGTGTAACTATAAAATTTCAAGCATGTCAAAAATGCTGCAACAAATAACTTGTGTCCAAATTAATGGAGTAGTCACTCCAAGGAGAGGGGGCCTTTTGTTGAAGTAGTGTGACAAGAACCTAAGAATCACCTTCAATGAATATACTAGTTATGTCTAACTGTTTTGCCCATAAGTCCAATTTTTAAGACATGAAGCTTTTGCTTCCAATATAGAGTTTATTCATAGAGGCAACAATCTTAGGGTCCGTTTGATAACCATTTTTATTTTACATTTTTTTATGGCAGAATATAGAGGAAAATGAGAGTGATAACACTACTAAAAAACAGGGCTAAAAGCACGAATTTATTTGTGCTCTTTGTTTCAAAAAGCACAGATAATCGTGCTCTATGAAGATGATCACGGTGCAACCACTTTATAGTGGTCAGTCTCCTACATAGGAGTTTCCATTGATTATAGAGCACAAATGTGTTGCTTTGTGACAAATATTTAGAGCATGAATCAAGCATTTGTGCTTCTATTTTGACAAGTGATTGAAGTGTTAGATATATTGATTTGACAAGTGTAAGCTAAGCACAATTTCAAAATCATGCCCGAAGGGGATGTATTTATATATAACTATAATTTTTTAAAACTAAGCACATAGTTTCAAAAGAGTGCTCAATGGGTATGTATATATATACAGTCGCCTTCTATTGAGGGATTCCTCAAATTATTAGTTGAGCGACATTCTTTAGGATAACCTACGAATTGTTTTCAAACAATCCAAACCGTTTATTTTTAAAGTCTTCATTCATAGATCATCATTGCAAAAAAATCATAAAAATTGAAAATCATTAAGGCATCTAATTGCTAGCAACAAAATAAATGAACACGATACTTCAAGAAAAGACTAAAATAAAAATAATCTAATTGAGTGGTCAAATAGTTTCGAATTCAAGTGTTTTTTGCAAATATGATCTTTGAGGGATATCTAAAAATTAGACAGTTGGGCTCTACAAGGAATATATATATATATATATTTATTTATAATTTATAAAAACTAAACACAATTTAAAACAGTGCTTAATACAATAATGAAATTACGAAAAGATAGATAACGAAGAGCTAAGCGAACCTGGCTGCAAATTTTTGAGATAGAATTTGAATGTGAGAAAGTTGCAGGCTGAGACAGCTTGGAAGGAAGGTGCTTATGTTTTCTTTTGCACATAGCAAGAGCTTCAGAAAAGACGAGTCTAAAATCTTGGGATTTATCCGATTTTAGCAGCAGAAAAGCTAATGAATGTACAGTGCCCAAAGACATTCCTTTATATAAGTATATCTCTTCATATTGTTAACAAATCCGCTGTAGCAATACTCACAAATGGATAATTGTAATCCGGGTTCGAATCCCGGCAGTGGAATCCCGTTTTATTTCTTATTTTTTGAGTTGGGTTGTTTACTTGGGCCATAATATAAATGGGCTTCAAAGCTCACACTAAAAACTAAAAAGAATTCTGAATTTTTTATTATCTATATATATCTCTATATATATAAAGCAAAAGGTAGAGAATGATGAAACATTCAGAATACCAGAAAATGTCATTGGTTAATTCAAACATTAAAAATTGAAATTATTAATTAAATGAGGATAATATGGTAAATTTATATTTTTTTATATTTAAAAAAAATTAAAAACAAAATCAAATAATAGGTCATATTTTTATGGAACATAGCTACCTCTATTATTTTTTCTTAATTCTAAAATAATAATAATAATAATAATAATAATAATAATAATAATAATAATAAAACCAATTAGCACATGTGTGAGCATGTGTCACTGTTTGCAAGCAGTGACGGATCTAGGATTGTCGCCTGATGGGGTTAAATATCGTGTAAAAGTTTCAAAAATTTTTTTCCCACCATATTTAGAGGTTGCGTTGTGTATAAATTTGAGCTCTGAAAGTTTACATACCAGATGGGTAATTTCCTTTAAAATCTCCTCAGGGAGAAGAGCTATAGTTTAATGGGCTTGAGCTAGGTTGGGCCGAGCTTTAAAGAGGAGAGAGAAAATAACGGGCTAGGCCAGGCCGGATTTTTTTTTTCTTCTAAAAATTCAAAACCCAAGCCTGGCCCATAGACTAGGCTTGAAAAAGCCCATTTGGTTGGGCAGAGTTAAGCCTAATGGGCTGGGCCGAAATGGGCCTACTTTATTTTGAAATTTTTTAATATTGATTTTTTTGTCAATTATTTATTTATTTTCTATGTTTTGGTGTGGGGTGTGTGTGTGTTCTCCCCCCACACCAACACAACACCCCCCCCCCCCCCCCCCCCCCCCCCCCCCCCCCCCCCACCCATAGTTCTCTATTTACATTTATCTATATGTTTATGTCTTTTTTTTTTTTCTTCTCCCACCACCCACCCCCCCCCCCCCCCCCCCCCATAGTTCTCTATTTACATTTATCTATATGTTTTTGTCTTCATTTTTTTTTCTTTGTTCATTTTATAAATTTACAATACATAAATTAAAATTTAGAAAAATACCACAAAAATTCATATGAACTATTGTAATATTCTCTTCACCATAAAGCTCTAAAAGAGGACATGGAAGGAAGAAGTGCCTTTTAAGTTTACATAGTTTGATGTAGCTCCAACATTATTATTGATATGGCTTAAATTCAGTTGTGGCAAGGTGTTTGATGAATCATATATAAATATCAAATGGTGTAGCATATAATCATTAAGTTGTCTATGGCATGGTAGATAAGTTGTGGGAATAGGATGAAAGTGGTAGGAGTTCGAAACCCCTTGTGTGTATCTCCATTTCCTTTCATTTTTAAACTAAATTTATATTTCTATAAAATATATGGGCCCCCGGGCCGGGCCTTAATGGGCTTTGCAAGTGGGGTAGGCCCATGGCCCACAATGCCGAGGCCGAGCTTTTTCCCAATGGGCCGGGCGGGCCCCCATTGGCCCACAGGCCTGTGGGCCAAATGATGAACCCTAAGTTTAAGTATGGAAAAATGGTGTTGCCAAATAGTAACAAAACAGGATGACATTGAGATTTTAATTTAACAATTAATAACAACAATAAGAGGTATACAATTTATTTAATGTATCCTAATAGGGTTTTTTAGTTGTTCTTAGTTAAAACTAATAGTCTTATGTTACCTTACATTTGGATATGGGTTAAAAGTGTTTTATTATTACACTTGAAACCAAAAATAGTCGGCCCATCTTGAAACCGAACCTTAATAAATAAATAAAAGTGTGTTATAGAAAAAGAAAAAAAAACTGCTTAGTATTCAATTAGGGGATATCATCTTCTTCGCTAGTGGTTGGTTTTCCACCTGGTGTTGCTGCTGAAAGATCTTCGAGCAGAAGCATCCAAGAACAAAGGGAGTAACTTACGGTGTGGAGGTGCTATAGGTGTTGTGGCGTGGAGGTGTTGCGGGCCTGCGGTGACAAGACTCGCCCTGAACTCCTTGGAATTCAGGACGAATATTGTAAATTATCCTATATCGTACTGATGTAGGTGTCACGACTCGACTCCCCTAGCAAGATATTGTCCGCTTTGGGCCTCCCCCCTCACGGTTTTGTTCTTGAGCTCAAGCTAATGCTATCTTGCCCAAAAAGCCTCTTGCTAGGAAGAGAAGTGCCCATACATATAAGGCACTTCACCTTTCCCTCCCCGAGCGATGTGGGATTGTTCACCGTTCTTGTTTCCCCAAGACACGGGTCTTACAATCCACCCCCCTTGGGGCTCAGCGTCCTCGCTGGCACACTTCGGTGGCTCAAGCTAATGTTATCTTGCCCAAAAGGCCTCTTGCTAGGAAGAGAAGTGCCCACACATATAATGCACTTCACCTTTCCCTCCCTGAGTGGTGTGGGACTGCTCACTGTTCTTGTTTCCCCAAGACACGGGTCTTACAGTCAGGCCCACTTACTAAAAAGGGATGAGACTTCTGCCAAAATTTCGGCAGTCTCCCTTGAAAAATGGACATTTCCAAAAAATTTGAACCTGTTAAATACATTTATAAATCTCAACAAGCAACATACACAAGATAATACCATGCAATTAACATCAATGGCCCCTAACCTTACAATCAAATCCTAACATGGGCGACATCAAAGCAATCTAAAGAGTTTCAGTTTACAAACGGGAACTAAAGTTCAACGGAAATAAAACAAGGAAAAGTCATCCTACAAGACATTGATCTCGGAAGTTAGGATCTCGGCTCGGCCGCTCGGTACGAATCTATCTACTGCATGGGGGGGGCCCAAAACAGAAAACATGTGAGTGGACAAAAACAAAGTTTGGTTATATTTGAAAACAACATACTAACCCCACCGTTTGGAAAACAACTCGATGTAAAATCAGCATTCTTGCATGGAGAATTAAATGAGCTAGTCTATGTGGATCAACCTATTAGTTGTGAACAAAAGGGGCAAGAGCATAAGGTTTATCGTTTGAAGAAAGCTCTATATGGACTGAAACAAGCTCCTAGAGCTTGGTACAGCCGTATTGAAATCTATTTTCATAAAGTATCAAGAGGTTTATCGTTTGAAGAAAGCTCTATATGGACTGAAACAAGCTCCTAGAGCTTGGTACAGCCGTATTGAAAGCTATTTTCATAAAGCATCAAGAGGGAGGTAAAATCTTGATTTCTTGTTATGCCATTTACTTGGTAGACTTATAACTTCTGGATCAGGTGGCAGGTTCTTGGCAACCTGACCATAACAAACTCCTATTGGCTCTGCAACTGTCTCAAATTCAATCTAAATCAAAACCAAATATGAACTACATCACATAAAAACGTTTTGAGCCCAAGTAACTGCTTTGGTGTGCTACTATTTATGGAATAGTCAAAAGTGATACCAACAAAAAAAAACGTTTCTAAAACCGTTCTAGGCACTTAGGAGCATAAATGTTTTCTACAAAAGTAGTCCTAAACGGGTCTTAAATGTTACACAAAACGTTTTTCTTAACATTAAGAACTCTTTTTTCTTTAATAATTTTCTTTTTCTTAGAAGTCCTTCAATAAAAACTTACTTTGAGACATTGGAGCTTAATGGCAAAAGCCCAAGAAGTAGGAACGCAGGAACCACAAATGGTTTGTTGCTTATAATCTCACAAAATGAAGCCATGAATGAAACTGATTGCTATAACAAGCTAGAAAATAGATTGGTAACTTTGTATTCCCATCTTTCACTAACAAATTACTTAGATATCATGCAAATGTGGCGTGATCAATTAACTGATCATGCCAGAATTGCAAGAGACAAAATAATGGTATAGTATAAAAAATAATTTGTATTTCATAAACGTATTATATATAAATAATATTAATTGTTTATAAATTATATCATGCTAACAGGCTTTAGAATCAATTAGGGATATTTATGTATTTGGCATGTTAAGGCTGAAACCTTATTTTAACACGGCTAACTTTTCTTATTTATTTTTATATTATTAATACCCATTTTTTTAATTAAAAAAAATCTGATAATAGCAATATCGGTCAATGTCCTCCAAAAATGTTGTAAATATAACTATATAGTACTTTTATTTTAATAAAAAAAAGTATTTGACTTTGTCAATGACAATTAGGTCTAGTAGAACCAATTTATTAGTCAATGGCTATTTCCACTTTGTTCATGAGTTCAAAATTGCATGTATAATCTCCTCATTGCATAGTGTCAAATGCAATAATGATATTATCAGAACTTTGCCTCTTTGAGACAAAAGCACTTTGTGGGACTATGCATGCAATGAGGGGCAAAAGGAGAAATAAAAGCTTACACAAGGTTACTTCGGCTAGAATCATCCAAAGCCCTTTTGAAACTTAATCATTTGGTAAGCTCGTCTCTCTCTACTACTTCTCGTTGAAGTCATTATTCAGGAAATATATGTTAATGTATTATGGAAATATTTTATTCCAAGTGGGGGAATCAATAACAGATCAATATGTTGTCGGGAAAGTTTCTCTCTCAAAAGAGACTCGAGTGTTATTGGCTTATTTACTGTAGCACCCCCCGAAATTTCGGTCAAATCTCACTTTATCTCGCCAAAGTTAAAATGGCCCACTTTACCCCCCTTGACCGTGGTTTTGTGTTCCACTTCCCCCCTCACTGTTAACGCCATCCAAAAGAGCATCAAAAAGGCTGACGTGGTAGGGGCATTATGGTAATAGCATCCACGTGGGCCAATTGCTGACCTTAGTCAGCTGCCTACGTGGCATATTGGACCTCACAAGGCATTGAAAATCCTAATCTAAGAGCATCTCCACCCACAAGGGCTAAGTCTAAGGCAAGGGCAAGCAAGGGCTGCAACTATTCACGTGAATAGTGTCAGCCTTTGCATTTGTGGTTTCACCCATGAGGGCAAAGTCTAAGGCAAGTCAAGGGCAAGAAAAAAAAATATATATGCAACAAAATATAAAATTGTTATGTATTTATAGGGAAAGTGAATAAAATTGTTATGTATTTATAGGGAAAATATCCATAATTTTTGGTATTTTTTTTTAAAAATTGAATTTTTTATAATTTTTTTTTGCTTGCTGACATCAGCATAACACCAGCGCTGACGTCAGCGCCCTCGGGCTGAAGCCCAGGCGAAAGTTGCCCTTGGGCCTGCCCGGGCTGGTGGGACCCAGCCATTGCCCGAGCTCTTTTCTGCGCGCTGGAGGGGAGTTGGGCTGCCGGGGGGGCCTTTTGCCCAGGTTTGGGTGAGCGCTGGAGTTGCTCTAAGCGGCTGAGTTCTTAAAATCAGGGCAAAGACCCCCTTCTCAGCCGATAAAATTTGGGGAATTAGGGTTTGGACTGTGTCGAAGAGAGAGATTCGAACATTTGAGAAGAACTGAAAATTGTAGAAGAGTGAAAACAGTTTGAGAATCAAAATATGGGCATTGCGTGAATATTGGACAGATTGGACAATGACAGTGCCGAGAGAGAAATGAGGTTCTCAACCTGAGTATGGTAAGTGGCCCTTTGCTTTTGCTTTTGAAATGAAATCGAACGAAAGCGATAGATTTATAAAGTGTGGTCTAGGTTTAATCTTCTCTATTGTCTGCTTACTTTGTTGGGTCGGGTCCAAAGGTGTTGTGGTCCCTTATGTGTTGCTGTTATGTTTTCTTATTTACTAGTTGTTTAAAGGTCGTTTTAGTGCTTTACTAGTTGTTTTCTTGTTTACTTGTTCTTGTTTGCTAGTTGTTTAAGGGTCGTTTTAGTGTTGACTGGTAGTTTGGTGGTTGTAAAGTTATGAATCAATGGCAGTTGTAAAGCTCTTAAAGGTTTCAACAATTACTTTTGCTTACATAAGTATTCTTAACCATTAGAAAAAGGGCTTTGAAACCATTACAAAAGGGGGCTTTCAAACCATTACATTTGCAAAATGCTAAAGCCATTGCGTTGCATAAAGACTCTCATCTAAATTTTCATTCAACTAGGTACATTACATAACATTACCTAACTTTCAAACATACCACATTGCCTAAGTTACATTACAAAACACTACCAAACCAAATCATAAACACAAAGGCCCAAGAAATAAACAGAGCAATCCACAACTTCTTCTCTCTTGCTTTCGCACGCCCAATCTGATGTTCAAATTCTCTCTTTGTCCTCAACAGCCAAGCCATCAGAGCTCTCTCACGGGAAGGCATTTCAATATCAACCCATATAAAAAACCCACAACCTTTCTTCCCTCTCTACATTCAAACAACAATTCCATCACATTCTCACAATTTTTTTCTTCTTCAAATTTTCGATAAAATGGCAAATACAAAACCTACCTCTGACTTTGGACACACAAAGAACCTCCGAAGTGGGTTGGACTCTATCCAAGAAGTCTACAGCCGAGCAAGCCTCCCACAATAGCAATCAGGTGCAGCAATGACCACCTCTTCTCCTCGTAGAGGTTCTTTCCTCATCTTCACACCCTTCAATCGAACAAAGATGGAGAGATTTTTGTTTGGAGAACCTTAAATCCTTCAAATGGTGCTCAGTACTTGCTCTGAGTTTAGAAACCCTATTATCGAAGAAGAAGACTGATGATTCTCAACATCAGCAGCTTAAATTAGGATTTTCAACGCCTTGTGGGGTCCAATATGCCACATAGGCAGCTGACTAAGGTCAGCAATTGGCCCACGTGGATGCTATTACCATAATGCCCCTGCCACGTCAGCCTTTTTGACGGTCTTTGGATGATGACATTACGTTGGAAGGGGGGGGGGGGGGGGGGGGGGGGGGGGGGGGGGGGGAAGGGGAACACAAACCACGGTCAAGGGGGTAAAGTGGGCCATTTGAACTTTGAGGGGAGTAAAGTGAGATTTGACCGAAGTTTCGGGGGGTGCTACAGTAAATAAGCCTTTTATTTTTTGGGTATGAAGGAGAAAACTTGTCTTAACTTGGAGTGTACTTTGGGGTGCAACGTCCAACGCATTAAACTTTATATTATATGTACCTTCCTTTGTTAGCCTAGTTAAATGGTACCATCTCCTCATAAAAAATAAAGGTGCCATCTTATGAGTTGCTTTCGAGACATAACAATTGAAGCACACGTGCCATTGAAATAGTATTGTGCAATGTACATAGATGTAACAAAGATGAAGCTCTCGACGTACAAATCTTCGGGAGCTGCTAGAATGCGGAGGTTAATATGCAGGGCTTATTTGTGGGTTGCAGTTTCAAAATTATAGTTTTATTACAACCGGGTTTAAATGACCCATAAGAAAATCTCAACCCGCGAGTGACTTCAGTTTCACCCTTCTTCCTTCTCCTTTTTATCTCTCATCTCCTTCTCTCTATGCGACAGCCAACAACCTCACATCCATGATGCAGCACCCTCCTTCTACCTCCCACCACCTAATTCTTCTCTTTCTCTCCCTTTGACATCCACGAAACTTCCATATGAGTTCTATTATTTTTTTTTTTTTTTTTTTTTTTTTTTTTTTTTTTTTTTTTTTTTTTTTGCATGCTTCTTTACTAATTTCTTTATTAATTTCTAAATATTAAATTAATAAATGATCGGTTAATTCATATAGAATTAAAACTATGCTGGGTATTTGTTAACGTGTTATAAATAAATACCACTTTATGGAGTTTTTTTAAAGATAAAATAAACTCAAGTGAACGAGACATGAATGCCTCTTTATTATTTTTCATTCCGTTAGTTTATAAATTGATAATATTTTTTAATTAAAAATTTAGAATATACACCAAAATTTTATCCTGTGTATAATTAAAAGTAATTCTTTATCCCAAACCATGTTCGCTAATGGGCCAATAAAATGGCAATAATAATTCAGTAATAATTCACTCAATGTTTTGTATGGATTGCTATGTATTTATTATGAATATTGGAAGTTATAGCATAGAAAATTAATAATAAATTGAAGAGAACAACATGTGGCTTCGGAGATTGGTACATCGTTAAGGTTTCTGAACGGTGTTCTTCCCGCATAGCTTCAAGTTTTTTTCTTATGATTTTTATTTTTTGAATGTTTTAAGGTAAACAAAAAAGTAATAGAAACAAAAGTTTTATAACATTAATTTGTTTATAAACAAACCAAAACCATACTTAAGTTTTATAACATCACACTTTTGTTTCTTTGATCCAATGATTACCATGAATTCAAATTGGTTGAATTACGATTTTTAGAATTCTAACATCAAAGACATTGTCGTAAGAAGCACGTAGCTTTTTTAGGGTATATTTTTAATAATAAGTGAAAATTATACTTTAGAGCTTTGGGGTACGGAGAATGTCACAAGGAGTTCCTAGGAATTTTCAGTGTATTTTTTGGATTTTTAATTAATTTATTATGAATTTTAGAAGTAAAATCAAGAAAAATAATATTAAATAGTATAGGGCAACACTGGCAGCAGCTAAAGGTGGCGCCGTCATTGTTTCCAAAAGGTGGTGTAACAGGACTGCGCCATATGTCATTTTGATTACTTTTTGAAGTTTATCCTATAAAAAGAATTTTTTAAAAATTAAAATCAGAAAAATACACTGAAAATTGCAACAAATTCCTCATGACATCATCCTCGATTATGGAGGTCCAAAATTATGATTTCACATATTTGAGTACAAGGTAGTCGTTGGATCAAAGGACATGAGCGTTAAGTTACAAAACATCAACTATTGTTTTATATTGTTTAGAAACAAATTTGAGTTTTCATTATCACCTCACATTTTTATAAGTGAAAATTTTACTTTTATAGTTTGAGGGTGTAGAGAATGTCACAAGGAGTTCTTAAGAATTTTCGTTGTATTTTTTTGGATTTTTAATTAATTAATTATGAATTTTATAAGTAAAATCAAGGAAAATTAATATTAAATAGTATAGGGCAACATGTGGCATTAACTAAAGGTGGTGCCGTCAGTGTTTCCAACAGGTGGCGTACCACGATTGCTCCACATGTCATTTTGATTACTTTTTCCAATTTTATCTTTAAAAATTATTTAAAAAATAATTAAAAATCAGAAAAATACACTGAAAATTGCTACAAACTCCTCAAGACATCATTATCGATTGTGAAGGTCTAAAATCATGATTTCACATATTTGAATTTAAGGTAATCGTTGGATTAAAGAACATGAGTATTATGTTATAGGACATCAATTAGTGTTTTCAATTGCTTAGAACACAAAGTTGAGTTTTATTATCACTTGAAATTTTTCTAAATAAAAATTATACTTTTAGAACTTGACAACATAGATAATGTCACAAGAAGTTCCTAGGAATTTTCGGTGTATTTTTTGAATTATGAATTAATTTATTATAAATTTTAGAAATTAAATCCAAGAAAAATACTATTAAATGGTATAGGTCGACAAATGGCAGCGCTGAAGCTGGCGCCATCAGTGTTTCCAACAAGTGGCGTTCCTCGATTGTGCCACATGTCATTTTGATTACTTTTTTTAAGTTTATCTTTAAAAATTATTTAAAAATAAGTAAAAATCAGAAAAATACACCGAAAATTGATACAAACTCCTCACGACATCATCCTTAATTATGAAAGTTCAAAAATCATGATTTCATATATTTGAGTTTAAGATAATTGTTGGATTAAACAACATGAGTGTTAAGTTATAGAACATCAACTAGTATTTTAGATTGTTTTGAAATAAAATTAAGTTTTAGTTATCATTTTATATTTTTATAATATAAAAATTATACTTTTAGAGATTGAGGGTGTCTAGAATGTCAGAAGAGGTTCCTATAAATTTTTTATGTATTTTTTAGTTTAATTAATTAAGGCTTAATTATGTACATGCCCCCTGTGCTTTCCAACTTATCTCAAATTACCACCTGTGGTGGAAAACGTCTCAAAGTACCCCCCAACGTGCAAAAAACTGTCTCACGTTACCCTTTCCGTCAGTTTTTTTGAAGTTCCGTTACGAATGTTACTGTTCATCTCCCCCAAAATTCCAGTAGCCCCTCCCCTTTGTTACTGTTCATCGCTTATTTACCCTCCAAAACTCAGAAATTTCTCCTAACCAACACAACTAGCAGCAAGAACAACTCGAGAGGTTGAAAAATCATACCTGGATCGAAGAAAATGGTGCTCGGAATCGCCCGAACGAGCAATGGAGATTTTGGGTAAAAACCGGCCAATTTCTTGCTTTTTTCGGTGATCCAGACGACGGTTGGCAGCGGCTGAGATGTGAGGGTGGTAGAGGACAACGTGCTGGTTCTTTTGATATCCATGTCGTCGCTTGGGGTGGCCGGAGGAGGCGATGGCAGCCCAAAAACTGGTGCGATGAACAGTAACAAATGGGAGGAGCTGCTGTTCTGGAATTTTGGGGGAGATGAACAGTAACGTTCGTAACGGAACTTCAAAAAAACTGACGGAAAGGGTAACGTGAGACAGTTTTTTGCACGTTGGGGGGTACTTTGAGACGTTTTCCACCACAGGTGGTAATATGAGATAAGTTGGAAAGCACTGGGGGCATGTACATAATTAAGCCATTAATTAATTATGAATTTTAGAAGTTAAATTAATGAAAAATAATGTGAAATAGTATAGGGTGACACATGACAGCAATTGAAGATGGCGCCATTAGTGTTTCCAATAGGTGGCGTCCCACGATTACGCCACATGTTGTTTTGGTTACTTTTTTCAAGTTTATCTTCAAAATTTCAAAACAAATAACTAAAATTGATTAAAAAAAATACACCAAAAATTGCTACAAACTCCCTATGAAATTATCTTTGACTTTGAGTTCATGATAATTATTGTATCAAAGAACTTGAATATTAGGTTATAAAACATCATCTAGTGTTTTAGATTGCTTAGAAACAAATTTGAGTTTTTATTATCAATTTACAGTTGTATAACTCACAATTATAGTTTTAGAGCCTGAAGGTGTAGAGAATGTCACAAGAAGTTTGTAAGAATTTTTGTTGTAGTTTTTGGATTTTTAATTAATTTATTATGAATTTTAGAAGTTAAATTCAAGATAAATAATATTAAATCATATTGAGCGACACGTGGCTGCAGCTGAAGGTGCGCCGTCAAGGTTTCCTCCAACAGGTGGCATCCCGCGATTGGTCTATACCCTTTAATATTATTTTTATAGTATTTAACTTGTAAAATGCATAATAAATAAATTAAAAATCATAAAAATACACCAAAAATTACTAAAAACTCGTCACGACATCATCCTCGATTATGGAGGTCCAAAATCATGATTTAACATAATGGAGTCTATGGTAATCGTTTGATCAAATAACTTGAGTGTTATGTTATGAAACATCAGCTAGTGTTTTAGATTGTTTAGAAACAAATTGATTTTTTGTTATCAATTTATATTTTTATAAGTGGAAGTTATATTTTCCGAGCTTGAGGGCGTAGAGAATGCTACAAGGAGTTCATAAGACTTTCTGATACATTTTTTAGATTTTTAATTGATTTATTATGAATTTTAGAAGTTAGATCACAAAAAAAAATAAATTAAATTAAAGAGAATCACATGTGGCAGTTCCAGAAAGGAGAGTTGTCATTGTTTTTGACAGGTGGCGTTCTACGATTGCACCACATGTCCATATTATTATATTTTTATTTACCATAAATTATTGTCATATTACTTTGGACTGTAAATTATTATTATATTATTATTAACCCTAAATTATTATTGTACTGTTATTTACCCTAAATTATTATTACATTTATTTTTACCATAAACTATTATTATTTACCCTAGAGTATTACTATATTAGTTCTTATCCTAAATTGTTATTATATTTCCTTTTATCCTAAACTATTACTATATTTTCTTTTACCCTAAATTATTATTATATTGCACTTCTCTATACCAAAATTTTTATTTTATTATTATATTGCTTTTTACCATAAATGACTATTATTTTGCCATGTCACATGGATTTAAATGGAAAAAATATATTTTAAAAATAAGTTAAAATTTAAAAATTGCATTACAAGAGAAAACCCTTTTATTAAAATTACAAAGGAACATAAACTTGCTCTGTAGGCACTTCCACGCCCTCCCTTCCCAATACATCTATGAAGAATTAGAACAAGACAGACACAAATGAAGTGAAATATAGAAAAGCGGCAAATATCCTGATCAGGTAGTGAAACCACCAAGAGCAAGCAATTCACCACATGTTGTCATATGCAATGGCTTTGACAAATGCAGGGTCTGAGTTGATGAGAGGAGCTGGCAAACTTTTTTCATTGTTGGACGAGACTGCGGACTGGGATTCAAGGATGCAAATGCTATCTTCACCAGGGAGACCACTTCCCCCGCTTCTTGTTTCGTGGGTGGGGAGATGCGTTGATCCAGAACATCCGAAATTGGCATTTCAGGGGCAGGTGATGCAAATGCGGATGATGATGACGCCCCGGTTGATAAAGATGACAAAACATCTCCCGGATGGCTTCCCATAATTATTTCCAGTGTGACAACTCCAAAGCTATAAACATCGCACTTCTCATTCACTTCCATTGTATATGCAAGCTCTGCATAAATCACACACCACGTACAAAACATTGAGATTTCAGTGCTTAAAAGATTACCTCTCATAAAAAGGAGAGTGTCGGGTGATTAATTTCTAATTTCCAATCCAATAAAAATCATTGAAAAACATCACCTACAAATTCGAGAAATTTAGTTCTTTTTGAAACCTAATAAAACCAGCTTAACAAAAACGGAATTCAATAAAAGCTGGATGTGTTTATGTTAACCTCTTCTAATGATGAAAATGAAACATTGGTGTAAAAACAAACGCATAAAAAGTTTTAAATACAGAGAACATAGATGAAAATATTACCTGGTGCCATGTAGCCATATGTGCCTGCAGCATCAGTCCAATTAGTTGAGTCTGGGTTCAAAAACTTAGAAGTACCAAAGTCTGAAACACAGGCCTCATATTCAGAATCCAACAAAATGTTGTTGCTTGATATGTCACGATGTACAATCGGTGGCAAGCAATCGTGGTGCATGTAAGACAAGGCATGTGCTAAACCTTTAACAATATTCGCTCTTTTACTCCACCCCAACTCTTTAGCTTCTTCATCTTTACTCAACATTGCGGCCAAGCTACCTCTTTCAAGATACTCATACACCAAAAAAGAGTGTCGTTTATGTGCACAGAAACCATAGAGCTTCACAATGTTCCGATGCCGTATCTCCGTGAGTGCCCTTACTTCATTTAAGAACCCTTTTTGAGGATTCTTCTCATCATTTTGCAACAGATGGAGTTTCTTCACAGCCACTACATTGGCAGATGGCAAACTTGCTATGTAAACGCTTCCATGTCCTCCCTTCCCAATGCAATATGTGGGATCAAAATCTTTTGTTGCCCTTATGATTTCCTCATACATTGACTTTCCATCAAAATTTAAAACAGAAAAGGAAATTTCTTCATGCATGTTTTGTTGTGCTTTATCCTGATGATGCTTCTTTCTTTTCACTAGAAAAACAGTCGTAAAGAAAGCAGATAGAAGTACAGCCAGAAGAGAAAATATTAACTTGTGATCCCTTTTTGAGCCACTTGCATTGCATGGTGACAAACCTCCAACTATGCCACACAATCCTTTGTTCCCTTTTAATGCTTCTGACGGAGCTTCTCGAAATGCGCTAATGTTGGGAAGGGGACCTTCCAAGTGATTATAGGATATGTCAACGTTCGACAAACCGCGCATCTCTTCGAAAGTTGATGGTATGGAACCCGAAAGATTGTTGTGGGAAAGATTGAGCATCACCAAACTCTGCATGTTGCTCATTTCTGATGGTATCCTACCTTCCAGTGAGTTGTGACTGAAATCGAGGTCGGTCAATTGAACTAAGTTCCCCAAGTGAAGTGGGATTGGTTGAGATAATTTGTTGTTGCTCAAATTCAAATGGTATAATTTGAGCAAGTCACCTAGAATGCTCGGAATTGACTCATTAAATTTGTTTGTTGATAGGTCAAGATGTCCAAGATCAGTCATGGATCCGAATTCCGAGGGTATAGGACCTGAAAGTTGATTTCCGTTCAACATCAACTTCACCAAAGAAGCCAATCGCCCGAATTCCTTTGGAATCACCCCAACTAAATGATTCGAAGAGAGATCCAACACATGAATTTGGGTTGCGTTGCCTATCTCAAGTAGTATGCTACCAGTAATGTTGTTTCCTGCCATTTGTAGGGTTGTCAACCGCGGGCATTGTCCCCAGTTTCGTGAGATTTCACCGTACATGTTATTGTGGCTTACATCTATAAAATTAAGATTCGGATAAACACCAAAGTCCTCAGATATATTGCTTGTCAATTGATTCCGTTGAAGACGAAGTCGGGCTAAGCTCGTGCAGGTTTTCAAGCTTTTTGGGATTGGACCAATGAAATGGTTGTTGCTTGCTGTAAAGTTTTCCAGTTTTCCACCTTGGCAAATATTTTGGGGCAAATAACCAGAAAATTGGTTTATATCCAAAGCCAAGACACTCAACTTTTTGAGATTCTCTATCTCTTGGGGGATGGGCCCGGAAAGTCGGTTATTCCGTAGGTATAAGATTTCCAAGTTGCTCAGGTTACCAAATGAAACAGGAATTGAACAATTGAGTTGATTATCACCCAAAAATAGCTGCGCAAGATATTTCAAATTTCCTATCTCCTTAGGAATAGAACCAGAAAGTTGATTGAGATGGAGAAAAAGATAGGAAAGGCTTGTTAGATCAGCTAGTGATCTTGGAATTGAACCATTGAGTGTATTATTGCCCAACCTTAAATGCACAAGAAATTTCAAATTCCCTATCTCCGTAGGAATAGAACCAGAAAGTTGATTCTGACCTAAAGAAACATGGGTAAGGTTGGTTAGCTCAGCTAGTGATCTTGGAATTGAACCATTGAGTTGATTATTGCCCAACCTTAACTCCACGAGATATTTCAAATTCCCTATCTCCTTAGGAATAGAACCAGAAAGTTGATTGTGACGTAAAGAAAGATAGGTAAGGCTTGTTAGCTCAGCTAGTGATCTTGGAATTGAACCATTGAGTTGATTATTGCCCAACCTTAACTTCACGAGATATTTCAAATTCCCTATCTCCTTAGGAATAGAACCAGAAAGTTGATTGTGACGTAAAGAAAGATAGGTAAGGCTTGTTAGCTCAGCTAGTGATCTTGGAATTGAACCATTGAGTTGATTATTGCCCAACCTTAACTCCACGAGATATTTCAAATTCCCTATCTCCTTAGGAATAGAACCAGAAAGTTGATTGTGACGTAAAGAAAGATAGGTAAGGCTTGTTAGCTCAGCTAGTGATCTTGGAATTGAACCATTGATTTGATTATTGCCCAACCTTAAATGCACAAGATAATTCAAATTCCCTATCTCCTTAGGAATAGAACCAGAAAGTTGATTTCCAAAGAGATAAAGATGGGTAAGATTTCTCAGGAGACCGATTTCTCGTGGGATTCTCCCAGAAAACTGATTTCGAGAGAGATCAAGATAGTGTAGTTTGGAGAGGTAACTAATTTGAGGTGGAATGGCATCAAAGAGTTTGTTGAAGCTGAGGTCAAGATATTCAAGATCAGGGAAGGACAAGAATGAAAATGCATTTAGCGTACCTTGTAAACCAAACTCCGTAAGGTTTATCTCGATGACACTTCCAGCAGCATTGCATGAAACACCAGCCCAAGTACATGGGATTTTAGGATTGTTGGTGGCATTATTGCTGGGAGGGTAAGCCCATGAGGACAGATTGTTTTGGGTTTGATTTTGAAAGGTGGCTTTCCATTTGAGAAGAGCCTTTGCCTCATCAGTAGAACTAGCAGAAGCTAATTGAAGGTAATTTGATGATGAAAGCAGCTGAACATACAAGAGAAGGCAACAAGCTAGAGAGCATGCTTTATAGAAATGAAAGGATATCATGGTTATATTATCAAATATTGTTTTGTGTATTTTATTATAATACTTGTGAGTCTTGTTATTTATAGTGCCATATATTCATTTTATAATACTTGTGAGTCTTCAGAGTTCAAGACTAGACAGCTCCTTCCAGTATCTTAGACATTTGGGGTTTTCACACTTGAGTCAAATTCTTTGTCCCTTAACTTCGGAGTTGAAGTAATTTTAATGAGATGAAAATGATAGAAGTGAGAGCTTGATTGGAGGTTCCACATTCAACTCTTGTTTGCTTCGGCCTCACGCACATTACTGAGAAGGTATTCAATATTCAACTCTTGATGGTCCAAAATCAAGAAGAGTTGGGGACATGACTGAGAAGGTGTTCAATATCCCACATTTAACGCACATGACTGAGACGGTATTCAATATCCCACATTTTACTTTGGTCGTTCTGTTCCAATCGGCATACCTCCTTAATCTCAAATTATTCGAAATCAACCTTTGCATATGTCAAAACAGAGAATAAGCTTATGATTTGGGGGACAGCGGCTACACTCCCCAAAATCGTTAGCTTATTCTTATTATTTTTAATATGAATTAAAAGTGTTAGGCCATGTTGTGTGGGAGGACAGATGTCAAAAATTTAGAACCGGTTTAGGGAGGGGACACACAATTTGAGGACAGCAAATCCACTCTCTGAAAAATTAGGTTGAGAGATAACTTAAGTTCAGCATGTTTTGCGACTACGTCACTTTTTTATTATATAAAACCGTTGTGCTTGAGATAACTTCAATTTAGCGTGCTTGTTATCCACATTTTTTCTTGAAATCCGACGTGCTTTGATACGCCACCACGTCACTTGTATAACCACCCACGTCTTTTAACTCTCTATATCCCGATTCAAAGACTTGATTAGTCCCTTTGGTTAGTGGGATATCAACTTGTTCAGATTGTGTTTTATTGAAGATGACGTGCAAGTAATTCTTTCTGTATGGAGATCAGTTTGGTTTTTACATGTGGTGGAGAAAATTAAGTTTTTTTGTTGGGCATGGCTGCACATAATATTTTGCCATCTAAAGAGAATCTCATCTCTAGGACAATTGTTAAATATGCTTACTGAAGAAAGATATATGCCCTTCATACGCTTTGGGAGTGCATATATGCTCGTGAATTTTGGAAGTTGACTGGTTTTCGGGAGTCTTTTCACATGTACCATTTTTCGTAATGTTATAAATTTGTTTTCTTGAGCTTGTTGGGGAGATTTGGCTATTGTTTATGGATGCTCGCGCATACTAGAAATAAACTGGTTCATGAAAATATTGTTGAGTCTCTTGTTACGTTGGTGGACAAAGCTAGGAATTTGTTTGATGAGTGCGGAAATTTGAAGCTAAATATTGATGGGGTTTTCATTCGGAGAGGTGGTGTTGGTATGGTCATTCGTAATGGCAAAGGGGAAGTTATTTGTCAATTGGAAAAACAGAGGAGGAACTTGCATCAGATGGCGGTCTCATTGATTAAGTCAAGAGGTGTTTCACTTGGTTTCAGAAGATTTCTCTCTCTTATAAACAAGAACATTAAAGAGCTAATCAGGCCCCAAAAATCCCCAACAATGGGTTCCTCTAATCCTAGCCTCAAGAGAAGAAGCAATCTTGTCAGGCAGGGACGGACCTACTTCCATGCTAACATGGGCTATAGCCTAGGCGACTTGATGTGATCCCACCCAGTGGCGGACCTACTAAGGCGCAAGGAGGTGTAGCTACACCTCCTTTCGCCGGAAAAACCATTGTGGGTGCTTTAAATTGCCCATTTGCTCAGCTGGTGGTAATGTACATATTACCTTATTTCCATTTTCAATATTTAAGTAAATAGAGTAATATAAAAATAAATTAAAGTAAAAGGACAAAGACATTTACTTAAGTTTACAATGTAAATAAAGAAGTACCCCCTATTTAGATTCAAATAAAAATACTAGAAAATCAAATTCCCACCAAATCAAAATATGAAAAATCAGTTTTAGTGTAAAATACGATTTAGGCTAAAAATGATGGTCATTAAGTCAATATATATACTTCATAATAAAATCCCATAAAATCAAGTTTTCTTATTTGATGTGTAAGGAATAAAAGCCGCCAAAAATTATCTTGAGAAAATGATTATTTCGAAAAATCATTTTTCATACTTAGTCAATATTTTTACATAAAACAATTTCTCATGTATGATATAAATGAATGAAGGGGCCTAAGGTCAATTTAAGTAAAAAGTCTTAGATGTTCAATCCACAAAGAGTTTTCCCACCCACAGAAAATCTCCTTTTTTTTTCTTTAGTTAATTAAGATTCATTACTCAGCCTTTTTCATAAAACACACATTCCTAGAGAACATCCTTTACTTTTTTATAAAAAAAAAAAAAAAAAAAAAAAAAAAATACCTTCTAGTGTACATAAAACGTCGACTCATTTTTTTAATATAAATTTTGGCTACTTCTTCTCATTTTTATTTTCCAAGTTGGCTTGGATGGATTAAAATGATTCAGTATTTTTCTTCTTCTTTTGTAATGGATAATAAATTCTATCAATTTTTTTCCTTTCATGGAGAAGTTTATCATGTAATTGCTAATTGACCTTAAAATTCATACTTCAATGAAATTCACTCGTACCACATATTCATTAGCTATCATGATTTTATTATAATACTTTTGAGTCTTCAGAGTTCAAGACTTTGAAAGGTCCTTCCAGTATCTTATTTTCTTAATCAGAAGATGGTTTGGGAAGACATTTGCGATTTTCACACTTGAGTCAAATTCTTTGTCCCTTAACTTCGGAGTTGAAGTAATTTTAATGAGATGAAAATGATAGAAGTGAGAGCTTGATTGGATGTCCCACATTCAACTCTTGTTTGCTTCGGCCTCACGCATATTACTGAGAAGGTATTCAATATTCAACTCTTGATAGTCCAAAATCAAGAAGAGTTGGGGACATGACTGAGAAGGTGTTCAATATCCTACATTTAACGCACATGACTGAGAAGGTATTCAATATCCCACATTTAACTTTGGTCGTTCTGTTCCAATTGGCATACCTCCTTAATCTCAAATTATTCTAAATCAACCTTTGCATATTTCAAAACAGAGAATAAGCTTATGATTTTGTGGACAGCAGATCCACTCTCCAAAATCGTTAGCTTATTCTTATTATTTTTAATATGAGTTAAAAGTGTTAGGCTCTGTTGTGTGGGAGGACAGATGTCAAAAATTTAGAGATAACTTAAGTTTAGCTTGTTTTGCGACTATGTTGCTTTTTAAAAAAAACCGATGTGCTTGAAATAACTTAAATTTAGCGTATTTTTTATCCATGTTGTTTTTTCTTGAAATCTGACATGCATTGATATGCCACCACCAGAGGTGGCCCTGGCCTAGGGCGACCAGGGCTACAGCTTGGGGCCCAAAGTTGAGAGGGGCACACAGTTCTTTTTAGGGAGTTTCACTAAAACACCCAAAATGAGGGTTAAAATTATAAAAAAAACCCAACACCCAAAACACTTTATAAACACACCCAAAATCCATCATTACACACACTCAAAACCCATTTATAAACACACCCAAAAAATATACAATTGTTGATTTTGGGTGTGTTTCTATGTTTAAATAGTGCTTGAGTTTTTTTATAAATACATGTCTAGAATTGGGTTTATTTATAAATTTGTATTTTTTTCATAGCTCATATATGTGTACATTTATAAAAGAAAAAGAAAAAAAAAGGAACCAAACCTTCAAAACTAGAAGGAGTCGTTCCTGATATGGTGGCATCTCAGCACAAATCACTTTTTGATACTCCTAAGGAAACTTCCTTACTTTTTTTTATTTTTTATTTTTATCAAAGTGAGATAACTTCATTGAAACAACAATGTCAGAGTACAAAAAGAAGATTGGACTTTAGTAATGTAACAAGTGTGGCCTCATAAAAACCTTACCTTTAAAAACCCTCAAATGGAGGAAAATCCTGTCAAGGAGGAAACTTCCTTAGAAAACAAAGTCAAATATATATTATATATTATATAATATAACCAAAGAAAAACCAACCATAGGGAAATTAAACAAAGATAAACCAACATGCCTTCTTTTTAGGGAGCTTTAGTAATATACCCAAAATAGGAGCTGAAATTATAAAAAAAAACCTCACATGAAATGCACTTTAGAAACACACCCAAAACCTATTTACTAAATAAGAAATGAGTGTTAAAGTTCCTATAAATTACATCTCTACCATTGATTAATTTAAAACAAGCCCAACACAAAAAATTCAAAAAGAACCCAAAACAAGCCCAACCCAAATTTAAAAAAAAACTCAAACTAAAAAAAAATCGTGAAAATCAAGGAGCTGTCCTTACGACCCTTCTCCACTGAACTTCCGTACACTGTTAATATCATGTGATAGAAGTACATTGTTAATACCATGTGATAGAAGTACATTATTAATATAATTTCATAGAAGTACATTGTTAATACGATGTTATAGAAGTACACTGTTAATACAATGTGATAGAAGTACATTGTTAATACCATTTTATAAAAGTACATTGTTAATACCATTTCATACAAAAAAAATTTAAAAAAATTATAACAGCCCAACAAGACATCCGATATCTTTTGCAGAAACCACCTCCAATTGTTCATAGTTTCACCACATACAATCGCAAAGGCAAAAGGAAATACTTTTACAAAAAGAAAACAAAGTACACTGTTAATACTATGTCATAGAAGTACACTGTTAATATTATGTTATAGAAATCAACTCAGTTGCAGGGTATGAACAGTTATTATACTGTTCATACAACTTACTGGAAGTTAACAACTACATCATTTCATTTACATAATTGGTACGATAAAAGTGTACAACTCCATACCACTCAAAATCAATTACATCATTTCATTTGCATAATTAATTGATCCTTCATCACTCCACATACCATAAACATTGAATCAGAGCGACTCCCACACATACTGCTCATCATCATTGTGCTTGGTAGTAACAATGACCTTATCTACAACAAGATCTGCACCAGCAGCCAAGGCTTCCATAAATTCCTTGGTGCTATACCTTGCAATGGTACCAAGGTTGTTCACCAAATCTAACAATACGAAAATAAGAACAAAATAATTAAGCATAATAGAATAATTGGAACAACACAGATAACAATTATAAGCCCAAAGCGCATAACTGATAAGGTGAAATAGTACATAGAATTTGAATAGTCTGCTATTTCACTACAAACTATAGGGATAATATGAAACCATTCACTCCCCGCGTCAAAATTTCAATATAAAGTTATTGTAATGGTACGTGGTTACATATATTGTAATGTTAACTCGTTACACAATGAAGTAAATAAAATATCTCCTTTTTCAGGACCTTCATGGACCTACCAATCTCTATGAGTTTGCAACAAGAAAGATAGATAAATGTTTAAATGACAATAATTAAACTAAAGTTGTTGCTTTAAAGGTCATTTTTATGTGGTCAACGGATAAATATGTAGAGATTAATATGGGGCACCATAATACATAGTAGCATGGCAAAGCTAGTAGTGTGATACATTATTGAAACTTTATTCAAGAAATCTCAGAGGATTCTTTTTCCAACAAAAGTTTCTGGAGAGACAGAGAGAGTTTTTCAATTTGTATAAAAGATCAGTCCCACACATACACACGTACGCACACCAACCCAACTCTCTCTCTCTCTCTCTCTCTCTCTCTCTCTCTCTCAATAACAACCAAATAAATAAATATACAGAAGAAGAAGAGAAGAAGAAGAAGTTTGGTTTGGTGCAAGTCCCCGTCTGCTGTATAGGAATATTTAAAATAAGTTGTTGTAGGCAGAATCTATTCAATATAAAGTTTTCTACCAATACATATTCTTAGTCTGAATTCCCTAGGAGAGCAATCTCTTATTTCTCTCATGAAAAAGGCAAGGCAAAAGAGAAGCAAAAAGCATAACCAAAATGGGAGAAATGACAGTATTTTTTTAAATAAATATTGAGCAGTCTAATCATCAACCGGGGATGCATATTCGTTAGAAATGAGGAATGCAAAGAGCATGAAATTCAATAGTTAATACTAGCACCATATACGACTTCAGCTTCAGCTAATGTGACAAAATCAATCATCATCAATAAAGTAAGGAGCAAGGGCAAAACAAGGCAAAGCAATAGCATCTCAATTATGGCTAGGAACTAGAAAGGAAGGAGGACTATTGACTGACGGTTGAGACAGAAGAGCTGCTGAGCTGAGCAATGATACGGATTCATGGCGAACTGGACTTTGGAGCAATTAGTGAAGTGAATGCCTGCAACCATATCCTCCGCCGCCCCCTTCGGAGCTGTAACCTCCGTTACCACCACTGCCGCTTCCACAAGACTGGGCCTCGCTGACTGTGATGTTACGGCTGTCGAGGTTCTGGTCGTTCATGCCTTTGATCGCATCCCTAATGGCCTTCTCGTTGTTGAAGGTGACGAAGTCGAAGCCCTTGGACCTCTAGATCGTTGATGATCTGGAAACACAAAAAGAAACCAAATCAAATCAGATCCGTCCATCAAAACAAAAACGCTAGAGTATAATCAAACAAATACACAATAATAAACAAAAATGGAAAGGAATCGATCGATCTTCAATCTTTGGGAGAGAAAGATCAAGTAACATAGAGAAACAAAAGATCAAGAAGCAGAGAGAGAACATGCATCAAACGACTCTTCAATTTGATGATCTCACCGAACGGAGAAAAGGCCCTCTCCAGCGCATCATTGTCGATAGCCCAAGCGAGCCCTCCGATGAAGCTTAGAATGATGAGGTTGAACAAAAACTAAAAATTGGTGTTGAAGATGAAGATGAGAGACTGGAGGTCGTGAAATGGGTTCTGATCTGTTGTTGATTAGAATTCCAATTTTATGTTAAAAGGGTAATAAAGGTATTTCATTTTAATAATTAAATTAAAAAATATACAACTGTTGACTTTTGGGTTTATTTTGGGTGTGTTTATATACATTAAATAGTATAGGGTATTTTTATAGTTTTATGTCTAGGAATGGGTATTTAACTAATTTTCTATGCTTTTTATTTATTTTTAATCAAAAAGCAAAAAGGCTCTCAAACACAACACAAGAAGACTCTCAAATGCAAGCAAATTTTTATTTTTATTTTTTGTGATTCTCTTCTTCTCCAACATCGAGTTGGAAAACAATCCTCCACAAGACCAGACCAGTGCCTTTCTTTCAAGATTTTTATTTATTTATCAGATCTTTCAAGATTCTTCCTTTTTTATAAATAGATATAAATGTATAAATTTTATAATACATTACACACATGTTTATTAACTTCTTTTTCTTTATTATATGATTCAACAAAAAAATTTGGAAAAGATTCTTGTTCTGTACAATTGGAAGTTTCAAGTTAAAGAAAAGATGCTCAAAAGTTTTATTGTTATTTGTTAATTAGTTATTTGTTATTGTGTTGTGTTTATTATAAAAATTAAAAAATGCTTCCTAACAAACAACTTTATGGAAATCTCAAAAGACAAAAAAGGAAAAGAAGAAGAAATTTTTCCAAGTGTAAGAGGATCTTTGAATGAATATTTTGTTGAAAAGACCAATGCTTCACTTGAAAATTTACCAAATGCATGCATCTGAGCAGTGTTTAATTTGTCTAAAGGGACTTACAAAATTTTCCCAGGGCCTTAGAAAACACTAGACCGGCTCTGGCCACCATGTCACTTGTATAACCACCGACGTCTTTTAACTCTCTAGATCCCGATTCAAAGACTTGATTAGTCCCTTTGGTTAGTGGGTGACGTGCACGTAATTCTTTCTGTATGGAGATCAGTTTGGTCTTTACATGTGGTGGAGAAAATTAAGTTTTTTGTTGGGCATAGCAGCACATAATATTTTGCCATCTAAAGAGAATCTCATCTCTTGGATATAATTGTTAAATATGCTTACTGAAGAAAGATATATGCCCTTCATACGCTTTGGGAGTGCATATATGCTCGTGAATTTTGGAAGTTGGCTGGTTTTCGGGAGTCTTTTCACATGTACCATTTTTCGTAATGTTATAAATTTGTTTTCTTGGGCCTTCAAAGTGTTGTCTAATAAGTGTGAGTCGGTGAGATTTGGCTCTTGTTTATGGATGCTCGTGCATACTAGAAATAAACTGGTTCATGAAAATATTGTTGAGTCTCTGGTTGTGTTGGTGGAGAAAGCTAAATATTGATGGAGAGAGGTGGTGTGGGTGTGTTCATTCGTAATAACAAAGGGGAAGTTATTTGTCAATTGGAAAAACAGAGGAGGAACTTGCATCAGATGGCAATCTCATTGATGAAGTCAAGGGGTGTTTCGGTTTCAGAAGATTTCTATCTCTTATAAACGAAAACATTAAAGAGCTAATCGGGCTCCAAAAATCCCCAACAATGGGTTCCTCTAATCCTAGCCTTAAGAGAAGAAGCAATCGTATCAGGCCTAGGGACGGAACTACGTCCATGCTAACATGGACTATAGCCCATGCGACTTGATGTGATCCCACCCACAGAATTTTTTTTTTTTTTTTTTTTTTTTTTTTTATTTATTAATATTTATTACTCAGCCTTTTTCATAAGACATTTTTCATAAGACACGAATTCCTAGAGAACATCTTTTACTTTTTTCTGTAAAAAAAAATACATTTACCATCTAGTGTACATAAAACATAAATTCATTTTTTTATATATAAATTTTGGCTACTTCTTCTCATTTTTATTTTGGCTTGGATGGATTAAAATGATTCAGTTTTTCTTCTTCTTCTTTTGTAATGGATAATAAATGCTATAAATTTTTTTCCTTTCATGGAGAAGTTTATCATGTAATTGCTAATTCACCTTAAAATTCATATTTCAATAAAATTCACTCGTACCTTCAAGTTTTCTAAGTTTGTATATAAGATAAATTTAACCCACCCTATTTTCAAATCCTAGATTCATCTCTGTGGTCAGGCCCAGTCATTCCCTCACAAAGTTAGTGCAACTCTCCCTTACATATAACCATATACTCAACACATAAAGGTTGGTTTTTCTGGCCATCTAACATCTTTCGATAAATCGAAAATCTCCATTCCATCAATTACAACTATCAAAAATTTTAATTAAATAAAATTTGAAAAACTCCCGAAAAACAGACCAAAATATTTCATTTTTGTATATATATAATTTCAGCCATATCAAAATCTGAACAACTCATATGAAAACTGTTGAACGGCAAAAAAGAGAAACAACGGCAAGTTGAGGGGTCGAGGAGATTAGAGGTCTTCAATCCATTAGCATTTCCGTAGCTTCAAATACTATTTTGTGTTTTTATTAATTTAGGTTACAACTTACAAGTAGTAAAAACACACCGAAAATAAAATATAATTTCTTCATTACAGTCGGCGTTTGTTCATGTATCTTATGGTTTAATTTTCAAATAATCTAAAATCATATCTTCATCTAAGAAAAATTTCAAAACACGTAAATACTAATCCATTAAAATTAAAATAATTTAAAAAAAAAATTATGTTCTATGGATAAGGATAAAATAAAAGTTCGAAATATTTACCAAAATTAAAAACATGCATATACATGTTGGTGAAAAATGGAAACTTATTTTATTTTTGGTGGAAATAGTTTCCATATTTCAAGGAAAATATATAATATGGCGGTGGCTATTTATTCTCGTTGGGCATAATTATCTGCAATAAAAGACACCTGAGCTTAATTATCTCAATCCATGTTACATGTCAAGCCATGATTGGTCCATAAAATCATTACCTGAATAATTCGGAAACTGATGAGCTTGGGTTGCAAGATATTCAACCCTAATGACCACTATAAATACACCCTCAAACTTGATCACCATATTCACAATCATTATTTCCTCTATCAGCACTAGTACTCTACAAAAAGTATGGGTGGCTATTATCCAGTTCCAGTGGGCTACAAGTTCAGACCTTCAGAAGAAGAACTATTTCTTCACTACCTTCTCTCCAGACTGAACGGAGAGGACTATCGCAAAGGCGTTGTTCCAAACTGCGATCTTTACGGTACAAAAGTACCATGGGAAATATGGAGAGATTTTTTAATCTATTAACCACATAATTTATTTGGACCACCCATAAAATATTTTGGGCTTTTGAAAGTTAATGGGTAATTTGTTTTGTCGACCCATCAATTTGTTTTTGGGCCATAACATTTCTATTAGTTGGCCCATAAACAAAGCCATGTCAGAAGAGCTTTGAGAGCCGGCTGCATTTGAAACCGATATTTATTTGGAGTAGTAGAAATCAATCCAAACTGAGTCACTCCCATCTTTATCTGGAGTAGTTCAAATCAATTCAAACTGGACCAAATTATATATCTCTTCAACTACTCATTTGCCACAATCAATACGGAGCCTTGGGTTTGAGACGCAAAACTAAGGCAAGTCCTTTCCTTTGCTCATGTCTGTCAAAGTAGACCATCTAGTCGACTAACCATGAATTGAAAGTCATCCTAGGCGTCATTCATTTTGTTTTGGCAGGTTATTTTTACTTTTTTTTTTGGGTCTTATTTCCTTCTCTTTGCTTTTCGTTTCTTTTCTTTTTATTTGCTTTTCATCACTTTTCTTTTTCTTTTTGTTAGTTTCTCTTTCAGCTTCTGGGACTTCTTCAACTTTTAGGCTTCTTTGTTTTTGGCTTATGTTGCTTTTGGGTTCTTCAACAGCCGCAACACAGGAGGCTTCTTAGCCTGAAATTGGTGAGTCATTTTTCTTTCACTTTTTGCTTGCTGATGCTTTGATGTATTCTTTCTCTTCCAATTTCATTGCATATTTCCATTTGCAAGCTGAGATCTCACTTACCTCATGTCTTGCCAGTAACAAATTGAGAATCTTTAATGATATTTTCAAAATTGCTGCAAAAGAGTGTTGTCGTAGTAACTTTCGTGGGCTGGCTTGGGATTTCCCTCTGTTAACAACATGTTGAAGCACGATACCTGGATGTGAGTCATCAACTTTTGTAAGCTTTCTGGCAATCAGTAGTTTCTACATCTCTTTTAATATCTTCTCTTATATTTTCTTTTGTTTATGCCAATGGGTGAGACTAAAGCAGAGTGATTGATTTTCTCCATTTGCAGCATGTTTTGCCACTTGTTCTTTCTCCAATTTGCAGATCTGGAATTTCGTTGTGCTGAAGGTGGGGAAGTATATAACACGCCATTTTCTGTTTTTGGTACTCAAGAACACTCGCAAGGTTTTCTCTAAGTACCACAACATGCTTATGGACACTCACAACGTGTTCATAGCACTCAGTATAGTGGGGTTCTTGCAGAAGCCCATCTGTACATTCACAACAGAAAGGTCCTTGCAGGAGCTCTCTGTGTAAATAGCATGATTACTGCATATTTGAGAGGATTTGTTTACATTTTCCACTGCTGAGATCTCTCTTGATATCAAACATGGAGGAAGTTTAGGCTTCTGTACAATGGTCTCACATACATTTTTTTTGCCTACAAATCAATTGTACATAAAAGGATACTCAAATGGATTAGTTTATACCTTCTCAATGGCATTGTGACAGAGCTTCGTATCTCTTTTGCTTGCTTCTCTTCTTTGGATTTCTGCAGCAGTTTGGTACTTTTTTCTCTTCTGTGTTTTTTTTTGCCTCATTTGGTCCCTTTTTATAGACCCAGAGGAACTGACAGGGTGGAGCTAGTTATGGCCTCACGTACTGTGTGGGTGGGAGTAACTTCCCATTTTCAGTCAACCCCTCAACTCCACACTCCAAAGTCACGTACATGAAGCATATTTCAATTTATTAATATTTTCTTGAAAAAAATATTAATTCATTTTGGGCCTAAACCAATTTAACAATAAGTCCACAAGACCACTTTAGCTATGAGTCCAACTTCTTTAAACTTGGGCCAGAATTTAATTTGTTGCCAAAGAATTTTTTTTATTTCAACAATCAGAGGTTGTGGGAAGACTAATTTATCTTTTACACACTAGGCCTTGCATATGCAATTAGTGTTGTTAGCTAATTCATGCATTTTCATAGTAAGGGTCGCTTACAGTTATGAGGATTCTGAGTTATTTGAAGAAAGCTCTAGGCCGAGGCTTGATATTTAGAAAACTGGGTTATACATATGCATATTAGGTATGTAATATAACAGAAAGATGTTCTACATCAGGTTACTTCACTTTCATTGGGGGTAATTTGGTTACATGGTGAGGTAAGAATGAGAATTTATTGGCTCAATCTTCAGTTAAGGCAGAATATAGGGGCACAACACAGGGAGCTTGTGAGCTTTTTTGGCTAAGGATACTCCTATCCGAAATTGGTTTTCCACCAAAGAAAGTTATGGAGCTTTATTGTGACAACCAAGCTGTAAGAGAGATAACAAATAATCCAATTCAACATGACATAACTAAGCATGTTGAAGTGGATGGGCATATTATGGAAAAGTTGGTAGACAAGCTAATTGATATACCATTTGTAAAGTCAGAAAGAAAATTTGGCGAATGTCTTATAGCAAGGAGATATCTACGCACCAACTTGAGTAGGAATGTTGGCGTGAGTCATAATTCAGGGATCATGGGATCCCTGATTTCCTGTGTAATTCACGTTACCTAATTAGAATAGTTACCTAGTTAGGATTTCTTGTAATTAGCTAATTACTTTTCCTTGTAGGAAAAGTCAATTTGTACATGTATATTATATATATATATATATATATATATACTCCTCTTAGAGAAATATAATATCAATCACAATTATTCAATTATCATGTGTTTAGTTCGAGTCAATATGTGTAATTTTAAAGGTTTTTAATTACATTATTGTAAAATTGGATACTATATTTTAGTCATTAACCTTATCTAAATTAGGTCAAATTGAATTATCATCTACCACAATAGTAAACTTCCCATTGATTTTAAATCAAAGCTCCCTATAATTTTATAGTGAACTAAACCCATATGCCTAATGCATCACTAGCGAGGCTAACTGTTGCAATTTAGTTGAGATGGTTTAGGCTTAATTACACCAATGCCCCTGAGCCTATGGTCAAATCTCACTTTGCCCCCCCAAACTTAAAGTGACCCACAATGCCCGTTTGACCAAGGTTTAGTGACCCACTTTACCCCATGCCGTCAACTCCATCCAAAACTTTGTAAAATTTGATGACATGGCATGGGTGTTTTTGTAATTTAATATATGGGCCCCAATTTTTTAAAATGGACTGTGGGCAAAATAAATAATAAACAATTCTTTAATAAATTTTTTTAATTTTATATAATAATATTTAAAATTAAAAAAATATAAAAATATAAAAAAACAAAAAAAAACCAAACCCATCAAATTCTCCCCTCCTCTCGCGTATCAACCCTACCCACACAGCCCTAGCCGCCACCAACATCCCCGAAATCAAAGTAAATGATGATTGAAGCGTAATGCAATCATATCGAACCCTATATCAAATTCCACGCATTCATGAAATGCAATCACAGATCAGTGCATTCTTCAAAGCCTCTTCCTCTTCTTCTTCTTTTCCCCAAACCCAAAAAAAAAAAAAAAAAAAAAAAAAAAAAAAAAAAAAAAAGAAGCGCACCTCCCAGTCAAACCCACCATCGCCTCCTCGTCTCTCTACCACCATTTCTTGCATCTGATATGGCTGCTCAAGGACACCATGACTATATGCAGCGCTGGGTGAGGAACATGGGTCTAGCTAGCAAGATATGTTGAGAATTAAGCTACTCACTGAGCTTAATAAGAAACTGCAGATGACAATCCTGCATATTGTTCCTGAGAAGAATGAAGAATTGAAGAACTTTCCCTTTTGGGAAGTAGCCGTTAGCTACTCTAGCTATTTTGGGATAATTTCTACAGTTGGTTCTTTTGTCTGTTTCTTAGCTGTACTGTGTTAACAGACTCTAGCCTAGGTGTAAGAATCGTAGCCTCCAATCATTATGAATGGTATGAGATGAGTCCTTGTATCCTAAAATTTAGGATCCTGATTTTGGCACCTTATGTCATGTATATGAGCAGGTTTTTGCTCAGACCTGAATATAGAAAAAAATACAGAACATTTTCTCATTCTCTCTGGTTTTTTCTTCTCTCTTCTGCATAAACGTTTTTCTATATACCAAAAACCAACATGGTATCAGAGCTCCTGGTCTGAATCCAGAGAGGGCCGTAAGCTGTGAGAGAGAGAGCTTTCCTGAAAAATTCCCAAAAGGGATAAAGGTTGCTCTTTTATTGTTTGGTTCACTAAGACTCACTAGGAAAATGGTGGGATCAGGTTCTTCAGGTGGAGATCTACGAACTCCACAGTTTGATGGTGCAAACTATGATTTTTGGGCTGTCAAAATGGAGACCATCCTCATAGCACATGATCTATGGGATGTAGTTGAGGTCGGAGTACAACCTCAGCCAGTTATTGAGGAGGAAGAAGACTCTGGAGGTGAAGGAAGTGAAGCTGAGCAAATTCCAGCGGAAGCACCTACTATCTCCAGAGAAGACAGAATCAAAAATGCCAAGGCACTGAGTCTCATTCAAGGAGCCTTAACTGATGAGCTCTTCCCTCGCATCAGAAATGAAAAGACTGCAAAAGGAGCTTGGGATGTCTTGAGGAGAGAGTACAGAGGAGATAAAAAGGTAAGAGCTGTAAAACTTCAAGCTGTTAGAGCAGATTTTGAGTATATGAGAATGACAGATGGTGAAAGCCTAGATAGCTATTTGTCTAAGTTTTTTGGAACTGTGAATAATTTGAAATCACTTGGTGAAGATGTGTCTGAAACAAGAATTGTGCAAAAACTCTTGATGAGCCTAGGTAGAAAATATAAGTCCATTGTGTCTATCATTGAAGAAACTCGAGATCTTGATGTTCTTAGAGTTGAAGAAGTTATTGCATCTGTCAAGGTTTATGATAAAAGGGAAGACTTGCATGATGAAAGAGATAAAGTGGCTGGAACTGAGAGAGCTTTTAGTAGCCTCAAGGTTGGAAATAACCAAGTTCATGGCTCTAATAAGGGCTCACAGAGTAGACCAAATCAAAAGTGGCAGGGACAAGACAAAAAGGGACCAAATTGGTCTCAAAATAACAATGGCTCAAGCTGGAATAACAATGCTGGAGGAAATTGGAACAATAGTTTCAATTCTCAGAACAAGCAAGGTAGCAGCAGTCAAGGAAGTGTGAAACCACAATGCCAAGTCTGTCAAAAGTATCATTTTGGTGTGTGCAGGCACAAAGGCAAACCTAGATGTGGAAAATGTAATAGGTTTGGTCATACTGCAAAAGACTGTGAAGGCAACAAGCAGGTGGCTAACTGTGCAAAGGAGGAAGAGGTAATCACAGGCACCATGTTCTATGCTTGCCACTCTGCAAGTGTGAAAAATGGAAGTGTATGGTTTGTGGACAGCGCCTGCAGCAACCACATGACTTCTCAAAAGTCTGTGTTAATAAACATTGACAGGACTGTGACTTGCAAAGTTAAAATGGGCACTGGAGATCTTGTACAAGCAACTGGAAAAGGCACTCTAGTAGTTGAAACTCAACATGGGAGAAGGTATATACATGAAGTGTTGCTTGTTCCGGGCTTGGATGAGAATCTATTGAGTGTAGGCCAAATGATGGAGCATGGTTACTATGTCCTATTTGGGGGTAACATGGCAGTTATTTTTGATGATGGCAGCCTCAACAATGTTGTAGCTAAAGTGGTCATGGGAGGAAATAGATGCTTCCCTCTCTCACTAGAATCTATGACACCTGCAACTAGAAAAGCATCAGTGACTGAAGATTCTTGGATCTGGCATAGGAGACTTGGACATTTGAATTTTGTTAGCATGAAAAAAATGCAGCAGATGGAAATGGTGGCTGGACTACCTGTGTTAACCGAAATGAAGGATGTGTGTGAAGGTTGTGTTTCAAGAAAACATCACAGAGAGAAGTTTGACAAAGAGGGAGCATGGAGAGCAAGCTGTCCACTAGAATTAGTGCACACAGACTTGTGTGGGCCAATGCAAAATGAGTCAATTGGTGGAAATAGGTACTTCATCATATTCATTGATGATTTTTCAAGAATGTGCTGGGTATACTTTCTCAGAAACAAATCTGATACCTTTAATGTGTTCAAGAAATTCAAAGCCTTTGTTGAATTGCAAAGTGGATTTAGTTTGAAAAAACTAAGGAGTGATAGAGGTGGTGAATATACCTCACATGAGTTTCAAGAATTCTGTGCAAGCATGGGAATGGAGAGGCAATTAACCATTGCCTACTCTCCTCAGCAAAATGGAGTTGCTGAGAGGAGAAATAGAACAATATGTGAGATGGCAAGATCCATGATGACAGAGAAAGGAATCCCTGTGATTTTTTGGGCAGAAGCTGTAAGTACAGCTGTGTATCTCCAAAACAGATGTTTTACAACATCTGTGCTGAGCAAAACACCATTTGAAGCATTCACAGGAAGAAAGCCAGGAATCAAGCATCTGAAAGTGTTTGGTTGTATCTGTTATACTCATGTTCCATCACCCTTGAGGCAGAAGTTTGATGACAAGGCTAGAAAGGGAGTTTTTATTGGATATGGAAGCTGTGAAAAGGGTTACAGAGTGTATGACCTGCAATCTAAGAAAATTGTGCTCTCAAGGAGTGTAATTTTCAATGAGGACAAGGCATGGAATTGGAAGAGTGATCAAGAGGAATATGTTCCAATACCATTCAACCTTGGAGGAAATGAAACAGAAACTGAATTTGGTGAAGAACAAACTGAAACAACTCAGTTTGATAATGGTGGCAGCTCTCACTCAAACACAACTGTTGGTGTTTCAGTAGGAAATAACAGTCAAGCTTCTACACCTAGCTCTACTCCAGTGAAGTTGAGAACTTTGGAAGTCATATATGCAAGATGCCACATGTGTATCATTGAACCAGAGAACTATCAAGAAGCAGCTGGTGATTTAGCTTGGCAAGAAGCTATGAATGCTGAGTTGGAAATGATAGAGAAGAATAATACCTGGGAATTGGTTGAGAGACCAGCAGATAAACTTGTTATAGGTGTGAAGCGGGTGTTTAAAACCAAGCTTAATTTGGATGGAATAGTTCAAAAACATAAGGCCAGACTTGTAGCAAAAGGGTATGCACAGAAACCTGGAATTGACTACAATGAAACCTTTGCACCAGTTGCAAGGTTAGACACAATTCGAACTCTCATTGCTCTTGCAGCACAAAAAGGATGGAAGTTGTTTCAGTTAGATGTCAAGTCAGCATTCCTAAATGGTGTGCTTGATGAGGAAGTATATGTAGAGCAGCCTGAGGGTTTTGAACTGAAAAATGCAAGTCACAAGGTTTACAAGCTGAAAAAAGCCTTGTAAGGACCTAAGCAGGCTCCTAGAGCCTGGTACAGTGAGATTGATGCATATTTATCTATGTGCAAGTTCAAAAGAAGCATTAGTGAAGCTACTTTGTACACTAGATCTGATAATGAAGGAGGTTTAATCATTGTCTCAATCTATGTTGATGACATTGTTTATACTGGAAACAGTGAGAGGATGCTTGCTGAGTTTAAAAGGGAGATGATGCAGAGATATGAAATGTCAGACCTTGGACTCCTTCATCACTTCTTGGGCATGGGAATACTACAAACTAATCAAGGGGTTTTCATTCATCAAAGCAAGTATGCCAAATCCTTGCTTGTGAAGTTTGGGCTTGAAGATTGCAAACCAGTATCCATTCCATTGCCTACTGGTGAGAGACTCAAGAAAGTGGATGGAAGTGACTTAGCTGATGAAGGACTCTACAGAAAGATAGTAGGAAGTCTACTATACTTAACAGCAACTAGACCAGATTTGATGTATGCTGCCAGTTTGCTGTCAAGGTTTATGACTAGTCCTACAAAGAAGCATATGGGAGTTGCAAGAAGGGTCCTAAGATATGTGCAAGGAACTCTCAACTATGGCATTGAGTATGTGAAGGATAAGTCTGCAATTCTCATTGGATTCTGTGATGCAGATTGGGCAGGCAGTGAGGATGATAGCAGGAGCACTTCTAGCTATGCATTCAGCTTTGGAAGTGGAGCATTCTCTTGGGCCTTTGTGAAACAAAATACAGTGGCACTATCAACAGCTGAAGCTGAGTATGTCTCAGCAGCTGAGGTAACAGCACAGGCTATTTGGTTAAGGTTTGTCCTTGATGATTTTGGTGAAATGCAAACTGAGGCAACACCTATTTTACGTGACAATATGTTAGCAATTTCTATGGCCAATAATCCAGTTTTTCATCAAAGGACTAGACACATAAACAGGAGGTATCATTTCATAAGGGAGGCTCTACAAGAAGAAGTGATTGACATGAAATTCTGCAGAAGTGAAGAACAACTTGCAGATATTTTTACAAAGGCACTGCCTAAAGACAGATTTAATCAACTAAGGTTGAAACTTGAGTTAAGCCAGTAAGCAGCTTAAGAGAGGCTGTTGAGAATTAAGCTACTCACTGAGCTTAATAAGAAACTGCAAATGACAATCCTACAGATTGTTCCTGAGAAGAATGAAGAATTGAAGAACTTTCCCTTTTGGGAAGTAGCCGTTAGCTACTCTAGCTATTTTGGGATAATTTCTACAGTTGGTTCTTTTGTCTGTTTCTTAGCTGTACTGTGTTAACAGACTCTAGCCTAGGTGTAAGAATCGTAGCCTCCAATCATTATGAATGGTAGGAGATGAGTCCTTGTATCCTAAAATTTAGGATCCTGATTTTGGCACCTTATGTCATGTATATGAGCAGGTTTTTGCTCAGACCTGAATATAGAAAAAAATACAGAACATTTTCTCATTCTCTTTGGTTTTTTCTTCTCTCTTCTGCATAAACGTTTTTCTATATACCAAAAACCAACAAGATAGTGTGCTGCCAAAGTTCAATGTACTGCTCTATATTTTATAGCCATGCATAGGTTTTTGGTTGACATTAATACGGCAGTGTTTTAATGCAACCTGGAAGAAAAGTTTGCAACTTTTTTTCTTTAATTTGGACCACCAGAGAGTAAGAAAGAAAGAAAATTCAAGTGATTTGAAATTGAATCAAAAAACGACTTTAAGAAAACCCATTACTTGATTAGTGGACTTAATCTTGTATTTATTAAGTGCTGATTAGCCTTTGATTTGTATCTTGTACAAAACCAAGCAAGGGAAATGATTTGAGAAAAATACTCTTAATCAAGGTTGGCATTTTTTTTTTGTGGGGAGGTGAGAGAGAGAGAGAGAGAGAGAGAGAGAGAGAGAGAGAGATGGCAGGGGATGAGGAGGTTGCACATCGGAAAGAAGAGGTGCGCTGGGTGGGTGGGGATGCCGCTGGGGGCTGGATGGGTTTAGGGTTGATACGGGAGGGAGAGAGGTTGTGGTGTTTGGGGTTGTTTTTTTTTTTTTTTTTTTTTTTTTTTTTTTTTTTTTTTTTTTTTTTTTGAAGAATTGTTTATTATTTATTTTGCCCACATGGAGTCTATCTCATTAAAAAATTGGGCCCATATATTAAATTATAAAAAAATCCTGCAACGTCATTAGATTTAACAGAATTTTGGATGGAATTGACGGTATGGGGTAAAGTGAATCACCAAACCTTGGTCAAGCGGGGAAAGTAGGTCACTTAAATTTTTTTTTGTATTATTTTGTATTATTTTTTTTTGAGTTGTGGGGGAGGCAAAGTGAGATTTGACCATAGTTTCAAGGGATATTGGTGTAATTAAGACAAGATTGTAATATTTGTAGCCAATTACATTCTATAAGGAATAATAGAGCTCTACTGCAATTCGAACTATTTATTTATTAGCTCTTAATTGAAAGTCAACCCTCTAAAAGTTTAGTCAAATCAAAGATCTTTTAGTTATCTAATTTTAATAAGATAAATATGGAAACAAAATATTTTTGATAAATATAATGAAAATATTCATGGTAATAATTTAATTGTATTGTTAAAGTTTATCTAATAAAGTTTATATTTGATAAAATAAAAAAATGGCTAAGCAATTTCTGATTTAGGTAAATATTTTTAGGGATGATCATTGACTGATGATCTAAAACATGAAAGTTCAGATCATATGATTACATTGTGTAGTTGTCTAAAAGTAAAGTTGTAGTATTCATTTATTAACTTGTTAGCGCTTGGGGATGTCATCAATTAATAAGATTAAATTGTGAATGCAATCGAAAAAAGAAGTAGATTGTGTAATGATAGACTTGAAACAGAATGTTCACCAATAATATATGATCCTTTCATGAAATAAAGACCAGGAATCCCTTTTTATCACCTTCTTCCTTTATTTTTGGTTTTGTATTTCAAAAACAACTTCACCAACATCAGAATTCATAATAATCTTGTGCATCTTATTATTTTATTGTATTAGAAGAACAGGGACAAGGCACTCTTATTCAGCTTAAATATTCTACGTACTCAAGACAAATGATAGTGTCACTCCTCTAGCCAAAGGTGAGTTGGTACTTGGGTTGTTTGTTGGGAGAGAAAAGACCAAAGTGTCTCTCAACTTCATCACCGCCCTTGGTATTTTCATCAAACATGGCAAAAAGGTAAGTTTCTATAGCTTTTCCAGGCCTCTTTGGAGTCCCAGTAGTACCTTTCACATGGTTGATCAAATTCTGGTAGAATGTTTGTGCATTTTGAGGGGTTGCAACATCATCACCTTCGGATGGCCAACCGCTCTCCGACACGACGATCTCCACGTTGGGAGCATTGGCTTTCTCAAGAGCCGAGTACTGAGCGTCCAAAAGAGCATCAAACAGGTTTTGGTACTTTACACCGTCGGGCGTTGTGATCCCTTGTGAGGTGAATAAGGCATAGGCAAGTTCTATTTGAGCAGGATTGTCATGGTAGCTGAAGTAAGGATACACATTGACAAGAAGAGGGGCCCCATTGCTGGCTAGGAAGTTGATAACTGGGGTTATGAATGACTTTGCAGCATCACTATATTTTCCAGCTGAAGGAGGGTAGGCACTGTCCACAAGGGTTGTGTCAATTGCTGTTGAGACTTTGATCTGGCCTTGCAGATTGGCTGTTACAATTGCATCATGAATGTTTTGGATGGCCGGGAGGAGATACTGGGTCTGTGGATCGCCGGGGTGTACTTCGTTCCCGACTGCGATGTATTTGAACTTGACGTCAGGGAAGGCTTGTACATTCTTTTGGACCCAATCTTTTGCAGCAGCAGCATCGGTGAGGCCTTGAAGCTTGTCGTTGAGGATGGTCACGATGAGTTCTATGTTGGAACCTTTAAGGGCTTGATAGGTTGGATCATTGGGTTCATAAATTCTCATTCTTCCAATGCCATTGCTTTTGTACAAGTCAACGACTTCTGTTGGGGATGGTAAATTGTTGCCATTTTGTCCATAACAAACACCAACAGATTGTGCACCTGAAATACAAGCATCAAAGTTTCAGCTTGTGAAAGCATGTTTGGCAACAAGAGAAACAACTTACTTAAAGAATGTTTTAAGGGATGAAAATTTTAATTTCATACATGAAATGACCAAAGATTTTACATACAACTCCAATTGCTTCTAATTCAGAATTTGGATAGAGAAGTAAGGGACATGTAACTCAAGTGGTTAAGAATAGTCACCCTCGCATCCGAGGTCCTATATTCGAATCCCCCCTCCCCCAGTATGGCTTGTATTTTAAAATAAAAATAAATAAAAACTGGATAGAGAAACCAGAAGTTTTCTGCATGGTATATATATATATATGCTTTAATATATCATAATTTCAACTATATAATGAAACAGAACTACTTAATATAATCTGCCTCAAACTCTTGTACTGTAAACATGATTGAAGAAATAACCTCACATTAATCTACCCACGTACGCTAGAAATAAACTCTTGTACAGGTCTGATGAAAAAGCATCAAAACTATTATATTTGCTTGATGCCATATATATATATATATATATATAAATTCAGAAGCAGAAAATGATACCTGTTATTTGCAGGGCAGGCATCAACAATACAAGTAGCAGCAATATGGAAGCCATAAGGGTTTTTGGAACTGTTCAAGCTTGTGTAGGGAAATCCTTGAAGAAGAGGAAATTGTATAAATAACTTCGCTCTCTACATTAACATGCCCCTTACACTATATATATACACATCCCATATTCACATATGTATAGGCGGTAGAGTTTAGAGGAGGTCCCAAGCTATCTAGTAATTAAGCAATTACCCATTATCCCGTCAATCACTGCAGAGGTATTGACTAATAATGACAATGACTTGCTGTTGAAGAAAATTTTTATGATAACAACAAGACCTGCCTGCCAGACACGTTTTGCAGAAAGAGTTCAAGTCAAATTGAACAACCAAATTGAAAATTAACAAGACTGGACAGGCACGTAAAGGAAAATGAATTTTCACTCCATTATAGTATTATTGACTCATCAATGATCTTTCTCCCTACAAACAATGTTGGTTTTCTAATCTACTAGAAGCATGCATCCAAGTTCAAAGTTCCCTTTTTTCTAGAGTAGATTAATAGCACGTGTACAAGCCCCTTGCCAGTAAATTAACCTTTGATTTATATGAAATCTGTCATATTGTATAAATATCCGTCATATTGATAAAAAAGGCTTTTGATGAGTATAGTTCACATATGTGCCACGGTAGCAAATTAACAGATATATTGACATAATCAAACGGCATGGATTTACTTGACATGGGAGTTAATGTGGAGGGTCATTCCTAATCCAAAAAAGAAAAGACTAAAGCTGATAATTTTGTAAACCTTGAAGATGTTTTATGATAAAAATCCCTTTCGCACATATAAAAATTGTCGTCTTGGAGACATGCCCCCTTGTATACAGTCATTGATATTGTTTGCATTTCCAAATTTCGTTATTGAAAAGTCATTGGGTTCATATTCCTTCCTCTCCATCCAGTATAGTTGACTTAGAAGAAGCATATGATCTGAAATTGCCGGGGGAAATCCACTATCCTAATGTTTGAAAGTCTGGAGCCTCTAGGAATTTAACACCTTAGTGGACTAGCTTGAGGTATTGGGTCCAGTTAATAAATTAGTCAATTGAAATACGCGGCCCGTTTTCTCGCTACAAGTCTAAAAACTGACCCAGTCAAATTGTAATCTTCGATCGATTTTGAGCATATGGTCATGCCGTCGCGTATTACGTACCAAGGCCTAGGAATTTAGCTTCTGGCGTACAGGAGGCTCTTAAATCAGTTTGAAAATTCAATTATATATATATTATACTAATTTTGAAAAGATAGCGACAAGGATACAGGTGTTAGTAATAGCGACAGGGAGAGACTCGAAAATTCTGAGTCAAGGTGGTGGCTATTGAAAGAGTAGTATGCAAGTTTTCCTCCAGGGTTGCAACATCTTTATCTTTGATCTGATGAATTTATCTGAACCATAATCTTTCGTTTTCCCGTTGATTGTGGGGTTTTTAATCTGTGAGCGTATGATCATAACAATACTAGAGATATTGAAGAAGAGAAGGGCGAATCAAACACATAACAAAAATTAACAAGTCAATTGACTATATACGCTTAAATTGGTCGCAGATGCAATTTAAAGAGATGTCACAGATACATGCACTAGCTAGAAGTATGATGACAAAAGTCACATACACACTAACACAAATCATGCATTCATTTATGCTAATCACGAATACACTTGTCACGTATAGATATAGTGGCATATAATATTTATGTCAAAATCATAATAGCTATAGAAATGACATAGTTTTTTATATATGAAATATATTAATAAAATTTTAAAGACGATTCACAGCAACATGGCTTTTTTATTTTATTTTGTTTCTTACCTCGGTCTTGAAAGACATGGGAGATTTGAGATTAAATAATACTAAATCTCACAGAACTTTCAGATTAACTACCAATGTTTTAATTAGTTTAGGGAAAAGTTGAAAGTAAGTCCCGGTTAATTTTGTGGCTTGGACCCACTTAAGCTCGTGGCACGGCTTGGAATTAGAATAATGCCTTTTCTTGCATGATGCCTCTGTTCGTGCTCGCGTTTTATTATGCCGTGATAGGCTTATAATTGGGCCAAGTAACACCGAAGAGTGGTCTTGTAATGTTGGCAAAATGTCCCAACCAAATTAATAAAAAGTAAACATATATACTTGTTTGTTTGGGCCAAAATTTGGCGCACCCAGCCCAACACTAAAAGAGCCCAGGATAATAGTCACAATCCAAAATCTGGACTGTGCAAAATAGCAATTGAAGGCCCAAAATCCAAAAAGGCCCAGCCCAAGACTTATCGAAATATGGCAAGCAAACTTGGTCCTCAAAAGAAAAGCAGTCATCCTTGGGCTCCAGAAAAATCAAAGCAGGTCAGATATGATTAAAAAGAAGAAGAAAAGCCCAAGAAATTGGAGGCAAACCCACGTGATCTCCTGACTTGGAAAAGTCAACAATTCCAACCACCATAGAAGAAGTGATTGGGAATTAAATGAAAGCAGGCAACTAGGAAGAGACTTCTCTGAAACTCTGCCACCAAAAGATCAAAAACACACACACACACACACATATATATATATATGTTCAGAGATATTTCTTCTACCCCAAAGAGGGTGATTCTCCCAAGAGATAAGCAGACCATGTTCTCAGAAAGAGATAAGCAGGAAGACAGGGAGTTGTTCAAATGGAAGATCAAACTAACCATCACAGTTTGAAACTTTTAAACAGAGGGCGGTTAAAATTGAAAGAAGGGTTAAGTTTCTTTTCAAAAAACAGGGAAGTGATATGAAGAAATGACTAGTGAGAGCTTATTTGCCAGAAAATGATAAAATCCCTTTTTCTTTGTATTTAAAATTAAGAGATCTTTTGAGAAATTTTGCCGCCCATTATTAAAAGAATTACCCTACTCCAGAAAACACTTCTTATAAATATAAGAGAGGGTGAACAGAAAAAAAGACACTCAATTCAACAACCAAATCAAATAACTAAAAATCAACCCAAGACAAGAACTCAAAATGATCACTTGATCCTTGAGAACCCCCAAACAAACTGAAGCAACCAAGAGCTCAGTCAAGCCACAAAAGAAGCCAGCCATAATTCAAGAACTTCCAAGCTCAGACTTAGAAAATAAGTCAGTCAAAACGAGATTCCTCTCTTTACAAATTTGGTTCAGCAACAGCCAAGACAAGCAGAGCTTGAGTTTTCACAAATGTGTAAACCTCAACAAATTTACGGAGAGCCCTGACCAAGCACAACAGGTACCATAGTGCAGTTCCGGCTCAGTAATCCTCAAGTCCAGCCATTTCTGTCCTGTTCAGACTGAAGAAGTTGCAGTTCTGCCCGTTCAAAAAGCCTTCCAGGGCTTGAAATAGATTAAAGCTCTGCCAAAATCAAGATTTGGTATCGATTTACAGCTGAAGCTTAGCAGTTGAAGTTGTTGACAGTTCAATCCAGCACGGACATACCCAGTCCAGCTCGAATCAAAAGCTTCTATCCAGACAGAAATGGAATTCCAGCCTTCTTTTTGCCTTCCTAGAGTTGATTTTTTCTTTCTAAGTCTTGTAAAAGGCAGTTCTGTCTAAAAACAGTTCACTTTTATTACCATTTATTCTTGCCAGAACTACCAACTTTGTACTAAGATAAATTGTGAAATCCTCACCAGTCTAAGGCATGAAAAGAACTTACTTGGGAGATATTCCTCACCCAAATTCACAATCGCTTGTTTAGAAATTACTAACTTGGGGCGCAAGTTATCTATTTTCAAGAAATATGCTAGAATTGTCATTGCTAGCAGTGGCACGCTCACACATTAAAGAAAGTTGACTTGTTGACCAGTAAACGGTTTTCAAGGCAATGGAGAACTTCACCCTTCTATCACAAGAACAAACACAAAACGGGTGAACAATAATTAACCATGCTAGTAACAAACCAAACACACACCATATAATAGGTGCATCATTTCAAGTGTCGTTGTATGTATATATTTAAGGGCTTTCAAATAACTAAAAACCATTTCAAAGGGTAGCGATAATGAAGCTCCAACTTTAGCTTTCCTACACCACCCTATTATGGGTGCAAATATATGTTATAAACTATCTCATATCTGGAACATGGTAGGAATATACAAAACTGCTTTTTTAAGGCTATACAACAACATTCTATGCTTTCCTAAAGAAGGATTTATCAGGTGCTTCCTTATCAACAAATTCTTTCAGGTAAATAGGTACATACAACGACAATGTTTCATATATGGGTTTAGCTACATGTAGCTGTAATAAGGGATGAAGTGGTTTTGCACTTCTGGCTAATGTGTACCCTTGCAAGTAATGGATCACTTCTTGACAGGACCCGCCCCCAATTTTCCTTTGGAATTCGTGACGAACCCTGTTTTCGTCCCACATTGGGCAGATGTCAGACTCATTTTATTAAAATGCCATTTTCTCTTATTTTTAACCAAAAATAGATTTTGACTTCTACTGACGATTCGACAGAGTCTCCCATGTAATTGGAACATTTCCCAAATTATAAACATCTACAATTAAGCACAAAATAATCCCTACTTGTAGCATGCACAAGGTAAAGGCACACAAGGCAATTAGGAGGATTCAATGGACCTCAGGCCCTCTACCTACACTTAAAACAAACAACTCAAAGCTTTTAAAGATTTAATTTACAACTCAAGAGAACGTTGTAAGGGAAGAAACAAGGAAAATCCTACGATAGAAGGTGATGGAAAGAATGCCGATGATGCCTTGACGTGGAGTGGCAGACCTCAGCTAACTATATCCTGGGGGCCACAAAACAAAGAAAATGTGAGTGGATAAAAATAAAGTTTTAACATAAGTTATATCCGAACATACTAACTCCACCGTTTTAGAAAAACGATGTAAACCATGCAATGAAATTCATTTTTACATATATATAAATCATTACTCGAAACCATTTTAAATCCATAGCCCATATTATAATATAATATAATTCAACCTGACTTTCTTCCGCAAAACATATCCTTCCCAAAACATGCTTGCAAAATATGTTATGCCTAGTAAACTCCATGCTAAAATATGAATATGGTTTTGAATGTATTAGGTTTAGTTTTATTCTTCTCCATAAGGAGGTATATATAGGAGTTTACATGAGGGTCTTACAAGGAATTAGATACAGTAAAGAATTAGGAAAGTATCTCCTAATTGTACAATGATTTATCACTTATATAAAAAATAGGAAAATAAATCCCTTAATTATTGATGGAAGTAAATCTCCTTGATTATTAGGAGACTCACGTCAGCACTCCATATATATACATATATATATATACACACACACACGCACCCCATCAAGATATGTACCAAGGAAAACAATCCAACTTGGGGATTGTTTATTCTCAACCACATGGCAGATCATGCATTACACATGTGGCTAGGGATGAGCAGTCAAACCGGGGGACTATTGTTCCCCAGTACTCCTCCCGGGACCTACATCTCAAGTGCGGCTAATTCAGTCATACGCGTAGACTAACATCCTGACACACGTCCCAAAGAGTATATGTGTGCCTTATGGGTCCCAAAGACCAACTATAAATCTTTTCCATATTTCCATCATCCTTTCCATAACGAATCATAAGAGGTATATATGGTGGTATATAGCCATATAAATCCAATATCCCAAAGTATATCTAAATTCCATAAACATAATCAATATCCAAGAAGCATAAACAACCGATACCATCACAATCCAAAACTCAAAATTCATATACTTTATAATATTCTTAAGCACCAAAAATCCCATAGACATTGTAAAACCGTAGTTAAGAGAATAACATAACTCCAAAGTCCCCATAACCCAAAATAATTAGATTCTCAATCAAAACCCATTTATGCATGCAATTCCATCTTTGAATTATAATGACCATTTAAAACAAGTGTCCACTTACAACAAGTCCGAAGCAAGCTCAACCCTGACGATACATTGCGCTGGAGAACCTAATTTAAGAGATACTAGCATTAGAACAAACCAGAAACCAAAACGAGACTTTAATATACAATCCTAGCTTCTTGGAACCCTAAGTGTGTGAGAAGTCTAAGAAGTAGATCCGAGAGTAGTGTCACGTATTCTCAATGCCCAAAATGATCATGGAAGACATTTCGTCAACCAAGTCAATAAGGGTTACCTTCTAGGTCAACCGGGTTAGCGGGGCCCACGACCTCCGATTTTTGATCCCACAGTTTCTATAGGTCCAATACAATCCACTAAACATTTCCCAAGAGTTTAGTTTCGATCGAGTGGTCGGATCAAAGTAAATCGGATGGCGATCGGTTCGCCTAACCCTAGAATCATTGACTCGGAGTATCCGAGACTCCGACTCTCGACCCGCAAATTCCTACACGATCCTAGAGGTATATGGAATAACATAATTGAAATTGGAACCGATTGAACGGTTCTAACCTATCTAACCCGAATATCGCATAATAGGTGCAATATTCATTCGATAGTGAAATGGTAACCAACTTCAAATTCAATTATACTATCGCTCACGGGACGACGTTGGGAACATTTTATAACACAATGGGCAGCACAAGGTGGCCCACATGCCACCACTCGCAGCCGACAGCGGTGGGTGGCTTGAGAGATTTTCCTCCGACCAATACATAGCAGTTCAAGCATAAATAGGGGAGCATTGGCTCTTGGAACCTAGCCAAAAAGTGGCCAGAGGTGCCCAAAACATGGCTAAAATCGCCGGCCTCTAAGGATGTCTAAATCTAACTCTGAAAACTCAAAACTAACCCTAACCATGTACACAATCAGAAAGAGTATGATGAGAGGATCGAAATCCATACCCAAATCATCGTCAACGGCTACCAGAGTCACCATAATCAACATTGGAAAACTTGGAATTTCCAGCCCTTCTTGAGCTAGCATCGGCGCCGTGAGTGATGGCGTACTTTGGCCCAAACGTGATCGCCAGACTTAGCCGATCTTTTTTCGACCGGTCCCATGGCCGGTTGTGACTGGAGCACCAAGATCACCAGCCAAAACTGGCCACCCTGGTTTTTGCGTAGGGAGAGAGGTGAGAGAGAAGAGAGAGGAATGAGGGGTTTGACGCGTGCATGAGGGGGGGGGAGAGAGAGAGAGAGAGAGAGAGAGAGAGAGAGAGAGAGAGAGAGAGAGAGAAAGCAAGGTATTTAGGGTTTCGAAAATTCCCAATGTGTCTTTTCAATTTTCAGACCTTTACGCATTCGTTACAACTTAGAATTAAGCGTTCCACCTGTCTACGAACTCATATCGACAACCTCTATGCAACGGTGCCACTCATGTCCACAAAATTCGTCGCAAACAAAAAGTGACTAAAGTACCCTACCACCAGGGCTAAAATGTAATTTCACGATTTAAAGAAATTAAATAAAATACTTAATTGAGTTGGAGTGTTGCACTTCTTGCCAATGTGTACCCTTATTACAACAACGTTGGTAAACAAATCACATCAGCCTTCACTATGCCTTATTTAAAGCATCAGAGGTGACAATATGTTAGTCTGAAATTGTGTTGGCATTTCCTAGAACTTAGTATAGGTTTGGAAGTTTCATTTAGTTGTAGGGTTGACATAGAATTGTTGTCTCTGATTTTCAGAAACGACAGGATTGAAACAGCTCAACAATCCCTGAATAACAGAATTGTGACTTAACACATGTAAGACATGTGATCCAAGGGTAAGCCATGTCATTTCTCATGCACACCTGATAGAAAATCTTTGGCATTTATTATGTTAATAGAATCCCTTTAGAAATGGATCTCATTTAGACATAATTTTCAATATCTTTCCTTTATTATTTCTTTAATAACTTGCTTGGAAATCATGTTTTCAATTAGATCACGATATCAAGGTGTTTGATTTTTTATTGCTTTGAGATTGTGATGATTAAAACCTTCTTTTCTTGTATATTTGCCTTTCTATTGGGTTAATTTCAATCATATATAGAAAAGTAAAATATATTGGGATTTAATTTTTGTTTTGCCAATCAAGCAATCTTTGTTTTCAACGTGTTTTCTTTTTGGTGGAACAAAAAGCCTATAAAAGAGGCTTTTGTCTTCTTCATTCTTGACAGCTTTAAGGACTATTTTTTTGAGCTTTCACCATCATATTTTCAGTCCACAAACTTTGTAAAGTAGAGTTTTTTATTGAGATAAATCATCAAGTGTTCCATGTCTACTTGGTCATTTATCAAAGACTTTTATCATTCATATGCATTCATTTGCATAGTTCAGGGACTCATACAGTTGAGGGCACCAAGACTACGGGTGGCAGTTTTCTCCGGTGAGCTTGAATGTGACCAGTATTAGATTCAAGCTAAGGCCCTTTTTCCACGGGCTAGACTCTGTTGACATTAGTTTTACATTAATATGTCCTGACATGATGTTATACACATTATAACGTGGTTTTGATCACATGAGTTTCTTTAGGAGAATTTAAAAATTCTGTTTCCTTATCCCTTAAAACATAACCCCAAAAAAACATATATCAAACATAACATAAAAGAACCATCTTACGATACTAAAAATTTATGTTCAAACGCATTGCCCACCATAATAAAAAGACACCCAAACACATTATAGTTAATAGGTCAAGTTCAAATCCCCACTCCGTTAATTAGGGGTTAAAAAACTACCTAAAGTTAAAAGAGCAAAGACATGAGAAATGGTTTAGCTTTCACCAACATGCTACAAACCTCATATATACCTATATTCCACGTAGGTGTAGTAGTTCTGTCAGTAAATAGTTGTCATGATGATACTTTGAGCAATACTATGAAGAAAAAATTGCTTTAAGGTAGATTACTAAGGATTTATGTCCTTATTTTCTCTATTTTTAATTAGAAATATGGTATAATCTGGGTCAGATTTGACTTCTTCAAGTGGGAGGGACCTAAAATTGTAAAATTATAAATAGCGCAAGTGGTGTTCCAGTAGAAGTTAGGCTCCATTTGGATGGAGGGATTTGAAGGAAAAGATTTGGGATTTGACGAGAAGGCTACAGTTGCAATAAAAACAAGAACCACATTACATTGAATGTATTTTGTTGAACCCAAATGATATTTTATATGGATAACACAGTATTTATTTGAGTGTGGGTCTAAGTCCCTTCTTCCTTTTCTCTGGAAAGAGAGCCTTTTTTATAGGGGGCATTCGTGATGGATAATATTTACAAGTTGGTTACCTCGGCTCGGAGCCGAGCCATATACATCCCATCAGTTCTGCCAACGAGTGGTTTAGGTGGGCCCGTGAGTGTACGATTCATGATGGCCTGCGTGCTCTATCCCTGCCACAGAGAGGAGCGAGGTGCTGCGGACAGAGAGGTCTCCAGTCTCTAGGTATGGCGACGGTCATATCTTGATGGGATGGGGTCTTGTCACGGACGGTATGGGTGACTCTGTTTATCGCGGATCTTGGTAGGGCGGTGTTTTCTAGGAGCCGAGGCCGAACTATATTCTTTTCTAGCTCCATTATTTTTGGGCAGCTCGGCTCGGTAATTGCCGAGTGTCACATGTCGGTTTGTTTCGGTCGGTTTGTTTCGGCCCCTGCAGATGTGTCTCGGCCTCGGCACGGTTTGTCCCCCAATCCCCTAACGAAGGGTGAGGTTACCTCGGGATGCAAAAGGATGTGGACGCGTGTCAGAAGCTCGGGAGGCACGATATTGAATGCTGGGGTCATGATGAGTCCGGGGAATCAGAAAGGGTGGGACGTGAGCCGTCGCGTCGAGTGGGAGAAACGAGGCGCGTTATCCACATGGCGAGATCCAGTGGTTGGCGCAAAAAGAATCCAACGGTGTGCCAGGGTGTATATATAGGTGGGCAATTTCGAGCGGTTTGGCACTTTTGTTTCCATGGAGAATTGCTGAACGAGGCCCGTGTTAGCTGCGAGTTGAGTTTCTTGTGTCTGTGGAGGAGAAGCTGTTTAGGGCGGAAGCTGGGCAGAGGAAACCGGCGATTCAGGCCAGGTGAGAGTTTCTCTGACCCTCTGTTATTTCTGTCGATGTGAAGATGTCTCGAGAGACGAGTGAGAGTGGGTCGAGTAGGGTAGCATAATTTTGGGGCGTTGGATGAGACATGGCACCAGTTGGGTGACAGGCCAGTGGTGGGAATAGGGGCCGAGGAAGAGCCGTCAGTGGTAGAGGTGACGAGCTCTGATGAAGGGAGTGAGGAACCGATCGTGGGAGGTGACCCGCATGCCGAGGTGGGGCAGCACGAGGCTAAAGTGGGTGTGGAGGAAGAGGCCGAGGACCCAGACATTGCCCGGGTAGACTTGGATGGGGTGCCCGTGAGGGTGAGCGTGGCCCTAAGTGTGGGGGGGGGGGGGGGGGGATCGTGCTCGTATCGGTGAGGGCTGTCCATGCACCCATACTATTACGAGGAGAGGGAATGGTGGCAGACACGGTGCCGATGCGGATGATGCATGAGCTGCTGGAGAGGATTAGGCGGGAGTACGAGGTGCCGAGAGATGGGTATTCGCGCTGCCGCAAGCGTATGGCCCGGCCGAGCCGACCGCCCCGGGGGGGGTGACCCTATACTGGGAGATGTTAAGAACGGCCTACGCCTACCTTTGCATTCGTTCGTGCATAGGTGGATGACCTTCCTCGGCCGTCGCCCCCACTAGATGAACCCCAACTTGCGGAGGAGGATCCTGTGCATGTGTCGTGCTATGGAAAAGGCATCATGGGATCGAGCCGAGCACGAATATCCTGCAGTGCTGCTATGGTTTGAGGAAGAGCCTGAAGTAGGGCAGGGTTCTTCTATCTGCAGGCGTTGCAGGGAAAAATTTTGGAGAACAACCCCAGTTCGCAGAAAAAAAAAAAAAAAAAAAAAAAAAAAAAAAAAAAAAAAAAAAAAAAAAAAAAAAAAAAAAAAAAAAAAAAAAAAAAAAAAAAAAAAAAAAAAAAAAAAAAAAAAAAAAAAAAAAAAAAAAAAAAAAAAAAAAAAAAAAAAAAAAAAAAAAAAAAAAAAAAAAAAAAAAAAAAAAAAAAAAAAAAAAAAAAAAAAAAAAAAAAAAAAAAAAAAAAAAAAAAAAAAAAAAAAAAAAAAAAAAAAAAAAAAAAAAAAAAAAAAAAAAAAAAAAAAAAAAAAAAAAAAAAAAAAAAAAAAAAAAAAAAAAAAAAAAAAAAAAAAAAAAAAAAAAAAAAAAAAAAAAAAAAAAAAAAAAAAAAAAAAAAAAAAAAAAAAAAAAAAAAAAAAAAAAAAAATTTCATGGACCAATCGATATCGGATTGAGTCCAAAACTTGGGGAACATCATAATGTTGTGGGAGGAGTCATTTGGTGAGTTTTGAGTGAAATCCAATGGCTAAAACTATGCAATACACCAACCACTCCATTTCAGAACGAACTTCGTACGAACCTGAATTGTCCAATTTCATGGACCAATCGATATCGGATTGAGTCCAAAACTTGGGGAACATCATAATGTTGTGGGAGGAGTCATTTGGTGAGTTTTGAGTGAAATCCAATGGCTAAAACTATGCAATACACCAACCACTCCATTTCAGAACGAACTTCGTACGAACCTGAATTGTCCAATTTCATGGACCAATCGATATCGGATTGAGTCCAAAACTTGGGGAACATCATAATGTTGTGGGAGGAGTCATTTGGTGAGTTTTGAGTGAAATCCAATGGCTAAAACTATGCAATACACCAACCACTCCATTTCAGAACGAACTTCGTACGAACCTGAATTGTCCAATTTCATGGACCAATCGATATCGGATTGAGTCCAAAACTTGGGGAACATCATAATGTTGTGGGAGGAGTCATTTGGTGAGTTTTGAGTGAAATCCAATGGCTAAAACTATGCAATACACCAACCACTCCATTTCAGAACGAACTTCGTACGAACCTGAATTGTCCAATTTCATGGACCAATCGATATCGGATTGAGTCCAAAACTTGGGGAACATCATAATGTTGTGGGAGGAGTCATTTGGTGAGTTTTGAGTGAAATCCAATGGCTAAAACTATGCAATACACCAACCACTCCATTTCAGAACGAACTTCGTACGAACCTGAATTGTCCAATTTCATGGACCAATCGATATCGGATTGAGTCCAAAACTTGGGGAACATCATAATTGGTGGGAGGAGTCATTTGGTGGTTTTGAGTGAAATCCAATGGCTAAAACTATGCAATACACCAACCACTCCATTTCAGAACGAACTTCGTACGAACCTGAATTGTCCAATTTCATGGACCAATCGATATCGGATTGAGTCCAAAACTTGGGGAACATCATAATGTTGTGGGAGGAGTCATTTGGTGAGTTTTGAGTGAAATCCAATGGCTAAAACTATGCAATACACCAACCACTCCATTTCAGAACGAACTTCGTACGAACCTGAATTGTCCAATTTCATGGACCAATCGATATCGGATTGAGTCCAAAACTTGGGGAACATCATAATGTGTGGGAGGAGTCATTTGGTGGTTTTGAGTGAAATCCAATGGCTAAAACTATGCAATACACCAACCACTCCATTTCAGAACGAACTTCGTACGAACCTGAATTGTCCAATTTCATGGACCAATCGATATCGGATTGAGTCCAAAACTTGGGGAACATCATAATGTTGTGGGAGGAGTCATTTGGTGAGTTTTGAGTGAAATCCAATGGCTAAAACTATGCAATACACCAACCACTCCATTTCAGAACGAACTTCGTACGAACCTGAATTGTCCAATTTCATGGACCAATCGATATCGGATTGAGTCCAAAACTTGGGGAACATCATAATGTGGTGGGAGGAGTCATTTGGTGGTTTTGAGTGAAATCCAATGGCTAAAACTATGCAATACACCAACCACTCCATTTCAGAACGAACTTCGTACGAACCTGAATTGTCCATTTCATGGACCAATCGATATCGGATTGAGTCCAAAACTTGGGGAACATCATAATGTGTGGGAGGAGTCATTTGGTGGTTTTGAGTGAAATCCAATGGCTAAAACTATGCAATACACCAACCACTCCATTTCAGAACGAACTTCGTACGAACCTGAATTGTCCAATTTCATGGACCAATCGATATCGGATTGAGTCCAAAACTTGGGGAACATCATAATGTTGTGGGAGGAGTCATTTGGTGAGTTTTGAGTGAAATCCAATGGCTAAAACTATGCAATACACCAACCACTCCATTTCAGAACGAACTTCGTACGAACCTGAATTGTCCAATTTCATGGACCAATCGATATCGGATTGAGTCCAAAACTTGGGGAACATCATAATGTTGTGGGAGGAGTCATTTGGTGAGTTTTGAGTGAAATCCAATGGCTAAAACTATGCAATACACCAACCACTCCATTTCAGAACGAACTTCGTACGAACCTGAATTGTCCAATTTCATGGACCAATCGATATCGGATTGAGTCCAAAACTTGGGGAACATCATAATGTGTGGGAGGAGTCATTTGGTGAGTTTTGAGTGAAATCCAATGGCTAAAACTATGCAATACACCAACCACTCCATTTCAGAACGAACTTCGTACGAACCTGAATTGTCCAATTTCATGGACCAATCGATATCGGATTGAGTCCAAAACTTGGGGAACATCATAATGTTGTGGGAGGAGTCATTTGGTGAGTTTTGAGTGAAATCCAATGGCTAAAACTATGCAATACACCAACCACTCCATTTCAGAACGAACTTCGTACGAACCTGAATTGTCCAATTTCATGGACCAATCGATATCGGATTGAGTCCAAAACTTGGGGAACATCATAATGTTGTGGGAGGAGTCATTTGGTGAGTTTTGAGTGAAATCCAATGGCTAAAACTATGCAATACACCAACCACTCCATTTCAGAACGAACTTCGTACGAACCTGAATTGTCCAATTTCATGGACCAATCGATATCGGATTGAGTCCAAAACTTGGGGAACATCATAATGTTGTGGGAGGAGTCATTTGGTGAGTTTTGAGTGAAATCCAATGGCTAAAACTATGCAATACACCAACCACTCCATTTCAGAACGAACTTCGTACGAACCTGAATTGTCCAATTTCATGGACCAATCGATATCGGATTGAGTCCAAAACTTGGGGAACATCATAATGTTGTGGGAGGAGTCATTTGGTGAGTTTTGAGTGAAATCCAATGGCTAAAACTATGCAATACACCAACCACTCCATTTCAGAACGAATTTGATGATCGAACCTGAATAGTCCGATTTCATGGACCAATCGATATCGGATTGAGTCCAAAACTTGGGGAACAACATAATGGTGGGAGGAGTCATTTGGTTGGTTTTGAGTGAAATCCAATGGCTAAAACTATGCAATACACCAACCACTCCATTTCAGAACGAACTTGCTACGAACCTGAATAGTCCGATTTCTTGGACCAATCGATATCGGATTGAGTCCAAAACTTGGGGAACAACATAATGTGGTGGGAGGAGTCATTTGGTTGGTTTTGAGTGAAATCCAATGGCTAAAACTATGCAATACACCAACCACTCCATTTCAGAACGAACTTCCTACGAACCTGAATAGTCCGATTTCATGGACCAATCGATATCGGATTGAGTCCAAAACTTGGGGAACAACATAATGTGGTGGGAGGAGTCATTTGGTTGGTTTTGAGTGAAATCCAATGGCTAAAACTATGCAATACACCAACCACTCCATTTCAGAACGAACTTCCTACGAACCTGAATAGTCCGATTTCTTGGACCAATCGATATCGGATTGAGTCCAAAACTTGGGGAACAACATAATGTGGTGGGAGGAGTCATTTGGTTGGTTTTGAGTGAAATCCAATGGCTAAAACTATGCAATACACCAACCACTCCATTTCAGAACGAACTTCCTACGAACCTGAATAGTCCGATTTCATGGACCAATCGATATCGGATTGAGTCCAAAACTTGGGGAACAACATAATGTGGTGGGAGGAGTCATTTGGTTGGTTTTGAGTGAAATCCAATGGCTAAAACTATGCAATACACCAACCACTCCATTTCAGAACGAACTTCCTACGAACCTGAATAGTCCGATTTCATGGACCAATCGATATCGGATTGAGTCCAAAACTTGGGGAACAACATAATGGTGGGAGGAGTCATTTGGTTGGTTTTGAGTGAAATCCAATGGCTAAAACTATGCAATACACCAACCACTCCATTTCAGAACGAACTTCTACGAACCTGAATAGTCCATTTCATGGACCAATCGATATCGGATTGAGTCCAAAACTTGGGGAACAACATAATGTGTGGGAGGAGTCATTTGGTGGTTTTGAGTGAAATCCAATGCTAAAACTATGCAATACACCAACTACTCCATTTCAGAACGAACTTCGTACGAACCTGAATTGTCCATTTCATGGACCAATCGATATCGGATTGAGTCCAAAACTTGGGGAACATCATAATATGGTGGGAGGAGTCATTTGGTGGTTTTGAGTGAAATCCAATGGCTAAAACTATGCAATACACCAACCACTCCATTTCAGAACGAACTTCCTACGAACCTGAATAGTCCGATTTCATGGACCAATCGATATCGGATTGAGTCCAAAACTTGGGGAACAACATAATATGGTGGGAGGAGTCATTTGGTTGGTTTTGAGTGAAATCCAATGGCTAAAACTATGCAATACACCAACCACTCCATTTCAGAACGAACTTCCTACGAACCTGAATAGTCCGATTTCATGGACCAATCGATATCGGATTGAGTCCAAAACTTGGGGAACAACATAATATGGTGGGAGGAGTCATTTGGTTGGTTTTGAGTGAAATCCAATGGCTAAAACTATGCAATACACCAACCACTCCATTTCAGAACGAACTTCCTACGAACCTGAATAGTCCGATTTCATGGACCAATCGATATCGGATTGAGTCCAAAACTTGGGGAACAACATAATATGGTGGGAGGAGTCATTTGGTTGGTTTTGAGTGAAATCCAATGGCTAAAACTATGCAATACACCAACCACTCCATTTCAGAACGAACTTCCTACGAACCTGAATAGTCCGATTTCATGGACCAATCGATATCGGATTGAGTCCAAAACTTGGGGAACAACATAATATGGTGGGAGGAGTCATTTGGTTGGTTTTGAGTGAAATCCAATGGCTAAAACTATGCAATACACCAACCACTCCATTTCAGAACGAACTTCCTACGAACCTGAATAGTCCGATTTCATGGACCAATCGATATCGGATTGAGTCCAAAACTTGGGGAACAACATAATATGGTGGGAGGAGTCATTTGGTTGGTTTTGAGTGAAATCCAATGGCTAAAACTATGCAATACACCAACCACTCCATTTCAGAACGAACTTCCTACGAACCTGAATAGTCCGATTTCATGGACCAATCGATATCGGATTGAGTCCAAAACTTGGGGAACAACATAATATGGTGGGAGGAGTCATTTGGTTGGTTTTGAGTGAAATCCAATGGCTAAAACTATGCAATACACCAACCACTCCATTTCAGAACGAACTTCCTACGAACCTGAATAGTCCGATTTCATGGACCAATCGATATCGGATTGAGTCCAAAACTTGGGGAACAACATAATATGGTGGGAGGAGTCATTTGGTTGGTTTTGAGTGAAATCCAATGGCTAAAACTATGCAATACACCAACCACTCCATTTCAGAACGAACTTCCTACGAACCTGAATAGTCCGATTTCATGGACCAATCGATATCGGATTGAGTCCAAAACTTGGGGAACAACATAATATGGTGGGAGGAGTCATTTGGTTGGTTTTGAGTGAAATCCAATGGCTAAAACTATGCAATACACCAACCACTCCATTTCAGAACGAACTTCCTACGAACCTGAATAGTCCGATTTCATGGACCAATCGATATCGGATTGAGTCCAAAACTTGGGGAACAACATAATATGGTGGGAGGAGTCATTTGGTTGGTTTTGAGTGAAATCCAATGGCTAAAACTATGCAATACACCAACCACTCCATTTCAGAACGAACTTCCTACGAACCTGAATAGTCCGATTTCATGGACCAATCGATATCGGATTGAGTCCAAAACTTGGGGAACAACATAATATGGTGGGAGGAGTCATTTGGTTGGTTTTGAGTGAAATCCAATGGCTAAAACTATGCAATACACCAACCACTCCATTTCAGAACGAACTTCCTACGAACCTGAATAGTCCGATTTCATGGACCAATCGATATCGGATTGAGTCCAAAACTTGGGGAACAACATAATATGGTGGGAGGAGTCATTTGGTTGGTTTTGAGTGAAATCCAATGGCTAAAACTATGCAATACACCAACCACTCCATTTCAGAACGAACTTCCTACGAACCTGAATAGTCCGATTTCATGGACCAATCGATATCGGATTGAGTCCAAAACTTGGGGAACAACATAATATGGTGGGAGGAGTCATTTGGTTGGTTTTGAGTGAAATCCAATGGCTAAAACTATGCAATACACCAACCACTCCATTTCAGAACGAACTTCCTACGAACCTGAATAGTCCGATTTCATGGACCAATCGATATCGGATTGAGTCCAAAACTTGGGGAACAACATAATATGGTGGGAGGAGTCATTTGGTTGGTTTTGAGTGAAATCCAATGGCTAAAACTATGCAATACACCAACCACTCCATTTCAGAACGAACTTCCTACGAACCTGAATAGTCCGATTTCATGGACCAATCGATATCGGATTGAGTCCAAAACTTGGGGAACAACATAATATGGTGGGAGGAGTCATTTGGTTGGTTTTGAGTGAAATCCAATGGCTAAAACTATGCAATACACCAACCACTCCATTTCAGAACGAACTTCCTACGAACCTGAATAGTCCGATTTCATGGACCAATCGATATCGGATTGAGTCCAAAACTTGGGGAACAACATAATATGGTGGGAGGAGTCATTTGGTTGGTTTTGAGTGAAATCCAATGGCTAAAACTATGCAATACACCAACCACTCCATTTCAGAACGAACTTCCTACGAACCTGAATAGTCCGATTTCATGGACCAATCGATATCGGATTGAGTCCAAAACTTGGGGAACAACATAATATGGTGGGAGGAGTCATTTGGTTGGTTTTGAGTGAAATCCAATGGCTAAAACTATGCAATACACCAACCACTCCATTTCAGAACGAACTTCCTACGAACCTGAATAGTCCGATTTCATGGACCAATCGATATCGGATTGAGTCCAAAACTTGGGGAACAACATAATATGGTGGGAGGAGTCATTTGGTTGGTTTTGAGTGAAATCCAATGGCTAAAACTATGCAATACACCAACCACTCCATTTCAGAACGAACTTCCTACGAACCTGAATAGTCCGATTTCATGGACCAATCGATATCGGATTGAGTCCAAAACTTGGGGAACAACATAATATGGTGGGAGGAGTCATTTGGTTGGTTTTGAGTGAAATCCAATGGCTAAAACTATGCAATACACCAACCACTCCATTTCAGAACGAACTTCCTACGAACCTGAATAGTCCGATTTCATGGACCAATCGATATCGGATTGAGTCCAAAACTTGGGGAACAACATAATATGGTGGGAGGAGTCATTTGGTTGGTTTTGAGTGAAATCCAATGGCTAAAACTATGCAATACACCAACCACTCCATTTCAGAACGAACTTCCTACGAACCTGAATAGTCCGATTTCATGGACCAATCGATATCGGATTGAGTCCAAAACTTGGGGAACAACATAATATGGTGGGAGGAGTCATTTGGTTGGTTTTGAGTGAAATCCAATGGCTAAAACTATGCAATACACCAACCACTCCATTTCAGAACGAACTTCCTACGAACCTGAATAGTCCGATTTCATGGACCAATCGATATCGGATTGAGTCCAAAACTTGGGGAACAACATAATATGGTGGGAGGAGTCATTTGGTTGGTTTTGAGTGAAATCCAATGGCTAAAACTATGCAATACACCAACCACTCCATTTCAGAACGAACTTCCTACGAACCTGAATAGTCCGATTTCATGGACCAATCGATATCGGATTGAGTCCAAAACTTGGGGAACAACATAATATGGTGGGAGGAGTCATTTGGTTGGTTTTGAGTGAAATCCAATGGCTAAAACTATGCAATACACCAACCACTCCATTTCAGAACGAACTTCCTACGAACCTGAATAGTCCGATTTCATGGACCAATCGATATCGGATTGAGTCCAAAACTTGGGGAACAACATAATATGGTGGGAGGAGTCATTTGGTTGGTTTTGAGTGAAATCCAATGGCTAAAACTATGCAATACACCAACCACTCCATTTCAGAACGAACTTCCTACGAACCTGAATAGTCCGATTTCATGGACCAATCGATATCGGATTGAGTCCAAAACTTGGGGAACAACATAATATGGTGGGAGGAGTCATTTGGTTGGTTTTGAGTGAAATCCAATGGCTAAAACTATGCAATACACCAACCACTCCATTTCAGAACGAACTTCCTACGAACCTGAATAGTCCGATTTCATGGACCAATCGATATCGGATTGAGTCCAAAACTTGGGGAACAACATAATATGGTGGGAGGAGTCATTTGGTTGGTTTTGAGTGAAATCCAATGGCTAAAACTATGCAATACACCAACCACTCCATTTCAGAACGAACTTCCTACGAACCTGAATAGTCCGATTTCATGGACCAATCGATATCGGATTGAGTCCAAAACTTGGGGAACAACATAATATGGTGGGAGGAGTCATTTGGTTGGTTTTGAGTGAAATCCAATGGCTAAAACTATGCAATACACCAACCACTCCATTTCAGAACGAACTTCCTACGAACCTGAATAGTCCGATTTCATGGACCAATCGATATCGGATTGAGTCCAAAACTTGGGGAACAACATAATATGGTGGGAGGAGTCATTTGGTTGGTTTTGAGTGAAATCCAATGGCTAAAACTATGCAATACACCAACCACTCCATTTCAGAACGAACTTCCTACGAACCTGAATAGTCCGATTTCATGGACCAATCGATATCGGATTGAGTCCAAAACTTGGGGAACAACATAATATGGTGGGAGGAGTCATTTGGTTGGTTTTGAGTGAAATCCAATGGCTAAAACTATGCAATACACCAACCACTCCATTTCAGAACGAACTTCCTACGAACCTGAATAGTCCGATTTCATGGACCAATCGATATCGGATTGAGTCCAAAACTTGGGGAACAACATAATATGGTGGGAGGAGTCATTTGGTTGGTTTTGAGTGAAATCCAATGGCTAAAACTATGCAATACACCAACCACTCCATTTCAGAACGAACTTCCTACGAACCTGAATAGTCCGATTTCATGGACCAATCGATATCGGATTGAGTCCAAAACTTGGGGAACAACATAATATGGTGGGAGGAGTCATTTGGTTGGTTTTGAGTGAAATCCAATGGCTAAAACTATGCAATACACCAACCACTCCATTTCAGAACGAACTTCCTACGAACCTGAATAGTCCGATTTCATGGACCAATCGATATCGGATTGAGTCCAAAACTTGGGGAACAACATAATATGGTGGGAGGAGTCATTTGGTTGGTTTTGAGTGAAATCCAATGGCTAAAACTATGCAATACACCAACCACTCCATTTCAGAACGAACTTCCTACGAACCTGAATAGTCCGATTTCATGGACCAATCGATATCGGATTGAGTCCAAAACTTGGGGAACAACATAATATGGTGGGAGGAGTCATTTGGTTGGTTTTGAGTGAAATCCAATGGCTAAAACTATGCAATACACCAACCACTCCATTTCAGAACGAACTTCCTACGAACCTGAATAGTCCGATTTCATGGACCAATCGATATCGGATTGAGTCCAAAACTTGGGGAACAACATAATATGGTGGGAGGAGTCATTTGGTTGGTTTTGAGTGAAATCCAATGGCTAAAACTATGCAATACACCAACCACTCCATTTCAGAACGAACTTCCTACGAACCTGAATAGTCCGATTTCATGGACCAATCGATATCGGATTGAGTCCAAAACTTGGGGAACAACATAATATGGTGGGAGGAGTCATTTGGTTGGTTTTGAGTGAAATCCAATGGCTAAAACTATGCAATACACCAACCACTCCATTTCAGAACGAACTTCCTACGAACCTGAATAGTCCGATTTCATGGACCAATCGATATCGGATTGAGTCCAAAACTTGGGGAACAACATAATATGGTGGGAGGAGTCATTTGGTTGGTTTTGAGTGAAATCCAATGGCTAAAACTATGCAATACACCAACCACTCCATTTCAGAACGAACTTCCTACGAACCTGAATAGTCCGATTTCATGGACCAATCGATATCGGATTGAGTCCAAAACTTGGGGAACAACATAATATGGTGGGAGGAGTCATTTGGTTGGTTTTGAGTGAAATCCAATGGCTAAAACTATGCAATACACCAACCACTCCATTTCAGAACGAACTTCCTACGAACCTGAATAGTCCGATTTCATGGACCAATCGATATCGGATTGAGTCCAAAACTTGGGGAACAACATAATATGGTGGGAGGAGTCATTTGGTTGGTTTTGAGTGAAATCCAATGGCTAAAACTATGCAATACACCAACCACTCCATTTCAGAACGAACTTCCTACGAACCTGAATAGTCCGATTTCATGGACCAATCGATATCGGATTGAGTCCAAAACTTGGGGAACAACATAATATGGTGGGAGGAGTCATTTGGTTGGTTTTGAGTGAAATCCAATGGCTAAAACTATGCAATACACCAACCACTCCATTTCAGAACGAACTTCCTACGAACCTGAATAGTCCGATTTCATGGACCAATCGATATCGGATTGAGTCCAAAACTTGGGGAACAACATAATATGGTGGGAGGAGTCATTTGGTTGGTTTTGAGTGAAATCCAATGGCTAAAACTATGCAATACACCAACCACTCCATTTCAGAACGAACTTCCTACGAACCTGAATAGTCCGATTTCATGGACCAATCGATATCGGATTGAGTCCAAAACTTGGGGAACAACATAATATGGTGGGAGGAGTCATTTGGTTGGTTTTGAGTGAAATCCAATGGCTAAAACTATGCAATACACCAACCACTCCATTTCAGAACGAACTTCCTACGAACCTGAATAGTCCGATTTCATGGACCAATCGATATCGGATTGAGTCCAAAACTTGGGGAACAACATAATATGGTGGGAGGAGTCATTTGGTTGGTTTTGAGTGAAATCCAATGGCTAAAACTATGCAATACACCAACCACTCCATTTCAGAACGAACTTCCTACGAACCTGAATAGTCCGATTTCATGGACCAATCGATATCGGATTGAGTCCAAAACTTGGGGAACAACATAATATGGTGGGAGGAGTCATTTGGTTGGTTTTGAGTGAAATCCAATGGCTAAAACTATGCAATACACCAACCACTCCATTTCAGAACGAACTTCCTACGAACCTGAATAGTCCGATTTCATGGACCAATCGATATCGGATTGAGTCCAAAACTTGGGGAACAACATAATATGGTGGGAGGAGTCATTTGGTTGGTTTGAGTGAAATCCAATGGCTAAAACTATGCAATACACCAACCACTCCATTTCAGAACGAACTTCCTACGAACCTGAATAGTCCGATTTCATGGACCAATCGATATCGGATTGAGTCCAAAACTTGGGGAACAACATAATATGGTGGGAGGAGTCATTTGGTTGGTTTTGAGTGAAATCCAATGGCTAAAACTATGCAATACACCAACCACTCCATTTCAGAACGAACTTCCTACGAACCTGAATAGTCCGATTTCATGGACCAATCGATATCGGATTGAGTCCAAAACTTGGGGAACAACATAATATGGTGGGAGGAGTCATTTGGTTGGTTTTGAGTGAAATCCAATGGCTAAAACTATGCAATACACCAACCACTCCATTTCAGAACGAACTTCCTACGAACCTGAATAGTCCGATTTCATGGACCAATCGATATCGGATTGAGTCCAAAACTTGGGGAACAACATAATATGGTGGGAGGAGTCATTTGGTTGGTTTTGAGTGAAATCCAATGGCTAAAACTATGCAATACACCAACCACTCCATTTCAGAACGAACTTCCTACGAACCTGAATAGTCCGATTTCATGGACCAATCGATATCGGATTGAGTCCAAAACTTGGGGAACAACATAATATGGTGGGAGGAGTCATTTGGTTGGTTTTGAGTGAAATCCAATGGCTAAAACTATGCAATACACCAACCACTCCATTTCAGAACGAACTTCCTACGAACCTGAATAGTCCGATTTCATGGACCAATCGATATCGGATTGAGTCCAAAACTTGGGGAACAACATAATATGGTGGGAGGAGTCATTTGGTTGGTTTTGAGTGAAATCCAATGGCTAAAACTATGCAATACACCAACCACTCCATTTCAGAACGAACTTCCTACGAACCTGAATAGTCCGATTTCATGGACCAATCGATATCGGATTGAGTCCAAAACTTGGGGAACAACATAATATGGTGGGAGGAGTCATTTGGTTGGTTTTGAGTGAAATCCAATGGCTAAAACTATGCAATACACCAACCACTCCATTTCAGAACGAACTTCCTACGAACCTGAATAGTCCGATTTCATGGACCAATCGATATCGGATTGAGTCCAAAACTTGGGGAACAACATAATATGGTGGGAGGAGTCATTTGGTTGGTTTTGAGTGAAATCCAATGGCTAAAACTATGCAATACACCAACCACTCCATTTCAGAACGAACTTCCTACGAACCTGAATAGTCCGATTTCATGGACCAATCGATATCGGATTGAGTCCAAAACTTGGGGAACAACATAATATGGTGGGAGGAGTCATTTGGTTGGTTTGAGTGAAATCCAATGGCTAAAACTATGCAATACACCAACCACTCCATTTCAGAACGAACTTCCTACGAACCTGAATAGTCCGATTTCATGGACCAATCGATATCGGATTGAGTCCAAAACTTGGGGAACAACATAATATGGTGGGAGGAGTCATTTGGTTGGTTTTGAGTGAAATCCAATGGCTAAAACTATGCAATACACCAACCACTCCATTTCAGAACGAACTTCCTACGAACCTGAATAGTCCGATTTCATGGACCAATCGATATCGGATTGAGTCCAAAACTTGGGGAACAACATAATATGGTGGGAGGAGTCATTTGGTTGGTTTTGAGTGAAATCCAATGGCTAAAACTATGCAATACACCAACCACTCCATTTCAGAACGAACTTCCTACGAACCTGAATAGTCCGATTTCATGGACCAATCGATATCGGATTGAGTCCAAAACTTGGGGAACAACATAATATGGTGGGAGGAGTCATTTGGTTGGTTTTGAGTGAAATCCAATGGCTAAAACTATGCAATACACCAACCACTCCATTTCAGAACGAACTTCCTACGAACCTGAATAGTCCGATTTCATGGGACCAATCGATATCGGATTGAGTCCAAAACTTGGGGAACAACATAATATGGTGGGAGGAGTCATTTGGTTGGTTTTGAGTGAAATCCAATGGCTAAAACTATGCAATACACCAACCACTCCATTTCAGAACGAACTTCCTACGAACCTGAATAGTCCGATTTCATGGACCAATCGATATCGGATTGAGTCCAAAACTTGGGGAACAACATAATATGGTGGGAGGAGTCATTTGGTTGGTTTTGAGTGAAATCCAATGGCTAAAACTATGCAATACACCAACCACTCCATTTCAGAACGAACTTCCTACGAACCTGAATAGTCCGATTTCATGGACCAATCGATATCGGATTGAGTCCAAAACTTGGGGAACAACATAATATGGTGGGAGGAGTCATTTGGTTGGTTTTGAGTGAAATCCAATGGCTAAAACTATGCAATACACCAACCACTCCATTTCAGAACGAACTTCCTACGAACCTGAATAGTCCGATTTCATGGACCAATCGATATCGGATTGAGTCCAAAACTTGGGGAACAACATAATATGGTGGGAGGAGTCATTTGGTTGGTTTTGAGTGAAATCCAATGGCTAAAACTATGCAATACACCAACCACTCCATTTCAGAACGAACTTCCTACGAACCTGAATAGTCCGATTTCATGGACCAATCGATATCGGATTGAGTCCAAAACTTGGGGAACAACATAATATGGTGGGAGGAGTCATTTGGTTGGTTTTGAGTGAAATCCAATGGCTAAAACTATGCAATACACCAACCACTCCATTTCAGAACGAACTTCCTACGAACCTGAATAGTCCGATTTCATGGACCAATCGATATCGGATTGAGTCCAAAACTTGGGGAACAACATAATATGGTGGGAGGAGTCATTTGGTTGGTTTTGAGTGAAATCCAATGGCTAAAACTATGCAATACACCAACCACTCCATTTCAGAACGAACTTCCTACGAACCTGAATAGTCCGATTTCATGGACCAATCGATATCGGATTGAGTCCAAAACTTGGGGAACAACATAATATGGTGGGAGGAGTCATTTGGTTGGTTTTGAGTGAAATCCAATGGCTAAAACTATGCAATACACCAACCACTCCATTTCAGAACGAACTTCCTACGAACCTGAATAGTCCGATTTCATGGACCAATCGATATCGGATTGAGTCCAAAACTTGGGGAACAACATAATATGGTGGGAGGAGTCATTTGGTTGGTTTTGAGTGAAATCCAATGGCTAAAACTATGCAATACACCAACCACTCCATTTCAGAACGAACTTCCTACGAACCTGAATAGTCCGATTTCATGGACCAATCGATATCGGATTGAGTCCAAAACTTGGGGAACAACATAATATGGTGGGAGGAGTCATTTGGTTGGTTTTGAGTGAAATCCAATGGCTAAAACTATGCAATACACCAACCACTCCATTTCAGAACGAACTTCCTACGAACCTGAATAGTCCGATTTCATGGACCAATCGATATCGGATTGAGTCCAAAACTTGGGGAACAACATAATATGGTGGGAGGAGTCATTTGGTTGGTTTTGAGTGAAATCCAATGGCTAAAACTATGCAATACACCAACCACTCCATTTCAGAACGAACTTCCTACGAACCTGAATAGTCCGATTTCATGGACCAATCGATATCGGATTGAGTCCAAAACTTGGGGAACAACATAATATGGTGGGAGGAGTCATTTGGTTGGTTTTGAGTGAAATCCAATGGCTAAAACTATGCAATACACCAACCACTCCATTTCAGAACGAACTTCCTACGAACCTGAATAGTCCGATTTCATGGACCAATCGATATCGGATTGAGTCCAAAACTTGGGGAACAACATAATATGGTGGGAGGAGTCATTTGGTTGGTTTTGAGTGAAATCCAATGGCTAAAACTATGCAATACACCAACCACTCCATTTCAGAACGAACTTCCTACGAACCTGAATAGTCCGATTTCATGGACCAATCGATATCGGATTGAGTCCAAAACTTGGGGAACAACATAATATGGTGGGAGGAGTCATTTGGTTGGTTTTGAGTGAAATCCAATGGCTAAAAACTATGCAATACACCAACCACTCCATTTCAGAACGAACTTCCTACGAACCTGAATAGTCCGATTTCATGGACCAATCGATATCGGATTGAGTCCAAAACTTGGGGAACAACATAATATGGTGGGAGGAGTCATTTGGTTGGTTTTGAGTGAAATCCAATGGCTAAAACTATGCAATACACCAACCACTCCATTTCAGAACGAACTTCCTACGAACCTGAATAGTCCGATTTCATGGACCAATCGATATCGGATTGAGTCCAAAACTTGGGGAACAACATAATATGGTGGGAGGAGTCATTTGGTTGGTTTTGAGTGAAATCCAATGGCTAAAACTATGCAATACACCAACCACTCCATTTCAGAACGAACTTCCTACGAACCTGAATAGTCCGATTTCATGGACCAATCGATATCGGATTGAGTCCAAAACTTGGGGAACAACATAATATGGTGGGAGGAGTCATTTGGTTGGTTTTGAGTGAAATCCAATGGCTAAAACTATGCAATACACCAACCACTCCATTTCAGAACGAACTTCCTACGAACCTGAATAGTCCGATTTCATGGACCAATCGATATCGGATTGAGTCCAAAACTTGGGGAACAACATAATATGGTGGGAGGAGTCATTTGGTTGGTTTTGAGTGAAATCCAATGGCTAAAACTATGCAATACACCAACCACTCCATTTCAGAACGAACTTCCTACGAACCTGAATAGTCCGATTTCATGGACCAATCGATATCGGATTGAGTCCAAAACTTGGGGAACAACATAATATGGTGGGAGGAGTCATTTGGTTGGTTTGAGTGAAATCCAATGGCTAAAACTATGCAATACACCAACCACTCCATTTCAGAACGAACTTCCTACGAACCTGAATAGTCCGATTTCATGGACCAATCGATATCGGATTGAGTCCAAAACTTGGGGAACAACATAATATGGTGGGAGGAGTCATTTGGTTGGTTTTGAGTGAAATCCAATGGCTAAAACTATGCAATACACCAACCACTCCATTTCAGAACGAACTTCCTACGAACCTGAATAGTCCGATTTCATGGACCAATCGATATCGGATTGAGTCCAAAACTTGGGGAACAACATAATATGGTGGGAGGAGTCATTTGGTTGGTTTTGAGTGAAATCCAATGGCTAAAACTATGCAATACACCAACCACTCCATTTCAGAACGAACTTCCTACGAACCTGAATAGTCCGATTTCATGGACCAATCGATATCGGATTGAGTCCAAAACTTGGGGAACAACATAATATGGTGGGAGGAGTCATTTGGTTGGTTTTGAGTGAAATCCAATGGCTAAAACTATGCAATACACCAACCACTCCATTTCAGAACGAACTTCCTACGAACCTGAATAGTCCGATTTCATGGACCAATCGATATCGGATTGAGTCCAAAACTTGGGGAACAACATAATATGGTGGGAGGAGTCATTTGGTTGGTTTTGAGTGAAATCCAATGGCTAAAACTATGCAATACACCAACCACTCCATTTCAGAACGAACTTCCTACGAACCTGAATAGTCCGATTTCATGGACCAATCGATATCGGATTGAGTCCAAAACTTGGGGAACAACATAATATGGTGGGAGGAGTCATTTGGTTGGTTTTGAGTGAAATCCAATGGCTAAAACTATGCAATACACCAACCACTCCATTTCAGAACGAACTTCCTACGAACCTGAATAGTCCGATTTCATGGACCAATCGATATCGGATTGAGTCCAAAACTTGGGGAACAACATAATATGGTGGGAGGAGTCATTTGGTTGGTTTTGAGTGAAATCCAATGGCTAAAACTATGCAATACACCAACCACTCCATTTCAGAACGAACTTCCTACGAACCTGAATAGTCCGATTTCATGGACCAATCGATATCGGATTGAGTCCAAAACTTGGGGAACAACATAATATGGTGGGAGGAGTCATTTGGTTGGTTTTGAGTGAAATCCAATGGCTAAAACTATGCAATACACCAACCACTCCATTTCAGAACGAACTTCCTACGAACCTGAATAGTCCGATTTCATGGACCAATCGATATCGGATTGAGTCCAAAACTTGGGGAACAACATAATATGGTGGGAGGAGTCATTTGGTTGGTTTTGAGTGAAATCCAATGGCTAAAACTATGCAATACACCAACCACTCCATTTCAGAACGAACTTCCTACGAACCTGAATAGTCCGATTTCATGGACCAATCGATATCGGATTGAGTCCAAAACTTGGGGAACAACATAATATGGTGGGAGGAGTCATTTGGTTGGTTTTGAGTGAAATCCAATGGCTAAAACTATGCAATACACCAACCACTCCATTTCAGAACGAACTTCCTACGAACCTGAATAGTCCGATTTCATGGACCAATCGATATCGGATTGAGTCCAAAACTTGGGGAACAACATAATATGGTGGGAGGAGTCATTTGGTTGGTTTTGAGTGAAATCCAATGGCTAAAACTATGCAATACACCAACCACTCCATTTCAGAACGAACTTCCTACGAACCTGAATAGTCCGATTTCATGGACCAATCGATATCGGATTGAGTCCAAAACTTGGGGAACAACATAATATGGTGGGAGGAGTCATTTGGTTGGTTTTGAGTGAAATCCAATGGCTAAAACTATGCAATACACCAACCACTCCATTTCAGAACGAACTTCCTACGAACCTGAATAGTCCGATTTCATGGACCAATCGATATCGGATTGAGTCCAAAACTTGGGGAACAACATAATATGGTGGGAGGAGTCATTTGGTTGGTTTTGAGTGAAATCCAATGGCTAAAACTATGCAATACACCAACCACTCCATTTCAGAACGAACTTCCTACGAACCTGAATAGTCCGATTTCATGGACCAATCGATATCGGATTGAGTCCAAAACTTGGGGAACAACATAATATGGTGGGAGGAGTCATTTGGTTGGTTTTGAGTGAAATCCAATGGCTAAAACTATGCATACACCAACCACTCCATTTCAGAACGAACTTCCTACGAACCTGAATAGTCCGATTTCATGGACCAATCGATATCGGATTGAGTCCAAAACTTGGGGAACAACATAATATGGTGGGAGGAGTCATTTGGTTGGTTTTGAGTGAAATCCAATGGCTAAAACTATGCAATACACCAACCACTCCATTTCAGAACGAACTTCCTACGAACCTGAATAGTCCGATTTCATGGACCAATCGATATCGGATTGAGTCCAAAACTTGGGGAACAACATAATATGGTGGGAGGAGTCATTTGGTTGGTTTTGAGTGAAATCCAATGGCTAAAACTATGCAATACACCAACCACTCCATTTCAGAACGAACTTCCTACGAACCTGAATAGTCCGATTTCATGGACCAATCGATATCGGATTGAGTCCAAAACTTGGGGAACAACATAATATGGTGGGAGGAGTCATTTGGTTGGTTTTGAGTGAAATCCAATGGCTAAAACTATGCAATACACCAACCACTCCATTTCAGAACGAACTTCCTACGAACCTGAATAGTCCGATTTCATGGACCAATCGATATCGGATTGAGTCCAAAACTTGGGGAACAACATAATATGGTGGGAGGAGTCATTTGGTTGGTTTTGAGTGAAATCCAATGGCTAAAACTATGCAATACACCAACCACTCCATTTCAGAACGAACTTCCTACGAACCTGAATAGTCCGATTTCATGGACCAATCGATATCGGATTGAGTCCAAAACTTGGGGAACAACATAATATGGTGGGAGGAGTCATTTGGTTGGTTTTGAGTGAAATCCAATGGCTAAAACTATGCAATACACCAACCACTCCATTTCAGAACGAACTTCCTACGAACCTGAATAGTCCGATTTCATGGACCAATCGATATCGGATTGAGTCCAAAACTTGGGGAACAACATAATATGGTGGGAGGAGTCATTTGGTTGGTTTTGAGTGAAATCCAATGGCTAAAACTATGCAATACACCAACCACTCCATTTCAGAACGAACTTCCTACGAACCTGAATAGTCCGATTTCATGGACCAATCGATATCGGATTGAGTCCAAAACTTGGGGAACAACATAATATGGTGGGAGGAGTCATTTGGTTGGTTTTGAGTGAAATCCAATGGCTAAAACTATGCAATACACCAACCACTCCATTTCAGAACGAACTTCCTACGAACCTGAATAGTCCGATTTCATGGACCAATCGATATCGGATTGAGTCCAAAACTTGGGGAACAACATAATATGGTGGGAGGAGTCATTTGGTTGGTTTTGAGTGAAATCCAATGGCTAAAACTATGCAATACACCAACCACTCCATTTCAGAACGAACTTCCTACGAACCTGAATAGTCCGATTTCATGGACCAATCGATATCGGATTGAGTCCAAAACTTGGGGAACAACATAATATGGTGGGAGGAGTCATTTGGTTGGTTTTGAGTGAAATCCAATGGCTAAAACTATGCAATACACCAACCACTCCATTTCAGAACGAACTTCCTACGAACCTGAATAGTCCGATTTCATGGACCAATCGATATCGGATTGAGTCCAAAACTTGGGGAACAACATAATATGGTGGGAGGAGTCATTTGGTTGGTTTTGAGTGAAATCCAATGGCTAAAACTATGCAATACACCAACCACTCCATTTCAGAACGAACTTCCTACGAACCTGAATAGTCCGATTTCATGGACCAATCGATATCGGATTGAGTCCAAAACTTGGGGAACAACATAATATGGTGGGAGGAGTCATTTGGTTGGTTTTGAGTGAAATCCAATGGCTAAAACTATGCAATACACCAACCACTCCATTTCAGAACGAACTTCCTACGAACCTGAATAGTCCGATTTCATGGACCAATCGATATCGGATTGAGTCCAAAACTTGGGGAACAACATAATATGGTGGGAGGAGTCATTTGGTTGGTTTTGAGTGAAATCCAATGGCTAAAACTATGCAATACACCAACCACTCCATTTCAGAACGAACTTCCTACGAACCTGAATAGTCCGATTTCATGGACCAATCGATATCGGATTGAGTCCAAAACTTGGGGAACAACATAATATGGTGGGAGGAGTCATTTGGTTGGTTTGAGTGAAATCCAATGGCTAAAACTATGCAATACACCAACCACTCCATTTCAGAACGAACTTCCTACGAACCTGAATAGTCCGATTTCATGGACCAATCGATATCGGATTGAGTCCAAAACTTGGGGAACAACATAATATGGTGGGAGGAGTCATTTGGTTGGTTTTGAGTGAAATCCAATGGCTAAAACTATGCAATACACCAACCACTCCATTTCAGAACGAACTTCCTACGAACCTGAATAGTCCGATTTCATGGACCAATCGATATCGGATTGAGTCCAAAACTTGGGGAACAACATAATATGGTGGGAGGAGTCATTTGGTTGGTTTTGAGTGAAATCCAATGGCTAAAACTATGCAATACACCAACCACTCCATTTCAGAACGAACTTCCTACGAACCTGAATAGTCCGATTTCATGGACCAATCGATATCGGATTGAGTCCAAAACTTGGGGAACAACATAATATGGTGGGAGGAGTCATTTGGTTGGTTTTGAGTGAAATCCAATGGCTAAAACTATGCAATACACCAACCACTCCATTTCAGAACGAACTTCCTACGAACCTGAATAGTCCGATTTCATGGACCAATCGATATCGGATTGAGTCCAAAACTTGGGGAACAACATAATATGGTGGGAGGAGTCATTTGGTTGGTTTTGAGTGAAATCCAATGGCTAAAACTATGCAATACACCAACCACTCCATTTCAGAACGAACTTCCTACGAACCTGAATAGTCCGATTTCATGGACCAATCGATATCGGATTGAGTCCAAAACTTGGGGAACAACATAATATGGTGGGAGGAGTCATTTGGTTGGTTTTGAGTGAAATCCAATGGCTAAAACTATGCAATACACCAACCACTCCATTTCAGAACGAACTTCCTACGAACCTGAATAGTCCGATTTCATGGACCAATCGATATCGGATTGAGTCCAAAACTTGGGGAACAACATAATATGGTGGGAGGAGTCATTGGTTGGTTTTGAGTGAAATCCAATGGCTAAAACTATGCAATACACCAACCACTCCATTTCAGAACGAACTTCCTACGAACCTGAATAGTCCGATTTCATGGACCAATCGATATCGGATTGAGTCCAAAACTTGGGGAACAACATAATATGGTGGGAGGAGTCATTTGGTTGGTTTTGAGTGAAATCCAATGGCTAAAACTATGCAATACACCAACCACTCCATTTCAGAACGAACTTCCTACGAACCTGAATAGTCCGATTTCATGGACCAATCGATATCGGATTGAGTCCAAAACTTGGGGAACAACATAATATGGTGGGAGGAGTCATTTGGTTGGTTTTGAGTGAAATCCAATGGCTAAAACTATGCAATACACCAACCACTCCATTTCAGAACGAACTTCCTACGAACCTGAATAGTCCGATTTCATGGACCAATCGATATCGGATTGAGTCCAAAACTTGGGGAACAACATAATATGGTGGGGAGGAGTCATTTGGTTGGTTTTGAGTGAAATCCAATGGCTAAAACTATGCAATACACCAACCACTCCATTTCAGAACGAACTTCCTACGAACCTGAATAGTCCGATTTCATGGACCAATCGATATCGGATTGAGTCCAAAACTTGGGGAAAAACATAATATGGTGGGAGGAGTCATTTGGTTGGTTTTGAGTGAAATCCAATGGCTAAAACTATGCAATACACCAACCACTCCATTTCAGAACGAACTTCCTACGAACCTGAATAGTCCGATTTCATGGACCAATCGATTGATCGGATTGAGTCCAAAACTTGGGGAAGGGGGGGGGGGGGGGGGGGGGGGGGGGGGGTCATTTTTTTGGTGGTGGTTGGTTTTTTGTTTTAGTGAAATGCAATGGCTAAAACTATGGAATACACCAACCACTCCTTTCAGAACGAACTTCCTACGAACCGGATAGTCCGATTTCATGGACCAATCGATATCGGATTGAGTCCAAAACTTGGTCGAGGGGAGGGGGGGGGGGGGGGGGGGGGGGGGGGTTTTTTTTTTTTTTTTTTTTTTTTTTTTTTTTTTAAAAAAAAAAAAAAAAAAAAAAAAAAAAAAAAAAAAAAAAAAAAAAAAAAAAAAAAAACCCCCCCCCCCCCCCCCCCTTTTTTAAAAAAAAAAAAAAAAACCCCTTCTTACCAATTTTTTTTTTTTTTTTTTTTTTTTTTAAAAAAAAAAAAAAAAAAAAGGGGGGGGGGAAAAAAAAAAAAAAAAGGGGGGAAAAAAAAAAAAAAAAAAAAATGGGGTTAAAAAAAAAAAAAAAAAAAAAAAAAAAAAAAAAAAAAAAAAAAAAAAAAAAAAAAAAAAAAAAAAAAAAAAAAAAAAAAACGAACCTGAATAGTCCGATTTCATGGACCAATCGATATCGGATTGAGTCCAAAACTTGGGGAACAACATAATATGGTGGGAGGAGTCATTTGGTTGGTTTTGAGTCAAATGCAATGGCTAAAACTATGGAATACACCAACCACTCCTTTTCAGAACGAACTTCCTAGCCATTGGATTTCACTCCAAACCACCAAATGACTCCTCCCACCATATTATGATGTTCCCCAAGTTTGGGACTCAATCCGATATCGATTGGTCCATGAAATTGGACAATTCAGGTTCGTACGAAGTTCGTTCTGAAATGGAGTGGTTGGTGTATTGCATAGTTTTAGCCATTGGATTTCACTCAAAACTCACCAAATGACTCCTCCCACAACATTATGATGTTCCCCAAGTTTTGGACTCAATCCGGATCGATCGTGAAATTGGACAATTCAGGTTCGTACGAAGTTCGTTCTGAAATGGAATGGTTGGTGTATTGCATAGTTTTAGCCATTGGATTTCACTCTCAAAACAACCAAATGACTCCTCCCACAACATTATGATGTTCCCCAAGTTTTGGACTCAATCCGATATCGATTGGTCCATGAAATTTGACAATTCAGGTTCGTACGAAGTTCGTTCTGAAATGGAGTGGTTGGTGTATTGCATAGTTTTAGCCATTGGATTTCACTCAAAACTCACCAAATGACTCCTCCCACAACATTATGATGTTCCCCAAGTTTTGGACTCAATCCGATATCGATTGGTCCATGAAATTGGACAATTCATGTTCGTATGAAGTTCGTTCTGAAATGGAGTGGTTGGTGTATTGCATAGTTTTAGCCATTGGATTTTACTCAAAACCAACCAAATGACTCCTCCCACAACATTATGATGTTCCCCAAGTTTTGGACTCAATCCGATATCGATTGGTCCACGGAATTGGACAATTCAGGTTCGTACGAAGTTCGTTCTGAAATGGAGTGGTTGGTGTATTGTACAGTTCTAGAGAATGGATTTCACTCAAAATCAACCAAATGACTCCTCCCACCATGTTATGATGTTCCCCAAGTTTTGGACTCAATCCGATATCGATTGGTCCATGAAATTGGACAATTTAGGTTCATACAAAGTTCTCACTGAAATGGAGTGGTTTGTGTATTGCATAGTTTTAGCCATTGGATTTCACTCAAAACATACCAAATGACTATTCTCACCATGTTATGATGTTCCCCAAGTGTTGGACTCAATCCGATATCGATTGGTCCATGAAATTGGACAATTCAGGTTCGTACGAAGTTCGTTCCGAAAGGTGAGTGGTTGGTGTATTGCATAGTTTTAGCCATTGGATTTCACTCAAAACCACCAAATGACTCCTCCCACAACATTGTGATGTTCCCCAAGTTTTGGACTCAATCCGATATCGATTGGTCCATGAAATTGGACAATTCAGGTTCGTAGTAAAGTTCGTTCTGAAATGGAGTGGTTGGTGTATTGCATAGTTTTAGCCATTGGATTTCACTCAAAACTAACCAAATGACTCCTCCCACAACATTATGATGTTCCCCAAGTTTTGGACTCAATCCGATATCGATTGGTCCATGAAATTGGACAATTCGGGTTTGTACGAAGTTCGTTCTGAAATGGAGTGGTTGGTGTATTGTACAGTTTTAGAGAATGGATTTCACTCAAAACCAACCAAATGACTCCTCCCACCATATTATGTTGTTCCCCAAGTGTTGGACTCAATCCGATATCGATTGGTCCATGAAATTGGACAATTTAGGTTTGTACAAAGTTGTTTCTTTAATGGAGTGGTTTGTGTATTGCATTGTTTTAGCCATTGGATTTCACTCAAAACACACCAAATGACTCCTCCCACCAATAGTTGTTCCCCAAGTTTTGGACTCAATCCGATATCGATTGGTCCATGAACATAATAAACTGGAGATTAACAACTTGATAATGAAAGAAACGAATTCAATTAACTATGAAATCATCCATAACACTGAATATTCATGACTAAGGCTTCATCCTAAGCCCTAACTGAATGGATTAGTTAGACATAACTATGAATACATAAAATAAGAAATACATAGATAGAATAAAGAGAAGAGTTGATGGCAGCAAGGTAGTTCCCAGGACAGCTCCGAGCTCTCCCACCTTTGCAACTTGCTCTCTTCTCTTTTTGTGGTGAAGGATGGAATCTGAATGTGTATATGAGTGATGGATGAAATGAAAGTCTGTGTTCTTGAATGAGCGTGTAGCTCTTTATTTATAGAGTGCCAAATTCGTCCTCCCTTTTGGCTGGTGAAGCATACCTCTCTTAGCTGCTGCCCAACTGCCTCAACTGCCCAATAAATGCCTTTGGTGGACAATTGGTCTCTTTATGACAAGCTTGAATTTTGTTCATCTTTCTGAGTTCCCAAGCTGATTTGTCTCCCATGTGTGGCTGCTCTTATGTGTAGCACATGGCTCTAGGGATGTAGCCACATTAAATGTTATGACAGCCAACTATGACTTTTTTGTTTAACTTGGTTGAGTCTTTGACATGCTGAGGGCTCCATATTTATCTAATTAGGCTGCAATTTGGATATGTTATAATAGGAACCCATTGGAACAACTCCTATCAAGGATGTCTCCTCATATGAGCTATGTAAGTTGCTGAAAGGAGGCCTACAAGATGACTTACGAAACTGGATTAACAAGGAGTGGGGCCCAAATGGGGTTTGTCTTTAAGCTCATACTGCTCTTATCCCAATCAGCCCTTAACAAGCATGGATTGCATCAAATGTGATCTCTTGTTGTCTTAACCTACAAAACAAAGAAAAAGAGGTAAGTGACTTAAAATAAAGAGAACCTAAGCAAAGTCACTAAGTAAAGAAGGCACGCGAATGTTTGAAATTATGAACTTATCACAGGGATACTAAGAACAATGCAATCTATAATGGGAAAAAGTGTAATAAATTTTTTATGTCGGGAAGTTTTTTTATTTTATTTTTAGAAGTCGTAAAATTGAAAATATCATTTTTAAAAATTTGAGAGGAATTTTTTAGTTCTGTAAGTTGGAGAAGGTCCTAAAAATCATAGACTACTTATGGGGAGCTTATTGTGCAAGGAAATTTCAATAAAAATGGGGTTGACAAGGTGTGAAATATTTTGTCAAGATTTTAAAAAACGCTGCGCCCTGCGCCATGATAGGACAAGTTTTGAAAAATTCAGTCAACATTCAGCACACTGCGCACAGGCTGTGCGCATGTTGTGCACACGCTACGTGCAAGGCATGGCAAGACAACTTTTGAAACATTTTGTCGACATTTTTTGCACACTGTGCACATGCTGTGTGCATGATGTGCGAAGGCAAGACAAGGCAAAGCAAGCCACGCCATCGTAAGCTCTCTTGAGCAAGTCAGTTTGTCGGAATGCCTTGAATGGGAGCGAAGGCAAGGTCACGGCATGCCAACGCAAGCCAAAGCCACGGCATGCCAAGGGCAAGGCAACGCATGGCTTGAATGGTTGGTGTAGGCCACATCATGGGCATGGCATGCCTAGGCAAGGCAAGCCATCCGAAGCCTCGAATAGCCTCACTTTCTCATAATGCCTTGAATGATAAGCAATGCAAAGGCAAGGCAACGCATGGGTCTAGGCCACATCTTGGGCATGGCGCAAGGCAAGGCAAGCCACGCCATCTGAAGCCTCCAATAGCCTCACTTTGTCGGAATGCCTTGAATGGGTGCGACTTGCCAAGGCAAGGCAAGGTCCAAAAAATCATTAAAATCATAGACTAATTATAATGAGCTTATTGTGCGGTGAAATTTCAATAAAAATGCAACATTTGAAAAATTTTGTTGACATTTTCAGCATGCTGCGTGCAGGCTACATGCAAGCCATGACATGACAAGGTTTGAAAAATTCTGTCAATATTTTCATCATGTTGCGCGCACATTGCATGCAAGGCATGGCATGACGAGGTTTCAAAAACTCTGTCCACATTTTCAGCAGGCTTCGTGCATGATGCGCGTAGGCTGCGTGCAAGGGCAGGCATGCCAAGCTTCCAATAGCCTCACTTTCTCGGAATGCCTTGAATGGGGAGCAATGCCAAGGCCAAGGCCCGACATGCCAACGCAAGGCAAGCCACGCCATCCCAAGCTTCCATTAGCCTCACTTTCCCGAAATGTCTTGAATGGGGAGCAATGCCAAGGCCAAGCCAAGGCACGACATGCCAAGGCAAAGCAAGGCAAGGCATGTCAAGGCCAAGGCATGCCAAGGCCAAGGCATGCCAAGGACACGACATGCCAAGGTCAAGGCACGACATGCCAACGCAAGGTAAGGCAAGGCTCAATGAAACTTGCAATAATATCACATAAACTCTCTGCCTATTTAGCTATAAATGAAAAATAAATAAATAAATATAGCAATTGAATACAAATAGGCCAAAATTAAAATTGACACAACATTAGATTTTGAATTCAAAACAATTAGACTACAAAAGAACTGTTTGCACCTTTTTTCTTTCAAGTATTTGAAACCAAAGTAAGTAGCATACTACACAGATTTGCGAAAGTGCAACAATTGAATATTCAAATCAAATTTATCTTCATAAAAGGAAAACTTAATTGTCTGTTGACCAATAATGCTTTATTCCTTCATAATGCATTAAACCACATAAAGATAGTGTATAAAAACCCAACGTTAAAAGTAATTACATGCTAATTAACAACAAAATTTAATGCAGATATGAATATCAATTCAAGACAAAATCATATCAAATCAATTTAAATTAATTTTCATTTTTTTCCAAAATCAAAACAAAGAAGGTATTAGCACAAAATTTCATTAAGTTTCATAACCATGTTAAGGGCAATAATCACCCAAAATTATTAACAAATTTATTGCCAAAATAAATATAGGAATTGAAAACAAGTGTGACCACTAGGCCAAATCTCGAAAATTAATTTCAACAAAAGGTATTTTTGTGTTTTGAAGAAGTATATGCATATGCACATAAAATAGAATAGGCATTTTTTGTATATCAAAATATATGTAATCAAGAAGGCAGTTTTTCATGAATTGGCGTTTCTATATTGAATAAAACAACTAACAAACACAATACAAACTCTGATATAAAAAAATAATAAATAAATAAATAAAACAGAGGGACCATGTAAATAACATCAGGAAATAGATTTCCATTTAAATATCTAAAGAAAAGCTTTTGTCAAAAAATTGGCATTAAACCGAATAATAGATTACAAATGACATGCAAAAATCAATAAATTCAATTTAACCTTTCACTTCCAAACAATTCAATTAAAACAAATTAGACCAACGGTTTTTAAACACTTAAACAGTTTAACAATGGATGTTTCAACGTAAATTGATTAATGAGTAATAACTAAGCAACGGGTAATGAAGCAATACATGTAACTACCCGATCCTAAATTAATATTTAATTATTAATTTATTCAAGTAAAAGACAATTTTATCCCGGAATATTTTAATGGATTAAAAGTTGATTTTTTATTCGGGAAGGAATTTGGGAATTTCAATTGTACCGTTGCGTAGAGCACATCGAGATGAGTCCGTAGACACGTAGTCAGCTCAAATCCGAGTTGTATTGAAAGAGATACGATCAAAATTCAAGTAGAGGCAAAATCATAGTTTTGCCAAACTGGTTTTTAAGACCAGAATTTCTCTCTCTCTCTCTCTCTCTCTCTCTCTCTCTCTCGGGTTCGCACAGCAGCCCCTCCCCCCTTTGAAACAGCAGCGACGATTTTTCCGTCGCCACTGTTGCCACACGCCACCGTTTTGGGTGGCACCGGTCCCAAAAGAACTGGGCCACCTCCCACTTCCCATTCCAACCAACCTCAGCCGCTGGAACTACCGGTGCTGGCTGGAAATTGAAGAAATCTGGGCTGTTTTTGGACTGTTTTTGACAGATTTTTCGAACGCTCGTTTGGGTGTTTCCGACGGCCAAATTTTGCGATCTAGGTATGCTTTCTCATCCTCTCGAGGTGCTCTAGCTGCTGATTGTGTTGGATAGGAGAAATTTCTGAATTTTGGAGGGTAAATAAGCGATTGAAAATCTGCCGGTTTTCGGTCTCTGATTCCGGCCACTTCCATCGACTTTTCAGGGTAGGTCCAAGAACAAAAGTGTCTCCAAATGAGGTTTTACACCTAGGGTAGGAAGCTTGGGCCTTAATTTTGTGAATTTTTGGGTGATCGTTATCGCTTTGGGCACCCACGCACTGCCGGCGTGTGTGGCGACATGTGGGCACTGTAGCAAAGGGGCATTGTTTCCCAATACGATCCTCTAGTTGTCACAAGTGCGTAGGCATGCTCGGATTCCAATTTGGATACTGTTTGAGCCTCGAACGGATTTTGCATATTGTGCGATTTCCGAGTTTGATAGGTTCGGACCGTTGGATCGAACCCAAATTTATGTATGTTGTACCTTGTATTTCTATGATCATATGGGATTCAACGGATCGTGAATTGAAGACCCGGATACTCAGAAATTATGAATCCTAGGATTAAATAACCGTAATTGTCTGATTGTGCGATCGTGATCAATCCGACTGTCTGATTCGGGCCAAACTCACAGGACATGGTTATTAAAATATGTGGAACCTATAGAAATTCCCGGAATTGTGATCAGAGGTCGTGGGCCCTATGGGCCGATTAACCAAGATTAGGAAGTTTGGACCCTCGGTTGACCATGAGTCTTCCGAGGTAGTTTATCCTTTGAAAAGTGTTTGAACGACTAGGTAAATGAGTTTTGACCTGAAGTTGGGTGATTTTGACCCTGTCAGGTTAGAGGATTGTTTTATAGTATTTTCTAGAATTCTTGGATAGTACATCAATAATTGAAGTTATGGAAGTGTATTATCATATGTGATGGTAAACCTAAAGGGTATTGTCGATAATTGGAGTTTATGCAATATAGAGGATTGATCTCTGGAAAATTGAGAAGAGAATTTAAGTAAGGCTTGTGAAACAAGAGGAACTTCGAAATAAGTTCAGAATATGGTTTTGAAACCCACTTCAGGAGTACCCCCCTAGTTGCTTTTGGAAACGGATTTGTCATTATGACAATGCCCCATGAGTTTCATGGACGTCTGAATCGTGTGGTGCGAGAATGCGGCTTAGGTTGACTTGATGTATCCAAGGCTTGGGAGGAATGCAGCTCGAGTTCACTTGGTGTCTCAGAGGCCTGCAAGGAATACGGCTCGATTAACTTTGGGTTTCCGAGGCCTGCGAGAATGGAATTGACGGATATATGGAATTGATGGAATATGGACGGGGGTACGTTCGGGTGGAGAGTTTTCAAAGATAAAGAATTTTATATAAAGTACAACCAATTTTGACAAGAGCCGATCCAAATTCCACTTTGGAGACCGAGTCGAACCCTATGCTTGTCCGACACCTGACGAATGCCGGACACAACTGACCAAATTGCGCTTCCAACCAAAATTCAATGAAATTCAAGTACGACTTCTGCCGAAAATTCGACAGAGTCCCCCCTATAAATTTTACATTTTCTAAAAATTCCCATATGTAGAACAAGCATATATGTTTATATATATCCCACCTGCCAGCATGTATCGAATTGTATCAAAAAATCAAGCTTCATAATATTCTGGCCTCCGGCCTCAATAAATCAAATAAATCATTCTGCTAACAACATTCAATACAATTTCTTATAACATCCCTAGAACAGTGTTAGATTTCATAATAACTTAACTGGACTATCTTTTATTACTTGACCTTGTGGCTGCACCTAGAATTCTAGGTTGCCTACGTACCCTTAACAAGGGTTCAAGCCACATGTAGTTCTTCCCATTTAATAATGTAATTGAACATCTTATTCAGAACTCTAAAACAATACTTTGCAACTTCCCAATACTCGTAACAGTCATATACTGATTATAAATAAGTCATACACTGAACTATCTCTATTTTAGTTTAGGAACATCTCAAAACTGAAATTCTCTCCACCTAGGCGTACCCCCATTCCATATCCGTCAATTCCATTAATACCGTCAATTCCATCCTCACAGGCCTCGGAGACGCCACTTCTATCCGAGCCGCAATCCTCGCAAGCCTTGGAGATAACACTTCTATCTGAGCCGCAATCCTCGCATGCCTCGGAGATAACACTTCTATCCGAGCCGTAATCCTCACAGGCCTTGGAGATGCCACTCCTATCCGAGCCGGAATCCTCGCAGGCCTAGCTACAATCCTCGCTCCGCACGGTTTAGGGGTTCCCAAAACACGTGGGGCATTATTTATAAATGACACTATTTCAAAGCAACTAGGGGGTACCTTTGTGGTGGGTTTGAAAAACCGTATCCCAAACTTATATCCATACTTTCTTTTTATTTCACAATCTATTTCCTGATCTTTATATCAACTTGTTGATAAATTGATTCTCCACTATACTTAAAATATATATGCACAATTTAACAATCTATAAATAACTATCTATACTCAATCTGTAACATGACTCAAATAACTCATTCTCAGTCAGGACTCGTTTACATCGTCATTCTAACCCTCCTCAAGGGATATAATTGCCTCGGAACACTCACGATCAACCGAGGAGTCAAACCACCTAAACTTGGTCAACCGGACCCGCGAGGCGCTCGACCTCCTACCACAAATCCGGGAGTCCCAAAGGGTTCCAATATGCCTAGGACACATGTCTCGAGAGTTTTGTCTCGATTGGACAGTCGGATTAATCACGATTGCACAATCGGACAGTTACTATAAACATAACCCTAGGGTTGGCATTTTCAGAATATTCGGGACTCCGTTTTACGATCCGTTGAATCCTATATGATCTTGGAATTACCTAGATCAACATATATGAATTCGGGTTCGATCCAACAGTCCGAACATATTGAACCCGGAAATTGTACACTAGGTGAAATCCGTTCAATGCTCAAACGGTATCCAAATTGGAATCCGAGCACACCTACGTGCTTGTAACAACTAGGAGATCATTTTAGGACAGTATGTAGCTCAACCACTCTGCTCACGCGCCCGCAGCGCGTGCATATCCAAAGAGATATCACTCGCCGAAAAATCTCAAAATCAAGGGCCAAGCTTCCTACCCTAGGTTCAGGACATCAATTGGAGCCACTTTTGCTCTTGAACATACCCCGAAAGATGGCCGAAATTGGCCGAAATTTCATCCCTAAATCCAAATCGAGTTACTTACGCTAGGAATTGATCAAATCCTACCCAACAAGCAGCTAGAGCATGAAGAATAGATAAAAATCCATACCTTGATCACCAAAAATGGGCATCGGAGGAGAGAGAACGGAGCCGGAGAAAACTCACGAAGTTCCAGCCATTTTCTTCGTTTTTCCGGCGCCTAGAGCGGCTATTGATGACAGGGAAGGACCGGGAAGTGACGGCGGGGCTAGGCCGGTCCTTTTGGCACCGGTCCCGTGCCCTACTATGGCCGGTGGTAGTGGAATCGGAGAGAGAGAGAGAGAGAGAGAGAGAGAGAGAGAGGTTTTAAAATATGACCTGGCAAATTACCATTTTGCCCCTCAATGTATTTTGATCGTATCTCTCTCATTACAACTCGAATTTGAGCCAACTACGTTTCTACGAACTCATCTCAATGTGCTCTACACAACAGTACAACTAAAATCCCCAAATTCCTTCCCGAAAAAAAACGTCAACTTTTAAACCATTAAAATATTATGGGGTAAAATTTTCTTTTACTTGAATAAATTAATAATTAAATATTAATTTAGGATCGGGTTGTTACAAATTTATTAAGCTATGAGTTTGTCTTATAAGTTAAAGAGTTAAAATAACCACATGTGGCTTGATCCCTCGATAAGGGATGAGGCTAGAATGATATGATGCTTGATTGCTTGGATATAATTTAACGCATGTTGAACGATTGGAATATATAAATGTTTATTGACAGGTGGAAATTTTTGAAAAATGGGCAAATTACAGGGGAGACTTTGCCGAATTTTCGGCAGTAGAAAAATTGGTTTCTAGTTAAAAGGGCAATTTGGTCATGTGTGCCCGGCATTCGCCAGGTGTCGGACATGCATAGGGTTCGGCCTGGATTCCAAAATAGAATTTGGGTCAGGTCCTGTCAACTTGGTATCAGAGCCATAGGTTTAATTTCATGTACCACACCTTTTGTGCATCCTTACTTTCATTAAGTGAAATGTGGTGGGTTTTTGAAGTGATGCTTTTTCGATGTGGGTGACCACGTGAGACGTTTCAGGAATGCATTGTGAGCTTGGCTTCTGTGGCACGTGGTGAACTTTATGTTCTGAGTTGTTAAGGCTGTTTGAGTTAAGTAGGATTGGTGGTTAACTAATTAAGAAGTAATGATTTTTGGGGTAACGAGTGTTTGCTTGTGAGTCAACAATACCTCAAGGAAATTCATGTGGTCTTGGAATGGTCTTACTATTGATCTGCTGGGTTTGTTTGGTTTGAGCTCGGAAATTAAATTTGTAAGGAAAATTTCAGTGTGAGTTTAGGAAATGGTTTGGTTGAATTTTGAGAATTGTATTATGGTGTTTCTGGTAGTCTTGATGATATTTTTTATGTTCAAAGTTTGTGCATTGTTAGAGTGATGGAATCTCTTGGAATTATTTATTTATTTATTTATTCCTCTACTTAGTCAGTTACTTACTTATATACCTTCCTATCTACTTATTATTGTTGGGATTGTTGTTCATGTATCGGATTGAGTGTTAGTGGATGATTTCTTGCTTATGAGTTTAAGGGTAATCACTTATACATTCTAAGGATAATAGATTATGCTTAACGGTGTAAAGCTAGGCACGGCTTAATAATTGGTTGGAGTGTACGAGAAATTAAATAAATATTTTATCCTGTGTTTATATTTGACAGAGAGCTTCTATTGAGGGATCCCTCAAATAAGCTTATTTGAGGGACACCCCTTGTAAGCCCCACTATGGATTGTATTTCACTAATCCAAACCATCTATTTTGTAGATACTCATTCAAAGATCATCTCTACAAAAAATCACTTGAATCCGATATCATTTGACCATTCAATTGAGTTATTGAAATTTTAGTACTTTCTTGAAGCACCGTGTTCATTGATTTTGTAAGACACAATTGGATGTCGAAACGATTTCCGATTTGTCTAATTTTTTGTAAGGATGATCTATGAATAAAGACCTAAAACATATATGATTTGGATCATTGGAAAAAAAATTGTAGGGTACCCTAAAGGGCGTCCCTTAAATAAAATTATTTGAGGGATCCCTCAATAGAAGGGAACTGTTATATTTGATATATATATATATATATATATACATACTCAGTGGCTCTTGAAAGTGATAAATCATGACTAGTAGTTCTTAACAGAGTGTGGGTACGTATAGTTTGTGAAATAAAGGGAAAGTATTAATATAAGAGTTGGGAAATGGATAGTATAGTTTGTGAAATAAAGGGAAAGTATTTATATAAGTTCAGTATATGGTTGTTGAGGTCCAAAAAATCCACGGTTCAACCCAAATGAATTCACAACCCAGCACAATGTCTTATTAAGAAAAGACCCGATTTGGAGCCCACGAAAGTTTGTCATTCACGCTTGCACGAGCCATGACCACGTGCCATGCCAAAAATATTCAATTCGTCATGCTAACAATTGAAATGAGCCTATAAAAGGCACTGGCTCTACAAGCCCATGCTAATTATCCCGTCACGCATCATATCCGTTTTCAAAGACGATAAAATTCAAGCACGCCAAGAGACATGCAATGCCAAGCGGAAAATCATTATTTTTACACCTAGCCACGCTACAAGCTTAAGTGGGCCCAAGCCACACAAATGCTAGGGGCTTGCTGAGTGGGTTCTGGTATGAATGGTAACAAGTATTCATGAGGCCCATTGATGAGCCAAGAAATGGAAATTTTGGGCTACTTGGAAACCCCAAAACTCGAGCCCATTTCTTGAGCCCAAATATGGGGGTAAGCATAATGAGAGAAATAGGTAGCCCATTCCCTTAGTAAAATAGCCCATCACTTTCGAGAGTTAGCCCATTCCCTTAGTGGGCTAACCCATCACCTTAGGAAAGCCCAAGCAACCAAAGAAAATATATGTAATCTCCAACACTTAGCTGGAAACAAGAGCCACAATGAAAGATAAAATATCCACGTAGGTAGAACACGCAAAGAACCAATGAGTATTAGCATGCGCAGAGCAGAAGCACCCTTCAAACCAACGCCCTTACCAATTTCTTTCTCCTACTAGCTTTTGCCATGGAAGAGGGAAGGAAAGAAGGTGAGGAGGTAGTCAAAAATAAGAGTTCAACACTGAAGCAGCTGTGGGAAGGCCTTAGAGCTCCCAAAAATCTTGTCTTTGCGTGTTTGGACAGAGGAAGATTTCAGGGTGAATCGAAAAGAGAGAAGATAAATGAAAGGGGAGACTTGGCAAAATTAGAGAGAAACCATTAGGGTTTCTTAGAAAGGAGTAGCTTCCAGCGGCTATAAAAAGGGCCATCTCCTACCCATTAAACACAACCACATCCACTACTTCACCACTAGCTAAAAACCTACATCCAGAGAGCAAGCATTATCTCTCATCCCTGAAGCCCTGCAATTTTGTGCCCTATTCCTCCATCTACTCCCATTTTCTTTTCTGGCAAGACATTCCAGAGTCTGACATAGCTTTTGTCAGGCTGTAGAAAATTACTCAACACACCCATTGTTCTTCCCATCTCTCTCTCTCTCTCTCTCTCTTTAATGTTAAACTCATGACTGCTTTGCTTCCATGCCACAAGCTTCTCATGCAGAGCTAAGAATCTATCTGTAAGCGACTGTTAGTTTCGCTAGTGAAGACAACCAAGGTGCTTCCTAAGGCTCAGCTACACTTTTAAAGCATTCTTGTGGTCTGATTCTTGAACTCAAACCCAGGGAAAATTTTCACACATTTCGCTCTTTACAACAGCCCAAGCTCACAGTAGCTGTCGGAATGAAAGTCCCTACATAAATTGGCGACTCTGTTGGGGATCAGGCCATTATCTTCATCGATGCCTCCAAGAAAGAAGACTAGAAGTAATACCATGGCTTCCCAAGACGGACCAGACCATGGTGACTCGGAATCAAGGCAAAATGCCTCTCCTAGAGAAGAAGAACATGCAAGTGAGGGAGCTTTTACCCTTTCAGATCTCATTGCAGCCATCCCTGCTGTGGGGGAAACCTAGAAGGAGATGGTAGACACAATCAAAGAGCTAAAAAGCTCCGTCTCCAAGCCAAGCGAAGAAAACGAAAGACCTCCCCAAGAGGAATTTGCTGCTGTCGGAAAGGGCTTTGAACAAAAGGGGCCATCTTTTGTCACCCAAGAAGATGTCATCGCTATGCTAGAGAAGGAACTAAGTCAAAGCCAAGAAGATTGGAAGTATGTTCCTCAACCGCTGTATCCATCAAGCTTACTGCAGCAGCCCTATCCCAAAGGCTATGAGGCACCAAGCTTTGTCCTTTTCGATGGGAGGAAAAGAAGCCCGAAGGAGCATGTCAATCGTTTCATTGATGCTTTGGAACCATATGCTGGTGATTATAATCTCTGACTTCGAGAATTTTCGAAAAGCCTTACCGATTGTGCTTATACGTGGTATACGACATTAGCACCAGACTCCGTTCGTTCTTGGGAAGATTTGGCAAGCAGGTTCGGTAAAAAAAAATTCCAACATAAGGAAAGAGTTACTACGACTCAACTCAACAACACCTGCCAAAAGCATGAGGAAGACCCTGTGGACTTCGTGCACTGATTTCGAGACCTGGCTCTAGACTGCTATGATGAGAAAGATGAGGAAGCACTTGTTGAAATTTGTATCAGCAACATTGTGGCAGATTACAGAGTTTATCTGGAGAATATTGGCATCATCCAATTTTCTCGGCTACTGGAAGCAGTGAGAAAAACAAGCATGTCGGTCAAGCTAACTGGGCAGGAAGCTTGGAAGAGTGAAGAGGAAGAAGCACACCAAACATTAGATGAGGATGACAAATCATCTAGTGACTACAATTTAAGCAAAAGAAAAGACAAGGAGACGTACCCGCCACTGCCGTACGAAGATGAAGTGTTCCATGCCATTCTTGATACAATGTTTGCTAATGGTGCAATCAAACCCTCCAAGCCTTACAAAGTCCGTACCAAAGAGGAAAAGGGTGATCCTAGGTACTGCCGTTATCATCAGTTTGTGGGTCATCCAACCAATTCTTGTCAAACTTTGAGGAAAATCTTGCACGCCGAGATACATGACGGAACTCTTGAGCTACCCTCTAGGAAGCCAGCTTTTGACGAAGACCCCTTGCCAAAACGAAGGGGAAAGGAGATGGCTGCTGTCATTACATGCTCTGATGACTTGCTAGATGACGACGTATTGTGCCACCTGTGGAAGAATGACCCAAAGCCATCGGAGGCTATTTGGGAGCCTTGTGGAACCATAGAGAAAGCTTACTGGTGTAAATATTCAAAACCCTCAAGTTATAATACCCTATGGCCACTTACTGATGGATGGGAGGATGGTTCCAATAGCGAAGTTATTCACTTTGGATATGCTGGAAGAACACCACTTGGGGGCTTCATTTGGTCAACAAGATTATCGAGAGACAGCTGTCGTAACCTCTCATAACCTCACAAAAGTTGAAGAAAGGACAATGGGTTATGAGCTACAAATCACTCTTTGATTAGTTGGGTTATGAGCCGTATGCAAGTAAAGCAACAGTTGTGGCTCTGTTAAAATATCTCTGCAAAGCATGGCAACCTAGTACAACACATGCCAAATACATGCCAACCTAAGCCACAAGCTTTCATGCTATTGCAAGTCATGCACACTCCTTGGCCCTTTCATACTTGGGGGCTTGATTTGATTGGAGTATTCATCAATGCAAAGTGGTTCAAGGCCTTACTATTGTTGAGTTGCTTTTGCACCTATCCTTTTGTTTTTGGCTTTTCAAATTCATTTCAAAGATGAACTCCTTCTGTGTTTTCACCATATGCTTTCACAACTTTTGTAGAATGCACCACTATTATAGCATGCCAAGGTGAAAGATGATATTTGCAATGAGAATGGAGTATTTTGGAGAAAGAAAAAAGCCTCTAGAATTCTTTCCTTGCTTTTACCTTCTTCTATTTTGCAAAACATGTTCTTTTTAAAACAAAAAAACATAGAGGCAATGGGGCAAACATTTTTGTGATCTTTTAAAAAAAAATTGGCAGCATGTACCTTGCAACTACCACAACCCAATCTTTTAAAATCTCAAGCAACTCATGCATTTCATTATTTCCAACCAAGTGAAGTGTACAAAACAAGCTGGAAATCATTATCTCAATGCATTCCAAACCTCAACAATTCATGCATTTCATTATTTCCAACCAAGAAAAGGGTACAAAACAAGCCGAAACTTAATATCTCAAGCATTCTAAATCAAAAGTTCTGGCAGAAAGTATGTAACAAAGCTGTGTTTCAAGGTTCCAACAACATGAGCTTTAGGCTCTCCATAAATAAATAAATAAAAGGGGTACAACTCAAGTCCAAATGTAGCCAACTATGCTACAAATCGATACACCCTGTGGTTTCAAAAGGAAATGCTACTAAGCACCAAGCCAGCCAACCCCCCACAACAAAGAAATGCAACCTGCAAGGTAAAATAAGGATTGGTGTTAAAGAAAGATGGTGCTAGAAGATATAGCCTTGCTATAAAAAAAAATTATATATATCATGGTGCCAACAAGGAGAATTAGGTACCTCAACCAGATCACGGTGCGTGACTAGAACAAAGCTGAAGAAGCACAGAGAGATGATCCTTTCGATGTTTCCACCACCCACCAAGCACCATTATCAGTAGCTCATTTGTCAAGGAGAAGGTCTCGTAGCTTACGACACTGGCTCTTCAATTCGTGTTCCTTAAGGCTCAACGCATTAATGAAAACTCTTGCTTAAGGGGATCGGGCATACATCTTTATGCTACAAGCAGCTCGTGCTCTAAAAACAGCGTATGCTATAACTGCTTCTAAGTATCAAGCGGAAAGTCCAAGCGAGGTCCTAATAAGACACATGCTCAAACCTTTTCAACACACTACTGTAAGGTCGAAAACGATGTCTCCTTTGCAACCTTCAATCATTCGCAAAACATCATTGGTAGTTGGGTCTGCCAACTCATAATCGAACCACTCTGGCCAGCCCTTAGTGATGCTGCAAGGGTATTGAAAAAATCAAGTGGCCGCCGGAAACATGCATTTTTTCTATACAACACATGGAAATGAGAGTAGCCTCCAAAGCTTACCCAGTGCCTATGATCAAGTCTTGGAAAGTGTTTTTAAGCGATGAAGGTAGTTGTCTCTTCTTCAGCCCATCGTGCAAGGGGAAATAGGCCATCACTCATCACAGAGGTCATCATGACTTATTACGTGAATCCCTGCAAGAATTGTCAATAGAGAATATGCTGCAAAAGGGCAAACTATAAAGCTAGTTCTCTGTGTTAAAGCCAAGCAATCTCCACACCAGCATGCAAGCAATATGAACTTCACAAACTAAGCAAAGCAAGCTATCTCATGCCAAGCGAAATGCATAAATAAAAAATATTTTCGAAGCATCATGCAATCCATTACTCGAGCTTATGACAAGCAAAGTTCTCATTCCATGCTCAATCAATCATTCCAGCAGACCTTTTTTTTCACAAAGCAAGTGTTGCGAACTGGACACTACTTACCTCCTAGTAACCTTTTTCACACAAAAAAATCCTTATGAGTTACAAGGTATTCTTACAGACCCATCATACACATGTTTATATCTATCCCTATAAGGCCAAGAAAATAAATAGTTATCCTAGTCCAAGCTCTAAGCTCATAAAAAGAAACCAACAGTGCCTTCCTCAAGCTTTCAACAACCTCTAATCCTATGTATTAATCATGCGATTACAAGCATACGCTCGTGATGCATATAGTTCAACAACAATCAAAAAGGGGGTCAAGAACGTAGCACACGCAAAATATATGCCAAGCATGGCAAGTCAAGCTCACACTAAAGGGAATGCTTAAGCAAATGTCCAAGCAGCATGCAATTTACCCATGGCAAGCAAAATTCTCGTACCCCTTTTACCCATGGCAAGTCAAGCTCATACAAAATTCAAGCATTGCAAAACATGCATTCTATCAGTTTCGTAACAGCCCTTTTCTCGCGACATAAGAGAAAGCCCAAAGCTAATCAAGCACGTGTTCACATGAAGAACGAGCCTATGCCAAACACCAATCTATGTCTATGCCTACAAAGTCAAAAGAATAACACACATTTCTAGCAAAAGAGCAGAACTACTTACCGAAAGACCAAGATAGAAGTCTAAATGCCCAAGTTATGAAATCGGTGCTCTCAAAGCTTCCAGTAGCAAGGAATGTGACACAAGGTTTCGGCACCTTCACCTTTCCTGTGCCAAAGACGTATAAACCTATAATCACGGGAGCAGCGCATCACGCACTTATCCATGCCTTTTTGCTAGCACAAAGAGGCCCAGCACACGATAAAATGAAGAAAAGAAAGGGGAGCAATCCATACCGACGGCTCCTTCACACGATTTCAGCAAAGGCACCCTTCCAGCAGCTTTCTCGAAAACTGACGCAAACCCTGCCTTTTCCAGCAACTATGTCATGGGTACTCTCGTCACGGTGACAACAAAGAATGGATAAGTCGAGAGGTCTAGCGCTTGGCTACCAAAACAAGAAAAGAAAAAACCCCATGAGGATGAAGAACCCAACAAGCCCCACAATAGATTCAAGAAATTGCAAAGAGGAAATGGCATACCTTGTTAATCACCTCAAAGGACGGCCTCAGATCCACCAAGAAAGAAGGAATTGGGAATTTTAGAAGAAAAGTATGCATAGAGACAATCTCTTCTAGCAATAGGAAGTGGGTTTCTTCGCGCGGGAATGACGGAGTTGAGTTTGGCTTGAGCTCCCATTCAGCGACTGTAGACAGGCGGTTCTTCTTGATCTCACTCTCTCTCTCTCTCTTGCTTTGCGTTCGTTGGAGGAAGAAAAGGAAAAAGAAGATGAAGGTGATGGGGAGAGGGTTACTCTGGTGCGCATAAATAGGAAGAAGAAGGAAGAAATAATAAATGAAAAACAAGGAGGAAGTTGGTATTTGGGAAACCACAAATAACTGCTGAAGCTTATGAATTTTATTTTTGGGGTCGGGTTTAATTATTCTGCCCATTTCAGCACTTATCCATGGCCCTCATAATTAAGAGGGCTAATGTTGAGGCCCAAAAAATCCACGATTCGGCCCAAATGAATTCTCAGTCCAGCACAATGCCTTTTTAAGAAAAGACCCGATTTGGAGCCCGCGAATGAGACTATAAAAGGCACTGGCTCTACAAACCCATGCTAATTATCCTATCAAGCATCATATCCCTTTTCAAAGACGATAAAATTCAAGCACGCCAAGTGACATGCAATGCCAAGCGGAAAATCGTTATTTTTACACCTAGCTATGCTACAAGCTTAAGTGGGTCCAAGCCACGCAAATGATCAGGGCTTGCTGAGTGGGTTGTGGTATGGATGGTAACAAGCATTCATGAGGCCCATTGATGAGTCGAGAAATGGAAATTTTGGGCTGCTTAGGAGCCCCAAAACTCAAGCCCATTTCTTGAGCCCAAATATGTGGGTAAGCATAATGAGAGAAATAGGTAGCCCATTCCCTTAGTAAAATAGCCCATCACTTTAGGGAGTTAGCCCATTCCCTTAATGGGCTAACCCATCACCTTAGGAAAGCCCAAGCAACCAAAGAAAATATCTGTAATCTCCAGCACTTAGCTGGAAACAAGAGTCACGATGAAAGCCATAATATCCATGTATGTAAGCTGCAGGGAGGCTCCAGCACATGGTTAAAAACAAACATCATGGTAGAACACGCAAAGAACCAATGGGTAGTAGCATGCACAGAGCAAAAGCACCCTTCAAACCAACGCCCTTACCAATTTCTTTCTCCTACCAGCTCTTGCCATGGAAGAGGGAAGGAAAGAAGGTGAAGAGGTAGTCAAATAGGAGTTCAACACTGAAGCAGCTGCGAGAAGGCCTTAGAGCTCCCATAAATCTTGTCTTTGCGTGTTTGGACAGAGGAAGATTTCAGGGTGAATCGAAAAGAGAGAAGATAAATGAAAGGGGAGACTTGACAAAATTAGAGAGAAACCATTAGGGTTTCTTAGAAAGGAGGAGCTTCCAACGGCTATAAAAAGGGCCATCTCCTACCCATTAAACACAACCACACCCACTACTTCACCACTAGCTACAAACCTACATCCAGAGAGCAAGCATTATCTCTCATTCCTGAAGCCTTGCAATTTCGTGCCTTATTCCTCCATCTCCTCCCTAATTCTCTTTTGGCAAGACATTCTAGAGTCTAACATAGCTTTTGTCAGGCTGCCGAAAAATTACTCAACACACCCATTGTTCTTCCCATCTTTCTTTCTCTCTCTCTTCAACAAACCCTCTTAGAGTCCCTTCATCCTTTCCTTAGAACCCCTGTTTCTCATAGGAACTCACAACTCTCTCTCTCTTTAACGCTAAACTCATGACTGCTTTGCTTCCATGCCACAAGCTTCTAGAAATATATATTTTCTTCAACCACCCTAGGTACCCAAATATAATAAATGTTGCCTTTGGTATTTCAGTTGCCTTCAAATAAATTGGTTGCCTTCGATTAGGTCAGCATGCTTGACTTTGCTCCATGAGTCCTAGGGGTACCTGGACCGTGCGAAGCAAGAAATGCGGATCAGGCTGACTAAATATCCCCTGAATCCAGCGAGGATTACGGCTCGAGTCGACTTTATGTTACCGACACCTGCGAGGACGTGTCACAAATGTGACACAAGGAATTGACAGTTAATTGTGGGATTAAATGGAAATAAAAGAATTGACAGAAATAAAATGGGTATGCCTAGATGGTAGACTAAATTTCATTTTCAATGTCTTCAGCGGAAGGATGTTTTGAATAAGTGTGTGAATGGTCATCTAAATATAGATATGAGTTGCGTTTTGTTCGGGTTGAACCAATAGGAGGTCATATTGGTTGTGGTGCCGTGAGATAGGGAATTCTTTGTTTGAGATGATTAAGGTGAGTAAATCACATGGAAATATGTACCTTTTGAGGTCTTTAATGGCACTTCTATGTCATGGAGGGGTGCCAAAAGAGTACTCTATTTTTTTGGTCTAATCAAAAGAGTACTTCATGGATTTAATTATGAACGATCGGGAAAGTAACCATGGCGAGATGGATGATGATTACAAATCGATAAAAGATCATTTCTGGAATTCTTTTCGAAGAACTATATTGGCAACATCGTTTGTCAATTCTAAAGAAAGAAGGAAAATATTAGCAAGTCAAAGAATTCTGACTTCTCTTAATGGGAGAGCCAGAGAAAGTTAAATCACAAGTGGAAGCGGCTAGTGTTTAGAGCTTTTAGCTATTAAAGGATACTCTTAGTTGGAGAAGGAGACTTCTCTTTTTCTGTTTGCTTAGTCAGAGCTTTTAGCTTGGTTGTCAACATGGTGGCGATTTCTTTTGACACCAGAGAGCTTCTAATGTTGAAGTATTCAGAAGCTATGAGTAATGTGAAATGATTAGAGGCAAAGAGAGGTATGTAGTATGAGCCAACACCCTTTTTTGATTAGATTACGCTTTGATTGCATAATCTATAATTTTCCTCACACCGGTTACTTACTTGGCTCCTTTACTCCTGAACACAATAGATTCTAAATTTGATTTCCCTCATAATGTGATCAGGGAACTAGAGTCTTTAGCAGCAAACAAATGTTGGGAGAGGTACTAAAGTCCCGACATTTAAAAATACATACCCCTTCCAATGACATGTATGAAATTTAGAGGACGAAATTTTATAAGGGGGTGTTGAGGCCCAAAAATCCAGGGTTGGGCCCAAATAAATTCCTCGCCCAGTGTGACACCTTATTAAGAAAAGACCCAGTTCGAAGCATGAAAAATTTGTCATTCACGCTTGCACAAGCCACGACCACATGCCATGCGAAATAAATATGCAATTCGTCACGCTAAGAATTAAAATGAGCCTATAAAAGGCAATGGCTCTACTAGCCCATGCTAATTACCCCCACCAAGCATCATGTCAAAGACAATAAAATTCAAGCACAACATGCCATGCCAAGCAGGGAACCATTACTTCACAGTAACGCTACAAGCTTAAGTGGGCCCAAGCCACGCAAATGCCCGAGGCTTGCTTGAGTGGGTTGTGGTATGGATGGTAACGAGCTTTCATGAGGCCTATTGATGAGCCGAGAAATGGAAGTTTTGGGCTGCTTGGGAGCCCCAAAACTCAAACACATTTCTTGAGCCCAAATATGTGGGTAAGCATAAAATAGAGAAATAGTCCAATACTTTAGGAAAAATTAGCTCATCATCTCAATAAAAATTATCCATTACTTAGGAGGTTGGCCCATTCCTTTAAATACACTAACCCATCACCTTAGGAAAGCCCAAATAGCCCAAGTGGTTTAGAAAATATCCAAAAAATCTCCAGCACATGGTTTGAAATGAAACCATGACAGAAAACCAGGAGACGTTTGTACACTCAGGAAGCTGGGAGACTCCAGCACATGGCCAAAGACAAACCCAATGCAAGCCATCAAAAAAACCAAGGGATGCTTAAGCAAAACACCCTTCAAACCAGCGTACATACCCATTTCTTTCCCCCCACCAGATCTTGCCATGAAATAAGGGGGAAATGAGGAGAAATGACAACCAAAAATAAGAAATCACCATTGATAAGCCTAGAGCTCCCAAAACCCTATTTTTGGTGCGATTGGGCAAAGGAGAATTTCACAAAATGGGATGGATCGAAGGGAGAGAAGAGAAATGAAAGGGGAGACTTGGCAAAATTGGAGAGAACCCATTAGGGTTTCTTGGAAAGGAGGAGCTTCCAACGACTATAAAAGGAGGTACCTCCTACCCATTAAACTCAATCAGAGCAGTCGAGCAAGCTTATTCTCTAACTACTAACATCAAGCCCAAGTGTCTCACCTTCTATCTCCTTCTTCTTTATCCTAAGCAATACACATATGGGGAGCAAGCTTTATCTCTCCTCCCTAAAGCCTCTACAATTTTGAGCTCTATTCGTCCATCTCCTCCCCTTTTCTCTTCTGTTAAAACACTTCAGAGCTTGACAGATTTTTTGTCAAGCTACCGGAAACGACTCAACACACCCATCATACCCCCATCTATTTCCCTCTTCAACAAACCCTCTAAGAATCCATTCCCCTTGTCTTAAAACCCCTATTTCTCATAGGAATTCACAGCCCTCTCTCTATTTATGCTAAACTCATGATGGTTTTGCTCCCATACCACAAGCTTCTCATGCCAAGCTAAGAATCTACCTATAAGCAACTGTTATTTTTGCTGGTGAGGATAACCAGGGTGCTTCCTAAGGCTTCACTACCCTTTCAAAGCATTCTTAGGGTCTGATTCTTGAACTCAGACACAGGGGGAATTTCACCCATTTGCTCATTACGGTAGCCTAAACACATTTGTCAGGCTGCTGGAACAAAAAGCCCCTACAGGGGGGTAGATTGTAGCAACCCAATCCTAAATTAATATTTAATTATTAATTTATTCAAATAAAAGACAATCTTATCCCGGAATATTTTAATGGTTTAAAAGTTGACTTTTTATTCGGGAAGGAATTTGGGGATGTCAGTTATACCGTTGCGTAGAGCACATCGAGATGAGTACGTAGACACGTAGGGTGCTCAAATCCAAGTTGTATCGAGAGAGATACGATCAAAATTCAAGTAGGGGAAAATCGTAATTTTGCCAAACTGGTTTTTAAAACCTGAATTTCTCTCTCTCTCTCTCTCTCTCTCTGGTTCGCACAGCAGTCCCTCGCCCCTTTGAAACAACAGCAATGGTTTTTCCGTCGCCACCGCTGCCACACGCCACCTTTTTGGGTGGCACTAGTCCCAAAAAAATCGGGCCACCTCCCTCTTCCCATTCCGACCAACCTCAACCACTGGAACTACCAATGCTGGCCGGAAATTGAAGAAATCCAGGCTGTTTTTGGACAGTTTTTGACATATTTTTGGGAAGCTCGTTCGGGTGTTTCCGACGGCCAAATTTTGAGATCCAAGTATGTATTCTCTTCCTCTCGAGGTGCTCTAGCTTCTGGTTGTGTTGGATAGGAGAAATTTCTGATTTTTGGAGGGTAAATAAGTGATTGAAAATCTGCCAGTATTCGGTCTCCGATTTCGGCCACTTCTGTCGACTTTTCGGGGTAGGTCCAAGAACAAAAGTGTCTCCAAATGAGGTTTTACATCTAGGGTAGGAAGCTTGGGCCTTAATTTTTAGAGTTTTTGGGGGATCGTTATCGCTTTAGGCACACACGTGCTACCAGCAAGTGTGGCGGCGAGTGGGCACTGTAGCAAAGGGGCATTGTGTCCCAATGCAATCCTCTAGTTGTCACGAACGAGTAGGCATGCTCGGATTCCAATTTGGATACCGTTTGAGCCTCGAATGGATTTTGCATATTGTGCGATTCCCTAGTTTGATAGGTTCGGGCCGTTGGATCGAACCCAAATTTATGTATGTTGTACCTTGTATTTCTAGGATCGTATGGGATTCGACGGATCGTGAATTGGAGACCCGGATACTCTGAAATTACGAATCCTAGGGTTAACTAACGGTAACTATCCGATCATGCTATCATGATCAATTCGACCCTCCGATTCGGACCAAACTCGCAGGACATGGTTATTAAAATATGTGGAACCTATAGAAATTCCTAGAATTGTGATCAGAGGTCGTGGGCCCTGTGGGCTAGTTGACCAAAATTAGGCAGTTTGGACCCTTAGTTGACCATGAGTCTTCCGAGGTAGTTTGACTAAGATTAGGTAGTGGATACCATGCCTGAGGCCTTGTCGAAACCTAGTTGCCTTCATATCTTCATCCACCATCAAGGAAGCTGCAAATCTTTCCAAGGTCCATGAACTTTGCTATGTACTCAGCCACAGTCATCTTGCCTTGTTCTTTGGCGAAGAATTCTTGGATCTTGGTTTGCTTGAGGGCAATTAGAAAATACCGGTTGAGAAAGTATTCTTTAAACTAGTCCCAAGTAATTGTGTCAGCATACGTCATTGATGGAGTACAGTGTCCCACAAGTTGCTTGCATCATTTTCCAGCATCTAGGTTGTAAACTTCACATACTACTCATATGGCGCTTGCATAGAGTCTGACTTCTTCTCAATATGTTTGAGCCAGCCTTCAGCTTTCTCGGCTTCTATTGCCCCATGGAACTTCATAGGTTTCATTTTTAGAAACCGATCCATGAACTTTAACTCGCGCTCATGTTTGCGGTCAAACCTAACTCGCCTTATACGCCTTGAGTTTCAACCGGGCTTTCATGGGAAATTGAGTCCTAGTACAACATTAAAAAATGTTACTAAAAATCCCTTATTTGCATGGAAATCTTTATACTTGTGTTTATTGGCACTTTGGTACTTTAACTTTGTCCAATTTATAATTCAATCCTCAATAATTGCACATAGGTATGTATGCTCTGAGAAGTCCAAAAAACAGTCCTTGAGGTTCCATTCCTAGTCCAAAAACCGTTAGTTTCATGGTACAGTAAAGTTCAAGTCCAAATAGTCCTATGTTATCCATACATCTAGCCCAGAGGAATATTAATTGGTATAACGGGGTCCAATAATTATGGTCCAAGGAAAACAGGAAAATAGACCATAGGATTCTTAAAGTGAATGAAAAATGACATAAGGAATCGAGATCACCACGGTTGGAAGAGTGATGAATAGTGAAACCCGTTGTGAATAGTGCCTATGAATAGTAAATTCCTAAAATGAACAGGAAACATAAACTATTAACTTAGGGAAGTGAATAGTGAAATTGAATGAATAGTAAACTGGATGAATAGTAACTCGAAGAAGGTTGAAATAGTGATTTTGGTGGAGGAGGAAAGAGATGAAGAATGGTTTGAAGGTTTTGGTGTGAATAAAAATGGAGGGAATGAGGTATTTATAGAATCCTCCAATGGCTTGGATCCATTTGAATATTTAATTCAAAGACCTAGATCAAAAGATGCGTTTTTTTTAAATTAAGTGTGAGGAGGTGCATGATAGCCTTGAGATGGATAGTCCATAATGCATTCCCAACTACCAATATATGGCCTAGATCAAGTCAAAAATCTTTAGATTTGATCCATGGTCCAAATCTGATCTTAAAATCAGATCAATGGCCTAGATGGAGTGAGCTTACGGAATAGTACTACAAAACCTAATCCAAAATCTAAGTCAATGTCAACAATTGATGTTGGACAAACCAATCACACTCTGCCATGTGGCGGTGTATGCGTTTCAACCAATCAGAAAACATTATGTGTCAATTCTATTTTCTAAACTTCTAAAATTCACTAAAAATGCTTCCGAGTTTCCAAAAATTCTCCAAAAAAATACCACACAGTCGTATCGACATCTAGTATTTTTCCTTGAAGTCAAAACACCAAAATTCTAACTTCAAATTCTTCGAAATTAATTTATCCTCAAATATAATAGTAGTATTTAATTGTGGAAATAATAATGTGAGCTTCTGAAAAATTTCAGAATATTAGTACGGTCACTATAATACTTGCACGGTCCTATTTGAGGGTAAGTTGAATTTCACAATTAAATGTTTCTATGACTTGTTCACATAACTTGGGCAACATATGGTCAGTGTGCCACTATGTATAAAAAGCAAGGTCTTAAATATCGATAGTTTCGAAAATATCGGTTGTTCAAAAACATGGAAATATCGATAGAAATATCGGAAAAATATCGATATCGATAAAAATTGGATAAAAACCACGGAAATTGTGATAAATACATGGAAAGTTTTAATAAAACTTTAGAAGAATTTTATTTAGTCAATCATCTATTATTTTGACACAAAAAAATGGAAGGAAATGCATTGCATAGTAGTTTGAGTGATTTAAGTTGATTATATTGCGAGCTGACAAACTCTGTGACTTATAAAATATGGAGTAATTAATGAAAAGAATTAAACACCCCATAGTAATTTATTTATCATTTTTTAGTACAATATTTAACACTTTATAAATTGCATGGTAAGATACATGTGTAACCTTATTTCACATTATTCATTGGACATGGTACATGTTCTTATATTTATTATTTATCAAAAATTGAAAAATAATTAAACCAACTTGATTTTTCATGAAAATTAGGTACTTTACCATACTTAAAAAATAATAGTGAAGATTGAAAATTAACTAAGAACATAAATAAATTTATCAAAGGAAGAATTAAGTAGTAAACAAAGAAAATAATTATAGAGATTTAAGTAATTAAGTAACAATTTGAAGGGGAATTTAGTAATGTAAGTACTTATAATGAATAATAAAATAATCAATAACATTAAATGGATTAAATAGAAAAGAAATAAATTATATTAAGTAAACAATGGTTGGGAAATGTTGCTTGAGAAATTACAGCCAATGCAAATTAGCTTTGGCCTGCTTATACTTGTTGCAAGTTTGCTGCATATTCAGAAAGGTTGAAAGCCATGGAGCCTGATCAAAGATAGTGAAACCAGTTGCTACTCGAACGGCATGGTGCTGAATCTAATAACTCACGAATTTTGAACCCAAAACTAAAAGATAACTCCTGCCTTAAATTTTTGTTTTCTACTGTCAAGATTTCCAACCGGCATGGCTGAGGCTGCTTTTGACGCATTGAGTTAGCCCTGTCTTACTGAGAATGTTCTGCAACTTTTGCCCACGTTTGGAAACAGGCACAGGGAACATCAGATTAAAAGGCTGTACGGAAATCGAAAATAATTCGAGCAAGTACACATACACTACAACTAGTTTCTCGTGTGCTTTATGAAAGTTAAGACTATTTGGAAAGAGTGGGGTAGAATTGAATTGAAACTAGCTTGTTACGGTGTTTCTTTGCTTCGTCAGTATTTTTAGTTAGTTGAGTCAAGTTAGGAGGTGTGCCTGCGGATGCGGACAGATGGGAAAGAAGAATAGGCATATCTCAGCAGTATGAATTAGCACACGAAATATAGGCGTTTGGCTAGTCTGGCCTTAAAGTAGAAAACAAAATTCAGGGACAAGTATTGCAAACCTTTCTAAGTGCAAGGAAGAAAAACACGGAAAGAAAAGATTTTCTAACTATACGCTAATTACTAATGTCAGTGCATGTAGTTGTAGGATGGATCACAGTACTGTTTGAGCTCAAATGCCAATAGGCGAACAAGCAGAAGCAAATTCTTTCTGCTCTTTTGTTCGAAACGATCTTCCACCTTCATGCATTCAAGGGCCCATACCGATCTTCTTCTTACCTTTGTTCTGCTTTCCATTTCCCTTCTTGTCCTCTTTGAACACAAGGGCACCAGAGCTGCGGTCTCTAGACGGAGCTGCATGTAACAAATGCTTCACATCAAGTACACCATTTCTAAAGCGACCTTCTATTGCTTTCTCAGGCCTTCGCTTCTCCATTGATCTTCTAGAACCACCACTGAAATTGCCACCAAAACGTCCAAGAACCATATTCTATCCAGATTGATTATTGAGTTAGTAGAAGTTGACCATGCTTCCCCATTCAACAAGGGCAATGGAAGAGAATAATCACCTGTTCCAGCAGTTTTTTCTCCCTTTCCTTTTGATTCTTCATTACCACTCTTGCTATACTTAGAGGAAGTCTCTGCTTCTTTGGAGGCTGTTTCAAGGGCAAGCACACATGAATATTTCTGGAAGACATGCAAATGAATATTTCTGGAAACTGGAAAGCATGCAAATGAATAAATACACAACCATAGTTGAAGGAAGCAGTGCTACTTGGAGCTCAGTGTACAACAAAAGGAAACCAATGTCCTATTTCTGTTAATGAGCTGTGTGCCTTACACTGATATTAGCACCATCTGTTTTATTGAACTAAAGTAATAACCTAAACAACGGTATGTCACAGCCAATCACCAGCACACTGAAAACGTGATTGGAACCACCACATCCACATTAACAGAACAAAACCATCATCATAACAGGCAACACACTTTAAAAACTAACTGCTATAAGCTACATCAGCCCTCCAATCCACATTAAGCTAAAATGATGGACTATCTCTAAACTCATTAGAACTCAAAGCTTAATATTAATTTCAGGTATGAACTTTTTCCATGGTCAATTATCCAAGCAAGTATTTATACCTTATGATGTACCTTAGCCTTTCAAATCATCGTGGATGGGTTGAATTTAGGAGGAGATGGGTCATCAATAAACTAGCCCGAATAGGATTTACATGCAAAAGATGCTAGAGGATTCAATTGTATCATGATGATTGTGACATGAGATTTTCGATTGAAGGAGGTAATTATCAAACTGGCTACGGGTACATGACAACAAAGCTTGTAAAGTGTGGAAGTAACTATGGAAATTCTCCTGCTCACTTATCTTTCCAATAGTGAATCCTTTTCCCTTTCCCACAACAAACCAGAACTGAAAATAAAGCAGTGCATAGCTTAATTGTTACTTTTGAATAAGGTAAGGGCAAAGGTCCATACCTTTCCACCTAGAGAAATCACTTTCCTATTCTCCAACTCCTTCCTTTGCTTCCATGTCATATGAGAAGAACCTGCGATGCAAAAGTTTGACGTGAAAAAGCAGACTAAAACTAGCTTTAATACAACTGAAAAGGCACACATTCAAACATATGAAGTTGTTCTATCGTATTACTTATATAATAAGTTCAATGCACAAATCATGAAGATTGATATCTCATTAATACTTTCCTATCTTATATATATATATATATATATATATAGGGGGCAGGTCAATGACACTATGTTTTTTACACAAATTGTAATCAAGTATAACTTTATTTCCCAGCTCATGAAATATCTCACGCACAACCTAATATGGTTGAATCCAATTTCCCCACATCCTAATTAAGCAAGGTGTAGCAGGTTATTATAAATTAAGACATATTTTACTCATCACATCATGGCTTTTCTACTGTAAGACCTCTTCCTAAGAATCTTCCAAAATATAAATATGATTTTGCAGATATTGACACATTCTCTCAAGAAGGAAAACTTTAGCAATACTATCTATTGTTTCACAAAGATATAAAAAAAAATATCTCTTCACTTCCCGGTAATAATAAATACCAACAATTAGTATAGATGATTACGAGAAAAAACCTCCATGATAACAGGTGAACTGGTAAATAGCACCCCTTCATACTGTAATTAAATCTTGATCATTCATAGGGTAAAGGAGTTTTCCCTCATGCTTTAAATTTTGGTAACACTATATCCATTTTGAACTGAACAACGATGCAATTGCAGTTTTCTCAACTAACTATGTACTAGAATATAACCATGCCTCAAGTTTAATAGTGGCACCTCAAAGGTTCCAAATCTTCACTGCAACTTGATACCAATGAGACCATGGATTTCAGAATCCAAATTCAGTTGTTAATGAACCCTAATTAGACAGGACTGTACGTAAATTTAGGAGAATCAAGTTCAAACTCATGAAAGATCCCTCCAACCTTTTGAATTCTAGTGCATCTAACCATGTATGACATATTCCATAACCTCTTGATTAATAGCTCTTATGAAACATCTTTGGTGCACTCTAACTCTCCAACTAGAGCATCTCGAGTCTAGTCAATTTTTTGATTTGTAGTTTGATTAAACTAAGACTTTATGTCCATCAAATGCCATGATATACTTGCAAATCAAGAATGCAGTCCTGGACATGCAACAGAACTTGATTAAGCAAGAAACTAGCTCCATTTTCACATGGTTAAGAGACTGTTGCCATATAAGCAAACATATACTTCACTCTGTTAAGTGTCAATGCTGATTTCCTGATGCAATGACAATCTCAAATAAGCTCGAAATACAATCCATTCACTTCTAACACATATCCATAATCACAGCAAGGAGAACATAAGTTCATCAAGAAGTTTGAAATTGATTTCAAGATACAGCTGACAATCTAAAACTGGTGCAATGTACTTTTTGACACTACAGTTTCTTAAGTAATTCAGGTCATCCAAGCCCGAAACTGACCAACATAATCACTATATGCCAATCCTTTACAAACTAGTATGTCTGCGCCATGTAGGACCAACCTAGTTTCATTCATCCTTAAGCTATTCATTACAACTAATTTCTCATATTATGCTGGTTGATTTTACAAGAAGGAAGATGCAAAATAATATCCGTTTAGAATAATTAATTCAAATTTTTTATCAGTTTTCACAATATACTTCATATTATCATTGTATCGTTGATAACCTTCCATTAAAACAACAAAAGAAATTGGATGAATCATGAATGTGAAAAACAAGAGACAAATACACATACCCAAAAGCTCAATCTGTTTCGAAATCTTCCTCATGTCCATTTTTTGGATCTCGGTGGCAATTTCTTGGTTTTCAGTGTCCATGTTTTGGTCCTTCCTATCCATTTGTCTCGTAGAGGGTCTCCCTTTGTTTCTTCCCTTATGCATTTTTTGGACTTCTTCGAACAATTTGAAGGAACAAAGTACTGCACAATTTTGTAAAACCCAATAACCTGCCAGGGAGAAACACAGCCCTCAGAGGTTAACCTTCACATTTCGTTTTCTCAACGGAAAACCACAAATTAAAATTAAAATTAAATGAAATACCTCATCCACTTTACCAGCCTACAGGATGAAGCACGAATTTGAAATAAATAAATAGAAAAAATAACCTCAACCACTTCCACCAAACGAACCACAGAAGGTGAAGCACAATTTTAAAAATTTTATTAAAAAAAAATGAAAGATGACAGAATGTGATTCCACTCTGTATGAAAGAAGAAGAACCTTTTGTTGCAATAATATTTGACACACCAGATAACCATACAGAAATAAGTACATATAAAGTACAGAAAGAAAGAGACAACCCTAATCATTTGAAAAGGAATCCGGTCTTGCATCAAGTAGAGGAAGGATTCAATTTTTAAAAAAAGATCAAACACCAAAATACCCCTAGGAAGGAACACTTACAATCAATCCAATCTCTCAACAGAAGAGAGTCACACTGAGCAATACAAATGTATTTCTCTATGATAAAACGTCACCTTATCTACTCTAGGACAATAAATTAAACTACCCTTCCAGCCTACAAGCTCCTGTTTTGATTTGAATAAAGAAATACAAATAAATAAAGAATTGCAAGAACAACAATCTATTAGGGTGTTAAATACTGAAAAGGGCACTGCAATTTGCACCAACTATTTTCATTACTCAAATATTTTCTTGTTTTCAGAGAGCACAAACATAAGAACTAACAAACGAAAATTCTATTAATGTTCCTATTTTTCTGGATTCAAAACAATAGATATAAGTATACTTCTGCAATACACACCAAAAAAAAACCAAAAAGAAGAAGAAAAAGAGATGAAATACAGGAATGAGCTTACTTACAATTAGAAGCTGAGCTAGAGCTATTCGAAATGCCAAAGAGAAAAGAGATACAAAGATTCAGGTCAGGTCACTGAAGCAGACTTCAATTTTGTTTCAGGAAATTTGGTGTTTTGGGGAAAAAGATGCCCAATATGGCGTTGCTGTAGGAAAAAAATAAAAAAGCAAACGACGCCATTTTTAGCAGGGGTGGGGACGGTCCGGTTTGTACCAGTTTTCTTAAAAAAATAGAATCTGAATCAAAAATGAAGATCGGTTCGGTTTGGATTGGTTTTGCTAAAAACTCATACGTAAATCCAAATCAACCCGGACTTGTCCGGTTTCGATTTGGTTCTTGCGGTTCCGGTTTGGGCCTAGCCCAAAATTTTATTTTATAATGTTTTTACAGACCTGCCCAAAATGTTATTATATTACTGATCTACCTCAAATTTGAACTTCCAACAAGCTTTCAACACATCAAAATGAATTCAACTTCAACAAAATATAAATTACAATCTAAATTCAATCCAACTTCAGCAATATATAAATTACAACCCAAATTCAATCCAAATATATATTACAATCCAAATTCAATCCAACTTCATTAAACAATCCAATTAAACATTTTATAATCCAACTAAACAAAACAAAACACATTATACAATCCAATTAAACATTATCATGGCAAACAAGCAACTGCACTTCATATACAAAGACCAAGTTCATACATGCAGCAATTAAATTTTGAGTTAATAGAAATATCATACAAAGACCAAGTTCAAATCTAAAATTTGCATTCATGGCAAACAAGCAACTGCATTTCATATAATTTCACTTCACAGGAAATAATTTCAACATATGGAGCCACGACATTGTTTATGTTTTTGCTCCCATTGTTTCTTTCTGGTATGGTATTTTAATATTTATTTAATATTACAATGGGAATGTTTCGATGACAAAGTAATATTTTTTTTAGTTTTTAGTTTTTTAGTTTTTTTGTTTTTGTTTTGTTTTGTTTTTTGTTTTTAATTTTATGATTACATGTGAATTCGTAATTGACAACTATAACTAAGTATTAACCAAAGAGCATGTCAAACTTCCACCCATGTTTGTAACTTTCTTTAACAGTCATGCAATTAAAAACCAAATCCTCATCATTATGTTGGAAGGTACCCTAAGACACAAACAAACAACAAAAACGACTCTTGACTCTTTTGGATTTTTTTTAAATTTTTAAATTTTTTACTTTTTATAAATTTTAAATAAAGCACGAAAACACTTTTAAAACAGTGAATAACAACATTAGTAGTGATAGGTGGTGAATTTCAAAAATAAGTCACGAAGAGCACTCTGTTTACCCCCCCCTCCCCCCCACACTTAAACCAAACATTGTCCTCAATGTTTCAAAAGGAAACTTTAAACAAGAAAGCAATAAAAGATAACTAGCAAACAAGACAATCATAGCAAAGTAAAAATAATAAAGAGAAGAGTAAAAGAGAGAATCTGGTTGTAGAGTCCGGAGATTCCATTGTCTTTCTATTTGAACACATGGGTTGCCTCCCAAGAAGCGCTTGCTTTAACGTCTTCTAGCTGGACAATACCTCCTTTTAAGCTTCACTAGGGCCAACGACATGGAGGGGTACATCCTACACTACGTGCTCCTCAAAACACTCATAGTATGGCTTCAAACGGTGTCCATTCACTTTGAATTCATGTCCCGTCTTTAAACTTTGAATTTGGACTCAATGGTCAGCAATTGTTCATCTGGGAATGCCTCTGGAATAGGTAGAAGGTCTTCTTCATGTACCAAACGGCTCAAGTGGTCAGCCACTACATTTTCACATCCTCTTTTGTCCCTAATTTCCACGTCAAACTCCTGAAGAAGAAGCATCCAACGAATAAGCCTTGGTTTAGCTTCTTTCTTTGTGAGTAAGTACTTCAAAACTGCATGGTCAAAGTAAATTATAACTTTAGTACCAAGTAAATAAGAACGAAACTTATCTAAAGCAAACATAACAGCAAGAAGTTCTTTTTCAATGGTGGAGTAATTCAATTGAGCATCATTCAAGGTTCGGGATGCGTAGTAGATGACATGTGGCTTCTTGTCCTTCCGTTGTCCCAAAACAGCCCCTAAAGCATAATTTGAAGCATCACACATAAGCTCGAATGAAAGGCTTCAATTTGGTGGAACAATGATAGGTGCCGAAGTTAACAATTCTTTGAGGTGATTGAACGCCTTCTCACATTTGTCATCAAACACAAACGGCACATCCTTTTGTAGAAGTCGGCACAAGGGTGTTGAAATCTTTGAGAAATCTTTGATAAAACGTCTATAAAATCCTGCATGTCCAAGGAAAGAACGAACCTCTCTCACCTAAGTGGGAGGGGGTAAGTGGTGTACAAGACCTATTTTTGATTTATCAAGTTCAATTCCCTTTTCTGAAACTATATGTCCTAAAACTATGCCTTGTTTTACCATGAAGTGACATTTTTCCCAATTTAAAACAAGGTTTGTTTCAATGCAACGTTTTAATATCAACGCAAGATTAGTTAAACAACCACCAAAAGTCACCAAAGACACTAAAATCATCCATAAAAACCTGAATAATCTTCTCTACGAAATCGGAAAAGATACTTACCATGCATCTTTGAAACGTGGCTAGTGCATTACATAAATCAAATGACATTTGTCGATAAGCAAAAGTACCACATGGAAAAGTAAAAGTAGTATTTTCTTAGTCATCTGGGGCTATAACAATCTGATTATATCTCGAATAGCCATAAAAAAAAGCAATAAAAGAATGACCGACTAACCTTTCAAGCATTTGATCAATGAACGACAAAGGGAACTGATCTTTCCTTGTGGTGGCGTTAAGCTTCCTATAATCAATGCAAACTCTCCAACCTGTTTGGATACGAGTCGGGACAAGTTCATTCTCTTCGTTTTTTACCACAGTGACTCCTGATTTCTTTGGTACAACTTGAACCGATGAAACCTAACGACTATCCGAAATTGGGTAAATGACCCCACAATTGTGAAGCTTAATGATCTCCTTTTTCACAACTTCCATCATTGGAGGGTTGAGTCGGCATTGAGCCTCTCGAGTTGGTTTAGCCCCCTCCTCTAGAAGTATGCGATGCATGCATGTTGTAGGGCTAAGTCCCTTGATGTCGGCTAAAGTCCATCCAATGGCTATTTTGTACTCTTGCAACACCCGAACTAGTTTTTCCTCCTCCACTGCTGTGAGTGACGAAGAGACTATGACGGGCAAAGTCTCTTTATCTCCCAAGAAGACATACTTCAAATGATTTGGTAATGGTTTAAGCTCGAGAGTGGGTGCCTGAATCACCGAAGGTAACAACTTGTTAGTAGAAACGGGAATTGGAATTGGGATTGGAGGCTTACCAACATATTGTGGCAGTGACTCAAGGGCAGCCACCATCTCGCCAATTTCTTCATGATTAGGTTCGGCCCCATTTTTGATGAGTTCAATTCCTTGAACAATGGTGGTTTCAAGGGCATCCCTATCTAGGTATTCGAGATATTCCTGTGCCAAAGAATCAAATGCATCAATACAGAAACACGAGTGATCATCAATAGGGTACCTTATAGCTTCAAAAATATTAAAATCAATGATATCGCCATCAAATTCCATTGTCAACGTCCCCTTGAACACATCGATCTTGGTTCGGGCTGTTTTCATGAAAGGTCGTCCAATTAAGATTGGCAATGGTGTAGAATGGGCTGAATCCTCCATCTCAAGCACATAAAAATCTGCTGGAAATATCAAGTGGTTAACCTGCACCAAAACATCTTCCAAAACTCCTTTCGGATATGCATTAGAACGATTGGTTAATTGAATTATAACGCCATCATTTTTAAGCTCTCCTAAGTTCATAGATGCATAAATAGAGTATGGCATGACATTAATGGAAGCACCTAAATCTAACATGGCATGTTCAAACTTGGTGTTACCAATAACACAAGGGATTCTGAAACTACCTGAATCTTTGCATTTAGGTGGCAGTTTTCGTTGCAAAACTGTGGAAACATTCTCACTTACCCTTACCACTTCTTTGTTTGAAATCCTCCTCCTTGTTGTACAAAGCTCTTTTAAGAATTTAGCATACCTTGGAACTTGCTTTATTGCGTCAAGAAGTGGGATATTGACTTGTACCTTCCTGAAAGTTTCTAAGATGTCTTTTTCATCCTCTTCTTTCTTAGATTGCATACACCTGCGAGGGAAAGGCACATTTGGTGGAATAGGGTTAGAATGAGTTGAATTTGGAACAACCTGAGTTTGGTTGTGTAGGAGCTTTGGGGGACTGCGGCAAGGGTTGTTCCTCCCTTGCCGTGGCTTTGTCCACCTCCTTCTCTTTGAGCAGCAGCTTTTCGTTCTCTTTTGGGCTTTGTTTGGACATTTTGGATTGGTTCCAATCTCTTTACCACTCCTTAAGATGATAGCTTTAGCCGTTTCAAAACCTACTTTTGGATTGACAATGGTTGAGCTAGGTAGTTTGCCTTCTTCTCTAAACTGTCCCATGAACTCCGCCATCTGCCCAATTTGCTTCTTCACTTCGCTCATCTCTTTGGCTTGATTTTGTAAACCATGAGTCAAAGAAGTTAGTACTTGAAGCTTTTGATCATTATCCAATGGTGAACCTAAATTTGATTGGGCAGCTTGTGGTTGAGGTTGTGGTGGTGCGAACGGCCTTGTGGTTGAGGTTTTGTCAACCAAAGCACCTCCTGCTAAAGCATCAAGCATTTGTCTCTCCAGTGGAAGTAGTCCTTCATAGAAATATTGAATTAAAAGCTCTTCCTTCATCTGATGTTGTGGGCAGGATGCAACTAACGTCTTAAAACGTTCATAGTACACTGGAAAGGATTCTCTCGGGCCTTGTTGAATTCCACTAATTTTCTTCCTCAAAAGAATGACTCCTTTCCCAAGAAGTAACGGTTCCAGGTGCTAGTTCATAGAGCCAATCTTTAGCCTTGTCCATAAGAGAGAATGGGAAGGCTTTCATCTTCAAAATATTTCCATCCACGTTAATGGGTGTCATACTTGAACATACTACTTCAAATTCCTTCAAATGCTTGTTTGAATCTTCCATGGACAGCCCATGGTATTTGGGACTGTGATGTAGCAAACTAGACTTCAATTCAAACTCATCGGTCTTGCTTGCAGCTGCCCCAGTGTATTGAATGCAAAGAGGGACTGCACTGTCCAATCCAGAGGCTGAAAGTTCCTTGATTGTTCGATTGTCTACAGCCATGTCTTGTTCCTCTTCCAAGTCCGTTTCAACTTCATATTCAGGTTCGGAACTAGAACTAGAGGGATTGAGTTATGGCTGCTTCCTCTTCCTTCTCAAAGTTCCTTCGAAATCGTTGTCAAAGTCCAATATGTGCGCACAAACAGGGTGTGAACTTCGAGTCATAAACTCGTACCTAAAACAAAGAAAACAAAACAAAACAACATTAGAAACACAAGAAAAACGAAAACAAAGGGAAGATTAGCAATTTTGCTGATCCCCGACAATGGCGCCAAAATTTGGTGTGAGAAATAACTAACGCACAAATTAAACAATATAAATTATGCAATCGTAGTATGCGTAAGTAGGGATCATTCTATTCCGGGAATTAAGAGGGATGCTATTCAAAACAAATTAAACTTATTAAACTGAAAACTAAGTTAAGGGAACAATGATTGGGAGGAATTTGGACAATTTAGACTAAAGTAATACTGACAACAGCAAACAACTAAGTTGAGAATGAAATATGGATGAAGGGATAGCTAGAGGATTCCTCTCCACACATGGAACACATGCACACAAATCGATCTCCAATTACTCTTTCTATAAAGTATGAATGACAATGCCCCAAATTAATTGTGAATGCACTAATTAACTCTCAGATTTTCGTAAGATCATTGAATTGGACTCAGCGACACAATCAAATTATCCTTATCAAGTTCCCTATATGAACAACATGATAAAGATATATATCAAAGATCATTTAGTTATATGAAAATCATAAGCCTTGACAAGGCAATTGTAGCTATGAAAAGCATGATACTCCTGCCAGGAATTTACTTAACGCAATCATGACTAGTGACTTTTATTACCTGTGAATATAAGTTCATAACAATTAGGTGAAATTCCCTTATATTCTAGCATCAAATCCCTACATACAAACTAAGTATGCATCCTTAATAAACATGCAAGAATAAGTCCTCAATAAAACATAAAAGTAAATCACATTCATACTTTATGAAACCATAACTGGAAGTAATCAATTCATATAAAACATATGTCCATGGCTTCGAATTCACCTCTAACTAAGAAGAAATTCAGTCACACATGTTCATAATAATTGAAAAGCAATCTAGAATAAACATTTAAACTAATCAAGGGAAGAACTCTGAAAACCCCAATGGATGCAACAGGTTCCGGCTCGTTTAGGGTAAAAGGGCCCAGTAGAAACCCTAGAAATTAGGGTTTTGTTTGGCAGATTTCTTTAGGAACAAGGATAGGGCCCAGACGCCACCATTTTAGGAAAGAGGTGTGGCCCAATGCTTTGTTCTAGAACTAGGTTTTTAGGTTTCCTAATCTGAAATTAATCCCCTCCTTTCCTGCTGGAATTTAGGTAGAATAGGATAAGGATAAGGTAAAATAAAATAAAATCAGTTAGGGTTGTTTCTTCCCAGAAGCTGATTCTTAAATTAATTTTCCCATCTTTTTATCACATTCCTAGCCTCTTTGAACTTTAAAAACATCCATCCATCTTGCCCCATGCATATGCTATCCATTCCAAGTCCAAAACTGCTCTAAAATGCTCCAAAATGCCCTTTCTTGCCAATCTTGCCATCTGAACCTACAATAGTACGAAAATAAGCTAAATCACTTTAATAAATGGGAATTAACTAAGTAAATGCAAAGAAATAAGATAGCAAAGTCGCATAAATATGCTCCTATCTGGAAGACAGAAAATTCAACCTATTCTTCTGTCGATGCATTTATTCACACATTAAGACATCGAGACCGGATTGCTTCAGTAACCTTTGAAGAGCTGCTACAACATATTATTAGCCTGCAATAGGGACTATATTTCTCCATAGTTCTTCGAAGAGAATGTTGCTCTTCTCTTGAAAGTTTGTCAACTTCATTCAGCACTAAGACTGATATTGCAAATAGGACATAGTATCAGTATACACTCTTAAACATTTAGACACCCAAATGCTTTTTCATCTAACTGCAGTTTTTACTTTCCATTTTATTTAATTATTGGGGCAAGCTGGTGAGGAAAAGGAAGAATACAATGCCAGTTTCACAGTACTGTGAAAATGATGAGAAACCACATAAATAACCATAATATAAACAAGTAATTCATTCAACTTAGAGATAAATTTAACCAATGAAAAGAATATGACCTGCATACATTGAAGTATATGTACAGAGGAAATACTAATAAACGATCAGCAAGTAAACTTATTTAAAACTACCTTTATATCCTTTTTTCCCTTTTGTGTCAATGGGTCTATTTTTAGCCATTTCTTATCTGTCCTGAAACCCTACATCACTGGGGTTCAGTTCAATATGGTTGGTGCTCGATAATGTAGTCAGCTCTATATTAATGGTTCTACTTCCAGCCTGAAAATAAACCAGAGAAGCATTTTAGTTAAAATGAAATACAAAATTAAAGGATAAAATAAGAAAGTGGAGTCCAAATACCAGTTATAAGGTGCTAAAAAATGCACGTACTATGTAAGCAACAAGGATGATATTAAGAAAACAAAATACATATCTATCATAAAACTTAAATGTTGTTACTAAAAGTCAACAAACCCAAAATATCTTGAAATAAAGGAGCATGAAAAGATAAATAAATTGACCTAATACATTATACTCAGCTAAGAAGGGGGGGGGGTGGTGGGAGGGTGAGCCATTTATCGAGGAAGACATCTGATGCGGACATCATTAGTTAGTTTCCTAGATTATCTAGTTTTCCAGATTTCACTAGGATTTAGTTTCCAGATTTTAAGTAGGATTTGATTTAAGTTTCCTAGTTTATTTGAATTAGTTCCTTGGTGGATTAGGATTTCTGTTTTAGTAAGGGATTTTTATCCTATTGTCTCTAGGTTTTAGTTTGCTATATATACCCCCAATGTAGTTCTTTAAAATAGAGTTGTTGAGATAAAAAGAAAAGCTTATTTTCCAGAGATTGGAGACTATAGAAGAATTAGAACAGTGAAGAAGAATTATAACAGATAAGATATTTGGGGAATAGCACGATGACTATTGATTTCTATTCATGCTTGCTTTATACAATTACAGTTTGACTATTGATACAACTCATATGGTAATATTAGTCCTAGAAGGTAACAAGATAACAAAGATTACAAGAGATTGATATAATTCCTGAAATCACGTATGATCAGTAGAGTGATATGAGGATGAGGAATTCAAGGCTCTCATGTCGTGGTGATTGGATGTAATATTAGCATGATTGGATGTATCATTAGTGTTGTTCTCTTCATCTCCCCTCAAGCGAAATGGAACAAAGTGGAGATTGAGCTTGGAAGTGAGCATAGCAAAACGATCGCGAGAGAGACCCTTGGTAAAAATGTTTGCAAGCTGATATTGAGAGGAAATATATCCGGTACGAAGAACTCCCTATGCCAATAACTCACGAACAAAATGATAATCAACTTCAATGTGGCGGGTGCGTGCATGAAAGACCGGATTGGCTGCCATGTGAAGGGCTGAAACATTATCAACAAAAATACAAGGGGGAGAATGGAGAGGAATACCAAGCTCTCTAAACAAGTAGCAAAACCAACGAAGCTCGGCAGCCGTTGTGGCAAGGGCGCGATACTCTGCTTTAGAGCTGGACCTTGACACTGTTGATTGCTTTATAGCAGTCCAAGTGAGCAAATTAGGACCAAGGAAAATACAAGCACCGGTAGTGGAACGTCTGTCATCCAAGGACCCAGCCCAATCGGCATCCGAAAAACCATGCAAGGAAAAATCAATGGAGGAACGGAAAGGAATACCATGTTCAATGGTGCCTTTAATATAGCTATAGATTCTTTTAACAGCTTGTAAATGAGTGGATCGGGGTTTATGCATATACTGACACACTTGATTAACTGCATATGCAATGTCGGGTTGAGTCAGTGTTAGGTACGAGAGACCACCCACCATGCTATGGTATGTAGAAGGGTCAGAAATGGGATCACCATCCATAGCAGAAAGTCAAGTTGAGGAGAGCACCGGTGTAGGACAAGATTTGCACATAACCATGTTAAACTTTTTCAACAGGTCAGAAGCATAGCGACTTTGGGAGAGAAACAAACTGGTGGTTGTGCGTCGAACCTCCATTCCAAGAAATAAACTCAGATCACCTAGCTTTCGACTGTCAAATACAGAGCATAAGTGATCAATAAAGGTAGAGATGGCTATAACATCAGTACCTGTGACAATCAAATCATCAACGTAAACAAGAACACATATAGTGTGAGTGACGAATAAACAAAGATGTATCAGATTGGATGTGGGAAAATCCTTGTGTATGCAAAAAGGAATGCAATCACTGAAACCATGCTCTTGGGGCCTGTTTAAGACCATAAAGTGCTTTATGAAGCCAACAAACATATTGAGGTTGAAGGGAATCGATAAAACCCGGTGGTTGTTTCATGTACACCTCTTCGTGTAAAAGACCATTCAAGAATGCATTGCGTACATCAAGATGTTGTAAGGGCCAATTGTGTGAAATAGCTAATGCCAAAATCGTGCAAATTGTAGCTGGTTTTACAAACGGACTAAACGTCTCGGCATAATCAAGACCTTCTTTCTGGTTGTACCTGTTAGATAAAAAAATGTAATAAAGAAATTAAAAATTCACTCTTATTTACATATAAGAGTTTTTATTTTTAGTTGAGTACGACCCATTCAAGATAAAAAATATCTCTTAGCTATAATCTGTTTGGAAAGAGAAAACCCTTTGATTCCAATATGAAGAATGAAATAAATAATGGAATTTGATTTGATGTTACGGCTGCATCCAGGAAACCCTAGACTGCCTACATACCCCATTTTGGGGATCAAGCCTTTTGTAGTTCTCACATAATTTTATTGGACTTTCGAGGAATGAATGACCCCTTTGAAAGAATTTGTGGTATGAGAAATATTTTATGGAATTTGGATGAATGTGGTTGGACTAGGGATTCAATTTGATTTTATGATTGGAAAAGTGTTTGGGGCGAATTTGGTTAAGGTAAACCAGGGATTCTGTTTGGACTTGCAGTTGTATTTGGATTGAATTTCCAAATTGCCTACGTATCCTTGGCAGAATCAAACCGGACGTAGTTCAGAAAATTTGGTTGGACTTTGAAAGAATAAATTACCCTTTGAAAGAATTTGTATGTTTGAGAGATTTGAATTTGATCTCATTGAAATTTGCATGGGTAGATGACCCATGAGAAAATTTGGAATGATTTTGTACCATTTTTATTGTTAATGTCCAAAGAAAATTAAAAGGCACTTTAATGAGCCTATTAATTTACTCAGATGTGGTTTTGAGGATTTAAAAAAAAAGATTCATTAACCACATAATTTATTTGGACCACCTATAAAATATTTTGGGCTTTTGAAAGTTAATGGGTAATTTGTTTTGTCAACCTATCAATTTGTTTTCAGGCCTTAACATTTCTATTAGTTGGTCCACAAACAAAGAGTCTATGTCAGAAAGGCTTTGAGAGCCAGCTGCATTTGAAACCAAAACCGATACAGAACTTTGATTTTGAGAAGCCAAAACCAAAGAGAAGTCGAAACAAGGTTGGTCTTTTCCTTTGCTTTCTTCTATCAGAGTTAGACCACATAAACCATTAAAATATTAATTGGAAGTATTGGGAACTTAAACGCAGACTTAGACCACATAACCCATTGGAAATATGGGAGCTTAATGGCAGCAACGTCTGTTTGTCAAAGTACAAAGGTACTTTTCCTTTTCTTTGTCCCTTTTTGGCTTTTTCTTCCTTGTTTTGTTTTTGGCTTCTTTCAGTAATACGAAACTCTTTTTTTTCTATTGCTTTTCTTCTTCAATCTTGGGCATGGCAGGAGGGCTTTCTTTGAGCAACAAGTTTCTTTATTTTTTTGGTCTAAAGACCAAATTTTGGTTTGAAGAAAAGTTACTGACAGCAGGCTGTGCATCCATTTTAGCTTTGACTTCTCCTTTTGCATATGGCAAGTCTGTCTTCTTCATCAGATTAGTTTTTTATTTGTTCTCCTGTTTGTCTCATATTGCCTTCTATCTCTTTCTTTGGTCTGTGTCTGTGTTTGTTGCCTATGAACACCTGCAAGATTTTCATCAAGTATGCCTATGAACACCTGCAAGGTGCTCATAGCACTTAATATAGAGGGGTTCTGGCAGAAGCCCATTGGCATATTTTCACAATAAGGAGGTCCTCGCGAGAGCTCCCTCTTGTGTAATTTCTTGAAATTTCTCTAACAGCAGAGACATGGTTTCTTCAATTATTTTCCGAGAATGATGAATTTCTTTTGCCTGCAGTAGTCTCATGAGACTTCTTTGACAGCAAAGACATGGAGGAATTTCGCAGCGCACATTCTCAAAGCCTTTATGGTAGACAACAATGGAAGGGGACTTTGCTGATTCAATTCCAGAGAACTTGATATGAGAGCTATTTATTGCTTTCATAGAGAAATGTGTTTTCAAGATGTCGGCATCCACGTAGAACTCATGATCTACCATTTATAGAGGCTTGTTGGATTGAACTTTGCATCAGATGTTTTTGAACCGCAAAGGAATAACTTGTACTGAGAGACACCCTAATGTTTTACAGCAAAGAATGAACTATATACCTTGCCTTTCTTCTCTGATTGCTCCTGCCCTTTTGTTTCTTCTCTGATTGCTCCTGCCCTTTTGTTTCTTCCTTGATTTTCTGTTATTTGAAACTTTCTGCAGGCCCTTGGGTATCGTTTCTTCACGCTTCAGTATTAATTTCTGAAGCACTCTCTTGCTATTGAGCCGATTCCTAACAACTAAAATGAGTTATTAAAAACAGCAACTTTAATTCTCGCAAGTGCACAAACTGTTTATAGTATAGCTTATGTAAATACGAGGTCGATCCCACGGAGAAAGGTAACTTGGTTCCAAGTTAAATTACTTAGAATGCTAGAAAAATAGAAAATAAAGGAACTGACTAACTAACTAAAGGCAAAGTCGAATTCAACAATGCCTCTTGCTAACTACTCAAGGTCTAGGACAGAATCCTAGCACCACACATGCACTCGAAATGGGGGGGTTTTGTTGTTGAAATGAAAAGAAGAAAGTGAAATGAAAGTGCTCGAAAGTAAACACTGGACAAATTTTGAAACAATAATTGAGAGGTATTAGAGCCTTGGAATCCACCACTACTTTTCCTATCCAATTTATGAATGCATAGAAATTGACTCAAGCTTCATCAACAATAGATTATCGCATACAAGCCTATGGTATCTAGGTGCAAGATGCATGATTCTCCTAAGGCATGTAATTGTGTATGGTATCTACACAACATGTGATCTCTAATATGCAACCTAAGCATGGTATCTACTTAGAATAAAGCATACAACAGTCATTAAGCTCCATGAGAATATGATAACCACACAAGTCCTAGAACATGGTATCTGTCCTAGTCAACCTATGGTTATTAACCCCTTGAATGATTCTTAGGCCATTCATATGTTGCTTGTGAAAGGAGAGTAGAATTGGTGAAGCTAAACCCCTTCCCAACTTGTGCTAGATGCATAAAATCCTAGTTAGCTACTCCAAGAAAACATACATCAAGCACATAATAAACTAGAGATTAACAACTTGATAATGAAAGCAAGGAAATCAATTAACTATAAAATCATCCATAAAATTGAATATTCATGACTAGTTTCATCCTAAGCCCTAACTAAATGGATTAGTTAGACATAACTATGAATACAGAAAATAAGAAATACATAGATAGGATGAAGAGAGGAGAAGAACTAGATGACGGTAGCAAGGAATTCCCAGGATAGCTCCAAGCTCTCTTCTCTCTTTATGGTGAATCTGAATGTGTGTATGAGAGTAATGGATGAAGTGAAAATGTGTATCTGACTCTCTATATCCCCTTGAATGAGTGTGCAGCTATCTATTTATAGAGTGCAATTTCGTCCTCCCCCTTGGATGGTGAAGCACACCTCTCTTAGCTGCTCCCAACTGCTCTAGCTTCCCATACTTGCCAACTGCTCCAGATGCCCATACTTGCCACCTGCTCTAGCTGCCAAATACATGCTTTGGTATGGTTTCTTTATGGAAAGTTTGACTTTTGTTCATCCTTCTGAGTTCCTGAGCTGATTTGACTCCTATGTGTGGCTGCCCATACTTAGCATATGGCTCTAGGGATGTAGACAAATTAAATTTGATGGCAGCCAACATGACATTTCTGTGGACGTGGTTCAGTCTTTGACGTGCTGAGGGCTCCAGATTTATCCAATTGGGCTGAAATTTGGATATGTTATAATAGACACCCATTGGAACAACGTCTATCAAGGATGTCTCCTCATCCGACCTGTGTAAATTTCTAAAATGAGGACAGCAAGATGACCCACGAAACTGGACTGACAAGGAGTGTAGCCCAAATTGGGTTTGTCTTTAAGCTCATATTCCTCTTATCCCAATCAGCCCTTAACAAGCATGGATTGCATCAAATGTGATCTCTTGCTGTCTTAACCTACAAAACAAACAAAAAGAGGTAAGTGACTCAAAATAAAGAGAAACTAAGTAAAGTCACTAAGTAAAGAAGGCATGCAAATATGTGAAATTATGACCTTATCACTTGCTTCTCGGCTCCTTCCTTCTTCGCAGCCCTTGGTTCCTCTCTGCGTTTTCTCTCCTACAGCTCCTTTTTTTTCTGCCCTCCCTCAGACTTCTCGCCTCTGCCTTTCTTTTTTTGCCTAGACGTTCATGTCTTTTATAGGCAAAAGATGAATATCAGTTGGGGAAGCACGTTTGCTAAGTGGGCGGCCTCTTTGCTGAATGGAGTTGCAGAGGATAAACACGATCTCTTCCCGCCTTTTTTTTTAATTTGTTTTATTTTATATTTCTTTTGAAAACTAACCTTATCTCATTTTTAACTTCTAGAAGAAACAATCAACAGCCTTAAAGATCAACCTTCACGTCTTGGGCTTTCATCCTGGGCCCCTTTCCTCGTCTTGTAATTTTTTGTGTTCAACAGTACCCTTGAGCAACAAGACGTGCCTTGTGACGCTCAATCAGGACGTCCGCCTTTCGCTTCACTTTGTACACCCACTTGCACCCTATGATATTCATGCCTTGTGTGACTGGGACCAAAGACCAAGTATCATTGCGGATTAAAGCATCATATTCATCCTTCATGGCTGTTTGCCAATGAGAATATTGAGAAGCTTCTTTGTAGGTGGCAGGTTCAAAAGACAGGGGAACTTGAAGACTTGCAGTAAGGCTGTGCGGCAATGGATGGGGAGAAGTTCCATAGATCAATTGCTGGAGGCTTCCGAATTTAGTATGCATAGGTGAATAATCAAGACTAGTCGAAATTGTGGAGGAAGTATTTGGGAAAAATAAAGGAGGCGAAATTGGTTCATGATTGGATGCTGCGTCGGGTGATGTAGTTGGACTCTGTGGGTGTGGTGATATATCAAAGGACCTACAAGGAGAATTAGTGGCTGGTGGAGACATGTGGGCTTGTGGAGAGGCACTTGGACTTGGGCTGGATGAATGGAAGCTTAAATTGGGCTCATGTGTGGAGCTTTGAGTTGGTGTCCTTGGCTATCTGGAATAGAGCATTGTGGTGCTGCAGCAATAGGTAGGACGGTGTCTAATATGGCATAGGAGTGCTGTGATGTCTTTTCTGCTGTTTGGTACCTGGAAAACAACTCTGGATATGGAAATGTTAATTCATCAAATGTAACATTGCGAGACAAATAAACTTTACCAGTGGCAACATCTAAACATCGATAGCCTTGGGAGTTAATGTCATACCCAATAAACACACACTTGATGGATTTAGGCAACAACTTGTGACGATTATACGGTACCAAGTGAGGGAAGCAAGCACATCCAAAGGTCTTGAGAAAATGATAATCAGGCGATTTTTTGAATAATTTCTCAAAGGGTGACATGTTGTCAAGCTGTGGTGTCGATAGTCAATTAATGAGAAAAACTGCAGTGGAGAAAGCCTCTACCCAAAAACTGTTAGGCAATTTTGATTGGAACAATAAACATAGTCCCATTTCCACTATGTGTCGGTGCTTTCGCTCAACTACTCCATTTTGCTGTGGAGTTTAAGGACATGATAACTGATGGGAAATTCCATGATCACGAAGAAAATTCTGAAATAAGCAACTAGTAAACTCCCCACTACCATCAGTTTGCAATAGCTTAATTTTGCAATTAAATTGATTCTCAGCCATCCGTTTAAAAACAATGAAGGTGGAAAGCACATCCAACTTCTTGACTAATGGAAACAACCAGACGAAATGCGTACAATCATCCACAATAGACAGATAAAATCTATACCCAAAATTTGACGATATTGGAGCAGGACCCCATAAATCAAGATGCAGACGCTCCAACGATTGTTGTGAATGAGAATTTCTATAAAAAAAATGGGAGTCGACAAGATTTTCCCAAAAGACAAACATGGCATACTTTATTAAAACAATGCTACCATTAATAGGCAGGTGATATTGATTAATTAACACACGTAGAATTACATATGAAGGGTGACCAAGGCGAGCATGCCACACATCTTGAGTTGCTCTTTCACCATAGAAAACTAGCTTCTCTGAAATCTGAGGACTGGTATGAATGTAATATAGGTCACCATAGCTATTGCCAGTAAGAAGAACCTTGCCTGTCTTGTTGGCCTTCACACAAAAACCATTAAAATCCATCTCAAAGTAACAATCACTATCACGAGTAAAATGACGTATGGACAAAAGATTCTTTTTGATAGCAGGGACACACAACACTTCATTAAGGACCAAAGACCCATTTGATATTGACAAGTGAGATTTACCAATATATGATATTTGTAATGAATTTCCGTCACCAACAATTATGGAGTCTGTACCTGTATATGGCTGAACATTAGAGAGAGATGAAGGATCCGAGGTCATGTGATGTGTTGCCCCTGAATCAATGCCCCAATTTGTAACCGAGTGACTGGGTGATGAAACAGCAGCACTATTGGTTTCAGCAAGGTATGCAAAGTTTCCTCGTTTTGGACAGACCCTTGAGGTATGGCCAACTTTTTTGCACTGTTGAAAAATCACCGAAAACTGATAATTTTGTTGCTGAACCGGTGTTGGGAGCAATGGAGGACGATTATCCGATGAGACCTGATGTGAATAATTTGCTGATGATGAATTCTCGTGCTGCTGATCAGTGTTAGATTTATTCCAGCTTTGTCTCTGACTGTTTCAGTTCCAATTGAGGTCTCTGTAATTGTTACCATTACTCCAGTTTCTGTCACGATTTGATAACACCCTCTACCTCGTCCACGACCACGTCCGTGTCCTTGATAATTGTTGTTTGAGTGGTTATTATTGTATTTCCTTTTGTCTAAATTTTCATGCTGATTTATCGATCGATCTGCTGCTAGAGCCATCACTGAGGAGAGGGAAACAGAAGACATCTTCTTGATTAATTGTTCCTCCTGAGAAGGTCATAGAACCCATCAAAAGAAAGCGAGGAGCGGAGGGGAAGGGATGTTGTGAACTCCTTATAGTCGTGACCTAGGCCATCGAGAATATACTTGATAAGCTCTTCATTTGTCATTTGAGATCCAGCCGCAACAAGAGAATCATAAAGGGATTTGGCATGCATTAAGTACTCAGCAACCATGTTTTCTGATTCTTTCTTCAAGGTCCTTATTTGATCTCGCAGGGTACGAACATAAGTCTTAGAGAGAGGAGAGAGTCTCTTGCCAAGGAGAGACCATGCTTCTGATGCTGTCTTACAAGGAATAAGGAGAGTTTTGATTTGTGGGGATGAAGTGGCCTTGATCCAACTCAACACAAGTTTGTCTTTGGAGTAGGCGGGATTGATGGAGCCATCTGCTAGTTTCTTGTCAGGTCGTGCATCACTTTTCACGACTTCCTCGAGGTCATGAATCTCTAGGATATCCTGAAATTGAGTCTTCCAGCACAAATAGTTATTACGATCCATGGGTGTGGAGAAAAGATGAGAAATATTGAATGAGGTAGGGAGTGATGATGTTTGGTTGGTCATGGTTGTGGATGAATTGTTTTGTGAGATTAGGGAGTCTACAGAAGAGGAAATATAAGAAGACTGAGTGGGAATCATAGAATCCAGGATCGAGTGGCTTTAGCCCAGATGGTGTGAAGCCAAACCCCTGGAATGATTCCAGACCTATCCCTTTTGTTCAATTTTCTGTTTTCTGTTGTTTTCGCTTCTGCTAAACTACCTAAATACTAAATTCACCCATATCCTACATCAACATCTTAATCATTTCCAAAATCTGCAATTATGTGGATGAAAACAAAGTTCAAAGATTCTTATCAAGAGAAAAAACCTGTAACGATTTTTCTTTTGAAAATAAAAAAGTAGGTACAAAACTTTGTTCTTTTTTGGGAAAGCTAACAAGGAGTAATAATAATAAGCAACACATGTTTTCCGAAATGAACAGAAAGTGAAATCTAACTAGAATATTCAAATTACATTCAAGTATGTAATGATTTCTCAACGTAATGTTTTAGCATGCTCAATGAATTTGTTAAAGTCGACCAGTAATTATCCAATAAAACATAAATCAACGTAGCTTCACCTAAATATTAATGAAAAATAACAATATTTCCTACAGAAGAAGCATGAATGATCAATCACATGTGTTGATGCAAAAAAGTGGTTCGGCACTTTTTGGGCTCAACTTAGTGATGTTGGGCCTTCGATATGCTTCGGGTCTCTGCGGGACATGTGATCTGCAAGATAACAAACGCTCGATAAGACCTTAGGCACTGGTGTGGTACCGGCCGAAGGCACTCCAATGCTTAAGTAAGTACGGATTTAGTAACCTTATACTGACAGATCATTAGGCTGTATACCGTAAGTTCTAATTACCTCCATTTGGGGATAGTGATCCTCCTTTATAGGCCTTGGGAGGTGTGCATATTGTTTAGAATTTCGATGTGGGACTGTGGGCGTCGATTGTGGGCATGCCACATGTCTTGGAGAAGGGAGTTGCCCTAATCACTGGATCGGTAGGCAAGATGCCGAAGGCCACCATTGCCAGGCTCAATCTTGTGCACGTGTCTAGTCCTTATAGGTTGTTCATTTTGGTATAAACAGGAGTCCCGCAAGTTCTCATTTGAGCGTTCTCGGATGGGGACTTGATACCTTCTTCGGTAAAGAAGTGTTATTCTATCATTTGGTGATTTAGTAGAGGGTGATGCTTGATCCTTGTCCTTCTGCACTTCTTTATTCGGAAGCAGACACCCAGGAACCCAAGGGTTGCCACTTCGAGGTGAAGTGATGGGATTGAATGACGCTCTACCTCCTGTGCCCGCGTGTTGTCAGGACATCCACACCCAGAACGACACGTGGCGCATCTACTCATGCGGAGCTGCACCATTAATGCCCCGTTTGGTTTTTCGAGGCATACCGTTTCAATCCCTCGCCCTATATATAGGAGTGGCTTTGGATGTGAAATTCACTTTGCATTTGTGAGTGAAGCGAGAGCTCTGTTCAGGCGATTTTCGGCGAGGGCTAACAGCAATCAAGGCGATTTCCAACGAAACCAATCGATAGTCAAGGCGATTTGTGAAGAGGATGATTGACAGTTCAGACCACATTCCTTCATCCAAAGTCTGAGATAAGGTACCGTTCGACACTCTTAAATATTGTCACTCACCCTATGCACGTCCTTCCTTGGCATGAACTAGACTGAACTTTGTGCAAGTAGGGTTTTGCTCGGTAGTCTGGTTGCCATAGGTAGCGATGTAGGCATCGGTAGGCTAGTCTTCTGCATGGCCCTTAGTTTCCTTTTTCCCGTGTTTTGTAGATGTCCGATAGCAAGTCTATGTTTGAGAGAGAGCCAATGCGTTCGATAGGGAGTCATGGGACAATCTGGGGGATACAAATAGTGAGGCCGTAAGCCTCGATGCCGAGGGTGGAGAAGATACCGATGTCGAAATACTTGGTGAGGGGACAAGCTCCGTTCCTACCCATGGCATCGGGAAGGGACTTATGACAAGGCAGCCAGTACCGTTGGCTATGGTGTATAGCGACAACAATCATGTTGGTGCGAACTAGCACTGTGAATTCCAGATGGGGGATACTCGGGTGCCGGATAAGCATACCAGCCATCAATCAGAGACCTCCACCTTTGGCCGTGGAGAGGCAACTGCCAAACCCTTTTCTCAAGCGAGGGTATCCATAGTTCATCGGGGAAACCCTAGGGTACTTATAGGCATGCCGAAGGAGCATCTGTTCGGCGTAGATGACTATACGGGAGCTAGTTAAGCTTCGTTATGAGTACTACATCCCAGATTCAGTAAAGATGAGGATCCCAGGTCCTATCGAGTCTCTCAGCAACTCAGACGATGGTGAGGTTGTCTTTTTTACTGACGTTCTTCTGCAGGGGGTTCTTGCCCAAATCGGGTATGCTCCAGGCCAATACAATCCCAACTTGTGGGAGGCCTTGATGGGGGTGATTGTTGCATTCCGTATTGCTGAGGAAGAGGAGCCTTCCTACGGGCAATTCTCCAACCTGTATAGCTTCACCAAGTCCAAGAGTGCCGATCATGGAGATTAGGTTTAGGCCAACTGTCTCAGGGCTTCTGAACGGGGGCATTTCGTCAGTGCCGTGCCGACTTCTCAAAAGTCTTGGAGGAATCGGTGGGTGCTTTTGTCTGGCGATTGGGAATTGCCTTCGGGAATGCCCGTCCGTTTCCACATTCCCACCGCTTTCCAGATTGCCGGTAGGTCATCAGCATGCCAATCGACAGGTTATTAATATGCCTTTTCCGATTGATTTTTAATCATTTTTCTGTTGTTTTGCAGGCAAACTAAAGCAGCCAAACCCAACTCAATCCAAGATTCGGCAGGTTGATAAAGTGAGGCTGAAGGTTCCTACTGTTGACAAGGTATACCTAGGATTCCTCTTTACCAAGAACCTGATCAGAGCCCACCTCGTCAACCCTACCAAGACTAAGTGAACTTTCTGTTTTGTATGTTCACTTTACGACATGTTGGCGTCTTACCGGTCTTTGGTTCGTACAGTGACAGACGCCAGGAAAGCTGCCGAAGCCAAGAGGATGAACGAATCCTTAAAAAGGGGCCTCATGATGGGCCTAAAAGAGAAGAAAAAGAGACGGTAGTAGGAGGCAATCTCTGTACAAACAGCTGATAAGGTCATAATTTCACATATTTGCTTGCCTTCTTTACTTAGTGACTTTACTTAGTTTCTCTTGATTTTGAGTCACTTACCTCTTTTTGTTTGTGTTGTAGTTTAAGACAGCAAGAGATAACATTTGATGCAATCCATGCTTGTTAAGGTCTGATTGGGATAAGAGGAATTTGGGCCACACTCCTTGTTAGTCCAGTTTCGTGGGTCATCTTGCAGTCCTCATTTAAGCAACTTACACAGATCGGATGAGGAGACATGCTTGATAGAGGTTGTTCCAATGGGTGTCTATTATAACATATCCAAATTTCAGCCCAATTGGATAAATCTAGAGCCCTACACATGTCAAAGACTGAACCAAGTTCCCAGAAATGTCATGTTGGCTGCCATCACATTTAATGAGGCTACATCCCTAGAGCCATGTACTACACATGGGCATCCATAAATGGGAGTCAAATCAGCTCAGGAACTCAGAAAGATGAACAAAAGTCAAGCTTTCCATAAAGAAACCATACCAAAACATGTATTTGGCAGTTGGAGCAGGTGACAAGTATGGGCATCTGGAGCAGTTGGCAAGTATGGGCAGCTGGAGCAGTTGGGAGCAGCTAAGAGAGGTGTGCTTCACCAGCCAAAGGGGAGGACGAAATTTCACTCTATAAATAAAGAGCTGCACACTCATTCAAGAAGGGAGATAGAGAGTCAGATACACATTTTCACTTCATCCATTACTCTCATACACACATTCAGATTCACCACAAAGAGAGAAGAGAGCTTGGAGCTATCCTGGGAATTCCTTGCTTCCATCATCTAGTTCTTCTCCTCTCTTTATCCTATCTATGTATTTCTTATTTTCTATATTCATAGTTATGTCTAACTAATCCATTTAGTTAGGGCTTAGGATGAAGCCCTAGTCATGAATATTCAATGTTATGGATGATTTTATAGTTAATTGATTTCCTTGCTTTCATTATCAAGTTGTTAATCTCTAGTTTATTATGTGCTTGATGTATGTTTTCTTGGAGTAGCTAACTAGGATTTTATGCATCTAGCACAGGTTGGGAAGGGGTTTACATTCACCAATTCTACTCTCCTTTCACAAGCAACATATGAATGGCCTAAGAATCATTCAAGGGGTTAATAACCATAGGTTGGCTAGGACAGATACCATGTTCTAGAACTTGTGTGATTATCATATTCTCATGGAGCCTAATGACTCCTGTGTGCTTTAATCTAAGTAGATACCATGCTTAGGTTGCATATTTGAGATCACGTGTTGTGTAGATACCACACACAATTACATGCCTTAGGAGAATCATGCATCATGCACCTAGATACAATAGGCTTGTATGCGATAATCTATTGTTGACGAAGATTGAGTCAATTTCTATGCATTCACAATCTGTCCAGTGTTTACTTTCGAGCACTTTCATTTCACTTTCTTCTTTTCATTTCAACAACAAAACCCCCCCATTTCGAGTGCGTGTGTGGTGCTAGGATTTTGTCCTAGACCTTGAGTAATTAGCAAGAGGCATTGTTGAATTCGACTTTGCCTTTAGTTAGTTAGTCAGTTCCTTTGTTTTCTATTTTTCTAGCATTCTAAGTAATTTAACTTGGAACCAAGTTACCATTCTCCGTGGGATTGACCTCGTATTTACATAAGCTATACTATAAACGGTTCGTGCACTTGCAAGAATTAAAGTTGCTGTTTTTAATAACTCATTTTAGTTGTTAGGAATCGAATCAACAACGGCCGAGGTTGATCCAAAGGATCAGACTCTTGCCGATCGGCTGAGGCAGCTGAGTGCCGAGTCAGTGATTAGTGGTGTGGTCGAGGCGAGAGCAGGCTACCGAGGCTACTGCCTCTACATTGGATGAGAAACGGCCAACGTAGATCTGGACGTCGAGCCGGTGCCCAAACTCGGGCGACATACAGAGGCTTCGAGGGTCGTCTTTGCTACCGAGGAAGATGATGGCCCTGTTGAACCTATCAATATCGCCTGTCCACCAAAGACGGTCCAATCAGAGATCAAGGAACTCCTAAATAGGCTCCTTCGGGAAGAGCCCGGATGTGCCTTCCATCTCCAGGCTTCTGTAAGTTTCCTCTACCCTTACTTAGCTTGCCGTTAGCTCTTACACTTGTTCTAACTTTTGGTTTTACCTTTTAGGCATCGATGGACATGTGGTTGTGCGTGAAGCGGGCCATCTCGGCTACCGAGCGTGCCAAAAAGGCTTATGAGGATGGTTGTGCCAAGGTTGCCAAGTTAGGAAAGGCTCTCCAGGATCACGCTCATCTCCTGAAGGAAAAACAGGCTACCGAACGGCAAGTCAAAGCTTCTGAGGCCAAACTGGCAGAGATGAGGGCGGCTCTGGATGCTGCGGTGACGGCGGCGAAGGACGTCGAGGCAGCAAAGGAGGCTATGCAGGTAGCATTGGAGGATTCCGAGCGGGCAAAGGCTGTAGAAATCAAGGCTGCCGTTCGAGAGGTGATCAGGGGTTACCGTTCGTCTGACAAGTTCACTGCCCTACTGGACAATGAAGTGGGCTCGGAGATGGCAGATCTTCTGTACCGTTTCAAACGGTTCAACCCTGGGCAGAAGCTGAACCTGAGCTTTGCTACTGATCCTCCTCCTCTATCGGAAGGCGTCACAGAAGAGATGATTGAAGACTACGAAGGGGAGGATGCTCCGGAAGATGTCACCGCCATCGAGAGTCCTGCTGTTGCCGCTGCTACTGAGGGCGCTGAAGCTGCCGATGAAGGGGATACCGTTTGAGTTGTTCGCAGCATGTAATTTGTAATTTTATATTTGTATCTTGCCATAAGGAGACATAATTCCAAACACCTTGGTGGCGAGGGCATCCTCTTAATTTATTCGGTATTCTGTTTATTCATTATTGTTTTTATTTTCAATATGCCCTGCTGATTAGATAACGATTGTCGATGGCTAACCGTATCTACTGATAGAAATTACTTAGGTGAACTTTCTCAGTGAAAATTGCATCTGTAGCTTCAATCGGTAGAATCAAGGTCCTGACTTTTATTGCTGAGGGCTAATAAAAATTATATTGCCGAGTGAACTTTTCAAATCGATGAACATTCTCAAACAACAAAAGGCTTTCGGCAGCAAATATGGGTCCAAACAAAATCTTCTATCCTGGTTGCCGTAATGGTTGCTAGAGCCTCGGCTTTGACCCATTTGGTGAAGTAATCTATGGAAACAACAACATATTTGACCTGGCCTTTACCTTGCAGCATTGGACCAATTAAGTCAAGTCCCCACTAGGCAAATGGCCATGGGCTTATGATCGACGTCAATGGCTACGCAAGGACATGGGGTATGTTGCCGAATCAATGGCACTTATCACAACTCTTCACCAGTTTGTATGTGTCCTGATGCATGGTTGGCCAATAGTATCCTTACTGGAAGGCTTTGTGTGCCAACGATCGAGAACTGGCATGATTGCCACAAACCCCACCGTGGATCTCCCGAAGGACATAGTCCCCTTGTTCGGTAGTGATGCATTTCAGATACGGAGTGGTGTAGCCGCGTTTGTATAAGACGTCGTTGATGATGGTGTATCTTGCCGATCGGTACAGCAACTTCCTTGCTTGTGCTTTGTCATTACGAAGGGTGCCGTTTGTTAAGTAACGTGTTTTGGGGACATCCAAGTGTCCTCATACCATATGACACATACGTTAACCATCGTAGTGCTCGGGTGAGTTAATATCTCCACAGGAACCTGTCTACCGACTTTGTCATTTATCGCCGATGCTAGCCTGGCGAGTGCATTGGCATGACTGTTCTCTTATCTGGGTACTTGTCGAATCTCGTACGCCAGAAATTTTTGAAGTAGTTGGTGTGCTGATGACAAGTAGGCTGAATGGATACGTCCTTGGCTACAAAATCGGAAGTTACCTAGTTTACGATGAGTTGGGAGTCACAGTGGATGCTGATCTGCCTGGCGCCCATACTCTTGGCCAGTCGAAGGCGGACTAAGAGGGCTTTGTACTATGCTTCGTTGTTGGACGTCTGAAAGCTGAATCGGAGGGCATATTCCATCTTGACCACATCTGGAGCAGTAAGTACAAGGCCAGCTCCGCACCCTTGCTGATTTGCCGAACCATCGACTTGCAAGATTGACAAGGGAATTCAAGGATCAAAATATTTTGCACTCGGCACCCCAGGCTCTTCGGCATTAGTTTGTGAATATGCTGGCTCTAGTGTTATTGGAGGTGTGAGCTCGGAGATGAAATCAACGATGGCATGTCCCTTCTCAACAGGTCTTCACTTGAATTGTATGTCGAACTCTCCTAGCTCGATTGCCCACTTGACCAATCGGCCAAATGTCTCCGGTTTCTAGAGTACCTGCCGAAGCGATTGGTTGGTTAAGACCATGATTTCATGCGCTTGGAAGTACAGACGGAGTCTTCGGGTTGAGACAACGAGAGCCAGGGCCAGCTGTTCTAGGGGAGGGTACCGAAGCTTTGCACTTTGCAGTGCTTTACTGACGTAGAAGATCGGTAGTTCTGCCTTCTCTAGTTTGCGTATTAAAACTGAGCTGACGACAATATTAGATACCGAAAGGTAAAGAAACAGAACCTCCCCTGGGAGGGGTTTTGACAGCAGGGGTGCCTTGCTCATGTAGTTCTTTAAGTTTTGACATGCCTCATCGCATTCGGCAGTCCATGCAACATGATGCTTGCCCTCTTTCAAGGCTTTAAAGAATGGTACACATTTATCGGTGGCTTTGGAGATGAAGGGAGTTAAGGCAGCGACACGTCCGGTAAGACTTTGAATGTCCTTTTGTGTCTTCGGCCTCTCCATGTCAATTATGGCCTTGATTTTCTCGGGGTTTGCCTCGATTCCTCTCTAACTGATCATGAAGCCGAGGAACCTTCTAGAAGACACACTGAAGGTGCACTTCATAGGGTTTAGCCACATTTGGTACTTTTTCAAGATGTCGAACATGAGAGATAGGTTGCCCAGGTGCTCTCTTGCCGTCCTACTCTTTACTAGCATACGTCAACATAGACTTCCATGGTACTGCTGATATGCTCAGGGAAGATTCAATTAACAAGCCTTTGATACTTTGCCCCCGCATTCTTCAGGCTGAACGGCATGACGTTGTAGCAATACAATCCTTTGTCCGTGATAAATGTCGTATGTTCGCTGTCGACAGGGTTCATGAATATCTGATTGTATCCCGAATATGCATCCATGATGCTAAGAAGCTCATGACCGGCAGTGGCGTCTACGAGCTGGTCGATTTGAGGTAACGGAAAGCTATCCTTCGGGCAGGCCTTATTCAAATCAGTATAGTCTTGGCACATTCGCCACCCACCTTTCGTTTTCCGAACCATGACAGAGTTTGCTAACCATACGGGGTATGTAGCCTATCTGATAAAACCGATGGTTTGGAGCTTGTCTACTTTCGTTCTCATGGCCTCGTATCGTTCGGTGTCATACAAACAACGCTTTTTACGCACAGTTTTGTAAGCGGGGGAGATGCTGAGCTTGTGGCTAATGATCTCGGGGGAAATGCCTGACATATCGTTATAAGCCCAGGCGAACACCTCCAAGTGATGCCGTAAGAACTCGATAAATTCTGTTTGGAGGTGATGGGTTCCCACCTAACCCTCAGTGCTTTATGATGTCGGTTGACCTCTATGCCGAAGACCTGAGAGTATTGTGCTACTCGAACATACTGCTTCCTCAACCGGTTGGATATACCAGCGAGTGTGGGACCTCCAACGATGGTGTTGATCATGTTGATCTGCCGATTTACGTTTGGAACTGGCGCTTGTGGTGGTCTGGCAATGTATTGATCCAGTTTTCCTTCCCGAATAAAACGCTCGTCGATTTTCCTCAGACTTATGCACTCCTCGATGTTATGGCTATTGTGCTGATGGTATCGGCAGAACATCCCAGTATCTCGATTGTCCTATCGATTGGGCTTCCGGTTAACTGGTTTGGGTATTATCTCTTGCTCATTCATTAGAACAGCCTCGTAGGTAATATTCAGCAAGGTGAAAACTTCCTGACTGCGGTCATGATTCGGTAATGGCACTTGGTGGTCATTGCCACCGTACTTCCCCTTTCCTTTCTTTGAGTGCCCCTGCCGAGCATCATGGTTATCTTTCCTTTTGTGGTCTACAGCATACTGATCTTTTCTTTCGTTTGGAGGGTACGATGGCTCCTGTGTCGAATAATTTTTTAACGCCGATTCCTCCACCTCGGTGTAGAACGGTATGCGCAGTGGTTGCACATCCCGATCCTGCCGGGAATGCCTGATGAGTTCTGTGAACGGCCCTGGCCGAAGCTTTCCCCAATCGGGCTCCTGAGAGTGGGTTCGGTCATTTTCCATCTTCTGAACTTTCTGAAAAAGAAGTCGGATGACGGGATCTCGGCTAGGAATCTCTTCGAAACCATAGTCCTCCGAATGTCTCGGTGGACTCGATATCTTGGCCTTAGAATATCGTGTAGGCATTGTCGAATGGTAGGTTGATCCTTGGGTCTTGGAGGGAACGTACTCGTGGTCTGACTCTGTCGTGGATTCTAGTCCTCGTACCTTTTGAATGGGTGATTTGTTCTCGAGAACACTCATCCGTGAGTCCCTTAGATGCGCATTGATCCTGATCGGAGATCTCTGTGTTTCGACTTCCCTATCGTTAAGCCAATGGTGACAATCGGTGTAGACTTTCTTCGATACATGGGGTTGGTCTCTGGGAGCCGGGACTACCAGCTATTTGGAGGGCGCAGGCTATGCCTTTGCCCCTTTCTTGCTTTTTCTCTGCCAACTTGGAGTCTGCAAGCTCTTAGAGGATTGGGTGGGTTGGATGTTTTGCGTATGCTGCTGATTGAGCAGTTGCTGGGTTTCGTCCACTTTAGACGAGAGTAGGTTGTTATGTTCCTGTAGTTTAGCCATATCCTGCCAAAGAGAAGTTATTTGGGCCAGAAGCTCAGCTTCGGTAGTCGTTTGCATTATGGGCGAATTGCCAAAGGAGGTGCAAGGGGGTAGAGCTGGGCTTGCTCCACATTGCCTTTAGAACGGCAATCCTTCCTCGAGCAGGAATACATGTACTGAGGTGGTCCCCATGCATTTTCAGGGATAATGGGTCGATTCAAATCGTTTCCCACAGACGACGCCGAACTATTGATGCGAAAAAGTGGTTTGGCACTTTTTGGGCTCAACTTAGTGATGTTGGGCCTTCGATATGCTTCGGGTCTCTACGGGACGTGTGATCTACAAGATAACAAACGCTCGGTAAGACCTCAGGCACCAGTGTGGTACCGGCCGAAGGCACTTCGATGCTTAAGTAAGTACGGATTTAGTATACTTAGACTAACAAACCAATAGGCTGTATGCCGTAAGTTCTGATTACCTCCACTTGGGGATAGTGATCCTCCTTTATAGGCCTTGGGAGGTGTGCATATTGTTTAGAATTTCGATGTGGGACTGTGGACGTCGATTGTGGGCATGCCATGTGTCTTGGAGAAGGGAGTTGCCCTAATCGCTGGATCGGTAGGCAAGGTGCTGAAGGCCACCATTGCCAGGCTCAATCTTGTCAACGTGTCTGGTCCTTATAGGTTGTTCATTTTGGTATAAACAACATGAATTAAAAAGAGGGTGAAGCTTACATCAACTTTCCATGCCCTATTTTCCACCTTCACCTGCCAACCACAAGAATTTCTCAAAATCCATAATCCGTCACAAAAGAAACTTTGGTTCTCTTCAAGGATGTTCTCAGTAGCCAAACAAAGGGTAAAGGCCAAAATACGCATAAATTGATAATTATTACTGGGCTGGGAGAAATTTAAAACAATAAAGAGTGTGAGTTAAAAAAGCAGGGACCTTATCGGCGCTAGGTCCGAAAGAAAGGCAATGATTAGGGTTTTCTTGTCGGAACCAGAAGGGCCATAGAATAGCAAATGGGGCCAGTCCTGCTCTGAGACCCCGTTTGAGATCAAGATGCCAAAATTTCAATTATAAATAAAAACTAGAAATTGGAAAATGAAACCAGTAGAGATGAGAGGTCTGGGTTCTACAAGTTTCTTGAAGTTTTGTGCGATGTCTTGGTGGACCATTGCCTGGTCTAGGGTTTTGGGTCTGTACTTGTCCACCCACAGCATCTTCTTCAATCTTCAATCTTCAATCTTCAATCTTCAATCTTCAATCTTCATTTCTAAGACTATTGCCTTCACTCTTCAGTCTTCACTGAGAGAATGAAAGGGCAAAAGTGGCGGGAACTCGCAGTCTACTGGTGACCAAAGTTATGGAGTGGTGCGGACTTGTTTCATCAGTTATTAACCGTTGGTTGGATATAACAACTGCGTTTTAATTCCTATTATTTATTTGATTAAAAAAGTTAAAATGGAAAAACTTATATTAAAAAAAGGGTGATTTTATTTGAACCCCATAATTTTCCCTTTTGACCTCATACTAATTTTATACATGAATAATATATTTTACCCTTGTGTGTAACTACTGCTAAGGACAAAAACATTTAAAATAAAAATTAATTTGCTCACTACTCCCCCACATACTTTCCTGCAACCATAGTTAGACTTTTTTCTCAAACCATCATGTTCCAACAACCCTATCAGGGTTTATACGCTTATATTGGTGAAAACATACCTAATATGAAAGGTGAGACTAAAGTTAGGGAGGCTTCAAATAAGGTATGAGTTTATTTTTTGGTGTTTTTCAAGTTTAGGGTTTCATGGTGGTCGCTGGTTACATGCAGCACACCAGTACTAAATGTGATAGGGAAATTCGATGGCATGCCACTGAAACATTGAACCTATTTTGATTGTGTTTGACTGGCCATTAACTTAAGATGCGGTGGAGGTCCATCGTAACTTGAAAAGGGGTTCGGTATCTTATGACCGAATTTTACCTATTATTTAGTGACGATGAATCGAAATATATTTATTTTTTCAATAATTTATTGTCGACCACAAATTTAATGCAAGTTATTTTGACCTTACGAGGTAATTATTTTGAGTTTTTTTTTTGTTTGAAATCCTTTTTAGTATCATTAACATGGCATTAATATTTCAAATTTGAACTTCAAGTAACATAAGTTTAATATGTAGACATTTAAAGGTAGAGATGAATTAATTAGATGGGCTCGTGTAGCAATGGCATAAATCTCCGATTTTGGGACAAAATAGGAATGGGGTACTAGTATCCTCGAAGTTTAAAAATCCTCGTTAGGTATAGGTAGGGGATATATTGATATCCTCGTCCCCGAACTTGGCTTGATAAATATATGTTTATTTTAAAATTAATAAATATATAATAGAATACCCTTAAAATATTTAAGTGGTGAAGGCAAGAGGTTTCAAACCCCCAACTACACCTTTAAAACTCACAACCTTAACACCAGTGCATTGGCACTCCTTGCTTTTCTTTTTCTTTTTTGCTTCACCTCTTGTTTCTTTTTTTCCCTTCCGCCTCTGTGGCTCCTGGGGAAACCTCTCTAGTTTTATTTTTATTTTTAATAATTATCATAATGGAAGGTTTCAATTAGTCATTTCAATTGGTATAATGTTCTTTCAATTTATGAGACCTATATCGTGCTTCCATATTTTCCCAATTTCATAATCAAAATGCAATGCGATGAGAAAACTTTCCTTTTCTTTTCCTTTATTATTATTCCACTGCTGGTGGTATGATGTGTTTTTCTTGTTTGAATAACTTCCTCGAATTTGGGAACTGTAATGACCATGACCACGACCTCAGCCACATCCGTATTTGCTTGCATTTGATTAAGGCGATAATGTATGCATATTCTCATTTGCATTCACTTTAGGGAATAGTTTTTAGCCCAAGATATTCAGTTTTCAATCCTCCACAAAGATGACAACAAGGAAAATCATTGCTTCTGCGCGATCCTGCATGGATGCTTGATTTCCTTGCTTGATGATATTTCCCATGTTATTCACATGCAGATGAATTTCCCCATTGAGAACCCACATTAGATAGTTCTTGCCAAAAATATCTAGTGCAGTGAAATCAATCTTAGCAAGATTTGACATTGTTGTATATCTATAAAGATAGAAATAAAGAATTAATAAAAATAACAGTATGCATCAATAATATAAATGTTAAGGATAATAATTTTAAGGAGATGATTGGATTATAATATGTATTTTATGTACTTGAAGTTACATGTTCAAGTTTAATAAAATTTAAGACTTCTGGTTCTTGTTGGGACCCAAAACTTCACGGTTGGGCCCGAATAAATTATTGGCCCAAAGCGACGCTCTATTAAGAAAAGATGTAAAGAGAAGTACACGAAAATCCACCACATGCGAGTTACAGTTCACGTGCCACGCTAAATAAATAAATTGTCATGCTAAGAGTTGAGATAAAATATGCTTGATTTACGAACCCATGCTAAAATTAAACATCGCAACCCTTCCCAAGGATGATAAAATAAAAACATGCCAAGCAACATGCCATGCCAAGCATGAAATCGTTATTTCACACATAACCACACTACAAGCCTAAGTGGGCCCAAGCCACTCAAACGCCCGGGGCTTGCTTGAGTGGGTTGTGGTATGAATGGTAATGAATCAACATGAGGCCCATTGATGGGCTGAGAAATGGAAGGTCTCAGGTTGCTTGGGAGCTTCGAGACTCAAGCCCATTTCTTAGACCCAAACATGTGGGTGAGCACAAGAGAGAAAAATAGCCCAATAGCCCAAGCAAAATAGCCTATTGACACAACCAAAAAGCCCAATGTTTAACAAAAATAGCCCACTTGCTTAAGGAACCACCTTGGCCCATACAAAACTCCAAAATAAGCCACAAAAACCTCAGCCCTTTGCTGGAAAAATAGAAGCCACGTAGAGAAGGTCTGCAGGATCTTTGAACAGAGCTGCTGGGAGGTTCCAACACATGGAGGGAGCAAGTTTCAAAGCCAAAACATCCAAGGAACCAGGGGGTATTAGTGTGTAAGATACCAAAGAGAGAAACACCCTTCGGACCAGCATATATATCCCAACTCCTTTTCCCATCAGACTTGGCCATGGAAAAAAGGGAAGAAAGCAATAAAAGAGATGGCTGGGAATGGAAGTCTGCCATTGAGACAGCTGTGGGAAAAGGGGACCTTGAGCTTCAAAAAAACTCTAATCTGGTGCAAATAGACAGAAGGGATTTCATCAAAATGGGAAGAGTCAAGGAGGGAGATGAGAAAGGAGAGGAAAAGCTTGGCCAAAATGCGTAGAAGCCATTAGGGTTTCTTGAGAAGCGGTGGTTTCCAGCGGCTATAAAATGAGGCTTCTCCTACCTAACAAATCCAACTCATATTCAGAGAACAAGCTTTCTCTCTAACTTGCAAAAAACCCAGTAACCTCGTGCACTATTCACCTTTCTTCTCCATTCTTCTCCTCTGGCAGACAGAGCATCTGTCAAGCTGCCGGAAGAACTCTGTTCTCTATTTCCTCTCTCTTAGCCAAATCTCTCACAAAACTTCTCTTTTCTTACCCTAACACTTCCTTTTCCCTCAAAGCAAGCCTAAATTTTCTCTTAGTGCTAAACTCATGTTGATTTTGCTTCCATGCCACATGCCACTCACGCTGAGCTTAAGAGTTTATCTATAAGCATGAAGAAATTACCTGTAAGCTGTCATTATTTTGGTTGGTGAAAGTAACCAAAATACTTCCTAAGGCTATGCAATACCCTAACCAATCCATTTAAATTAAGAACTTCGTACGAACTTGAAATGTCAAATTGCATTGACCTTGCGAATTCGGATCGAGCCCAAAACTTCAGGAACATCATAATATGGCTGGAGGAGTCATTTAGTGTGTTTTGAGTGAAATCCAAATGCTACAACTATGCAATACATCAACCACTCCATTTACAGTAAAAACTTTGTACGAACTTGAAGTGTCGAATTTCATTGACCTATTGACTTCGAATCGTGCCAAAAACTTGGGCAGCATCATAATATGGCAGGAGGAGTCATTTGTAAGTTTTGAGTGAAATCCAATCACTAAAACTATGCTACACCAACCACTCCATAAACAATACGAATCTCGTACGAACTTGAAGTGTCCAATTTCGTGGACCTACTAAATTCGGATCGAGCCCAAAACTTGGGAAACATCATAATATGGTGGGAGGAGTCATTTGGTGAGTGTTGAGTGAAATCCAATCGCTAAAACTATGCAATACACCAACCACACCATTTACAATACGAACTTCATACGAACTTGAAGTGTCCAATTTCGTTGACTTTGTGAATTCGGATCGAGCCCAAAACTTGTGCAACATCATAATATGGCGGGAGGAGTCATTTGTTGTGTTTTGAGTGAAATCCAATGCTAAAACTATGCGATACACCAACCATTCCAGTTACGAATGAAGTTCGTACAAACTTGAAGTGTGCAATTTCTTCAACCTAATGATTTCATATTGACTCCACAACTTGGGCAACATCATAATATGGCGGGATAAGTCATTTGGTGAGTTTTGAGTGAAATCCAATCGCAAAAACTATGCAATACACCAACCACTCCATTTACGAACGAATTTCATACAACCTTGAAGTGTCCAATTTCTACGACCTATTGATTTCAGATCGAGCCCAAAACTTGGGCAACATCATAATATGGCGGGAGGAGTCATTTGCTAAGTTTTGACTGAAATCCAATCGCTAATACTATGCAATACACCAACCACTCCATTTACGAATGAACTTCGTACAAAGTTGCAGTGTCCAATTTCTTTGTCCTATTGATTTCGGATCCACTCCAAAACTTGGGCAACATGGTAATATTGTGGGAGTAGTCATTTGGTGTGTTTTGAGTGAAATCCAATAACTAAAATTATGTAGTACACCAACCAATCCATTTACAGTACGAACTTGAAGTGTCAAATTGCATTGACCTAGTGAATTCGGATCAAGCCCAAAACTTGGGGAACAATATAAAATGGTGGGAGGAGTTATTTGGTGAGTGTTGAGCGAAATCCAGTCGCAAAAACTATGCAATACACCAACTACTCCATTTACAGACAAATTTCATACGACCTTGAAGTGTCCAATTTCTATGACCCATTGATTTTAAATCGAGCCCAAAACTTGGGCAACATCATAATATGGCGGGAGGAGTCATTTGGTGAGTCTTGAGCGAAATCCAATCGCTAAAACTATGTAATACACCAACCACTCCATTTACAGTACGAACTTCGTACAAACTTGAAGTGTTGAATTTCATTGACCCATTGACTTTGGATCGAGCCCAAAACTTGGGCAACATCGTAATATGGTGGGAGGAGTCATTTGGTGAGTTTTGAGTGAAATCCAAATGCTAAAACTATGCAATACACCAACCACTCCATTCACGAACATCGTACGAACTTGAAGACTCAAATTTCTTTGACCTATTGATTTCGGATCGAGCCCAAAACTTGGGTAACATCTTAATATGGCAGGATGACTAATTTGGTGAGTTTCGAGTGAAATCCAATTGCTAAAACTATGCAATACACCAACCACTCTATTTATGAACGAATTTCGTACGAACTTGAAGGGTCCAATTTCTTCGACCTATTGATTTCGGATCGACTCCAAAATTTGGGCAACATGGTAATATTGTGGGAGGAGTCATTTGGTGTGTTTTGAGTGAAATCCAATCTCTAGAACTACGCAATACACTAACCACTCCATTTATGAACGAACTTTGTACGAACTTAAAGTGTCCAATTTTCTTTGACCCATTGATTTCGAAACGAGCCCAAAACTTGAGCAACATGATAATGTGACGGGAGGAGTCATTTGGTGAGTTTTGACTGAAAACCAATTGCTAAAACTGTGGAATACACCAACCACGCCGTTTACGAATAAACTTCGTACAAACTTGAAGTGTCCAATTTCTTTGACTTATTGATTTCGGATCGACTCCAAAACTTGGGAAACATCGAAATATTGTTGGAGGAGTCATTTGGTGTGCCTTGAGTGAAATCCAATCGCTAAAACTCTGCAACACACCAACCACTCCAATTACAGTACGAACTTTGTACGAACTTGAAGTGTTGAATTTGATTGACCTATTGAATTCGGATTGAGCCCAAAACTTGAGCAACAACATAACACGGTGGGAGGAGCCATTTGGTGGGTTTTGAGTAAAATCCAATTGCTAAAACTATGCAATACACCAACCTCTCCATTTGCGGAACGAACTTTTTTTGAACTTGAAGTGTCCAATTTCTTGACCTATTGAATTCGAATCGAGCCCAAAACTTGGGCAACATCGTAATATGGTGGGAGGAGTCGTTTGGTTAGTTTTGAGTGAAATCCAATCGCTAAAATTATGCCATACTCCAACCATTCCAGTTAAGAACAAACTTCGTACGAACTTTGGGCAACATCATAATATTGTGGGAGGAGTCATTTGATGTGTTTTGAGTAAAATCGAATTGCTAAAACTATGCAATACACCAACCAATCCATTTACAGTACGAACTTCATATGAACTTCAAGTGTCAAATTGCATTGACCTAGTGAATTTGGATCAAGTTCAAAACTTGGGGAACATCATAACATGGGGGTAGGAATCATTTGGTGAATTTTGAGTGAAATCCAGTTGCTAAAACTATGCAATATACCAACCACTCCATTTACGAATGAGCTTTGCATGAATTTTAAGCGTCCAATTTCTTTGACCTATAGATTTTAGATCAAGCCCAAAACTTGGGCAACATCATAATTTGTTTGGAGGAGTCATTTGGTGAGTTTTGAGTGAAATCCAATTGCTAAAACTATGCAATTCAACAACCACTCTATTTACGGCATGAACTTTGTACGAACTTGAAGTGTTCATTTTCTTTGGCCAATCGCTCTGGGAAACCTCATAATGTCGTGGGATGAGTCATTTAGTGTGTTTTGAGTGAAATCCAATGGCTAAAACTATGCAATACACCAACTACTCCATTTACACTACGAACTTGAAGTGTCCAATTTCATTGACCTAGTGAATTCAAATCGAGCCGGAGGAGCCATTTGGTGGGTTTTGTGTGAAATCCAATCGCTAAAACTATGCAATACACCAACCACTCCATTTACGAACGAATTTCGTACGAACTTGAAGTGTCCTACTTCTTTCACCTATTGATTTTGGATCGAGCCCTAAACTTGGGCAACATCATAATATGGCGGGAGAAGTCATTTGGTGAGTTTTGAGTGAAATCTCATCGCAAAAACTATGCAATACACTAACCACTCCATTTACAAACGAATTTCGTACGAACTTGGAGTGTCCAATTTTTTTGACCTACTAATTTCAGAACGAGCGCAAAACTTGGGCAACATCATAATATGGATGGAGGAGTCATTTGGTGAGTTTTGAGTGAAATCCAATCATTAAAACTATGCAATACAAAAGCCACTCCATCTACGAACGAACTTCATAACTTGAAGTGTCCAATTTCTTTGACCTATTGATTTCAGATCGAGGACAAAACTTGGCCAACATTGTAATATGGCGGGAGGAATCATTTGGTAAGTTTTGAATGAAATCCAATCGCTAAACCAATGCAATACACCAACCATTCCTGTTATAGTATGAACTTCATACGAAGTTGAAGTGTCGAATTTCATTCACCTATTGACTTTGGATCGATCCTATTGTGGGAGGAGTCATTTGGTGTGCTTTGAGTAAAATCTGATCGCTAAAACTATGTAATACACCAACCACTCCATTTACAGTATGAACTTGAAGTGTCAAATTTCATTGACCTATTGAATTTGAATCGAGCCCAAAACTTGGAAAACTTTGTAATATGGTGGGAGGAGTCATGTGGTGAGTGTTGAGTGAAATCCAATCGCTAAAACTATGCAATACACCAACTAATCCATTTACAGTATGAAATTCGTACGACCTTGAAGTGTCAAATTGCATTGACTTGGTGATCGAGCTCAAAACTTGGGGAACATCATAATATGGCGGGAAGAGTCATTTGACGAGTTTTTAGTGAAATCCAATCGCTAAAACTATGCAATACACCAACCACTCTATTTACTGTATGAACTAGAAGTGTCGAATTTCATTGACCTATTGACTTCGAATCGAGCCCAAAACTTGGGCAACATCATAATATGGTGGGAGGAATCATTTGGTGAGTTTTGAGTGAAATTCAATCTCTAAAACTATGCAATACACTAACCACTCTATTTTTACGAACGAATTTCATACGAACTTGAAGTGTCCAATTTCTTTGACCTATTTATTTCGAATCAACTCCAAAACTTAAGAAACATTGTGATATGGTGGGAGGAGTCATTTGGTGTGTCTTGAAGGAAATCTAACTGGTGAAACTATGCAATACATAATCCACTCCATTTACAATACGAACTTAGTACGAACTTGAAGTGTCCAATTTCATTAACCTATTGAATTCGGATAGAGCCCAAAACTTGGGCAACATCATAATATCGTGGGAGGAGTCATTTGTTGAGTTTTGAGTGAAATCCAATCGCTAAAACTATGCAATACACCAACCACTCCATTTACGATCAAACTTTCGTACAAACTTGAAGTATCCAATTTCTTTGACCTATTGATTTCGGATAGAGCCCAAAACTTAGGCAACATCATAATATGGTGGGAGGAGTCATTTGGTGAGTTTTGAGTGAAATCTAGTTGCTAAAACTATGCAATACACCAACTACTCCATTAACGAACGAACTTCGTATGAACTTGAAGTGTCAAATTTCGTTGACCTAGTGAATTCGGATCGAACACAAAATTTGGGCAACATCATAATATGGTGGGAGGAGTCTTTTGGTGAGTTTTGAGTGAAATGGAATTTCTAAGACTATGCAATACACCAACCACTCCATTTACGAACGAACTTCATAAGAACTTGAAGTCTCCAATGTCTTTCTCCTATTGATTTCGAATCGAGCCAAAAACTTGGGCAACATCATAATATGATGGGTGGAGTCATTTGGTAAGTTTTGAGTGAAATCCAATCGCTAAAACTATGCAATACACCAACCACTCCATCTATGATCGAACTTTGTACAAACTTGAAGTATCCAATTTCTTTGACCTATAGATTTCGGATTGAGCCCAAAACTTAGGCTACTTCATAATATGGTGGGAGGAGTCATTTGGTGATTTTTGAGTGAAATCTAATTGCTAAAACTATGCAATACACCAACTACTCCATTTACGAACGAACTTCGTATGAACTTGAAGTGTCCAATTTCGTTGACCTAGTGAATTCCGATCGAACACAAAACTTGGGCAACATCATAATTTGGTGGGAGGAGTCATTTGGTGAGTTTTGAGTGAAATGGAATTGCTAAGACTATGCAATACACCCACCACTCTATTTACGAACGAACTTCATAAGAACTTGAAGTCTCCAATTTCTTTGACCTATTGATTTCAAATCGAGCCCAAAACTTGGGCAACATCATAATATCGTGGGTGGAGTCATTTGGTGAGTTTTGAGTGAAATCCAATCGCTAAAACTATGCAATACACATACCACTCCATTTACGATTGAACTTTGTACGAACTTGAAGTATCCAATTTCTTTGACCTATAGATTTCGTACTTAATGAAGTTACACATTACTTCTCCTTTGTTTGTGGTCGGTATTTTATTTTTGGAGTGGTTTTGTTCAAGTTATTTTTAGTTTTAAGGCCTCTGGTCGGCTCTGCTTACACCAAACGCACATGCATGTCTTCTAAAAAACTTGTAAACACAAAACAAATTAGTTAAGACTAAGTAATTAAAGCCAATGTAACAAACACAAACATGTACTAAGCACGTCTAACACTAACACCGAGCCGACCAAAGGTCAACCCATTGTTCAAAATAGATTACATGCATTACAAAGACAATGGTAAAAAAAATAAATAAAAAATAAAAAAAATAAAAAAAAACTTAGGCTTCTTCGCCGCCTCTGGTCTCATTCGGAATGATCACCACTACCTCGCCGGTCGGCTCTCCCCCTTGAATGGTCGGCTCCCCTCCCTGCGCAGTTGGATCCCCTTCTAGTGAAGTCACCACTCCACCATGGGTACATGGGTCTTCAGTTTGAGCGATCTGGGCACTTCTTTGACCCACAGGCTCGGCGTCTGGTCCTTCATCTTGCTCTGCTGGGGGCGTCTTCGGCATTTTCACCTAAAAAGCTCCAGTTTAGGGAAGAGGTGGCGAGCTTCTCTTGGTACTCAGCCAATTCGGTGTAATCCTTCACCCCTGTCATCATAGCAGGACTGCAGCTCTGAGGCAAGGGCTTCAATCTTCCAATTGGCTTCACCTAAATCCTTTCGTGCCTTAGACAATTCTATGCCCAGGCCACACTTATCCTTAGCAAGCTTGTTCACCGACAACAACAGCTCGGCATTTTTCTTCATTTTTGCCTCGACCCGACCACGCACGAGCCCTAGCTCCTCCTCAACCTTCACTTGCTCACTGATTGTCCTGCTCAGCTTTGCCACAGTAACCGCCTGCTCATCTCTTTTGCCTCGGTCGAACTCTCGATGAGCAACGACGTTCTAAGCAGCGATGAATAGCTTCATAGTGGCATGCATTCAAAAAACTAATGAGAAACAAAAAAACACCAAAGCCATCAAAGGATAAGGAAGCACCAGAGTGCCAGAGTATTTTACCTTCATCTCATCCTCCAAAGTAGCTAGGGTCATACCGCTATGCCCCATCTCCTCGATGAATAGCCCCTCCACAACCTCGACCTTCAGGACCCACATGATCGCCTCCTAGTACGAGCTGACCACCACCTCCCCGTCCACCCAAGGCTCCAGTGGACCACTCACAGGGTCCACAATCATCCTCCTACCAGCCTCTGGCGCAGATGAGCTCACCTGCCTCATCTCGCTCTCCCTCCTCGGCTCTTCTTCAACTCTTCTTTTCCATGTGTCCCAGGGCCGTTGCTCATCAGCCCGCCTCTTCTGAGCTCCTCGAGCAGGAGTTGTAGCCACACTAGTCTCCTGGCTTCGAGCCATCAACATGTGGGAGAGGCCTCTACCTGAGCTAACTGCAAACTCCCAGCCGACCCACCAAACGAACCCTTCCTGGCCATCTTCATTGGCTTGGCCTGCATGTTTGGGTCATTTCAACTTGACCTCATCACTGTACAAACACGACACAGTTAAAGGCTAATCACGTTGACTACACTTATCACAAAATCGCAATAACTCACCTGCAGAGTTGATCAAACCTTCACTTGAAAGTAGTCTATCTGCGGCTCTCTCGGTACTAGGCAAGGCAAGCACCTGGTTCACTTGTTCCTACTCGGTAGCAGATAGCTCAGCTCGATCAAACTCAACTGCAATAATCACGAGACATGTTAGATCCCAAAGTAACGCATTACTATATGCAGGACAACACCCACCTAAAAAAAATTATATATATACATATGTATACATGTGTAATAGCAAAAGAAGGCTCAATTGACTAATCTTGCACATCAACCTGACCTGGAATTCTAAAGCGCCTTTGTATCCTAGAACACCTCGACTCTACCCCCTCAGCAAATTCCCACGCATCTGACGCATAAAACCAGTGCGGTCTCCATGTCTTTTGAGAGGATGGATTACTTTCAATTATCTTCCCCACTGCACTCTGAAGGTAGCAGAAGCCGACCTGGTACAAACTCATCTTCAACAGAAAGCAATGCAACATCTGGTTTATGGTCGGCTCTGACTTGTGTACTCGCCGCCACAACGCTTGGACACTTACCATGGTCCTGTACACGTTTGGATTCATTTGGTGGGGGGCTACACCGAGCTGACTCATCCACTCTTGCAAAAAGGGAGATAAGGGCAGCCAAACCCCCGACTTCAGCATGTCTGCACACAAGGTCACCCATCCTAGAAGGGGCGTGCTTGGCTTCTCATCTTCGATCGGCGCCCTAAGTTTAACACTGCTCGATATAGCATACTCTGCCCTCAATCGATCTAACTTCTGCTGTGTCTTGGTCCTCGAGTGTTCATTGGTTGACCATCCTCCCTCTGCCAGTTCCATCTTTACATTTGATTCGATCTCCCCACCCAAGCTTGAGACTACCCTCGTGCCTATATTCCTGGCCTCCAACTGATCTTCCCTTTTTCCTTGCTCTGCAACTGTCACCCCTCCCTGGTCTCCCCGGTCATTACCCTCACCACTCTGGTCAATACCCTCCATTTCCTCAAATCTTACCCTCTCTTTGGCACCTCGGTACTCAAAGTTCCCCCTAAGACCAATGGGCATATCCTCGCCCATTTGCTCGGCTGCCTCATACATCTCTTCCACCACCTCTTTATCCCCCTCATCATCTCTAAAAGCTGACCCACTACTCACCGTATCTTGCGAGTCAGACATGTCTAATCGGCTCAACATGTTTTACACCACTTCCAAAACACACTTCAAACACAACTAAGGGAGGAAGGGGCGAAGTTCACAAATCAAAATATACCAAAATAAGAAAAATTGACTAGCACACACGCCAAAACCCAGAAAACACGAGGCAACTCAGACATTCAAGGCTTATGATTCTGGGCAAGCAAAAGGAAGAGGAAGGAACTTACCAGAAACTAACTCGAAAACTGGGGCTCCTACTTGCAACAGTGGTGCACCAAAGGAATCACTCGAAATTCTACTATAAATAAAAAATATAAAAAATAAAAAGCAAGCTCTCCAACGAGTTTAATGGCGAAACAAAAATGTTCAAAACCGTTGGCTACTCCGAGCTTTTTATACGACGACGACCATGAAATCTCCACTGTTCACGCATCGGCTACACCCTCCAAGATAATCACACATGGCCGCACCACAGCAGCCATCAGATGAAGCAACAGAGCACACCTCGATGTGACCCTTCGGCAAGTCTCATGGCAGACGCCATTTAATGCATCCCTGCTCAGCCAATCAACTACGACCATGTCACACCTACTCAAGTACCCCCAATTTCAAAACCAGGCGCCATAAAATATTCCCCAAGGAGCTCTACTCAGCTGAGGACTTGGGGGCTACCCGATCCAACCTGTGCCAATCATGCCATTTGAAAAAGGCTCGGCTCACTCAAAACGCAAACTACCTAACAAACTCCCCACCTAAGATCGGCTCATTTAGTTGAGAGTTGGGGGGCTACTAATGGCTCATACCATCACTGTGAGCCGAGCCTATTAGAGAACGCTACGTGGCCATAATTGGGCTGGGTTACCTTTAATACCCACCCGATCATACTTGGTACCCTCAAAATAAAAGGCCTCCTAGCCAAGATCTGATGGGATAAAGGTTGAATTAGCGCTCGGGCATTTGAACACCAACCCGACCACTCTAATGATGTGTTCAACCAGAGGTGCATTAATGATCCACAGGCATGATCAGACCATTGTTGAGTCAAACACTCCACCCTTTTGGTACGACAGTTTGGCAAGTGAGATAGATCAGTTAATGTACATCCCACCAAGACCAGGTGTCGCCTTACCCCTTGATCCCCGAGTGAACAGACTGGTGAAGGAGAGGAGGGATCATTTAATATATCTTCCATTCAAAGCCACATGTCACTCCATCACACAATCCCTGCTAGATAGTATGGTGATCAGAAACAAGTCATTTAATGTGGTCTAGTCCTACTAGGGATAAGGAAGATAAATATATCCTCCTTAAGTATCTTTGTCTCTCCTTCTCCCCCTATAAATACCCCTCACCTACCTCTGGACAAAGGTAATAAATGTTCTTATCGTGCAAACCCTACATCCATTCTCTCCACCTTACAACCACTTCTGACTTAACCATCGGAGGGAGTTCAACTGGGACCAACCCCAATTCGCTCCAATTCTGATAGTTGTTCAAAGTGTGCAGGTCTTCTACGAAAAGCATCTCAACTTGAAAGATCTGGTATAGGCCTTGACCTCAATCCGAGTTCATGTTGTACATTATACGAGAAGGATATGCGGTTTACAAGTAATATTTGAGAGAAATCAAAGTGTGATTTTCCCTTTTCATAAGCTCTTATTTATAAGGAACCAGGTGACTAGAGATAGACTCACAAGTCTCGTAGTAGTACATGGACTACGACTCGTAGGTATATAATGTAAGATAAATACATGATATTAAAAGTAATTACAAGGGCATCTACAATAATATTTACAACATATATATATATATATATATATATATATAGTTACAGGATGATACAATCGCGGACACGCTGTCTACAACGACGCCTCTTGCCATTGGTCTTGTGTTCCTTAGAATCCATGCTACATTGTCTGCTCTTGATACTTCGACTTCGACTTCTGCTTCTTCTGTAATTAATAAGTAGACACATAAAAAAAGACTATAAGCTTCACTTCACTAATGTCTCTGAATAGAATTAAATACCTTTACCTTCACCAGCGCTTAATACATAATTAATTAAGGGTCCGTTTCACAATTATTTTAATTTTAGTTTTTAGTTTTTAGTTTTCATTTTTTTGTGCTAGAGTGCAGAGGAAAATGAGAGTGAGAATGGGAGTGATTGTGAAATTGAGAGAAAAGATGAGAGGGAAGGATGGGAGGAAGAAGTAACAAAAGTGAAAACAATTTTAAATAGATTTCAGTTTTTAGTTTTAGTTTTCACTTTTGTTACTCCTCCCTCATTTCCTCGCCTATCATCTTCTCACTTCCATTCTCCCTCTTTTTCCTCCATACTTTAGCACAAAAAATGAAAGCTAAAAACAAAAATTGAAATCGTTATCAAACGGACCTAAAGATGTTATTCATTACCAACAAGAAGACCATCCTTTATGCATGAAGCATGCATGCATGCATCTTCTAATACCAAAAACATTTCTTTTACGCTCTTGGTTGGTAGCTTTAACTTGTAATTGAAACGAAACAAGGTCGTGGTATAAAAATGGTCGGTCATGTCAAATATTTCAGAATTTCTTTAGGGCAACTAATTTTCTTGGTCTGTATTCTCTTAGGAATATTTAAAAGCTATTTTCCTAATCAGAACTTGTCTGTCTCTTAACAGATACCGTCTACAAAATTAAAAAAATTAAAATGTTTTTTTTAATATACAACACTTATCTTTTTTCTTTTTGGAAGCAAGCGATATTGTTTTCATTTCAATATACCTTCTTTTGGTATGATGGCTTGCTTGGCTGGCTCACTTGTAGTTTAGTAGGTAGCTAAATAAACAAAATCCAGCAAGCACAAGAGAAAAATACTCCTCAAAAAGAATCAGCAGCAAAAACATCAAACGCATCAGCAGGTGATTCTTTGATTCTTCCCAAAGAGCAATCGGATATGCCTCACGCCCAAATTCATGCAATTTATTTACAATCACAGAACACAAGCGCCACACAAAAGAAAACTTTATAGCGAGAAAAGAAACCTCCCCAAAAAATTAATTTTTTATAATTTTTTTTAAAAACAAAAACAAAACCTTTTTCCCTTTAAAAAAAACTATTCCTAGATTCCAAATTGCCTTTAAAGAAATTACCGGACTTTCGAATATTTTTCGTACGTAGGGTCTCCATCTTCAATGGGTGAAAGCATCCCCACCACTATAAAGATATTCCTATTTTTAGCTTTTAATTTTCAGTCAAAGATAACGAAGAAAAAAGAGAGGAACCGAAAGAGAGATGATAAGAGGTCAGCAACAGACGAGATAAAATATATGAAATTCAATTCCGTTTTGCCATCTTTATCCCTCACTTCTTCCACATATCTCCCTTTTTTCCTTAATTAAAATATAAAAGAATTATCAATAAATAAATAACACAAGGTTGTAAAACAGACCTTAAACTTTGCGTTTCCGCATTTTTTTTATCCAGAAAAATAAAACATTTACCTTAAGACTGCAGATGGACTTTAAAAATGTTCCTAAAAAATGTCGCTTCGATCTCAGATTCAAAAACCCTTACTCTCCCCCATCCTTTCAACAGGCCTTGAAAGAAAGCAGTAAAGCATACGACAGGAAATACAATCAACGAAACATAAAACACAATTTCATACCATTAATGGAGTAACTGGTTAAGTTTCATCAGAACAAGTAGGTTCACATTTCATTTCCATTTATACTTTCTTCCATCCAAGTCTAGCATTTAGTATACTGAATCACATACGGTGAACTCAAACTCATCCACCTGTGCATTTCAGACTCCAAGACTGGCGTATGAAATAGTACTCCCATAAAACATGATAAACAGAAAAGAAAACAGCAAGGGCGCACAAACAACTAGTCTATCGCATCTTCACAACCCAAAAAACACATAAACCACACTGCACAATGTAGCCTTATAATATGGTTCAAATCATCAAGATTTGTCTATAAGCCGCGTGCAAAGGCAAGACTATGGCTTTAAAAGGCGTCGTGTTACGAATACAAACGTCATCCTCCAGCAACTTCTGTATCAACAGGAGAGAGAGAGAGAGAGTAATACGGGGAACTTCGCATACAAACACGTTAGGTCCTTTTAGCAGGTCATCTTGAGGGAAAAATATAACGGGCAATGAAACTGATGGCCAATTCAAATGTGTACCATGGTTTTTAAACAGGAATATTTGAAATGAAAGCTATCAATTCAAATTTCATACCTTAAAACAGAAACAAATGAGCACAAACGCATGACAAGATCATACTAACCAGAGATACTAAAACTCGCAATATTAACAATGATACTCACCCATAAGCAGAAACATCAGATTCACCCAATCGTTCTAGGTCATTGATACCAAAAAGAAGAATGAACAGACCAATGAAAAGTAAGGGACACTACCAAAGAGGAACTATTAAGAGACAGCAAACAAGTAGATACTAGAGGAACAGTACCACAAATAATGCATACAAGAAAAGAGACAACGAACCAACCAAAAGCTAGCAATACCAAATGAAGATGTCCTAAGGGGATACGGAAATCTCTTTAAACTTATCTGCCCAGTCCCTTTTACGTTTTTATATCAAATTTTTGATTTTGGTCAATTGATCCTCACTTGGCCATCATGACTTTGACGAACTCCTCGTAGTTGATCTGCCCATCACCATCCACATCAGCCTCACGAATCATCTCATCCACTTCCTCATCTGTCAGCTTCTCACCAAGATTTGTCATAACATGACGAAGCTCAGCAGCAGAAATGAAGCCATTCTGGTCCTTATCAAACACCCGGAAGGCTTCCTTGAGCTCCTCCTCAGAATCAGTGTCCTTCATCTTCCTGGCCATCAGGTTAAGAAACTCAGGGAAATCAATGGTTCCATTCCCATCAGCATCAACCTCATTGATCATATCCTGAAGCTCAGCTTCAGTTGGGTTCTGACCAAGTGAGCGCATGACAGTCCCAAGCTCCTTGGTAGTGATGCAACCTACATCAAAATTTAAAGAAACGTTTAAGCAGAATACAGCAAAGAAATTGGTAACATTTGTTTAGGCAGATAACCAAGCTTCTTTTGTTTGGTGGGTGGGGAATGGTAACCAGGCTACTAACAAATGAACAAACCACTTGTTTCCTTAAAATTCATTCTAATATATTATTAAAGTTATTATTGTTGAGAGAAACACCACTAAACTGGAAGGAAAAATACACACACATACACGAACTATCCCATTTCAACAACCCTTCCACACACCACAATTTCAATACTGAAAACAACATATAAGTAGAAGGCAAAACAATGATCCAGATCCTGGTATTTCTAAAACAAATATCATAATAACAGTCAGGAAAGAATAGAGCAAAGGACAAAATAAATTCACAATTGTCCATTCCAAAAGAAGAGAAACGAATGGATTAGCCGAAAAAACCAATAATATGACCAAGATGCTTTCCAACAACTGACTCTTAACTGGAAAAAATACTCCAGGACTGTTAAAGATCTGTAAAATCTAGAAAAGGATGCCACATGACCCTTAAATATTGTAAAAACTAGAAAAGGATGTCATATGATGTTATGAGAAGGCAACCACTAATATAGTACTTCCAGATTTCACAAAAACCCTAAGTATGAACCCGATAGTCAAACAATGTAGACTTGTAGAGCAATCTACACTGATTCCTAAAACAGAAAAGTTACTGAAAACAAAGAAAAGGTTATTTTTTGTAAATTGTGAACTGATACCAAAATTTGTTCAAAAATATATTCACAGATTGCTTCCAACCACACATGACGCAGTGCCATAACACCAAAAAACTATCAAACAATGCATCCTTTGGTGATATCTATTCTTAAACGACAGCAACATACAGTATATCTCTTATGAAATTATCTCTTTATTTTCTTACGTATAGCATATAACATTGTGGTGTCGATTCCAATACCATAAAAGTATTTCTGCAACTCCAAAACCATAAAAGATATCTTAAATCAAAACCCCAGTTTTTCCCAAATAGAATAAATTATCCAAACAAGGGAGGAAACATGGTTCGAATAAAGAATGAGACTGCATAAGCCATCTACATATCAAATTCAACCCAGAATAGTCCCGACCATGCTGGAAGGTTAAATCTAACAAAATGACCTTGTCCTAGCGATCAAAACATGCTCCTAGCATAAAACAATTCAATCGCTGACAAACCCTTCATCAACCGCAAATTTTTACAAGCGAAAAACATTAGATCCAAACATGACAGATTAATTAAGCATCATAAGGACAGAGAACAAAAACGAAAACAAAAATTCTTATGGAAGAGAGACAAAAAGAGGGATCTGAGAAAAGAGACCATCGCCGTCCTTGTCAAAGAGGCTGAAAGCCTCCTTGAACTCTGAGATCTGGTCGTCGGTGAGCTGATCGGCCATTGTTGAGCGTTTGGCTTGCGAGAAAATCACAAAGAAAGTGTCCAAAGGAAAAACAGAGGAAAATAAAATGTGTCTCCAATGTGGAAAAATGTGAGAGACGGGTACGCTTTATATATCAAAAGGAAGAGTGGTGGTCCAGCGGCATCTGATTCTCTCTCATCCGCACGTAATCCTTTTCTTTGAACCTATAATTTGCTTTGTTCTATTAATTAAAACTAAAAACTAAAAACTAAACAAAACAAAAATATCAGGCACGTGTGCAACGTAAGAGTGCATACAGAACACTACGAAGAAAAAAAAAGGTAAAGAAGGTGAATATTGGCTAAACAGTTTTTTACTTTATAGATACTGAGTTATCGGTACGCAGTGAACATAATTTTTCTGGCTCAATTTAAAACATAAAATTGAACTGTAGACTTTCCACATGGGATCCAGATCCTCTGCTATGATTTTCTCTACCATGATCTACTTGACTTTCGTCTTACAAGTGCCACCTCGTTAAAATTTAATCTAAAGGATTTAAACTGGACATATCATCCTTTAAAACAAAACCCCAATTTACTTCTAATTAAGAATTGAAAAAAAAACCCTAACTTAGGGCCAGTTTGATATTGATGTGCTATGAAAATAATCGCTGTCAAATTTACTGTGAAAGAAAATAGTTTCGCGTTTGGTAAACTTTTTCTCAAAAGGGTTGTTTGTGCAATAATCAATTTTAGAGTGTTTGATAATACATATCCTTTTGCATGACTATGCTTATAATACGAGTACGTATTATTGAAAAAAAAACTTTTCCCATTCAATTGTGAAAACCATATTTTACGCGAATAATACATATAGTTGTATTATATCAATTAAAAAAAGGGATTTGTAGCAAATGCTTTTGCATTGGAATATGGAACATTAAGAGCACTTCTACCCATTTGTCATGGCAAAGAGCAAGGGCAAGACAAGGGCTGTTACTATTTATGTGAATAGTAACATACCTTGCAAAGGCTTGTGGTGTTTCCACCCATTACCATGACAACCACTATTCACATGAGATACGATGAGAGGAATTTGTACGAAGTTTTGATGTAGATCTAAATATTTATTTAAAAAATTCTGAAATTTTTAGTATTTTTTTAAATTTTTTTAAATTTTTTTTCATTGCTGACGTCAGCAACTTAGGCAACAGTCCAGGCTGTTTTTGCCTTTAGGCTAGCCCAGTTTGCTAGGACCCAACTACTGCCCGGGCAACTTAGGCCCGTTGGAATGCCAACCTGCAATTTGGGCTCACTCCTGCCTAGGCAAAGGCAACCGCTGGAGTTGCTCTAACCTATAGTCCCACCGAACCAAGACCTCAAAACAATATAAAATGTAAAAATAATGGCCTTTGATTTCCCAAGACTTTTTGAACCGTTTTCTCCATTTATAATGTATATTTTTTTTTATGTATTTGAGAAAACAATAATGCTAATCATACATTTATATACCGCTTTGTATACCACTTCTCTAATGGAGTTTGGCCATCATATTGGTGGGCTCCGCCTGTATTAGAGATATTGTAAATAAGTTAGTATGCAAATGTGGTATGTCTAACATTGGCTTTTTAAAACGAGCATGGTGAAGTACAATGGTGAGTATAAAGAAACTCTAACATTGACTCTAGCTTATATAATAAAATGAAGAAATCAGGGAAAGAAAACATACCACGAGGAGCGTTGTGCTGATAACGTGTTATAAAACTAAGGTAGAAAATGTAGAGAGAAGTGATGTGTTAAAGATAAAGTTTCACCATGTATATTCTTCTTTCATATTTGGTAGAGCCACCTATATATAGGCTTACAGGTGTTGAGGCCCAAAAATCTAAGGGGCTAAACCCAAATTAATCTTTGACCCAACACAGGTGATTGGATGCAAAATAGGCTCAATCGGGATAAAAGAGAATTTATAAGAGCCGCCAACACAAACTACAAGCCACGAATCATGCCAAGCAAGCACGTGCAGAAGGGGCCAAGAACATACCGACATTATTAAATCACGCTCACATGCTCATTCGGTGCTACTTGGCCCAATTATAGTCTATCACAGTATAATAAAACCCCAAGCACAAGCATAGATATCATGCACAAAAAGCCACTATTCTAACACCAAGCTATGCCACGAGCTTAAGTGGGCCCAAGCCATAAAATTAACCGGGACTTACTGAGAAGGTTGTGGTATGGAAGGAAACAAGCAATCACAGGGCCCATTGAGGGTTCAAGGGACGCAAGTTTTTAAGCCACTTGGGGGGCCTTAAAACTCAAGGCCGTTCCTAGAACCCAAGCACATGGGTTAGCATGAGAGAGAAGAGAAAATTGCCCCATGCCCTAGGAAGACACCAAGTAACCTACTAAAATACTTAGCCCAACCTACATCAATAGAGTGCCCCAAAGAAATTAGCAAAAGCACTTTCCAGCAGTTTGACGAAAATCCATTAGAAATAATAGGCCAGCAACCCAACATTATGCACAAGCCCAATCCAGCAGCTTGTGGAAAAGCTGTCATCGTGTTCCACCTCTGATGAGACTCCAAACAAGTCAGACAAGGAGCCAAGGCAAGAATCAGAAGAAATCCATGGGTAAAGGGCAAATACCCATCGGACAAAAGGCTTCACCCATCTCTTTCCCCATTACAAGCTCTGTTTTGAAAACGTTGAGAAAAAACAAAGTGGCGCCTCACCCTTGTGGGGAGGTCCAGCTGCGTCAAAGTCATTGGAACCACAATGGTTCCTTTCCCATATGCCTTGATAGGAGAATTACACCAAAATAGGACTAAGTATGGAGCTGCCAAGGGAAAAGGAAGAGGAAGACCAGACAAAATTAGGGCTCTTAACGCCTATAAAAGGAGGCTTTTGCTACCCAGAAAAACCAACCATTGATAGCCTGACCAAGCTTTGTCAAGCATCTGAGAATTCGCTCAAGGCACCCAATTCCCTCTTTCGTTCGTTCTTCTTCTCCCCCTTAGTATAGAAGTCGGGCTAATATTCCCCTGTTCACTTCGGGCTTCTTTTCTCTATAAGGAACTCATGCCTCTCTCTCTCTCTCAAATTGCTAAACTTGTGAAAGCTTAGCTCCCATGCCACAGGCTCCTCAGGCTAAGCCATTAGTGAATTTATCATGCTTATTTGGGTGTTAGTAAAGTGATCCTAAGAGTGTTCTTTTAAATCTCATCAGATTTTCTAGAAACTCTTTTGGGAGCTTGGTTTTGAACTCGGGCATTTGGGGGATTTTGTTCGTCGTCTTCTTACAGCAGCCCAAGCCCATTCGTCAGGCTACTAGAACAAAAAAACCCCCTACAACAGGATAGGAGATTGAATACCATTACTTACAATATACATATAGGTTATGGTTAATTTCAGTTTGGTACCCTGTAGTTGTATCCTTAAGACATGTTAGTACCTATCTTTTCAAGTTTAACAATAACGTACCCCAAGTTTGAAAATTCGCTGCAATGTGGTTCCGCCGTTAGGTGATGACGTGGCACACGTGGGACCTATTATTTTTGCTTATGTGGACAAAAAAAAGAATTAAATACAAAAATAAAAATAAAATAAGAGAAAAAACCTCTTCATGTTCGTTTCTCTCTTGTGGCCTCCTCCCCCAACTTTACCCTAAACCATAACCACCACTCCAACCTCAACCCCACCCAACCTAAACCACACATCCTCTCTCTCTCTCTCTCTCTCTCAATCCAAAGCAACCCTCGTTGTCGTTCGCACTAGGAGGTGGTCTTGTTGTGTTGGATTTCAAGGAAGATGATTTCTGTTAGCTTATCTGATTTGTGCCTGGAATCTGGATTGTGTGGTGGCCTTGAGCGATTTTGAAGAAACTGCTCAAATAAGTGATTGGTGTCAACTTGATTTGCAATGGAGTGGGTTGCATCCTATGATTTTCTCACAAACCTACGATTTGTGCATACCCATCAATTGCTCAAAAGCATAAAAACTTTGCTGATAAAGATTTAAAACTTGTGGGGTGAGATTCTGCGGCAACAAATCATAGGGGGGGGGGGAAATTGATTTTGTTGGGTAGGCTGAGGGAATTTGTGTGGAGGGTGGCCGTGGTGGAGAGGAATTGGCGGTGACGACATTCCAAGGTAGAGGGGGAGAGGTGATGATTGAAAATGGCATGAAGGAGAAAAGTGGAGGCATCGAGGAGGAAGGGGATGGGGAAGGGGGAACATATTCTGGGTGGGCGGGGGTCTTTGGAGCCGTAAGGCCTAAGTTGCGGGCAACGAGAAACGGAGATGAAGAGGTTTTTTTTCTTCTTTTATTTTTATTTTTGTTTTTACTTTATTTTTGTCCACATAAGCAAGAACAATAGGTCCCACGTGTGCCACGTTATCACTTAACTGATTTTTTGATGCTCAACCTAACATCGGAATTGTGGGGACCAAATCTCACGTGTCATGGCTTAACCCATATGCCACAACTAAAAGACGTGGGATGATCGAACTTCCCTCCCACTAGAGAAGTGCAGAGCGAGGGAGACACAAATCGGTCATCTGATCCCATTACCATGAAGTGGATGACGGGATGCGCAAAGCTAGGGAAGTGGGGCTAAACCCAAGAACTCGAAGCGCTATAAAAACCCGGCTAGACCTCCAACAAAGGTATGAGAAATTCAATCGAACACTAAGAGTACGCTGCACAGACACTGACTTGAGCGTCAAAGTGACTTTTGCATGTACTCACCCCATTTCCACCATTCAACCTTGGTAACGTAATCCGGAGTTCTCTTTCAACCAAGGAAGCGTGGAAAACCTCAGTCAATAACTTGTGGAGGTGTTTCTTCTTGAAAGAAATCCTGCTCCAACATGAACCACATTGAAACGATTTTTTAAATTTGGGATACTTTATTGTTAAAATTGAAAAGATATGTACTAACATGCCTTAAGAGTACAACTACGGGGTACCAAACTGAAATTAACCCTATACGTTATAAGCACTAATTACAAATATTTAGTGTATAGGTTACGTAGAATCCAAAAACTAAGAGGTATGGTGGTCATCCACCAACTCATGTATTTACAACATTTCTCCTTGGATGTCCACCATACAATGACTTAGTTGTCTCATTAAAACCTTTGCTAGGAAAACCCAGTGGGACAAAACCTTAGCGAAGGAAAAAAGAGTACAACCTTGGTCTAGATCAGTGACATCACATTGGACAAAACCTTTCACAAACCATGAGTGACGTTGAACAATATATCATGGTTGTGAAAAGCTAAGTAGAATGTGTTAGAGAACCTATTTAGTTGGAGTTACAATACAATATGATACTTTTTTCTTTTTTCCAATACTCTTTAATCGAATGTGAATATAAATTATTTTTAATATCAACTTCGTACCAAAACTTTGGTTTCCTACCACATTCATATCCACTATTAGTCTTATCATCAAGAGGTCTGTTAAATTGTGACATGGAATGAATGAGCAATGTGGACTCACTCATATTATGCTGCATGTAACGATAAAAATTAATTTAAAATTAAAGTTTAAAAGTTTATTATTATTATTAATTTTTTTTTAAAAACATCTCTCCCTCTTTCCTTCTCTTCGCTCTCTTCGTCTTTGAGTCCAGTTGAGCCCCACAACGGTTCTCCCCGCCGAACGCCCAAGCTCAACTCGAGCCTCAGCTGGGAAAAAAAAAAAGTAATTCAAAGAGAGAGTAAGGACAACAGAGAGGAAGATGGAGAGATTTTTCCTACTTTTAAATTTTTGTTTAAAGGTTCATAGTTTTTTAATGACATGTTTTATTATTTTTTGTGGTTTCATGACTATCATCTACAACAATATCATAAGTTAACAAACTTCTTGATGGGAAAACTCACGGAATGAATAATAAGTGAAAGGAAACCGTATGAAGAAGTTGAGTACACCAACAAAAAAAAAAACAAAAACAAAAAAAAAAAAAAAAAAAAAAAAAAAAAATTAAAGGTTAAGGTGAGGAGGTAGTTGAATAAATGTTTTGAAGTGTCAGAGTACTAAAATCAAATTTACCCTTTCTGTTTTTTTTTGTACTCAACTCATTTTACCATTGAATAAAATATAATAAGAAAAAGATCAAAACACAAACACCCACCCGACCCCACACCAATGCCACATACACGCGCTCTAGTAGACCCAACCCAGGTGCGGATGGCACCTTGATGAGAAACACTTCTGTGCAATGGGAACAACATTATTTTGTTATCCTCGACCAATCACGTCATGTCATGCGTAATAACTTTTTCACTTGACATAGCATAACTAGCTGATGATAGCACGTGTTCACACAAGTTTTTCTGCACCCCAACATGGCTAACAACCATCCCTTCCCCTCCCTCTACAAACTCGCCAATTGGGTACAAAGTTGGGTGTCAACAGTAAATTGTTGGATCCTAAGAACACTTCCACCCATTTGCCATGACAAAGAGAAAAGGCAAGTAAGGACGGTTACTGTTCACATTAATAATATATGCCCTAGCAATATTTTTGTTCCTTTTCCACCTATTGCCAAAACAACCCAAGTGCAATTACTATTCACATGGGATTAACTTTACGAACAAACTACAAAAAATCCCCCAACCTATAGGGTCATTTACGAGTTCATACCCGATTTTGAGGACATTTACCAATACATACTCAATGTCACAGAAATCCTACAATTTGCCCCCTCTGTTAGCGAGACTTGGGCCTTGCCCGAGCTGGGCTTCTGCAGTGGACTGCTCTAACAGAATGTGCGAGGTAAAATTGACATACCATCATAATAGTTCGGTGGGGCAAAATGGCAGTTATCACTAGTTATATTCTCTACGTTCTGGTGCCAAAATAAGTAAACCCTCTACGACAGTGTTGTTGTCAATCAACCACTAATGAATTGATGGTCAACTGTGCTTTGATGTGACGCAAAATAAAACTGATTTACCATGTCAATTGGCATTAACCACAAATGAAAAACAAGGTTACCATGCCAAATTCAAAGCTTTGTCCGAAAAAAAATATAAATAAAAAAATTCAAAGCCACAAAAAAGAGAGCAAAACAAATATTGTTACTCAAGTATCTTCTAGTCATTGAAAATTAATGTATGTTGCTACTTTAGTCATTGAAGAAAGAAAAAGGAAAAAAGAACTATAATCATTTTGTTCACAAAATTTTCTAATGTGCAATTTACAGAGGAAAAGGACAGGAAAAGATTCCTACTGGCGTTTCAATGAAGGAAGCAGACAGTCATACACTCGTTCCAAGCGTGAGGTCACTCTGAGTTTATATTCAGTTTGAAGGCTGGGCTTCCCCAAATCAATTATATCTTGACTCAACCTGTTTCATGATATAACAAGTAAGCTATTTTTCCAAATAAAATTACTTTAAAATAATCCCCCAACCCCTCAAGCAAGCTATTAATAAGCAACAAAGATTTTCATCAAAAAGCACAAGAAATTACAGCATTAAAATACAGTAATAGTATGTAAATATGGCGATCTGAAACTAACCACTGCCATTCACCGGTTGCTTTTGCATGTCTCTCGACAGCATGGTATAGGCGATCCAGACTATACAACAGCAATCCGTACACACACTGCGCATCTTTCTCCTGTAAAGTGAAAAACGTATCAAGACTAAGTTGGGGTCGATGACATATTCTTTATTTTCCTCTTTTTCTCCAACAAATAAAAAAATTTAACGCAGTTTTGTTTCTTCAGAATCTCAAGAAAAGTAACAGAAGAGCATAAAATAATACAAAGTTAAGATCATTGGGGAACAATAATGATTCTGGAATAAGTTGATATCAGAAAGAATATATACGAAACATGTGAATGAATAAATAATCATGCAGCCAAATATAGCAACAGCTCATTTATCCTTCTCCAACACCCGACCAATCTTGGGGCCTACCCTCCCTGTTGGAACATTTCATACTCTAACCCCAAAATGTGTCTAAAATTTTAAAGCTCAATTCGCTCCACCTCACTACAATTAATAATATTAGGAAAAAGATAAAGTTAACATTCAAGTTATTTGCAAAATTAAATAATTATTACCAATGAAAAATACAGATCAAACAACAACCCTGATTTAGAAACAAACCACAGGCAAAAACTGTCTAACAAGGAAAAATAAAAACAAAAGTCAATCTTAGGATCAGAATTAATCACGAAACAAGAATCATTGTGCTCACTAAGATTAAACAAAAATGATCAAAACAAAAATATTTTCACTTGAAAAAGAAAATATAGAAAATAATATGTAAAAGAAAATAAGCTGGTGGAGGTTGAATGGAAGAGGAAATTATTTAATTGGGTCTTCCAATCCTGCAATTTTGGAGCAATGGATGATTTTTGCGTTTGTAATTTGTTTTCTAAGTTTTCAATAGATTTCTTGTTTGACTAGGATTTGGTTTACTTATCTTATTAGACTTAGATTTGATTTCCTTTTCTATTTGGTTTTGGATCTCTTTCCTAGAATTAGTTTGATTCACCCATGTCCTACATCAATCACAGGCCATGGAGAGTGGGAGGCCATCCTAAACAACTTGGTAGGGATAAGATTTCCAAAAAGACAACAGGTAAGGAGCTATGGTGTCACACTCCATACAGAATACATGTTTCCCAAGAGTGAGGTTGCATTATGTAACCACACCCCCTAGTTCCACATCTGCATCACCACAAAGTTGCCTCCACATCCATAGAAACTCATAACATTGTCATGTCATGGTAGTAAGGTTGTGCCATCAGCATCAACACCATCTCCTGCTGAGGACATTCATCCACCTCACCACCATCCCCACCTCCTGCATTAGACATGGACACTGCCAAATATAGTCAAGATACACCTACTGACTTCTGGACACTCATGTCGTATGTTGATGTAGACATGAACTGAAGACATGTCAACTTCTAAAAATGCAGGCTCGTGCCAGTATAATTATATCTGCTGATTTACATAGATATTAATCTATATATGAGTGTATGTTTGCTGGAAAAGTAACCATATATAAAAATGAATTTAATGAAATCATAATCATGTGTGGCTTTCTTGATTAAAAATACACAACTTGATACGTTTTTTTAGGCAGACTTTCAAAGTAAATCAAGTCAATTTTTTTTAAGCATCCAAAAGAAGTATCATATCAGACAAATATATATATATATATATATATATTTTAAAGACATCATATGCAGTCAAAAGAGGTACAAGTAAACATGAAATCCAGCAGTAAGTATTGACCAAGGTTGAGGGAGGCAGCTATTAGGAATAATAGTCCTCCACAGTTAGCCGTGACAAGATGGTTCCCACTGTACGATCATGCCATGAACCACCCTGACATGCATTTCTGAGTGGTCCAAAACATGACACTAGTTTATTGCACCACCGAGTGTGTGTCACTTATACCACTCAAAAATATGACAAAGGTGACTCAGGCTGTAGCTAAGTGTGTCACATGTCAATGTGAAACTTTTCCAGAAAATAAGTATGTGTATGAGGTACCAGATTGATTTTCATTTAAAATTATTACATTATTTTACCATCAATCCAAGAACAAACAAATATATATATATATATATATATTACAAAAAGAAAGAGAAAAACAGAAGAAGAAAAGAGCTTATAAACACTGATAAGGTAAATACATCAGTTTCCAAATAAATAAGGAGAGTCACCACCTTTTTTTAAGCAATGTTATCTTGCCAAATGGCTAACTGGTTGAAGCAGAAGGAAAATTCAATATGCCTCCATTTATGTAGAACTAAAGAGAAAAAACTGAAAATGAAAAGGAATCAAGTTGCCATGGTTGTTGTTATCCTAATTTTAGCTCTAAATATATATATATATATTTGTAACTTTGTTATTCCTTATTTGATTTGTTGACAGTTAGATCTACACCTTATGACTCTCTATGAGTTCATGAATCTTTTGGAAACTACTTATTTATTTTCTTCAATATGCAATATCATGCATAAGTTCAAACAAAAAAAATTTAAGACAGCCAAAACTGTATACCCTTGCAATTCTTCTTAATGCATATAATCCCGAATTGCATGAGTAAAAACAACAGTTGAAACTAATTCCTCTGTTACAAATGAATTCCATTTGAGAACTGTATGCTACAAAAATGTTTCCCCTTTCTATATTTTATTTGTGTAAAGTTCTATATTTGGTTAAAGTTCTATATTGGGTGCTCTTCTATTAAAATTTTCTTCATCAAGGAAAAATAGAAAAGAGATGCTTAGAATTGAACTCTCACCATCCCTTGATCAACAAACGTACGATACTGCATAATCTTTTTCTCAACCTCCACAACAAGCAACCTCCTCTGAAGCCGAGCAATTCTTCCCCTTCCTTCTGCTCTAGTATCCTGATTTACAAAAGTAGAAATGAGACTAAGCAACTAATACAAATGGGAGGAGAAGAATACATTTGTTATAATTATAATTTGAAATGCATTACGCAGGATTACAAAATTAAATATTTTCAGATGATTTTAGCTTTCATATTATTTCATAAAGTCCATCTGGCACACGCTATGAAGAATGCACCTGTAATTAAATAGTTAAAACTTCTAAATTACAATTTAACATCTGAATTAGGAATGTCAGAGACAAAAATGAAGTTTTGTGAAGAAAAGTGAATTATAGGTGTTTTAGAAAGCTTTTCAGTTAGGCTATGTTCTGATGCTGCCTTCAATAGTTTTTATTTTTTATTTTTTATTTTTTTATTTTTTATAATTTTATAAATTTAAAATTTATAAAAATAAAATAAATAAAAAAAGGCTTTAGAGAGCTCTCCTACCTGTTTGAACCACGCACGCACTAACATTATCAGAACGAGGGAGAGGAAGAATGCCGGTAACGCAGCTAGAATAGCAAAATTGATCTCATTTGCCCTCAAAATCTGGTTGAGTTCAAGCATCGCCCTGTTCATAAGATCATCTTTAGTATCTGAAATATGAAATACGATAGAGTATCTGAAAAACTCGCTTATTGACCAGAGACAGCATGATCAGAAACTCACGTTTCAATATCCAGCTTTAGCTTCTGAACCTGTGTGGCACCAGGCATTTGTAACATGAGAAATAATATAAACAGTGGTAACTTTACTTATAGGTAATAGAGAAACTACCTGAATCAGCATAGCACGAGCCAGCTCTCCGTTAAGAAGGTTTGTAATAGGATGTGTAAGTTCCTTTTCGTACCTATACATTCAGAAACTAAACAAACTCAATTATTTTCTTCTGAAGATATGGAATTTGCTAATGAAATATCAACATAGGAAATCGGAACAAGACTTCAGTACTTGTCATGTGTGTTTAACAGTTTTCTTTTCTTAAAAAAATAAGTCGAGTAAACAACAGTATTCCTTAACAGAAACTTTAATCAATTCTATTTTAAATAAAAATCACATGTTGACATGAAAATTTAATGCTTTTTAGTGACAAATTAAACTGACAACAAATGACAGCAATCAGCCTTTTAGAGATGATGTCCATGGGCATCCACTTGAGCCTCTAGCCACAATCTTGGGATCACATCCAATTTCATGCATTCCATACTTATTCCTAATTATAGTTTACCAAAGGAAATTTGTCTCTGTCTGGCATCTCAAAACCACTTCTCAAGCAAAGCTTCATTCTCTTTACCAAAATTCCCACCACTAATTATTCTTTTTCCTTAAATTGTGTCACCAGATCCAATCTTACCAAGTTTCTTATTTCCTTCCACCACCCCTTCCCACTAAAAATTGCTCATTAAACCCTCCAATCTCTTTGCCAGACTACAAGGAATCTTAACAACGGATAGATAATAGATTACAAAACTGATCAACACTGATTGGATTAATGTCAACCTCCCCCATTGAAACCCTCCAATCTCTAGTATTTTCTCCACTTTTTCCACTACAGTGCTCCAAAAATTTACTTCTCTTGAATTCCCTCCAAGGGGCAACCCCAAATGCTTTACAGGCCACCTTCCCACCTCACATCCCAATGCCAATGCCAGCTCTTCAACCTCCCCTTCTTCAATGTGTATCCCTGCAATTGAGCACTTGGCTCTATTAATCTTCAAACCAGATATAGCAATAAACACTTCCATCACCACCCTCGACACCAGAGAAAAGAGATTGTGTTATCTGCAAATTTTCAAAGGAGAAATTTATACTCTTAGCATTCCTATTGTCAGCCCTCCTTTGCTCTTTCAACCAACCGACACAAAACATCAACTACCGAAGTGCATAGAAATGTATCTCCCCTTGTCGCGATCTCCTTGTGGCTCCAAATTCTTCATTATTACCTAGGTTAGCAGTTCCTATTGTCTTGTACGAAGTTCTTTGTTATTATATCAATTCCGTTGTTTTTGAAAATTTTACCATAATTTCCGTTGACATATTCTATAAAGGGAAAATCCTTAGCAATGCCTTTGTGGACCTTCGCCTGCATCCCACTTTGGTCCCTTAATATCAATTTGACCCACTTTGCCCTCTAAACTTCATTTCATGTGTTTAAATGGTTCCTGCTGTCAAATATGCTCAATTTACAGTAAAAACGGAGCACGTGGGTCACATGCTCACTTTTTTAGATGTCATTAGACTATGGCCTTCTATTTCTGTCTCTTCTTTCTCTTTCTTATCTCCCCCTTCTTTCTCACTCCCCCTGCACATTTCCCTCCTCCAAGCCACTAAGCACATTCAGCTCCCACCTCTAGCACTTCCAAGTTCTCTTCGGGCAAGAAAAATCGAAAATCCATTGCAAGAAGCATACACCCACAAGAATCAAAGGTTCAATTTCATGAATGTATTTTTTTATTGTTTTTCCTTTTTTCCTTTTTTATTTTTTATTTTTTATTTTTAAGGAAACTTGAATGTTGTGCAATTAAATAAGGATAAGATGTCCAAAGAAAAAACTTACCAGTGACTGAAAAGGTCTACTATACATTATAAAAATGGTGAAACATATGGATTGTAATCAAAATAATAAATGAGTTTCTACACTATTCTTTTCCACACCAGGCAGAGTAGTGGTTTAGGCTTCGCTGGAATTTCGCAAACTCAAATACGATTGAAAATAAGACAACCAAATTCGTAGATTAGATTATATTACTATGTATAATTAAAGTGGACTTTTTAGTTGAATACAGCATCCAATCCACATAATTGATCTATTCATATGAACTTCAACAAACAAACAATAAAGGTGGCCATAGCATCCTACGGTTCAATCATAAGTAATCAAATTATTCCAAATTTTATAGCAGAAAAAACAAATGAGAGGCTCAGACGCCAAATATTGCTAGAAGCAACTACATGCAAACAGAATAGAAATACCCACCTGGCCATAACTATTTCAAGCATTTCCTGATCCGGTGCATTCTCCGGGAACTTTTGACCTTTCGTCTGCTCACTGAAAGCCAACAACATTCTGCAAATCACACAGATAGAAATGTAAGATTTAAAATATAAGGAAATGACACCTTTGAGCAAAACATCAATGGAAAACCAAAATCCGTTTTTCTGTCAGAGGATAAACAAACCAATTTTAAATGTTCTACATGATAAATGATAAATCAATGAGACACAAAACTAGTGATTTCCAAAGGCAAAAGTTTTGTTTGTATATTGTAGGATATAGTATTATTCCCTTCTACCTTTTATGAAAACAATTGATATAAAAATAAAATAAAAAAGATAACAGCAAACCCAGTACATATCTTCAGAAAAGAAAACACTTCCTTGCTGGTGCATTCCAGTGGCTTCTTGTGTGAGAAGACAGGTTTAAGCTGGTCCATTCCGGGATCGTGTAATGCACTATTTTGCTTGAAGTTTTTTTGGTGGAAAGAAAAGGAGGTGTAGTTCTAGGGAGATGTGCTTATGGGATGCGAAGTGTTTTTTGGCGTCTTTTTGGGCATCTGTAGCTTCAGAGTTAAGGAGTTATCTTTTTCTGTCATTTTTTCAGATTGGAAGGCATAATTTAGCATATGTTTTGTAGTTCTTTGGAATTCTGTTTTTGTTTTGGGGTTTTCCCCTAGGATTGAAGTGTCAGTATGCTTAGTTTTCTTTTAGAAGTGGACTCCTTGTTCACTTTTGTTGTAGTGTTTTATTGTCAATAAAGATTAATGTTTCTTATCATAAAACAGAAAAAGAAAAGTGATCCAACTCCAAGGGAAAAAAAAGAAATTTGGGATATTGAATATGCACATTATTCAATATACACAACCCCAACAGTGATTACATTTTTATCTGGGCTAAAGATTTCAGGTTATGAATTGAACGTCCACTTCTTCCACTAAAAAATGAGAAAACTGCCAACCACTGATATAAAACTTGATAAGTCACAAGCTTCATGCTGACAACTTTTGTGATTTTAGAAAGATGAATTGCATGAATAACATTTACCATCCAAGGTTCACGTAAACATAAGTTTGAATTGAAGTGGGAGATAAGAACATTAACCTGTGTAGAGAGTTAGAAGTTAGTTGCACTTCTTCAAGATCCATCATTCCTCTGTGCCTTTTCCTAAATGTCTCAAAAAGTTCATCTCTAATAGACAGAAGCTGGGGAAATTGAGTCAAAATATAACACGGTCATTAACATATTCAGCTGTTCTATAAATATGCACAAAGTTTGCAGTGAAAATTGAGTGTCAGCTTTTAATCATGAGATGTCAGCTATTTTTTTAAAACAAAAAGACGAAATTTTATTTCAAAAGAGACACTGTACAGTAAAACGGACAAGCAATCCACCATGAATAGATTAGAGAACATTTAATTCAGGCAACATCTAGTTTATCAAACTAAAAATATTCATGACACTACAGCTTTCCACTCTAGAATAACATCAGAAACAGTAGTGTTCCTAAAATAAGGAGAAACAGATGCCCAAAGCAAATTTAAACATCTAAGAGATTTTTAACAAGGTTAATTTCTAAAGCAAAGCAAGTTGCAAGGCACCATAGCTTCCTTCGTTTCCAATCAAAGAAAATAACACATTTTTTAGAGCAATAGCAACAAAAAGCAAGATACAAGTCGGATAAATATACCGGTTGCTCTACATGATCGCTAAAGAAGCTGATGGTTGAATCCCTCGCTTCATGAAGCCAATTATCAATGTCAGGGCTTCCCATCAGACGACTATGTCCTATAAGCCACATAGAACAAACTGAGAGGCCAACCACGCCACAAGTATAACGGATCCAATATTGAGTCACTTTCCTTGGTTTCCGATGTTTTGCAACCTAACTCAAAAATAAAAAATAAAGAAAAAGAGTATAAAGAACCAGAAGGAAAAGAAAAAATTGAAACAAAATGGAAAGGTTTGTTTGCTGCAGTAAGCTGGATAGTCATGTCACCTATCTTCTCTTGTACACTTCTTCAGGATGTTAAAGGTACAAGTTTTAATTTATTATCCAATAAAATCTAATGTTACTTAATTGGATAAAAAAAAATTATGGAAGAAGATCTTACAATATAAGACAAGTACGAATCCAGCTTCTCCAGATTTTGGTAAACCAGATTAATAGCATCCCTAATTTCACAGTCTGTCCACTGGGATCCTTCTTGATTTATCTCCGGTAGTTTCTCAAATAGTAGCGGGACTGAGTAGCTGCCCTCGACAGACGAATCACACTGCACGGTAATTGAATTCACATATTACAATAGTCTTTTCATCCTTCTTGTTTTTCTTTCTTTTGGAATTCCAGATGGTAAAATAATTTTAGAAGTCAGACTACCACTGCAACAAAATCTTTAGCTAGGATGTTCAAAAAGCTACCTGCCGCATTGCATGCAGATGCCCAACAGATGCCTCTAGTTTGAAGAATAAGCCATTAATCCTAATTAATAAGGAGGGCAATGAATTCTCTGGATCTCTCAGTAACTCCTCGCCGAACCTGTCAATTTCCATGTAAACCTATACAAACGGCCATTGACATAAATCATATTCCAACATATACATGTTTAAAAGAAAACAATAAGTAAGAATCTGCAGTTTTCCTGACAGGGTTTAGAGACCATATTCAAATTAAATGATACATTAACAAGGTAAAGCAAACCTCGGCCAAAAATGTGGCAAGGGAACATCTTAAGTTAGTTAATATAGCTATCCTTTCAGATATGTGAGCAGATGCAGAGAGGCATATATTCTTTATAGAAGAACCTTCAGCAACGCATCCATGTATCAGCTGAATTGTTCCTTCAATAAAAGCTTGTGGCCCTCTTTCAAGCACCATAAATTTAACTTTTTGAGCATTTGATCCCTGAAATCAGAAATGTCTGTTTGTATTATTTGTATATAACATCTATAGCTGTGTGTATGGATACTTCAAAAACACGGCCAGCATAAACACACACATAAACAAATATAATAGATAAATGAAAAAAATACCATACACCATGAAATATAAAAAATAATGACAGGTATCATAACCTACATCGAAACACATCCAAAAGATCAAACCATATGGTTTGACTTTTTATCTTTTTCCTTTTGCTTTCCAGATAGTACTTATTCAACATTGTTTCTAGCTCTTTTTTTCAATGAAAAGATTAAATTTTATTTCATAAGAAGCACTGTACAGTGAAGTGGACAAGTAATCTACCAAGAGTAGAATCTAAAGTTGTGTTGCTCATTAAAATATAACAAATTTCTCACCTCAGCCCTAGATTGCCAAAACTGCATGTTCTTCTGGATATTATGCAGATTGGAGAAGATGTGCTCCAAAATATCATGTAGAACATCACAAACTCTAGATGCCTCTGTTGTTACCCTGCATATTAAAGAACCAAACTTTTTACAGTTTTCATCTAACAAGATCTAATAGCACATAAAAAATGGAATTCTCGTGTGGCAACTAAGTATGATATGGATGATCAAAAGAATTTTGAATCATAAATAAGTCGATGATTATTGCCAGACATTGACTGAAGCTTCATGTTTCAGTACGAGGGCCAACTGCGAGGCGGCTGCAAACTTTTTTTATAATTTTTATTAATGCTAAACAAGACTTTATTAACAAAAAGCCATTGTGCAGCACTAAGGAAAACATTTCCCTCAAAATGAAAAACAAAACAAAACCCATAACCATCATCTACCTACACCAAAGGAACTACAAACTGTAACCAAAACAAAACCAGCAGGCATGGACATACAACAGCAATCCAATTTGAAAAAAAAAATATTAATAATAACAGTAAATGAGTTCTCCGTAAACTTGGATGACACCAATGTGAATTGATGGCTATTACATGTGGTTTAGGTGCAAACTCACAGGACCACGCATCTAAAGGCCCCACAATTTGTAATATGACATGTTGCAAAACTATATTTGTTAAAAACCTAACTTAGAATTGGCAAAAAATAATAATAATAACAAAAAACTCTACCATAAACCTCAGACTCTCATCCTTCAGAAAAAACAAAAATGGCCAAAAAGGTTGTGAGGTTTGAAGTAAACCAAAACCATGTTATTGCCTTAGAGGATTAGCGAATTCAACCCAAAGGGTTTGGGGTTGACATAAACAATGGACCGGACCACCTAAATGCTATGTTCTGCAGTGCATGTCTAAATTTGTGGTGTTGAAATGTTGTGCCGTTTACTATTAGCTACGGTTGAGTGACCTAGTGTAATTCAATTCTTTATGCAATTTACAATCCATAGGCCTAAATAGCTGAACTCAGACTGACTTAGCAATTAATTAGGCTAAGCACCGAGAAATTATTTAGGGTTTTAATTTTTCAACCATGTTAAATGAAGCAGTCATAAGAGGTAGTTCTAGCACATAAAATCAACCAAGCATAACCGGAAAGATTCTTCAAATAGTCCTAGTGTGTCCTATTCACCCGTCTGGCACAATTCACACACAGTTAATATGTAGCATAAGAGCTACCACAGAAATTGTTAAACATTGAAAAATGATTATGTCTTTATGTGTATAAATATAATAATACAAACACTCAAAAACCTACAATTTCCACGCGCATCAAAACGCCAACCAATATAACAAGTAAACTTCATATGTAACATCAAAAAGTGCATTTCACAAAACTGAGCTAATTTTCATTGTTCTTAAATGAATCCACGTTTCGCAACCAATAAAACATCATAAAAAGCAAGGGACAGGCCATAAAGAAGGTATTAACCATGCTGTCGATTCTCAATTGTATATATACATGCATACACTATCTCTGCAGCAAACAGAAGCAGAAAATTCATAACTTCAACAAAAGGAAAAAAGTAAAAATATTCCCCTTCCGTCAGTTTCGTCGGCAGCCAAAGACGGCTTAAACAAAACAAAAAGTAATGACAGAGAGGACTAAGCGTACGGAGAGTATTGCAGTGAATTAGAAGGCAGCGGTAGGGGAAGACATGCTCGGCGTTTCCGTGATCTGCCACGAAAATAAATTGGAATTTTCCCGAGAAAATTGGAATCAGAAGAGGGGACGAAGCCCACTACTCGGTTCCAGAGACAGCTGGAGTAGAGCGAAATTAGGGTTTTTAGGCCCTTGTTTTCGTTCCCATTAGTTGCTGGAGCTGCAGGTACCTCCATTGCCTTGAAAGCTTTTTTTGTCCTTCTCACTGTATACTGCAAGCGGTAGAAGAAAGAGAGAGAGAGAGTGAACAATGCATGAAACCGAATGCTGAACTTTGACCCGTACATCATACATGGGCATTGGGAACCGGGCCGGACCGCGATTTCAATGAAGCCGGGTTAAGACCCAACTCGACATGACCTGGCATGTGGCAATATTGTACACAAATTCGTTTAAAAATACACGAATTCGCACACAAAAAATAAGTATTCCAGTCATTCCATTTCCAGCAGGGGCTTAAAAAGTTGTGTCATGTGAACCCGTTAAGAATATGGGCAATTTTGTAATTTTATATCCCTTTTTCTCCTTTCTTCTTTTCCTTTTCACCCCCCCAACTTTTTGAGCTTTTATTTTAATTTTTTTTATTTTTATTTAATTCAATTTCTAATTTTAAATCAAATAAATGACTCGTCCTTAGCACAGGACATTTTAACAGAAGATTCTATGAAATCTGGAAAATTCGACCATAATCCATAATGGTTGTTCAATATTTCAACACAATAGTTCAATAAATTGAATTATTTTGGCATCTATTGAATTGTTTGCAGTTTTACTTGCAATGGTACTGTAACAACACGATCCTTAATTAATTTTTAATTATTAATTTATTTTGGAAAAAGACAATTTTGCCCATAGAATAAATTATTGGGGAAAATGTTGACTTTTTGACCGGGAAGGAATTTGGGAAATTCGCTTGTGCCATTGCGTAGATCGCGTCGAAACGAGTCCATAGATACGTAGTGGACTCGAATCAGAGCTATAACGAAGAAAATACGATTAAATTACACTGAGGGGCAAAATGGTAATTTGTTAGATCAAACCACCCCCCCCCACCCCGACCACCAGACCTGCCCAGGAAGGACCGCCGTCACCCCAGCTACCCAACCCGACCATCCTTGTCGTCAGCCGTTGTCAGAAACCGCCGGAAATAGCCCGGTTTTCGTGCCATCTTTTTGACAGATTTTACACCTAGGGTAGGAAGCTTGGCTGGCGATTTGGAGTTTTTCCAACTGCCAGAAATTTATCAAGCCACCCACGAGCTGGCAGCGCGTGTGGCGGCTCGTGGGCAGCATAGGTGAGCTACTTTTTGTTCTAAAATTATTCCCTAGTTGCCACGAGCGCATAGGTACTTTCGGATTCCAATTTGGTTAACGTTTGAACCCCGAACGGATCTCATCTATTGTGTGATTTCCGGGTTCGATACGTTTGAACCGTTGGATCGTAGTTAATTTCATATATGTTGATCTAGACAATTCCAGGATCGTATAGGATTCGATGGATCGTGGAAATCGCGAACCCTAGGGCAAGATAAATTGTAGTCGTCCGATCATGTGATCGTGATCCATCCGACTGTTCAATTTATACCAAACTTGCAGGGTAGGTTCAAAAGAGTGTGTTGAACCTATAGGGACTCCCAGAACTGTGATCGGAGGTCGTGGGCCCAGTGGGCCCGGTTGACCAAGTTTGGGCTGTTTGACCCATGAGTCTTCCGAGGCAGTTATATCCTTTGAGAAGTGTTTAAATGACATTGTAAACGAGTCCTAACCGAGAATGAGTTATCTGGGTCATGTTACAGATTGAGTGTAGATAGTTATTTATAGATTGCTAATGTACCCAGTAGCTGAAAATGATAAATCATGGCCCTTGGTTTTTATCAGACTGTGGCATATATGTTTTAAGTATAGTTGAGAATCAATTTATCAGAAAGTTGATATAAAGGTCAGGAAATGAATTGTGAAATAAAGGGAAAGTATTTATATAAGTTTGGGATATGGTTTTTCAAACCCACCACGAGGGTACCCCATAGTTGCTTTGAAACAGTGTCATTTATAAATAATGCCCCACTTATTTTGGGAACCCTTGAACCGTGCGGAGCGAGGATTGTGGCTCGGATACAAGTGGTATTTTCGAGGTTTGCGAGGATTGCGGCTCGGATAGAAGGGGTATCATCGAGGCTTGTGAGGATGGAATTGACGGTATTGATGGAATTGACGGATCAGGAATGGGGATACACCTAGGTGAAGATAATTTCAGTTTTGAGATGTTCTTAAACTAAAATAGAGAGAGTTCAGTGTATGGCATATTTATATTCAGTATATGACTGATACGAGTTTTGGGAAGTTGCAAAGTATTGCTTTAGAGTTGTGAATATGATTGAGTACATGATAATTCAGTTTGATTTGCAAAACACATGGCAATATGATGAATGAATGAGATATTCAATTACATTATTAAAGGGAAAGAACTATGTGTGGCTTGATCTCTCAATAAGGGTAAGTAGGTAGCCTAATGTTACAAGGTGCAGCCACAAGTTGGAGTGTTAGAGATTGCTAATGTACTATTGATGTTCTGAAAGTTGAGATGAATTTTATTAGCAGAATGATTTATTTGATTTGTTGAGGCCTGAGGCCAGAATGATATGATGCTTGATTGCTTGGATATAACTAAATGCATGTTGAAAGATTGGGATATATAAATGTTTGTTGACATGTGGAAACTTTTGGGAAATGAGCAAATTACAAGGGAGACTCTGCTGAATTTTCTGCAGAAGTCTAGCTGATAGAAAAATTTGTTTCTAGTTAGAAGGGCAATTTGGTCAATTGTGCCCAGCATTTACCAGGTGTCGGACAGGCACAAGGTTCGGCTCGGATTCCAAAGTGGAATTTGGGTCGAGTTCTATCAACTTGGTATTAGAGCATTAGGTTATATTCCTGTAGACTCACCACCTTGTGTGCATCCTTGTTCTAGTGAACTATTGACATTTCTTCATGTTTTCTTGCTTTGTCGGCATGGCTGAGTAAAAGGTATTAGTAAGTGTTAGAAAAATTTGTTGAGGTTTTCATATGGAAAAACGTAATGTACATGTGGAAAATAAACAATTTGAGAGGAATTATAACTAGGGACATGAAATTGTTACGTCGAGGATTGGAGAAAGTAAAAGTGGAGTGGTGGGCATCTCAGATTCGAGAGCTTAGGCAGTGTTGGAGATTGTATCCAGTTTTGGGTGTTGTAGTAAGCATAGTTTAAAGGTATACTGTTTGGGTTGTGGAGTGTTGTATTAGGTCGTTTGACCATTCAATCTATTAGGATTAACAAATGGTTTGGGGGTAAAGATGAGGTATTATCACAAGGGAAGTGTTCAAGTCGGTAAAGTCGACAAAGAGAGTTGACTAATCAAGGTGGCAAAGTTAGTGAGTGGACTTTTGTTTTCATAAATGAATTTATGCAATTCAATTTCATTATTTGAGCTTGAGTAAGTACTAGATAGCTTGAGTTTTTCTAGCATATTTTGTTGAGCTTAAATATTTTATCTATATGCTGCCGAGTTGAGCATGTTTAAAGAATATGGAAAATAAGAATTTCAAAGAACTATCAAATGGGATAGCAGCAGAGTTTTAAGATAAAAAGAATTCGTTTTATTTATTCCAGGCCTTCCATAAATATATATGTTCTTAAACCACCCTAAGTACCTAAATAAAATAAATGTTGCCTTCGGTATTTCAGTTGCCTTCAGATAAATTGGTTGCCTTTGGTTAGGTTAGCATACTTGACAGTTGCCCCACGAGTCCTAGGGATACCCGAACCATGCGGCGTGAGGAAATGCGAATAAGGCTAACTAAATGTCCCATGAATCCAGCAAGGATTGCGGCTCAGGTCGACTTTATGTTACCGAGACCTGCGAGGATGTGTCACCAATGGTGACACAAGGAATTGACGGTTAATTGTGGGATTAGACGGAAATAAGGGAATTGACAGAAATAAAATGGGTACACCAAGGTGGTAGACTAAATTTCATTTTCAATGTCTTTAGCGGAAGGATGTTTTGAATAAGTGTGTGAATGGTTAACTAAATATAGATATGAATGCGTGTTTTTCAGGTTGAACCAATAGGAGGTCGCATTGGTTGTGGTGCCCTAAAATAGGAAGCTTGTTGTTTGAGGTGATTAAGGTAAGCAAATCACATAGAAATATGTACCTTTTGAGGTCTTTAATGGCACTTCTATGTCATGGAGGGGCCCCAAAAGAGTACTTCATGAAGTTAATTATGAAAGATCAGGAAAGTAACCATGGCGAGATGGATGATGATGATTACAAATCGATAAAAGATCCTTTTTGGTTAAATGATGGTTAAATGACAGGTACACCTAGGTGGAAAGGATTTTATTCTTTTATAATGTTTTCAAAAAACGTCTTGATGTTTTAATTGAATGCATTATTACTAGTATGTATATATAGATGCCTGTCTTGGAAATTCTTGTATGAGTATATAAAGGAATATAATTGAGTTTTCTAAATGTTTTACGGAGGGGTTAGTATGTTCATATATTATTTTTCGAAAATCACATTTTTGATTATTTTTGCCTACTCACATTTTTGAATGTTTTGCCCCCCCAGGAAATAGACGTGCACCAAAGCGCCACCACAAGGCAGATTCCACACTCCGCTCCACCCTCTCTCTTATGTAGGATTTGTTTTGAAGTCAAATTGTTCTGTTGTAAATTCTTGAATTAGTTGCTCTGATGAATTGACCTAGGACTTTTTGTATGGCCTGGGGCCGTTTAGTTTAGTTGAATTGTTTGGATGTAAATTGAATGCATGCTGGAAGTTGGGATATGTGTATATATGCTTGTTTAACAGGTGAAAATTTTGGGAAATGATCAATTACAGGGGAGACTTTGCCGAATTTTCGGCAGAAGTCAATCTTGTAATAACCTTTGAATTTGACTTAAAAGGGCAATTCGGTCATTTGTGCCTGGCACCATCCAAGTGTCAGACACACACTGGGTTCTACTCGGATTCCAAAGTGGAATTTGGGTGGGATCCTGTCACCTAGACACGTAGTGGGCTCAAATCCGAGTTGTAACGAGAGATACGATCAAAATTCAAGTAGAGGCAAAATCGTAATTTTTCCAAACTGGTTTTTAAAACCAGAATTTCTCTCTCTCTCTCTCTCTCTCTCTCTCTCTCTCTCTCTCTCTCTCTCTCTCTCTCTCTCTCTCCCATCACGCACAGCACCCCCCTCCCTTTGCACAGCCGGTTGGCTCCTAGAGCCACAGCCACCATCTTCCCATCTTGACTAATCTGACCAATCTTAGTCGCTGGAACTGCCGGAATTCGCCGGAAAATGCAAAAATCCAACCAGTTTTTGTGAAATTTTTCTCAAGCTCATTCGAACGATTTCGGGCACTAGATCTTGCGATCTAGGTATGCTTTCTCACCCTCTCAAGGTGTTCTAGCTACTGGTTGTGATATTTAGGAAAAATTTCTATGTTTTGGTGGGTAAATAAGCGATAAGAGTTTGGCCACTTTTCAGCTTCCGATTCCGGCCACTTCCGTCGACTTTTTGGTGTAGGTCTAAGAACAAAAGTTGCTCCACTCTATGTGCTAATCATGTAAGTATAAGTATTGACTGGTAGTTTGGAGATTTTCTGATTGCCGGTATCACTTTGGACACCCACATGTTGCCGGCTCGTGGGCACTGTGTGGGTGACCCTCTTTGTCCTAAATTGATCCTCATGCTGTTCTCAAGCACGATGGTATGCTCAGATTTCATTTTGGGTACCATTTGACTGTTGATCGGATATCGCATATTAGACAATATCCGGGTTTGATATGTTTGGACCGTTAGGTCAATTTGATTATCAAATATGTTGATCTAGGCACTTCTAGGATCGTATAGGAATTCGCAGATTGAGAATCGGAGTCTCGGATACTCTGGTTCAATAATTTAAAGTTTAGATAAACGTTAACCGTCCGATCGTGTGATGTGAGTGATCCGACCGTTCAATTTAGAACAAACTTACAAGGCAAATATAGTAAACCTTGTTGAACCTGTAGGAACTTCCGGATCAGGTGGTCGTGGGCTCCGCGGGCCCGGTTGACCAAGTTGGGGCAGTATGACCCCTCGAATGACCGTGAGTCTTCCGATGCAGTTTTACCTTTCGAGAAGTACTAAAACGACCCTGTGAATGAATCTTGACTGGTAGTCGAGTTATTTTGATTACGTTTAATAGTGTTTTATGGAAATTCCTGGATATTATATTGATAATTGAAGTATGGAATGGGAGAGCTTGGAATATCGGATTGGTGGGTTGTGAAAGTGAGCCTTGGGCTAAGTTATGATTATCAGTAAATCATTGGACATTTGTTATTAAGAGTACGTGGTTCTTTTAGTATGGAATTTCTTGCTTAATGAGTTTAGATTGGGAAGTGATTCGATAAGGGTTTTTCTTTAAAGGTTAATACTTTTGATTGATTAAATTACCATGCAATCTACTATGGATTTATATGCATTATTGGAGGCGACGAAATCTCTAGGGATAATAGTTATTTAAATATTTAGTTATTATTTATTTATTTATTTATTTATCTATTTAGTTATCTATTACTATTAAGATTATTATTATAGTATCAAAATGGAATGATTTGTTAATTGGATTTCAACATGATTAATAAAACTAACTAAATATCTAATTACATGTATATATATATATATATATATATATATACTCAATGGTTCAGAAATGATGAATTATGGACTTTAGTTCTCAACAGTATATGGGGTAAATTCACAGGTAGTTGAGAACTGATTTTTGTAAAGTTGAGAAAAGATTTGAAAATGAATTTGTGGAATAAAGGAAAGTTTGTGATAAGTTTTGGACATGATTTTCAAACCCGCCACAGGAGTACCCCCCAATTACCTTGAAATAGTTTTGTTATTTCTGATAATGCCCCACGAGTCTCAAGGACTCCTGAACCCTGTGGTGCGAGGATTGCGGCTCGGGTTGACTTGGTGTCTCCGAGGCTTGCGAGGATTGCAGCTCGGGTAGACTTGGTGTCTCCGAGGCCTGCGAGGATTGCGGCTCAGATTTACTTTGTATTTCTGAGGCCTGCGAGGATGTTATTGACAAGATACTTGGAATTGACGGAATGTTATCGGAATTGATGGAATATTAAAGGAATTGATGGAATATGGATGGGGGTACGTTTAGGTGGAGAGTTTTCTAAGTTTTAAGTATTTTATACAGTTCACAATTAATTTCTTAAGCAATGAATTTGCTTTATAAATAAAAGAGGAAAATATATGTTTCAGTTAAGTTGTTGTTATTGACATTAAGATTTCACGTGGACAATGTTATTTTAATAATTTTTTTGTTTTTCTACTTATCTGTAATAAGTTAGTTATAAATCTTGGTATATGTATATATGTATTTACAACTGGGTTTTATGTGAGTTTCAAAGGAAATGTTAAAAGTGTCTTCAGAGCTTGTTGGTTTATATATATATATATATTAATCTAAGCCAGTAATACATAAATTGATATATGAATTAGAGGAAGCTCAGTGAGTGGCTTACTTATGTTTTGAGTATGAAATGTTTTGAGAATTGGGGAAGTTGGGAAGTATTACTTTAGAGTTTGTGAATGTTATTGAGTATATCGCTAACATGAGAACTTGGATTGATTTGCAATCCCAATGCAAAACAACAATTGACAAGATACACAAGTGCAATATAAAAAGAGCAAGAACTACATGTGGCTTGATCCCCTTTTAAGGGTACGTAGGCAACCTAGAGTTACTAAGTGTAGTCGCGAGATCAAGTGATTGAAAAGCTGTTCAGTTAAGTTGTTTTGAAATCTATTAATGTACTTATGTTATTTTAAAGGTTGGGATCAATTTTAGTTGGCAGAACGATTTATCTGATTTAAAGAGGCCTGATGTCATGAAGGTTATCAAGTCAGTATCTTTGGACTCTCTGGTATGTGACATATGTTTGGTTGTATGAATTTCATTTTTGTACATGCTGAACGAATGAGGATATTTAAATTGTTTGTTGTACAGGGGAGACTCTGCCGAATTTTCGACAGAAGTCAACTTTGAAGAAAAATAATTTAGGAAACTTAGAGGGGTATTTTGGTCAAGAGTGCTCGCCACCTGCCAGGTGTCGAACACGCACAGGGTTCAGCTCATATTCCAAAGTGGAATTTGGGTCGGGTCTTGTCATTATGTGTAAAACCTTTCCCTCTCAACATTTTGATGGAACTTGGGCCCCACATCATGTCTAATCAAACTATATTTATATTTAATTATTTTATTTGATTTCACTGCCCTGACGTCCAACATTGTTCCATTATCTTTTTTTTTACAATTATAATAATTTCCAATTCCTTTTTATTTTTATTTTTAGCTGAATTCAGATCCCTTACATATGTCATTACAAAACAGATGTCATTACAAAAAATTCCAGACACAGTCCAACTACATATGTCATTACAAAACAGAAGCCCTTTTGCGAGGGCATTTTGTTGTTACAAAAAGCCTTTTGCCATCGAAATTACCCTTTTTCGATGGCAAAAGTCCGTCAGAAGTCGTCGCTAAAAGGCCGATTGCAAATACTTCATTTCCGATGCCCATGCTTCGTAGCTATTACTTAAATTTCTATCGGAAATGGATTTTTAAAATGACCCTACATATTTATTTCCGACCGTACATGTGGTCGTAACTACTTATTTGATTGTCGGAAATAGTTCTTTTATCGTGATTTCTTGTTTTTGTGAATTCATATTTTCGACCAATGAGTGTTATTAGAAATACTTTTTCCGACAATGATATATTATTTGTGAGGGCTAGATTTCGTCGCAATTATCATTACCGACCAAAAGAGTTTGTGGAAAATATATAATAGCTAATCGGAAAAGAGTATAAAAAAATATTTCCGATGAGCACATTACGTCGGAAATATATATTTCCAACCACATTTATTCGTCGCAAATAGATTAATTCTGTCGGAAAATATTTTCGACGAATAAGTGGTCGGAAATATAGTTGTTTCAACCCGATTATGTTGTGGGGAATGTTGTCTAAAATAGGCAATTATTGTCGGAAAGTATTTCCGATGATAAAGTGTTTGTTGGAAATATGCATTACCGATGGGAAATGCGGTCGAAAAATGTAATTATTTTATAAAAAAATTAATAAAAAGAAATTTGAATTATAATATTTGCTATAAATAGTTTTCTAATCATCCGTATTTAATTGGTAATAAAAAAAAATCATACGACACCATATTGTACTAAAATTTTAAGCGTTCAATTAAAATTATTCTAAATAGTTAAAACATAAACAATCCCTATCATCCTTAAAATATATAAGCAATCTGCGAATATATCAAAACCTTGAAATTCAAAATACATATTGTAGCAAAATACAATTGATGTTGCACTACTCGTGTTCAAGGTGAGCATCTGAACAACTTTCTACATTGTCATGTCGAATAAAAAATAATAATTAATAAGACAAAAATTGTTTAAGAATAAAACTAACAAATAAAATATTTAATAGTGAGCAAAATATTGAAATGAGAATCAAAGAGTTCACCATTGGAGCAGATTGCCTTGAGCGTGCATAAGTATTTGAGTTGTTTTCCCTCATACTTTGAACTAGATCTTTCAATTCATATAGCACACTTTTCAAGTCCTTTACTTCCTCCTTTAATTTCTCATGCTCTTCTTCACGTTCTAAGCATGTACGATTATTACAACCTTGGTCATATGAGGGATACACATCTTTTGTACTATAGCCACAACCTAAGCCAAGGATACGACTGTGACTTGGCCCACCAATAACCTCCTTGTATATATCCCAATCATCTACTTCATTCTCATCTTCTGTTGCAGCAACCTTTTTATTCTCCATTTTTTCCTTCAATGAAATAGTAGAAATATAAATATGGATATAAAAAAATGTCATGTGAATAAATTTTTTTTTGTTAAAAAAAGAGAAACAAAGTAGGGGCAACGTACAAAAAGTTCTTTAGCCTTTTCACTTGGCCAACTTTCTTCTCCTCCATTCTTAGGCTTACTTACATGGAACTTTTTGAAACAATCAATTGGACTCGGTTCAATTCCAGTTCGATCAAGCTATTAAGATTTAAACAATGAAGTTTGTTATGACCAAATTTGGAAATAACCACAAAAGGAACAGTCAACAAAAAGCAACAACCAAATGGATATTTTTACCTCATCTTTTCTATACTTTTCCATTGGAACAGAACCTGTGGTATGCACAATTGTGGATTTCGCCCTATTAGACTTGTTTCTTTTACTTTTATCTTGCATGAAAAAAGTAAATCATAACCTAATATCAATTTAGTGAACCTGTATAAGGCATCTATAAATGAACCAAAGCATACACTAGCCAGTCATAACAATATTATTTTAAATTGAGTTTTTACGTGCCATGTAGGCTGCAACCAATGATCAACCAATTTTGACCAAACATCTTGAGATATCCCTAATGGGCAATGAGTGTATCTATCACCAGTAGTCTTGTATTTCTTAAAAACACTATTTCTCAATGCGGACATCCAATTGGAATATTGCAATTTAATATGTTGTTCGAATGCCTCCCTCATCTCTTCTTCTGAGCATGTGTGTGTGTATCTTGTTGCATTAAAGCGATCATACAGTAAATCCATTTGAGTTGATGGAAATGTTCTAAATGTTCGCCATGCTCCATCGATAGCCTGATAAAAAAGCACTCCTATAGTTCGCATAGCTCCAGTGGTTATAATCCTGAAAATTTAAACCAAATTTAAATAAATGAATAAAAGTGAATCTACACAAGAAATGACTAACTTTGCAGGCCTTATACATTACCTTCCTCTACGGAAGAACATGTGATCAAGAGTATTTGAAAATCTAAAAAAACCATTGATGTGTTAAATATGATAATTCGAATCCAAATTAGATATGATATTGCATTTTAGGCCAATGTAATCCAAATCCAATTTGTTTACGATCCAAATTCAAATTGGGCCAATTGAATCCAAATTCATGAAATCAATAGTCTTGTTTCCCATATCACCATGTTAAGGAATTCAATTATTTTTCTTGGATTTGTGAGGGCATAAATAATTCACCCCCTTGACAAATACATGATAATTATAACCCATAGCTAAAATGTTTGGTGACCTCCCTTGAAAGTTTGAAAATACACAAATTTGCTTCACCCGTTCAAACTAGGTAGAGAAAACAACACAAAATTCTAACTATGGATTGAGGAAACCCAATCATGCTTTATCATCAGCCCATACACGAGTTATTGTCTTTCAAAATTTATTCCATATTTAGTCAGCACCAAAAAAAAAGAAAAAAAAAGAAGCTGGAGCCTCGGGGGGTGGGGGGTGGGGGGAACAAAGCCCAATTCTTACCCATATTAGTTTTAGCTTACCCTAACTTCAACAGCAGCAAAAACAGTAAAAGAAAAGAAAAACCTCCATAATTTCACACGTTGAAACCCTCTCCACAATGGTCTCCGTGGCTTAGTCTTTGATCTTCCAGGTGTGTGTAAAAGTTTGAATTCAATCTACTTTTCTAATATAAAAGCATAACTGTCTAGTATTTGATGGTTCAGTGACTTATTTTTTTAGTATGGAATATTGTTTCTTCCAATCTAATCCATGTAAAAAGCTCGCCCACCAGCTGTATGATAAAATGACTCTGTTACTATGACCCTTGTAAAATTGTTAAGCATGCACTTCAAATATCCTCTGATAATCCCTTACACAGCTCTAGCTTTTGATCTCTAGCCTTGTATTGTCGCTAGTGGGGAAAGGGGGGCGCCACCCCCAAAAATTACCCATATTAGTTTTAGCTTACTCTAACAGTTTACATTCAATTGATTGGTTTCTAGGCTTTGGTGATAATTGGGTTTAGGCTTATTTTCTTCTTCCTTTTTGACTTGCAGGGTAGAGTATTCCTGCGGCTTCTGTTGGATAACAATCAATATAAACCAAAATAACAGAATAATAAAACCAACGAATATATTTTATATAGATATAATTGAATCAATACAGCAATAATATAGATTGTAGAATACTGACTTGAATTGTAGATAGAGTCCTGCAGATTTGCAGTGTCCTTTAGACAGTATTTCTCCTCTACCCTTGTGCTTGTAGTTCGATAGGAGTCTGTCCACCAGGATTAAACTATCTTAAATCTAAGCCTAAGCACAGTGGCTTGATTTCTGGCGAACAGTGGTATGAATTCTCTCAGGAAGTGTAAAATGTGAGAATGATGATGCAGTTCAAAAGTCTCTTTCTGGTTTGATCGTATTGTCATTATATAGAGGTCTGACACCTCTTCATCCAACAGTTATGTTAACTGTTTTAATTAATTCGAATTTCAGATTTTGGTTTTATCTGAAAAAACCGAATTTTCAATTAATAAAAATAAATTATTAATTAAATCAACAGAGCCCAAGGCCCATCTTTTGACAATTAATTATATATATATTTATTACACAAATATATATATAATCCAAGCTCAAACCATGTTGAGGCTCAAGTTTGCCTCCACTAGGCCCATACTCTATTTAGTAATTCTAATGTGTTGGTGCTTATAAACTATGGAAGAAAACTACTCTCTTCCAATGTGGGACTACATGCAAGTGTATTTTCCTATACAAACTCTAACAGCTTCTTCTTCAATTTACAGCTGAACTATTCTATTTTGGCACTTCTGTGACTAAGAATTTGGTATACGGCAAGAAAGGCCTTTATGCTCCCTCTGTTGCTGCTGAGACTTTTGGGTAATGTTTTAGAGAATTACATAATATGTCATGTTTAAAAAGAATTTTCATGACAAATCAAATTTGCACCTCACCCATTCCTTAACGCTTCCCTGATTGTCATTTAAGAAAGCATATCAGCAGCATCAACCATTCAGAGAATAACTCTCATTAATGTTCATGTAATTGTGTTGTAAGATGTCTAAGATGTGTGCTAGTGTCAGTAAGCTGCCTGTGTGAGACGTCTGGTTCTTGCAACTCAAGAGGTTAAAATAATACTTATAATTGACCTTATAATTTGCAAATCAAATCCTATAAAGGGTTGGAAGTGTAAATCATCAAATTCTTTGGGCAATCCAAAGTGTTGGTGCATTTTCTTTGTGAATCAAATGTTCTTTACTATTAACCCTTTTGGGAACATGAATTTGCACTATAGTATTTGGCCGGTTCTTATATACCCATATAATCTTCCTCCGTGGATGTGCATGAAGGAGCCTTATGTTTTCATGACTTTGCATATTCCTGGACCCAAGGGTCCATGCCATGACATCGATGTATACATGAGGCCATTGATAGACGAATTACGAACATTGTGGGAAATTGGTGTTGAAACGTATGATATATATGCAAAGCAGAATTTTCATATGAGAGCTGCACTTCTTTGGACTATCAATGATTATCTAGCATATGCATACATGTCAGGTTGGAGTACGTCTGGCAAATTGGCATGCCCATATTGTGCATCTAATACTTCGCATTGTCGGTTATCTCATGGGTCTAAAACATGTTATTTGGGTCATAGGAGATTTTTACCGTTTGACCACGTATGGCGTAATCAACGAAGCCAATTTGATAATACAAGGGAAATAAGACTTGCACCCAAGAGACCATCTGGTGATGATGTGATAAATGAACTTAGTGAATTAAGATAAATAACACATGGCAAGGATGGGAAAAAGCATACAATACTTGGGTTTGGAAAAGATCATAATTGGAAAAAACATTCGATATTTTTCCAATTGCCTTATTGGAAAACACTTTTGGTGCGTCGCAATTTAGATGTCATGCACATTGAGAAAAATGTATTTGAGAATGTGATTGGCACAATGATGAGCATTGATGGTAAAACAAAAGATTCTTTAAATGCTCGTCTTGATCTTCAAGAAATGGGTATAAGACACAATTATCATCCAGAAGAAGGAGATAATGGTAAACTCTAATTTTATCCCAGGCGATTATATATTGTCAAATGATGATAACAAAGCTTTATGTCAATGGTTAATGGAGTTGAAAGTTCCAGATGGGTACTCTGAAAATTTATCTCGATGTGTGAATGCTTCAGAGCGTAATATTTCTGGTATGAAAACTCATGATTGTCATGTGTCCTTAGAGAGATTACTTACGTTTGTGGCGCGAGATTTATTGCCTAAAGATGTAAGTGAGCCTTTAATTGAATTATCGTACTTTTTCAAGGAATTGTGTGCTAAAGTTTTAAGAGAAGATGACTTGAATCTTCTTGACAATCAAATTGTCATAACTCTATGCAAGTTGGAAAAAATATTCCCTCCTGCCTTTTTTGACATCATGATTCACCTAACTTGCCACTTGGCATGGGAGACAAAGGTGGCCGGTCCAGTACAATTCAGGTGGATGTATCATGTGGAAAGGTAATCTCAATGTTTAGATATTAATTTTATTCACGATTTGTTTAACTGCTGATGTATGATTCTCTAATTTCGGTATTTATGACGTAATTAGGTATTTGCATAAGCTAAAAACTTATGTTCGTAATAAGGCTCATCTAGAAGGGTCTATTGCCGAATGTGTCTTGGGAGATGAGTGTTTAATATTTTGCTCTTGTTATTTGTATCGAGTTGAAACTAAGTTTAATAAAAGATATAGAAACGACAATGGAGGTCAACCGTCATATGATACATCTTTGTTATCTATTTTCTCAACACCTGGTCGAGCTTTTGGGAAAGGTGTACTTAGAGAGATGAGCATCGAACTTCATAAGGTTGCCACTCATTATGTCTTGCAAAATTGTGATGAAGCTTTGCCATTTGTCCAGTAAGAATTCTTAAACACTATAATTTCTAAGTGTATTTAATATGTTACTATTTATTTAGATGTAATATGTCACTGTATTAATTTGAATATAATCATTTGTTATGTATGCAGAGAACATAAGAACATTCTAATCCAGTCTAGTGTTGATAATGTGGAGGAGTCACATAGGCTTTAATTTGCAAACTGGATTTCTAAAAGGGTATGGATAATATTGTACTGGAAAAATTATTTACTGTCATAGATGTTTTAAAAAAAATATTTTTTCCTTTCTATGCAGGTCACAAAACTATACAACGATGGTAAAGTTAGTAAGCAAATGCTTTCTTTGGCTCGAGGTCCTGAAAGGCAAGTTATTATCCTGGTTATTATATTAGTTGTTTTAGATTTCATACATTACAACGTGATGAGAATAAAAAAACACAAAATAGTAGAGTTATGGTTAAGGGGGAGAATCAGATTGACGATGTGCCTTGGTATGGAACCTTAGTAGTGTGTAGGAAACAAATGTTCTTCAAACACTAAACCAAAGACAAAGACAACAAGATCTAGGCCAACATCGTTTTAACACATGAAGGTTTAGACTGACGACATTGACGTCGTCATTGGTTGGGCTTCAACGTGGTTGTCAAAGAGACAATCGGATTTGTGTGAACATCGTTGATGTCGGCGTTGGTTGGGCTTCACATATAAAAAACTCTGATCTGGAAAGGATTTCAATAGAAGGTTGAGAGATGGAAGCTTTCCAATTCAGTCTCATAAATCAAACCCACACATAAATAAAACCCAAAACCATTCCTTAAATGAAACCCACATGAAAACTTCAAAAAACAAAACCTTTACCTTTCTATGGGGAGATGCAGTTCAGATCTGAATATTTGAGTTAGGAATATAAGATTGCAGAGAAACAGAGAAGGGCAAGATGAACTAACAACATACCAAGGATTGATAATTCTAAGATTGAAAGGAGAAAAAGGAGAAGAAGGAGAAGATAGACGGTGAAAGAAGTTGGATTAGAAAGTGAGGAAGAAGAAAGGTAAAGGATTGAGGTTCATACAAAAATATAAAAGCCTTAGGATTGAGGATGAGGAAATGAGAACAAAAGAGGGAAGGGAAAAGAGCCTTGGTTAGTGAGAAAGATTCCTTTCATATATTTTTATTAAATTACCATTGTAAATATTTTATTATGGGAAAGATTATCTTCTTATATTTTATTACATTATTACTATTCATGCGTCACCTACAACAAAATTTATTATATTTAAATCATTAGACACATATAATAGTGACTAATTTGGTAAACTAGTTGACCACCCATAATTGTCACCAAAATAAATTAGTTACTTAAAAAAATGTAACTATTCTTCCTTTTTTTGTTGTGATGGATGAGAAAAATTGAAATTAAATTTTGAGAAAGAGACGGGACATGAGTATGGTAAAGTTCAGTTGAAGAATAAGTGGGATGCACTTAATATTGAATGGAAGTTGTGGAAAGAACTATCATGAAAACACCTGATGTCAAACTTGCGTGGCTTACTTATGAATTTAACAACCAATAGGGGGAGTTGTATGTGAAGTGCTAGCTTTTATGGTTTAAACTTGTTATTTCATATGAGTATAATGTATGACTCTTATTTGGATAATGTATTTGTTATTTGGATTATGTTATATGGAAGTGATGATGAACATAAATATAAATTGTAGATTATTTGAAACTATGAACATTCTAAATGATGGAGAGGAGGAGGACGAGATTAATCTAGCTATATGTGCTTGTGCTCGTGCTATTGAATTATATTATGTGAAATATGTTCATAAATCCCCTTGTATGAATTCCTCCCAAACAAGTAATATATGGTTGATGGAAGTATTACAAGGGAATGATAGTTGGTGTTATAGAATGTTTAGAATGGATAAAGATGTATTTTCCATATTATGTTATGACTTGCAATCTAATCATGGCTTGAAGGGATCAAGGAGAATGAGTGCTTTTGATATATTGGGAATGTTCTTGCACATGCTAGGACATGGTATAGGAAATAGGTTATCACAAGAAAGATTCCAATATTTTAGTGAGATAGTGAGCAGATATTTTGGTCTTATGTTGGATATTGTATGTCGTATGACAATAAATGTCATCAAACCAATTGATCCCGAGTTTAGTGACACCCCACAAGAAATACTGTCAGACTCTAGATATATGCCTCACTTTAAGGTAATGATCAAATCTGAAAGTTTTTTTTTGGTGCTAAGTATTATTATACATATTCAAACTTCTTGTTATTTAATTTTAGTGTCCTCATTCATGTTTTAATCACTCACTTTATGCAATTATATCATAATAAAATAAATCTTTGAATTGATAGGGAAGTATTATGTAGTAGATGCGGGGTACCCACAAATGTGAGAGTTTTTGGGACCATATAAAGGCGAAAGATATCATCTTCCTGATTTTCTTAGGGGTGGCCAACCAATGGCCCTAAAGAGGTATTCAACCATGCACACTCTTCTCTTAGGATTGTCATCGAACGAACTTAAGGGATATATATATATATATATATGCGTAATTATCCATTCAACAAGCAAGTGAAGATAGTCATTGCAACGATGACGCTTCATAATTATATAAGAAGGCATGCTCAAGGTGATAAACATTTCGGGACCAAATGAGTATCGGATACAGGGATCCCCGAACTTGAAAAATCCCCGACGGGTATGGGGATGGGATGGTATTGGTGTCCCCATCCCCGAATCTGACCCGAAAATATATATGTTTATATTTAAATAAATAAATAAATAAATATATTTATAATATTTATGTTTAACCCTAAGTTAACCTCCCTCTCCTAATTTTTCCTAATCTTCTCTGGAATTTCTTATTGATGTGATTTTGAATAGTTGAGTTGAGTTAATTTGGATGTGTTGAATGATAATTTAATATGAAACTTAATGTTAATGATAATTTAATATGAAACTTAATGTTAAAATGTATGATAAATATTTTTTATGCAAAAAAATCGGGGAATCGGGACGGGTATGGGGGATAGTCCCCCGATAAGAACGGGGAAGGGAATTCCCCTAAACCTATTAAATGAGGATGGGTTTGGGGACGGGGGCGGGGATGGTATTGTCATACATGGCCTGTTGCCATCCCTAAGGCAGGGGTTGAAATAATCCAATAGGAGTCACTGTTTCATACTTGTATTGTTGAAAAGTGTGACATTCAGCAACCATTTTTTTGTACATCATGTTTCATACCTGGCCAATAAAAACTCCGAGATAGCTTTTGATAAGTCTTCAAGAAGCCAGCATGACCAGCTATAGGTACTGAGTGATGAGAAGCCAAAGCTTTGGTTCGAGGAGACCATTATCAATGTGAAATTTGGATAAATGATTTGTTGTAGAAAGAGATGGTGCAGTAGGTAATTGGGTAGAACCAAAGACATCTATAACTTGTTTTTTTTTACTAAGAATCCAAGGATCAACCTCATTATATCTTCGTAAATCATCCATCCAGTTATGATAGGATATGTAATGGCCAAATTCTCAATACACTCTCCATGAACATCATTTCCACTGGTGAAGTTGTCCATGGAAAAAACTTGAACTTGGTCAGTAGAAGAGATGTGACTGATAGGAAATCTAGACAAAGCATCAGCTACCTTATTATCACTCCCTTGCCCGTATTGTATCTCATAATCATAGCCCAAAAGCTTAGTGACCCATTTTTGTTGAAAAGGAATATGAACCTTATGATTGAGAAAATATTTAAGATTATGATGATCTGTCTGAATGACAAAGTGCCTACCTTGTAAGTAATGATGCCACTTCTTGATGGCATGAACAATTGCCATCATTTCCCTCTCGTAAGTAGAAAGGGCTTGGTTTCTAGGACCAAGAGTCTTGCTGGTAAAAGAAATAGGCCTACCTTCCTGTTGTAACACAACCCCTATACCAGTTCCAAAAGCATCACTTTCTATTATAAAAGGTTTTGTTAAATCCGGCAAAGCGAGAACTCTAGGAGATAACATGAGTTCCTTGAGTTTGAGAAATGCGGCAGTAGCCTCAGGCGTCCACAAAAACCCATAATTATTCGTTAACTGAGTCAAAGGAAAACTCTCCCTACCATAGGGAGGAATGAATTTCCGATAATAGCCGGTGAGACCCAAAAATCCTCCCAAACTTTTAACAGAAGTAGGGATAGGCCAATCAACCATTGCGTTTAATTTGGAAGGATCTGCTGAAACTCCTTGCCGAGATACGATGTGACCTAAATATTCAATAGTTGAAACTCCAAAGGCACACTTGGACATCTTGACAAAAAGTTGATGATGCTTTAGAATTTCCAAAACAATATTTAAATGCCTCAAATGGTCTGATCATGAAGTACTGTAAATGAGAATATCATAAAAAAATACCAAGACAAACTTCCTTAAACAATTTATGAAAATCTCATTCATCAAACCTTGAAATGTGGCCGGTGCATTTGTTAATCCAAAGGGCATCACAAGGAATTCATAGTCCCTCATGAGTTCAGAATGCCCTTTTTTCAATATCTTTTGGATGAAAATACTCTGCCCCATGCAATTCATCTAACAGATCATCAATTAGTGGAATTGGATATTTATCCTTTATGGTTAACTCATTTAACTGTTTGTAATCCATGCACATTCTCCAGGTGCTATCTTTCTTCTTGACCAACAAAACAGGAGAAGAAAAAGGACTATGATTGTTCCTGATAAATCCATAATCCAGCAGCTCTTTGACACACTTTCCAATTTCAGACTTTTGAAGTGGTCCATAAGCATATGGGCGAATACTTGGTGGTTTACAACTTGAAATTAAAGGAATCCGATGATCATGTTCTCTCATAGGAGGTAGAGTAGTTGGTGTACCAAAAATTACAGAAAAAGAATCCAACAAGGCTTGCAATTCTTGATGTTGTGGTGAGGATAAATCACTTGCAAGCTTGTCCATATTCTCACCCTCTACAGCACAGAGAATCACTCCATAACAACATGAATGCAACAACTTGTCCAATTGATGACAAGAAATAGGATATGGAGTTTGAGGCTTAGAACTGGATTAACAAATTTGTTCATTCCCCTGCCAAAACTTCATAGTTAATCTTTCAAAGTCCCATAAGATTGGACCAAGAGTTCACAACCATTGTTCCCCTAACATAATGTCACAGCTGCCCAATGATAAAGCAAACATATCGGAAGTATAGACATATTTCCCTATGGCCAAGGGTACCCCAACACAACAACTCATACTTTGAACCTGTCCACCATCAGCTATCATAACATCACAAATATGAGACTGATCTGACTTCCAACCCAACTTCTTAACCATGCCCATATTGATGAAATTATGAGAGCTTCCAGAATCTAACAATACCACATGACAATTCTTTATTAAAGCATTGAGTTTCATGGTCTTCATAGAAATATAGGCAGGAGTACCATACAAAGCATAAATTGTGATACAACAAACAGTCACCTCAACTACCTGTTCAATTTGTTGCAATTCTTGAACTATGTCCTCTTCTTTGGAGCTATTATAACCCATATCCAGCAACAAGATTTGTTTCCTAGCACACTTAGGACCCCTCACAAATTTTTCATCAAAATAAAAGCAAAGATTATTCTGCTGTTTATATTGGATTTCCTCAGGGGTTAATTTCTTGATAGGCATATCCTTCCTAGGAACTAAATCATTTTGTATAGGTAAAAGAGGCAATCTTGACTTAAAATTTCTAGAAGAATGCATAGACCTCAACTTTTGGGGTTTAGCATCCACTTCATGAGCAAAATTCATGGCCTCATGAACTGTTGCAGGACGAAGCAACTTGATATCATGCTTGAGTTCTTCCCTTAATCCACCAATGAAATAGCTGAATCGAAAATTTGCACTAAGATCTCGGATTCGAGTTGTCAAACGTCGGAATTCAGAGATATAATCCTTTAAAGAACTGGTTTGACGAAGCTTAAATAGTGACTTTACAAAATCCTCAAACCCATGAGAGCCAAATTCTACAAAAGGCCCTGGTAAAATCTTCCCACTTGGACAAAGAAGAATCATATTCCTCCCATTGATACCATTGTAAAGCCTCACGATCTAGATGGAAAGAAACCATTTCCACCCTTTTCTTAGTTGGCATCGAAACATAATCAAAATACTGCTCCGCCTTGTAAACCCATTCAATTAGATCATCCCCATCGCTGAATCTGGAAAATTCCATCTTAACAAAGGGCATACGATTCTCAGAAAGAAAACCCCTTTCCCTCTCAAGGTGATCTCTCTCTCCTTGCCGCCGAAAGCCGTCCCCATCGTCGTCATCAGATGGAAGCGAGAGGAGATGATCAGAATCTTCATGATGAGAATCAACTGAATCAAGACGATTATCAATTGACGCGAATTATCCCCAAGAAGATGTTGAATGGCTTATAAAATGTGTTGGTTTTTGGAATTAGAGGCCTCGAGTGCAAAAACACGAGCTTCCTTTGTTACTGAATGAGTATGAACACAAGCACGTGTCATACACTAAAGGAATAGCTTAGAGGATCAATGGCTTGATACTAACCATAAGACTCTATCTTTCAACCTTAGGAATTGACCAAGAACTGAGAGAATCAAAGAGTATTTCTGTATATTTCTCAACATGATCGTACAATGGCTCCCCAATTGGTAATAAAGCCACTGACGAGGTTACAACAGTAATTCCCAACTAAAATTTGACACGTGGTTAACTGACTAACCAAAACTGTTTTACAGTTTGCACCAATTCCTATCATGAGAAAAGAGATTTTCAGATATGAGAGAGAGAGGGAGAGATGTTGCAAGTGAGGTGGAAAAAGAAATACAAATCTGTAAAAAGAGAGATCTTGGATGTATTGGAAACAGAGGAAGCACGGTCTTGGTCTTGGTCTTGGAAGAGAGAGCCTTTATTTATTTATTTATTATTATTATTATTATTATTATTATTTATATTCCCTCTGTTGCCAGCTTATTCTAATTTTTTAATTTAGATTTGGGCCAATATAGTATACATATATATATATATATATATATAATTTGGAGCCCCTTTAATTGGAGGCCCATGGCCATCGCACTCTGTGCACACCCTCAAGGCCAGCCCTGCTCTTAAGAGTTTGAGTGCTAAATGGGCCGAAAAAATAATCGGGGAAGTTCGATTAGCTTATTTCCCACCAGGGAACGGCTGAAAATCCTTGAAAAAAGTGTTTGATAAGTGTACGAAAGGCATAATAGTGCGATTGATGATGTGCTATCTAGTAGAAAGTCTAATAATTCTAGCGAACAAATGTTTTATGGGTGGCCCAACTTCTCAAGAAGTTCTGAGAAAATGACACATGCAGCTCCTCCCACTACAAGTGAAAGAGTGAGCCTTCCTCCTGGAACTAACTGTGGCAATGGCAATTTCATAGCTGGGGATGAACTTGAGTACCTATCTGACCAAGACATTGCAGGAGGAAGAATTCCAAACAGCACCAACACTAACAAAAACACGAAATCAAACTTCATTCAAAATGAGTAAAAGTAATGGTTATCCATGCATCCAAAAAAAAAAAAAAAAAAAAAAAAAAAAAAAACACTAAAAATTGAAAGCTACACCACAGCATACCTCCATAAGTTCCAGCGAAGTCTAAGGCTTTGAAGAATATTTCTGGGTCTAGCAAAGACAGCACAATTGGTGGAACCAACGTCATTGCGTATGGCAGAGATCGGCTCTGACCAGCCGGAAGTTTCAGCACTGAGTATTTGGAAATTGACATTGGATGTTAGATAAGCATACCTCTCTGTACAATTAGATAAGCACAGTGGCTTAAGTATATAAGCATGCATAAAAATATTTACAGTGGCTTAAGGAGAAAAAGCCCATTCTCAAAAGGATTTATGATAGAAGTAGGTAAAAATGCACAATAGGGAAAGGAAGAAAAAAAGGCTGAATTACATTTTTGTTCCACTTTGGTCCCAGCCATTTCAATTTTGTCAATTTTAGTTGTTTAATTTTCTTTAACTTACAATCAAGTCCAAATAAAAAAATGTGATTTAGCTAAAACGAAAAAAAAGAAAGAGAAAGAAGCTACATAAGGGCTGGACGGCCAGGGGTTTTGAACTCTTAATAAGAAGCTATGAAGAGAGGAAAAAGAAAAGCGCTCTTGTTTATTTTCATTTCAATCAATTTTTTTTTCATAGAAATGAAATTTATTGAAAGAAAAAGAAGAGGAACACACAAGTGGATAAGAAATCCACAAGCCAAACGAGCAACAACAGAAAAACAGACTAAAAAAACAAAGACAGCAGCAGCCGTATCCCTCAATATAGTGGAGTAAGAATAGTCTTTGAAATCTGAAGTGACAGAAGCCCAGTATTTGATCGTACATCTTCTACTAATTAAATACACATTCATATTGAAAAAAGATGAATCATTAGGTGGAAGAGAAAAATGCACTCACAGTCAGAAAGGAAGTCAGAGAGACCCAAAACAAATCCGATGTATGACGTTGCAATAGCAAAAAGTGAGAACACCTCAACAATAGGCTGAAAAAAAATCAAAACAAAGTAAAAGAAAAGGAAAATAGAACTTTATTGCTTCACATACTATCTGTTACTTCAAAGAAAGTCAAGAACGATTCTTGTGATAAACCTACTCCAACAACTTCGTTCGTAGATCGCAATTGTTGTAATGGATCCATGATCTTATCTGAGCTCATTTCAACAGTTGTGATGGTTCCTAGAATCACGGCATTCCAGACTAGAAATAAAACAAGTGGTATACTGGTGCCTAAAACAATTGCAGTCCTGAAAATAACAAGTTGATTGATTACATACACAACATACAATATCAATAATGCATGACAAAATACTAAAACAAACCTATCAGACAAATGATTATACAAGTAACGAAACCAAATGTCTAAGTCAAGGCACATATTTATACAATCTCTAATTATAAATTACTTTTAGGGTGCCATAGGCATGACAGTTCTTAAGGACCATTTATAAAATCAACCAGGTACAAAGTCAGCTTTGACCTTGGACTAATATTGACAAAGACTTATAAGCTACAACAATGATGTAGCAGATCCTCTTTTTGAAAATATATCACGCAAGTTACTTGGAATCTAAAGTTTGAAGCACAAATGTGACATCCATAGAGGCATAATACATTTCTGTGTGGAGTCTGTTGGACAACTACAAGGGATTGAAGAAGTCCATGCTCATGTGAGCAGCTGAACATTTCTGGAAAGCATTGGCTTGCAACTGAAATTCTTTTCCTTTTGACATATGGCACAATCCAAGGCACTCTGCTTGCGCTAAGGGGAGCAGTCTTATCTTAAGATTAGGTCGAATGAACGTGAACGAGATTTGAATATTCTATGAGCTCGGTCCACTTAATCATCATTTCGTGTTTTATCACATTCATCTATTTACAAAGTTATCGTGGATTCAATCTTTCATAACCCTTCACATCAAAACCATGTCACTATTTGAACACAACCTAATTAACCTTTCACTAAAGCTGAATTTCAAACTAAAAGGAAGAGATGGCTAGAAACCAAGTTCATTCTTCCGTATATGTCACGAACAACTATATTAATGAGATAAATGAATGCAATATATATGACTGTATGCATAATACATATTAGTATGTAGTGTACATATCAATTTATGTTTGAACATAAATTTATGAGCACTACCTATGTCACAAACTTCTATATAACAGAATACTACTTATCGAAAAATTCTATTCACAGAATGAAAACTTCAAGTTCACCAGGTATTATTTGATTGCTGTTGTACTTCAAAAATATCAAATACATTGACATGGCATAAATATTATATAGGTGGTTTGTTGGTCATTTTAAATGTTAACGTTTTGATAGCCTTGTAATCAGACTTGATCATGTCTATACAGTCTTCACCTTACTTGTATGCATGCATTTTTGGTACCTGGATTTTTTTTTGGGTTGAGGGTAGTGTTGTTTATGGACTTTGATTGTAACTCTACATTAGTATTAATTCATACAAAATTCAAATTATCACCTTACTTTTGACAGGTCTCCTTCAAGATTCGTACAAAGAACAGGCACAACATTCTGGAGAAGGTAAATTCAAAATGTTAAAGAGTTGCTTTAATATTGAATGACTATATAAGTTGGTGATGTTACCTGGTAAACAAACGACAGAACAATTATGGGTATACTCATGGGAACAGCTTGAAAGTTGGCTTTCAAAAGAACATCCCATTGTAGGTATCCACTTGCGACGGCCTAAGAAAGAAAGCAATGTTTATTTATTGTTGCATGCCCGATATTGATGCATAGAACATGCATAGAACATCATTTAAGCAACTCCCACCACTTAAAACATCATTTTGTCAGTTCTATTTGATGCATAAAAATACTGCACACTTGTGTACGCAACACAGTATGCAGAAAAATAGAATTGTGCATGACAATGCATATGAGACAAAGCAAATTTTCCAATAACAAGATGTTAGGATCACAATGAAATGGTTTTGACTTTCCTGCTTCTTTTGATGCCAGACCGGTTCTAAATCATAATTCAAAATGTATATAAAGCCTATCAGAAAATAAATTGACGAGGAATACATATTTACAATATGGCTCACCAAAATGAAACAAGTCTGGTTTATTACTCTCCATAATAAGTTACAAATAAAAGCAGTCTTGTTTCACCAAAAATAGAAAAATAAAAGCAGTCTTTTTGTTTAACTTTTCGAAATTCTTTTGCATCTCTTCCATAATATCTATGTATCACAGTTCACAAAAATTAATAGGATCTTTCAAGGGAAATATTCTAATGACTACTGTAAAGACATAATTTTGGTCAAAATTGGACTGGAGCAGAGAATCTGTACTCTGGAGCAATAACACTTAAAATCATGCAAGTCCTGACAAGAGAGAGAGAGAGAGAGAGAGAGAGAGAGAGAGAGAGAGAGAGACTTACTACTAGAGCAGCAAAAGATATGATAATTCCAAATACCAGAACCCCATTAACCGCACCAACGAAGCGTTGACTACATGTGAAGATAAGTTTACAGTCAAACTCAAATCTCAACTGGGGAGAGAGAGAGAGAGAGAGGAACTACAAAAATTCATCATATTTCAGTTCTCTTTGGAACCTTAGCATGCCACTGTTGTTAGCTTGGTATACATATGGCCTCTAATTTCCATTCCATACGTATCTGAAAGGTTACAAAATGCAAGGTGTGGTTGCACTGATATTTTTCCCTTGAATTGTCTGTCTGTCTCTCCATGTGTAGGATAAGGCTCCACATAAGGGAGGGGATTAGCTATCAATACATAATTATTGGCTCATTCCCTAACAGCTTAAGCTTTTGGAAACCAACGGTTGTCTAATAAATGTAGGTAATACATTCTCAAATTTCCTCTGGAAACAAATTTCCAGTTTGAAATTGGCTTTCATTCTGTTAGATGGTAAAGTCTTATACCCTGTGAGAAAAAGTTCAAGGTATTGAAAGGATGGCACAGACACGCAATATATTTCATAGGCACACACTATTGCTCATTCATGCACATGATCAGTCTCCCATACACACACAAACACACATTTAAAATTATCCAGTACAATGACATCATAACCTTGATCAGACATGTAGCATAACTTCCTATTCAGCTAATGATCAGCTTTCTCGACTAGCAGTCATCTTAATAGAAAGACCGAGTGATGCAGGACGCATAGGACATAAATTTATTAGCTTCCTAATGTATTTGTTAGTTTCCTAGATTCTCTAGTTTTCCCAATTCTAGTAGGATTTCTACTTTTCAAGATTTCCAGATTTCTAGTTTTAAGTTTCCTATTTTATTTGGGTTAGGATTTCTGTTTAAGCAAGGGATTTTTATCCTATTATGTCTAGGTTTTAGTTTTCTATAAATAACCCCATGTAATTCTATAAAATTCAGATTTGAATGTTGAGTAAACCTTTTCCTAGAACTCTCTGATTTCGTCCCTTCGATCTATATTTCTTCTCCTCGATCTCTGATATTCTTCTTTGTTCTACTGTTTCTGTCATTTATCTCGTCTTTTCAATCTCTATTTCTTCTCCTCGGTCTCTTATATTCTTCTTTAAGTGCTTAATCTAACACCTACGGGCTGTACTACATCACCGAGACCCACGGTTAACTCAGCATATAGTCTACTAACAGTACATGATTGCCGTATTATTACTAGAACAAGATTGGTTTACTTTAATATACTTAGTTTGCAAAAACGATAAGCTAAGTGTAAAGATGAACCTTCCAAAGTAGCATATGCCTCCCAACAGCAATGAAAATATTGTTGCACTTTCCCATCTGCAACCATAATGCTGCCATCAATACCTAACAAATGTAGAAGTATAATTCGAACATCAAATGGACAATTTTTACTCATAAAATTGAGATGTGAAACAGCAAAAAGTTGGTGCAACAATTGGGCACATTGGAAATGCTACAGATTGGTCCTTACAAGGGGATTCTGAGAAAATTTGTCATAATTTCTGAAGAACGAGCTACATAGGCAACAAGAAGTGCATAGTGTATAAAAATGTATGACCAACTGCAGGATAATGAAAGTTGCTATCAGAAACTGATTAAGAAAATCACACATAAAATTGTACTATAATAGGCCATGATGACAGACCATGCTTACATAATTAGTGGTACACAAAATAATAAAAGAGAATATTGAATAAACTATCTAAAACATTTAAAAGAAGCACAGTAGATAATTTATTTTCTAGTTAGAATAAGGCAGAATGATTTTCCCCTTTGATTGAATGGTATATAAACTGACTACAAGGTTACAAATAAGGAAGGTACAAAAGTCAACTATACTAAATGCAATTAATATACAGCTAATTAATTAATTAGCCTATTCTAGTCTTCATGCCAACATTGGGTTTTGTGTAACTTTCGAATCTCACAATTCCACATTTCTTATCAAGTACCTAAATTTGGCTGACGAAAAGATGAACCTTAAATGGATCCAAAATACAATTCACAATCTGTCCCCACCATGGTTTCTAAATAGAGTTAGATATCTCTTGTTGTTAAAGGACATTTCTGAGTGACTCTCTCACTCACCATTGCTATTTTATCCCATCTAGTTTCTTGAATTCCATATTTCAATTGTTTTTCTTTTTCCTAATCACGGCACATGCCATATTGATTCCCTTTGCACCAGAAATCTCCACAACCAATTACTCATCCTTCGTCCACTTTCGACCAAATTACCTTTCCTCCCCTATTACCAGCCCATAGAAAACCCCTCATAAGGTGCTCCACTTTCCTAGAAATTCCTTTCAGAACTTGAATGCTTTCCAGTATTGGTTCTAATAAATCAAGTCGGTCTCCCCCGGAAAAGGATACCTTCATTCCAACTTTAAAATCTTTCTTTATCCTTTTCCACCACCACATTCCAAACAATTTCAGCTCTAGGTTTGCCACCCAAATAGAAAGCACCTCCCTTTCTCTCAACTTGTGCAATTAGTTTTGCAATGGGCGTGGGCTTATCAATCAACCCAAGTACACAAGATGAGGAACAAAAAAAAACTGAAGATGAAATCCATTTCTATGTTGAAACGATCAAGTGACTCCAAAAATATCCTTGATCTTCTCCCTCACAATCGAATCCACGGCTTACCGTGGTCTTCTTCTGACAGCAATCCCATAAAGCCCACATTCATGCTGCTTCCCCTGGCTTCTTCTACAACACCAGTGTGCATAAAGCAGATTCCAGCTGTTGGTTCCAATATCTGGATTTCATATTTCAAATGACTCACCAAAAGAGGACAGAAACTTCAAAGGATATCGACCAAAACGACCTCTCTCAATAATATGTTGGTGAAACAAGTTGCCTCACCAACACCTAAATTATGTCAGCAACATAGAAGAAGGCTATACCGTCAGAACCAAATTTAGATAGATTACATTTGAAAGCAAAGAAGGTAACACTGATTTAAAATAAATTTTTAAAAAGGCTAATGCACTATCTTCATTGTTTTAAAAAATAATAATAATAATTCCAAAGTATTCAGGCCAAAATGAAAAATTCCAAATTAATGCATTTTGCAGTCAACAATAAGCTGTATAAATACTTTATAATCTACAGGAATATCACCTTACCACACAATTTGAACTCCCACACTCCCTACAGTCCTCATGGCCATTGATACCTGAAATGGGTCACCAAACAAACGGACAATGTTACAATTTATATGTTATGGATGCATTCGACAGCCTAAAACTTTTTCTTGGAAAAACACAATTTATATAAATATAAATATTTTATGTTGTTACATGTGGTTTGCTTCAGAAAAGAAGACCTAACTGTTTTTTCTTCCTCCTAGTTGGTGTCTGAAGTGTTTAGTGCATGTCGGAAAAGAAAGACAGAAAATATAATCCTACTTTAAAATCTGCAATGCAACTACCGACAATACTTGTGTAAAGAAGACTAAGAAATTAAGTACCAGTGATACACCACCAGAACCCAGTTGGCACATAGTGTTTACATTTACTTCGGCTATTAGCAGCCCCGTTACAACCTGCCATTGACGAATCACACGTACATAAGAAAAGGGAAATATAAAACCGGAAAAATTGTGTTGAATGTGAAACGAAATGAGTTAGCAACGGCCTAAGTGATAATGTAGAGAGGAAAAACACAGAGTTACAAAATGAATACATCAGATGAGGTGGGTTAGCAACACAACACTTACCATGTAAATCCAACAGAGTACGCAGGTGATTGCAGAAGCCAGAAATCCGGATTCTTGCGTCACTGCAGGGATTGCAAGGATCCCAGCACCGATCTACAATACAAATATCATATGGAATTCAATGTCAACAATTCCTTCATCTAAAGTCAGCATTTTAGGATTGACAATCGGCATTCTAATAGCACTAACTAAGTATAGTAATACTAAAAGAAACGAAAGAAAAGAAAAACGAGGAAAGAAGAGTTGCATACCGTAGTCCCTGCGACGAGGAAAATGGCGCTGGGTAGACTTCCTGTATGTATAAATCAATTAAAAATAATAATAATAATAATAATAAGCAAATGAATAGAAAAATAATAATAAAAAGTGAGTGACAAGACCAGCTTCTCTCTTCAAGGTGGCTTGGTTGAGATTGGAAAACAGCCTCTCAAACTCGAATTCCGTCTCGGTCTCAGACTCAGAGGGTTGAAGTTGAGATTGTTTCTGCGACTGCGGGAGGCATTTGGTAAGTAGTTTTCTTGGACTTGGAGGAGGAGTTGTTGGAGTACTTGAGAAATGGCTCTTGCTCTTGCTCCTCCTCGTCCCCCTCTTTCCATTTCTGCAATTAAGTGGGAATGGATGAGCAGAAGAATGCAGCAATCTTCTTGAGGACCACGAACACGGAATTACAACGCAACAAGAAGAACAGAATGCTGCCGCCATTTTGTTTTCTTTTTCTTTTTCTATTTTATTTTCTGTTTTTGGGTTTTAGATAGATAGACATAGTCATAGTCTCATAGAGAGGGAGGAGGGTCCAGGCAGCAACACAGCCAAGCAAAAATAAAGCAACGCTCGACTGAATCTCACTCACTTCCCTCCGTCTCCATCCATTCATTCATCATCGGACGTGATTTTCTTTTTCTTTTTCGTTTATTTGACCTCTGAGGTTATTAGTAAATCACTTTAATTACTTTATCAAAAATTAAAAATTAAAAACCCCCCTTTTTTTTTTTTTTTTTGTTTGGTGTGGGAAAAATGACCTTACTTGGTAAACCGCCGTTTTGCTTTGCCTCCTTATTTGTTTTTTATTTATTTATTTATAAATTAACAATATGAAATTTTTTTTTAAGGCTTATTTTCACAAATGATCCTTGAGGTGCAAGAACTTTAATTTGGAGAAAAGACCCCAATAAGAAGATAAATTATAAAGGACAAACGTGAGGACACCACTGGATAATTTTTAAAGATGTGGATCCTTCCCCGGTGGAGATATTTCTACTTGCAAATCACAACACATACGCAAATTCATCCAAAAAAACAAAAATAAAAATTTATACGCACGTCAAATTATGATTGGCATGTTAGTAGTTCCTACTCACGAAGGAGACAAGTATTTTCCTTCTCAATACCAATGTGTAACGCTTGAAAATGCTCAAAGTCTAATATATTTAGTCATGACTTGTAAGTTGTAACCCCCAATGTGAAATTCTATATTCTCAACCTATAATAGTTGGAATGAACTGCATTAAATAATATGAACATTATTGCAACTTTCCCTGTGAGTGAGGGAGTAAATCACTCAATGACTGGGAAAAATGGGAGGATGAGCTACAAGCACTTCTCGAAGCAGGTTCTGTATACCAGTTATTTTCTTCACGAGTGAGAAAGTTGGCCTCTGCAATAAAAATTCCAAGGAAAAATATCATGATTTAGACAAGCCTTGACATATCTCAAAAAAAATCTTTATATAATTTTCCAATTCTTTCAATCAAGCCTAAAATTATTCCAACAAAATAGGCGATCTGAAACTTTAGGCAACGTTCCTTCAAGTGATGATTGACTTTCCCATTTCATGGTTGTCCATGATTAGCTGGGAGGAGGTTTTATAGCTATTGGATTAATAAATTATTCAAACGACAGCACGGGAACTAGCAATTATAGCATTCGTCAACAATTACTTCTTTGTTATCTTTTATTTTCTGCCTCAGCAATTCGTAATAAACATGCTTCTGATGAATTTCTTTTACATCATGATAGCTAGTTAATACTCTTGACACAACCATGTTGTAAAAACATCAGATACAGTGCAAAAGACTGACCTGATAAAAACACATCTTTATATTCATCGTCATCATAAACGAATTGGGGAGGATCTGGAGAACCAATCCCAACAATAGTGCTTCCACTGCATCAACAATATTGCGAAAAATGGAAATGATGCAAATGTCAAACGAGTTTGTATCAGCAACAATATTACATGGCAATATATGTTCTCCATGCAAAAGTTGACAGTGTGACGTTTTTGCACAATGGTTTTCATTGTGGGCCATTTCACCATAAAACCCTGTTACAGATGAGGGGGGACTAGGGATACTTTGTCATCACCCATCAGCCTGTCAGCTTCGGTGTTTTAATGAAATAACGATAAAAGCAAGAGTTTAACTGAATATTCCAATAAGTGCTACAATGGATGTACCTTCCAGACATAAAAACAGCACCATATTGTCCACGGCTTGCTGCCAGTACACGCTGTTTTAATCTTTAAGAGATGGAAGAACTTCAAACGCTGGAGGTTCTGCAAATAAACACATATAAAAAGTTTGTAAATGGAGTGCTTTTTAGATAAAAGGATGGAACTGTAGCAGTCCAATACGTTATGACCCTGTTGAGACCCAAGACCTACTCTTGAAAACAAGCAAGGTTTCTCTAGTTCTGTAACAATGTCAATCCGGTACAAAGTTCTATGCAATATATTTTAACAACCATCACATATGGAAGATTGTTTAACACATAATGACTATAATTTGAATGTGTAAAACACTTCTAGATATAAAACAGTTGAAAGGCAATCAAACACGATGCCTTAGATGAACCTCTCTGGTCATGGAGAAACCTCTCTGGTCATGTATACATACCTAAATCATTGATGCAAATATCCTGTGATATTCCATTCCTTGAAATTTTCTCCAGCAAAGTAACAGGATCAGCCTTACTAGTTCTATCCAATTGAAGGCGCTGAAATTGTTTTTAAAAAAAAAGATTCTTAAAAGAGATGGTTTCAATATATTGACGCAGATTATTATCAATCCATTCACTACATTTAAATATGCAATACCTTGTAAACTTCAGCCGTTGAACATGCCTGTTGGGGCTTTATAAGAACCATTGGAAGGTCCAATGGTAGTGGTGGAGGGATATTTTGAACAACCTGGACATCCAAAACCAGAGCTGAAATTTAAACTCTCATAGAAGTATCAGACATTTTGAGGACAGGCACATATATGGTACAAAAATGCACCTACATGTGTCAAATTGTTCTGTACATGTTGGATAGATTGTTCCATAAACTTTCTAGGGGTGGAAAACAATTATGAATATTTTTGCAGAGCCATCATCTGAAATGATGTAGACTGACCGACACGCAATAAGAAACAGATGAAGTTCTATCTTTGTAATAAATAGACATACCTCACCTCGACCAGTACAATAGGCTGCTCCTTGAGAGAAAAAGAAGGGAACATCTGAACCAATCTCACTCGACCATTCTTGGAGTTCCTTCTCAGTGGCAAGAAAATCATTAAACTGATTTGCTGCCCATAGTGCAGTCGCAGCATTGCTGCTTCCACCACCCAGCCCTGCTCCTGTGGGCACCTTCTTGTCAAGATGAATCTGCCAAAAACAATTTACATACAAAATATGTATATTTAGTTACAGCACCTAACGTTGATTAAATTCAAAGAGATGTCATGTTAACATTCAAAATCTTCTCAATCACCTAAGCATCTATTCTTACCCAAAAGAAATTGTTGCTACCAGTCTTCTTCCTGTAAAGGTTAAGGGCCTTAATAATCTGCAGAAAGAAGGTTTCCAATCACAACGTCCCAAGGTTAAGAACAACAGGCAAAAAAGAAGGAAAAAAACAGTGCCTTACCAAATTTCTATCATCAAGGGGGACCCCAGGCACATTGGTTGACAAACGATCTTGAGCTTTTGAGGGTGACAAAGAAAACTTAATTACATCTCCAAGGCTTATTACCTAGTCAAGATACCAGGAGACATTTGGGGAGTAAGAGATATATGTATATACAGAATACAAATTATGTGAACTTAATAACAGAAGAAGCAGTGCATAAAATTTCGACTTCCAGATTTTCTTACAAAAGATCATGTAAGCAGCAAGTAGTTATAAATTTGGATGGACTCACGTGAAAGAGAGATGCCAAATCATGAAACCCATCTTCCCTTTTGTTAGTTATTCTCAAGAAAACATTTATCTGCACAAGAAAGGTTTGCCAAATTCAACACAAATTGGAAAACCCAGTTGCCAGAAAATGCGAGAAGAAGCCCCATAATGACTTACCTTGCAAGGTGAGAATAGAGTGAGCCTTGAAACCGGAGCGGCTTCCTTGTCCACCTCATCTGCCAGCTTGTTTATCCTTTCATCAGGATTGTACACTATCTAGTCACCAAGCAACCCAAAATTTAACAATCAAACAAGCATTTATATACAGCGAATTGAAAGCCCAATTAAAAAGAACATAGAAACAACAAGAACTCAAGAGAGTCCAATTTGAATTTGAAGCATAACAAAGAATTGAGATTGAAGTACAACCTCTACTTGTTTTCTGGCAGAAACCATGAGTCTGACAAATGGGGTCCTTTGATTTCTAGACTTTGAGTCAAAAAAAGAGGACCCATGTGACCTGAACGAAGAGAGACTGCGATTTTCAATAATATTGGGAGCAGGGTGGAAGATGGGGCTATGGCAGAGAAAATGAGAGGAAGCCATAGCTCCAGAGTGCACAGAAACGCTGTGCGAGACTTGAAGATCTTGCCTGAAGCTTCGAGTGTTTTAGTCTTTTGAATATATGTGGTATTTACTTATACCTTCAGGAACAAAAGGTACCAATTTCTTCACACATTTTGCTACTCCTCCTTGTCCTGTTCAGAAATGGGTTTGGTGGGATTACGAAAAGAAAAACATTCGATTAGAACGACAGCAAAAAAAATGGAGTCAAGTGTATTTGTGGGACATATGCGGAAAGCGTCAAATCCCAATTGGCAATGCCTGCTCATACCCAATTTTAAAATCGCTTTAGGCGAATAATTAACTTTTTTTAAAACTAGGAAAGGCAATGGTCATCTTTTCCTTTTCAACTTGGTCAATTATGGTTCTAGTTTCATCAGTTTCAACCATTAATAGTATAGCTACCTACCTCTTTTGCCTTTCCATTCTTATCTTTTTCATTCATTTTGTGTCACATGTATTCTATTTACACTTATATTTGTGTATTTATGGTATATTGAACATCTCTAAGGAAAGAGGCAAAAGAGTAGGTAAGCCTCATTTACCTTTCGACCAAAAAACAAAAAAAAAAAAAAAAAAAAAAAAAAAAAAAAACATTTACCTTGCCACATAAGCATTTTCATGCTCTAAGGGAAGAGGCAAATGGGTAGGTAAAATATACACACTCTCCCCAACAAAGTAATATTGCGTGCTTCAAAATAAAGAGGTATATTGGGCCTCACTTGCTTTTTTATAATAAAATACCATCTCCACTTTCTCACCTACTTTATATAAGATACTAGCCTCTCTACACGCGCTTCCGTGCCTCCGAAAGGCTTTTTAAAAAAAAATTAAAAATTTATTTTAGAATTAAAAAGATAATGGGTAGTTGTCTTCCATAAAAATAGGATCCATTATCTTAATTTTCTTTTAATTTTAATTTTTTACGAAAAATTGTGAATTTACCATATTATCCTCATTTAATTAATAATTTCAATTCTTAATGTTTGCATTAACCAAAGGCATTTTTTGGTATTTTGAATGTTTCACCATTCTCTACCTTTTGCTTTATATATATATAGATAATAGTATATGTAAAAGATAAAAATAAATAATATAATAATAGTTTGTAGACTTGCATTGCCAAGTCATTTGGAGTGACCAACTTATTTCATGAGGCAAATGGGTAGGCAACGTGCTACCTAGCTTGTTGTTTTTAAAAAAAAAGAAAAAAAAAGATGGTATTTCATTAAACAGAAAGAAACATTACATGGTAAAAACTGGCATGTTAACGACGATCTCATTAAAACCTTCCTAGAGAAAACAAAACCCTAGGGATAGGAAAGAGTACCACCTATGCTATTGACTGAACAGAAGAGTCAAATATCTTATACGAAACAAACAAACCTAAAACCTAGCCACAAAACCCTTAAAACAACATCCCATCACTACATAGATATTGTCAAAGAAGTCCTCCTATGATCTAGAAAAAGCACCATAGTTCTTCGTATATAGTCAAAAACGTACTATGGGTATCAGAATAGATCCAACCAATCACTGAACAGCAAAACCATTGAAACACATCCCATCACTATGCAGATAGTGTCAAAAAAAGCCTTATATGATTTAAAGAAAGCATCATAGTTCTTCGTATAGAGTCAAAAACGTATTGTGAGCATTATAACAGGTACAGCCAAATACCAACCTCCACCTCCAATTTTCTTGATCCAAAACCCCAGCTCACAAGCAAGGGAGACCAAGATTGGCCTCTTAACTTGAAGAAATTTCCGAAGAAAGATCTTCATAGTAGGAACGTTCATCGGTTGCCAAGCTGTTTGGGCCTAATTGAAATTTGACCGGATCAGGCCCGAGATCTGACAATTAAACTAATAGTGAGCCCAAGCTATACTTCGGTGGGCCTAATCAATAAGGTCAGATAGAAGCCCAAAATCATAAATATAACAGAATATCTAGATGTGGTGGAATATACCAATCTGGCCGAACACATCAATATGGCTGAGAGCATAAAAGTGGTCGAAAGCCTATATGCGGCCAAAAGTGTAGATATGGTCGAAAGACTAAAAGCGGCCGAATACATAAAATCAGTCAATGCTTAGATAAGGAGAGAGATAATCTGTATGAGGATTTTCTCATAGATTACAATTCAAATATAGAATGAATTATGCCAACTTGATGGTCAATTGAAGTTATTGTGGGAGAGCTCAAGATGGAAGGAAAATCAAATCAAATGTTATTATTCACATTAAATCACATGCATGAGACAAGAGATTGAAGATATTTTGGAGCAATTATGATTGATTTGAAGGCCAATTAACGACCGACCAAATTGAGACACACCAAAGCCCCTATAAATACCAAGCTTATGGAAGAGAGAAAGGACCCTCGACAAAACACACAACTTGTCATTTTATATTCTCTTCAAATTCTATCCTAGGAGTAGCATAATGTAGCCATAGCCTAGTTCATATTTTTTCCGCTATAGATTCCATAGATTTCAATTATGCCATTACATTCTTGTTCTTGTTTTTCAATTCTATTTTAATTATAATAACTTCAGTTCATGTTATGCACTTTAAATTATGCACTCGTCTTTAAATTATTTATTTTACGCACTTTACTTTCCGCACTTATCTTTCAGTTATATTTAAATTCAAGCACTTTTTACTTTACGCACGTGTTCTTCATTTCATTACATTTCACTTTCAATCTTCATCTCCACCCACTCCACATCATTTGGTTGCTCACATAAAGCCTTGACTTTAAGGTAGTGAAAGAACCTAGGCCGTGAGGAAGTTCCTTGCTTGGCCGAACAATCATTTAATTAAAGTCAGATTTCGGATGCATCATCTACTCACATTCCATTCAAGCCTAATTTGTGGTTTGGTGGTGGCACGCCTTGCACTCAATTAAAGAAGGACCAAAAACTCCTTCAATAGGCCTACCCGATCGAAAAGAGGGAAACATAATTTGGCACGCCCGGTGGGACCCACTATATGAGTGATCAAAATCAATGGAATTATTCCTACCAGCAGATGAGCTATAACGGCTATAATTCTTATGGCTTGAGTAGCCAATCCACAGGCTAGTATGGTAACCACAACCAAAATGGCCAATATAATTGTACACATCAAGGTGGCTATAGCGGCCAGTACGATTCTACATATCAATATGGCTATGGTAGCCAATTCAATGGCCAATACGGTAACCACAACCAAAATGGCCAATATAATATGACGTATCAAAATTATTCGAATGATCAACATGGCTTTGGTGGCCAAACCAATCAAGTGGCATGGGAGCAATACACTTACCCATATTGCCAAGACAGTTCCACCTATACGTACAATGAGCCTAATTATTATTCCCACCAAGCAAATCATCCCATTGCCTATGATGGCCAATATAATCTCAAGGTGGGTGAGAGGTTATCTCGTGGCCATACCCGTATGGGGAAGAACATATAAATGAGATGAGATCTAAGATAGAAGTTATAATAAAAGAGCTCGTAGATGGATTGCAAACTTCCCACGACCTTTCATCCAAAGTTTACATGGCATTTCATCTCCACTTAGCCAACAAGCCGAGGGGCAAACTCTCAATCCTAACCTGGATTCTCAAACACAAGAGGAAAATCCTCATATGGTTGCAATTTGGCCACCCATTCCACCTACTTCTCTAGAGGAAAATGAGGTTGGTAAGGAATATGAGAGTGAGAAAGAGGTGGGCGAGAAGACCTTAAAATCAAATACTCAAGTCGACCTTCCTATTGAGAACCTGACATTGGTTGAGGAAAATGAGCCCACCCAAAGGGATAAAACTCAAAAAGTGATTAATGTTGAGGATAAAAATATCGCCCAACCCCAAGACAACTATCCTAGGATGTAATAGCTTACCACCTAGTGAAGGAAGAGGTCGAAGCACGACCCAAGGTGCAATCATGATAGACATGATTGTAGGAGAAAAACTTGACATTATGAGACCATAATTGCAAGTGGTCAAGGTCATTGAGCCTCAGCTAGAGGCCAAGATTGGCCGACCAAGTGGACTTGGGGGGCATGAAGGGTCGGCCAAAAGTAATACAAGTTGTACTAGTCATCCTAGTCCTTCAACCCATTGCCAACGAAATGGCAAGATCCGAGTCGAGTATAAAAAGGGCTCTAAGCTTGGAATCATGCATAGGTGGCCACCCCCTTGGTCTCCATAAAAATATTATTTTCAACGACCCTACCCAAATTAGTAGGCCAACAACTTTCCCAATAAAGGTCATGTTAGTATTATGGCCATAAAAAAAGAAAAAGAAATAAAGAACTTGTTAGTGATTTGGGCACTACAAAAGTTCACAGACAAAAGCGATCGAATAGTGTCGGCCGTCAAAGGTTTCTTCTCAATACAAGAACGGCCGAACCAAAGTCTATTATTTTAGCTGCAAATTATTTCTATAAAGAAAATACATGCGAAGGTGTTAAGCCGCAATTACGGCCTAAACTTAGAAGCAAAATATTGGATAAAGGCTGATACTATTTTCTTCAAGAAATTTATTCGTATCGAAAGATAAAGGCTTAAATTTATTGATGGAAATCAAAAGTTCATCAATTAAATAAAAAAGAAATAGTTTGAGGTTCAAATGCAGCCTTGTTATAAAAGTACAAAATGGTCATAAAAGGACCATGACATTTTTTAATGTTGCTTTTGGATGACGGTTTTGAAGTTAACCCATAATTCGGTCCTTGCACTCATCAAGGTATTGTAGTCATCTTCCTTCTCTTGGAAATCGCCCTGTTGCTACATAAACTTTTCTAGTTTGACCTGATGTGGACGAGAGTCTTGGACCGCATTGTAAATCTTAGCAAGGATGGTTGATTTTCTGGCCTCAATCCTTTTTTGCTCCTCCTCAAGTTTGTCCAGTTCTTCTTTTCCCTCGTGGCAGATATGAAGGTGGGCTTGCAAAATATGGTTAGTTGACTGAATCTTTTCAATCAAGTTTTGGCCAGCATTGTACTCCATCACAGCTTGGTTTAGGCCTGGATGCCCTCAGCCAATTGCTTCATGAACCCTTTGATTGTGGATTCATCCTCAGTTGGGAAAAAAATGAGCATCAAGAAGACTTTGAATGGAATAGCAAAGACGAGCATGTTGAGCTTCATTAGCTAAATCCGCAAAGTCTTTGTCGAGGATGGTTTGGACGGTGGCTTTGGCTGCAATATTTAAGGAGGAATTGTATGAAGAAGTGGTGGCAGCCTTTGCTGTAGCCAAGTAATCTCTCATGCCTTGAAGTGACTCCAATATAGCCTATGAGGGAAGTGCTTCCTGCCAAAGGTGCATAACATGAGCAACATAGTGGTAGTCGAGCATTCATATATATATTTTAAAACAAGTACCTTTTTAGGCTACAGAACACTTGTTTCATGTGTTGTAATTGCAGTAGTGTCTTACATAGGTAGAGCAAATTCAACTTCGACTGGAGTCTTTGATGAAGCCATAGTTTTTGAAGTCCCAACATTAATTTATTGCTGAAAAATCAAGGGGTGAGCATCCATAAGGGATAAGGAAAGAGGTTTGATTAAGAAAAATTCTACCTGCGTTGTATCCTTAACTATTTCAACCACATTGAAAGGGGAGACATGTTTGCCTTGGTTGTCCTCAGCTAAGGCCGCAACAACGGCCTCATTAACCTCAGCTATGATAGTTGTTGAGGCCCAAAAATCCAAGGGGCTAAGCCCAAATTAATTCCTGGCCCAACACAGATAAGAGGGTACAAAAGGGGCTTAATCGAAACAAAAGGGAATTTGTGGGACCTGCTAATACATGCTACCAGCCACGTGTCATGCCAAGCAAGCACATACGAAGGGGCCAAGAGTATGCCAGCATTACAAAACCACTCTCACATATCTCTTCGGTATTACTTGGCCCAATTATAAGCCTATCACGGCATAATAAAACTCAAGCACAAGCGTAGGCATCATGCAAAAAGAGCCACTATTCTAGCACTAAGTTATGTCACAATCCTAAGTGGGCCCAAGCCACAAAATTAACCGGGGCTTATTGAGAAGGTTGTGGTATAGAAGGGAACAAGCAATCATAGGGCCCATTGAGGGTTTGAGGAACGCAAGTTTTAAGCCACTTGGGAGCATCGAAACTCAAGCCCGTTCCTAGAACCCAAATACATGGGCTAGCATGAGAGAGAGGAAAAAACAGTCCAAAACTTTAGGAAATCACCTAGTAGCCCAGCCCATATCAATAGATTGCTTAAAAGGATAAAATTGTTTCCAACAGGCTGACGAAACCTATTGCACGCTGGAAGCAACAAGCTAAAAGACCCAATACCATGTGTACAAGCCTAGCCCAGCGACTTGCAAAGGTCTGGCGCTAAGTCCCATTCCTGTTAGAACTCCAAACAACGGTCACAAGGGAGCCATGGTAGGACCAGAGGAAATCCACGGGGGTGAGAGGAGTGTCCATCGGATAAAAGGCTGCATCTCTCCTCTTTTCCTCTGTAAGCTCTGTCTTGAAAAACCATAAGGAAAGCAGGTGGCGCCTTCCCCTCCATGGGAAGGTCCAGCTGCGTCAAATCATTGGAACCACAAAGGGTTCCTTACCCATGCTTCTTGGATAGAGAAATTCATCAAGGAGGATAAAGGGGAAGAGGGCAATGAAAAGAGGAGAAAAATTGTGACAAAATTAGGGTTCCTCGCGGCTATAGAAGGGGCTTCTTCTACCCAGCGAAGATCATCATCCAGAGCCTGACCAAGCTTTGTCAAGCAACCTAGAATTTACTCAAGCAACCTGGAATTTACTCAAGCCACCCAATCTTTCTTCTTCGTTTGTTTTCTATTCTTCTTTTAGGATAGTAATCGTTCTAGTTCTTTTTTGTCTTACTTCAGATTTTCACTCCCAGTAGGAAATCCACGCTTCTCTCTCCATCAAATTGCTAAACTTGTGAAAGCTTAGCTCCCATGCCACAGGCTCCTCAAGCTAAGCCATTAATTGATTTTATCATGCTTATTTGGCAATTGGTGAAGAGAACCTGAAGGTGTTCTTCTAAGGTTTATCAAATCTTTCAAAAACCCCTTCAGGAGCTTGGTTCCAGAACTAGGACACTTGGGGAACTTCTGTGCGTGTTCTTCTTACGGCAGCCCAAGCCCATTCGTCAGGCTGCTGGAACAAAAAGACCCCTATATAAATTGGCGACTCTGTTGGGGATCAAGCTGCTGTTTTCACTAAATGCCTCCAAAAAAGAAGACTAGAAGCAATACCATGGCTTCCCAAGATGGATCCGACCATGGTGATTCTGGATCACGGTAAAATGCCTCCTCTAGGGAACAAGAGCGTGCAAGTGAGGGAACTTTCACTCTCATAGATCTTATTATAGCTATGCAGGCCATGGGGGAAACCCAGAGGGAGATGATGGATACTATCAAGGAATTAAAAAATGCCGCCTCTAAGCCAAGTGAAGACGACGACAGACATCCACAAGAAGAATCTGCTGCGGCTAGAAAGGGGTCTGAACAAAAAGGACCATCTTTTGTTACCCAAGAAGATGTCGTTGCCATGCTGGAAAAAGAGCTTAGTCGAAGCCAGGAGGATTGGAAGTACATTCCTCAGCCACCGTACCCGTCAAGCTTACTCCAGTAGCCCTATCCCAAAGGTTACGAAACACCGACCTTTGTTCTTTTCGATGGGAGGAAAGGAAGCCCGAAGGAACATGTCAACCGATTCCTCGATGCTTTGGGACCACATGCTGGTGATTATAATCTTCGACTCCGCGAATTCTCAAAGAGCCTCACTGATCGGGCTTATACCTGGTACACCACATTGGCACCAGACTCTATGCGTTCTTGGGATGATCTAGCATGAGGAGAGGGTTACCACCACACAGCTCAACAACACTAGCCAAAAGGAAGGGGAGGATCCTGTGGACTTTGTGCGAAGATTCTGGGACTTGGCTCTCGACTGCTATGACGAAAAAGATGAGGAGGCACTTGTTGAGATTTGCATCAGCAACATCATGGCAGATTACAAAGTTTACTTGGAGAATATTGGCATCAGTCAATTTTCTCGGCTGCTGGAAGCAGTACGGAAGACAAGCATGTCTGTCAAACCACCCGGGCAAAGAAGTTAGAGGAGCGAGAAGAAGGAAGCACATCAAACACTGGCCGTAGACGATAAGTCATCCAATGACTGCAACTCACGGAAACAAAAGGATAGGGAGACATACCCTCCATTACCGTGCAAGGACGAAGAATTTCATGCCATTCTTGACACGATGATTGCTGATGGCGCAATCAAGCCCCTTCGGCCCTACAAGGTCCCTACTAGAGAAGAGAAAAATGACCCCAGGTACTGCCGTTACCATCAATTTTTAGGGCATCCAACCACTGCCTGTCAGAGATTAAGGAGGATCTTACATGGTAAAATAAATGAAGGAGCTCTTGAGCTTCCCTCTAGAAAGCAAACTATTGATGAGGACCCTTTACCAAAGCGAAGGGGGAAGGAGGTAGCTGCTGTCGTAACATGTTCTGATGATCTGCTCAATGACGATGAACTAAGTCACCTATGGAAGAACGACCCAAAGCCACTTGAGGCAATCTAGGAGCCTGCCGGAAACATGGAGAAAGCTTATTGGCAAAAATATTCGGAACCTTCAAGCTATAATACGCCATGGCCACTTGCTGATGGATGGGACGACTGTGCAGACAACGAGGTGTTTATGTTGGACATGCCAGAAGAACGATGCCTGGGAACCTCCTCTGGGCAGTAGGAAACGGCTGCTGTAACGTTTCACGCTTTTATAGAAGCTGAGGCAACTGTAATGGAGCGTTACCTAGGTTTGAAACAAGGACCTACAGCTTCACAAGTTCTCCAAAGAAATCCAAAGTTCAAGTCACTCTTCGACCAACTTGGTTTCAGGCCTCAGGCAAGGGAAGCAGATGTTGTAGCTCTCATGAACATTTCCGCGGAATCTAATCCCCATTACTTCACCGCTCAACCCCAAAGGTCATTCTTGGAAAATGATAATGCTATCGTTTTCACGGATGAAGACATGGAGGTCCCATATTCGGATCACAAAAGGCCACTCTATTTGGAGGGACAAATCAACGATGTGTTTATAAGAAGGGCTTTGGTAGACACGGGTTCCTCTGTCAACATATTACCCTTGTCCGTGCTTACAGCAGCTGGCATTCCATTATCCAAAATTATTCAATCACAAACAAGCATCAGTGGTTTCGGAAACAAAAGTGAAGTCACAGTCGGGCACATGCAAGTAAATTTGAAGGTTGGATCAATTCGGTCACTTACTAAGTTTTATGTCGTAGATGTGGATGTGGCTTATCATGCTTTGCTTGGGAGGCCATGGCTTAATAAGCATAAGCTTGTGGTCTCTACTTACCATCAGTTCGTGAAAGGAAGGATTGGGCTAAGGCCGCTACGAATACCCGAAAACCAAGCACCGTTCAACAAAAACGAAGCTCACTACTATGAGGCAAAGTTTTACACCGAATGCACAGGTGCCGGAAGCAACCCATCCAAGGATTTCGGGACTTACCTTCCTTCGTGGACTGAAATTCGTGATCTAAGCAATGAAGAGCTCATCACCATTGTCGACCGAGAAAGAAAGAGACACTCGGAGGTCAACAATCATGCCTATGATCATCCCCAATGCTCGAAAGTGACGCTGCCCGATGGGTGCACTGTGTACCGCTTATGATGGGATTGGGGGCTCGATCGTGTTATGCGGGAAAGCCCCGAGTATAGAGGAGAAGCAATGCAAGCTGGCAGCCGCAAGGATCCAGATAACAGGGCACCTCTGGCTTGTACCTTTCAGGAACCAATGATAGTGCCCAAGCACATGCAAGATGGTTCAATGACGGTAGCTGAGCAATTGGAAACAATCAACTTGAGTGATGATCTCTTGGTCCAGAGGCCCATCTCCATCAGTGTCCACTTGGCAAAGGAAGAAAAGGAAATGTTGGTGTCTTTGTTAAAAGAATTTCGGGATGTATTCGCTTAGAGCTACGATGAAATGCCCAGCCTCAATCCAAATTTGGTGAGTCACACACTGAATATTGAGCTAGGTACCAAGCCTGTTGTACAGCCAAAGAGGAATTTTCATCCTGAAATCGAAAAGCAAATCAAGGTGGAAATTGAAAAATTGCTAGCCGCTGGATTCATCAAACCAATCAAGCACCCAACACGGTTAGCAAATATTGTTCCTGTGAAAAAGAAAACTGGAGTAATTAGAATATGCACGGACTACCGAGATCCCAACCGAGCTTGTCCAAAGGATTAGTTCCCGCTACCTAACATGGATATCTTGATCGATTCAACTTCAGGCCAAGACATGCTGTCCTTTATGGATGGGTTTAGTGGCTACAATCAGATCAAAATGTTGCCCAAGGATGTTGTGAAGACTGCCTTTCGAACACCATATGGGAACTTTTATTACACCGTCATGCCATTTGGTCTTAAGAACGCTGGCGCCACATACCAAAGGGCCATGATGGCAGTATTTCATGATATGATGGGGAGAGAAGTCGAGGATTATGTGGACAACTTAGTGGTAAAATCAAAACATAGAGGAAGCCATTAGGAGGTTTTGAGACGGGTGCTGGAAAGGTGTCGGCTCTACGGGTTAAAGATGAACCCAAAGAAATGTGCATTCGGAGTCTCATCAAGCAAGTTCCTTGGTTTTCAAGTACATCAGCGTGGCATAGATGTGGATAAAAAAAAACCAGAGCCATTATCGTATATTCGACGCTTTATCCCGGGTCTTGCTGCCACCATGAGTATCTTTACTCCTTCACTCAAGAAAGGCAAGCCATACAAGTGGAGCAAGGAGTGTCAGGAGGCCTATCAGCGAGTGCAGCAAATAATCACCAAGCTTCCCACCATGAGAGCACCCATTCTGGGACTTCCGCTTAAACTATATTTGGCTGCAACAAACACAGCAGTTGGGGCCTTGCTTGCCCAGGACAATAATAATGGAAACGAGATAGCCAAAGACTGAGCTCTTGTGTCTTGCTCTTGTCTATGCTGCACAACGCTTGCGACACTACTTTCTAGCTCACAAGCTACAGCTCATAGTAAAATCTGATCCTATGAGATATCTGCTCACAAGGTCGGTGCTATCTGGTTGTCTTACGCGTTGGCTGCTGCAGCTATCTGAATTTGATATTACATGCACAACTCCTAAGGCTATCAAGGGACAAGTTGTGATTGACATGCTGGCTCTATTTCCCGAGGTAGAGGAATCAACTCTTTCCAAGGAGGTTTTGGGGGGAACTGCCGGAAATAGTGGCTGTTGTGACGGAAGAGGAGCCATGGACCCTCTACTTTGATGGGTCTTCCACATCAAAAGGTGGAGGAGCAGGTGTTGTGCTCATTATGGGATTGTCCACTGCCAGGGAAATGGGTGCAGAAGGGATGAAGATCATTGGCGATTCTAATTTGGTGCTAAGTCAATTGCAAGGAAACTTTGCTGTGAAAGAGGTAACCTTGGCACCATATCGGACAGCTGTTGAAAGGCTTATTAATTCTTTCAAGCAAATAGTGATGGAGCACATTCCGGGAGTCACTAATAAGTATGGTGATGCCTTGGCTACGTTGGGATCAAAGCTCTTATTTGTGCAGGAGCAGCCCAATATTACAGTAATAAGGAGAGGCACACCGGCAATCGACGCAATGGTCCAGGCGGAGCTGCTGGAAGAAGACAATTGGAGAAAACCATTGAAGAAAAAGTTGGGTGAAGAGAGCGGTATTAAGGATTTGAAAGATTATGTGATTATCTTTGGGCAACTCTACAGGTGTCTTCCAGGAGGCGTTTTGACTTGATGCATAGGAATAATTGAAGTAAGAAGGTGGTTGCAAGAAGTGCACGATGCTACTTGCAGTTTGGAACCAGTAATCAACTTGTATCGGCGCCTGCAACGTAAAGGTTATTTTTGGCCAGAAATGAGGAAACAAGCGGCTGAGGTTCAGGCTAATTGTCCCAAATGTTCTACAATACCCGCTACCGAGGAATCTTTAACCATTTCACTCGCAGAAGATTGGAGGGCCCCATATTTGGCATTTTTTTTGTTGAAGGGACTCTGCCAAGCAATTCCAAGCTCACCTATAAGCTTAAGAAGACGGTAAAGAGATATTTTGTGGATGGGTTGACTCTTTATCGGAAGGGATTTAACGGGGAACCTTTACGATGCTTAGGAAAGACGGAGTCACATCAAGTCATGCAAGAAATACACGCTGGAGAATGCGGAGAGCATCAAGGAATGAAAAGGCTCCACCGGCAGCTGTTGAGTTTTGGATATTACTGGCCTACTATGAAAAGGGATGCACATGATTTTGTTAAGAAATGCCACATGTGCCAAATCCACGCCAATTTGAGTCACAAGCCTCCTACGCTGTTGCAGGACATGCGCACTCCTTGGCCTTTCCATACTTGGGGGCTTGACTTAATAGGGACAATTCATCCTCCATCGCCGCTCAACACCCTATTACCCGCAGGGAAATGGTCAAGCAGAGGCTACCAATAAGACAATACTGAGGATTTTAAGCAAAATGATGTATGAGTATGAGGGCGGTTGGAGCATTCACCTGCTGGATGCTTTGTGGGCTTACCGCACCTTACCCAGAAGTGCTACAGGTTTTTCACCTTATTCACTAGTATATGGGTCCGACGCTATTTCACCTATGGAAATCACCATTCCCACGCCCAGAGTATCAGTTGTTAACGATCTTGAATGGGATGCAAAGTCATGCTTGGATTGGCGTTTGTTGGATCTTGAAGCAGTGGACGAAAGGAGAATGGAAGCCGAAAGAAAAATGGCCCTTTACCATAAGACTGTTGCCCAAGCATATAACAGGACCGTTAAGCCTCAAGCTTTCAAGCAAGGAGATCTTGTGCTGAAAGTCGTCGAGCATATGAGGAGACAAATGTCAGGACCATCCAAGTTTGCCTCGCAATGGGAAGGTCCGTTTGCAGTCAAGGAAGTACACAGCAGTGGCTATTATCGCTTGATCTCTGTTAAGGAAGGCATGCTAACGGATCCCATCAATGGAAAATGGCTCAAGCCCTACTACTGCTAAGTAGGCATAGTATTTTATCTTTATGTTATTGCATTTCCTTTTTTTTTATGATCTCCTTCCATATGATTGCTTCTACTTGGGGAAGCTTTTGTAAAATGTACCTTGGTGGTAACATGAGATTTGAAATGAAAGTGAAGGAGTATTTTTAAAAAAGAAAAAAAAAGAAACTATCTGTGGAAGTCTGCCTGTTTGTTTTTTTTAAAATAAAAAAAAAAAGAGAGAAAGGTTGTTTAGCAGAAGGCATGCCAAGTCAAAGCCATTTGCATGGGATCCTGGGTTATTAGCAGGCTTCATGCTTTATCAACAAAGAAATACGCCAAGCTAAGCCTTTGAAATTGGCATGCTCCCAAACTTGCTAAATATATATATATATAAGTACTCAGAAGCTTCGGGCGTGGATCCTACCAAAATTTTGACGGCATCTATCTTGTTTTTAAAGGGTGCCCAACCTGTAGAAAAAATCTCAAGCAAAAGACTTCCGCCAACCAAGCACCATATATATATATATATATATATATATATACTGAGCAAAAGTTACAATGTGTTCTAAAAAAAAAGGGACATAGGTTTCGGCAGCTTGAACACAACAAGACTGCAAGTGCCCAAGCTACCGCAATACAAGTCTTGAGGTTACCCACAAGGAATTACAGCCTAGATCAGACTAAGTTATACAAGCTAAAATGTGTTCTTCAATCTTGAAAGAAATCCTGAGATGTGTCGAGCCAGTCAGTCCTACACCAAGCAAAAATGTAGCCTGCGGAATTAAGAAAATGTCAGAAGAAAATAGGAAGGTAGTGGATAAAAAAGGGAGAGACAGGAAGTAACGAACCTCAAAACCATCACACATGGCTAGAAAAAAATGGAAGAGGCCTTATGAGAAGACCTTGTCACCGCTTCCGTCACGCAACCTGCACTATCAGGAGAAATACCTCGGGCAAGAAGAAGAGCACGCAATTCCCCATGTTCATGTTCTAACTCGCATTGCTTGAGATTCAAGGCCTTTGTCGCTGCTCTTATGTTGTCAGAACCAGAAAATGACTCCATGCTATGAATAGCCCGTTCTCCGAATATAGCACGTGCTAGGTCTTTCACCAAGTTCAAGAGAAACTCTACCCGGAAACCTAAAGTCATGGCTTCACAAATCGCGTCCCGCCAGCAAAGGAGTCGATGGTCTGTGATGTCCAGCAACTGCGTAGTATCCATTCCGTGGAGCACCAAGCCAAGAGTTCAGAAAGCAGCGCACTGGGAAAATGAAGAAGTAATGCTAGTCATGTCCGTGAAATCCCCATACTTGTCTAGAAATTTCTCCAGGGCTGCAATTGTCTCGGGATAAATGAGGGCTCCTCGGAATGTTGCATAATCGTTGAACCGGTAACAAAGTGGCAAGAGTTCATCTGCGGATAGAAGGACCTGAACACCACCATCAAAGAAGGCCATAAATGCAGCAAAGGATTCCTCCTACTCCAACCAAGATGCGTCAGACGAGTGTTCTGCAGCAGTATTCTTGGCAGCAATGATAGCCTGGACATTCTCAGCAGCACTTGCGTTACCAAATGAGGACGCTGGAAGAAGTGCTAAGGGACTGGGCTTTGGCGCCCGTAGAAGCGGTTGAATGTGGGATGGAACAGGTAGTGTCCCGTGAAAGGCAAAGGTGTTGCTCTGGAGAATTGTCGGAAGAACTAGAGAAATGTCAGGCTCAAGGTCCCCCCCGAAGAAAGTGCTGGAAGATGGGAGGCAACGGGTTTGTGATTCGGAACATGGATGTTGTGTCCTGGGAATTTGTTGGCGGCATGGTCGGAAATGACTCCGCAAAGGCTGCCTCAACCAATCTATCAAAGGTGTCGAAGGAGGGAGCCACCACATGCACGATTTCCATGTTCTGGGCAACACGCCTAATCTGAAAAAAAGAAAAAAATGATATGTACAAGGATCAGTACGAAATAAACAACAGGTTGTGTGCACTAGCAAAGGAGTAAGAGGAGGATGGTGCCCAACAAGGAGAAAAAGAGAATATTAGTAAAGCAGGTACCTCAGGGGTGCTTTGTGCACAGTCAACAGTGGCCGTAACAAGGTCTGAGCCCTCAGTAATACCGGTGACCTGCGAAATGGGTACGAGTGGTCAATAGATATTTGGTGGTGCGAAGGAGGAGAAGAGAACAGAGTTTAGGATAGGCCAAGTATCGGCTCAACGCCAATAGGGCGCACACTGCTACCCACAGATCCAGAAAAGGTATCCGAGCCACCTTGTTTTTCTGTATAATCATCAAAAGGTACATCCCCATCATGGTCATAATTGTCATTCCTATCGGAACCCTCATGCATGTCACTAATGTTATCAATATCCTCTTGACCCGGAGTGCTAGCCTTGGACTTAGTAGTGTCACCATCATCACTGTCATCATCAATCGTCACCACAGTTCTAGTTCCAGAGGCTTTGCTACCGCTTGTATGAGCCCCAGTGAATTTTTCTTGCAAGACACGCATGCTGCGACGTTTCGGAGTAGCCTGTGGGGACACGGAGGGTGTGCTACTTCTTCTCCTCTTTGGAGTGGTACCCATTTTTCCTAAAAAAAAAAAAAAAAAAAAAAAAAAAAAAAAAAAAAAAAAACAAAAAAAAAAGAGGTGTGGTTAAATTTTTTATTTATTTAAAAAAGATGAGGTAACACTTACTGTGGAGATGGGTAGTTTCCAGCACCTTGCCAGCACGACCCCGGCTCTCGGATGCAGCAAGCTTTGAAGACTGTGGACGTTCCGGGGGAGTTGCTTATTTGGTTCGAGGAGGGCCACTTGGGGCTACCTTTGGAATGAACCTTTTGGGTTTACTGGCAGTCTGCTTCTCCCTTACCTTATGCTCCTCCTCTCGCTTCCTTTTACCCGACACTGGTGTTGCACTTTTTCCGGAACCACAAGGACTTTGTACTCCTGGCCTTGGCTTTGTCTTAGGAAATTCTCCAACAATGTCACCCCTCTTGGAAATAAAGGGCAAATTGCGTTTTTGGCTTAGAGGGATGGCTTTCTCTTCCGATACCAAGCCTGCAAGGCGAGCTGTTGTGGGAGGCAATCTATCTCCACGAAAAGATTGGAATTCACGAAAGGAGGCAAGGCAGTGGTTCCAATAAGCTTGGTAACCTCGGGAGAAGCCGCCAATCCTCCTCTTGCTAGCTAAAACAAGGGGCCTACAACAGTTGGTATAGGGTCATTGCTCCAGAAGACTCTGTGTATCACGAAGGGGTCAGCATGGTTAGGACTGCTCGGTACTCCTTGATCAAGCCCAAATTGCCGCCTAACCCGGTGAGACGAGTAAGGTACAGAAATCTCTGAGCGACTGTCTCCAAGAGTAGGCAGTGGGATAGGAGCAAAGTTCAACATGGCATACTTTCTAAACTGGCCGCTTTGTGACATGGCTGCTGGAACCTCAACAATGTCACTAACATCAGCATAAAAGGGCACAAAGGTGAAGGTCTCTGCTGAGGTGCCGTAAGGAGGGAAGACAAAGTTCTCAACGTTATCCAACAGCTTCAGAAAGTCCTGGCCTTTCCTCTGCATTCGCTTAAACCATCTGCAGACTAAGGGAAGACTTTTTGGCATATAAGAACCCCTGCCCCAATTGGCCAGCTTCATAGCATGTGAGTGAGGAAGTGAATGTACATCCAATCCTTTAAGATGCTCCCATAAAAACACCTGCAAGAAACCAGAATTCAAGAGGGTCTCCACGTGCATAGTTTCAGATGCGCTTTTCTCTAAAAGCTGAGTCTGATTAAGTAGCCGGTATAGATGCCCCAAGAACATGGGGGCTAGAGGGATTGTATCGCCTCAAGCTATAGCCAAACCCAAGGAGTAAATTCCCCCCACGAACATACAAAAGTGTGTGTAGCAGCGCTCCACCTCCGGGCCACGTGACGAAGCATCTTCGCTTCAATATGGATATCCCATAGTTTGGAAAGGAAGATGGCATCTAGGACCTGTGCCCTGCGCAAAATGTTGCATGTGGATGGATCCCGCCGCTCACGATCGACCCATTTTGACCAACCCTTACTGATGCTACAAGGGTATTGGAAGAATAAGGGAACAGCTGGAAATAGGCCTTTTCAATGCAGCATCGGGATATGGAGCCAGGTTCAATTACGGGAGTGGTTTCAGGGGATGGCTCATCACCAACAACGGGATTCTCACGGGCATCTTCAAGCAACAAGAGCGGCCCTTCTGCTTTGAGATTGTCATCCATGGAGTAAAGGTGGTCTAACATGATGGGCGGAAGGTCAGACGATGCCATAATAAACCCGCTAAGTCACGAACACCTGCGAAAGAGGAAAAAGGAACAAAACAAATAAGTTCCAGCACCCTCACAGACACTGAACATACGCACATCCCTATGATGTCATGCCAGGATCATAAAAAAAGAAAAAAAAAAGGGGAGAATACCAATTCCACGCCATCATGCAAATCTGTCCTATAGAAAGGGGAAAAGGTCATTTGATGCCAAAAAAAAGGGGGCCAAGCTATAGGAGTAAATTGTCCGAAGAAGGCCATGGAGTGGCTGGTCTACATAATGCTTGCCCCTGCCCTCTCTATCATGCCTCGATACCATCTAGAAGTTTCATGTTTAACCGAGACAAGTTATTACTTCAAGTATGCTTAAAAACCTTAATCAGTGGTTCATGCCCAAAAAAAAAAATTCGAACCCAGGCATGAATGATTAGGCGGATATACAGCAAAAGGAATAGAGAGGACACTCTGTTCATGAGAAATTCTCAAAATCTATATACGTGAGTGCGCCATCTGTACATATATGTGCGTATGCATAAATGCATGTGTCTGCAATGATAAGATGAAGAAGTAGGAGAGGAGATGACAGGACCCGACCCAAACTCCACTTTGGAATCCGAGCCGAACCCTGTGCGTGATCGACACCTGGCGGGTGCCAAGCACAAATGACCATGTTGCCCTTCTTGTTAAAAACTTAACTTCCTTTCAGGTTGACTTCTACCGAAAATTCGATAGAGTTTCCCCTGTAAATCGAACATTCCCAAAATTTACACATGTCAACAAACACTTAAATATATACACCAACTGCCAGTACACAAAATAAGTACGTTCCAATAGTTAAATACGTCCTAGGGCAACTTCAGAGCAACTATACAGGTTAATTTACAAGAAAGGATCAACTTGTGAACCAAGAACCCTACATCAAACTGAGGAAGAGCGGGAAGCGGAAAGTGCCCTGTGGTGGCTCACGGATGCACGTCTACAACCTGGGGGCGCAAAACATTAAAAAGGTGAGTGGACCCAAAAACAAAGTTTAGAAAATAGATATGAACATACTAACCCCACTGTAAAAACGGTTAGTCAAAACTAAATCATTCTCTCAATCATATACGTATGAAATCAATGCACTCATATATTTATAAATATATGCCAATCATACTCATGGTCATCTTTAAACTCTTAAAAGCACTGAAATCAGTTTAAAACTACCACCTAGGTGTACCCCTGTATTTCCATCAATTCCTGATATCCGTCAATTCCCCTTGCAAGTCTTGGTGACACTAGGTCAATCCGAGCCGCAAACTGGCAGGATTCAAGGGGACCGTTGTCAACCTGATCCGCATTCCTGGCTCCGCACGAGTCCGGGTACCATAGAACTCGTGGGGCAACTGTCAAGCATGCTAACTAAACCGAAGGCAACTAATATAATCCGGAGGCAACATATTTACCGAAGGCAAACCTGGATGTCCGTGGACATCATCATATCTGAAGGCAACATGTGAATCTCTGGGTACCTAAGGTGGCTTAAGAAAATATATATAGTTTCTGAAAAATCTAGTGAATAACTGAATTTCTGTTAAATCTAAAACTTTGCTGCCATTTATCTAATATTTAGCTAAAATGTCTTTTTCCTATATCCATAAAAATATTCCACTCGACAGCATATAAATCAAATATTTAAAAGCATGTAACAACTTATAAAAACACTAATCTTTGAATATTGTTCAAGATCAAATACTGTAACTGAATTGCATAAATTCATTTATGAAAACAAAGAGTCCACTCACTATTAGTCCGTGCTCGCTGGACCTTTTGAAGGTCCCTCCTAGGGTCAACTGATTCAAATACCATAATAATATATATTAATAAAACTGCTCGGTAAAAAATATTTAAATAAAAACCATGACCCCCGGCTCCTAGAAGTGCGTGCATCCAATTAAGGTTATTCCTATGCCCACGTTAACGTTCCTTTAATCCTAGGGCACAAGTCCCATGAGTCTGGTCTCGATCGGATGGGTTGGATTGGTCACAATCGCGTGATCAACGGTTCTTAAAGCCTTAACCCTAGGGTTCGCGATTTCGGAGTATCCAGGACTTCGATTCACGATCCGTTGAATCCCAAGCGATCCTGGAGTGGAGGGTGGCAGTGGTTATGGAGGTTTGAAGGGTGGCGGCTAGAGCAAAAATTCGAAGGGGAGGAGGGTTCTGCGAGACCGGAGAGAGAAAGGAGAGTTTTAAAAATCCTGATTTCCAAAATTACCATTTTGCCCCTTGGAATATTTTGATCGTATTTTCTTCGTTACAACTCCGATTCGAGTCTACTCCGTGTCTACGGACTCATTTCGTCGCGCTCTACGCAACGATGCAAGTGGAATAATCCAATTCTTCTCCGGTCAAAAGTCAACTTTCCTTTAATAACTTAGTCCAAGGGCAAAATTGTCCTTTCTCCATAATAAACTAATAGTTAAATATTAATTAAGGTTTGGGTTGTTACAGGAGATAAGAGGACGATGCTTACCATTGTTCTTGACGGCGTTTTCCAGCAGCTTGCGGAATCAGAAGAAAAAGGGAACCACCTTGCGATTTTGCTGTCAAAATTGCTTCACACTTTGCAGGGCAACTTTGCCAAGCCTGGTTTTTGGTGGATTGAAGAAGAAATTGAAAGAATTTTGAGGGATTTTAAAGAGGAGCCGTGGCTTTTCCCAGACGTTGCGAGCGGTTTCTCTGAGCGTAACCAACCAGCAGTTATGAAGAAGGCCTCACTGAGATTTCTCGTTCTCCAAAGGTTCTCTAGACCCAGGTGTGAGATGGAACCAGCAAAAATAAAAAAGGGGCAACCAGTTTGGGGACTCGCGCACACAAAAGAAATAAGTTAGAGAATGAAAAGGAGAAAGAAGGAAGAAAAAAAAAATAGATTTGACGGAAGCGTACCTGGGGAACATAAGAAACTGTTGGAAGATAATTATGGCAGCACACACTCGGGAAACGAGGTCACATTAGCTGCAGGGATTTGATTTTTCTTGCTTTTGGGCTGGGTTTGATTATTCGACCTATCTCAAGGTATTGCTCATGGCCCTAATAATCAAGGGGGGCTAATGTTGAGGCCCAAAAATCCAAAGGGCTAAGCCCAAATTAATTCCTGGCCCAACACAAATAAGAGGGTACAAAAGGGGCTAATCGAAACAAAAGAGAACTTGTGGGACCCGCTAATACATGCTACTAGCCACGTGTCATGCCAAGCAAGCACATACAAAGGGGCCAAGAGTATGCCAACATTACGAGACCACTCTCACATATCTCTTCGGTATTACTTGGCCCAATTATAAGCCTATCACCGCATAATAAAACTCAAGCACAAGCGTAGGCATCATGCGAAAAGAGCCACTATTCTAGCACTAAGCTATGTCACAAGCCTAAGTGGCCCCAAGCCACAAATTAACCGGGGCTTACTGAGAAGGTTATGGTATGGAAGGGAACAAGCAATCACAGGGCCCATTGAGGGTTCGAGGAATGCAAGTTTTAAGCCACTTGGGGGCATCGAAACTCAAGCCCGCTCCTAGAACCCAAATACATGGGTTAGCATGAGAGAGAGGAAAAAAACAGTCCAAAACTTTAGGAGATCACCTAGTAGCCTAGCCCATATCAATAGATTGCTTAAAAGGATAAAACTGTTTCCAGCAGGCTGACGAAACCTATTGCACGTTGGAAGCAACAAGCTAAAAGACCCAATCCCATGTGTACAAGCCCAGCCCAGCGACTTGTAAAGGTCTGGCGCTAAGTCCCATTCTTGTTAGAACTCCAAACAACGGTCACAAGGGAGCCATGGTAGGACCAGAGGAAATCCACGGGGGTGAGAGGAGTGTCCATCAGATAAAAGGCTGCATCTCTCCTCTTTTCCTCTGTAAGCTCTGTCTTGAAAAACCATAAGGAAAGCAGGTGGCGCCTTCCCCTCCATGGGAAGGTCCAGCTGCGTCAAATCATTGGAACCACAGGCTCCTCAAGCTAAGCCATTAATTGATTTTATCATGCTTATTTGGCAATTGGTGAAGAGAACCTGAAGGTGTTCTTCTAAGGTTTATCAAATCTTTCAAAAACCCCTTCAGGAGCTTGGTTCCAGAACTCGGACACTTGGGGAACTTCTGTGCGTGTTCTTCTTACGGCATCCCAAGCCCATTCGTCAAGCTGTTGGAACAAATATCCCTACAATAGTATTGTCGACCGATGAATCATATTGGTCTTCAGTCTCAAAGCCTATAAATTCTTGAGAATGGTCAGGTGAGGAAAGGTCAAGTAGATCCTACAAAAATAATGGTTAGCCCATGCAAGAATATTATGAAAATGGTAACATAATTCTTTAGGTGAGAGTACCTAAATGGTTTTGCTTGGTGAGTAGTATTTTCTTCGGTAATGTTGGCGAAGCAAAACTGATCTCTTCGACCACGTTACCTGCAATAAAAATTGTTGTGAATCATTATAATGTGGGCAGTTGAAAATCAAACTTGTAGCCATGAATAGAACATACCTGTTTTGCTCACCGAGTTGTAGGAAGTAGCATCCTTAATTGTTGACGGCCATTAATGAAAAAGCTTAGCAAAAATAATGTCAGCAGCCGATGTAAACCAGTCACAGGTGACGTGTTTCCACCAGGTATCAAAATGGGTCGTAGAATTAAAGTTGGCATCCCGAATATGCAGATTAAAGGTTTTCCGCAATCGCTCACTGTCCACGGAAACCACATTACATTCTGTGGGATGTGCCCATATTGCAAGATTCTGTGCCCATATTGCAAGATTCTGTGGGATGTGCCCATATTGCAAGATTCTGTGATCGGAAGAGGGAGAGTTTGAGTGAAACCCAATTGACGACTGGTCGCAAAAGGAAAATAAACCCCAACCCACTGACAAGCCGAGGTGTAAGTTTCTACTCAATAAAATGCTAGCCCAAAGGCTTTTACAAAAGGCATCTCAGCTGTTATCAGCTGGGGTAGGAGAACTTAGTTTCAACCCAAGGTAAGAAGGAAATTATCGATCTAGACAAACAGAAAATTCATCTTCGGAGCGGCCGTCACAATTGTATAAAATTCCAAAGTAATCTTTAACTTTGAGGCCGGAAAAGGGAAGAGACAAAATATTTACTCCAACAAGAGAATTAGGAGCAAATAGATCATGAGTTGGCCGTACTTTTGGAAAGTATACTTGAAGCCACAATTGAAACAACCAAATCGGCACTGTAATATTGCAATTCATTGGGTTGAGTAAAACCATATTGTAGAGACCTTGATATAAATACGCCAACATCATTGGCCCAAGGTCCAACCGATGGCCTTTTGCTAGTGCTTCGGTTAGAGGCTGAACTTCTAAACTAACTTGTGCCGACGCCATGCAGAAGACATATTTGCATAGCCAAATCATGAGAAAAGCTATATGTTCTTTATGTGTGAGTGGCCTTGTTTCTTGAGCATTAGCTTCCGTGAAAACCTTGTAGCTTTTGTTCTTCTTGGTGAAACCAAAATCAACCTCACATTTTGATGGAGATAAAGCACTTACTTCACCACCACATGGTCAAAAACCCACCATGGCGGCTAAGTCAAGAAGAGTTGGGGTCATCATCCCAAATCTTAACTTCATAGTATTGGTAGAAGTTGACCAAAAACAAAGACCAGCTGCAACAAGATTACGGTCGCATGTGAAACTAGACTTACAAAGCATGATTGCATAATAGATGCCCTCTTACCTCCATTGCGTATTGAACAAGCTTGACAATCAATCAAGCCACTTGTTCCATTTTTCCGGCCCTGAAGTAGGCCAACCCCTCATAAGCTTGGGTCGATCCCAACCTTGCCAATTGGTGGAATAAAATAAATCACAAAAAAAAAATTTGAAACATGGGATTGGACACCCACAATTTTGATACCTGTTATTTGCCACGTCTAGTAAGCAGCAAGTCAGTGGGAGGCTAGACCAATGAAAACTCTTAAGAGAGGTTGGTGGCTCCTATTTTTGGGGGAGTTGATTATTCAGTTTTCAAATGACACATCCTCCACTAATGAGGTCTCTAGCATATAAAGGGAGGGCAGTAGAGAAATAAAGAAGAGAAGAGAAAAAAAGGGGAAGGAAACGACAAAAGAAGAAAACTGCTGCAGGGGAAAAATTGCAAGAGCACAAGCACAAGAGAATACTTTTCACAGGTATACCGCTTCTTTCAATTAATTCTGGTTGGGTGGCAACCCTCAAATCATTTTCTTGGATGATGAATCCATATTGGGTGGCAACCCTCAAATCATTTTGTTGGATGATAAATCCATATAGGGTGGCAACCCTCAAATAAAACTCTTGGATGGTAAATCCATAATGGGTGGCAACCCTTAAAGCATGAACAGCAAATCCATGAGAGGATTCCTGTTTAGTAAAGCTCTGCTGAGCAAACGGAAATCCTTTGAAACAGAAATGGTGTTTTGAAGGTTAATTCCAAAATGTACAAAAAAAAGGAGCGCGAATTACCCCTTGGACAAAAAAAGAGAGAAGATAGCCACCACAAAGAAAAGGAAAAGTTAGCAAAAGATGGAAAAAGGGGAGGCACACCTCTTTGGCTGTTGGACTCGTTTTTTATGTCTACTTTGACTGTAAATATATATATATATATATATAAAAGCTATGTGGTGGTCTGACAAAGAAAGGCATTTGTACCTTTCATGAAAATAAAGATGGCTCTACTTTAGGTCTGTCTGCCGAACAAGGGAAAATGTGCCTGGGTTTTCGTTGAATAAAGAGAGCAATCCTGGCCGTGGAGTAACTCTTTCCCAAGCCGGTCAAATTTACAATTCCTTTATGTTGTAAATCTCTGAAGTCCTATTAGTTCTTAAAAGCCCAATGTATTTAATGGGTGATCCAAATATTTACCCATTAAATTTGCACAAGCCCAAATTTCCTATCACATGGTTAATGGATTAATTTAAAAGATCCTCATAGCCATGTTGGGCCCAAATGCAAATGTCAATTTTAGAAAATCAGTGGGTTAATCAAAATTGCTCATTAATTTTCTTGGACATTGACAATAAGAAAAAAAATGGTACAAAACTATCTATTTTTTTCCATGGGTCATCCACTCATGCAAATTTCATTGAGATTAATTTCAAATCTCTCAAATAGAAATTCCAAATTAATGGGCCACACTTACCCATTAATTTCCAATTTTTCCCATGGGTCATCCACCCATGCAAATTTCATTGAAATTAATTTCAAATCGCTCAAACATAAATTCCCGATTAGTGGGCCACACTCACCCATTAATTTCCAATTTTTCCCATAGAACATCTACCTATGAAAATCTCCAAATTGTCTCAAAGACACAAATTCTCAATTAGTGGGCAACACTTACCCGTTAATTTCCAAATCAATTTGGAACTATGCTGGTTTGATCCCATCAAGGGTACGTAGGTAGTCTAGCATCCCAATAGACGCAACCTCAACCAAATTCCCATCAACCAAACCTTTATACAAATCAATTCCAAACTACGTTGGTTTGATCCCTTTGAAAGGGTACGCAGGCAATCTAGATGCAACCATCCCAAACATAATTCCATATCGAATCCCTGGTTCATTAAGCTAAATTCACTCAAACACTCCTCAATCAAATTCATTCAAATTCCCCCCTCTGCGATGAGTCATTTATTCATTGCAAATGTTTGAACTATGAGTGGCTAGATTCCCACAAGGGATACGTAGGCATCCTAAGGTTGGACTTGGGAACAGCTGCAAAACCAAACACACACGTTCTGTTTCTTTATGATGGAATCAAAGGGTGTTCCCTTGAAGCAAGGGATTGTAATTAAGAGACTTGCGTCTCGAATGGGTTGAACCTAAAATAATAAAACCCCATTATTTAATTAGTGGTGGTGAAATTATGTTGGGAGGTTCACATTTTTCCTTCAACATAATTTTTGGCACTCCCAATGGGACCCATTTACCTTTTCATCTCCAATCATAAAGTGACTAATGTTTTTTATTTCTGTTTGCCACAAGTAACAATTTTCTTCCACAAGATTGAAACTACCAGGAATGCGTGCACCAAACGAGTGGGGTTCAAAAAGACTTTCATTATTGGTGAGAGCCTCATCAAGTGCGTTGTTCCAAAGCCCATTCAGAGGGCCAGACCTCAGGTCACTCCTAAGGTCGTCAAGACCCAACTCAAGAAAACACCATCTAAGAACGCTCTTCGAAATGCAAGAAAGAGGGTTGCGAGTGCTTTAAGAAAGAAAGAAGTAAAGAAGGAGTCTATTGAGGCAATATTATCCGAGCTTTCTGGGACAAGCCCCATGGTGACCGAAGGCAAGAACACCTCAACCACCCTGACTGTGCCGACTCCCAAGAGGACAAATGCTACCCAATTTGTCCGAATCATGATTGGATCAATTCCGGTCTACCTATATACTACAGATTCAGCCTTGATGACTTCCATCGATGAAACTAGCGAAGAAAGTCAGAAGGATGACTCTCAAGAAAACATTGAGGTCCAAGGGGTCGAACCTCCGTCAAGCCCTAGAGCCCATGCTGTGGAATCCACATTACAAGAGGTTTACCCATGTTCTCATAAAGGTAAAAACAAAGCCATCATCATGAAAAAGAAAGTGGTGAACATACCTCATCCACAAAGGAAGAATGTGAAAAGGGTGAAGACAATTGATGTTTCAAGGGATCAAATCCTTGTATCACAGGGGGCAGTCCCAAAACCTCAAGATCAGTCGAGGACCTACATGGGTCCATTGACTCGCTCTAAATCCCGAGACATGATGGGGACGGTTATTCCCGAGTTATCCAGTTTAAATTCAACCTGCTTGGACGATTATTTGCTATGGAATCCTCTTTATGATGATCCCATACTTCAAACTTAAGAGAATGATGGCATAGTATCCCAAGGGACCAGACTTCATGAAGGATTGGAAAGCATGCAAGTCATGATGACTGGTACTTCTAATACTGAGGACCAGTTACCCTTAATCCAAGAGATGATGCAAGACTTACGAAGGGAAATGCAACAGAAGTTAGCAGAGAAAGACGCGGAAATAGCGTTACTATCCGCTCGGCTGAAAGAAAAAGCCATCATAGGTGAGCAAGACAGGGGCAAAACAAATGAATCGGTGACCCAGGAACAACAAACAAAAGAGGAAAAAGCAGAGAGCTCTACGAGCACAATTTCCCCAAACGACATAAAGGCATTAATTGCTGAGGGGATTCGTGAGTTCCAATTGTCTATAACGCCTCATATTCAAGGGTATCGAAAACCCTTCCCTTCTCACTATGACGCCATACCATTCCCGAAGGGTTATCAACGGCCTATATTTGATAAATTTGATGGCATAAATAGCTCACCCCATGAACATCTGGCACATTTTTATTCAACATGTGGTGAGACATCTCAGTCTGACGCTCTCCTGGGACGACATGCAAAAAGCATTTTTGGCACAGTTTGTCAGATGGTCTCAATCATGGACCTAGCTCAAACTACCCAAAAGCTAGGGGAAAGTGCTAATGACTTCATAATAAGATGGAGGAGCCTCAATCTTCAATGCCCGAAGAAAATTACCAAGCAATCAACAGTGCAAATGTGCTACAACAACCTCATGCCAGACATTGCGACTTTTGTTGCCACTGCTGAACCCCAATCATTTGATGCTTTGGTGTCAAAGGCAAGCAATGTTGAAAGACAAATTGCTCGCCAAAAGTCCGCGACCCAAAAAATTCAATTTGGGGAGAAGAAAAATGACAAGAAGTCTGTAAAGGGAGAGTCATTGGCCACTTTTGTCAAAACAGAGAAGAAGAATGACAAAGGCCAAAGCAAAGACCCACCCAAAAGGCTCACTCTTAAAGAGTGCAAAGAGGTCAAATATTCTTTTGACGATGAGGATGTAGATGAAATCTTTGACCAACTTCTGGCCTCCAAAGGTATTACCTTGCCAGAATCAAAGCGTCCTGCTGAGACTAATAAGACAAATGACCTTAGGTACTGTTGGTATCATCGCCTCATCAGTCATACGCTCAATTTATATCCTAAAGGACAAAATTCAAGAGCTCCTCAACAATGGCGGCTTGGTGATAGACCCTTCTTCCTAACATCATTCAGCTACGGTAAATATGATAGAAGAAAAGCTCACACCCACCACTGCATTACTAGGTGGAGTAAAATTTGCAGGTATTAATACCGACAATGGGGGCACAATTGTACATGCCTGTCCAAATGCACCATGATCTAGTGATCTTCAAATTCCCACTCTTCATGAGCTCATGAGTGCACCCAGTCTAAAGGTATGAGAAGATTCTTCGGCCGACGAATCTACTGAGGGGTGGAAGACATTTGTTAAAAGAGCCAAGCACATGGCCAAACATTTCCCACCCAATCACAAATTTGTTTCTCGTCCTAGTGTCAAGATTCGAGGCATGCCACCCTTGAAAAATAAAAGGAAGAAGAAGAAGGTGCAAAAGAAAGCTCAAATCCCTCAAGAGGATGAATATGAGCAATCCGCAAGGGTCCCTGTTACACTCATTGAGTTTTGCCAATTGAGTTCTTCTCGAGTGAATCCGAAGTTGAGGAAGAAATTATTCAATGCAACATGGTTTCTATGGAGGAACATGAGCTTGACACAGAGGTTAACGAGATTAACCTCCGCTCCGGTCGAAGCATCCTATCTGCTGATAAAGCACAATAAAATGAGGAAGCTAACCCCTCTAAGAAGTCTAACGCGAAAGAGATTAAGGTCTCCTTGTCAGAAAAAAACTGTTGCAGGGGAAGTTTCACCATCCTCTTCAAAAGCAAAGGACCCTAAATTTGATACCCGTAAAGCAAAGGAGTCATCACAATCACATGCACTTAAGTATGATATTTTGGCTCATCTTAAGCCCATCCCCACTCCTTTAAGTGTCTATGACGCTCTAAAAATGTCGAGAGAGCTTAGGGAAGCACTTGTCATGGCTTCAATGAGCCCGGATTCGTACAAGTCATATTTCAAATCAGCGGATGCCCATACAACTGAAACCTCGAAGTTTTGTGCATCGTGTATGGTAGCAATTACCTTTGGTGAAGATGACTTTCTACTTGGGTCCAAATCCCATAATCGACCTCTTTATGTCACTGGCGAGGTTGGAGGCACGACCATCAATCGAATCTTGTTAGATTGTGGTTCGGCTGTGAATCTTATCCCTTTAAAGACACTCCATGCTATAGGGATGAGTGCCCAACAATTGTCTCCATCTATGCTGACTATTCAAGGGTTCAATCAACTTGGGCAAAAAGCCATGGGTTCTATCACATTGCAAATGGAAATAGGGGACCTATATTCAGACGCTCTATTCCATGTGATCAATGCTGACACTTCAGCTAGGATGTCCGTGGCTCCATACATATGGTGTAATCCCTTCTACACTTCACCAGTGCTTTAAATACTTGGTGGATGGGGAAGTCAAGAGTGTTTCAGCTGACATGGACCCATTCAGAGGCGAAGAGGTAAATTACTCTGATGCGAAGTTTTACGGTCCACCTGGTCTCTTATTCACACAACCACCAAAGGGTGATAAGGAGAAAGAAACAACTATCGATGCAGGAAAATCACAAAAGGTAGAAGCACCCAAATCGCCAAGGGTAATTCGAGTGAAGCTGACACCTCGAGGTGTGACATCCCCAAAAGTTGAAGAAGTCCCGACTGCAAAGGCTCCCAAGCCAAAGATAATTGTCAAGACTTTAAAAAAAGGAGCCTGGTGAAAAAGCAACAAGCTCATTGAAACAAACAATGGAGTCACTGATGACGGCAAGTTACATTTGTCCTCTTCGTAAGATCAATCAGTCTATCCTAGGGGCAGTTTGGTCATTTCGACTACTTTTGGCAAAAATTATGGCCCAAGTAAACGTGTAGTTTTTCACAACAAGGCATCCTTGCCATAAACAACATCTGCTCCATTAAAGATAAAACTCATAGGCCGTAAAGCAAAGAAAAGCGATGCTGGCCTCACAGTTCAAAATGAGAGTGGTGTGCTCAAAGTGTCTCTTCGAAGGCTACATCCAAAAGCTTCTGAGCCTGAGATACTCACTAATATGGAACAAGCCATGTTTAGAGAAGATGAGGTGACTAAAAAGCCACTTCGCATCTCTGTGTTCAAACGACTAGGGGGCAGACAACCACCCCGTGTCTTAGTCTTTCAACGTTTGGAGAACCCTTTCAATTCTCAACAAGGGAAAGTCCATAATAAAAGAAAATGGAAAGTTAAGAGTCAAGAGAAAGCTGTGACCGAAACAGTCAAAAGGGTGAAAATAAATTATGATCTTGTCCAAGTCAATTGCACCTCGTTCGAAGAAACAGTGGACAAAGATGATAATCCTCAAGACATCAAGGAATTCATTGACATAGTCCAACTAGCTCCACCACAAATGGAGGAGGGAGGTCAAGCCACAATTGATGATCTGCAAAAAATTAATCTTGGTACAGTTGACGGCCCAAAACCTATCTTTGTCAGTGCTTCATCAACGCAACAAGAGTTAGAAGAATACACACAACTGTTGCAAGAGTACCAAGACGTATTTGCATGGAGTTATCAAGACATGCCAGGGTTAGACCCAAACGTTGCAGTTCACAAACTTGGGATACCAGATGAGGCTCAATGGGTGAAGCAAGCGCCACGCCGTTTTCGGCCAGAGCTAACAATCCAAATAGAAATCGAGATTTGAGAAGTCCAATATCCCACTTGGTTGTCCAATATTGTTCCAATCCTTAAAAAAAAACTGGGGCACTGCGTATATGTGTGGACTATAGAGACGTCATTGACGCATGCCCAAAAGATGAGTTTCCGCTCCCAATCACAAAATTATTGGTAGACGCAACAATCGGTTTTGGTGCTCTAGTTCATGGATGGATTCTCAGGTTACAACCAAATAAAAATGGCTCCAGAGGATCAAGAAAAAATTGTCTTCCGCACTCCAAAAGGAATATATTGCTACACTATGATGCCTTTTGGGTTGAAAAATGCAGGGGCAACTTACCAAAGAGCTATGACAACAATTTTCAATGACATGCTTCACAATACCATTGAGTGTTACGTTGATCATTTGGTGGTTAAAACCAGAAAAAGGGAGCATCATTTGAGTGACTTAAAATGAGTTTTTGATAGACTCCGAAAGCACCAGTTGAAAATGAACCCCTTAAAATGTGCGTTTGGGGTAACTCTAGGCAAATTCCTTGGCTTTGTTGTCAGACATCGAGGAATTGAAATTGATCCCTCAAAAATCAAGGCAATCTGTGAAATGCCTCCCCCTCGAAATTTAAGGGAGTTGCGAGGGCTACAAGGGAGACTAGCCTATATACGACGATTCATCTCAAATCTCTCTGGAAGGTGCCAACCATTCTCGAGGCTCATGAAGAAGGATGTTCCGTTTGTATGGGATCAAGCATGTCAAAATGCTTTGGAAAGCATTAAACAATACCTGTTGAATCCGCCAGTTCTTGGGGCTCCAATTAAAGGGAAACCTTTAATCTTACACATTGCGGCATTAGAACGCTCGTTGGGGGCATTGCTCGCCTAACACAGTGATGATGGAAAAGAAAATGCACTCTACTACTTGAGTAGAACACTTGTAGGGGCAGACCAAAATTACATCCCTATCGAAAAGGTCTGCCTTGCATTGGTGTTTGCTGTCCATAAACTATGACACTACATCCTCTCTCATAGAGTCATTTTGATTTCCAAGGCAGATCTACTCCGATATTTAATGTCCAAGCCCGTGCTCTCTGGGCGAATAGCCAAATTGTCACTCCTCCTCTCTGAGTTTGAGATAAAATTTATGCCACAAAAGGCGATCAAAGGGCAAGCTCTTGCTGATTTGTTGGCTGCTTATCCTACTCCCGATGAAATAGAGTTACCTGCTGATTTGCCCAATGAAGAGGTATTCACAACGACAACACTTACATGGCAGTTATATTTTGATAGGGCAGAAAGAAGAAACGGAGTTGGGGCAGGATTAGTGTTCATCACGCCGTCTAGGGGCTTTATGTTCAAATAATGTGGCAGAATACGAGGCACTCATCATTGGCCTTGAAATTGCCCTCGAGATGCATATTGATTGTTTGCAAGCATATGGTGATTCACAGTTAGTCGTCAGACAGTTGAATGGCCAATACGCAGTCAAAAATGCTACTCTCGTCCCATACCATGAAAGGGCAAAGTATCTCATGTCACAGTTGCAAGACATTCATGTGAGTCACATCCCGAGGTCAGAAAATGATAAAGCTGATGCACTAGCTAATTTGGCTGCATCGTTAACGTTACCTGATGAAAGGGATATCCAAATCACGGTTAGGGAACGTTACTTACTACCCCAAGCTATAGAGAGAATTGAAGAAGTTGTTGATTCAAACATCATCACGGCTTCCGAATGTGAGGAGGAACCAGATGATCTTGATTGGTGTCATCCCATAATCGAGTATCTCCAACATGGCAAGTTGCCAGATGACTCAAGGAAAAAGGCCGAAGTCCGACGCAGGGCCACAGGGCCACTCGGTTTCTGTATTTAAACGACACCTTGTACAAATGGTCATTTGATGGTATGTTGTTAAGGTGTCTATCGAAACAAGACGCAACTAAAGCCCTTCATGATACTCATGCTGGCACTTGCGGTGCTCATCAAGCTAGTCCAAAACTCTCAAACCAACTGAAGAGTTTGGGTTATTACGGGGCAACAATGGTCCGAGACTCAATGAAATTTGCAACCAAATGTAAAGATTACCAGTTACATGGAGACTTTGTTCACTAGCCACCCCAACAACTGCATCCAACAACTTTGTATTGGCCATTTGAAGCTTGGGGATTAGATGTTATTGGCATGATAAAGCCTAAGTCATCACGTCAACATCAAGCCTAAGTCATCACATCTCTAAATGGGCTGAAGCAATTCTTTTAAAAGAGGTACGAGCAGACGATGTCACAAACTTCATAAGGAACCACATCATCTACCGTTATAGGGTTCCATCGAACATTATACCTGACAATGCATTGTATTTCAAATGCAAGTCCATGACCAAGTTGTGCGAGAAGTATAAGTTTCGACACTCGTTCTCTGCGAGTTACAATCCGTCGTCAAACGGTCAAGCTAAAGCTTTCAATAAGGTATTGTGCAATATCCTGAAGAAGATGGTCTCGGGAAACAAAAGAGATTGGCATGAACACCTCCCTGAAGCATTATGGGCTCCGAGGCTGTTCTACCGTTAGAAGTCCAATTGCCATCATTAAGGGTAGCCTTACATCTAACAAACCCCGATGAGAACGCAAATGTGAGACTGGCAGAACTAGAAGCTCTCGATGAGAAAAGACTGGCAGCTCAACAAAGGCTTGAAATATATCAGGCTCAGGTTGCAGGGGCATTCAACAGAAAAGTTAAGTTCAGATCTTTCTTAACTGGAGATTTGGTTCTAACTATCCGAAGACCCTTTGACATTACCAGGAAAATGCATGGTCAGTTTGAACCCAAGTGGGAGGGTCCCCACGTCATTACTAAGGTTTTCTCCAAGGGTGCCTACAAGTTGTCAAACTCCGAAGGCAAGTGCATATATCCTTGTGTGAACGGGAAATTCTTCAAGAAGTTTTATGCTTGATGGTGGTTAGGAAAAAAACGCTCGTTGGGCTGAAAACCCGAAAGGGCGGCCCAATCAAAACTTAGAGCTGAAAAAAAAAAAAACTCATTGGGATGAAAACCTGAAAGGGCGATCCAAGCAAAAATTCGAGCACCCAAAAAAGAAAAAAACAAGGCTTTGTGGGCTGAAAACCCGAAAAGGCGGCCCAAGCTAAAGAACTACGGTTGACTTAATCCCTCAAAAGGGGTACGTAGGCAGTCTAGTCCCTAAAAAAAGCTAGATTCAGTCATAAGACCCAAAATCCCCCTTCATTACCTCAATTCAAGGAGGGTGAACTACGTTCGGCTTGATCCCTTCACAGGGTACGTAGCCAAGCTAGCCCAAAAGCTAGACGCAGCCGTAAATGATCATAAATTCATGTTTGTCCACCGATGGTGTTAACACGTGGTTATACAACAGTTTAATCCAACTTCACACGAGTATAAACTGTGAAATAGAAATGTAGAATCCTGCAAAATCTTTATTCTAATAAAATTGTTCTTGGTGGAAAAACCACATTATAAGAGCAAGGAATACTAAAGCAAAGGCCTACCTATGAATTCTTGGTGGATGAACCATACTTCAAGAACACTTATGGAAGCAAACAAGCATGCTAAACAAAAAAATAATAATAATGATAATAAGCTCATCTCTTAGAGCTCACTACAAGAAGAAAACAGGGCATTGATCAGACAGTGGATCTCTCGCTTTTGAGCCTTCATTGACAGTCGAGTGCTCCAGATCTGGGGAAGTAGATCTTCTTTAGCATCAATTCTGGATTGTTGCAGCTGTGTTGCTTGTTCATTCTAATACTCCAAAGAAATCTCCTAGTTTAGCTTTTGCATATTAAGGGAAGTTTTCCTAGCTTCATGCTCTTCCCGCATCTGGCGAACTCTCTCTTCTACTTCCCTGATGGTAGCTTCCTTGACATCCAAGTCTTCAATCTCTTTAGCAACCTCTTTAAGTTCTGTCTCAAGAGCCAGCTTGGTGTTCAAACATTCCTCGTGTTGACGGATCAAATCGTGAATCACATCAACATTCACATCTCCTAAGGCGTCACATCAACATTCACATCAAATGCAATTCTACCACACCCTAGAATGTCAACTGTTGATCCCAAAAGTCGAAGGGCCTTGATGATCTTGGAATGGTGCATATGAAGTTGTGCTGGTGTCTCTGAGGAGTAAAGTCGGCTAAAGATACCTTCAATTTCTCTACTGATAAACTCCCGCCTACTATGGTTTACTCCATTCCCAAAAATCTGATAAACAAAGTTCTCGACTGATACCAAATTTTGGAGAGGTCGCACAACTGCTATGGGCCCTCCACCTTCAGGAAACTGATCATCAACTGGGCTATTCTGAACTTGCTAAAATTCAGACGCTTTAGCCAGGAGGTCTGACCCACTACCACCCATGTTGGAGTTAGTGCTCTCATGATGAATGTTTTCCTCTTCACCTGAAGAAATGACCTCAAAGGCTGGGTTATCTGCATTAATAGACTCCATTCCACAAGGAAAAGGGATGTCATCAAACCTCATTTCTTCGTCGGGTACATGGTTAGAGCTTCCATCCTCAACCCTGTTGTGATTTTCATGACATGCCGGTTTGAGGTGTGAGTCTCAATTAACCCTTTGGGATTGGTGCATCACGTGATTAACCCCTGAGAAATGTTTCCCTTTAGCCCTACGAATTCTCTTCTTGTGCCCTTTGCTCGAAGAAGCACCATGAGGAGGTAAAGATGAATTAAAGCCACTTTTGCTCATGCCTGTTGAGATACTTTTCAAATTATCAGTCACAAAGACGTGGTCCCTCCTTGGGACATGCTTGTCTACCACTGAGAAAATTTTTGACATAGAAAAGCCCATGTAAGGTGCACATGCAGTCATCCACCATCTACAATACCACCAATAGCATTCTCCAATGCGGGTGGAGCACAGAATATAGAAACGCGTCGTGGTATCTTTGCGCAGAAGGACCGCTTGGGCTCTCGCCAACTTCTCAATCCCGCATCACTGCCTCTCACATACACTAAATAAAAGCTTGTTTGCTGGAACTCCTTGATCAAAGCCAAACTGGCGAGCAAATCTATTTGGGTAGTAAGGCTCCAACCAAAGATTGCCACCTACCCTCACAGGAAACAGTGCAGAGCGCATACAAACCAAGAACTCAAAGGCATCGTCCGCAAGACTCTCCGTGTCTAAAAGAATGCAATCTTCATGTGCAAGGAAAACATTGGGGCGATCAACCATAAACTCACTCTTGAAGATGATTCTAGCTTGATTAGAGTTGAGATATTTGGCTTCAATCTAACTATACCTCGCTAGAAGAGGGTAATGTGCTGGAAAATCATTATCACACCAACGATCAATCAGATCAGGAAAGTGCTCCCCTAACCATACAATCACATAATGAATGGGAAGATATGCATTTGCTAAACCAGGACCCTTACGATGAGTAACAACTGTACCGAGGGCATGATAAATAAGTCCCAACACTGCTGGAGCAAGTGAAACTCTAAACCCTCTCGCCATCAAACTGGCCATATAGAAACATTCTGGCCTTATGGCATTATCAAGGGGTAAGACAAAACGGCTAAGCCAAAAGGCTAAGAAAGCAGCCAACTGTCCTTCGCGTGAAATGTTCAAGGGAAATTTGAGGTCTTCGGCCTTATGTTTGGGAATTATGTTATTGTTATTCCCCGCAGCACCATATATGGCTTCCCCTCGAAAGAAATGCTCAATCCATTGGTCGTGGAAAACTTGCCCTTTCTTATGGAAAACGCATAGTTGAGCATGGATTTTCAAAAGTTCACCAACGGTTGATGGGTATAAGTCTTCACGACATAATTCTTTGTTCAAGGGGATAAATTCATCATATGGGAGACCCAAAATTGGTAACCCGCCAATAACTTTTAGGTCGTATAAGGAAATGCCCATTTCACCATTCCCATGATGAAATGTGTTGGATAAAGGCCCCCATAACTCGCAGAATGCTCTCCATTCATAGGAGTACCAAGAAACAGCCACAGCCCCATATATATTAGCTTGACGAAGGACATCGCCAAAGTCACTCAGAATAGACTCCATCCATTCCAGTACAAATGCTCGAAAGTTAGCCCGACGGAAAAATTTAAAATTGCTTCCCCATGAAATTTTGTTGCGAAGCATCCTGTGCATAACTGGATAAAATTCATCCCTAGGAAGACACTGCTTATCTCCTTCTATCTCATTGTTTACCTTCATCAAAGAATGAGCTAGAAAATGTGGGCCCTTTGCTTGGGAAATTTGAATCACTCGGTCTTCTTCATGGGGGTTGAGCTTGAGATGTCCACTACTCACGTGTGGTGAACCAAGTTGTTCTACTCTCAGGAGGCACCACAAGCTTGATTGAATTCAGAGGACAAGATCTCATGAACTGGGGACCAAAGGCGATGGCCCTACCATATTCATCGAAAGCATGCTCCTTGTGAAGATTTCCATAAGCATCCATCACCTGAAATCAAAGGTGTTAAAAAATATACATATGTCAGCTTATAATGCTAGTTATAAGAATCTCATGCTTCGCACGCGTAAAAGCGTCACACGCACAAAGCTTGAGGGGGCATCTGTTGGAATTAAAAAAATCACAAAAAAAAAAATTGAAACGTGGGATTAGACACCCACAATTTTGATACCCGTTATTTGCCACATCTAGTAAGCAGCAAGTTGGTGGGAGGCTAGACCAATGAAAACTCTTAAGAGAGGTTGGTGGCTCCTATTTTTGGGGGAGTTGATTATTCAGTTTTCAAATCACACATCCTCCACTAATGAGGTCTCTAGCATATAAAGGGAGGGCAGTAGAGAAATAAAGAAGAGAAGAGAAAAGAAGGAGAAGGAAACGACAGAAGAAATAAACTGTTGCAGGAGAAAAATTGCAAGAGCACAAGCACAAGAGAATACTTTTCACAGTATACTGCTTCTTTCAATTAATTCTGGTTGGGTGGCAACCCTCAAATCATTTTCTTGGATGATGAATCCATATTGGGTGGCAACCCTCAAATCATTTTGTTGGATGATAAATCCATATAGGGTGGCAACCCTCAAATAAAACTCTTGGATGGTAAATCCATCATGGGTGGCAAACCTTAAAGCATGAATAGCAAATCCATGAGAGGATTCCTGTTCAGTAAAGCTTTGCTGAGCAAAAGGAAATCTTTTGAAACAGAAATGGTGTTTTGAAGGTTAATTCCAAAATGTACAAAAAAAAAGGAGCGTGAATTCCACCTTGGACTCTCTGACCACTCCTCTCCATCTTTGCTTGAGAAAGCCTTTATTTTTCTCTCTAAGCAAACTACACCAAAAAAAATAAAATTGAAAAGGATGTTAGTCATGAAGAAAAGAATAGGCAAAAAAAAATGGAGATCTGCAAGAAAAGTGGCTGCTCACCACTTTGTGTTTCTGGCCAAAAAAGAAAGATGAAACAACCATGTACTTTCTTTTGGAGGAGGGTGTTGTTGGCATATGGATGAAATAAAACAAAACCAAAAAAAGATGAAGGCAACATGTTGGTTTTGTTTCCATGGGCTTGGTGTGGCAAACAACAACAAACAAAGGTATAAAAAAAAAGGGGGAGGGGAACAGACAAAAAAGATAGAGAAGATAGCCACCACGAAGAAAAGGAAAAGTTAGCAAAAGATGGAAAAAGGGGAGGCACACCTCTTTGGCTGTTGGACTCGTTTTTTATGTCTACTTTCACTGTAAAATATATATATATATATATATATAAGCTATGTGGTGGTCGGACAAAGAAAGGCATTTGTACCTTTCGTGAAAATAAAGATGTTTCTGCTCTAGGTCTGTCTACGGAACAAAGGAAAATGTGCCTAGGTTTTCGTTGAATAAAGAGAGCAATCCTGGCCATGGAGTAACTCTTTCCCAAGCCAATCAAATTTACAATTCCTTTATGTTGTAAATCTCTGAAGTCCTAATCCAATCGGGACTGGTTTTTGATAAACCAGATAGGCCTTGTGCTGGTGACCAATCACAAACCAACAGATAAAAAAAAAATCAGATTATTGGGTCATAGACCTATTAGTTCTTAAAAGCCCAATGTATTTAATGGGTGATCCAAATATTTACCCATTAAATTTGTAGAGGCCCAAATTTCCTATCACATGGTTACGTAGGCAGTCTAGCATCCCAATAGACGCAACCGCAACCAAATTCCCATCAACCGAACCTTTATACAAATCAATTCCGAACTATGTTGGTTTGATCCCTTTGAAAGGGTATGTAGGCAATCTAGATCCAACCATCCCAAACATAATTCCAAATCGAATCCCTCGTTCATTTAGCTAAATTTACTCAAACACTCCTCAATCAAATTCATTCAAATTCCCCCCTCTGCGATGAGTCATTTATTCATTGCGAATCTTTGAACTACGAGTGGCTAGATTCCCGCAAGGGATACGTAGGCATCCTAAGGTTGGACTTGGGAATAAATGCAAAACCAAACACACACATTCTGTTTCTTTATGATGGAATCAAAGGGTGTTCCCTTGAAGCAAGAGATTGTAATTAAGAGACTTGCGTCTCGAATGGGTCAAACCTAAAACAATAAATCCCCATTATTTAATTAGTGGTGGTGAAATTATGTTGGGAGGTTCACATTTTTCCTTTAGCACCAATTAAGGTATTTTTCGAGCAAACAAATGTCTTTCTGTTGCAGTCGCATAACTTTAACAACAGAGTTGGGCATACGGCCATAAAAATAGGGACCAAGGACCATGTTGCGTGGAGTGGCAGGCACCAGCGCAAAATCATAAAATTCATTAGAGAAAGCGGTCTCATCCTTATTGAGGGCGTCAACCAAATTTTGTTGTACTCTCTTGCTACTTTAGGAGACATTGTAGAACGACAATAAGGGCGAAGATTGATAATCTGCAAAATATTATTTGTTAGTAATATTAAATTTTTTGTTATATATATATATGTATAATTTGGCCTTACAGCCATGTTGGGTTAATGAATGGCCTTTTGGGCCTATTTGGATGTGGTCACCAAATTCAATCTAAGCCAAGTGGTCTCAATTCCAAACCAAGTCAAGTGGAAACCCAAGGCCTAGCCAAAACAAAGATATTGTTATTTATAATAGCAATAGTCAAATAATAAATAAATAGAGCGGCAAGACCCACAAGCTTGGCTTGGGGCCAGCCAAGGGGTTTAAGAGAATGACGAATTCTCACCAACAAAAATCAGCTGGATTTTAGGTTTCCTTCAACAACAATGGCAGCTAGAATAGTAAAAGGAAAGTGAGTTATTGAGCAGAGATTTTTTATCAAAATCGTTTATGTTCTTAATGAAATGCGAGATTACATGTTCGTTGGTTTGTTGAATCTGTTATTTGATTAACCTACTCATGGCTACATCAGCTGGGTTTCAAACCCTTGGGTGATAGCAAGAAGGCCAAAAGTTATCCCCACATTGATATTTGTTTTTGAGTTGAAAAGTTGGCCCCACTTTAATATTTGTTTTGTGAGTTGAAAGGTTGGCTAGTCAAACAGCCAACCTGTTGCTGATCAGATTGCAAGTTAAATTAAACGAAGAACAAAATAAGAATGTGTTTGAGCCTAGTCGAAGTTCAACCATGCGTCTTGGAAAACCAATAGGCCAAAATGCAAATTGGTGGCTCAAGGTGTGCCTAATGGCCAAATTGAAATAAGAAGGCCGGACTTAGGGGTCTTCATGCACCCTACGTCGTTTAATCTTCAATAAAGTCTATAGCTTAAGATGCATGATGTTCCACTATAATTCAGACCAAGAACTTAGAAGTCGAAACCCAACCTCCAACAGCGGGTTGAAAACATTTGACTTCCAAAGTCGGAACATCTGAAACTTCTGAAGTGGATGTTTAGTTGTGGTCTAAAATTCAGCCAAGGTTAAGTCTTTTGATCAACCAAGATGAAGGTCTTCGATCAGCCAAGATCAAGGTCTCTGATCACCCATGGTCAAGTTCTCTGATCAGCTAAGGTGAAGTCCTTTGATCACCGAAGGTTAAGTCCTTTGATCAGCCAGGGTCAAGGACTTCGATCAACCAAGATCAAGGTCTTTGATCCACCAAGATCAAGGCCTTCGATCAGCTGGATCAAACCCAACTCCAAGTCGAGGTCGAGCAACTCCAAATCGAGGTCAAGCAACCCCAAGTCGGGGTGGAACCTAACTTCAAGTTGAGGTGGGAACCCAACTCCAAGTCCAGTTAAGCAATTCCAAGTCACAACATCAGTGGGTGTTTCGACCAAGATCAGAATTCTAGAAGTTACAATGTCTCACCAGATGTCAAGCTAAAGTCTCGGAAGTCCAAGCCACATATTAGAACCTAGGCCAAGAGAAGGTTCCTTGCTTGGCTGATTAATCACTTGATCAAAAGTCAGAAATGCAATATATCCATCCAACCTTTTCCATCTAAGCCATTTAGTGGCTTGGTGGTGGCACGCCTACGCAATCCAAGAGAAGAAGGACCAAAAGTTCCTTTCGTCGGCCACCTCGGTCGAAAAGAGGGAAACAAAATGATATGAATGATATAGGCAATAAAATAAGGGGCTCTTAGATATGGGTCCAATTTCAAGAATACAGTTTGATTGTAGGACAGTAATTGTTACCTACTAATTCCAGTCCTAAAGCCCAGTCGTGCAGCCACCTAAGCGAATAGTGCGGCCACAAAATTTAATTTATTTACAACTACTGCCATTCTATACAAACGGAAAGTAAAGGACGTCTTTCCCAATAGGTTAATCCAAATCACATATCTTAGATCCCCCAAATCGCAGAAATCCCAAAAGTCATGCTCCGTCTTTCCAAATTTTCACTGATTTTTTGGTTCCTTAATTGGAAGATTTGTGGGTTTCTTCTAATAATTCACGATTACAGATGGAATAAACCAAATTTGTTGGATTATCAGAAACGGTGGCGTCAATTGAAGTACCTGTATCCCAGGTAAATTCTCTCAGTCAGCATACGTTCATCCTTTTTCTGTTATGGATTGTTCTTGATGGTTTCTGAGAGTGTTTGTTGTTGCTTTTCTCAATCATTGGTGAATGATTTTGTTGCAAATTTGTTCTGGCATATCCAACTTTATTTGTTGGCTTATGAATCTATAATAGAGAAATATCAGAACTGGGTTTAATCATCAACTAGAACCTGCTGTATAAGTAATTTCCGATCCTGTAACTATGCTATAGGTACGTTGTGGTAAAATCCTCAACATCCTATATTTGGTTTGTTGCCGTCTGTTTTAGTTGTTGTGCATTTTTTGTTTTGAGTCATGATTAACAATTTAAGATTGTCAACGTTGTAGATATATAGACTTTGGATTTTGCTAAACTTTGCCTATGAAATATAGGCAAAAGGTCACCCAAAACCTCTATATCTCATAACCTGTTGCCTTTCGTCATATATGACCCAATTATAACGCTTCTTGTACCTTTCATCAAAAGCCTCATTGAATGCATTGATCAAATTGTTATCAAAATCATGTTGATCACAAGGAAATGAAATTATCCCCAAGCTATGTGCCTATAATTTGGCTGAAATGACAGTGATTGTTTAGGGTTTAGGGTCTCTCTCATGTATATTCATTAGATAAGCAGTCATCCATAAAATCATATAATTACGCATTTGAAACTATTGGTCATAAAGGTTATGCAAGTACTCTAGTTTTTCTACCAAAATATGTTAGTGGTAACAACTATCACTATGTGATTTGTTAGGACATTTCATTCAGAACCTAACCTACAGGTAACTCCTTGAGTGTGTACCTATTGCACTAGTAATCTACACAGTGGGTAGGATTATGTTCTAACGCATTTGGCATATACATGTGCTACAGTGCATATGTCACCTATAATTCATGGAGGACCTATTTCACGTGATACTTTTGAACCCAACTTCTGTAATAATCCTTTGTGTGCATAGTTTCATTGTGTCATGTCTTACACTTCAAATTGTGAGTCAATTACATGTATATATCTTGAGCACAGGTATTTGATCTTGTTATTTTTAATTTTTTTTTGTTTGTATTTAAATAGGGATGGACGGGTCGATAGTTGGTAGATGCCGGTTTGGTTTGAAAACTTATTCAGTGCTGATTTTCAAGGAAACCAAGTACATGGACATATGCAGCCAAATTTGCTCTCGATTTAAAGAGTTGAATTCATGCGAAATGGAGATGACGTACGCAATTGGAAACCACTTAGCATGTTTATTACAAGATGACATGGATGTTCGTGTTTTGCACATGTCTATATCCAATGAAAACAAAAATTTGGTGGATATAGATATTGTTAGAGGTGGAGTTACATCGTTTGGCAAAGGTGTGGAGGATGATATTGATTCATCAAACAATGAAGACAGTAATTCAACTAATGAGAATGAATGTTTAATTAAGTATGCGGCAAACAAATCAAAACTTTATTTGTCTCATGAGTGGAAAACATTTATTAGTGAAGTTGGGCAAAAATACGAAGGAGGGGTGACTGAGTTTAGGATTAAATTGTGCAAATATGCCTTTGAGAAGGAGTTCAAGTTTGTATATGTGAAAAATGATTTGAAGCATGTTACAACAGAATGTGTGAATAAGCAAAGTGAAGGTTGCCCCTGGCGTGTGCATGCAACTTTAAATTATGCGAATGGGTTCTTCTACATTAAAGATTTGAAAAATGAACACACATGCAGGGGCAGGGTTCAGTCCCATAAAAAAGTTTTTATGGGTTCGAAAATTGTGTCTTCAGTCATAGCAGATCAGCTTCGAACCAAACCTCTCATTAAACCAGCTGATATAATCACAGATTTCAAGCAAAATTCTGGGTTGTACATCTCCTATTATAGTGCTTGGTATGGTAAGGAGTTGGCCAAAAAGACATCCATGGTGTGGTATATTGACGCTTTGCTGAAAACAAATCCGGGGTCCCACTGTTACCTAGGGTGTGACACGAAATCATCACGTTTTGAGCGCATATTCATATCATATCATGCCTCAATTGAAGGGTTCAAATTCTGCAAACCATTTCTTTGTCTTGATGGTACTTTTGTGAAGAACAAATACAAAGGGCACCTCCTGGCAGCTACAGGGAAAAATGGTAACCAAGGTATGAAAGTTTCACTAATTGAGGCATGTTTGTTCTTTCTTTTCTTGTATTCGTAATATGTACTATTTTGTTCAATTGGTGCCGGATTTTTCCCGATTTCTTTTTCCATTGTGGACTCTGAAAATGAGGCAAATTGGACATGGTTTCTTCAAAAGTGATAATTTGTTTGAGGTTCAGGCTGAATATTCCTTTGCTATTGATCTTCACCAACACACATGTTCATGTCGTCAATGGTAGATTAAAGGTTTCCCGTGTGCCCATGCTATTGCAGCCATCCTTGCTGATGATGGTGATCCATACGAGTACATTGAACCTTATTTTACTGCAGATTACTACAGAAGTTGTTATGGCATTCCAATTGCACCTGTTCCTGATATTGAGAAAGAGGCACCAGAAGAACTCGAAGACTTTATAGTGAAACCTCCTTTAACTAGAAAACGACTTGGTACACCTCGAACCAAGAGGATCAAATCCAGAGGGGAGGAGAAAAAATGCTACAAATGCAGTAGATGTGGTCAAGGTGGCCAGCACAACTGGAGGACTTGCAATTCTCAAATATGAGTCTATTTTCAACTTATTATTCCTTATTTTATGTTTTGGCATAACAACATTTGTTTGCTTTCATTTTAATTGGATGTTGTTGGAACAAGTTTCATTTTAAAATTTGAAATTACGTTGGATCTTATTTGCTAGTGATCTGGATGAGAGAATCCCCTGTGATTTGGGTTTTCAGTGGAGTTCATTGTGGATTGTAGTTGTATACATCATATAAGGGTGTAGGCTCTTACATTTTACAGAATATGATTTTAGGTTTGGGACATGTTATCGAAGTCCAACAGCATGGGTAGTACATAAAAGTCATATTTTTGTCGTTGTAGCCATGCTGATTGCATCTCTATTAGCATAACTCCAACACCACAGGTAACATCTAACAGTGTACCTATGACACAGGTACCCTCTAACTGTACCTATTGCACAGGTACTTTACACAGCAACTTGATATGGAACCTAGCCCACAGGTAACTTACCACCGTGTACCTACAACATAGGTACTAAAACATGTGAGGCTTACTGGCCATTTGATCACTATTAAGAATCTCTAAGAATGAATCCATTACCTACAAGGGCCATAGCACAAATGAATATTTATACCTGCTTTAAAATCAGTACATATCCTCAAATTATTCACTGTACATATAAAGCAAAAATACATATTTTACATGTGCAGATATAATTACCTGTATACTCACTGCTTCCTCATACAAAAGTTGTAGTGCACTTTGCGATACACCGCAGAACGCACGCGATGCCAAAAGGCATCCCTATGATGACAGAAAAGCAACACAGATGACTTTATAAATATGATTGACAAATCATAGGATCAGAAACAGAGAAACAAACGTAAAAGAGTATGACTTTAAAAATAAAATTGATAACTTCATACAGAACTTACATAGGGTTGTTGGCATCTAAATATTTCTTAAATATGTCAGCTTCATGGAGCGATAGACACTTGCCAACTCTCAATCTTCTCACACCTATTGGCTTGGCTTTGCAGGTATACCCTTGATCAACTTTCATTTTTTTGCAATGTGTTTTCCCTAATTTGTCTGGATATGCATACTCCGGCCGAACCAGAGGTTGTCTTGTTCTGGCCCTCATCCTCACAATCATACTGCGTGGTTGTGGTGACTCATATTTTCCCTTTCCTTTCTGAAGCTTTGCAATTTCCTTCTTCAACCTTTCATTTTATGTTAAAAGATCCTTGTCCTTCGAACATTCCACATCCAACATTGCAGTGATCTCTTGCAGTTTTCTTTGCATATCATAAATGTCCACCTTACTGTTTGAAGGTTCTTCCTGACTGCATTCCATCAATTGAGTAGGTAGCAACTGAAATGCCTTAATAGGATCAAAGTCATCGATAAACTTTATAGGTTTCTCACTTGTCTTCCCACCACTATTTGAAAATATTTCCACAATTTGGGTACCTTCTGCTCGGGCACTGGTTTCATCTTTTGCCTTAATCTCCTACGTAATTCAAAATAAAACATAATGAGTCAATGAAACAAAAACAGAAGTATCACCAAAAAAAAAGTGAATAAATACTTGTACCTGCAATGTATGAATGGAACACATTTCAATCTTGCATAGCGACAACAAATTCCATTTCACGAATTTAGGGGAAATGTGTTCTCTTCCTTCTATGGGCTGAATTAACTTCTTATGTTCACAGACCCAAAACTGTAAAAAAATAAAGAAAACACACAAATGAGAGCATTCCAAACACATTAATAAGAACCAATTTGTTATCTTATAATAAGAGATGACATGCCATTAAAGGTGGGAAGATCATCATACCAGCAAGCCAACTAAGCAACCACATGCACTTTCCACAGAGTTCATATTCAAAAGAGAGTTCTCTAGGTACTGTGTTGCATCATTTCCAAATTGTCCACATATGCAATCTATTTTTTCATCAAGTTGTTTCCACTATTACAAAAGAATAGTGTCACACATAAATATAGACAAACCAAACGCATGAAATCACTCTCCTCCACACTACCATGTAGCTTAACCACTCTTAATATTTGTTCCTCCAAAACCCTTTGGCTCAAATCCTTGTAATCAGCAAGCCGTCTTTCTGTGAAACCACTACCTACTATTCTCTTATAGTTCTGAAAATGGATTTCTTCCCCTACACAGGGCAACCCAAAAAGTAAAGACATATCATTTCTTGTTATCCATTCAATTCTTTCCCCAAAAACGAAAGCCTTTTTCTCTTTGTCAAAACATTCCAAAATATAAACAATATCATTATCTGACTTCCTGCAAGCATGTTCAATAATAAAACCATCCCAATAACATCTAAACAACCCCCAAAAAGGTGTTCTCTGCATTAGTAAAATATGTGGCTCCCTCACGTTCTCTCTAATTCGTTCCATTACGTGATGAAACTTCAACACGTCCAACCAGTATTCAAGGGAGCGATACTCCTTCCTAGCCATTAAGAACCTGCAAATGATGATATACAATTAAGAAGGCAAAGAACATCCAATTAAGCCAGCAAAACAAATTTTAGAACAAAAAATAGCAAAAAAAGTTCCTATTTACAGCATCAAAACAGGGACGAAATTTTGTTAGAATCATTATGTTAATGAAATTATGTCATATATTAACTATGAAGTAAACTCTCAATCTCAATCAAAAAAGGACAAGAAAATAAAAATTAAGGAAAAGAAAAAGAAGGGGGCTATAAAAGGAAAAGAAAACGAATTCGTTGTGTGGAATAAAAGGAACAGAATAAATTATGTAACAAAAGAGCCAAGAGTAGATCAGATACATAAACCAAATTGCTAAAGCAGCAAAATAATAAATCAAAGTGGATTGACTTATTGAACTGTAATACAGATCAAATAAGACAAACAAAAACAGGAAAAGGACAGAAATAATACCCCATGCGCTTAGAAGCTCATTATAAGCATGTACTTCTAACTTTATCAATAGTGCTAATCTTATACTTGATAACTACCACTATTTCTTCAACAACAGTGTGCCCATCTTAGTATTTGGTGTTAATGAAATTGTCATACAAGGAACAGAGTACCTATGATAAAGAGGGGGCTATAAAAGGACAAGAAAACAAAATTTGTTGTGTGGAATACAAGGAACAGAGTACAAAGATGAACTAGTTTCTTCATCTTCTTCCTATGGTATAGGAAGAGGACCAAACTCTATTTCCATCATTCAATATTAGTGACGTTGAACTCTGTCCGCAAAACCACCATCAAACAGGAATCAATTTTTGTTAGAATCGTTCTATGAAAACTAAGAAAACTCGTTACTAAGAAAACCTATATCAGAAAGAATACTCGTTAGTAAGTAGGTGCTATAATTTGAGTAGAACTACATATATAAATTCGTTCAGGAAGCAGGTTTAGTTATCATCAAAGACATAGCTGGGGTCCTCAATTAGAAAACGAAAACAAAAAGAAATTGGTTCAGGAAGCAATAGTTACACAGACAAATTCGTTCAAGAAGCAGGTTTTGTTAACGTCAAAGGTTTCCACCTACAAAAGAGGTAAATATACAACATACCTGGAACATAGGCACTGCAATTGATGGAGAAGCAGGTGAGAATCCCCAAACGATGGCAAATTCCACCGGCTACAATTGAAGAAGACGAAAGGCAAATTCAACTCTAAAATGAAACCCAAAACCCTCGACAATTAAGAAGCATGAAATCTGTAGAAATCGGCTTGACAGGGCCATAGTTGATTGTGGAAGATACGATTTCTGCGATTCTTTCTATTCTTGGCGTCCGAAGATTGTTTAACGCGATTTTTGATATTTTGCTGGCTTTTATGTTATCCGATTTCTATCTTAGGGGCAAAATTGGAAGCACAACATAAATTAAAAAATTAAGAAAATAAAATATAAACCTTAGAAATTAAAAGAAGGTAAGTAATCCTACATGGCACAAAAGTCAGAGGACTTGAATTTCTAACAACAAATGTGTGGATTGCACCCAAATTTTATCATAAGAATTGGACTTATACCGAATTTTCTAATAAAATAAAGCAATATGAAATTAAATTAAACTTAAAGCAAATTCAAGAACAATTTAAAAGTAAAGTAATAAACTTGAATCTTAAAACAACATAATATAAAATGCAAGAAATTAAACTTACACTAACGAAAGTGAAGAACTGATCTAGTCTACTTGCTTGGAAAAGGTTGGCCATGGGGACCTTCCGAGGTTGACTTTGTGGCTAGGAAAAAATCCAAATCCAAGAAACCCAAACCAGTGGCCAACATTGAGCCTAAGAGAAGTTGGTATAATTGGTACAGAGCTTTGGAACCAAGACTGAATACTTCTTGGCACAAAAGGGGGATCTATGATGTCTTTGGTCATCCTCCACCAACTGCATGAGCTTGTGGTTTGGGAGGATGAGCCCCACTCTACTTGATCTGGCCGCTATCGTTGGCCTTCATCCCCATGGTGTGACCTACTCAGCAGCCAACCTTCCAAAACCTGTTTTGTAGCCAGACTACGACAAGCCCAATAAGAATTTGAACAACTGGATCAAAACCCACTTTGGCTATACCGAGTCATCCTCCGGAGCTTCAATAGGTTGAACAAATGGTGTATCTTAGACAAAGCATGTGGCCTTTCTTCAGATGTGGCTATCCAAAGTCACCAAAGAAGTCCAACCTTTGGCTCAGGCTCTTGCAGATGCCCAAGCAGTGGCCTTGGGTCCCATATTTTTGGCCTACTTTTACAGAGGCCTTCATGAGATTATTTTGCCCAAACCCATGTCATGCAATGTTTCAGGCCCGATTTGGCTTTTCCAACTGTGGCTCAAAGTTTACTTACTGGAGTTAGGTCTAGCCAACGTCACCTTCCGAGGTGACTCGCTTCTAAGAAAATCAATTGCTAGCCTCCCCTTGCCCAAGCACCAGGTTGAGGATTGCTTCCCTTTTTTCTACGGATGCTCACAGAGGTCACCCAGTGACTTATCCATGTGTTTGGATCATCGTTACATTGACTATTTGGCTTTGGACCTTACCAGTGTCCCCACATTGGAGACTAAAGAAGAACGACGAGAACTTTGGGCCAGTATCTTAGTCAGTCGAGATCTTCCTTTTGGCCTTGCATTGAACAAATGGAACCATTACCCATGTGGTTGCGAGATTTACTATCCTACCGCCATTGGTTATCAGATGGGTTTCATTCAAGGTGTTCCATCTCCCATGGTTGACTCCCACAACCACTTTTGCTCATGGAGGGTATCTTTTAAGAAAGTATGCGAGGTAAATTCCGTGGTGAACTTTAATCGTGAGTTTATCAAAGTTTTCAACTTCCAGACCTGCAACCCCGAATTTGGCTACATCGAATTCTCTAAGGCTTGGTGGGAGAAAATGTCAGCCACTTGGTTTTCCCAACCTCCTGAGGTTCATATGGAAAGGATCTTCTGGGTTTGGGCTTGTTCTTCCACTTATTATAGTTTTAAGCAAGGTGAAATTTTATATGCTAGTCTTGACTATTAGTCTACCAACATCTTCACCTCTTGTAGCCACAAAAGAGGCAAGTGCCGACTCCAGTCCTAGTCAGAGTGAGAAGAGGCCACTTCCCTCCACCCAAGGTAAGCTAACTTTTGTTGGACTTTTGGCCATTTCCCATCTAATCTTGGATGTTTTTAGAAGCTAACATTTCTGATGTTTTCTTCCAGGTATTGAAGAGGATCGGAACTCCTCTGGCTATGATGTCGAGATTCCACAAGTTGATGAACCATCCTTGCCCGATCGAGAAAGATCCCGAGGAACCCATTGCCCCCAGGTACAATCGGTTTTTTTTATTTTTTTATTTTAAATTGTTTTGAATAATCTTTGGCCTTATAGGCTCTAGTAGGATAGTGGAGCAACCCAACCCCACTCACTCGACCACGGCCACTCACTCAGCCGTTTCTTCTTTGGCCATTCCGTTAAATTTCATTCTCACTACATTTTCCACTTTATTCCTAGTATTTTCTTAATTTGTGGTTTAAATGTAGGAATCTTGTATTCCCATATTTGAGGCTGAAGTTGGTGGGCAGACTGTTACTTCTAAGGCTAAAGTTGAGGTAAGCTTCTTTGGCCCATCTTGGTTGAATTTTCTATATTTAGATTTTCCTAACTTTGTTCGGCGAATTTAGAAGGCGGTAATAGGTGCCAACCCTTCCACCAACCCAGATGTTAACATGGCCGAGACTCAACATGTCACCCAGCCATTAGGAAGTCGTGAGGTTGATCGTGGAGTCGTTGATGACCCATCCCATATTCTAGATCATCAGGTAATCTTGGGATTTCAACTCCATCAACCTATATTTTTTTATATACTATAACTTGCCCTCGGTCCTTTTATTAAAACTTGGAACCACTTTAGATAGTTTCTCTTAGTCTTGAGACCACCTCGGTTGACCCAACAACAGTCAGAGAGGAAGTTCAAATTTTACTGGATCACACCTCATATCCCTGAGACCCAACCAACCATTCCACAGATGGTCAGACTCTTCAGGTAATCTCAACACTTCATTATTTTTACATATTCCAGAGCCTTTTGAAAACTTATCTTTTCTTACTTTGGTGAATGTTGTGGATCATCGGACCATTTCGGCCGATCAGACGACCAATGCCAGTGGTGTACCTCTAGCTATCCCAGTCACATTGAGCGATGAGAATACATCACAAATCGAGCTTACCCCTCAGCTGACATTAGATGTGTCCACACCTATTCTAACAGATTAGCAACATGAGGTATGTCCTTACATCTTGCTTTCAATGTTTAAATATTATCCCAACTCATTTGATCTCTTGTTAGGTTGGGTCTCCCTCACTCTTCTCTCAGCCACTGCTTTTCCCAAGCCACTCAAGTCCAACCTTGGTCAAGGTTGATCGGGCCTTGGGAAGTTGGCATTCACCATGTTGGCCTGAGCATTAGGAAACGGATTTTGACCGTCACCCATTGTAGCTTTCTTTGTAAATTTCAAGGTCTTTCGATCAATGAGGTCTTGCACAACATTCCGGAAAACAAGGCAATTGTTAGTCGCGTAAGACCATACATTATGCCATTTGCAATTGTTAGTCGCATGAGACCATATGTTATGCCATTTTCAAAAAGTCTTATTTCTAAGTTCATTAGCCAGCAGAATATCATGACCATTAGGCAATTTTATCATCTTTTCTTTTACAAGTTGGTCAAAGATTAGTTCGGCTTTCAAAATGTCAAATGTATAGAACTTGGTTCCGACTCTCTTTTGTGAGGTTCCGCTAAACTTAGAAATCTGGACCATTGTCGACCTCTGATCCTTGGAGGCTTTGGACAAAGTCTTGCATGCGTGTGGTCAGCTGACCACGATTTCGGCCAAGTTTACCCTAGCCTATTCTCCTTCTTTCTCTAGGAAGACTTCCTCATCTCTTTCCTCCGAGTCCATATCTTCAACATCTACTGCATAGATAGCCGTGGTTCTAGATATGGAAGGTTTTGGCAGATCTCTATAAAAGGTCGACGGAGATTTTGATCGATTCTTTTGTTATTCCTTCTTCAGAAGAGCTTCACATCGATCCACCCGAAGTAGGAGGTCGTAGATGTCGCGAAACTCAATACCATCGAACTTCTTCCTGATATCAAGCAACAATCCACTTTGGGCCAACTTTGCAAACTCTTATGCAGGCATGTTGACCGTACATCTAGCCCTTGCCTCTTTGAACTTTCCCAACTATTCTTGGACTGACTCATTCAATCCTTGGTGCATATGGGCTAAGTCGGCCATCGAAACCTCTGGCTCTGGCCAATAAAATTATTTGTCAAAGATTTGCTCCATAGTCTGTCAATTTCGAACGAAGTTCTACGGAAGTTTGACATAACATGAAAAAATAGCCCCTGTGAGGGTCCTTGAGAAAAACCTTAATTTCAAGGCCTCACGATGTCCGATTTCAGCACATTGAGCTATGAATCGGCCAATATGCTCCACGGTCAATTGAAGTCCGTCTCCTAAAAACAATGCAAAATCTGGAAGTTTGAATCCCCGTGGAAACTCCTCTTGATCAAAATGCTCTGGATAAGGCCTCGATCAATTGCTTAGTTTCCTAGTATTGGATTATTCAAATTCACAATCCCACCAAGATTATTCCATCCACCAATTCCGGCGAATTGGTTGATATGAGGTCTAGTGAAATTGTTGATGCCTAAAATTGGTTCAACAGAAGATGACCTCTTCGAGATCGAGGTTGGGCAATTCTTTTGGCCTAAGTTAGCGTGACCAACCAAGTCGTCCTTCAGAAGCTGTAAAAAAATATAGCTTTAGTGGGTGACACCGGTATGGTGCCGGCCAAGGACCCTCTGATGCTTAAGTCAGTCGAGTGTTTGAGAGTAAAATTGCACAATGGGTTCTAGTACTTAGAATTGCATACCTTTCACGAAGGGTGGCCTTAGCCTTTTATATCATCCCAGATGACCTAATCCTTCTCGAAGTGGAACTCCAAAGCAAACCAGCTCTCCTCAAACTAGGACTCCAGAACAACCTAACCTTCCTCGGACTACGACTCCATTTAGATAGGCGTCTTGGTGATCCCGAAACATCCCAATTTCTTTAGGACTAGAAGTCCTTTAAGTGAACACCACGTAAATCAACCTCATGCGCACCAAGGCTGAGCTCATGGACTAATGGGCCCACATGCACACATGAGTCAGTGTGGAAAAATATATGGCGACCAGGCTCGAGCCCAACCCGACCACTAACACCATGGTTTGGCCTAGCTCGACCACTAATACCATGGTCTGGCCCAACTCGACCACTAACACCATGGTCTGGCCCAGCTCGACCAATAACATTGTGGTCTGGCCTAGCTCGACCACTAATACCGTGGTCTGGCACAACTCGACCACTAATACCGTGGTCTGGCACAACTCGACCACTAACACTATGGTGTAGGCCTAAATGTATTTTACCTCACAAACAGAAGTCCCCCAAGTCCCCAGATAAGAGAGTTTTGTGTGGGAAGTTGTATTTTAATAATTTGGCCGAGCTAGCAATATTAAGTTATAAAATAATTTTTTAAACGAGCTCGGCAAAAGGAGGCCCCTAAGTTTCCATTAAAAACGAGCTCGGCAAAAAGACTTGGTTAGTGGTGGGGAGAGTAAGAATTTAGCGTCAAAGAGAATAATAAAACCTGATGTTTGCCTCGTCTAATGTTAACTACCGTGTGGTTGGTCGCGTACAATTATTTTAGTTTTAATTGTATAGCTGATATTTGATTTCAAACTTGGTGTGTCTTTGAGAATAATAAAAGATGATGCTTGAAAATATCCAATGGTGGGGACACCACATGGCAAGTATGCATTGGTGGAGAACTAAAATTGAGCTTTCCAAGACAAAGCCCCATTTTTGAAATGGGAACAACCCAAGAGCTGTGGTCAGACCAAGAAAACACAGAGCAAAAAATGAAAACATTCCAGCCCCCAACCTAGTTGTTATTTGGAGAAGAAGGGAATGAGAGAGTGACGGCGCAGTGGAAGGACAAAGCCTGAAATCCGATACTAGCAACGCCAATACATCCAGGGGGTAAGATCTCATCACCACCCTACCTTTTATTTTGTAAAAAGAGATCCATACTTTCCTTTATTATTATTATTATTATTATTATTATTTTATTTTGACGCATGTGTGTCTTCTTGCTATTTGCTCCCTTGTTGCTGTTTGGTGGAGGCCATATATGAATTGACAATGTATGAAACTTCATGCCTACTCCAGTGACATTTTGTAGGAAATCAATGTGTTAAGCTTGATACAAAATGTAGCTTGGACCTTTCGTCCATCAGAGATTGATAAAAATATAGCTCGGACCTCTTGTCCATCTGAGCTTGGCCAAAATCGAGCTTAGACCTTTTGTCCATATGAGCTCGATAAAGAATATAGCTAGGCACTAGAACCTTTCATCCATATGACCTTTCTCCACCAGACCTTCCATTCGGGGTCGGAAGTTGGAGCAGATCGTGAGAGTTTGAGTTGAGAAGAGCAGCATCGGGAGGTCAGGCAAGAGGTTGACCACTCCTTCCATACTTGCAGAGTTCGAGCTCACATCCCCCAAGAACCAAGGTAAGGTTTTTCGTATGCACTTTCCTTACTGTAATTTAATTTGATAGCCTAAACTTGGTGTGTGTTTTAGGAAGTATGTCACCAGAGAAGAGGGCAGGAAATCCGGGCTCCTGGCTCGCTAAGTCCTTGAGGAGAGCTCTTGAGGAACAGAGAGAGGCAGAGCAAAGAAAGGGTTGTGGCGGAGGCAAGGTTGGCCAACCTACCATTCCCATAGATGGTGATCCCGGTCCCCTTCGAGTCATCCCTCCTAGCACACCTTCTTCGCAGCCAACCATTGTGCTCGATGGGGATGGTTCCACAGAGAAAGACAAAGAGGTGGACACGACAGGGATGGTTCCACGGATAAGAGAGTTTTGTGTGGGAAGTTGTATTTTGTTGGACCTTGATCTTCATTGTATTATCTATGTATGCCTCCACGTATGTTGTTGTAGGCCAAAAACTCGAAGGTGATTTTTGTTGAAACTTGGCAGATTTTCGGTTAATATATATATATATATATATATTCACGGGTATACTAGAGCTCAACAAATTGAGGTTGAACCCTTACCAACTTGAGCGTGAGCTCGGCACATTGAGGTTTGTTCTTTACCAACCCGGCCATGAGCTTGGCATGGCAAGGTGGGTTCTTAGCCAACTGGACCATGAGCTTGGCGAGTTGAGGTCGGTTCCTTGCCAGTCTGACCATGAGCTTGGCGAGTTGAGGTATGTGCTTCCCCAACCTGACCATGAGCATGGCATGGCGAGGTAGGTTCTTTGCCAACCTAACCATGAGCTTGGTATGGCAAGGTGGGCTTTTCTCCAACCTGACCATGAGTTTGGCATGTTGAGGTAGAGGTCGGCTCTTTGCCGACCTGGCCATGAGCTTGGCATGGCTAGGTGGGTTCTTCGCCAACCTTACCAGGAGCTTGGTATGGCAAGGTGGGCTCTTCGCTAACCCGACCAAGAGTTTGGCTTGTTGAGGTAGAGGTAGGCTCTTTGTCGACCTGGCCATGAGCTTGGCATGGCGAGGTGGGTTCTTCGCCAACCTGACCATGAGCTTGGAGTGCCCAGATGGGATTCTTGCCAACCTGACCACGAGCTTGGTGAGCTAAGGTTTCTCTTTGGCAACCTGAGCATGAGGTCGAAAAAGGTTGAGCTTGGAGCTTTCGTACATCAAAGCTTGATAAAAATATAGCTCAAACCTTTCGTCCATCTAAGCTTGGCCAAAATTGAGCTTAGACCTTTTGTTAGTATGAGCTCAATAAAGAATATAGCTCGGACCTTTTGTCCATATGAGCTTAGACCTTTTGTCTACTTGAGCTCGATAAAAATATATATATATATATATATATAGCTCGAACTCTTCGTCCAGAGCTTTATAGAAAATGTAGCTCAGACCTTTCGTCCATCAGAGCTTGATAAAAATATACCTCGGACCTTTCATCCATCTAAGCTTGGCCAAAATTGAGCTTAGATCTTTCATCCATATAAGCTCGATAAAGAATATAGCTAGGACCTTTCGTCTACATGAGCTTGATAAAAAATATTGCTCGGACTCTTCGTCTGGAGCTTGATAGGAAATGTAGCTTGGACCTTTCGTCCATCAGAGCTTGATAAAAATATAGCTCAGACCTTTCGTCCATTTGAGCTTGGCCAAAATTGAGCTCAGACCTTTCGTCTGTATGAGCTCGATAGAAAATATAGCTCAGACCTTTCCTCCAAATGAGCTTGATAAAAATTGCGGCTCGGACCTTTCATCCATCTGAGGTTGGCAAATCTATGGAGCTTCATTCCTTCATGTGGCCCTTTGAGTTACTTTTTTAAGGCTTGGAGAGACAATACGTTGGAAAAGGAATCCAAATTTTATTCACTAACATAAATTGAAAACAAAACAAGAATGATCTCAAACACTAGCTAACTAAGTTGAAGAACTGAAAACTACCTCATGAACTATCATAACAGGATAGTTCCACATTGAATGAAAAGAAACAAAACAAAAATCTAAATCTCAAACTGATGATCTAACTCTGATAGCATGTAGATGATGAGGAAATCGCTGGTAATACTTCTTTAAATGCTCGACGTTCCAAGGATGAGGCAGATTTGCTCCCTCAAGATCCCTTAGTCGATAGGCGCCCGGGCACACAATGTCAATGACACGGTAAGGCCTTTCCCAGGTTGGTCCTAAGCTTCCATCTGAAGGTTTGCGAGTAGCAAGCATGACCTTGCGGAGTACCAGGTCATCAACCTGGAAAGCTCGGGGTTTGACACGAGAGTTGTGGTAGTGAGCTACACATTGCTGGTATGAGGCGTTGCGCAGCTGAGCCTGGTCCCGTCATTCATCTACTAAGTCCAGGTTAAGATTCATCTGGTCATCATTTGCTTCAGCTTGAAACACTTCCAATCTGGATAGGCACTACAACTTCGGCTCCAAAAACAAGGGCATACGGGATGTCCCCCGTGGATGTTTGGCGTGAAGTTCTTACGCCCAAAGGACTTGGGGTAATAGTTCAACCCATGCTCCTTTAGCCTTCTTTTCAAGTTCTTTTTTATCCACTTATTGATTGCTTGAGGATGAGCTGGAGATGCAAAGAAATGCTTGATGTTGAGCTCGACACCTAACTCACGAAGCTTGCCATTATCAAATTGCTTACCATTATCGGTAACTATGGAATATGGGATACCAAATCGGCATATGATGTTCTACCAAAGGAACACGGTGCAATTCTTCTCGGTTATTGTAGCAAAGGGTTCAACCTCAGCCCACTTGGTGAAATAGTCTACTACAACAATTGCGAACTTGGTCTGACCTTTTCCCTTTGGCATAGGGCCAATTAGGTCAATTCCCCACTCAGCAAAGGGCCAAGGACTACTAATTGGAGTCAAATTCTCTGGAGGTTGATGGGGAACCATCACGTATTCTTGGCACCTGGGACAAGTTTGAGCAATCTTCTTGGCATCAGCTCAGAGTGTTGGCCAATAATATTCTTGTCTCAGACCTCTGTGGGCAAGAGATCGAGTGCCTGAATGATTTCCACAAATCCCTTCGTGGATTTCTCGAAGCACATAGTTAGCCTCATCAAGTGTTAGGCATCATAGGTATGGCAAAGAGAAGCCTCTTTTCTACAACTGGTTATTGATGATTAGATATCGGAACGACCTATACCGTACACGTCGAGCTTCCGCTTTGTCCTCAGGTAGGACTCCATGTGCTAGATAATCACGTATTGGATCCATCCAAGTTGACTCAAAACTAATAGGGAACACTTCCACGCAATCTTCCTCTATGCTAGATTTCTCCAAGAATTCCACTAGGATAGATCTTCCCAGGTCGATATCGAAGGAAGATGCTAATCGAGCAAGGGCGTCAGCTTTCGTATTCTTGAGTCGAGGAATTTGAATGATTTCATAACCAATAAAATCATCCAACAACGTCTTGACCATGGCTAGGTAGGCACTCATGCTTCTATCTCAAGCTTGGTATTCTTCAGTAACATGATTTACTGCTAATTGGGAACCACTGAAAATGCTAAGCTGTTTAACCCCGAGCTCAAAGGCCAGGCAAAGTCCTGCAAGGAGTGCTTCATACCCAGCTTCATTATTCGAGGCCTTGAACCCAAACCATAAGGCATACTGGGTCTCATCGTCTTCAGGTAAGGTTAATACTAACCCTGCCCCACTTCCTTGTTGATTTGAGGCACCATCAACATGTAGAATCCAAAGTGGAAGTTTAGTTCGTATCTTCTTCTCCATGCTCATCTCAGGTTGACTGATCGGCAATGGTGGTGGTTGTACATTGGTGAACTCAGAAAGAAAATCAGCCACAGCTTGAGCTTTGATTGCTTCTCGTGAGCAGTATATGATACCAAATTCACCTTGTTCAATTGACCATTTGATGAGTCGACCTGAGGTCTCAGGCTTTTGCAAGATCTGCCTTAATGAGTGGCTGGTTAGCACAACGATGGTATGAGACTGGAAGTAAGGGCCAACTTCTCGATCTTAGGGTACCTCCTTTCAACATCTTGGAGAGCTCGGCTTATATAGTACACGGGGTGTTGAACCTTGCCTACCTCTCTGATGAGCACCGAGCTTATCGCCATGGAGGACACAGATAGGTACAATAACAGATCTTCATCATGTTTAGGCTTGGACAAAAGAGGGGGTTTTCCCATGTACTCCTTTAACTCTTGAAAAGCATGCTCACACTCAGGGGTCCAATCAATGATTTTGTCCTCCCCTTTATAGCTTGGAAGAATGGTTGACAACGATCTGTAGCTCGGGATATGAATCAATTTAGTGCAGCCACATGGCCTGTTAGGCTTTGCACTTCTTCTAAGGTCCTAGGAGACGTCATGTTAAGCAGAGCCTTGATCTTTTATGGATTTGCCTCGATGCCACATTGGCTGACCATGAACCCTAGGAATTTTCCCAAGCTAACCCCGAAGGCGCACTTGGCAGGATTAAGCCTCATCTTATATCTCTTTAATACCTCGAAAGTTTCAGCTACGTCTTGAATGCGATGATCAACTGTGACACTCTTGACTAGCATGTCATTGACATACACCTCCATATTCTTCCCGATCTAGTTAGCAAACATCTGGTTGACAAGTCGTAGGTATGTCACACCTATGTTCTTGAGCCCGAATGGTATGACCTTGTAACAATAAAGGCCTCGGTCTATGATGAATGAGGTTTGCTCTTGATCTGGTGGGTACATTAGAATTTGGTTATACCCCGAGTGTGCATCCATGAAACTAAGGAGCTCGTGGTCCGCGGTTGAATTGACGAGCTGATCAATATGGAGTAATGGGAAGCTATCTTTGGGACACGCCTTGTTCAGATCACGGAAGTTAACGCACATTCACCATTTTACAGGTGTCTTCCTCACCATGACCACGTTGGCCAACCATCTTGGATAGTTGACTTCACGAATGAAACCAATCTTCATGAGCTTGTCCACTTCTTCCTTCATGGCAGTGTACTGTTCTACATCATAAGCTCGACGTTTTTGGAGTATTGGCTTGAAGGCAAGATCGATACTTAGACGGTGTGATATGATCTCGGGATCTATTCCTAGCATGTCTTCATATGACCATGCAAAGACCTCAGCGTTCTCACGTAGGAAGTTTGTCAGGTTATCACGAATTTGAGGTGGTAGTTGGGCACCAATCTTGACTATCCAATCTAGGTTATTATCATCGATTTGCACTTTCTCTAAGTCTCTCATGGCATTGCTTGTTTTTTTATTGGTACCTTCTCGTGGGTCGAGCTCGACCTCACGGTTTATCCCATCTAGTTCGACGGCGTACATCTCCATCTTTTCCTTCCCTTTCTACTTGGATGCCATCATGTAACACTCCCTAGCTTTTTGTTGGTTGCCCTTCACATATCCCACACCAGCTTTGGTTGGGAATTTCATCAAGAACATGTGGCTGGCAATGAAGACCCGGAGAGAGCATAAGGCTGACCGACCTAAAATAACATTATAAGCAGAAGGGCATTAAACTATTAGAAAAGTTGTGTACACCGTTGTCTATTGGGGTGCTATTCCAAGTGACAGAGGTAGTGTGACGCTTCCATTGGAGTTGATGCTGTCCATAGTGAATCCGTGCAAGGGAGTGACCACTAGCTTGAGCTCTTCTCGTGATATCTCCATATGTTCGAAAGCTAAGGTAAAGATGATATTAATTGAACTGCCTGTGTCAATGAAGACCCGTTTCAGACAACAATTTGCGATCTCAGCTTGGATTATGAGTGGGTCATCATGCGGGTGAACTACACCTCTTTCCTCTTCCTCGTTAAAGGTGATCACCCAGTACCTGAGCTTGGGTGACTTCGGAGTCTGGTAGCCTGGACCAAAAGAGAGTGCCTCGAGTCCACCTTGGGTACGTCACGCATACACCTTTCGTGCTTTGTTGGAGTGCCCAGCTAGAGTTTCTCCACCTGAGATAACATTGATGTCTTTCGTAACACGTGGTGGCTTATCTGGTATGTTGTCATGTTGTTCTGCTTGCTTCTTCTCACCCACGAATTGGCTTAGACGACCTCGCCTAATTATTGCTTCAATCTCATCCTGGAGTTCGTAACATTGGTCCGTCGTATGACCGTTCTCGTGGTGATATCTACAATATGGATTTGGATCCTTTCGCCCTTTGGAAAACCTCAAAGGTCGGGGTCTTGGCAACTTAGTTTGGATGTGGAAGAAGACCTCCTGTCGATTAGTATTCAACGGAGTGTAGTTGTCGAATCGCGATCGAAATTTATTTAAGATTTTGTGGCCGATCTCGGCCTTTCCCACCTCGTCTAGAATTCTCAAATCTTCTTTTCTTGTAGTCTAGCTTCTCGCGTACATCATTCTGATCTTCTCTCTATTTATCTCTTACACTAGGCTGCGACGGATCCTTCCCTTCTAGTGTGTCATATGTCATCTCCTCAACTATGGCATGACAATACGCCTCGGACACCAGGTCCTCATAACTCTTAGGTGGAAGCTTGTTGACATGGAATATAAAAGGTCCTCTTCGGAACCCAGCTAGAAGGGCAGTATAGGTCGTATCTTTGGAGCAACTAGGGATGCTAATTACTTCTCGATTGAAATGGTTGATGTAATCTCGCAGCTTCTCCTTAGGGCCCTACCTGATGCTGAGGAGGTAGTGAGGTGGGTATCTCTTCTTTGAGGTAGATAGAAATTGGTTCACAAAGCTCTGTTTGAGCAGGTAAAATGAGCTTATGGAGTTTCGCTTCAAGGACTTGAACCAATCCTTAGCTGATCTTTCTAAGAGCAAAGGAAAAGCTCCACATTTCATGGCATCTCCGACATCCTTCACGCTCATCCAGTAACCGAAGTCATTCAGGAAGTCCACTGATCAGTGGTCCCATCATATAGTCTTATCCTGGGCTGTTTGAAATCCTTTGGGAGCTTGAATTCAAGGATGTCCTTAGTAAATGGTAGGGTGTCAGTTATCATGGCCAGGTTGAGAGGTCCTGGACCTCGCTCAAGCTCGAGGGTTGTTAAGTGGACCTCCAGCTTCCGATCCATCTCATCGTGCATCCACTTCATGGCTTTCAAAATTTTACTTTCTCCAGCATGCTCATCTCCATGAACTTGGGGGACTTCAGACTGATCGACTTCCCGATCACGATCACGATCATGATTGATTTCACGATCACGATCGACTTACGATCGCGATTATGAGGTCGTATGTACTGAGCTTTCGTTGCCTCCAGCAAATCTCTTAGGTCAAGATATTCCTTTTGGCTTTTGGCTGGCATGCAAGAGAAACCAAAGAATGAGCCATGAAGGCTAGGCTTAAAAGTTTGCAGCTTTCCATGGTTCATTCCATTAGGAGATCGGGATGGCTCTCACCCTCTTCGTCGCCATGTCCCTCACATTGAAGTTTGCCTCAGCTTTGGGGTCCACTGAGTTGACAATCTCCATGTTCTTGACGGCACTCTTCTAGCCTTCGTTGTCTTCCTGTATGGGTCTTCTCGGCCTCATCTGTGACCCCCCTTGCTCCGATCACGGAGTTCGTTAATGTCTTTCCTCATCTCCTTCAGGTAGGTCATGATGTTAGTTAGGCGATTGGATTTCTTCCTTCCCTTCTTTGGCACAACGAGGGTGACGGATTCATTGTGGCTGGGCTCTTGACGCATGGTTCAAGCAAGTGGTTGTTGTCTAAAAACTTAAATGGAAATCAACAAGATGTCAATTCTCATAGACAGTGCCAAACTGTTGATGCCTAAAATTGGTTCAATAGAGGATGACCTCTTCGAGATCAAGGTCGGGCAATTCTTCTGGACTAGGTCAGCGTGACCAACCAAGTCATCCTCCAAAACCTGTAAAATAAGATAGCTTTAGTGGGTGACACTAGTGTGGTGCTAGCCAAGGACCCACCAATGCTTAAGTCAGTTGAGTGTTTAAGAGTAAAATCACAATAGGTTCTAGTGCTTAGAATTGCATACCTTTAACGGAGGGTGACCTTAGCCTTTTATATCATCCCAGATGACCTAATCCTTCTCAGAGTGGAACTCTAGAGCAAACCAGCTCTCCTTGAACTGGGACTCCAGAACAACCTAACCCTCCTCGGACTACGACTCCATTTAGATAAGCCTCTTGGTGATCCTGAAACATCCTAATTTCATTAGGACTAGAAGTCCTTTGAGTGAACACCACGTAAATCAACCTCATGTGCACCGAGGCTAAGCTCATGGACCAATGGGCCCACAAGCCCACACGAGTCAAGCTAGAAAAATATATGGCGACCAAGCTCGAGCCCAGCCCGAACACTAACACCGTGGTCTGGCCTCGCTCGACCACTAATACCGTGGTCTGGCCCAGCTCAACCACTAACACCGTGGTCTGGCACAGCTCGACCACTGATACTGTGGTATGGCACAACTCAACCACTAACACCATGGTGTAGCCTAGCTCGGCCTAGAAGTATTTTACCTCACAAACACAAGTCATTCGTGTAGAGAAACTGAGGCAGATGGGTAGGTGCTCTATAGAAGATGGAGTCCACTAAACACGATCAACTCTAGAATCTTGTATGGAAGTCTTACTCACAAGTGTCAAACAAAGAATTCTAAGTTGTGATAATGCAAATTAAACCTTAGACCTAAGACATCACAGTTGTCTTGTGTATATGTTGTTTCTCTTTCAGAGCACTATACGATTGTATCAAAATGATGTGACTTAAGGGTGTTCCTCAGGATTCTCAGCGTGTACACAGAGATAGGTGAATGTACAACAAGGAATCTCTGCTCTTAGTAAGAAGAGAGAATACTCTAAAGATATGATTCGTGAATCTTTGGCCAAAGTATTGGATGGAAATTGAAACAAGAACGTTTTTCATCAAATTGAATCATATAATCAAGAGATGTCGTATTAGGGACTTTGACACAAGTTTACCATATCTCAAGAATATGACATAGAGTATTGAATTAGAGAAGGATCAAATTGCATTATAATCACAAACTGACTAGGTTCTCTAAATAAATTCTTTTTAGCTTGGATAGCCATGACATACTGCTAGGTGTCACTCATGGCTTGTGGAAGCCCTGTAAGGACTAATTATAATTAGCCTTTGCCAATAGGAAGAATTGTATGGAGGGATACAATTCACACTTGATTCAGAGTGAATCATTCATACCCATTGCCTCGCTAATTAGAACCTATAAGATCGCACACCGAAAAGGAATCGATTGCGAAATTATGAAGAGAATGAATGATTTTGTGACTTGGTCAAAGTCAATGTGAAAGTCAAAGATCAAAGTCAAAAATCAAAGGTCAAAGGTCAAACGGTTGACCCGACACTTGACTTCGTCAACTAAGGATGACCGAGACCAGCACTTGTTAGACAAGTGAGTGATTGAATTAGTCAAGTCACTAGAGTAATTAAATTGATTAGATTTATTTAATTATTTAATTAAAGTCATGGAACTTAATTAAAGGTCCCATATGACTTGGAAATTCAAAAGGGATTTGACCGTATGGACTTAGGCACATATGTGACACATTATAGGATTAATGTGTTGGACCAAGATAGCAATAGATGACAAACAAAAAGGGGTGTGTGGCTACACTAGGGCTTGGGGGTATTTTTGTCACTCTTGTGACATTTTGATCCTATAAGTGTGTATCTATGGAATCCTATCATCCTAGGGTTTTTCAAGTTGGTGAAATTGGAAGAGAGAGAACATCAAGCTCTCTCTCCCTAACCCCTAGAATCTATCACATCGAGTGAATGTGCTAGCACCACTCTTCACTTGTTGTCTACTTATTCTCTCATCCCATTCAATCCTTGGTGAAGAGTTTTGGGGAGGTGCATATTTTTGTACCTATTTAGAGAGCTACAAGGTGGAGAATCAACATCAAAGGGAGAGACAACAACAAGAGTCTTTGGTGCACACTTTCATCGACTTCCATGAAGGTTTATTTAATGCTTCCGCTCTTACTTTGATTTCATATTAGATATTGCACATGCTAGGTGATTTATACTCTCAAAGTTTGGTTGTAGAGTTTTTAGAAATCTCTATACAACACCATTCCCACAATATTCCCTTCACCCCTAGCTAGTGGATTCGGTTGAGGCAGATTCGCACCCAAGACGTTTGGTTGAACCTCCACTTGAAGCCCTGCCACTGGCACTCCATTTGAAGCCACCTAATTCCCATTTTGGCCATTTTGTTGGCCTAGCAATCGATCAAACCTCTCATTTATGTGAGCATTTTGGGTAGCCATAGTTTGAGCCAAGTCTTGCACTTGTTGATGGTTGAGTTGGTTTGATGTCTACAGTGCTCGGATGAGTTGTTGGATCTCCAACTAAGTGGCCGGATTCGACTTTAAGACTTGTCCTCCAACAACATTCGAAACATCTTCGACCACCACATGGTTGGGGTCGACAACCGGGCTCCGCCAAGGATATTTTGGCTTTGTTGTCCGTTTAGAACATTTTGTGGCTGTGTGTTCATTGGAAATGAACCAGCCATGCTTGTCTCTAATTCCGAACAAAGTCTAGACTCTTCAAACTCTTGATCCCTTCTAGGATTCCTCCTAGTGTTTACCACCATACAAAACCTAGTTGTCCCACTGGGAGTGCCAAATTATGTTTCCCTCTTTACAATCGAGGTGACCGATGGAAGAAACTTTTGGTCCTTCTTCTATTGGATTGAGTAAGCGTGCCACTACCAAGCCACTGATTGGCTTGAATGGAAAATATGGGAGTGTTGTGTTTGGACTTTTGACTTCTAATCAACCGATTGATCGGCCAAGCAAGGAACCTCCTCTTGGCCTAGGTTCTTTCACTTCCTGAGGTTCGAGGATGGTTAGGTTATTGGCATTTTAGTATTTTTTGAGATTTAATGATAATGATGCAAATTAAATTAAAAGATGTGATTAAACTTAAAGAGAAGAATTAAAGTGCGGTAAAGTAAATCAAAGAGATAGAGTAAATTAAACAAAGAACAAAATAAGAACGATATGAAAGATAAAGGCAATAAAATAAAGCAATCTGAAATTAAATTAAACTTAAAGAAAATTTGATAACAATTTAAAAGTAAAGCAATAAATTTGAATCTTAAAACAACGTAATGGAAAATGCAAGAAATTAAACTTACACTAACGAAAGTGAAGAACTGATCTAATCTACTTGCTTGGAAAATAAAAACCTAGTCTATGAATAGAAAAGTGAAAGACAAAAAGTAGGTTTTTGTGTCTGATGTCGGGTCCTTTTGCTCTTTGTCTGATAGGGTTTATATAGGGGCATTCGTCAGCCTATCGGATGGCCATTATATGGCCAAAAGTCAACTTCGTTCAAAATCTTTCCTTGTATGGCTTCCTAAATCCATGCAATTGATTCAAATGAGATCATCGGATTACAAATCTGATCACTTGATTCTCTCCTCTTTAGGAATGGTCTAGATTAACATCACTCTCTTTGATTGCTTTCCTTGGATGGATCTTGTCACGTGCATGAAAACATCCGGAGGTTTTGGGTCTACTTCTGCAAGTCGAGCTTGGACCTCCAAGGACTTGGGCTTAACATCTGGTGAGATATTGTGGCTTCTAGAATCTCTAATTGTGACTAAAAGAAATTCGCCTATGTTGGGGTGACTGGAAATTTCTCAGTTCAAACTTAAGATCATATATATATATATAATAAAATATGAATGCAAACCAACTCATGGCCTTTGAAAACTACCCGGAGGCCTCCATTTTTTCACACAACATGTAACATATTTGCATATGAATCATGGATCAATAAACTTTCTAGCCTAGACTATGGGTACTTAAGTTTGGTTGGCCAAATGGCCATCTAATTGCCAATTTGGCCTTTAACACTTTAGAATTATAAATTCTTTCTTTCAGAATATTACTTAATGTGTTTTATCTCAGGTCATGGAATCCAAACCAACTTTCTGACCAATCTAGCTCACTTTGGATTGTCAAACACGCAGACATTTTAGTCCTTCTGTGGTGCATCGGGTGCACCGGTACAGCCCATCACGTGAGGTTTTTTTAAAAACAAAGGAAACCTGCTGACCTGGTCAACAGGTAAAAAATTTGACGCGCTGCTGATGTGAACAAGGGAACGATTTCACGTTCACGCTCACTCGACGTTCTTCTTCCTCAAACTGATAATCTTTTCTGCAACTTCAAACTTCAAACTGATAATCTTTTCTTCAACTCCTCCTGCAGAAAGTTTCTTCCTCCTCTCTGCAACCTCTCTCTCTTCTTTGTCATCATTGTCAAAAACCCCCTATTCTAGGGTTTGGATTTTGGGGAAAAGTTTAGGGTTAGTATTTCGGGTTGATAATAGGAATTGGAAATCAGTTTTTCCAGTCACTGCGTTGGCACTCCTCTCATCTACAATCGAGCCCTTCTGAAAGCATTTGGTAATAGTTCCTTGTGAAGGTAAGTGAACACTATGTTTTATTTTATTGTTAATTGAAATTGTGTGGTGATGACTTGGGGCAAGAGGGGAAGTAGGTTTCTCACATTGATGAGATGAAGTGGGTTTCTCATTCTGAAAGTGTCGTGAGGTGAAGTGGGTATCTCACATTCATGGTTGTAATGTTCATGCAATTGCATATCTGTATATGCAATTACTAATCTCCTGTATGCAAATCCAAGTCACTGAATGCAATTACAATATCTAGTTTAGTTTTCAAATTATGCAAGTGAGGTGATTTCGTGGTAGGTAGGTAGGTTTGACTGTGTTTTTGAATAATTTGTTATGGGGAGTAAAGTGTTCCGAAAGTGTAATGTTAGGATTGGTTAAGATTTGGATTGGGATTTGAAAAGAGTAAGAATCCCGGCCCATGGGAGAAATGCATGGGTGGGTTGTGTGCGTTATCTGTGCAATGTTATAATCGAGGTCTGATGCACTTGCAAGTAGTGTCGTGCAATTGCATATCAGTATATGCAATTACTAAGCAACTGTGTGCAAATCCAGGTCCCCGTATTTTTATAATTAAGCAATGTGTGATGTTGTGGTGTTTACGGGGTTTAGGGGGTTTAGGGTGTATTAGGCTTTGGATTAGTATTCAAAATCTCGGCGCTAGAGACAAGTGCATGACAGTGTTTTGTACTTGATTTGTGCAAGTTATGGAAGCTCAAAAAAGGGGATCAGCGAAAGGAAAGCGCAAGGCGGAGAGTAATGTGCAACAATCAAGAGTTGGCCGAAATGCATTTTGCAGTTTCAACATGCAACTGAGCGGGTTCGTGTTGCACTATCATTGCTGAAGAACCCAAACAACACGTGTCTAAAGGAAGTAAGGGAGTCCGCTCGAAGAGTTGTCGACGAAGAACTTGACAAGTTGGCTGAACAACATGGTCCCTTCATCCCTCATCATCCCATCGCAAGGAAGCCAATGACACGCTCCCAGGCAAAGTAGAAAGTTTGACAGTAGGTCACATAGGGTTGATGGTTAATGTAGTGCAATTGCATGTACTTCTCCCTGTTTGCATGCGGGGACATTATTTTTGCAATATATCATGTACAATTGCATTACATCACGGCCAATTGCACGTTATCTAGTTCGTGTAATACATTGCACACATGAGTTTTTTTGTTGCCAGAATGGGAACATTATAGCATATCTGGGGCCCAGACTTCATTTACGAGACAGGAGTGCCTAGTTCATTGATAATAAAGGTCTCCTAACCATATGTTGGGGTTTTTTTGTTACAAAACTAAACCCTCAAACTATTTGATTATAACATCTAACATCCGATATTACAGCCGAAATTATAACATCTGAAATTACATCCGAAATTATAACATCTGAAATTATATCCGAAATTATGACAAACAACACAATACTTATAAAATACCGGTGCTTCACGAGCTCAACAACACAATACTTATAAAATACCGGTGCTTCACGGAGCTCGCTTCTCCAAAATAGCAATTGCTTGGAATACCTCGATTTTGTCCCACTTAGTTGAACCAGCATCAACAAACTGAGCGTATTTCCTAAAGATCTCAAAGCCGATATCAATCCCGCCATTGTAAAGTTCGTACCTGGTGGTTGAATCTCCTTCATGAAACATGTTCTTACACGTCTCGGTGGGAGTCTTCGTGACATCATGGGCTCGTTTCACTTGCTCGCGGGCATAATTCGAAGAATCAACACCATCATCATCATCCACCATCTTCTTCTTGGGCGTGAAGGAGCCTCGAGAGCTACCAACCATTGAATGTGACATTGTTTGGGTTTTTTTTTTCTCTCAGATTGTGTTTACGTAGTAAAAGAGGTGGAAGTCTTTGAGTTAAAATGTATAGGAAGTAACTCTTTAAATAATCCTTCATCTGTAGTCTAATATGGTAGAAGTCTTTGACTGGGGTTTCTTTTTATGGGGAAGGTCTACTTTTTCTAAACTAACGCACTACCATGCGTTCGTTTGAACACATACTCCGTTTGTTTGAAAACGTAAGTTTGTTGGGCCCATGGTTCCAGGGAACGATCAACTTTACTGAACCAACGTAACGCTTGCGATAGCGTCAACAACAATCACGTTCGTTTGAAAAAGTTAGTTGTTGGCGTTATTTTTCCGGGGAACGTGGCATTTTTCTGGGCAAACGCAACCCATTCCGTTTGATTGAAAAAGAAGGTTCGTGGGGCTCATTTGTGTTGGAACGGGTAACTTTACTGAGTGAACGTAATTTATATGTTTACTTGAACAAACACTAGGTTTGTTTGAAAAAGTAAGTTGGTTGGGCCAATTTTTCGTTGAACGAGTAACTTTACTGAACGAACATACCCATTTCGTTTGTGTGAAAAAGAAGCCCGTTGGTTTGCAAAACTAAGTTTGTTGGGCTTCTTTTTCGGTGGAACGTTTAATTTTTCTAAAGCAAATTATACCCTTGCGTTCGGTTGAACAAATTCCCTGTTTGTTTGAAAAAGTTGGTTAGTTGGGCCCATTTTTCGTTGAACGAGTAACTTTACTGAACGAACACACCCATTTCGTTTGTGTGAAAAAGAATCCCGTTGGTTTGCAAAAGTAAGTTTGTTGGCCTTTTTTTCGGTGGAACGTAGAATTTTTCTGAACGAAAATAAACCCTTGCGTTCGGTTGAACACACTCTCCGTTTGTTTGAAAAAGTTAGTTAGTTGGGCCCATTTTTCGTTGAACGATTAACTTTACTGAACGAACATACGTGTTTCGTTTGTGTGAAAAAGAAGCCCGTTGGTTTGCAAAAGTAAGTTTGTTGGGCTTCTTTTTCGGTGTAACGTTTAAGTTTTCTGAAGCAACGTAAACCCTTGCGTTCGGGTGAACACATTCCCTGTTTGTTTGAAAAAGATGGTTAGTTGGGCTCATTTTTCGTTGAACGAGTATCTTTATTGAACGAACACACCCATTTCGTTTGTGTGAAAAAGAATCCCGTTGGTTTGCAAAAGTAAGTTTGTTGGCCTTTTTTTCGGTGGAACGTAGAATTTTTCTGAACGAAAATAAACCCTTGCGTTCGGTTGAAGACACTCCCCGTTTGTTTGAAAAAGTTAGTTAGTTGGGCCAATTTTTCGTTGAACGAGTAACTTTACTGAACGAACATATGCGTTTCGTTTGTGTGGAAAAGAAGGCCGTTGGTTTGCAAAAGTAAGTTTGTTGGGCTTCTTTTTCGGTGTAACGTTTAATGTTTCTGAAGCAACGTAAACCCTTGCGTTCGGGTGAACACATTCCCTGTTTGTTTGAAAAAGTTGGTTAGTTGGGCCCATTTTTCGTTGAACAAGTAACTTTACTGAACGAACACACCCATTTTGTTTGCGTGAAAAAGAATCCCGTTTGTTTGCAAAAGTAAGTTTGTTGGCCTTTTTTTCGGTGGAACGTAGAATTTGTCTGAACGAAAATAAACCCTTGCGTTCGGTTGAACACACTCCCCGTTTGTTTGAAAAAGTTAGTTAATTGGGCCCATTTTTCGTTGAACGGGTATTTTTACTGATCCAACGCAACTCTTCCGTTTGCTAGAACAATACTTCGTTTGTATGGAAAAGTAAGTTGGTTGGATATCTTTTTTGGGCGAACAGAAATGATTCCTTAACGAACGTATGTGTGTGTGTTGGAGTGAAAAAGTAACCCGTTTGTTTGATAAAGTAAGTTAGTTGGTGCATTGTTTCGGCGAAAGGGTAACTTTTTTGGCGAAACGCACGCATTGCGTTCGTGTGAACAAATACCCTGTTCGTTTGAAAAATAAGTTTTTTGGCCCTCTTTTTCAACGGAACGTCAAACATTTTTGAACGAAAGCAAACCTTTGCGTTCGGTTGAACAATGTTCCCGTTTTTTTGAAAAAGTCAGTTCATTGGGCTCATTTTTCGTTGAACGGGTAACTTTACTGTACAAACGCAAGCATTACGTTCACTAGAACAAGTAACGTGGTTGGCGCATATTTTAGGCGAACGGGTTTAGTTTTGAAGCTAGCTTTAGTTTGCACACACCCGGTCAGCATTTGCATTGTAGACATGCAATTGCACGACGTTGATGCAATGCGAGAGTGACTGTGCGCAAACCCATCATAACCAAAAATTGATCTTTTTTTTTTCGGTACAGGCATAAGTAGACCTATTTCTTTAGCTATAAATCGAAGGGCGAAATCAACAGAAATACAGAGCATTCAAATAAATGCTAAGGGTTGGGCTATAAGCCGAACATATTCTATTACAAATCGACCAAACCCACAATTACAATTACTAATACACATTGTCATGTAGCACAAATGACTTTCCAAAATATCCTCAATTTCATAAACCAACATGTGATTAACCCTAATACAACAATAATACACAGAGGGTCCTAATCAAATTCGGAACTTCCTTTTCTTTGTCTTTGCACTATCCATTAATTAGGTTAGCGTTTTGAAGCTAGCTTTAGTTTGCACACACCCGGTCAGCATTTGCATTGTAGACATGCAATTGCACGACGTTGATGCAATGCGAGAGTGACTGTGCGCAAACCCATCATAACCAAAAATTGATCTTTTTTTTTTCGGTACAGGCATAAGTAGACCTATTTCTTTAACTATAAATCGAAGGGCGAAATCAACAGAAATACAGAGCATTCAAATAAATGCTAAGGGTTGGGCTATAAGCCGAACATATTCTATTACAAATCGACCAATTATCGAAATTACATACTAATACACATTGTCATGTAGCACAAATGACTTTCCAAAATATCCTCAATTTCGTAAACCAAAATGTGATTAACCCTAATACAAAAATAATACACAGAGGGTCCTAATCAAATTCGGAACTTCCTTTTCTTTGTCTTTGCACTATTCATTAATTAGGTTAGCGTTTTGAAGCTAGCTTTAGTTTGCACACACCCGGTCAGCATTTGCATTGTAGACATGCAATTGCACGACGTTGATGCAATGCGAGAGTGACTGTGCGCAAACCCATCATAACCAAAAATTGATCTTTTTTTTTCGGTACAGGCATAAGTAGACCTATTTCTTTAACTATAAATCAAAGGGCGAAATCAACAGAAATACAGAGCATTCAAATAAATGCTAAGGGTTGGGCTATAAGCCGAACATATTCTATTACAAATCGACCAAACCCACAATTACAATTACTAATACACATTGTCATGTAGCACAAATGACTTTCCAAAATATCCTCAATTTCATAAACCAACATGTGATTAACCCTAATACAACAATAATACACAGAGGGTCCTAATCAAGAAAGATCAGATTTGGGCAACAAGAGAGGAGAGCGCGCGTCTTCTTCATCCACCAAACCTGCCTTTCTCTTTCCTCACATGCCACTCACATGTTGAATAACAAAAGGGCTCAACAGGTCACCAAGTCATTGAATCTCAGCCATCCTTTTTTAACATGGAAACTTAGCCGTTGGATAGCCGGCTGTACCGGTACAGCTGAGGCACCGCAGAATTTTCGTGCATCCATACTCCTTTTCAGTAACCAATGCAGTGATGTGAACCTTCCTTGCAATTTGTGCACCTACAATAGGAAAAATGGAAAAAATCAGACGCAAGAGAAATCGTAAAATTACACAATCTACAAATTTGAACAGCAAGAAAGAAAAAAAACAGTAATTATAATGAACTACAACAACCAAATAATAAAAGAACCTCAAAATACGACCAATCAAATTCTATGATGACAATTACCCAAATTGAAGTAAATAATAGTGCAACTAAGAAAAGTATCGCTTTTCTTTTAAAATAAAATAAAAAAACATTACAATCATGAAGCATGAAACTTAAACTGAATACAGAACAGGAAAGAAAAAATTTGCAACCAAATGTTCCTATTATAGGAAAAGGGACTAATATGGGCGTTCAATTGGGAAAATGGAAATATTAGAAGCCTTTAAGGCTTTTTATACAAAGAGAAAACAAATATCACCCAAAAACATTAACAAATTTCATACAGCAACTCTGTACTTAAACTAACTCTTTACCCAGAAAAAGGAAAAGCAAAGAAAAAGTAGAGCTATACTAATTATTTCTCTGCTAAAAAGACAATCATATTAGTAATGTATATACCCTAAATGCTTCATAGCTTTATCTCTTAATTGTTCCCCCCTGAAATTTGTTGACTTCATCCATTATGCACAACAAAACAGAATAAATAGTTTAAAGAACAAAACTAATATCAACTAATGAAAACAGGAATAGTGGCTGAATTTACGTTCTATTGCCAAATCACATATCAAATGGATGCTTGGTAATAAACCAAAATGAAGCTATTGATTTGCAAAACAGATAAATAAGTTTAACCAAACAAACGAACAATATATAGCAGTTACGACAATCACAACAACCAATACCAATCATGAACATCACATTTGAACCATACACTTACAGATTTAGCAATACAATCTTTGAAATGGTAATGGCAACCGAAGACACTTCACCTATAAATAAATAAAAATTCATGTCTTCTTCTTTCTCGTGAACTCTTATTTTTTCTTACCGAACATACCAAAATTTAAATTTATCAAATGAACGCAACATACTCAAAGAACGAAACCTTAATTGTTACTAGATTGTTAATGGGTAAATAACTCAATGACATAGCATTCGAGTCAAACATTTCTTTAAACATCACACTATCGCTAATTGCATACAGGGGGTCAAAAATTGCATAAACTGTATGCAATTGCACAAAAACTATATGCAATTGCATATAAGAAATAATATAGCAAAACAATGTGTTGGATGTTAATACTGGTATTAAAATTCTATAGCTAGGAAAGCACCTGCTCTGACAAATGTGTCTTGCAAAAGTTAACCATCAACCACTTGGATTGAAGAAACCAAAACCAGTTATGAGGTTTCTCAGTTAAAGAACTCATCTTTCTCTTTTGATGCCAACCTCAATTCTCCAACTAACAAACCCAAAAACTCCATCATTGGATTCCATTCATGACCAGAGTTATAATAAAAAGATAATAAAACAGATAAAAAAAAAAAAAAAAAAAAAAAAAAAAAAAAAAAAAAAAAGTAGGAAAAAATTCAAGAATCCAAGACTTTAAAGAAAATCAACAACCTGATTGTTCAAAATCTTATTTTGAAACACAAATCCATAACCTCATACATGGAAGAAAACAAATCCTCCATAAAATGAAAATTACATGGGTTTGATGGAGAAAGGATCACAGTGGGTCTGATGCTGTGATGAAATTAAAAGAAAATATTAAAATATTAATAATTATTAAAAGAGGGAAAAGAAAAAATCACCAAGATTCAGTCCAAGGCGTTGAATTTTTTCTCCCATCAAAGGCTCTGCAACACAGACATCCTCACTCCATATTCAACACTAAGTCGGTGAATTTCTACTCAAATAAAGGCCTTCCACACCACCCCCGTCGAACTCGACTGAATCACCCCACTCAATCTCCTCTCTGATGGTTCTTGCATCACGGTGTCGGCAGAGAGGAGATGCTCAGATTCCAACTTGGGGACAAAGATGAGGATTGGATTTGAGAGAGAGAGAGAGAGAGAGATATTGCAAAGATGAAGCAGCTCCAGTGCACGTGACTTTAATAAGAAAGGAGTGAACAAGTCATCAGGTTATTCAATCTCAACCCTTGATTTTTAAAATGAAATATGAACCCTTAGATGAGTGGCTGTACCGGTACAGCCGATGCACCACAGAATTTTCGCCAAAACTGATGGTTCTTTATTCAAATAGCGTGGGTCCATTCAGAGTACTTGGTGTAGACATTTAGAAGCCAAAGTAACTTTCGATAATTGCATCTGTATTCAAAAGAATCAAAAGCTACGGCAGCCTTCCTTCTTTGCTCCAAACCATGGTCAATCTCAAGGGACTTTAACCCATATCAACCAAGACTTTATGTTGATAATTTCAACAACCTTCTCCATTAGGATTTTGATCCATCAGCTATATTTGCGACCAATTGCAAGGCCTTTCAATGGAAAACCACATCAGCCATTGTCAGCCATCTCCGACTTTGCTGGCGAGATTTTCGACCAAGACCAACTAAGGTCATAAGAGAAGAGGTCCCAATCTGACTATTAGACTTGAAAAATATAGTTAGAGGAGTTGCTTTGAAAGCTAAATATTGTTGCAGCAAGATTTCAACCCACGTGGAGGCTCCAATCCGTTTGAACCTATCTCTCGACCCGGCTGTTTTTGGGTCTCATAAGTGGCTGGTAAGACAACCCAAAACCTTGGATTTACGTAGCTGGTTATCCATTCCAAACCAAAACTACTTAATTTTTCATTTATTTATTGTCATTATAAATAAAAATTTCTTTGTTTGGCTAGCCTTGTTGAGTTGGGTCTCCACTTGACTTGGTTTAGAATTGGAACCACTTGACTTGGCTGTAATTTGGTCTCCTTGGCTTGGCTTGGCTTGGCTTGGCCTTTCTGGAATTTGGTCTCCTTGACTTGGCTTGGAATTGGAGACTACATCCAAACATTGCCCCTTGATTCCTTGGCCTTCGATTGGTGAAAGGGTAAGTGAATCAAAATTCTTACGACTTTTTAGTTTTCTCTGGATGTTTCAACTTCATTCTTTACTATAGCAATTTATGACGTTTGAATTAAATTTATGTTTAGAGAGATACCCTAGTCAATATTTTAGAGACCTTTGAACTTCATAACAGTTAGAAAACCTAGGCATTATAAATACCATTTTGCTTCCAAATGTTTCTTCATAATCAAAAAACTTCATTTACATTTCTCTTAAAAAACTTTCTCCCACCAAACCTAAACTTTGCTTTCTAGATTCATCATTTGATTGGCCAAAAACCATTCAAATCACCACCAAATCTGTTATTTTGCGAGTTTTCAAGATGTTGTACTTTTTTCCTTTTGATATTGTTGTCATTCTGATGAATGGTGGCCATTGGAATATTTTTTAAACTTTTGAAAGTTTGAATGTTCTTCATGTTCTCAGCAAATTTTATTATTTTGCCACTATATTTTCCTTGATTCAATAATACTTGTGTTTGTAGGATGGATCCAAAGCTAAAGTCCATCATCTCTCACTTGGCCAAGTTGAGGAAGGCCATGGCTGAAAGGGAACAAAAACTCGAGGAAGCCCACACCATCAAATTCCAAGGTGATGTCCCAAGATACGTTCTTGGTACCTTGTACCCACTTCAACCTCAGATGATATGGTGAAGATTTGGGCCGAGCAGAGTGATAATCCTCCACCTTTCCCCATGGTGTTTGATTGGAAATCTACTTGGAAAGCTCTTTGACCTATAAAAGGTTGGTCATGCAGACCTTATGAGGTTGAACTTATGGCTAGGAAAAAGGTCCAAAGCCAAGAAACCCAAACCAATGGCTGACATTGAGCCTAAGAGAAGTTGGTATGATTGGTACAGAGCTTTGGAACAAAGATTGCGCTTCCAGGAGTTTTCCTTGTGATCATTACTCATCATCGCAGGCCTATTCTTTTGGTCATACTCCACCAACTGCGTAAGGTTACGATTTGGGATGATGACCCCCCCTCTACTTGATCTAGCCGCTATTGCCGGCTTTCGTCCACATGGTGTGACCTACTCAGTAGCCAACCTTTTGGAACCCATTTTGAGCCAGACTTCTTCCAAATGTTGTGAAAACAGTGGTAAAAGCTGAAGTGGTGTCATTTCTTGCTAATATTAGGTGATTGGAGTTGGCTTTTGATCACATTAAAACATACTTATAAAAAACACCTAAATCAATGAACTTTAGCATATAACACACTCAAACAACAAATAAGCAAATAGAATGCACAAGCACTATAGTACAATCCTATCCCAAAATTTCATTCCTTGGTCTAACCTTTTTAAAACACTTTAAATGTCACAATAGTTCAGAAAACCCCTTTCTCCAAAACCTCCCAAGACATAACTTCACTCCCTCCTTTTCTCTCTCCTCCCCTTCCTCCCCTCCCCTCCTACTCTCGTCATTTCCCCTCCCCCCCCCCCCCCCCCCCCTTCTCCCCACTCCCCCTTTCCTCCCCCCTTCTTCCCCCCCCCCCCCTTTCCCCCCTCCCCCCTTCCCTTCCTTCCCCTCTTTTCCCCCCCTCTCCCCCCCCCCTTTCCCCCCCTTCCCCCCCCCCTCCCCCCCCCCCTTCTCCCCCCCCCCCTCTTTTTTCCCCTCCCCCCCCCCCCCTTCCTTCCCTTTTCTTCCTTTTCTCCTTTTTTTTTTTCCCCTTTTTTTTTTTTCTTCCCTCTTCTTTTTTTCCCTCCCTCCCTTTCTCTCCTTCTCTTTTTTTCCCTCCCCTTTCCCTCCTCTTTCTCTCTCTCTCTTTCTCTCTCTTCTCCTCTATTCTTCTTCTCTCTCCTCGCTCTTACTCCTTTCTTCTCCCTTTTCCCCAACCCTCTCCCTCTCCTTTTCCCCTTTCCCTCTCCTCTCCCTCCTCCCCTCCCCCCCCCCCTCTCCCTCCCCCTCTTTTCCCCCCCCCCCCCCCCCCCCTCCTCTCCCTTCCCCCCTTTTCCCCCCTCTCTTTTTCGCTCCTCCTTTCCCCCCCCCCCCCCTCTTTCCCCCCCCCTTTCCCCCTTCCCCTTCCTCCCCCCCTTTCTCTTTTTTTCTCCTCTTTTTTTTTTTCCCCCTCCCTTTTCCCTCTTTTTTTCTTATTTTTTTTCCCATCAGTTGTTTTAAAATATAGGAGTGACAATGTGTGTAATTTTAAGGTTTTTTAATTACATTATTGTAAAACTAGATGCTATATTTAAGTCATTAACCTTATCTAAATTTGGTAAAATTGAATTATTATCTACCACAATAATAAACTTTCTAGTGAATTTAAACCAAAAGCTCCCATTTTTTTGTTTGGGTTAATTACAATTTTGGTCATTGGGGTTTGGGGTTTGGCTCAATATTAATTTATCACTGTGATTTCAATTTTTTCGATTTCGTCACTGTACTTGCAATTGTTAACAAATTAGTCCAAGCCTTCAATTCTGTCACTTTAACAGGGGTTTTATTGTCCTAAAAATTAAACAAAATTTTAAAATTAAATATATAAAATTAAAAAAGAAAAAAAGAAAAAGGCAAAACCACCCCATCCTAACCTCTCTACCATACCCATCAAACCACGCCTCCACCCATGAAATTTGGCCCCGATCCTTCCCTTCCCACCTCCCCCAAATATACCCAGCACACCAAATCTCTCCACCGTTTCGTTGTCTATCAAATGAAGAATTTACCATCAATTTTTTATACTGATATTTAATGCACAGATAGTGTCAATCCATAGCAAATTAGCAACTAATATCTCAAATCTTGTTCTTCTTTTTCTAGCTATTGGCCCTTCGTTGCATTGACCGAAAAATTTTAAAAGCTACTTGGCTCGACTGTTTGTTGTTGTCTTTCTTTTTTTCTTTTTCCAGTTTTTTTAGTGGGGATTCCATTGGCTAGAGGGGATGGGGTTGGAGGGTATAGGGGGTGGCGCCTGGGGCTCCACAAGGACGAATCCAGAAATCTTCTTTTCGGAGGTCAACACATTCATGCTCACAATTTTTTAAATACACAAGATCCATAGAAATGAATGAAAATGCAATAAAAGTACATACATGTAGTTTTAGTGTATATTATATATATGCATGTTTATTAGAATTTTTTTTTAGAGAACATATTAATTTATTTTTTTATGAGAACATGTTTATTAGATTGTTATATGTATATTTCGGAAATTAGAAAACTTAAAAAGAAAATTATTTTTATTTGTGTGCAGTTAAATACTACTCTGGTTTGGTTTCAATGATAGGGAGATATACTCGAACATTAAAAAAAAAGATAGGAAGATAAACTCCAACCAAAAAATAATGCGGAGATATACCCCACATAACCAAAATTAAGAAGTTAATGTGATTACTGAAAATTTAGATGTTATTTAAATTAAATAAAGAAAAGTTTAATTAGGTGGGGTTGTTAATATCGGGTTGGGGAAGAGCTCTCCTTTGGGTTTTTGTTTTCTCAAACCTGTCCAAAAGGCCATGATAATAAAATAAAATTTTTTTAAAAAAAAAGTTAAGTGACCTGGTCCTAGACGGTGTCGTTTTGGCCAGGTCCAAAAACAAAAACAAATAAGAAGACGCAAGGCCGCATGCGAGAGCAAGGCAGGTGCTACCATGCCTTCTTCATTTAGACATTTCATCAAGCAGTTGCTAGGCACTCTTACCCAGCCATCAAACATGACCAGGGGTCAATCTTGGCGTTTTCCGGGTTTCCAAGGGTCAATTGACCACTTTTGCCCCAACGTGGGTCCATCCCTGTGCCTCCGTCGGCATCCACTGCTGGGTTCTCTTGCCAACCACCCAGTCACCTTTTTTCTCTGTACCCAACCCAAGCTCTATTTTTTTCCCTTATGGAACAAGATAACCATGGGGTTACGGTGGGGATGGGGGTGGTTGTCTTCTTTTTTTCCCTTTTTTACTTTTATATATTTGATTTTAAAATTTTGTTTAATTTTTAGGACAATAAAACCCCTACCAAACTGACAAAATTGAAAGCTTGAACTTGATTTATTATCAACTGCAAACAGTGACGAAATCGGGAAAATTGAAATCACGATGACAAATTAATTTCGAGCCAAACCCCAATGACCAAAATTGTGATTAACCCTTTTTATTTTCAGCTCTAATTATTAAAAAAAAATGAAAAATAATGGAGTTGGGGTAACTCACACATCGAGGAAGTTTCTTACTAGTAAAGACTTCAAAAGGGGAACGCTTGGAGTGACTTCAATTCATGCTCAATGCGAGATTCATGTTCACTCTGATTATGGAGCACCTTCCGGTGTACGCATAAGGGGGGTGTTACACCAGGCAACAAAACGAAATAAACATATCAAGCAGCGAAACCCCCACTGTGTAAACCAGAAGAGTCCATAGTATATTTTGGTATTACAAATACAAAAAACAATCATTGCGAATACAAGAAGGCTTTCTACCCGACAACTCATTGAGATAATAACTTAGATACGAGAAACTATTTGACAAAACTGATGCTAGTCGTCTACCCATTCTCTCAATTGAAAATATAAATTGGAAATGCTTTGATTAGATACGAGAGAACCAATAAAATCAAAAGGCAGATGGGGACTAAAAGCTAAACTCGGAGATTATCTTTCCCATTGCACTTTGTGCTCATTGCCACCAGTCAACAAAATCTATTGGAGCACAAGACGGAAACTAAAACTTTCCCATTATCATTTCATGGCCACGGACTCCCTTTTGCTCATTTCTCTTTCTTAGCCAATGCCTCCCCTTTGCACTCACTTCCAGCTGTAACCACAAAACCTGCACCAACCTGGAAGGCAAACAAACATAATAATGAGATACCCGCCGCTGCATGAGACATGAGGGGAAGACAGGCAAGAAGAGAGATCCCAAAAAAGGTATGCTTACTTGGCAATCTTTTAGTACAACGCGATCTTGGAGCTGTACATTGCTGCAAATAATTGAATTTTGGATTGAACAGCCATCGCCAATGGTAACATGATTCATAACAACTGAATTCACAACCTGCAGATGTTAAACATTAAAATTTGATAAACTTATCTGAGCTCCAGATACCTCTGTCATTGTAGTTAATCAGAAAGACACAGAGAAGATATAAAAAAGCTAGATACAATTTTTTATGGGTGGTGATTTTCCCACTCCCCTTTTATCCACCTACACCCTTTTATTTTTTAATACTTTTTACTATAAGATAAAAGGGAGTGTAAGTGAACAAAAAAGGTGTGAGAACATACAATTTTAAAAAAATGGTGTAAGTAGATAAAAAGGGAGTGGGAAAATCAGTACCCTTTTTATTATTTTTAATTCCAACCTTTAAAGATAAACAAATCATCTTACTTTCACATTAGAACCTATCCGGCAGTGACGGCCAATAACAGATCGCTTAACACTACATTTGTCACCCATTTGTGAACCTTCCCCAAGCATGCAATGTGGTCCAACCTAAAACAAAGTCCCACCAGCTGATGAGTACCATAATAACCTTAAAATGAAGTCACCCAGGGCAGTGACCTAAACTTTCCCAAAATTGTCAGAAAGGTCAACAATATCTAATGCTAATTTGGCAATCCACTTTTTTGAAATGTAAATACTTTGACTTACAGTTGTTTTTGATCCAAGTTCTGCTGATGGATGAATGATGTTATTTTGTGGAGAGAAGGAATACCCTGACAAATGGCTAGCGTCCCCTATGACCTGGCAGGAATTCAGAATTCAGCATGTGGACATGCCAAAAGGTTGCACAGAATGAAAATGTAGAACAGATGATTATGATAGGAAATGCCCAACTTAAAGCTCTTAAACTCACATCTCGATTAATGTCACTGAATGCTTGAATGGAATTTAAACGCACACAGTATTTGCTCTTTCCAGCAATATAAACACAGCATTTATGGGTTCTTCGAACAGGAGTAGAGCCATTAGGACCTAGGGCATAGAGCTCATGGAAACTTGGAGTGGATGAATTAGCCAGGATTTGAGATAGCATTAATTGGTTGTTCTGAGAACTGGCCTTCTCATTTCCGTTTTCTTCTGTTTGTGGTGCACCATTTAACAACACTTCTGAACTCTTTAATACAAAGAAATATGAACTAGTCAGATGATTTAGAAGGGCCAGTATCCTAAAGGACTCTAATAAGGAAACTCACTGGACTAACCAGCTGGCAGCGAACAAGATAAGGCAATACATCCTGCTTTAAACTCTGAAATGTATCGTTTTGATCCAAAACTTCATGCAGAATAGACCTAGGAGGGAATGTCAGTATATATTGTAAGCATGTAAAAAGAACAATTTGTGCACGAAACAATCATTATTTATAAGCAAAAAGAAAGGAGTTATAACCTCTTGAATGCATATAAATGAGCATCCATGAGATCAGATCGAATTTCCATCTACACAGAAAAAAAAAGTGTAAGACTATGCAGAAACCTGTTTAACCTTTTATCAAGGTTAAATGACATTTGAATTGACAATTCTTAACTTCATAAAATTTCCATTGCTTCAAAGAAATATACATAGCAACAAAAAATAAAGTATGGAAATTACAGCAATGCCCCCTGAACTGAGGTGTTATCATTTAACCCCTAAAAAATGTTGGCCCTATAAATTATGCACTGTAGGGTCTCTGTCCAGTTCCATTCACTTTTCTGTTAAATGCGCCATGTGACCCCTTTTCCAAGGGTATTTTTCTCACTTCCCCTGCCTCTTCTCTCTTCTGTCCCCCTTCTTTCCGTGTCCACTCTTCTTTCCCCGCCCCATTCCCAAATACGCAACCCTTTAGTGTAACTTGATCAACCAAAAAGCTCCAAGAGTCATAGAAAAAACTGAATTCAATTCAGTTGGAGTACCCAGCTGAAACTAACACATAAAAGAAACACAACTGACATATCAACCACTCACTTTGAATACCCAACCGTCGGAGTACCCAACTCAAGCTGGTCATTGAATTCGAATACCCAACTCAGAGTACATTTCACAAGCTTCATAACCAACTCCACAATACCTAAATATTTCATGATTTCCATGGCTATTGCTCTTGTTGGGACATTTTATTGAGCATGTGCTAGATAAGAGGCAGAATCTGGGTTAAACAAAAAATTCATATTTTACACACAACTTGCTAACCAAACCCAATACCACAGAGAATCCACTAAGCTAACCAAACCATTACAAAATTTGTACAAATTTGTGCAATATTAAAAGAACCAAAGAAACCAAACCCTAACCAAACAAAATCAGGAAAATAAATTTTAAGTCCAGTAAACAAGCTCATCAAATTGCTCCACATTGTAATCTCCTTAAAGACCATCAAAATCAAACAAAACCCAGCCCCAAATCAACAGCCAAACCAAATCATTGGACACTTACCCAGCACCCACAGCCAAATAAAACACCCCAACCCCCCAACCCCCCAACCACCCATAAAAGTCATCCCAGCAGTCCAATACCCAAAGTGACCCAAACCCAGCGAAATGCTAATCCCTAAATCCCATTAACCGAAGCAAGAACAAGCAGAAAAAGGAGAGAGAGAGAGAGAGAGAACAAATGTAGGAGAGTAAATGGCACAGAAAGAGAGTGCGCAGTGAAGGAAAAAGAGAGAGGAGATATGAAAAGGGAAATAAATAAAATTGGAAAAGAAGGACCAAACTTCCCTTAATAAAGGGTTCATATCCACGGAACATGACCTTATTTAACAGAATCTTGGATGGAACTGGACGGCAACCCATCATTTTTTTTTTAAAACAGAGATTTCATTGGGTGGAGACCCCAGATTAACAGACAAGCATAATCAAGAGGGTAAACTGAAAGAAGAAAAGATTTGGGGGACAAATTGTAACACCCCTATGTTAGAAAGCTGGAATGCCATCCTGAAAAGAAATTAATCAAATCCGTAACAGAAGTTTCAATGTAGTAATGATGATCAGCAAGAAGTAAATCAGTAACTCATAATTTTTTATATGATGATGTCCAAGATGATAGAATAGTTTTAAAAAGTTATGTGGGAGCATTAAGCATATGCCCATTGAAAGTTCACCAGCCAAGTAATTGTTTTCTAGTCTACCGAAAGAAACAAGACAATCCACAAAGGGAATCCCATTACCTGGCCAACTGCACGGAGTATGCTCTTCTGAATTCGAATATCTTTTTCAAGTTCTGCTCCTAGTAAGAACCAAAAGAAGCTAGATGAGGAACATGTAAGGCTGCATGCTAAAGAAAAGGATAAGTAAATGATCTAACCCGTTGCTATGTACACTAAAAACTGTTTTGTGGGATCCAGCCCAATGATATTGTAGCGTCCAGGTTTTTTGGCTTTATCTTTTCCAACAGAAGATCCTGATTCTGAAGGTCCACTTACAGGAGCAGAGCAAAGCATTGCAGTTACTACTGCATCATGACGTCTATGAGCAGCAGCTACTGCACCAAGAGGAACATCAGAGACAATATCACCACTCACAACCTGCAGGCACACAAACAGTCGAATACTATGTAAGAAAAAACTTTTAAGAAGTCAAAATACTAAAAAGGATATCTAGATGCTAACCAAAATGTCTTTTGCAGTCAGGTGGTGTGCAATGGCCCGTAGTGCACCAGCTGTTCCAACATCCTCAGGGACTGCTGCAACCTGCAGTATACAGAATTATGCAATGATTCTCTAGGTGAAAACTTGGGTAAAGGACCTCTAAGTGGAGTTATTGAAAAGGACTGCTCAGTATCATCGTGACTAAAGACTTTATATACTGACGAACGCAGTTTACATGCACGGGCAAACAAAATGCAACAATGCAAGGGATGTGCATCCAACTTCACAGAAAATGAAGCCATAGAAATAATTTTGAAAACACAGGGAATTTACATGCAAAGGCTACCATGCCAAATAACAAATTCAATTACTTACACAATTGCCCTTTTTTCCAAACAGTAACACTCCAAACAGTAACAAAACTAACCAAAAATCAAATTTCAAATTCAATAACCAGAATAATCAGCACAGATACAGCCTCGCAAACTTAGACCTTCAATCAGAATTTTTGTCATTTGGAGCCCTAGATTACTCAGCGCAGAAAAGGACAGTATAGATACCAGAAAATTGCATGATGGCATACAGATCAAGCATTGACAGGGATAAAATTAAAGCTGAACAATCAAGAGACAGAGAGATTGAGATTGTGCGGAACCATTCTTCCACAAGTAAATCCCTGTTCCAGTAAGTAGAGATACCCAAAATCACATGGATAAATAATTACTCTGAGTCAGAATCAATAGTATTTGATTAATCCTTTCCTTTTCATCAATCGGATCACTGTATGAGACCCAAGATTCCTTTTTTTGGGTTTTTGATGTGTTACTGATAAGATGCATTTTTTCACTTTATAGAAAGAAAAAAAAAATGAAAGAGTAGATAGCAGAGGACAAGGTGTCCACTGACATAAAAAGTCTACTAATCAACAGCTAAGAATAATTACATCCGCCAAAGAACAGCCACATAAAAAAAATTGCATCCAATTAGAAGAAATATAAAAATAAAAAAAAGTCCTTGAGCTCTGTAGACATTGAAGCTCATAAGGATGCCCAACACAGACCCTCTCCCACAAGTGATCCACTTCCTTAACCCAAGCATCATTAAATAAATACCACTCTATTTCTCTCCCCAAAAACTACCCAAAAAGAGCCATCACAACATAGGTGCCAAAAGATCATTCAGTTTTTGACACATTTCCAAAAACTTACACAAGGACTCTAAGACTATCTTTTCTAATTGTTAGACATCAAGTGTTCTCTTATGTACAAATTGTATTTGATCCATTAATCCTAAACAACAACAACAACTACTACTACTACAACATAGCATTTAAAAAGAAACAAACTAAAGTAACATAAATTTCAAAAATAATATTAGTTAAAATAAAAACAAAAGAAAGCAAAGTTTGGTAAGTACTTCAACATGTAAACGATCAACATAAGCCCCTGAAATCCAACTGCCAACGCGTACAGCCGCATCCTGCCCTTCAACCACCTAGAATGAATATACACAACGCAAAATCAATAAGAAGCGCTGTTTGGTTGCTGCTGGAAAGACGAAAACTTGACATCACACAAACTATCTTAACCCATGAAAACCGCCATGAGCAATGAAACAGAGAGCAAAGCAGAGCAATGAAACGGTTAGAGAGAGAAAGAAGAAGAGATCGTACAACAATGAGATCCTTAAGGTTGCTGAGTTCTAAGAGCTCCAGAACGTACGAGATAACCGGACGATTCCCCACAGGAAGCAGAGCTTTTGGAACCTCCTGTCATTATAAAAGAGTAGAAATCATCAAAAATAACAGTAAAGTAAAAAGAAAAAGAAGAAGAGGAAACAGTAATGATTGTAGAAATAGGAACCGAGTGTTTGGCTGGTGGGAAAATTGGCGAGAAAGGGACATAAATAAATCGAACTGAGATAGTATCTTTCCGGGAAATCAAGTGGAAAAAAGTTTGAGGACCTTGGAGACGAGAGGGACAAGGTTCTTTGAGGTGCCACCAGCTAAGACGACCACTTGGAAATCCATCGAGAGCAGAGAGAGAGAGAGAGAGAGAGAGAGAGAGAGAGAGGGGGGGGGGGGGGGGGGGGGGGGGGGGGGGGGGGGGTTCTCTTGCGTTTCGGTCTCTGAGGCTGATAAATTGGGAAGGAGAGCGTAGCTTTACTGCTCGTAATTTTTCTGTTTTACGGTGTCACTTACAGGACTACTGCTGCTTTTAACCACTTACCACATCATAATTAAAAGTTTAACCCTCCGTTCAATGAGGGAAAATAATTCGAAATTTAGCTAAGAGTAGAAATTGATAATTTCTTTGTTTGGCAATTTAAGAGTGGAGTTTATTAAATAACGAGTGGAAAAAATCATGAAAATTGGGACATCAAATTCCCGAGTTAATTTCCACCAAAATATGTGTCATTTCAAAATTTTTATGGTGTCATTTACAAAATTCGACCTACTTATCCAAACACTATAAAATCTTCAATTGCTAAAAATTGAAATGATGGAATTCTAAATTCCGTCATTTTAAATTCTATGTCATTTTCAATTGCTTCATCCAAACGAACAATAATGGGTTTTAATGGAGTCTATAAAATTATTAGATTTAAAATTTAAATGGATTTTAATGGAGTCTATAAAATTAAATAAAACTCTGGCTGTATTTAGTCTTGACTTTCAACAACTTTCTAGAAATCGATGTGTATTCAAGCAGTCATTATTTATGAGCGAAATACAAAAGTTGTGGATTTTGATAGTTATACACTATATTTTAGATTATAATAAATACATGTTTCTCCTTAGAGATTTAGGTCATGACAAACCTTGGTCTTAACTTTCACGAAAAAAAAAATTGTTAGAAAAAAAAAAATTAATGGTCTAACAAAATTCCGTTACTATTTCAGTCCAAAAACATTTTATTTTTTAATTGTTATAAAAATAAGAAAAGAAAGATAGCTGAGAAAATAATTGTGCTTATAGGTAATATAACTCTAAGTAGATACTCGGATAATGCATACCAATCTCTAAATGGATAGCCAAATTAATAAATGTTGAGACCCAAAAAGTCACGGGAAACCCAAAGACATTTAAAGTTCAATATATCATATAATGTTGGTCATGCATTAATCCAAGCTGTATTTTTAAATTAATTCATTAAATAAATATAAAAATAGTGTGCATGTCATGCCAAGCCAATAATGCATTTTTTATTTGTCAATCACCTACCAAGCTCACATGATCCCAATCATGTGGTTCACGGGGCTTGCACGAAGGATTATGACGTGGAAGGTTACGGAGATCCACAAGGCCCATGGAAGCTCTTAGGTAATGGAGACTTTGGGCTATCTACTTGGGAGCACCAAAGTCCAAGCCCATTACTTAGAGTTATCCAATGTGGGTAAGCAAATGAGATATTTTTCAAGCACTTCCTTTTACCCATAAGAAATAGTCATTTTCCAATGCCTAGTTTTACCTACTTGAAATAAGAATGTCTCAATGCTCCTTTTACTGTTGAAAATAGATTAGCTGCAACACTTCCTTTTACTGTTGAAAATAGATTAGCTCCAACACTTCCTTTTACCCATTAGAAACTAAAAAGAGTCTTCACCTTCTATAAGTTGGGAGGCATTGCCCAAGCAAAACCAACTCCTTTTGGTTACTGCAAGCCTTTTAGCAACCATGAGAAACTCACCTTTCTTCAGCTACTGCAAGCATTCTAGCAACCATCACAGTCATTCCTGAGCCATCAACCTCCATCATTTTGCTGCTATAAGCATCCCAGCAACCATCGACCAACTCTCTTGGTTGCTCAAGCACCCTAGCAACCATAAGACCACATTCCTTCCTCCCTTCTGATCCAAAACTTCTAGTCGATAGAACTATGAATTCCTAGTTTATAGGAATAAGGGAACGAGAGGAATTTTAAGACAATTTAGAGAAACAAAAGGAAGAAGCTAAGGAAACTGCTTTGAGTTCTGCCTGTTTTAATTCATTCAACTACAATGGTTTATATACAAGCCTGAATGCCTAGAATAGAAAACTAAAAATAATAAATGAATTTAAACCACAAATGTTAAATGGTTTAAATTCTTTAGGTAATTCAAACCATTAATTTTTAAATGGTTCAGAACCATTTCTTCTTAAACCATTCGAGTCGAATGGTTGATAAATTATTTAATTTAAATAATATTTATTATTAATTATCTTGAAAAGATCCACCTGGATCATGGCTCTCCCATTTAAGACCTTGAGCTCCTGCTCAAGTTAAATGGTGAGATGTGGAAATTCTTGAGTAGCCTTGTCTCGAATATACCATTTCGATTTGCTGGGAAGTTGCCCTTTACTGCCAATACGAAAATACTCATACTTTCCATGTCGGGTCTCACGAACCTTCTGCTCCAAGATACAATCCTTCAGCAAAGGGTCTTCTAGTTCAATTTTTAAGTCATCAACTGATGGAAGCCGAATGTCTTCGTCGGGATCATCATCAAGTAGAGATGGCTCAAAAAGCTTAAGATTCTCGGCATTGATGACCGAGTACATATGCATGTATGGTGGTAATTCAAGTTGAAAGGCATTATCACCAATTTGTTTGATGATCTTGAACGGTCCATAACGAATAGGCTTCAGTTTCTTGCCTTCACCTGTTAGCCGCTCCTTTCCAAGGTGTAACCATACTAGGTCACCTTCTTTGAAGTTACATGGCACACGATGCTTATCATGGCGAGCTTTATATCGTTGCTGAGAACGTTTCAATTGTGCCTCCACTTCAGTATGAATCTTTCTGACTCGTTCGAGAAATTTATGTGCTCGAATATGTTCTTCTTCTTCTTTCCCACATAATGGTTGGTCACTCATAGTGAATGCTAAATCAAAAGGACTCTGGGGTAAATAACCCAAACAAACCTCAAATGGAGATTTGAGTGTAGAGCCATGAATTGCTCGGTTGAAAGCAAACTGTAAGTAAGGGAGACTTTCATCCCAAGTCTTCGGATGCTTGGAATTGTAACCCCTCAACAAGTGTACCATAGTCCGGTTTACGACCTCCGTTTGCCCATCTGTCTGTGGATGAAATGCAGTGCTTCTTTTCAATCTAGTATCCATCATTCCCCATAACGACCTCCAGAAATGGCCTAAGAATCGACTGTCTCTGTCAGAAATAATTGATGTAGGTAAGCCAAAATGCTTCCAAACATATTGAAAAAATAACTTAGCAGCTCCTTCTCCAGTTACGGTCTTCTTGCATGGAATGAGAATCACCATCTTACTGAAACGATCTACCACCACAAACAAGTAGTCATTTCCAGACTTGGTTTTAGGCAAGCCACCTAAGAAATCCATCGAGATACTCTCCCAAGGTCGAGTAGGTACTGGTAATGGAAGATACAGTCCTAACTTCCTGTTGGAAGGCTTCGATGTGTTGCATAGAACACAACCTCGAATGTATCGTGAAACATCGAGATGCATCTTTGGCCAATACACATAGCGACGAAGATTCAATAAAGTCTTCTCAACTCCAAAATGCCCTGCTACTTTAGAAGTATGAGCCTCACGAATCCATTGCAATCTGTCACCATCTTCTGGAATGCACAATTGTGTTCCCTTATACATTAGTCCATCTTTCAATTGAAACTCACTAGTCTTTCCTTGTTCCAGCTTGGCATAGGCTGAGTTGAAATCAGCATCTGTGTCGTACCCTTTGGCATATTCAGAAGGAACAATGGGTTGGATTTTCATAGCCACCAGCAATGCGGAACTAACTGGTGTAGGTGGTCTAGATAACATATCTGCCAACTTATTAGTTGCTCCCTTCTTGTACTTTATCACAATACTGAATTGTTGTAGGTAAGACATCCATTTCATATGGCGAGCTTGCTGTAACTTAGACTGTGTAGTTAAAAACTGAAGAGGTTTATGATCTGAGTGAACTACAACTTCTTTTCCCAACAAGTAAGCTCTCCAATGCTTCACTGCTTGATGCATTGCATACAACTCCTTGTCATAAGTCGGATAATTCAATACCGGTCCACTAAACATCTCAGAATGGTATGCAACTGGTTTCCCATCTTGAAATAATACGGCTCCCATAGCATAGTTCGATGCATCTGCTTCCACTTCAAATGGTCTCTGCAAATTCGGTAATGCTAATACTGGGGCCTCTGTAATCTTCCGTTTCAACAACTGGAAAGATTCCTCATGGTTTCTCGACCATTCAAATTTTTGATTGGCCTTTGTTAGAGAATGTAAGGGTGCTGCAATTTGTGAAAAGTGCCGAATAAACTTTCGTAAATATTGACATGCACCTATAAAGCTCCGAACTTCAGTCACTGTTTGGGGAATAGGCCATTGAGAAATCACCTGCACTTTCTCTAGGTCCACTTTCAGTTCTCCTGCACCAACAATGAATCCCAGGTATACAAGGTGTTGTTTCCCAAATTCACACTTCTTACCATTTAACTGTAACTGATTTGTTCGTAGAACCTCCAAAACTTGAGCAATATGATGAAGATGTTCCTCCCATGTGACACTAAATATGAGAATGTCATCTAAGTATACAATGACGAAGTCGTCAATGAAAGGGCGGAGTACCTCATTCATCAATCGCATGAAGGTAGCTGGAGCATTGCATAATCCGAATGGCATGACTAACCACTCGAATAGTCCCTGCTTTGTTTTGAATGCAGTTTTCCAAGTATCTTCGTCATGGATGCGGACTTGGTGATAGCCAGATTTGAGATCAAGCTTAGTGAAGTAGCGTGCACCATGTAGTTGATCTAGTAGGTCATCAATCCTCGGCAATGGATACCGATTCTTAATGGTTATTTTGTTGAGTGCCCTATAATCTACACACATACGCCAGTCTCCGTCTTTCTTAGGCACAAGTAACACTGGCGAACCACATGGTGAGCAGCTGGGTTTGATGACTCCTTGTTCAAGAAGTCCTTGAATTTGCTTCTTGATCTCGTCAGATTCCGTCACAGAAGTACGATACAAACCCAAGTTTGGTAGAGGTGAATCTCCTACCAACTGGATCTCATGCTCCACAGCTCTCCGTGGTGGCAAACCCTGCACATCATGAAATAAGTCCTTGAACTTCTCCTGTAATTTCCCTATGTCTGAGCATTGTGCAGGAGATAAAGACAATGTAGACAATGTCACAGCTCTAGAACTCTGATCTTGCGGTCGAATCATCAACAAAACGAATCGCCCACATGAATTGACTAACCTCTTGGCTTGGTTAGCTGTCAGCAAATTATCTGTAAGCAAATTATTTGTAGCTTGAGGCTTGCAAGCGTTGATGTGGAACTCCTTCCCATCTTTCACAAGTCGATACTTGCGAAGCCTTCGATAATGGATGGCATCTCGGTCCCATAAATATGGACTACCTAATATGACTTGGCAAACATCCAAAGGAACCACCTCACATGTCACCTCATCGATATATCGATTGGTGATAGCAAATTTGAAGGTACATTGCTTCGTGATCTGTAAGTCAACATCCTTCTGAATCCATCCTAACGGGTACGGCTTAGGATGTGGTGTGGTGTTTAAACCCATTGTTCTTACTAAAGCCTCTGAAATCAGGTTTTTTCTGACTTCCAGGGTCAATAATAGCTTGTACAACACTTTGCTTCACCTGGATATTCACATGAAACAGCTCTTCACGGTTGTACGTGTCTTCAGTATCTGCTGGTCTTGTCATAAGGGTAAGTGTAACATCAGGTTGCTTCAACTCTGGAAGCTCTTCTGCCCGTTGTGCAGTTAATGTGGCTTTTCTGTCATTTCTCCCCTGGTTGTTTTTCTCGCGCTTTGGCCGTAACTCTGGATGGAGTATCCAGCACTTGTCTTTGGCATGTCTGCTGGTTTGACAGTGATCACAGTAGACATTCTGTGTCTGACCTTCCTTGCTCTGCTTCCCCTTTTTCTGCCAGTCAGTTTTGTTGACAGGTTTTGATCTGTCATCCTTCTTGTCAGTTCTTTTATTTTTTGCCTCAATGGCTATGGCCTTCACAGTAGCATCTTCAATAGTATCTACGGTGAACAATTTAGTTCTTTCCGTATGTAGTCGGCAAGACCTCCGGTATACTTCATGAAAACGTCGTAGTCGTCAACGTCAATGTCCAGAACCATAGCTTGGTTGTGGAACTCTGTTGTATACTCTTGTACAGGCTGCCCAAATCTTTGTCTGAAGTGTTGCCACTTATACCATCTTTCATCTTCATAGCCAACTGGATAAAATTGTTTTCTCAAAAGCTTCTTGAAGTTCTTCCAAGTCAATTCTGAGACATCATACCGTCTCTGATAGGACTTCCACCATGTAAGGGCATGGCTTGAAAGTTTCAAACTCGCATATTTTATTTTTTGCACATTAGAATACTTATAAACTGTGAAATAAGTTTCTAATGTGTCTATCCAGTTATCTAGCTTTTCAGGATCAATATCTCCTTTATAAATAGGGATGTCAACCTTAAAATCAATCTTTAAGGTATCAATAGAATTTTTATTGTCACCTGATTCAGCTTCCTTTTTCGTTGGATCAGCTTGTATGTCGTCTTCATCTTCGCTATCCTCAACAACCTTTTTCTTGAGCTTTTGATCAGGCTCAGATGAAGTTGATGGACGTGAAGATTTTCCAGTCTTCAAACTCTCCACGAGTTTAAGGATTGATGCAGACAAGTTTTCAACTTGTTGCTCAAGTTTAGTGATGATATCGCCATCACTAGATGTATCCTGTTTGTTTTCTCCAGTCATATTGTCTCTCTTGGACCTTGGCTTTCGGTGTACGAGCAAAGGACCTAAAAGTTCTTCTCCAGAAGCTTTGCGTTGGTTGCGAGTTGAGACCATAAACCACCGTCACCCTCTCGGATCTGGTGCTCTGATACCACTTGATCCAAAACTTCTAGTCGATAGAACTATGAATTCCTAGTTTATAGGAATAAGGGAACGAGAGGAATTTTAAGACAATTTAGAGAAACAAAAGGAAGAAGCTAAGGAACTGCTTTGAGTTCTGCCTGTTTTAATTCATTCAACTACAATGGTTTATATACAAGCCTGAATGCCTAGAATAGAAAACTAAAAATAATAAATGAATTTAAACCACAAATGTTAAATGGTTTAAATTCTTTAGGTAATTCAAACCATTAATTTTTAAATGGTTCAGAACCATTTCTTCTTAAACCATTCGAGTCGAATGGTTGATAAATTATTTAATTTAAATAATATTTATTATTTAATTATCTTGAAAAGATCCACCTGGATCACCTTCGGCTACTGCAAGCATTCCAGCAACCATCCCAGCCATTCTTTAGCTATCACAACCATTTCTTCTACTTTCTTAGCCTTGAAATCCTCCATCTTCCCTATGAAGCTTCACCAAGCATAACTCTAAGCTTTTCCTTCCTCCTCATACCCTTCCAAGTTATAAACACCACAGCCTTCATGCCTCAAGCTTTCTTTCCATCATCCTTCTCTTAAACTCCTAAATCACTATAGGCATGGCCACAAACAACAAGTTCTCAACACCCAAACTCAATCCTATCCACACCAAGCCAAGCACATGCATTCTCATTTGCTAAACTTGCGAGCATTTAGCTCCCACACTCCAAGCTCTCATGCCAAGCTCGCACAATCTCAGTTCAACATCATCAAGTCATCTTCAACCATGTAAAAGCACAACCAAGCATTTGTCAAGCTGTTGGAAATCTACTTAAGACACTCATTCTTTATCTCTCTCTCTCTCTCTCCCCCCCCACCACAAAGCTCCATAACAATTCTAAAAGACCCATCCTCTTAAGCTAAGTTGAAACCATAGTCATTACCTTTTTGCTAATAAAACACATACATCACAAGCTTTTTGTCTAGCTACTAAAAACACCAAAAATCTCAAGCCTTAATCCTTTCTTTATGCTCATTTTCTCTTAGCTCCCACGCCACAAGCCTCTCATGCCAAGCCTATGCAACATCAATGCACCATCTCCAACTTTTCGTCTAGCTGCCGAAAACATCAGCACAAAACACGCAGCCGCTGGAAGAAGAACAAAGTACTTCCCTGGGGCTTGCTTCTTCCTCGAGATGCTTTGGGCCTAATTCTCGCTAACTCAAAAAAAGGGGCAATGAAGGCTTGATTCATCACTCTACGGGCGGTCCAAGAATCAACAAGCCTCGACAAGCCTTCCAACGGAAAGAGACCCCAACTATACATAGAATTTTCCTCATTAAAACATAACTAGCAAAATTCATGTTGAGAAAAAAGATATATAATAAACGAGATAGGAAGACGAGTATATTATTGAGTTGTGACATATGTGCAACACTGCCATGTTAAAACCTAGCCAAGTAAAACTCAGTGGGACAAACCCTTGGACAAAGAGCAAATAGTACAATCTGAGATTTTTATTTTGGATAACATGCTCCCCTAATGCTGATGTTAGATATATGCCCTAGAAGCCAAAATAAAAATGGAATATTCAAAGGATATAATAGAATATAATCAAATGGGCATGAATGTTGCTCTAAGATACATAATGTACATAAAGTAATAAGTCCATAGATAAAGATATGAATGGAAAGCAGTCTAAAGAAGTTAGATTCATGAGACCTTTTGATCATAGTAATATCAAATCCTAAATTATTCCTGGTCATAGGATCTCTAATTGGACAAGGTAATTCGCAAAGACTGGTATGTCTACTCAATTGAGAGGATGACTAGTCTCAAATCATTAGTGTACAGACACTAAGACAGGTGTGTAGGTGCTCTATAGAGATGGAGTTCATTGAACACGATCAACTCAAGAATTCTTGTATAGAAGTCTTACTCACAAGTGTCAAACAAAGAATTCCAAGTTATGATCATGCAAATTAGTCCTTAGACTTGAGACATCATAGTTGTCTTGTGTATGAGCTGTTTATTTTTTCGAATACTATACAATCTCAAAAGAATGTGACTGAAAAGTTTTCAGTATGTGCACAGAGGCATGTGAATGTACAACAAGGAATCTCTACTCTTAATAAGAAGAGAGAATACTCTAAAGATATGATTCATTGAATCTTGGCCAAAGTACAGGATGAGGATTGAAACAAGAATGTTTGCAATTACATCCAAGTGAATCATATAACCTAAAGATGTCATGTTAGGATTTGACACAAGTTAACCATATCCCAACAACACGACATAAAGTATTGTAATAGAGAATGACCCAAATGCATTGTAATCACAAAACTAACTAGGTTCTGAACACGAATTCTATTTAGCTGGGTAGTCATGATATACTATTAGGTGTCGCTCATGGTTTGTGAAAGCCCTGTAAGGAATAATCACAATTAACCTTCACCAATAGGAAGAATTGTATAAAGGTATATAATTCACATTCGATTTAAAAGTAATCATTCTTACCCACAGCCTCGCTAATTAGAACCTTGTAGTTTGTTTTTTATTTGCAAATGTTGATTTCTAATCATTCTATTCCAACATAGTGCAATTTCAAGTATCCTTCAATTACGAATGTTTACAAAATCGTGCACCAATATTTCTTCATAGTCAAGTTTAGATCTTAATAACTAGTCAATAACTAAAACATAACATTCGGAAAAATTGGGTACTGTTGTAAACAATAGCTGGCTACTGGAAATGATTAGTGCCGCTGGAAATCATTAATGATGATGGAAACAACAGCTGACTGCTAGAAATGTTGCATTATACTATGATATAATCAATGAATCTCTGTTAGAACATTATTCAACATAAACTATCCATTTTACATGGTAAAAGTCATTGCTTCTTACATAACTCAAAATTTGATACTTTATCAAACGCTTATGAAAATTTCCAAATAGGAGAAGACAAGTAAAATTAACATGTGTCCAAATTTCATGCAAGAAGTAAACCAACCAAATTTCCATTTCAATTACCAGTGGACATAGTAAGAGCTTATCAGTGGACATAGTAAGAGCTTATCAGTGGACATAAACAAGAAAAATAAAACAGGATCTAGAAAACTTCACCTGATCATTAGCCTTCATAACAGTCGGACTTTGTACAATAGAAACATAAATCATTCAGTAGGTCCATGCATCTTGTCAAATTTATCGAATAATGGGTCACTAAGATCTATTTGAGTTTATTCTTCATTGTTCGACGGTGATGTCCTGCATAAACACTAAACACAAGCACATAAAAAATTTAACTATTCAAATTTTAGGTGTTATTATAAATAGTTTTACCATCTTACGGTGTGTTCAAATTTCTTGGACATCGTCTTATATCATGACCAGTGTGTCCACGCTCCTGACAGTGTCAAATCCCTCGCTTCATTGCCTTTTCCTTTGGTCCCATTAGTTTCGAGCTTCCTTTGCACCTTACTCTTTTAGGGTTTTTCATGTATTGTGTTTGAGAGCTGGACCCTCCAACTTCATTATAACATACTACATCTTTTAATAACTTCAACTTCACCTGCAAACTGTTTAGATTCTCTGGCAATAGCTCACAACCTTCTTCAGACATTAAAGCATCCTCAACTACATCTGAAGCAAGTCGGGGCATTGTACTCAGCTTTATTAAAAGACCAGGGTCCGCACAATCTTTAATTTCATTGCCATTTGCATCTGACACCAATCCAGATTTCACAGTTTTCTTCCACCTGTTCAAAATATATTTATTGGGCATATATTCAATCTAGTCCATTCTAAACAATGTTAGGATGTGCTTGCAAATAATTCCAACAAATTCAAATCCTTTCCAACTACATGACGCTTGGTCAGAATATTTATCATATACGACTTTTGCCACTCTTGTTTCTAAATTTTCCTCTCACTCATATTAAAGACAACTTTAGAAGCATCCTCTGTTTTGAGCTCTAGGAAACATGTTGTACTTTGTATTAGTTCTTGCTCAAACTTTTGGAACATTGCCCTTGTGTACAAGGTAGTCATTTGTTTGTTCATTGGCATCAGTAGAGTACATTAAGGTATTTCAAATGCATTGATGTGATCAGCAAGTAACTCTTTTTGACGTTGATGGGAAAGTGCCCTCTCAAATCGTGTATGAAATCCATAAATGAATTTCTTCTTGATATGTATTGCTTGAAGAAAGCATGAGAACCTTCCGCTCTTTGGCTACTTGACATTCCAACGGCAAAAACGTGTTATACGTAGGCTGGAACCCAAGATTCCCTTAAATCAAGCACTAAACTTAGCCATGGATGGTCAATCAAACCAGACTTTGTAACCACAATATTCCACTTTGCATCAAACTCATCCTTATTGTCAATATCGCATATGGTTTTATGAAAATCAAGCCAATACTCCTTATAAGCAGAATGTGGTAACTTAGCAGAGAACTTGTGACAGGACTCGACCCAAATTCCACTTTGGAATCTGAGCCGAACCCTGTGCGTGTCCGACACCTGGCGAGTACCAAGCACAAATGACCAAAGTGCCCATCTAACTAAACCAAAATTAACCTTAGGTTTGAATTCTGCCGAAAATTCAGCAGAGTCTCCCCTGTAAATTGCTCATTTCCCAAAATATTTCCACCTGTACAAGAAACAATATATATACATATATCCCAACCATTCAACATGCATCAACATAAAATTTCCAGCAATCCAACATCATAACTAAATGGCCTCAGGCCTCATTGATTCAAATAAATGTTCTGCCAACAGAAACTATTCCAAACTTTTGAAACAACATGAATACACTAATAAATTTCAAAATAATATAACTAAACAGCTTTTCCAATCCTTTGGTCTCGTGACTGCACCTAGTAACTCTAGATTGTCTACATACCCTTAACAAGGGATCAAGCCACACATAGTTCTTTCTCTTTCTATACTGCACTTATGTATCTCGTCAATTGTTATTGTCCATTGTGATTTCAAGTCAATCCAAGTTCTCATGTTAGCGATATGCTCAATAACACTCACATGCTATACTCGTACAGAAATCGAACAGGCATATTTATATTTATACAATATTTCACACGTTTACATAAATCATTAAATCAGTTAAAGCACTGAAAAGTCAATATTTCACTTCCACCTAGGTGTACCCATTATATAACCTTGAATTCCTTAATTTCCGTTCATTCCCACAGTATACCGTCAATTCCTCGGCTCACAATTTGTGACACGTCCTCGTAAGTCTCAGTAACACAAAGTCAACCCAAGCCGCAATCCTTGCAGGATTCGAGGGACATTTAGTCAACCTGATCCGCATTCCTCGCTCTGCACGGTCCGAATATCCCTAAGACTCATGGGGCAACTATCAAACACGCTGATATAATCGAAGGCAACCATTTATTCCGAAGGCAACATGGGTACCTATGGTTTAAAAACATTTCCTAGAAAATCATAAAAACTATTTCTCATCCATCCTTAAATTATGTTGCCATTATCCTTCCTACTTTCCAAGCCATGCTCAACTTAAATATAAACAAATATAATTTAAAAATATTCAAAATCAAACAATCATGCTTGGAAAGTAAAATTCATAATAACTCATTCAAGATCAAATAATAAAACTTTAATTGCATAAAATCATTTATAAAACAAAAGTCCACTCACTCGACTTCCTCTAATTCATAAATCAATTTATGTATTACTAGTTTAGATTTATATATAAATATATAAATATAATAATAAAAATAAAACAAACAACTGCCGAAAACACTTTTAACCTTTTCTTCGAAACTGACATAAAACCCAATTATAATTATATATATATATAAGAATTTATAATTAACTTATTACAGATAAGTAAGAAAATGAGAAAATTATTAAAATAACATTGACTACATAAAATATTAATGTCAAGAACAACTGCTTAACTGAAACATATATTTTCCTCTTTTACTTATAAAACAAACTCATTGCTTAAGAAATTAATGGCGAACTATATAAAATCTTTAAAACTTAGAAAACTCTCCATCTGGATATACCCCCATCCATATTCCGTCAATTCCAATATTATTCCAGCAATTCCAATAACATTTCATCAATTCCAATATTATTCCGTCAATTCCAATAACATTTCGTTAATTCCAAAATTATTTCGTCAATTTCATCCTCGCATGCCTCGGAAACACAAAGTTAACTGAGCCGCGTTCCTCGCAATCCTTAGGGGACCATTATTCAACATAAGCTGCATTCCTCACAGAACTTGGGGGACATGTAAGCAACCTGAGAATGCATATCCTAGCACCACACGGTTCAGGCATCCCCGAAACTTGTGAGGCCTATTTCAAGGGCAACAGGGGGGGGTACTCTTGAGGTGGGTTTGAAAACTGTAGTATGAAAACTCATCATAAATTTTCTTAAGATCCGAAATAATTCAAATAGAATTCAACACTTGTTTTCACATGAATTCCATAACATATCGTATCCCACAATTAAAACATTATACTTCCATACATAACCTAATACTACCCAATCCATATACTATATTTATACTCATAATAATATCATTTAATGAAAAATAATAACCTTTAAAGAAAATCTCATAACTTCAAATATCAATATGATATCCAAGAATTTCCATATAACACTATAAAACGATTCCATAATCTCAACATAATCAGAATAACTCAACTACCGAACAAGACTCATTCACAATGTCGTTTTAATACTTCTCAAAATGTAAAACTACTTCGGAAGACTCACAATCATCCGAGGGGTCTGATTGCCCAAACATGATCAACCGGGGCCGCGGGGTCCAAGACCTCCGATTCCCGATTCAGAAGTTCCTATAGGTTCAACAAGATTTAGGATATACGTACTGCAAGTTTGGTCCGAATCGAACAATCGGATTGCTTGCGATCAAACGATCGGACGGTTATCGTTAAATGCAAACTTTAAGTTATTGAATCGGAACATCCGAGGCTCCAATTCATGATCCACGAAATCCTACACGATCCTAAGAATGCATAGATCAACATATATAAAATTGGAGTCGATCCAATAGCCCGAATATATCGAACTCGGATAATGCCTAATATGCAATATCTGTTCGACGATCAAACGATAACCAAATTCATATTTGAGTATACCATCGTGCTCGGGACGGCATGATGGTTATTTTAGGCCTCTAAGATAGGCCACCATGTGGCCCACGAGTTGCCCCACTCGCGGGCAGCGCATGGGTGTCCAAATCAAATTTTGGCTATCAGAAAAACTCCAAACAGTAGGCCAAGACTCAATGGAGCAACTTTTGTTCTTGGACCTACCTCGAAAAGTGGCTAGAAGTGGCCGGAATCGGAGGCCAAAAACCAGCAGATTTTCAATAGCTTATTTAACTACCAAAACGCAAAAATTTCTCTTAATATCACAACCAGCGGCTAGAACACCTCGAGAAGATGAGAAAACATACTTGGATCGCAAAATTTGGCCGTCGAAAACACCTGAACGAGCTTCCAAAAAATCTGTCAAAAACTGTCCAAAAACAGCCTGGATTTCTTCAATTTTCGGCTAGCACTTGTGATTCCAATGGCTGAGGTTGGTCGGGATGGGAAGAGGGAAGTGGCGTGGTTTGGGACCGGTGCCACCCAAAAGGGTGGAGTGTGTCAGCGGTGGCGTCAGAAGAACCGTCGTTGTTGTTTCAAAGGGAGGAAGGGCTACTGTGCAAATCAGAGAGAGATTGTGAGAGAGAGAAATTCTGGTTTTAAAAACCAGTTTCAGAAAATTACGATTTTGCCCCTACTTGAATTTTGATCGTATCTCTCTCGTTACAACTCTGATTTGAGCCCACTATGTGTCTACAGACTCATCTCAATATGCTCAATAACTGAAATTCCCAAATTCCGTCCCGAATAAAAAGTCAATATTTTAAACCATTAAAATATTTCGGGGTAAAATTGTATTTTAATTGAATAAATTAATAATTAAACATTAATTTAGGTTCGGGTTGTTACAACTTGGATATGATGTGCCATATGCAAATTCGATAAAATGTAGTGGGGAAGGCTATTGAAATTGCTCTAGCCATCGCCGCATCTTGATCTGTAATGATCATTTTAGGTTCACCACCTGGCATGGCTTTCTTAAACTCCTCAAACATCTAGATAACCGACTCGGTTGTTTCCTTACTCCCAAAATTGGTGCAAATGTCAAGTCATATTGATTCGTGTTGAATGTGGTATCAAATATAACAACATCTCCTTAAAATCCGTATGCTCATCTAGAGGTTGCATTTGCCCAAAAACATCGACTAAACCTGTCATTGGCATCTCCCTCAATCTTGAAATAAAAAGGCTCTTTTTTTTTGTTCAGCCATAAAATACTCAGTTACTAGTTCAACATCATATTCAAGATTGTAAATATCCTTTATGATAAAACCAATTTTATCCATTCCTCCATATTGCACCTCGAAAATACTTACCTTCTTATGAGTGAGGATATTAACTGAACCAAATTATTTTGTGAGTACTTTTGTAGAATTTGAAATACGACAGTGTGATCTCAAAAAATGCACTCTTTCTGAGGGTATCATCGTATGATTGTTCCCTCTACAACAAGAGAGATGGTACACTTTTTGCGCCCATTTGTTTTCACAACCACAACCTTAGCCTTGCAATCGCGTCTACTTATCCCCACTGCCTTTTTCTCAGCTGAGTTTTATCTTTCTTATATGAACCTTGTTTGCAACATACAAATTCTTTCCTCATAATCTTTTTATTGCTTTTTTCCCTAAAGCTGGAATGATGTCAAAGCCAACCAAGAATGCATATCTATTGTAGAAATCATAAACGAGGTCAAGTGAGTAGAACTCCATCCCAACTGGTGGTGTTTCCTCATTTCTTACTTTAGGTATGTAAACCGTCTCATTAGCTATTACACAATCATCACTCTCCTCTGAGTCCCCACAAATTTTATCCACATATATTATTGAACTGCTTATATATTACTACATTGTAAACATTAGTTCATTAATCAAATGTTATTGCATGGCAAACATGAGTGCATAGCAGTGCATTCCAATTACACAAAACATTGGCCAAATTGATAATAAAGGTGCAAAGCCCAACTTGTTGGATTCCGATTACACAAAACACAAAACATAAGAAAAATTTAATAACAGTTACATCATCTCTTATGAAATAATCTGGAAAAAAGAAGAAGTTAGAACCAACATATTCAATTAAGAACACAAATGCAATTCAAACTAGCAACTATAAAACTTCACCCAATATCTTTTCCAAATGCTTACTCTTAATGCGCATTAAGCCTAACTTTAGAATCTTTTACCGAAGCCGTTAAATTTTAGAATTTCCCACCCCTACCAAAAAAAATCAACTAAATATATTAAATATTTGTAAAGAAATGACTCAATATTTGTAAAGAAATGACGAATTTCCCACCCCCACCAAAAATAGACCAAACCCAAGAAAATCAATCCATCAACAGAAAAATTACCTCCAAAAGTTAGTTAGCTTGAGAGATTGTGGTGGACATTAGAGAAGACTCTTTGGTGGTGGAGATGGAATGGAGCGAGTCTAGGCTTTTTGGATCTTTGTAATTGTGGGTTTGTGTTATGTTGGAAGAGAGAGGAGTGAGGTTCTGAGTTTTTCAGAGAGAGGGAAACATATTGAACTGAAGTCCGATTCTAACGCATCGAATGAGTAATTTCAAACTGGTTCTAACAATACAGTCTGTTTTGAAATTGAAGACTCTGGTGGTGGAGACTTCATCTCCACCACAATCGAGGAACACATTGAAAGGTTGATAAGAATGGAGCCAGTCTAGAGTTTTTGGATCTTTGTAATAGTGGGTTTGTGTTAGATTGGAAGAGAGAGGAGTGAGGTTCTGAGTTTATCAATGGGAGGGAAACATCTTGAACTGAAGTTGGGTTCTAATGCATCCAACAAGTAATTTCAACCCGATTCTAACAATGCACCTTATTTTGAAAACTAACCGTCTAATTTAATCCAATGGCTCTTAGATACCTCACATAGACACCCCTTATAACTTACCCCTGCATTTATTTATGGGCATAGGCATGTTTGCCTTAGTAGGCCTTTGTCGTCAAGTCCCACCAATCTCATGATTTTATTCATGTGTGATTGTGGATAGAAATTGGGAAAACATGTGTTCTTGATTGTAGTTCCACTTCCCCAAGTTTAGTTTAGGGTGCTAGTGGATTAATTTCTTACTCCCACAGTCTTCTTGCTTTATCTTGAGGGCTCATTTGGTTCAAGGTTTAGGAGATTGAGAATAAGTTTCAAATTGCATTCCCATGTTTGGTAGGTGCACTCTTGGGAATGCAATTATGAACTTATGGGTATGAACTTCCCATGTAGGGGGGAAGTTCATACCCTCGGCTCACCTTGGGAAACTTTTTCCCTCACTTAGGAAAGCATTTAATGCAATTTTTTTGGACTAATTTACCCATGCTATTTTATTTTATTTTGAGTCAAAGGCAATATACCAATGTTGTTATTTTAAAATACTACTTTTGACCATTTAAAAAACTCTTTATATCAATAACTTTTAATAATAATAAAAAATTGATCAACTTTTCATTTCTAATATTGCACAAACAAAACATGGAAATGGGAGAAAACGACATTTCTTAATCCTCATTCCCTAAGCATTCCCAAACGTGGGAATGGACATTCTCCATTCCCATCTCGTGAGATTATACATGGGAAGTTTATTCCCAAGAAGTTCAATCCACGAACCAAATGGGCCTGAGTTTCTTTTGTGCAATCTTTGGGCTTTTTCATGGTGTGAGCTTTGCTCTTTCCTTGTACACTCATAAAAGAAAACCCATCTTGAGTTTCTTTTGGGCTATATTTGGGCTCTCTTCATGTCATGGGCTTTGCTCTTTCTTTGTGTAAAGGAAAACCCACCCAGCCGCTGGAGGAAGTCCGCTCCACCACCAACGGCTAGAAAATTCCAAACTCAAAACAGCAGGAACTAACAAATCCATAAGGGGATCATACCCGTTAGATCTCGCACAAATCCAACGGCTATATTTTGATGAGAATTAGACCGTTGTAAGTAGAGTCGGTTCCGCAGCTTCAAAAAGAATCATCACAACCACAATCTGACAAAAACTTCAGAAAATCCCAAATTCCTGAGAAAGAGAAAGCGACAATCGAAAGGAATTTTAGAGAGAGAGAGAGAAAGAGGGGCTGAACTGAAGAAAGTGGCGACCATTAACGCCGAGGAAGAAAGAGAGACGCGCAACAGTCGTCTCCAGGTGTTCTTGTCGTCGTTGTTTTCGAGTCTAGGGGGAGTTTTTGGCAGTAACGGTCAAGAAAATCAAGATCTTGAAATGGCTTCCAGAGCCGTTGTTGTTGTGCCTCACCAACTACAAAGAGGTACCAATGTGCTTAGTTTAAGTTCTTCTTTGATTGGTTCTTTTGGGCATCTTTGTTTGCTTTGATAGAGAAAACAGAGATCCGTTCATTATTGTTTTCTGTGGGTCTTACTGATCAAGTTCCAATTTTTGAAATGTTTTTTTCTTTTTTGAGATTTTTGTTCATATGTCGCTATACTAAAATATTTTATTCAATTCCTTGTGCGGTTTTTGAAAACTTTCTGTTGGCTATTTCCATCCACCTCATGATTATTTTTCTTTTATATTTTTTCATAAACAACAATTTTGTGAGTTGTCTTTTCCATTTTATGTTCTGACCTCTTAAGTAAGCGTTGGTAATTTTTGGTCCATCTCATGGGAGCTAGCATTGAATTTGTGTTATCTTTTCTATTTTGTCCTAACAAATGGTTGATCCATTCGTTTGAACTTTTGTTTGATGCGGTCTGTTTGCCCATTTCAATGTGAAAACTGAGAGTTTAATGGTATTTTAGAGGAAGGCAAGCAGAAGAAGGTAGCAGCAGAGGGGAAAAATAGGCAAGTTCTTCAAGACATTAGTAACCTAGTAGTAACTGCCCCTGCTGCCCAAGGGAAGATCCTTGCTAAGCTTCCTGTCCCATCAGAGAAGAATAAGGTACCAATCCAATCCAAATTTTTTTCAAATTATTTTACTTTTATTTTTCTTCTTCTTCTCAATGAAGTCTTAGAATTTACTGTCTCACTTTATCACAATGTTTGGCTATTGTAATTTGCAGAAACCGGTCATAGAAGTAATTAATGGGGGGCTGACGGCTGGAAAGTCCGGTGCTGCAAAGAAGGCTGTGGCAGCTGTAAATGAGAAGAGTGCTGTTAGTGGAAGGAGATCTAGAGGAGGAGCCTCAAAGAAGAATGCCAGGGCCTTTACATCAATTCTCAGTGCCCGAAGCAAAGTAAATTTCATTTTTGGTGGCTCAATTTTTGTTACTTTTTGCACTGCATTGTTGTATTGTCCACTGAGTTTGCTTTTTCTCACAGGCTGCTTGTGGGCTCACTAGTAAGCCAAAGGATCCAAAAGTGGACATTGATGCAGCTGATGCCGATAATGAGTTGGCAGTAGTTGAATATTTGGATGAAATCTACCAGTTTTACAAGCTCACAGAAGTATTGACTTGTAACTCTACACTCATTCTCTCTCTTTCTGTCTCTCTGTCACTTTCTCATATTGGATTGTTATGCTTCCTTCTGATGGATGCAGGATGATAATCGTGTGAACGAGTACATGGCTTTACAGCCAGAAATAAATGCCAAGATGAGATCAATCCTTGTAGACTGGTTGATAGAAGTTCATCACAAGTTTGAACTCATGCCAGAAACCCTCTATCTTACCATAAACCTTGTCGATCGATTCCTTTCGGTTAAAGTTGTACCAAGGAGGGAGCTTCAGTTAGTTGGCATCAGCTCAATGCTTCTTGCAAGCAAATATGAAGAAATTTGGGCACCAGAGGTAGCAATTGTTGTTTGTTTGTGTATCTTGCATGTGGGTTCTCTCTTGGTTTAATTTTGAATATTAATCTTGGGTTTTGGTTGTTAAAATGGGCAGGTCAACGACTTTGTCTGCATTTCAGACAATGCTTATGGTAAAGAAAAGGTGTTAGTGATGGAGAAAGCAATCTTGGGAAAGCTGGGATGGTGCCTAACAGTTCCCACAACTTATGTCTTCCTGGTGCGCTATATCAAAGCATCATCTGCTTCATCTGATGACGAGTTGGTATGTGAGTTTGAGGTTCATGGATATTCAAGTCCATGGTGAAAACCTGTATTTAACAATTTGATTTTGTTTGAATTTTTTTTAATTTTTTGTTTGTTGGTGATAATAAAATGTAGATGGAGAATATGGTGTATTTTCTGGCTGAACTGGGTCTGATGGACTATTCTGCTACGATTCTCTACTGCCCTTCAATGATGGCAGCTTCGGCTGTTTATGTTGCTCGATGCACCCTTGACAGGACCCCTTTCTGGACTGAGACTCTCAAGCATCATACTGGCTATTCTGAAGATGAGCTGATGTGAGCCTTTCACAATTTACAACTCATAAATTTTTGTACTTACTAATTATTGTGACATTTAGTTGATCTTTTTTATTTTCCTTTGTACTCTGGATTCTACTGGAACAGGGACTGCACAAAGCTGTTGCACACTTTTCATTCTGCGGCTGCAGAGAGTAAGCTCAAGGCAGTCTATAACAAGTTCTGCAGCCCGCAGCATGGTGCCGTGGCTCTTCTTTCACCGCCTGGTGGTAACCTTTCCACCAAATAAACCACCATGATACTATTGTATTCTGATAGGCCATGATTAACTGCTCCTCTAGTTAGAAGTATGGGAATGGAAGATCATTTTGCTGTTATGATCCGCAGCTGTTGGCTGCTATTGTTGTTACAGGCTTACAGCCCAGCATTCTTTCTTTGTAATATTTTCGATATTCCTTTAAATGCTAATGCCACCAAGTTCTTGGTCTGGTCCTTTCTCACCCTGTGTATGTCAATGGATTTGTATGAAGTTGATGTTTATCTTCACCTTAACCAATTGCTTCAGCTTCATGTGTCTCCATACTTCAAAGGAAAGCATAAATATGCAATTAAACGTCCATAATTTAATACATTTCTCATCTCATTCCTTTTAGCATAAGTTTTGCACCTTGAAAATACTTGAAAGAAAGAATTATGTCTCAAGTATTTTCAAGTAACTGTCCCATTATCCAATTTTGCTAGTTAAAATTTTGTAGTTTTTTAACTCCTAAACCACCATGCCCTATTTCATTTTTGTTTTCAACAAGAATTCCAAGCTAAAATGTATCTGGTCCACAGAGAAAGCTACGTACCTAGAAAGAATTCCTAAGTACTTACCTACACATTTGTGAGAAATTTCCAACAAAGCAGATAATATTTCTTGGAACTGACGTTCTGAACCCTCAGAGCTAATTCTATCAGAGAAAACATATAGGGTGAAATTGATTAGACATGTCCTGAAATTAACGAGTGTCTTGTTTTGTTTTCAAATAAAATGCATGAGATGTTTGAAGAAATAACCAAAACTCGGAAGCAGAGTAGTTCAAAAATTTGTGACTTAACCAAGCAAGCAGATCATAGAGTGTACAACCCACAAAAAGAGACATGAAGTGCCAAAGTTATCTCCAAGTTCCTATTCTTATTATATAAAAAGAAGATTATTAGGTTTTAAAGAGTTACATTTCATTATGACACAGAAAATCTTTCCTAAACATAAATAAATAGAAGTTTTGCTCATCTTCATTTTTTATCTCCTTCCTCAATGACCTTACCTTAGCCCCACAACAGCTCTTCCTAGTATGCCTCTCAACTTCAACTTCAATTTCTTTTTCATTCCACATCTCATCTTTTTTCCCAAGATCCATCCTTCGCTCCAGGAACTCTGAATTCTCCTTCCAAACCTCTCCATTACTGTAAACCTCCTTCTTCCATATTGGAACTGATGCCTTTATCTCATCAATCACAAATTTACAAGCATCCAATGCATCAGCCCGATGAACGGCTGAGACTGCAATGAAAACACTTGTTTCACCAACTGGAACTGGGCCGAGGCAGTGGGAAACTGCAATGGAGAGGAGATTCCAGGATGATCTAGCAGATGAACAAATGGACTTCATGCACCGTAGTGCCATGGGCACATACGCTTCATATCTAAGCTCCAAGACTGTTTTGCCTTCAAAGGTGTCGCGCGTGGTACCAGAAAATGTTGCAATAGCACCTGCCTGTGGGGCACTCACATGATTGATATATTTGGCAATGTCAATTTGTTTATGCTCCTCTAAGATTTCCACAAGATCTTTGTCCTTAGAAGCCATCTTCGATTGGGAATACAGCAGATGTCTGTGTTATGAAGGACTATGCAACTTTTATCTCAGAATTATCCTCTGTCGAGAATAAGGTCCTGTTGTCCAACTTCAGATAAATGATGACATATCAGCCATATTGTTAATGACAGACTTGACAAATCTATCAAAGAAAAATTATAATGTCAGTACCATATGACCCAATGAACCAAAGAGAAAAGTCTCAATTACAAATCACAATAAAGGCCAGTTGGCTCTTGTGTATTATTTCAAGGGGAGAGCTTTTAGCATAAAGTGGAATCAACCATGAAACAAGAAGCCTTTTTTAAAACAAGAGATAACTCTATCAACATACATGCATGAGATAACTCTAAAACAAGAAAGAAATATAAACTCTTTCCATATAAATTAACTTTAGTTTCTATTACTTTTTTGTTTACCTTAAAACATTCAAAAATAAAAATCATAAGAAAAAAACTTGGAGCTATGCGGGAAGAACACCATTCAGAAACCTTAACGATGTACCAATCCCCGAAGCTACATGTTGTTCTCTTCAATTTATTATTAATTTTCTATGCTATAACTTCCAATATTCATAATAAATACATAGCAATCCATACAAAACTTTGAGTGAATTATTACTGAAGTATTATTGCCATTTTATTGGCCCATTAGCGAACATGGTTTGGGATAAAGAATTACTTTTAATTATACACAGGATAAATTTTTGGTGTATATTTCAAATTTTTAATTAAAAAATATTATCAATTTATAAACTAACGGAATGAAAAATAATAAAGAGGTATTCATGTTTCGTTCACTTGAGTTTATTTTGTCTTTAAAAAAACTCCATAAAGTGGTATTTATTTATAACATGTAAACAAATACCCAGCATAGTTTTAATTCTATATGAATTAACCGATCATTTATTAATTTAATAATGTATTTAGAAATTAGTAAAGAAAGCATCTTTCACCAAAAAAAAAGTAAAGAAAGCATCATTGTCGACAGTGAAAGTGAAAGAAGAAGCATTATGTACCAAAAAAACAAAGAAGCATTCAACACCCCCAGCCCCTCCTAACCCTCTATCTCCCAGAAAACCATACTTCCATTCCTCACTTCGCCACAACCACCCATCCCCAACCCAAATTGAATCACATGATGCTTCTGCTCTTACTTCTTATGCCTTCAGAGATCTTCCAGAGCAACTTGGGTTAATTACTCTTTAAGAGGCTTATTAGTTTTTGATAATTACATTCATGGTGTCACTCAAATTTTGTTCAAATATTTGATGTCCTAGCATTACTTTTTCAGTAATTATTTCTATGACAATGTATTGATTCATTATTCATTAACAGGTCTAAACAAACATACAACAGACCAATTAAAACAAAATCCCCAAATTAATTTCCACGAACCTAAGTCTGTAAAATAAAGTTGAAATACAGAGCAATTGGAGCTAGAGGACACATACGTACCTGATATTGAGATGAGATGAGAAAGAGAGTTAGCTGAGATGGAGCGGAGAGGCTGAGAAGTTTTGGATGAGAGAGGGTTAGCGGAGCAAGAGTATCGAAGGGATAAAATACAGACAGATGAGAGAAGCTGACCTGCGTGATATTGAGAGGAGAGAGGCGCGGAGGCGGAGGCCGCTGAGAGACTCAGAGTGAGAGGAGCGAGCGACGAGACGACATAGAAGAGAAGGAGAGCACCCTACTCGTAACCTTGTTCCACCTTTAACTTTCCGCCATTTGTTGGGTTGGTACTCTACTACTAGCTATTCCACCCAATGCAAAATAGTAATTCAGTGAGAAAATAATAATAATAATAAATAAATAAATTTTCACTTTTAACCCCTCTGTTCTGTTTTAGTGTGTTAACAATTATTGTTTTGTGAATTAATTTCAGTTTAGTAACATCAATTATGTTTACTAGCCCTTGGTACATGCTCACGCATGTAACAACCCGGTCATTAATTAATTTTTAACTATTATTTTATTCTAGGAAAGGACTAGAATACCCTCAGAATAATTTATATGGTTTAAAAGTTGACTTTTTGACCGGGAAGGAATTTGGGAACTTCAAATTTAAGACATGCAACAATTGCACATTCTTGAAAATGGATATAGAAAATACCAAATATTTTATACAGAAAAGCATCATATGAGTTAGTAAATGTAAACTAAAACCTACCCACCCTCATCATAATTCAATCCTGGAAGGCTCAAAAAAGAAAATTGTAGAAAGCGTCATAAATTTCAGGCAATTCAAAAATACATTCTATACAACTACAAGAAATCATGGTTCAAATTACTAGCGCACAAAAATTGATAAACCTGAACACGAGATCAAAGTTGCAAACTAATTAACACCGGATAATTCAAAATCAGGCCAGCATTCGTTGACCTTATGACTTGTTTATTTTGGGCAGGGGTATTTTAGCAATTCTCTTCTCTATCTTCTCCTTCCTAGTTCGTGAGGATGGAAAAAGGGGCTAGGGTTTTCATTTTCCTAGGTTTCTGATTGAGTAGAAGGAGAATAAGAGTTAGAAAGAGAAGAAAACTCACCTTGCAGACACTGCACCAAATGAGAATTAGTTGTTGAATTTTCTTACCAAATTACTTCTCTCCTCTCTTTTCCATTTTCTGATTTTCTTCTTCTCCTATTAAGAGCTTCTGGGAAAGAGATAGAGAAAGCATAAAAAAATAAAAAAAAAAAAAAAAAAAAAAAAAAAAAAATATTCATTAGCGGCACATGAACGAAATGCAACATAAGGTCAAGCCAAGCTAATGATGGAAAAATCAAGGAAAAAGGAGGATATGTCTGAGTCAGTCTGACAATTCTCTGAAGTTCTTTAGATGTTTTAATTAATGGGTTAAGTATAGTTTAGTATCTTGTAATTACACTCTTAAGCCCCGTTTGGTTTATGGGAAAGGAAGGTTGGGGATGAGAAATCAATTGCTTTCCCATGTTTGGTAAGTCAGACATAAAAAATCGTTGCCTTGCAGATTGGAAAGTAGGGGGAAAAGTGAAGCCATCCTCCCTCCTTGGGCTTTACCTTCCCTTCTCATGGTAAAGTGTTTGGAAGGTAAATTGGGTCCTTATACTTATAAACACGAATGTTTACAATATTAAGGTATCGTATTACTCTATATTAGACAGTTGTGTTCCATTATATTGTAAAATCAATCCTTAATCGTGTAATATCGTAATTTACAAACATAAGGACATCTAGTACAATATTAAGGTAAAGTGGAACATTCGAAAGGTAAATTGGGTCCTTATACTTGTAAACACGAATTTTTACAATATTAAGGTCTCATATTACTCTATATTGGACAATTGTATTCCATAAGATTGTAAAACCCATCCTTAATCTTGTAATATCTTAATTTACAAAGATAAAGACATTTAGTACAATATTAAGGTAACTTGAGACATTAGGAAAGTAAATTGGGTCCTTATACTTGTAAACACGGATGTTTACAATATTAAGGTCTCGTATTACTCTATGTTGGACAGCTATGTTCCATTAGATTGTAAAACCCATCCTTAATCTTGTAATAGTCAAACAAAGTAGGGCAAATATTCAGTTATGCTCAAGGATTGAAATATCGGCCGATACACCGATATATCGACATTTTGAACTGTCGACATCGATATTGGGGGGTAAGGTCATATCTTCCCCTATATCGACGATATATCCCCGATAAGTGCGATATTCCCGATATTTCCCGATATTTCCCGATACCCATAACAAAACCCAAAAAAATTAAAAAGTTTTGAAGCAAATTGAAACTGAAAATATTTTTTATAGGTATATGTGCAGTGATTAGATATGTGTGAAGGCTTTTGGCAATATTCAATGCAAAAGATGTTTTGGAGTATGCATCAAAAGAATCTATGCATAGTCAATTGAAGGGACATACATGTCCTATCTCAAGCTTATTTGCCACTAACTTGGCTTCCCATCTTTTGGTCTAACGTGTATTGATCACAACCACTATATTTGTAAATTTGTAGATTATATGATAGACAAAATATTAGTATAATAATAATTAATAATGTAAAGAATGTGAGTGACTGTTTTTTGAGCCATGAAAAGAAGAACTTGGAAGAAGAATTGATTCTTTACTTCGTGCTTGGAATACTGTTTTGAGCTTTGGGGTTCTCTTTTTTGGCTTATTGTTCCGCCTTTAAACTGTTGAAAGCTTTTATCTAAGTCTGAGCTTCTTGTGGAACTCTTTATCATTTAATATTTGTTTCATTTTTTGGTTGTTTCTTTTTCACTTTTCGAAGTCAGACAATTGGCAAAATGCAATTCACTGCCCACATACCTCCAAAAATTTGGCTACTTTTAGTTCCATCAAAGTCAGAGAATCATCCAACTGGAATCCATAAAATAAAGTCTGCCAAGCCCATATACCATTGTCCCCCAACCCCCAAAAGTTCCCATTGTTATCACGAGAGAAGCCCTCTTTAAATCAAAGGCTATTTTGCTTTTTTTTGGGGCACCAAATCTTCCCTTCTCTTCTCTTTCTTTCTCTATTAGCTTTTCAATTTTTATTTAGTCTGTGAGCTTCTTTCCTTGTTTGCAAGTTCTCTTTGACTGCTATTTCAGGTATGTGGCTCTCCTTCATGGTCTATATTATTTTTGTGATAGATTTGATATTGTAAGTTCATTTAATATATTTTAAGTGTGATAGATTAAAAATGGCAAGTAGTAGTGGACCGAGTGGAGCTAGTGTGCCTGGTGGTCTTGATGTGGCATGGAAATATGCTCGTCCAATAGAAGGCAATAAGCATGGCACCATATGCACATTTTGTGAATCCACATTTAAAAGTGGTGGAATTACACGGTTAAAGTATCATTTGGCCGGATTTGATCCACATAAAAGTGTAAAGAAGTGCAAAGAAGTACCACCAGATATTAAGAAGGAGGTAATTGCATGGATAAAGGAGAAAGAGTCTAGCAAACAACATAAGAAATCTGTTGAAGAAAACATAAGATCTACAGCAAGAGAGGGATACATGGGCAATAAAAGTAGCAATCCTGTTGATGATGATGATGACGATGATGACGATGGATATGCATATCCTCCAGACATGCACCCTGCGGAGAAAGAAGATTACCTTGCTGCCATTAGAGCGTCGAAGCAAGAACGGTTTAGACAAGGAGGAGTTTATGGAATGGGAAGCAAACGATTTGCAGGGGGAGCAAGTGGTAGTAGTCAACCGCAATACCGTCGCACTCAAAGCCTTCGAGACCCACTTCCATCTCCTCCGGTACCAATGCCACACAAGAACACTAGAGCAAAACAGAGAACAATCAAAGGCATGATTAGAAACTCAGCAGAGGTACTTGGAAGATACTGCAGCAAATTCTTCATACTTGAGAATGTGGCTCCTCAAAAAGCAAGTTCCCCTCATTTCAAGAATATGATTGCTGCAGCCCAACAAGCAGGTTTTGCTTTATTCCTTATAACTTTCCTTTCTTGAAATTAAATATTCTAAATACACCAATTACTAATATGAGTTTATATTAGGTCAAGGCGTAGCCACACCATCACCGTATGAAATAAAGCATAAGTACTTAGATATGGAACACACAGACATGCAAGCCTATGTGGAAAAGGTAAAGGAAGATTGGGGCGTGTATGGATGCACCATCATGAGTGATGGATGGACTGGCCCCACGAGGTTGTCCATAATAAATTTCATGGTCTACTCAAACGGGAAAACAATTTTTTTGAAATCAGTGGATGCTTCAAATAAAACCAAGGATGCAAAGTACATTGCCAAATTGTTGAAGGATGTCATAAAAGAGGTTGGGCCGTCGAATGTTGTTCATATTGTCACCGACAATGGTTCAGCCTTTGTTAAGGCTGGACAAATGATGATGGAGCGGTACCCTATTTATTGGACTCCTTGTGCTGCACATTGCATTGATTTAATATTTGAAGATATTGGGAAGCAAGAGTCGGTGGCTAATGTCATAAATAAGGCTAGGAAATTAACCAACTACATTTACAATCATAGTTGGCTATTGGCTCAGATGAGGATCTTCTGTCAAGGAGATTTGGTCCGACCCGGTGCAACTCGATTTGCGACAAACTACATCACCATCAATAGCATCTTAAATAAGAAAGCTGGGTTGAAGCAACTTTTTACAAGTGAGGAATGGTATAATAGTCGATTTAGTGAATCAGAAGAGGGGAAGAGAATTGAAAGTCGAGTCCTTGATCATAGATTCTGGGATGCCATGGAAGGAGTGCAATCCATCTATGAGCCTTTGTATAGCATCTTGCGAATTGTTGACACAGAGGTAGTTCCTACCATGCCTATCTTATATGATATGTTTCACATAATGAAAGAGAAGATTTCTAAGTTGAAGGGAAAAAAATGGCTTCTCAAAATCATCAATCACAGATGGGATGTCACATTATCTCGTCCATTACATCAAGCTGGTATGTTTTAATCTTTTAGTAAAAATATGCATCAATTTTTAAATTTATACAACGGGTATTAACTACTCTTCATATTTGTAGCCCACTACTTGAACCCTAGATATCAATATGAAACAGGGGTTGGCCACAATAAAGAGTTACTTTCAGGACTCCAACGCGTATTTGAAAGGTTGAACTCAACTGGGGATAGAGGTTTGCAAGCATTTGGGGCTGAGGTAAGTGAACACAAAACAATGTCTTCCTCATTAAATTTAGTTTTATGCATCTTGAACACAAAACATTGTGATCCAGGTGATAAATTTTAGAGACTGTAGAAAGACATTTCGCACTGAGATGGCCGTCAAATCAAGAAAATCGATCCCCCCAGCAGAATGGTGGAATCTTCATGGTGATTCTGCCCCGAACTTGCAAAAAATTGCTATGCGTATATTGTCACAGACAGCATCATCATCGGCATGTGAACGAAATTGGAGTACATTTGCTCTTATTCACACGAAACAAAGGAACCGTCTCGCATATACTAGGCTGGAAAAGATTGTCTTTTGCTATTATAATATGAAACTTAAGCTACGTGATGAAGAGGCTGAAATGAACAAGGTTGCAGAAAATGACTACATAGACCTTCTTGACATTGCAGGGCAACCATCTGATGATGATAATAATCCAATTCAACAATGGATTATGACAGCTCACTTGGATGATGAACAAGGCAACCCTGATGCCGTTATAGCACAACATGCTGCCCAAGAAGGAGTTGATGTTGATAGAGTCATATTCGAAGATGTTAGGAGTGGAGATACTTCATCATTTGAAAGGGATATGCTTGGACCTAGGCAATGTCAAAGACGTCCCTTGAGAGACGATGCTAGTGCTAGTAGAATGGAAAGTTCATCCAATTCGTCAGATAATGATGGAGGAAGTAATGCTGGATCGGGAGGTAATGAAGAAGGAAGACAATACAGCCCATTTACTGTTGAGGCTGATTTTACTCATGCCACCCAAGATGAGGATCATGGATGCAGAGAAGCTGGACCAGGCATTGGCGCAATTGGGAAGCAATACTCAAAGAAAAGAAGCCAACCAATCAATCCATCTGAAGAGGACATGGCGATCAGTTTTGGATCTATGAGCATAGGAACTAGACCTAGTACTAACTCAAATGAATCTTATGATGGCTATGGTTATGTCATGTCTGATTATAGTGGAACTAGATATGAAGCTCAAGATGAGGAAACAGATTATGGACCTCCTAATTGGGTTAATCCTAACTATCCCATATATGGGATGACAGTAGGGAGCTCAAGAGAGACATATGTGCACCATGTTCAAACATGGCTTACAAACTACTCGGGTTACATGACTTGGTATGATTATTGTATGAATCTAGATGGTTGTTCCTCATTGTTTGAACCTCATAGGAGCTCTTCATTTATGTAGTTGGACACTCATCTAAATTGTAATCCAATGTTTAAATAAACTATGGATTTATGCATGGTTTATTCATTCTAATCAACTTTTTATTTTCAAACTTTTCATTAACGCGTGTTACATACCACTTATACTTCATCATATATATATATATATCTTATTATTAGTAAATTTTTAGTTTTATTTGTTCAATACATTCATTGACAATGTACATAACATCTATAAAAGTTTTACACCAAAATGATGTGTTTCAATGCCTATATATGTCATTTTTGTTGATTTCTTCCCGATACCTAAAACGATAACGATATATCCCCCGAAATATCCGTAAATTGGAGGCCCGATATTATCTGCACGGCCGATATTTTAATCCTTGGTTATACTAAGATACGCTCATATTATTATTCTTCTCCAATATGGAGGTATTTATACAAGTACAAAGATGTGTTAACCCTAAATAAAATAGGAAATAAATCCAAATTACAATAGAAAATAAATATAAATTACAATAGGAAATAAATCTCAAGTATAATAGGACTAGATAAATGGGTAAGTAACCAAAATCCTAACATAGTAAGGAACCCAAAACCTAACTAAGTAAGGACTCGCCAACAGTAATATCATAATTTACAAAGATAAAGACATCTAGTACAATATTAAGGTAACTTGGGGCATTAGGAAAGTAAATTGGGTCCTTATACTTGTAAACACAAATGTTTACAATATTAAGGTCTCGTATTACTCTATGTTGGACAACTGTGTTCCATAAGATTGTAAAACCCATCCTTAATATTGTAATATTGTAATTTACAAGGATAAAGACATCTAGTACAATATTAAGGTAACTAGGGACGTTAGGAAAGTAAATTAAGTCATTATACTTGTAAACACAAATGTTTACAATATTAAGGTCTCGTATTACTCTATTTTGGACATTTATGTTACATAAGATTGTAAAATTCATCCTTAATATTGCAATATCGTAATTTACAAAGATAAAGACATCTAGTACAAAGAAAAATGACCCCCCAATGCAATGTTAAGGTAATAATGAACCTTGGACGAGTAAATTGAATCCTTATCCTTGTAAACAAGGTGGTGGTTACAATATTAAGGATTGGTATTATACGAAGATGGACATACCTGTTCCATTACATGGTAAAAGTCATCCTTAATCCTGCAATACCGTAATTTACAGCAATAAGAAACCCTTGTATAAGAAGAAGTAAGCGTGGACCTTGGTGGAATAAATTAGGTCCTTGCGCTTGTAAACACGGGGGGTTTACAACATATAGGACTTCCTTTATATTGTTATGGACACAGGGGTTCCATAAATGTATAAAAGGGATCCCTAAACGTGTAATAGCATAATTCACAATGGAAATGACTCCCAATACAATGTTAAGGTAAGAATGAACCTTGGAGGAGTAAATTGAGTCATTATCTCTGTAAACAAGGTGGTGGTTACAACATTAAGGATTCTTATTATACTAAAATGGACATACTATTTCCATTACATTGTAAAAGCAATCCTTAATCTCGTAATACCATAATTTACAACAACAAAGAACTCTTGAATAAGAATAGGGTAAGCGTGGACCTTGGTGGAATAAATTTGGTCCTTGTGCTTGTAAACACAGGAGGTTTATAACATCTAGGACTTCCGTTATATTGTTATGGACACAGGGGTTCCATAAATTTATAAAAGGAATCCTTAAACCTGAAATAGCGTAATTTACAAAGGAAATGACCCCCGATACAATGTAAAGGTAAGAATGAACCTTAGCATAGTAAATTGATTCATTATCCTTGTAAACAAAGTGGTGGTTACAACAATAAGGATTCGTATTATACTAAAATGGACATACTCATTCTATAACATTGTAAAGGCCATACTTAATCTCGTAATACCATAATTTACAACGGAAATGACCCCCAATACAATGTTAAGGTAAGAATGAACCTTGGAGGAGTAAATTGGGTCATTCTCCTTGGAGGAGTAAATTGGGTCCTTGTCCTTATAAGAACAAATATTTACAGCAGTAAGCACCAACATTACACTATTATGGACATAGGCATTCTAGAAATTTGTAAACAATATCCTTACATTTGTAAATTACAATATTTCGGTTTTACATAATGCGATTTGGTCATTTTTATGTTAATATTTAAATATAAAGTAAAAAAAATATTGACCTTAGGTTTTGTGTGATTAGAATGGTGAAGTGCACTAAAATCCATTGTTTTTACTTTTGGATACTTCAATCATGGAAAGGGAGAAATATCGAACAGGAGGCAGTAATTGCACACTGTCATCTACCAATTACCAAACAGGCAGTAGGATTTCGCACATTCAAATTACAAATACATAGGTACTGTTTGTCAAATGTCAACATGGCATGGCTTTGATGTAGCAAAATAAGGGCACTAGGGCTTTATGTCCTTGTAAAGTTTCGGCCTAATCTTATAATTGCTAAACAGGAGGCCGTAATTGCACATTGTAATGCAATTGGAATCCAGAAACAACAAATTACAGTCCCCCGATTTGGCAATTATTGTCACCCAATTTGGTGAACCCTAACGTTGTCACCCAATTTACGATGTTAAGGTACCCTCAGTCCTTAATCTTGTAAACCACTGTTTACTAAAATAAGGACCCATTTTACATCCCAAAGGTCCACCATTACCAATTCCTTGTAATGTGGATCCATATCATTCTAAAAGGCTGATTTACAACATTATAAATTGAGTGAACCCTAATGTTGTAATCCAAGTGCAAAACCCTATAAATTGTTACCAAAAACTTGTAAGTTACGAGTTTAAGGATTCTTTTTATGACGTTATGGTATCCTCGATCCTTAATCTTGTAAACAATTGTTTACTAGAATAAGAACTCAATTTACATCCCTAATGTCCACTATTACCACACTACAAGAAAACAGGCCTTCTGTGACGAAATTATATGTGACGCTCAAAATTTTGTCACATTTACCAAAGATAAGTGAGGAAATTTTACAAATCGTCACATAAGGGTCTTCCCAGGACGCAAAAATATTTTTGCAGCTTTTTCGTCACATAATTTTTTTTGAATCGTCACATATTGATTTGCGCAAAATGTTGGAGCCAAAATGAAAAGATTAAATGTGAGAACCTGCGGAATGCGTCAGACAGCATGAATGGCAAGCCCAAATGAGACGTGCATGTGCACTTGTCCCAAAAAAAAAAAAAAAAAAAAAAAAACAAAATCCAAAACTACCCACAAAAAACAAAAGACTACTAAAACTTACATCGCTTCACACTTGATCTTCCTCGACAGCATCGGTGCTCCCATCTACCTCCAACTACCAAGCACCGACGACGACTACTTCTTCGTCGTCGTCCTCTCTCTCTCTCTCTCTCTCTCTCCCCCTTTGCATGACCCATTCTCCCTCATTTAAATACCAACAAATTCTCTCTCAATCCTATTAGCCCAACAATAACCAGTGTTAATTAAGTTCACGTTCGACTGGTAAACAACCACAGGTAAACATTGTTGTAGTGCTATTCCTTCTTGTTAATTTGATATGTTCATTGGGGTTTTCTTGAATGTTTCGGATAAAATTGAATTGGAAAGCTGATAATTTCTTCTGGGTGTTTTGCTCTGGCTCAATTTGATTGATTTTTCTATTTCCATCTTGTGCTTGAGGTAAGTTTCTTTTAATTTGTGCTGTGTATTAGTGATATATTAATGCTTTGAGGTTTTATTTTTCTGTATTTAGTTGTTGAGAAAATTGAGGAAATGGAAGGGAAATAAAGCTAAATCTATCTATTTTTCTTCTTTGGTTTTTCTATTAGTTTAATTCCCTCAACATAGTGTTTGAAATTTACAACGGCAACAAGCTCTTGCTAAGATCCAGCAAAGTCTGTCAAAACAGATCCGGTGAATGGTCAAAGTTATTGATGTTCTGCTTTCCCTCCTATATGTGTATCTGCTAGTCCTTGCTATGGCGAGAATGATTAACAATGTTGATTATTGATAGGAATTGCTGCTTGTGATTAAAATCCAACTCTGTTGGTGAAGAAAGTTTCTTATATGCTCCTGTTTACTTGCCAACCAAAACATGCAAATTGGGTTTTTCAATTTCTTGCATTTTTCCCAAGTATAATAGAATCTAAGAACCAAGAAAGATTATAATCCATAGGAATTGCTAGTAAGACCAATTATGCTATAGTACGAATACTCATTCTTAGTCAAATTTAAATAAAAAATTGTCATAGACAATACTTGTATCTTTGGTTGTTGAGAGGACTTCATAGTAACAAATCTAGGCACATTATAAGTTCTGGGATTAGTATTTTTAAAATTTTGCTATTTTAGGAATCTGAGAATTTTTTTATGTACTTATCTTGTGGCCCTGGGTTTGCATAGTCAATGACAGTGGCGTAATCGATTTTGGTTTATATATGCTAAGTATTCAATTTGATATCTCATAATGTTGTTGTATATTCAATGCTTTATCTGGTGTAATCGATCTTAATGTCGTCTTTGAATTTACATTGGTGACCTTAGGATCCCCTTGTACTGTGATCAGGGCTTAATTTTTTACACAATTGTGGAACTGAAAGTTTTAGCTTTGAACAAGTATTATTCAATGCCAAATTGGTATGCTCTTTCTTCTATTTAAATTAGTTAAATTATGTATATAACCTTTCAAATAATGTTGCCCTGAGAAAGTGATAAGTTGGCATAATTGTCTTTTATGTTAGTCTGTTTTTTATATTACAATCGGTAGTACTTTAGAAGAAATAAGATGATAATGTGTAGAGCTGAAGAGATAAGAGTTTAGGCTAACTTACAAGTATGCTGATGGTTGAGGACCGGAGTGACCTTCTTCCATGATGTCCGAAGGTTCGAGTGGGGGCTGGATCCGAATTTAGGAGGGGATACCGGTGTGGTACCTGCCGAAGGTACTCCGATGCCAAAGTTAGTGACTAAGAGTGATTCTGTTGACAGTGGAAGCACTAATCAAGTCAGAAAATCTTACCACTTGGCTGGGCCAAGGGGCTCTATTTCTTAGCACTTAGTTTCAATGTGGGACTCGTGGGAGTGTCTTCGGAGGTTGACACGTGATTCTGACAGGCTCTAGCAGGAATTCTGAGGTACTCTGTCAGAATCGGATTGATGTGATGGTTGGTCGCTCGGTAGACAATACCGAAGATTGGCGTAGGTAGTGATGCTGCGTTATCGACCCCCTATATCGGTACTGAGTGCCGAGAGAACATTCGGTATGGCCCAATTGAGCTGGTCTCTGGCTTGAGGGTGTTCCACGTGTCACGACTTGAGTGGGTGGTCAGATATGGTACAAACAGTAGTCCCCCAAGTTTCCGATCGAGGAGGGACTTTTTGGTTGGGGACTTGCTTGTGTCCCTGAGCTCCGGCATTCTGACCCAGGAACGAGCGTCTGTCGTTTGTAAGCCGGTGGTGATCATGTAGTCCCCCAAGTCCTCAAGCCAAGAGGTTGGTTTGAAGATTGGAAGGGAGCGGCAGACAGAGCCGAAGGCGGGTGAACAACGGATAAAGGATGAGTTAGGGGGCCTGCCGTTCGGTACGAGAGGTGAGTGAAAACAAGACCCATGCGTGCCTGCCGTTTGGCACGAGAGGTGAGTGAAAACAAGACCCATGCGTGCCTACCGTTCGACATGAGAGGTGAGTGAAAACTCGACTCGTGCGTGCCTGCCGTTCTGCACGAGAGGTGATTGAAAATTGACCCGTGCGTGCCTGCTGTTCGGCACGAGGGGTGAGTGAAAACAAGACCCATGTGTGCCTGCCGTTCGGCACGAGGGGTGAGTGAAAGCAAGACCAATGCGTGCCTGCCGTTTGCCAAGAAAGTTGTTGTCTCAAAAAGGAGAGGAATGGAGAAGTCGAAACGTCGAAGTGTAGGCGCAAGGGGAAGGTGAGAGCGCTTGGGCTCCCCTGTGCATGGGGGACACGTGTCGGCAAGGCGGCGAAGAGTTGTGACGTTTCGGTTCCCGATGCTAGGCTCGTCCTATAAAAAGGAGGAAGAGACGGTAGGAGTAGGTACTTGAGTTTTTGAGAGCAAACGGAGCTTGTGAGAGGCGATTTCCGGCGAGGGTATTGTGACGTCGTAGACGATTTCCGGCAAGTGTTCGCGAAGGCGGAGCGATTTTCGGCGGCTTCCACCATCTTGTGAAACAAGGTATGTTGGTGTTTTCCCTCTCAGTATGAATCAAATGCTTGTATACTTGCATGAACACGTAAGAACTTAGATGAACTGAGATGAGCGTAGATGAACATCAGCTCTTGGGCTCTAGGATAGGGGTTTGATTCGAGCATGTCGTTTAGTTTCGCTTTGCTTTTGTTTGTAGATGTCAACACCGAATCAGACTATAGTCGTAGCCCAAGAGCTTTTGATGGAGAAACGGCCTCAAAGAGCACAACTGCAGGCCTTGATAGTGCTGATTTCGAGGAGACCAAGAGGGAAGTACCAGAGGTGTCTACCGATTCGGGAAGCACTTCGAGTGTAGAAGTAGTGGGTGCTGATGGCAGTCGGCCATCGACGAGTGGGCGTCGGGTGGGAGAGGCTGAAGGAGATGTCACTGTTGCCGACCCTAGAGAGGGCGTGCTGACGGTGGTAACAGGTCGACAAAGGATACCGATGGCGAAGCCAAAGGACCTTGTGTTCGGGGTGGACCATCTAGAGCCGAACATCATGACCAAGGCGGAGGTGGCGAAGATCCGAGCTCTGTACAACATACCGGAATCGGTAAAGATGCGGATCCCGGGGCCGTTGGAGTCGCTAAGCAATCCAAAAGGGGAGGTGGTCTTCTTCACGGATGTCTTCAAGCACGGGCTTCGGTTGCCGTTGAGGCATTCGATGCAGAAGGTCTTGGCGGCGTTTGGTTATGCCCCGTGGCAATTTAATCCAAATTTATGGATTACACTCCTTGGGACGATCACGGCGTTCGGCATAGCTGGTGAAGGAGAGCCGAGCTATGAGAAATTCGCCCATCTGTACAGTGTGACGAGGGCCAAGAGCGCCGATCAAGGGGGGGTGGGTGCAGTCGAACTGCCTGGCGGCAGGGCAGAGAGGGCACTTTGTGGTGGGGGTGCCGAGTTCTCAAAAGACTTGGCGCCGGCATCGGGTGCTGGTGTCCGGAGCCTAGGAATCGGCACCTAGGGTAATTGTGGAGAGGCATATCCCCACGTCCTTTCAGACAGTCGGTAGGTCCATGGGATGCCGTTCGGTAGCAAAAATTATTATTATTATTATTTTTTTGTGCCGAAGCTAACCGAAAGTTGTTTTTTGTGTTGCAGTGTCCTTGAAACGGCCGATCGCTATGAAGAGGGAGATAGAAGTGATCGAGCGCATTCAGTCAAGGATATCAGAGGAAGGTCGCTTTCACAAGGCTCTGCTGGATTACAAGAAATTGTACAAGGCAGGTCTAATCAGCGAGCTTGAGTACCTCCGAAGGAAGGAGGAGGAAGAAGAAAAAGAGAGGCAAAGTAAGTGCCAATTTCTTGATAGGCTTTTTAGTACCTGCGCAAATAGGGTTAAAACTCCTACAAAACTTGCAAGAATGACAAGGTTATTGTAGTATAAATGATTCTCGCAAGGTCATTCTCCGCAGGGATTATTAAATAACTCGTAGCAACCAAATTCTAATTAATTATTGCAAAAGAGAAAGTTGAGATGTTTGATTTGAAGACCTTAAATTAAAAGGAATTTAACTAATAAAAATAAGGCAATATGCAAAATTAAAGCTAAGAGCAAGAGAAACAGTTGTGTTTTTAGAAATCAAATTAAGAAAGCACTAGGGATCCGCCGTCACCTTAACAATTCTATATAGTTCCCCCAATTACTTATGACCTATACATGCATATTTCGAAGGTTAGGTATTCCTAATATATGCCTACTTGGACCCCCAACATAGAGCGTATATCACACATGCAATCCGTCTGTGGTATTCAGATCAAATCTAAACATACATGACTCATTAAGTTCTGTGAAACCTTTTGAAAAACCATGCAACCCTTAAGACGTGGTATTCATCCTAAGTGAACTTGCACATATTAATCACAAGAAGCCTTCGTCAATTTCAGGGACCGACCTCCGACCAAAACTGCATCAAATTACTTTTCTAAACATCCTAATGGTGATCAAGCATCAAGACACTTAGATAGTTTAACCCAGTGATGAATAATTCGAAAACCTGCATGCATACAATCATAAGCAAATTGGACAGAAACTACATATTCTTGCTAAAGCTCGTGGCCTCACCCTAGCAAAAGAGAGTTAGTTACGCATGTTCACAATTGAAATCCAAGAAAATATCATTAAGAAGAATAAGAATGAAAACACCCGAAAGTCGCGAAAATCCAAAACCCTAGCAATTGCTCCAAAAGCCAAAAAGAAGTAAAAAGGGAGTCCCCTAAATTGCTGTGAAAGGAGCTTAAATACCTCCTAAAACCTAGCTGCCCAATCCCCACAAGGAAACTAAGTTAAAATAAAATAAGACTAGGAAATAAAGTCCAAATTGGATTAGGAGAATCTGCCTATAATCTGCCCAGCCACGTTTTAGTCTCAAATCTCCTCCAAATCTGGCCCAAGATAGCTCGTTTTAAAGATAAAAATATTCCGAACACTTCTTCAGAAGGCCATGAACCCATCCGAAGTCATCGTGGGCTCCAAAAACGCAATACAAGCCCAAAACGTCACTATTCCAGCACTGCACATCGCTCCTTTATTTTATCGCCAGAAAATAACCGCTTAGTAGAAAAGTCTTAAATTTTGATACGATCAAGCCAAGTGACTCACGAACGTCCTCCAACTGGAATTACTCCAAAATTCGTCCATTTGATGATGTTTTGCTCCAGAGGAAGTCGAAAGTCCTATATTGGAAATATAATTCAAAGTATCAAAATTCTTCCAAAATATTAACCAAAATATACTAAGAATGAGGCTAAATATATAATATAAAATCGACTCATCAATGCCGTTCGGTAATTCATCGGTTTTGTGTATTGTAGCGTATACCAAATGTGCCCTAACGTTGTGTTTGTTGTTTTATGCAGTGGCAGGAGGGAGAGAGATGACGGACGCGACGAGGAGGCGGCTTCAGTCACGGGCCCCTCAGAAGAAAACTAGTTCCTCGCGGCCGAAGACAAAGACGTCGCTCGCGGCCGAGGGTGCATTAGCACTAGAGGGTACGCCGGCCTAGCGGTGCCAGGAGAAAAGGGTGGCTGAGGCCGAGCTGATTCGAGAGGCCCACCTCCAAGTCACCGGGTAGAGGGTGATCGAAGGTGCCCTCGATGTGACCCCTCTGTCGAAGAGGCCAAGGGGGCCGAACGAGGAAGCAGCTGTCCTCGTGCCCGACGATGATGAGGATACCGAGGCTGCCCCAGTGAACATTGCCTGCCCTCGGAAGGTGGTGCCGTTCGTGAACTGCTTCATTGAGGGCGCTCAGATGGAGCTGCCAGAGCTGGAGCAGTTGCCGATGAAGTCTTTGCGCGAACAGGCTGGTCGAGCCTTCCGCCTCCAGGCTGCCGTAAGTGTACTTCCTTCAGTGTTGTCCAAGTGTTTGAGGTGATGGTAGTGCTAACATGGGTTTATGTTTGCAGGCGAACATAGAGATGTGGCTTGGCATGAAGCGGGCTGTCAATACGGCCGAGCGTGTCCAGAAAAAATATGAGGATGGCCGAGCCAAAGTTTCCGAGGCTGGTAAGCTGATACAGGATGCTGATCAGCACGCAGAGGAGAACACAGCCAAGATTGCCGAGCTATCCTCCAAGTTGGCGGAGGCGGAGAGGGTGGCAGTGGATGCCGATGAGGCGAGGGCGAGGGTAGAGGCGGCGAAGGAGGCCGTGCTTCAGTCTCGGGCGACGGAGGTGGAAGAGGCCAAGAAACAGGCCATAGCTGAGTACCGAGACTCGCCTGAGTTCGTGGCATTCCTTGACAAGGAGGTGATGGTGCAGTGCGAGGATCTCATCTACCGGTTCAAGTGTTTTAATGCTGATAAAAAACTGAACTTGAACTTCCTCCGGGAACCTCCGCCGTTGCCCGAGAGGGTGACCGAGGAGATGGTGGAGGCGTACGTCGGGGAGGATGTCGAAGTGGAGACCTTGAGTGGCTCGGAGTCAGACAGTGGGGAAGAAGAAGCTACTCAACCTCCCGAGCCATCGAGTGTCCGAGACACCGAAGTGCCAGCCCCACCTGCTGCCGAGGACGATCATCCTACTCCTTAACTCCTGCCTTGCTATTCTTTGGTTTTTGTAATTAGTATTTGGATATGTAGGCTGTTCGGCCTTTTTGTAAAGACAATTGCCTTAGTTTGAGGCTTTAATTTATATCCAATGTCTATTTTGAATCAGCTTCGGTATTTGTTTTTTCTTTCCGAATATAAGCAGGTATGCCAAATTGCGTAGAAATAGGATATAGGCATATATACTGCTGTTTGAAAGTTAGATTGTACAAAAGCGTAGTGGCCGAAGGTCCAGTCACTTGTAATAGAATTTCAAATGTTCAACATTCCAAGGGTGGTTGAGGGTTTGACCATCGGAGCCACGCAATCGGTAGGTGCCGGGTCGGCAGATGCTGACAATTTCATAGGGTCCTTCCCAGGAGGGGCCGAGAGTGCCTTCAGTAGGATTTCTCGTTGCTAGAGACACTTTACACAGAACCCAGTCCCCCGCCTTGAACGATCGGTGTTTTACGTGCGAGTCGTAGTACCGAGCCGTTCGTTATTTGTAGGTAACGTTCCAAAGCTGTGCTTGCGATCGGTGTTCGTCAATGAGATCCAGGTTGAGGGTGAACTGCTGTTCATTCTGCTGAGGGTCGTAAGATGCCGTTCGGCATGTGGGCGCATGTACCTCCACTGGTACTACAACTTCGGTACCGAAGGCTAAGAAGAACGATGTCTCTCCAGTTGACCTTCAGTAGGAGGTGTTGATGGCCCAAAGTGCTTCTGGTAGCATGGCAGGCCAATTGCCCTTGGCAACTCCCAGCTTCTTCTTCAACGTTTTCTTGATGATCTTGTTGATGGCTTCCACCTGTCCATTGGATAGTGGATGTGTCGGAGATGCAAAGAAGATGTTGTTGTTGAACCGGGAGCAGAGATACCGAAACCGTGAGCAGTCAAATTGCTTGCCGTTGTCGGTTACGATGGCGTTTGGTAGGCCGAATCGGCATAGGATTTTTTTCCATACAAAGTGTTCGATCTTAGCTGCCGTTATCGTTGTGAGGGCTTCGGCTTCGGTCCGTTCGGCACCCGAGCTTTGGGCAAGCCGAAGGCCTGCTAGGAGTGCCTCGTATTCGGCCTCGTTGTTGGAAGCACGAAATTGGAAGCGGATAGCATATTCGATTGTGGTGTCATCCGAAGTCTTGAGGACTAGGCCAGCGCCACTGCCCTGCCGATTGGATGAGCCGTCCACGTATAAAGTCCAGTGAGGGCTTTTTTGATTGAACGTGTTGTCAGCCGAAGGTGGATCTGCAGATGCCGAAGGTGGTGTCGTGCTAGGGTCGATTGGTCGACCGTCCTTGGGTGGAAGTGTTAATTCTGAGATGAAATCGGCCACGGCCTATCCTTTTTCGGAAGGCCGAGGGTGATACCTGATGTCGAATTCACCAAGCTCGATGGCCCATTTGATCAGTCGTCCTGATGTCTCTGGCTTCTGCAAGACCTATCGTAGGGGTTGATTCGTCAATACGTCGATGCTGTGAGCTTGGAAGTAAGGTCGAAGCCTGCGTGCAGAGAGGACGAGAGCGTAGGCCAGCTGTTCAAGTTGGGGGTACCGTTGCTCGGCATACTGTAATGCATGGCTCATATAAAAGATGGGGAGTTCGATGCTGTTCGGTCAACGGATGAGCACGGAACTCAGGGCCGATGCTGAGACCGAGAGATAGATGACGAGGTCTTCTCCTGGAAGAAGGGGGGACAGCAAAGGGGCTCTGCACATGTAGGCTTTCAGATCTTCGAACGCTCGGTCGCATTCGGAAGTCCAATCGACTTGCCGTTTACTTCCTTTGAGAGCTTTGAAAAAAGAGGCGCACCGATTGGTGGCTTTTGATATGAAACAGGCCAAGGCGGCGACTCGGCCGGTGAGGTTCTGAACCTCTTTCTTCGTCCTCAGCACCTGCATATTGATGAGCGCTCGCATCTTCTCGGGGTTGGCTTTAATCCCCCTCTGGCTGATCATGAAGCCCAGGAATTTGCTTGGGTTCAGGCGCATGATGTATTGTTTCAGCTTGCCGAACATGAGGGAGGGGTTTCGAAGATGATCGCTGGCGGTCCGAATTTTGACCAGCATATCGTCTACATAGACCTCCATTGAAGTGCCAATGAGTTCGGCAAAGATTTTGTTGACCAGCTGCTGGTACGTAGCTCCAGCATTCTTTAGGCCGAACAGCATGACGTTGTAGCAATAAAGACCTCTGTTGGTAATGAATGCCGTATGTTCAAGATCTGTGGGATGCATGCCGGAGTAGGCGTCCATGAAGCTGAGGAGCTCATGGCCAGCCGTGGCGTCCACCAGTGGGTCGATTCTTGGCAGCGAAAAGCTATCCTTCAGACATGCTTTGTTCAGATTAGTGTAATCCTGGCACATTCGCCAGGCGCCGCCGGATTTCTTCACCAAGATTGAGTTGGCGAGCCAAATGGGGTAGGTGACTTCACGGATGAAGCCGATTGCCTTAAGCTTGTCTACTTCGGTCTTCATAGCCTCATATCGCTTGGCGTCATAGGATCTTCTCTTCTGTCGGACCAGTTTGGAAGAAGGGGAGATGCTGAGTTTGTGGCTGATGACGTCCGGGGAGATGCCAGGCATATCGTTGTAAGACCAGGCGAAAACTTCCGAATTGACCCTTAAAAAGGTAATGAAGTCGGCTCGGAGAGACGGATTGAGGGAGGTGCCGATCTTGCGTGTCAGAGATGGAGATCGTCTCAAGCTCCTCGGTAGGTTGAGCTTGCAGCATCACGTTGTCGTCCCGGGGGTCATCGGGACGTTCGGTCCCTCCCTTGTCGTTCGGCTTGCTTGGGCAGGTAACGGTCAGCATTTCAGGCATCTTTTGCCTTGACGCTCGGGTTGCCGATTCCTCCGTGGATGATACGTAGCATATCCGAGCGCTCAATTGGTCCCCTCGAACCTGGCCGATTCCCGAGTGTGTAGGGAATTTGAGTAGCAGCATATGTGGTGACAGGATGGCTTTCATTCAGGTGAAGGCGGGTCTGCCGATGATGGCGTTGTATGCGGTTGGGCAGTTGACTACCAGGAAGTGAGTGTAGATGAAAGCCCTTCTCGGGCCGGAGCCGATGGCAAGGGGAAGCTGGATGCTCCCGATTGGCTCGACCACATCGCCCGAGAAGCTTAGAGGAGGAGTGATCTCCTTGTTGAGGCTTTGATGGTCGATTCCGAGACCGTTGAAAGCATCGGCAAAGAGAACATTGACCGAACTTCCGGTGTCGATGAGGATTCGGCCTACGTCGAAATCGGCAATGTCTGCTCGAATGATCATGGGATCGAAATGGGGGAAGATGATGCCCTTCTCTTCTTCTTCGGAAAAGGTGATGGGTTCCCATCCGTATCCCCGAATTTTGCTGTTGCACTCCTCAGTGAGGCTGAGGACCTGAGGCTGCCGAACAGCACACACGTAACTCTTGACGGACCGACGGCTGGAGTCAGCGATCGGTGTACCGCCGCTGATCATGTTGATCTGCCGATTCCCTCGGTGCTCGAGGCCCGATTGTGCATTCAAATATTGGTCTAGTTTGCCCTCGCTGATCAGTTTCTCAACGATCCTTCGGAGGGTGATGCAGGACTCGGTATCGTGGCCATTGTATTGGTGGTATCAGCAAAAGACTACGGTGTCCTTGTCGACTTGTTGAGGGAGCTTCCGGAGGCTTGGCTTCGGAATCATCTGATTTTCAACCATGAGGACATGCTCGTAGGTTGAATTGAGAATGGTGAAGACCTCTGGTGGTCGGTCGCTTTTGGTGCTTCGGAAGTTTCGGCCACCCAACTCCTTATTCTGTTTGCCTCCGTCCTGCCGACCCTGGAACGAGTCCCTTCGCTTGTCCCCGGTTATGTAAGGTGCGGGTACAGTGGGTGCCGTTAGGCAGGGAGCTTGATTAGCAGTCTGATGTGGCGGGAAACGGTCATAGGTGGATGCCGAAGGTTGACCTGTGTTTGCCGTCAGGCCAATAGATGCCGAAGGCATTCCTTTGGAGTTGAAGTGTTCGGCCTTGGCGTGAATGACTGCCTGCTTCATGAGTTCGCCATAGGTGGTCCAATTGCTGCTGTGCACTAGGTAGCGAAATTGGGAGGCTCGGAGGCCACTTTTGAAGGCGCTGAAGGCTGCTCGGTCGTCGGTTTCCGGGCACCGAGAGTACTCGTGGCTGAATCTGGCCGCATACTCCCAAAGGGGCTCACTGTCTCCTTGCCGAATGGTGTAGCAGTCATCGGCAGAGTATAGACGATCGGTCTGTATCATAAAATGATTGAGGAAAATTTGTTTTAAACTGGTTGAAAGAGTCTATCGTACCTGGTTCCAGCCGATAAAACCAATTCAGAGCTGCCCCGGCCAAGGTAGATGAGAACAACAGGCATTGGCCTTCATCGGTGAGTCCCTTGCAGCCCAAGGCCGATTGAAATGTATGTATGTAGGTGACGGGGTCCTCCACTCTTGAGTAGAATGAGATTCGGAGGGCTTGTACCTCTTTTTCAGGTCGGTAGACTTGGATTTGGCTGGTGAATGGTCTTGGTTGTACCTTTCCCCAGGTTGGGGTTCGGATCTGATTCTGCTCTTCCTCAATCCGATTGACTTTTTGAAGGAGGAGGCGGATTGTAGGATCGGTAGGAGGGAGGTTGGTCCCGAAGGGTTCTACCGTTTGGGGGCCGGTTGGGAGGCGACCCTCGTGTCCTTGTGCCTCGTGGCCTGTTGTCGGACGTCCTTGTCACCGATCGTTCCTTCTGGCCGATTCAAATGTCGTCGACTGGCGTGAAAGTGTCGTGTCGAGGAAGGTCGGAATGTAGTTAGATTCGTCTGTCTCCTCTAGTCCGATCACGTCGTACCTCCGTCGAAGGGGAGATTTTGGTCCGAGCACGTCCAGATGACAATCGTTGAGTTGTGCTTGGACGGGAATTCGTGTTGTCTACCGTTCTCGACGTCGGGCGTTGATTCTGTCCCGACAGTAGGAGTAGACTTGGTATTCCTAGTGGCGTTCTACTGAAGTTGGGACAAACAACCTTTGGGAGGCGGACGGTCCGCCCTGAGCTGGCTGCTTTCCAGCCCTTTGGTCGTTAGGTTTTGATACGCTCTTTGGTGGTTGTTCCTGCCGAAGCTGCGCGGCTTGTTCCAAACCATCCTGCAGCTGGGCCGAATGTGATTGTTGCTCGTGAAGCTGTTTCTGGGTGTAGTCCAGTTTGGAGGAGAGGATATTGTTGTGTTCTTGCATTTTGATCATTTCCCGCTGCAGGGTTTCCATCCTATCTTCTAGGGTGCTCTGCCGACCAGGCGTTTCCACTCGGGGTGTGCCAGGCGGCACAGCAGGGTTCTCTCGGCCTGAGATGCTGAGGATGGGACCGTCGGCAGCAATGGGCGAAGGCGGATTCATAGTTTAGAAGTAAAAGGGAGATATGGGCTGATTGTCAATCGGATTCCCACAGACGGCGCCAATCTGTTCGCGCTAAATATGAACAGATAAGAGTTTAGGCTAACTTACAAGTATGCTGATGGTTGAGGACCGGAGTAACCTTCTTCCGTGATAAGGACCCCAATTTACTAGAATAAGGACCCCAATTTACATCCTCATGGTCTGGACTTACCAATTCCTTGTAATTTGGATCTATATCCTTCTAAAATAAGGATTTACAACATTAAGGACTATGAGAATCATAATGTTGTAATCGTGGTGAAAAAAACTATAAATCACTACCTAAATCGTGTAACTTACATGTTCATGGATCTATTTTATAACGTTTTGGTATCCTCGTATCCCAAAATTGTAAAATCGGCCCTTAATCTTGTAAACCCTCATTTTACTAGAATAAGGACCTCAATTTACATCATCATGGTTTAGACTTACCTATTCTTTGTAATGTAGATCCATATTCTTGTAAAATAAGGATTTACAACATTAAGGATTATGAGAACCATAATGTTGTAATCGTGGTGTAAAAACCTGTAAATTACTATCCAAATTGTGTAACCTACATGTTTATGGATCCTCTTTACAACGTTATGGTACCATTGCATCCCAAAATTGTAAAATCAGCCCTTAATCTTTTAAACCCTCATTTTATTAGAATAAGGACCCAATTTACATCCTCATGGTCCGGAGTTACAAATTCCTTATAATGTTAATCTATGTCCTTATAAAATGGGGATTTACATGGGAAGCTAGGGGATTGGTAACTTTCTTTTCCTTCATTACCCCATTTAGTATTTTATTATGTTACAATACATATATAAAAAAAATTAGTATTTTAGTTGAAATTATACATATTATGTGTAAATACAATCTTTATAAGTGGATATTCTTATTAAACAATTGTTTTATGGATGGGAAATGGGAAACCTATATAACAAGGATATGAACCAAAAATCAGAGAAGAATCATAAGGGAAATTTTTGTGGGAATATGAATATGAGGATGAAAATGTATGAAATTATTTATTTAGGCATAGAAATAAGTTTGTAAAATCATATTTTGAATATGCTATGAGTCATATTCAAGAAATAATATATAGTTTTAGTTTTAAGACATTCCTCTCAAATTATTTTAGAATTAGCTTGAATTCTAAAATTTCTTACATGAGAAGCGAATGAGATGGTAACTCAATCACTTTCTTCCCTTTCATTACCTCATTAAGTATTTTGTTATGTTACATAATTATATAAAATTTCAAGTATTTTAATTGAAATTGTGTATATTATATGTAAATATCATATTTATGTATTATACATTGATTATAAAGTGCAATATATATTATTTAAGTATTATATTATTATATATTCTTATTTAACATTTTTTTTTATTGATAGGAACATGAACCAATTATATTACAAAGATATGAACCAAAAAACAAAGAAGGATCATTGGGAAATTTGTGTTGGAAGATGCTATGAGTCATCTTTTGGTATAAGACATTTGTTTAAGTTATTTTTAGAACAAGCACAAATATATATATATATATATATTTTATATAATAATATGTCATCTTGAGAAGTAATTATAGTGTGGCTTCAGAGTATGGTCATATAACATTTATTATAATATAAGTGGATATTTATTTGATAGGACCCAACCCAAATTCCACTTTGGAATCTGAGCCGAACCCTATGTCTATCCGACACCTGGCAGGTGTCGAGTATTCTTGACCAAAACACCCTTCTAAGTTTTCAAAATTCTTTTTCTTCAAGTTTGACTTCTACTGAAAAGTTGACAGTCTCCCCTGTAATTCGCTTGTTTCCCAAAATTTTTACTTGTATAAAACATGATTTTATAATCCCAAACGTTCAACATGCACAATAATAGAGTTCATGCAACCTAACATCACATCATTTTGGCCTCAGGCCTCTTTAAATCAAAAAAATCGTTCTGCCAACTGAATTTGACCTCAATTTTTAGAACAATATTAGTACAATAATAGATTCCAAAATAACTTGACTGAACAGCTTTTCAATCCCTTGGTCTCGCGGCTGCACTTAGTAACTCTAGGTTGCCAACGTACCCTTAACCAGAGATCAAGCCACACGTAGTTTTTTTCATTTATTATATTTGCACGTAAGTAGGCTACTCAAAGAATTTCCTCAAATCCATGAACCAATTTATGTTTTACCTGCATAAATCATATGTAAAAACAAACAAACACGTAAAGTACTTTTAATTCTTCCTTCAAACTCACATAAAGCTCATGTACGCAAATGAAGAACAAAACCATTCATTCCCCTTGATCCCATCCCAAAAAAAAAAAAAAAAAAAAAAAAAAAAAAAAAAAAAAAAGGTATAAATTAAAAAAAAAATAAAAATACCCAAGATAAAATCCTCAATTTTAGTTTGAACCTCTTAAAACCTAATTATTCTCCACCTAGGCGTACCCCCATTTATATTCCGTAAATTCCATGATTTTCTATTTAATTCCCACAATATACCGTCAATTCCTTGTGTCACATAATATGACATATCCTCGCAGGCCTTGGTAACACAAAATCAATTCAAGCCGCATTCCTCGCAGGCCTTAAGGGACCATTAGTCAGCCTGAGCTGCATTCCTCGCAGAACTTGGGGGACATGTAGTTCGCCCGAGAACGCATATCCTTGCACCGCATGGTTCAGGCATCCTCAAAATTCATGGGACATTATTATAATATGACAAAACTGTTTCAAGACAACTGTGGGGTACTTCTGTGGAGGGTTTGAAAACCATATTCCGAAACTTATCATAAAATTTCCCATATTCCACAAATTCATATTTCAAATCCTTTCTCAACAACTTATGAAGACCAAGAAACTCCAAGTCAATTTGCTAATCACTCTGGATGCTACCTACCCCTTTGTTCAAGTCAAACACATATGTATGGACCGAAAAAGACATGCAACCAAATAATCATCACAGAATTTTTCATCTTTGGGGTATCTGGGATACATATGAAAAATTCAGTACAAGTATTTAAATAGTTATTTACTATGTATAAGTATATATGCAATGCTATTTGATCATGCCAGTCCATAAATAGATAGCTCTTTCACTTCCATAGATGGTTATTTAGCTTAAGAGGGCAAAGAAAATAATATTTATAACATTGGAAATACAAGGGCAATGCTCAAGTAAGAACTGTTTATAAACTGAATATTAAAATCTTGCACTGGCTCAATAACGAACGCTCCAAATGCTATGGGCTTGGTGGTGCTGCATCTCCATGCTGAATCCAAGTTGAAGATATACAGAGGAGAGACCGCTCTTCTGCTTGCCACATCACCAATTAACAAACATCAAATTTAATGGCAAATAGACTTGAAGTTTCGTGGTCTTTCTAATTGAAAATATCAGACATCGAATTAATCATATGTAATTGGCAGGGAACCGTTTTTCAGTACTTAATAGCAAGGATAGAATTTTCGCTGGTACTTAATTGCATGGATAGAATTTTCTGTGATGATTATTTCTTTGCATTTACTTTTATTTATTAATCAGTTCGTGAGTTGTTAACTTTAGTCACCTCATGCCATAAATAGATACTTGACACGTGTATTATCCCATCATTTTTATATTGATCAAAATGTCAAATAATATTAATTTGTTATTTGTTATGGATTTAGATGACTAAGAACTCACTCTATTTCTAGTTATGAATTTAGATGGCTAAAAATCCATTAAGATTTATGGAAAACATTAAAGACTACACAAATCATAACCTAATCTTCTGAGACGACTATGTAAGTTATGGTACTTGTTACAAGAGGCTTTTCATTAGGTATGCTTTATGTGTGTGTTCTTGATTATGGTTTTGCATGACTAGCAGTTGATAGTCATAAGTATATTTGGTCAAGGTTTAAAGTATGTGAAGATTGTTGTGTCTGTTTGAGTAGCTTATAATTTACCCATCGTCACCTCAGTACCAATTTCACAATATGGGTGTTGTTAGTGGTGGACCATTAACCTATCTCTCTAAAATTTAATAGCGTCCACATCTGTTTTTTCTATCAATCATGTGATGTTATTGCTCACCATTTGATCATGGCAGTCCATAAATAGACAGCTGTCAAGCTTTAACTTTCATAGAAAAATATTAGGGTTAATTTCACTTTTGTACCCTAAACTCTCACCCTTAAGGCATGTTTGTCAATGCACTCTCAATTTTAACAATCATGTACCCTAATATTTTTTATTTTTTGCAATCTGGTTTCGGCCATCAAAATTTCCGTTAATTGCATACGTGGCAGGCGTGGGTCCCACCTAATTGCTTCTTTTGATATTAGTTGAAGAGTATTATTGCACAATTGGTGCCTTCCCGACCAAACTTGCAAAAAATGTATCATAGTTTTTTTAACAAAAGAACTTGCGAAAGACACCAATTGATTGAAAATACCCTTCAACTCACATCGAAAGTAATGAAAAGGTGGGACCCATGCCTGCCACATAGACAATTAAGGGAAATTTTGAGGTCCGAAACCAGATTGCAAAAAGTAAAAAAGATTAGGGTACATGATTGTTAAAATTGAGAGTGTATAGACAAATATGCTTTAAGGGTGAAAGTTCAGGGTACTTATTGAAATTAACCAAAAGAGTTGTTTATTAAGATAGTTGAAATATTGATCCGACTAATAAAGGAGAAAGGAGAATGAGGGGTTCATATGAAAAATTCTGTGATGATTATTTGGTTGCATGTCTTTATCGGTCCGTACATATGTGCTTGACTTGAACAGAGGGGCAGGTAGCAGCTAGAGTGATTTAGCAAATTGACTTGGATGTTTCTTGGTCTTTTTAATTGAAATATCAAAAATTGCATATATGTAATTTTCTTGATTGTGAGTTCTTGACTTCAGTCATTTGCAGTGTGAAAACACTACGCCTCGAAAAGAATATTTTAAAACATTGGAAATACAAGGACAATGCTTAACTAAGAACTGTTTATAAACTGAATATTAAAATCTTGCACTGGCTCAATAACGAACGCTCCAAATGCTAAGGGCTGGGTGGTGCTGCATCATCCATGCTGAATCCAAGTTAAAGATATACAGAGCAGAGACCGCTCTTCTACTTGTCACATCACTAATTTAACATATGTCATTAAACCTTAATATTAATTACATCAAAAAGCGACAGTATTTTATTAATAAGATAAAACAAATAAAAACAAGTACAAAGCAAAGGTGCCGAATATAAATACAACTTCTCCAATGACTAAACGCAACAAGAAGTTGAATTGATCTGGGGAAAATGCGCACAACCCAAAAAATGCTTGATCAATTAAAGACCAACCCTTTTTTATTAATTGATTTTATTTTTTCTTTTTATGTAGCCATGATTAATTTGACAGCTTGGAAAATCAATTTTTATCACAAAGCATGCAAAAGGACACACAAACCAAAACCAAGTACAAGCGCACAAGATCACTGCGACCAACAAAGACTAGAGTTAGGGAGACTCATCATCATCCGAACCACCGAAACCCTAATGGTTCTAATTGCCCTCAGCAGACTCCATACTCGGTCCGTACATATGTCTTGACTTAGACAGAGGGGCAGGTGGCATCCAGAGTGATTAGCAAAGACCAAAGCTCAGATGGCATGGCCTAGCGGAGACATATGATTAAGTGCGGTACTTATCTCTTAACGTATGACTATTAGGTAATTGGATGATGACTTGACTTCGAGCCAAATGAAGTCTGCATATATATGTTCTGGCAATGCAAGTACATACAAATTTCATAGTCCACTTGAAGTTTCCCATTCCCATCTTGTTTGAAATTTATTCCAAGTCCCTTCCGTTCTCTCATGACTTAACTATTAGGTAATTGGATGATGACTTGACTTTAGTCACCTCAAGCCAGTCCATAAATAGATACTTGACACGTGTATTATCCCATCACTTCTATATTGATCAAAATGTTAAATAATATTAAATTGTTACTTGACACGTGTACGTTATTGCTCAACCATTTCATCATGCCAATCTATAAATAGATAGCTCTCTAGATTTAACTTTCATAGATGATTCTTAAGCAAAGAGTGAAAACAAAAAATATCAAAACATTATGGGGATTCACCTGTCAATTCCCATGCTCTCGAAACTATTAGTTATGTTGTTGTTTCATCTTGCGGTTGCAAACTTTGTAGACTCTTTGCAGCAGCTACCTTGCCATGCCGAGGAGAGCTCTGCTTTGCTGCAGTTCAAGGAGAGCTTTATTATTGACAAATCTGCTTCAAGTTATGACGGTGCTTATGCAAAGGTTTCATCATGGAAACCAGTTGCAGGAGGAAATAGCAGTTGTTGCTTGTGGGACGGCGTGGAGTGTGACGAGATGACGGGTCATGTTATTGGCCATAATCTTAGTAGCAGTTATCTCTACGGCTCTTTGGACTCCAATAGTAGCCTGTTCAGCCTGGTGCATCTTCAAAGGTTAAACCTCTCTGACAATAACTTCAATTACTCTCAAATTCCATCTAGCATAAGAAATTTTCCAAGCCTCACTCATCTTGACCTCTCTACCTCTGTCTTTTCTGGTCAAGTCCCATCTGAAGTTTCGCAGTTGTCCAAGTTGACATCCCTTAATCTTTGTTGCAATCTTGAAATTGAAACATCTTCTGATGATCCTCAGGGACTGTTGAAACTTCAACCATCCGATATGAGAAGTCTAGTTCAAAATTTAACTAGTCTAGAAACTCTTTCGCTTAGTTTCATTAACATATCTTCGATCTTTCCTGTTTCCTTGACAAATTTATCATTTTTGACATCTCTTAAATTCACGGATTGTGATTTGTTTGGCAAATTCCCAATGAGAATTTTCAATCTACAGAACTTAAAAGTTCTTAAAGTGAACCACAACCAAGATCTCACTCGATATTTGCCCGAATTTAATCGAAGTAGTCCTCTCATCTCACTGAGAGTTGGGTTTACTATGTTTTTCGGAACAATACCTTCTTCGATTGAAAAGCTTAATTCATTGCAAGAGTTGGATGTGGCTCAATGCAATTTTTCAAACTCGTTGGTTCCTCTGCACTTGGCAATCTTAGACAACTCACTTACCTAGACATTTCAGCCAGTAAATTTGGAGGTCCTATTCCTGATTCCTTGGCAAACCTTACCCAATTGATTGTGTTTAGAGTTAGTACGAGTTCTTTAACTGGTCCAATTCCATCTTGGCTAGGTAACTTTAGCAAACTAGTTTACCTAGACTTTGCTTATAATCATTTGACTGGTTCAATTCCGGCCTCATTTTCCAATCTCATCAATCTTGAGATCCTTTATCTACAGTCAAATAACTTGAGTGGTGTAGTGGAGTTTCAAATGTTTCAGAGGGCACAAAATCTCAACGAGCTCCAATTGAATTGGAACAATTTGGAATTTGTTACTGGATCCAATAGCATGAATTCAACTCTTCGACAGTTCATCACTATGGGCTTGAGTTCATGCAATTTAAAAGAGTTCCCATATTTCCTAAAAAATCAGACAAACTTGAAGCGGTTGGATCTAGCACAAAACAAAATCCATGGCGAAATACCAAACTGGATGTGGAACATAAGCAAGGAAACTCTAATATTGATGGACATTTCTGGAAACTACTTTTCGGGCGAACTTCCAGCTGTCCTACCCTGGGTTAACCTACTATGCTTGAGGCTTTCGTTCAACACTTTCATGGAGCTTTACCGATCCCTCCACCATCCATGCTAGAATATGGAGCTTACAACAACAACTTTACTGGAGAAATTTCACCATATCTTTGCAATATGAGTTCTCTTCAGTACCTTGACTTGTCAAGAAATAACTTGAGTGGCATGCTTCCGCAGTGTCTTGGAAACTTTAGTGATGATCTGATCCTTTTACTTCTTGGAAGCAACTCTTTTCATGGCATGATGCCTCAATCATACAACAACAGAAGCAGTTTGAGGATGATTGATGTTAGTCATAACCAATTGCAGGGACAATTACCGAGGTCATTGGCGAATTGTGTGATGCTCGAGTATCTTGTTTTGTCAAACAATGAATTCAATGATGTTTTTCCCATTTGGTTGGGGACTCTTCCAGAGTTAAAACTTCTGGCAATGCACCATAATGAGTTTTATGGTGTAATAGGACAGTCCAGAAGAAATATTGACTTCCCCAGTTTACGCATTCTTGATTTGTCTTACAACCGTTTCAAAGGTGAGATTCCACCTTTGTTTCCTGATATTACTGTAAACAAGTCAACATACATGTATGCACAAGTATCCTATGACCTCCATGGTTTTGCTATTGGACGGAGTGTTGCTTATTCAATCACATTAGCAATTAAAGGTTTGGATTTGTTCTATTCGAAGATTCAAGAAGGCTTTGCAGCGATTGATATCTCAAGCAACAAATTTGAAGGTACGATTCCGGAATTCATTGGTAACCTTAAGCAGATTCACTCACTCAATATTTCCAGCAACATTCTCAATGGTTCAATTCCATCATCCTTGGGGAACTTAAGGAATCTTGAATCGTTAGACCTTTCACACAACAAGCTCTCAGGACAGATCCCCCAACAACTGACGAGGCTTACATTCCTTGAGAATTTTGATGTGTCTCACAACAATCTCACAGGTCCTATACCGCAAGGTACCCAGCTTACTTCATTGAATAGCACTTCATATGAGGGAAACCCAGGATTGTGTGGAGATCCATTACCAAAATGCGGAAATCAAGAGGCCCCTCAACCGCCACCTTCAACTGAAGAAGACAATGATTCAGGCTAAGCTCAAACGCTTGAATTTAATTTGGGATTTGTCTTGGCCGGAATTGGAAGTGGGTTTGTAGTGGGAGTTGTTCTCGCGGATGTGACAATCACAAGAAGGCCGGAGTTGTTTCTTAAGATCGTTGGAATGGTGAGGCTAATGATAGGGAAAGGGTAGAGTGGGGGATGTAGAAGTATGGTTTGTTATAAGGTCATGCATTTGAAGTTGTTTTCTTGTTTTTTCTTCCTTTTCCTTCCATGTAACCGTGCTCTATCTTTGGAGTTGTCCTGTGGGTAGAGTCGGAGATGCAGAAGTATAGTTTGGTCATGCATTTGGAGTTGTTTTCTTGTTTTTCCTTCCTTCTCCTTCCACGAAACCTTGCTGTGTCTTTTTAGTTGTACTTGTAGTTATGCTAATTAATGCAAATAAAGGTGTTCGAATGTTTCATGTTTTTCTTTATTTGGATTCTCTGCATTCATAATGTTTGTAGTTTTCTGTATGTAATACAATGATTTTAATCATTAATTGAGCACATAGTACATTTGATGAAATGAAATTGAAGCTTTTCCAAAGATGTGGATTTGGAAAACTTTTCTATGAAGATCGTGCACTATAACATCAATGTAGACAAATTCAGTCCAGCAATTGCTCAATGATGAAGTCAACAAATTAATGCTAACGCAAGGGGCAGTTTAACTTTCATTTCTCTAGGTGCTATAAAGTGGCATCGTTAAAACCTTGCTATAAAAATCCCCAGTGGAGGAAATTCAGTCAAGGAAAAAGACACAATGCCACAATACAGAAAAAACTGTCCCCTATTTATGCCATTTTCTAGTAAAAATTGAATCCATATCGGACCCACCCCTTCCCATAAAAATTGGTTGCTTTCCTGCAGCCCAAATTGAGCCAAGGCATGTGAAATTGGTACTTAGGTGATAAGGGGTTGTTGTCTCTGCGCAAATCTCGCGGCTAGGTGCTCCGGGCCGAGGGGATGTGCGTTAACACGTGACGTCCTTCTTTTGGATGCGGTGCGGTTGTGCGCGGGCGTGCCAGCACGGTCTGCCGTGCATCAAGATGATGATGAGGTTCGGGTAGAAGATGGTTAAATGTTGTGCCTGTTTCGCGTTCGACTCTTGATCAAACGATTGTGGCCGAGAGAGGAACTGATCTCGGCCGTCAGGTTCACGGCCTGAGCTACAAGGCCGTTTAATGGTAGTGTTGGTGGCAGGTTTTAGGCGGTGCTCCGGCGCGTTGCTCAGAGAGCGACGGTCGTATGATATATGGGGTGAATGAGACGATAACAAAGATGGTGCTCCGGCGCCTTGAATATCAAGGTTCGTATGATATATTGATGAATGGATTTTCCTTACAATGTACCACTACTCCTAAGAAAGCAAATAAAGGTATTGAAAGTGCATTACAGGAAAATATAATTTGCTCCGTGGGAGGCTTTTGGTTTGGTGTTTGAACCCTTTGAATGTAGTCATGAGCTTAGTATTTATAGGAGGAGTCCTGGAGGGACAATCGAGGCTGACAAGACCTGCGTGGTGGAGCCTGACCGGGGCAAGTGGGTAGTCAAATCGGCCACCACCCTGATCGTGGATTCTGCCCCCTTGGCCGTGGGAACGCATTTAATGCCCTGGTCTGTTGGTTGGTGATCTGATCTCAAGTCGTAAGATTACTTGTGAGAATGTCTGCGCCTAACCACCCTGATTTCTATCACCAAATCCTGACTTCAGTCACTTCCCGTCTTCCCTTGTGCATTAAATGCTTCTTGCGACTAGTGGGTTTTCTGCAAAAGTCAGAGGCATTACTTCATTAAATGGGGCGTGGGACCCTGAGGCCACGTGGCGATTTAACCACAGCTTCTTCGGCCGTGTCTGTTACAGCCTTTGGCTTCGGCCTTCAATACTGCGGTCGCGAGGCCGAGAGGATTCTGCCTTCGCAGCTTTTCTTTTGTTCTCAGGAAGGCGAAATGCTTGACGAAACGGTAGGCGCCAGGGCCAAAAGGAAGTCCCTTCAATCAGTTTATGACCGTGATTTATTAGGCATAAACAAGGGTAACTTTAAATGCCATTCAAACAGACACAACAATATTCACGCACTTTAAAACTTGACTAAGTATAAATATGACTAGTCAACTGCTTAGTCATGAAAAACCATAACCAAGAACACACACATACACAGAGCACAATAATCTACACATGCAAGCCTAGAAGATTACTAGTGACAACCTAGGCACTCAGAGAGACCCGTCAATCTAGGCATCCCTTGTGCTAGCAACAACTATAGTGAAAGTGTGTGAAAACATCATAATCAAATAAACAGCAAATAGCAGATAATGATGACTAATTAACCGCAAGAACACAAACCCGGAAATGCATGAACATCATGCGATGACTAGTCAACTGTTAACCCAGAAAATAACAAATCTGCAATTCAGAAATCGTTCACCCAGAAACCCACCACTGGGAAAAACTAGGGGTCATCAACCGACCAGGCAAGCCACTAAGCAAAGAAGACTCTTACAAAGAAACACAAGCAAGCTCAAAAAATCCTAGATCTATTTAGGAAGATAAGCTATACCTCATTTGTGCAATCTTATTCTCCAACTTAGCAAAGCTAGCAGCTTAGTTCTTCAAGGCAATGGCAGCTAGTCCATCAGCTCCTTCACTCCATGGCACCAGCGACTCATCTCCAGATCGAACAAACATAATGAAATACAAATTTTGAGTTGAAAGGGTCAATTCCTTTAAGAAACCATACTCTTGAAGAAATCAACCAAAAATATGATCTAGACTAAAGACGATGACTAGTCATAATGAATCCAGATGCAGACAAAAGAAGATGACTAGTCATAACTGAACCCAAATGCAGGTTATAAAAAGCACAGTAGATTTTAAAAAAGCATTTTCAAAATCTCTCAATGAAAAACCTTAGAGAATGCAGAGTATAAGTTTTACTCTCAAAATTTCTCAATAGGTGAAGTAGATTTCGAAAATAAAAGCATATTTCAAAAGCTATTTGAAAACTCAAACCATACCAAGCTGCAAATGCAAAGAAGAAGAAGGAGACCACTCTCTCTCTCTCTCTCTCTCCCCCTCTCTCCAGACCAGCCCCAGTCTTTTTGGTAGGTCAAAAGGACACTTGGTAGCCAATGATTGGACTTATAATAAGCAAAATCACATGCCTTGGTTAAAAATTATGTGCTGGAAATATTGGCTTATATGACTAGTCATAAAAATACCGTGTTGGAAATATTGGGTTATATGACTAGTCATCTCGACAAAGTATTGTTAATCACTAGTAAAAAAAAACCCTTGCGCGACCAAACTTTAAGCGACGAAAAAAAATTCGTCACCCAAAGTGACTTTGCGCGACAAACTTTTGCATGACGACAATACTTCGTTGCACAAAGTCTTTAGTGACGAAGTGTTTTTCGTCGCGCAAAGTTTTTACAAAAATAAATAAAATAAATTTTTTTTTTAATCTTTACATGATGTAATCCAAATATTTCGTCACCTAAACCAGTTTTTTTTTGTTTTTGTTTTTGTATGCATTAAGTAGCTTTAAATTTATTATTTTAGTTCACATCGGATTTTTGTTAGAAAAATATATTATTGTAGTTCAGATTGGGCTTTTGTTAGAAAATATATATTTTAAATTGATGATTGAATTAGTTCATTGTATTCATATAGGGTCAAAGAGTGTAGCTATAAAAAAATCATCAAAATCGGAGTTAACATAACCGTTAAATCATGATTTTTCATTTATAACTGTCAAAAAGTTTTGTCCAATTACTTGATCTCTGAATGTTTATTTTTTCCGATTTTTGGCGTATATGATCTCGAAGTATAAACAAACAAGTTTGACGGTTGGATCATTGAAACTAGTTTCGTAGAATGCGTATGCCATCAAAACAATTTATTCACTAACAATTAAGAGTTTATTTATACTTTCGTTAAATATAACATAACTTTAGTCGTCAAAGTCTCGATGATTCCCTACAAAAAAAACAAATATGGTCAAATAACAAAAAAATTAAATAAATAAAAATTGGCATAATCTCCCCTCAAATTGTTATACCACAAATCCAACCCAAACTCCAATCCTTACCCTACACTCAACCCCAAACCCCACACAAACTCAAAACTAACTCGAAAAACACATATTAATGAAAAAAAATTAAAATTTGGAGAGAATATACATTTTGGCAAGATTGAGAGTGAGTGAGAATGAGAGGGAGAAGTGAGTGTGAGAGAATTAGAGAAGACAGTGAGAGAGAATTAGAGAAGATAGTGAGAGAGAGATGAGAGAGTGAGTGAGAGTGAGAGATAGTGAAGAGAGAGATGAGAGATTAAGTGAGAGGAGTGAGTGTGAGAGAAAGGGTGGGATTTGGGGAGAGGGAAAGAGAGAGGAGAGGTAAGAATAGAGAAAGATATTGAGAAAATGGTGGAGGCGTTATTTTGGTTTTAAAAACCGTATCACTTTGCGCGACGAAAAATATTGGAATTTTGGTTGCACCAAGTCTAAAAAAAATTATAAATAAAAAATTCCCACGTCTCAATTTTGTTACCCGCCCAAAATTTTAAATTTTTGCGCGACGAAAAATACATATTGGTCGCGCAAAGTCTAAAAAAATTATATAAAAAATTCCCACGTCCCATTTTTGGTACTCGCCCAAATTTTTGCACGACGAAAATTATATATTGGTCACGCAAAGTTTTGAGAGACAAAAAATATTGGTCGCGCAAAGTCCAAAATTTTTTTAAAAAAATTTTAAATCTCGCATCCCATTTTTGTACCCACCCAAATTTTTAGAGTTTTGCACGACGAATTATTGGTCGCGCAAACTTTTGAGAGATGAAAAATTGGTTCGTAGCACAATATTTATAAAAATAATTGTTATGAATAATAAAAAAGAAAATAATTTTATTTTACGATTTAAAATATAAATAAGGTTAAAGCTACTTAATAAATATATATACTATTCAATTTCTTAAGTGTTATACGTACAAAATAAATAAATTTAAAGCTACTTAATAAATAAATATATATATATATATACACACACCATTCAACGATCCAATCGTTAAATTTGTTTGTATATACTTTAAGATCGTATACCCCAAAAATCGCCAAAAAACAAACATTCAGAGATCTAGTAACGGGACAAAACTTTTCGATGGTTAAAATATTTACACTAGTGGATACCACAAAATCTTATGAGGATTAGGAAGCTATCAAAACATATCATCCGGCACTACCAAAACAATAGGCTTGTATTAGGATTTATGTGTATATTTTGAATATTATATATATATATTTATTTATTGGATAATTTGATCACTATTTTTCATATGCAATTATATTTTGAATATGTCAATTTAAATTAAAGTAATTATAAAAAAAATCATGCAATGAAATTAAATTTAAAAAGTAAAAATTTGAAAAAATTAATATCAATTTAAATTAAAGTAATTAAAAAAATCATACAATTAAATTAAATTGAAAAAGTAAAAATTTGAATAAGTTAATATAATTAAAGAAATATTAAAGAAATAAGAAGAACAAATTAATATTCGCCGCGCAAAACTCTAAAAATTTGGGCGGGTACCAAAAATGGGAAGCGGGAAATTTTTCATTTTTTATAATTTTTTCTAAGACTTTGCGCGACTAATGTTTTTCATCACGCAAAACTTTGTGCGACCAATATTTTTTCGTCGCGCAAAGTCTTTCTTCACGATATTTGCGCGACGGATTCTGCGCGACGAAGTTTCTGTCGCGCTGAAATTTGTGCGACTAAAATGTACCTTGCACGACGAAATTCTCTTCGTCATGCAAATTGTAAAATGTAGTAGTGAATGCTGATTTGACCTATATGACTAGTCATCTCTGTGGGAGCGATTTTCGTCCCATGGGAATATTTGTCTAGATTCAGTTTTCCTCTTCGTCGTCTCTTTCTCCCTGCAAAATAAATCAGAATAAGAGGACCACACTCTTGAGGTGTTGGTCAAAGGCCTCCGATGCCTAAGTTCAATTGATTCGTAGAGAAACAATAGCTAAAAAGGGTATGGAGATATATGTATGGTGTGATCCGGGTGGCCGGAGCCTTATGTAAAGGAGAAAGAGAGAGAGGAGGCAGCAAGGAGGGTATTTTCGTAGAGTTTTGACAACTTAGAATGGCTTACCTCATGCTTTGCATAGCCTCGTATTTATAGAGACTCGTAGGGTTAGGGTTTGGAGATAAATAATCCTTGTTGGGAAAGGAATTATTTTTCTAATTTTAGGAGATTTAAATCAATTTGGGATTTAATGAGAATCAAATCCCTAATTCAAGGCAAGAATCCCCAAAAGGAAGGAAATATTTGACCACGGCTTTTGCTAAAATTCGGTTCCCACAAATGCCCCATAGCTTCTGCATGGGTTGTGGTTGGAGGTGTGCGTTTATGGCCTGGAGCATGGCTGGAGGCCTGGAAGAGCTGGCAAGCTCAGGCTTGCGTGCGCGGGGCTCGAATGAGGTGCTGGAGCTGATGACGCGCTAGGCCTCATGTGCGAGAGTTGGGCCAAGAGGCGTGCCTTTCGTTGGGACTGGTGTGCATTGGGCCAAGTTGAACAGGTGCACGTTGTGGGCCACGTGCACAGCAAGCCACATACTAGATGTGTGTTGGGCTAGAGGGAGCTTGGACCTGGCCGGACACAAGCTGGGCTCGAGCTAGGAGACACGTTGGGCTTCTCCTGCAGTTTGGGCCTCTTACTTTTTTTTTGCTGTTTTTTTTTCTTCCACCATCCTTTTTTTAATATTCTAACTAGCAAAAAATTTTCCTTTGCAGATGTTAATCATGTCTTCCGAAAATGGTAACAAGTCACCAAACTCTCAAGTGCCTTGTATCTGTAGGGAGCCTCCCAAGTGTACAAGAAGAGGTTCATGGCTAATCTGCATCGCATTACGATTGAGGCTCAGTTCCAAAAGTGGTGGGCCACTTATGCTTCTGTCATTCCTGATGACGTGCATGTCAAGCTGGCGAAGCCTCTAACTGACGATCGGCCCTGTGTGGATGCAAATGATCCAGAAGCTAGGATCATCACATTTCATCCCTTTGATTTTTCCCTAGGCTTCACCTTCCCATTGCCAAAGTTTTTTCAAAAGGTGTTCAGCGCCATGTGGTGTGCTCCAAGTCAGTGTACTCTGAAAGTCTACCGGGCGATCATGTGTTTTAAGAATCTGAGCCGTTTCTTTAAGCTGGAGTTGACAGTGCAAGAGTTCTTTTACTTTTTCAAAGTGAGGCGCTTTGAGAAGTACTGTCAAGTTTGCATCTATCATGCTAAGTTGTTTGACAGTTCCAGTCAAGGAGACCACGTATGGCACGACGACGTACTGGAAGTCAACAAATGGTGGGAAGGCGATGTTGATGATGGTCCACTGGTTCCCATCTCCTATTGCAACGGTATGTCATTTTGTAGTTTTGATCTGCTCCTTTTTCATTTTAATTTCTTGAAATGTGGCTGATTAACTTCTGTTTTCTGCTTGTAGCGAGCAACATCTGCAAGAAATTGGAACTTGGGCCAGACATGGCTAAGGTTGGCCGAGCTCTGAATATCTCTCCGAAGTTTCACCAGTGGCGCTGGCTGTTGAGCGAGTATCGGGAGGAAGTCGGTGGGTTTCCCTTGCCCAGGATGTTGAGAGATGGAAACAAAATGGTCCTGACCTTGATGATTTGCTTATCGGACAAAAAGAGTGTTATGTTGAATCCCCCTAAAAAAGGAAGGTTGTTGTCAAGTCTTCAAGATATGAAGCTGCTTCTTCGCGAGCAGGAGCTGTTCCCTTTTGCTAAGAAGACTCAAGTGGGAGTTGTTCCCTTTTCTTCTACTAGGGTTAAACATCTCGTTGGTGCAGATAGCAGGAATGTTGGTGATATGCGTAATGCTCGGGATATTCTACCCAAGCCTCTTATTGACAAGCTTGCAAACCATGATATGCTTCTTGAAATAGCCTGTGCCCAATCTAGCTCACCTACTGAGAGGCAAAGAGATGCATATATTCGTCTTCTAAGTGCGGGTCATCTGCATCAATCAAAGGATGGAAATCGAACTGGGAGGTCTACTTACGATCCAGCTGTTGAGTCACAGGAAGTCAAGAGTGGAGTTGATTCAGCATCATTGACTCCTTTGGAGGTGAGGTTGGTGGAGGCTAAGAAGATGAGAAAGTCATCTGCCCGGACGAAGGGTTCTTCTTCACAGTTAGCAGTTGATCCCAAGGTGGACAAGTCCAGCATTGTAGGGGATGCATGCGTGTCTGATTTGCTCAAGACAAACTTTCTGTCAAGCCCATCCACTTTGATAAGCTGGTTAATCATATTCGTTAGGCCAGTGATCTTGGCACCTTCTCGAGTCTTTTCTTGGAAAAAGAAAGGGAATCGACATTTCATCTGCTTCAAAAGGATTAGTTTTTGTTGCTGAGACTATCTGGAACTCGTCTGTTGTTGCCCCATCTTCTTCTCAACTCAATGAGCAGACCCGTTATGAGAAGAAGACGTATGATTTGAGGGCGATGATATCTAAGCTGAAAAGCTCCATTGTTGACTTGGCTAGTCGAAAAGATGCCTACTTCCGTCTTTAGCGCGAGAATGCTGACATTTCCCTCAGCTATGACAAACTCCTGGCTAGACTTCGTGTCCACCACAAGTCTGCTGAAAAATATAAGTCTGAAGCCATCATAGATGCATACAAGTTGGGTTATATGCACTGTGCAGATGAGACTGCTCCCTTTTATGCAATTGAAGACGGAGACATCGAGACGCTCTGCCCTGACTTGTTCCCTGTGCAAGGTGAGCAGGTTAATGCTCTGAACATGGAAACAACTGAAGAGTAGGCGGCCGAAGAGGCGGTAGCTGAAGAGGATGGAGCAGAGGAGGACACAACTGATAAGATGGTGGCAGATGTCGCGGAGTAGGCATGTGGAGCTGTTGAAGGCGTGGCTAATCAAGTGGATGCCGAAGAGGCTGTAGGTCTGGGGTCTCATGCCAGAGTCTCGGAGTAGATGAAGACTTCTTTATTTCCTTTTCAGCTTTTGTAGTTTTCTTTCTTGTTTAGAATTAATAGTCTTGTTTGACAAATCTTCCTTTTGTTGAACTCGGCCGATTGGTCAGCTTGCTATAGAAATTTCAGTTATTTTTTCAACTTCAATTTGCATATTAACTTGTGAATTGCCAGTATCTTGATCATGTATCTCCCTTAGGAAATTTATAAGTGCCAAGGTCCCTCTTGAGGGACTCCGAGCATGTTTTGCATATCCCGTAGGATGTTTTCACTTAGGAAATTAAAAAGTGTCAGGGTCCCCTTTGAAGGACTCCGAGCATGTTTTGCATATCTCGTAACATGTTTTCGCTTAGGAAATTGACAAGTGTCAGGTTCCCCTTAAGGGACACCGTGCATGTTCTGCATCTCCATTAGAATGCTTTCCTTTAGGAAGTCGACAAGTTCCAAGGTTCCCCTTAAAGGACTCCGGGCATGTTCTGCATCTCCCGTAGGATGCTTTGGTCGCCGCCCTACGTCTCCCGAAGGACATTGCTTATGGGCAACTGCACGACTAACATGCTCCCCTTAGGAAGTGGATAGGAACCTGGATACCTCCTTTAGGAAGCATGGAGACCTCCCTGAGGAAATTCCTGGTGCACCCTATGTCTCCCTGAGGATGTTTCTTTGCGGGCTACGTCTTGTGTAGGATGCTTCTGGTTGTCAACCTGCGTCTCCCTTAGGACGCTCCTTATAGGCAACTGTATCCTGTTTCCCTTAGGAAACGGATAGGGACTTGGATACCCCCCTTAGGAAGCATGGAGACCGCCCTCAGGAAATTCTTGGCGCACCTTGCGTCTCCTTGAGAACGCTTATGCTTTATTCGAAATGAAAATAACTGAATAAAGAACCTGGAACTTCTAGCAGTTGTTTCTCTTCTTCAGATATGTGCTAGGCTCAGTCATCTGCTCGGGACTAAGCAGATAAGGGAAGCGTTACAGATAATATTTTCGGAGATGGTAAGCATTCCATTGTCGTGGAATTTCCTTTCCATCCATGGTAAGCATTCCAGTGTATAGCTTCCTCTACTCCCGGACTAGCTAATCACATAAGGACCCTCCCAGTTAAGATTCATCTTCTTTGACCCTTGTCCTGGTGCAGTGATGAAAGTCTTTCTTAGCACGAGATTTCTTGGTTGAACTGTTGCTGATAGGAGGCGACTTGGATAATAGCCTTATCGCGATCACCCTCAAGTAAGTCAAGGTTGAGGCTCATCTGCTTGGAGTTCTGATCAACACTACCCACCTAAAGGCTTATGGAGGGGACAATGACATGAGGAGGGATGATGGCTTCTGTCCCATAGGCAAGGGAGAACGGGGTTTCGCGAGTCGATTTGCAATAAGCTCATAGTACTCCGGGGAGCTCATCTACCCATTTCCCTTTGGCGTCTTCTAACCTCTTCTTTAGGCAATCTAATATAACTTTGTTGAATGCCTCAACTTGTCCATTGCCTTGTGGATACCTCGAGGTGGACATATGTTGCTTGTTATTTTATTTTACAAAGAAGGCAGTGATCCACTTGCCAATGAATTGTGAGCCATTGTCAATAACCAGCGACTGTGGGCAGCCAAACCTACAGCTGATGTTTCTCCAAATAAATCGCTCCACGTAGGATTCTTTGGTAGAAGATAGAGCTTCAACCTCGATCCATTTAGTGAAGTAGTTGGTGGCGATGATCATCATGTTTTTCTTGGCGGACGTTGGTGGCAATGGACCCACTAGGTCAATGGCCCATTGCATGAATGATCATGGACTATTTTGTGGATGGTAGACTTCGACAGGCAAGTTAGGATCTAGTTTGTATCGCTGGCGTCGATCACATTTCTTGACATATTCAGTAGAGTCGTGGCGCATGGTAGGCCAGAAGTAGCTTATGTTTATAGCCTTCATGAATTTTGCAGAGAACCTAAAGTGTTTAAGGGTACTTTATGCAGGTGAGATGAGGGCTGGAGTATGATTTACGGATAAACCTATTACCTTGCATGTAGTATCTCGTGGCCTTCTGCTGGGCCTTCCTAGCTTCGAACTTATCCGTTGGAAGATTTCCATTCATTAAGTAGTCGATGATGTGGTCTTACCAGCTAGGGTCCTCGTCAATATGCATTGTGTCGATCAACTCTATGTTTTTTATGCTTGGTCGATCAAGGTGTTCGACTGGGATCTAGCGTTTGAATTGAGTATCCAGCGCTAATCCTAGGCTTGCCAATGAGTCTGCTTGCGCGTCCTCTGCTCGGGGGACTTGTTGGATGGTGAAGGTAGGAAACGCCTTCAACAGCTCTTGGACTTTGTCAAGGTACAAGATCATCATTGGGTGCTTTGCCATCTATTCACCTGAGGCTTGATTTGTGATAACTTGGGAATCTAAGTAGATGGCCAGCTTCTTCATTGATAGCTTCTTTGCCAAGCACAAGCCAGCGAGCAACGCCTCGTATTCTGCCTAGTTGTTTGAGGGTTGGAAGCCAAACGTGATAGCTTGCTCTAGCGGGGTTCCATCCAGGGTGACGATGATGACGCCTGCTCCAGCTCCGTTTTTGTTCGACGCTTCATCTACGCGCAACTGCCACATGTCTCTGGGTTGGCCAGGCTCAACGAAGGTCCTGTCTGCTCTTGAACTTTCCTTCTTTTTGTTGACCAGCTTCTCTTCTTTGGCTAATGGGGTGAATTCTACGCAAAGTCTGCTAAAGCTTGGGCTTTTATTGCAGTTTTTGGCCGGTAAAACAGGTCATAAGTCCCTAAGGATTGATCTTAAAGGAAAGTCGGTCATGAAGATGACTCGATGAGCTTGGTAGTAGGGTCACAACTATCTCACGGAAACTACAAGGGCCAAAATGAACTTATCCAATTTCGGGTAGCGAGTCTCTGCATCGAGGAATGCTTGTGATGTGTAGATTCTAGAAAGCTACTTCGCACTCCTCGTCCCACATGTCTTTTTGTCCTTTCTTCGAAGCTTAGAAGAATGGTCTGCATTTGTCGGTAGATCTCGTGAGGAATCGGTTGAGGGTCGCTGCTCCAGCGTTCTTCAATCCAAAAGGCATGATCTTGTAGCAGTAGGTTCCTCTCTCTATGATGAAAGAGGTTTTTGCATTCTTATCTCAAGATTTGATTATAGCCGGAATAGGCGTTTATGAAGCTAAGCAGCTGATTGCCAAAAGTGGAATCTACGAGCTGGTTGATTTTAGGCAATGGGAAGTTGTCTTTTCTTATTTCGCCATTTGCCCTTTTCTTGCTTTGCCACCAGAACAACGTTGGCTAGACACTTCGAGTAGTAAACCTCTTCAATGAAGCCGGCAGCTAGAAGCTTGTTGATCTCGGATTTAATGATTGCGACCCGCTCAAGAGCAAAGTTGAGTCACTTCTGCTTCACTAGCTTATTGGCAGGGTTGACATGGAGCTGGTGGCAGATGATGTTCGGGTCGATGTCGAGCATGTCACATGGCAACCACGCGAACATGTCGTTATTGTTCTTGAGGAAGGTGGTCAGCTCCACCTTCTCGTTTGGGATCAGGCGCGAGCTGATCCGTTCTCTTCTGTCTGGGATCAGGGTACTAGCATGACGTCCTCTTCCCGTTTCCATCCTTCTTTAAGAGAGACCTTCGGACGGATTCCCTCCACTTGGTCTTGATGCTTTGGTTGTTATAAGGGGGTAGCTATTCCCTTTTCTTTCTAGGGAGGAACTGTAGCTGAGATCTGCTAGTTCTACTCCCTTCAGGTCGGCCTGATTCATAGGGAGGAACTGTGTTTACTTACTTTTCTTCAAGTCTTGAGCCAAGCATTTCCTTACCATTGCCGAATCGCTGTTGATTTGGCAAACACGTCCCAAGGGATTGGGTAGCGAATTTTCTGATGTGTGGCGAAGGTGATGGCATTGATCTTGCCAATCCATGGTCTGCCCAGAATGTCATTGTAAGGTGAGACTTCATCAATGACCATGAATGTTAGATCTATCATGCCCACGGTAACCGTTGTTGCGCCATTAAAGCTAGTTAGCGACCTGGCTAATTTGTTGATCTTTGTCTCCAAGCCCATTTGCTGGATGACTGCAAGTTGCAGGATATTGGCTGCGGGGCCCTCGTCTGCATGGATTCAGTCGACCATGGCCTGAGCAATATGAATTTGAACCACAAGGACATCATTGTATGGTATATCGAGGCCGATCAGATCTTTCTTTTGGTCGCCGATTACGAGATCGTCTTCTGCTGGTGGAAGGCCAGTCAAGATTTGAGATATCACAGTGGCCTGTTTGATCTTCCTCTTCTTTTCTTTGCTGGTCAGCCTTGACTCCTCGAAGTTGGCTAGGATTCTATTCATCCTTATGACTTTCTTAGGTGGCTCCTTAGCGGTATCACGATCCTCAATCCGCCGGATTATGTTAATCCCTATGACCTTCTCTCACAAGTTCTTCGAGGTGTGCTTTCCAGTCAAAGCAGTTATTTGTGGTGTGCCTATGTGTCCCATGGAAGGCATAGTATTTTATGGTATCCCTCTTGTCCAAGTCTCCTTTCAAGGACGGCAGTTTTCTTACCCAAGGTTTGTCCTTCACTTGGGCCAAGATTTGATGCATGGGGATGGAGAACTTGGTGTAGTTCTCTTCTGGCGTAGCGTCTCCTTGTGGGTAGACTTCTTCGTTTGTCCTTGTTCCTGTTGCTAAACCTGTTGCTTCTTTGGCTTCTCCACTTGATTGGCTGATCTTCCTTCTTGGTAGACTTCTTCGTTGCAATTCGATCGTCATCCCAGAGCGCGTAGCGTTCCACGGTCGCGAAGGCCTCTACTAGAGCCTGGCTGGGAGTGATAGTCAGCTCGCGGTTCAATTCGTGCTCAGCTGGAAGACCTTTCTTGAAACCAGATGATGCGATTCGGTCAAGGTTGTACATGTGGTACAGGTGGTCAAGGTTCTTCTTGATGTAAGAAGTGTATTTTTTGGGGAAGACGTAAGCTAGCTCCTTGAAGCTGCTGATCGACCCGGATGGTAGGGTGTAGAACCAGTCTTGGGCTGCTCCTCGCAAGATCATTGCAAACACCTTGCACATCAGCGCGTTGTCAGCCCTGTAGAGAATCTCTTCAGGGAAGCAGCCTGCTCGATTTCGACAGTGAAAGGTGCAAAGTTTGGTTGTTCCACCTCCCTGTGTAGAGCATCTTCGAAATTTCCGCCAATCTTTAAATTTCGAAGTCGGCCGTTTACAAGCTTTCGACATCTTCCGCGCGCATGGCTTGCTATTCACGTTGGCGACCTTCGTGATTCGAGCGAGGATGGTTGACTTCCTCGTATACTCGCAGAGGCCGACTGCTTGGGTTGACCGGCCTGTGGGGCAGATTAGCAGATTGAGCTTGCGAGGATTCCTCTGCGGGTTGTCGTCGTGAGTTGGCTCTCCAGCGGGTTGGCGAGCGTCGATCGTTGTGTTCGTCATGCAGTCATTCATGAATTGGTGCCCCACCCAGCCTAGAATTGATACTTCTTTGCGGACCCAAGCGAGCATGGACATTGGACTGTGGGCCCAATCTCTTGTGCACATTGGTCCTTGGACCTAACTTTAAACAGATTGTCGACCGACTCAAAGTACGGCTTGCCGATGTCTGCATCCCTTCAGTGCGACCTCGTTCTCTTCCCTGCACATTTGTCCCTATTCGACTAGTTTGAGATCTCTCAAAATGCTCACCGATATGCTACGGATCCTCCACTCCTCGTCACGAGCTCCAAGGTTAGGGCCTTGATTCAAGTTGATTTGCCTGAGTAGTTGGCCAATTAGATTGTTTTGTTCGTCGACCCTCTGCGCGAGTTGATCAACCCGTGAATTAGGGCCCACTTGACTGTGCAGGTCGGGAAGATAGGTGTGGATAAGCACACGGGTGCATACGTCAAATGTGGTTGCAAAGGAGGGAGCGAATGGATTTGTTTAGCCTCGTATTTATAGAGCCTCGTAAGGTTAGGGTTTGGAGAAAAAATAATCCTTGTTAGGAAATGAATTATTTTTTTTATTTTAGAAGATTTAAATCAATTAGGGATTTAATGAGAAGGAAATTTTTGACCTAGGGTTTTGCTAAAATCTGGTTCCCACAATCTCGACAAAGTATATGGATGCAAATGATGATTTTCCTAATGATGCCCATTATAAATGAATGCAAAAATTACCTTGGTTTTGTAGCCTCATAAGCTCTTCAATGTACTTCAACTTTTTGTAGCAAATACCCAATGTCTAATTTCTGAAGATGAGCTAAGAGGAATTACATGAAAGTGTACATTTGGCAAGGAAAACCAATTCTAAGAATCCTAAACTGAACATCATGAGCCACACTTTTACCTTGTTGAGGTTGATAAACCACTTTCGCTGCTAAAAAATAAAATAGTTAAATAATTTAGAAAAAAAAAGAAAATTTTAAAAGTGGGGGCAATTCAATCACCCGCAGTTTTTTGGTCATGATGAATTTTTCTATGATGAAGTGATAATAATTAGGTTGGAAGTCTTTCCTCTGCAAAAGAGTAGCCAAGCTATATAATATTTTGGCTTTAACTACTTGACCTTAGTTTTCGGATGAACTATTTCCCTTTTAGAGGAAATCCAATTTTCTGTTGTAACCTCAAAAGTTATGGATGCCCACTACATACTGTTGAGAATTAGAGTCTATAATTCATCATTTTCAAACCATTGCGTATATATATATATATATATATATATATATATATTAAATATAGACATGTAATTAGATCATGTCGAAATCCAATTAACAAACCATTCATTTTCGATACTATAATAATAATCTTAATAGTAATAGATAACTAAATAAATGAATAATTAATTAATTAATTAATTAAATAACCACTACCCGGAGAGATTTCATCACTTCCAATAATGCATAAATATTCAAATATCAGAAATAACATGTAGCAATACCATAAAATACTATAATATAAACTCAATTTTTGAAATAATAGAAATACTCACAATTAGCGATATAAATATATATATATATATATATTCCTTCCATAATCATATAAATCCATAGTATATTGCATGGTAATTTGATCAACGAAAAGTAAAAACCTTTGAAGAAAATCCCATATCGAATCAATTCCCAATATGAACTCATTAGGCAAGAAATTCCATACTAAAAGAACCACATACTCTTAATAAAAAATGTCACTGATTTACTAACAATCATAACCGAGCTCAAGGCTCACTTTCACAACCCACCAATCCGATATTCCAAGCTTGCCCATTCCATAACTTCAATTATCAATATAATATCCAATATACTATAAATCAATCTCCTAAATCCCAACATAATCAAAATAACTCAACTACTGGTTAAGACTCATTTACAAGGTCATTCTAGTACTTCTTGAAGGGTGACACTACCTCGGAAGACTCACGGTCAACCGAGGGGTCAAACTGTCCAAATTTGGTCAACCGGGCCCGCGGGGACCAAGATCTCGGATTCCCGATCTGGAAGTTCCTATAGGTTTCACAAGATTTAGGATACATGTACAGCAGGTTTAGTCTAAATCGAATGGTCGGATTGCTCACAATCGTACGATTGAGCGGTTATTGTTTAACGCAAACTTAAAATTATTGAATCGGAACATCTGGGGCTCCGATTCACGATCCGCGAATTCCTACACAGTCCGAACATATCAAAGGATAACGCCTAAAATGCGATAACTGATCGACGATCAAACGATAACCAAATTGAAATCTGAGCATACCGTCGTGCTCAGGACGACATGAGGATCATTTTAGCAGGCCACCAAGTGGCCCAAGCGCCGCCCCACGCACTGGCAGCGCGTGGGTGTCCATAGCAAATTCAAGTGATCAAAAACACTCCAAACCGCCGGTCAAGGCTTATACCTATATGATCAGCACCTTGAGTGGAGCAACTTTTGTTCTTGGAGCAACCCCAAAAAGTTGACGGAAGGGCCGAAATCAGATGCCAAAGCCAGCCAAAACTTTTGTCGCTTATTTAACCCCCAAAACGCAAAAATTTCTCCAAAATACCACAACCAATAGCTAGAACACCTCCAGAGGATGAGAAAGCATACATGGATCAACGGATCAAGACGACCGGTGCCACCCCCAATGGCTGCATGTGGTGGCGGCAGAGGCTTGGAGAATTTGCTGTCATCGCAACAAAAGGGGGGACGAAGGGCTGTTTTCACGAGCAAGAGAGTTTTCTGGGTTTTTAAAACCCCTTTTTGAAATAATTATAGTTTTGCCACTAGATTATTTTTTATCGTAACTTCCTCGTTACAACTCCAATTTGAGTCCACTACGTGTCTACGGACTCATCTCGACGTGTTCTACGCAAGGGTACAACTGAAATCTCCAAATTCCTTCTCAAATAAAAAGTCAACTTTTAAACCATTAAAATATTTTGGGGTAAAATTATCTTTTACTTGAATAAATTAATAATTAAATATTAATTTAGGTTCAGGTTATTATATATTGATATTATGTCTTAAAAGTTGAATATCTTATCATTGATTGATATTAAACATGTAACGAGTTATACTATGTTGTCGTATTTTAGTTCCTTATAGTAATTTATTTACATTTAAGAAATAACAAAACAAAAAGAATAGTTTAGATGTTCAAAAATTGTTTTTGGTTACAAGTAAAAATAATAATTTCAGTTTGGCCAATTGGATTTATATAAAGTTACCCAAGTTCTATTGATTTTGGTTACAAGTTATATAAAGTGACCCCTAACTCATGAATCATGAAAAAATCTGCAGATGTTGTGAAATAATTGTAACAACATTATGGTCCACCCTAATCCATAACACTGTAATACCCTAATTTACAAAAAAAAATGACACATAGTACCAAGGTAAGAATGGACTTTGAGGAGTAAAATTATGTCATTATAACACAACTGAAAATCTTGTAATCTACGAGAAAACTTGTAAACTTTCTACTTTTATACTTGTTTTTCTTGACTTTTAATCTTAACAATGTACTATAAAATCCATGGTCATGGTAGGAAAAGAATATAAATTTATAATACTTTGTGGATGTCTACAAAAGTACAACCATGTAACATAGAGTTCAACAAGTAATATAGTTCTTATTTTAGAAATTGATTTCAACCAATTACATAGACAAAACTCGAGGTGAAAAAAATTGATGGATAAAGACTTTCAAACTCTCAAATAAATGTTGATGCGCATTCACCAATTCTATGAAACAAAAGAAACAAAAAATTAAAACTATCAACCTCAATTGATTTTAAAAAACTAGGCATAAAATACGAAGGAATTAGCCAAAACAAGCCATCATAATTCATATAAATAAAACCAGCAACTCATAATGAACTTGAGTAAAGCTACAATGAGGTGACATATCGAAATCAGAAGAAAAAAAAGTCAAACAATTCTCATAAAAAAGAATCTACAACGGTAATTTTAGATTTATAAAAGTAAACAAATACCATAGAGAAATTTATAAGCATGTCAATGTGAGTCAAAAAGAATACACTCAATTGAAAAATAAGATGTCAAATCGTATGTCAATTGCCAAATAGGAAGGACATATTTGCATGACCCTTACACAATAGCATTTGCGTTAAATATTAACAAAAAGTGGAAACTTGACAACTTGTATAAACGGTAACCAATTTTTTTTTAAATCTTTAGGAATCATAAAGGACAAATGGCGCATGGGTGCGTTTGGTGCACTATAGAAGGTGCCTATGTATTATATGTTGTGGCTAAATTCATTCCAAGCCATGAGATGCAAAATGTTTCCTTCAATATGTATATGGGTATATGTTTGGATTTATTTCCAGGTTGAGGTTTCTTGAGCATGTGCATTGAGAGTGTATTTAAAATGAGTTTCATATTTGATTTTTGTATATTTGGAGTGTATTAAATAGGTGGCATCCAAATATTAGAGTGTATTAAATTAAAGAGATATTTAGCCATATACCCATTCTTAGCACTAATAATATAGATAAACCCTATACCATTTAATTTCTATAAACAAACCCAAAAAACGACAGCTAGCCCTATTGAATTTAATTTTGATTATTAAATTACTTTGATACCCTATTGAGTGTTTTGGTCTTTTTTATGAAGTGGGGTTGGGTTTGTTTTAAGAAAATAATGGCAGTTTTGTAATTTAAAAGAAGTTAATAGCTTTTGTGCTATGTTGTAAATGAGTTTTGGGTGTGTTTCTAAAGTCTATTTCATATATGTTTTTATATTTATATTTATATTTTATTTTATTTTATTTATTTATTTATTTATTATAATTTGGGCTCCTATATTGGGTTGAATCTCCCTTTAAAATAATAATAATTATAACAATAATAATAATTTGGGCTCCTAATAGTGAATCTCCATAAATTAAAAGGTATAAGGGAACAAGGTTCATGATTAGAAAGAGAAAGACAAACAGATTTAGTCGATGCACAATGGCTATAATTATTAATTGATAAACGAAAAGTGGACCCTAATAAGGAATGAGAAGCTAAGGTGCTAAGCACTTTATTGGATGGATGCCCGAGTAACGATGCCAAAGAGAGGACGACTTGAACACTTAAGCAAGAGCTGTCTGGGAACTGGAGAGGTATTTGGATTCCAATGTGGGAAGAATGGGATAGAGACTGTTATTACATCGGTCCTGAAAAGAATATCGTTAGATTTCAAATCATGAATGATATAACCACATGGAAAGAATGTGTTTGTACCATTTGATTCCCCCACCCCCCCCCCCCCCCCACTCACGTCATGACACGTGGAATGTAAACAAGGCTGAGACCAGGTTAGTGAGCCATGCCGAAAGGTCAATTGGCATACTCCACCGATTCATACGCAGTCGTCAAGTCGGTAAGTGCCATCGACCAACACACCCACACCAACCTTCGGCACACCAGGCCGATTGACCAGTCAGCACATCCGGCCGACCCTGACAGATAACCTCGGAACTCCCGCCAGAACCTGTCAGGGCACGTGTCGACCGTCGAAGACACTCCCACGAGTCCCACATCGAAACTAAGTACTAAGAGCATCACAAATGATCTCTATAAATAGAGCCCCTTGGCACAGCCAAGAGGTAAGACTGTTTGCTTGACTTGTGCTTTCACACTGTCAATAGAATTGCTCTTAGTCACTAACTTTGGCATCAGAGGGTCTTCGACTGGTGCCACACCAGTGTCTTAGACCTCACCTGCCGTTTCTTTCTCCAGGCTGAATCCAGCATCACGCCTCGAGGAAGGACGCCATGGACCGAAGGCACCTCCGGTCCAAGCCATCCACATACCTGTAAGTTAGCCTTATCTCTATTTGTTTAGTTTTAGCACGAATAGATTGGCGCCGTCTATGGGAAACTTCGATCGTCGATTGGCCCATATCTCTCTTGAGAAAAAATGAATCCACCTACTTCCCAAACTACCGATAGTCCCATCCTCGGCTTGGCTGGCGGAGCGAGCCCCGCTCCCCCACTGAGCACACTCCGAATGGAAACACTCGTCTGGCAACACACATTGGAGGCTTGAATGGAAGCCTTATAGCAAGAAATGACGAAGATGCAGGAGCACAACAATGTCCTATCGTCCAAACTATATGACACCCGGAGGGAACTCTACGACCAATAATCACATTCGGCCCAACTATAGGAGGATCTAGAACAAACCACGGCCCTCCGGCAGGAATAGTCATATAAAAGTGTGCCGAAGCCCAGCGGTCACGGCAAGGAAAAGGAATGGGCCGCAACCAAAACTTCCACCTCCTGGCGACTGTTCATGCCGTCCCCTAACGATTGACATCAAGAATACCGAGTCTACTCCGACTGCAGAGACAGGCTCAACGATCGATGTAAAGGGCGCCAGCCATCTCCTATCCAAGTTCAGGCCAAGCACTACGACTGGCGTCCAAACGATTTGGGACCGAAGTCCCCGCCCCTCCAAAGATACAATACAATCAGCTTGGAAGAAACAAACGAATTAGACTACGTCCCAACTTCTCCCGAGACTACGGCTTCCTATCGGTCGGCAGGGCCCAGACAATCTCGCCATCAGAACAATTGGGCAACACCGGAGGACGATTGACGCAGCAATCTTGCCCGTACCTCTGACTAAATGACAGGTCACCAGATAGCTGCTCCCCATGGAACAGAAGCCTTTTGCGCAACCTGCCTCATGCCGATCCCACTATCTGCCTCCTCCTCTAGAAGATCAACCAGATCGAGAAAGAACATAACCAAGCTTGAACGCCGGCTTGGGGCAAGATCTAGCCAGGACCATACACCAACTGGATTTGAACCTTCAAACACGAGAAGGATGTCCAACAACTCCAAATATCGTTTTACATAGGAATAGAGGACCCTGTCACTCACATACACACCTTTCAATCAGCATTAGGGAGCAAAGGACTTACCGACGAGGGCCAATGCCTGCTGTTCCCCTCTACCTTAGCCCGAGCCACCCTAAATTGGTTTGACCGACTAGAGCCAGGTACGGTTGACTCTTTCGATCAGTTAAAGGAGATTTTTCTCAATGATTTTATGATACAGACTGATCGATTGTACTCTGCCGACGACCTCTACACAATCCGACAAAGGGACGACGAACCCTTAAAGGAATATGTAGCCAGATTCAGCAACCAATATTCTCGGTGCCCTGAAACGGAAGACCGAACAACATTCACGGCATTCAGAAGCGACCTCTGACCATCGCAATTTCGCTATTTGGTCCACAGCAATAACTGGACCACCTATGGTGAATTAATGAAATAGGCGGCAGGACAATACATGCCAAGGCATAACACTTCAACACAAAAGGATCGAGCCCACGACCGCTTTCCAACCACCCAGACAAAAAACCCTACCCTTTCCAAACGGCACCCCCGGTGTCCACCCCTTTCACACCCCTCGGTGTCCACCCCTTTCACACCCCTTTCAGGGTCGACAGGACGGGAACAAATGTGGCAAGGACTCCGAAGGCCAACTCAATTTCAAGAACACGAAGGATCTGCAAGCCAAGGTATTTACCCTCCTCAATACGACCTATGAGTACGTCCTGGTGAACGAAAACCAACTGATACCAAAGCTAGATAGTAGGAAACTTCCACGTCCAAGCGACAAGGACACTTGAGTATTCTGCCGATATCATCAATACAACGGCTACGACATCAAATCATGCATTGCCCTTTGCAAAATTATCGAAAGGCTGATCAGCGAAGGCAAGCTACATCAATATCTTGGTACATGACCGGCCCCCGAGCAGCCGAGCAATCAGCAAATTAACATTATCAGTGGCGGGGCACCGATTGCCGATTCTAGCAACCGGATTTTCAAGAACTACATGTGTGCCGTTCAACACCGACAGATTCTTAACGTCACTGAAGGACGCCATAGCAAGATCCGACGAATCGGGTGGAAGCCCATCACATTTTCCGAAGAAGAGGAAAAGGGTATCATCTTTCCTCACTCCGATCCCATGATCATCAGAGCCAACATCGCCGATTTCGATGTAGGCCGAATCCTTATCGATACAGGTAATGTACTCTTCGTTGTTGCCTTCAAAAGCCTCGGAATCGAGCACCAAACCCTCAATAAGGAGATCACTCCTCTTGTAAGTTTCTCCGATGACTTTGTGGAACCAATCGGAAGCGTCCAGCTCCCCCTCGCCATCGGAGCGGCCCCCAGAAGAACAATTGTCTATACCCACTTCCTGGTAGTCGATTGTCCAACAGCTTACAACGCCATCATTGGCAAGGCCGTGCTAACCTGGATGAAGGCCGTACTATCTCTACACATGCTGCTGCTCACATTCGTAACACACGCTGGCATCAGCCAGGTACAAGGGGACCAGCTGAGTGCACGGACGTGCTATATTTCGGCAACCCGAGATTCGACAAGGGCAACATGAGAGTCGCTGGCAGTTTCCACCATCACCATGCCGAACGACAAGGGATGTTCGGATCGCCCAGACGACCCCCGAGATGGGAGCGTCATACCACAGGCTCAGCCAGTCGAGGATCTAGAAACAGTGCCTCTCTCTGACACACTGACCGATCGGCAACTCAAGATAGATACCTCCCTCAGCCCATCATTGCAGGCTGAATTCATTGCTTTCACAAAGCCAATACGGAAGTTTTTGCCTGGTCTTACGACGACATGCCAGGCATCTCCCCGGACGTCATCAACCACAGGCTCAACATCTGTCCATCCTTCAAACCAATCCGCCAGAAGCAGCGGGCCTACGATGCAGAACGGTACGAGGCGATGAAACTTGAAGTCGACAAATTAAAGAGAATTGGCTTCATCTGGGAGGTCACTTATCCTATTTGGCTCACAAATTTAGTCCTTATCAAGAAGACCAGTGGGGCCTAGCGAATGTGCCAGGACTACACAAATTTGAACAAGGCATGCCCCAAAGACAGCTTCCCGCTGCCAAGAATTGACCAACTGGTAAACGCCACGGTCAGCCATGAGCTCCTCAGCTTCATGGACGCCTATTCAAGCTACAACTAGATGCTCATGCACCCCGAGGATCGCGAGCATACGATATTCATCATCGACAAAGGTCTCTACTACTATAACGTCATGCCGTTCGGCTTGAAGAATGCAGGGGAAACATACCAACGGTGGTCAACAAAATATTTGCCGAAATCATCGGCACCTCGATGGAAGTCTATGTGGACGACATGTTGGTAAAAAGCAAGACCACCAACAATCACCTCCACAACCTCTCCCTCATGTTCGGCATCCTGAAGAAATACAACATGCGCCTTAATCCAAACAAGTGCGTCTTCGGCGTTTCATCCGGCAAATTCCTCGGCTTCATGATCAGTCAGCTAGGTATCGAGGCTAACCCTGAAAAAAACAGGGCACTACTCGACATGTAGGTGCCGAAGACAAAAAAGGACGTTCAGAGCCTCACCGGGCGAGTTGCCGCCCTAGCCCGATTCATATCTAAAGCCACCGATCGGTGCGCCTCCTTCTTTAAAGCCCTCAAGCGGAGCAAGCGACAGATCGTATGGACTGCCGAATGTCACCAAGCTTTTCAAGACCTCAAAACATACATGAGTAGGGCCACTTTGTTGTCAAAACCTCTCCCAAGAGAAAAACTCATTATCTACCTTTCAATCTCGGCAACGGCATTGAGTTCCGTACTCATTTGAAGACCGAACGGTATCGAGCTTCCCATCTTCTACACAAGCCACACACTGCAAGATGCAGAGCAACGGTACCCCCAACTAGAAAAGCTAGCTTACGCCCTCATCCTCTTCGCCCGTAAGCTTCGGCCATATTTCCAAGCCCACACCATCGACGTACTCACCAATCAGTCCCTACGCCAAGTCCTACAAAAGCCAGAAACATCGGGATGATTGATCAAATGGGCCATCGAGCTTGGTGAATTTGACATTCACTACCACCCTCGACCTGCTGAAAAAGGGCAAGTCGTATTAGATTTTATCTCAGAACTTACTATTCCATTAGAAGGTGAACGACTTGCCACTGCCAACCCCAAATCAACCACGACGGCCCCAGAAGATCATCCTGCCGAAAAGGTATTCGACCCAATGATCCCCCAATGGACACTATATGTCGACGGTTCGTCCAACCGACAGGGCAACAGTGCGAGCCTAGTCCTGAAGGCACCAGACCAAACTACAATCTAATACGCCATTCGGTTCCAGTTCCGTGCCTCCAACAATGAAGCCGAATATGAAGCCCTCTTGGCAGGCCTTTGGCTCACAAAAGATATGGGAGCCAAACAACTAACAATCTGTAGCGATTCAGAACTAGTCGTTAACTAGGTAATCACCGAATTTGAAGCGTAGGACGAATCCATGACGGCCTACCTAGCACAGGCCTGTCGATTGCTCAATCAATTCACATACCAAATCTGGCAGGTCCCTAGATCCGAGAATAGTCATGCCGACGCTCTATCCAGACTAGCATCCACGATCGACGATTGGGTAGGACGCCACGTACCAATTGAAATCCTTACTCGACGGAGCACTACCGAAGCTAAGGTTCATGCCATTTGGCAGGACCCAAGTTGGATGGACCCAATCCACGTATACCTAACAGATGGTACGCTTCCGACTGACCAAGCTGATGCCAAGGTCGTCCGCCGTCGATCAACACGGTATCTTCTTTTGCAAGAGAAGTTGTACCGACACGGTCATTCCCTACTGTTGCTACGTTGCGTCACGCCACAACAGGGGGACTATGTTTTATGAGAAATTCATGAAGGTGCTTGCACCGATCATTCGGGAGCTCGATTCTTGGCCTTCAAAACCATTCGACAAGGCTATTATTGGCCAACTCTCCACTCTAATGCCGTCAAACTTGTACAACCGTGCAGCCCGTGCCAACGCTTTGGCTTAATTCCAAACCAGCCAACGGAACCTCTCACCCAAATGGTCAGTCCTTGGCCGTTCGTACAGTGGGGATTGGACCTCATCGGCCCTATGCCGTAGGGGAAGGGCCAACTCAAATTCGTAGTCGTCGCAATAGACTACTTTACAAAGTGGGTCGAAGCTGAAGCTCTTGCTACGATCACCGCCGCAGAAATTGAGCACTTCGTATGGAAAAGCATCATCTACCGATTCGTCCTTCTGAACGCAATCATCACCGACAATGGTAAACAATTCGATTGCTCTCGCTTCCAGCATCTATGCTCCCGATTCGACATCAAAATCTTCTTCGCGTCTCCGGCACATCCATAGTCCAATGGGCAGGTGAAGGCCATCAACAAGATCATACTAAAGGCGAATGGCCGGAAATACTACCAGAGACACTGTGGACGATCAACACATCATACTGAAGGTCAATAGGCAAAACCCCGTTTTCCCTCTCCTTCATAACCGAAGCTGTCGTACCAGTCGAAATCAACGCACCAACATGCCGAACGACATCTTACGATCCAGATCAAAATCGTGCCCAACTTGCTCTGAACCTAGACCTCATCAAAGAGCACTGATCGCAGGCTCAGCTTCGGAACGCCGCACATAAGCAACGAACCGCCAGATATTACGACCCACGTGTCAAATGTCGGTCATTCAGGGTAGGGGACTGGGTTTTACACAAAGTCTCTCTCGCAACAAGAAGCCCTGCCAAGGGCACCCTTGGCCCTTCTTGGGAAGGTCCCTATGAGGTCATCGAGGTCTGCAGACCGGGTACCTACCAATTGTGTGGGTCCAATGGTCAGACCCTTGGTCTCCCTTGGAATGTTGAACATTTAAAATTTTATTACAAGTGACCGAACCTTCAGCCACTCCACTTTTGTAACATTTATCCTCAGCATTATTGTCTGTTTACCTATTCTATGCAATCGATTACGCCTTAAACAGCACTACCTACGGCATACGTGCATACATTAGCATACAGAAAATAACAAGGCAGATTCACAGCAAACTTGGATAAAAAGCCACAACAGGGCTATAGTCTTAACAAATGTGCCGAACGGCACTATCAAATTTTTTTTTCATTACACATCAATTTTTGTTTTTTCAAACCCTAAGCTTCCGGGGGATCGGCAACATCAGCATCGAGTATGACGGCATCGGCAGTAGAAGGTGTGGGCATGGCTTCGTCCTCCTCGCTGCTCGAGTCGATCTCACTTGAGGATTCAGAGTCGGCATCTTCACCCTTGTAGGCCTCCACCATCTCCTCTGTGATCCCTTCGGGCAATAGAGGAGGATCCCGGAGGAAGTTTAGGTTCAGCTTCTTATCGGCATTGTAGCACTTGAACTGGTAGACAAGGTCATCACACTGGTCCATGACTTCCTTGTTTAGCAGCATAATGAACTTATCTGAGGACCGTACTCAGCCACGGCCGCCCTAGTCTCTTCAGCACCCACCATCGCCTTCTCAGCTTCAACCAACTTGGACGAGAGCTCTACAATCCTCGTCGCGTTTTCCTCGGCAAGACGATCGGCATCCTGAATGGCTTTGCCGGCCTCGGCGTACTGTCTTCGCTGGCAGTTGCTCAAGCTCTGTCATCTCCATCTGAGCACCAACAATGACAGAATTCATGAACGGCACGGCTTTCAGCAGGCATGCCATATTCACTGTCCCGACGTCCTCTTCCGCCTCGTCACCAGAAATCAGAATGGCAGCCCCCTCTTTCAACATCCTTGGCCGTTTCAGCAGAGGGGTCACGATCTGCCTCTTCCCTGTAGCTTGGAGGGGGACCTCGCAAATGGCCTAGACCTCGGCCACCATTTTTTCCTGCGGACGATCGACAGCCATCACCTTCGTCCTCAGCTTTGAGGGCCCATCTTTTTTCTTCTGTTGAGGTGCTCGAGACTCCAACCACCTCCTTATCGCGTCTGTCATTGCTCTACCTCCCGCCACTTAAACAAGGTCAAAACAACACCAAGTTTGCAAATGAACAGCATGCAGAAACAGAAACAATACCAGACATGCCAAACGGCAACACTTACTGTTCCTCTTCTCCTCTTCTTCTTTCTCCTTTTGCCTTCTGGCGTGCTCGGGCTCGCTGATCAAGCTCACCTTGAACAGATTGCCGAAGTCCAACAAAGTCTTGAAGAAACGATCTTCCTCGGCAACCTTTCCTTGGACCCGCTCGATTACTTCAACCTCCCTCCTTATTGCGATCGGTTGTTTCAAAGACACTGATACAAAAATATACAACCCAGGTTAGCTTCGGCACAAAAAAAAACCAAAAAACCAAAAAAACAAAACCAAAAAAACAACAACAAAACACCGAACGGCATCCTATAGCCTACCAAATGTTTGGAAGAAGGTGAGGATGGACCTCTGCACTATCACCCATGGTGCTGATTCCCAAGCTCCGGAAACTAGCACCTGATGTCGACGCCACATCTTCTGTGAGCTCGGTACCCCCACTACGAAGTGTCCACACTAACCTGTAACCAGGCAATTCGACTGAACCCACCCCCCTTGGTTAGCGCTCTTCGCCCTCGTCACGCTATACAAATGGAAGAACTGCTCGTAGCTTGGCTCTCCTTATTCGGCTATGCCGAACGCCATGATCGTTCCAAGCAGTGTAATCCAGAAGTTCGGATTAAACTGCCCAAGAGCATAGCCGATGTGGGTTAGGATCTTCTGCACCGAATGTCTCAACGGCAGCCGAAGTCAATGTTTGAAGACATCGGTGAAGAAGACCACCTCACCATCCGGATTGCTTAAGGACTCCAACGGCCCTAGGATCTGCATCACCACCGAATCTGGGATGTGGAACTCCGCCCTAATCTTCGCCAACTCAGCCTCGTTCAAGGCGTTCAGCTCTAGGAAATCCAAAAACCACGATCAGCACACCTTCTCCGGGATCGGCAACGGACACATCAGCCTCGGTCGCCTCGGCTCGGTGACCGGATGTCGATGGTTGAGAATTATTAACCTCAACCACCTCCACACTTGAAGTGCCCCCAGATTTAGTAGACACCTCTGTACCCCTTACTACCTCATCAAAATCGGCACTATCAAGACCTGCAGTTGAACTCACCGAAGCTGATTCTCCCTCAAATGCTCTTGGGCTATCACTATGGTCTGATTCAGTATTTGACATCTACAAACAAAAGCGAAACGAAACTAAATGCCATGCTAGAATCAAACTACTATCCTAAAGCCCAAGAGCTAATGTTCATCTACGTTTATCTATGTTCATACATGTTCATACACCAATTAAAAGTTTTGATTCAATTTAGAAGAAAACACGGCAACATACCTTGTTTACACGGTGGTTGGAGAATGCCGGAAATCGCCTCCTCCTTGAAATTCTCACCGGAAATTACCTATGCCACTACAATGCACTCGCCGGAAATCGCCTCTCACAAGCTCCGTTTGCTCACAAAATTTCAAGTACCCCTCCTATCGTCTCTTCGGTCCATTTATAGGATGAACCTAGCATCGAGAAATGAAATGACTCGACTCTTCACAACCCTCCCGACACATGTCACACATGCACAGGGAAGCCCAAGAGCCATCGCTTCCCACTTGAGCGAGCGCTTCAAATTCTCTCAAACCTTCTTTTTTAAACAAACTCCCCCAACAAACGGCAACCGCACATTGGTTTAGTTCTCACTCACCTCTCATGTCGAACGGCAAGCGCACATTGGTCGAGTTTCACTCACCTCTCATGCCGAATAGCATGCACACAATGATCGAGTTTTTTCTCGAAACTTCAAACACCTTCGGCTCTTGCTGCCCTTCTAATCTTCAGCCCCCCCTTTGCTCGAGGACTTGGGGGACTACATGATCACCATCGGCATACGATGGAAGACGCTCGTACCCGAGTCAGAATGCCGGAGATAAAGGACAAGCAAGTCCTCAACCAAGAAGTCCCTTCTCGATCGGAAACTTGGGGGACTCCTATTTGTACCATATCTGACCCCCCACTCACGTCATAACACGTGGAATGTAAACAAGGCTGAGACCAGCTCAATGAGCCGCGCCGAAAGGTCAATCGACATACTCCACTTATTCATACGTAGTCGTCAAGTCGGTAAGTGCCATCGACCAACACACCCACACCAACCTTCGGCACACCATGCCAATCGACCAGTTAGCACATCCGGCCGACTCTAACAGATAACCTCGGAACTCCCGCCAGAACCTGTTAGGGCACTTGTCGACTGTCGAAGGCACTCCCACGAGTCCCATATTGAAACTAAGTACTAAGAGCATCACAAATGCTCTCTATAAATAGAGCCCCTTGGCACAGCCAAGAGGTAAGACTATTTACTTGACTTGTGCCTTAACACTGTCAATAGAATTACTCTTAGTCACTAACTTTGGCATCAGAGGGTCTTCGGCCGGTGCCACACCGGTGTCTTAGACCTCACCTGCCGTTTCTTTCTCCAGGCCGAATCCAGCATCAAGCCTCGAGGAAGGATGCCACGAACTGAAGGCACCTTGCACCGGTGTCTTAGACCTCACCTGCAGTTTCTTTCTCCAGGCCGAATCCAGCATCAACCCTCGAGGAAGGACGCCACGGACTGAAGGCACCTCGGGTCCAAGCCATCCACATCACCTGTAAGTTAGCCTTATCTCTATTTGTTTAGTTTTAGCGCGAACAGAATGTAATACCCACAAGATGATCACGAGTAAATTGAGCCATAGATAATAGATTTTTTGTGTAAAGAAGGAACACGATGAACATCATAAAGACAAAACACAAAGGAATCAGAAGAAAAGGAAAGATTACCAGAGTGAGTGATAGGAAGTGAGTCACCATTACCAAAAACAACACCATCTGATGGAGTAGAGCCAGCGGTGGGTGCTAAAGAGTGTGCATCATGAGTCATGTGATGGGTGGCTCCCAAATCCAAATACTAATTAGGGTCGGAGGTGTACGTAGAATGCATACTGGCAATATGGCCAAATTGTGGATAATTCCAACATTGAAGAGGAGGACGAGAGGATAGAGGAGGTCCCAAGAGTCTGGAGGATGTGGGAGTACATGGCTAATAAGAAAAGGTGCAGTTGAAGGATAGAGGTGACTAACATCATGTAGTTAGGTCCCAACCCACGAAGAGTATAAGTGACAAGATCTAATGGAGAAATGGGTTCTTTGACTGCAACAAGTTGATCAGACAAACTTTTGACAAGGGAGAGGTACTAAGGAATTGTCTGCGCCCTTTTTGAACAAAGAGAAGTTGGAATTTCAATTGGGTAGCATGAGCAATGGATTGTTTTGAGGAAGTGTGATAAAGACAATCCCAAATCGACTATGAATTCTGAAAGCCAACAACCTGTAAGAGCACCGGGTCAGTAAGAGTGCCATGAAGAAGATGGGGCGATCGATGAGAGAGCAATGTCGTCAAGAGCAAGAGAGGCCATGGGTCCAGGTGGCATGACAATGACAAAAGCTAACACTACAAGAAATAAGGCCTTCTGTGACCAACTTTTATGTGGCGCTGAAAATTCCGTCACATTTGGCTTGTATAAGTGAGAAAATTTTGCAAATCATCACCTAAACGTCTTGAAGGGACGTAACAAAATTTTCGCTCCATGTTCGTCACATTATAATTTCGGTGTCGTCACATATTAAATAGCGGGAAATCTTGGCGCCCAATTTTTTTACTAAATGTGACGAATGATGCACATTCGTCACAGAGCATGAAAGTGGGGCTCAGAAATTTTATTGGGTGAAGATTGACAGCGTCACTTATGGCCCAAAAGAAAAAGAAAAAGAAAAAAAACAAAGAAAAAACCCAACGCTTCATTCAACCTAATCAAAGCTTCAGTCCCTTCATCGTAATCACTAGCTGTGCTCTCATCCACAAACCATTGGAGACGACGACCACTCCTCTCCGGCGACGACGACCACTCATCTTCCTCTCTCTCTCTCTTTCTCTTGCTCTCTCTTTCTCCCTCTGTCTCCCTCTTCGGGTGACCCATTGTCTCCCACATTCAATCACCAACAAACTCTCATTTCAATATATTCCCTCAACAATGACCACATCTAATTAAGTCCACCTTCCACTTGTAATTTCTCATCCCCTTGACCCCCACTCTAAAAAACCCATAGGTAAATAGAAATTTCTTCATTGATTGTTAAATTGTTAATTGTTATTTCCCTGTTCAATTGTTGATTGTTATTTGATATATTTTCGTTGGCTTTTTCTGTATATTTAAGGTAAAATAGAAATTTCTTCTGGGTGTTGCAGTGCTCTTGGTCAATTTTGCTAGTTTTCGTTCTGTTCGAGGTAAGTTTCTTTTACTTTCTGGTTTGTGTTGTTTTGATTCATGCTTTAATTTGGAATATGAACATGGCCAAATATGAGAAATTGTATTTTGACAATTTGACTAGATGAGGAATTGTAGAATAACTTATTTTGACAATAAGTTCACTCAAAGGATAGAGCATTTGATACAGTTTCAATTTCTGATTTATGTAAATAACTCTACAGATGCTCAATAATCGCTGACGATTTTATCAACTTGTAGATTTTGGTCTTTTTGTGTTCCAAATCACCCTATACCCATTTGTGGAAAGGCTTCTTGGTCCTGTAATGATTGTTCGCATTGGAGGGGTAATTTTTCAACTCCTGCTCCCTTTGCATTGTTGTAGCTTCTGCTTTTTTTTTCTTCATGATACATGTCTTTCGACGTAATGCCTACTGACCTATATTGTTCTTTACCTTTGTGGTTCTTTTTTTCCAGCACATGATTCCCATATGCAGATTATCACAATACCTCTGCTGTCAAGTTACCCATTTATAGCAATGTTATCGAGGTTCTCCCTCTACCTGATGTTAAATTTTGCATCTGTGCTGAAGAATGTCTTATCCGTAAGTGCAGACATGACTTTATATCTCATTTCAACAAACACACTTGTATGCATCCTTGTGTTACAAAGACTTGGTGAACTACTATTCCACCATCATCTTGATACAAATCTCATTAACAACAAAACCAAACTACAACTCTGTCATCTTAACTAAAAAAATTAAAAATAAAATGACTATATCTACTCCACAGTAGCTCACCGATTTGATAAAATAGGGGACTGATATGAATTGTCCTGATTATATTGTTAGTGACCAATTTCTCATCTTGACAAGTGACTGAATTAATTCTACAATTGACTAGGACTTTTGTCATTTGTATTTTGACAATTTGACTCTTCTATGAATCTGGGCAATTTTTTTTTGGTGCTTAATACTCTTATGTTCAATGACAGTGGTGTAGATTTTGGCTTATATATCCCAAGTACTCAATTTGATATATGATAATGTTGTCATATGTTCAGTTGGTTGTTGCCTTGCACTTTGCATTCACCATTTTTTGAATTAATTCTCTGTTTTTCTACTTAGAGAAATTAATAGTCAAGTTTATTAAAGTTCCATTTCAGATGCAATAATTTTGCTCCTTTCTTTCTTTTCTTAATTCTAAACTTTCCCATGAAACAAATATATTCAATGTGACATGCACAAGTGGCAGAGTGCACTCTTGACATTATTATTATTCCTTCTCTTCTCTTTCCATGCCATGCTTGCACTATATGTATGTCCAATCCGATACTCATTAATAATATTTCTATTGCAGCATAATGCTCATGGAATTCTAAAATTTCCTACAATCTTTCTTGGACATTAGCTCTTTATCAAGGATACTGGACAGCATAATGAAACTTTGCCCTCAGTTTTGCTGGAACATTGAGAACCAAGAAAGCAATGCAAATACTTTTGAATTGGAACACATTATAGAGGTAAACATCATTGTTTTGCGAAAATATTCTCTCTTCTTGCAATTATTGGTAAGAATAATTTCCACATATTATACTGCTGCAACTGTCCTGGGAATTTACTCCTTTGTTGATGCCAGAGTTGGTTTACCTGTCTGGTTGTCTCTGACAATTGACTAGCCCTGCATAATTCAAGGGTGTAGGTTATATTGTTTGGCTTTCACAAGACTCCCGTAGCTACTTGCATTATTTAACATGTTTATTATAATGTTGCAATATGTGGACTTCATCTTCAATTAGGTTTTGTTTTACTTTGTTCAGGAATTTAACAAGAAATCAAACTCGAATTTAACAAGGAATTTAACAGGAATTTACGTTGTTCTAAAATTTTCTTCCTTGTCTGAGATGTCTTTGAAATTGGTTTTCAGATGTAAACTTGAGTCCTAACCTTGAGATGAACAGTTTTGCTTGTGGGAATTAGGTTAGTGCTTAGCATGGTCAATCTTATTTCCCAAGCAAAATTCATCAACATTAAAAAATCAAGATTTCAGACAAGTCATACAAATTAAGTCTACTAAAAAATAAAAACTTAAGTGGGGTATTCTAGAGATTAAAATTCATATTATTTTTTTCACTTCAATGCAGGTTTGATTCTATACAAGTGCTATTAGATGCTGAGTTCGGAATAATGGGTGAGAAGCTCGGGGGTGTAGGTGTTTTTCCTCGCATGGAGACCTCTAGCTCATCCACTCCTTCTTCAATGGCTTCAAGTTCTGAGTTGAGTGAAATTTATGATCATCTCAAGATGCTATCAACTAATTTCGTCACTTTGTAAAAGGAGAATGAAGATTTGAGAGCCCAATTAAGGTCTGTTTTAACTGCATCTCATGGCCAGACCAGCACCAGCTCAAGAGGTAGTAATGGTGCCCATTCTGATAATGACTATTATGATGAACTAGCAAACCACAATCTTGATGAGAACTGATTTAGGGATTATATCCATATGGAACATACACTTGCTCTCTAGACTTACTTTTGGTTGTGCGAAGTCTAGAATTAGTTTGGGATCTTTATTTTGGAACACACTTACTCTCTAGACTTACTTTTAGTTGTACAAAGTCTAGAATTAGTTTGGGATCTTTATTTTGGAACACACTTGCTCTAGACTTACTTTTGTTTGTACAAAGTCTAGACTTAGTTTGGGATCTTTATTTTGGAACATACAATGTAATTACCTGCTTTTATTAATGGAAATGCGATTATCTATTTTTATATTATACATTGAAAAAGATAAGAACAGAGAATTGTGATTGGATTTGCACATATTATTCATAATTAGGTACCTTGGTATGGAATATGTGTGACACAGACCTCATCACAATCTGAAGAAATATGTGACGCCAACATCGTCACAGTTAAAAAGGCATCTTATGTATACATCGTCACATACTACAAAATTATGTGACGTGTGCATCGTCAGACATTAAAAAAAAATATGTGATGTGTGCGTCATCACACACTACATAAATATGTGACGCCTAAAGGGTCGCGTATTGTATAGGAATGAGCATTTTATACCCAGTTTAGGAGAGGAATTGCTCCTCACATATGCCACTAAACCGTGACCCAAATCACGCATCACTAATAACCGTAGGAAGTGACTAATGGACAGCCACATAATCCAACGTATAGTGACGCGGTATGTGTCACATATATCGTATATATGTGACGAAGAGAGAAAGCGTCACGTGGGAGAATAGGTGATGGGGTATAGATGACGAAAGCTGTGACGCTAAAATTGCATCACATATACTCAACTGTGACGAAATTCCATGTTTCAGTGACGACTACCCATCTTCACAAAAGGCATGTTTTCTTGTAGTGTAAGGTGCAAATGGGGATTGAGCGTGTTTCTAAAACGCTGATACAACTTGTTCAAGAATTGGTTTGCTCTACATGCAATACCTGGAAACAAAGAATAACTAAAGAAAGTAAGCAATAGTAACAAGACTCTTAATCAAGTCCTCGACAGCGGCACCATTTACTTGTGGGACAGATTGTACTCTATCTATTTCTCGCAAGTGCACGAACCAATTATAGTATAGGAATGCAAGAACAAGGTTTTTCCACAGAGACTTGGATGAAAGACACTTAATACTACTACTTAGACTCACAAGTAACCTAAGACTAAACAGAATTTAAATGAGGTTGAGTTTGAGTTTGTTTGGAGTGAAAACTACTAAAAAGGATTGCAAAATAGCAAGTGACTAAAAAACTACTAAAAGGGATTGCAAAAATAGCAAGTGACCAACAAGTAGATGTTTAGAAAATTTAGAGACAATGAAAACAAGCACTAGGGGTTCAAGTTCACCATGACAATCCAATTTCAAGCTACAAGTTAACAATCACCTAAGTTGATTAATTCAATTTCTGGAGTTCATTCTTTCTTATGTATGATTATCTATATGGTGTTTGGTTTTAATCAAGTACTCAAAATACACAACTTAGCTATGGTGTTTAGTCTAAACTATGAATCTGAATCCATTAAGCTTAAGAAGAACACTAAGGAACCAAGTAAACATTTAAACATGGTGTTTGTCCTAATTGCATTACCCACTCATTCACTAATCAGTTCAAGAGTCATATGGTGTTTATTAAACTTGAACTAGATAGCCAACATGCAGGTGTTAATCGTGGCCAATTATTTAAACATGCACAAAGATTCAACTAAGAATAAGTGAATGAGACCAGAAAATTAGAAGTAATCAACAAAGGGTAACATTTAACTTGAAAACATGAAACTGTCTTGTCGTGTTATATTAAAACCCTAGCTACGGATTTAGCTGCTCATAATGGGAAAGAAACTTAGACAGAAATGAGAAAACATAATAAATGCAATAAGAGTAGACAAACCCCTTTTCTGAAGTTCTTGTGGTGTCCAAGGCTTCTCCAAGTGCTTCTCCACGTCTAATGCTTCTCCAAGTCTAGAAGGATGTATGACAACTAAGGAGGTGATTTGGGATAAGTATGGGTGAGTTATGATGGCATAGCAAGAGGAAATTCGTAGGGAAATGGAAGGACAGCTTTCTGGAATTGTTTTGGTGATTTGAGGCTGTTTAGAGTGTTGGGTTGATTTCTGGAGTGTATGGGCAATGATGAGAGTGTTTTGAGGATGGATGGAGTGATTTGTGGGATTGTGAATCCTAGGATGTGCACACCTTGAATGTGGAATGAAAGTGGTATTTATAGGGAGAGGGAAGTGAGAAATCTGAATTGAATATAGCTAATGCCTACAACACTTGCAATTGAAAATCAATTTCTTGGCTACTGCACTTCCCACAAGAAACAATAGATCATGCATAGCTCATCATGACCAAGCATCAATTAGGTCATCCTTAGATCAGCATGACCAAGCAACAATCAGCTCATCCTTAGGTCAGCATGACATGTAATTTCATGGGCTCACAAATTGTTCTTGCCTTAATCAATTGATGACTTTGAGCTGTCCATCTTGAAGTTCCGAATGTCTCCTTTCCAACCACATGTGATTTGGCCCAATCCAAGTTCGGATGAAGAAGATAAGTCCGAAACAATTTTCTAACTCAGTCTCTAGTTTTTGCACTATTTTGCTTCAAATGCCTCAAGTGGTACCTAAAGCTCAATGAACTGAATAACAAATACAAAATAGATTAAAAGCACAAGTTTTACTTTAAAACATAAACAAACAATAGGATGGAGTGCAACAAAATGATACAGAATTATGCATTGATCAAGTTCCGGTCACTTTTTGGCCATGGTCCAAGAACAAAAGTTGCTCCACTCATTGTCCTAGTCATACAGGTATAGGTCTTGACCGGCAATTGGGAGATTTTTCTGGTCACCAGAATTTCTTTAAGCACCTACGCGGTGGCAACGTGTGGGCACTGTTTGGGTGACCCTTTTGGTCCTAAAATTTTCCTCATGTCATCCCGAGCACAATGGTATGCTCGGATTTGAATTTGGTTATCGTTTGACTGTCGATTGGATTATGCATATTAGGCGTTATCCGGGTAAACTCCAATTTCAAATATGTTGATCTAGGCATCTCTAGGATTGTGTAGGAATTCACATATCGTGAATCAAAGTCCTAGATGCTTTGATTCAATGATTCAAAGATTAGGTTAACGGTAACCGTCCGATCATGTGATCGCAAGCGATCCGACCGTTCGATTCGGACCAAACTTGCAGGACATGTATAATAAATTTTGTTGAACCCATAGAAACTTTTGGATCGGAAATCGGAGGTCGTGGACCCCACGGGCCAGGTTGACCAAGTTTGGGCAGTTTTACCCCTCGGTTGACCGTGAGTCTTCTGATGTAGTTTCACCCTTCAAGGAGTACTAGAACGACCTTAATAACAAGTCTTGACTGTTATTTGAGTTATGTTAATTATGTTAGGGTTATGAGATTGCTTTATAGTATCTTTTGGAATTCTTGGATATTAGTTTGATAATTGAAGTTATGGAATGGATGAGCTTGGGATACTTGATTGATGAGTTGTGAAAGTGAGTCTTGGGTCTCGGCTATGATGATTAGGAAAGGAGTGGATGTTTGTTTTTAAGTATACTTCGTTCTTCTAATATAGAATTTCTTGCATAATGAAGTTTGATTGAAAATTGACTTAATATGGGTTAATGAGGTATGAGATCTCCAAGGGTTATTATTTATTATTATTTTATATTATTATGATTATTATTGAAGTATATGAATTGGGTGATATCTAGTTATTTACGAAAGTCTATTATTTTAATTGTGGAATATAGTATTTTATGGAAATTAAGTGTAAACAAGTTTTGATTACTATTTGAATTATTTTTGGGTCTTTATAGAATATATGCTTCGAGAGTTTATTTCTATACTATGAATAAATATTTGGAAAATTTGAATTAAGGAAGGGAATATTATTTTTATAATATTTATATGAATAAACCTCACCATCATATGTACTTTCCCTGATCACTATACCCACACGTGGCGCTGGACTTTCCGACATGTAGGCTTCCATGGTTACTGATTCTGGAATAGATGGATACTTGTAAAACTGTGGATATGGTTTGGGTATGTCGAAACCCGGGCACCCTTGACAGGGTGTTAGCCTAGTCCCCCAGTTGGATCGCTTGTCCCTAGCCACATGGTTGTTGAGGGTTCCTCCATGTGTTTCAGCCAAACGATCCCCGTGTCAGATTATTTTCCCCGGTACATGTGCATTATCATATGTACCTCCTTTGGATACTGATATTTGGAAACAGTGGATATGGATACTTTGATACATGGAAATGGATAGTTGATTAGTCTACGCGCGTAGAACTTGTCACATGCACGAGTATTGAGGATTTTGTTGTGCATGCTGATTAGCCCAGTCCTCCAGATGGACGGCTCGTTCCTGGCCACATGGTTGTTGAGGATTCCTCCATATGGTCTAGTTAAACGATCCCCGGATTGGATTATTTTCCATGGGTATGATGGTGTGAGGGGTGTGTGTGTGTGTGTGTGTGTGTGTGTGTATATATATATGGATTTATTTCTGGGTTGAGATTCTTGAATTTGTGCTTCGTGAGTACCTTGAACATGTATGAATGTTCAAGTCTTGGATTCGGAAGTGTTGTTCGGCAACATACGCCTTGAATAGGGTACGGTTGTGGGGAAAGAACTGATAAAAGGAAAGGAAATTATTGTATAAGTATCGATAGTTTGTTTTCACCAAACCCTTTTTCATTGATTGTTTGTCCAAATATTGTTGATTTCATTGGAAAAAAAAAACTTATGCAAATGACAAAATTAACCTCAATGCAGTATATGCAATCTAATCTCAAAGGCCAACTTTGTCATTTGGAGATTTTTTTTGTATAAAATCATCAATCTTTGGATGAAAAATCAATGAAAATAAGTTTTGTGAAAACAATTTAAAACATCCAGGGTTATTCTTATAATTTCTAAAACCTCAAGAAGTTCTGTGAAAAAGCTAAAAACCTCAAGGGATGTTAATGTAAATAACTCAAATTTGAACCTTATAGGAACTCTATGCGGTACTAAGTTACTTATGTATCTTACCATGAAATGTATATGGTGTAAAATATTGTAGTAAATCATTATAAATAAATTATTATGATGTGTTTAATCTTCTTTCATTAATTACTACATATTTTCTACACTAGTGTTTATCAGCTTGTTATATAATCAACTTAAATTAGATAAATCCATCATACAATGCATTTCCTTCGAATTTTTTTTTTGTGGTAAAGTAATAGATAATTGAATAAATAAACAACCTCCAAAGTTTCAAGAAAAATTTCCAAGTTTTTCTCACACTTTCCATAGTTTTTATTCAATTTTTATTGATGGCAATAATTTCCCGATATTTCCATTGAAATTTCCATATTTTTGGACCATCAATATTTCCGAAACCATCTACCTTACTCAAGACCAAAATGTAAGTTCATTGATATCATAATCAATCACGCACCAATCATCAAATATACCGATCATTCAACATTCAAAGGTGTTACAGTTGAAATCAACCTCCAATTTCAAACGTGGGAGGTCATCAATTACACTCAAAACAAAAAGGCAAATAAAAAAATGCCTTGATGTTGTAAAGGGAAAGGAAAAATAAGGATGCAAGCGCCTATACGAACAACTACACAATGCCACATTCTACTATTACAAACTTATAATACAAGGGAAAACTCAATAATTACATTTACTGAAAAAAAGATATTTATGGGGCTCCGTTAGTTTCTAAGGGAGCTCTGTCGTCCGGCCCAGCTAGCATGATCTGCCATATTATGTATTTCTTATCAGCAATCTCTTCATATAGCAAAACAAGGGACCAAGAAAGAGCAAGGAGAAGCAGGAATTTTAAAACTAACAATGAATAGTATATATGAACGATAAAATTATACATACATTACAATCGAAAGCAAATCTCCGGGCAAGCATGATGGCCGCATTCCTCTCTCGTTCCGATTCAAATGCCAATACAAAGGAAAGTCCTTGTTTTGCTTGCCAAAACAATGCCTGAGCTGCAGCATTCCCACCTCCTCTAACTCCACATAGCTATAGGACACCAACAAACAACATCATAGACATGGTTCAAAATCACTGAAACAAAAATAAAGGAAAACAACTAACATTATGATACAAAAATCATTGCCCATTGGGAAGCTGTTTCTATTTTGGTTTCAATTGCATTGACAACTAAATTATTGCTATTAGAAGTACATTTCACTTTATGCATCTCAGATGTGGTGCATTTAGAATGAAATGCAACAGAAAACCTACGGGACGAAAGAGTACTTAGACAGGATAATGCCACATCATTTTGGTCACCAAAATTCACTGTTTTACTGTTTCTTTAACAATTAATTATTTTCTATATATGAACAGGCTTTTGCCTCAAGTAATTAGCAGGATGATCAGGCAATTGGATAGATCCACATTCGTATATTACTAACACGTACATAAACTAATAAAATTATCTAATACCTGCATCGAAGTAGAAAAGTATTCTTTAGCAATTGTTGTTTTTCCCTTGCAAAGTTTAATCCTCATCTTTCCAACATGAAATACATGAATAGATTCTGAGGGATGATTGACCCCATTCATTTGGGTAATAACTACCTGGAAAGTATTAAAAAAACGTCAAACAGGCAATGGGTGATTTAAGGCTGGAAAATAACACTTCTCTTTCCCTTTTTTTTCAACCACAGTACTATAAGAATAAATGAGATAACTGAAATATCATTACAGAAATCAAGAAAGAGGGGTAAAACCCAAGCTCGATGGACAGCCATGGGGACGCCAAACCTTCTTCCATAAGTTAATCCTACTTTAAGATTTATACATTTAGTTATTGATCTCCACAAAAACTCAATACGGACAGAGAAGAGCACATGAACTTAATAAGTAGTCAGTCCATATACGATCTATGGAAAAGTTCTTAGGAAACTGACAAAAGGATCATCCTAATAATTTTGAAAAGCAATATCATCCGTAATTCAACCATAAAACATGAGTTTTGTCACACACAAAGGCTGAAAAAGTAATAAGGTATGCAAACCAAGAATTGTGGAAAAGATTTGGGTATTCATACATTGAACTCAATATCATGCTTCCGCACAAGTGCCTCCACATAGCTTCCCAAACCAGCAGCTGATGATAACAATGAAATCAGCCCTTTTTGCAATTATTATTTTTATAAATCACAAAAAGAAAAAAATGTTGACAGATTTGAACTGAAATAAATGTCATCACAATGTATTAGTAATTTAAATTTCAAACTTGATGCAAGAAGAGAATCAGTTATCTAAACCAGACCAGGATCAATGGGACCAGCGGTTGTCAATGTTAGCCACTGGCCTTCCAAAATAATATCAGCTTGCAAGATTCGCCCAACATCAAAAGGCTCTGGGGCATAAACTGATTTTATAGCACCTGTGGTAGGGATAGTAGAATGAGAAATGAATACAGATATGTCTTGAAAATATAATAATCTCAACTATGGTATTCTAAGCCTTGCATATGTAAACTCATGGGCCACCCATTACTCCAACTTTAGCAAGGTTTCAAGAGCAAGCAATTCATCCACTTGCTAAGCACAATTTGGGCACATGTGCTACAAGCCACCCAATATAATTAATGCAAATGTGTGGCATAGTCCAGCAACACGCAAATGGGATGTGTTGAAAATGTAAATATCTCATGTAGGGTATTCAGTTTCTAAGCCCTTCATATTCACAAAACCTCCTGGGCTTCTCCACCCAATATGAAAACCAACTTTGACATTAGCAGAAAGGGAGAGGAAAAAAAAAAGAAAAAAAAGAAAAAAAGGGAAAGACAAAATCTAATCTTGATGGATGTGGTATCTGAATCTACAGCTTTCTGCATTCAGTTGGATATCATAGAACAACAAACTTTACTCAATCTAACACCTTCAACAGAGCTGTACAAACTTAGCTATAGGAATTGAGATGAAAAGAAAAAATAACTTGCAAGAAAAAAGATATCATAGTCCTCATAAACCAGTTTGCCCAATATATATATATATATATATATATATAAATCCACCAATAAAACAATCAAACAAGAAGAAAGTGATTGCATAGAAACATTAAGGGTGGCATTTCAGTCCTGCCCATTCAACCAACTATTCTTAAAGAAAAAAGAGGGTCCTGAATCCAGCCCATTCAGTCACTTTTCTTAAAACAATAAGAGGGTCCTGAATACCCCTATCCTTTGTCCTTCTACAACTAAAGTGGGAGGAAAAAATAAAAAACTATACAATCATGAACTTCCAGAGACAGTCTCCTATTAGCACAGCTTTTAATGACACTCAGTTTAGTGCAGCATTGCATGGTGAAGTTTGTGAATGTATCTTCGATTCTTCCACCATAGGGAGAAATAAGCCGAGGGTCCTGGATACCCCTATCCTTTGTCCTTCTACAACTAAAGTGGGAGGAAAAAATAAAAAACTATACAATCATGAACTTCCAGAGACAGTCTCCTATTAGCACAGCTTTTAATGACACTCAGTTTAGTGCAGCATTGCATGGTGAAGTTTGTGAATGTATCTTCGATTCTTCCACCATAGGGAGAAATAAGCCCATGATTGCTTCTCCCACTGAATCAATAATGTCATAGTCTAGCCTCAGCTAAATTGCCATCAAGGTCCAAGCACAGAGTGTTCAATACTATAAAGGCAAAGCCCAAAAACTTCACTACTTGAGTGAGCTTTTAGCTAGTTAGATACATGTTACATGGACTTGAGTATAAATATTGTTGGGTACGTGAGTGAATCAGACAATATTATCAACCACATAATAGCACAAGATTTGCAATCCATCATGTCAATTTATTTCCAATGGACGGAAATTTGAGATTAGTTAGTCACTAGCTTGTGGTGACATAATTGGTTAGTTAGACATCTGACACAATCTGAAAGTAGGAGGCTATTCTGATTCCTGGCCCACAACGCTAGTTCCTCTACTTCAAGCAAAGGAATTCATACACATATCAGACATTAAAACACACAAAAATCCACAGCTGTAAATCTACACAGAACATATCAAAGACAACCCAGCAATTAAGTGCATGTCCGCATGCTTATGACAACATGGTTAACTGCCACTGGCATTCATTTATTAAAATTTTATTTATTTATCAAATAAACACACACGCATGAGCACACACACTACACCAAAGGAAGTGAAGAGTAACAAAATGAGCATGATGTGACACCAGCCTATGCATGTAACACCCAACAAATAATTATCGTGCCCTTGTTCAGAAAAATCAGAACAAGTATAGAAAACATATACATACCTGATATAAGCTCCTTCTTGCCACCTTGAGATGATACACGATACCATTGAATCGAACACTTGGAAAGTTCTGGAGCATCATCAGAGCAAGGTTGAATTCGCAAATATGAACCTAAGGCTTCAGGGCCATCTAATTCATATAGTTGGGAATTTTGTTCCAAGCCCCTCTTACTCATTGCCAGCTGAAAGTTACAAAGTGATAGTGTTAGAATTAAAGAGTACAAAGAGCAGGCCAATATTATACTACCCCCATCCACTGGGCCACATACACCCTCAACACTGTGAAAAATGAAGGAAACAAAAGGAGAAAGACCAAATACAAGTATATACCACCAAACTCCTAATAAGACCATCATCCTTTTGCTACATCAAAACCAGCGTTTCAAGCACTATGGACTCATCTTTTATATCATGTTAAACATTCATCTTTCGTAGGAATTAACACTTGATTGCTTCCATTGTTGCCCTGGAAAAGAAAAGCTTGCATCCAGGCCAGAATCATCCCCTTATTTAGCAAATACTTGTCAAGCGAGCCATTTCCTCATTTTATCCAGATTGGATATACTAAACTCCTCCAATACTTCATGACACACATCTAACTTGTCAAAAACATATTCAAAACGTGAAACGTTTTTTTGTGTCCAGTACTCATTTGTCGGATGTGCCTATTTTCTATGAGGAAATGAGATTACCTTCTCTTCTAGGTAAATTAAATACAGATGATCGATACAAGAATTATAGAATTTAGTTGAGTGTAGATGCAATGAATTGTGTTAAAGGCAAGGCGTTTTATGTAAGTTTATTAAGAGTCTTACTTTCCTTAGTATTTACTGTATTAAAAGTCTTGTTTTATTTACCATTGATAGATTTCTATAAAGTTTTTGTGTTTTTAGAAGTCTTTCTTTTAGTTTTTCCTTAAGTGGGCCATATATGCCACAATCCTTTTTTATTTCCACTGTCTATTGCCTGAGCTTTTGTCAAGATAAAACAAAATGACGCCAAGTGTCTAAGGTAAACCACAAGCCACCACTAAACATAAAAGAAACAATTGATTTTTCTAAAGACCCAATTGATGAAAGAAACATGACCTCTGACCAAAAAATAAAAAGATAAAAGAAACGTGAAACAAACTGTTTCATTTAAAAGGAGAAATCAGGACAAATGGAAAACTTAAAGCACATAAGAAGTCTAAACCCTATATGGTGCCACAGCCTTCAGCAAATCGCACATGCTATGCAGTGCCTCGACAGCAAAGCATACACTTACCATGACTTTTGCTAAACAATCGCACACCTAAGGCGATTGACGTGCTGAGCCTCACCACAGCTTTTTACACTCACCATGACTTTTAGTAGCTAGTTTTCTGCATTATATCCAGTATAAACGAAAGAAACCCATTAAGACCTGGAGGCAACTTATGGGCTTCTATAACTCCAGAAGTATAGGTATGGGTCTCAGAAAGCTTTCTGTCCTATACTTCCTAGACTACAACTTTCGCCTCATCTTATAGAAAGTAAATGGCTAAATTGTAGCAATGGTCCCTGGACTAAACCAAACTTTACTTTTCGTCCCTCATATTGCTAAATTGTTACGGTGGTAATTTAATTATGCCTCCACTTTCATAAATCGTCCTTTCCATCATCTCAGTCAACTTTTCCGTTAAAAATGATGACGTGGCATGGACAAGTCCTACTTGGCATGGGCAAAAATGTCTTCTCACACAAGTTTTTTTTAAATAAATCTCTCTCTCTCTCTCTCCCCATTTCCTCTCTCCCGACCACCCCCCCAATTTCTTCTTCCCCATGCACCCAGATTTCTTCCCATGCCAATTTCCTTTTCCTTGTTCTTTTCCATCAAGTCGGGGTTTATCTGGAGGGTTTTGGATCTAATGCCTACTGGATGTATAGTTCAGAGGCTCCAAGTTCTAAATTTGGATCTAATGCCTTTCCCCCCACCCACCCCCCACCAACTTCTCCCCAGCCATGATCGATTTCTCATATTTCTTCACCCATATTTCTTCCCCCACCCATATCTTTCCCAACCCCGATTTCTCTCCCCCACCCTCCTCCCAAATCTATTTGATGAGATAACACATGAGATCTTGAAAGGATAATCGAAAAGGAAACCAAACAATAAAATAAATAAAAAAACATGGGAACAAATCTGGATTTTAAATCCAACAGACCTTAAAATCCAATTTAAAAAGACAAATCTGGATTAAAATCACACGAGATGCTGATATGGCTGTCTCTGTTCAATCCAGCACATGAAAAGACAAATATACCCTCATTTTTAACGGAAAAATTGATTGAGATGACGGAAATGACGATTTCTGAAAGTGGAGGCATAATTAAAGTACCACCATAACAATTTAGCAATATGAGATTTGTTCTTAGGGTTTTTCATATTTTTTCCCAAAAAGTAATTGATACTCTGCCTAAAATCTCAAGGTTTTTAGATGCATTAAGAACTAAAAATTCAAAGAATAACATAAAATAAAAAACTATATTTGAGCATCATCTACCAAAACAAACTTCCCAGCAAACTTAGTTGCTGATTTCAATAAACCATAGATCCAATGCAAGGAATTCCCAGAACCAGGAAAGTACCGAGAGAATGCATATACAACTGATCCAAAAATGAAATATAATAAAAACCAAAGCAGCATAGCAATAAACACAAAAAGGCAAAGCTTAACCTCCATGTTAACATCGATTATTGGAAAATGCATAAATGTTTGAACCCTTCAAAATTTCAGCATATTGACATATGTTATGCAACGGAGACTCATCAAACCACATCATAAAAGTTAGATATATCAAAATAGGCAAAGCATTTACAAAATGAATAAACCTCTTTCTGAAGTCGAACAGAATTCTTAGACTTCTCTGTGAGCTGTGCCCTCAATGCTCGAAGTTCATGTTCCATGTCCATAACCTACAAATTGATGATTAATCCATGAAGAAATTCTTATAAGTAAAAATTTATTAACAGAGCCCAAAACGGTGTAATCATGTACAAAAGTATAAAGTTAAATAAATAAAACTAAAAATAAGAAGAAAAAAAAACTACAGGCAAGAGTCACTAAAAAGATTGAAAAGAGAGTAATTTTAAGTAGAAGTGGCTTTCGTTATACAAAATAAAAGTAATATCAAGAAAATACGTAAATTTTAGAAGTTTATTAATTCAATATTAGATATGCATAGAAGCATAGAAGCATAAAACCAGGAAGCTTCCACTTCACTGCAAAGAAAATATCTGCACAAAGACAAACTTAAACTCGATCGTTGGAGGATGCAAATGAAAAGTCACTTACTGGATTTTTTTTTACAAGAAGCATAATACCTTTAAAAGAATAGAAGTTTACAAAGCAGAGACGCACATACACCCACAAAATTAACTCAATATTTCAAGGATGCATATGATAATCACCTCGTGAATTGGAAGAATCTAACTTGTAATTAAATTAACAACCCACAATTTTCAAACATGAGATCCTTAACCAAATTGTATAAACTTAATACAGGACATTCATAGGATATCCTGATAACATTCTCTATTACTTAAATGAAACAGAACACACAACACCATTCTAAGTCTACAGTTATAAACAAAATAAATACGAATGATCAAAAAAGTCACCTTGCTTGGCTGATGCAGCATTTTGATTCGTCTAGCCTCTTGGACCTCTTTCATTAATTCTTCCAAGTCCTAAATATCTCACAGAAATTGTACTGGTCAAAAAGATAAATTATAGACTTGTGGACAGACATGCTAAAATGCAGTAAATACTACTCATGTGTCTCAAATATAAAATAACCAAAGAGAACATGAAACGAAAATACTACTACTGTCCAAAATTGTCATTCTAATGTCAAGAAGCGTGCTAACCATTAATGAAGCATTAAATGTATTAAAATTCCGCATCCTAACAAAGGTTTTAAACATCACCGAAACCACTGAAAATTCCGGTAAAATTACACTGCCGACGCTCTCCAGAAATTTCAGTAGTTTCAACAGAAATTCGTTGTATCAGGTCAATTTCAGTGAAATCGGATTGGCCCATTTTGTAAACATCTTGGAACAAAAGAGACCTTATTATTGACCCACACAAAAGAACAAGAAAAAAAAAGATCTCAGTAACCCCCATGTGGAAGTGTCTTCGTATCTTAGTAACCCCACATGCTAAAGAAAGTGGGCAAAAGACATGGGCTGAGCATTTGGATAAAGTTTATGGGCTAAGGTTTTTTACAAACTTACAAAGAATTATAAAGCCCATGGATCATGTCATTAGTATCCTACACATTGACAAATATAAATAATATTACTAAAGTATTCCCAACAACTATAATCTCTGTATCTAATAAAATTCAATTGTCAATTCAATATATAATCGATATGAAATTGCTATAAAACTTAGATAAATTGTTCCATACAAGAGGAGATAAATTGATTTATCTAATATAAAGATGTACTCAAGTTATGAAAATATAAATCATTAAAGTACAATTTTTTTTTGGACAAACGTTAAAGTACAATATTGTTTGCACTATAAATGCCATATATTTGGCAGAGATACACTATTTTATAAAAGTTACATGGCAAATCTCTGCATTATTAATAACTATAACATCTATAAATGTTTCATTCAAAAATTCTATGTTTTCCTTGATCCTTAACATCTTTATAAACAATGCAACAAGCAACACAAGTTCAAAGACCAAGGGTCAATATGGATGCATTCCATATATAGAACTTAACAAAGGCTGTGACAATTGAAACACTCTTGCTCTAGAAATTTTGCGGTCTAAAAATAGGCATATAGCACACACCTGCTTCCCAGAAGCTCGCGACATTTGTTCTTGTTCCTGAAGAGCTTCTTCCACTCTCTGTACTGCTGCTCTGGCATTTCAATTTCAGCACGAGCAAAAGCTCTTTCCTCATCGACAAGTTTTTTAGCATCTTCTGAAGCCTAAAAATGGATTAAGAGACTCAAATTGGAAAATACTCAAGTGATTAAACAAACAAATAAGAAATGTATCAAGACCAATTTTGTGAGGCATGTAGCAAAATTGACTGTTGATAATCTTCATCACCCAACGTTATTAATGTGGATTGGTGTTTTTATGTGTAAGAGGAACCAGTGGGGTCATAGATCATGCTTTCCTATGTTTTGTCCTTTTACTTGCCGAACAATGTTTTGCACTGTTTTGGTTTTGCAAAATGAGGAAAACAACCAAAGAAACATTATTGAACAGGCCCTTAACATTTAAATTATATCAAATTACCTGCTTAAGAAAATTGCTAGCTTCTTCACCTCGGCTTTTTCTTGCATTAACTCCCCTTCTCTTTGAGTCAACTGAACTGCTAAAGCCTCCACCTGCAAGAAACGATCATAAATTTCTTGGTCATTATTTGTTCCTTTTGAAGATAGCAGAGCCAAAACAATTATAGGAAGGAACAATCAAGACAAAGGGGTCAAGTGAAACATTATAGAGACGACTAAACATACTTGGAAATGGAAAATGAAAGTCTAATATAAGAAAACATACGAGAAAAAGTTAAAATATCATAACATGACAAGACTAAAGGTAACAAATCAAACAATTCATTAGTAACCTATAACAAAATAGAATAATATCGTTCCAAATGCAATCATTTAATCTTGGTGAATTAATTAAATGGCAGGGATTGGAATGGTAAGCATTTTTACAGCATCCGTGGACACAGGCAAAACTAAAAGGTGGGAAATTATAGCATTTTCTGTAGTATAAAATGTTGACAATATCCATTTTTCCAAGGCTTGTTAATTTATTATATCAGTGGTTTACACAAATAAAGGCATTAAATGCTTCTTTCAGGACTGTAAACTCCCATAAATCTTCTCTTCTTTTTTTTTTTTTTTTTTTCTTTCTATCTTTCTCTCCCCTTCACCAATTGGTGGTTTATTTGTACACATTCAAATTAATTTCTCACCAGACATTTTCTCTTATACTCTTTTAGTTTTCTTTGTGAATTCTCTTTAACATATTATATATTTTGTTGCATTCATGAAATTTATGTACCTTGTTAACCTGAAACTTCATAGATTTCTTCTGTGAGTAAACTTGTTTAATTAAAGGGTGGATAGGCCTTCATATTTAGTCAATTAACATTACCCTAAATGCCTATCTAAGCATGAGCAGCCTCCTTGCACAGAATTTTGTGGAGCAACTACACCTTATTCCAATTCATTGCAACATCTAAAACGGTGCTAATCTTCACCAAATCCCTAAATTCCAACCTTTAAGAAGCATTAACCACCATCCAATGACTCAAATGCATACAAGGGCAGTCCTTTACTCTTGAGCTTTGTTAACAAACCTTGATTATCAATAACGTCCATGCCTGTACCAGTTTGGTATGTACCAATTTGAAGAAAAGATGGAGCAGGTACAAGGAAGTGTGGCCTAAAGTGGTGGATTGTGAGTCAAGATACCTTGGCTGGATAAGCCAAGGTGGCTGAGGTGATTGGAAAACAGGGTCAAGTGAACACATCTGCTGGTTAAATTGAATGGAAGTGTCATGCAGGTAAGGTTAGTATTTCCAATAGTCAGCTTCCTTTTAAACCCGTAATGATGGGGTTAAATCCAAACATACAATCTCTAGCTATGTCGGTGCAGATCGTAAAACTCTCTGAATTGCAAGAAATGTAGATATAGATCATCTCTTTCGTAAATTGTAATTCACGTGAAAGAAGACAAAATTGTCAAAGATATATGTTCATATTTCATGGTTGAGTATCACATAAAACGAACTGATTAAGTCCAACCAAATATCAAATCTTTTATTTTATTTGATACAAGAATACAGACCTTGTCGGATCTCACAGTCTCACTGCAAAAATACAAAACATCGTCCAGTAGGGGTGAAGAAATCCACCCATGAACAAGACAAAGAAAGAAGCTATCCTGTACTTTTGCAATAAAGAAGTCCAACCAAATAGGCAAATGCTTCAATTGGTACCCCTCATAAATTTTACATGCTATATAAAATAAACTATCAACCAGTTAACACTGAAAAGTAGAATAAGTTTACTGAAAGGAACAATAATAAGAAAATTAAAAAAGATGCAAAAGAACAACTAACCATTGAAATGGCGTCCTCTACATCATCCTTGTTTCTACCAGCCACACGTCCTTTTAATGATTCCAGTGCATCCCGAAGCTTCTTCAAAAGGACATGTTTCTCCAAAGAAGCTGCCTCCCTAAGTCTAGCCTGTATTCAATAAGTGAATACTTCAGAATTTGGTAATCATTGACTATATTTAGATGTTCATTTCAATTTCCAAAAAGGAACAAGAGAAGCATTTTCTACAATCATAGCCTACAACTATTAAACCACAAATTCCCCAAGTTATTTAAACTGAAAACAATTTAAAAAGAGATTCACAACTACAGTGAAATAAATATACTAAGCCTTCAAACGAAACAAAACAAAAAAGAAAATAGAACCTTCTTACAACTTCTCATAATATGAAAAATTATTCTATTCCCAGTATATTTTCTGAAAACATAGCAAGCACCAAAAATTTCCAAGATTTCCCTCAATTTCAGCCTCCAAAATGTGAGAGAAAAAACTAAAAGGTGATTGAAGCAAACCACATACTAAACTTCACTTAGAAAGCAAACTAACTTTCTAGCAAAATGCAAAAAACTTTGAAACCATTTAACCTCTTCAGACAACTTAGCAGCAGCAGCCAACCCTTTCTCGAATTTACTGGCAAGGTCACGGACTGAAAGGCGTTTTTGCTGTTCCAACAATTGTGCTGTCTCACGTGCAACAACTTCCTTCATTGATAGTACCTTTTGCTCATCCTTTGCCTCCACAATCTGATTGTTAGCTCCAATTTTGTAATTAGGAAATCGACTTGAGGAAAAAATTACGTCAGCAGACACAGCTGGAACGGCATCCTTTTGCATTGTATCCCCAAAATCTCGACCCACCCTCGTCATTTCTCCAAACCAATTACTGTGTCAAACACCAAAAACTATACTTAAAATTCACACACTGACATTTTAAAAAAGAAATCTCTAACTGAAACCAAATGTGGGTCAGAGCCCACCACTTCATTTAAGTAAACAGTTCAAACAAATTGCATTCAGTTGCTCAGAAAATTAGAAGAAGAAAAAAAAACTTGTATTATTTTACAAATTCATCACTTAGAATGGTACAATTGAGCCAGTACAAGTTAATATAAGCTTAATTTATAAATTTTCACTCTTTCTTACAAATACCACATAAGATTGTAATTTCATTCTCTTTTTCTCTTTAGTCTTCTCGCCTGAGTAACCAAATGGCCGACCACAAAACAAATAATACATGAAGGGCCAAAATTTTCAATTATAATAGCTGACCAAAACCCAAAACCGAAAAGCAAACATATATAAGAAATATCTATTTATAACCATAAGCATTCAACACAAGATAAAATGCAAGAGCAAATACAGAAAACAAATATTCCTGATTACCCAATACAGCAATAAGCCTGAAGAAAGATTTAGAGCAATCAAGCTGAAACCCTAGCCGTTGAATTGTTGTGCTTTTTTGGTAGTGTTAAAGAGCAATGTAGAAAAGGTGAACAATGAAGACAAAAAGGGAAACTTGGACTTACAGATGATGAAGCTGTAATAAATAATTGGAAACAGGGTTTGAGATTCTTGGATCAGATGCAGGTTTCGCTCCTATTTTAGTTATCCAAATTGGTAATCTAGAAAAACAGAGAGAGAGAGAGAGAGAGAGAATATATGCAATAGGATGGGCCTGGTTTCGTTGCTTTTTTGAAAAGCGAAGGAAGAAAAGAGACGGCCGTCGCCTGTTTGTATTCTTTTAGTTTCTTTTTTCCCACCTAACCATTTTCAATTTTTTTAATGTTCTAAGATCATCTATAATCCGGGACGTCCAAAACTCAAATTTCGAGACTGTAAAAACAGTTGTATAAAGGCTGAGGAAATATCATGGTTTCATGTAGGGCTGGGCATTCAAACCGGTAACCCGATCAAACTGCCCAAATCAAATTGATGGGTTGGGTTGGTTTGGTTTTTTTTCAATTTTTTTTTGGTCATCAGTTTGAACCCAAACCAAATCGAAATATATAGTTCGGTGTACGATTTGCAATATTCAAAACCATGGTTTAACCAAACCAAACCGAAGATATTAAAAAATATTAAATATTGTTATAAAACTAAGGAGAATTGTAGACAACAAAAAGAGGAAGAGAAATACAGAGAATTTATTATATGAACTTGTATCAACTTATCTTATTCATCTTTGATAAAAGCCTGTTTATAAGCTTACAATAGATGTATTTAACCCACAATTTATATATACTAATTACAATAATAAGGGCATAGGTTACAAAGCAATAAGGGGTGGTGGTAATGGGTGTTATGGTAGTCATCCACATTCCATAGATTTATAACACTCCCCCTTGGATGTCCATCATACAATGACATTGTTGCCTCATTAAAAACCTTGCTTGGAAAACCCAATGGGACAAAACCGAAGAGAAGGGAAAAAGAGTGCAACGTTCTTCTGGATCATTGATATGGAGTTGAACACGCTTATGTTGCCTCGTTAAAACCTTGTTAGGAAAAACCCAGTGGGACAAAAACCTAATCGAAGGGAAAAAGAGTACAACGTGCATATGTCCTATATGTAGTAGAATTGGGATGCTCCCTCTGATTAATATCTCCCCCTGATTAATATTTCCCCTTGATTTTCATTAACTTCTAGAATTTAGGCTTCAGGAAAAGATTTGGTAAAAAGGTTTGCCAGATTATCTTGTGAACGAATTTGTTTAACTCCAATCTCTTGGTTTTTTTTATGAAACTATGTCACCCTTAATGAACCATTCTCTGATTTGAGCAATACAATAAACATTGTCTTCACACATGATCGTTTATCACACTATTTGACCTGTTTTTCACTTTTGAAATGATTGAACTCTTTAGTAGTATCAACAACTAATCTAATAGTTAGAATATGTTACAACAATATCAAATTTGAATTCAAAATACACAAACTCTTAGTGTTAACTCTTAATCAAGAATATCATGGTACTTTATATCCTTCAAGGGGTTGCTTCATGCGATATCTCTCATATATTTCATGAGGTTTGAGGATCTCCATGTACCATACAATCTTAATAAATATGCATTTAACACATACTATAAGTTTCGCATTAAAATAACAAATATACTTATAGAAATGTGTATGCATCTATGATGAGATAGGAGACTAAAACCATGTCTCTACCAGGAAACCTTATTTCATATTGGTGATATTATTTCACTTCACAAACACCAATCCGTAACCTTCATACTTAACATTTGTGATTTGGTGTTTGAGTTATAGGTTAAATATCCAACCTTTCCTATTTAGTGATAGATGGAATTATCTATTTCCATTTTTGGCCAATCACTTAACTTGTCAACATTCATAAGGCGAGATTTAATATAATCATAGCCCTTGATGATTGTAGTAGCTACTAATAAACCAAATGTATCATCAATTTGTGATCCCACAATTCTCATGTGCATGCGCATGCATAATTTATAAGTATCTCATTGCTTTGGGGTATCAATTTCTCTTCAGGGGCTGATGTTGTCACTTATGGGACAAACATCTCTTTTACGATGAATTATTAGAATATGTGGATCATAACCTCATATAGAGCGTTATTTTTTATAGGGCTTGAATTTTTCAAATAATCTCCACTTCTAGGGAGTTAAGTTTTTAGAATCTATATTTTTGTCATGCTCATAGTCACTTATTGTCATGTTAATGGATTGTGATACATGAATATCAATTCATGCTTGCATATTCATAACTTTATATATGCATTATCTTGATGAGACAAAAGCGGACCGATTCAACACTATTTCACAACGTTCTTTAGGAACTGTCATTTCTCCTACTAACAGTGGGAAAATTGTCTCAAAATTTAGGAAAATAAACTCATCATCATTATCAAGTCAAATTGACTAGATTGGATAATGTGGGAGTTGTGCTCGTAAGCATCTTGACAATAGACAAATATGTGACCATTTTAGTAGGCACATTCAATAAATCTAGTGAAGTGATCCATAATTAAATGTTGTATAGGCTCACAAATATCCCCTTGAATTATTTAAGGAAAGAGGGGTCAAAGTCAATTTTTGACTGAGATGATCTCTTGACAGCTTTTATTTGTGAGCATTTTGTGTAATGATATTTGTTGGACAAGATAATAGTTTGAGTCTTTAAACGATGTCCTTACATAAAAGTTATCCGATCAATGAACTTCTGATTCATGACATCATAATCTTCAACTACTGTAATAGTTGTGTAATATTAGGGCCTCATGAACTTCTGGTTCATGACATCATAAACTTCAACTACTGTAATAGTTGTGTAATATTGGGGCCTCATGAACTTCTGGTTCATGACATCATAAAATGTCTACCCACAAAAGAAAGTATGAAATTTCTCCAATAGACATCTCTGGATGTCAATATTGGGGTGGTAATACAAAACATTACCATTGTAAAATGAAATTAAACTAATAACCCAACATAAATAAAATAAAATAAAATGAGTAAAGTGGTATAAACGAGGAATAAAATAAATAAATTAAAGACTATGAAATTCCAAGATAATCCAATATTAATGTGGATTCAATATGTAGATAAAACGACAAGTTTAAGAATTGGATTTGTAACCAATTCTTAAGTTCATATAGGCACAAATAAGTAATGAACTTCAGGTTCATATATAGTATTAAGATTCATGAAAAACTATGAACTTCAGGTTCATATCAATATATATTTGAAACTTCAGGTTCAAATACGTAGATCTAAATAAATTGAATTAATAGTTGTGCTTTGAACTTCATACTCAAATCGATGTATATGCACTCGAAACTTCTGGTTCGGGTTCTTGACATATGTAGGCCTCATGGAATTCTGATTTTGATTAATACAAAATCGAGGAGTTTCATGTCCTTATGTGCTCTTTAAATTAGCGGAACGTCATGCCCTCAATTATTTGGAATCAAAGAACTTCAGGTTCTGATTCAATCAAAAGAACTCTAGGTCCTAATCTAGTTATATGATGAGGATTGAGGAACTTCGGGCCCTGATCTTTTGTATAATACAAACTCATCATAATAATTAAGATCATACTTAAAATTAAATAAACAAACAAATAAAAAAAAACATGGCATTATATTCATGTATAATAAGAATAAGAATTTTTTTCCTTAAACGAGCATGATGAAGTCTGATGGTGAGTATAAAGAAACTCTATACCATATGATGACTCTAGCTCATATAAGAAGAAATAAAATTCAAAGGAAGAAAACATACCAAGAGCAATGTCGTGCTAATAACGTGTTATAAAACTAAGGGGAATTGTAGACAACTGTAGGGGACTTTTTCTTCCTGCAGCTAACGGGCTGGGCTGCTGCAAAAGGTGGACTGAGGAGATTGCCCCTTTTCGTTTAGGTTCGAAAATTAAGCCTCAAAATACCTCGAAAGGGCAGCGAAACCTTAGGAGATATTTTGAGTAATCTTCACCAATGAGAATAATAGTGACTTACAGATAATTTTGGCATGCTTTCAGATGGTTTTTAGGCTCAGCATGAGTGGCATGAGGCATGGAGAGCAAAACCAACATGGGTTTAGCACTAAGAGAGAAATTAGGCTTGGTTTATGAGGAATGAAAGCGTTTAAGTAAGGAATGGGGTGTTTTTTGAGGAATTTTGGCTAGAGAAAGAGAAAAAGAGAGACAGGGTTCTTCCAGCAGCTACCAGAAGAACAAATTGGAGAAGAAGATGAACAGTGCACGAATCTAAGTTTTGCAAGATAGAGAGAAAAGCTTGCTCTCTGCAGGTTGTGAGTTGTGTTTGTTGGGTAGGGGAAGGCTCAATTTATAGCTGCCGGAAATCACCATTTTTCAAGAAACCCTAATGGCTCCTTCTTACTTTGGCTGAGATTTTCTTCCTTTCTCCTCCCCTTCTCTGACTTCCCTTTCTTGGCAAAGATGGCTTCTGTCTATCTTCATGAATTTAGGAGATTTTGGGGGCTCAACATCCCTCTTTCCCGCGGCTGTGCAATGAGGGCTTCCACTCTTAGTTTGCTGTTTTTCTTCCTTTTCTTTCCTCTTCCTTGGCTGAATCTGATGAAGGAAAGGTGGTGCAAATGTATGCTGGTCCAAGGGATGCTTCTGACAGCATGCAGGATGGTATTCATCGGTTCTTTGGATGTCTCTGGCTTGGGACTGGTTTCCAGCAGCTTACTTAAGGAGCCTGCCATCTACTCCTTCACGTGTTCTCTGTTTTTTCAAAAAAGGCTGAAGCTCTTGTGGGCCTTTTTCTGGGTTTTTCTAAGGGCCAAGATGGCTTTCTAAGCAAATGGGCTTATTGGGCTTGATTTGGGCTTATTATTATTTTTGGTTGGGTTATCTCTTGGCTAGGTTATTTTGCTTGGGCTTTTGGGCTATTTTTTCTCTCTTGTGCTTACCCACATGTTTGGACCTAAGAAATGGGCCTGAGTCTCGAGGCTCCCAAGCAACCCGAGACTTTCCATTTCTTGGTCCATCAATGGGCCTCATGTTGATTTATCACCATCCATGCCACAACCCACTCAAGCAAGCCCCGGGTCTTTTTTGAGTGGCTTGGGCCCACCTAAGCTTGTAGCGTGGTTGGGTGCCAGATAACGGCATGGCATGTTGCTCGGCATATTTTACCTTATCGCCCTTGGGAAGGATTGTTTTAATTTTTAGCATGATTTAATTATATTTTATCATAGCATGATAATTTGTTTATTTAGCGTGGCGTGTGGGTTATAACTTGCATGCGATAGATCCCTTTTTTCTTTTCCCTTATGAAATATTGTATTGGGCTGATAGTTGCTTGGGCCCGATCCATGGATTTTTTGGGCCTCAACAACAACAATAAGAGGAAGAGAAATATAGAGAATTTGTTATATGAACTTGTATCAACTTATCTTATTCATCTTTGATAAGAGCCTATTTATAGGCTTACAATAGAGGTATTTAACTCACAATTTATAGCTACTAATTACAATAATAAGGGCATAGGTTACAAAGCAATAAGGGGTGGAGGTAATGGGTGTTATGGTGGTCATCCACATTCCATAGATTTATAACAAATATAATATTATTATAAGAAATATATATATATATATATAGATATATAATACATAGTTTCAATCTTTTCTTTTTCTTCTCTCTCAATCTTTCTGTTTGTCTTGTCTTCATCAGTTCCTCTATCTCTATTTTTTTTTCTTCTCATTCTTCTTATGTCTTCACTCCCTCTCCCCATCTCCCTCATCTTCTTTTTCCATTCTTCTTCTTCTTCTTCTTCTCCATCTCTCCCTCTCTTTTTTTCTTCTTCTCCTCTCCATCGCTTTTATTTCCTCTCTCTCTCTCTCTCTCTCTCTCTCTCTCTCTCTCTCTCTCTCTAAGAAAGCCAAAAAACCGAAACCAAACCACCAAGTCCGGTTAACCGAAGTGGTTGATTTTCATCAATTATGATTTGGTTTCGATTTTCAAAATAGTCAAACTGAAGCCTACGGTTCGGTGTTCGGGTTGAGCCCAAAACCAAATCAACCCAAACTGAGCCCAGACCTAGTTTCATGTATGATACTAGCGCCCCACTCAATAGAAAGGTATTTTATAAAAAGTTCTAATTAGTTTTTTCCACCAACATGTTCCTTCTAAAAATTTTGAACTCTGCATCAGTCAAGTTGATTAGAGCATATGTGCCTCCACTATGCACCCGAGTTCAAATTCTCCTTTGTAGAATCATGTTGAGTTTTTATAAATAAAAAAAAATAGCCAAAATTTACCTTATACTTTCAAAGCATTTCCAGCGGCTGCCATTAGCCCTGGCAAGACAGGGACAAAGCCCAAAAAGGAGCTTCCAGGGGCTTGCGACGCCCGGGCAGGCCATGGGTCGCACGAGACTGGGTTAGTCCGTAGGGGAAATCAACCTTAGACCCAGCTTGAAGGCTGCTGACGTCAACGCAGTAATTCAAATTTTTTTTAACTTTGGCGCCACGTGGAGCGTTCTAGTTGATCCGATGTTTGTTTTTTTTTTTTAAATCCAACGGCTAGGCTTTTTTTGGGCAAAAAATATGTGAAAAAAAATTCAAATTTTTTTTTAAAATTCAAATTTTTTAAAAAAATTCACCCAAAAATTTTGAACTTTTTTTAATAAACACCTACCATTTTTCTTCACTTTCAACACCAAATCCTCATACAATTTCTTCTCCTTCTATTATTTTTCAATTTCTTCTCCTTATATTATCCAAATTAATTGTTTAGGTATCAAAAAAAAAAAACGAAAAATGAATAGTATTTTCCCTTTGCCATGACAATGAGAATGGGTGGAAACACACATTGCTTTTTGCAATGGCAGCCACTATTCAAGTGAATAGTATCTGCCCTAGCCCCCACTTGCCCTTTGTCATGGCAAATGGGTGGAGTTGCTCTCATAATATCAATTTTTATAAATAAATAAAAAAACTTTCAAAAATAGTCAAAAACTCACTTAAATATACTCAAATTCCCTCAAAATTAAAAACAAAGAAAAGAAGGAATGGGGAGCCTAAATTTATGATTAGAATAGAATTTATCAACAAAACATTAAACGAGAAAGAGAATAACCATTCTCAATCATTTGAAATTCAATTTACCAGCAATAACAAAGAAAGAGAATTATATTACTTGAATATAATAATAAAATTTTAAAAAGAAGGAAAGAAGAATGAAAAATCATCTATAGTCTTGGTCTTTTGTTCTTCTAAGGAAGTTCAGTGTTTGTATTTGGGTTTGGCATGTTGCCCCCTTGGTGTCTTCTCTTTAATGAAAGACAGATTTTGTTTGGACCAAAAAATACAAAATTTATTTTATATAAACTCTGTATGCTTATTTTGTCTTACATTTTTTTCTCCTCCCAGTAATATAATTGTTAGATAAAAAATGTAATAAAGAAATTAAAAATTCACTCAACATAATCTCACTCTTATTTACAAATAAGAGTTTTTATTTTTAATTGAGTACGACCCATTCAAGATAAAAATATCTCTTAATTATAATCTCTTTGGAAAGAGAAAACTCTTAAATGCCAATATGAAGAATGAAATAAATAATGGAATTTGATTCGATGTTACGGCTGCATCCATGGAACCCTACACTGCCTACATACCCCATTTTGGGGATCAAGCCTTTTGTAGTTCTCCAATAATTTGATTGGACTTTCAAGGAATGAATAACCCCTTGAAAGAATTTGTGGTATGATAAATATTTTATGAAATTTGAATGAATGTGGTTGGACCAGGGATTCAATTTGATTTTGTAGTTGGAAAAGTGTTCGGGGCGAATTTGGTTAAGGTACACTAGGGATTCTGTTTGGACTTACTGTTGTATTTGGATTCAATTTCCAAATTGCCTATGCATCTTTGGTGGAATCAAACCGGACGTAGTTCCTTGAGAATTTGATTGGACTTTCAAAGAATGAATGAGCCCTTGAAAGAATTTTATGTTTGAGAGATTTGAATTTGATCTCATTGAAATTTGCACGGGTAGATGACCCATGAGAAAATTTAGAATGGTTTTGTACCATTTTTTATTGTTAATGTCCAAAGAAAATTAAAAGGTATTTTAATGAGCCCATTATTTACTCACATATGGTTTTGAGGATTTAAAAATTGATCCATTAACCACATAATTTATTTGGGTAATATGTTTTGTCAACCCATCAATTTGTTTCTAGGCCTTGACATTTCCATTAGTTGGGCCATAAACAAAAACTCCACGTCAAAAAGGCTTTGAGAGCAGCTGCCAACTGAAACCAAAACTGATATCTATTTGGAGTAAGAGAGATCAATTCAAACTGAGTCACTCTCATCTTTATCTGGAGTAGTTCAAATTAAATTCAAACTTGACCAATTTATATATCTCTTCAGCTGCCCGTTAGCCATAATCAATTCAGAGCTTTGAGTTTGAAACCAAAGAGACATCAAAACAAGGTTGGTCCTTTCCTTCGCTCATTTCTGTCAGAGTAGACTACATAGCCTATTAAATTATTAGTTGAAAGTCTTGGAACTTGAAAGGCATTGTCTATTTGTCAAAAGAAATATAGAGCTTTTGAACCCAAAAAAGAAGTATAGAGCTTATTATTCTTTATTTGCTACTTTTCTTCTCTTTGTTTTTTTTTGCTTTTCTTCTTCCTTTGCTTCTTTCTTCTTGCGAGCTTTCTCCCCAAGCTCTTGTTGATTGGCTTTCAATTGCTCTGACGTGAGAGAAGGTTTTGGAGCCTCAACTTTGGTGTTGACTAGTACTGATGGCATTTGATCTAGGTTTGGATCATTTTCATGTTCCACCAACCAATTGATGTAAGCGTTTTAAGGTCACACACTCATTGAACTTGGCTAGGACTCTGAGACAGATACCAAGATCAATTAGAACAAGTATCCTGAAGCTTATACGGATGTGATTAAGATATTCTATTTAAGCATTGGAGTCCTAATATAATTAAAAGAGTTGGACATAGTCATCCAGTTACTTGGTGATTAAGTTGAATTCTAATAGGATTGTAATGGGAGAGTCCTATTAGAATTACACCAACTAAAGCTCATTATAAATAGGATAGGTCCCTGCCTCTGTCAAGCACCGAATCACAAAAGTTCTTGAGCCCCATTGAGATAGAGTGATATACAGAGCTTGCTAAAGAGGTGGAAGACCTGTCTACTGTAACAATGGTTTCTGCTGCAGGTATCTTGTGTATTATTTGTATGTCTGCTTAGATGTTATAAAACTAACATGTGGTATCAGAGCTGCAGGTTTTGTCATACTTGTAATACCTATAAGGGCAGCAGCATTTGCAGGAGGATAAACCCAATTCTGCAGTTTTTGTTATAGATATAAAGATTATTATTTTTATTGGTTTACTAACCATTCTGCAGGAAACTATACAGTCAATTCGAATAGTTCCTAAAGGGATATCATAATCAAATAAAATAGCCAAAGCAATTTTTGTTGGTTATGATATATCAATTGAACAAAAGAAAAGGATTGAGTCTGTAACACATATTGAGATATAGAGAACAGTTTTGCCAAAGCAAAGATGTTCTATGTGTTTTGGTATGTGTTAGCATAAAATAGTGCATGGCTTATGAAAACTGTTTGAAATTTTTCTACTCAAAAGTATAAAAGTCTCAATGAAAGTCAGTTAACATGTATCTGTGCATTGGTTTTATGATCAAGTATTGCATATTAGAAATTCAAAACAAATGAATCCTAATATGTTTCCAGTTTTGGGGAAAAGATAATTTAGTCTAGCATGTCCTATTCTGCAGCTTTGAACCCATCCTCTATAAGTCACCACGCAATTGTTCCATTGACTGGGACAAACTTCAAGAAGTGGAAAGAGGATGTGGATATAGTGCTGGGAATTATGGATATGGATTTGGCTCTTAGAGAAGATGAACCAGCAAGACCAGCAGATGGAGCAAGTGCTACTCAGAGATCGAAGTATGAAAAATGGAAAAAGGCAAATAGGGTTGCACTGATGATCATCAAGAGATCTATGACTGATGCTGTTCGAGGAGGTGTTCCTGATCTCAAGGATGCAAAAGCTTATTTGGCTGCAGTGGAAGAGAGGTTCCAACGATCTGAGAAAGCAGAAACTGGTGTGCTTATGTGTGAACTGACAACAATGAGGTATGATGGAGCTGGAAGTGTCAGGGAGTACATTCTGAAATTAATTGATATCTCCAGCAAACTGAAGGAACTAGAGGTATCTCTGTCTGATGCTTTTCTTGTGCATACCACTCTTAACTCATTGCCTGCTGAATTCACTACACTGAAATCAAGTTACAATGCTCAAAGAGAGAAATGGAATTTGAATGAACTCATAGCAATATGTGTTCAAGAAGAAGATAGGATCAGAAGGGAAAAAGTGGATCTCACAGTTAACATGATAACTAAAATCAACCCTCCAAAATCCTACCCAAATGAGTCTGCCAAAAAGGAGCTAGTCAAGAATGTTCACTTCCCTAAAAAGACCAATGACTTTAAGGCTAACAAAACATCCAACTTTAAGTGTTTCTTCTGTAAAAGGCCAGGGCACATGAAGAAAGCTTGTCATAAATACAAGCGATGGTTAGAGAAACAAGAAGTTAAAGGGCTTTCTAAGAAAGAGAACTCCAAATAGGAATGAGGTCAATGTCTTCGTAGGGGATGGAACAAAGGTTGAAGTCAAAGCAGTAGGAGTCATCAATCTTCAGTTAGGATCGAGTCATTGTCTAGAGCTAGATGATGTAGTCTATGTACCTTCCATGAGAAGGAATCTTATTTCAATTTCTAAGTTGGTTCTGTCGAATTATTCTTTTCAATTCAATAAAGAAGGCTTCAGTTTGTTTCATAATTCAATTCCAGTTGCAAAATGCCCTGTTGAATGTGGTTTATTTCACTTGAATTCCATACCAGCTGCTCTAAACACTGAAATCATTCCAAGTCCAACTCAATCTGCTAGGCTTTGGCATCATAGGTTAGGTCACATCTCTAAAGATAGAATCCAACGCTTAGTTAAAGAACAAATCCTGCCATCAGTAGACTTCTCTGATCTAGATGTCTATGTCAATTGTATTAAAGGGAAATTAACTAAGGCAAGAAAGAAAGGCTCAAACAGAAGTGGTCAACTCTTAGAAATAATCCATACAGACATCTGTGGCCCTTTTCCCATCCAAACTCTAGAAGGCCACAGATACTTCATAACCTTCATAGATGACTACTCTAGGTATGGCTACTTGTTTCTCATTACAGAAAAGTCTAGTGCTCTGGAAGCTTTTAAAATTTTTAAAACAGAAGTTGAAAGACAGTTGGAATTAAAGATAAAAGTTGTTAGGTCTGATAGGGGAGGTGAATATTATGGGAAATTTGATCAAACTGGCAGACACCCTGGACCTTTTGCTAAGTATTTGCAGGAATGTGGAATTGTTGCACAATACACCAATCCAGGAACTCCAGAGCAGAACGGTGTAGCTGAAAGAAGAAATAGAACACTCAAGGATATGGTGAGGAGTATGATCTGCAATTCACAGCTACCTAATTACCTATGGGGCGAGGCAATAAGGACAGCAAACTACATCCTAAACCGTGTACCAAGTAAGGCAGTATCAAAGACCCCTTTTGAGCTATGGACTAACAGAAAGCTGAGCCTCAACCATTTGCATATATGGGGGTGCAAGGCAGAAGCAAAAGTCTTCAATCCACAAGAGAAGAAATTGGATCCCAAGACCATAAGTTGTTTTTTTGTAGGTTATCCAGAGAAGACGAAGGGGTACAGATTTTATTGTCCAAATCATACAACAAGGCTTGTGGAAACAGGTAGGGCAGTTTTTCTAGAAAATGTCCATGAAGAAAGGAAGGCCACAGATTTCATTTTTGAAGAGCTGGGTGAAATTGCAATTGAGCCAGCAAAGCGAAGTGTGCAAGTTCCACATATAAGTGAAATACAAGGGGAAGATTATGAAGATATGGAACCTGAACAAGAAGACATGAATGAAATTCAAGTCTAGGAAACTCAAGATGTGAACAATGAAGTAGTTCAGCCACAAGAAGCACCAGCTCCACAGAGAAGATCTAACAGAAATAGAAGACCAGCAATATCTCAAGATTATGTAGTGTATTTACAAGAATCAGAGTTTATGGCATCAGATTTTGAAGATCCTTTGTTTTTCAATGAAGCAATTAATAGTCCAGAGGTATTGAAAGGGAAAGAAGCCATGGAAAGTGAATTAGATTCAATGGAAAACAATCAGGTGTGGGATTTAGTAGAGCTGCCAGAAGGAGTGAAGCCAATAGGGTGTAAATGGGTGTTCAAAACCAAGAAAGACTCAATGGGCAACATAGAAAGATTCAAGGCCAGATTAGTTGCAAAAGGTTTTACTCAAAAAGAAGGAATAGATTATAGTGAAACTTTTTCCCCAGTTTCAACTAAAGATGCTTTTCGGATTATCATGGCTCTTACTGCACAATATGACCTGTTTTTACATCAAATGGATGTAAAGACAGCCTTTTTAAATGGGAGACTGGATGAAGAAATATATATGGTGCAACCTGAGGGTTTTATAAAGGAAGGAGAAGAGCATTTGGTCTGCAAACTCAAGAAGTCCATTTATGGACTGAAGCAGGCATCAAGGCAATGGTACTTGAGGTTTGATGAAGTTGTAAGCTCACAAGGCTTCACAGAGAATCCAGTGGATGAGTGTATTTATCTAAAATTTAGTGGGAGCAATTTCATCTTCTTAGTACTCTATGTCGATGATATTTTACTGGCCACTAACAATTTGTCTATGCTTGCTGCAAAGTTTTTTCTGTCATCACATTTCGAGATGAAAGATATGGGGGAGGCGTCTTATGTGCTAGGAGTAGAGATACACAGAGACAGAAGTCGTGGTATGCTTGGTTTATCACAGAAGGGATACATAGAAAGAGTGCTTAAAAGATTTAACATGTTATCTTGTGCATCTGGAGAAGTTCCTATTACAAAAGGAGACAAACTAAGTAGAGCTCAAAGTCCTCAAAATGAGTTGGAGAAAGAAGAGATGAAGAACAGACCCTATGCATCTTTAGTGGGCAGCTTAATGTATGCTCAAGTATGCACAAGACCAGACATTGCCTTTGCAATTAGTGTGTTAGGCAGATTTCAAGCAAATCCAGGGAATGCACATTGGATAGCGGCCAAGAAAGTCATGAGATATTTGCAAAGGACAAAGAGTTTTATGCTGGTTTATCAGAGACAAGAAAGCTTGGAGTTAGTAGGATATTGTGATTCTGATTTTGCAGGTTGTCCAGATGATTTAAAGTCTACATCAGCATTTGTTTTCTTGCTAGCAGGAGGAGCTGTTTCATGGAAAAGTTCGAAGCAAAGCACCGTGGCTGCTTCAACGATGCAGGCTGAGTTTGTTGCTTGTTATGAGGCCACCATCCAAGCATCTTGGTTGAAGAATTTTATAACAGGTTTGCGTGTGGTGGATTCGATTGCCAGACCTGTGCAAATTTTCTGTGATAATAGTGCAACAGTATTTTATTCCAGAAACAACAAGAGGTCAGCGGGTACAAAACATCTTGAAATAAAGTTTCTGTTAGTGAGAGAGAAGATTAAGCAAGGCCAGACTCGGATTGATCACATAAGCACACATGATATGATTGCTGACCCTTTGAATAAAGCAATTCCCAACAGTATATTCAAGAGACATGTGACTAGCATGGGGATTTTGGCTAGTTTCGATGATGCAGAATAGTGGGAGTAAATTTGCAGTTCATTTTCAGTTATTAGATATGCACTGAGGTAGAATTTTATGTTTTGATTTTGCTTAACTATTGAAGTTTCATATTTGGTTGATACAGTTTCTCATTCAATTAAGTATTAATTGTTTTCATGATTTATTTTCATGAATTAAAGTTTGAATGCAACCATACAGAGCTTCGTTTAGAAGCATTAAGTGGACCTGGTGTATCTATATGCATGCAGTTCACATATAAAGAGCATATAGTGCATCTATTTGACTTTGTCTTGTGGGAGTTTCATGTGGATGAGGATTTTATGGTTGTAATTATGGATGCCTTGCTTGATTGAAACGAGTTAGTGTATCTGTAGTTCTGCATTTATATTCTCATCTGACAGAAACAATGTTTAGGACTTTTGTTCTTTGATCTTATGGTGCCTTAAAGTTTGTGTTTGTTTCGAGTTCAAAAGGAGCTTATGTTTTGATGGTGTGTGTGCCCTAGTGGGAGAATGTAAGCGTTTTAAGGTCACACACTCATTGAACTTGGCTAGGACTCTGAGACAGATACCAAGATCAATTAGAACAAGTATCCTGAAGCTTATACGGATGTGATTAAGATATTCTATTTAAGCATTGGAGTCCTAATATAATTAAAAGAGTTGGACATAGTCATCCAGTTACTTGGTGATTAAGTTGAATTCTAATAGGATTGTAATGGGAGAGTCCTATTAGAATTACACCAACTAAAGCTCATTATAAATAGGATAGGTCCCTGCCTCTGTCAAGCACCGAATCACAAAAGTTCTTGAGCCCCATTGAGATAGAGTGATATACAGAGCTTGCTAAAGAGGTGGAAGACCTGTCTACAGTAACAATGGTTTCTGCTGCAGGTATCTTGTGTATTATTTGTATGTCTGCTTAGATGTTATAAAACTAACAATTGACTGTAGCCTCCAAGCTAGCATAGTGAAGTGCACGAGTTGGGTTTCTTTGCCTAACACAACATGCACAAGCCAAAGAGCTATCTGTGTATTTCGTTGAGTTTGGCAGTACCAACTTCATAGCTGAAGCTTCTCCCTTCTTTAATCCCAAAGTTCAGCCATGAATTTGGGTTTTGTTCAACCCACGAATTTGAGTTTGGCAGTAACTGCTTTTTGTTGTTTTCTATGTACTTATGGCAGTCTTCTACAAAATGGGTTTTGTCTTTACTCATTATATGTGCTTAGAGACCTTCAGATAATTAAAAAACATACTCATCTTTGGTTTTGTGTTGGCTTGACAGGAAGGCTTTCTTTGAGCAACGAGTTTCTTCATTTTTTTGGTCTAAAGACCAAACTTTGGTTTGAAGAAAAGTTGTTGGCAGCAAGCTGTGCATCCATTTTAGCTTTGACTTCTCCTTTTGCGTATGGCAAGTCTTTCTTTTCTTTTTTTTTAATTTTGTTTCTTTTCATTTATTTGTTTTTCATCACTTTCCTTCTTCTTTTGCTAGTTTCTCTTTCAGCTCCTGGGACTTCTTCTTCGACCTTTTGGTTCTTTGTTGCTGCTTTTGGGTTCTTCAATAGCCACAACATAGGAGGAGGCTTCTTAGCCTAAAATTGGTGAGCCATTTTTTCTTTGGCTTTTTGCTTGTTGATGCTTTGGTGCATCCTTTTCTTTCCAATTTGATTGGAATTTCTAAGGCTTTGCATATTTCCCTTTGCAGACTCACATCATTTGAGAAGGCTATCATACCGCCAATTGAGGTGCTGGCTTTGTTTTGTCTCATTTGCTTCATGTTTTGCCAACAACAAAGTGAGAACCTTTTATGATATTTGCAATTTGCTGCAAAGAATGTTGTCTTAGTGACTTACATAGACAGTCTGGCTCGTGAGTTTCCTTTGTTGGCAACCTTTTGATGCACGATACTTGGATGTGAGTCATCAACTTTTGTAGACTTTCTGGCAATCAGTAGTATCTGCTTTCATATATATATATATATATATGTATATATATATATTTCTGTTTATGCATATCTGTGAGACTAAAACAGGATTGTTGATTTTCTCCATTTACAACACGTTTTGCCATCTCTTTGTTCTCCAATTTGCAAACTTGGAATTTCGTTGTGCTGAAGGTGGGTTGGGCATGTAACAAAGCATTTGGGATTTTGAGGTTTTCTGTTTTTGGTACTCAAGAACACTCGCAAGGTCTTCTCTGAGTAACACAATGTGCCTATGGACACTCACAAGATGTTCACAGCTCTTAGTACAGTGGGGTTCTTACTGAAGCCCATATGTAATTCACAACAGAGAGGTCCTTGTGAGAGCTCTCTTCGTGTAAGTAGCACAGTTACCATCATTTTGACAAGATTTGTTTACATCTTCCATCGCCAAGGCTTCTGTACAGTTTCTTCTACACTTTTTCTTTTGTCTGCAAGTTATTTGTACATAAGAGAATGCTCAAATTAATGAATCATTTTCTACCTTCCTTAATGGTATTGTGACAGAGCTTTGTATCCCCTTTACTTGCGTTACTTGCGTCCCTTTTTCTTTTCTTTTTCCCTCTTCTTTGGATTTCTGCAACAGTTTAGTGCTCCTCCTCCTCCGTGTTTTTGCATGTGTTTTCTACTCTCTTTTTTCTCCTTCCTTTCTGTTTGCTCACCAATGGTCCCTTTTATAGACCCAGAAAAAACTGAAAGGGTGGAGCCAGTTATGGCCTCACATACTGTGTGGGTGGGAGTAACTTCCCATTTTCAGTCAGCCCCCTCAACTCCACACTCCAAAGTCACGTACATGAAGCATATCCTGTTACTGCTTTCAATTTATTAATATTTTCTTGTAAAAAATATTAATATTAATTCATTTGGGCGTAAACCAATATAGCAACAAGTCCACAAAACCATTTTAGCTATGAGTCCAACTTCTTTAAACTTGGGCCAAAATTTAATTTGCTGTCAATGAATTTTTTTATTTCAACAATAATTATCTACCTATTTATTATCGTTGATGAACCATTCCTCTCTCTTTAAACCACAATGCAGATGGTCTGAATCGGTTTTAACTCTTAGATGTAAATTGGTTTTAACTTAAGGGTATTTAAGTCTATTTAAGTAGGTTTTTTGCTACATTTGAAAGTTTTTATAAAAATTGACCTTTATGAAAGTTGGGAGGAAATGTTGGCTATTATTTTTTTTAAATAAAAACTCATCATGAGTTCGTTTGTATCAAAAAAATTTGGAGCTCTAACTTTCATACTTATTTAAAAAATGCATGATTTGTAGACAACTTTGAGATTAGAAGACGAAGCCATTGGTAGTGAAATAGGAAGAAATTGATTTTTGGTGGATTATTTCACAATTCAATGGGTATGTATAGAAATTAGGGTGAGATTTTGGGATAGATATGGTATGGAATATTTATTTTATTATATTATAGTTGTAGGATATTTTTTTGGTTAAAAATGCTTTGAAAAAAAAATCCAGGTCGTCTTATTTGAAATAGCCGATAGAGATTCTAACAAGAATACCCAACTCATGCCAAGCCGCTAGACTGCAACAACTACATCATCTAGGTTATTCCCACGCCATCCCCATTCTACATCACACCGTATCAAGTCCAAAGCAAATCCCATCATCGCAACAAAATATTCATTAACTAAATACATTTTTAGGAATTATGAATCTCCCTTTATATATTAGATGAAAAAATTCAAAAATTATAAATTTTTATTTATATTACTTTATTTATTTTATTTTGGATGAAATGGGGGGATAAACCCCAACAAACAATTACATTTAGCATATTACTTTTATTTTTTAGCGATACACAATTGGTACATAAAGGATGGATTTGCCCGCGTATGAGTCACCTCGAATAAACCATAAGAAGAAGCCTTTTCTATTGGGCTCGCATTGTAAAACCATGCTAGGGGTGGGCATCGGAACCGATCAACCGAACCAAACCGGACTGGAAAAAACAAAAAAAAATTGTGTTGACCAAAAAGTCAAACCCAATCCAAAAAACCAAACCGAATCAGTTCTAATCGGTTCCCGTTCCGGTTCTATGCTCCAAACAAACTGAACTATCCAAATTAAAAAGTATATAATTTTAATACTTATTTATATCCAATGCTATGTTTTTAATCTCATAACTAGTATTTACCCAAGTTCAATTTCAAAACATCTCTTTTTCTAGCCTTAATATTTCTTTTTGTATGAAATTGAATAATTTGTTAATAATTATGAATTAGTTGACTATACTCAAGCCAAAATAAATAAATTTTAAGTTGAAATTTGTATTAAAAAAAATAATTTAAAAAGATAATAATAATAATCTAGTTCAAAACCGGACCGGACCAAAACCGGACCGAAATTGGTTCAACCCGAACTGGATGGTTTTATAAATTTTTTTGGGTTATCTACTATAGACGTCCCTAAACTTGGCCCCCAATTGCAATTGGGCATGTAAACTTTTTTTGAAGCAATTACATCCTTTAACTTCACAAATAGTTCCAATGGAGTCATGTCGTATCAAAATCCGTCAAGTTTGACCATGTGAATGACACATGCTCTTATTGTGAGGGGTATATTAGAGTTTTCACGATGGGAGGAAAACTGAAAAATTACATTACAAAGAAAAAGCCATGAAAGGAGGCAAGAACTTCATAGAAAAATCCAACATATGAGTATTGAAGATGATGCCGATCTGCTATATTGGTCAGGAAATTAATATGTATACGACGATATATTGGATTGAAATGTATAGATAGAGAAGAAATTGTACATCACCGACACATAGAAAAGCATGGATCTTGAAGCTAAAGGAAGCAGAGGATGGCCTTGCTGTGGAGGTTGAGATCTCAGAGAGTGCTTTGGAAAGCTTAGAGAAGCGAAATGGGGGAGAAGAAAAGAGAGAGTCTTGCATAACAGGGAGAGACCCCTTGTGCTTCGATTTGAAAGCACCAAACAGAGAGAGAGAGAGAGTATGTAGCTGGGTTTGCTTGGTCATGGGGCCCACTAGGGTGGCTGATCCCAAGTGAGATTTTACCATTGGAGATAAGATCAACTGGGCAAAGTGTTACAGTGGCAGTAAACTTTGTGTCCTCTTTTGGTATTACTCTATCATTTCTCTCCATGCTTTGTCACTTCAAGTCTGGGATTTTCTTCTTTTTTGGAGGTTGGGTTATGGTGATGACTGGTTTTGTGTACCTCTTGTTGATTGAATCAAACAAGGAGCTCTAAATGTGTGGGTCTTCGGGATTATCTAGCGAAGAAGACTTCTGGAACTCGAAAGGACGGTTTTACCCCTCATTTTGACGGACAAATTGACAGACTTGGATGGCATGACCCAATTGGAACTATTTGTGAAGTTAAAGGATGTAATTGCCTAAAAAAAAAGTTCACGGACCCAATTGCAACTGGGGGCCAAGTTCAGGGACGTCTACAATAGATAACCCAATTTTTTTGTTAAAATCGAAACGAACCAAACCGGATAAATAGTACCGAATTCGGTTCCAATTTGAGGCAAAAATCGGTCCAAACTGAACCGTGCCCACCCCTAATGGCCAATACAAAATTTATCACTCATATAAGAGAATAAGGTGAATGACATGACCCGCCTCAAATTCCTGTGGTATTTCCGACATCATACCGATGCCAGGTCCACTTAAGAAAAGAGATGAGATGAGACTTTCTACCAAAATTTCAGTAGAATCTCCCCTGAAAAACGGACATTTCCCAAAATGTTCAACCTGTCAAAAACACAGTTTAAGATTCCCAAACTTCAACATCAAAGACTCTACAATAAAAGATTTCATCTTTCGGCCCCTTTAACTATTATAAACCCAATAATGACTCTACATAATTAAGATGCAAATTATTTCAATCAAAAACCTTCTAGGTTGTTTCATTTGAAAGACAAAATCTTAGGTCCTCTCTATCTACTGTTTCTTTTAGGTCAATTCCCAAAATGTAAATTCTAAAACCAAACATACAGTCAAATTGCAGACAGAAAGAGAGAAGTTTCCTTCTCCCACTAAGAGTATCTTCTGATAGCTGTTGTAATGCTTAACCTTTCTCTTTCCAAGATTCATTTCCCCGCTTAGAACAATATAAGCACATCACCAACAGTTTATTTTGCGACTGCACCTAGGTTAACCCTAGGCTACCTATGTACCCCTTTGTGAGGGATCAAATCACACGTAATTCTTAAATCAACAATCACAATTTCAGATGATATACCATTATTTAAAGTAAAACCAACGATTAATTTTAGATTCATCTACAACTTCAAATCCGACAAAGCACACATTGATCACTGTTGAGACCCAAAAATCCATGGTTGGGCTCAAATATACTTCTGGCCCAATACAACACTTAATCGGGAAGGAAGCCTTACTTGGGTATGCAAGAATTTGTCGTATGCACTTACGCAAGTTATGGTCTACATGCCACGCCAAGCAAACACGCAACCCACCATGCAGAAGGGCCATAACGAGCCTGTAAAATGTACTGGTTCTATGAACCCTCGCTTACTGACCCGTCAAGCACCGTTTAGCTCGACTATAGCCCACTGCAACACGGGAAAGCACAAACACGCCAAGCAACGTGCAACGCCAAGCAAAAAACCTTTATTTTGGCACCAAGCCATGCTACTAGCTTAAGTGTGCCCAAGCCACGCAAATACCTGGGGCTTGCTGAGCGGGTTGTGGTATGGATGGTTATGAGTATTTATGAGGTCCATTGAAAGTTCAACGAATGGAAGTTTTGGGCTGCTTGGGAGCACCAAAACTCAAGCTCATTTCTTGAGCCCAAACACATGGATAAGCATGAAAGAGAGAAAAGTGACCCAATGCCTTAGGAGAATATCCAATGGTCTGCAACACTTAGAAAAATCCTACATCAGCTAAGACATCCAGCACCTTGTCAAAAACAAAGAAAATAAGCTACTTCCAGCAGCTTGACGAAACCAAACTCACAAGCCGCTGGAAATAGAATGCCAATGACCTAATACCTTAGGAAAAAAAACCCAGCCCAGCACCTTATAATATCTAGCGTTGTCAAAAGCCTTAGAACCAAGTCAAATGGTAAGCCACTGCAAAAATCAAAGGAAATTCATATGCGCAAGAGGAATACCCATTAGACTAACGCCCCTACCTATGTTTCTTTCTTCTGCAAGCTCAAATAGGAAAACCAGAGAGAAAAGTAAGGGGGGCCCTCAGAAATGGAAGAAAGTAAAGGGAAAGGAAGAGATAGGCCTGATAAAATTGAGGTTTCCAGCGCCTATAAAAGAAGGCACCTTCTACCCAACAAAGACACATCGATCCAGAGTGCGACCAAACTTTGCCAAGCCATAATATTGATCTATCTTGTTAGTGAGAGGAACCAAGTGATTCCTAAGGCTCCACGAGCTTTTCGAAGCACTCTTGGGGCATGGTTCTTGAACTCAAGTAGATGGGCAAGCATACTCTCCCGCTGCTGGAAGCACCCACCAATATGTATATGTGTAGAGAAACAAAATATGTATAAGGGCATTTTTGCAATTTCACCTAACTCCCAAAAACAAATATGTAAGAAATAAAATTCTACATTTCCAAATAGATGAGCAATAGGTTTTATGAACATTTACAGTATTAAAATATTATTTTCTAGAATAGTGAAATAATTCCCCACATAGGGGCATTTTGGTTATTTTGTTTAAAATTGCAAATCTATCCATATATATAGAAATTATTTTCTACAAAAAAAAAAAAAAAAAAAAAAAAAAAAAAATAAAATATAGCAGCAGTGAACATACATAGCACATAAACATGTTAATGATAGAGATAACTCTTTTTCACTCATTATTAAGGCATTTTCAAAACACTTTAAAACAAAAACAAAATAAAAACAAAAAAAAGTTAAAACTGTAATTTGAATCTCAAAATTCTTTTTACACCTTAAATTAATTAAAACATCATATTCTACAGTAGTTCTAGGTATAGGGTTATTACACGCTTAAAGTATTGACAGATCCAACTGTAAGCAAAGACCATTAAGTGGTTAAACGTTTTTTGTCTAGGACATTAAATGCAATTTCCTAAACAATACATAAGTATGTTGTTTAAGCAAGATTCCGTAAAAGGTGTTTATGCTGCTAAATTGGAAGCTGAGAATGTATGTTTGGATGAGAAAATTAATTCCATTGGTAATTGTTTCAACCATAATACATCATTGATATGACTTGATACAATGGCAATGAATTGGGGCAATAGCTCAAGCCAGGAAATAGGAGGTCTCATCAAAGCTCCAATGGCGATAAATGTATGATTAGTGGAATCACATGTTTGAGAGGATAACGTGACTCTTAGATATGCTTCTGACATATGACATAGCAATACCACTATGTTTAAAGACATCGGCTTTGATTCGATGAACATCTAAAGTAGATGGTTATTGAATAAGTGGACAATTGACTTTAAGTGCAAGTGGGAAATTGTTAGAAGTATGCCTTGAAAGCCAATCATTAGATGAAATCTTTCATGGAAACTTCATTTAAACCAACCATTTTGGTTAACACAAATGGGCAAGTTTGTCAACTCAGGTAACAATCCATACATGACCATTGACCTATTTGACAAGTCCATGGATTCACAAGATAAGGAAAGTGATCTAAAGAGGTTAGATGCAATGGACCTTTCCGTATAATCCAAACCAAAATGTTCTTGGTCATAGGATCATTCAACTAGGCATTGACAAACCGCAAAGACCGGTATGCACTATATCTACTCAACTAAGAAGATGACTAGTCTTGAATAATTTATGAGTGGACATTGAGATAAGTGCGTACGTGCTCGCTAGAGAGCAAGTTCACTGAACTCGATCAAACTATAAATCTTGTATGGAAGTTCTACTTACATGTCAAACAAGATTTCTTTGCTTGCAATAACGCAAAGTTAATCCTTAGACCTGAGGCCCTATGGTTGTCTTATGGATGCATAATCGATCTATGATTTTGTCATAAGGTTGAGCTCATTCTGGGCTCAATTCAAGGTAACATCGGAATCCTTGACAAGTCCATAGAGGCAAGTGAGTGTACGACAAGGGATCTTGACTTCTAGTAAGAGGGAGAGAATGTTGTAATATATGATCCAGGAATCTTGGCCTGGAGTCGGAGCTCAATTAAGAAAGAGTCTTCTAATTATGCTCATATTGAATCATATAGCCAAGAGCGATCACGTTAGGGATTTGACATGAATTTTGTATCCTATTAACGAGATCAAGAACGTTGTCAAATAGAGAATGATCAAATTGTGTTGTAATTCCAACTAAATAGGTTCTCTTAATATATTATATATTAACTTGGGAAACTGTGATATGTTGCTAGACATCACTCATGGTTTGTGGAAGCCCTGAGGATATTCCGTAACCTGGTCCTCACAAATGGAGAATTAAAAGGGAGTTTTAATTCACAATCGATAAAGAAAAAGTTCATGATCACCCACGGCCTCGCTAATTAGAACCTAATGGATCGTACACCCCAAAACTTGTAATTTGGATAGTAATGGAAGATGGCAAAATAAATGGTTAAGTCAATTAATTGGATCAATTGATTAAAGAAACTAAATGCCGTGGGATTTTAGCAAAAGGGTCTTGTGAAGAAATAAGTGGGACAAGTTGGACCTAGAGGCCCAAAAGAAGGCCCCACCCATTTGTGTTGTCCAAATGGAGAGAGGGAGAACATTAGGGTTCTCCCATGTGCCCTACGTATCCACCTTTTAGTTCATTCTCTCCTTAGGGTTTTAAGAGTGAGGAGGAAGTGAGAGAAAGCATCAAATCTCTCCCTTCCTTAGGCAAGCTAAAATCAGTAGTGTTGCTAGCACCACCTACTACTCTTGTGTGTCGTCATCCTTCATGTTGGGGACTTTTTCCGTTGGAAGGCTCATCCGAGTTTATTGATTCTTGGACCGTCATAGAGTGATGAATCAAGCCTTCATTGCCCTTTTTTCTAAGTTAGCAAGAACTAGGTCCAAAGTATCCCAAGGGAGAAGCAAGTCCCAGATGAGTACTTTGTTCTTCTTCCAGGGATTGCGTGTTTTATGCTGATGTTTCCGGCAACTTGACGAAGATTTGAAGATGGTGCATTGATGTTGCACAAGCTTGGCATAAGAGTTTGCTTTGGTGAATCAAGATACTACTAGGCTTGGCATGAGAGCTTGGAGTGTGGGAGCTAAAAACCCACAAGTTTAGCAAATGAGAATGCATGTGCTTGGCTTGGTACTAGATATGCTTGAGTTTGGGTGTTGATAATCTGTTGTTTGTGGCTATGGCTATGGGGATTTAAGAGTTTCAAGAGAATGAGGATGGGAGGAAAAGCTTGAGGTTTGAAGGCTATAGTGTTTATAGCTTGGAAGGAAGGAAAAGCTTGGAGTCATGCTTGGTAAGGCTTTATGGAGAAGATGATAGATTTCAAGGGTGAGAAAGTAGAAGACATGGTTGTGACGGCTAAGGAATGGCTGGGATTGCAGCTGGAATGCTTGCAGCAGCCAAATGGAGGAAGGAAAGTGGTCTGATAGTTGCTGGTATGCTTGAGCAACCAAGAGATGTTGGTCGATGGTTGCTAGGATGCTTCCAGCAGCCCAATGATGAAGGTTGATGGCTTAGGAATGACTGTGAAGGTTACTGGAATGCTTGTAGCAGCGAAGGAAATGTGATTTTTCATGATTGCTAAGAAGCTTGCAGCAACTAAGAGGGGTTGGTCTTGGTTGAGCAATGCCTCCCAATTTATAGAAGGTGAAGTCTCTCTTTGGTTTCCTATGGGTAAAAGGAAGTGTTGGAGCTAGTCTATTTCCAACAGGTCTAAGGGGGCATTGGGACATTCTTATTCCAGCAGTAGGTAAAGTTAGGCATTGAAAAATAACTATTTCCTATGGGTAAAAGGAAGTGTTGGAAGTGGCTTGTTTCTAGCGGGTAAAAGAGAGTATTGGGACATTCTTATTTCCAGTGGGTAAAGTTAGGCATTGGAAAATGACTATTTCCTATGGGTAAAAAGAAGTGCTTGAAAAATATTTCATTTGCTCACCCACATTGGAGAACTCTAAGTAATGGGCTTGGACTTTGGTGCTCCTAAGTAGCTAGCCCAAAGTCTCCATTATCCAAGAGCTTCTGTGGGCCTTATGGACCTTTGTAACCTTTCACACTACAATCCCTCGTGTAAGCCCCGTAAACCACATGACTTGGGTTCATGTGAGCTTGGTAGGTGATTGACATATGAAAAATGTATTATTGGGCATGGCATGCACACTATTTCTATATTTATTTAATGAATTAATTCCCAAAGTACAGCTTGGATTAACGCATGACTAGCATTATATGTTATATTGGGCCTTAAATGTTTTTGGGCTTCTCGTGAATTTTTTAGGCCTTAACACTTCCAAAGAGACAGCTTGGTGTGGAGTCTTTGGAGGTCACTAGTTTGTGACTTGGAGAAGACGTGGAAAGTGGATTCTACCACCATCACTTGGTGGAATACTTGGACTCAAGTTGCGCTCGATGGGTGAGTTTTTATCTACCTTTATCTCTTTATTTTCATGTATGGTGTCTTGTGTTGCACATCAATGTTTTGAGCCGCAAGATCCTTTGAAAAGTCTTGTCTTCAAACTCTAGAATTTTGTTTAAAGTCTTCCATTGCCTATCAAATGAATTTTTGATAAACCTTGTTTTTGAGAAAACACAATACTTCCTTCACCTTTCTCACTTTGAGAAAACACAATACAACAAATCATTTTGTAGATTTGATGAATTTTTCCTTTATATTATTTATGCAAAAATTTGAACGTAAAATATGTTTCCATCTTATTGTTTGGAGAGTTCAAATATACTCGACTTTCGTTATTCTTTTGTTTGGAGTGCTACAACCACAAAAAGAAAGTCGTTGTATCAAGAGTAGCATTTGCCATTAGAATCTTTATTTTTAATATTGAAATAAAAATGATAGATTGCTTTTATAATTAAGCACAAATGTCGTCAGCCACAAGAGCCAATATAAATATAGATAATCATATAAGATTATTACAAGTATAGAAGTGCAGTACCTACAAATAGTTAATCCAAATATAGAGGACTCCAAAAACAACATCATATGCACAAGTGTACCTCCACACATAGTGCCAAAGAAATTCCGACATAAAAATCGCAAGCTTACAAAAGTCAGGCGTAGACCACAACGCATCTCAACACACAGAACTACAACTACAACCTACAATCTTTTAACTTCCACAAACAAAAATTACAAGTACAGACTACGAACATGCATGATAAGTTCATAATTTCATACATTCGCATGCTTTCTTTACTTAGTGACTTTGCTTAGTTTCTCTTAATTTTGAGTCACTTACCTCTTTTTGTTTGTTTTGTAGGTTAAGACAGCAAGAGATCACATTTGATGCAATCCATGCTTGTTAAGGGCTGATTGGGATAAGAGGAATATGAGCTTAAAGACAAACCCAATTTGGGCCACACTCCTTGTCAGTTCAGTTTCTTAGGTCATCTTGCAGGCCTCATATTAGCAACTTACACAAGTCGGATGAGGAGACATATCCAAATTATAACATATCCAAATTTCAGCCCAATTGGATAAATCTGGAGCCCTCAGCACATCAAAGACTAAATCAAGTTCACAAAAATGTCATGTTGGCTGCCATCACATTTAATGTGGCTACATCCCTAGAGCCATGTGCTACACATAGGCAGCCACACATGGGAGTCAAATCAGCTCAGGAACTCAGAAAGATGAACAAAAGTCAAGCGTTTCATAAAGAAACCATACCAAAGCATGTATTTGGCAGATGGAGCAGTTAGCAAGTATGTCAGCTAGAGCAGTTGGCAAGTATGGGCAGCTGGAGCAGTTGGGAGCAGCTAAGAGAGGTGTGCTTCATCAGCCAAAGGGGAGGACGAAATTGTACTCTATAAATAGAGAGTTGCACACTCATTCAATAGGGAGTTAGACACACACATTCACTTCATCCATTACTCTCATACACACATTCAGATTCACCACAAAGAGAGAAGAGAATTTGGAGCTGTCCTGGGAACTACATTGCTGCCAGCTAGTTCTTCTCTTCTCTTTATCCTATCTATTTATTTCTTATTTTTTGTATTCATAGTTATGTTTAACTAATCCATTTAGTTAGGGTTTAGAATAAAGCCCTAGTCATGAATATTCAATGTTATGGATGATTTTATAGTTAATTGATTTCCTTGCTTTCATTATCAAGTTGTTAATCTCCAGTTTATTATGTGCTTGATGTATGTTTTCTTGGAGGAGCTAACTAGGATTTTATGCATCTAGCACAGGTTGGGAAGGGGTTTAGATTCACTAATTCTACTCTCATTTCACAAGCAACACATGAATGGCCTAAGAATCATTCAAGGGGTTAATAAACATAGGTTGACTAGGACAGATACCATATTCTAGGACTTGTGTGATTATCATATTCTCATAGAGCTTAATGACTCTTGTATGCTTTATTCTAGTAGATACCATGCTTAGGTTGCATATTAGAGATCACGTGTTGTGTAGATACCATGCACGATTACATGCATTAGGAGAATCATGCATCCTGCGCCTAGATACCATAGGCTTGTATGCGTTAATCTATTGTTGATGAAGCTTGAGTCAATTTTTATGCATTCATAACTTGGATAGGAAAACTAGTGGGACACCTCTCAATTATTGTTTCACAATCTGTCCAGTGTTTACTTTCGAGCACTTTCATTTCACTTTCTTCTTTTCATTTCAACAACAAAACCCTCCATTTTGAGTGCGTATGTGGTGCTAGGATTCTGTCCTAGACCTTGAGTAATTAGCAAGAGGCATTGTTGAATTCGACCTTGCCTTTAGCTAGTCAGTCAGTTTCTCTGTTCTATGTTTTTCTAGCATTCTAAGTAATTTAACTTGGAACCAAGTTACCATTCTCCGTGGGATCAACCTCGTATTTACATAAGTTATACTATAAACGGTTCGTGCACTTGCGAGAATTAAAGTTGTCGTTTTTAATAACTCATTTTAGTTGTTAAGAATTGGCTCAACAATGCAACACTCAAAAAGAGTGGATGCACTTATTACAAACAAACAAAGGCAACCACATCGTCTCCAAGCAAATCAAAAACCCGAATCCTAAATCTGCAAAAAGATAAAAAATAAACATAAAAAATAAAAAACATAAAGGAGATGGAAAGTGAGGGGATGGGTGTGTAAGAAGGGAGGGGAGGTGGCGTGGGAAGGAGATGAGAGGACAAGAGAGGGAAAAGTATGAGTGAGGAGAGAGATTTGTGCGTCAAAGGAGAAAGGAAGGGAGGAGGAAGAGCAGTTGCCTCCTCCCCCCTCAAGGTCTGTGCAACTAGGAGTTTTTTTTTTTTTTTTTTTTTTTTTGGGCTAACAATGAGGAGCAATTTCATTTTGAGGGACGTAGATGATCTAGGGCAATGGTGTTACATACAAATTGAAATTACTTGTCTATATGGTTAGACAACACCCAACCATTAGAGAAATTAAATAAAATTTGAACGGCATAGGGAAGGTTAGGGTTAAGTTTAGGAGAAAAGAAGAGGATAAAGTTAAAGGTATTTCGATTTAATAACGGGTTGGCAAGCCCTCTGTACCCAACAAATAATTATTGATCTCATTTCCAATCATCGGTCCTTATTCCCTCTCTCTCTCTCTCCATCTAAAGCTAGAAGCATAATAGAAATATTTTTTATTACTACTTTAACCCAAAATATTCACCATTCAACACGTGATACGTGCCATAGGATGGGGCTACCAATGAGGAGCAATTTCGTTTTGAGGGACATAGATGAATCTAGGGCAATGGTGTTACGTGCAAATTGAAATTACTTGTCTATATGGTTGGACAACACCCAACCATTAGAAAAATGAAATAAAATTTGAACAAAAGGAAGGTTAGGGTTAAGTTAGGAGAAAGGAAGAAGATAAAGTTAAAGGTATTTCGATGTAGTAGTGGGTTGGCAAACCATCTGTACCCAACAAATAATTATTGATCTCATTTCCAATCATCGGTCCTTATTCCCTCTCGCTCTCCATCTAAAGCTAGAAAAGATTCATAAGCATAATAGAAATATTTTTGCTTACCACTTTAACCCAAAATATACATCACTCAACACATAATACGTGTCCATAGACATAACTATAGTTAACTCTTCACTTTATATTTATAAAACCATGATTATCTATAAACACATTACACGTGCCAAGTGTTGAGAAAAATAGGGATAATACACCTTGAGTTAAGCGAAATGCTCCCCAAGAATAATGCCTTTTCCAAATCTAGAAGAACCCACAAGAAGTAACGCATAAGCCAACACTTCAATTATTTTTATTAACTTGTTACAATAGAATAAACCAATGCCTAAACAAGCAAACAAACCACGTACAGCGAACACACACCAAATTAAAATAGATTTTTTAGTAAAAAGTCCATTTTTATATGACGTATTATACAAATACTCATATATAGTCTATTTGACGAGAAAAACTCAAAATTAATTACTTTAAAAAATTAAATAGCTTGAAAATGTAAAAAATAATAATCAAAATATATAAAAACGCATTAATAAAATAAAAAACGGAACTACCATTCCTTGCGTCACATAAATTGATAAAGCAACCGACCCAGATGGGTTTTTCTCCTCTGTGTCGTCCTCGTGGGGGTGATCGAAATTGGAAGGAACGATTGTATCCGGGACCGAATCATCGTCGTTACCAGACTGGGGTCCGCTTGCTGGACCTGGGGACTGATTCTGTGCGGCCGGGTCTTGTAAGCTCTTGGGCAGGCCTTGGCCATGAGAGACGTTGATCTTAAAGTGCTGGCCATTCTTGCATTGCTCGCCGTCGTAATCGCCCGAAAAGAAATACGACATGCCCTCTTTCAGCAAAGGCACTTCCACGGAGACTGGATGTGGGGCCGTGTTTGATGGGTCTGCCGACGACCATTGGATCGTGTCGTTTTCTTGAGCATCGTCGTAATCGCACAGCTTGTATGTCGTCAAGTTATATGTTTGCACAACCGAGTGGTTCGTGTCAGTGTTGAAAACTGCACATAAACATAAATAAAAAAATATCAGCACAGAAATACAATTTTTCGTTTTTTATACAGGAATAAAATAATCTAAATTAATTTAATTCACAAAAAGGAAATTCGAATTTCGGTGAAAAAAGATATCGAAAAAGCGGTCTCATTGTCCTAGTCAACTAGTCTCGGCCAGTTTGGGTTTGTTTAACTTAAGGGTCTTAACTTAATTATTAGTTAATCAACGCATTTGTTTTCCTTTTCTCTTCACATTTGACCCAAATATTATTATATAAAAACCCAACCCAACTCATCATGTGCTGCCATCCATTTTCCCAACCACTATCTGCTCCTCTTAAAAAAAACAAAAGATAAGTCATTTTTATCAACTAATTTACCAAAAAAATATAACTAATTAATTTCCACAAAATTTTATAAAAATACATTTCTATCATAGATTTTAACGCAAAGGTCTTTGAACTTACCCTAATTTTATTTTGGTCATCCAACTCTCACACTCGTTTCAATTTTGTCTTTCCGCAACAATGTCATTGATTTTGAAAGGATAATTAGAATACAAACCGATGATTTTACCCTCAAATAGACGGAAAAATGAACAGAAATTGACGGAACGACTAAATTGAAACACGTACGAAAAAGTTATCCTTGGACCTTGACTGAAGTAGAATAATTTAAAAGCAAGAAAACGGTGGTTGTGTTGTACAATACTCTTATCAGAGTCTGTGGCATGTGATCGGTTGGCGTCGGTGGTGGCCACACTACACGTGAAGCACACATGGTTTCACAGTGCGCTTGATTGTAATTGGAGCAAACTAAGATGTCCTTTTCTTAATGCTTCTCGCTTTGAGTCTTATTTAGCTTTACCTTTTTCACTAAAATTGATGCTCTTCTTGGAAAAGACACATCTGAAAATTCTCTTCTTCTTTTTTCTAGAAGAAAATAACAACAACAAAAAAAGAATATTTTTGTACGTAGCAGACCACAAATTCTTTAATTTCCAGACTCGAAGTTTTGACAATTTAATTTAATTAAAGCAGGGAATGGCTCAGAAAAAAGAAAAAGAAAAAAAAAAGAATTTCTTTGCATATAAACACCAATTAATCCTACAAAACTTGAATAATCCTAAAAATAAAAATATAGAATTTCTTTGCATATATACACCAATTAATAATATCACAATTCAAGATGAACCAGCACCAAATTAATATTATTTTATGCAAATAAAGAGGAGGTAAAAAAAGAAAAGAAAAAAAAGGGGAGGCTAGAGAGAGAGAGAGAGAGAGAGGAAGTGATTATTCAAGCAAATAAATGAATTGAAGGGTAGGGTTTAGGTAAGCTTACTGAGAAAATCTCCCAAGCTGAAGTTCTTGGCAGCAACCCATTTCTGGTAATTAAGTTTGGGGTTTTGGAGGTTATCATACCAACCCAAAGAGTCTCCTACTGTGTAGTTCTTGTAAGCATCAACAGATCCTGAGAAGAAGAATGAATGAAGAAGAAGAAGAAAAAAGAAAAGATTGCTGCAGTACTTTCTCTGTAATTCCATTCTTCTTGGAGTTTGAGTTGTGAAGCAGAGAAACTGATGGTGCAGAGAACATGCAGTACACCAAATTTTACTTGCAGTTGTAATGCTGCCAGCTAATTTCATGCGTCATGTGTTATATATATAGCCCTTACTTTTTCTTGGAATTACCAAAATGGTCTCTCTTTCCTTTCTGTCTGTCGGTCGGTTCCAATTAATAAAATAATTGTAGTGATAATACTAAATTAGAAAAGGCAAAGTTTTGTTGCATTGCATTATTTGGGTTTGATTGGTTGCATTATTTATAACTCATTTCGTCTTTGTATGGTTCACTATTATAATGAGAGAGAGAGAGAGAGAGAACCCCCCATTCATATAGGTTTTCATTTTTGTAGCTTTTGGTGCACAATAATATAGATTACTACATATTATACTTGAAAAACTGTTTTCTCTCAAAAATTTGACTAAGTATGAAAATAGACTTTTCAAATACTAATGTTTTCCATGATATTTTTAGCAATTTATATTCCTTCAATCTTAAATTAAGCAAACACGATTTTATGAGATTTTAGTATAAAACACACATTGACTTATTGAGGTATCACTATTAGTATAAACTGTATCTTATACTAAAACAAGATTTTCATATTTTGATTTGTTGGAAATTTGATTTTCTAGTATTTTTAATTGAATCCAATTTTTTTTTGGGGGGGGGGGGGGGGAGGGGGGGGTTTACTTCCTTATTTATATTGTAAACTTAAATAAATGGAGTAATATAAAAGTAAATTAAAGTAAAAAGACATGAAATTTACTTAAATGTTTATAATGGAAATAAGGCCAGGCAATATAAGGCCAAAAAAGAAAAGAAAAAAAAGGGGCAATGGGCGGGCCGTGGGTGGCCCACCTCGATGACGAACCCTCATTTAAACAATAGAGTCCATCTCAACCAAAAAATGCCATGTGGCTGGTGAGTGGGTGGGTGAGTGGTGAGTGGTGGATGGAGAGTGTTAGAAATATGTCCTTAAAGCTAACTAATTGTGTAATAGTTAGAGTTCAGGACATCTTTGATAAAAAAAAACATATTATGTTATCAATAGGCAAGAAAGGTTGTTTTATACATTAAATCATCATATATTATTTTTCAATATGTAGAACAACCATAGTCCAAGGAATACACAAGTGGATATGAGAGCTCTGTAATGAGATTGCATACATGGAGACTTCTCACCATCCCTAAATCCTGAATATGTTCCTGGTCATACGAATATTGATTGGATGTCAATATTTCGCAAAGACTAGTACATATAGTATCGTTTCTATATGTAGGGAATGATAAGGTCTCAAGTCATTAAGTGTGGAGACACATCGATATGTGTGTAGGTGTTTGTAGAAGAACAAGTACACTGGAGATGATCCAACGCATGAGTTACATCATAGAAGTCTTTACTCACATGTCAAGCTGGAACTCATAAATTGCAATGGTGCAAACTAATCCTTAGACCTGAGGCATCATAGATGTTTTGTGGCTATGTTGTTAATCTTTGAGTGCACTATACGGTTATGCTGAATTAGGGATAGCTTAAAGGTGCTCATCAGGATTCTCAATAGAGTCATGGAAGCAAATAAATGTACAACAAGAAATCTCTACTCTCAGTAAAGGAGAGATAATACTCTAAGATATGATTGGTCAAATCTATGCGCAGAGTAGTAGATAAGACTTTAAAGAAAAAGTCTTCAAATCTTACCAGGATAATCATATAAAAGGAATGATTCACATTAGGATATTGACAATCGGATTCCATGATCTAATAATGTGAATAAGAAGTATTGACATAAGAGAAGGATTCAATTGCACGGTCATTCCAATTTGAATAGGTTATTTCACAACGTCTCATTTAGCTTGAATAACCGTGATTTGCTGCTAGGCAACAACCAAGGTTTGTGGATGTCTTAAAAGGTTTCAATTAACCTTTATTAATAGAAGAATTAAATTGTGGAATTTAATTTGTATATCATCTCTGAGGAGTTCAGTCAACCCACTACCTTGCTAAAGGGAACCTGCGGATCAGCACACCAAAATAATGTGATTAGAGGTACAAATGAAGAGAAATGAAATGAGGGGACACAAGTCAATGGTTGATACTCAAATGTCGAAGTCAATGGTTAAAAGTCAACATGTTGATCGGAGCAATTGACTGAAGTCAAATAGTTCGACCAAGTCAATTAAGTAAGACTATAATTATAATTTAATAGTTAAATTATAATTAAAAGATTAATTATGGAATTAATATTGATATATAGAAATATTGGATTGAGATTTTAAATATGATTTAAAAGGAAAGTGACAAAATAACCCAAAAGGCTATTGGGCCCAAGGGATAAGTGGCATAAGATGACATGACCCATGGACCAAATGGAGCCCCAAATACCCACCCAATTGCCTTTTGTGTTATCCTATATAAGCTAAGTGTTGGAGAAAACCTAGCTAGGGATTTTTAGTTTCCTACTTTGGTTGATGAGTGATCATCTTTGTATCTCATCTTCCATAAACCAAAAATTGGCCCAATCAAGAAGTATATTAGCATCCATACTTCTTGATTGCATTCTCTTCATCTCTTGGAGCATTTGGTATGGTGAGGTAGAGGATTTCAATCTTGGAGCCATAAGGTGAATGAGTCAAAATCAAGAAAAACAAAAGGCTTTTCCAACAAAGGTGTTCATTCTTGAGAAATCAAGAAAAGGTCATCAAGGGTAAATGATCTATTCCCTTTTTCCCTTATTTCCTTATCTATTTGTGTTCAAAGAGACTAGACTAAGATACTTGGTTTAAAATGAAAAAGGTTTAGCTCAACTAGTATAAACAAAATGAATCTGCCATTTAGAACGTTTTTGTTGTATAGGTTGTGGCTAAAGTTCATGTCCTAAGTATTAGATGCATGTTTCCTTCAGAGATGTGGTGGTGGTGAATCACATCTCTTCCTTGTTGTTCCTGGTCCTCCAACTATGTAGGTGACTGGCTGGTGGTGAGATTCAATTTTTTCAATTTTTATTATTTTCTAAGTTTTATTCCTTTAATTTTGAATTATATATTAATATTTTCATGTATATGGATAGCTTTACTCCTCAATTTAATGGCACTATTAAGAGCACCTCCAGCACAGGGCCTTTTGCCAAGGCAGGAGGCCCCTTTTGAAGGGTTTGGACCTCCAGTGCGCAACCAGTAGCCAGGGCAAGCCCAAAGGCTGATCTTGACTGGGCTTCAGCCCGAAGGCGCTGATGTCAGCGAGTAAAAAAAAATCAAAAAAATTGAATAAAATAAAATTAAAAAATCAATTTTTTAAATTAAAAAATACCAAAAAATTATGGATGTTTTCCCTATAAATACATAACAATTTTATTCACTTTCCTTATAAATACATAACAAGTTCATATTTTGTTGCATATATATTTTTTTTTCTTGCCCTTGCCCTAGCCTTTTGGGGTGGAACCAAAAAAGGCAAGGCTGCCACTATTCACGTGAATAGTAGCAGCCCTTGCCTTGCCTTTGCCTTTGCCTTAGCTTTAGCCTTTTGGAGTGGACATGCTCTAATAGTCTTTAACGGTGGGACTGTTTTGATACCAAATGAATAGTTGGAGGACTATTGAAATGAAAATTTAGTTGGGAGACCATTTCGGTCGAAAACCCTTTTTCTTTTTTCTAAAAAAAAAAAAAAAAAAAAAAAAAAAAACGTGCTCCTTTCATAAAACATAAATTTGTGGGAAAGGTCGGGAGCTCCATTTACCTCTTTGTAAACAAAAGTTGCACCACTTTCACCACAAAAAAAAAAAAAAAAAAAAAAAAAAAAGAATTTTGTGTGGGAAAAAATTACAAGAAAATAATAAATTAAAGAAAATAAGGGCTCGTTTGATAACCATTTCAATTTTAGTTTTTAGATTTTAATTTTAATTTTTATGCTAGAGTATAGATGAAAATGAGAGTGAGACGGGAGTGAGGATGAGATTGAGAGAGGATGAGAGGGGAGAAGTAACAAAAGTGAAAACAAAAACTTGAAAATGAAAACAATTTCATATATAGATTTCTGTTTTCAGTATTTTTTTCACTTTTGTTAATCCTCATTCCTATCCAACCCTCTTATCTTTCCTCTCAATTCCATCTTCACTCTTATTCTCACTTATATTCTCCATCTTTATCCTTTATGCTCTAGCACAAAAAATGTAATAAAAATTAAAATTGAAATGGTTATCAAACGGGGCCTAAGTTTTTCTATTTTTAATTTATTTTCTAAAGCATACAAATATATATATCAATGAGATAAATATTTCCCGATCAACATCTTAGATGGACTGTTGTACCCTTGAAAATTAACAAAAAGAAAGACATTTAAGTACGAACCACAAATGTCATTGTTCATAAGTGACATGTAAACTACACAAGTCATTGTTAAATTTATGAATTATTATGATCTAGTTGGTTGTTATAATTCATATATTGTCAAATAAAAAATGCTACGAACTTGGTGATCATAATAGAATATTTAAAAAGAATAAATTTAAGTGATTATGAGTAAAATAGAATAGAATAGAATATTCAAAAGAATAAAAAATACGAATGCTACGAACTTTAAATTTATAAGTTTTTTATAATGAAACAGTACATCAACTTCGAAACAAGCAGAGGAGTCATATTGTGGCCTTATTAAAACATTGCCTTTAAAAACCCCTAAATGAGAAAAATTCAGTCAAGGAAAAAGAGTACCATCACTCCTCCCATAAAGGCAGAACAAAAGACTAGGTGTTCTCACAATCTATCGTCAAAGATGACCCTAACCAAGATAGAGCCACATCCTCCCACAAAATTTAATCCCTTCTCTTTATCCAAATTTTGCCAATAAATGCGCCACCTGATTTCCTTGCCGTGGCTGGGACACAACATCCAAGACTGCAACATCTGCTATTAATCATCGCACATCTTCCACTATATTCCCAACATTACTCCACCATCCACCATTCCTTTAAGCATAGACACCGTTTTCCGAGAGTTAGAAGCCAGAATAAAACTAGTATACTCATAAGCAAACATGGTTTGTAACCCCTCTCTTATTGCTGCAAGCTCCGTCCCTACCACACTCAAACTCGGTGGACCATTGCAAGCAAACCCATAGATAAAACTTCTAGTAGAATCTCGAAGACACCCCCCAAGACCCTTGCTCCTTCCTTCCTTATCCAACGCACCTTCCTTCCTTGTTTGATCCACCGTACATGGTGAGGGACTCGATCGTTTTCAGCTCTAGTATTGCATGCTTTAAATTGCACATGCCACTCCAATGTTTTAAACACAAGATCCTCCATAAGGCCCAATAGTTTCCCATGTACAAGATCATTATGCAACTGTCAAACTCTCCATAAACAACAAGCAAAAATTTCCAGGTCGTGGGAAGAGAGAATCCCAACTCACCGCTCAAAGAAATTAGTAAAAGAGCAACGCACCTTACCTAAATGTATTGAGAATGATGTACACCGCCAAAACTTGCTGCTGTATTTACACTCCCAAAGAGCATGCACGTACCTTCCTCAACCTAACTGCACCGCAAACAGATTGGAGTATAAGCAACTCTTCGCCGGAATAAATTTTGGGCAGTCAGCAAAATGTCAGAGCATGCCCACTAAAGCAACAACTTCACTTTATTGGGCACCCCAACTTCCAAATAACCTTCCAAAAACCATGTTGAGGCTTCGAATTTGAAGCACCCACACCATCACCGCTGTTCTCCTCACACTGACGAAGAGCCACATGATACCCGGACTTCACAGTTTATTTACCATTTTTCAAAAATAACCAATAACTACCATCTTCCAAAGGGGTTGCGAAACCAAGATCAATACTCGCAATAGCATCACAATCCTCCTTACAAAAGAAGTATCTAATAGAGGTAAATTCCAACTTCCTGAAGAAGTAAATAAATCTACAACCTTCGCATCCCAGTTTAACCCATTGTTCATCAACTTCTTGAAAGTAACGGATTTGGTATCCATTTATTGTGAAAAACTCTGATTGAATTTCCATTCCCCACTCGCCCCACGAAACCATCATGAAGCACATCCCTACCCCCATAAGAGAGCCCTCCAAATTAGAGAAAGAGAAGACCCCAATTCAGCTTGTAGGAAAGAACTAGTAGGAAAATATCTTGCTTTCTGTTTGAGCCTGGTCGAAATCTGACCATGCATCTTGGAAAACAAATAGGCCACAATGCAAATTGGCGGCTCAAGGTGCCTAACGGCCAAATCGAAACAAGAAGGCCGGACTTGGGGGTCATCCTGCACCCTATCTCGTTTAATCTTCAGTAAAGTTTATAGCTTAAGATACACGATGTTCCATCATAATTCAAACTAAGATTTTAGAAGTTGAAACCCAACTTCCAACAATGGGTTGAAAACATCTGACTTCCAAAGTCGAAACATCTAGAACTTCTGAAGTGGATCAAGGCCAAGTCATCTGATTAGACAAGGTCAAGTGCTCTGATCAGCCAAGCTCAAGTCTCCTGATCAGCCAAGGCCAAGTCATCTAATCAGCCAATGCCAAGTCATCTGATCAACCAAGATCAAGTCCTCTGATAAGCTAAGATCTTGGCCTTTGATCAGCCTAGTCAAACCCAACTCCAAGTTCGGTCAAGAAATTCTAAGTCATGAACATCAATGAGTGTTTTAACCAAGATCAGAATTCCAGAAGTTTCAATGTTTCACCAGATGTCAAGTTAAAGTCTCGGAGGTCCAAGCCCAAGGCACACATTAGAACCCATGATTTTCGGAGTTAGCGTGCATGTGATGGAGGCTTTATAAGGAAGGAAATCAAGGAGATTGACGATAATCTGGAGTATTCCAAAAGAAGAGAAGATCAAGCAATCAGAAGGTCTCCATCATTGTGATCCCATAGATTTGAAGGCTTCACAAGGAAAGGTTTTGAATGAAGTTGACATTTGGACATTTAATAGCCAACCCATGGGCTGACGGATGCCTCTATATAAACCTCATCAAATGAAGGGGGAAGACACACAACATCAGACAGATAAACCTATTTTTCGTCTCGCACTTTTCTTTTCCTAGACTTAGGATTTTACTTTACATGCACTTAATGTAGCAAGTTCTTCCTTTTCTTAGTATAAATCTAAATTCTCGTTCAATTTATATTTTCTTGTAATTTAAATTCAAGTTTATTTCAATTGCTTCACGTTTCATTGTTATCGCACTTCAATTAAGTTTAATTTCAAGTTCATTTTGCTTTATCGTTCTTATCACTTTCATTTCATTCTTCTTTACTTATCGCTTTGATTTATTTTATCGCACTTTAATTCTCGTCTTTTCGTTATTTATTTTTCACACTTTATTTTACGCATTTGTCTTTAAATTATATTTAAGTTTAAGCACCTTTACTTTACGCACTTGTTCTCCGTTTCATTACGTTTCACCTTCCATCTACATCTCCACCCACTCTACATCATTTGGTCGCTCACATAAAGCCTTGACCCCGAGGTAGTGAAAGAACATAGGCCGTGAGAAGGTTCCTTACTCGGCTGAACAATCGTTTGATTAAAGTCAGATCTCGGACGCAACACATCCATCTACTCACATTCCATTCAAGCCCAAATTTGGGGCTTGGTGGTGGCATGCCCCGCATCCAAAAGAAGAAGGACCAAAAGTTCCTTCAGTCGGCCGCTGCCCAAGCCGCAAAGAGGGAAACACTTTCATCATCTGTGCGAGAAGAGAGGAAGGATCCTCCAGTAGTCTCAAAGATTGCTTGGCCACCATTGCTTTATTAAATGCTTCGAAATTCTTGAAACCAAGACCCCCAAAACACTTGGGTTGACAAAGTTTGCACCAAACCAGCCAGTGAATACTCCTCCTCCCAGATTTTCCCCACCAATATCAACTGATCATAGCTGACAAATCATGACAGAGTTGCTAAGGCAGTTTGAAAACACTCATAGTATATGTAGGTAAAGCTTGCGCCACAACCTTAATAAGCACCTCTTTTCCTGCTGCAGATAACAAATTTCCCATTCCAAGTAGTAAGTCTTCTCCACAGATTCTCCCAAACAAATTGGAACATCTGGGTTTTATTTGTCCTTGTCATCGTTGGCAAACCCAAATATTTTTCATGGAAAGCTATAATCTTTACTCCAAACAAATTCGAAATCAACTGTTTCATAATCGGATCAGTGTTAGGGCTAAAACAACTTATCAAAATTTATCTTCTCACTTGATGCCCTTTCATACAATTTGAGGATATGCAATAGATTAGAGCAATCAGATAAATGAGCATTACAAAAAAGAAGACTATCATTTGCAAAAAATAAATGAGAAAGAGTAGGCGCTTCCTGGGCAATAGACAGTCCTTTTATACATTTTCCTTGTAAGGCACGGGTAAGCAAAGCCGACAACCCTTTCGCACAAATTAAAAATAAATAAGGTGAAAAAGGGTCTCCTTGCCTCAACCCTCGAGAAGGGGTTATCATCCCTGAAGCAACACCTCTTACTTAGACAGAATACATAATAGTGGTTATATAATCCATTATTAATGCCACCCATCTAGCATTGAAACCCAAACATTGCGTCATTCTTTCCATAAATAACCACTCCACACGATGATAAGCTTTTGATATGTCCAATTTTAGCACCATCTTCTTCAGTCCACTCCTACCGCGACATTTAATTGCATGAATACTTTCAAAAGCTGCAATTATGTTATCTATTATCAACCGAGCGGAACAAAAGCACTTTGGTAATTGGAAATAATTGCTGGCATAATTTGTTTCATCCAGTTCACCAGAGTCTTTGAAATTATCTTATACAACACCATACATAAGTTGATCGGTCTATACTCAGTCACCTATGCCGGACACTCAGTCTTAGGGATAAGAGTCAGCAGGGTATGGTTTATTGTCTGCACACTACCCCTTCCATTAAGTATATTCAAACAGAAATTAGTAACATCATCGCCAACTACCCTCCAATATTTCTGATAAATAATGCTAGCATACCATCCATCCTCGAGGACTTGGTGGGAAACATTTGCCCCAGTGCCTTCTCAAGCTCCTCTCGCTTGAAATGTAAAAGAAGTCGAGCATTCATCTCACTAGTTACAGCTAGTTGTACAGCCTCCAGGATATCATCAAAGCCACATGAACCCATCATCGTGAACAAGCCCTGAAAATAATCACAAAAAACATCTCGAATATCCTCCCTTGATGTACGCCACACCCCGCCCTCATCAAGAATCCCTTTGAGCCGATTAATACGTCCTTGCTATTTGGCTTGCCCATGGAAAAACTTTGTATTTCGATCTCCAATTTTTAACTAGGATATTCTTGATTTTTGCCTCCACTTGACCTCCTTCTTCTTCAGCAAAAAATCCAACTCCCGAGATAAAAATCGATATTGATTATCAGTATCAGAATTAAAACTCCTTCGTTGTAGATCATCAATCTGACCTTGTACACGACGGATGTGTGAAGGAAGATACCCTCACACTGTCTTTATTCCATTGTTGTAGAGACTCTTGACAATCTTTCAACTTTTCCACCACGATCCCTGTATTCCGTGCCTATGCACTTATAATGGTTTTTTCACAACCTTTAACCGTAGACCATATCTCCTCAAACATAAAGCGTCGCTTTCCCGGCCTTGACTTGAAAGCTTCAAAAAAGTGAGAATAAGGAGGTGATAAACAATAATAGAGTTCAAGTGATGGGTATTGATCTCCGAAAATTGCAACCACAACTCTGCATTAGCCACCATTCGATCTAACCAAAGTTAAACCAAACCATCTCCCTGCCATCGGTTGGACCAAGTATACTTATATCCTTTAAAATCTACTATCATTAGACCACAGCCGCCGGGCATCTCCCCAAAATCCAACATCTAAGCAGTTGGCCTATAACAATGGCCTAGATATTCATGAGCTTCAAGAATCTTGTTGAAATCACCTCCTACCAACCACACCCTTACCACCGTAAGCCAATCTTCTTAGTAGTTCCCAAGAATACTTCCTCAAACATGTTCCTGGATTCTCGTAAAAATCTGTAAAACAAAAACTAACTCGTTCCATACCACCAATGTAAGCATCAATGTGTCTAGCCGAAAAGGATCGGATGGTCACATCCACCCTATGCTGCCACAATAAGGATAAACAACCTAACCATCCATCTTGACTAACACTGAAACAACCTCCCAATCCTAACTGTCATCGCACCACCTCTATCTGACAAATTGTCTTCTTAGTTTCAGATAAGAACATAACCTAAGGCTTTTTATCTCTGAGAAGGAATCTCAAAGCACAGAGTGTTCGTGTATTGCCGAACCCACGAACATTCCAGCATAACAGCGTCATTGCTTGTGATGGGCCCTTAATCCGGGACCTATCACGGTTTGTCCAGCTGTGCGAGACTCATTGATCAAATTACCCTCTCCACTTTTTTGTGAACCTCCTCTTTCTTTAGGGCTACCCCTAGCTCGAGCCCCTCCCACATGGAGCCACTTACCCTTTCGTTTATCCAGAAGCGGTTGCATATCAACACCCGCCTCCACCTCCACCATCTCCCTGATCACCACATGTTTACCTTTATTTCCAAATCCCTCATCTACATCTTCTTGACATTTATCCAACATCTTGTAGATGGCAGTAACTAGTACTTCACAAAACTGTACAGTAGATACTTCAGGGGCCAAGTTAATTGCAACCTCACTCCCTCCACCATCTGCCCTTCTCCGTTTCTTTGATAATGGTCTTTCGGCAAAATCTTCCATATCATCTTCCTTTACCACATCCCTTCCCCCATCATCATGGACAGTGAAGGCAGTCTTGAAAGGCCTAACAACACCGGATACCCGCCCCTCTTATGCTCGAAACTGCACCCCTTATGGACGAGAGCCACCGAACTTGAGTTATCATCACCCAAACTAAAACGTCTACCTTTCATTCCATTCTCAGCAAAAATACTATAAACCTCCTTCACTGCTATTTTCCACTTCCCATATTGCTCAACCTTCAGCCCTCTTGATTTCAATGCACAATTGGTTCCCACGTGGTCAAGTCTTCCTAAAAAAAAAGAGAAAAATGGGAGTTGTTCATACTCAATTTCATATTGTTTTGCAAGTTCGTCTGGGGCTAGACGGAGCATCACACATTGCTTCAACAATTCATTATTTGCAAACTTACTTGAATAAGAAGGAAGCATCCTAAACAGTCCCCATTAAGCCCCCGATCAACTGTAATACAGGTGCCCAAAAAATTCCCTATTTTTCTCCTATTGCCGGCTTAAAAAAGAGTGGTGGAATCCGCCGAACCCTAATATAGAAACACTGGGTATCTAGTGGTACCAAACCAGGATCCACCCTACCATCCGTAGCCGCAAGTACCAGCAAAGCTCTGTCAAAACTCCAAAGGGATCCCCTAAAAAAAAATCCCGATTGAATTCATTTTTAAAAGAAAACAAAAACCATGACACCTCATCCAAAGAAACCGCCGTAAAGTCTTCTCACGTATGCCAAATCTGTTTCAGTGTCCCAAACAACACTTCCCCACCACAAGAAAGCGTTCCACCGTTAACGATGCTATCTCTTCAACCCCAACTTCAAGAGCTTCAGTTTCCAAAATTGCCAATGTTCTATGCATGCTAGAGACTATTTCATCAATTGCCTCCATCATACAATCAAGAATTTCGAACACCAAACTTGCAAAACTAGTGCCTAGATTGTGGAAAACCCTATGCAAATCAATTTTCCTATTCATAAAACACAAAAACTCTCCTTAACATGCTTCATAAGCAAGGAAGACTATGAAAAAACCTAGCATCTCCTATTGAAATACCGTTCCACTCCTGTCGAGGAGCCTCACTACCGTTCAGTTTTCTGTATGTTTGGTTCCTTATACATGGATAGTTGCTTTGTTTTTATGTGTCCCTTGAAGCATATTTGACATGCTATCCAATCAATAACCATGTATTTTTCTTTTGTCGAGATCCACGAAAGGGCTCTATTGTTGCTACAATTGAAGCTTTAGGCCAACCCATCAATTCCTTTTTCGAATTTTCTTCTTGTACCAACACAAACCAACCCATTAATCTTCTAAGCATGAGCATGATGCTGCAAAAATAATTATATATGCAATCATCTCTCTTCAACAGCCACCTATACCACAATACCCACCGACATCCCAGCCATCACTCATTATTGCCCCATCTGCCTCATCCTTCTCTCTCCTCTATCTCTTCCCCCTCTCTTCACCATCCACACCATAACAGCTATTGACCTCCCTTCCAGCAACCAAAATTCAATTAAATCCACCTTGTAAAAAAATTTGAATCACAACTATTCCTGCAAAACCCAAAAATTGAAAGATGAGATCTTCTCACTAGATTTGAGGTGGTGGTGTTGAGTGGGCGTGCAAATTCGAAGGAAAATGAATTTCTACGAGGATGGGCAAGTTCGATCAACTAGCGGCTCTGATGAAAAGTCAAGGAGAGGTGGTGGGGAGTGTGGGTGGGTGTGGGTTGGGTTGCATTGGAGTGGGATGGGGAGGGTAGGTGGGTATGAGTTTTGGGTTCAAACTTCAAACAAACCCCTTTCAGATTGAAGAGAGAGATAGGGGAAGAGATAAAAAGGGAAGATAGAGAGAGATGAGGGGTTTTGGGTTCACTTTTCTTCTTGTACCTATACAAACCAACCCATCAATCTTTTAAGCATGAGCATGGATGCTGCAAAAATAATTACATATGCAATCCTCTCTCTTCAATAGCCACCCACACCACAATACCCACCGGCATCCTAGCCATCACTCATTACTACCCCATTTGCCTCATCTTTCTCTCTGCTCTATCTCTTTCCCCTTTCTTCAACAGCCATCCACACCACAACAGCTACTGACCTCCCTCCCAACCATCACCAAAAATTCAATTAAATCCACCTTGAAAAAAAATTTGAATCACAACTAGTCCTGCAAAACCCAAAAATTGAAAGATGAGATTTTCTCACTAGATCAAAGGTGGTGCTGTTGAGAGGGCGTGCGAATTTGAAGGAAAACGGATTCCAAGGAGGATGGGCAAGTTCGATCAACTGGCGACTCAGATGAAAAATCAAGGAGAGGCGATGGGGAGTGTGGGTTGGGTTGCATTGGAGTGGGGAGGGTATGTGGGTGTGAGTTTTGGGTTCGAACAAACCCCTTTCAGATCGAGAAGAGAGAGAGAGAGAGAGAGAGAGAGAGAGAGTGAGAGAGAGAGAGAGAGAGGGAAGAGATAGAAAGGGAAGATAGAGCCATTTAATTGTTTTTTCTTTTGGTTCTTTTTTTTTCGCTTTGTTTTTTTAATTTAATAATTGTTTAAATGGTTAAGTTCCAATTATGTCTCTGCACGCACCCAACACGTGTGTCTTAACTGATGGAATGGGTCAATTGGACTTGATTTGCAGAGGAAGTAAAGTGTGATGACCAAAATCGAAAAAATTGAAACTTCGATGACCAAAATTAAATTCGACCCTAACCCCAGTGATCAAAATTGTAATTACCCCTAATACCTCAAGCACAAGTGTGTGTCGTGTACACCAATCCCGAACATCCTACGGAGTCTTGTCTAAGTTTGTATGGTGATGGGGAAAAGATGGCTCAAGCAAACTATATGCAACAACAAAAGCCAAGAAACGACCTATTTTCTAATACATATAATATTGGATGCCGTCAACACCCTAACTTTGGATTTTAATAAGAATAACTAAAACGTGTAATCAGCCCCAGTTCAGCAAAATTAGTTTGTTCCTCAACAAAATGCACCAGCACCACCTCTTAGGCAAGGTAAGTCTTTAGAAGAGTTAATTAATTCTTTGACTTTTACCACTCAAGGTTTTATGTAGGAAACAAGGTAAACAAAAGCACAAATGTCCACAACAATCAAGAGTCTTGAAAACGAAGTTGGACAAATTGCAGCCTCCTTGAGTCAAATAGAGCCAGGGGAAGCTTCCGAGCCAATTAATTCCAAATCCTAATGGAGGCCATGAAATCACAAAGGTGATTGCTCACCGAAGTGGAAAAGAGGTGGGAAATGATGACAAAGAGGAGGATGTGATCAATTTGACAAAGGTGGATATAAATTCATTCAAAATCGTGGTTGCCTCCTCTCCCAAGCCTACGGTTGCAAGTGACAACTCTAAGGTAAGTTCGCTTGTGAATCATTCGATTACTTCAAAAGTTCCCTTTCCTCATAGGTTTATGAATTCAAAGAAGGAGCAAGCTTCAAAGGACATGTTAGAGACTTTCCCAAAAGTTCAAGTGAACATTCTTTTGCTCGATGCAATCTAGCAAATTCCAAGCTATGCAAAGTTCCTCAAAGAACTTTGTACAAATAAGAGGAGTTTCAAGGAGAATGAAACGGTGACCTTAAGTGAGGAAGTCTCTGCACTGTTGGGTACATTGCCTCCTAAACTAAAGGATCTAGGGAGTTTTACTATACCTTGTATAATTGGCAATAAAATGTTTGAACATGCTTTATTAGACTTAGGTGCTTCAATTAAGTTGATGTCGTTTTCTGTTTATGAATCTTTGAATTTAAGTGAGCTTTAGGAGACTTCTACGAACATACAACTAACGAAAAGTCTAGCTCATGACTTTAAAGAAGTGCTTCTTGGGAGGTAACCCAAGTTCTAAAAAACAATTTGTTTTGTTTTTTTGTTTGTCGTCTTGTTTAATTATTAGTTTTGGTTAATCATATTCCTGCTTTGTCTTAGGTTTGTTGGCATTCAAAGAAACAAGTTGTGGGTGCTTGAGTTCATCACGTTGTCTATCTTCTCTCACTTCGACAAATTCTACGCTTAGCTCATCCATACACCTACAAAAACCTAGGATGTTCTCACACCCTCTCTCTCTTTAATTGCTTTTGCATGACTTAGTTTCTTAGTCCAATCGATTGCCCATAATGATTGACTGATCGACTGCCACTTTACTCCCACATTGCAATATCAATGTTATAGTCCACCTTTTCAAGTTTCTGTTTCTCATTAAGATTAGCCTTTTGTCTTTACTTTTTAAACGTTTACTTTTTATTTAATTAGCTTGTGTTTTATTTTTCTTTCTTTATTTTTCATTTTCTCTTTATGAATTTTATATAAATAAATAAAAAATTCAAGAAACCCAAAAATATGTTCTTTTACTTTGAGTCTTGTTTTTATTTGTTGTTAGTAGTCATTTCCCAGTTCTATGATGAGATTTGGTCTTTATTTTCAATTAACTTTCAAGAAAATGTGAGCATGTCATTAATTTTTTACATTATCTTTGTGTTAGCCATACTTTGATGACTAAACTTGGCAAATCATTTTGCATATAGCTGTGTTGATATGATTTTCGATTGGCGATTTCACATTAATTAAATTTCCAAATAAGAATTAGTGTAACTCTCATTATGTGAGCTTTTGAGCCTATATGCTTTTCTTTCTTGAGCGTTAGATGTTATTCTATAATTTTCTTGTCTATAAATCGTTGTGATCTCATTGTTCTTTGGTTTGGTCAAATACTTGAGGATATTTAAATTGTTTGCTAGAACTACTTTCATTATCTAGTAAAAGATATTACATCTACACATATACGATATACGTCACTTCATTTTTACTTATCTCGGGCAATGTGGGTTTTGGTACCACGTATGGTCAACATAATTCACCCATATTAGAGGTTTGGATGGTCCGACTCTATTACCAAATGACAACACATTTCTTAAAAAATATATTGTCTGATTTGGACTCAGCTCTTGGGATTTGAAATACAAAATATATCTTACTATGAGTGGTCATTTTAGAAGATACTTGTGGCCAAATTGACAATTTTACCCCTCCCATAGACGTTCAAATTGAAGGAATTTGACGGAAGGATTGAATGTCATGAATAGGAGAGTTGGAAGACCAAAATAAAACTCTAGTATAAGTTTAAGGATTATTACGGTTAAAACCCCTAAAAATAAATAAATGTGGACAAGATTCAATTAAACAAATATTAATTAAGAAGTGAACACGGGCTTAGCAAAGTTGGTTAGAGCAGATGAGCTCTCTATTATGCACCCAACTTCGAATCCCCTTCTATGTATTTCAGATTAGATTAAAGTATAATATGGTTTGTATAAAAAAAAATTAATTAAAGAAAAATAGTTATATCTTAGTTTTTTTTTAGTACAAAAGATAGTCTAAACCGAAGGAGAGAGAGATTTCTCACACACACAATTATGATGCTGTAGGGATTCAAACCTGAGACCTTTGATATGAAAGTTAAGGCGCTTTCCCACTCTGTTAGACACCGTTGGCTATATCTTAGGCCCCGTTGGGATTGCTTTTTTTCCCCAAAAACCTGCTTAACTTTAAAGTTAAGCAGTTTAAGGTGTTTGGTAAAAATAAAATATCCTGCTTATTTTAAAAGCAATGGTCTTTTGACAGCAGCTTTTAAAAGCAACATTGGGGTTGCTTTTTAAAGCTGCTTTTAATTGAAGCAGCGCGCTCCCTTTAATGAAATTTTTGCAATTCCACAAATACCCTTATTAGGTTAGAAATCTATTCTCACGTATTTCTCTCAAATCTGCAGACACCAAAGTTCATCTTCACGTAGCCTCCCAAGTTTGGAGACAACCATTCTCTCAATCTCTCTCAATCTCTTTCACAAGGTAGATTCTTCAATCTCTTCAATCTCTCAAACTTTTTATATACGTGTTGCTCTTGGTTTTTTATTTTTTTTATTTTTCTACGTGCTTTATTGTTCTACTGGTTTGCGAGGCCTCCATTGGTTGTCAATGGGCTTTATTTTTCTACTGGGTTTATTTTTCTTCGTCTTCTTCTTCATACAAATATTATATGTTTATATAATCTGCATACTTGTAATATAATATTTCTTGGGAAATCTACGTGCCTGAAATCTCTGTTTTTGGGTTTGTGTTATCTGCGTGTTTGTAAACTATGTTTCTGTTGTGTTTTGGGCAAGTCCTAATTTGTTTCTTATCAGATTTCTTAGTGTGCAAACAGAGCATGCTGCATGTATTACACGTTTCACTGAATAATCAAACAAGAAATCACTTTTATGAATTGTGAGAGAATTTTGGCATACTGAAAAGTTATAACAATTCCAAACAAGCTCAACTTAACTTAACCAAAAAAGGGAGCAAAATTTCATACCCAAAACCCAACTGGTAGAACCTGGACCTGGTTAATGGAACCGCCACCACAAACCAGCATCACAAATGACCCTTCCTTGGAATTCATATCTTTAGAGGCCATAGCCAATTCAATCCCAGCAATGATGGATTTTCATTTGTAGTACGTGTTTTGCTGCAAACTTTATTTTAATTCCCTTTATGATAAACTAGTTTTGCTGCAAACTTTATTTCTTTGACTTCCATTAATCTTTTGTGAATAAATATCAAAACTATAGACCCAAAACATAAGGGAAAAATATATGGGAGTGTGTTTGAATCCTTGTCATCTTGTAACTATGGCACTTCACAACTATATAAGGAGGCATGCCCAACGTGGTATTCATTTTGACAAAGTGAATGACAACCCAAATGCAATGGAGATGGAGGGTGATGCACAAGAAGAATATCATATTACTCAAGGGCCTGGAGCACAAGAACTAGAAACATTAAGGAACAAGATTGCTGCAAGTTTAATGCATGCATCTTCTTAGACATTTTCTTTATTTCCATTTATTTAAGCCTAGTTTCAATTTGTTTTTATTGCTACAATTCAAACCTTAAAAAAATGTTTATTACTTATTCAATATCAAGGATGGTGTATGAACCTACTACCGTGGTGATCTCTTTATCTTTGTTGGAATTTATTCAAATCATAATTATCTTTGTTGGAGTTTATTCAATTTGAATTTTTCTTTTCTTTAAGCAAAGATTAATATAATTTTTAGGGAGAAAAGTATAAAAGCACTTTACAGTTTTATTTTTTACCAAACAGATTAGTAAAAAGCACTTTCGGCATCATGTCCATTTTAGTAATTATAAATAGTTACAGCACTTTTACGGTAAAATTTACCAAACGCTCTAACACTGCTTTTCATACTCACAACACTTTTAAAATTACAGTTTACCAAATGTTTAACTGCTTTACTTTACAGCTGATTCTTTTTAAAGCACAGCAGAAGCAGATTTTTTTTAAAGCGGCAGCAATCCCAAACTAGGCCTTAGCTTGGGTGAGATTTTCATTTTTGTAAAAAAGTAATGTGAGTTTGCGTTTGTGCAAGAGGTCAAGAGCTCGTTTGGAACTGCTTTTCCAGAAAGAACTATAAGTGCTTTTAACAAAAACGCTTTTATTATAAAGTTGTTGAAAATTTCATAAAAAATCAAAGAGCTTCCCGAGAAAGCACGTGGAAGTGCTTCCTGAAAAAATCTTCAAAAAGCGCTTCTATGACCTAAAAGCACTTCTAAACTTTTTTATCAAACGCCGTGAGAAACGCTTTTAATTGTCAGAAAACACTTTTTGCCCAACCAGAAGCCCTCCCTAACGTACCCCAAGTGATTTCAGCGTAATTAGGTGATACCGGGTCGGGTGCGATGAGTCAATATTTGAGGGGTGTCATTTGAACTCCCTACCAATGTACTAAAAACCCACCAAAAGAGGCAGGACTAAAGAGTAGCCTGTGTCTGTCTATACATACTAAGAGCGGGCAATTGGCAATTGGTGTCGTGCGGTGAAAGAAATGGCGGAAACATCATCGTCGTCGTCTTCAACAAAATCGGATGAAGAAAAAGAAGAGATGCTGGACCGCTTGCTCACACGTCTGGCTCTCTGCGACGACTCCAAGCTCCAACCCTTACTTTCCAAGCTTCTCCCCTTCACCGTTTCCTCTCTTTCTTCTAACTCCTCCGCCGTCCGCAACAAGGTCTGTTTTCTGATTGAGTTTGCTTCAATGAATTTCTTGAAGCTCCTGACAATAATTGCTACAAATATTAGTTTTACTTGTATATAGCTGAGTTTGGTAATTGGGTTTTCAATTCTATGAACTTAAGAATTAGGATACGGATTTAAATTTTGAAATTGGGGTTTTTTGTTACTTGGACAGGTTCTTGAGATATTGAGTCACGTGAACAAGAGAGTAAAGCATCAACCTGAGATTGCTTTACCCTTATCAGAGTTATGGAATATATATTCAGAAGCTAATGCTGCTTCAATGGTGAGGAATTTCTGCATCCTCTATATTGAGATGGCAATGGATCGTGCTGATACAAAGGTATCTATCTCCATATTCTATATTCCATTTTTCTCCTCTCGTATGGCATGTTGGGTTTGTTTCAAATGACAGCTTTGATGGTAAGACATCTTTCATGTTCTGTTATAGGAAAAAGAAAATTTGGCAGCTACACTGCTGTCTGGTGTTTCCAAACTCCCTCTTCAGCACCACGAAATTATACTCAGACTCGCTACCAAGGTATCTAAATGCATCATCTGCTTTTGACTGTCGTGTAGTTATTTAAGCCCCTTGTAGCTCAATTATGCTGTTTGAGATCTGTCTGTTAGTTCTTAGTTAGTTGATGAGTGTGTTGGAAAGATATGCACATAATCCTTACTACTTGCAGAACATACTGGGCGTAATTTAAGAGGGATAATATGTTATGTTTTTGAAGAAACAGGAAGTTCACATAAATATATGGGGTTTATATCTTAGGCAACCAACTTTAATAGAAGTGAGTTCTGATTTCTGTTGGCTAAGATTGTACGTTGGGATTCAGAATCTTTTCATGTCAGGCTCTTACTTTCTTGATGTGTTAAATCTTGATCGTTGGGCTGGAAGTAATATATCCAACGTGTTAGGCCAAATTAAGCTTTCAAATGATAAAAAGTAATGAAAAGCATTAAAGAAAGAGGAGTGAAGTAGGTGAAATGGATGGGAAAATGGCCTCCCTTAAGTTAATAATGGGCACATAATAAGTGAGACTGTTTAAATCTGATGGTTCTTGGATGGGAAAAGCAAATCTCAATCCAAGGAATATTTTACAGATAGGAGTAGACATGACGTGTTTCTTAGAATTCTAAAAATAAGTTCATAATCTTGTTCCAGTGGATCATTAGTGAATTATTTAGCATTTTCTTGGTGTTCTGGTTCTGTCAAATGGAAACTTATTCAAGTTGAATGATAGAAAATGGTTTTATCAACCAGGATGTAGTTGGGATTTAGGCTTGTTAGAGTTGGGTATGGCAAAAAAATAGTGTACATTTCGTATAGTGAATTGGAGAAGTTTTGAGACTTATCGAGCTATTAGTATCCAATTTATTTGACGCTCAATTTGTATATTGATATAATTTAAAACAACTAGTGAATTCATGTTGCATAATTTGGGTTCTTTTGGGACTTGAGTATGCATAACTATTGATTCTCATTTGATTACAGGTCATGGGTGAGTGTCACTCAAGTGGTGTAAATGATGAAGTTGCTGCAAAGTATAAAACGATATGTTATTCTCAGGACAGGAAGTTGTTTCTTGAATTTTGCCTTCATACAATTTTGTATCAACAATCATCTCAAAGGTGTGGAACTTGGTTTAGTACTGGAGCAGTATATAAATCTCACAGCATTTCTTTCTTCTCTTAGAACATTTCTTTTGTCATATCATACTTAAAGTACTCATGCTTCACAGCAGAGAATGCCCACCTGGACTTTCGATTGCTCAAACCCACCGTGTTACAGGGAAACAACCATTGAAAAGTGATATACTTCTAACAAGAAAGGTAAATCTAGTATGGGTTGGATTTTTATTTTTTATTTTTTAATCTTTGGATATTGTGGATTTTTTTTCCTCATAGGTAGTGTTTTACTGCCGTTATTTTTTGGAGCTTATAGATGGTTTTTACTAATACTATATTTGTTCTGCGTGTTTTGGGTACGGGGGAGAAACTACAATACATTTGGTTCTTATCTCCTATTGTTTGGTGGGAGAGGAAAAGGATGATAGATAATATTAGAAAGTGTTGTTCCCTTATATGATTAGAAATAGGAGGAAAAGAAGAAAGGAGTAAATGTTTGATTTGATTTACTAAAATCCCTTTTCTTTTATTTTCACATATTTTTACTAGATTTGTAATCCTTCAATGGTTATGATGACAAAAAAAATTAAACATGCATCAAAACCTCTTCTGTTCTTTTCATTTCCAAAAGTATTTTTGTGGGCTGAAGGGAAAGGTTCCCCTCCCATCTCCTATATCCCCTCATACTTACAAATGTACGGAAATACCCTCTTCCCCCTCCTCCTTTTTTCGTTTTCCTTCCTTCACCTTTCTCTCCTCCTAAAGAGAGGGTCAATCTAAATTAGAACTTTTTTTTTTTTAAAATTTTTATCACAGTTAATGCATATTCATGTGTATATGCATCCTTATTTTTGTCTATAACTACATTATTCACTTTGATTTCCTGCAAGCAGTTAGGGATCTTGAATGTTATTGAGGCTATGGAGCTGGCCCCTGAGCTTGTTTATCCTCTATATGTGGCTGCCTCTGTAGACTGGTACATTCTAATTTCCCCATTATTACTGAAATTTAGTCTTCTTATTTGTTACATATTTTATATGTGGATTTGTATTTTAATAATTGATTGATTCTAGTCAAGAGCCTGTTGTTAAGAAAGGGGAAGAGCTCCTAAAGAAGAAGGCTGCTGGAGCCAACTTAGATGATTCAGACCTCATAAACACACTTTTTTTGTTATTTAATGGTACATATTATAAAGCTCTTTTGTTCATTTTAATTCATTGACTGTGTTAGTAATTTATACATAGAGTAAGATTTTAATTCGTGGGTTCATTGTTCTATTGTTATTTCATTCTTGCAATAATTGTTTAATGCCCTTCTACGGAGATAATTGTGTTCTACTCTACTACTGGTAGTCCTTATGATCAGAATACTAGCATACTGTGATGATATTTTATTGTTTCATGACCGTTTTAATTTTTACCTCTAAAAACTACAGTCTTGTTCTGAATATGGATTAACATGTATGTGGTTAAGATTATAGCTGCATTACTTAGCATATCTGACCTTGGATAGGTTGGATAACTTGCCTAGCTATCCTTTCTAGTGGGTTAGGGTTTAAGGAAAACTGGGTTTTGAAATATTGCGGTTTGAAGGGATAATAGGGTTTGGCTTTTAAGAGTATCTAGTGAAAAGATTTGAAGGACATTAAGAGCGCATGCCTCAAACCCAAGTAATGCAATATTCTGTTATCAGAAGCCTTACTTCTTGATTAATTTTGGGTTCTTAAGGTAGATGCTGTTTGTTGAATTAATTACTTGTCCACTTTACCGTACAGTTTCTTTTACATAATAAAATTTCTTCTTTCGAAAAAAATTCTTAAAATGTGAAGAAACACTAGAAGAAATATTTTTCCAAACTTGAGTTCAAAGAGCGAAACTTGGCTTCATAGTCATGTTGAGGTTCTGGGATGTTGTCACAAAGGGTTTTGTAATTGTGTATGTTTTTTTAACTTGTAAATGAAATACAGCAAAGCATTTATACTGCCTTATTGTCATGCCTTCTTGCTTTCATAGTCATGTTAAAAGTTTCTATCACCACCTACACTTTGATGAAAGTTATGATTTTGTTTTACTTGATGGAAAAATTTGAGCACATCACTTATCCTTCCCCATTCAATGGGTAGTAAATATTAAAGGAATATTCTACTATGCTATTTGGCTTAATTTCACGTTTACCCCCCAAACAATTACACATCTCATTTTTTCCCTTGAAACATAATTTGCCTCACTTCACCCCTTAAACTTGTTCCTTGTTCAAACAGGATAAAACTGGACAACAATTAAAAAAGCCAGTTAAAGGTCTCTGGAACTACAATAGACATCAAACCCTATACATTGTAATCAGATGTGATTATTTTCCTCAAATACTAGGAACTCTTGTGCTTAGGGTTTTGTTTATTTTATTTTTATTTTTCCAGATTTCTCCTTTTAGAAAAAAAAAAATCTTGGCTCCAACAGTGGTTGGAGTAATATTCAGTCCTCATTTCTACAGTTTTTGTACTGTATTATCTCCATCACATAAAATTTGGACTCTATTTATTTCTTTTGACAAGAATTAAATTTTGTTTTAACTTTTAACATTAAATTCATCATTTATAAAATAAATAACATTCAACTTATGTAGGTACTGCTGGAGCTCAAAATGTTGCTCCCGAATCTCGAGTCACTCCTGCAAATCCTGCTTTAAAAGCAAAACTTGTATCTATTTTCTGCCGGTCTATTACAGCAGCAAACAGTTTCCCTTCAACTTTGCAGTGCATTTTTGGTTGCATATATGGTATGCATATTATCTTCTTAGCATTAATTACACTTGAATTTCTATATATTTAACCCAAATTTCTATAATTAAATAGTTCTTGTGAGTGTTAAATAAGTATTCTATGAATATCTGGAGTGGACGATTTTGCTGAAATTTCAAGGAAATTGCAGTCATATGCCATGGTAGAGAGGTTTTTAGCAAAGGAGTCTAAGAATGTAGCAAGGTTGAGTGTTCCAAAAATCACACATGGCCAGTGGAGTCTTCTCACATCAGAACCAACTCACTGTTCTCATCATCTAACTTTTATACGTGTCACGTCAGGCCCAATGGCTTATACCCCTCTCCAAAAGAAGAATTATTTCCATTTTATGTTAACTTAGTGTTGGGTATGCGATATAATACTCTACTGATTATTTATTTGATATGCTGTAATTTGGTACTTAATAGGAAGTGATACCACATCAAGGTTGAAGCAGTTGGGAATGGAATTCACCGTCTGGGTGTTTAAACATGTAAGGACCTTCTGATTTGGTTTTGGGTTGTGCTTTTTATTTTCAAACTTCTTTGTGACCTATAAAGGTGTTAAATACTTGCCGAGTGATGTTTAACACCTTATACAAGGGTTCCGCATACTTAACTTTGAACCCTTTCATGATTGGGTCCACTATAAGGGTTCCACATGTTAACTTTATGGTTGTTGTAGTAAGTAAAGAAATATAATGTGTTCAGCATTAAGGTTAGTTTTCGTAAGTTGTCTCCTCTTTATTTATAGACCAAAAAGCTAAGTCATTTATTTATTTTTTTTTAGAAGAAAGGTAAATTATTTATTGAAAAGGAAATTACAATCTGTGGACAATCAGTCCACATCAACAGATATGAAACTAAAAGCACCCCTTTGACAAGAAGAGTCACCCTTTGACAAGAAGAGTCATTAAACATATGCTACAATGAGAGACAATTACGACTAAGCTACAGACCCAAGAATTTAACAATTCTAACCATCAACTCTAGCCAGGCCCCTTGCCAGTTCACTTTATGAGTATAAACAACGACTTAATCTTATACAATAATACTAGGGAGACCACATTTTGTACCACAATTAATACCCTGTGATGTGGGCATTGAGGTTTACATGCCATGTCAATTTATGATTATATCTCAGTGGATGTATCAATGTGGTACTAAAAAGTGGTACAAAAATGTGGCTACCCTAGCAATACTAAATCTTAAATAAGGTTAAAAACCCATCTTGGAGAGTGACCTGACACGGTGACTGGTAGAGGCTGGTATTACAATATTTTCCTGTTAATCAAATAATATGTTAATGATTCTTATACTTTAATAATTTATATAAATATATATGATGCAGGGATAGCACAAAATATTTTGTAGGTCCTGTGGTTAGTGTCTGCATACTTGTGTTTGAGGCTTGGATCTCAAATTTGCAGAGACAAGATGACATGTGATACTAATTTTTCCATGCTAGTTAAATGAGCTCACAAGATTGCCTGAACTGGTCTAGGTTCAGTGTTCGTCCTGCTCGACTAGTGGTCAGAAGGGTTCAAAGTTGGTCAATTGTAAAATGGTTTAATGCAGAAGGATTTGGATCATGTTGATTGGGGTTTCCTAGACTTTGTTCTGGCTAGAAATTGTTTTGGGAGATCAAGGAGGACTCAACCAACTTTTTAGTTGTCATTAATGGTAGACCCGGGGGATAGTTTTGAAGTGTCACGGGCTTGGACAGGTAGACCCCCCTTTTGCTGTCTCTTTTGTGATTTAATGGTTGATCTCTTTACACTTCAGTAGGTTGGTGGGTTTGGCTAGTGAGTTCAATTTGATTCAGTGCTTTGAGGTTGGTGTGAAGTGAACTCAGTTGTCCCATCTTCTGTTTCCTAGATGACACCATTTATTCACTTCGGGATAATATGGTTAGATTTGTTAATCTGGTTGAGATTATTTTGTTATTTGGGATGGGTTTTGGTCTTTGGATAAACATGTCCAATAGTGGTTCGGTGGGTATTGATCATAGGATTGTGGAGTCCAAAATAGCTGGGCGGCCTTTGACTTATTTGAGGTTTCCTTTAGGTGGTAAGCTGTGTTCTTTGAGTTTTTGGGATCCTGTAGTGAAAAATTTCCTGAAGAAGCTGGATGAAGGAAGGCTTCTCTCTCTATAGGTGGTTGGCTTGTCTGGATTTAGTCAGTCTTAGTAGTATTCATACTGCAACATATTTCATGGCTTGTAATGCTTTTGTGATTGATCACCGAAATTTGTTATTTTTCCATTATTTCTGTAGTGTTTACTATTCAATTGACATTTGTTGTGCTCCACCTTTTATTTTATTCTATAGTTTTTATTTATTTATTTTAAAGATCTCTGTGTGCAGTCAAAGATTGATCAACTTAAACTCATGGGCCCTGTTATTCTGAGTGGAATTCTGAAGTCACTTGATACAGTTTCAAGTTCAGAATCAGGTTTGCTTCCTATGCAATGAACGTTCTTTAAACTTCTGTTCAGTTGCACCTTTTACAATTAGATGAAAATGGCAGAATTCAATCTGATTGATATAGTGCACTAAATCTACCCAGATGTTACTGTGAGGGACTCCAAAACTTTTGCTTATCAAGCAATTGGGTTGCTTTCACAGCGTATGCCTCAACTTTTCAGGTTCAATATCTTCCTTTTTGTTTCTTCTGGTTCCAGTTTTTATATTCTTTGACTTTGTACATATTGTTCTTCTGATGTTCCTTTCATGCTTTGTATTAGATTTTATAGTGGAAAAATATTGAATACATGTTTCCCTCCTTCCAGAGATAAGATTGACATGGCTGTGCGCCTTTTCGATGCATTGAAGGTGGAGACCCAGCATTTTCGCCTCAGTATTCAGGAAGCAACCAATTCCCTTGCCACTGCTTACAAGGTATGGCACATGAGGTTGAAGCTATGATAATGTTTGTCTACTTCGTGGAATCCTATCATAAAGCTTTTGTTTGGCCCAGAATTTAGAAATACCAATTTGAACAAGTCGTTGAGTTAGGTTCATTTCCCCTTCTTTTTGATAAGGAACAAAAACCATTGATTTAGAAGCAAAAAACAAAAAGAGGGCACAAGAAGTATGATCATTTTTGTGTTTGTAATGTTTTCCTTTCCACTCCTCTATGATATTCAATTGCAGGTTGTGCTCATTTGGCATGGTTCATGGTTGTTCGTTGTATTCCTGAAAGAGTTGGGATACTCTGACTGCTTGTACTGCATTGTACTGTGAGAGTTATAAGCTTTGGGGAAAAAGAGGGATATGGTGCTAGGGAGATGTCTGTGATGACATTTTTAGGTGGCATTGATCATATAAACAATGAAATAATAGAAAATACTCACTCAACGTCTTTGGAGATTTTGCCCAGAAAGAAAGGCCATTATGGCTTAAGGTAATAAAAGCAAATGTGGGTTACCAGACAGATGTTGGGATGCTAACATAGAGACGTTGGGATGCAATATAGAGACTAGGGGAACTTCTGGAATCCTTGGAAGGACCATATTCTCAAGGATATAGATCATTTCAGAATATCTGGAAGGTGGTAGTTGGGAGAGGGCTTAAGGTGAGACTCGCGATGAAATTGGATAGGGGAAAATTCATTGGAAAATGTTTTTCCAAGGTTCATAGGCTTACCAATGCATCATGGAAGTCCATTGCAAATAGAACAAATACATTCTCATTCCCTTTATGGCTGGGATTTTGTTTTTGAGAATCTGAGAGAGAGAAATGGGGGATTCAATTCCCCGTGAATGTTTTTCCAAGTGCTTTACATGAACCTCTAATCACCAGATTGGAATCCCACCATGTGCGCAGCACATTAGCACAAATGTCAATGTTGTTCTAACCGTAGGACCGTAGAAACTGAAATTTTGGCAGTACTGGGAGAGAAATTTTGTTGACACTTGCTGTCAGTGTTGTCAAAATGTTGTGAATATTGGAACGATATTCTCTATTATTTGTATTTTTCTTCAGAATTGGTTTGGTTCTATATAGATATAATACTTTAAGCTTTTCCAAATCTATTTCATTCCAGTTTAGATTTCACTTTCTCTCATTTGTCTAATTACCAGGTCTGTATATCAAATTATTGATACTGGTTGTTATCTGCCTTTAGGAGCTCCATCAACAGTGGTAAAGGATCTGGAGACACTTTTGCTGAAAAATTCTCAGAGGGTGTCATACTTTTGCTTTTTTTAGAGTATTGGCGGCAACTAGTTTTCTGTCATTTATCTCCTTTCTTCCTTTATGGATGTGAATCTATTATTTAATTGGTTTTCATAATTAATTTCCTAATGGAAGCCTGATTACGGGGTGCTTACTGTTCCCCAGGAACAAAGCGAAGTACGATTCTGTTGAATGAGATGGCAACTTCTTTATTGATTTGCAACATTGCCCAAGTCGTTTTATTTGTATGCTTGGGCAGCTGATACTAAATTGGATATAAGGTATTGAATTTCCATTTTGCCAACTTAGTATAGTATACTCAATACCGTCACATGCTGCAAGATGTAGTAAGAGGAATCTTGATCCTGCATCGCATTTTAGCCTCTTTTAATACATCAATCTTCTCTATCTTTTCAATGTACCCTTAGGAATTTCTACTACTATTTATGTCGGTCAAAGACCTATACCTCCCTCAATCAATTCTCTCTCTTTCTTTTGCCCATTAGATTGCTGTAAAAATAATGATTATAGGTTTTTATTGGCTACTACCATTGGCCAACCAAATAGGCAATGGTTCCTAAACATCCTTTTGGTTTATGTTGCACACTACAAATGTTAGTGTAGTGCGCTTTGTCGGCTCAGCTCTAGTGTGCTACGAGCTTGAGCCTTTTGTTTTCAATTGTCACTTAACAAGTTATATGAGCTTGGTCAAAGGTTTTATTTATGTTATCCACAATAAATAACTTTTCCTTTAATGCAAGCCATTTGAATAAAAATCTGGTCCTGTTTCTTTTGTTGGCATTTGGTCCTTCAGTGTAATATCCGATTATATGTTTAGGACGGGACTCCAAAGAGGTGTTATAGGTTAGATAATGTGGTTTACCAGTGTAATTATGGTTTACATGTCAACGAGTGGGATTCTATAGAGGTGGTTAAAGCCTTTAATTTTAAAGGTTGGATAAATCTTGTATCCCCTGTGAAATTGGCAATTTTTTTATGGTTTTTATTTCTTTTATCTGCTTGGGTGGCTGGTTTTTTTCCTGGTATCGTTTTGTTGGCCTTTTCTTCTGGTGAGTTTTATTGGTTTGGTAAACCTCTATCTTGTGATATTATCTATCCCCCATACTGGTGTGCGTTAGGATACATTGATTGGATGAGAGATTCAAAAGAGAAAATCATATCATCCAACCTACACACATGGAGCAAAATAATGGGACAAAGAAAAATGGGGCTATGTTTCCAAAATTCCTGCCTTGCCCGTTAGACATTTTTGTTCTCACTGTCATGACCAAGGAAGGTATGGCCATGTGGGCCCACCACTCATACACCAACACTACTACCAAAAAGGGCTATTATAATAGAGTCCAAGTATACAAGTGATGTGAGACTCACACTCTCGCTAACCCCAGAGACTTCCCGATTTGAATCCCTGCTGTTCTTGTCAGGGGGCACAATCTAATCTCTGACAGGATCCAAACTTGTGTTGCAATGCCCTAAAACCATAACCCAAAATTCTCAGACCTTCAAACCCCCCAACAAAGGTGAAGAAACAAACAGAGGACACCCATTAGGTATTTTTATTAATGGTTTTCCCACTTTCCTTTGCTGCCCTCCCCTCCCTCCCTCCCTCCCTCATACATTTATCCTCTAAGCCTAAAAGCCAAAAACTAAAGTGTTACAATGGGCCCTTATTATATGTTACAACTAGGAGCGTGCTAACAGAATGGCACATACCCATATAGGATTAGCCACTATTGAAGCTCCCATATCTCCCAGTACATAACATGTGGAGTCACAATCCATGCCTGGACAATCCACACAAACTTGGGGTATGAGAAATATAATCGTTACAAACACAGTTGAGTTAGATAGACATCAATCCACACAAAGAAATCCCTTGTGTATCAACATCTCAAGGAACACACTCTCACAAATCACAATAGAGGTCTGGACTATTTCCTGCATTTTTCCAATGCAGCCAACTACACAATTTATTAGGAGAAAGTCGTGCTGCTAATAGACTTGCAACTCCAGGTCTTTCTTCTTTTATACTTTGGCCCTTCCCCGCCTTTCCTTTCCAAGCTCTACCCAGAGCTTTTGTTGAACAAAAATGGTCTTTACTTTTTATTTTTCATGGAGTTAAACGCCATGTCCATTGAACTGCTCAGTTTTAAGCTGTGAATTGAATTGGTTGACTTCATGGTGAATAACACTGAGATAATAAGGGATGGGGATAAAGTTGCTGAGGTTTTCTGTCTACCCTTTGGGCTTTTGTTTTGTCCGATTTCAGGGATGTACACTCTCCTCTATTTTGCTTAGAATGGAAGGCAGCATATATATAATTCCTTTGTTGTAGTCTTTGTCTTTTGTCTTGTAATCAATGTACTCTGGTTGTGGGTGGACTCCTTGTTCTATCTTTGTACTTTTCTTTCTGTTTAAAATTTGTTTCTTCTCAGAAAAAGGAAAAGATTAGGACTCTATTGTGTCTTCGTATTTGTGTAGTTTTTTATTGACCAATTTTACATTGCACCTTGTTTGTGTCCTTTTTTGAAGGGAGATAGCACTTGAAGGCCTTTTACTTGTTAAAGATGATGGGCAAAGTCTGAGTCATGCAGGATCTGGTTTATCCAAAACTTGGAGTCATGCTAGATTTTATTCTTAGGCAGCAGCCAAACTTGTTAGAATCAGCTGAGATGAGGGAGCAGAAACTTCATTTTCCTTCAAAAACGTATCTATTCTGATTGAATTTCTGTTGAAGTGCTTTGAGTCCAGAATTGGAGCAAAGCATTTCTATTAAAGGATTATCTGATTTTCAGTCTTCAGTAGAAGCCTGTGTTTACTTCTAGAACATGCTATGGCCTTTGAAGGGTCTGTTGAGTTGCATGCCAGGCTTCCAAGGCTTTAATTGCAATTGGATCTTGTATGCCCGAGTTGTGCTGAAAATTTTCTTCTTATTTACTAGTGTGCTCTTTCGCCTCATGTTTTTTGCATATCTGACAAATCTTACTTCTTTATAGCTGATAGCTTCACGCTATGCACAAAAGGTTTCATGGCTAAAGCAATTACTGGTCATGTTGACTTGGATACCCGTGAAGCTGCAGCACCACGTTTACTTGGGTTTGCTTCTTCTGCTCTTGCTACGGCTGAATCATCTGCTCTTATCTCTGAGCTAATTGCCTCAGTTAGTGGAAGGCATAAGCTAAGGTTTGTAGCATATATCTTGCACACTGAAGGGTTCAACAAAATTGTCTTTCAATTATACTGTTTTCTTTGTGATGGTTAGAAACCTCTCATTCTAGGGTTGGTTGAAATATTCTTCAGGTTTGAGGCTCACATGGAGCATTATGTGCAGTATGATATGTAACTGCGGATTGTATGTCACGAACACCTGCTGTAAGTTGTATAAGTTCTATTTTCTGTCTCATTCATATATTTGAATTGTTTGGGTAATATGTGGGCTTTCATTTAAAAAGTCTGTCGCCCCTTATTCTACAAAAAGTAATATAGAAATCCCGCACTTCAAACATAAATATTCCTTTATTCCATTCATCCGTACTAATTCTTTCCCCAATAATATTTTTAGGGTTTGATGACATTCATCTCCTTGACTGTAATTAGTTGATCTAAGTTCAGCAATAAACCATTCACTTGAAATTTAGCATGAATGTTCTCCAATATTTATTGTTTGCTTTGTTTAGTTTTGTCTCTGATGTGGATCAGTTTCAGTATCCTCATATTTTGAGGATTGGTCTTTTTCATGCAATTTTTTCTTATCGGGGTTCTGTTGCATTAATTTTTTCCTTGGTGTTCTTTTTCTGTTTTCTTTCTGTTTTTGTTGTTTTAGACGGGTGGTGTTGAACAAAATTATTGTTTCCTGTGAAAGAAATGGTTCCCCTCTGATGTTGCAGACGTCTACCAAATAATCTTGGCTATTCTTTATCTTGGTGACCTGCTTCAATTGAAAGTTAATGGTCACTAAAAATTTTCTTTCCCTGTTCATATTTGTCTATAAATAATAAACTTGAATTGATTATGTTTTATTTCAGTTGGCTTTCTTCGCATTTACTAGTGTCTTATTTTGATTCATTTTCTTTGCTCACAATTTACTTATGTCATTTTGTTGAACATTCATATTTCTGTAGATCCCAGACACTCTCTTTCAAAGTACACTAAAGTGCCTTGTTGATGTTGCTAATAGTGAGACTGCGCACTAGCCTCAGTGGCAATCCAAGCCTTAGGTCATATTGGGCTGATTGTTCCATTGCCTTCACTTATTATTGATTCGAATTCAGGTAACTCGATTGTTTTTTGCACATTTCATGCACTGCCTAACCAACTTATCATTTCTCTGCACCTTGGGTTGAGATTTTTACTAACCGAATCGTTAACTGCAGTTGATATTCTGACGGTTCTACATGAGAAATTGAGAAAGCTACTCAGTGGTGATTATACTAAAGCAATTCAAAAAATTGTTATATCCCTTGGCCATATGTGTGTAAAAGGAAACTTCATCTTTGCGTCTAAATATTGCCCTCGACTTGAGTTTCATCTTTGCCGTCCAAGGTTTGCGTGAAACATTTTCTTTATCAAAATTTGCATGTACCCCGCATCGTACACTCTTGTGTTGACCAAAATAAATCAAGGGTAGGGAAAATCTCTAATTCTTGCAACTCTGATTTATCAGGTTGAGGATGTCCTCTTTGCTGCTGGCGAGGCTCTATCATTTTCTGTGGGGTGGTGTCCCAGACTGCTGATTTGATTCTCAAAGGCTAATTATTCACTTTCCATGGCTTCAAACTTTCTTTATGGGAGATGTGAACTTATCTCTATCAACAATAGCCATTTGAAACAAATGAAGCCGAGAAGATCGTTATGCTATGGTTAGAGATGCAATTACTAAAAAGCTCTTTGATGATCTTCTATACAGCAGAAAAGAAGAACGTTGTGCTGAACTTTTTGGTTATTTATCATTACATGTATTGTGGCCATATACCCTGCTATTCAAAAATGCTTCCAGACATTCCGTTTGTCGTTGGTAACTTGTAAAATTTTCCCACTCGAGTTCTTGAGTTCCCTTTGTTTTGGGTTCATTTTTTTTATGCCCATTGTTTGCCAATAGTGCCGTGTTTAAGGAGAATCTCAGCTTAGATTTGGCACCCTTGGAATTGTGGTTTATCATTGAAATTTATAGAGCACGGCTTCCTCTTTGATGCTTAATTTCGAGTGATGGATGTTATAAATTGTAGTATTAGATTATACATTCATATGCATGCCGATTCTTTTTCACATCTCTCGTGAACAAAATGACCTTACACGTAGCTGGCCTCGCAAGGGATGAGCATTGTGTATGAACTTGGATTCCTCAATGAAGGAAAACTTGTGCAGTTGGCACTTGTTCCCCTCCTCAACTGGTTCGGAAGAGGAAAAGAGCTTCAAGGTAGGTTCTGTCCCTCTCTCAGTGGGTCTGTGTGTCTGTGGTGTCGTCTGTCTGTCTGCCTGCTCTCTCTCTCTCTCTCTCTCTCTGTGCATTTCCTTTAAAATTCTTAGTTCTTCTTTTTTTGTATTTAGCTTGTGAAGCTCTGAAGTGGTTCAAAGAGGGAGTTATGGGGAGGTCTTAGGCGGAGGGAAACTCGCACGTATAAGGAGTTTCGAACGTAGCGAATGAGAGGACGCAGATTAGTTTATAGTTATGGATCTGGCCTTAATTATCAAGCTTCTTTTAAATTCCACGAGGGGGCTGCCCTTTGGATTTTCAAAGATGCAAGCAAGCAGGAGTGCTCGAAACCCACCTACTTCATTGATTCCAAGGCTTGTTGCGTTACCAATACGATCCTGATAAAAATGCAAGGTATTCATTCATTTACTTTCCTACTAAAAGTAAGAGCACACATCTTAACATTTATACATTTGTGTAACTACTGGTGGTCCCCTGTCTGCTACTTCTTCTCTGTCAAATGTTTTTTCCTTTTCCTATTTCAATTGGTAATGTCCGGAAGGTTCTGAAACATTCCATCTTTTCAATTAAGTTCTTTTGCATTAACGTTCTCATTATGCTTTCCTGTTGTACGTAGGATGCTATGGCACACATATGGAAGTCATTAGGCAGATTCAAATAAAACCATTGATGAACTTGGTCCTTTTTGTTGATGATTTTTTTAATACATTTGGTACCCGCTTTGGCGCTCCCGTGAGTCATCCTGTCTTGCCCCTTGACAGATTTATCCAGGGGCGAAAGTTTTGTGAGAAGCTTGTAATAGTCTCATGTTTTTTGTGGTTGGCGCTTTGAAACTCTGAAGTGTGTAGTTTGTAAGATGCTTCAAATTTCTCAGGAATAAAACCTGAGGGTGCATTTGAAATTTTTTAGATATAGCAGTCATCTGATATTTCTCGTGCAAAGGTATGCAAGTCCGCTTTGCTCTACACCGCATTTCCCACACCCATCCTTCCACCACTGGTATGGTGATCCCCTCAGATGGTCCTGTTCTGGAACTTAGCGCAGAGGGGTATCGTCCGATAGATTATTAGATAAATAGATATCATATTTCCCTTGCCTTGGTTTTGAGCATTAAATGTTGTTTTCTATGCTTTTTGGTGGATTACTTGCGTACATCCTGATGAAATAAAAATTCGTAGTTGTACATTTTCAGAAAAGTGAATTACGTTTTGTAAATTCCCCTCATTCTGTAATGTGGTTTTGTTCTACACTCCCCTGGAACCTGGCCCCGCTTCTGTCCGGCTCTAAATATACTGTAGCCATATTGGTTGTTCCTTGTCCCCCCCTTCGGTCAAACCCTGGGTATAGCTTCTTCTTTCCATCTCTGCTGTGTCATTGTTACTTTATTCTAAGATCAGTAAGCTTGCTGAGATTTTTCCGTGTAATCCAACATTCTCGTGCTGTTATCTGTTTGTTTATTTGGTAAAATCTTCTATCTTGTTCTTTTTCTTTACGCTTATTTTTTTCTTTCTAAATTCTGGTACCTTAAGGTGCAAAGCATTAAGGAAATTATGGTCGCAGCATTCCGTGCCATGGATGACATAAAAGAGACTGTTCGAAAACTCTGGGGATAAGTTATGTCGTGCTTTAACCTTCATTGACATGAGGCCTTTCTGATGTCCTCCCTAACTGGTGTTCAGAGGCACGCCAAACAATGGATATGTGTTCTGCCATTTTTGCTTACAGAAGGAAATCCTAAGTAAAGTTACAGTATCCGGAAAGATCTATGGATTGTTATGAAGCTTGCAACGTTAGCATATGTTGTTTATGTTTTTTATAGGGCAGAAATAACATTACCCAATCAACGGGAATACTACCCTTCCATTGGGCTTTAGTTCATCCAATAATACGTAGTCTTGCACAAAACATTATACATATTCACTGTTAGCACAACATTGGCCATGAAGTTTCTCTGGATACTTTTAAAATTTCCAGAACAGACCTTAAGTTTCATCTTTTGGCTACAAAAAACCTCCCTTTCTTGACGTGTTTTCTCGGAGTGGTTGAACAATTTGTGACTTTTTTGTTTTTCACCTTATTTATAGGTGCAAGGATCGCAATCCTCCCCATTTTATCTGATTTAGTTGGCTGCATTCTGGAAAGTTTTCAAGCCTTGGAGGACCAAGGCTTACCTATGTTGGGGTTTGTCGAGATTTATGTCCCCACGTGTTTATTACTCACACTTTCTTCCCAACGCCTTTGCTAATTTTACGTTCCTTTCCCGTTGCAGGGCAGCATTTGGAGAAACAGACGAGAAGCTTTGAAAACTGGAGAATTTCAATTGCAAAAGGCTCTCCCATGTGGGAGACTCTGAGCTAGGCATAACGTTGGTATGCAGAAGCATTAATCAATTGGTTCCTCGGCGTGCTCATGGTTCGATCTGGAGTGGCCTCAATACACGGTGTGGTTTTGTTTTTATGTAATACACTAATTAAGGAATAATGATTAGGAAAGACAGTTACGGGCCTATTTTCTTTGGTCAAGTTAGATATTCATTACTTTCAACATTGCATCTAAGTCTAAAGTAGCCAAATTTTACATTGCTTACCCTACCCAAAAAACCCTATATCGGTTTACTCCAAATATATAGTCCGTTAAGGTATGCCTCAGTTAACTTTATTTTACAATGAATGAAATGAAATTTTACAGATTCCCCTTATGCTTTTTCTCTCCTGCAAGTCTACCCCGAAGAATATGTATGACTTTGTACTATGAATTAAAAATAAAATAAAAATAAAAAAACAAAAAAGACATATATTAATATACCTTATCTTTATGGCAAGAATGTTAAACCTGCGAATCTTGCTTGGTGTCCTCGGATTCCTAAGACTTTTTGGAATTTAATATACCTTTTCAACCACAAAAAAAAAAAAAAAAAAAAAAAAAAAAAAAAAAAAAAAAAAAAAAAAAAAAAAAAAAAAAAAAAAAAAAAAAAAAAAAAAAAAAAAAAAAAAAAAAAAAAAAAAAAAAAAAAAAAAAAAAAAAAAAAAAAAAAAAAAAAAAAAAAAAAAAAAAAAAAAAAAAAAAAAAAAAAAAAAAAAAAAAAAAAAAAAAAAAAAAAAAAAAAAAAAAAAAAAAAAAAAAAAAAAAAAAAAAAAAAAAAAAAAAAAAAAAAAAAAAAAAAAAAAAAAAAAAAAAAAAAAAAAAAAAAAAAAAAAAAAAAAAAAAAAAAAAAAAAAAAAAAAAAAAAAAAAAAAAAAAAAAAAAAAAAAAAAAAAAAAAAAAAAAAAAAAAAAAAAAAAAAAAAAATCTCTTTCTTTTGCCCATAGATGCTGTAAAAAATTATGATATTAGGTTTCTTATGGCTAATACCATGGCCTAACCAAATAGGCAAATGGTTCCCGAAACATCCTTTTTGTTTATGTTGCACAACTACACAAAGGAGTGTATTGTGCGCTTGTTATCGGCTCAGCTCTAGTGTGCTACGAGTTGAGCCTTTGTTTCAATGTCACTTAACAAGTTATATGAGGCTTGGTTCAAAGGTTTTATTTAGTTATCAACAATAAATAACTTTCCCTTTCAAGCAAGCCCTTTGAAGAAAAAAATCTTGGGCAAGTTTCTTTGTTGGCATTTGGTCCTCAGTGTAATATCGATGATATGTAATGGCGGGATCCAAAGAGGTGGTTATAGGTTAGTACATGTGGTTTACCAGTGTAATTGGGTTTACATGTCAACGAGTGGAGTCGCATAGAGGTGTTACAGCCTTTAATAAAGGTTGGATAAAATTGTATAACACCTGTGGAAATTGGCAATTTTTTTATGGTTTTACTTCTTTTATCTGCTTGGGTGGCTGGTTTTTTCCTGGTACGTTTGTGGCCTTGTCTGGTGTGAGTTTTATGTTTGGTAAACCTTATATTGTGAGTATATATCCCATAATGGGTGCGTTAGGATAATTGATGGAATGAGCGATCAAAAGAAAAAATAATATCAGCAACACTACACAATGGAGCAAAAATACATGGACAAAGAAAAATGGGGCTATGTGCAGCAAAATTCCTGCCTGTGCCCGTTAGACATTTTGGTTCATTCTGTATGACAAGGAAGGTATTGGCCTGGGGAACACACTCTACAGCCAACACTCTCCCAAAAGGGCTAGTTATAAGGAAGAGTCCAAGTAACAAGTGATGTGAGACTCAACACTTGCATAACCCAGAGCCTTCCCGATTTGACTACCTTGCTGTTCTGGTCAGGGGGCAACAATCTTAATCTCTGACAGGATCCAAATTGTGTTGCAATGCCATAAACCATAAACCCAAATTATCGACCTTCAAAACCCCCCAACAAAGGTGAAGAAAAAACAGAGGACACCCATTAGGTATTGGATTAATGGTTTTCCCACTTTTCTTTGCTGCCCTCCCTCCCTCCCTCCTCCTCATCATTATCCTCTAACTTAAAAGCAACAAAAACTAAATGTTACAAGGGCCTCTATTCTCTGTTACAAAGGAGCGTGCTAACAGAATGGCACAAGACCCATTATAGGATTAGCCACTAGAAGCTCCATATCTTCCAGTACATAACAGGTGGAGTCACAATCCATGACCTGGGACAATCCACCAAATTGGGTATGAGAAATATAAGCGTTAAAGGACCACAGTTGAGTTAGATAGACATCAATCAACACAAAGAAATCACTTGTGTATCAACATCTCCCCCCCCAAGGAACACAGCTCTCAACACACAATAGAGGTCTGGACTATTCTGCATTTTTCCAATTGCAGCCAACCTACACAATTTATTTTAGGGAAAAGTCGTGTGATAATAGACTGCAAAGCCAGGTATTTTTCTGTAATGCCTTGCCTTCCCCGCCTTCCTTTCCAAGCTCTCCAGCGCTTGTGAACAAAAAGGTCTTGACTTATTTTTCATGGAGTAACTGCCATTCAGTGAACTGCGCGTTTTAGTGTGAATGGATTGTTGACTGCATGGTGAATAACATGAGAATAATAAGGGGATGGATAGAAGTGCAGAGGTTATGTCTACTGGGGCTTTTGTTTGTAGATTTCAGGGTGTACACTCTCCTCTATTGTGCTAGAATGGAGGCAGCATAATATAGAGAATTCTTTGTTGAGGTCTTTTTGGCGTTGTCTGTAATCCATGTACTTGTTTGTTGGGTGAACCTTGTTATTAATCTGTTTGTACTTTCTTCTTTCTGTTCTAAAATTGTGTTTTCTCGGAAAAAAAAAAACAGATTGGACTCTTTTGTGTCTTGTATTTGTGTAATTTTTTTATGCACAAATTTTCCATTGCACCTTGTTTGTTCCTTTTGAAGGGCTGCACTGGAAGGCCTTTTACCTGTAAAGAGGATGGCAAAGTGCGAGGCAGATGCAGGTCGGGTTTATCCCAAACACTTGGAGTAGTGCGAATTTTGCTTTAGGCAAGCAGGCCAAATGTTAGACTCAGCTGAGATGGAGGGAGCAGAAACCTTCTTTTCCCTCAAAAACGAGATAGTTATGATTGAATTTCTGTTGAAGTGCTTTGAGTCAGAATTGAGCAAAGCATTTCTATTAAAGGATTATCTGATTTCAGTCTTCAGTAGAAGCACTGTGTTTACTTCTAGAACATGCTATGGCCTTTGAAGGTCTGTTGAGTTGCATGCCAGGCTTCCAAGGCTTTAATTGCAATTGGATCTTGTATGCCCGAGGTTGTGCTGAAAATTTTCTTCTTATTTACTAGTGTGCTCTTTCGCTTCATGTTTTTGCATATCTGACAAATCTACTTCTTTATAGCTGATAGCTTCACGCTATGCACAAAGGTTTCAGGCTAAAGCAATTACTGGTCATGTTGACTTGGATACCCGTGAAGCTGCAGCACGTTTACTTGGGTTGCTTCTTCTGCTCTGCTTGCTACGGCTGAATCATCTGCTCTTACTCTGAGCTAATTGCCTCAGTTAGTGGAAGGCATAAGCTAAGGTTGGAGTCATATATCTTGCACATGAAGGGTCAACAAAATTGTCTTTCAATTATACTGTTTCTTTGTGATGGTATATACCTCTCATTCTAGGGTTGGTTGAAATATTCTTCAGTTGGAGGCTCACATGGAGCATTATGTGCCGTAGATATGTACTGCGGATTGTAGTCACGAACACCGCTGTAAGTTGTATAAGTTCCTACTTCCTGTCTCATTATATATTGAATTGTTTGGGTATATGTGGCTTTCATTTAAAAAGTCGTCGCCCCTTATTCTACAAAAAGTATATAGAAAGATCCCGCACTTCAAACATAATATTCCTTTTTCCATTCATCCGTACAATTCTTTCCCCAATAATATTTTAGGGTTTGATGACATTCATCTCCTTGACTGTAATTAGTTGATCTAAGTTCCGCAATAAACCATTCACTTGAAATTTAGCATGAATGTTCTCCATATTTATTGTTTGCTTTGTTTAGTTTTGTCTCTGATGTGGATCAGTTTCAGTATCCTCATATTTTGGATTGTCTTTTTCATGCAATTTTTTCTTATCGGGTTCTGTTGCATAATTTTTTCCTTGGTGTTCTTTTTTTCGTTTTTCTTTCTGTTTTGTTGTTTTTAGACGGGTGGTGTTGAACAAAATTATTGTTTCTGTGAAAAAATGGTTTCCCTCTGATGTTGCAGACGTCTTACCAAATAATCTTGGGTCTATTTCTTTATCTTGGTGACCTTGCTTCATTGAAAGTTAATGGTCACTAAAAATTTTCTTTCCTGTTTCATATTGTCTATAAAATAAACTTGAATTGATTATTTTTTATTTCAGTTGGCTTTCTTCGCATTTACTAGTGTCTTATTTGATTCATTTTCTTTGCTCACATTTACTTATGTCATTTTGTTGGAACATTCAATATGTCTGTAGATCCCAGACACTCTCTTTCAAAGTACACTAAAGTGCCTTGTTGATGTTGCTAATAGTGAGACTGCAGCACTAGCCTCAGTGGCACTCCAAGCCTTAGGTCATATTGGGCTGATTGTTCCATTGCCTTCACTTATTATTGATTTCGAATTCAGGTAACTCGATTTGTTTTTGCACATTTCATGCACTGCCTTAACCAACTTATCATTTCTCTGCACCTTGGGTTGAGATTTTTACTAACTCGTTAACGCAGTTGATATTTCTGACGGTTCTACATGAGAAATTGAGAAAGCTACTCAGTGGTGATTATACTAAAGCAATTCACAAAAATTGTTATATCCATTGGCCATATGTGTGTAAAAGGAAACTTCATCTTTGCGTCTAAATATTGCCTCGACTTGAGTTTCAGTCTTTGCCGGTCCAAGGTTTGCGTGAAACTATTTTCTTATCAACTATTTGCATGTACCCGCATCGTACACTCTTGTGTTGGACCAAAATAAATCAAGGGTATGGGAAAATCTCTAATTCTTGCAACTCTGATTTATACAGGTTTGAGGATGTCCTCTTTGCTGCTGGCGAGCTCTATCATTTCTGTGGGGTGGTGTTCCAGTGACTGCTGATTTGATTCTCAAAGCTAATTATTCACTTTCCATGGCTTCAAACTTTCTTATGGGAGATGTGAACTTATCTCTATCAAACAATAGCCATATTGAAACAAATGAAGCCGAGGAAGATCGTATGCTATGGTTAGAGATGCAATTACTAAAAAGCTCTTTGATGATCTTCTATACAGCACAAGAAAAGAAGAACGTTGTGCTGGAACTGTTTGGTTTATCAATTACAATGTATTGTGGCCATAAACCCTGCTATTCAGAAATGCTTCCAGACATTCAGGTTTGTCGTTGGTTCACTTGTAAAATTTTCCACTCGTATTTCTTGAGTTCCCTTTGTATTGGGTTCATTTTTTATTGTCACCATGTTTGCAAATAGATGCGCAGTGGTTAATGAGATCTCAGTGCATTATATTTTGGCACCTTGGAAGTTGTGTGGTTATCATTGAAATTTATAGAGAACGGATTCCTCTTTGAATGCTTAATTTCGAGTGATGGATGTTATAAATTGGAGTATTAGATTATAAATTTCCATATGCATGCAGGAGGCTTTTCACATCTCTCGGTGAACAAAATGAACTTACACAGGAGCTGGCCTCGCAAGGGATGAGCATTGTGTATGAACTTGGTGATGCCTCAATGAAGGAAAACTTGGTGCATGCACTTGTTACTCTCTAACTGGTTCAGGGAAGAGGAAAAGAGCTATCAAGGTGAGGTTCTGTCTCTCTCAGTGTGTCTGTGTGTCTGTGTGTCTGTCTGTCTGTCTGCCTTGCTCTCTCTCTCTCTCTCTCTCTGTGCATTTCTTAAATTCTTAGGTTCTTCTATTTTTGTATTTAGCTTGTTGAAGACTCTGAAGTGTTTCAAGAGGGAGTTATGGTGAAGGTCTTAGTGGAGGGAAACTCAGCACGTATAAGGAGCTTTGCAACGTAGCGAATGAGATGGGACAGCCAGATCTAATTTATAAGTTTTGGATCTGGCTAATTATCAAGCTTCTTTAAATTCCAAGAGGGGTGCTGCCTTTGGATTTTCAAAGATAGCAAAGCAAGCAGGAGATGCTCGAAAACCACACCTACGTTCATTGATTCCAAGGCTTGTGCGGTACCAATACGATCCTGATAAAAATGTGCAGGTATTCATCATTTACTTTCCTACATAAAGTAAGAAAGCAACACATTCTTAAACATTTATAAATTTGTAACTACTGTGTCATGTCTGCTACTTCTTCTCTGTCAAATGTTTTTTTCCTTTTCCTATTTCAATTGGTAATGTCGGAAGTTCTGAAAATTTCCATCTTTTCAATAAGTTCATCTTTGCATTAACTTTCTCATTATTGCTTTCCTGTTATGTACTTAGGATGCTATGGCACACATATGGAAGTCACTGTGGCAGATTCAAAGAAAACCATTGATGAAACTTGGACCTTATTGTTGATGATTTGTTAATACAATGTGGATCCCGGCTTTGGCGCTCCCGTGAGTCATCCTGTCTTGCCCCTTGCAGAATTATCCCGGGGCGAAGTTGATCAGGTGAGAAAGCGGTAATAGATCTCAGTTTTTGTGTTGGCCATTGAAACTCTGCAGTGTTAGGTAAGATGCTTCAATTTCTCAGGAATAAAACTAGGGGCATTTGAAATTTTTAGATATAGATTCATCTCGAGAATATCTCGTGCAACGTAGGTATGCAAGTCACCCCTCCATTGCCCCTCTAATCACCCATTCCAACACCCACCTCATTAACCCACTGCTATTTGATCCCTCAATGTTGGCCTGTTCTGGAAACATTCCAGAGCAGAGGGATCGTTCATCATAGTAGATAGTAGTAGATATAGAAGTAGATAAATATTTCTTTAAATTCCCCTCCTTGCCTTTGCACCATTTCCTTGCCTTGGTTTGGCATTAATTTTGTTTTCTTTATGCTGATGGGGTACAAAAAAAATATTACTTGCGGTACAGTCCTGATGAAAATAATTTCTTTTTCATCAGAAAAAAAAAAAAAAACAGAAAAATGAAAAAAAAAGTATTACGTTGAAAATTCTCATGTCTGTATGTGTTTTGTTCATACACTCCCCTGGAACATGCCCTGCTTCTGTCCTGCTCTAGTATACGTAGCCATATTTTGGTTTTCCCCCCTTCGGTCAAACCCTGGGTAGTAGCTTCTTTCCATCTCTGCTGTGTCATTGTTACTTTATTCTAAGATCAGTAAGCTTGCTGAGATTTTCCGTGTAATCCAACATTCTCGTGCTGTTATCTGTTGTTATTTGGTAAAATCTTCTATCTTTTCTTTTTCTTTACGCTTATTTTTTCTTTCTAAATTCTGGTACTCTTAAGGTTGCAAAGCATTTAAGGAAATTATGGTCAGCAGCATTCCGTGCCATGGATGACATAAAAGAGACTGTTCGAAACTCTGGGGATAAGTTATGTCGTGCTTTAACTTCATTGACAGTGAGGCTTTCTGATGTCTCCCTAACTGGTGTATCAGAGGCACGCCAAACAATGGATATTGTTCTGCCATTTTTGCTTACAGAAGGAATACTAAGTAAAGTTGACAGTATCCGGAAAGCATCTATTGGAATTGTTATGAAGCTTGCAAAGGTTAGCATTGTGTTTATGTTTTTATAGGTGAAGAATAACTATGTACCCAATAAAGAATACTACCCATTACCATTGTGCTTTAGTTCATCCAATAATACGTAGTCATTTGCACAAAACATTATACATATTCATGTTAGCACAACATGGCCATGAAGTTTCTCTGGATACTTTAAAATTTCCAGAACAGACCTAAAGTTGTCATCTTTTGCTAAATTAAAACATCCATTGATATTGACGTGTTTTCTCGTGAGTGGTTTGAAATTTGTGACTTTTTTGTTTTCACCTTATTTATAGGGTGCAGGGATTGCAATCCGTCCCACATTATCTGATTTAGTTTGCTGCATGCTGGAAAGTTTATCAAGCCTTGAGGACCAAGGGCTTAACTATGTTGAGGTTTGTCGAGATTTTATGTCCAGCTCGTGTTTAGTATTTAGCTCACACTTTCTTCCAACGCCTTGCTAATTTTACTTTCCTGTTCCCAGTTGCATGCAGCAAATGTTGGAATACAGACAGAGAAGCTTGAAAACTTGAGAATTTCAATTGCAAAAGGCTCTCCCATGTGGGAAACTCTTGATCTATGCATAAAAGTTGTGGATTCAGAAGCATTAGATCAATTGGTTCCTCGTCTGCTCAGTTGGTTCGATCTGGAGTTGGCCTCAATACAAGGTTTGGTTTTGTTTTATGTAATACAATAAATTAAGGATAATGATTAGGAATGACAGTTAGGCATAGTTTTCTTTGTAAAGATTAGATTATTCATTACTTGCAACATTGCATCTAATTCTAAAGTAGCAAATTTACATTTCTTACCACCCTAAACCCTATATTGGTTTACTCCCAAAATATTAAGTCGTTAAGGTATGTGCCTACAGTTACCTTATATTTTAACAATGAGAAATGAAATGAAATGTTATACAGAGTTCCCCTTATGCTTTTTTATCTCCTTGCAGTCTACACCTAAGAATATGTATGACTTTGTACTATGTGATTAAAAATAAAAATAAAAATAAAAAAAACAAAAAAGAAGTAGTATTACAAATATACATTATCTTTGATGGCAAGAATGATAAACTGAGAATCTTGCTTGGTGTCCTCGAGATTCCTAAGAACTTTTTGGAAATTATATAACTGTTACTAATTCTCTGTATGGCCTTTATATTTCTGTCACAGGGTTGGTATTGCCAGCTTTATTACATTACTAGTTCAAAAGTTGGTGTTGAAATCAAACCATATACAAGCAGGCTACTGAGGCTATTGTTTCCGGTTGTCAAGGACGAAAAAAGTGCTGCATCAAAACGTGCCTTCGCCAGTGCTTGTGCAATTGTTTTAAAGCATGCAGCACCTACGCAGGCTGAAATGTTGATCGACGACAGTGCAGCTTTGCATAATGGCGATAAAAATGCTCAAGTTTCATGTGCAATTTTATTAAAAAGCTATTCATCCATGGCCTCAGATGTTGTGAGTGGATATCTTGCAGCAATTATTCCAGTTATTTTTATCTCAAGGTCTGAATCATACGCTTGGCTCCTTTTCTGTTTTCCTTTTCATTAAAGAAACATTTTTCAGAGCCTGTTATCATTTTAACGGTTGCATGTATAGTTTTAAACAATTGTGAGTTTACTACCCAGAGATGAAGGCTGGGCTGCTATTTCATTGAGGATATGTTACTTATTAGGAATGGGGGAAGCCATGAATCAAGGAACTTAGATAGGGAATCAAGGAATTGGAATTGGAATTGGATCAACTACTCCACCCTAGCTGATCCAATTATTGATTGTGATGGTATTTGATTATGAATTTTAACATGGAACCCACATAATTTTTGATTCCTTATGTGTTCGTAAACACAGTTAAAATAAAGATTGGAATAATCCCATACTGATTCCTGATAAGGAAACATGCTATAAAATGTTAAGATAAAGAAACCTGTTCAATTACAGTATAGGATTACCCCAAAGTGTTGAATATATTCAGTTTCGTCCGCATAAACTATTAGCAACAGTGAAATTTACATAACAAAGATTTGATCAAACAATGAATTAAAAATTAATGAAACTCTACACCTTGTAATTTGCTCTATGTTACTCATCTTTCTTAAAACCATTATCCTGGGAAGTCCAAATCAAGGAGTCGGCTTAAAGTATCTAACTTTGTCATCACTTAACTTTAGGTGAGAGTTTTGTATTGAGAATTTCTCACTAGTGATATCCCCATTGAATAAAAGTCTGATGACCATCATCATTAAACCACATAAAAGATATGTATTTAAATGAACTTGTATCCTTAGGAATCTAATGGTTCATATGCAGATTCGAGGATGACAAGTTTGTTTCTGGCCTGTTTGAAGAGTTGTGGGAAGAGCATACAAGTAGTGAAAGGGTAGCCCTCCAGTTGTACTTGGAAGAAATTGTTTCGTTGATTTGTGAAGGCATTGGATCATCATCGTGGGCAAGTAAAAGAAGGTATGTGCTATCTTTTTTCAATTTACACTTTAGTCATTGTTGGAGGTCATATTCTTGAGATTATTCTTAGTGTGTCAATTCTCAACTTACAGTCAGCCCAGGCAATCTCCAAGCTCAGTGAGGTTTTAGGTGAATCCCTGTCTTCTCACTATCATGTCTTGCTCCAATCTCTTATGAAAGAGATCCTGGTCGGTTATGGGAGGTAAGAATTTTATTTGTGATCTTTAGTAAACAGATAGATAAAAATTAAATAAGCAAAGTGTAGATCATCTGAATAAATTCCATTTTATTTAATGTGACAGGGAAGGATGCTCTATTATATGCAATAGCTGCTCTTTCTGTGTCTTGCAATAAAGCAATTTCAAGTGATGATCCTGCCACTATGAATGAAATTTTGAGCGTAGTATCTTCTGCATGCACAAAAAAAGCAAAGAAATACCGTGAAGCAGCTCTCTCTTGTCTTGAACAGGTAAGCATTCCATCATAAATTGCTCCTTTTTAAGTTTTTATTTTCTGGGAAGTATATTGATCTTGCTGTAACCCTATTATCGATTGCATGTTCTTGTTATGCTTAAGAAAGTAGAAGTTCTGGTTCTATCGGCTTTTATTTGTTGATGGTTGTTGATTACGTGGGTATTGTGATTAATAATGTGGTTGGCCTATTTTTGGATTGTTGGATGGGTAAATATAAATAATATTATTTTTCAGGACAAGGAGGGAGACAGGAAAGATTTTTAGAGGAAGAATGAAGTGTTGTAATCCATATAGGCTACATTGTCAAAGAATTTTAGACAGTTTTCTTTTGGTTAAATTTTCGAAAGAAATAGGATGCCCGGGTTGCTGATGCATTAAAATTCTGATTGATTTTCCTCCCATCAATCAAATCATTCAAATATATGGATCATCAACATTCTTGTCAAACTAGTTTATTGTACAGATTCTAGGTTCAGAAGTTAGAAACTACTTTATTGAAATCTAGATGACCAGAGTGCAAATGTCAATCTACAGTGTACTTCTTACTGATTGTCCTTGGCATTACCATGAAATCTATGCTTTGATTCATGTTACTTCTTTTACTGTTTTTAGGCTTCTGGAATATGATCTGCTTTTATTTGTACTTCTGTTCAGTTGCCATCATAATGGTCTCATTTTGACACATGTCTTGTAACCAAGTTTTCCTGCATGAATTTGTTTTCAGGTTGTAAAAGCCTTTGGTAATCAAGAGTTCTTTAATGTGGTTTTTCCGTTATTATATGAGATGTTCACTTCTGGCACTCTCAGTCAGTCTGGGAAAGCAACTTTGGTTGTTGATGCTGCTAAAGCAGGTTGGTAGATAACACTTTTTCTTACTATATCTAAGAAGTTAATTTCTAATTTCTATAGTAAGTTAGATAAAGTATTGGGTATCGGTCCACTGCTACTGGTGTCCTATTGATATACATGGGATGCTTAGTGTCTGAGAATAAAAATGAAACTCACTTTATCAACATCAGTAAACTCTCATAACCTTGTTATAAAGTGATTTCTTTGGAATATTTAGTGCGGACCAGACCAGAAGGCAATTTTTATGAAGTTATATATTTGTGTTTATTGTTTTCTATGTTGTTGGTTGTGGTATGCCAAAAGATCGTAATAATGGCCTTGCTGTTACTATGTTGTATGGTGACATGACTCATGATGTTGTAGGTACTTGGCATGTTTATGGCTGACTTAAGGTACTATTTAGGAATCTCTTATTCTACTAGGAAGTGTAGAAAGTAGAGAGATTGGATTTAGTTATGTGTTGTCCTAACTTAGATTTTGAAAATTCTGCTGGATCCATCTATTTTTAGGCTAACAGTATGATCATGTCTTTAATGCTGGTGCGATTGCCTTAAAATGTGTAGTGCACTTTTAAAAAATATGAAGTTAACTAGGGCTGCTGGTGTGTAATTGCTTGCTTGCCTTTTTTGAACATCGTTGTATAGCTATTTAAACGCCTCTTATCAACAGAGAAGAATATACTGAATATAATCTAAAAAATAACGGTTTCTACACAGAAGAAGATCAAGTTGAAAAGTTTTCTGTTCCGCACAACAAAGTTTTGGACTGCATGACAGCCTGCATCCACGTGGCACATATAAATGATATTCTTGGGCAACAGAAGAACTTAATGCATGTGTTAATTGCCACCATGTCATCTGGACTTCCGTGGACAGGTACCCTCTTGTGGCCCTTTTCCCCCTTTCGTTTGTGTACTACTCTCTAAGATCTTGTATCTTGTTGATTGAACTTTCATGGCAGTCAAAATATCTGCACTTTCATCAGCAAAGGAACTTTGTTCAAGGCTTCAGAAAGTTCTGGATGACTCTCAAGAATCTCCCGCAAATGCCAACATAATTTCTTTAGTTCAGGAGGTAATCAAAGTTTATTCATCATTATAATTTTTTATCAAACTTGCGTAACACGTTTTTTTACCTGTGTTCAGTTGTTTCTCTCAATGCCACCTCAAATAGTTGAATGCATAAGCACAGTTAAGGTTGCCCAGGTATGTTGCCTTTTTCCTTCTTTGGTATCCTGTGCACACCATTTTCTGTTCTACTGATTGTTCATTCGGTTACCTTATCTTATTCGTGTTCATGGTTTTGAAATAAAGCATCAGGAAACCAGATGTAAATGGTTCCTGATGATCCCTTTAACAGAAATCATCATAATACATACGTTTAATGAATACAAGTTACCAACAATAACCTTAATTAATCAACGACATCCCCTTTGTAGCATCTACTTTCCTTTCCACAATATACGATCCAAACAATATTTTGGTGATAATGATATTTTGCAACATTACATGTGCCCTGTCCAAATTCAGCAACAAAGGTTATGACTTGTGAATAAAACAATAATTTCATTTTAATTTCATCTAGATCGTTAAAATTCATTTCAAACTGAATGAAGATATGTTTGTTGACCTGATCTTATTATATCACAATTAACGCACACTCATTCAAACTACCTGCACATTAGCCCAATTGTCCCTTTCACAGTTGTCACTTCCCCATCACCATTTTAGTTCTTGTTCATCCTGAGGCAAATTTCTAACATACGTTAGTTCTTGTTCTTCCTTAGACAAAATTCTAGCATACATGGGCTCATATCATCTGTACTATTATAGAAAGTCAACAGCTATTCTGGTTTCTCCTTGTTTTTTTTTCTTTTGTTTGTTTAATACAAGAGATATTGGGGGAGCGAGAAATTGAATCTAAGACCTTGGGTGCATGGGTAAATGCTTTTAACCACTTGAGTTGCAAGCCCCTTGCTTTCTCCTTTTCTTCTCTACCTTCTCTATATCCCACCGATCCACTTTCAACTTTGTCTCATCTACTTTTTTTGATTAACTCTTATTTTAGCAACTAAAAGTTCTCCGAGTTATATCTAATTTTGAGCACAAGTTTATAAATAATGCAAGAGAACTTATTTTCTTAGATTATAGACATTCTTGTCCTTCAGGTACTAGTTAATTTATCTTGAATTTTGTGTGCTTACAAATTCAGGTTCACGTCACTGCTTCAGAGTCCCTTCTTGTGATCATCAAGTTGTACCAAAAGCTCCAACCAATACGTTGTATAGATGTACAATTTAAGGATGAGCTTGTTCATCTGTACGAGGTAGAGAAGAACGGTGAAGCGAAGTCCTTGTTGAAAAAATGTATTGACACGCTTGAAAACCTAAAACAAGAGAGTGTTCAAGATGACTCAATGTGTATGTCATAAAATTTCAGAGCAACGATAGCCAATCCATAGTTGTGGCTGCATATTTTTATAGCGAGTGGATTAGGAGAAATGAAAGTTAAGTCCAATGTGTAAATTCTATCAAAACAAGGATATTGCATTTAACTCCGGAGAACGAGTTGATATTCCTTCTATGTTGCATTCCCGATTTATGCGGTAATCGTTTCAAAGTTAAACAATTTATCTTGTACAAATGCTCTTTTATGCAGGCTTTGATTTGTTTGACTGGTTGTAACCGAAAAAAAAATATATTTCGGTATGGCCAAAAACAACCATGTCAAATAAAGATTATTAAAGGGAACTGATTTTCTCCTTTCTTTTTTGGTCCACTTACACTCTCTTATGTTATAGTAAAAAGTACTAAAAAAATAGAGTGTAAGTGGACAAAATGGGAGTAGGAAAATCAGCACCCATATTAAAATGCCTTAAAGTTTCAACAACCATATATTTTTTAGGACAAATGCTTCTTTGAGAGATGCACGGGCTTTAAGAAACTATAGAAGAACTACCATTAGATTATGAGAGAAATTAGGGTTCATGTATATAGCTTGCAGCTCCGAAGAAGAGAAGTACACCAAAGAAGAAAAAGTCTCAGTACTTCCTCCTTCAGTTTCCAATAAAACTCTCTTTGTTCATATACATTCTCTTATTCTCCATATACTCAAGCATTGTTAAATACCACCAACAATAGATTAATATCCAGTGCATAGCAATTCCAGCAACAACAATTAAGTAAGTCTTTTTTCTCTTTTATTTCTGGTTTTCTTAGAAGACTTCTTGTCCAAAACAGGGATACACTTTTATAATTATATTGTTATCTTGCTAAACTGACAATCAATACTTTGTTTGAGCACTTTGTCATTTTTGATATTTGCCATAACAATAATTGGATGTCTGTCAGGAACCTCTGAGTTCAGAGGACCTTTGAGTTCTACTCCATAGCCCTTTAAGTTGGCGTTTTTGTAGTTCCATGTTCTAGGCATGGTGTCTGGTTGTTATTTTGGCTTTTAGAAACCTTGACCGAGGCCTCGCTTCAAAAATGGTATCAAAGCTTTAGTTTAGCACCTTAATAATATAATTATATCAGTAAAGTACCTTGAGGACACAAGTCAATCAACACAACTGATAAACACCAACGTTTTATAATCTGTTAAAATTTTGTTAATTACCAGAATTACCAGTTAAGAATAGTAAACCCTTTGCATGTTTGGCCCTTGGTGGACACCTATTAGAATAAAAGAAAGGTTACAAGAATTAAAGAAACAGAAAGCAGAATACCAAATAGAAATTAGAAATCTAGAAGAATTGATAAGATCACCAGAAGTAGATAATTATCCTAGAAGAAAATTAGAAGTACAGAATAGCATAACAAGAAATCAGTATCATTTAGAAGTTTGTAAAGAATCCATAGAAGCATTTCAAGAGCATTTAGGCATCTTAAAAGAAAAAGATAGACTTAGATAAATTTTAATTATATTATAGAGTACCTTAATTTAGAAATCAGTGAATGACAAAAGAAAAAATTAACTTTAGATAATAATACATTAGTTTGTTATTTTCCTCAAAAAGAACACAAACATCTTTTACATAGCAGTAATAATCCCTTAGAAAATAGTATTATTGACCTTTTAATTAGTGAAGCAGAAAGTGTAAAATTTGATCGTAACAAAATAATAGGATAATTCAACAGTTACTAGAATATTTACAGAAAAATTCCTTAAAAACAATTAGACAAAACTTAGGGTCAGTTTGACATTGTTGTGCTGTGAAAATAATCGTTGTCAGATTTGCTGTGAGAGAAAGAAGTTTGGCATTTGGTCACTTTTTTGTTAAAAGTGTTGTTGGTATTGATTTTACGCATAATCAAAAATGGATTGCCGCATAATCATTAAACTCAACGCCTCTTCGAAACTGATTCTTGAATAATCAAAAAATGAAAGCATCTCTTTAGCTACTTTCCCTTATAGCTTTCTCTTACAGCAATTTTTAACAATAAATGATTTTCTCACAGTTTACTAAATGGGTTGGGCTTTTCAAATTTTTTAAAAAAAAATCACTTATCACCCCAAATAAGCAATGTCAAACTGGCACTTAGACTATATAATATCCCAATTACAAGATAATAATTGGAATATCCAAAGATTTCCTAGTAAGAAAGAAATCAAAGACCTCATAGATCTTATAGACAATAAGCTATAAAACAAACAGAACTCCAGTCATTAGAAATTATTGAGCAATTAAAATTAGAAGTGCAAAAAATACAATTAGTACAAAAAACATTAACTAAACAAGTAGAAAAGCTACAGAGTAAAATAGATAGACTTTTAGTTTAATGACGTATTCTAAAATTAATAATAAATATATCAAAGCATTAGAAGAAGTTGGTCAACTAGATAATGAACCGGTAGGTCTTGCAGACTTTACAACATCTGTAGTAAGTACTAATATCCCTATAAGACAAAATAATTTAATTATCCAATTAATTTTAAATCTAGCTGAAAAAGTAGATCAATTAGAATACCAAATAATAGAAATTAATCAAGCAATGCATAATACTACTTCTACACTACCCAAAGACTTAGTTGATAAATTAGAAATTTTAACCTTAGGAAATAATCCTCATAGAAGAAAAGTAGAATAAATCCATTTGATAATAGTAAATGGAACTCTTTAGAAGAAAAGGAGAAGAAATAGTTACAATAGAAGATATATACCCTAGTGAACAAGAAGCACAAGAATTTCTTAGAAAATGCTTTGAAAAATCTCAGAAAAATAAATATAATTTATATCAATTATGAAGATTTGAAAATAGGCATAGTATTGTAAGTAGCATCAGTCAACATGAAGTTAGCTTATAGATAAAGAAGTAACTCTTAATTTACTTAGTAACACAGCAATAGAACATCTTAGAAAATCACACTATCAAGAAATTCATATAGGAACAATTATGATAGGAATAGCTAGACTCACTAGAGCACAAGTAGGAAGCACTAGTATACATATATGATGACAGATGGGATAACCATCACCAAGCAGCTATAGCCACAACAAAAGTAGATCTTAGCACAAACCTAGTAGTTATAGGATGTATTCCTAATTATGTCATGAATATTAGAGAATTTAGTAAACATATTAAAATTAGCATAAGAACAAAAAATTATAATATGAAAGGTGAGTACAAAAATTTAAGCATTAGTCTTATGTATGTAGGAAAAATCTCAGAGAATTATAATTATAAATTTAATGTAGAATTTCAAAATTTAGTACAAACTTTTGGTAGTAAGCATGTTAATATAATAGAGGCAAAACCAGTAGATAATAGTTTTTTAGAAGGAACATAATGAACTTTACCCAATTTACAAGTAGCGAAAAATAGACAACTTGATAAAGTACAAATTTTTGAAAATCGTATAGGTGAAGCAATAGTAAGATTTACTAATTATAAACAAATAAATGATATAGAAGACTTAGAAAGTGAATTAGAAGAAAAAATACACATGGCATTGTAAGACAATTTATTGTCTTAATCCACGAAATGATATGCAGATATCCTGTTAGAATTTGGTTTTGTTTTGGAATTAGATGAAGTAGTTTATGTTCCTTCTATGAAGAAGAGTTTGATTTTAGTTACTAGACTTGTAAAATCAAAGTTCAGTTTGAATTTTGATGGAATGTTTCGATTAAACTGCAAAAGAACTAAAATGGAAATAAACACTGTGCAAACTAAAACCAATGAGATTTCCTTCAAATTATGGCATAAAAGACTTGGACATGTTTCAAAAGAAAGGATAACACAACTGTGCAAGGAATCTGTCTTACCACCATTGAATCATGAAAACGAAGATGAAGTTTGCATTCCATGTATCAAAGGGAAATTAACCAACTTAAGAAAGAAAGGGGTATTGGGAAGCAAAGGTTTATTGGAACTCATTCATACGGATATATGTGGACCCTTTCCAAATCCAACTCATGAGGGATTTAACTACTTTATAACTTTTACAGATGATTTTTCAAGATATGGATATATCTATCTCATTAAAGAGAAATCAAGTGCATTGGACAAGTTCAAAATTTATAAGGCTGAAGTAGAAAACCAGTTGAACTTGAAAATAAAGGTGGTTAGATCGGATAGAGGAGGAGAGTACTATGGAAGGTTTGATGAGACTGGAAGGAATCCTGGACCCTTTGCTAAGTTTCTTCAAGAAGAAGGAATTATAGCTCAGTACACCAACCCAGGTACACCTCAACAAAATGGAATTTCAGAAAGAACAAACAGGACCTTGAAAGACATGATAAGGAGTATGATGAGCTGTACAAATCTGCCAATTTTTCTTTGGGGAGAAGCCTTAAAAACAGCCAACTATATTCTAAATAGAATTCCAACCAAAAGCATAATAGAATTCCCTATGAAGTATGGAATGGAAGGAAGCCTAGCATTAAACATCTGAAAGTATGGGGCTGTAAAGCAGAAGCAAAACCTTACAATCCAGAAGAAAAGAAGTTGGATCCGAAAACCATAAGTGGTTTTTTTTGTTGGCTATCCTGAAAGAACAAAGGGATACAGATTTTATTGTCCCAAACACACTACCAAATTCATAGAAACCTCAAGAGCAGTCTTTATAGAAACTGACCAAGAAATAGATGAGGAAGAAAGTTTCAGTTTTAAAGAAATAACCTTGAACCATGACATGCCACAGAATCCAGGTGAAGAAATTGTTAGATTACCTCAAATGGATTCAATCAACACTCAGCTAGAACACACTGAAGAGACCAATGTCAATGGACCTGAAATTGCAGAACCAATGGAGTTAAATGACAATCAAGCACCACCAGCAGAAAATCAAGACATGGCTCAAGCACAAGAAGTAGCAGATCCAGAACCAAACTTGGAACTAAGAAGATCACAAAGGCAAAGAAAACCTGCCTGAGGAGATGATTATTTTGTATACCTACAGGGAGCAGAACATGATGTGAATACCATGGAAGATCCTGCAACATTCAAATAGGCCATGACAAGTGAAAAGAAAGAAAACTGGTTTGCAGCAATGAAGTCAGAACTGAATTCAATGGAGAAAAATGGAGTCTGGAAGCTTGTGACCTTACCTCAAGGTTGCAAACCAATTGGTAGTAAGTGGGTATATGAAACGAAACTAGACTCAAAAGGACAGATAGACAGGTATAAGGCAAGATTGGTTGCAAAGGGATTCACACAGAAAGAAGGAATAGATTTTAATGAGAATTTCTCACCAGTCTCGACCAAGGATTCATTAAGGGTTATCATGGCCCTTGTAGCACATTTTGACCTCCACTTGCACCAGATGGATGTTAAGACAGCTTTCCTAAATGGAGATTTGGAAGAAGACATATACATGGTGTAACCTGAAGGTTTTGTTCAAGAAAGGGGAAAGGACTTGGTCTGCAAGCTAAACAAGTCAATCTATGGATTAAAGCAAGCCTCTAGACAGTGGTACCTAAAGTTCAACAAGGTAGTGAAAGACTTTGGTTTTGTTGAAAATGTTTTAGATGAAAGCATATACATGAAGATGAGTGGGAGACATTTCATTATACTAGTTTTGTATGTAGATGACATTTTACTAGCCTGCACAAATCTCACCATGTTACATGACTGCAAGAATTTCCTATCTAAGAACTTTGAAATGACTGATCTAGCTGAGGCATCATATGTTTTAGGAATTGATATAAGTAGAGATCGAAAAAATGGGGTACTTGGACTATCACAAAAATCCTACATAGAAAAGGTGCTCAAGAGATTCAGTATGCAAAACTGCACAGGAAGTGATATTCCTATTGCAAAAGGGGATAAACTAAGCACTGAACAAGCACCTAAGACTGAGCAAGAAAAGTTGGAAATGGTTGACAAACCATATGCTTCACTGGTAGGAAGCCTAATGTATGCGCAGGTTTGTACCAGACCTGACTTGGCCTTTGCAGTCAGTGTGCTAGGAAGATTTCAGTCCAATCCTGGACAAGCTCACTGGATTGCAGGGAAAAGAGTTTTAAGATACTTGCAAAGGACAAAAGATTATAAACTGACATTCAAAAGAAGTGACACGCTGGAATTACAAGGATATGCAAATGCTGATTTTGCAGGATGTCAAGACTCCTTGAAATCAACATCAGGTTTTGTATTCGTGTTTGGAGGAGGTGCAGTGTCATGGAGAAGTGTAAAACAACCTCAGACAGCAGGTTCAACTATGTTTGCAGAGTTTCTAGCATGCTATGAGGCCACCTCTCAAGCCATATGGTTAAGAAATTTCATTATCAGTTTGAATGTGGTTGAATCGATACACAGACCAATTCAAATATGGAATGATAACAGCGCAGCAGTTTTGTTTGCAAAAGGAAACAAAAGAACAAAGGGTTCAAGACTATTGGATGTCAAGTTCATAATAGTGAAGGAGAAAATTGCTTAAGGCTATACTAATATAAGTCATATCAGTATAGACAAAATGATAGCAGACCCTCTCACAAAAGGAGTCCCAAATGTAGTGTTCCATAGGCATGTTATGAGCATGGGATTAAGGAATGATTTGAATGCTTAAATCAGTGGGAGCCTTGTTAAGTTTAGAGTAGTTTTCTGTTATAGTCTTAATTTACAGTTGGTTATGGTTTTCGATGGATGTTGATTTCAGTTTCTGATTCAGAAATAAAGTTTTCTAGTTAAACAGTTTATATGTTTAATTGTTATGTGTATATATACTTATAAACACTTGAATGAATTGAGCAGAAAGCTAGCTGAAGATGTCTGCATATGATTTTCATTCATGACAGGATATCATTTTAAATGATAAGACCTTAGTAGTCAAATTAAGGGACATTGAATAGACATGTTCATAAAGCTTTACAGTGAAACATGTTTATTTTTCTGTTTAATCTTGATGGAAGCTTATGTGGTTTTAAAGAATGATCAATGTGATTATAAAGACTCTGGATCCTTATATATTCAGTGAAGTCTTGATGGTTCCTTTTCATTCTTTAAAATTGACAATTGCTTGATGGAATCAGATTGAGTTATATTTCACAAAGGCCTTAAGTGATCAACACAAAACTTTGGGATTAATCGATCAAGTGGGAGAATGTAAGACAATTTGTTGTCTTAATCCACGAAAAGGTGATCTTCTAATCCTAAGAGGACTCGAGTTTTGGTCTGATCAGGAGATAGAACTCAATCCCTATTAGATAATGCTTGTACAGAGCTTATTAAAATCAAACACAAGTGTTATCAGGATTCCTAATTCAACATGGATTGAAACAAACCTATTCTAATGCAAAAAGGACACTCGAATGCTTCTTGATAGCCAAAGCTTTCGTAGTGATGCATCTATATATAGAGGTCCCTTCCCTTGCAGCAAATACACTCTCAAATCAGATCTCACCCTATCTAAGAGAAAGAGAAACTAAAGAACTGCAAAAGGGATGAAGACTCTCTACAAGAAATCAAGATACTCCACTGCTACCATGGCTGAACAAGGTTAGTATTATAGTTTAAAAGCTTAGTACAGACTTACAGGCATTTGATAACTTAGAAATAAATATGATTGAGCATAATTTTGATAATATAGTTGATAAACTCATAGATGACGCAGATAATTTAGATGAAGAATAATATATAGAAAAATATAAAACTTATGATTTAGGATTACATAGATTTTCCGACAAAGAAATGAAAGATTTAATTTTAAATATAGGGGATTAGAACACATTTTAGGAGAAAAAGAATATCAAAATATGTTAATTGAAGTAGAATGCATGCCAGTAGAAGATTAGTATAGTTTAATTGGATCATTTGTAGCCCCTGCAAGTAGAACAGACTAGCAAAATCTTAGGCAAACTAATGAACCATATATAGAAAATAATGAAGAAACTAGTAGGAGTGCTTTCCAACAAGAAACATTTGGAATAAGAAAAAATAGAATCCCTTATAAAGGAATTGAAAAAATTAGTTTAGCAAAAAATATATTAAATTTAGATCATGTAGACCCACAAGATTGGGAAAAAACAATAGAAAGATGGGAAAAGTGTGCATGCAGCATTAATGTTAGACTTTAGTAATAATAAAGATATGTTAGATTATTTTAAACATATTTTAGATGGAATGGTTTTTGATTACTTCCAAGCATGGAAAACTAAAAATCCAAGAGAACATCAAGCAACAAAAGAAATATTTAATATAGATGCTTTTGTTAAATTAATCAAATATGAGTTTTTAGATTATAATAGATTAGATGGTAGAAACTAACAAGAGCAAATTAGAGCCATAAGCAATTTAGAACAATTACAGATTTGTGATTTGCAATATATTAGTGAATATACTTAAGATATTTTTAAATATTTAGGTAGAACAGGTAGAATTGATGACCTTAATTTGCTAGATACTTATATGACAAAAATTGAAGGACCAATAGAAGAAAGAATATGGAATGAATGGCAAAAAATCCTAGGAAACTAGATGTATCCATAAGAGCAAGAATACAACATGTATGTGACATATTACGATCAGAATGTAGTCAAATTAAAGCAAAAAGACAAATTAGAAAACAATTTTACATGAGCTGTAAAAATATAGATTTACCAAAACAATATAGATGTCATAGGAAATTTAAGCAGAAAGAAGCCATATAGAAAAAGTTATAGAAAATATAGACCTTATAAACAACAATATAAAAATTTAGAATTCAATTTTAGTCGTTGGTAAGGTTTTCATGAATAAGACTATTTTAATAGTTTTATCGTTTTCCTACTTATCTAAGATAAGTTAATATAAATATTTGTATATATATATATATATGTGTGTGTATATATTTATATCGAGCTTTATGTGAGTTTCGAAGGAAAGATTAAAAGTGTCTTCAGAGTTTGTTTGTTTTACTTTTATCTTTATCTTTATTATACATATAATAATGTAAGTTCGTATATATAAGTGAATTACGAATTAGAAGAAGTTTAGTGAGTGGACTTTTGTTTTCATAAATGAATTTATGCAAATCAATTTCATTATTTGATCTTGAATAAGTATTAAATAGCTCAGAGTTTTTCTAGCATATTTTGCTGAGGTTAAATATTTTATTTATATGCTGCCGAGTTGAGAACGCTTAAAGACTATGGAAAATAAGAATTTCAGAGAACTATCAAATGGGATGACAGTAGAGTTTTAAGATAAAAAGAATTCGTTTTATTTATTCCAGACCTTCTAGAAATTTATATTTTCTAAAAACCACCCTAGGTACCCACATATAATAAGTGTTGCCTTCGGTATTTCTGTTGCCTTCTGTTAGGTCAACATGCTTGACTTTGCCCCACAAGTCTTAGGGATATCTGGACCGTGTGGAGCGAGGATTGCGGATCAGGGTGACTAAAAGTCTCCTGAGCCCTGCGAGGATTGCAGCTCAGATCGACTCTGTGTTACCGAGGCTTGCGAGGATGTGTCACAAACTGTGACACGAGGAAATCAACGGATAATGATAAGTACACCTAGGTGGAAGAAAATCTTTATTTTACAATGTGTTTAACGGGTATGAAAACTTATGCATACATATGAATTGTTATATAAATATAAACTATGCATGTTCGGTTTCTGTTCGAGTATAGAAAATGCAACATAAAAAGAAGAAGAACTACGTGTGGCTTGATCCCTTGTTAAGGGTACGTAGGCAACCTAGAATTCTAGGTGCAGCCACGAGGTCAAGTGATTGACAAGCAGTCCAGTTAAGTTATTTTGAAACCTGACCTTGTTCTGGGGATGTTCTAAAATTTAGAATCGAATTTTATTAGTAGAATGATTTATTTGATTTGTTGAGGCCTAAGGCCAGAATGATATGATGCTTGATTGCTTGGATATAATTTAGTGCATGCTGAACGATTGAGATATATAAATGTTTGTTGAGATGTGGAAACTTTTGGGAAACGAGCAAATTACAGGGGAGACTCTGCCGAATTTTCGGCAGAAGTCTAACTGATAGTAAAATTGGTTTCTAGTTAGAAGGGCAATTTGGTCATTTGTGCCCGGCATTCGCCAAGTGTCAAACACGCACATGGTTTGGCTCGAATTCCAAAATGGAATTTGGGTCTGGTCTTGTCAATTAGGCAAAAACTAGCTAGACCAGTAAGAATTATACAGTTTGATGCAAGACCTGTATACTTAACATACTGTATTAATAATATACCAATTAGGATAGAAAGAGAACAGTTTAATTTACCCTTAACCTTTATATCCCCAGTAGGATCATATCCCTTTATCTTATGATTAAATTTCTTAAAAAGTTTACAAGGAGGATTTTTATATACACCTCCAGACATTACATTTTTTAAGAAAGGTATAACCACAATTGATCAAAGTAATATATTAGAGTCTTATAATAGTATTAACATAGAGGAACAAAATTTTAAATATAATATTGAAGAATTAGAAGAAATAAGTGAAGAAAAAATAGATGAACAAAATAATCAAGAATATGTGATGATATAATATTTGATCATGAGTATCCAATTATAGAAAACGTAGAGCCTTTAGAAATTATGCAAATAGATAGACCAAAGAATTTAGAAGAATTGTTACAATTAGTTGAACAAACCAGTATTATATGAGAAGATCCCCAATTACATTGGAATAAGAATAAGATATTAGCAAAATTAGACATTATCAATCAAGACTTAACAATTAAAATAGCAGATATGCCCTGTAACTTGTTAGATAAGCAAGAATTTGAACAATAAATAAAAGAACTTTTAAACCTAAAAGTAATTAGACCTTCAAAATCTAGATATAGATCAACAGCTTTTGTAGTTAGAAAACACTCAGAACTTAAGAGAGGTAAAGCTAGAATAGTGTATAATTATAGGAGATTAAATGATAATACTTATGAAGATCGCTATAAACTACCAAATAAAGATGAACTTATGAATAAAATTCAAGAAAGTAAATATTTTAGTAAATTTGATTGTAAAACAGAATTCTGGCAAATTAGATTAGCAGAAGAATCAATCCGATGGACAACATTTACTTGTCCCAAAGGACATTTTGAATAGCTTGTAATGCCATTTGGATTAAAAAATGCACCATTGATCTTTCAAAGAAAGATGGACCAAATCTTTAAGAAGTATGATAATTTTTGTAGTGTATATGTAGATGATATATTAGTTCATAGTAAAATAAAAACGAACATAAAAAACACTTAGAAATTATTTTAATAGAATTTATTGATAATGGTATAGTTATAAGTAGGAATAAAGGAGAGCTTGAAAAACAAGATATAGAATTCTTAGGTATGTATATTAAGTAAGGAACTATACAATTACAAGAACACGTATCTAAAAAAGTGTTAGAATTTCTAGATAAACTAGAGGATAAAAAACAATTACAAACATTTTTAGGTTTATTAAATTATTCTAGATGTTTTATCCCTGATTTAGGAAGAAAGATTGCAGCATTGCATAGTAAAACCAGTAAAATAGGTCAAAAATATTTTAATAGTGAAGATATTAAATTAGTTCAAAGCATCAAACAAGATATAACTCAACTTAAACCCTTAGCATTACCATTAGACAATAATTATAAAATAGTTGAGACAGACGCATCATCAATAGGATGGTCAGGAATATTATATCAAAAGAACCAAAATCTGAAGAAAAAGTTTGTAGATATGCATCAAGAAAATTTAATGATATACAGGCTAGACTTCCAGCTATTGTTTTTATAACAAAATTACTACTAATAAACAAGCGGCCCGAAGATGGGTCAATTTTGTTGATTCTATTACAGGAAATGGATTTAGACCAATATTTGAGCATATTAAAGGTATGGACAATACTTTAGCACTTATCCCCTATTATTTATTAACAGGTATGCAATATTTTGGACCATCATCCTCTAGCAGTAAAAATAATGGTACACCATCACCAGGTGGTAATCCATTAAGCATGAATAATCAAGCAAGACCAATAGTGAATACTTATTTTTATAATGGAATTTCAATACAAGAAGTTAGAAATCCTGCTTTAAAATATCGTACTCAAGCATCATTAGCAGATAAACAAAAGTTCTTTTAGACAACTTTTGGAACATTAGAACTAATACTGAAAGTATGAGAAGAGGGCATGAAAAACTTATTAGAGCCATTGAGCAAGAGTTTTTAGCATATAATTATTATTATAAAAGAGCAAAACAACGACTTTCCTTTTTGCAGGAGAAACATGCAGAGCAAAAGAAGGAATATGATACAATAGTAAAGCATTTTAAAATCATTAATTTAATATGTCAAATTCTACAAGAAAAAGAGGCTAATGAGCCCAACTTACTTGAGCATAATAGAGAATTTTCCCTTGAACAAAAACTAAAAATTCATTTTTTCTTCAAACTCTAGCTAGTGAAAGGTATAGATTTTTACCACAAGATGTTAAGAGTCATATAATTAGATTAGAGTATGAGCAAAATACATCTCTTCGACTATATATTCAAGCTTTTCTTTTCAATTTAAAAAATAATCCACATCCTGGTATCAAAATTATTACCAAAAGCTGTTCTCATTATACTATTCACTTAGCTAGTATTAACATGGTTGAATATAGAGAACTGCATTTAGAGCATAAACAAAAAATATCACAATTACTCCAGCATTTTTAGCAGAATATGGTTATTTAAATCAACTTTATATTGAAAATAGTGATCATCTAGATTCATTTTCCTCAAAATTAAAAGAAGTCATAAGTTTTTATCTTCCTCTTTGGAAAAACATAAAGTTAGATTTCACTAGCATACCCCTAGAATAGTTTGAGGATAGTATTTACCCAAACATAGCACAACATAGTATTATTATTTCTCATAATGAACTGCTTAGTCCGGCAGAATCAGCAAAAACAGGGATTCCTACCAAGCATGACATTCAAAAACATAGAGGAACAATCATAGCTGAGCAAAAATTGTTCAATAATGATCGTCTGGCCCTTCTTCACCAATCCAAGTTTATCAAGATTTATTCAGAATCTACATCAAGGAGACCAGATGATGTTGGAATTTTAAAAAGGTTTTAAAAATTTAACCGTTTTATTTATTTAATTATTTTGGCCGTTTTATTTTATTTATTGTGGGGGTTATAAATATTTAATATTCGAGTTTTATTTATATATTGAATGCCTTAATTTTCTGGTTGGTGAAGCTTACATGTTATTGGATGCCTATAAAATGCCACTCCTCCTTCACATTTGTAACAACCACAATAAACCATCAGAATATCACATACCACAATCACCACCACAAACTAATTCTCTCCTTTTCTACTTTTGTATATATTCTCTATTTTATATTATTATTTTGGCAATGGTTCTGTGACTTGGATACCTATATCTGTCTATGAATGTGCTTATAACGGATCTTGAGTTTGTGTACAAGGGGTTGTATCTTGGAGTCTTGTAGACCGTCAGTACCTGCAAGTAGGGAGGCTACAAAGACTTTAAGACAATGTCTTTGACGTGCTTCACCGTACCAAACTCACCTTCTTACTTATTATTTATTTTGCTTTTACTTACCTATTATTTTGTTTTCTTCAATTTCATTGTACCTTAAAAGCTTTCCAATTTTTTTATAAGTAATTTATAATATAAATGTTTTTGTATTTGGCTTTACGGAAAAGGAAAACTATATTTTTTCATAGCAGATGACATATATGAATTCAGGATAAGCACAACAGGAGCAAGCGTTTTTTATGAAATTTATAACCAGATAGCAGAACAAATTGTAGTAGAAGACAACGACAACGCATACTGGAATAGCTTAGGAGAAGAAGAGCTACACAATATAGACAACATGATGGGAGCATGAAAACCATGTGAAGCTAAGTATCATCAACCTCATTTTCACGTGAACAGATCATCCCAGTAGATGAAGAATAGTCGCCAACTATTTGGCTCCATATGACTAGCAAGAAGCAACATTTATTTTGGTTCCATACGGCTAGCTAAAGCAAAAAGATTCCTTAGGCAATCTAAAACTACATAAGGGCATTCTTGTCCAAATATAAAATATTTTGGCTTCTATTAAACTATTTCCCTGACCTTTGGCCTTTTCCAAAATCTCCCCAAATTATGTGGAGAAATGCGATGTGAACAAGTTTTCAGGTAATCCATTATTTTCTTCCTTATTGTATCTAATCCTTCCTTCTTCCTCAAACCAGCACCAGGTAATTCCCATATATTTTCAAAATGATCCATTCGTCATATCTTGACTGTATCACTTGCGTATCCAAGACAAATTGACTGGTCAACATTCCATAAAAACCGACGATACATCAATCCGAGTATTCAATAAGTATTTGCACATATTGTATCTGATACTCGCCCAATACTTGCATACCCCTTTCAGGGGCGTATCTGTGCAACATAGGTTTGGGCCTTAGAAAATTCAAGATCGATTATTAACGTAGTTAACCAAAAAAAATATATATTGCAAGTGGTTAAGAGCATTTAACATGCAAACGATATCTTAGATTAAATTCGATCCCCCTTCAATATCGCTTGTATTTTTAAAAAAATGTAATAAGGCCCCGTTTCAGATTGAGTTTTTTGTGCCAAAAACCTGCTTCACTTTAAAGTTAAGCAGTTTAAGGTGTTTGGTAAAAATAAAATAACCCTATTATTTTAAAAGCAATGGTCTTTTGACATCAACTTTAAAAAGTAGGCTCTGAGTTCCTTTTCAAAGATGCTTTCAAAAGAAGCAGAAAAGCCTTTAATGAATTTTTTTTAATTCCCAAAATAGCATCATTAATTTTAAAAAATGACACCACCTTCACCACAACCACCACTACCACCACTAGCACCACCACATCCTCCCCCTCCTCCACTACCACCACCACCACCTCCTCCTCAACATCCACCATCTCCACCACCTCCACCTTCACCACCACCACCACCTCTTTCACTAGCACTTTAACCTACATCTCTTTCACCACCACCACCACTACCACCACATGATTAACGCATATTAGTTTCAACATCATGTCTATTTAGTCATTATTCACAGTTACAATAATTTTATATTAAAATTTACCAAATAGTTTGACACTGCTTTTGTACTAACAACACTTTAAAAATAGGATAATGTTAAGGACACCAAATTTGTGCACTAAATTGAATCCCAATGACATGGAATGTGCCACGTGGATAATTACTTAAAAAATCATTAACGATTTTTAAGAAAATTAAAAAATAATAGCCAAGGGTTTACCTAACCCTAACACCACCAATCTCACCACCACACCATCCCCACAAATCTTACTCCACCACTGCCATTCCTTGGCCTTTCCAGAGTGCTACCATTCCTTGGCTTGGCTAGATGTCATATTTTTACTGTTATATGTTTATAATTTTGTTCTTGAACATGTTCATATTCAAGATTCATGCTTTCTGATTTGATACATGCGTTAACTTGGTGACTCAAGAAACAACAATCCTTTGGTTTTCAAAACCCGTACAAAGAGAGATGCAAACCTATGGATTAACAATTTTAGTAAGAGAATCTGACTTATATATCCAGACAAAACCCATACCACCAAAAACAAGAATAATCATCCCCATCTCTGAGCCCAAACTCACTCTCTCTTCCCAAAATATATTTTCTTGTTTTAGATGGTTCCATTTGCTCAAACTCAAAGCCAAGGCCAAATCAACCATAGTCATGGTCGATTCCAACAAATTATTGTTCTTCGAGTTTCTAGGCCTACATGAAATCGAATCCATAACCAAAATCAAGCATATGCCCTAGTATCACCTGGACGTGTTGCCCAACATGACGGCATTGCAAGAAGGCCAATGGTGGTGTTATTATAGATATATGCCTAGAAGCCAATATAAAAATGTAATACTCTAAGGATATAATATTATTAATATAATCAAAGGGTCGTGAATGTTACTTTAAGATACATAATGAACACAAAGTAACAAGTCCATGGATTAAGACATAAATGGAAAGGAGTCTAAAAGTTAGATTCACAAGACCTTTCCATCATAGAAGTATCATATCCTAAAAGGTTCCTGGTCATAGGATCACCAATTGGACAATTGTGAACCGCAAAGACTGGTACGCACTATGTTTGCTTAATTGGGAGGATGACTAGTCTTAAGTCTTTCGTGTATAGACACTGAGAAAAGTGTGTAGGTTCTCTATAGAGATGGAGCTCACTGAACACAATCAACTCAAGAATTCTTATTATGGAAGTCTTATTTACAAGTGTCAAATAAAGAATTCTAAGTTATGATAATGCAAATTAGTGATCAGACATGAGACATCACGATTGTCTTGTGCATGAGTTGTTTGTCTTTGAGAGCACCATACAATCGTATCAAAAGGATGTGACTTAAAGATGTCCCTCAAGATACTCGACATGTACGCAAAGGCATGTGAATGTACAACAAGGAATCTCTACTCTTAGTAGGAAGAGAGAATACTCTAAGATATGATTCGTTGAATCTTTAGCCAAAGTATAGGACGGGAATTGAAATAAGAACGTTTGCAACTACATCCAAGTGAATCATATAACCTAGAGGATGTCATGTTAGGGATTTGACACAAGTTAACCATATCCCAACAACACGATATAGAGTGTTGTAATCACAACTGATTAGGTTCTCTAAATGAATTCTATTTAGCTTAGGTAGCCATGACCAAGAATTAAATATTAGCCGTGCAGATAATATCGGGCCTCTAATTTAAGGATATTTCAGGGGATATATCGTTATCGTTTTAGGTATCGGGAAAAAATCAACAAAAATGACAAATGTAGGCATTGAAACACATAATTTTTGTGTAAAACTTTTGTAGATGTTATGTACATATCAATGAATGTATTGAACAAATAAAACTCAAAATTTACTAATAGTAAGATATACATATGATGAAATATAAGTGGTATGTAATGCGGATTAATGAAAAGTTTGAAATAAAATGTTGATTAGAATGAATAAACCATGCATAAATCCATAGTTTGTTTAAACATTGGATTACAATTTAGATAAGTGTCCATCTACATAAATGAAGAGCTCCTATGAGGTTCAAACAATGAGGAACAACCATCCAGATTCATACAATGGTCATACCAAGTCATGTAACCCGAGCAGTTTGTAAGCCATGTTTGAGCATGGTGCACATATGTCTCTCTTGAGCTCCATTCTGTCCATATATGGGATAGTTAGGATTAACCCAACTACTAGTTCCACTATAATCAGACATGACATAACCATAGCCATCATAAGATTTATTTGAGTTAGTACTAGGTCTCGTTCCTATGCTCATAGATCCAAAACTAATCGCCATGTCCTCTTCAAATGGATAGATTGGTTGGCTTCTTTTCCTTCAATATTGCTTCCTAATTGCTCCAATTCTTGGTCCAGCTTCTCTGCATCCATGATCATCATCTTGAGTGGCATGAGTAAAATCACCCTCGACTGTAAATGGGCTATATTGTCTTCCTTGTTCATTACCTCTGATCCAACATTACTTCCTCCATCATTATCTGACGATTGGATGAACTTTCCTTTGTACTAGTATTGGCATTGTCACTCAAGTGACGTCTTTGAACGTGCCGAGGTCCAAGCATATCCCTTTCAAGTGATGAAGTACCTCCACTCCTAACATCTTTAGATATGACTCTATCAACATCAACTCCTTCTTGGGCAGCATGTTGTGCTATAACGAATTAGGGTTGCCTTGTTCATCATCCAAGTGAGTTGTCATAATCCATTATTGAATTGGATTATTATCATCATCAGATGGTTGCCTTGCAATGTCAAGAAGGTCTATGTAGTCATTTCTGCGACCTTCACTACTACAAAAAAGGAAAAACACGACGGGAATTCACCGTCGTGTATTCTGTTTTCAAATGGTCGTGGAATCCACCGACATCTTTTCCATAACCAAACCACGACGGTGAATAACCGTTGTTGTTAAAACAAAAAACGTCATCAAAAAATAAAAACCGACGTCTTTGTGCTGCAAAAAGACATAAAAAAACAGTCGAGGATGAGAATAGACGACCAACTCCAACAAAAAAAACGTCGTTAAAAAGGAAACATATGACATATATTAACAGAACATGGCCGCAAGATAAACATACAACGACGAGAACTAAAACTTAACGCCGTTAAATAAATATTTAACGACAAATATAAATATGACGTCTTTACAATCATAATAGACGACGTTATTGACACCTACTACGTCACAACATTTCCCACAACCGTCGTAAAATAAATTTTCCACTTCGATTTTTCTATGAATTATGACGTGGAAATAGATGTCAGGGTCATTACTTACGACGCATGTATTTACAGAGACGACGTTGAAATGAATAAATAACGTCGGTTCCAAATAAATGAGAGCCGTATTACAGAATTTATACGTCATATTTTGAAAATAAACGACGTGGAAAAAATGATGGGTCATTAATTACGACACAGTAATTTATAATGACGACGTTGTAGTCTATATACAACGTCGTTACCATTAAAAAGACCGTCGTCTTTAATAATTTATACGTCTTCATTTAAAAAATTGACGTCGTCTAATTCATATATCTTAACGTCGACAAGTTTAATGGACTTCAAATACCGTCGTAAAATAAATTTTCCACTTCGATTTTTCTATGAATTATGACGTGGAAATAGATGTCAGGGTCATTACTTACGACGCATGTATTTACAGAGACGACGTTGAAATGAATAAACAACGTCGGTTCCAAATAAATGAGAGCCGTATTACAGAATTTATACGTCATATTTTGAAAATAAACGACGTGGAAAAAATGATGGGGTCATTAATTACGACACAGTAATTTATAAGGACGACGTTGTCGTCTATATACAACGTCGTTACCATGAAAAAGACCGTTGTGTTTAATAATTTATACGTCTTCATTAAAAAAATTAACGTGTCTAATTCATAAATCTTAACGTCGACAAATTTAATGGACTTCAAATACCGTCGTGAATTCATCCTTTTCCACTTCGTTTATGAAAGAACATGCGACGTGGTAAATTCATGACGACGTCGTCTTTTGTAACGTTCAGGTTAAAGTTCTCGTCTTTTAGACGTCGGTATTATGGGATTGGAGTCGTGTTATTTTGAATTACATGGCGGTTCTTTATGCTTGTCCGACGTGTTATCCTGGATAACTGTTTCACAATAGCGTCGTGGTTCTTCATTGTTACGTTGCTTTAAGACGTCGGTAAATATATTGCGGTCGTTGAATGCTCCAAAACGTCGTTATTTATTAGAACAGACGTTTGTTTTTCACATTTTTATCAAAACCGTCGTGTTTGTAATCTGGAACCAGTAATTTTTGTACTGATTGTTTTGTGGCCAAAACCTGTATAATGAAAGTGAAGAAATCACATTACAATATATTACAAAATAATGTCATACACTGCCAATTACATAAAGCATCATTCAACCCATATATCTTCACACCCATCTCGAATATTTTGACTCCCTAACTCAACCACCACTTCATCAAATGTGTCAACATTTGGCATCCCCCTAGTAAATGGCTCACACTCAATTCTCACATCACCTAAGACATCATCACCAATAACATCATTATATTCTCTATTAGGCATTGATAACACTACCGACCAACCACGATGCATTGGGTCGTCAACAAAAAATACTTGTTTAACTTGAGAAGCCAAAACAAATTGGTCATTCCTATGTCCAATTTACTCAAATCTCCCCTCATTTCGAACTTGGATTTCTCCCTCAATTTCACTACAAGAACAGAAGTATTATGCTATAATTACAGAAAACTGGTTTTTGTTATAATTACAGAAAACAGAGTTGTGATTCCAGATTTAGATCTTTAACGACGTTTTTTAAAACATTTCGACGTAGTAAAATCATTCACACGACGGAAAAATATAACATAAGACGTAATAAGAATTACACAGTTTAATAAAAATTTAAAACAGAGTGTGTAGGCTTACAATTAATTTTGCTTTCTCTGCCACCTTTGGATCCGGGATGTTACCATGTTTGTCCTGTCTAGCTTTCTTCCATAAGGTAGATCGATCAATTTCTACCCCAGGCATGGTTTCCTCCAATTGATCCTCCAAACCAGCATATCCTTTTCGAGACAATCGATGATTGTACTCAAGTTTCTCCCTAATCTGTGAATGTTGAGAATGCACAGACTCAAATTCTTTGGATAACCTTGAAGCTACAAAGGCATCCCATTCTGCTTTCTCTATGAATTTATATACTTCAGGGGGTTGGCTTAATTTCTCCCTCTCCTTGATGTATGGAAGGATATAATGCCTCGTCAGTGTAGACTTGAAATCCTTCCATTTCTTGGCAGCAGAAGATAACACCGAGGTCTTGCCCCCTTGACCTACCACAAAAGCCATGTCAACGGCTTCCCAAATCTGCTCCTTTATATCCTTGGGGATTTCAGCCCATTTCTTGTCCACAAGTGGGACTCTGGAGCGTGCCAACACACCAATGTAGGACTGCATCTCAGTATGTGCAGGGCCACATCCTTTCCCCCTTTTATTGTACTCAACAACTGGCTTGATTTTCTGCAATTTTCTCTTCACAACACGAGGCATTGTGCTCATACCTCGACCTGACTTTGAATCCTCAGAAATTGTTGTCGTGCTGCTTGGTTCTGTCTCAGCAGATGAAACAAACTTCATCTTCTTCAAGGGCTTGTCTTGAGGAGTTACCATTCCAAGCTCCTTACCTCCATTTTTTTTGGAGCCAGAGTCCTTACTTTGGTCTTGAGAAACCATGGTTACAGAAAAACAAACCTGCAAGTGAAAATATTTCGGGAAAAAATTAGAACACAAACGACGGTTATTTATAAACTACGACGTATGATAAGATTTTACACGACGTAATAACATAACATCAGACGTAATAAATGTTTAAAGAAGAAACAATATAAATGTTTAAACAACGACGAAACAATATTAAATAAGACGTAATAAGAACTTATTACGGCGATATTTACACGACGTCGTGATATTCAATTAACACGACGTAAATATTAATATAACGTCGTGTTATGGATATTCACACGACGTGAATAATAAGCTACCGTCGTATTTATAAGAAACCAAAAACATTTTTCTTTCTCTGTGAATGTTTGATTGCAGGTTTAATTTCTCTGAAACATGGTTTTTGTTTTTCCTAATTTGATAAAATACAAAGAAAAAAAGAAAGCTTTGGCATCTTTTTATAGACGACGGTATCTTAGTATAACGTCGTGGTATGAACATTCACACGGCGTCAATAATAAGATACCGTCGTCTATATAAGATACCAAACCCTACTTTCTTTGTCTCTGTATTTTATCAAATTAGGAAAAACGAAAACCATGGTTCAGAGAAATCAAACCTGCAACTAAACAAGCAAATAAAAAATTGACCGTCATTTTAAAAACAACTTAGATCAATTTTAAGACGACGCTAGGACGACTGACGAACCGTCGTGGTCTACATATTTAACCACGTAAATAAGAAGCTACCGTCGTCTTATTTAGTTGAATTAGTTGTGTTCAAAGTTGGAAACTTTCCCTCTCTGTCTGTGTATTTTATCAAACTTGGAAAGAATAAAAATGATTTTCGCCAGAAAAAAGGTAAAAAGATTTTCAAAACAAAAACCGTATGAGCATGCAAAATAGCAACAAAAATAGTGAGAAATGAAAGCTTACCTTTTGCGTGCAATGAAAGCTTTCTCTCGGATTTTGGTGTTTAAGTTCAGAGGCGACGACGAAGACGAGAGGAAGACGATGAGATACTCTGACAGTGCTCTGACAAGGAAAAAAGACGAAAAGTTTTCTCTGGGAGATTGAAATTTTTCTCGGGTTTGGAAACAGTGCATGTGTAAGTCAGGTAGACGAAAAGTTGTATATGTATACAAACCGTTTCATAGTAATAAGACGGCGGTTTACATAGAACGACGACGTATTAATAGACAAACTACGACGATAATTTGAACTTAGGACGTGGTACATAAATACGACAGTAGTGTTGTAGGTACCGCCGTAGTAAACTCCTAAATAAAAGTCGATAACTCAATATCTCGCGTCATGGTAGAAATATTTAACACGACGGTTTTTTAAATTTACGACGTTTATTTTTATAATATACGTCGTTTTATTGTAATATACCGACGTGGATAACACTAAACTAAAACGACGTATATTTTTTTCGCGACGTGGATTCGTTTTTAAACGTCGTTATGTGTAATATAACCGACGTGGATTTTATTTTTTTATTATAAATATAATTTTTTTCCCCTTTTTCTTTAGTTTATTTTTCAAAAACAGTGCCTTATAGATATAGTTTTTTTCCCGAGGAAATTAATGTTCTAGAATTTGTAAAGTTTCTTTTCTGGGTGACTGATTTAAATCAAATAAAAATATAAAACAACGACTGTTTTTTGTTATACCGTCGTCTTTTCTTGTCGTCTTAAGTAAGAATAAAACGACGTAATGTATTTTTTACCGACGAGGATTATTTTTGTTAAACGTCGTTATGTGTAATATAACCGACGTGGATTTGGTTTTTTAATTATAAATAGGGTTTTTTTTCACGGGTTCTTTCAGTTTTAGTATTCGATTAGGGTTTCAACTTCTTCTTGCCCCTTTCTCTGTCTCACCTCATCTCTTGGGAGGCAATTGTTTGAATGTTGGTTTGTGTGTATGTTTGTGTATCTGATTCACAAACATACACACATCACCAATTTTCAATAAATTGTCTCTCTGATTGCAAATCTGTGGCTGCCGTCGTGAAGTTTTAGGAGGCAATTGTTTGGATGTGGATGTGTGTGTGCGTTTGTGTAGATACACAAACGCACACACATCATTCACTTCCAAAAAATTGTCTCTCTGATTGCAAATCTGAGGCTGCCGTCGTCAAATTTCAGAAGCAATTTTTTGGATGTTAATGTGTATGTGCGTTTGTGTATCTCAAAGACACAAATACACATACATCATTAACCTCTAAATATTGTCTTTCTGGTAAGATTATGATGAGCAACAGAGTTCCATCTTGTAAGATTTCCTAACCCTTGTGATCTCAGAATAATCTGATTATGTCGGCGGTTTTCTATATAAACCGTCGTGGTTATTTCAATTCTTGTCATTAAGTAGATCTACCGACGTAGGATAACAAAATCCAAGAAATAAATTGTTAAAAAAAATTCTTATTCAGACGACGGTTTAAATATAATGTATGACGTATAAAGTGGACAAATACGACGTTAAATTGTATAATACGTCGTTAAATGAAAACCCAAACTTGGTAAGATTTAAAGATATCGTCGTAGAAATACGAGAAAGACGTCGTTATATTTACCTTTGCCGTAGTTGTACATTAATTTAATACGGCGGTATTTTGTATTTTACCGCCGTGGATTTATTTGTAATTATACGGCGCCTTATACGAAAACTTGGTCGTGTTAATTTCTGGGTAAAAACGACGGCTTTTTTTGAAATCGTCGTCTTTACTTTCTACGTCGGTCGGTTCATAACTTCCGCCGTTATTTGTTGGCTATGATTTTACCACTTGAAAATCCTATTTCAATAAGACGTCGGTTTTTTAATTAAGTATGTTGTGTTTTAGGAACAGCCATTTGAAACTCAATTTTTTAGTTGTCTAATGTGTTATTACACGGCGGTTTTATAAAACCGTCGTCTTTTAAAAAACAACGACGGTTTTCACTTAGACCGTCGTGTTTTTCTGGTCGTCTTTTTCACTTTTTGTAGTAGTGCTTGTTCATTTTGGCCTCTTCATCACGTAGCTTAAATTTCATATTATAATAGCAAAAGACAATCTTTTCCAGCCTAGTGTATGGGAGACGGTTCCTTTGTTTTGTGTAAATAAGAGTAAATGTACTCAAATTTCGCTCACATGTAGATGATGACTATGTCTGTGACAATATACGCATAGCAATTTTTTGCAAGTCCGGTGCAGAATCACCAAGAATATTCTACCATTCTGGTAGGGGGATCGATTTTCTTGATTTGACGGCCATCTCAGTGCAAAATGTCTTTCTACAATCTCTAAAACTTATCACCTGGAAACTAAACTTAATGAGGAAGACATTGTTTTGTGTTCACTTACCTCAGCCCCAAATGCTTGCAAACCTCTATCCTCAGTTGGGTTCAACCTTTCAAATATGCGTTGGAGTCCATAAATTAACTCTTTATTGTGGCCAACCCCTGTTTCATATTGATATCTAGGGTTCAAGTAGTGGGCTACAAATATGAAGATGAGTTAATACCCGTTGTATAAATTTAAAAATCGATGCACTTTTTTCTAAGAGATTAAAACATACCAGCTTGATGTAATGGACGAGATAATGTGACATCCCATCTGTGATTGATGATTTTGAGAATCCATTTTTTTTCCTTCATTTTGGAAATCTTCTCTTTCATTATGTGAAACATATCATATAAGATAGGCATGGTAGGAATTACCTCTGTGTCAACAATTCGCAAGATGCTATACAAAGGCTCATAGATGGATTGCACTCTTCCATGGCATCCCAGAATCTATGATCAAGGACTCAACTTTCAATTCTCTTCCCATCTTTTGATTCACTGAATTGACTTTCATTCCTCACTTGTAAAAAGTTGCCTCAACCCAGCTTTCTTATTTAAGATACTATTGATGATGATGTAGTTTTGTTGCAAACTGGGTTGCACTGGGTCGGACCAAATCCCCTTGACAGAAGATCCTCACTTGAGCCAATAGCCAACCATGATTGTAAATGTAGTTGATTAATTTCCTAGCCTTATTTATGACATTAGCCACCAACTCTTGCTTCCCAGTATCTTCAAATATTAGATCTATGCAACGTGCAGCACAAGGAGTCCAATAAAATAGGGTACCGCTCCATCATCGTCTCTCCAACCTTAATAGCCTTAACAAAGGCTGAACCATTGTCGGTGACAATATGAGCAACATTCGAAGACCCAACCTTTTTTATGACATCCTTCAACAATTTGGCGGTGTACTTTGCATCCTTGGTTTTATTGAAGCATCCACTGATTTTGTTAAAAATAGTTTTCCTGATTGAGAAGATCATGAAATTTATTATGGCTAACCTTGTCGGGCCAGTCCATCCATCACTCATAATGGTGCATCTATACACTCCCCAATTTTCCTTTACCTTTTCCACATAGGCTTGCATGTCTGTGTGTTCCATATCTAAGTTCTTATGCTTTATTTCATATGGCGATGTTGTGGCTACGCCTTGACCTAATACAATTGATTTGTACCACTTTGCAAAACCCAAGCGAAGGTGTCGTATAGCAGTGTAGCTCGGAAGTCTGAGTGTCGTATCCACAAAGAGCGGTGTAAAGAAAATAACAGATTTGGAAAAGAACAATTGTGATTAAGAAGTAGATTTAAGCAAGATTTGATTTAAAGAAAATTTAATTGATTAAAACACTAAGGAATTGGGGTTCCACTTTTAACATAAGCATGCTACTCTTATTAATTTGATCCACAAAATATTTTCCATTGTAGTTGTTCAAAATAATTAAAGCTCTTTTTAATTTCCTTAAGAAGTATTCCAAGCATAACTTGTACCATGGGCAACAAACTATCAAAAAATAATCTTCGTCGAAATTCTATTAATCTTAGTAATTATCTCCTCTTTTAAAAGCATGAAAGTTTTTACTACGCAATGGAAAAAACATGATTGAACCCATGAAATAGATTATCAAACATTCATCAATTAATTAAAAATAAAAACTACAAATCCCATTTGAACAAAAATACAAATTCACATTAAAACTCAAGTTTGGATCAAACTAATAAAAATTACATACTCATATTAAAAGGTTTCTCCCTAGCCTTAGCTAGGGAGTTAGTTTCCCATAAAATAAAACTAAATAAATTAAAACTAGAAGAATTGGGGGAAGGAGAGAGAGCTCAAGAGAAGATTGTGACCTTGGTGTGTGTTTTGAAGTTTGAAGACTTCTCTATTTATACGGCTAAGAAGTAGAAACGTCATGATGGATTCCAACACCACCATTCCTATTTTAATGCAATACCTAACTCCCACTTCATCTTGCCTATGAATTGGCATTGAATTTGAGCTTCTTTGGAGTGGATGACACCTCACAAGCATGTGAATTCAATTTCTTCTTGTTTGCTTCCATCCCATACTTCTTTTCCTTTCTTCTTTTGGCATGGGTGTGGCACTTCATGCATTCTTTTCAATTCTTTTCTTCTTGTGCTAGTTGCACTTCTTCCTTCATCATCATTGCTTCATGGATATGTTGAAGTTCTGTAATTGGCCACTAGCATATTATCTTTGGGTGGCACACTTCTTGGGATGCAAATTGAGTTGGTTCTCATAGCACACAAGTCTACTTAGGAAGTCATTGATCAAAGTTAATAAAATAACATTAAATCAATTTGACCAAGTAAAAATATAAATGCATAAGATTATTTAATTAACCTTTATAATTGCTTTTAAAATTAAATGTTAAGGGAAATAAACAAGTATTATTTTAATATTATCAATAATAGAACTCATATTAGCAATTGGTGTGTTTAAAATATTTAAGTTCAAGAAAGGGAAGTCATAAGGAATAAAGCAAAACCTTCTTGTTGGGCTACAGCAATCATGTTCTTGAAATTAGGGGAACTTGCTTTTTGAGGAGCCACATTCTCAAGTACGAAGAATTTGATGCAGTATCTTCCAAGTACCTCTGCTAAGTTTCTAATCATGCCTTTGATTGTTCTCTGTTTTGCTCTAGTGTTCTTGTGTGGCATTGGTACCGAAGGAGATCGGAATGGGTCTCGAAGGCTTTGAGTGCAACGGTATTGTGGTTGACTAGCACCACTTGCAAATCGTTTGCTTTCCATTCGGTAAACTCCTCATTGTCTAAACCATTCTTCTTGCTTCAAAGCTCTAATGGCAGCAAGGTAATCTTCTTTCTCCGCAAGGTGCACGTATGGAGGATCTGCATATCCATCCTCATCATCATCATCATCATCATCATCATTAACAGGATTGCTACTTTTATTGCCCATGTATCCCCCTCTTGCTGTAGATCTTATGTTTTCTTCAACAGATTTCTTATGTTGTTTGCTAGACTCTTTATCCTTTATCCATGTAATTACCTCCTTCTTAATATCTGGTGGTACTTCTTTGCACTTCTTTACTCTTATGTGGATCAAATCTGGCCAAATGATACTTTAGCCGTGTAATTTCACCACTTTTAAATGTGGATTCACAAAATGTGCATATTGTACCATGCTTATTGTCTTCTATTGGACGAGCATATTTCCATGCCACATCAAGACCACCAAGCACACTACCTCCACTCGTGCACTGCCACTTTCCATTTTTAATCTATCACACTTAAATATATTAAATTAACTTACAATATCAAATATATCACAAAAATAATACATACCATGAGGGAGAGCCAAATACCTGAAACAATAATCAAAGAGAACTTGCAAATAAGGAAAGAAGCTCACAAACTAAATAAAAATTGAAAAGCTAGCAAAGAAAGAAGAGAGTGAAGATTTGGTCCCCCAAAAGAAGCAAAACAGCCTCTGATTTAAAGAGGGCTTCTCCCGTGATAACAGTGGGAAGTTTTGGGGTTTGGGGGACAATGGTATATGGGCTTTGCAGACTTTATTTTATGGATCCCAGTTGGATGATTCTCTGGTTTTGATGGAGCTAAAGGTAGTCAGATTTTTTGAAGGTATGTGGGCAGTGAATTGGATATTGCCAATTGCCTAAATTCGATATTGCCAATTGATTGTGCATAGATTCTTCATATTAATAATTAATGGATACTCCAAAAAATCTTCTGAATTGGATATTGCCAATTGCCTTAAAAAATATCTAATCACCGGCCACATACCTTCAATTTAGTAGACTATGTCAGTATTTTGGGTTTCAATTTGCTTCAAAAATTTTGAATTTTTTTGGGTTTTGTTATGGGTATTGGGAAATATTGAGGATATCGACAAAATATCGGGGATATCGCACTTATCGGGGATATATCGTTGATACATGGGAAGATATGGCGTTATCCCCCCAGAATTGGTGTTGACAATTGAAAATACCGATATATCGGTGTATCGGCCAATATTTCAATTCTTTGCCATGACATACTGCTAGGTGTCGTTCATGGTTTGTGAAAGCCTTGTAAGGACTAATTACAATTAGCCTTCACCAATAGGGAGAATTGTATAGAGGGATACAATCCACATTCGATTTAGAAGAAAAACCATTCTTATCTATGGCCTCACTAATTATAACCTATAAGATTGCACACTAAAAAGGTTGTTAGATATATGCCCTAGAAGCCAATATAAAATGGATACTTCTAAGGTAATAATATATAATAATCAAAGGGGTAAGAACGTTGCTTTAGATACATAACGTACACAAAGTAACAAGTCCATGGATTAAGATATAAATAGAAAGTGGTCTAAAGAAGTTAGATGCTCGAGACTTTTCCATACATATAAATATCGTATCCTAAAATATTCTTCGTCATAGGATCACCGATTGGACAATGGTGACCCGCAAAGACTGGTACACATTATGTCTACTCAATTTAGAGGATGACTAGTCTCAAGTCATTCGTGTAGAGACACGAAGACAAAAGTGTAGGTGCTCTATAGAAGATGGAGTCCACTGAACGCTATCAACTCTAGAATTCTTGTATGGAAGTCTTACTCACAAGTGTCAAATAAAGAATTCTAAGTTGTGATAATGCAAATTAATCCTTAGACCTGAGACATCACAGTTGTCTTGTGTATATGTTGTTTCTCTTTGAGAGCACTATACGGTCGTATAAAAATGATGTGACTTAAAGTTGTTCCTCAAGATTCTCAGCGTGTATACAGAGATAGGTGAATGTACAACAAGGAATCTCTGCTCTTAGTATGAAGAGAGAATACTCTAAACATATGGTTCATGAATCTTTGGACAAAGTATTGGATGGAAACTGAAATAAGAATGTTTGCAATTTCATCAAACTGAATAATATAATCTAGAGATGTCATGTTAGGGATTTTGATACAAGTTACCATATCTTGAGAATATGACATAGAGTATTGAATTAAAGAATGATCAAATTGCATTGTAATCACAAACTGACTAGGTTCTCTAAATGAATTCTTTTTAGCTTGGGTGGCCATGACGTACTGCTAGGTGGCCATGTCGCTCCTGGCTTGTGGAAGCCCTGTAAGGACTAATTATAATTAGCCTTCGCCAATAGGGAGAATTGTATGAAGGGATACAATTCACACTTGATTCAGAGTGAATAATTCATACCCACTTACTCGCTAATTAGAACCTATAAGATCGCACACTGAAAAGGAATCGATTGGAAAATTAAGAAGAGAATGAATGATTTTGTGACTTGGTCAAAGTCAATGTGAAAGTCAAAGGTTGAAGTCAAAAGTCAAAAGTCAAAGGTCAAAAGTCAAAGGTCAAAGGTCAAACGATTGACCCGACACTTGACATGGTCAACTAAGGATGACCGGGACCAACACTCGTTAGACAAGTGAGTGATTAAATTAGTTAAGTCACTAGAGTAATTAAATTGGTTAGATAAATTTAATTATTCAATTAAAGGTCTCATATGACTTGGGAATTCAAAAAGGATTTGACCATATGGACTTTGGCACATATGTGACACATTATAGGATTAATGTGTTGGACCAAGATAGCAAAGATGACATACAAAATGGGGTGTGGCTACACTAGGGCTTGGGGGTATTTTTGTCACTCTTGTGACATTTTTGATCCTATAAGTATGTAGCTATGGTATCCTATCATCCTAGGGTTTTCAAGTTGGTCAAAATTGGAAGAGAGAAAACATCAAACTCTCTCTCCCTAACCCCTTCAATCTATCACATCAAGTGAGGGTGCTAGCACCACTCCTCACTTGTTGTCTACTCATTCTCTCATCCTGTTCAATCCTTGGTGAAGAGCTTTAGGGAGGTGCATATCTTTGTACCTATTTGGAGAGCTACAAGGTTGAGAATCAACATCAAAGGGAGAGCCAACAACAAAGGGACCACTCCCTCTACTTGAACACCATTCTTGGTTTCAAGATTCGCTCCAAGGGTATGAACATCTTATCTTTCTCTCAAATAGGATTTAGAGAGTCTTTGGTCCACACTTTAATAGACTTATAAAGATTGGGACCAAATGAGACTTGCATAAATCCCTAGTTTATTTAATGCTTCCGCTCTTACTTTGATTTCATATTAGATATGGCTTGCTAGGTGATTTATACTCTCAAAGTTTGGTTGTAGAGTTTTTAGAAATCTCTACACAACACCATTCCCACAATATTCCCTTCAAAAGTATGGATCGATAATTAAAAAGAGAATAATTGATTTTGCAGCTTGGTCAGAGTCAAAGTCAAAAGTTAAAGTCAAAGGTCAAATTGTTGACTCGAGACTTGACGCGGTCAACATACAGTGACTAGGACCGATGCTTGTTAGACAAGTTAGTAATTTAATTTGTTAAGTCATTAAACAAATTAAACAAATTAGATTAGCTTAATGAATTAATTAAAGTTATGGAACTTTAGTTTGGGTCCTACCTACGTGACTTAAAATATTTATCGAAATGGACCTTATAGACTTTGGCAAAGTGTGACACATTATGGGATTAATGTGGTAGACCAAAGTAGCCCAAAAAGGCCAAGGATAGGGAGGGTGCTGCGCATGGGATCTTTAGGGGCACATGTGTGACAATATGTGTCTATATATTCATAGTCATAGCACCTCACCTCCTTAGGGTTTTTCAAGTTAGACATTGAGAAAGAGAGGAAACATCAAACCTCACTTCCTTGCTCTCTCTTGGCCGGCTACTTGAGGAAGAAAAGGCTAGCACCCATCTTCTCCTCAAGCTTCCTTATTCTCCTATTCCGTTCCATCCTTGGTGAAGATTCTTTGGTGGTGCACTCTTAGTGTGCCAATTTGGAGACAAGTGTGGAAAGCCAACATCAAAGGGACCAATCACTCTACTTGAACACCATCCTTGGTTTCAAGATTCACTCCAAGGGTATGTGTTCTTAATCCTACTTGCAATAGTTGTCTTAGAGAGTCATTAGTGCTATTTTTATGAACCTATAAAGATTGGGACCTAAGATGAGACATGTATGAATCTCCAACTATTTCCTTGCTTCTGCTTTATTTGATTTCATATTTGATATGCATATGCTAGATGATTTGTTTTCTCATAACTTCATAGGATTTTAGAAATCCCTACACTATAATTTCCCTTCAGTTATACGGTGGTAGTGTTGTGGGATAAATTTTGTGACTTATTGAATTTTAGGTTAACACTGTGTTATTTTATATTAATATTCATTTTAGAAAAATTTAAGGATTTTTTAGTTAATTAAGCCATGTTGGTTAATATTAAATGAAATTGATGATGTGGCACTTGTCACAGCATTTGGACTCAAATTTGATGTACAAATTTGGTGTCCCTAGTATTATTATTATTAAAAATATTGTTTACCACATAAGCCTCGTCAATGGACATGGGCCTGGGCCGGGCTTGAAGGAAATATATGGGTTGGTGTGAGCTGAGCTTTCATTATAAAATTAAAGCCCAAGCCCTCCTCATGGGCTGGGATTTCATGGGCCACACTAGACAGGGCCTGGGCTGTGCCAAAATGGGCTAATTTTTGAAAGTATAGAAAAAAATAAAAAAACTTAACAAAAAAATAGATGATTTTCATTCAAAGTTTGAAAGTACAATTAAAAGTATACAAAATTAGTGAAATACCCATTCCTAGACATGAAACTATAAATATACCCTACACTATTTAATACATAGAAACACACCCAAAATAAACCCAAAAATCGACAGTTGTCGATTTTTGAATTTATTTTCTATGTTAGATTACGGTTTTGACCTTTTGGTTTGAATTTTTTGAAACAGGCCCAAAACTCACTTTGCAACTTTAGCTAAAGAGAAGGAGAACGAAGGTGTTTAGAACTGGAAGAGAACGAAGGTGTTCAGAACGCCGACGTCGGTGGTGAGTGCGAGAAGAAGATGAAGATGATTTCTCTTTCGCCTGCACTAACCCGGACGGACCGCCGATTTCCACCGACGATATATGCCAAAATTATCAGATCCGTCTGATGTTACCGATTTTCAACCCAGATCTTCTATTCGCCGATGACAATGATGACGACGACGACAACGATTCTTCCAAAGCCAGATGTTGCATACCGTAGATCTGGAGACTTGTGCAAGGTACAAACCTTCAACTACATTGCTGCCTAGAATTTCTTTTTTCTTCCTTTGCTCTGATTTTTGATTCTGTCATAGCTTTGCCTAGACGTGTATATAATCTTTCATGCAGTCCAAGTTCATCTATTTTAATTGACAGGAAAAATAAGTTTAATATGTTATCCGAAAAACTCAGCATTCAACAAGCTTATTAGTGAGTTTCATTTCATTTCCCATCAGAACACACTGAGATAATGAGAAGCAAAAGACCAAGTGAAAATATGACATTGGATGACACAAAGAAGATAAAGTATACCTGGCAGGTTGCTTGTGAAAGCATGCGGCTCTTCCCTCCCATCTTTGGCTAAAACTTTGAGAAGATTCTGCTCCTGGCTATCAATAGGCTTGTGTTATTTATGTTTGGCTTGTGAATGTTTTAAATTCAATGATTTAGTTTGTATGGCATAGGTTAGAGATCTATTTTTTTTGTTCTTTAGTTGTCGTTAGTTTTTTAGTTAAAAGTTTGAGAATATTATGGGTTTTTGATTTAGTTGTTCTCTTATGGCTTAAAACCAATGTAGCTCATCTGCTTATGGATTTCTTGGTTTTGATTTCACATTAGAGTTTTGATTAGTGCTTTGAGTATTTGTTTCATTTTTAGTGATAATGAATGTGAATTGGGTATTTGAGTTTCTCATACTAATAAAAGTTTGCTATCCCTGTTTGCCTATTAAAAGAGATGTGTTACAACGTTTTGTAAGTTGAATATAAGAAGGTTTATTTTCAATGTTTATGTCGCATGCGTGCTTTTCAAATTTCTTTATAAAAAATCTTTAGTGTTCTTGTCTCTTGTTGAATTGATATGGAAAAGCTATGTAGAGAATAAGTTTTTTCGGTAACGTTTTTGTTTTGAATTTCCTTTGGCTCATTATGTCATGCTTTGTTTGTAGGCTCTTGACAAGATTAGATTTGAGAATATGACTGACAAGAGCAAGCTCAATGGTCAACTAGAGCTTTTCATCCCTGACAAAAACAATACCTTGACTATTATTGATAGTGGTATTGGAATGACCAAAGTTGGTAAGTTGATTTGTAGTATATAATTTGTTATCTATAAGTGGTATGAACATTTGTTAACTTCCAGTAAGTGATATGAACAATTGTTATACTGTTCATACCCTGCAATTGAGTTGATTTCTATTGCATAGTATTAATATTGTAATTTTATGACATAATATTAACAGTGTATTTCTATGACATAGTATTAACAGATTTTCAGTAACAAAGCATGCTCTATATTTTGCTCATATAGCTATGCACTTGAAGTTTATGATATGCATAATGTGATTTTTAATAGGAAGATAGTTTTATGACACAGTATTAATAGTGTACTTTTTTTTTTCTTCTTGTAGAGGGCCTTTGCGATTGCTTCTGGTGAAACTATGGACATTTGGATGTGGTTTTTGTAAAGGATATCAGATATTTTGCTGGCCTTTTTTGGGTTTTTTTGACTTTTTTTTGTATGAAATGGTATTAACAATGTTTTTCTATGAAATGATATTAACATTGTACTTCTATGACATGATATTAACAAAGTATTTTTATGACATGGTATTAACAATGTATTTTTATGACATGATATTAACAATACTCTTCTATGACTTAGTATTAACAATGTACTTCGGACTTGCTGGGCTTATTTTGGGTTTTTTTTTTGAATTTTTTGTATTGGGCTTGTTTTAAGTTAATAAATGGCAAAGATGTAATTTATAGGAACTTCGACACTTATTTTTTAGTTAGTAAATAGTTTTTGGGTGTGTTTCTAAAGTCTATTCCATATAGGGTTTTTTTTTTAATTTTATGTCCTATTTTGGGTATATTACTAAAGCTCCCTTAAAAGTATAGTATGATACAAAAGCCTTGTACAAATAGTCTATTCAAGCCCCTTCCAAACGAATAGTCTATTCAAGCCCATTCCGAATGAATAGTCTATTCAAGCAAATAGCCTATTTATGCAAAAACAGAGTGTGATACAAATTTAAAATTAAAAAAAAAAAATTTTATCTTTGAATTGTCTCATTTTCAAATTCACTTTCAACCTCTTCACTGGCTGCCATCCAATTTGGTATTGATGCTCTAATGTTCATTAATTCTTCAGCGTGTTGCTCATCTTCTGTTGCATCTTGCATCTTGCATCCTTGAATTTTCTAAGGCCAAATCTTTCAAGCAAATTAATTTTTCAATTGTATTTGGACTCAAACTAGCCTTCTTTTCGGAAACAAATCTACCACCTGCATTAAAACATGATTTTGATGCTACAGAGGGAAAATAATTACGTACAAGATAACAAAAACTAGGCAGTGAAGCAAAAATTGAGAGGAGTGGCAAGGGATTTAGAGGCATACATACCTATTGGACTTGGATCATCTTTTAAACCCTAATTCGCACACTAGGATTGTCTATTGGACTTAGATCTACAGTGACATATTTGAAGAGTGAGGGGGGAGAGAGAGAGATGAAAATAGAGAGACGGAGAGAGATGTGGAGACTAGGGGTGGGTACGGTTCGGTTTGGACCGGTTTTTGCCTCAAATTGGAACATAATTCGGTACTATTTACCCTGTTCAGTTCGGTCCGATTTTAACAAAAAATTTTATAAAATTTTCCGGTTCGAGTTGAATTGATTCTGGTTTAGTTTTGAACCAGATTATTTTCAAATTATTCTTTTATACAAATTTCAACTTAAATTTATTTTCTTGGCTTGAAAATTAACAAATTATCCAATTTCATACAAAAAAGAAATATTGATGCTAGAAAAGAGAGATGTTTTGAATTTGAACTTGCGTAAATATTAATTATGAGCTTAAAAATATAGCATTGGATATAAATAAATATTAAAATTATATAATTTTTTTAAATTTGACCGGTTCGGTTTGGCTTGGTTTGATTTGTTGGGCTATAGAACTAGAATAGGAACCGATTAGAATCGGTTTGGTCCGGTTTTTTGAATTGGGTTTGACTTTTTGGTCAATACAATTTTTTTCGATTTTTTCCGGTTTGGTTTGGTTCGATTGATTGGTTTTTCGGTTCCGATACCCACTCCTATTGGAGAGTGTCTAGCGGCCAGGGTTAGAATCATTAGATGAGCGTGTGATGCCTCTTTTAAATAAAGGTATTGAGCCTCTTTTCCACACAAAAGTAATCGTTACTTATATATATAATTATATATGTAGCTGGCTTGTGGGTAGGCTTTAATGAGTGGGTTGGACTAGGCCTTTGTGGGTTGAAGTGGATCGGGCTTATGAGTTGAGTTGAGCTTTGGACACTCTAGCTCAAGTTTAGCCTACTGAATAATGGGTTAAGCCGTGCATTTTTTTTTGGGCTGGGGGGGCCCCCATCGGCTCATGGGCTCGTGAGCCAAATAATGACTCGTATCAGAGCATAAGCAACTTTTTCTAAAAAGTGACAGTAGTCCCAAATTGGCCCGAAGTAACGGAGAAAATTGCGTACAAAAGAAAGATCATAGTGGAGTAAGGAAGGGAAGGTTCCCGCCCAGCTTACTGGAACAAAGACAGAGCTTATAATTAGAAGATAATTTCAAAAGGAACGCCAGGCCATTACTCAAATTTCAATACTCGTTAGAGAGAGAGCAAGAGAGAGCGTTTGTGTGGCGGGAAATTAAGAGGAAAATGAGCTCGCCGTCGTCGTCGGCAGAAGAAGCCCCTGATCTGCTGTGCCAGCTCGACAACGTCCAGGGTATGGTCGATGCCCTCACCACCGTCCGATGGAAACGCCAGCAGGTGGGTCGGTGGCTCCCTCCCCAACTTCAAATTTTTCACATATGCCACAGATGAATGTTGGTTAATTTTTTATGCTTTGTAGAAGACGAGTCTGCTATGATATCTAGGGCTTTTTCATGACTTACCATTTTGCGATTTAGGATGCGGTCATGGAATTATCAGAACACGGCGTCGTTTTAATTGTCGAGGAAACCGGTTGTCTTCAGGCCAAAGTTTATCTCCAGCGTGAGGTACTACAAATACTACTGCAAGCACTTACTTGATTTTTCACTTCTTACTCACAGTATATACAAAATGCTTAATGACTCTGTTTCTGTTTGGCTCCCAAGAAAATCACAACAGATCAGATTCGGATGCCTTTTTTATTTTTTGACATCGCTGAGAAAATTTCTGTTGGTTGGTTGGTTGGTTGGGTGTTGGTTTGTAGCTTTTTACTCGTTATGAATACAACGGGCAAGGTCGGCCCAGGTTTGGAGTCAGTTTGGGGCTCTTTGTGGATTGTTTGAACACATTTTCAGTTCCTGGACAATCAAGCATTCTAGAAATTCGATATCCGGGGCCCGACATGCAGCTTCTTCTCAAGTATCTTCTTCTTCTTCATATGCTCCATTTTTCACTAAATTACTTAAATCATCTTTGATTTTGCACCTCATTGTTGTGTACCTTTTATCACGTGAATTACATGAAATATTGTGTTGTCATACAAACTCTATACGGTGCTCCACACCTATATTTGCTTTTCTGCTGCTTTTCGGGTTGAAATACATTTGGATTTTTTTAATCTTCTTTTATGAACTCTTCCCCTTCTTTCTTTCACAATTGAATATTCCTTGTAGATTATATGATAGTAGATAAGTTGTGTTCATTTGGAGATGCTTAAGTCTACAATTGTAATAGTAATACACTAGCTACTTGTTCATGATCCTTGTATTTATGCTTTCAATCCATGACAAATCAATCAAATCTTTTCATGACAGTGTTTTTCATACATGTTCTGTTAGGTCTGTTGATTCGTTGGATGCTTGCATTTATGCAGAGATCAGGACAAGAATCCCAGATACAGTTTCTTGGGACTACAATTTTGAACCTGCAGGGAGCACTCCACTCACTTTCACTGTTAAGGTATGATCATTCATATATACTTGTATGAAGAGCGCACAAGCTGCTCTCTCCTTCATCATTCTCTCCCTCAATGATTAAATGGTTACATACGAGCTACTGAAATTTCTATGTAATGGGGATAAAATAGAAATCAGACCTGGTGTGACTTTGTTATAGGTTCACAATGCCCTTTAGCATGCTGCTTCAAGTGCAACAATGTTGCAACTGAAGCGTCCCCTGAAAATCTTCTTATACATTCTTCACATTGTATATTTCCTATTTCCATCTGGCGAAACGACTTTCTACCATACCTGCTAGTTTTAAAAGTATTTGTTATTTCCATCTGGCCAAACGATTTTCTACCCATATCTGCTTCAAAAAACCAAGATTTGTGTTTTAAAAGTATAAAGAATTGGTTAGTTACTGAAAAGAATCCATATTATCTTCAATTTAACCTCTTTTCCATTTAATGAGTGGGTACCTTCTCCAAAAGATCTTCAAATTAACTTCTATTGATCACCTTATTTTCATTATCAGTTTTACCTGCCACTATATGTGTTGTGCATCATATTTGTCATAAATATAAAGTTTGAGGTTAATGAGATTAGAATGGTCAAGGTGTGTGATAGTTTAATGTAATTGAAGTATTTATCTGGACATCATTTGTTTGTGTCTGTGTGTCTGTCTGCCATCTTTGAATCACGAATCAAATTAGTTCTTTGGGCATATATATAAATATATAAGATAATGGATATGCATGCATTACAGTTGAGGTGTGCCATTAGAGTATGCTGTATCCCTCGGTGCTCTTTAAGGTCATCAATCCAGAGTAATAAACGAGGGTAATTTATGATATTACCCTGTTGTTGAAAAGGGGGGTAATGAGTGCCACAAGGAAAACCAAAGGGGGGTCCTCTAACCCAAGGGGACGTTATCTAATTTTAGCCCTTTAACCGAAAAACAAAAAAAGAGGGAAAGAATGCCAATTAATGATACTTGTGGAGGATGGGTTCATGTATTCACTGAACAATATGTAGTGAGTAGCATTCAAATATAAATGTTCTTGATATATCGAATATGTTCTTGACTCATATTGAAGTTCTTTTTACCTTATTGTTGTTTGACATCTAATCTAAACAACAGTCTGCAGCGTTGAAGGAAGCAATTGATGATCTTGAGTGGCCTGGATCAAGCATCCAGATCAATCTACAACCAGTTCCTCCTATCGTTACCTTCAGAGGTGAAGGCCATGGGGATTTGCAGGTAAATATTGTTTCTAACTTAGAAGCAAGCATTTACTGTGATGATTCCAAATTCTAGAGTTCTAAATCTGTCTTTATTGCAGATAGACTTGATGTATTATGTGAATACTGATCTTTTGGTTGCATTTCACTGTGATCGTCAAGTATCTTACAAGTATGTTTTAAATATGACTTTCGAACATTACATCCACCGCACCACTTCTAGTTTCTTAATTGTGTTGGTTCTGACCCTAATGTTCTTAGGTACAAATACAAGTTCCTTCGAGCTACAACTTCTAACATTCCAGGCAGCGTAATTAAAGATAATAGAGGAAGCAAGTTGACTATTGGGAGAGGTGGATTGCTGAAAGTTCAACACCTTGTTTCAGTGGCAAGGCCGTCCACTTCACACCCACGTATCGATTCTGCCGGATATCAGCAACCTAGTCGAATTGCTTATATTGAATTCTTTGTGAAACCGGAGGAAGATGAAGACGCTGCAAACGATCGGTAGGTGATGAATGCAAGATGCTTGCAAATTCTCAATCAAATTTGTAGCTACTGTTTTCCCACAGTAATTTGAGGGGGTGAAGTTGCCCACACCACATGGCCCTGCGAAAACTAAGGGGGTGTATTCAATTAAGATTTTAGAAGTTTGGGTGTATTCAATTTAGATTTTAAAAGAGTTTGTAAAAGTTCGGGTGTATTCAATTCAGATTTCAATTGACATTAAAAAATACATCGAAATTTAGGTGTATTAAAAAAGTAAGGAATTAATAAGTTGCCCGATTTCGTTAGAAATTAAAGTGGTAAGTATAAATACAAAAGGCCCTGACAAATCTTATGTCAACCCTAGAAACTTTGAAGGTGCTCTACACTTTCCAGTCCTCGAACGTGTGTGCTTGTCAAGTGAAGGTAAAAAATCTCCTTTTTTCACGTTTTCATATAGGCTTAATTATGTACATGCCCCCTGTGCTTTTACGTTTTTCTCAGATTACCACCTGTGGTGGAAAACGTCTCAAAGTACCCCCCAACGTATAAATAACCGTCTCAATTTACCCCATCCGTCAAATTTTTTGACGGTCCGTTACGAACAGTGGGCCCCACTTCGTTTTAACCTTTAAGCTGTTCGAATAAGGGTTTCTCAGTTTGTAACAAAGGGGAAATTGGGTTTAGGGTTCATTGGAGAAGAGGGTTGTTGTCAAAATCTGAGGGTTCCTTCGATTTTGGGAGAAATTGGAGAAGAAATCATTCTTTGTAAAACTCTGAGGTGGAGTTTGAAATTGGAAGATTGTGGAGTAGAAGATTTGGGATGATGGAAACAGGAGAGAAGCAAGGAGAAGGAGGGCATGGCCAATGGTGTCATTGTGGGAAGTTAGCACGGATGCAGACTTCTTGGACCAGTTCAAACCCAGGGCGAAGATTTCTAGTCTGCCCAAAGTCAAAGGTAAGCATGTTTAAGATAAAATTTTCAGTCATTATTTTGGGCATCACAAATTGATAGAGTTGTTAGTGATGAAATTGTCAGTGATTGATGAAATTTTCAGTCATTTTACCACCCAAATTTTCAGTCATTGTTCTTGGTTGATACAGGGAAGGGGAGAAAAAGGATGTAGGTTTTTTCAGTGGTTTGATGCAGAAATGTGTGAGCGTTCAAAATCGTTGATACCTGGTTTGCTGAGGAAGATTGATAGGGTGGAGAAGGAAAATGCAAATATTCGAGCAAAGTCAAAAATATTGTGGGCTGCTATGTTGCTTTCGTGGTTGGTGGTGTTTGCCATGAAGATGAATTAGGCACTTTGGCAGTAGTTCATTGGCCATTGTAATTTGATACCTGATGTTAATGTAATGTAAGGCATTTTGGCAGTAGTTAAGCACTTTGGCAGTAGTTTAATGGGCAAATTTAATTTGAGAACAAATGCTAATCTAATGTAAGACACTTTGGCAGTGTAATGTAATGTCATTTGGTGTAATGTAATGTAATGCTAGTTAAGTTTACTGGATATGTAATTTGTTTAGGGGTTACAAATGGTGACATGAATGGTAAGCTGTTTAGAGGTTACAAATGGTGACATGAATGTAATGCTAGTTAGTTAAGTAATGTAATGCTAGTTAAGTTTGATATGTGATATGAATGGTAAATTGAATGGTAATTTCTTGATGAATGTAGAAGAAGATAACCAAAATTCAGTTTTCCCTAAAAAAGCAGGACCTGCCTTCTTTGCCAAAGTTTATGGTGGATATGTAGCTTTTGGTAACATGCCAAAGTTTACTGGAATCTGGAAAGCAAGAGGCAAAGCCCAAAACTAGCAAAAGCACCTGTCATTATAAGCACAAACCAAAACAGAAAAGGTTCCAAAACAGAACACAAACCAAAACAGGTTCCAACCATAACAGTCTTATGAATATATGCACAAACCAAAACAGGTTCCAAAACAGATTCCAACCATAACAACCTTAGGAAATATGCACAAACCAAAATAGGTTCCAAAATTGGTTCCAACCATAACATACATTAAATATTCAGGTTCCAAAACAGGTCCAACCATAACATACATCAAATATTCAAACCATAACATACATCAAATACTTAGGTTCCAAAACAGGTCCAACCATAACAGGTTCCAAACATAACAACCAACAACCATTAAAGTCTTCCACAACATTCAAGGATGAAAAAAAGGATCTTTGACAAAATGGCTCCTCTGTTGATCTTTCATCCTCTTCCGACGTTGTTGTACTCGAGATAATTTGGCAGGTTCAGGTGTTTGAGATGGCTGGGATTGAAAAGCATCAGCTGCTTCAGATGGTTGGGATAGAGAAGCAGCAGCTACTTGAGATGCTTGGGATTGAGAAGGCCCTTGGGAAGTGCTTGACTGTTTCCTTTGCCTTAATTGCATACTCTGTTGTCCGCCACTTTGGTCTCCACCATCTCTCCTTCTTACCTAAAACAAATAATAATTAGAAATTTCCATGATATAAAATTTTGATGAGTGAAAACATAGTTGAAACTGTGGCACTTACTGCAAGTTTGTCCTTGGCAATGTTCCTCTTCCTAGTAGGCTTTATGTTGGGATTTCTAGGTTCCTAATAACCAAAGTCATCAAGTCAGAAACCAAATCAAATACATTTAAATGTAAAGCAATAATTCTAAAAACCACATACCTTACAACTACTTCGATTATGCCCTTCTCCACCGCAATTGGCACACTTTAAAGGGATGCCATACCTAGGAAGCTTATATGGATTAGAAGGAAGTTTAGGTTCTTCAACAGCTTGTTTTCTTGTCTTCTTAGGCCTACCAGGCTGCTTGTGGTATTTCGGAGGGAGTAATGGAGGTAAATTAACCTTCATCCACTGATCTTGGCTAGTCATAGGCATAATCATTGGTTGATAGGCTCTCAAATAAGCCTCTTTCTTGTACACTGCATCACAAAAGTCCTCTGGATTCCCATGAAACCAACTTATTGCAGCACATGCATGCAAACATGGTATTCCATTCAAATCCCAAGCATGGCATGAACAAGAGTGGCCATTTAAATCAACAGCAAAGGTGCGGCCACTATGGTGCATTACTTCAAACTGATTCTGTCCAGCAGCCTTAGGAATGCACCACTGAGCTTTTGCTTTGTTTTTCTCTAATATCTTTCTAATTCTTGGCCCAACTTGTCCATGCCATTTCTCACAGAGAACCCTTCTTCCCGCCATCAACAACATTATATACAACCGAATTCTTTCTAGCATAGTCAGAATAGGCTTGTCTCGGGCATCCATTATGCTACGGTTGAATGCCTCACATAGATTGTTCATAAGCATGTCACACTTGGAATCACTCTTGAAATATGCCCTACTCCAATGCCTAGGATCTTTCTCCATGAGCCAATCATGTGCAGGTTTAGACAACTGCAACATCTTTGTCATCTCTGCATGAAACCATGGCACTGTTGTGGCTCTAGCAATTGCTTCCATTTGATGTTTCAAGGCAAGACCTCTATGTTCCAAATAGAAGTTCCCATATAGATGTTTCAAACAATGTCTATGCTCTGCCTGAGGGAATAGAGCATCCACAGCATCTATTAACCCTTTTTGTTTGTCAGTCATAAATACATAACCATGGCTATTCGTAATATTGAGATCACCACTCAATAATTCTAAAAACCACAGCCATGTTGAATTGCTCTCAATCTCTACATATGCATAGGCAAGTGGAAACATTCCGTTGTTTGCATCAACTCCCATTGCAGAAAGCACTTGCCCAGGGTGAGGCCCTTTGACATGACACCCATCCAAGCAAACCACAGGCCTACAACCATCTAAAAACCCCTTCTTGCAGGCTGCAAGACAGATGTAAATTCTTTGAAACCGTGGCCTATCACCTTCCATTTCAGATTTAATGATAACTGTACTTCCCACATTCCTGGTTCTTAACTCATGACAATATTCCCACAATACTTCATATTTTTTGCTGTAAGACCCCTCTACAATGTCAACTGCCATGGCTCTTGCTCTGTACACAGTTGCTCTAGATGGTCTGTAACCATAGTCTTGGTGAACTTGCTCTACAAAAGAAGAAGCAGTCCAATTTGGATTGAGCCTTAACTGCCCAGAATATCTTTCAGCCAACCAGCCAGCAGTAGCATGTATATTTTTAGTCCCCTTGCTACAAACATGTGTAGGATTAAAGGTTTTCACCTGCAGGTAAGTGCTACCACTAACACTTGAAGCATGGATAACAAAAGGACAGCCCTCTTCACATACTGCTCTTATTTTGTTACGGTCATTATGCATAAAAATCAACTCCCTTCCACAATTAATGGAGTATATCCTCACAGCTTTTCTAAACAACTCGGCAGTTGCAAACCTTAAACCTATTTTGAAACTTGGGCTTCCCATATCAATTTCAGGTCTGAAATCTTCACCTTTTGGCATCCTATTCTTCTTCCTTCTTACTTCACCCACTGCATCATCTTCACTTTGTGAACTATTTGGGCAGGTAAGTGTAGGTGACTCTTCTCCATTGTCTGACTCATCATTTTGCTCTGCATTAGGATCATTGTCAAAAATACTATGATCCACATAACCTTCAAACCACTTATCATCATTCTTCAATAATTCAATCTCTTCATCACTTTGTGCATAGTCACTGTCTTCAAAGTCTGGATCACTGCTATCATCATTCTCAGAACAAGAATATTCTTTATCACTGCTATCATTCCCCACTTGGCTTGAAGTTAAGCTCACTACCTTCAAGTACAAAACTACGACCCTGCTATTGCTTTTAGGTACCATGCTCATACAAGCTAAAAGTGTACTATCAGATATTATTTGAATGAGTCTGCTAGTTCCAAACTCTTCACCATAAAAACTCACATCATACCCATCGTCATATCCCAAATCTTTAGCCATTCCAAATAGCTCTAACATGGACATATAGTCAACTTCACAGTAATCAAACCAACTGACTTCACCACCTAAATAAGACCACTGACTGTCCTTTCTATTTTTCACTAGTTTACCTCCATGGAAAAACTTAAATGTGACAACCTCATCAGCATCTTTATCTGCGTAACAGGAACATTCACTTAACAAATGGAAAAAAACACACAAAGAGAAAAGAAGGACCACACAAAGGATAATACAAGGAACACCCAAGGACCACATAAGGTATATTGGGGCCAGCACAGAATAAAAAAATATATGAAAGAACAAAAAAATTTCCAGCAACACACCACACTAGGAACATGCAAGGACCACACTAGAGGTGTCAAACGGGACGGGCCGGCCCAGCACGGCACGAGCCCAGCCCATTTAAATGAGGCACGGCACGGCACGAGCACGAATATTAATGGGCCGTGCTCGGCACGGCACGAAAACTTGGGCCAGGCCGGGATCAAAAAATGAGGTCCAATGGACCGGGCCGGCCCATGGCCCGACATGGGCCGGGCTTGGCCCGAGCACGCTTCAAGCACGGCACGAGTATGGTTCAAATAGTTCATCATTTCTTGCATCTAATTATATTTTTAATGTTTATAATTTGAATTATCTAGTGAAAAAAAAATGAAGTGAAAAAAATTCAAATTAAATGGATTGGTTCTTAGGCACGAGTATGGCACGAGCACGAGCATGGGCACGGCACGAGCCCGGCCCGGCCCGTTTCAATATGGACATGGGCTTTGGGCCGGGCCGGGATCAATAATTTTACTAAATGGGCCGGCACGGCACGGCCCGATAAATTAAATGGGCCGGCCCGGCTTGACACGAAAACGTTAAAAGCACGAGTTTAAATGGGATGGGCCGGCACGGCACGACCCGTTTGACACCTCTAGACCACACAATGATCACACCAGAACCAGCAGAGTCAAAAAGTATACAAAAAACAAAAACAAAATCCTAACAACAGTTCAATGCACATGCCAAAATCAAGAAAATCGAGTAACAATGGGTCCACTTACATATGGGTTGACAACCTCCAGATTCTCTAAGCACCACCATCTTCGCACCTTCTAGCCTTAAACTCTAACGCCAACGAATGATTTCTTCTCCAATTTCTCCCAAAATCGAAGGAACCCTCAGATTTTGACAACAACCCTCTTCTCCAATGAACCCTAAACCCAATTTCCCCTTTGTTACAAACTGAGAAACCCTTATTCGAACAGCTTAAAGGTTAAAACGAAGTGGGGCCCACTATTCGTAACGGACCGTCAAAAAATTTGACGGATGGGGTAAATTGAGACGGTTATTTATACGTTGGGGGGTACTTTGAGACGTTTTCCACAACAGGTGGTAATCTGAGAAAAACGTAAAAGCACAGGGGGCATGTACATAATTAAGCCTTTCATATATGGATGGATCATATAACATAGCATATATGAACAAATCTCCTCTTTCATATATGAACAGTAGCATATATATATGTATCATATAACGTGTGTTTGTCAATCTATTCGACCAAAGCCCTCTTCATCAATCTATAGTCATCGAACAGTAGCATATATCATATAAAGTGTGCGCTTGTCAAGAGTTGCTGTTATTATAATTATTTTTGGTTACCGTTATTATTAATTTTTTTTTAGTTGCTGTTTTTTTTTTCTTCCCGTTTCTATGCATCATATCATATATAGATGATAGCCTTTTTCATCGATCTATAGTCATCTTATTTTTATTATTTTTTTATTTTTGGGTACAATATCTATGTATATCTAGTCCATGCCAAAACAAAAAGGAAAAAATTATCTTCATATATAATTTTTTTTCTTATGAACTAATTAAAGATTGCATGTATTATCTAGTAACATTATAAATGGGAGATTCACAACAAGGAAAAGGAAAAAAACCTTATAACCCATGGACATCGAAAGAGAGCAATATGCCATTAGAACTAATGGTTGATGCTACCAACTATGGATGGCGCGATTCTAATGGTTTGCTAAGCAAGCAAATAGTAGAAAGCAGGATACTTCATGTTCTTAATGCAAAACTTGGATGCCAAAAAACTTATCATCAATATCAAGGTCGTCTGAAGTGGTTTAAGACAAGATATCATAGTTTTACTCAGCTTATGCGTCATAGTTCTGGATTTGGGTGGGAATCCATCTCAAAGAAATTCACAGCTACTAAAGAAGTATGGCAAGATTACTTTGAGGTAAGATTTCAATTTTGTTAAATATTACTTTATAATATACTTTCACTTTCGTACTTTTTGCATGTTTTTAATTTTTATTATTTAATTTTTGGTTTTTGCTAGTCTCATCCAAGTCAAGTGCATCTTCAAAGATATACATTTGCAGACCTACCAGATTGCAGGATACCAATGAGGCATTTGTACCAAGTCAAAATGAGACATCATACCAATCTTTGTCGTCTGGTAATTTTACTTCATCACCTTTTCTAGACACAAATTTGGAGGCTCCATTAGAAAAGCTCCCTCAAAGAAAGAAACCTAAAACTGAGTCTGAAGCAAATAATAATTCAGTTGAGACCATAACTCGAGCTGAACTAGTAGAAAAAGTTTATGTGGGCATGGATTCAATTGCTGCAATTACCACTGAAATTTGAGGAATGCATAGCCTAATGGAGAAAAGAGAGAGAGAAAACCAACAATGTTTGGGATGCCATCAAGGAGACTCCAAACTTGGATAATCGTGCTCGTTACAAAGCACTTGGGCTGGTTCATAAGTTGGGAATGAAAAATGCATTCCTGAAAAGAAAAAGAAAATGTTTTTGGATGTATATGGTTTGAACTTGGATAAACAGCCCCAAAAGAAAAAGAATAAAAAGAAAAAAAAACATTTTAGAACTCTAATAACTCTTTTAAAATCTATAATAAAACTCTAACAAACACCATTAAAATCAATCTAGGAATTCAATCAAACTCTATGTGGAATTTATTGAACTCTATAAACTTTATAACTCTATTTAACTCTTTTAAAATCTTAATTGAATACACCCCCTTAATTGTAACTTTCTGATGAGAGAGATGTATTATTTGATCGATTAAATAGCTTGATGTCTTAATTATCAAATTGTTATGACCCTTTCTATCTTTTCATGTTTATGGTTGAATTCCGCATATTTTTATATTTATAATTTGCATATATAACATATAGGCAACATGCATCGTCAAGAGCGAATTTCCTCACTTATTAACTTACCCGCTTCCCAAAAATACAAAAAAACAAAAACCTAACCGTCTAAAAGAAACAGTCATCTATGACATATCGCTGGCAATTTTTATGCAAAAATTAAAAATTTCTGAAGGATCGTAGGATTTGAACCCGACGTGAATCGAACACGCAACCTTCTGATCTGGAGTCAGACGCGCTACCATTGCGCCACGGATCCTTGTTATTCTTAATTGACAAAAGACGCTATATAACAGAACTGTGGAAGACAAATGAGGCTTCGGTTCAAGGGAGCACGAGCCTACCAACAAACATAACTTTAATAAAGAGAACAATAAATTTGGTATAAATCCATGGAATGTGATTACCACCATTATATCCATTCCCATTTTTTGTTGTTTTGTAACATATGTTATTAGTATAGTAATTAGTAGCCTTTAATCTATATTTAGTGGGTTAATTTCATAGAACAATTAAAATAGGTACTTATTAAAGATGAAGACAACAAGTTCATAGAACAAATTCTCTGTATTTCTCTTCCTCTTATTGCTCTCTACAATTCTCCCTAATTTTATAACAAAATTAGATTTTTTTTTTAGTGCTACTATTTCATCCCACCTTATTTTAAAAGTTTTAAAGAGAAATTTATCCTTTGTGTAAAATGACTTCTAAGGACTTACGAAAGCAAAGTACCTACTAGTGTAGTGGTTTTGAGTATTTATTCCCTCAGGTAAGGTCTTGGGTTCGAGTCCTAGCATCCATGTAGTGTGTGTGAGTTTAGCCCCTCTCAATAGGAAAAGGTATTAAAAAAAAAGGACTTAAGAAAAAATCACAACTTACATAACCCCATCGATTTGAAAAAAAAAAAAAGAAAAAAAAAAAACCCCCCACTCATATATAGATAAAATGAAAAAAAAAAATAAAAAAAAAAAAAAAAAAAAAAAAAAAAAAAAACTCATATGCATCTAAAATCGACCATATATTCGAAGAACGTCATGTCTGACGCGAGCCATCTTTCTCCTTCACACCTAGTAAATAAGAAACCATGAACCTTTGTCATGAAAAACAGCAAAATAGTTGCAGAAACCCAAGTCTGAGTTCATGAACTGAAAAAAGAAAAAGAGCCCAAAATTTATTTGTTAAAAATTGAAGTTTTACCAAATTGGGTTCATGAATCATTCAAATCTAAGATTTTTAAACAGAAAGTTGAACACAAAGGCAGAGAACAACAGGAAAGTGACTTGGTTGTAGGTGTTTGAAATTTGATCACGTTAAAGTGTGAAGAGATGGATTAATGGCTCTAGATTTGGGTCAATAAATTTTCTTTATTTCTAAAAAAATTGAATATTTGAATCTAAATCAAGAGATGAAATAGATAACTAGTAAGAATCAAAGTAAATCTTAAACGGCACATGTTCTTGATTTTCGTCTGCAACACTAAAGTTGAACGTAGTTGTGAACGACAATGGAGCAAGAACATGTTTTTGGTTTTATGAGTGAGTGCGTCATTGGGTTTGAGTGATAAAAAAAAACATTTTAAAAGTTTTAGTTAAATTAATATATTGTAGAGTAAAAGTAAAATAAAATGATGACATATTGATTTTTAGAAAAATTTGGTTACACTCAATAAAATGGAAAATAATAAGGATAGTAAATGTGTTAGTTCTATTTTGGGCTTAGTAATGAGTTTTTAAATTTTGGTAAGCCCCCTGTGCTTTATCAAAAATCTCAATTTGCTCCCTACATTTTCAATTGGGTCAATATTCTCCCTATGCTTTCATTTGTGTCCCACGTTCCCACTATTCCGTTAATTTCTTCGATAACACCGTTAATTGCTGACGTGTCATTGATATTTTAATTATTAAAAAATTAAAAAATCCAAATTAAATATAAATTTTTTTAAAAAAAATAATACCACTCCCACTGTGCCCTAAAATCCCCACATCTTTTCCTCCATCCAAGAACCTAAATCTTTTCACACTTATTTGAAATCAAGCTTCAAAAAATTTACTTTCTTATTTAAGATTTTCTGGAAATTGTAGAAAAAATGTTGGGTTTAGTTCCAAGGGTGTGTTTCTCTGGTTTTTCTTTTGGTCGAAAATAGGAGTTTCATTACAAATCCTCATCCACAAAGGAGAGAAGAAATATATGCAGCATTTCTAGGTTTTTTTATTTTTATTTTTTTTTGTTCTGTTATTTGGAAGAAGCATATGCTTGGAAGATTGGTGCAACATGGAGAGGACGGTGGGTTGAGAAGGTAGGCGTATGAAGTGAAGATTGGTGCGGCGTGGAAGTGGTGAGTGAACTGTGAATTGTGGTTGAAGCTTCAGCAGGGAGGTTTTTATTTTTTATTTTATTTTTAATTTGGCTTTTTTTAATTTTAAGTTTTTAATATGTCAAATTACTAAAACATCCATGCCATGTCAGCAAGTTAAAAGTGTTATTGAGGAAATTGACGGAATAGGGGAACTTGGGACACGAAATGAAAGAACAGGGGCAAATTGACTCAGTTGAAATTGTAGGGGGAAAATTGAGATTTTTGGTAAAGCATAGGGGGTATATGAATAATTAAGCCTTAAAGTTTTGTTAGCTTGAGATCAATATGCTTTCACAAGAGCGACACGACAGCATGTTTGTTGGCTCTGTCTCATGCTCATCTGAGGCCTTTCCGAGGGAGAAGTTCGTGCCAGAATTGGGCAGTTTGGTGAAGGAGGGGTCTTTGTGACAGGACTCACCACGAGTTTCCCCTTGGAATTCGTAACGAACCTTGTGCCTATCCGACACCTTGCAGATGTCAGGCCCAAATTACCAACTTACCTTTCAACTGGTCAAACAAGTCATCAATGCGAGGCAAGGGGTATCGGTTCTACACTGTAACCTTGTTCAATTGCCTGTAGTCAGTGCACAATCTCATGGTGCCATCTTTCTTCTTCACAAACAACACTGGTGCACCCCATGGAGAGAAACTCGATCGAATGAAACCTTTGTCCACCAACTCCGACAACTGAGTCTTTAGCTCTCTCAATTTAGCTGCTACCATTCTGTATGGCACCTGAGATATAGGATTAGTGCCTAGAACGAGTTCAATAGTGAACTCAATCTCTCATTGAGGAGGTAATCTAGGAAGGTCTTCCAGAAACACTTCCGGAAACTCCTGCACCACCGAAATATCTTCTAACCTCAATCCATTGTGCCGGGTATCAATCATGTGAGTTAGATACCTAGTACATCCCTTCCTAAGCAACCGTCTAGCCGTCATAGCTAAAATCAGGAAAGATGGAAGAACTCTACGCTCCCCATAGAAGGTCACTTCGGGTTGTCCTGGACTACGAAATACAACCTCCTTCCAGAAACAATCGACCAAAGCATGATGCTTGGCCAACCAATTCGTCCCTAAAATGACATCTATGTTCACAATCTCCAAGTGAATCAAGTTAGCTTCCAAAAACACCTCTCCTACCAAAACCAAACTATCAATGTACATTGGGTTGGTGATAAGAACATCTCCGGTGGGTATAGCAATAACAAGCTCCCCACGCATGGTTGTAGGTCTCACGTTAGCATAAAGGACAAAACTATGTGCAACAAATGAATGTGTGGCTCCAGGGTCTATCAAAACACAAGTAGGAAACCCAAAAATTGGTAACATACCCATAATGACATCCGGCGTCACATGCGCCTCCTGCTGAGTCATAGTAAATACCATGCATGTAGCTCTAGAACGTCCATCACGTCGTCTCTGCTGAGTACTCTCTCTACTAGACACACTAGCCTGAGTCCCACTACTGGATGAAGCTCCAACAGTTTGAGATGTACCCTGACCTCTACTATGTGCACCAACCATCTGAACTGATCCTGAAGCAGTCACTTCACCTTGAAGTAACATCGAGCAGTCCCTCTGAAAATGCCCTTGTTGCCCACAATAGTAACACTTAGAAGTACCTTACTGGTAAGGTCCATCGTGCTGCCAATTACATAATCTACATATTGGATGGATTCGACCGTTGCGTACCATCTGTTGGTGGCTCACAGAGCCTCTAGCCGCACCACCACCAAAACGAGGCCTAAAACTGAAACTTTGGTTGGATCCACCACTAAAACTGGCTCCTGTCCTAAAATCTACATAACCACCACTACCAAAAGATCCGGAGCTGAAGCTAACTTTCTTGGATGGCCCCTGACTAAGGCCACCCGAGTCAGAACGACGTCGATGTGTATCATCACGTCCCCGTACCTCCATCTGGCTACTCTCAATCAGGGAATCAGACTCCAGAAGTGCACCATACTCCATAATGCGCTGACCCACCACCAAATTGCGTATAGCTTGCCTCAAACCATGTGTGAACCGCTGACATCTCTTCTTCTTATTTGCCACCAATGGGGTACAATATCTAGATAGCTTAGTAAATTTCTTCTCATATTCTAGCACAGCCATGCTACCCTGCTAAAGCTGTAGAAACTCTTCCATCTTCATGTCCTGATAAGGAAGCGGATAATACTAATCATCAAATGTAATCCAAAAAATCTACCATGTGATTGTTGAAGGATCCTGTATCAGCATCTCACTGATTCCCACCAGTAACGTGCATTCTTACGAAGAAAGAACGTAACCAAAACCACCCTACATTCATGCGGAACTTCCATCACTTCCATAATCTTTTTCATGTTCTCTATCTAATCTTCTGCGGCGGCCAAGTCACCTCTCCCATCAAAGTCAATCGCCTCGATCCTCCTAGTCTAATCAATATATGTCAGCACTGGGTCTCTGGTATGCCCGACTCTAAATAGAGCCTGAGTTAACAACTCTACAGTCTGATGTAAATAGGGGTCAATGGCCTGGGTAGGATCCACATGCACAATATATGCCACATCTTCTAGGTGGGGCTACTCAAAAGGTCCCTGATTTTGATTAGGAAAGAGTTGTTCATCTAGTTCAGGACCAGCATCACTACCATGTAACTGGGATGACTGGTGAGTTCCTCGATGAACACCACCACATTTAGGGCCCATAACACTGATACAAGAGACAAAGATCCGTTAGAAAAGTGACTGCACACAAGGTGCGAAGTTTACAGGAATTTAACCTAATCTTTGATACCAAGTTGACAGGACACGCTCCAAGTTCCCCCTTGGAAATTGTGACAAACCCTGTGCCTATCCGACACCTGGCAGATGTCGAGCCCAAATTACCAACTTACCATTCTTAAAACGAAACCAAAGTAAATTAAAATTGCCTTAAGGTTAGACTCCTACCAGAAACCGGCAGAGCCTCCCTTGAAAAAGGCTCAACCCAAAAACACCACATGTAGAAGCACAATTTAAAACCCAAACGTTCAGCATGTACAAGACAAGTCCACAAACTGAAACAAGTAAATTCGAATGGCCACAGGTGTAATACCCCGAAAAATTCAAAGTGGATTTTCATATTACAGTGAAAATAATATTATGGTGAAGATGATTATGGGTGTTTTATCAAGTGATTTTGTAGTGAGACAGATAGTAGTTGACTTAACGAACACGTAGGAAATCGTTTCTGAAATTTGGGCCAAAATGACCAAAATATCCCTATGTGTGAAAATTACCAAAATACCCTTGTAGGCTTATAAAAAAAAGAATCTGAAACATGGAGGGCATCAGCCCACCCTTCTCCCATTCTTTCCCCCTTGCCTCAAGCTTTCAAATTCACCATTATGAAAAGATTAGCCACCTAGTCTAAAGTGGTGAGTCACCTAGCCTAAAGTTATGACTCACCTAGCCTAAGGGATCTTCCTAATGAAGCTGAATTTTTTTTTTTTTTTTTTTTTTTTTTTTTGTTAAGGGAGGTGAGTTGTTGGTGAGAGAGAGAGAGAGAGAGAGAGAGAGAGAGAGAGAGAGAGAGAAGAAGAAGAAGAAGAAGAAGAAGACTTGGAAATAAGGGAGATGGAGGTTATTACTATTACATCCATGAGAGAATTAAGAAAGAAAATGGTTAAGTGTTGAAGCAATTGGAAGGATGAAAAGCTCGAGTGGAAACTGAAGGATTGGAAGGGTAATTCGGTAATCTAACTAGTTGGACGTGAGGTAGGGTTTCCTGATTCCCCAATGAGTAGACTATATCACTTTTAATCTTGGTGTTTATATATAGTATTGTAAATATGAATAGTATTGTTGTTTTTCTTGGTAAATATTATTTGATGTTAGGTGAATATGATTGTCATTGTTTAATGAATATTATATGATGTTGGGTGAATAATATTAATGATATTGTTCTGTGGATATTATTTGACAATTGTTATTATCTGTATTACTATTTTCCAGAGATTGATAATGTTTGAGTTGCATTACATATGCATTATAATTATGGTCGTGTGTTGGGTCGGTGTGTGTGTGTCGTTTGAGGTATATCTAAGGGGTGGGAGAATGCCTTAGATATATCTGAGAAAAAAAAAAGTGGAATATATTCAAGTGACGGGAGCAGGGCTTGAATATATTAAGGTGATGGGAGTAGGGCCTGTAATGGAAAGTGAAAGTTGATAAATTTGTAAACAAAAGAAAAATGGGTTAAGGGACGGATGGCCACTAGTTCATATTTTAGGGTATTTGGAGCCACAATGGTAAAACACATGGTATGGGACATACATGCTTGTTCTCCTAAAGTATGAATTAGTGGGATTAGAAGGGAGTGAGTTCATGGCATCACCGCATATGCAAATTTATTTATCTAGTTTAATTGCATAATTTATATATATTATTTTGTTTGATGCATGACACTTTGATTAACTGTGATAGCTGATCTTGAGGGGTTTGACGGTACTCTACTGGGCATTAGAATGCTCATACCCTAATAGATTGTGCAAGATTCAAGGCGAAGTTTGAGGAAGCGGGTTTCAACCAAGCCACTAGACTTTTGTTGTTGATTTGTGTAATTAATATTTTTAAGTAGTCAACCGTTTGATAAAGATCTTAGTGTGTATTTGTGGCTCTATTTCTCATCATATCATGGTTGTAGGATTTTATTCTTATGACTATGGTATGACTCACACCTTGATTCAAGAATATTCCTTATTTAGTCAGAAGCGTGCCATCGGTGAGGTTGAAACCCGGATAACGCCTAATACACGTAAATCCGGTCGATCGTCAGACAATAACCAAATTCAAATCTGAGCATACTATCATGCTCCAGACAACATGGGGAACATTCTAGTTAAAAACCCAACGTTGACATCCCGCCGATGTACCACCATGCACCGCCATCGCTGGCGAGTGTCTAGAGAAATTTTCCGGCGATCGAAATACTCCAAACCGCCGGCTAATAATCATACCAACATATCAAACACATCAAGGGGAGTAACTTTATACCTTTGCTCGAAGATCAATTCAGCCATTAAAGCCCTCGAACAGCCGATTTTCTCGTCGAAAAACTAGAAATTTCTAAGTTTTGATTCGATGGTGACTGGTGGTGGGGAGTGTTTTGGAACCCACTTGGTGGCCGATGGTGGCTGGAGTTGGCCTGAAAAATCGTTGGAAGTCACGGTTTGACAGAGCCAATTTTGAGCCTCTTTTTCGTTCAATTTTCTAGTTTAGTCACTTGGAATTGATGCTGGAAATAGGTACGGATGTAAAGAGAAGAGAGAGAGAGATGAAAAAAATGGGACCAATTTCATGGCTGGAGACGGTCGGATGACGCTGGAATCTTCGTCGGGCATCGCCGGGGGTCGTCACGGTTGAACAGAGGAGAGAGAGGGAGAGGTTTATGGGGGAGGGGGGGGGGAAGAGATAGGGAGAGAGATCTGATTGGGCATATAAAAATCTGATTTTGGGATATTTACGGTTGTGCCACTGTACTTCCATTGACCATAACTTCTTCGTTCAAACTCCAATTTGAGCCCATTACATGTCTACAAACTCGCATCGACGTGCTCTACTCAACAGTGCCATTCAAATTCCCAAAATCCTACCGGATTAAAAAGTGACCAAAATGACCCTATCCCAAAGGCAAAATTGTAATTTCATAATCAAATGAATTAAAAGATTTAAATAAATAGTTAAAATTGGGTCGGAGTGTTACAAATTCCTTTGGCCATAATTTTGTTTTGTTTTCCTTTAACATGGATTTTAGGTGACATTAATTTATTTTTCGTAAATGATCGAATCACGGTGGATTCGGCGTAGGAGGAAAAGACAATGAGAAATTTATGATTAATCCCCTTGTTTTTTGGGTCTGAATCTCGTAGTCACTGAATACATGGCAAATTGTCTGTTTTTTCTGTCTTCATTGGTTTTTATACAATTCAAATTGCTAAAAATTGTACCACTTGGTTTGTATCACTGTGAGTCCTCATTAAGGGGATAGGATCAGGACATCCTTTTTTAAGTGTTCTATTCCTTGTTCACATGGAATTGTTTTAAAAAAAAATACATTTCAGTTCTTTACATGCATCCATTTTTTTATTCTATGTAACCAGAGATTAAACAATTCATGAATTTCACATGGACAAGACAGGTGCTGCATTGTAGTTTAGCACATTGCATTGCAGTTTCCAATTAATTATAATTGGCTAAATTGTTTTATCACTAGATATTGGTATGATTTTTGAAGTTAATGGAAATTATACAATTGTGTCATCAATGGCTATGCCTTTCTTTACTTTGTTTAGTTGCTTGCTTTCATGATGACTTTGCCTTTTGGTTTGTTGATTTGTTATTGTGGTTACAACCTAATTGTTGAAGTTGAATTTATTAAGCCCCAATTATGATTGAATTTTAGAAACAAGTCTGTCTGATTTTGAAGTTATATGTTGTTTTGACGTAGTTTTAGTACTTTTATCATGACTTTTGGATGTTTGTTGCTTTACAATTTTATTTGAGTTAGCAATTTCTATTTGGTGCAGTTTTGGTTACAAAATGAATTAAAGTGTGTAACAGTAAATATTAGCATCATGTTCTAACCAATCTGTTTTGAGATCATATAGTGTCATATAACATCTTGTTCTAACCAATAATTTGTGTTTTCTAATGCAAAAAAATAATAATAATAAAAGAAACAGAAACTTGATAGTTTTATTTATTATTGCTCTAGTTATGTTTTTTTATTGTAGATTGAGCATTATGTTTGAAGTGGTTCTTATAGTGTCTCAGTGTTGTTGATATGCTTTGTTTTGAACTAGTAATTGCATTGTAGTTCATGTTTTTTTACTGTGAATTTTTTTTAATTGATATTAGTTTTTTGTTTCTATTTTTTTTAATTTGATAGTTTTTTTATATTTCTAGTTATGTTTTAGTTAGATTGTAGATTGATCATTGTGAGTTTTTATAGTGTCTTAGTGTTTCGTGGATTAATAATTGCATCGTGGTTTCTGTTTTTTTATAGTGATTTTTTTTATTAAATAATTTTTTTTTTTTTGTTTTTTTTTTTTCCAATGATGTTTTTCTTAAATTGTAGATTGATCATTGTTTTTGGGCTTAATTATGTACATGCCCCCTGTGCTTTTACGTTTTTCTCAGATTACCACCTGTGGTGGAAATCGTCTCAAAGTACCCCCCCAACGTATAAATAACCGTCTCAATTTACCCCATCCGTCAAATTTCTTGACGGTCCGTTACGAACAGTGGGCCCCACTTCGTTTTAACCTTTAAGCTGTTCGAATAAGGGTTTCTCAGTTTGTAAGAAAGGGGAAATTGGGTTTAGGGTTCATTGGAGAAGAGGAGAAGAGGGTTGTTGTCAAAATCTGAGGGTTCCTTCGATTTTGGGAGAAATTGGAGAAGAAATCATTCTTTGTAAAACTCTGAGGTGGAGTTTGAAATTGGAAGGTTGTGGAGTAGAAGATTTGGGATGATGGAAACAGGAGAGAAGCAAGGAGAAGGAGGGCATGGCCAATGGTGTCATTGTGGGAAGTTAGCACGGATGCAGACTTCTTGGACCAGTTCAAACCCAGGGCGAAGATTTCTAGTCTGCCCAAAGTCAAAGGTAAGCATGTTTAAGATAAAATTTTCAGTCATTATTTTGGGCATCACAAATTGATAGAGTTGTTAGTGATGAAATTGTCAGTGATTGATGAAATTTTCAGTCATTTTACCACCCAAATTTTCAGTCGTTGTTCTTGGTTGATACAGGGAAGGGGAGAAAAAGGATGTAGGTTTTTTCAGTGGTTTGATGCAGAAATGTGTGAGCGTTCAAAATCGTTGATACCTGGTTTGCTGAGGAAGATTGATAGGGTGGAGAAGGAAAATGCAAATATTCGAGCAAAGTCAAAAATATTGTGGGCTGCTATGTTGCTTTCGTGGTTGGTGGTGTTTGCCATGAAGATGAATTAGGCACTTTGGCAGTAGTTCATTGGGCATTGTAATTTGATACCTGATGTTAATGTAATGTAAGGCATTTTGGCAGTAGTTAAGCATTTTGGCAGTAGTTAAGCACTTTGGCAGTAGTTTAATGGGCAAATTTAATTTGAGAACAAATGCTAATCTAATGTAAGACACTTTGGCAGTGTAATGTAATGTCATTTGGTGTAATGTAATGTAATGCTAGTTAAGTTTACTGGATATGTAATTTGTTTAGGGGTTACAAATGGTGACATGAATGGTAAGCTGTTTAGAGGTTACAAATGGTGACATGAATGTAATGCTAGTTAGTTAAGTAATGTAATGCTAGTTAAGTTTGATATGTGATATGAATGGTAAATTGAATGGTAATTTCTTGATGAATGTAGAAGAAGATAACCAAAATTCAGTTTTCCCTAAAAAAGCAGGACCTGCCTTCTTTGCCAAAGTTTATGGTGGATATGTAGCTTTTGGTAACATGTCAAAGTTTACTGGAATCTGGAAAGCAAGAGGCAAAGCCCAAAACTAGCAAAAGCACCTGTCATTATAAGCACAAACCAAAACAGAAAAGGTTCCAAAACAGAACACAAACCAAAACAGGTTCCAAAACAGGTTCCAAAACAGACCAAAACAGATTCCAAAACAGACCAAAACAGGTTCCAAAACATATATCTTAGCAATATATGCACAAACCAAAACAGGTTCCAAAACAGGTTCCAAAACAGACCAAAACAGATTCCAAAACAGACCAAAACAAGTTCCAAAACATATATCTTAGCAATATATGCACAAACCAAAACAGGTTCCAAAACAGATTCCAACCATAACAACCTCAGGAAATATGCACAAACCAAAATAGGTTCCAAAATTGGTTCCAACCATAACATACATTAAATATTCAGGTTCCAAAACAGGTCCAACCATAACATACATCAAATATTCAAACCATAACATACATCAAATACATTTAAATGTTCCAAAACAGTAACATACATTAACAGGTTCCAAACATAACAACCAACAACCATTAAAGTCTTCCACAACATTCAAGGATGAAAAAAAGGATCTTTGACAAAATGGCTCCTCTGTTGATCTTTCATCCTCTTCCGACGTTGTTGTACTCGAGATAATTTGGCAGGTTCAGGTGTTTGAGATGGCTGGGATTGAAAAGCATCAGCTGCTTCAGATGGTTGGGATAGAGAAGCAGCAGCTACTTGAGATGCCTGGGATTGAGAAGGCCCTTGGGAAGTGCTTGACTGTTTCCTTTGCCTTAATTGCATACTCTGTTGTCCGCCACTTTGGTCTCCACCATCTCTCCTTCTTACCTAAAACAAATAATAATTAGAAGTTTCCATGATATAAAATTTGATGAGTGAAAACATAGTTGAAACTGTGGCACTTACTGCAAGTTTGTCCTTGGCAATGTTCCTCTTCCTAGTAGGCTTTATGTTGGGATTTCTAGGTTCCTAATAACCACAGTCATCAAGTCAGAAACCAAATCAAATACATTTAAATGTAAAGCAATAATTCTAAAAACCACATACCTTACAACCACTTCGATTATGCCCTTCTCCACCGCAATTGGCACACTTTAAAGGTAAACCATACCTAGGAAGCTTATATGGATTAGAAGGAAGTTTAGGTTCTTCAACAGCTTGTTTTCTTGTCTTCTTAGGCCTACCAGGCTGCTTGTGGTATTTCGGAGGGAGTAATGGAGGTAAATTAACCTTCATCCACTGATCTTGGCTAGTCATAGGCATAATCATTGGTTGATAGGCTCTCAAATAAGCCTCTTTCTTGTACACTGCATCACAAAAGTCCTCTGGATTCCCATGAAACCAACTTATTGCAGCACATGCATGCAAACATGGTATTCCATTCAAATCCCAAGCATGGCATGAACAAGAGTGGCCATTCAAATCAACAGCAAAGGTGCGGCCACTATGGTGCATTACTTCAAACTGATTCTGTCCAGCAGCCTTAGGAATGCACCACTGAGCTTTTGCTTTGTTTTTCTCTAATATCTTTCTAATTCTTGGCCCAACTTGTCCATGCCATTTCTCACAGAGAACCCTTCTTCCCGCCATCAACAACATTATATACAACCGAATTCTTTCTAGCATAGTCAGAATAGGCTTGTCTCGGGCATCTAGTATGCTACGGTTGAATGCCTCACATAGATTGTTCATAAGCATGTCACACTTGGAATCAGTCTTGAAATATGCCCTACTCCAATGCCTAGGATCTTTCTCCATGAGCCAATCATGTGCAGGTTTAGACAACTGCAACATCTTTGTCATCTCTGCATGAAACCATGGCACTGTTGTGGCTCTAGCAATTGCTTCCATTTGATGTTTCAAGGCAAGACCTCTATGTTCCAAATAGAAGTTCCCATATAGATGTTTCAAACAATGTCTATGCTCTGCCTGAGGGAATAGAGCATTCACAGCATCTATTAACCCTTTTTGTTTGTCAGTCATAAATACATAACCATGGCTATTCGTAATATTGAGATCACCACTCAATAATTCTAAAAACCACAGCCATGTTGAATTGCTCTCAATCTCTACATATGCATAGGCAAGTGGAAACATTCCGTTGTTTGCATCAACTCCCATTGCAGAAAGCACTTGCCCAGGGTGAGGCCCTTTGACATGACACCCATCCAAGCAAACCACAGGCCTACAACCATCTAAAAACCCCTTCTTGCAGGCTGCAAGACAGATGTAAATTCTTTGAAACCGTGGCCTATCACCTTCCATTTCAGATTTAATGATAACTGTACTTCCCACATTCCTGGTTCTTAACTCATGACAATATTCCCACAATACTTCATATTGTTTGCTGTAAGACCCCTCTACAATGTCAACTGCCATGGCTCTTGCTCTGTACACAGTTGCTCTAGATGGTCTGTAACCATAGTCTTGGTGAACTTGCTCTACAAAAGAAGCAGCAGTCCAATTTGGATTGAGCCTTAACTGCCCAGAATATCTTTCAGCCAACCAGCCAGCAGTAGCATGTATATTTTTAGTCCCCTTGCTACAAACATGTGTAGGATTAAAGGTTTTCACCTGCAGGTAAGTGCTACCACTAACACTTGAAGCATAGATAACAAAAGGACAGCCCTCTTCACATACTGCTCTTATTTTGTTACGGTCATTATGCATAAAAATCAACTCCCTTCCACAATTAATGGAGTATATCCTCACAGCTTTTCTAAACAACTCGGCAGTTGCAAACCTTAAACCTATTTTGAAACTTGGGCTTCCCATATCAATTTCAGGTCTGAAATCTTCACCTTTTGGCATCCTATTCTTCTTCCTTCTTACTTCACCCACTGCATCATCTTCACTTTGTGAACTATTTGGGCAGGTAAGTGTAGGTGACTCTTCTCCATTGTCTGACTCATCATTTTGCTCTGCATTAGGATCATTGTCAAAAATACTATGATCCACATAACCTTCAAACCACTTATCATCATTCTTCAATAATTCAATCTCTTCATCACTCTGTGCATAGTCACTGTCTTCAAAGTCTGGATCACTGCTATCATCATTCTCAGAACAAGAATATTCTTTATCACTGCTATCATTCCCCACTTGGCTTGAAGTTAAGCTCACTACCTTCAAGTACAAAACTACAACCCTGCTATTGCTTTTAGGTACCATGCTCATACAAGCTAAAAGTGTACTATCAGATATTATTTGAATGAGTCTGCTAGTTCCAAACTCTTCACCATAAAAACTCACATCATACCCATCGCCATATCCCAAATCTTTAGCCATTCCAAATAACTCTAACATGGACATATAGTCAACCTCACAGTAATCAAACCAACTGACTTCACCACCTAAATAAGACCACTGACTGTCCTTTCTATTTTTCACTAGTTTACCTCCATGGAAAAACTTAAATGTGACAACCTCATCAGCATCTTTATCTGCGTAATAGGAACATTCACTTAACAAATGGAAAAAAACACACAAAGAGAAAAGAAGGACCACACAAAGGATAATACAAGGAACACCCAAGGACCACATAAGGTATATTGGGGCCAGCACAGAATAAAAAAATATATGAAAGAACAAAAAATTTCGAGCAACACACCACACTAGGAACATGCAAGGACCACACAATGATCACACCAGAACCAGCAGAGTCAAAAAGTATACAAAAAACAAAAACAAAATCCTAACAACAGTTCAATGCACATGCCAAAATCAAGAAAATCGAGTAACAATGGGTCCACTTACATATGGGTTGACAACCTCCAGATTCTCTAAGCACCACCATCTTTGCACCTTCTAGCCTTAGAGTCTAACGCCAACGAATGATTTCTTCTCCAATTTCTCCCAAAATCGAAGGAACCCTCAGATTTTGACAACAACCCTCTTCTCCTCTTCTCCAATGAACCCTAAACCCAATTTCCCCTTTGTTACAAACTGAGAAACCCTTATTCGAACAGCTTAAAGGTTAAAACGAAGTGGGGCCCACTATTCGTAACGGACCGTCAAGAAATTTGACGGATGGGGTAAATTGAGACGGTTATTTATACGTTGGGGGGTACTTTGAGACGATTTCCACCACAGGTGGTAATCTGAGAAAAACGTAAAAGCACAGGGGGCATGTACATAATTAAGCCTTGTTTTTGCAGCGGTTCCGATACTTTCTTAGTGTTGCTGGTATGTTTTGTTATGGAAAACTAATTGCCTCGTAGTTTATGTTTTTTATCGTGAGTTAAAAAAGCGTCGTAGTTTAGGTTTTTTTATCGTGAGTTTAAAAAAAGATTGATAGTTGTTTTTGTTTTATTACTGTTCTAGTTATGTTGTTGATCATTGTTATTTAAATACAAAATGCAGTGGAGTTTATATTTCTATAGAATTGGTTTTTGTTTACATCATTGATATCTATAATATTTTATTATGTATAACTCTAGGGCATGAGGGATTTGGTACAAATCTTGCTCGAATCGGAGTTGAAATGAATATAGTTTTTTAATCGTCGATTGTTAATATAAATATTGCGTAATTGAAAAAATATCACAAAAACAAGGTTTGTTTTGTGGTTTGTGAATAAGCCTTTCTTCATTTGAGAGGGTCAAGATTCGAGTCCCTTCAAATACACAAAATTTGCTACCCTTTTAGGGTGAATACAGAGCAACGGAGTTGGTCGCCGGCCAACCGGCGATAGGGTCTGATTTCTTATTTTATTTTTTGATTTTTTTCTCAATTTTATGAGATTTTATGGCGTCAATTTTTTGTTTAAATATTTTTTTTTGCTTTGTTTTTTGTAGCATAGCTGATATTTTTAGTTGACTAAAGATATTGGTAGCAATTTGGTCATGAGAGAAGCATCTTTTTAAGTGAGCAATTCATTCACTTTGTTTCTTTTTCTTTTTTTATGCAAAGCACACTCTTATTTTATGAGATGGAAAATTGTTTTATGTGTGAATAAATATGTGTATAGTGCTTTATTTTGTTTAGGGAAATGAGGCCTCCTCTCATGCTCAATCATATTTAGTGGTGCATTAATTATTATGTATAGATGATGAATATGAGTACTTCGTTTTATTTTATTGTATTATGACATTGAAGTATTGAGTATGAATATTTTTTTTTTAAATATAAGTATATACTATTATAATTTTATTAGGATTTATTATTATTTTAATTGTTGTGTTCTAGTCGTGTCCGTGGCCTAGTTTTTAAGATTTTCCGTGTCATTGTGTCACGTTTTCGTGTCCCCATGTCCATGTCCGTGCAACATAGCTTGTAGATTGCTAGACATGTGGCATAAGGTGATTGACTTCAAATAAATTTGTTAAAATATAAAGGGAGTGGCATTGCTAAAATTTTGAAGTCTTTTTAATTACATTATGCTTTTTGGTCATGTACCTTAGGGGTGGGCACAATTTCGAGTCAACCCGACCGAACTGTCAAACCCAATCATAGTGGGTTGGGTTGGCCTAAAAATGAGTGAGTTGGGTTCAAAAATTCATAAACCGCTATGTAAGAGTTGAGTTATGGGTTGGAACTAAAACTTAAAAGTATGCTTAATTTTGAGTTAACTCGACCGAACCTCCCAACTCGATCACAAAACGTTTGGGTTGGGTTGGCTTAATAATGAGCGGGTCTTGGGGCCAAAAAATCATAAACCACTATATATCGGGTTGGGACTAAAACTAATCCAACCCAACCCAACCCATGCCTACCCATAGTTGACCTCATCCAAATGATGAAATTAGTTTACTATCTATCACAATATTAAATTCCATAATGACTATAAGCCAAAGCTCTCTTGATTTTTAAAATTTAGTGTTTGGGCCTAAAAATTCCCCGCCCCCCCCCCGGGGGGGGGGGGGGGGCAAAAAAAAAAAAAAAAAAAAAAAAAAAAAAACCCCCCCCCCCCCCCCCCCCCCCCCCCCCCCCCCCCCCCCCCCCCCCCCCCCCTTTTTTTTTTTAAAAAAAAAAAAAAGGGGGGAAAAAACAAAAAAAAAAAAAAAAAAAAAAAAAAAAAAAAAAAAAAACAACCCCTTTTAAAAAAAAAAAAAAAAAAAAAAAAAAAAAAAAAAAAAAAAAAAAAAAAAAAAAAAAAAAAAAAAAAAAAAAAAAAAAAAAAAAAAAAAAAAAAAAAAAAAAAAAAAAAAAAAAAAAAAAAAAAAAAAAAAAAAAAAAAAAAAAAAAAAAAAAAAAAAAAAAAAAAAAAAAAATGACACACCCAGCCCAGCGAAAGTGAGGCCCAAAATCTAAGAAAAGCCCAGCCCAAAACCTGGGCCTCACAGCCCCATTTTGATAGAAAGGGAGAAGCCCAGAATTAAGAAACAATCCCACGTGATATCTCTGGGATGAAAGGAAAGTCAACAATGGCAACTGTCATAAGAGAAGTGATTGAAAAGTTTATGTCATCAAACTGCTCTGAAAAAAAGCCTTGGAAAAATCAGAAGATAAAAATCCCTCTTACATATACATATATCTATATTAAATCAGAGATCTTTTTCTACTCTACAAAGAGGGTAATTCTCCCAAAAAGATAAGCAAGTTACGAGCTCAGAGAGAGGAAAGTAGGGAGCTGTCCAGAAATAACCATCACGAGTGAAATCTCACAAGGGGCAGTTGAAATTAAGAAGAGAGAATAGGTTCTTTCTCAAGAAAAACAGGGAAGTGATTGCCTATCTATTTGAAAGCCTATCTGCCAAAACTGATAAAATCCTACTTTCTTTCTTTTTATTTTAAAAGAAAAAGGGGGAGATATCGTCTGAAAGAGATTTGCCGCCCATTATTAATCTTTCACTATAAATACAAAGAGGAGTGAACAGGGTAAAAGGACACACAACAAAAAATTCATCACCCAATCAAACAAAGATCCTACACAGGAAAACCGTCAAATAGACAAGTTCAAAATCAACCAATAAGCCCACTTGAATTTCAAGTGAAAACCAGCTCCAGATCAGAATTCCCAAAATCCAGATTTAAGAAGCAAGTCATTCAAAAACGAGATTTCTCTCGTTACAAATTTGGTTCAGCAAAAAACCAAAACAGGCAGGGTTTGAATCTCCTCCAAATATGGAAAACCTCAACAAAACTCACAGTGCAGTCTCTAGCCCACTGAAGCCCTCAAAAACAGTCACTCCTGCCCATGCAGATTGAGAAAACTACAGTTCTGCCCACTCAAAAGCTTCACAAAAGCATGAGATACATCAAAGCTCTGCCAGAATCAGCCTTTGGTATCGATTTACAAGTTGAAGCTTAGCAGTCAAGATTGTCAACGGTCCAGTCCAGCCCAAGCGCTTCCAGTCCAGCCCGGGCATCTCCAGTCCAGTCCAGACCAGAACCTTCTATCTCGACAGAAATAAAGTCCCGGCTGTCTCTTCATCTTTCTCTAGCATAAGTATTTACTGTTATTATTTTTTGTAAAAGGCAGTTCCGCCTGAAAAACAGTTTAAATCCCATCAACCATTCTGGCCAAGGCAGCCTCTCTATACTGAGATAAATTGTTGAAGTCCTCACCAGTCTGAGGCAGGAAAAGAACTTACTTGGGAGATATTCCTCACCCAAATTCACAATCGTTTGTTTACAGAAATCAGTAACTTGGGACGCAAGTTATCCATTCCAAACTAAGTCTGCCAGAAATTTTGCTGGTAGTGGCACGCTCACACACCAAAGAAAGCTGACTTGTCGACCAGTTTATGGTTCTCAAGCCAGTGGGGAACTTTGCCCTTCCATCACAGGAGTAAACACAAAACGGGTGAACAATTTGGCATGCCCAGTGGGACTTCTCAGTATACATATTCTCTTTGAGTTCTTCACCAGTTCATGAATACTGGAAGCTCTAGCCAGAACCCACACCACGACATGGAAATAAACCAAGTGGCCCTCAGGGAAGGACTGGAATCAGAAGAAAGTGATGCTCGGCATTCAGCACATGGCAGCACAGGGAGTAGGAGGTCCAGAACCGGTTCCAGAAGGATGAACCTGATACAGGAATCTGTGTTACGACAAGAGGTCACAACACAAAGGAGCCAAGATACTCTAAATAATATGACAGCCATGATGCAATGGCAGGTCAACAGGCAATTCAGGAAGGATCGAGAGGCTGCCATGGCCAGAATTCCCAATCCCGATGAGGTGGTCCAGCAACTAGACCTTCCCTATGGTCCCCCACCAGGATTGGCGTGGCCATATCAAGAGAATCCTCTTGTTGCACAAATAGCTGGATACCAGAACGGGGGGGAGGGGAATCCAGGCTGGACACGGGGAAGTGGCTTTTCCTATCCAAGAACGTCTGGCCCCAATACGGCCAGAAGGTCCTGCGCCAGGACAAGTTCCGCAGAATCAGCAAGAGCCTCAACCTGCTCCGCAACAAGCGGCCCCACAAGATCACCCTATGGAAATCCTGCCTGAACAGCCAGCAGTATTACCCTACAGGCCCAGAAGGATGGACCCCAATCCATTCCCTCCACCTGCAAGAGGAAGGAGAGGCAGAGGGGGGAATTACCCTTATGCTAATAACGACAGGAACAGGCAGGGGGCAAACTGGAGAAACCACCCAGGCCTGGAAGAGCCGAAGGAGCACAGGGAAGAAGTTCTGCCTAGACCATATAGGGCAGAACCACGATTTAATCATGCCCAGCTAGAACAGGGACAAAACCTCCTCCCTGTTAATGCTCTAAATGACGTGTGGGCATTGCAGAGGATGATCAGGGAAATGATGGAGCCTGAGGCCATGAGGGGGGAAAGGCCCACCTATAGGAAGCCATATCCACCTTACATTGATCAGATACCCTTGTCCCCAGGCTTTAAAGTACCAAACTTCACTTTATTCAACGGAGAGGATCCTCATGCTTCATCAGTTGAGCACGTAGGCAGATTTTCTACCCAATGCATAGCCATAGAGAATAACCCACTGTTAAAGCTAAGGCTTTTTGGGAATTCTCTCTCTGGACAAGCTTTCACTTGGTACACCAATCTGCCAGCAAATTCTATTCAGACATGGGAGCAAATGGAGAGCGTCTTCCATGACTACTATTACAGGATTCAGCCAGAAGTCACCATCAGTGACCTTGCCGCCCTCAAACAGAGTGAAGATGAACCTGCCCAAGACTTTATAAACAGGTTCAGGAAGCTCAAAATGAAGTGCCGAATCCCCATCGAAGAAAGACACTTCATCCAAATGGCTCAGGCTGCCCTCAAAATTTCTCTGAGGAAAAGATTTGATGGGATGCTGTTTGGAGATCTGGCAGAACTGGCAGATAAAGCGGCCAAGTACGAGGAATTGCTCAGAGAGGAACAGCAGAAGAGAAACTCTTCCAAAGGCACGTATTATAAATCCCCTTCTTCCTCAATACATATGATTGAAGTGGAGTCAGAAGAAGATGCGGAGGAATCAGAGGAGAGAGAGGTTGCAGTTGCGGAAATGGCAAAATTAAAGCATCCCATCAGTTGTAAAACTCTTACAAAACCTCCAAGGGATCAGAAGCCGCCACCATTCACAGGAGGGTTTGTTCCAAACAAACCCATGCAGAACAAAGTGTATTCCTTCGATCTGACCAAAGTAGATGCCTTGTTTGATGAAATGTTGCTACAGAAAGCAATAGAGACGCCTCACAGAATGCCCAAACCAGAAGAACTCAAGGGCAGACAGTATTGCAGATGGCACAATTCTTGGAATCATTCTACCAATAGTTGTGTTGTTTTCAGAGATGTCATACAGGAAGGGATAACAGCAGGAAGGCTGAAGCTAGCAGAAAAACCTCCATCCTTCACCACAGATCCTTTTCCCCTGCCACAAGTTAACATGGTCAACCTAAATTGGCCAGAACGAAAGAAGGACAGACCAGCTATACAGACTGGCTCCAGTAGAAGCAGAATAGTTTCAAAAGAGACTATGGAAAGACCAAAAGCAACCATTTCAGCTGGAATAGTGCTCTGCAGCAGGTGCAAGTGTGAGGCTGAGTTGGAAGTAGTCCTGGAAAAACAGGAGCTGCCCACTCCAAGTGTTTTTGACCGGATCGGAACCACGCCCCATGATAGGGCCAGACAGAGAAACTACCCTAGGCTTGTCCAATCCAGCAGAAGAATGACTAAGCAGCCCAAGGAGGAAATATCAATAAAAGTGCCCGGAAGTGACAAACCTTTGGCGGCCATCATTAAAGGCAGGTGGTATTCTGTCGGAAAGAATGGCAGACCAACAATGGAGCTAACAAGAACCCAAAGGAGGAGGGTTCAGAGACAGTACTGCACATTCCTCAATAACGAGAAAAACGCACAGGTGCTTCCAGAGGCCAATTCTGTCAAAAAAGGGAAGGAGCCAGAAATACTTCCCCAGACAGAACAAGCAATCTCTCAACCACAGAAGTTGACGAAAGCAGAATCCTCAGAGAAACCTTCTATCCATCCTGCCTCCGCCTCAGAAGATCTACTTAAAACTCCCCAACCAGAGGAAAGGACCGATCCTGTTCCAGGAGAAGGACAAGAAGACTGGGTTGAGGAATATGAAGAGGAGCAGCTGGATTATGAACCATCTACAGATGACCAGAATGCGCTCCTCGGAACAGAAGAACTGGGAGAATGGACGGAGGAATATGATGGAGAACAGATGGATTATGACGGAGAGTTGGATGCGGAAACTGAGGCCTTTGGTGCAGAATTGGAGGACTTGTTACGTGCTGACCTAGGCATCAATATGGTGTTCATTCTGCCAGAAAAGTTCTGGGCGGTAGAAGGACAGAAGAGCACTCTGGACAGAGACGTATTTTCCCAAGAAAGTTTTGAATGCAGGTTGGCGGAAGCGGAAGAAATGCCAGAGCAGCAAGCAGGCAATCCCAGGACAGAAGGAGCAACCCACAAGCTGGCTGCAGGTCAGCTTTGTTTCTCCAAACCAACCAAAGAAATGGCAAACCACCTCAGACCCTTGTTTATAACAGCAAACTTTGGGGGTGTTCCTATCCCCAAAACTATGGTAGATGGAGGTGCAGCCATCAACCTTCTGCCTTACAGAATGCTGAGCAAAATGGGCAGAACAGAAAAGGATTTAATCCCAACCCTGACCGTCACCAATTTCGCAGGGGGCATCACCAAAACCCTTGGGATCCTGGATGTGGATGTTTTGGTAGGAAGCAAGAAGCTGAAGGTTGCATTCTTTGTGGTAGATACTACCTCTACCACTTACAATGCACTGCTTGGCAGAGACTGGATTCATCAGAGTCTATGTGTTCCTTCCACTCTTCATCAACAGTTAGCTTTATGGAACGAAGAAAGCTACATGGAGATAATAGAGGCCGATCCACGGCCATTCCTACCTTCTGCCATGTGTTGTGAGGCAAGGTACTATCATGATGACCTTGGTCCTTTCACTTTCTTTGGAGTCAACCAGAACGGCCGCCCCCATGGTGTCACGGCCCAGAGGCTCATTGAAGAAGGTCTAACCAATTCTTTGGAGGATTGGAACAGACCTTTTGTTCTAAATTTCCAAAGCACTGATGTTTAGTCCCAATCAACAAGAAAAGGATCGAGCTGCAACAATCCGGTCCATTACAAAAAGATTGTTGATATACTGGGAGGAAAGAAAGTTGTTTGCCCAGAATCCAGCCATCAATATGGCAGAATTCACTCATGAAAGCACGGAAAGCCGGGAGGAAGAGGAACTACAGGAAGAAGTGCTAGATTTCGCACCAGCCGCACTGGATGACTCTCTGCCAGAGGTAGAAGATCCTTTGCAGGAAATAAACTTGGGAACAGGGGAGGATCCAAGGCCTACCTTCATCAGCGCACTGTTGAAAGAACCACTTAAGAATGAACTCGTTGCACTTCTACAAGAGTTCAAAGATTGTTTTGCTTGGCATTATCACGAGATGCCAGGATTAGACAGGGAATTGGTAGAACACAAGCTACCAATCAAAGAGGGATACCTTCCAGTCAAACAGGCCAGAAGAAGGATGTCCATGGACACAGAACTGAAAGTCAAAGAAGAAATAGAAAGGCTGCTCAAAGCGGGATTCATCAGGCCTGCCATCTATGCTGATTGGCTAGCTAATATTGTACCAGTTCTAAAAAGGAAAACTGGGGCAGTCAGAATCTGCGTGGATTACAGAAACCTGAATGAAGCCTCTCCCAAGGATGAATACCCTATGCCAATGGCAGACATGCTAGTATATGGAGCTGCCCACAACCAGATGCTATCTTTTATGGATGGCAACGCAGGTTACAATCAGATCATGATGGCAGAAGAAGACATCCACAAGACAGCCTTCATGTGTCCAGGGCATATAGGTGCTTTTGAATACACTGTAATGCCTTTTGGCTTGAGAAATGCAGGGGTTACCTATCAAAGGGCAATGAATTCTGTTTTCCACGATATGATAGGGCATTCCTTGGAAGTTTATATTGATGATGTTGTGATCAAATCACCAGAGGAGGGAAACCACATGACAAATCTAAGAAGAGCATTCCTAAGAATGAGGCAACATAAACTGAAAATGAACCCAAAGAAGTGCGTTTTTGGAGTTCAAGCGGGAAATTTCCTAGGATTCTTGGTCCACCAAAGAGGCATAGAGATCGACAAGAACAAAGCAAAATCCATCATAGAAGCTTTGCCGCCTAGGAACAAGAAGGAATTGCAAAGTCTCTTAGGAAAAATTAATTTTTTAAGGAGATTTATATCCAATTCTGCAGGAAAGATCCAGCCTTTCTCTTCTTTGTTAAGATTGAAACAGGAACAAACCTTTAAGTGGGAAGAACAACACCAACAAGCTTTTGAGGAAATCAAGCATTACCTCTCAAATCCACCAGTTCTGTCCCCACCGAAGAGAGGCAGACCACTCAAGCTCTATATATCTGCATCAGAAGTATCCATTGGAAGTTTATTGGTTCAGGATAACAAGGAAGGAAAGGAACAGGCGGTTTACTACCTAAGCAGAACTCTAACAGAAGTGGAAAGAAAATATTCTGCAATTGAAAGACTTTGCCTAGCCTTGTACTTCACTGCTGTAAAGCTCAGACATTACATGCTGCCATACACCATCTATATCATTGCCAAAACAGATCTGATCAAATACATGCTAACAAGACCAATGCTAAGAGGCAGAATTGGAAAATGGACCTTGGCCTTGACAGAATTTGCCTTCAGATATGTTCCTCAGAAAGCCGTCAAAGGACAAGCTGTGGCAGACTTCCTAGCAGATCATCCCGGAGAGGAGATTGAAAATATGGACTCTTTAGACATAGCAAATGCAGATCTATTAACCAGAGCTCACACCTGCCTCAACAATCCTATCTACTCAGTTCATCTTACACCTTGGAAGTTATACTTTGATGGATCAAAAACTGATATAACTTCCGGGGCAGGAATTGTTTTGGAAGAACCACTTGGAATCAGACACTGCTACTCTTTCCAATTAGATTTCCAATGCACCAACAACAGGGCAGAATATGAGGCCTTAATCATTGGCTTGGAAATGCTGGTAGAATTAGGAATCCAGTCTGTGGAAATTCTGGGAGATTCCATGCTGGTTCTAAAACAAATTGCTGGGGAATACAAGTGCCTAAGCCCTTCTTTGGCTGTCTACTTGGTGGCAGCTAGGAATCTTCTGACAGAATTCAGAGAAGCCACTTGGGAACATATCCCAAGGGAAGAAAATTTTGCAGCCAATGAATTGGCCCAGGTGGCAACAGGCATACAAATACCCGAAGACTGTGTACAAAGAATCATCAGGATAGGAAAGAAAAGCCTACCATCGGTTCTGGCCAGGGGGATGGAGATAGATGTCAACTCTGCCACAATCACTGAAGATGATTGGAGAAATCCTATCATGACCTATCTACGATATCCAACTTTGCCCTCTGAGAAGAAAGTCAGAATCATGGCTTTAAACTACCTTATGTGGAATGAAGATTTGGTCCGAAAGAGTAAGGATGAGGTGCTTTTAAGGTGCCTCGGGAAGAAAGAATACATGAAAGTTATGGGGGAAACCCATGAAGGAATCTGTGGAGCGCATCAAGGTGGGAGAAAAATGTGCTGGTTAATTAGAAGATATGGCTACTTCTGGCCAACCATGATGAAAGATTGCATTAACTATTCCAAGGGGTGCGAATCTTGTCAAAGACACGGTCCAGTCCAGCAGGCTCCATCAGTCCCCATGAACCCAGTGGTAAAGCCATGGCCCTTTAGAGGATGGGCAATGGATCTTATTGGCAAGATCTATCCAGCCAGCAGCCAGCAGCACTGCTTTATCATTGTTGCCACAGACTACTTCACTAAGTGGGTGGAGGCCAAGGCTGTTAAATCCACTACATCTCAAGAGATCATCATTTTCATAGAAGAACAGATTATACAAAGATTTGGCATCCCAGAATCAATCACAACTGATAGAGGATCATCTTTCATATCTAGAGAAATGCTGGACATGGCAGAGGCATTCAAATTCAGACTGCTCCAGTCCACTCCTTATTATGCCCAAGCCAATGGACAGGCGGAGTCAAGCAACAAAGTAATCATCAACATTATTAGGAAAATGCTTGAGAAGAATCCAAAACAATGGCATGAGAAGCTGTCAGAAACTCTTTGGGCATATAGAACTTCAAAAAGAGAAGCAACTGGCATGACCCCCTATGCGTTAACCTACGGCCATGATGCAATTCTGCCTATGGAGATAGCCGTTTAGTCCCTCAGAATTGCTCACCAACATAACTTAGTAGGAGAGAACTACTCCCAGGCCATGATGCTGGAACTGGAAGGATTGGATGCAGCCAGAATTGACACTCTCAACAAACTCCTGGCAGGAAAACAAGCTGTATCAAGGGCTTACAACAAAAGAGTTAAAAACAAGAGTTTTGAAGAAGGAGAGATAGTCTGGAAAGCGGTTCTGCCCCTTGGAACACATGTGGCTGGTTATGGAAAATGGTCACCTACATGGGAAGGCCCTTTCATAATCAACCAGATCCTTGGAATGGGGGCATATAGGTTACAAGATAGGGACGGAGAAATTCATACTGCCCCAATCAATGGCAAATGGTTAAAAAAGTTTTATCCAACCATGTGGGATTACAGGCTGTACAAACAGACCCTGGGATAGACATAAGGCTACACTGAACATCTTTTGATTCTTTTAAGATTACCTTTGTTCTAAAAATTATTTTAAGTTTGTTCCCTTCTGTACTTTTACTTCTACTTCTGTTCCTGTTTATTTCATCAATCAAAAAAATAAACTTTATTTAAAATAAAAAAAGTCATAGGGCCTTCCCCATGACATGCTGTTCATCAAGAAATAAAAAAAAAGAGAAGCAAATCAAAACCCTAATTTTCTGAGGGTCTCTTGCAGATTGGTCTTCTTGATAGAAAGTTCCTTTTGAAGCAGGATACCCTGATGAATCGAAGCCTCTGCAATCTCCAGGGCTGGCCTAGAAGCTGCAACCATGTTCTGCACAAGGAAAGTGGCCTTAGTCTTAGAGCTCAATCCAGCCCCGAGCCTGTGCTGCACTTCCCGACGCTCTGCCAGCTGTTTTTGAAGCTCTACAATCTGTTTTTCCAATTTATCCGCAGCAGCTTTGGCTTCTTTATACCCCACAACCATCTGGTCCAGTTCTGCCTTCTGCTTTGCAAAATCAGCCAAGTTGGCTTCATGAGTGGCCTTGCAGAACTCAGAGGTTTTGAAGGTAGGCTTCATATCTTCATAACAGTCGTGAAGGTTGAGCACATCCCTCTCCAAGACAAGGCTCATCTCGAGGATAGGTTTTGGGGCCATGTTCTGTCTGTGCAGCAGATTCAGATCCTTCATCAGCTGGTCAAAGACCTCCTTGCCCTCATCCAGCTCTAGTTCAGTAGACTGCCAGATCTTCAGTCTCTCCATTGCTTCTTCCACTGCCCTGGACCTTATTTTGCCAACAGGGGAGCTGAGCTTTTCCAATTTGTCTAGCTGGGCATCTAGGTCCATGGCTTCAAATTCTGCCAGCTCCGGGTCAGCAAAAGAAGCCGTGGCGGATGAACCTGCAAGGGAATGAATAGGCATCTGCGAAGGAAGCATAAGTCAAAAACAAGGCAGAGACAAAAGAAGAAGATAAAAGTACAAAAAACACTCACAGCAACAATCGGAGGCTGCAAAGGGGTGGTCCTCACCGCCAAGGTCCCAGCAGTTCTTTGTGTTTCTACCTGTAAAGATTTGAGGGTCAGAGGGACAGAGGGACAGAACAAAACCACATAAAATGGGAAAAGACAGAGTAAGGACAGAACTCACCATAAACCCAGAACGGCAGCAGCCACTTCTACTACGGTTTCAGGAGCAGGAACCACTTGTTCTGCCTGATCCCCAGGCTCTGATCCGGATTGTTCCACTTGGTCCCCAGCTGCTGGAGCAGCAGTAGAATGTTCCGCCTCTGGATCATCAAAGAGGGCCACCTCTGAGTTAGTTAGCCTCGTCCCCGTATCTTCCTGCTGCTTCCGAGCCAAGGCAATGCTCTCCGCTATCACCTCAGCAGGGATTTCCTCCTACAAAATGCACAGAAGTCAGAACAGAATAAATCAAAGTGCAGCAGGAACAAATACTCCCAGATATAAATACAGACTCACCTCTTCTTCCACTGACTTGGCTTTTTCTTGAGGCCCCTCTCCCACTTCTTCTAGCTCTTCCAGCTCCCTTTCTTGCTCCACAGCTTCGAAAGCCTCTCGTAGATCGTCATCCGTACCAGAAGTGGTGGTAGGAACTACCCCAGTTCCCTCCGGGGCCACGTATTCTTCTACAACCTTCTTTCTAAGTCTTTTTGACTTAGTAAGAGGAGGACAAGGACTTCCAACTGCAACAGACAGAAAATAAGTCCTAAAGATTACGACAGAACAGATTATGAAGAACTCAAAAAAGGAAACTGTCAAAATACCTGGAGTCACAGACTGGGCAGTTTCTTTTCTTTTTCTTTTAACAGGAGAAGTGGCCTCAACAGGAGTCTGTCCTACCTGATCTTCCTCCTCTTCTTCTTCTTCCTCTTCTCCCTCCCCGGAGGGTAGCTCCAGATCCCCAGCAGCAATAACAGAATTAACTATGCAGAAGACAAAAGTTAAGGGTCAATCCAGTAGAGGAGTGGCAGGAGAAACTGAACAAACATCACGACTTACCAAACACCTCTCCACCTTGGGCTGGTTGACTGCCTATATTCTTTGTCAGAGAGGGATCTGAGTACAGATAGAAAAGATTAGCATCATCACTAAAAACAGAATCGGCAACAACAGACGGAATTGAGAGATTACCTTCTATAACTTGCATGTTGATATCTTTGATGGTCTGCACCATGAATTTGTGAGTCTCCTCATCTGTATGAACATTCCAATTGTCCCAGCCCTTAAAAAGGACCTGAAGTGCGGTGCTAGAAGCAGGCAGATCACGGAATCTGGCTTTCCACCAAGCATCAAACTCCACAGAACTGCAGGAGTTCAATTCCCATGAAGGATAAAGGGCATCGGCATTGTTGTTGATCTTATTCACTGCACACCTGGCATCTTTGTGGACCTCCAAGTCATCTGCATCCCTCCAAGAAGAGCCCCGATTGCAGCTTCTGTATGACTTGAGGGGTATGAGCTGAGGGCAGCCAAGCTGCCTTGCACAGAAGTTGGGATGGTAGACTTCCGCCCCTAAATGATAATTTGGAGGCTTTCCTCCTCCGTGAGGCAGATCTCTGGGTAAGGTCACACTCAGGAACTTCTTCCTGAAATCAGTTCTGGCAGCTTCTTCTTCTGGCTCCTTCTCAAACAGACGATGTCCAGGTTGAAACCAAGGATAGGTTCTCCTGATCACCACTTGCCACTGCGCTGCAGACCTCTTGGTACAATGCCTGAAGATCATCAGGTATTCATCAATTGACCGCTTGGGGACTTCTGCTGACAACAATGGTTGAGCCAGAACCTGATCCTCAGGCAGAACTATATCTGGATACCTTAACTCAGGGAAATAGACCTGCAGCCAGATCTGAATCATCCAGAAGGCACCAGGAGCAGACAGATTTAGCGGATACTCCAGGGTGGCGGTATGCAGGTTCTTGAATAGATGGGCCAGAACTGTAGGCCCAAGACCAACATCAGTATGATTATGCAGAGCTTCTGCCAGATGTCTATACTCAAGCAGAACTGCAGAAGAACGATTGGGCAGAACAAACCTGTTCAGCCAATACAGGAGAAACAACATATGCTGCTGATCTTTGTCCTTCTCAGCACTAAATTTTCTGAGATAATTGGAGAAGGAGCAGTTCTGGTTGATCAGGGCTGGGGAAATAGTGAATGGCTTGGCTAGCTTCTGCTGGTCCTTCTTCCTGTGATAATCACCAACGGCATCAACAGGTCTTCCATGAGGCCTAAAACCAAAAATCTGAGCCATATCCAGCAGAGTTGGAGCCATGGGGCCTATACGAAAATCAAAAGTGTTACTGGCAGAATTCCAGAAACACAGAGCAGCAGCAAACAGTTCTCATCCCTCTTGATAGATTGCCTGGATAGGAGTATGGCGTCATAAATTCCAACCCGCCTCCAGTGAGCCCCAAATCGAGGAAGAAGCTTGTCAATCCAATCAGCCCACTTGACTGGACTGTTTCTCACTTCACTAGATGGGAACGAACGGCTCAAATTCTTGCTAACCCAAGAGTGAGAAGCCAGCGCGGAAGAGCTCTCGAAACATAGAGGGGCCTCAGCATCCTTTTTCATCAACTCTGCCATCTCGGGAGGAACGGGACCAAACCAGTGAGGCCCCAGCACCAAGGTGTTTTCAAACAAATGGAGGACATTTTCATCTAGGTTTTTCTGGGCAAAAGGATGAAGCTTACTCCTAACCTCTATCGCATGCTTATCAATCCCAGCCCCAGTAATGTTGAACCTGAAAGGGAGGTTGTCACGATAGGCGAGACAGATTTCTTTTTTGGCAAAGGGAATTATCGAAAGAAAAGCTCAGGGGAAACAAAGTTTGAAAGTACTAGGTTTCCAGGTGAACAGGAACAGTGGTTTTTTTGAAAGTCTTTTAAAGAAGCCAAGAAAACGTGGGAAAGAGAAGACAGCGACGTGGAGAAGACAAAGCGTCATCTGATATTGACTAGCTAATAAAAGGCTAGTAACTAAAAAACTGCTCCACACGGGCGCTAGCTTAGTGGGGAAGCGTGGCAGACGTGGGATAACGGAGGAATTTACCACGCGCCAATTTAATGGCCATGTCATTTAAGTCTGAAACCGTTCCAAAAAAACGATTCAGACTTAAGGGGGCATTGTTTGGGCCTAAAAATTGACACACCCAGCCCAGCGAAAGTGAGGCCCAAAATCTAAGAAAAGCCCAGCCCAAAACCTGGGCCTCACAGCCCCATTTTGATAGAAAGGGAGAAGCCCAGAATTAAGAAACAATCACACGTGATATCTCTGGGATGAAAGGAAAGTCAACAATGGCAACTGTCATAAGAGAAGTGATTGAAAAGTTTATGTCATCAAACTGCTCTGAAAAAAAGCCTTGGAAAAATCAGAAGATAAAAATCCCTCTTACATATACATATATCTATATTAAATCAGAGATCTTTTTCTACTCTACGAAGAGGGTAATTCTCCCAAAAAGATAAGCAAGCTACGAGCTCAGAGAGAGGAAAGTAGGGAGCTGTCCAGAAATAACCATCACGAGTGAAATCTCACAAGGGGCAGTTGAAATTAAGAAGAGAGATTAGGTTCTTTCTCAAGAAAAACAGGGAAGTGATTGCCTATCTATTTGAAAGCCTATCTGCCAAAACTGATAAAATCCTACTTTCTTTCTTTTTATTTTAAAAGAAAAAGGGGGAGATATCGTCTGAAAGAGATTTGCCGCCCATTATTAATCTTTCACTATAAATACAAAGAGGAGTGAACAGGGTAAAAGGACACACAACAAAAATTCATCACCCAATCAAACAAAGATCCTACACAGGAAAACCGTCAAATAGACAAGTTCAAAATCAACCAATAAGCCCACTTGAATTTCAAGTGAAACCAGCTCCAGATCAGAATTCCCAAAATCCAGATTTAAGAAGCAAGTCATTCAAAAACGAGATTTCTCTCGTTACAAATTTGGTTCAGCAAAAAACCAAAACAGGCAGGGTTTGAATCTCCTCCAAATATGGAAAACCTCAACAAAACTCACAGTGCAGTCTCTAGCCCACTGAAGCCCTCAAAAACAGTCACTCCTGCCCATGCAGATTGAGAAAACTACAGTTCTGCCCACTCAAAAGCTTCACAAAAGCATGAGATACATCAAAGCTCTGCCAGAATCAGCCTTTGGTATCGATTTACAAGTTGAAGCTTAGCAGTCAAGATTGTCAACGGTCCAATCCAGCCCAAGCGCTTCCAGTCCAGCCCGGGCATCTCCAGTCCAGTCCAGACCAGAACCTTCTATCTCGACAGAAATAAAGTCCCGGCTGTCTCTTCATCTTTCTCTAGCATAAGTATTTACTGTTATTATTTTTTGTAAAAGGCAGTTCCACCTGAAAAATAGTTTAAATCCCATCAACCATTTTGGCCAAGGCAGCCTCTCTATACTGAGATAAATTGTTGAAGTCCTCACCAGTCTGAGGCAGGAAAAGAACTTACTTTGGAGATATTCCTCACCCAAATTCACAATCGTTTGTTTACAGAAATCAGTAACTTGGGACGCAAGTTATCCATTCCAAACTAAGTCTGCCAGAAATTTTGCTGGTAGTGGCACGCTCACACACCAAAGAAAGCTGACTTGTCGACCAGTTTATGGTTCTCAAGCCAGTGGGGAACTTTGCCCTTCCATCACAGGAGTAAACACAAAACGGGTGAACAATTAGATTATATCCAAAGGTGGGTGACCATAACTTAAGGGTATTTTAGGAATAATGGGGGGAGGAAAGACATGATGGATAGGAAGATAAGAGGTTGGGGAAATAGGATGCGGGCTGGAAATAGCAGAATTTGTTTTTAATTGCCCGTAAAATAAGTTTTTTAATTTTTTTAATTTTATACAAACAATGATCTAAATAATTCTAAATTAATCTACCGAGATGGTATTTGAAATTAGGAGATGGACTCACTGCCCTGACCAACTAACCTAATCCACATCTACCACCAAAAAAGATTTTATTATAAAATTGTGTTTTTTTTTAATTAGATGTTTGGTATAAAAACTCTTATTCCATTCAATATCATCCAATCAAATCATTCTAGCATTGCTTCTCAACCCTACATTCATATAGGCTAACAATTATGTGCAAGCACAAGGATATTTATACCCACACTCATTTTCTGAGACTTTAAAACTTAATTTTATTTTAACAATGAAATTCTAATAATATATATGACAGGACCCGATCCGGATTCTACCTCAGAATCCATGACGGACCCAGTAGTTGTTCAGACATCTAATCGATGCCGGGCGCACTTACTAAAATAGTCCCTTTTGATAAAACTAAGGAAAAAAGGGGGGCCGAGACTCCTACCTAAATTTCGGCAATCTTCCCTGAAAAAATGGACTTTACCAAATTTTCCACCTGTCAATAGAATAACAACCAACTGCCAGCACACACAAATTAGAAAATGGGCCTCCGGCCTCATAAACAATCCTTTAATACAATGTACTAGAACAGATCAAACAAAACTCAAACAAATCAATTTGCAGCTGCACCTAGGTTAACCCATGTTGCCTACGTACCCTTAAAGAGGGATCAAGCCACACGTAGTTCTTAGACTAAAAAGGATCACAATTTGAAAAATATACAGATATTGTCCAAGTAAAACCAACAATTAAATTTAGATTCATTCTCAACTTCAATTTCCACAAGGCATATAACTAAATATTTTATAAATTTCTTTCTTCCCACGATTTATAACTCAAAACGATTTCCTTGTAAAAACTCACATGTACTATGCATAACTCTTTTAAAACTAACTATTTACTCTGAAACTCAAATTACTTCTCCAAAATCATTTCTTTCCTGCAACCATACCCTATCCAAGGTGTATATTGCAAAACAACACTGTCCAAACATCATAACAACGATCACACCTGTGAAGAGCACTCACCATGCACATGCTCAAGAAACCCCAACCTGGAAACGAATCCACATATTTTCCCACATATATATACACTCACACACACACACCCCACACCATCATCATGTATCAGGGGAAAACAATCTAACGGGGGGATTGTTTGACTAGACCACATGGAAGAATCCTCAATAACCATGTGGCTAGGGACCTAGCTGTCCAACTGGGGAATTGGGCTCCCAGACACGCACAGTAGAATCCTCAATACTCGTGCAGCTATACTAAGTCTTACGCACAGACTACCCCGCCAAGGGCTACGAAACACCCTGCCAAGGGTGCCCAGCTTCCGACATATCCAATTATCCAAGTGCCGAGGAGGTACATATCATAGTGCACATCATGTATCGGGGGAAAACAATCCAACACGGGGATAGTTTGACTAGACCACATGGAGGAATCCTCAATTGACCAGGTGGCTAAGGAACGAGCCGTCAAACTGGGGGACTGGGCTCCCAAACACGCACAACAAAATCCCCAATACTCGTGTGGCTGAACTAAGTCCTACGTGCGTAGATTGCCCCACCAAGGGCCTATGGCACACCCGACCAAAGGTACCCGGACCTTTACTATACGCCGGAAAGTCCAACCGCTACTAGAAAAATGAAAAAAGACAACCAGAAAACAACGACGATAGAACAAAATACCGTTGTTGTGTTTAGAAAGACGACGGTAACAGAAAACTGTCGTGGATAAGTAACTTAAACACCTAAAAATTCGAGATCCACTTGGGTATTTCTAAAACACGACGCACCCAACTAAAAAAAACGTCGTCTTATTAAACAGGTTTTCTTCATAATTAAACTTTGACCCCCCAAAACAACGACAGAAGGTATGAAGCCATTGACATAGAAAGTAAAGACGACGGTTTACCAAAACAGCAGCCGTGTTAACTCCTAAATAAACAAGACCAATTGTTCTTAATCAGCTCGTATAATTTTAATGGAATCCACTTTGGTATATTACGAAATAGCACCGTATTAAAGCCATACCACGATGGTAAAGAAAATTTATCGACGTATTATGTGAGAGTGTACTATAACGGTATCTATAACACTACTGTCGTATAGAGTAGTAGAGAACCACGACACCAGAAGCATAAATAACAACATCTAAATTCAATAATATCCAAGTCGTATTTTTACTATATCAAGACGTATTAAGTTAGTACACAACGACAGTTTGTATAAGTTAGTAATAACCACGTCGATTTGTTCAACGAGTGTCGTATAATATTATTTTACCACGTTGTTAAGTGAAAAGTACCGTCGTATTTATTTATTTTATACGACTGCCCTTATCTGTAAGCTGTAGTCTTGATTTTTATTGCTTTTTTTAAATAATAAAAAAAATTCCTTGGATTTTGGTAGCATACGATGGTAGATCAACAAAATGACAAGAATTGAGAAAAACCACGATGGTTTATACAGAAAACCATCGTCACAGAGAAATTAAAATGAGATCCCAAGAGATATGAAATCTTACCAATGTGAGCTATGTTCCTCTTCATAATCGAAGCACCAATCTTATCTATTTTACAATCTATTCACTCACTAAAATTCTCTCTCTCTCTCTCTCTTTTAGGATGATTTTTTTTTTTAAAAGTCTCCGAGGGCACTCTGACTGTCTCTGGGAGCAATGATGTTTTGACTTTGGCTTGGGGAACCCCCAAGCATGGTGGGAGAGTCAGAGGTATTGGAGCTGGGGTTTCCCCAAGTCAATTCTTCAATTTTCCGAGACAGCGAAGAGTAAAATTTGCCGACAAATTGAAGGAAAATGTTATGGAAGCAGTCAAAGAAGAGACCTTGAGGATTAAGGCTAGGGCAAAGGAAAGTGTTTTGGAGGCAGTCAAAGCAGAGAGGGAATATATGTTGAAACAATTCAAGTACCCCAAGTACCCCAATTCCTTTACTGCCTCAAGAGCAAAGCCCAAAAAGTCCAATGTCTGACAAAGCAAGCTGCTCTAGTGCCACTAATGTGAGACCCCTTGTTTTGGAGGAAGAAAATCCCAAGCTTGATGCCAATATTATTGAACAGTAGCAAGATGAAATGGTAAATTCTTTGATATTTGCTTTTTTCTGCTTTTAAATTTTAAATAGACGTCGCTATTTTTCATCTCCGACGTTAAACAATGACGGTAAATATTTACCGCTATTTGAAATCTCATCATATGTTTGTTTTGTTAAAGAACCGTCGTGAGTGAAATACCACGATGCTTTTACTTGTTTTCAAACTATCTTCACTGCATTTTGCATTTTATTTAGAACTTGTACATAACGACGGTTTCTTTTTACCATCGTCTCCATTCTTTACTACGTCGATTTTTTAAGGAATCGTCATTTGGAGTTAAATACCACAGCGGTTTGTATGGTTTACTTACTACGGTTTTTGTTTTACTTGTTTTACAAGCCATCTTCACTGCCTTTTGCATTTTATTTAGACGACTGTTTTATAGTTTTGCGACATTAGAACTAGTACACAATGACGGTTTTTATTTACCATCGTCTACATTCTTTACTACGTCAGTTTTTTCAAGGAACCGTTGTTTGTACTTTAATATCACGACGGTTTAGTTAGAGTCGTTTATTTTACTTTTGTACAAGCTATCTTATATTTTGTTCTTTATTTCTTGAAACAGGATTTCTCAAAGCTAGACTTGCCACCTCCTCTATTAGCCTTATGTCAATATGCCGAGACGAAGTTGGAGGCTTTGAACAAAACCATGGGAATTAAAATGCCAGGGGAAGTTTTTGGGTGTGAGCATGATACCTACATCTTACATGAAGATATTTTTCAGCTTGCATCCATGGTTGAGATAAGATCCACAGTGATTGTAGTATACAATTCAATTTTCATTATACAATTCTCTTTCTTTAAAATTAAAAAACTCATTTGATTTCATATATTTAGGTACCTATTTGACTATTTTAAAATGGAAAATATTGTAAACCTTGTTGACCTCATCGACCCTGCACAAGTTAGTGCTCAATCTAGAACATTATCTAACAGCTTAAAACATCTAGCAGACCGACTGAAAAAGGCATATGGGGACCACTATTTTCTTTGTAATTAGGCCTTATAATCCAGGGTTAGTCCCCTTAACAAGATTTTGTGTAGGGTTCATTGGGTGTTGGCAATTTTGAGACCAGATAAGCAAACGGTATATTTTATGGATTCATTGCCAAACCGCATGGTTGACGACGACTTGAGAAATATAGTGAATACGTAAGTTGATTCACTACATTCTAATGTGTGTTCGTAAGTGTAGGGGCTTTTTTCTTCTGGCAGTTGCAAATAGGCTGGGCCGCCGTAAAAAGGAAATTTCTGAAATTGCCCCATGTGTCTGAGTTCCAAAATAAAGCCCCAAAAGCGCTTCGAAAGGGCAGTAGAGCCTTAGGAAGCGTTGTTTGTACTTTAATATCACGACGGTTTAGTTAGAGTCGTTTATTTTACTTTTGTACAAGCTATCTTATATTTTTTTTCTTTATTTCTTGAAACAGGATTTCTCAAAGCTAGACTTGCCACCTCCTCTATTAGCCTTATGTCAATATGCCGAGACGAAGTTGGAGGCTTTGAACAAAACCATGGGAATTAAAATGCCAGGGGAAGTTTTTGGGTGTGAGCATGATACCTACATCTTACATGAAGATATTCTTCCTTTCTTTCCTCCTCTTTTCTATGCCCAAGTCTGATGGGGGAAGGAATTGGGGTATGTATGTTGGTTCGAAGAGTGCTTCTCTTCCTGGCAGCTTGCACGTTAATATCCTTTGGTTTTTCGGGTGTTTTGTGCTTGGAAATTGTTCCTTCCCATGTGCTGGAGCCTTCCAGCAGCTCTGCGTATGTGGACACTTTGCTCCCTACGTGGCTTCTGTTTCTTTTAGCGAAAGGGCTAATGCTTTTGCTTCTTCTTACCTCCAATTGTGTGGGCCTTTAAAGTAGTAAGTCAACCTTCCAAACAAATGGGCTATCTTCATCTAACATTGGGCTATATGAGTTAATTTTAGTGGATCATTTTGGTTGGGCTTTTTGGTTGGGCTATTTTGGTTGGGCTATTTTGGTTGGACTATTTTCCCATTTTGTGCTCACCCATATGTTTGGGCCTAAGAAATGGGCTTGGGTTCCTAGGCTCCCAAGCAACCCGGAACCTCCACTTCTCGGTCCATCAATGGGCCTCATGACAATTTAGTACCATCCATACCACAACCCACTCAAGCAAGCCCTGGGGATTCGAGTGGCTTGGGCCCACTTAGGCTTTTAGTGTGGCTGGGTGTGTAATAATGATTTCCTGCTTGGCATGGCATGTCGCTTGGCATGGCATATCGCTTGGCATGCTTTTAATTATTATGCTCGACGGGATAATTACCATGGATTTGGAAAGATAATGCATTTTATAATCTTAATCTCGATTCCTAGCATGACGGATTATTTATTTGGCATGGCGTGTGGAGTGTGACTCGTGCACGGCAAAATTTTGTGTGCTCCAAGTCGGGTTTTTTCTCAATAACGTATTGCGTTGGGCCGAGAATTCATTTGGGCCAAGCCGTGGATTTTTTGGGCTTCATTAGCCCCCTTAATTATTAGGGCCATGGGTAAGTGCTGGAATGGGCCGAATAATTAAACCCAACCCAAAAATCAAATTTATAAGCTCGAGCAGCCATTTGTGGTTTCCCAGATACCAGCTTCCTCCTTCCTATTTATTATTTCTTCTTTCTTCTTTTCTTTCTTCTTTACACATAAACCTCTTTTTACCACTTTCCTCTTCTTTCTCTTTCCTTTCTCTAACGAAGAGAGAGAGAGAGAGAGAGAGAGAGAGAGAGAGAGAGAGAGAGAGAGAGGGAGTGAGTGAGATTGGGCAACAACCACCCGTTTTCAGTCGCTGGAAGAGAGTTCGAGCCGAATCTAACTCCGTCATCCCCTTGTACAAAGAAACCCACTTGCTGTTGCTGGAAGAGATGGTCTCTGTGCAGAATTTTCTTCCAAAATTCCCAATTCCTTCTTTCTTGGAGGCATTGGTGAAGATAACGGCCTGATCCCCAGCAGAGTCGCCAATTTATGTATGGGCTTTTTTCTTCCGGCAGCTGCAAATAGGCTGGGCCGCCGTAAAAAGGAAATTGCTGAAATTGCCCCCTGTGTCTGAGTTCCAAAATCAAGCCCCAAAAGCACTTTGAAAGGGCAGTAGAGCCTTAGGAAGCGTTCTGGTTACCTTCATCGATGAAAATAAAGGCTGCTTACAGATGATTTCTTGATGCTTACAAATAAACTTTTAAGCTTAGCATGAGAGGCATGTGGCATGGAAGCAAAATTAGCATGAGTTGAGCACCAAAAAGGAAATATGGCTTCCTAGGGAGAAAGAGGAGTGTTTAAGGTGAGGAAGAAGAGGTTTGCAAGCAGATGTGGCTGAGAAGAGGAAAAGAAAGAACTATGTTCTTCCAGCAGCTTGCCAGAAGAAGAAAATGGGGAAGGAGGGTGAATAGTGCACAAGGTTGCTGGGCTTTTGCAGGTAAGAGAGGAAGCTTGCTCTCCAGGAGTGGGTTTTTTCTCAATAAGGTATTGCGCTGGGCCAAGAATTCATTTGGGCCAAGCCGTGGATTTTTTGGGCCTCAACAGTAAGCTAAAATATTTTTCATTAACACATTTTGTTGTCTTGAAACAGTGCAATCAAACTCTATAACTCACATGTGGGCAAACAATCACATAAATCAGCCATACAGAAAACTCTACGTGGCACTCCTCCACAACTAACAAACGTAGAGTGTGGCTACTACATGATGCATTTCATGAGAGATACACCATCATCTTCACTAAAATACCACGGTGGTTTATATTTTTGAGTTAGTTGTTTTATTTTATCTGTTTTACAATCTATTCACTCACTAACATTCTCTCTCTCTCTCTCTCTCTCAGGATGATTTTTTTTAAAAAAAAACAAGTCTCCGAGGGCACTCTGACTGTCTCTGGGAGCAATGATGGTTTGACTTTTGCTTTGGGAACCCCCGAGCATGGTGGTAGAGTCAGAGGTATTGGAGCTGGGGTTTCCCCAAGTCAATTCTTCAATTTTCCAAGACAACAAAGAGTAAAATTTGTTGACAAATTGAAGGAAAATGTTATGGAAGCAGTCAAAGAAGAGACCTTGAGGATTAAGACTAGGGCAAAGGAAAGTGTTTTGGATGCAGTCAAAGCAGAGAGGGAATATATGTTGAAACAATTCAATCAACTAATTCCCAATTTTGATCCCAACATGCTGAAAACTCCAAGTACCCCAATTTCTTTACTGCCTCAAGAGCAAAGCCCGAAAAATCCAATGTCTGACAAAGCAAGCTTCTCGAGTGCCACTAATGTGAGACCCCTTGTTTTGGAGGAAGAAAATCCCAAGCTTGATGCTAATGCTGCTGAACAACAGCAAGTTGTAGAGTTTTGCACCAAGCATTTATCTGATGTTAGTACAGTTGGAGTGCCATCACGCTAGAAGATGGGAGTTTCAAATCCATTATCAGGTTGCATAGTGAGCTTAGTTGATCTAGATCTGTTGAACTAGGCACATCTATATGTCTTGGAGAATATGGCGAAAGTCCTACCTTATATCGAGTATGAGTTTTATTCTTTAAGTAGCCATTTTAAATTATTCCTTATGTTTATCCTATATAAAAGGGACAGTAATGCTTGATCAAAGTGGCTGCAAGATAAGCACAATAACACTTTCATTCAACGACTACACTTTAAGGTATATGTTATTGAATAACATATTAGACTTTTAATTTTCTTCTTTCTATGTTAGATTGAATTAAGATATAATTAATTTGCAGGTTCATAGTGAACTTAATGAGGAAGACAATAATGGCGTGTCAAAAAATTTGAGGCGGCTAGCAGCTGGTCCAAGCATGGCAATGCCATCATATAAGAGTTATCTTATTAATGGTGTTAAATTTAACACCAAGGCACAAGATGATGTGCAAATTGTCCAAAATAATGGAGTTTATTTACTTGCCCATACTATGCAAGTTGCTAGTGCCAAGGATAAAAACTCTATTGTCTCCAATATGGGTTTTTATGATGTCATTCAAGAAATTTGGGACCTTGACTACCAAAAGTTTAGAATCCCAGTCTTCAGGTGTGATTGGATAGATAACACTTCGGGCCTTGTAGTCGACAAACTTGGATTTACCCTTGTAGATCTGAGTAAATTTGGACATAAGAATGACCAATTTGTTATGGCTTCTCAAGTCAAACAAGTATTTTTTGTTGACAACCCAATGCATCGTGGTTGGTCGGTAGTGTTATCAATGCCTAATAGAGAATATAATGATGTTATTGGTGATGATGTCTTAGGTGATATTAGAATTGAGTGTGAGCCATTTACTAGAGGGATGCCCAATGTTGACACATTTAATGACCTAATGGGTGAGTTTGGGAGTGAAAATATTAGAGATGGGTGTGAAGATATATGGATTGTTTGATTGTTGTAATGTATGACATTAGTTATGCAATTAACTATATGACATTAATTAATGGCTCTTTATGACATTAATTTTGCAATAAATTTGAATGTGACATTATTCTTATCACATTTTCATTATGCAGGCTTTGGGCAAGACAAATCCAGTATTAAAAATACTGGGTTCAAGGTGTAAAATACAACAGTCCAGTTAACAAATTGCAAAAACAGACGTCTAAATCATAACTAACGTCATATTTTAACAAACGACGTGGAATGACTATGCAAAAGACCGTACGTAAATAAAAACCGCTATTTGAAAAAGAAAACACGTTGGTTAATTAAAATTCATATTACATGACGGCTAATAGATATTACCAACAAAGACGATCATGATAATAATTCACGTCGTAGATTTACAAATGAAACGAGGGAAGAGTGCTCCAACTGACGAATCTTAGGACAACACTACTTCTACTGATAAATAATTATCATTGTCTAAAGCGCACAATAAAGGCAACTCAATTCCATTAGCTGTCGTGATAGCTCTTCTGAACGTCAGGTAAATGACAACAATTGACATCTCAGAGAACACACGTCAATGAGGGTTTAAAAAGTGACTTTTAAAAGGCCAACCACGTCAATTTCTATACGCTTACTGACGTGGTAAGTTAAATAACAACGACGAGCAATTGGACACTACAGACGAAGTGAATAGATTAGCCACAACGGTTAGTTTACAATAACCGCCGTTCAAACATTTATCCACGGCGATTTACCTCCATTGCACACCGTGAAAGGTTTGTTAACGACCGCGTCGAAATATTTGGGTTGTGGTTAGGGAATGTTACGTCGGTGTATAATAAAATTGTGCCATGTTAACAACTTCAGTTGTCAATATTTTCCAGAAAACATCGTAGAAAATATTTAACAAGGCAGTGTATTCCTGGATGGCGACATGGAAGATGTTATAAGCAGTGGTCATTCTAAGCTTGTGTCGTGGTTAATATATTTTACGACGGTTACGTTGTAATTCTTAACATGTAATATCCTTTAGACATTTGTTCTTTTCTGTACTCATCGTCTAAGATTGTAGAAGTTTTCCTTTTTTTGCGTTTTTATAGAATTTAGACGCCGGTTTTTGTTTTTAGTTTTTATAGTATATCTTAACCATGACGGTTTTGATGTTATAAACAACGATATGTTTTCAAATAGACACATGGTTAAGGGTTTTTACATCGGCCTGTATAGAGTTCTTGACATATAATCCCCTTTAGATGTTTATTTTGCTAAACATGTCGTCTAAGATTGTCGAAGTTTTCCTTTTTTGCTGTTTTTATAGTAATTAGACTTCGGTGTGTCTTTTGATATGACGTTGTATGTCTTAAAGACGTTGATTTCACAACGGTTTAAAAACTTTCAAGACGACGGTGGATTCCCATTGTCTATTTCCATTTTTGTAGCAGTGAACGCCAAGTGTGGTAAAGTGACAGTAACCAGTATCCAAGTGAGCCCACACGCCACGTGTGGGTATAGTAACCAAGGAAGGTACATATGATGGTGAAATTCACAAACTCATATGTATATATATATATATATATATAATATAAAATAATATACCCTCCCTTAATTCAATTTTCCCAAATTCTCAATATTCCAATGTACCCAAATATTTATTCATAGTATAGAAATAAACTCTCAAAAGCACATTTAAAACAATTGTCCATTCGTTGCCTAATAATCATAGCTAAGTCCCAAGACTCGATTTCACAACCATTCAATCAAGTATCCCATAATCATATATTCCACAACTCCAAATATTTCATAAACTTCAAATATCAATATAACATCTAATAACCACAAAATACCATAATCCACAATTAAAACTACAATAAGAGTTCATTATCCCAATAGTCAACATAATCAAATATACACATGACATTTTATATACACATAACATTCCATCCTCGAAAATAATGATCATTAAAACAAACACACAGCTCACCCTGAGAGGGCTCTCCCTCTGGAGTACGCGAAGTGTGGGTACCTCACTCGAGAGCATAAGCAGATCTAAATAATAAGCGTACCCAACAACGAACTTCAACTCAACACTCAAGTTCCCGGGTCTCAAAGTGTGCGCAACCTTTAAGGGGGTTTATAAACTTATTCTAATACTTCCTGAAGGACGAGACAGTCCCGGAAGACTCATGGTCAACCGAGCAGTTAAACTTTCCGTATTGGTCAATGGGACCCGCAAGGCCCACGACCACCGATTTTCTATTCGAAAGTCCCTACAAGTTCAACAAGGTTTACTAAACACGTCCAGTAAGTTTGGTCTCAATCGAGCGGTCAGAACTAAGCCAATTGCACGATCGGATGGCGATCGTTTCTCCTAAACCAAGAATCATTGATTCAAAGTATCCGGGACTCCGATTCTTAATCTGTGAGTTCCTACATGATCCTAGAGGTACAAAGAACAACCTATTTGAAATTGGGATAGATCGAACGATCCGTTTGACTGTCAAACGGGAACCAATTCCAAAACTGAGCATACCATTGTGCTCAGAACGATAAGGGGGACATTTTAGAATGTAGTGGGCCGCCACACGGTGGCCCAGAAGCCGCCGCCCTCCTCTGCAGAGCGTGGGTGTCTTGAGAAATTTCTGACAACGGAAATTTCTCAAAACATCCTACATTACTTATACCAACACATTCAAACTATCAAGGGGAGCATTTTTTATCACAGCCAAAAAGTGGTCGGAGCTAGCCGAATCGAAGCCGAAATAGTAAGATTTTGGCAGAAACTTCCTAGCCCCGAAATGGCGGCGACAGCCACCAATGGCATCACGCAACCCAGGGGAAAGCAAGAGGGAGGAGAGAGCTACTTTTTCCAAGTGGTGGCAAGGCTCGAGGTGGCCGAAAACGTCGCTGACGACTGTATCAGTTTCTGCCAAGTTTTCCAGTCGACGCCATCGCCAAACGCTGAGTTTTCGATCGCAGAAATGGGGTGGGCTGGAGAGAGAGAGAGAGAGAGAGAGAGAGAGATTTGGAAGTGGTCTCGTGGGATTTGGTGGTCAGACGGCGACAAAATCTCCGTATGAAACGATCGGTGTCGCGGAGAGGAGAAAGAGAGGAGAGAGAAACTGTCGGGGGAGAGAGAAAGCACTGGGGGGGGAGAGAGAGAGAGAGAGAGATCCAAGTATTTAGGGTTTTTGACAAATTTTGAAATTACCAATACGTCCTTTCGGTTTTCTGACCTTTACGTACTCGTTGTTTGTGCAAATAATCTCACGGGAGAATATTCGCTTCTAGATCCTTCAACCTTCGATCTTCCTTCTCTCTCTTCCTCGATTCCTGTAAAACAGATTGGAGTAAATAGACCACACCCGGGGGGTGTTGGCCAAAGGCCCTCCGATGCCTAAGTTAGTTCGAGTGTTTGTAGAAAAACAATAGCTAAGTAAAGGGTACGGAGTAGTGTTTATGTAGGGTGTGAACCGGGCGGCCGGAGCCGTGTGGAGAAAATATGGAGAATGGAGAGAGAGAAAGAGCTTCGGGTATTTTTCTCGGGTATAAGGAGTAGGTTTAGATGTACCTTGAATGATGAATGAAGTCATCTATTTATAGGAGCCTCGGGGCTAGGGTTTCGTAGAGAATATGCTGAGTTTATTCTATACCCAAATTCGTAGGGATCGAGTCGGACTGAGATAATATATGATTTAATGATATTATCTCTTTTTATGGAGATAATATCTGAATTAAATGATATTATCTCTTTTTATGAAGATAATATATGAGATAATGACATTATCTTCTCTTTATTAGGATAATATCTTAATTAATGATATTATCTTATTAAATAAAGATAATATCATTTAATTAAGATATTTATCCCAATTAATTAATTGGCCAGATAAACTGGTTCAATTAATTAATTAAAAGAGATAATCTTCTTTTCCACGTGGCGTGCTGTGATTAGAGACGAAAATATCTACTCCCACAAATGCCCCCCAGCTTCTGCGTGACACTTGTGTGGCATGTAGGAGATGAAATTATTTTTTTCGGGCTCTCCAACTGAGTCTGGGCTTTCTTCTGTGAGTTGGACTCCTTTTGCAGATCGGATTCTCAATTGGTGTAGGCTTCTTACTGTTGTTGGAGTTGGATTCCCAGTAGGAAAGAGCTTGAGATTCCTTCTTGACCCGGGCTGTCCAACTTGTATAAATACAAGGCTTCTCTTCACTCTTTCTTACATCGCAAACTTAACTTCTCTACTTTCTAGCTTGAGAAAGATCTTGGAGAATTTTGTACTGCTTGTCGAAGAGAGGAGTTGCCGTGCATCCCAAAGTAAGTCGAGCACGTAAATTTTTCTTCGTCTTCTCTTTTTCAAGGCGAGGACTAGTTGGGTGGGACCAGGCTGGTTGTCGTCGTGACTGGCGGCCAAAGACGATTGGAACGGCGGTGGCCGCTGGCGGCTGCTGAGCGATGATCAGGAGGAAGTTGGTGGACTGCCCCCTGCTAAGGATGTCGATAGATGGAAGCAAGATGGTCCGAGCCTTGATGATTTGCCTACTGGACATGAGGAGTGTTTTGCTAAACTCCCCTAAAAGAGGAAGGCTGATGTCAGTCTTCGAGAGCTCAAGCATGATGAGTTGGGAGATCGTGATATGCTCCGCAAAGTAGTCCGTGCGCGATTTAACTCACTTGTTGAGAGGCAAAGAGATGCGGATGCTCCTTTTCGAAATTTGAGTCGTTTGTACTAGTCGAAGATTGGAAGTCGATCTGGGCAGTCTGCTCATCCATCCAACCATCATGTTTCAACTGTTGAGTCACGAGCAATCAAGCATGGAGTGGATTCATCGTCGCCAATTCCTTTGGAAGTGAGGTTGACAGAGGCTAAGAAAGCAAGAGAGTCATTTGCCTGGGCGAAGGGCTCTTCTGCAACGTCAGCAGCTGATCTCAAGGTGGACAAGTCCACCCTTGCAGAGGATGCAGGCGTGTCTGATCTGCTAAAGACGAACTTTCTGTCAAGTCCATCCACTTGTGCTGAGCTGGTTCATCAAATCCGTCAGGCTGGCGATCTTGGTACTTTCCCAAGTCTTTCCTTGGAAAAACAAAAGGAAGCAACATTTCTTCTCCTTCAAAAAGGAGGTGGGGGCAGACGTGGAGGATCAAGCAGGTGGAGCTGCTGAGAGTGTGGCTGATCAGACGGACGCTGAAGTGGCTGCAGATCAAGGATCTCCTGCTGGCGTCTCGGAGTAGATGAAGACTTCTTTATTTCTTTTCAGCTTTTGTAGTATGCTTTCTCATTTAGAATAATTGGTCTTGCTTGACTGTCTTCTTTTTGTTGAACTTTGGCCGGTTGGTCACTTTACTAAGGAAATTTCAGTTATTTTTTCAACTTCAATTTGCATAGTGTCTTGTGAACTGCTTGAGTGTTTCTGGGTTGAGGCATGTTTTGCCTACGTCCGGAGACGTGTCGATGAGGGTGGCCCGTTTAGCCTATATCCGGAGACGTGTCGATGAGAGTGACCCGTTTGGCATACGTCCAGAGACGTGTCGATGATAGTGACCTGTTTGGTCTACATCTGGAGACATGTCGATGATAGTGGCCCGTTTGGCCTACTTGTGTCGATGATAGTGGCCCGTTTGGCCGACGTCCGGAGACGTGTCGATGTGTGACCCGTTTGGCCTACGTTCGGAGACGTGTCGATGATAGTGGCCCGTTTGGCCTACGTCTGGGGACGTGTCGATGTGTGTGACCCGTTTGGTCTACGTTCAGAGACATGTCAATGATAGTGGCCCGTTTGGCCTACGTCTGGGGACGTGTCGATGATAGTGGCCCGTTTGGCCTACGTCCGGAGACGTGTCGATGTGTGACCCGTTTGGCCTACATCCGGAGACGTGTCGATGATAGTGGCCCGTTTGGCCTACGTCTGGGGACGTGTCGATGATAGTGGCCCGTTTGGCCTACATCCGGAGACGTGTCGATGTGTGACCCGTTTGGCCTACGTCCGGAGACGTGTCAATGATAGTGGCCCGTTTAGCCTACGTCCGAGGACGTGTCGATGTGTGTGACTCGTTTGGCCTACGTCCGGAGACGTGTCGATGATAGTGGCCCGTTTGGCCTACGTCCGGGGACGTGTCGTTGTGTGTGACCCGTTTGGCCTACGTCCGGAGACGTGTCGATGATAGTGGCCTGTTTGGCCTACGTCCGGGAACGTGTCGTTGAGAGTGGCCCGTTTGGCCTACGTCCGGAAATGTGTCGATTGCTTTTGTGAATACTTCATTGGAAAGAAAAGCTTGAACTTGTATTGATGTCTATGTGACTACATTGCCTTATTGACCAAAAAAGATGAGTGCATGAGTAACATCAAAAGTAACTTGTCTTCAATGGAGGTGAGGAAGGCTTGGTCGCCTGCTTAGAGCCGAGCTAATAGGTGAAGAGCTTCATGGATAGTACCCTTGGAGGTAATGGGTATTTCATTGTCTTAGAACTTCCTTCCATTGAAAGATGATAAATGTTCGTCTTCCACAACTTGGTAGCTAGTGACGGCTTAGGACGGAAGTCGCCTGCTTGATCCTTCTCTTGTGCCCCCTGGTGGTCAGTCTGGGCTTTTGGAGTCAGCTAGGATCGTGTTGATCCATATGACCTTTTTCGTGGAGGTTCATCGTTAGCGGGGTCACAATCCTTGATTTGCTGGATAGCCCTCCTTGCCATCTCCGTGCAATGGCCGTCTCTGACTAGATCTTCAAGGTGCCTTTTCCAGGCGAAGCAGTCGTTTGTGTAATGACGATGCCCTTCATGGAATGTGCAGTATCTACTGGTATCATTCTTGGTTGGGTTTCCCTTTAAAGGCGATGGTTTCTTCAACCAAGGCATGTCTTTTACTTGGGCCAGGATCTGGTGTATCGGGATAGTGAACTTGGTGTAGCTCTCCGCTGCTGAAGCACCTTCCTGAGGCTGTGATTTGCGCTTGCCGTTCTCTTGGCTTGCCTGCTCAGCTACTTGATCAGCCTTCTTCATGGCGATCTGGTCGTCGTCCCATAATGCGTAGCGCTCTGCTATAGCAAAGACTTCTACTAGTGTTTGGCGAGGATAGATGGTCAGCTCGCGATACAACTCACATTCAGTTGGCAACCCCCTCTTGAAGGCAGAGAACGCAATTTGGTCATCACATCCTACAGTGTTTGCCCTCTCCGCCTTGAACCTCTTGATGTAGTCTCGCAGGGATTCATTGGACTTCTTGTGCAGGTTGAATAGATGGTCAGGATTCTTCTTGATTGACCGATAAGAAGTGTATTCTTTAGTGAAGACATAAGCAAGCTCCTTGAAGCTGTTGATCGACCCAGATGGCAGGGTGTGGAACCAGTCCTGAGCTGCTCCTCGCAATGTCATTGCAAACGCCTTGCACATCAATGCGTCGTCGGCCTTGTGGAGGATCATGACACTTTTGAAGTGTTTTAGGTGGCTCTCGGGATCGGAATCTCCCTTGAAATGCGTAAAAGAAGGCGTTGAGAATCGCTTCGGGGGACCAGCCTGCTCGATTTCAGGGGTGAAAGGAGTAGAGATCGCCTGGTCCATCTCCTTACGTAGTGCATCCTCGAAGTTCCCGCCAGTCTTCAAGTCTCGAAGTCGGTCATTCACAAGCTTCTCAACGTCTTCCGCGCGCAGTGCTGGTCGATCACGTTGGCGACTTTTGCGATTCGGGCGACGCTGATTGACCTCTTCGTTGGTCTGCAAGGGTCGGTCCTCTCGTCCGCGCTGCCTAGGAGGCGTGTTGGTGGACTGCGATTGCGAGGGATTTTCTGCAGCTTGACGGCGAGAGTTGGTTCTCTGAGAGCGGGCAATGGAGTGCTTCTCTTCACGATCCTCATTGCGAGGGTTAGCGGGTTGACCTCCCTGGGGGCCTAGCCTTTCGTGAATATTTCTCTGCGAGTGGGCAGCGGAGCGCCTTTCTTCACAATCTTCATTGCGGCGATTGTCAGTTTGATCTCCCTGGGAGCCTAGCCTTTAAAGTACATTCCCTTGCGGGCCCAGGAGAGCACGGACGTCAAGTCGTGGGCCGAGCCTTTCTCGCACGTTGCTTTGTGTGTGGCTTGCAGATGCTTGCGACATGTCGGCAAGCTGATCACGTGGTTGTGCATCCCCTTGTCTGCTCGCTCCTGCTCGACCCGCTTGGTCCCCGTTGAGCTGCCCACCGGTGCGTTCGTCTATTCTTCTCACTTCGCCTGGTTGTCCAAGGCCAAGATTTTGAGCCACGCTTATTTGATTAAGGAGCTGCCTCATAAGAGCGTTTTGGTCGTCCATTCTCTGAGCTAGCTGGTCAACTCTCAGGTTGAGATCTGCTTGACTTTGTGGATCGGGAGGAGAGAAGCGTGTGGAGCCCAATTGCACACGGGCTAGGGTTTCACTGGAGGTGTACGCGAGAGCGTGTGTCGAGCGTGGAGGCAATGGAGGGAACGCTTGAAGTTGCTCCAAGACCGGGCCTAAGTCGGTGGTGGTAACGAGACCACCTTGATGGGAGGTTCCACCATGTTCGGCGGCGGTGCCACGAAGATTGCTAGATTCGGTCGCGGGTCCGGTAGGTGGCACGGTGGCGAGAGGTGGTGGTGCCACCATGTTGATCGCGGGATCGTGGGTGGAGTGGCTTTGGGCCGTCACAGATTGAGCCATCGCGGCGGTTTTACTCCTCGTGCGCTTGCTTCCAACCATGGTTGTTTGGAAGGCTTCGGTGGATTGGAAAATATGAGGAACGGATTCCTTGAGCACGCGTTGAGTATAACTCGTGCTCTCAATGAAAGCACCAAATGTTTGTGCAAATAATCTCACGGGAGAATATTCGCTTCTAGATCCTTCAACCTTCGATCTTCCTTCTCTCTCTTCCTCGATTCCTGTAAAACAGATTGGAGTAAATAGACCACACCCGGGGGGTGTTGGCCAAAGGCCCTCCGATGCCTAAGTTAGTTCGAGTGTTTGTAGAAAAACAATAGCTAAGCAAAGGGTACGGAGTAGTGTTTATGTAGGGTGTGAACCGGGCGGCCGGAGCCGTGTGTGGTGGCCGGAGCCGTGTGGAGAAAATATGGAGAATGGAGAGAGAGAAAGAGCTTCGGGTATTTTTCTCGGGTATAAGGAGTAGGTTTAGATGTACCTTGAATGATGAATGAAGTCATCTATTTATAGGAGCCTCGGGGCTAGGGTTTCGTAGAGAATATACTGAGTTTATTCTATACCCAAATTCGTAGGGATCGAGTCGGACTGAGATAATATCTGATTTAATGATATTATCTCTTTTTATGGAGATAATATCTGAATTAAATGATATTATCTCTTTTTATGAAGATAATATATGAGATAATGACATTATCTTCTCTTTATTAGGATAATATCTTAATTAATGATATTATCTTATTAAATAAAGATAATATCATTTAATTAAGATATTTATCCCAATTAATTAATTGGCCAGATAAACTGGTTCAATTAATTAATTAAAAGAGATAATCTTCTTTTCCACGTGGCGTGCTGTGATTGGAGACGAAAATATCTGCTCCCACACTCGTCACAACTCGGAATTGAGCGTGCCGCCTGTCTACAAACTAGTATATATATACAGTCCCTTCTATTGAGGGACATGCTTTAGGGTCTCTTACGAATTTTTTTTAAACAATCCAAAACATCTATTTTTTAAGTCTACATTCATAGATCGTCCTTGCAAAAAATTAGACAAATCAGACACCGTTTCAACATCTAATTGTGTCCTATAAAATCGATGAACACGGTGTCTCAAGAAAGTATAAATATTTCAATAACTCAATTGAGTAGTCAAATGATATCGAATTCAAGTGATTTTTTTTGTAGAGATGATCTTTGAATGATTATCTAAAAGTAGACGGCTTGGATTAATAAAATACAATGTATGGTGGGCCCTACAAGGGTGTCCCTCAAATAAGCTTATTTGAGGGACACCCTTGTAAGGCCCACTCCATATTGTATTTCACTAATCTAAACCGTCTATTTTTCTAGGTATTCATTCAAAGATCATCTCTACAAAAAATCACTTGAATCCGTTATCATTGACCACTCTTGAATTATTAAAATTTTAGTACTTTCTTGAAGCACCGTGTTCATTGATTTTGTAGAACACAAGTAGATGTCAGAACAGTTTCCGATTTGTCTAATTTTTTGCAAGAATAATCTATTAATTTAATTTTAAAAAATCGACAGTTGGGATCGTTGAAAAAAAAATCATAGGATCCCCTCATTTTATTTGAGAAATCCCTTAATAGAAAGGGACTATATATATACAGTCCCCTTCTATTGAGGGATCCCTCAAATAATTTTATTTGAGGGACACCTTTTAGGGTACCCTATAATTTGTTTTCCAATGATCCAAACAATCTATCTTTTAGGTCTTAATTCATAGATCATCCTTACAAAAAATTAGACAAATCGGAAACCGTTTTGACATCCAATTGTGTCATACAAAATCAATGAACACGGTGCTTCAAGAAAGTACTAAAATTTCAATAACTTAATTGAATGGTCAAATGATATCGGATTCAAGTGATTTTTTGTAGAGATGATCTTTGAATGTGTATCTACAAAATAGAAGGTTTGGATTAGTGAAATACAATCCGGAGTGGGCCCTATAAGGGGTGTCCCTCAAATAAGCTTATTTGAGGGATCCCTCAATAGAAGCTCTCTGTATATATATATCATTTTTTAAGCAGAAAAAAGATTACAAGGAAGATTCCCGGACTTCATTAGTATATGTTCTTTATATCTATTATTTTCTAACAGAAGAAATCCTCCGCACGTTTTTAAACTTTATACAACCAAAGATGGCAACTTCATATTGAACACAATATGATGTGCCTTTGAAAAAAATAATTATTGTATCCAAGACTTAAAAGTGTTTATTCCTGCTGTGTGGCAGCGTGAAGATCATGGGTATTCCATGTAAGAACGAAGCACCCTTCTTTCCTCTTGAATAACTCCTGAAATATCTATCTTATATCTTAGAGGCATCGGCTGTAACTCGGCTCAAAGCTACGGCAGTCTTTGAACCAGAGGGGCGGCCCAAATGCTTGCTGATGAAGTCCCCAGCCATCAAGAGTTTCGCCAAATCCACATTGGTTTTGACACCAAGTCCATTAAGCATGTATACAACATCTTCAGTGGCAACGTTACCTGAAGCTCCCTTAGCATACGGACACCCACCTAAACCCGCAATAGAGGAATCCACTATGCTAATCCCCATCTGTTCAAAAGAAAATATTAGGGTTTACACATTTATTGTAACACATCTACCTTGTTCCTGATTGAAAAATGAAGGGAAAAAAAACAATAGGCCTTGGAAAGTCCTTGGTGAAAACCCTTTTCATTTTTTGCTTTCTTGTTATGAAATATCACAATTACTTCAAAACACCTAATCTATTCCTTAAAACTAAACAAGGAAACAAGGGGGAAGTCCTTGGTGAAAACCCTTTTCATTTTTTGCTTCCTTGTTATGAAATATCACAATTACTTCAAAACACCTAATCTATTCCTTAAAACTAAACAAGGAAACAAGTCCTAAGGGAGGGAAAAGTAAGGTAAAACAGGACTAAGATTGCAACTAATGTTCTAAAAAATTACAAACAAAAAAGAAACATGATCACTGATTTGTATTTTTTAGGTAAATTTTAGGAGTATTTGGTATTACTTTTGCACGCAAATAAATGCGTACAACATTAATTGTATGAAGTATTCTTTAAACTTAATGTACAACAAATTTTAGCTTGATCATTGCTCATGTTAGGGTAATATCAGTGATTATATTCAAAGGAGGGTGTCTAATGTTTGTCTGTATCTCCACTCGTGTAATGATGTACAAAGAGAGGTTTAGGATACCAATAAAAAAAATTTCTCCATTAATCAATTTCTTTACAGCTTTGCCACGAGATGTGGGGAAGCTAATTTTTTGTGGGTGCATTCATGCATTCCTCTTTTCATTGAGAAAGCATTGCACACAAGGGGAAAGAAAGGGAAAAGTTTTGTGGAATTGTAGTGTATACTATTAGTTGTCCTTTGGGTGGTGTTGGAAAGAAACAAAATTAATTTTGAAAACAGTTGATGTGGACTGGTAGCTAGGCTGCTTAATTGGATGAAAGTGTCTTCAGTAGACAAATTATTCATTGCGGTCTACTTGTACCTACTAATTATATTCAAAACATTGTTCTGTTTCTTACGAAAAGATAAAATATAAATGCAACTTGAACCAATTTTGACATGTTAAAGATGGCTTACTTGAAGAGATACGAGAATGTTTGAAAGAGATTGCCCATAGGTGTCATGGAAGTGAACAGCAAGCTTCTCAACAGGAACAACAGCCATCACAGCTTCAAGCATGGGGACAACCGTCCCTGTGTCGAAGGAAGGAAAAAACAGATAAAAAATAAGTACAAGGCCATTTGAGGTATGACAGAAAAAAAAATATATATGTATATATATATATATATACTAACAATGATTATCTGGGCATATGAAACTTCATATTTTGGTTGAAAGGAAAAATGTCACTCCATAAATGAACACCCATCTTTAGAGGCCTTGGAGTAATGGCCTTTATTTGAAGTCAACATGTATTTCTGTCCACATTCTATAATATTTTTTATCAGCTTTCCTAATGTAGGATAGGGATTCACTCCAGGGACTTCACACCAGAATTCCCATAGCAGGAAAGCAAACAAGAAAACTTTGATTCATCAACTAACTCCCATTGAATTACATGGGAAGTATTTATAAAGACCTATATCTAATAGGAATAGGGAAGTAAACCTATTCCTAACAGAAGTATCCATAAAGACCCAAACACAGGAAAACTTGATTCATCAACTAACTCCTATTGATTTAGATGGGAAGTATTCATAAAGACTTAAACCTAATAGAAACAGGAAAGTAATATGTTTTGTAGGACAAAAGTAATTTGTTAATCAAAGTACAAAGTTCAAAATGTTACCAGGTGTAGCAACCCCAATTGTGTCACCAAGAGAAATTTCAAAGCAGCCCATGTTGTAAAGTTCTTTTGCTACATATGCCACTCTTGATGGAGGAATTGCTCCCTCCACTGGACATCCAATGGCACACGAGACATACCTATCAACGTTAAAAACAACAAGTTAATTCATAAAAGAACCAGCGCACATAAAATAAAATAAATGTTCCTTCCTTTATGTCTTCAAAGAAGTATTAAAGTAAGATCACCACCAAAAGGGTAATGATACATACAAACATAGAAGCGAGAGGTTGAACGGTACTTTTGTCTAACTCATAGAGAGTTCATAACCCAAATTCCAGTGAAGGCAATTTATCCATCACAACCAACATAATTAAAATTTAGCATTATCATAGGACAATAAAGTCTTATCTGCTCCAAAATTGAATTTGAAGTGAGATATATCATTCTTCTTAACCCACCAAATCAAACCCTTAATTATTAATCCTCGCCCCCAAGGAAAGGAAAGGTAAAACAAACACTAAATTTATCAAAGCCCAGCAGACCTCCTTTCCTGTTAAGGGAAGGAAAAAATTAGAAATTGTATACCACAACAGAACGTTTAGTTCTGCCACTTTGAGTTGAACCTCAAGGAAGTATTGGGTGCGGAAAGCATCAAGATCTCAAATTGCCTAATCCTATTTGGGAAGGTATGTGCCTTGGCAATAAGATCTAAACATCTGATCCTTCTCCTTCATGTTATGTTGAACCTCTTACATGAGAACTTGACTCCTAACATAATGAAAAGAGAAAAAAACGAACCCTACTAAAATCAAGTCATTGAGAGTGTTCCATGGCCTTGTCATATCATGGCCCGCACTATTATCTCCCATATTTGTATTTTTTGGCTAAATACATTTTCTGTAAGTAACAAGATAGCACGAGGGGTTGGAAACCAAAGAGAGACGTAAGGATGAAAATATGAATCAGCTAGTGCAACGGCAAGCTTGAGCTTTCATTTGTGATCCTTGAAGTGTTCAGCCACAATGCATCAGAACATGTGCCAAGAAACAAACGATAGCAGATGTTTGTGGCCTATCATTTCCTTTTTAAAATTGCATTGTAAAGGAAACATGCCCTGGCAGAGGGAATACAGACATCATGTAGGACAATGCTTGCATAGGGTAGCTGGAACTAATATAATATTATACAGAAATAGCCTACAAGGCAAAGAAAAATAGCAAAAGAAGAGAGAGAGGCAGCTAAGAAAGTTTTTCATGTAAATCCTACATTAATATTGCCAAACCATCTTTTTCATTTTTTAACCCATCTGTTGATTTGGAAGGCCAAGCTAGCTCTCATGTTTCAGTTACTTAATAAAGTTTCTGTTTCTTATCACAGAGAGAGAGAGAGAGAGAGAGAGAGAGAGCATACCCTCGAACAGGAATTGAAAGCTCTTTTGCCGCACGAGTAACAGCACGATAACGAACAAGACTTTCTTCAATGCTACAATTGATGTTCGACTTTGAAAATGATTCAGAAGCTGATGCAAAGACTGCTATGTCCTTAGCACCAGCTGCAATAGCTGCTTCAAAGCCCTATAAAAGTTGATCAGATATGTCAGAGAAATCACATGACAAAAGTCTGGTAGTACTACTAGAGATCACTTACTTTTAAATTGGGTGTCAGAACAGGCAATCTAGCACCCTCCAAATTGTGAACTACTTCCATTACATCCTTTGCATCTGCTAGCTATATATAGAAAGGAAAATGGAACAGAAGTGAGACAAGTTATACTCAAACAGCGTTCCCAAAGAGAAATCCACATATCTATTGATGAGGATCATAGTCAAAGCAAGCAAACGCTACATATATTGTCTTCAAAGTGAAGCTGTTTAATTGAGATCTGCTTTACCTATGTACCATTATTTCCTAATAAGATATTAGCAATATTGATCACAGGATGAACTTTTTAGCAGGAAGAGAAGTTAATGTTTATAACTTTAGTGACTTTAAAGTGGGACTGCAAATATCATTTCTTGCAGATATTACATGGCATGTGATGTCTTGATAATAGTTCTGATATTAAAGGTACAAAATTTCTTTTTTATGATGAGTTTTTAAAATGCAATTGACTAAAATTTCCAGAATAGGGCAATAATGACAACTTTTTCAAAGATCTCTTAAAAATTAAAACTAGGGGATGTTTGTGTACTTTATAAAAATAGGAAAGTTTCTTGAATTCACTGAACCTTAGAGGAGATCTGTATTTCAAATCAAAATAATATATGATATTTGACGTCTCTCATTATTGTATCATAAATTAATGCTTACGTTACCAAAATCTGACTCATAGAAAGGCATCTAATTAAGCTTCATGGGATTTACAGGTTAAACTGAGAACCCTAAAAACTTAACTAAGAAGATACTTATCAGTTAACTATTCCCATAAAAATTACACTTTCCAAGAGAAATTTGAAGTTACCAATTCAATTAAATAACTAGTAAAGGTAAATTACCTGAGGAACCCATTTGGGTGATACGAAACTTGTAGCCTCAACAACAGACAGCCCACAAGATACCAGTCTATGAATCAATTCAATCTTTACAGATGCAGATACAATATTCTTTTCATTTTGAAGTCCATCCCTTGGACCAACTTCTACTATCTTTACAAACTTTGGTATACCTTTCAAAATCTGTTTCATTCAAACAAAAGACAAATAATATGCAACCCAAGTGTCAAAATGTATATATAATTTACAAGAAGAGAAAAGGAAAACTTTATCTGTTACCCAACAGATATCACGACATCCTCATGCAATAAGTTAAAACAGATGGCAAAGATCATCATCCTATTTAAGTTATTGAAGCACCTTATTTGTTATATCTTTGTCATTGCACTTGGACTCATATTGATCTGACAAATACCATGAATCACAAATATTTCCAAATACCCGGTGATTCCTGCCTAAGCTCAAGGTCCTTTGATTGAAGGAGTCACCACGGGAAATGTCTCTTGTATGTCTTTTCCATGGAAAGGCCTCTCTTGTATATTCTTCATAATCTTCGCTGAAAATTAACATAAGTTTTTAAGGTTACATTATCAATTAAACATTATTATAGTTTAGAGTAGCTAAACTATGTAAGAATATGCTCTGCACAGGTCATTCTGTGAAAGCAAGAGACAATTAGGAACTGAGAAGAAGATGAATAAATCAATTCGATCTTCAACTAAATGGTAAGGGAAAAAACCAGGATCTTGTCATTTATCCTTCAGACAATTTCCAACTATGTGGTCTGACCCGAGCACATGCTCACACACATGCCTGCATGGGCATACTGATGTAGGATAAAAATCTCTTACTAAAAAATAAATCCTAATCCAAACAGGAATAAGAAAACAAACCAAACCAAATAAATTAGGAAACTGACAACAAAGAAGGAAATCTGGTCCAGAATTTGACTGCTATGACAGAATTTGATTGTTTTGTGCACACGAAAGCAAATGAATGGATAACGTACATTTTGCTTGTTTCCCAAACAAAATAGACCGCAAACTACTTACTTGCAGCTATTGGATGTGCTACAACTTCTTCCTTCAATCCAACAGTTCCCCATTGCCGTATCATCTGCTCTAGACCTGCAAGCACTAGATGAGAATCTTTGAACCCGATCAATAGTACTCATGCTAGGCAACTTGTCAAAACCAAGTGGCTCCTCCAAGCTCGACATCGTGGAAGTAGATGGAAAAGGCCCAACTGAAATTACCACAAAACAGAAGTAAATGCTCTGCTGCCTACAAACATACTTTTCTAGCATGAGACCAACAATACACCCATGAATAAATTCATCACCCTAACAGATGGCAAATGGCTGTCAAAATAAATTTTAAATATTTGAGGAAAACAACAAAAATTCAATGCTCCACCATATTTTCTAAGAACTAGAATATCATGTCTGGTAAGGGAAGAAAACAGCAAAAAACATGAAAATAATCAATGGCATTCATTTCAGTTTAGGTTTGTTAAATCATACAATTTAACATGGTACCACTATTCTCACATAATTAGCTCAAATGAGGATTAATTTAAGTCACCAATCACAAGTCATGTCACGTCTCAACAAGGACAAGAAAACTTATGACTTAGATCTGTCAAACAGTAAATTGCAATTCGAGATCAACCAAGTTTATCTCAAATTTCATAGTTTTGCCTTTCACTGTATCCTTTCATATTGTGGCACTTCCTAGAAACATCCTAATTCAGAAAAACTCATCATATAGTCATGTTTTTCTTGGCTATTAACAACACCCTACTGCAGATCACTCTTGTAATTTCTTCCTCTCATTTTCTGTAACTCATCAATCGTCGAAACTTCAGATACTCTATAGCATTATACTTCATTAATTTATACTCTTCAGTCAATGAACAACGGGCCAAGGCAAATGCAATCAAATGGTAAGAAGAGCACCCTTATGGCCATTGTTCAGTTGGCAAATGCAATGCAAACAACCATAGTGTACCAATTGAATTACACTGACTCCACCCAAACTACCTATCGATATTTTCCTACCTTTCCTTGGCAACCAAATAATCATCAGCCAACAAACACAAAACAAAAGTTTAATTTCAGCTACAACTTGTATGCAAAGCAGAAACCAAAGCATTAAAAGTCCAAAACCAATAGAAGTAACCAAAATTAAGCATCATCAATCACTCAAAACTTATATGTCGAAACAGTAAAGGAAATTAAAACAAAACAAAAACAAAGACCCTCTGTTTGGTTGGCAAGAAAACCAAACCCAAGCGCAGCATTCTTGATAAAGCTAAAAATACAACAATTTGGTATCTTTTTCCAATACTATATATTCAGATAGATATTCAAACTTGTGGGAAGGAGAGGCAAACAGACCTGAATTCCTTGAGAGAGGAAAGCGAGAATTAGGGTTTCTGAGAATGGGAACAGAAACCCTAGGATTTGGGAATAATCTAGGCGCTATAGTTCGCAGCAAGAGAGGCAAATTCTATCGGTGGTTAGATGGAAAGTGTGAGAAGAAGAGAAGGTGACGAAACGTGACGAAGTTGTTCGAGGCAGAAGGCTTATTAGATCAATTAGATAGGTTGGTGGACGACGTTAAATTCTAAAATTCAATTTTTCTTTAAGATCACGCCTGTCCTCTGTTTTTTTCTTTCTTTTTTTTCTTTTTGTATTTAACGTTTTTATTTTGGTTCTCAATTTTCTTTCTTAATTGGAGAGGCACACATGAATTTGAACACATCTCTGTCATCTCATCTGTGTGTGTGAAGGAGAAGGGCAGAGAGAGAGAGCGGTGGGGGGGAAGAGGTGGTAGGTAGTTTTCAGCTGGAAGTTGTTCACATTATTTTAGAATTCTTTATTGCGTGGCCTTCAACAAAGGAGAAATCCTTGTATTGGGACCGTTTTCTGCATACTGACAAACCGTCGCAAAAAGGTTTGGAGGTTGACGTGATTATCAACTTTAATTATTATTTTTTTTTCCCTTGAAACGAATGGACCGAGTTGGTCTGAGCATGACACGAGTACGGTCTGATTAAATAAGGTCCGATATGACATATTCCATATTTTTGGTATGTTTAAAGTCCATTTATTATTCACCCAAAAAAAAATCCATTTATTAAATTATAAATATTTATGGTAAAATAATACATAATATCATTATATTTATATTTTTTAATGCGAAAATTAAAATTACAAAGCAAAACCTCTTGGACACGCAAATCCAAAGAAGTTGAAAAATAAAGCATTTGAAGAAGACAATGGCAACCTAGGCTTCCACAACTTCGAAGTAGAAAGCTTATGACCCATGCCCAAAAGTGAGTTTGCCGTGAAGTTAGCTTCCTTAAAGAAGTGATGAAATTGTAGAGACTCACAAAGTGAACTCAGTTGCCAAATGTCTTGGATTAGAAGAGAGACACACCATGGGACTGTAGCATGCTTTTTAACACAGTCAGGCCCCGTTTGGTAGACTAGACTGGACTGGTTGGGATATGACTGGATTTTAAGCAATTTTTTGGTGCAATAAACACTAAGTTGAGATTGCAAGATTGGAACAAAAATAGCAAAATTTAAAAACATACAAATAAATTTATAAAAATTATAATTAGGAATACAATTCTAAAAAAATCTTTGAATCATAGGACTATGACCCAAACTCCAAAGAAAGATCAATTGGGTGTCTTTTCTGTGGCCAATTGTCGTAACCGATTCCTCGCCGGAACAGAACTTTGTCTCGATGACCAATCAGACCCGCAATTCAAATCATTCTTTCCAAAAAAATCCCCAAATCCTGGTGAAATTTCATAACCTGCCATTGAATCCCAATATGGGAAATGAAAATTGCTTCTTGGAGATGGTGATCCACCAAAAGAGCTCTTCCTTGTCTTCCACCAAAACGGTGTCATAATCAAAAACAAAGGGGTGGCTCAGAAGCATCTCAACCGTCCACAGCTTTCTCGAGTCCTTCGCAAAACACTTCCCCAAAAAATCTTTTCCACTCGCCATCTCCTCAACCAAACACCCAAGAGCCCAAACAAGCAAGAATCGCAAGGCTCCCTCATAAGATCTTAAGAACAAGGCCTCCTTTAAATCATATCTCAAGCTTTGCCAAACTGAGAGAGGAGAAGAGAGATGAGAATATAATGCAGCAAAAAAACCCAGAGCAAGTTCTTGCGAATCAAGGAATGAGGAGGCGTGGTTGGCTTCGAGACCCATGTCCAGCGATGGGTTCTAGAGCCGGTGTTATTATGGGACTAATGTCCAATAACTACATCTAGTCCATGATGCATTTTAAGCCCACCAAACAATGGTCAGTACCCATGTCCATTTTAAATGAAAAAATTCTATCCAGTCCAACTCACCAAACAGGACCACAATGATTAACTTGAATCTCCTTCTATGATGATTTTTTTCCAACCTCTATGCAAAGCATGGGCAAGACCATGCGGAGAGTCATCAGTAGATAAGAGCCTCAGCCATCCAATGAGGTCAGAGCCATTACTCGTCCAAGGAGGTCAAGTTGTCACACAGTTCCATACGTTCATGGCAAAGAGACATCTGTGAAACAGTGTGAAACAAGTGATCAATAGTTTTAGGGCAGTTTTAACATAGTGGGCACTCCGGGTTTATTTTGGTTGGAACCTATGGTGATGACTTCGAACCTGCAATCTCTTCGTTATCAACAGCCAAGCAAAGATCGTTATTTTGTTTTCTCTATTTCTTTTCTCTATTAAATTTAATATTTTCTTTCTAAATAAATAATGATTTTGTTTTCCAAGTTTCAATTTTCAATTTTTGAAACCAAACAATAATCAAGCCATTTTTTTATTTAAATATACTTCAAATAAAGTTATTGACATCCTTTTTCAGTAAATAATAAATCTTGTTAGTACATAATTGTAAAAAAGATTGAAATGAAGTTGTTTAAAAAAAAACAAGACATAAGTCAAGTGTGGCATGAGCCATATCGACTCGTTTAGTGGTACAGCATGAGCTCGGCCCGGTTCCATATGGGCTAAAGCAGCGGGCTTGGGCCAGATTTGATGTTTTTCATAAGTAAACGGGGGACAGTACAACTTGTTTATTAAATGAGTTGACTCTAAATTGATCGGGCTGGTCCGACACTGCTAGTTTGATGCTTCTTTTAACCCCACACATCAAGTATATCCATATTGTTCAAGTCTTATTAGTTTATTGATGTGAAACACATACACATATAAGTCCTAATATCCAATAAATGTGAAGTAAATTCATTTGATTAATCATGTATAATTTTTCTTAGGCCTTGAGATTCGAAAGGCCATTGAACCCTATATATAATGAACACAGAGGTTTTTTAAGAAAATATGTCCAGTCTAGTGGTATGGTTTTTGTGTAGTTGGTCATATGTTCAATGCTTGTTTTGGACCACACGAGGCCTATATTGAAATTTGAAGTGCAACAAATTCACGAGAGTCACAATTATGTAAATACATATATAATATATATATATATAATACACATAAAAAAAATCCTCTAAAATCGAGGATTTTGTGCAGTAACACCACTTGCACAATGTCAAGACCGTTCCTAATATAATATTAGAAAGAAAAAAAAAGTCATTAAACTTGGAAAGTTCTATTAGAAAGAGACTAATTATTTTTTCTTCATAGCTAAATGTTAAAAAAAGCCAATGAAATGGTCAAAAGACGAGAAGAGGGAATTTCTCCAGATCGATAGGTAGTTGAAAAGTTGTTGACAATAGCCGAGATGGACAAACAGGGAATTTGGCCATTAGGTACTGCTTGTTGTGGTTAATTAATTTATCACTCTAGAAGCTTTGAGTTTTGCAAGTTGCCGCGTCAATTCTTCATTTGGTAAGTGGTCAGTTCGGCATTCAAAGTCCCTTAATTCAGGAGAGCGAATGGAATAAGAAGCGCCAAGAAAAAGATAGACAATGAACGGACCAGAAAATAAATTAAATTAAATTAAAGGACATCAACCAAATGATGACACGTTTATGAACAGCATGAGGCTCACCATAACTCAAGAAAATGGAAAGAAATTGACGAAAATTCAATATTCAAATAACTTTTTTTAAAATTAAAGTGAGCTTGCACTGCAGCCGCCGGGTGGGTGGCTTCCCTATCTTCCATCTTTCTCCTCACCTTCCTTTCTTCTTTCCTAATTTTCTCCCCCTCTCCTTCTCTCCCCAAATTCGTTTAGATTTTGGGTCCTCTTGCCCAGATCTATTTGGATCTGTTTGTTTGTGTGTTTTCTATTGTAGGTCCTTGGTAACTTTTGTTGTTCTTGAATGTGTCTTGCTGTCGTTGGGGTGGCTACGGTGTGGTGTTGTCGACCTAGCTTTTTTCTTTGGTTTTCATTGTGTTTTTAAAGCAAGGACTGCAATCCACCGTAGACGCCATGATTTTGTTGCAGCTTTTGATCTACTCACATGAATTTTGCTCCAGTTCAGTGTTTGGAGTTGGAAAAGTGATTGTTGCCGGTTTGTGTGGGATCGGATTTTGCCTAGGCAAAATAAGAGGCTCACCTAAGGACCTAAAAATGACATCCTGTAAGAATCAAATTCATCTTGACCACACGATTATATTAAATTAGATCTAACGTCTTAAAGCATTTCACAACTTATAATTCGACAATAAAACTGCCTTTTTGCTGCGCATACTTTTCGCTCTATAGATTAGTATCTCCTCAATTTCATTCCGTTAATTTCTAACATCAAATCTCTTCTGAATTAAACTTTGCTTTGTGTTTTACTTAATTTTCCAGAAATTACAAAATTGAAGCAAGCTTTATACTATTTTTTCCCTCTATGTAATTTATCCTAAACCCTAAACCAACCTCTGCACGAAGTTAACCAAAAATAATATTGCAATCACTGTACAAAAATTGCTCGAAGAAAAATTAAGAACAAGGAAAAAAGAAAGAAGCCTAGAACATTACACTTATTATTTCTGCCAATTACAGGCAAAAAGTTGAAATTAGTTAAGAGACGAAGGAAGAAATAACCATATGGGAGAGTTACCTTCGCAGAAAAAATAGATTTTAAGAAAATGGTAGGTTGCGTTGAAGAGATCCCATAAAGAAAAATTAAAAACAAAAAGAAAGAGAAAAAAAAAGGGTTAGAAGAGAAGGGAATGAAAGATAGGGATAAGCTCTATAAAGGAAACTCGATTAGAGCCCTCAAAAGAAAAGTAACCAACGACGAGAGAAGAAAATCAGATTGAAGAGAACAAATCATTTGCTGCCTTTCAGTTTCAGAGATGGACAAGAGAGAGAAGTGAGAAACTCTCTAGATTACCATGGGTTGGAATTAAATCGAGTAAAATAAAAGTTCATGTATTTAAATTTTAAAATATTGACAGTTGTTGAATCTGATTTAATATAAGGGTGATTTTATTGGCACCCCATTAATTGCTCTTTACACCCCATACTAATTTTAAATATAAATAACCTATTTTACCCTTGTACACAATTACCGTTAAGGACAAAAAAATTAAAATTAAAATTAAAATTGCTCACTACACCCCACATATGTTCCTGCAACCCTAGTTTGATTTTTTTCTCAAACTATCATGTTCCTAAACCCTAAACCCAAGATTTATAAGTTTATACTGGTGAAAAAATATATTGTATTTATTCATGAAGGGTGAGATTGAAGTTAAAGACGCTTCGAATGAGGTACGAGTTTATTTTTTGGCGTTTTGCAAGTTTAATATTTCATAACAGTCGCTGGTTGTGTTCAGCACATCAGTACCGAACGCGACAGATAATTTCGGTGGGATGTCACCGAAACTTTGCACCTTTTTCGGTTGGATTTCACCGGTGAGAAACTTAATATTCGGTGGGGATCCACCGTAAGATGGAACGTAGTTCAGTGGTGTACTACCGAACTTTTATCCGCGTTTCAGTGGCATCCAACCGAAATTTATTTATTTTTTCAGTAACTTATTGCCAACCACAAATTTAATCCAAGCTATTTTGATCTTACTCCCATTGAAGGAACAAAATATCCAAGCTATTTTGATCTTACTCCCATTGAAGGAACAAAATCAAGGTGACGCCCCTACTGAAGGCAACAATGTGGGAACAGAATGTGTAATGGACTATAGTGATCAATTCACAACTTACAATGTGTTATTACCATATAACTAATATTTTGTTTTATTTTCAGCTCTATAAGCCTCGCGAAAACCAATCAGCATTCGATACATATATGCATATAGAGAAATTCCCTGAGGGTATTAGGAAATATATCACTCACCAGACTGAAGTTCTTCTGGATGGTAACTGTGGATATAGAGCCATAACTATGGCAATGAGATTTGGTCATAATGAATGGCTTAGGGTATGCAAGGATTTGTTGCAACAACTACATGATATGTCTTTTGTTTTTAAGAAGTGTATTCGGGAACATAAACGATACAACGAGATTGAGCGAGCGCTAAATTATTTTGATGATGGATTTGCACAATTCTTTTGTTGGATGACCATGCTTGATATGGGACATATTATTGCCACACGTTATAATGTGGTTTTAATCCTTCTAAGCATGCGTCAATGCCTTACATTTCTTCCTTTTTCAGTTCAATCAAGCGAAACCAAGCTAAATGAGATTGCCATTGGTTTTGTTGACGATGATCACTATGTCCAGGTATGAATTTATTTGTTTACGCAACATTGGTTAATTTTATATGCTATGCGTATATGAATGGATTCTTGTTTTGTAGGTTCATTTGTCTCCAGATCATCCTATTCCACCAGTTTCTAGAATGTGGCATGAACAAAGTGACATATGCAATGTAACACATTTGTACTCGAGGTACCAAGCACGTGTGGATGCTTTTCAACAACTTTCGGGAGTGGAGAATGTAGCTACTACAGATACCGTCATCCTAATGACTGATGAAAATGCACCTGTTACATAATTGAGATTATAGATCTAATAATTTTATTTAATTTTTTTTCACATGTAACCTGAAAAATACATCTTTGTGTGCATAGTCATTTAGAGTTGAAGGAGAAAGTTGATAAAATAATGCAGGAGTTTAACCATAATCTGTCGCAGAACCTCCAGAGTTGAAGGAGAAAATAGAAAAGGTGAACACAGAGATTTATGAGGAAATTGAGAGAGTCTGTGGTGGCCACAGAGATTTCTTATCACTGGCCGAATACATGATGTACTCCTCTGAATTTGTGTCTGAAACATTGGAGAATCGCACCCGTAACCATGACAAACTCACATACTCATCATTGTATTTGTGCAATTGTTCAGTAGCCTCTTCATCAGTCACTCCTAAGTATTTAACTAACAACTCAAAATTTGTGTCGTCATCATCTCCAAGAGGAGCAACCGCTGCACCAGACACAGAATGCCTAAAATAGATGACACATCATCCAATGTGATGGTCATCTCACCAAAAGGCATGTGAAAGGTGTTCGTTTCGGGATGCCACCTCTCAACAAATGTAGACACCACAATCTTATCAGCATTCCGATAAGAACACCTAATAAGGTGCTCTAATCCAGACCTCTGAATGTACCCTTTGAATATACTATTATTTGGATTACCCCACCAATTCCACTCACGAAGGGTAGATGTTTTCGACATGCACCTAAGGGGCTCACGTTCCTAGTTAAACAAAAAAAAACAAAATTAAGGTTAGTTACCATGAACCAGATTTATATTCTACCTTCTATTGTCACAGTAAAACGACTTACCTGGTTATTCCAAATTGTAGCTGCTATGTGAGTTTTAAAACTCGTAAGTAAAGATGGATCAATGGGACCTACTCGAGATGGCTTAGTAGGCTCGGCATGTACCTCAACATTACTATCCTGAGCAATAGCTACATCTTCAACCTTTGCGTCAACATTACTATAATCAGTAGGAACTACATCTTCAACCTCTGTAGTATCCTCAATGTGATCTTGGGGAGCCGCTCTCTGTCTCCTCGCTGAGGCCGTGGGACGTTGTCTATTAGGTCGTGATGATGAAGCTTTAGTAGTACCCCTGCGAATCCTCTTCATATCTAAAAATAAACAATATTAAGTACACACTCAGTAACGTATTCGGTACATAATCACTGAAAAAGGGAAATAAATTCGGTGGACAATCACTGAAAAAAGAATACATATTTGGTGGAGTACCACTGAAAAACCAAAAGAAATTCGGTGGGAGTCCCCTGAAAAATAGAAACAGATTCGGTGGACTACCACCGAAACAAGGTAACAATTTCGGTGGTAACCCACCGAAAGTACAAGTTCAATTCGGTGGACTACCACTGAAGCAATGTAATCATTTCGGTGGCAATCCACCGAAACTAGAATCCAATTTCGTAAAACCAGGTTCGAACTACCCAGAACCTTGAAATTGAAATCAAAATCAGTATCAGACTTTGGCTTTTCAAAAGTGAAATCAAATGTAGGCTTAATCAACACTTAGAAACGTAAATATATAAATCAAATTTGAAATCAAACCTTGAATAAGGATTTGTGAGAACTTGACCTTCAATGGCTTTTGGGTTTGCAGAGATGGAGATGGGTGTGATGGTTCTGTTTCAGATATGGTTCAGGTTTGCTGGAGGCGATGGCAAAGGGCTTCTTCGATGGTGAGCAAAGATCTGCGATGGCAAGGGATGAGTTCTTCGATGTTCTGCGATGCAGGCAATGGCAAAGGGCTTCTTCGATGGAGGTTGGTGTAAATGGGATGGGGTGTGCGATGGAGTGTGTCTGCAAGAGGAGAGAATTTTCGGTGGGGTGTGGCTGGATATCAGATGGGGTGGGGTTTGATTTCAGATGGGGTGTGGCAGAAAGGGAAGGGGGTTTTCGATGGGTGGTTAGAGAATGGGGTTTATGAGGGCAATTTAGGGAAAAAAAAGGGGTTTAATGAGTAATTTGAAATTTTATTAAAATTTAGTGGGGTGTAAAAAATTATGGGGTGTAAAGAGTAATTTATGGGGTTCATATAGAATTACCCTTAATATAATTGCGTGGTTGAGATGAATTTGGTCCTTGGAGAAATTATAGAATGGTACCGTACTACCACGTCAGCTGGTGATACTCCCACTCAAAATATGTCATTTGTAATTTTTTTTTAAAAATTAATTGTTCTTTGTTACAGTTGGATTTAATTTTTATCCGCTGACATAAATTAGAAAAATAAAAAACTTAAGAAAAAAAGAAAAGAGAAAAGAGAATATCCTAGCAACCCAACCCAACCCTTACCCCCACACCACCCCTCCGTCGTCTTCTTCCGACTGCCATGAACAGTCATTAGTCACACAAGTAAGAGAGCCAAATCCCTATAGCCTAATAAATTTTTGCAACCAGGAAACTTCATCTTCATTGTCAATGAATCTTAATATCTGATGGAGTTTATTAGATCCAATATAATACCCAACACAATCAACCCTTTCCACATCAATTTCATGCTGGTCGATTTGTAGCCTGTTTGTTATAGCCCCACTTCCCATCCCAACCTTCTTCACATCTACTAGTGAGACCTTCATCAATGATAAAATATATATGGATCTTGGGGTAGTCACCAAAAGGTTGAGAAAGTTGAAGAACGGCAACACAGAGGGAGAGAGAGATAAAAGAGAGGGAGGGGGTGGCGACCAGAGCGGCGGTGCGGGGTAGGGGTGGTTGGGGTGGGTATGCTTTTTTTTTTTTTTTTTTTTTTTTTTTTTTTTTTTTTTTTTTTTTTTTTTTTTTTTTTAATTTTAGAGGGTAAAAATTAGGTTAATGTCGAGTTGTAAAATAAAGTTTGAGTTGTTAAAAAATAAAGACACATGGCATATTTTGAGTAGGTGTATCACCAGCTGACGTGGTGATATGGTATTACTCTATAATTTCTCCGCACACAGGACCTCATTTTTAGGTGAGTGGGTTGCAGGACGGACAATACATAAATGTCAGGGCTCTACATTTAATTTAGGATTAATTATATTTTTGGTAAATGGGTTATGGTTGAATTTAAATTTGGTCACCGATATTTCAATTTTCTAATTTTGGTCACTAAGGTTAGTATCGTCAACAAATCAAGTTCAATGGGCAAATTCCGTCAATTAATGCTCACATGTTGCATGAGTGCAAGGGCATTATTGCATTTTCACCCCTAGCCCCCCTCTCTTTCTCTCTCGCACAGTCATAGTCCCTTCTCTCTGAAACTCCTCTGTGTTTCTCAAGCAATGTCAAACCCATAAATTCCATTTGATGTCAAAAGCCCATGACGCTTAAGCATTTACCTTGCAAACCCATGAAGCAAAACGATGATTGATTCAACAAAACCTAGGAAGCAAAATTGAAAATTTTCACAAACCCATCAAGAAAATGCTTTGGAATTAGATATGCAGTGGTGTTGAGTGGGTGTGTGAATTCGGAGGAGAACAGATCCCGGCAAGGATGGGCAAGTTCGATCAATTGGTGGTTCTGGCCAAAAAATTAAGGAGAAGCGGTGGGGAATGTAGGTGGGTGTGGGTTGGGTTGCGTTGGAGTGGGATTGGGAGGGTAGGTGGGTGTGGGTTTTGGGTTTGAACAAACCAAAGAGAGAGATAGAAGGGGAAGAGACAAAAATGGAAGAGAGACTTTGAACAAACCCATGCCATTTAATTGTTCTTTATTTGTTCTTTTTTTGCTTTGCTTTTTTATTTTATTTTAAATTTAATAATTGTTTAAATGGTGAAGTTTAATTTTGCCCCTCCACACACACACCACGTGCGTCTTAACTAACAGAATGGGTCTTAACTCACAAAATGGGTCAATTGCACTTGATTTGCTGACGACACTAACCCCAATGACCAAAATTGAAAAATTGAAATTTCAGTGACCAAATTTAAATTTGACCATAAACCCCAGTTACCAAAAATGTAATTACCCCTTTAATTTATAACCTCTTGACCAAAATTTGAAATATTAGTGCATAAAACCAACGGGGTCTAGCCCTAGGCCTGTAGAATCGTGGTTAGGCCAATTTGGCCCTAAGAGGGATTGGCCCAAGCCCTACCCAATAGCTGGCTTTTTCGGCCCTAAGAGTTGAACGAGTTGGGTTGAGCCAACCTATCTTTAATAAACTAAGCCCATGCCCTACCCATTATTTTAGGGCATATGACCAGGCCTATATGGTCCTATCAAATAAGTCATTTTCTTGACATTTTGGCTTATATTTTTAACATAGGGTAGGGCTTGGGCAACTCGGCCAGTTCAATATTTAATTAGTATATAATAGATAATATTTATACAAATAAGATTTTTTTTAAAATTCTTAAATACATATATATATATATACACAATTGTTTTTAATCTTATAAATCATAATTCTCGACAAAGTAGTTGTTAAATTTAATTTAATTTAATTGAAATTAATGTTTCATGACAAAGTTAATAATTATGAGAGGTAAATTTGATTTACAGGTTTATTGAGCCCAATGGAAAAGGGCCTTGATTTGCAGACTAGAGTTCTCATATTCGAATCCCCGCGACATCATAGTTGTGTGTAGGGCTGGCATTTTAGACCTAAAAACTGCAAATACCAACTAAGATTTTATCACATCTAAACCGATCTATCATGAAAACCGACCGCAACACACGGTTTATAAAACCGACCGTAATATGCGGATGTGGTTCCGCATATCCAAACAATGTGGTATATATGCGGAACCGCAAACCGCAATATAATTTAATTAATTATTAAAATAAATACTTATAATTATTTTATATTAACTAACAGAGGCTAAGACTTCATCATTTAGATGAATCTTTCTCTCTTCTCTCTTCTTCTTCTTTTTCATTTTATTCTCTCTCTCTCTCTCTCTCTCTCTCTCTCTCTCTCTCTCATCTTCTTCCTCTTTGTGGGACTTACCTAGGCTTTGAATGTATTACTAATGAAGTGTATTCTCTGCCAATCTCTTGAAGTTCCCTCTATTGTTTTTTTTTAATTTTAAAAATCTTAGCCTTGAAGAAATATCATTTGAGTATTTAGTGAATTAATACAACTTAATTAGTAAATAAGTAAACTTTTATCTAGTAGGAACTTGGGTTTCAATTAGTATTGCAAACTCATTGGTTGTGTTTGAGCAAAATTCCACATGGGGAATATTCGCGGGTTGATTCCTCGACCTTTGATCTTCCTTCTCTCTCTTCCTCAATCCTTGTGAAATAAATAGGAGTAAATAGACTACACCCAGGGGGTGTTGGCCAAAGGTATTCCGATGCCTAAGTTAGTTTGATTGGATCTTGATAAAGATACGACAATAGCTAAAGTGGATGGAGTCCAGAGTTATGTGTGGTGGCACTTAGCAATGTTTGAGAGAGAGGGAAGGGGGTGACGAGAGAGAAAGAGAGGAAATTCGGCTTGTTAGAATTACCTTGAATGTCTTGTGTAGTTATGTATTTATAGTCTCCTTGTGTGCTATGATTTTGGAAGAATAATTCTTATTTGGTGATCCAGGAGGATCTACCAACAATAATAAACATAATATAATATAATTATAATTAATTATATTATATTATATTATTAAATTATTTAAAACCATAAAAACTAATGGTTTATAACGAATTGTTATAAACCATACAAAGTTAATGGTTTCAAATTAAGTAAGATTTTAGGCCATTCATTCTTTATGGCTTAAAATAATTTACTATTTTAGTTTAGTTAATTTTAGCAACCGAACCTTGTAAAAATACGTAAGTTATTCCTTGAAATGAAACAAGCAATTCTAAAAGCAGAACTCAAAGCAGTTCCTTAGCTTCTTCCTTTTGTTTCTCTAATTGTCTTAAAATTCCTCTCGTTCCTTCATTCCTATATATTAGGAATTCATAGTTCTATCGACTAGAAGTTTTGGATCAAGTGGTATCAGAGCACCAGATCCGAGTGGGTGACGGTGGTTTATGGTCTCAACTCGCAACCAACGCAAAGCGTCTAGAGAAGAACTTTTAGGTCCTTTGCTCGTACACCGAAAGCCAAGGTCCAAGAGAGGCAATATGACTGGAGAAAACAAACAGGATACATCTAGTGATGACGATCGCATCACTAAACTTGAGCAACAAGTTGAAAACTTGTCTGCATCAATCCTTAAACTCGTGGAGAGTTTGAAGATTGGAAAATCTTCACGTCCATCAACTTCATCTGAGCCTGATCAAAAGCTCAAGAAAAAGGTTGTCGAGGATAGCGAAGATGAAGACGACATACAAGCTGAAAAAGGAAGCTGAATCAGGTGATAATAAAAATTCTATTGATACCTTAAAGATTGATTTTAAGGTTGACATCCCTATATATAAAGGAGATGTTGATCCTGAAAAGCTAGATAACTGGATAGACACATTAGAAACTTATTTCACAGTTTATAAGTATTCTAATGTGAAAAAAATAAAATTTGCGAGTTTGAAACTTTCAAGCCATGCCCTTACATGATGGAAGTCCTATCAGAGACGGTATGATGTCTCAGAATTGACTTGGAAGAACTTCAATAAGCTTTTGAGAAAACAATTTTATCCAGTTGGCTATGAAGATGAAAGATGGTATAAGTGGCAACACTTCAGACAAAGATTTGGGCAGCTTGTACAAGAATATACAACAGAGTTCCACAACCAAGCTATGGATCTGGACATTGACATCGACGACTATGACGTTTTCATGAAGTATACCGGAGGTCTTGCCGACTACATATGGAAAGAATTAAAATTGTTCACTGTAGATACTATTGAAGAAGCTACGGTAAAGGCCATTGCCATTGAGGCAAAAAATAAAAGAACTGACAAAAGGGATGACAGATCAAAACCTGTCAACAAAACTGACTGGCAGAAAAAGGGGAAGCAGAGCAAGGAAGGTCAGACACAGAAGGTCTACTGTGATCACTGTCATACCAGCAAACATGCCAAAGACAAGTGCTGGATACTCCATCCTGAGTTTCGGCCAAAGCGCGAGAAAAACAACCAGGGGAGAAATGACAGAAAAGCCACCTTAACTACACAACAGGCAGAAGAGCTTCCAGAGTTGAAGCAACCTGATGTTACACTTACCCTTATGACAAGACCAGCAGATACTGAAGACACATACAACCGTGAAGAGTTGTTTCATGTGAATATTCAGGTGAAGCAAAGTGTTGTACAAGCTATCATTGACCCTGGAAGTCAGAAAAACCTGATTTCAGAGGCTTTAGTAAGAAAAGTGGGTTTAGAAACCACACCACATCCTAAGCCGTACCCGCTAGGATGGATTTAGAAAGATGTTGACTTACAGATCACGAAGCAATGTACCTTCAAATTTGCTATCACCAACCGATATATCGATGAGGTGACATGTGAGGTGGTTCCTTTGGATGTTTGCCAAGTCATATTAGGCAGTCCATATTTATGGGACCGAGATGCCATCCACTATCGGAGGCTTCGCAAGTATTGACTTGTGAAGGATGGGAAGGAGTTCCACATCAACGCTTGCAAGCCTCAAGCTACAAATAATTTGCTTACAGATAATTTGCTGACAGCTAACCAAGCTAAGAGGTTAGTCAATTCATGTGGGCGATTTGTTTTGTTGATGATTCGACCGCAAGATCAGAGTTCTGGAGCTGTGACATTGTGTACATCGTCTTTATCTCCTACGCAATTCTCAGACATAGGGAAATTACAAGAGAAGTTCAAGGACTTATTTCATGATGTGCAGGGTTTGCCACCACGGAGAGTTGTGGAGCATGAGATCCAGTTGGTAGGAGATTCACCTCTACCAAACTTGGGTTTGTATCGTACTTCTGTGACGGAATCTGACGAGATCAAAAAGCAAATTCAGGGACTTCTTGAACAAGGAGTTATCAAACCTAGCTGCTCACCATGTGGTTCGCTAGTGTTACTTGTGCCTAAGAAAGACGGAGGCTGGTGTATGTGTGTTGATTATAGGGCACTCAACAAAATAACCATCAAGAATCGGTATCCATTGTCGAGGATTGATGACCTGCTAGATCAACTACATGGTGCACGCTACTTCACTAAGCTTGATCTCAAATCTGGCTATCACCAAGTCCGCATCCATGAAGAAGATACTTGGAAGACTGCATTCAAAACAAAGCAGGGACTCTTCGAGTGGTTAGTCAAGCCATTCGGGTTATGTAATGCTCCAGCTACCTTCATGCAATTGATGAATGAGGTACTCCGCCCTTCCATTGACGACTTCGTCATTGTATACTTAGATGACATTCTCATTTTTAGTGTCACATGGGAGGACCATCTTCATCATATTGCTCAAGTTTTTGAGGTTTTACGAACAAATCAGTTACAGTTAAATGGTAAGAAGTGTGAATCTGCGAAACAACACCTCGTATACCTGGGATTCATTGTTGGTACAGGAGAACTGAAAATGTACCTAGAGAAAGTACATGTGATTTCTCACTGGCCTACACCCCGTTCAGTAACTGAAGTTCGGAGCTTTATAGGTGCATGTCAATATTTGCGAAAGTTTATTCGGCACTTTTCACAAATTGCAGCACCCTTACATTCACTTACAAAGGCCAATCAAAAGTTTGAATGGTCGAGAAACCATGAAGAATCTTTCCAATTGTTGAAACGAAAGATTACAAAGGCCCCAGTATTAGCATTACCGAATCTGCAGAAACCATTTGAAGTAGAAGCAAATGCATCAAACTATGCAATGGGAGCCGTATTATTTCAGGATGGGAAACCAGTTGCATACCATTTTGAGATGTTTAGTGGACCGGTATTGAATTATCCGACTTATGACAAGGAGCTGTATGCAATGCATCAAGCAGTGAAGCATTGGAGAGCTTACTTGTTGGGAAAAGAAGTTGTAGTTCACTCAGATCATAAACCTCTTCAATTTTTAACTACACAGTCTAAGTTGCAACAAGCTCACCATATGAAATGGATGTCTTACCTACAACAATTCAATATTGTGATAAAGTACAAGAAAGGAACAACTAATAAGTTGGCAGATATGTTATATAAACCACCTACACTAGTTAGTTCCGCATTGCTGGTGGCTATGCAAATCCAACCAATTGTTCCTTCTGAATATGCCAAAGGGTATGATACAGATACTAATTTCAACTCAGCCTATGCCAAGCTACAACAAGGAAAGACTAGTGAGTTCCAATTGAAGGATGGACTAATGTACAAAGGAACACAATTGTGCATTCCAGAAGATGGCGATAGATTGTAGTGGATTCGTGAGGCTCATACTTCCAAAGTAGCAGGACATTTTGGAGTTGAGAAGATTTTATTGAATCTTCGTCGCTATGTGTATTGGCCAAAGATGCATCTCGATGTTTCAGGATACATTCGAGGTTATGTTATATGCAACACATCGAAGCCTTCCAACAGAAAGTTAGGACTGTATCTTCCATTACCAGTACCTACTCGACCTTGGGAGAATATCTCGATGGATTTCTTAGGTGGATTGCCTAAAACCAAGTCTGGAACTGACTACTTGTTTGTTGTGGTAGATCGTTTCAGTAAGATGGTGATTCTCATTCCATGCAAGAAGACTATTACTGGAGAAGGAGCTGCTAAGTTATTTTTCCAACATGTTTGGAAGTATTTTGGCTTACCTACATCTATTATTTATGATAGAGACAGTCGATTCTTAGGCCATTTCTGGAGGTCGTTATGGGGAATGATGGATACCAGATTGAAAAGAAGTACTGCATTTCATCCACAGACAGATGAGCAAACAGAGGTTGTAAACCGGACTATGGTACACTTATTGAGGGGTTACAATTCAAAGCATCCAAAGACTTGGGATGAAAGTCTCCCTTACTTACAATTTGCTTTTAACCGAGCAATTCATGGTTCCACACTCAAATCTCCATTTGAGGTTTGTTTGGGTTATTTACCCCAGAGTCCTTTTGATTTAGCATTCACTATGAGTGACCAACCATTAAGTGGGAAAGAAAAAGAAGAACATATTCGAGCACAAAAATTTCTCGAATGAGTCAAAAAGATTCATACTGAAGTAGAGGCACAATTGAAATGTTCTCAGCAATGGTATAAAGCTCGCCATGATAAGCATCGTGTGTCATGTAACTTCAAAGAAGGTGACCTAGTATGGTTACACCTTGGAAAGGAGCGGCTAACCGGTGAAGGCAAGAAACTGAAGCCTATTCGTTATGGACCGATCAAGATCATCAAACAAATTGGTGATAATGCCTTTCAACTTGAATTACCACCATACATGCATATGTACTCGGTCATCAATGTCGAGAATCTTAAACTTTTTGAGCCATCTCTACTTGATGATGATCCCGAAGAAGACACTCGTCTTCCATCAGTTGATGACTTGCAGATTGAATAAGAAGATCCTTTGCAGAAGGATTGTATATTGGAACAGAAGGTTCGTGAGACTCGACATGGAAAGTATGAGTATTTTGGTAGAAAAGGACAACTTCCTAGCAAGTCGAAATGGTATATTTGAGACAAGGCAATAATAGAGTTTCCTCATCTCAATTTAGCTTCACCAGGAGCTTAAGCATCTTAAATGGGGGAGCCATGATCCAAGAGGATCTACCAACAAAAATAAACATAATATAATATAATTATAATTAATTATATTATATTATATTATTGAATTATTTAAAACCATAAAAAACTAATGGTTTATAACGAATTGTTATAAACCATAAAAAGTTAATGGTTTCAAATTAAGTAAGATTTTAGGCCATTTATTCTTTATGGCTTAAAACCAACAAAAATAAACATGAGAATGTCATCTAAGTATACAATGATGAAGTCGTCAATGAAAGGGTGGAGTACCTCACTCATCAATTGCATGAAGGTAGCTGGAGCATTACATAACCTGAATGGCATGACTAACCACTCGAAGAGTCCCTGCTTTGTTTTGAATGCAGTCTTCCAAGTATCTTCTTCATGGATGCAGACATGGTGATAGCTAGATTTGAGATCAAGCTTAGTGAAGTAGCGTGCACCATGTAGTTGATCTAGCAGGTCATCAATCCTCGGCAATGGATACCGATTCTTGATGGTTATTTTGTTAATTTCCCTATAATCAACACACATATGCCAGCCTCCGTCTTTCTTAGGCACAAGTAACACTGGCGAACCACATGGTGAGCAGCTAGGTTTGATAACTCCTTGTTCAAGAAGTCCCTGAATTTGCTTTTTGATCTCGTCAGATTCCGTCACAGAAGTACGATACAAACCCAAGTTTGGTAGAGGTGAATCTCCTACCAACTGGATCTCATGCTCCACAACTCTCCGTGGTGGCAAACCCTGCACATCATGAAATAAGTCCTTGAACTTCTCCTGTAATTTCCCTATGTCTGAGCATTGTGTAGGAGATAAAGACAATGTAGACAATGTCACAGCTCCAGAACTCTGATCTTGCGGTCGAATCATCAACAAAAAAAATCGCTCACATGAATTGACTAACCTCTTAGCTTGGTTAGCTGCCAGCAAATTATCTGCAAGCAAATTATTTGTAGCTTGAGGCTTGCAAACGTTGATGTGGAACTCCTTCCCATCCTTCACAAGTCGATACTTGCGAAGCCTCCGATAGTGGATGGCATCTCGGTCCTATAAATATGGACTGCCTAATATGACTTGGCAAACATCCAAAGAAACCACCTCACATGTCACCACATCAATATATCGGTTGGTGATAGCAAATTTGAAGGTACATTGCTTCGTGATCTGTAAGTCAACATCTTTCTGAATCCATCCTAGCAGGTACGGCTTAGGATGTGGTGTAGTTTCTAAACCCACTTTTCTTACTAAAGCCTCTGAAATCAAGTTTTTTGACTTCCAGGGTAAATGATAGCTTGTACAACACTTTGCTTCACCTGAATATTCACATGAAACAACTCTTCACGATTGTATGTGTCTTCAGTATCTGCTGGTCTTGTCATAAGGGTAAGTGTAACATCAGGTTGCTTCAACTCTGGAAGCTCTTCTGCCTGTTGTGTAGTTAAGGTGGCTTTTCTGTCATTTCTCCCCTGGTTGTTTTTCTCGCGCTTTGGCCGAAACTCAGGATGGAGTATCCAGCACTTGTCTTTGGCATGTTTGCTGGTTTGACAGTGATCACAGTAGACCTTCTATGTCTGACCTTCCTTGCTTTGCTTCCCCTTTTTCTGCCAGTTAGTTTTGTTGACAGGTTTTGATCTGTCATCCTTTTTGTCAGTTCTTTTATGTTTTGCCTCAATGGCAATGGCCTTCACCGTAGCTTCTTTAATAGTATCTACAGTGAACAATTTTAATTCTTTCCATATGTAGTCGGCAAGACCTCCGGTATACTTCATGAAAACGTCGTAGTCGTCAACGTCAATGTCCAGAACCATAACTTGGTTGTGGAACTCTGTTGTATATTCTTGTACAGGCTGCCCAAATCTTTGTCTGAAGTGTTGCCACTTATACCATCTTTCATCTTCATAGCCAACTGGATAAAATTGTTTTCTCAAAAGCTTATTGAAGTTCTTCCAAGTCAATTCTGAGACATCATATCGCCTCTGATAGGACTTCCACCATGTAAGGGCATGGCTTGAAAGTTTCCAACTAGCAAATTTTATTTTTTTCACATTAGAATACTTATAAACTGTGAAATAAGTTTCTAATGTGTCTATCTAGTTATCTAGCTTTTCAGGATCAACATCTCCTTTATATATAGGGATGTCAACCTTAAAATCAATCTTTAAGGTATCAATAGAATTTTTATTATCACCTGATTCAGCTTGTATGTCGTCTTCATCTTCGATATCCTCAACAACCTTTTTCTTGAGCTTTTGATCAGGCTCAGATGAAGTTGATGGACGTGAAGATTTTCCAGTCTTCAAACTCTCCACGAGTTTAAGGATTGATGCAGACAATTTTTCAACTTGTTTCTCAAGTTTAGTGATGCGATCGTCATCACTAGATGTATCCTGTTTGTTTTCTCCAGTCATATTGCCTCTCTTGGACCTTGGCTTTCGGTGTACGAGCAAAGGACCTAAAAGTTCTTCTCTAGACGCTTTGCGTTGGTTGCGAGTTGAGACCATAAACCACCGTCACCCACTCGGATCTGGTGCTCTGATACCACTTGATCCAAAACTTCTAGTCGATAGAACTATGAATTCCTAATATATAGGAATGAAGGAACGAGAGGAATTTTAAGACAATTAGAGAAACAAAAGGAAGAAGCTAAGGAACTGCTTTGAGTTCTGCTTTTAGAATTGCTTGTTTCATTTCAATGAATAACTTACATATTTATACTAGAAACAAGTGAGCGTAGAACTTTATTGGAGGGATGACCAAGACGACGATGCCATAGGGAGGATGACGTGACAATAGAAGAAAAAGCGTGCTTGGAACCAGCCAATAGCATTGGAAAAATAGGATAAAGACCATCTTTACATAGGCCCTGAAAGAGAACAACACCACGCTGTGAGTCATGAATTTGGTATCCCCATGGAAAGAAAGTAATACTAACATTAAAATCATGAGTAAATTGAGCAACAGAGAAAAGATTTTTACGAAGGGAAGGAACATGGAGAACATTAGAGAGACGAAAGACAAAGGTACCAGAAGAAAAAGAAAGGTTACCAGAATGAGTGATGGGGAGGGTGTCACCATTACCAACAACAACTTGATCTGAAGGGGCACACGGAGTGCGAGAGTGTAATTGCTGCGCATCATGCGTCATGTGATTGGTGCCATCGGAGTCCAAATACCAGTTCGGGTCTGAAGAGGATGCAACATGCATTCCTGCGAAAGGACGAGTAGAGGGGCACTTGGCTTGAACATGGCCAAATTGATTGCAATTCCAACATTGAATGGACTGGCGAGAGGGTGGAGGACCCAAAAGACCGAGAGAGAATGAGGAAGGACGGGAAGCACGATGGGAAGGCTGGCTCGGGCCAGAGATATGGCGGATGGGAGACGGACCACCAAAGGAACGAGGAGGTTGGTCACGTGGGCGCGAGTGGCGGGGGCCATGATGGGCGCGAGCAGCAACAAAAGCAGCAAGGGAAGCCACAGGAGCCAGCTGAGCTGCTAAGGCCTGTTGCCCTTTGAAAGCAAGGAGGCGAGTTCGGAGGTCCGAGAAGGAAGGAAGCGGGGGGAAGTTCAAAATTGCCGTTACGATCATTTGGTAGTCAAGACCCAGACCACGAAGCACATAAGTAACCAGGTCGAAGTTGGACAGGTTCCTGGATCGCAGAGAGTTCATCAGCCAAACTCTTGGCTTGAGCAAGGTATTCAGAGATGGATTTGGAACCTTTGGTAATAGAGAAGAGGCGAAATTTGAGCTGGGCAGAATTGGCAAGGGACTGCTGCGAGAAATTTTGTTGGAGACAATCCCAAATTTCTTTCGAGGTAGGGAACCTAATAACTTGGGAAAGAACACTCTCAGACAACGTAGCACGAAGAATACTAATCAGACTTTGGTTAGTTTGAAACCAAGAGACATAGTTAGGATTGGCTGACGGCGGAGTCGAGGATTCAGACTTATCAGAAGGAGGAAGCGTAGGGGAAGGGCAAGGATGAGAGCCATCAACAAAGCGCCAAAGATTTTGGCCTAGTAAGAAGGGTTTGACCTGGCTGTGCTAGACAAGATAGTTGGTATCAGATAGTTTGACAGAGACAAGGTGAGATATATTGGGAATGGAGATAGCGGGAACGTTGCTGGAAGCCATCGAAAAAAGAAGGAGAAAAAAAAAGTTAGGCTCTAGCGATAGGAATTACTCTTGGTTAGGATTATTCTTTCCCAAAAAGATGATAGGAATTACTCCAAGAGATTTGGTGGAGATTGGTTCCTTGATTTATGGAGATATTCTTATCTTGAATGAAATATAATTTCCCTAATTAAATAGAATTTAATTACGGTAATTAGTTTGACCTAAGGAATATTCCTTTTCCATGTGTTGTCTTCTTATTGGCCGGTGAAATATATTTTCCCACAAATGCCCCCAAGCTTTTGCATGGAGCTTGTGAAGCATTGAAGAGATGAGTAACATTTATCGGGCTCTCCAACTACATATGGACTGTCTTCTTGAGTTGGGCTCATAATTAGAGTAGGGTCTTGACTTCTTCTTGTGGTTGGGCTCCTAATGGGAATAGGTTTGTGATTCCTCCTTGACCTAGGATACCCAACCTTTATAAATACAAACCTTCTCTTCACTCCTATTCAAATTTCAAACTTGTCATCGTCTACTTTATAACTTGTGAGAGAGATCTTGAAGGAGTGTACTGTTTGTCGAGGTTTAGCTCTTGACAAGGATCAGCTGGGTGTGCCCTTCTGGTTATCATCGCGACATGATGATTAGAGCGATGGTGGTAGGAGTGGAGGCTGTTGGAGGAGACTGTTGTCGCAACCGTGATGCAACTGGAACTGCTACTCGAAGAGGCGGCAAGAAGCGCTAATGCCAGACTGGGTTGCACTGAGGCTCAGGCTGGTGCATGCATTTTTCGCTACGCGTGGCTGCTGCAGATTGCTGCCGACTGTTGTCAGCTGCTGTCAGCAATTGACGATTGTGGCTGACTATTATCGACTGACAATTGTGGTTCACTACTTTTTCTTCTTCTTCTTTTTTGCGCTACAACTTAGGGTTTTGACATGCTATATGACTTTCAATTTTCTTACCTTTTTGCAGCTATTCACCAATCATGTCTTCCGATAAGGGCAGCCAATCACCAAGTTCACAAGTACTTCTATACCATGGTGTGGTTCTGAGGTGCACAAGAAGAGATTCTTGGTTAATTTGCATCATGTTACATCAGAAGCACACTTCCAGAAGTGGTGTGCCACCTATGCTTATGCCATACCTGATGATGTGCATGTCAAGCTAGCGGCATCTTCGACTGACGATGTGCCTTGTGTAGATTCGAAAGATCTGAATGCCAGAATTATCACATTTCATCCGTTCTATTTTTCTTTGTGCTTCACGTTCCCATTGTCGAAGTTCTTCAGGAAGGTATTCTGCACCATGGATTGTGCCCCAAGCCAATGTACTTCGAACGTCTACCGGGTGATCATGTGTTCTGAGAATTTGAGCAGTTTCTTCAAGCTGGATCTAACGATGTGAAAGTTGTTTTACTTATTTGAAGTGAGGCGCTACGAGAAGTATGCTCAAGTTTGTGTATCCAACTCCAAGTAGTTTGACAATCTCAGCCAAGGAGATCATGTATGGCATGCCGATGTGTTTGTGGTCAGCGGTCGGCGGTCGGCGAGAAGGCAAGGTCGACGATGGTCCACTTGTTGCCCTCACCCACTGTGATGGTACGTCATACTCTATAGATCTGCTTCAATTTTGTCTGAATTCTTTGATGTGTGACTAAGTGACTTATGTCTTCTGCTTGTAGGAAATGATATGAGCAAGAAATTGGATCTCGAGCCAGAAATGGCTAAGGTCCGCCGAGCCTTGAACATCCCTCTAAGGTTTCACAAATGGCGCTGGCTATTTAGAGAGTATCAAAAGAAAGCTAGTGGTATTCCCACTGCCAAGGATATTGAGAAATGGAGGCAGTATGGCCTACCTACCTGTTGAATAGGAGGAGTCCTCGATCGAACCTTCCGAAAAAAGGAAGGTCGAAGCCAAGTCCTCCAAAGATGAAGCTGCAACTTCATGGGCTGGGGATATCTCTCCCTGATAGTCTAAAATATTGATAATATCGACGAAATATTGAGGATATTATCGGTTTTCGAGTCACAGATATTTCAGAATGTATCCATACACATATCATATAAATATTGGTAATATCGACGATAATATTGAAGAATATCGATGTCGATAATTTCGCTCACACTACAACAATATTTTGTCAAAATATCGCTATAATATCGAAAATATCGATGTAATGGAAAAAGTGAAGAAAAAACACAAAGGAAATACGCAAAGGGGATTCAAACAGCTGCCATTTCACTCTTCCAACTCCTTAACCACCGTGTTGCTTATGTTTTTGTGATAATATGCTAAAATATGTATATTTATATTGTTTTGTTTTGAACAGTTTTTGCAAGAATCATATTTTCATACGAGAATGTGAGTCTTTGACCTTTCCTTTTGGGATGGAATCGAGTGGCTCATGGAAAGAATCCGAGACCCAATCTTCAAATGATTTTGCTTAAGGACAACATCAACCAATCTTGGATCCATATGGGTGGCATGTAAATAATTACATGCAAAACTATTTTGGGAATTTATCATTTGATGACTACTCTTCACAATACACTTACTCTACACGTAGAGATGATGAATATAGTGAAAATTTTGAATTTCATGGGAACTCTATGTGGTACTAGGTCACTCATGTGTCTTACCATGCAATATATAAAGTGCAAAATATTGTAGTAAATCATTATATATAAATGATTATGGTGTGTTTAATCTTCTTTCATTAATTACTACATATTTTCTACACTCACAATATTTGTCAGCTCGCTATATAATCAACTTAAATCAGTTAAACCCATAATGCAATGCATTTCCTTCTATTTTTTTTGTGAGAAACTAATAGATAATTGACTAAATAAACATCCTCCAAAGTTTCAATAAAAATTTCCAAGTTTTTCTTACAATTTATGTGGTTTTTATTCAATTTTTATCGATATCGATAATATCCTGATATTTCTATTGAAATTTCCGTATTTTGGACTACCGATATTTCCGATACCATCAATACTTTAGACCTTGGTTTCCGTTAAGGAAGAAGTCGGGACTTCCTTCTGCTATGATCAAGTCTTCTTCAAAAAAGGTCTCGTCTGCTGAGAAGACTCAAGTGAGAGCTGCTTAATCGTCGTCTGCTATGGTCGAGCATCTTGTCGGTGCATATAGTAAAAAGGTTGGTGTCATCCGGAATGTTCGAGACATTTTGCTTAAGTCTACTCACTAACTCAAAAACTGCAATCTACCGTACAAAGAAGTTTGTTCCCAAACAGGTTCACCTGACGAGAAACAAAGAGCTGTTGACATTCCTTCCCGAAGTTCAAGTCGTCTACACTAGTCGAAGGATGAGGATCAAACTGGAGAAGAAGAATGTTGAGGCCATCTAGAACTCCTATGTTATTGCCCCCTCTTATGCTCATCTCAATGAGTTGGAGAAGAAGAATGTTGATCTGACTGGCAAGCTCTCGGCCGAGCAGATCTGTCATGAAACGAGGATGTCTAAAATGAAGGAGAACATGTCTGTGCTGAAGAGTTCCCTTGCTAAAAAAGATAATGAACTCAACTCTTCTTTTGCTACCTTGCATGGTCGCAAAGAGACATACTTCCTTCTTGAGTGCAAGAATGTTGACATATCCCAAAGTTATAATAAACTTCTAACCCAGTTTGACGCCTACCACAAGGCTATTGAATGATCCAAGTCTAAGGTTGTCGTGGATGCATACAAGCTGGGCTACTTGGAATGCAAAGGGGGGTCCTGCAAGAGTGGGGTTGCTCCTTGTCATTCCATTGAAGATGAAGATGTTGAGATGTTTTGTCCTGACATGCCCCCTACTTAAGATGTGAAAATCATTGTTGCAGCTGAAGAGCAAGTGGCTGATGAGACAGCAGTTGAGGAGGATGATGCCAAGAAGGGCGCAGTTGATGAGGTGGAGGCAGATTTGGAGAAGCAGGCAGTTGGAGCTGCCGAGCAAATGGCTGCATTTGATGAGCATGTAGCTGAGCTAGGCCAAAGCTGAGGAGGTCGCTGATCAGTGGATGAAGACTCTTTTATCTTTTCAAGCTTTGTAATTTGCTTTTTTGTTTGCAATAATTGGTCTTGTGAACCATCTTTTTTTTGTTGAACTCTGGCCAATTTGTCACTTTGCTATGGAAAATTTTAGTCATTATACCAAAAATTTTGTTGGTCTTGTGAACTGCTTGAGTGACTTGTTGGTGCCTTGGTTGTGCATCTCTCTTAAGATGCTTGAATATTTACTCACCGCTTACTTAAAAGGTGCTCTTTTGCTTTTCCCTTAGGATGCTTCGCATGTGGCCTGTGTCTTTCTTAGGATGCTTTGGCAGTTGCCTACGTCTCCCTTAAGATGTTTTGGTTGTGGCCTACGTCTCCCTTAGGACCTTTTGGTGTTTTCCTACATCTCCTTTAAGACGTTTTGGCAGGTGGCCTACATCTCCCTTAGGACATTTTGGCAGTTGGCCTACGTCTCCCTTAGGTTGTTGTGGCAGTTGCTTATGTCTCCCTTAGGACGTTTTGGTAAGTGGTCTACATCTCCTTTAGGACGTTTTGGATGTCTTCTTGCGTCTCCCTTCAGACACTTTAGAACTTCTCTTGAACACTTCTTTTGAAAAACTTGAACTTTCTTCGAATTGAAGTGGAGTGGGCCTAGTCATCTGCTTGGGTCTAAGCAAGTGAGCAGGAGCTTCATAGGTAATACCTTCAGAGATGATGGGCATTCCAATGTCTTGGAGCTTCCTTGCCTTCCATGGTATCTAGCGTATAGCTTCCTTTACCCTAGATCGGTTGATCATATAAAGACCTTCCCAACTGGGCTTCATCTTTTTTTATCCTTGCGTTTATGCTACAATGAAGGCTTTTCTAAGCACAAATTACCCAGGTTGGAATTGTCTGACTTTGGCTCTTTTGTTGTAGTAGGACGTCAAATGTTGTTGATAAGCTGCAACTTTTACAATGTCCTTTTCTCTTTCTTCCTCGAGCAAGTCGATGTTGACCTTTATCTGCTCATAATTCTGATCTAGGCTGCCCACCTCGATGCTCATGGATGGAATAGTGATATGAGGAGGAATGATTTCTTCAGTTCTATAGATGAGGAAAAATGGCGTTTCACTAGTTGATCTTCTTTTGGTGCTGTGATAATCCCACAGGACTCCAGGCAGCTCATCTACCCATTTTCCTTCGGCGTCTTCTATTCTCTTCTTCAGACAATCCAACACGAGTTAGATGTCTCTTCTTGGCCATTGCATTGCGGATATCTAGGTGTTGACATGTGTTGTTTAATGCCATACTTTGAGAAAAATGCGGTGATCTTCCTGCCAATGAATTGCGATCCATTGTCAGTGCTGAGCGACTGTGGGCAGCCGAACTTGCAGATAATGTTCTTCTAAACAAATTGCTCCATATCGACTTCTTTAGTAGAGGATAGATCATTGGCCTCGATCCATTTAGTAAAGTAGTCTGTGGCAACGATCATCATGTCTTTCTTGACAGGTGCTAGTGGCATGGGACCCACTAAGTCAATAGCCCATTGCAGGAATGGTCAGGAGCTATTCTGTGGATGGTACACTTCGGCAGGCAAGCTAGGAACTGGCTTGTATCGTTGGCATCGATCACATCTTTTGACATACTCCATGGACTCGTGTCTCATGGTAGGCCAAAAGTAGCTTATGCTAAGAGCTTTCTGAGCGAGTGACCTACCCTCAAAATGGTTGCCGCACTGGTTGTTGTGGATTTTGTAGAGTACTTTGAGAATTTGAGGATAGTTGATGAAGGTGACATGAGGGCCGAAATATGACCTTCGAACAAGCTTGTTGTCCTTCATGTAGTATCTTGCAACTTTCTGCTTGATTTTACTAGCTTCGGACTTCTCCCTTGGCAAATTTTAGTTTACCATGTACTCAATGATGGGTTTTGCTAGCTAGGATCCTCATCAATCTGCATCAAGGTGCTCGACCAGGATTAAATGTCTGAACTAGGTATCCAATGTTGATCCTAGACTTGCCATCGCATCTACATGTGTGTGTTTTGCCCGGGTAATTTGTTGGATAATAAAGGCAGGGAATGCCTTCAAAAGCTCTTGGACTTTGTCTAGATACTGGATCACCCTTGGGTGGTTCACCGTGTACTCCCCTGATGCTTGATTGGTGATCAGTTGGGAATCTGAGTAGATGGCTAGCCTCTTAATTTACAGCTCCTTTGCCATGCGCAAGCCAGCGAGTAGCGCATCGTACTCTACTTCGTTGTTTGAGGCTAGAAAGCCTAATGTGACGACTTTCTCTAATAAGGTTTTGTCTGGGGTGATTATAACGAGGCTTGCTCCAGCTGCCTTGTGATTTGACGCTCCTTCTATGCACAACTGCAACATATCTTTAGGCATGTCAGGATCAGCGGAGGAGTTCTTGTCTACTCTCAACCTTTCCTTGAATTTGTTGACCATCTTTTCTTCTTGGGCTAATGGAGTTTTCTCTGCAACGAAATTTGCTAAAGCCTAGGCTTTTATAGCAGTCTTCAGCCTGTAGAGGAGGTCGTACCAACTTAATTCGATAGCCCATTTCATGAGTCACTGAGAAGCGTCAGGACTATGAAGAATCGATCTTAAAGGAAATTTTGTCATGATGATGATTCAGTGAGCTTAATAGTATGGTCTTAACTTTCTTGTGGAAACTACAAGGGATAAAATAAGCCTCTCCATTTTTGAATATTGAATCTCTGCATTGAAGAGGGCTTTTGAAGTGTAGAATACCTGTTGTTGTGCCCCCAGCTCTTCTCAGATGAATGTTGAGCTAACTGCTGAGTTGTACACTGCTAGATAGATGAACAAATCTTCACCTGGTATGGGTTTTGAGAGTAAGGGAGGTGAAGTGAGGTAGGTCTTCAAGTTTTGGAAAGCTATTTCGCACTCTGCATCCCACTTGTCTTTTTGTCCTTTCTTCAAGGCTTTGAAGAATGACTTGTACTTGTCAGTGGATCTTGAAAGGAATCAGTTAAGAGTTGCTGCTCTGCCTATTAGAATTTGTATATATTTGTTGTGGTAGACGACTTCATATTGAGGATGACCTTGATTTGATTCGGATATGCTTCGAAGCCTCTTTGGATGGCTAAATATCCTAAAAATTGGTCAGATGAGACTCCAAATGTGCCCTTACTCGGGTTCAACTTCATGTGGTACTTTTGGAGCAGGCTGAAGGGTTCGACAAGGTTCTAGATGTGATATGATCCTCAAGGAGCTTTGATTAGCATGTCCTTTACATAGATCTCTATAGTCTTGCCGATATGCTTCTTTGAAAATCTTGTTCACGAGCCTCCGGTTCGTTGCTCCGACATTCTTCAACCTAAATGGTAGACTTTGTAGCAATATGTTCCTCTTTCAATTATGAAAGAAGTCTTCACTTTATTGTTCTCATGCATCATGATTTGATTGTAGCCAGAGTAAGCATGCATGAAGCTTAACTATTGATTGCCAGAAGTTGAATCTACAAGTTGATTAATTCTTGGCAGGGGAAAGTTGTCTTCCAGGCACGCCTTGTTACACACACACTCCAGTTGCCTTGGTATTTGTTTACCACTAGAATAACATTGGCGAGCCATTTTGAGTAGAAGACTTCTTCGATGAACCCAGCAGTTAGGAGCTTGTCAATCTCGACTTCGATGATAGAGACTTGCTTGGGAGCGAAGTTGCGTCTCTTCTACGCCATTGGTCTTCTAATTGGATTGACATGAAGGCGATGGCAAATGATCTTCGAATTAATGCCTGGCATGTCAGATGGTGACCATGCAAACATGTCTTTGTTGCTTAGGCGCAAGTCGATTCTCGCTTTTCTCTCTGGCTTATCAGGATCAAAAGGTACTAGCTCCAAGTCCTCCTCAGGTTTCCATCCTTCTTCAAGAGAGGTCTCTGTACGGATTCCCTCGTCTTGGTCCTGATTCTTTAATTGCTATCGGGGAATGGCTATTCCTTCCGGTTTGCTCGACTGTCATGAATGGGATCTGCTTCCTCCTCTACTTGTTCTCCTCCTTTCAGATCTCCTTGATTAATGGGGACGAACTGTGCTTGATTGCTTTCCTCCAGCCCTTGAGCTGAGCATTTTCTTGCCATTGCTTGATCACTGTTGATCTGGCTGACACCGCCTTTAGGGATTAGGTAGCGGATTTTCTGGTGCATGGTGGAAGTGATGGCTTTGATCTTGCTAATCCATGGTATACCCAGGATGCCATTTTAAGGGGAGATTTCGTCGATGATCAAGAATGTATGAGCGCTGATCACTGGTGGGGAGTAGACATCAAGCTCTACCATTCCCATAGTTATCGTAGTTGCTCTATTGAAGCCAATCACTAACCTGGCTAACTTGTTGATATTCGCCTCCATACCTATCTACTGGACTATACAAAGTTGTAGGATATTGGCTGTGTTTCCCTCGTCTATGTGAACTCACTCGATCATGGCTTGTGTGATTTAGATGCTTATGACAAGGGGATCATTGTATGACATATCAAGCCTAATCAAAATTTTCTTCTAGAAATCGATCATGGGATCATCTTCAAATATTGGGTAGCTAGTTAAGACTTGGGATGTAATAGTGGCCTATTTAATCTTCATCTTCCTTTCCTTGATGGTCAACCCAGATTCCTCGGAGTCAGTCAAGATTGTATTAATCCTTATGACCTTCTGTGGGGGCTTCTTAGTGGCATCGCGATCCTCGATATGCTAAATGGCCTTCTCTGCCACGAACTACATGCAATGGCCTTCTCTTATGAGCTCTTTGAGGTGCATCTTCCCAGATTGGCAATTGGCATTGTCGTGCCCTTATGTTCCATGGAAGGCCCAGTACTTGTTGGTACTTCTCTTGTTGGCATTGTCGTACACATATGGAGAAACAACTTTCATGAAGAACTTGAATCTATTTGAGCAATGGAAAATCCGATTTGGCATGGCTCAAACTGACTGATCGTCACAGACAGTTCCTTCAGAAAGACTTCAATGTTTAATTTTTTAAGTATTCTACACTTGTCCAGATGCCACCAAATTTGGACACAATATAGTAGACACTCAGATGAACAACTTTCATGAATAAATAAAGTTCATTTGACCAAATGAAAGTCTTATTGGACTAGCCTTAAGGACTGCTACTGTCACAAACACTTTGACCACTGCTATACTTCTTGTGTTTGCTTCTGGGGAAATTCCACAGGACTTCTCAGTCCAACACAAATCTACTATAGAATGATGATTATAAGAAGTACTCGCACACACTTATCCTAGACACATTCTAGATAATGTTTACTGACTTCTTCGTAACTCAACTTCTGCCACGGGATGATCTTCGACACTCTTTATGTTTAACGCAATAGTAAACATGGAACACTTGGTAATTTATCTCAAATATATGCACAACAGCTTTTCTTGGAATTCTATATGCTCAAAACAAATCTATCAAAGCTTTACACAACCAAGGCAGCACGTCCTATACTTATACAAGACCCATTCTCCTTTTCTCAAGGGAATTGCATAAATCCAAGAGATCAAATCTTGCTAATCAGATTTGGTTCTTTCCGTCAACTTATGCAAGCTTTCAAATACCTTCCAATCCCATCTCTTTATATAAGGAAACCATATTAATCAATGGAACCAATTTGGGTATTAAAAGAAACATGCTCTCCAAGTCAATTATGAAAAATGATATTTTTACTTAAACTAAAATAAGGTCCAACTAGGACAATAATCTCAAGAGATAAAATCTAATCCTATTAAAAATAGGACTAATATAAAAGTGCTTGAGTGAAAATAACTCCAACTAGGAATCCTATAATGAATGCATAATTATGTCATGATTTACCCGAAATTAAGTTCCTCATATCGATCAAGTCATACTTCGAAAATCCGAGATTGAATGTGTTGCACTAAAACTTCCAGTAAAAGATATTCACACACTAATTCACAACCTATGCTGGAGTCTAGAAAATGCCAATTCAATTTTCATACTAACATTGATGATTCAATACTTATCCAAATACCGCCAATTTTGGATATGTCATAGGAAACATCCATATGAACAACATTCAAGAAGAAAGAAACTTCATTTAATGATTGAAAGTTGCTCATAGAATTAGAAGTTCGGAAGATTGGGCTAGAAGAACATGCTTAAGTATTGTGTGCCCGGAAGACTCAATACATATCCCAATGCGGTAAATTTTTAATATGTTGTAGTAGACACCTAGATAAACAACTTTTATGAAGACATAAACTTCATCTGAGCAATGGACGTTCTGATCAGATTGGCCTTAATGACTGCTACTCTCACAAAAACTTTGACTGTTGCTGTCATAAACACCATCTTGTGATATGCATCAATGTTTGATAGTTTGGGAAGGCTACACCTATCCAGATGCTTCTCAATTTGGATATGTCTTAATAGACATATGTTGATGCTCTTTATGGGAGGTCAACTTAGATAGATGTGGAATGGTGGATGATGGGTGAAGGTGAGGACCTTCAGCGTGTGTATGAAAATTTGGGCAAGCGATAAATATAAAGAAGACAAGATATATGTGGTTCATCCTTCATGAATGGGCTACATCCACAGAGAAGTATGTTCTCATTATAAAAATACATTTGTACATGAGGTTGAACCCAAATATAAAGATAAGAAGGGGGAAGCCCATGATTAAAGATAAAGCCCAGCCCAGGGATCCAAAAAAGAGTCCCCTTTCTCAAGGGAGAGTAGTCTTCTTTTATAGGTGAGGGGGAGTCTCCATCTCTTGTAGTTTTCCGATCTGGGATTCCTCTTGCTTTGCTTAGAGTTGTGACTTGTGGTAATGCTTCTTTGGCTAAGGTGATGACCTCTCAAAGTATGGCACGTGGCTGATCTAGCATAGCTAATTGCTCGGTTAGTAACGGTACTAACAGTAGTCCCCTAAGTTCGCGAGAAAGAAGGTACTTCTTGGTTGGGGACTTGTAATTTTAAGTACACTGGCCAAGCAACACCACAGGTCTTCCAAGCTGTATAGTGCACTACCCATAGTCCCCCAAGTCCCTGGGTAAGAAGGACATTGAAGGGAGAGAAGTTGCAACAAATCTTGCATGTCACAGGGTGATGTGGCTAGGCAAAAGGGTGCCGAAGGAAAAGGGATGCCGAAGGCGACACAAAGCTTGCATGTCGCAAGGCTGAGGGTGCTAAAGGCGACACAAACGGAGTCGTCTGTGGGAATCGACACAAGAAGCCTTTGTCGTTCTCCCTACCTTTAGTGCCCTTCGGCACCTTTTCAATTATCACCTTTTAGCTTACCGTTTAGCACCATCTATGCCGAAGACACCTTGGGGGTTTGAAAGCACCAATATGCCGAAGTCATCTATTTGCTAAAGCAACTCACCTTTTAGTCACTTTGAGTAGTTTCAATTTGAAGGTTGTCAAATATTCCAATTCACCAAAAAGCATCACTTTGCATGGCCAAGGGGACAACCCACCAATTCAATCCAAAAGGACTTTGCATGGCCACGTGATTCACTTCCAAAAGATAAGTGCAATATTTTTTTACCTTCCTATTATTATTTAATTCTTAAGAGATGCATATTTTTTATTATATTGACATACCCACATGACTTCTACATCTATGGGTCGGCACCATGCTCTCCAAAGGATAAAATTCCTCTTCCTATCTCATATTATTTTAGCATATTTTACAATCAGTGAATAACCAAATACCCATCTTATAGTTTGAAGCAAATCTCATGCAAATCACCAAACACCACTTCATATGGAGTTGCTGAACGACAATCAAAACATATGATTTTTATCTCCAAGCAATCATAAAGCCCCAAGACACCTAAGATGTCTTCATAAAAAGTGGGAGGAAACATATCGACTAAAAATTGCCAAAAGCTCGAGAACTTGCTGGACATGGTCCGCCTTCAGCCCACTTAATCTATCGGCACAGCAATACTTGGCAGCTTCTTCACTTACCAACAGGCACTCAGAGAACATTCTCCTCAAGGCACTAAGATGTTGAAGACACCGTCCCTGCTTCGGCAACTACACAGATGCTAGTTGGTGGCTCCTTTTTCTCAAACTCACAAGGGGACTTGTTCCATTATCTGCCGAAGCTACAAATATGTCTAAAGCAGCACCAAGCGCATTGTTCTTGTGCCAAAGCTCCACAAAGGGACTTGTCCCATTAATGGTAGATCAAACCACCGTTCGGTACCACCGAAGCATTACGAAGCCTCACCGAACCTTTGCCTACAAGGCCTATCCACAGGAAAATACAGGTACCAATTGGCACCCACTCGTCAAGTCACCATGAGGGGGTGCCTACCGATCGGTACGGACAGAGTGAACCATGTTTATACCAAAATGAACAGCCAATGAATACCGAGCACGTGGACCAAACCAGGGCTACGTTTGTGTTCGGCACTCGTCTTCGGTACCAGACCTACCGATGGCAACATTAGGGCAATCTCGCCTCTCTAACACGTGGCAGCCCCACAACTGACGCCCAGAGTCCCACATCGAAACTCTAAGCAAATTGCACACCTCCCAAGGCCTATAAAAGAGGACATCCCTCCCAGCTTGAAGGTAATCAATCAGAACTTACGGCATACTGCCTATTGATCTGCAGTTAAAACTTACTAAATCCGTACTTACTTAAGCATCGGAGAGCCTTCGGCCGGTACCACACCGGTGCCCTAGGATTTACCGTGTGTTTGTATCTTACAGATCGCACACCCTACCGAGGACATCAGATACCGAAGAGACTTAATCACTAAGTTACGCGGGAAAGTGCAGAACCATTTTTCTGCGTCAACAGTTTGGCGCCGTCTGTGGGAAATCAATATAATCAACCTACAATTCCTAAACAAAACAAATGGGAACCACTTCAGGACCACAGTTCCTATCAGAGGATGGATTACCGTACGGTACGCCAAGTGGAGCAAGCCCCGCGCTGCACCCTAGCACTCCCTTCGGTAATCCACCTGCGCTTCAGACCACGGTCGAAGCAGAGCTTCTGGCTCAGATGACCTCCCTCCGAAAGGAGATGGCTAAACTCCAAGAACGTAACAATCTTCTCTCGTCCAAAGTGGACGAAACCCAACGGTTGCTTAATCAGCAGGAAACACAAAACGTTCGGACCACCGAATCTTCCCAGAGTCAGCAGACCCCCGGTCGGCAGAGGAAGGGAAAGCAGGGGGCAAAGGCAACGCCTGCGCCTTCCAAGCAGCTGGTGGTCCCAGCACCCCAGGACCAACCGCACGTACCGAAGAAGGTATACACCGATTGTCGTCATCGGATCAACGACAAGAAGGATACCGAACGGCATAGGTCCCCAATCAGACTAAACGCCAACTTAAGGGACTCCCGGATGAGGGTCTTGGGGGATAAATTGCCCCTTCGGAGGGCTCAGGGTTTGGACTCAGCGCAGGAGTCCGATGATGAGTACACCCCCACCAGGGACACCGAATCAGGCTACCGTTCGGAAGCTCCCCCGGAGTATTCGAAGGCAAGATCACCAAGTCCGAGGAAAGCTTCCGAAGACTTCGGTTCCGAGGACGTCCCCAGCCGAGACCCTACCATCCGATTACTTTTCCAAAGAATCCAGAAGATGGAGGAGGACCGAACCCGATCCCAGGTCCCTGACTGGGGGAAAACTTCGGCCGGGACCATTTACCGAGCGCATCAAGAGGTCCAGACCGGACAGGGAGGTGCAGCCACTGCGCATACCCTTCTATACCGGTGTGGAGGACCCTCTGACGCACCTCCACTCCTTCCAATCGGCAGTTGGGTGTAAGGGCCTCAGCAACGAGGGACAATGTCTGCTGTTTCCCTCGTCCCTTACCGGAGCCGCGCTGAACTGGTTCTACCGTCTCGAGCCAGGGACGGTACACTCCTTTGACGAACTGAAGCAGATTTTCCTCAACCACTTCATGATCCAGACGGACCGTTTGTACTCTGCCGACGATCTGTACACGATTCGGCAAAGGGAGGACGAACCCCTACGGGAATACGCAGCGCGCTTCAGTCACGAGTACTCGAGGTGTCCCGAAACGGACGATAGGGCAGCCTACGGCGCCTTCAAGAGTGGCCTACGGTCCTCTCACTTCCGGTACCTCGTGCACAGTAGCAACTGGCGCACGTATGACGAATTAATGAAGCAGGCGGCAGTCCATGCGAAGGCCGAATACTTCAACTCCAAACCCGGGCCTTCGGCTCGGAAGGAGGAATCGGCCGCCAAAAGTTATCCAGGCCGAACCGACGACCCGTCGGCAGGACACAAACGGAAGGACGACCGGGATAACCGTCAGAGAAACTCAAAGAAAGGACGTGGGAAGTACGGTCGTAACGACCACCGGGCACCCCTACCGAATCACGATCGTGCTCAGGAAGTCTTCACCCTGCTGAACACGACGTACGAAACCGTTCTAATGAACGAACATGACCAGATCCCGAAGCCGACCAACCGGAAGCCCAATCGGCAGGATAATCGGGATACTGGCAAATTCTGCCGATATCAACAGCAGAACAGCCACAACACCGAAGACTGCATCAGTCTGAGGACAATTGTCGAGCGCCTGATTCGGGAAGGGAAGTTGGATCAGTACCTTGCCAGGCCGCCACAGGCCCCGGCACCGAACGCGAATCGGCAGATCAACATGATCAACACGATCAGCGGTGGCCCCACCCTGGCGGGACCCTCTAACCGTTCGGTGAAGCAGTATGTGCGTGCCGCCCACTGCCCCCAGGTCTTCGGCATAGAGGACGATCGGTGCCGAAAGTTGCTGAAGGTGGGCTGGGAGCCCATCACGTTTAGCGAAAAAGAGGAGGAGGGGATCATCTACCCCCACGACGACCCAATGATCATTCGGGCCGAGACCGCCGATTACGACGTAGGTCGGGTGCTGATTGACACCGGAAGCTTGGTGAACGTGATTTTTGCCGATGCATTCAAAGGACTGGGGATTGCCGACAGCATGGTCAATCGGCAAATCACACCTCTCCTCAGCTTCTCCGGAGATCTGGTGCAACGGGTCGGTAGCATCAGTCTGCCCATCGCCTTCGGCGTGGCCCCCAGGAAGACCATGACCTACGACCAATTCCTCATTGTTGACTGCCCAACGGCATACAACGTCATTATAGGGCGAACGGCACTCACCAGGATCAAAGCCCACCTATCCCCACACATGTTGCTGATGAAGTTCCCGACACGCAACGGTACTGGAGCCATCCGGGGCGATCAGCTCAGCGCACGGACGTGCTATGCCACGGCCCTTAAGTCGGTAGCCAGCAAACCGCCAATGGAAGCCATGACCTTGCAGGGGCTACCGAACGGTAACGAACCCATTGACGACCCCCGAGAGGAAAACCCAACGCCGATGGCACAGCCCGTCGAGGAGCTCGAGACCATAATCCTGAACAAGGATTTCCCCGATCGGTGGGTGAAGATCGGCACCAATCTGAACCCCGGCTTACGAGGGCAGTTCATCGACTTCTTACGGCAGCATGCGGAGGTCTTCGCCTGGTCTTATGACGATATGCCCGGCATATCACCCGATGTCATCAGCCACAAGCTCAGCATCTCCCCCGCCCACAAACCAGTCAGGCAAAAACGCCGATCGTACGATGCCGAACGGTATGAGGCGATGCGTGCCGAACTTGACAAGCTCAAAGCCATCGGCTTTATTAGGGAAGCTACGTACCCTGTTTGGCTTGCCAACTCAGTCATGGTTCGGAAGGCCAGGGGAGGATGGCGAATGTGTCAGGACTATACCGACCTGAATAAGGCTTGTCGGAAGGACAGTTTCCCATTACCGAGGATCGACCAGCTCGTCGACGCCACCGCCGGGCACGAGCTGCTCAGCTTCATGGACGCGTATTCAGGGTACAACCAGAATGGACCCTGCCGATAGAGAACATACGGTATTCATCACAGATCGCGGTTTGTACTGTTACAATGTCATGCCTTTCGGCCTGAAGAACGCAGGGGCAACTTACCAACGGCTCGTCAACTGGATTTTTGCTAAATACATTGGCGGAATCATGGAGGTATATGTCGACGACATGTTGGTAAAAAGCCGAACGGCAGGGAATCACCTGGAAAACTTGGCCCTCATGTTCGGTATTCTAAAGGACTACCGAATGCGGCTAAACCCGGCGAAGTGCGCCTTCGGTGTATCTTCCGGTAAATTTCTCGGGTTCATGATCAGTCAAAGGGGAATCGAGGCCAATCCCGAGAAAATAAAAGCCATAATCGACATGGAGACGCCGAAGACGCAGAAGGACATTCAGAGCCTTACCGGACGTGTCGCTGCCCTGACACGCTTCATCTCCAAGGCTACCGATAAATGCGTGCCGTTCTTCAAAGCTTTGAAAGGGGGCAAACATCATATAACGTGGACTCCCGAATGCGACCAGGCATTTCAAAACTTGAAGAACTACATGAGCCAGGCACCACTGTTATCGAAACCGCTGCCAGGCGAGGTACTACTCCTGTACCTTTCGGTATCCAACACTGCCGTCAGCTCAGTATTGATAAGGAAGCCAGAGAAGGCGGAGCTACCGATATTTTATGTCAGCAAGGCGCTCCAGAGCGCAGAGCTTCGGTACCCACCCTTGGAGCAACTAGCATTGGCCCTGGTCGTCTCGGCACGAAGACTTCGCCCTTACTTCCAGGCTCACGAAATCACAGTTCTAACGAACCAGCCTCTTCGGCAGGTGCTCCAAAAGCCGGAGACATCGGGCCGATTGGTCAAATGGGCAATCGAGTTGGGAGAGTTTGACGTACAGTTCAAGCCAAGGCCTGCAGAAAAAGGCCAGGCCGTTGCCGACTTCATCTCCGAGCTCACGCCGCTTGCTTTATCGGAACCATCGTCGCCGAGCGTCGTCCCTACCGCACCAGAGAAAATGAATACCGAACGTTTCGACACTTCTGTTCCTCTCTAGATCCTGCACGTGGACGGCTCGGCAAACCAGCAAGGCTGCGGTGCCGGCTTAGTGTTAGCCACTCCGGACGGTAGCAAAATCGAATACGCCCTCCTATTCAACTTCCGAACCTCCAATAACGAGGCAGAATATGAGGCCCTCCTGGCTGGCCTTCGGCTAGCCCACAGCATGAGCGCAAGGCAGATCAGCATTCACAGCGACTCCCAGCTCATAGTAAATCAGATAACGGCAGACTTCGCGGCAAAGGATGCCTCCATGTCAGCCTACCTATCGGCAGCCCACCAACTATTACAAAAATTCCAGGCCTACGAGATACGGCAGATCCCCAGGTCGGAAAATAGCCATGCCGACGCACTCTCACGATTGGCCTCGGCCATAAACGACAAGATCGGAAGGAAGGTATCGGTGGAGATATTATCCCAACCAAGTACGACCGCCGCTGAGGTATGTACCCTTCGGTACGAGGACACATGGATGTCTCCAATCTATGCCTACCTGACTGCTGGAACCCTTCCTACCGATAAGTCCCAAGCTCGGAAACTTCGCTACCGATCGGCAAGGTACACAGTCATCAACGATGTCCTGTACAAACGAGGCCACACGACGCCATATTTAAAATGCCTGACCAAGGAGCAAGGGGACTACATCCTTCGGGAGGTCCACAGCGGAATCTGCGGTGACCATTCTGGATCCCAATCGCTTGCACACAAGATCTTCCGGCAGGGTTATTTCTGGCCGACTCTACACCAGGATGCGAACACACTAGTCAAGAGGTGCGACAAATGCCAGCGGTTCGATAGTGTCCCTCATATTCCTGCCGAGCCACTGTCACCGATCGTGAGCCCATGGCCGTTCGCCCAATGGGGACTAGATCTAATTGGTCCGATGCCAGAGGGCAAGGGTCAGGTCAAATACGCTGTTGTTGCCGTAGACTACTTTACCAAATGGGTAGAAGCCAAGGCCCTAGCGACAATAACAGCAGCCAGGGTCGAGGATTTCGTCTGGACGAATATTTGCTGCCGATTCGGCATCTCCTACGCCATCGTCACGGATAACGGCAGGCAGTTTGATTCGGAAGTCTTTAGGCAATTCTGCACCCGACTCAAGATCAACCTGTTCTTTGCTTCGCCAGCACACCCCCAATCGAACGGGCAGGTCGAAGCCATGAACAAAATTGTCAAGAAGCTGTTGAAACGGCAGCTTGACAAAGCCAAAGGAGCCTGGCCGGAAAAACTTCCGGAAGCGCTATGGGCCATCCGGACATCCTACAGAACGGCAACTGGGGAAACACCATTCTCTATGGCTTTCGGTTCAGAGGCAGTAGTCCCAGTGGAAATCGGAGAGCCCTCCTACCGAACGGAAACCTTCGCACCGAAGGCAAATGAGGAAGCGCTGGCTTTGAGCCTCGACTTACTCGAAGAGCGCCGAGCACAAGCCAACCTTCAGAACGAAGCTTACAAGCAACGCGTCTCTCGGTACTATGACTCCAGGGTCAGGTCCCGCTCTTTCCGAATCGGAGATTGGGTCATGCGGAAAGTCTCTTTGGCAACCAAGAATCCCACGGAAGGAACCCTCGGACCTTCCTGGGAGGGACCTTACGAAATCATCGGTATCCAGCGGTCGGGGACTTACCGACTCAGAGATTCCAACGGAAAGACCCTCGGTCATCCTTGGAACGTAGAGCATTTGAAGTACTATTTCAAATGAAGTCGTCTTGCCCACGGCAAGGTCACGGAGGAATCACAAGAGCCTCCGGTATCTCTACAAGCACAGCCTTCGGCATTATAGCGTTTCCTAGCCAACGGCGGGTTCTAAATTGTAAAACGCACTTCTAATTGTACTCCTGCCTTCAGCAGTTTATCAATAAAAGGGCCTTCGGCTCATATATTCGGCACCTCTGTTGTACCTTTCTGTTTTTTAGAAAAAAAAAGGGGGTACGGTAGGGACCATCGGTCGCGTACGCATTTTGGCACCGCCATTATCCTACCGATTAAGAGGCAACTTTGGTAGACTTTATGGGGCATTATAGACTTTCGGTAACTACGGTCCATTGCTTTGCAATCGGCAAGCACGATTATTGGTTTCAATCCCTAAACACATGGAACTTATGCTTGAAAGGAAACGTCACTGGCCATCGGCCATTGACCTTTGTCTAAAAGCCTACGGCATTAAACAGAAACATTTCCTAAAAAAGCTACCGATTCAGAAGTAAGATACAAGAAACTTAAAGTGAAAACATAACTTTAATTAAAACATGCCTACGGCATTGATTATCCAAACAAAAGATGCCAAACGGCATAAAAGTCACAAGGAAATTACAAAAATGCCATCGGCATTAAAATTGCATTGAGTAAAGACCGGCAATCAGGATGAAGGGCCCTCGGCATCCGCCCCTTCGGCACCAGCAACTTCGGTTTCCTCCGGAGCGTCCTCTCCCTCGTACTCTTCGATCATTTCTTCTGTGACGCCTTCGGGAAGGGGAGGAGGATCGGCAATAAAGTTCAGATTGAGCTTTGTCCCAGGATTGTACCGCTTAAATCGGTAGATGAGATCTACCATCTCTGAGCCCACCTCCTTGTCGAGCAAGGTAGAGAAATCGGTAGAGTGGCGATACTTCCGAATGGCCTCCTGGACAGCAGCCTCAATCTCCGCCGCTTTGGCCCGTTCCGACTCCTCCAGAGCCACCTCAACGGCTTCCTTTGCCTCCAGAGCCTCTTTGGCCGACAGCTGTGCTGACTCCAGGGCAGACGACACATCTGCGAACTTGGACTCGTATACCCTGACCTGCCGTTCGGCAGCTTGCAAATCCTTCGCCAGGTTCGCATGGTCCTGGATAGCCTTGCCAGCCTCGGCAACCCTGGCCCTGCCGTCGTCATAGGCCTTCTTCGCCTTCTCAGCCGCGTTGATGGCCCGCTTCATGCAAAGCCACATATCCATCGAAGCCTGCAGAATAAAGGGCATGTCAGCGAAAGCTACAAGAATGATCGGTAACCTGGACCTAAGAATGTTTTGGACTTACCGATGCCTAAAGACGGAAGGCGCGACCCGCCTCCTCTCGGAGGAGCTTCTTCGGCAGCTCTTCGATCTCGCTCAGCTCCATCTGCGAACCAATGATCATGTAGTTCGCGAACTGGACCGTCTTCAACGGACAGGCCAGGGTGACGGGATCGGCAGGCTCCTCGTCATTTTCGGCAGCGAAGATAGCCCGAGTTGGCTCGGCCTGCCGTCCGCGTTTTGGGGCCAGTTCGGCATCCAGGTCGACAGTGAAGGGCCGTTTACCGGCCGCTCGGGAGGAAGCTCTTTCTGTAGCGACGCCTCGGCGGGGAGAAGGGCCGGCCGCTGCCGCTCCGGCCTGTGCCGATTCAGCATTGAGTTCGCGAAGGCGGTCGGCCAAGGTCTGGTCCTCGGGGTCTACCGATGCCGAACCCTGCGGCTGGGTCTTCTTCTTCTTCCCCTGGAAGCCCATCATGAGACGGCGCTTGGAGGACTCGTTCATCCTTTTAGCCTCGGCAGCCCTCCTTTCTTCCGTCACTGGGAGAAAAAGGATCGCTGGGCCCGGATCAAGTTGGCGGTGAAGAGGAACTGCGGATACACCCTCTCCTCGGCAGGGACTTTCCTCCTCACTCTCTCCACCTGCTGAATCTCGGCCTGCGTTGCGATCGGCTGCTTCAGCTTGCCTACAAGAAGAAGAGCAAGGAAGGGTTACTTACGGTAAACAGATAACTCAGAGAAAGTACCGAACGGCACGTGGTCCTACCGGCCATTTGGAAGGTTGTGGGAATGCGAAATCGGACGGGCTGTCCCGAAGGCGACTCCCAGTCGCCCGAGAGGAGCACCTGCCGATTCCTCCACGACTTCTGTGAAGTCGGTACCTAGCTAACGAAGTGGCCTCGATCGGCAGCCCTGAGGCAGTTCGCCTGCACCCACCCGCCATGATCGGCACACTTGGACTTGGTAACGCTGTACAGATGGGAGAACTGCTCGTAGGAGGGGCTCCCTTCGCCAGCCATGCCGAAGGCCGTTATCACTCCCATGAGAGCCACCCAGAAGTTGGGGTTGAATTGCCCCGGGGCATAGCCGATCTGGGCTAGAATCCTCTGCACCGCCGGCTGCAACGGCAACCGAACGCCTTGCACAAGGACGTCGGTAAAGAAAACTACTTCGCCGTCCTTCGGCGCGCTAAGGGATTCGGTAGGGCCCGGGATCCTCATCCGTACCGAGTCGGAATACGGTATTCTGCTCGTAATTTGGCAATCTCCCTATCGGTAATCTTGTTCGGCCCAAGGTAGTCTACGCCGAATAGATTTTCCTTCGGCACCCCCATAGGCATCCTAGGGTTACTTGGGTACACTACCGATACCCTGGGCCCAGATGGCGAATTGGCTACCAACTCTCCACGGCCGGAAGTGGAGGTCTCTGATTGACGGCTACCGCTCGCCTCCCCGGGCATACCGAGGCCCACGTGGCGGCCGTCACTGTAGACGATGGACAATGGGACGGGAGCGGTCATTAGCCCCTTTCCGACTCCGTGTGTTGGAATGAAGCTGGGCCCTTCGCCGAGTATCTCGACGTCGGTATCACTCCCGCCCTCGGCATCAGGCCCTGCCGCTTCACCGTCGGAGTCAAAGAGACCGTCCGATGACTCCTCGTCGAACGCATTGGGCTCGCGCTCGGAAAATGACTCGCTATCAGACATCTACAAAAACAGGAAAAGGGGAAACTAAGGCTCATGCCGATGCTATCCTACCGATCCCTACATCGCTACCTATGGCGACTAGACTACCGAATGGAATCCTATGGTCAGTCTAGTTCGGACCAAGGAAGGACGTAACCCTTAAGGCATGCAGCAAAGTAAAGAGAAGGGTGCCGAACGGTACCTTAACGTGTGCCTTGGAAGATAAGTACGATCTGCTCTTCAGGATGCTCTCCTGCCGTTCGCAATGCCGGGAATCGCCTTTCCTACCGTTCGAAACGCCGGAAATCGCCTGATTACCAAAAGCCCTCGTCGAAAATCGCCTCAGACAGAGCTCTCACTTCTCGCCAGATGCAAAGTGAGTTCGCCTCCGGGGTCATCTCTATTTATAGGGGGAGTGGTTGGCAACGGTACTCCTCAAAAAACCAAACGGCGCATTAATGCGCCGCGCGCCATCATCACTTTCGCCACATGTCGCTCACCCTATGGAGAATTGACGGCACGCGAGGCGCGGAAGTCGAAGCGCTCAGACGTCCCTTCGCCCATCAGATCGACGCGATCTTCTGACTTCACTAACGTCAGCCTCTGGGCTGCTCATGCCGGAAGGAACAAAATTTGGCCCCTTCCCCAGGTGGGGTTACCGAACGGCAAGACCGTGTTTCCTCCCGAAGATAACTTCAAATCCCCTTCCGAAGACTCTCGCAAGGGGACTTGGGGGACTCCTGTTTATACCAAAATGAACAGCCAATGAATACCGAGCACGTGGACCAAACCAGGGCTACGTTTGCGTTCGGCACTCGTCTTCGGTACCAGACCTACCGATGGCAACATTAGGGCAATCTCGCCTCTCTGACACGTGGTAGCCCCACAACTGACGCCCAGAGTCCCACATCGAAACTCTAAGCAAATTGCACACCTCCCAAGGCCTATAAAAGAGGACATCCCTCCCAGCTTGAAGGTAATCAATCAGAACTTACGGCATACTGCCTATTGATCTGCAGTTAAAACTTACTAAATCCGTACTTACTTAAGCATCGGAGAGCCTTCGGCCGGTACCACACCGGTGCCCTAGGATTTACCGTGTGTTTGCTATCTTACAGATCGCACACCCTACCGAGGACATCAGATACCGAAGAGACTTAATCACTAAGTTACGCGGGAAAGTGCAGAACCATTTTTCTGCGTCAACAAACCATATTACGTGCCCAGACTTCTGAATGTTTGAAGATTCACTGCTCACAGCTTCGGCAACATAATGCCTCGTTCACCTTGTACATATCGGCACCACCTGCCAATTAACATCATGGAGGGGTGCCTACCAATCGGCAAGCGTGACGTCACAGCTGCCATACAGTAGGCTGTCAACCGAAACTATGGGACGCCCTAAAACCATCTCCATACCTCCTGAATAGCAAGCTGATGACAAATGGGACTTTCAATGTCAAAACTTCTCTCTGCCGAAAGCTCTCAAGACACCCGTGGTGTCATACATGCTGAACAGAAAGTTGATAATAGTTTTCAAAAGGCATAGCCATTCCCACCTTCTGTATCACCGATCAGCAACTACCATGGGTCAACCTCCATAGCTCGAATCAAACTGTTATTCCCCTTGCCGACACCCTTGAGACCCAACCAACTCACATCGAAACTTCAGAAGCTCTAGTTCACGATGATTCTCCACCCAGACCCTGTCAAAAATTTACAAAAATCATCATTATCCCGAATGCACAAACCGGCCTTGCCGAACGACTAGGCCCATGAAAGAAAAATGGAGCATTTTCAAAAGGTTGCGGCATTCTACCAGGACGAAGTCAGCGACACTACTACCAAAGACTCTTGCTTCTCCTTCACGTACCTTGCCGAAACCCCCTTGTCACCAAAAGCGCTCAACCTCCTAGCCAAAGGCCCACAACACCCAAGCGCAGTCTCCTTGAAGAATAAAGATCTACCTCTTCTCCAAATCAAACTTGCACCGTAAACGTAGGGAATCACCCAAAATCATATCACAACCACCCTTGCCGAACGACAAGGGCTGTTTAAGAAATTCGGAGCATGCTTTCAGGTCCAGAAAAATCTTACCACAACCCAGTTGTCCCTAGGCCACCCTACCGGAGCTGTGGATACGGGCTCCGACAAAATTCTCCCTCAATTCCACTTGCCGAGGCCGGATCTTGTTCTCTGAGGACTCAAGGTGCTGATTCAAGTGTTCTGCGAGGACTCCGGGTCACACCCCACTCTTGCCGAAACCGAGTGGCTCTCTTTAGTTTCAAAGGGGGCAAAGAGGCTTCAAGTTTTTCCAAATCAACCCTACCGTTCGGCAGGGACTGTGCTGCCGACTATTCGACGGTTGTGCTCACGAGAAACTCACCAAAACCAGAGGGAGCCTTGCTCAACCCAAGAGGTTGTGAAACCCTTTGTTTACTAAAGCCTTGGAGGCCCAGTACCAAGGACATACCGAAAGCCCAAATGTCGACAAGGTACCCACACCCCCACACACACACACACAACTATTATTATTATTATTTCCTAAATAATAATAAAAAATGCACGTATGCATTTCTTTCCTTCAGCAGCCTTGTGCCTTCGGCACCTTCGTGCCTAGCCACATTACCTTGCGACATGCGAGCTTTGTGTCACCTTCGACACCCCTGTGCCTAGCCACATTGCCTTGTGACATGCAAGCTTTGTGTCGCCTACGGCACCCTCATCGTCTTGCGGCATGTAAGCTTTGTGTTGCATTCGGCATCCCCTTCGCCTTCGGCACCTTCATGCCTAGTCACATTGTTTTGCAACATGCAAGCTTTGTCTCCCCTTTGGCACTCCCGTGCCTAGCCACATCGCCTTGTGACATGCAAGCTTTATGTCGCCTTTTGGACCCTCGTGCCTAGCCACATCTTGTGTCGCCTTCGGTACCCTCAGCCTTGCGACATGCAAGCTTTGTGTCGCCTTCGGCACCCTTTTGCCTAGCCACATCACCCTGTGACATGCAAGATTTGTTGCAACTTCTCTCCCTCCAATGTCCTTCTTACTCGGGGACTTGGGGGAGTGCACTATACAGCTTGGAAGATGAACTGTGGTGTTGCTCGGCCAGTGCACTTAAAATTACAAGTCCCCAACCAAGAAGTACCTTCTTACTTGCGAACTTGGGGGACTACTGTTAGTATCGTTACTAACCGAACAATTAGCTATGCTAGATCAGCCACGTGCCATGCTTTGAGAGGTCATCACCTTAGTCAAAGAAGCACTACCACAAGTCACAACTCTAAGTAAAGTAACAGGAGTCCCACATCGAAAAACTACAAGAGATGGAGACTCCCCCTCACCTATAAAAGAGGACTACTCTCCCCTAAGAAAGGGGACTCTTTTTTGGATCCTTGGATTGGGCTTTATCTTTAATCATGGGCTTCCCCCTTCTTATCTTTATATTTAAGTCTAACCTCATTTACAAATGTAAACATACATAATTATAATGAGAACATACTTCTCCGTGGATGTAGCCCATTCATGAAGGGTGAAGCACGTATATCTTGTCTTCTTTATATTTATCGCTTGCCGAAATCTTCACACACGAGTTGAAGGTCCTCACCTTCACCCATCATCCACCATTCCACCTCTATCTAAGTTGACCTCCCAAAAAGAGCATCAACAACATCCAAACAAGTTTCATGAAGGGGAGGCTTGCCCAAAATGGGATTTGCTTGCCCAAACAAGGAGGACTTTCCACTGCTGGTGTAAACATTTTGCTGCAGCTATCATTTGGTCATATTGGAAAAGATGACTTGGTCATGAACAAACCAAATTTAGCCATATATTGGTCATATTGCATGAACCATAATTCTTAAATTTCCAATTTTGGTACAAACAGGTTCAAAGAGAAGGTTTTGTAAAGGTGGATTTTGGTAAGAAATATAAAAATAAGGAGAGAAAATGAGTGAGAGGGTGGAGATAGAGAGAAATACAGGAGAGAAAATGAGTGGGATCATTGAGGTTGTTGGAGGTTGAGTTGAAGGCGACTGCAATGGGTTAGAGCTAGGGATGGCAACGAGTAACGTAGGGGCTGGGTATGACAATACCATCCCTGTCCTCACTCTCCATCCCAGCCCTCGTCCCTGAACCCATTCCCATTAAATAGGTTTCGGGGAATCCCCGTCCCCGTTCCCGTTGGGGGACTATCCCCAATACCCGCTCAGAATCCCCGATTTGTTTTGCATAAAAAAATATTTTTCATATATTTTAACATTAAGTTTCATATTAAATTATCATTCAACACATACATTAACTATAAAGTTCAACTCAACAATTCAAAATCACATCAATTCAATTTGACAAAACAAATATATATATATATATAATCAAAATCTTAATCAACATCATCTTACCAAATTTTTAAGGATGGGGCTGAGAGGGAAAGCATAAATATATAGACATAAATTTTCATCTTACAAATTTTTATTGGTTGCAGCTTGCACATGGAAGCATAAACATATAATACATGTATATACATTTATGTTTGTGAAAGGTAGGCTGTGAGGCAATATAGCCAGAGAGCTCCTTTGGTAGCACCACTGCTATGATAGCCGGTCAGAAGCTGGTGGAGTGGAGTGATGCGGCTACAATTCAAGAAGCCATAGTCAAAGCCCTATGGTTGACTTGAGTTAGTGTCGGGAGAGGGGGATGCAACTGCTAGAAAAAGGGAGAGAGAGAGAGAGAGAGAGAGAGGTGTGGCTGGAGACTAGAGAAGATTAGGACGAATTAGGGGAGGGAGGTTAACTTAGGATTAAATATAAATATTATATTTATATTTATTTATTTAAGGTTGGGGAACCTACAGGGACCGGCCCCTGTGGGGATTTCTGCCATCCCTAGTTAGAGCAAAGGACAGCTGGGCCTTTATTGACTTTTTCATTTTTCAGGCCGCCCATTTAAGTAAATGTCTTTTATTTATTTATTTATTTTTTATATATATAATTATTTTTATATTACTCCATTTACTTAAGTTTACACTGTAAATAAGGAAGTACCCTCCATTTGGATTCATTTAAAAATACTAGAAAATCCAATTCCCAACTAATCAAAATATGAAAATCCAGTTTTAATATTGTTTCCCTCTTTTCGGTCGAGACAGCCAACGGAAGGAACTTTTGGTCATTCTTCTCTTGAATGGGGGCGTGCCAACACCAAGCCACAAATTTGGGCTTGAATGGAATGTGACTAGATGAATATGTCACGCTTCTAACTTCTAATCAAACGATTGATCGGCCAAGCAAGGAACCTCCTCTTGGCCTAGGTTCTTTCACTTCCTTGAGCCCGAGGATGGTTAGGCTTCGTACGGATGTTTTTGTAATTTTTAAATTTTTAAGTAAAAATAGTGCAATTAAGTTAAATGTGCGTTTAAACGTGAAGACAAGAATTAAAGTGCGATAAAATAAATCAAAGCGATAAATAAAGCAAGAACGAAATAAAAGTGATAAGAACGATAAAAACGATAAACCAAAATAAACTTGAAATTAAACTTAATAAAAGTGCGATAACAATAAAAAGTAAGCAATGAAAATAAACTTGAATTTAAAGGACAAGATAATGTAAATTGAATAAGAATTTAAACTTACACTAGGAATAGGAAGAACTCGCTACACTAGGTGCTTGAAAAATAAAATTCTTAGTCTAGGAAAAGAAAAGTGCAAGATGAAAGATAGGTTTGTCTGTCTAATGTTGTGCGTCTTTTGCCTTCGTTTTGTGAGGTAAATATAGGTCCTCCGTTGGCCCATGGGCTGGCCATTGAATGGCCAAATGTCAATTCTTTTAAAATTTATTTCCTTTCAAGGGCCCCCTAAACCCGTGGGATTGCATTGATGGAGATATTATGATATGCTTGATTCTTTCTTGCTTTGGAACATTCGGAATTATTATCAACCTCCTCAATTTCTTTCCTTGTGAAGCCTCCTTCACGTGCACATAATCCTCCGAAAATCCTGGGCTCAAATTTGTGGCTTGGGCTTAGACCTCCGCGCTCTCTTAAATTGCCACCCATTTTTATTACATATAATATATAATAAAACTCTCACGTTCCAACTACCTAAAATCCTTCAATCCAGCCCTAACAAAAACCCCTAACTACATATTTTTATTTATTCACTTATATATACATATATATGTAAAATATGACAAGGAAGTTTCAACTTAAAGAAACTCTAGCCCAGCCCATTCTTGCAAAACCCTAAAAAATGCCCAAGCTCCAGCCGCATAAACCCCACAGCACCAGACTGCCCCAAGTTCTCCAAGTCTAGGCCACCATACATTGAAAACCGACCTCAACTCCACCAAAGCTCGGCCGCAATCTCCAGCCACACTTCGAACTGTCCGACCATGTCATATCCCGGGATCGGCTCCGTCGTAGCACGATATTATCTGCCTTAGGCCCCCCTCTTTGCCCTCATAGTTTTGTTTTTGGGAGCTCACGAGCAACTTCCTAATAGGTTACCCATCCTGGGATTGCTCTAGCCCCATCTCGCTTAACTTTGGAGTTCCCATGACTCCAAAGCTAGTGAGCTCCCAAAAAGCCTCGTGCTAGATAAAGGTGGGCATGTACATATAAGGCACATCACCCCCTCTTCATTGGTCGATGTGGGATGTTACAGGCCACAACACTTCAGCTCCCAACCGCGTCTCGCAAGCCCAGCTGCACTGATGCAGCCCGACCGCAATAATCTTGGGCACCGGCTGTAAAGACCCAGCCGCAACCCTCCCAATCTCCGGCTGCACTCTGCAAGACTCAGGAGCTCCAAGCCTAGCCGCATCTCGCAAGCCTAAGCTCCACTTGACAGGAAAGCTTCCACACCCCGGCCGTTACACTTCTTTAATCTGACCCTTTTGAGCTTCCAACCATGGCTAGGCCACAAAGACTCTAGCCACACTCAAACTTAATCCGGCCGCTTGTATTTTCATAAGGTGGCCGGGTTGGGTGAATTCTCACCACCCCCAAACAAATATAAGATACAGTTTATACTAATATTGATATCACAATAAGTCAATGTATACTTTATACTAAAATCTCATAAAATCGTGTTTGATTATTTAAGATATAAGGAATGTAAACCGCCAAAAATATCGTTGAAAACATTATTATTTCGAAAGTCCATTTTTCATACTTAGTAAGATTTTGATAGAAAACAAATTTTCAAGTATGATATATAGTAATTGAGGTTGGCACAACTAAATATATGCATATCTCAACTAGCATGGCACTAACACACTTATCAATCACTTGCACTTTACAACCTTAAGGTCCAAAAATAATGTTAGCATTGTATTAGCCTTACATAACTCTTAAACAATAATATAGATTACTACATATCATTCTTGAAAAACTTTTTTCCCTCAAAATTTGACCAAGTATGAAAAATACACTTTTGAAATACTAATGTTTTCAATTATATTTTTGGCAGTATATATTCCTTACAACTTAAATAATCAAACATGATTTTATGAAATTTTAGTATAAATATGCATTTAGTTATTGAGGTATCAATATTGGTATAAACTATATTTTCATATTTTGATTTGTTTAAATTTGATTTTCTAGTATTTTAAATTGAAGCCAAATATGGAGTACTTTCTTATTTACATTGTAAATTTAAGTGAATGGAGTAATATCAAAATAAATTAAAATAAAAAGACAAGACATTTATTTAAATGGGCAATTCGAAAAATGAATAAGCCCATGAAGGCCTGGCCTGAACCCAAAAATTTCAGGCCAACCGAACCCAACCCAGTCCAATTATGAACCATAGTTGAGGGAGCTGGGGCACTCATTTTGTTTTTAATTTTTTAAATTAAATTTTTGTTTTGTTTTATGGTTCAGAAAATATCAAAATTCTCAAATATTTTTTGTTGGATTTGTCCAACGTGCTGCATGTGTGGCTTCCATATCTGTATTTAAATAGGTCCCACGTCACTAATTTAACGGATGAGCAAACGACCAAAACTGATGGAGAGTGTAAATTAATTAAATTTTAAAACATTGAAGTGTACATTAATAAAATTGAAACTTCTTGCCCATTTCGAAAATACCCCCAAACCTGCAGTGTTTATAATGTCCTTTGCCGAAAAATTTATTTTTAAAAAAAAAGTAAAGTGGGAACCCCATTTCGTCTATATCGAACGAGTAACTGCCCGTACAAGAATCATCATCTTTCACCATGAACATAATTATAAAATTTAAATCACAAATGTTACAAATGAGACCATCTAGCTTCCATTTACAAACAATAAGGATTTAGGCCAGTATCTACCCCATGCACTTTAAACTAGACCGTAGATGTCCCCGTTTGTTTTCAAATTCCCATACATAACAATCAATTCACTTCGAGTTGCTAGGTGGGTGGGTGGTTGCATGAACCAAATTTCCTTCTAAACTTTCAGGACTCCTCCAGTTCATCAAGCATTCAGGGAGACAATAGAAAATTTTGCTGCTCATGGAATTTACATTCAAATGGGTCGTGTTCTTGGTGAACCTCCGGGCGTTTGGGCTTTAAGTATACTTGTGTCCTGCCAAGGATCAAAAGTGTACGATGTATTTGGACCTAGTGTATTATACGACGGCAAGTCACTCAAATTGTAACTACTCTGTCCCATCATGGCATAAGTTGGGTGAGGAGGAGAAAGAAAATAGTTCTTGTGTGTCGGCCCATATTGTCGTAAGGGGCTTGAACAAGGGGATACAGGCAAAGATGTAATCATCCTTATATTCTCTCTGCATGTAAGAAATGACAAAAGCTTTTATAAATTATAACATGTTCTACAGACTACAGAGTTGAGGATATGATGGGTAGAATGTATGATATTACCTGGGGCTCCGCACAGCTCTTGAAGTCGCGGCTGTGGGGTTTGCTGTGTGATCTGCATCACTCAAGGTGATGCTTGTTCTGTTGGAATGTAGCTCCAATATTGGCTGCTCAAAAGGAGAAATGACAACGAAATCAGGTTGGGCAAGAGCCTAAGTTTGATACAAAGAGTTACTAAAATAACAACTATCAATCAAACTTTGAAACATTAATGCCCCCGCCTCAATCTGCTTCACATTTTATTTGTTTATTCGTTTTTGTTTTGGTAAGAAACATAAGTTTTTTTATTTTTATTTTTAAAAAAAGTACAACCACTGTGGACAAGTTGTCCACCACAATAATACATCAATGAAAAATAAACAACCTATCAATTAACGCACTTTCTAACTCCAAAGAGGGTTCAAAATACAAAAAAGACTCTTAAAAGAAGAGCTGCTTTCCAAATCTGTCAAAATAGAAGAAAATGAATTATCCTGAAACTCGGAAGAAGGGAAGCCCAAAGTGCAGACCAAAATATGACTATCCCAGAAAACTTCGATCTGTTCTCCTCTGTGATTCTCAAAACTATTCTTATTTCTGTTCACCCAAATACCCGAAACAGCACCTGCACCCAACCTATCCATAACACTTTTGCCTTCTTACTGCCACCACTTTGTTTTAATGATTTCAACAATTTCATTATACATGTATACTAGAAACAATTCAACCAAAGCAAGCCTCCTACTCTGTACAATCACTATGTTGACTGAAAAATGACCATTGTTTAATAGACAATTCATGATTTGGCCCTCATACTAATATCTCTAAATATGTATGTAGTCAAACAGTTCTAAAAGGCCTGGCAAAAAAAAGAGTTCTAAAAGGCTTTACCGGTGTCCTGCTTCCATGAAAAGCATACGGGAAGGCATCCTTGGTTAACTTGGTGTTAGAAATTCTTGTAGATGTTTGCTCTCTAATGAAAGGGTGGTCTAGCAGTTTAGACGCTGTGGGACGCTCTGATGGGTTCCGTTGCAAGCATAGCCTCACAAAACTTTTTGCATCTTTGGAAAGATGATCAGGAATCTCTGGAATATCTTTGCTGTTTCCAATTTTAAAAATTGCCGCCACCTGTTGAATCCAACGTAAGGAAACAAGTTTTGGTCCAGCAAACACTTTGTAGCTGATGATAACAAAGAAAACTTGTAAAGCAATAAGTTCTGAACATTATATCGCACCCCTTCATACTGGCTCCAAGGAGGTTTAGAAGTTGCCATTTCAAGAATTGTACATCCCAAGCTCCATATATCCACTGCAAGACTATAGCCGTTTATATTCATTACAACCTGAAATTAAGATTTCATTAACATCAGAAAACCCCACCTGAGTAAACTGGATACTTAAATGAATCAGAAAAAGAGGGAATATGATGCTAACGTAAGGCAGAGCACATTTTATTCATGTGTGTGTGTGTGTGCGTGTGAGAGAGAGAGAGAGTACCTCAGGGGCCATCCAATAAGGACTTCCCTTGAATGAAAGCATTGAAGCACAATTTGTAATCTGATTCAGAACAGAAAATCATCAGACTTCACAAAATTTATCTAGAGAAGTAACCAGGAAAATGGCAGTCAAATACTATTGTTTATTTCATCAGTCAAATACCACTCATATATGCATCTTATATCTATGTGGTGAAGTTCATCAGAAGGTTTTTTCTCTCTTTCTTTTTATAAAAAACCAACTTTATTAGTAACTTACAAAACAAGTTGCAGATGAGTCGTCCACTTCATACAATACAATAATGATAATACTACAATTTCCTACCACAACACCAACCTAATGACATACAAAATCAATGATGACATTAACAAAAGACGGTGGAAGAGGACATCTTTGTGGTCTTTAAATCTGGCAATTTTTTATTCCTGCGATTAGTTTCTAACTTGTTCTCTAACTTTTCCAGATTTTAGTAAGATTTTTAAGTTTTCCAGATTTCAGTAGGATTTCTAAGTTTCCTATTTTATTTAGGTTAGAATTTCTGTTTTAGCATGGGATTTTTTATCCTATTGTCTCTAGGTTTTAGTTTGCTATAAATACCCCTCTCATGTAATTCATTATGGAGTTTAGAGATTAGAGATTTGAGTAATGAGAAAGTTTGCTTTCCAGAGATTGGAGACTCGGTGTGAAGCCACACCCCTTGGTGTGAAGCCAAGGCTTCTATTCCCATCTACTTTCTGTTTTATAATTGTTTTTGCTTCCGCTAAATTACCTAAATACTCAATTCACCCATATCCTACATCAGTAGAGGGTGATGAGCCTAATGAATTGATTGACTATGAAGGTGGCTATTAGCTACATCAGTGCTCAAATTCCTTCAATCCCTGGCTTCGATTAGCACATTTAGGTTTGGATCTTCAGCCATCCTGGTCCTCAGGACCCAACACAATAATATTCATTCTTATACATTTCCTTTAAAATATGCGAAAGGGGTTGATACATCCCATCCACAAAGAAAGCTTATGCTCTTCCACGCATTACCAGTGGACGCTACAGCCACTAACACTTAATCTGCAGGAGGGAAATCGTTATGTGAAACTCTCAACATCTTGTTCGGTAAACGGGAGTTTAACCAGGCGTGTCACCCTTGTCTAACCATTCGGTCTGAAATACATCCCTTCCAGTCACACGAATATCAGATAATGATAATTTCCGAAATTCAAGAAAAACCAAAGCCCAAAGTGGAGTCCAAGATCCTAATTTATCCATATAATCTCCTCCATAATTTTAAAACATTCTCTTGTTTCTCTTTAACCAAACCACCCAATAAACAGACAACCACCTTCTGCATTTTTTACCTCCACCAAGCACCTAATGTTACCCCTATGAAAACATGTATCATTTTCCTCTTTTGGGTCCAAATAGCTGTTCTAAAGAAAGATAATGATAAAAAGAAAACATGGACAATTTCATTGTCATATAGTTAACAGTTTCATTCTTTACTCTTCCTAGACACATTTATGTTTGAGATAAATTAGTAAGTCTATGCCTTCATTACTTGACTAAGAACTTATTGTGCAGAGGATGAAATGCAATTTACATGTTTAGCCATGCCAAAGTCTGCCAACTTGATTTCACCATTAGGACCCACTAATATGTTTGCCCCTTTAATGTCCCTGCAAGGAAAAGCAAATGAGTAAAAAAAAAGTTCTAAAAATATATAAAACTACCTATAATTTGAATTAAACAGATTTTAATTAATTGTTAACAGTATTAAAGTATAAGGTAAAAGATCAGAATTTCAGGATTCCGAAAAACTACATTTAAAATGACATATTGCAAGTAAATAAAACACAGGAAGATTCATATGGCCAACCGCATATGATATTATTGGTGAAATCCACATACCTATGAACCGTATTTCTTCCATGTAAGTAGGCAAGCCCAGAGATAATCTGTCTGGTATAATTTTGAATCACAGGTTCCTTAAAAGGACCATATTCTTGAAGTAATTTATGAATTGAGCCACCAGACACATATTCCAAATAAACAGAGAGTGCGTCTTCCCCCTGAAAAGATGACAACCCAAAGTTACTACTAAACTAGGGTCCAAGGGCAACATTAACAGCTAACGCATTTAATTGAACATTGTCTTACCAATTCACTTCCATGATATTGAACAATGTTTGGATGTGAGAGCCGACTAAGCAAATTTATCTCCTGTTGACAACAAAAAGGTTAGACACAAATCAGTCAACAACCAAACAATCAGATGGAGAACATATACCATGTAAATTTACATTAAAACACTCAGTGACAACTCAAAAGATAAACTCAATAGGAGCAAACATTATCTGGACAAAGCTACCTGGTTCAGTTGCTTAAGACATTCTTTTGATGTCCGATCATCAGAGACAAGCCTAACTTCTTTTATTGCACACATTTGCCCACTTTCACTGTCAAAGTCACAAATGAAAATTTAGGAAAAGGAAAATCATATAATTAGTAAGAAATACAGATGAGTTGTCAGCAGTCCAGTTATTGTAAAGACAGTTATTTGGTAACCTTAATTTCCAATCCATTATTCTTCCTTATATTTTCTGGGCTAATCTGAAAAGTGTGTAGACATATATATACCATCATTTATGTGACTTGATGTTTCGTTTTCCTTGCCCAAGGTAGAAAATATTCAAGTCAGTTCCCAAGACCAATAAAAAGTATCGTTCACTTAGTTTATGAATCAATCCACCTACAGGAATACAAATTACCTATTAAATCCGACATAAACATGGCCAAAAGTCCCCCTTCCTAGAAGCTTTCCCTTCTTCCACTTTGATAGTGCACAAGTTGTGTTCTCAATGGAGACATTAGTTCTACTGTTGGGCAAGGCAGAAGGGCTAGTTGGAGAACCTGGAGGGAGAGGAAGTGGATGACAAACACTCTTCCCGTCTTCTTGCTTTCCCGCTGGAGACTCCAAACTTATGGCACACAACAGCGGGTGAAGAGGAGATGTCGGGCTAGTTGGGCCCCTAGACCCAGGACCGGGGCTTCTAGGCATCATGTTGTACTTGGGATCACCATTAGCTCTGTGAACAATAAATGGCATGGGTAACATCTAGCAGTATATAAAATACAAATTGAGCTTTTCATGTCATTTTTCCTTATACCAGGGATTTACAATGTTCCCAATCATCTTCTTATGGGATTATAAGAACAAATCCAACAATTTAATACACATTATGCATGGCTAATGAAAGTAGGAAATGCTAATTTTTACAGTGAAAATCATGCAGAAAATGCAAGTCCAAAATTGTTCTAGTAAGATTTTTATTAAGTTATCCTAAGGTTGAACTTCTCTATTCTACACATCGCCGTATTCTAAGGATTTATATACTTACACTCAGTGAAAACAAATAACAAAAACTTAGATTGTTGTAGTGAGACAGAGAGCAGAGAATCCTACAAGAGCAAGAGGCTCAAGAAGAAAAAGAAAGAAAGAAGGCCCGCATCATGTGGTTTTTCATCGAAAAGATGAGCTCGTATACAAGACAATCTATCTCCACTCTGACAGCCAAAAAATTCAATCGAATTATAGCTAATTAATTACTAAATTGAGATCCAATTAGTAACTGTGATCCGATATATTCATAAATGAATTGGATTTATTGAATGGAATCCAATGATTGGACTAAAATTTCTTACAAGAATGAGATGAATTGAATTGAATTGAATGAAAAACAACGCACAAGTCCCAAATTGGACAGAAAACAGGAAAAGCCCCAATCGGAAAAGCAGGGTTTGTGGGGAACCAACCTGTAACTGGAAGCACCTAATTGAGCATGGCTGTCATGCGCAATCGGTTGGTCGTCGGAGGACCCAGAGGAGCTGACGCTTGAAACTGAGGCGGAGCCAGATCCCAAGCCAAGCACCTGATCATTTCCCAAGCCCTGCGCCGACGACACCGACGGCCGAGGCAGGGGATGCCCCTGCCTCCTCTCACATCCATCGGAGTCAAAACCCGAAAACCCATAAGCAGAAACACCAGCACCCACAAGCTCCTTGCTCGCTCTCGGTGACCCACGAGTTATTTGTTCGTCGAAGCTCTTAGGCCTAACGTCTTTCTCTTTCTTCTTAATATCGCTATTGATCGAAGATTTGATGATGAAATTGTTGTTGTTGCGGTTCGAGTATGGGTTTTTGTGTTGAAGTGTCTTCTCTTGCTCTTCTTTGCTCTTGCTTGATTTTCTTCCCCACCAAGCAGGCATTTTTACCTGAATTTATTTCTGTCTCTATACCTATATGTATATTTATATCTGTATCTATATATCTATATCAGGCGCTCTAAAAAACAGAGGAAATTTTTTTTCTAACTATGTAATTTAATTTAATTTAACTGGCAACAACTGGAGAGAAGAGAATTGGGGAAGGAAGTTTGAGAGAGAAAGAGCTTGGATTTGGGGTTTGTGCGTTGATTTTATATGGAAGAAGAAGATGATGAAGAAGAAAGGGAGACTTTTTTTAGAGAGAGAGAGAGAGAGAAGTGGGACCAGTGGATGAGAGAGAGAGGGGCAACACAACAGTGAGGAACAGCTCAGCGAAGAGGCAAGGACAAAAGAGAGAGTTTTGCGGACGGCAGCCGGTGGTTGGATAAAGCGGGAGAAATGACGTGGCAATTTCCTAATTGTGATATACTTATTACTGTCAACTACATGAGTCATGCACTCATGTGTACGCACATAGCATATACATGCAGACATCATTACTCTTTATATATATTTAATTAATGAAAAAAAGTTTAGGAGGAGTAGAGGCTATCCTATATATCAGGTAAGTCAAGGTATAAACACTCGGGTTTAACTTGGCGTTCATTTATTTTTTTTTTTTTTTTTTTTTTTTTTAATTATCCACCAAGAGGGATTGTCGACAGCATAACTCAAACCTAGGTTTTGATAACGATAAGAACGATCTTTACCAACTCAACTAATCCTCATTAGCATATTTGTATATTCTTTTATCATTTGCAAGTATGTATGATTATTGTAATCAAAATTGTATGTAAGATTAACCTAAAAAAATTGTACATAAGTTACATACAAGCGCATATTTGTTTTTTTGAAACATAAAATAAAGTTTACAAAAGAGTATACATGTCGGATCTTACAACCAAGAACGTCAAACTAACATTAAGGGGTTGTTGGAGAGGATGTGGAGCGGTGGTCATATTTCTTTGTTTGTTTTAGTTTATTATTCTTTAGGAGTTTGTTGTATTTTATTTTAATTCTCATGAACTCGTTAGGAGTTTGTTGTGTTTTGTATTTTAATTTTCGGCTGCAATACGGATCTGTCGTTTCTGTCGTTGCATGGTGGATCTGAATTGTTAGTCTGAGTATAGGGGCTTGTTGTGAATTTATTGCAAGCACACAATTCGCACAAGTAATATAGTGATAAGTGAAGTGTCGTTCCCACGAAGAGTGATTTAATTTACTAAGTACCGATTGTGATTAACCCAAGACCATTTTTGAACAATTGAATGATGAGATTCGATTGATTAATTAACTAAAACAATGAATAAAATCAAGCGTAGAAAAATAAAGTAGTGAGATTCAAGTTATGCGAGCACTAGAGCTTTGGATTTCACCGTAGCCAATTCTACCCAAATCCCTTAGCATGTTAATCCTAATTATTTAGCATGTTGACAGTTGATTTTCCCTACTTTATTCGATACTTCAACCTTGGATATACCAAAAGTATTCTTATTACCAACCCACTCTATCCCTAGTAATGGAATTAAGATAATAAGAACTCATTAAATTCCTTGGAAAACCTGCAAAACAACCACATAAGTCGTGACAAACATCCTTGTTTAATCATGTAACCCATGGCATCTGTTACAAGAAGCAACCCCAAATTGGATATCCCTATCATCAATTTAGCTTCAAATCAATTTAATGTTGGCCAAACATTCAAAGCATTAAGCATGGTAATAGATACTAGGGATGGCAAAAATCCCCACCGGTGTGGGTCCCTGACCTTAACAGGGTTAGATTTCGGGGTCAAACGAGTATCAGGTACGAGGATCCCTGGACTTGAAAATTCTCGATGGGTATGGGGAGGGGATGGTATTGGAGTCCCCATCCCTGAACTCGACCCTAAAATATATATGTTTATATTTAAATAAATATATATAATTACAATATTTATGTTTAACCCTAAGTTAACCTCCATCTCCTAATTCTTCTTAATCTTCTTTGGAATTTCATATTGATGTGATTTTTAATAGTTGAGTTGAACTTTATAGTTAATTTGGATGTGTTGAATAATAATTAATATGAAACTTAATGTTAAAATGTATGATAAATATATTTTTTATGCAAAAAAAATCGGAGATTCGGGGCGGGTATGGGGGATAGTCCCTCGACGGGGAAGGGGACGGGAATTCTCCAAAACCTATTAAACGGGGATGGGTTCAAGGACGGGGGCGGAGATGGAGAGCGGGGACGGAGATGGTATTGTCATACCCAACCCCTACCCGACATGTTGCCATCCCTAATAGATACTAAACATGGAAAAATACTTGGAGTTAACATTGACTAAAGTAATTGAGTATTCATGGCTAGGCTACATCATAGCCCTATAAAAAAAGAATTAGTTCATGACAACTTTAATAAAAACCATGATAAACAGTGTCAAAGGAAAGAAAAAACCAATTGAAGATTTGATCTCTGCACAACAACTACTGTAGCTCCAAGTCGTCTATTTTTTCTCTCTAAAACTCTCTCTTGTGCCTTTGTGGTCTATGGTCTCCCAAAAAATAAAAATCATAGAACCCCCAACCTTAGGTTAAGGCTTAGTATTTATAGGTCAAAGGAATTCTCCAAAAGAACGAAAATAATAATTAATTAGGAAGTAGAGGAATAATAGGAAAGCCCAAAAAGAAAACCCAAACTGAGGAGGAATTCAAAATAATGTGTGATAGGGAGAAAAAAAAGGAAAATTTGACTTTTGGAAGAATAAACCCATTTAGAAAAGGCATGGCTGAGGAAGACTTGGGAATTATCCAAGTCAAAACAGGAAAGTGGCTTTATGGAGAGGAAGTGTGGCTAAGAGAGTTAGGAAATATCCACAGCCACAGTGAAATCCCGTAGATCTCCAAATTTCTCATTGAAATCCCAAATGTTCACAGTATTGTAGTCATCAATCAACTTGTCACGAGCTCCCCTCTCCATGTTGTATATATGAGGCTCAAAGTTGTGGGGTTTCTACTGCTTCAATGTCTTCTGCTATGGATCCCCAAAAAGTTCCTTTGTCCTCACCTTCGTGGTAAGTGTGGTGCCCATCATACTCACTGTTATTTCTTTGTCTTTCTTCTTTGGCTAAACAAATCATTCTCGTGGATTCAAAATTGCTCATTGGTGCTTATAGAAACATCAATCTTCAACAAATGCATATGGGTCTTGACACCAAAGTTTGACAAATACACAAGGCATAATCTAGCACCTCCATCAACTTCATACATTTCAGCTCCCACTACTACAAAAAGTGAAAAAGACGACCAGAAAAAAAAACGACGGTTCAACGAAAAACCGTCGTTGTGTTTGAAAAGACGACGGTTTTATAAAACCGGCATGTATGATTAACTTAAACAACTAAAAAATGAAGATACCAACGGGAGTTTTTAAAAAACAACACACCTAATTAAAAAAGTGACGTCTTATTGAAAAAGGTTTTTCTCATAGTAAACTCTGAACCCAAAAATAACGACATAAGGTATGAATCAACTGACGTAGAAAGTAAAGATGACGGTTTAAAGAAACAGTCGTCGTTTTTACTCCGTAATAAACACGACCAAGTTTTCGTATCCGGCGTCGTATAATTTCAAAAGAATCCACGGCGGTATATTAAAAAATACCGCCGTATTAAATAAATGTACAACGACGGTAAAGATAAATTTATCTACTTATTTCTTGTAGCGTACTACAACGGTATCTTTAACTCTAACCACGTTGATTTGTTCAATTAACACCGTATAATAGAATTTACCACGTCGTGAAGTTAAAATTACCGTCGTATTTATTCACTCTATATGTCTAACCTTACATCTAAACCGTCGTCTTAATAATATTATTTTTTGAGTAATGCTAGGCTTACCACATTTTTCATACCATAATTGTACCACCTCTCTAATAGAGGTGGAGCCCACCAATACAATGGGACCCACCTCTATTAGAGAGGTGGTACAATTGTGGTATGAAAAATGTGGTAAACCTAGCATTTTCCTTATTTTTTTACTATTTATTTGGTATCCTACAACGGCAAAACAATTTAATGACAAGAATTGAGAATAACCATGACGGTTTATATAGAAAACTACCGACATAATAAGATTTTTCTGAGATCCCAAGAGTTATGAAATCTTACCATATGGAACTCTGTTCCTCATCATAATCGAACCACATAAAGAAAATATTTTAGACGTTGATGATGTGTGTGTCTTTGTGTATTTGAGATACATGAAGGCACATACATATCAACATCCAAAAAATTGCCTTTAAGATTTGACGACGGCAGCCACAGATTTGCATTCAGATAGACAATTTTTTGGAAGTTGATGATGTGTGTGTGTTTGTGTCTTTCAGATACACAAACGCACACACACATCAACATCCAAATATTGCCTCTAAAATTTGGCAACGGCATAAACAGATTTGCATTCAGAGAGACAATTTTTTGGACGTTGGTGATGTATGTATGTTTGTGTCTTTCAGATACACAAACATACACACACATCAACATCCAAACAATCGCCTCCTAAGAGGTGAGACAGAGCCATGGGCAAGAAGAAGTTGGAACCCTAATTGAAAACTAAAAATGAAAGAACTTGTGAAAAAAAACTCAATTTATAAAAAAAAATTCATATCCACATCTGTTCTATTACAACTAACACCGTTTAACAAAGGAATCGACGTCGGTTCTTGAAACACGGAAGACGTATTAAACAGACAAACAATGTCGGTCATTAAACTAAAGGCAACAAGGTTTAGATAAACAATGTCGGTTCCATATAAAACAACGACGTGGTAACTTATTATAATACTTCTTCAAAAGTAAACTTTTGACGTGTAGCGCCCAACTAACCATGTCGTTTTCAGAATACAAAAAGTCAAAAGGCTATTTTACTAACCACGTCGGTTGATGTTATTTTAATGTCGTGGTAAGTACATACTAGGGCGGTTTTTATGATTACCGTCGTTGTATTTATCTTTGGACACTATATAAACTTTTTAGTCACCTGACCTAAACTTTTACATTGTCTCTAAAATTTTCAATTTTCTCTCAGTTTCCCTCTCATTTCCGAAAAGCTGCGTTTCTGATTCTCAGTTTCCATCTCTTTTACGTTCTTCCTCGTCTTCGTCTCCAAAATTTGATTACGAAGAAAACTTTCTTTGCAAGCCAGAGGTATTTTCTCACTTCGTTTTTTTTTCTTCACTTTCCATATCATTTGAAGTTTTTTTTTTAAAGAACGAGTACCACTGATGTTTGAAACAAGACTCAGGTTTAAAAAGGCCAAATCTTTCATTGTTCCCACTCACAGGTCATGTGAGGACGACCGGTTTTTCTCGAATTTGACGTTTTTGTTGACACACCACGATGGTAATCAGATTCGTGCTATTTCAATAGCATGACTGTTCATAATAACTGTCGTGGTGTGTTAATAAATACAACGTTTGAAAGATAAAAACCGTCGTTTGAGTGGAAATGTACGTGGGAGAGAGAAAACTAGGCGGTTTTTTTTTGTTTATGAACTTATAATACAACAATGGGTTTATTTAATTACCGTCGTGTTAAGTTAATGACCACATCATATTAGCACATCCACGTTTCTATAGATTAGAGCGACAGTTCTGTTTGGTTGCTGTCGTTTGAGCTTTCATTTTACATCTGTATTGTATCTAACCGTCGTTGTTTTTCTTGTAGTTTGTATTTCTCTCTAAACATGGTATCGAAATCTCAAAGTAAGGAGGCTCAAGCATCAAAAGGTCAAGGCAAGGACATTGAAATTTCAAAGGCACAAATGGTTGAATCCAAATCTGTTCCAAGCAATCCCGCAAAGAAGATGAGATTTACTTCATCCTCCGAGAAAGACCCAAGCTCTGCGACATTTGATGAAGTGACGAAATTGACTTGCGGTATCAAGAGAATGAGCCATGTTGTGAAGAGAAAAATTCAGAAGATTAAGCTTGTGGTTGAGTATAATAAAAGTAGCAGACCACATGGCAAGGCTGCTATTGAGATGCAAAGTTATATTGGTATTTTGGCACGCACCAGAGTCCCTCTTGTGGACAAGAAATGGACTCAATTGCCCAAGGACCTGAAGGAGCAGATTTAGGAAGCTGTTCAAATGGCTTATGTTGTTGGGGAAGAGGGCAAGAAGATGGTGTTGTCGTCTGCCGCCAAAAAATGAAAGGATTTTAAGTCTACCTTAACTAGGCAGTTTATCCTTCCATTCGCAAATGAGAAGGAGAAGTTAAAAGAGCCCCCTCAGCTTTATAACTTCATAGAGAAATTGCAATGGGATGCCTTTGTAGGTTCAAGGTTATCCCTAGATTTTGAGGCTGTGCATTCTGAGCAGTCACAGAGAAGGGAGAAATGCGAGTACAACCATAGGTTGTCTCAAAAAGGGTACGTTGGTTTGGAGGATGAATTGGAAGAAACCATGCCCGGTGAAGAAATCGATCGATCTCTGCTATGGAAGAAGGCAAGAGAAGATAAACAGGGAAACATCCCTTATCCAAAGGTTGCAGAGAAGGCAAAATTAATTGTAAGTCTCACTGACTCTGTTCTAAACTTGTAAAACAGAGGTTTTAATTTTCATTTAGACGTCGATCTTTTTAGCAATTGTCGTTAGACATGAAATCCCACGACGGTTTTTATTTACCACCTTTTAAAAAATATATAACGTCAGTATTTTTATAAAACCGACGTCTGTATGTAATTTACAACGACGGTTTTGTGTTTCTGTGTTAGGTTTTTTAAATTAAATTTTGAACTTTCTTCATATTCACACGCACACACACTCTCTCTCCCTCTCTATTTCTTTGCAATTTGTTTGTACACTATTTCTGGATCAATGAATATTTTGGTTAAGTGTTTTTTGTCTCTAATGTAAAATAAACGACGGTGTTTTCATGGACCGACGTTTTAATGTATACAACACGACGGTAGTTTTGGGCCGACGTATTAAATAATTTTCTGCGTTTGTTTTTTAAATAAACCGTCGTCTTAACCCCTTTACCACGTCGATTAATATTTTTATTTATTTATTTATTTAATCAGTTTTACAATCTGTTCACTCACTAACATTCTCTCTCTCACTTTTAGGATGATTTGAAAAAACAAGTCTCCGAGGGCATTCTGACTGTCTCTGGGAGCAACGATGTTTTGACCTTGGCTTTGGGAACATCTGAGCATGGTGGGAGAGTAAGAGGTGTTGGAGCTGTGGTTTCTCCAACTCAATTCTTCAATTTGCCGAGACAACAGAGAGTAAAATTTGCTGACAAATTGAAGGAAAGTGTTATGGAAGCAGTGAGAGAGGAAACCAAAAAGATGGAGGCCAGGGAAAAGGAAAGTGTTATGGAGGCAGTCAGAGCAGAGAGGGGAATTTTGTTGAAACAATTCAGTAAACTAATTCCCAACTTTGATCCTAACTTGCTCGGTAAAACTCCAACTACACCAATTACTCCAGTTCTTCCAATTCCTCAAGAGCAAAGCCCAAAAAATCCAATGTTTGAAAAAGCAAGCTGCTCTAATGTGAGAGCCCTTGAATTGGATGAAGACAATCCCACGAATGATGTTGATGCTGATGCTCCTGAAAACCGTTAAGATGAAATGGTAAAATCTCTGACATTTGATTTTTTCGGATTTTTAAATTTTAAATAGAACGTCGGGTTTTATTTTACAACCCGTCTTCTATTTTAACCTAGACGACCTTTCTATTGTGTAGCGACGTTATAACATTTACACAATCACTGTTATGTATTTACCGCCGTCTATAACCTTTACCCCAGTAGTATGTTCTAGAAACCGTCGTTGAGATTATATACCACGTCGGTTTTGTTGATTTATTGGAGTCGTTTATTTTACTTCATGCACAAACTAACTTTTGTTTCTTTATTTATTTCTTGTTACAGGATCTCTCAAAGCTTGACATGCCAGCTCCTCTGTTAGCCCTATGCCAATATGTCGAGACCAAGTTGAAGCCTTCTAACGAGACCATTAGAATTCACATGCCAGAGGAAATGTTTGGCACAGATCATGATACCTGGCTCTTGAGTGAAGACATTTTACAGTTTGCTTCCATGGTTGAGATTGGATCCACAGTGATTGCAGTATACATGAGGTAATTCTAGAAATCCAATTTTATTTTTTTTACATTTCCTTTCTTTTAAATTAAAATCTCGTTTAATTGAATTTCATATATTTAATTAGGTACCTATTTGACTATTTTAAAATGGCAAATATGGTAAATCTTGTTGGCCTTGTGGACCCTGGACAAGTCAGCTCTCAATCTGGAACGTTATCTCACCGTTCAAAACATCTCTCAGAACGCCTGAAAAACGCAGATGGGGATCAATTTTACTTGGTGCCTTATAATCCAGGGTTAGTCCCCTTCTATATACTTGCAATATTGGTCCCTTGTATATATTTTTTTTGAAGTATATTTAATATATGGATCATTTTGTGTAGGGGTCATTGGGTGTTAATAATTGTGAGACCAGCTAAGGAGACTATCTATTACATGGATTCATTGCCAAACCGCTCTGTTGACGAGGACATGTGAAATATAATGAATACGTAAGTTTATTAATGAAAAACTAAGATTTTTTATTTATGCATTTGAATGATACGACAGCTTTTTCAAATACCGATGTTGTAGTGAAAACACAACGACGGTATATTATAACCGACATTGGTTTACAACGTCAGTATTTTCTTGAACCCATCGTCTTCATTGAAACACCACGTCGTTTGTGTTTTTCATTTTAGAACGTTTTAATTTTTTCTGTTCAACTTTCATTTAAAAAAACTTTGGTTATACGTTGTTTTTCTTCGTCACCGATGTTAGACTGATACACAACGACAGTTCTTATTTTCCGACGTTTGAAATAAAATACGACGTCATTTGTTTTACAAAACCGTCGTCTTCACTTATATACCACGACGGTTAATATTTTTATGCTGATTTTTAGTTTTGTCACTAACACTTTTTGTTTTCTTGAAACAGTTCAATCAAAATGTATAACTCTCACACAGGCCAACAATCATCACGTAAATCACCCATATGGAAAAATCTACAAGGCACTCCTAGACAACCAACAAATGTAGAGTGTGGCTATTACATGATGCGTTTCATGAGAGATATAATTCATGATCCAGGCCTAGCATTGGAGAAGAAGGTAAAATTTAATATATAATTTCTTTATTTTAATACCACGACATTTTCTTTAAAAGGAATGGGGATGGAAGTATTAGGCTTTGATTTTTTGTAAACCACGACGACGATTGGTGGGACCAACCATCGTCTAAATTTTTATTAAGGAAAATTAGGTTTTAGCCAAAAAAAAATTTTCACTTTTGGAAAAAGCCAAAGCTTTTTCAAAAAAGACAGAAAAAACCTTTCAACTTTCAAATCAAAGACATACAAATATAAAGGATTCCTTAGGAAATCCAAAAATAAATAAGGACAATTTTGTCCATTTTGGCTTCTTTTACAAAATTTCTCTCTCCTTTGTGTTTTTCCAAAGTCTCCCTTTTATTATACGTCAGCTTTTTATTTACTACCGCCGTCGACCCTAACCCTAACAAATATCTTGTTAGGTTGCTTAAAGACGACGGTAAGTAGACACGCTGTCGTCTTACTCTATGTTACGCGATGATTTTTTTGTAAAAACCGTCGTCTGATTCTTGTGGATTTTTTTTTCCCACTTTGTTCTCTTCTCTGTCAATATAGTAGTGTTTCATTGCTGGTCTTTTCAGTTTATTATATGTATGATTTTATAGTGTGTGAGATGGATAAGTCAAGGATGCATGCGGGTAGAAGATCGAAGGCATATGAGTTAGGTGTGGAAGGATTTTTGAATTTTGCTAGGGAACTCTACTTGAAATAATATTTTAGATGTTCGATGTTCCAAGGATGACCGAGGGTCTTGCCGTTAGAGTCTCTTAGCCAATAAGTTCCCGATCGAAGTATACCGATGATCTCGTAAGGTCCATCCCAAGAAGGTCTGAGGGTTCCTTCCGTGGGGTTCTTGGTTGCTAGAGACACTTTTCGCATAACTCAGTCCCCAATTTGGAAAGAGCGGGGTTTGACCCTCGAGTCGTAATACCGAGAGATGCGTTGTTTGTAAGTTTCATTCCGAAGGTTGGCTTGCGCTCGGCGTTCTTTGATCAAGTCGAGGCTAAACGTTAGTGCTTCCTCGTTAGCCTTTGGGGCAAAGCTTTTCGTTCAGTAAGAAGGCGAGAGAAAATGGGGTCTCTTCGGTGGACATTCGGTAGGATGTCCGAATGGCCCATAGTGCTTATGGAAGTTTCTCCGGCCAAGAACCCTTGACATTGTTGAGCTGCCGTTTCAGCAGTTTCTTAATGATTTTGTTTATTGTTTCGACTTGACCGTTTGATTGGGGGTGAGCCGGTGAGGCGAATAATTGATTGACCTTGAGGCAAGTACAGAACTGTCGGAAGAGTTCCGAGTTAAACTGCCTGCCGTTATCTGTGATGATTGCGTAGGGGAAACCGAACCTGCAGCAGATGTGAGTCCATACGAAGTCCTCCATTTTGGCTGTCGTTATAGTTGTCAGGGCTTCGTCCTCTACCCATTTGGTGAAGTAGTCCACGGCAACCACAACATACTTGACTTGGCCTTTCCCTTATGGCATTGGACCAATCAAGTCCAGTCCCCATTGGGCGAAAGGCCATGGGCTTATGATCGGTGTTAAAGGCTCGACAGTAATGTGAGGTATGTTGTCGAAGTGTTGGTATTTGCGTCCTGGTGCATAGTCGGCCAATAATATCCTTGCCAAAAGGCCTTATGTGCAAGCGACCGGAACCCCGAATGGTCACCAAATACACCACCATGGATCTCCCGAAGGACGTAGTCCCCTTGTTGGCAGTGATGCATTTCAGATACAGAGTAGTATAGTCGCGCCTGTAGAGGATATCATTGATGACTACAAATCTTGCCGATCGGTATCACAGCTTCCGTGCCTGAGACTTGTCATGGGGTAGGGTGTCGTTTGTTAAGTAAATGTAGACTGGAGACATCCACGTGTTCTCATACCGTACGGTATATACTTCGGAAGTTGCCGTGCTTGCTTGGGATAGGATCCCCACTGGCACCTTTCTACCAACCTTGTCATTGATGGTCGAAGCTAGTCATGCCAGCGCATCGACATGACTGTTTTCCGTCCTAGGGATCTGCCGAATCTCGTAGGCCTGGAATGCTTGAAGAAGTCGGTGTGTAGTTGATAGGTAGGTTGACATGGAGGCATCCCTGGCTGCAAAGTCTGCTGTTATCTGATTCATTATGAGTTGGGAGTCACTGTGAATGTTGATTTGTTTTGCGCTCATGCTCTTGGCTAGCTGAAGGTCGGCCAAAAGGGCTTTATACTCCGCCTCGTTGTTGGAGGTTCTAAAGTTAGATCGGAGGGCATATTCAACCTTGGCTTCGTATGGAATAGTTAACACCAGTCCAACTCCACAACCTTGTTGATTTGCCTAGCCGTCAAGGCGCAGAATCCATATGGGAACGGAAGGGTCGAAGTGTTCGGCGTTTTGCTTGCCTGGTTCCCCGGCATCAACGTTTGAATTGGCTAGCTCTGGTGCTACCGAAGGTGTAAGCTTGGAGATGAAGTCAGCGACGACCTATCCTTTCTCTGGATGTCTTGGCTTGAACTGTATGTCGAACTCTCCTAACTCAATTGCCCATTTGATCAATCAGCCGGATGCTTCCGGCTTCTGGAGTACCTGCCGAAGTGGTTGGTTGGTTAAAACTGTGATTTCGTGCGCTTGGAAGCATGGGCGGAGCCTTCGAGCTGAGACTACGATAGCTAAAGCTAGTTGTTCCAAGGAGGGTACTGAATCTCCGCATTCTGCAACGCCTTACTGATGTAGAAGATCGATAATTCTGCTTTCTCTAGTTTGCGTATCAACACCGAGTTGACGACAATGCTAGATATCGAAAGATAAAGAAATATAACCTCTCCTGGGAGTGGCATTCGGCAGTCCATGCGATATGCTGTTTGCCCCCTTTCAAGGCTTTAAAGAATGATACACACTTGTCGGTAGCCTTGGAAATGAAGCGTGTTAAGGCGGCGACTCGTCCGGTAAGACTCTGAATGTCCTTTTGTGTCTTCAGCATCTTCATGTTGATTATGGCCTTGATTTTGTCGGGATTCGCGTCGATCTCTCTCTGACTGATCATGAACCCGAGAAACTTTCCTGAAGATACACCGAAGGCGCAATTCGTTGGGTTCAGTATCATTCGGTAATCCTTCAGTATACTGAACATAAGGCCCAAATTGTGTAGGTGCTCCTCTACTTGAACAACATTCTTGGTTTCAAGATTCGCTCCAAGGGTATGAACATTCTAACTTTCTCTCAAATAGGATTTAAAGAGTCTTTGGTGCACACTTTCATAGACTTATAAAGATTGGGACCAAATGAGACTTGCATGAATCCCTAGTTTATTTAATGCTTCCGCTCTTAGTTTGATTTCATATTAAATATGGCTTGCTAGGTGATTTATACTCTCAAAGTTTGGTTGTAGAGTTTTTAGAATTCTCTACACAACACCATTCCCACAATATTCCCTTCAACTAGTCAAGTGGGGTCTCCTAGGAGCGTTCCTTAGTGTGTAATTGGAGCATTCGTGGGCTTGGCATCATACGAATGCTTTTTGTGCCTGATACTCGGTTTTAGGTTAAGTGGTTGAGGCCAGTTTTGTTATTGTTGCATGGTGTTTTCTCAGTTATCCTCTCAGCACATCTTTGACTGTTCGCCTATCTTAAGGACTACGAATTTATAGGAGATTTCCTTGTCAGTGTTGGGATGATAGAGTGTGTCTTTGAGGACTTTTTTTTCTTTTTCTTGGCTTGTTCGTTGTACTTTGTCTCTTCTCTTATGTTGCTCCCTGCAGACTTCTTTATTTCCAGCGCCATTCGTTATTGGATGTGGATAGAGCTGGTGTGGTTTGTGGGTTCTCTCTTTCTTTTTGGAGCTTTGGTGTGTTCTCTATTAGATGCTCTCACTATCTTGTGGTTGTGCAAAGGACTATGATTTCATAGTAGGATTCTTTTGACAGCTAGGTTGTGTTGAAGTGTTTTCGTCGAAGGTGTTTGTGTCAGTGTTGTTTTGCTTTGCTTTTGTACTAGTATAACGTGACTGTATCAAACTCTCTTGTTAGTCCATGACATGTGTAGTACTGTTTCCTACCCTGGGGCCCTTGGAAGATTTTAACGACGCCACGAAATTATGTCGTTCTATGTACGCTATTTCAATTCTATGAATGAAATCCATTTCTCAAAAAAAGGTAAATTTGTCTTTAAAATTTTGAAGATAAGTTGGGTGGGGAAATAGGACATGAGAGTATAAATAGCAACACTAAAACAAAAGATTAAAAAGTCACAAAATCTAAAGGTAATTTGATAACCATTTCATTTTCGCTTTAAAAAATAAATAAATAAAAACAATTGAAAATTGGAAAACATGGTTGGTAACATTTTTCATTTTTTGATTTCAAAATTACCTTATTTTAAATAATAAAAAACTTGAAAGTGTTTTTAGTGTTCTTTTTCTTTTTTTTTGCCCTCCTTTATCATTCTCCAATTTTAAATCACCACCCATACATTGCATTCTAGTTACAAAAATTCAGTATTTGTTCTCTAGACTTGGACCCATCTGCTTGACTATTGCGTTCGGCTGCATACCTTGTCCAATGATTGGAACTTTCAGATAAAATATTCACCAAAATTTTTTGTAATTCCAAAAAATTCATTGAAAAATATTACGAACTCTTTGTGACATGAACTTTTATTCTATGACCTCAAATTCATAATTTGATTCCCAAAAAAATTATATTTTCAAGTTTCACATAAAATTAAAACTGAAAAATAAAACCAATTACCAAAAAATATTTAAAAAAAATTGGTTACTGAATAAGTTTCATGTTTTCAGTTTTTAAAAAATGAAATCTGAAACTAGATGCATGCCTTAAGGTTGAGAAAAAAGACTACTAGAAAGGCAACTCCTGTCTCCACTCCTATGCCCGCTAACCCTAACGAACCGAACACCACCCAAGCCGCCTTACCACCCACCATTTTTCTCTCTATTACTTGCTCTGTCTCTATTTGGAGATGGAGTTTTTTGTTGTTGTTGAAGTAAGAAGTAGTATAAGAGTGACTTGATGCCTGTCTTTGTTCATTCTATACGGCGGGGCTATAGACACCAACAATTCAGCATAAGAGCTAAAAGGCTCCTTTATCAAAACTTCCCCCCTTTTCATAATAATTCTCTCTTTGTCTGTCATTCTCAATAGCCCCTCCCTCGAGAGTGGTTTTTTATTTTTTTTATTTTTAAACTTCTATTTTTTATTTAAACAATAACAATTTGTTACTTTGAAACAAATTATATGATAAAAAATTAATTATAAACTTATCTTAACTAGTCAACTGACCTAACTCATGTTGTGAATGTCTTAACCGTTGGTAAAATTTTAAAACTCTACCGTTATGGAAAGATAAACTGAACCCTCTCCGAGTAAAAAATTGGTTAGGTGGATGTACGTAGGTTTGTAGGCATTGATAATTGGTTTTAAGTGAATTAAGGAAATTAAGTAAACATAGTGTAAAGAAGTAACAAATTAATAGTGACAAGCACACAATAATTAGCTAGGCTTTGGATTTAGGTATGCAAATGCCAAGTTTAGGTGGCAACAGTGCAAAGGCTTTGGATTTAGGTATGCTAATTTGGGTACATTGAAAATTGGCTACAGCTGGAGATTGAGTGAAGTTTGTTTGTGGAGCAAGGAAAAAAAAACGGAGATCCAATCAGGGGCTAGATGGAGAAGCTGAAGCGTTCAATTAAATAACTTAAAAAAGAAAAAGACAAAAAAAGGTTGGAAAGATTTAACCATCCAAAACCCTCCGAAAACGGTGCCCGTCCAATCCCCTTTCTTTAGAAATTTTTTTACATATATTTATAATAACAAATTAAAATAAAGAAAAAAGAAAAAAAAATTATAGCCACACCACTCCATGTCCTCTCGTATTCCGCCACGTGTTATTCTCCTAACAGAACCGTACGGTCACCTTTTTTCCTACCCCAGCTGGCCTCTCTCTCTCTCTCTCTCTCTCTCTCGCTCCGTATCTGCAAACTGTCCGTACGCAAACCACACATTGCTACATAGAAATATAGAATTTGTTCTTGATCGCTCAGCTGCTTCTTCTTCCTTCTCCTCTTTTTCTCCTATTTGTTCATTTCGTTTTTAAGCAACCAAAGCTAGCAAGGAAAATTCAATTTTTCTTCTGTTATTTTCTCGGAACCAAACAGAGCTCTGCATTGCAGTTAATTGTTTCCTTCTTGGAATGCGTTGGTTTGGTGTAGGGAGGTGGCTACATGGCTAGCTAGGGCAATAGCCGAGTGTAGCGCACTATACGTCGTCGTCGTCTTCCAAAACTCAAACAAAACCAGTACAGAGAGAAGATCAGAAGAAAGAGAAACAGAGGCGAAAGAGATTAATTGATTCATGTCCAACTTGGATCCGCCAGGCCCGCAGGGGCTGACGAGAAGGCCGTCAAGGAGCGCCGCCACCACCACCTTCTCTACGGAGGTCTTCGACAATGAGGTCGTCCCATCCGCCCTCGCCTCCATCGCTCCCATTCTCCGCGTCGCCAACGAGATCGACAGAGAGCGTCCTCGCGTCGCCTATCTCTGTACGTCTCTCTCATCTACAAATCAATCAATAACATTCAATAACTAATTTCTTAATAATTAATTGATTTTCTCAAAATTTTGAGTTGATATTAATTAAATAATAAATTCTTAATAACGGTCCGTTTGAATGAATCATGAATGCAATGTGTTTGTGAAAATGTTAAGGTCGGTTCTATGCTTTTGAGAAGGCACACCGATTGGATCCCAGCTCCAGCGGCCGTGGTGTCAGGCAGTTCAAGACCTTGCTGCTCCAACGACTGGAGAGGGTAAGCCCCTATGCCTAATTTCTCTCTTTTTTTTTCTTTTTTTTTTCTGGTTTTTTTCATATAATAAAATTAATACAAATCTCATTTTTCATTTTGGAATTATTGGATCATTAATTAATTTTTAATTATTGATTTATCACCTGTGGCGGGAAGATGTTTCGATGAACGAGCAGAGAAATATACCGTATAAACTGAAATTGAAAGGTGATGAAGGAGAGTCGTAATCTAATGTGCTCAGGTTCATGCCACAATGCTTGGACGCTGTTTGATTTAATTGCTATGGCTTGGGCCCGCCGTCCCTTTTTTTGTTTTTGTTTTTGAGACCGGGCCCCTCTTATTTTAAAACTCCTATCATTAATTAATTAATTAGCCAGGTGGTTAATTATGAAATTAACTGTGTCCGAAGATTTTACCTTTCTGAGTCTTGCCTTCCCCAAATTTACCCTAACCTGTTACCCAGTCAATATCCAGAACCAGAGAAGAGAAATTGGTAGCTGTTTCATATACCACGTTTCTTCAAATTTCACTAATTCTTTCGTAACTCGTATGCATTTGAACTTGTTTACAAGTTCCATTACTGGATTTCTTATTTCTCCATTCTGTGGGTGATGATTGCCAAGGGATGAGTTCAAATGGGGTGGTAAATTGGATTTTAATGAGAGGGCAGAGGACTGCTGGCTTCATGTTGAATAACACTCTCTTCTTTGCTTTGATCAGTGCCTTGTCATTCTCAGTTCCCAATAGAAAATGAAGCTCTGAAATTTGTCTAACCTGTTGTATTATATTTGGCATTGAAGCTGATGTAAAATTTGTTTGAGTCAGGACAATGCGTCCAGTCTTGCTTCTCGGGTTAAGAAGACAGATGCCAGAGAAATTGAAAGCTTCTATCAGCAGTATTATGAGCAATATGTTCGATCTCTCGACCAGGGGGAGCAGGCAGATAGGTATCTTTCTGCATTTCCTCTCCCTCATTATTATTATTATTATTATTAGTATTACTATGATTCTTTTCTTTTCTGTTAAATTTTGAAATACTAGTGTTTTCATAGTACCTTGTATTAATTGTATACTGAATTGGAACTTTTATTCCAAATTCTGAACAGAGCCCAACTGGGCAAAGCCTACCAGACGGCAGGAGTGCTTTTTGAAGTGCTTTGCGCTGTTAACAAGACTGAGAAAGTGGAGGAAGTTGCTCCCGAGGTTAGTTCCATTATTATTTTATTTAGCTGTTCTATTATAGATCAGAATTTCAATTACATATATGTCCTGTACCTGAATTAGGCATTCATTGCATATATCATCTTTGGCCATAATTTAATTTGCAAAAGTATTTCAATGCTGTGAGCAGATTATTGCGGCTGCTAGAGATGTCCAAGAAAAGACGGAAATTTACGCTCCATATAACATTCTTCCTTTGGATTCTGCTGGTGCTACACAGTCTGTCATGCAGCTTGAAGAGGTATTTCGTTCTTTTATTGGTGATATACTTTGACGTCTTATATTCTTATCAGTGCATGGTCTGGATTATATTGAATTTTTTTTCTTTTTTACTTGTTAAAGGTTAAGGCTGCAGTGGGTGCACTTTGGAATACTCGTGGTTTGAACTGGCCTAGTGCATTCGAGAGCAGGCAGAAAGCTGGTGATCTGGATCTCCTTGATTGGCTAAGGGCCATGTTTGGATTCCAGGCATGTATAACAATGAGCTATTTTATTGGTTAAGATTCAATCTTTGACTGTGAAATAATGATTAACACAGTGGTCTATATTGGTGGTTACAGAAAGACAATGTCAGGAACCAGAGGGAGCATTTGATATTGCTACTTGCGAATACTCATATAAGGCTTCATCCCAAACCTGAACCTCTTAACAAGGCATGTCTGGTTATCTCGATTTAAATTTTCATTGCAGCAGTTTTACTTTTATGATTTATCTAATATGTTGATAGTAACCGCATCAATTATGTAGATGCATGACAGAATTTGTTATGCTCATGCCGTTGCATGTGGTCCAGTATAATCTTTCCTTGTGATCTTTTGAATTCCTTTCTCTAAATCCTCTTGCTAACTTGAATGTCGAAATCCTTTTCTCTACTGAGTTCAGAGCACTCCCTTTTTACGAAACATTTTCCCTTTGCATGCTTTTCAACTCTTCCTGGCCTTTAATTAAGCTCATCTATTTTATGCAGCTTGATGATCGAGCTGTTGATGCAGTTATGGGAAAACTTTTTAAGAACTACAAAACGTGGTGTAAATTTTTGGGACGAAAACATAGTTTAAGGTATGACAGTATCTGCATCAATTTTAATTGGTGTGTGTTTCAAATTTTTATTTTTGCTTTATGCTTTACTTTTTGGATCTTATGTTTGTTTTGCATTATGTATTCCTGAAATGTACAAAATCTTGTTCAATGTAGGCTACCCCAAGGTCAGCAAGAAATACAGCAGAGGAAGATACTATACATGGGTTTGTATCTTCTCATCTGGGGTGAAGCAGGGAATGTTCGCTTTATGCCAGAATGTCTATGCTATATTTTTCATAATGTAATATTTGTGGGATTCCTTGTTGGTTAATCTATTTTTTGACTTCTTATGGAAATTATGTGTTGATATTTTACACAATGACGCCTACTATACATTCAGATGGCATATGAACTCCATGGCCTATTGGCTGGAAATGTAAGCATCGTTACTGGGGAAAATATAAAGCCTTCTTATGGCGGGGATGATGAGGCTTTTTTGCGGAAAGTTATAACCCCTCTATATCGTGTAATTGAGAAGGTACGTTGCCTGATAAGCATGTGGGTGTTATCAAGTTTCGGGCCTTCATGCTATACACATGACGGTGTTTTTAATGATTTTCCAGGAAGCCAAGAAGAGTGACAATGGAAAAGCTCCTCACCCAGTTTGGTGCAACTATGACGATCTTAATGAATATTTCTGGTTTGTGTATAAGACTGGGATTTTATTTATTTATTTAGGGCCTCTTATTTCTGTTGAATAATTAAGATGATTCTGATTTAAATTTACATATTTTCAGGTCATCTGATTGCTTCTCTCTTGGTTGGCCCATGCGTGATGATGGTGATTTTTTTAAATCAACGCGTGACTTGGCACAGGTACTCTTACATTCCGAGCCATTGCCGCTACTTTTCTTTTGTTAGTTTTCTGGTTCTTGCATAACAGAAATCTCGTTCCAGGGAAGAAAGGGCTCTAGAGGAAAATCTGGAAGCACAGGAAAATCTTATTTTATTGAAACTCGGACATTTTGGCACATTTTTCGAAGTTTTGATCGATTTTGGACCTTTTATATACTGGCTCTACAGGTATTTACAACAGAATAGAAATTCTAAATGGGACACCATTTGTCCCCTGTTAACTATGACTGCCTGTTTCAATAATATATAATTTGGAACTGGAAAACAGGCCATGTTCATTATTGCGTTTAGAGGGATTTCACCATTGGATATTTTTCAAAAGGATGTCCTAAGAGACCTATCAAGTATTTTCATCACAGCGGCATTTCTTCGTGTCCTTCAAAGTATGGCATTCTTACTTGAAACTTGAATTCTCAAATATGTATTACTTTACAAATAGTACTTCTAATTGGTAATCCGATTCTATCTATGTCCGTACACTACAAGAGCTATTATGTGCCCAAGGCAATAATTAATTTCTGAGAAGTTTCACCATACTTTGTGAAGCTTTATTCTTTGTATGATTTTGGGCACGAAAAGAAAAAGAAAGTTATGAGAAATGGCCTTTCATTAACTATATAAATGAAGATGTAAAGATCAAAATTCGTTTAAATTTTTGGATGATACTAGAAGGGTTTTATGTTCTTGCATTCTCTAGTTTTCTGGCTGATTGATATAATAGTTTAGCTCTTACAAAAATATGGTTACACATAGAATTGAGTGTAGACATGTTTCCAGTGAAATCTTTTTGAATTTTGTCCATATCGAAGGGGGATTCTGCTCACCTGGTCTCTAAACACTTTGTTTTCTGGGAAACTCCTCATAAATATTCAAAACCAGAAGTTTCGAGGTCAAATAAGTGCTGTGGGTTAGGTAATATGGTTTACATATACGTTTTGAGGTCAAACAGGGGAGTCCCCCCTGTTCACTATGATTGCCTGTATAATATATGGAGTCATCAGGGGCCTTTCTTGTATTCCCTATTTGATGGATAGCCCTTCTCTTTCTCCTTTCATCTTGTCATATGCAATTTGGAGGTTGAAATACCTCTAGAGGTTTGGTTGCTAGCTTGGATTATTGCTCATGGGAGAAGACCCCATGAGTCTGTGATGTAGTTCAGAGGACAAGACCTTCTCTTTGTCTCCTTCCTCAATGGTCTGTGATGTACAAAGATGGAATCGAGAGTATGCACCATTTTTTCCTGCACTGTCTGGCTGCCTTATCCCTCTGGATAAAGCTGTTCAGGGAGACCAATCTGTGTTGGTCTATTTTGCGAGAGGCATAAGTTCTTTGGTTTGAGGAAAAAGGTTATGGTTCTGGGATGATGCAGAGTGATGGCTGTTTTTGGGACAATTGGGTGGAGAGGAATACAAAGATATTTGACAATATGAGGGGTGAGGAGATTGATTATTTGTGGGAGAGGGTTCTCTTTTGGGCATTTCTATGGGCTTCAATCTCTTCTGAGTTTAGGGATACTTATTTCTTTGGAATTTTTACAAATTGGAATGCAGCTATTTTTAGTGTCTTTTGCTTCTTTGCTGGTTATCTGTTGTTTTTAAGGTTGTTGGCCTGGAGCGAGCCTCCCATAGAGGCAATTGAAGTTAGTGAGCCCTATGAAGGGCAACTATCTCCAGCTGTTTAAGAGTTCTCTAGTCCATTGTCTTGTAGTTTTTCTCTCATTTTAATGAATTTTTGTTTCATATAGAAAAAGTGATTTGAAAGAAATATGAAATTTTCCATTGAGAGAGAGAATATTTGAGATGCGAAACATGGGAAGGAGACTAGGTGTATTTTAGCCTCATAGAAAAGGAGGGTAAAAGAGGAAGTGAATTGAAATTTTAATCTTGTTGATTACTAGTTATAGACTAGTATCTAAAGAATTGTCCTAAGCTGAAAAGTTTTCTATCCCTTGTGTTGTAGAAAGCATTGTCCACATTGGATGTTGCTAATGGCTGTTCCTTTGTACTTCCTTGCCTACCTTCTTTTGAGTTTTTCACTCATTCTTCCACTGTTCCATGTGCATTCTCTTAAGCTTGTTTTTCTTCTGAGTTCATATGGAAATGGAAATTTGTACTCAAGTAAGGTTTTTATCAATTTTTTCATATCTACTTTTCATTTTGATGTAGGTATTTTGGATATTGTTTTGAACTTCCCGGGATATCATAGGTGGAGGTTCATTGATGTGCTGAGAAATATTCTCAAGATAATTGTTAGTCTTGCATGGGCAGTCATTCTTCCTTTGTTTTATGTGCATTCCTTCAAGGATGCCCCTAAACAAATTATAGATGCACTTTCGTTCCTTAAAAAAATAGATGGTGTTCCTGCTTTGTATATCATGGCTGTTGCAGTATATTTGCTGCCAAATTTACTCGCAGCAGTTTTGTTCCTGTTCCCGCTGCTCCGGCGTTGGATTGAAAACTCAGACTGGCACATCATTAGGTTCCTATTGTGGTGGTCACAGGTATTTCTGTTAACTTGATATTTTCTTTCCTGAATTTTCTTGCATGACTTCTGCTATATTGTACTTGGGGTTGACTTAGTGGATGACAGTCTGTTATGGTATAATCTTGTGATTGATGCTGGCGAATGGCTAGATCATCCGAATGCATGAGACGAAAATACTGTGCAGTATCCAAAATCCTCTTTTCTCGTCATAGTTTGCCATATGATTAAACCTAGTATGAAACCAAGAGCTTGGAGTTCATAATAAGTTTTTCCTGGTACTTGCACAGTCTACTTACTTGGTGTAATCTATTTGGAGTCATTAAGTTAGCTTCCCTTACTGTTGACATTAGTTACTTAGTGTACTTAAAGAATTTACTTGATATTATTTTCAAAGCACCTTTTTATGCGATTTTTTTTTCTGTGAAAAAAAACTCTTGTATGAAAGTCAGAGAAATTTCTTTGTTTTTTTTAATATATTTGAATCCAAACTAAATCCTTATATTCCTTTTGCATAAAAAAATTAATCATTTCCCAACTAAACTGTAAAAAATGGTATTGATTAATCTTTATTTTCTGCAGCCAAGAATCTATGTTGGGAGGGGAATGCATGAAAGTCAATTTCCCTTATAAAGTGAGTTTGATGAGGAACGTGCACCGAATTTCATCCCAACTATATGTACTTTCCGTTTTTCTTTTGGGTTGATTGTTTGAGATTTGCGTTCTGATTTCCTATGCAATTTTCAGGTATACCCTTTTTTGGGTGCTGCTTTTGGGTTGCAAGTTTACAGTAAGCTATCTTATCCAGGTGAGATGGTATTTACAATTTTTATGATTTTTTAGATTTTTCTTAATGAATTATATAATGATCACTTATTGCGTTCTTAATTTGCTGTCTGTCTTTCCTGCAGATAAAACCTCTGGTGAAGCCAACGAGAGATATTATGAACATTCGTCGCATAGAGTATGAATGGCATGAATTTTTCCCTAACGGTAATCATTTTTAATTGCTTCAGTCTCTGCATGATTTTCTACTTGCAGTTTTATGCTAATCTTTTATTGATGCAGCTCAAAACAACTATGGAGCGGTTGTGTCACTCTGGGCACCAGTAATCTTGGTCTGTGTTATGTGTATCTTCCCCATGTTTGAATAATCTTGCTAGTCTTCTGAGTTTGTCAGTATGTAATTTTGTCACATTTCTTCAATAAACCATCTCAAACTATTTCACAAATTCAATGCAGGTTTATTTGTTGGACACTCAAATATGGTATGCTATCTTTCAGACTATATATGGTGGTGTTGTTGGAGCATTTGATCGCCTGGGAGAGGTGATCCTTCTGCTCTCTCTCTCTCTCTCTCACTATTTTTCCCTCCTCTGAAATTATTTGTTACCTTGTGTCATATTGTGCATTCATGAAATTATACATCCGGGAAGATAAAAACTGTCTGACATCTGCTCTTTGTCATTCTTTATTACTGAACACGATATCTTGTGCATGCTTCTGTATTTGGATTTCTGGCTTTGAGAATTGACCCTAAGATTTAAAATCTCAATAAGAAATTTTTTCTGGTTACAAATTTTCAATATTGGTGTTGTTCCCATATCAATTTCTCAGACTTGGTTGAGAGCAATTAAGATGGATCATATCCTAAGCCAAATAAATTGCATACTTATCTGCATATATTTATGTTGTTTAAGCCAATCATGTAGTCCATGTTATTGAAGGCTTTGTTCATACGTATTTGCTATCAAGAACGTGACTATCATCATGGTGTATTATTCTAATTGAAAAGTAGTCTTTATATGCCTCATCTTTAATTTGTCTCTGTTTGGTATTCATACATTTTTTGCCTTTTACAGATTCGAACCCTAGGTATGCTAAGATCACGGTTCCAGTCTCTGCCCGGTGCATTCAACACATATCTAGTGCCTTCGGATAAGTCAGCCAAAAGGGGGGTTCTCTTTCTCAAAGCGTTTTGTGGAGGTTGATTAATGTTTTTACAACTTTCATATTTGAATATGACCTTTAAGCAGTTTATAATTAGCACACCCTGAAATGAGCAAATTGATAGTTAGCATTGGTGATTTCATGCCTGTAGATTACAGCAAGCAGGAGAAGTGAAGCTGCAAAGTTTGCTCAGTTGTGGAATGAAGTGATATGTAGCTTTCGTGAGGAAGATATCATTTGCGACAGGAAATGCTCCCCAACATAGTTATATTGTTCATTTCTTCAGCCTCTTATTCATCATGAGGTAAAACTAAATTGGGTTTCTTTTACTTCAGGGAAATGGATTTGCTGCTGGTTCCTTATTCATCAGATCCCAGCCTGAAGATAATTCAGTGGCCACCCTTCTTGCTTGCTAGCAAAGTAAGGACAATCCCTTTGAAACCTTTGTTTTAGTTGCTAGGTTTTATTGTTGACTTGTCTACCTTTACAGATCCCAGTAGCATTAGATATGGCAGTACAATTTAAATCCAAGGACTCCGATCTCTGGAAGCGGATATGTGCGGATGAATATATGAAATGTGCTGTGATTGAATGCTATGAATCTTTCAAACATGTCCTTGGTGCTCTGGTAGTTGGAGAAAATGAGAAAAGGTTGTTACTGCTACATTGTTTTTCATTAGTTAAATATTTGTGTTCAAGTTATAATTCCCAAACATTGATAAATGATTTTCAGACCTGTATAATTTCATGCAAACAGTATTTAGAGCCTTTAGTTTTTGCTAAAATCTTCCCATCTTTCATCTTTGGTCCCATCCCCCTCTCTCATGGATGATTTGTGGTTAATTCAGTTGTGTCCTCTATAGTTAATGTTTTTTGGTTCCACTTTTGTTGTCATTTTTTGCCAGTTATTTAGTGCTGGATTCTTTGTGTTATTAGATAAAAATCTTTTACGGGGTTGACTCTCTTGACAGTGATTCAGTTTGTGATTTTTGAATCCTATAAATTGTGATTCAGTTCGTGATTTTTGAATGCTATAAATTGGGGTTCTCATAATATGATGTATGACTACCACTTGAAGGTTGCGTTCAATTTATTTTGTTGAGTCAGTGTAGATTATTCAAGAACAATTTTAAATTCGTCTTACTTTGATCATTGATAAAATTTCTGATTGGGTTATTATTTCACAGGATAATTGGCATCATCGTTAAGGAAATTGAAAGTAACATTTCAAAGAATACATTTCTTGTAAATTTTAGAATGGGTTCTTTGCCCACTCTCTGCAAGAAATTTGTAGAGCTTGTGGGGATCTTGGTGAGTCATAAACGAAAGAAATATTAAATCTCAAGTCTGCGCTTTTCTTGGCCGTTATGTTAATAGAAACTTACAACTTTCTTTCATGTTGCAGAAAGACGCTGATTCATCCAAGCTATCTTCAGTGGTGTTGTTGCTTCAAGATATGCTGGAGGTAGTCACTCGTGATATGATGGTGAATGAGATCCGGTTGGTAAACTTTAGTAACATTAACTTTGGAGTAAAATATTTAATTTGTTAGTTGGATAATCCTAATGCTTGAATGCTTCCACTATAAATCTTAACAGTGATTGCATTTTCTCGTGTAATATTTTGTAGAGAGTTGGTTGAAGTTGGTCATAGTAGCAAGGACTCTGGAAGGCAACTCTTTGCTGGCACGGATGCAAAACCGGCAATAGTGTTCCCTCCTCCAGTTACAGCACAGTGGGAAGAACAGGTACGCATATTTAGAACAACTCAAAATAATTTAAGTCATTTATTTTTCAGAAATAATCCTATGCTAGCTAATTCTATGAAAGATGACACTTTTTTTGGCTGATTATCATTTTAGATAAGACGCCTCTATCTGCTACTAACGGTTAAGGAATCTGCCATTGACGTACCAACAAACCTTGAAGCGCGTAGAAGGATTGCATTTTTTACAAATTCACTGTTCATGGATATGCCACGTGCTCCCCGAGTCCGTAAAATGCTTTCATTCAGGTTTGTTTATAGGTCAATTCTTCCTTAAACCGAATTGTTTGATTCTTATTTTGCTCACTTGAATTTAAATCATTCGATATGGTAGATCTTTGAATATGTCCACCCTTAAAATATTGGAACATTAAAAAACATCAAGAATTACAAAATGGCCAAAGATAAAGAGGCATAGGCATCGCCTCTCGATCCAATCCGCCTTCCCTGGCCCCCCCAACACACTCTTGATACGAAAAAAACCTCCCGCCATAAAAGCTTGTTCAAAAGGTGCTCTTGCCCCTTTTCTTTAGTTAGCATTGATTTCCAATCAACTGAGGATTTCAGACTGAAAGATTTTGTGATTGGTTGCTCCTTCTAATCTTTAATCAGTTTTTTTTTTTTTTTTTTTTTTTTTTTTTTTGGTGGGTGTTACTGTAACTTTTATTTATTTATTTATATATATCATTTAAGACATGAAACCTTTTAGGTTTTTCGATGGGTCAATATCCTTAAAACAGGCCAAGCTTTTGAGCTTTCACATGTCTTCTCCATCACATAATCATTATATTACATTGTTTCCATTGACAGCATCATGACCCCATACTATAGTGAGGAGACTGTATATTCCAAAACTGACCTTGAGATGGAAAATGAAGATGGTGTATCAATCATATATTACTTACAGAAGATATTCCCAGGTTAGTAAAACTGTCTTTAGTATGCTTGAATCCTTTGAAGTCATTGTGTAAATGATGCAACTGTCATTTTGTGACTTTTCTAGATGAATGGAATAACTTCATGGAGCGACTTAATTGTAAAAAGGATAGTGAAATATGGGAAAATGAAGAAAATATTTTGCAGCTTCGTCATTGGGTCTCCTTACGAGGACAAACTCTCTGCAGGACAGGTATTTGATCCATCATCATCTTCTCTATGAAGTTTTATTTCTGGTACTAATTTGTTTTGGTGTTGCAGTCAGAGGAATGATGTATTACCGACGAGCTCTGAAGCTTCAGGCTTTCTTGACATGGCTACTGAAAACGGTAAGACTAAGAGCATGGTATCTGTTTCTCCCATAATGTTCAACTAGTCAATAGAAAAAAGAAAGAAGAATTTAACGCATATAAAATCTAGTGCCATCATCATGCCTAAGATCTCTGCCTTACTTAAGTATGCAAAGATACTAGATGGCTACAAAGCCATATTATTTTCTGGGGGCATTTGTTTGGTTTTCTCTTGTCATGTATGGATTTTGGTGTGCATATTATGTTCCATTTCAAATTTTTTTCAGTCTTTTCATTGTAAGCAGTCTAGTGAAGCTGTTACTTTGGAGGTAAATGTGTTGGTATCTGATCATTTTTAGTTATAAGCAGAGATACTGGATGGCTACAAAGCCATCACGGTTCCATCAGAGGAAGAAAGGAAAAGCCAGAGATCCCTTTATGCTCAATTAGAAGCAGTGGCTGACCTTAATTCACCTATGTTGCTACCTGCCAAAACTATGGCAATCAGAAAGAAGCGGAGATCGACGTGCAACAGACATCTTGAATCTGATGGTTAAGTATGTTTTCTGCCTGATAATTCAGAATATTTTGCAATTTGATTCCCTGAAGTTAGTGTTTCTGAGCTCATTATTCTTGAAGATTCTTATTCGTCGTTCTCCTACAGTAATCCCTCTCTTCGGGTTGCATATATTGATGAAGTTGAAGAGAGAGAGAGTGGTGGAAAGGTCCAAAAGGTTTACTATTCTGTGTTGGTTAAAGCTGTTGACAATCATGACCAGGTAATCCTTTGACCTCATAACAGAACCACTATGTTGCTTGCTTGTACCTAAAACACTGATTATTGTCTTAATTCTCCAAAGGAAATATATCGTATAAAATTGCCGGGTTCGGCAAAGATTGGGGAAGGGAAACCTGAAAACCAGAACCATGCTGTAATTTTTACTCGAGGAGAAGCTCTTCAGGCCATTGACATGAACCAGGTGAAATATATTGAATCTGAAATTATGATTGTTTCTCTTTAGATTTTCATGCCAACTGAAATGTTTGACTTTTACAATTTCTTGTAGGACAATTACTTAGAAGAAGCTTTTAAAATGCGGAACCTTCTTGAAGAATTTAATGAGGACCATGGAGTGCGTCCACCTTCAATTTTAGGTGTTCGTGAGCATATCTTTACTGGAAGGTTTGTTACTTTTAATTATTACCAGCTATACATTGTATTGTTACATTTATATCTTGTACTCATAATAAATTTGATTTCTACTTGTGAACTGCAGTGTTTCTTCATTGGCCTGGTTTATGTCAAATCAAGAAATGAGCTTTGTGACCATAGGTCAAAGAGTTCTTGCAAGACCTTTGAAGTAAGTTTTCTCTTCATTATTTAACTAAGTAATCCAAGGCAATTGTTTAGAAACATCTAAATGAATTTTAAAATAGAGTAGTAGTATGTGTTGTCCATAAGCATTTCAGATGAGACTACATTAGCAGATGAATGTTGCCATAGTTTGGAGGTGTGTTTCTGTCTGTTGATATAAGTAGCAGATGGTGATCTGAATTATGTAGGGTTATTAAACAGTGAACTATCTATCCTCTCTCATGTTACCCTTCTTCTCCAGTCCCCTTTTCTTTTCCATCTTCAGGTCACTCTTTTCTTTTTCTTTGACCATGTTGAGTATTTGGGCATCAGTTCTGGACGAAATGGGAACTATTACTCATTTCTCTGGATGTTGTGAAATGAAATTCATCTGATATATATGAACTATTTGTTGGTTTAGGATTCGGTTCCACTATGGACACCCTGATGTCTTTGATAGAATCTTCCACATTACTCGTGGTGGCATGAGCAAGGCTTCCCGTGGCATCAATCTGAGCGAGGACATCTTTGCTGGTAACCTTCTTGAATACAACACACATGCACAAGCATGCATAAATGTGTGCCTGCACACACGCACATCTTCCATGCATGCTTTATGATATGAGTTTTTCCTGTGTAGGCTTTAACTCAACGTTAAGGCGAGGGAATGTTACTCACCATGAGTATATCCAAGTTGGGAAGGGTAGAGATGTTGGGCTCAACCAAATCTCTCTCTTGAAGCTAAAGTTGCTTGTGGTAATGGAGAGCAGACACTTAGCAGGGATATCTACCGCTTAGGGCACCGTTTGACTTCTTTCGAATGATGTCCTTTTATTTTTCGACAATAGGATTTTATGTCAGCGCAATGGTAATCCTTGCTTTTTCATTTTCACCTTTTGTTTCTTTTTAGTCTTAGAATATTACTGCATTTTTTTATTTTTTATTCTCCAGTGAAATCATCCTCGAATATGTTTAGAAATAGTTTTGGTGAACTGGACTTAAGTTGATTCATTCAAATTAATGAACCGGAGTAAATAAATTACCATGAACTTTTCATGCTTCTATGTATTAGAGCCTGTTGTGTTAGCAAATGTGGGGAAGCCATAATTATATACTTGTTTTATGGCATCTCCTTGCCTCTACAGTTACCATTGATAATATACCACTTTCCTAATCTCTTTTACTTGATGAAGACAAGTAATTAGCGTCCATGTTGTGGAGCATTCAGTATCAATGGCTACATAACATAAATAGTAGGTGGTTGATCTGTACAGATCCACTGTTTGTGGCAGTGTGGTTCAGTTGTACCTCATAAAGAAATATGGAAACTATCCCAATTTTTTCCAAAAGTTATGCTATACTGTCCTACATTATCCTTTATTATATCTCCCAAACCACTCTTCCTCACTCATCCATCACGTTTCCAATAAAAACTATCTTGGTGTGAATCCAATATGGAAAACACAGTTCTTAGGGTAATGGAACAACTGAGGATTCACTTTCATTTCTGTTCTATTGCTTTTTCTTACTAACATGAGCGTTTCTTGTTATGCAGTTGGTTGTCCTTACGGTCTATGCTTTCTTATACGGAAGACTTACTTGTCATTGAGTGGAATGGAGAAGACAATGTTAATTATGCTGCCACCAGGGGAAATAATGTTCTGCAATCAGCCATGGCTTCGCAATCTGTTGTCCAATTAGGTCTTTTGACTTCCTTGCCCATGATCATGGAAATTGGACTAGAAAGAGGGTTCAGAACAGCAATAGGGGACATGATATTATGCAACTGCAACTAGCATCTGTTTTCTTCACCTTTTCTCTGGTACAAAGGTTCATTATATGGGCGAACAGTCCTGCACGGCGGGGCTAAATACAGAGCAACTGGCCGTGGCTTTGTTGTCCGGCATGAAAAGTTTGCTGAGAATACAGGATGTACTCAAGGAGTCACTTTGTGAAAGGCCTCGAACTTATGGTACTTCTTATAGTTTATCAGATTTATGGTTCAGCAGCGACTGGTTCATTATCATATCTCTTCGTCACATTCTCCATGTGGTTCTTAGTGGCTTCATGGCTGTTTGCTCCCTTCCTGTTTAACCCTTCCGGATTTGAATGGCAAAAGATAGTGGAAGATTGGGATGATTGGTCAAAATGGATAAGTAGTCATGGTGGTATGGGGTGTGCCAGCAACCAAGAGCTGGGAGTCCTGGTGGGATGAGGAACAGGAGCACCTGCAGTACACTGGGTTTTTGGGACGTTTTGGGAGATTGTTCTTGCTTTGCGCTTCTTTCTCTTCCAATATGGAATTGGTACCATCTAATGTGGCCAGGCGTGATAAAAGCATCATGGTAAACATTATTACTTTTCTTTTTAACTTCCGTGTTTGCTTCTTTGTCTATCTTAGATGCAACAAATTCCAAATTCTTTCAAGCTCACCAGCCATTCAGAACTTCTTGTCTGCATGCTATATCCTTTGTTCTGAACTGAAATCTAGATGTTTTCCTTGTAACTAATGGAAGTGTCAAAAGAACTGATTTGGGCCTAGATGCTGCTGCAATGGATGTATAAAGCTTTAAGAAAGGAAATCATGTGATGATAAAGACGAAAAAAAGAAAAGAAAAGGAAATCATGTGATTATAGAACAGGGCTAATATGGAAGGTCCTTAGGTACTAGGAGATCATAATGCTGGGATAAGGATGATAAAGAGCTTTGAAAAGAAAATAAGAGTAGTCTTGTGTGCTTTTCCTAGGCGTAGATGATTTTGGGATTACATATATTGCTTAAATATGTCTTAGGAGGTCTTTACGTTGGGAATTTGATGATTCAAGAAAAGCATTCAAATGCAGAAGTTTTGCTCAAACTCCTTTAATTAATTAATTTATTCTCTTTTGGTTCTAACGAAGAATTAAAATTCCAGGTTTATGGTCTGTCGTGGCTGGTCATTGTTGCTGTCATGATCATCCTAAAGGTTAGTTTTCAAACTTTGAGTACTTTCTGATTGTAAGTTAAATTATCTTATGTCAAAAAATTTATTCTACTGAGTGGTGAACCTCTGAATTGTAGGTTGTGTCCTTGGGTAGAAAAAGGTTCAGTGCAGATTTCCAGCTGAGTTCAGACTTCTCAAATTGTTCCTGTTTATTGGGTTCGTTGTCACTCTTGGGATGCTTTTTAGTTTCCTTAGTCTCACTGTTGGTGACATCTTTGTTAGCTTGCTGGCCTTCTTGCCTACTGGATGGGCGCTACTACTGGTACATGCCTCTCATATCTGAAATCTACTTTCTTTTGTATGGTATCATTTTTGCTGTGGTCTCATAATGGAAATAGGAAACATGACGTATGAAGAACAATTCAGTACTTGAGTTTTACATGTTAAACAACTTTTGGGGTATACTAAGTATGGTGTTTTTGCATGAGCAGATATCACAAGCATGCAAGCCAATGGTGAAGGCCCTGGGAATGTGGGGGTCTGTGAAAGCTCTAGCAAGAGGGTACGAGTACGTGATGGGGCTGGTTATCTTCACACCAGTGGCTGTTCTGGCATGGTTCCCATTTGTCTCGGAGTTCCAGACCAGGCTGCTATTCAACCAAGCTTTCAGCCGAGGGCTTCAGATCCAACGTATTCTTGCTGGTGGAAAGAAGCACAAGTCAAACTAACCAAACAAACAAACAACCATTACAGAATTATATCCATGTAATAATATGTAGAGAGATGAAAAGGAGTAGAATGAGTACAGCAGCATGAGGATGTATAATATTGTTTGTTACATGCAATGTAATATTAGAATCATCCACCGTATGAAAATGCAAATTAAGGACTATTCTTTCTCATTTTACTAAACAAACAAGATTTAAAAGATCAGGTTTTTTTTTCTTCTTGTTACAAACTGTGTCGTGAATTTTCAGTTTAGAGCTGTTAGCGGTTTTTCCCCTTGGGTTACAAAGGATTCCAAATTTTTATCTAAGATGGTTTTGCAATTTTAAGATTATGTGGGTATTAGTTTTGAGGTTATTCGAGTCTATGTAAGTGACTCTTTTGCTGTATTTGAAAGTTTTTATTAAATTGACATTTTTGAAAATATAGGCTAAATTTTATAACTACTTGTGAGAGCTCTATACGCAAGACATACCAAAACAAGGCAAAAAAAATGAGCTAAACTAGTTCGGCATCAGCTTTTCTGTTTGGATTAATTTGAAGTTGAATCAAGCAAATGTCAGCACTTTGAAACATTTCATTGTCACATTGGAAAAAATCGGGGGTTATTTACTTAGATGGTCCTCAAATTTATACCCGATTTACATTTTAGTCATTCAATTAAATTATTCGTTCAAATGGTCCATCAACCCTTTATTATCAATCAAATTGGTCATATCGCAACATTTTCTGTCAAATTAAATCATGTGAGGTGCACATGCTATATCATTAAGGGTAAATAGGACTTTCGATAATAAGAATAAGTTTTTTAGAAAAAAACAACCTGCGACGCCTCTCCTTCCCGGTCTCCCTATTCCCTCTCTTCCTCTCCCCTCTCTCCCCTCTGCCTTCTATACTCCCAGTCCCCTTTGTCTCCCCATTCCCTCTCTCCTTCTATACTCTCTGTGCTCTCTCCCATTTCCCTCTGTTTTAGAGAAGGCTCCATCCTCACCGTTTCTTTCTTTTTGGTTTTTAAATAAAACTCGATTCTGTCTCTTGGGGAGAAAACTTGGGTGTGGACTTGGGATTCCGCAAATTCAGTGTTGTCTACATCCGTAGAAGGCAAGATCGAAAAAAGCTTCGGACAATCCAATTCGGCGTCCAGCCCCAAGACTAAGAAATCCCGTCGAATCTTATATTAGGTTGTTTGGTTGAGATTATATTATGTTTGGTTGTGGAAGAAATGTAGAATTAAATTTCATATTTTGGTGATTCTTGGATGCAATGACTGCCTGGAGAAAATGAAAAATGGGTGTTTGTTGATTTACATTGGATTGATGGGGAGGGTTGCAGAGACGGAGGTGGGGGCGGGTTCTGGTGGTTTATTTAAAAATTTATTTATTATTTATTGGTTTTTTTAATTATTGGGCATTTCAGTTTTTAAATTTTCTGATTTTTATAGTATTTTATAGGTTTATATAGATTTTAGGGAAATAGCTTAAAATAACACTCATTTTATAATTTTTTGTCAAAATACCACCCCTCTCCAAAATTTTTAAAACTACCACATATAAATACATCTTTATTGTAAATTGATTGCACCCATCTCACTTTTTCAGAAATTGGGTTTTCTCTCAACTCTCTTGGCTGTGTCTCTCTCTTCAGCCCTCTCTCTGTCGCTCAGCTCTCTTGCGCAGCTCTCTCCGTCGTGTAACTCTCTCTCTCTCTCTCTCCAACGCAGTCATCTTCCTCCCTCAGCCATCCAAGCTTAACTCCACGAGGTACTGTTCACGTTCCTTTTCTTAGAATTTGGGGTTTTTGTGAATTTGGTTTATGGTGTATGGATTTGTATGAAATTGGGTTTAGGGGTTTTTTCCAAATTGGTTTAGGGTTTTAGGGTTTAGAGGTTGCTCTGAAATTGGTTTAGGGTTTATGAGTTTGTATGAAATTGGTTTAGGGGTTTCTCTAGAGTCTAGGGTTTGGAATTGATGACATATCTTATATGGGCTTCAGATTTCCCTAATTTGTTTTTCTTTATTGTGATTGTGATTTTAGGTAAGGATTGGGTGATGAGTTTTTATTTTGGGTCATCTAATATGGTTTTGAGATTGGTTTTCATATCTATTATTTTGGTTAGTGTTAAAGTAAATAAATGGGTATTTCATTCTTGCTAGCTAAGGATTGGGTGATGGGTTTTTGTTTTGAGTCATCTGATATGGTTTTGAGATTGGTTTCATATCTATGATTTTGGTTAGTGTTAAAGTAAATAAATGAGTATTTCAAACTTTTGTGAATGGGTCGTCTGCATTGGAATTGTAATTAATCAAGCCTTGTGTTTGATGTACTCATTACAGGTAGGAAGGCGAATAGAGTCAGTGGTAGTCCCACTGGAGCAGCTCAAGTCCACTGATTTTACTGATCAACAAGAATACGATGCTTGCAAAATGAAATAAAGGAGCTTTTCTGGTAATGAACTTTACTTTTGGACACACGCATGCACAATGAACTTTACTTTCTTTGATGGCATTTTGTGTTATTTGTTTGATAGGAAGGTGATGCTGCTGTTGCCGTCGCTGAGGAGGTGAAGAAGAACAACCATGTAGTAAGAAAGTTGGAGAAGCGTCAACAGATTTGCACCCTTGACCAACATATTGAAGAGTAATTTGGTGGTGTTCGTCTATTGGCTTGTATCTCATCACGACATGGATAGTGGCTGTGCTTATGGGTATGTGACTTTATTTGCCTATGTCTGTTTCTAGTCAGCATATTTGTCATAGGCATATTAGTGTAGTTACCGTATTGCAAGGGCTGAAATCTGGATGATAACAGCTTCTTTTCATTGTTGTTTTAAAGTGAGGTATGTATGGGTCTTATGAAATTTTTACATAAATATATTGGAGGGCAAATAATTTTATTTTAGTTTTTATTATTCCCAAATGATACCCAAAACATGTAAGCTTCACACTATGTTAATTTCTGCAAGATGGGGAAAACATTGGACAATGAGTTGGAGGTTGTTAAGGAAATAAAGCTAGACAGGGGCTACATATCCCCTTATTTCATCACCAACCAGAACAATCAGAAATGTGTAAGTTTTGGTTTGACTAAGAGATAACTATATATTAAAACTGTTAGAGGGTTGCTTGTTAAAGTTAGTAGCACCTCAAGTCCCTTTTTGCTTGATGCTAATTATCTTCAAACTTGTGTATGTGCCGATAGGAATTGGAAAATCATCTAATCATAATCCATGAGAAGAAAATCTCAAGTATTAATGATGTGGTTAAAGTATTGGAGTTGGTTTTGCAGGTTAGCATTTCTCTGGTTAGGTTCACTAGTTTCTTCTTTTTTACTATGAATTGGTTGACAAACTTTTGCTCCTTTTCAGAAGCAAAGGTGTTTGCATTTTGTTATATATTTCAGAACCAAAGTTATAAAAGAAAATGGTTTTCCTCTTTGTTAATTGAGAATCATCTGCATTTATGATTTCAGATCTGTAGATAACTTCTTGTTGCTGATATTGCTACATGGGAGGAGAATAGAACAACTTGGAAAATGTGCAAGAAGAGATAGCTAACTCATACACCGAAGAAAAAATGATGAATAAGATCAAATTAGTAGAATTTGTGAGCTCTCCATTATTTATAATTATAGGTAGGAAGTATGTATGTAATAGAGGAAAGATTGGTTGACTATGTAATAACAATTGAATTTTCAAGTTTTATGAAAGAAATAAATTTTGAGCATATATATTCGTTAATAAAGCATTATAATTGGTTTTCTAATTAAAATCGTTGTATAGAATCATAGGAAACAAAAACCTAAATGTAACAGCTTGGGAATGTATTAGACGACAAATTTAAAGATAATAAAATGTAGTCTGAATTGTTAGGGTTCGATGGCGATTTATTTTGCATGTCTAAATTGTAGTCTGTAATGGATGTGTGCGTATTGTATGTAGATTGACTTAATATTGCTGTCCTATTGCATGTGTATTGTACTAATATTGCCTTTGTATTGCATACATATTGTATGCATATTGCCACCCTATTGCATGTATATTGTGATGCTATTGCTGTTGTATTGCTATTATATTGCTCTAATATTGCCTCTCTAGTGTGTGTATATTGGCCTAATATTGCTATTATATAACGACGAGAAAGAAACAACGTGCTTTTCAAAAACAGGCAGTCAGGTGCATTATAATTGCACTGTAAGACATTGTAAGAAATTATTTTAAAAAATAATTTACAAAAAAAAGGAAGGTATGAATAAATATGCAAATGCTTCGTGATGGGTTGAAGAAAAGGATGATTACATTTGGTGGTTTGATTATGTTTGGTGATACGATATGTTGTTCGTCTTAATCTTCATATATGTAATTGTTGTATTAATACTTGACACAAATTCATCTTGTAATCATCAAATTATTAAAGTTAAGTAAATGAAATGAAACAAAAGAAGAAGCCCAAAATAAACAGAAACAACAATTTCTAGCACCCTTTTATCGTGTCTGTATTGCCACTGTATCACCAACGTATCACCAAATTATTGCGTTTTAGGTATAAACAAATTAAGCACTTCCTCTTATTTTCATTTTTGACATATGTCCATTGTTTGACCTCCATTTTCCTGTAAGGAAAACAAAGAACACATGAATTTAATTTGGAATGGATAGATAGCTTTCCATTAAACCTTTTGACAAAAACAAGTAAACAGCATAGCTTTTCCAAGCAAGCAAATGTAGGATTGAGTTGATGACCATTAGTTCGAACATTATGTGATCTAATAGGGATAACTAATTTTTGGAACAACTAATGAATCTTCAAAAAGATAAAGAACTAGTAAACTAATGTATGCAGTTTAACTTTGCATGGGTCATAGTGCTCAACATGATATTTGGCAACCATCTCTATACTTAGTGTATATTGCAGGCTTCTATGCATTCCAAACCTTCATTCGTCTGTGATAAAACTGTTAAATTACCATGATTTCTAACACATGGAAGTAAACAAACGAATCTGCACATTTATTTGTACATGCACTCTGCGCATTGCACATCTGCGCATCTATTAATCACCACACCAATGCTTTAAAGATTGAGTCAGAGGGCAAAATGATCGATTACATATTTCAAATTAGTCATCTGCTCATACGAACTTGGCCCTAAAACTGTACTAATGGTAAATATACTGAAAGAATAGCTATCAATGAAAAATTCTACACAAACGAGGGACTTATTTTTCTAATATTGTGGTGGAAGCGTGTTAAGTGATTTTCCACATTTGTTCATGGGGGTAAAGTATATCTTATCCCTTTCTAAACATGATGAGGTTTCAAATTCCAATAACAACAGAATGCTAAGCAGAAAGTAGAATTGTTGCAGAAATTATTTAAAAGGAACAAAGTGAAAACAAATTTGAGAAATCATAAGAAAGTTGTATGCTTCACTAAGTCCACTAACAGATTCTCAGTGCACAAAATGAAATATACCTATATCACATAAATTGCAAAGAAAACCACGGAGACTAAATGTCAACAATGGATACAAAATGAGTAGAATTCAGTGGAAACGAACACGTCATTTCAAACAAGTAAACTGTTATACGTTCATAAAGAGCAACTATGTTTATATATGGAGGTGTACGAAATAGTTCAACTTCAAAATGGAAACAGTTTATGTGCCATGTAAGGCAATGAACACATAACAAGGTGAGTCTTCAACAAATTATAAGTGGACAATTATTTTCAAACAATCTGATAGCTGCCAGAGAGAACTGAGGGAGTTAAGGCATGAGATGCAAACATGATAAACACCATTAAGCACTCGGATGAACCCATGCTATAATACAAGCCAACAGATGACCACCACTAAATTGCTCCTCAATATGTTGGTCAAGGGTGTAAATCTGTTGACGCTTCTCCAACTTTCTTACTACATGGTTGTTCTTCTTCACCAAAATGCCATCAAAGAAAGTAAAGTTCATTGTGCATGTGTGTATCCAAAAGTAAAGTTCATTACCAGAAAAACTCCTTTATTTCATTTTGCAGGCATCATATTCTTGTTGATCAGTAAAATCAAAGGACTTGAGCTGCTCCGATGGGACTACCACTGACTCAATTCACCTTCCTACCTGTAATGAGTACATCAAACACAAGGCTTGATTAATTGCAATTCCAATGCAGACAACCATTCATAAAAGTTTGAAATACCCATTTATTTACTTTAACACTAACCAAAATCATAGATATGAAACCAATCTCAAAACCATATTAGATGACCCAAAACAAAAACCCATCACCCAATCCTTAGCTATCATGAATGAAATACCCATTTATTTACTTTAACACTAACCAAAATCATAGATATGAAACCAATCTCAAAATCATATCAGATGACGCAAAACAAAAACCCATCACCCAATCCTTAGCTAGCAGGAATGAAATACCCATTTATTTACTTTAACACTAACCAAAATAATAGATATGAAACCAATCTCAAAACCATATTAGATGACCCAAAATAAAATCCCATCACCCAATCCTTACCTAAAATCACAATCACAGTAAAGAAAAACAAATTAGGGAAATCTGAAGCCCATATCAGATATCTCATCAATTCCAAACCCTAGACTCTAGAGAAACCCCTAAACCAATTTCATACAAACCCATAAACCCTAAACCAATTTCAGAGCAACCTCTAAACCCTAAAACCCTAAAACCCTAAACCAATTTGGAAGAAACCCCTAAACCAATTTCATACAAATCCATACACCATAAACAAAATTCACAAAAACTCCAAATTTCTAAGAAATGGAACTTGAACAATACCTCATGGAGTTAAGTTTGGATGGCTGAGGGAGGAAGATGACTGCGTTGGAGAGAGAGAGAGAGAGAGAGTTACACGACGGAGAGAGCTGCGCAAGAGAGCTGAGCGACAGAGAGAGGGCTGAAGAGAGAGACACAGCCAAGAGAGTTGAGAGAGAACCCAATTTCTGAAAAAGTGATATGGGTGCAATCAATTTACAATAAAGATGTATTTATATGTGGTAGTTTTAAAATTTTTGGGGAGGGGTGGTATTTTGACAAAAAAATTATAAAATGGGTGCTATTTTAAGCTATCATACTAGATTTTAATGAAGTTATTAACATTTTAGTATAAATTGAACCTTCAAATTAACAGTAATAGTGACGGAATTAGAATGTAGGACCAATTCGACAAATAGTAATGGATGTTGATGTTGATGGATCATTTAAACGAATAATTTAATTGAGGGATCAAAATGTAAATCGGGTTTAAGTTCGAGGATCATTTGAGTAAATAACCCAAAAATCGATTAGAAACCAAATGGGTCTTTGTTGGACGAAATTGAATCCATCAATCAAACACATGAAGTAATTATTCAAATTGCAGGTAGGCCTAATTGTACGCTCACAGACCTTCGTATTTAGTTTTGTGGGCATTTAAAGGATAAATTTGACTGCCGACTGTGTGGTTGAATTGAAATAATCCCAAAAGGATTTATCAAATTTGGTCTCTTGGGAATTTTAGATGATGCGGGTTTTAGCTTTTTTTTTTTTTTTTTTTTTTTTTTTTTTATAGTTATAAATAAAACACCAAAGTAACATAATATGAAGAGTTACACAGTAGGATTCTGAGCCTCTGCATTTAGGCAATGTGCATTTACTTGCATTTCATAAACCAATAATGCTAGAGGCACCAACTTATTTACCAACTTTTGTGACACCAACTTATGTGGCACATGATATGACAACTCTTATCATTTGCCACATCATCTTCTTAATTACTCAAGTTTTAACTTAATTATTTAGTCCCTAAAAACTTAAAGGGAGCTTCACTAATATACCCAAAATAGGAGTTGAAATTATAAAAAAACCTCATATGAAATGCACTTTAGAAATACACTCAAAATCCATTTACTACATAAAAAATGTGTGTTGAAGTTCCTATAAATTACATGATTGTCATTGATAAACTTAAAACAAGCCTAACACAAAAAACTAAAAAAAAACCCAAAATAAGCCTAGGAAGCCCGAAGTACATTATTAATACCATATCATAGAAGTACATTGTTAATATCATGTCATAGAAGTACATTGTTAATATCATTTCTTACAAAAAATTCAAAAAAAATCCAAAAAAATCCAACAAGACATTCGATATCCTTTGCAGAAACCACCTCCAATTGTCCATAGTTCCACCAGAAACAATCATAAAGGCAAAAGGAAATACCTCTACAAAAAAAGAAAAAAAAAAGTGCACTATTAATACGGTCATAGAACTATATTCCTAATAAAAATCACATTCTTAATATCATAAACTTCAAGTGCACAGCTATATATACAGCAAAATATAGAGCATGCTTTGTTACTGAAAATTTGTTAATATTATCTCATAGAAGTACACTGTTAATACTATGTCATAGAAATCAACTCAATTGAAGGGTATGAATAGTATAACAACTGTTCATACCACTTACTGGAAGTTAACAACTACATCATTTCATTTGCATAATAGGTACGATAAAAGTTTACAACTCCATACCACTCAAATCAACTACCAACAGCTAAGGCTTCTATAAATTCCTTGGTGCTACCTCAATGGTACCAAGGTTGTTCACCAAATCTAACAACAAGAAATAAGAACAAAATAATTAAGCATAATAGAATAATTGGAACAACACAGATAACAATCATAAGCCTAAAGCACATAACTGATAAGGTGAAATAGTATATAGAATTTCATTAGTTTGCTATTTCACTACAAACTATAGGGATAATATGAAATCATTCACTCCTCGCATCAAAATTTCAATAGATATATGCTGAACCAATAAGAGAATAACATAGATTTTCTAAATTGAACTAAGAAATCCATATTCATAATTCAACAAGGCAGAAAAAGCAAAGAAACTCCATATAGTAGATCAATAAAGGAAAATAAAAAGAGGATATCTTGTTTTTCATTCAATAGTAAGCTCTGTGGGTTAAGTTGCAGAGCATTATGCTACACTCAGGTTAGAGATGCATATTTAGCAAGCATTTCATATTGAAAATGGTCAATTTGATCATCCAAGAAATTAATATAGGTCTTTGCAGTCATCAAATAAGTTCATGTGTATAACAGATTCTAGAAACTTATTGCTTCAAGTGAGAAATTGGTTTGGTTTCAAAACATAGAAAACAATTCCTTATAGCTAAATCTTACAACCAAATCAAAATGACTAGTGCTACTACATCAAACATGAAACAGCCTCACACAGTTGGGTACAAGCTCCTGCAGGGATTAAATTGAACAACTACAGATGAGAGACAGCAATGCATGAATTTTCTGCCAACACATATGACTAATTCAAAATCAACCAACACCAAATTGCAAACTAAAATTCAGAAAACATCTAAAAATAGTTTTTTTAATCCATTTTCCACATTTAAACTAGAGATAGAGAAAAAGAGAAAAATCAAAGCAAATAGGCAGTACTCCGCCGCCACCTCCACAGTTGTAACCTCTGTTACCACCACCGCCACTTCCACAAGACTGGGCCTCGTTGACGGTGATGTTATGATCGTCAAGGTTCTGGTCGTTCATGCCTTATATTGCGTCTTCATGGCCTTCTCATTGCTGAAGGTGACGAAGCCGAAGCTGAAGCCTTTGGAATTCTCAATCTCACAGTTGTTGATGATTTGGAAACACAAAAAGAAACCAAATCAAATCAGATCCGTCCATCAAAACCAAAACGTCGGAGTATAATCAAACAAATACACAATAATAAACATAAATGAAAAGGAATCGATTGATCTATCTTCAATCTTTGGGAGAGAAAGATCAAGTAACATAGAGAAACAGAAGATCAAGTAGCAGAGAGAGAACATGTGTCAAACGGCCCTTTGATTTGATGATCTCACAGAACGGAGAAAAGCTCTCTCCAGCGCATCATTGTCTGTGGCCCAGGCGAGCCCTCTGACAAAACTTAGAATGATGAAGTTGAAATAAAACTAAGGTGGAAGAACAAAAACTGAAAATTGGGGTTGAAGATGAAGATGAGAGACTGGAGGTCGTGAAATGAATTCTGATATGGTGTTGATTAGAATTTCAATTTTATGTTAAAAGGGTAATAAAGGTACTTCATCTTAATAATTAAATTAACAAATATACAGTTGTTGATTTTTGGGTGTGTTTCTATGTTTTAAATAGTGTAGGGTATATTTATAGTTTCATGTCTAGGAATGGGTGTTTCACTAATTTTGTAAAACTTAAATGACTTATAATAAATAAATAAAAAAACTTAAATGCCAAGTTCCAACGGCTCCTTCCCAGATTCGTCATGTCCTTCTTCCTCCCCAATTCTGTTATGGCCTTTTTCCTCCTCGCTTCTTCCATGGCCTTCTCCGTCAAATTCAACATACAAAAATACAAATCCAAAACTTTCACACCTCACATTATACTGTATTATGGATAAACAAGAAGTTGAGATCATTATAGTCCCCCGAGTCAAAATATGAAGACAGTCTATGGATCTCATTGATACACCATAGCTCGTGAATCCGACTCCAGCACAATCATGTGATCTCCATTATGAAAACCAAAATTTGATACCACTTAGAGGTGCCTCTACTTCCATAGCTAAAACAGATGCACACACTCTCACTTTTGCAAGACCACCACAAAAACATCCCACTGCATCATGTCACATCACTCTATTAGTTGTAAATATCTTGAAATTATTTTTGCATTAGCTGTAAAATCTCCTTGATCTTAGTTGCTCTATGATCTGAAGCAGTACAAGCAAATAGATTTTCAAGCGAAAATCCTAAAGAACAATAATCTGGAATCCACCAGGAAATTAGAGATAAAATTCTCTTTGAAATATTTGATAAAAGTCGAGATGCTTTCAACCAAGCATGACAACTGATTAAATACAACGTTCTCACCCATTGGGCTGCCTAGGGAGTTATTGAAAACGTAACTAAAAGGAAACGAAAAGCCTGTAAATTGAATACTACGCTCTCACCCATTGGACTGCCCTGGGGAGTTATTGAAAACGTAATTAAAAAGAAACGAAAAGCCTGTAAATTGAATACAATTTTTAAATGCACTTTTGGAACATATTATGCGACCCAATCGGAGCTCGGACGCCAAATCTGTAAATTCCTACTACGTCCTTTTTCCCTTCTTCACTCCAATTCTTCTTCAATCCATTCAGCCATTTGTTCTACATCAGCCCCCTCCACCTCCGAAGAACTCGACCTCGAGTTATGTTCAGGATAAAGGGTTTCATCTTCACGAAACTCATACAAATCAGCAACATTAAAAGTATTGGAAATTCCCATGGAATCTGGTAATTCAATAACATAGGCATTGTCATTGATTCTTTTCAGCACCTTGTAAGGACCATATTTCTTAGGCTTCAGCTTGCTATATGTGCCAACAGGGAACCTCTCCTTCCTCAGAAACACCATCACAGAATTGCCTTCTTGAAACACCTTAACTCGCCTATGCTTGTCTGCAACGACTTTGTACTTAGCATTAGCTTGTTCAAGTTTTTGCTTCACTTCATCACGAATAGCCACCACTTCTTCAGCCAATTTTCCCGCTGCAATACTAGTTTTCTGGCCTTTAGGTAGCTTCACCAAATCCACAACATGATTAGGCATATCAGTATAAACAATGGAAAATGGTGACTTCCCTGTTGCACTATGAACTGCACTGTTTTATGCAAACTCCACTTGTGGCAGTGCATAATCCCATTGCTTCGGCTTCTCTCCGCAAATGCTTCGCACCATATTTCCCAATGTTCGATTGGTAACCTCAATCTGGCTGTCAGTTTGAGGATGTGCAGTGCTACTACGGTTCAAAGTAGTACCAAACATTATCCACAAAGTGATCCAAAAATGGCTCAAAAATTTTGTATCACGGTTAGAAGTTATTAATGTAGGTACTCCATGCAAGCGAACAACCTCCCTGAAAAACAGCTTAGCTATATTGGATGCATCAACAGTCTTCTTGCAGGCTATGAAATGCGCTATTTTTGAGAACCAATCAACCACCACAAAAACTGAATCCGCACCTCTCTGAGTTCGAGGCAAACCAAGGACCTACCTGATAGCAAGATCCTGCCTGATATCATTAGGAATTGGTAAAGGCATGTATAATCCAGTGTTTTGTACCTATCCCTTTGAAACCTGACAAATAAAACATTTGCGCACAATTGTTCCAACATCACGCTTCAACTGTGGCCAATAAAATCTTTTTTCCAATCCTGCTATTGTTTTATCGCGGCCTAAGTGGCCACTCAACCCTCTTCCGTGCAAATCCCGAATGAGCTTCTCCCTTAAGGAGGAAACAGGAATGCATAACTAGTTGCCATTGAATACCCTTCATTAAGAAAGAAATCTGTCATTGGCTCATGGTTAGCACATTTAGCCCATATTTCCTTGAAATCATCATCATCTTCATATAAATCCCTTCTGCTCAGTGCGTCAGCCGCATGATTTGAGGTACCAGAAGTATGCTTGATAACGAATGAGAATTTCTGCAAAAAAGTCACCCATCTAGCATGCATTTTATGAATATGTTTCTGGCTGTTAATATACTTCAAATCTTGATGATCTGTAAACAAAATAAATTCCTTCTGAATAAGATAGTGCTCTTATTGTTTCAAAGCACGAACAACTGCATAAAATTCTTGGTCATAAGTACTCCACTTTTGACGAGCGTCGCTCAACTTTTCAGAAAAGAAAGCAATTGGTCTCTTGTCTTGAGAAAACACAGCTCCCACTCCCACGCCATTGGCATCATATTCAACTTCGAACACCTTCTCAAAATTTGGAAGAGCTAGAACCAGAGCGGTGCAAAGTTTTTCTTTTACAAGAGCAAAACTTTTTTGTTGCTCTTCTCCCCAATTGAACCTGCCCTTCTTCAAACATTCAGTAATAGGTGCGACAATGGAACTGAAATGCCTCACAAACCTCCTGTAAAAAGTGGCCAAACCATGGAAGCTTCGAACTTCAGAGACTGTTTTTGGAGTTGGCCAATCAAGAATTTCTTTGATCTTCTCGTCATCAACCTGGATACCATTCTCCCTAACCATAAAACCCAAAAACAGTAGCTTATTTGTGCAAAAAGTACATTTTTTTTTCAGATTCACATATAGCTTATTTTCTTTCAAAACTCCTAAGACTTGTCTCAGATGCACGAGATGCTCTTCTTTTGAGGTGCTGTAAATTAAAATATCATAAAAAGAACCAATAAATGGTCGAAGAACCTGATTCATAAGTCTCATGAAGGTGCTAGGCGCATTTGACAATCCGAACGACATCACCAGCCATTTGTATAACCCTTCCTTACTCTTAAATGCTATTTTCTACTCGTCACCGGCCTGATGCGAATTTGGTGGTATCCATTGCTCAAATCTATTTTGGAAAACACCTTAGAGCCTTCGAGCACATCTAACATATCTTCCAATCGTGGGATGGGAAATCTATATTTTATTGTAATCTTGTTGATTGCTCGACTATCAACACAGATACGCTATGATTGATCTTTCTTTGGAACAAGAAGGACTGGAACAGCACAGGGACTCAAGCTCTCCCTGATAAAACCCTTATGTAACAACTCTTCAATATGCTCTTTTAGGATGTCGTTCTCCTTAGGGCTCATGCGATAATGTGGAAGATTTGGTAGACTAGCCCCAGGTACCAAATCAATGTGGTGTTGTATATCTCTCAATGGTGGCAACTTGTTTGGCAGCTTGTCAGAAATTAGTTCATGAAATTTTGACAAAATCTGCTGCACTTCAGGAGGAATTACATTTTCTTCTTTGATGGCCTTCAATAGCCCCTTCAACACCATGAGACAAAAATAATCTGCTTCTTTTATTGCCTTATTTAACTCTTGCTCGCTGCTGATCAGAGTTAAAAAAACTAGAACTCTTAGTTTTGGGCTCAACTAGTTTTTTTGAGGGCATTGTAGTAGCCATCGCAATCTTGTGGTTTTTCCAGGAAAACAAGATCACATTATCTCGCCCCTTAAAAGTTGCATCCACATCAAATTGCCAAGGTCGCCCTAACAAGATATGACATGCATCCATATCAATAACATCACATACAACATCATCTCTGTAATGCTTACCAATGGAGAGTGGCACACAGCAAGTCTCAACAACACGAACTGAAGGTCCTTTTTTAACCCAACCCAATGAATAAGGGCTGATATGTGGCTCTGTTGGTAGCTGCAAATGCTCCACCAATTTTTTTGACACAAAATTCTCGCAACTCCCATTGTCTACGATCACATCATAGATTTTATTTTTGATCGAACAAAGAGAACGGAAAATGTTGTGCCATTGCCCTTTCCATTCCCTCCTCAATTGCAAACTCAGCCCCTGCATAATCATCGTCTACAACTTCGTCATTTTCTTCGTCATCACCGACATCTTCTATAAAATTAGCTTGCCTTCGCTCGGGACAAACGTTGGAACAATGCCTTGGTTTTTGGCATCGGTAACAAATATCTGTCATGGGCTTAGCATATGGATTCTCTTTCTGGGGCTGGTTCTGGGTCTGCACTCTATTGGAAGATCGGATGCTGCCTTCATTGCTGCTTTTACTTTGGAGGTTCGACGGCTTTGACGATTTGCCGAAGTTTTGATGCTGTGTTTTCCCCTTGTCACTAGGAAAAGTAGCAACATTTTCTGAATGATCCATCGTGTTCCTGCAATAATTAGTTTGGCGTTTCTCCTTCTCCAACAACTCAGCCTTTAACGCCATATTAATCGCGTCCTGCAAAGTCCACATATTTTGCAAACCAATTTTTTCTTGAATGGAAATTTTCAGGCCATTAATATACCTTGCAACCTTTTGGTTTTCGATCTCGATCAAATGATTACGCTTCGCTAGACGCATAAACTCTTCAATATATTCAGAAACTGAACGATTGCCTTGCGTACAGCCGATGTACATGCGGTACAAAATTTGTTTATAATCAGTAGGTAGGAACCGATCCATCATAAGCTGCTTAATCTTTCGTCGTGTACGGACTTGTTGCTTTCCTTGCCTCTGTCGTGAATTCTATAACTGATCCCACCATACAGCCGCTGTAACTTTCAGATGGAAAGCGACCATCTTCACCATTTGTTCTCTGGGACATACATAATTTCAAAGAACCTCTCCACTTCTACCAACCAATCCAAGAAATCTTCAATTTTCAAGTTTCCCCAAAAATTAGGGATTTCGGCTTTAATCCGATAATCACCAAAATTGTTGTGATTACGATGATGTGGATTGTTAACCAGTGGTGGTTCCTCAAGTTCTTCTTCGGACTCCGACTCGCTCTCTGGAACACGTTGTCTCTTATTATTTCTTCCAACATTGCCTCCTTGGTTGTTGTCTTTGTCTTCTCTTCTATTGTTATCTCCATCTTCTCTTATATTGTTATTTCTGTCTTCTCTTCCATTGTTGCCACCAATAGCTTGTAACAACAACTCACGCATCTCCCCAAGTTGATTGGCTAAATTGTCGATTCGTACGTTTTGAGCATCCAAATCCTTTCGAGTAATTGGGACAGCAGTTTCACAATCACCCATGATAGGCCAATAACACCGAGATGGGAGAGACCCGCTCTGATACCATTTGAAGCAGCACAAGCAAATAGATTTTCAAGCGAAAATCCTAAAGAACAATAATCTGGAATCCACCAGGAAATTAGAGAGAAAATTCTCTTTGAAATATTTGATAAAAGTCGAGATGCTTTCAACCAAGCATGACAGCTGATTAAATACAACGTTCTCAGCCATTGAGCTACCTAGGGAGTTATTGAAAATGTAACTGAAAGGAAACGAAAAGCCTCTAAATTGAATACTACGCTCTCACCCATTGGACTGCCTTGGGGAGTTATTGAAAATGTAACTGAAAAGAAACGAAAAGCCTGTAAATTGAATACAATTTTTAAATGCACTTTTGGAACGTATTATGCAACCCAATCGGAGCTCGGACTCCAAATCTGTAAATTCCTGATATGTCCTTTTTCCCTTCTTCACTCCAATTCTTCTTCAATCCATTCAACCATTTGTTCTACATCATGATCCTAGTCTATTTTGTAATTACTTTGTAACCATCCCCTTATCATAGCCCCTCTTAATACATAACAACTTATTTTTGAATATTTGTAACTATACAATCATTTATATAAATGGAGAAGAAAACCTCGACACAGTTGGGTGAGGAAACCTGAATCTTATATGGTATCAGATTGCCTTTGATCCTCAAGTGCCTTCCCATTTTATATCCTTATTCCTTTATGGCTTCTTCCAATGCTAACTTAGTACTCATTCGAAAGACAAAAACCAAGTCCATTACTACTCCTAATCAAACAATTCCAATGCCCAACCCTCCAAACTCCCATTCTCTAAAATTCACTCCCACTAATTATCTTCTCTGGACAATACAATTTGAACCTATCCTAATTTCTCACGATCTAGAAGATATCATAGATGGATTTGATGTTGCACCACCGGCAACAATAAGTGTGGGCAATAGTACTTCTCAATCCAATCCAGAGCATCTCACTTGGCGCAAGCGTGAGCAAAGGTTTTGCAACTGGATCATTGCCTCATTATCTAAAGATGTTCTTCTACACATAGTCGACACTTCAACATCCTCTGAAGTATGGACATGTCTCAAGCAAGCTTTTGGATCCCCTAAAAAGATTCGTCTTCATCAATTAAATATTCACCTCCAAAATCCCTCAAATCAGCCAACATCATTTTTTAAAAATCCTATATTCATTAATTTTCCTCCATGGCATCTGCTAGCAACTATGTTGCTTCCTCTCTTTTTCATAATCTGCAATATGCATCACATATACAAAATATAACCTTCCGCACCAGAATTTTTTTAAGAGTAAAATCTAAATAATGAAAATTTTGAAATTAAAACAAAGTAGCACTTCAATGTAAAAACATGTAGAGCTAACATGATAGAACACATAAGAGAAAACTATGCCACTCCCAGCAATATTATCCACTATCAGCCAATTTTTTTAAACCACAAAACAAAACAAAAACAGATTCATAACGTAGCCCTTATCCTTTGCCTCGATGATACCTTTTCCGTGCACAAATCTTGATGATACCTTTTTCATGCACAAAACTCGTTACCTTTGTCATCGCTCTTACCTTTATCAGATTCATAACGTAGCCCTTACCCTTTGCCTCGATGATAGCAGCAGATTCATGACAGATTTGTGCTCGCCGTAGGGGTAAATTGTGTCTATTTTTAATAAAAACTCTTGCTAGTCTCTCCATTGCTAATAGGTACACTGGTCCAAATCAATTGAAAGTTGGTAATGGAAATGGGTTAAGTATTACTCATGTTGGCTCCTCTTCTTTCTCAATTTCTACTGGCTCTTTGAAGGAAACATGCATACAAATTCTTTTTAATGGGATTATAAGCTGCAATAATATTGAATCCTGCATTCAAGAGGCAGAAACGAAAAAGGAAGAAAGGATGCGAGATTACCATTGAAGTTCATCTTGGTGAGACCAAGTTTTTCACCTTAGGTAAGGTCTTCTTCCTTGCTTGATTCTTCTAGGATTTCTTCACAAGGTACCAAAGTAGATATCCTGTAATTCATCACACCAAATGTTTAGAGGCGAAGAGGAAAGCAACCAAGAAAGTGGAGATGCTAGACTCCTTCTCTTAGTGGAACGACTTTTAGCAAAGGTGGAGAAGAGGATTTCTCCTTCTTCTCAACACCACAACCTAAAAGCCTCAAAATCCTAACTTGAGAATAGCCTAAGTGTGACTTATATAGGTAAGCCACATAAGTGAGGAAAAACCCCCACTATCAAAACCTGATATGGGTATATGGGGCTTCTCTTGGACTCACTTTAATTTGTCTTGTCACACACCACTTATTTTTGGGCCCAATGGGTCCATGGGTATTTTTCCTTTTGGCCCATAATCACTTTAAAACCCAAAACTACTTCATTGTCAAAGTAATTTCATAATTAACATATTATTTGTGATTTGTGACTTAACTATTGAGTCCTAACCATAGTCTGAACAGTTTGACTTGGTCAACTATTTTGACTTTGATTGTTGACTTTGACTTTTGTATCTCAAGTTTCTTCTTCTTCATTTGTTCCTCCAACTACATTTTGTGTGTGTGCGATCCGTAGGTTCCATTCAGCGAGGCAGTGGGTTGTCTCAACTCTTCCAAATTGATTGTGAATTAAATCAAACCATTTAACTCTTCCTATTAGCGAATGCCAATTATAATTGAACCTTACATGACGTCCACAAACCATAATTTACATCTAGCAATATGTCATGGCTACCCAAGCTAATAAGAAAAGGTGAAGAACCTACTCAAGTTCGAATGACAGTGCAATTGAATTCTTCTCTAATTCAATACTCCTTATTCACATTATTAGGTTATGGATGCTTATGTCAAAACCTTAACTAATCGTTTTATTAGTCCCCCAACTTGGACCGGATTTACATTTGAGTACCTCAATTTCCAAAATGGTACCTGTGGTCCTTTAACTTTAGTTTTGTTTGGACAACTAGTCCCACCATTACTTCTGTCAATTTTTTCTTTAAATTTAAGGGTAGATGGGTCTTTTCAGGTTGGTTTTAAGGGACAAAAAAGACTTTTACTCTTTTAGATTTGGGTTAATCGTTTTATTAGTCCCCCAATTTGGACCGGATTTGCATTTGAGTACCTCAATTTCCAAAATGGTACCTGTGGTCATTTAACTTTAGTTTCGTTTAGACAACTAGTCCCACTGTTACTTCTACCAATTTTTTCGTTAAATTTAAGGGTAGATGAGTCTTTTCAGGTTGGTACGTGAGGGGACTCATGAACCACACCAAGAAACATAGCCACGGATATAACCCGATCATCCGCCGTCGTCGTGGATCCAAGAAAGGTGTTGAACGAAGTCTTGGGGTGGTTCTGGTGGAGCCAATGTACGGCTGTGTCGAAATTTGTGTCACAAAAACGGATAGAGTCGACGCTGAAGATGAGCTTGAGGGTGGTAAGGGGATTGTGGGACCAAGCCAAGGGAAGAAGTTGCTTAAGATATTTAAGGCAGGGTGGATTAGTATACCTCCAAGGTCTATTTCAGAGGGAAGGCAAGTTGTAGAGTGAGGATAATAAAACCAACTGAAAAGACCCATCTACCCTTAAATTTAACGAAAAAATTGACAAAAGTAATAGTGGGACTAGTTGTCCAAACGAAACTAAAGTTAAAGGACCATAGGTACCATTTTGGAAATTGAAATACTCAAATGCAAATTCGGTCCAAGTTGGGGGACTAATAAAACAATTAACCCAAGGAGGATAATAAAACCAACTGAAAAGACCCATCTACCCTTAAATTTAACAAAAAAATTGATAGAAGTAACGGTGGGACTAGTTGTCCAAACAAAACTAAAATTAAAGGACCACAAGTACCATTTTGGAAATTGAGGTACTCAAATGCAAATTCGGTCTAAGTTGGGGGACTAATAAAACGATTAACCCTTTGAATTATCTTTCTATATGGTTATGATTTGAAAATATCTTCTTTCAAATCATATTCACTACTTTGCTCAAAGATTTCATCAGTCATATCTCAAGAGTATTCTCTCTCCTTACTGAGAATATTGAGAGTCCCAAGAACACCTTTAGGTCATGTTTTATAAGATAACTGTATAGTGCTCATGATACCACTTGAAGGAAATGTGTGTTGAGGCCCAAAAATCCAAGGGGCTAAGCCCAAATCAATCCTTAGCCCAATATGGGTAATTGGATGCAAAATAAGCTCAATCGGGATAAAAGAAAATTTATAAGAGCCGCCAACACAAGCTACAAGCCACAAATCATGCTAAACAAGCACGTGCAGAAGGAGCCAAGTTCATACCGATATTACTAAATCACGCTCACATGCTCATTTAGTGCTACTTGGCCCGACTATAGCCTATCATGGCATAATAAAACCCCAAGCACGAGCATAGAAATCATGCACATTCTAATACCAAGCTACGTCATGAGCTTAAGTGGGCCCAAGCCACAAAAATTAACCGGGGCTTACTCAGAAGGTTGTGGTATGGAAGGTAACAAGCAATCACGGGGCCCATTGAGGGTTCAAGGAACGTAGGTTTCAAAGCCACTTGGGGGCTTTGGAACTCAAGCCCGTTCCTAGAACCCAAGCATATGGGTTAGCATGAGAGAGAGGAGAAAATTTGACCCATGCTCTAAGAAGACACCAAAGAACCCACCAAGATATTTAGCCCAGCCCACATCAATAGAATTAAAGGGAAAGCCTTTCCAGCAGCTTGACGAAAGCCTGCCAAACGTTAGAAGCAACAAAGCCAGAGGACCCAATACCATATGTACAAGCCCAAGCCCAGCAACTTACAAAAATCTGGCGTCAAGTCCTATTCCCGTTTGAAATCCATGGGGGTGAGGGAAGTGTCCATCGGACAAAAGGCTCCATCTCTCCCCTTTTCCTCTGTAAGCTCTACCTTGGAGAAAACATAAGGAAAGCAGGTGGCGCCTTCCCCTCTATGGGAAAGCCCAGCTGCGTCAAACCGTTGGAACAATAAAGGGTTCCTTACCCATGCTCCTTGGATGGAGAAATTCATCAAAATAGGGCTAGGTAGGAGCTGCCAAGGAAAAAGGAAGAAGAAAACCAGACGAAATTGGAGCTCCTAACGCCTATAAAAGGAGACTTTTGCTACCCAGAAAAGACATCCACAACTCAACGATCCAGACCTTGACCAAGCTTTGTCAAGCAAATCTGGAATTTTCTCAAGCCACCCAAACCTCTCTTCTGTTCATCTTTCTTCTTCTTAGGATAGGGCTTGCACTGATATTTCTTCCGTAAGAAACCCACGCTGTTTTCTCTCTCTCAAATTGCTAAACTTGTGAAAGCTTAGCTCCCATGCCACATGCTCCTCAAGCTAAGCCATTAATGAAATCCTCATGCTTATTTGGGTGTTAGTGAAGTGATCCTGAGAGTGTTCTTTTAAAATCTCATTAGATTTTCTAAAAACTCTCTTGGGAGCTTGTTTTTCGAACTCAGGCATTTGGGGGATTTTGCTCGTTGTCTTCTCACAGCAGCCCAGGCCCATTCGTCAGGCTGCTGGAACAAAAAAACCCCTACAATGTGCTATATTTGGAAAAACTTATTAAGCCACAACCTAGATTAATCTTCTCCTTTTTGGTTCTCAAGAAAAAGCCTCACAAATGTGGGACCTCACTAAGGAAGTGATGGAAGAGATGAGTGAAGCCTTGAAAGGAGTTGATGCTAGTGAACTCTCTCAAGGGGTGCTCGACCTTGGCTATGGAGGAGGAGAGCTTGATGGTTCTCTTCCTCTTCATACAAATAGCACAAAACCCTAACTCTTCTAAAGATGCAAAGTGTGTATATATAGCCCCACAAGAAGGAGACCTATGTCTCCCTCTAGGTAAAACCTGCCCTAGGGTCTCTATTGGGCCTTTTGGGTTTATGTGGTCATCCTACTATGCCCACATATCTTAACTAGCCCAATGGGTCCAAACCCAATAGGCCTTGAATCCAATTTTAATTAATTTAATTTCTATTAAATTAATAAGTAAATTCCTATTTACTGTCTTTAGGAATTTTACATGAAACTACACCACCATATTCTCCTGCATCTAATGGCGTAGCAGAAAGAAAAAAATCAAAATTACACTAATTTGACAAATGTTGTGTTGAACATGGTGCCACCATTTAGGTGCTCCTTCTGATCTTTGGGGTGAAGTGGTTTTAACTGCTTGTTTTGTGTTGAACATGGTGCCACATAAGAAACCCAAAATTACACCTGTTGAGGTGTGGAAGGGCTATAAGCCGAACTTGGGATATTTTAAAGTATGGGGTTGTTTTGCCTTTGTAAGGTTAACTAACCCTATAAGGCCTAAATTGGGTGCTAGAGCTATTACTTGTGTTTTTCTTGGATATGCTTTAAATTTTGGGTAATGATAGGGAGGCCATCTATTTGTACCAACTAATGTGACTGTTGAGTTGGCTATGCCACATCGTCAAATAAGCTTTTAATATATATATATATATATATATATATACTCTTCACTTGACAGAAACCTAAGCGGTGTAGGAAGTTTTGTTTCACGTATATTCAACTAGTTCTTCCCTACCTCTTCCTCTTCCTCATCCCTTATCTTCTCTCTAATCTGCCAGTCATACCAGAGTTTTTCCTGACGCTGGTGACGATGGTAAGTTCATCTCTATTTTACTCTTAGGTTTTCTCTTGTTGGGTGATGACTGAAATTTTTGGATTGATTTTTTGAATCATTGAGATATTTGTATTGCTCTTAAGATCAGTATTGAATACTTTTATACTACTTGTATATCGTGTTCAATATTTTTTTTGGGTCTCATAACTAGTTGTTTTTGGTTCTTTCTACGGATGGCTTGACATGCCTCCCTCCATACTTGAAGTCTTTGATTTTTTTTTCTTATTTTGAGTAATCTTATGTTACTGGGAGTTTTGTTTTCTCCTATCCTTATTCCCTTTTTGTGTCTTGTGTGTTGTGTTTGTTTTCCCCTATGCATATGGCACTCATGCAAAATGAACAATATGTTTTGCAAGTTCAAATAAAATACCATGGCTATAATATTACAATGGTTGTTGTGTTGAAACCTCTTTTTCCTTGCTTATATGGTTACGGGTCTTTGTAATTTATGTTGGTTGCTATTTTGAAACCTCTTTTTCCATGCCTTCCACTACTATGAAAATCCTATTTTATTTTGTAATCATGTCTTCAAGTAGCTTTACGAGTTCATATATTAATCAAGAAGATGATGAGGTTCGAATGGAAAAGAATGATGAAGTGAGGAGCCTGAATTGGAGAATAGAGAGAATGTGCAAGAGCCTTGAGTTGGGATGACTTTTAACAACATTGATGAGATAGTTGTCTATTATAGAGAATATGGGAAGCAATTAGGGATTCCCGTGAGGAAGAGAACATCACAAAAGGGAGATGAGGGAGAATTGAAATATGTGACTATTTCATGTGGTCAAGAAGGAAAATATAAAAGTAAATCAGGTAATGTCCTAAAGCCACATCCAAGTATAAAAACTGGTTGCAAAGCTAGAGTAAGAGCAGGTATACTTTTAGATGGAAGGTGGCAGATCAACTCTATCAAGCTTGATCATAACCATGATATGAGTCCAACCAAGGCTCGTTATTTTCAATGTCATCGGACAATAAGTTCATATGTGAAAAGGAGGATTGAGTTAAATGATAAAGCTGGAGTAAGGTTAAACAAGAGCTATAATCCATTAGTGGTTGAAGCTGGGGGCCATGAGAATATCTCCTTTTTGGAAAAGGATTGCAGAAATTATATTGAAAATTTGAGACGATTACGGCTTGGGGAAGGCGATGCTACTGCGATCCAAACTTATTTTTTGAATATGCAAGCTCGAAATTCAAATTTCTTCTATGCAATTGATTTAGATCAAGATGGTCGGTTAAGAAATGTATTTTGGGTAGATGCAAGAAGTAGGGCGGTATATGAGGAATTTGGAGATGTTGTTACATTTGATACAACCTACTTGACGAATAAGTATGACATGCCATTTGCTCCATTTGTGGGGGTAAATCATCATAGACAATCAATTTTACTTGGATGTGGGCCGATTTCAAGTGAAGATACTGATGCTTTTATATGGTTGTTTAAGTCTGGGCTTGCATGTATGCATGAGCACGCTCCTAGGGGAATAATTACTGATCAAGATAAAGCCATGAAAAATGCCATTGAGATTATTTTTCCTAATACTAGACATTGTTGGTGCTTGTGGCACATAATGAACAAGTTTCCTAGTAAGTTGAACCATTACAAGCAATATGAAGCTATTATGTATGCCTTGCAAAGTATTGTGTATGGCTCATTGGAGAAGGTTGAGTTTGAAGAAGGTTGGGATGAAATAATTGAGAAATATGATTTACAAGACAATGAATGGTTGGTTGGACTATATAATGAGAGACAACATTGGGTACCATGTTTTGTGAAAGATAGTTTTTGGGCAAGAATGTCTACCACACAACGAAATGAAAGTGTGAATGCATTTTTTGATGACCATGTAAATTCTAAGACTACTTTAAAGCAGTTTGTGGAGCAATATGAAAATGCATTGAAAGTTAAGGTGCAAATGGAGAAGCAAGAAGATTTTAAGTCTTCATCCATTGGTTTTGATTGTGGAACTCATTATAACATGGAGAAACAAGCTCAAGAGGTTTACACTATTTCCAAATATAAAGAATTCCATGATGAATTAATAGGAAAAATGTATTGCGACTATCTTTCACATAAAGTGAATGGTGCAAATTTTGAGTACCAAATATCTGAGGATTTCATGATGGAAGGGAAAAAGGAGAGGCTTTATTTCAAGGTTTGGCTTAATGAAGATGACAATGAAGTCCGGTGCAATTGTCGCATGTTTGAGTTTAGAGGCATATTATGCCGTCATACAATATATGTTTTTATTCGCCATAACATTGACTTGATTCTAGAAAAATATATAATGCGAAGATGGAGGAAGGATGTGAAAAGATGTCATACAAGGATTGAAATCAATTCTGAAAGCTGTAGTCTCACACCTGAAGCACAAGGATGTCATAAGATGCAAAAGGCTTTTGATGAGATTAAGGAATTGGCAAATGATTATGACAATAAGTGCATGATTGTGATGACTTGGATGGATAATGTAAAGGAGGAACTCTCCAAACATAATGTTTTTTATGGTAGTGATCAACCAAATCCTCAGTCACCTATTGGTAGGAACATTGAGAATGATGTTAGTTCAATTCCGAATCCAAGTCAATGTATTCTTACTCCCTTAGCAGCTAGAAAGAAAGGCCGTCCACCATTTAAAAGGAGGAAATCTCAGTCGGAGCAAGCAGTTAGGAAGAAACAAGATAGTAAAAAGAAGAAACAAGAGAGTAACAAGAAAATCAAATCTTGTTGAAACAACACTAATGGAGAAAAAGAATTGAATGTATGCAATTAAAATGGATACATTTTTTTATTATTTTCTAATGTATTATTCAATCAATAAAGTAGTTTATTGTGACTGTCCTTGAATTTTTATGCAGGATTTGCAGCTAACAGAATTTGATGATACTGGCCATATTGTTGGTTCATCTACTTCTAAAGGTGATGGTGTAGTTGGAACACAAGAGAGCATTACTATGCAGGTATGACATGAATGTTTTGTTTTGATTGATTGTTTTTGTTTGTTAAAATTCATTATCAGTCAATCACTCTAGTACTGATGATTCTCTAGTTGTAACGACCAATATTATGGAAACATTGCAAGAAAATATGGCCACATTTTTGGGTTTTAATCAAAATGGTCAATTAAATCAGTTGTATAGAGGGTATGAGATAGGACATATGGCTCATCCAATCCTTCATGAGAATCATTTTCCAGTAGTTGAAAAGAAGTTTAATTTCATAACTTTCAGTACTTTTTATTTATTTTATATTAAAATGTTGAATTTATCTATTGTTTCCTCTCTTTTTTTTCTTTTTTCTCATATTTAGGATCATCAATATCAATATTGGAATGAAGACTATAATATATATACATGCCTAGCTTTAATTCTGGAGGAAGTGGTGGCCAACGAAACTGATCATTGGAAGCAAAAGAATTGCACTTGCAAAAGTTGTCAACAGTTTTGAACTTAAAAATTCCATTTTTTGTTAATGTACACGGTTTGCTATTAGTGTTGTAATTGAAAAGACCATATTGCTTTAATGTAGACCATATTGCACTTGAGATTGAATGGTTGTAGTTTGAGATTGGATTAAGGTTGCTACAACCTCTGATTGAATTGAGGTGCCACCCTTTAGTTTGAGATTGGACCTGTTGTCTTGTTGCCAAAAATCATTTCTAGAGGTTTGTTCACATCTGCCAATCCCTATTAAATCAGCCCATTATGATCAGAATTAGTCAAAAAGCAAGAAACCTCATTTGAAATCAAATACATTCTATATATCATGGAAGTGAAGCATACAAACGCAACAAATCCAGTTTGTAACAAGCCCCCAAAATTGAGTTGTTTTTGGACCAACTAGACTATTCAAGAATGCTTGGAATGATGGCATATCATAGCTGCTTAGAATCTTTGTAAAGTCAGAAGAAGAAAAAGACCATTCACCAATGACAAGATACATAAGGGAAAAATCTGAACATAGGCCTCGTTTGCCATGAAAACTTTCATTTGCACAACAAGAATTCAACTTTCATGTGTTGGAAACGTAAACAACGAATGCACCAAAGCATCAAATGCATGATTAAGATAATGATTTTAATTGCTTAAATGAACATAAGAAATCATTGAAGCACTTCTTCAAACGATATACTCAATTGCAGTCACAAACATTTAAACACTAAAAGGACCAAGTGCTGTCAAGGAGATATGTTACAACATGGTGCTTGCTTTGGCTACTGGAAGCCTTAGAAAATGCATCATTGGAATGAGTAGAGGAAAGTGAGGGTGTTCTATGACTTGCTTGAAAAAGGTGAAATTAGTGTTGCTAAGGAATAGATAGTTTCCATCATGATTTGATGGACGGCTTCATCAATCTCTCCTTTCCATGGGTCTTCAACTTGAGATGAGCTTAATTTGGGTATTGAAATAATAAGTTTATCATACTATTGTGCGCTACAGTACTATTTCAAATAATCAGTCTCTTGTTCAAACGATATACCTAATTGCAGTCACAGACATTTAAACACTGCAAAGAAAGAACCATGATTTATCCTAACCAAAAAGAATCTCAAATCTTCACGATGAAAGAGAAGCATTGAAGGAGACACACTGACCATAGAGGAATCACTTATGATGAACAAGTCCCAAAAAACAAATAAGAGATCGGAGATGACATGGTCTGAGCCAGAGCAGAGATGGGTGGGCTTCACTATCACTGGAAACAGAGTCAACGATTACAAGTCAATTTGCCACCTATCGAAACTTGCTCCTGAAAACTTAGCTAAGAAATGCTCTCTCTCTCTCTCTCTCTCTCTCTCTCTCTCTCTCTCTCTCTCTCTCTCTCTCTCTCTCTCTCTCTCTCTCTCTCTCAGACCAGTGAGTCGAATTGGAGAGCAAGCATGAATCTGAAGGAGTGGGCTAACGAATCAACCGATTGATGATCCAAGTTGTAGGAAAAATTTTGGTATGATTTATTGTCGTTGGCAGATTAGAGAGAAGATAAAGGATGAGGAAGGGGAATAGGTAGGGAAGAACCAGTTGAATATACTTGAAACAAGACTTCCTACACCACTTAGGTTTCTATAAAGTGAAGAGTAAACAAAATATTAAAAATATTAAAAGCTCATTTATTGATGTGGCATAGCCAACTCAATAGCCACATCAGTTGGTACAAAAATATGCTACAAATAAATGGTCTCCCTAGCATTACCCTTACATTTTACAACCTAGATTTCTTGATAAGGAAAATAATGTTATTATTGAATAAGGTGATGTTTTCTTTCTTTAAAGACAAATTTCCTTTTAAATCTAAAAATAATGGGGGTCAACTAAAGGCTTTGTCATCACCCAATGCAATTTTTAGGAAAGATAATGTGAATGATGAAATGGATTCACTAATTTCTAATAACACTTGAAAATTGGTGGATTTTCGACCAGGTTCTAAAACTATTGGGTGCAAGTATAGGTCTTGAGAAAGAAACTCAAACCAGATGGAAATATTGATAAATTTAAAGCCATACTTATTGCGAGGGACTTTAAAAAAAGAGGTGATCTTGATGTCTTTATACTTTTTCTCCAATTACTAGAATAACATCCATTAGATTGTTGATTGCTATTGCTTCAATTCATGATTTGATTATTCATCAGATGAATGTGAAAACACTTTTTTTGAATGGATAGATGAAGAAATTTACATGGATTAGTGCGAAGGTTTTCTTGAACCTGGCCAAGAACACAAAGTGTGTAAGTTATTAATGAAACAAAAAATTTGCTTACGAGCCACTTTGATGTGAAAGATCTTGGTGAGCCGAATTTTATTTGGGTATTAGAATTACAAGAACTTGTGATGGTGTTTTTCTTGATCAATCACACTATGTTGAGAAAACTTTGATAAAATATAATTTTATTGATTACAAGCATGTATCTACTCCTTTGACTATAGTGTCCACTTATTTCTGATTGAAAATGAAAATGATGTGATAAAGTAAAAGGATTATGCTAGCATAATTGGGAGATTGAGATATGCAACTGATTGCACTCGACCTGACATGGCTTATGCAGTTGGGGGTACCTAGCACTTTTACGAGTAAGCCAAGTAAAGAGGATTAGCATGCCATAGAAAGAGTTTTGAAATATTTTCTTGGCACTAAAAATTATGGAATATTTTATAAAAAATACCATCCAGTACTTGAAGGTTTTAGTGATGCTGACTGGAACACTTTGTCAAATGATTCTCTTTCCACTACTAGATATATTTTTACATTAGGTGGTTGTACTATTTGTTGGAAATGAAAGAAACAAATAATTATTGTAATTCAACAATGGAAGCTAAGCTCATTACTTTGGCTACAACTATTGAAGAAGCAAATTGGTTGAGAGTTTTATTGTATGAAATCCCACTTTGGGAGAAGCCAAAACCACCTATTTTGATTATTTGTGATAGAACTGCTGCTATTCGTATAGTAAATAACTATTGTTATAATGGTAAATGACAAGACCCGACCTGGATTCCCCATCAGAATCCGTGACGAACTCTGCTTCCAATCTGGCATCCGGCAGATGTCGAACCCACTTTACTAAAAAGTCATTTAGCCCCTATTTAAACTGATAGACTATTCGACTTCTACCAAAATTTCGGCAGAATATCCCCTGTAAATAACTAGAATATTTCCCAATTTACAGTACCTGTAAAACAAGTGCGAGAATAAACCCAACTTCCAACATGCACAAAGTAAAGGCACGCACAACATTTAAAACTATTCAAATGGGCTTCATGCCTTCTACCTAAACTCAAAATGAGCAAGCAGAACAACTAAAGATTAAGTTTACAACCTAGGGAAAAATAAAATGTACAAAGTGATAGTAGCACACTACTATGGAACGGATAACGATGATGCCTCGACGTAGTGGTCTCGACCTTAGCTATCTAGAACCTGAGGGGGGAGGGGGCAAAAAAGAAATTGTGAGTGGATGAAATCAAGCGTTAAACACCATTTATGTTCAACATAAATAACCCCTCCATTTTAGAAAATAATATAAACTTGTTAATTTAAAAGATAATCATCAGAACCCAAGATACTTTTTCCCACAACTATACTCTTGTAAAAATACAATATGATAAGTAATTTTCCAAATGTCCATTCCGAACTTCATTTCAAATATTCATACCTGTGCAGAGTACTCTCAATGCACATGCTCAAGCAACCTCAACCTGCAAATAAATCCATATATACCCGTATACATATATATATATATATAAATAGACACGCACACACGTTCACCACATCAAGATATGTACCAGGGGAAACAATCCAACTCAGGGACTGTTTCTTCTCAACCACATGTCGAGATCTTGCATCTTACATGTGGCTAGGGATGAGCAATCCAACCGGGGGACTATTGCTGCCTAGCACGCAAGTCGACCCTTACATCACACGTGCGGCTGAATCCAGTCATACGAGAAGACTAACATCCTAATACACCTCCCAATAAGTATATGTGTGACCTGATGGATCCCAAAGACCAACTTTAATTCTTTTCCATAATTCCGTCATCCTTTCCATATCGAAATAGGGGAAGGTAGAATAAATGGTGTGTAGTCACATAAATCCCATATCCCAAAATATATCCAAATTCCATAAACATAACCAATATCATCATAGTCCGAAACCCAAATCCATATACTTTAATAATAATAATAATAATAATAAAGTAAAAATCACTGGAAATCCCATATCATATTGTAAAAAACAGGACTAGCCTGATAATAAAATCTCATAATCTCACTAAGCAAAAAAAAACCAATTTTCCAAACAAATCACATTTATGCAAGCAATTCTATGTTTGAAAAACAATGCTCATTTAAAAACAAATGTCCACTCACAACAAGTCCAAAGCTAACTCAACTGTGAGTGAGTTCATCCTGAGTGATACATGGACTTCATTAATAAATGTACCCATCAACGAACTTTAACTCAAAACTCTAGTTCTTGAATCTCAAAGTGTGCCTAACCCTTAAGAAGGTTTATAGGGTCATTCTAGCACTTCTCGAAGGATGAGACGGTCTCGGAAGACTCATGGTCAACCGAATGGTCAAATTTTCCATATTGGTCAATCGGGCTCGCGGGGCCCACAACCTCCGATTTCCAATATGAAAGTTCCTATGGGTCCAACAAAGTGAACTGATCAAGTTTCGAATATTTGGTCTCGATCGAGCTATCAAATATAAGCCAATTGCACGATCAGACAACGATCGTTTTGCCTACTTAGAATCACTTATTCGTAGTATCTAAGACTCCGATTCTTGATCCATAAGTTTCTACATGATCCTAGAGATACATAGAATAACATACTTGAAATTAGAACCAATCGAACAGTCCAAACCTATCAAACCCACATATTGCATAATCGGCACGATATTCTTTCGATAGTGAAATGATAATCAAATTCAAATATGAGCTTACTGTCATGCTTAGGACTACGTGGGGATCATTCTAGGTTTGAAAACAAGTCACCGACACAAGGCCCACCCGTCACCACACTCCACCTCCGACTGGGTGTTTTGAGAAAATTTCGACGACAGAAAATCTCAACCAAAATAGGCAATAACTATACCAAAACATTCAGACTAAGATAGGGAATAAGTTTTGTTCTTGGATCCCGACCAAAAAGTGACCGAAAGTATATGAAAACACAATTGAACTGTTGGCCCTCTATAGGTGTTTTGACAAATTCCTAAAACTTCAAAATTAACTCAAACTAACTATAGTGAGGAAAAGAGGGTTTCGCTCGGTTCTAGCCCAAAATCGCGACCAATGTTAGAGTTTTTGAAGGTGGAAATGGGAATGGATGTGTAGAGGAGGAAGAGACGACCGTTTTATGGGTTGTGGCATAGCCGGCCATGGCCGGACAGAGGAGAAAACTTCAACCAAATAGGCTGCTCTGTTTAGCAAAGGAGGAGAGGGTTGCACAAGCGAGGAGAGAGATAGAAATTCTAGAAAAAAGGAATCTGATCTCTGTTACTTAAATTGGAACTTCGTAATATTTATGGTTGTGCCACTACACTTTCGTAAATAATAACTTCTTTGTTTTAACTCCGAATTGAGCCTGCTGCATGTCTACAAACTCATATTCACGAACTCTCCGCAACGGTGCTACTTAATTCCCCAAATTCCTTTCTGAATAAAAAGTGACTAAAGTACACCTACTCCCAAGTAATTACACAATTAAATAATTAAATAAAAATAATTTGTTGGATCGAGGGTGTTACAGAAAATCGAGAACCTATAAGAAGAAAACACAGTATTGTAACCAAGACCTTGGCAATAGAAGCCCATACAATCATGAGCCATGTCTGAGGTTACCATAGTTGGTAATTAGAGATCCTAAGAAATGAGTTCAGTGGGAAAAACGAATCATATGATGGTTGTTAAGCGATGCACTATTTGTTTGCTCATCCCTGTGGTGTAAGTGCATCAATCGTGTAACGTTGTTGGAGGTGTAGTTTATTTAAATTCTTAATAAATAATGTAGCTCGTATGAGTGGGATGTCATACTTACGAGAGCATACTTAAAAGATTTTACGTATATGAGTGCGAGAGTGAGGCCGCTCTTTCTTGTTCTCAAAATAGACTCATTGAAACCAGGATTAGCACAAGGCCGTAACATGCTATCTATTGAAGCTCGTTTCTACCCATGAATTATTATGTGTGAGCAGTAATTCTTATTTTCCCTTAGGAAGTTGTAGTTCAAGTTTGAGACCACTAACTTTGGAGTAGGAATTATTGTTTTACTAACGGAAATTCAATGCCAAGTCACACCTTCATGATGCATAATGATTCTTCTTTGGATGGTATTTTCTAATTTTGTTTTTTTTCTAATATTTTAGTAGAATCGATTTTTGGGGGGGTTTACACAAATCTTCATTGGGTACCTGGAGGTTTCGAATCTCTACCCACATGGGTGGTTTGTAAAAACAATGTTGATCGTTCTTGAGTAGTGGAACAACTTTAATGATAGGTCAGTATTAATTTTGAAAACACAAATGTTAGATGAGAAAAGGTTGGTTGAGTGATGGGCGAGTAGATGGAGTAGCTGCACTAAGGCGAGTGAAGAAACTTCTGGTGGCACTCAAGTGGGCTCAACTTTTTCCTCCATGTGGGTCCGTTTGGGCTCAAGGGATTCTATCTAGGTCTATACATTTGGAGACCTCTCCAACAAGGCCTCATCATTTGGAGCCCGAAATCAATGCTATTGGGGATGCCTTATTGGTCTTAGGCTGTATATTTGAGATCCCCATGGTGGTTGAGTCCCAAATACATACCCCATTGGGGAAGGCCTAAGTTCCTACTCACTACTAGTAAAATAAGAAATGACAAAATCCCAAAATGGAGTCATTCCAATGACTCGATCACATCCAATCCAATGAACCATAATAAGTGAAAGTCCAAGTGTCAATCAAACGATTAGATTTTACGAATCTGAACAACACCGTTGTTCTTGTAACAACAAGGGGTAACTTTGGGTCGAAAAAGACCTATCATCACCTCATGGCCTAAGTTCCTACATACTCCTAGTACAACAGGGAACAACATATCCCAAAAGTGTCAAAAAAGTTCACAATTATCTTGCAGACAAGTCGTTTATCTTTGAGATCATTATATGATTATATTGAGAGATATGGCTTAAAGGTAATCATTGGGACATCAGAAAAGTTTACAGAGGCATGTGAATGTACAACAATGAATCTCTACTCTTAGTATAAAGAGTGAACATTGTAGAGATATGATTAATTAAATCTTTGGCCAAAGTATCGGATAGGATTGCAATAGGAAAGATTGTGATATCATCCAAGTGAATCATATAACCTAGAAATGTCACATTGGGGATTTGACACAAGTTAATCGTATCCTGATAATGTGACATAGAGTATTGTTATAGAAAATGACTAGATTGCATTGCAATTACAAATGACTAGGTTCTCCAATGAATTCTATTTAGCTTGGGTAGCCATGACATGCTACTAGGTGTCACTCATGGCTTGTGAAAACCCTGTAAGGTCTAATAACAATTTGCCTTCACTAATAGGGAGAATTGAATGATGGGATTCAATTCATTCTCGGTTCAGAAGGAATTAGACTTGCCCACTGCCTTGCTAATTATAACCTATAAGATCGCACACCAAAAAGGAATATATTGAGAAATAAAAGAGAGAAATATGCCTTGGTCAAAGTCAAAGTCAAAATCAAAGGTCAACCGTTGACCCGACACTTGACATGGTCAACAAGGATTGATCGGGACCAATACTTGTAAGATAAGATTAATGACTTAAGTCATTAAACAAATTAAACAAATTAAACAAATTAGAATAGTTTATCTTAAACAATTAAAGTTATTGAACTTAATTGGGTCCCGTGTGACTTCAAGAATTAAGAATTGAACCATAGGATTTTAGACATATATGACATGTTAAGGTATAAATGTGATGGACCAAAAAGGCCCTAAATTTAGGGTTTAGGGAGGGTGCGGCACACATGTGGACCTAAGTCCACATGTGTCACAACATGGGTCTATATATATATATATATATATATATATGATACCATAGCACCATTTCATTTTAGAGTTTTCAAGTTGGAAAATTGGAAGAGAGGAAACATCACTTCTCTCTCAAGTCCCCCTTGGCATGCCACTTTGGAGAGCAAGAGCTAGCACTCTTGTCCTCTCCCAAGTTCTCAATCTCTCATCTCCATCCATCCTTGGTGAAGAGTGTTTGAGAAAATTTCCTCCTGGGTGAATATTCAATGAAGATTCTCTTTCCTCTTGATTGCCTTCTTCCTCAAACCCTACAAAACAATGGCGGTCAATCGGAGAACACTGGTGTGGTGTTAGCCAAGGCCCTTTTGATGCCTAAGTCAGTAAAGTAGTCTTTGGAAGATGCAGATAATACTGAAAGGATGAAGTTTTCTCTTTAGGGAGAGATGGTGGCATGGATGCTGAGAGAGGGAGAGGAGTGGTGCGGAGCTGAGAGAGAGAGAGGTGGCGTGAGAGCCTTGGGGTATTTTGCCAAGGTTTCAGAATTACCTCATGTGTGTAGATAACTTGTCTTTATATAAAGTCTCATTGTTTGGTAGGATTTGTGGAGAATAATTCCTTTATAGAAGGAATTATTCTCTCACTTGAATAAGGAGGTATAGTGGATCAAGGAGATTTGATGCCAATTGAATCCTTGATTTGGGGAAGATATTCCCATTTTTAGTCAAGATAATTAGCCAAATAAATGTGATATAATTGGCATAATTATTTAACCTAGGGCATATCCCTTTTTCTATGTGTCATCTTCGGATTGGTTGCCAAAATTCCATGTTCCCACAAAGCGCTTTTGTGAGGTAAACACTATTGTACCTATTGGAGAGCCATAGTGGATTATCAAGCTAGGGGAGATCAAACATTCTACTTGAACACCTTCCTAGGGTTCAAGATTTGCTCCATGGGTAACTACATCTCTAATCCCTCTCTTTAAATAAGTTCTAGAGAGTCTATGATGCAACATTTCATAAGCCGAAAGAAAGATTTTGGGTTCAGTAGCATTTGATATGAGTTTCTAAGTGTCTATTTTGCTCCACTTCTTTGTATTTTGTTGAAATGCATGTTAGATAGCTCATTATCCTATTTGTGTGTTTGAGAAATGCACAAAACTAGTTTTCTCTTCACTTATATTTATGTATATACACTCAAAGCATTTGATAAAATCTTTATTATTCATAAAGCATCTCAACCCATTTCTCAAGCTTTATAAGGAATGCATGACTTTAATACTGTTCAAATTACTTCAAAAGCAAGTCATAAGGAATCAATGACTTCCATCATACCTGAAAGTAGCCAGAGTCTTCAGAAACATCAAAATCCTAATGGAGGTACTAAAGCTTGTTGGCTTCGATTCTCTTTGTACGGTATTTGGATGGGAAAACTAGACCTATAGAGATTTTAGGCTCAAGGAGAGGGAGATAATACAACAAAAACTGCTGGAAACTGAGGTGTGTCAAGTTGCATGGGTCAAAGAGGGCTACCAAATCCTAAATGTGCATAACTTCTTCATATTAATTCCGATCTGTAATTGGTTATGCCTACATGCTCATGAGTTCGAGCTCTATCTCACCACAGAAAAATCATAGCCTAAAACCTTATTTTTCTTAAGGTAGCTTCAAGAATGTGAAACTGCAAATAAGGACAATTTAAAATTGAATTTAAATAAGGATAACTATGGATGGATTGTTATAAAGAAGATAGGCTTAGATCCTTGATAATACCTTGATATGCAATTATTCTTTAATTCCATGAATTAACAATCACGAAGAACAAACTCTCATTATGGACACGAAGCTTGCTTCTTCAATGAATCCATCAAATTAAGGATATCAAGTTCAACACATTTTTATGTTTCCTATTTAGATTGGTGCACTAGATACTAAGTTATATCAGGTTTTGATAAGAATTTAAATTAAATTATACCTTGAGGCCTAAAACCTTGTGGAATAAGGAAATGTTTTGAAGCCTATTAAGGGGTCCTATTTATTTCCTTTTTTGCGTGAGCCGTTTTGGTGGGCTTGGAAGATTAGTCAAGTCGGCCCTCGGTGATGAGTAAAGACGACTTGACCCAGCCCTATATAAGCTTAATTCCCTGCTCTCATCAGACATGTTCTCTAACCCTAATCTCATCATAAAGAGAGAAGAGAGAGTTGAAACAGATTCTGAGAGAGAGCAGAAGTCTTGAGCCGTTCCTATTCTTGCTGGGATATTGCTGCTGCGGTTGAATGAGTTTAGAGGTCGTATACTCAAGAAAGATGGCACCAAGTATATCTCTACATATTTCAAATTGTGTGAAGGATCTTGAACATGCATATTAAAGAAATCTAAGAGTAGGTATTACAGCAAATGGTTATTCGCACACACTGAAATCGTTTTTCAAGCATGCCTATTACGATTTCTTATCTGTTTATGCCATGATGAGTTTTTGGTTATGTTTAAAATTTGAAGATGGATTAAACATGTTTTCTAAAATATCAAGAATCTTAAAGAATCTGGAAAAGCATGTTTTAATTTGATTTTTCATACCTTCAAAATTTTAAACACATTTTTTACCTACAGATGAGCTTAAAACCCTAAAAATGCCCATACGTCACAGAAAAGTTGTGAGTTGTATTAATTAGTTCATTCCCTATTCAGAAAGGCATTTTGCGTCAAAAACGGACACCAAGAGCCCCTAAAACACTGCTCACGTCTAAAACACTGTTCACAACAAAAACACTATTCACAGCCATTTTTAGGGTTTTCTCCTTGACTATGTTTGTTTGGCTATTTTCTGAGCTAGATAGGTGTTTGTCTTTGTTCTAAAAATCAACAAATTTTTCATAACAAAACCAAACATAAATACTCAAACCCTAAAGAAATAACCAAAAATTGCATCATACTTAAATTACTTGATAATTTCTTCAACAAATAGAATCTATCCTGTAATTTTTTTATGATGGCAAAAGATAACATATAATTTGTGTAAGCTATAAGTAATCTCTTGCCACAAACATGTGATACTTAATTAAGGAAGCTTACATATGTTATTTGTTAGTTTTGTGAATAAAGTTAAACGAGAAAACTGTTTTCTCGTAACAAATTGAGAATCAGTTTTCTTGGAAAGTAATTATATTTTCTTTTGCAAATCCTTATAGCTTTGAATACTCGCAAATTGAAAGATTCACTAGATCAAACTTCAAATATGGACGTTTGATTTTGAAGTTATTCTCAGAATGAATGAGATCGTTTATGATCTCACTCATGATTATATTTAATTCAAACTAGCCATTTCGATTATGTATCTTGTAGTACAACTCCTAGAGCTTAGGGAAAAGGAAAAGCATCTGGCGGTTAATAGGAGCCACTCGTGTCAACTAATCACGAATGGAATTCTAGTAAAGAATATAGTGGAGCTAATTAAGAAATGGAACAAAGATGAGCTGGAGCGAAAAAGGATTAAGGCGCAGCGACACCTTATAGAGGACCCATAAGGATATACACGGCTACAAAGGACAGTCTCAGAAGTCTCAGGATCGCTGTAAAGCTCAATGTATGCACTTATGAGAGAGGATGAAACATCAATAAGCTACTTTGATAAAAGAATCTTCTAGTGCAATTTGTGAAACCTACGCCCCAACATGAAGCACCTGTTGAGATTTTCGATACCACCACTAATAGGGAGATAGTGGTACTTGACCCGTTCCCTGCTAGGGAGAACAACACTTTCATGGCAGCACGTTATGACAAGGAGGATTAGATAGCTACCTGTTGTTTTCATTAAATATTATTGGAGTAGTTGATTTTAAGTTGGATTCAAGATTTATTTTAGAGTTGGATGATGTAGTTTCAGTACCCTAGATAAAGAGAAATTTAATTTATGTTTCAAGATTAATAAGATTTAGTTTTATCTTGGTTTTATAAAGATGTTTTTGTATCTCAGAATTCAAAGACAATAAAGATGGATTATATTGTCTCAATTACAATAAAGATGGTGAAGTTTTAATAGCTGAATTGAGTGAGAAAGAGATCGGAAGTGAAGGAACATCCACTAGGTTATGACATGGATGTTTAGGGCACATTTCAAAAGAAAGAATGAAAATTCTTGTTAAAGAACAAGTCTTGCCACCAATGCTTTTCAGTGATGACAAAATTTGTAAGGAATGTGTTGAAGGAAAACTCACTAAGGCTAAAAAGAAAGGTGCAACTTGCAGTAGTGATCTTTTAGAAATCATCCATACAGATATTTGTGGATCATTCCTTCATCAAACAATTGATGGAAATCGCTATTTAATCACCTTTATAGATGACCATTCTCGTTTTGGTTATCTATATCTCATAGCAGAAAAGTCTCAAGCTTTTGAAATGTTTAAAAAATTTCAAACTGAAGTTGAAAGACAACTTGAGAAAAAGATAAAAATTGTGAGGTCAGACATACGGGGTGAATTATTATGGATTTTGATAAAGGAGGAAGATGTGCTAGACTTTTTTACTAGGTATCTACAAGAAAATGGAATATCTACTCAATATACAACGCCAGTAATTCGGCAACAAAATGGTGTGGCTAAGAGAAGAAATTGAAATCTGGAAGGATTGGACTTTGAAGGACATGGTTCTTAGCAAGATTTCCAAAACTGATTTGCCTATACTTTTTGAGAGAGGTGATCAAAACAACAAACTATAGAGTGCCTAGTAACTCCGTACCTAAGACATTTTTTTCGAAATTTGGACTTCGAGAAAGCCTAGCTTGCGACACCTTCATGTATGGGGTTGCAAGGCTGAAGCTAGAATCTATAACACTCAAGAGAACAAGCTCAATCCTAAAACGATTAGCTGTCATTTTATAGGTGATCTTGCAAGGTCAAAGGGTTTTAGATTTTACTGTCCAAATTATGGTACCCAAATTGTTGAGACTGGTTGTACAAAGTTTATAGAGTATGAGGAGAATACTATTGGGAATGAAGATTTTACTTCTAAAGAAGAAGGGGATGTGGCTGTGATCGAGAATGCTAAACCAAATCCTACAACGTTGATTCCCATGAGTGATATTGCACCAGCCCCACAGAATGAAGCCTCCACAATTTGAAGAACCAATTGACCAACAAGAAGAACGAATTGCAAAAAACCCACAACAAGAAAATTCACCCAAACCAATGTTGTTAAGGAGATTTGATAGCACAAGAAGATCCATAGCAATTTCAGATTATGTGTACTTACAAGAAGCAAATTTTGACATTGGAGATGAGGCTGATCCAACAAGTTTTAAAGAAGCTATGGAGAGTCATAATATAGACAAATGGGGGGAAGCAATGTTGAATGAACTCAAAAGCATGAAGAATAATCAAGTATGGGAATTAGTTGAACCTCACAAGAGCCAGAAAATGGTTGGCTTGAAATGGGTATTTAAAACAAAGAAGGATAAGGATGGAAGAATCGAAAGATTTAAGGCTAGATTGGTAGCAAAAGGATTCACCCAAAGGGGGGAATTGACTATATTGAGACGTTTTCTCCAGTTTCCACCAAAGATTCTTTCAACATCATTATGGTTTTGGTGGAGCATTATGACCTACTTTTATATCAAATTGATGTAAAAACTGAAGAGCAAAAATTTATGAGGCAACCAGAAGAGTTTGCAAAGGAGGGAAAGGAGCATATGGTTTGCAAACTTGACAAGGCAATTTATGGTTTTGAAGAGAACATAGCCGATCAATGCATTTATCTAAAGACATGTGGGAGCCGATTTATTTTTCTAGTGTTGCAAGTCGGCGATATACTTTTGGCTATAAATGATCACAATTTACTGAAAGACACTAAGGAGCTACTTTCAAACAATTTTGAGATTAAGGATTTGGGAGAAGTCGTTTTTGTGTTAGGCATTGAAATTCAGAGAGGGCGAGCTCAAGGCCTCCTAAGCATGTCGCAGAAAACATACATTGAAAGGATACTCAAGCGTTTTGACATGAGTATGTGTTTTGGACAGAAAGTTCCGTTAGCCAAAGGAGATTTAAAGAAGGAGCATTACCCCAAGAGTAAAGAAGAAGAAGAAAAGATGAGGAACAAGCGGTACGCTTCTCTAGTTGGAAGCATTATGTACGCACAAGTGTGTACAAGGCCAGACCCAGCCTTGTGTATTAGCAAGATGGGGATATTTCAGTCAAATCCGGGAATGCAACATTGGATAGCTGGAAAGAAGATTTTGAGGTACGTACAGAGAACAAAGGCTTATATGTTGATTTACAGATGCACAGAGAATTTAGAGCTTGTTGGTTATGTTGGTGCGAATTTTGGAAAAGCAGAGGATGATTACATCTCTACTTCAGGTTTTCTTTTCAAGATGGCAGGAGCAGCTGTTGCTTGGAAGACTGCTAAACAATCTGGTGTTTCGAGTTCAACCATATTTTCAAAATACATAGCTTTCTATAAAGCCACTTCTCATGCAGTATGGCTAAGGAATTTTATTAAAGACATTAAGGTGGTGGACTCAATTTCTAGACCAATACGAATATATAATGACAACACTGCAGCTGTTTTTCACTGCATGAACAACAAGATATCATCTATACTTTAGCATATTGACATTTAATAGTGAGGGTGAAGGTGGCAAACAAACTAGTCATGTTTGATCACATCAGACCTCAAGATATGATTGCAGATCCGTTCACAAAGTTTTTGCCTTCAGAAACTTTTCTGAGACTTGTTGAGAGCATGAGATTATTTCCTACCTTTGATGCTGCAATCTAGTGGGTGTCTTGTTCCCATTCTGATATTTTACTAGTATGTTCATTTTGCTATTTCTAGATTGAGGGATTTGTATTTAAGGATGTTAATTTGATTGACAGTTTTATTTATTATTAAATAAATTCTACCATTTTGACTATTTAGCTGTTTAAACTTATATGCAATTTTGTTTATGCATGTGAGTTTATGATCTCTTTTGAGATACTATTATTTTAATAACATTGCGGATTGACTCTTGCTAAGTCTTAAAGGAGCACATGTATTGAAAAGCATAAAGATTCACATTACGGATCAGTACATATTAAGGTTCGCGTTTGTAGTTACTTCATGTGTTTTGAGATTGCATTATGCGATTATAGATAGCATGTTTTTAATAAAGAGAGTAGTGTTTGTCTATAGTTCATTTTGTCTAATCGATTTTCACTGTAGCTTGAGGGGAAAGACTTAACTGTTTTAAACTCATGGCCAATAAAGATTATCAAACCTTTTAGAATACAGAAACTTAGTGCTCTAGTGCTTGATCTAGTGGGAGAATGTTATGTTTCCTATTTAGATCACTGCACTAGATATTAAGTTATATTAGGTTTTGATAAGAGTTTAAATTAAGTTATACCTTGAGGCCCAAAACCTTGTCGAATAGGGAAATGTTTTGAAGCCTATTAAGGGGTCCTATTTATTTTCTTTTTTAAGTGAACCATTTTGGTGGGCTTGGAAGATTAGTCAAGTTGGCCCTTGGTGATGAGTAGAAATGACCTGACCTAGCACTATATAAGCTTAAGGCCCTGCTATCATCAAACACGTTCTCTAACCCTAATCTCATCATAAAGAGATAGCTAAAACAGATTCTGAGAGAGAGAGCAGAAGTCTTGAGCCGTTCCTCTTCTTGTTGGGATATTGCTGCTGCAATTGAATGAGTTCAGAGGTCGTATATTCAAGAAAGATGGCACCAGGTTATGTATTCATATTGTGTGAAAGATCTTGAACACGCATATTAAAGAAATCTAAGACATATGTATTTCACTTTATACAAACCAGTATATTAGAAATAACATGCATACTTGCATACCTCTACGAGAAAAAACATGCATGCATACAATGTATTTAGAGTCACATCACATGCATACAATATATTCAGAGTCACATCATAGGGTTCATCAATTCAAAATATTTAAAAATCAAATAAAATTGCAACAACCCCCCAAGCCACCAGTTTTTTCGCCTTCTCTCTCCTCCCAATGTACTCCCCCCCACTCCTAATATATTACTTACTGCTAAAACATGGAAGAATTGAATCTTAGATCAAAACATGCCTAGCAAGCAAAGATTCACCTTCATGGAAATGATTATTCATTTGGATCAACATTAGAGTTCAACTACATTGCATTGTCGTAATCCATGTTGTATATTTGAAAGGATAATTCATGAGGGAGAAATCGAATTCCGCTTTGTATTGATCTTGTATTGCTTTTTGTTTATATATTTTTTCATGTTCGATCCCATATAATTTTTTTCAACACCTTTTTCTTGATTTGAAATAGTTGATTTAAAATCTGCTTGGCCTGTGTATTCTTTTTTCCCTTGATTTCGGTTTTCTTATTCAAAATACTTTTTTTCATTCGCCGATATTGATATAAAAAGATCTAATCTTTTTTATTTATTTCCAATGATGCTTTTGTTTTTACTAGCATTTTCATTTATATTTAAAAGTAGTAATTTAATTGGTATAATCCACGGTTTAATTTTATATGTATTATAAAGTATCTCCAATTTTGGGAAGAACCAAAATTCCATATTTGATAGGGGACAACTTAGTATTTCTTCATTCATCCCCATCCAATAAAAAAACTCTTTTTGATTGGATAGGTTGATTTCTTGATCTTGTTGAATAGTGAGATAAAAAAGACCCCTCTTATTGATTTTATGAATTATTTAGTAGATATTAACCCTAATCTTAGTATATTTATTATTGTTAGTGTCGGTGTAATATTAACGCAGGCGTCAATATTGACCTTATTTTTAGAGTAGTGATTTCCCCACTCTAATTTTATCCACTTACACTCTATTTTATAACTAAAAAAGGAGTATAAGTGGATAAAATTAGAGTGGAGAAATCATTACCCTATTTTTAAGACAAAACCTATCTCACCTCCCTTTCAAGACCCTCCCGACCTGCTCACCCCCCTTATCATGACCTCCTCTTCACTTCGACCCCACCCTTTCCCCATCAAATTTGTTAAAAAATTTATTTAGTTTCTAAAAAATATTTTCTAAATAAAAAGATTTTATATGAAAAAATAATAGAAAACACAGGGAAGAAATTGGCAATTCTTGTAAAACACAGGGACCAAATAGGGTATTTAACCATACTCTTTTTTATCGTATCTATACGAGTAGCATGACGACGTCGTATATGGCTTTCCCCAACCCAACAACAAAATCGAAGGCCAACCCGCAACCTCGATCGTTGCAAAGGCACTTTGTTTGCTGGCAGAAAAGGGAATAATAGGCGTCGTCGATTCGATGGAAGCCTCACTGGGTAATGGCGAAATGCCAAACCAGAACCCTATCAATCCAAGAAGTAACGTGATTCTGGTTCCGTCGTCTTCATCGCCGGTGTGGCCCACCATTGACGGCCCACTGGGGCTCTCTGAGGAAGACTCTGTGAGTTACGCGCGTAGATTCTACAAGTTTGGGTTCGCTCTGCTCCCCTGGCTTTGGGCCCTCAACTGCTTCTACTTCTGGCCCGCTCTCCGCCACTCCCGCTCCTTCCCTCGCACTCACCACTGTATGCTGCCCATCTCTCTCTCTCTCTCTCTCTCTCTCTCTCTCTCTCTCTCCGAATTGATATTTTGGTGGACATTTTAATGGGTTATTGATATAAGTTTTTATTTCACTGTATGCTGCCCATCGTTCTCGTTGATTATAATTACAAATTAAAGAAAACATGTTTGGTTTTCAAAAATTTAACAACAATTTAAGCAAACCCATTTTTGTTAGATTGAATTATAGTCAGAGCTGGTTTAGTTTTTCATTTAGCTACTGTGGAATTGGAAGGGAATTAGCAATATCCAGTACTAACATCAAATGCATAAGGCTCCCATTTTGAAATAGTAATTCAAATATAGGGATTTAGATAATATTTGGATTCTTTGATTGGACTGTTAACAACACAAATATTTGGGACAAAAGGACGAAATATATTTCAAATGATAATTGTATGGAATCATTTCAAATTCCATCAATTACATTGTGTCTAGTTACTTATCTTTTTTTCAAATACTTTTGATCTAGTATACACACACGCACACACACACACACACACACCCATATATATATTTTAGGTCCTATATATTATATATTTTATGTATAAAAAAACTAATCTATATTTCTTGTGAAATTCAAATGCTTTCCTTGAGATCATTCAATCAAATCTGGACCCTGTAACAGCCTCGTAAGGTTTCATTTCCAGGATGTGTACTATACTTCAATTATGCTCAGGCAAAGGGCTTGGAATTGAGTCCGAGTCAGTCCTTATCACCCCTCTAGATGGGACTTGTAAGACACAATATGTTGGAGTGCTGTCCAATTTAATTAGTTCCGTCCCAACATTTTTAAGTTCACCAAATAGAGTCCAGGATATTGGTCCAATTTAATTGAAACAGTCTAGTCCAGGCCGAGCCACCAAACGAAGCCCAAGTATAGCAGGTTATGTACATGGGGACTCCTGTCCGGAGTTTGAAAACCCTAACCCTTTGGTTTCCATTGCCACCCCCAAGAATTAGTCCGTATATTTACCCTGTGCTTGTAAGATAGGGGACTGCCCATTTTGGGGCACTACCCTGTGCTCTGAGGATAATGTGTTAGCCGGAAAAAGAAAAAAGGAGAATTAAAAATAGAATCCAGAGGTATGGATTATTTTTATTAGCCAAAATACTGATATTTGAATTGGTTTCGGTTAATATTGGTATCAGATGAAAGTGACTTTTTATCTCAGTTTCTTTGAAATTATATTGAATGAATTTTTTTCTTTATTTTGCAATGACTCCATTTCATTTTTTCTTTAAAAAACAAAAAAATATCTTCTCTATGGAGCTGCTGCAAACTGCAGTACAGTAACTTTCTTTTTTTAAATGTACTTTATCATTTACAATTTTTCTCGGTATACACTTTTTATGTGCATTTTCTGAGTGTAATATTTAATGAAACTGACATGATTGCCTGATGCACAGGAAAAAGATTTATGCTTTATTGATATTGTACCAGTATGTCTTTTGTGGTTATTAGCAAGAGCAGTTAGGAAAATAATGATCTATCTGTAACCTAACCAACTTTTAAACTTATCAGTGGGAAATGTTTATGTATTTTTCCATTAGCTCCAGATAGTATTTTGATTGAGCTAGACAAAGATGGTAATTTGTTAATTTTATAAGTTTTTTCTTTGCAATGAGGAGGGGCTCGTCTTATGTGTAAGATATGACGTAATGTGGCAAAATATAGGTCAAAAAGATAAAAGTTTGTTACCACATAACTGAAATAGAATTTCCTTTTTACCAGACTGGAATAGAAAATTTAAAAGAAAGGAAAACTTCCCTGTCCCACCTAGGAATGTCAGACATGATTGCAGCTTGATTTAGCAATATGTTCAAATTAGATCCCTATTACATCATTTCAGAGATGATTACAGCATGACTTTTAACGTAGATGGTAGTATTGTGAGATTGCCAAACTCAAGCCTTATCCACAAAGATTACATCTGGATAATGGGCAGTAAATGGTCAAACAGAGAGAGAGAAGAATCATCCATTAGTTCCGGCGGACTTACAAGAAAAAAATCCGGATGATTCCAACTCCCAAATTCTCATATCCCACCTAGTTCACACAAAATGACATCTTCTAGAATAGATAGTCAACCACTCCCCCCATGTCCCAGTCATTCATATTTCTTCAAAACCCAAAATCCCAAGGAAAAGAAGAAGGATTCAAACACAAGCTAGCAGTAGAAGCAATATAAAATTGTCATGATCTGTATAAACAAGGGAAAAGAGAAGAAAATTGTGTTCCTCTACCCATTTCTCTTTACAGTAGCTCACCCTTTACCCATTCCCCACACCGCATCTCTAGAGCTGTGAATCTGTTTCTAGAATATGATAAACCTTATTCTATATTGGTTGTTTTAAATGTGATAAAATTCACAAGATTCTTTTACCTTCAATAGAGAATAACCATTGTTTCTTATAAAAATAGAACTCTAAAACTTTTTTCACTAGGGATCCCCATAGGTTGCTGCTTTTAAAAGAAGGTCAAGTTCTCTGATGTCATGGCTACATAACAAGGCTTCAACAAACACTCATTTCTTTGATTTCATTTTGTCTTTGACTTACAAGAAAGAGTAGGTCTTTGTTATATTTTTTAAAAGAACTCCAAAAAGACACAGAAAAACCGTATAGATTTTTTAAAGAGTATGACACTCTAAGAAAAGGGAGGTTTTAAAAGACTAGATATTTGTACAAAACTTAAAAGACATTCAATGGTTCAATAAACATAGAGGTTATTTGTTAAAGAATAGGAGTCTAAGATGAAAGGGGTGTTAAAGATTACGATATTAGTTTTCCTAACGGACTTGGATTGTATCCAATTTTCCTTTGGAAACCGAGCCGTAAGGAGTTCTATTATTTGTATCTTGAGCTGGAAATGCTCCCAAGCCCGCAACCAGAGGTCTTGCTGCTGTTCTAATGATAAATTATGTAGTTTCGTAGGGAGGCCCATGCTAATCAGCTTCTTTTTCGAGAACTTACTCCCAATATCCTCAATCTCCCCTGGCTCCAGTTGAGCAGGTAGGTAACTTTAGATAAAAAAATTCTCGGTCTATCCTGATGTCAGGCTCTGCCCCCCCTTGGGGCAGATTTAGGTCGAACCCCACAGGTTCTGGCTGGAAGGATTGTAGAATTATATAAAAGACATAGAATGTTTCTAGCAGTCAAATACAGTAACCCTTAATAATTATGGACATTATCTCGTAGATTGACCTTGAGTAACTCTTAAAAATGTACCAAATATTTTTTATTTCCATAAACATTTCTCTTTGGACCAAAAAGGCCTTGTTACTGAATTGGGTCAACAGACTTAGTTTTGGACTGCTACAGACTTACTTAGAGGAATTTTTTTCCCCTAACCAAGTCATTGCTACCGCATCAATTGCTTAAAGTCTCCTATGAATTGTTTGATTAAAATAATAGTATTTTAGTTGTTTGCTTATGTAAGGTATTATAACTGGTGCATGAACAAATCGACGAATTTGGTTGTTTGTGGAGCAAAATTTTCTCTGTATGGTCGGATCTGTTTCCATTTAATACATCATGTCATGAAGTATAATTGTTTGGCTTTCTGAATCGCACATTGTAAACTATAGAACTTATGTTTCTAGGTTAATATGCTTTTAATAATATGCACTTATTGCAGATGTTTTGAGATCAGCAGTTGGGCTCACGGTATTTACTGTTCTTCTTGCATCATGGGCACTTACGTTTGTCATCGGAGGGGAGCGCCTGTTCGGACATGCTTGGGATCAACTGGTGATGTACAATCTTGCTGACAGGCTAGGCTTGACAGGTTGGAGCTAAGTCTACGCCTTGGCTGAACTTCACCAATACAAAAACACTTGTTCATGGCTACATTTTTTGTTATTGTTCAATCATATAATTGCATTAGGTTGACAGAAAGGGACAGGGTGTTCATATCATAGGCTACATGAAATGCATTGGTGAATGTTAAATATTCTAAGCACGAGGTTGAATGTTTAATGCATTTTTACTATGTAAAGAGTTCAGAAGAGTTCACGAAGCCTTCGCCTTTTGTGCTCATAGGATACAAGGTTGTTGGGAAACTGATTGGGGTACATCTCTCATGATAACTGCAAATTACATTTTAAAGGTGAGATTCTTGGATTGTCCAGTGAGGGTTTTTTCTTTCTTTGTTTTTGGGGTTTGCCAAGGGACGACGCAAATTGCAACCCCAGAGACTGCTAGAGCTTTGATTTGAGCTGCATGGGGAATAGCGTCATCTTTTCTGCCATTGCAGCCACAAAGACACTGTGCCAACATCTAATCACCTCCCTGTAGCATCCGCGCATTCACTTTGAACCAACCATCACCCACATTCACTTTAAGGGGAAGCACCCTTTGCTGGTAGCCGCTAAGATTGAATGGGCAGTTTAGTTGTGCCATGAGAGAGACTCGCAACGCCACCGTTTCATTCCTCCCCCAAATGTGTATTCCTCTCATGCCATTTAAACGTGTTCAAAATCCTGAGAGAATTCCCACCCACCAAAACAGATAATAACGAGTCTTTCACCGACCCACCCATATCTCAAGAGGGTTTTGGTTTTGATAGTTTGGACGAAAGACAAATCTAAATCACTTTGACATGAATTTAAGTCGCAAACTTTAATTTCCAATTCAACTGTTAAACGGGAGTGCTTCCTGCTCCTACTACAGCTTGGATTGAGGTTTTGCAATACAACTTTATTGTTATTGATAGAGTTTGATTACCTAAAGAAAAGAAAAAAAGTGCATTTTTTGTTGTTGTCAATTTTCATCATCAATCATATTAAAATTCAATAACAATTAAATCATATAATATTAAATGTTGGGCATTACCCTAATTCTAGTCGCTCTTTTTTTTTTTTTTTTTTGGTTTAAAAGATGCCTTCATAATAGGTGGAGAAACCGCAAATAGAGTAACATCAACAGAGGGCCCAAATCCACAAAGGAAACAGGAGGGTGCCCCAACAAAAACTAGCAGACAGAAGTACAGACACATGAATAAGCTAAAAGAGGAAAGAAACAACAGACAAGGACGAGATCCATTGTCAACTCTAACTAGCTTGGGAAGAGATTACACGCGAGGGGGGCAAGGCAGCCCATCATTGCTCATAATATGAGTTAGAGAGGATGAGGGTCTGTGGACCCAAACTTCATTGCTCATCCTTGCCATAGCTAGCGACGCCACTAAATCGGCCGCTTCATTGGCCACACGCGAGGTCCAAGACCATCTGCACGAGTGGAAAAGAGTTTGCTGCTCTCTGATACGATTGAGAATGGGATAAATTGCCCACGCTCCCCTAGCAATATTACCGTTCAAACATTGTATGATACCTCTCAAATCTGATTCAATTATCACGCTTGTACAATCAAGATCATGAGCCAATTTATAGCCTTGAAGAATAGCCTGGGCTTCCGCCTCCAGAGTCGAAGAGGCGGTGGAAAGGATGGCCTTAGCATTGCTGAATGAAGATTACATTGTCACATTCAATATAATGGGATGCTCTTTACAACAAGGCAATCAAATCATATGTAAATATATTATGATCGATGGTCTCTACCAAATTCAAATTGTGAAAAATAGCAACTGCTTGATTGAGATGCCAGGACCTAAGAGGCTTAGAGAAGAACTCAATCCGATTCAAATTTGGCATTTAAAGTTAGGAAACATTGGCCAAGATATGATCCAAAGGATGGTCAAATAGGGATTCCTTGAATCTTTGGGTTTAGTCCCTATGCCCACCTGCAAATCCTGTCTTCAAGGCAAAATGTCAAACTTGCCTTTTTCAAGAAAAGGGTAAAGAGTCATTGAGCTTCTTGAATTAATCCACACTAATGTATGTGGACCATTGTCCACTACATCAAGGGGGTGGCTTTTCTTACTTCATTACGTTCACCGATGATTACTCTCGATTAGGCTATACACCTAATAAAGTACAAGTCTGAGGCCTTTGAAAAGTTCAAAGAATTCAAGAACGAAGTTGAAAAGCAAACAGGAAAGAGTATCAAGATTCTAAGATTAGATCGAGGTGGAGAATACTTAAGTACTGAGTTTCTTGAATATCTCAAGAAACATTTCATCATATCTCAGTGGACTCCACCTGAAACTCCACAACTTAATGGTGTCTTCGAAACGAGAAACTGAACATTGATGGATATGGTCCAATCAATGATGAGTTATACTGACTTGCAAGTATCGTTTTGGGGATATGCACTTCAAACTGCAGCGTACCTGCTAAACAGAGTACCTTCCAAATCCGTGCCCGGAACACCATATGAAATGTGGTTTCAGAGGAAGCCAATCTAAATCATTTTAAGATATGGGGTTGTCCAACTTATGTCAAGAAGCATGATATTGACAAGCTAGACGCTAGATTAGAAATGTGTAAATTCATTAGATATCCAAAGAAAACTTTAGGATACTACTTCTACCATCCAAACGAACAAAATGTGTTTGTTGCAAGATCTAAAAGATTTCTTGAGATTGATTTTGCATTGGATGGAACCTATGTGCAAAAGGTTGAGCTTAAGGAAAAGTCTAGAGAGCCTCATGAACCTGAAGTAGAGTCTGATGCAGTTGACAATCTAGTCCTTTTACCCCACACTCACCCAAACTCCACGTAGGTTTGAAAGGATCAGTAAAGCACTTGATAAATATCTGGGCTCACACCATGTTCTTCTCATGGGAGATGACATGGAAGATATTCACCTGTCTAAGAACATGGAGGATTCATATCTAAACATGAAGAGAAGAAAGTATGCAAACATTAAAGGTTCATCTATGGACTGAAGCAGGCTTCAAGGAGTTGGAACATTTATTTTGATGAAGCTGTTAAAAGTTATGGTTTTAGCCAAAATGAAGATGAACCTTGTGTTTACAAGAAAAACAATGGGAGAGCAGTCGTATTCCTCGTACTATTAATGTTTGGAAACGACATAGGCATGTTGACCTCTGTGAAACTATGGTTATCAAATACCTTCTCAATGAAGGATCTAGGAAATGCATCTTACATACTGGGTATCAAGATCTGTAGGGACAGATCAAGAAAACTAATTGGATTATCTCAATCCCTATATGTGGACAAGGTGCTCGAAAGATTCCAAATGGAACATTCCAAGAAGGGTTTTCTGCCAGTCAGACATGATATTCACCTGTCTAAGAACATGTGCCATAAAACCCCAAAAGCAGTAATATAGATGAGCAGGATCTTATATGCCTCCGCAATTGGGAGCCTAATGTATGCCATGCTGTGTACGAGGCCTGATATCAGCTATGCTGTGAGCATCACAAGTAAATATCAATCAAACTCAGGATCAAAACATTGGAGTGTTGTAAAGATTGTGTTAAAGTACCTCAGAAGGACCAAGGATATGTTCCTAGTCTATGGAGGAAACCTAGAATTACTAGTGGAATGATACACAGACTCAAATTTTGAATCTGATGTTGATGGTTAGAAATCCACTTCTGAATATGTGTTCACATTAAATGGAGGGTAAATCAATTGGAGATGTTACAAGCAGAGCACCACTGCGGACTCCACAACTGAAGCAAAGTACATAGCTGCTTCTGAAGCAGCAAAGGAAGCGATCTGGATAAGGAAGTTCATTTCTGAACTTGGAGTGGTCCCAAGCATTAAGTCACTAGTCATTTTATACTTTGACAACAATGGGGCTATAGCACAAGCCTAGGACCCAAGGTATGATCAAAGATCTAAGCACATTTAGAGGCGCTATCACTTAATCAGGGAATATGTTGCTGATGGAGATATTAGCGTGCTCAAGGTGGCTACAGTAGACAACGTAGCAGATCCACTCACAAAGACTATGAGTCGGCTTCAGCTAGACCGACACATGGAGAAGATGAGTATTATATACATGTCAGATTGGCTTTAAAGTGCAAGTGGGAGATTGTTAGAAATATGCCCTTAAAGCCAACTAATTATGTAATAGTTAGAGTTAAGGACATATTTGATAAAAGACATATTATGTTATCAATGGGCAAGAAAGTTTGTTTTATACATTAAATCATTCTATATTATCTTTCAATATGTAGAACAACCATAGTCCAAGGAATATACAAGTGGATATAAGAGCTATGTAATGAGATTGCATACATGGAGACTTCTCATCATCCCTAAATCCTGAATATGTTCCTGGTCATAGGAATATTGATTGGACGCCAATATTCCGGAAAGACCAGTACACTCCGTATCGTTTCTATATATAGAGAATGGCAAGGTCTCAAGTTATTAACTGTGGAGACACATCGATATGTATATATGTGCTTGTAGAAGAACAAATATACTGAATGCGATCCAACACATGAGTTACAACATGGAAGTCTTTACTCACATGTCAAGGTGGAAGTCATAAATTGCTATGGTGCACACTAATCTTTAGACTTGAGGCATCATAGATGTTTTATGGCTATGTTGTTAATCTTTGAGAGCACTGAATGGTCATATTGAATTAGGCATAGATTAAAGGTGCTCATCAGGATTCTCAATAGAGTCATGGAAGCAAATGAATGTACAACAAGGAATCTCTACTCTCAGTAAAGGAGAGAGAATTCTTCAAGATATGATTGGTCAAATCTCTACACAGAGTAGTGGATAAGACTTCAAAGAAGAAGTCTTCAAATCTTTCCAGGATAATCATATAAAATGAATGATTCACATTACGATATTGACAATCGAATTCCATGATCTAATAATGTAAATAATGAGTATTGACATAAGAGAAGGATTCAATTGCAGGGTCATTCCAATTTGAATAGGTTCTTCCAAAACGTCTCATTTAGCTCGAATAACTGTGACTTGCTGCTAGGGGACAACCATGGTTTGTGGATTTCCTAAAAGGTTTGAGCAGCTAAGGGGAACCTCTCCCCTTGCTTTTTGCGTTGTCCTATATAAACTAAATTTTGGAAAAAACCTAGCCAAGGATTTTTGGTTTTCTACTTTGGTTGATGAGTGATTATCTTTGTATCTCATATTCCATAAACCAAAAATTGATCCAATCAAGAATTAGGCTAGCATCCATACTTCTTGATTGCCTTCTCTTCATGTCTAGGAGCATTTGGTGTGGTGAGGTATAAGACTCCAATCTTGGAGCCTTAAGGTGAATGAGTCAAAATCAAGAGAAACAAAAGGCCTTTCCAACAAAAGGTAAAGATCTATTCCCTTTTCCCTTTTCTATTTGTGTTCTAAGAGACTAGGTTAAGATACTTGGTTTAAATGAAAAAGGTTTAGCTCAACTAGTATAAACAAAATGAATCTGCCATTTAGAATGTTTTTGTTGTATAGGTTGTGGCTAAAGTTCATTTCCTAAGATTAGATGCATGTTTCCTTCACATATCCAATGCAAATTAGCTGAATTTCTTTTGTAAGGTTAGTTTGGATTGTTTGTTATTCCTTGGATAAGACATATAATGATAAATGAACAGTCCTTTACTATAAGTTCGGACACTTTCTGTCCAAAGTGGAACTGAAGCATTAGACATAATTCTGCTCGAAATGATGTATTGTAGCGTTGGACACTGTAGTATTAATCACTTCTGTCTGAAATGATGGTTGACCATGCGTTATTCAATGTGCATGGGCCGTTGAGGCATCAATTGGGCCTTTTTAGACATTGAAATAGCTCTGGGTGGTTAGGCCTAAGTTAATTAACCACAAAATTGCCCCATTAACTATAGAAATTATACCGTATTGCAATAGCATGGAGTTAATTACCGTCGTGGTGTGATAATTAAAATGACGTAAACAAGATAAAACCATCTTCTTATTACGCGTAAAATACAAAAATAATCGTGGGAGAGAGAGATCTGACGATTTTTTTTCTATATTTACTCTTAATAAGATGATTGTTTTTTCTGTTTACGTCGTTTACTTATAACACCATGATTGTGATTAACTACCTCGTGCTAAAGGAAATAGAATGACGGCAATTGTTAACTATCAACATGTGAAATGTAATATTACGTCGTGTTTTTCACTTGAAGGTTATATTTCTCTCTAAACATGGTTTTCTAAATCTCAAAGTAAGGAATCTCATGTTTCAAAATCTCAAAGTAAGAAGCTTGAAGTTTCAAAGGCTCAAATGAATTAAGACAAAACAGTTCAAAGCAAAACCTCGAAGAAGATGAGATTTACTTCAACTGCTGAGAAAGACCCTAATAGCTCAACGAGATTTGATGAGGAGCCAAAGTGAACTTGTGGTATCAACACAATGAGTCGTGTTGTGAAGAGGAAAATCCAAAAGATTAAACCCGTAGTTGAGTACAATAAAAGGGGCAGACCATATGGCATGGCTACTGCTGAGATGCAATCATATATTGGTGTTTTGGCAGGCACCAGAGTCCCTCTTGTGGACAAGAAATGGATGGAATTGCCCAGGATATAAAGGAGCAGATTTGGGAAGATGTTCAAATGGCTTATGTTGTTAGGCAATGGGGCAAGAAGATGGTGTTATCTTCTGCAGGCAAAAAATGAAAGGATTTCAAGTCTACCTTAACAAGGTAGTTTATCCTTCCATTCACCAATGACAAGGACAAGTTAAAAGAACCCCCTCAGCTATATAAATTTATAGAGAAATTGGATTGGGATGCCCAGAATTTGTGGTTGTGCATACTGAACAGTCACAGAGAAAGGAAAAATGCAAGTACAACCATAGGTTGTCTCAAAAGGGTATGTTAGTGTGGAGGACCAATTGGAAGCAACTATGCCCAGACACCCACGACGGAATCCTCAACACCCGTGCGGCCGGAACTCAAACCACTATCCCAAATCCCCAAAACACACTGTCATAAATTTATATAATAAAAACTCAACCCACAACCAGGTTTCCACTAAATCAATAAACATTATTCACTTAGTAAATAATAATAACTTCAGATGAACACATAAGACATTTATAATAATAATACCCCGTATCTAAATAATCCAATTTATAACACATAAAACTCACCCTTTCCTTCTCCAAATTTTGTACCCTTATCTACATATGTATATATATCTATACTACACAACCTAGACCATCATCATTTACCAGGGGAAAACAATCCAATACGGGGATGGTTTTAACTAGACCACATGGCAGAATCCTCAATACTCATGTGGCTGAGGAATGAGCAGTCCAACCAAGGGACTATTGCTCCCATAGACGTACAGTAGATGAAGGGAATATTGTGGAAATGGTGTTGTGTAGAGATTTCTAAAAACTCTACAACCAAACTTTGAGAGTACAAATCACCTAGCAAGCCATATCTAATATGAAATCAAAGTAAGAGCGGAAGCATTAAATAAACTAGGGATTCATGCAAGTCTCATTTGGTCCCAATCTTTATAAGTCTATGAAAGTGTGTACCAAAGACTCTCTAAATCCTATTTGAGAGAAAGATAATATGTTCATACCCTTGTAGCGAATCTTGAAACCAAGAATGGTGTTCAAGTAGAGGGAGTGGTCCCTTTGTTGTTGGCTCTCCCTTTGATGTTGATTCTCCACCTTGTAGCTCTCCAAATAGGTACAAAGACATGCACCTCCCCAAACCTCTTCACCAAGGATTGAATGGGATGAGAGAATGAGTAGACAACAAGTGAAGAGTGGTGCTAACACCCTCACTTGATGTGATAGATTGAAGGGTTTAGGGAGAGAGAGCTTGATGTTTTCTCTCTTCCAATTTCACCAACTTGAAAACCATAGGATGATAGGATTCCATAGCTACACATTTATAGGATAAAAAATATCACAAGAGTGACAAAAATGCCCCCAAACCCTAGTGTAACCACACCCCCCCTTCGTGTGTCATCTTTTGCTATCTTGGTCCAACACATTAATCCTGTAATGTGTCACATATATGTCTAAGTCCATATGGTCAAATCCCTTTTGAATTTCCAAGTTATATGGGACCTTTAATTAAAGTTTCATAACTTTAATTGAATAATTAAATTAATCTGATCAATTTAATTATTCTAGTGACTTGACTAATTCAATCACTCACTTGTCTAACGAGTGTTAGTCCCGATCATCCTTAGTTGACCATGTCAAGTGTTGGGTCAACCATTTGACCTTTAACCTTTGACTTTCACATTGACTATGACCAAGTCACAAAATCATTCATTCTCTTCATAATTCCCCAATCGATTCCTTTTCGGTGTGCAATCTTATATGTTCTAATTAGCGAGACAATGGGTATGAATGATTCACTCTGAATCAAGTGTGAATTGTATCTCTCCGTACAATTCTCCCTATTGGCGAAGGCTAATTATAATTAGTCCTTACAGTGGTTCTACAAGCCATGAGTGACACCTAACAATATGTCATGGCTACCCAAGCTAAAAAGAATTCATTTAGAAAACCTAGTCAGTTCATATTACAATGCGATTCGATCCTTCTCTAATTCAATACTCTATGTCATATTCTCGAGATATGGTAAACTTGTGTCAAAATCCCTAATATGGCATCTCTAGATTATATGATTCAATTTGATGAAATTGCATACGTTCTTATTTCAATTTCCATCCAATACTTTGGCCAAAGATTCAGAGTATTCTCTCTTCTTACTAAGAGCATAGATTCCTTGTTGTACATTCACTTGTCTCTGCGTACACTTTAAGAATCATGAGGAACACCTTAAGTCACATCATTTTGATACGACCGTATAGTGCTCTCAAAGAGAAACAACATATATACAAGACAACTGTGATTTGTCAAGTCTAAGGATTAATTTGCATTATCACAACTTATTAGAATTATTTGTTTGACACTTGTGAGTAAGACTTCCATACAAGAATTCTAGAGTTTATCACGTTTAGTAGACTCCATCTTCTGTCTCGGTGTCTCTACATTAATAACTTGAAACTAGTCATCCTCCCAATTGAGCAGACATAATGTGTACCAGTCCTTGCAGGTCACCATTGTCCAATTGGTAATCTTATGACCAGGAGCATTTTAGGATACGATATTTATATGTATGGAAAGGTCTCGTGCATCTAACTTCTTTAGACTGCTTTCCATTTATATCTTAATCCATGGACTTGTTACTTTGTGTACGTTTTGTATCTAAAGCAACGTTCTTGCCCCTTTTATTATTATATATTATTTCCTTGGAATTATCCATTTTATATTGGCTTCTACGACATATATCTAATAGTAGAATCCTCAATAAACGTGCGGTTGAATATCCCTCCTACGCATGCAGACTACCAGTCAAGGCCTTCGGTACACCCGATCAAGTGTGCCCGGTAGACCAACACACCTCTGAATAGTTAACGGTTGTCAAATATATCAAGTATCAAAATCAGGGGAGGTACATATGATAGTGCACATAATGTACTAGAGGGGAAACAATCCAACGCTGGGATTGTTTTACTATACCACATGGCAGAATCCACAATACTCATGTGGCTAGGGAATGAGTAGTCCAATCGGAGGACTATAGCTCCCCATACACGCACGGTAGAATCCTCAATACACGTGCGGCTAAAATAAGTATTACGCGCGCAGAATGCCATTCGAGGCCTACTGCACACCCCGCCAAGTCTGCCCAGGTAATCAACATCTCACACATCGGAAAATACCTCAACGCACGTGTATCATCCATATCAAGCCGGGGAAGGTACATATGATGGTGCAATTTACAAACCCATATATATATATATATATATACGACCCTACTTCCCACTCAACATTCAATCTTTATACATAATAATGAAAACGACAGTAATAGTAATAATAATAGTAATAACCATAATAGTAACACCGATAATACACCCCGCCAAGTGTGCCCAGGTAATCAACATCTCACACATCGGAAAATACCTCAACGCACGTGTATCATCCATATCAAGCCGGGGAAGGTACATATGATGGTGCAATTTACAAACCCACATATATATATATATATATATATATATACGATCCTACTTCCCACTCAACATTCAATCTTTATACATAATAATGAAAACGACAGTAATAGTAATAATAATAGTAATAACCATAATAGTAACACCGATAATAATGTTGACTATATACTCTCTGAAATCCTCATGTCACACTATATATATAAAATAAAAAATAAAATAAAACGAAACCAATCCAAAAACTCATTAACTTGATTCAACCATGTATAATCCTTCAAAATGTTTCAAACTAAAATATGAATATGCATAGTAGACCTTTTAGAAATATGGTGTTCATAATTTAATGAATAAGGAAACAGATATACATACTTCATCACTTTCATAAAAGCACTACAACAAATAATCAAATGCCAAACTAGAGGATAAAATAATAAACGAAGCAATTCTTAATAACCCATTACTGTAATCACTCATCCTAACCATTACTAAACCTTTCTTTTATTCATTTGTGAAACAGTTCACACTTATCAAACTAGCCATCAATTTTAAACATATGTACACATTTAAAATATCATCACAAGCCATAACTGAAAAATAGTATGTAAAAACATCTTACTTGGAAGTAAAATTGACAAATACATCATTCGTAAATTTTTAATATATTCAAAAGCACAAAAGCCAATTTTAGAACAAAAGTACATTCACCACACAAGAATTATCAGCATTCAACATCAGTCATGCATCAATTCACACGATCCCCAAAGCTTCATTTATATCAATATAACAGCCAGAAACCAAAATTAAACAATATTAAAATCTCAAAATTAAAGCAATATAAATGTACCTTTCAAAGGTTTAGAGAGTAATGCACACAAAAATCAAAAGTCCAAATACTACCAAAACTTGTTATACGACCTCAACTGCGAGTTTAAAATCAAACCCTAGTTCCCAGGACATAACGTGAACCCACCATCGTGGAAAAGTTCTAAGGCTATTCTAATACTTTCCAAAGGACGGGACAGTCTCAAAAGACCTGTGGTCAACGGTTTGGTCAAACTTTCCGTTTTTGGTCAAAGGGGCCCGCGGGGCCCATGGCCTCCGATTTCAAATCCGAAAGTTTCTAGAGGTCCAAAAAGGTCTATTGAACACATCTTGAAAGTTTGGTCTCGATTGATTGGTCGGATAGCGCTCAATTGCATGATCGGATGATCATCGATTTACCTAACCTTAGAATCTTTTATTCGGAGTATCCGAGACTCCGATTCTCTATCCATGAGTTCCTACATGATCCTAGAGGTACAGAGAACAACATATTTAGAATTGGAGACGATCCAATGGTCCAAATATATTGAACCCAGATATTGCCTAACAGATGTAAATCCGTTCAACTGTCATATGACAACCAATTCGAATCCATGCATACCGTCGTGCTCAGGACGACAAGGGGAACAAATCAGAACACAATGGGCCACGACACCATGGCCCATGCGCCGCCACATGAGCGTGGAGCGCTTAGGTGTCTATAGAAATTTTCGACGACGAAAATTTCTCTAAACACCAGACAATATCTATACCTATAGAACCATCACAATGAGGGGAGTCACTTTTGGTCTTGGACCCCGTCCAAAAGATGGCAAGAGCTTGCCGGAAAATGAACTCAAAAATTGTACAAAACCTAGGTTCTAGATTAAGCTTCAAAAACACAAAATTGACCCAAACCACTTGAATAGTAGCTAGAGCTCATTGAGAGGGTGGGAAAGCATACCTGGATCGACGAAATTCCGTTGCCGGAGACCCCGGAATTGGCGTCTGAAACTTCTGAGAAAACCAGCCCTTTTTCTAGCTCTCGTTGGGACTAGAGAGGCTGGGCTCATAAGAGAAGGTGGGGGATGAGAAGAGGGAGATGAGTTCGTTCTTTTGGGTGTGGTATCGCAAATTGAGGTGGCCAGACGGTGAGGATCTCGCGGATCAAAGCGACAGGTGCTGTGCGATCAGAGAGAGAGAGCTAGAGGAGAGAGAGGAAGATTGTGCGCGCGTGCCATTTCTGAGGGCATTTTCGGGTTCTCACATATTTTAAACAATTTCAAAAATTCCCAAAATACCCTTTGGTTTTTAGAGGTTTGGATTAAATCGATTAAATTGGGTCAAGGATGTTACAGCATAATAGGCGCAATATCCATTCGATAGTCAAACAACAACCAATTCCAAATCTGAGTATACAGTTGTGCTCAGGACGACATGGGGAGTGTTTTAGAACATAATTGGCCGACACAAAATGGCCCATGCACTGCCACCCACTACTAGTAGCGCGTGGGTGTCTTGAGAAATTTTCAATGACCGAAATTTCTTGAAACGCCTTACAATAATAATAACAATAGATCAAGCACAACTAGGGGAGCATTTTTGGTTCTTGGACCATAGCCAAAACCGGACCGAAACTTGGTAGAACGAAGCCAATACTGTCGACATAATTGGGGGTTAGAAATCGATCTATAAAACCTCAAAATTAACTCAAACCAAGCACGTAAACAGGTAGAGCATGATGAGAGGATGAAGTTTCATACCTGGTTCGACGATTTTGTCCCCTGGAATCCTCAAAAATCGCACAAACACCGCCGGCGATGAAACGAGGGTTTCGCTCAATTCTAGTCCAAAATCGCGACCAATCTTAGAGTTTCGAATGTGGAAAAGGGTACGGACGTGTAGAGGAGGAAGAGACGAATGTTTTGTGGGTCGTGGCGTCGCTGGCCATGGCGATGGAGGAGAAAACGTCGGCCAAACAGGGCGGTCTATTTTGCAAAGAAGGAGAGGGTCGCATGAGTGAGGAGAGAAGAGAATTCTAGAAAAAAGAATCTGATATGTTACTTAAATTGGAACCTTAGCCCAACTTGAAAAATAAAAAAGCCCATGAAAGCCCAGCTTGAGCTTGGCCTAGCCCAATGACGATCCCTAATTTAAAATGTACCATACATCATGTTGTGGATCCACTAGAGGTTATTTGTTGCTCTTGAACGGTATGTTATGGTGGATCAAAACATGAAGAAGGGATGTAAAGTTGATGACCAGTCGATTTGGTTAAAGAGTAATATTGGTGTCGATGTAGAGCTGCAGGTCGGCTCTTTTGAATGACTAGTCGGTTGTGGCCAAATAGACCGATCGGTGCTCTTAGAGTCACCAACATGTTGGGTAGAGTCATTACCTATTTTGATAACGAGGAGGGGCGGAAATATGTAATATAGAACCCAGTGTATATGCAGTAATGACTGAAGTAGAATCAAGAGCAGGGTCTTTGGAACTGTGAGAACTGACAAGAGGGGTCTCAAGGGTATTAGATACATGTAAAGTTGTGCCCCCAATCTTCATGTCAGACATCGCAACATAATTTGGTGATACAAGTTGGAGTTTAGATTAACTTTTGCCAAACAAAGTTAAATTTATTACCATACATTATTTAATTAATAATGTTTTCTAATTATTTATTACTACGTGGCACCATATGAGTGGGTCTACGTGACATATCTATTTCAGGGATATCTATTTTCACGTAAGCAGTTAATGGCAAAAGTGACTCTATAAACTAAAACCCTAAACCCTGAACCTTAAATAAATAAATAAAACGAACATCCCTCATCTTCTTCCCCACACCCTAGCACCCCACCATCTCCTCATCGCCACCCACCGCCACCCTACCCTCTCATGACCGTCACCCACCTCCACCCCTACCCTCTTGCGCTGCCGCCAACCGCTTCCTCTCTCTCTCTCTCTCTCTCTCTCTCTCTCTCTCTCTCTTCAAAACCCGGGTCGGGTTTTGTCTCCGTTGAATTTGACATCCTTATGGTGGTCAAGTTCAAACTCCAACTTCATTTCCAACCCCCAATCTTCCACCATCCACGTGTCCTACGCTCTCTCAGGCCTTTTCCTCCACTATCCCCTCACCTTTCCACCACACTTCCTCGTTTTGCCTCTCATTCAAGGCCTCTCTTCCCTTAATGATGACGACCCAATCGTGCAACAAGTCATGCATCTCATCTCAACGGGAACTAGGTTGGGTAGGATCTGAACTCCTTGACGATGTGACAGGCCCATCCCCACTGGAATCCCTTCTCTCCATCTCACTTTCTCCTTCTATGCCTCTGAATTCGCTGACCCAATCAGCACCACCAACACCCGAAAATGGTGTCACATGACAGTTGGTAGGGGGTGGTGGCTGGAGATGGTGGTTAATGGGTGGCAACGGTGACTAGTGTTGGCGGTGGAAGAGGGCGTTGGCGGGTGGCGGTGGGTGTCAGCGGTGGGTGGGCGTTTATAGTGGTGTAAAAAAAGGAAAAGGATAAAATCGTAAATGTTAGTCATTCCTATAGCACATTGGCTTACTCATTGACCTTTAACAAAACAAAATTTAAAACTCATTCACCTAGCCCAAAACAAAAATAGGCCATTTACCATATACTAATTATTAAAGTTTTTATTTATTTATTTATTTTATTTAATTTTTTTTATCACTATACACTAATTTTTCTTAGAATTAATACATTTGAGACTCCAAATTCGAGACAACCACAATTTTAATTTTATTCACCATTATTATTATTTTTTAGTTGGGATTAATTTTTGATGCTATATGTGATCATTGGTGGATCCACAAAGGCACAAGGAGACTTGCCGGAAACTTCCTTGGAGATGCTGGAATTTGCCCCTCTGCTAGTGCCCACAACTTGTTCGACTAAATGTCTCAAAGAGGTTGTTTTCTTTGCTGTTGTGTGAGACCCTGAATATTTACCTTAGATTGTTGGACTCGATCTCACGAGCATGTAGGAGAAAACGGTTCCTCAATTGGAGCTCCAGAACCAAAGTTATGAATTTTAGAAGTTTTTAAGAATTGATATTGCAAAGGAAGTTCGATGAAGAAGAAAGACTCGGCATCAACTTTGATTCCTTTTTTAAAATAGTCCAATAGCAAGCCGCTACATGTCAATTTCTATTTGCGCTAACTTAAAAAATTCATTAAAAATTCATATGTACACCAAAAAATTCACCGAAAATTACCCGGAATTTGTAATCGAGTTTACTTTTATCTTGTGACCTCCAAACCACATGTGCTAGCTTTTGGTTGGATTAATTGGTATTAATTTTGGTCAGATTAATTAGTATTGAATTTCATTAGATTAATTATATAATTGACATGGATTTTGTTCATATATATTTGATATGAATTTTGGTAAACTAAGTGTGTCCATGGACATAGGTTTTGTTCATATTAATTGATATACCATATAGACTATAATCAATTAGTAATAGACGAAAAACTCTTACTTGTTTTAATTTTGAATGACATTAATATTGTTTAAATTCTAAAGGCATTTGCTTGTTTAAATTATTTTTTGAAAATTTAGTGTTTTAAATATTGCACCTCCCAAATTTCATGGATCTACCACTGCACGCGATTCTTGTGCCTTGGTTTCAAGCAACAAAGTTTTCAATATATTCATGGTACCACTTGTGCAGATGATACCTGCGGTAATAAAAGAATAAAATGGCGTGATCCAGTTATATTCCTCAGAACAAAATCCAAGAGCCTCAAGCAGCCTACCTGAACTTGATCAAATTTTGGTTGAGCCAGGCCCAGGTATGGAAACAAAAAGAACTACTGCCGCTGCTGGTCAGATTCAGAACAAAGCAGTAGCGATAGCTTGGTGTCTGATAAAATAGACTGGTAAATTGCTTGGAATACCCAAGAACTTGGCTGGAAGAGACACGTGGCATGCTGATGATTGTGGCAACCATGATATAAACCACAACTTTCGAAGCTGCAGTTAATCCACCCGGTGGTGTTTGGCAAGACAATAATACAAATAGCAGCGCTGGAGGTAATACTTATTGCACCCATGATAACATATGCTCTGCTGGAACTTCAGTGGTAGGCAGCGGCTTCCCAAAAGACTTCCTCGCGTTCGTAACATTCAATACCGTCTCGTTCATTGCTTCTCTCAGTGTCACCCTTTTGCTTGTTGGCGGTTTCCCCTCCGGAATCGCGTAATTATGTGGCTGTTATCAATGGCCATGTGTGTCACTCTCACTTATATGGCACTCACCTATATACATGCTCTCATCTTAGTGTTCCCTAATACTGAAATTTCACTACTACAAAAAGTGAAAAAGACGACCAGAAAAAAACGACGGTTCAACGAAAAAACCGTCGTTGTATTTGAAAAGACGACTGTTTTATAAAACCGGCGTGTATGATTAACTTAAACAACTAAAAAATGAAGATACCAACAGGAGTTTTTAAAAAACGACACACCTAATTAAAAAAGTGACGTCTTATTGAAAAAGGTTTTTCTCATAGTAAACTCTGAGCCCACAAACAACGGCAGAAGGTATGAATCCACCGACATAGAAAGTAAAGACGACAGTTTAAAGAAACAGCCGCCGTGTTTACTCCGTAATAAACATGACCAAGTTTTCGTATCTGGCGTCATATAATTTCAAAAGAATCCACGGCGGTATATTACAAAATACCGCCGTATTAAATAAATGTACAACGATGGTAAAGATAAATTTATCGACTTATTTCTTGTAGCGTACTACGACGGTTTCTTTAACTCTAACCTTACATCTAAACCGTCGTCTTAATAATATTATTTTTTCACTATTTATTTTGTTATCTTACGACGGTAGACCAACTTAATGACAAGAATTGAGAATAACCAGGACGGTTTATATAGAAAACCGCTGACAGAATCAAATTTTTCTGAGATCCCAAGAGATACATCCTGAAGTTAAAATTACCGTCGTATTTATTCACTTTATACGTCTCACCTTATATCTAAATCGTCGTCTTAATAATATTTTTTTTCAACTATTTATTTCTTGGATTTTTTTATCCTACATCGGTAGATCAACTCAATGACAAGAATTGAGAATAACCCCGACGGTTTATATAGAAAACCGCCAACATAATAAGATTTTTTTGAGATCCCAAGACTTACAAATCTTACCAGATGGAACTCTGTTCCTCATCATAATCGGACCATAGAAAGACAATATTTTAGACATTGATGATGTGTGTGTCTTCGTGTCTTTGAGATACACGAAGGCACATACACATCAACATCCAAAAATTTACCTCTAACATTTGATGACGGCAGCCACAGATTTGCATTCAGATAGACAATTTTTTGGAAGTTGATGATGTGTGTGTGTTTGTGTCTTTCAGATACACAAACGCACACACACATCAACATCAAAATAATTGCCTCTAAAATTTGACGATGGCAGCCACATATTTGCATTCAGATAGACAATTTTTTGGAAGTTGATGATGTGTGTGTGTTTGTGTCTTTCAGATACACAAACATACACACACATCAACATTCAAACAATTGCCTCCTAAGAGGTGAGACAAAGCCAAGGGCAAGAAGAACTTGGAACCCTAATTGAAAACTAAAAATGAAAGAACTCGTGAAAAAAAACTCAATTTATAAAAAAAAAATTCATATCCACGTCGGTTCTATTCCACCTGACGCCGTTTAACAAAGGAATCGACGTCGGTTCTTGAAACACGGAAGACGTATTAAATAGACAAACAACATCGGTCATTAAACTAAAGGCAACGAGGTTTGGATAAACAACGTCGGTTCCATATAAAAAATGACGTGGTAACTTATTATAATACTTCTTCAAAAGTAAACTTTTGACGTGTAGCGCCCAACTAACCACGTCGTTTTCGGAATACAAAAAGTCAAAAGGCTTTTTTACTAACCATGTCGGTTGATGTTATTTTAATGTCGTGGTAAGTACATAATAGGATGGTTTTTATGATTACCGTCATTGTATTTATCTGTGGGACATTATATAAACTTTTTGGTCACCTGATCTAAACTTTTACGTTCTCTCTAAAATTTTCAGTTTTCTCTCAGTTTCCCTCTCATTTCCGAAAAGCTGCGTTTCTGATTCTCAGTTTCCCTCTCTTTTACGTTCTTCATCGTCTTTGTCTCCAAAATTTGATTACGAAGAAAACTTTCTTTTCAAACCAAAGGTATTTTCTCACTCTAGTTTTTTTCTTTCTTCACTTTCCATATCATTTGAAGTTTTTTTTTTTAAAGAATGAGTCCCACTGATGTTTGAAACAAGACCCAGGTTTGAAAAAGCCAAATCTTTCACTGTTCCCACTCACAGGTCATGTGAGGACGACGGGTTTTTCTCGAATTTGACGTTTTTATTGACACACCACGACGGTAATTAGATTCGTGCTATTTCAATAGCACGGTTGTTCATAATAACCGACGTGGTGTGTTAATAAATACGACTTTTGAAAGATAAAGACCGTCGTCTGAGTGGAAACGTACATGGGAGAGAGAAAACTGGGCAGTTTTTTATTTATGAACTTGTAATACAATGACGGGTTTATTTAATTACCGTCATGTTAAGTTAATGACCACATCGTATTAGCACATCCATATTTCTATAGATTAGAACGACGGTTTTGTTTGGTTGCCGTTGTCTGAACTTTCATTTTACGTCTGTATTGTATATAACCGTCGTTGTTTTTCTTGCAATTCGTACTTCTCTCTAAACATGGTTTCGAAATCTCAAAGTAAGGATTCCCAAGCATCAAAAGGTCAAGGCAAGGACATTGCAGTTTCAAAGGCACAAATGGTTGAATCCAAATATGTTCCAAGCAATCCCGCGAAGAAGATGAGATTTACTTCATCCTCCGAGAAAGACCCAAGCTCTGCGACATTTGATGAAGTGACGAAATCGACTCGTGGTATCAACACAATAAGCCATGTTGTGAAGAGAAAAATCCATAAGATTAAGCCTGTGGTTGAGTATAATAAAAGTGGCAGACCACATGGCAAGGCTGCTATTAAGATGCAGAGTTACATTGGTGTTTTGGCACGCATCAGAGTCCCTCTTGTGCACAAGAAATGGACTCAATTGCCCAAGGACCTGAAGGAGCAGATTTGGGAAGCTGTTCAAATGGCTTATGTTGTTGGGGAATGGGGCAAGAAGATAGTGTTGTTGTCTGCCGCCAAAAAATGTAAGGATTTTAAGTCTACCTTAACTAGGCAGTTTATCCTTCCATTCGCAAATGAGAAGGAAAAGTTAAAAGAGCCCCCTCAGCTTTATAACTTCATAGAGAAATCGCAATGGGATGCCTTTGTAGCTTCAAGGTTATCCCCAGATTTTGAGGCTGTGCATTCTGAGCAGTCATAGAGAAGAGAGAAATGCGAGTACAACCATAGGTTGTCTCGAAAAGGGTACGTTGGTTTGGAGGATGAATTGGAAGAAACCATGCCCGGTGAAGAAATCGATCGATCTCTGCTATGGAAGAAGGCAAGAGAAGATAAACAGGGAAACATCCCTGATCCAAAAGTTGCAAAGAAGACAAAATTAATCGTAAGTCTCACTGAATCTGTTCTAAACTTGTAAAATAGAGGTTTTATTTTTCATTCAGACGTCGATCTTTTTAGTAACTGTCGTTAGACATGAAATCACAAGACGGTTTTTATTTACTGCCTTTTGTAAAAATATATAACGTCAGTATTTTTATAAAACCGACGTTTGTATTTAATTACAACGACGATTTTTTGTTTCTGTGCTAGGTTTTTTAAATTAAAATTTGAACTTTCTTCATATTCACACGCACACACACTCTCTCTCCCTCTCTATTTCTTTGCAATTTGTTTGTACACTATTTTTGGATGAATGAATTATTTTGTGTTTTTTTGTTTTTTTTTTTTTGATGTCAAATAAACGACAGTGTTTTCATGGACTGACGTTTTAATGTATACAACACGACGGTAGTTTTGGGCCGACGTATTAAATAATTTTATGCGTCTGTTTTTTAAATAAACTGTCGTCTTAACACCTTTACCACATCGGTTAATATTTTTATTAATTTATTTATTTAATCAGTTTTACTATCTATTCACTCACTAACATTCTCTCTCTCACTTTTAGGATGATTTGAAAAAACAAGTCTCCGAGGACACTCTAACTGTCTCTGGGAGCAACGATGTTTTGACCTTGGCTTTGGGAACCCCTGAGCATGGTGGTAGAGTCAGAGGTGTTGGAACTGGGGTTTCCTCAACTCAATTCTTCAATTTGTCGAGAGAGCAGAGAGTAAAATTTGCTGACAAATTGAAGGAAAGTGTTATGGAACCAGTGAGAGAGGAAACCAAAAAGATGGATGCCAGGGCAAAGGAAAGTGTTATGGAGGCAGTCAGAGCAGAGAGGGAATTTTTGTTGAAACAATTCAGTCAACTAATTCCCAACTTTGATCCCAACTTGCTCGGTAAAACTCCAACTACACCAATTACTCCAATTCTTCCAATTCCTCAAGAGCAAAGCCCAAAAAATCCAATGTCTGACAAAGCAAGTTGCTCTAATGTGAAAGCCCTTGAATTGGATGAAGACAATCCCACAAATGATGTTGATGCTCCTGAAAATCGTCAAGATGAAACAGTAAAATCTCTGACATTTGATTCTTTTTTTTTAATTTTAAATAGACGTCGGGTTTTATTTTACAACCTGTCGTCTATTTTAACCAAGACGACCTTTCTATTGTGTAGCGACGTTATAACATTTACACGACTGTTATGCATTTATCGTCGTCTATAACCTTTACCCGGCAGTATGTTCTAGAAACCGTCGTTGAGATTATATACCACGTCGGTTTTGTTGATTTGTTGGAGTCATTTATTTTACTTCATGCACAAATTAACTTTTATTTCTTTATTTATTTCTTGTTACAAGATCTCTCAAAGCTTGACATGCCAGCTCCTCTGTTAGCCCTATGCCAATATGTCGAGACCAAGTTGAAGCATCTAACGAGACCATTAGAATTCACATGCCAGAGGAAATGTTTGGCACTGATCATGATACCTGGCTTTTGAGTGAAGACATTTTACAGTTTGCTTCCATGGTTGAGATTGGATCCACAGTGATTGCAGTATACATGAGGTAATTCTAGAAATCCAATTTTGTTTTTTGTTTTTTACATTTCCTTTCTTTTAAATTAAAACCTCATTTAATTGAATTTCATATATTTAATTAGGTACCTATTTGACTATTTAAAAATGGCAAATATGGTAAACCTTGTTGGCCTCGTGGACCCTGGACAAGTCAGCTCTTAATTTGGAACGTTATCTCACCATTCAAAACATCTCTCAGAATGCCTGAAAAACGCAGATGGGGATCAATTTTACTTGGTGCCGTATAATCCAGGGTTAGTCCCCTTCTATATACTTGCAATATTGGTCCCTTGTAATTTTTTTTTGTAGTATATTTAATATATATGGATCATTTTGTGCAGGGGTCATTGGATGTTAATAATTGTGAGACCAGCTAAGGAGACTGTCTATTACATGGATTCATTGCCTAACCGCTTTGTTGACAAGGACGTGAGAAATATAGTGAATACGTAAGTTTATTAATGAAAAACTAAGATTTTTTATTTATGCATTCGAATGATACAACGACTTTTTCAAATACCGACGTTGTAGTGAAAACACAATGACGGTATATTATAACCGACGTTGGAAATCATTTACAACGTCATATTTTCTTGAAACTGTCGTCTTCATTGAAATACCACGTCGTTTGTGTTTTTCATTTTAGAATGTTTTAATTTTTTCTGTTCAACTTTCATTTAAAAACAACTTTGGTTATATGTCGTTTTTCTTCGTCACTGACGTTAGAATGATACACAACGACGGTTCTTATTTTTCGACGTTTGAAATAAAATACGACGTCATTTGTTTTACAAAATCGTCGTTTTCACTTATGTACCACGACGGTTAATATTTTTTATGCTGATTTTTAGTTTTGTCACTAACACTTTTTGTTTTCTTGAAACAGTTCAATCAAAATGTATAACTCTCACACAGGAAAACAATCATCATGTAAATCACCCATATGGAAAAATCTACAAGGCACTCCTAGACAACCAACAAATGTAGAGTGTGGCTATTACGTGATGCGTTTCATGAGAGATATAATTCATGATCCAGGCCTAGCATTTGAGAAGAAGGTATTTAATATATAATTTCTTTATTTTAATACCACGATGTTTTCTTTAAAAACCGTCGTTTTAATATTTATAACACGTCGGTTTTTGTTCTTTATTTGCAGTTTGACAAGAAAAAGGAACCAGTTGTGTATACTCAAGAACATATTGACGAAGTCAGGCTGGAATGGGCAAAATTCGTGAAAAAGCAATTACAGAACAATAAGTGATATAATTTATTTTAAAAAGGTTTAGGTTTTTTTTTAATTTTTTGATAATGTATATAAACATATTTTTGGTAATTAATTGAACATTCATCAAAAAAATCAAATGAAATATATTTTTGTTTGTAGTTTTTTTTTGTATAAGATATTTATGTCGTTAAATGAAATAAAATGAAAATAAATCATAAAAATTTAAATTAATTCCCCAAAACCAATGTCTCATATCTATAAACAACCGCCATCTTATTATAGCGAGAAAGAAAACATCGGCTGCATTTCTCAAAAATGACATGTAAGGTTGACATACACTACGGTTAATATATAAAACTGAAATCTACGGAAAAATTTGTATAGACATACAACGTCCGTTAGTACAATAGAGTGGACGTGTTAAAAGAATACAACATCGGTTATAGGGTAAAATATGATGTTGTATATCTAAACAACGTCGTCATCAACATAATAATCAACGGTGTAAATTATACTTACGGCGGTTATTAAGAAAAGAGTGACATTGTAACTTACTAACCATGTCGGGAAGTACTTTACAATGTCTAATATATTCTAGGACGGCGTCATGTGTTATTAACGTCGTGGTAAACGGATGCAACGTCGGTTATGTACATTTGTTATTTAATTTTGTATGACTTTGATATTTTATTCCTAATATTCATAATAATTTCAAAAAAATTCCATAGAATAAACTGACAACTACCATGCACTCATTGAAAGATTTTATCTCCCCTACATCTTTAAAAAAAATTATTTTAAAATTATTTTAATTTGTATTTATTTACTAATATTCATAATATATTTTAAAAAAAAACCGACAAATTATGTGCACTCATTGAGGCAATATCTCCCCCCTACATGCTGAAAATTTTAATTTTAGATTTCATAATTAGAAGTGATAACAAAACTCCAAAAGTTTTAGAGACAAAGAACATAGTAGTCATATACTTTCCATAACATAACCCTATAGGTTTATGTGATCCATTGGTGGTCATAAAATTAAAAATTATTTAATATGGATATTAGCCTACTAATATAGAAGGCATTGTTGTAAGGAGTCCGTAGCAATTTTCGGTTCATTTTTCTCATACTTGTGTATTTTTTTATAATTATTGTAAAATTTAGGGTTTAGGGTTTAAGGTTTATTGAAACGATGCTGGTTTTCTCTCGCTCTTTTGGTCAATTATGCGCGTTCAAATCCCAGGAAACGCAAAGCAAATCTAATTATTTAATACTTGAGAAGTTGGTTTTTGTATGGGCGACGTCCAAACGCTTTACAGCGGCGTCTGTGTAACATAACTGTTGTTGTAAGTCTGAAATTAAACGACGACTGGTTTGTATTTACCGTCGTCTTTAATCAATGCGGTCCTTTGAAATTTTTGACCGGGATCTAAAATTTTCAGAATTTCCCTTTAACCCTAAAGTATTTCCTTCTCGCTTTCAACGTAAATTTGTCTTACAGTTTTCGCTCTCTTTCAAAGCATTGGGTATATTCTCTGAGCTCTCTCAAGCATTATCCATGTAAGTATATTCTCTCAACTCTCTCTCAATATTCTCTTATTAGTTTGTATATATATATTCTATCAGCTCTCTCTCAATATTCTCTTAGTTCGTATATTCTCTCAGATCTCTCTAGATATTCTCTTAGTTTGTATATTCTCTTAGCTTTGGTTTCTTAATATGGGGTTCTTTTATGTTTTGGGAGCTATGGGTTCTTTATTGGGAGCTATATATGGATTCTTTTATGTTTTGATGTTTGCATTATGTTAAGGGTTCTTTGAAAAGGAATGGGGATGGAAGAATTAGGCTTTGGTTTTTTGTAAACCACGACGACGGTTGGTGGGACCAACCGTTGTCTAAATTTTATTATACATCGTCCTTTTATTTACTACCACCATCTAAATTTTTATTAAATCTTTTAGATTGCTTAAAGATGACGGTAAATAGACATGTTGTCGTCTTACTCTATGTTAAGTGACAATTTTTTTTGTAAAAACCGTCTTCTGATTCTTGTGGAATTTTTTTCTCCTTTTTTTCCACTTTGTTCTCTTCTCTGTGAATATAGTAGTGTTTCATTGCTGGTCTTTCACTTTATTATATGTATGATTTTATAGTGTGTGAGATGGATAAGTCATGGATGCATGAGGATAGAAGATCGAAGGCATATGAGTTAGGTGTGGAAGGATTTTTGAATTTTGCTCTAAAAATCTTGGAAATACAACTCATATTCGTTGTCCATGTGTTAAATGTGGGAATATTCGATTGTTTGGAGTTGGAATTATAAGGGACCACTTATACTTTAATGGAATGGACCAAAGATATAAGATTTGGACATGGCACGGAGAACCTTGGGAATGGACTACTAACGCTAGTAGAAATGTGGAAGAAGATGAGCAAAGTAGGTTCAGTTTTGTTTATGAAGAAGTAGGGATGGATGATAATGATTTAGGCGATATTGGATTTGATCCTTATGAGTTTGCCAATGTGATTGGGGATGGAGATCAACCCTTGTACCCTGGTAGCTGTAAGTACACGATGTTGTCAGCTTTGGTGAAGTTATATAATTTGAAAGCAAAACATGGGATGAGTGGTGTTTGTTTTACAGAATTATTGATACTTCAAGAAGATTTGCTTTCAGAAGGAAATACACTACCTTCCTCTATGTACGAGGCAAAAACAACATTGTTTGCTGTAGGGATGAGTTATGAGAAAATCTACACATGTCCCAATGACTGCATCTTGTATAGGAAGGATTATGAAGATTAAACTAATTGTCCTACCTGTGGTGTCTCAAGATGGAAGGAAGGCAAAGATTCAATCTTAAAAGAGGGTGTGCCAGCGAAGGTGGTGTGGTATTTTCCTCCAATTCCAAGGTTTAAAAGGATTTTTCAATCACATAAGACAACTAAGAGTTTGACTTGGCATGCTGCTAGAAAATCAGTTGACGGTCAGATGTCTCATCCAGTAGATTCCCCGTCTTGGAAACTTGTTGATGATAAATGGCCCGAGTTTGGTAAAGAGCTGAGAAACTTGAGATTGGCTCTCTCATATGATGGATTCAATCACCACAGTTCTTTAAGTAGCAAATACAGTTGTTGGCCAGTTATCTTAGTTGCATATAATCTCCTACCATGGCTATTCATGATGTTGACCTTATTGATTTCTGGTCCTAAACAGCCTAGAAATGATATAGATGTCTACTTAGAGCCTTTGATTGATGATTTAAAATCTCTGTGGGATGGGATTAGAGGAGTGTATGATGCACATATAGGAGAATACTTTACACTCAAAGGTGTATTACTGTGGACAGTTAATGATTTTCCTACCTATGACAACTTATCTGGCTGTGTCGTTAAAGGATATAAAGCTTGTCCAAAATGTGGCAATGATACACCTAGTCATAGGTTGAAAAATGGCCACAAAATTTGTTACATAGGGCATAGAAAATGGTTACCAATTAATCATCCACATCGGAGGTAGCGTGCAGCTTTTAATGGGAAACCTAAATATGGCACACCTCCCGAGCCATTAATCGGAGAAGCAGTGTTATACATGGTTGAAGATATTAATTACATATGGGGCTCGAAAAATGGGGGAAGTGTTGGTGAGAATGACGGTGACAGAGTTTGTTGGAAGAAGAAATCAAAATTCTTTGATCTCGAGTATTAGAAATACCTTCATGTGAGGCATGTCCTAGATGTTATGCATATTGAGAATAATGTTTGCGATAGTATCATTGGTACATTGCTGGAGATCCCTGGAAAAAATAAAGATGAGATTGCTGCTCGGTTAGATTTATTGAACATGGGGGTCAAAACTGATTTGCAACCCGAGTATGGACAAAGACGTACTCGCTTGCCTCCAGGGCCTTGGAATTTGTCAAGAGCAGAGAAGAAAGCGGTTTGCAATTCTTTCTATGGTATGAAGGTCCCTGAAGGTTATTGTTCAAATATAAAAAAATCTTGTATCTTTAAAAGATTCAAGACTTCTTGGACTTAAATCTCATGATTGTCATACCTTGATGCAACAATTGCTCCCTATGGCAATTCGTTCTGTTTTGGAGAAGCCTGCAAGGTATGCAATAACTTGATTGTGCTTCTTCTTCAATGCTATATGTGCAAAGATGGTAGATGTTTCCAAGCTAGATAAGTTGGAAGAAGATGTAGTAGTTACTTTGTGTTTGCTTAAGAAGTACTTTCCCCCTTCATTCTTTGATATCATGGTTCATCTAGTAGTACATCTTGTCAAAGAAGTTGCTCTATGTGGCCCAGTATATTTTAGATGGATGTATCCATTTGAAAGGTATATGAAAGTGCTAAAAGGGTATGTTCAGAACCGTACTCATCTGGAAGGTTGCATTGCTGAGCAGTGCCTTCAAGCTAGAAGATGGGAGTTTCGAAGCCATTATCAGGTTGCACAGTAAGCTTAATTGATCGGGACTTGTTGAACCAAGCACATCTATATGTCTTGGAGAATACGGAGGAAGTCTTACCTTATATCGAGTACGTATGACTTTTATTTTTGGGAGTTTCACTAAAACACCCAAAATGGGGGTTGAAATTATAAAAAAACCCAAGCACTATTTAAACATATAAACACACCCAAAACCCATCATTACACACACTCAAAACCCATTTATAAACACACCCAAAAAGTTGACTTTGGGGTTGATTTTGGGTGTGTTTCTATGTTTAAATAGTGCTTGGGTTTTTTTTATAAATACATGTCTAGGATTGTGTTTATTTATAAATTTGTATTTATTTTTTATATGGAGCCATTTTGGATATTATTATTCCTTATGGTTATCTTATATACAAGGGACCGTAATGCTTGATTTTTTCGTGTCAATGTAAGGAACATATGATCCACATCAAGACTACTTATCCAAAATTTAGAAAGAGAACAAAGTGGCTACAAGATAAGCATAATAGCACTTTCATTCAATGGCTCCACTTTAAGGTATATATATGTTATTGAATGACATGCATATTCAACTTTAATTTTCTTCCATTATATATGTTATATTGAAGTAAGATATATATGATTAATTTGCAGGTTCAAAGTGAACTTAATGGGGAAGAGCATAATGGCGTATCAAAAAATTTGAGGTGGCTAGTAGCTGGTCCAAGCATGGCAGTGCCATCATATAGGAGCTATCTTATTAATGGTGTTAAATTTAACACCAAGGCACAAGATGATGTTTGAACTGTCCAAAATAGTGGAGTTTATTTACTTGCACATACTATGCAAGTTGCTAGTGCCAAGGATAAAAACCTTATTTTCTCCAATATGGGTTTTTATAGTGTTATTCAAGAAATTTGGGACCTTGACTACCAAAAGTTTAGAATCTCAGTCTTGAGGTGTGATTGGATAGATAACACTTCGGGCCTTGTAGTCGACGAACTTGGATTTACCCTTGTAGATCTGAGTAAAATTGGACATAGGAATGACCAATTTGTTATGGCTTCTCAAGTCAAACAAGTATTTTATGTTGACGACCCAATGCATCGTGGTTGGTCAGTAATGTTATCAATGCCTAATAAAGAATATAATGATGTTATTGGTGATGATGTGCTAGGTGATACTAGAATTGAGTGTGAGCCATTTACTAGAGAGATCCCAAATGTTGACACATTTGATGACCTAGTGGGTGAGTTTGGGAATAAAAATATTAGAGATGGGTGTGAAGATATATGGATTGATTGATTGTTGTAATGTATGACATTAGTTATTCAGTTAATTGTATGACATTAATTAATAATTTTGTACATCATTTTAATTATGATAATGTTTTCATTATGCAGGCTTTGGGCACGACAAATCAAAAATTAAAAAAAAGCTGTGTTAAAGCTATAAAGTACGACAGTCTGGTAAAAAAATTGGAAACACAGACATCTAAAACAAAAACAACATCGGGTTTTAAAAAGGCAAAAGACCGTAAAACAAAAAAACAAACATCTTAAAAAGAAATCAAGTCGGTTTGCTTAAAATAAATCGTCATCTAAAGGGCGAAATAAAGGTCGTTCAGTTCCATTAACTGTTGTGATAGATGTTCTGCACATCGGCTAGTCTAAAATAACTAATGTCTCCGATCATACATACATCAAAGCAGGTTAAATAAGCAACTTTTAAAAGAACAACCGCGTCATTATGTAATCAAAACCAACGTGGTAAGCAATTAAAACGTCAAGCAGGTGGATCTCTAGACGTAGTGAAGTCATTAACCACGTCCATTATTTTAATTCCACGAACGTTAAATATATAATCCACGTCAGTTGTTTTCCTATCCACGCCCTCAATACTATTTATAACGTCATCCTTTGACAAAAACCAACGTAGGGTACAGTTTTGTACGTTGATATAGAGTAATATTATGTCATTTTAAATCTTTTAGACGTTGGTTATTTAGAAAAAGTGACGTCTAACTCTGTCAAAGGCCCTTCTTTGGGCAATTTAAACCACGACTCTCGCAAGTAACAAACTTGGAATATACTTCACACGTCGGTTTTTATTATAGTTCGTGACGTGGATAATTACATAAGCGTCGGTGATGCCAGGTGCAGGATGTGGTTTTGCCATGTTACGGCGATTATTGGGAGACAAATGACATGTAATACTCTTTAAACGTCTGTTGGTTTGTGTGAACGTCATAGTTTATGTTTTAGACGTCGGTTTCTTTGTTTGTTTAACGTATTACATATTAACCACAATGGTTTCTAGCTTATCCAAGTCGTTTTTCCTTCTTTTAGGGACGTGGATAATTATCTGTACGTCAGTTCTTCTTTTGATCTTGACATGTAACACTCTTTAGACGTCTCAGTTTTCATAAAACCGTCGTCTAATGTTGTCGAAGATTTCATTTTAGGCTAATTATATAATAATTACACGTCAGTTCGTAATAAATCTGGACGTTGAATTCCTTAACAACGTCGGGTATTAACCGTCGTTGTTTGTTGTACAAAAGAAGGCGGTCGATTTCACGACGGTTGGAAAACCTTCTAGACGATGGTGGTTTCCCGTCGTCTGTTTCAATTTTTGTAGTAGTGTTTACAAATCATATGAAAAGATATCCAAGATATCCATTGTCGTTTGGGCTGCATTGCTTGGGATCATAGCTGCAATCCACACCATTCGTCTTATCATTTGGTTGGCGAGGAAGTTGTGGGGCAGGTTCAAGCATAGGATCAGTGGCGGAGCCAGGATTTCACATTAGAGGGGGCCTTTCACAAAAATTTTAAAATAATTCGAATAAGGGTCCTCAAGCGCTAAACGGGTTAATAAGTTAATAATATCATTTCATACTTGATTAATAATTGATCCATTTATTACAATCATAATTGTCCTGAATTTCATATTTTTAAATATTAATCTCATCATCTACACTATTAAAGACTCAAAATTTAATAATTTATACTTCAACAGAGAGAAGAAATACAAAAAGTGTTCATAAATCCCAATATTAAGATACCCTACTTAGACATGTAAATGGGGGGAAGGAGAATTCACAAAGCTTAAATTAAACAAAAGAGGAAGATAAGGAGAAAAGAGTTTTTACTCCAAGAAACAAACATATAAGTAAAAATATGAGGAAATAAAAAAATATGAGAGAGGGCCTGGGCCCACCCTGGTATTTAGGTGGCTCCGCCATTGCATAGGATCCCAAAAAGCCTCAGGAACGTGATTGATAGTTTGGTGGATAGCTCGAGAGCACGTCACCGTACCAAAAAATTTTGAGGAGAATATGCCTGTCGTTTCCTTGTGTGTTGGAGCCACTACATCGGATTGCTAAAGTAAACCATCTATTTAGCGATGAAGAATGTGTTTAAGGAGAACCAGCAGGTCGGGTTTGGCTAGTGAGCTAGCCAGTGTTTGCCTTAATTTATTTCTGTTAGAATTTGTTAAGAGTGAGTCAGAATGATCAGTTTGGATGCTATGTAATAAATAAAGATTCTGTGGAGCTGTTGTTGTTTATTAATCTGAAATCTATTTTTATTTCCTCCATATATAAAGCTTGGTGAAAACCGTTTCATAACTCTTCAGTTAGTTAGGAGGTTTTGTAGTTGCTTTGTAGCTAAGTAAAGCTTGAACAATTACTATAATAAAAGAGGAGAATAAGTGTTAAATCTCATGCGGACCCTACCTAATTCCCTACGTGCAATAAAATGAGTGACTGATGATGTGCCAGCTTCTATCAGACTCTTACTAGAATTATTTACACTCAGATCGCTGAACCGCAGACATCCAAAAAACATCCCTCACATGTATCGCTTACACTGTTGTCGGTCTTCATACAATGATTGAGTCCATTCATCGTCTTTGATTTGTCATGGTCAGTGATTATTACTTGTGGAGCTTGCTCACCACCACCCATAGCATTCAATCATGTCTGTTGATTCCCATAGTAATTAATTATCCTGTGTAGGGTTATGTGAGTTGAGGTTTTTGCCCTAAGTTCTTAGAAGTCATTTTACAAAGCACAAATTATACCTTAACATTCTCTGATATGACCAACAAATTGGGACCACCTCTTTTCGTTTTCACTACTTGGCAGACAAAAATCCATCAGTTTTGTCGGCAATTAATTGTCCAATTTTTTGCCCTTTCAGGTAAGTAGTCATTGATTCATTTTCTCATTGTTTTGGTTGCTAGCGATTCATGTTAGTAATCAATTTTAACTAGGTGGTTTTGCTAATCCAACATCAACCGTCCATTCTTTTTAGAGATCCAACGGCTGAGCATCACTTTCACGAGGACCTAGTTGGTTTTGCTAGACCTGGTGGGCTTCCTCCAGTAGGTACTAGTTTTCTAACAAATAATGCAGTTTAGGGTTTCCCAAGCGACATATTGAGTTGTAGTGTAGAACTAGTACTGTATTCATTTGAAGTGAAGCAAGCTATTCTTCTCCCTCTCTCTCTCCCGGGCTCCTCCTCCATCATTTTTCAGTAAGTACGTTCAGATCTTGATTGTATCTAATTTCTTAATTATCTGTAATCATATATATACATATACATATACATATACATATATATATATAGATAAGTTGATATAATTAAGAGGCCGTTAACTAATAGGAAGGTACGGACTGTAACGGAACTACCATCACAGGAAATGGAAGCGCATCATCGAACACAGGACTTTGAAGAAACAGATGGTGATGCTGATAACTTGCACTTGTACCAGCAGCTGTACAGCTATGCTACTCATGGCAACACAAATAGATTTCACGACACTATTGAAAAGAAGCTCCAGGATCCCAATGCTCGCGTTCAGTTTCTGTCTCGACGGAGCCCCCAGAATAACACATTTGTTCACATAGCTGTGAGCTCTGGCCATGCCGAACTAGCAGCCGAGATCTTACAACAACACAAGCCCCTTTTGTTAGAGAAAAACTTTGAAGGTGACACCGCACTCCACATTGCGGCCAAATCAGGGGATATAGATACGACAACAAACACTCTTCTCCGCGAAGCACGAGGAACAACAAACGTTGAAAATAATGGTGATGTATTGACGTTGTTGAGGATGAAAAATAATGAGGAAAACACTGCCCTGCACGAGGCCTTGATTCAAGGTCACCAATCAATAGCCAAGTGTTTGATAGAGGCCGATCCTACCATTTCACTTTACACTAATAAGGAACAAAAGTCCCCTCTGTACCTGGTCGCTGAACAAGGGCTTGTTGAGATAGTGAAGCTAATAAAAGAAAAAGCAGTTGAGAAGAACACAAAAATTCAAGGCAAGTCCCCGTTGTTTGCTACAATTCTAGGCCGCCAGAAAAAAGGTACGTACATTGAAATAATAATTCTTTTTTTAAATAGTTAATATGATTTTTCCCCTTCAAACTATTGTCTTATTTACTACCCATCATTTTATTTTATTTTTTATAAATAAAACCCAATTGTTATGAGTAAAATCCGATGACTAGGTACATCAAAATACAACAAACTAAGGTAATTAATTCTTAGTAAACTAAAAAAGAATTATGGGTAATTATTTTACCTATACAATCTGGGTAAATTCTTATACGTAAAAAATATAGGTAAATTAGTACCCTTCTTTATTTTTATAAATAGCAAGCCTATTTGTTCATAAATAATGTACCATTTTTCATACAATAATGTGCCCATTTTTTTTTCATAAATAATAGTAACATTTCTATTTAGTATATAGAACTACTTACAATAGTAACATTTCTATTTTGTTACGTGAGCTAGAGGAATTTTGAACTAATTTTGATTGTAGCTTATTATTCCATTGCTTAAAATTAGGGACTTAAAAAACTGTCAGCAATTAAAGAGTGATTTAATGGCATAATTGGTAATAAAATAATATTACATGGACACAACCTATATGGCTTCTAATTTTAAAATTGGGTTTTACGTAAAGGTTTTATTATTGGTGGGTAATGGTCTAGAATTTTTTAATTGTATGGGGCTATATTAATGTGACTTTTTTTTTGTCACATCGACCAGTGTGATAGATTTTGATAGATATTACAACCTCTTTATAGAAAAACATTATCATTATAATCATGTAGTTCTAATTCATACTTGATTCATTTACTGACGCTAGAAGTCCTAAAGATAATTTCAAACATGGAAGCAAATATTTTGAACTCAAAAGATGAGAAAGGGAGGACTCCACTGCATTGTGCAGCATCAATTGGTTATCTAGAAGGGGTTCGCTTCTTAGGCAGACGTCTTGTGGATTCTCATCGAAAGGATCATTGTGGCAACTTTCCGATCCATTATGCATCAAGCAAAGGGCATGTCGACATTGTTAAAGAGCTCCTTCGACATTGTCCTGATTCAAAGGAACTGAGGAACTCAAGTGACCAAAATATACTCCATGTTGCAGCAAGATATGGTGAGGACAATCTTGTCAAATATTTTCTGAAGACGGTTGAGTTTCAAAGTTTGATAAACCAGAAAGACAACAGAGGAAATACTCCTTTGCACTTGGCAAAGATGTACCGTCATCCCAAGGTGGTGGACCTTTTCATTTTGGATAGGAGGATCAACTTAAAGGTCTTGAATGATAGGGGCATGACAGCTCTTGGCATTTCAGAAAGCACTTTGGAAACTAGCATCATATCATGGGGTAAGTCTCTGCTATATCTACTTTTATCATATTGCTGATGATGATGATTTTGGCTGTCATAACCAAGGGATTTCCTTGTTTTATTTAGTGTGTTAGGTACAAGTCAGCATTTAGTAGTCTAGAAATTGAACAAAGAACTAAAAGAAGAAACAAGTAATTGAGAGAGTATTGAAAACACTTGAGGTTAATATAAATAAGCTGGAATGGATGATTTAAAATAGGGATCATCATTCAGCCCGTGATCTGCCGGCCAAAGTGGGTAGCCCAAGACTCGATGGGCCAAAGCTTAGCCTAGCCCAATGGTTAGGCTCGCCCATTGATAGGAGCCGACCCGAATTCCCTTTGGAATCCGTGTCAAGTCCTACTTCCCTTTCGACACCCACAGGATGTCGAGCCCATTTACTAAAAATAACCCTTTTTCCCGCTACAGAAATACAAACGGGACAAGACTTCTATCGAAATTTTGGCAAAGTCTCCTCTATAAAACAAACATTCCCAAATTTTAAACCTGCCAAAAAGAGCACAAATAAAGTATCCAAACGCCAGCACACACAGTTTACAAAAGGCCTTTGACCACAAAACCAACCCCACATAGGCATATTCAGAGCATACTAAGAATTTCCTTAGTTTACAAGCCGAAAACAAAAGGAAAGTCACGTAATGAAAATCCAACAGTGGTGACAATTGTGCAGAGAAGGAGTTTCTGGTCTTGGTTGTTAGTCTCTTCAAGTCGCGGCCCGGGGGTCTCAAAACCATAAAAGATGTGAGTGGATGAAAAGTAAGTTTGAACATAAGTAAAACAAACATACTAACCCCACCTTTTCGAAAACATTAGGCCGAAAGCCATGCATGTAAAACCTTTTAACATGTGCTTGATTTAAAAACCTGTTTGATCTCAAAATCCCTTTTATACAAATAAACGCACGCACAACCATAGCTATGTACCAGGGGAAAACAATCCAACACGGGGATTGTTTTACTAGACCACACGGCAGAATCCTCAATGCTCATGTGGCTAGGTAATGAGTAGTCCAACCAGGGGACTATTGCTCCCTAGACAACCACGATAGAATCCTCAATACACATGCGGCTGAAATATGTCATACGCGTGCTGACAGCCCGTCAAGGCCTTTAGTACACCTGATCAGGATTGCCCGGTTCTTGACACGCCTTCGAAGAGTTACTGCATGTCAAAAATATAAATATCCGAAATAACAGCGAAGGGAGAGCTACACACTATGGTAAGCATAAACACAAATCAAACTACCATCATATATATATATATATATATACACACATCACATCACATGCACAAATCAATACTGAAATTCCTTTTTACTTCCATATAGTGCCACAAAACCCCTTATAATTCCCACATGCAAACATGCATAAATTTTCAATATTTCCCATATCCAAGTAAAAACAAATATAAATTTTAAAATCCTTTTTTATGCATGAAGTTTATACCTTAAAGAAATGCTTATTTAAAACAAAGTCCACTCACAGAAAGCTTGGTGGGTCCTGCCTACTAGCTAGCCGGAGCCTGAGCACCTATTGAAGAAATATCAAGATAAGTTAACAATTGTAATTCGTACATGAGCTTTAAATTAGAAAGAAAGCCCTAATTCCAGGGATTTAAATGCGTAGTTTATGTTAAGACGGTTTCGATAGGTTCATGGTTGACGGTTTGGTCAACTTCCCCTTGTTGGTCAACCCAGGCCCACGGGGCCCATGACCTCTGATTTCCCAACTGAGAGTTCCCAAAGTTCCAACTCAAAATAAATAAATCCCGAGGGTTTGGTCTTGATCGAGCAATCGGATTACTCTCGATCGCACAATCAAATGGCTATTGGTTACCCAACCTTAAACTCCTTGAATCGAAGTATCCAGCACTCCGATTCCCGATCCGCGAATTCCTGCCCGATCATAGAGATACAGGAAACAACATACTTGGAATTGGAGTCTATCCAATGGTCCGAACATATCGAACCCGGATTTCGCCTAATAGGTATAAATCAGTTCAACTGTCATACGATAACCAAATTCAAATCCGAGCAAATTGTTGTGCTTTGGACGACAAGGGCATCAAAACAGAACACAATGGGCCACCACACCATGGCCCACGCGCCGCCACACGCGTGGGTGGCTTGAGAAATTTTCGCAGCGGAAATTCCTCAAATCACCCAATAATATCTATATCTACGTGATCAGGGCAACTAGGGGAGGAACTTATATAACTGGGCTGACCTTCAATTTGGCCTGGAAGTGGCCGGAAAACGCTACCAAAGTCAGACAAAACCTAGGTTTCTAATCCAACACTCATGGCTTCAAATCGATCCAAACTAACTATCAAAACAGCTAGAACATGAAAAATGGATGAACAAGCATACCTTACTTGTCGGATTCCGTTGCCGGAATCGTCGGAAACGACAACGAAAAAAACCGCTATTTTCCCTCTCGTTCCAGAGGAGGTGGAGTGGAGTGTTTTGCAAGTTTTGGGGTTGGATTTGGTGGCCGGACGACGCCAGAAACACTGTCGGAAGCGAGGGTATCGCAATAGAGAGAGAGAGAGAGAGAAAGACAGAGAACCAGATTTTTAAAACCCAACTTCAACAAATTTACAGTTGTGCCACTGTACTTCTGTTGACCATAACTACTTCATTAAAACTCCAATTTAGGCCCACTACGTGTCTATGGACTCGTGAGAGCAAGCTCTACGCAACAACGCAATTTATTTCCCCAAAATCCTTCCCAAATTAAAAGTGACCAAATTACCCTTACCCTTAAGGGTAAGAATGTAATTGCACAGTTAAATTTTTAATTTAATAATTATTTTAGAACGGGATGTTACTAGGCCTCATCATTTGGCCCGCGGGCTCATGGGCCGATGGGGGCCAGCCCGGCCCATTGGAAAAAAGCCCGGCCTGGCCCGTTATGGGCTTTGAGATGGCCCGGCCCGCCTTGGGCCGGGCTAGGCTTGGGCTTGGGTGTCTGAAGCCCGGCCCAGCCCATAGGCCCGACCCGATTAAGCCCAAGAAAGCCCGGCCCGGCCCGCCCACAAAAGCCTAGCCCGTTAGGACGCATACATATATAATTATGTATAAATAAGAGTTTAGGATTATGATTATATCACTTAAATCACATATATAATTTGTTTCATTTCATTTACTTTTCTTTACTCATTCCTAGTTTATAATTGGATGATTACCACATTAATTTGTGTCAATTATTAATACAACAATTATACATATGTATATATATATATAAGATGAACAATATATCATATCACTAAATATAATCATATCACGAAACATAATCGTACCACCAAATATAATCATGTTTTTCTTGAACACATCACCAAACATTTACATATTTATTTATACCATCCTTTAAAAAAAAATCTTTTTGATACTTATTATTTTTTAAAATTATTTCTTAAAACGTATTACGGTCTAATTATGTAAAAACCTCAAAAATAATACTTTGTTTTATTATTTTTGTGGAAAATCTTATTAAGTTGTGTGACTTTATTGGGTATTTTATGAATTTGGTTTGATGTGAAAATATTGGAATTAAGTGAGTTTAATCTCAAATTTAGACTAAAATGCCCTTATGATTAAGTTTATGATTTTTTTCGAATGAAGTAGGCCCGTTTCGGCCCGGCCCGTTAGGCTTAGCCCAGCCCGGCCCAATGGGCTTTCTCAAGCCCGACCTATGGATCGGGCTTGGGCTTTGAATTTCCTAAAAAAACCCGGCCTGGCCCGGCCCGATATTTTTTCTCTCCTCTTTAAAGCCCGGCCCAGCCCGGCCCAAGCCCATTAAATTTGGATCAGCCTAGCCTGGCCTAGCCCATTAAATTTGGACCGGGCTTAGCCCAGCCCGGCCCAATGGGCTTTCTCAAGCCCGACCTATAGATCGGGCTTGGGCTTTGAATTTTCTAAAATAACCCGGCCAGGCCCGGCCCGATATTTTCTCTCTCCTCTTTAAAGTCCGGCCCAAGCCCATTAAATTTGGACCGGGCTAGCCCGGCCCGGCCCATTGACGAGCCCTAGATGTTACACCCATTGCCTTATTTTCATCCCACCATTTGGATTAAATTAAAAATACTAGAATTTCAAATTCCCAACAAATCAAAATGTAAAAATCTAGTTTTAGTATAATATATAGTTTATACCAACATTAATACCTCAATAAGTCATTGTATATATACTTTATACTAAAATATCATAAAATCGTGTTTAATTATTTAAAATGTAAGGAATACAAACTGCCAAAAATATTATTGAAAATGTTAGTATTTTGAAAGTCTATTTTTCATACTTAGTCAATATTGAGGTATTAATATTGATATAAACTGTATCTTATACTAAAACTGGATTTTCATATTTTGATTTGTTGATAATTTAATTTTCTAGTATTTTTAATTGAATCCAAATAAGGGGTACTTCCTTACTGACATTGTAAACTTAAGTAAATGGAGTAATATAGAAATAAACTAAAGTAAAAAGACAACACATTTACTTAACAATAAAATTAAGGCAATATAGGGCAATGGGCGAGCCTACTCGGCCGGCCCAACTTGGAATTCCCGCCTAGGCTCGGCCCAATAGGCAGCTTGAGCCGATCCCTTTGAAACCTCAGCTCGACCTGAACAATAAAAAAGCTCATGAAATTCTAACCCAAACCCAACCCAGCCCAATGAAGATTGCTATTTTAAAATGTACCGTAAATCGTGTTGAAGATCCACCAGAGGTTATGTTGCTCTTGAGCATGGTATGTTATGGTGGGACCTAACTGTTTGATAAAAGTCCTCTAAGAGGCTAAGGCAAGGGAGAGACAAACTTATTTTGTTGTACTAACAATTTAGATTATCAAAACATGTAGAAGGGATCTAAAGTTGTTGACCGGTTTGTTTGGTTAGAGAGTAATATTGGTGTGCCGAGATCGTCTTCAACATGTTGTGGCCAAACAGACTAATTGATTGTGGCCAAACAGACTGATCGGTGTGCCCAGATCGTCTCCAACATGTTGGGTAGAGTTATTACCAGTTTTGATAACGAGGTGGGGCAGAAGTATGTAATATAGAACCCATTGTATATGTAGTAGGGATTGAAGCAGAATCAAGAGCTGGGTCTTTGGAACTGTGAGAACCGACACTCAAGGGTATTAGATACGTGTAAAGTTGTGCCCCCAATCTTCGTGTCAAACATCGCAACAGAATTTGGTGACACATGTTGGAATTTAGATTAACTTTTGCCAAACAAAGTTAATTTTATTGTCATGCAGTATTTAATTCATAATGTTTTCTTATTATTTATTAATTAATAATATTGCCCTTCCACGTGGCACCATATGATTGGGTCTACTTGGCATATCTATTTTCACGTAAGTAGTTGATAGATTTGTTAACCGGAAAAGTGACTCGCTAAACTACCCTAATTAAATAAAAAAGAAGAGCATCACTCATCATCTTCCCCAAACCCTAGCACCCTATCATCTCCTCAACGCCACCCACCCCCACCGACCGTCACCCACCTCCACTCCACCCTCTTGGCACCACCGCCCACCCCCACATCTTTCTATCTTTTCCCCCCTCTCTCTCTTCCCTTTCTCTCTTTTCCCCTCTCTCTTTCTCTTCAAAACCCTAGTCGGGTTTTGTGGCCGTTGAATTTGACATCCTCAGGAACGTCGAGTTCAAACTCCAACTTCATTTTGAACCCCAATCTCCCACCGTCCACGTGTCCTAAGCTCTCTCATGCCATTTCCTCCGCTATCTCCTCACCTTTCCACCACATTTCCTCGTGCCTCTCGTTCAAGCTCTTTCTTCCCTTGACGACGACAACCCCACCGTGCAACAAGTCATCCATCTCATATCAATAGGAACCACATCGAGTTGGATCTGAACTCCATGATGATTTGACTGGCCATCCTCATCGGAATCCCTTCTTTCCATCTCGCTTTCTCCTTCTATGCCTTCAAATTCACCCACCCAATCAACACCACCAACAACTGCTCGCCAAATCCTTACTTTCGATACCACTGAGCTCGTTCTCCCCAAACCCTTGCGATCGTTAAGTCTTCAGGGAAAGTAAGATTTTGAGAGCAGAGAGACGAAGAATGAGTTTTGATACTCATGAGAGGGTTTAGACTGGTCAAATTTTTTGAGGCAAAGTGTAAAATTTTTTGGCATGAATTGAACTGAGTAAAAGGCATCGGTCCTTAAAACTTTTACTAAAAAAACCTTGAAATAGATATGGCATCAGTTTAAATATCGACTGATGCTACTTCGTTGGCAAGGATTGCCAAGCATTAGTAGCGACGTCTTTGTAAACCTATGGTCCTCCTATTACTTATGGAATTGGTGCCTTAGAGACTAACAATATCGGTTTCTTAGTTTACCGATGCCTAAAGTGAATTTTGACATAGTGAAATCTCGTAAATTAACACATTTAACAATGTTAACACATAGAATTAAGGGAACTCAATAGGAAGTTTATTATTGTGGTAAATACTAACCCAATTTCATCTAATCCAGATAATGTCAATGACCAAAATATAGCATCTAATTTTACAATAATGTAATTAAAAAATCTCATAATTACACACATTGTTGGCTGCCTCCTCCGCCACCACCACCTCCAACTAGAGACAAACTCTGGTGCCCTTTATTCACCCCAAAAAATAGAACATTTTATGTACTTGAAGGCACTCAAACCTTCCCTCAAAGGAGGAAGCCTCAATCACAAACCACTGTACCAACTTTATTTTTGTGTGTTTAGTTACACAATATTTATATTAAAAAACAAAGGTGTTTTTTAGAAGAAATAAAATTATTCAGTCAAAATACCGATTCGTGCACGATTTGTACCGAATTCCTCATACTCTAGAGTTATACATAAATAGATCAATTTAAACTTACAAAAATGTCTAAGTTTTAAACCCTTATGTATATTGTATTGTTATTTTTTAGGTTTATACAATAGAAACTGCAATGCATTGTGTATTCTTATGTTACTTATATATTGATAATTTTAGTCTTATAGAATAGAAATTGCGATGCAGTATGTATTTTTATGTCACTCTTATATTGGTTAGGCTTTTAGAATAGAAAGGGCAATGAAATGTGTATTTTTATGTTATTATTGGTATACTTAGGCTTTAACAATGTGCTTTTTTTTTTTTTTTTTTTTTTTTTTTTTTTTTTTTTTTTTTTTTTTATAAATCTTTTTTTTTTTAAAAAAAATATATTTTTAATTAAATAAATGAAAATGGTGTCACATGACAATTGTTAAAGTTTTATCACTATACACTAATTTTTCTTAGGATTATTACATTTGAATTCAAGACAACTACAATTTTAATTTTTTTCACCATTATTATTGTTTTTGAGTTGGGATTAATTTTTTATGCTACACAAACGATTCTTATGCCTTGGTTTCAAGCAGCAAAGTTTTCAATATATTAATGGCACGAGTTGCGCAGATAATACCTGCTGTAAAAGAACCAAATGGCGTGATCCAGTTATATTCCTCAGAGAAAAATGCAAGAGACTCGAGCAGCCTACCTGCTGAACTTGATCAAATTTTGGTTGAGCCAGGTATGGAAACAAAAAGAACTACTGCCGATGCTGTTCAGATTCAGCACACAGCAGTAGCAGCAGCTTGGTGGCTGATAAATAGACTGGTAAATTGCTTGGAATACCCAAAAACTTGGTTGGAAGAGACACGTGGCATGCTGATGATTGTGGCAACCATGATATCAACTACAACTTTCGGAGCTGCCGTTTACCCACCCGGTAGTGTTTGGCAAGACAATAATACAAATAGTAGCGCTGGAGGTACTACTTATTGCACCCAAAATAACATATGCTTTGCTGGAACTTCAGTGGCCGCCAGCGGCTTCCCAAAAGACTTCCTCGCGTTCGTGACATTCAATACCATCTCGTTCATTGCTTCTCTCAGTGTCACCCTTTTGCTTGTTGGCGGATTTCCCCTCCGGAATCGCGTAATTATGTGGCTTTTATCAATGGCCATGTGTCTCACTCTCACTTCTATGGCAATCACCTATTCACGGGCTTTACTGTTAGTGGTTCCTAATACTGACATTTTCTTGTCATATCAAGGTATATGCGCTAAAGCCATTTTGTGGGTTTGGATTGCGTTGCTTCTAACCATCTCTTCAATCCACACCATTCGCCTCATCGTTTGGTTGTCAAGGAAGTCGTGGGGCAGGTTCAAGCATAAGATCCCAAAAAGCCTCAGGAAAGTGATTGATAGTTTGGTGGATAGTTCGAGAGCCCATCACCGTACCAACAAATTCTGAGGAGAATACGCCTGTCGTTTCCTTGTGTGTTGGAGGAACTACACCGAATTGCTAAAGTAAACCATCTATTTGACGATGGAGAATGTGTTTAACGAGAACCAGCAGGTTGTGTTTGGCTAGTGAGCTGTGTATGCCTTAATTTGTTTCTGTTAGAATTTGTTGAGTGAGTCAGAATGATCAGTTAATCTATTTTTATTTCCTCCATATATACACAGACACACATAAATATATACAAAGCTTGGTGAAAATTGTTTGAAGAGAAGTGCTCAAACTACCGATAACTGATAGACGATATATATATATATAGTCCTCTTCTATTGAGGGATCTCTCAAATAATTTTATTTTAGGAACTCTCTTTAGGGTCACCTATAAATATTTTTTCAACGATCCAAACCATCTATTTTTTATGTCTACATCCATAGATCATTCTTGCAAAAAATTAGACAAATTGGAAACCGTTTTAATATCCAATTATGTCCTACAAAATCAATGAACACGATGCTTCAATAAAGTACTAAAATTTCAATAATTCAATTTAGTGGTCAAATGATATCAGATTCAAGTGATTTTTTGTAGATAATCTTTGAATGAGTATCTACAAAATAGACAGTTGGATTAGTGAAATACAATACGAAGTGGACCCTACAATAGTGTCCCTCAAATTAGCATATTTGAGAGATTCCTCAATTGAAGCTCCCTGTATATATATATATACATACATATACATATATACAAAGCGTGGTGAAAATTGTTTGAAGAGAAGTGCTCAAACTACCAATAACTGATAGAAGATATATGAAATTCTTCATAGGCTTTGCAAGATGCATAACTTATATGCAAAGTATATATTAATAATTCTAGTGTTTGGCTAATAGTAAAGAGAGAGGTTAAGTTGACGTGTGGTTAGTTAGTGAAGTGTCAAGGCTGTGATATTAATCACGTGTATTAGTTATGTTAGAGCATCTCTAATGGGGGTGTAAAGCCAAGTGGATGTTAAATATACACACTTTGTCACCAGAATCATCTTCAATGGGAAGATGTAAATGGTTGTAAAAATACATCACAACCATGGAGATGCATTAGATGCACATGTGCATCCTTTTTTACATCCTTTGCATGCGGGACCTACAAGAGAAAAAGGGAAAGAGAAGGATTGGAATTCAAAATGGAAGGCCCATATTTCATGCAATTTGCATTGCACTTCCAATGATCTGAAATATTAGAAAAAATACCTTCAAATGTTTAAAATAAATTATAAATTTCTACATAGATATTTTTATGTTAGTTTGTAGGTAAAATCATATGTTCTCCAAATTTAAATTTTTTTAGGTCCATTTATTTGGAAAAATAAAATAAATCTAACACGCACAAAATTAATTTTAAAAAGTTAAAACACCAAAAAAAAACACAAAAATGAATTATCACAAACAAATCGAATATGCATATTTGGATTTAAATTGTTTCCCATTGGAGCAAAAAACGTATTGGAGGTGTAAAGGGGATGTAAAAGTGGCTTTACACCCTCGAAAATACACCCCCGAAAGTACACCCCCCCCACTGTGGATGCTCTTAGTTGTTGTAATAATCAGATGGGTTAGTCTTCAGTCAGTTAAGAGGTTTTTGTACTTGCTTAGTAGCTAAGCAAAGCTTAGAGCATCCACAATGATGCTTTTTATTTTTAGTTAAAATTTAGCTAAAAACACTAGAAAACTATTTTATGAGGTCCTTATAAAATTTCAACTCCAACCATGCTCCCTAATTTAGGGAATCGTAAATTATTTATTTCTTTTTTTAGTTTAGCATAAATGCTCCCTCTTCATATAAAATAATTTAACAAAATAGTTAGCATTAAATAAATACTTAAAATAGAATTAAAGTAAAGCAGCATTTAATTATAGGGAGTCACTAGGAGTCCTTTCTCTCTCCTCAGATCTAGGAGCTCCTAAAGGTCTCCCTATTTTAGGAGTTGGATAGGGAGCATGGTTGGAGGTGGGTTTTCTCACTTCATCCATATGTTTTATCTAAGAAGGTGGTTTAAGTAGTCCATTGTGGATGCTACTATAATAAAAGACTCAATGTACTGTAGTTCTCATTAAGGAAAAAGAAATCTGGAATACAAGTTCTCTGTTATTCTCTCAATAACTCTATTTTTTATTTCTCGGATCTTCTTCTTCCTCAATTTTTCTTCTTCTGTTAGCAGCACCTAGAACCTTGTAGACATAAGAACTTCCCAACCCTAATTATTAAAATCTAAAATATTTTAGTTTTAGGGAATTCATCATCCAATTCTCTAATAATAGCATCAGTTGTTTCAACTGTTTCAACATTTACAATGTCTTTCTAAATATTTGATGAAGTTACTTTGAGGTTTTCAGGAGTATTTTTCAAAGCAACAACTCTAACTTCCTCATTGTGATCAACAAGAAATGGCCGAAGCTCAAGAAAATTACCTTGGTTGCTTGAATTCTTAGACTCATCCTGGCCATGAAAAGCAAGACCTTGTCGTAGAAGAAATCTAATACAATCAAGAGATGCATTCAATTTGATTCTGTAGTCAAATCAGATTCATGTGAGTGCTTAGAGAAAACATTTTCAATATGCTATTTTCATTTAAGGTTTGACATTTTTTTAGAGCTTGGTTATGGGAACTGTTGGGACCTCCAACATGAATTTGAAATATTTCCTTTTTCTTCCAATTCAAAAAACTTGTACCAACAAATGAGTCACCTCCAGCTTTCTTTCCCAAATTTGTTTTAAAAATACAACAACGTAAGCAAAATGCAATATCTTCTTTGATGCTATATTCCAACCAATATGGGAATTCGTCAAACTGTAATGCACCAGACCCAATTTAATTGTTTTATTCAATTTAATTCTCTATCTATGAAATTACAATTTTGCCGTTGCAGGGTAGGGTCACTTTGGTCACTTTTTAATTCATGAGGATTTTGGGGAATTGAGTGGCACCGTTGCATAGAGCTCGTCGATACAAGTTCGTAGAACATACGGCACGCTCCATTCTGAGTTGTAACAACCCCGTAAAGGTCAAAAAATCAAGAGGACGTAACGGTAATTTTAAAATTTTTCAACAACCCTAAACACCCAATCAGCAACAGTAATTTTAAAATTTGTCAACAACCCTAAACACCCGATCAGTAATCTCTCTCTCTCTCTCTCTCCCCCTGACACTTTCTCTCTCCTTCCTCTCTCTCCGTCGCGACACCGTCTATCAGAAGGCGATTTCATTGCCGTCCAGCAACCAAATCGCACGAAACATGTACCAAATTTCTCCTCTCTCTCTCTCTCTCTCTCTCTCACACACCTCACCCCATTTAATAGCTCGAAAATTTGATTTGAAGTGACTGGATCAACTAGTTTTTGGCTAGTTTTTTCGTTGTCATTTCAGGCGTTTTTGACAACAACTTCCCTCGACGAAGACACCCACGCATGGCTCGCACATGTGGCAGCACGTGGGCCACGGTGTGGCAGCCCATTGTGTTCTAAAACACTCGCCTTGGCGTTCTGAGCAAGATGGTATGCTCGGATTTGGAATTGGTTATAGTTTAACAGTCGAATAGATATTGCACCTATATTATGTGATATCCGGGTTTGACAAGTTCAGACCGTTCGATCGGTCATAATTTCAAATATGTCGTTCTCTACACCTCTAGAACCGTATTGGAACTCGTGGATCGAGAATCAGAGTCCTGGATACTCTGAATATTGGCTTCTAGGGTTAGGTGAAGCGATCGCCATCCAATCGTGCGATTGGGTTAGATCCGACTGCTCAATTGAGACCAAATTACAGAATGTATTTAGTAGACTTTGTTGAACCCATAGGAACTTTCGGATCAGAAATTGGAGGTCGTGGGCCCCACACGCCCGGTTGACCTTTTCGAAAAGTTTGACCAATAGGTTGGTCATGAGTCTCCCGAGGTTGTTTTACCTATTGGAAAGCATTAGTTGACCTTAGAAACTCCTCGGTAGTCGGGCACACACACTTTGATTCCCGAAAAAAGTTAGGGGTTTGTTTCAAAGTTCTTGTTCGAGGTAATTTGTTTAATTAATTCCTCGTGTTCTTCAAATAGGTACTCAGGCTCAACGTGCTCAACAGGCAGGACCCTCTCAGGGTCAAGTAGCTTCAGACTTTCAATGAGTGGACTTTGTTTTCAATGAACAAGTTTTTCAAAGATTGGATTAGTAGGCATGTATTATTTTGACTATTGAGGTTATAATATTGCTTTACTATGGGATTATGGTATTTTATTAAAGTATTGGTGTATATTTGGATATTTGAAGCTTGTGATTATTTTGGGTTGATATATTTGTTAATTTTGAGAGTTACTATCTATACTATGAATATGTGTAATTTGGGTATTGTGCTATGGACACTAGTGATGTCCGGTTGTCTTTGGATATGGGTTTGGGTACTTGGGGTTACTGGAAAGTGGTTGTGGAATTTGAGTTGGGTTGTGGTTTATGTCAATTTGGAGTGTTATTAGCACCACCATACGTACCTCCCTGGCACTTGGATATTGGTTACTTGGTTACTTTGGAATCCGAGCACCTTTGGTTAGGTGTGTCGTAGGCCTTGACGGGCAGTCTGCGCATGTAGGACTTTTCACAGTCACACAAATTTTGACGATTTTGCTGTTCGGGCTGGTGAGCCTAGTCCCCTGGTTGGATGGCTCATTCCCTAGCCACATAGTCAATTGAGGATTCTTCTATGTGGTTGAGTCAAACAATCCCCCGGTTGGATTGTTTCCCCGGTACAAATTTGGTAGTGGTCTTATATATATTTATTTATATTTATATACCTTTGATTCTTGTTTAACAATGAGGATCCTTCCTCGCTCTCTGTGCCTACGGGCATGCGTTTTGGTTGAGAGTGGTTTGGGAAAGGGAAAAAGGTTGAGTTAAGTTAGGTATGATTATACTATATCGGGATATTGGATTTACCATGGTTTTGAATTGATTATGTATTTAATTGGTTTTGATTGCATGTTTTGGCATGATTTTCTAAATGGTGGGGTTAGTACGTTGATTACAATCATGTTTAAAACTTTGTTTTTGTCCACTCACAATTTTCTGTTTTGCGCCCCCCAGGCAGTAACTTAATCTGAGCCTAGCAATCTAGCCAAGACTTGTACTTTCGCGCCCTGAACTTCTGTAGGGCATTTCTATTTGTTTTCTTTCCTTGAACTTTGTTTCGGTTGTAGATTGAAAGTTTTCTTAGAATTGCTCTGTTATTGCCCTTATAGGGTTGAATTTAAGGCTCGAGGCCTATTCTGTAAACTGTGTGCTTTTGCAACTGCCAGTTGGAGTACTATTTCTGCTATTTTTGACAGGTGAAAATATTGGTAAAGTTCGTTTTCAGGGGAGACTCTATCGAAATTTCGGTAGAAGTCTCGACCCCTTTTCCTTTGTTTTAGAGAAGGGGATGTTTTTAGTAAGAGGGCCCGGCATCGGTAAGATATTGGAATAACCACAGGGTTTGTCACGGATTTCAAGGAGGAATCTAGGTTGACAAGGGCATTTTTGTACGTATGCTCTTCTAATTTCATCTCGAATATTCAGATTGTAATATAAATCCAAGTTCGTAAACCATGAACAATAACCTTCAAGGACCTTCATACTATAGAAAGAATTGCAAACCGCTCTCTTCTCTGCTCTTGAGAAATTCCAAGGCCCTGGAAGCAAGCGAGTACGTCTTTGTCCATACTCGGGTTGCAAATCAGTTTTGACCCCCATGTTCAATAAATCTAACTGAGCAGCAATCCCATCTTTATTTTTTCCAGGGATCTCAACAATGTACCAATCACACTATCGCAAACATTCTTCTCAATATGCATAACATCTAGGACATGCCTCACATGAAGGTATTTTCAATACTCGAGATCAAAGAATTTTGATTTCTTCTTCCAACAAACTCTGTCACCATCATTCTCACCAACACTTCCCCCATTTTTCGAGCCCCATATGTAATTAATATCTTCAACCATGTGCAACACTTCTGCTCCGGTTAATGGCTCAGGAGGCGTGCCATATTGAGGTTTCCCATTAAAAGCTGCACTCTGCCTCCGATATGGATGATTGATTGGTAACCATTTTTTATGCCCAATGTAACAAATTTTGTGACCATTTTTGAACCTGTGACTAGGTGTATCATCGCCGCATATTGGACAAGCTTTATATCCTTTAATGACACAACCAGATAAGTTGCCATAAGCAGAAAAATCATTAAGTGTCCACAGTAATACACCTCTGAGTGTAAAGTATTCTCCTATATGTGCATATACACTCCTCTATCCCATCCCACAGAGATTTTAAATCATCAATCAAAGGCTCTAAATAGACTTCTATATCATTTCCAGGCTGTTTAGGACCGGAAATCAATAAGGTCAACATCATGAACTTCCGTTTAATGCATAGCCATGGTGGGAGATTATATGTAAATAAAATAATTGGTCAACAACTGTATCTGCTACTTAAAGAACTATGGGGATTGAATCCATCAGATGAGAGAGCCAATCTCAAGTTTCTCAGCTCTTTAACAAACTCGGGCCATTTATCATCAACAAGTTTCCAAGACGGAGAATCTGCTGGATGAGACATCTGACTGTCAACTGATTTTCTAGCAGCATGCCAAGTCAAACTCTTAGCTGTCTTATGTGATTGAAACATCCTTTTCAACCTTGGAATTGGAGGAAAATACCACACCACCTTCACTAGCACACCCTCTTTCAAGATTGAATCTTTGCCTTCCTTCCACCTTGAGACACCACAAGTAGGACAATTAGTTGAATCTTCATAATCCTTCCTACACAAGATGCAATCATTGGGACATGCGTGGGTTTTCTCATAACTCATCCCTAAAGAAGACAATGTCTTTTTTGCCTCGTACATAGAGGAAGGTAGTGTATTTCCTTCCGAAAGCAAATCTCCTTGAAGCATAAATAATTATGTAAAACAAACATCACTCATCCCATGTTTTGCTTTCAAATTATATAACTTCACCAAAGCCGACAACATCGTGTACTTACTGCTACCAGGGTATAAGGGTTGATCTCCATCCCCAATCACATTGGCAAACTCATAAGGATCAAATCCAATATCGCCTAAATCATTATCATCCATCCCTACTTCTTCAAAAACAAAACTGAACCTACTTTGTTCATCTTCTTCCACATTTCTACTAGCATTAGTAGTCCATTCCCAAGGTTCTCCGTGCCATGTCCAAAACTTATAGCTTTGGTCAATTCCATTAAAGTATAAGTGGTCCCTTATAATTCCAACTCCAAACAATCGAATATTCCCACATTTAACACATGGACAACGAATATGAGTTGCATTTCCAAGATTTTCTACAGAAAAATTCAAAAATCCTTCCACACCTAACTCATATGCCTTTGATCTTCTATCCGCATGCATCCATGACTTATCCATCTCACACACTATAAAATCACACATATGATAAATTGAAAAGACCAGTAATGAAACAATACTATATTGACAGAGAAGAGACAAAGTGGAAAAAATTTTAAAAAAAATTCCACAAGAATCAGACGACAGATTTTACAAAATAATAGTCGCGTAACATAGATTAAGACTACGACATGTCTATTTACCGTTGTCTTTAAGCAACTAACAAGATATTTGTTAGGGTTAGGGTCGATGGCGGTAGTAAATAAAAAGCCGACGTATAATAAAAATTTAGACGACGGTTGGTCCCACAAACCATCGTCGTGGTTTATAAAAAACCAAAGCCTAATTCTTCCATCCCCATTCCTTTTCAAAGAACCCTTAACAGAATGCAAACATCAAAACATAAAAGAACCCATATATAGCTCCCAATCAAGAACCCATAGCTCCCAAAACATAAAAGAACCCATATTAAGAAGCCAAAGCTGAGAGAATATACAAACTAACAGAATATTTAGAGAGATCTAAGAGAATATATAGACTAAGAGAATATTGAGAGAGAGCTGAGAGAATATACATACATGGATATTGAGAGAGCTGAGAGAAAATATCAAATGCTTGAGAGAGCCGAGAGAAAATATCAAACTTGAGAGAGCTCAGAGAATATACCCAATGCTTTGAGAGAGAGCGAAAACTTTAAGACAAATTTACGTTGAAGAGAGTGTAAGGACTATATTTTTCATATTTGTTGTTTGGCTCTTCTCTTGTAATTCACAAAACCATTGTATTAATTCTTAGTGTCTAAGATAGATTAGAGGATAAGTCTGAAATAGATTGAAGATGATCCCAGTCCTCACGTTGCTGCCAAAGGTAAAACTCACATGCATTCTCACAGGATTAATACATGTTCACGTGTATTGATCCAACTTTCATATTTGCGTGTTTGCTGCAACAATTCTCTTTATTTCAGCTTTGACAGTTTTTCTTAACTCTTCCCTTTCAAAAAGCTGACAAACATTTTAGAGTAATTTATTCACTCTCAAACGGCTTTAGTTTTTAGAATTCAACATTGAAATATGTTTTATCTTTTACAATATTCTCTTGTCTTCCACCTTCTAAAGTGATGGGTTGTTTATTAATTAAACTTGCTTTTCAAATGGCCACTTGCGACACCCATGCTCTTTGGTTATCCCATTCCCTAAACTTGTCAGCTCACTCTATCTACAAAAGGAATAAAACTTTCTTTATTCTTTTTCCTAAGATCTTGAGCCGCTCCCTTGCTCAAAGTCTGTGGCTTGGTAACAAATTATTTTGGGGTCAAAAGCTCTTTATATATTCTTCCGGACAGACTTGTCAAAGCAGTTTTTCACTCATGCATTTTTAATAAATGTCTTATGCCTTCTCTCTAGGTAGTCTCTGCACATGAAAACCGAGTGGGTGGAATAACTCTGAAAAGAGTTGTTTCCTTCAGCCAACAGCTCACACTCTTGAGGGTTATGAGAATGATTGCATTCACATAAGTGCTTCTCCTAGATGACCTTAAATCTTTAATGGCTGGCTGTTGTTCCTATACTTCAATCTTTATAAATGTTTCAGCTAGTATTTGTTACTTGAGAGTATACGATTGATAGTATACATATAAACTTCTCCAAGTATACATTTACACGGCTGTAAACTGTTTCTTTGTTGTTGTTATGTTGAATTAAACTATATGCTTCGAATACATTACTTCTAGTTTATTCTTCACAACACTTAGGTTTCATTTGTCTAGCTCAATCATACTCTATGATTGAGATAGATGAATCTGTGAAACCGCAACTCACTCCATACATCAAATTACATACAACTAGAGCTTGGTGCTCATGAGAAGATTTGCTGCTAAGAAACAAAGAAATGGTGCTTGCTGAAAGGGTGATTAAAGCTGCCTAAGGTGATAGATTGAGCTAAGTCTTCCTTCATTTCCTTGTATTTCTTAATGAGTGGATTGGAACTCTCCTAGCTTGGTGCTCCCAATTTTTTACCCACTTGGGTTTTCTGGGTCAACAACTCTTGTGTGTCGTTTACTTTCAGCTGTTATTTGTCTTACCTTGTTAATCACTTAATTGTTTGTATGTGTGTGTGTATGAATTAACAAGTACTTTTTAAATTGGTTGGTCTTTGACCTGTAGCCTACTTCACCCCCCTCTGTAGGCTTTTAGAGCTTAGAGCTGGTTTTATAGAGAGAGAAGGAAACACTACTACGTTTCACTATTTGCGCGACGAAACATTGCGCGACGAAGATCAACTCGTCGCGCAAACAATAATTGCGCGACGAAAAAACATTTTCGTCGCGCAATGCACTGAAAATTTGCGCCACCAAACTATTTCGTCGCGCAAAATGTATATGCGCGACAAAAAACTTTATTCGTCGCGCAAACTGAGTTAAAAAAAGAGCGGGGAATTTTTTTAGCGCGAAACATTTGCGCGACGAGAAATATCGTCGCTGAAGGCAACATTGCGCGACGAACAAATTATCCGTCGCGCAAATAGGACAGTCCCTGATTTAGCGCGACGGAAAGACGTTTCGTCGCGTAAGAGAACAAGAGATATTTTATTTTTTGGCGCCAAAAATGACCTGGGTGGGATATTTTTTTTTGCGCGACGTACTGACGTTTCGTCGCGTAAAGTTCAACGTTTACGCGACGAATACCCTGTTTTGCGCGACGGAATTATGTTTTTGCGCGACAATGTTGCGCGACGAAGTTTTGCGCGACGAAAATTACCAACGTCGCGCAAAAGTTAGATGTCGGCAGGTGTTTGCGCGACGAAAAAAAGGGTTTGCGCGACGAATAATTTGGTTTTTTGCGACGGGACTTTGCGCGACGAATAAGTTTGTTCGTCGCGCAAAGTCCTTCTTCTTCATATTAGAATTCTGCCATTGCAGAGGCAGAATGCAAAAACAAAGCATTCTGCCTCTGCCTCTCTCTCAACCTCTCTGCTGCTGCTAGGATTTCAATACATTGATTGGGTAAGTATTTTTCGTCATTAGTTTAAAAGTATTAATTTAAGTTCGTACTAAGGTTTTTTAATTTGTTTTCGTTAGGGATATTTGTAATTAGCGATTGGTGGAGAACGATTGAGAAGGTATTTTATTTGTTTTATATATGTTTAAAATGTTCTTGTGAAGTTATATTTATATTATGTTGTGCGTAACGTAGTACAATCTGTTGTGATGTACGAAGTTAATTGAAATTAACTTCGTGCTTTTATTTTTATGTTTAGTAACACTTAGTTTCCCGTTCGAGATTAGTTGGATTTCGTGCATGGATGCGTAATGCATGACTGCGGTCCAATTAATTCTTGAATTGTCCCATTATTTGGACAGTTTGGTAATGCATAGTGTTGTCACGTAATCTATGGCTACAGGATTAGGTTTCGATTGTGGATATTTCGTTGTCATCTCGGTACGTTCTTCGGGTGGTACATAGGTATTTATACCTATGGCCACCTCAAGAACTGTAGCGAGATGCTGGCGAAATTCATCCACGTCGAAATCTAATCTCATGTAGTCGTAGGTTACGTGGCAGGAGTATGCATTCCCGAATGGGATAGGACCCTTACCGGAGGCATAAGGTGACATTATAACTTCGTATGAAGTTGTTGTGATTGTTGTGTTGTGATTCTGGTTTCAGGAATTATGGACAGAAGGTGGATACAAAACCCTAACAGATGCGCAGACGAATACTTGGATGGAATCGAGGATTTTATTGAGTTTGCACGTAGACACAACCCGGGTGCAACTAGAATCCGTTGTCCTTGTAGGAGGTGCAACAACACGTTATGGGAGACAATTGAAAATGTTGGATTTCATTTAGTAAGAAATGGAATGATTGAGACATATAGCATTTGGAACCTTCACGGGGAACAATTAGAGCATGCTTCGTCTTCAAATGCCACAAGAGTGGACAATGTTCAACCTATTGTGGATGCTAATGATGAAGTCATGGATATTATACAGGATGTTTTTCCATTTGCATCGACCAACATGAATCAAGAAGAGCAAGATGATGTGCCTACACCAATAGACAGTGCGGAGTTTGAACAATATGAGAAATTGTTAAAAAATGCCAACCAAGAGTTATACCCGGGGTGCGAGAGCTTTTCCGTTCTCACGGCCATTGTGGAGCTAATGCACGGAAAAATAAAGTATCGTATGTCGAACCTGTGTTTCGATTACTTTTTGGGGGTTTTCAAGAGAATGCTTCCGACGGACAATTGTTTGCCGAAAGACCATAAACAGGCGCAGAAGGTGTTGAATGGTCTTGGATTGGGTTATGAAAAAATCCATGCTTGCAAAAACAATTGCATGTTATTCTACAAAGAGCATGAATCGTTGGATACATGTCCTATATGCAATGAGTCGAGGTTCAAGATGACATCTCAGAATAGGACGACTAAGATCCCACAAAAAGTCATGCGTTATTTGCCCCTGAAACCTAGGTTGCAGCGATTGTATATGTCGACGCATACTGCCACAGACATGAGATGGCATCAGGAAAAACGGGTAGACGATGATGTGATGCGGCATCCTGCAGATGGGGAGGCATGGAAAGAGTTCGATCGAACGTTCCCAGAGTTTGCTGCTGATCCCCGAAATGTTAGATTGGGACTTGCCACTGACGGATTCAATCCGTATGGGGTTCTAAACCAACACCACAGCACTTGGCCGATTTTCGTATTCCCATATAATTTGCCGCCTTGGAAATGCATGAAAAAAGAATACATGATGATGACTGTTTTGATAACTGAGGATCCTGGGAGGTCAATCGATGTTTACTTAAGGCCGCTGGTTGATGAGCTAAAGGATTTGTGGACAAACGGTGTTCGCACGTACGATAAATCAACTGGGAAGATGTTCACTTTGCGGGCAGCAGTTATGTGGACTGTGAATGATTTCCCAGCATATGCAATGGTTTCTGGGTGGAGCACAAAAGGTTATATGGCATGTCCTGTATGCAAGGAAGATGTAACTTCTGGTTGGCATGCTGGAAAAGTTTGTTACCTTGGTCATCGGAGATGGTTGCCATGGGACCATGAGTGGAGGGAAAAAGATAAAGAGTTCGACGGGAACACTGAGCGTCGCCTTAGACCCAGAGAATGGTCCGGTGATGAGATATTGGACCAGCTGAACCGGTTGGATTTTGCTCCCTTCGGGAAAACAGTTAGTCGTATCAGACCTTCTACACATATGAACTGGACGCACAAACCTATGTTTTTTGAGCTCCCATATTGGTCGAAACTAAAATTGAGGCACAATCTAGATGTGATGCATGTTGAGAAAAATGTATTCGACACATTGGTGGGCACGATTCTAGATATCGAGGGGAAGACAAAGGACACGATCAAAGCTCGTCTTGATTTGGAAAGAATGGGCATACGAAGGGGTTTATGGATGAATAGGGACAATGATAAAGCTAGAAGGGATCTTGCATTCTTTTCTATGAAACCGAATGACAAGAAAGAGTTTCTAAAGTTTGTATCGTCAGTAAAGTTTCCCGATGGGTATGCTTCTAATATCGCACGTTGTGTGAATGTTGACGGGGGTAAATTTACTGGACTTAAAAGCCATGACTGTCATGTGTTTATGCAACGCCTACTTCCTGGTATTGGTATTCGACCACCTAGTGAAGCCAATCATTTTGTTGTCCAGATTTTTTTCCCAACTGACGGCGAAAACTTTGCGAAAAACGGACATGTTTCAGTTGCGCCATGACATTGTCCAAGTCCTATGCAAGTTTGAGATGATATTTCCTCCAGCTTTCTTCACAAGTATGATGCACGTGATGGTTCACTTGCCAGAAGAGGCATTACTTGCTGGTCCTGTCAACTATCGCTGGATGTATCCAATAGAAAGGTATATAATCCTTATCATTTGTGTATGCATCATTATCACATGCTTGCTAATTTCAATCATATCGTTTTATTTTGGCAGGCTTCTCGGAGAGCTGAAAAAAAGTGTACGCAACAGGGCGAAGCCCGAAGGATCAATCGTAGAGGCTTGGGTTCAATATGAGTCGCTTACTTTCTGCGGAATGTATTTAAAAGATGTGGAGACGGTTTTCAATCGTCCTCAGCGCAATCATGATGGAGGTATGAGAAATGAAAAACTTTCTGTTTTTGCCCAAAGCGCACGACCCTTCGGAGATCCTGGACGCGGAGAGTCGTTTTCTAGAAATGACATGGAGGTAGCGCATTGGTTCGTACTGAACAATTGTGATGAGATCATGGGATACTTATATGAGCATGAAGAGATGATGAAGCGAGAACATCCATCACATTTGGTTGCCCAGAAACACCGTGAATTGTTTCCACAATGGTTTTTGGATTCTGTAAGTTATCAGTGTTTGTTATTTGAGAAATATAAATTTTTTTAATAAATTTTGTCCGACTAACATATGAATGGTTTTGTATAATATTAGGTGAATAAGTTGAAATCATCGAATTCCCCAACTTACAGTGATGAGTTATATAACTTGGCGTTTGGCCCGATTCGCGCTGAATTGTTCTCGGGTTGTAATGTCAACGGTGTCAAATTTTTGGCCGAAGCACGAGATGACAAGTTGTGTACGCAAAACAGCGGTGTCCATGTCCCAGGTGGAGGCGAAAGTACGGACATTGATTTCTATGGCAAACTCACAACTGTCGTGCAATTGCTTTACAAAGATCGATACCAAGTGATCATGTTTAAGTGTCGATGGTTTGACACCAACCCAAATAGGCCGGGAAGTGTTAAAATCGATCATGGCTTACTATCTGTGAACATGAACAGAACTTGGTATGATGACGACCCTTATATTTTGGCAAACATGGCAACACAAATTGTGTATCTAGATGACCCTAAAGCCGGAAGCGGTTGGAACGTTGTTCAAAAGATGGATCACAGGAACGTGTATGCTATACCAGAACTAGACCCAACTGACAACAACGTCAACAATGTAGCTGACCAACGTTTAGAATCTTCAATGGAAAATGATGCGGAAACACTTCGAGATACTAATGTTATACAAGAGCCATTTCAAATACAAGGAGTGTCTTCAATCGAAATACCGATTCAGTCAATTACAATTGACCTGGGTGATCTTCCGCGATATGATGTTGCAGTTGGCCCGAGCAACGACGATGATGTAGTTATAGAGGAGGCGGAGGAGGAGGAGGAGGAAGAGGATTGGGAGACCGAAAGTGATGATAGCAACGATAACGAAAGTTATTATAGTTCAGATGATGAATGATTAATTTTTATTGTAATTTTATTATGTTATTAGACATATTTTGTGTAATGCAAATGTTTTCATATATGTACTTGTTATATCCAAACAATATATATGATACCAAGTGAAACATTATTATTACAATAATTGTAGTTATAAACCATTGGTAAATAAATATAGCCAACTAATTTGTATCATAAAGTTTAAATTTATTTTCACAAAAAATTTTAAAAAAAATGAAAACCATATAACCGAAAAAATGAATACAAAGAACATAAGATTATCAACAATCCTTCCATTCTCAAATCGAAAGAAAATATAATAAATCTTACTTTCATACAAGTAATTATATGTAATGATGAATACTTCAGATTAATAATATGTGGTTTGCGCGACGAAGACATAATTGTCGCGCAATTTTTGCGCGACGGATTATGTACACGTCGCGCATACTCTACCATTTGCGCGACAAATAATTTCGTCGCGCAAGTCTCTTTAGCGCGACGAAAAAGAAACCCCGTCGCGCAAACATATACATATATATATATTTCTGAATTATACACACGTATATAGTTGAAATTGACGATCGAAGTAGTTCACTGTATTCACATAGGGTTAAACAGTATAGCTTTAAAAAATCATCAAAATCAGAGTCAAAATAACCGTTGAATCATGACTTTTCGTTTATAACCGTCGAAACGTTTTGTCCCGTTACTTGAGCTCTGAATGTTTTTTTTTTCTCATTTTTGACGTATAAGATCTCGAAGTATAAACAAACATATTTGACGGCTAGATTACTGAAACTAGTTTCCTAGAATGCGTATTCCATAAAAACACAATATTCATAAAAACTGAATAATTTCTTTATACATTCCTTCAGTCTAATATAAGATTATGTGATGTCTTGTACTGTAAATATCTGAAATTGAAGATCGAATTAATCTCTGTATTCATATAGGGTCAAGAACCGCAGCTGCAAAAAATTTTCAAGATCGGAGCTAAAACCGTCGAAACGTTTTGTCCCGTTACTCAATCTCTGAATGTTCATTCATTATGATTTTTGACGTATACGATCTTGAACTATGAAAAAAGAAGATTGTCGGTTGGATCATTGAAACTAGTTCAGGAGTTCGGGTTTAGGGCTTAGGGTACAGGTTTTAGGGTTTAGGGTATGGTTTTGCGCGACGAATAGAAGCTTACGCGTCGCGCAAACCTTATGCGACGAATACCAGTCCGTTCGTCGCGCAAAATCAATAAAAAAATTTCCCTCTCCTCTCCGCTCCAGCACTTAGTGAAATTTTTTTTATCAAAAGCCAGTTTGCGCGACGAATATTAGTCCATTCGTCGCGCAAAATCAATAAAAAAATTTCCCTCTCCTCTCCGCTCCAGCACTTAGTGAAATTTTTTTATCAAAAGCCAGTTTGCGCGACGAATCACAGAGAGTGCGTCGCGCAACCTTTATTTGGAACAGCTAGCATGCGCGACGAAATTGGTATTCGTCGCGCAATCGCATTGCATTGATTTTTTCCCGCGCAAAATCAAATCCCAAAATTTTGGGCGGCTGCACAAGTATGCGCGACGACAGTAGTTTTTTCGTCGCGCAAGGTATATCTGTTCACACGTTTGCGCGACGAAATTTGTTGTTCTAGTCGCGCAAAGGTCCAATTTTATAACATTGCGCGACGAAAATTTAATTTTTTCGTCGCGCAAGGGTTATTTTAATGACGTTTGCGCGACGGAAATATATGTTCGTCGCGCAAAGTCGAATAAGTTTTCTGAAAATCGCGATCTTCTCCTTCTTCCCCAAATTCTGAAACCTAACCCTAAAACCTCCCAAATCTTTCCGCCGTGACCTCAGCCCCTAATCCGCCCCAAATCAGACCCTGCCGCCGCCACCGTCGAACCCAGGAGCTTCTCCGCCGTGGCCGTCCATCCTGCCGCCGTGAATTGCTCGGTTTAGCCCGAATCTCCGCCGCCGTTGTTCTCTCTCCTCCGGGCACCAAATCCGGCAATTGAGGTATGCTTTTTGGCCTATTTTTCATGCTCTAGCTGATGGTTGTGTAGGATTTGATTGATTGTGTGCATAGGGTAGTCAATTTGAAACCCTAGGTTTCGGCCGGTTTTGAAATTCAAATTCCGGCCACTTCCGTCCGTTTTCCGGGGTAGGTCCGAGAACAAAAGTGGCTCCAATTGATGTTTTAAACCTAGGGTAGGAACCTTGCCCCTTAATTTGTAGGATTTCCCGGGGATCGTTATCTCTTAGGGCACCCACGCGCTGCCGGCGCGTGTGGTGGCGCGTGGGGTACTGTGGCATAGGGCTTTTTGTCCCAGTGCAAACATTTCGTTGTCACGAGCGCGTAGGTGTGCTCGGATTGGAATTTGGTTATCGTTTGAGTCTCGAACGGTTTGAACCTATTGTGCGATTTTAGGGTTTGATATGTTCGGACCGTTGGATCGAGCTGAAACTCACGTATGTGGTACCATGTATTTATAGGATCGTTTAGGAATCGACGGATTGTGGATCGGAGTCCCGGATACTCCGAAATCGCAAACCCTAGGTCAAACTATGATTTTAATTAGTTAGTTCAATTTTTTACTGACATTGTATGTGCTACATTGGATTAATGAAATTGTGCAGATGTCAGACTTGATTAGACGTCGTAGGGCGGTGACGGCTACACCGAGTTCGGAGCCCCCGGCTCAGCCGGTATCAGCTGCCACTGCTCCAGCACTGATGGAGCAGGACCACGTGCTAGCTGGTCCTGGGGGATCCCAGGCGGCTGCATCATCATCTTCTTCGGTGGTGCAGCCTCTTAGCGCTAGGCGGCGACACCGGCCCGCTACCACCACCGACACCACATCCACTGACTGTACTGGTGCCTCGGGGGCACCTACAGGTAATACCCTTCCCCTTTCATTTTTTGTTTAACATTTTTTTAATTGGGAATTTGATGGTTCAATTTGATTGTATATGTAACAATATTGTCCTATCCCTTTGCAGCCAAGAGGAACACCCGAGGGCCGTGTCGGCAGCTGAAGACGGCGAAGGTCACCCGGGTGACCAACAGTCGTATCAGCATCGGATATGACGAGCGCCATCGGGCTGCACCGACGGCGGACTTGCATAGCTCCTTGGCCCACGACATTGGCCACGTCGTTCGGACCCATTGCCCGATGCAATGGAAGTCTTGGAAGGTCATACCTGACGAGATCAAGATGCAAGTTCGCGGCCAGTTGTCGGTATTTTTCCTATCTTTTAATTATTTTTCTTTCAAACTTTATATATTTCTATTACTTAATGTATGTAATCAATTTATTGCAGACGAACTACGACTTAGAGGACCTCAACGAGGAGACTTTGGCGTACGTCAACAGACTCTTCGGTGAGAGGTACAAGCAGTGGAAGAGCGACTTGCACCACCATTTCCAGGCCTTTGATGATCCGGAAGTCGCTCTTCAGGAGGGTTGCCCGAAGGAGCTTGAGGGCCGGGAGGATAGTTGGGCGTGGCTCTGCGCTCATTTTCAGGCGCCCGATTATGTGGTATTTTTTTAATAATATTTGTTTAATGTTTATTTTATTTTTTATATCTCATTATTATTTAATTTATTTATAGTTCAATTCTTACGTTTTATTTTTTGTATAACAGAATAAAGCCCAAGTGAATAAGGGCAATAGGAAGAAGAAGACTCTTCTTCACCATTCCGGCTCCAGGCCCTTCTCATATAGGATGGATGCACGGCGTCGGGTAAGAATAATATAATTTATATTTAATTTTTAATATGTCATTATTATTAATTTCTTTTGTTCATACTAATATTTTTCTTCTCTTGTTCAATTAAGGGGGGGTCGAAATTCCCAGAGATCGACGTCTTTGGTGACGTTTATGTTCGACCTGGGGATGAGTTGGCCGAGTCCCTTCATGTAAGTATTATGTATTTTTAATTCTTATGTTACACTTTCAATTTATATGCATTTTTTAATTTATATTTTATGTAATGTTAAACAGACGACGATGGTGGAGAGGAGCCAGTTGGTTCTTCAAGAGTCCGCCTCCCAACTTCCTCCCGAGACTCCGATCGAGTCTGTGGATCCTCCGCATGATGCTGGATTTCAGATTTTGACGCAGACGTTGGATCAGACTCTCGGGAGGAGGCCGGGAACGTATTGTAGGGGGATGGGGAATGCCCGACAGAGGGAACCTCGACCGCGGTCATCGTCGCAGGCAAACAGTCAGGTGACTGTTTTGACATCGCGGGTTGCCGAGCTTGAGGGTCAGATGTCGGTGATTCTGCAGTCGCTCGCGCGGTCCGGGATTCCAATCCCGAATTTTGGTGCGTCGACCTCCGAGCCCGTCCAGCCCGAGCATCCCCAGCACACCACGGCCCCTGCAGACGCCCATACCTCCGAGCCGCATACCTCCGAGCCGCATACCTCCGAGCCGCATGTGGCAGATGACCAATTAGATTTCGGAACATTATTTGATTAGTTTGTTATTTTTATAATTTATTTTACAATTTGTATACATTTATTTTATTTTATATAATAGATGTTTTCTTTACGATTAATTTTTTTAATTGTAATTTCATTTTAATTAAAAAAAAACAACATTTATTTTTTTACAAATTAAAAATCAAATAATAATAAATTTTTTTTAATAATATATATTGCTTTTGCGCGACGAAACGTAAATCGTCGCGCAAAAACATTTAAATATATCTTAATCTTGCGCGACGAGTAATTTCGTCGCGCAAGATGTGTATGCGCGACGAACAAGATGTCGTTGCGCAAGGTTCATGTAGTTCGCGCGACGGACAATTCCGTCGCGCAGTTTTTTTTGCGACGACCTCTGGTTCGTCGCGCAAATATTTGTGCGACGGACAATGAGGTCGTCGCGAAATGTTTTTTGAAACGAAGATGTTATACGTAGCGCAAACTGCGCGACGAATGGCATTTGTTCGTCGCGCAAATCCTTTCTTCACGACCTTTGCGCGACGGATTGTGCGCGACGAATATTCTGTCGCGCATAATGATGTGCGACTAAAATCGTTTTTGCGCGACGAAAACCCTTTCGTCGCGCAAAGACTAAAATGTAGTAGTGAAATACTTTAGGGTTAAAGGAAAATTCTGAAAATTTTAGATTCCGATCAAAAATTTCAAAGGACCGCGTTTATTAAAGACGACGGTAAATACAACCCAGTCGTCGTTGTATTTCAGACTTACAACGGTGGTTATGTTACACCGACGCCGTTGTAAAGCGTTTTGACATTGCCCATACAAAAACTGACGTCTAAAGTATTAAATAATTAGATTTGCTTTGCATTTCCTGGGATTCGAACGCGCGTAATTGACCAAAAAGAGGGTGAGAAACCGACGTCGTTTCAATAAAACCTAAACCCTAAATTTTACAATAATTATAAAAAAAATACACAAGTATGAGAAAAATGAACCGAAAATTGCTATGGACTCCTTACAACAATGCCTTTTATATTAGTAGGCTATTATCCATATGAAATAATTTTGAATTTTATGACCACCAATAGATCACATAAACCTTAGGGTTATGTTATGGAAAGTATATGACTATTGTGCTTTGTCTCTAAATCCTTTTGACTTTTGTTATCACTTCTAATTTTGAAATCTAAAATTCAAATTTTCAGGCATGTTGGGGGGAGATATTGCCTCAATGAGTCCATAGAATTTGTAGGTTTATTTTTTGGATTTTTTTTGAATATATTATGAATATTAGTAAATAAATACAAATAAAAATATTTTAAAAATTAAATTTTTTAAACATTTAGGGGAGATAAAATCTTTCAATGAGTGCATGGTAGTTGTCAGTTTATTCTATGGAATTTGTTTTGAAATTATTATGAATATTAGGAATAAAATATAAAAGTCATACAAAAATTAAATGACAAATGTACATAACCAACGTTGTATCCGTTTACAACAACGGTACATAACACATAACGCCGTCCTAGAAACATTAGACGTCGTAATGTACTCCCCGACGTGGTTAGTATGTTACTACGTCAACCTTTTCTTAATAACCGACGTAAGTAGAATTTACATCGTCGATTATTATGTTAATGACGACGTTGTTTACATATACAACGTCACGTTTATCTTTTAACTGACGTCGTCTCTGTTGTACTAACGGACGTTGTATGTTTATATTAACCGTTGTGTATATCAACCTTACATGACGTTTTTGAGAAATGCAGTCGATATTTTCTTTCCCTCTACTTCAAGACTGCGGTTGTTCATAGATATGAGACATGTAAATAAGAATGAGATGTCGGTTTTTGGGATTTAATTTAAATTTTTATGATATATTTTCATTTTATTTCATTTAACGACATAAATATCTTATCCAAAAAAAAAAACTAGAAACAAAAATATATTTCATTTGGTTTTTTTTATGAATGTTCAATTAATTACCAAAAATATGTTTATATACGTAATCAAAAATTAAAATAAACCAAAACATTTTAAAAATAAATTATATCACTTATTGTTCTGTAATTGCTTGTTCACGAATTCTGCCCATTCTAGCCTGACTTCGTCAATAAGTTCTTGAGTATACACAACTGGTTTCTTTTTCTTGTCAAACTGCAAATAAAGAACAAAACCGACGTGTTATAAATAATAAAACGACGGTTTTAAAAGAAAACGTCGTGGTATTAAAACAAAGAAATTATATCTTAAATTTTACCTTCTTCTCAAATGCTAGGCCTGGATCATGAATTATATCTCTCATGAAACGCATCACGTAACAGCCACACTCTACATTTGTTGGTTGTCTAGGAGTGCCTTGTAGATTTTTCCATATGGGTGATTTACGTGATGATTGTTTGCCTGTGTGAGAGTTATACATTTTGATTGAACTGTTTCAAGAAAACAAAAAGTGTTAATGACAAAACTAAAAATCAGCATTAAAAAATATTAACCGTCGTGGTAAATAAGTGAAGACGATGGTTTGTTAAAACAAATGACGTCTTATTTTAGTTCAAACAGCAGAAAATAAGAACTGTCGTTGTGTATCATTCTAACGTCGGTGACGAAGAAAAACGACGTATAACCAAAATTGTTTTTAAATTTTAAAGTTGAACAGAAAAAATTAAAACGTCCTAAAATGAAAAACACAAACGACGTGGTATTTCAATTAAGACAACGGTTTCAAAAAAATACTGACGTTGTAATTGATTTCAAACGTCGGGTATAATATACCGTCATTGTATTTTCACTACAACGTCGGTATTTTAAAAATCCGTCGTATCATTCAAATGCATAAAACAAAAATCTTACTTTTTCGTCAATATACTTACGTATTCACTATATTTCTCATGTCCTCGTCAACAGAGCAGTTTGGCAATGAATCCATGTAATAGACAGTCTCCTTAGCTGGTCTCACAATTATTAACACCCAATGACCCCTACACAAAATGATCCATATATATTAAATATACTACAAAAAAAATATTACAAGGGACCAAGTATAGAAGGGGACTAACCCTGGATTATAAGTCACCAAGTAAAATTGATCCCCATCTGCATTTTTCAGGCGTTCTGAGAGATGTTTTGAACGGTGAGATAACGTTCCAGATTGAGAGCTGACTTGTCCAGGGTCCACGAGGCCAACAAGGTTTACCATATTTGCCATTTTTAAATAGTCAAATAAGTACCTAATTAAATATATGAAATTCAATTAAATGAGATTTTAATTTAAAAGAAAGGAAATATAAAAAAAACAAAATTGGATTTCTAGAATTACCTCATGTATACTGCAATCACTGTGGATCCAATCTCAACCATGGAAGAAACTGTAAAATGTCTTCACTCAAGAGCCAGATATCATGATCAGTGCCAAACACCTCCTCTGGCATGTGAATTCTAATGGTCTCGTTAGCGGGCTTCAACTTGGTGTCGACATATTGGCATAGGGCTAACAAAGGAGCTGGCATGTCAAGCTTTGACATATCCTATAACAAGAAATAAATAAAGTTTGTACATGAAGTAAAATAAATGACTCCAACAAATCAAAAAACCGACGTGGTGACAGGACCCGACCCAAATTCCACTTTGGAATCCGAGCTGAACTCTGTTCGTGATAAACACCTGACGGGTGCCGAGCACAATTGACTTGGTTGCCATTTTCTGATTAAAAACTTAATTTCCCTTAAATCCTGACTTCTCCCGAAAATTCGGCAGAGTCTCCCCTGTAAATCGAACGTTCCCAAAATTTACACCTGTCAACAAGCACTTAAATATATACACCAACTGCCAGTATACAAAAATAAGTATTTTCCAACAGTAAATACGTTCCAGGGCAATATTAAAGCAACTATACAGGTTTATTTACAAAGGAGGTAACTACTTGTGAACCAAGGAACCCTACATCAAAATGGGGAAGAGCGGGAAGCGGGAAATGCCTTGTGGTGGCTCTCGGATGCACGTCTACAGCCTGGGGGCGCAAAACATTAAAAAGGTGAGTGGACCCAAAAACAAAGTTTAGAAAATACATAAGAACATACTAACAAAAAAAAAAAAAAATAAAAAAAAAATAAATAAAGCAAAACTAAATCATTCTCTCCATTATATTTGTAATGAAATCAAAGCACACACATATATATATAAATATATGCCAATCATACTCATGGTCATCTTTTAAACTCTTAAAAGCACTGAAATCAATTTAAAACTACCACCTAGGTGTACCCTTTTATTTCCGTCAATTCCTAATATCCGTCAATTTCTAATATGCCGTCAATTCCTCGTATCACCATTGGTGACACGTCCTCGCAGTTCTCGGTGACACAAAGTCAATCCGAGCCGCAACCTCGCAGGATTCAGGGGACCTTGGTCAACCTGATCCGCGTCCTCGCTCCACACGAGTCCGGGTACCATAGAACTCGTGGGGCAACTGTCAAGCATGCTGACTAAACCGAAGGCAACTGATAAAATCCGAAGGCAACTTGGATGTCCGTGGACATCATCATATCCAAGGCAACATCTATATATCTGGGTACCTAAGGTGGCTTAGAAAATAGCAATAATAATAATAAGCAAAGTTTTTGAAAGATCTGATAAATAACTGAATTTCTATTAAAGCTGGACTCTGCTGCCATTTATCTGATGTTTAACTAAAATTCTCTTTCCCTATATCCCTAAAGGGTATTCCACTCGGCAGCAAGCAAATCATAATATTTAAAAGCATGTCTCACTAATAAAACACTAGTCTTTGAATAAAACTTATTCAAGTTCAAATACTGAAACTAAATTGCATAAATTCATTTATGAAAACAAAGAGTCCACTCAAGGTTGGTCAGAGCTTGCTGGACCTTTGGAAGGTCCCTCCTGCGGGTCAACTGGTGCCCGAGTGCCTGATTCAAATACCATAATAAAATATATTAATAAAACTGCTCTGTATAAATATTTAAATAAACTCTGACCCCCGGCTTTTAGAAGTGTGTGCATCAATTTAAAGTTATTCATATGCCCACATTACGTTCCTTTAATCCTAGGACATTCGTCCCGTGAATCTGGTTTCGATCGGACGGTTAGATTCATCACGATTACACGATCGACGATTCTAAATCCTTAACCTAGGGTTCGCGATTTCGGAGTATCCGGGACTCCGATTCATGATCCGTCGAATCTTACACAATCCTGGCAAGGTCTAGATTAACATATCTGAAACTGATCACGACCCAACGGTTCGAAACTATTGAACCCGGATAAGGCACACTATGTAAAAGTCCGCTTAACACTCAAACGACGTCCGAATTGAGATCCCGAATTTCTACACGTTCGTGACAATACAAGGATCATTCTGAAACTGAGAGTGGTCCCCTCTAGACTGGCCACGCGTCGCCACACGCACCGGCAGCTTGGGTGGCTTGAGAAACTTCCGGTGGCCGGAAAAACTCCAAACCGCCGGCCCAAACTCCTAACCTAGGTAAAACACCCAATTTGGAATCGCTTTTGTTCTTGGACCTACCCCAAAAAGTGGCCGGAACTGTGCTCTCAAAACCAGCTGAAACCTAACTCGTAAATCGAGCTATCTACGATTGAAATTTCTAAAATCCTACCTAACCAGCAGCTAAATGGCGAAAAATAGGTAGGAATCGATACCTTGATTGTCCGATTTGGTAGCCAAACGACGAAGATCGAAGGTTGTGAAAATCGATTGAAACCGGCGGGTTTTTCTCCAGTTTCCAATGAGCTCCGAGGTCGGCAACGACTGAGGCTGGTCAGGACGTGATGGGGGAAGGATGACGGTTCAAATAGATCCGGTCTCGTGGCCGGTGGTTCACGGTGGCGGTGGTTACGGAGGAAAGAAGGTGGCGGGTTGAAACAGAGGGGCGTTGTGTCGCGAGGAAGAAGAGTGAGGCAGGAGGGAGAAAGTCAGTTGTTTAAAAAAATCCTGGTCTCCAAAATTACCATTTTACCCCTTGAAATACTTTGACTGTATTTTCTTCATTATAACTCCAATTCGAGCCCACTACGTGCCTACGGACTCGTTTCGTCGCACTCTACGCAACGGTGCAAACAGAATTTCCAATTTCAACTCCGGTCAAAAAGTCAACTTCTCAATTACTAAAATAGTCTAAGGGCAAAAGTGTCTTTGTTCCCTTAATAAACTAATAGTTAAATATTAATTAAGGTTTGGGTTATTACACATGGTATATAATATCAACGACTGTTTCTAAAACATACTGACAGGGTAAAGGTTATAGACGATGATAAATACGTAACAGTCGTTGTGTAAACGTTATAACGTCGCTACATAATAGAAAGGTCATCTAGGTTAAACTAGTCAACAGTTTTAAAATAAACACTGACGTCTATTTAAAATTTAAAATTCAGAAAAAGCAAATGTCAGAGATTTTACCGTTTGATCTTGACGGTTTTCAGCAGCATCATCATCAGCATGAGCATCATTTGTGGGTTTGTCTTCATCCAATTCAAGGCCTCACACATTAGAGCAGCTTGCTTTGTCAGACATTGGATTTTTTGGGCTTTGCTCTTGAGTAATTGGAGGAATTGGAGTAATTGGTGTAGTTGGTGTAGTTGGAATTTTACTGAGCAAGTTGGGATCAAAGTTGGGAATTAGTTGACTGAATTATTTCAACATAATTTCCCTCTCTGCTCTAACTGCCTCCATAACACTTTCCTTTGCCCTGGCCTCCATCTTTTTTGTTTCCTCTCTCACTGCTGCCACAACACTTTCCTTCAATTTGTTAGCAAATTTTACTCTCTGTTGTCTTGGCAAATTGAAGAATTGAGTTGGGGAAACCCCAGCTCCAACACCTCTGACTCTCCCACCATGCTTAGGGGTTCCCAAAGCCAAGGTCAAAACATCGTTGCTACCAGAGACAGTCAGAGTGCCCTCAGAGACTTGTTTTTTCAAATCATCCAAAGATTGAGAGAGAGAGAGAGAATGTTAGTGAGTGAACAGATAGTAAAACTGATTAAATAAATAAATTAATAAAAATATTAACCGACGAGGTAAAGTGATTAAGACGACAGTTTATTTAAAAAACAGTCGCAGAAAAGAATTTAATATGTCAACCCAAAACTACCGTCGTGTTGTATACGTTAACACGTCGATCCATTAAAAAAAACCGTCGTTTATTTGACATCAGAGATAAAAAAAACTTAACCAAAATATTCATTGATCTAGATATAGTGTACAAACCAATTGCAAAGAAATAGAGAGGGAGAGAGAGTGCGTGTGAGTGTGAATATGAAGAAAGTTCAAAATTTAATTTAAAAAACCTAACACAAAACCGTCGTTGTAATTCTATACAGACGTCTATTTTATAAAAATACTGATGTTATATATTTTTTAAAAGGCGGTAAATAAAAACCGTCATGGGGTTTCATGTCTAACGATGGTTACTAAAAAGATCGACGTCTGAATGAAAAATAAAACCTCTGTTTTACAAGTTTAGAACAGAGTCAGTGAGACTTATGATTAATTTTACCTTCTCTGCAACCTTTGGATCAGGGATGATTCCCTGTTTATCTTCTCTTGCCTTCTTCCATAACAGAGATCGATCGATTTCTTCACCGGGCATGGTTTCTTCCAATTCATCCTCCAAACCAATCTACCCTTTTCGAGACAACCTATGGTTGTACCCGCATTTCTCCCTTCTCTGTGACTGCTCAGAATGCACAGCCTCAAAATCTGGGGATAACCTTGACGCTAAAAAGGCATCCCATTGCGATTTCTCTATGAAGTTATAAAGTTGAGGGGGCTCTTTTAAGGTAGACTTAAAATCCTTCCATTTTTTGGTGGTAGACGACAACACCATCTTCTTGCCCCCTTCCCCAACAACATAAGCCATTTGAACAGCTTCCAAAATCTGCTCCTTCAGGTCCTTGGGCAATTGAGTCCATTTCTTGTCCACAAGAGGGACTCTGGTGCATGCTAAAACACCAATGTAACTCTGCATCTCAATAGAAACTTTGCCATGTTGTTTGCCACTTTATTGTACTCAACCACAGGCTTAATCTTCTGGATTTTCCTCTTCACAACACGGCTTATTGTGTTGATACCGCGAGTCGATTTCGTCACTTCATCAAATGTCGCAGAGCTTGGGTCTTTCTCAGAGGATGAAGCAAATCTCATCTTCTTTGTGGGATTTCTTGGAATAGATTTGGATTCAGCCATTTGTGCCTTTGAAACTACAATGTCCTTGCCTTGACCTTTTGCAGCTTGAGCCTCCTTACTTTGAGATTTCAAAACCATGTTTAAAGAGAAGTACAAACTGCAAGAAAAACAACGACAGTTAGGTAAAATACAGACGTAAAATGAAAGTTCAGACGACGGCAAACAAGTATAACTGTCGTGCTAATCTATAGAAACGTGGATGTGCTAATACGACGTGGTCATTAACTTAAGACGACAGTAATCAAATACAACTGTCGTCATATTATAAGTTCATAATATAAAAAACCACCCAGTTTTTCGCTCCCACGTTCGTTTCAAATAAGACGACGGTTCTCTATTAAAAACGACGTATTTATTAACACACCACGTCGGTTATTATGAACAGTCGTGCTATTAAAATAGCACGAATTTAATTACCGTCACGGTGTATCAACAAAAACGTCAAATTTGATAAAAACTCGTCGTCCTCACATGAACTGTTAGTGGGAACAATGAAAGATTTGGCCTTTTCATACTCTAGTCTTGTTTCAAACATCAGTGCGACTTTTTTAAAAAAAAAAAAAAAAAAAAAAAAAAAAAAAAAAAAACCTTCCCTTTTTTATTAAGAAAGGAAAGGGAAGAAAAAAAAAAAAAAAAGTGAGAAAATACCTTTGGCTTGCAAAGAAAGTTTTCTTCGGAATAAAATTTTGGAGACGAAGACGAGGAAGAACGTAAAAGAGAGGGAAACTGAGAATCAGAAACGCAGCTTTTCATAAATGAGAGGGAAACTGAGAGAAAACTGAAAATTTTAGAGAGAACGTAAAAGTTTAGGTCAGGTGACCAAAAATTTTATATAGTGTCCCATAGATATGACAATGACGGTAATCATAAAAACCGCCCTAGTACGTACTTACCACGACATTAAAATAACATCAACCGACGTGGTTAGTAAAAACGCCTTTTGAATTTTTTTATTCCGAAAACGACGTGGTTTGTTGGGCGCTACACGTCAAAAGTTTACTTTTAAAGAAGCATTATGATAAGTTGCCACATCGCTTTTTTATAGGTAACCGACGTTGTTTGTCTACTCCTAGTTGCCTTTAGTTTAATAACTGATGTTGTTTGGTATTTAATACGTCTTCTGTGTTTCAAGAACTGATGTTAGGTGTAATATAACCAACGTGTATATGAATTTTTTTTTTATAAATTGAGGTTTTTTTCACGAGTTCTTTCATTTTCAGTTTTCAATTAGGGTTCCAACTTCATCCGTCTCTCCTCTTAGGAGGCGATTGTTTGGATGTTGATGTGTGTGTGTGTGTTTGTGTAGCTGGAGGACACAAACACACACACATCATCAACTTCCAAAAAATTGTCTCTCTGAATGCAAATCTGTTTCTGCCGTCGTCAAATTTTAGAGGCAATTATTTGGATGTTGATGTGTGTGTGTGCGTTTGTGTATCTGGAGGACACAAACACATACACATCATCAACTTCCAAAAAATTGTCTATCTGAATGCAAATCTGTGGTTGCCTTCGTCAAATCTTAGTGGCAAATTTTTGGATGTTGATGTGTGTGTGCGTTTGTGTATCTGAAAGACACAAACACACACACATCCTCAACGTCTGAAATATTGTCTTTCTGTGCTCCGATTTTGATAAGGAACAGAGTTCCATCTGGTAAGATTTCATAACTCTTGGGATCTCAGAAAAATCTAATTTTGTCGGCGGTTTTCTGTATAAACCGTCGTGGTTATTCTCAATTCTTGTCATTAATATGATCTATTGACATAGGAAACCAAAATAATATAAATAAATTGAAAAAAAAACTATTAAGACGACGGGTTAGATATAACATGAGACGTATAAAGTCAATAAATACGACGGTAATTTTAACTTCACGACGTATCTCTTGGGATTTCAGAAAAATTGATTTTGTCGGCGGTTTTCTATATAAACCGTTGTGGTTATTCTCAATTTTTGTCATTAAGTTGGTCTACGATCGTAGGATATCAAAAAAATAGTAAAAAAATAATATTATTAAGACGACAGTTTATATATCATGGATGATGTATAAAGTGAATAAATACGACGGTAAATTTAACTTCACGATGTGGTAAATTTTATTATACGGCGTTAATTGAACAAACCAACGTGGTTAGAGTTAAATATACTGTCGTAGTATGCTACAAGACATAAGTCGATAAATTTATCTTTACCGTCATTGTACATTTAGTTAATACGGCGGTTTTTTGTAATTTACCGCCGTGGATTCCTTTGAAATTATGTGACGAATACGAAAACTTGGTCGTGTTTCCTACGGAGTAAAAACGGCGGTTATTTATTTACACCGTCGTCTTGACTTTCTAAGTCGGTGGATTCATACCTTCTGCCGTTGTTTTTTGGCTCAAAGTTTACTCTGAGGAAAACCTTTTTCAATAAGACGTTGGTTTTAAATTAGGTGTGTCGTTTTTTCAGAACACTCTTTATAATCTTCATTTTAGTTGTTTAAGTTAAAAATACACGGCGGTTTTATAAAACCGTCGTCTTTTCAAACACAATGACGGTTTTCCGTTGAACCGTCGTTTTTTTCTGATCGTCTTTTTCACTTTTTGTAGTAGTTTTCGGTGAAATAAAGAGTTTGCCGATTGAGTTCTCCACAAAATTACAGAAAGAGTAAATTTGGTGGGACCTCTATTCTTCTTTTTTCACATAGGGTTTTTCTTTTTTAATACAAGCTTTGGGCTTAAAGTGTAGGTATTGGATGTGCCATGTGGGAGCTCCACCTGAGAAAGACCTAAAAATAATTAAGAAAACTGAGTTTGGGTGGGATTATACGGCTGAATTTTTATTTTTTTTAAGTGTGGGCAGCTAGATGCCCACAGTTGTCCTTATATGCGTGGGGGCCTCTTACCAAAAAAAAATATATATATATATATATATATAAAATTCTAACTCACAATACATTCCAAAGTAACCGAAAAAACCAAAACATCATACATAATACAAATCTAATGAAATTTTTAAAGTTTTTTTCTTTTGGTAATCTACAAATTAGTTGAAAGATTCATTGAACTCAATAAAGAATAATTCAAATTTTCACAAACCCTAACAAACTATATATAGGCAGAGAGAAAAGAATAAAAAAAAAGAGAAAGATTAACAATCTTAATTAAGTGAGTCAACCCAATTGAAGGATTTTTCGTATTATTTCTGAATGTTGGATTGTGATTCAGTTGCTCAAGAGTGGCCAATTTGAGTTCGAAGGTGCAAAGGGTAAGTCAAGCTTAAGCTTTGGATTCTAGGTACGGGGACTCACTCCTGGACTTGTATTTCTGTGTGTATGTATGACATAGTAAATATTGTTGGGTGCGAAAGATGCACTGTTTTTGGATACCATATTGTTTGGTTTTATGCATGCTTGGCTTTGGATTTCTAAAGTTTGGAGGGTATACGCATGTTGGATTGTGATATAGTTGCTCAAGAGTGGCTAGTTTGAGTTCGAAGGTGCAAAGGGAAAGTTAGGCTTCAGCTTTGGATTCCAAGTAAGGGGACTCACTCCCGGACTTGTATTTTTTGTGTGTATGTATGACATAGTAAATACTGTTGTGTGCGAAAGATACATTGTTTTTGGATACCATATTGTTTGGTTTTATGGATACTTCGCTTTGGATTTCCAAAGTTTTGGAGGGTATATGTCTCCAGGTATTGTCCTTGAGGACCTGAGGTTGAAAGAGCCAGCGACTTCCTTGGGTTTTGATTCCTTAAACCTCCGAAGGGATTACACGGATAGACATTACCAATACCCATATGTAAGGTTTAGTCAATAAGGTGCAGCCAGTAAATGGACACTCTCGCTACCATACCAGGTAAGTTGGTTATATTTTTTATTTTTGATAGGGGTAGTTGGCCTTGAAGGATCGGTTGTTAGACAAGCATATTCTGGCCTGAAAACCAATTCCGAAATATGTGTAAGCATGCCAACTGTTTTTGGATCCTATATTTATATGCCAACTGTCAAACCTGGTGGTGACAGGACCCGGCTTGAATTCTCCATTGGAATTCATGAAAAACCCCATTTCCCATCTGACATACACCTAATGTTGGACCCAGTTTACTAAGAAGCCCTTTAAACCTAATTTAAACTAATAAACAATTTGACTTCTGCCGTAATTTCGGCAAAGTCTTACCTGTAATTGAAACATTTCCCAAATTATAGTACCTGCAAACAAGTACAAAAATAATCCCAACTTTCAGCATGCACACACAGCCATTAAGACTATTGAAATGGGCCCCACACCCTCTACCCAAACTCAAATGAACAAGCAGAACAACTAAGATATATATATATACAACCCGGGGAAAAGGAAAAATAATAGCTAAGATAAAAGAGAAATTCCTATAGTGCAGAGAGCCATGATGCCTCGACGTAGTGGTCTCGATCTTGGACATTTAGAACCTGGGAGGCGCAAAACAGAAAATGTGAGTGAATGAAAACAAAGCGTTAAACATAATTTATATTCAACATAAATATGTCCCTTCATTTGAGGAAATAATACCAAAACACCATGCAATATATTTCTTCAGTAAATGTACATATGTATATCATTCAAAACTTGAAATACTTCAATTCAATAGACTGATATCATAACAAACTATAACTAAAACCATATATTAAATGCATTCTAAATTTCTTGGAGAACATTGTAAAACCTTCAAAGTAAAACCCTTTTACTCAAGCACGTTTGTGTAACATCCATTTCGAACCAGGGGAGGAACACGTTGTGTACAGCATGTACCCAGGAAACAATCCAACCGAGGGATTATTGACTAGACCACAGAATAGCAACACATTACCCTGTGACTAGGATTGAGCATTCCAACCAAGGGACCATTACTCCACAGCACACACGCCGGCAACACATCGCACATGCGGCTGAAACAAGTTCTACACGCAGACTGCCCCTCTAAAGGCCTACGGCACACACCACCAGGGGTGCCCAGTTATCCTCCCACACACCGGCAACACATCGCATGTGTGAGTAACATTCTTATCCAAGTGGTGGTATAGGAGTCGTCTCTGACAAAGACATTATTGGACCTTTTATGATACCTCTCACTTATGGACTGTTTTAGGTGATTTGCTAATGTTGTGGTACATGGAAGGGATTGTATCGCTTATTGATGCATAACCGCCATGACTCGCATTAGACAATTTCTTAAATGCGGTATTTATGTCGACCATATGGAAGTGAAGATTATTCTGAATGTATTGCGCACCTAATGTTTATTTATTGAACTATAAAGTAAATTTATCATATGGGCCAAGTGGGAGAATGTAAGAATATTTTATAAATATTCTGTGTGGCCCACATGAAGTGACCTATGTGGTAAATAAATTGTTTAATTAGTTTAATAAATATTATTTAGAATAATTATATTGGTCAAATAAAGAGAAGTAGTTTCCTATTTTATTACCTTGATGGGTGGTAATTGATTATGGGCTTTACTAGGAAATGGGTCCTCTCTCTGCCTATAATAGTGCACATACCCATCTTATGTGTACGTTGATGAAGACGCGTGTTAGAGTTTTCTAAATGTGAAAAAGGCTAGAGAGAGAAATCTATTTCCTCCACACTGACGGCCCGCCTACGGATCGCTCAAGACAAATATCTTGATATGGTAGAAGACTAATCATTCAAGGTATGTATGTAATTTAAGTCTAATTGAATTTCCGCATAATGCTATTGTGAAAATCATGAAGTTCAAGATCTTGGGTCATGGATTGGGTTCTTATGGTTTTACCCAATATTAAGTTTACATGTGGTATCAGAGCATGGTTATGAACTTTCATGATTTTCCATTATGATTTCGGTTGGTTTTGATTTATTCAAATATGCATATTGGTGTCACGTTACTGTTTGGTACTATGAAAGTTGAGTTTGAATTTCATGATAATATATCTTCGTTTTGATATTGTCATGGGTGATTAGTTTGTTGATTCGATGAATTAGTGTCAAGAAATTATGCATATACGTAGGTTTAATTTCTATGAAAGTGCCAGCATATAGAATAATTGTCGATATATGAATTCAATTTCATGTATCGATCCATGTGATATTGGTATGTAATTTGAATGATTCTAATATTTGAGCTCTTTGATATGTATGGACTGTGTATATTTTACTAGTCTGGATGAATTGGCTATCAGACCAGTACATACAGAATGGAGTACTGTTTCTTTATGCAATACTAGTTTTGGGAAAATTGCATAATATTTACACCAAATTAAGATTGCAATTATATAAAATGAAATTTGTAATAGGATGATGTATTAAATGTATGACCACTTATGAACTCATGGAATGATCCTGGTGTAGACATGTACAGTGAATTAAAGTTATTTAAAACAAATAAATGTAAGCATATTGTATTTCATTGTCACTGTACATTGTCTTATGAAGCGAGGCAATCTAAAGGTCTATTGCCCACTACTGTGTTAAAAGGTCATATATTTATCGGTTAATATAATGATCAGTTAACCATTAAAGTGTATTAATTGATCCTATGTAATCTATTAACTATTACAGCTGTTAATTTAATTTGACATTCATATTATGAATAGTTTGTTAGTCACCAAAGTGGCCAAGCTAGAACGTTCCTTGAATATCAAATTAATTAATCTAATGATTGATTAATCATTAAAGTGTATTAGTTAATCTTATGTAATTGATTAACTAATACAGTTGTTAATTTAATTTGACGTTCATATTATGAATGGTTTGTTAGTCACCAAAGTGGCCAAGCTAGAACGTTCCTTGAATATCAAATTAAATGATAATTAATCAATTACTTGTGATTTAAGGATGCATATAAATGAGGTTGAATCTTATAATGTTTTCAAGGTTCGAATATCATGGGTATATTGATTTTCATCATTCATAAGATATACGGATCACCCAAAGGTGGATCCACTATTCATATGGTTGGTGATATAAATGAGGTAACTTGTATATGTTTTATTTAGATTTGTTTTGGATATCCAAAGATATCAAAGCTTTTCTAACTAGGAATATACATTTACCAATAATGTAAAATAGATGCATCATAATTGTTAATTATTGGTACTGTCATAATTTATCCCAAAGGAGAGTTATGATGATATGTCTATTGATGGTCAGACTATATAAGTCTTATATATGTTTGTACGTGTTTGTCACTCGAAGCATTAGTATTCTGAGCATATTACAAATTATGTTGCAATGTCGCTTTCAGGTTCGCTTCACTCTTATGTTTGATCTAGTTTAGATTTAATTTCTCATTTTGTTGTGAACAAGTCTAGTATCACCAAAGTGTTCCAGGTCTTGATTAGGCATTTCAAAATGAGAAACTCATTGCTATTATGGTAAAGCATTGAGGATTAAAGAGCCTATAAAAGATCAAACATATTGAGCTTTATGTTTATGCGAATAAATAGACATTGTAATATAAATTAAGGCTATGCCCCATTAATGTGAATAATGCTACAGAATTCTTGAGAATTGCTAACAAGTCCATTACATGGACAATATTGGCTGACCTTACCATCATGAAATTTGATGGTATGTGAAGCATGAACGAGTGCATTATTGAGCAGACTAACTTAGCGGCAAAATGAAGTCTTTTGGATGAAGAAGATAAATCAATTTTACTTATGAAGAAGGCAAAGCATTTACACAATACAATTCGAAAAGAAAGATAAGTCTTCCGCTTTTATGTGTTTCGAATCAATTTTTAGATGTATTTTCTTATGATGCTTGATGGATTAAATTATGTGCTAAAATTCATGTTTCTAATAGTTCAATGCAAAGTTGCTTTTGATTCCACTTTTTGGAATTATATATTCAATTTAATGGCCATGATTTAGATTTATTGAAAGCGTATTATGTTCTTACCGTTTCAAATCTAGTTGGAATTTTGTTTGGAATTTGGCAATAATGTTTTATCCTTTAAAGTTCGTGATGACTGTTTCAGTCTCTTAAAGAATGCCTATTTTGTTAATTGTGGTATTCTATTAATGATTTATGAAATTAAAGTATGATAACATTTTTCTTTAAACGTTTTTTGATACTCCGCATGATTGATTTAGAAGTGACTGCTATTTGAAAAATTAAAATTTAATGTTCTTATGGCATAAATGACTGGTAATGTGTTCAGAGAAAGAACTAAGGGATCAATAAGGAATGAGGTTCTTCTGAACCTATGTTTTATTGATCTCTTATTGGTGTGTAAGTGGATTGTATTAAGGAAAACAATTTAAATACACCAAGAAAGATGCCATAAAAATTTTTTAGCTAATTGAAATTATTTATAAAACATGTGTTCAACTTATAATGCTCTGCTTCTGGGTTAGGGGTATGTGAAGTAATTTATTATTACCTATACCATTATGAATACATGTTCTTACTACAACTATTATGCTAATTGGGTTCCTATTAGAGTAGTTTCAAATAAGAAATTATTTGAATGGCGGAAAGTAAGGAAATCCTGTTTGAGGCACCATGATGTTTTGGGTTACTTAGTGGGAGTAAGAATAAATGTTCACATGAGAAGGGATTGGACCTTCAGAATGTTTTCTGATAACCTTATTGGTTACCTAGAAAAGTACAAATGGTATAGATTGTGTTGTCCTAACCAGGGTATGAGATTATTGAAATCAGTAACGTCAGTTTCATTTTAAATGGTGAAATTAGTAGGAGTTGATAACCAAAAAAATTGGTTTTATGAGAAGTTAGTGTGCAAATTTTTGCATGCATACTTCATAATGAAATTGTTGTTCCTACAGTTGTGAACAGTTTTAACAACAATGACCAACAAATTAATGAATAACTAATCACTCCATTATGACTGCTTCACCAGTGAAAATGTAGTAGAGACCCACAAAGAATAGCATTAAGCTGATATCAAGACATTAAGCATGTTGGTATCTGCTACTCTAAGTGATTATTTGGTATATCTACAAGAATCTGACTGTAAGTGTTAAGTAAGATTTTGATTTTATTTTCACATGTCGTTAAACATGTATTGATTCTACTAAATAGATTTATGCCATGAATGATGAGTTGAAATCAATTTGGCATAATGAAGTTTGTGATTTCATTGATTTACCTGCAAAGGACGAGTTGTGTGTAAGAGTGTCTTCATGAATACATACAACTCCAATGGCAACATAGATGGATATAAAGACACACTATTGGCCAACGATTTTACTAAGAAAGACGGCATATGTTATAAAGTGACATTCCCACTTGTTTCTAGGAATGACTCACTTGGAATCATACAGTGGTATTCGTAACTCATTATGAATTAGAGTTACACTGTATGGATGTGAAAGATAAAAGATTAGATGAGTGTTTAATAGAGAAGTCTGCATGAATCAACCTGAAGACTTTTCTTTTATTGAGAGAAACACATGCTTTGTAACCTGAAGAATTCACTGTATAAAATTAAAAATTTAGCAATTATTATGGTATGCAAAGTTTAATAATATCATAATATTTTTAATTTTTAATTTTTTATGAAAGCACTATTAATTGTTGTATGTATCTCAAGGTCAGTGGGAGTAAGTCTATATTTCTCACTTTGGATATTTATTGTTGAAACCATTAAGCTTTTCTCTAAGAACCTTGAATGAAATATATGGATGAGACAATTTTTGTGATTGGAATTGAAATATTCTAGAATGGATACATGAATTGTTAAGTTTGTCTCATTAAGCATATATTGTAAGTGTTCTAAAGAGACATGATATGGAATAATGTTTATCCATTAATGCTGCTCCAATTCAGGAAGGGGAAAAGTTTAGCATTATGCAATGCCCATAAGAGTGAATTGGAACATTAACAGTACAATGAGAATTCATTATGCATATATGGTTTGCTTTGAGGCCATAGTTGATGAATTGAAGTTGCGGGTTTTAATCTTAGGACTTGGTGTTTATGTTTTATTGCCACGCCGCTTGATACCGCAATTGTCCTTTTCTCCAAGAATGACAAGTGTTCTAAGAGTGCTAAACATAGTGGAGTTAAATACCTTGTCATTAAGGAGGTTCAGAAACAAAGAGTGTCTATAAAGACAAAACTTATGCTTGCAAACCAAGTGAAAGGTTCTGGCCAAAGACATTAATAATTATATTGAGAGGACTGTTCTTGGTCATAAACCATGATAGTATGTATGATGTTGTGGTTTGCATAATGATAGTTTATTTATTTTGACACTATGAGCTCAATAATTGAATATGTTTATGTTATATCCTGTTTTCCCTTATATGTATACATGAATAAGATTGGATGAATGATTACAGGAGTCGTCTCTGACAAAGACATTATTGGACCTTTTATGATACTTCTCACTTAATGACTGTTTTAGGTGATTTGCTAATGTTGTGGTACATGGAAGGGATTGTATCGCTTATTGATGCATAACCACCATGACTCGCATTAGACAATTTCTTAAATGCGGTATTTATGTCGACCATATGGAAGTGAAGATTATTCTGAATGTATTGCGCACCTAATGTTTATTTATTGAACTATAAAGTAAATTTATCATATGGGCCAAGTGGGAGAATGTAAGAATATTTTATAAATATTCTATGTGGCCCACATGAAGTGACTTATGTGGTAAATAAATTGTTTAATTGGTTTAATAAATATTATTTAGAATAATTACATTGGTCAAATAAAGAGAAGTAGTTTCCTATTTTATTACCATGATGGGTGGTAATTGATTATGGGCTTTACTAGGAAACGGGTCCACTCTCTACCTATAATAGTGCACTACGCATCTTATGTGTACGTTGATGAAGACGCGTGCTAGGGTTTTCGAAACGTGAAAAAGGCTAGAGAGAGAAATCTATTTCCTCCACACTGACGGCTTGCCTACGGATCTCTCAAGACAAATATCTTGATATGGTAGAAGACTAATCATTCAAGGTATGTATGTAATTTAAGTCTAATTGAATTTCCGCCTAATGTTATTGTGAAAATCATGAAGTTCAAGATCTTGGGTCATGGATTCGGTTCTTATGGTTTTACCCAATATTAAGTTTACACACATATATATATAGTTAAGTTGATGTAATTAAGAGGGCATTAATCGATCTCCGCAACGTTGTGCAGATCGGAATCTAAAGCAACGTTGAAGTCCATATATATATGGAGCCGTTAACTAATAGGGAGGTACAGACTGCAACGGAACTACCATCACAGGAAATGGAAGCGCATCATCGAACACAGGATTTTGAACAAACATATGGATATATGCTGATAACTTACGCTTATACCAGCTGCTGTACAGCTATGCTACTCATGGCAACACAAATAGATTTCACGACACTATTGAAAAGAAGCTTTAGGATCCCAATGCTAGCGTTCAGTTGCTGTCTCGACGGGGCCCCCAAAATAACACATTTGTTCACATAGCTGTGAGCTCTAGCCATGCCGAACTAGCAGCCGAGATCTTACAACAACACAAGCCCCTTTTGTTAGAGAAAAACTTTGAAGGCGACACCGCGCTCCACATTGCGGCCAAATCAGGGGATATAGATACGACAACAAACACTCTTCTCCACAAAGCACGGGGAATAACAGACATTGAAAATAATGGTGATGTATTGACCTTGCTGAGGATGAAAAATAATGAGGAAAACACTACCCTACACGAGTCTCTGATTCGAGGTCACCAATCAGTAGCCAAGTGTTTGATAGAGGCTGATCCTGCCGTTTCACTTTACACTAATAAGGAACAAAAGTCCCCTCTGTACCTAGCCACTGAAAAAGGGCTTGTTGAGATAGTGAAGCTAATAAAAGAAAAAGCAGTTGAGAAGAACACAAAAATTCAAGGCAAGTCCCCGTTGTTTGCTGCAATTCTAGGCCGCTAAAAAAAGGGTTCGTACATTGAAATAATAATTCTTGTTTTTGGTTTTTTTATTATAGTAAATATGACTTTTCCCCTTCAAACTAATTATGTCTTATCTACAACCTATCATTTTATTTTTTTATAAATAAAACCCAATTTTTATAAGTAAATCCGATAACTAGGATCCAACCCCTCAAGGTACCTAAGTTTTTTTTTGCCCTAAGCTACCTAAGCTCTAATCTAATTTATTGTACTTTTTCAAATTACAAAAATACCCCTAATTAGTGTTTACCAATATGCACATTAATGGTGTTTCAATTTTGCACAGATTTAGGGATTTTTAAGTTAGTTTTTCCTCTCTTTTTTTAAAATGAAATATAAGTAGGTACTCTTTGGAATGTTTCCCAATTTGACAACTTGATCATTTACTGTTTTAAATTTTAAAATAATATTGGTCAAATAATTTTTATATAAAAAATTTCAGGTTTTAATTAATTTTTTTCAAATGGAAAGAATGTGTTTTTGCTCCCTATGGATAATTAGTTCTTAGTAAATTCTTATACCTACAAAATATAGGTAAATTAGTACCCCTTTTTTATATTTATAAATATTTACCTTAAATTGTTGGACTCAATCTCATGAGCATGTAGGAGAAAACAGTTCATCAATCGGAACTCCAGAATCAAAGTTATGAATTTTAGAAGTTTTTTGGGGAATAAGTTGGTGTAATCACGTTTCACAAATGGTGTTCTGAAATGATCACGTCGCAAATTGTGTTATAATATAATCACTTGGAGACGTGAAATGACCAAAGTGCCCTCCATATAAAAACATATCTATTGGGGAGTTATTGGCCATTGATTGCCGACCTAACGCTTCTGGCTTCTCTCTCTTTCTCAGCTCTCTGTCACGGTTCTCTCTTCCTCTCTCGGCGCTTTCTCTCTCCATCGACCACCACCACTCTATTTCTCCCTCTGTCGCGAAAACCTAAGCAGCACTCTCTCGTCCTCTCTCTGCAGTCAATGTTAGGGTTTGGTGAGGGGGTTCTTGACGGTGAAAGAGAGGGTTTCTTCGTTAAATGCTCTCTCCCTTAAACATTTTGTCTCAGTTCCCTCTCTTTCCATGTCTTGAATCGACGTCTTTCTCTTCTCCTCTGCTCCTTCAGGTCCTCAAAAAACCATAAATCTTGGTTTCGATTCTGACTTTTTTTACATACTTCCTTCTCCTTCTCAATCCTGTCACAGACAAAATTCTTGATATTCTGTAGGTGTTGCTAGGATTTCCAATTTGGTTATGTGCACAAAACGAGTGAGGGTGGGCTTTATATTTGTTATTGACTATTTGTGTTTTTGTATGGTTTTCATTTGAGAAGGATAATTTCACTAACCTGTGGCTGATTTTGTGGAGTTTAGTAATTAGAGAGATTGAAAATTTCTGTATTTTAACTGTGAATTACTTCGTGCTTGGATGAAACTTCTATGGGTCTGATTGATTTTGATCTATGGATGACGAAGTGCCTCAATTTGCTATTTGTCATATAAGATTGTCATCTGTTCTCCTTTTGTTCAGTTTCTACAAGAATTGAGAACTCGCAAAGTGCCTAAGGTTTCTTTTGTTTATTCGATTGCTTTGCATTTCCGTGGTTTTAATAGAATTGCTATTTGCAAATAACAAAATTTGTATAGACTGCTGATCTCAGAAAATAGGAAGCTACCTTGCCTAATGCTTGTTCTTTTTCTGGCTAATCACTTAACTAATATGTTGTCCATTTGAATTTGATTCAGTTCTGTGCGCCAAACGAGTGATTCTCATAAATCTTATATTGATCGATAATGGTATTCCTTTAGTATGATTAGGCTTGATTGATAATTCTCATGCTTTACAATTTGTCTGATGGCTTGAAAAAGTGCCACTGCCTGACATAGCTCATGACTAAAATGCCTACATTTACAGTGTCTCCGCTTAAATTGTTTATTTTCTGAAAACATGCTACACTTTTTTCCAATTTATTTATCTATTTGTGGTTTATTACACCTGTTGCAACCCATTTAATGTGAAATAATGGGTTTGACTGAGATATTTTAGAAGTTAACTTGTGATCGGTAAAATGTTGTAACAAATAGGTTAACAATCTTCTGTATTATTCTGAGTTCGCTAATATTTTCATGGACAAAGGAAAGAAGAAACCTAGAACACTTCAAGAGTAATTACGAAATGGTTAAATTTGTATTGTTTAGTTTCTTCTCTGTCTAGTGTAAATATTTATGGCAGCATGTCTATATTCTACTTTCTATTTTAAGTTGCCTAGTGAAACTATTTTTGATTTTCAGACAAGAAGATGCTCAGGAGTTCCTTAGCTTCATTATGGATCTAATGCATGATGAATTATTTAAGCTTGAAGGACAGCCCTCGAGTATTAATGGCCTCAAATCATCTCTAGTATCTTCTGCAGAAGAAGATGAATGGGAGACGGTTGGCCCTAAGAATACATCTGCAGTAACCAGGACACAGAGTTTTGTTCCTTCAGAATTAAGCGATATTTTTGGAGGACAATTGATCTTGATCTTGGTTTTTCTTTCTTTTTTCCTGCAGAGGAAAGACGAACTTTTTTTAGAGAAGGGTGGGTGACTATCAAAGAGCATTATGTCAGGCCTCCAAGATGGTGGAAAGAATTTCATCTTCAAGATGGATGCAGACTTATAGTCATCAATTTGTTGCAACTTCCTCTAGCATTGTACTGAAATGCTGGATTTGGAATCAAAATTTTGTTACTCTTCTTTGAGCCAGCAATTTGTATATTGTATTTCAAGGGATATATATAATGCCATAGTCTGACTGAAGTTGTATTAATTTATGCCGAGCCGTCCTTAGCTTGGGGTGGCTATCGTTATCAGTTCATAATCTATGTTTGATATAATCACTTTCTCTTTCTTTCTGCAGTTTTGTCTTGACAATTTCTGTTTCTTTCCTCTTTTCTTTTCAGATTGCACAAGAAAAAGAAAATCCCCCTACTTGTTTATTGTATTTTTATTGCTTGTCTATTGTCACTCTATTGCCTGTTTATTGCTATTGTATTGTTTTTGTATTGCATGTCTATTACCACTTCATAATCTGCGTGCCATTACTTTCGTGTTGCTTTTGTATTGCTTTTTGGTTGGTTTTCTTAATTAATATAATTTGTTACAGGGGAAGCAACTAGGGAGCAACTATGAGTTTGATTTATAAAAAGAACGTGACGTCATTAATGGAATCACATTCTTGCAATTTAATGGAATCACATTCTTACATTAATAGCTGAACACGAATCAATCATATTGAAGAGATACATATATGGTGCTTGTTGTACCTTATTTATATGATAATGAATAATGATCTGGCATTTTTCTTTACAAAATAAACTTACACAATCAAGCGTTTTCTTTTACAAAATATCCTTATAAGTTCCTTCACAAGACAAACTTGAAAAAACAGGTGATAAGAAACAAAAATAAGTGCAATAACCATACAATACCACAATGCTACAATGACAATATGATGACAATACAAATGCAATAGGGGAGCAATACAATGACAATACAACTCCACATTCCCACTATATATTCATAAGTAAAACGTCCACTACAACATTTTACAATAAGGACACGACGTCCTTAATGGAATCACGTTTTACACTCCTACATCGTCAAAATACCCTTGAGCAAGGAATGGGCGGAGAGGCTTTTGTAAAAGTTGAGGATGTAAAAGATGTTCTTGACTTGAAGGTGGATTAGTTACTGGCCAAAGGCTTCTTAGGAAATTATTTTCCTTTCGCAACTCTCCAAGAGCTAATCCGGCCTAGGGCAAAAAACAGAGTAAGAGATGCATAGGCACAACCAATGACACTTGAGAACTCAAATAAATCACCAATACAATTGTCCTTCATAGATTAGGCCTAACTCTATCTCAGCACTTTAACATGTTGGTGGCAGGTGGTTTGAGCTCCAACCACTTCGTGAAATTAACCAAAATAAAAACCATTCCCCAAAATTGATACTTTCTCTTCTGAAATTAGAAAACTAACAATTTTGCTAAAGACAATTTTATCTTTTTCTGCATGAGTAAACAGTGTGGATTGAGATGACTAAGATGAAGGTTTAATGATCTTCCTCTATTCAAAAAATAACAATCGTATATGTTTTTGCATAGTGATTTTATTTTGGGTCATTTGAGCATAGAATCCTTCAAGATTTGAGTATAGTTATGATAATTCCTTGTGATGTTCTGAGACCAAAATTGAACTTCATAATTTAACCCAAAATTTTCATATAAGTGAAAGACACATACCCTAACAGTGACATAACCAGTTGGTATCAGACCAATTATGGTTGCCAGGAAGAAAATATGATAGGGTACATCCACTATTGGTGAAGCAAGATTAATAAACGTGTTTGGCAAGGTGGGAGTCAATCGTAGAAACAACATGTAGTTCAAAAGTCCCTCTCTTCTTTTAGCCACCCGGAAGAAAAAATAAATGACTTACTCCTATTTTTGAAGTTAGGATCAATGAGAGATATGGAGACATTTGAATTTACCTCGTTTTGGAAAAACTGCAGCTTGTCAAGCCTTATAGAGAAGACAATGTACCTCCCTATCAACTTTGACAAGAAATAAGAAGAAGATGCACTTGCAGTGGCATTGAAAAACCACCAAAGCTACACCTTTGAAAACCCCAAAAAGGGAACCAGCAAGCAAGGACATGAATACAGTACCAGAGGCAAAAACAAAAGCAAAATAAATAAACCAATCAATGCCAAACAGTCATTGCAACAAATGAAAAGGAAGTAGGGACAATGATTTTGTGGGGTAAACAATAGCAGTACAATATTTTTGTGGTTTGGAAGCCTCACTCAAGATTCCATCAACCAATGTGATGCACTGTGCTGTCAAAATTTTCAACGACAACGAATGACCACAAAAATGCTCTTCATTTCTTTTCTTTTTTAACTCTTCCTTCACTTCTCTATTTATTAATGTCTCGTTGGATTTGTTTCAGGGTTTTTCCTTTTGTTTCCGGTACCATCAAGATCACGAACAATATAACTACAAACAGAAAAAGAAAAGTATTTCTTACCAACCATCTTGGAGACTTGGGAATGAAAAAGACTGAAAATGGTCATTGCACAGGGAACTAGTCCTGCAATCACCACACAAATGAGCACTCTACTACTATATTAAATAAGTATTCAAAAGCACAGTTTGTCTAAGTAAATCACTTATGAATGCTAAAGCCCTCCAGCTTTCTGATAGGATTTTAGTACATGTGCAAACAGGGTTAAAATCACGTAAAATACTTGCAAGAATACAAGGCTATTGTAGTATAGATGCTCATGCAAGGTCGTTCTCCTCAAGGAGTATTTAGCAATTTATGTGAAAACAATTTCTAATTAACTAACTAAAATTTAAAGTAGAGAAAGATGAATATGAAGTTCGTTGATTCTAAAAACAAATATTAAACAAAAACAAATACGATTGAAGGAAAAAGTTTTGAATATCAATTTATAAAAGCACTAGAGTTCCACCATCACCTAGCAATCCTATGAATTTTTACCAATTACTTATGATTTGCACGTGCCACTTTGAAGGTTAGGTTTTCCTAATTTATATTCTACTTGGAACCTCCAACATAAAACGTATATCTAACATGCAACCTATCCGGACGTTTGGATCAAATCTGAACATGAAAGACTCATTAAGTTTTGTGAAAACCCTTTGAAAAAACCATGCAACCCTTAAGACGTGGTGTTCATCTTAAGTGAAATTACAATTATTAATCACAAGAAGCTAGCATCAATTTCAGGGAACCTTCCGACCAAAATTGCATCTAATTACTTTTGTAAAGATCCTAATGGTGATCAGGCATTAAGACAATCAGATAGTTTAAAACAGTGATTAACAATTCAAAGCATGCATGCACTCAATCATAAGCAATTAGATAAAAATCACGTATTCATGCTAAGGCTCAAGGCTTCACCCTAGCAAAAGAGATTTAGTTACACATACTCATAATTGAAATCCAAGAAAATATCATTAAGAAGAATAAGAATGAAAACACCTGAAAGTCGCGAAAATCCAAAACCCTAGCAATTGCTCCAAAAGCAAAAAAGAAGTCAAAAGGGAGTCCTTCAAATTTCTGTGAAAAGGAGCTTAAATACCTCCTAAAACCTAGCTACCCAATCCCCACAAGGAAACTAAGTTAAAATAAAAAAGACTAGGAAATAAAGTCCAAATTGGATTAGGAGAATCTGCCCACAATCTGCCCAGCCACGTTTTGGTCTCAAATCTCCTCCAAATCTGGCCCAAGATAGCTTGTTTTAAAGATAAAAATATTCCAAACACTTCTCCAGAAGGCCGTGAACCCATCCGAGGTCATCCTGTGCTCCAAAAACGCAATACAAGCCCAAAACGTCACTATTCCAGCACTGCACATCGCTCCTTCATTTATTCACCAGGAAATCATCGCTTGGTGGAAAAGTCTGATATTTGATACGATCAAGCTAAGTGACTCATGTACGTCCTCCAACTAGAATTACTCCAAAATTCGTCCATTTGATTATGTTTTGCTCCAGAGGAAGTCGAAAGACCTATATTGGAAATATAATTCAAAGTATCAAAATTCTTCCAAAATATTAACCAAAATATGCTAAGAATAAGGTTAAATATATAATATAAAATCGACTCATCACTTTCTAGTACCCCATTTTTGAAGGAAATGGACACTCCAAAAATGATCATTAACCATAAAATCAGCAGAAGACAAAGTTAGATATGATCCAATCCAAACCCATATAGTTTGTTGCTGAACTAACCCACATCAATTTCTTGCTTAAAATATCAAAGCTAACTCACAAAAGAATTCTACTAGCTAGGTTCAAGGATTGCATTTCTTGTTACATGTTTACCTGATTTACAGCAGTTAATCTTCCTCCAAGATTTTTTAGTGCAATTTCAGCTATGAAAGCAAGTACCTTATTATCCAGGAATTGAAATAAACCTCTTATAAATATCAAGAGCTGTATGTATGCACATACAAACACATAAACAAAGGGGGAATCTTTACAAAGAAAACTGATCCTTTTTTAATAAAGAAGACCACTCCAAGATTTCAAATATACTTTAATATACTTTAATATATCTTATTTAGCTCCAGCACTATAAATCCATATGCAAGTGCTCATCTACGTGAGAACAGGACCAATAGAACAACAACCCAGAAACAGACAATTGAAAGAATCCCAAAAGAAACACACATATTGAAAAGCTCACAAAATGATTTCAATAAAAACAGAAATGCAAAGGTCCAAATGTAATCAGAACAGAAAGGTTATAAATAAATACCTGGATGCCCCGTTTCAACGATCCGAGACAAGAATCCGATAGCCCACTACGGCAAGAATGGACATTTTGGAACTGATCCACATCGAGCTTCTTATTAATGATTCCCACAATGAAGTAAATGCTATCAGAAGGCAGCAAATCAACTCTGATTTCGTCCATTGTGTCCATTATTTCTTCTTCAGGAAAGAAAATATAAAGGATTAAAACTTAAAGGACATGTATTCATGGCTTTGGCTAAGCTTTTATTTTTCTGAGTTGGACTTGTAAGACGAGATAACCCTAGATAGGGGATAAAGAGGAGTTCAGACAAGTTGCCTTTCAGAAAAGAGGTGCTAAAGGGTTGATACATCTACTTTTATACGGAGGGCACTTTGGTCATTTCACGTCCCCAAGTGATTATATCATAACACAATTTGTAACGTGATCATTTCAGCACACCATTTGTGAAACGTGATTACACCAGCATATTCCCCAAGTTTTTTAAGAATTGATGTTGTAGAGGAAGTTGGATGAAGACGAAAGACTCGGCGTCAAATTTGATTCCTTTTTTAAATAGTCCAAAAGCAATCCGCCACATGTCAATTTCTATTTGAACTAACTTAAAAAATTCATTAAAAACTCAAATGTGCACCGAAAAATTCATGGAAAATTACCCCGAATTTGTAATCCCGTGTACTTTTATCTCGTTACCTCCAAACCACATGTACTTGCTTTTGGTTAGATTAATTGGTATTAATTTTGGTTAGATTAATTAATATTGACTTTCGTTAGATTAATTATATAATTGACATGGATTTTGTTCATATATATTTGATATGAATTTTGGTAAACTAATTGTGTCCATTGACATAGATTTTGTTCATATATTAATTGATATACCATATAGACTATAATCAATTAGTAATAGACATAAAACTCTTATTTGTTTTAGTTTTGAATGACATTAATATTGTTTAAATTCTAAGAGCATTTGCTTGACTAAATTATTTTTTGAATTTTTAGTGTTTTAAATATTGCCCTCCCCTGAAAATTTCATGGATCCACCCCTACACACGATTCTTATGCCTTGGTTTCAAGCAACACAGTTTTCAATATATTAATGGTACCACTTGTGCAGATGACACCTGCTGTAAAAGAAGAAGAAAATGGCGTGATCCAGTTATATTCCTCAGAACAAAATCCAAGAGACTCGAGCAGCCTACCTGAACTTGATCAAATTTTGGTTGAACCAGGCCCAGTTATGGAAACAAAAAGAACTACTACCGCTGCTGGTCAGATTCAGAATAGAGCAGTAGCGATAGCTTGGTGTCTGATAAATAGACTGATAAATTGCTTGGTTGGAAGAGATACGTTTCATGCTGATGATTGTGGCAACCATGATATCAACCACAACTTTCCAAGCTGCAGTTGACCCACCCGGTGGTGTTTGGCAAGACAATAATACAAATAGTAGCACTGGAGGTACTACTTATTGCACCCATGATAACATATGCTCTGCTGGAACTTCAGTGGCAGGCAGCGGCTTCCCAAAAGACTTCCTCGAGTTCGTAACACTCAATACCGTCTCGTATATTGCTTCTCTCAGTGTCACCCTTTTGCTTGTTGGCGGATTTCCCCTCCGAAATTGTGTAATTATGTGGCTTTTATCAATGGCCATGTGTCTTTGCCGGAAACTTTCTATGGCACTCACCTATATACATGCGCTCATCTTAGCGTCCCCTAATACTGAAATTTACAAATCATATGAAAAGATATCCCAGATATCCATTGTGGTTTGGGTTATATTGCTTGGGATCATAGCTGCAATCCACACCATTCGTCTTATCATTTGGTTGGCAAGGAAGTTGTGGGGCAGGTTCAAGCATAAGATCCCAAAAAGCCTCAGGAACGTGATTGATAGTTTGGTGGATAGTTCGAGAGCACGTCACCGTACCAAAAAATTCTGAGGAGAATACGCTTGTCGTTTCCATGTGTGTTGGAGCATCTACACTGGATTGCTGAAGTAAACCATCTATTTAACGATGAAGAAAGTGTTTAAGCAAAACCAGCAGGTTGTGTTTGGCTAGTGAGCTAGCCAGTGCATGCCTTAATTTATTTCTTTTAGAATTTGTTAAGAGTGAGTCAGAATGATCAGTTTGGATGCTATGTAATAAATAAAGATTCTGTAGAGCTGCTGTTGTTTATTAATCTGAAATCTATTTTTATTTCCTCCACATATATGTTAATAATTCTAGTGTTTGGCTAACAGTAGAGAGAGAGGTTAAGCTGACGTGTGGTTAGTTAGTGACGTGTCATGACAAGACCCGCCCTGAATTTCTCGAAACTCGGGACAAATCCGTGGTATTTCAAACATCATATTGATGCTGGGCCCACTTACTCACAAAATGAGACTTTCTATCGAAATTTCGGCAAAGTCTCCTTTGAAAAATGGACATTCCCAAAAATTTTAACCTATCAAAAACACATTTAAAAATCTCAACCAGCAGCATGCACAAGTTAAAATCATGCAATTAACATCAATATCCTCCGGCCTCATAACCAAACATTTTCTAAAATGTTTTAGCTTTTGAACTCATTGTAAGTCCATACACTCGTAACACTTAACGAAACAATAATCACAAAAGACCTTTCTTTTTCTAAAATTCATTTCCCCACATGGAATAATACAAACACAGTTCAAACAATTTATTTTGCGGCTACACCTAGGTTAAACCCCAGGCTACATACGTACCCCTTTGTGAGGGATCAAGTCACACGAAGTTCTTAAATCAACACTCAACATTCATATAATATACGATTATTTAAAGTAAAGCCAACAATTAAATTTAGATTCAAATATCAACATCAAGTTCGACAAGGTATCCACTGAATACTTTATAAGTGCTTTTCCTTTTATCAGTTCATTCCCACAACCATACCCTATCCAAGGTGTATGTTGCCAAACAACACTTTCCAAACTATAAATCAGACATTCATACCTGTTCATAGTACTCACGAAGCACCCGTTTAAGAATCATGACCTGAAAACGTATCCACATATATGTATATATATTTAATATGCATGTACATATGTATATTTGTAAATATATATATATATATATTAATACACATCCCTCACACCATCATCATGAACCAGGAGCAGAAAATCCAATCCGGGGATCGTTTGACTAGACCACATGCAGGAATCCTCAACAACCATGTGGCCATGGACAAGGCGTCCATTCGGGGGACTGGGCTAACTAGCACGCACAATAGAATCCTCAATACTCGTGTGCCTGTGACAAGTCATATGCTCGCACCAGCGATCCATTTCCATGTATCCAAGTATCCATGTCCACTGTTTCCAAGTATTAGTATTCAACGGGAGGTACATATAATAGTACACATCATGTACCGGGGAAAACAATCCAATGCGGAAATCGTTTGGCTGAACCACACGAAGGAATCCTCAACAACCATGTGGCCAGGGACAAGCCATCAAACCGGGGGACTAGGCTCATCAGCATGCACAGCAAACTACCCCGCTAAGGGTCTACGGTAACACCCCGTTCCGACATACCCAAACCATATCCACAATTTTCCAAGTATTCATCCATTCCAGATTCAGTAACCAAGGAAGCCCACATGCCGGAAAATCTAACGCCACATGTGGATATAGTGACCAGGGAAGGTACATATGATGGTGAGGTTTATAACCCTTATCTAAATATTATTAAAAATAATATTCCCTTAATTCAATTTTCCCAAATATTTATTCATAGTATAGAAAATAAACTCTCAAACATATATTCCAAAAAGACTGAAAAAACAATTCAAATAGCAATCAAAACTTGTTTACACTTAATTTCCATAAAATACTATATTCCACCATTAGAATAATAGATTTTCAAAAATAACCCGATCTTAACCAATCCATATAATTTTATAATAATCATAATAATACTAAATAATGATAAATAATAACCCTTAGAGATCCCATATCCTCATTAACCCATATTAAATAAATTTTCAATCAAAACTCATTATGCAAGAAATTCCATATTAGAAAAAAGTACACTTAAAAACAAACGTCCACACATTTCCTAATAATCATAGCCGAGACTTAAGACTCACTTTCACAATCCATCAATCAAGTATCCCATGCTCATCCATTCCATAACTTCAATTATCAAACTAATATCTAAGAATTCCATAAGATATTATAAAACAATCTCGTAATCCCAACATAATCAGCACAACTCAAATAACAGTCAAGACTCGTTCATAAGTTTGTTCTAGTACTTCTCGAAGGGTGAAACTACCTCGGAAGACTCGCGATCAACCGAGGAGTCAAACTACTCAAACTTGGTGAACCGGGCCTACGAGGCCCACGACCTCCGATTTCCGATCCGAAAGTATCTACGAGTTCAATGAAGCTTACTAAACACGTCCTGCAAGTATGGTCAAGATCGAGAGGTCGGATCGCTCGTGATCGCATGATTGGACGGTTATTGTTTTATGCAAATTTTAAGTCATTGAATCGGAGCATCCGGGACTCCGATTAACGATCCGCAAATTCCTACACGATCCTAGAGATGCCTAGATTAACATATTTGAAACTGGAGTTGATCCAACGGTTTGAACATATCGAACTCAGATAACGTCTAATATGCGTAATCCAATCGACAGTCAAACGGTAACCAAATTCAAATCCAAGTATACCATCCTGCTTGGCACCACATGGGAAACATTTTAGGACCAAAAGGGTCATCAAAACAATGCCCACGCGCCGGTAGCACTTGGGTGCCCAGAGAAATTCCAGTGACCGGAAAATCTCCAAATCACCGGTCAAGACCTATACCTACCATGATTAGGACAATGAGTGGAGCAACTTTTGTTCTTGGATCACGGCCAGAAAGTGATTAGAACTTGCCGGAATCATGAGCCGAAAATCAGTTAAACTTTAAGTGATAAATAGAACCACAAAACTCAAAAATCAATCCGAATCAACCCAACCATTAGCTAGAACACATTGAGAGGATAAAAAAGCATACCTAGATCAAAGAAATTGGTGGTCGGAATAGCCAGAACGAGCGACGGAAACTTTACGAAAAATCCGGCTATTTTTGAGCAAATTCCAGCAGGTGGAGCTGTTGTCGGGGGCAGGGAAAGGGTGGGGTAGGATGGGGAAGCCAGGCCGGTTTGTTTGGGACCTCCCGTCGTCAACGGCGGCCAGAGGTGGCAGCGGCGGCCCAAAACCTGCAACGGCTGAAAATGGAGGGTTCGCGTTAGAGACGATCAGGAGAGAGAGAGAGAGAGAGAGAGAGAGAGAGAGGAGAGAGAGAGAGAGAGAGAGATCTGATTGGCCATTTAAAAAAAACACTTTAAAATATTTACGTGTGCCACTAGGCTTCTATAGATCATAACTTCTTCATTACAACTCCAATTTGAGCCTACTACGTGTCTACAGACACAGCTCAACGCGATCTACGTCATGGTGCCATTCATTTCCCCAAAATCCTTCTGGATTAAAAACTGGCCAAAATAACCATATCCCTGAGGGCAAAATTGTAAATTTCCAATTCATTAAATTAAATAAATTTATGAAGATTAATTAATTGATTAAAATTGGGTCGGGATGTTACATTTCAAGGCTGTGATATTAATCACGTGTATTTGTTATGTTAGTTGTTGTAATAACCACATGGGTTATTCTTTAGTCAGTTAGGAGGTTTTGTAGTTGCTTTGTTGCTAAGCAAGGCTTGAACTATTACTATAATAAAAGACTCACTGTATTGTATTTCTCTTTAAGGAGAAAGAAATCTGAAATACAAGTTCTTTGTTGTTCTCTCAATTCCTCTGTTTTCTATTTCTCCAATCTTCTTCTTCCTCAGTTCTTCTTCTTCTGTTAGCATCTAGAACTTGAAAGATATCAGAACCTTCCAACCCTAATTATGACAAATTAAAATATTTTAGTTTAGGGAGTTTCACATATAAACCCTTTATTAGAGACTAATAACTTATAAAAATATGGCACTGGGTTCGTGGTTGGAGGTATTCGGGTTTGGTCAGGTTGTACGTAACCACATGATCATTTATGTCTAGGTCGTCCATGAGGCACACCCTAGTGGTCTTATCAGTGGCAAAGACATGATTTCATGTGTGAGGGGGCCTCTTACAAATATTTATAAAAAAATTCCGAACTCACAATACATTCCAAAGTAACCGAAAAGACCAAAATATCATACATAATACATAATGTAATGATTAATCTTTTTTTTTTTTTTTTTTTTTTTTTTTTTTTTTTTTTTTTTTATCTACAAATTTGAAAGATCCATTGAACTCAATAGAGAATAATTCAAATTTTTAGAAACCCTAACAAACAATAGGCAAAGAGAAAATGATAAAAAATAAAATAAAAATAAAAAGAGAAAGATTAACAATCTTAATTAAGTGAGTCAACCCAATTGAAACTTAATAATTTGGCAAAATAATATTTATATTAAATTTTTAGAAAATTGATCTATAAGATGGAAAAATATGTAAACGTGAAGAGAACACCCTAGAAATATTAGAAGTATCATAAAAAAATATTAATATATAATATTTTTTTAATATAAAAATGAGGAGGGGGAGGGGCAGGACCACACTCGTAGGCTCCGCCCCTGATCTTATATAAGCTCTAAGTGGATCATGTGCCAAAACCAATCGTAGAAATTGCCTTTGGTCGCCATGTATGTTGAAAGCCTCCAGGGTTCGAGGAAGGTGAGATGGGCCAGTTTGGCATTGCTGTACTGTGAATATAATCGCTGTCAGATTAGTTGTGAGATAAAGCAGTTTGGTGTTTTGTAAACTTTTTGTTAAAAGTGTTGTTGGTACTAATTCCCACATAATTAGAAAATGATTGCTGCATAATCATTAAACCCAGTGCCTCTTTGAAACTGATTCCTGTATAATCAGAAAATGAAAGCACCTCATTAACTGTTTTCCCTTATAGCTTTCTCTCACAACAATTTTTAACAATAAATGATTTTCTCATAGTTTACCAAACGGGCTGTGCTTCCCAAAAAATTTAAAAAAATCACTTATTACCCCAAATAAGCAATGCCAAACTGGCACAAAAAGAGATTAATCATATATCATTCATAGATAATTTAATCTTTAATTGTTTATGGATTTTTTATTATTTTATATTTGAGCTCTCGCTTTCTCAAATCTAGACGCTTGTTGATCCTGTCTTAGTTCATTAAATATTTTCATGTATTTCTCACAATTTCTGCCATTTCTTTCAAAGTTTTATTGATATCGATATGTTAATACTTTGTATTGTTTTCATAACTCAACTACAAGAAAAAATTCATTAAAAAGTATCTTTATAATAGGTTAATATGTATCGGGCAACATTTTACCTATGTATGTAGGGTTAAATAAAATCAGAGATGATGACGAAGAACCACTGTTAATGATTGGCTTTTAGTGTTTGTCGAATCGAAGTCAATCAGCTACTTATTCAATAACCATCTATCCTAGGTGTTTGTCGAATCGAAGTCAATGCCTTAAGCACAGTGGTACTGCTATGTCATATGTCATGAAGCAAATCTAAGAGTCATGCTATTGTCGAAAACATGTGATTCTTCTAATCACTAGTTTATCTTAGTGTGTGTTTGGAGCTTTGATGGAATATTATCACTACTACAAAAATTGAAATAGAAGACGGGAATCCACCATCGTAGAGAAGGTTTTTAAACCGCCGTGACAATCGCCATCTTTTGATATATAAAACAACGACGGCTAATAACCGACATCGTTAAGACATTCAACGTCAAACAATATTACAAACCGACGTCTAATTACTTTATGTATAGTATAAAATGAAAGATTCGAAAACATTAGACGACGATTTTATTAAAACAGAGATGTCTAAAGAGTGTTATATGTGAAGATCAAAACAAGCACCGATGTACAGATAATTATCCACGTCCCTAATTGAAGGAATACAAACTTGTATAACCTAGAAACCGTCGTGGTTAACTTATACTATGTTAAATAAATAACAAATTGATGTTAAAATCAGAAAAGACGTCGCCTACACAACATAACAGACGTTTAAAATTTATTACATCTCAATAATCACACAAGCACAGACGTAAAACTTTTTAACCACGACACCCATGTGGAATAACTGTCGCTTATATGATTATCCACGGCGCAATATAGGAGAACACCGCCTTTTTAAACATATTCCACGTCTGTTTCTTGCAAGAATCGTCGTTTAAATTATACAAAGAAGCCCCTTGGATAGAGTTAGACGAAGCTTTTTTTATAAAACAAACGTCTGAATATTTTTAAATGGCAGAATATTACTGAATACTGACGTACCAATCCTACCCACGACTACTGTTGTTACAGGTTGACGTTAAAAATTATTTTGATGGCGTTTACTGGAAAAGAAACGACATGGATTATTTTTTCAACGTCGATTATTGTAAAATAACGGACGTGATTAATTCCTTCATTACGTCCCGAGGATCCAATTGTTTGACATTGTAATTACTTACCACGTCGGTTTTTAATACACCTTGACATGGTTGGCCTTTTAAAAGTCGCTTGTGTAACCCTCCTTGACGTGTGTATTCTCTGAGACATCAATTGTTTTAGACTAACCGATGTGCAAAAGAGCTGTCACGACAGTTAATGGAACTGAGTTGCTTTTATTTCCATCTTTAGACAACTGTAGATTTTAATAGTGGAAGTAGTGTTTACCAAATTCGTCTGTTGGAGTACACCACCGTCATATTATTTATGAAATATACGACGTGCGTTATTCTATAGACCGTCGTTGATGTTTATAACTATTAGCCGCTTGTAATTTAATTTTAATAAACCGACATGTTTTTGTTTTCAAAAGGTGGTTTTTATTTCTTTACGGTCTTTTGCATTTCTTTCCACGACGTTTGTAAAATACAACGTTGGTTTTATTTTAGACGACGTCTCTTTTTGCAATTTTTTTACTAGATTGTCGTATTTTACACCTTTAATCCAATATTTTAAAATTTTGATTTGTCATGCCCAAAGCCTACATAATGAAAATGTGATCATAATTAAAATGATATACAGAGCTATTAATTAATGTCATACAATTAACTGCATAACTAATGTCACACATTACAACAATCAATCAATCCATATATCTTCACACCCATCTCTAATATTTTCACTCCCAAACTCACCCACTAGGTCATCAAATGTGTCAACATTTGGTATCCCTCTAATAAATAGTTCACACTCATTCTAATATCACCTAGCTCATCATCACCAATAACATCATTCTATTCTCTATTAGGCATTGATAACACTACTGACCAACCACGATGCATTGGGTCATCAACATAAAATACTTGTTTGACTTGAGAAGCCATAACAAATTGGTCATTCCTATGTCCAATTTTACTCACTACGAGGGTAAATCCAAGTCCGCCGACTACAAGGCCCGAAGTTTTATCTATCCAATCACACCTCAAGACTGGGATTCTAAACTTTTGGTAGTCAAGGTCCCAAATTTCTTGAATAACACCACAAAAACCCATATTGGAGACAATATGGTTTTTATCCTTGGCACTAGCAACTTGCATAATGTGTGCAAGTAAATAAACTTCACTATTTTGGACAGTTTTCACATCATCTTGTGCCTTGGTGTTAAATTTAACACCATTAATAAGATAGTTCCTATATGATGTCATTGCCATGCTTGGACTAGCTGCTAGCCATCTCAAATTTTCTGATACGCCATTATTCTCTTCCTCATAAGTTCACTTTGAACGTGCAAATTAATCATATATCTTAATTCAATCTAACATATAAAAAGAAAGAAAATTAAAAGTTCAATATGTCATTCAATAACATATATACCTTAAAGTGTAGCCATTGAATAAAAGTGTATTGTGCTTATCTTGCAGCCACTTTGTTCTCTTTCTAGATTTTGGATAAGTGGTCTAGATGTGGATCATATGTTCCCTACATCAACACGAAAAAAATCAAGCATTACGGTCCCTTGTATATAAGATAAACATAAGGAATAATAATATTTAAAATGACTACATATGAAAAATAAAACTCATACGTACTAGATATAAGGTAAGACTTCCTCCGTATTCTCCAAGACATATAGATGTGTTTGGTTCAACAAGTCCCGATCAACTAAGATGGCTTTGAAACACCCATCATTTGGCTTGATGGCACTCCAACTGTACTAACATCAGATAAATGCTCGGTGCAAAACTCTAAAGCTTCTTCAGCAATTTACTGCTCTACAATGCAACCTTCGGGACGAGTACGGTTTTGAACATACCCCTTTAGCACTTTCACATATCTTTTAAACGGACACATCCGTCTAAAATATACTGGCCCACATAGACAAACTTCTCTGACAAGATGTACTAGTAGATGAACCATGATATCAAACATAAAGGGGGAAAAGTACTTCTCAAGCAAACACAAAGTAACTACTACATCTTCTTCCAACTTATCTAGCTTGGAAACATCTACCGTCTTTGCACATATAGCATTGAAGAATAAGTACAATCGAGTTATTGCATACCTCGCAGGCTTCTCCAAAACAGAACGAATTGCCACAAGGGAGCAATTGTTGCATCAATGTATGACAATCATGAGATTTAAGGCCAAGAAGTCTTGAATCTTTTAAAGATACAAGATTTTTTATATTTGAACAATAACCTTCAAGGGACCTTCATACCATAGAAAGAATTGCAAACCACTCTCTTCTCTGCTCTTGCAAATTAGTTTTGACCTCCATGTTCAATAAATCTAACCGAGCAGCAATCTCATCTTTATTTTTTCCAGGGATCTCCAGCAATGTACCAATGTACCAATGATTCTTCTCAATGTGCATAACATCTAGGACATGCCTTGCAAAAAGGTATTTCTAATACTCGAGATCAAAGAATTTTGATTTCTTCTTCCAACAAACTCTGTCACCATCATTCTCACCAACACTTCCCCCCATTTTCCAGCCCCATATGTAATTAATAACTTCAACCATCTGCAACACTTCTTCTCTGGTTAATGACTCGGGAGGTGTGCCATATTCAGGTTTCTTATTCAAAGCTGCACGCTGCCTCCGATATGGATGATATGTTGGTAACCATTTTCTATGCCCAATGTAACAAATTTTGTGGCCATTTTTCAACCTGTGACTAGGTGTATCATCGCTGCATATTCGACAAGCTTTATATCATTTAACGACACAACCAAATAAGTTCTCATATGCAGGAAAATCATTAATTGTCCACAGTAATACACCTTTGAGTGTGAAGTATTCTCCTATGTGTGCATCATACACTCCTCTAATCTCATCCCACAGAGATTTTAAATCATCAATCAAAGGCTCTAAGTAGACGTCTATATCATTTCTGGGCTGTTTAGGATCAGAAATCAATAAGGTCAACATCATGAACTTCCGTTTCATACATAGCCATGGTGGGAGATTATATGTAACTGAGATAACTGGCCAACAACTGTATTTGCTACTTAAAGAACTGTGGGGATTGAATCCATCAGATGAGAGAGCCAATCTTAAGTTTCTCGGCTCTTTACCGAACTCGGGCCATTTATCATCAACAAGTTTCCAAGACGGGGAATCCGTTGGATGAGACATATGACCGTCAATTGATTTTCTAGCAGCATGCCAAGTCAAACTCTTAGTTGTCTTATGTCATTGAAACATCCTTTTAAACCTTGGAATTGGTGAAAAATATCACGCCACCTTCGCTGGCACACCCTCTTTCAAGATTGAATCTTTGCCTTCCTTCCACCTTGAGATACCACAAGTAGGACAATTAGTTGAATCTTCATAATCCTTCCTATACAAGATGCAGTCATTGGGACATGCGTGGATTTTCTCATAACTCATCCCTAAAGCAGACAAAGTCTTTTTTGCCTCGTACATGGAGGAAGGTAGTGTATTTCCTTCTGGAAGCAAATCTCCTTGAAGTATCAATAATTCTGTAAAACAGACATCACTCATTCCCATGTTTTGCTTTCACATTATATAACTTCACCAAAGCCGACAACTTCGTGTACTTACTGCAACCAGGGTACAAGAGTTGATCTCCATCCCCAATCATGTTGGCAAACTCATAAGGATCAGATCCAATATCGCCTAAATCATTATCATCCATCCCTAATTCTTCATAAACAAAACTGAACCTACTTTGCTCATCTTCTTCCACATTTCTACTAGCATTAGTAGTCCATTCCCAAGGTTCTCCATCCCATGTCCAAATCTTATAGCTTTGGTAAATTCCATTAAAGTATAAGTGGTCCCTTATAATTCCAACTTCAAACAATCAAAATTCTTCCACCCCTAACTCATATGCCTTCGATCTTCTATCCGCATGCATCCATGACTTATCCATCTCACACACTATAAAATCATATATATAATAAAGTGAAAGACCAGCAATGAAACACTATATATTCACATAGCAGAGAATAAATTGAAAATAAAAAATAAAACAAGAATCAGATGCCGGTTTTTACAAAATAATCATCGTGTAATAGAATTTCTGACGACAACATCTCTAATTACCGTCATCTTTAAGCTACCCAAACCAAGAAATTTGTATTGCTTTTTGAAGAACAACGTATTGGGTTATGGTGGCCTAAATACGACGGTTAATGGAGAAACAGTCGTCTTTAGGTTACCAAATAGAAACTAAAATTCAGATGACGGGAGTAAATGAACAACCGACATATAATAAAAATTTAGACGACGGTTTGATCCATCAACCGCCATCGTGGTTTACAAAAAGCCGCAGTCTAAATCTCCCATTCCCATTGCTTTTCCAAGAACCCATGGCCAAAGAAACATATAAGAAACCATAATAGAGAGTTATTATTACAAGATGCAAACACTAAAACATAAATGAAGAACCCATAGCTCCCAAACATATATTCAGAACCCGTATATAGCTCCCAATTGAGAACCCTTAGCTCCCAAAACCTATATTAAGAACCCAAAGCTACCAAAACCAACGAAAACATTTATGGATTTAAGAAGCCGTGCAATATCATTAAATATAGAGATTAGGGTTTGTACTTACATGGATATTGAGAGAGAGTTGAGAGAATATAGCCAATGCTTGAGAGAGAGCTCAGAGAATATACCCAATGCTTTGAGAGAGAGCGAAAACTTTAAGATAAATTTATGTTGAAGAGAGAGAACGAAATATTTTAGGGTTAAAGGAAATTCTGAAAATTTTAGATCGCGGTCAAAAATTTCAAAGGACCACGTTTTTTAAAGACGACGGTAAATACATCACGACCGACATTTACTATTCACTTACGATGACATTTTATGGAACTAGACAATGTTGTAAATTTAACTACATCGACACATAAAAGGAAACGCATAGTAAATTTTTTTCACGTCGCTCCTTGACAAAACTGATGTCTTAAATATTAAATAATTAGATGGGCTTTGGGTATCCTGGGATTCAAAAGCGCGTAATTGACCAAAAACAAAGAGAAAAAACCAGCGTCGTTTCAATATATCCTAAACCCTAAACCCTAAATTTTACAATAATTATAAAAAAATACATAAGTATGAGAAAAATGAACCGAAAATTGCTACGGAGTCCTTACAACAATGCCTTCTATATTAGTAGGCTAAAATCTGGATTTCATAATTTTGAATTTATGGCCACCAATGGATCACATAAACCATAGAGTTATGTTATGAAAAGTATAAGGACTATTGTGCTTTGTCTCTAAATTTTTTTGACTTTTTTTTTATCACTTGTACTTTTGAAAACTAAAATTACATTTTTCAGGCCTTTAGGGGGAAGATATTGTCTCAATGAGTGCATAGAATTTGTCGGTTTATTTTTCAAATTTTTTTTTGAATATATTATCAATATTAGTAATTAAATACAAAAAAAAATATTTTTAAAATTACATTTTTTTTTTAAAGCTTTAGGGGAGAGACAATCTTTCAATGAGTGCATGGTAGTTGTTAGTTTATTTTTTGGAATTTGTTTTGAATTTATTATGAATATTAGGAATTAAATAAAATATAAAAGTCATATTAAAATGAAATGACAAATGTACATAACCGACTTGCATCTATTTACAACGACGTTAAACAACATCGATTGTCGTCCTAGATCATATTAGACGTCGAACATTCACGCACCGATGGTTCATAGGTTACAACGTCAATTTGTTCTGAATAACCGACGTGGGTTACATTTACAACGTTCTTTCTAACGTAGTTGCTGCTGTTGGTTATATATACAATATCAAATTTTATAAGCTACCTGCCGTTGTATGTGTTTAAGACATCGAAATGTTTGTACTAACGAACGTAGTATATATGTACAAAAAAATTTCGTACTTGATGAACGTAAATGTAGACTTCAGTTTTATATATAAACTGTCGTGCTTATTTCAGTCACATGGCGTTTTTAAAATTTGCCGTCGATGTTTTATTTCTCGCTATAATAAGACGGCGGTTGTTTATACATATGAGACGTGTAAATAAGAATGAGACGTCGGTTTTTGGGAATTAAATTTAGTTTTTATGAATTACTGATATTTTAATTCATGCAAAGACATAAATATCCTAAACAAAAAATAAAAATAAAAAAAATTAATTTTATTTGATGATTGTTCAATTAATTACAACCAAAAAAAATTATGTACACTGTTAATAAATTAAAATAAACCTAAACATTGTTAAAATATCATTTATTATTCTGTAATTGCTTGTTAACAAATTCAGCTCATTTCAGCCTGACTTCGTCAATATGTTCTTGTACATACTGAACTGGTTCTTTTTCTTGTCAAACTGCAAAATAAATGACAAAACCGACGTGTTATAAAGATAAAACGATGGTTAATAACAAAACCGTCATTTTATCTGTAAACAAACGACGGTTGTTCAAGAAAAAGTCGTTGTAAATAAAGAAATTATATCTTAAATTTTGTGTTTTACCTTCTTCTCAAATGCTAGGCCTGGATCATTATCTCTCATGAAACACATCACGTAATAGCCACACTCTACATTTGTTGGTTGTCGAGGAGTGCCATGTAGATTTTTCCATATTACTGATTTACATGATGATTGTTTGCCTACGTGAGAGTTATACATTTTGATTGAACTGTTTCAAGAAAACAAAAAGTGTTAATGACAAAACTAAAAATCTAAATAAAAAATATAAACCATCGTGGTAAATTAGTGAAGATGACGGAATTTTTTAAAAAGTGACGTAGTATTTTATTTCAAATGGCGGTATGAAACTACTGTCGTTGTGTAACATTCTAACTTCGGTAAGGAGGAAAAACATCGAATAAGCAAAGTTTTTTGTAAATGAAAGTTGAACAGAAAAAATTAAAATGTCCTTAAATGAAAATCTCAAACGACGTGGTATTTAAATCAAGTCCATAATCATCCATAAGCCTTTAGATGACTATTTATCTAAACTTAAGGAAATGCAATGGCTTTTGTTAGTAGTAGTGCATATTCCCAAATCTCAAATAAAAGAGTTTTATGAAATTGATTTGATTTGCAAAACAAATAGTGGGAGTATCGTACAACTACTAATATGATTTAGAATAATAGTTGTCCTAGACCAAGTAGTTTAATTGGATTAAGCATGTTTATGATGAGACCTTAAAACCCTCAATTAACTAAATTAAGTAGAAAAACAATAGACTTTTTGCAAGCCTAGTTGTGGCCTTCCACCATGGTGAATTCCAAATAGGCTTGACCCTTGTGAAGGTTTTGGCTCACATATGGGGGCTGACAGCAAGAGGTTCTTGCTTAGGAAGAATTCATTTATACATTGGATGTTGCAAGGATAGGCTCAAACATGGACCAACATTCTATTATGATGAGGTTCATGATTGTATCACTATATACTTTGCCATAATGGTGGGCTAATACTTAACTAGTACAATGATGCCTCACGATAATATTTGGGGGTATACATTTGCTAGAGGCCAAATTATATGGGAACTCATATCATGATGTGAATGAGTAGATGGATCACTTCTTAGCGGAGCTTACATTGCTAAACCCTAAACCCTAAACCCTGAACCCTAAACCCGCATGTTCAAGGCCCAACCCGTTGGATTGATCATGCTAGACCTCTTAGCCCACATGTCCAGATTCGTTGTATAGTAGTTGGTAGACTACAGTTGGTGACAATAGTTGGTAGACTACAGTTGGTGACAGTAGTTGGTAGACATTGGTAGGTGACATTGTATCTTAGCCACCTACTGTGGTGGTAGGTGGGATAGGGACAGTATATAAGGGGGATGACACATTGTGTATCCTCACCTCACAACTTGTAAAGCATTTGAGTAGCAATACAAGCATATATTCTCCCAAACTCTGTTAAGCATTCTTACTGTTCTTGCTCTTGCGATTGTTCTTTGCTTGTTTCGATCTTGTGTTGTAGGAAGGAGGCTGACTTAGCTTGTTCGAGAGGCGATCAAGTCTAAGGCCGCACGAAAGGAAGACTCCGAAAAAGTCATCCCGTGACAGTTGGTATCAGAGCGAAAGCTCGAATCATTCGAAGAAGCATGTCGAAGAGCGGATCCGATGTGGAGACTGATCTGTCCAAGGTCAATATGGATCGTGGGGGCAAATCAAAGAGGGAACGATCTAGAGATGTTGTAGCCATGATGGAGAAGCGGCTTTCTAAGATGGAGATTGCCGTGGTCGAGTTCGATCAGCGACTCGAGGAGGACGTCCTTACGAAGGGTGGCTTCGAAGCTGTGGTGGATGAGCTTCAAGGCCAATTCCAAGGAGCCCTCAACTCCGCACTGGACAGCATGCGGCTAGATGTCCAAACCAAGATGGATCACTTCTTAGCGGAGCTTACATCGCTTCGTGAGGAGGTGAAGGATGTGAAGGGAGATTGGGCTTTGTGCAAGGAAGCTGTCTTGAACAAGACCCGACTCCGAAGGAACCCAAGGTGTTAGATTCTTTCAAGCCCAAATCCTATAATGGGAAGAGGGAGGCGAAGGAGCTAGACACATTTCTGTGGAATATCGAAAGGTATTTCAAGTATCTGAAGCTCGAGGATGATGAGCCCAAGATCAACACGGCAACGTTGTTTCTCACCGACAATGCTCTCATGTGGTGGCGTCGTCGATCTATGGAGATCGAACAAGGTACGTTTACACTTGAGACTTGGGATGATTTTAAGAAGGATATTATGTTGCATTTCTATCCAGAGAATGCCAAGTATGAGGCAAAGGAGAAGCTGAGATGGCTAAAGCAAACTGGGAACGTGAAGGACTATGTCGCCATGTTCACCAACCTTTTGTTCGAGGTGCCTAGCATGACGGATGAAGACAAGCTCATGTACTTCATGAGTGGCCTACAGAATTGGGCCAAGCTGGAGTTACAAAGGAGACATGTCCAAACCTTGTCAGAGGCGATTGCTGCAGCTGAGTCTCTTGTTGAGTTCAAGAAGAAGGATCAAGGCGACTCCAAGTTCAAAGGAAAGAAAGATAGCAGTGGATCCGGTGGGGGAGACAACAAGCCAAAAGAGGGTAGCAAGGCTGGGGACAAGTCTGACGGTCACAAGTCATTCGGGAGGAAGAATGACAAAGGTGACAAGGGGAAAGACAAGTCGAAGCTAGCTTGCTACTTGTGCGATGGAGCGCACATGATGCGGGATTGTCCGCAAAAGAAAGCCTTGAATGCCATGAACCGAGAGAAGGAAGAGGAGGCCGAGAGGGAAGCAGGAATGGGGGCCATTCACCGCTTCAATGCCCTACAGGCCAAAGGAGCTCAACCACAGGTTCAAGCCAAAGGTGTGATGTTCGTCGATGCCATGGTGAATGGTAAGACAACCCGTTGCCTGGTGGATACAGGTGCCTCGCACAACTTTATGTCCGTGCAGGAAGCAAAGAGACTTGGGTGTCGAGTCTCGAAGGAAGCAGGCAGTATGAAGACGGTGAATTCAACTGCCAAACCGATTGATGGAGTAGCTCATGGTGTGGAGCTACACATTGCCACTTGGAAGGGAGTAGCTGACTTCTCCGTGATCTCAATGGATGACTACGATGTCGTGCTTGGAATGGAGTTCATGGACAAGGTAAAGGCATTCCCCATTCCATTTTACAATACTATGTGCATTGCACAGGGTGGAGCAATGCCATGCATGGTGCCAGTGGTGAGGCAACAAGGCGAGACGAAGCTCTTGTCAGCCATGCAATTTTCCAAGTCTTGGAAGAAGGGCGAACCGACGTTCCTTGCAACTATGAAGATGGATGTAGTTCAGAAGGAAGTCCAACCCGTCCCGAAAGCTGTGGAGGCAATCCTTAAGGAGTTTGCAGATGTCATGCCCAAGGAGTTGCCCAAAACCTTACCACCTAGGAGAGAGGTGGATCATGCCATTGAGTTGGAACCAGGTGCCAAACCCCCTGCCAAGGCGCCGTACCGGATGGCACCTCCTGAGTTGGAGGAATTGAGGAAGCAGTTAAAGCAGTTGTTGGACGCTGGGTACATCCAACCGTCCAAGGCCCCTTATGGTGCCCCAGTTCTTTTCCAGAAGAAGAGGGAGGGAACGCTGAGGTTGTGCATCGACTATAGGGCGCTAAACAAGGTGACCATCAAAAACAAGTATCCAATCCCTTTGATTGCAGATTTGTTTGATCAGTTGGGAGGAGCTAGGTACTTCACCAAGTTGGACCTGCGCTCAGGATACTATCAAGTGAGGATCGCACCGGGAGATGAACCAAAGACCGCATGTGTGACGAGATATGGGTCTTACGAGTTCCTTGTCATGCCGTTTGGCTTGACTAACGCCCCTGCAACCTTTTGCACTCTTATGAACAAGGTATTCCATCCTTTCTTGGACAAGTTTGTTGTGGTTTACATCGATGATATTGTGGTGTACAGCAATTCCCTAGAGGAGCATCTTGAGCACTTGCAGAAAGTCTTCCAAGTTCTGAGGGAGAACGAGCTGTATGTGAAGAGGGAGAAGTGCTCATTTGTCCAAGAAGAGGTAGAGTTCCTTGGTCACAAGATACGGGGAGGTCAATTGCTCATGGAGGAGGGCAAGGTGCGAGCCATTCAAGAATGGGAGCCACCAACCAAGGTACCTGAGTTGCGGTCTTTCCTTGGGTTGGTCAACTACTATCGCAGGTTCATCAAGGGATATTCAGCCATTGCCGCCCCCTTGACGGATTTGCTTAAGAAGAACAAGGCGTGGGAGTGGACAACCCGATGCCAGCATGCCTTCGATGAGTTGAAGAGGGCACTTATGGAGGAACCCGTGCTGAGACTTCCTGATCTTAGCAAACCGTTTGAGGTACACACTGATGCATCAGATTTTGCTATTGGTGGTGTACTCATGCAGGATGGACACCCATTGGCTTTCGAGAGTCGGAAGCTCAATGACACGGAGCGGAGGTATACCGTTCAAGAGAAGGAGATGACAGCCGTAGTGCATTGCTTGCGGACTTGGAGGCACTACTTGCTGGGTTCTCAGTTCGTGGTCAAGACTGACAATGTTGCCACAAGCTACTTTCAGTCTCAACAGAAGTTGTCACCCAAGCAGGCTAGGTGGCAAGACTTCTTGGCGGAGTTCGACTACAAACTGGAGTACAAGCAAGGGAAGACAAATGTCGTTGCTGATGCCCTAAGCAGGAAGGCCGCACTTGCAGCTGTTGTACAACCCCAGAGTTCTCTCATGCAGAGGATACGAGAGGGCTTGTTGCATGATCCCCAAGCCAAAAGTCTGTTGGAGCTTGTCAAAGATGGGAAGACAAGGAGATTTTGGCTCGATGATGGTGTTCTTTATGCAACAGGGAAGAGGATCTATGTTCCAAGGTGGGACAATCTAAGGCGAGAGCTACTGAAGGAGTGTCATGACTCGAAGTGGGCGGGACATCCAAGCACTCATCGGACGTTAGCCTTGATGAGTGAAGCTTACTATTGGCCACAGATGCGGGAGGATGTAGACTCGTTCGTGCGGACTTGTCTTGTATGCCAACAAGACAAGACATTGCAGAAGCAACCGGGTGGGTTGCTAGAGCCACTTCCTGTTCCAGCCAGACCATGGGAGAGTTTGTCCATGGACTTTATTGTGAGTCTACCCAAGTCAGAAGGGTGTGGCTCAATTTTGGTGGTGGTCGACAGGTTCACCAAGTATGCTACCTTCATCCCCGCACCAGCGGACTGCAATGCGGAGGAAGCTGCACGCTTGTTTATGAAGCATGTGGTGAAGTATTGGGGAATTCCCAAGAGTATTATCAGTGACCGCGACACTCGCTTTACTGGTAAACTTTGGACGGAGCTCTTCAGGCTACTTGGGTCACAATTGAACTTCTCTACCAGCTTTCACCCACAGACAGATGGTCAGACGGAACGGGTGAACGCATTGTTGGAGCTATACTTGAGGCATTATGTGAGTGCCAACCAGCGAGATTGGGCAAAGTTGTTGGATGTTGCTCAATTCTCATACAACTTGCAGCGGTCGGAGTCAACAGGGTCAAGTCCTTTTGAGTTGGCAACAGGACAACAACCTATGACACCGAACACAGTGGTGTCAGGCTACACGGGGAGTAGCCCAGCTGCATACAAGACAGCCAAGGAGTGGCAGGTGACTAATGAGCTGGCTCGGGCTCAATTGGAGAAGGCAACTCGGAAGATGAAGAAATGGGCGGACAAGCATAGGCGAGATGTTGTGTTCCAACCAGGTGATATGGTCTTTGTGAAGCTCAACCCCTCTCAACACAAGTCCACTAGAAAGTTACACAAGGCGTTGTTGAGGAGATATGAGGGCCCATTTCCTATCATCCGATCAGTGGGAAGAGCTGCTTACCGTGTGGAACTACCACCCCGATTGAAGATTCATCCGGTGTTCCACGTGAGCAATCTCAAGCCCTACCATGCCGACCCCGAGGAGCCAAGTCGTGGAGAGTCTCAACGAGCTCCACCTTTGATGGTGACTTCATTTGACAAGGAGGTTGAGTGCATCATGGCCAAGCGAGAAGTGCGACGCAAGGGTGTACCGAGGTACTTTGAGTACTTTGTCAAATGGAAGGGCCTGCCAGATTCCGAAGGCAACTGGGAGAAAGAAGAGTCTTTGTGGAAGTACAAAGACATCATCGAAGCATTCGAACGAGAAGGATCTACCGCGGCGACGAGGACGTCTCCGGATTAGGTGGGGGAGAATGTCACGGCCCGCATGTTCAAGGCCCAACCCGTTGGATTGATCATGCTAGACCTCTTAGCCCACATGTCCAGATTCGTTGTATAGTAGTTGGTAGACTACAGTTGGTGACAATAGTTGGTAGACTACAGTTGGTGACAGTAGTTGGTAGACATTGGTAGGTGACATTGTATCTTAGCCACCTACTGTGGTGGTAGGTGGGATAGGGACAGTATATAAGGGGGATGACACATTGTGTATCCTCACCTCACAACTTGTAAAGCATTTGAGTAGCAATACAAGCATATATTCTCCCAAACTCTGTTAAGCATTCGTACTGTTCTTGCTCTTGCGATTGTTCTTTGCTTGTTTCGATCTTGTGTTGTAGGAAGGAGGCTGACTTAGCTTGTTCGAGAGGCGATCAAGTCTAAGGCCGCACGAAAGGAAGACTCCGAAAAAGTCATCCCGTGACAATAAGGAGGCTAAAAGGAAGAAGAGATGTAATGTACATCTTTCATGCACAAGGAACAAAACCTATGAAGAGAGCAATTTTGTCCTTGAGTTAGTAATGGCAGTTGAAACTTCCACCTGGATAATGGATTCAGGACCTAGCAGACACGTTTGCAATACATTGTAAGGTCTAGCAGATCATAGGAAGTTGTCAAAATGGGAAATAGTGCTACGTGTCAGTAATGGTACCCAAATATCTACAAAAGCAGTAGGCACTTTCCACCTTAAGCTACCACATGGGGAGACACTTGAACTTAAAGAATGTCTTTATCTTCTAAGTTTGCTTAAAGAACCTAGTATCTGTTTAAGCATTGCTGAATGAAGATTACATTGTCACATTCAATATAATGGGATGCTCTTTACAACAAGGCAATCGAATCATATGTAAATGTATTATGATTGATGGTCTCTACCAAATTCAAATAGTGGAAAATAACAACAGCTTGATTGAGATGCCAGGACCTAAGAGGCCTAGAAAAGAACTCAATCCGACTCAAGTTTAGCACCTAAAGTTAGGACACATTGGCTAAGATATGATCCAAAGGATGGTCAAACAAGGATACCTTGAACCTTTGGGTTCAGTCCCTATGCCCACCTGCGAATCCTGTCTTCAAGGCAAAATGTCAAACTTGCCTTTTTCAAGAAAAGGGGAAAGAGTTATTGAGCTTCTTGAATTAATCCACAATGATGTATGTGGGCCATTGTCCACTACATCAAGGGGTGGCTTTTCTTACTTCATTACGTTCACCGATGATTACTCTTGATTGGGCTATGCATACCTAATAAATTACAAGTCCAAGACCTTTGAAAAGTTCAAAGAATTCAAGAACGAAGTTGAAAAGCAAACAGGAAAGAGTATCAAAATTATAAGATCAGATCGAGGAGGAGAATACTTGAATACTGAGTTTCTTGAATATCTCAAGAAACATTTCATCCTATCTTAGTGGACTCCACCTGAAACTCCACAACTTAATGGTGTCTACGAAAGGAGAAACCGAACATTGATGGATATGGTCCAATCAATGATGAGTTATATTGACTTGCTAGTATCGTTTTGGGGATATGCACTTCAAACTGCAACATACCTGCTAAACAGAGTACCTTCCAAATCTGTGCCCAGAACAACATATGAAATGTGGTTTGGGAGGAAGCCAAGTCTGAATCATCTTAAGATATGGGGTTGTCCAGCTTATGTCAAGAAGCATGATATTGAAAAGCTAGACGCTAGATCAGAAATGTGTAGATTCAATAGATATCTAAAGGAAACTTTAGGATACTACTTCTACCATCCAAACAAACAAAATGTGTTTGTTGCAAGATCTGCAAGATTTCTCAAGATTGATTTTGCATTGGATGGCACCTATGTCCAAAAGGTTAAGCTCAAGGAAAAGTCTAGAGAGCCTCATGAACTTGAAGTAGAGTCTGATCCAGTTGACAATCTAGTCCCTTTACCCACACTCACCCAAACTCCACGTAGGTTTGAAAGGATCAGTAAAGCCATGAAGTCTGAGATGGATTCTCATGGGAGATGACATGGAAGATCCTGAATCTTACACTAAGGCAATATTGGACATTGACTCAAAGAAATGGCAGGAAGCCATGAAGTTTGAGATGGATTCTATGTATGCCAACCAAGTTTGGACTCTGGTTGACCCTCACGAAGGTATTGTACCAATAGGAAACAAATGTATCTTCAAGAGGAAGAAATGCTTAGATGTCAAGGTGGAGACCTATAAAGCTAGATTAGTAACTAAAGGCTACAGACATAGAGAGGGAATTGACTATGAATAAACTTTCTCTCATGTAGCAATGATAAAATCCATCCGCATACTTCTTGCCATAGCAGCATATTATGACTATGAGATATGGCGGATGGATGTGAAAACGGCTTTTCTGAATGGCCACCTTCAAGAAGAAATCTACATGGATCAACCTGAAGGATTCATATCTAAACATGAAGAGAAGAAAGTATGCAAACTTTAAAGGTCCATCTATGGACTGAAGTAGGGTTCAAGGAGTTGGAACATTCGTTTTGATGAAGCTATTAAAGCTTATGGTTTTCGCCAAAATGAAGATGAACTTTGTGTGTACAAGAAAAACAATGGGAGCGCAATCGTATTCCTCGTACTATATGTTGATGACATATTAATGTTTGGAAACGACATAGGCATGTTCACCTCTGTGAAACTATGGTTATCAAAGACCTTCTCAATGAAGGATCTGGGAAATGCATCTTACGTACTGGGTATCAAGATCTATAGGGATAGAACAAGAAAACTAATTGGATTATCTCAATCCCTATATGTGGACAAGGTGCTCGGAAGATTCCAAATGGAGCATTCCAAGAAGGGTTTTCTACCAGTCAGACATGATATTCACCTGTTAAGAGCATGTGCCCTAAAACCCCAAAAGCAGTTATATGGATTAGCAGGATCTTATATGCCTTTGCAATTGGGAGCCTAATGTATGCCATGCTGTGTACGAGGCCTTATATCAACTATGCTGTGAGCATCACAAGCAGATATCAATCAAACCCAGGATCAAAACATTGGAGTGCTGTAAAGACTGTGTTAAAGTACCTCAGAAGAACAAAGGATATGTTCCTAGTCTATGGAGGAAACCCAGAATTACTGGTGGAAGGATACACAGACTCATATTTTGAATCTTATGTTCATGATCGAAAATCCACTTCTAAATATGTGTTCACATTAAATGGTGGGGCAATCAGTTGGAGATGTTACAGGCAGAGCACCACTGCGGACTCCACAACTGAAGTAGAGTACATAGTTGCTTCTGAAGCAAAAAAGGAAGTGATCTAAATGAGGAAGTTCATTACTGAACTTGGAGTGGTCCCAAGCATTGAGTCACCAGTCATTTTATACTCTAACAACAATGGGGCTATAACACAAGCCAAGGACCCAAGGTATCAACAAAGATCCAAGCACATTCAGAGGCGCTATCACTTAGTCAAGGAATATTTTGCTGATGGAGATATTAGTGTGCTCAAGATGGCTTAAACAGACAACATAGCAGATCCACTCACAAAGACTATGAGTCAGCTTCAACTAGACCGACACATGGAGAAGATGGGTATTAGATACATGTCAGATTGGCTTTAATGTGCAAGTGGGAGATTGTTAGAAATATGCCCTGAAAGCCAACTAATTATGTAATAGTTAGAGTTAAGGGCATCTTTCATAAAAGACATATTATGTTATCAATGGGCAAGAAAGGTTGTTTTATACATTAAATCATCCTATATTATCTTTCAATACGTAGAACAGCCAATAGTCCAAGGAATACACAAGTGGATACGAGAGCTATGTAATGAGATTGCATACATGGAGACTTCTCATCATCCCTAAATCCTGAATATGTTCCTGGTCATAGGAATATTGATTAGGCATCAATATTCCGCAAAGACCAGTATACACCGTATCGTCTCTACATGTAGAGAATAGCAAGGTCTCAAGTTATTAACTGTGGAGACACATCGATATGTGTGTATCTGCTTGTAGAAGAACAAGTATACTGAACACAATCCAACACATGAGTTACAACATGGAAGTCTTTACTCACATGTCAAGGTGGAACTCATAAATTGCAATGGTGCACACTAATTTTTAGACCTGAGGCATCATAGATGTTTTATGGCTATGTTGTTAATCTTTGAGAGCACTATATGGTCATGCTGAATAGGCATAGCCTAAAGGTGCTCATTAGGATTCTCAATAGAGTTATGGAAGCAAATGAACTTACAACAAGGAATCTCTACTCTCAGTAAAGGAGAAAGAATTCTCCAAGATATGATTGGTCAAATCTCTGCACAAAGTAGTGGATAAGACTTCAAAGAAGAAGTCTTCAAATCTTACCAGGATAATCATATAAAATAAATGATTCACATTAGGATATTGACAATCGGATTCCATGATCTAATAATGTAAATAATGAGTATTGACGTAAGAGAAGGATTCAATTGCAGGGTTATTCCAATTTGAATAGGTTCTTCCACAACGTCTCATTTAGCTCGGATAACCGTGAGTTGCTGCTAGGCGACAACCACGGTTTGTGGATTTCCTAAAAGGTTTCAATTAACCTTTATTAATAGGAAGAATTTAATTGTGGAATTTAATTCGTATATCATCTTTGAGGAGTTGAGTCAACCTACTACTTTGCTAAAGGGAACTTACAGATCTGCACACCCAAAGAATGTGATTAGAGGTACAAATGAGGAGAAATGAAACGAGGAGATACAAGTCAATGGTTGATAATCAAATGTCAAAGTCAATGGTCCAAAGTCAACATGTTGACCGGAGCAATTGACCAAAGTCAAATAGTTCGACTGGATCAATTAAGTAAGACTATAATTATAATTAAAAGATTAATTATGGAATTAATATTGATATATAGAAATATTGGATTGAGCTTTTAAATATGATTTAAAAAGAAAGGGACAAAATAGCCCAAAAGGCTATTGGGCCCAAGGGATAAGTGGCATAAGATGACATGACCCATGGACCAAATGGAGCCCCAAATACCCACCCAAATTTGCCTTGCCTTTTGTGTTGTCCTATATAAAGTAAATTTTGAAGAAAACCTAGCCAAGGGTTTTCGGTTTTCTACTTTGGTTGATGAGTGATCATCTTTGTATCTCATCTTCCATAAACCAAAAATTGGTCCAATCAAGAAGTAGACTAGCATCCATACTTCTTGATTGCCTTCTCTTCATCTCTAGGAGCATTTGGTGTGGTGAGGTAGAGGACTCCAATCTTGGAGCCTTAAGGTGAATGAGTCAAAATCAAGAGAAACAAAAGGCCTTTCCAACAAAGGTGTTCATTCTTGAGAAATCAAGAAAAGGTCATCAAGGGTAAAGATCATCAAGGGTAAGAGACTAGGTTAAGATACTTGGTTTAAATGAAAAAGATTTAGCTCAACTCGTATAAACAAAATGAATCCGCCATTTAGAATATTTTTGTTGTATAGGTTGTGGCTAAAGTTCATTTCCTAAGCATTAGATGCATGTTTCCTTCACATATCCAATGCAAATTAGCTGAATTTCATTCGTCAGGTCAATTTGGATTGTTTGTTATTCCTTGGATAAGACATATCATGACAAATGAACCATCTTTTACTGTAAGTTCGGACACTTTCTGTCCAAAGTGGAACTGAAGCATCAGACACAATTCTGCCCCAAATGATGTATTGTAGCGTTGGGCACTGTAGTCTTAATCACTTTTGTTTGAAGTGATGGTTGACCATGCGTTATTCAGTGTTCGTGACTGGCTTCTGTCCGAAGGGCCTGGGCCGCTGAGGCATCAATTGGGCCTTTTAGACATTGAAATAGCTCTTGGTGGTTGGGCCTAAGTTAATGGGCCTAGTTAGACATTGAAATAGCTCTTGAAATATCTATCGACATGTGAAATGTAATATTACGTCGTGTTTTTCACTTGTGTATGGGCTTTTTTCTTCTGGCAGCTACAAATGGGTTGGGCTGCCGTAAGGAGCAAACTGAAGAAAATGTCCCTGTGTCTAAGTTCAAAGATCAGACCCCAAAATATTTCGAAAGGATAGTAAAGCCTTAGGAAACACCTTGGTTACCTTCACCAACAAAAATAATGGCTGCTTACAGATAAATTCTTTATGCTTACAAGTAGAATCTTAGCTTGGCATGAGAGGCTTGTGGCATGGGAGCAAAGTTGCCATGAGTTTAGCACTAAAGAGAAAATTAAGTGTTCCTAGGGGAAAGATGGAGTATCAAGGTAGGAGAGAAAGGGTTTTGTAGAGAGGTTTGGTTGAGAATGAGGGAAAGAGGGAAGAAGATGGCTTGAGTGCTTTTTCCAGGAGCTTGATAGAGGCTCTGTCAAGTGTTAGAACAGCATGCCAAGAAGGAAAACTAAGGAGGGAGGAGATGAACTAAGCACGAAAATTGTTGGGTTTTGAAGGCAAGAGAGGAAGCTCTCTGGTTGTAGATGGTTTTTGTTGGGTAGAAGAGGCCCTATTTATAGCCACTGGAAGCCATCTTTTTCCAAGAAACCCTAATGGCTTCTATCCCATTTTGCCAAGTCTTTCCCTTCCTTTCTCCCCTCATCCCTTCAATCATCCTATTTTGGTGAAATCTACTATTCTCCTTTGCACAAAATCAGGGATTTTAGGAGCTCAAGGTTCCTTTCCTCCAGTTGCACTAGTGAAGAATTCCTATGTTCAGATATCTCATTTCCTCTCTTTCGTTTCTTCCTTCATGGTCAGATCTGATGAAGGAAAGAAATTGGTATACATGCTGGTTCGAAGGGTGGCTCCTTGCGCGCCAATATCTTTTGGTCCCTTGGATGTTTTGCTTGAAAACTTGTTCCTTCCCTCTTAGCATCCCACGTGGTCTTCCAAGCTCTTCTGTGGCTTTGTCTCTCAGCCAAATGCTGAGGCCTTTGCTGCTTCTTGCTTCTAATTGTATGGGCTTTCTAAGATGGCAAGTCAATCTACCAAACAAATGGGCTGATCTCATCAAGTTTTGGGCTATATCGGTTAATTTTAATGGACCATTTTGGTTGGGCTATTTTGGTTGGGTTATTTTGGTTGAGATATCTTCCCTTTTTGTGCTCACCCACATGTTTGGGCCTAAGAAATGGGCTTGGGTTCTGAGGCTCCGAAGCAACTTGGAACCTCCATTTCTCGGCCCATCAATGGGCCTCATGACAACTTATTACCATCCATACCACAACCCACTCAAGCAAGCCCCGAGTATTTGAGGGGCTTGGGACCCACTTAAGCTTGTGGCGTGATTAGGTGCGGGATAATAATTCCTTACTTGGCGTGCTTCAATTTTATCGTCCTTGAAGAGGGACACGGAGCTTAGTTTAGCATGGGCTTGTATTTTATAATATTATTTCAGTCCTTGGCATGGCAAATTACTTATTTAGCATGGCACGTGGACTATTACTTGTATATGACGAGCCTTCATGCACTCCGATATGTGACTTTTCTTAATACAGTATCGTATTTGACCGAAAACTTATTTGGGCCCAACCATGGACTTTTTTGGGCCTCAACAACTTGAAGGTTATATTTCTCTCTAAACATGGTTTTCTAAATCTCAAAGTAAGGAATCTCAAGTTTCAAAATCTCAAAGTAAGAAGCTTGCAGTTTCAAAGGCTCAAATGAATTAAGACAAAACAGCTCAAAGCAAAACCTCGAAGAAATGAGTCGTGTTGTGAAGAGGAAAATCAAAAAGATTAAACCTGTAGTTGAGTACAATAAAAGGGGCAAACCACATGCAAGGCTGCTGTTGAGATGCAATCATATATTGGTGTTTTGGCATGCACCAGAGTCCTTCTTGTGGACAAGAAATGGACTGAATTGCCCAATGATATAAAGGAGCAGATTTGGGAAGTTGTTCAAATGGCTTATGTTGTTAGCCAATGGGGCAAGAAGATGGTGTTATCTTCTGCAAGCAAAAAATGAAAGGATTTCAAGTCCACCTTAATAAGGCAGTTTATCCTTCCATTCACCAATGACAAGGACAAGTTAAAAGAATCCCCTCAGCTATATAAATTTATAGAGAAATCAGATTGGGATGCCCATAATTTGTGGCTGTGCATACTGAACAGTCACAGAGAAAGGAAAAATGCGAATACAACCATAGGTTGTCTCAAAAGGGTATGTTGGTGTGGAGGACCAATTGGAAGAAACTACGCCTGGACACGCACGACGGAATCCTCAACGCCTGTGCCGCTGGAACTCAAACCACTATCCCAAATCCCCAAAACACACTGCCATAAATTTATATAATAAAAACTCAACCCACAACCAAGTTTCCACTAAATCAATAAACATTATTCACTTAGTAAATAATAATAACTTTAGATGAACACGTAAGACATTTACAATAATAATATCCCGTATCTAAATAATCCAATTTATACACATAAAACTCACCCTTTCCTTCTCCTAATTTTGTACCCATTATCTATATATGTATATATATATATATATCTATACTACACAACCCAGACCATCATCATTTACCAGGGGAAAACAATCCAACACGGGTATGGTTTTAACTAGACCACATGGCAAAATCCTCAATACTCATGTGGCTGGGGAATGAGCAGTCCAACCGGGGGACTATTGCTCCCCAGACACGCACGGTAGATGAAGGGAATATTGTGGAAATTGTGTTGTGTAGAGATTTCTAAAAACTTTACAACCAAACTTCGAGAGTATAAATCACCTAGGAAGCCATATCTAATATGAAATCAAAGTAAGAGCGGAAGCATTAAATAAACTAGGGATTCATGCAAGTCTCATTTGGTCCCAATCTTTATAAGTCTATGAAAGTGTGCACCAAAGACTCTCTAAATCCTATTTGAGAGAAACATAATATGGTCATGCCCTTGGAGCGAATCTTGAAACCAAAAATGGTGTTCAAGTAGAGGGAGTGGTCCCTTTGTTGTTGTCTCTCCCTTTGATGTTGATTCTCCACCTTGTAGCTCTCCAAACAGGTACAAAGATATGCACCTCCCCAAACCTCTTCACCAAGGATTGAATGGGATGAGAGAATGAGTAGACAACAAGTGAAGAGTACTTGATGTGATAGATTGAAGGGTTTAGGGAGAGAGAACTTGATGTTTTCTCTCTTCCAATTTCACCAACTTGAAAACCCTAGGATGATAGGATTCCATAGCTACACACTTATAGGATAAAAAATGTCACAAGAGTGACAAAAATGCCCCCAAACCCTAGTGTAACTACTACCCCCCCGCCGTGGGTCATCTTTTGCTATCTTGGTCCAACACATTAATCTTATAATGTGTCACGTATGTGCCTAAGTTCATATGGTCAAATCCCTTTTGAATTTCCAAGTCATATGGGACCTTTAATTAAAGTTTCATAACTTTAATTCAATAATTAAATTAATCTAATCAATTTCATTACTCTAGTGACTTGACTAATTCAATCACTCACTTGTCTAACGAGTGTTGGTCCCGGTCATCCTTAGTTGACCGTGTCAAGTGTTGGGTCGACCGTTTGACCTTTGACCTTTGACTTTCACATTGACTATGACCAAGTCACAAAATCATTCATTCTCTTCATAATTTCCCAATCGATTCCTTTTCGGTGTGCAATTTTATAGGTTCTAATTAGCGAGGCAATGGGTATGAATGATTCACTCTGAATCAAGTGTGAATTGTATCTCTCCATGCAATTCTCCCTATTGGCGAAGGCTAATTATAATTAATCCTTACAAGGCTTCTACAAGCCATGAGTGACACCTAACAATATGTCATGGCTACCCAAGCTAAAAAGAATTCATTTAGAAAACCTAGTCAGTTTGTATTACAATGCAATTCGATCCTTCTCTAATTCAATACTCTATGTCATATTCTCAGGATATGGTAAACTTGTGTCAAAATACCTAATATGACATCTCTAGATTATATGATTCAATTTGATGAAATTGCAAACGTTCTTGTTTCAATTTCCATCCAATACTTTGGCTAAAGATTCAAGAATCATATCTTTAGAGTATTCTCTCTTCTTACTAAGAGCATAGATTCCTTGTTGTACATTCACCTGTCTCTGCGTACATTCTGAGAATCCTGAGGAACACCTTTAAGTCACATCATTTTGATACAACCATATAGTGCTCTCAAAGAGAAACAACATATACACAAGACAACTGTGATGTCTCAGGTCTAAAGATTAATTTGCATTATCACAACTTAGAATTATTTGTTTGACACTTGTGAGTAAGACTTCCATACAAGAATTCTAGAGTTGATCCCGTTCAGTAGACTACATCTTCTGTCTCGGTGTCTCTACACGAATAACTTGAGACTAGTCATCCTCCCAATTGAGCAGACATAATCTGTACAAGTCTTTGCAGGTCACCATTGTCCAATTGGTGATCCTATGACCAGGAACATTTTAGGATACGATATTTATATGTATGGAAAAGTCTCGTGCATCTAACTTCTTTAGACCGCTTTCCATTTATATCTTAATCCATAGACTTGTTACTTTGTGTACGTTGTGTATCTAAAGCAACGTTCTTGCCCCTTTGATTATTATATATTATTTCTTTAGAATTATCCATTTTATATTGGCTTCTAGGGCATATATCTAACAGTAGAATTCTCAATACACTTGCGGCTGAATATCCCTCCTACACGCGCAGACTGCCAGTCAAGGCCTTCGGTACACTCGATCGAGGGTGCCCGGTAGACCAACACACCTCTGAATAGTTAACGGTTGTCAAATATATCAAGTATCAAAATTAGGGGAGGTACATATGACAGTGCACATCATGTACCAGGGGGGAAACAATCCAACGCTGGGATTGTTTTACTATACCACATGGCAGAATCCACAATACTCATGTGGCTAGGGAATGAGTAGTCCAACCGGGGGACTATAGCTCCCCAGACACACACGGTAGAATCCTCAATACACGTGCGGCTGAAATAAGTCTTACACTCTTGAAATGCTAGTCAAGGCCTAAGGCACACCCCGCCAAGTGTGCCCGAGTAATCAACATCTCTCACGTTGGAAAATACCTCAATGCACGTGTGGTTATCATCCATATGAAGCCGGGGAAGGTACATAAAATGGTGCAATTTACAAACACCATATATACGGCCTTACTTCCCACTCAACATGCAATCTTTATACATAATAATGAAAACAACAATAATAGTAAGGCTTATTTACTGTAGTACCTCCTGAAACTTTGGTCAAATCTTCACCCCCCCCCCCCCCCCCCCCCACCCACCCCACTTAACCCCCTTGACCGTAATTTCGTATTCCACTTTATCCCCTGTCGTTATCTCCATTAATAACTCTGTTAGTTTTGATGATGTGGCAGGGCTATTTTAGTCTTTTTACCACAAGTGATGAGGTGTCATGTGAATAGCCCACTTTTTTGTTTAAATTGAATTAAATAAATAACAAAATAATGTTTATATATAATGGAAAAATTAATAAATAAAAACTTTCTTTTCTAAGCTTTAAAAATTAAATTAAATAATAAAAATTTTAAATTAAAAAAAAACTACCCATAACCAACTCTCCCCAGAGAACGGCACCATTCTTTCTCCTCTCACTACAACCAACCCAAAGACACCACCAGACATAACCACCCATAACCCCAACCAGCCTCTCTCTCTCTCTCTCTCTCTCTCTCTCTCCTCTCTCTCTCTCTCTCTCTCTCTCTCCGGCCCACTGTCGTCTTCATTTCTTCGCAAATCTAAGTCTCTGAAACGTCAACATTTCGAGCTCGCCTCAGATCTAAGCGATCTGAGTCTGATGTTGTAGCTCCTGCTGCTATCAATCTCCCAAGCTAGCAATGGAGAACCTGATCTCCACGGTGAACAAAATCCAAAGAGCTTGTACAGTTCTAGGTGACCACGGCGAAGCTAGCGCATTACTGGACTAGGGGGTTTGCAATCAACCTTGGGAAAGGTCAGATCCTAGAAGCAGAGATTTTGGGACTGTTTTTGGCCTAAAACTTGCTGTGCAAAAGGGAATCAACAACTTGATTGTTGAAATGGATTATGCTACGGCAATTCTACTTTTTCAGAATTCCAATATACTTGGTTTTCATCCTCTGGCTACTTTGTTATCCAGTTGTTGGGAACTTATGCATCAAATTGATAATTGTGTGGTGAAGCAAGTCTGCAAAGAGAAGAATATGGTTGCACACCTTGGCTAAGGGGAGTTTCAATTTTGTTTTGGGACTTGTTTCCTTTGTTGATATTCCTAGGTGGGTAGGGGCTCACCTAGGGGAGGATCTTATGGGAGTTCATAGAACCCGCCTTATTGCTATTGTGTAATTGTTTTTGGGGCTTTTTCCCCCTCATCTCACCAAAAAAAATTAAAAATAAAAAAGGAATTGCTTTTATGCATTTCGGTTGAATTGCTGTGAATTGTCTATGCTAAGTGGAACATTTTTGCTAATTGGGAAGAAGAAAGAAACAAGACATGTTGAATATGCTAGCAAATTTTAGACAAGGTGGGTATGGCTGGTATGGGTGGTGGTGGGTTTGGGTGGTTGTGGACGGCGGTGCAGAGGTTGGTTGCAGAGAGAAGAGAGAGGAGGAAGGATGAGGGGATAAGGATTGATCTTTGGGGAGAGCTGGATCTGGGCAGAGTTTTATTTATTTATTTTTATTTAATTTAATTTAATTTAATTTTTAAAGCATAGTGAAAAAAGATTACACCCAAAAAAAAAGTGAAAAAATATTTTTATTTATTAATTTTTCTATTATATATATTTTTAATTAAACAAATAATTACATTATTTTATTATTTATTTAATTCAATTTATAAAAAAAAAGTGGGCCATTCACATGACACGTCATCACTTATGGTAAAACGACTAAAATAGCCTTGCCATGTCATCAAAACTGACAGAGTTATTAATGGAGATAACGGCAGGGGATAAAGTGGAACACGAAATCACGGTCAAGAAGGTTAAGTGGGTTATTTTAACTTTGGAGGGGTAATGTGAGATTTGATTGAAGTTTCAGGAGGTGCGACAGTAAATAAGTCTAATAATAATAACCATAAAACTAATACCAATAATAATATTGACTATATACTCTCTGATATCCTCATGTCACACTATAAAAAAAAAACCGAAACCAATCCAAAAACTCATTAACTTGATTCAACCATGTATAATCTTTAAAAATGTTTCAAACTAAAATCTGAACATGCATAGTAGACCTTTTAGAAATATGGTGTTCATAATTCAATGAATAAGGAAACTGATATACATACTTCATCACTTTCATAAAAGCAGTACAACAAATAATCAAACGCCAAACTAAAGGATAAAATAATAAACGAACCAATTCTTATTAACCCATTACTGTATCCCTCGTCCTAACCATTAAACCTTCCTTTTATTCATTCGTGAAACAGTTCACACTTATCAAACTAGCCATCAATTTTAAACATACGTACACAATTAAAATCATCACAATTAAAAATAGTATGTAAAAACATCTTACTTGGAAGTAAAATTGACAAATACATCATCCGTAAATTTTTAATATATTCAAAAGCCCAAAAGCCAATTTTAGAACAAAAGTCCATTCACCACACAGGAATTATCAGGCATTCAACATCAATCATGCATCAAATTCACATGATCCCCAAAGCTTCATTTATATCAATATAACAGCCAAAATCCAAAATTAAACAATATTAAAATCTCAAAATTAAAGCACTATAAACATACCTTTCAAAAGTTCAGAGAGTAAAGCACACAAAAATCAAAAGTCCAAATACTACCAAAACTTGTTATACTGCCTCAACCATGCATTTAAAATCAAACCCTAGTTCCTAGGACTTAACGTGGACCCGCCACCTTAGAAAAGTTCTAAGGCTATTCTAGTACTTTCCAAAGGACGGGACGGTCTCAAAAGACTTGTGGCAACAGTTTGGTCAAACTTTCCATTTTTGGTCAACGGGGCCCGCAAGGCCCATGGCCTTCGATTTCAAATCCGAAAGTTCCTAAAGGTCCAACAAGGTCTATTGAACACATCCTAAAAGTTTGGTCTCGATCGATCGGTCGGATCGCTCTCAGTCGCACGATCAGACGGTCATCAGTTTACCTAACCCTAGAATCTTTTATACGGAGTATCCGGGACTCCGATTCTCCATCTGTGAGTTCCTACACGATCCTAGAGGTATAGAGAACAACATATTTAGAATTGGAGATGAGCCAACGGTCCAAATATATCGAACCCGGATATTGCCTAACAGGCGTAAATCCGTTCAACTGTCATATGACAACCAAATTCAAATCCAAGCATACCGTCGTGCTTAGGACAACAAGGGGAACAAATCAGAACACAATGGGCTACCACACCATGGCCCACGCGCCACCACATGCACGTGGAGCGCGTGGGTGTTTGCAAAAATTTTCAACAATAGAAATTTCTCGAAACACAGACAATATCTATACCTATAGAACCATCACAACGAGGGGAGTCACTTTTGGTCTTGGACCCCGGCCAAAAGGTGGCCGAAGCTTGCTGGAAAATGAACTAAAAAATTGGACAAAACCTAGGTTCTAGATTGAGCTTCAAAAACACAAAATTGACCCAAACCACCTGAATAGTAGCTAGAGCTCGTTGAGAGGGTGGGAAAGCAAACCTGGATCGACAAAAATTCCGTTGCCGAAGACCCCAGAATTGGCGTCTGAAACTTCGAAGAAAACTGGCCCTTTTTCCAGCTCTCGTTAGCACTGGAGAGGCTGGGCTCGTCGGAAAAGGTGGGGGATGAGAAGAGGGAGACGAGTCGTTTCTTTTGGGTGTGGTATCGCAACCTGCGGTGGCCAGACGGCCAGGATCTTGCCGATCAAAGCAACAAGCGCTGTGCGATCAGAGAGAGGAGAGTTGGAAGAGAGAGAGAGAGGGAGACTGCTTGTGTGTGCCATTTCTGAGGGCATTTTCGGGTTTTCACCTATTTTAAACAATTTCAGAAATTCCCAAAATACCCTTTTGGTTTTTAGAGGTTTGGATTAAATCGATTAAATTGGATCAGGGATGTTACAGCATAATAGACGCAATATCCGTTTGATAGTCAAACGGCAACCAATTCCAAATCTGAGCATATAGTCCTACTCAGGACGACATGGGGAGTGTTTTAGAACATAATTGGCTGCACAAAATGGCCCACGCATTGCCACCCACTGCTAGCAGTGCGTGGGTGTCTTGAGGAATTTCCGATGACGGAAATTTCTTGAAACACCTTACAATAATAATACCAATAGATCAAGCACAACTAAGGGAGCATTTTTGGTTCTTGGACCATAGCCAAAACCTGACCGGAACTAGCCAGAACGAAGTCGATACCGTTGGCATAATTGGGGGTTAGAAATCGATCTATAAAACCTCAAAATTAACCCAAACCGAGCACATAAACAAGTAGAGCACGAGGAGAGGATGAAGTTTCATACCTAGTTCAACAATTTTGGCCCCTGGAATCCTCGAAAATCGCACAAACACCGCCGGCGATGAAACGAGGGTTTCGCTCAATTCTAGTCCAAAATTGCGACCAATCTTAGAGTTTTGAAGGTGGAAATGGATATGGACGTGTAGAGGAGGAAGAGACGAACGTTTTGTGGGTCGTGGCGTTGCTGGCCATGGGGATGGAGGAGAAAACGTCGACCAAATAGGCCGGTCTGTTTTGTGAAGAAGGAGAGGGTCGCGCGAGTGAGGAGAGAGAGAATTCCAGAAAAAGGAATATGATATGTTACTTAAATTGGAACTTTGTGATATTTACGATTGTGCCACTGCACTTATGTAGATCATAACTTCTTCGTTTTAAATTGGAATTGAGTGTAACACATGTCTACGGACTCGTATTCACTAGCTCTACGCAACGGTGCTACTCAATTCCCCAAATTCCTTTCCGAACAAAATTGACTAAAGTGCCCTTACTCCCAAGGGAAAATGTAATTACACAATTAAATAATTAATTAGAAACAAATTGTTGGGTCGGGATATTACAGTACAAATGAACCCCTCCATTCTTCAACCCACCCAAATTGCCCAAGGATGCTAATTTCATTCTTATTGAGAAAGCTCTAACTCTCACCAACAACAGTGGAGGATGGGGATGGATAAATTTGGTGGAGGAAAGGAGGTCATGAGAGAAACAAAGTAGAGAACATGGTAATTGAGGGGACTCCAACTCTCAACCATGTTCTAGCCATACTCCTATCACAGTGCAGCAACAATGGAGGAAGGGAGTGTTGGAGTGTTGGAGTGTTGGAGTGTTGTGTCGAATTCATCTGCACCGAAATCGATTCAACTACATCCTCAACTTATGATACTCTCAAGTGTAAGAGCTGTTGGATAGTATAGCATGTGTAAGTGCGAGGTCGATCCCATGAGGATTGATGATAGATTAATTCAATTTGATTCCCTGCATAAAGCTGAAATGGAAACAAGGTTTAAAGATGATTTAGAAGAGCACACGAATTGAAAACATAAAATTAAACAAAAGAAGAAGACACTAAAATTGATTTTGGGTTTGACAACAATTTTAGAACACTAGGGAACAATCCAATTCTAAGTCTCAAGCAATCAAATTAACACGTTCAATTCAAGTAAAAAGATTGGTTCTATCTAATGTATAATTTAGCCATGATGTCTTGTCTAAACCTTGTATTCCTAATTCCCTAATTAGATCCTTGTTGTCGAACCTAAATTAAGCATTAGAAATCCATTAAGCATAGGAAAACATTTTAAACAGCCAAGTATGTATCTAATCTCTGTTGTCGAATGTCCATACATACTCTTCCTATTCATAGTTTAATTTGAATTAAGGCATATGGTGTCTACTCTTAATTCCAACCAAGATAGCTAACATACAAGTTTAAATGGTGATCAAACATTCAAACAAGCATATCAACTGATAAGCATAATGAATAAGAACAAGAACTAAAATTAAAACTTGGAAACCAATCAAACTTCAAAAACTTAAAATCATCATGTTCATAACAATAACAGAAAATTACAAGTTGTTCATTAAATAGAAAGACAAAGCAAAGATAAGGAAATACAAGAAGAAGAAAAAAGGTAAAGGGAGGAGAAGAAGATAGGGACATCATGCTAGAGATGAAAAAGCTTCATCTCCATGGCTGCCAAGAGACCAAAGCCTCCCAGCTATTGCCTTCTCTCTTCTCTCCCTTTGTGACTCTCAACTCTCCTTCTCTCTGTGTACAATTTGATGGAATATGAATGAATCTGACTAAATGCCCTCAACTCTTTGGAGAATCTATTTATAGGCTGAAGGGAAGTAGGAATCCTGATTTGGATATTGAGTTCATCAACCACACCTACTTCACCTAACACATAATTGCATTTCAAATTACTTCACCAAGAACACCCACTTCATCTTCTTTATGTCTTATGGCTGCTTAAAAACTCCAATTAAATCAGCTCACCTAACTTCCCCACCATCAGAAATCACCTCATGCTTAGGTCAGAATGACCAAGCAACAATTAGCTCATGCTTAGGTCAGAATAACCAATAATTTCATGGGCACATAACTTGGGCTTCTCTTCAGCAATTGATGACTTTAAGCCCTCCATCTTGAAGTTCAGAATGTCATCTTTCCAACCACAAGTCATTTGGGCCAATCCAAGGTCGGATGAAGATGTTAAGCTCGAAACAAGTTTGTAGCTCAGTCTGCATGTTGTTGCACCATCTTGCTCTATTTCCTATCCAAAACCCTCATTGCTACCCAAAGCTCAATCAACTAAATGACAAACACAAAAGAGATTAAAAGCACAAGTTTAACTCAAAAATATAAGCAAATCCATATACTAGATGCATACAAAATGGTAAACAATTATGCACTGATCATGGAGATGCAAGGAAGAGTAGAGAATAGGCGTAAGGCCACTTACCAGGGACTCTAGGGTGTTTTAATTTGTTTTTTCAGTTTTTTTTTTTCAGTTTTTTAAGGATTAATTGAAATGAGAATAAATAAAAAAATAGAATTCACATGACAACATTCATTAATTCACATGGAACACATCAACTGCCACATTCCAGATCCCTCCCTCTTGTCCCTAACCCCAAACGCTCGCTCTCTCTCTCTCTCTCTCTCTCTCTCTCCTCTCTCTCTCTCTCTCTCTCTCTCTCTATACCCCAAATTCTCTGGCCCTCTATAACCCAAACCCTCTAGCATTCTCTCCCATCTAGAAACCATCTTCGTTTCCAAACCCTCTCGCGCCTACACTCTTGAGGCTCCCTGTATCTCTCGCACTATTTTTTTTTTTATAATGATTTTAGCATAAAAATCCAATCTGAAAACTGATGGTGCTTCATTCCCAAACACTCTCAAGGTAACTGTGAGAATGTGAAGGTAAAAAGTCCCACATTGGAAAGTTAAGAAACCTAGCAAGGGCTTATAAGGAGTTGAGCTACTCCCCCCATTGCCAATTGGGTTTGGGGTAGAACCTCAACTTGTGAGAATGTGATGGTAAAAAGTCTCACATTGGAAAGTTGAGAAACCTAGCAAGGGCTCATAAGGAGTTGAGCTTCTCCCCCAATTGCCAATTGGTTTTGGGGTGGAACCTCAACTTCCTTCATGGTATTAGAGTCAGGTTAGCCCACGTGTGAAAGCCCAACGGCCACAAGTTCTCCACGTCACCCAATATGTGTTGTCCACATGTTAGGCTTGAAAATTTGCCACACGTGCAGGGGCGTATGAGAATGTGAAGGTAAAAAGTCCCACATTGGAAAGTTGAGAAACCTAGCAAGGGCTTATAAGGAGTTGAGTTACTCCCCCCATTGCCAATTGGTTTTGGGGTGGAGCCTCAACTGAACCTCAACTTCCTTCAGTAACCCCCTCTCTTTTTCTCTCTCTATCACTTATATTTTCAAAAAATGCTTAATTTAATTTTTACAGAAATCTGGGTTTCGTTTGTCTCCATCTCCCTCTTCTTTCTGAAAACCCTCTCCACTCTTATATTTCAAAGAGTGCTTAATTTAAATTCTTCTATTTTAATTGGAAAGCAAGTGGGTGTGCAAACCGACGATATAATGGTATGAAATGGGTCATCTTCTTCTTGGGTGGTCGTAGATTCTTTGTCTGCCTTGCATCTTAAACCATTCCTTCTGTATTTGCTATCCTTTTAAATTGAATGAATCAGATCTAACAAGCACCCATTTCCTCATCTCCTTCCACTTCATCAGTTGAGGTCTGTTTCTCAGTTTTATTTTTTATTTTTGTGCAATTCAATTGGTGGGGGTGCTTATATTTATGGGTGGTTTTTCAGTTAAGTGTTGGAATTGGCTGTGTTTTCCTTTATTATTACTAGCCCCTTGGCACATGCTCACGCATGTGCCAATTGGTTTTATTTTTATTTTTATTTTTTTTTTAGAATTAAGAAAAGAACCATATTTTAAATTAAAGCTGGTCCTAAACCAAAATACCTGCATAGCTCTGCCAAGGACTTGTGCAATATTGTTGTTATTGTTATTAGTTCACTAAACATGTTGAATAGGATATGGGATGCTTCCTTTGTGAGAAAAAGGTCTAACCTCTATGTACTCATATAAGCATACCCACTCTCTTCCCCCAAAGATTTCTGATGGCCTGAGTTATTTTCCACTCTTTGCTCCCAAACCATCTACCCTTCAGTTCCCTTTTATCTTATAATGTGTTTAGAACAATGTCATTTAGGAGTCTAACTTTATTGGGGTAATATCCTGTTTTTGCATGTCAGATTTATTTGAGGAGGTGGAAGGATTTGGCTTAGGGTTTTGGATAGAGGACCATTTGAGGTAAGAACCTCTTCTTTTCATTACATTCAATTCCATTTAAGGTGTGGATTATACTTTGGATTTTATGGTTTACGTTTTCTAATGGGTTTGTGCCATGCATGATATTAGTCTTTACATTGGTTTTTTCGTAACTATTTTCCTTTTATTTGTGGTAATTGATGATTTGATTTCTGTTATCATCACACAGTCGATATTGAGAGGTATGAAAAATAAATTCAAATTTTATTAAGTTGGTTTATTGAAGACAAGTAATCAGTTTTCTTATGTCGATCCAAACTCTTTTTTGATGACTTATTTAGTTAATATTGTGAATTTCAGCTTTGGTCTATATATATATATATATATATATATATATATTTTAATTTTCTTGGTTTTGGCATCTTCTTGACCATTGACATTTCCTTATTTTGTTTTCTTTTGTAAAGGAAGATGAGTGATGAATTTGAGAAGGTCAAACAAACAATTGGCAGTGTGTGGGAATTCCAGGATATTAGATCACAGCCCCTATCCAACGTGTTAAAGATCATGACTACAAAACTTGGGGATACAAAAGGCATAGTTTTTTTTTTTTTTTTTTTTTTTTTTTTTTTTGTTTTTCAAAATAGTATACAAGCTTGGTAACAGTCAAAGTGGAGAAATAATGACTGCCGAACTTGGGTTTACCAAGGGCAAGAATATACGGAGCTTGACCTCCAGTAAACTATTTTTGGATATGTTATGTGTACTTGAATGATTAGTATGCTTGTGTACTTTTGAATGGGAGAAACTTTTATTCGTGTCATTTTCTATTGATTTATTTACCTAAATTTATTCTTTTTCGAAATTTCAATATGTTAATGAACAAAAGGTTAATATTATCACAAAACAAAATATAAATGTAATAATTAAAAACGCCTAAAATATTAAAATATACATATTTTAGCAACCAACTAAGTAAGCTTTAGCGCCCAAATCTAGTAGTCACCAGAACCTATAGGAGACGAACCATTCTATTTGGTCGCCCAATCCTTCTTCAGTTCGTGGTAAATTTTGGTATTTTCACGGGAACCCTTCTTTATAGGCGACCAACTAATTGTTGTTAGGCGACGAAATCAATTGGTTGCATAAAGGTTTTGGCAACGAAAATTGCCTGACCACTGTAGAGACGAAATAAAATTATTTCGTTGCTAAAGTGTTTTGGCGACGAAATGTAACCTTTTAATGACCAAAGATGGTGTTCGCCAAACGGATTTTTCATTGTAGTAAGCTAATGTGGTTGGTAATGCTATTTAGACAAACAAAATTGACCACATTAGCTTACCACCTTATGTGATAGCTAATATGATCATGCCATGTCAATTAATGAATATTACTATGCGGATTTTATTTTTATTTCTTTCTTTTTTTATAATAATTATTAAAAACAAAAATTAAAGTGAAATTAAAAATATATATGTATAAAAATTTAATTTTAAAAAAAAACCCTAGCAACCCTGGACATTTTTTGCCTCCAACACTCCCTTCTTCCACCATCAAATTTACGTATCCCATCAAAACTGGAGAATAGATATAGATTTACTCAAGCACTCCCTTCTTCCTCATCAAATTTACCTATCCCATCAAAACAAGAGAAGAGATATAGACATACTAGAGGACATCAAATTCAAGAAAAACAATAAAATTACAAGAAGAGAGGAACCCTATCAAAACCAGGGGATTTTAATTCTGGAGACAAAGAGTCCAAGGATGCTAGGGTTTTTTATTTATTAATTCAATTTTATTTTTGTTTTTAATAATTTTAAAAAATAAAGAAATAAATAAAAATAAAATCCATATGACAATATTCATTAATTGACATGACATGATCATATCGACTGCCGCATAAGGTGGTCAACTAATATGGTAAATTTTGTGTGTCTAAATACCATTACTCAAAATTTATTAACGATCATGCGCTAAGAAGTCAGCTAATTTTTTGAATTGGATATTTTCAATTTTCTCAGTGTCCATTTTATCCCCAATAATATTCCCCTAGTGAACTTTTTAAACTTATTAATCGTAATAATTTAAGACCAAAGTTTTTTTTATTATTCATTTAAAAAACATTAATGAATATTTGAACGGTAATATAACAAAATAGACAAAATTGGCTAACGGAGTAAAACATAAAAGATCAAATTGACCAAATTGAAAACACTGGGACTAAATTAATAATATGATTACAATATTAATATACCAACGCTATTGAAATAAAGTCATTAATTAAACATATTAATAAAATAAGTTGCAGTCTGAACTGGGCAAAATATCAGTTAGTCATTCCAAATGAATGGCCAATGTAAAAGTTCAACGTAAATTATTAATTAAAGAAAATGTATTAATCGGCTCTTAAATTTCATCAAAGCAAACTCTCAATTTCAAAATACAATTGTTTACTGAATAATGTACACAACTGGAAATCACAAATTACATATGTAACTAAAATTTATAATGTCGGAATGTTAATAAAAATTTAGAGGAATAATATCATAATTATAAGAGTCACAATTTCAATGCATTAATTCAAAGTTTATAGCATCTATATGATATAAATCGGCCATATGCGTTTTTAATTTTTAAATTCTTTTTGGAAAAGGGGCTGAAACCCAAACGACAAAACAAACTGTGCAAAGTTTCAAATATACAAAATAAATTGTGCAATATATACCATGACAAAGATGCAACAAAACTAACAATTTTTCCTCAAAATTATACAAACCAATAATTCTGTTTCACCAACAAAAGGTTAAATTATACGTAAATATAGATATGCAATAGCAATAATTGTAAACTACAAAGAACAGTACGGAAAAGGGAACAAATTAAATGTCAACAAAGGCTTTAAATTGTTATAAAAAATATTTTTTTTTCTCTTTCTGTAAAGCCAAATACAAAAACCTTTATATTATAAATAACATATAAACAAATTGGAAAGCTTTTAAGGTACAATGAAATTGAAGAAAAACAAATTGATAGATAAGTAAAAGCAAAATAAATAATAAGTAAGAAGGTGAGTTTGGTACGGTGAATCACTTCAAAGATATTGTCCTAAAGCCTTTGTAGAATCCCTACATGCAGGTACTGGCTCTACAAGTCTCCAAGATACGACCCTTTGTACACAAACTCAAGATCCGCTATGAGCACGTTCATAGACAGATATAGGTATCCAAGTCACAAAACCATTGCCCAAAATAATAATACAAGTAAAGAAAGTATAAAAAGGTAGAAAATGAGAGAATCATATTGTGGTGGTGATTGTGGTATGTGATAGTCCGATGGTGTTGTGGTTTTTTAAATGTGAAGGATGAGTGACCTTTTATAGGCATCCAATAATATGTAACCTTCACCACATTTGTTTGTACCATATCTGACCCCCCACTCACGTCTTGACACATGGAATGTAAACACGGCCTGGACCAACCCAGTGAGCCATGCCGAAAAGTCGATCGGCATACTCCACCGATTCACATGTGGCCAAATCAGTAAAATACCTGCAACTGATGAAGACACCAACCTTTGACACACGATGCCGAGCGACCAGTCAGCGCTTTCGACAGATTCTGACAAGATCACCTCTAAACTCCAGCCAGAACCTGTCAGGGCAAGTGTCGACCGCCGAAGACACTCCCACGAGTCCCACATTGAAACTAAGTACTAAGAGCATCACAAATGCTCTCTATAAATAGAGCCCCTTGGCCCAGCCAAGAGGTAAGACTGTTTACTTGACTTGTGCTTTCACACTGTCAATAAAATTGCTCTTAGTTATTAACTTTGGTATCGGAGGGTCTTCGGCCGGCGCCACACCGGTGCCCTAGACTTCACCTGCCGTTCCTTTCTCCAGTTTCTCCAGGTCGAATCCGACAGTGAACCTCAAGGAAGGACATCGCGGACCGAGGGCTTCTCGGGTGCAAACCATCTCGGGCTTTATTTCTATCTGTTTAGTTTTAGCGCAAACAGATTGGCGCCGTCTGTGGAAACTTCGTTTGACAATCAGCCCATATCTCCTTTTTTCCACCTAACTATGAACCCACCTTCGCCCCTCGCGATCGACGGTCTGATCCTCGGTTAAATTTTTAAAACCTTTTTAAAATTCCAACACTCTCAAGCCTATGTACAATATAACAACCGTTTACTATAGTGAAAACAAGCATACAACTCAACGTAGACGTAATTTATTGCCCGTGTTCTTGGTGTGTTTCTGTGTGTTTTTGGGTCCTATCTCATTGACCCAATATTTGGCGTCAACAACTTTTATTATTTCCCACCGTCTTTCCATGAAAAAACTTGACTAATTACTTCTCACTCGGTGTTTTATTACCAGAGAATTAAACACAACACAACTGCCAACAGAGCACAAGTTTGGATTCTTAAGTGGGACCAAAACACAAGGCCGCCACACAAATTAACTCCAATGTCCCAAACCAGTAGCATCAAGTGGAAAGTTTGCCAATAGGAGTGAGGCAATCTCACCTTATCCACACTCCCACCACAATCGCTCCTTATCAAATATCCATACCCCAAAATTACAAACCCCTCTCACAATACCTACCACTTTCTTCTCTTCTTGTACAAGCCTTCGATTTCAGATTGTGAAATTTTCTCTTAGTACAAGTATTATTAGTGAGAAGAAGAAGAAATGGCAGCCATGATTAACTCTAGTGTGTTGGCATGCAACTATGCCATCTCTGGCACTGCAATGTCTGAGCTCAATGCAAAGATGCCTTCTTCTTTTGTGGCAGCAGCTGGTCAGAAAGCGGTGCCTGCAATCAGAGCTCAACAGGCTAGAGTTTCTGCTGATTCTCAAAAGAGTGAAGGAAGAAGGGCTGCTCTGCTATTCCTAGCAGCCACTGCTTTCACATCAGCTTCTGCTGCTGCATCCAATTCCTTTGCCAATGCTGGGGTCATTGATGATTACCTAGAAAAGAGCAAAGCCAACAAGGTAGCTTATTAATTAATTAAATTAATGTATATATTTTCTTTTAAAAAAAATTAATCATAAATTAAGCTTAGGCTTGATTGTAGTGATTGACTTTTGGGGTATATTGTTTGTACTTTAGGAACTGAATGACAAGAAGAGGCTGGCAACAAGTGGTGCAAACTTCGCAAGAGCATTCACAGTTCAATTTGGGACATGCAAGTTCCCTGAGAACTTTACAGGCTGCCAAGATCTTGCCAAGCAAAAGGTACAACACTCAAGTCATTAATAATTAATTAAATTAATTATGGGTTGGGTTGGGTTGGGTTGGGTTGAATTTTGTTTAATTTGATTAATTTGGTGGATGCAGAAAGTACCATTTATCTCTGATGATCTGAAATTGGAATGCGAAGGTAAGGACAAGTATAAGTGTGGTTCCAATGTATTCTGGAAATGGTAATCAAGAGAAAAGAAATGGTTCCAATCTCTTAATGTCCTCAGCAACCCTCAACATGTATGTAGCTAAATTTCTTCTTAATTCAAAAAACTTCAATCCTTTCATCTGTATCTTGTGATTTAATTATTGTTCCCTCCATGAGTATTCTCTTCTGTTCCGTTTCCTATTTCTGGTTGAAAGATGAACAACAACTCAGTTAAGTCAGATGGCCTCTTCAAGTTGGCAGTGAACTAAAATATACAAGAAGTTCTCTTGTAGATCCGTAACATAAATTCATCAATGAATGAATAAGTTCAGAAAAAAAGTTACACTTGTTGTGTATCAATTCTATACAAATTCAGCTTCATCTCTCCAGCTTTGAGGGTTACTATAATCTGTGTATTTTCTGAGTATGTATGTGTAGCACCACGGCAATGAACTGTTTGAAATAAACAATAAGTCTTGACGGAAATAATTAGTGCCCAAAATATGGTAACCCATTCAGTAGATTCTGGTGATCACCAAACAGATTTGTGCACAATGGATCCAATACACAAGAAAAATTCATCATTGTGCAAATTGAATAGATCACCAGACAGCAGTCATAGAAGATCTCCTTGAACACCAGCTACATACCTCACTTGCAAAGCCAAGCCTGAGCTGATCATGCCTGTCCCCGTAATATGCTTTGTGTTCGATTCCAAAAGAACACCCAACTGTGGAAGAGTAATTGAAGTCCAACCTCAAAACTCAGGCCTCATATTTCTGAAAAACACACAAACTAAAGGCATCCACAGATGCTCAACGTTGCAGACACCAGTCAAAAGCGTCCATATCCTGCAACTGAGGACATGCAGCTGGAAACACCCCATTGGCAAAACCTGAAACAAATTCACAATGCCACGCTGTAGATGGAGCAAGACCAAGTACTGTGACATTCTTAAAGCATATCCTTTCAAATGAAGCACCCTCAATGCCCTTCAATTCTGGGGCTTTTGTTGAATTCAAACTGAACACGTTGCTAATAAAAATCCCCTTTACTTGGGGAACAGCTTTGGGATCCCATCCTTTGTCCGGGTGGTCATTGGCCCCTCTACTAAACCTTATGGGTGCCTTCACTCTTTCCATCAGTACGTTACTTATACTAATATTTGCTATGTAGCCCCCTCTACCTTTGTCCGTTTTTATGCGCACCCCAGCTGCAGAGTCCCAAACATGCAAATCCTCAATGGTCACATTTGAAATCCCACCAGACATCTCACTACCTATTCCCACTCCAGAGCAAGTTGGAGTGGTGCCATGAACTCTTCTTACTATTATGTTTGAGCTTGGACGAGCCATTTTGATTCCATAGTGATCCCAACCACTTTTCACTGCTACAAGATCGTCGCCACTCTCAATGTAACAGTCCTCAATGCACACATTAGTGCTCGAATCTGAAACATAACATACAAAATTAAATTTGCAAAACAAATAAATTTCTTTATGCTAACTTCTTCGATTAGTTTAGATAAATCATTTTGCGTGATAGAAACAAGATTCATACAGAAGTTAAATACACATAAAATATACTTGAGTTTCTTAATGTTAACTTCTCAAAGTAATTTAGATGAATAGATGTTATGTTAAATTGACAGAAGAGGAGCATACCTGGGTCTATGCCATCAGTATTAGGAGCATTCAGAGGAGCCAAGATTGTCATGTCCTTGATAACAACGTTACTGAAACAAACACAGAACTATGAGCGAACGATTAATTATTATTTTTTAAGCATAGAACGAAGATAAATGAAATTGGGCTCAAAGTATGCCTCTGACAATAGCTGGGAAGATAGTTTATCAACCCTTAATTAAAAATAAAAAGGATCTAAAATCCTATGCAAACGAGCCCTTTTTTTCGTCTCCCATCAAGAGCTGTTTTATTGTAGTTTTCCAAATCAGAGAAAAAATAGATTAGAAGGTAGCTGGATCATTTGAAGACGACGAAAACAAACACAAACAACAATCCTAATCGTTTTTTTCCTGACTATAATGAAATCTCACTGTTTTAGCTCCAACTACAGTACAAATTAGCATTAACTTAAATTGATATGCAAACATGTACCCTCCAAAAAACAAACAGAAAGAACATATCAGGAAAAAGGCAGGGAATGTGCACCTGCAGTAAACAGGATGGATGGTCCAAAAAGGAGAATTGAGGAAAGTGAGGTTAGAGATGAGAATGTTTTGAGTGTTCATTAGCTCAAGCAGGTGACCTCTGGTATGCTCCAGTGTTCTGTTCCACCATAGTTCCCACCACATTTTCCCCTGCCCATCAATTGTCCCATTATTACCTGAAAGGCCCCAAATAATTATTGACTCAATGCCTCCAGAAAGATAAAAAAATTAAAGAATAATTCAGTCTTCTAGATCAGGGACATGGAGAGAGAACTGCATGTGAATATCATGTGCCCATTTAAAGAATAATAAAAGGCAGGTTTAAATCACATTCAAAGAATATAATATGCTCTGGTTATTGGTTAACCATTCATTAAATAAATGTACTTTTTTGGTCTCAGTCACTATGCACTTATTTGATATCCACCATTCATAACTTCAAAGGAGAGAAAATGAAAGCCATGGGGAGGAAAATGAATAATTTTGGTACCTGTAATGACAACATTTGTAAGACCATCCCCATGAATAAGGCTTATATGTCTTCCTCCTAACCTCTCTCTTCCTCTTCCATACGAAGGCAACGGCTCAATAATAGGCCATTGCTTCGGATCCTATAAACAAAGAGGCAAAAATCAACCTGATGAATCAAAAACTGAAAAACAAATTTGTATTTTATTAGGTGTTTTAAACAAGTCAGAATTGATCAAAGGTATTGAGATGGAAATATTATCTTTGGCATCCTATTTGATTGACACACAGAGACAGAGCCTGTGATAATTATTATATTTGCTCTTCACTTGAGACCATTCTTGTTAAAATCAACACATTCTTTTGTCTGGAAAAATAAAATAAAATCAACTCATCTCATTTGCCTGAAAGATGAATCAAGTAACAAAAGAAAGCAGAACCCCAGAAAAACCAAAGAAAGTACAAAAGAGGCAATATATTATATACACAACACAAGGGAAGAGAATCATGCCGTTGAACTTGAATTAAACATTTTTGGGTGGGTGGGTGGGTAGGGGCGTGGGGTCCCTCTAGACACCTGTGAACTTTCTCAATGCCTTCGTTAATAGAAGATGCTTCAAAAGTAATATGAACATGATAACCGTGACCTCCATCTGTAATGAGTAACAAAACCACTCCTAATCTATGCCATCATTACAACAGCAAACAAAGAAAAGTAAAATACCATTTCCACAGTAATTTTCTTTTTCCTTCTGTTTTGCTTACTTTCTTGGGTTGTTTTCATATAGGATTGAGTTTCAATTTTACCCATTTCAACCCATAATTAAAAAATTAACCTTTAAATAACTTACCCCTTTTTTTACACAAGTTATAATCTTACTGTAAATTAACCTAATTTACAATAAGGGAATTCGAACTTGTATGCAGGAGAGGGCTCATTGCCGTGACCGCCCGGCCTAACCCACATATGCTACCCATCTTTACAAACAACCAAACAAACAAGAAAACCATTTCCTAAATCTTAACGAAAATTAATCATTTTATAGGGAAAACAAACAAACAAACAAGAAAAAAGTATTGAATAAAGTAAAGAAAATAGAATAGATAGAATATTTTATTCACCTGGGAGCCCAGAATTACAGCGCCCTCTTCAAGAAAAAGCGTGAAATTACTGGTGAGGTTAAAACTGCCCGTCAACCACCTCCCCTTAGGAACGTTCAACTGGGCCCCACCACTCTCCCCGAAACGCTGCATGTGGAGAATCGCCCTCCGAAACGCTTCGGTGTTGGAGGTGGCCCCGTCGCCGACCCCGCCGAAGGCCTCGATCGACATCACCACCTTCCTCTTGGGGACGCCCCCGAAGAACCCGGAACAGGTGCTCGGGAGATGATCAGAACGGGTATCGGATCCTGCGGCGGGCCAAATCGACCCGACCCATGTGGGAAGACCCGCCGTGGTTGAGAATGTTTGGTAGGAAAGGACAAGCATGACGGTGAAGAGGAGGAGCAGAGATGCCCATGTGGGTTTGATGGAGCTACCCAGTATGCTGGGTTTTTCTGCATCCATTAATTACTGCTTTCTTACTACTTACGTGCATGAAAATTAAATACCCAGAAACAAAAAAATGGAAACTGGAATGAAGAAGAATTTTTTATTTTTTTGTTTTTTTTTTTCTGAAAAAGGGTGTGTTTGGACGATGAGAAAAAGAAGATGAAGGTGAGGGTTGGGGTTTAGAGGGAGGCAGCTGAGCTGGCTTTTACGTGAAGGTTGAGTGTGGAGAATAAGGAAGAAGGACGAAAGGGAGAGAGTTTGTTTGTGTGGGGTCCGATTCAGAAAGTTGAAGAAAAGCTCGATCCAATTTGTTCGGTGTGGGAAGGGTGAGGATCGGGTGGTAGGCAGTAGCCATGGGGTTTTCTGGTGATGTACGTGGCGGGATCTGATTGGGCGGTATGATTTACGTTAAAATTGGGTTGAATTAGAAGATTCGGGTTGAGGTGGGTGAGATGCGGATACGACTTTGGTTTGGTGGGTTTGTCTGGGCAGGCTTGTAATGTTGTGAATTGTAAAGTGCACGGAAGTAGGGCGGCGGTGCGCGTGAATGTGACCATGAGAGCAGAGAAGCCGCTCTTCACGGGAGTCTTTGAAAAATGTTTAATTCTAATTGCGTGTAAATTTAATGAGACTCTACTAATGTGAAGCCGAGCCTAATGTCAGTCTCCAAAATAAAAATACAAATATTTATAAATAATTTTAAGTGTTTTTAGGAGAAATAGTCCTTCAACTTACGTGGCGGGAGGGTGAAATTGGGTGAGGTGGGTGGTAGCCATGGGTTTTCTCATGATGTATGTGGCGGGATTTGATTGTGCGGTGTGATTTAATGCTAAAATATGGGGTATTTGTTATCAATAATGCTTAAGGATACCAAATTTGTGCACTAAATTTGAGTCACAGATGATGTGGCACCATATCAACTACTTTTATTTAATATAATCCAACATAGCTTGATTAACTCAATCTTAAATTAAGGTTAATATAAAATAACATAGTTTTAACCTATTTATGTGATTTTTTTTTGTCAGTTAAAACAAAATTATCTGAACTCAAATTCACAATTGTAACATAAAAGAAACAAACAATATATATTTTACACAACAATTTTTAAAAATTCTTCAAAACATCACTTAAAATAACACCACACATACAACAACAGTAATACTTGTGTCTTTATCTAAGTGGAATTTTCGAGTCTCTCTCTCGCTACGCAAGGAGAGCCGTGCGTCAACATTAGGGTTTCCCCACATTCTGCCATCATCGTTCTCCTTGATATGACAACGCGCATTGTGGTCGTCGTCCTCCCTTGCCATCCTGTTGCTGACTCAGTTGGCAACGATTCGTCTCTCTCTTTGGTCCTTCTGGTTGCTTTCCCTTATGTCCCGTCCTCTAATTTGTTTCAAGATTTGCGTTGGGATGGGGTTGATCTCTTTCGCCTGGCAGCTCACGATTATGGCTTCTACCCTCGTGTCCCCTTATTGTACCTGTCTCGTCGCTGCCTCGATGTCGTAATCAGAGGGAGATGGGTTAGGTTTGGCTATTGTCTTCGACGGGTTTGGGCTTTTTTTGCTTCACTTTGACGAATTAGGGATGGCGGCTAGAGTTCAAAATAAATAAATAAAAATAAACTTCAGTAGCAAGATTAATATGACTTATTAATCCTGAAACGTGCAGAGCATAAAATAAATGAGCACGCAGAGAATTATTTTACGTGGCAAAACCCCACCTTTAGAGAAAATCCACGGGACTCTTTAGTCCAAAATAAATCTACCATAGAACAATGATTACAAGAAGTACTTATACACTTATCCTAGACTGGGGGTGCGCACGGTCCGATTTGGACCGGTTTTTGCCTCAAATTATAATCGAATCCGATACTATTCATCCAATTTGGTTCGGTTTGGTTATAACAAAAAAATTTCAAAAATTGTTCAGTTCGGGTTGAACTAGTAGTTCAGTTCGATTTTGAACCGGATTATTAAAATTATTTTTTAATACAAATTTCAACTGAAATTTTATTTTTTGACTTGAAAATTAATAAATTATTTAATTTCATATAAAAATAAATATTAAAGCTAAAAAAGAGAGATGTTTTGAAATTGAACTTGGATAAATATTAGTTATGAGATTAAAAATATAGTCTTGAATATAAATAAATATTGAGATTATATATTTTTTTAATTTGACCAGTTCGATTCGGCCCGGTCCGATTTTTGAAGACAGAACCGGATCCAAAATCGGTCCAAACTAGCCCAATTTGATTTTTGACCGGTTGTTGACTTTTTGGTCAACTCAATTATTTTCCCCTTTGAATGCCCACCCTTATCCTAGACACACTCTAGATCATGTTTATTGACTTCTTCGTAACTCAACTTCTGTCACGAGATGATCTTTCGACTCTCTTTATGTTGAATGCAATATTGGTCACGATTGCTTCAAACTCATCGTAGAAAAACAGCCACCACGGTCTTGGTGCCCTCAACCGTATGAGTCACCGAACATGCAAATGAATGCAATATGAATTATGGAAGTATTTGATAAATCACCAAATAAACATGGAACACTTGATGACTTATCTCAAAGATATGAACAACAGCTTTTCTTAGAAATTTTGGATGCTCAGACCAAATATGAAAAGGTTGTGTGTGCAAAAGAGATGCCACAATATTTTATACAAAACCCGTTCTCCTATTTGATTTGGTCAATTTATGACTCACTTTAATCAATTGTTTATAGAAGGAAACAATATTAATCAATGAAACCAATTGGGTATTAATTAAAACATCCTCTCCAAGTCAAAGATGATGAAAACATAATATTTTAACTTAAATCAAAATAGGGGCTAACTAGGGAAGAATCTTAAGAGATAAAATCTAATCCTATTAAAAATAGGATTAACATAAAAGTACTTGAGTGAAAATAACTCCAGCTAGAAATCCTATAATGAATGCTTGATTATGTCATGATTGATCTAAAATCAAGTTCCTTATATCGATCAAGTCATACTTTGAAAATTCGGGATTGAATGTGTTAAGCCAAAACTTCCAGTAAAAGATATTTATACACTAATACCCAACCTATGCTAGAGTATAGGAAATACCAATATAATTTTCATACTAACAAACTATTTATCTAGAACAAAACCAAAAGCCTTATAATATTATGGATAAATAGTCAGTACTCACCGAAACAGATTAATACTATTTGACATAAATTAATCAGTACAATTCAACGTACCAAATAAGCCCTAACTCTTAAAGAGCATTTAATGTTCTTCCTAACTTGTGCTTTCAAGCTAAACCCATGTGAGACATGAAAGCATTTTGGGTAAATCCGTGGCGGGATCTGATTGTGCTTTCTAGCTAAACCCATTTGGACCCACTCCCACATGGCCAATTTTTGGCTCTATTGGGTATTTAACTTCGTAGAGCCCAACTCTTTTATTTTGAAGGTAAAGCTTCGGGCCCAATTTGCTACTTGTTTCCTTTGAAGGCATGGATTTACCCAAAGCCCATTTTGGCCCAAACAATACCTACATGAAAATCATAGTGAAAATATTCAATGGTAAAAATACGAATAAAATCGTGTATTATTATGCAAATTATTTATATATAAAAAAATGTCAAGAAATACGGCCATTATAATATTTTAATATTATTTACCTGAAAATTTGAAGTCTTTTTATTCAATATAATACGTTAATTTTATATCTACTATTCAAGAATTTGTAAAAACAAACATGTAGTAAAAGTAAAATACATACATACGTGTATAATATATGTATAATACATTTGATTTGTTTTATATAATACGCAAATTTAACTAAGCTGACATATTATCACCTAGTCGTTAAAATTCGTTTTTTCTTTTGGGTATGCCCAAAGACGGTCAATGTTTTTGGAGCCCTTTCAGAAGTCAAGCAAGGAGCTGCCTAATAAATAAATGTCCATGAAGCTAATGGTATTGAAGAGCACGCATATCTTGCAGCCTGTCAAAAAAATCAATGTCCATGAAGCAACTTACATGTAATTTTACTACTTCAAGCTTGAACAAAGTCCAAACCAAACCAAGAAAAGTTTATTACATGTTCTTCAATCAGATAAATCTAAATCCATTTTAGCCTTCATCTTATTCTCAGAAGCTCCATGGTCATTTCAGGTGACAAGCACCCTTCGGTGTCCACCTTCCAGTTGACAGCTCAACCTACCTTCCATCTGTAACTGTAACCACCATATCTACATCCTTCTAGTTGGCTATTTCAAGTGGATTCCACCCTTGAAATAGGGGTGACTACCTTCAGAATTTCTATACTACATGCATTTTCTACTCGGAAGGGTTCAATTCCCTCCATTGTAAACGTTTAAAAAAAAATAAAAAAATAAAAAGACGGGGAAAAAAAAGTAGGGGTGGAAGGCAGAGAATACTCACTGCTATGGTTGAACTACCATTGCAACTCTCAGTCATGTACATAGAGATTTCATGGTAGTTATACAGTTACCAGAAACAAGCATGTTTATCTAATAACAAAATTTATAAGACAGAAATTTGCCGCTAGCAAGTATTACAAAACTATTGCACATAATACATGATACATTAGATATAGATGGGACAGAGAAACCTTGTTCCAACAGCCAGAAGAAATGCGAAAAGCCATCAGAGGAGTCTCATCTCCCACATTTTTCAATTGTATCCAAAAGAAAAGACGGTTTTATCTGACAATATTGACCCTAATACTCACAATGATTACAATTATCACTGTCGCCCATTTCCAGGCGTAGACCATTGAGGCAGCACTCTTCCACCAGCATTCTGATTAGTTTTCATATCCGAAGCATTCACTTCAAAGTCATAGCAATATAAGTCTAGTTCATCATCTATCAATTGGGGGTAATCAGGCTCCGCATAACTATAGGCCTCAATAGTTTTGTTCTGCCTCTTTGGTGCCTTTTTCTTTGACCGATCTGTGCTTTTGGTGAAGTCGTCGTCATCAAAATTTTCATTCCCATTGTTGTTGCCATCTCTTTTCCTCTTCATATCATTACTGTCATTGCTACTGGTGCTGTTTTTATCTGTTTTGTAGTATTCCTTTATGGCAGCTTCAATTGTTTCAAGTATCCGATCTCCATACTTGGCCAACTTACCCCTGAATTGAGCCAAAAATGTTGAGTATATTTTTTGTTAGGTAGGCAGAAAATAATATTGTTACGGTATAACTTACTTGCCAATGCCATTTATTTCAAGGAGTTCCTCCTTCGTTCTAGGAATTCTGCTGCTCATGTTCTGCAGCGTGGTATTCCTGACTCAAAAAGAACAGCAACTTATCAGAAGATATCATCTAAAGATCAAAGAACAAGTAGACACTTATAAAGACCCCTCGTTATAAAATTCCAACTCCGAATGATTAGCAACTTTTCCCAAGTAGTTTCCTTCCTCTCCTCCAGAAACAAATTGGTATTAAATAGATTTATTCTATTAAGTCGCAAACAAAAATAAAAAAGAGTAAGAATCTTACGCAAATATGTGGTATGCCATGACCCCATCAGCAGATTCTCTAACGAGATTAGTTCGAAGCATTTTCAAAGAAGTAAATATTTTGGTAGATAGATCCTGTTATGGAATTTAAAAGAAATTAATTAATTGATAACACACACATATATATATATATATATAAAACATATGTATACACGTATCCATATATCATGTAACAGAGATCTGTTTTTGCTGGCTATAATGAATGATATTGACACATTATCAATTGCATATCAATAGGTCCATTCTTTAATAAACAATGGACGTCCATTCCATAGTCACACACTATATATATATATATATATATATATATATAAAGAATAGATGTCATGCATAGAGAATTTATGTTTATATATAATATACATAAATCTACTATCTATGAATATACCGAATTTGCTTTGGATTGAGGTTGTTCAGTGCGAATATGTGGAGGACTCTGCTTCCCAGATGTCAGTGAGACTTTAGCTGAAATCACTTCAGAGTTTTTCTGTTTAGAAGCTTTTACGGAAGAAGGGAATCTACAATGTATTTAAGATGTCAGTCTCAATAGTGTTGTGTGCATTTTTGTACAGCAGAAAATAAACAAAATTACAGACTTAGATTGAAATGCACAAGACTATAAACACTTTGGTCAAAAGAAGTGTTTCCCTCTTTGCAGACAACTAGGCTCAAACAAGAAGTATTTCGTAGCATGTGTAATAAGATTAAATACAAAGAATATATTGACACGATGTTTCCAACACAAACATAAACATCTCTCTCTACTGAAACACTACACACAAGCAAGCAAAATTCCATGTATTATTGTGTGGCTGGCAAGAATGTAGCTGCATCAATGAATCAATGATGAATATCAAACCATATATAATATCATGCAACCTTACAAAAGCTTTCTAATAACAAAGGATGAAAGCTAGGCTGATAATTAGTGGCTTCAAAATACCACAGATGGCATGTGTAAAAGTCTCAGCTGACTAATAGATATTTTACAAATTCAGTATTAGTCCCATTAATAACTTACAAGTCGTAATACCATATAATTGACATTATAACTAACTAAATATGACGCAAACAAGAATAAATTGGTCTTATGTGTTTCGTGAATGAAATGAAACTCTACTTTGTAAGTGGTACAAATTTTTTCAGTTATTTAAGATTAGCCAACAACACAAAAACTTAATCAAATAAGTTGTGCCCATGAAAGACATTTAGATAAGCCAGATCCTATCCAAGATGTTATTCATAGTTGTAAAAGACCTAATTATTCTACACAAGCAGGCATGTTCACCGCAGTCGAAGGGCCTATGGCAAACCTGACTAGAACCTAGCAACCAAAACACCACATAGAACACATCCAATGTCCCATCAGCTGCAAAGTATAATGATATTAGCATTGAAAAAACTACAAAACCTTCCCCAATATTGCATGCACCTCTAAGAAAATTGACCAACTTATGATATATAACCAACACTTGAGAAGGGTAAAAATTTAGTAAAAATGAAAGCAAAGAATGTGTCCTAACAGTTTTGCACTACACAGTTTAGGGGAGACCACTCAAGCTGAACAGGGCCTTCTGAATAAGGTGGATCTACCACTAGGCTGTTCCTATTTGATAGTAATAGTAGTGGACACTCCTGCACATGCACAGTTGATGGAGATAAAAAAAATTCCTTAAGGATCTAATACAAAAATCTTTCACATATTAATACAATACTCACATGGAACAAGTAAACAGAGTAGTGACAATAAAACAGAAAGACAAATGTCTAAAACGCAAAACCTTATTAGAATTGTCTTCCTGCCAGAGAAAAGTTCACACGCTTTCAATTCATTAACCTGAAAACAAATGAAAAATGACACATGTAATTTCTATGAATAAAAAGGAAAAACAGATGATGACAGCAAGTGGCAGTTTCTTGCATTTCTTTCTCTTTTCAAGCACTATCATCTTTAATGAAAAACTTAGCATGAGTGGTTTGAAGGAATTAGAAGTACCTTTAGTATTGATGATACAGATCCATAAACATCACTTTTCTTGACTTCCTCCGAAAGAAGGTCCTCGGTAACAAGATGACGTAATACACGGGAAGCTTCACCCTTGGCTAGATGTTTTCCCACTCCATGCAAGGTCACAGTCTGATGCCTGTGTTCTTGACCTAACATTACAAATATAACATCAAAGAAGATAATGACAAAAAGTGGAAAGGACAGTGCATGTCTTAAAGTTGAAGCATACAAATTGGCTAAAGGAGCCCCTGTAGACTTCAAGAATATGAGATGACGAAAACTGCTGCCCTGTTAACTTCACCAGTTCAACCTAAGCACAACATGTGGCAAAAGTGACTACCCGAACAATGCAAGGATTGCAAAATTTACAAGGAAATGATAGTCATAATATAAAATTTGACAAACATCTCCCAAAAGAAGCAACCGAAAAGTTATAAAAGTTTCAAACCAGTTGCTTTGCGATCCCTGTGACATCCTTCTCCATGAAACTTTTAATCTTCAAACAATTATCACATGTCTTTTTGCATGTTGTACAATCAAATTTTTCTCCAAGATGAATAAGCTGTAGAATTCGTCGGCAATCAACATCGTTTTCACAATAACTGACCTGAGAAAGTTCAAGTCATTTAATTTAGTACATATTTGTTAAAGAACAAGAAATATATAATAATAGAAGCCTCAAAAACTACACATGAAGCCTTAATCAAGTACCATGCGCAAAAGATTTTCAGTATTTGTTTCCAGTACTCTCCCAGAATTAGCTGTATTGCTACGATTGTATCCAGATGCCAATGGGCTTTGCTCTATAACTCCTTGGCTAATCATATGTTTAACTCGAATCTGCAAAAGAATTGTAGAGACAGACATGCAGAGACAAATGAAAAAGAATGAAAGAACACATTAATCTCTACTGTTTTAGCATGATCAAACAGTCGAATGCAAATTCTTCCTTTTTTTTCTTTCTGTTTTTTCATTTATTGCTTGACATATTGACTCAGCACCCCAAACAAGTCTTGAACTGGCCACATCACCCTCCCCCACATAACCATGGGGACAGGACATTATGAGAGGACATGTCATTTGACCTAGAGGCCATTCGGGTTCCAATGCATTGTCCAAATACAGAACTGACAAGAACCAAGTAGACATTAGTTTTACTACTGCAACTTACATAGTCACTGTAACTGTAATACAACACACAAGATGAACGCTGACCATCTCTACCAGCTCGACCACACTCCTGAAACATAGTGACACAATGAGCTAAAAGAAATCAGTAATCTAAGCTTTCATGCATAAAACATTACTAAGAAATAAGCTCTCAGAAGCATTAAGCTAAATTCCAAAAGTTCAAAGTTTCACATCTAGATTTTGCAATCTTAAATGAGCAATTTAATACAATCTGATACCTGATGGTAGCCTTCGATAGACTTTGGGAGAGAGTGATGAATTACAAAGCGTACATCTGGCTTGTTGATACCTGAATTCCAATTCCAATGTTGGTAATAGTGACCTTAATTAATCCAGACAGAAATCAGCAAAAATTTATGTACCCATTCCAAATGCCACTGTAGCACAGATAATGTTGATTTCATCTTTACTCCACTGCTTCTGGACAAAGGCACGCTGAGCAGGATCCATACTACCATGGTAAAATGCTGCTTTATGTCCACATTCCTGAACAGGTACACTCTCAAATGAAACTTAATTCTTAGAGAAATAAATCACAACATAATTTGTTTTTTTTAAATACTCATGATGCTAACATTTCTTTTTATCTTTAGCACACAACATGCACGCAATAAGTTTTCATATGAATTAAGAACTTTTTAAAATATTATGCATCACCTTTTACATCAGGAACATCAAACATACATTTTTAATGTTATTAATTAAGCAAATGATCAGTCCCCATGTCAAACTTGGAAAAATTGTTTGTATAATGAAAAAGAAAAAAGAAAATCTCTCCTCACAAAAAAGAGAAGAGTAAGGAACACAATTCCAAAATGATATTCATGCCAAAGAGGAGCTGATTTAACTTTAATTGTTGAACTTTCCCAGACATCAAGGGTTCTTAGACTATGTTCCCAAGTTTTCTCTACAGAACATAAATTTCTTAGACTATGGCCCACTCCTCAATCAATACAGATTTCTGTACAGAAATTTCGCCAGAACACCAAGTTGCTGAACAGAAAAATCAGCCCAAATTTTTCTCTGCAAAAGTTGCTAAAAGTTCCATAAACAGAACAGATGCAAGAAATTGTATTGGCGGTTACATGCAAATCATAGAAGCCTGGAGTTTCTAACCAAGCTTTCATATATAAACTTGAGTTGCTAAACCCATAACGACAAAAGAAAGGTATATCTCCATGTCCCTTTGGCAGCACGCATTTTAAACATCATTTTAGCAAAATAAGCAGAGAAAGTGAAAAAATATGTATATCAAAAGTCATAGATTACACAATTAACAAACAGTAGCTAAATTTTCATGAAGCTTAAAGCAATAACTGAATAAGCAACAATAAAGACTTTCTAGTATAAAATACAGAAACAAAAAATAATAAGATAACAAGATTCCATTCAGCTACAAAGAGATCATGATAAAATCAAACCTGCAATCTCTCAGCAACTTTTTCACAGTCCATTCTCGAGAGACAATAAATTATTCCACTTTCATCATAATGATTTTCTTTAATGAACTTATCGATGTCATCTAGACACTTCTTAGTCTTGGGAATAACAGAATACCTGTGACGAACAGAATGAATCATCATTTCAACTTTGTATGACAGTTTGGGAAAATTTATGACTTCAACATAGATCAAGAGTTTATCTTTGTCCAACACTTGCCATAAATTTGGGCGATTAAAACTTTGCCGGAAAACAATGCAGTTAACAAGACCAAGAGCTTGCACAACATCCTCTTTTACACTAGCAGTTGCAGTAGCTGTTAAAGCTAACACTGGAGTATTTGGGAACTTCTGTTTCAAGATACCAAGAGCCTGGACATTTTAAAGAATAGCTTGACATTAAATGGAAAACAATCAAGAAGAAAAATCCAATCATAACGAACTCGAAATTTTAATAAATCCCCTACCTGATAATCTGGTCTGAAATCATGCCCCCACTGACTCACACAATGAGCTTCATCAATAACGATCCTAGCTAGCAACTGACGAGCATTTAAATTCTCCAACTGCCGTAAAAGAACATCACTTCTGCAGAAAAATAAAAATAAAAAAAAGATTGGTATCTTAAAAAGTTATGCAGTATTAACTTACTTATCTTTTTATTTAAAAAAAAAAAAAAAAAAAAAAAAAAAAAAAAAAAAAAAAAAGGTAATACTTAAATTATGACATTCATTTCAATATGCAATTGCAACAGACAATATAATAAGGCTGGGAACAAATAACTGGATGGCCCAATTCGTTATTTCCTTAAGTATTAACAGTAATAGAGTTGGGTGATAAAGGGGAGAGGAACAAATAATTCAAAACTCAAGGTTGGCACATAATGAACTAGTTTTAAGGTTGACTTGCACACATACTATGTGTGTAGAAAATTGTGAATTTGTGACTGAAATTATAGACAATATAATTACTGAGAGGTAAAAATCACCTGAACTAACCAGTAAATATCACATTCACTGTGGACAAGAAGTAACAATCGTAATTTTTTAAAAGATAGTTGGGTAGGTGAATTACCTTTGTACTCAAGATTTCCTTCCAAATTATAGGATGGCTGAGTTCGCAGAGTAGGTGAGGTCAAGTGGATTAGAATTTTCGATTTTGAAGAAACTTAGGAGAAGAGGAGATTGAGGAGCCTACAGCTCTATTGACAGTTTTGGAGAATTTTCAGCTGTTAACACATAGGCCAGATGGGAGGAAGCAGAAACTGGATTCATCAGGTCTTCTCTTGTAAGAGTTTGAAATTTTCTGTCTAATAGGCAATCGCTGCCTGTGTTCCAGCCTGTTAAAATGATTTAGAAATCTAATGTTCCTATTAAGGTTCATGTTCATGTTTTGGGTTGGATCATAGCTTTTGGAAGAGTAAATACTTGCAATTTGGTACAAAGAAGAAGATTCAATGTTTGTATTTCTCCTCAAAGCTGCATTTGTGCAAAAAAGAGGCAGAATCTGGAACTCAATTGTTTTTACATTCTCCGTAACTTCATATGCATTGCAGCTGTGGTGGCGGTTAGTCAAGGAGGCAAAGGTTAATTGGTTTCAAACATGCTTTGTGAAAAGTACGTCTTTTGGTGGCGGAAGGAATGCAAGAATTCGTGGAATTGTGCTGTGTTAGCTGTCTTTTGGGTAATTTGGTTGGAGAGAATTAAAAGAAAATTCAAGAGCTATAGTGGAGATATAGAAGAGAATTCTAGGGAAAGAGTCAGGCTTTGGGCATCCTTACGGGCTTCTCTTTTTCCAGCTTTTAGGGATCTTTCACTTTCTGTAATTTTTTTAGATTGGGGAGCTGCTGTACAATAGTTTTTAGAGTTCTTTTAAAATGTAGGTGTATTTTGTATTTGCTTGTTAGAACTGTATCATTTTGATGGCGGACTTCTGGTTCACTAAGTTATGTATAGAGATTGTAGTCCTTTAATAAAATTTTGTCTCTCATAACTTTTTTTTTATATTGTTAAACAAATTTTGAGAGAGATAAACATTTTATTAATCTATGAAATACTAAGACTTCTAAAGAACTCCTAGTCTTATGGTGAGTGCTGAATATAATACCAGAAAATCCCTGATTCACTAGAAAACCAATTCTGATATTCTACAGTGTGCTATGATAGGCATAAATGCTACTTCACACTGCCCTTATTAGCATACAACAACTTACTTATTTCAGTTGTAAGATTATAATTATCATGTTCGACATACCTAAAGTGTTGCTGTTGAAGTAGCAGAGGACATACAAATAAAGTGTTTGCAAGTATTAGATAACAAAAACTCACTTCGCAACTTTCTCTGGGGTGACATATAACAGCTTGTATTTACAATATTCAGAATTAAGCTCTCTAAAGATTTCCTGTTGTTCAGTCCACTCCATATTGGCACTTAGGTAAGCAGCAGGAATGTTTGCCTAGGGTATGCCAAAAGAGAGGACATAAGTACGCACTGTTGGATAGCAGGAAGTAAAATAATCTAAATGAACTAAAGGCTGGAAAAAAAGAAAAAAAATAACATTACCTGCAATAAATGCATTATTTGATCTTGAATAAGTGACACCAGGGGAGAAATTACCAATGTTACTCCTGGACAAATTAGGGCAGGGAGCTGCAAGATACAGAAACCAAAGTAAACCCTATAAACTGTTTAATGTCTGTCTAGTTTCCTGCAAAGAGGGAACCAACTCTGCAGGAAACAAATAAAGGAGATGCAAGTTACTTGGCCTATACATTGTGGGAAAGGTAGAAAAGTTCAAGAGCTTGTGGCCAAGAAACTGAACCGATAAACTAAGCATGCCCACACAGTCAAACTAATTACAAACTTAAGATGACCAAACCATAGAACTGCTTCTAGTGAACGGTATATGTGGTAGGCCTTAAAATGAAAGGAACATAATTGGTAACGGCCTTGAAACAAATTCTTTTACCTGATATGTCAAGCTCTTACCCCCTCCAGTTGGCATTAGAACAAAAACATCATAGCCGCTCATCGTAGCATTAATGACCTCTCTTTGGTTGAGGCGAAAAGAGTGATTTCCAAACACTTTCTTGTTATTGGCCTGAAAGTGATAGCAGTGAAACAACAATTACAAATTACAATGACAGTTAATGCCAATATGAAATATGAGAACGATTTAGATGAGCACCTCCAGCTTTTTGGTCCATGGGAAATTATTACCACTCCACTTGTTGTCATTAGAACCTTCAATGTAGTTAACTTCAACAAACTTTGGGATGTATGGTTCCCTCTCGACAGGACAAGATGAGAAACCAAACCCATCCACAGAAGAGAATGAAACTGATGACGAATTACATCTTTCATAATCTCCTGGAACATTATGTGATTGAACCTGTGAATCAAATCTCACGGTATCAGTCCTGAATGCAGCTGCTTGAGGTGTTTCATATTGGAAAGGCCTGGGAGTTGCTGTGGATGCAGAAAAATGTGACTTCCGTCTTTCCTCATCCAATGAGTTGTTACAAAGATATCTCTCGAGCTGCTGAATCTTCTTATTAAGCTGTAACCTAACAATTGGAATACACTGTTTTCCTTCATCTATTTGTAAAATATGAAAAATTATAATTAATGTGAAACAACAAAACAAGAAAAATATTCTGAAGCTTTGTGAGCTCTATATGACTTGTAGAGAGTCTAGAGACCCATAATTTTTTTTTCTCCATCCCATTATTTTCCTTCACTGGTTTCTTTTTACGTACAATTCCCTCTGTATATCTAGCTTGACTCTAACAAAGAAATTCAAATAACAATGAAAGTGTGTAGTATACAAACCTATCTTGGCGAAGCTTCTCTATTCGCGTTGGACTGAGATCATTAACATCGTCAAGCAGTTCATTGGATATGGTAATTAGCGTGTCCTTCATTCCTGCAAATGACTTGCAGCTTCTGGGCAAAGTCCTATCTGTATTAGATTCAGGAATTAGGCACATCAAGCTGACCACAGAATTAGATAGAACCACAAAAAGCAAAATACAGATGATAAGCATACCTTAAACCCATGAATGCAGTTTGAGCACAAATCTGGAGGCAAACTAGTCACCTCTTGTCTTGCAATGTTATCTTTATCTATAGATGGAGTAATGGGTGGAAGCTTGGAGATCGATGGTTGAGGTGTGCAACTTGATTGGTACTGTTCCACTATCTGGTCAACATCAATATTCTGAAACCAGAGTAAATGCATGAGATAGATGAGTGCAAAGAAATCAGCACTTGCATAAATCAAGACACCATAAAATAAGACTTCAAGCAAATAGAAACATAACACCTCATTCACCAACATCCACACAAGTAGGCCAAATGATATTGAACAAGTAACATGGATTCACTAGATGTCCTTTAAGTCAATATCCAAAATAATGCATAATTAAAGGTGTAAGAATGACATACTGGTTAGAAACTTTTCATACTGATTTTACAATAGTAGCCATATTCAGCAGATATTTACAAAAACTGCCAACTTAATACACGACAATTAAACCACAATGATTTAAAATAGTTAAATGAAATTTATGAATTACCTCAAGTATTTCATCATCATCATCGATGTCATTAACCAAAACTTTTGCAGAGTGTTTTATTTGGCTGGTATGGACACTATTGTTGCTAAATGATCCTCCTGGAACCCAAGAATCAAAATTGTTGACCATTGATGCTCTGACCTGACTTTGCCCCCCCAAAACAATTTCCGACATCTGCAACATTAACATTACTTGACGGAAAACGATTACCCAAACAGGTTGCAGCTTCATTGTTCCTGGAATTGGTTCCATTAATGTATTGATGTGTTTGCATATGTGTGCGACTCTTATCAATGTCACATGAGCTTGGCGTAGCAGTTCTTCCAACATCACGACAATACCTGGAACTAGCATCCTTAACTAGAACAGTTTTTCCAGGTTTTGTGTAGTTCCTATGAGAAATCTGAAGATTGGAAAGGGCATGCCAAGCCTGCCAAAATTATCCCAACCAGAAGAAAAAAAACTCAGGGTAAGGTGGTAACAAGAGTTTGTTAACACCAAAAAGATAACACAGTATAAGGAATGGAACTTAGAATTTTTACCAAAAATATATAAAGAAACACCTAAGAACCAAGTTAAAATGAAAATGGGATTACTCCTCATCCAACATGTTTACCTTTTGAACTTGTGCACTTGGTAATCTTCCAATATTCTGAATTTGGCAAGCCATTGAGCTAAAAAGCATGAATGGAAGCATTCTTAGAAAATCAAAGTCCAAACGAACTCTGGAGATGTATCAAGTTAAATGCCTTGAGATAATAATACATTAATTATATAACCATCCATGTGTGTTACAAGTAATGGATATTTCTAAGAGAAAAATCCACAAGCTCAAGGAATACCAAAAACGAGGGGAATCCAGAGTCATGAATTAGTAAAATGGAGGAAAGCAGAAGAGTAGGGACTAACTCAAAATTAGCTGAAATAAACAACAAATCCTGTAATTAACTGAAACGCATGAGTTATTTATTTATTTATTATTATACCCCAACCAAATACCACAATCACCAAGTAATAAAATTGTTGTGCAGTTGTCACCAAATAACAAAGTAATGCTGAATGTGATAACAGTAAAACATACCTCATAGCCGTTGCCTCTTGCGCATGAGGTTTTTGTGTTGGTAAGGAAAAAAGGAAATTTGAGCTCAAAACATTAGGGCTTGAGAAATTATCAAGTGCTTTGACATGTTCCGACAAACTAACTTTAAACGGCGTCTGGGCAGAGTTGGAACCTTGACCCAATTCGGTACGACTGCACAGCACATACCCACAAAACAAAACTCACTCAGAATAATAAAAAAAGGGAATATAACGGCAAAGTAAATGGCTATTGTCTTGCTACTCTTACGCTTGCCTCATATGTGATTCCCTCCTATGCATTGGTTTTGGTCAACATATTTGCATCTTCAGGCGCAAAGCAGCGTCTTCATACAAAATCTTTTATGCAAAAACCTCCTCAATCATACATCTGGATTAATTAATTAATTAATTAATTAATAAAGGAATGTTCTTCACACACACACACACAAAAAAGAATTCAAGCGTAAGGAAAAATGTAGCAGATTTATGATGACAATTGAAGTTAGTGGAAGTGTTAATAAGAAGAAAGTTCATACCTTGAATTGCAACGATTCAAAGACGCCCTGATTACATGGATGAGTGAGAGTGCGATGTCCAATGGAACCCTAGAAATGATTCAAACAGGTCACCTTGATTTTGGGCGCGCGTGTGTGTTTGTGAAGGGAGGAAGAGGAAGGGGTTGAGAGAGAGAGAGAGTGAGTGAGCGCGCTTCAAAATAAAGCGCGGTGTGACAGTGGCGGGATATTTTTTGTTTTTTTTCAAGCCTTTTTGTGTGTGGGTAAAATGTGGGAAGGGTTAATGACCTAAATGGTCCCTCAACTATCGCTATATTATCATTTTGGTCCATCAACTAAAATTTTCAATTCAAACGAAATTTTCAATTCAAACGTTTAAGGACGTTTGAATTGAAAATTTTAGTTGATGGACCAAAATGATAATATAGCGATAGTTGAGGGACCATTTAGGTCATTAACCTAATGTGGGAACAAGCCCGAAACAATACTTGGTATTTGGGGTGGATGTGGTCTGGTTTGATTTAGTTTTTACCTCACAGTGGAACAGGAATCCGTACTATTCAATCGGTGTGATTCGGTCTAATTTTGAGGAAAAAAAATTTATAAAACCAACCGGTTATTGGTTTGACCTAAACTAATTTCAAGGTGATTTACGATTTTTCCAATTTTGGACTGGATTTTTTATTATATATTTTTCAAAATAGTTTTTTTATTTATAACAATTCTAACTTAAAAATTTATTTTTTAGACTTAAAAATTCACAAATGACCCAATTTCATGCAAAGAGATATAATTGGGCATAGAAAAGAGAGATGCTTTGAAGTTGGGCTTGGGGAAATATTCATGTTGCTTAAATAATTTTTTTAAAATAAATAAATAAAAACACACCCGGTCCAGTTTGGTTCGGTACTGGTTTGTTGACTTTTAGTCAACATGATTTTTTCCTGTTTTTCTGTTCGATGTGGCTCAATGTTTCGGTTTTCCAGTCTCGATGCCCACCCTTCTTGGTATCCTATCCAAGTATGGAACTCAAAATTTGTGATTTTCCTTAAAAACAAGGAGTTCTCAAATTCATTTTTTAAGATTCAAAAAGTTGTTTGCAATGTCTAAAATATTGGGAGTTTTGGAAATATCGATATCGGTAAAAATTGAATAACAACCACATAAATTATAAGAAAGACTTGGAAATTTTGATTGAAACTTTAGAGGATATTTATTTAGTCAATTAGCTATTGTTTTATCACCAAAAAAACAAATTGGAAGCAAATGCATTGCATGGTAGGTTTGACTCATTTAAGTTTATTATATATAGCACAAACATTGTGCGAGTGTAGAAAATATGTAGTAATTAATGAAAGAAGATTAAACACACCATAATCATTTATTTATAATGATTTAATACAATATTTTACACTTTATACATTGCACGGTAAGATACATGGGTGACTTAGTATCACATAGAGTTCCTATGAGATTCAAAATTTTCATTGTCTTCTTCATCGTATCTACGTATAGAGTAAGTGTACTGTGAAGAGTATTCATCAAATGATAAATCCCCAAAATAGTTTGCATATAATTGTTAACATGCAAAATCATTTGAGGTTTGAGTCTCGGATTCTTTCCCTGGGGTGCTTAATTCCATCCCAAAAAGCATCAAATCTCAATTCCATCCCTAAATTATTGATATTTATACAATAATTGCATGGATAGGTTTCAAAATATCCTCCTCCCAAAAAAATGATATTATCAATATTTTAGCACGTTCACAGTCGGATATAAGTCTCCAAGTGACAGAATCGTTGCCCAAAAATAATAATATAAGTAGAGAAAGTATACAGGTAGAAGAGGAGAGAATTAGATTGTGGTGTTGATTGTGGTGTTGATTGTGGTATGTGATATTCTGATAGTATATCAAATGTGAAGGAGTAGTGGCCTTTTATAGGCATCCAAGAACATGTAACATTTACCACATTAAACCAGAAAATTAAGGCATTAAATATAGAAATAGTATATGAAAAAGGCATTCCTAAGAATGAGACAACATAAGTTGAAAATGAATCCCAAAAAATGTGTTTTTGGAGTTCAAGTAGGAAATTTCTTGGGTTTCTTGGTCCACTAAAGGGGCATAGAGATTGACAAAATAAAGCAAAATCCATCATAGAAGCTCTACCACCCCGGAACAAGAAAAAACTACAGAGTCTCCTAGGAAAAATTAATTTTCTAAGGAGATTCATTTCCAATTTTGCAGGAAAAATCCAGCCCTTCTCCTCCTTGCTAAGGTTAAAACAGGAACAAACGTTTAAGTGGGAGGAATAGCATCAACAGGCTTTTGAGGAAATCAAACATTACCTCTCAAATCCGCCAGTTCAGTCCCCACCAAAGAGAGGCATACCACTTAAACTCTATGTTTTTGCATCAAAAGTGTCCATTGGAAATCTGTTAGTTCAAGATAACAAGAAGGGGAAGGAACATGCATCTACTATCTGAGCAGAACTCTGACAGAAGTAGAAATGAAATATTCTGCAATTGAAAGGCTTTGTCTAGCCTTATACTTCACTGTTGTAAAACTCAGACACTACATGCTGCCCTTCACCATCTACATCATTGTCAAGACAGACCTAATCAAGTACATGCTAACAAGGCCAATGTTGAGAGGCATAATTGGAAAATGGACTCTGGCTTTGACAGAATTTGCTTTCAGATATGTCCCTCAGAAAGCTGTCAAAAGACAAGCTGTGGCAGATTTCTTAGCAGATCATCCAGGGGAAGAGATTGAAAACATGGATTCTTTGGATATAGCAAATGCAGATATGTTAACTAGAGCTCATACTTGCCTTAACAATCCCATCTATTTAGTTCACCTTACACCTTGGAAGCTGTACTTTGATGGATCAAAAACTGATGTAACTTCTGGGGTAGGGATTGTTTTAGAGGAGCCATTAGGGATCAGACACTGTTATTCTTTCCAGCTAGATTTCTAGTGCACCAACAACAGGGCTGAATATGAGGCTTTAATCGTTGGCCTAGAAATGCTGGTAGAATTAGGGATCCAATATGTAGAAATCATGGGAGATTCTATGCTTGTGTTAAAACAGATTACTAGAGAATATAAGTGTTTAAATCCTTCTTTAGCGATCTAGTGGCAGCCAAAAACCTTCTGACAGAATTCAGAGAAGCTACTTGGGAACACATTCTGAGAGAAGAAAACTTTGCAGCCAATGAATTGGCTCAGGTAGCAACATGTATATAAATGCCTAAAGACTGTATGCAAAGGATCATCAAGGTAGGAAAGAAAAGCCTACCATTTGTTCTAACCAGAGGAATGGAGATAGATGTAAATTCTACCATAATCACTGAAGATGATTGGAGAAATCACATCATAAATTACTTACAGTATCCAACCCTGCCTTATAAGAAGAGAGTCAGAATCATGGCTTTGAATTACCTTATGTGGAATGAAGATTTGGTCCGAAAAAGCAAAGATGAGGTACTTCTGAGGTGCCTGGGAAAGAAAGAATACATGAAGGTCATGGGAGAAACTCATAAAGGAATTTGTGGAGCTCATCAAGGTGGAAGAAAAATGTCCTGGTTAATTAGGAGGTATGGCTACTTCTAGCCAACCATGATGAAGGATTGCATTGAGTATTCCAAGGGATGTAAGGCTTGTCAAAGGCATGGCCCAATCTAGCAGGCTCCTTCAGTTCCCATGAATCTAGTAGTAAAGTCATGGTCATTCAGAGGATGGGCAATGGATCTCATTGGCAAGATTTATCCAGCTAGTAGCAAGCAGCATTGTTTTATCATTGTAGCTATAGACTATTTCACCAAATGGGTGGAAGCCAAGACTGTTAAATCCACTACATCTCAAGAGATCATCACCTTCATAGAAGAACAGATTATACAAAGATTTGACATTCCAGAATCAATCACAACAAACAGGGGATCTTCTTTCATATCTGAAGAAATGCTAGATATGGCAGAAGCATTCAAATTTAAGCTACTTCAATCCACCCCTTACTATGCTCAAGCTAATGGATAGGCAGAATCAAGTAATAAGGTGATCATCAACATTATCAAAAAAATTCTTGAGAAAAATCCAAAGCAATGGCATGAGAAGTTATCAAAAACTCTATGGGCATATAGGACTTCAAAGAGAGAAGCAACTGGCGTGACCCCATATGCTCTAACTTATGGTCATGATGCAATTCTGCCTACGGAAATAGCAGTCCAGTCTCTCAGAATTGCTCATCAACACGGTTTGGTTGGAGAAGACTACTCTCAAGCCATACTGCTATAACTGAAAGGATTGAATGCAGGTAGGATTGATACCCTCAACAAACTCTTAGCAGGAAAACAGGCTGTATCAAGGGCTTACAACAGAAGAGTTAAAAACAAGAGTTTTGAAGAGGGAGAAATAGTCTGGAAAGCAGTTCTGCCCCTTGGAACACATATAGATGGATATGGAAAGTGGTCACCTATATGGGAAGGTCCTTTCATAATTAAGCAAATCCTTGGAATGGGGGCATACAGATTACAGGATCGAGATGGAGATGTTCATGCTGCACCAATTAATGGCAAGTGGTAGAAGAAATTTTATCCAACTATGTGGGATTCACAGGCTGCACAAACAGATCCTGGGATAGAGAAGGAACAAGATGAAACTGTTGTTTAAACTACTGTTCAGAATTTATTTTTGTTCTGATTTGTTAAGTTTATTTCCTTTTATTTTTCTGCTTTATTTTATTTTATCAAAAGAAATTGAAAAATCCAAAAATTTCAACAAATAAATAACTTTTATTAGATATAGTCATTTTATGACTAAGTTTATTACAATTTCATAATTTAAATTTAAAACCCTAATTTCCTAAGGGTTTCTTGCAAACTGGTCTTCTTGATCAAAAGTTCCTTTTGGAGTAGCACCCCCGGGTGGATTGAGGCTTCTGCAATCTCCAATGCTGGCTTGGAAGCTAACACTATATTCTGCACGAGGAAGGTCATCTTGGTCTTACTGCTCAGTCCAACCTCAAGCCTGGTTTGCTTGCCCCTCAAGCTAGCCAGCTGCTTCTGAAGTTCTTCAATGTGCCTTTGCAATTTATCAGCAGTAGTCTTGGTCTCCTTGTAATCAGCAACCATCATATCCAATTCATGAGTAGCTTTGCAGAATTCAGATGCTTTAAAAGAAGGCTTGGGATCTTCATAGCGATTATGGAGATTAAGCACATCTCTCGCCAAGCCTAGGCTGATTTCAAGGATGGGCCTAGGAGCCATGTTTTCTCTATGCAGCAAGTCCAGGTCCTTCATCAGTTGGTCAACAGCTTCTTGGTTTTCATCCAAATCCAATTCAGTGGATTACCAGATCTTCACTCTATCCATTGCCTCATTCACTGCCTTGGATTTTTTCTTGCCTGGAGTGGAGCTAAGCTTCACCAGTTTGTCTAGTTGGGCATCTAGGTCCATAGCTTCAAACTCTACCAATTCTGGATTAGCAAAGGAGGCCGTGGTGGATGAACCTGGAAGAGAATGGATGGGCATCTACAAAATAAATTCAAGTCAGTTTTTTAGATAAAGTTAGAATAGGAAAAGAAAGAAAGACTAGGGTACAAAAATACTCACGGCAACGATGGGAGGCTTTAGAGGGCTGGTCACCACTGCCAAGATTCCAGTAATTTTGGGCACTTCTACCTGGAAAGACCAAATAGTTAGAAAGGCAAAGACAAGACAGAATTGCAGAAAACGAACAGAGTTAAAATAAGAACAGAAAATTACTGCAGCAGCTACCCCCACTCCAGATCCTGGGACTGCAACAGGAAGTTCTATCTGCTTCACAGGCTCTGATGCAGATTGCTCATCTTGTTCCTTAGATGCCAGAATAGCAGTAGAATGCTCTGCCTCTGCATTCTAGAAAAGGGCCAACTCCGAGCTGGTTAGTTATGCCCTTGGGATTTCCTGTTGTTTCTGCGCCAAGGCAATACTTTTTGCTATTACCTCAGCAGGAATCTCCTCTTACAAATGAACAGAAGTCAGAAGTTGGAAGTCAGAAGAAGAAGAGAAAATGTAAACAATCGTGCCACCAGAATGAAATCTCACTTCTTTTTCTAAATCTTTCTCTTTTTCTTTCTTCGACGGAACATCTCCTTCTTTTTCTCTTTCTTTCTCCTTCTCCTGCTCAACAGCTTCGAAAGCCTCTCGTAGCTCATCGTCAGTTCCAGAAGTCTCAGTTGGAACAGCTGCAGGCTCTTCTAACTCATCAGATTCAACCCCGGTCCTCTTTATAAGTTTTTTTTAACTTAGTAGGAGGAGGAGGAGGACTTTCAGCTGCACACAACAATGAATGAAGGTTAGAAGAATGGGCAAAGCAGAACATATTCAAGGAAATAGTTGGGAATGTCAAAATCTTACTAGAAACTTCAAGCTGGGCAGCGCTGGCCGGAGGAGGAGCAGTTTCTTTTCTTTTCTTTCTAGCAGAAAGAGTGGCCTCAGTAGGTGGTTGTTTTGCCAGAGTTTCATCCTCTTCATCTCCAGAGGGAAGCTCCAGATCTCTAGCAGCAATGACAGAAGTAACTGCACAGAAAATAGACAAATCAGAAGCCAATCCAGCAGGAAAAGATAGAAGAAACAAAATGAGGGAAATCTTACCAATCACTTCTCCAGCCTGGACAGACTGACCACCTATGTTCCTTGTCAGAGAAGGATCTGTTGCAGGCATAACAAAATGTTAGAATCCATCACAAATAGAATCAAGGGTCTACCTTCTATGGCTTGAGCATTGATGGCCTTGATGGTCTGCACCATGAATTTGTGAGTCTCCTCTCCTGCATGAACAACCTAGGAATCCCAGCCATCAAAGAGGTTTTTCAGTGCAATGCTGGAGGCAGCCAGGCCTTGGAATCTAGCTTTCCACCAAGCGTCAAACTAGGTGGAACTGCAGGAATTCGGTTCCCAGGCTGGCAGCTCCTGTAGGATTTGAGCAGAATGAGCTGAGGACAACCAAGTTGTCTTGCGCAGAAGTTGGGATGATAGACTTCTGCCCCCAAATGATAATTTGGAGGCTTTCCACCTCCATGAGGCAAATCTCTCGGCATGGTAACACTCAGGAATTTCTTCCTGAAGTCTGTTCTGGCAGATTCCTCTTCTGGCTCTCTTTTAAACATTCGGTATCTAGGCTGAAACCAGGGATAAGTTCTTTTGAGCACCACCTGCCATTGAGCAGCAGACCTTTTGGTGCAGTGCCTAAAGAACATCAGGTACTCCTTGATTGAACGCTTGGGCACTTTTGCCGACATCAGAGGGAGAGCAAGGACTTGATCCTCAGGTAGAACTATATCTGGGAACCTCAGTTCTGGGAAGTAAACCTGCAGCCAGATCTAGATCATCCAGAATGCGCCGGGGGCAGACAAGTTTAATGGATTCTCCAGGGTGGCAGTGTGCAAGTTCTTGAACAAATGAGCCAGAATTGTAGGCCCAAGCCCAACGTTAGTGTGGTTGTGCAGGGCTTCTGCCAGGTGCCGGTACTCAAGCAGAACTGCCGAGGAATGGTTGGGGAAGATGAATCTATTCAACCAGTACAAAAGGAACATCATGTGTTGCTGATCCTTGTCATTCTCAGCACTAAACTTCCTCAAATAATTAGAGAAAGAACAGTTCTAGTTGATTGTGGCTGGAGAGATAGTGAATGGCTTGGACAGTTTTTCTTGGTTCTTTCTTTGATGATAGTCACCAACAGCATCAACAAGACTTCCATGGGGCCTGAACCCAAAGATCTGAGCCATATCCAGCAAGGTTGGTGTCATCGGGGCCACACAAAAATCAAAGGTATTGATGGCAGAATTCCAGAAACAGAGGGCAGCGGCAAGCAAGTTCTCATCCTTGTTGATGGATTGCTTGGACAGGAGAATGGCATCATAGATTCCGGCTCTCTTCCAGTGAGCTCCATATCTCGGAAGAAGTCTGTCAATCTAGTCTGCCCACTTGACTGGATTGTTCCTCACCTCACTGGATGGGAACGAACGACTCAAATTCTTGCTGACCCAAGAATGAGAAGCCAGGGCAGAGGCACTTTGGAAACACAAAGGAGCTTCAGCATCTTTTTCAAACAGCTCTGCCATTTCAGCAGGGACATGGCCAAACCAGTGGGGACCTAGAACTAGGGTATTCTCAAACAAGTGGAGGACATTTTCGTCTAGGTTTTTCTGGGCAAAAGGATGGAGCTTGCTCCGAACCTTAATGGTGTGCTTATCAACACCAGCCCCAGTAATGTAGGTAGGAGGAACAGAAGAGGAAGACTGGGCACGGGTTTTTGGAGATGACATTTTCAAGAGTTAGGCTAAGAACAGAGGAAATAATTCAGAAAAAGTCAAAAGTCTGAGAAGAGCAAAAGATTATGAGAAAATCTGGAAAGAAAACAAAGTCTAAAAGGGTTAGGTTTTTCGAATGAACAGGAACTGTTGGGTTTTAAAAACTTCTTTAAAAGAGCTTGAAATCATGGAGAAGATGAGGCGTCATTTGATGATGGCTAGCTAATAACTAGCTAGTACCTACCCAATTTCCCATGAAGTCTAGCTCAAGAGAGAAGACATAGCACACGTGGGTTAATCGAAACGGAAGAGAGTGGCGGGCAACATTAATGGCCAATTGATCAATCAATAAAAAAAAAAAAAAAAAAAAAAAAAAAAAAAAAAAAAAAAAAAATATAAAACAGGCATTGTTTGGGCCAAAATTCTGCACACACAGCCCAACACTAAAAGCCCAGAGAAACAAAACGAACTACAGGACCCAAGCAGTACTAGACTTTGCGATTAGAAGAATCAAGGGCCCAAAATCCAAAAAGCCCAACCTAGGATCTATAAAAAAAACTTGGGCTTCGAAAAGAAGAAAAAGAAATCAGCCCATAGCTCCAGAAAAATCAAAAAGGGCTTGGCATGAATAAAATAGAAGAAGAAGCCCAAAAGGAAACAGACCCACGTGGATCTTTTTTCTCCCTGACTTAGAAAAGTCAACAATTTCAATTGGGTTGACAAGGAGTTGACAAAGGCAGGCGAAAAGAAGGGACATCTCTAAATCTCTGCCACCAGAAGATCAAAGTCCCTTTTATGTATTCAAAGATATTGTTTCTACTCCAAAGAAGGCACCATCTTTCAAAGGATACACAGACTGTGTTTTCCAAAAAAGATAAGCAGGAAACAGAGAGTTGTTCAAACTGGAAAATCAAACTAACCCTCACAGGGGGCAGTTGGAATTAAAGAGAGGTTAGGTTTTTTTTTATAAAAAAAACAGGGAAATAATTGGCTTAAGAATTGACCATTGAGGGCTTATCTGCCAGAGCTGATAAACCCCTTTTTCATTTTTTTTTACATTTAAAAATGAAAGATCTTTTGGGAAATTTTGCCGCCCATTATTAAGAGAAAGAAGCCCCAATCAATCAAACAACCAAAAAATCAACCAAAGACAAAACTCAAATGATCACTTGATCTTTGAGAAACCTTCAAACAAACTAAAGCAACCAAAAAACTCATTTGAGCCCCAGAAGAAGCTAGCTATAAATCAGAACTTCCAATTCGTACTTAAGAGAAATAAGTCATTCAAAACGAGATTTCTTTCGTTACAAATTTGAAAACCTCAAATATTAATCAGGTCAATCAATTAAAGATAATCTGGTTAAAATTGCCAGATTATGGGAATTGATTTAAATCAAATCAAAATCCCACAAAACAAGGTTTTAAATAAGGAAAGTTATTTAGGTCAAGCATCCTACCCCGTTTGATCAAGATCAAGTCTCTGCGACCCTTGCATCAAACACAAATTTTGTTTATACATTTTGGAGATCGAATCAGAGGATTCAATACAGAGATTGTAACCCTAAATTTCATAAATACAAATATTATTTTGTACACGTGTTCTTGTCTCATTTGTCGCAGGAAATTCGTGTTTACAACATCCACCCGAAAACCTACAACACCAGAACAAAAAGAAGAAACCAAAAAGACCTATCAGATATGCTCCTCCACCTCCACCTCCACCTCAGATATGCTCTTCATAAACATTATTCGTTTCTTGATGTCTTTTTTAACTGTCTTTGTTTCTCGATGTTGAAGAAGTAAAATATCACATTGGAAACTTAAATTAAACACAATATATAATTGAGTGGAACGTATTCAATTGTCCAATCCAAAGGATATAGTAAGTAGTCATGTGTTTGTACTTTTCCATATTTCAAATATCCAAGCAATTTGTTGAATGACTGAATTCATCAATTCAAGTCATTCAACGTTAAGATTGCTAGTTTATGAAATCTAAATTGGTTAACATATTCAAATGCATCGTTTGCATATGGACTGCTTCAGCCATCAGGCAAAAACAATTCAGCACAAGCTTTAGTACAAGAAATAAAAAATTGGGATGTGAATTTTTCGTCAGAGGTGGTAATGAATGGGATAATATGGTTTAACCATTTTGGTGTTATACTGCAAATACAACACATTAATTTGTTCTTAGTATAGTTTGTTGAAGAACATAAAGTCCCATATCAAAAACTTGACTGAATGAAATGCAATATATAATGAATTGCACCACTCTTAAAAACACTGAGGGCCACTGTGATAAAACCCCGCACTACTAGATAATGTAGGTGGTTAAATTGGAAATAATATTGATGTTGTTAGTAGTGGGCTATTACCCAGGGGTGGCCCTGAGGGTGTGCAAGTGGTGCCACCGCACAGGGCCCCTAATTTTTGAGGGGCCCCGATTTTTTTTATGTGTATAATATATGTTTAACAAATGTTATATATATACTGAGTGAGCAAATTGTTGACACAAAGACGTTCCTAGTTGTGTTGGTTTGCAGGGCCTCAACTTTTATTCAGGGCGCGAGTTCAAAACCCGCTTGTGTTAAAGGCTTGTCCGATTTCAACACCAACATTCAATATCCCAGCTACTTTCATAACCATAAACTGAAATAATAAATACTTTAAACCCTATGCTCAGATATTCAATTTTGCAAAAAATAATGCATCCAACTAACTCAACCAAAATAATTGCATCAAATTAATGATGTTCCTAGAATATTTATGCATCCAACTAACTCAACCAAAATAATTGCATCGAATTAATGATGATATTGATACAAAATAATTTAGGTGTTAAAAAATATTTAATATCTGAATATGATCTATGATGACAAAGACTCATCATCACAATCATGGTGATTATTCAAAAGGTGTAACATCCCTGATCCAATTTAATTCTTTTGTGAAATTTCAATTTTGTCCTTGGGAGTAGGGGTACTTTGGTCACTTTAAGAAAAAAAAATTTATTGTATGGCATTACGTAATAGTGTAAGTTTGTGTTAGCTTATGTGAGGCCCCAATTTAAGGATTGCACAGGGCCTTCAAAATCTCAAGAACGGCCCTGCTACTACCCGCCTCTTTGAAATTCTCTTTGAAATTTAAAATGGTATCAAAGCGGAGCCAAGCCCACATCGGAGTCAAATATTCAAGCTCAACGCCATATATTGGGTAAGAGTAAACATTCAAGCCCATCATATAAACACCACATATTGAATAAGAATAAGGGTAAAGGCCCAATAATTGAGGATGCATATGGCTATAGGACGCCAAAGTTGATTGCCGTTCAAGTGGATCCACGGTCCCGAAAGCCTTGACCTTTGCTTGTGAAACACGCAAAGACCTCGACTTTATTTTCCCCATGTGGTGTTTACTGGCATTATATATAATATAAGGTGGGGGTGGGTGATTTAGAAAGGAGGAGGGGAACTTATACCTGTCTATCATAAAAAATGGTTCCCAAGGCCAATGCTGTTTACATGAGTCTCTTCATCCTATTGCTGTTGTTCTCATCCAAAGTCGTGTTTGCTGGAGTTTCCCAATTTTCAGAAACCGGTTAGTCTCTTCCCAAATAGTTAAATAGAGACTAAAAATAGTTTAGGAGCGCCATGTTCTGAAAATAAAAGAAATCTCTCTTTAGGAGCGCCATGTATATGTATGTGTACATTGATAAATTGTTTAGCATGATTAGTTATTAATAAAGTTTTGTATTCTCATTACAGAAGAGAAGATCGATACGGACTTTTCGAAGATGAAGATTATTAACCATGACAAGTCAATAGACCCACATAAAAAGCCACGAGGCGCTCCAGGGACCCGTTAAGTGTGCGGACTGTACCAGCAACAAGAACATATAACTGTTCTTTACCAACCATAAACCAGAACGGAAATAAGGATGATTTGGTGCTTATAGAAATATGGATCTGGTTGATCGACTTTGGAGGGAATATAATCCTAGGTCATCTCATAGTTTTCCGTATGGTTGTTCTTGTAGGCTGTATAAGTTTTTTGCCTCTTCCTTCTTTATTGGCCATCGCCACTTTACTTGCTTACATGTATTCTATGATCATGCAAAGAACACAGCACAACAAAAACAGATGTTTTAGTACTTTTCCATGTATTTCAAATGTCCAAGCAATTTGTTGAATGACTGAATATTCGTCAATCAAAGTCATTGAACGAGATTGCTAGTTTATGAATTCTAATTGGTAGTGCGTAACATATTTAAATGCATCCATTGCATAATTATATGGACTGCGTTAGTCGTCAGCCAAATTAAATTCAGCACGAGCTTTAGTCTTAGAAATTAAAATTTGTGATGGGAATTGTGGAAGCAAAATATCTACCGATCAGGTCAAATAATTAAGCCAATCAATTTGGGAATTATTCGACCTACTTGGGAGTTATTTGATTTAATTGGGAATTATTTGATTCTTGCCTTAATTAGGGATTTGATTTAAATCAAATCCTTAATTACATCAATCTCTCCAAATTGGGGAAGAATAATTCCTTTTCATATCTGGAATTATTCTTCCGAAACCCTAGCCTCCGAGGCTCCTACAAATACATGGCTACACCAAGGGTTGAGGTACGTCAAAACTTTTGTCTGAAACTCTGCAAAAATTCTCTCTCACAAACCTTAGCCGCCATACTCTTTCTCTCACACACATAAGGCTCCGGCCACCACACAGGGCTCCAGCCACTCGGTTCTCACCCTATAGAAATTTCCATCTTATTGTTAGTTATTGTTTTCTTACAAACACTCAACCTAACTTAGACATCGGAGGATCTTTGGCCAACAACCTCGGGTGCGGTCTTTTACTCTGTATTGTTTTGCAGGGAGAAAGATAAGCGAAGAGGAAGACGGAATGTTTAGACGAATATTCTTTGGGAACGAAAATCGCTCCCACAAATTGGTGCTTTCATTGAGAGCACGAAATAATACTCAAAGCGTGCTTAAATCCATTTTTCACAAACAAACGTGTAACAAACGCAACGATCGATGCTCACCAACCCACTCGAGAACTAATACACAGCAGCAAGCTGTAGAGGGATCCTCACAATCTAATCTCTCAATCAGCTCCACTGGCAGAACAGCCAAGGGGATCAACCCTTGGAAGTTGAGAAGGAAGTTATCCAGCGGCGCTTGAGACACCGAAGACACCGACCCAAGCCACCAGCCCTTTGAGTAGAACATGTCGAGAGGCTAGTAAATGACCGACTCCAGGGTCTCCAACTTAAGGAAGCACGGAGGTAGCTCTGTGCAGGGAAATTGATTGAGTCAACTCCTTGTCCTTTAACAACAAGGTGGAGCAGGCTACACCTTTGAAGTAGTTCACAACGTCGTCCATCACACCATTCAAGGGGTACTCTGAACCCAATGGCCATTTGAGGCACTTCAAGAGCACCATGATCTTGTACAAGGCAGACGACTCCCTGGTTGTAAAGTGTTCGCAATGACTTTGTCATGAGCAACTCAAGACTAGTTTCACACTCTACCATCCGCATCGATAGACAGATTCAAGGAGTTCACTCTCATTTTCACGAAGGAGCATAACTCCTTCCAGACGGTCAAAGAGCATGTGGACCACCAGTTCAACTGGCACAAGAAGCCGGACGAGTCTCTTCGAGAATACCTCAGAAGATTTAAGGCTGAGAAGGCAAACATCATAGGATGCAATGACCTAGTTGCATCCTTAGCTTTCAAGAAGGGCTTGCCAACCAAACACGAGCTATACCGTGAGTTGGCCACAACTCTGAGCCAAACCTTGGCAGAATGCTTCGTGACGACAAAGTGCTACGCACTCTGGGACGATGACTGCATTGCCGCGAAGAAAGCCAGCAAGTAAGCTGACCACCCGATAAGGCAGAAAAGCTAAAAGAGCAACAAGTTCGAACACGAAAACCAGGACAAGAGCATATCGCGGCCCAAAGACGGAGTCTCGGAAACAAAAACCTTCACTGAGTTTACTATCCCGATCCACCAGATCCTAGCACAAGTGAAGGACAAGTCGTGGGTGAGGAGATCGCAACCCTTAAAGAGAGACCCGACTAGAAGGGACACCAGTAAATACTGCGCATTCCACAAGGAGCATGATCATTACACCAATAATTGCAATGCCTTGAAAATGCACCTCGATGAGCTGGTAAAAAACGGCCATTGCACGAAATTCATCGCAAAGAAGGTCATCCAGCAGAGCGAGGACCATGATGCAGTTGCCAAGGAACCTCCCCAAGAAGTCATACGGATCAACACCATTCTAGCTAACTCTTATGAGTCCGGGCTGACCACTAAGGAGGGCAAGAGAAAGATAGCACAGGCGACTTATGTCTCCCAAGTCACAACTAGCGAACTAGTCATTGAAGACGCACCCATCATCGACGTATTATCAATTACAAAATCCCATAAACAAATAGTCTTGTTTCGAATTATGTTATAAGTCATCGCTTTTTCTATTTTGCAGACATGAAAAACCTCCAATAGCGCTGGTTGTTATATAAATGCTAATGCTACTTCTAATTTTAGGCATTAGTGATCATAGATGTTTGGTGGTTGTTTTAATCTTTTAACTTTAGTTATTTTCTGCAAAACTGAAGTTGTTATAAACAATAGGCATCACTTATGTAAGGAAAGTGTAGACATTTTGCATGATCCACATCACACTTTACTTGGTTATTGTCTTAGAATATCAAAAAGGCATCATTTCCAAATCATGTTGTGTTGCCATTACTGATAAAAAAACATATATATAAATAGTAATTTAAATATATGCATACTTGTCTATATATATAAGCAAAACACTTGAATGATCCGTACTTGTCACATCCGAATCACAATTTTTCCAGCCCCACACCACAAATTATCCGTACTTGTCTATATATACGCAAAATACTAGTTAGAAAGACATGTAAAATGAAGGAGGAATGTTTAGTTCAATAAAAAAGCCATTATAGGGCATGAGTTGCCAATTCTTCTCGCACCTCATCCAATTCCATTTGGATATACGTGTCCTTCTGTCTAGCTTAACAAAAAAAAAAAAAAAAAAAAAAAAAAAAAAAAAAAAAATGTAAATGTATGTAAACAAACACGAACTGCAGAAATATGAACATTTAAAAAGTGCAAGGTACTAAATTATTTCAAGTATATTATTTTCTTATAGATGAAATTAAACTCTGAAATAAATAAGCCATGTACCATAAGTGCAAATATATATCAAGCATGCACAACATTTAAGAGTGAGATAAGAATTCATAAGCCACATGTACCATAAGTACAAATATATATTATTCTCTTATGATACAGAGATTGAAGCCAGCCATAGCATGATCAACAACTAAACACGCAACATCAACTGGTTCAAATGGGTGCTTTAAATATCATGCATGACAGATGCAAGCTAGCAAAACTTCAACATCTAAATGGGTTTTAATAAAGACCCATGAACCTAGGCATGCTTATAAGATTCTTATATTGAGATACTATAATCACTGTGGTTAATGCATTTCATCTTACAGCATGATTCAGACATAAAAACACTTATCACTTTCACACAACCTGTTTTTCACAATATTACAACAAGCTTGTGACACAGGAATAAATTATTTAAGCTACATGCATATTTTTTTAGAATAAAGCCAAACTCAAAGAATTAGTAGAGTAGAAGCATAGTATTCTCCAAAAAATCCTTTCGTAAGACAGACAACAGAAAATTTACGTATGATTATTAATTACCTCGTTCCAGTTATTGTTATGAACTGCTGGAGCCTTTCCTGGTGACCTCTACCCAATTTGTGCTGTCAAAATGAAAAGGTGAAGCGGGGGAGACCATGAGGGAGAAAGAGAGAACAAAGCAAAATTATGCATGCGTATCAGTTGTGTGTTGCTAATCAAAGGTTATTTTTCCGTCAAGAAAATCTAAAATATAAGAGAATAGTCTTTAACCAGACCCAAAAGGAATTTGAAGTAGGGTGGGTCCTAGAAAAAAAGGCAAAATTAGGCACAAGATACTGTCTGAATGAAGAAAAAAATTTCAGAATCGGAAGCAGTAGAGTTGAAATGACATAGCAATACAAGGTTCTCCACTCAAAAGGAGCTAGATTCTGAACATAATAACAGGGACAGCTATTCCATATATTTTGCTATTTCTTCCCAAGCTATTCCATGCATGAATCTCCAACCATCATTCTTTCACTGGGTTTAACTTCCCAAGCTGAATATATATGCAGTAGTGGAGCTGGATCTGGTTTGTAAGGTCGAAATTCCCTGCTCAGAGCTGGAGAAAATGTCAACTGCAGCAACTATAACACAGAAAATAAGATATCAAAGTCCACTATTGAGTAGAAAGAACGTTAACAAAGGAGATGAGATCAAGATGGGTGGATTCAGTTAAAAAAGAAAGAAGGGATGGGGTTGATTCAGCAAGAGCAGAAAGTATAAGTTGGCTATGTGAGGAACCATATTTGAGTTGTCCAACAAGTTTTAATTGTCCAAAACGTAGGCATGATAAGTACTGTATCAAAAATAACAAAAAGTGAAGAAAGAGGGAGAGGGAGGATAGCAAGAAAATGGGAATCCAAAGACATTTAAAGGGAGAAATTCTCTGTGATTTAATCTAAAGACATTAATAACCCACTTTTTATGAGACATAGACAATTTGTTGAAGAAAATGCAAGAAACTGGGAGATTCTTTCATATTGAATCCAAAAACACGTCTCTCATATTTTTCTAAAGACATCTAGGCATCATGAGTATGAGCACAAACAATTTGAATTCTCCTCATGGGGAGGCTTGAACAAGATCATATTAGGGAATAACAAAAACTCCTTTTGCATTAAGAACAGAGGAAAACATATGTACCTGAGGACAAATCAGAGTTAATGCATAAAGCAGCCCTGTTATCATGTTAACATTGCAGACAGTCAACCTTATTAGCGTATATGGTTGACAGATGTTGCTTGGAATGTTGGATTTATTCCCCAAACAAAAACACATAATAACTAAACGACTGAATTGTAATGTGTTCTTAAGACAAAAGAAAATAATATGGAACAGTAATAGATGAATAACTGTTTACGTGCAACCACATAAGGCCAGAAAACAGTTCCAATTTTTTTCGAGCCTGTCACAACTAATTATACACCTTTCCTACAGCCTCATTCGATCCATATTTGAGCCGGATAAGCGAAGTAACAGATTTTTTTGGAGTTTCACCACAAGAGGACACAGAAGGGAATGAAGTAGGACCAATGGGAGGAGAAACTTTGGTCCGACTGGGAGGAATATACCTGCCACCAAAATATATGGATAAATACACAAAGCCTCAGTAACAAATATCCTTTATGACATAAACATGCAATGCCTTGTTTTTGGTAAACATAAAAATTTGTTTTCAAAAACTGCACCATGGGTTTACCAGCCAAGTAGACAATATGTGCACAACAGTTCAAAAACCACAACAAAAAACAAGACCCAAAAGGAATTTGAAGTAGGGAGGGTCCTAGAAAAAAGGCAAGGATAGCACAAGATATTGTCTGAATTAAGAAAAAAATTCAGAATCAGAAGCAGTAGAGTTGAAATGCAACATAGCAATACAAGGTTCTCCACTCAAAAGGAGCTAGATTCTGAGCACAGACAAGTTGATAATCAAACCAGAAGTGAAATTACAAATCATGGAACACCAAATATTTTTTTTTCTTTTGGTGGGTGGGAGGCAAACCCCCATTAGTCTATAGGGTTACCAAGAGTTTCATGATAACTGTGGGAACCGAATTAAATCTAAACCCTAGGTCAAATAATTCCTTCCATTTGGGGATTATTTGACCTAATTGGGAATTATTCAACCTAATTGGGAGTTATTCAATTTAACTGGGGATTACCCAATTAAATTGAATGTTACCTAATTAGGTCAAGAATTGATTTGATTCCTACCACAACTCCCAATTAATTGGGAATTACCTGAATTAATTGGGAGGTTATTTGATTCGGATTGGGTGTATTTGACTTAATTAAGGATTTGATTAAATCAAATCCCTAAATACACCAACCTCACCAACCTCACCAACCTTGTTGAAGCCCCCTATAAATACTTGGCTATGCACAAGGATGGAGGTATGTCAGAACTACTACTAAAAACTCTGTAGAGATCTTCCCCTCATAGACCCTAGCCACCTCCTCTCTCTCTCTCTCTCTCTCTCCTCTCTCTCTCTCTCTCTCTCTCTCTCTCTTTTACATAAGGCTCCGGCCGCCCGGTTTATACTATAAACACATCTCCATACCCTATTAGCTATTGTTTTCTATATGATTCAATTGAACTAATTTAGGCATCGGAGGGCCTTTGGCCAACAACCCCCGGGTGTGGTCCTCTTATTTGTTCTACTTTGTAGGGAGAAAGAAGAGGCGAAGAAGAAAGGGGAATCTTTCCAATCGAATATTCTCGTGGGGAAATTTGCTCCCACAAATTGGAGCTTTCATTGAGAGCACGAGTTATACTCAACACGTGCTCAAGGAATCTGTTCCTCCTATTTTCCAATCCATCGAAGCCTTCCAAACAACCGTGGTTGGAAGCAAGAAGACGAGAGGCAAAATAGCTGCGATGGCTAAATCTGAGACGGCCCAAAGCCACTCCACCCACGATCCCGCGATCGACATGGTGGCACCACCACCTCTCACCACCGTGCCACCCACCGGACTCGCAGCTGATACCACCGCACCAGCCGCCGCTGCTGAACATGGTGGAACCTCCCATCTTGGAGCAACTTCAAGAGTTCCCTCCATTGCTTCCACGCTAGACGCACGCTCTCGCGTATACCTCCAATGAAACCCTAGCCCATGTGCAATTGGGCTCCACAAACTTCTCTCCTCCTGATCCATGAAGTCAAGCGGACCTTAGCCTGAGAGTTGACCGGCTAGCACAGAGAATGGACGACCAAAGCAATCTGATGAGGCAACTCCTCAACCAAATAAGCTTGGCTCAAAACCTTGGCCTTGGACAACCGGGCAAAGAGGGAAGGATGGACGAACATGCCGATAGGCAGCTCGACGGGTACCAAGCAGGTCAAGCAGGAATAAGTAGACAAGGCGAGGGACAACACCGTGATCGACCTGCCAACATGTCGCAAGCATCTGCAAGCTACACTCAAAGCAGATTGAGTTTAAGGAACAACGTGCAAGAAAGGCTAGGCCCACGACTTGACATCCACGCCCGCAGGAAAATGTACATGAAAGGCTAAGCCCCTAGGGAGGTCAACTAGACAACCATCACAATGAGGACCATGAGGAAAGGCACTCCGCTGCTCACTCTCGAAGAGTCAATTCTCATCGACAAGCCACAGAAGATCTTTCACAAGCGCAGTCCACCAACATGCTGCCTAGGCAGCACAAGCGAGAAGGTCGACCCTTACAGACCAACGAGGAGGTCAATCAGCGTCGCCCAAATCGCGGAGGTCGCCAACGAGACCAACCAACAATGTGTGCGGAAGACATGGAGAAGCTTGTGAATGACCGACTTCGAGACTTGAAGACTGGTGGAAACTTCGAAGACGCACTACGTAAGGAGATGGACTAGGCGAACTCTACACCTTTCACCCCTAAAATCGAGTGGGCTACTCCCCCGAAAAGATTCTCAACGCCTTCGTTTACACATTTCAAAGGGGATTCTGATCCCGAAACCCACCTAAAACACTTCAAAAGTGTCATGATCCTCCACAAGGCCAACGACGCACTGATGTACAAGGTGTTTGCGATGACCTTGCGAGGAGCAGCCTAAGACTAGTTCCACACCCTACCATCTGGGTCGATCAGCAGTTTTAAGGAGCTGACTTACGTTTTCACCAAAGAATACACCTTTTACCGGACAATCAAGAAGAACCTTTACCGCTTATACAACCTGTGCAAGAAGTCTGACGAATCCCTTTGAGATTACATCAAGAAATTCAAAGCAGAAAAGGCCAACATTGTAGGATGTGACGATCGAATCGCGTCCTCTGCTTTCAAGAAAGGCCTTCCAGTTGAGCACCACTTATACCGCGAGTTGACTATCACTCCTAGCCAGACTATAGCAAAGGTCTACGCGACTGCGGAAAGCTATGCGTTCTGGGATGACGATCAAATCGCCGCAAAGAAGTTTACAAAGCAGGAAGATCAGCCAACTAAGCGGACTGGCCAACGAAGCGATGGATTTAGCAACAGGAACAAGGACAAGAGTAAGTCGTACCCACAAGGGGACGCTGTGGCAGGAGAGAACTACACCAAGTTCACCATCCCCATACATCAAATCTTAGCCCAAGTGAAAGACAAACCTTGGGTAAGAAGACCGCCACCCTTGAAAGGAGATCCGGACAAGAGAGATACTAGCAAATATTGTGCCTTCCATGGGACGCATGGACACACGACGAACAACTGCTTTGCTTGGAAAGCACACCTTGAAAAACTCGTGAGAGGAGGTCACTACACGGAATTCATTGCGAAGTAGGCCATCCAACGGATTGAGGATCGTGACACCACCGTGGAGCCACCTCAGAAGGTCATAAGGATTAACACAATCCTAGCCTACTTCGAGGAATCTAGGCTAACCAGCAAGGAAAAGAAGAGGAAGATCAAACAGGCCACTGTGATCTCCCAACTCTCGATTGACCTTCCACCGGCAGAAGACGATCCTGTAATCGGCTTCCAAAAGAAAGATCTAATCGGCCTCGACATGCCACATAACAATGCCCTTGTTATCAGCATTCAAATTGCTCAGGCCATGGTCAACCGAATCCACGCAGATGAGGGCAGCGCATCCAATATCCTGCAACTGGCAGGGTCATCCAGCAGATAGGCTTGGAGACAAATATCAACAAATCAACCAGATCGCTGATCGACTTTAATGGTGCAACAACGGTTACCGTGGGCACGATAGACGTCGATGTCTACTCCTCACCTGTAATTAGCTCGCAAACATTCATGGTCATTAATGAGGGCTCACCCTACAATGCCATTCTGGGTAAACCATGGATCGATAAGATCAATGCCATCACCTCCGCCACACATCAGAAAATTCGGTACCTAATTCTTGGAGGTGATGTCGGTCAAATCAACAGCGATCATGCAATGGCGAGAAAATGTTCCTCCCAAGGGCTGAAGAAAAGCAAACAAGCGCAGCTCCTCCTTGTGAGCCAGGCAGATCTAAAGGAGGTTGAGCAACCAAATCTTGCTCCCTTATAGCAATCAAAGCATCAGGACCAAGCCAAGGAAATCTGTCTAGAGGCCTCTCCTGAAGAAGGATGGAAACCCGAAAGAGGACGTCAATTTAATACCCTTGGATCTTGACCAGCCATACAGGAAAGCATGGATCAGCTCACACCTAAGCCCAGAAGAGAAGGTGGAGCTAACTGATGAGTCGATTTTATATTATATATTTAACCTCATTCTTAGTATATTTTGGTTAATATGTTGGAAGAATTTTGATACTTTGAACTATATTTCCAATATAGGACTTTCGACTTCCTCTGGAGCAAAACATAATCAAATGGACGAATTTTGGAGTAATTCCAGTTGGAGGACGTACTTGAGTCACTTAGCTTGATCGTATCAAAATATCAGACTTTTCCACCAAGCGATGATTTCCTGGCGAATAAATGAAGGAGCAGTGCGCTATGCTGGAATAGTGACGTTTTGGGCTTTTATTGCGATTTTGGAGCCCAAGATGACCTCGGATGGGTTCGTGGCCTTCTGGAGAAGTGTTCGGAATATTTTTATCTTTAAAACGAGCTATCTTGGGCCAGATTTGGGGGAGATTTGAGACTAAAACGTGGCTGGGCAGATTATGGGCAGATTCTCCTAATCCAATTTGGACTTTATTTCCTAGTCTTATTTTACTTTAACTTAGTTTCCTTGTGGGGATTGGGTAGCTAGGTTTTAGGAGGTATTTAAGCTCCTTTTCACAGCAATTTAGGGATCTCCTTTTAGAACTTCTTTTTGGCTTTGGGAGCAATTGCTAGGGTTTTGGATTTTCGCTACTTTCAGGTGTTTTCATTCTTACTCATTCGAATGATATTTTCTTGGATTTCAATTATGATTATGTGTAACTAATTCCTTTTGCTAGGGCAAGGCCGTAAGCCTAGCATGAATATGTAGTTTTATTAATTTGCTTATGAATGGTTGCATGTTTGCTTTGAATTATTAATCACTGTGTTTAAAACTATCTATCTATTTTAATGACTGATCACCATTAGGATATGTAGACAAGTAATTTGATGCAATTTCTGTTGGAACATCACCCTGAAATTGAGGAGGGCTTCTTGTGATTAGTAATTGTAAGTTCACTTAAGGCGAACATCACGCTCTTAAGGGTTGCATGGTTTTTCAAAGGGTTTTCACAAAGCTTAATGAGTCTTGCATGTTTATATTTGATCTGAACATCACAGACGGATTGCATGTTAGATATACGTTTTCGCTTAAACATCACAAGGAAAGTATGCATTAGGAAAACCTAACCTTCAAAGCATATATGTGGAAATTCATAAGTAATTGATAGAATTGCATAGGATTGCGATGGTGTTGGCTAAACCCTAGTTTTCTCTAAATTGTTAGTCTTTAAAAAAGAAATCGTTTTTCTTCTTTGCTGTTATTATTTCCCAACTTTCAGATTTCTTTTACTGTTAGTTTAATCTTTTCAAATTCATAAACTTCAAATCTTTGATAAAATCTATTTTAGTTATTAATTAAGAGCTAGTTTAATTACAAATTAGTCAAACAATCTTTGGGGACAACGACCTTGCATGAGCATTTATACTACAATTACCTTGTATTCTTGCAAGTATTTTCAGTGATTTTAACCCTGTTTGCGCAGGTACTAAAAATCCTATCACTAACCACCTTCCTCCAGAACAACAAAGACATGTTCGCATGGTCGCCGTCAGACATGCCTGGCATCGACCCGAACATCATCTGCCATCGACTCGACGTTAACCCTGCCAGCAAGGCAATGCCGCAGAAAAGACGAAACTTCGCTCTTGTGCGGGTCGCAATCATCGAAGCCGAGATCGACAAACTCCTAGCTGCCGACTTCATCGAAGAGGTCTCCTACTTAGAGTGGCTTGCCAACATTGTCCTGATGGAAAAACAAGAAAAGGGCAAATGAAGAGTCTGCGTCAATTACACTGACCTCAAAAAAGCATGCCCTAAAGACAACTTCCCATTGTCGAGAATCAACCAACTCGTGGATTCCACTTCTGGCAATCAGCTGCTCAGCTTCATGGGTGCCTACTCCCACTATAACCAAATCCTGATGCACGAGGATGACAAGGTGAAAACTTCCTTCATCATCGAGAAAGGGACCTACTTCTACAAGGTCATGCCCTTTGTGCTGAAGAACGCCGAAGCAACCTACCAAAGGCTCGTGAATAAAATCTTCAAGGAGCAAATCGGCAAAACTATGGAAGTCTACATGGACGACATGCTGGTCAAGGCCCCAAAGTGTGCAGATCACATCAAAAACCTCGCTGAGTCATTCAGCCTGCTCCGCCAGTATCGCATGAAGTTGAATCCAAGTAAATGCACATTTGGTGTATCCTCCGGCCGATTCTTGGGATACCTAGTCACGCAATGAGGTATCGAGGCACACCCACATCAAATCAAAGCCATTCTCGAGATGAAGTCGCCATCCACGGTGAATGAGATACAAAGTCTGACTGGTAGAGCAGCGGCCCTCAACCGATTCCTCTCGAGATCAACTGACAAGTGCAGACCATTCTTCAAAGCTTTGAAGAAAGGACAAAGAGACAAATGGGATGAGGAGTATGAAGTAGCTTTCCAGAATCCAAAGACTTACCTCACCTGACCTCCCATGCTCTCAAAACCAGTCCCTGGTGAGGACTTGTTCGTGTACCTGGTAGTGTCCAACTCAGTTGTCAGGTCAACTTTCATCCGAGAAGAGCTGGGGGCCCAACATCCGGTATTCTACACGTCAAAAGCTCTCCTCAATGCAGAGACTCACTACCCGAAATTGGAGAAGCTCATTTTGACCCTTCTAGTTTCTGCGAGAAAGCTGCGACCCTACTACCAAGCTCATCGAGTCATCATCATGACCGACTTTCCTATGAGATCAATCCTCCACAACCTTTACGCTTCTCAGCGACTCATGAAGTGGGCCATAGAGCTAAGCCAATATGACCTCCACTACCGGCCAAAAGCTACAATAAAAGCCCAGGCTTTAGCAGACTTCGTAGCAGAATTCACCCCATCAGCCAAAGAAGATAAATTGGTCAACAAAATGAAGGAAAGTTCAAAAGCAGACGGGACCTTCGCTGAACCTAGCCAACCCAGTGACATGTGGCAATTGCGCGTAGACAGAGCGTCGAACCAAAAGGGAGCTAGAGCGGGTGTCGTCATCACCACCCCGGACGAAACCCTGTTGGAGCAAGCTATCACGCTTGGCTTCCCGGCCTCAAACGACAAGGCATAATATGAGGCACTGCTCGTTGGCCTACGCTTGGCAAGGGAACTCGCAATCAAGAAGCTAGCCATCTACTCATATTCCTAGTTGATCACGAATCAAGCCTTATGTGAATATATGGCGAAGCACCCAAGGATGATCTTGTACGTTGACAAAGTCCAAGAGCTATTAAAGGCGTTACCTTCACCATCCAACAAGTACCTCGGGCAGAGAAAGCGCATGCAGACTCACTGGCCAGCCTAGGGTCAGCGTGGATACCCAGTTCAGACTCTCCATCCCGGTCGAACACCTTGACCAACCAAGCATTGAAGAAATAGAGCTGATCGACACAATGCAGATTGACGAGGACCCCAGCTGGCAAGACCCCATCATCGATTACTTGATGAATGGAAACTTGCTAATGGACAAGCTCGAACCTAGAAAGATCCAACAGAAGGCCGCGAGATACTACATGCACGGCAACAAGCTCATCTGCAGATCATACTCCGGCCCTCATCTTACCCGCATAAAGTACCCTCAAACACTTGAGGTTCTTTGAAAAATTCATGACGGCGAGTGTGGCAACCACTCTGGGGACGTCGACATCAACGTCCCAGAAGGCTCTAAACATAGGCTACTTCTGGCCTACCATGCGACCCGACTCCACCGAATATGTCAAGAATGATGATCGCTGCCAACGATGCAAGCTGATCCCTAACCTGTCTGCCGAAGTCTACCATCCGCAAAACAATCCATGGCCATTCGTGCAATGGGCCATATACCTAGTGGGTCCTTTGCCACTGGCGCCTGCTAATAAGGACATGATGATTGACGCCACCGACTACTTTATTAAATGGATCGAGGCTGAAGCTCTATCCTCTACTAAAGAGATGTGGAGAAACATCATCTGCCAGTTTGGCTGCCCACAGTCGCTGGTTACCAATAATGGCTCACAGTTCATCAGCAAGCAGATCACCGCACAACAGTTGCCCATAAGCAACGTCCTTTAGGAGACGCAAGGCATCGGCCAAAAGCGTCCTTCGGGAGACGCATCCCGCAAAGAAGCATCCTAAGGGAGATGCAAGGCGAGCCAGGAATTTCCTAAGGGAGGTATCCAGGTTCCTATCCATTTCCTAAGGGAGGCATGACAGTCATACAGTTGCCCATAAAGAGCGTCCAAAGGGAGACGACCAGAAGCGTCCTTCAGGAGAAGCAGGGTGCGTCAGGAATTTCTTAAAAGAAGGTCTCCAAGCCTCATGCGGGAAGTATCCAGGTTCCTATACGTTTCCTAAGTGAGGCAGGATAGTCACACAATTGCCCATAAGCAGCATCCTTCAGGGAGACACAGGCAATGACCAAGACATCCTACGGGATGTGTAGAACATACCCAGAGTCCCTCAAGCGGGACCAACTTCTTAAGGGAAAAACATCCAACGGGATATGCAGAATACACCCGGAATCCCTCAAGGGGGACCCTGGCATCTATAAATTTCCTAATAGAGACACACCATCAAGATACCAGCTAGTTACTCAAGTAGTTCACAAGACAATAGGCAAATTGAAGTTGAAAAAATAACTGAAATTTCCCTAAGCAAGCTTACCAACCGGCCAAGTTCAACAAAAAGAAGATGGTCAAACAAGACCAATTATTCTAAACGAGAAAGCAGACTACAAAAGCTGAAAAGAAATAAATGAGTTTTCATTTACTTCGACACACCAGGAGGAGATCCCTAATCTACAACCTCTTCGGCGTCCGCCTGATCAACTGCGCTCTTAGTAGCTCCACCTGCCTGACTCGCGACGTCCGCCACTACCTCATCTGTCGCATCCTCCACTGCTTCATCCTTTTCAGCTACTACCTCTTCGGCCGCCTGCTCAGCTCATTTCATGTTCACAACAAGAACTACTCCTTTTTGAAGCAGATGAAATGTAGCTTCCCTTTGTTTTTCCAAGGAAAGACTTTAGACTATCTCAAGATAAACCAGCCTGAAGCAAGCAGACGAGCTTGACAGGAGGTTTGTCTTTAGTAGATCAGACACGCTTGCATCCCCTGCAGGGCTGGACTTGTCCATATTGGGATCAACCACTGACGTTGTAGAAGAACCCTTCACCCGGTGAAATGACTCTCTTGCCTTCTCAAACCGCCGCCATCCTCACCTCCAAAGCAGTTGACGAGGCTGAATCAACTCCACGCTTGACTGCCCGTGACTCAATAGTTGGATCACGATAGTTGGGCGGATGAGCACACCTCCCAGTTTGATCTCCATCCCTTGATTGGTGCAAACGACTCAAACTTCGGAGATGAATACCAACATCTCTTTGCTTTTCGATAGGTGAACTAGTTCACAAGTAAACTACTTCACGGAGCAGATCACGGTTTTCAAGCTTGTCAGCAGAAGGCTTGAGCGGAACGTCCCAAGTGTCTCACATAGCTCCAACTTTCTTGTTGTCTGCGCCGAGGAGGTGCTTAACCTTAGCAGATTAAGGAGGAGTAACTTCTATTTATTTCTTCCTCAACGGAGATACATCTTTCGCCCGCGAAGTCGAAACTTTGTTTCTCGAAGACTTGACAACAACCTACCTGTTTAGGAGAGTCTGGCAAAACACTCCTCCTCCCCAACTGGCAGATCATTAGAGTATAGACTATGCTTCCATCTCTCAACATCCTGGGCAGGGGGCAAACCACCGACTTCCTCCCAATACCCACTCAACTGATGCAGCTCGTAACGCATGAGGCCAAGCACGCTCCAGCATAGACCTGCGACGATAGGGAGCAGCTGGTCCACCTGTGCGCACCTGCTCCACCACGGCTGCCACTCACTGCCAACCGTTGCCACGACAACAACCAGCTGGGCTTCCCGTAGCTGGCCTTCGCCGCAAAAAAGAAGAAAAGAAGAAGAAAAAGAAATATACGTGCTCGACTTACCTTGGGATGCACGTCGACTCCTCTCTTCGACAAGCAATACGAATTCTCCAAGATCTCTCTCAAGAAGGAATCGCAAGCCATTCCTACTAGGAACCCAACACCAAGAATAGTCAAAAGCTCACCCCATTTGGGAACCCAATCTGCAAAAGGAGCCCAAGTCCATGAAGGAAGCCCAGTTATAGCTAGACAGCCCAACATATATTTTACATCTCCAACACGCCACCACGCGTCATGCAAAAGCTGGGGGCATTTGTGGGAACCGAATTAAATCTGAACCCTAGGTCAAATAATTCCTTCCATTTGGGGATTATTTGACCAAATTGGGAATTATTCAACCTAATTGGGAGTTACTCAATTTAATTGGGGATTACTCAATTAAATTGAATGTTACCTAATTAGGTCAAGAATTGATTTGATTCCTACCACAACTCCCAATTAATTGGGAATTACCTGAAGTAATTGGGAGGTTATTTGATTCAGATTGGGTGTATTTGACTTAATTAGGGATTTGACCTCACTAACCTCACCAACCTCATCGAAGCCCCCTATAAATACTTGGCTACGCACAAGGATGGAGGTACGTCAGAACTACTACTAAAAACTCTGTAGAGATCTTCCCCTCATAGACCCTAGCCACCTCCTCTCCCTCTCTCTTTTACATAAGGCTCCGGCCGCCCGGTTTATACTATAAACACATCTCTGTACCCTATTAGCTATTGTTTTCTATACGATTCAATTGAACTAATTTAGGCATCGGAGGGCCTTTGGCCAACACCCCCCGGGTGTGGTCCTCTTATTTGTTCTACTTTGCAAGGAGAAAGAGGCGGCGACGAAGAAAGGGGAATCTTTCCAATCGAATATTCTCGTGGGGAAATTTTCTCCCACAATAACCTAATCCAAAATCAGTTCGGCATTGCAATACAATGACCCATAACATGAATAAGAATTTCACCAGATGCAGGGCATCTTCAACAATGAAGAGATTTACTGAGACCGGTTCATACGTACAAGAGATACTGACCTGCAATAATATTCTAGATTTGTCTCCTCTCTTATATCAAGCGGACGACATGCATCAACAACCATCCGAATATCTGAGGACCCTTTATTGATTAATATAATATTCCACGCATGTGGTATGAAATCCAAGAAACCCCTAACAAGCTCACAACCTTGAGGCTTCAATCGATCACATAGATACTACAAAAATTAAGCTTCATCAGATTACAACAACAAATTAAAAGACAATGCAAATAACAAACATCAGTACAAACATATATTAAATAATAAATTTAGCACAAGAATCACCTTGAATAGCAATGCTCTATGCCTACACACACGAAACTGCAAGGTTCCAATGGGAATTATGATGGACTTTCGTCGTGCTTTAAGAGAACGGAGAGATTAATCATAGAGATAAAAAAAAACCCAATATCTTCAATAGTCTTCGCAATTGGTTTAGTAGACAAACTAATAGAGTTCATGTTTCCTGTTGGGAAAGTGCAAACATAGGGCTTCCTGTAGTCTGAATGAGGATTAGCTTTACATGCTCATTCAACAAGAGCACCCCTATTAGTTCCCCCAAAATGATCTGATGCAAAAAGATCAAGAAACGATGCAATCTGTAGCTCATCACTTGATTTCCATCTGAATATAAACGATACATCGCTTTATTTGAAAGTTGTTGAAACACAACTAGGATTTGAAGAAAATTCTAGTTATAAAATTATGGAACTTGTAAATGAAGTTTTAACACTTAGTTCGATCCTAGTATTAACCAAAAATACCTCTGGCATCCGACAAGATTTCAATTCAGTTTCTATTGGACACCATCCATTCAAGTAATGTTAGCCTCTTAAGATTGTTATAGAACTACATAACAGGTTTGCTTTTACAGTAACAATATAGATAGTTTTGACATGTCTTACAGTATCCGAGTGTACCTCAAAGATTTAATGGAGTGCAGAAGTAAAAATTATTTATTTAACAGAAAATGAAGGTCAAAGTATGATTATTATGCATACCAAGTGGGTTCACTTTGCTGGTCCAGAACATCCTCCATTACTTGAAAATCTTTACAGTCCAATAGGTCTTCTCAAATTTCTGCACAGACCCAAATGAAAGACCTCAATAAACATGAAAACTTCATGGGAATTGTATTGATATTCCGAACATAAGTACAAATTCGTACATTTCAACAAATATAACTTAAACCAGATTCTTTGCTGGTTTGGTTACTAGGAAATGTTAAAGTTCAGAAAACCAAATAAAAGATACAAACAACCCCTTCTTAATTTGGTATTTTCGCCATAGGCAAGAGTGGCTGACTTGTTAACATCTTTTTGTGCTTGGAACATGCCTCTACTAAGTCAGTGTTTTATTCATGAGGACTATAAGGGAATTATGAGTATTTATTTGGACTCGGTGGTGTGTTTGTATGACAGTAAATATTCGTTCTTTGCTAAGGATGGAAATAATTATGTAAAATTTGGTTATCATGTTGCCTTACGCACGCCAATGCATGGAGGCTATTGTGGAGGGAGAGAGCTCAAACACGAGTTGTCAGTAACTTTTTTGGAGGAAGGTGTGGGCTCTTGAGGTTCCTAACAAGATCAAGCTTTTAGTGTGTAGGGCCTGTTCGAATGTGCTACCCACTTCTCTCAATCTATAATTTAAAAGGATACTTCAAACTCTTTTGTGCTCTCGTTGTGGGAAATCATAAGAAACTATTCTTCATGCATTATGGAGATGCAAGAGGATTCGGCTATAGGCCTACCATGGGTCTTTTGCAGATTTTTTTGACACAGTCATTCATGTTTTATCGGAGATGTTTACACCATAATCAACCAAGCATATCTAGCCTCAAAGCGACTAGTACTAAGGCAGGCACGCCTTCTCCCCTGTCGAAGGAAGACACTCTTTCTAGGTGCCAGACACCTGCCGAAGCTCCCAACTAGCGAACCTAATTTCCAAGACATGTGTCACCACCACAGCAACTTGCACAAAGTCCCACATCGAAACTTTATGCAAACCTCTCACTTTCACTTCCCTGTAAATGGGGAACAGTACCCAAATAAAAAGGGTAACTTCTCTCTCACTTTTATTGTTACTCTGCCAATTTTACCACTCATAGCTGACTTAAGCATGGGAGAGCCTTCGGCCGGCACCACACCGGTGTCCGAAGCTTAATGATTGCTTCTCCTACTTTGTCTTCTATAGGCTCTTCCCTTACCGAAGGTCCTCACCTTCTCCCCTGCTGAAGACTATCCACCTCTCTTTAAGTTGACCTCCCAAAAGAGCATCAACAGTTTGGCGCCGTTTGTGGGAAGCGACTTTTGAATCCCATCTTTCTCTACCAACCCAACTGGCTCCTTCTCTTATCAGGCCCCGTCGCCTCTTCTTCACCCCACACTCCACTATGCCAACTGAGGATAGCCACGATACTCAGCATCATACCCCCCGCGGGGGTACCACACGAAGGAAACCTTCAGCAGATGCAAACCTCCAGGCAGAGATAGAGCTCCTCCGCGCCAGAATTGCCAAGATGTCCTAGAAATACGAACATCTTCATACCAAAAACATCGAGCTGGAGCATGACTACCGCACGCTGAAGTTAAACTGGGAAAGGACTCAGGCCAGGGCTCCCAACATGACTTTACCCAGGATGCTGAACAAACCCAGCCAAACCTGTCGGTGCACTTTCGCCATAGTGCCCCAGTCTAGTCTAGGCTCAGCAAAGGTAAAGGCCCCCTCCATCCGGAGACGACCAAGTCGCGGCTCCTTCACATCTCCCCGCCAAAGGACCGGCCCTATGAACCGATGAAGGTCTATAGAGATTGCAGAGACCGTCTCTTGGACCGTCAGCAAGACCCTATTCCCATCCCCGTTAATCTCCAAACCCAAGGGTGTGGGGTCGGCCTCGTTCTCATCTCCCTAGACAAAGTTGTCCTTGAGTACACCATCCACTTCAAATTCCATGCCTCAAATAATGTTACTGAGTATGAAGCACTCTTAGCTGGCCTTCGGCTAGCTAAGGAGATGGCTGTTAGGCAAGTTCATATATTTAGCGACTCCCAGCTCATTGTCAATCAAGTCAACCAGGACTTCACTGCCAATGACATCTCTATGACAGCCTACCTCCCGCATACCCGCCACTTGCTTGCAACTTTCGACGCTTATTTCATAAGACAGGTGCCACGCTCTAAGAACAGCCATGCTGATGCTTTGGCCAGGCTAGCCTCGGCCTTGGAGCAGGGTATAGGACGCAACATCCACATCGAGTTCTTGGATCAGCCCAGCACTCAAGCCTCACTCATATGTGCTATTGATCACAGCCCTACATGGATGGACCCCATCATTCAGTTCTTGCAAAACCAAATGCTACCTGTTGATTTTGCTAAAGCACGGCGTGTTCGCTAGCACTCTGCTCGATACTTGATCATCAATGGCGCTTGATACAAGCGTGGCTTCAGCCTCCCTTACCTTTGGTGTCTGACTCTAGAGGAAGGTAACTATGTCCTTAGGGAGATCCATGAGGGCATTTGCGGAAATCATTCAGGTGCTCGTTCACTAGCACATAAAGCCATTCGGTAGGGATACTTCTGGCCATCACTTCATACCGATGCCTAGGCCTTCACCCAAAAGTGCGTTAAGTGCCAGCAGTTTGCCAACATTCCACAACTTCCAGCTGAACCATTGACAACCATGGTCAGTCCTTGGCCATTCGCCCAATGGGGACTTGACCTTATTGGACCTATGCCTGAGGGCAAGAGCCAGGTCAAGTATGCAGTTGTAGTTGTAGACTACTTCACCAAGTGGGCTGAAGCTGAAGCCTTGGCCACCATCACTGTAGCTCGCATCGAAACGTTCGTTTGGCAGAATATTGTATGTCGCTACGGCATCCCCAACACAATCGTCACAGACAACAGCCGACAATTTGACAATGCCAAGTTCAAGCATTTTGTTCCAACCTCAAGATACGTCTTTACTTCGCCTCCCTAGCCCATCCTCAGTCCAATGGTCAGGTTGAAGCTGTGACATCATCAAGAAGACTTTGAAGACCAAGCTTGACAAAGCCAAGGGTTGCTAGCCAATGCTACTTCCAGAAGTTCTTTGGTCCTACCGGACCACCCTTCCGTACCTTAACAGGAGAAACACCGTTCTCTCTTTCCTTTGGTACCGAAGCCATGGCACCAGTAGAGATTGTCTAGCCCACATACCGAACCTCCACTTATGATTCCGAAGCCAATGACGAGTAGTTAGCCCTGAATCTCGACTTCATTGACGAGCTTCGTAACCAATCCAACATGCGCAACGTCGCGTACAAACAACGCATCGCCAAGTACTATGACTCCCGAGTCAAACCCATTGCTTTCAAGATTGGGGATTGGGTCATGCGCAAGGTCTCCTTGGCCACCAAGAACCCTACTGAAGGTACCTTGGGCCCTACATGGGAAGGTCCTTATGAGATTACCAAATTTTGCCGCCCCGGCACTTATCAGCTTCGTGATCAAAGTTTGCCTCATCATTGGAACGCTGATCACCTTAAGTATTACTGTAAGTAAACGCACCTAGACCCTAGGGCATTATGTTTTCTTAGACTTTGGTCTTTAGCCTTGACTCAACCATCTCTTGTACCTTCTGCCTTTCGGCACTTATCTAATGAAACGCCCGACTCTGGCTAATTCTTATCAATCACACGATTATCATTTTGCTAGCACAACTAATATCAAATGACAAAAAGTCTAATATCATAGCAAATCAAAATAACCTTGCCCCAAGCAAGGAAAAATGTTCATACAAAGCAGAAATAAACATCAAGTGTTCCAAACAAATAAATAAAATACATAAAGAAGGCAACACCTTTAGAACTCGGTAGAAGGGGCATCCGTGGTAGTCGGCTCTGGCTCTGGAGTGGCCTTGGCGGTAGGACTAGGTGAAAGAGGCTCACAACTTGTATCAAAGTTAATCTCGACCGAAGGGTTGAACCTCGCCAGTCTCTCCTCCCAACACAACTGCTCATACACCAACCGGCCCATGATGCAACTCCGCAGCTCCTCTGAACTCCGGAACAACTCGACCGCTTCAGCTCGTGCAGCGGCTACGTCTTCAGCCTTCTTCTGCTCTACTTTGGCTTGGATAGCAGCTATCTCCTCGGCCTTTGACCGCTTCAGCTCCTCCACCTCTCTAGCCAGCGCAGCTTTCTGCAACAATAGGGATGTTCTTCTCTTGGATGGCCTCCTGCGCCTCCACTATTTTTTCCTTGGCCATCTCATTGCGCCTCTTTAATCTCTGGATCTCCTTATCGGCCTTTCCCATGTTGACATATATCTCACCAAAGGCCTGCAACACACAACATCATCAATCAGAAGCAAACTAGAATGATAAGAACACATTCACAAAGCAAGACAACTTACATAGACATGGGTAAGGAACGTCTTCTGGGCGCGATCTGCATAGGAAGAGACCTGTGTCCTCGCCAGAACCTCAGGGTCACTCTTCACGCCTTCCAGGAAGACGTTCACCAAGGGAACCTCCTGTCGATGCATGGCAAGGTTCACCTCCTTCTTTTGCTGACGTAGCGTGGAAAAGTCCACCTTCTCCACCTCCTCGGCATAAACATCCTTCATACCCAAGGGGAGCTTCGACAGCACCTACAAATCAAAGGGAGGAAGCCTCGGCCCTATTCCCATCACACTCTGGTGAGCTTCCTCCAGCGCTCTCTTCTTTCCCAGCACATTGGCAACCAACCCTTCATCGTCATCTCTAAGACGCTTGCCAGTCGCCTGCCTGGCACCCCCCTTCTCAGCCTTCTTCGCCCGAGACTCTCTAAGCCGCCTCTGCATCTCGGCATCATCCAGATCCATAGCCACCTTTGTGCTTCCCTTTATAATATCTGCCACTGCACATTAAAAGCTAAGTTAGTCACAACTACAAAAAGGAATTAGAAGCCAAACAACACAGGTGACCCAAGTACTTACTTCCTTGCAAAAGGCCGGACTCAAACAGATTCTTCTGAGTGACTAGGTTTTTACACTCACACTCGATCTCTGACAGCACTGACCTCACCCTTTCAACTTCGTCTTCTTGCTCCTTGGAGATTGGCCCCCACTTCACCAAACCTACACCAAATGTTAGATACTACTCAGCTATTTACACTTGCACAAGCAAAATGGAGAACCAAGAGTCAAAGTAGGTAAAAACACTACAAAATAATAATCAATCTTAAAGGATGGGGCCAAGGACCTATAGACTAGAAGTGGGTAGGAATGTGTTTGGAGACGGTCTTCCCTGACGGACACTCCCAGTTACCATAAGCCAGGCACCACCTGTTCCTTCAAGACTTCTGAGTAGAAGGCTTGTGAGCAATAAAGTAACCCCTCTCTTTTGCCTTTCGGCAATTGGCCTATACCCAGCCAAAACTTCCATGCTGCTCGGAGATCGAGTAAAGATACTGAATTGCTCAAATGTTGGCTCCCTATACCCAGCCAAAACTTTCAGACTACCAAAAGTTGGGATTATATTGCCCTGGCACATATCCCAGCTTGCCCAACATCATATTTACCCAAGGATGAAATGGTAGTCTGAAGCCATGCTGGTACATATCGGTAAATATCAGCACGCATCGCTCCGAAGGATATCTAACCACATCAGCTGCACTGGGTAACCTGCCCACCGAGGGTGGGACACTAAAATTTGTCCGAAGCTCTACCAACTTTACCTCTGTAAGTATATTACGCCTTGACAAGGGACACCAACTCGTATATTCACCCCCTCTGAAGCTGAACCCACGGCTACACCCACAGACCCCGACGGTGATGCCTGATTGCTCGAGCCCACCTTTGGTGTATGAGCCAAGGCTAGAACCTGGTTAGCCACAGCCTCTAACACTCTATAATTCCTTTGCATCTCTCTCTACTCGGCCTCCCGGGAATCTACTGATCGCTCACCTCTCTCACCATCATGCACTACCATCCTACTTTCTATCATACCTTCTACCACACCCTCTGTCTGGGAACATTCAGCTTCAGAACAAACATATTGGTTGGGCTCTTCACTCTCAGTATCTTCCCCACCAAAGGCAGTGGGGTCATGACTTTCTCTATCAGAACTTTCAGACATCTACAATATACAAAAACAAGGAAAAGGAACTAATGCACATGCAAGAAGGATCGAAAACACAAGAACACAAAAAGGAGGGCACACCTACATGCTCTCTGATCTAGAGGCATACATTCAACAAGTTCATATCAATGTTCAAAGTGTTCATCATGTTCATACTCATACTCAAAATGTTCATCCTAGTCTTCAACATGTTCATGCGAAAAAAGACATTCCAATTCAAAAGTTCAAGGGAAATGAGGTCTAACCTTGTTTGCACCACCATGAATGAGACGCTGGAAATCACCTCGGCCACAAGTACCACCACCAAAATCTCGCCAGAAATCTCCTTCTCCTCTTCTCACTTTCTAGAAATTTTCCTCAAGACTCAAGTATGCTCACATTCTCCACCCCAAGTTCCTATTTATAAAGCCTCAAGGGTACCAATGCCTCGGCTCACGAGAAAACCCTAGCACCCTTTCAACTTCACTCCCAAAATCCTTGTACTTGCAACAATTTGAATTTCAAAATTCAAATTCAAATTCAAAAAAGGGGGAAAAAATTGGAAAAAAGGAATTTGAAGACCTTGCAGATCCAAAACGGGGGCTCACAAAAGTTTTCACCTTACTCGAGCCCAATTTTCACCAAGAACGCAAAAAATCCAAGGGCCCTCTTGTCGATCACTCTTTCCAAATGCCACCTTCACCGAAAGGCATGGGCCGTGCAAAAATAATCAAGACGAAATTCTCCCCTTGCGCCAATCCACCTGCCGAATATAGACGGCCCAGCCCGAAGCTCACTGGATCTGAAAAACCAAGCAGATCGCAGCTCCCAGCTATGTGCACTCCCCACTCGGATCTGCTTGTCAAAGGGCCCAGCTCAAGGTTCTCGGCACTCTTGCCGAATCAGCACAAACCACGTTTCAAACACCCTTGGGTTCTCAAAATCACACATCCCAATCCCTCTTACCAAAGCCCCCGAACTGCTGTAGTCTTATCCCCAGCTCACCTTACTGAACAGCAAGGGCCGTGGGAAAATGAAGAGAGCACGAAAACCTTCGGAAGGCCTAAGCTCCAGACGACACCGCCAAAGTTCAGTTGTGCCCGAATGCTATACTGCTGAACCGTCACAATGCACAACACCTTCACGGATCCAAGACTTGCCGAACGGCAAAGGTTGTACGGAAGCTCCCGACAAGCTCGCAAACATATAGCTTCCTTTCAAAAGTTGACTCCTTGCGAATGAATCTCCTTGCCGAAGGTATATGCGGAGCCCGGCTCAAATCCTAGATAACCACTACAGCCTTACTCCTTACCGAAGCCAAGGACAATGAAGAGACCCCCCACCCCCCCCCCCTCCCCGAAACTTTCCAGATGACCTTTGCCGAATGGTAAGGGCGGTGGGGCACAAATACACGGCTCAACAAACGCTGATCCAAAGCTTTGAAATGACACTCCAAGAGTTCTAAAAAACACGAAAAAGGTTGGCTACCGAAGCTAGCTACAAGCTCCGACTCACACCGAGCCCAAGGCACCACTGTACAGAACTCTCACCCTTGTCGAATGCTGAAGAGTTTCAACTCCTGCATAAGCTACTAAAATGAGGACTCAACTACAAAATTTCCCTCAAAACACCCTTGCCAAACAGCAAGGGTTGAGTGGAGGAAAAATGGTTCACAAAAAATACCTGTGGACTTGAGATCCTTGCCGATCGGTAGGTACCTTGCTGAAAATTCATGGAAATCACGATCCCAACTCAAGCTTGCTGAAGGTCTTCCTCCAAACCCGATCTTACCAAACCAGGACCTCAACTTTCCAAGGAATCTTCCCAGACCTGAGCACCAAATCCCTTGCCGAATGCGGGATATTTTCCAAGCGTCCTCGAACCAATTTTTCCACCCTTGCCGAACGACAAGGGTTGAACAGAAGAATATGCAGCCTCACAAAACCAAAAATCAAGCCTTGCCGAAGCAAGCAAACCCCTTTGAGCTGGGCCTTCGATTTTTTCCCCTTTGGACCTTGCTGAAGCACCCAGTCCTTTGACTTTCTCTCTCCTTCGAACCCAGTCCTTCAAACCACGAGAAGGCTCACAAGGTCACGGCTCCAAATCACCCACCCTTGCCAAAGCTCAAGGACCCAGATGTTTGCCGTGATGCCTTGCTGACCTGCTCTTACTCACGAAGCTTAAAGCCCTTGTGACTTGGCCTTGTCAAACGGCAATTTTGAGATAGAATGATATCGCATATCCTCTTGCGAACCCTAGCTCCAACAAAACAAACCCCACGGCCCAAACACAAGGCCCACGTTGTGCCAGGTATCTTACATGCCCACATTGCACACTTTTGCACCTTGCCGAAGGTTCGTTCAACAAACAACAAAACACACAACAAACACAAAAACCTTGCCGAATGGCAAAGCATGTGCTCAGACTATGAACCCGACCTGCACCTTTCCGAACACCGAGGTACCCAGCTACCAACAGTCCTATGAGCTCACACAGCTTTCACCATACCTTCTAAATGTTGACGCAACTTCTAGCTTGCCAACTTGGGGGACTAGGGAATGCCCCACGACTCCCACTGAATCTGGAATGCTCGGTCACGATTACACAAAAACTCACAAGTTCCAAACCCAGAAGTTACATCTCAACCGCGAACTTGGGGGACTACTATTTACACCATAATCAACCATGCATATCCAGCCTCAAAGCGACTAGTACCAAGGTAGACACGCCTTCTCCCCTGCCGAAGGATGACACTCTTCTAAGGTGCCAGAAACCTGCCGAAGCTTCCAACTACCAAACCTAATTTCCAAGACACGTGTCACCACCACAGCGACTTGCTCAAAGTCCCACATCGAAACTTTATGCAAACCTCTCACTTTCACTTCCCTATAAATAGGGAGCAGTACCCGAGTAAAAATGGTAACTTCTCTCTCACTTTTACTGTTACTCTGCCAATTTTACCACTCATAGCTAACTTAAGCATCGGAGAGCCTTCGGCCAGCACCACACTGATGTCCGAAGCTTAACGACTATTTCTCCTACTTTGTTTTCTGCAGGCTCTTCCCTTACCGAAGGCCCTCACCTTCTCCCCTGCTGAAGTCTATCCACCTCTCTCTAAGTTGACCTCCCAAAAAAAGCATCAATAGGAGCATTCATGTTTTATCGGAGCAAGAATTTTTTTGTAGGTTATGTCTGGCGTTCTTGGCTCCTTTGGAATGATACTCTAGTGCATGGGAAGGAGTCGGCAATTTTGGGAGAGACTATTGAGAGGACCTTCAACTTCATACGAAGCTTTCAGCAGGGTAATGCGAGATGTAGGCCAACCTAGTTGCCTCACCACATTCGCTGGATTAAACTGCCACACCAGTCATTAGTTCTTAATTGTGACGGTGCGGTGGTGATTGGGGGCACTGTGTGTGGATTAAGGGGTTTGTTTCACAATCATGATGGTGAGTTTCTATTTGGGCCCGAATTCTGCACGCTAGTGCAGAAACCATTGGCCCATGGTGACAAATATTTTGGGCTTCATGTTTAACAAAATTAGGAATCAGCCCAAAACATTAGAAAGGCCCAGGCCATTTTTAACAACTACAAATATTTATCTTGGTGTAGAAATTTAATTACCATCCTGGGTAATTCAATTTAACACACCCAGTTTCAAATCAGAAGGATACCCAGCCTCAATTTTGAAATTCTCCGAAGACCCAATGAATTGATCTCCACCGTTCATCTCCGGACAAACAGACAAGAAAAGGGATTCTTCCTTCACTACCACAGAAGCCCACGTGAACCCATTCATAAAGCTAAAAAGGGAAGAGGAATTCCAGGGAAGTGATGGGATTGGGTAGAAAGTAAGGCAAAAGGAATTAATCATCATGACCATTAAATGCTAGACAAACAGCCAGGTTTCCTTTCCAGCTCGTCAAAGTCTCATCGACATGAAATGATTTCTTACAACTTCTCAGCAAGTGGTTCCCAGATATCAAGGGTCAAAGCACGTGTACGTACTTTGCCTATAAATACAGAGAGATAAAAGCTTGCAAAATACAACAACCATCATCCAATCCAAATCAACAGACAATCAACAATCACTCTCTCAACAACAAAAATCAAACACTCTCAGTCAAAACTGACAGAAATCAAAGATCCCTCAATCTCAAAAGCCTCCAAACTTAGCAGCAACCAAGCTATCTTGCTCGCAAAAGCCATTCAACTTTCAACAAAACAGGTGAAACTTAGGTTTCTATACCCCAATCCAACAAAGGAAAAAAGCTCATCAGCTAAAGGAAATGAGACTTCTCTCGTTGCAAATTCAGTCTAGCTCAGAAAAGTCAAGCAAAATTCAGTTTTTCGTCGTTATAAATTTAGTTCAGCTCAAGCCAAATTAAACAGAACTTAGGTTTTCATAACATTAAAACCACAACAAATTTATAGAGATGTTTCAAGCGCCCAGAATTGCCAGAATAGCTCTTGGTTGATTCATAATCTAGCAAACAGGTATTGTGGCGTAGCTCAAGGTAAGCAATCATCAATCTAGCCATTTCCAGTCCAATCCAAACTGAAGAAGTCTCAATTCTGCCCATCCAAGTGGCCTCTTCATGGCCAGAAGAGATTAAAGCTCTGCCAATTTCAACATTGGTATCGATTTCTAGTTGAACCTCACCAGTTGAAGATACTGATGTACAATTCCAGTATAAGATCGATCCAGTCCAGCCCGGTTCACCAAAACAAGCAGAAGTCGAAGTCCAATGTTTTGTCTTCTCAGACTTGGCAGTTTTCATTTGTTTTAATATTGCTTGATATGTAGCTTTTATTTCAAACAGTTGAACTTATTCCCCAGCTCCCATTCTGGACAGAACTACGAATGACTTTTATTGTGATAAATTATGAAGTCCTCACCAATCTGAGGCAAGAAAAGAACTTACCTGGGAGTTATTCCTCATCCAAATTCACAATCATTTGATCAATTCAGTAACTTGGGGAACAAGTTATTATGTTTTTCTAAGTCTGTTAGGATTTTTAACTGCTAACAGTGGCACGCTCGCACATAAAAGAAAGTTGACTTATTGAACACAAATGGTTTCCACGTCGATGGGGATTTTTACCCTACCATCATAAGAACCAAAACAAAACGAGTGAAACAGTTTCTTTACAGTTTTGTTTGTGACTGATCAGCTGGACTTGATGTTCTGGAAACTGAACTTGCGATGATGCGAGAAGGTTGTTAATGGCTTTATGGAGAGGTTACCAGAATTTTCATATGGCTTCTAATTCTTAAGCAGTTGTGTCCCTTGTTACAGGTTCTGGAAAATGTCAGAGTAATCTAGGCAATCTGGTTGAGGGTGTGAGGAACCCATTGGTGTATTTGCAAGTACGAGAAGTGTTTTATCAGCCTCGTAAAGAGAATGCAGTGGCACACCTTTTGGCTCAATTTGGCTTACGACAAAGGTGATTGTTTTGGGCTGGGTTGGCTCCACATTGGTTATGGCCTACAATTGCAGTGAATAGAGAAGAAATTTAGTTTTTTTGTGGGAGGTACGTGATACTCTTTTTCCTTGACCGGATTTTCCTCCACTGGGATTTTCATGGCAAGGTTTTAATGGGGACACCCTAGATGCACCTCCTTTCTCCAATTTTTCTGGGTGTCTTTATGTATGTCATATTAATTGTTACTGAAAGTAATAAAGATTTTTCCTTTGGTAAAAAAAAATGGCATGGGTTTGTTCGATCCCAAAACCCCTCTCTCGCTTTTCCCCTTCTATCTCTCTCTCTCTCTCTCTCTCTTCGATTTGAAAGGGGTTTGTTCGAACCCAAAACCCACACCCACCTACCCTCCTCATCCCCCTCCAACACAACCCGCACCCACCTACACTTGCCACAGCCTCTCCTTGACTTTTCCTAAGAACTGCCAGTTGATCTGACTTGCCTGTCCTCTCCGGAATCCGTTCTCCTTCGACACCACCACAAATCTAACGAGAAGAACTCATCTTTCAATTTTTTATGTACGAGTTGTTGGTGATGATCTGGTCCTGGCTGTGGTGGGGCTTTGGTTCTCCATCTTTGAATCCGATGGTGGTGGAAGTGGGAGGAGGGAAGGATTGTAATAGGTGGTGAAGCAATAGTGGAGGTTGGGATGTTTTAGCTCAAAATTCAAGAGTTTCTCCTTGATGGGTTTGTGAAAATTATCAAATTTGCTTCCTGGGTTTTGTTGAATCAATGCTTTATGGGGTTGCAAGGTAAATGCTTACGCTTCATGGGTTTTTTATATCAAATGGAATTTATTGTATTGGAATTTATGGTTTGACTTTGCTTGAGAAACACATAGTGGCTGGGGATGAAAAGGAAATAATGCCCTTGCAACACGCACACAGCATGTGCCTATTAACTGGAAAAATTTGCTCATTGGACTTGATTTGCTGATGATGCTAACCCCAGTGATCAAATTTTGAAATTTCAGTGACCGAATTTAAATTCGACCATAACCCTAGTGACCAAAAATGGAATTACCCCTTAAATTATGGATAATGACTGGGCAAGGTGTAGGAAAGAAAGAATTCCCACCCAAAGTACTAGGATGTCAGCATCCAAAACAAAACTAACTAGCAATGGGTCGAGCGGCCCAATGTGAGATTCACACTCTCACTGGCGCTTCAATGACCTTGTACACGTGACCAAAACATGTTTGAGAGTTCCCATTCAGGCACAAACTGTTGGAACCCTTCATGCTTAAGCCACATGGCTTCAAAGCGGAAGGGCTTAAGATGAGGTTGAGACATAATATTTAGATAAAGTGGGAGATATGTCTTCTTTTCCTTAAATGACAATGGTTAAAGATATGTCTTCTTTTCCTTAAGCTCGAATGACAATGATCTAATTTTTCCCTAGTGTTCTTCTTTTCATTAAATTACAATCGTTGAAGATATGTCTTCTTCTTCTCCTTAAACCTTCTACATACTTGACAGGACCCAACCCAAATTCCACGTTGGAATCCGAGTCGATCTCTGTGCATGTCCGACACCTGGCCGGTGCCGGGCACGATGACTGAATTGCCCTTCTAGGTTTCCTAAATTCTTTCCTAAAAGTTAGACTTCTGCCGAAAATTCGGCAGAGTCTCCCCTGTAATTTGCTCGTTTCCCAAAGTTTTCACCTGTCAAATAAGCATTTATAATTTCCCAACTATTCAACATGCATAATGTCAGAATATATACATTCAAACATTAAAATTCCAAGATAACTTAGAATGCATCATTGAATCAGTTAAATCATTCTACCAACTGAAATTGATATTCTAACTTTTAGAACAACATAAATACAATATCATATTCCAAGATAACTTAACTGAACCACTTTTCAATCACTTAGCCTCACAGCTGCACCTAGTAGCTTTAGGCTGCCTATGTACCCTTAACAAGGGATCAAGCCACACGTAGTTCTTTCGACTCTTTAACATCCACGTATAAATCTTTATTATTCATTTTATTTCAATGTGATTGCAAATCAATTCAAGTTCTTATATTAATGATATGCTCAATAACCTTCGCAAACTCTAAAGTAAACTTTCCAACTTTCCCAATTCTCAAAACAGCTCATACTTAGAGCATAAGTAAGCCACTTACTGGACTACCTCTAATTCATAAATCAATTGATATATTACTAGCTTGGATTGTCATATATATATATATAAAATAAAAATAAGGTAAAAATAAAACAAATACTACCAAAAACATTTCTAACATTTCCTTCGAAACTCACATAAAACTCAATTATAAATACATATATATAATTATAAAGATTTATAATTAACTTATTATAGAGAAGTAGGAAAACAAGAAAATTATTAAAATAACATTGACAAAGTGAAATCTTCATGCCAGTGACAACAACTTTACTAAAATATATGTTCTTCTCTTTAACTTATAAAACAAACTCATAGCTTAAGAAATTAATTGTGATTTATATAAAATCCTTTAACTGGGAAAACTCTCCACCTGAACGTACCCCCATCCATATTCCGTCAATTCCAATATTATTTTGTCAATTCCTTGTCTCACATAATATGACACATCCTCGCAAGCCTCAGGAACACAAAGTCGACCCGAGCAGCAATCCTTGCAGGCCTTGGTGACACCAAGTCAACTCAAGCCGCAATCCTCGCACCACAGGGGGTACTCCTGAGGTGGATTTGACAAATGTGGAGCCATAACCAATGTTCAGGCGTCCTCGAAACTGGTGGGGCATGTCATAAATGACAAATCTATTTCAAAGGCAACCAGGGGGGTACTCCTGAGGTGGATTTGAAAACCATAGTATGAAATTTATCCTGAAATTTATCTTCTCAATTTTCCAGACATCAGTCCTTAGTATTGCATAATCTCCAAATATCAAAAATACCATTTAGGTTTACCATCAGATACTGTAACACACTTCCAAATACAAAATAATATAAATATATATAATTTACCGATCTATATATACAATCATATATACTCATTCCATAATCATATAATTTCTTAATAGATGGTATGGTAATTTAATCCATGAAATTAATGCGATTACTAGCCAATGAACACTCACGCTTGTTTTCACATGAATTCCATAAAATACTGCATTCCACAATTAAAACATTATGCTTCCAAACATACCTGATACTACCCAATCCATATACTTTATTCATAAACATAATAATATCAATCAATGAAAAATAATAACCTTCAGAGAAAATCCTATAACTTCAATTATTGATGTACTATTAAAGAATTTCCATAAGATACTATAAAACAATCCTCAAACCTTAACAGGATCTAAATAACCCAACTTCCGGTCAAGACTCGTTTACCTGGTCGTTTTAGTACTTCCTAAAGGGTAAATCCACCTTGGAAGACTCACAATGAACTGAAGAGTCAAACAACCCAAACTTGGTCAATCAGGCCAGTGGGGCCCATGACCTCCATTTCACAATCCGAGAGTTCCTACGGGTTCCACTAGGTCTAAGGAACACTTGCTGCGAATTTGGTCTGAATCAAACGGTCGGATCGCTCACGATCGCCTGATCGGACGGTTACCGTAAACCTAACCTTAGGGGTGACATTTTCGGAGTATCCGGGACTCCGATTCAAGATCCGTCGAATCGTATACAATCCTAGAACTATCTAGATCAACATATCCAAAAATGATGTCAATCCAACGGTCCGAATATATCACCCGGATATCGCCTAATATGCGATATCCGATCGACATCCAAACGGTAACCAAATTGGAATCCGAGCACACTAATGCACTCGGGACTGCACGGGGGTAATTCTAGGACCCTAAAACCGGCCAACATTTTAGCCACGAGCCACCCCTCAAGCTGGCAACACGTGGGTGGCTAGAGAGGTTTCTGGCGGTCGGAAAAACTCCAAACCACCAGGGGAAACCGGTACCTACAAACTCAGCATCACGAGTGGAGCAACTTTTGTTCTTGGACCTACCCAAAATGGTGATCGGAAGTGGCCGAATCGGAGCCAAAAACGAGCGGGTTTTTCCCCAAAATTTTCTTGCCTCGATGCAGCAGCTGCCGCCACCAACTTCATTGTACAACTTAGAAAACAGCATAGAGAGGAAGGAGGGCTGCCTATTCCAAGTGGCAGTGCAGCTCGTGGTGGTCGGAAACGTCATCGGCGAGAATGGCAATTTCTGCTAGTTTTTCTCCTCAATTCCGTTGCCGTTTTCCGGGTTTTTGATGGAAAGAAGGGGTGCACTGGATAGAGGAGAGAGTGAGGAAAGTTTTGCAAGTGACGGTGTCGAGAACAGTGGTCGTACGACGGCGTTCTCGTCGTTTGAATTTGAACGGAAAACTGAGGGGGCGGCACCACACGAGGAGAGAGAGAGAGAGAGAGAGAGAGAGAGAGAGAGAGAAGAATCTGGTTTGTGAAAAACCAGATTGGCAAAATTACGATTTTGCCCTTACAAGAATTTGATCGCAATTTCTTCGTTACAACTCTGATCCAAGTCCACTACGTGTCTACAGACTCGTATCGCCGTGCTCTACGCAACGGTCCAATTAAAATTTTTTAAATTCCTCCCCGAACAAAAAGTTAACTTTTTCTCTAATAAAATATTCTAGGGGCAAAATAGTATTTTACCAGAATAAATTAATAATTTAAATTTAAATTAGGATCGGGTTATTACAATACTAGTGTTATTACAAAATGCCATAATACTATTGGCTGATGGATCACCTACTTATATAATATACTTTACTCTGTCAAGTTTCCAAACTGTGGTAACTCTGTCAAGTTTCCAAACTGTGGTATTTTACATTATTCAATTCCAGCTTCTGTTAGTAACCCTTCCAATTTAGTTACTGTACATGCAAAACAACTATGTTGATGTTGGCTAATGAACAAAAGTTATACCACGCAAGCACACAAATCGATATGATAGTATAGCAAGCAAATACGAGAGGCATTTCCATAGAGATTTGTAAAGTTTATCAATATTAATTCCTAATTTCTGCCTTCTTTTCTCTTTTTCACCATATTTTTCTCTTTTTAGCTCCAACACAATTTTAGGGACCATTTCCTACAAAACTCACACTAAACACATCAAACAACCAATTTCATATAAGAAACTAGTGCAAATAATAGGAATAGTATATAGAAAATAAGCACAAATATGGAGTTATCAAATACCCTCAAACCTATCTTTTGCTAGTCCTTGAGCAAAACGTAAACAAAACAAATTTAGAAAACAAAACAAAAAGTTAATCTAGGCCACTTTCGTAGGAAACACGATAGCACTTAGCACGTGCCACAAGCCTTTAAACCCCTAGGTGTCTCTAGTTGAGGATGCGTTAGGGGGTTACAGTTGTAGTGCTTCAAGTGCTGCCGTGACTTCCCTTGCTCCCTCATGATTGCACAAGTCATCTTCCAACAATGTCAATGCCACTTCTAGTGTTGTTTTCGCTTGATTCGGCACAAAATTAGAAAACACAACGGCATACAAAGCATCAACTGTGCAACAATCTAAAGAGTTTGGAGGATAGGACATAGAATCAAACACTTTAAATTTCACGGTTTCGCCTAGGACTCTCATGGTAAGCTTGCCATTTTCCACATCAATTATTTTCTTGACCATGGCCATGAATGGTCGTCCTAGCAAAATAGGCAACTCTCGGTCATGCAACGGTGCATTCTCCATATCTAAAATCACAAAATCAGCCAGAATTATTAATTTATCAACTTGGACTAATACGTCTTCTATAATGCCTCTTGGGTATTTAATTGAACAATATGCAAGTTGTAGAGACATAGTAGTTGGTTTTAAATCACCCAAACCTAGCTGAAGAAAAATAGAATAAGACATTAAATTAATACTATCTCCTAAATCAAGCATGGCCTTTCCTACTTTTGTGTCTCCAACAGTAATATTAATAGTAAAACTCCCTGGATCATTGAGCTTAATTGGAAGCTTCCACTATAGCATTGTGCTTATTGTTTCTAAAACCGTCACCTTTTCATGAGGTTCATACATACGCTTGTATATTTAACTCCTTGAAGAACTTTGGAAACACTAGCATGTTCTTAATCACATCAAGTAATGGTAAGTTCACATTAACCTTAGATAAAATATCATAAATGTCAGAAAAAGACTTATCCATTTTGTTTTTATTCAGACGACTTGGAAAAGGAACTGGCGGAATATAGGGCTTTGGAGCGTTGTGAAAGTCAGGAGCGGCATATGCTTTCTTTTTAGTCTCAGAGGGGGTTGGATCACTTGGTGTAGTTGGTTTCACTAGGGCTGGTTGCCCAGTAGTGATCTTGATTTTTGACAGCTTATCTGAAGGCTCCTTCATCTCAATTTCCTGTTATGCATCATGAATACACTCATCAGTAACTTCATGATTAATTTTATTGTCAATTTTCTTACTAGAACGAAGTACTGTGACTGCTTTTGCTTGCTCAGGTTGGGTTGGTAATTTTAGGGATATGGGTGCAGACAGCATCTGACAATTTTCCCACTTGAACTTCTAAGTTTCCACTGGATGCTACAATATTATTTAATGTCGCTGCATGCCTTACTATTGCAGAATCATGTTGTTCCATCTTTGAATCTATTTTCTGTGTAAAAGCTAACATAGTTGCTTCCAAAGAAGACTTCACTGGCGGGTTTGATTGACTAGGCATATTAGCATTAGCATTATTTTTCCATGAAAAATTAGGATGATCTCTCCAACCTGGGTTTCAAGTAAAAGACAATTTTACCCCGACAATATTTTAATGCATTAAAAGATGACTTTTTGTTTAGGAAAGAAGTTGGAGACTTGAGTAGTACCATTGTGTAGAGCACATCGAGATGAGTCCATATATACGTAGTGGGCTCAAATCGGAGTTGCAACGAAGATGTTACGATCACAAAAATTCCAGTAGCACAATTGTAATTGTTTCGAAGTTCAATTTTGAAAAAACCTGGATTTTCTTCATCTCTTCTCCTCCTCCACGAACAGCAAACTTCATACAGTAATATCTCCTCCGTCCGAGCACCAAATCCGGCTCCACAACTTGCAAACTCTTCATCTTTCTCTCCTCTTTCCATATATACCCATATCTAGCAATGATTCCAAGCGATTAAACCAGAAAAGCGATTGAAAATAGAGCCAAAAAAGGGGCTGTTTCGAAACTAGAAATTTCGACGCCATTTCCGGCCAACTCCGACCACCACCAGCCACCAAATCACTCCCAGAACACTCCCCTACCTCCCCTATGTGATTTCTCTCAAAGACCCGACCCAATTTCAAGTAGAAATTGTCAAATCCAAACCCAAAACTTTCTAGGTTTTTCAAAGGGGAAATAGTTAGTTCGAGGGCTTTAACAGTGGAGTTGACCTTCGAGCCAAGGTATAAAGTTACTCTCCTTGATGTGCTTGATCCATAGGTAAGAATATTGGCCGGTGGTTTGGAGTTTTCCAATCATAGGAAAATTGCTCTACACATCCGCGGGCAGTGGCAGCGCGTCGGTGGGGTGTCAAGGTTGGACTTTGGTCCTAAAATTATCCCCACATCATCCTGAACACGGCGGTATGCTTGGATTTCAATTTGGTTACGGTTCGACTATCGATAAAATTTCACATATTAGGCGTAATCTGGGTTCGATATGTTCGGACCATTGGATCGACTCCAATTTAAAATATGTTGATTTAGGCACCTGTAGGATCGTGTAGAAATTCGCAGATCAAAAATCGGAGTCCCAGATACTCCGTGTAATAATTCAAAGTTTAGATAAACGATAGCCATCCGATCGTGCGATCGTGAGCGATCCGACCTGTTGCCCAGAGAATCAACCTTAGAGGGGGGTGAATAAGGTTAATTGCAAATTTAAATGTAAACACAGATAAGTGAATTTGACAAGCACAATAATAAAGAGATAGGGAAAGAATGTGAAGAAACATGATGTCGTCTCCTGGTAATTCAAGGGCAGCAAACAGGAGCCACGTGTCGATGGATAGAGGCGTCGAGGATTCCACAAGCAGAAATTACTGGCCATAGAAAGCTACGAAGACTTTGCTGAACGGGTACATTCAGAAAGGGCACGTCACGACAAAGTTGGGAACAGTGGGAAAGGTGGAAAGCCATAAGGTCGTGGAGCTCAAGGAAAGTGGGAAAAATGAAAGAAAATGCATAGAAACTGCAATGGCTTTCATAATTGACGGCTATAAAAGGAAACAAAGTGAATTAAAACCACGTAGAAGAGAGAAAAGAAAGAAGAAAAGCAAGAGGAAAGAAGAAAGAGAAAAGAGAGAAAATGAAAGAAAATGAAAAAATAAAGAAAATGTCGAATTCTTTCCCCTCTTTTCTAGATCTAAACTTGGCTCCGCCAACACAAACATGGGGGCAAGGAGTTTCACCGGTCTGGTCGCCCTACTTTGTTTCCTCACGAGGACCAGTGACAATAAACGACTCTATTCTTCTTGACAACGAAGTTGCCATTGGAGTTGCGAGGAGTTTGGTGACTCCCAGGGATGTGTGCATACTGGGAACGAGGGATGACAACTAGTTAGTGAACGACGTCCTGGCACTGAGCGTGCAAAGTGCAGCATCTATTGCAAGTGTGGGGCATCGCCTCATTGCAAAATCTCATGAGGTGCAAATACTGAGAGCTCAGTTAGTGGCAAAGCAGAACTTGGTTGATGAATATCAGCATGACATCAGAAGATTGAAAAAGAATAAGGCAAAGACAACAGAGGAGAATCAACGCTAGCTTGAAATATTGCAGGCAGAAAATGAAAAGTTATCAGAAGTCAACTCATATGATACATTCAAATGCTTAAATTTTAAAAAGAAACAGAAACTTAAAATTACTAAAATAATAACAAAACAAGTAAGGAGAAAGGATTGGAATACTCACCCTTGAAGTGATTAGGTCGAGCACGGATGCATTTGGAGGTCGCGACTTCTCCCAATACTCCACACTTCCTATCTTTATGATTGAAGTTGCCTTCTCTCTCCCTTTTTATTGAGCTATTGCAATATTTCCGACTCTAACAATTTTTCCCTTTGAATTATCACCAAATGTGACAACTCCTCCATCTTTGGGTATAAGAGATGAAAGTTTGGATTTGTCTCCAGTCATATGCCTTGAGCATCCGCTATCCAAGAACCATTTGCCATTGCTCCCATATGATTTGATTCATACCTACAAGAAATGAATTCAAACGACTCTTTTTAGTACTCATATTTTCTTGGGTCCTTGGGGGTTAGTGAAAGGACCCGGCCCAAATTTCACTTTGGAATCTGAGCCGAACCTTGTGTGTGTCTGACACCTGGCGGGTGTCGAGCACAAATGACCAAAATGCCCTTTTATACCAAACCCAAAGACTCCAACTCATGGCTGCACCTTGTAATGTTAGGCTGCCTACGTACCCTTACTGAGGGATCAAGCCACACGTAGTTCTTGCCTCTACTCATATCAGTCACACATTGAATATAAGTATGCCATACACTGAACTCCCTTATTTTTTAGTTTCAGAATATCTCATAACTGAAATTCTCTCCACCTAAGTGTACCTCTAATCCTGATCCGTCAACTTCATTAATATTGTCAATTCCCTCCTCGCGGGCCGGGCCACAATCCTCGTAGGCCTCGGAGATACGGCTTCTATCCGGGACACAACCTATAACTAACTATCTATCCTCTCAAGCTGAGCCGCAATCCTCGCAGACCTCGGAGATACCGCTTCTATCTGGGCTGCTTCCTATAAATAACTATTTATTCAACCCGTAACCTGATTTCGATAACTCCTTCTGGTCAGGACACGTTTATTATAAACCTAGCCTTGGGTTTGCATTTCTAGAGTGTTTGGGACTCCGTTTTACAATCCTTTGAATCTTATACGATCCTGGCACTATCTAGATCAATATATCTGAAAACGATCACGATTCAACAGCTCAAACTTGCTGAACCCGGAAATCACACACTAGGTGAGATTCGTTCGGGGTTCAAACGTTATCCGAATTAAGATCCGCAAAATCCTACGCGCTCGTGAGGACCAAAGGATCATTCTAGAACTAAATGTGGTCCCCACCCGACTGCCCACGGGCCTCCACAAGCGCTGGCAACGCATGGGTGGCTTGATCAATTCTGATGACCGGAAAACTCTGCAATTGTAAGCCCAGCTTCATACCCTAGGTTCATAACGTGATTTGGAGTCACTTTTGTTCTTGGATCTACCCCAAAAACTGGTCGGAAGTGGCCGGCATTGAGATCCCAAAACCAGCCAAACCCTAACTCGAAAATCAACCTGTCAAACCTAGAAATTACTCAAATCCTACCCAACCATCAGCTAGAGCACGGAAAATAGCTAGAAATCCATACCTTACATGTCAAATTTTGTGGCCATACGAGAGTGATCGAAGCCGTGAAAAATCAAACTCAAAACTGGTCGATTTCTAGCTAATTCCGGCGACTGGCATGGGGGTTGCTGGCGGGGATGAGCTGGGCTGTGCAGCGAAGATGACGCCAGTCCTTTCTGGACCAGTCTGACGGCGGGCCGTGGCCGGGTGGTGGTGGTTCCAATGGTGAAGGGCTGCGGGAAGAAAAACCAGAGGGATAGGGGGCTGTCAGGAGGAGAGAGAAGAGAGGGTTTAAAAACAAGGGAAATATGCTGATATAATCACTTTTCAAAACTTTTATTCTCAAATGATCACTTTACAAATCTTATTCTGATATAATCACTTAGGGACTTAAAATTACCTAATTACCCTTCATATAAAAGCATATCTATTGGCCATTTTTCACCTCTTTTTTGAAAGCCAACTTCTCCCAACTCCTCTTCTCTCTCTCTCTCTCTCGCGCAGCGCGCTCTCTGCTCTCTCTCACAGTTCTTTCTTCGTCTCTCAGCGCTCACTCTCTCCATCGACCACCACCACTCTCTTTCTTCCTCTGTCACGAAAACCTATGAAGCACTCTCTCTTTCTCTCTCTGCAGTCAATGTTAGGATTTGTTGAGGGGGTTCTTGAAGGTGAAAGAGAGGGTTTCTTCGTTAAATGCTCTCTCCCTTCAACAATCTCTCAGCTTCCTCTCTTTTCATGTCTTCAATCAACGTCTTTCTCTTCTCCCCTGCTCCTTCAGGGCCTCACAAAATCCTAATTCTTGGCTTACAACTGAGGAGGTTGATCTGTCCCAGGATGTACAGTAGATGCTATGTCTGAATCCGAAAAGCACTTTGTAAGTCATGTCCTATCATTTTTTGCTGCATCTGATGGGATTGTTTTGGAGACATATTTCAAGGATTCAAGGGAGAAACATAGATTGTTCAATGAAATTGAAAGCGAAGGAAGGCTAAGTGGGCTTTGGATTGGATACACAGGTACATGTACATTCTTCTTTTGCATTCCTGGTATGAGCAAAGATGGTACATCTTTGGGTTTGGAGTGCTTTGTAATTTCTAAATGAAGGAGATTATATTTCTTGTGTGGTTGGACTTGTTTGTCTTGAGTTGTGTAGGAGGGCTGTTTCTATGAAACGGAAATCACATATGCAATAATTTGAACCTCCTCTTATGTGATATCATATGTTGTATATGTAGGTTGAATATGCGCATATAGGAGTGACAAAAATTATTCAGCCTGCAATTTTTGAATATAACACTTGGTCTTTCTAAAGAGGAGGTTTTTGCGCATGGGAAGAGAGGAGGGATGGGTGGCGAGGGGACATCTTTAAAAATTATATCTAATTGAGAATTTATATATTTAACTAAAATTTTCTGCTGTATCAATCACATTAGATTTGAACTTAGTAACACTTGCTGCATACTACAACTTTAAAAGTTGTCGTTCATAAGCCCAACTGATCGTGGTCATCAAGCTTCATTTTAGTTCGTACATATTCTCTATTTGATTAGAAGCAAGGAACCTGTTGCCTAAAACAATTTCTTATTCTACATGATGTGCAGTTCTAATTCATATGCAGAGAGACTTGTTGCTCTTGCATGTGTTGAAGGAATCTTCTTCTTCGAAAGGTAGCGTGCACTCACACTCTTTTTTCTTTCTTGGTTTTTTATTTATATGTTAAAGATTTTTTTCATGATGAGGTTTGGTACAACCTTCTTTTGTTTTCTTCACTTTTTTCCCTTTTGTTTATTGTTCATTTGTTGTTCACAGCTTCTGCGCCATATTCTGGTTTAAAAAGAGGGGGCTAATGCCAGGTTTGACATTCTCACATGAGCTTATTTCCAGAGACTCCACTGTGATTTTGCTTGTCTTCTGTACAGGTAATTCATGTTTTTTTTAATAGGGAATTTGTTGCCGGAATCCTTGATCTAGTACTTTTAGTCCCCGCAGAATTAGGGAATTCAAGAAATTTGATAGAATAATTTCAATAACCAAATGACAGATACTTCTTTTGTTGCTATTGACTGTAGTTTGTTGGGGAAGCAATTGCCTTGGCAAAAAGTTCATGGCATTGTACATGAAGCTGTCGAGATTGAGACCGAGTTTGTTTGAGGCCCACCCATGTGCATTGATTGGCATGAACTCAGATCTCATGAGCCAGTACATAAAATTTGTTGTTGATCGACTCTTGGTATATCTCTGATGATTTGTTCCTCTTTTTTTTCCCTTTTTTTTTCTTTCTTTCTTTAATTCCTAGAGAAATAGGGGACTTGTGCTTAATTGTTATAGTTTTTCCTAGTGTTACATATCAATATGAATGTAATAGAATATACTTTACCTTCCAGGTTGCTTTAGGGTAGAGGAAGTACAAAGTAACCTTATTTATATGATAATGAATAATGATCCAGCATTTTCCTTTACAAAATAACCTTATACAATCAAGCGTTTTATTTTACAAAATATCTTTATAAGTTCGTTCACAAGACAGACTTGAAAAAACAAATGATAAGAAACAAATATAAGTGCAATAATCAGGCAATACCACAGCACTACAAGGGCAATACAAATGCAATAGGGGAGCAATACAATGGCAATACAAAAACTCCACATTCCCACTATAATTTCATTACACATTCCCACTATATATTCATAATCTACAACATATTACAAAAAGGATTAGCTCCAACACTTCTTTTACCTATTGGAAACCAAACGGAGCCTTCACCTTCTATAAATTGGGAGGCATTGCTCAGCCAAAACCAACCCCTCTTGGTTGTTGCAAGCTTCTCAGGAACCATGAGAACTCACCTTTCCTTAGCAGCTGCAAGCATTCTAGTAGACTTCACAATCATTCATGAGCCATCAACCTCCATCGTTGGGCTGCTAGAAGCATCCCATGAACCATCGACCAACATCTCTTGGTTGCTCAAGCATACCAGCAACTATCAGACCACTTTCCTTCCATCCTTCGGCTGCTGCAGGCATTCTAGCGGCCATCCCAGCCATTCCTCAGCCATCACAACCATGTCTTCTACTTTCTCACCCTTGAAATCCATCATCTTCTCCATAAAGCCTCACCAAGCATAACTCCAACCTTTTCCTTCCTTCCAAGCTATAAACACCATAGCCTTCAAACCTCAAGCTTTTCCTCCCATCCTCCTTCTCTTGAAACTCTTAAATCCCCAAAGCCATATCAACAAACAACAGATTATCAACACCCAAACTCAAGCATATCTAACACCAAACCAAGCACATGCATTCTTATTTGCTAAACTTGTGGGTTTTTAGCTCCCACACTCCAAACTCTCATGCCAAGCCTAGTAGTATCTTGATTCATAAAAGAAAACTCTCATGCCAAGCCTGTGCAACATCAATGCATCATCTTCAACTCTTCGTTAAGCTGCCGGAAAGCACAAAACACGTAGCTGCTAGAAGAAGAACAAAGTATTCCCCTGGGACTTGCTTTTCCCTTGGGATACTTTGGGCCTAGTTCTTGCTGACTCATAAAAATGGGCAACGAAGGCTTGATTCATCACTCTATGACGGTCCAAGAATCAATAAGCTCGGATGAGCCTTCCGACGGAAAAAGACCCAAACATAAATGGCGACTTTGTTGGGGACTAGGCCATTACTCTTGCAGCGTCTCCTCCATACAAGCTTTAAGTCACATCGATGCAATAAACCAAAGATAAGAGCATTCTCTTCGATTTTGCTTTGTTCAGTTGTTCTATTTAAAAAAAAGGATGCAAAAGCATTTCTAATATTTTCTCTTATGTTATAGATACATCTTCTCAGACAAAACATCTTTCGAAAGGCCTATGAGGGCTTAGACGAATCCATCATAGTAAACTGCACATGCAAACTCCCTATGACTTGGGGGCTTTGTGCCAAGCAAAAGAGAGAGACAAGAATCCAAAAGTTGCTGTAAATTTAAGTTTTCCTCCTAGAGGAAAGCAAACTGTTTGTTACTTATCTGGAAGAAAACAAGTTGTATGTATCTCTTCCAGCAACTTGCTTCGCCTCTTCCTTCTCATCCTGAGTTTGCTTCTTCCAGAGATCTTTTTTGAAGCAAGCTGTAAAAAAAAAAAGGCAGGCCTCTACTTTGTTTCTCGACCTCGAGTAAGCCAAAAAGAACATAACCCAACTCTGCAACCAATTGCTGACCCCAATAAGCTAACTTGAGGGCTTCATGTCAAGCAAATTCAAATAAGGACACCATGCCATCTAAACAAGCAAACCCATCCACCCTTTTTGCCATAGAGTATAAATAATCTCTTTGATTACAAGTAGTGTAGACAATCCTGCATTATGGTGACAAACAGTTTTCTATTTCCCCTTTTGAATAAGCCAAGTACTGTCAACTCAACAAGCCATCTACCTCTGAGTTTCCACCCGTAATCAGCACATCTAGCCTTTGTCAAAAATCAATTTTGCAATTCACTACCAAACATTATGCCTTTTCGAGAGCTCAACCTCTTGGGGCTTACCCATGTTAAAACATGCTACCACTCGGACTCATGCAACCTAGTGTTGTAAGTGATCAAACAGGACCTTTGCCACATGCCAAGAAGGAAATTACAACATGGCAAGCAAATCAATCAAGCCAAATACACATGAAAAGAAAAGAGAAAAACCAACTCAAGCACAAGTCAAGCATCGAGCACATAAATTTCAGGAAACTTCAAATTTTCTCATGTCATACCAGGCTATACCTTGATTCCAAGGAATTGTATGACTCAACTTCATTCCATTCTCATGCCAAACCAAGCTAAATCTTGATTACAATATCTACATCCTGAGAGCAAGTCTAAGCTATATTATTCCAAGCCAAGTTTCATTCTTCCAACACCTACTCCACAAGCAAAGAAATTCCAGAACCTACCCTATTTCTATTTCAAACATCCTTCCAACACATGCTATATTTCAAAAATCCTTCTAGCACATGTCTGATTTCAAACATCCTTCCAGCATATGCCTGATTTCAAGCATCCTTTTAGCACATGCACAATTTCAATCATCATGTCAGTGTCTGTGCTTCATGTCTGAAAAAGATACAGATGCTGGAGAGGTACTCGTGAAAAAAAAATTGCCGGAAGCATATTTTCCTACATTCATCTATTCTCCTCCAGCAACATCCAACAACTATCGCTCCTCATGCAATTCCTCATATTTTCTCATCTTTGAAGTCTATCATTTCCCTTGTAAATCATAGCCTCCTCATTGACATCATTCTTCCAAAGAAAACTTGAGATGCTCATTTTTATGAAGATGATTGCCTGAGCACCTGGACTTGCATCTTTGCTCTCATTTTCTTCCAAAAACAAAATCCTGCAAAGTAGAAAGATGATGGATAAGCAGCAAGCAAACTCATCAACCAAGAATTTGATGAATTCACATGGCATAAAACCAATCCACATGCCAAGAAATTTCATTTCATTCAAGCATTCCAAGCAATTCACGCTTTTCAAGCAAATTGAAGAACCGATGCTCTTGCGAGCGACAATACCACACAACATCACACTATCACGAAAATATTGCTCAAGACCATGCTCTAGCAATGCCCAGATCAACACTCAATGCCAAGAGAAAGGACATGATAATTCTCAAACAAAAGCAACGTGCCAAGGAAAACTTTTACACAAGCTTTCCAAACATTCTGGTTGGAACATCCCACCTTTGGAAAATCACTAGAAATCAAGCTTACAACCAACAAATTCCGAACTTTCCAAATTAGAACTAGACATATCAAGCTTCATTTTTCCAACATTTCGTTGCATTTAGAGCTAGGGAAGCATGTCAAATAGATTCTGAAAACATGCTATGCAACATAAATTGCACAATTCCAGCAGCTTAGCCCTTTGAAATTGCACCAAAAATACATTTTTCCTTCAAAGGGCACAAGACCAGTTCCAACGCAGCCATTGAGAAGTCTGTTTTCATGTCCAACTCAGATTCCAAGAGAAACATTTCGAAAGTTCAAATAATAGCCCACAAGCTACTTTGAGATATTTTGACAAACACTTGGCATGCATTACCCAAGTGAGCTTGTATGACTCTTGTTTATTACCAAGCTAGAATCCTAAACCAGAAGCTCAACCTCATAATTCAATTTTTGGTTCACAAATTATGGGAACTACAGAGGAACTCAAGCATTCAAGCATAGAAAATAAGAATGCAACAAAGGTATCAACATCAATTCAAGAACACACATCGGAAAAATGAAGGCAGAGAACACTACAATGGTTGGATGATCTTCAATTTTGGATATGTTATAAACAACATAATTTCGAGCACATTTTGTGAAGCAAGTACAATCATCAAAGCATCAGAAATCAAAAACACATGTAGAAGCAGAATTTGAAGAAACTCACCAGCCATGGATGAACACAGAAGCTGCAGACCAACTTTGAGGCATCAGAAAAATTCAAAAAAATTCTACGAATTTTACAGGCTATAGTACTCGAGTAGATGAACAACTTTCATCAAGGAAATTTTCTTATTTGAGCTTTCGAAATATGGCTTATGTACTAATGCATAGTACCCACGGGTTTGAATCTTGAAAAGAGAAGAAAGAGTTGTAGGGAGAAGAAGCCATGCACCATCATGCCAAATGGTCACCTTCGTAGCAAAATGATGCCCCAAGTTCGTCGCACCATGATTCAATCAAATACCAAGAAGGTCATGCTACGAGCTCATGCAAATCGAATCTTTTCATCATGGCTAGCATGCACTTAAGGGTTGAGAAACCGATTATTTACATCCACAACACACATCCAAAGAGAGCAAGCATCACATCTCACCCCTGGAATCCTTCAATTTCGAGCTCCATTCCTCCATCTCTTCCTATTTTCTCTTCGGGCAAGTCATTCCAGAGTCTGACAAAGCTTTCGTCAAGCTGCTGAAAATTTGCTAAAACCACCCATTCTTTCCACCCTCATCTTTTCCTCTCTTCTGTCTCTCACAATTCCCTCTCCCCTTACTTTGAACCCCTGTTTCTCTTGGGAAATCCAAGCCCTCTTTCTCTCTAATGCTAAACTCATAAATGCTCAGCTTCCATGCCACGAACTTCTCAAGCCAAGCTAAGATATTCATCTGTAAGCAACTATTGGTTTTGTTGCAAAAGGAAACCAAGGTGTTTCCCAAAGCTCCACAAACCTTTTGAAGCACCATTGGGTCCTGATTCTTGAACTCATACACAGGTGCAACTCCACCCACTTGCTCTTTACAGCAGGCCAGGCCTATCTGTAGCTACTGGAACAAAAAAGCCCCTACATAAATGCCAAAACCCAAACACTCAAGCACATCCACCATGGTAAATAGCCCAAAAGCTATATTAAACCATGTCACTTTAGCCAATACCAAGCATCCAAGCATACAAGCCAAAGCTTAGCGTACAAGCCAATACCAAGCATACAGGCCAATGCCAAGCATACAGGCCAATGCCAAGCATACATGCCAATGCCAAGCATCCAAGCCAATACCAACCATACAAGCCAAAGCCAAGCGTACAAGCGAATACCAAGCATACATGCCAATGCCAAGCGTATACCCCAATGCCAAGCATCTAAGCCAATACCAAACATACAGGTCAAAGCCAAGCATACAAGCCAATACCAAGCATCCAAATCAAATACCAAGAATACATACCAACATCAAGCATACGTGCCAATACCAAATATACACGTCAAAACCAAACATGCAAACCAATATCAAGCATACAAAACTAAAGCAACTATTGCAAACCACAATCATGCCAAATCAAGCATCACTAGTCACTCAAGCACATCAATCATGCAAGCTAACTTATTTTGGGTTAAAATTTAACCAAGCCTTATCTCCTATGTCATGCCGCAAAATAAGACAACTTTTGGTAACCCCAGTAAGTAAACTTTGATATTACAGTGCCTAGGAAAGTTCTTCAAGGCGACACCTTCGGTGTCTAAGAAGTTTGGGTTTTAGGCGAGACCATTGCGACCCTTCCAACCTTCTTAGAAAAGACCTGACTCTGATTTCGAAGACTCTTAACTGGTTATCCTTGAGTTGCTCATCATTACATATATATATATATATATATATATGACCAAGTTAACACCTGCCCAAACCATGCCAATCTTCATGCCAAGAAAAACAAAATGACTACGGCCAAGCAAGCAAGCATGGATATTTCATGCATATTAAAGAACCAGCCATGCCATGCCACTACCAATTATTTTGGGCTGAAATTGATGATTTGGCTTATCTCGCTGTCTCTTCATGGCCCCAATAATCAATGAGCTAATGTTGAGGCCTAAAAATTCACGAGAAGACCAAAGACATTTAAAGCCCAATATAACATATAATGTTGGTCATGCATTAATCCAAGCTGTAATTTGGGAATTAATTTATTAAATAAATATAAAAATAGTGTGCATGTCATGTCAAGCCAATAATACATTTTCATATGTCAATCACCTACCAAGCTCACATGAACCCAAGTCATGTGGTTTACGAGGTTTGCATGAGGGATTGTGGTGTGGAAGGTTACGGAGGTCCACAAGGCCCACAGAAACTCTTGGATAATGGAGACTTTGGGCTAGCTACTTGCGAGCACCAAAGTCCAAGCCCATTACTTGGAGTTCTCCAATGTGGGTGAGCAAATGAGATATTTTTCAAGCACTTCTTTTTATCCATAGGAAATAGTCATTTTCCAATGCCTAACTTTACCCGCTGGAAATAAGAATGTCCCAATACTCCCTTTTACTCGCTGGAAACAAGCCACTTCCAACACTTCCTTTTACCCATAGGAAATAATCATTTTTCAATGCTAGAAATAAGAATGTCCCAATGCCCCCTTTTTACCTGTTGGAAATAGACTAGCTCCAACACTTCCTTTCACCTATTGGAAACCAAAGGAAGCCTTCACCTTCTATAAATTGGGAGGCATTGCTCAGCCAAAACCAACCCCTCTTGGTTGCTACAAGATTCCCAGCAACCATGAGAACTCACCTTTCCTTAGCAGCTGAAAGCATTCTAGTACCCTTCACAGTCATTCATGAGCCATCAACCTCCATTGTTGGGCTGCTAAAAGCATCCCAGCAACCATTGACCAACATCTCTTGGTTGCTCAAGAATACCAGCAACTATCAGACCACTTTCCTTCCTCCCTTCAGCTGCTGCAAGCATTCTAGCGGCCATCCCAGCCATTCATCAGCAATCACAACCGTGTCTTCTACTTTCTCACCCTTGAAATCCATCATCTTCACCATAAAGCCTCACCAAGCATAACTCCAACCTTTTCCTTCCTTCCAAGCTATAAACACCATAGCCTTCAAACCTCAAGCTTTTCCTCCCATCCTCCTTCTCTTGAAACTCTTAAATCCCCAAAGCCATAGCAACAAACAACAGATTATCAACACCTAAACTCAAGCATATCTAACACCAAACCAAGCACATGCATTCTCATTTGCTAAACTTGTGGGTCTTTAGCTCCCACACTCCAAACTCTCATGCCAAGCCTAGTAGTATCTTGATTCACCAAAGCAAACTCTCATGCAAAGCATGTCCAACATCAATGCACCATCATCAATTCTTCGTCAAGTTGCTGGAAACATCATCACAAAACATGCAACCACTAGAAGAAGAACAAAGTACTCCCCTGGGACTTGCTTCTCCCTCGGGATACTTTGGGCCTAGTTCTCGCTAACTCATAAAAAGGGGCAACGAAGGTTTGATTCATCACTCTGTGCTGGTCCAAGAATCAATAAGCCGTGATGAGCCATCCGACAGAAAAAGACCCCAACACCGTTGAATATTATCAATTTAACTACTATATGTGCTAATTGTATATCAATCTAATTTTTTGCTTGCAAGTGGAAAAATATGGTCGTGCACCTGACATACAATACTTTCTTACGTACAATACTTCATAGTTTGATTTGATGCACAAGTGGCATGATCCTTATTGAGTTGTTTGATTTGATGCACAAGTGGCATGATGAAAACAATATTGGATTGATGATGCTTCAAAGCAAATGGCTGTAAGTTTGGTACTTTCTTACAAACAATACTTCATAGTTTTTCCTACTAAACAATAATTACTGAAATAAAATATATCTCGGTTAGACTAAGATCTCGCAAGAATTAACTCAACTACTTTCTACCCATGGTGAGGAGATTGTGGAGTTGATATTGTAAGCGTATGTAACAACGAAGGGTTTTGAGACCTGTGGTAGAGTTCATGGTTACGAAAATGTTATGAAACCGGATATGGTGCCTTGGGTGGTACAAACTCAGCCCACTTCCTCTTCTTGTCAATCACGTAGAGGACGAGATTATGCTCAATTGGAGTCTAAGTCTTTAGAGCTGCAAGATAAATATGAGAGGCAACATAAAGAGAGGGAGGAGTTGAGGCAGATGATATAATCATCTCATCAACAGCCATTGCATCCACCTTCACATCAACACTCTTGCACACCGAAAAATGTAGTTAGAGGAACATATGAAGAAGAAGAAACTTGAGAAACAAATGCAGAAGATAAGATGTTGAAAGTGAACTGTCAAAGTCAAAGTCAACACATTTGACTTGATGGGTTTCCCTCGTTAGTGGAGGAGAGAAAAAGAAGGAAAAAATAAATAGTAAAATTAAATGAAAGAAAGGACGGGAGAATTTGAATAAAACGAATGGAAGAGAAAAGGAGAAAAACTCTCCTTCATACATGGTCACCAATTAGTTAGGAATGTTGGCTATAAAAGCAGTTGCCTTCTTTTAGTTCAATGCATCCCTTAGAAAACCAAATATAGAGAGTTTTGAGAGATAAGAAAACCTCATTTGTGTGTGTGTGTGTGTGTGTGTGTGAGAGAGAGAGAGAGAGAGAGAGAGAGAGAGAGAGAGAAACCAAGAGAGAGTTTAGCCACTGGTGTTTGGTGAGATTATTATTGTATTCCCATTATTTTCATAGTTGAAAATATTGAGTGTTATTTTTGCCCATTTTATTTACACAAGGCTGGGAAAAGTTAGATCCTGGGACTACCAAATTTATTTATTGGCTCTTTTCTTTTTGCCATCTTTCCCAACAAGTGGTATTAGAGCTTTAGCTAAAAAAAAATATTTATATTCTTGTGTAATTTAAGATGGAGAAGTCGTCATCATCAACGTCAGCAATAATGTTAAAATTGAGTTCATCCAATTACTCAATTTGGAGGCCAAGAATGGAGGACATCCTTTACTGCAAGGATTTGTATGAGCCCCTTCAATTGTTGGGACAAAAACCAGAAGGGAAGTTAGACAATGGATGAAGCATTCTACATAGAAAAGTTGTCGGACAAATCTGGCAATGGGTGGATCAAAGTGTGTTCCACCATGTGGCACAAGAGACGGATGCATACAAATTATGGACAAAATTGTTGTCCACATATGAGTTGAAGACCGCTCAAAATAAAGCCTCTGTTATCTGACGGTTGGTAACGAATATGCAGATGGTGCTTGATGATGAGTTACAAGCACTAGTGTCACTCAGCTCTTTGCCTCATAACTGGAATACACTAGTAGTGTCCTTAAGCAATTCAACTCTTCAAGGCGTTCTTACATTGGACATAGTTAAAGATAGCAAGGAGAAAAGTACAAGGAGTAGTAGCCGAGTTAGAAGCCCTCGTCTTAGAGTATTGTGGAGGAACTACCAATAGAAAATTTCACATGCGACACAAGTCAAAGGGCAGGTCAAGAGAGGGCTCGAGAGGGAGGTCCAAGACAAGAAAGGACCTAGAATGTTACCATTGTGGCTAGATAAGCCACATGAAAAGAGAGTGCAGGCTATTTAAACGAGAGCAAGATAGAGGTAACGAAAACAATAATGCCAGGCACACGACCACAACTACCTTTGGTGGAAATGAGGTAATTATTCTATGTGGTGATGGCTTCGTTAATTTTTCCTCTCAAGGTACATGCTGGATAGTAGATTCTGGTGCATCATTTCATGTCACCTCACAAAGGGACTTCTTTACATCTTACACCAATGGAGATTTTGGTAATGTGAGGATGGGAAATGACAAATTATCCAAGATCGTGGGAAGAGGAGATATTTCCCTTGAAACCAACACAAGTTCTCACTTGGTTCTCAAGGATGTGAGACATGTTCCAGACATGCGTCTCAATCTAATCTCCACTGGATTACTTGACGATGAAGGATACACCAATGTCTTTGCTAAAGGGAAATGGAAACTCAACAAGAACTATCTTGTCCTAACATGGGGGAAGAAGGAGAACACCCTATACATGACACATGCAAAAGTCAATAATGGGTACGTAAATGCTCTCGCAGAAGACTCAATCGAGCTTTGGCATAAACGGGTCCGTCGCATGAGAGAGAAAGAGTTACAAATTCTAGCCAAAAGAGAGGCACTAACTGGGATGAAGAAAGGCATGCTTCTAAAATCATGCATGCATTGCTTGGCTGGAAAGCAGCATAGAGCTTCGTTTCAATATGGACTTGCACAAAGAAAACCCAATGTATTGGATGTTATGTACTCTGATGTTTGTGGTCCTATGACCACTAGCACTCTTGGTGGTGCAAGATATTTTGTTACCTTCAGTGACGATCATTCGAGGAAGGTATGGGCTTACGCACTTAGAACAAAAAATCAAGTGTATGAAGTTTTCAAGCAGTTTCATCCCATCGTTGAATGAGAGACTAGTAGAAACTTGAAATGTATTCGCACCGATAATGGAGGAAAATATATGGGGGCGTTCAAAAACTATTGTAGAAGTAATGGCATTAGGCATGAATGATCTGTTCCAAAGACTCCTCAGCATAATGGCATAGCTGAGAGAATGAACAGAACAATGTTATCTCATGCCAAGCTGCCCAAAAGCTTTTTGGGTGAAGCCCTAATGACTGCAGTTGATCTAATCAACCTTTCTCCTTCAGCTCCTTTGAATAGTGATGTCCCAAACAAGTTATGGTCAGGAAAAGACATTTCCTACAATCATCTGAAAGTGTTTGGTTGTAGAGCTTTTGTTCATATTCCTAAATATGAGAGATCTAAGCTCGATGTGAAGTCAAAAGAATGTATCTTCATGGGATATGGGAATGAAGAATTCGGTTACAGGTTATGGGATCCTGTAGCTAGAAAGATTATTAGAACTAGAGATGTTGTTTTCTTTGAAGATCAGAACATTGAAGACATTTGAAGACATGATAAACTTGATAATCCTAGAGAATATCCAGCTAACTTGGATCCAATTCCTCCTCCATTGGAGCACAATGACAGGCGAGATGAATACAATGATACTGATAATCCAGCTAGTGATCCTATTATTAATGAACCAGCTGATGATGATGTGAGTGATGGTCATACAACTGATGGTATAATAGATGATGTAGTTGATGAGGGGCAAGAAGCAAAAACCCATGAAGAGCCCGCCGCCGAGTTCCAACCAAGAAGATTGACCAGGGTACGGAGACCTCCGAGTAGGTATTCTCCAAATGATTATGTTCTCCTAACAGACGGGGGAGAACCAGAATGCTATGAAGAAGCATTGACTCATGATCAACAAGATGAGTGGTTGAAAGCCATGCATGAAGAGATGCAATCTATGCATGAGAACCACATGTATGATCCAATGAACTTACCAGAAGGTAGAAAAGCACTCAAGAAAAAATGGGTGTATCGACTGAAGATGGAAGAAAATAACTCTAAGCCCAGGTTTAAGGCAAGGATAGTTGTGAAAGGTTTCAGTGAGAAGAAAGGAATTGACTTTGAAGAGATTTTCTCACCCGTTGTGAAGATGTCATCCATACGGGTTGTACTCAGTTTGGCTGCAAGCCTAAATCTCAAGATCGAATAGCTAGATGTGAAGACAGCTTTTCTTCACGGAGATCTCGAAGAAGAAATTTACATGGACCAGCCATAAGGATTCAAAGTCAAAGGCAAAGAAGATTTGGTATGCCAGCTAAAGAAGAGCTTATATAGACTCAAGTAGGCACCTCGACAATGGTACAAGAAGTTTGATTCCTTCATGATTGAACATAGATATTGGAGGACTACTTCAGACCATTGTGTATTTGTGAAAAGATTTGATGATGGTGAATTCATCATACTTCTTCTCTATGTCGAGGACATGTTGATTGTAGGACAAAACAGTGACAAGATTAGCAAGCTGAAGAAAGAGATGAGCAAGTCTTTTGCTATGAAAGACTTAGGACCCGCAAAATGAATCCTTGGTATGAGTATATCCCGTGATCGAAAAAATCAAAAGTTGAGGTTATGACAAGAAAGTTATATTGAGAAGGTACTAAAGCGGTTTAACATGGATAAAGCAAAACCAGTTTCTACTCTATTTCCTAATCACTTCAACCTTAGTTCGAAGCAGAGTCCTACAATTGAGAAAGAAAAAGAAAACATGGCTATGGTGCCATATTCCTCCGTTGTTGGTGGTCTGATGTATGCAATGATTTGCATGAGACCCAACATAACGCACGCAGTTGGCGTTGTAAGCATATTCTTGTCTAAACTAGGCAGAGAGCATTGGAATGCTGTGAAGTGGATTCTCAAATATCTCAGGGGCACTTCCAAAATGAGTTTGTGCTACACAAATGCAGACATGGCAGGAGATCTTGATTCCAGAAAACCTACTTCAGGATACCTAATTACATTTTCAGGGGGAGCAGTTTCGTGGCAATCAAAGTTACAGAAATGTGTTGCTCTATCAACTATAGAGGCAGAGTTTATCACAACTACTGAAGCATGCAAAGAAATGCTCTAAGTGAAGCAATTCCTACAAGAATTAGGGCAAGAGCAGCATAAATACATTTTGCATTGTGAGAGTCAGAGCGAGATCCACTTGAGCAAGAATCCGAGTTTTCACTCGAGGTTGAAACACATTGACATGCGATGTCACTAGATACGTGATGTGTTGGAGTCCAAGAAATTATAGCTTGAGAAGATCCATACTGATGACAATAGTTCACATATGATGACCAAGTCCTTACCTAAGGACAAGTACGAATTTTGTAGAAGAGCAGCTAGACTACTGGAGCCCTCCACCTAAGTCAGGAGGGGGAGATTGATGGGTTTCCCTCGTTAGTGGAGGAGAGAAAAAGAAGGAAAAAGTAAATAGTAAAATAAAATGAAAGAAAGGACGGGAGAATTTGAAGAAAACAAATGGAAGAGAAAAGGAGAAAAACTCTCCTTCATGCATGGCCACCAATTAGTTAGGAACGTTGGCTATAAAAGCAGTTGCTTTCTTTCAGTTCAATGCATCCCTTAGAAAACCAAAACATAGAGAGTTTTGAGAGATAAGAAAACCTCACTTGTGTGAGAGAGAGAATCCTCTTGAGAGAAAAACCAAGAGAGAGTTAAGCCACCGGTGTTTGGTGAGATTATTATTGTATTCCCATTATTTTCATAGTTGAAAATATTGAGTGTCATTTTTGCCCATTTATTTACACAAGGTTGGGAAAAGTTCGATCTTGGGACTGCCAAATTTATTTATTGGCTCTTTTATTTTTCGCCATCTTTCCCAACATGACCTAGTCAAAATATTTAGATTAAGGATATAACTTAATGATTAAGTCACAAATCATAATTAAAATGTTAATTATGAAGTTAGTTTGACGGTTAGACTTGATTTGGACTTTAAAGGCATTTTGGGCCACAAGGCAAAATAGCCCAAGGACCCATTGGGTCTTGGAACAAGTGTTGTATGACAATACAAGTTAAGTAAGCCTAAGAGAGAGCCCATAGACCTCCTTGGCCGTCCATATGGGTGGGAAGATTTCCTCACCCATGTGTTGGCTTTATAAGCCACATTTTAGACCATTTCTCTCTAGGTTTTGAGCCTCCTAAGAAATTTGTTGTGGTGTTGAGAAGAATGAGAAATCCTCTCCTCCACCTTTGCTAAAATCGGTCATCAAGAGGGTAGCTACTTTGGTATCTTGTGAAGAATTCATGAAGATATGGAAGAAGACCTTTCCAAATGTGAAAACTTGGAGACCATCCAAGAGAGCTTCAAGGGTAAGAAAGCTTCATCCTTTTTCCCTTTTGTTTTTTGTGCATATAAGAGATTAGGCCTTAAGATACTTGACTAAATTGGATAGATGTTAATTAGCTCAATTGGTTTTAGAGATTAGCTTCTGCTTCTTGAATGTATGATTCAAGATTATTATGGCTAATAATCTAATAGAGAGTTTAAAATATATGTTTCCTTCAATAATATATTATGACAAGGTCATGTTTGAACCCCCTATACTAGCAAGCATGGTGGGCTAATGCTTAACTAGTACATTGGTGCCTTATGATAATATTCGGGGGTACACATTTGCTAGAGGCCAAATTAGATGGGAACTCACATCAAGATGTGAATGAGTAGAAGGATTCTCTCTTTATTATTTGAGAAATTCCTAAGAACCTATTATGGTGCGATGAAACAGGTATAAGGTGCCTCTCCCATCCCACTAGGAGTTTTCAAGATAGAATACTCTCGAGTTTCGTTTTTGAGTGATTGCGGAATTCGTCAAATACTGGGAGGCACCTTTTGATTTAAAGACCTGAATCAATGGCCTTAAAATCAATCTAGTTTAAATCTATTAGGTTAGCTATATCTGCAAACACTCATTCCAACACTTGACAAAAAAAGCCTTCAAGGCCTATGCATCCTGGCTTTGTACCTCAATGTACTAGAGCTAGCCCACTTTTCACACTTTTTTCCATAAACATTACGTGTTGAGAAGAACATTCAGGCAAGGTGCTTCCTCTCGGTTGAGGAGCATTACATGGACGCTACTGAAAGAATGTAGAAAGCTGTATCTTGTATTAATGCCTTGAGATCGTAATGTACAAGATTTGTACAGAATGAAAGTTCCATTCTAAGTAAACATGAAATCTATTCTAAGTATGTAAATCACAATAGCTGTAATGACCGTAAACTTAGCTAATTACTAAGATTGAGGTAATCACAACAGTTGACCAATTTCTTCCCTATAACACTCCCCTCAAGTTGGAGTATGAATGTCAATTATACCCAACTTGCCAAGATGGGATTGGAACAAGGGGGTAGGTAGCGGCTTAGTGAAAATATCTGCAACTTGATGTTTGGTTTACACATGAACTGTCTTGATCTCCCCGTTTTGAATTCTCTCACGAACGGTATGACAATCCAATTCAATGTGCTTGGTCCGTTCATGATACACTGGGTTGGCTGCAATGTAGAGGGCTGCTTTGTTGTCACAGAGTAAGGTGGCTGGTTGGTTGTGTTCCACTTGTAAGTCCCGTAAGAGATATCGCAACCAAGTGAGTTCACAAGTGGTGGCTGCCATAGAGCGGTACTCAGCTTCTGCAGATGACCTTGAGACAGTGACTTGCTTCTTGCTTTTCCATGATATGAGTGACTTCCCAAGGAAATACAGTATCCAGTAACTGAGCGCCTTGTAAAAGGACATCGTGCCCAATCCGCGTCACAGTAAGCTGTCAGGTGGAGGGGCCCGTGTGAAGGGAATAATAACCCTTGGCCAGGAGCTCCTTTGAGGTAGTGAAGGAGTCGACGTGCTGTCTCAAAATGATGCATTCGGGGTTCATGCATAAACTGACTTAGTGTATTCACCGCATATGTGATTCGGGTCTTGTTATTGTAAGATATATTAACCTGCCAACAAGTCTGCGATAGCGAGTAGGATCCTTGAGGGGGTCACTCCCTGTAGGCATGAGTGCAACATTGGCTTCCATAGGAATTTTTGTAGGCTTTGCACCAAGTAAACCTGCATCTTCCAAAATATCCAGTGTATACTTCCGTTTGACAAAAAGAAATCCCAGATTTGGACCGTGCAATTTCAACTCCAAGAAAATACTTTAAAGGTCCAAGATCTTTGATTTTGAAACAAGTGCCAAGGAAGTGTTTAAGGTCTCGTATGGCATCATCATCATTTCCAGTAATTATCATATCATCAACGTACAATAATATAACAGTGAAGGATTTACCATGTTTGTGTGTAAACATAGAATAATCTGCTCTGGATTGAGAAAAACCAATATTTTGTATAGCAGAGGAAAACTTACGAAACCAGCTTCGAGATGCCTGTTTAAGACCATATAAGGATTTGTGGAGACGACACACAGTGTGCTCCCCCTGTCGTTGATAACCGGGCGGTGGAAGCATGTAGACCTCTTCATGGAGGTCGCCATGAAGGAAAGCGTTGTGTACGTCCATCTGATGAAGCGGCCAATTGTGAACAGAGGCAACAGTGAGGAGACAACGGACAGTGATTAGTTTAGCAACAGGGGCAAAGGTCTCAGTATAATCGATGCCTTCACGCTGGGTGAACCCTTTGGCGACCAAACGAGCTTTGTATCTCTCCAGGGTACCATCGGAAGTGTACTTGAGTTTGAAAACCCATTTGCACCCAATCGGACGTTGGCCAGCCGGTAACGGAACTAACGACCAAGTGTGGTTCTCTTCCAGAGCTGCAATTTCGGAGTTCATAGCCTCAACCCAGTGGGGGTTGTGACAGGGCCTCCTCATAAGTGTTAGGTTCAACCAATTGGGAGATAGTGTTGACAAAAAAACGATGAGGTTCCGAAAAATTAGAATGAGTGACATACCGAGTGATGGGGTAGCGAGTACCGGACGTGATGGGGGAAGGAACTCCTGGAGCAAGCAGGGCGGCATGGTGGGCTTGGTAGTCCTTGAAGTGGGGAGGGGGTTTGATAGATCGGGTGGATTTGCGCAGAGGTGGGGCGGGAGAAATGGGATTGGCGTCGGTGGGAGAAGGAGGAAGAAGTTGTGGAGGGGACGAAACGGCCGGAGAGGGTGACGCCATGGCATCGAAGGATGGTGAAGGTGCGGCGGTAGGTATCAGTGATGAAGGAGAAGAACCAGAGAGAACAGGGTGGCACGGGTTGGGTAAGAGATGGGGAGGGTGAATAAGTGAGGAGTGGGTCGTGGGCCGAGGGCTGGGGGGTATGGGCCGGATGGGGAAAAAGGTGAGGAGAAGAAGATCGGTTGGGCTTTCCTGGGTCTGGGATAAGGGTTCATGGGCTGGGGTGGGAAGGACAACAGTGTCAGTTTGTTGTTCAGGTGGTGAGGTAGGGAAAGGGAATATATTTTCATGAAAAACCACATCCCGAGAGGAAAAAAATTTTTGTGTGCTGAGGTCATAAAGGCGATAACCCTTTTGACCAAGGGGATAACCAAAGAAAACACATCGACGGGCCCGGGCATCAAACTTGTGTTTGGGAAGGAGATTGGTAGCATAACACAGACAACCAAAAACTCGTAAAAAAGAATAATCAGGAGTGTTGTGGTGTAAAAGTTCATATGGAGATTGGTGTTTGAGTAATGGTGTTGGAAGGCGATTTATGAGATAACATGCAGTATGTAAGCTTTCTCCCCAAAAACGTAAGGGAATATTGGCCTGAAAACGGAGTGCCCGAGCCACATTCAAAAGGTGGCGATGTTTTCGTTCGACAATGCCATTTTGTTGGGGTGTATATGGACATGAGTGTTGGAAAGAGGTACCGGTGTCTCGAAAAAAAGGTTGGAGGGAAAGAAATTCACTCCCATTATCGGCACGCAAGGTTTTGATAGGAAGATTGAATTGGGTTTTGACCCAAGAGAAAAAAGATTTTATCACCCCTTGTGTGTCAGATTTAAAATTTAAGAGATGAATCCATGTAAAACGGGTAAAATCATCCACAATAGTTAGAAAATATCGTGCACCAGTATGAGTGTGAATTTTGTGTGGCCCCCAAATGTCACAATGAATTAAATCAAAAGGTGCATGAGATGACATTGAAGTAGATGGAGAAAAAGATAAGCGAGTTTGCTTTGCTAAAGGACAAATATCACAAACATGATTGTTATCACAGATAATTTCTGGAAATTTATTGGAAAGAAATTGAGTAGGGGCGGTGGATGGGTGTCCCAGACGTTGATGCCAAAGATGGGAGGTGTGGTGAACATGATGAGCTAGATGTGGGTTTTGGGTGGCTTTGAGGTAGTAGAGCCCATTAAATTGCTTGCCCAGGCCAATCGTCCTCCCCGTATTCACGTCCTGCACAACACAAAATTTATCAAAGAAAGTCACCATACACTGCAATCCTCGTGTCAATTTGCTCACAGATAATAAGTTCACATTAAATTGTGGTACATGAAGAACACCATCTAGAGTTAAGGTGTCAGACACTTTAATGGATCCAATATTTTTAATGGCTGCTTTCCCTCCATTAGGTAAACCAACAAAATCATGTTGAGTATTGATTGTGTTGTGTGTAGGTGCAAAACACGAAATATGATCTGATGCTCCACTGTCCATGATCCAATAGAAATTTGAAAGTGGGTCATGCTGTGAAAGGTTGCAGGTTGATGTAACAATACCTGTTGCATTTGCAAGATGAGAATTACCAGGTCGATTGTGTAAAAGAGCGATCAGTTGATTGTATTCTTCAGTAGTGAAAGTGGGGCTGTCATCGGATTTGACGTGGGGCCCTGGGTTTGGATCCTTTTCAGCAGTGTAAGCAGCCCGTTTGTTTTTGGGCTTGACATTCTTCCCATGGAGTTTGTGGCCCACAGGAAATCCATTAAGGAAAAAACAAGTGTCAATGGTGTGGGTGTCTCCATCACAGTAAGAACATTTCAGAGACTTCCTGAAGTTGGAGCTGTGTTTTTCGTTCCCAGCACCAGAGGGTTTCGCCGCTGCTGCCGAGTTGCCTGGGTTGGTGCCGCCCTTGGTGTTCGCAGAACGTATGATTTGCATGGCATGGGATCCGGGCTGTCGATTTGCCACGTCCAGCTGCCTTTCGTGTTGGAGGATCAGGCCATGGACACGACGTGTGTCTGGGATCGGTGACATCATCAGAATTGACCCACGCACAGTTGAATAAGGTTCGTTCAGACCCATTAAAAATTGCATGACTCTCTCCTTCTCTTCTCTGGAAGCACGTGTTGTGGAACCTTCGCAAGTGCAGATGATGGGTTCATGGTATGAATCCAATTCATCCCATAAGGCCTTGAGCTTTGGTGTAATACTCTGAAACGAAAGATGGCCTTGTCGATGTTCGGCAATTTCTTGGCGGATTTGGTAAATCCGGGAGTCGTTGCCTTGTGAGAATCGATCTTTAAGATCATTCCACACCATGGATGCGCTGGTGCAGTAAAGTACACTGCTTGCGATGTCGGGTTGTAGTGAGTGCAAAATCCAGGATAACACCATATCATTGCATCTCTGCCAAATGGAGAATTTGGCATCAGTTTTTGCTGGGGCTTTGATAGTCCCATCAATGAATCCGAGTTTGTTTTTAGCGCTCAAGGCAATTCGCATCGAGCGACTCCATTGACCATAGTCATGGCCTTCGAGAGGTTTTCGAAACTAGAACCAGACCGGGTGAGTCGGAATGGTGTAGGGATAAGTGGATCAGACATGTTGATTTCAGATCCGGATGATTTTTCATCACCCATGTTGATGGACTGTGTAGGTTGGTTGTTTGTGTGTTTGGTTTTGGTAGCGGAAGACGTGCTAGACAGAGTCACCTATGTTGGTGCTCTGATACCATGAAAGAATGTAGAAAACTGTATATTGTATTGATATCTTGAGATCGTAATGTACAAGATTTATACAGAATGGAAGTTCTATTCTAAGTAAGCATGGAATCTATTCTAAGTATGTAAATCACAATAGCTGTAATGACCGCAATCTTAGCTAATTACTAAGATTGAGGTAATCACAACAGTTGACCAATTTCTTTCCTTTAACAACTACTAGTGCCATAATTCTTCATTTAAACAAGTCATGAAGAAGAGAAGTCATCACTTACGCCTCTCAGTTGTTTGTAATCATGTGAAGACCAAATTGGTCAAAAGGGCATCAGTCCATCGTAGACTGAGAATGATTGGGATCATTGAATAGTTGGAGAGTTTATGCACTCCACTACATGGGAAACTTGTGCAAGACTTTTTCCTTGTGTCACTCATCAAGGTGAATCACACCTCTCTCCAATTGTTGAACATATGAGTCACACTTGAAACGAAGTCTCAAGAGAGACAGTAGGAGTAGGACAATGACTGTTAAAGTCAAAGGAGAAGTGAAGAAGAAAAAGTCAACTCCAAGAGACTAGTAAGAAGTAGAAGACTCCTTAAAGACTACAGAGTAGTTGGAAGCTACTTCCTTAAACATTCTACATTTGAGGTATAGGAATTAATATCGTCTTTATATTCCTAAAGAACTTAATTTCATCTTTAAGATGGAAATTTTGTTTTGTTTGACAAACTGCTTTGTTCTTTATGAACAAGTAATTGGATTGTTACAATTCAATTAATGGCCTCTTCTCATTTAAGAAATGAATGATATAATAACTGTTTAGAAACAATGATGCCTCAAAGACCCAAAAGGTCTGAGAAAGAATTAACCCTAATAAAAGGTGACACCTAACAGGTATGGACGTATTAGCCAAGATTGGATTCACAAGGTGGCAATTATGGAGACTTTGGATCTATCGATCCAGTTCTAATGCTTGCTTATGAATCTTATCGTGGGGAGATGTTTGAATCTCTTTTACAAGAGAAACGAGAAATAATCAAAAAACTGTAGAAGTTAATCAAGATGAGGCTCCTTTTATAGAATTCACTGATGATCACTCTCGGTTGGACTATGTGAATCTCATAAAACACAATTCTAATCTTTTAAAATAGTTTTAAAGTATTCAAGAATATTTTAAAACCCTGGATTTGATCAAGGAAATGAATACTAGAGGATAAACGTTTCTTAATTATAATAAAGGGACGTGACATCATATCATAATGAATTCTCTTAATGAGAAATTGAACCTTAATGATTTTGGTTCGTTCCATGATGATTTACGAATATCCTACTAGGATATGCACAGTTAATGGCAACATACTTGCCAAACCGAGTTCCTTCCAAAGAACTTCATAAGATGTAGTTGTAATGAAATTCGATTCTTAATCATGATAAGATTTGAAGTTGTCATAGATATCAAAGCGGTTGATATGTATAAGTTTAGAGATAAACATATTGAGTATAGATTTGTGGAGTGTCTAAAGGAAACCTTAGCACATTACTTATATCAACCGACAAGCAATAGTAGTTTCTCGAAATTCATGCTCTCTTCCTTGAAAGAGGACTTACTTAAGATACGAAACCATAAATCAACAGTCAAGTTATAACTTAGTTCCGAGAAAAGCTCCACATAGTTCTAATTGGATCCAAGAACCATCTTAGAAGAATGGGGAGATCGTTCTAACTACTCATATTAAATGGCATTAAACCATAAAATCCGAATTGGATTCTATGCATGTCAAGCAAGTCTGGACTCTAGTTGACTCGCCACAAAGGTATTGTATGTATTGGCTATAAATCACTACCAGAAAAAGGCTAATAGGCATTAGCCTTTTACTATCACATACCAATGTTACAGGCTTACAGCAACAACATATGTTTCTTCAACCAAAGTGATGCCTTAATGGCCTTCAGTTGTTGACTTTCGTCCAAATTAGGTTGACTTCCGATGTATTTGACGACAACATCAACAGTTCTTTGTATACCACCGATCCCTTTTCACAAGACTACTTCACCTACTTTTTATTTTCTGATGTCTATAATTAGCTTGGCATCGGTAATGTCATAAATGTTGTAGTTGATTTCTATAAGTAGAGATGTCTTTCTTGTTGTGATGCCTTCGTAGAATAACTATTTCACTTGTCCTATATTATCCGATGTCTTCAAGATATTTAGCTTCGGTTATTTTTGCCCATTGTAGTGTATAATTGTGACGAGCATCGTTTTCTTCATATTTTTTATGTCTTTTAACAAGAATTACTTTATAGACAAATTCAAGCAATGTACTAAATGCATATTTTTGTTCCCGTGCAAGTAATCTCTTATAATGCCAAATCAAAATAAATATAAGTCATCTTATTTCAAATGAACATTACATAATACTTCATTTTTTTAGTCCAAAAACTAACTAAAAACAACTACAAAAATGTTATAACTAGTTAACTATCTAGACAAATGATATTGAAAACACATAAAAAAAAATTACATTGAAAACAAAACAAACTGAAATAAACACAGTTATCTAGTACATAGAACTTCTCACTTGGAAGCTTGACTTTCCCTACCACTTGATGTACCTAAGGCTGCCTTTATTATTTAAGCCTCCCTTAACACATCAAGCTGCCAAGAGGTACATATGAATTAAAAGATTTAACACAACAACAATTGATAACTACTTAGTAAACACACATCTAAAGAAGAAAATTTTGGCTACTAAAAAACTGTTACACATCACATATGTGCTCTTCTTGTAAGTTTCAAAGTCCCATGGGTATTCTAGTTACTAAACATAAGTTATATGCTGCACAAAATAGAAGGAGATCTTTATCTAGATAGTATAGGTGGTTTACCTTGATCAAACTAAGTAACAGATTATGCATCCTCATATTTTGAGAGACATCCATAATAGTTACTTTATCTATATGATTGTCAGCATTTGCATCCTTCAATTCTCGAATCTCACTTCCCCACTCTTTAGAAAACAATAACGGACAGTACTTAAGAGCAAAGAGATATATATATATATATATATAATTATGTATATCATGGTTATTTAAGATGAAGCAAGGTTCTTATATGAGAAAGATAATATAACCTAAACAACTTCTATGATCCAAACTATTGAAGCTAGCCTAATAAGCGCATATCAAATCTGATGTGATGCAGGGCATCGTCTATAAGCCGCTATCCAACGACCCAAACATACCCAAAGTATAGGAAATAGAAGAATAAAGCAATGAAATAGAAGTTGGAACAAAAAAAACTCCTACATTATGATGATTAAACTAAATCAGCAACTATTCCAAAAGTATTATAAAATGGTTAGGGGGGCATTTGATATCCTATTCAAATAGGGAACTCAAAAACTTTGATTTTTCTTAAAAATAAAGAGTTCTTAAATCTATTTTTAAGATTCAAAAACTTGTTTGGTATGCAACTTGAAAACTGTTTTCAAATCTTAAAAATTTGAGAACTTGTGGGTTGTTAGAAAAAAACTGAAAAAAGATATATTTTTTGTTTTTAATAGTTGGGGTGTTTTTTTTTATTGTTCTTGAGTTTGAGTTTTTGAAAATAGGGCTGCCAAACAGGTTTTCTTTGTTTTGGACTCAAATTCTGTTTTTGAGTTTAAAAAGTTGGATTCAAGTTGAATACCAAACAAGCCCTTACCTTTTCTACATGCTTTGTCCAAATAAATTTGACAAGCCAAAAATCTACAAAATCTCACCTCAAAGATTAAAACCTCAAACTGCAAATATATATTCAACTGTCAATGCAAGCTGCAAAACATAGAAGATATGGTGAAACCAGATATTGACTCCTTCAATTTCCTAGAAAGAAAAATCATACAATTCACATAAATTTGCAACAATAAGTGTCACTATCAAGCTAGGAGATAGCAAAAGAAATAACTTAAAATAAAGTCAAAATAAGAGAGACCCATATCATAAGTTAAAATACAAAATCAGAAAACAACCACAAATAGATTAAAGAGATTAAAGAGATTAAATCCATTCAGCTGTTTTCATAGTTTAGATTTCAAAGCAAACAACCTCAAATCCCCAAAATAGATGAAGAAACGCACCTAAATTTGCAATAGTCATGGAGAAGAACCCCTGAATTTGTGTTGCTCTGACTAAGGTTTACAAAACGTATCATACTAAAAGTATGTCATATATCCTTCCATTCATATTCACCATTTTGACACACTTTGCCTGAAAGGATCAAAGACAAAACCAACATTGTCAAATTATTTAATCTCCACATTATATAGCATGATTATGTATCATATGATCACAATAATGACATTCATTAACTTTCATTCCTTCCAAATCCATCTTTGTCTAGAAGCCCATATTTCTTTTTTAACTCTTTTGATAAAATCTAGTCCCTCAAAAAAATTTAATGCATCATATACCCATCGTGGTATATTTTTCTCATCATACTAAGAAGTTGAAAATTCATTTCAAAACATACTCAAGTAATTTTCATAATGGAAAAATATCAGTGATAATAATGATAGTCATTATAATAAGCGTAATGTCGATAGTCATATTTATTAGTAGGAATTGAACCTCATTCAAAGACATTGCTGATTCACTGTCATTTCCAGCAAACTCTGAAATTATGTCATCTGCAACCTGAACATCATCACTAAAATTACTAACACTTAAACATTCATTAACCAAAGAAGACAAAGGAAATTACAAAAAAACTGAAGATTATGTGACATTTGAAATAAAAGTTGTATCCATTATCTTCAAAGAAAAACCATATGTAACATTATTCTCGAAAAAATTACTACTCTTAATTCTTTTTGTTGATGCTCTTTTTGGGAGGTCAACCTGGAGAGAAGTGGATAATCTTCAGCAGGGGAGAAGGTGAGGACCTTCAGCAAGGGAAGAGCTTGTAGAAGACAAAGTAGAAGAAGCAGTCGTCAAGCTTTGGACACCAGTATGGTGCCGGCAGAAGGCTCTCCGATGCTTAAGTCAGCTATGAGTGGTAAAATTAGCAAAGTAACAGTAAAAGTGAGAGAGTAGTTACCCTTTTTACTTGGGTACTGTTCCCTATTTATAAGGAAGTGAAAGTGGGTGGTTTGCACAAAGTTTCGATTATGGGACTTTGTGCAAGTCACTGTGGTGGTGACACGTGTCCTTGGAGAATAGGTTCAGCAGTTAGCATCTTCAGCAGTCGGGAGCTTCGGCAGGTGTCTGGCACCTTAGAAGAGTGTCTTCCTTCGACAGGGCGGAAGGCATGTCTGCCTTGGTGCTAGTCTTTTTTAGGCTGGATATGCTCGGTTGAATATGGTGTAAACAATAGTCCCCCAAGTTTGTGTAATCATGCACGAGCCCCAAGTTGGCAAGCTAGAAGTTGCATCAACACTTGGAAGATATGGTAGATGTGTGAGCCTCTAATATTGTTGGTAGCTGGGTACCTGGGCATCTAGCAAGGAAGCCGGTGTGGGCTCTATGGAGCTGGGTTGCAAGGGGTTGGGGCCTTGAGGCTTCGGCAAGTGTCTTGGGGAGAATTTTATGAGTCCTTCATTCTTTTTGCCTAGCCCTTCGGCCAAGGTTCCCCCCCCCCCCCCCCCCCCCCCCCCCCCCCCCCCCCCTCCCTCTTTATTTTTTGTTTTTTTTTTGAAGGAGAAGAATTGTAATGGGTTGGGCCTCTTGGGCTTTCGGAAGAGCGGTTGTTCCGCTTGGGCCTTCGGCAAGTGTATGGCTTGCCGTTAAGTAGAGTTAGACTTTTTAGTATTTTAGGCTGGGTCCTTCAGCAATAGAGTTATATCTGATATTGGGCTTAAGCAAAGGCCTTAGGGTTTTGCTTGACTAAGAAAAGTCTTTGTTTGGCTAAGTGCCGTTCGGCAAGGTTTTGAAAGAGAGGCTGGGGGTGATGTGTGAAGGCAACCGCCCTCAAGTGCCTTTGTGAGTCTCGGTTTTGGCTTCAGCATGAGACAGCTTAGGCAAGGAAAGGGTCGATAGAGGCTGGGTACCCAAGCCTTGGAGAAGGGAAATTTTGAGCTGGTCCTTTGGCAAACAAGCGTTGTTGTGTCTTGTTCATAATTGGACTTTCACAGCCCTTACTGTTCGGCGGTGTGTTAGGAATTTTTGTGAGTCCAAGTGTGTTGCAACACTCCTTCTGTTCAGCAAGGTGTCTGAGGCTTCTTGTATTCACGGCTTCAGTAAGGCTGAGTTTGAAGGAGGAAGAATCGAGTCTTGCGTTTGGTTCTGCTGAACCCTTGCTGTTCGGCAAGGGTGGATTGAGATTTTGTTTTGAGGCCACTTGTGTGTCAGCAGGGTAGACTTGGAAGCTTTTTCTTGTTCAGGAGTAGTTTGACAAACCATACTTTGGTCTCTCCCCACTTTCTGCATTACCCTTGCAGATTGGCAAGGGTGGGCTGGTGAAAATTTGTGAGGCCTCACGTCGGCGGAAGGTGCCTGCCCTTCAGTGGGTCTGAGTTGTTGCCTCATTTTTCCGTCCCCTTTGATTTGACGGTGTGGGTTCGGTATCAATAGCTCGGTGGCTCAGAGTTTTTCGCAGTCAACTTCTGGTTTTACCGCTCTTGTCGTTCGGCAAGGTCCCTTTGCATTGAAGTTCAGCAATTTTCCCAGGTTCGGTCGTTCAACTAGCTTGGGTTTTGTGTCTATTGGGTCTAGCAATTTGTAACTTTGGCTCAAGCCTTGCCGAAGTAAAGGAGGTTCTGGGCTTCACTTTCGGCAGGGATTTGAGGCTGGGACTTGGGACTGGGCCTTTCTGGAGGTAAGTATCTTTGTGGATGCCTCTTTAATTCCGCATGTTGATTGTCGTTCGGCAATGCCAGTCCGAGATTAATTTTTCTTGTTGTTGGTGTTCTAATTTTGCAGCAGGGGATCTGTGAGTGACCCATGAGCTGGGCCTTTATTTCGGAAAGGCTAGTGTAGCAATGTTTGTGGGCCTTTTGGCTAGCAAATTTGGAGGAGCTTCGAGATATATCTCACGGTTCCTACCGTTCAGCAAGTGGAGATCTGTCGAAGGAATTTGGCTCGGGGCAAAGAGAGATCGGAGCTAGGCCATTGAGGTTTGGGGTGTGCATAATCCTTCGGCAAGAAGGTATTTTTTGAGTCCCTGAAATTTTTCATAGGGGTTGCCGTTCGGCAAGTCTAGCTTGCTCATTTCGAAACGATGGAAACTTTGGATTTTGTGGTCGTTAGGAGCTGGGCTTTGGAGCTGAAACACCGGTTTCTGAGAGCTGGGTCCACTGTTGAGGTATGTTGACGCAGAAAAATGGTTCTGCACTTTCCCGCGCAACTTAGTGATTAAGTCTCTTCGGTATCTGATGTCCTCGGTAGGGTGTGCGATCTGTAAGATAGCAAACACACGGTAAATCCTAGGGCACCGGTGTGGTACCGGCCGAAGGCTCTCCGATGCTTAAGTAAGTACGGATTTAGTAAGTTTTAACTGCAGATCAATAGGCAGTATGCCGTAAGTTCTGATTGATTACCTTCAAGCTGGGATGGATGTCCTCTTTTATAGGCCTTGGGAGGTGTGCAATTTGCTTAGAGTTTCGATGTGGGACTCTGGGCGTCAGTTGTGGGGCTGCCACGTGTCGGAGAGGCGAGATTGCCCATCGGTAGGTCTGGTACGAGTGCCGAAGGCGAGTGCCGAAGGCGAGTGCCGAAGGCACACGTAGCCCTGGTTTGGTCCACGTGCTTGGTATTCATTGGCTGTTCATTTTGGTATAAACAAGGTATGTATTTCTCGAAGCCCAGCGTTCGTTTGTTCAACCCTTGCCGTTATGCAAGGGTGAATGTAGCAGAAGCTCTTGACCCCTTTGTTGTTTCGATGTCAAGTCCAGCTCATTTGAGTTTCAACAAGAAGGCCTTGAGGTTGGTAGTGATTTGAGAGCTGGGCTGCATTTGATTGAAGGCTATTGGGCCTTTGCCTTGATAGGGTTAAGGTCTTGGAGCTGGGCTTCACAAGATAGCAATTTTGGTGAGCCTCCCATTTGTTCACCCGTTTTGTGTTTGCTCCTGTGATGGAAGGGTAAAGTTCCCCATTAATTTGAAGACCATTGACTGGTCAGCAAGTCAACTTTCTTTAGTGTGCAAGTATGCCACGACTTATAATAAAAATCCTAGCAGAAATCTTAAACATAGATAACTTGCACCACAAGTTACTGATTTCTAAACAAGCAATTGTGAATTTGGATGAGGAATATCTCCCAAGTAAGTTCTTTTCATGCCTCAGACTGGTGAGGACTTCATAATTTTTCACAGTAAAATGTTGGTAGTTCTGGCCAGAATAGATAGTAGGAAAATGAACTGTTTTCAGGCGGAACTGGCTTTTACAAAACTCTACAGTAAAAAAATCAACTCTAGAAAGACAAAAAGGAAGGTTGGAATTTCGTTTCTGCCTAGACAGAAGCTTCTGATCCGGGCTGGACTGGGTATGCCTGTGTTGGATTGGATTGTTCCCAACTTCAACTGTTGAGCTCCAGCTGTAAATCGATACCAAAGTTTGAGTTTGGCAGAGCTTTAATCTATTTCGAGCCCTGGGAGGCTTTTTGAATGGGCATAATTGCGGCCTCTTCAATCTGAAATGGGCAGAAGTGGCTGCACTTGCGGATTACTGAGCTGGAACTACATTGTGGTACTTGTCCTATTTGATCAGGGCTCTCCATAATTTTGTCTTCATCTTGAACCGTTTGATGCATTCCGTCGGATGTCGCCACGTGTCACCTTTTTGACAACTAATCCAATTTTGATGAATCACATGCCACATGGGCGAATTATGGGGCCCACGATTTAATTCACCAAACCCTAATTATTTTCTCGTCCAATGGGATTTATTACACCAAAATTTCATTGTCTACAAATTGCCCCCACTTCACGATTGCATTGTAGACATGTGCTTTGTCACATGTAGCTTGAGCTTGAAGTGTCCTTTTAATATTATAATAATATTTCCAACGTTTTCCAAGTTTTTTTTTTTTTTTGGTTTTTTTTTTTATTATTATGCTTAATAATATCCAATATTGGTAAGATCTTGTGAATCAAGATATAACATCCAATATTTTCCTAAACTAGGAACAAGAAACCCTAGCATCACCAGGAGCTTTGATGGTCTTTGGCTTTTTTAAATTGAACTACGTTTATGAACATTGAGATCAACCAAATAGAACTGCAGGAAAACTCCTCTTGTCGGCAAGAAGGTCTACAACTTTGAAGTTTGCATCCTCCGAATTTTCAGCAACCAAAGTAGTGAGAGTTGCTTCTTTTCCTTCGTTGTTTGATTCTTTCATATATATATATATATGCCTTCTTGTAGCCAGCGGAACAAAGAAAACTAACATTGGAATTTTATTTTATTTTATTTTATTTTATTTTTTAATTTTATGTTTATAGCCACCAGAACCCACCGTTTTGGGCATATCAAGAGACTTCATGGATGAATAGCAAATTCTCAATTGGTATGATGAATAACAAATTCCCTTGGCTTTACGAATTTACTATGCTTGCATCAGTTTTTGTCTATTTTGCTTTTATATATATATATATATATATATATAAAATAGGGTGGAAAAGCTGGTAGGTTCAAGCCTGTGTGCATTGCTGGAGGTCTGGAAGGTTGGCAGGCTTGAGCCTGCATGCGTTGGGCTCGAAGTGGAAGGATGGGGGCCCTGACCTTGGTGTGCGACGTGGGCTGGCGCTAGGAGAAGGCGCTAGGCCTTGTGCTGGAGCTGGAGTGAGCGGGCCAGGGGGAGATGGGCTAGGTCTTGGCGTGACATGGGCTCGAGCTTGGAGGGAGTGGGCTAGGAGAAGATGCTGGGCTGTGCGCTGGAGGCTGGAGCAAGCAACGATGGGCTTTGCACGAGGCGTGGACTGCGCAGGCTGAGACGCGAGCTGGGCCTGGCGTGACATGGGCTGCGTGCTGGAGTATGGGCTGCGCAGGACTGTGCAAGCTGGGCTGGTCCAAACAGCTCGAAATAGCCTCCTTTTTTTATTTTATTTTATTTTATTTTTTCGCTGCTGCACATCTATTACTCTTTCAATCATTTTTATTTTATTTTATTTTATATGATGATATTTATACATATATATATTTTTTACAATAGGTACTTTGAAAGAAAGTAAATAACGTAGACGTCCTATACCGCTTGGGTTTGATCCATCTCTCCGACTTGGTGATAACCCGCTCAAGCGCTTAGGCTTTACGCAAGTGGAGGACGAGTGAAGAACGTAGACGTCCTATACCGCTTGGGTTTGATCCATCTCTCCGACTTGGTGATAACCCGCTCAAGCGCTTAGGCTTTACGCAAGTGGAGGACGAGTGAAGAACGTAGACGTCCTATACCGCTTGGGTTTGATCCATCTCTCCGACTTGGTGATAACCCGCTCAAGCGCTTAGGCTTTACGTAAGTGGAGGACAAGTGAAGAACGTAGACGTCCTATACCGCTTGGGTTTGATCCATCTCTCCGACTTGGTGATAGCCCACTCAAGCGCTTAGGCTTTACGTAAGTGGAGGACAAGTGAAGAACGTAGACGTCCTATACCGCTTGGGTTTGATCCATCTCTCCGACTTGGTGATAACCCGCTCAAGCGCTTAGGCTTTACGTAGGGGAAGGCGAGTGAAAATTGTTTCTCGAGACATTCCACCTTTACCCGGCTTTTCAAACTTGTACAAGTAAGCTTTTTTTATTTTTATTTTTATTTTTTTTAAAGTATGAAATCACCAGCCTAATACTGAATATTGTTTCATGTCGCTCATCTTATACAGATGGCCTTCTTCAAGTGTTTCAAGAAAGGCACCGTTACTATTCTTGAGGATGAAAGTGATGACAGGGACGAAGGTACCACATTGCTTATAGGTGCGCCGCTCTTAGCTTCGGAGGTATCAGAGGTGGACAACTCTCTTCATATTCCGTCTTGGTCCCAAGAGGTGTTTTGTCAACTGAGCAGCTTCAAAAAATCCAAGTCTACAGGTAGGGACCTTCACTCCACTATTTTACAATTAAAATCCTCGCATCATACAGAGACCGATTCATTAGGGGCATTCGAACTTCTTAGCGATCGAATCCATAATGGAGCAGTGAATTGGGGTTCTGTTCTCCCGACGACTGGTGAATCTACATTCACCGAATATTACTGGGAATGGCTTGAAGATGTGCTAAGTAGAAATACTCAGGTTCTTAAGAGCGCCGGTTTATATAATGCTGTGTTTGCCTCATTATTTAGCTATGATCGACATGCTCCAGTCGTCCGAGCCTTTTGCGAGTATTGGTGTCCTGCAACAAATACTCTTCATACGTCACAAGGAGAAATGTCCATTTCCCTTTGGGATCTCCATGAAATCGGTGGTCTCCCTATTACAGGTCGCTTTTATGATGAGGTTATTCCATCCGCTGAGAGTCTTAACAGGAAGGACCATAAAGGCGTGTCTTATATCCCACACATTTGTCGCTACTTGTTCCTAGCATATCACAAAATTTTACAGGATTCTAAGGGGAAATCTGGAGTGAGAATGACTGCTTGGATAAAGTACTGGTATTGAGGACCATTCAAGTACAAAAAGCCTTCAAGGAAAACCATACGAAACAAGTCACAAAAGCCAAAGGACGATTTTGATCCGTCTAGTACCATCATGGAAGCACTGAAACGCACTGAGAAAGAGGAAGGCGTTTTTGAAGACTTGGGTATAACAGATGAAGACATGGAAAGATCATACTTGGCTGCTTTCCTTGCTTGCTGGTTATGCAAATTTGTATTTCCCAAGGACGACGTAACTTTGATCAGACCAGGGGTTTTCAAAGTTGCCAGTCGAATGGCGCACGGTGTATCATTTGGCCTAGCAGTTCCAGTATTGGCCAGCATTTACAAGGGACTGAACGATATTTCTAGTGCAGATGACCCAGGAAATTGTACAACTATTCTACCTTTCCATTATGTGTACGGATGGTTGGGCGAATACTTCGACACGCATTTTACATCATCTTCCGAAAAGTCCATTCCCATCATGGCAAGGTTCTCAGGAAGACTTTCGGCGAAATTTTTTGAAGATTCGTCAGCTCGAGCTTTATTCCGGACTTGTGGTAAAGTGAAAATGAGTCGTCTGGCAAGAATATTTTCAGAATGCAAACAACTGACTGATGAAGATCATATTTCTAAAGAAGACTTTGAGTATCTGATATGCCTTCGTTCGGGATTCGTTTCTCTACGACAGGAAAACTACCGAGTCATCCAACCTTATAGCCCGCACCGGTTCAGTAGACAATTTTGTTATGTACAACATGTGCCATGAGAACTTAAAGATGACGTCCGGAATGGTACTGTGCTATCAGTGTACTCACATTGGAAATCATGCTTGAAGATTGGCAGTGCATCTACAATAACACTACCCACTAAGAACAATATCCGGGAGTTTGAGGTCACATCCGACTATGTTATTTGGTGGTCGAAAGTGCATCGCTTTGAATCTACGAAATCAAAGACAGTCTCAACTGTAGGCAAGTCGTCGTCACTTTCTCAACCAAGATCTCTTAAGTCTCAAGGCCATGAAGTTTCAGTTCATGATAAACTCACCCGTGGTAGAGCGCTCCAAGTTCATCCAGAAGTTGAAGGTAGTTCTACTACTCCTGCGCCTCAAGTTCAACACCTACTTCCGGTTGATGTTCCTTCAACTCAAGTCCTTAATGATAAAGGAAAAACAGAAAGTGTAGCAGATTCCCAGGAAGATTTCATTCCCCTTGGTCGACGCATTCGCCGTTTGAAGCGAGGGCGTGTAAGCAGCAATGAAGACAGTGAGGTCAACTTTAGGCATAAGAAGACAAGTATCGAACCTCTTTATTGCGATCTGGACACGGCATACCCACTTGATGACACATTCTTTTGTGATGTACCCGCTATTTCACAACCAGTTCTAATGAACGAGGTATGTATTTTATTTCACCTTGAGCCTCCCTTTTTTTATACGTATATATTAATTAATTAATTAATTAATTATATATATATATTAGGGAGAAGTAGTGCATCACGTCCCTACTGTGTCTGAGCTTGTACCATTTAATCATTTTCCTATCGAAGAGGAAAATGATGATTTGTGCCCGCTAAGTGGTTCAGGTGTTAGCCTAAGAGGTATGATTCCAATCTTTATCACGCTCCATATTAGAAATCTTTGATTTTACTTGCTTAACCATTACTCGTCAATGTAGGTTCGCTTGTGCATCAACATTTGTTAAAGCCGGCTACTCATGCATAAACCTCTGAAATGTCATGTGGGGAACCGAAATTAGGTGTTGCAGACAAAACCCTTCGCAAAGTAGTTTCCGTTCTGGGCAACCAAATAAGGAACATAATCTTGAGGGCTTCGTTAGAAAGGCTTCCTTGATTCAAAGATGAGATTGGCAAGTTGTTGACTACCCTTGACAATGTAGGGGCAGACGTCTCATCCCTACGAGCTATGATTGATGCACTTATGGTGACCGCAGTTGACTATTGTTCTACACACTCTGCTTACTCCCAAAAGCTGTCTCCCGAGGTTCAAAGTGATCGTTTAGCTGCTGTCGACTCTTCACTTTCTGTTGCCTTGGCTCTGCAACAAGCTGAAGAGGTCCATCAATTTTCGATACTTGAGTCTATTAAATCTGCCAACACACGTATGGAGGAGTTGAAGAGAGAACAAGAGCAACTGGAGTCAAGACTGCGTCAATTAAACGAATCACTTTCAAAGAGTGATGCAGAACTTTCTTATCATCATGGTGAGGTTGCCCGTTTGAGAGAGGATAAGATTGCAGTTGAAGAAGCTCCTGTATTATCCACTGCCGATGCTGAGACTTTAGATGCGTTACGAGTTTCTTTTGAGAGATTGCGTAACGGCTTCAAGGACTTGTCTTGGGAATAGCAAACTTTTGTTGTTGTAAACTTTCTTTGCTTTATTTATATTTCTCTTTGAACTTGTCAAAATGTTGATGTTTACTAGTTAACTTTCATAATGAAATAAAAGCACTTTCTTATTTCATCATTCATTTTTTTTTGAATGGTTCGGATTGATGAGGAAACCCTTTGTTTTTTTATTTTGATGTGACTGAACTTGGAATTATTTATCCAAGCTGCCTACGTACCCTCGGTGAAAAGGGATCAAGTCATCACGTAGTTTTTTTTGCTTTTTCGGGTTTTCAGTTCAACGGACTTTCTTGTGCTCTAACTTTTGCTTGACCGCCCTTTCGGGTTTTCAATCCAACGAGCCTTTTTTTTGTTGTTTTTTTTGTTTTTTTGTTTTGTTTTGATGCCGTACCAGTTTAGGCTCATGCGAGCCAGGAGCTTGGTATCATTTCATGCGTAGTATCATTTCAAGAACTTTCCGTTGATAGGACCGACTCTTAAACCATCCTCAGCTACGATCTTGTAAGCTCCACTTGTGTACACTTCTTGAACTACGTAGGGCCCATCCCATTTCGAAGTAAACTTGCTTCCGGTTTTGTGTGTTGTGATGATAGGTCTACGTAATGCGAGGACAAGATCTCCTACTTGAAAAGACCTGGGGCGAACCTTCTTGTTAAAAGCATTCGAAAGCCGAGCTTGATAACACTCTAAGCGTTGTTGCGCTTCGAGTCTCTTTTCGTCTAGTGCTTCTAACTCTTGGAGACGTAGCTTTGCATTCTCTTCATCAGTCAATCCCTCTTGTACGGCCATCCTCAATGATGGAATTTGACTTTCTAGAGGCAAGACTGCTTCCACGCCATACACGAGTGAGTATGGTGTAGCCTGAGTAGGCGTCCGGTATGTCGTTCGATAAGCCCACAATGCTTCATTTATCCTTTCATGCCAATCTTTCTTAGTTCTTCCAACAACTTTCTTCAACAGGTTGCAAAGAGTTTTGTTGAACGCCTCCGCAAGACCATTGGCTGGGGCGTTGTACATTGAAGAGTTGCGTTGTTTGAAACCGAAGTCTTCACACAATTTATCCATCAACCGGTTCGAGAATGGCTTTCCATTGTCTGTGATGATGTAGCGCGGTACACCATACCGATGAATGATATTCACTTTGATAAAGTTCACTACGTTTTCTTTCTTCACTTCCTTTAAAGGTACAGCTTCTGCCCATTTTGAAAAGTAGTCTGTGGCTGCAAGAATGTAAGAATGACCATCAGAAGATTTGGGTGCTATTGGTCCCACCACATCAAGGCCCCACGCATCAAATGGCCATGAAGCAATTGTAGGATGTAGCGGCTTCGGTGGCTGATGTATGAAGTTGGCATGGAATTGACATGCTTGACATTTCTTCACATAATCCATGCAATCCTTGACCATAGTCGGCCAATAGTAGCCCATCCTCTTTATTTGGAAATGTAGCTTTGGCCCTGATTGATAAGCTCCGCAAATACCTGAGTGAGCCTCCTCCATTGCTTTGGATGCATCTTCTTCCCCCAAGCATCTTAGAAACAGGCCTTCGAATGAACGACGATACAGAATCTCTTTATAATAAATGAATCGAGGTGCCCGACGCCGTACCTCTGATCGATGTCTCGAATCATCTGGCAGTTTCCCATGCTCAAGATAATCCATTAAAGGTTGCCTCCAATCGTCAATGTTAATGGACAATACCGAGATAACGTTGGATCCTTCTTGCGATGCCCCAGGTGTTAATGGAACGACCCAACGTTGGCAAACTGGAAGATTCATTGCTTCATCTTTTGTCAACGCCAACGTAGCGGCAAGATTGGCTAAGGCATCTGCCATTTGGTTGTCCTTTCTTGGCACATGCTCCAGCGTCACGAAGTCAAACCTTTCCAGTAATTGCGTGGCCATTTGGTGATATGGAATTAGATCATCCTTCCTAACTTCGTAGTGTGTCAACAATTGGTTGATCACTAACATGGAGTCACCATATACTTCTAAGCTTGATATCTTCATCTCTACGGCCATTTGTAAGCCCATGATCAAAGCCTGGTATTCTACAACGTTGTTCGAGCAAAGTTCACTTAAAGAGAATGAGTAGGGCAATACGTGTCTCTCGGGTGACAGGAAGACTACGCCAGCCCCCGCCCCATCTTTACGAGCCGATCCGTCAAAAAACATCATCCAAGCAGGAGAAATGTCAGCGAAGAAGACTTGTTCGTCGGGTAAGTCATCTGAAATTTCCCAGTCTGCTGGAATTGGATGATCGGCTAGGAAATCTGCAACAGCTTGCCCCTTTACCGCCTTTGCGGGAGTGTAGATGATTTCATATTGATTGAGAAGTAATGCCCACTTGGCCAAACGCCCCGTCAAGACTGGTTTTGACATAACGTACCTCACCGGGTCAGCTCGTGCAACTAGATGAACTGTGAACGCTTGCATGTAGTGCCTTAACTTTTGAATAGCAAAGACAAGTGCAAGACACGTCTTTTCTATAGGCGTGTAGTTCAATTCGGGACCAGTAAGAGTTCGACTTAGATAATAGAGTGCTTGCTCCTTATGTGACTCATTCTCTTGCGCCAACAGGGCTCCAATTGACCTCTCTTGAGCCGCAATGTACAATATGAGTGGTTTGCCTGGAATAGGAGCTCCTAACAGTGGTGAACTCGATAGGTACTTCTTTATGCTTTCAAATGCATTGTGACAAGCTTCATCCCAAACAAATGGAACATCTTTCTTCATAAGGCGACTGAACGGCTGACACCTTCCTGCTAAATTTGAGATGAATCGCCGAATGAACGCGAGACGCCCTTGTAAACTTTTCAATTCACGTAAATTTCTTGGCTCGGGCATACCTCGGATGGCTTTAATCTTAGTCTGGTCTGCTTCGATGCCTCGATGTTTAACGATGAAACCAAGAAATTTACCTGACGTGACGCCGAAAGCACACTTCAAAGGGTTCATCTTGAGTTGGTATTTCCGTAATCTATTAAACACCATTCTCAAGTCTTTCAAGTGATCTTCTCTTCTTTTTGACTTGATCATCAGGTCATCAACGTAGCACTCGACATTCTTATGAAGCATGTCACCAAAGATTTTTTGCATTGCACGTTGATAGGTCGCACCTGCATTCTTGAGGCCAAATGGCATCACTTTGTAACAGTAAATTCCTTTCGGAGTGCGGAAGGCTGTGAGTTCTTCGTCCTCTGGTGACATTCTTATTTGATTGTATCCAGATGAACCATCCATGAAAGATAAGGCTTCATGACCTGTGGTTGCATCAACCATGAGCTCAATTATGGGCAACGGAAAGTCATCCTTCGGGCAAGCCTCGTTTAAGTCTCGGAAGTCGACACAAATACGAATTTGTCCAGTGATTTTCTTCTTCACCGGAACGATGTTCGCTATCCACGTCGGGTATTTCACCTCTCTAATAAATCCGGCGGCAATCAACTTGTCAACTTCGGCTTCAATTTGACTTAGGAGCTCCGGACGGAAGCGACGTTGAGTTTGCTTGATTGGGCGCGTTCCAGGTTTGACTGCAAGGTGATGGACAGCAACCTTCGGATCAAGGCCTGGCATCTCCTTGTACGTCCAAGCAAAGACATCTTTATACTCAAGTAGTAGTTGATGATAGGACTCCTCTTCACTAGGATTCAAAAGTGCACTGACGAAGATAGGTCTTGGGTCTTCATTTGTGCCCAGATTAAGTTCTTTTAATTCATCAACAGTCGCTTGGCCTCCATCTTCTAATGCGGAAGGAGCATCATGAACCTCCTCCTCGAAAGGTTCCTCTTCGTCGAGCTCTCTGATCGTAACGTGATGAACAGCTAGAACTTCCACTTCTTCATCGTCACTTTTGTTTTGCTGACTCAAAGTTTCCCGAGTTTGTATGATTGTTCGTCGTTTCACTTTGAGTTGGTCACCTGAAGTTACGTCTAATGTAGAGTGACGTTTCATACGTGACGGGATTAAGCTTCGAATTTCATTGTCTTCCGTTGAATCGACATGAACTCTAGTTTTCAATTCTTGCTGATTTTTCTCTTCAGACGACTTGCTTGGAACTCCAAGTCTTTCTAACGCCGATCTGCGTGGGGCTGATTGAATTCCCCTTTGACTATCATGCCCAGTTATCCTTTTGAACACAGAAGGTTGTGATGTTGATTCTTTGATGCGGCTGAAAACTGAGGTCCGCTAGGTAGGCTTGGCTAAACGGTCGAACACTGAGGCTCTTTTAATAACCTTTGGTTCTTCTTCCTCCTCAACCGCTTCGACACTAATATGTTGAGCTTCTGCTTTCTTTTCTTTTCTTCTAGCAGAGATCTTGACAGGTGCAACAGGAGTAAAACCTAGGCCTGCTCTAGCTGAGTCAATTGTGTAACCTTGCTCCTTCAACTTCTTTTGGGTTTCGCTAAGGCCATGCTTCCTTCCTCCTGTGACATCTGGATTAAGCTCTCCCATCGAAGAAGATAAGCTGAAGTCATAACTTGCCTTTGACATGAGCTTATAAGCATTAGGGTCAAAACCTTCTTTTGTTCTTGTGACTGGAAGAGATTCGTGTCTTGTTGCCTCTTGTGATGGTCTGACGAACCCTGGTATCGAAGATTTCGAAACGGCTGCATTATTCAACTTGGGTAAAGGTATGGTTGTCGACTCCTTCAAGAACTTCATGTCGCTTTCTCCCCATTTCCTTGGCTTTACTTCTTCTCCAAATGGGGATTGTCCTTCCTTCCGTCGAGATGATGAGACATAGCAGAGGACGGGAGTAGACACCTTCCGTGAATCTGTCGGTGATGATCCCATTTGTCCAGACAAAGTGCTTTTTGACTTCTTCGAAACATTCTCTGCAGGAGGGCACTTTGAATGCTCTTCTCTTCTTGTCATGGCTTTTCCTGTCGAGTGAACCTCCACGGGAATAACTTCAGATACCACGTCTTCATCCATGTAAAATTTGGCGTCCGCGAAGTAAGACTCGGCTTCAGTAAATGGTTTGACGTCACCCAAGATTTTCTTTACTCCTCCTCTGTAAAATTTGAAACATTGATGTAAGGTTGAAGGCACTATCCCATTTTCATGCACCCATGGCCTTCCTAATAGGAGATTGTAGGAGGTCTTAGCATCAATCACGTGAAATAGGGTGTTTGACTTTAAATCGCCTATCACGAGCTCAATTCTGATCATGCCCATAGCTCTTTGTCCTCCTTGATTGAATCCTTGAATCATGAGACGACTGCGAGACAATTCGTCCATGGTGATGCCTAACTTCATCATCGTGGATTTAGGCATGATGTTCACTGTTGAACCTCCGTCTACAAGCATGCGACTAAGTTTTTGTTCTCGCACATACCCTGACACGAAAAGCGGACGATTATGTGGCTTAGATCCTAACAAGAGGTCTTCATCGGTGAATGTGATGGAAGCGCACGTCGCGCAGCAAATAGCATGGTCTTGAGGCTCAGGCTCTAATTCTCCGGTCCTCCTTATCCTATTTGGTTGGATATCGAGATCCATTAATGCCTTTACCAATGCTACACGTATGACTTCAGGGAGTTCCACCGCTTCTTCAATATTTGAATACGCTGGTGGATTTTCTGCCTGTGTTGAGACCTCTCGCTCCTCATGAGTTTCATATCTTCCTTCTGAGGCATCTTCGTCATCTACCTGATAGCAAGTTGTCATATGGACTGTCTCCGTTGGCCCTCTTACGAAGAACACTTTGGGGAAGTATTCTCCTAGCATAACTGGAGTTCGTGGCCCTTGGATTAATGGTCCATCTTCTTGTTCGGAGCCTCTCTTCAGCATCCGTCTAGTTTTTTTAGAATGTTGGTGCGAGCCTCTCTTTCGCTGCTCCTTCTTTGGTTGAGCATTTTGTCGTTGAGGAATGCGCTTCGTACGAGACTTCCGCCGAGTAACGAGCGTCCATCCTTCATTGTCATCAAAAGATGAGTCACCAACAAAGCCATCACCACGTTGATTGTTTGGTTCGCCCATCACTTCTTTTGTACATAGATCAGTCTTCTGGTGTATGCCCCTTATAGATTGAAACTCCGATCTTTTTGACAATACGGGCAACGGCACCGGCTCAAAGGATCCGAACACAATTGTGGCAACGTTCGCCTCCGCAATTTCGTCAACATCCAACTCAATCCTTCCTTGCCTAGCTAAGTTCATAATTAGCTCCTTCAACACGAAGCATTTTTCTACTGGATGGCTGACAATTCTGTGGTATTTGCAAAATTTAGGGTCGTTGACCCGGTTCATCTCCTCAGGCCGCTTACATTCTGGCAATTCGATCACCTTCTTTTCCAGCAAATCCTCAAGCATACCTGCGACATCGGAGTCAGGAAAAGGGTACGTTTTCTCCTCCAATTCCTTCAAGGTGCGCCGACGTCTATCTACTTCTCGGGATGACTCCATCTTTTTGACTTCCCTCTTCTTATCTCGGGTGGAGATTTTGACCGGGACAGTGTTGATTGTCATTGCTTCCTTGGTAGGCTTCTTGACCGGCTTATCTGTCTTTTGTCCAAAGACTTTCTCCTTTTTATGCTCGATGACGGGCTCATGCTTTCCTCCGTGGCTGGCAATGCTTAACTCCATATCATGGGCACGAGTGGCTAGCTCCTCAAACGTGCGGGGTTTAATTCCTTGTAGAATGTAGAGTAACCCCCAATGCATCCCTTGAATGCACATCTCAACTGCCGATATCTCCAAAAGCCTATCTTTGCAATCCAAGCTTAATGAACGCCATCGATTGATGTAATCAACGACAGGTTCATCTTTCCATTGCTTGGTATTCGTGAGTTCCATCATACTCACAGTGCGACGAGTGCTATAGAATCTGTTCAAGAATTCTCGCTCCATTTGGTCCCAACTGTCAAGGGACTCGGACTCCAAGTCTACATACCAATCAAATGCATTTCCCTTCAGGGACCGAACAAACTGTTTCACCAGGTGGTCGCCCTCCGTTCCAGCATTGTTGCATGTTTCGACGAAGTGTGCAATGTGTTGTTTTGGATTGCCCTTTCCATCGAATTGTTGAAACTTGGGAGGTTGATATCCCGTCGGCATCCGCAAGTTGTCTATCCTCCTGGTGTATGGCTTAGAATACATGAGCGTGTCTCGGGAAGGTGCTCCATATTGGACTCTGATGGTGTTCGCGATCATGTCCTGAAGTTGTTGGACTGACAAAGAACCCACTGAGGCGGTGTCAATTTTTTCGTGCGACTTCTCACCCGGCTCTGTTTCATGACCCAATCCTTTCTCGCTGGATTCAGCCTCATGATGTGGTCCTTTCTTGTTTGTGTCTTGAACAGGCTCCTTATCATGATGTGCTTCCCACTTGTTGATGAGAGAAGCAATCTGCGCATCCTTCTCTTCGACCATCTTCGTCAATTTCGTGACCGCTTCGCTCATATGGGCCAACTGTTCTTCAATAGACATTGCTCCCATCACCATAACCTGCATGGCCATAGAATAAGACTTACCTATGGACGCCGAGGCAATCTTCTTCTGTTGGTCGTCGGGCGGGGATCCATGGTATGAGCCTGTGCTCAAGTCAGCGTCTGAAATAGGAGAGAGGGAACGTTCTCTTGAATTCTTCGAGCCCGAAAAACTCCTTTCTTCATTCCGAGAGTTTCTCTCATCCGCCCGGGAGGTATTCTTCTTTGCCCCTAAAGAGGCCAGATTGATAACCAGTTCACGCCTTCGGTTAACGTCTTTCACCTTGGCTTGAGTCGGTATGGAAGTGACCTGTGGAATTGCGGATATCGCCTTGGCCTTGCTCCGGGTGACGACCCCAGTAGAATCTCCGCTTGAGAAGGAGGCGCTCACGCTTTTCCCTTTCGCCACAGGAACGATTTGAATCTTCTTAGAGGCCATCGTGTTTGGCGTGTTGGTTGATTTTGGAACTGGAAAAAGAGATGAGAGGTAGAGATTGTCCCACTGGGCGTGCCAAATTTGCAAACACGAATTTCCTGCGACAAATGAGACAAGAACACGTGTACAAAATAATATTTGTATTTATGAAATTTAGGGTTACAATCTCTGTATTGAATCCTCTGATTCGATCTCCAAAATGTATAAACAAAATTTGTGTTTGATGCAAGGGTCGCAGAGACTTGATCTTGATCAAACGGGTAGCACAAGGCTTGTTTGGTGTTTGGGATTTTTTAGGGTGGAGGAACCGGCACGTATTTGTTGTGCTTGGTGGCTCTTCCCAAGTGTAGGTGAAGAATGCAGGGAGTTTTCTGCTTCTTCTCAATGCTAGGTTTTTTTCCTTTTTTCCTTTCTTCCGTCTTGAGGCCTCCTATTTATAGGCTCTTGTAGGATGCTTGACCTAAATAACTTTCCTTATTTAAAACCTTGTTTTGTGGGATTTTGATTTGATTTAAATCAATTCCCATAATCTGGCAATTTTAACCAGATTATCTTTAATTGATTGACCTGATTAATATTTGATTTAAATCAAGGTCAATCACAGAAGATTCTTTCCCTTAATTTTGTCTTCATCTTGAACCGTTTGATGCATTCCGTCGGATGTCGCCATGTGTCACCTTTTTGACAACTAATCCAATTTTGATGAATCACATGCCACATGGGCGAATTATGGGGCCCACGATTTAATTCACCAAACCCTAATTATTTTCTCGTCCAATGGGATTTATTACACCAAAATTTCATTGTCTACAGATGTATTTTTGGCGGTGTTGCCCCTGCCTCCACTGCGGCGGCAACGGTTGTGCTTGTTGTTTCAGATATCTTGAAAATCATCAACATCTCCTATGACGACAACCTACTAGTGAAAAAAGGGTAATGATTGATGTTATGGGCAACCAAGTAAAATGGTTTTTTGTTTTTTCAGAAAACGGTATCAGAAAACTGCTACAATCTACTTCTGTTTTTTCTTTTTCATTTTGGTAAGGTGTCTCCACACCCGAAGGGTAGGATTAATCCCCGCTCCAAGTTTGGCTTGCCTCTGACCACAAAGTTCTTCCAATAGGTTTCAAACCCGTGCTATTGAAGAACCAGGTAGCTCGCCAGATGGAGGTGGCAATTTGCCAACCGCACCACACCTTGTGGTTATCTTCTTCTTTTTTTCTTTTGCATCTTTTTCAACTTTTTTTTATAAAATTTTATTTAGGGTAAGGTTGGAAGAAAAGTCCAACTCTGAAAAAAAAATTAATTTTCTTTTTGAAAAGGACATGTGGCAGATTTTGTGTAGGAATATCACCAACTGACTTTAGTGGCAGACCTATTAAGGAGCAATGAGGAGTAGTTGCACCTCCCCTCGCAGGAAAAAACTATTGTAGGTGCTTCAAATTGCCCCTTTGCTCAGTTGGTGGTTGTGTACAAATTACCTTATTTCTATTTTCAACAAGTAAATGTCTTTGTCCTTTTACTTTCATTTATTTTATATTACTCCATTTACTTAAGTTTATAATGTAAATAGAGAAGTACCCTCATTTGGATTCAAATGAAAATACTAGAAAATCAAATTCCCACCAAATCAAAATATGAAAAATTGGTTTTAGTGCAAAATACGATTTAGGCTAAAAATGATAGCTCATTAAGTCAATATATACTTCATAAGAAAAGTCTGACGTGGTGATATATATACCTTATCACTCAATAATTTATCCTACCTTTGGCCCTATATCTTTGAGTGGAGGTATACCATATGATCTTGATTTTGCCATTGGGTTCGTCCGTATTGGTTTAACTAGAGATTGCAGAAATCCTTGAAGGGTCTGGTTCCCAGCCCTAACAGGACGCTATTTCAGGGGGAAGATTGGATACGGGGATTCCCGAATGTTAAAAATCCTCGACATGTATGGGACAAGGATGATATTCATATCCCCATCCTTGAGCCCGGCCCGATAAAAATATATTTATTTTAAACATTTATAAAGAGGAGAATTTCATTATTTTGGGGAACTCCCAAACAGCAAAATACTATAATAAGAGAACTTGCGGCTTGCAAATAAACATGAAACTCCCCAATACTGAAGCAATTACAAAATCTTTTTTTTTTTGGTCAATACAGTGAATGACAAAGCTCCAACCAGGAGTCATGGCCAATGAGAAACTAGTTCGTGGGAGGATTTCTTGATTTACCTTTGATGTGGGATAAATATAAATATTTTTTATATAAAAAAAAATAGGGAATTTGGGGGATAGTCCCCTGAAGGGTTCAGGGACAGGCATTCTCTGAAATTTTTTATTGGGGATGGAGACAATCACGGGGGCAGGGATTGGAAGAGGGGAAAGGGATGGTATTGCCATCCAAGGCCCCTACCTGGCCCCTTGCCATTCCTGGTTGTAACTCTTTCTGGGTAGTTGTAATGGCCCTTTGTGTGGTTCTTAGTGGAGGTATACCGTATGAGTTTGATGTTGTCATTGGATCCCTTCGTATTGTTTGTAACATTTTGTGGTTGTCTTGACCCTTGTGGCTATTGTACTTATATTGCCCTTGTGGCATGATTTATGAATGCAATCTTTCCCTATTGTTTGTTATAAAAAAAGAAAAAAAATTCAAAATACAAAGAATGAACACTTTCAAGCATCCAAGTTGGTAACTATTCTATTAATTTCACCAATTAAATTCAAAATTTTCACTAAATGGATGGGAAAGACTTCAAAGTCTTCTCCAATGCAAACCATCTTAATTCAGAAACAAACGTGATAGACACTTTTGGAGTCTCGACTATAAAAACTTGTGAATAGCTGGACTTTTGTGGAAAGAGAAATAAGGCATGTTGTAATAGCCAATCACGCTAAACAACTGATCAATGTATACATGGCTGTTCTAGAGAGAGATTTCAAATAAGTCTAATTTTCACATAGAGAGAGAGAGAGAGAGAGAGAGAGAGAGAGAGAGAGATTTCAAATAAGTTGCAGCTGTCACATAGTTTTCACTGATTAGTTATGTGAACCAAAACTAAAGTCAAGGTCTTTGCAAGATAGATTATGCCTGAGCTATAATATGAATGAGAACAGTCTACATACTAGTTTTAAATTGTTTGATTGCAAAAAATCTTAGTACTATTAGGTGTGTGAGACTACTCACTTGTATATTGTATTTTATTTGGTTAAGTCTCTAACGTGGTATTTTGCATTCTTCAACAACCAAAAATAAAGGACGAACATTGTCAAGCATCCAAGATGTTAACTATTCTGTCAATTTCATCAATTAAATTCAACAAGAAAATTCAAATTTTGAATTACATTTATGGAGAAATGTAAGACAATGACTTTAACTGAGGTGTAGGAAAGACTTAAAAGTCTCCTATCCAAAATTCAAAATCTGCATTAAATTTATGGAGAAATGTAAGACAGTGACTTTAACGGTGTAGGAAACGTCTTCTCTCCTCCAAAATTCAAAATTTTCATTTAATTTATTTTTTACACTTTTAGTCACTGATTTTATGGTCGAATTTAAATTTGGCCATCGAAATTTCAATTTTTCGATTTTGGTCACTCGGGTTAGCATCGTCAGCAAATCAAATCCAATTGAACCATGCTGTCAGTTAAGACGCGTGCATGCAGGGACAAAATTGAAACTTCACCATTTAAACAATTATTAAATATAAAAAATTAAAGCAAAAAAAAGAACAAATAAATAACAATTTAAATGGCATGGCTGGAATAACATGACATGGCTATGATGCGTAGCAAGAATAACATGTTTCAATTTGTGCGATGTTTATACCACAATCAACCGAGCATATCTAGCCTCAAAACGACTAGCACCAAGGCAGACATGCCTTCTCTCCTGCCGGAAGAAGATACTCTTCCGGGGTGCCAGACACTTACCGAAGCTCCCGACTGCTGAAGCTCTCGAACTGCCAAACCTAATCTCTAAGACACGTGTCACCACCACAACGATTTGCACAAAGTCCCACATCGAAAATTTGTGCAAACCACCCACTTTCACTTCCCTATAAATAGGGAACAGTACCCAAGTAAAAAGGGTAACTCCTCTCTCACTTTTACTGTTACTCTGCCAATTTTACTCTCACCTTCTCCCATGTTGAAGACTATCCACTTCTCTCTAAGTTGACCTCCCAAAAAGAGTATCGACGGTTTGGCGCCGTCTGTGGGAAAAGACATTTGAATCCCATTTTTCTCTACCAGCCCAACTGGCTCCTTCTCCTGTCAGGCCCCGTCGCCTCTTCTTCACCCCACACTCTGATATGCTGACCGAGTATAGCCACAATACTCAGCACCATACCCCCTGCGGGGGTACCTCAAGAAGCTCGTGAAGGAAACCTTCAGCAAATACCAATCTCCAGGTGTTTGTGCCTAATAAATCACAGTCATAAACTAATTGAAGGGACTTCCTCTCGATCCTGGCGCCTATCGTTTCATTAAGCATTTCGCCTTCCTGAAAATAAAAGAAAAGCTGCAAAGGCAGAATCCTCTCGGCCTCGCGACCGCAGTATTGAAGGCCGAAGCCAAAGGCCGTAAAAGACACGGCCAAGGAAACTGTGGTTCAATCCCCATGTAGCCTCAAGGTCCCAAGCCCCATTTAATGAAGTAATGCCTCTGACTTACGCAGCAAACCCACTAGTCGCAAGAAGCATTTAATGCACAAGGGAAGAAGGGAAGTGACTGAAGTCAGGATTTGGTGATGGAAATCAGGGTGGTTAGGCGCAGACATTCTCACAAGTAATCTTACGACTTGAGGTCAGATCACCAACCACCAGACCAGGGCATTAAATGTGTTCCCACGGCCAAGGGGGCAGAACCCATTATCAGGGCGGTGGCCGAGATTTACCGGGATTTATGGGAGTCACACCACCATGCTTCACGATCCCAAACCACCATGCTTCACGATTTCAAACGCCGATTTGACTACCCACTTGCCCCGATCAGGCTCCACCACGCAGGTCTTTTCAGCCTCGATTGTCCCTCCAGGACTCCTCCTATAAATACTAAGCTCAGGAGTACATTCAAAGGGTTCAAACACCAAACCAAAAGCCTCCCACCGAGCAAATTATATTTTCCTGTAATGCACTTTCAATACCTTTATTTGCTTTCCTAGAAGTAGTGGTAGATTGTAAGGAAAATCTATTCATCAATATATCATACGACCCTTGATTTTCAAGGCGCCGGAGCACCATCTCTGTTATCGTCTCATTCACCCCATATATCATACGACCGTCACTCTCTGAGCAACGCGCCGGAGCACCGCCTAAAACCCACCACCAACACCACCACTAAATGGCCTTGTAGCTCAGGCCGTGAACCTGACTGCAGAGATCAGTTCCTCTCTCGGCCACAATCGTTTGATTAGGAGTCGAACGCAAAACAAGCGCATCATTTAACCATCTTCTACCCTAACCTCATCATCATCTCAACGCACAGTAGACCGTGCTGGCACGCCCGCGCACAACCACACCGCATCCAAAAGAAGGACGTCACGCGTTGACGCACATCCCCTCGGCCTGGAGCACCAGGCCGCGAGATTTGCGCAGAGCCAACACTTTTGGCACGCCCAGTGGGACCTCTTGTCAAAAAACTCATGGTGGAAACTAGGGCACAAGCAAAGCTCAAAAACAAAACAGTCGAAATGACTTCCGAGGCTCCTGAGTCCACCTCACCAATCACTGTCATCGAGACCGAACACGCGGTCAGAATCTCGGCCAGCGGTCCAATAACGATGGATCGCGCGGCCGAGTCCATGGGAGAGAAAGCAGTAGTGGAGGATCTGATGGCTAAGCAGGCCTACAAGATAGAGACATCCTTTATGGCCGCAATGGACAGATTCTCCTCAGAGCTACGGACGCTCTTTCAAGAGAGGATGCTTGTAACGTCGTCCGCAACGCCTTCCAGAGACAGACAGAGAAGCCAAGAGCGCGAGAGGTTTGAGCCCTACGGCGAAAGCAGCAGCCTCGGCATCTCTGGCTGCACCCAAGAGTCAGGCTACGGCCAGCATTCTCAGCCGCCGACAAACAGCTGGGGGCAATCCCAGCTAACATGGGTAAATCCCGGACCGACCTGCCTAGCAGAAATAGCGTACGGCCCACTCCATGCTTTGGCCGTGTCACTGGGGCAAAGCAGCCCCACACATTCCGCTGTCCAGCAACTTGGCCCAGTTCACACTGTGGCCGTCCAGACCCATCCCGGCCCAAGCAACGTGACCGTTGCTTCGTCACAGCAATAAGGTCAGAGCAATCCGACCGTTTCACCGTTACATACGTCGTTATTGCCGTCAGGCTCCCATCTTCAATACGTTTCGGCCATTCCAACAGCGACACATACGTGCCCCGGCCAAATCGACGGCACTTACCCAATACCGCTCGGTTCGGTCGTAGCGGTCGAGCCTTTTGTTCAAGTGGCTCAGTAGATAAAGCCTCAAGACGATGCGCAACAGGACTAGCGGCCACTTCCAACCCAGCTGGAGTCGCCCCCCTCAGGATCCTCGGACTGAAGACGCCCGGCGCACGACCAAGGACGGCTTAGCCCAGAGACGGCCGGGGGAACCAAGTTATACTGAGCTGTACCCACCCGGAAAGCCTAGGACATGGCACAACTTGCTCTCTAAGGCTTTTTGGGCACGACGCACATCAAAACACTCCATGGGCACATTTCCTTATGTCTTGACCTACAGCCATGACACTGGTAAACTAATGGAGTTAGAGGTTCGATTTCTTCGAGTTTCCAAGCGACTTAGGCGAAAGACGAAGAACTACGCGCAAACCGTGCCCCGGGGTTTAGAAAAGTTAGAATAGTCAAGACTCGTCGCTTACAGTTTGGTGCGAGTTCAAGAAAAAATGGCACCGAGGGCCTACGACAAAAAAGTCAAAAAGAAAAAAAGGGGGAAGTAGGCGAGCGAGCTAAACAAACGGTGCGGCCAATATAAAGCAAACAACATACAGGCAATCATTCAGAGAAGAAGGCCCACGCTTTGTATTTAGATAAAGAGATCATTTTGTTTTTTACAAAAAGAAAAAAAAGAATGGCCAGTCATGGCCGATCACAACAAAAAGAAAAAAAAATATATATATATATATATATATGCGTATATCTGTATGTCTATGGGAAAAGAAGAAAGTGTTTAATTATTACATCCCAAGGTCTTTGAACGGCCGCCCACCTAAACCCCCTTACTAAACATCCCCCAGATTAGGCATGTTATCCTTCTCCAGGCGATGTCCCCACCATCTATATCCGCCTGCCACCTCGCCCGGATCAGCTTCCTCTCGGCCAAGGCCCTCTTTTTCTCGGTCGCCGCCTTGAGGATTTGCCTGGCCGAAGACTTCAGCTCAGTTCCGACCGAGACCGCACCATCTCGGCGCTGAAGGATGAGATCTCGACGGGCTTAGAGCTCGGCAATCTGAACCTCGACCTTCGCAAGTTCCTCATTCTCTCTTTGGATAACGAGGTCATTTTCCTTCAGACGGGCCATGGCAGGTTGGACTTGTTCTTTTATCGTCGACAACTCTTGCTTGAGCGAGCACCCCTCGGTCATCTTCATGTTTGCCTCAGCGTACCGACCGATCATCTCCTCGCCCTCGGCCAAGCGAGCCTGTAGCTCATCCAGTTGAGCCGAGTCCAGCAGACCCAACGCCATGGCCGTATCCAGACAGGACCTGAACTCCATGAATGCCTCAGAAGTGGTCATTTGGTGAACCCCAAGGAATAGGAACTCTCGGAGCCTTTCAATGACGGCCCTGGAATCCTCGTCCAAAGGAGTCGAGGCCGAGCTACCTACTTCTTCATAGAGGCTGGCATATAACTTCCCGAGATCATCGGAGGAGGTGGTCCCCTGAAAATGGAAAAGGAGATTTAAATGGAAAACAACCAGCTAGGACATGAGGAATGACAAGGTGAAAATCTAAATACTCACTTCAGCAGCTGACGGCGTACCGAGAACTTCTGCAGCCACGAGCTTGGTTAGGACTGTCGAAGAGACAGGCGGCGGGCTCGGCGCGTCAGTAGCTATAGCCTCAACCCCTGCAAGCTCAGTCACTACCGTCGAGTCCTGGGACCACGGCGCCGGAGGCATGCTCACAGCGACGACCGGGGAGGCTGGAAGCTAAAATTCGGTCAAAAGCATGTAGCGCAATTCTAGAAATAAAACAAAGTATGGTGAAAGCAAAACCCTTACCGAGCGGATCACAATGCCGCTTGGGCGACGAGGAGAGGACGACAACGGCTTGACGGACTCGGTAACGGCCAAGGTAGGCACGGCAGAGGCGGCCGAAGGGACTTCCACCAGGGTGGCCCTAGTCGGGTCCACAGTAAGGACCTCATCATCTAGCACGTCCGCGGCGACCTCCTAAGTAGCTGGCACCTCTGTGACTGCTGCCTCGGCATCCAGCGTTTCCGCCACCTCGGTAGTGGCCGCCCCCTCGACTGCCACCTCGACGTCGGCCAACTCCTCGGCCACTGCCTCGCCTTGAAAAAAAAACCAGATTATCAGAAAAGGAAAAGAGGGGAGGGGCGTGGCCTAAAAAAAGGGGTAAAAAGAAATCAAGAAGGACGATCGTAGGAGGGACTTCTTCCTCGTCCTCGGCCTTCGAAAGAACAAGGAGGGCCCTTTTTCTCAGCCGCTCTAGCACCGCCGTCTCAACAGCATCACCTTCGGCCGGTGCGGCCTCAACTGCTGCGGCCCCAGTGCTTGAGGCCTCTCGATCCCTCTTGCGACCCGGGGCTATGTGTACAGGGAGAAGTAAAAGAGGTAAGAAGCAAAATAAACAAAGACAAAGGTGGCCCAGAGAAGCCGACGGAAAAACAAAAAAAGAAAGAGGGCTTACCAATGGCAGCGATCGGTCGAGTCGGCGGGGCGGATGGCACGGTCCTATGCGCCAAAGTTTTTCGCGCCCCCACTACAGCAGGCGCTCTGGGGGTTGGGGCCACGGTTGAAGTCACGATCGCTACTCTGACCAAAGGAGGGGCCGACACCCTAGGTTCGGCCGCGGCCGGCGTACTCAGTCGAGGAAGCACGGCCGAGGCCTTCTTCCCCTTACCAACCTTGGGGATGAGGGGGTCCTAATCTGCATTCTTCAGAGCCCCCCTCACGACCTCTTCAACATGCCGAATGAATCTGGCCGAGATGCACTCCTCGTACCAGACTCTTCCATCCTCGTCGTACGCATTACGGCGCAATCAAGGCGTCAGAGTAAGGAAGGTCGTCCCCTTTTGGAGTTGGAAGGAAATGCCAGCCACGCCGTGCTGCTGGGCGACGTCGGCCCTCCAAGACGAGAGCCGGTTGGTTGACAACGGGGGAAGCGGTGTCGTCTGGATCAAGCCGAATTGCCGGGCCACAAATTTCGGCAGATAAACCTCGGCCCCAGCCTTGGACAGGCCGTAGTGAAGGTCGTTCTCCGTTTCACCGTCAGGAATCACGGAGAGGTCGTGCACCAGGAACAAAGGGTACGGCCGAGCAAGGCACACCCGGAACTGCGACCCGGTCTTCTCGAGGTGTTATGCTTCTTGGGGGCCCGGGCCAACGCGTTGGCCAACGGCTCGGTGTCGGTAATATTGGCCGCTCCCCTCAGCTCTGGGAAGTAAGCTCGCAGCTAGAACTAGAAGGCCCATAGTGGACCACCGTGCTTCGGCTTCATCCCATCCGTGACGACGTCGTGAAGCGTGCGGTAGATATGACCAAGGAGGAATGGGCCGAGCGCCCGCCTTTCGCCCTGCGCAAGATAGTCGGCCAGGTGGGCGAACTCCAAGGTGATTTTGTTCGCCTGGGTGCAAAACATGAACTTGCATAACCAGTACAGCAAGAACGCGGCATGCTCGACCTCGCCCAAGGGAGCGATGGAATCATCATCGGCGCTATCCTCCACGCCGAAGTTGCTGTAGAAACTGGAGTAGTTGAGCATGTTCTTCGCCTTACTCCCAGCAAGCTTGGCGACCGTAGGCCATGCGGCCTTAAAACTCCCTTCAGCCTCGGGGGCCACCAGAGCGGCGTTTACTTCCACGCCAAGGGGGGAGAGGCCGAATAGGGCGACCATGTCTAGAACGGTCAGCGTCATCATGCCAAACCGGAGGTTCATAGTATTTGTGGCCGACGACCAGAAGCATAGGGCCGCGGCCAAGAGCGAACGGTCCATGACGAGCGGCCGATCGAACAGCTTGATCAAGTGGTAGATGCCTTGATCCTTCCATTGCTGGCCGAAGAAGTGCTCCATCCTCGACATCCATTTTTCCCAGTCCGAGGTCGAGGTTGGCCATTGGGGCTGCGGCCTGGCGACATTCCAATCTTGGAAGTCCCCCCCGTCAAAGGCCAAGAGATCCACCAGATTGTTCTTCAAATGAGCCACCAGCATCTCTGGCATCCCGCCATCTACAGAGGGGCCGAGGACGCAGGAGTCGGTGGCAGCACCGTCGTCATCAGTTCAAGGTGTGACGATGTTGGGTAAGACCGAACCTTGGATTTCTCGGCAAATGTCTTCAAACTCAATCTGGAAGACTTGGGACCGAGCTTCAATAGATGTAGAGGTGCTGGAGGCCATTGAAACATATTAAAGTAGGGTATGTTGAAGGAAAAAGTCGAAGGAAGGGTGATGAACATGAAGAACACCAGGGAGCCGAGCATTCAAAAAGGTACGAAGAGTTCGAGAGTTTTTGGAGAAATACAGAAGAAGCGACTGAAGTCGTTAGTTACTAACAAAGGGGATAACTGGGCGGAAAGAGGTGGAGAATTGAGAGAAGAGTTTGGCAGAGTTTGGACGTCTGAAAATTCTGAAAGCGTAAGGAAGGAATGAAGAAGGACAAGATTTTATATTGGCGCTAGAATTCGAAACGAAAGGGCGTGGCTCTCTCGAGAGACGTAACGGCCTGACAGCGTGCTCAAGGAGCGCGATGACGTGTCGAAAGCCCAGAGGCCGTCGCTTCATTTGACGAGACGAAACGACGGCTCGCGTAAGTCTGGGCAATGATGGCCTGCAAGACGTGCTTGAGTATTTAATGCGCCGACTGACCTACGCATTTAAAGCGCCAACTGTCAATCACTTCCGGAGGAATGTAGAGGGTCCATCCCTTGGAATCCATTCGGCCTCTACCTAGGCCACGACCGAAGAATCCAGGGATGTGGGGGCAATGTTTGTGCCTAATAAATCACGGTCATAAACTAATTGAAGGGACTTCCTCTCTATCCTGGCGCCTATCGTTTCGTTAAGCATTTTGCCTTCCTGAAAACAAAAGAAAAGCTGCAAAGGCAGAATCCTCTCGGCCTCGCGACCGCAGTATTGAAGGCCGAAGCCGAAGGCCGTAAAAGACATGGCTAAGGAAACTGTCGTTAAATCGCCACGTAGCCTCAGGGTCCCACGCCCCATTTAATGAAGTAATGCCTCTGACTTTCGCAGCAAACCCACTAGTCGCAAGAAGCATTTAATGCACAAGGGAAGAAGGGAAGTGACTGAAGTCAGGATTTGGTGATGGAAATTAGGGTGGTTAGGCGCAGACATTCTCACAAGCAATCTTACGACTTGAGGTCTGATCACCAACCACCAGACCAGGGCATTAAATGCGTTCCAACGGCCAAAGGGGCAGAACCCACGATCAGGGCGGTGGCTGAGATTTACCGGGATTTATGGGAGTCACACCACCATGCTTCACGATCCCAAACCACCATGCCAAACGTCGATTTGGCTACCCACTTGCCGCGATCAGGCTCCACCACGCAGGTCTTTTCAGCCTCGATTGTCCCTCCAGGACTCCTATAAATACTTAGCTCAGGACTACATTCAAAGGGTTCAAACACCAAACCAAAAGCCTCTCACGGAGCAAATTATATTTTCCTGTAATGCACTTTCAATACCTTTATTTGCTTTCCTAGGAGTAGTGGTAGATTGTAAGGAAAATCCATTCATCAATATATCATACGACCCTTGATTTTCAAGGCGTCGGAGCACCATCTCTGTTATCGTCTCATTCATCCCATATATCATACGACCGTCGCTCTCTGAGCAACGCGCCGGAGCACTGCCTAAAACCCGCCACCAACACCACCACTAAACGGCCTTGTAGCTCAGGCTATGAACCTGACGGCCGAGATCAGTTCCTTTCTTGGCCACAATCGTTTGATTAGGAGTCGAACGCAAAACAGGCGCATCATTTAACCATCTTCTACCCGAACCTCATCATCATCTCGACGCACGGCAGGCTGTGCTAGCACGCTCGCGCACAACCACACCGCATCCGAAAGAAGGACGTCACGTGTTGGCGCATATCCCCCAGGCCCTGAGCACCAGGGCGCGAGATTTGCGCAGAGCCAACACCAGGCAAAAGTAGAGCTCCTCCGCACCAGGGTTACCAAGATGTCCAAGAAGTACGAACATCTTCATACCAAAAACATCGAGCTGGAGGATGAATACTGCACGCTGAAGCGTAATTGGGAACGAACTCAGGCCTAGAGCTCCCAACGTAACTTTACCTAGGATGCTTAGCATACCCAGCCAAACCAGTAGGTGCACTCCTGTCATAGTACCCCAGTCCAGTCTAGGCTCAGCAAGGGTAAAGACCCCCTCCATCCGAAGACAACGAAGTCGCGGTTCCTTCACATCTCCCCACCGAAGAACCGGCCCCATGAACCGATGAAGGTCTACAGAGATTGCAGAGACCATCTCTTGGACCGTCAGCAAGACCCTATTCCTATCCCCGTTAATCTCCAAGACCTAAGGGTGACACACCTAGGCCCCCCACCAAAGCCTACCCACCTACCCGCTGAAGAAGGCGCAGGGGACTCGGACGATTGGGAAAATTATCATTGAAAGGACTGGAAAATTTATCACAGTGAAGCGTTAGAGGATTAGGAACCTTACCCAGCCCATGCCAATCCACACCCCAGGCCTTCAACACTAGAGACCCTCCCTCATGCCGACCCGGCCATGAGGCTTTGTACCACCAGGAGAAAGACATTAAGCCACTTTATATCGCACACTGGCACGGAGGATCCTCTCACCTATATCCACTCCTTCCAGTCTGCCATCGGATGCCACGGCCTTAGTGATGAAGGCATGTGCCTCCTCTTCCCTTTCACCCTCAGTGTCGCGGCCTTGAATTGGTTCTACAGGCTGAACCCCCGCACCATCAATTTATTTGACAGTCTGAAGCAGACCTTCCTGGACCATTTCATGATCTAGACTGATCACCTATACTCTGCAGACGACTTGTACATGCTTCAGCAGGGTGAGGAAGAACCCCTTCGGGAGTATGCAGCCCGTTTCAGCCACGATTACTCTCATTGCTCAGAGACTGACGATTGTGTTGCCTTCGGCGCTTTCAAGAGTGGCCTCCGCGAGTCCAACTTCCGGTACCTGGTCCACAGCAATCCTTGGAACACATATGTAGAGCTAATGAGGCAAGCAGCCGTTCACGCCAAGGCCGAGTATTTCAACTCCAAGCGTGGCCCAGCCACCTCTGCACGCAGCACTATTGGTGATCTTCCACCTACTTTGGTACCTACCCCAGCCCCACCTCAACTTTCTATTCCCACCCCAGATAACCAAGGTACCCCGCACCCAAAAAGGAAGGATAGCTACCTGCATACCTTCAGCAGTGGCAAGCGTGGCAGACATGGCAATCACCTAGTACATGAGGCACCTGTCATGCCCAAGCCTCCCCCCCAAAGACCGTCCAACAAGCCTATGACAAACACAGGTGTCTTTTGCCATTTTCATCAGTTCAGTGGCCACGATACTGAATCTTGTTTTGCCTTACGCAACATCATTGAAGGACTTATTCGCGAAGAGAAGTTGGATAAATATGTGCACAACCTTCCACCCCTACCTAACCCTCACCAAAGGCAGATCAACATGATCTCCACCATCAACGGTGGTCCCACGTTGGCCGGAACCTCCAACAACTCCATCAAACACTATGTCCATTCTTCCTATGCGCACCAGGTCTTCAGCACTGAGCACGGATGCCTGCCTAAGACGCAAAAATCAGGCTGGGCCCCCATCACCTTCTGTAAGGAGGAAGAACGTGGTGTCATTCTCCCACATGACGACCCTCTCATTATCCACGTAAACATTTCTAACTTTGATGTTGGACGTATTCTGGTGGACATTGGCAGCTCGGTTAGTGTGATGTTTGCTGATGCTTTCAACGAGCTCCAGGTCCCTGCTCACTTGCTAGACCGAAGCATCGCACCCCTTGTGAGCTTCTCTGGTGATGTTGTCCAGCCCATTTGAAACATCCATCTCCCTATATCTATTGGTTCGGCACCCCAGTGGGCGACGATCACCACTCCCTTCCTCATTGTTGATTGCCCCACAGCCTACAACGTCATCCTTGGGCCCCTTGCCTTGGCCCAAATGAAGGTTTTCATATCTACACATATGCTGCTGCTGAAGTTCCCTACGCCCCAACTTGGCACCAGAAGCTGCTATGCTTCAGCAGTGAAATCCACCAATCACCAACATCGGGGTGAGGCCCTAGTAGTAACCAATGCTCCAGCCCCTGCTCAAGCTGGCACTGAACGACTTGAAGACCCAAGGGAGGAATCTGTCACCCAGCAGGCTGAGCTTGTAGAAGACCTTGAGCTGGTTACCCTCCATGACGACATCCTGGATTGGCACCTCCCTCTCACAAGAGCTTCGCTTTGATCTCGACGCCTTCCTCCCCCTCAACTCTGAAGTCTTCGCCTGGTCTTACAATGACATGTTTGGCTTATCACCAGACATCATATCCCATCAGCTAAGCATTAATCCTGCCATCAGACCCATTCGGCAGAAGCGTCGTGCTTATAACCCAGAGAGGTACGAGGCCATGAAGACAGAGGTGGATAAGCTGAGTAGCATTGGATTCATAAAATAGGTGGACTATCCCACTTGGCTAGCCAATGTGGTGATGGTACGTAAACCAAAGAAAGGCTGGCACATGTGTGTAGACTACACCAACCTTAATCGGGCCTGTCCAAAGGATGGCTTCCCTTTACCACGAATCGACCAGCTTGTTGACGCCACAGCTGACCACGCCCTCCTTAGCTTCATGGATGCTTACTCGGGGTACAACTAGATCTTTATGCACCCTAATGACTAAGCCCATACATACTTCATCACTGACCGTGGCCTCTACTGCTACAAGGTTATGCCCTTTGGCCTCAAGAATGCTGGGGCTACTTATCAGCGTCTGGTGAACAACATCTTTGCCCCACTAATTGGCAACACCATTGAGGTTTATGTCGATGACATGCTAGTCAAAAGTCGCATTGCTGACCAGCACATCTCCAACCTATTTGCCATGTTCACCATCCTGAAGCAGTATAAAATGAGGCTCAACCCCACAAGTGTGCCTTCGGCGTAGCTTCGGGAAAATTCCTTGGCTTCATGATCACCCAGCAGGGTATTGAAGCTAACCCATAAAAGATTTAGGCCATTTTAGACATAAAGATACCCAAGACAGTCAAGGACATCTAGAGCCTTATCGGACGGGTCGCGGCTCTGACCAAGTTTATCTCTAAGGCCACTGATCGCTCCGCCCCCTTCTTCAAGGCACTTAAGGGCAACAAGCAAAACATCACCTGGACTGTCGAATGTTACAAGGCTTTCAGCAAGCTCAAGGAGTATATGAGTCGGGCCCCTTTATTGTCAACTCCTGAGCCTAGGGACATCCTCACGATTTACCTATCCATCTCAGCCACCGCAGTTAGCTCAGTGCTCATCCGCCCCCACGAAGGTGCTGAACATCCGATGCACTATGTTAGCAAGGGAGTGCAGGATGCCGAGGTTTGGTACCCAAACATTGAGAAACTGGCCTTCGCCCTGGTAGTCTCGACTAGACGGCTTAAACCATACTCCCAAGCTCATACCATCCATGTCCTAACCAATTAGCCACTAAGGCAGGTATTGCAAAAGCTAGAGACTTCTGGCAGGTTGATCAAGTGGGCTATTGAGCTTGGTGAATTTGATATTCACTACAAACCCCGCCCAGCTACAAAGGGCTAGGCTGTTGCTGACTTCATATCAGAATTCACAGAACCCTAAGCTTTAGTTGTTCGACAAATTATAACCGAGCCTACTCCTCCTTCGAGGCAGGTCCACGTAGCCAGCAACGGCACCCTAGACCTGATCCAACCTTTGTGGACATGTTATGTGGAGCTGGCCTCATCCTTATCTCCCCAGACAAAGTTGTTCTTGAGTACGCCATCGAAACATTCGTCTGGCAGAATATCATATGTCGCTTCGGCATCCCCAACACCATCGTCACAGACAACGGTTGGCAATTTGACAATGCCAAGTTCAGGCAATTTTGTTCCAACCTCAAGATACACTTTTGCTTCCCCTCCCCAGCCCATCCTCAGTCCAATGGCCAGGTTGAAGCTGTGAACAAGATCATCAAGAAGACTCTTAAGACCAAGCTTGACAAAGCCAAGGGTTGTTGGCCGGAGCTACTCGCCGAGGTTCTTTGGTACTACCGCATCACCTTCCATATCTCAATAGGAGAAACACCGTTTTCTCTTTCCTTTGGTACCGAAGCCGTGGCACCAGTGGAGATCGGCCCCCACTTCACTGAACCTGTAGCAAAGGTTAGATACTACTCAGCCATTTACACTTGCATAAGCAAAAATGGAGAACCAAGCGTTAAAGCAGGTAGATACACTACAAAACAATAATTAGTCTTAAAGGATGGGGCCAAAGACCTATAGATTGGAAGTGGGTAGGAATGTGTTTGGAGAGGGTCTTCCCTGGTGGACACTCCTAGTCACCATAACCTAGACACCACCTGTTCCTCCAAGACTTTTGAGTAGAAGGCTTGTGACCAATAAAATAACTCCTCTCTTTTGCCTTTTGGCAATTGGCCTGTACCCAGCCAAAACATAAACTGCTCAAATGTTGGCTCCCTCAACCCAGCCAACCACCAAGCAATATAAACCCTATGAAGAAGAATCCAAAAGTTGGGATTATATTGCCCCGACGCATATCCCAGCTTGGCTAACATCATCTGTACCCAAGGATGAAACGGTAGTCTGAAGCCATGCTGGTACATATCGGTAAATATCAACATGCATCCCTCTAGAGGATATCTAACCACATCAGCAGCATTGGGTAACCTCAAGCCCACCGAGGGTGGGACATTAAAATTTTTCCGAAGCTCTGCCAGCTTTACCTCTGTAAGTATATTACACCTTGACAAAGGGACACCAACCCATATATCCACCCCCTCTGAAGCTGAAGCCACGGCTACACCCACAGACAGTGATGCCTGATAGCTCAAGGCTAGAACCCGGTCAATCACAGCCTCTAACACTCTATAATTCCTCTGCATCTCTCTATACTCGGCCTCCCGGGAATCTACTAATGGCTCACCTCTCTCACCCTCATGCACTACCATCCTACTTTCTATCATACCTTCTACCACACCCTCTGTCTAGGAACTCTCATCTTCAAAACAAACATATTGGTTGGTCTCTTCACTCTCAGTATCTTCCCCACCAAAGGCAGGGGGGTCATGCCTTTCTCTATTAGAACTTTCGGACATCTACAATATGCAGAAACAAGGAAAGGAGCGAATGCACACGCAAGAAGGATCGAAAAAACAAGAACACAAAAAGAAGGGCACACCTACATGCTCTTTGATCTAGAAGCATACATTCAACAAGTTCATACCAATGTTCAAGGTGTTCATCATGTTCATACTCATATTCAAGGTGTTCATCCTAGTCTTCAACATGTTCATATAGAAAAGGACATTTCAATTCAAAAGTTCAAAGGAAATGAGGTCTAACCATGTTTGCACCACCACAGAGAAACGCCGGAAATCACCTTGGCCACAAGCACCACCACCAAAATCTCGCAGGAAATCTCATTTTTTCTTGTTCACTTTCTAGAAATTTTTCTCCACAACTTAAGTATGATGCCTTCGTCACTCCAAGTTCCTATTTATAAACTTTTGTTCACCCATTTTGTGTTTGCTCCTATGATGGAAGGGTAAAGTTCCCCATTGCCTTGAAAACCATTGACGGGTCAACAAGTCAACTTTCTTTAGTGTGCGAGCGTGCCACTGCCAGTAATAAAAATTCTAGCAGGCTTCTTAAAAATAGATAACTTGCGCCCCAAGTTACTGATTTCTAAACAAGCGATTGTGAATTTGGGTGAGGAATATCTCCCAAGTAAGTTATTTTCTTGCCTCAAAATGATGAGGACTTCACAATTTTTCACAATATAAAACTGGTAGTTCTGGCTAGAATAAATGATAAGATAGTAAACTGTTTTTAGGCAGAAGTGCGTTTTACAAAACTGAAAAAGGAAAAATCAACTCTAGAAAGACAAAAAGAAGGTTGGACTTCCATTTCTGCCTAGGTAGAAAACTCCTGATCCGGGCTTGACTGGGTAAGCATGTGCTGGACTGAGCTATTAATAACTTCAACTACTAAGCTTCAGCTGTAAATCGATACCAACGTTCGAGTTTGGTAGAGCTCTAATTTATTTCAAGCCTTGAAAGGCTTTTTGAACCGGCAGAATTGCAGCCTCTTCAGTCTGAAAGGGGCAGAAGTAGTTGGACTTGAGGATTACTGAGCGGGAACTGCACTGTGGTACCTATTATGCCTGATTAGGACTCTCCATAAATTTATTGAGGTTTTCATATTTGTAGAAACCCAGACTCTACTGATTTTGGCTTTTGCTTAACCAAATTTGTAACGAGAGAAATCTCATTTTGAGTGACTTATTTCTCTTAAGTTTGAATTGAAGTTCTGATTTATAGTTGGCTTCTTCTATGACTTGAATGAGCTTTTGGTTGCTTTAGTTTGTTTGAAGGTTCTCAGAGATCAAGTGATCATTTTGAGATTTTGTCTTTGGTTGATTTTTTTGGTTGTTTGAATTTTTTATTGTCAAGTGTCCTTTGCTTTGTTCACCCTCTCTTATATTTATTGGAAATGATGGAGTAGGGTTTCTAGAAATGGGGGTCAGATTTTATGAAAAAGATCTTTTATTTTTAAAATGCAAAGAAAGTGTTTTTATCAATTTTGACAGATAAGCCTTCCATAGTCAGTTCCTAAGGCAGTCACTTCCCTGTATTTTCTGAAAGAAAACCAAACCCTTCTTCTTTAATTTTAACTGCCTTTGTAAGAGCTAAAACTGTGATGGTTAGTTTGATTTTCTTTCTGAGCAACTCCCTGCCTTCTAGTTATCCTTTTAAAAAATATAGCCTGCTTATCCTTTGAAAATGATGTCTGCCGAATTTTCTGAATACAGAAAAGGATTTTGATCTCCTCCTCTGTCTGTGGCAGATTATGGAAATCTTCCTGTAAGAGTGCCTACACTAACCCCCCATATCAAATTCCTTTGTGACTAGTTGAAATTGTTGACTTTTTCAAAGTCTTTATGTAGTCATGTGGGCTTCCTTGAGAACAGTTTCCACAGAAAAGTCTGCCAAATTGTTCCTGGGCTTTTTGAGAGAAATGGTAGGTTTTGTAGACTGGGCCTAATTCACTTTTCTTCTTTTATTGATCTACTTAATTTGTAACTGCCATTTTAATTTGGTGTTTCTTTACAATTCTGTGTTTTTTGAAAAAGACGTGGGTTTCTGACGTGGATTGGGCTTTTCTTGATCTCGTAATTGAAGGCCATTTTTCTGTTTTATGGCCTTTCCTTGCGTAGATGGGCTGGTGCTTTTAAATTTCTTTTGGCCCAAACAAGTTCCAAGGGTACCAACGCCTTGGTGCATGAGAAAACCCTAGGCACCCTTCCACCTTCCCTCCCAAATTTCGTGTATTTTGCACAACAATTTCGATTTCAAATTTCAAATTTTTAAAAACAAAAACAAAAAAACAAAACAAAGATGGCCCGTGCACAAGGAAACGGAGGCCTTGAAAAAATTTTACCTCAACAAAACCCCAGCTCCACTTCCCACACAAAAAGGCGCAGCCCATGCACACAAAGCTGAACTTGACCTGTGCATCGAAATCACGCCAAGACCTGTAGAAGATTAGAAGAGCATCAACGGGGATGCACAACAAAAGCCTTTTCGAAAATTCCATGCTGAAAGGGCAAGGGCCCTGCCGAACGGCAGGCCCCTAGGAGAAGCAAAATGGGGGACTCACAACAGAAGCCTTACTGAGTCTATAACCCGACCTGCCTAGCTCTAATTCCCAATTTACCGAAGCAGACCCTCGTGCAACCCAGCTCCGAGCCCACTCGAGCTGAAACACCAAGGTCCAGCTCTAAACCCTGAAACCAATTTTCTTCCTTTGCCGAATGGCAAGTCCGGTGCAAGGTTGGGGGGTGACCTCACAAGATTCATCAACGAAGACGAGCCCACCATGGCCCACCTACCGAACATACCCCTGCGAAATTCACTTGTCTTCTTTTATTGATATGCTTAATTTGTAACCGCCATTTTAATTTGGTGTTTCTTTACAATTTTGTCTTTTTTGAAAAAGACGTGGGTTTCTTATGTGGATTGGGCTTTTTCTTGATCTGGTAATTGAAGCCCATATTTCTGTTTTATGGCCTTTCCTTGCAAAGATGGGCTGGTGCTTTTAAATTTCTTTTGGCCCAAACAATGCCCCATTAAGTCTGAATCATTTTAAAACGGTTTTAGATTTAATGATTGGTTAATCAATGATGCGTGCCATTTCCTGCTGTTGCACTAGCGCACGTTCTGCCTATTCAATTTGGCTTCGTGGGGAAATGGGTTCTAACGGCTAATTCAATTTGATCAAAACCTCTTCCTTCCTTCTCTCCCATGATCTTCTTGTTTAGCTTATAAAAAAATTTCCGAACTTCATTACTGTTTCATCAAAACCTAGCTCTGTCCCATCTTCTATTTCTTTCGACACCTTCTGTTCTTTTGGTTCTGTTCCTTTCAATCCCCCTTTTTTTGTCCAATTCTGAGAGAGGGAAAGAAAATGTCTTCTCTAAACACTTGTCCCAAGGGCTCCTCTTCTTCTCGATCTCCTGCTTATCGTACTGGAGATGGGGTCGATGATCATGCAATCGAGGTTCGTAGTAAACTTCACCCATATGCGCAGAAGAATTTGGATGAAAACGTCCTTCATCTGTTTGAAAACACCCTTGTTCTGGTTCTTCACTGGTTTGGCTTGGTGCCGGAAGAAATGGCCAATTTGTTCAAGGAAGATGCTGAGGCTCCTCTGTGCTTCCAAAGTTCTACGGCTCTGTCTTCTCATACCTGGGTCAGTAAGAACTTGAGTCATTCCTATCCTTCGAGTGAAGTGAGGAATAGTGCAGTGAGGTGGTCTAATTGGATTGATAGACTTCTCCCAAGGCATGGAGCTTATTGGAAGAAGGCTGGAATTCATGACGCAATCCTTCTGTCTAAGAATTTTGTCAATAGAGATGTGAACCTGCTGGCTGCTGCTTTGTGCTTCTAGAATTCCGCTAGCAACACCTTCGATTTCCGTCTAGGTCCCATGACTTCGACTTTGCTGCATCTGGCTCAAATATTTGGGTTTAGGACCTATGGGAGGCCTGCTGATGCTGTTGGTGACTACCATAGACGAAAGAATCGAGAGAGATTGTCCAAGCCTTCACCATTCCTGCTGCCACGATTAATTAGAATTGTTCATTCTCCAATTTTTTAAAGAAGTTTAGTACTGAAAAGGATAAGGATCAGCAACACATGTTGTTTCTCCTATACTGGTTGAATATGTTCGTTTCCCACAACCACTCCTCGGCGGTTCTGCTGGAATACAAGCACTTGGCAGAAGCCTTGCACAATCATGCTGATGTGGGACTTAGCCCCACAGTTCTGGCTCACTTGTATAAGAACCTTCACAGCGCCACTCTGGAGAATCCACTGAATATCTTTGCACCTGGTGCATTCTGGATTATCCAAATCTAATTGCAGGTTTATTTCCCAGAACTGAGGTTCCCGGACATGGTTCTGCTTGAAGATCAGGTCATGGCGGTCCCCTTAATGTCGGCAAAGGTGCCTAAGCGCTCTATTGAAGAATACTTGATTTTTTTTGGCATTGTACCAAGAGGTTTGCTGCTCAGTGGCAAGTGGTACTTAGAAGAACATACCCTTGGTTCCAGCCTGGACACAGACTCTTCGAGAAGGAGCCAGAAGAAGAAGAAGCAAAAGGACTGCACCTACTCGGTAAACAAGATCAGTAATAGTGTGGACACCCTCTATCCATCCGTGGAGCCTAACTCTTGCAGTTCTGGTGAGTCTGATGCTTGGTGGAAAGCTTGGTTTGCTAGTCTGCCAAATGCTAGTACTACTGTGAAGACTTTGTTTGAAACTTGGGATGCTGGGACTATCCTGGCAGAACCATAAGCCAAAAAATTCATAATGCAGATGGTCAAAGGCAACAATGCTCAAGTGATTGAAGGTAAAATTGCTAGTTTTGCTCCTTTGTTTGGAATTTCTGCATTTTGAAATGTTCCTTAACTTCATTCTGCCTGTTTGTCTCAGATCCTTCTATGACAAGAAATCTTGGGAGACAAAGCGTCCAGGCTGGGGAAGTGGTTGGTAAGTTTTCAAATTTCAATCTTTAAGCTTGTTTCTTGCTGGACTGTCTGCTAACCCTTTTCTTTTCTATGTAGTTACTTCTGTTATTGTTGCTGGAAACCTAAGCTTCCTTTTGGTGATGAGGGGGATGATTATGAGACTTTGGCAGAAGCTAGTGTTGAGACAACTCCTTCTACCAGAAAGAACAAAAGAAAGGAAGTCGCCCAGGCTTAGGACAGTGTTGTCCAGCCTTATCCCCATGGTATAATTTTGGTTTTTAATTCTGTCAACCCCTTTTGATCGGTTTTGTACTCATTTCTGACTTTCTTCCTTTGTGTAGTCGAAAGCTCCCCTCCTCCTTCTAAGGCAAAGAGGCTGAGAAAGAGGGCTATTAGTGAGTTTGAAGGAAAAGAAGAAGAGCCTGCAGTAGTTCCTACTGAGACCACAAAAACTGATGAGAAAGAGGTCTTGAACGGAGAAAAAGAAAAGACAAAAGATGGAGAAGAAGAAGTGAGATTATAGCAAGAGATCCCTTCCTTTGGCATCATCCTAGTTTTGTATTGTATTCCCTCTGACTTGAGTTCTATCTTTATGCAGGAAGAAATTCCCGCTGAAATAATTGCAGAGAGCATTGAGTTGGCGAAGAAACAGCAAGAGGCCCAAATAGCAGAGCCTACCAGTTCAGAATTGGCTCTTTTCGTTGATGTGGAGGCATAACATTCTGCTGCTATTCCAGCATCTGAGGTAGTTCCTATTCTTTCTTAATTTTGTCTTGTTTCTACAATCCTGTCTACCCTTATCTTTCTAGTTGAGATTCCTTTCCTTCTGGGTGGAGGAGGGCAGAATTGCTGGGACTTTGGCTGCGGTGACCAGTCCTCTCAAGCCTTCCATTGTGGCTGTAAGTATCGTTGTGTCTTCAGCTTTCTTCCTTTTTTTTCAGTATGGGATTTACTAAAATCATTTCTTTGTAGATGCCTATCCACTCCATTCCTAGTTCACCAGCTACTGCCTCATTTGCTGATCCAGAGCTGGCAGAATTTGAAGCCATGGATCTGGATGCTCAACTGGACAAGCTTGAGCAGCTCAGCCCTATTCCTGGCAAGGCCAAGTCTAAAGTAGTGGATGAGGTAGTGGGCAGAGTGAAAATATGGCAGTCAACAGAGCTGGACTTGGCTGAGAATATGGAAGCCATAGATCAACTTATGAAGGATCCAGATCTACTGCACAGGCAGAATGTGGCTCCTAGGCCCATTCTTGGGATTAGTCTTGGCTTGGCAAGAGACGTGCTTAATCTCCACAGTCGCTATGAAGACCTCAAGCCCTCGTTCAAAGCTTCTGAATTCTGCAAAGCTACTCATGAAGCTAACCTGGCTGATTATCAGAAACAAAAGGCAGAATTGGACACGATGGTTGCTGATTACAAGGAAACCAAAACTGCTGCTGATAAACTAGGAAACTAGGACTTTAAATTTCATATTTTAAATGTAATAAAACTTTAGTCATGGAAAATGACTATATTTAATATAAAATTTATTTTTGTGGAACTCTTTTTGCACTTGCAATTTCTTTTGTCAAAATAAAAAGAAAGCAGAAAACTTAACAAATCACAACAAAAGACAAACTCTGAACATAATTTTAAATAATAGTTTCATTTTGTTTCCTTTCTATTCCAGGATTTGTTTTACAGCCTGTGAATCCCACATAGTTGGATAGAATTGCTTCAACCATTTGCCATTGATTGGTGCAGCATGAACATCTCCACCTTGATCCTGTAGTCTATATGCCCCCAGTCCAAGGACTTGCTTAATTATGAAAGGTCCTTCCCATGTAGATGACCATTTTCCATAACCAGCTATATGTGTTCCAAAGGGCAGAACTACTTTCCAAACAATTTCTCCCTCTTCAAAACTCATATTTTTACTCTTTTGTTGTACGCCTTAGACACAACCTATTTTGCTGCTAAGAGCTTGTTGAGGGTGTCAATTCTACTTGTATCCAGTCCTTCCAGTTCTAGCAGCATGGCTTGGGAGTAGTCTTCTCCAGTCAGATTGTGTTGGTGAGTAATTCTGAGAGATTGGACTGCTATTTCCATAGGCAGAATTGCATCATGACCATAAGTTAGAGCATACGGGGTCATGCCAGTTGTTTCTCTCTTTGAAGTCCTATATGCCCACAGAGTTTCTGATAACTTCTCATGCCACTGCTTTGGATTTTTCTCAAGCATTTTCCTGATAACGTTAATGATCACCTTGTTGCTTGATTCTGCCTGCCCATTAGCTTGAGCATAATAACGAGTGGATTGAAGTAGTTTGAATTTGAATGCTTCTGCCATATCTAGCATCTCTCCGTATATGAAAGAAGATCCCCTATCTGTTGTGATAGATTCTGGAATGCCAAACCTTTGTATGATATGTTCTTCTATGAAAGTGATGATCTCTTGAGATGTAGTGGATTTAACAGGCTTGGCTTCTACCCATTTGGTGAAATAGTCTATAGCTATAATGATAAAATAGTGTTGTTTGCTACTAGCTGGATAAATCTTGCCAATGAGATCCATTGCCGATGGCTTGACTACTGGATTCATGGGAATTGAAGGAGCCTGCTGGATTGGGCCAAGCCTTTGACAAGCCTCACATCCCTTGGAATAATCAATGCAATCTTTCATCATAGTTGGCCAGAAGTAGCCATTCCTCCTAATTAACCAACACATTTTTCTTCCACCCTGATGAGCTTCACAAATTCCTTCATGGGTTTCTCCCATGACCTTCATGTATTCTTTCTTTCCTAGGCAACTCAAAAGTACCTCATCTTTGCTTTTTCGGACTAAATCTCCATTCCACATAAGGTAATTTAAAGCCATGATTCTGACTCTTTTTTCAGAAGGCAGGGTCGGGTACTACAAGTAATTTATGAGGGGAGTTCTCCAATCATCTTCAGTGATTATGGAAGAATTGACATCTATCTCCATTCCATTGGCTAGAACAAGGTCGGGCACACCTGTTGCTATCTGAGCCAATTCATTGGCTGCAAAGTTTTCTTCTCTTGGGATATGTTCCCAAGTAGCTTCTTTGAATTCTGTCAGAAGATTCCTGACTGCAACTAAATAGACGGCTAGAGAAGGACTTAAACACTTGTATTCTCTAGCAATCTGCTTCAATACAAGCATGGAGTCTCCTAAGATTTCCACAGACTGGATTCATAATTCCACCAGTATTTCGAGGCCAATGATTAAAGCTTCATATTCAGCTCTATTGTTGGTGCATTTGAAATCTAGCTGGAAAGAATAACAGTGTCTGATCCCCAGTGGCTCTTCTAAAACAATCCCTGTCCCGGAGGCTATATCAGTTTTTGATCCGTCAAAGTACAGTTTCCAAGGTGTGAGGTGAACTAAATAGATGGGATTGTTTAGACAAGTATGAGCTCTAGTCAGCAGATCTTCATTTGCTATATCCAAAGAGTACATGTTTTCAATCTCTTCCCCTGGATGATTTGCTAGGAAATCTGCTACAACTTGTCCTTTGACAGCTTTCTGAGGAACATATTTGAAAGCAAATTCTGTCAAAGCCAGAGTCCATTTGCCAATTCTACCTCTCAACATTGGCCTTGTTAACATGTATTTGATTAGGTCTGTCTTGGCAATGATGTAGATGATGAATGACAGCATGTAGTGTCTGAGTTTCACAGCAGTCAAGTATAAGGCTAAGCAAAGCCTTTCAATTGCAGAATATTTCCTTTCTACTTCAGTCAGAGTTCTACTCAGATAGTAGACTACCTGTTCCTTCCCTTCCTTGTTATCTTGAACTAACAGACTACCAATGGACACTTCTGATGCAAAAACATAGAGTTTGAGTGGTCTGCCTCTCTTTGGTGGAGATAGAACTGGCGGGTTTGAGAGGTAATGTTTGATTTCCTCAAAGGCCTGTTGATGCTGTTCTTCCCACTTGAATGTATGTTCCTGTTTTAACCTTAGCAAGGTAGAGAAAGGCTGGATTTTTCTTGCATAGTTGGATATGAATCTCCTTAGAAAATTAATTTTTCCTAGGAGACTTTGCAGTTCTTTCTTGTTCTGGGGTTATATAGCTTCTATGATGGATTTTGCTTTATTTTTGTCAATCTCTCTGCCCCTTTGGTGGACCAAGAAACCTAAGAAATTTTCTGCCTGAGCTCCAAAAACACATTTCTTGGGGTTCATTTTCAATTTATGTTGTCTCATACTTAGGAATGCCTTTCTCAGATTTTATACATGATTTCCCTCCTCTAGGGACTTAATCACCACATCATCTATGTATACCTCTAGAGAATGCCCTATCATATCATGGAAAACAGAATTCATTGCTCTTTGATAAATGGCTCCTGCATTTCTTAAGCCAAAAGACATTACAATGTACTCAAAAGCACCTATATGTCCTGGGCACATGAAGGCTGTCTTATGGATGTCTTCTTCTACTACCATGATTTGATTATATCCTGCATTGCCATCCATAAAAGATAGCATTTGATTATGAGCAGCTCCATCTACTAGCATATCCGCCATTGGCATAGGATATTCATCCTTTGGGGATGCTTCATTCAGATTCTTGTAATCCACACAGATCCTAACTGCCCCTGTTTTTCTTATCAGAACTGGCACAATATTGGCTACCCAATCAGCATAAATGGCTGGTCTGATGAATCCTGCCTTGAGCAATCTTTCTATTTCTTCCTTGACTTTCAGTTCTATTTCCATAGACATTCTTCTTCTGACCTGTTTGACTGCTAGGTAGCCTTCTTTGATTGGCAGCTTGTGTTCTACCAACTTTCTGTCTAATCCAAGCATCTCATGATAATGCTAAGCAAAACAGTCTCTAAAGTCGTGCAAAAGTGCAATGATTTCACTCTTGAGTGGTTCTTTTAACAGTGCACTAATGAAAGTGGGTCTTGGATCCTCTTCTGCTCCTAAGTTTATCTCCTGTAATGGATCTTCCACTTCTGGCAAAGAATCCTCTCGTGTTGCTAGTGTAAAATCTAAAACTTCATCCTGTCAACTCTCTTCTTCTTCCTCTTCAGTGCTTTCATGGGCGAATTCTGCCATATTAATGGCTGGATTTTGCACAAAGAGCTTCCTTTCTTCCCAATGTATCAACAATTTTTTGTAATGGATTGGATTATTGCAGCTCGATCCTTTTCTTGTTGATTGAGAGTAAACATCAGAGTTCTGGAGGTTTAGAACAAAAGGTCTATTCTAGTCTTCTAGAGAACTGGCTAAACCATCTTCAATGAGTCTTTGGGGCGTGACACCATGGGGGCGGCCATTTTGGTTGACTCCAAGGAAAGTGAAAGGACCAAGGTCATCATGATAATACCTTGCCTCAAAACACATGGCAGAGGGCGTAAATGGCCATGGATTGGCCTCTACTATCTCCATGAAACCTTCTTCATTCCAAAGGGCTAATTGCTAATGCAGAGTGGAAGGAACACATAGGCTTTGATGGATCCAGTCCCTGCCAAGCAATGCATTGTAAGTGGTAGAAGTAGTGTCTACCACAAAAAATGCAATCTTCAACTCTTTCGTTCCAACTATGACGTCCACATCCATGATTCCATGAGTCTTAGTGACGCCCCCAGCAAAGTTGGTGACAGTCAAGCGTGTTGGAATTAAATCCTTCTTTGTTCTGCCCATCTTGGTCAGCAGACTGTGAGGCAGTAGATTAATGGTTGCACCTTCATCTACCATTACTTTGGGAATAGGAATACCCCTAAAGTTGGCTATTATGAACAGAGGTCTGAGGTGAGTGGCCATCTCCTAGGTTGGTTTGGAGAAACAGAGCTGCTTTATAGCCAGTTTCAAGGCAATTCTGCATGTCTTGGCAGTGGTGTTTGCTGTGTTGGTGCTTCCTCTACTTTTGCCAATCTGCGCTCAAAGCTTTCTTGGCAGAATACATCTCCCTCTAGAGTGTTTTCTTGCCCTTTTACTGCCCTAAATTTTTCTGGCAAGATGAACACTATGTTAATGCCCAGATCACCCTGCGATAGGCTTTCTAATTCTACACCAAAAGCCTCAGTTTCTTCATCTAGTTCTCCGTCATACTCCATATGTTCTTCCCCATACTCTTCTGTCCAGTCCTCTTATTCTCTTGTTTTGAGGAGTGTCGTTTGGTCATCTGCAGATGGTTCATAGCCTAACTGCTCCTTTTCATACTCTTCAGTCCGGTCTTCTTGTCCTTCTACTGGAATAGGTTCGGATTCACCTTGTATTTGCAGAGGTTCAAGCTGATTGACTGAGGATGAGGCATGATTGATGGGAGGTCTATTTGGAGATTATGTCTTCATTAGCTCTTGGCAGAACTGGTCTCTGGAAGTACTTGTGTGTCATGCCTGTTCTTGAGGAAGGTGTAGTATTGCCTTTGAACCCTCCTATTCTGAGTTCTGGTCAATTTCAGAGTTGGTCTGCCGCTTATTCCAACAGAATGCCATCTGTCTTCTATGACAGCTGCCACAGGTTTGTCATTTCTGGGTATTCTTATTGATATTTCTTTCTTTGGCTGCTCTGTCATTCTTCCGCTACACTGAGCAGGCCTTAGATAGTCCTTATGTCTGGCTCTATCCTTAGATGGGGCCGGAACTGGGCTCTGTTGGTATGATGTTCCAATTCTGTCAAAAACACTAGGCGTGGGCTGATTCTGGCTGTTCAGAGTTACTTCCAGCTCACTTTCACATTTGCACTTGCTGCACAACACTACCCCAGCCGAGATGGTTGCCTTTGGCCTTTGATTAGCTTCTCTTGTGACTCTTCTGCCTGTACTGGAGCTACCCTCTGTTGTTAGTTTGCCTCTCTTCTATTCTGGCCAATTTAAGTTGACCATGTTGACTTGAGGTTGGGGAAAAGGATCTGTAGTAACTCAAGGAGGTTTTTCCGCCAGTTTTAACCTTCCTGCTGTTATTCCTTCCAGTATAACGTCTCTAAAAACAACACAACTGTTGGTGGAGTGGTTCTAAGAGTTGTGCCACCTGCAATACTGTCTGCCCTTGAGTTATTCTGGCTTGGGCAACCTGTGGGGTGTCTCTATTGCCTTCTGTAGCAGCATATCGTCAAACAAAGCATCAACCTTGGTTAGATCGAAGGAATAGACCTTGTTCTGGGTAGGTTTGGAACAAACCCTCCTGTGAATGATGGCGGCTTCTGGTCCTTTGTAAGAGCCTTGCAGCTAATGGGATGTTTAAATTTTTCCATTTCTGCCACTGCAATTTCTCATTCCTCCGAGCCTTCTGTGTCTTCTTCTGATTCTACCTCAACCAGATGGACCGAAGAAGAAGAGGAATTGTAGTCTGTGCCTTTGGAAGAGTTCCTCTTATGTTGTTCTTCCCTGAGCAGCTCCTCATATTTAGATGCATTGTCTACCATTTCTGCCAGGTCCCCAAACAGCATCCCATCAAGCCTTTCTTCCATAGGGATCCGACATTTCATCTTGAGCTTTCTGAATCTGGTTATAAAGTCTTGAGCAGGCTCATCTTCATTCTGTTTGAGGGCAGCAAGATGACTGATGGTAACTTCTGGCTGGATCCTGAAATAGTAGTCATGGAAAACATTTTCCATTTGCTCCCAGGTTTGAACAAAATTAGCTGGTAGACTGGTGTACCAGGTGAAGACTTGTCCAGAGAGAGAATTCCCAAAAAGCCTTAGCTTTAACAGAGGGTTATTCTTTGTGGCTATGCACAGGACAGAGAACCTGCCTATATGCTCAACTAATGAAGCATGGGGATCTTTTCCATTGAACAAGGTGAAGTTTGGCACCTTGAAACCCTGGGATAGAGGTATTTGTTCAATGTAAGCCTGATATGGCTTTCTGTAGGTCGGCCTTTCCCCTTTTCTGGCTTCAGGCTCCATCATCTACCTGATCATTCTCTATAGTGCCCCCACGTCATTCAAGGCATTCACTGGGTGTGGATTTCACCCTTATTCTGGCTAGATGTGGTCAATTCTGTGCCCCATTCTGAATGGTCTGGGCATAACTTCCTCCCTGTGTTCTTCTTCTACTTCAAAATCTAGATGATTCCTTCAGTTTTCCCCCAGTTTGTTCCTGTCATTGTTGGCAAAGGGGTTGATTCCCCTCTGCCTCTTCTGCCTCTTGCTGGTGGAGGGAATGGATTAGGATCCATCCTTCTAGGTCTGTAGGGCAACACAGCTAGTGCTTCAAGCAGAAGTGCCAAAGGTTGATCATGAAGGGCCATTGGTTCTGGAATAGGTGGAGGTTCTGGCTGATTATGGGGAACCCGAACTGGTACAGGGCCTTTTGGTCAGACTGGAACCTCATGCTCCTGGACAGGAGGGGCTCCTCCCTTCTATCCAGCTTGGGTCTCTCCATGCCCTGGTATTCCAGCTATTTGTGCGATGAGAGGGTTCTCCTGATATGGCCATGATAATCCTGGTGGCAGACTGTAAAGGAGGTCTAGTTGCTGGACTACAACATCTGGGTTTGGAATCCTGGCCATAGCAGCCTCACGGTCCTTCTTGAACTGCCTGTTGACTTGTCATTGCATCATGGCTGTCATGTTTTTCAGAGTATCCTGGCTTCTTTGTGCTGTGAAATCCTGTCGGAACACAGCCTACTGTATCAGATTCAATCTCCTAGAGCCAGTCTTGGAACGTCGACTCCCGGTATTGCCATGGGCTAACTGCCTAGCATCAATTTCTTCTGACTCGAGTCCTTCCTGGAGAGCTGCTTGATCTCTTTCCATTGTGTTGCGTGGGGTTCTAGCTAGAACTTCCAATATTCATATACTTTAGAACTTCCAATATTCATATACTGGGCATGCCAAATTGTTCACCCGTTTTGTGTTTGCTCCTGTGATGGAAGGGTAAAGTTTCTCATTGCCTTGAAAACCATTGACTGGTCAACAAGTCCACTTTCTTTAGTGTGCGAGCGTGTCACTGTTAGTAATAAAAATTCTAGCAGACTTCTTAAAAATAGATAACTTGCGCCCCAAGATACTGATTTCTAAACAAGCGATTGTGAATTTGGGTGAGGAATATCTCCCAAGTAAATTATTTTCTTGCCTCAGACTGGTGAGGACTTCACAATTTTTCACAGTACGAAACTGGTAGTTTTGGCCAAAATAAAGGATAAGATAGTAAACTATTTTTTAGGCAGAAGTGCCTTTTACAAAACTGAAAAAGGAAAACTCAACTCTAGAAAGACAAAAAGAAGGCTGGACTGGGTAAGCATGTGCTGGACTGAGCTATTAATAACTTCAACTGCTAAGCTTCAGCTGTAAACCGATACCAACGTTCGAGTTTGGCAAAGCTCGAATCTATTTCAAGCCCAAAAGGAGTAGAAGTGGCTGGACTTGAGGATTACTGAGCTGGAACTGCACTGTGGTACCTGTTCTGCCTGATTAGGACTCTCCATAAATTTGTTGAGGCTTTCAAATTTGTAAAAACCCAGACTCTGCTTGTTTTGGCTTTTGCTGAACCAAATTTGTAACGAGAGAAATCTCGTTTCGAGTGACTTATTTCTCTTAGTCTGAATTGGAAGTTCTGATTTATAGCTGGCTTTTTCTGTGGCTCGAATGAGCTTTTGGTTGCTTCAGTTTGTTTGAAGGTTCTCAGAGATCAAGTGATCATTTTGAGTTTTTGTCTTTGGTTGATTTTTTTGGTTATTTGATTTTTTGATTGTTGAGTGTCCTTTGCTCTATTCACCCTATCTTATATTTATTGGAAATGCTGGAGTAGGGTTTCTAGAAACGGGTGGCAGATTTTCTGAAAAAGATCTTTATTTTCAAAATGCAAAGAAAAAGGGTGTTTATCAATTCTGGCATATAAGCCTTCCATAGTTAGTTCCTAAGGCAGTCACTTCCCTGTATTTTCTGAAAGAAAACCTAACCCTTCTTCTTTAATTTTAAGAGCTCAAACTGTGATGGTTAGATTGATTTTCTGTCTGAGCAACTCCCTGCCTTCTACTTATCCTTCTAAAAAATATAGCCTGCTAATCCCTTGGAAATGATGTCTGTCGAATTTTCTAAATACAGAAAAGGATTTTGAGCTTTTCCTCTGTCTATGGAAAATTGGGGAAATCTTCCCGTAAGAGTGCCTACACTAACCCCCCCTATCAAATTCCTTTGTGACTAGTTGAAATTGTTGTCTTTTTCAAAGTCTTTATGTAGTCATGTGGGCTTCCTCGAGAACAATTTCCTCAGAAAAGTTTGCCAAATTGTTCTTGGGCTTTTTGAGAGAAATGGTAGGATTTGAAGATTGGGCCCAATTCAATTTTCTTCTTTTATTGATCTGCTTAATTTGTAACCGCCATTTTAATTTGGCGTTTCTTTACAATTCTGTCTTTTTTGAAAAAGACATGGGTTTCTGACATGGATTGGGCTTTTCTTGATTTGGTAATTGAAGCCCATTTTCTGTTTTCTGTTATTTCCTTGCGAAGATGGGCTGGTGCTTTTAAATTCCTTTTGGCCCAAACAAATTCCAAGGGTACCAACGCCTCGGTGCACGACAAAACCCCAGGCACCCTTCCACCTTCCCTCCCAAATTTCGTGTACAACAATTTTTCAACAATTTAATTCAAAAAAAAAAAAAAAAAAAAAAAAAACACAAAAAACGAAACGAAAAATCAAGGAATTGAGAAGGGCCTTGTCGAACGGCAAGGCCCGTGCACAAGGAAACGGAGGCCTCGAAAAAATTTTATCTCAACAAAACCCTAGCTCCACTTCCCACACAGAAAGGCCCAGCCCGTGCGCACAAAGCTGAACCCGACCAGTGCACCAAAATCATGCCAAAAGCCGACCAGCATCTCGGGGGACTCACAACAAAAGCCTTACCGAGTGTATAACCCAACCCGCCCAGCTCTAATTCCCAATTTACCGAAGTAGACCCTTGTGCAAACCCAACTCCGAGCCCACTCGAGCTGAAACACCAAGGTCTAGCTCTAAACCCTGAAACCAGTTTTCTTCCTTTGCTGAACTGCATGTCCGGTGCTAGGTTGGGGGGTGACCTCACAAGATTTTCATCAACGAAGACGAGCCCACCATGGCCCACCTACCGAACATGCCCCTGCGAAATTCTACCTGCCGAACGAAAAGGCCAAGCCCAATTTTCACCAAGACTGCAGCAAATCCAAGTGCCCTCCTGCGAAAATAAATGCTCAACAACACATCTTTCATCCCACCCTTGCCGAACGGCAAGGGTTGAGCAACGTGCGGAAGGAAAGGGTTATTCTCAAAAAATACTTACCTCCGCAAGAGACCCAGTTCCGGATTATTCCCAGCCTCAAAGATACTCCCCAACCTCACCAAGACCCTCTAGCCAAAAGACAAAATAGGCTCCAAAGTTTTTATGTTCGAACAATTCCTTGTCAAACAGTAGCACCTACCAAAGTCATGGCACCAACTAATGACGGGCCACCCTTGCCGAATGGCAAGGTCCATGGACAACTTGAAGGAAGACTTGCAAAAGTCCTGGTTCCAAGTCACCTATGCCGAATGGTAACCAACGTCCTAGCGCATCCACAAAGACTTACAAAGAGGCATCCACAAAGATACTTACCTCCAGAAAGGCCCAATCCCTCTTACCAAAGCCCTAGTGCTCCACAAATCACCTTGCCGAAGATCTGCCAAAAGCCAAAACAACGAAATTTAGCATCATACCGAATCTGAAAAAATACCTTGCCGAACGGCAAGGCCATGAAAAAAAAAGGGAACAATCACAGCATACTCACCTTTGCTGAACGGAGGCACACCAACTCGAGCCAAAGCAGCCGGAGCCCAGCTCCCTTGCCGAACGGCAAGGTCCGCGCGGCGCTAGAACTGCCCTCCCTCAGAATCTTGAGCAGGCCCTCATGCAGACCTAGCTCCAAGCCCTCAATACGATCTTACTAAAAGGCCCAACCCTAGCTTTCTGTTTCGTACCGAATAGGAAGAAGGACCAAGGATTTTTACCAACACCCTTGCCAAACGACAAGGGTCGCGAAGAAGGAACAAAGAGCACCAGCAAAGCTATATAAATCACAGACACCAACTGTTGAAACCCAGTTCTTACCGATCGGTACCTTTGCTGAAAAATGGCTAGGACCCAACACCAAAGAGGGTTGAAGAGTCCTGCTGATGTGATCTTGCTGAACGGCCCAAAAAGTCTTTACACTTACCCTCCAAACCCTAGCCGTTATTTATGCTGAAAGCCCACTCCAATTCACCCTTGCCGAACGGCAAGGGCCACGCTGAACCTACTTGGGCCATTTTTTTCATTTCAGCATCTCATTACCGAAACTTTGATACCCAGCCCCAATTATGACCTCCGTGCCAAAGCTACGAAGGCCCGGCTCCAACAACCTACCGAAGGCCCACTATAAGAAGGCCCCCAAGTGTAGTACCAACCCAGAAGTTACTTCTTGACCACGAACTTGGGGGACTACTGTTTAAACCATAATTAACCGAGCATATCCAGCCTCAAAACGACTAGCACCAAGGCAAACATGCTTTCTCTCCTGCCAAAGGAAGACACTCTTCCGGGGTGCCAGACACTTACCGAAGCTCCCGACTGCCGAAGCACTCGAACTGCCAAACCTAATCTCCAAGACACGTGTCACCACCACAACGATTTGCACAAAGTCCCACATTGAAACTTTGTGCAAACCACACACTTTCACTTCCCTATAAATAGGGAACAGTACCCAAGTAAAAAGGGTAACTCCTCTCTCACTTTTACTGTTACTCTGCCAATTTTACCACTCACAACTGACTTAAGCATCGAAGAGCCTTTGGCCGGCACCACACCTGTGTCCGAAGCTTAACGACTGCTTCTCCTACTTTGTCTTCTGCAGGCTCTTCCCTTGCTGAAGGTCTTCACCTTCGCCCCTGCTGAAGACTATCCACTTCTCTCTAAGTTGACCTCCCAAGAAGAGCATCAACATGCGAGACTATTTGTGGAAAAATCTCCATGGCTGGATTTCAAAATTACTCTATGTGGCAGGGAAAAAAGTGCTCATGAAACCAATTGCGGTGTAAAGTTTTGTAGTGATCCGCCTTGGAAAATATTTTGGGGCAAATGACCAGAAAAGTTGTTAGTGTCCAATTGTAGCACATTCAACTTCATGAGATTTTCCATCTCTAGGGGGATGGAGCCAGAAAGTTTGTTCGCACGTAGGAATAAGAGTTCTAGGTTGTTGTGAAGTAGTGATGGAACCGTTAAGTTGATTCTGGCTCAACTCTAGATCCACAATAGATTTCCAGTTCCCTATCTCTTTTGGAATTGTTCCGGAAAGATTATTTTTAGAGAGATAGAGAAGGGTAAGGTTTGTTAGATCACCTAATGGTGACGGGATTGGACCAGATAGATTGTTATTATCAATGCATACTTCCATTAGACAAATTTCCTAATTCTGAAGGATGAAAACCAAAAAGTTGATTGATGTACAAGTATATCATGATCAACTGTTTTAAATTTCCAAAACTTGGAGGAATGGCACCTGTTAAATAGTTTTCCTGCATGTACAACACCTCTAAATTGGAAATGTTGCCAAGAGAAGCTGGAATTGGACCTTGTAGATTGTTGGTTTGCAGAGCAAGCTCATTAAGAAAATTTAGGTGATCTAGAACATATGGTGGAAGCAATCGAAGAGGAGTTGGAGTGACGCGCGTGCAAGAGGAAATCGGGTAAGTTATAGATTTGGGCTCCAAGCTTAAAATCAGGCCCATGATCCATGACCCATCAATTTTAGAGGAACGGTGTCACGAGTAAAACACATTGCTTTGCTATGACGTATGGGCTTTTTCGAGCATTTGAGATCGTTTAGTAGCCCAAAATTCAGTTTTAAAGTTTTTACAATTTTTGGAAACTTTGTTATTTTCCTTTATTATTTTCCTTTGTTATTTTCCTTTTTTAATTCCTTTGTTATTCTTGGGATTTCTATGAGTATTTAAGCATACTTTACCCATAGTTAGGGTTATGTTTTGTTATTCCAGTTTATCAAATAAACCTTGAGGTTTCCTCATATCTTCCTAATGATTCCAAAATTACATGTTTTAGGCTAAGGTTTAGCCAATCAGTTGTTACACTGCATCATTACCTGACCGATTTCTTGAGGAATTGAGCTATTTAATCGGTTCTCATTTAGGTGTAGGAGTTGAAGATTATTTAGAAGACCAATTTCGGGTGGGATTTTCCCATAAAACTAATTATAAGAAAGGTCAAGATAGATGAGTTTGGAGGGGGAACTGATCTGAGGTGGGATTGCACCGAAGAGTTCATTCAAGCTAAGGTCAACATATTCAAGATTAGGACAAGGACAAGAATGTAAATTCATATAGTGTACCTTGTATCCCATAATTGGTGAGGTTGATCCTGTTGACACTTCCAGCAGTGTTGCATGAAATACCAGTCCAAATATTTCATGGGGTTTCATTTTGCATTTGGATTGTAACTCCATGAGGTCAGATTATTCTTGTTTGATTTTGGAAGATAGCTTTCCATTTGAGAAGAGCCTCTGCTTCAAGAGAAGAATTGCATAAGAAAAAGCAATGTTTGGCAATAAAACAGCTGACTATATACAAGATAAGGCAAGCTAGAGAGCTAAAATATGCCATGGTTTTTGTTTCTGTGTACAATCTTATATATAGTTGATGACTTTATTTATTGCTATTATTCTACATACCCTATTTCTCTTTGCAATGATCCACAAGTTTTTGTGGTTGAGACTTGAGAACTCTCTTCAATTTTCTATGTTTGAAAGTTTGAATTCAATTTTGTTGTTGAAATTGATAGAGTTGGCAGTATCCACTCTTGGTTTCTGCTGATACACAATGCAAAATACCACGTCAGAAACTTCACCAAATACAGTAATATAAGGAAGGTTCCACATCTGGTAGCATCGATATCTTTCCTAATGAAATAATTTAACATTGTTAGTATGTAGAATTTGTATGTGAAACGCTCAAGCATCTCGACTTTGACTTGTGAAATGATCAAATAGCTTGACTTTAGATATAACTTGTTGGTACCGTGACTAACCAAGCAACTAGCTAGGCTAGATCAGCCAAGTGCCATGCTCTGAGAGGTCATCACCTTAGCCAAAGAAGCCTTGCCGCAAGTCACAACTAGAGGCAATGTCAAGAATCCCACATTGGAAGGTTACAAGAGGTGGAGACTCCCCCTCACCTATAAAAGAAGACTACTCTCCACTTAGAAAAGGGTCTTGGGTCTTGGATTCTTGGGCTTTGTACCTTAGGCCTTGGGCCTTCTTCCCTTTATTTTGGGTCTAATCCCCTTGTACAAATGTAAACAAATATTATCATAATGAGAACATCCTTCTCCGTGGACGTAGCCTATCATTTGGGTGAACGAAGTATACCTTGTCTTCTGCATGCTTATTTACTTTACTTATACTGAACTTTAGTGATTGCCGAAGGAAAAGGCCCACATCTTCACACACCATCTACCACTTCACATCTATCTAAGTTGATACCCATTTTTGGTGTCAACATAACTAATCAATGAAAACTACAACTATTGTGATGTTTTCCCATTATGTATAAGGAAGTTAGGTCACTGGGTGTCAGAATGGGAAAGGTGTTTATTGGCATTATATATATAATACAAGGAAGGTTATGTTGGGAAAGGAGGAGCGAAACTGAGACCTGGGATCTGGTTGGCTATCATTAAAATGGTTCCCAAGGCCAATTCTGTTTACATGAGTGTCTTCATCATATTGTTGTTGTTCTCATCCAAAGTCGCGTTTGCCAGAGCTTCCCATTCTTCAGAAATCAGTTAGTCTCTTTCCCAAATATATATGTTTGTCTCTGATGGTGTTATTTTATGAACCTTAGGATTTAGATTATGTTAAAGAATATGAGTCTCACGTCGAAAAATTGACTAAATAAATTACAACTTATAATATGTGGTTCCACTCATAATAACACTGAGGCCTTTTGTGATAAAACCACACACCTACTAGGCTTTGTAGGTGGTTAAGTTGGGGATAATATTGGTGTCACTAGTAGTACACCGTTCACATGTCTCTTTAAAATTTAACATGGCATCAGAGGGGTTGATTGACTGCGCTTGAATTGGGCCTCTACTTGTATCGTTCACTGTTCACATGTTGGGCTTGAATGTTTACCCCTACCCCTTACTCAATACGTGGTGCTCACGTGTTGGGCTTGAATGGTCGACTTCAATGTGGACTTGGCTCCATGTGTGGCCCACTATGTGATGGTCCCACATGAGGGGGCATGTTGAAGAATATGAGTCCCACATCAGAAACTTGGGCATTGACGTGTAAGCTTCATGATGGGCCAGTCTTTCTCAAAATTGGAGACATTTGCAACCCAGGCCGGGGGGCTACGATACTAAGCCCTAGCGGCTGAATCAATGAATAATTAGAGTGGTCAACTCAGCTAAACCTAAATGCTCAAACCCTAAAGAAATAACCAAAAATTGCATCATACTTAAATTGCTAGATAAGTTTCTTCAACAAATAAAATCTATCATGTAATTTATTTATGATGACACAAGATAACACGTAATTTGTGTAAGCTATAAGTAATCTCTTGCCACAAAGGTGTGATACTTAATTAAGGAAGCTTGCATGTGTTATTTGTTAGTTTTGTGAATAAAGTTAAACATAAAACTGTTTTGTCTTTACAAATTGAGAATTGGTTTCTTGGAAAGTAATATGCTTTCTTTTTGCAAATCCTTACAGCTTTGGACACTCCCTTAATCAATTTCTCACAAATTGAAACTCTCACTGGATTGAATTTCAAACGATGGAAGTTCGATCTTGAAGTTTCCCCAGGCATAAGTGATAACAATTATGCTGTCACCCAAGACGAGCTGACCAGACCCGTTGCTAATTCCCCTGCTGAAGTTAAAAGGGTGCATGAAGCTTGGAAGATGGCGAATAAGGTTTTTCTGTTGGTTATGAAGAAGACTATTGTGGAAGCTATTTTTGGTGGAGTTCCAGAAACAAAAGTGCGAAGTAGTTTATGGAATCCGTGGAAAGGAAATTGAAGGAATTTGGCAAGGCTGAAACGAAGAACCTCATGTCTAGGCTAGCTAATACGAAGTATAAAGGAGGCAGCGTAAGAGAACATCTCATGGGACTAATGGATATTGCTGCCAAATTGAACAGGTTGAAAGTAACATATTGCTCCAACTTATCTAGTGCATATTACACTAGATTCCGTACCTTATGAGCATATGAAATCGACCTCTAACACCCTGAAGGAGGATTGGACAATGGATGACTTGATTACAATTGTTGTTCTTGAGGAGAATAGGACAAATGCTTATGGTGGTGTGGTTAACGTGGTCATTGCTAGGAAGTATGAGAAAAAGGGTGCTACAAAATCGGGAATAAAGTAGCAGAGTCAGTCTCAAAAGAATAACCCTCTTGACGTGATCCCTACCACTGAATTCAAGTGCTATTTTTGCCAGAAGGAAGGTCACATTAAGAAGAACTGCAAAAATTACAAGAAGTGGTTCGAGAAGAACAAGAACAAAGGTAATAAAGAATTAGCCCTTGTAAGTTTTGAGTCTAATTTAGTGGATATTCCTTCTGATTCTTGGTGGTTAGATACGGGTGCCTCGATTCATATAGCTCATAATGTGCAGGAATTCACAAGAAGGAGGGAACCAAGAAAGCATGAAGTTAAAGTGTTTGTGGGGAATGGAGAGTAAGTAGATGTGGAAGCCATTGGAGTAGTGCACCTGATATTGGATTCAAGATTTATTTTAGAGTTGGGTGATGTAGTTTTAGTTACCTCAATGAAGAGGAATTTGATTTATGTTTCAAGATTATCAAGACTTGGTTTTGTTTTTCAATTCAATAAAGATTGCTTTGCATTATCTCAGAATTCAAATGTTCTTGCTAGTGGTTTTCTCTCAAATGGATTATACTGTCTCAATTACAATAAAGAGGGTGAAGTTGTAATGGCTGAATCGAGTGAGGAAAGGATTAGAGGTGGAGGAACATCCACTAGGTTATGGCATAGACGTTTAGGACACATTTCAAAAGAAAGAATGAAAATTCTTGTTAAGGAACAAATTATGCCATCACTGACCTTCGGTGATGACGGAATTTGTATTGAATGTGACAAAGGAAAACTCACTAAGACTAAGAAGAAAGGTGCAACTCGCAATAGTGATCTTTTACAGATCATCCACACAGATATTTGTGGACCATTCCCTCATCAAACAATTGATGATCACTCTCGTTTTGATTATTTGTATCTCATAGCAGAAAAGTCTTAAGCTTTTGAAATGTTCAAGATTTTTTAAATTAAAGTAGAAAGGCAACTTGAGAAGAAGATCAAAATTGTGAGGACAAACAGAAGGGGTGAATATTATGGATGTTTTGATGAAGCATGACAACGAGCTGGACCTTTTGCTAGGTATCTACAAGATAATGGAATAGTTGTTCAATACACAATGCCAGGAACTTCACAACAGAATGGTGTGGTTGAGAGAAAAAATCGAACTTTGAAGGACATGGTTCGTACTTAATAGGGTGCCTAGCAAGTCCGTGCCTAAGACACCTTTCGAAATTTGGACTACTAGAAAGCCTAACTTGTGACATCTTTATGTATGGAGTTGCAAGGCTGAAGCTAGAATCTATACCCTTAAGAGAAGAAGCTCGATCTTAAAACGAATAGCTGTCATTTTATAGGTTATCCCCCAAGGACAAAGGATTTTAGATTTTACTGTCCAAATTATGGTACCTGAATTGTTGAAATTGGTTGTTCAAAGTTTATAGAGGACGAGGAGAATGCAACTAGGAATGAAGATTTTATTTTGAAGAAGAAGGTGATGTAGCTATGATCGAGGGGATCTCTGGATCCGAGAACTTAAGTAATCGTGTTTTTTTTTTTCAACACCTGCTTTATGAGAATCCTGCCTTGACCGAAAGATGTTACACCCTTGATTCCTTTAAGTGAAACTGTATTGGAAATTCTTCAGTTTGAAGAACCAGTTGATCAACAAGAACAAGCTGTCAATAATCCTGAGCTAGATAATCCACAAGAACTAGTGCAACTGAGGAGATCTGACAGACGAAGAATATTCACAAAAAATTCAGATTACATGTGCAGATTTGACATTGGAGATGAGGCTGATCCAACAAATTTTAAAGAAGCTATAGAGAGTCAGAATGCAGACAAATGGAGGGATTCGATGTTGAATAAACTTGAAAGCATGAAGAATAATCAAGTATGGGAATTAGTTGAACCTCATAAGATCCTCGAAATGGGCATTTAAAGCAAAGAAGGATAAGGATGGAAGAATCGAAAGATTTAAGGCTAGATTGGTAGCAAAAGGATTCATCCAAAAGGAGGCAATTGACTACATTGAGACGTTTTCTCTAGTTTCCACTAAAGATTCTTTCCGCATCATTATGGCTTTGGTAGTGCATTATGACCTGCTTTTACATCAAATGGATGCCAAAATTGCCTTCCTGAATGGTGAACTTGAAAAAGAAAATTTTATGAAGCAACCTAAAATGTTGCAAAGGAGGGAAAAGAGCACATGGTTTACAAACTTGGTAAGGCAATTTATGGACTAAAGCAAGCAAACAGGAGGTGATATTTCAAAATCCATCAAACTGTTTCATCTTATAGTTTTGAAGAGAACATAGCCGATCAATGCATTTATCTGAAGAAGTGTGGGAGCCGATTTATTTTTCTGGTGCTGTATATTGACGATATACTTTTGGCTACAGATAACGACAACTTACTGAAAGACACTAAGGAGCTACTTTCAAACAATTTTGAGATGAAGGATTTGGGAGAAGCCTCTTTTGTGTTAGGCATTGAAATTCAGAGAGATCGAGCTCGAAGCCTCCTAGGCCTGTCACAGAAAACATACATTGAAAGGATACTCAAGCGTTTTGACATGAGAATGTGTTATGGATAGAAAGTTCCGTTAGCTAAAGGAGATTTAAAGAAGGAGCATTGCCCCAAGAATAAAGAAGAATAAGATGAGATGAGGAACAAGCCATACGCTTCTCTAGTTGGAAGCATTGTGTATGCACAAGTGTGTACAAGGCCAGACCTAGCCTTGTGCATTAGCAAGATAGGAAGATTTCAGTCCAATCCGAGAATGCAACATTGGATAGCTGGAAAGAAGATTATGAGGTACCTACAGAGAACAAAGGCTTATATGTTGATTTACAAATGCACAGAGAATTTAGAGCTTGTTGGTTATGTTGATGCGAATCTTGGAAAAGCAGAGGATGCTTACATCTCTAATTCAGGTTTACTTTCAAGATAGCAGGAGTAGCTGTTGCTTGGAAGAGTGCTATACAATCTACTGTTTCGAGTTCAACCATGTTTTCATAATACAAAGCTTGCTATGAAGCCACTTTTCATGCAATATGGCTAAGGAATTTTATTAAAGACATTAAGGTGGTGGACTCGATTACTAGACCAATATAGATGTATAATGATAACACTACGGCTGTTTTTCACTACATGAACAACAAGATGTCGTCTGGACTTCAACATATTAACAAAATATTTAATAGTGAAGGAGAAGGTAGCAGACAAACTAATCAGGTTTGATCATATCATAACTCAAGATATGATTGCAGATCCGTTCACAAAGTTTTTGCCTTCAGAAGATTTTCTAAGACATGTTGAGAACATGGGATTATTTCCTGGCTTTGATGTTGCAATATGATAAGTTCATAATTTCATACAATTGCATGCCTTCTTTACTTAGTGACTTTGTTTAGTTTCTCTTTATTTTGAGTCACTTATCTCTGTTTGTGTGTTTTGTAGGTTAAGACAATAAGAAATCAAATTTGATGCAGTCCATGCATGTTAAGGGCTGATTGGGATGAGAGCAAACCCAATTTGAGGCAAGCTTAAAGACAAACCCAATTTGGGTCACACTCCTTGTCAGTCTAGTTTCGTAGGTCATCTTGCAAGCCTCATTTCAGCAATCTACACAGGTTAGATGAGGAGACATCCTCAATAGAAATCGTTCCGATGGGTGTCTATTTAAATATATCCAAATTTCAGCCCCATTGGATAAATCTAGAGCCCTCATCACGTCATAGACCCAACCAAGTTCACAGAATAGTCATAGTTGGCTGCCATCACATTTAATGTGGCTACATCCCTGTAGCCACGTGCTACACATAAGAACAGCCACACATGGGAGAAAAATCACCTTATGAACTCAGAAAGATGAACAAAAGTCAAGCTTGCAATGAAGAGACTGAGAATACTCCACCAAAAGCATTTATTGGGCGCTGGAGCAGTTGGCATTTATTGGGCAGTTGGGCAGCAACTAAGAGGAGTGTGCTTCACCAGCCAAAAGGGAAGACAAATTTGGCACTCTATAAATAGAGAGTTGCACACTCATTCAAGGGACACAGATACATTCATTCCATCCATTACTCTCATACACACAGATTCCATCATTCACCACAAAGAGAGAAGATAGCTAGTTGCAAAGGAGGGAGAGCTTGGAGCTGTCCTGTGAACTGCCTTGTTGCCACCAGCTAATTCTTCTCTTCTCTTTATCCTATCTATGTATATCTTATTTTATGTATTCATAATTATGTCTAACTAATCCATTTAGTTAGAGCTTAGGATGAAACTCTAGTCATGAATATTCAATGTATGTATGATTTCATAGTTAGTTGAATTCCTTGCTTTCATTATCAAGTTATTAACCTCTAGCTTATTATGTGCTTGATGTATGTTTTCTTGAAGTAGCTAACTAGGATTTTATGCATCTAGCACATGTCTCTTTTCACAAGCAACACATCAATGGCCTAAGAATCATTTAAGGGGTTAATAACCATAGGTTGACTAGGACAGATACCATGTTCTAGGACTTATGTGATTATCATATTCTCAAGGAGCTTAATGACTCTTGTATGCTTTATTCTAAGTAGATTTCATGCTTAGGTTGCATATTAGAGATCACGTATTGTGTAGATACCATGCATATTCACATGCCTTAGGAGAATCAAGCATCCCTAACCTAGATACCATAGGCTCGTATGCGATAATCCATTGTTGATGGAGCTTGAGTCAATTTGTATGCATTCATAACTTGGATCAGAAGGCTAGTGGTGGATTCCAAGTCTTTAACACCTCTCAATCATTGTTTCACAACTTTTGGATTGCTGTTAGTGTTTACTTTCCAACACTTTCTTGTTTTCATTTCAACAAAAAAAACCCCTCATTTCGAGTGCGTGTGTGGTGCTAGGATTTGTTTTTCTGTTTTGCTGCATTCTAAGTAATTTAACTTGGAACCAAGTTACCATTCTCCATGAGATCGACCTCGTATTGACATCAGCTATACTATAAATGGTTTGTGCACTTGCGAGAATTAAAGTTGTTATTTTTAATAACTCATTTTAGTTGTTAAGAATAGGCTCAACACAATCTAGTGGGAGTCTTGTTCCCATTATGATATTTTACTAGTTTGTTTATTTTGTTGTTTTCTAGAGTGACGGATTTGCATTTAAGGATGTTAATTTGGTTGACAATTTTATTTATTATTGAATAAATTCTATCATTTTGACTATATAGCTGTTTAAACTTCTTATGCAATTTTGTTTATGCATGTGAGTTTATGGTCTCTGTTGAGACATTATTGTTTTAATAACATTGCAGATTGACTCCTGCTAAATCGTAAAGGGAGTACATGTACTGAAAAGCATAAAGATTTACACTACAGATCAGTACATATTAAGGTTCGTGTTTGTAGGCGCTTCATGTGTTTTGAGATTGCATTATTTGATTATAGATGGCCTGTTTTTAATAGAGAGAGCAGTGCTTATCCATAGTTTGTTTTGTCTAATCGCTTTTCATTGTAGCTTGAGGGGAAGGATTTAACTGTTTTAAACTCATGGCCAATAAAGATTATCAAAACTTTCGGAATAGAGAAGCTTAGTGCTTTAGTGGTTGATCTAGTGGGAGAATGTTATGTTTTCCTATTAAGATCGGTGCATTAGATATTAAGTTATATCAGGTTTTGATAAGAGTTTAAATTAAGTTATACTTTGAGGCCCAAAACCTTGTGAATAAGGAAAGGTTTAGAGGCCTATTAAGGGTCCTATTTATTTCCTTTTTTGCGTGAACCGTTTTGGTGGGCTTGGAAGATTAGTCAAGTTGGCTCTCGATGATGAGTAGAGACGACTTAAGCTTAAGGCCCTACTCTCATCAGACTCGTTCTCTAACTCTATTCTCATAAAAAAGTGAGAGCTGAAACAGATTCTGAGAAAGAGCAAAAGTCTTGAGCCGTTCTTGTTCTTGCTAAGATATTGCTGATGCGGTTGAATGAGTTCAAAGGTCGTATACTCAAGAAAGATGGCACCAGGTATGTCTCTACATATTTCAGATTGTGTGAAAGATTTTGAACACATATATTGTAGAAATCTAACATGATGGACTCACTGCAATATGGTAAACAAGGTAATTGTAGAACTGATATGGAGCTTATGGACTTCAATGAAACTCTATTGTTTATAAAAATAAAAAAATTTAAAAAAAAATTGTGCTTGCCTGTTTGTTTGATCATAATTAGATGGATTATGATTTCCAATTCAACTACTTTTTTGTGAGGATGATATTAAATAGAGAATAAATTTAGTTTGGATTATTGAACTACAATGCAAGGTGGGGCCTCACAGGGAATGCCCATTTTCTGAACACTATCGTTTATCATTATTGATCAATTGTTTAGCATGGTTGGTTATTAATCCAGTTCTTTTTATTGTCATTGCAGAAGAGAAAATCGGTTGGGAGTTTCGGAAGATGAAGATATTAGCCTGGCAAAGAAAATAAAAGCATATATATGGATGTGGTTGATCAAGTTTGGTGGGAAAATAATCTTAGATGATCTTATAGTTCTCTCTCTATGGTTGTTCTTTTAGGGTATAAGTTCTTTGCTTCTCCTTTCTTTATTGGCCAGGGCTACTTATTTACTTACGTATATTGTATGATGTTAGTACTTTTCCTTATTTCAAATGACCAAGAAATTTGGTGAATGACTGAATTCATCATTTGAAGTCGTTGAAGTTTAAGATTGCTAGTCTATGAATTATAATTGGTAGAGCAGAACATATTCAAATTCATAAATTGCATCATATATGGACTGCGTTAGCCGTCGGAAAAATTAACTACTACAAAAATGAAATAGACGACGGGAATTCATTGTTGTAGGGTTTGAAAACAGTCGTTATATTGACCGCCATCTTTTCAAGTGTTAAACCACAATGGTTTTTCACCGTCGTTGTCTTGTAAAGATGAAGGTTTTTATGATAACCGTTGTTGTTTTGAAATAAAGACGACGGTTTTATTTTATTTTTAAAAGCGTCGTTTAAGATTTCTATAGATGACGTTTTTGTTGAAACCCATCGTGCATTAACTGAAAAGAAGACTGTTTTTTAAAACCAACGTCTATTATCCCCAAGATGACTGTTTGTTAAAATACTAGTCGTCTATCAACTATAAAGATGACAATACTATCGTCATGTATCAACTGCAAACCTGACGTAGTGATTTATATATTTTTTTTTTTCCGCTTCCAATGATTCTCTACAACGATTTTAAATAGAAAAACCATAATGCTTTGTGAACAATAAATTCATGTCCAAATATGCTATTACCCACGCCATACATATATACTCAAATTGTTTCTTTCTTAAAACTTAAAACTTGAAGATTCAATAGCAATTAAATAATTTACCAACATACTCAAATTATTTGTTTCATAAAACTTGAAAATTCAATAGTAAGACATAGCAGTTCTATATCCAACAGACATGAGCACAAGCTCCTAAAGCATATTTGGCATGCTTAACGGGTTCTCCTTTGGTCTACCAGTTTACAGATATCTCAATCGTTCGAATTTTGAACCATTTGCATAGGTAAACCACCTCAACATCAAAGCACCACCTGCAGAAAATCAACTTCTAGTCATTCTTCCCGTAAAAGAATCTATAATATCAGGGAAGCACAGAAACACATAATTTCATTTTTGTCATCATTCCAAGCTGCTTTTCCAACACAAAAGTTATTTGCTTCTAAACATCAAATTGACATACATATCAGATTCTCAACAGCAAAAGGATAACAGAGAAGCAGTAAAAAGATACATGTATTCACTATTGCAAATTGCTATTTGAAGTGCAGTTACCTGTTCAAATAGAATGCTATCTATACAATCTAAAGTGGAACTACCTGTTCAAACGGATGTTAGTCAAAGTCAATCACAGAAGATTCTTTCCCTTAATTTTGTCTTCATCTTGAACCGTTTGATGCACTCTGTCGGATGTCGCCACGTGTCACTTTTTGACAACTAATCCGATTTTGATGAGTCACACGCCACATGGGTGAATTATGGGGCCCACAATTTAATCCACTGAACCCTAATTATTTTCTCATCCAATGGAATTTATTGCACCAAATTTCTTTGTCTACACATAAATAGGGAATTTTCTTCTCACCAAGATAGTAACTGCATTCACAACAACATGTTTGCAACAATATCATTAGAATAGCTAAAACTACGGATGAGAAACTCCAAATTCATGGTGCTCATGATGTATAAACTAAAAAACAAAAAGTAAAACTTAACATTTTACTTTGTAACGACACCATGTGGTATGTACTCAGATAAAAGCTAGCTCAAGTTAAAGAGAGAAAGTAGATATTTAGAAGCTAGCTCAGGTCTAGACCTTGCATAATTTAGAGAAGTCCATGGAACTTCTGCCACACAGAACAGAGCAATCTCAGCAATATGGCTCACTTATCTTATCCGTTTCTAACATACGCTAGACATGATTATCAGTATTGGTACAATACAAGCATTTTTAATTTGAAGTGGAAAATCAGAAAAGGAAAAATCTCAGACAAGAAAGCTAATAATCCATTTCTGTGTTGCACAGATATGTTACAAGATATGCAAAACAATACGACGATATGACAAGTATAAAAGATTAGTAGATACAGGGATAAGACAATAAAGAAATATATAGTTAAATATTAATTGTTTATTTTTTCTTTAACATTTGAAACTGGCCCAAGATAGCTTGTTTTAAAGAAAAAAAAACATTCTGAACACTTCTCCAGAAGGCCATGAACCCATCCGAGGTCATCTTGGGCTCCAAAAACACAATAAAAGCCCAAAACGTCACTATTCCAGCACTGCACATTGCTCCTTTATTTATTCGCCAGGAAATCATCGCCTAGTGTAAAAGTCTGATATTTTGATACTATCAAGCCAACTGACTCACGAACGTCCTCCAACTAAAATTACTCCAAAATTCATCCATTTGACCACGTTTTGCTTCAGAAGAAGTAGAAAGTCCTATATTGAAAATACAATTTAAAGTATCAAAATTCTTCCAAAATGTTAACCAAAATATACTAAGAATAGGGTTAAATATACAATATAAAATCGACTCATCATGGTTTTCCAATTTTATAGTAGTTAAATTCAGCACAAGGTTTAGTTCTAGAAATTAAAATGTGACGTGAATTTTCTACAACAGGTGGTAATAATAGGATAATCTGGTTAAACCAGTTACTCTGATACAAAACAGAACAATACACATGCTAAAGTTGATATGAAAAGAAGTACTCAAATGACTACAATATGCATATGGCACACGCAAATCAGATCGTAATGAGTTGTTCAAGGGTAATATCATTGATCTTCTGTTGGAAGAAGCAGTTGGGAACGATAACGCTTGAGAAACCATGTGCATTGTTGGCCTCGATTGTGGATGGGAATGTCTGCATGCAATTGATAGACTTGCAATGGTTATGAGTTCATCTTGAAGTTGAGGTGTAGGAGGGGCAAGGCTTTGGTCCAACACATCCTTGAGAAATATGTTTGCATAGGTGGTGGATGGAAACGAAAAGGAGGAGACGAAATCACCTAGCTGCTTTCCCATAATCACTTCCAGTGCCAGCACTCCAAAGCTATAAACATCACATTTTTCTGTTACCTTCATTGTATAAGCCAGCTCTGCGTGTAAATTAAGGAAGAACAAACCATTAATATAGATATATCCTGAATTAATTTTTCTAGAAAAAAACTTCTATATTTTAGTATTTTACCTGGTGCGACATATCCATATGTGCCTGCAAGAGCAGTCCAATTCGACGAGTCTGGATTCAAAAGCTTAGCAGTGCCAAAGTCCGAAAAGCAAGGCTCATAGTCACAATGCAGCAAAATGTTGCTGCTTTTATGTCTCGATGCACGATAGGTGGTGCGCAATCATGATGCATATAACACAAAGCATGAGCTACACCCTTTACTATTCTCACCCTTGTGCTCCAGTCCAAATTTTTAGCTTCATGCTCGTTGCTCAAGATTGCAGCCAAGTTACCTTTTTCCAGATACTCATAGACCAAAAACGAGTGATGGGAACTTGAACAAAAGCCAAGAAACTTCACCGTGTTTCGGTGTCGTATCTGAGTTAAGGCCCTTATTTCATTAAAGAACTCCTTCCGAGATGCCTCCTCACCATCAAGTGTTTGATGGAATTTCTTCACTGCAACAATGCTGCCTGATGGCAGCTTTGCCTTGTACACACTTCCCTGTCCTCCCATCCCGATGCAATAGACGACATCAAAAACATTGGTTGCTTTCATTATTTCTTCATACATTTTTCTTCCATCAAAACTAGAGATTGAAAAAAAGTTTTCATGCATATATTTCTATTTCTGGGTCTTTCTTTCTTCTTTTTCTTCTTCTTCTTTCAATCAAAGCAAATGTCAGGAAAGCTAGTAAAAGTACTCCCAAGATAGGGAAAATGATTAAGAACGCCTTCTTTGAGGTATGCTTATGTTCCACAGAATGATTGCAGGGCTTTAGTCCTCCAACATTGCCACACAATCCGTTATTCCCTTCCATTCGAGCATTTTGAAATGCTTTGTTGTTGGGGATTGGACCCCGCAGTTGATTGTAGGATATGTCGATGTCATTCAGACCATGCATTTCATCAAAACTTGTTGGAATGAGACCGGTAAGATATTTTGGGAAAGATTCAACGTCTCCAAGCTTTGCATACTGCTCATTTCTGATGGTATCTTACCCTCAAGTGAGTTGTGACTTAGATCAAGTTGGAACATATGAAACAACTTCCCCAACTGAAACGGAATTTCTTGACTGAACTTGTCATTGCTCAAATTCAAATAGTGTAATTTGAGCAAGTCACTAAAAATGCCTGGAATTGACTCATTGAATTTGTTGGTGGACAAGTCAAGATATTCAATATAAGTCAACGATCCAAATTCTGAGGGTATAGGACCCCAAAGTTGATTGCCATTCAACATCAATTTCACCAAAGAAGTCAATCTCCCAAATTTCTTTGGGATCACCCCGACTAAACTGTTGGAAGAAAGATCAAGTTCATGAATTTGGGTTGCATGGCTAATCTCAGGTGGTATACTACCTGTAAGCTTGTTCCCAGTAATTCGTAGTGTTGCTAATTGCGGACACTGTCCCCAGAGCTGTGAGATTTCACCGTGCAAGTTATTGTGCCTCAGGTCAATAAAATTAAGATTTGGATAGGCACCAAAGTCTTCAGATATATTGCCCGTTAGTTGGTTACCTTCAAGATGAACTCTCACTAAGCTCTTGCAATTTTGCAAACCTTTGGGGATTGTACCTATGACATGGTTGGAGCTTACTGTAAAGTTTTGTAGTGATCCGCCTCGACAAATATTTTGTGGCAAATAACCAGAAAAATTGTTAGTGTCGAGTTCCAGCACAGTCAACTTCATGAGATTCCCAATCTCTTGGGGGATGGAGCCAGAAAGTTGGTTATTGTTTAGGAATAAGATTTCTAGGTTGCTCAAGTTACCAAGTGAAGTGGGGATGGGACCATTGAGTTGGTTCTGGTTCAACTCTAGCTCCACAATGGATTCCAAGTTCCCTATCTCTTTTGGAATTGTTCCAGAAATATTATTTTCAAAGAGATAGAGACGGGTAAGGTTTGTTAGATCACCTAATGATGACGGGATTGTACCAGATAGATTGTTATCATCAATGCATAGTTCCACTAGAGACTTCAAATTTCCTATTTCTGAAGGGAGAGAACCAGAAAGTTGATTGTTGTACAAGTATATCATGATCAGCTGTTTTAAATTTCCAAAACTTGGAGGAATGGCACCTGTTAAATAATTTTCCTGCATGTACAGCACCTCTAAATTGGAAAGGTTACCAAAAGAAAGCTGGAATTGGACCTTGTAGATTGTTGGTTTGCAGAGCAAGCTCATTAAGAAACTTAAGCTGACCAATTTCTTGAGGAATTGAGCCATTTAATTGGTTCTCATTTAGGTGCAGGGCTTGAAGATTATTTAGAAGACCAATTTCTGGTGGGATTTTCCCAGACAACTGATTATAAGAAAGGTCAAAATAGATGAGTTTGGAGAGGGAACTTATCTGAGATGGGATGGCACCAAAGAGTTGGTTCAAGCTGAGGTCAATGTATTCGAGATTAGGGAGCGACAGGAATGGAAATTCATGTAGCGTACCTTGTATCCCAGAATTGGTGAGGTTGATCCTGTTGACACTTGCAGCACTGTTGCATGAAATACCAGTCCAAACGTTGCATGGGATTGTATTTACTTTTGGATAGTAAGCCCATGAGGTCAGATTATTCTTGGTTTGATTTTGAAAGCTAGCTTTCCATTTGAGAAGAGCCTCTGCTTCAACTGAAGAAGCAAAAGCAATGTTTGGTGATGAGAACAGCTGGACATACGAGATAAGGCAAGCTAGACAGCATAATAAATAGAGATATTTAGTAATATACCCATTCTTAGCACTAAAACTATAAATAAACCCTACATCATTTCATTTTTATAAACATACCAAAAAAAAACCCAAAAAATGACAAATAGTACTATTAAATTTAATTTTAATTATTAAATTACTTTGATACCCTATTGAGTGTTTTGGGCTTTTTTATGAAATTTTGGGTTGGGTTTGTTTTAAGAAATCAATGGCAATTTTATAATTTAAAAGAAGTTAAAAGTCTTTTTGTTATGTTATAAATGGACTTTGGGTGTGTTTATAAATTCCATTTCATATAGGGTTTTTTTATAATTTGGGCTCTTATATTGGGTATATTAGTGAATCTCCCTAATAAATATGTCATTGTATTTTTGTTTCTGTATACAATCATGTATTTGATGGCTTTATTTATAGCTATTATTCTACAAGCACTGATTCCGTTTTCCACAATATATCCAGCGATCGACAATTTTTTGTGGTTGAGATGGCTTGAGTTGAGACATCTCTTTCACTTTTCTTTCTAAAAGGTAAGGTGGTATGTTAATTAGTCATCGTCTTATAAATGCAATGTTTGAATTTTGTGGTTGAATTTAGAGTTAGCAATAACTTGGATGCTTGACAATGTTCATTCTTTGAATTTTGGCTGTTGAATAATGTTAAATAAGATCGAAAACTTAACGAAATAAAATACAATATTGTATAAGTGCATGGTTCCACAATTAATAGTATAGAAGGTTTTCTTACTCATATTATAGAGTAGGCATAATTCATGTTGCAAAGGAGGAGAGAAACTTACCTGGCCAAAGTTGTTTACATGATGACTCTCAGCATGTAAGGGATTGTGAGGGACAGGGTTAAAATTAATAAAATTGAAACTATGGGGACCAAAGTGGTAAAATCAGTAAACCACACGGACAAAAAAATACTTTCTACTTTATTTATTGTATGTCTCGTATTTGATTTTTATATGAGATTGTAAGGATATGTTTTGTAAGATGAACAACGGGCTGTAGTATTTTATGCAAAAAATTATGGACTCAGGGCACACCACGATATGCTGAAGACAGTCGATGCAGGAACTGAAGCATGTGTTACAAGCCAGAACTCAGTTTTCTTGTACGAAAGGATGGTAGATTTACCTTGTACACACTTATCTGTCCTCCCTTGGCGGTGCAATAGAGGACATCGAAACCATTGGTTGATTTCATGATTTCTCCATACATTTTTCGTCCGTCAAAATTAGGTATTGAAAAGAAAAAGAAGTCTGGAATTGACTCATCGAATTCGTGGGTGGAAAGATCAAGATATTCACTATCAGTTAATGATGTCCAAATTCATAGGGTATAGGACGCCAAAGTTGATTGCCATTCAACTTCAAATTCACCAAAAAATGTCGATCTCCCAAAGTCCTTTGGGACTACCCTGACTAAACGATTTGGGGAAAGGTCGATTTTCTACACCTCAGTTAAAGTCAATGTCTTGCGTTTATTCACGCATTTAAATGCAAATGAATTTTCTTGTTGAATTTTGATCAAATTGATACACTTCTTTTTTGTTAGAAGAAATTGATAGTTGATGCTTGACAATGTTCATATTTTGTTTTTGACTAAAATGTATCACATTGGAAAATTGACAAAAGTGGTTTGAAACGTGCAAATTCCTTGACTGTAAGGTTCATTTGGGACACGCTTTTGACAAAAGAGCCTTATACCATGACTTTAGGGGCTCGTTTGGGACTCGCTTTTAACAAAAGCGCCTTTATTATAAAAAGTTGAAAATTTTCCATAAGAAATCGAAGTACACTTAGGATTGTGCTTACTAAAAATGTTTTTCCAAAAAGTGCTTCTACGATCCGAATATTCTTTTCTTTCTTTATGTCAACCTTGTCAAAAGTACTTTTAGCCTTTTCAAAAGCACTCCCAAAACAAATCTTTTAGGCTAATCAGTCGAAACTAGTCCTACAACTTGTGTGGTGTTTACTAGTGTACTATATACCAGACTATCTATCATAAAACTTTTTAAGTTTTTTTCAATTCTTTCCTACACCTCAGTTAAAGTCATTGTCTTACACTAGCCCCTCTGCAAGCGCTTTCGCGTATGCGAGAATTTTTATTTATTTTTTATTTATTTATTTTAGCATTAAAAAATATAATGAGTAGTTGTGTTCCATAAAAATATGATCCATTATCTTATTTTTCTTTTAATTTTAATTTTAATTTTTTTTAATATGCAAAAGTGTGAATTTACCATATTATCCTCATTTAATTAATAATTTCAATTCTTGATGGTTACATTAACCAATGACATTTTCTGGTATTTTGAATGTTTCACCATTCTATGCATTTTACTTTATATATATATATATATAGATTTCTCCATAAATGTAATGCAAATTTTGAATTTTCTTGTTGAATTTAATTAATGAAATTGGCAGAATAGTTAACATCTTGGTTATTGAAGAATGTAAAATACCACGTTGGAGACTTAACCAAATAGTATGTAGGCGCTTCTCATTCATATTATAGCTTAGGCATAATCTATCTTATTTGAAATCAGTGAAAACTATGTGACAGCTACAACTTATTTGAAATCTCTCTCTCTCTCTCTCTCTCTCTCTCTCTCTCTCTCTCTATATATATATATATAGGGGGCAAATCCATGGCACTATATTTTTGTCACAAGTTTTCAACCATTAGATTAGAATGGATTGAATGGTTGAGATTATGTTTCATTAATTACTTAAATTAAATTAAATCTCTAAGAGTGTTGCTAAACGAACCCTAAAATTAACTGAGTACACTCTATGATCTAAGTGCACCCTAATATTTAAATCAAATTATAAAATTAACTCAGTACACCCTATTTAACTACCAAAAACACCCATGGTACACCCTAATACACTGTATCACACAACACCTAACCCATTCATGAGTCCAATTTTACTATTACCAAATGCCATGTGCCGACATGTTTCCCTTCTATTTTTTTGACATGTGGTAAACCACTTAACAACAATTAAACCTGTCAAATCGACCTCCCATCATCCCCCCACCCAGCCAACCCCATCCTTCCTCCTCCGACTTAAGCCCTCTCGCATCCAACCCAACCCTACCACCACCACCCTTCTCTCTCTCTCTCAGCCCAACTCCACCCTTCCCCTGCTTATCGCCAACCAACCCAGACCTGGCGAGCATAAGATTCTAATAAGCGCGTAATATCGTGTTGGAACCCATCTCCCTTCAACAAGTGGAAGAAGGAAAATTCCAAAGTGGATTTGTTTCTTAGACTGTTGAGGTTGCTATCAACCCCCACGGTATCTAATTAAGAAGAAATAGGTTGTATTGGAGTTGTTGGAAGTTGGTGTTTATGGTGCAAACAGCAACATAATTGTCACTAGATTCATCAGAGGGTGAGGAGCTGGAGTTCTAGTGGGCAAGTGTAAGAGCCGTTTGGGAATATGCTCACTTGAAACCACCAACACCGTAGATGAACATCAAATGATTATTGTTTTGGGTGGGTTGAATGCATTAACCAAGTCTAATGGACGAACGCCACATACACATGGAAGATTCTGACTCATTGCAAAAAATTTAGAGCAAATAAGATAATTTGGATGAGAGAGAGAGAGGGAGGGACGGTGGTGGTGGGGTTAGGTTGGATTCATAGCGTTCAACATCACTCCATCGAATATTAGGGTTGGATATGATGAGTAAGGTGTACTTATTAAAATTACATATGCTTCACAATTCAATATATCCTTTTTGGTCATTTTATATTATGGTAAATTAGTAATTCAATAAATAGTTTGATAGTAGGGTGTACTAAGTTAATTTTAGGGTTCGTTTAGTATCACTCATCTCTAATGCCAAGTAAATTTCATTTTATTAATTAGTTATGATAATCCCGAAAATTACTCAATTATCTTTCCCCTCTTTGTTCTCTTATCATTTTCTCTCTTCTCAATTAATAACCTGTGAAACCTCACCATCACCTTCCCCTTGCCACTGTCATCTACACCAACCGAGCATTCTTCCACGACATAGAAAATCTGTCTCAAGCTACCAATATTGAAGAGAAAATAAGATATTAATATTTAACCAAAAAAGAAAAAGCCTAGATTTGTTGCAATATTTCTTCTCTACCGTTTGGTTGATCTAACTTTGTGTTTCTCTCTCTCTCTCTCTCTCTCTCTCTCTCTCTCTCTCTCTCTCTCTCTCTCTCCCTGTTTTTTTTTTCTAACATCTTAATGGCTTACGATCTTTTATTCATTATGATTAATAATAACATTAAAAACTATATGGCAAGACAGTTTGCTGTGCAGTTCGTTGTGCGTGTGTGGGTGGGGTGCAATCCCCAAGCCTTTACTTTGAGAGTCATATATCTATATATAACAACTATAAAAAACTCAAAAAAAAAAAAAAAAAAAAAAAAAAAAAAAAAAAAAAAGACAAAAAAAAGTAAAAAAGATAGAGAAGAAAAAGAATATGAAACTTGTAAAGCTTTAGAAGAAAGAGGAGGATGGGAAAGTCATTAACTGAAGAATTCTAGAGGATGGAGAATGATGAAATAGGAAGATTTTATAAAACATTGATTGAGGATACAGAAATAAGAAAGAAAAAGTCAATTAATATATATTTTTAATATATATTTTTCTTAAAAATATATAATTAGTTTAGTTAATCTTAGCCATTTAATCCATTTCAATCTAATGGTTGAAAACTTGTGTCAAAACTTGTGTCAAAAATATAGTGCCACGGATCCGCCCCATATATATATATATATTGTGTGTGTGAAAACAAGGACTTATTTGAAATCTCTCTCTAGAACAGCTGTATATGTATACATTGATCAATTGTTTAGTGTGATTGGCTATTACAACATGCCTTATTTCTCTTTCCACAACAAATCCAGCAATTTACAAGTTTTTGTAGTTGAGACTCCAGAAGTGTCTTTCACGTTTCTTTCAAAGTTAAGGTGGTTTGCATTGCATGGGAGAAGTCTTTGAAGTCTTTCCTGTTATAAAAATTATAGTTTTCCTCTTTTCGTATAAGCCAAACACAAAATCCTTTATGATGCAGCACAAACAAATAAGGTTTCAAACGAAAACCTTGAGTAACAAGGAAAGTGGAATCCACCAGAAATTAAGAAAAACTCTCTTTGATTAATTTGATTAAAATCTGAACTGCCGAAAAACGTTAGACGAACCCGTCTAAATACACAACTCTCAACCCTTGTAACTGCTAGGGGAGTTATTACAATAAAACTGAAAAACAGAATTAATTCGGAGACTTAACTACGTAACTCCGAAACTGAAAAAAAAACAGAATTTATTTTGGGAATTAACTATGTAACTCCGAAACGGAAAAACAGAATTTATTTGGAATTAACTTCGAACTTTGAATGCAGTTTTGAAAGGCCAAACGACTCCAGAATGCCAAAATCCATCGTACATCACAGCAAAGCTGTGAGTTTGACTCGTGGCATCGTTCCCTTTCCGAAATGGTATTTTGCTTCCTAATCGGAGCTCGAACGAAATTCTGCAAATTCCCACCACGTCCCTTTTCTTGCTCAACCGCGATAAAATCTGCCATCTGTTCTACATCAGTCCTCTCCACCTCCGAAGAACTCGACCCCGAGTTATGATCTGGATAAAGAACCTCATCTTCACGGAATTCATATAAATCTGCAACATTAAAAATATTGGAAATTCCCATGGAATCCGGTAACTCAATAACATAGGCATTATCATTGATCCGTTTGAGCACTTTGTAAGGACCATATTTCTTCGGTTTAAGCTTGCTGTAAGTGCCAACTGGAAACCTCTCCTTCCTCAGAAATATCATCACAGAATCGCCTTCTTGAAACACTTTAACACGTCGATGCCTATCAGCAGCAGCTTTGTACTTAGCATTTGTTTGCTCAAGTTTCTGCTTGACCTCATCTCGAACGGCTACCACTTCCTCAACCAAATTTTTCGCTGCCATACTGGTTTGCTTGCCTCTAGGCAGTTTCACCAAATCTACAACATGGTTAGGTATAGCAGTATAAACAATGGAAAATGGAGACTTCCCAGTAGCGCTATGGACTGCACTGTTGTATGCAAACTCCACCTGCGGTAATGCATAATCCCATTGTTTCGGCTTCTCTCCACAGACGCTTCGCACCATATTGCCCAATGTTCGGTTTGTAACCTCAGTCTGGCCATCAGTTTGGGGATGGGCAGTGCTGTTACGATTCAAAGTAGTCCCAAACAGTCTCCACAAAGTGATCCAAAAATGACTCAAGAACTTGGTGTCACGATCAGATGTAATGGATGTAGGAACCCCATGCAAGCGAACAACCTCCCTGAAAAACAGTTTGGCTATATTTGATGCATCGGCAGTCTTTTTGCAGGCTATGAAATGCGCCATTTTTGAGAACCGATCAACCACCACAAATACAGAGTCCACTCCCCTTTGTGTTCGGGGCAATCCGAGGACAAAATCCATAGCAAGATCCTGCCAAATATCGTTAGGAACTGGTAATGGCATATATAATCCAGTGTTTTGTACCTGCCCCTTCGAAGTTTGACAAATGTAGCACTTGCGCACAATAGTTCCAACATCACGTTTGAGCTGTGGCCAGTAAAATCCCTCCTCCATCAATGCAATTGTTTTGTCACGGCCTAGGTGGCCACTCAACCCTCCACCATGCAAGTCCCGAATGAGCTTCTCCCTTAAAGAAGAAACTGGAATACACAACTGGTTGCCTTTGAACAAATAACCTTCATTGAGAAAGTAATCTGCCATTGGCTCTTGATTAGTGCACTTAATCCAAATTTCCCGAAAATCATCGTCACCTGCATATAATTCCTTCAGACATTCAAACCCCACAACTTCTTGAGTCAGCGTGACTAATAATGAAGCTCTCCTACTCAGCGCATCTGCCACACGATTGGTCTTGCCGGAAGTATGCTTGATAACGAACGAAAATTTCTGCAAAAAAGTCATCCATCTAGCATGCATTTTATCAATATTTTTCTGGCTGTTAATATACTTCAACGCTTGATGATCTGTAAACAAAACAAATTCCTTCTGGATAAGATAGTGCTCCCATTGCTTCAAAGCTCGAACAACCGCATAGAACTCTTGGTCATAAGTACTCCACTTTTGACGTGCATCGCTCAACTTTTCAGAAAAGAACGCAATTGGCCGCTTGTCTTGTGAGAGCACAGCTCCGACTCCCACACCGCTGGCATCACATTCAACTTCGAAAACTTTCTCAAAGTTTGGAAGAGCTAGAACCGGTGCGGTGCAAAGCTTTTCTTTTATTTCTGCAAAGCTTCTCTCTTGCTCCTCTCCCCAGCTGAACCGGCCCTTCTTCAAACATTCTGTGATAGGTGCAGCAACGGTGCTAAAATGTTTCACAAATCTTCTGTAAAAGGTGGCCAAGCCATGGAAGCTTCGAACTTCAGAAACTGTCTTTGGAGCTGGCCAGTCAAGGATTGCCTTGATCTTCTCGTCATCTACCTGGATACCATTCTCACCAACAACAAAACCCAAGAACAGTAGCTTATTTGTGCAGAAAGTACATTTTTTAAGGTTCACATACAGCTTATTTTCTCTCAACACATCTAAAACTTGTCTCAAATGCACAAGATGTTCTTCTTTTGTGGTACTGTAAATTAAAATGTCATCGAAATAAACAACGACAAAAGAACCAATAAATGGTCGAAGAACCTGATTCATGAGTCGCATGAAAGTGCTAGGTGCATTTGACAATCCGAATGGCATCACCAACCATTCAAATAATCCGTCCTTGCTCTTGAACGCTGTTTTCCATTCGTCTCCAGGTCGTATGCGAATCTGGTGGTATCCGCTTCGCAAATCTATCTTGGAAAACACCCTTGAGCCGCCAAGAACGTCCAGCATATCTTCTAACCGTGGAATGGGAAACCTGTACTTGACTGTTATCTTGTTGATTGCCCGGCTATCAACACACATTCGCCAAGTTTTGTCTTTCTTTGGAACCAGCAAAACAGGAACTGCGCAGGGACTCAAACTCTCCCAGATAAATCCTTTCCGCAGTAATTCTTCAATCTGTTCTCTCAGGATGTCATTCTCCTTGGGGCTCATCCGATAATGGGGCAGATTCGGAAGGCTAGCTCCAGGCACCAAGTCAATTCGGTGCTGTATGTCCCGCATAGGAGGCAGCTCGTTTGGCAGATTTTCAGAAAGTAGTTCCTGAAATTGATTCAAAATCTGCTGCACATCTTGTGGAATGTCACCTTCTCCTCCGCCAATTTTCAACAACCCCTTCAACACCAAGGGACAAAAACACTCCGCTTCTTTGACAGCCTCGTTCAACTCCTGCTCGCTGCGAATTAGGGTTAGGAAACTAGAACTCCTCGTCTTGGGCTCAACAGATTGCTTTGCGGGCTGTGTGGTTGCCATTGCAATTTTCCGGTTGTTCCAAGAGAACAGAATTACATTATCTCGTCCCTTGAAAGTTGCATCCACATCAAATTGCCAAGGTCGCCCTAACAAAATATGGCATGCATCCATGTCAATAACATCACTTAATATTTCATCTCTGTAATGCTTACCAATTGACAGTGGCACTCGGCAAGTCTCAGCTACACGAACCGAAGGGCCTTTTTTAACCCAACCTAGTGAGTAAGGGCTGACATGAGGCTCCGTAGATAGCTGCAAATACTCCACCAATTTCTTTGACACGAAATTCTCGCAACTTCCATTGTCGACGATCACATCACACACCTTGTTTTTGATTGAACAGAGGGAACGAAAAATACTATGACGTTGCCCTTCCTCCTTTGGTGCCAAAAGAACTCTCTGCAAAACCAAGGTAATCTTCTCCATTCCTTCCTCAACTGCAAATTCAGCCCCTGCATAATCATCTTCCCCGACTTCATCGTTTTCCTCATCTTCATCGGCTTCTTCGATAAAGTTGGCCTGCTTCCGCTCTGGACAAACATTAGAACGATTCCCTGGTTTTTGGCAACGGTAACATATGTCCGTGGTTTCGGGGCTGCCCTCTATTGTAATTCCGGCTGCTACCTTCGTTGAAATTTTTGTTTTGGCCAACTGTTGCTGGTTTTGTCGATCCTCCAAGATTCTGCTGCTGTGCTTTCCCCTTATCTCCTGAGCCACTAGAAGCACCAACAGTATATTCAGAGGCTTCCGTCGTGTTCCTGCAGAAGTTGGGTTGGCGTTTCTCCTTCTCCAACAATTCAGCCTTCAATGCCATGTTAATCGCCTCCTGCAAAGTCCATATATTCTGCATACCAATTTTTTCCTGGATGGAAATCTTCAGCCCATTGTTGTACCTCGCGACCTTTTGGTTGTCAGTCTCGGTCAAATGGTTTCGCTCTGCCAAACACATGAATTCTTCGGTATATTCAGAAACTGAACGGGTGCCTTGCGCACAACCTAGGTACATACGGTAGAGAATCTGCTCATAATCTGTGGGCAAGAATCGTTCCATCATAAGCGACTTCATCTTCCGCCATGTTCGAACCCGCTGCTTTCCTTGCCTCTGCCGTAAATTTTGCAATTGATCCCACCAAACAGCCGTTGTAGCTTTAAGACGGAAAGCTACCATCTTCACCATCTTATGCTCAGGAACCTCCATAATATCGAAAAACCTCTCCACTTCTACAAGCCAATCCAAGAAGTCTTCAATCTTCAGATTTCCCCAAAAGTTAGGAATTTCTGCTTTAATCCGATAGTCGCCAAAATTCTCGTAATTACGATTACGATTACGAGGATTATTTGCCGGTGGTGGTGGTTCTTCAAGTTCTTCTTCTGACTCTGACTCACTATCCGGAATAAGTTGCCTCCTATTATCTCTTCTCTCGCCATCTCTACCTTCTCTTCGATTATCATCCCTGCCTTCTCTTCTTTCGTCATCCCTGCCTCCTTGCCTATGGTTGCCACCAAGAGCTTGCAACAACAATTCTCGCATCTCTCCAAATTGGGTGGTTAGGTTGTCGATCCGTTGGTTTTGAGCGTCCAAATCCGCTTGAGTAATTGGGGCTGGGACATCAGCTTCACGATCACCCATGATAAGACAAGAATACCAAGACGGGAGAGACCCGCTCTAATACCACTTGACGCAGCACAAGCAAATAAGGTTTCAAACGAAAACCTTGAGTAACAAGGAAACTGGAATCCACCAGAAATTAAGAGAAACTCTCTTTGATTAATTTGATTAAAATCTGAACTGCCGAAAAACGTTAAACGAACCCGTCTAAATACACAACTCTCAACCCTTGTAACTGCTAGGGGAGTTATTACAATAAAACTGAAAAACAGAATTAATTCGAAGACTTAACTACGTAACTCCGAAACTGAAAAAAAAACAGAATTTATTTGGGAATTAACTATGTAACTCCGAAACGGAAAAACAGAATTTATTTGGAATTAACTTCGAACTTTGAATGCAGTTTTGAAAGGCCAAACGACTCCAGAATGCCAAAAATGGTATTCATCGTTCCCTTTCCGAAATGGTATTTTGCTCCCTAATCGGAGCTCGGACGACAATTCTGCAAATTCCCACCACGTCCCTTTTCTTGCTCAACCGTGATAAAATCTGTCATCTGTTCTACATCACTTTATAATATAAACAACTTGAAAAGTCTTTTAAGGTAAAGTAAAACTAAATAAACAAATAATAGGCAAATAAAAGTAAAATAAATTAAGATTATGAAAGCAAGCCTGGTAGGGTGAAGCACGTCAAATAAGTTGTCCTAAAGCCTTTGTAGCCTTCCTACGTGCAGGTACTGACGGTTTACAAGACTCCAAGATACAATCCCCAATACACAGGCTTAAGGTCCGCTATGAGCATGTTCACAGACAGATTTAGGCCTTTGTAATTAATTGTTACCACACCTCTTGGTAACAATTAATTACATTGTAGAGATTTGATTTCAAATTGGTAATAAATTAGCATCTCTCTCTCTATGTTTGAAAACCAGAATGAAATGATGAAGTGAAGACAAGTGGAGAGAAGGGCCAAAGAACTTTGGATGAAAGGTGAAGCATCTATGAAGTAATGAGTAGGAAGAGGGTATCTAAGGGGTAGCAACCAAGGCAAAAACAGATCATTCTCTACACTTTGTAATTTCAAATTTTTAGAAAGGAGGAGAGCAAGGAGCAACCAAGGAGAGGGGAGAATGACATAACAATTGTAGAGAACCTTGAGGAGCCTTTAGGCAAGGATCCAAGAGGTTGAAGATGCAATTCTCTTTCTCTTCCTTGTTCTTATTTTTATTCATTTTATTTATCTCTTGTATTATCTTAGTTTCAATGTAATTTCTTATTTTTCTAGGGCTTAGGTTGAAGCCCTAAACATGATTACACTTATGTTTTGATGCTTTGAGTTTATGGATTCTTGACAACAATTGATGAATTCCTCTTCACTATAATAATCTATCCTTGATGTATGTTTTTCTTTGATTGATCACCTATGAAAGCATGCTTCTTGAGATTGTTGGGATCATATGTACCTTCATATTTTTCTAAGCAAATATGGATGAAGTAAGAATCATCCATGTGAATTGGTGTGACACCCCAACCCTATTTTAATTGTCCATTTAATTTAATTAATTAAAATACGAAATTTCAATTTTTGCCTTGGGGGTAGTGGTATTTTGGTCACTTTTTAATCCGGAATGGTTTGGGGGAAATGAATGGTATTATTGCATAGATCGCGTCGATAAGAGTTCATAGACACGTAATGAGCTCAAATCGGAGTTGTAATGAAGAAGTTATGAGCTACGGAATCCCAGTGGCATAACCATCAATGATTCAAAGTCTTATTTATTTATTTTTTATTATTTAAAACCTGGTTCTCTCTCTCCTCTGTTGCATAGCCGCCACGACCCAGCCTGTTTCAAATGGGAGATATCTCCATCGTCCGACCACCAAAACTGGTGCCACAACTTGCAAACTCTTCGTCTCTCTATCCTCTTTCCATACATACCTATATCTAGTCATGATTCCATGCGATGAAATCAGAAATTAAACGGAAAAGGAGACTAAAAAAAATGAGTTGTTTCAAACCGTGGCTGTCGACGGCTTTTTTGGCTAACCCTGGCCACCACTAGCCACCAATTGACTCCCAAAACACTCACCTACCTTCCCTCTGTAATTTTCCTCGAAGACCCGATGTGATTTCATCCCAAAATCATTGAATCCAAACTTAGAAATTTACTATTCGTTTGATGGCTTTAGTGGCCAAATTAGTCTTCGACTTAGGTATCAAAGATGTGCATGATCTTTTGGCATAGGTCTTGATCGGCGGTTTGGAGATTTTTCGATCGCCCGAATTTGCTCGGGCCACCCACCGCTACTGGCCCTTGAGATGGCATGTGGGCCACATTATAGTCGGCCATTTGGTCCTAAAATGATTCCTGTGTTGTCCCGAGCACGACAGTGTGCTAGGATTTGAATTTGGTTATCATTTGACTGTTAATCGGATTACGCATATTCGGCATTATCCGAGTTCGATATGTTCAGACCGTTGGATCGACTCCATTTTCAAATATGTTGAACTAGGCATCTCAAGACATGTATAATAAACCTTGTTGAACTCGTAGAAACTTTCGGGTTGGAAGTCGGAGGTCATGGGCCCCACGGGCCCCGTTGACTAAGTTTGGGTTGTTTGACCCCCTCGGTTGACCGTGAGTCTTCTGAGGTAGTTTCACCCTTCGAGGAGTACTAGAATGACCTTATTAACAAATCTTGAATGTTATGTGAGTTATGTTGATTGTGTTGGGATTATGAGATTGTTTTATAGTATTGTATGAAATTCTTGAATATTAGTTTGATAATTGAAGTTATGGAATGGATGAGAATGGGATTCTTGATTGATGGGTTGTGAAAGTGAGTCTTGAGTCTTGGCTATGATTATTAGTAAATAAGTGACATTTGTTTTTAAGAGTACTTAGTTCTTCTAAAATGGAAATTATTGCATAATGAGTTTTAATTGAAAATTGATTTAATATGGGTTAATGAGGATATGGGATCTCTAAAGGTTATTATTTGTCATTAATTAATATTATTATGATTATTATTAAAGTATATGGATTAGGTGATATCGGGTTATTTACGAAAGTCTATTATTTTAATTGTGGAATATAGTATTTTATGGAAATTAAGTGTAAACAAGTTTTGATTACTATTTGAATTAGTTTTGGGTCTTTATGGAATATATGCTTGACAGTTTATTTTCTATACTATGAATAAATATTTGGGAAAATTGAATTAAAGAAGGGAATATTATTTTTATAATATTATATAAGGGTTATAAACCTCACCATCGTATGTACATTCCCTGGTAGTACCCACACGTGGCGTTGGATTTCCGGCATGTGGGCTTTCTTAGTTACTGATTCTGGAATTGATGGATACTTGGAAAAATGTGGATATGGTTTGGGTATGTCGAAACCCGGGCATCCTTGAAGGGGTATTATCGTAGACCCTTAGCGGGGTAATCTGCGTGCATAGGACTTGTCACAGGCGCATGAGTATTGAGGATTCTGTTGTGCGTGCTGGTGAGCCTAGTCCCCTGGTTGGATGGCTCGTCCCTAGCCACACGGTCTTTGAGGATTCCTCTGTGTGGTTCAGCCGAACGATTCCCACACATTGGATTTTTTTCCCCGATGCATGATGTGTACTATCATATGTATCTCCCCTTTAATACTAATACTTAGAAACAGTGGACATGGATACTTGGATGCATGGAAATGGATAGCTGAGTAGTCTGCGAGCATAGGACTTGTCACAGGAGCACGAGTATTGAGGATTCTGTTGTGCGTGCTGGTTAGCCTAGTCCCCCGGATGGACGGCTCACCCCTGGCCACATGGTTGTTGAGGATTCTTCCATGTGGTCTAGTCAAGCGATCCTCGAAATGGATTGTCTTCCCCTGGTACATGATGATGGTGTAAGGTGTGATATATAGATATATATATATATGTGGATTCGTTTTTGGAGATTCTTGAACTTGTACATCATGAGTACTCTGCACAGGCTTGAATGTTGAAATCATGGTTTTGAAAGTGTTGTTCGACAACGTACGCCTTGGATAGGGTATGGTTGGGAAAATGAACGAATAAAAGGAAAGGAACTATTAAAGTGTTCAGTGGTTGCCTTGCTGAATTTGATGTTGTAATTGAATCTAAATTTAATCGTTGGCATTACTTTAAATAATCTTATATTATCTGAATCATGATTGTTGATTTAAGAATTACGTGTGGCTTGATCCCTCATAAAGGGGTGAGTAGGTAGCGTGGAGTCTAACTTAGGTGCTACCGCAAAATAAACTGTTAAAGTTATGCACTATCTACATTATGTGTCTAGGTAGATGGACTATGATATTATGTCACACATTTCCATTCAATTGTCCAATCTATGATTCTATGAAGTTTAAATATTATGTGGTGGTATACTTAGAGCTAGATAACCTTTGTTGTTAATGCACCTATGTATGTTATCTGTGTTTTGATGTGAAGCTAGTTGTTTGGTTAGTGAGAAACTGAGGGAAAATAAAAGACTAGATGAACTGAGAGGAAAGGTTGCGGAACATATATTTCATTTTTGTTTGGTTCTTTGGAGGAGTTGGGTTTAGGAAATGAGAAGAGAGGTAGAGATTTGTGAATAAATGAAATAAATCATTACAAAACAGTTTGTTTGATTACGAAACAAAAGAAAAGAATCGTAAGAAAATGTCTGTGCACTAATATACTTGTAGGTTCAGAGATCTCATACCTTAAAGCATACATACTTTGATATATTGGACCCCAGTATAATGCGCGACTATTACTCTATTTATGAAATCACATAGTATAATGGTGAAATTTTTTGTAAATGTCTGTTTTTCAGGGAGACTGCCGAAATTTTGGGCAAAAAGTCTTGTCCCTCTTTTCCTTGATTTGGAAAATATCGTTAGTAAGTGGGCCCGGCATCAGCCTAATGTCGGAAATACCACAGGATTCGTCACGGATTCTATGGAATTTGGGGTGGGTCCTGTCAATTGGTTTCTTGAATGCCTATACTATTAGGGTTCTTGTGATGTTCATATTCTCTTCAAACTTAATAGGTTTTTCATATGATTAAATCGAAGTATTAAGGAAGCACGAGTACTGTAGCACTAGACCCACACTCTACTTATACTAAAGAGAATCAACGCGTCTTGAGCCACTAGACCCAATCTTGATTGCAAACATCTTCATTAATGTATCTAGAGTTTATTTGTTGACTTCCAAGTGTTCTAGTTTTAGTTGTTCTAGATTACATTGCGTCACTTTTATTTGTTAATATTCTAAGTTAGCATTTCTGACCTTTATAAACGAACACATTCAGCAAAGTCTTCTCGACTTCCCAAGACACTTGTAATTTCCGCTTGGGGAATTGCAGGGGCCTTTGTGTGTTGACACTTCTCTCATGATTTGTTTGTCCATGACTTCCTAAGGGACGAGGCATTAGGCCCTACATTTGATTTTCAAAAACCACATTCATCCAGTTGTGTTTGGGCCAAAAAAAGAAATTCGCAAGCACAAGCCCATCTAGGCAAAGAAAGGCCCACAAAATAGAAAGAACAGAGGACTGGGCTTTGATTCAAAAAGAGAGAGAGCCCAAAAACACATCAGAAGCCCACATCTTTTACAAAGTGGCAGAGTTGTAAAAAACACCAATTTAAATGGCAATTGACCACTAGAGCATATCAAAAAGGGGGATTGGTCCCAACCTCTAAATACTCACCATTGATCTCAAAACCCAGAGTAAAATATCCGCAGATTTTTTGGAAGGTCTATTCTCAGAACCCACGTGACTACCTGACTTCGAAAAGTCAATTATTTCAACTAGTCACAAGAGAATTTGACAGGGAATTAATGAAGGCAGTCCTGCAGGATGATTTCTCTAGTCTTTCACAGACAGAGAAGAGATCAAAGTCCCCTTTATATGTTCAGAGAAAATTCTGCTCCAAAGAAGGCACCATTTTCAAGAAATAAGCAGACTACGTTTTTGGAGATAAGTAGGAAGTAGGGAGTTGTTCATCTGGAAGATCAAAACTAACCATCATAGTTTGAGCTCTTACAAAGAGCAGTTAAATTGGAAGAAGGGTTAGGTTTTCTTTCAAGAAAAACAGGGAAGTGATTGCCTTAGGAACTAATTATTGAGGGCTTATCTGCTAGAATTGATAAAACCCTTTTTTTTCTTTGCATTTAAAAATGAAAGATCTATTGAGAATTTTTGCCGCCCATTATTAAAAGAATTAGAAAACCCCACTTCAAAACATTTCTTATAAATATAAGAGAGGGTGAGCAGAACAAACACAACCAAAAAAATCAATCAAAAACAAAAACTCAAAATGATCACTTCTCAAAGAATCTTCAAACAACCTGAAGCAAACCAAAAGCTCATTGAGCCATAAGAAAGAAGCCAACTACAAATCAAAACTGCCAGTTTCAGGCTTAGAGAAATAAGTCATTCAAAACGAGATTTCTTTCGTTATAAATTTGGTTCAGCAAAAGCCAAATCAAGCAGAGCTTGGGTTTTTTTTACAAACATGAAAACCTCAACAAATTTATGGAGGGCCCTGATCAAGCCGAATAGGTACCACAGTCCAGTTCTAGCTCAATAATCCTCAAGTCCAGCTATTTCTGCCCCTTTCAGACTGAAGATGCCGCAATTATGCTCGTTCAAAAAGCATTCCAGGGCTTGAAATAGATTACAGCTCTGCCAAACTTGAACGTTGCTATTGATTTATAGCTGAAGGTTAGCAGTTGAAGTTGTTGACAGTGCAGTCCAGGATAGGCACACCCAGTCTAGCCGGAATCGGAAGCTTCTGTCTAGGTAGAAATGGAAGTCTAGCCTTCTTTTTGTCTTTATAGAGTTGGTTTTTTCCTGTTGAGTTTTGTAAGAGGCAATTCCGCCTGAAAACAGTTTACTTTCTTACCATTTATTCTGGTCAGAACTACCAATCTTGTGCTATGAAAAATTGTGAAGTCCTCATTAGTCTGAGACAAGAAAAGAACTTACTTAGGAGGTATTCCTCACCCAAATTCATAATCGTTTGTTTAGAAATCAATAACTTGGGGTGCAGATATTCCTCACTCAAGTCTGCTAGGATTTTTAATTGCTAGCAGTGGCACGCTCGCACGCTAAAGAAAGTTGACTTGTTAACCAGTCAATGGTCTTCAAGGCAATGGAGAACTTTACCTTGGCATCACAGGAACAAACATAAAACGAGTGAACAATTTGGCATGCCCGGTGGGACTTTTCAGTATATATACTCCTAAAAAAATATTCTAAAGTATATGAATATTGGAAGTTCTAGCCAGAACCCACACTATGCCATGGAAAGAAATCAAGCAGTTCTCAGAGAAGGGTTGGAGTCAGAAGAAAGTGATGCTTGGCAATCAACCCGTGGCAGTACCGGAAGTAGACGTTCCAGGACTGGCTCCAGAAGGTTGAACCAAATACAGGAGGCTGTGTTCCGGCAAGAGGCCACAGTACAGCCATGATGCAATGGCAAGTTAACAGGCAGTTCAGGAAGGACTGTGAGGCTGCTATGGCCAGAATTCCAAATCCAGATGTTGTGGTCCAGTAGCTAGACCTCCCTTATGGACCTCCACCAGGACTGGCATGGCCATACCAGGAAAAACCTATCATCGCACAGATAGCTGGAATACCAAGACGTGGAGAAATCCAAGTTGGACAGAGGGGAGGAGCCCTTCCCATCCAAGAACATGAGGTTCCAGTCCGGCCAGAAGGCCCTGCACCAGTCCATGCCCCCCAGAATCAGCCAGAACCTCCACCTATTCCACAACATGTGGCCCCACAAGATCAACCCTTGGCATTTTTGCCTGAGGCACAAGTTGTTTTGCCCTACAGACCTAGAAGCATGGACCCCAATCCATTCCCTCCACCAACAAGGGGTAGAAGAGGCAGAGGGGGGATCAACCCCTTTACCAACAATGACAGGAATTGACTGGGGGCAAACTAGAGAAATCATCCAGATTTCGAAGAAGAGGAAGAACACATGGAGGAAGCTCTGCCTAGGCCATACAAAATAGAGTACAGGATTGACCACATCCAGCTAGAACAGGGGCGAAATCCGCACCCTATCAATGCTTTGAATGAAATGGGGGCACTACAGAGAATGATCAGGGAGATGATGGAGCCTGAAGCCAGGAGAGGAGAAAGGCCCACCTACAAAAAGCCATATCCGACTTACATTGATCAGATACCTTTATCCCTGGGTTTCAAGGTGCCAAACTTCACCTTGTTCAACGGAGAAGACCCCCATGCTTCATTAGTTGAGCATATAGGCAGATTCTCTATCCAATGCATTGCCATAGAAAATATCCCTCTGTTAAAATTGAGGCTTTTTAGGAATTCTCTCTGAACAAGCCTTCACCTAGTATACCAGCCTACCAGCCAACTCTGTTCAAACCTGGGAGCAGATGGAAAATGTTTTCCATGACTACTATTTCAGGATCCAGCCAGAAGTCACCATCAGTGATCTGGCTACCCTCAAACAGAGTGAAGATGAGCTTGCTCAGGACTTCATAACCAAATTCAAAAAGCTCAAGATGAAATGCCGAATCCCTACGGAAGAAAGGTACTTCATCCAGATGGCTCAAACCGCCCTTAAGATCTCTTTGATGGGATGCTGCTTGGAGACCTAGCAGAACTAGTAGACAAAGCATCTAAATATGGCTCAAGGAAGAACAACAGAAGGGGAACTCTTCCAAAGGCACATACTACAAAACCCCTTCTTCTTCAGTCCATCTGGTTGACGTAGAATCAGAAGAAGACATAGAAGGCTCAGAGGAAAGAGAAATTGCAGTAGCATAAATGGCAAAGTTGAAACATCCCATCAGTTGCAAAGCTCTTACAAAGCCACCAAAGGACCAAAAGCCACCACCATTCACAGGAGGGTTTGTTCCAAACAAACCAACCCAGAACAAGGTCTATTCCTTCAATCTAACCAAGGTTGATGCTTTGTTTGATGAGATGCTGCTACAAAAGGTAATAGAAACACCCCACAGGTTGCCCAAGCCTGAAGAACTCAAGGGTAGACAGTATTGCAGGTGGCATAACTCTTGGAACCATTCCACCAACAGTTGTGTTATTTTCAGAGACGTCATACAGGAAGGAATAACAACATGAAGATGAAAATTGGCGGAGAAACCTCCCTCAGTTACAACAGATCTTTTTCCCCTACCTCAAGTCAACATGGTCAACTTAAATTGGCTAGAACAAAAGAGAGACAAACCAGCAACAGAAGCTAGCTCCAGCAGAGGCAGAAGAGTCACAAGGGAGACTAGTCAAAGGCCAAAGGCAACCATCTCGGTTGAGATAGTGCTGTACAGCAAGTGCAAGTGTGAAAGTGAGTTAGAAGTGACTCTAGACAGGCAGAGTCAACCCAAACCTAGCGTTTTTGACAGGATTGGAACATCATACCAAGAAGGCCCAGTTCTGGCTCCATCTAAAGACAGAGCCAAACCAAAGGACTGTCTAAGGCCTGCTCGGAGCAGCAGAAGAATGACAGAGCAACCAAAGAAAGAGATACCAATTAAGATGCCTGGAAATGAAAAGCCCTTGGCAACTATCATAGAAGGCAAATGGTATTCTGTTGGAAAGAGTGGTAGACCAACTCTGGAGTTAACAGAACTCAAAAGAGGAAAGTTCAAAGGCAATATTACACCTTCCTCAGGAACAAGAATGACACACAGGTACTTCCAGAGACAATTTCTGCCAGTAGAGGGAAGAATCCAGAAGTCGCTCCTCAGGCAAAACAAATAACACATTAGCCACAAGGGTTGATGAAGACAGAATCGCCAGGCAAACCTTCCATCCATCTTGCCTCATCCTCAGTCAATCAACTTACACCTTCACAAACACAAGGTGAATCTGAACCTATTCCAGTAGAGGAACAAGTTGGACTATGAACCATCTGTAGATGACCGGATTGGACTCCTCAAAACAGGAGAACAGGAAGACTGGATAAAAGAATATGGGGAAGAACAGATGGAGTATGATGGAGAACTGGATGAAGAAACTGAGGCTTTCGGTGCATAATTAGAAAGCATGTTACAAGAAGATCTAGGCATTAATATGGTATTTATCTTGCCAGAAGAGTTCAGGGCAGTAGAAGGGCAAGGAAGCACTTTGGAAGGAGATGTGTTGTCCCAGGAAAGTTATGAGTGCAGATTGGCAGAAGTAGATGAGGTGCCAGAACAGCAGACACCTATTGCCAAGATAGGTGGAACTACAGAGAAGTTGGCTGCAGAACAGCTTTGTTTCTCCAAACCAAACAAGGAGATGGCCAATCACCTCAAACCTCTATTCATAACAGCAAACTTTGGCGTATTCATATTCCCAAAGTGATGGTAGATGGAGGTGCAACCATTAATCTTCTGCCTCATAAGTTGCTGATCAAGATGGGCAGAACAGAGAAGGATCTAATTCCAACACGTTTGATTGTCACCAACTTTGCTGGGGGCATCACTAAGACTCATGGAATCCTAGATGTGGACAACATAGTTGGAACCAAGGAGCTGAAGATTGCATTTTTTGTGGTAGACACCACTTCTATCACTTACAATGCATTGCTTAGCAAGGACTGGATCCACCAAAGCTAATGTGTTCCTTCCACTCTGCATCAGCAATTAGCCCTTTGGAATGAAGAAGGTTTCGTGGAGATAGTAGAGGTCGATCCACGACCATTTATGCCCTCTGCCTTGTGTTTTGAGGCAAGATATTATCATAATGACCCTGGTCCTTTCACATTCTTTGGAGTCAACCAGAACGGCCGCCCCCATGGTGTCACAGCCCAAAGACTCATTGAAGATGGTCTAGCAAGTTCTCTAGAGGACTAGAATAGACCTTTTGTTTTAAACCTCCAGAAATCTGATGTTTAGTCTTAATTAGCAAGAAAAGGATCGAGCTGCAACAATCAGATCCATTACACAATGATTGTTGATATATTGGGAAGAAAGGAAGCTCTTTATGCAGAATCCAGCCATCAACATGGCAGAATTCACCCATGAGAGCACTGAAGAACAGGAAGAGAGTTTGTAGGAGGAAGTACTAGATTTGGTCCAGCATCACTAGATGACTCTTTACTAGAAGTGGAAGATCCATTGCAAGAGATAAACTTAGGAACAGAAGAGGATCCAAGACCCACTTTCATTAGTGCACTGTTGAAAGAACCACTCAAAAGTGAAATCATTGCACTTTTGCATGATTTTAGAGACCGTTTTGCTTGGCATTATCATGAGATGCCTGGATTAGACAGAAAATTGGTAGAACACAAGCTGCCAACCAAAGAAGGCTACCTTCCAGTCAAACAGGCTAGAAGGATGTCTATGGAAACAGAACTGAAAGTCAAGGAAGAAATAGAAAGACTGGTCAACGCAGGATTCATCAGACCGGCCATTTATGCTGATTGGCTAGCCAATATTGTGCCAGTTCAGAAGAGAAAAACGGGGGCAGTTAGGATCTGTGTGGATTACAGGAATCTGAATGAAGCATCTCCCAAGGATGAATATCCTATGCCAATGACAAATATGCTAGTAGATAGAGTTGCTCATTACCAAATGCTATCTTTTATGGATGGCAATGCAAGATATAATTAGATTATGGTAGTAGAAGAAGACATCCATAAAACAGCCTTTATGTGCCCTGGACATATTGGTGCCTTTGAATACACTGTAATGCCTTTTGGCTTAAGAAATGCCGGAGCCACTTATCAAAGAGCAATGAATTCTGTTTTCCATGATATGATAGGACATTCTCTAGAAGTGTACATAGATGATGTGGTGATTAAATCCCCAGAAGAAGGAGATCATGTATCAAATCTGAAAAGGGCATTCCTAAGAATGAGACAGCATAAGTTGAAAATGAATCCCAAGAAATGTGTTTTTGGAGTTAAAGCAGGGAATTTCTTAGGTTTCTTGTTCCACCAAAGGGGGATAGAAATCGATAAAAATAAAGCAAAATCCATCATAAGAGCTCTACCACCTCGGAACAGGAAAAAGTTGCAGAGTCTCCTAGGAAAAACTAATTTCCTAAGGAGATTCATATTCAATTATGCAGGAAAAATCCAGCTTTTCTCCTCCTTGCTAAGACTGAAGCAAGAACAGACGTTCAAGTGAGAAGAATAGCACCAGCATGCTTTTGAAAAAATCAAGCACTACCTCTAAAATCCACCAGCTCTGCCCCCACCAAAAAGAGGCAGACTGCTCAAACTCTATGTTTTTGCATCAGAAGTGTCCATTGGGAGTCTGTTAGTTCAACATAACAAGGAAAGGAAGGAACAGGCAGTCTACTATTTGTGCAGAACTCTGACAGAAGTATAAAGGAAATATTCTGCAATTGAAAGACTTTGCCTAACCTTATACTTCACTGCTGTGAAACTCAGACACTACATGTTGCCATTCAGCATCTACATCATTGCCAAGACAGACCTAAACAAATACATGCTAACAAGGCCAATGTTGAGAGGCAGAATTGGCAAATGGACTCTAGCTTTGACAGAATTTGCATTCAGATATGTTCCTCAGAAAGCTGTCAAAGGACAAGCTATAGCAGATTTCCTAGCAGATCATCCAGGGAAAGAGGTTGAAAATATGGATTCTTTAGATATAGCAAATGCATATCTGTTGACTAGAGCTCATACTTGTCTCAACAATCCGATCTACTCAGTTCACCTCACACCTTGGAAACTGTACTTTGATGGATAAAAGACTGATGCAACCTCTAGGGCAGGGATTGTTTTAGAAGAGCCACTGGGGATCAGACACTGTTATTCTTTTCAACTAGACTTCCAATGCACCAACAACAGAGTTGAATATGAAGCTTTAATAATATGGATTCTTTAGATATAGCAAATGCATATCTGTTGACTAGAGCTCATACTTGTCTCAACAATCCGATCTACTCAGTTCACCTCACACCTTGGAAACTGTACTTTAATGGATAAAAGACTGATGCAACCTCTAGGGCAAGGATTGTTTTAGAAGAGCCACTGGGGATCAGACACTGTTATTCTTTTCAACTAGACTTCCAATGCACCAACAACAGAGTTGAATATGAAGCTTTAATAATTGGCCTTGAAATACTGGTAGAGTTGGGAATCTAGTCCGTGGAAATCTTGGGAGATTCTATGCTTATGTTGAAGCGGATTGCTGGAGAATACAAGTGTCTAAATCCTTCTCTAGCTATCTATCTAGTGGTAGCCAAGAATCTTTTGACAGAGTTCAGGGAAGCTACTTGGGAACATATCCCAAGAGAGGAGAACTTCGCAACCAACGAATTGGCTCATATAGCAACGGGGGTACAAATGCCTGAAGACTGTGTCCAAAGGATCATCAAGGTAGGAAAGAAAAGTCTACCGTCTGTTCTAACCAGAGGAATGGAGATAGATGTCAATTATGCCATAATCACTGAAGATAACTGGAGAACTCCCATCATAAATTACTTGAAGTATCCAACCCTGCCTTTTGAGAAAGAATAAGAATCATGGCTTTAAACGACCTCATGTGGAATGGAGATTTGGTCCAAAAAAGCAAAGATGAGGTACTTTTGAGGTGCATGGGAAAGAAAGAGTACATGAAGGTCATGGGAGAAACCCATGAAGGAATCTGTGGAGCTCATCAAGGAGGAAGAAAAATGTATTGGTTAATTAGAAGGTATGGCTACTTCTGGCCAACTATGATGAAGGATTGCATTGACTATTCCAAGGGATGTGAGGCTTGTCAAATGCATGGTTCAATCCAGCAAGCTCCTTCAGTTCCCATGAATCCAGTGGTCAAGCCAATAGGAAACAACATTGGCTAGATTTAGAGGATGGGCAATGGATCTCATTGGCTAGATTTATCCAGCCAATAGGAAACAACATTGCTTCATCATTGTAGCCACGAATTATTTCACCAAATGGGTGGAAGCTAAGCCTGTTAACTCCACTACATCTCAAGAAATCATCACCTTCATAGAAGAACAAATCATCCAAAGGTTTGGAATCTCATAATCAATCACAACTGACAGGGGATCTTCTTTCATATCTGGAGAAATGCTAGATATGGCAGAGGCATTCAAATTCAAGCTGCTTCAATCCACCCCTTATTATGCACAAGCAGAATCAAGTAATAAGGTGATCATCAACATTATCAGAAAAATTCTTGAGAAAAATCCAAAACAATGGCATGAGAAGTTATCAGAAACTCTATGGGCATATAGGACTTCAAAGAGAAAAGCAACTGGCATGACCCTATATGCTCTAACTTATGGTCATGATGTAATTCTGCCTATGGAAATAGCAGTTCGATCTCTCAGAATTAGTCAGCGACATAATCTGACTGGAGAAGACTACTCTCAAGCCATGCTGCTAGAATTGGAAGGACTATATACAAGTAGAATTGACACCCTCAACAAACTCTTAGCAAGGAAACATGCTATGTCAAGGGCTTACAACAAAAGATTTAAAAACAAGTGTTTTGAAGAAGGAGAAATAGTATGGAAAGCAGTTCTGCCCCTTGGAACACACATAGCTGGTTATGGGAAATGGTCACCTACATGGGAAGGTCCTTTCATAATTAAGCAAATCCTTGGACTGGGGATGTACAGGATCGAAGTGGAGATGTCAATGCTGCACCAATCAATGGCAAATGGTTGAAGAAATTCTATCCAACCATGTGGGATTCACAGGCTGTACAAACAGATCCTGGAATAGAGAGGGAACAGAATGAAACTGTTGTTTAAATGTCTGTTCATAGTTTTTTTTTGTAATTTGTTAAAGTTTATTTTCTTTTATTCTGCTTTCTTTTATTTTGACAAAAGAAATTGCAAATATAAAAGTTCCACCAAAAGATAGCTTTTATTAAATATAGTCATTTTTCATGACTAAGTTTATTACATTTTCAGAATTTGAATTCAAAGTCCTTGTTTCTTTAAAGTCTCTTGTAATCCTAGTCTCTTGTAATCCGGTCACCAAAAGATAGCTGTTTCTGAAGTTATTCAATCCGTTTCTCCAGCTTGTCAGCAACAGTCTTGGCTTCCATATAGCCTACGACTATCTAGTCCAATTATGTTTTCTGCTTTGCATAATCAGCCAAGTTGGCTTCATGAGTAGCCTTGCAGAACTCAGAGGCTTTAAAAGAGGGCTTGTGATCCTCATAGCGGTTCTGGAGATTGAGCACGTCCCTCGCCAGGCCCAAGCTGAGCTCAAGGATAGGCCTGGGAGCCATGTTCTCCTTATGCAACAGGTCCATATCTTTCATCAATTGGTCAAAAGCCTCACCACTATCATCCAAATTCAGCTCGGTAGATTGCCAGATTCTCACTCTATCCACAGCCTCATCTACTGCCTTAAATTTAGCTTTGCCAGGAGTAGAGCTGAGCTTCTCAAGCATGTCCAGTTGGGCATCCAGATCCATAGCCTCAAATTCTGACAGCTCTGGATCAGCAAAGGAAGCAGTGGCAGATGAACCTATAATGGAATGGATGGGCGTCTACAAGAAGAGCTCAAGTAAGTTCTATGCAAAATTTGGAATAAAGGGAAAACCCAAAATGAGTAAATACTTACAGCCACAATAGGAGGCTTAAGAGGATTGCTCTCCACAGCTAAAGTCCCAGCAGTTCTGTCCTCCTCCTCCTATAAAGAAAGGACCCTCAATTAGAAAGATAGAGGTAGACAGGATTGTGGAAACCGGACAAAATTAAGAAAGAAAAGGAACTACTTTAGGTGCTGGAATGGCAACAGAATGTTCTGTCTCTACATCATCAAAGAGAACCAATTTTGAACTAGTGGGCTTTGCTGTTTGGGCCTCTTGCTGTTTCTTTGCTAGCTCAATACTCTCTGCTATTACTTCAGCGGGAATTTCTTCCTGCAGAAGGATAGAACTCATGTCAAAAGGGATGCGATACAAAAGCCAGAATTGTGCCAAAGAGAGGGGATCTCTTGCTATAATCTCACCTCTTCTTCTCCATTTTTTGCCTTTTCTTTGTCTCATTTCAAGACCTCTTTCTCCTGCTCTACGGCTTCAAAAGCCTCTCCAGCTCTTCATCAGTCTCTGTGGTTTCAGTGGGAATTGCTACAGGCTGTTATGTCCCCTCAGACTCACTAACAGCCCTTTTTCTCAGTCTTTTTGCCTTGGAAGGAGGAGGAGAGCTTTCGACTGCACAAAGAAAGGAAGTCAGAAATGAGTGCAGAGCTGATCAAAAGGGATTGACAAAACTAGATACCAAAATTTTACCTAGGGGATCAGGCTGGACAGCACTGTCCTGAGCTTGAGTAACTTCTTTTCTTTTGTTCTTTCTGGCAGAAGGAGTTGCCTCAGCACTTGGTTTTGCCAAAGTCTCATAATCATCCTCCTCATCACCAAAAGGAAGCTCCAGATCTCCAGTAGTAATAATAGAGGTAACTATACTGAAGAAGAAAGGGTTAGCAGATAGTCCAGCAAGAAACAAGCCTAAGGGCAGAGTTCGGTAACTTACCAACCCCTTCCCCAGCTTGGGCGGTTTGTCTCCCAAGATTCCTTGTCATAGAAGGATCTAAAACAAACAGACACAATGGAGTTAAGATGCATCTCAGAGTACAGAAATCCCAAACAAAGGAGCAGAACTAGCAATTTTACCTTCAATCACTTGAGCATTTATGCCCTTGACCATCTGCACTATGAATTTTTTGGCTTCTGGTTCTGCCAGGACAGTCCCAGCATCCCAAGTTTCAAACAACATCTTCACAACAGTACTAGCATTTGGCAGACCAGCAAACCTTGCTTTCCACCAGGCATCAAACTCATAAGAATTGCAGGAATTAGGCTTCGAGGATGGATAGAGGGCGTCCACACTATTATTAATCTTGTCCACTGAGCACCTGCAGTCCTTATGCATGAGGTGGCACGATTACAGCTCCTGTAAGATTTGAGAGGAATGAGCTGAGGACAACCAAGTTGCCTAGCACAGAAGTTGAGATGACAGACTTCTGCTCCCAAATGGTAGTTAGGAGGCTTGCCCCCACTGAAAGGCATATCCCGGGGTAGCGTCACACTTAGAAACTTTTTTCTGAAATCAATTTTTGCTTCTTCTTCTTCTAGCTCCTTCTCAAAGAGTCTGTATCCAGGCTAGAACCAAGGGTATGTTCTTCTAAGTACCACTTGCCACTGAGCAACAGACCTCTTGGTGTAGTGTCTAAAAAACATAAGGTATTCTTCAATGGAGCGTTTAGGCACTTCTGCCGACATCAAGGGAACCGCTATAACCTGATCTTCAGGTAGAACAATATCTGGAAACGTCAGTTTTGGGAAATAAACTTGCAGCCAGATCTGGATCATCCAGAATGCGCTAGGAGCGGAGATATTCAGTGGATTTTCTAGAGTGGCGCTGTGAAGGTTCTTATACAGATGAGCCAGAACTATGGGGCCAGGCCCCACATCAACATGGTTATGTAGGGCTTTTGTTAAATGCTTGTATTCCAGCAGAACTGCTGAGGAGCAGTTGGGAAAAACGAACCTATTCAACTAGTATAGAAGGAACAACATGTGTTGCTGATCCCTATCCTTTTCGGTACTAAACTTCTTCAAAAAATTGGAGAAGGAACTGTCCTGGTTAATCGTGGCAACAGGAATGGTGAAAGGCTTGGCTAATCTCTCTCGATTCTTCCCTCTATGGTAGTCACCAACAGCATCAGCAGGCCTCCCATGGGGCCTGAACCCAAATATTTGAGCTAGATCTAGCAAGGTCGGAGTCATGGGACCCAGACGAAAGTCAAAAGTGTTGCTGGCAGAATTCCAAAAGCACAGAGCAGCAGCCAGCAGATTCTCATCTCTATTAACAGAAAACTTAGACAGAAGAATTGCATTGTAATTTCCAGCCTTCTTCCAATAAGCTCCACGCCTCGGGAGAAGCCTGTCAATCCAATCAGACCACCTCTCCGCGCTGTTCCTCACTTCACTCGAAGGATATGAACAACTCAAGTTTTTACTGACCCAAGAATGAGAAGCCAGAGGGATAGAACTTTGGAAACACAGAGGAGCCTCACTATCTTCCTTGAACAAATCGGCCATTTCTTCATAAGTACTCTGCACAGGCTAAGGTATGGTAATGTACACCTTGGATAAGGTATGGTTGGGAAAATGAACGGATAAAAGGAAAGGAACTATTAAAGTGTTCAGTGGTTGCCTTGTTGAATTTGATGTTGTAATTGAATCTAAATTTAATCGTTGGCATTACTTTAAATAATCTTATATTATCTGAATCATGATTGTTGATTTAAGAACTACGTGTGGCTTGATCCCTCATAAAGGGGTGAGTAGGTAGCCTAGAGTCTAACTTAGGTGCAGTCGCAAAATAAACTGTTAAAGTTATGCACTATCTACATTATGTGTCTATGTAGATGGACTATGATATTATGTCACACATTTCACAATTGTCCAATCTATGATTTTATGAAGTTTAAATATTATGTGAAGTTGTTGATAGTCCAGTCCAGCACAGGCACACCCAATCCAGCCCGGATCATAAGCTTCTTTCCAGGTAGAAATGGAAGTCCAGCCTTTTTTTTGTCTTTCTAGAGTTGGTTTTTTCCTGTTGAGTTTTGTAAGAGGCAATTCCGCCTGAAAACAGTTCACTTTCTTACCATTTATTCTGGCCAGAACTACCAATCTTGTACTGTGAAAAATTGTGAAATTCTCACCAGTCTAAGGCAAGAAAAGAACTTACTTGGGATATATTCCTCACCCAAATTCACAATCGTTTGTTTAGAAATCAATAACTTGGGGCACAAGTTATCTATTTTAAAGTATGCTAGGATTTTTAATTGCTAGCAGTGGCATGCTCGCACACTAAAGAAAGTTGACTTGTTCACCAGTCAATGGTCTTGAAGGCAGTGGGGAACTTCACCCCTGCCATCACAGGAACAAACATAAAACGGGTGAACAAGTTGCAAATAATAAATAAATAATTTTAAAAAAGGGGAACATGTGGGTGTCACCGTGGTTTGGGCTTCAAATGGGTTAACTTCATATTGGTGTGGGCTTCATAGTGGTTTGGGCTTTCAACTTGTGTAAGCCTGTGTGGTTGTTTTTGAGTGTTTTGTTGTTTCGTTTGAATTTTTGTCATTATATATATATTTTTAAACTGTCTAGTAATTTAATTCTTGTATGTTCTGATCTTTATTTGCTTTAGTCCCTTTCCTTTCTTGTTATAACATTGCCTATGCCTAATTTTCCAACATTGAGGACAATGTTAATTTCTAAGTTTGGGAAGGGATAGCACGTCATTTTTGTTTCACTTAATTTCTTGTTTTGTTTTGTTTTGTTTTTCTTGCATTGTTTTCTTTTGTGTTGTTTTCAATTTTGAGTCATTTTTTTCTTACGAGTCACTTTCCGAACACATATGATGAGATTGTGATGAATATTTGCATGGCCTGATTGAAAATTTGAAAAACAAAAAAAATTATTATTATTCACTTAATGGCATCGTTCTAACATGATATATATGAAACCTTCTATGCACTTGCCATGTGTTTCATAATTCTCCAATTGAAGGATTTGCACGATCCAACTAATTGTATCAAGCATGAATTAGACTTATGTAACCATATAATGTGAGCTTTTGAGCCTTGTGCTTCAATTAATGAGTGTTATTCGCATATTCTTATTTTATTCTCATCCAAGTTGTTGTTTGATCCCATTATTCATTGATTTGGTTGAGCGCAGAAAAGTCATTTATTCTTTTGCAATTTGATTATATGACATTTAAGAAATGATATTAAGGCGCTCTTTGGATCGTTTGTGCATTTCAAGCTAACCTTGTGCATGCTTAAGCATGATGTTCCATTTTTAACCACTTTGAGCCCACATATATGTCTTTTCTTTCATTTAGCCAACTATACTTCCTCCCCTTAGCCTGAAAAACAAGAATTTACCTTTCTAGGGAACTCTTGAGCTTTAATTTGGATGTGTTTTTCATGCTAAGTTTGGGAAGGGGGTGTTACATATTTCAAAAAAAACAAAAAAACAAAAAACAAAAACAATAGAAATTCACTCAATTGGTGAAAGAAAAGAGAAAAGTTGTGATTAAGTGGCAATGGATTGAAACTTCATTTCCAAGTTTCTTTATTGGCTCTAAAAAAATATTTGATGGTTGTTCAAATGGAAGAAAAAAGTGTGAATCAAAATAAATGGAGGTATAAGACTCTATGGTCTAATTGATCATGTAAAAAAATAAAAGAATATATATATATCTAAACATGATGATTTGAAGTCTTGTAATTAATTGTTCTATGTTCTTTCGTTGTGGGTTCCTTGGACTTTGTATTATCCATACCTTTCATTCTCCCCCCCCCCCCCCCCTTCATGCATGTTCTTCATATTTATTGTTCTATGTTCTCTTACGAGTTAAGTCCCTTATGGTTTAATCTCTATTCTCATGTTTATTATTGAGTGATGCATTGTAACCTTCTTCCGAGTGATTCATTTGTGAGAGGACAACTTTGGTGAGATTTGAAGTCACATTTGTGTTTGGTATGATTTTCGAAGTTGTGTGAAAACTAAAATTGGGGAATGAGTTGTATTTGGCTATCACACTACTACACTTTAAGCGTGTTGAGCTTTGAACATTGTTGTCTTGTGAATGATGTCTAAACTGAGCTTTTCTTGTGAAAACTTTTGAGTCATGTGGATTAATCGTTCTCTCTCCAGAAAATGTTCGGAAGGTTTGTTTCGAGTCCTATTTTAGTTTTAGTTTTTCTCAAGGACTAGCTGTTGAAACAAAAAAGAAAAAAAGAAAAAAAAAGGGCTAAATAAATCTTATCATTTATTTCAAATTAAATTAAATGATAAAGTCAAACCAACATGGGTTCCCAAAATTTTTGGGATATCTGTTATAAGGCTAAAGCTGATCGGTTGAAATTCAAAAAGTGTAGTGATTTCAGAGAAGTCTTATCTAGTTGGCCTATAAAAAGGTTACAACAGAAGAAGAAAAAGAAAAAGGAGAAAGCCGACGACAGATAAAAAAAAAGACTACAGGAGGAATTAGAGCTGTTCAAGGAAGAGAGAAAACAAATTTATACAAGTATTCTATCATCTTTATTTTCTTTTCGATGTTGGGCATAGCATGCCACAAATCTATGGGTGAGAAACCCTAAAATTATTTCGATGCAAATCCATGGGTGAGTAACCCCGAAATCATTTGGATGCAAATCCATGGGTGAATAACCCCGAAATTATTTGGATGTAAAAATCCATATGGGTAAGAAACCCAGAACCTTTGCAGATAAATTTTTTTTTTTTGTGGAAAATGGGTTCAAAGATCCATGATAATTAGCAAACGAAATGAGTTCACAAATGCAAATAAAAAAAGGAGTTACACCTCTACCGCTTGGACACTCTAACCAATTATCTCCGTTCTATTTGAGAAAGCTGTATCAATCGCCTTTTTTGTCTGAATACACTGCATCAAAAGGAAAAGAAGAAAGAAGTTAGTTGCCTTCCAAGAAAACAAGAAAGAAAGCAAACAAAAAAAGGGGAAAAAATATGTTAAGGCCGTATGGCTTTAGGAGAGACCCAATTTGGGTTGTACAGTAACAAGAAAAGATGGCAATAGGGTTTTGATTATTTGTTGCTGTGTGAGAACAATGAAAAGAATGAATTGGTGGGGACCATGTCGCATGGGCCATGGTTGTTATGTTTCAGTTCTCTTCGAAGACAATAAAAAGGGAAATAAAAAAGAAGTTGACAACCACGTTTTGGCAGCTTGGTATTGTTGCACATAGCAACAAAAAAACAAAAAACAATATATATGTACAGAGAGCTTCCATTGAGGGATCTCTCAAATAAGCTTATTTGAGGGATACCCCTTGTAGGCCCCACTCTGGATTGTATTTCACTAAAATCATTTATTTTTAGATACTCATTCAAAGATCATCTCTACAAAAAATCAATTGAATCCGATATCATTTTACCACTCAATTGAGTTATTGAAATTTTAGTAATTTCTTGAAGCACCGTGTTCATTGATTTTATAAGACACAATTGGATGTTGAAACGGTTTCCGATTTGTCTAATTTTTTGTAAGGATGATCTATAAATGAAGACCTAAAAATAGATGACTTGGATCATTGAGAAAAAAATTGTAGGGTACCCTAAAGAGTGTCCCTCAAATAAAATTATTTGAGGGATCCCTTAATAGAATGGGATTGTATATATGTATATTGTTGGAAAAAGAAGAAGAAGAAAAGTCACAAAAAAAAAAAGTAGCCAAAGAAAAGGGGAAGGGAAAAAGTGGCGTACACACTCGGTGTTGCAGAGGAAAAAAGAGGAAAAAGACAAAAAAAATCTGGGAACCTCTTGATAGTTACGACAGCTTTTTTGTTGGTTTTCTCCTTTTGTTTGCAAAAGCTCTGTATCAATTGTCACTTTTAAAGGCTGATGAGATACAATGTTTGCTCTCATTTTGGACTGATCTCACATATTCAACATACTGTTTGGATCAGGTGAGAACGCTTATGTGCGAGCCTTACATGAGAACACCCAAAACGGTTGAATACCGTTGCATACTGTATTCAACCGTTGCACACTGTTCTAATACAACACTTACACTTACATACTGTATTCAACCGTTGCATACTGTTCTCACCTGATCCAAAAGCAATTGTAAGTGTAAGTGTTGTATTAGAACAAGGCCTTCTTCTCTCCCCTCCCTCCAAAACGTCGAGTCAAAAACAGACGTCCCCTCCAATCCAGCAATTCGGTTTGTTCAATTAAGTGGCCAATTTTTTTATCAACTTTGATTGAGCAAGACGAATAACACTAAAGAGAGAGCGCCCTTGTTATTCTCTATTCGATTCCAGGAAGAACACATAAGTATAGCCCTCATTTTTCTGGGTTTCTCATTCAGGCGAAAGAAAGTGTTCGTGTATTTTATATTATCATCCTTGTGGTTCGGTCTTTCTGGTCGGAACATTCGTCAATCCTTGAGCAACGTCTTGAGATGGAAACTGGTGACTGCGACCGTTGTGCTATTCTCTTGGTTTTGAAATCATTGAGCACGGTTGAAACAGGGGTTGAGGAAGATGAAAAGTGTTTGGGGTTGACATCTAGATCTAAAAGGGCGACATTGTCATATTTGTAGAAAATTTGAAGTTGGAAATGACTCACGAGGTAAGTGATATACTGTATTTGTCAAGTTTATTATTGGGCATAAGCATAAGTTACATTAGTTTGTATGTAGGTCTTTAATATTTCACCAGAGAATCATTTTCATATCATATGTTAGTTAATGTATATATTTTAAAGCTCTTTATATTGTATTTCTCAAGTTTATTATTGGGCATAAGCATGAGTTACATTATTTTGTATATAGGTATTTAATATATCACCAGAGAATCATTTTCATATTCTATGTTAGTTAATATATATATATTTTGAAGCTCTTTATACTGTATTTGTCAAGTTTATTATTGGGCATAAGCATGAGTTACATTAATTTGTATGTAAGTCTTTACTATTTCACCAAAGAATCATTTTCATATCATATGTTAGTTAATATATATATATATATTTTAAAGCTCTTTGAAAGCATGTGCCAATGTTGGTATGATGGTGGTGAATTCAGGGTTATATTGCAAAAACTGTGAAATGGAATGTGAAGGATAGGTGACACCGGAAGTAAGGTCGGAGTTGAAACCAAAATTGGGACTTGAATTTGATTGCTGTGACGATGTGTTCAATTTCAATAATATGTATGCTGCAAAAGTCTGATTCGGCATCCGGTGTTCTACAACGAGAACATGCACACAGACGGGAGAGGTAACAAGGAAGGAATATGTATGTTGCAAACAAGGGTCTTCGTTGACAAGCACTGTTAGTCATAAGAGAAGACGGCGAGGCTGTACTTGAACTGGTTGCAAGGCTAAACTTGCGATATTGAAGGTGAAAGACAAGAATAAGTACATTGTTTTAGGATTCAATGAGGTACACAACCATGGCATGACCACAGTTGATAAAGTCCATCTATTGAGATCTCACTGTAACTTAACAAAGTCTACAAAGGTCTATAGTGCATATATGAGCAAAGTTAATATTCTGGTACATAAACAGTTAAGCCTTCTTGAGATGCAAGTAGGGGGATTGGAAACTGTTGGGTTTGTTAAGAGAGATGTCTATAATTATCTAAGAGATGTGCGTGGAGAGGTGATTGGCCATGATGCAGAGCTGCTTAAGGAGCATTTTTTGGCTGGGCAAGAAAAGAATGAATCCTTTTATTTCAAGATGGAGGTAGATTTGGAAGGAAGGATGGGTAATGTTTTCTGGTCAAATGCAAGGTCAAGACGAGCTTATGGGTTTTTTGGAGATGTGGTGATATTTGATACAACATACAACACGAACCGCTATGGGATGGTCTTTGGGCCTTTGTTAGGCGTTAATAACCATCAGCAGACAGTGTTGTTTGGTTGTGCATTCCTAACTAGTGAAACCACGGATTCATTTGTATGGTTGTTAGAGAAATTCAAGAAAGCCATGTCGGGTGAGCCACCCAAAATGATCATCACTAATCAAGATGCAGCCATGTCAAATGCAATTGCTGTAACTCTCCCGACAACATTCCATAGATCTTGCATGTGGCATATCTTGAATAAGATTACAGAGAAACCCGGCATTGGAGAATGTTTTTCGAAAATGTGCAAATGCATATGGGGTATGGACAGGAAAGAAGAATTTGATGCGAAATGGGAGGAAATCATCACAAACAATGGGCTGAAAGACCATGCGTGGCTGAGCTCAATTCATGCTATGCGGGAGAATTGGGTTCCATCATATGTAAAACATGTGTTTTCGACTGGGGTGTCAAGTAGTCAACGGGCTGAAAGCTGTCATTCATTTTTCAAATAACATATTAACCGGAAAAACACATTGATGAAATTCATTGTACGTTTTGAGAGAGCTCTTGCTTCACAGAGACACAAGGAGTTAATGGCTGATCATGTTGATAACAATGAAAAACCTCCACTACCATTTCAAACACCAATGCAACATCAAATGGGACGCATTTACACTCAGAAAATTATGGAAATGTTTGAGAGGGAAGACTTCAGAAGTCTTTTATGTTTGTTCGAACTTGTAGAGCAAGATGAGACGCACTGCATATACAAAGTAAGTGAGCGGGAAAATCTGGGGGTGACACGGATGAAGGAGCTTGTGCATGATAAAGTTGCCGATAAAGCTTATTACAGCTGCAAAGGATTTGAATTTTGGGGTATTCTGTGCCGACACATCCTAGCATTCTTAAGAATGAAGCAGGTTGAGCACTTGCCGGACAAGTACATATTGAAACGATGGCTTCAAAGTGCAAAAAGCGGTGTAATATATGATAAGAATCACAAAGAAGTTAACGATTGCGTTGATGGTTTGCTTTTGGTTAAAAGATCGAATGTTTGTAAACATGCAAGTGATTTGATTGATTCGGCTTTGTTGTGTGATGAAGGTTTTGAGTTGCTGGAAAAATCTTTTGACGACATTCGTGGGAAGCTTACAAGGTTGGTGTCATCAAGAGCTCATGTTGAAGAACCCAATGGAGATGTCGGAACTAGTTATCCCCAACAAAGAATCAAAGATCCACATCGAGTGAAAGTAAAAGGGCGTGCGAAAAGAGTTAAAGGAGAAAAAGAGAAGGCAGAGCAACGACATAAACGTCGATGCACTGAATGTAGGAAGACTAACCATGACAGACGAAGTTGTCCAAAACTTGCGAGCCCGTAAGTGAATATGTGTTATATTGTGCTTTGAATTTTATGTTGTTGATGTTTATTTTCTTTTTTTTTCAATGTGGCAGCTCTTCCTCTTCCAACACAGAACTTGGTGGTCCAGTTGCTAAGAATTTGCAGCCCACTTAGAGCACGCAGGACAGTGAACCTACTATGACAGAGTCATTTATGCAAGAGTTTGATTTTATTTATGGCCCCGGATTTTGAACACTTATTGATACTTATTTACATCTTTTTTGAAAGTATCTGGAAGTGTTAGTGAATCTTAGGTAAATGCCTCATGTCCATTGATACTGAACTATGGTTTATTAAACAGATAACTATCTGGAAGAGTTTGATTTCATTTATGGTCCCGGAGTTTTAACATTTATTGATACCTATTTACATCTTTTTTGGTCGGGAACGACACCAAGCTTTCAATAATTAGGCGTAACTCGAAGTTTCAAATCCATCTTTGGTTGAAGGTGGATGTCCCGGATGTCCTCTGGGGCTTTGGGGTTTTCAGAATCTGAAGCCCTTGTTTGAATCATGCAAGGGGTTTTATACACAAATTTTCAATGGTTGCAATGAATATAAAAATATCCAAGGGAATCTTGAAACCATGACTATGTGTCAGTAAGAGAATCTTGAAACAATCACTATGTCTCTGTAAAGTCTCAACCAAAGAATATCTTTGTCAGAGAATCTTGAAACAAATTGTCTCCCCACCGACAATGAATTAAACAAAAAACTGTGAGCACTATTATGAAATGAACGCTTCTAATCTGGAAGTTAGTGATCGAACTATGATTGAACTCTAGCTTTGATAGCAGTGTAAAATGAAATGAGCTGCACGTAAGCAAGATCGAGCATTAACATTAAAACAGTAACCCAGATCGGGCATTAACATTTAAACACTAACCCAAATCGGGCATTAACAAAAACAAACAACTGCTGAGGGATTGCCTACGGATTGATATGGCTATCACCAGTCATTATTGTTGCCTTTTGCTGGTTGGTGGCCTTCTCCTGTTGGGTGTGCACCGCTAGAGATGATTTCCTGTGCAGCAGACGGGGTTATGGGGTCCCAGTCAATATCTTTGTGGACATCTGTAGCCAATTGTCGGAATTTCTCAAAACCTTCGTTGAAAGCCACAGACATTGTTTGGCCTTGGTTGTCGCCTCCTTTGTGGATGCTCAAGGATTCGTATGTAGCATCCTCCTCTGTCATATGAAAATCCTCTACTGTGTGCTTTCTTCTTTGGTCACGAATTCTCTGCTTCCCTTTTCTGTAACGGACTTTGTTAACTTACCGAGTCAAATAAGGCAGCTTCTGCTCAGCTCCGACACACTTTTGAGTCCAATAATGGACCAAGGAAGAGTTGTGTTCCAGTTTGTTCTTCATTTCATTTATTTCCACAATGGGATCATCGGAGTCCCCCTCGCTTGCGGAGGAGGTTGGAAGAGGCAGCGGTGGTGGAGGGGACCTTGGATAATCGGGGGCATATTCCCATGACCCATCGGAGTCCCCCTGATTCGCTTTGGCACTTGAACTGGAGGACATGTTGAAAAAATCGTCAGATTGGGGGATTCGGCTGAAGGTTTGTATGCAAAAAAGACGACTCAAAAGAAGAAAAGAGAGATGTAAGGCATGAGTATCCCATAGGCATAAAACAACGTTTATATATTATGTCCGGAAGTTTTCCATTTTCTCTTTTCTCCTTTTGTCCCATCACTTTAATTTTTTTTTATATAAAGTAATCAGAGTATTTGATTTAGTTAATCACAGGAGCCTCGTATGATTAGTAAAAATGCTAGCACACACTTGAATTTTGATTTATCAAGTTTGAATGAGTTCGTAGCAATTTGCGAAATGTTTTCCCCATTTTTGTATATTTAGTTATAAATTTTCTAAGAAAATAGCAATATTCATTTAAATTCGGTTTCAAAGGAAGGATGTGGCAATGGTCACTAGTGTACACGTGTGCACCTACTGAAGGGGGTTGCAGTCAACTGTCGCCATGTGTGTTATTTCTTTATTTTTTAAATTTTTTAATACAAATTTATAAATAAACCCAATCCTAGACATGTATTTATAAAAAAACCCAAGCACTATTTAAACATAGAAACACACCCAAAATCAACCTCAAAATCAACAATTGTATATTTTTTGGGTGTGTTTATAAATGGGTTTTGAGTGTGTGTAATGATGGGTTTTGGGTGTGTTTATAAAGTGTTTTGGGTGTTGGGTTTTTTTATAATTTCAGCCCCTATTTTGGGTGTTTTAGTGAAACTCCCATTTTTAATGCAAAATGATTTAAAAAAATTGTAATAAATAGGAGAAAAATTGGAAAAATGCCCGGAAAATTGCTTCCAACTCCTTGTGCCGTTACAAAACTGGGGGAAGCTATAAATCATCCAAAGTGATTATGAAAACTCAATTTCGTACTTAATTTCATCTGATGTGACAATACAGAGTGAACACTATATCTTTGGAATATGGTGATAACTTGATTTCCTTTGAATTGTAACATTATATTTTGCAAAAATTAGAAGTATACTTCCTTAGTGTTCATTATCTAATTTATAAGAACACAAGTATCAGTTTCATTTGCTTCATATATAATTCTTCGGAAAAATATTTCTATATTTTCTCCTTTCAATTGACAGACACAATATGGTTCTTATTATTTCAATGCTAAAATTATATATTTGAAACCAATAAACAAACCTCTAAAATGTCAAGTTACGAACATAATTAGGTACCATATAAGTGATCAAATAAATGCTCAAACCTCAAAACTCACCCAATTACTTAAAAAAGGGGGAAACAAAAACAGACTTCCAAATAAATTTATTCAGCACTGTATTTACTAATATATTTTTCTGCATAGCTGCATTATTTTATTCAAGTGACCCAAAATGGAAACACACAAGAGCATTTACCTCATATATAAATATGCTATGAACATACAGAGTATCGACTAAGATTTATATTTTATATTAGTAGATTATGTTGTATACAAATCTTAAGCCATACTACTTATTTATTTAGTTAACTTCCAACATATATATAAACATTGTTATATTGTCTTCTAAGTATGTATTCTATATATTCATTATGTTGTCTTACTACTCTTTTTCTTTGCAACATAGTAGTTATATAATTGGTCCTTTCTTCCCTAATGGGGCGGGCCATGGAAATGGCATACCCACCCCCGATTCAACCAATTGCCAACACTAAAAGAACGAGATAAAGCCAACCATCCATTACTTGATTACTATGCGACATAAATACCTGGATTATCAACAAATCCACCTCTGTTGTTTCTATTCCATGCCTTTTAAGCAAACAAAGAAATATGTGATCATAAAATAATATAAACAAACTTCATAAAAGCACAACAATTTATGTAGACAAAAGTACGCTTAATAAACCCATAACAGTTTCCCCATTTGTTTACAGTTGTCCTTCACATCTTACAATTGGATACATTACCTACGAAGTATGTACACTTCAAACCAGAGTTTTTACACCTTTAGAAGCCCACACAAAATGCCAAAAAATGTACTCAAAATGAACCACACATTTGTTCCGAACAAAATATTGAAAACCCCCAAAATGAACTTTCTCCAGCAATGGTTTACTCCATGGCAATCCCGTCCCAGTTGTAGCTTGGGACAACACATCTTGCAAACTTGCGAAACTGGTCAAACCCTTTGCGTGCTTCTACTTCCCTCATCTGCACTGACTCATTCGAAGTACTAAACCTTCGAAAACCTTTTCCTTTCACAAGCCTAACCCTCACTTTCATTATTTGGACTGATCAAAGGTGGAATTTCGCTTTCTTTTTCTCCTTCCCCAATGTTTCTTGATACCATCATAGATGTATCATCTAGCGTTTGATTTCCATGATCAACGCATCATACCGCATCTTGCCGATCTGTTGTGGTCCTCAGATGAAAAGTTTATGGATTTCGCAGCTCCATCAGCAACATCTTCAGCTTTATTATTCCTCTGTGACAAAGGCTCTGCATTTTTGTACTTATTTGATCACTTATATGGTACCTAATTATGTTCGAAGTATTCACTTATATGGATCACTTATATGGTACCTAATTATTTGATCACTGAAAGTACTCAGCTTTATTTTTTGCTAGAGTTGTTATAAGTATGGGGGGGATTTTTGTAGGGGAACCCATTTTGAGTTTAGACTTGTTTGGAGCAAGTGGAGGTGCAATGGGAGGTAAAATACTCTTACATTGGTATTTTTGGCATGCAAGTTATTTGAAGAAATGTTGAATGATCCTGAGGTTTGGCGAACTGTGTCTGTAGAGAAGTATCAGTGGCATCCTGAATGGTACGAGTTTTATCAAGAGAAACTTGTTGAGTTCTTGCAAAAGTGCAAGGAACACAACAATCCAGAAATCATTTACAGAGAAGCTATAACTCAATTCTTCATATTCAAAGATGATGAGGTTATCAACAACTTCCGGGTGGCGGCTAAGGCAGGGGATATGGAATCCTCCTACATTGTTGGCTTGCTAGGCTTGGTGAACCATACAGAGGGCGAAGAGGATGCGATGGAATTGTTGTGCCATCTAAGCAAAACAAAGAAAATTGACATGCAAGCATGCAGGGAATCAATTATGAATCGACTAATGAGGTATACAATTTCGGGCTTGGTGACTCCTCCAACTCTTGCAAAGTTTACTACTGACATAAATTTTTTTCTTAACTGCGTTAATTGTGAGGGTAATCGGGAGTGGTATTTCTTACGGGACATGGGGGGCGAATACTCTTACACGATAGCTACCTGGAACTGCTATGAACCCTGCAAATGGAAGAGGGAGTTGTACTGCTTCCAGTGCGAACTCCGTAGGTAGACCTCGTGCATTTAATAAATTAAATATCCATGGTATGACATGGGTATTAAAGTGTGTTTTGGGTTTTGTTTGTTTTTACTTACAGGGGAAGTTTACCTTCTGTTTAATGTTTTTAATTCAAGGTATGTTTATGGTAATGTTGTAGACATTTGTGGTTTTAAGTCCAGTTTATGGTTTAAAGGTCTGTTTTTGCAATCAGTGCACTTTTAAGATCCAATTTAAGTACAAGTTGTAGACGTTTGTGTTCCATAGACCTTTGTAGCTTACGTGCATCTGTTTTGGATGGTTTTAGATCCTATGGTTTGACTATGTGTTGTGAAATGGGGAATTGCATGTTCCGATTCCCGAAGCAATCATTCGTTGAAGATGACAGACACCCAAATGTCAGGGAGGTTGCGTGTTGTCAAAGCATAAGGGATTATCCTTTCGGTCAGACCGGGTCTGAGCCATCCTTGATCTTCTAAGATACTCTGGTGATCCTTTAATAAAGTTTTCAATTTCCCCACATTTCCTGATTTGTCCTGCAATTGAAACTATATTTGCAAGATAAAAAATAGTTTAATAAAATAATCCGAAAATCTATTTTCACTAACATAATGATTTAAATATCGAATTTAAAGGGGGGAAATAAGTGTTAGGTTAATCGTCATATTGAATAGGACCCTGTACGAAATTTCCCCTTCACATTCGGAATTTGTCATGCAATGTTTACGATTGTTGCAACAACAAAAAAAATACAAAATTTCAATCCAATAATCCGGAAATCCCTTTTGACTAACAAAATGATTTAAATAGCGTACTTAACCAAAAACTCCTTCAAATGTATAAGTAAAAACTCCTGACGAAGTGTTCATCTCGATACATAGGAATTTTCCCCAAGTTTTTCTGAATTTTCCAGTAATTTTTAAGATTTTCTGAAGAAAAAAAAAGGAATAAAATACACACAAAATACCAAGTGGTGGAGCTGGAGTGGGGAGCTATAGACCTTAGCGACACGCAGCGCATTCCCATGCAGCCATCTGCCCCTTTTCAAATTTTTTATTAATTTCCAATTAAATATTCATTTAAAAATCAAATTGAAGGGGGAAAAATTCCAGAAAAAATCCTCCGGACTCGTGACGACATTTCCTTCCATGACATATCCAGAAAAAGGCTGCATCATATAAATATCCTTACAGAATGAATGTGATAGAACAAATAAGAGTCTAGGGTTTGAAAAGCTTACTAGTGTTTTCATTTGCATCATCCAACACTAGGGTTTGTTCCCTAATTTTATTTTTTCCTCACTCCTAAATCCATTATTGTACTTTCAGTACGAAGTATTCATCCCGATGTATACTTAGGAATTTTCTCCCATTTTTTCTGAATTTTCTTGTAATTTCTAAGATTTTTGAAAAAAAAAAAAAAAAAAAATAAAATACACACGAAATGCTAAGTGGCGAAGCTGGAGTGGGAATCTGCAGACCTCAGCAACACGGCATTCCCATGCCGCCACCCACCCCTTTTCAAATTTTTTATTCATTTCCAATTAAATATTCATTTAAAAATCGAATTGAAGGGGGAAAAATTCCAGAAAAAATCCTCTGCACTAGTGACGACATTTCCTTCCATGAAAAGTGTGATACTGTTTTCATTTGCATTATCCAACACTAGGGTTTGTTCCCTAATTTTATTTTTCCCTCACTCCGAAATCTGTTATTGTACTTTCAGTACGAAGTATTCATCCCGATACATACTTAGGAATTTTCCCCCATTTTTTGTGAATTTTCCTGTAATTTTTAAGATTTTCTGAAGAAAAAAAAAGGAATAAAATACACACAAAATGCCAAGTGGCGGCACTGGAGTGGGGAGCTGCAGGCCTTAGTGACACGCGGCGCATTCCCATGCCGCCACACACCACTGTGGAGTGTTTAGGGTAAAAAAATTATTCAAAATTCCCCACAGCAATGTTTTTATGTTCTCGCTCATGCATTAGGGTTAAAAAAATAAAATAAAATATTGAACTTTGGAATTTCCCGCTCACGGATTGTCAGCACCAAAAAAGGCGAATTCAAACTTCAAACTCCATATATGTTTCGACCAAATAATAAAATACAATTCCTTTTCAGAATTGAAGGAAAATAATTTGGGGGTTTTGACCAACTATTTGGAATGGTATAATTCTTCTGTTTTCTTCATTTTCAACTCTAGGCAAAGCGATGTCGATTTCTTCAATAAACACTGAAGCAAAGAGGTGTCGGCACTGCAATGTTGAGATGGTGAAGCTAATTTCCAAATCCGAAAGGAATCTGGGCTGACCGTATTGGAAGTGCTTCACAACATATGTAAGTATAATCTTCCCAAACCTCATATGTAAAACCGAATAAGCTGTATGCGAAGAAAGCTCTTCAAACTTCCCTTATATTATAGAAAGGTTTGTTTTGTAACTCCTAAATATAAGGTATGTTACCAACATAATTGCCCACCCAGTTAAATTAACTTTGTAAGTTCATATACTACACTACACCCACCCAATTAAAAACTTTGCAAGTTATAGTATCTCCTAATGAATCACAGCTACCAATATCCTTACAACAACTGTACAACGAGCTTCAACTGATAGAAGGGCATGGCGTCATGGGAAATCTTGGCTAGGTCTACATTTGAGGTCTGAAACTCGCAGTATTTGAGGATGTACATACCACAATCGCCCTTGAAACATAGCGAAGAAGTTGTGATTCATTGTAGAACAAATCCATTTCATAAGACAATGTGGTTAGGTGGAATATTACTCACTCGCCTACTTGTTGGGGTGCATCCATGATGCGGATAATTGGCCCCTCACTTTTCAAAAGTAGACCGTCGCCAATATATCTAGATTCCTTTAACAATCGAGGCAGCATTTTCGCCACCGGCTGCACGGTCTGTTGAATGGCCTAAGTTCTGTACATATCTACTTTTGAATCATATGCCCTTATCTCACACTCTTTTAAATTGACAACAAGTAAGATCCAGTAGATCCTTGATTCACAGACGACCATGATTTAGCCAACTTAGGCCCTTCGCCCTTAACCATTCCCAGTAGACCCTTGATGTGCTACCTGTCCTCCTTTCCCACATACGCCTTCATTTGCTTGTAATCCAAGGCATCACATTTTTGCATAGTGGCACACAAGTTATGCATCATAACGGATACCAAATTTGAAAATAAACAATGCTTATGAAATAATGCAGACCTGAAAAGTGGTGTCTAGTATCGTGCAGTCAGAACCCACCCAGTTCCCAGAGCTCTTGTGCCGCTTCCGTAGCAAAAGCAAGGCCATGTCTATGTTCTACATAAAAGGGTTGTTTCCATTATTAAATCAATAAATCACTACATAGCATGGGCATTTCGACAAAATCCCAAATCAATCAATGCTTACCGAGTCATCCAACCAACCATCCTTGGTCAGCAATCGAACAAAGAAGTTATGTGAACCTTTCATACCGTCTTCTCCACATAACGGCACATGTGAACTATATTTGTGAATCATTATTATTATCAATTCCGTTTCACCATTCACTCAATAACTAATCATAATAAACCATTTACATTTCACTAAGGACGGGCAATGGGAACTTACTTTTCTTCTTGTCCCCATTCCCAGCAGAATCTCGTCACCACCAAAATGGAATCACGAGGAACAGGCCTTAGGGGGTTAGCAATTGTGTCCTCTGAAATATTGGGAATCTCCCGACCTGTCCATGGAGTTTCCCTCACCACTGCCATTCGCCTCTTCATCATAGGGCCAAGAATCTCACTCTTTCGCAATTTATATCCGGGGGTGTATATTGCACCTCTTCTGTAGGATTTTGTACACACTACTCTCTCGATTCTGCTACTCCACCATCCTCAGTTTTATCACTCTCCTTTCCAGCATCCTCAGTCTTCTGACTCTCCTTTCCAGCATCCTCAGTCTTATTCCTCTCCTCTCTAGCATCCCCAGTCTTCCTCGCGTCTGCATGACTATTACAGTTTTCCAATCGTAAAACTCTCTCCTCTAGCTGACCTTTCTCATGGTGCAATACTGTAACCTCATTTCTCAACTGCTGCACAACAGAGTTTAACTCATCAAGGTCCTTACATATCCGCAGAGCTACACTAAGTGCATCACATTCAGGGACATCTGATCCCCAACTCCAATATGGTTGGCTCATCTCCAATTGACTTGGTCATAAGAGGCACAGTATAACAAGCTATCAAACACATAGAGTTAACGGGTCATATACAATACTAAACAGCTTTCCTCATGAAACGAACATAGTACTGAAACAAATTATTAACTACACGCATGTTTGCTTTGAAATATATAAGCGTTCAGCTTTCTAAACTCAGGCACTTTATCCGTGGATTCCCATTGGCAAATTTGAGGGACTAATGCATATTCCTCTATCTGCTTACAATATCTAAGGGGATGAATTCTCAATTCAGCAATTAATTCATACAACTGAATCTACAACAAATAAATTATCAAAGTCAGTACTTAATTACGAACTAAAATTTTACAAACACTAATTTTGAACTACATCATACTTGGATAGCATAGCTCAATCCCTTTATACTCCATCCAGGTCTGTTAATTCTTTTAGGCTTCTTATCTTCCACTTTTTTCTTCCCTTTTCTCATTGAACTCCGCACCGCCTTTTTCCCCTTTTTCTGTCCTTTTCCCTTCCCATCATTCTCTTCATCACTCTCTTTCTTCCCGAAAGCAAACAACAGAGAATCTTCCAGAAACTCAAACGATATAGATCCCCATAGATAATTGTTGAATTCGTCCATTTTATGAACCAAATGTAAGTACTCCTCGTTTATCTTCACATTTTGGGGTTTACCAATTATCACAAACTCCACAAAATATAGCAGTCCCAATTTGAATGAGTCCTTGCTTCCTCTTTCGGACTTTAGGAATGCATTTTCTAAGTCATTGCAAGTAATGTGACCCCTGTTGGTAAAATGCGCTTTCATAAATCGATTATGAGCATTCCCCCAGGACGTTATGTCAGGCTCTGTTCCACATTTTAGACCACTTATCAAACAAAAATCCTTTACATTATATTGAGCAACATTGGACCCCATTGCATAACTAAGCCCCAGCATGTCCTTAACACCGAGTCCTCTGACTCGCCGAAGTGCCAGAGCATGCACAATTTGACCACTAAATGCAATTTTATGGAGGCCCAACATGTGCCCAAAACAGCTCTCTCTAAATCTTTTAATAAGCGACTCACTGAAATGCGCCCCAAAATTACACATGACTGAATTCGCCGCACACAAATTACTCACCCGCGCAACATTGACCTATGACTCCGGGAAACAAAGTTCAAACTTAGATTCCATTTTATACTTGCAACAAACACCTTTTTCTTAAGAAACAGAAGTGATACCTGCTCACAAAATTATGAACACATTAACATACAGAAATGATACCTACTCACAATATTATCTACACATATTCATCACATTAAGATACATAATTAATACATACAAACACTATTTTCAACACATTCACATACATAATGGATACCTACTAACACTATTTTCAACATATTAAAATGCAAACTCATACATTATTTCCAACTCATTAACATACATAATTAATACCTACAAACACTATTTTCAACACATTCAGATACATAATGGATACCAACTAACACTATTTCCAGCTTATTAAGATGCAAAACTGATACACTATTTTCAACTCATTAAGATACATAATTTTCACCTACAAACACTATTTTCAACACATTCACATATAGAACTGATACTTACCAACACTATTTTCAACACATTAAGATACATAATTGATACCTACTACAAGATGCATTGATCCTTCTGCATCCCAAATCATCTCATATTCACAGTTAAGATTCAATTTTCTCTTCTGCGTTCTACTTCTAATGGTACTTATTCTTTGTTTTCCAAACCCCATTAAATCCCTAAAATGATGCCATACACTCACCCCACTAGATGGGCAAAGGAGGATTACAATGACCAACACATGAAGGTTCCTGGAATTTTAAGAAAAGACAACAAGCAAGCACAATGCAAAAAAAATATGAACAACCAACAGCTGTGAATCTACACTTCAACAAATTACCACAAAAAATTTCGATAAAAATTAGTTACTATGCTTCAACAAATTACTAGAAACTAGAAAAAGACGCAAAAAAACAACTACTACAGAGACAGACTACTCTTACCCAGAAAATCAAAGCCTAAAATCCTACACCAGAGACAGACTACTCTTACCCAGAAAATCAAAGCCTAAAATCCTACACCAAAGATAGACTACTCTTACCCATAAATCAATGCCCTAAAATCCTAAACATTATTTAAACATTAAGTTATTTAAACATTAACTGAATGCAATATAACATGCAAACTTTAATATGAATGAAAGAGAGGGAATTTGAGAGAAACGTACCTTCTTAGAAGTTCAAATGAGAAATATTAGATGAGGGAGGAAGTGAAAGAGACAGACTACACCAGGGAGTTTCTGCGACAAGAGAAATACACAAATTTATGTCTGGCAGGTATTTTGGGTGTTTAGGGTTGATTCATAAATTCATAAATTCATAAATTTATTAACAAGAAAGGCGTGACTGGTGAAGTACGGCGCCACGGTCAGGAAGAAGAAAGGCGCGTTTTTCGAAACAAGCATGACTTGACACTTGGGCTAAGGGGAACTGCAGCCTACCCGTTTTTACCGTAAGCTTGCTTTTTCTCTTTAGCCATTCAGATAATTTGGATGGCTGGATTTGATTATCATATAAGGTTCGCACATAAGCATTCTCACTAGGTAACCGCCCTTCAACATAAATATAGGAGTGCAAGGCCTGATTTTACTTGGAAACAAACTCTACAGAGTTGAATAGCTATCAAGTTGTTTCAATCGGCTTCTAGACCAAAGCTTTTCTGGGCTCCTTCCTTGTGGGCTAACTGACAACAAATATCAAAGGCCCAAAATAGAATAATGGGTTGTCCAAAATAATTGTCCATTAACTCTCAAAAGCCCATTGTAATTAATGGGTAATCCAAATAATTACGCATTAAATTTACAGAGGCCCAAATTTCCCATTATATGGTTAATGGATTAATTTTATACAAAATCCTCATAGCCATATTTGGGTCCAAATGCAAATGTCAAATTTAGAAAATTAGTGGGTCAATCAAAATTGCTTATTATTTTTCTTGGACATTGAAAAAAATAAAAATGGTACAAAACCATCCAATCTCATGGGTCATCTACTCATGCAAATTCCAATGAGATTAAATTCAAATCTCTCAAACACAAATTCTCAATTAGTGAGCCACACTTACCTATTAATTTCTAATTTTTCTCATAGGTCATCTACTTATGAAAATTTCCAAATTGTCTGAAAGACACAAATTCTGAATTATTGGGCCACACTTACCTATTAATTTTCCAAATTTTGGAACTATGTCGGTTTGATCCCATTAAGGGTACGTAGGCAGTCTGACATCTCAATAGATGCAACCGCAACCAAATTTGAATCACTGGTTACATCAACCAAATTCCCACAAATCAAATATCTATCTTCACACAAATCAATTCCGAACTACGTTGGTTTGATCCCTTCGAAAGGGTAGGCAATGTAGAGAATCAATCTAGATGCAACCACCCAAATCTTCAAACAGAATCCCTGATTTATTCTTAACCAAACTCGCCCCAAAACACATTTTGAAATCGAATCCCTAGTTTATTCAGCTAAATTCACTCAAACTCTTTTTTCCAATCAAATTCATACAAATCCTCCCTTTTGTAATGAGTGATCGATTCACAATTACATATCATTTTGTACCCTTCTAACTTATGATTTGGTTATGTTTTGAGTTAAACTTGTGCTTTTAATATATTTTGTATTTGTTTTAGTGTATCAAACTTTGGGGCTCATTTAAGGAGTCAACTATTGTGTCTACGGATCAGTCAACTTCACGGATTAGACTGTAATTGCTCAGGAAGAACCTGATAATGAGCCATACATCATTGGAAAGATTTAGGAAGTCTAGTTTCTAGAGCATTTTATGGTTTATGATTCTGAGTCTTTTAGAGGAAGTTATGCAAGTTTTGGCAGCTTAAGGTCAAATCCAGCAGCATCTGCGTTACTGGGCCAAAAATGACATTTGAAGGTCCTTCCGATTTTTCCTTGAGCTGGGCTGCATATGCTTGGAAAGATAAGAAAAAAGCTTCAAGATCCATATTTTTCCAGATTTTTCAGAATGGAGGAACAAGCCCAAAATGAGCCCAAAAGAAGACTGCAATACATTGTCAGGCATGAGATATGCATGAAGTGTTATTGATTGTGGGAAAGTTAGGTGAAGCAGATTCAATACTTATAATTGGAGTGGAGTTTTGCAGCAGCCAAAGGAAATAAAAGAAGATGAAGTGGGAGTTGCAACACTAAGCTTAAAGACAAGAAGAATTGTTTTCAAATGCAATTGTATGTTAGGTAAAATTGGTGAATTGAGTGTTGTAAGTTGGTGATGTGAGTGTTGTAGGTAGAAGCAATACTTAATTCAGAATTTTACTTCCATTAGGCCTATAAATAGTGAGGTTTCCCAAGCTTGTAAACACACCCCAAGGGGGGGAGCTCTCAAACACTTCTCTAGAGCTCCCCTCCCTTCTCTCTCTCAAATTCTCTTAGTTTTCCTTTCTAGTTCTCAATTGTTGTAACAAAATCCTTTTACTAAATTTTCCGTCAAGTTTTTGAGTTCTAATTTAATTTTCGTTGTAATGTAATTTCTTAGTTTTCAAGTTTGATTAGTTTCCAAGATTCAATTATGGTTCATGTTTTTATTCATTATACTTATAAGTTAATATGCTTGTTTGAATGATTGATCACCATTAAGGCTTGCATGTTAACTATCTTGGTTTGAATTAAGAGTAGACACCATGCTTTAATTCGAATTGAACTATGAATAGGAAGAGTGTGTATAGAATTCGACAATCGGGATTAGATACATACTTGGTTGTTTAAAATGTTCTTCTATGCTTAATGGATTCATAATGCTTAATTTAGGTTAGACAACAAATGATCAAATTAGGGAATTAGGAATACAAGGTTAGGGCCAGACACCATGACCTAATCATACTTTAGCTAGAATCAAACCGTTAATCTAAATTGAACTTGGGAACTTATTTGCTTGAGTTAGTTATTTTCTTCCTTTTCTTCTTTTCAATCTTTGTAGTTTTCACAATCATCTTAAACCTTGTTTCCATTTCTGTTTGTATAGGGAATCAAATTGAATCAATCTATCATCAATCCTCGTGGGATCAACCTCAGACTTACATATGCTATACTACCAAACGACTCATGTACTTACGAGTATCATAAGTTGAGGATGCAGCTGAATCAATTTTGGTGTAGCTGAATCGATGCAACAATGAGTCATCTATTCATTGTGAATCTTTGTACTACGAGTGGCTTGATTCCCGCAAGGGATATGTAGGCATCCTGATTTTGGACTTGGGAGCAGCCACAAAATCAAACACACGTTCTGTTTCTTTATGATGGAATCAAAGGGTGTTCCCTTGAAGTAAGGGATTGTAATTAAGAGACTTGCGTCTCGAATTGGTCGAACCTAAAACAATAATAAAACCCCATTATTTAATTAGTGGTGGTGAAATTATGTTGGGAGGTTCACATTTTTCCTTCAACACTAGCAAAAGATAAATTTGGGAAGTTTGTTGGGTTCATTTTTATGCATGAGTTATCATGTTATTCACCTAATATTTTCAGTTAGTTCTTGACATTTAATAGCTTTTTACTTATTTTTTGTGTTTTTATAGATTTTACCTTGGTTATAATGAAAGTGAGCTAAAAGTGCATTATTGAATGTAAATTTTATTTTTGCACATTTTCCTAGGTCAAATTCCTGGGTGTGGATTACCATTCTTCGTTGCTCGGATGCGTTCAAGTTCTTCATGAAACTTGTTCCAATGGGTATCTACTACAACATATGAGAAATTTAGCTCCATTGAACAAGTATAACTTCCCCACCAATCTAGCATTATACTAACTCTGAAAATCTGTTTTGGGTTACTTTTACCCCACTTTTGGTATCATCTCCCCTTCTAATTGTTACCACACCTCCTGGTAACAATTAATTACATTGTAGAGATTTGATTTTAGATTGGCAATAAATTAGAATCTCTCTCTATGTATTAAAGCCAAAATGAAATGATGAAGTGAAGATAAGTGGAGATAAGGGCCAAAGAACTTTGGGTGAAAGGTGAAGAATCCTATGAAGTAATGAGTAGGAAGAGGGTATCTAAAGGGTAGCAGCCAAGGCAAAAATGGATCATTCTATATATTTTGTAATTTCAGATTTTTGAAGAAGGAGGAGAGCAAGGAGCAACCAAGGAGAGGGGAGAATGACATAACAATTGGAGAGAACCTTGGGGAGCCTTGAGGCAAGAATCCAAAGGGAAGATGCAATTCTCTTTCTCCTCCTTGTTCTTAGTTTGTTTCATTTTATTTATTTCTTGTATTTTCTTAGTTTTAATGTAACTTCTTACTTTTCTAGGGCTTACGTTGAAACCCTAAACATGATTACACTTTAGTTTTGATGCTTTGACTTTATGGATTCTTGACAACAATTGATGAATTCGTCTTCACTATAATAATCTATCCTTGATGTATGTTTTTCTTTGATTGATCACCTTTGAAAGTATGCTTCTTGAGATTGTTGGGATTATATGTACCTTCATGTTTTCCTAACCAACTAATGGATGAAGTAAGAATCATCCATGTGAATTGGTTTTTTGAGTGCCTATGTAAACACCATGCTATTAGGGTTCTTGTGATGTTCATATTCTCTTCAAACTTAATGGGTTTTTCATATGATTAGATCAAAGTACTAATAAGCACACCTAGATTGATTTTATAGGAAGCACGAGTATTGTAGCACTAGACCTGTACTCTACTCACTAGACCTATACTCTACTTATACTAGAGAGAATCAATGCATCTTGAGCCACTAGACCCTGTCTTGATTGCAAACATCTTCATCAATGTGTCTAGAGTTTATTTTCTTTGAGTAAAAGTGTAGGGATGACTTCCAAGTGTTCTAGTTTTAGTTGTCATAGATTACATTTTGTAATGTTAATCTTCTTAGTTAGCATTTCTTTTTATAGGTGTTCCTAGAATTACTCACTCTCAACCCCCCCCCCCCCCCCCCCCCCCCCCCCCCCCCACCCCAAGTGTTGTGTGTTTAAAGTATTATTTTAGCCTTGGAGTTGTGTGACTTCATAATTTTGTTTTTCTTTGTTTTTCTTTTTTTATTTTCACTAGGGAATCAAATGGAATTAGGCAATCCAATCCTTGTGGGATCGACATCGCACTTACATAAGCTTTATTACCAATGGTTCGTGCACTAGCAAGTGTAATGTGTGTTTGAAATAATCTCTGTTTTGCAGGTTATCTAAAACACCATAACAACAACAGGTGTGCTTGGTGGGACATGTTTGCCTTTTAATCATATTGGTCACTCTCGTATCTCTCACCTTAAATCTTCATTTTGTCTAAATAATATTGTCCTAAAGCCTCTCTTCCCCTTTTATTTGTTCATAAATTCGCTACTAACAGCAATTGTTTCTTCACCTTTTTCCCTGATTGCTATTTTATCCAGGATTTGGCAACGGAGAATTTCTTTTTCAGGGCAAGAGTAACATTGGCCTATATCCTTTTTCCTTCTCGCCGAATGAGTCATTTTCAAATTTTGCCTAATCGTGTTGTTTTGTTAGGTGTTTGTGTCGGTCGTTTCATGTGGCACTCTCGTCTTGGTCATCCTGCTTCATCTACTTTACAATTTTTTTTTCTCGCAATAAATTGTCGTTTTCTGGCTCTCTGTCTAGTACCTTTTTTGTGTGAGTCATGTCCATTGGGTAAAAGTGTAACATCTCGACCCAATTTTAACCATTTATTTAATCTATTTAAATTATTTAATTGTGAAATTACAATTTTTCCCTTTGAGTAAGGTCACGATAGTCACTTTTCGACCCGTACGGGTATTTGGCATTTGAGTGGTACCATTGTGAAGGGTGCGTCGATACGAGTTCGTAGACATGTAATGAGCTCAAATCGGCATTTTAACAAAGAAGTTACGGTCAACGAAAGTGTAGTGACACAACCATAAATATTTCAAAGTCATATTTTTTTTAAACCTAGCGCAACTTCTCTCTCTCTCTCTCTCTCTCTCTCCCTCCAATGTATGTGAGTGACAACCAATTCTTTGACCGACGATATCTCCGTCGTACAACTACCTCCGACCATGAAACTACCTCAATTAGAATTGGCTCTACCCCCTCTTCCTGTTCCACCCCTTCTCTGATGCAACCACCGTCTCCTACGCAGGCGGTAGCTTGAAAACATGCTGGTTTTCCCTTGAATTTTCAGATGTCATTTTCGACGACTCCGGCAATAGAATTTGTCGATCCAGGTTTGAAGCTCAATCAAAAACCTAAGTTTTGATAGATTTTTGGCTTGATTTTCTGGCAAGCTCCAGCCACTTTTTGGCTGTGGTCCAAGAATAAAAGTTGCTCCCCTAGTTGTCCCAATCACGTAGGTATAGGTATTGTCGGATATGTTGAGAATTTTCTAGTCACTTAAATTTTCTCAAGATGCCCATGCGCTCCCGATGCTTGTGGTGAGGCGTGGGTTATGGTAGGGTGGCATGTTTTGTTTTAAAATGTTCCCCATGTTGTCCCAAGCACGACGGTATGCTCGTATTCGAAATTGGTTATCATTAGACAGTCAAACGGATTTTACACGTAATAGGTGATACTCGGGTACGATAGGTTCGAACCGTCAGATTGGTTCCCACTTCAAATATGTTGGCGATACCCGGGTACGATGGGTTCGAACCGTCGAATTGGTTCCCACTTCAAATATGTTGTTCTTTGTACCTCTAGGAGCGTGTAGGAACTTGCGGATTGAAAATCGAAGTCCGGTTACTTTGAATTATTAATTCTAATGTAAGACAAAGTTATTATGTCCGATTGCGCGCTCAAGACCAAACTCTCAGGACTTGTTGTGTATACTTTGTGGGACCTTCAAGAATGCTCGGATCAGAAGTATGAGGTCATGGGCCCCGTCGGCTCGGTTGACCAAAAACGAGAAGTTTGACCAACTGTTTACCATAGTTCTTTTGAGACCGTCTCATCCTTTGTAAAGGTACTAGAATGACTTTAGGACCTTTCCAAGGTTGTGTATACATGTTAAGTTTCTAGGAATTATGGGTTTGAGTGTAGGTTTTAATTGTGGCCTTACACTACCGGGTAGTACTCTTGGAGTTGTTTGCCAATGACAAATACGTGGGATTTGAATGGTGATTATGGCATATTGTTGAAAATTTGGATTTGTTTTGATTTTGTGATATCGGTTGTAGTAGCGATATTGGTGGGAAATTGGTTTATTTGATAATGGGTATTTTGGTTCATGAGGTTATAAAAGCGAGCTATCGATTCAGTTTCGGCCTTTACCATGTGACATGAGACTTTCCGTTTATACATTGTTATTATTATTATTATTACTATTATCATTTTATTTTAATGACTGTTATTATAATTCACTTATGGCTTGATAGAGGCTTTGGTGTCAGTATGGATCTAATTAAATGTCGATTATATGTTTACACTCAAATATATGTCTATGTGTTTGGGTTAGGGATACATTGGATATTGATGCGGGTTTTAAAAGGTTGTATTGGAAAGTGAATAATAAGGGTTATGAATTCTGGTTTGCTGAATGGTATATTATACGTATGTGGAATTGATTTGAGAACGGATGTTGAAAGTTATGGATGATTGTTTGGGTCTGGTTGAAATTTGACTGAGTCAAGCCCAAGATCCAACAATTAAACTAATAGTGAGCCCAAGCTATATTTCAATGGGCCTAATCAATAAGGTAGGATAGAAGCCCCAAATCATAAATGTGGCAGAATATGTACATATGGCAGAATATCTACATGTGGTGGAATACATCAATTTGGCCAAGAGCACAAAAGTGGTCGAGAGACAATGTGCGGCCGAAAGTATAGATACGGTTGAATGACTAAAAGTGGCCGAATACATAAAATCAGCCAAGGCTTAAGTAAGGAGAGAGATAATCTGTAGGAGGATTTTCTCATATGTTACAATTCAAATATAGAAGAAATTATGCCAACTTGATGGTCAACCGAAATTATTGTGGGAGAGCTCAAGATGGAAGGAAAATCAAACAAAATATTATTATTCACATTAAATCACGTGCATGAGACAAGGGATTGAAGACATTTTGAAGCAATTATGATTTATTTGAAGGCCAATTGACGACTGGCCAAATTGAGAAGCACCAAAGCCCCTATCAATTATGCCTTTACATTCTTGTTCTTGTTTTTTAACTTTATTTAATTACAGTAACTTCAATTCATGTTATCTTTATTGTTCTTCATAATCTAGTTTACTTTCCGCCCTTTACTTTACGTACTCACATTTAATTTATGCAATTTACATTACACACTCGTCTTTACATTCTTTATTTTAAGCACTTTACTATACGCACTCGTCTAAACATTCTTTATTTTAGGCACTTTACTTTCCGCACTTATCTCTCAATTATATTTAAATTCAAGCACCTTTTACTTTACGCACCTATTCTTCGTTTCATTTCATTTCACCTTCAATCTTCATTCTCTACCCACTCCACATCATTTGGTTGCTCACATAAAGCCTTGACTCTGAGGTACAAGAATCTAGGCTGTGAGGAGGTTTCTTGCTCGATTGAACAATCGTTTGATTAAAGCCAGATTTCGGATGCATCATCTACTCACATTCCATTCAAGCCTAATTCGTGGCTTGGTGGTGGCATGCCTCGCACTCAACTAAAGAAGTACAAAAAACTCCTTCAATTGGCCAACCCGGGCGACAGTGATGTAATTCAAACTAGTGAATTTTTAGGATGGGATATGTAATTATGGGAATTTCGGGAATGCTTATTATTATTAGTGCTATTAATATTATTTATAAAGGATTATGGCGACTTTGTATATGATATGGTGTTTTGGATGTTATTATCTTGTCTTACTGGATTTTCAGAGATTGTATATTTCCCAAGTATATGAATAGTATTTTGAATACTAATAAAATTGAATGGGCTTATTTAGTTTAGGTGTTTTTCTTAATTATGGTTTTATTTTGGTTTTCAAAAAGGAAGTATGGGTGTTATTTTATTATATATATTTATGTTAGACGGAAATGATTTGTTTTGGAAATTGGAATTTTGCATTAGGATATGTACCTTCCTTGAATTGTTACAAATGTTGCCTACATGTACGATGGGTTGCCGGCGTGTGGGAGGATGCTTGGGCTAGTCTCGAGTTTTAGAATGTGATCTGGGATTTACAAGGGTTACTATCGCTATTATTATTATTATTATTATTATTATTATTATTATTAATGTTATTATTATTATTATTAGAGTATGCATATTTGGATTTCAATCTATGCTGATATATGTTAAGTTTGAATTCGATATACGGAATGTTATTGTTTTAACTATGATATTATTGGAATGTGTTAAATTTGCATAATGTGTAATTGAGAACTTAATTTCGGATAGGATTATTACAAAGTGAGTGGACTTTGTTTAGATTAAGCACTATTTTCAAATATTAGATTACCATGCATTTAAAATTGGATTATTTTGGACTATGGAGTTTATATATGGTTGAATTATGGCATTTACAGTTATTTTGATATTTTAAGTTTATGATTATTTTGGATATGGTTTATATGTTTTGAGAAGTTGTCATTTACTTTATGAATAAATAACTAGGCAAGTGGTTGATGAGAGTTGGGTACTTTGTTGATTGTTATGTATGTAATTGCACCATGCTAAGTACCCTCCCCTGGTTACTGTACCCACACATGGCGTTGGATTTTCCTGCGTGTGGTAAAGAACTCAGACGCATTTGATATTCATTACTTTACCCACACATGTCGTTGGATTTTCTTGCGTGTCGTAAAGAACCCGGACATATTTGATATTCGTTACTTTACCCACACATGTCGTTGGATTTTTCAGCGTGTGGTAAAGAACCTGTACACATTTGATATTGGTTACTTTACCCACACGTGCCGTTGAATTTTTTGGTGTTTAATAAAGCAGTCTGCGTGTCGTAAAGAACCCGGACATATTTGATATTCGTTACTTTACCCACACATGTCGTTGGATTTTTCAGCGTGTGGTAAAGAACCTGTACACATTTGATATTGGTTACTTTACCCACACGTGCCGTTGAATTTTTTGGTGTTTAATAAAGCAGTCTTGCGTGTCGTAAAGAACCCGGACATATTTGATATTTGTTACTTTACCCACACATGTCGTTGGATTTTTCAGCGTGTGGTAAAGAACCTGTACACATTTGATATTGGTTACTTTACCCACACGTGCCGTTGAATTTTTTGGTGTTTAATAAAGCAGTCTGCGCACGTAGGACATGGTTTGGTTGGGCCACACGTGTCACGCCTCGATTCAAAAATAAGGAATATTCCTAAATTAGGGTGTGAGTCATACCATAGTCATAAGAATAAAATCTTACAACCATGATATGATGAGAAAAAGAGCCACAAATAAATACAATTTTACTTAACAACACAGAATCAGAGTCACAGTAGCTCGTAGTTAAATACACACTAAGATCTTTATCAAACAGTTGACTATTTACAAATTTTAATTACATAAATCAACAACAAAAGCCTAGTAGCTTGGTTGAAACCCACTCCCTCAAAATTCGCCTTGAATCCTGCACAATCTATTAGGGTATGAGCATTCTAATGCCCAGTAGAGTACCGTCAAACTCTTCAAGGTCAACTATCACAGTTAATCAAAGTGTCAGGAATCAAATAACACAAGATATAGAAATTTTGCAACCATACCAGATAAAGAAATTTGCATATGCAGTAATGCCATGAACTCACTCCCCTCTAATCCCACTAATTCATATATTAGGGCAATAAGCCTGCATGTCCCATACCATGTGATTTACCATTGTGGCTCTGAATACCCTAAAATATGAATTAGCACCCGTCCGTCCCTTCACCTAGTTTTCTTTTGTTTACAAATTTCTCAACTTTCACTTTTCGTTAGAGGCCCTGCTCCCATCACCTCGAATTTCTCAACTTTCACTTTTCATTAGAGGCCATGTTCCCATCACCTCATCATATTCAAGCCCTGCTCCCGTCACTTGAATATATTTTACTTGTTTTTTTTCTCAAATATACCTCAAACGACACACACACACCTCAAACACCATTGCCTTTATGATGCATATGTAATGCAGAGCAAACATAATTCATCTGTGTGGAATAATAATACAAATAATAACAATAATATTTCAAGCTTCATCACATGAATAATAATATTCATCCAACGTCAAAAATAATATCCATGGAGAAACATCAATAATTATATTCACCAAGCAAAGCAATAATAATATTCATATGTATAGTATTATATATAAGCATCAAGATTAAAAATGATATAGCCCAATCATCAGGAATTAGGAAACCCTACCACATATCCAGCTAGCTAAAGTACCAAATTTACCCTTCGGAAATTCTCGAAGTTGTCGAATCTACCATTATTATCCAATTCCTAAACAAATTCAAATTCAAATTATTATTGAGCAGTCTTCACTTTATTTCACCTAAGTCCAACCTCAACCCTTAGCATTTCTAAGATTTTGCATGAAAATGACGAAAATGCCCCTAGGACCAACCTGGGGTCCAAAGTGGCCAAATCTCATCCAAAATAGTCTAAAACTCAGTCCTATGCCCTGTCAACACCAAAACAAGGCCACTACACCCGTTATCCAAAAGTTACTATTTGGGTCTCGCGAGCCCCACAACAATCCATACTTTGCACCACCTCAAATTGACTCAAAACATATACCATGGACTTGGATCGAGAAATCAAGTCGAATGGACTAAAAATATGGCGTCGAAGGCTGCTGGAACAGGGTGTGGCTTGTTTCCGGTTACTGTTCATCATCTTCTCCAAAAATCCTGCAACTTCCCCTGTTTTTCCAGATTAAAAACTCAGACGTTGACACATTTTGACCAACCTAAAGGTAACGAAACTGGGAAAACTTGTAGTGGATTTGAAGCTTATTCTCTCTAGTTTCTAACCCAATAAACCACACTCAAAACGGAGCTAAAACGAAGGAGAAAACGAGCTCCAAAGTTGGGCTCGCGAATGGTTTTTCTGCAGAAAACTGATTTTTTTCCAAACTTTGCACCTGTGTTTGACCATCAAACTCAACCAAATTCGATGAAATCAATTTTTTTTTGTTCCTTGCCAAGTCTAGTTTAAACCCCAACAAATTTATCCCTTAAAAACTCAAAGGATTGGAAGAAAAAGAGAGCCAAAGGGAGGCTTACGGACTGCAATTTTTCAGAAATATGCAAATTTCAGATTTGGTTCTAAGTCATTTTCAACCATTCTATCACTTCCAAGTTGTTACTAAGGCTTCTAAAACACTTCTAAACTTCATAAATATCAATAAAACTCATCAAAAACTCAAAATGGAACCAAAATCAACAACACCCATACTTGAAAAATTACTCTATGCACCCAACTCTAAAATAAAGGTTCAAACTCTTCCAAATCAATTTTCCCATCTCACAAATGACTCAACATACTCTTTAAGGAACTAGAAACACACAAACACCAAGTTAAAAATCACAAACTCGAAATTGACTCACCTTATAGAATTTTTTCTTCTCTTCCTCCTATTCTTTTTCTCCTTGTTCTTAGTTTTCTTCTTCTTCTTCTCTCTCTCTCTCTCTCTCTCTCTCTCCTCTCTCTCTCTCTCTCTCCCATTATCTTCTCCCTCCTGCAGCAACTCACCTCCCCTAGTTCTTAGCTTCATCAAGGAAAAAAAAAGATTCCTTAGGCTAGTGACTCACCACTTAGACTAGGTGACTCACCCCCCCAATAGATGAACGACTCATCCCCCAAAATCAGATTTTTTTTTAAAGAAAGAGGGAAAGGGGGAAGAATGGAGGGAAGAGAAAAAGCTTGGCTTACACGTTGGCTTCTTCTTTTTTTCTTTTTTCTTTTTTTTTGGCCTACAAGGATATTTTGGTAATTATCCACACCTAAGGGTATTTTGGTCATGTTTGTCCAACTTCAAATTAAACACACTTAATTTAATGATCTCAATCCAAAATCACTTGAGAAAATACCCTTATCATTCTCCATCATAATATTATTTTTCACTAAAATATGAAAATCCACCTTGAATTTTTCAGTGTATTACAACACGTGGCGTTGGATTTTTTGGCGTGTGTGCTCACTTGGATACTGGTTAGTTTACCACACGTGACATTGTATTATTCCGGCGTGTGGTAAAGGATCCAGACATTTTGGTTACTATTACTTTACTACATTTTGTATTGGACTCTCCGATGCGTAGTAAAGTAACGGGTAGAGGGCAAAGGATTATTATACTATATTTGGAAAAAGAGTAATGTTCAAAAGAATTATGCTTAGCATATGTGATTTTATTTAAAGTGAAAATATGATTATAAAATTAACTTGTTGGTAGTACTGAAATAATTGTATGTTATCTAGTTCATGACTATTGAACTATGTGTGGCTTGATCCCTCAGTAAGGGTACGTAGGTAGCCTGAGATCTTACCTAGGTACAACCGCAAGATAAATATATTTTTGGACTTTAATTTGGTCATTGGGATCAAATCCTATTTACTAGATTTGTTAAGTTTGGTTTTGAATTTGTCAGTGATCTGGAGCCCAATTGGAACTTAGACAAGATTAAATGCCTGTTTATATTCCAGTTTTTACTAAAGTGATGTGGTTAAAATATGGTTGTGGTTGTGACGGGGCTGAAACCTGTTTTAGATTGATGAATGATTGTGGATTAAGTCTTTACAAACACTTCTGATTGTGCCTGGAGAGTAGACTGTGCACGCTGAAGTTTGGGAATCTTAAACTCTGTTTTTGATAGGTTGAAAAATTTGGTGAAGTCTGTTTTTCATGGGAGACTCTGCTGAAATTTTGGTAGAAGTCTCGGCCCTCTTTTCCTTTGTTTAGGGGAAGAGGATGTTTGAAATTAGTAAGTGGGACCGTCACAAATTCCGAAGAATTTGGGGTGGGTCCTGTCAAAAAGTGTTAAGTTACCCTTAGTCCATCTTTTTCTATTTCTACTACACTGTTTGAACTTATTCACTCCGATTTGTGGAGTTCTTCAAATAAATCAATTAATGGTTTTTCTTATTATGTTCTCTTTATTGATGATTTTTCCTGTTATTCTTGGATTTACCCAGTGAAGTTAAAATCTGAAGTTTTCTCTCATTTTGTTAAATTCAAGGCGTTGGTCGATAATATATTCTCTAGTAAAATTAAGGTTTTTCAATCTGATGGGGGTGGGGAATACACTAGTCATTTATTTAAGGATTTTTTTTTAATCTCATCATAGCATTCATCACTGTCTCTCTTGTCCCCAACACCTTGAGCAAAATGGCTTAGCTGAATGCAAGCACTGTCACATTGTCGTTACTGGGCTTACTCTTTTGGCCTACGCATCTATGCCCCCTTCACATTTGGCTAAGGCTATGCATACTGATGTCTATCTACTTAATATTCTCCCTTTTAAGTTACTTCATCATAAATCACCTTATGAAATCTTATTTCACGAAGCCTCTAATAATTCCTTTTTAAAAACTTTTGGGTGTGCTTGTTTTCCTTTCTTACGCCCATATAATTCTAATAAATTGCAGTTTTGGTCTTCTAAGCAATGTTTGGCAAAGAAGCAGTTTGAAACGATAACGCTTGAGAAACCATAAGCATTCACTACAAGAAAAACAACATTTGTTGACACTTCAAAAGCGTCACATTAGTCATTTCTGACGGCTCAAAAAGCTTCAAGAATATCAGTGTCAATAAAAGTTTCCCCCCTTTCCTGACGCTCAAAAAACAACATTCTTATTATCTGTCAATAGTTAATATTTCATGACAGTTATAAAACATTACAAACCCGTCAAGAAACATTCTCTTAACACTTTTTAAGTATGAACACAATTTTTTTTTAACTTAAGAGCTGTTTCTTGATGGTTTTTAGCGGTCAACGATAGTATGAGTGAAAAAAAAAATTTAATTGCTAGATAATTATATAAAGCAACAAACTGAGATTTCACATCGACTAAAATAAAATTAATAGATATAAATAAATATTCAGAACTACAAAAATGTTATAACATGTTCAATTATATAGGCAAATGATACTAAAAACAGATAAACATATGGAAATGAACCAAATAATCCAATCTCCAATAAGTGTAGGTCTCAAACTATGGAGAACTTGTCACTTGGAAGCTTGACATTCCTTAGCACTTGATGAGCCTAAAATTGTCTTTGTGTTATGAGCCGCACTAATCACATCAATCTGCTAAGATGTAAACATATGAATTAAAGAGTTAATTAATGCACTTGGATAATCTCTTATTGAATAGATGATGCCTTAATAATCTCTTATTTTTAATAATATATATAGTGATTAGATTATTAACCTGTTAAGTCCCCACTCCAACGTTATTGTTAAATATAAACCTTCTTAGATATTTAAGATAATGTAAAGTTAACATAGATAATATCAACCAAAGAAGTTCTATGATCAAAAGTATTGAATGATAGCCTACTAAATGCACCAGTGAAACTTATGATTAAATCAAATCAGCACCTATTTCAAAATGACATAAAATGCTTACCTTTTTGTTTTTGTTAACAAAAGATGGTATTTCTCTAAACCGAAAGAAACATTACATGGTAAGAACTAGCACATTAACGGCGGCCTCATTAAAACCTTCTTAGAGAAAAAAAAACCCCGGCGTTGGAAAGAGTACCAGTAGTGACAAATCCATGAAGTTTTCAAGGGAGGGGCAATAACGTTAGGACGGAATAAAAAAAATAAAGAACATATTAAAATGATTATTATATATATATATATATATATATAATAACATTGTACCTGTTAGAGGATAGTTAGCCTTTCTTCTTACCCTCTGTTAGAAAACTAGTAACCTTTGTCCAAATGAGTTGCCTTTTTAGAACAAACTCTTGTAACAGTAGCAGTTCTAGAGCCAGTATTAGTAAACTCTCATAAATAGTAAATGAAGAGCAAATAGAATATGAAACCAATAATGAAATTGACTACAAAGATTGGAATATCCCCAAAATCCCTAGTCAAGAAATTTACAAGAAGAAATGGTCACTTTCAAGCTTCAAAAGTACAACCCATTCCGAGAATTGGGAATCTGAGGAACTATAATCAACTAAGCTTGTTACTGTGGTCTCATCCTCACTAGACACAGAGTTTCAAATCAATTAATGTTTTTTTTCTAACTCTAGGTCTCTTTCCAGAGTAGAGGAGGAGGTTGCAAAGGAATGTCTAGCAGGCGTATGTCTAAGGGATTGACTAGGTGTTGGGAGCTATTGTATTTGGACTAACCTTCTGGTCTCAAGGTCATAGAGTCCACCAGTATTGAAACAACCTCTAGTTATATATCAAAAATTGAAAATGCCTTTAAAAATCTAGAAATAGATAATAATTTAAAACTCAATAGATTAAGAAACAAAGTCAATCCTACTAGTCTAACAAAAAGTTGGTATCCCAAACCAACTCCTCCTGACATCCAGTTTGAAGAAAGAAATTCGCAAAGTCAATTCTCAGTCTCTTTTGATAAATTATATGAATGGAATATCGACGGTCATTCAGAACAAGAAATCTTGAATAAACTCCAACCTATGTCAATGGTAGCCAACAGTTACATAACTAATCATAATTTCAGACACTCAGAAATCGTCCCCCTTTTAGAAATAGGATTCATCGGAACCTTACGTTCTTGGTGGGATAAACATTTAACTGAAGAGTCAAAACAACAAATCACACATGCAGTCAAACTAAATGAAGAAGGACTCCCTATTTTTTATGAACGTTTAGGTACATGCATAGAAGACGGAGTCAATACTTTGTTATACACAATAATTGAACATTTCATAGGAACACCCAGTAACACTACAACCAAAATTCATGATCAACTTAGTAACCTTCGATGTCCTAAATTAAGTGATTTCAAATGGTATAAAGATGTCTTCATTTCTAGAGTCATGCTTAGATATGATAGTAATCAACCTTTTTGGAAAGAAAAATTCAGTAATGGTCTCCCCAATTTGTTTGCCCATAAAATACGAACAGTCTTAAGCAATGACCAAGGCCATATAGATTTTGATTGTCTAACCTACGGTGACATTATTAGTACAATTAACCAAGTAGGAATGAAAATGTGTGTTGATATGAAAATAGGTAAACAAATTCAGTTAGAAAGAAATTCAACCAAATATGAACTAGGAGATTTTTGTGAACAATATGGTTGAGTTTCTATGCCCCCATCTAGAAAAGTCTAGACCAGGTACAATGACCGACAAACTAGTAAACGTAGACATTATTAACGACACTACTACAAAAAGTGAAAAAGACGACTAGAAAAAAACGACGGTTCAATGGAAAACAGTCGTTGTGTTTGAAAAGACGACGGTTTTACAAAACCGCCGTCTATGATTAACTTAAACACCTAAAAATGGAGATTCCAAAGGGTGTTTCTAAAAAATGACACGCCAAATTAAAAAAGCAATGTCTTATTGAAAAACATTTTCCTCAGAGTAAACTCTGAGCACACAAACAACGACAGAATGTATGAATCCACCGACGTAGAAAGTAAAGACGATGGTGTAAAGAAACAGCCGTCGTTTTTACTTCGTAATAAACACGACCAAGTTTTCGTATCCGGCGCCGTATAATTTCAAAAGAATCCACGGCGGTATATTACAAAAAACCGTCGTATTAAATAAATGTACAACGACAGTAAAGATAAAGTTATCGACTTATTTCTTGTAGCGTACTACGACGGTATCTTTAACTCTAACCATGTTGTTTTGTTAAATTAACGCCGTATAATAAAATTTACCATGTTGTGAAGTTAAATTTACCGTCGTATTTATTCACTTTATACGTCTACCTTTACATCTAAACCGTCGTCTTAATAATATTATTTTTTTACTATTTATTTTGGTATCCTACGACGGTGACAAGAATTGAGAATAACCACGGCGGTTTATATAGAAAACTGCCGACAGAATCAGATTTTTCTGAGATCCCAAGAGATACGCGTGAAGTTAAAATTACCGTCATATTTATTCACTTTATACGTCTCACCTTATATCTAGATCGCCATCATAATAGTTTTTTTTTCCAATTTATTTATAGGATTTTGGTTTCCTACGTAGGTTGATCAACTTAATGACAAGAATTGAGAATAACCACAATGGTTTATATAGAAAACCGCCGACAGAATCAAATTTTTCTGAGATCCCAAGAGTTACGAAATCTTACCAAATGGAACTTTGTTCCTCATCATAATCGGACCACCAATGTGAGAGAAAGACAATATTTTAGACGTTGACGATGTGTGTATCTTTGTGTCTTTGAGATACACAAAGGCACACACACATCAACATCCAAAAATTTGCCTCTAAAATTTGATGACGTCAACCACAAATTTGCATTCAGATAGACAATTTTTTGGAAGTTGATGATGTGTGTATGTGTTTGTGTCTTTCAGATACATAAACGCACACACACATCAACATCCAAACAATTGCCTCTAAAATTTGACAACGGCAACCACAGATTTGCATTCAGATAGACAATTTTTTGGAAGTTGATGATGTGTGTGTGTTTATGCCTTTCAGATACACAAACACACACACACATCAACATCCAAACAATTGCCTCCAAAGAGGTGAGACCGAGCCAAGGGCAAGAAGATGTTGGAACCCTAATTGAAAACTGAAAATGAAAGAACTCGTGAAAAAACCTCAATTTATAGAAATAAAAAAATTCATATACACGTCGGTTATAATACACCTAACGACGTTTAACACAGTAATCTACATCGGTTCTTGAAACGCAGAATAGGTATTAAATAACAAACAACGTCGGTCATTAAACTGAAGTCAACGAGGTTTAGACAAACAACGTCGGTTACTTATAAAAAACCGATGTGGTAACGTATTATAATACTTCTTTAAAAGTAAACTTTTGACGTCTAGCTCCCAACTAACCACGTCGTTTTCGGAATACAAAAGGTCAAAAGGCTTTTTTACTAACCACATCGGTTGATGTTATTTTAATGCCATGGTAAGTACATACTAGGGCGGTTTTTATGACTACCGTCGTTGTATTTATCTTTGGGTCACTATATAAACGTTTTGGTCACCTGACCTAAACTTTTACGTTCTCTCTAAAATTTTCAGTTTTCTCCCAGTTTCCCTCTCATTTCCGAAAAGCTGTGTTTCTGATTCTCAGTTTCCCTCTCTTTTACGTTCTTCCTCGTCTTCGTCTCCAAAATTTGATTCCGAAGAAAACTTTCTTTGCAAGCCAAAGGTATTTTCTCACTCGGTTTTTTTTTTCTTCACTTTCCCTATCATTTGAAGTTTTTTTTTAAAGAACGAGTCGCAATGATGTTTGAAACAAGACTCGGGTTTGAAAAGGCCAAATATTTCACTGTTCCCACTCACGCATGTGAGGACGACGGGTTTTTCTTGAATTTAACGTTTTTGTTGATACACCACGACGGTAATTAAATTCGTGCAATTTCAATAGCACGGCTGTTCATAATAACCGACGTGGTGTGTTAATAAATTCGTTGTCTGATTTGAAACGAATGTGGGAGAGAGAAAACAGGAGGTCTTTTTATTTATGAACTTATAATACGACGACGGTTGTATTTAATTACCGTCGTTTTAAGTTAATGACCGCATCGTATTAGCACATCCACGTTTCTATAGATTAGCACGACGGTTCTACTTGTCTGCCGTCGTCTGAACTTTCATTTTACGTCTGTATTTTACCTAACCATCGCTGTTTTTCTTGCAGTTTGTACTTCTCTGTAAACATGGTTTCGAAATCTCAAAGTAAGGAGGCTCAAGCTTCAAAAGGTCAAGGCAAGGACATTGCAGTTTCAAAGGCACAAATGGGTGAATCCAAATCTGTTCCAAGCAATCCCACAAAGAAGATGAGATTTACTTCATCCTCCGAGAAAGACCCAAGCTCTACCACATTTGATGAAGTGATGAAATCGACTCACAATATCAACACAATGAGTCATGTTGTGAAGAGGAAAATCCAGAAGATTAAGCATGTGGTTGAGTACAATAAAAGTGGCAAACCACATGGCAAGGCTGCAATTGAGACGCAGAGTTACATTGGTGTTTTGGCACGCACCAGAGTCCCTCTTGTGGACAAGAAATGGACTCAATTGCCCAAGGACCTGAAGGAGCATATTTGGGAAGCTGTTAAAATGGCTTATGTTGTTGGGGAAGGGGGCAAGAAGATGGTGTTGTTGTCTGCTGCCAAAAAATGGAAGGATTTTAAGTCTACCTTAACTAGGTAGTTTATCCTTCCATTCGCAAATGAGAAGGAGAAGTTAAAAGAGCCCCCTCAGCTTTATAACTTCATAGAGAAATCGCAATGGGATGCTTTCATAGCTTCAAGGTTATCCCCAGATTTTGAGGCTGTGCATTCTGAGCAGTCACAAAGAAGGGAGAAATGTGAGTACAACCATAGGTTATCTCGAAAAGGGTACGTTGGTTTGGAAGAAGAATTGGAAGAAACCATGCCAGATGAAGAAATCAATCGATCTCTACTATGGAAGAAGGCAAAAGAAGATAAACAGGGAAACATCCCTGATCCAAAGGTTGTAGAGAAGGCAAAATTAATCGTAAGTCTCACTGACTCTGTTCTAAACTTGTAAAACAGAGGTTTTATTTTTCATTCAGACGTCGATCTTTTTAGTAACCATCGTTAGACATGAAACCCCACGACAGTTTTTATTTACCACCTTTTAAAAAATATATAACATCAGTTTTTTTTATAAAACCGATGTCTGTATTGAATTACAACGACAGTTTTGTGTTTGTGTTAGGTTTTTTAAATTACATTTTGAACTTTCTTCATATTCACACGCACACACACTCTCTCTCCCTCTCTATTTCTCTACAATTGGTTTGTACACTATATTTGGATCAATGAATATTTTGGTTAAGTTTTTTTTTATCTCTGATGTCAAATAAATGACGGTTTTTTTCATGGACCGATGTTTTAACGTATACAACACAACGGTAGTTTTGGGCCGACGTATTAAATGATTTTCTGCGACTATTTTTTAAAATAAACTGTCGTCTTAATCACTTTACCACGTCGGTTAATATTTTTATTTATTTATTTATTTAATCAGTTTTACTATCTGTTCACTCACTAACATTCTCTCTCTCACTTTTAGGATGATTTGAAAAAACAAGTCTCCGAGGACACTTTGACTGTCTCTAGCAGCAACGATGTTTTGACCTTGGCTTTAGGAACCCCTGAGCATGGTGGGAGAGTAAGAGGTGTTGGAGCTGGGGTTTCCCCAACTCAATTCTTCAATTTGCCGAGACAGCAGAGAGTAAAATTTGCTGACAAATTGAAGGAAAGTGTTATGGAAGCAATGAGAGAGGAAACCAAAAAGATGGAGGCCAGGGCAAAGGAAAGTGTTATGGAGGCAGTCAGAGCAGAGTGGGAAATTTTGTTGAAACAATTCAGTCAACTAATTCCCAACTTTGATCCCAACTTGCTCGGTAAAACTCCAACTACACCAATTACTCCAATTCCTCAAATTCCTCAAGAGCAAAGCCCAAAAAATCCAACGTCTAACAAAGCAAGCTGCTCTATTGTGAGAGTCCTTCAATTGGATGAAGTCAATCCCCCGAATGATGCTAATGTTGATGCTCCTGAAAACTGTCAAGATGAAACAGTAAAATCTCTGACATTTGATTTTTTCTGATTTTAAATTTTAAATAGACGTCGGGTTTTATTTTACAACCCATCTTCTATTTTAACCTAGACGACCTTTCTATTGTGTAGCGATGTTATAACATTTACACAACAACTGTTATGTATTTACAGTCGTCTATAACCTTTACCCCGTCAGTATGTTCTAGAAACATCGTTGATATTATATACCACGTCGATTTGTTGATTTGTTGGAGTCGTTTATTTTACTTCATGTACAAACTAACTTTTATTTCTTTATTTATTTCTTGTTACAGGATCTCTCAAAGCTTGACATGCCAGCTCCTCTGTTAGCCCTATGCCAATATGTCGAGACCAAGTTGAAGCCTTCTAACGAGACCATTAGAATTCATATGCCAAAGGAAAGGTTTGGTACTGATCATGATACCTGGCTCTCGAGTGAAGACATTTTACAGTTTGCTTCCATGGTTGAGATTGGATCCACAGTGATTGCATTATACATGAGGTAATTCTAGAAATCCAATTTTGTTTTTTTTACATTTCCTTTCTTTTAAATTAAAATATCATTTAATTGAATTTCATATATTTAATTAGGTACTTATTTGACTATTTAAAAATGGCAATATGGTAAACCTTGTTGGCCTCGTGGACCCTGGACAAGTCAGCTCTCAATCTGGAACATTATCTCACCGTTCAAAACATCTCTCAAAACTCCTGAAAAACGCAGATGGGGATCAATTTTACGTGGTGCCTTATAATCCAAGGTTAGTCCCATTCTATACTTGGTCCCTAGTAATATTTTTTTTCGTAGTATATTTAATATTTATGGATCATTTTGTGTAGGGGTCTTTGGGTGTTAATAATTGTGAGACCAGCTAAAGAGACTGTCTATTACATGGATTCATTGCCAAACCGCTCTATTGACGAGGACATGAGAAATATAGTGAATACATAAGTATATTAATGAAAAACTAAGATTTTTTATTTATGCATTTGAATGATACGACGGCTTTTTCAAATACCGACGTTGTAGTGAAAACACAACGACGGTATATTATAACCGACGTTTGAAATCATTTACAACGTCATTATTTTCTTGAAACCGTTGTCTTCATTGAAATACCACGTCGTTTGTGTTGTTCATTTTAGGACGTTTTAATTTTTTCTGTTCAACTTTAAAATTTAAAAACAACTTTGGTTATACGTCATTTTTCGTCGTCACCGACGTTAGAATGATACACAACGACGGTTCTTAGTTTTCAACATTTAAACTAAAATACGACGTCATTTGTTTTAACAAACCGTTAATACCCGATGTCATTAAGTCTACCTTTTAGATATCTAATATGTTTTTCACGTCTTCCAAATATCTTTTAATACCACTTTTAGTAGGGTGATATGGACAATATAAACATGGTAAATATATTTCTGATCTACAAGGGCATGGAGGAGGATTCACATAATTTTATATATACCTACCTTTCTTTTAGTGTGGCTAGATAGTTCTGGAACGCTTCTTCTCACTCTGTAATAATTTCTATATGGTAATGTATTCTTCCTATATTATTATAGAGGCTTAATTACTATTTCACCCCTAGAACAAGCGCTTGGTCTTATTTTACCCTCTGAAACTGAAAATTTCTCACTTAACACCCATAATCTCCAAAAATTGATGAAATTTTCTCACTTTATGAGTTCCGTTCACTTTCATCCACAAAACTGTTAAATGTGCTTACGTGACATGAGTGTTTTAGTAAATTTAGCTATTAAAAACTTTAAATCCAAAATAAATATTAAAATAAAAACCTTTTTTTTTAGGGACCCCCTCTTCCCTTTCTTCCTTCCCATCAACTCACCAACCTCCATCTTCCTTCTCTTCCCTTTTCGGTCACCTCATTCCCAAAGCACCCAGCACAGCCCCGCCACCCACTCCCTTTCCCCCTGGCTATCCCACTTCCCTATTTTCTATGTCCTCTCTCTCTCTCTCTCTCTCTCTCTCTCTCTCTCTCTCTCCCTTGCACGCATAGAACATTGAACCTAGCCACACCAGCCCCATGTCACATTCGAACCCTAGTATCATGACAACACAACCTCATGCTCCCATCTTCCCGAACTCTCTGGCTCCTCTCTCTCTCGTTCTCTGTTTCCCTCTTGGATTCGCCCATCCCCCTCTGAATTCACTGGTTGATGGACGATGGTGGTTAGATTGGCAGATATCAAAGCCGGTCCATTGATTTTAGAGGCCTTGTGCAAATATGGATGTCGAGGCCCTATATATACAAGTAGAAAAAAAAATCCATATAGAAACAAAAATTTCTGACACGGGAAGAACACATTCGGAAAGAGCTTCCCAGAAAAATTTCTTTAGTCACCCTTCCAAATCACAAAGCTGATAAATTGATTTTTCAATTTCAATGCTTGGTGAATTCTCATGTGAATAAGGGAGGGAGAAAAGAACTGTGATTTTGGGGAAAGGGCTAAAGCTTGGGTTTTTACAATCCAAAATTTGATGAAAGAGGGTGGTACACTGGTACTAAAGAGAAATGACTTTATTTTGATGGAGGAGAGTGAGAAAGACTTACTGAAAGAGAAAATAATATTAGAATGGTTTTGCAGCTTGAGAGTTGGGAAGAGGAAAACACAGGTTTCAAACCATAATAAATAAATAAAAAGAAGAGTTGCAGTGCGAGAGTTGGGAAGAGGAAAATGAATTAAATTAGAATTTGTTGATAATTAATATTCAATTCAATTTTGGTTTTGGTTTTGGTGCCTTGCATGTGGTGTTGTGGGGTGATATTTAATATTTAATTTTTATTTTCATGTTTTAGTTAATTTAATGGGTTGACTTGGAAACATTTGGAGGCCCCTAAATGTTGGGAGCCTTGTGCGGTTGCACACCTCGCACACCCCATGGGCCGCCTCTGGCAGATAGGTTGGTTGGGTTTGATGGTGGTGGATTGATTAGGTATGGGTAAGGTTGTTGGTGGGTTTGATTAGATGGCGGTAGTCTGATTTGGTATGGGTGGGGTTGTTGGTTGGTCCGATTGGGTGGTGGTACTTGGATTTTGTGTGAGTTGTGGTGTTGCTGGTGTGGATGGGGTTTAACTTGGTGGATATGACAATGAGGTTTAATGGTGGTTCTAACAGTGGCAGCGGCAGCGGTAGCGGTCTAACTAGGTGATGGGTTTTATGGTGGAGGATATGGCTAGTTTGGCTATGATGGTGGAGGATGTGGCTAGTTTGGCTATGATGGTGGTGGGGGCTTTGATTGAATCCTTGACAAATGTTTTCAGATTTAAAAGTCTAAAAAAATTAAAATATGTTTTTTTTAATTTAATTTGGATTTTAAAATTTTTAATAGCTAAAATTATTAAAATGTCCCTTCCAAGTCTCCACATTTAACGGTTTTGTGGACAGAAATAGAGGGAGGTAGTAAAGTGAGAAAATTTGAGCAATTTTTAGAGATTCTGGAGATTAAGTGAGAAAATTTCAGTTTCATATGGTGAAGAGCCCCCGCTCCAAGGGGTGAAACAATAATTAAGCCTATTATAAATTTCTACTTTTCTTTCTCGATTATTGGCTATTTCATGCTTCTGTAATGCTTCTTCTAAATTCCATAATTCTATTTTATATTTAGCTTTCTGCCTTTTGAATTGTTCTTGACAGGACCCGCCCCAAGTTCCCCTTCGGAATTCGGGACGAACCTTGTGCCTATCCAACACCTGGCAGATGTCGGGCCCAAATTACCAACTTACCCTTCTTAAAACAAAACCAAAGGCAAATAAAACCACCTTCATACTAGAAAACTGTTAGAGTCTCCCTTAAAAAAGGCTCAGCCCAACAACACCACCTATAGAAGCACAATTTAAAATTCAACATTCAACATGCACAAGACAAGTCCACAAAATGACGCAAGTAATTTGAATGGCCACAGGCCTTATAACAATTCAGGGCTATATCAGAGCATATCTAGTCAAGTTAAGTTTACAACAAGAGAAACTACAACAATAAGAGGAAATCCTACACAAGGACAATTGGAAAAGTAGCAGAAGAATAGATGCTCTCAGTTGGTGGCCCGGTACTCATCGACTGCCTGAGGGCGCACAACAGTAAAAATGTGAGTGGACAAAAATAAATGTTATTAAACATAATACGAACATACTAACCCCATCATTTAAAAAATATTTTGAAAACCATTCAAACTTCCAATGTGTGTGTATATATATATATTCGTATAGGAAGATGAGATTCCATAAATACATAACTCATGTATATATAAATATTAAAACTAAAATTTAATCAACCCGAAATAAATCATCAAATTCAATATAAAATATCTCAAAACTGAAAATACTTTCCACCTAAGTATACCTAATATAATCCGTCAATTCCAATAGTAATCCGTCAGTTCAAACTACTACACATGTGGAACTATCCACTCCACATGTGTGGCACATCCTAGCAAAATCAAGGGACACGAGGTCAGCCCGAGATGCAAATCCTAGCAGGATCAGGGGACACAAGGTCAGCCTCAGATGCAAATCCTAGCACCACATGGTTCGAGCGTCCTCAAGACTCATGGGGCAATGTCATAAGCGCATAGACTCGTCTGAGGCAACCAAATCATCCGAAGACATTTTAAATTTTCGAAGGCAACTGGGATGTCCGTAGACATCATAACATCCAAAGGCAACCAATATTCCGAAAGGCAACAATATTTCCGAAGGCAACAACTAGAGTACTTATGGTGGGTTTGAAATCCTTTCCCGAACATGTCATAAAACCATTTCCCAATCCTTTCTCAAATCCAGTTCTCAAACCATTCTCAACTTTCCAAGCTAACATCATTTAACAACATGCATAAACATTTAAAATCATTTCAAACCAAAACAGAATAATAAATCATAAAAAATATGCTTGGAAAGTAAAAACCATAAGTAAATCATTTAATAAAATCATCATAGCATGAAAACCATTTACAAAAAAAATAACCACTCACTATGGGTCCAAGTGCGCTCAACCTTGATTAGGTGAGTCCGAAGCGGTATGTGGCGTCCATGAACCTATTCGAAAGGATACAACCATCAATAAAACAATAGTTCCAAACCGGGCTTAAAAGTGAATTCTAGCTTTCCCGGAACCCTAAGTATGTGAAACCTTAAAGGATCCGTCGAGTAGTTCCTGAACAAACGGTACGTAATAGGTGAAATCCTGATCGTTAGTTAAAAGACGAAGTCTCATGAATCCGAACATACCGCCGTGCATGGGACAACGTGTAGGGCAAAGTGGGCCGCTACTGGGTGGCCCATGTGCCGCCACACTTCGCTAGCAGTGTATGGTGGCTTGAGGAAATTTTCAGCAACCAGAAAACTCGAAACCACAGGTCAAGCCTTATACCAAATGATCAAGCCCAACAAGAGGAGTAAGTTTTATACCTATGTTGAAGAAAAATTTGGTCATTAATGGCCTTGAACGATCAGTTTTTCTCACCGGAGACCTAGGAATTCCCCTGATTCGATTCAAGCAATCCAACAAGGTTACAGGTCGAGTTTTGGAGGGGAAAGGTAGAGGAGAAGGACATGAGTGTTTTGGGGCAAAAATGGCGGTCGGTGGTGACTGGAAACAGTAGGCGTAATCGCTACAATTTCCGGCGATGCGATAGTTTTGGATCGATTCTTTGGATCCAAATTCTCAACTATCTACTGGGTTTCAAGGATGGATCTTGGATGGGTTTTGTAGAGGAGGAAGAGGGGAACAAGTTTCTTGAAGGTTGAGCCACCAACGGTGGCCAGACAATGACAGAAAAATGACTGGAAGTGGCGCTGCCACTATTCATGTGTGAGAGAGAGAGGGAACTTTTGCGAGAGAGAGAGAGAGAGAGAGAGAGAGAGATGCCAAAATCTGATTTTCCAGCTGGGTTTTAAATTCCAACTTCACAAAATTTATGATTGTGCCACTGCACTTCCGAAGATCAAAACGTCTTCATTTCAACTTCAATTTGGGCCCACCACTTGTCAACGAACTCGTGAGCTAGAGCACTACGCAATGGAATCGATAAATTTTCCAAACCAACCCCAAGCAAAACGTTAACCCTAAACCACTAAGAAACCCTAAGGGTAAAGTCATCCTTTGCTTTAGAAAATAAGAAAATAAATTAACTTTTTGGGCGGGATGTTACAGTTCTAGTCTTCCTCTAATTCTAAGGGGTGTCCACCAAGGTCAAACATGCAAATAATTAACAGACAATATTTAGGCTAAAAGTAATTAACAAATAATTAAGAGATAACTGAAAGGTGATGAAATTGTGTTTTCTACCAATTGTGTAGGCGACTTCTGTCCTCAAGGTACTTTACTACTATATTCTTATTATTAGTACGCCAAACTTGGCTCTGATACCAAATTCGCAACCAGGCCTTGTTAAATAGTGAGATGACCATTATAACAATTAGATGTCAAGCCTTGAACATTGAACTTGCACTACTACAAAAAGTGGAAAAGACGACCAGAAAAAAAACGACGGTTTAACGAAAAACCGTCGTTGTGTTTGAAAAGACGATGGTGTTTGATTAACTTAAACACCTTAAAAATGGAGATTCCAATGGGTGTTTTAAAAAATGACGCACCAAATTAAAAAAGCGTCATCTTATTGAAAATGTTTTCCTCAGAGGTAAACTCTAAGCCCAAAAACATCGGCCGAAGGTATGAATCCACCGACATAGAAAGTAAAGACGACGGTGTACAACAACAACCGCCGTTTTTACTCCGTAATAAACACGACCAAGTTGCCGTATAATTTCAAAAAAAATCCATGTTGGAATATTACAAAATACCACCGTATTAAATAAATGTACAACGACAATAAAGATAAATTTATCGACTCATTTTTTGTAGCGTACTACGACGGTATCTATAACTCTAACCACATTGGTTTGTTCAATTAATGCCGTATAATAAAATTTACCACGTGGTGAAGTTAAAATTACCGTCGTATTTATTCACTTTATACGTCTAACCTTATATCTAAACCGTCGTCTTAATATTAATTTTTTTTGTACTATTTATTTCTTGGATTTTGGTATCCTATGATGATAGATCAACATAATGACAAGAATTGAATATAACCACGACGGTTTATATAGAAAACCGCCGATAGAATCAGATTTTTCTGAGATCCCAAGAGATACGAAATCTTACCAGAGGGAACTCTGTTCCTCATCATAATCGGACCACTAATGTGAGAGAAAGATAATATTTTAAATGTTGATGACGAGTCCATAAATATACTCATTTATGTACTCTTTTTACTTAGGTTTTGTAGGAGAATTAGATTTAAAAAGGGCTTATTACTTTACTTTTCTGATTTTCAGCTTTTCTGCGCTCTTAGAAGGTTTTTAAGGAAAAATCAACTTTTCAGAGGAATTTTAGCGCAAGGCCAATTGGAGATGAAAGCTAACATCTTGAAGTTCAATCGGTGATTTTTCTATAATTTTATACCGAGCCAATTGGTACAGTATTACAAGTAAAGTTAGCCCATGTGCAGACGTGACAGTTTCGTATATGTTACATGAATGTGAAGAAACGGAAGCCTTCCCGAATTTTCCAAGTTACGTGCTATATATGGTTGGAAAGATAAGACATTTATCTTTCTAAAATATATTCTTAATGATTTTTCTACAAGGCCGAAGATCCCCAAATCGTGTGAAAATTGGGCTGAGCTGTATTTCCCTATGGAGTTAGGAATTGTGATTTTTACTTTCCTATTTGGATTCCTTGTTTACCAAGACTTCTTGGACGACTTGTCAGTCAATTTAGGGTTTCGAACTCTGATATAAGTGATATAAAAGGCCAGCCAAGGCCCCATAAAAAGGATTCACGTCCAAAGAGATCAACCGCACAAGAGGAGAAAGCTGCCAACGAGTTCTTTCTTTTCCTTTCTTCTTTTAAGTTTCAGTTCTTATGTATTTATTTTTGAGTTCATCCAAGAACATGAGTAACTAATTTCTTGTTAGTTAGGGCTTAATCTTGAAGCCCTAAACATGATTTCAATTTTATAAACAAGTTTGAATGGATTTTCAGTTTCTACAAGCGTGATGATTTCGGTTTCTCTATGTTATGTGAATTCTGATATTTTGTTTCTTTGAGTAGCTAACTTGGAAGCATGTATTGGAATTAAATTGTTGTAGAACATAGGTCAATTGCCATATTGAATGTGTTCTTGTTTGTAACAAATAATTGGGTTAAGAACTAGTTATGAGAAATCGATTCTTGAATTCCTAATAACAAATGCCATGTTTTAGGGTTTTTGTGACACTCATATTCTCTTTGATCTTAATGGATTCTTGATTGTTAATTTGAGTAAATGTCATACTAGATTTCAACTAAGAATACACGTATTGATGTAAATGCCATACACTCTACATACACTTAAGAGAGAATCATACAACTCGAGTCAAATGCCATGATCTTGTTGTGAGTGTCGTCATCATATGCTTGCTAGAAATTGATTATCTATTGTTGTTTATGGATTGATTGATTGTTTGGAGGTGGATAGTGAGTCCTAGCTATTGTTCTTGACTGATTTTAAACAAATTTCTCTTAAACTCTAATTTAAATTCTGTTTTGTTTTCTTTTCCTTGTTTTGTTTTATTCACAAAATCAAATCAAAACCACCCCTTGGTGTTGGTGTGTGTGTGGAAGTCCTTGTGTTTTAATATTCGTTGCGTGACATTGATAAACATCTCTTTAGATCACAATCTCTGTGGGACTGACCCTTGCTTGCTTACTATATTATCATTTGATTTGTGCACTTGCAAGGTTTTAATATTGTTGATAAAAATTACCAACAAGTTTTTGGCACCGTTGCCGAGGATTGTCAATCTAATTGAGTTTTGTTTACAATTTCAGGTATATGCTGGGTCGTCGTTTGCAGAGTCACGAGCTTATACCATACGACCCTGAACTAGAGAACACACTTTGCTATCTCTGTCGAGATAAAATTAAGCAAGATACACTTCCAATCAAGATGGGAGACGAGTTGGTACTCAACAACTCACCCGACCTTTGAAGAATTTCACTGTTCCTAAAGCATTGGACCAGCCGTCTTGCATTGCATACCCAGCCACTACAACCACCTTTGAGATCAAGAGTGGCACCATTCACCTTTTGCCACAATTCTATGGCAAGGCTGGGGATGATCCTCACATACATATCAAGGATTTCTTTGCCGTGTGCGCGATGATGCACAATGGAGGGATTAGTGATGAGGCAATCAGATTGCGTTTGTTTCCATTCTCACTCAAGGAACGAGCCAAGGAGTGGCTCTATTTTTTGCCTAGTGCATCTATCACCACATGGACAACATTGGCTTCCAAGTTCCTTGCAAAGTTCTTTCCAGCTCAAAAGACAAACCATATTGGGAAGGAGATCATGGGAGTGCAGCAACTAGATGGAGAATCATTTCATGAGTATTGGGATTGGTTTCAGAGACTCCTAGCTTCTTGCCCTCATCACCAAATTGAAGATTGGCTACTTATGCAATACTTTTATGAGGGATTACTTGATTCGGAGAGGATGATGGTTGATGCTACTAGTGGAGGAGGCTTGATGAACAAGAGTGCTACTCAAGCTAAGGAGATGTTTGAGAACATTGCAGCAAACTCTCAACAATTTAATTACCGGAGAGCTCCCCCAAAGAAAGCAGGCATTTATGAGGTAAGTGCTAGTGATATTGGTCCTCAAATAGCTAATTTGACTAACCTTGTTAAGCAGTTAATCCCTCAAGCACAAGTGTGTGTCGTGTGTGCTAATCCCGGACATCCTACGGAGTCTTGTCCAAGTTTGTATGGTGATGGAGAAGAGATGGCTCAAGCACACTATATGCAGCAACAAAAGCCAAAAACGATCCATTTTCTAACACCTATAATCCGGGATAGCGGCAACACCCTAACTTTGGATGGAAGAACAACCAAAATGTGCAAACAGCCTTGGTTCAACAAAATCAGTTTGTTCCTCAACAAAATGCACCACCACCTCATGGGCAAGGTAAGTCTTTAGAAGAGTTAATTAATTCTTTGGCATTAAGCACTCAAGTTTTTATTCAGGAAACAAGGCAAACACATGCACAAATGTCTACAGCAATCAAGAGCCTTGAAAACCAAGTTGGACAAATTGCAGCCTCCTTGAGTCAAAGAGAGCCAGGAAAGCTTCCAAGCCAAGTACTTCCAAATCCTAATGGAGGCCATGAAACCATAAATGCGATTACTCTTCGAAGTGGAAAAGAGGTGGAAAAGGATGACAATGAGGAGAGAAATTCAACCAAAACAGTGGTTGCCCCCTCTCCCAAGTTTACGGTTCCAAGTGACAACTTTAAGATAAGTTCTCTTGTGAATTATTCGATTACTTCACAAGTTCCTTTTCCTTGTAGGTTTTTGAATTCAAAGAAGGAGCAAGTTTCAAAGGATATCCTAGAGACTTTCCGAAAAGTGCAAGTTTCCCTCTCTTTTACATTCTTCCTCATCTTCGTCTCCAAAATTTGATTCAAAAGAAAACTTTCTTTGCAAGCCAAAGATATTTTCTCACTTCAATTTTTTTTTTCGTTTCCTTACCATTTTAATTTTTTTATTTTTTATTTGTAAAGAACGAGTACCACTGATGTTTGAAACAAGACTCAAGTTTGAAAATGCCAAATCTTTCACTGTTCCCACTCACAGGTCATGTGAGGATGGCGGGTTTTTCTTGTATTTGACATTTTTATTGACACACCGCGACTGTTGTTCATAATAACTGACGTGGTGTGTTAATAAATACGACATTTGAAAAGGGAAAAACTATCATCTGATTTGAAACGAACATGGGAGAGAGAAAACTAGGCGGTTTTTATTTATTTATGAACTTATAATACTACGATGGTTTTTATTTAATTTCCGTCATTTTAAGTTGACGACCACGACGTATTTGCACATACACGTTTCTATAGATTAGCATGTTTTTTTTTGTTTTTTTTTTTTTTTCGTCTTTGAACTTTCATTTTACGTCTGGCTTTTACCTAACCGTCGTTGTTTTTCTTGCAGTTTGTATTTCTCTCTAAACCTGGTTTCGAAATCTCAAAGTAAGGAGGCTCAAGCGTCAAAAGGTCAAGGCAAGGACATTGCAGTTTCAAAGGCACAAATGGGTGAAGCCAAATCTGTTCCAAGCAATCCCGCAAAGAAGATGAGATTTACTTCATCCTCCGAGAATGACCCAAGCTCTGCAACATTTGATGAAGTGACAAAATCGACTCGCGGTATCAACACAATGAGCTGTGTTGTGAAGAGGAAAATCCAGAAAATTAAACCTATGGTTGAGTGCAATAAAAGTGGCAGACCACATGACAAGTCTACTATTGAGATGCAGAGTTACATTGGTGTTTTGGTACGCACCAGAGTCCCTCTTGCGGACAAGAAATAGACTTAATTGCACAAGGACCTGAAGGAGCAGATTTGGGAAGTTGTTCAAATGGCTTATGTTGTTAGGGAAGAGGGCAAGAAGATGGTGCTGTTTTCTACCACCAAAAAATGGAAGGATTTTAAGTCTACCTTAACTAGGCAGTTTATCCTTCCATTCGCAAATGAGAAGGAGAAGTTAAAAGAGCCCCCTCAGCTTTATAACTTCATAGAGAAATCGCAATGGGATGCCTTTGTAGCTTCAAGGTTATTCCCAGATTTTGAGGTTGTGCATTCTGAGCAATCACAGAGAAGGGAGAAATGCGAGTACAACCATAGGTTGTCTTGAAAAGGGTTCGTTGGTTTGGAGGATCAATTGGAAGAAACCATGCCTGATGAAGAAATCGATCGATCTCTACTATGGAAGAAGGCAAGAGAAGATAAACAGGGAAACATTCATGATCTAAAGGTTGCAGAGAAGGCAAAATTAATTGTAAGTCTCACTGACTCTGTTCTAAACTTGTAAAACAGAGGTTTTATTTTTCATTCAGACGTCCATCTTTTTAGTAACCGTCGTTAGACATGACATCCCATGGCAGTTTTTATTTACTGGCTTTCGAAAAAGATATAACGTCAGTATTTTTATGAAACCGACGTCTGTATTGAATTACAACGACGGTTTTGTATTTTTGTGTTAGGTTTTTTAAATTAAATTTTGAATTTTCTTCATATTCACACGCACACACGATGGATCAATGAATATTTTGGTTAAGTGTTTTTATCTCTGATGTCAAATAAACGATGGTTTTTTTATGAACCGACATTTTAATGTATACAAAACGACGGTAGTTTTGGGCCAACGTATTAAATGATTTTATGAGTCTGTTTTTTAAATAAATCGTCGTCTTAACCTCTTTACCACGACGGGTAATACTTTTATTAATTTATTAATTTAATCAGTTTTACTATCTATTCACTGACTAACATTCTCTCTCTCACTTTTAGGATGATTTGAAAAAACAAGTCTCCGAGGGCACTATGACTGTCTCTAGCAGCAACGACGTTTTGACCTTGGCTTTGGGAACCCCTGAGCATGGTGGGAGAGTCAGAGGTGTTGGAGCTGGGGTTTCCCCAACTCAATTCTTCAATTTGCCGAGACAGCATAAAATTTGCTGACAAATTGAAGGATAGTGTTATGGAGGCACTAAGAGAGGAAACCAAAAAGATAGAGCCCAGGGCAAAGGAAAGTGTTTTGGAGGCAATCAGAGCAGAGAGGGAAATTTTTTTGAAACAATTCAATCAACTAATTCCCAACTTTGATCCCAACTTTCTTGGTAAAACTCCAACTACACCAATTACTCCAGTTCCTCCAATTCCTCAAGAGAAAAGCCCAAAAAATCCAATGTCTGACAAAGCAAGTTGCTCTAATATGAGAGCCCTTATTTTGAAGGAAGACAATCCCATGAATGATGTTGATGCTGCTGAAAACCGGCAAGATGAAACGGTAAAATCTCTGACATGTGATTTTTTCTGATTTTTAAATTTTAAATAGACATCGGGTTTTATTTTACAACCCATCGTCTATTTTAACCTAGATGACCTTTCTATTGTGTAGCGACATTATAACATTTACACCACGACTGTTATGTATTTACCGTCATCTATAACGTTTACCTCGTCAATATGTTTTAGAAACCGTTGTTGATATTACATACCACGTTTGTTTTGTTGATTTGTTGGAGTCGTTTATTTTACTTCATGTACAAACTAACTTTTATTTCTTTATTTATTTCTTGTTACAGGATCTCTCAAAGCTTGACATGCCAGCTCCTCTATTAGCCCTATGCCAATATGTCGAGACCACATTGAAGCCTGCTAACGAGACCATTAGAATTCACATGCCAGAGGAAGTATTTGGCACTGAGCATGATACTTGGCTCTTGTGTGAAGACATTTTACAGTTTACTTTCATGGTTGAGATTGGATCCACAATGATTGCACTATACATGAGGTAATTCTAGAAATCCAATTTTGTTTTTTTTTACATGTCCTTTCTTTTGAATTAAAATCTCATTTAATTGAATTTCATATATTTAATTAGGTACTATTTGACTATTTAAAAATGGCAAATATGGTAAACCATGTTGGCCTCGTGGACCCTGGACAAGTCAGCTCTCAATCTGGAACATTATCTCACCATTCAAAACATATCTCAGACCGCCTGAAAAACGCAGATGGGGATCAATTTTACTTGGTGCCTTATAATCCAGGGCTAGTCCCCTTCTATACTTGGTCCCTTGTAATATATTTTTTTTAGTATATTTAATCTATATGGATCATTATGTGTAGGGGTCATTGGGTGTTAATAATTGTAAGACCAACTAAGGAGAGTGTCTATTACATGGATTCATTGCCAAACCGCTCTGTTGACGAGGACATGAGAAATATAGTGAATACGTAAGTTTATTGATGAAAATCTAAGATTTTTTACTTCTACATTTGAATGATACGATGGCTTTTTCAAATACCGACGTTGTAGTGAAAACACAATGACGGTATATTATAACCGACGTTTGAAATCATTTACAACATCAGTATTTTTTGTAAACCGTCGTCTTAATTGAAATACCACATCGTTTGTGTTTTTGATTTTAGGACGTTTTAATTTTTTATGTTCAAATTTCATTTAAAAACAAGTTTGGTTATACGTCGTTTTTTGTCGTCACTGACGTTAGAATGATATACAACGACAGTTCTTATTTACCGACATTTGAAATAAAATACGACGTCATTTGTTTTACAAAACCGCCGTCTTCACTTATTTATCACGACGGTTAATATTTTTATGCTGATTTTTAGTTTTGTGATTAACACTTTTTGTTTTCTTGAAACAGTTCAATCTCTCACACAGGCAAACAATCATCACGTAAATCACTCATATGGAAAAATCTACAAGGCACTCCTAGACAACCAACAAATATAGAGTGTGGCTATTACGTGATGCGTTTCTTGAGAGATATAATTCATGATCCAGGCCTAGCATTTGAGAAGAAGGTAAAATTTAAGATATAATTTCTTTATTTTAATACCACGACTTTTTCTTTCAAAACCGTCGTTTGAATATTTATAACACATCGGTTTTTGTTCTTTATTTGCAGTTTGACAAGAAAAATGAACCAGTTGAGTATGTACAAGAACATATTGACGAAGTCAGGCTGGAATGGGCAGAATTCGTGAACAAGCAATTACAGAACAACAAGTGGTATAATTTATTTTAACAATGTTTAGGTTTATTTTAATTTATTGATGATGTATATAAATATATTTTTGGTAATTAATTGAACAATCATCAAAAAAATCAAATGAATATATTTTTTTTCGTTTTTTTTTTTTTTTTTTGTTTGTATAAAATATTTATGTCGTTAAATGAAATAAAATGACAATAACTCATAAAAATTTAAATTAATTTCCAAAAATCGACGTCTCATTCTTATTTACACGTCTCTTATCTATAAACAACCGCCATCTTATTATAGCGGGAAAGAAAACATCGACAGCATTTCTCAAAAACGACATGTAAGGTTGCTAAACACGACGATTAATATATAAAACTGAAATCTACGAAAAAAATTGTATAGATATAGTACGTCCATTAGTACAACAGACAAGACATGTTAAAGACATACAATGTCCGTCACAAGTTAAAATGTGACGTTGTATATCTAAACAACGTCGTCATCAACATAATAATCAATGGTGTAAATTCTACCCATGTCGGTTATTCAGAAAAAGAGGACGTTGTAACTTACTAACCACGGCGGTGAGTACATTGCGATGTCTAATATGTTCTAGGACGACGTGATGTGTTATTTAACGTCGTTGTAAATGGATGCAACGTCGATTATGTACATTTGTCATTTAATTTTTGTATGACTTTTATATTTTATTCCTAATATTCATAATAATTTCAAAACAAATTCCATAAAACAAACTAACAACTGCCATGCACTCATTGAAAGATTTTATCTCCCCTAAATCTTTAAAAAATATAATTTTAAAAATATTTTTAATTGTATTTAATTACTAATATTCATAATATATTTTTAAAAAAAATCCAAAAAATAAACCGACAAATTCTATGCACTCATTGAGACAATATCTACCCCCTACATGCCTGAAAATTTTAATTTTAGATTTCAAAATTAGAAGTGATAACAAAAGTCAAAAAGATTTAGAGACAAAGCACAATAGTCATTATACTTTCCATAACATAACCCTAAGGTTTATGTGATCCATTGGTGGTCATGAAATTCAAAATTATTTAATATGGATTTTAGCCTACTAATATAGAAGGCATTGTTGTAAGGAGTCCGTAGCAATTTTCGATTCATTTTTCTCATACTTGTGTATTTTCTTTTTTTATAATTATTGTAAAATTTAGGGTTTATGTTTTATTGAAACGACACCGGTTTTCTCTCACTCTTTTTGGTCAATTACGAGCGTTCGAATCCCAGGAAACACACACCAAATCTAATTATTTAATATTTTAGACGTCAGTTTTTGTATGAGCAACGTCAAAATGCTTTACAACGGCGTCGGTGTACCATAACCGTAGTCGTAAATATGAAATTAAACGACGACTGGGTTGTATTTATCGTCGTCTTTAATAAACTCAGTCCTTTGAAATTTTTGATCGGGATCTAAAATTTTCAGAATTTCCCTTTAACCCTAAAGTATTTCCTTCTCTCTCTTCAACGTAAATTTGTCTTAAAGTTTTCGCTCTCTCTCATAGCATTGGGTATATTCTTTGAGCTCTCTCAAGCATTTGTTATTTTCTCTCAGCTCTCTCTCAATAACCATGTAAGTATATTCTCTCAACTCTCTCTCAATATTCTCTTAGTTTGTATATTCTCTCAGCTCTCTCTCAATATTCTCTTAGTTTGTATATTCTCTCAGCTCTCTCTCAATATTCTCTTCGTTTGTATATTCTCTCATATCTCTTTAAATATTCTGTTAGTTTGTATATTCTCTCAGCTTTGGTTTCTTAATATATGTTTTGGGAGCTATGGGTTCTTGATTGGGAGCTATATATGGGTTCTTTTATATTTTGATGTTTGCATTCTGTTAGGGGTTCTTTGAAAAGGAATGGGGATGGAAGAATTAGGCTTCGGTTTTTTGTAAACCACGACAACAGTTGGTTGCCAACCGTCGTCTAAATTTTTATTATACGTTGGTTTTTTATTTACTACTGCCGTCGTCATTAGGCAACCAGAACCCAAACCTTGTTCTTCAAAAAGAATACAAATATCTTGTTTAGTTTGCTTAAAGACGACGGTAAATAGACATGCTATCATCTTAATCTATGTTACGCGATGATTATTTTGTAAAAACCGTCGTCTGATTCTTGTGGAATTTTTTTTCTCACTTTGTTCTCTTCTCTATCAATGTAGTAGTGTTTCATTGCTGGTCTTTTCACTTTATTATATGTATGATTTTATAGTGTGTGAGATGGATGTTGAGGCCCAAAAACATTCAAAGCCCAATATAACATATAATGTTAGTCATGCGTTAATTCAAGCTGTATTTTGGGAGTTAATTTATTAAATAAATATATAAATAGTGTACATGCCATGCCAAATCAATAATACATTTTTCTTATGCCAATCACCTACCAAGCTCACATGAACCCAAGTCATGTCGTTTACGGGGCTTGCATGAGGGATTGTGGTGTGGAAGGTTACGGAGGTCCACAAGGCCCATGGAAGCTCTTGGATAATGGAGACTTTGGGCTAGCTACTTGGGAGCACCAAAGTCCAAGCCCGTTACTTAGAGTTCTCCAATTTGGGTGAGTAAATGAGATATTTTTTCAAGCACTTCTTTTTATCCATAGGAAATAGTCATTTTCCAAATGCCTAGCTTTACCCGTTGGAAACAAGCCTTTTCCAGTACTTCCTATTACCCACTAGAAACAAGCTACTTCCAACACTTCCTTTTACCCATAGGAAATAGTCATTTTCCAATGCCTAGCTTTACCTGCTGGAAAATAGCATGCCCCAATGCTTCATTTTAACCATTGAAAATAGGCTGGTTCCAGCACGTCTTTTTACCTATTGGAAATAAAGGAGAGCCTTCACCTTCTATAAATTATGAGGCATTTCTCAGCCAAAAGAAACCCATCTTGGTTGTTGCAAGCTTCTCAACAACCATGAAAACTCACCTTTCTTCAGCTACTGCAAGCATTCCAGTAGCTTCTAATTTTTCTTCAGCCAACACTCACTCACTCGGCTGCTGCAAGCATCCCAGCAGCCATCAACTCCCATAAAGCATCACCTAGCTCCAAGCTTTTCCTTCCTTCCAAGCATTAAACACCATAGCCTTCAAACCTCAAGCTTTTCCTTCCATCCTCCTCTCGAAACTCTTAAATCCTTATAGCCATAGCCACAAACAACAAATTATCAACATCAAACTCAAACACATCCAACACCAAGCCAAGCACATGCATTCTCATTTGCTAAACTTGTGGTCTTTAGCTCCCACACTCCAAGCTCTCATGCCAAGCTCATATCAACATCAACAAGTCATCTTCAACTATTCGTCGAGCTGCTGGGAACGTCAACACGAAACACACAACCGCTGAAAGAAGAACAAAGTACTCCCCCGGGACTTGCTTCTCCCTCGGGATACTTTGGGCCTAGTTCTTGCTAACTCAGACAAAGGGGCAACGAAGTCTTCATTCATCACTCTATGGCGAACCAAGAATCAACAAAGCTGAATGAGCCTTCAGACGAAAAAGACACCAACAATGGATAAGTCATGGATGCATGCGGATAGATGATCGCATATGAGTTAGGTGTGGAAGGATTTTTGAATTTTGCTATAGAAAATCTTGGAAATACAACTCATATTCGTGGTCCATGTGTTAAATGTGGAAATATTCGATTGTTTGGAGTTGGAATTATAAGGGACCACTTATACTTTAATGGAATTGACCACAACTATTAGATTTGGACATGGCACGGAGAACCTTGGGAATGGACTACTAATGCTAGTAGAAATGTGGAAGAAGATGAGAAAAGTAGGTTCAGTTTTATTTATGAAGAAGTAGGGATGGATGATAATGATTTAGGCAATATTGGATTTGATCCTTATGAGTTTGCTAATGTGATTGGAGATGAAGATCAACCCTGGTAGCAATAAGTACACAATGTTGTCGACTTTGGTGAAGTTATATAAGTTACATAATTATTGATACTTCAAGGAGATTTGCTTCCATAAGGAAATACACTATCTTCCTCTATGTACGAGGCAAAAAAGACATTGTCCACTTTGGGGATGAGTTATGAGAAAATCCACGCATGTCCCAATGACTGCATCTTGTATAGGAAGGATTATAAAGATTCAACTAATTGTCCTACTTGTGGTATCTCATGGTGGAAGGAAGGCAAAGATTCAATCTTGAAAGCGGGTGTGCTAGCGAAGGTGGTGTGGTATTTTCCTCCAATTCCAAGGTTTAAAAGGATATTTCAATCACATAAGACAGCTAAGAGTTTGACTTGTCATGCTGCTAGAAAATCAGTTGACGGTCATTAGTCTCATCCAGCGGATTCTCCGTCTTGGAAACTTGTTGATGATAAATGACCCGAGTTGGTAAAGAGCCGAGAAACTTGAGATTGGCTCTCTCATATGATGGATTCAATCCCCACAGTTCTTTAAGTAGCAAATACAGTTTTTGGCCAGTTATCTTAGTTACATATAATCTCCTCCATGGCTATGCATGAAATGGAAGTTCATGATGTTGACCTTATTGATTTCCGGTCCTAAACAGGCCGAAAATGATATAGATGTCTACTTAGAGCCTTTTATTGATGATTTAAAATCTTTGTGGGATGGGATTAGAGGAGTGTATGATGCACATATAAGAGAATACTTTACACTCAGATGTGTATTACTGTGGATAGTTAATGATTTTCCTGCCTATGGGAACTTATCTGGTTGTGTCGTTAAAGGATATAAAGCTTGTCCAATATGCAGCGATGATACACCTAGTCACAGATTGAAAACTGGCCACAAAATTTGTTACATTGGCATAGAAAATGGTTACCAATGAATCATCCATATCGGAGGCAGTGTGCAACTTTTAATGGGAAATCTGAATATGACACGCCTCCCGAGCCATTAAACCGAGAAGAAGTGTTGCACATGGTTGAAGATATTAATTACATATGGAGCTCGAAAAATGGGGGAAGTGTTGGTGAGAATGATGGTGACAGAGTTTGTTGGAAGAAGAAATCAAATTCTTTGGTCTCGAGTGTTGGAAATATCTTCATGTGAGGCATGTCCTAGATGTTATGCATATTGAGAAGAATGTTTGCGATAGTATCATTGGTACATTGCTGGAGATCCCTGGAAAAAATAAAGATAGGATTGTTGCTCGTTTAGATTTATTGAACATGGGGAGTCAAAACTCATTTGCAACCCGAGTATGGACAAAGATGTACTTGCTTGCCTCCAAGGCCTTGGAATTTGTCAAGAGCAGAGAAGAGAGTGGTTTGCAATTCTTTCTATGGTATGAAGGTCCCTGAAGGTTATTGTTCAAATATAAAAAATCTTGTATCTTTAAAAGATTCAAGACTTCTTGGACTTAAATCTCATGATTGTCATACCTTGATGCAACAATTGCTCCTTGTGGTAATTCGTTCTGTTTTGGAGAAGCCTACAAGGTATGCAATAACTTGATTGTGCTTCTTCTTCAATGCTATATGTGCAAAGACGGTAGATGTTTCCAAGCTAGACAAGTTGGAAGAAGATGTAGCAGTTACTTTGTATTTTGCTTGAGAAGTACTTTCCCCCTTCATTCTTTGATATCATGGTTCATCTAGTAGTACATCTTGTCAGAGAAGTTCGTCTATGTGGCCTAGTATATTTTAGATGGATGTATCTATTTGAAATGTATATGAAAGTGCTAAAAAAGTATGTTCAGAACCGTACTCCTCCGGAAGGTTGCATTGTTGAGTGGTATATAGCTGAAGAAGCTGTAGAGTTTTGCACCGAGCATTTATCTGATGTTAGTACAGTTGGAGTGCCTTCAAGCCAGAAGATGGGAGTTTCGAAGCTATTATCAGGTTGCATAGTAAGCTTAGTTGATCGGGACTTGTTGAACCAAGCACATTTATATGTCTTGGAGAATACAAAGGAAGTCCTACCTTATATCGAGTACGTATGAGTTTTATTTTTCATATGGAGCCATTTTAAATTTTATTATTCCTTATTTTATCTTATATACAAGGGACCGTAATGCTTGATTTTTTCGTGTCAATGTAGAGAACATATGATCCACATCAAGACCACTTATCCAAAATTTAGAAAGAGAACAAAGTGGCTACAAGATAAGCAAAATAACACTTTCATTCAATGGCTCCACTTTAAGGTATATATATGTTATTGAATGACATGCATATTCAACTTTTAATTTTCTTCCATTCTATATGTTAGATTGAATTAAGATATATATGATTAATTTGTAGGTTCAAAGTGAACTTAATGGGGAAGAGCATAATGGCGTATCAGAAAATTTGAGGTGGCTAGCAGCTGGTCCAAGCATGGCAGTGCCATCATATAGGAGCTATCTTATTAATGGTGTTAAATTTAACACCAAGGCACAAGATGATGTGCGAACTGTCCAAAATAGTGGAGTTTATTTACTTGCACATACTATGCAAGTTACTAGTGCCAAGGATAAAAACCCTATTGTCTCCAATATGAGTTTTTCTGGTGTTATTTAAGAAATTGTGACCAATTTGTTATGGCTTCTCAAGTCAAACAAGGATTTTATGTTGACGACCCAATGCATCGTGGTTGGTCGGTAGTGTTATCAATGCCTAATAGAGAATATAATAATGTTATTGGTGATGATGTGCTAGGTGATACTAAAATTGAGTGTGAGCCATTTACTAGAGGGATACCAAATGTTGGCACATTTGATGATCTAGTGGGTGAGTTTGGGAATGAAAATATTAGAGATGGGTGTGAAGATATGTGGATTGATTGATTGTTGTAATGTATGACATTAGTTATTCAGTTAATTGTGTGACATTAATTAATAACTCTATACATCATTTTAATTATGATCACATTTTCATTATGTAGGCTTTGGGCACGACAAATCAAAAATTAAAAAAACTGGGTTAAAGCTGTAAAGTACGACTGTCCAGTAAAAAAATTGGAAACACAGAAGCCTAAAATGACAACAATGTCGAGTTTTAAAAAGTCAAAAGACCGTAAAACAAAACAAAAAACAGACATCTGAAACAGAAATCAAGTCAGTTTGATAAACACAGCTTCAAATAAACCGTCGTCTAAAGAGTGAAATAAAGGCCGTTCAGTTCCATTAACTGTCGTGACAGATGTTCTGCACGTCGGCTAGTCTAAAACAACTGACGTCTCCAAGCATACATACGTCAAGGAAGGTTAAACAAGAGACTTTTGAAGGACAATCACGTCATCATGTAATCAAAACTGACGTGGTAAGCAATTACAACATTAAGCAGTTGGGGTCTCTTGACGTAGTGAAATAATTAACCACGTCCTTTATTTTAATGCCACGGACGTTGGATATATAATCCATGTCGGTTTTTTTCCTATCCACGCCTTCAATATTATTTATAATGTCATCCTTTGACAAAAACCGACATGGGAACAGTTTTGTATGTTGGTATTGAGTAATATTATGTCATTTTAAATCTTTTAGACGTTAGTTATTCATAAAAAGTGACGTCTAACTCTGTCAAAGGGGCTTCTTTGTACAATTTAAACGACTATTCTCGCAAGAAACAAATGTGGAATAAGCTTAAAACGTCGGTCTTTTCATATTCCGCAACGTGGATAATAAAATAAGCGTCGGTGATGCCAGGTGCGGGACGTGGTTATGGCATGTTATGGTGGTTATTGAGAGACAAATGACATGTAATACTCTTTAAACGTCGGTTGGTTTGTGTGCACGTCGTCGTTTATGTTTTAGACGTCAGTGTCTTTGTTTGTTTAACATAGTATAAATTAACCATGACGGTTTCTAGCTTATCCAAATCTTTATTCCTTCATTTAGGGACGTGGATAATTATCTGTACGACAGTTCTTCTTTTGATCTTGACATGTAACACTCTTTAGATGTCTCAGTTTTCATAAAACCGTCGTCTAATGTTGTCGAAGATTTGATTTTAGGCTAATTATATAGTAATTACACGTCGGTTCGTAACAAATCTGGACGTTGAATGCCTTAACGACATCAGGTATTAATCGTCGTTGTTTTTTGTACAAAAGATGGCGGTCAATTTCACGATGGTTGGAAATCCTTCTAGACTACGGTGGTTTCCTGTCGTCTATTTCTATTTTTGTAGTAGTGTTGAAAATGGAACTCTGAAATATCAACCAACCCAACTTTGGTCAAAAGAGAAGAACTCAAAGGTTCCCTGAACTCAGAGTCCCCTGATTGACTCCTATCAATTACTACGGTATGCACCTAACTATAACAGAGTGGTCAAACGAAGTATGATCTTCAGTTTAACATGGTAATAATACAACTATAATAGTGTTCCCCTATTTTGAACTAGAAGTCTGTGTGTGAAAATTGAAAAAAAATATATATATATATATAGACAAAGGAAGCTTACTTATTATCTTGGTTCTTACTTAAGACTTGGAGACTTCGGAACTAATAGGGAATTCTAGAGAGAGAGAGAGAGAGAGAGAGAGATGTTTCAAAGAAAGTTTATTCTGGTGGAAGAGAGCACCAAAGTGTGTATGCTTCAACTTGCGTCTGGATGAAAACATGAATGGTTTTTATACTACAACGGACAAACTGACTTTTTATAATTTCAAGAAGGGTAAACTATAGTAAACCCCCCCAACCTACGAATCCATACTCAACGTCACAGAAAACCTACAAATTACCCCCTCCGTTAGCGAGTCTGTCAGGAAATCTGTTATCTGCCTACGTGGCATCTAGCTATACTATTTTTAAGGGCATTTTCGGCATCTCAGGTCCCTGGGTTTGGCACCCAAAACAACACGTGGTTTACTCTAATTCAAAAAAGAAAAACAGAAAACCCCAAATTGAGTTCCATATCTAAGCCCCCATTCAGACCTAAGTCCCAAATCGACAGAAGTGGATGCCCAGGTTCCAATTCAAAGAAGACAAAGACGACGATGTCGACGAGGTCGATGATGTCTGCAAATCGAAGATGCGAAGTGGGCCAACCCATTTGTCATTGCGGCAATCAATGTCGTCTGACAACATCATGGACTGACAACAACCCTGGGAGAAGATTTTGGGGCTGTGCCGATTATGGGGTAAGAAGAGGATGTGCATTCTTTGAATGGTATGATCCACAAGTATGCAAAAGGTTCAAGATTATGATATTTGGACTATTGAAACGATTACGTAAGGAAGAAGAGGAAAACCGAAAATTGTTAGGAAATTTGGAAATGCAGACTGTTTATGTATGCACAATTGTTAGGCAATTTCCAATTGAACAACTGCTTGAAGGCAAATTCCATTATATTTTGAGTTCAAAATACATACATACTTTTCCAACCCTTGCAGCTCAAATTTACAAAATGAACATGAGCACCTAATCTGGAATACAATAAAACAGCTACCAAAAGTAAACTTATCAGGCCACATCACAAAACCAGAAGTTGTACTAGTTTAAAATAAAATGGAATTTGCATAAACTAAGAACTAAGAGCCTATGTTCTCTGTCGCTTGGATGCTCTCAATCCTATTCCAGTTTGGCTGGGAAGCATTTAGTGCAGCCTTCTTTGCAGCAGCAGCAACCTTTGCCCTTGCATATGCAAGCTTTCTCCTAACTCTTGCAGCTGCTTTTGCTTCATCCTACAGATAAAAAACACTTTCAGCTTCAAACAATAAAACAATAAAATAGCTTTTCCATTTTAAGGAAGAAACAACAGAACATTTCATCAATAGCCTAGCAATAAAAATAGGCACTCACAGCAGCAACTGCAGGGTCTTGGTTAGATATTTTTCTTGGTCTTCCTTTACCCATTGATAGGGGTTTTTCCTTTTGAGGTAGATTCCGATGGTGAGGGGTTTTGTTATGGCCAGTTGAGTCACAAATACTACACCGCATTTGCATTCCTTGTCTTCCCAACCATTTTTTCCTAGTCTTATCTATTCTCTCTTCAGCTCCTTTTATCCTCACCTTTCTAGGTTTTCTAGGTTGTCTAGTGTAGGCTGGTGGCTTTATTGCTGTCTGGTTTGTCTTCTCCCATAACTGTGATCCATTAATTGGCATAATGAGATTGTTATAAAGGCCATGTAACTGTCCTTGCTATAGTATGAATGCACATAATCCTCCACAGCTTTACCTCCTTTGTAATGTATGGCAGCAATTCCATGAGCACAAGGAATGCCTGACAAGTCCCACTTTCTGCAAGAACAAGTGTGATTATCCAAATCCACCACATATTGGTCACTTCTTCCTGCATCCACTTGTTATTTAGGACCACTAGACCACTGCATATTTGATGAGGCCAACTGGTCATCTTATCCCTCCTCCACTGGATCCTTCTCATTAACAAGCACCTGATCATCTCTAGCATTGTGATAATTGGCCTGTCCCTTGCTGTCTTGATACTATTGTTGAAGCTTTCACACAAGTTATTTTGCAGCATATCACACTTAATATGTGTTTTGAAATGAGACTTAGTCCATTATGTTGGTGGCTTCTCAGCAAGCCACTCCCATGCATTGCTATCCAAGGTCTTCATTACTTCCATTTGATAGTTAAAGCAAGGCACATTGGTAGCTTTAGCACATGTCCATAACTGATCCCTCAATACTTTACCTTTATACGTTTTGTTGAAGTTATCCCAAAGGTGCCTCACACAGAATCTTGTCTCGGCATTAGGCACAATGTCTTCAAATGCACCAGGTAGTCCTTTTTGCTTGTTAGATATAAAGGCCCATCCATGGGAATTAACAATGTCCACATCCTTGGCCAACAGATCTATGAACCATGTCCATGACTCCCTTGTTCCCATCTCAACCACAGCATATGCTAGCACCCAAATCTTGTTATTGGGATCGATCCCAACTGCTGTAAGCAACTGTCCACCATAAACCCCTTTTAAATGGCAAGCATCTAACCCAATAAAAGGCCTACAGTTCATCTTAAACCCTCTCTTTAATGGTTCTAAACAAATGTACAAACGCTTGAAAACAGTTTTACCATCAACAAACTCACACTGCATCTTTGTTGTGGAGCTAGGGTTTTTGTGTTCTAGCTCATGGCAATAATCCTAGAGCATGGCATATTGCTCAGCAACTGATCCTTCAATGATTCGAAGCACCTCTACCTTTGCCCTGTAAGCTTTCATCCTAGATATACCTACTTTAAACTCAGAAGAGGCTGCATTCACTATAGACTTTGGAGGCATCTTGGGATTTGACTGAATCCTAGGCAGGAACTTATCTCTCAACCATTTACTTGAGGCTTGTGTGTTTTCAAATACTCTGACACAATTATGATTGAGATTATAGTATTTCACCACCAAGCTTCGACTTGTAGGGTTTTTCCAAGCCACATAAATCTGCCATGGACAACTCACTGCTTTACAAACTGCCTTCAGCTTATACTTTTCATTACTGGTGAAAGTGACCTATTTCCCACTCAACAAGCAATATTCACGAATAGCTTCTCTGAAAACCTTGCAGTCACTGAATATCATTCCAGTATCAAATACAGGGTTTTGTTTGTCTGTTTCATGGTTATAGTGTTTGAATTTTTTCCCCGTTGCAACTGCTTCCTCATGTTCATCTGAATGAACACTTCTTAACTCAACCTCCACTGCTTGATCCCCCTATTCTAATCTGGTGTCTTGAAGATCCGTATGGTGAAAATCCATAGTCCAAGAAGGTTGCTCCCTATTTTGACCAGTTTGTGAAGGTTGGTCTTCATTTTGACCAGACTATGAAGGGTGGTCCCCACTTGGACCAACATGTGATGGGTGGTCCTCACTTGGACCAGCATGTAAAGGTTGGTCCCCACTTGGACCTTCACCCTCATTAACAACACTACCTTCATTAACAGCACCACCTTCACCCTCATTTATCTCTTCATCTTCAAGAGGCTGAAAAGTATCTTCAACTGGGGCATGGTCTGTAATCCACTGTTGCAAAAATATGGTTTCCTTAGCTATCTCTTCAATGTTATCCCCCCATACTTACTGTCAACAAAACTAGATGCATTTGATAAGGATGCATCACTATCTTCCCTATCTGTTGCACTTGCCATTGCCACACCTTTACCCTTTGAAGACCTTGTAGCCATTGCCCTCTTTGGTGCCTCAGGTTCAGCCACTTCTTTACCCTTTGAAGACCTTGTAGCCCTTACACTCTTTGATGGCTCAAGTTCAGCCACGTCCTTATCCTTTGAAGACCTTGCAGCCTTTCCCTTCTTTGGTGCCTCAGCCACTGGTTTACCCTATCCCTTCTTTGGTGCCTCGGCCACTATTTTACCCTTTCCCTTTCCCTTCTTTGGTGCCTTAGCCACTGTTTTACCCTTTGCATTCTTTGGTGCCTCAGGTTCTGAAAAATCCCCAACATCCTCCACTGGTACTTGCTCCACTATCTTCACCTTATGTGGCTCAAGATATTTAGTTGGCTACTCAACATTGCTCTTTGTCTTATAAGGAACAAGAGGAATAGAATCAGCACATCCTATATCCTCAATCACCACTGACCTTTGTTTTTGTACCCCAGAACCTTCCACCCTTTGCAGCTCGATATGTTTGTGTTTGTTTAAAAAGGTATAAGGGTCATCAGCCAACTATGTCAAAAACATATCTATCTCCCTTACTCCTGGCACACATTCACACATTTTCAGAACATCTTCATGAGACTTAAGCTTCTCTATAGAAGAAGAGTTAGGAAGCTCATAGTGATATAACACTATACCATCATACCCTAACTTCTTAACCATCAAACCAATTTCAAACATAGACATTTGGTCCTTATTGCAAAAATCAATGAAATCCAGAGTCCCATTTACATACAGGTTGTCACATAAAGAACCCCCATGGTTCATTCGAATAGTAAACTTATCATCTTCACCTACAAAGCCACATAACAGTCAAACCTATCAACACACAATTGTTCAATATATAGGGTGACTAAACAAGGACATAAATAAATGCAGAGGTTTTGGACCACTAAGTACTATCTGGAATCGAAAGCAATTTGTTTTGAAAAAAAAAGTGCTTTTTTTTTATTCTTTTCTAACAACACAACGGCAGAAATAGACCTTTTATGCTTTTCCAACAACACAACGACAGAATGGACCATGGACCACAAATATCACTATCAAGCACACTTCAAAGCAACTGAAAGGTTTAGACAAAATCAAACCGCACGCATCTAACCCTTTATGAGGAAACCAAAAAACAAGAAAAGTTAAAACTGCCTTCACCTTACAGTAACGAGGAGCATAACAACCACGAGGACGAATACCCCACGACATCTCGAATTACAGCAACCTAGACTTCTTTGTACTTTCGATCGATGCGAAATGGGGATTAGGTTTCAATTTGTGCAATCGGTTTCAATTTTAGGGGGGAAATCGATTTCGGTGAAGGGGGTTATGGACGACGAGTTTCTGGAACATGATTCGGGGGTTTTTTGTTTTTGTTTTTGTTTTGAATTACATAAGGCCACGTGCTGTTTTGGGCACAAAACCCAAGGACATGAGATGCCGAAAATGCCCTTAATAGATTTCCTGAATTACAGAAGGCTAGACGCCACGTAGGCAGATAACAGATTTCCTGACGGACTCGCTAACGGAGGGGGCAATTTATAGGTTTTCTGTGACGTTGAGTATGGACTCGTAAATGTCCCCAAAATTAGGTATGAACTCGTAAATGACCCTATAGGTTGAGGAGTTTACTGCAGTTAATAATGTTTATACAAGTTGAATAAAAAGCAAATATGTACAAATTCACAAATGAAAAGCAAGGCTAAAAACCTATTAAAAGTAAACGAAGTTGGTCTCTCCAATATGGGAAAATTCATGCTGGCTGTTTTTGTTGTTTTTTTTCCTATTTTGCCCCTCTACCCATCACCATCAAATACTCCTTGTCAGAGATGTGTGGTTGTGATGTTGGTTTGCTTCTAAAGTCCATATATGATGGCCTCATTATATTTCCTTGAGAGATACATGCATGAGGAGAACTAGCCCTAATTAATTTAGATTTAAGAAACTTCATTTTTCATATGATAACAAAATTTGGGGATTCATAAGCAGGTTTGAGAGATAGCCCCCCGACACTGATAGGGATGGGAAAGGGGATGAAGATTCCCTCAAAATTCTTACCGAGTATGGGGTGGAGGCGGGGATAGGGATGCTAGCCTATTGCCATATTCAGCCCCCGAACCGGCCTGCTGTCATCCCTATTGTAAGGTGAGTATTTTTTGAACTAAAGTTTGTGTTTAATGAGCATGTAGGTCAATTCCTAAAATACTGAAGATTTCTAACTGTAGGACCACAATCTTGAAGATTTCGATTATTTATATGTTAAAATGAAGAGTAATGCTACTCTTACCACATTTGTATATCACATTCACATACCACATCATGTGGCAGATGAGGTGGACAACCACATTAATTAAAATTAATTTAACATTTTCTTTTCTTTTATGATTTATTGATATGAATGTACACCTCATTTGCCATGTAAGATGGTATGAAAATGTGATAAGAGTAACATTGTTCTAAAATAAAAGCCGAAAATATAAAATATAAAAACTAACACGATGATGGAAATATGGAGGAAACTGAGGGCAGTAAAATGAAAATTTTTAAAAAAAAATAAAAATAAAAAAGGAAAAATAAAAAAGGCATTTGGTAGTATCGAGTATTGAGAGAGGGAAGGAAAGTTTCCGAGTTATGAGCAAACTCGGTGGCAGTGTTGGAATTACGGTTGTGTCCTTGGTTGCGTTGCAAGAGTTTGTTGTTGGATAGATCTTGGCGTTGCGTTGAAATTTGAAATCTTGGATGTGAAATTGATTTTGAGAAATGGAATGGGGTTCGAATCAAGCGGAGTTCGATTACTTGTTCAAGCTGTTGATGATTGGGGACTCTGGGGTTGGTAAGAGCAGTCTCCTCCTCAGCTTCACTTCCGATTCCTTCGAAGATCTTTCTCCTACCATCGGTTTGCATCTCCTCTCTCTCTCTCTCTCCCCTTTCAATTTCTTCATATTCTCTTTCACATTCTTGAAATTGAAATTGTATGCTTTCCCAATTTTATTTTTTTTCATTTTTTGGTGGGTGTAGGTGTTGATTTTAAGGTGAAATATGTTACTCTTGGAGGCAAAAAGCTCAAGCTTGCAATTTGGGATACAGGTAATCCCAAATCACCGCTCATCTTCAAATTTCTGACATTTTTTAGATTTTACAGTTTTTAGTGCTTGCTCTTATGTGATGAGGTCATTTTGGAAGTTTTGATTACCCAAAATTGTATGATAAATTCCAGAAATGTGGGATCGTTAATGGAAACAAAAAGGATTGAATTAAATACAAAATATATTTTCTGAAGGATTTTTGTTATTATTTGTGATTGCCTGTTAATCATTTCCTCTTGTTGCTTGGAGTGTTTTAACCAAACGAAAGTGCATTCAAGTTTCTGTTTTTTCCCCGGCTTTGAATTTTTGTTATGTTTTTTGTTTATAGTGGTTTTCCTCTGAACTCAAATTGTTTAAGTGCTCATGTGCAACTACATGTGTTTCCAATTATTTCCAGTTGGGAATGAATCAGAAGACTTCTTCTGCGCTAACATTTAATATGAGTGGTAGGATTCCGATTCAGCTCTGCTGAATTGAAGTTTGAGAAATTTCTGCAGTCATGCCAATGCTATGATTTGCCTTTAAACATTCTTGTACAAATCTATGTTTGGCTTTTGGCTTGTATGCTTCTTGACATTGTCTTATTCCATGAGATCATCTTGTCATCATTGTACGGATAAGCTATTCATGACCTTGGATATTGTTCACTGCTTCTTTTGCTAGGAATTCATTTTTCTTGTAAATTGTTTTATTTTTTACTGTTTATTTTATAGGTAAGCTATCCTTCACCAATTTTCTCTTTTTGTAAAGAGGAGGGCTTGGACTGCCATTTCTAACAGGTTCTAAATGTTTATAAACTCAGCTGGTCAAGAGAGATTTCGAACGTTGACAAGTTCATATTACAGAGGTGCACAAGGAATCATTATGGGTAAGCGTTACAAACATATGTTTTATATTATTTTACAAGTGAAATTGCAGGTAATGACTTCTTGCAAAGTTGTGAATATGATGCTGCCTTTTCTCTTTAGTTTTGCTCTTTATTTATATTTTTAGAGGATTGGTCCTTTGAAATATTGAATTATAAAAAAACTTTTGGAAGAGGAATTGTAGTAGCTACCCCATGATGAATTTGATAGCATGTTAAAAAACAAAGGGCATTCACTTATTTGGAATTTATGATTAAATCAGTGTGTTTTGGTTCTATAGACGTGGGAGAAGCCTGACATGTACCATATTTTTTGGCTTAAGAATCACATTTTAAATGTTAAGTGTTATTCTTCTTGCCGTTATGAACTTCTGTGGGTATTTATGTGTGCTCAAAGTAAGTCGGAATTGTTCGAGGTGTATGGGATTTACAATTAATGTGCTTGTAAACTACAGAACAAAACCACGAACTTTGATTATAATATGGCTTAATTATGTTCATGCCGCCCCAAATCTTTGAACTTACTTTACCTCAGTAAAATTCATCTTTGTGTCTCACTTTCCCAGTTTTTTCAACTCTCTATCAAAAGAATCCATTAGGCCTCTTGACGTGGCAGGAGTGGGCCCATTTTTAGTTCATGTGAACCCAAGTTGGCCCCATGCAGACCAAAAAATAATATTGAAAATATTGCACCACACAGTTTTTTTTTTTTTTTTTTTTTTTTTTTTTTTTTTTTTTTTTTAATTTTTTTTTTTTTTTTTCAATTTCTTTTAATATTGTTAAAAGATGAGAGAAGTTTAGAAGAAAATTTTATTATTCTTTGGTCCACATGATGAAAACTTCACTTTTGTGCAAGGAAAAAAAGGGCCCACTCATGCCACGTCAAAAAAGGCTTAATGGTTTTTTTTTTTAGAAAAAGTTGACAAAATGGCAAAGTGTATTTTTTGTTTTTTTTTTTTTTTTTTTTATTGTTGCTAACCGAGGCAAAGTACACTTCAGGGTGTGAAGTGAGAATCAGGTGATAGTTTTTGCGAGAAAAGATTTGGGGAAAAAGAAAGTTTCAGAGTTGCTTAATGTTCAAGAAATTAGAGAAATAAAAAAACTTAATGACATTTAGTGTTTCTATGCATAAATTGATTCTATATAATATTTGACATTAACTCTTAGGTTGACCCTTTGACTGGTTGGTTTAGTTATTTATTTTTATTTACTGACACTTCCATGGACCTTTCATTACACTACCATGGATTATTCTTGCACTTCAAAAGAGGATATAACTTTTTCACCAAGCAATAGTAGCTATTGTGTAATTTCACCTCTCTGAAAGGAACTTGACCTGCTCCAGTTTGTTAGTGGACGAGAATAGAATCATCTTCTTCAATGCGTTTAAGAAGGACAGTACCAGTTGTCCTCTTGAGTTTCATGAGAGACTGTAGGCCCAAGCTTAAACACATAGTTCCCATATATAATGAAATATACCATAATAGTGCACCTTCTAATGACATAACCATGGTTGGCCCGTTAGATTTTGACAGACATTTTAGGGTAGCATATTACCTTGTACATTATCAACTAATCCTCCAATAGAATAGGTTAACAGATTGATGTAAGTCGACATTTGTATCACTTACCAATACTACTTTGTACATATTTGGATGAGGCTCAGTAGGCGAAGAGTACTGTTGTTGTCTATAGTTATGGACTAGGTGTTTGATTAATATTGCTCTGTCGCCAATCTTCCCCTTTGAATTCCTTTTGCTTAGTCAGAAGAGCATTAAATAAGGTTGCCCTTCATAACCACTATGAGAATTCCTGTTATTATCACCTTCTTGTGTCAAGCACAGCAATGTCTCTCGCTACTCAGGGTTGACGATGAGAATGTGAGCTTACTTATCTGCAAAAGCCACCTATCAATTTGGAGATTGTGCTGAAAAATGTCCAGAGCTTGTTTTATCCAACATTGTCCCTTTAGTTTTAGTTTTAGTTTTAGTTTAGAAATAAAGCTGAAATTACTATGTGCACTCCTATCACCAAATGGTTGGTAGAATAAGTGAAACCACCATATGATTTGTCAATGAGTTTTCCTTTGCTTGCATTTGTAATGGACTTCTCATTTCTGACATTATTTCGAATGGACTCTCATGGAAGCTCTCTTTTTATAGCCTTCTTCTGTTGGATAATCAATCAGAACAACATCAGTCGTAGTGCAAATACGACTAGCTGCTAAACCTAAAGAATATGAGAATTTAATCTTTTATGATACAAACAAATCCAGGCCCCTTCAATAATCTGAACTGTCTACTTTTGAAGTCTCCATTCAAAGATCATTGTTTTGAAAATTTGCCAAATCGGAAATCATTAGTTCATCTAACGATGATCAAATAAGTAGATGAACATAATGTTTTCCATTTTGGATAAATTTTTGCAAGGATGATCTTTGTTTGTAGACATAGAAAATAGACGGTTCACATTCTTGAATTACAGTGTAGAATGAGGGATCCCCATTGTTTCATTTTCGTATTGCCTTACCTTATTTAGGAAGTGACTGGCTTTTCTTTGACTTGCTACTTGTCCTAAAATCTAAGATTGGACTCTTGAATAGAAACACCTGTTGTCCTGTGAGTTGAAATAGGACAGGCAGATGACTTCCCATGAGTTGTTGAAATACTTATGAGAAAATAATCATGTGTCAGCTGATAAAGTATAAGTTATTTGTTACTTGCTAGGCCTCTGATTCAGGAATTCTTTATGTTAAGTACTCATTTGATTTTTGAAACTCTAACAGTTTATGACGTAACAAGGCGAGAAACATTTACAAACCTTTGTGATGTATGGGCCAAGGAAATAGAACTCTATTCAACAAATCAAGACTGCATCAAGATGCTTGTTGGGAACAAAGTTGATAAGGTATTTCACTATTCCAATTTAAGTTTCTCGGGAGATGTTTATTGTTTTTAATCATTTTTGGAGGAATTACACCACAAGCATTCATATGTGCTCTGTCTGTATGCATTTACATATTCGAGAGCTGAGATGCGAAGGGTTTGGAGTCATTTCTTATATTGCTTCTGTACGCTCGTATTAAAATATTAATTTTTAGAAGCCCCTTGCAGAACATGCAAATTTCAAGACATGATTCTGTACTGCAAGAATTTAAATAAGATTTTCAGGATACCTCTAATTATGATTTTAAATTCAGTGTGGATTTTTCTCCTTCAATTTTTGAGATTCTGTCTCGTGCTGCTGCTATGTTACCACAAGGATGCCCTATTTTGTACTTTAGAGCTCCGTCCACTTGTTAGACACTTAGCATTTAACTGAAGGAACACAAAAAACATTACCGGTCAAGTTAATCACCAAATTCTAGATGGCCTTGAATCAGTACACTATTTTTGTTAGGTACCTTTTGAGATTTTGATATTGACTCAGATCATCCTTATTTTTCAGGAGAGTGACAGGGTTGTGACAAAGAAAGAGGGAATAAATTTCGCCAGGGAATCTGGATGTCTCTTTATTGAATGTAGTGCTAAAACTCGAGTTAATGTGCAGCAGTGCTTTGAAGAGCTTGTTTTAAAGGTTTGGAAACCTTTTAACTGTTCTTATCTCATTTATTGCGTCTACACCAATCTATGGAACTTGTGTATTGGGAAAGTTTGTGGAATAAAAGAAAACATCACTGTTTGCATAGCGACATATAACAATGCCAAGACAACATTGATAAAACTTGCTCAAAGAATTGAATTTAGACATAGGTTGAATACTTAATAATATACTAACAAAACAAAATTAGAGCACCAAATGACGGCACGATAACTGCAATCATATATATGCAGATTCTGGATACTCCCAGTCTCGTAGCTGAGGGTTCTAAAGGGATGAAGAAGAACAACATCTTTAAGGAGAAACCGCCACAGTCAGATGCATCCACAAGCAGCTGTTGCTGAAGTTGATACCTCTGTATCAAACTTCTGGCATTTCAGATATTTAACTACCAGAAAATTGGTTCCTTTTTTATTCCTAAAAGGAATTATTCTCATTGTATTCATGTTTTATATGAACTGCAAATTACATGTAAAATATAGATTATGCGATTTCTGCTTTTTCCTTTTGCTTTCTGTGGGACTAATCTGTTGTGTACAAACACAATTACAATTAATACAGTGGCAGAGGCCTGGAAGAATTACTGATATAATACAATTCATTTCAGCTGATTTATTATGTGCTTTGCACAGAAAGGGGGTTGTGACATCAAACACTTGATACTGTTTCAAAGGTTAAACATGTAGTTATTTATATATTTTTGGTCACTAGGGTTTGGCTCAAATCAAATTTGGTCACTTAACAAATCAAGTCCAATGTCTAACTCCGACAGTTTCATTAATTAAAAAATATTTAATATTAATTAAGAACAGTCAACTTTAATATAAAATTAAATATTTCAGATAAAAAAATTTAATATATTTAAAAAGAAAATTAATAAGATTAAAATTTAAATTTAAAAAAAAGTACCAAGAAGGAAGTTGAAGTTTCACCCCAAAACCAATTGGAAATGGGGGGAGTAGCCCAACTCTTTATAAGCCTTTGCTAGGTTTCTCAACTTTCCAATGTGGGACTCTTACCTTCATATTCTCACACGCCCCTGCACGTGTAGCGAATTTTCAAGCCTAACACGTGGACAACACATTTTTGGGTGACGTGGAGCACGTGTGGCCGTTAGGCTTTCACACGTGGGCAACCTGGCTCTGATACCATGAAGGAAGTTGAGGTTCCACCCCAAAACCAATTGGCAATGGGGGGAGTAGCCCAACTCCTTATAAGCCCTTGCTAGGTTTCTCAACTTTCTAATGTGGGACTCTTATAACTAGCCATTCCCCGCCTTCATCACCCCCCCTCTATCATCTCTCCCTCTTTTCTCTCTCACACTAGAGAAGGAGAATGAAGGAGGTTGTGGGTATGAAATCGTGGAATAGGAGGAGAGACAGATGAAGAATGAGACTTACACTCTCAGCCCCTCAAATCTCAAAATCTCAAAATCCCACAAACTATCAAAACCAAAAAGTCCAGAGAACAAACACAAACCAGAAAGAAAGCACCAGAATAGCCATGGCCAACACGATCATGGCCTCCTCCAAAGTACCCATCTCTTCCCCTTCCTCATCTCCCATTTCAAAGCCCAGAATCCCAATCCAAATCTCCATCCCCAAAATCCCAACCCCCCCAAAACTCAACAAGTCCCAAATTCTCTCCTTTTGAGTGTCCATCTCCGCCATCGCAGCAACCTCACTCTCCTGGGGCCCCTTATTCGCAGAGGGGATAGAGAAAGAAGCCCTCCTTCGCGGTGGTTAGTTGGGTGGCTCAGTAATTTTGCGGGGTAGGGTGAGTTGGGTTCTGTTTGTGCAGCGAGGAAGAGAGAGAGGAAGAGAGGGGGAGAGAGAGAGAAAAAAAAAAGGAAAATAGCACTTAATGCCACCATTTTTTTTAATTTTAACACCACATTTTCTCATAAATTTTACAAATATCACCTATAAATACATATTTATTGCCCACTTATCAGCCATATAACACTTTTAGTCAGTTTTTGCGCTCTCTCTCTCTCTCTCTCTCTCTTCATTTAGCTAACTACGTCTCTTCTCACGAAAAAGAAGATCAAGAACAACCTACAAAACTCACAGCTTTGCCCTCAAAACACAGTTCTTCTTCTTCCTCTCTATTTTCTTCTTTACCCAAATCTAAACCTCAACTTCATCTGTCTTTTGAATCCCTTCTACAACCTAAACAAACCCAAACAAAACTATCTTTTCTGAATATGACAGCATTGTTAACTAAAATCATTAGAAGAATAACCAAACCGATGAGGGGGCTTATGAGTGCGTGAAGTATAACAAGGTGCTATTGGATCCACATCCACAGAAGTTGAAGCAAGCGCCGAAGGAGAAGAAGGATTATTAGTGTAAGAACTTATGACATGTTTCCTGCGAGAATATACTTGAGTAATAGGAGGAGAAGTAACACAAGGATTAGAAGGGGTACTAGAAACAGGAGAACTATTAACATTGTTAGAATAAGAGAAATCATCATTAGTAGGTGAAAAAGGATTGATATATATGAGCTCAGAATTCGATAAAGTAGGAGAACTAGTAGGAATGGAGAAAAAAGGAATATGCTCAAGAAAAACCACATGACGAGAGACATACAATTTTTGTGCACTAGGATCATAACAACGATAACCTTTTTGTCCTTCGTCATAACCAAGAAAAACACACATAGCAAAGCGAGTAGATAATTGTGTATGTTTGACAGGAGAACGAAGAACAAAACAAGTACAACCAAACACTTTCAATGAGAAATAATCAGGACTGTTACCATACAATCTTTCAAACGGAGATATGCCAAAGGTGAGAGATGTGGGAATGCGATTAATCACATGATTGGCAGTAAGAACTGCTTCGTCCCAAAAAACTTTTGGGACATCAGCAGCAAGCAACATAGACCTGGCAATTTCAACAATATTTCGATGTTTTCTGTCGGCAACATCATTTTGTTCAGGAGTGGCAATGCAAGAGAATTGGTGTATGGTACCATCTGAGGCAAGCAAATCAGTGAAAGCATGAGAGGTATATTCACCACCCAAGTCACACCGAAAACATTTAATGACACTAGAAAATTATGTATGAACAAGGGTGCGAAAATTTTGAAAAATAGAAAAGAAATCATAGCGGTGTTTCATAAGATAAATCCAACAATAACGAGAGTAGTCAACAATAAATGAAACATAATATCTAGCACCCCCTTTACTAGAAATAGGAGCTGGGCCCCACACATCATAGTGAATTAAATCAAATGATGCTAAAGAAATAGAGGAACTTCTAGTAAAAGCTAATGCAGAAAATTTGGCAAATTTACACCCACTACAATTTGAAATGTCATGACAATTGAAATTGCCTAAAGCTCCTGTAGAAACTAAATATTTCAAATGAGAACCAGAGACATGACCAAGACGAGAATGCCAAAGGTAAAAATTAGACGACTTAGGACTCAAACAAAAAGACGACAAATCAATAGACAAAGCCACCAAGGCAGGAATCTGGAGCTTCTCCAACACATATAATCCTCCCTCTCTACGGCTTGTCCCAATCAACTTCTTGGAGTGAGGATCCTGTACATAACACGAAGTAGAAGAAAATTGAACAACATAGCCAGAAGCACATAATTGACTAATAGAAATCAAATTCAAGGTGAGTTGAGGAATTTAATACACATCAGATAGACATAGGCCAGAAGTTGTGATAGAGCCGATACCAGCCAATGACATAGAAGTGCCATTGGCAGTCAAAACAGAAATTGACGTAGACAAAGAAGACAATGAAGTAAACAATGACAGATCACTAGTCATATGATTTGTAGCGCCTGAGTCAAAGACCCGAGTGGATGGGGATATACCTGAAGAAGATGAGGAAGGCAAACTTGAAGAATGGGAAATCATGGACAAGGCATTAGGCTAATGGGTAGAACAAAATTTCTGAAATTGCTCTGTAGTAAGCGACACTGTAGGACTGGCGGAAGATTCGCGATGTGATGAAACAACTGCAATTGTTGGATATCGTTCGGGTGGGAAGACTTGCTGTGGTTGGGACTTCTTATTAAGGAGTATAGGACATTGAGATTTCCAATGACCTTTTTCTTTGCAAAAGGCGCATTCATCAACTGCAACTCTAGGGCGTGGCTTATTTTGTGAAGAAGGAAAGGACCGAGATTGGGCAGCGAAGACTGTTTGGTTTGGCAAAGGAAGAAGACCCGTGCTAGCATGGGATGTTAAGCGAACCCCTTCAACTAATAATTCATTGAGAACATAATCAACATAAGGAAGGGGATTACGATGAAGAATAGAACCACAAAGTGCTTAAACTCATCTTGGAGAGCCATGAGAAATTGAACAAGGCGCTGCTCTTCTCTGTATGTACAATAAAGATCAATAGAGCTAAGTCCAGAAGGTTCAGTCAATGCAAGTTGATCCCAAAGTCCAGTCATAACATTATAAAAATCTTGAATGCTTTTATCTCCTTGTTTGGTGGCTCGAAGATCACTTTATAATTGATAACGTTTAGCAAAGTTGGATCTGTTGTACAATCTTTCTAAGTGTTCCCAAATTTCCTTAGATGTACCAAATTTTGCAAGATGCATACCGATCGAGATGTCCACGGAATTATTGATCCAAGTGATGATTTTAGAATTTTGCATCTGCCACGTACTCAACAATTCAACACACTTTTCTGCTTTTTTATCATATGGGACAACAATATCGCCAGAGACAACCCCACATTCCTTTTCCCATTAGAAAGTTCTTCATAACATAGGCCCAATAAAAATAATTAGCACCATGCAATTTCACACTGATAGCTTGAAGAGAATCATCTTTTTCACTAGCCATGTGGAAAACAATATAGAAGAGACAAGAACCAAAAGCAGCGGAAACCAAAATAGATGAAAAACCAAGAAGACATGAGCAGACGACACCAGAAAATGCAATAGCAAATCAACAAGGAAACACAGCAACACAAATCAAGAAGGCATAAGGGGGAAGAACAAAAAACCATCAGCAACCTAGGAGGATCACTCTGATACCATGTGAACAATTCAAGCAGAAGCAGAGAATGCCAATATATTCACAAAACAATTAAATTATATAGTTGTTGTACGCTTACAATATATAGGCATACAAAGATGCCCTAGATAAGTAAAAGACCTAACTACCCTTAAAAGACACAGACTCAAATATATAATATATTGGCTATACAATTGTCACAAGCATGTCTTGGCATTAGGTGGCCATTGTTTGAGCATTTTGGTCCAATTTTGGGGGGTTTTGAAGTCAGGGTTTACATGCCCTCTTCAAGAACAGCTTCTCCAAAAAATGAATTGTTGGGAATATATAAGTTTTGATGTTAAATTGAATTTGATTACTGAAATTGGAATTGTGATTGATTTTGTCTGTATTTTGTGTAGAAAGTGAAGTATTGGGATTGATTTTGTTTGTCTGAAAGAACAAATGTGTTTGTTCTTTGTCGATTTATTCTTGCATTTGGTATTGGGATTTTCTAAGAACTTGTTATGATTATATCATAGTGAGGTAGCATTGTTGATTTGCTATTGCAATTGTATTGTGATTTTATTGCGGTTGTATTGTAGTGGTATTGCTTTTGTATTGCTATGGTATTGCTTTTTTTTTTTTTTTTTTTTTTTTTTTTTTTGTTTTGTTTGGGTATTGATATGTTACTGTAATTTAATAGGAATATATGTTGATATCATTTTTCTTTATCTACTTGTGATTTGTGAAGGAGTTGAGATTATTCTTGGCTGAAGTATTATTTACGATCTCTCTCTCTCTCGTTCTCTGCTCTTTGTATTTTTCTCAACATTTATGTGTTAATTTAATGTCTGGTATTGTTTTGGAACCATAATCATTGTCAATCTCATTGTTTCTTTAAAAGATTGCTGTGAAATTGTTACTCCATTTTCTTCTTTCCTTTGTTTTAAGATATTTTTGTTCAGAGAAAATGAACTTTGTTTTTGTAATCTAAAAGACTAGGTACTCTTGGTGAGTGTTTTCTGATCTGCAAGATCCAGACTTTATGTCTGTCAATTTACTACTTTTGAACTTGAACTTTGGTTGTCTAAAATTGGGCAAGCTTTGTTGAGATTCATATATTCTTGACACATATGTCATCCGCCTTTTGCCTTTCTAGCCATTACTGAATTGGCCAACCACACAGGGTAGGTGGCCTCGATGATAAAGCCGATGGAACGAAGTTTGTCTACTTCGGTCTTCATGGCTTCGTATCATTCAGCATCGTACGATCTTCCCTTTTGGGGCACGATTTTATGGCATATGACAACGTGAGAGATATCGGGCATGTCGTCGTACGACCAGGCAAACACCTCAGAATGATCGCAAAGAAATTGGATGAAATCAGCTCGAAGGGCAGCAGTAAGGGTAGTGTTGATCTTGACATGCCGATCAGGGTGGTTCTCGGGAAGAACCACCATTTCCATATCTTTAATCGGTGGGCTTGCAGGGTTAGCGTTTCGTCTCTAGGATCACTGGTCATTCAATGAGGTTGTCATTCGGCATACTAGTCATAGAGAGTGCTTTATTGGGGGCACTCTGTGTGGTTGACTTAAGTGTCGTGGCGTAGCAAGTGTGTTCACTAAGCTAATCTCCTATGATGGCTCCTGTTCCGTAGAAGGTAGGGAATTTCATGAGCAGCCTGTGAGGGAATGACGTTCGACCAATTATGACATTGTATGCCTTTGGGCAGTCAACGATAAGAAATTAATCATATATCATTGTCTTGCGTAGCACCGTGCCTAATGCCAAGGACAAGCTGACATTGCCAACCAGCTGAACCAAGTCTCTAGGAAAACTAAGAGGATGAGTGAGCTGCTAATTTATGTACTTGTCATTTCTTCGAAAGTATCGGCAAAAATAACATTAACCGAACTGCATGTATCGACTAGGACTCACCCTACGTAGAAATTGGCAACCTCGGCTCGAATGATCATGGGATCGTCATGCGGGAAGATGATCTCTTCTTCTTCTTCCTCGTAGAAAGTGATGGCTTCCCATTGGATCTTTGGCACCTTGTTGTGTCGTGCATTTTCAATGCCGAACACTTGGGGGTAATAGGCAGCACAGACATAGCTCTTCATGGATCGATTGGATGTCCCAACAAGGGTAGGGCGGCAACTGATTGTACTAATCATGTTGATCTGCCAATTGGGCATTAGAGTGGGTGCGTGTTCGAGGCCAAGGATATATTGATCTAGTTTGCCTTCCCAAATAAGGCGCTCGATGATCTTCTTCAAATTGATACACTGTTTGGTATCGTGGCTGTTATCTTGGTGATACCAACAAATTTTTTCTATATCCTTGTTATTCCGCTTATTGGGTTTTCGGTTAGCTTATTTGGGATTAATCTCTTGCTCGTTCACGAGGAGGGCTTCATATGTGGTGTTGAGCAAAGTAAAAACCTCATGCCTTTTATCATGGTTTGGTAGGGGTCCTCGACGATGATTCATGTTAAACTTTCCTCTATTTTTCTTGTAGCCCCCTTGCCAAGGCTAAAAGTCTTCCTTTCATTTATTGCCCGAGTGATAAGTGTTACATTTGTCGAGGGTAGAATATGGAGGCTTCTATGCCGAGAACTTTTGTTGATCATAAATACCAGAATCTCCTTGCTCAGCCGAAGGCCTGATTTTTGAATTGAAGTATTTTCTTTCGCATGAATGGAAGCTTTCTTCATTAATTCATCGTACGTATTCCAATTATTGTTGTGAACCATGTATCGTAAATGAGATGACCGAAGGCCACTTTTGAAGGTGTTGAAGGCTGCCCTATCATCGGTCTCTGGACACCGTGACTATTCATGGCTGAATCGAGCATCGTATTCCTGTAAGGGTTTAGGGATTAAATAGTCAACCGAATAAAAGCGATCAATCTGGATCACGAAATGGTTAATACAAATATGTTTGAACTTATCAAAGGAATCTACCGTACCTGGCTCTAACCGGTAAAACCAGTTAAGTGCTCCTCCGATGAGCATAGAAGGGAAGAGGAGACATTATCCTTCATTTCCTAGACCCTTGCATCCTAATGCCGATTGGAATGTGTGTAGGTGAGCTTGACTCCTGTGTAAAATGGTACTCGTAGAGTTTGGACATCTTTATCTTGCTTGGAATTTTTAATGCGATCGGTAAACAGTCTCAGCCGAAGCTTGTTCCAGGTCAATTCTTGTGAGGGAAATTTGTCATCTTCCATCTTTTTAACCTTCTACAGGAGGAGAGGAACGACTGTATCTCTGTTGGGCAAATCTTTTTCTTCTCAGTAACCTCGGTAACCTACCGTCTGGCGTGGCTACCTTCCCTTGCGAACCTCGAAGTAACGTGACTCCTCTCTACTTGGAGTTGTCGAATAGTAAGCACTTTCGGGGGTTTTGGATGGGATGTGCTTTGGATCCAAGTCTCATGTGCCTTCTAGATCAGCCAACACCCGCATTCAGGAATCATTAAGTCGTGCTTCAATTCTGATCAGTGACTCACCCATTTCCTCCCGTCGATCCATTAGTCTATGCCAACAATCGGAATAGACCTTCTGGGGCAAATGTGGCTTGTTCATGGGAGCAGGGATGACTAACTGCTCGGAAAGGGCAGGTTAGGCAATCATTGTGCCTTTCCCCTTCCTTTGCCCATTGGGTGTGTGTACACTCTAGAGAGACTAATTGGCTTGAATGTTCTGGGTTTGTTGCTGATTTAGCTGCTTTTGTGTTTCATCCACTTTGGATGAATGTGTTCATGCATCTTTGCCATGTCCTGTCGTATTATCGCAATTTGAGCCTTGTTCGATTTCGATAGCTTTTTGGAGTGTAGTGGGACCTGCATTCAGCGTGCGAGGGGGCATCGCTGTACTCGCCATACCCTGTTTTCCTAATGGTGACTCGTCAGACGATAAGAATAACGAAATAGAGGAAGTACCCATCTTGGCTAGGTAAAGATTGTGGATCGATTAGTGACAATATTCCCATAGACGGAGCCAAACTGTTGATGCACAAAAATGGTTGAACACTTTTGGGCCCAACTTAGAGATGATTCCACGTTCGGTAGTGCCTTGGGCACCAGTGTAGTTCTGGCCAAAGACTCTCCAATGTTTAAGTTAGTACTTAGTTTGAAGTAAATAGTGATCTGAATAGAGTAATGGCTAGGTAGCTGAATGTCACAATTACCTCGTTTTGGGGACTTCAACCCCTATTTATAGACTTTGGGAGGTGGGCACCTTTGAGTGAGATTTCGATGTAGGATTGCGGGCACTACTTGGGAAGGCACCATGTGTCCTTGTGAGAAATTACTATGAAGTGCAGTCCTTAGCCAGGATTTGCAGGTTGGGTTACCGAAGGCTCACCGCCTGCCGATGGTACTTTGTGGGACGTAAATAGATCGTCAGGTTTTGTGGGTCCTCCTTGTGGATCCCTTGCTCCACATGTTGTTCTCTGATTGGCCAGTTCATAATTTCTTTTTTTTTTTTTTTTTTTTTTTTTTTTTTTTTTTTTAAATTAAATAAATGTGTATGTTTTTTTTTTTTTTTTTTGTTTGATGGTTAGGAGGAATATTTGGTGGGTAACCACCGAATTCGTTTATGGTTTTCAGTTGCAGCTTATCGAATTTGTTTTCGTGTTTTGGTGCGTAATAACTAAATTTGATTTTGAGTGTGTACTTAATATTGTCTTTTGAGGCAACACATTTAAAATTTCTACTAATAGGTGGGCAAAAACTTTAGCTCATTAGATGGGTTATATTTAAAAATTGGATGCGTGTTAGAGAATATAGTAGTATTCTTAGTGAAATTCGTATGAAATTTTTGAAAATGGATGTATAGACAGTGGCCTGGCGATTTGACTGTTGATTAGGTGTGTTTTTCTTCCATGATCATCAAACTTTGTTCAGTTGCTTCTTTTAATTTTTTATATTTATTTTGGTATTTTGTGCTTGCCATTAGTTCATGCTATATTATCATATTTCAGGTTATATGGGAACCTTACAAAAAGGGAACATCACCCATTTCCAGATGTTGTATTCTACTCAAGGATGCTCAAGTGTTGTGATGTTGTTGAGCCCTTGTAATACCCTGAAAAATTCAGAAGTGGATTTTCATATTTAAGTGAAAAACAATATTATGGTGAAGAATAATTATGGGTATTTTATCAAGTGATTTTGGACTGAGACTATTGGATTAAGAAATGCCATTACGTAACATTTTGTAAATTTTTCAAAGGATGTTTAAGAAATTGGGGTGAGACCATTATGATTCTTAGGCAGTACGATAGTTGTCGACTCAACGAACACATAGGAAATCATTTCTGAATTTTGGGCCAAAATGACCAAAATATCCCTGTGTGAAAATTTCCAAAATAACCTTGTAAGCCAAAAAAACAAACAAAACAAAATTGCAACATGTAAGCAAAACCATGCTTTTCCCTTCATTCTTCCCCCCTTCCCTTATACATTCTCTTCAAAATCTGATCTTGATCTCAATTAGGAGTGAGCTGTTCATCTATTAGAGATGAATCACCTACTAGGCTATGGGTAATAATTGCTCAAGCTAAGATAAGATTGTAGGATGAAGGAGATGGAAGTTGGGTGAGGAAGATAAGGTAGAATAGGAGGAAGAGAAGAAAAAAAATCTCTAAGGTGAGTCAATTTCAGATTTTTGGTTTTAACTTTGTGGTTGTGTGATTTTAGTCCCTTAAAGAGTAATTTGAGTCACTTGAGTGAGAAATTGAATTGGAAGAGTTTGAACTTCCATTTTCGGGTTTAGGTGGATAGAACAATTTTTCAAGTGTGGATGTTTATGATTTTGGTTCCATTTTGAGTTTTTGATGAGTTCTAATGATAGGTATGAAGTTTAGAAGAGTTTTAGAAGCCTTAGGAACAATCTGGGGGTAATAGAATGTTTAAAAACAACTTAGAACCAAATCTAGAAAATGTCATTTTCTGGATATTTTCAGCCCGCAAGCCTCATTTTGGCTCTCTTTTTCTCCCAATACTTTGAGTGTTTGAGGACTCCATTTGTTGGGTTTTAAACTAGACTTGGAAAGGAACAAAAACAAATTGGTTTCGTCGAATTCAGTTGAGTTTTGTTAGGTCAAACACTTGTGCAGAATTTGGAAGAAAAAAAATCTATTTTCTGCAGAAAACCAGCCACGGGTCCAACTTTGGAGCTAGTTTTCTCCTTCGTTTTAGCTCCATTTTGAGTGTGGTTTGTTGGGTTAGAAACTAGAGGAAATAAGCTTTAAAAACATTGCAAGTTTGCCCAATTTAGTTAACTTTTGGTTAGTCAAAATGTCTCACAAAGTCTAGGTTTTAGTCTGGAAAAACAAGGGAAGTTAGCAAATTTTTTTGGGAAGACGATGAACAATAACCGGAAAACAAGCCCACTCTCGGCTCCGGAGAGTGGCAGCTGTTTCGGCAGCCTCTGATGCCATATTTTTAGTCCATCCGACTCAATTTCTCGATCCGAGTCCGATGGTATAGGTTTCAGGTCGTTTTGAGGGTTGTAGCTGGTCTGTCCTTACAAGTGCACATGAATGATGTAGTATAGCATTTGACAAGTCCAAGTATCGTTCCCACGATGATTCCAAATTAATCTAATATTCGAATACCTAAATTAAATCTAACTAATACGCAAGTAAATTTGTAGAGATTGTTGTTGTGAAAGTTTATGAAACGAACAAGAAATTAATCAAGGCAATTAAGAATTAAAACCTTGACTTTTAAAGATAGAAAAAGAATGATGAAGGTCTAGGAATCAACCACAAGAAATTCAAGTTAGATTGCAATGCATTCAATAGATTCTTTCGATTCTTTAGATGATAATTCCCGTATCCAAGTCCTTTTCAGGCACTCAGACCATAGTTTTCCTTAAGTGTAAGATTCTTTTCTAGTTCGACAAAGATCATATACACAATCCTGCAATTTATCCTGGTTAAGGCATAAATTTAACAAGTTGGATTCATTACATTCTAGAAAATGAGAGAACCAAGCAAACCATTATTCTTCATCAAGTAATAATGTAATTCACCACACTTAATCACAAGAAGCTAATTGAATTATATTGCGAGTTTTGCCTCAAGTTCATCTTCCAATTTACTAGATGCAAAGCCCTAAGGTGATCAATCAAAGAACTTAAACAAATAGCAACAATTAAAATAGTGATTAAACATTCATCTAAACGAAACTTAGAATCCATTAAAAATCATAATTATCCATGCTCGGGCGTCATCCTCACCCTAGAGAATAATTTAGTTACTCATGTTCAAAGAAAACATAATTGAAAAACTAGAAAACATAAAATAAAACTTATGGATTGTGACGATGCTTGAGAACTTGACGATGGTAGCGGCTCTTTGACTCTCCTTCAAATTCCAGCATAAGAGAACCTTATTTTCTGGTCTTCTTTAAATAAGGAGCAAATCCTCTTTTGACTTGGTAACTATGCTTTCCTAGTTTGGCTTCAATTGTCTTTGATGAGTTGGCATCCAAAATCCTACTAGATATAGGATCAGACTTTAGAAAATAACTCCACATCCTTGTAGACACTTTCCAAATGCAATTGCCATAAATTGGACTCCAAGGGTTGGACTTCAAAAGGATTATTTTACAAAACCCGCAGAACACATTCTGCCCAAACTGTCTGTACTAAAATGGCCACAACTCTCACGCACGTCCGAATCACGAACCGTAAAATTCTACAGAAAGCTAACATCCGTATCTTTCCAACAATATAAGGTTCAACATCTGGTTCGCTCTGAGGAAGTATAGTATATTCTGTCAAGTTGACTGTTCTGCACAACAAATTTTGCTCCTAGGATTTCACATTATATTTCAATCCTAAAATTGCTCCTTTTGCTTGCTTTTCCATCTGTACTCTTCAAACCTAGTAAAACACAAAACTAAGTAAAAATGGACTAAACTCACTCAAGAACATAGCAAGAATCTAAGAGAAAAATAATAAAAATGTACGAAATAATGGTTATATCAGTAGCTTAGAGCGGGTACCATACTCTCTATGTTAAGAGAAAAAGTGTTTTTTTTTTTAAAATTAGAATTTGTAACCTCATTTATTTTATATTTTTCAAATCTTAGGAACGAGAGTGAACCCAGCAACCTCTGACGAGTAATTTCTTCATTTTAGCTAATTGGTTTGACGGTGCTCTAGCTCATACCCTAATAGATTGTGCAGAATTCAAGACGAAGTTTGAGGAAGGGGGTTTCAACTAAGAGCATCTCCAGGAGCATCGCTACTCCCTTATCCCAAGCTATTTTAGCGAAAAAGAAGGGGAAACTACCCTCCAGCAGAGTCACTACCTCTCTTGCCACATGTAGAGAGGAGGAGAGAGAAATTCAAGGCTTGCCATCTCTTTCAAACCCAAAACTTCAAAGTCTCCATCGTTTCTCTTTTTCTCTCTATTCTCTCTGTCAAAGTCTCCATCGCCATTTCTATTCTCTCTGAAATTTCTACAATTTGGGTTTAGGGGAAAGTATTTGGGTTTGTATATGATACAATTTCTACAAGGGTTTAGGGGAAAGTATTCAAAAGTACTTGAATTGTTGGATAAAATTTTGCTGCAATTTCTGCAAATTGTGCCATCATATGTCTTTAATTATTTTGCTTGTTTTTATTTTTATTTTTATGGTTTCTGTTTTCCTATGCCCAATTTGTGAATAGATCAAGGAGAAGGAGAAGGTCGCAGCAGAGGAGGTTCATAACTGGAAGCAGCAAAACAATGGCCTTAACCTGCTTCAACAACCGCTTCCATGTTTAAATATGAGGTGATTAATTTTCTACGGCCTACCTTTCTCTAGATCTGCAAATTGTACTTCTGTGAAGAAAAAAAAATTAATGTGCTTCTCTGCAAATTGTTAGATGGATTCTGTAGATAATACATATTATGCCAACATCCTCAACGGACAGGTAAACCTTAATGATCCATTTTCAACATTTGGTTGCACGCCTACAAACCAAAATGAAGGTGACAATGACATGCCTCAAGTGATTGTTCCAACTATACCAACCACCAAGAAACCACAAAGAGCTAAGAATTTTGTTGTTGAAGAAGATATGCTTCTTGTGTCTGCATGGCTCAATGTTGGCTTAGATCTAGTGCATGGCAACGAACAAAGGAGTTCTACTTATTGGAATAGAATTCGGGAGTACTAGATGGCAGAGAAGAAGTTTACTTCTGATCGCAGTTCCAATTCTCTTCTACACCGTTGGTCAGGAATTCAACTCTCAGTGAATAAATTATGTGGATAAATGGCCAAGATTGAAGGAGGTCTCAAAGTGGTGTCAATGAAAAAGACAGGGTAATCTTCTTTCCAAAATTAATAATTTACAGTCACATTTAGTCATTATGTATATTTAGTCTTACGATACTCACCTATACCATTTACTTAGAAGTTCTAACCCTTGCTTGTTTTAATTTTTAAATATTTTCTCTTGCTAAAAAGTCTTACATTAGCCAATATATATGTAGATGCATATGAGAATATTTGCACACTTGATACTTGATGTCTGTTAGTTTAATACCGAATATGACATTTATTTAGAAGTTCTAAGCCTTGCGTGTTTCAATAGTTGAATTTTTGACTTGGGAATGTGGTTCGTTGGCAAAGTTTTTGAACTTCATGTACTATTCTAAGATATATATAATCATGGTGTTCTTTTTATTAGCTTCTCCAAAGGTTTTCCTTAATCTGTACTTGCAATAAGTTTTGCATGAAACTTATGTGATCTTTCCAGCTTTCCAAGCCATATATATATATACATATGAAAGCCAATTTCCACTGTGCAAATCTTACAAGCAAAAGAAATGTATCAACAACTCATGAGATCAACATTTTTGTATGAGCATTGTTGGCATCTATTGAAAGATCAACCTAAATGGACTACTGAAACTAGAAAGAAAAAATCCAAGACTAGTCCAAATGCAAACCCTGCATCTTCTTCTCCTTGCATTCCATGTGCAATCAATTTAGGGGAAGATTCTCAAGAATCTAGATGTATAGAAAGGCTAGAAGGTAAAAAGGCTGCAAAGAAATTGGCAAGCCAGAGAAAGAGTAAAAATTTAATGGGTGGAAATGCAGAGTCTGCAATAGATCTTCAAATGGGAATCCAAGAATTAAGAAAACAAAAACTAGAACATGCACACAGACAAGATGAGCAATTCCAATTGATGTATGTTGCAGAGCAAGAGCAACTTGCTATTAGCGTGAAGTTCTAATTCAAAGTCGAAGTGAGGATTCTAGAATAATGGCAATGGATACTACTATCACGCTACCAATGCAAGCAGAATACATTATAAGCCTTCAAAAGGACATCTTGGCAAAAGTTGCTGATGGGAGGAGGAATGAGCCACAAAAATTTGCTGGTTAGTCAAAATAACTGGAGCTATTAGTTGTGTTGTACTTTTATGTGCATTTTATTTTTGGATAATTACTAATCTTTTTGGGCCTATATTTTTTTTTTTTTTTTTTTTTTTTTTTTTTTTTTTTTTTTTTTGGTAGTGGTATATGCTCTTTATGAATATTGCTTCTATCATTGAATACCAGAAGATTTGTTATTAGTAGTAGAAAAGAGTTCTTTGCAGGGCTGTAATATACTACTTGTTACAGGCAGTTTTAGAAATACTAAGGTTGAAAGAGTGTTGTTTATAAGAGTTCAATGAGTTGCTAATTGGTTGTATTGGAGTTTTCTGTTAGTTTTTTTTTTGTTTTGCCGGACTGCTTGATTACTTTCAAGTAATATCATATTTCTCTATTTCCCATCCCCCCCCCCCCCCCCCCCCCCCCCCAACAACAACAACAACAACAACAATAACAACAACAACAACAACAACAAATAGATTAATTTAAAGTAAACAAAGAACCAGTCAACTAGAATGGTGCTGCAACCAACTGGAACTTTCGATTTGTCTAATAAATATGAAAACCTACTAAGAAGCAAAATAAATTTTGAAGAATAATATCCATATAAGCATCCGCAACCTTGAAGTACTCATCAAGGCCATCATATTGAACGATAACCTGATTTATCATCAAATAAAATGAGTTTGTTTCCATTTTACTTTCCATACATTATTCTCCTCCATGTTGTTGCCACATGTGCTCGACAAGATCTGCTTGGAGCCTACAATGAGTTTGTTTGTCTCTAATGCGAATATGGCTTTGAATGAATTGCGTTAGTCCTAGTGAACACTCACGTGCAGGTTCTATATTTGGTATTTCCCACCTATCAAAGTTATGGATTTGATGACAATATCTCTCATCATGTTGCTCCTTCTCAATAACCATATTATGCATTCTTATGCATGCAATCATAATGTCTTTCAATGTGTTTTGGTCCCATAGACGAGCTGCTCCTCGTACAATAGCAAAATGTGATTGAAGCACCCCAAATGCATATTCGACATCTTTTCTAACTGATTCTTGAGCTGCAACAAAATATTTCTTCTTATTTCCTTGTGGTGCAGGGATTGTTTTTACAAATGTTGACCACGTTGGATATATACCATCATCGAGATAATATCCCATAGTATAATTGTTACCATTAATTGAATAGTTGACTGGAGGAGCATGACCTCCAGCCAGTTCATTGAAAATGGAATATTGGTCTAAGACATTAATATCATTATGGGATCCTGGTAACCCAAAAAAGGCATGCCATATCCAAAGATCATATGAAGTCACAGCTTCTAAAATAATTGTTGGTTCATGGAAGTGACCAGAATACATACCTTGCCACGCAGATGGACAATTTTTCCATCTCCAATGCATGCAATCAATGCTCCCTAACATCCCAAGAAAGTGTCGTTGATCCCTAATTGCAAGCAATCTTGTGATGTCATTAGTATTTGGCAATCTCAAGTACTCATCACCAAAGGTTGCAACAATTTCCTTGACAAATCTTTTCAAACTCTCTAAAGTAGTGCTTTCTCCAATACTCACATATTCATCCAAGTTATCAGCAGCATTGCCATAAGCAAGCATCCTTAGTGTGGCTGTAATCTTTTGAAGGGATGATAAACCGAGAAGTCCATCGGCATTCCTTCATTGAATAAAGTAAGGATCGTAATTTTCTACCGAGTTTTTAAGTCGAAGAACAATGTTGCAACTCATTCGGAACCTCCTTCGAAATAAATGGTCAGGAAATACAGGTGGATCAGCGAAATAGTCTTCATAAAGATTTCGACCACCTCGAGCTATGTTGCGTGGAACGACAACACGACCTTCAATAGAACCACGACGTCTTGATGTTCGTCCTTCATTGGCTAGAATCGCTGCTTCTATACGTGCAAGCAAATCATCTTCATATTGGTCATCAAGGACATCATTGTCGAAGACAATACTATGTAGAAAATGACTTGCTATAGAACAACGTGCCATAAATAATATTAAGAACTAATGAGAAAATTGAGTTTATATAAAATAATGAGAAATGAAGAAGGAATTTGTTTTTTTTTCTTGTAGATGAAGGAAAATGAGTGAAGATATGTTCTTATTTATAGATAGAGAATATGTCATTTTGGAAAGAAAAAAAAAACTAGCCATTAGAAAACTAGCCTTTAAAAACTAGCCGTTGGAAAAGTAGGTATGCTAAATGTTTAAATTTTAAGAAATAATAAAATATTCGAGGTTAGCTAAAATAGAGAGCCTACTGGAGGAACCACCTTTTAAGTGGTTAGCTATTTTAGCTTTCTAGCTACTTTAGCTAGAATTTGGGTAAAATTTGGAGAGTCTCCTGGATAAAGAGTCTCCTAGAATTTGTGTAATTAATGTTTATAAGTAGTCAACCGCTTGATAAAGATCTTAGTGTGTATTTAACTACGATCTACTGCGCCTCTGATTTTGTGTTGTTAAGTAAATTTGTATTATTTGTGGCTCTATTTCTCATCATATCATGATTGTAGGATTTTATTCTTATGACTATGACATGACTCACACCATGATTCGGGAATATTCCTTATTTTCGAATCTGGTCGTGACAGCCCTACCATCTGGAGATCTTAGACAATTTGGTCAGGTGCAGAGGATTCCTCCCAAAATAAGTGCCCCTAACAGAATTGGTAATGGTGCCAACTTGTATATTGATAATTTATGGGGAATGTGGGAGAATCGGGAGAATGGGAGAGGTGAACTGTAGTGTACCAGTGAGTCGTCCATCATATATTGTGCATGGGTATTTGAGTGGTACCTCCACGTAGGATATCCGTTTGTCCATAATCCCAATTTTAGAGGTGCATTTGACACATTTTACAATGGAGAGTTCAAATTACCAGGAAAAACTATGATTTTGTTATCATTTTCACTTCTTCAATTTTGTCATTTTTACTAAGGCATTGATTTCGTATTCATTACAGGAGCGTGATGAGAGTATGTTGACCCTTACTAGGCCGATCGTGGCATTAGGGCAAGCCGATGCATTTCATACACAACCTGCCCAAGTTTATCAAGCAGTTGAGACCTTGCAACGTATGTTGGAGGGTACAAACATACCATTTACCATGACATATCAGCGTCGTAAGCGATAATTTCATTTGTATTAAGAATGTTTGTGCAAATAATCTCACGAGAGAATATTCGCTTCTAGATCCTTCAACCTTCGATCTTCCTTCTCTCTCTTCCTCATTTCCTGTAAAAAAAGACTGGAGTAAATAGACCACACCCGGGGGGTGTTGGCCAAAGGCCCTCCGATGCCTAAGTTAGTTCGAGTGTTTGTAGGAAAACAATAGCTAAGCAAAGGGTACAGAGTTGTATGTATGGTGTAAACCGGGCGACTGGAGCCATGTGTGGTGGCCAGAGCCGTGTGGAGAAAATATGGAGAGTGGAGAGGGAGAGAGAGCTTTGGGTATTTTTCTCGGGTTTAGGAGTAGGTTTAGATGTACCTTGAATGATGAATGAAGTCATCTATTTATAGGAGCCTCGGGGCTAGAGTTTCGTAGAGAATATGCTGAGTTTATTCTCTACCCAAATTTGTAGGGATCGAATCAGACTTAGATAATATCTTATTTAATGATATTATCTTCTCTTTATTGAAGATAATATCTAAATTAAATGATATTATCTCTTTTTATGAAGATAATATCTTAATTAATGATATTATCTTCTCTTTATTAGGATAATATCTAAATTAATGGTATTATCTTATTAAATAAAGATAATATCCCATTAATTAAGATATTTATCCCAATTAATTAATTGGCCAGATAAACTGGTTCAATTAATTCATTTAATAGATAATCTTCTTTTCCACGTGGCGTGCCTTGATTGGAGACGAAAATATATGCTCCCACAAATGCCCCCCAGCTTCTGCATGGCGCTTGTGTGGCATGTAGGAGATGAAATTATTTTTTTCCGAGCTCTCCAATTGTGTTTGGGCTTTATTCTGTGAGTTGGACTCCTTTGCCGATCAGATTTCCAATTAGTGTAGGCTTCTGACTGTTGTTGGAGTTGGATTCCCAGTAGGAATGAGCTTGTGATTCCTCCTTGATCCAGGTTGTCCAACTGTATAAATACAGGGCTTTTCTTCACTCTTTATCACATCACAAACTTAACTTCTCCACCTTCTAGCTTGAGAAAGATCTTGGAGAATTTGCACTGCTTGTTGAAGAGAGGAATTGTCGTGCATCCAAAGTAAGTCGAGCTCGTAAAAATATATATATCCATACATATATATATATATATATTTTCACTTTTGGCAGCAAGGTGGTGGTCCAGCATGGGTTGCAAGTTCGTGGGTCTGTGGACAAAAATCTAGAATGGAGCTGCGCTTGCGTGTGCTGGGCTTGAAGGGAGAGCATGGAGGAGCCAAGCCCAAGGCAGAAGGATGGAGATGCTGGGCTCCAGAGCTGAGGCAGGAGACGCGATGGGCCGTGCGCACCACGCAGGCGCGTTGGGCAAGCAGGCCACATGCGCTGGGCTGGACCATGAGGCGCGCGCTATCGTGGAGCAACGGGCCTCGTGCGCTGCTGGGATGGAGCTGGGCCATGCTGGAGTTAGGCCGCATGCATGCTGGGCTTCGTGCTAGCGAGCTGCTCGTGCTGGGTTGGAAACGCTGACTGGCTGCTCATGCTGGGCTGCCTCCTTTTTTTTTTCTTTTTCTACCAGCTTTTTTTTTCGTATTCTAACTTGCAGTTATTCATTGACCAACCATGTCTTCCAGAGACAATAGCAAGGCTCCACGCTCTCAAGTGCCTTTGTATTTGTGGGGAGGTTCCAAAGTGTAGAAGAAGAGGTTTATGGCCAACCTGCACTATGTTATGGATGAAGGTCAATTCCAGAGGTGGCAGGCTGCTTATGCTTCTGCGATTCCTGACGACGTGCATATCAAGTTGGCGAAGCCTTTGACCGATGTTGTGCCTTGCGTGGATGCAAATGATCCAAATGCCAAAATCATGACTTTCCGTCCCTTTTACTTCTCCTTGGGCTTCAAATTCCCGATGTCAAAGCTCTTCAAGGAGGTGTTCTGCTCCCTTGGGTGTGCTCCAAGTCAATGTACTCCGAACGTCTACCGGGCCGCATGTGTTTTGAAAACTTGAGCCGTTTCTTCATGCTAGAGCTGACGGTGCAGGAGTTCTTCTATTTCTTCATGCTAGAATGTCTACCGGGTTGACGATGCCCAAGTTCGCATCTACAAGGTCAAGCTGTTTGACAGTCTTAGTCAAGGAGATCACGCTTGGCATGATGCTGTGTTGGAAGTCAGCGGACGGTGGGAGGGCGACGTTGGTGATGGCCCACTTGTTCCCATCACCTATTGCGATGGTATGTCTTTTTGCGGCTTTTTGATATGTTCCTTTTTATTTGAACTTCTTGAAGTGTGGCAGACTAACTTCTGTCCTCTTCTTATAGTGAACGACATCAACAGCAATTGGAGCTCGGGCCTGACATGGCTAAGGTCCGCCGTCCTTTGAACATCCCCCGAAAGTTTCGTGAATGGTGTTGGTTGTTGAGTGAGTATCAGGAGGAAGACGGTGGTCTACCCCCTGCTGAGGATGTCAAGAGATGGAAGCAGAATGGTCCGAACCCTGATGCTCTATCTGTTGAACAAGAAGAGTGCTCTGCTGAACCCCCATAAAAAAGGAAGGCTAATGTCAAGTCTTCAAGAACTCAAGCTACTTCTTCACAGGCGAGGAATGTTTCTCCATTGAGGAAGAAGCCAAAGCTTCCTTCTGCTGAGAAGACCCAAGTAGGAGTTGTTCCCGCATCATCTGCCAGGGTCAAGCATCTTGTTGGTGCAGATAGAAAGAAGATTGGCGGTATGCGCAACATAAGGGATGTTCCCCTTAAGCCTCTTGCTGATGAGTTTGGAGATCATGATTTGCTCCATGGTCAACTGTATGGCTATCCTGCCCCCCTTAGAAAACGGATAGGAACCTGGATACTTCCCTTAGGAAATTCCTGGCGCACCCTGCGTCTCCCTTAGGACGCTTCTTTGCAGGCTGCGTCTCCCGAAGGACGCTTCTAGTTGTCGCCCTGCATCTCCCGAAGGATGTTGCTTATGGGCAACATTGTTTTGTTGTGGCACATTCTGGAATTTGCAGTAGTTGCTTTCCTTCTTCAGAAATGCGCAGTACTCAGTCATCTGTTGGGGACTGAGCCAGTAGGAGGAAGCGTCATGGATAGTATCTTTGGAGGTGGTAGGCATTCTATTGTCGCAGAATCTCCTTCCCTTCTATGGTATCAAGCGTATAGCTTCCTCTGCCCCCGAACCGGCTGATTACGTAAGGGTCGTCCCAATTGGGTTTCATCTTTTTAGACCCTTGTCTTTGCGTAGTGATGAAGGCCTTTCTTAGCACAAGGTCGCCTCGTTGAAACTGTCTGATCTTGGCTCTTTTGTTGTAGTAAGACTTCAACCGCTGTTGATAGGAGGCGACTTGAACAATGGCCTTCTCGCGTTTGCCTTCAAGTAAGTCAGGGTTAAGACTCATCTGCTCGGAGTTCTTCTCAATACTGCCCACTTCAATGCTTATAGAGGGGGCAGTAACATGAGGAGGAATGATCGCTTCAGTTCCATAGGCGAGGGAAAACGGGGCTTTGCCAGTTGATCTTCGCTTGGTGGTTCGATAAGCCCATAGTACTCCAGGGAGCTCATCTACCCATAGTACGCCATTGTCGGTAACTAGTGATTGTGGGCAGCCAAACCAGCATATAATATTTCTCCAAATAAACCATTCCACATCGGCTTATTTAGTAGAGGATAGAGCTTCGGCCTCGATCCATTTAGTAAAGTAATCAGTGGTTACGATCATCATTTCTTTCTTGGCAGGTGTCGTTGGCATGGGGCCTACTAAGTTGATGGCCCATTGCATGAAAGGCCACGAACTGTTCTGCGGATGGTAGATTTCGGCAGGCAGATTAGGAACTAGTTTGTACCGTTGGCAGCGATCACATCTTTTGACATATTCAGTGGAGTCATGGCGCATAGTAGGCCAGAAATAGCCTACGTTTAGAGCCTTCTGGGCGAGCGACCTGCCCCCAGAGCGGTTGCCACACTCGCCGTCATGAATTTTGCAGAAGACCTCAAGTGTTTGAGGGTATTTTATGCAAGTGAGATAAGGGCCAGAGTATGATCTGCGAATGAGCTTGTGGCCTTGAATGTAATATCTCGCGGCTTTCTGTTGGACCTTCCTAGCTTCGGACTTATCCGTTGGTAGATTTCCATTCACTAAGTAGTCAATGATGGGGTCTTGCTAGCTGGGGTCTTCATCAATCTGCATTAAGTCAATTGGCTCTATTTCTTCGATGCTTGGCAGGTCAAGGTGTTCAACTGGGATGGAGTGTCTGAACTGGGTGTCCAGTGCTGATCCTAGGCGAGCCAATGCATCTGCATGAGTGTTCTCCACCCGTGGAACTTGTTGGATGGTGAAAGTAGGGAATTCTTTCAAAAGTCCTTGGACTTTGTCGAGGTACTGGTTGGATGTTTGGTCATGTACTCGCCTGAGGCTTGATTCGTGATCAGCTAGGAGTTCAAGTAGATGGCCAATCTCTTGATCGACAGTTCTTTTGCTAGGCGCAATCCTGCAAGCAATGCCTCATATTCTGCCTCGTTGTTTGAAGCAGAAAAGCCTAGTGTGATAGCTTGTTCCAACAAAGTCCCATCTGGGGTGATTATGACTACTCCTGCTCCCACTCCTTTGTGATTTGATGCTCCGTCTACATGCAACTGCCACATGTCGTTAGGTAGGTTTGAATCGGTGGGGGAGGTGTCGTCTGCTTTTTCCTTACTTTTCGTGACCATCTTCTCTTCTTCGGCTGTCGAAGTAAACTCTACAACAAAATCTGCTAAAGCTTGGGCTTTTATAGCAGTCTTCGGCCAGTATAGGAGGTCATATTGACTGAGTTCGATAGCCCATTTCATGAGTCGCTGAGAAGCGTCGTTGCTATGGAGGATCGATCTCAAGGGAAATTATGTCATGAAAATTATCCAGTGTGCTTTATAGTAAGGCCTTAGTTTTCTCACAGAAACGACAAGTGAAAAAATGAGCTTCTCCATTTTCGGATAGCGAGTCCCTACATCGAGGAGAGCTTTTGAAGTGTAGAATACCGGATGTCGTGCCCCCAGCTCTTCTCGGATGAGGGCTGAGCTAACAGCTGAGTCGGACACTACCAGGTAGATGTACAAGTTTTTTCTTGGTATCGGTTTTGAGAGTAAGTGATAGGAGCATATTTATGCGACTTTGGTATCTTATTTCTTTGCATTTACTTAGTTAATTCACATTTATTAGAGTGATTTAGCTTATTTTCGTACTATTGTAGGTCCAGATGGCAAGATTGGCAAGAAAGGGCATTTTGGAGCATTTTAGAGCAGTTTTGGACTTGGAATGGGTAGCATATGCATGGGCCAAGATGGATGGACGTTTTTGAAGTTCGAAGAGGCTAGGAATGTGCTAAAAAGATGGGGAAATTAATTCAAGAATCAGCTTCTGGGAAGTAAAAAAAACCCTAACTGATTTTATTTTATTTTACCTTATCCTAATCCTATTCGACCTAAATTCCAGCTGTAAAAGGGGGGGATTAATTTCAGATTAGGAAACCTAACCCTAATTTCGTGGGTTTCTATTGGGCCCTATTATTCCTAAAGAAATCTTCCAAACAAAACCCTAATTTCGTGGGTTTCTGCTGGGCCCTTTTACCCTAGATCTACCACATATATAAAGGAGGGGTTGCCGCAGGAGAAGGGAGTTTTTTTGGTGCCGTAGCAAGAAAGGAGAAAGGGAGAAGAAGAACTTGGAGCCGGAACCTGCTGCATCCATTGGGTTTTTCAGAGTTCTTCTCTTGATTAGTTCAAATGTTTATTCTATATTGCTTTTCAATTATTATGAACATGTGTAACTGAATTTCTTCTTAGTTAGAGGTGAATTCGAAGCCATGGACATATGTTTTACATGAATTGATTACTTCCAGTTATGGTTTCATAAAGTATGAATGTGATTTACTTTTCTGTTTTATTGAGGACTTATTCTTGCATGTTTATTAAGGATGCATACTTAGTTTGTATGCAGGGATTTGATGCTAGAATATAAGGGAATTTCACCTAATCGTTATGAACTTATATTCACAAGTAGTAAAAGTCACTAGTCATGATTGTGTTAAGTAAATTCTTGGCAGGAGTATCATGCTTTTCATAGTTACAATTGTCTTGTCAAGGCTTATGATTTTCATAGAACTTAATGATCTTTGATATGTATCTCTATCATGCTGTTCATATAGGGAACTTGATAAGGATAATTTGATTGCGTCGCTGAGTCCAATTCAATGAACTTAGGAAAATCTGAGAGTTAATTAGTGCATTCACAATTAATTTGGGGCTTTGTCATTCATACTTTATAGAAAGAGTAACTGGAGATCGATTTGTGTGCATATGTTCCATGTGTGGAGAAGAATCCTCTAGCTATCCCTTAATCCATATTTCATTCACAACTTAGTTGTTTGCTGCTGTCAGTCTTACTTTAGTCTAAATCGTCAGAATTCCCCCCAATCATTGTTCCCTTAACTTAGTTTCCAGTTTAATAAGTTTAATTTGTGTTGATTAGCATCCCTCCTAATCCCCGGAATAGAACGATCCCTACTTACTCGTACTACGATTGCATGATTTATATGGTTTAATTTGTGCGTTAGTTATTTCTCACGCCAGTAAGGGAGGTGAAGTGAGGTAGGTTTTCAAGTTTTGAAAAGCTACTTCGCACTCGTCATCCCACTTGTCTTTGTGTCCCTTCTTCAAGGCTTTGAAAAATGGCCTGCAATTGTCGGTAGATCTTGAGAGGAATTGGTTGAGAGCTACCGCCCTACCCATTAGACTTTCTATCTCCTTTGTTGTGGCAGGTGACTTCATATTGAGTATAGCCTTGATTTGATTTAGATGTGCCTCGATTCCTCTTTAGGTTACTAAGTATCCCAGGAATCGGCCGGACGAGACTCCAAACGTGCATTTACTCAGGTTCAACTTCATGTTGTATTTTTGGAGTAGGCTGAATGCCTTGGCAAGGTTCTTGATGTGGTCTACTAGCTCGAGAGCTTTGACTAGCATGTCGTCTACGTAGACCTCCATAGTCTTGCTGATTTTCTCTTTGAAAATTTTGTTCACCAGCCTTTGGTAGGTTGCTCCGGCGTTCTTCAGCCCAAAAGGCATGACTTTGTAGCAGTATGTACCTCTTTCGATGATAAAAGAGGTCTTTGCCTTGTCGTCTTCATGCATCGTGATTTGGTTGTAGCCGGAGTAGGCGTCCATGAAGCTTAGTAGTTGGTTGCCGGAAGTTGAATCGACGAGCTGATCAATTCTAGGCAGTGGAAAGTTGTCTTTAGGGCATGCCTTGTTGAGGTCGGTGTAGCCGATGCACACTCTCCACAAACCTTTTTCTTTCTTTGCTACTAGAACAGCGTTCGCCAACCATTCTGCGTAGGAGACTTCTTCAATGAAATCGACAGCTAGAAGCTTGTCGATCTCGGCTTCAATGATGGCAACCTGCTCGGGGGCGAAGTTGCGTCTCTTCTGCGCTACAAGCTTGATAGCTGGGTTGACGTGTAGACGATGGCAAATGATCTAGTGATCGATGTTAGGCATGTCGGATGGCGACCATGCAAATACGTCTTTGTTGTTATGGAGGAAGGCTGCGAGCTCTGCCTTTTTCTCCTGGCTTAGGCGCGAGCTGATCCGCGCTTTTCTCTCTGGCTTATCAGGATCAAGGGGTACTAGCTCAACGTCCTCCTCGGGCTTCCATCCTTCTTCAGGAGAGACCTCTGGACGGATTCCCTCGACTTGATCCTGATTCTTTGATTGCTATTGGGGAGTAGTTATTCCCTTTCCCTTCTGGTCTGCTCGGCCGTCAGGAACGGTATCTGCTTTCTCCTCTGCTTGTTCTACTCCCTTTAGATCTGCCTGATTCACAGGGAGGAACTGTGTTTGCTTGCCTTTCTTCAGCCCTTGAGCTGAGCATTTCCTCGTCATTACTTGATCGCTATTGATCTGGCCGATACGACCCCCAGGGATTGGGTAGCGAATCTTCTGATGTATGGCGGAGGTGATGGCGTTGGCCTTGCCGATCCATGGTCTGCCTAGAATGCCATTGTACGGTGAGACTTCATCAATAACCATGAACGTTTGAGAGCTGATTATAGGTGGGGAGTAGACGTCGAGATCTATCGTGCCCACGGTAACTGTTGTTGCGCCATTGAAGCCAGTCAGCGACTTGGCTGATTTATTGATCTTTGTCTCTAAGCCCATCTGTTGGATAACTGTCAATTGTATGATGGCCCACGCGATTTGAATGCTGATGACAAGGGCGTCATTGTGTGGTAGATCAAGACTGATTAGATCTTTCTTCTGGAAGCCGATCACGGGATCGTCTTCTGCCAGTGGGAGACTAGTAGAGACCTGGGAGATCATGGTGGCCTGTTTGATCTTTCTCTTCTTTTCTTTGTTGGTTAGTCCGGACTCCTCGGAGTCGGCTAAGATTGTGTTAATCCTTATGACCTTCTGGGGTGGTTCCTTGGCGGTATTGCGGTCCTCTATCTGCTGGATGGCCTGCTTCGCGATGAACTCCGTACAGTGACATGCTCTCACGAGTTCTACGAGGTGTGCTTTCCAAGCAAAGCAATTATTTCTATTATGTTCGTGCATCGCATGGAAGGCACAATACTTCCGGGTATTCCTCTTGTCCAGATCTCCTTTCAAGTGTGGCGGTCTTTCTACCCAAGGTTTGTCCTTCACTTGGGCTAAAATTTGATGAATAGGGATGGAGAACTTGGTGTAGTTCTCTTTTGTCATGGCATCTCCTTGTGGGCGTGACTTGCGTTTGTCTTTGTCCCTGCTGCCAAGCATGTCGCTTCTTTTCTCTGCCCGCTTGGTCGGTCGATTTTCCTGCTTGGTGGACTTTTTCACGGCGATTCGATCATCATCCCAGAGCGCAAAGCATTCCGCAGTTGCGAAGACCTCTGCCAGAGTCTGGCTGGGAGTGATAGTCAGCTCACGGTATAAGTCGTGTTCTGCTGGAAGACCTTTCTCAAATGCAGAGGATGCGATTTGGTCATTGCACCCTACGATATTGGCTTTTTCTGCTTTGAACCTCTTAATGTAATCTTGAAGGGATTCGTCGGGCATATTGGGCAGGTTAAACAGATGATCAGGGTTCTTCTTGATCGTCCGATAAGAAGTGTATTCTTTAGTGATTACGTAAGTAAGCACCTTGAAGCTGCTGATCGACCCGGATGGCAAGGTATGAAACCAATCCTGAGCTGCTCCTCGCAAAGTCATTGCAAACACCTTGCACATTAACGCGTCTTCGACTTTGTGGAGGATCATAAGGCTCTTGAAATGCTTTAGATGACTTTCGGGATAGGAATCGCCTTTGAAGCATGTAAAAAAGGGTGTTGAGAATCTTTTCGGGGGAGCAGACTGCACGATTTCGGCGGTGAAAGGTGAGGAGTTTTCTCGGTCTACCTCAACACGCAGTGCCTCTTCGAAGTTTCCGCCAATCTTTAAGTCTCGAAGTCGGTTATTCACAAGCTTCTCAACGTCTTCCGCAAACATGGCTAGTCGGTCACGTCGATGACCTTTACAATTTCGGGAAGACTGAGTAACTTCCTCGTTGGTTTGCAAGGGTCGACCATCTCGGCTACGCTGCCTGTGCGGCGTGTTGGTGGACTGCGCTTGCGATGGATTTTCTGTAACTTGGTGACGAGAATTGGTTCTTCGGAACGAGTAGCATAGCGCCTTTCTTCACAGTCCTCATTGTGAGGGTTATTAAGTTGACCTCCCTGGGGCCTAGCCTTTCGTGAATATTTCTTTGCGAGCAGCAGCGGAGTACCTTTCTTCACGATCCTCATTACGATGGTTGTCAATTTGACGTCCCTGGGAGCCTAGCCTTTCATGAACATTTCCCTACGGACCTAAGCGAGAGTGGATGTCGGATCTTGGGCCCAGCCTATCATGCACGTTGTTCCTTAAATTCAATCTGGATGGGAGACTTCGTATGCTCTGAGTGTGGCTTGCTGATGCTTGCGATATGTCGGCAATTTGATCACGTTGTTGTGCATCTCCTTGTTTGCTTACTCCTGCTCGGTGGACTTTTTCGCGGCGATTCGATCATCATCCCAGAGCGTGAAGCATTCCGCAATTGCGAAGACCTCTGCCAGAGTCTTGCTAGGAGTGATAGTCAGCTCGCAGTCTAAGTCGTGTTCTGCTAGAAGACCTTTCTTAAATGCAGAGGATGCGATTTGGTCATTGCACCCTACGATGTTGGCTTTTTCTGCTTTGAACCTCTTGATGTAATCTCGAAGGGATTCGTCGGGCATATTGCGCAGGTTAAACAGATGATCAGGGTTCTTCTTGATCGTCTGATAAGAAGTGTATTCTTTAGTGATGACGTAAGTAAGCTCCTTGAAGCTGCTGATCGACCCGGATGGCAGGGTATGGAACCAATCCTGAGCTGCTCCTCGCAAAGTCATTGCAAACACCTTGCACATTAACGAGTCTTCGGTTTTGTAGAGGATCATAAGGCTCTTGAAATGCTTCAGATGGCTTTTGGGATAGGAATCGCCTTTAAAGCATGTAAAAGAGGGCGTTGAGAATCGTTTCGGGGGAGCAGCCTGTTCGATTTCGGCAGTGAAAGGTGAGGAGTTTGCTCGGTCTACCTTAACACGTAGTGCCTCTTCGAAGTTTCCGCCAATCTTTAAGTCTCGAAGTCGGTTATTCACAAGCTTCTCAACGTCTTCCACACACATGGCTGGTCGGCTACGCTGCCTATGTGGCGTGTTGGTGGACTGCGCTTGCGAGGGATTTTCTGTAACTTGGTGACGAGAATTGGTTCTTCGAGAACGAGTAGCAGAGTGCCTTTCTTCACGGTCCTCACTGTGAGGGTTATTAAGTTGACCTCCCTGGGGCCCTAGCTTTTCGTGAATATTTCTCTGCGAGCGGTAGCAGAGTACCTTTCTTCACGATCCTCATTACGATGGTTGTCAGTTTGACGTCCCTGGGAGCCTAGCCTTTCATGAACATTTCCCTACGGACCTAAGCAAGAGTGGATGTCGGATCTTGGGCCCAGCCTATCATGCACGTTGTTCCTTAAATTCAATATGGATGGGAGACTTCGTCTGCTCTGAGTGTGGCTTGCTAATGCTTGCGATATGTCGGCAAGTTGATCACGTTGTTGTGCATCTCCTTGTTTGCTTACTCATACTCGACCTGCTTGGTTCCCATCGAACTGCCTATCGACGCGTTCGTGCATCCTTCTTTCTTCACCCTATTGTCCAAGGCCAAGGTTTTGAGCCAAGTTTATTTGGTTGAGGAGCTGCCTCATCAAACTATTTTGGTCGTCCATTCTTTGAGTTAGCTGGTGAACTCTCAGATTAAGGTCTTCTTAACTTCGTGGATCGGGAGGAGAGAAATGTGTGGAGCCCAATTGCACACGGGCTAGGGTTTCATTAGATGTGTACGCGGGAGCGTGTGTCGAGCGTGGAGGCAATGGAGGGAATGCCTGAAGTTGCTCCAAGATTGGGCCAAAGTCGCCGGTGGTAGTGACCCCACCTTGATAAGAGGTTCCACCATGCTCGGCGGCGATGCTATGAAGGTGGCTAGATCCGGCCATGGGACCTTGAGATGGTACGACGACGGTAGAGGCCGGCGCAGTGGTTCCAGTCACACGGGGTGGCTACTATGGTGCGGCAGCTAGGGTTTGCTGTAGGTTCACGACGGCAAGAGGCGGTGGAGCCACCATGTCGATCGCGGGATCGTGGGAGGAGTAGCTTTGGGCCGTCACGGATTGAGCCATCGCAGCGGTTTTGCTCCTCGTGCGCTTGCTTCCAACCATGGTTGTTTGGAAGGGTTCGATGGATTGGAATTTAGGAGGAACGGATTCCTTGAGTTTGACTCTCATTGAAAGCACCAAATGTTTGTGCAAATAATCTCACGGGAGAATATTCGCTTCTAGATCCTTCAACCTTCAATCTTCCTGTTGCAGCCCAAAAAAATCCACGGCTTGGCCCAAATGAATCCACGGCCTGGCCCAAATGAATTCTCGGCCTAGCGCAATACCTTATTGAGAAAAAACCCAACTTGGAGCACACAAAAGTCCGCCATGCACAAGTCACACTCCACGTGCCATGCCAAATAAATAATCCGTCATGCTAGGAATCGAGATTAAGATTATAAAATGTATTATCTTTGCAAACCCATGCTAATTATCCCGTCAAGCATAATAATTAAAAGCATGCCAAGCGATATGTCATGCCAAGCGACATGCCATGCCAAGCAGGAAATCATTATTACACGCCCAACCACGCTACAAGCCTAAGTGGGCCCAAGCCACTCGAATGCCCGGGGCTTGCTTGAGTGGGTTGTGGTATGGATGGTAATAAATTGTCATGAGGCCCATTGATGGACCGAGAAGTGGAGGTTCCGGGTTGCTTGGGAGCCTCGGAACCCAAGCCCATTTCTTAGGCCCAAACATATGGGTGAGCACAAAATGGGAAAATAGTCCAACCAAAATAGCCCAACCAAAATGATCCACTAAAATTAACCCATATAGCCCAATGTTAGATGAAGATAGCCCATTTGTTTGGAAGGTTGACTTGCTAATTTAAAGGCCCACACAATTGGAGGTAAGAAGCAGCAAAAGCATCAGCCTTGTGCTAAAAGAAACAGAAGCCACGTAGGGAGCAAAGTGTCCACGTATGCAGAGTTGTTGGAAGGCTCCAGCACATGGGAAGGAACAATTTCCAAGCACAAAACACCCGAAAAACCAAAGGATATTGACGTGCAAGCTGCCAGGAAGAGAAGCACTCTTCAAACCAACATACATACCCCAATTCCTTCCCCCATCAGACCTAGCCATAGGAAAGAGGAGGAAAGAAAGGAAGAAGATGGTTGGGAATGGAAATCTCCCACTGAAACAGCCGCGGGAAAGGGGTCTGGAGCTCTAAAATATCTCTGATTTTGTGCAAATAGGCAGAGGAAATGTTACCAAGATAAGGAAAGTCAGGGAAGGAGATGAGAAAGGAAGGGAAAAGCTTGGCCAAAATGGGTAGAAGCCATTAGGGTTTCCTGGGAAGTGATGGTTTCCAACGCCTATAAAATGAGGCCTTTTCTACCTAACAAAAACAACCCACGCCTGGAGAGTAAGCTTCCTCTCTTACCTGCAAAAGCCTAGCAACCTCGTGTACAATTCACCCTCCTTCCCCATTTTCTTCTTCTGGCAAGCTGTCGGACGAACATAGTTCTTTCTTTTCCTCTTCTCAACCACATCTGCTTGCAAAACCTCTTCTTCCTCACCTTAAACACTCATCTTTCTCCCTAGGAAGCCATATTTCCTTTTTGGTGCTCAACTCATGCTAATTTTGCTTCCATGCCACATGCCTCTCATGCCAAGCTCAAAAGTTTATCTGTAAGCATGCATAAATTACCTGTAAGTTGTTATCATTTTGGTTGGTGAAGGTAACCAAAATACTTCCTAAGGCTCTACTGCCCTTTCGAAGCATTTTTGGGGCTTAATTTTCAAACTCAGACAAGGGGGACAATTTCATCAGTCTGCCCTTTACGGCAGCCCGACCCATTTATAGCTGCAGGAAGAAAAAGTCCCCTACACTTCCTTCTCTCTCTTCCTCGTTTCCTGTAAAAAAGACTTGAGTAAATAGACCACACCAGGGGGTTGTTGGCCAAAGGCCCTCCGATGCCTAAGTTAGTTCGAGTGTTTATAGGAAAACAATAGCTAAGCAAAGGGTACAGAGTTGTATGTATGGTGTGAACTGGGCGGCCGGAGCCGTGTGGAGAAAATATGGAGAGTGGAGAGGGAGAGAGAGCTTCGAGTATTTTTCTCGGGTAGGAGTAAGTTTAGATGTACCTTGAATGATGAATGAAGTCATCTATTTATAGGAGCCTCGGGGCTAAGGTTTCGTAGAGAATATGTTGAGCTTATTCTCTACCCAAATTCGTAGGGATCGAGTCAGACTTAGATAATATCTTATTTAATGATATTATCTTCTCTTTATTGAAGATAATATCTAAATTAAATGATATTATCTCTTTTTATGAAGATAATATCTGAATTAATGATATTATCTTCTCTTTATTATGATAATATCTAAATTAATGGTATTATCTTATTAAATAAAGATAATATTCCATTAATTAAGATATTTATCTCAATTAATTAATTGGCCAGATAAACTGGTTCAATTAATTAATTTAAGAGATGATCTTCTCTTTCACGTGGCGTGCCCTGATTGGAGACGAAAATATATGCTCCCACAAATAACTTATGGCAGCAATTACTAGATTGGAACTAGTACTTTGGTTGTGTTAAGAAGTTTTTCTATGTTTGAATTAGAACTCATGGTATTTGGTTGCATTAGAAATGTCAGCACGTATATTAAGTGCTAATTGAACATTTGAGTAACTATCTACTAAATTTTGAATTGTTTGTCGGTGTTGTTCAACCAAACCATAATGATTCATTTAATATTTATGCGGTACATGTTTAATAAACGTACTAAGAACTAAAACCATAAACTTTCATTATGTCATAAATTTATAATATCTTCAATATCAAGAGCCACCATATCCATAGTGGGTACTTCAGTATCAGGGGACAACATATCCATAGTGAGTACATTTTCTTCAATATCAAAGGCCATTGTATCTGTAGTAGCTACATTCTCCATTCCTGCAAGTTATTTAAATCGAACCTTCATACCTTGAGTACAAATGTGTTACATTGCATGTGTCACTTTGTTCATGCCACATCCTAGAAACCAGTAGCATAGGATGACTTGAAGACAAATGAACCTACAAAACAAGAAATCATTAATTAAAGTAGCATAAAAAAAATATTTAAATAAATAAATAAATTCATACCAGGATATAATGATCATCATCAACAAAACCAATGCCAATCTCACATAGGTTGGTATCCCTTGACTTAACTGAGTAAGGAAGACATGTAAGGCATTGATGCATGCTTAGAAGGATTAAAACCACATTATAACATATGGAAATAATATGCCTCATATTAGGTATGCTCATCCAACGAAAGAATGTATTTCGGTGGGCTACCACCAAATAAAAGGTGCAAATTCGGTTCTATATAACCAAACTCCTTTCAATTTTACAAAAGAATTCCACCGAATATTAGGTTATTTTTCAATCACGTACTATCAAACTCGTTTTGTTGTTTCGGTTAAACACCACCAATTTTTTTTTATCGCATTCAATACTAGTCTACCGAACATAAACAATGACCAACATGAAAGTAACAGTTGAAAAATGCGAACAAAATTAACTCATACTTCATTCGAAGACTCCCTAACTTCAATTTCCCCATTTGTGAGTAACTACTAGGTATGTTTCGATCAATATAAGCTTATAAACCTTGTTAGGGTTTAGTTATGACAACAAGAGTCTACCAACATGATAGTCAATGAAAAAGTGTGAGAAATAAATCTAACTAGAGTTGTAGGAGCGTATATTGTTATATTGAGTCTAGTGGTAAGATACATTTATTTTTCAAAGATTATTTTGTTGTATCCTCAAAGGTTATGGATGCCCACCATAAGTCCATTGTAATTCCTCCATTATACCCATCATTATACCTGTCATCCAGAAGAAATCCGATTAGTTTTAAGGATATACGTCTTAATGGATTTCATATTGAAACTACAAATGAGGGGAATATAGAATATTTGCTTATTACTTCTATTGTTTCATGCCAGAAGCATGTAGTAGAAAAACTTCCAACTTTCTCATCTGGCTTGTATTATACAACTATAAGTGCAATAGAATCAAATACCATAATGAACTAGAAGTTCAGTGATCCAAAGCTTTTTATGCTTTGGCTTTGGCATGACTGACTTGACCATCAAGGGTCAACAATGATGCATCGAATAATTGAAAATTCACAGTCATCCATTAAAGAACCAAAGGATTCTTTTATCTAGTGATTGTCCATGTCAGGCTTGCTCACAAGGAAAATTGGTTATTAAACCATCTCCCTTGAAAGTTGCTAGTGAATCCCCAACGTTTTTACAAAGAATCCAAGGGGATATATGTGGACCTATTCATCCACCATGTGGCCCATTTCGTTATTTTATGGTGTTAATAGACGCTTCATCAAGATGGTCACATGTTTGCCTACTTTCTACTCATTCTATTGCATTTGCTAAGCTTCTTGCTCAAATAATCAAATTGAGGACACAATTTCCTGACTATCCAATCAAGACAATTTGTCTTGATAATACTGGTGAGTTTACATCTCAAGCATTTGATGGTTATTGCATGTCTATTGCCATTGGTGTTGAACATTCGGTTGCACATATACATACTCAAAATGGATTAGCAGAGTCCTTTATCAAACACCTTCAAATGATTGCTCGGCCTTTACTTTTAAGGTCAAAATTACCTACTTTTGCTTGGGGACATGCTATATTGCATGCTGCATCTTTGGTTCGCATCCGACCAACTGCTTATCATCAATATTCTCCATTACAACTTGTTTTGGGCCAACAACCTAATATTTCTCATTTAAAAAATTTTGGTTGTGTTGTATATGTTACCATTTCTCCACCAAAGCGAACTAAGACGGGCCCTCAAAGACATCTTGGAATTTACATTGGATTTGATTCTCCATCCATAATTAGATATCTTGAACCCCTAACGGGTGCTATGTTTACAACACACTTTGCGGATTGCCATTTTGATGAGACAATTTTCCTGCTGTTAGGGGAAGAAAAGGTGTTGCTTCCTAAAGAATGGCATGAAATTACATCAAATGCATCTTCATTGTCTCATCTGGATCCACATACAAATCAAAGTGAATGTGAAGTTCAAAGGATCATCCATTTGCAAAGTATAGCAAATCAATTACCAGATGCTTTTACTGACATAAAGAAAGTAATAAAATCTCATATACCGGCTGTAAATACTCCAACACGGATTGATATCCCTGAAGGTCAATATGATAGTACATTAAAGGCACACTTGAAGCGTGGTCGTCCTGTTGGTGCTAAAGATAAAAATCCCCAAAAGAAAAGGACACAAGAAGTGCCTATTCCAAAAGAAGATAAAAATCCAAAACAAATTAGTACCCTCAATGAGCCAAAAACTAACCAGTTTAAAATTGATGAAGATATAGCCCCTGAAGAGGCACATACATCAGAAGAGATCTCTTCGAATTATATGAGTACAAGAGAAAGCTGGGATAGAAAAAAAACTATTGTTGATGATGTCTTTGCATATGTGGTTGCTATAGAAATTATAAAAGATAATGGGGATCTGGAACCAAAAACTATTGAAGAATGTCGACATAGAGAGGATTGGCCAAAATGCAAAGATGTGATCCAAACATAATTAAATTCCTTGGAAAATTGTAAAGTATATGGACCAATAGTCCGAACACTTGAAGGTGTGAAACTGGTTGGATACAAATGGGTGTTTGTAAGGAAACGTAACGAGAAGAATGAAATTGTAAGATACAAAGCACGGCTTGTAGCATAAGGTTTCTCGCAGAGACCTGGAATTGATTATGAGGAGACATATTCCCCTGTGATTGATGCAATCACATTACGTTTCTTGATTAGTTTGGTTGTCACAGAAAGACTTGATATGAAAGTCTTGGATATAATTACTGCATACCTATATGGATCACTTGAGAATGATATCTATATGAAGATCCCATAATGATTTAAATTGCCTAAAGCAAATTATCCAAAATGTCGTGATATGTATTCAATTAAGTCACAACAATCCTTATATGGATTAAAACAATCTGGAAGAATGTGGTATAACCGCCTTAGTGAATATCTTATACAAGAAGAATATGTAAATAATCCAATTTGTCCATGTGTTTTTATTAAAATATCTGGAAGTGGATTTGCTATTATTGCAGTATATGTGGATGATTTGAACCTTGTTGGAACTCCTGAAGAGCTTACAAAGACTGCTGCTTATTTAATGAAGGAATTTGAGATGAAAAATCTTTGGAAGACTAAATTTTGTCTTAGCCTGCAGATTGAGCATTTACCAACTGGAATCTTTATCCATCAATCAACACATACATAAAAAGTTTTAAAACGATTTTATATGGATAAAGCCCATCCATTAAGTAGCCCCATGGTTGTTCGATCGCTTGATGTAAAGAAAGATCTTTTTCACCCACGAGAAGATAACGAAGAATTACTTGGTCATGAAGTACCATACCTTAGTGCAATTGGAGCTTTAATGTATCTTGCAAATTGTACACGACTTGATATAGCTTTTTCTGTCAACTTATTAGCAAGGTATAGTTATGCACCAACTAAGAGACATTGGAAGGGTGTTAAACATATACTATAGTATCTTCATGGAACAACTAACATAGGTTTATTTTATTCAAAAGGGTCAAAATCCCAAATAGTTGGCTATGCTGATGCTGGTTATCTTTCTGATCCACATAGAGCTAAATCACAAACAAGGTATGTGTTCACTTGTGGTGGTGCTACTATATCATGGCAGTCCGTAAAGCAAACATTAGACGCCACTTCTTCAAACCATTCTGAAATATTTGCATTGCATGAAGCAAGTCGGGAATGTATATGACTGAGATCTATGATACAACATATTCGAGAAACAAGTGGGTTGTCTTCAATAAAAGATTCTCCAACATTGCTATATGAAGATAACGTTGCTTGTATCACTCAAATCACAAATGGATACATCAAATGTGACAAAACCAAGCACATTTTCCCAAAAAATTTCTACATGCATGAACTTCAGAAGAATGGTGACATAGATGTTCAACAAATACAATCCAGCAACTTTGCAAATTTATTCACGAAAGCACTGCCAACTACAACATTCAGAAAGATGGTCAACCATATTGGAATGCGTCAACTCAAGGATATTTTGCCAGCATCAGGGGAGCGTGTCATAATTGAGACCTTCACAGTGTACTCTTTTTCCTTTGTTCTGGTTTTTATCCCACTGGATTTTTCCAGGCAAGGTTTTAATGAGGCAGTGTCACATGTTCTATATTATACATGGATATGTACTCTTTTCCCTTCGCCTAGGTTTTGTCCCAACGGGTTTTACTGGCAAGGTTTTAACGAGGCATACTCCATGCATGGTGGACATCCAAGGGGGAGTGTTGTAACCTCAAAGGTTATGGATGCCCACCATAAGTCCGTTGTAATTCCTCCATTATACCCATCATTATACCTATCATTATAAGGTTGTAACCTATGGACTAAATACTATATTTATCATTGGTTATTATGTTTTGTAACACACTACTTAAGGGTGGTAAATAGTGATGTATTTCCTATGCCTATATAGGGGCGGCCCTGGGGTGGTGCAAGTGGCGCCACCGCACAGGGCCCCCGAAAAAAAAATTCTTTATATGATATATATATATATATTAATATTATAGGAATCATATATATAGTATAGCATCTGGATATTTGCACAACAGCGTATCTAGGGGAGTTGGCTGGCGAGCATATCTATTTAACAAAAGTGCCAGAGTTTGATTCTCCCTGAGGAGTATATATATCCCCCAAACAATGGTTCTTAAAAATAAAATAGAAAAGGTTTTCTCCTCCAAGAAAAGTACTTTCTTCATTCAAAACAAAACGAAAAAAACTTCATGGCTTCTTCTTTCTCTTAAACTCTCATTTTCTGGTAAGTAATCATCATTATTCATCAATCTATCTTTGGTTCTTTTTTCAATCATTTGACGATTTTTGTTATTCTTTCAACTTCAAGAATTTCAACACCAAAAAGAGAAAACCCTAATTCCTAAATTCATAAAGACATCTCAAAATCAAATAATCAGATTCAAATCTCAATTCAAATTCAGGTATGTATCTAAATTTCAATCTATTCTATATATTACATGACTTATTTTATTAAATTATTATCATGTTGATGATTGATTATATGATAATATAGTTTGTAGAAAATATTTATCTATTTCTTGCTGGGGTTTTCTTCCAGGTTATAGGGTTTTGGAATTTTTCTTTGTAATCTAAACATGCCACCTACTAGAAAATACGTTTCTTGATATACAAACGGCTTAGAAAAAGAAAATTCGAGGAATTGACTCAATCTCAAAGAGGAGCTTTTGATAGATTCATTGTTAAAGAATCACATGCTACAATTGATGAAAATATTTTCAATGAACAACAACAAGATGATGTTGAGGAATTACAATATATTGAAAACAATATGGATGAATGTGTGGGTAATGCTAAGCAGAATGAGAATGATCACAATCAAAATGCTGATATTGATGATCACAATGAAGATATTGAAGATGTAGACATTGAAAATTATAACAATGAGAACGTCACTGATTTATTCAATGAAGAACCAAGCCAATCCATTCCATTGGATATTTATGATCCAAGAAATTGGGATAATATTAATCCCAAATTCCGTCTTAAAGATCATTTACATAGACGTTTCTCTTCAACATTTTACACTCGTCATTTGCCAAATAGAGAGCAACATGACAGAGATTGGCTAGTGTATTCAAAGGATCTTAACAAAGTATTTTGTTTTTGTTGTAAGTCCATTTAATCTTACTTGCGATCAACTATGTCGCAAGAAAGATTAAAAGGACTAGCTTTGATTTCAATTGAAAGTGAACTTCTCGAAAAACTTGATTATGAACATTTGATTGATGATTTCTCTTCTAAAAATTCAACAAGATCAATTTTCAAACATTAGTATCGTACTGACTGTGTTTTTTTTCTTTTGGGGGAAAAGCTCTCGTAATAGTTTTAATTCTTCAAATAAGACAACAAATACAATGTGAATGAATTTTGAATAGTCAGGTATATTTTTGTTGTTGCTTTTGTGTTTAATGCAATATAATTTAATTTGTTAATGAGATTTGTGTGCAAGTACTCTTTAATTTGTGATTGCCAATTTTTTTTCTATTAAACACAGATTGCTTATTGGAGCCAGCAAGGGACCTTATAGGGGCACAAGGAGCTTATTCTTGTACCAAACATTTAACTTCATCAACTGGAAACATTTAAATTTTGGGACATTTTGGAAAAAGCAAAAGGAGAGAGAAAAATTTTTAAATAAGCAAAAATGGACAAAAATGCCCTTATTTATTTTTAGATTTCCTAAGGAATCCAATACATTTGCATGTCTTTGATGTGAAAGTTGAGCGGTTTTTTTGTCTTTTTTGAAAAAGCTTTGGCTTTTTCCAAAAGTGAAAATTTTTTATGTCTAAAACCTTTAAATTGGGTTTATGAATTTGATTTCTGATTGTCATTACATATTTATTGATGGTGACTTTTAGTTATAAAAAAAATTGTTTATAACATTAAGTTATGACAAATTTTTATAGTATTTTCATATTAGATTATGTGATGCCCCAATTTAAGTTTCGTATAGGGCCCTCAAAATCTGAGGAACAACCATGTGCCTATAAATAGTAGGCACTAAAGATGAATATGACACTTAAGCATTGAGCTATTGAGAACTACTCTTGCCTCTCATATGCTTTCTTTATTTACTTTTACAACATATTTATCTTTTATGATAATTATGTATAAGGGTAAAATAAATTATTCATATGTAAACTTAGTTGGGTTAAAAAATAGGATTGTTGGGTGGGAATAAAATCACCCTTAGATATAAGCTTGCAAAAGCCTTGGCGCCGAACTCAATCGCATTATGGGCGCATGTAAAGCACCTATTCCCCATCTTCTCATGACCTGTTCTTCTTCATTAGCTCAACCTCCAAACCTAAAATCCCTAAACCCCTTTTCCAAAACCCCATTACTGAGCAGGCGATTGGTCCTCTTCACGCTCCCTCTAGCTACTTTTCTGCTTCCAAGTAAAGGTAGTTGTGGTGACATCAGCAGCAACAGTATTGATGTAAATTCAACCCCTTCCGGTTCTTCTTCTGCTCTGTCAAACTTCGACCCGATAAGCGCTGCAGAGAGAGACGCAAGTGATGCGATTTCTAGGAGAATATCTGATGCCTTGGAGTTGTTGGAGAAAGGGAGGGAATTGCAGGCTCTCGGTGATTTTAACCAAGCTCTTGTCTGTTTTACTCAGGTACTCACTTTAGATTTTACCTCAATTCTGGGTTCGGAATTCTTTGTATGCTTAATTTGGGTTCTTTCGAAACATGGGCTTTGGCTAATATTTAGTTTCTTTGGAAACATGGCATTGACTAATAATTGGGTAGCTATTTTTAAGCTCTCTGTTGGAAGTTAAAAATGGCAATTATTATTTAGCTTAATGCAGCTGCCATTGGTACCATTTACCTGATTCTATAGTTAGAATTTTATCAATCATATAGAAATCAAATGACTGTCAATGATAAAGGAACAGTGTCCATCGAATGAAGCCAATGGTTTCAATGTCAGATTGTCATGTGACCCACTTAACGTTAGGCTAGGAAGATGCAGGTCAAGTGTCAAGCCGTATGTGCCTTCTCAAATATTTGTACGTAAGACGTGTTATTCCTGTAATTTCTGTGCAGTTTTTTGGGTCAATAATAGGACAATGATTTCTTAGTTCATATTCTATTTAAGAATCAAATAAAGCTTAATCCAATTAGTTCATATATGTCCGTGGAGGTGTGTGGATGGCCTTATTTCCCTTTGGTCTGAGCTAGATAGGATACAGGACGACCTGCCATCACGTTTTTATCAAAGTAGTTTTCAGATTTTGAACTGATATTTCCTTTGGCTCCATGTCACGTGCTTGGCAAAGCCGGACCTACTTGGAAGAAACAAAGAAATAAATAAATAGAAGATCCAACTTAGACAAGCACAAGGCATGGCTTAAATGTAGTTCACCCGTTTTTATTTCCTATTTCGTATTCTGGTCTTCTAGTTTGTAATCTTTATGGATTGTCTTGACGTCTTGAAATGTGCATATGTCATGTTTCAGTATTTAGATAATGCCACCTTGTATTCTCTGCCTGTCCAATTATTTCAATCCCCTTTTTTCTTCCCCTCCCAAATTGAACTAAACGGAAACCAACTCATGTTATAGAATTCATTCATCATGATGGTTGTATAGTCACGTGGTGTGACATAAGTGTGCAATAGGAAGACATTTGGTTTTTTTATCTCTATAAAGTCCAAATTATGCTGTGTGTTTTTCTTTTTCGCCGCATTGTTTAAGTTCTCTATGAGACCTTTCAGTAAGGAACCATTTTGCACCTAGTGGTTAGTGGGCAGAACCAGCAATGGTTAAGAGACGTATATAAGCTGAGTTTAATCAAGAAACATTGATTAATGAAAGCCCACAAGCATACTAGCTGCAAATTGTTGATCAAGCCAGGTGTAGGATGATGTGGTTCTTTGGGTCAACCATAATACCGGTAGACCTGAATTATTTCTTATTTCATGCATCACATTTGTAGTTTCTGCTTGACTTGCCCCAAAAAGCTTAGGCTTTATATCATTGACGTTGCCTGTATATCTTTTCAGGTGATTGAGAAATACAATGACTTTGCATTTTCAGACTATGCAAGAGTAGGCAGATCATTGATTTTGTACGAGGTGGGCAACAGAGAAGAAGCAATTGCAGAAATGGAGGATGTTTCTATATCTTTGAAGGGATATCCAGGTACTTCAGTAAATATTGCATTCCTGAGCTAAGCAAAGGAAATTCTCATCAATTCTTAGTGAAATCAGTTTTGTTTGGGTTTACTGCAGAAGTGCATGCAGCTCTAGCAGCAGCCTTGTATGCGGACAAACATGCCCCACTCCTCGCAGAAAACCAGTTCACAATTGCAACTCTTCTTGATCCTCACTATACAGATCTCTCATATGTAAAAAAAACAAAACATTGGCCTCCAAGTTTGGTTAGTTCATTGTATCACTTCATCACACTTTCCTAGAGACTGGTATAGTAGAATTATGTTTGATGTAATTCTATTATGAACCAAACAGTCATGGTCATGTTTGAAATCTTTTGGTAACTTGCAAATTGTCAATATTTACACTAAGATATGTTTTCATTGTAATTACAGCTTTCTTATATAATGCTTCTCCTTTTTGTTTGGCTACCATTCTGTTCTAATATCATGGCTATCTCAGCGATTAAAGACAACTTATTCCTTTTTATTAGTATTCTCATTTCTTTTCCATTTTATCATAATCTTAACGCTTCATTATGTACCAGTAATTATTGTTATACACCTTTGTTAGTGTAGAGAGTGCAAAGATTTGTAACGCAATTGTGAAAGATATGCCTTCGTCAAGCTAACAAGAAAACGTGAAAAAGTTAAAAGTTACTGTGGGTAAACTCATTCATGGATTTACTATTGAAGATACCTGACATTTCATTTCCCTTGGAGTCTGAGTCTTTCCAGTCTGAATCATATGCATAAGCATAAAAGATGCCATAGCAAAAATTGAAAGAAAAATAAAAAACAAGGTAAAGCCTGCCTAATGATATGAAGAATCATCATTCTGATGGTGTACAGTTCATGTATAAACTCATCATATGAAGTTGTTTGAGAGTGTATTTTAACATTTCTTTTAGGCCAAATTGCACTTTTGGTCAGTTTAGTTTTAGCAGTTTTCCCACTCCAGTATGTAGTTTTGGCAAATTTTAGTCCTCTAGTTTGCTTACTTTTGCAATTGCATTTTCGACTTTTATAGCGCGGCGACATTGTGACAACGTGCACAAAATGACATTTCAAATTCACTAAGAACCCTAAAACCCCAATTTACAGACCTAAATTTCATAATTTCTCCAATTGAGAACATGGAGACACTTTCTTATAAAGTCGGGCACTTGAAATGTTGAGAAGTTCTACACTCAAGACATGCACGTGCTGCCTCGTCATATATTGGCTCCAATTTTGACGGAGTTAGTGATTGAGACCAAAATTACGAAAGTAAGCGAAGTAGAAGATGATAATTCCCAGAATTTAAACTTTATCCCCGTAATCAAAACTGTGATGTGGCCATCATTCCATCTTCTTTCAATGTAACGTTGTTATCGACTTCACTGAGTGTCAAAGTCAGAAATGCACAAACTGGAGGCGCTCCGCGTTTGAAGCATGGAATGCTGTTTGGTAATGTAGCATTGCTTTTGTTTATGGAGGAGCAAATGCTTTCACCTTTCGCCTTGCTTTTGAGCCAAAAGGTGCACCATCTCATAACTTCGGTGCCCTTTCCTCACTGAAAATGTGGACTTTAATCACCTTTGAGTGTTTGACCATGGCTTTTCAAATCACGTTTTATAATCTTTTATTTTATTTTATTAATTTTTTGGATTATTTATTTTCTTCATGTCCGCATTCATTATAAGGAAAACATCGCATGGTTGTTTGGCGACTACTCTTTTTTATTTAGTTTGGCATGCTTGAGATGCGTAACCCAAAAGGGTTTCTTATGTAAAACTCAATGACGGGATCAACTCTCATATTTGGAACCACTGGAACAACGTTTCTAATAGGTTTTAGTTTATAGAACACTAACAAATTTGTGACAGAAAAAAATGCAGGCGTTTGATATAAAGTGCGATTCGATCGGCAAACCTTGTGTTTCTTTTTTTTCTTTGTTTTTAATTCTCTTCTAAGTCAGATATGTTTATATATATGATAGTATAATTCGTAGTAGCATGGTGTAATTCACAGATAAGAACTCAAAAAAAATTGAGCGGATGTAATTCTGTTTTCTTAGATCCTGTGTCTTTGGTTAGTGCATTAGTTGGTCACACTCACATGAGCAAAGTTTGTAAAGTTATCTTGTTTAGCAATTATTTGTTGGCCTGGATTTTCAATGAGTCATGAACTACACAAATACTGATAGTTTGATGTCTGTCTCCACATGGAGACCAAATATACAGAGAAGCCCTTAGAAACCAGATAGGACTTGTATAGACATTAATTAATTACTCAAAAACTTTATAAACTAAGCCTACACAGAAGCTTTTGATGACTGAGACGACTAGTTGGTTCTTCTGAGGAGCTTGAGCAGCATTCTTGCCTTTGTTTTGGTGCGGCCACTGCACTGGCTCTGCAGCAGCAACAGCAACTGAGTCAACACTCCACCACTGATGGCTTCTTCTCGTGCCAATAAAGAGTCATTGCATAGAATTATTAGACACCCAACGGCACTCTCACTGCCTTGGTGATCATCCGAAACCCTGAAAACCATCTTTACAAGACCATGAACGCCATTCAAATTATTATTATTATTATTGTTATTGTTATAATTAATCACTGCCTCTTTTGCACTCTGTAATCCTAGAAGCTTCTCAAGTGTGGCCATTGCCAATGGTGCCAAGCTTCTTTCGCGTCTTTCTGTGCTTGAATTAATATATGTTATGAGTCCGTTTACCACGCCTTGTCCGACCAGAATCTCTCTGTTTTCTTCCAAGGAAGATAATGCTGATATGGCTTTGATTCCAGCATCTGCAGCCTCTGAATTTGAATTCTGTTGAAGCAACTGAACCGATATCCGATGCAAGAGCTGATGGTTCTTTCCAAACATATAACAGAGTTCTTTTGTCTCCGGGGATGTTGATGTTACCTCTATGAGACGGCACAAACTCATCCTGATCAAGGCAGTGCCGTGAGCAAATAAAGCTTGGAAGGATACTAATTTGCTCTCTTCTCTGAGCATATTCAGAGACTCCAATTTGCCGTGAGGTAGCAGAATTAGAGTGCAGGAAAGTGCATCCTCCAGAAACTTTATATAGTAGCGCTCTTGAGGGAGTTCCTGTTTCAGTTTCTGTTTGTGTTTGGCTTCTTCTCCTCCAAACACAAGTTCTAGAAGTAGAGGCAAGAATCCCAACTGCAGGAACAAATGACTTGTGTACGGTGATTCTGATTGGGACAAAGCTCGAATCTTTTCGAGTGCTTGAACCTTTCTTTTTAAGGTAACCTCATGGGATTCAAGGGTGTGTTTGAGTGAAGCTAAAGAACCAATTGTTTCCAAGTAATCAGGATCAAATTGGTTGCCCATTTGCAGCCACTGATTGATGAAATGGCGAAGAGTGTGATTAGGCACAAGGGCTGGATCATCAAGTTTCTGCATTGTGACTGGACATGTGAGATTGCCTGCAGCCAGCCATTTTTCTATGCTTGGCCTGTCATAAGTTTGACCTGTGCATAGAGTGACTGGATCTTTGAACAAGTCCAGGCTAATTGGGCATCTGAACAAGTGGGGAATGGTCATCTCATCAACTTCTCTCATATGAAAGCAAAACCCAAGTGACGCAAAATTACAAAATGCAGAATGTCTGAGATGTGAGATATTAGAAGTGCGGACATGAGGAGAAAGAGAGAGAATGTGCAGATTCATACAAGAAGAGCCTCAGAGGAGAGAGTACTTTGTGAGCTTGGAGTTCACAAAGTAACACATGAGAATGAGAATGAGAATGAGAGAGAAAGAGGAGGAGAGAAGTAGGAAATTTGAGTGCAATCAATCAGTGGGAGGCATGAGAAATGAACAACAGCAAACAAACAGAAGAGGGGGCCAAGCCAACATTAACATGATATAGGCCACTCTGTATCTTATCCTAGCCAGCCCAGTGAAGAAGAAAGAAAAAGAGTGAGATTTCAACTAACAATATAGAAGAATAATTGGGGGCAAATGGTCCCCCCACGTCTCTCCTAATTTATTCATTCAGTCAAACTGACCCACCGTTTGAATATTTAATTTCGTTGAACTTTGAATCCCACCAATACGACCTTGAGAGAAACTAATCATGCGTGCGTGTGACCGTGCGAGAAAGTTAGAGAGAGAGAGAATGGCAATTATAAAGAATTCACATCAACAGGACTATTGTTCATGAACAGAACAAGCTCTGCTTTATCACTTGGTTTTCTAACCTTTTGTAATTTAGTCAAAGGTTAAAAAGACGATAAGAATTATGTATGAGTTTTTTATTATTTTGGAGAAAGAATTATGTATGAATTAGAAAGGGAAAGGCGATACCTACGTTTCACGTCTAGGATTAGACAAATCACTATATTCCTGTTTGGGCTTGATTTTTACATGACTAATTTTAACCTCATATTGGGCCAAATCCTGGCTCGGGCTTTGATGTTAATTTAATATCCGGGCCAATATCAAGAAAATCGTTATTAAATTGATAATTACCAAAATTAAAGGGATACACTCGATGATTACCCCGACATATGAAAGCCGTCTTGTGGACATCCTTCTTGGCTATGAAAATTTGGTTATAATCAGAGTGTAAATCCATGAAGGACAAGATTTCATGCTTGGCCATCTTATCTACTAGGAGGTCAGTTATAGGTATGGAGTAATCATCTTTGGGAGTTGCAAGATTAAGATTTCATACTTACCCGTTTTGCTTTACACGAACAAGGTCCTTATTATTGGTTAGAAGAAGGCCTTGTATGGCTAATGAATTGTATTGTTGATGACCTTATTATAACAATGCTTCCAGCTAATGAAATTTCCGTTTTTCGATCAGGAAAAAAAATTATATCAAGTGAATTATCCTTCATGATATTTGAAGATTCAAGAATAACTTAAGTATAAGAAAAATAAAACTATAATCTATATATATATATAAGACAAAAGGCAGAGAATGGTGAAATATTCAAAATACCAGAAAATATTCTTAGCTAATCCAAACATTAATAATTAAAATTATTAATTAAATGAGGATAATATAGTAAATTCACACTTTTTCATATTTAAAAAATTAAAATTAAAAGAAAAATTAGATAATGAATCCTATTTTTATGGAACACAACTACCCATTATCTTTTTTAATTCTAAAATAAATTTAAATTTTTTATTAAAAAAAATCATCTCGCAAGCGCGAAAGAGCGTGCGAAGAGATTATTATTTATAAGTGAAATTCTATAATTAAATTAAATATGCCACCATTATGTATATTGACATCATCATATATTATTCTGAATATGGAGTTTAGAGGTGAGAAAAAATTTACTCGGACCAGTTAAACAAATAAAATCAATTTGAGTGCTTTGGTTCGGTTCTTATAGTATAAAATTATAATCCGGACCAAATTGAACCAAATTGCAATTAGTTTGGTTTAGTCTTATTTAACTTATTTGAAAACCACCTAAATTGAACCAAACCTTTTAAATTAATTTATTATTTTCTGGGCATTGGTAGGTTTTTATTGGTCATCATCATTAACAATTTCTTTGCATCCCATGCCTAGATATCGACTACTTAGCAACAAACAACCTAAAAAAACTATTCAAATTTTACGTCATCTCTCCCACACAATTTCTCCATCTTCAAAAGGAAGAATTTTTTTCAACTATTGTTCAAAGTGAAGAAACTTTTCAACTACATATCCGCCTTTCGGTAAGGTAATACTGATATAGAAGACAAGAAAAAGAATTTGTGAGGACCTTAGCACTGGTGCGATAGAAACTGAAAGGTATCTGATGCTTAAGTTAGCTTAAATTAAGCATGTGCATGTATTCAATTCAAATGATTCTTATGACTCATGCATTCGATTCAAATGATTCTTATGACTCGATTCCTTATACAAGAATGCGAAATGGAATCCATTTGTTTTAGTGGAGAGTTGCTCTATGCTTTGATTTTTGACTGGCCAAACTTTCAGACCAAATTCTACTTCTTATTAGTCAATTTATTGCAGCTGGTAGGGCCCTTTCCCCCTTGTCATGATCCAACGGTGATCTACCTTGCACAATTCAAGGAAGGTAGAATAATGGATACCAAGTTTAGTTTTGAAAAATTTTACTTTTATGAATTAATATTTTTCCAACCTATATACCTCAACATTTTTCCTTTTTCACTCTATCATACAGGAACGACACAATGAAAGTTTATAATAATTTTACTCAAGAGTAATTCTGTGATGCATCAGTTGTACCGATATTAACAAAAGTGCTTTAGGAGTATTTTTGTTTTCAATGTTGGAAGAAGTGCCAAATTTGAACACCTTTCGTCCATTCATTCATAACCATTGTAGCATTGATGATCAAATTCCATAAGTCATGAGTGAGAAGATATTTAGGAGAAAGGACAATTAAAAGAGTATGATGAAAGCCAGTAAAAGACATTAGTTTCTTTTAATTTTGTTATCACTTGTAATGGAAAATAAAAGATTTTATTTTATTTTATATATAAGTGATATTGGGAGAGGGGGGAAACGAACCTAGGACCTTGAGTGGATAAATAAATGCTCTTAACCACTTGAGGTACAAGGCCCATATAATGGAAAACCAAAGATTTTCTTTTACATAAGCGATATTGGGAGAGAGGGTTATCGAACCTAAGACCTCGAGTGAATAAGTGTATGTTCTTAACCACTTGAACTACAAAGCCCTTACAATATAAACAAAAACCAAAGACTGTGTTGGGAGATTAGGCGTGCTTTAAGACTATAGTAGACACAAAAAATGACTAGTTAAAGTTTGATTTGATTGATAGTGGAGTTTTTAGGCATTGTAGTGCAGGTCACAGGTGGGATTGTATCAGCTTGCATGCTTAACAGAGAACATTCAAATATATGCGGGTGGCCCATATGCTAAATCTGAGAGAAAAGACGAGCAACCTATTTTGGTCATTTTCAAATGAGCAGAACAGGCAACAAAACAAAATTAATTGTTTCCCAAAGCAATAGGTGAGGTATTAGATAGAAGAAGTTTGAGAGAGAGAGAGAGAGAGAGAGAGAGAGAGAGAGAGCCAAACTAGAAAGAGACATTAGAACAATTTGGAATTTGAACCCTATCTTGTCTGCCAGTAGAACATTCAAATATATCCATGATATTTATAATATATAAAAAAAAAGATTTTGGTTAATTGAAACAATCTGAACCGTCAAAGAAAAGATTAAATTAGCAAAGTAGTTGAGGGGCGTACGCAATCTATGGAACTAGAAATATATTAACCATTGATTAATTAATTATAGATTCAATGATTATTTATTCCTCTTGCTGGTTCGTTTGGTTCCTTGTTGAGCTTTATTGACTTGACCGTGGAATTGGTGGAGCTGGATAGTGACTTTTGCTGTCGTCTTCTGTGCGTTTGGTTTGTTTTCTTATTTTGTTGTCTCGTTATTTGTTTTGCTCGTCGGTGTATTCTCATCATCCTTCTCAATATTTAACACGCGTCTATATTTTTAATTATAGTTAATTTTTTACTTTGTATTTATGGAACCATGGTTATGCTCATGAACACATTTCAAATATTGAGAATGTTAGTGAGGGTACACTTTGGATTAAAGTGATGAGCAAAAATACTCTCTTTGCAATATGTCTTGTGTAATTTCTAACCAATTCTAGTTTGTTGGGTCTTCCTCTTGCAGTCCAGTTTTAAGAAGTGGGCTTTTCCAATGAATATTTGTTTTTGTTTTTTGTTTTTTGTTTTTATCAAAGTAAGCCCACAACCATAGCACAACAACACACCACCCACAGTGAGCCCAAGGAGGATATAATCCAAGCAAAGAGTGCACACATTGCACTTTAAACGCCTCCCAACCCTAGTTTGTGCCACCGAAGAGAGTTGATGGAAGTCGAGGAGCGGAGGTTGGTGGTCTAGAACTAGTTGTAGGAAGTAGTCTCACGCGGTGGAGGATACTATAATAGAGAGGGGATAAAGGGAGTGTAGAAGTGAGAGTTGGAGGCTAGAAAACAGTGATGGTGGATGGGGGAGTAAGTGTGGATTAGGGTTTTAAGGCTCGAGCTTAACTTAGGGAAAATTAAATTGAGGATGAATAGAAAGGAGAAAATAGGTAAAAACCTCATGAATGAGACATAACTCAGAGAAAAATCATCCATTGCCGGTGGGGAGGGGCCAACGACTCTCAATGTGGACAAAACCGTTTTGAGCTTATTGATCGAACACTAGAAGATTGAAGCAAATTATATAATAGAGATGTCTGATCAAAGGCAAGAAGATAAGTTACAACCAAAAAAAAAACTAGTTGTTTAATTACAAAAGCCATGATGTAATTAACAACATGATCGTTATTGTTACGTTTTTTCTTTCTTTGTTTCTTCGCAATAAACAATCGAAAATTGAATATGAAAAATGGTGAAAACAAAAATTGACAATTAAGGGTTAAAACCATCTTGGGGCCTGGGTAGTGTAGACCGGCGGTTGATTTGGTCGGCATTGTTAAACTGCGCGTTTTGTTCGTCTGGGCTGTTTGGCGTTTGAAGGGTGTCTACATCTTCCGCAGGGCCTTCATCTTGATCCCCAACATATTGCTGCATCACCAAAACCGACGCCGACGCTGCAAAATCTGAAGAAGCTAACAAATCCCCAATGGCGCCAAGTTCCGGGCACTCACTCCAGTCCGTCAGTCCTGCCGTTAAAGGCGATATCATGCCTTGCCCTCTCCCTACAATAAACAGGTCATGAACGTTGTCCATTGACCTAATCGCCGCCACCGTCTCCTCTCCGTTATTCACCAACTTCTCAGTGTAAAGAATGGACTCGTCGTTGGCATTCTTCATTCTAAAATCATTGATTAACTCCTCGTCCAGCTGCTTCTCCCACCCTAAGTCCGTCTCCACCGACAGTATCCTTGAATTGTTCCCTTCTGCATCAGTAGCGGTAGTGGCGGAAGCAGCAGTAGAAGCAGAAGTTCTTTCCGCTCCTCCGGCGCCATCCCCAGGAACAAACCTCATCACAGTCAAGCTTATCCCCGGATGCTCCGACATCCTCCACGCGTAGGACAACGCTTCTCTGTCGTCGGGTCCCCCGAAGAAGAGAACGACCACGTGATGAGACACTTGGTTGGCAGCCAAGCGATTGGAGCCGTTGAGGCCTCGGTCCACGAGAATCCCAACTGAGCAAGGAGCGTTTGCAAGAACGTTCTGGTTCATTGTTCGAAACGCGGGGTTCATGGCCTCCATCCCTCCATCCACTGTTTGCTGCTTGTGAAAGGGAATGATTAAGAAGGCAACACGCTTGTCCTCGGCCAAGTTGCATATGTCCTCGTGCATTGTGGAGTAAGGAGAGATGGCTGTGAGTGGTTGCACGGAGACGCAGCCGGCGTGCTGCTCATAGTTCTCGAAAGCATTGATGATGTGATCCGATTGGGCTTGCGTTCTATTGAGTGCAGGTCTACCGGATTTTCTAGTGTTGTGGACAATGAGCATGGCGGAAGCCCGACCGCTCAGCTCCACCAAGTGGAGGACGTAGATGCAGAGCGGGGATCTTTTAGTGGGGTGGGAAGCTTCCAGGAGATTGATCATAGTGGGCACATTTCGAGGGGTGTGGACGCAGACAAGTACTCGCAACTCCGCGTCAGGCTTGGATCTCTGAATGCTACGTCGTTTGTAAGGTATAAACCTTCTGGCCGGCTTGTAAACGGTGGTGACGATGGGGGTGATGATTCCGGTCATCACGACCGCCACAATCACCATAATGGCAAACGCCTCGTCGTCCAAAACTTTCTGGTCCCTTCCGACATTGAGCACAATGAGCTCGACTAGGCCTTTGGTGTTCATGAGCAGGCCTAGAGTGAAGCCTTCGTCAAAGGGCATCTGGTAGAAGAGGCAGACGATGACAGTGCCTGCAATTTTCCCTACGCATGCCAGAAATATGACTAGTAACAGAATCCCCCACGTGCCGGGCCCCTGGATGCTGCTTACGTTGGTTCTGAGACCGCTAATTGCAAAGAAAAGAGGAAGCAAAAGCCCCGACACAAAGTCCTCCAACTTCTCAATCAGGGTGGCTGCCAAAGGCCCGTTGGGGATGACTAAACCGAACACGAAGGCCCCGAAAACGGAGTGGGTCCCGATGGCGTCGGTGATGAAGCCCGAGATCATGACACCAGTGAGGATGAGGCAGATGTAGAAGTCGCTGAAGCTCTCTCCCTCGGGGGTTCTTCGGATGATCCAACACACGGCAGGGCGGACAATGAAGATGCAGATGAGGACAAAGGCTGCGCTAGAGAGGACGACATAAAGGGAGGCCAACGAGGTGGTGTCGTTTTCGGCAAGGGCAATGGCTAAGGCTAAGAGGGCCCAGGCGCACATGTCATTGACGAGGGCGGAGGAAAGGGCGATCCTACCAAGCTCGGTGTTGACGAGCTTGAGCTCGGCGAGTACGCGGGCGAGTACAGGGAAGGCGGTGACGGAGAGGGCGACGCCGAGGAAGAGAATGAAAGTGCCTTGGTTCATGGGTTGCTCTCGCTTGTGGAGGAGGAAGGAGAAGGCGGCGCCGATGAGAAAGGGGAGGATCATGCCGGCAATGGCAATGACGATGGCCCTCTTGCCCATGCGCCGAATTACAGAAATATCCATCTCCAATCCAACAAGGAAGAGGAAGTAGAGGAGACCCACATTTGCCATTGTCTCCAGGACCATCACACTTCTTAGAGGGAATATTGTGGTGGCGAATTTATCACTCTTTCCAAGCACCGATGGCCCCAATAATACTCCACCCTGTATATATTCATATGCCATCAAAATCATCAATTAATTAGTTTAATTCCGAAACATTACTAGAATTTGGAATTTAAATGAATCATATATATATGTGCATGGTTACATTATTTTTCGACTAAATGAATAAATGGGAAGTTATTATATACACAATCGATGAACATATAGAGATGGATATAGAAACAAAAAAAACTTGCATGCTTTCAACTAGTAAGTAGTTATAATGAGAAATTATTATAGGTAGATTAGGTAATGTACCATAATTTCTGAGATGACACGAGGTTGACGAAAGGGTTTGAGAATGATAACGAGGATACGAGTAGTAACGACGACCATAGTTAACTGCAAAATGAAGAGCGGGAGGGAGTAGTCCAAAGGATTGTCGCCCTGCCATATACCGTTTGTGGTGATCATGGTTGGCGCATAACACACTATTGAACCATCTGTCGAATTATTTGCCGCGGCTTTCACCGCAGCTACCGCTGCTGCCATATTGAATTAATTTCCTACCACCTTGAGATCAATGTCACCGCCACGACCACGACCACGACGAAAATAATAACAAATAAAAAACCGCTATGCTACGGACATACCTAGCTTCTACCTCCTCCTTAAATTTGTGTCATGGAATTACAACACCATACAAGTCTCTGTTGTTTTTCTTCTTCTTTCTTCTACTTCTTTTATTTACGAGGTAAATAGCTAGGAATTAAGAATGGGGCTCTTGCTTCTGAGCTTGACAGAGAGAAATTAACAAAAGTTTCTGTAAGGAAATGATGTTGGAATGAGAGGGGAGAAAGAGGGAAGCCGTGTTAGCTTTTGATGGTTGACCGCCCCATTTGGGGGCTTCTTTTATCTGTGGCCTGTGGTTCACAGTTAATTGGTATCTACCTATTTTAAGAATTTCATGTCATCCTACATCTTTAATTAACAAGCATGAAATTTTGGTTTTTCATTTTTACTTTGCAATATAGCACCACTTCTTTGCTCTACATTAGTCAACTGCCAAGCATCAAGCATCAATATTCGACAATGTCGTACATTATCATATACTAGCACTTTAGCACACGTTCAAGCTATAATTAGTTTGATTTATTTATTTATTTTAGAATTAAAAAATATATGAGTAGTTATGTATATAAAAATAGGACCCATTATATGATTTTGTTTTTAATTTTAAATTTTTTTAATATGAAAAAGTGTGAATTTATTATATTATCCTAATTTAATTAATAATTTCAATTTTTAATGTTTTCATTAACCAAATGCATTTTATGGTATTTTGAATGTTTTCACAATTATCTGTCTTTTGCTTTGTATATATAGATTTTATCAAATTTTTTGTCCATATTACTAGTCACCAAATATCACACGTGTGCAAATTAGTTTATTTATTTATTTATTTTTTACAACCTTTTCATTTTATTTTATATATATTAGTAATTTAATTTAAAATTAAGAAAGAGGAAACAAATCTAAGTAGGGGTGGGCATCAAAACTGGAATACCGAAACCATCCCGAAATCGTGCCAATCTCATGCCGTCCCATTTGATGTTGACGTGTAAACGAGATGATATCGTGTCATCCCGTTATTGTTTGGCACGACAACGATTCCAGATTTGCGATCCTGTTTGGGGTCATACTGGATCGAATAGTATAAATAATAATCCTAATTTAATTTCAGTTCCTCCACTCTCTCCCACAAACATTTCGACTTGAATATTGCAATTGCCTGTAGTTCTCTCTCAGGTTTACATATTTGCTAACGGTATATTTGAAAGAAACTGATATGCATTTGACCCAAACTCTCCTCTTTCTTTTTCTTTCTATTTTCTTCAATTACTTTCCCTTTTCCATTTACCAAAAGTAAATAAATAAATAAATTCTCTTTTAAATTTTTAATTTTATTTTTTTTTTTTTTTTTTATGACATTAATTGATACCAAATCATACCAGTCCCGTTTGGGTCCGATATGGTTTGAACGTGTTTTCAAAAACTCTCATCCTGTATCATCCCATCCCGATTCCCCTATCTAGGATTGACATCAGGATGGTGCCCAACCCACACATGTTCTCATTTTGTTTTGTTAATTTAAATTTTAAATATAAATATAGTTAATTCACTTTATTACCCTTATTTTATGAATACTAGCCTCCCTTCGATGTGTGCGGGAGATCTTTTTTCGATCACGTGCCCTTAAAATTGAAACCGAATTTCAAGGCCCATTGGACTTGAACGTCTTGGGTTTCCTAAAATTAAGTTCTATGAGACAACTTAAAGTATGCAGCCCAACCCAACAATCCCAATACATAGAGGTCTCGGTGGCCATAGTGGGTTATGGGTTTTGACCCAACTCATTACATGCCCACAGTTTTGCTCTGGCGGTTGAGATGGCGCAGATGCTCCCACACCACTTCTTATCACTCAAATTTGTTGATGACACATTCCTATGAAGGAATTTATTAAAGGGGCAGGGCATTCTCCACTATTAGTCCCCTGCGGCAAAATAATTTGTGTAAATAATACAAAAACAATAACAAGAGAAGAGCGGAGAGATGCGTATAAATTGCTTAAGAGTAGTGCCCAAAATTCCACCTTCAGCAAAGCACAAAATCATCATCTCACACTCATTCTCACACTCTCTCTTATTTACCAAAAGGTCCTCTAGAGCAATACACGCAGCAGCAGCATCTTCTTCAATGTCTTACGAAAAGGAACTCGCTGCTGCCAAAAAAGCTGCCTCTCTCGCTGCTCTCCTCTGCCAGGCAATACTCTCCTTCTCTCCCTCTCTTTTTGCTTGAGAACGAGCTTCTTTTTTTATTTATTTAAATTTTATATATAAAAGAATGAAAGGGTTAGTTGAGCAAAACCTAGAACAAAATTTGTCAATTGACGATGCGTGATAATGGAAATTGAGAGGAATTTAGAATGCAAAATATTTGTTTAGGACAAAACCCATGTCGTGAATCTGCCATTCTTTGTCTTTTATACAAATATGGACATCTAGTATAAGTATACAGTATACTCCTTATGTTGATGTCTATAGTTTGTTGCTATTATGAATTCAAGGTTGTAAACCATCTCCAAGAAAAGCTTCTTTCTCCAAAATAAATTTCTGCTCCCATGGCATGTGCAGAGTGTTTCTGTGCTCGCCTAGTGTGCTCTGTTCCTTGAAATACAATTTTTCACTGTTTAGGACTGGAAATCATTACTTTAGACTACTAGAGAAAATCCCTCAACCCTGATTATTCATTAAGCAAATCCCTCAACCCTGGTGGCCAATGTATGTGTTTATGTGTATGTGTGTGCGCACATATATGTTATGTGTATGAGTATGTGACTTGACTTTATACATAATAGAATTCTGGCGTGTACAAGATGAAAGGAACAAAAAAAGGTATCTTTAACATGAGCTTTATTTGACTGTAAGTGCCATAGATTAGTTTGTTTTTATAAGAAATTTCTGGACAGAAACATTTGTTTTTGAAAATCATATAAAGAGCGCATTGGGAAATATATACAATCCCATCATATAGTCCCTGGCATTTCTGGTGTCATATGATTTTTTTCTCTTTACATGATTTGTGAGTAAGCACTGAAATGATATATATATATATATATAATTTTTTTTTCATATGTATTAATTTTACCAATATATTTTGTCATCCCGATTCAATTTCAATTATTGCCTTCCTGTGCTTCAGAAGGTGCAAAAGGCACTGTTGCAGTCAGACGTTCATTCCAAATCAGATAAAAGTCCAGTCACTGTGGCAGATTATGGTTTGTTTTCAATCTCTTGTGTAAATGCGTTTCAATTATGTGCAAGTTATTCATGGGGTTTTTAAAATTAATCAGCCATCTTGACATTTAAACAGAAACTTCTATTTGTATCTGCAGATAGCTTAAAAGCTATCTTGTAACCCCACATTGTGATGTTCGCATGGCAGAATTATAATAACATGTAGAAACTATCTTGTAGGTCCAAATGCTTTTTGCATATGGTTTCTATTAGATTTTTTCAAAATAGAAAAAGAAAAAAAGAAACAGTGCTCATATTTGCTTGCATCTGCCATCTAGTTCATCGTATCATAGGCGAGGCAGTTGGTAATTCCCCTCCTTACTTCAGTGGCATGGTAATAGTTGTTTCCTGCCTTGTGTATAATGCTGGTGGGGCTGCATTTCTTTGACCATCATTTTAACCTGAGCTCAAATTTTATATCTGGTCAAGAACCATTAAACAAAAAACACAATGCTTTAGATGGCTATTTGAGGCCCATCTAGTTCATTGTATCATAGGCGAGGCAGTTGGTAATTCCCCTCCTTACTTCAGTGGCATGGTAATAGTTGTTTCCTGCCTTGTGTATAATGCTGGTGGGGCTGCATTTCTTTGACCATCATTTTAACCTGAGCTCAAATTTTATATCTGGTCAAGAACCATTAAACAAAAAACACAATGCTTTAGATGGCTATTTGAGGCCCTTAAACTGGATATGAACTTAAATATTTTAATAAATACCCGTGCCTTATACTTTCTTTATGGCCATGTAAGGATGATGGATTGCAGGTTATGCTTGCATAATTGGTTCTTTGGCTTGGGCCTTTCAATAGTGACCACTGACGTCTTTGCTTGAGCTTTCAGGCCTATAGTTTCATATGTCTAGATATTTAATAGATGATGAGAATAATTTTATGTTTGTTAAACTTGCATTGCCTCACACTATCTTCCTGTCTCATTAAATATTTCCCAAAAGTAGTTTCCAATGTAGCCACCAGCTGGTATGAAAGGAAGTTAAATGATTAGTGGTATGCTAGACATACATGTGCTTATATGAAATAAGAACGATAGATAAGTAAATGAAATGTTTGCAAATATGTAAATTAAATCTGTATCCTTTTTATTCACTGAAAAGAAACTCTATATACTTCTAAAATTTCTTAATCTGCCTTTCCATGGTTTGTATGCTGATGGAAGGTTGGTTTGATGTCATAGGAAAGACAAATGTTTTGTCATGCACTCCAGATTTAAAAATTATCAGGTTTCTTCCATCTTAGGAGGACCTTGTCCATAAATCTTCTACTGCACATGTGAATTGCTATATCATTATTGTAATATCTTCTTGGCTATGTCATAATTCCTAGTAGACAGACACTGTTGTTTCACAGTATGCTTTTATGCTATCCATTAATCTTCTGCAAATGGAGGATGTATGTTTCTATCAAAATCACTAGGTCCTTTAAGTGGATTGCACATGAGCCCCAGTATTTTGGTCTGCGCCTAACTATAAAAGCAGATAGGTGCAATTTTTATTCTGTGAAAAGAAAAAAATCATTGGACATATAATTGAAACTCTCACTGTAAATTTTCATAATTCTTATTATCCTTCGGGGGAGAGATAAGTGAAACTTTCACTGTCAACAATCATTTTCTTTCTATTTATACCAGCCCCTTGGGTTTATTTATTTATTTATAATTTTAGTAATTCAATTTAAAATTAAGAGAAAATGGTTCTAGTTGTGACCCATGCAAATAGGACCCATGTTCTCATTTCGTCCCTCTTTTTATACAATTTGTTTCTATTAAAAAAATGTTCTCATTTTGTTGTTTATTTTAAAATTTTAAAATATAAAGTATCAATTTACTATATTACCCTAATTTAATTAATATGTTCCTTTCTTAATATTTTCTTTAACTAAGGGCATTTTGTGTATTTTGAATGTTTTACCATTCTCTGCCTCTTCCTTTATATACATAGGGTTCAAATTCATGTTACATCAAGGACTGTAGTCACATTGTTTGTGATTTCTGTTCTTTTTTCACTTAACTAAGCATTTGGGTAATATGAAAGAAACTCTAATGACTGCTTTTCTTTCTCGGCTACTTTTGCCAGGTTCACAGGCTCTTGTTAGTTTGGTACTGGAAAGGGAACTTCCTTCTGAATCATTCTCTCTAGTGGCTGAGGAGGTGAATATGTACATTTTTGCAGAAAAAGAGACAGGCAGAAACTGTTTTATTTTCTTCCTTTAATTGTAAATCTTCTTTTCAACTTTTAAATTTCTTAGGACTCGGGAGATCTTCGTGGAAACAGTGGCCAGGAGACACTACAGCGCATCAGAACACTTGTTAATGATACTCTTGCAAACAATGAATATTCTAGTGTTTCTAATTTAACCACTGATGATGTTCTTAGGGCTATTGACAATGGGAAATCTGAAGGTGGTTCAAGGGGCCAGCACTGGGTTTTAGATCCCATAGATGGTACCAAAGGGTAAGTTTCTAGACACAATTGATAAGCTTCTATCATTAGTATTTGTTGAAGGTTGAGAAGAATGCTTCATTTACATATTTTGTGATTACCCCTGCTGAACAGCTCATGCTGTTATGTCTTGCATGTATGCCTGATGCATGTAACATGAATTGATGAGTGTAAATCTGATTCCAAAATATATTAGCCTTCTAGGGCTTAGATTTTGGACATTACATGTATGGAATTATCTCGAAACTATTAATCTTTTTTGTCAACTTGCCAAAGTTTCCGCTACCAATACACGACCATGCATTCATTTAAACTAAGCTGCAATCCTTCCCTTTGGAGTGGTACAGACTTGTGTATTTCATTGTAGAAGACATGGGTCTTTTCTATTAATTCGTCATTTCTCATATTCTTTGTACTTCAGCTTTTTTAGTGTTTCTGAAGCACTTTTGCTTTTTTTATGAGGTTATTTCTGCACAACTTTCGTACATTTTTCCCGTGCTCAAGTTTGAATTTGGAAAAATTAGGATGTGAAGCAAACTGTGAGTCAAAGATTATTTGAGTTCTATCACTAATGAAGTAAGTCACTGCACGGAAAAGTTTGATAATTTGTACAGTGTTGGAAAGAGAGAATTATCATCATTCATGCTTCAGTTTTATCAGAAAAATCGGGGTCGTCTATTTAGTTTATCATAGTTAGACAACTAAATGGTCTCAGATTTCATTGATTGTTTCCAAGGATAATACTCAAATAGAGACCTAACAAGTGGATGGTTTGGATCATTGGACTGCATTCAGGGTTGGGCCCAGATGTGATCCCATATATACTTTTTCATTTTTCTAGGAGTTCTTGTAATTTGCTGAAATTTTATTTGCTATGGTTCACCCGGTTTTATTACCTTACCTAACTATTAATTTATACTTTTTTTCTTCGATTCACTTGCTAGCCATGTATTCCATATTGATTTATGCTCTTAAGCCTGCCATGATAAATAGCTTATTGTGGTGTAGGTTTCTTAGAGGAGATCAATATGCCATAGCATTGGCATTGCTGGATGAAGGAAAAGTTGTGTTGGGTGTCCTGGCCTGTCCAAATCTTCCTCTGACATCCATTAGTGGTGAAAATCAGCAGTCTTCACAAGATAAAGTTGGCTGCCTTTTCTTTGCTACAGTTGGTACAGGAACATATATGCAGCCACTGGATGGTTCTTCCCTGCTAAAGGTTAGCACTTGTATAGGTAGTTCATTGCATTCTTTTTCTGAAAAGGTTTGACATAAGTAATATTATTTCTGTCCTTAAGGTACACGTCAGCGCTACTGAGAATCCTGAAGAAGCTTCAGTTTTTGAATCTTTTGAAGCAGCACACTCCTTGCATGACTTGTCTAGCACCATTGCTAAGGTACTGCTTTCTCTTTTCCTCTTTAACAGTTATTGCTGTGTTTGTTTATCTATTGAATTATTGTTAGTAAAAACATTATTAATGAACAGAAACTTGGCGTCAAAGCCCCGCCAGTTAGAATTGACAGCCAGGCAAAGTATGGGGCACTTTCCAGAGGAGATGGAGCGATATATCTTCGTTTCCCTCATAAAGGATATCGTGAGAAAATATGGGATCATGCTGCTGGGTGCATTGTCGTGACTGGTAAACTATTATTTCCAACAGTTATTTCTTCTCTTATCTCATCTCAATTGGTGGTGGTGTGGGAATGGTCTTTGACCAAGCTTTATAGCAACCTGTAGGCTGTGAACTCCGACTCCTACGATAGGGATGAAGTTTACAGGGATAGTGATGAGTATGAGTTCATAATGTTAACTTGGTGGATGAAGTTAAGATTACACATTCCCAGAGGAGGGTATGATTAGACATATCATTTGAAGCTCATAATTGGGGCTGGATAGGCAATCAGATAGAAACACTCTGTTAACACATTATAAATAGTATGGATTGAGTAGTTTATGCACACAAAGTGAAAATGATAAAGTTAGAAAATGGCATAAAAATGAAATAATTTTAGTTTATGTTTAATTTGCTAGTCGCACAAATAAGAGTCAGTTTCCATCATTTGGTCAATCCCAAAAATAATATAGAACCCCACATCGGCTATGAACCTAACAGAAGGGACATTTCTCAAAAGGGGATTCCATCCCTCCTGTCAAGCTATGTTGTCATCTTCCTCCAATTTCACTAAGTTGAAATCTTTCTTAAGCTTTGACAGCATCTCTTCCTGCTACAACTATGAGTCACAAAAAGGGGTCGGAGTAAAAGTGCCCCATCCTGGTGAATATTGATTTTGCAAAGAAATACCTTTCATATTTACATCATTTATTTTCATTAATGTAGTTTACAGTCTTATGGCAATTTGACAGACTTAGCCCTAGTGGCCTCCATGACATGGAATGGATCCATTACATAAAGCCCAAGTGTAATAAAGTCCTAGGAGTGTTTTTTAGTTATCATATCTAGGAGTTAACATATGCCAGAGAGAGAGAATAAATTGTTTTCACTTTTCTTGCATGCACAAGACAGATGCTACAGTTGATGGATGGTTACTTGAAATCTCCATGGATAGAAGATTAAGCCATAAATAAGTTTTCTTGTGTTGGATTCTGTTAGTTTTGTTGCGTGTGTTTAGTTCTGGAAAGAACTGATGGTTTATAAATATCTTCATTGATTGTATGGATTATCCAGACCCTTTACAATTGCATGAGTGAGCTTCCAAAATTATTCCTCTCTTGGGGAATCATTCTGAAACTCATACTTTTGTTATCCTTGTATTATAAGTGCAAAAGCTAATAATTCAAGAATATGTTGAGATGTTTACGGTGTTGGAGATTAAAGCAGTAATTTTTATTCTTGTTTTTTTTTCCTGCTTTTCTGATACCTTGTTTGCAATAAAAAATTGCAGAAGCTGGGGGTGTGGTGGCAGATGCTGCTGGGAACCCATTGGATTTTTCAAAAGGGAAATATCTTGATCTTGAAACAGGCATAATTGTTACCAATCAGAAATTGATGCCATTACTCTTGAAGGCAGCTAAAGAATCTCTGGAAGAGAGAGCTTCATCCTTGTGATTCTTTTTTGAGAGCGGGACTCGGATGTTTATATTATCACAGTTTCAGCCACAATAATGATTGGAGAGTCACCAAATAAATAACAGTTAATCTTTTTTTAAGATAATAATAATAATTATTATTATAATAGTTAATCCTAAAGGCGATTCCCTCTATCTAATCACGGCCCTTTTGCATTTGCATATTTGCTACAGATCCAATATGCATTTTCTATTTATTTATATTTTTATATATATTTTTTATAACATTTCTTATTGAGAGGCGATAATATACAAAATTTACACACAATATACGAATGCTAGGACTCGAACTCAAGACCTTGCTTGAGGGGGCAATTGCTCTAAATCACTACACTAGTGGGTCATTTCTAATTTATTTGCATATTTTTTCTAACTACGATGCCATACTATTAGTGTGATTTTGTTTGGGCCTAAATTCTGTGAAGCCCAGCCTATTTATGCAACCCACAAACATGAGCATAGCTTTGGGAGTGCTTCTATAGTGAGTGGAAAGTTATAAGGGGTTTTTTTGAGGGGTATGTAAGAGCCGTTGGATTTCATCCAACGGTGAGTTTTTAAAAGAGGGTGCATGTAGAACCGGGTTGAAATCTGACCCGTTTGGAGACCCAACTTCAGCTGAAGATTTTTCCCTCTCTGTGAAAAACTCAAGAACACAATCCTCTCTTTTTTAATGTAATGCAAATCCACAATTAGAAAGATCCAAAGCTCCCAAACTCTATAATCGCTCCATTGTCATCAGCTCCTTGGGAGGCCTGCGATCTATGGTATCCTCGGTATGATGATTAATGGCTTTTACCTAGCTATTGCCCTGTTTTGATTCTATGATTGAAGTGAAAACCCCTTCTCTTTTTCGTTCAGCAGAAGAGATTCCAGATGAAAGCAAAGTAGCATATCTCTTTTTCGTGCTGCTGCAGTTGTTCCTGGATTTTGGTAGAGATGGAGTCTCCACTACGAAAGAATCCTCTCTAATGTCCACCACATTCTTTGAAGCTGACTGAGTTCGGAGCTCCCGATTGACTTTGAGAGGTAAGTTCACTCTTGCTGGATTGATTTTGTTGGGTTTGATTTGTTTTTTGTGAGGGTGAGAAATTTGTCATTTGTGGCATCAATAATGCGTCATTTGCTCTGCTATCAATAATGCGTCATTTGACTTTGAGAGGTAAGTTCACTCTTGCTGGATTGATTTTGCTGGGTTTGATTTGTTTTTTGTGAGGGTGAGAAATTTGTCATTTGTGGCATCAATAATGCGTCATTTGCTCTGCTATCAATAATGCGTCATTTCCTTATGAATATTCAATATACTTAGTTGATTATTTTTGTTTGGAGGGGGATTGGAAAATTATGAAATGTAGGTAAAAGATCCTAAACTTAGGCTTAATGGCATTAGAAGTAAGCATTTGGAGAGGATATTGGGTGAAGTTCTGTAATTGCTGGTTTGAATTACATTTGAGTTCTTAGTTGAACATGTTGGTTCTAATGTTATTTTTTCCAGATTATTTCACAAGAGATGACGTAACTAGTATTAAATTTTGCTTGTGTTTTGTGTAATCAGAATCCAACAAGCTAGGCTATGCGTGTATTGTGTCAATTTGGGCAATGTTTTGTGTAAGTGGAATGCATTGCTAAGTTGTGATGCAGTAATGATTGATTAATGAATTAACATTTGCTATGCAGTAATATAGAAGTAGATCAATAATATACGTGGATAAAATGTCTGGGGGCTCAGAGAGTGATGACTTTGTAACAGCTAATGGGAGGGTTTACATTCCTGAAGTAAGAAATGAGGAAACACCAGCAGTTGGGATGAAGTTCGACTCGCTTGACCTCGTTTATAATTTCTATAATAGATATGCATTCTTGGCTGGCTTTGGTATTCGACTTCATTCCAGCTTTTGGGGGAAAAATAAGAAAGAGATTCTGAGAAAAGAATTTGTATGTTGCAAACAAGGTGCATACCGAATGATGAAACTCGGGAGAGAAAAAGACAGCGGGGAATAAGTAGATGCAATTGCAAAGCTAAGATTGTGGTTGTGAAGACACATGGGAGCAAGAAGTATACCATCTCTCTTTTTGCAGAGGGACACAATCATAAGATGACACCCTCAGGAAGAATGCATTTACTGAGATCACACCGTCGTATTTCAGATTCTACAAAAGTACTTACAAAACAGTTGGGTTCGGTTAATATTCCCATTAATCAGAAGGTAAGTATTTTCGAGGTGCAATCCGGAGGAATGGATAAAATCGGTTTTATGAAAAAGGATATGTACAATCTTGAATGTAGTGTGAATGAGAAGCTGAGGAACCACGATGTTGAACTAGTGACCGAGTATTTTATGGCTGAACAGAAAAAAAATGAGGCTTTTTATTTCAAGATTGAGGGAGATGGCGATAACAGGTTTAGTCGATGTTTTTGGGCAGATGCAACTTCTAGACGGGCGTACGGGTTTTATGGAGATGTTGTTGTATTCGATACCACATTCAACACGAATAGATACGACTTGACATTTGCACCAATGTTGGGAGTTAATAACCATGGTCAAACAATTGTCCTAGCATGCGCATTTTTGAGCAAGGAAACGACTGAGTCGTTTATTTGGATGTTTGAGGAGTTTAAGAAAGCCATGCCAGGTGGCGAACCTAAAACGATCATCACAGATCAAGATGCGGCAATGAGCAGAGCGATTTCAATAGCCTTCCCGACTACATTTCATCGACTTTGCATATGGCACATCACATCAAAGTTCTCTGTTAAGTTACCACATTCTGCTTATAAGGAGTATTGGGGTGAATTCCAGAAAGCCATATGGGATACTGACAATAAGGATGAGTTTGATGCAAAATGGAATATTGTGGTTACAAAGGCTGGTTTGACTGACCATCCATGGGTAAGTTCAATGTTTGATTTAAGGGAATCTTGGGTTCCAGCCTACGCACGACACTTTTTTGCCGCTGGAATGTCAAGCAGCCAAAGAGCTGAATGTTCTCATGGTTTCTTCAAGCAATACATATCAAGGAAAAATTCGTTGATGGATTTCATAATAAGATTTGAGAGGGCACTTTCTCATCAACGTCAAAAAGAGTTAGTTGCTGATCACGTAGATGCATTTGAAGTGGCTCAATGTATTCTACCGATGCCAATGAACAAACAAATGGCTACCTTGTACACAAGGACAATGTTTCAAAAGTTTGAGCAAGAACTAATACAAAGTACAGCATGTTTCCTAGAGCTGAAAACAGAGGATGCTTCTAAAGTTGTCTTTAATGTGAGCGAAAGGAAAAATTGGGAAACAAGAGTGGCAGAAGTCGTATATGTCAAAGATTCTGACCACGCATCGTGTAGCTGCAAAAGATTTGAATTTGTTGGAATTATTTGCAAGCACATCCTAGCATTGTTCAGAAGGGACCAGATTGAATATATGCCCGATAAATACATTTTGAAGAGGTGGAAGAAAACTGCGAAATTTGGATTGGTGTCAGATGCAAATGGCAACGAAATTAAAGACTCTGCAGATCCTGGTCTTTTAATAAAGCGGAGTACAATGTCCCGACTTGCTTCAGATGTGGTTGAGGATGCATTAATGTGTGAAGAAGGATGTGAGCTACTGTCAGAGACTCTAAAAAGTTTGCAGGTGAAGTTGAAGTTGTTGAAGGATGGACCAAGTAATAACGAAGTTGGAGGGTCCAGCTCTCAAACACAATATATGAAAGACCCTAAGAGAGTAAGGTGCAATGGAGGGTCGAAACGAGTAACGGGAGCAAAGGAAAAGGCAATGAAGCGAGGGATTAGACACTGTCGGGAGTGTGGACACATTGGTCATGATAGAAGACAATGCCCAAGAAATTTGAACACACCGTAAGATGTTAACACTATTTATAATAAGACCTAAAATTTGAATAGGTAAAGTTCTTATGTGCTTCTGTTTGATGTTTATGCAGGACATCACCGTCGAACAATGACGAATCAACTCCAATAGATCTTAGTGACCCATTATTTGACGAATTTTACAGGATGCACGGACCAACTCAATGATTTAGGTTTCTATTATACGAAGCCCGGTTATTATGAAGACTAATGATCAGGTGAAGTTTTCTAGGTGCAGTTTTATTATTATTATTTTTTTGTTCATGTCCACCGATGAGCTCTGACTATGTCCATTGATAATTGAAATGAAAATTTGCTTGGTTTCATTCTTGCATGAAATTTGGACACATGTTAATTTTACGTCTTCTCCCTATTTAGAAATTTTCATAGACATTAGATAAAGCATCAAATTTTGATTTATGTGAAGAAGCAATGACTTTTACCTTGTAAAATGGGTAGTTTATGGTGAATTATGTTTGAATAGAGATTTATTGATTATATGACAGGCTAATGCAGCATTTCCAGCAGCCAGCTATTGTTTCCATTACCAGTAATGATTTCCAGCAGCACGCATCATTTGTAGCAGCACCCACTTTTTGCGAATGTTATGTTCTAGTGTTTTACTGGTGATTAAGATCTGAGCTGGACTGGTTATTAGGTGCACGATTTTGCAAACATTCGTAGCTGAAGGATACTTGAAGCACTTTGTTGGAACAGAAAGATTAGAAAGCAACGTGTAAAAAAGTACATTGCAGCTAATCACATTTCGAATGGTTGGGTAATATTAAAGGGTACACTAACATTTGAACTACTCATAATTCCACACACAAAAGAAAATTTGATTGCAAAGCATTTTATGTGCTCCCTCTTAGCAATAGCACGATCTCCCCAATAAACTGAACAACGGTAGCCACAATCACTAGGTCGTATTGGTCAGCTTCTTCTTAGCAGGTCTCGCGTGCTTATGGTCACTCATGTCCCCAGTGATTTAGACAAAATAAATATTCAGCAATATTTGGAATTTTATTATATATACATAAACCATAAACCATTCACTACACAATGTATAGCACATGGCATTTTACTTATGACTCACGTGTCATGATAATGGGGCTTTACTGATTACCAAGGTGCTGTGATATTGACTGCTTATTGAATAATATTTCCATAGTTGCAAAATATAATGTTAGACAGAAGGAACACATGATGACTTGCAAGACATAGTCCCAATAATTATATATGAAGCAAATGAAACTGATATTTGTATTATTTTATATTAGATAATGACATTAAGGGAATATAGTTCTAATTTGTGCAATACCACGATCACCCCCAACCAACAGAACAGCTGTAGCCGCAATCACTTAGTCGTATCGGTCGGCTTCTTCCGAGCAGCTTTGACGTGCTTATGCTCATTCATGTCACCACCATCGTCTAGTATCTCTCTCACAGCATCAGGGGACACATAGTCCCAATTATAACTTGTATGAGTTGTTGCCGCGAATGCTCGGAATTTTTCGAATCCTTCGTTGAATGCCAACTCCAGTTCACTGTGGTGCTCTTCGCATCGCATATGGTTCATCAAACAACCTTTAATTTCATCATTCATTACTGCATCCAACTCCTCAGCTTTCAGCTTCCTTTTATGACTCAGCTTCAAGTACTTGTTCTTTTGGGAGAACGCTTTGTTCACTCTAATGTTAAGATCAGCCAAAATGGCCTCGTCTTCAACACATTTCTCGTGCCATGAATTGATCAGTCTGGAATTATAATCCAGCTTGGTACTGACTGCATCTATTGCCTCTAATGGATCATCGGAGTCCCCCTCACTCCCAAATGATGTTGAAAATGGAAGGGGTCGGCGAGTACAACGTGGAAACGGAACCTGCGACTCCAATTTTTCATCTTCGATTGTGTTGTTGGCGCCTGAAGAGGTTGACATACTTGAATAATCCTTTTGTTTTGGAGGATGAGGATTGCAGATGCAATTTCGTTTGAGAAATGGAACATAGCTTTATAGACCAACATACCAAAGCTTGCGTGTAGTCAACATATCTACTTTATTTCAATTTTAAAAAAAGAGGTGTCAGGTTTTGCTTTTCAAGCATGTCAACCTCACACTCTCCTTACACCACTGTTAGTGGTTGAAAGAAACTCAATGGAAGTGACATCTAGTTAGTGAACCCAACCAAACTAAACAAACTAGTTAGGATTAAACTTAGATTGTATGAGACCTTTTTTCATTTATACATTGTCAACCAAATGTTTTTTTTGGCGGGAACCCTTTTTTATTGGTATTACTATCACCCCCTTCATAAAAATTCTCCCTCCACAAAAAACTCACTCCTCCACCGAATTTGTCTCCATCTACTGAAACTCTCTCCTCCACAGAAACTCTCTCCCCCCATTGAATGGATTTACTAACCAAGTTTGATGTGAGCGTAATAAACACCCCTCCAAACAAAGACCGCCTTCGAAACGCAAGTGAGTCACCAGACAAGCAATGTCACTTTCCTAGACAGAATGACCATTTTGTTGGAAGTTTTGAGTCTGAAAGAGTTCTTGCTTTCTGGAAGGAGAGGCATCTTCAACTTGGTGATGAAATCCAAAGGGCAAGGGTACGTTTGGAATTTGTTGAAGGCCAAATTGAAGATGACAAAAGGCAGGCCAATCTGGATAGGGCGAAGTTGCAGCGCATGAAGCGTAGACACAAACGACTTCGGAGTGTAGCTGTTCAAAATACAAGAACTCATCTAATGCAAAGGAGTCAAAGAAGCGTGTGATGCAAGCTGGATTCGACTACTTCCGGTCCTATGCAAAACTCGTCGTACCCGGGTTTGATTGGTCATCTATTACCGTTTCCGACGTTAACAAATATACTCAGCAAGGGAAGTGACCATTTTGGTTATCGTGTTTGAGTAGAGGCAAATCAGAGGAACTCGAATTTTCGTTAAGCTCTGCTTCAAACCTATTTTGATGCTTACTACTATAGAAGATTTCAACCTTCATATTTTCATGTCTTTAATTACGATAACACGATGCAAAGTGCCCATCTACTTCAGTCATATGTTGCTGCCATGTCCATTTTTTTGTGATCACGTATCAGATTTGGACATGGTTGCATCATATGCAATGTTGCCTTTATGTATTATATGTTAGGGTAAGGTTTATGGAAAAGCATGTGTGACTGGTTTTGTGACAAGGTTATGGCATTATTTTGTACCAGTTATATATTGTTTTTTGTACTGGTTCATCTCCTACTATTGCTTTATTTCTTTATATTATATGTTTATGCGATTGGACATGATAGAAAATATATTACTGATTCCCAATGCGGCGTCATAAGGACAACTTATTGAATACCGCCGACGTGTTGAAAACTCTAGGTGCAGGTGCATATGGACAACTTATTGACTATCTCTGACGTCTTCAAAGCTCTAGGCGCATGCGCAGTTCCAATTATGGCTTCCAAGTAGTGGTGCATTTATTATATATGTACATTATTATAACCAAAACAGATAATTTTACATCCTTATATATGAAAGGAAACTAATTCTTGTATTAGTACAAATTATATAACGAATATTAAGGAAATATACTTGTTAAAGTGAACAACATATATACTTAGGGTTAAGAGGAAAGTGAGTTATGTAAATCATTTTTGAATTTTTAATTGCGAAATGGATGATCTATGGGTTCCCCTCGTTTTATAACGTCACACGGAGGCCGGAGTATTTTTCGGGGCATTTTTAGGATTTTTCTACTATTTATTGCATTTTTTCAAAGATTTTTGCACTAAAAAAGCCAAAATAATTGCCAAATGGACACCTGGCGCGATCTCAGCCCCTCACCTTTCACCCCTTGACAGGTGTGCGTCAGTCAACATGGCCACATCCTTACCTTTTACCCTAAATTATTATTTTATGACTTTTTCTTAGAAAATTCATAACTAAATACACAAAAATCAGAAAAATGATCCGAAAATTGCTACGACCTCATTGACACTCCATCTCCCTTGCTGAATTCCCCGATTAGTGGTTACGCATTTTAAAAAACAATTCGGAACATTAACGGGAGATGCTTGTTGAAGTAGGTTATTGAAGTTAAAGTGAACAACATATATACTTAGGGTTAAGAGGAAAGTGAGTTATGTAAATCATTTTTGAATTTTTAATTGCGAAATGGATGATCTATGGGTTCCCCTCGTTTTATAACGTCACACGGAGGCCGGAGTATTTTTCGGGGCATTTTTAGGATTTTTCTACTATTTATTGCATTTTTTCAAAGATTTTTGCACTAAAAAAGCCAAAATAATTGCCAAATGGACACCTGGCGCGATCTCAGCCCCTCACCTTTCACCCCTTGACAAGTGTGCGTCAGTCAACATGGCCACATCCTTACCTTTTACCCTAAATTATTATTTTATGACTTTTTCTTAGAAAATTCATAACTAAATACACAAAAATCAGAAAAATGATCCGAAAATTGCTACGACCTCATTGACACTCCATCTCCCTTGCTGAATTCCCCGATTAGTGGTTACGCATTTTAAAAAATAATTCGAACATTAACGGGAGATGCTTGTTGAAGTAGGTTATTGAAGTTAAAGTGAACAACATATATACTTAGGGTTAAGAGGAAAGTGAGTTATGTAAATCATTTTTGAATTTTTAATTGCGAAATGGATGATCTATGGGTTCCCCTCGTTTTATAACGTCACACGGAGGCCGGAGTATTTTTCGGGGCATTTTTAGGATTTTTCTACTATTTATTGCATTTTTTCAAAGATTTTTGCACTAAAAAAGCCAAAATAATTGCCAAATGGACACCTGGCGCGATCTCAGCCCCTCACCTTTCACCCCTTGACAAGTGTGCGTCAGTCAACATGGCCACATCCTTACCTTTTACCCTAAATTATTATTTTATGACTTTTTCTTAGAAAATTCATAACTAAATACACAAAAATCACAATAATGTTCCGAAAATTGCTACGACCTCATTGAGACTTCATCTTCCTCCTGAATTCCCTGTTTCATGGTTACGCTACATTAGTATTTTATTATTATTTATCCAAAATTATTTTTATTATTATTGTTATATTACTTGTTAGCTTGTACATTTGTTAATTATATTTACTCCAATTTTTAATTTTATTTTTATTTTCCGTGTGAATAGACCATTTCTGGTGCTAATCAGTTTCTCTCTTCTTCAATTTGTTAATGTTTTTTCTTTTTTAGGTGTAAGGGATGTTTTCAAACATAAAATGGAAATATACAAGCCATCCATTCTACAACATCAGGAAATAATTATTCAAAGTCTTTCACTGTTCAAGTTTTGCTTAAGAAACGTGTAACCCAATCATTTGGGATATGCTAAGTGGGAAAATGTCATTCCCAAGAACCGGTGAAAAGACACATACTCACTTCATGCATGCGTTTTCGTTTACCAAATATTAAGATTGCAGTTGTGCAAAATATCTGTGTCAGTAAAATGTCATTCTTAGCCGTCAATTATGTCAGTAATAATTCCACTATATAGCAAATATTATACATTTATATATAAAACGGGCTAGGACAGCACAAACACCAGACAAAATAGATTAAAACATGAAATAGAAAACAACATGTGTAGAACATAGACACGCATAAAAACCGTAGAAACATACTCCAACTAATTATAAGGGTATGGATTCCCTGGCACAACATAGACACGCATCACCTTGAACCAAAAAACACTCTCACGGTGCCATTTGCATCGATTGCAACAAGTCCAGAAGGCAGGATTGATCTTTTCTTCACTAGGCCAGCCTGGAATAACAAAACACCAGTCGTTGTTGTTACAAGCGCTGCACTGATTGAACTTAATCTTCCCATAGTGAAACATATCTACGATATGTCTTCCAACAGAGAAAATTCCGCTTAATCGTCGTCTCAAAGCATCCCTGGTTCCTTTCATATCAATGTTGTTACGTTGATTCAAAGAACACAAGAATTCTAATGCATCCTCTTTTGACTGACCAATTCCGGACATGCCAAGTAGTCCAACTAGATATGACGCTTCCATATGGCCTGCCGTGGCTGCAACGCGCATCCCAGACAATGCTTCCACATTACCCTGCCTGAAAAACATGTCGAACGCTTCTCTAAATATCGCCTCAGGGTTCTGGCAAGCCCTGCATTGGTCCACGAAATGCCGGACCTGCGTTGCGGCATAGTACCAGTTAGGATGGTCTTGGTACTTTTCCATTGAAATTGTGTTCCACACTTGTGGAGTGTTTGCCAACGTATTGAACAATCGGCACACACATGCCATACGAAAGAGATCTTCCGAGGAGTTGGTTGCCACGTATAACATCACTTTAAACCAAGCTAATTCCGGGATGAAGGCTTGAGGCACATCCGGATCGAGATGCTTCCTTCTCTTTCCTCCGACTGTAGTGTAATGTTTGGAATTCATTGAAATATTTTTGGAATGGAACGATTTGAGGACTGCAAGAGGGGAGAAATGAGAATATACGGGGTTTTGGGTTTGTTTTAGCCTCTGGTTGCACTGTTCTGAAAAGGTGTTTCCTTGGGGTTTTACCAAGTTGACCCTTTTTAAAGAAACTGAACTCAACACCCAAAACATAAGACAGGCGAAGGGAAAACGTCATCAAAATGCAAAGGGAGTCAGACCGTCCAAAAGTCAATTAATAACCTATTTCCATAGCCATTGTTAGGCTTTTCCCGCCATTAAATTCATTGATACAAATGTGATGGATTACTGACTAGTGACAGAAGGTCCCATCAGATACTTTTTCATTTTCCCACACCACACTACCCCTATTAAATGACGGATTCTTATCCAACTAGTTGCCTTAATGCAAATATAAAGAAAATAATATATTTAAAGCAGTGTCCCCTCAATTGTAAGATTAATTGGTTGTGAAATAGTATATCGCTTATCGGAGTAAAATGTGTCACAATTCTGACGGTACAGGTGTCCAGATCGTGACCAACCCACCCACACACAGAAAAGAAGGATATAATTCGATTTGGGCAGAGATGAGAGAGAGCTGAGTGAGAAGTTTAGGGTTATGACTTATGAGTGAAGGGGTATAACTGAGAAGGTATGAGTCCGAAGAGGTTTTAGTGAGAAGATCTGAGTGAGAAGAGGTACAAGTGATAAGATTCAACATGTCTTCGTCTTCATCTCCCGCTCAAACAAAGAGGTGTCAGTATTGTGGAGCTGCAATGGTGCTTCGGGTTTCAAAATCAGATAAAAATCGAGGGAAGCCATTTTGGAAGTGTCTAACCTCCTATGTAAGTTCTCATTTCCAGAATATGTATGTGGGTGAAAAAAAATCCTAGGTCTAACTCTGACAGAATTATTTTGCATATATGATGCCTGCAATTAGGGAGCCACCAGTTGCAATGGATTCGAATGGGTTGATGTAACCTCCGCTGAAGCAGATCAGCAAGCTGACACGTATGATGCTACAGTGCTTAATATGCTGAAGTCCATTAAGGACTTGGTATTAGTTTTATTAGTTGTATCAATTGTCATATTATTTGTTCTTTTAATGACCAATTAAGTGCACGGTTTCAAGGATTGTAAAAGTTCTCCCCAAAAACACATGTTGCACGCACCACCAATGACTTTTCAAACCCAATTTGTAATTTTTGTTATTGAAATAGGTGGATTAGCATTGAGTTTAAATTATTGTTTGAAACAAAAGCATTTACTTGTCAGAAACCCAGTAAAAACTTTCCTACACTTACTTTACAAAAATAAAGTCATACGAAGACGATAAAATGACAATACAGGGCCAATACGATGCAATAATAAGACAATACCTTTTTTTAAGATTGCATAATTATTCAGTGTATATAGATTGTTTATTGATTGTTTACTGCATGTAAATCGCATGATATTGACTGTTTATTGAAGGTTCATTAACTGCATGTATTTCGCATGTTATTACTCCGATATTGAGTGTTTATTGAAGGTTTATTGATTGTTTACATGTTTCGTGAAGGTTTCATGATTGTTAACTGCATGTATTTCACATGTTATTGAACCGATATTGAAGGTTTATTGAAAGTTGATTGAGTGTTTACTGCATGTATATCGCATGTTATTGCTCCAATATTGCATGTTTATTGGGGGCAAAAGTAGGACTCCAGTTAGATTTAAGGGGGGAAACGGTCCTTATTCTTTGTTTTCGTAGGAAGAACAACTTAAGTAGAATTTCCTATTCAATACGACTTCCTTATGGTTGATGTAATTGGGGACTGATGTATATTGCATGTCTATTGCGTGTATATTTCATATCTATTGCGTGTATATTGCTTGTCTGTTGCCTGTGTATTGTTATTTATTTCCGTCGTAAGCAATACAAATCAATACAGACGCAATAAATGTAAAGATATGCACGCAATAGACAAGCAATATAGACCCAACAGACATGCAATATAGACGCACCAATATACATTACTGTTATGTTACTCAGCTGCCCAAAACCAATAAAATAAAGAAAATCAACCAATTTATTAACCGATTATAAAGGAGAGAGGGATTCAAACCCGAGGGGCAGTGCGGAACCAATAGGGAGTTTTTAGAGCATTGCACCTGGGGACATTTTTTCATGTGTTTCTATAAGGAGGGCATGGTTGAATAAAATATTGGAGGCGAGGCCATAGCAGCCTATTCCCCTTACAGAATTACCTTAAGATGCAACCCATTGCGATTAAGTCAAGGCATGTTGAACGGCTTAAAGATTGGGATCTGATATTTGGAATGGTGGCTTGGATAAATGATGACATATCACTTTGCAATGATGTAATACACTTAAAAAGCCATCAGTCCCTATGTGAATATGCATTCTTCAAATCCAAATTCACATATGCAGTCTTCAAATCCCAATTCAATGCAGTTTGGTTGAGGTTAGGTAAATGTCGTGAAGGAGTTAGGCCAATATTACACCGATGTTTGTTTCATTACATCAAAAAAAACTTTACACTCCATATGCACATTCTATGTATGGGAATGGCATGTGTCTAACTTCAAAAACGCATCTGCCTATCCATTTAGATTGCCCACGTGCAATAGATTTACAGATCCAGTTACTTTTCTCCTCTCCAACCCTCAGCATCTCCATTTCAGAGTCTTCATTTTTCTATGCTCTGCAACCAGCTCCATATACATTTCGCACAATATGAGAATAAACATAGCGTAATATCACACTAATCAAAATGAAAGCATGCATCCGCTATAATATTTGCCACTATTTTGGTTCTAATTGTTATTGTCCAGTAACTTAAATCTAAATTTCTGTACACAAATACACTAAGATTGAGAAAGACGAAGAAGAATTCAGGAGCAGAGGTGGAATTCGAAAAGGACCCATGGGTCTCTATTGTGTATTTACATGACTTTGAAATTTGACATTCCCAAAACCTATTTCATCATCATGTGCCTAAACCAAGTTCAACCGATATCATGGCATGTAAGCATCTCCCCGTGCAATTTCTGCAGCCAACTTCAACCGAAAAAATGGCATGTTCTGCGAGGTGCAAGTAGCTAAGGAAATCTCAGCACTCAACAGCTCAATGTACTTCAACACGAACATACCACAATCGCCTCTGAAGCAAAACAAGAACTCGATCAATTCAACTAATGACATTCTAACATAATTGACAAATTAAAGTAATAAAATTAAATAAAAAGTTGTGCTCACTGATTAGCCTGTTGTGGAACATCCACACGATGTATTGGCCATGGACACCACCAATCTCGGGTGCACTCGTTCGCGTAAACACCTTCTTCATAAAAGTCGAGGGTGTGCAGAAGATTTGGAATCGTAATTGACAGGGGGCCGAGTTCTTCCTTTAAGCTCTGATCTGGAATGAGTGAAACCATTGAATCGTAGACTTTGATTTCACACTGAATCAGATCAATCTCTAGAGCCACCCAATGCTTATATTTTTGCAACATACAAGGTACATACACCTTATACGTGTTCTGCCAATCCAATCCACAAGCCGGAACCTTGCCATTTACAACGTTCACTAAACTGGTTCTAATTTTCCACCCAACTTGCTCTTTTTTCCTTTTATTATCCGCAAAGCAAGTATGGATGTGATTCTGTGAAATAGAAAACAATCAATGGTTAAACAACTCCACAAAGCAAGTATGGATAATTTGTAATTATTAACTGCACTTGGTCAAGGCCTATGCCATACTGATGTAGCACAGCCCTGGGTGTGTTAGTTTAAACACTTAGAGCAATAAGACATAACAGATAAGAAAAGCTGAAGGGAAGAAAAGGTAGAAGGCAGGCAGAAATCAGAGAGTTTAAAGGAATGTTTAATCAATATTCAAATCTGAATTGTAAAGAACTACACAGGGGTATTTATAGCAAACTAAAACCTAGAGAGAATAGAATTAAAATCCCCAGGTAAAACAGAAATCCTATTCCTAATAAAATAGGAAACTTAGAAATCCTAATAGGATTTGGAAAACTAACTTAGAAATCCTACTAGGATTTGGAAAACTAAAGAATATAGGAAACTAACAAATCAATTAGGAAACTAAACAATTTAGGTCCTATGCATCCTGCATCACATACCATAAAAAATACATCGGTCGTTGTCCAATCCGATATTTCTACTTCCTCCAACTGTTGTTGTCGCTTCCGGATGAGATACAAGCCCAAATCAATGTGCTGCACATGTTTTCCTTGTCAATCTCATTATCTATGCACATTCAAACAAATGCATAATCAATTAAACTTACATCTCCTTTCAGCCAACCGTCAGCTTTGACGAGGGAAGCGAAGAATTCAATCTCAGCTTCCACGTTGCCAAATTGCATCACCAAACTATGAATATAAAAAGTTTTAGAACACAACAATTACAAAATATATACACTCATGCCTTCTATCTCAAAAAACAAAGGACTTACTTTGGGTTATGGCGCCATTCCGAACAAAGTTTCAGCAATTTCACCATATCATCATGCGGAATCGCCTTCATTGGGTCTAACGTCCGAAGTCCGGTTGTCTTTGGCAAATTTTTTTTAACCACTTCACTAGCTTCAACGATCTTCCACATAGGAATAATCCTCTTCCTCTTCCGTAATTGGACCCCTCGTTCCACACCTTGACCTTCATCATTCAACCAAACGTTCAACTGAGATAACACAGCTCTAGGTTGATCCAAATCAATGTCCCCGAGAGTAACCTCAACCTTTGTCCCCTCCGTGCTCTCGCCAATGTCATCGCCAACCAACATAACTTCATCATCCTCTTCCTCACATTGGTTTCTTTGCACTTCCTTTTCCTCACTTCTCTGTCTTTTCACTTCCTTGCCCTTCCTTTTTTTTTTCGGATCCTCTCCCTCACTGCTTTTTCTTTGCAGTTCTTCCTCTCCCTCAATGCTCTTTCTTTGCGCTTCCTCTCCTTTGCTGCTTTTTATTTTCACTTGCTCTCCCTCACTTCTTTTCCTTTGAGCTTCCTCTACCTCCCTTGGTTTTCTTTGCACTTGGCCTCCTTCAATCCCCTTCTCTTCCTTTTCCTCTCCCTCATTTCTCTTACTTGGCACTTCACCCCCTTCAATCCCCTCCTCTTCCTTTTCCTCTCCCTCATTTGTCTTACTTGCCCCTTCACCCCTTTCAATCCCCTCCTCTTCCTTGTCCTCTCCCTCATTTCTGTTATTTGGCCCTTCACCCCCTTCAATGTCCTCCTCTTCATTTTCCTCTCCTTCATTTCTATTACTTGGCCCTTCATCCCATTGCATGCCATCCACTTCCTCATATCCCTTAAATAGATGTGACACGACACAACGATTCGTCCTCTCTTTCAGTAAAGCTATGTCCCTTCTCACTTCCTGCTCAAAATGAGGACCTAAACAGTGGCCCAAAATTTTTTCCATCCGTATGACCTTTAACTCAAGGACGTCCTTTTCCCGCTTTACTTGAAACAACTCGGACCTCAACAAGCTTACCGCCTTGTTCAACTCATCAAGGTCAGCACATGAAGAAGGAATTGACTCTGCCGAGACAACAGCAGGGCGACCCTGTGGCCAACTCCAATATGGTTGTCTCATTTCCTCTTCACTTGGACATAGCGCCCGCAACTGAACTGACTGTTTCAAAAAACAGACAAGAGTCATATGCAATCATTCTACTTCATAATTTCATTGAATCTTATAAATAGTTCCAAGGGCTGCAAACCAAACCTCTTTGCTCTGGAAAAAATAATTGTTCAACTTTCTCATCTCGGGAACAGACGTAGTAGTTCTCCATCGCAAAATACGCGGGAGAGCTGTCGGATCAACAACCTTGCAGTAATTCAGGTCCACCATTCTAGGAATTAATTCATATACCCAAATCTACACAATTCACAGGACACAAGTTATTATTTAAGTTTTAAAGTCAACAAAACATAACGACATGAACATTATTACCATGTACCTGGAAAGCATACGTGAAACCTTTAAAACTCCAGCCACCCCTTTGCACTTCACCATGGTTATCCTTCTTGCCCTTCTCATTTCTCCGGCTTGTTCCGGTTACCTTACATTTCCCCTTCCCTCTTCCCTCTTCATTTTCAAAGCTTTTCACATACTTTGTTGGTGCAGAAAACAGACTGTCTTGGGTTTTGTCAAACGACACCGAACCCCATGGAAACCTGTTGAACGCATCCAAGTCCTCTACAAGGGTCAGGTAATTTAGATTGATGTTCAAATGTTTGTCCCTTCCCAAAACCACTAACTCAGCAAAGTAAACAAGAGCTAGCTTGTAGACGTCATCTTCCTCTGTGCACCTCACAAATGCTTCTTCTAAAGCATTACATGTAATTCCTTCGTCTATAAAATATCTTTTCTGAAGTCTAATTTCATCACTTTCTCCACTGGAAACTTCAGGCACTTCCCCAAAACGAAGCCCTGAGATCAAACAGAAATCCTGACGAGTGAACTGAGCAACGTCGCACCCTATTAAGAAACTCAGTCCATCCAAGTCTTTCACACCCTGCCCCGCTACTCTACGCAACACAACCCCATGCACAATCTGCCCGCTAAACTGAATCTTATCTATATTCAGAAGATGGCCAAAGCATGATGTCTTGAATTGTTCTAATTGTTCGGCACTCAACTTCGCTCGAATTACAGCTAGGGATGAATTTGCATGTGAGCAGTTGTTCACCCGTGAGGAATATGCCTCTGACTCTGGCCATACCAGCTCAACGTTGGATCCCATTTCCTGAAATACAAGATGAAATAACGTGAACACATATACTACCACGTATTTGCACAATCACATTGGTATTTACACAACTAGTCAACCAGCACATTACAAATTTTACAAAGTACATGCGCATAGGGATTACTGATCACAGGCTTTAACATCATCAAAGCAATATGACATATTTTGTGCAAATACCTGTTAATGCAATGATTCTGTGAATTACAAGCACTAGCATGTGTTTTATTTATGGATCCAAACTCCAATCAATGGTTGATGCATGAGTGAGTGTGAGTGCAATCTAGGCAAGTTCTGCACTTCACACACATGACAATTATTGTCATTTCATACACAACACAAAATAAATAAATAAATAAATGAGAAAGATGGTGGAAGGAAGCAAAGCAAAGCATCTGCTCTGCTATCTGCTCGCTAAGCCATTGCCACATCCTTCTTTCTTTCTAGCTTTTTCTTCAGTCAGCCATAATCGTCATAGATCAACCTTTTTTCAAATGCTTTGCACTTTTATTCATGAGTTTATTATTATCTGTTCTCATTTTTAACAGGCAAATTTAGTAACAACGGAAATAATATTTATTTCAAAAATTATATATATTCTAGCTCCAGAGAGATAATCTGCACTCTGCACTGCTTCAAATGTGGAAGGTTTTGAGGGCCTCCTCCAATTCAACACCATTACCTTATTCATATCATTATTGACATGTTATTGACTTTATATTCATTCGTTTTTTAACATATACCCAAGCAAAAATTAACATGCAAGTGAAGCACAAAGAAGAGATGCCAAATCTAACAACATTCATGGTACAAATTGGGGAAAACGGTTACTCTAACCCTAAACTCAAATTCCATAAATTACTCACCAAATGCTGGTTATTGAACAATCGCAAGGTGTCTGTGTTGGGTCTTTGTGCGGCTTTGCTCCACAAATGGAACCTATCACTTCCAACGAATACGGCTTCTCTCCTTCCCCTTCCACTGCTTCGTCTTCACTGTTTCAGAATCCACGCCTTTGCTCCTTCCACTCAAAATAAATACTTTTTCACGGTTTAGATAGTGGAGTTGCGTTTAACCGTCGTTAACCTTTGCCTTCAACCGTCGTTGCCCGTTGCCTTCAACCGTCGTTGCCCGTTGCCTTCAACCGTTTCTCAGAGCTTAGCGGTTTCTCTCAGCTATGAGTTTGAGATCAATGGGTTTTTTCTGTTCAAACTTCGAACTTGCCTCTCTTTTTTTTTTTGTTGGGACCAACTTCATTGCTGGATATTAAATTCGGGTTTGGGTTCCTCACCTACCCGATTGCACAACTTTATCCCAATTCTCCCCAGCCCTTGGATTGATCCAATGACTATAAAGTGAACCCCTTATAACTTACCCCTTATAACTTACCCCTCATTATAGTCTGGCCGTAGCTTTGGTTTGATGTTTAAAAGAAATTAAAGAGCATCCCAAAATAGAGAAAGTCCAGACTAATTTCTCAAAATTCTGCAGGCCCAGCTCAGAATTTGTCAAAACCATGATAAATGAACAATCTTGGGCTTTGAAGAAAAGGGAAGCAGCCCAATCAATATTGGAGGCCCATGTATTTTTCAAAAAAAAAGAAAAAGAAAAAAGGGCAGAGGCTTAAAAACACAAAAAATGAATAAATAAATCATTAAAATTGCCAATTAGATGACAATTCATCACCAAGCAGGTCAAAACCTCTAAGAAATTAGATTAAACCTAGCTTCTGAAGAAATCTCGCCACTTAATCTCAAAAGCAAGTCAGTAGATCTTTTCTCACTAAAAGAATGTTTTCCCATAAAAGCCCCACTTGACTACTTGACTTTGAAAAAGTAAAAAATTTCAAACTATCACAGAGGAGTTGACAGTGAGTTAATGAAGGCATGTATAAAAGGAAGACTTCTTTGAATCTTTGCAGCCAAAAGATCAAAATTCCTTTCTATATACAGAGAAATTCTGCAACAGAGCAAATGTCATTTCCAAGGGATAAACAGACTACATTTTTTAAAGAGATAAGTAGGGAGCAGGGAGTTGTTCATTAGAAAAGCAAACTAACCATCATGGCAGATTGCATTCTTACAAAGGGCAGTTAAAGAGTAAGAAGGGATTAGGTTTTCTTTCAGGAAAGGCAGGGAAGTGATCACCATAAGAACTGACTATTGATAGCTTTTCTGCCAGAATAGATAAAATCCCCTTTTTTCTTGGCATTTAAAATAAAAGATCTTTCTTTTGGAAAATCTGCCTTCCATTATTTAAAGATTAGAAGCCCCACTCCAGCATTTTTTTATATATTTTATTTGTAAATATGAGAGGAGGTGAACAGAACAAAGGACAGTCAAAAAAATCAATCAAGACAAAAACTCTGAAAGCCACAATTGACAAACTCAAAAGATCCATTGATCTCAAAAGCCTTCAAATACTGAAGTAACCAAAGCTCATTTAGCCACAAGAAACAAGTCAGCTAGAATTCAAGTTTCTGATTTCGGTTTAGTTTAGAGAAACAGTTTTACAAAGCGAGATTTCTTTCGTTACAAATTTGGTTCAGCACAAAGCCAAGTCAAGCAGAGTCTGGATTTTTTTATTTACAAATATGAAAACCTCAGCAAATTTACAAAAAGCCTTGGTCAAGCAGAACATGCTCGATAATGCAGCTCTAGCTCAGTGATCATTAATCCAGCCACTTTTGCCCTCTCTAGATTGAAGAGGCCTCAATTCTGCCAGTTCAGCAAGCCTTCCATGGCCCAAAATAAATTGAAGCTCTGCCAAACTCAAACGTTGCTATTGATTTCCAGTTGAAACTCATCAGTTGAATGTGTTGACAATCCAGTCTAGCACAGACACATCCAATCCAGCCCGGTTCAGAGGCAGTTATCCAGGCAAAAATCGAATGTCCAACATCCTTTTGTCTTGCTTCGGAGTTGTCATTTTGTTTTTGAGTCCTGTGACTAGCAGTTTTGCCTAAAACAGTTTGTCTTATTTTTGTCTATTCTGGCCAGAACTACCCATTTTGTATTGTGAAAAATTATGAAGTCCTCACCAGTCTGAGGCAAAGAAAAGAACTTGGGAGATATTCCTCACCCAAATTCACAATCGCTTCTTTAGAAATCAATAACTTGGGGCGCAAGTTATTTATTTTTAAGAATTCTACAAGGATTTTCATTGCTAGCAGTGGCACACTCATACACAAAAGAAAGTTGACTTATTGACCACCAATGGTTGTCAAGCAAATGGGGAACTTTATCTTGCCATCACAGGATTAAAATCAAAACAGGTGAACAGATTTAGAAAGCCAAAACATGATATTATAGTGCAAGAGATTATTGGTAATTAGTAATATGGTAGGAACGCTCATTGTCAAAGGTGAAATGAATCTTAGGATTCATAGATTCATGATGTAAAATTCTACTATTCGGGGCTTCATTTGTAATTAGTAAGTTTTTAGTTGGGTCCTATAAACCAACTCTTGTACCTATTGTTCATTTGTAATCAAGGGATTTGATAAAGAATAGACTAGTGTTGATACCTTTTTCTTTTCTTCTCCCGTCGATCCTTCTTGGGAATGGAGCGGGAGAAAGGAGAAGGTTGCGTCAACACCAATGCCCAGATTGGATCCTAAACTCGCGAGAGGACTTGTCTAATTTTGAACAAAATTGAAAGTTGGATCAGGTTGAAAACAGCGGGAAAGCGCAGGCTGGGCCCTGGCGACCTGCTTCTTCTAGCCCAATTTGTAGTTTGCGTAAGCGTGCCACTATTGGGGGTGAGATCAGCCCAATAAACCTGGTATAGGCGATGTAGAATGCTTTGTTTGATGAGTTTACGCTTATTCTAGACCTCTAATCAAGCCATTGTGCTCAAGGGGAGTACTGGCTTGGATGAGTTCTTTTCTATGCCTCAACTAAGAGGACTTCAATATTCTTTCAATCGTGTGTTTAGAATGGTAGAACCAAATAGCCTCAAATTTAAAAGCTCTAGAGGGATTAGGATTGGGGGTGGGTGAGCAAGTCAAACTGTTGAAAATACTAATGCCCATTTGTGACAAAAAGATCCAAAAGGTTCTAGAAGAATCACTATTGATGGAAGAACCTAGAGTTGTGGAGAAAAGAACAAGGAGGTGGAGCATGATGGCAAAACAATAGCCACAATAATATAAGAAGTTTCTAGGCAAAGCCACATACTTATGGCTGGAAATAAAAAGACCAAGGAGGTGGAACTTGGGCTATGTCGGAAAATAATGCCTATAAATAGGCATGCAATACAACAAAGCAAGATGGAGTGGCGTCATCCACCAACTCCCAATCTATGTGGAGTTCAACAAAAAAGAACTCCCAAACTAAGGGAGCCAAGAGCTACCCAAGTAAAGCTATGTTGTGGAGCCAATAAGCTCACAAATCTAAGTGAAGGGCCAATAACTCAAACTATTCTAAATCAAGTGTGGTGGCCAATAAGCCAATATGCTAAGAAGGCCAATTAGCCTACACAAAACCATGTACTATTCTCCTCCAATCTAATAAAATCACTTTGTTTCCCCTACAATTCTAACACAAACAAATTGGGCCATGATAAGATCTTTGGAAGGCCAGGTTTTCTAACTTAAGGTTATGGTATAAAGAGAGCCAGCTAGGGTTAGCAATCATGAGATCAAGTCTTTCAAAAGTAACAAAATTATCTTGATGTTTGTTAGACCAAGTGAAAGGTACACCTTCAGTTGGCAAAGAACAAGGACCACAGTCATTTATAAATTTGGTAAAACGATACATCGATGGATGAAGGTTAGGAATACCACCAACGTTTTCAGATAGGGTGTAGATATTATTGAAGTCACCTAAGAGAGCCCAAGGTTCAGCATTACAGGGTTTTAGGAGGAGAATCTCCTCCCAAAGCCTCGGTTGTTTTTATTTCTGAGGAAAGGCATAGATAAAGGTAGCCAACCAATCTTTACTAGCAATCATGTCATGGATAGAGCAATGGATAAAAGGATCATGATACTTCAAAACACTATAATTAACTGAAGTAGGATTCCAAAATAACAACAACCCCCACACTTCCCTTGGGCAAGAACAAAAAAGTTGCAATCCAGGGGGATTTTCCAACTAATTTACTCAGCCTTAGACAAAGAGGCTCTTGAGTCCAAAATACAAAGCATATCTAAATGAAAAAGACAACTTGGGTAATAAAACCAGGCGAGGAACTACTTCCGCTATTCTAGACCATCAACTTCATTGATCAAGGTTCGATAGTGTTGGAGTGTGGGTCAAACAAACCAAGGATCTCGACACTTGGCTCAGACTCTTCTGGTACCTCCTCAACTTCTTCTCTCACCTTTTCGTAAGGCTCCTAAAAGCTTGAAATTGATTCTCACTAGTAGCTTCCATAAGTTGGCTAGACTCGCCAATCACAGCCTTCCCTTTATCCATCTTCCTAAGGACCATCTTTTCAGGGTTAGAATGAGTGGACTGAGTAGAAGGACCACCAATTTTAACACCCCTACCAACCTCCCTAAAGGACCGACCATCATGCATACTATCTTTTCCTTAACCTTTTTTACTAGTCACAACAGTCCATTCAGGATCACTTTCACCTTCTTGATTCACATTGGGAGCATCACTCTCTCCACCAGCAACAATTGTAGGTTGAGGGAACATCGCAATAATATCCTCAGCCATCTCACTTTGAACCTCCTCATCCACTGCCATAGTAGTAGGGAAAACAACAGTTCATTTGCAAGTCGCTCTACCTTCAAGAAGTTCCTGTTAGTCTCCTTCATAGGGCAAATATGAACCTCATCCTTATTCTTCTTGTGATCACAATAAAAACATATCTCAAAGAGGGCTTCATAGCTAATGAAGCTTCTAATTTCAACATTTCCATCCCCAATAACCAAGCATCTCTTCGAAGGATGGGTGAGATCCAGTTCAAGGCAGACTCGAACAAACATTCAAGGATTTCCAATTAGGGATGCTTCATCAATTCTAAAGGGAGTTCCTAGAATGAAGGCAAGATCTTGTAAGACCTCAACATCCCTATAGTGGAGGGGAAGGAAAGGAATACGAGCCCAACCAACAACAGACTCAATAGAAGCATGAAAAGGTGAGAAATCAAGTGTCCATCTCTTCAAAGGAAAAATATGGCCTTGAACAAACCAAGGCCTGTTCTCAAGCACATAATCAATGTCTTCTTCAGAGGAAAGTTCGACTTTGAACCAATCCCTTCCCATATGATCAATGGAAAAGTCTCTTTGAAGAACATTACAGCCATTCTTAAATCTATTGCAAATAATTCTCCTAGGTACATACGCACCAAACACCTTCCCAACCAAACAAAAGTTTTCATAATGCCCTTGAACCCCAGAATCAAAGGCTATAGCAAAGATCCTAGTTTCAAGTTTCTCAAGCTTAAACATAAACCTACCCTTTTGCACTACAAAGGGAGAAAAGGAAAGGCTACTTCTACCCTTTGAGGAAACAACATTTGGTTGTGCACTCATGATTAAGAAAGTAGGAGAGACTAGAGGTGGAGAGTATGGAAAATTAGGGGGATAACAACACTTGCCATCCCCTTGTGAGAACTGGATATAGTGCCAAAAGGAAAAGAATAATGATGGCAGAGAGCCATCCACTGCAATGTAAGGACATAATACAAGCAATGGTAAGATACGGGAAGAAATTGTAATTGTTATAAGGTCTCACACTGGTTGAACTTGGCTAGGACTCTGAGACAGATACTAAGAACAATTAGAACAAGTATTCTGAAGCTTATACATATGTGATTTAGATCTCTTATTTAAGCATTGAAGTCCTAATATAATTAGAAGTTGGACATAGTCATCCGATTACTTGGTGATTAAGTTGAATTCTAATAGGATTGTAATGGAAGTATCCTATTAGAATTACACCAACTAAATTTCTTTATAAATAGGATAGGTCCCTGCTTCTGTCAAGCACTGAATCACAAAAGTTCTTGAGCCCCATTGAGATAGAGTGATATACAGAGTTTGTTAAAGAGGTGGAAGACTTGTCTACTGAAAGAATGGTTCCTTTTGCAAGTATTTTGTGTATTATTTGTATGTCTGCTAAGATGTTATAAGACTAACGTGTGGCTTCTCTGTCTTTCTCAGCTCTCTGTGACGGTCGTCTCTTCCTCTGTCGGCGCTTTCTCTCTCCAGCGGCCACCACCACTCTATGTCTCCCTCTGTCCCCAAAACCTAAGCAGCACTCTCTCGTTCTCTCTCTGTCGTCAATGTTAGGGTTTGGTGAGGCAGTTATTGACGGTGAAAGAGAGGGTTTCTTCATTAAATGTTCTCTCCCTTAAACGATTTCTCAGTTTCCTCTCTTTTCATGTCTTGAATCGACGTCTTTCTCTTCTCCTCTACTCCTTCAGGGCCTCAAAAAACCCTAAATCTTGGTTTCGGTTCAGACTTTGTTCACATACTTCCTCCTCCTGCTCAATCCTGTCAGAGACAAAAATCGCAATTTTCTGTAGGTGTTGCTAGGATTTCCAATTCGGTTATGTGCACAAAACGAGTGATTCTAAGGTTGGTAACCTGTTACTGATGTTGTGAAGTTTAGTAATTACAGAGATTGCAATAATAATGTATTTTAACTGTGAATTATTTCATGCTTGGATGAAACTTGTATTGGTGTATTGATTTTGCTCTGTGGACGATGAAGTGCCTTAAGTTGGTATTTATCATCTAGGATTGGTTCGTTTGTGATGCGTGTTTTCACTTCCATTTGATGATGCATATTTAGTGTGGGAATTTATTCTGGTGGCAATGGCTATTCCATTATAACACAGGTTTACCTCACTAGGCCCTAAATTAGCTGTTGAGTAATAATGCATAAGTAAATTTGTTGGTATCATTGCTGTTTCAGCACCTAGTAGCATAGTTTGCACCCTTCCAGTCTTAATGGTTAATTATGTGAATTTGAAATACTAATGTAAGTTGGCGTGGGATGTTTCTTTTCCCTGTGCTATAAAACCTGCTAAATTTTGTTGTTAGTCCTTGCTTGCAGCTTTTCATATATGTCTGAAAATGGTATTTTCTTGGGCTTTAGTATCTGTTTAGAAATTTCATGTTCATCCAGCTAGGTTTAGCAGTTGCAGTTGCAGTAACATTTTGACGTGTCTAGTTTGTACACAGAGTCCATAACTGTCAATACTGATGTTCCATGTGTGCCATATGAGTAGACATGTATATGACTATGGTAATGAGTAGATTTTAGTACGCATTGATGCATTTGGAGTAATTGTTGTAGCCATTTCGCCAAAACCCTGTATGAAGTGGATCCGTGGTTCATGAAATTGTTTTCACACTTGGGTGGTATTTGGTTTTTGGATGGAATCGAATATAGATTTTGTAGAAGGGAATGTAGATAATAGCAGAGTGTGGAGAAAGTTGGAAAGTAGAAAAGAGGCTTCAAAACAATTCTGGTTTTGTCATATGTATATACATATATTAAATGGCTTGAAAGTATTAGTTTGAGTAATGTACGTATGAAATATGGGTAACCAATGATCCATATGTATGATGTTGTTGTGCAGGGAACTCTAGAATGGCTTGTAAAGCAAAGCTTATGATTCCTGAGGATGAGAAGTACGAAGGAAAGCCATTTGCCCTTTCACACGCAAGGACCGCCATTACAACAATAAAGGCGAAGTTCAATACGCAGCAGTTACAGAGGTTCGAGGGGAGTTGTTTTGGTCATCTATTACTGATAGAGGACCTGAAGTGGAATTCACAAGTTGTCCACGGGCTGTTGATGAGGAAGGCTGATCCTAAGACAGTTACACAAGTGAATGGGATAAAATTCATTGTGGGTAACAAGTTGATACAATTCACAGCCCAATACTTTTGCCTCATCACGGGCCTAAGGTTCGGAAAGCTCCCTTTCATTCCGAAGGCGACAAATGAAAACTGCTCCTTGAAGCAGAAATACTTCAATAGCAATAAACCTCCCATCCTTTTGGACCTACACGCTGCCTTCATCGAGTGCACAGATGGTGACGATGCGTTAAAGCTTGGAATGGTCTATTTTGCCATTTTTGTGCTATTGGGTACTGAAAAGCATGTGCTTATTGGCCGAAGACTTAGAAGAGTTTGACAAGTATCCATGGGGTGCCGTGTCATATGCGATGACAAATGCTTCACTTTTGAGGGCAGTTTCTCCTGATTACCAACGAGTGAAGGTGCCCCAAAACAAAAAAAAGCCCAACAAACGTGGGAAGAAGAGAGCGCAGACAAGAATGGAATGCAATAGAGCCACAGAGTACATCATAAGGGGGTTTGGCTTCGCTCTTCAGGTGAACACATATCCAACAATGTTTTAGTTCATTTAAATACATGTACAGATTTTGATGTTTGATTGTTGTCAACAGATTTGGGCTTTTGAAGTCTTCCCAGCATTGGAAGCATTGCATTTCACGGTCCATGAAGACAATAGGCACATCCCTCGAATATTACATTGGAGGAGCAACACGGTGGCCCGTTTTCGGGAGGTTATGAGTCAGGTTTATGAAAACTTTGAGGTTAGTTCAGTTTGTATTACTCAGGTTATGATTAGGAACAAGTAAAAAGTTCACTGATTTATTAGATGTGTTTCAAATGGAGGTTGATGTGCAACTTCTCCGGCCGACTAATATTGAGAAGCAACAACCTTACTGGAGTTGGGGTGATGATGAGAACAATGAAGAAATTGTTCAATTGTTTGGGGGTGAGGGCGAAGACAAAACCAGCACTTCTTGTGAAGAAAAAGAGGCGGATGTTGAGGAAACAACTACCCTTCCCTCCTCTTCTAAGGTGAGCATGACCTTTTTCCAATGTTGTGAAAATGTAGAGAATACGATACGAAAGAAGTGGAAATAGTTTTCTTATTTTTTGTAAGATTTCTAACTGTTGCATTATAACTTTATGCAGGGCAAAGGGTCTTTTAATGACTTTGGCAGGTTGAAGCATCAATTAGAAAGCACTAAGGATGAGTTAGCAAAGCTACGTAGTTCAAATCGGGGCCTTAGGAACAGAGTTCGTGACTTGGAAGCTATTGTAGACAAGAACTGTTTGAAGCATGAGAAGGAGTGTGATAGAAATAAAAAGGCTATTCGGGATTTGACCCTAACAATTGCTTCAGTGGAACATTATTTTAAATTGGAGATGGAGGAGTTAAAAAAATTATATGGTGGAGAAGGGCATGAGGAAGTGTGTACTGCTCAGATGAATGAAGGAGGGCAGAATGAAATGTCACCCTTGAATGAACTTACTAGTCCGACTACAGCAGGGCCTAAAATGGACGCACAAGTTGAAGGCGATGGAGTGGAAGCCTTCCCTGACATGCATACAGAACGGGCTGAAATGGAAGCAACAGTCTATGGTGGAGTGGAAGGGGCTGAAAGGGAAGCGGAAGTCCCTGCTGATGGAGTGGAAGCTTTTAGCCATGCATATACAAGGGGCTGAAAGGGAAGCGGAAGTCCCTGCTGATATTGTGGAAGGCTTCCCAGCCATGGAAGTTGAAGCCGCTGAAATTGACACTTCAGTTGGTGACAAACAAGTGCACCAACAACCTCACAAGGTTCCTACTTCGGAAGATGTGAAGGTTCCTAGTCTTGAAGATCCCCTCATTCCTAGTCCGGAAGATAGGGAAAGGTACAGAGTTATTTGTAAAACAATGTTAAATTTGTTAGAGGATTGGAATAAGAAAGAAATTCAGGGGGTGGGACGCAAGGCGAGGCCTCCCATGGAAACTAGTATAAATCTGGTTGGTGATGAAGGGGACAAGGAGGCTAATGCCACGGTTCAGAAACCAGATGCGGAAGGCAAAGGATGCAGACTGAAGCGGCCCGCGAAAACATTGTTGAGTCCATTCACTGATCCCTCCAGGAAAAAGAGGCCGACTACTGGTTTTCATGCACAGACACCTGAGGCCTGTTTTGATCCAACACAACCCGTGGCCATGGACGATGTGAAGGCTATGATACAAGTTTGCAAGGCTTGGAAAAGTGACATCAGGTTAGGATTTGTAACTTGGCAAAACCAATATACATGTTTTTTGATGTATGCAGTCATGTACAATAACAATATCTACGTAGCTAATTGTTCGTGTGTGTGTCATTGTCATATTATGCAAGGTGTCCATTAGTTTTTTTTTGGTTGAATTTACCTTTGCAAGTTTATTTTTTTGTAGTGCGGATCTGGAGCTCGAACCATTTGTAGTTGGGGCAGATTTTTTTTACAAACTTGTAGATGAAACTGCATGGATGAGCTCGAGGGTAATACTTTTGAACCGTGCTTTATTTCGAAAAATTTCTGAATTGATCACTTTGAGTATGTGGCCATTTTTTTTTAATATTGAGGTCGTTGTTGTGTTGTGAAATGTCAGCACCTTGACATGGCCATGTTTCTAATACGCAAAAGACAACTCTCTCATCCTCAAGTATTTGGAACGGAGTGGACAACTGCCGAGTTTTGTCTGCAGGTATTATTGTATTCATATTATGTGTCATTGAATTTGTTGCATTGGTAGGAGTAATGTTGTTGGCTGTGTTTGGTGCATTGGATCCTGTTCATGTAACGTGTCTTTCACAATTGTTTGCAGCAATTTTTACAGCCATTTACACCGCCAAGTGTGAAACGAGTTACGAGGAAACAACTTGCTTCAATGACTGTTGACCCTCCCCCTAACTACCTCTGAAATATACACCACTTTGTCTGCGGTTCATGGCAACATGGTTATGCGCAAGCATGGACGAAAGTGCGCAAGGTCTATCTCCCGTATAATGTTCGACAATCCCATTGGGTGGCTGTAGAGATTGACTTTGTCAGACATACTGCCACTGTCTACGACTCGTATACTGTTTTTACCTCCAACACAATGCTTGTCCGACAAATGGAGCCTATTACCCAGACGCTTGCAAAGGTGTTGTATGACATGAGGTTTTATGAGAAATCGGAGGTTGAAGCGGTGAAGAGAAAGGGGATTGACATGTCAACGTTTAACCCATTCACAATTTGTAGAATTTCCGATGTTCCTCAGCAAAGTGATGGGTAAGCTGTGTTCATTTAAAGCACTTTGTGCATGTTGTCAGTATGTGCACTTCTAACTTCTGTACTGCTCGGGTGGACAGTACCTCATGTGGCATTATGATCGTCAAATTTATTGAGTATCTCAGTGTTGGCATTCCTTTTAATACCATTGACCCAGCCAAGTTTGGCTACTACCGATTGAAGCTTGCAATCGAGGCTCTCAGGGGAGAGGCCTATGTATGAGGTAAAAGTCTCAGGGGAGACTGCCTTCAAAATTGCATAGTTATTTACCTACTTTGAATTATGTCGTATGTACAGAGTTGTGCTTTCAGTCTTCATTTCAGACAACTTACAGTATGTTGGCATCTTTTCCAAGTTTTATGAATACGAATGCCGACTGTTGTTAATCAAAGTTTAGGGTATTGGGGATTTCAACACCGTAGATGGTAATGTACATGTTTTGCAACTGGCATCTGATTTAAGTATGGCATATGTTCTGAACTCCGACTGTGTATCATCCAAAACTTGTATCATGTTGTTTATGAAAGGTGAATAGAATTACTTATTAAAATTGCTCCAATTATTAAGACGTTCAAGTTTCCCTTTCTATGAATGCTAACTCTCGGCACATTTGGCCTTCTTATGCAGGTGGTCCTTCCAGGTTCATACCCATATTGACATCACAGATTCTGTACATGTATGTCACAGAAGTTGCAGGCTGTTTCGTCGTTTTGTCAATCCTGAAAATGAATGCGATGTTTTGCCTTACATGGCACCATTTTTGACTTTGTGTACAGATGGCGATAAAGGGTGGTGATTTTGTAGTATGTTGCAGGGTGTTAATTTCTGTAACGTAATTCGCCAGTACTTGTATTCCATAGTAGAAGGGCTGTACTCACGTTTCCTTTCTGACAATGCGGTTATTGACCTTCTGTACTTGACATGTTTTGTACAGGCATATAACAAAATATCCTTCATTTGGCCGAAGTTGCAGCCATATCAATTTTTTGTGGGGCACCCACATTGTAGCCGTTTTGTTTTGTGTGGTTCGGTGTAATACTTACTTTCGTATATTAATTATTTTCATCCGATCTGGACGGAAATGTTTGGGGTCGTTAGCCGAAACAATATCCCTAACTCTCTGCTGGGGCAATTACAAAGTATTATAAGATTTGATCAAGACATTTGATCAATGATTTGATCAGGGAATTTGTCAGCAAATTGGATGACTCTGTCAATTTGATGAATTTGGGAGTGGCTTATGTTAAAACCAAGAAATCTAACATTGGTTTCAAACAACTTCATTTTCTTAGCAGAGACAACTACACCATTTTGGCTAACTTTTTTAAGCAACTTATGCAAATGTTTCCATTCATGTTCTATGGACTCAGAGAAGATAACAACAGCATCAATGTAGACTATAGAGAAATGACTATGCCAAAAAGCATTAGGAAGATCACAACAAATATCAAACTTCATTTGTTCTTCAAATGTTCGAATTTATATTATTTTAAACTTAACTTATTCTTGAAGAGATTTCAACTATCGATCTTTGTTTTGAATTATACTAACTGTTTTTGCAACTATATTTTTTCCAAGGATTCTGCAGTTAGGTAACTCAAGCTTAGTTCAAAAAATCAAATTTGAGTCTTTCTCCTACATAAATAGAACTAACACCATCATGTTCAACCTAGAGCGGATATACTAAACCTATAAAGGGTAATCCTAATATTACTTCATCGGTGATGTTTTTTACTAAAACAAAGGCAGTTTTAAAACAGATTTTATTTTAAATTTTAGCTTTTGGAATCTCATAATTTAACTGTAAGGCTTTTCCCGACGCAGTACTTAAAGACTCTGTGGATTTCTTATAATACTTTGTCGGGAAAAGGCCTTCTTCAATACAGTTAAGGTCGGCTCCTGAATCAAAAAGTGCGACTGTGTGAAACTTATAAATGTGGACAACTATTTTCACTGTAGAATACCACTTTCTAAAATTCACTTGTTTTACTAATTTGAAGGGCTTGATCTTTATTAGACAGCTCATCTTCAAAATTGGTTGGACTTTCATATTGACTATTAGACGCAGAATCATCCTTTTCTAGACGAGTAATTAAATTCTGTTTGATTTCATAATTCTCAGTTTCAACTTTATGACTCATTTACTTTAACTCAATGATTTCCTTGTTGACTACTTTTATGTCAGATTGTAGGTGTTGAAGGGTGACTTCTTTTCTCTTGCTAAACTTTTCTACTGTTGTATTTAGACTTATTTAATTAGGGATAGTTGACGGACTAGGACTTTCTTGGCCAATGAGTTTTCTTGGTTTCTTCAGGTACTCCGATTTGAGCTCAGGATTTGATACTTTACTTATTAATTCTATGAATAACTCTTCTTGCTCTTCTTGCTTAGTAAGGACTATAAGTGATTTTGAATTACAACAGTTATCTTGGCAACAAAATTGGACTCCAGCTGAACTAGACTGGGAATCAGAGGACTGGTAGGGTTCTGACTCAGAATTGTTGACTAGTGTTTCTATCTCACTTGTTTCAGAGTCTCACATCTCTAAACCTATAATTAAATTGTCTTTTTCCTCATTCGTGATTTTCAACTGTTTCATAGTATCTTTGGCTTATGCACTCTGAGCCATAATGTCCGAACTTTTGACATTTTTAACATGTAACTTTGCTATTGTCTTCACTTGTCATAAAGTGACAATGTTTCGGTGGTTTGGACCTATTTTTCTTAGGGTAAACTTTCTTTTTCCTATAGAGCTCATGATTATATTTATTCCGTTCAAAGGCTTGTTTTCTTCGTGAGTAATGAAGACTTTTCCTAATGTGACTCGGGTAATTGGACTTATTTTTCGTAGACGGAGGTACTGACGTAAGACCATATTGTTGACATAAGTTTCCTAACTCATATTTAGCAGATTTGTGCTCAGATTGTATTTGTCGACCAATTTTCATAGGTACCCACATTTTCATACCAACTTGGTTAATTGTACTAATTATATTTCCATAGGTTAAATTATTCCAATCAATTTGACCTTGCTCATTGCTGAACTCAGTTCTTCTTTTATGGCCAAATAAGTTTGGAAGAGCGGTAATGAATTTTTCTTTCCAAAACGGTTGATTACTATCTTCACGAATCATGACTCTACAAATTAAAATATCTGTATACCATCTAAAATCAGACAGCTTAGAACATCTCAGATTACTCAGTTGATCAAGTATTCTAGCATTAGTATGAGTATGGGTTCCAATAAAATGCTGAATTATAGTATAGAACAAAGTATTAACACCATATTCATCAAACCTCTTCCATTACATCCATAACCTAACCACCTTTAACCTGCCAACTGTAGATGAACAAACCTCCTATTACATTTGGAACACAACAAATAAATGATCATTCCAAACATGAAAACAGAGACCCAAAACCATGGGTTTTTCATCTTCCCTTTTCCAGCATTTCTTTCTTCTTCAAAGCGGTTTATTTTCCTAAGTAAGCCTAGAATTATGTGCTTCGATCTGTCACACATCTCTGGGTCAGCCCATTCCCAAAATGTACATCCATTCCTCTGCATAAACGGAAACAATATTTCCGTTACAAAGAGGCGCATCATCACAATTGGAATCCACGAAAATGCCAAATTTCAGGTCAAACTTACAGAGAAATAAACTTACCCTTGCACATACTTGAAACCTCCTTCCAGGATGAGAAATCGTCCAGGATGTATGCGTTTTGACAACATTCCCACAGTAGCACAGCCGTGAACATACTGAACTCGCGTCTTCCATTTCCCACCGAGACATTGAAGGCGACTCTTGAGAGTGGCATGGAGACCTCACTGACTCAGCTGCACCGCTACGGAGGCTCCTCCTACTCATCTCCTTGTTTTCTCTGTATGAATTGTTGTTCAACTTGTGCGCTATTTGGAGAGGTCAAGAGGCTCATCTTGTGGTCAATGGGTTTCACTTGCATGTGCGAAATTTGGATAATAAAACCGTGTGAGCGCACCAACATGAAACTTGGAGTTTATGGGGTGGTTTTTATACAACATATCAAACTTTACCATAGGCAACACTGAGGGCCTAATCCAATTGGAATGTTATTCATACCCTTATTTTGGAATCCACATACGGCATGGTATACACTTAGAAATACAGTACATGTTAATTCTTCGTTGCGTGTATATTGGTTTATTATTGACGTATTGGTGTTATAGTGCAACTATATTGGTTTGCTATTGCCTCTTTATTGGGTTTGTAATGCTCTTTATTGGTTTTCTAATGCATGATATTGCACGTATATTGGCATTGCAATGTAACCTGTGCATTATTTTCGGTTGGTACTGCTATTCAAAATTGTTTGTTTTATGCTGTCTTCAGTAATGGTTTTGCAATGTCATTTGACAAGTGTACAAAGTTGAACTATGTGGAAGGTAATTACGTTATAATTCAGATTTGAAATGAATGCATCCAAATTACATCAACTGCTGTTTTAAAACTTCCAGCATACTTAATACAAAGAAGGCAACAGGAACAATCAAAATACAAAGGCCTCCTCAAACTGGCAGAATACAAAATAAAATAACATCCCAGCGTGAACTTACATAAAACAACATATTAAAAAAACAAAACAACACAAAAGGTGACCACAAACTTACTTAATACAATGTTAACAAAGATGGCACCTGAAGATTACATTATACATATCAAAAAAAGAGGCCCCCTCAAACTTACCTAATACAAAATAAATAGATAAACAGGGCACCTCATCCGCACATAATAAAAAAAGAGGCCAAGTCATACTTCCATTCCACTGTACAAAGTTTGTCCTAAACCGTTAAAATGGTCATATTACAAGTCATATCTTCTGTCTGTGGATACATTTTGAGTTGCATACCCTTCAATGAGGCGACCGCGACCCATTAAATTCATGACCCCTCCCACAGTGATGTCCCACTTTCCTTCTGCATCCACAATTTTTGCAAACTTCCTAAATAGTTCGAAACCAGATTGCAGTTGTTTTTGCTTCAACTGAGCCATTTCGTCAGATTCCTTGAATACAAGAACTGCAGTGGCAGGGGCATTTTCAATTTTAGCTCTGACAGCCTTTATATGTAGGAGATGCATCCGGGCTTCATAACGTGGCCAATTGTGCGGTTTTTTATGATACCCCACCTAGCTTGGCCCTCTTTAATTTTTAACACTATGTCTGCATGGAGATTTTTCCAGAACATAGTATTGGCTCGACATTGCTGCAGTCCATGGACCCAGTCTTCAGTGTCTTCTGTTGCTGATTAGGCAGGTGTGTCATTGTCCCCTCCTTCAATAATGGCAAGGGTTGGGTTTGGTGTGGGGTTTCAGTCCATGGGTGTTGGGTATTTACTGCGGGTTTGGTGTGGGCATTAGTTTGCCCAAACTGGAAGTAATTGTGATGTGGGTGAAATTGTTGCGCAAAGGGGGGGTTTTGACGGAGTAAATGTGATGGAAATGTTGGGTGGATGCAGCTGGGTTACAATTAAATAGTGGGAGGTAATAATGAGCAGGAGTAAATGACAGTCAGCAACTGGCGGGAGTTATTGGCGGGAGTTGTTGGCTCCAATTTTTGGCGGGAGTGGTTGGCTCCAATTGTTGGCCAACACGTTACACTTGGGGTTTGTGTAATTAGGTTATTGGTTGGTGTTTGTTGTATGGGACCGTTGTTGTATTTGCAAATTATTCCTGTTTGTCCTCTTTGACCAATTTCCCTCGTGTATGAGGTACAAATGTCCCAAAAGTACAAAATGTCCCAAATTTATAAGTACGGTCATTTCGCAAAGTACAAATGCAGATGTTTACAAAAAGGACCATGAAAGTATATGTGTTTCGAATTTCTTTGTTGCTATCTTCCAAATAACGGATGTAGATGAGTTCCATTTTTAATATATCGGTAAAATCCGAATTGTGAATTTTGATACTTGCAAATAAGTTCATGTGTATTCCGCCCACTTGACGTTAACTTCCCCTTGAAATGTGGGTCGGGACTGTATATGACTGTTTTCATGTTATTTAATTTTCTCATATGGTCAACATATAGTATCGTCATTTGTAGGGAATACTGAATAATTTATAAACATTTATGTATATTTCGTTATTTGGATAATTAGGGAACTTGGTCGTCATTTGTAGTATTACTATGTGAAGACCTTGAATATTCAGATAGTATACAGTTTTTTAGTAAGGTTGTGTTTATTGTGTATTCACAGTTGTTTAGGTGTGTATATTTGTACGGGCGATTATTCCACCGTTGACATACCTTTATTCGTATTTGGTAAGGCTGTAATGGGCATCTTACAATGCTCTCATTAATTACAAAGAGGACAGGGTGCAGACAGAGCTGTAATGACCAATTTGAAATAAATATAAAACACATTGTCTTCCTCTATATAAGAGGGTTTAACGTACTCATTGAATTCCATATCAAACATAGTACTCCATATATAGCAGAGCGCAAACCTATACTAAAGCTCACCCTATTGTTGGTTACGAAGAAAAAAAACTGCATACTTATACCTAATGTTAAGTGTTTTGCACGGTGCATGTGTGCAATTTCCCCATCCATAGTTGAAGATGTCAGACGTAATCCCTCCGAACGACCATGGCAGTTACCCGGGAGACCCGCCATGGCATGTCCCTTTCCCATCTCCACCTGGGACTCCAAATAACGATCCCACGTCATCTGGAAGTGAGGCTGACAACAATGATCCACTAGACAAAATTGCTGAAGTGAAGCAGGACCTCCAATATTTGTGTGCGGCTACGGATTGGTGGGAAACGAAATGTGATATTCATGGCCAGGTGATGGGAAACTTGACGAACAAGCTGAACAATGCATATGCTAGAGAAGTCAAGCAAACAATGAAAGCCAAAAGTCGGAGGGCAAAGTTAGAGTGGTTGAAGGTCAAATTGGAAGAAACAAAGAAAGATGCTGTGCAAAAATTCACTGAATCTGAAGAATTTAACCATGAAATGGTTGAATCTTTTAACAATGGGTTCGAGATGTTCCGAGATTATGCTTCCGTCATCTCACCAGACTACAATTGGAGCCAAATAGATGTTGCTGGTGTCTGGCAGGTGCTGAATAGCTGTGGCCAAGGAATGGCTGATCATAGCCTTGTGCATCAGCGAGGAAGAAGAACAAGGACATGGATCTAATGATGGACCTGTAATCGTTTGGATTTTGGTAGGGATCTGTGTAGCTGGGTCAGGGTAAGTACGGGTTCAAAGCATTTTGTGGACACGAAATGAATTTTGTATGAATGTGGTGCCTTGTTTACGCCGTGCTCTTATTCTCACGGTTCAGTGGCAAATTAGTAAGTTTGTATAAACGTAAAGTGTTGTGTACTGTATGTGTGCTTATTGTATGTTTATTGCCCTCATATTGGCAGCGTCAAGTACTTATATTGTTTGTGTATTGGTATATTATTGCCTCATATTGGAATCGTAGAGTACTTATATTGTTGTTTTATTGTTTTTGTATTGCTACTGTATTGTGTCATATTGTGATCGTAGGGTAGGTATATTGTGCTTGTATTGATGCTTTATTGATTGGCATCATAGCATATAGCTTTTCCAATTGAGTAATGGTAAAGAGGGACTGTAGCAAAGGTCGTAACGATGGCGGGTTTAGGAAAGTTTGGTGGTTCTGAAGCACGAAAATATCCATGGAAAGATCGGAAAGATATCGATTCCATACAAACCACGGACAGTATACATACATGCAAATTTTTACGTGGAACAAAAAGACACTTATGAAAGGAAGAATTAAATACGAAATAAAAAAAAGGAGGGTGTTCATTTAAGTAAACAAGCAACAATTTGAAGGGATAGTAATTTCAGTACTTATAATGAACCTTCGAATTAAAGAAGCAATAACATGAAATGGATTAAAAAGGTTTGTAATGAATGACATCAAGTAATGAAATAATTGAGCAACAATATAGAACACTAAGTAAATAATTTTCATTTTGCAAAACAGGTTCGAACACTTATAAATACCAGAGTCCATAGTCAGTAATCAAAAAGCGATGACTGGCGTTGTGGTTAAGTACCTCAGAACCTAGAAGGGGGGAAGGGTTTCATCCTCTGTGTGTGTGACTTCAAGTGAATAATGCTTTTGTATTTAAAGTTCACATCACAATAGATCGCGATATTATAGATAATATCGCGATCTGTTGACCAGCAAGAACGGCATGTATACTTTCCCACAAATTCTCTATATATTCTGTTCTGTGGCGATGAGAAGAATGAGCAATCATGAAGTACTACCAGTATCACAGTAATTGCGTAAGCTTTGCATTTGAAGGAGTTTTATGTACGAGATGCAATTGTAGTTAGCCTTGTAGGCGCTTTCATTTTGGACGCAACAAAAGGACAGCAGCATGATGATAGTGTGAATATACAATCACATATAGGAAAGGAAAGCAATTTATGAGAATTTGACTACAATCACAATAGAGAACACCAAATCAAATTCAATTCAATTTCAAATGAAAGGTACATAACAAATGAACAGAAATGCTAATCTGAAACACACATTGGCCAGTAGAACATTGTTAATTTACGGCTGGTTTCACTGTGGTGATGGCACTGTATGTTCACCAATTTCTACTAATAATAGGCTGTCATTGCAAAGGACTTGTTACCTTGTTCCATATGCTTCACATGACCGTTGAGTGGACCGACTTCCATCCCTGCAGCATCACCGAAGCTATTCATCAACTTCGCAGTTGACCAAAACAGAGGTAGAAACTAAACAAGTGTAACATCTACGCAACGTGCTGCTTGTTGGTGAGAGGGACAGATTGTTTGCATGTACTTCGGTAGTGGCCCTTCACACCACACCTTGAGCATTTTTTTTGACGGGACTCCTCTCCTCTCGAAGCTATTCTTTGCGTTTTGCGACGGCCCGGCATAACCTTACAAAGAGGAGGGAGGATTTTGACCTTCTTCACATTTTGGGGAATAACCCATGTGCCTTCAGGTGGTACAGGATAAATAGATTCAGCATATGCAGCTGCCCATGTAGCTCGTGTATAATAAGAAGAGGCAAAGGAGTAGGGGTTCAATTTCAAGTGCCGACATACCGCAATAGCGTGCTTGCACGGGAGTTGCTCCAAGTCAAACTTCCTGCATGTACAACTACGGTTTTGCAAGTGCACCAGACCGTTCAAATCACCATCCAGAACATTATACTCGACCTCATTGATTTTGACCACATTCATCCTTGACGCAGCGTCTAACCTCTTCCTTAACTTAATTTCCCCTAAATCAGGGCACAACATAGAATGAGATTTCATTGCTAACTCTCGACGTTGCCTAAACCAACAGACAAGTAGATTTGTAATTTCGTCAATCAAGTGTAGCACCGGAAGCATCCTTGCAAACCGAAGAACTGAATTAATGGACTCCACAATATTCGTTGTCATCACATTATATCGTCGTCCATCACAATGGGCCCGAGACCACTTCTGGACGCCTGCACGTAGTAAATAAGTTCGCACTCGGTCATTGTTTATCCTGGAAAAGTGACGATTGAACTCCGCTAGACGATAAGACTTAGCTGCCCTTACAAAATACCCCAATATCGGATCCCGCTGCTTCAACTTAAATGAGGCTTTGATATTGCCTTTCAAGTGATAAAAGCAAATACCATGGCTTGCCCCAGGAAAAACTCTACGCAACCCATTCTGTATGCTAACCTTGCGATCTGATATAACAACGAGATTCGAGCAATCACCAATTGCACAATGTAGTTTTCTCAAAAACCACTCCCAAGCTGCATCCGTCTCCAAATCTCCAATCCCAAAGGCAACAGGATATATGTTCCGATTTCCATCAAATGCGGTCGCAACAAACAAAACACCTCTATACTTGCACTTCAAATGAGTAGCATCAACAGCAATCACGGGCCGCATTGACGACTTAAATCCTCGTATGCATGCACCAATTGCCATAAAAAAATATAAGAAGTGATCAGCTGCATCAGTCTCAATGTATGTCAAAGTTCCCGGATTTGTACGCTCCAATTCATAACAATAGGAAGGGAGAAGGGAATACGACTCTTCTGCAGACCCTCTAATTCTTTTGAAAGCTAACTCTCGGCTTCTCCACGCTGTAGAGTAGCTTATGCTCACACCGAAATTTTGTTTCACATCTTTCTTGATATCAGCTGCTGTATAAATGCTGCGCGAATCTGAAATCTCCACTTAACACAGTCAGACAGCAATTCAGTCGTAGCTTGAGGATGATGACTACTTATATACGTTATATCACATTCATGAAGTGGATCGTATTTAACAACCTTAAACTCATGTAATCCAACTTTATATGCCCGAACTTTCCAAGGGCAAGGAAGCTGCCAACAGCGAACACACAACCGATGCTTCCCAGATTGGACAGTTCTCAATCGAAAGTGGCCTGTAATAGCTGCTAAACTGATGGTTTTTAAAAGGGCAATCTTATTTGGATAAAACTTGGCCAACCTTCAAATTTGCTTCCCAATTTATGCACGAAACGCCTCCACCATACTGAATATATTCCAAACTCTGACCATGCTTCAAATCACCCCGACTTGTATGCATTTCAGTCGAACTTGATTGTCGGGGAGGTTCGGATTGCACCTGTCTACATTGCACAGTGGACGGTTTGACATTGCTGTCCTCATGAGGATGCAGAATCGGAGCAGACTGCGGTTCCTCTTCGTTGCTAGGTTCATTGAAATCAGCAACTATGTTTTCACCACTTTCAAAATTCACTTCTTCAACCCAATCACACCAATTAAAATCATTCCCACCATTTTCAGTTTCATTGTCCCGAATTACCACATTTCTTTGTTCCACAACAAAGTCAGCAGGAGCATTGCTACTCTCAACGCTTACAATGCCATTGCACCCTTCAATACCATGACCTTCAATATTTTTCAAGCTTGCTACTAAAGGGGTTACTTTAGAGGCCATAACATCTGTGTTGTACTTTACAAAATATTTAACATCATCATTGTCTTCAACCCTTATATGCTTACAGACAGATGAGGATACAGGAACTGAATATTTCAGTGTGACAATATATTTCGTGGGATTTGCATCCATGATCTTATAAATGCGCTGAACAAGGTCGGAAAACGTTACGTTCCGTGACACTATTGTGCCTTTAGCCTCCCCACCTTCGTAACTCTCAATGTTATCCTTCTTAACCCAACTTCCATTGTAGCATACCAATATTCCAACAGTATCCATTTCTGCAAATAACATAGATAATTACTACAGCAATGAATAAAACTAAAAAAGATACATTCAAACAAATAAAAACATACACAACAATCATTCCCACACTATCATTTTATAAATCTTCCAAACTCAAATTCTAGCTGCTTCAACAAGGAACTTTTATTCATTTCTGTCTTTTCTCTGATTTTGTACATAGCTGTGGGTTCCAAGTTATTAACAAACTCACATAAACATACCATGGCAGCAATATGAACCCTCTAACCTCTAAGGGTTTTCAACAAATGTAAACAACTTCAACAAAAGGCTCAGGTTGTGATACAGAACATATTATGTGGTATAAGCTCAATTACCAAATTGGAAACCAAAACACACAAACTTTACTTCTTACCAAAACAAACCCAGAATGCCAATAAATTCCCCACATTAGCATCTACATTCAGCCTAAAACTACCCTAACAAACCTACTTTTAGGCCAGACAAAGTTAACATATGATTTTTCTGTGTGCTGTTATTTTGCCCATTATCAAACACATTGCACTACATTATACAAGCATTCGGTCAATTTTAACCAAAATTCAAGTTTACCACATACATCCCACTGCAGATAATAACACAAACTATGAATTTCAACATATCATAACGCCTTCAAACTGAAAATTTAAGCTCTTCTGCCCTTCTGTGGTGAAAAGGGGATGCACGATTTTATAATACACATACACTACCAAACCAATATCTGAACTCACCTCCGTTCACAACGACGCCGGAAGTCGCCACTTTCGCTTCTCCGTGGATTTCGCAACAGTCACTTTCGATCTGGAGGTCAACAATGGAGGCGGTGCGTTCCGCCGGCTTCGCTACGGTCAAACTAGGGTTCGAAAGTTTAGGACATCTGGGTTGTGACTATGGATGGGTTGTGAACTGGATTGCTCAGTGCCAAAATGTCTCGCAACCTAGAGTTCCCCCATTTTTGGCAAACTGCGAAAACAGAGAAGAAAGAGGTGCTAAAGGGTTGATACATCTGCTTTTATATGGAGGGCACTTCGGTCATTTCACGTCCCCAAGTGATTATATTAGAATACAATTTGTAGCCTGATTATTTCAGCACACTATTTTCCAGCACCCCAAAAAAAAAAAAAAAAAAAAAAAAAAAAAAAAAAAAAAAAAAAAAAAAAAAAAAAAAAAAAAAAAAAAAAAAAAAAAAAAAAAAAAAAAAAAAAAAAAAAAAAAAAAAAAAAAAAAAAAAAAAAAAAAAAAAAAAAAAAAAAAAAAAAAAAAAAAAAAAAAAAAAAAAAAAAAAAAAAAAAAAAAAAAAAAAAAAAAAAAAAAAAAAAAAAAAAAAAAAAAAAAAAAAAAAAAAAAAAAAAAAAAAAAAAAAAAAAAAAAAAAAAAAAAAAAAAAAAAAAAAAAAAAAAAAAAAAAAAAAAAAAAAAAAAAAAAAAAAAAAAAAAAAAAAAAAAAAAAAAAAAAAAAAAAAAAAAAAAAAAAAAAAAAAAAAAAAAAAAAGAGTGCTTCTATAGTGAGTGGAAAGTTATAAGGGGTTTTTTTGAGGGGTATGTAAGAGCCGTTGGATTTCATCCAACGGTGAGTTTTTAAAAGAGGGTGCATGTAGAACCGGGTTGAAATCTGACCCGTTTGGAGACCCAACTTCAGCTGAAGATTTTTCCCTCTCTGTGAAAAACTCAAGAACACAATCCTCTCTTTTTTAATGTAATGCAAATCCACAATTAGAAAGATCCAAAGCTCCCAAACTCTATAATCGCTCCATTGTCATCAGCTCCTTGGGAGGCCTGCGATCTATGGTATCCTCGGTATGATGATTAATGGCTTTTACCTAGCTATTGCCCTGTTTTGATTCTATGATTGAAGTGAAAACCCCTTCTCTTTTTCGTTCAGCAGAAGAGATTCCAGATGAAAGCAAAGTAGCATATCTCTTTTTCGTGCTGCTGCAGTTGTTCCTGGATTTTGGTAGAGATGGAGTCTCCACTACGAAAGAATCCTCTCTAATGTCCACCACATTCTTTGAAGCTGACTGAGTTCGGAGCTCCCGATTGACTTTGAGAGGTAAGTTCACTCTTGCTGGATTGATTTTGTTGGGTTTGATTTGTTTTTTGTGAGGGTGAGAAATTTGTCATTTGTGGCATCAATAATGCGTCATTTGCTCTGCTATCAATAATGCGTCATTTGACTTTGAGAGGTAAGTTCACTCTTGCTGGATTGATTTTGCTGGGTTTGATTTGTTTTTTGTGAGGGTGAGAAATTTGTCATTTGTGGCATCAATAATGCGTCATTTGCTCTGCTATCAATAATGCGTCATTTCCTTATGAATATTCAATATACTTAGTTGATTATTTTTGTTTGGAGGGGGATTGGAAAATTATGAAATGTAGGTAAAAGATCCTAAACTTAGGCTTAATGGCATTAGAAGTAAGCATTTGGAGAGGATATTGGGTGAAGTTCTGTAATTGCTGGTTTGAATTACATTTGAGTTCTTAGTTGAACATGTTGGTTCTAATGTTATTTTTTCCAGATTATTTCACAAGAGATGACGTAACTAGTATTAAATTTTGCTTGTGTTTTGTGTAATCAGAATCCAACAAGCTAGGCTATGCGTGTATTGTGTCAATTTGGGCAATGTTTTGTGTAAGTGGAATGCATTGCTAAGTTGTGATGCAGTAATGATTGATTAATGAATTAACATTTGCTATGCAGTAATATAGAAGTAGATCAATAATATACGTGGATAAAATGTCTGGGGGCTCAGAGAGTGATGACTCTGTAACAGCTAATGGGAGGGTTTACATTCCTGAAGTAAGAAATGAGGAAACACCAGCAGTTGGGATGAAGTTCGACTCGCTTGACCTCGTTTATAATTTCTATAATAGATATGCATTCTTGGCTGGCTTTGGTATTCGACTTCATTCCAGCTTTTGGGGGAAAAATAAGAAAGAGATTCTGAGAAAAGAATTTGTATGTTGCAAACAAGGTGCATACCGGAATGATGAAACTCGGGAGAGAAAAAGACAGCGGGGAATAAGTAGATGCAATTGCAAAGCTAAGATTGTGGTTGTGAAGACACATGGGAGCAAGAAGTATACCATCTCTCTTTTTGCAGAGGGACACAATCATAAGATGACACCCTCAGGAAGAATGCATTTACTGAGATCACACCGTCGTATTTCAGATTCTACAAAAGTACTTACAAAACAGTTGGGTTCGGTTAATATTCCCATTAATCAGAAGGTAAGTATTTTCGAGGTGCAATCCGGAGGAATGGATAAAATCGGTTTTATGAAAAAGGATATGTACAATCTTGAATGTAGTGTGAATGAGAAGCTGAGGAACCACGATGTTGAACTAGTGACCGAGTATTTTATGGCTGAACAGAAAAAAAATGAGGCTTTTTATTTCAAGATTGAGGGAGATGGCGATAACAGGTTTAGTCGATGTTTTTGGGCAGATGCAACTTCTAGACGGGCGTACGGGTTTTATGGAGATGTTGTTGTATTCGATACCACATTCAACACGAATAGATACGACTTGACATTTGCACCAATGTTGGGAGTTAATAACCATGGTCAAACAATTGTCCTAGCATGCGCATTTTTGAGCAAGGAAACGACTGAGTCGTTTATTTGGATGTTTGAGGAGTTTAAGAAAGCCATGCCAGGTGGCGAACCTAAAACGATCATCACAGATCAAGATGCGGCAATGAGCAGAGCGATTTCAATAGCCTTCCCGACTACATTTCATCGACTTTGCATATGGCACATCACATCAAAGTTCTCTGTTAAGTTACCACATTCTGCTTATAAGGAGTATTGGGGTGAATTCCAGAAAGCCATATGGGATACTGACAATAAGGATGAGTTTGATGCAAAATGGAATATTGTGGTTACAAAGGCTGGTTTGACTGACCATCCATGGGTAAGTTCAATGTTTGATTTAAGGGAATCTTGGGTTCCAGCCTACGCACGACACTTTTTTGCCGCTGGAATGTCAAGCAGCCAAAGAGCTGAATGTTCTCATGGTTTCTTCAAGCAATACATATCAAGGAAAAATTCGTTGATGGATTTCATAATAAGATTTGAGAGGGCACTTTCTCATCAACGTCAAAAAGAGTTAGTTGCTGATCACGTAGATGCATTTGAAGTGGCTCAATGTATTCTACCGATGCCAATGAACAAACAAATGGCTACCTTGTACACAAGGACAATGTTTCAAAAGTTTGAGCAAGAACTAATACAAAGTACAGCATGTTTCCTAGAGCTGAAAACAGAGGATGCTTCTAAAGTTGTCTTTAATGTGAGCGAAAGGAAAAATTGGGAAACAAGAGTGGCAGAAGTCGTATATGTCAAAGATTCTGACCACGCATCGTGTAGCTGCAAAAGATTTGAATTTGTTGGAATTATTTGCAAGCACATCCTAGCATTGTTCAGAAGGGACCAGATTGAATATATGCCCGATAAATACATTTTGAAGAGGTGGAAGAAAACTGCGAAATTTGGATTGGTGTCAGATGCAAATGGCAACGAAATTAAAGACTCTGCAGATCCTGGTCTTTTAATAAAGCGGAGTACAATGTCCCGACTTGCTTCAGATGTGGTTGAGGATGCATTAATGTGTGAAGAAGGATGTGAGCTACTGTCAGAGACTCTAAAAAGTTTGCAGGTGAAGTTGAAGTTGTTGAAGGATGGACCAAGTAATAACGAAGTTGGAGGGTCCAGCTCTCAAACACAATATATGAAAGACCCTAAGAGAGTAAGGTGCAATGGAGGGTCGAAACGAGTAACGGGAGCAAAGGAAAAGGCAATGAAGCGAGGGATTAGACACTGTCGGGAGTGTGGACACATTGGTCATGATAGAAGACAATGCCCAAGAAATTTGAACACACCGTAAGATGTTAACACTATTTATAATAAGACCTAAAATTTGAATAGGTAAAGTTCTTATGTGCTTCTGTTTGATGTTTATGCAGGACATCACCGTCGAACAATGACGAATCAACTCCAATAGATCTTAGTGACCCATTATTTGACGAATTTTACAGGATGCACGGACCAACTCAATGATTTAGGTTTCTATTATACGAAGCCCGGTTATTATGAAGACTAATGATCAGGTGAAGTTTTCTAGATGCAGTTTTATTATTATTATTTTTTTGTTCATGTCCACCGATGAGCTCTGACTATGTCCATTGATAATTGAAATGAAAATTTGCTTGGTTTCATTCTTGCATGAAATTTGGACACATGTTAATTTTACGTCTTCTCCCTATTTAGAAATTTTCATAGACATTAGATAAAGCATCAAATTTTGATTTATGTGAAGAAGCAATGACTTTTACCTTGTAAAATGGGTAGTTTATGGTGAATTATGTTTGAATAGAGATTTATTGATTATATGACAGGCTAATGCAGCATTTCCAGCAGCCAGCTATTGTTTCCATTACCAGTAATGATTTCCAGCAGCACGCATCATTTGTAGCAGCACCCACTTTTTGCGAATGTTATGTTCTAGTGTTTTACTGGTGATTAAGATCTGAGCTGGACTGGTTATTAGGTGCACGATTTTGCAAACATTCGTAGCTGAAGGATACTTGAAGCACTTTGTTGGAACAGAAAGATTAGAAAGCAACGTGTAAAAAAGTACATTGCAGCTAATCACATTTCGAATGGTTGGGTAATATTAAAGGGTACACTAACATTTGAACTACTCATAATTCCACACACAAAAGAAAATTTGATTGCAAAGCATTTTATGTGCTCCCTCTTAGCAATAGCACGATCTCCCCAATAAACTGAACAACGGTAGCCACAATCACTAGGTCGTATTGGTCAGCTTCTTCTTAGCAGGTCTCGCGTGCTTATGGTCACTCATGTCCCCAGTGATTTAGACAAAATAAATATTCAGCAATATTTGGAATTTTATTATATATACATAAACCATAAACCATTCACTACACAATGTATAGCACATGGCATTTTACTTATGACTCACGTGTCATGATAATGGGGCTTTACTGATTACCAAGGTGCTGTGATATTGACTGCTTATTGAATAATATTTCCATAGTTGCAAAATATAATGTTAGACAGAAGGAACACATGATGACTTGCAAGACATAGTCCCAATAATTATATATGAAGCAAATGAAACTGATATTTGTATTATTTTATATTAGATAATGACATTAAGGGAATATAGTTCTAATTTGTGCAATACCACGATCACCCCCAACCAACAGAACAGCTGTAGCCGCAATCACTTAGTCGTATCGGTCGGCTTCTTCCGAGCAGCTTTGACGTGCTTATGCTCATTCATGTCACCACCATCGTCTAGTATCTCTCTCACAGCATCAGGGGACACATAGTCCCAATTATAACTTGTATGAGTTGTTGCCGCGAATGCTCGGAATTTTTCGAATCCTTCGTTGAATGCCAACTCCAGTTCACTGTGGTGCTCTTCGCATCGCATATGGTTCATCAAACAACCTTTAATTTCATCATTCATTACTGCATCCAACTCCTCAGCTTTCAGCTTCCTTTTATGACTCAGCTTCAAGTACTTGTTCTTTTGGGAGAACGCTTTGTTCACTCTAATGTTAAGATCAGCCAAAATGGCCTCGTCTTCAACACATTTCTCGTGCCATGAATTGATCAGTCTGGAATTATAATCCAGCTTGGTACTGACTGCATCTATTGCCTCTAATGGATCATCGGAGTCCCCCTCACTCCCAAATGATGTTGAAAATGGAAGGGGTCGGCGAGTACAACGTGGAAACGGAACCTGCGACTCCAATTTTTCATCTTCGATTGTGTTGTTGGCGCCTGAAGAGGTTGACATACTTGAATAATCCTTTTGTTTTGGAGGATGAGGATTGCAGATGCAATTTCGTTTGAGAAATGGAACATAGCTTTATAGACCAACATACCAAAGCTTGCGTGTAGTCAACATATCTACTTTATTTCAATTTTAAAAAAAGAGGTGTCAGGTTTTGCTTTTCAAGCATGTCAACCTCACACTCTCCTTACACCACTGTTAGTGGTTGAAAGAAACTCAATGGAAGTGACATCTAGTTAGTGAACCCAACCAAACTAAACAAACTAGTTAGGATTAAACTTAGATTGTATGAGACCTTTTTTCATTTATACATTGTCAACCAAATGTTTTTTTTGGCGGGAACCCTTTTTTATTGGTATTACTATCACCCCCTTCATAAAAATTCTCCCTCCACAAAAAACTCACTCCTCCACCGAATTTGTCTCCATCTACTGAAACTCTCTCCTCCACAGAAACTCTCTCCCCCCATTGAATGGATTTACTAACCAAGTTTGATGTGAGCGTAATAAACACCCCTCCAAACAAAGACCGCCTTCGAAACGCAAGTGAGTCACCAGACAAGCAATGTCACTTTCCTAGACAGAATGACCATTTTGTTGGAAGTTTTGAGTCTGAAAGAGTTCTTGCTTTCTGGAAGGAGAGGCATCTTCAACTTGGTGATGAAATCCAAAGGGCAAGGGTACGTTTGGAATTTGTTGAAGGCCAAATTGAAGATGACAAAAGGCAGGCCAATCTGGATAGGGCGAAGTTGCAGCGCATGAAGCGTAGACACAAACGACTTCGGAGTGTAGCTGTTCAAAAATACAAGAACTCATCTAATGCAAAGGAGTCAAAGAAGCGTGTGATGCAAGCTGGATTCGACTACTTCCGGTCCTATGCAAAACTCGTCGTACCCGGGTTTGATTGGTCATCTATTACCGTTTCCGACGTTAACAAATATACTCAGCAAGGGAAGTGACCATTTTGGTTATCGTGTTTGAGTAGAGGCAAATCAGAGGAACTCGAATTTTCGTTAAGCTCTGCTTCAAACCTATTTTGATGCTTACTACTATAGAAGATTTCAACCTTCATATTTTCATGTCTTTAATTACGATAACACGATGCAAAGTGCCCATCTACTTCAGTCATATGTTGCTGCCATGTCCATTTTTTTGTGATCACGTATCAGATTTGGACATGGTTGCATCATATGCAATGTTGCCTTTATGTATTATATGTTAGGGTAAGGTTTATGGAAAAGCATGTGTGACTGGTTTTGTGACAAGGTTATGGCATTATTTTGTACCAGTTATATATTGTTTTTTGTACTGGTTCATCTCCTACTATTGCTTTATTTCTTTATATTATATGTTTATGCGATTGGACATGATAGAAAATATATTACTGATTCCCAATGCGGCGTCATAAGGACAACTTATTGAATACCGCCGACGTGTTGAAAACTCTAGGTGCAGGTGCATATGGACAACTTATTGACTATCTCTGACGTCTTCAAAGCTCTAGGCGCATGCGCAGTTCCAATTATGGCTTCCAAGTAGTGGTGCATTTATTATATATGTACATTATTATAACCAAAACAGATAATTTTACATCCTTATATATGAAAGGAAACTAATTCTTGTATTAGTACAAATTATATAACGAATATTAAGGAAATATACTTGTTAAAGTGAACAACATATATACTTAGGGTTAAGAGGAAAGTGAGTTATGTAAATCATTTTTGAATTTTTAATTGCGAAATGGATGATCTATGGGTTCCCCTCGTTTTATAACGTCACACGGAGGCCGGAGTATTTTTCGGGGCATTTTTAGGATTTTTCTACTATTTATTGCATTTTTTCAAAGATTTTTGCACTAAAAAAGCCAAATAATTGCCAAATGGACACCTGGCGCGATCTCAGCCCCTCACCTTTCACCCCTTGACAAGTGTGCGTCAGTCAACATGGCCACATCCTTACCTTTTACCCTAAATTATTATTTTATGACTTTTTCTTAGAAAATTCATAACTAAATACACAAAAATCAGAAAAATGATCCGAAAATTGCTACGACCTCATTGACACTCCATCTCCCTTGCTGAATTCCCCGATTAGTGGTTACGCATTTTAAAAAACAATTCGGAACATTAACGGGAGATGCTTGTTGAAGTAGGTTATTGAAGTTAAAGTGAACAACATATATACTTAGGGTTAAGAGGAAAGTGAGTTATGTAAATCATTTTTGAATTTTTAATTGCGAAATGGATGATCTATGGGTTCCCCTCGTTTTATAACGTCACACGGAGGCCGGAGTATTTTTCGGGGCATTTTTAGGATTTTTCTACTATTTATTGCATTTTTTCAAAGATTTTTGCACTAAAAAAGCCAAAATAATTGCCAAATGGACACCTGGCGCGATCTCAGCCCCTCACCTTTCACCCCTTGACAAGTGTGCGTCAGTCAACATGGCCACATCCTTACCTTTTACCCTAAATTATTATTTTATGACTTTTTCTTAGAAAATTCATAACTAAATACACAAAAATCAGAAAAATGATCCGAAAATTGCTACGACCTCATTGACACTCCATCTCCCTTGCTGAATTCCCCGATTAGTGGTTACGCATTTTAAAAAATAATTCGGAACATTAACGGGAGATGCTTGTTGAAGTAGGTTATTGAAGTTAAAGTGAACAACATATATACTTAGGGTTAAGAGGAAAGTGAGTTATGTAAATCATTTTTGAATTTTTAATTGCGAAATGGATGATCTATGGGTTCCCCTCGTTTTATAACGTCACACGGAGGCCGGAGTATTTTTCGGGGCATTTTTAGGATTTTTCTACTATTTATTGCATTTTTTCAAAGATTTTTGCACTAAAAAAGCCAAAATAATTGCCAAATGGACACCTGGCGCGATCTCAGCCCCTCACCTTTCACCCCTTGACAAGTGTGCGTCAGTCAACATGGCCACATCCTTACCTTTTACCCTAAATTATTATTTTATGACTTTTTCTTAGAAAATTCATAACTAAATACACAAAAATCACAATAATGTTCCGAAAATTGGTACGACCTCATTGAGACTTCATCTTCCTCCTGAATTCCCTGTTTCATGGTTACGCTACATTAGTATTTTATTATTATTTATCCAAAATTATTTTTATTATTATTGTTATATTACTTGTTAGCTTGTACATTTGTTAATTATATTTACTCCAATTTTTAATTTTATTTTTATTTTCCGTGTGAATAGACCATTTCTGGTGCTAATCAGTTTCTCTCTTCTTCAATTTGTTAATGTTTTTTCTTTTTTAGGTGTAAGGGATGTTTTCAAACATAAAATGGAAATATACAAGCCATCCATTCTACAACATCAGGAAATAATTATTCAAAGTCTTTCACTGTTCAAGTTTTGCTTAAGAAACGTGTAACCCAATCATTTGGGATATGCTAAGTGGGAAAATGTCATTCCCAAGAACCGGTGAAAAGACACATACTCACTTCATGCATGCGTTTTCGTTTACCAAATATTAAGATTGCAGTTGTGCAAAATATCTGTGTCAGTAAAATGTCATTCTTAGCCGTCAATTATGTCAGTAATAATTCCACTATATAGCAAATATTATACATTTATATATAAAACGGGCTAGGACAGCACAAACACCAGACAAAATAGATTAAAACATGAAATAGAAAACAACATGTGTAGAACATAGACACGCATAAAAACCGTAGAAACATACTCCAACTAATTATAAGGGTATGGATTCCCTGGCACAACATAGACACGCATCACCTTGAACCAAAAAACACTCTCACGGTGCCATTTGCATCGATTGCAACAAGTCCAGAAGGCAGGATTGATCTTTTCTTCACTAGGCCAGCCTGAAATAACAAAACACCAGTCGTTGTTGTTACAAGCGCTGCACTGATTGAACTTAATCTTCCCATAGTGAAACATATCTACGATATGTCTTCCAACAGAGAAAATTCCGCTTAATCGTCGTCTCAAAGCATCCCTGGTTCCTTTCATATCAATGTTGTTACGTTGATTCAAAGAACACAAGAATTCTAATGCATCCTCTTTTGACTGACCAATTCCGGACATGCCAAGTAGTCCAACTAGATATGACGCTTCCATATGGCCTGCCGTGGCTGCAACGCGCATCCCAGACAATGCTTCCACATTACCCTGCCTGAAAAACATGTCGAACGCTTCTCTAAATATCGCCTCAGGGTTCTGGCAAGCCCTGCATTGGTCCACGAAATGCCGGACCTGCGTTGCGGCATAGTACCAGTTAGGATGGTCTTGGTACTTTTCCATTGAAATTGTGTTCCACACTTGTGGAGTGTTTGCCAACGTATTGAACAATCGGCACACACATGCCATACGAAAGAGATCTTCCGAGGAGTTGGTTGCCACGTATAACATCACTTTAAACCAAGCTAATTCCGGGATGAAGGCTTGAGGCACATCCGGATCGAGATGCTTCCTTCTCTTTCCTCCGACTGTAGTGTAATGTTTGGAATTCATTGAAATATTTTTGGAATGGAACGATTTGAGGACTGCAAGAGGGGAGAAATGAGAATATACGGGGTTTTGGGTTTGTTTTAGCCTCTGGTTGCACTGTTCTGAAAAGGTGTTTCCTTGGGGTTTTACCAAGTTGACCCTTTTTAAAGAAACTGAACTCAACACCCAAAACATAAGACAGGCGAAGGGAAAACGTCATCAAAATGCAAAGGGAGTCAGACCGTCCAAAAGTCAATTAATAACCTATTTCCATAGCCATTGTTAGGCTTTTCCCGCCATTAAATTCATTGATACAAATGTGATGGATTACTGACTAGTGACAGAAGGTCCCATCAGATACTTTTTCATTTTCCCACACCACACTACCCCTATTAAATGACGGATTCTTATCCAACTAGTTGCCTTAATGAAATATAAAGAAAATAATATATTTAAAGCAGTGTCCCCTCAATTGTAAGATTAATTGGTAGTGAAATAGTATATCGCTTATCGGAGTAAAATGTGTCACAATTCTGACGGTACAGGTGTCCAGATCGTGACCAACCCACCCACACACAGAAAAGAAGGATATAATTCGATTTGGGCAGAGATGAGAGAGAGCTGAGTGAGAAGTTTAGGGTTATGACTTATGAGTGAAGGGGTATAACTGAGAAGGTATGAGTCCGAAGAGGTTTTAGTGAGAAGATCTGAGTGAGAAGAGGTACAAGTGATAAGATTCAACATGTCTTCGTCTTCATCTCCCGCTCAAACAAAGAGGTGTCAGTATTGTGGAGCTGCAATGGTGCTTCGGGTTTCAAAATCAGATAAAAATCGAGGGAAGCCATTTTGGAAGTGTCTAACCTCCTATGTAAGTTCTCATTTCCAGAATATGTATGTGGGTGAAAAAAAATCCTAGGTCTAACTCTGACAGAATTATTTTGCATATATGATGCCTGCAATTAGGGAGCCACCAGTTGCAATGGATTCGAATGGGTTGATGTAACCTCCGCTGAAGCAGATCAGCAAGCTGACACGTATGATGCTACAGTGCTTAATATGCTGAAGTCCATTAAGGACTTGGTATTAGTTTTATTAGTTGTATCAATTGTCATATTATTTGTTCTTTTAATGACCAATTAAGTGCACGGTTTCAAGGATTGTAAAAGTTCTCCCCAAAAACACATGTTGCACGCACCACCAATGACTTTTCAAACCCAATTTGTAATTTTTGTTATTGAAATAGGTGGATTAGCATTGAGTTTAAATTATTGTTTGAAACAAAAGCATTTACTTGTCAGAAACCCAGTAAAAACTTTCCTAGACTTACTTTACAAAAATAAAGTCATACGAAGACGATAAAATGACAATACAGGGCCAATACGATGCAATAATAAGACAATACCTTTTTTTTAAGATTGCATAATTATTCAGTGTATATAGATTGTTTATTGATTGTTTACTGCATGTAAATCGCATGATATTGACTGTTTATTGAAGGTTCATTAACTGCATGTATTTGCATGTTATTACTCCGATATTGAGTGTTTATTGAAGGTTTATTGATTGTTTACATGTTTCGTGAAGGTTTCATGATTGTTAACTGCATGTATTTCACATGTTATTGAACCGATATTGAAGGTTTATTGAAAGTTGATTGAGTGTTTACTGCATGTATATCGCATGTTATTGCTCCAATATTGCATGTTTATTGGGGGCAAAAGTAGGACTCCAGTTAGATTTAAGGGGGGAAACGGTCCTTATTCTTTGTTTTCGTAGGAAGAACAACTTAAGTAGAATTTCCTATTCAATACGACTTCCTTATGGTTGATGTAATTGGGGACTGATGTATATTGCATGTCTATTGCGTGTATATTTCATATCTATTGCGTGTATATTGCTTGTCTGTTGCCTGTGTATTGTTATTTATTTCCGTCGTAAGCAATACAAATCAATACAGACGCAATAAATGTAAAGATATGCACGCAATAGACAAGCAATATAGACCCAACAGACATGCAATATAGACGCACCAATATACATTACTGTTATGTTACTCAGCTGCCCAAAACCAATAAAATAAAGAAAATCAACCAATTTATTAACCGATTATAAAGGAGAGAGGGATTCAAACCCGAGGGGCAGTGCGGAACCAATAGGGATTTTTAGAGCATTGCACCTGGGGACATTTTTTCATGTGTTTCTATAAGGAGGGCATGGTTGAATAAAATATTGGAGGCGAGGCCATAGCAGCCTATTCCCCTTACAGAATTACCTTAAGATGCAACCCATTGCGATTAAGTCAAGGCATGTTGAACGGCTTAAAGATTGGGATCTGATATTTGGAATGGTGGCTTGGATAAATGATGACATATCACTTTGCAATGATGTAATACACTTAAAAAGCCATCAGTCCCTATGTGAATATGCATTCTTCAAATCCAAATTCACATATGCAGTCTTCAAATCCCAATTCAATGCAGTTTGGTTGAGGTTAGGTAAATGTCGTGAAGGAGTTAGGCCAATATTACACCGATGTTTGTTTCATTACATCAAAAAAAACTTTACACTCCATATGCACATTCTATGTATGGGAATGGCATGTGTCTAACTTCAAAAACGCATCTGCCTATCCATTTAGATTGCCCACGTGCAATAGATTTACAGATCCAGTTACTTTTCTCCTCTCCAACCCTCAGCATCTCCATTTCAGAGTCTTCATTTTTCTATGCTCTGCAACCAGCTCCATATACATTTCGCACAATATGAGAATAAACATAGCGTAATATCACACTAATCAAAATGAAAGCATGCATCCGCTATAATATTTGCCACTATTTTGGTTCTAATTGTTATTGTCCAGTAACTTAAATCTAAATTTCTGTACACAAATACACTAAGATTGAGAAAGACGAAGAAGAATTCAGGAGCAGAGGTGGAATTCGAAAAGGACCCATGGGTCTCTATTGTGTATTTACATGACTTTGAAATTTGACATTCCCAAAACCTATTTCATCATCATGTGCCTAAACCAAGTTCAACCGATATCATGGCATGTAAGCATCTCCCCGTGCAATTTCTGCAGCCAACTTCAACCGAAAAAATGGCATGTTCTGCGAGGTGCAAGTAGCTAAGGAAATCTCAGCACTCAACAGCTCAATGTACTTCAACACGAACATACCACAATCGCCTCTGAAGCAAAACAAGAACTCGATCAATTCAACTAATGACATTCTAACATAATTGACAAATTAAAGTAATAAAATTAAATAAAAAGTTGTGCTCACTGATTAGCCTGTTGTGGAACATCCACACGATGTATTGGCCATGGACACCACCAATCTCGGGTGCACTCGTTCGCGTAAACACCTTCTTCATAAAAGTCGAGGGTGTGCAGAAGATTTGGAATCGTAATTGACAGGGGGCCGAGTTCTTCCTTTAAGCTCTGATCTGGAATGAGTGAAACCATTGAATCGTAGACTTTGATTTCACACTGAATCAGATCAATCTCTAGAGCCACCCAATGCTTATATTTTTGCAACATACAAGGTACATACACCTTATACGTGTTCTGCCAATCCAATCCACAAGCCGGAACCTTGCCATTTACAACGTTCACTAAACTGGTTCTAATTTTCCACCCAACTTGCTCTTTTTTCCTTTTATTATCCGCAAAGCAAGTATGGATGTGATTCTGTGAAATAGAAAACAATCAATGGTTAAACAACTCCACAAAGCAAGTATGGATAATTTGTAATTATTAACTGCACTTGGTCAAGGCCTATGCCATACTGATGTAGCACAGCCCTGGGTGTGTTAGTTTAAACACTTAGAGCAATAAGACATAACAGATAAGAAAAGCTGAAGGGAAGAAAAGGTAGAAGGCAGGCAGAAATCAGAGAGTTTAAAGGAATGTTTAATCAATATTCAAATCTGAATTGTAAAGAACTACACAGGGGTATTTATAGCAAACTAAAACCTAGAGAGAATAGAATTAAAATCCCCAGGTAAAACAGAAATCCTATTCCTAATAAAATAGGAAACTTAGAAATCCTAATAGGATTTGGAAAACTAACTTAGAAATCCTACTAGGATTTGGAAAACTAAAGAATATAGGAAACTAACAAATCAATTAGGAAACTAAACAATTTAGGTCCTATGCATCCTGCATCACATACCATAAAAAATACATCGGTCGTTGTCCAATCCGATATTTCTACTTCCTCCAACTGTTGTTGTCGCTTCCGGATGAGATACAAGCCCAAATCAATGTGCTGCACATGTTTTCCTTGTCAATCTCATTATCTATGCACATTCAAACAAATGCATAATCAATTAAACTTACATCTCCTTTCAGCCAACCGTCAGCTTTGACGAGGGAAGCGAAGAATTCAATCTCAGCTTCCACGTTGCCAAATTGCATCACCAAACTATGAATATAAAAAAGTTTTAGAACACAACAATTACAAAATATATACACTCATGCCTTCTATCTCAAAAAACAAAGGACTTACTTTGGGTTATGGCGCCATTCCGAACAAAGTTTCAGCAATTTCACCATATCATCATGCGGAATCGCCTTCATTGGGTCTAACGTCCGAAGTCCGGTTGTCTTTGGCAAATTTTTTTTAACCACTTCACTAGCTTCAACGATCTTCCACATAGGAATAATCCTCTTCCTCTTCCGTAATTGGACCCCTCGTTCCACACCTTGACCTTCATCATTCAACCAAACGTTCAACTGAGATAACACAGCTCTAGGTTGATCCAAATCAATGTCCCCGAGAGTAACCTCAACCTTTGTCCCCTCCGTGCTCTCGCCAATGTCATCGCCAACCAACATAACTTCATCATCCTCTTCCTCACATTGGTTTCTTTGCACTTCCTTTTCCTCACTTCTCTGTCTTTTCACTTCCTTGCCCTTTTTTTTTTTTTCGGATCCTCTCCCTCACTGCTTTTTCTTTGCAGTTCTTCCTCTCCCTCAATGCTCTTTCTTTGCGCTTCCTCTCCTTTGCTGCTTTTTATTTTCACTTGCTCTCCCTCACTTCTTTTCCTTTGAGCTTCCTCTACCTCCCTTGGTTTTCTTTGCACTTGGCCTCCTTCAATCCCCTTCTCTTCCTTTTCCTCTCCCTCATTTCTCTTACTTGGCACTTCACCCCCTTCAATCCCCTCCTCTTCCTTTTCCTCTCCCTCATTTGTCTTACTTGCCCCTTCACCCCTTTCAATCCCCTCCTCTTCCTTGTCCTCTCCCTCATTTCTGTTATTTGGCCCTTCACCCCCTTCAATGTCCTCCTCTTCATTTTCCTCTCCTTCATTTCTATTACTTGGCCCTTCATCCCATTGCATGCCATCCACTTCCTCATATCCCTTAAATAGATGTGACACGACACAACGATTCGTCCTCTCTTTCAGTAAAGCTATGTCCCTTCTCACTTCCTGCTCAAAATGAGGACCTAAACAGTGGCCCAAAATTTTTTCCATCCGTATGACCTTTAACTCAAGGACGTCCTTTTCCCGCTTTACTTGAAACAACTCGGACCTCAACAAGCTTACCGCCTTGTTCAACTCATCAAGGTCAGCACATGAAGAAGGAATTGACTCTGCCGAGACAACAGCAGGGCGACCCTGTGGCCAACTCCAATATGGTTGTCTCATTTCCTCTTCACTTGGACATAGCGCCCGCAACTGAACTGACTGTTTCAGAAAACAGACAAGAGTCATATGCAATCATTCTACTTCATAATTTCATTGAATCTTATAAATAGTTCCAAGGGCTGCAAACCAAACCTCTTTGCTCTGGAAAAAATAATTGTTCAACTTTCTCATCTCGGGAACAGACGTAGTAGTTCTCCATCGCAAAATACGCGGGAGAGCTGTCGGATCAACAACCTTGCAGTAATTCAGGTCCACCATTCTAGGAATTAATTCATATACCCAAATCTACACAATTCACAGGACACAAGTTATTATTTAAGTTTTAAAGTCAACAAAACATAACGACATGAACATTATTACCATGTACCTGGAAAGCATACGTGAAACCTTTAAAACTCCAGCCACCCCTTTGCACTTCACCATGGTTATCCTTCTTGCCCTTCTCATTTCTCCGGCTTGTTCCGGTTACCTTACATTTCCCCTTCCCTCTTCCCTCTTCATTTTCAAAGCTTTTCACATACTTTGTTGGTGCAGAAAACAGACTGTCTTGGGTTTTGTCAAACGACACCGAACCCCATGGAAACCTGTTGAACGCATCCAAGTCCTCTACAAGGGTCAGGTAATTTAGATTGATGTTCAAATGTTTGTCCCTTCCCAAAACCACTAACTCAGCAAAGTAAACAAGAGCTAGCTTGTAGACGTCATCTTCCTCTGTGCACCTCACAAATGCTTCTTCTAAAGCATTACATGTAATTCCTTCGTCTATAAAATATCTTTTCTGAAGTCTAATTTCATCACTTTCTCCACTGGAAACTTCAGGCACTTCCCCAAAACGAAGCCCTGAGATCAAACAGAAATCCTGACGAGTGAACTGAGCAACGTCGCACCCTATTAAGAAACTCAGTCCATCCAAGTCTTTCACACCCTGCCCCGCTACTCTACGCAACACAACCCCATGCACAATCTGCCCGCTAAACTGAATCTTATCTATATTCAGAAGATGGCCAAAGCATGATGTCTTGAATTGTTCTAATTGTTCGGCACTCAACTTCGCTCGAATTACAGCTAGGGATGAATTTGCATGTGAGCAGTTGTTCACCCGTGAGGAATATGCCTCTGACTCTGGCCATACCAGCTCAACGTTGGATCCCATTTCCTGAAATACAAGATGAAATAACGTGAACACATATACTACCACGTATTTGCACAATCACATTGGTATTTACACAACTAGTCAACCAGCACATTACAAATTTTACAAAGTACATGCGCATAGGGATTACTGATCACAGGCTTTAACATCATCAAAGCAATATGACATATTTTGTGCAAATACCTGTTAATGCAATGATTCTGTGAATTACAAGCACTAGCATGTGTTTTATTTATGGATCCAAACTCCAATCAATGGTTGATGCATGAGTGAGTGTGAGTGCAATCTAGGCAAGTTCTGCACTTCACACACATGACAATTATTGTCATTTCATACACAACACAAAATAAATAAATAAATAAATGAGAAAGATGGTGGAAGGAAGCAAAGCAAAGCATCTGCTCTGCTATCTGCTCGCTAAGCCATTGCCACATCCTTCTTTCTTTCTAGCTTTTTCTTCAGTCAGCCATAATCGTCATAGATCAACCTTTTTTCAAATGCTTTGCACTTTTATTCATGAGTTTATTATTATCTGTTCTCATTTTTAACAGGCAAATTTAGTAACAACGGAAATAATATTTATTTCAAAAATTATATATATTCTAGCTCCAGAGAGATAATCTGCACTCTGCACTGCTTCAAATGTGGAAGGTTTTGAGGGCCTCCTCCAATTCAACACCATTACCTTATTCATATCATTATTGACATGTTATTGACTTTATATTCATTCGTTTTTTAACATATACCCAAGCAAAAATTAACATGCAAGTGAAGCACAAAGAAGAGATGCCAAATCTAACAACATTCATGGTACAAATTGGGGAAAACGGTTACTCTAACCCTAAACTCAAATTCCATAAATTACTCACCAAATGCTGGTTATTGAACAATCGCAAGGTGTCTGTGTTGGGTCTTTGTGCGGCTTTGCTCCACAAATGGAACCTATCACTTCCAACGAATACGGCTTCTCTCCTTCCCCTTCCACTGCTTCGTCTTCACTGTTTCAGAATCCACGCCTTTGCTCCTTCCACTCAAAATAAATACTTTTTCACGGTTTAGATAGTGGAGTTGCGTTTAAACCGTCGTTAACCTTTGCCTTCAACCGTCGTTGCCCGTTGCCTTCAACCGTCGTTGCCCGTTGCCTTCAACCGTTTCTCAGAGCTTAGCGGTTTCTCTCAGCTATGAGTTTGAGATCAATGGGTTTTTTCTGTTCAAACTTCGAACTTGCCTCTCTTTTTTTTTGTTGGGACCAACTTCATTGCTGGATATTAAATTCGGGTTTGGGTTCCTCACCTACCCGATTGCACAACTTTATCCCAATTCTCCCCAGCCCTTGGATTGATCCAATGACTATAAAGTGAACCCCTTATAACTTACCCCTTATAACTTACCCCTCATTATAGTCTGGCCGTAGCTTTGGTTTGATGTTTAAAAGAAATTAAAGAGCATCCCAAAATAGAGAAAGTCCAGACTAATTTCTCAAAATTCTGCAGGCCCAGCTCAGAATTTGTCAAAACCATGATAAATGAACAATCTTGGGCTTTGAAGAAAAGGGAAGCAGCCCAATCAATATTGGAGGCCCATGTATTTTTCAAAAAAAAAGAAAAAGAAAAAAGGGCAGAGGCTTAAAAACACAAAAAATGAATAAATAAATCATTAAAATTGCCAATTAGATGACAATTCATCACCAAGCAGGTCAAAACCTCTAAGAAATTAGATTAAACCTAGCTTCTGAAGAAATCTCGCCACTTAATCTCAAAAGCAAGTCAGTAGATCTTTTCTCACTAAAAGAATGTTTTCCCATAAAAGCCCCACTTGACTACTTGACTTTGAAAAAGTAAAAAATTTCAAACTATCACAGAGGAGTTGACAGTGAGTTAATGAAGGCATGTATAAAAGGAAGACTTCTTTGAATCTTTGCAGCCAAAAGATCAAAATTCCTTTCTATATACAGAGAAATTCTGCAACAGAGCAAATGTCATTTCCAAGGGATAAACAGACTACATTTTTTAAAGAGATAAGTAGGGAGCAGGGAGTTGTTCATTAGAAAAGCAAACTAACCATCATGGCAGATTGCATTCTTACAAAGGGCAGTTAAAGAGTAAGAAGGGATTAGGTTTTCTTTCAGGAAAGGCAGGGAAGTGATCACCATAAGAACTGACTATTGATAGCTTTTCTGCCAGAATAGATAAAATCCCCTTTTTTCTTGGCATTTAAAATAAAAGATCTTTCTTTTGGAAAATCTGCCTTCCATTATTTAAAGATTAGAAGCCCCACTCCAGCATTTTTTTATATATTTTATTTGTAAATATGAGAGGAGGTGAACAGAACAAAGGACAGTCAAAAAAATCAATCAAGACAAAAACTCTGAAAGCCACAATTGACAAACTCAAAAGATCCATTGATCTCAAAAGCCTTCAAATACTGAAGTAACCAAAGCTCATTTAGCCACAAGAAACAAGTCAGCTAGAATTCAAGTTTCTGATTTCGGTTTAGTTTAGAGAAACAGTTTTACAAAGCGAGATTTCTTTCGTTACAAATTTGGTTCAGCACAAAGCCAAGTCAAGCAGAGTCTGGATTTTTTTATTTACAAATATGAAAACCTCAGCAAATTTACAAAAAGCCTTGGTCAAGCAGAACATGCTCGATAATGCAGCTCTAGCTCAGTGATCATTAATCCAGCCACTTTTGCCCTCTCTAGATTGAAGAGGCCTCAATTCTGCCAGTTCAGCAAGCCTTCCATGGCCCAAAATAAATTGAAGCTCTGCCAAACTCAAACGTTGCTATTGATTTCCAGTTGAAACTCATCAGTTGAATGTGTTGACAATCCAGTCTAGCACAGACACATCCAATCCAGCCCGGTTCAGAGGCAGTTATCCAGGCAAAAATCGAATGTCCAACATCCTTTTGTCTTGCTTCGGAGTTGTCATTTTGTTTTTGAGTCCTGTGACTAGCAGTTTTGCCTAAAACAGTTTGTCTTATTTTTGTCTATTCTGGCCAGAACTACCCATTTTGTATTGTGAAAAATTATGAAGTCCTCACCAGTCTGAGGCAAAGAAAAGAACTTGGGAGATATTCCTCACCCAAATTCACAATCGCTTCTTTAGAAATCAATAACTTGGGGCGCAAGTTATTTATTTTTAAGAATTCTACAAGGATTTTCATTGCTAGCAGTGGCACACTCATACACAAAAGAAAGTTGACTTATTGACCACCAATGGTTGTCAAGCAAATGGGGAACTTTATCTTGCCATCACAGGATTAAAATCAAAACAGGTGAACAGATTTAGAAAGCCAAAACATGATATTATAGTGCAAGAGATTATTGGTAATTAGTAATATGGTAGGAACGCTCATTGTCAAAGGTGAAATGAATCTTAGGATTCATAGATTCATGATGTAAAATTCTACTATTCGGGGCTTCATTTGTAATTAGTAAGTTTTTAGTTGGGTCCTATAAACCAACTCTTGTACCTATTGTTCATTTGTAATCAAGGGATTTGATAAAGAATAGACTAGTGTTGATACCTTTTTCTTTTCTTCTCCCGTCGATCCTTCTTGGGAATGGAGCGGGAGAAAGGAGAAGGTTGCGTCAACACCAATGCCCAGATTGGATCCTAAACTCGCGAGAGGACTTGTCTAATTTTGAACAAAATTGAAAGTTGGATCAGGTTGAAAACAGCGGGAAAGCGCAGGCTGGGCCCTGGCGACCTGCTTCTTCTAGCCCAATTTGTAGTTTGCGTAAGCGTGCCACTATTGGGGGTGAGATCAGCCCAATAAACCTGGTATAGGCGATGTAGAATGCTTTGTTTGATGAGTTTACGCTTATTCTAGACCTCTAATCAAGCCATTGTGCTCAAGGGGAGTACTGGCTTGGATGAGTTCTTTTCTATGCCTCAACTAAGAGGACTTCAATATTCTTTCAATCGTGTGTTTAGAATGGTAGAACCAAATAGCCTCAAATTTAAAAGCTCTAGAGGGATTAGGATTGGGGGTGGGTGAGCAAGTCAAACTGTTGAAAATACTAATGCCCATTTGTGACAAAAAGATCCAAAAGGTTCTAGAAGAATCACTATTGATGGAAGAACCTAGAGTTGTGGAGAAAAGAACAAGGAGGTGGAGCATGATGGCAAAACAATAGCCACAATAATATAAGAAGTTTCTAGGCAAAGCCACATACTTATGGCTGGAAATAAAAAGACCAAGGAGGTGGAACTTGGGCTATGTCGGAAAATAATGCCTATAAATAGGCATGCAATACAACAAAGCAAGATGGAGTGGCGTCATCCACCAACTCCCAATCTATGTGGAGTTCAACAAAAAAGAACTCCCAAACTAAGGGAGCCAAGAGCTACCCAAGTAAAGCTATGTTGTGGAGCCAATAAGCTCACAAATCTAAGTGAAGGGCCAAATAACTCAAACTATTCTAAATCAAGTGTGGTGGCCAATAAGCCAATATGCTAAGAAGGCCAATTAGCCTACACAAAACCATGTACTATTCTCCTCCAATCTAATAAAATCACTTTGTTTCCCCTACAATTCTAACACAAACAAATTGGGCCATGATAAGATCTTTGGAAGGCCAGGTTTTCTAACTTAAGGTTATGGTATAAAGAGAGCCAGCTAGGGTTAGCAATCATGAGATCAAGTCTTTCAAAAGTAACAAAATTATCTTGATGTTTGTTAGACCAAGTGAAAGGTACACCTTCAGTTGGCAAAGAACAAGGACCACAGTCATTTATAAATTTGGTAAAACGATACATCGATGGATGAAGGTTAGGAATACCACCAACGTTTTCAGATAGGGTGTAGATATTATTGAAGTCACCTAAGAGAGCCCAAGGTTCAGCATTACAGGGTTTTAGGAGGAGAATCTCCTCCCAAAGCCTCGGTTGTTTTTATTTCTGAGGAAAGGCATAGATAAAGGTAGCCAACCAATCTTTACTAGCAATCATGTCATGGATAGAGCAATGGATAAAAGGATCATGATACTTCAAAACACTATAATTAACTGAAGTAGGATTCCAAAATAACAACAACCCCCACACTTCCCTTGGGCAAGAACAAAAAAGTTGCAATCCAGGGGGATTTTCCAACTAATTTACTCAGCCTTAGACAAAGAGGCTCTTGAGTCCAAAATACAAAGCATATCTAAATGAAAAAGACAACTTGGGTAATAAAACCAGGCGAGGAACTACTTCCGCTATTCTAGACCATCAACTTCATTGATCAAGGTTCGATAGTGTTGGAGTGTGGGTCAAACAAACCAAGGATCTCGACACTTGGCTCAGACTCTTCTGGTACCTCCTCAACTTCTTCTCTCACCTTTTCGTAAGGCTCCTAAAAGCTTGAAATTGATTCTCACTAGTAGCTTCCATAAGTTGGCTAGACTCGCCAATCACAGCCTTCCCTTTATCCATCTTCCTAAGGACCATCTTTTCAGGGTTAGAATGAGTGGACTGAGTAGAAGGACCACCAATTTTAACACCCCTACCAACCTCCCTAAAGGACCGACCATCATGCATACTATCTTTTCCTTAACCTTTTTTACTAGTCACAACAGTCCATTCAGGATCACTTTCACCTTCTTGATTCACATTGGGAGCATCACTCTCTCCACCAGCAACAATTGTAGGTTGAGGGAACATCGCAATAATATCCTCAGCCATCTCACTTTGAACCTCCTCATCCACTGCCATAGTAGTAGGGAAAACAACAGTTCATTTGCAAGTCGCTCTACCTTCAAGAAGTTCCTGTTAGTCTCCTTCATAGGGCAAATATGAACCTCATCCTTATTCTTCTTGTGATCACAATAAAAACATATCTCAAAGAGGGCTTCATAGCTAATGAAGCTTCTAATTTCAACATTTCCATCCCCAATAACCAAGCATCTCTTCGAAGGATGGGTGAGATCCAGTTCAAGGCAGACTCGAACAAACATTCAAGGATTTCCAATTAGGGATGCTTCATCAATTCTAAAGGGAGTTCCTAGAATGAAGGCAAGATCTTGTAAGACCTCAACATCCCTATAGTGGAGGGGAAGGAAAGGAATACGAGCCCAACCAACAACAGACTCAATAGAAGCATGAAAAGGTGAGAAATCAAGTGTCCATCTCTTCAAAGGAAAAATATGGCCTTGAACAAACCAAGGCCTGTTCTCAAGCACATAATCAATGTCTTCTTCAGAGGAAAGTTCGACTTTGAACCAATCCCTTCCCATATGATCAATGGAAAAGTCTCTTTGAAGAACATTACAGCCATTCTTAAATCTATTGCAAATAATTCTCCTAGGTACATACGCACCAAACACCTTCCCAACCAAACAAAAGTTTTCATAATGCCCTTGAACCCCAGAATCAAAGGCTATAGCAAAGATCCTAGTTTCAAGTTTCTCAAGCTTAAACATAAACCTACCCTTTTGCACTACAAAGGGAGAAAAGGAAAGGCTACTTCTACCCTTTGAGGAAACAACATTTGGTTGTGCACTCATGATTAAGAAAGTAGGAGAGACTAGAGGTGGAGAGTATGGAAAATTAGGGGGATAACAACACTTGCCATCCCCTTGTGAGAACTGGATATAGTGCCAAAAGGAAAAGAATAATGATGGCAGAGAGCCATCCACTGCAATGTAAGGACATAATACAAGCAATGGTAAGATACGGGAAGAAATTGTAATTGTTATAAGGTCTCACACTGGTTGAACTTGGCTAGGACTCTGAGACAGATACTAAGAACAATTAGAACAAGTATTCTGAAGCTTATACATATGTGATTTAGATCTCTTATTTAAGCATTGAAGTCCTAATATAATTAGAAGTTGGACATAGTCATCCGATTACTTGGTGATTAAGTTGAATTCTAATAGGATTGTAATGGAAGTATCCTATTAGAATTACACCAACTAAATTTCTTTATAAATAGGATAGGTCCCTGCTTCTGTCAAGCACTGAATCACAAAAGTTCTTGAGCCCCATTGAGATAGAGTGATATACAGAGTTTGTTAAAGAGGTGGAAGACTTGTCTACTGAAAGAATGGTTCCTTTTGCAAGTATTTTGTGTATTATTTGTATGTCTGCTAAGATGTTATAAGACTAACGTGTGGCTTCTCTGTCTTTCTCAGCTCTCTGTGACGGTCGTCTCTTCCTCTGTCGGCGCTTTCTCTCTCCAGCGGCCACCACCACTCTATGTCTCCCTCTGTCCCCAAAACCTAAGCAGCACTCTCTCGTTCTCTCTCTGTCGTCAATGTTAGGGTTTGGTGAGGCAGTTATTGACGGTGAAAGAGAGGGTTTCTTCATTAAATGTTCTCTCCCTTAAACGATTTCTCAGTTTCCTCTCTTTTCATGTCTTGAATCGACGTCTTTCTCTTCTCCTCTACTCCTTCAGGGCCTCAAAAAACCCTAAATCTTGGTTTCGGTTCAGACTTTGTTCACATACTTCCTCCTCCTGCTCAATCCTGTCAGAGACAAAAATCGCAATTTTCTGTAGGTGTTGCTAGGATTTCCAATTCGGTTATGTGCACAAAACGAGTGATTCTAAGGTTGGTAACCTGTTACTGATGTTGTGAAGTTTAGTAATTACAGAGATTGCAATAATAATGTATTTTAACTGTGAATTATTTCATGCTTGGATGAAACTTGTATTGGTGTATTGATTTTGCTCTGTGGACGATGAAGTGCCTTAAGTTGGTATTTATCATCTAGGATTGGTTCGTTTGTGATGCGTGTTTTCACTTCCATTTGATGATGCATATTTAGTGTGGGAATTTATTCTGGTGGCAATGGCTATTCCATTATAACACAGGTTTACCTCACTAGGCCCTAAATTAGCTGTTGAGTAATAATGCATAAGTAAATTTGTTGGTATCATTGCTGTTTCAGCACCTAGTAGCATAGTTTGCACCCTTCCAGTCTTAATGGTTAATTATGTGAATTTGAAATACTAATGTAAGTTGGCGTGGGATGTTTCTTTTCCCTGTGCTATAAAACCTGCTAAATTTTGTTGTTAGTCCTTGCTTGCAGCTTTTCATATATGTCTGAAAATGGTATTTTCTTGGGCTTTAGTATCTGTTTAGAAATTTCATGTTCATCCAGCTAGGTTTAGCAGTTGCAGTTGCAGTAACATTTTGACGTGTCTAGTTTGTACACAGAGTCCATAACTGTCAATACTGATGTTCCATGTGTGCCATATGAGTAGACATGTATATGACTATGGTAATGAGTAGATTTTAGTACGCATTGATGCATTTGGAGTAATTGTTGTAGCCATTTCGCCAAAACCCTGTATGAAGTGGATCCGTGGTTCATGAAATTGTTTTCACACTTGGGTGGTATTTGGTTTTTGGATGGAATCGAATATAGATTTTGTAGAAGGGAATGTAGATAATAGCAGAGTGTGGAGAAAGTTGGAAAGTAGAAAAGAGGCTTCAAAACAATTCTGGTTTTGTCATATGTATATACATATATTAAATGGCTTGAAAGTATTAGTTTGAGTAATGTACGTATGAAATATGGGTAACCAATGATCCATATGTATGATGTTGTTGTGCAGGGAACTCTAGAATGGCTTGTAAAGCAAAGCTTATGATTCCTGAGGATGAGAAGTACGAAGGAAAGCCATTTGCCCTTTCACACGCAAGGACCGCCATTACAACAATAAAGGCGAAGTTCAATACGCAGCAGTTACAGAGGTTCGAGGGGAGTTGTTTTGGTCATCTATTACTGATAGAGGACCTGAAGTGGAATTCACAAGTTGTCCACGGGCTGTTGATGAGGAAGGCTGATCCTAAGACAGTTACACAAGTGAATGGGATAAAATTCATTGTGGGTAACAAGTTGATACAATTCACAGCCCAATACTTTTGCCTCATCACGGGCCTAAGGTTCGGAAAGCTCCCTTTCATTCCGAAGGCGACAAATGAAAACTGCTCCTTGAAGCAGAAATACTTCAATAGCAATAAACCTCCCATCCTTTTGGACCTACACGCTGCCTTCATCGAGTGCACAGATGGTGACGATGCGTTAAAGCTTGGAATGGTCTATTTTGCCATTTTTGTGCTATTGGGTACTGAAAAGCATGTGCTTATTGGCCGAAGACTTAGAAGAGTTTGACAAGTATCCATGGGGTGCCGTGTCATATGCGATGACAAATGCTTCACTTTTGAGGGCAGTTTCTCCTGATTACCAACGAGTGAAGGTGCCCCAAAACAAAAAAAAGCCCAACAAACGTGGGAAGAAGAGAGCGCAGACAAGAATGGAATGCAATAGAGCCACAGAGTACATCATAAGGGGGTTTGGCTTCGCTCTTCAGGTGAACACATATCCAACAATGTTTTAGTTCATTTAAATACATGTACAGATTTTGATGTTTGATTGTTGTCAACAGATTTGGGCTTTTGAAGTCTTCCCAGCATTGGAAGCATTGCATTTCACGGTCCATGAAGACAATAGGCACATCCCTCGAATATTACATTGGAGGAGCAACACGGTGGCCCGTTTTCGGGAGGTTATGAGTCAGGTTTATGAAAACTTTAAGGTTAGTTCAGTTTGTATTACTCAGGTTATGATTAGGAACAAGTAAAAAGTTCACTGATTTATTAGATGTGTTTCAAATGGAGGTTGATGTGCAACTTCTCCGGCCGACTAATATTGAGAAGCAACAACCTTACTGGAGTTGGGGTGATGATGAGAACAATGAAGAAATTGTTCAATTGTTTGGGGGTGAGGGCGAAGACAAAACCAGCACTTCTTGTGAAGAAAAAGAGGCGGATGTTGAGGAAACAACTACCCTTCCCTCCTCTTCTAAGGTGAGCATGACCTTTTTCCAATGTTGTGAAAATGTAGAGAATACGATACGAAAGAAGTGGAAATAGTTTTCTTATTTTTTGTAAGCTTTCTAACTGTTGCATTATAACTTTATGCAGGGCAAAGGGTCTTTTAATGACTTTGGCAGGTTGAAGCATCAATTAGAAAGCACTAAGGATGAGTTAGCAAAGCTACGTAGTTCAAATCGGGGCCTTAGGAACAGAGTTCGTGACTTGGAAGCTATTGTAGACAAGAACTGTTTGAAGCATGAGAAGGAGTGTGATAGAAATAAAAAGGCTATTCGGGATTTGACCCTAACAATTGCTTCAGTGGAACATTATTTTAAATTGGAGATGGAGGAGTTAAAAAAATTATATGGTGGAGAAGGGCATGAGGAAGTGTGTACTGCTCAGATGAATGAAGGAGGGCAGAATGAAATGTCACCCTTGAATGAACTTACTAGTCCGACTACAGCAGGGCCTAAAATGGACGCACAAGTTGAAGGCGATGGAGTGGAAGCCTTCCCTGACATGCATACAGAACGGGCTGAAATGGAAGCAACAGTCTATGGTGGAGTGGAAGGGGCTGAAAGGGAAGCGGAAGTCCCTGCTGATGGAGTGGAAGCTTTTAGCCATGCATATACAAGGGGCTGAAAGGGAAGCGGAAGTCCCTGCTGATATTGTGGAAGGCTTCCCAGCCATGGAAGTTGAAGCCGCTGAAATTGACACTTCAGTTGGTGACAAACAAGTGCACCAACAACCTCACAAGGTTCCTACTTCGGAAGATGTGAAGGTTCCTAGTCTTGAAGATCCCCTCATTCCTAGTCCGGAAGATAGGGAAAGGTACAGAGTTATTTGTAAAACAATGTTAAATTTGTTAGAGGATTGGAATAAGAAAGAAATTCAGGGGGTGGGACGCAAGGCGAGGCCTCCCATGGAAACTAGTATAAATCTGGTTGGTGATGAAGGGGACAAGGAGGCTAATGCCACGGTTCAGAAACCAGATGCGGAAGGCAAAGGATGCAGACTGAAGCGGCCCGCGAAAACATTGTTGAGTCCATTCACTGATCCCTCCAGGAAAAAGAGGCCGACTACTGGTTTTCATGCACAGACACCTGAGGCCTGTTTTGATCCAACACAACCCGTGGCCATGGACGATGTGAAGGCTATGATACAAGTTTGCAAGGCTTGGAAAAGTGACATCAGGTTAGGATTTGTAACTTGGCAAAACCAATATACATGTTTTTTGATGTATGCAGTCATGTACAATAACAATATCTACGTAGCTAATTGTTCGTGTGTGTGTCATTGTCATATTATGCAAGGTGTCCATTAGTTTTTTTTTGGTTGAATTTACCTTTGCAAGTTTATTTTTTTGTAGTGCGGATCTGGAGCTCGAACCATTTGTAGTTGGGGCAGATTTTTTTTACAAACTTGTAGATGAAACTGCATGGATGAGCTCGAGGGTAATACTTTTGAACCGTGCTTTATTTCGAAAAATTTCTGAATTGATCACTTTGAGTATGTGGCCATTTTTTTTTAATATTGAGGTCGTTGTTGTGTTGTGAAATGTCAGCACCTTGACATGGCCATGTTTCTAATACGCAAAAGACAACTCTCTCATCCTCAAGTATTTGGAACGGAGTGGACAACTGCCGAGTTTTGTCTGCAGGTATTATTGTATTCATATTATGTGTCATTGAATTTGTTGCATTGGTAGGAGTAATGTTGTTGGCTGTGTTTGGTGCATTGGATCCTGTTCATGTAACGTGTCTTTCACAATTGTTTGCAGCAATTTTTACAGCCATTTACACCGCCAAGTGTGAAACGAGTTACGAGGAAACAACTTGCTTCAATGACTGTTGACCCTCCCCCTAACTACCTCTGAAATATACACCACTTTGTCTGCGGTTCATGGCAACATGGTTATGCGCAAGCATGGACGAAAGTGCGCAAGGTCTATCTCCCGTATAATGTTCGACAATCCCATTGGGTGGCTGTAGAGATTGACTTTGTCAGACATACTGCCACTGTCTACGACTCGTATACTGTTTTTACCTCCAACACAATGCTTGTCCGACAAATGGAGCCTATTACCCAGACGCTTGCAAAGGTGTTGTATGACATGAGGTTTTATGAGAAATCGGAGGTTGAAGCGGTGAAGAGAAAGGGGATTGACATGTCAACGTTTAACCCATTCACAATTTGTAGAATTTCCGATGTTCCTCAGCAAAGTGATGGGTAAGCTGTGTTCATTTAAAGCACTTTGTGCATGTTGTCAGTATGTGCACTTCTAACTTCTGTACTGCTCGGGTGGACAGTACCTCATGTGGCATTATGATCGTCAAATTTATTGAGTATCTCAGTGTTGGCATTCCTTTTAATACCATTGACCCAGCCAAGTTTGGCTACTACCGATTGAAGCTTGCAATCGAGGCTCTCAGGGGAGAGGCCTATGTATGAGGTAAAAGTCTCAGGGGAGACTGCCTTCAAAATTGCATAGTTATTTACCTACTTTGAATTATGTCGTATGTACAGAGTTGTGCTTTCAGTCTTCATTTCAGACAACTTACAGTATGTTGGCATCTTTTCCAAGTTTTATGAATACGAATGCCGACTGTTGTTAATCAAAGTTTAGGGTATTGGGGATTTCAACACCGTAGATGGTAATGTACATGTTTTGCAACTGGCATCTGATTTAAGTATGGCATATGTTCTGAACTCCGACTGTGTATCATCCAAAACTTGTATCATGTTGTTTATGAAAGGTGAATAGAATTACTTATTAAAATTGCTCCAATTATTAAGACGTTCAAGTTTCCCTTTCTATGAATGCTAACTCTCGGCACATTTGGCCTTCTTATGCAGGTGGTCCTTCCAGGTTCATACCCATATTGACATCACAGATTCTGTACATGTATGTCACAGAAGTTGCAGGCTGTTTCATCGTTTTGTCAATCCTGAAAATGAATGCGATGTTTTGCCTTACATGGCACCATTTTTGACTTTGTGTACAGATGGCGATAAAGGGTGGTGATTTTGTAGTATGTTGCAGGGTGTTAATTTCTGTAACGTAATTCGCCAGTACTTGTATTCCATAGTAGAAGGGCTGTACTCACGTTTCCTTTCTGACAATGCGGTTATTGACCTTCTGTACTTGACATGTTTTGTACAGGCATATAACAAAATATCCTTCATTTGGCCGAAGTTGCAGCCATATCAATTTTTTGTGGGGCACCCACATTGTAGCCGTTTTGTTTTGTGTGGTTCGGTGTAATACTTACTTTCGTATATTAATTATTTTCATCCGATCTGGACGGAAATGTTTGGGGTCGTTAGCCGAAACAATATCCCTAACTCTCTGCTGGGGCAATTACAAAGTATTATAAGATTTGATCAAGACATTTGATCAATGATTTGATCAGGGAATTTGTCAGCAAATTGGATGACTCTGTCAATTTGATGAATTTGGGAGTGGCTTATGTTAAAACCAAGAAATCTAACATTGGTTTCAAACAACTTCATTTTCTTAGCAGAGACAACTACACCATTTTGGCTAACTTTTTTAAGCAACTTATGCAAATGTTTCCATTCATGTTCTATGGACTCAGAGAAGATAACAACAGCATCAATGTAGACTATAGAGAAATGACTATGCCAAAAAGCATTAGGAAGATCACAACAAATATCAAACTTCATTTGTTCTTCAAATGTTCGAATTTATATTATTTTAAACTTAACTTATTCTTGAAGAGATTTCAACTATCGATCTTTGTTTTGAATTATACTAACTGTTTTTGCAACTATATTTTTTCCAAGGATTCTGCAGTTAGGTAACTCAAGCTTAGTTCAAAAAATCAAATTTGAGTCTTTCTCCTACATAAATAGAACTAACACCATCATGTTCAACCTAGAGCGGATATACTAAACCTATAAAGGGTAATCCTAATATTACTTCATCGGTGATGTTTTTTACTAAAACAAAGGCAGTTTTAAAACAGATTTTATTTTAAATTTTAGCTTTTGGAATCTCATAATTTAACTGTAAGGCTTTTCCCGACGCAGTACTTAAAGACTCTGTGGATTTCTTATAATACTTTGTCGGGAAAAGGCCTTCTTCAATACAGTTAAGGTCGGCTCCTGAATCAAAAAGTGCGACTGTGTGAAACTTATAAATGTGGACAACTATTTTCACTGTAGAATACCACTTTCTAAAATTCACTTGTTTTACTAATTTGAAGGGCTTGATCTTTATTAGACAGCTCATCTTCAAAATTGGTTGGACTTTCATATTGACTATTAGACGCAGAATCATCCTTTTCTAGACGAGTAATTAAATTCTGTTTGATTTCATAATTCTCAGTTTCAACTTTATGACTCATTTACTTTAACTCAATGATTTCCTTGTTGACTACTTTTATGTCAGATTGTAGGTGTTGAAGGGTGACTTCTTTTCTCTTGCTAAACTTTTCTACTGTTGTATTTAGACTTATTTAATTAGGGATAGTTGACGGACTAGGACTTTCTTGGCCAATGAGTTTTCTTGGTTTCTTCAGGTACTCCGATTTGAGCTCAGGATTTGATACTTTACTTATTAATTCTATGAATAACTCTTCTTGCTCTTCTTGCTTAGTAAGGACTATAAGTGATTTTGAATTACAACAGTTATCTTGGCAACAAAATTGGACTCCAGCTGAACTAGACTGGGAATCAGAGGACTGGTAGGGTTCTGACTCAGAATTGTTGACTAGTGTTTCTATCTCACTTGTTTCAGAGTCTCACATCTCTAAACCTATAATTAAATTGTCTTTTTCCTCATTCGTGATTTTCAACTGTTTCATAGTATCTTTGGCTTATGCACTCTGAGCCATAATGTCCGAACTTTTGACATTTTTAACATGTAACTTTGCTATTGTCTTCACTTGTCATAAAGTGACAATGTTTCGGTGGTTTGGACCTATTTTTCTTAGGGTAAACTTTCTTTTTCCTATAGAGCTCATGATTATATTTATTCCGTTCAAAGGCTTGTTTTCTTCGTGAGTAATGAAGACTTTTCCTAATGTGACTCGGGTAATTGGACTTATTTTTCGTAGACGGAGGTACTGACGTAAGACCATATTGTTGACATAAGTTTCCTAACTCATATTTAGCAGATTTGTGCTCAGATTGTATTTGTCGACCAATTTTCATAGGTACCCACATTTTCATACCAACTTGGTTAATTGTACTAATTATATTTCCATAGGTTAAATTATTCCAATCAATTTGACCTTGCTCATTGCTGAACTCAGTTCTTCTTTTATGGCCAAATAAGTTTGGAAGAGCGGTAATGAATTTTTCTTTCCAAAACGGTTGATTACTATCTTCACGAATCATGACTCTACAAATTAAAATATCTGTATACCATCTAAAATCAGACAGCTTAGAACATCTCAGATTACTCAGTTGATCAAGTATTCTAGCATTAGTATGAGTATGGGTTCCAATAAAATGCTGAATTATAGTATAGAACAAAGTATTAACACCATATTCATCAAACCTCTTCCATTACATCCATAACCTAACCACCTTTAACCTGCCAACTGTAGATGAACAAACCTCCTATTACATTTGGAACACAACAAATAAATGATCATTCCAAACATGAAAACAGAGACCCAAAACCATGGGTTTTTCATCTTCCCTTTTCCAGCATTTCTTTCTTCTTCAAAGCGGTTTATTTTCCTAAGTAAGCCTAGAATTATGTGCTTCGATCTGTCACACATCTCTGGGTCAGCCCATTCCCAAAATGTACATCCATTCCTCTGCATAAACGGAAACAATATTTCCGTTACAAAGAGGCGCATCATCACAATTGGAATCCACGAAAATGCCAAATTTCAGGTCAAACTTACAGAGAAATAAACTTACCCTTGCACATACTTGAAACCTCCTTCCAGGATGAGAAATCGTCCAGGATGTATGCGTTTTGACAACATTCCCACAGTAGCACAGCCGTGAACATACTGAACTCGCGTCTTCCATTTCCCACCGAGACATTGAAGGCGACTCTTGAGAGTGGCATGGAGACCTCACTGACTCAGCTGCACCGCTACGGAGGCTCCTCCTACTCATCTCCTTGTTTTCTCTGTATGAATTGTTGTTCAACTTGTGCGCTATTTGGAGAGGTCAAGAGGCTCATCTTGTGGTCAATGGGTTTCACTTGCATGTGCGAAATTTGGATAATAAAACCGTGTGAGCGCACCAACATGAAACTTGGAGTTTATGGGGTGGTTTTTATACAACATATCAAACTTTACCATAGGCAACACTGAGGGCCTAATCCAATTGGAATGTTATTCATACCCTTATTTTGGAATCCACATACGGCATGGTATACACTTAGAAATACAGTACATGTTAATTCTTCGTTGCGTGTATATTGGTTTATTATTGACGTATTGGTGTTATAGTGCAACTATATTGGTTTGCTATTGCCTCTTTATTGGGTTTGTAATGCTCTTTATTGGTTTTCTAATGCATGATATTGCACGTATATTGGCATTGCAATGTAACCTGTGCATTATTTTCGGTTGGTACTGCTATTCAAAATTGTTTGTTTTATGCTGTCTTCAGTAATGGTTTTGCAATGTCATTTGACAAGTGTACAAAGTTGAACTATGTGGAAGGTAATTACGTTATAATTCAGATTTGAAATGAATGCATCCAAATTACATCAACTGCTGTTTTAAAACTTCCAGCATACTTAATACAAAGAAGGCAACAGGAACAATCAAAATACAAAGGCCTCCTCAAACTGGCAGAATACAAAATAAAATAACATCCCAGCGTGAACTTACATAAAACAACATATTAAAAAAACAAAACAACACAAAAGGTGACCACAAACTTACTTAATACAATGTTAACAAAGATGGCACCTGAAGATTACATTATACATATCAAAAAAAGAGGCCCCCTCAAACTTACCTAATACAAAATAAATAGATAAACAGGGCACCTCATCCGCACATAATAAAAAAAGAGGCCAAGTCATACTTCCATTCCACTGTACAAAGTTTGTCCTAAACCGTTAAAATGGTCATATTACAAGTCATATCTTCTGTCTGTGGATACATTTTGAGTTGCATACCCTTCAAATGAGGCGACCGCGACCCATTAAATTCATGACCCCTCCCACAGTGATGTCCCACTTTCCTTCTGCATCCACAATTTTTGCAAACTTCCTAAATAGTTCGAAACCAGATTGCAGTTGTTTTTGCTTCAACTGAGCCATTTCGTCAGATTCCTTGAATACAAGAACTGCAGTGGCAGGGGCATTTTCAATTTTAGCTCTGACAGCCTTTATATGTAGGAGATGCATCCGGGCTTCATAACGTGGCCAAATTGTGCGGTTTTTTATGATACCCCACCTAGCTTGGCCCTCTTTAATTTTTAACACTATGTCTGCATGGAGATTTTTCCAGAACATAGTATTGGCTCGACATTGCTGCAGTCCATGGACCCAGTCTTCAGTGTCTTCTGTTGCTGATTAGGCAGGTGTGTCATTGTCCCCTCCTTCAATAATGGCAAGGGTTGGGTTTGGTGTGGGGTTTCAGTCCATGGATGTTGGGTATTTACTGCGGTTTGGTGTGGGCATTAGTTTGCCCAAACTGGAAGTAATTGTGATGTGGGTGAAATTGTTGCGCAAAGGGGGGGTTTGACGGAGTAAATGTGATGGAAATGTTGGGTGGATGCAGCTGGGTTACAATTAAATAGTGGGAGGTAATAATGAGCAGGAGTAAATGACAGTCAGCAACTGGCGGGAGTTATTGGCGGGAGTTGTTGGCTCCAATTTTTGGCGGGAGTGGTTGGCTCCAATTGTTGGCCAACACGTTACACTTGGGGTTTGTGTAATTAGGTTATTGGTTGGTGTTTGTTGTATGAGACCTTTGTTGTATTTGCAAATTATTCCTTTTGTCCTCTTTGACCAATTTCCCTCGTGTATGAGGTACAAATGTCCCAAAAGTACAAAATGTCCCAAATTTATAAGTACGGTCATTTCACAAAGTACAAATGCAGATGTTTACGAAAAAGGACCATGAAATTATATGTGTTTCGAATTTCTTTGTTGCTGTCTTCCAAATAACTGATGTAGATGAGTTCCATTTTTTAATATATCGGTAAAATCCGAATTGTGAATTTTGATACTTGCAAATAAGTTCATGTGTATTCCGCCCACTTGACGTTAACTTCCCCTTGAAATGTGGGTCGGGACTGTATATGATTGTTTTCGTGTTATTTAATTTTCTCATATGGACAACATATAGTATTGTCATTTGTAGGGAATACTGAATAATTTATAAACATTTATGTATATTTCGTAAATTGATAATTAGGGAACTTGGTCGTCATTTGTAGTATTACTATGTCAAGACCTTGAATATTAAGATAGTATACAGTTTTTTAGTAAGGTTGTGTTTATTGTGTATTCACAGTTGTTTAGGTGTGTATATTTGTACGGCCGATTATTCCACCGTTGACATACCTTTATTCGTATTTGGTAAGGCTATAATGGGCATCTTATAATGCTCTCATTAATTACAAAGAGGACAGGGTGCAGACTGACCTATAATGACCAATTTGAAATAAATATAAAACACACAACTTCCTCTATATAAGAGGGTTTAACGTACTCATTGAATTCCATATCAAACATAGTACTCCATATATAGCAGAGAGCAAAGCTATACTAAAGCTCACCCTATTGTTGGTTACGAAGAAAAAAAACTGCAGACTGAACCTAATGTTAAGTGTTTTGCACGGTGCATGTGTGCAATTTCCCCATCCATAGTTGAAGATGTCAGACGTAATCCCTCCGAACGACCATGGCAGTTACCCGGGAGACCAGCCATGGCATGTCCCTTTCCCATCTCCACCTGGGACTCCAAATAACGATCCCACGTCATCTGGAAGTGAGGCTAACAACAATGATCCACTAGACAAAGTTGCTGAAGTGAAGCAGGACCTCCAATATTTGTGTGCGGCTACGGATTGGTGGGAAACGAAATGTGATATTCATGGCCAGGTGATGGGAAACTTGACGAACAAGCTGAACAATGCATATGCTAGAGAAGTGAAGCAAACAATGAAAGCCAAAAGTCGGAGGGCAAAGTTAGAGTGGTTGAAGGTCAAATTGGAAGAAACAAAGAAAGATGCTGTGCAAAAATTCACTGAATCTGAAGAATTTAACCATGAAATGGTTGAATCTTTTAACAATGGGTTCGAGATGTTCCGAGATTATGCTTCCGTCATCTCACCAGACTACAATTGGAGCCAAATAGATGTTGCTAGTGTCTGGCAGGTGCTGAATAGTTATGCCCAAGGAATGGCTGATCATAGCCTTGTGCATGCAGCGAGGAAGAAGAACAAGGACATAGATCTAATGATGGACCTGTAACCATTTGGATTTTGGTAGGGTCTGTGTAGGTGGGTCAGGGTAAGTATGGGTTCAAAGCATTTTGTGGACACGAAATGAATTTTGTATGAATGTGGTGCCTTGTTTATGCCATCCTCTTATTCTCACGGTTGAGTGGCAAATTAGTAAGTTTGTATAAATGTAAAGTGTTGTGTACTGTATGTGTGCTTATTGTATGTTTATTGCCCTCATATTGGAAGCGTAAAGTACTTATATTGTTCGTGTATTGGTATATTATTGTCTCATATTGGAATCGTAGAGTACTTATATTGTTGTTTTATTGTTTTTGTATTGCTATTGTATTGTCTCATATTGTGATCGTAGGGTAGGTATATTGTGCTTTTATTGATGCTTTATTGATTGGCACCATAAAATATAGCTTCTCCATTTGAGTAATGGTAAAGAGGTACTGTAGCAAAGGTCGTAACGATGGCGGGTTTAGGAAAGTTTGGTGGTTCTGAAGCACGGAAATATCCATGGAAAGATCGAAAAGATATCGATTCCATACAAACCACGGACAATATACATACATGCAAATTTTTACGTGGAACAAAAATACAGTTATGAAAGGAAGAATTAAATACGAAATAAAAAAAAGGAGGGTGTTCATTTAAGTAAACAAGCAACAATTTGAAGGGATAGTAATTTCAGTACTTATAATGAACCTTCGAATTAAAGAAGCAATAACATGAAATGGATTAAATAGGACAGAAATGAATGACATCAAGTAATGAAATATTTGAGCAACAATATAGAACACTAAGTAAATAATTTTCATTTTGCAAAACAGGTTCGAACACTTATAAATACCAGAGTCCATAGTCAGTAATCAAAAAGCGATGACTGGCGTTGTGGTTAAGTAGCTCAGAACCTAGAAGGGGGGAAGGGTTTCATCCTCTGTGTGTGTGACTTCAAGTGAATAATGCTTTTTATTTAAAGTTCACATAACAATAGATCGCGATATTATAGATAATATCGCGATCTGTTGACCATGTGTAGCTGCATGTATACTTTCCCAAAAATTCTCTATATATTCTGTTCTATGGCGATGAGAACAATGAGCAATCATGAAGTACTACCAGTATCACAGTAATTGCGTAAGCTTTGCATTTGAAGGAGTTTTATGTACGAGATGCAATTGTAGTTAGCCTTCTAGGCCCTTTCATTTTGGACGCAACAAAAGGACAGCAGCATGACGATAGTGTGAATATACAGACAGGAATACATGACGTTGTCTAGGAAAGGAAAGCAATTTATGCGAATTTGACTACAATCACAATAGAGAACACCAAATCAAATTCAATTCAATTTCAAATCAAAGGTACATAACAAACGAACAGAAATGCTAATCTGAAACACACATTGGCTAGTGGAACATTGTTAATTTACAGCTGGTTTCACTGTGGTGATGGCACTGTATGTTCACCAATTTCTACTAATAATAGGCTCTCATTGTTACCTTGTTCCATATGCTTCACATGACCGTTGAGTGGACCGACTTCCATCCCTGCAGCATCACCGAAGCTATTCATCAACTTCGCAGTTGACCAAAACAGAGGTAGAAACTAAACAAGTGTAACATCTACGCAACGTGCTGCTTGTTGGTGAGAGGGACAGATTGTTTGCATGTACTTCGGTAGTGGCCCTTCACACCACACCTTGAGCATTTTTTTTGACGGGACTCCTCTCCTTTAGAAGCTATTCTTTGCGTTTTGCGACGGCCCGGCATAACCTTACAAAGAGGAGGGAGGATTTTGACCTTCTTCAAATTTTCGGGAATAACCCATGTGCCTTCAGGTGGTACAAGATAAATAGATTCAGCATATGCAGCTGCCCATGTAGCTCGTGTATAATAAGAAGAGGCAAAGGAGTAGGGGTTCAATTTCAAGTGCCGACATACCACAATAGCGTGCTTGCACGGGAGTTGCTCCAAGTCAAACTTCCTGCATGTACAACTACGGTTTTGCAAGTGCACCAGACCGTTCAAATCACCATCCAGAACATTATACTCGACCTCATTGATTTTGACCACATTCATCCTTGACGCAACGTCTAACCTCTTCCTTAACTTAATTTCCCCTAAATCAGGGCACAACATAGAATGAGATTTCATTGCTAACTCTCGACGTTGCCTAAACCAACAGACAAGTAGATTTGTAATTTCGTCAATCAAGTGTAGCACCGGAAGCATCCTTGCAAACCGAAGAACTGAATTAATGGACTCCACAATATTCGTTGTCATCACATTATATCGTCGTCCATCACAATGGGCCCGAGACCACTTCTGGACGCCTGCACGTAGTAAATAAGTTCGCACTCGGTCATTGTTTATCCTGGAAAAGTGACGATTGAACTCCGCTAGACGATAAGACTTAGCTGCCCTTACAAAATACCCCAATATCGGATCCCGCTGCTTCAACTTAAATGAGGCTTTGATATTGCCTTTCAAGTGATAAAAGCAAATACCATGGCTTGCCCCAGGAAAAACTCTACGCAACCCATTCTGTATGCTAACCTTGCGATCTGATATAACAACGAGATTCGAGCAATCACCAATTGCACAATGTAGTTTTCTCAAAAACCACTCCCAAGCTGCATCCGTCTCCAAATCTCCAATCCCAAAGGCAACAGGATATATGTTCCGATTTCCATCAAATGCGGTCGCAACAAACAAAACACCTCTATACTTGCACTTCAAATGAGTAGCATCAACAGCAATCACGGGCCGCATTGACGACTTAAATCCTCGTATGCATGCACCAATTGCTATAAAAAAAATATAAGAAGTGATCAGCTGCATCAGTCTCAATGTATGTCAAAGTTCCCAGATTTGTACGCTCCAATTCATAACAATAGGAAGGGAGAAGGGAATACGACTCTTCTGCAGACCCTTTAATTCTTTTGAAAGCTAACTCTCGGCTTCTCCACGCTGTAGAGTAGCTTATGCTCACACCGAAATTTTGTTTCACATCTTTCTTGATATCAGCTGCTGTATAAATGCTGCGCGAATTTTGAAATCTCCACTTAACACAGTCAGACAGCAATTCAGTCGTAGCTTGAGGATGATGACTACTTATATACGTTGTATCACATTCATGAAGTGGATCGTATTTAACAACCTTAAACTCATGTAATCCAACTTTATATGCTCGAACTTTCCAAGGGCAAGGAAGCTGCCAACAGCGAACACACAACCGATGCTTCCCAGATTGGACAGTTCTCAATCGAAAGTGGCCTGTAATAGCTGCTAAACTAATGGTTTTTAAAAGGGCAATCTTATTTGGAAAAACTTGGCCAACCTTCAAATTTGCTTCCCAATTTATGCACGAAACGCCTCCACCATACTGAATATATTCCAAACTCTGACCATGCTTCAAATCACCCCGACTTGTATGCATTTCAGTCGAACTTGATTGTCGGGGAGGTTCAGATTGCACCTGTCTACATTGCACAGTGGACGGTTTGACATTGCTGTCCTCATAAGGATGCAGAATCGGAGCAGACTGCGGTTCCTCTTCGTTGCTAGGTTCATTGAAATCAGCAACTATGTTTTCACCACTTTCAAAATTCACTTCTTCAACCCAATCACACCAATTAAAATCATTCCCACCATTTTCAGTTTCATTGTCCCGAATTACCACATTTCTTTGTTCCACAACAAAGTCAGCAGGAGCATTGCTACTCTCAACGCTTACAATGCCATTGCACCCTTCAATACCATGACCTTCAATATATTTTAAGCTTGCTACTAAAGGGGTTACTTTAGAGGCCATAACATCTGTGTTGTACTTTACAAAATATTTAACATCATCATTGTCTTCAACCCTTATATGCTTACAGACAGATGAGGATACAGGAACTGAATATTTCAGTGTGACAATATATTTCGTGGGATTTGCATCCATGATCTTATAAATGCGCTGAACAAGGTCGGAAAACGTTACGTTCCGTGACACTATTGTGCCTTTAGCCTCCCCACCTTCGTAACTCTCAATGTTATCCTTCTTAACCCAACTTCCATTGTAGCATACCAATATTCCAACAGTATCCATTTCTGCAAATAACATAGATAATTACTACAGCAATGAATAAAACTAAAAAAGATACATTCAAACAAATAAAAACATACACAACAATCATTCCACTACACATATCATTTTATAAATCTTCAAAACTCAAATTCTAGCTGCTTCAACAAGGAACTTTTATTCATTTCTGTCTTTTCTCTGATTTTGTACATAGCTGTGGGTTCCAAGTTATTAACAAACTCACATAAACATACCATGGCAGCAATATGAACCCTCTAACCTCTAAGGGTTTTCAACAAATGTAAACAACTTCAACAAAAGGCTCAGGTTGTGATACAGAACATATTATGTGGTATAAGCTCAATTACCAAATTGGAAACCAAAACACACAAACTTTACTTCTTACCAAAACAAACCCAGAATGCCAATAAATTCCCCACATTAGCATCTACATTCAGCCTAAAACTACCCTAACAAACCTACTTTTAGGCCAGACAAAGTTAACATATGATTTTTCTGTGTGCTGTTATTTTGCCCATTATCAAACACATTGCACTACATTATACAAGCATTCGGTCAATTTTAACCAAAATTCAAGTTTACCACATACATCCCACTGCAGATAATAACACAAACTATGAATTTCAACATATCATAACGCCTTCAAACTGAAAATTTAAGCTCTTCTGCCCTTCTGTGGTGAAAAGGGGATGCACGATTTTATAATACACATACACTACCAAACCAATATCTGAACTCACCTCCGTTCACAACGACGCCGGAAGTCGCCACTTTCACTTCTCCGTGGATTTGCAACAGTCACTTTGATCTGGAGGTCAAGAATGGAGGCGGTGCGTTCCGCCGGCTTCGCTACGGTCAAACTAGGGTTCGAAAGTTTAGGACATCTGGGTTGTGACTATGGATGGGTTGTGAACTGGATTGCTCAGTGCCAAAATGTCTCGCAACCTAGAGTTCCCCCATTTTTGGCAAACTGCGAAAACAGAGAAGAAAGAGGTGCTAAAGGGTTGATACATCTGCTTTTATATGGAGGGCACTTCGGTCATTTCACGTCCCCAAGTGATTATATTAGAATACAATTTGTAGCCTGATTATTTCAGCACACTATTTCTGATTTGTGATTACACCAGCTTATTTCCCTATAAGCTAATAGAATCCTTTCACCAACTCTAAAGTAATTTCTCAAATCCATAAATCAACTTACATTTTACTTGCATGAACTATATATAAAACCAAACCTTTTATACATGAAAGTCATACTTGCAACCGTTCGCATAATGCATGAATACTGCTATCACCCACCAAGGGGTATATGGAACATATAAATTCATCCGAAGGCAACCGATATATTTTCTAAAGGCAAAGGGTGATGGGGGAAACTGGCTAACTACCTGTGTAGATAAATTGGGCAGGTGGCTAAGGATCCTGGCCAACCCTGTGCAGATAACATGAGCAGGGTGGCAATCAATATCCTGGCCAAACACATATAGAGTAATCTCAATGTAGGCACATGCAAATCACTAGAAGCAACTGGGGGATGGGGGAAATTGTCTAACCACCTGTGTAGAAAAATCGGGCAGGTGGTTAGGGAAAATCCTGGCCGAACACCTGTAGAGTAATCTCAATGCAGGTACATGCAAATCACTGGTCGGACGCCTACAGAGTAATCTCCATCTAGGTACAGGCAAATCATTGGCAGGATACCCGCATAAGCAGGTACATGCAATACACTGGCCAGACACCTACAGAGTAATCTCCATATAGGTACAGGCAAACCACTGGCTGGACACCTACAAAAGCAGGTACATGCAATACTAATCATGTGCACAGACTCTACCAAAGGCAACCGTATTCCCCAAAATCCTTTCTCAACTTTTCCACAACTTTAACTCACATTAACATCCCAAAATCCCATCAATACAAACTCAACAGAACCAAGCTGCTCAAGCCGTTTATAAACTCATAAGCAATACCTTCCAAATCCTTTCCCGTACATGCACGATGGAATCCTCAACGCCCGTGCGGCTAATACACCTTTCCAGACACGTAGTCATAATTATATAAATATAATAAACTCCGATAAATCCATAACACATTTATAATAATATCCAAATAATCCAATACACCGAAATCAAATTCTATAACATGCCCAAATCCTCATAATCCGAAACAATGTCCCCTCATAATTACCAATTACTACACAACGACAATCGAGCTGACATGGCCCACTATCTAAGTCACGAGGCTCATAGGGCCCACGACCTCCAATTTTATATCCAACAGTTCCTATTGGCCCATGGTCATACATTAAGCTCATCCTAAAAGTTTTGTCACGATCCAATGGTCGGCTAGACCTAGATCGCGGAATTTGGTCAATTAGGCCCGCGGGGCCCACTAAGACACCCTGACCCAATTTTAACCATATATTTAATCTATTTAATTTATATAATTTATTTAGTTGTGAAATTACAATTTTACCCTCGAAATAAGGTCATGGTAGTCACTTTTTAATACGTAAGGATTTTTGGGATTTGAGTGGCACCATTGTGTAGAGCTTGTCAATACAAGTTCGTAGACACGTAGTGGGCTTAAATAGGAGTTTTAACCAAGAAGTTATGGTCAATGGAAATGCACTGGCACAACCATAAGTTTCTCAAAGTCAGACTTTTAAAAACCAATTAGCTGGAACTTCCGATGTTGATTCCGACTTCGTGTGGCCATCGCTTCCAACGAAACGACTTGCAAAATCTTCCTCTTCTCCTTCTATACCTGACCCACCCAATTTCTCCTATCAAAAATCGGCGTAGAGCCGGCAAGAGCTCGAGAAAACTTTGGTTTTCTTTGAAATTTTTCAGTGTCGTTTTTGACAATTCTAGCCACGATTTTTTGTAGATCCAGGTATGCTTCTTCACCTACTCAACATGATCTAGCTAATAGTTTGGTTGGTTAGGATATTGAAGTTTTGAAGCTCAATCTAGAACCTAAGTCTTGACTAGTCTTTGGCTTGATTTTCTGGCTAGCTCGAGCCACTTTTTGACCATAGTCTAAGATCAAAAGTTGCTCCCCTAGTTGTCACGAACACATAGGTATAAGTATTGTCGGGTGTTTCGAGAATTTTTTGGTCGCCAAAATCTTCTCAAGACACCCACGCACTGATGCCGCATGGACTATGGTGTGGTGTCCCATTTTGTTTAAAAATGTTCCCCATGTCATCCCGAGCATGACGGTATGCTCGGATTTAAATTTGGTTATCCTTTGGCAGTCGAACAAATTTACACCTATTAGGAGATATCCGAGTTCGATATGTTCAGACTGTTGGATCGACTCTATTAACAAATATGTTGATCTATGTACCTCTATAATCGTGTAGGAACTCATGGATCAAGAATGGGAGTCCCGGATCCTCGGAATCAATGATTCAAAGATTACGTAAAATAGTGACCGTCCGATTGTGCGATCGAGAGCGTTCCTACAGCTCGATCGAGACCAAACTTGCAAAATGTGTTTAGTAGACTTGGTTGAACCTGTAGGAACTTTTGGATCCAAAATCAGAGGTCGTGGGCCCCGCGAGCCCAGCTGACCAATATGGGAAGTTTGACCCCTCAGTTGACCGTGAGTCTTCCGAGGTAGTTTCACCCTGCGAGAAGTACTAGAACGACTTTATAAACGAGTCTTGACTGTTATATGAATTATTTTGGGTCTTGTTGGGATTATGAGATTATGATATTGTTTTAATTGTGGAATTTATGCTTTGAGGAGTTGATACCCATACTATGAATAAATATTTGGGTATATTGGAATATTGAGAATTTGGAAAAAATTTGAATTAAGGGAGGGTACATTATTTTATATTATATATATGGGTTTCAGAAATGCACCATCATATGTACCACCCCCCTTCTCGGCACCTGGACACGGGAAACAATGGTTACTTGGAAATTGTGGTTATGGTTTGGATATGTCGGAACTCGGGCGCCCTAGAAGGGGTGTTACCATAGACCTTTAATGAGGTAGTCTGCGAACATAGGACTTGTCACAGGCACACGAGTATTGAGGATTTTGCTATGCTTGCTGGTGAGCCTAGTCCTCCGGTTTTATAGCTCATCCTTGACCACATGGTTGTTGAAGATTCCACCTTGTGGTTTAGCCAAACGATCCCCATGTTGGATTGTTTTCCCCGGTACATGATGTGCACTATCATATGTACCTTCCCTTTGATACTGATACTTGGAAACAGTGGATATGAATACTTGGATATAGGGAAATGGATACTTGGATATGATCGTAACCCAGGCTCCCTTGACGGGGTGTTTCGTAGACCCTTAGTGGGGTAGTCTACACGCGTAAGACTTGTCACAGGCACACGAGTATTGAGGATTCTGCTATGCCTACTAGCGAGCTCAAGAATATTCCCAAGAAAAAGTGGAGCATCATGGGCTTACAAATAAAATGAAACTGGATACGGAGACTTAAAGGACACTGATCCTAAGATATTGTGATGCACACACGTGTTCCTAAGAGATATAGATGTCTGTTTCAACAGTTTCATATTTTAATCCCGCCCGTGTGATATATCATCGTCTTAAAAGTTTTACGATCAGCTTGGGATCATTATATAGGATCATTTTATGTAGGATCATCTTAGGATTAGCTTCCTTGATGCATATCGTTAGAAGCGATTCCCTAAAGATGTACAAGTAAAACAAATAGCTGGATATAAAGCTATACAATGTGTCATGAAGTGTAATCCCTTAAATAAAATCCTTGAAGGATTGAAATTGTATGAAGCAAGTCTCTGAAGGACATGTGCCTGAAGCACAAAATTTGTACTCAATATTAATATGTATAAATTGCCTCAATGAGTACATTAATTATGATATGGTTGCAATACATTACAACTCCTGAAATTTTGATAATTGATTTAAACTACTGAAGAGTTCAAGAAATATTTGTCTCGGCCTAAAGATCAAGAATTATGCCAACGAGATTCTTGCTTATACTAAGAAAGTATTGATGCATTTTTATGTGGATTATTTGTTAGGCACTTAAATGATTTCCAGGAAGTATACTTGACTGGACATTATATTTTCCAGATAGAGCTTAGCTCCATCACCACCACTTTGGGATGATGTGAGACATATTTGATGCTATTTATGCATAAAACAATATACGGGCATATTCTTTTCAAGTGAACTTACAAATAGCCCAGTTTTGTTTGATTCGTGGACTTTGGAAATTTCTATGATTTACATAGAGATAGCTCACTGGAAATATATTTGCTTACTCAACTACATGAATTGTTGATGGCTACATCATTCACTCAGTTCGAAAGATCTTCCCTCTAGAAAGATAGTCATGAAGATATCAGGGGGAGCATCCAACAATATTATAAGATTGACTTACAGAAGTAGTGCCAACTATGACATTTAGAAAGATGATCAACAGTATGGCTTAAAAGATATTTTGCCAAGCATCAAGGGGAGCATGCAGTCAATAAAGATCTTCACACATTGTACTCTTTTTCCTTTGTCCAAGTTTTTATCCCACTGGGTTTTCCTTAGCAAAGTTTTAATGAGGTAGTCGCACGCATGTCAATATACACAGAATTTTATGTTACACATGGTTATGTACTCTTTTTCCCTTCGACTAGTTTTTTGTCCCACTGGGTTTTATTGACAAAGTTTTTAATGAGGCATATTCCATACATTGTGGTCTCCAAGGGAGAGTGTTGTAAAGAAAATGGTGGAGCTCACATAAAGAAAAGAAAGAAATAATATTCAAAAAGTTTAATGATGATGTTGGAAGCCATCCAATTTGCCTATAATAGGCTTCCCATTGCTTAGCAAAACACACCAACGGAGAAGAGAGGAAAGAAAGGAAGAGAAGAAAGGAAGAGAAGAATGGAAAGAAGAGAAAATTATGTTAGTGTAAGCACCAGAATAGCAAATATAATTCTACTTCCAATATTCAGAGGTACTTTTCATATTCTAATTATTTTATTTTTATAACATAATTAAGGTAGTTATTGTCCACTCCACCCCCATATTTCTCTCCCTACTACACCCACATTCTCCTTTTTAAATTTCTTTTTACAAATTCATATGTTTAGCTAATTAAAAGGAAGAAAGAAAAAAAACTGTAAAAAGGGAGTAACCAATGGATACCTACACCGAACAAAATCATTATCTTGACGTGTCGAGGACGGATATTACGTGCGTCACATGACCTTTGGAGGACAGGTGTCGTTAATAAAAGTGGAAGAAAACGAGAAGATAGAATTTGGGATGGGGATGATTCAGACTTGACATGGCACTCTTGCGGAGTAGGGCATGGCATAGGCATGGGTACAACAAAATAATACGAGGATTTTAGTGTCGTGCCAAAACGAAAGGCATCTTCTGATTCGGCACTGACAACTGACAGGCCACTCTCTCCTATCTCTCTGAGAAACAAGAACACAGAAACGAACATAGACATTGGCACCATTTTGGTTGGTCTTGTTGAAATGCATCAATGGATGAGGAAACCAGGGACCATTGTCAACCATTTCAAATCTCTGCTCTTGGTTACCAACAATCTCAGCTCTTGGAGGAGTTACTCGTTTGTTAAAGGATCTCAATTTGCTGCTTCATTTGCTCACAATCTCCCAATCGCTGATGGAGATTTCATCAATTCATCAACCCATTTCTGCCCCCGTCGCTTTGAATCCGTGAAATCAGAAAAGAAGGCGAATAATGTTGATGACAATCAGGTATTGTTAAAACCCCAACGCTCAACTCAATTTCAGCTTCCTATATAACTTTGGAGCCTGCAAATGTGTCTTGCATTTTATTTTCTTTAAATTATTGTAAGTGCTCAATAATTGGTTGGTTAATCATGGAATAGAACCTTAGTTTTGCATAATCCGCACACATTACTCTTTCGGTTTGAGTAAGCTTCTACTGTTTGTAGTTATGAACACTGAAGCGTTCTCCTTGTGCTAAAATGCGGCACTGATTCACTGGTATTAGTTTTGTTTTTTTTTCTTTCGATTTTTATTGAATAATTTGAACCCTTTTCCAGTTTTCTGCAAATTTGGTTTCTACAGTTTTTCAGTATGTGTGCATAAGATGCAGCTTTCGCACCTCTGGTTTTTCTTACGGAAGCCAAGTTTTCTGTAAAACATATGCAATTTCATTGAATAAGTTGCGGCAAATTCAAACTCTTGAACACTCCATCCAGCAAATTCAAAATTAAGGACTTTTTTGAACCAAATTACCTTGGCATTTGATTGCCATCACTTTGTGAACATTGTAACGTCAACTTTAATGCGTACTGCAGAGAACTATAAGCAAGCACCTAAGTTTAATACGAACTAGGTAAAACTAAACATGCACCTTGCAATTTTTTCTCGTTTCTCTGACAAAAGGGTATCACAGCATATGGAAAGAATACTCCAAAAGGTCACTTGATCTGTTGTATACAACCATAAAATAGTTTGCTATTGTACCTCCCTGGTGATGACTTTGGTCTTGTTACTTCTCAGAGATTTACTACTGCACTTTCGGACCTGTTGAAGTGCTATAGGCATCTTGAATGAATTAGAAGATGAGACATTCTTCCATAGTTTCTTGAATTTGCTTCAGAGAGGACCCTTGAGCTTTCACAGCACACATATACTCACTAAAGATCTCCTTTTATGACAGGCTTTAGAGCTTCCAGAAGGAAAGGTCAAATTCACTCCTAAATTGAGGTTCATATCTGAGACGGCTGATGAGCGGGAATGCTGCTATCGGGTCCTTGATGAAAATGGAAACCGAATTTCATCCAGCAACTATGTGGAGGTATTGTACTCCTCCTCTGCCTTGCTTCCAATAAGGAGCTTTTGTGTTCTTCTTGATAAACATAAATAAAACCCGTAGGAACCTTATGACTTATGGGTTACCAATTTAAATAGGTCAGTAAAGAAGTCGCTATAAAAATGTACACCGACATGGTTACTCTCCAGACAATGGACACCATTTTCTATGAAGCACAAAGGCAAGGAAGGATTTCCTTCTATGTGACCGCAGTTGGAGAAGAGGCCATCAATATTGCATCTGCTGCTGCACTCAAAATTGACGACATTGTCTTTCCTCAGGTTTCTACCGCATATACGCATATAAGAACTTTCTTTACTATGTACATGTGCCACACCTGCAATCCTGCTCATTAAGATTTTAATTCTTTTTGGCTTATCAGATGATTCAGTAGCTTTTCATCTGAGGGGTTGAGAATAATATGAGTTTTCTTTGGCATGCATGCAGTACAGGGAGGCCGGAGTGTTATTATGGCGTGGTTTCACTATACAAGAATTTGCAAACCAGTGTTTCAGTAACAAAGCTGATTATGGGAAAGGCCGGCAGATGCCAATCCATTACGGGTCTAACAAGCACAACTATGTCACTGTAGCCTCAACTGTGGCGTAAGATATAAATTTTTTAATCCAGGATTATTTTTTTGGGGCTGAACGTTGTCAATTGTTTCACTAACTCATAAAGATCACACACCACAAATAATTTATTTGGCTTTCCAGTACACAACTACCGCAAGCTGTTGGTGCTGCGTATTCCTTAAAGATGGAAAAACAAGATGCATGTGCAATTGCGTATGTTGGTGATGGTGGCACTAGCGAGGTAAAATACTACTGAACTTTAACCTAAAAACTGCCACCACCTCTTTCCCTTTTTAATATTCCTGAGGTGAAAATATTTGAACGAGTGGTTATTACATTTTTTTTTTTTTTTTTTTTTTTTTTTTTAGAAACATTATATTCAAAATAGGGTAACAAAACACAGCAGATGTGGGTAAGGGATCCACATGAGAATGCACAAAACAAGAGAAACTGCTGCCTCGGGAACAAAGCACCAAAGGAACAGCTAAAGGCAAAAACAAGAAAACGCTGCACAAGCAAACATCAAATCACGACCCCTAATAAGTCTCGCATAATAGACGAAATGGCCACATTTCTAAACACAGGAGTGATGGACGCCCACAAGGCCGCCCAGAACTTCACTCTATCCCACAACTCGCTCGCCTCTACACCTTTATAATCATAAAATATTCTCCTGTTGCACTCCATCCATAAATTCCAGATCATAGCCTGCAACAAGTTACCCCATAGGACTTTAGCTTTCTTCCCTCTACCCAGAGCATCTATCTTGCACGATAGCAACTTGAAACAACCTTTAGGTGTAACCCAAACAGCATTAACTTCCCCCAGCAACAACCACCACACCTTAAGAGCATAAGGGCAGTGGATGAACATATGGTCCACAGTTTCACCATCAGACTTACAGAGAGCACACCAATGGGGAGATAAACACATAAAGGGACGGTGCCCCTGCAGTAAGTCACATGTGTTGACTCTCCCACGAGCAACCTGCCATAAAAGAATTTTAACCTTTGGTAGGGAGAGAAATCCTTCTTGTAGTCGTCCTTCGGAATGAAGGAGCAAAACGAATGGCAAGAGAACAAACCCGAGTGATCAAGCTTCCACCTTCTTTTATCAAGTCTAGAGGGAACCAATCTAACACCATCCAGGATATCCAGTAATCTAATCACCTCATCAATCTCCCCCACAATAAGATTCCTTCTCAAGTCAAGATTCCAATTATGAGGGTACACTCCAGTACTCACAAAGGAGGAAATGCTGGACTGTTTCTTCCTAGAGAGAGAAAAGTGTAGGGAAAACCTCTTTGAGCACACCTCCCCTGCACCAATCATCTTCCCAATATCTCACACCATCCCTGCCTCCCACTACAAAACACACTCTTGAAGGAAAAGGGTATACCCTCTGGAGATGTCCTACCACGGTTTACGGCACGAGCCACGGGACACAAAGTTTGCGCCCCATCTGTTAGAACTCATCCCATAAATACTCTTAATTACCCTATGCCAAAGAGAATTCGGTTCATTTGGGAAACACCATACCCACTTGGCACATAAGGCCGCATTCCTGGCTTTCAAAGGAGTCACCCCCAAGCCACCATAGTTTTTGAACTACCCACCACCTCCCAGTTCACCAAATGTCTTATTTTTCCATCATCCATACCTTCCCACAAGAAGTCTCTCATTAACTTCTCCACAGTTTGCACCACCCAGGTCGGCATCTTATAGATAGGGATACTACTTAAAACCGCCTGAATCAGAGTAAGCCGACCCCCTTTGGATAAACACGACTTTTTCCATTTCTGCAACCTTTTTTTCCACCTTTTCCACCACCGGATTCCAAAAACTAAGGGCTCGAGGATTCCAGCCAAGAGGAAGACCCAAATATGACATCGGTTAAACCCCCACTTCTCAACCCCAATCTTCAGCCAACCTGGACAGCTCCCTGTCGTTATAGTTGACACCAACTAATGAACATTTCGGTTTATTGATCTTGACGCAAAACAGAATAAGTCCAGCATCTAAAGTAAATTATGCTAGTATTCCAGCTTGTCTCCAATTGAAATATAGTGTCATCTGCGAATTGGAGGTGAGACACCTCCACCCTCTCATGGCCAACTAAGAGCCTACTTAGAGCGTCAATCACCAAGGTGAAAAGGAAAGGGGAAAGAGGATCCCCCTGCCTTAAACCTCTAGAAGCTTTGAACAGTGGAACATGGTTATTAACTCCTCCTATGTTTCTGTTATTTGAAATATCATAGTATTTGAATATATGTATTGTATTGATACCAAACTAAACATCATTTCAATATAGTTGTAAATCCACTTTAGTAATGACTTGGTGTATTTTGCAATAACCCCAGTCAGAGTCTAGTTAGAGGGGAGATGAATTCTTTCTGGAGAGATGATAAAACAAAATGGAATGTTTGCAATTCAGTGATGGGCATCACTTTAATTTAGAGGTCATTGGTTTTGGTAATTTTGTTTCTAATATATCAAATAATGTTAGGGCGATTTCCATGCTGCATTGAATTTTGCGGCTGTTACGGAGGCTCCGGTTATATTTTTCTGTCGGAACAATGGATGGGCTATCAGTACACCTACTTCAGACCAGTTTCGGAGTATTCTTCCTCTCTGCTTGTTCATGCTTGTACTTGTTTTTGATATTTGTATCACAACAAGTCTCTTGATGACTAGAAGCAAGTAATGTTTTTATCCTTATTTTTGGGTGGGGGGTTTTGGGGTTTCTTCTATTTTCAGGCGATGGTGTTGTTGTCAAAGGTCGGGCTTATGGAGTTCGAAGCATCCGAGTAGATGGTAATGATGCACTTGCCGTGTATAGTGCAGTTCATGCAGCACGTGACATGGCTATCAGAGAACAGAGACCAATCTTAATTGAGGTGAAAAAAAAAAGGATTCTTGTTTGATTTCTGGTCTCGTGAGGCATATTGTTGAAACGTAGATTCTTTAACTTCTGATGTTTGGTTTTGATTTTTTTCCATTGGCAGGCATTAACATATCGAGTGGGACACCATTCCACTTCAGATGATTCGACCAAGTATCGTCCAGTCGAAGAGATTGAATGGTGGAAAATGGAACGAGACCCTGTAACTCGATTTAGAAATTGGATGGAAAACAACAGTTGGTGGAGTGATAAGGCAGAATTAGAGGCTAGAAGCAGTGCGAGAAAGCAGGTAAATCCTACTATTATGTCTGGAACAACTTGAAAAACAACAAACAACTAGAAATCAGAAACTCTTCTTCCATGCCTTAGTTCATCATTCTCTCCTGCTCAAAAACTATTAGCGATGCCACATTTGAGGCAGTGCCTCAAAGCAGGACGAATGACGAGCTTTATGCTAAAAGTTATGAGAGATTTTTTCCAATATTAAAATAAATATTTTTGTGTTAAATATAATAAGCCAGGAATTAAATGAATTCATTGAAATAACACAAGAGAATCCAGCACTTAGAGAATATTGACTTTTACACGGAGCTTGAGTTCGTTTTAAACAATCTTTGTGAGGTTCTTCAAAAGTGAGAACGTTCCTTTTTGTATGAGAAAGTTGTTTCCCTGGGTACATTCCGGCTTCCCATTTTCTATTTTCTAACGTTTTAGCAAACTTACCTTCATCAAAATTTCCAATTTTAGGAGCACAGAAGATAATTATGCAATTTCAAATTCTTTTTTGAAAGCTTTTTCCTCTAAAGCAGGCATAGTCCTGCCGAAATGATAAGTTGCCTAGCTCATTTATCTTTAATAGTATGGCCATGAAGAATTATATTCATCGGAAGATAGACTGATATAAATAATGAGAAATTTATATTGTTTTCCAGTAACTTTTTAAATGTAGTTTCAAGAATTTGTTAAAAAACCTAAACAAAACAAATATAGGGTACGGCACCTAAATTAACCATTAGAAATTAGGTGAAAGTTCATGCCTGCTCCATGTGGTTAGTCCTAATTACACACAATTCCTGTAAAAATAGAAAATTTTCATTCATTTGGAAGAAACTAAAACAGAAAGTATTTAAATCTTCTAATCCTTCAAAACTTGTTAAATTTGAACAGATTAGAGAATTGTTTATTTCGATTTAAGATCATTCCTTTGTGTTGCAGATATTACATGCAATCCAAGAAGCAGAGAAAGTTGACAAACCTCCAGTTGCTGACATTTTCACAGATGTATATGATTCTCCCCCTTCCCATCTCTGTGAGCAGGAGAAATTGCTAAGAGAGGCGATTAAAAGACACCCCCAGGATTACCCATCTGATGTTCCTCTCTGAATTTATCTCATTATACATATATGTGCATACATCATACATGCATAAATTATTTAATTAAAAAAATATTGACTTTGACTTTGGCTGTTTTCCATTGACTTTTAGTCTTGAATGTGGATATGATTGCCGAAATATACAGAAAGGGAAGAATATGTATAAAGATTACGTATGTGTAATTTGATAGAAAACTGAAAATATCTAATGAAAAATACGAGTTAATAGAAATACAAAATATTTATATTTACTGTTATGTATTATTTTTTGTTAAATTTTGGACAGATAATTGGACTGGGTTGGGGCCTTCGGAAAAGTTCATGGTGAATTTTTTTAGGGTCAGTTTCATTGTAGGTCAAAGGTTTTATGTTTTGTTTGGGGAGTGGGTTGGGGTGGGGATCTAGTGTTAAATTCTTTTGAGATGCATATGTTAAATCTTGGCTATATATATTTGCTGCAGATGTTAAATTCTTTTGAAGTTCAACGTCGAGTCATAGGCTCTCGACCTTGGCTTTTGGCATTCTAATAGAAATTGTTGGTTCTTGATGTATTAGTCTAGAGATTAGGAATGGCAACGGGCTGATTAGGGACCGGGTATGGCAATATCATCCCCGTTCCAGCTCTCCATCCCCGTCCCCGTTCTCGACCCAATCCCTGATTCAGGCTTTTTGGGAAATCCCTGTCCCCGTCCCCGTCGAGGAGGTGCCTCCCATATCCGCCCAAATCCTTGGTTTTTAATAAGATATTTCTTGTTTCTTATCAAAAGCATCCTATGTAGAGTTAAAATAATTTCTCAACAAGGCAAAGGAGGACACAAAACTTGAAATAATTTCTCAATCCAAATCTTTAGAAACTTTTTTAGTAAGCACAACAAATCCATCTAGTCTTAAATTAGAAAACCAAGCCCAAAGAAATATTAACAATATTCTATCATCAAATAAAACTTCATAATTTCAATGAACTCTCCTATGCTTCATCATTCATAGCTGTAATTAAAAAACAAAGAGTGTTTCAATGGTTGACTCCTACCAAAAAAAAAATTAATAAGATAAAGACGTTACAATTATTTAGAAGAAAATGAAAAACTGGCCATTATATAAGAAAAATCCATTTAAAAAAATAAATAGAGCTATTAAATAAAAGAATGTTACCTCTTCCTCATTATTATCAACTTCCTCATATTGAACAGTGACTATTTTAGCTTCGTTCATCATTGAGAAGCTAATGAATCATATAAAATAAAAAAAAAAAAAATTATTTTTAAAATCTAAAAAAAAAAAAAAAAAAAAAAAAAAAAAAAAAGAAAAAGAAAAGAAAACACAGTAATAAAATAAAAAAATAAATAAATATACTTAATATGAAAAATATAACAACAGAAATATTTCAATACCTCTTATCTCACTCCATAACCAATCACGAGCGCACCTCAATGCCTCTATTGTTTTTTAATGACGCCGGCTACGATAAGGGCTTATAATCCTTCCACTAGTACTAAAGCAAGACTCTAAAGCAACTGTGAATACATCAATGGCCAAAATATCTGTAGCAATATTATGCAAAGAAGGATATCTGATCCCATGTGATTTCCACCAACATAATATATCAAAATCATCATCATCATTCCTAGGTAAAAGAGACTCTTCTATATAATGATCCAACTCATATTTAACATGTCCATGGGTAGTGGAGTGAGAAAAAACATATCCAATTACTTTACCAAATTAAGTTTAGGCATAGATGGCCTATATGAAGAAGTAGGAATCAAGGATTCATATTGCACCTGCTGACTTTGTTGAGATTTTGACTGATACTCCTTGACCAAGTCATAGAGAAGATCCTTATATTTCTTAATCTCTTGAGCTACATTGTTTGGATATATTATATGGCATAAAAATTCAATTTGTTTCATCTTATACCTTGGATCCAAATACTTTCAACTCCCATCAAATCATGCATTGTATCCCAATACTTCTCAAACTTTGTTTGCATATGTAATGCCATTGCTTGCACCTCTCATTGTTTAGAATTAAGCCAATCATAAATTGCTAATCTAATAGCACAAATATTCTTATCAACAAGCTCCTTTGTCTTTGCCCAATCACTTTCACTCGGCACTTCTTTGTACAACTGCTCACGATGCTTCAAAAGAGGAAAAATGTCTTTGTATATCATTGTAATCTTAAGCATGGAATATGTAGAGTTCCATCTAGTCTTACAATCAAGTTCTAACATTTTAGAGGTTGGAACTCTCAACTGTCTTGTTGCTTCAAGAAATTTCTCCTCTCTTTTTTGGGTTCCTAGCCAAAATGCAACACTGTACCTAATTTTCTTAATGCTCTTTTTAATCACCTCTAAGCCATCTCTCACCACCAAATTCAGAATATGAGCACAACAGCGCATGTGGAATAAATGTCCATCTAACATAAGTGAACTGGAGCAAATCTTATCTAACATTAATGCAATCATGAAATCATTTGTAGAACAATTATCTACAGTTAAGTAGACAACTTATGGTCAAGATTCCATTCGAACATGCATTCCAATAAAGCATCAGCAAGTACATCTGTCGTGTGTGGATGTGGAACATATATAAACCTACAATAAAAATCAAATAAGTCACAATCTAATTATTTTTTTTAAAAAGAGTACTAATAATTCAAATAAGAACAATATAATAAATTTAGGTTATTAGACGGCTTTGTAAATTCCATGCATCATCAATGAAATGTGATGTGATAGTCATGAATCATCCCTTATGATTATTGGATGTCCACATATCCGTTGTAATGGCAATTCTACTTCTGTTGGTGTCCAACATCTTCATTGTTTTCTCCCTCTAAACTTCAAAAATCTTAAATATATCCTTCTTGATTGTGTTTCGAGAACACACTTTAAATAATGGTTGCAAATCATTGGAATACATCTTGAATCCAATATGATCAATCATGGATAATGGATATTCATGAAGAATAATCATATTTGCAAGTGTCCTCCTGGCATTGATTGATCTATAGTTCTTTGTCTTTTATAAAGACAAGACTTTACATGATCAAGTAAATGTCTTGTCCCGTTCTTGCTATTTGCGCCTAAGGTATTCTTACAATGAATGCACTCAGCTTTCATTTGACCACAAGTCTCTTTCTTTTCAAATTGTTCCCAAGCAGGAGATCTACCTTTCCTTTTATTCACAGCATCTTGAGTTGAATTGGTGGCTTTTGTGTTGTTATTTTCAGTTATTATAGGATTGCTATCATTTTCAGTTGGTGTAGGATTGTTATCCTCCTCAATTTGGGTTTCAGAAACTTGAGTCTCTTCATTGTTGTCACCCATCTAGGAAAAAAAAACACATACGTTAAAAATATAAAGATTGATACAACAATTGGAAGGTACAATATTTTTTACTATATAATGATCAACTTACTACAATCAATGTATTTTATTTACAAGCCATTGGATTAAACAACAAGAGAGGAATTAATTATAGATGGTAAAAAAAAATTCAATATGCTTTGTGGTGCTAATTCGAGAGAACAAGTCAACAATAGAAAATTTTCAAAGACAGAAATCTTAAAGAGAGAACCTTGTTGACCCTTTGCAAATGAACTTGATTTGAAAGCATTAGAAAATTATAATATTTATATTTAATTTTTTAATAATTGAATGGAAATTAAATTGTGGGACCTGTGACTTTAAGTACATGACTTTTACGAATTGGTATGTATCAATTGGGAATAGTCATGTTCTTAAGAGGAAAAATAAAATATTATTTATTTTGTTTATGAATAAAATAATAATACTTTATGTGAAAAGTTGCATTGTTTCATAGAAATTGAAACATTGCACTTCTTTGCTTAAGTTGCATCGTTTCATAGTAATTGAAACATTGCACTTCTTGACTTATGGATGCAACATGAAAACACACATTTGTTGATATTTTTTAGTCACATCTTTTTTGAACAGAGGCCTTGTTGCTTATAAATAGAGAAGGTCATACAACATTTCATTGATCCAATTGTCATCCAACAATAGTAGTTTTTAGAGCGTTCATATATTTTTAGAAATTTAGTGAGTTAGTAAGAGAGAATTCATACACCAGTTTGAGTTCGCTTTTCTTGGGGATTGTAGTGCTCTACTTCAACACGAAGTCGATCGTTGTATTTTAAGAGATGTTTGCCAAGCAAATCCTAAAAGCACCTGTGAGGAGGCAATTTTGTCTTAAGGAGATAGAACCAAGTTCTAGACTCAATCATCTGTAAAGTATTCTTAACATTTACCTTATCGTTATTTTATTGTATTTATTTTGAATTTGAGCGGCGTAGCTGCTTATGCTCAAAGATTCTAGCTAACTCGATGGCTCGGGCCAAGGTTTGGGGCCCGTGGGCCAAAACATCATCATGAAGCTCCTATTTAAGGCCTCCAATAAAAGCACCCATCAACTGAGCATCAAACCAACTTGGGGCTCTACAAGAGAGCTTTATGAAAAGGGCCACATATTCCTCCATAGAGCCCATTTGGGAAATATGGGAAAGAGTCATATTGAAGTCCAAGGAGTCACTAGGCCCAAACCTTTATAACAATAGCTGAGTAAAAGAGGCCCATGAAGTATAGGAATGATGACCTTTATACTAGCGGAACCAGAGGGTAGAATTGCCACCCAAATGAAGACCGGCCATCACTACATGACGATGTTCCTCGATCTCATAATAATCGAAGAATTCTTTAGCCAGAGCGAGCCATCAGTAAGGATAGTTGCCATAAAAACAGGGAAGTTCCAGTTTCATCATTTTAAAGTTGTGCGAGGCTATGGTGAAGGGTGGAGGTGTAGAGAAGGAGATGGATGTGGAAAGGCAGAGCTAGAGGGAGCTGGGTAGGAAGGAATGTAAGGTGGGGTGGTTGAAAAACGGGTGGTCGGGGAAGGTTGGGAAGGATGAGGAGGGGAAAAGAAGGGCAAGGTTAGGGAAGGGAAGGAAGGGGGAACCGGGGGGGTTGACAAGGTGGAAGAAAATGGACGAGGACCTATGGAAGTGGAAGGCCCAACTGTTTGAGGAAAACGTGGGGTGTGGAGTTAAGCGGGAACCTGTGAAATTACGAGGGTGGTGGTGGAGGACCAAATTTGGATAGGAATCGATCCAATAAGAATATGGGGCAGGCGATCTGGCTTCAAGCGGCGTAGTTCAACAATAAGGGTTTATTGGATATGAGCTTGTTGAGGTTGATGGATGGTCATGTCGTGGAGGGTAGTTTGGATGGTGGTGAGATCGGTTTGAAGGTCGTGCTGCCGAGAAGACATTAAGGCGACAGTATCATGAAAGTCATTAGGTTGGGTGATGATTTGCTCTTGCTGGAACTCCAGCTCCATATTTGAGTTGTGACATCCACCACAAGGACGGGGGCCTTGCTCTTCCCCATGGAAAACCACGCCTGGCTCTAGATACGAGTTGTTGGGGTCTTACAGTACTAAGACTAAAATGGGCAGAAAGGAAAAGGGGAAAGAAACGAAATGCTCATAAATATTTCACATCATTCATAATAATCACTTTCCAAAGAATAGAAGTTTTAATACATTTCCCAGACCAAAGGTGTAAACCCCTGATGTCAGCTAAAAGCTAATGCTAAGACAATTGATAAAATAGTAAATTAGATATGGTGGCAGAGCCCACAAAGAGATAAGGCCCAACCCAATCATGGAGTGTAACATATGCATAAGCTTTAGAATACTTGTTCTAATTGATCTTGGTATCTATCTCAGCCAAGTTCAACGAGTGTGTGACTTTATAACGCTTACATTCTCCTACTTGGGCACACACACCATTAAAACATAAGTTCCTTTCGAAGTTGAAACAAACACAAACTTTAAGGCACCATAAGATCAAAGAACAAAAATCGTAAACATGTTGTAACATCCCGACCCAATTTTAATATTCGTTTTAATTAATTAATTAATTAAATTATGAAATTACAATTTTTCCCTTGAGGGTAGGGGTATTTTGGTCACTTTTTAATCTGATAGCATTTGGGGAATTGAATGACACCATTGTGTAGAGCGCGTTGATACGAGTTCATAGACAAGTAGTAGGCTCAAATCGGAGTTGTAACGAAGAAGTTACGATCAACGGAAGTGTAGTGGCACAACCGTAAATATTTTAAAGTTGGATTTTTAAAAACCTAGATTTTTCCTCTCTCTCTCTCTCTCTCTCTCTCTCTCTCTCTCTTGCACGAAACCTAGTGGCTGGCCATCAACACATTAGGCCACCGTTGGCTACGAGACCGGTCCCAAACGAACCGGCTCGATGTCCTCTTCCCATCCCACCCCACCTCCAACGAAACTGTTGTCTGTAAAGCGAAAATCGGCCGAAAATTCTTCAAAATTTATAGCGTCGTTTCCAATCACCAAATTTGTCAATCTAGGTATGCTTTCTCATCCTTTCAATGTGATCTAGCTGATAGTTGGGTTGATTGGGATCGATTTATGAGTTTTGAAACTCAATTTACAATCCAAAGTTTTGGCCGGTTTTTGGCTCGAGTTTTCAGCAAGTTCCAGTCACTTTTTGGTCGTGGGATCAGAACAAAAGTTGCTCCACTAGTTGTCCTGATCACGTAGGTATAGGTATTGTATGGTGTTTCAAGAATTTTCTAGTCGCTAGAATTTTTTAAAGACACCCACACCTTTACCGGAGTGTGGGCCAAGTTTGGTTGGCCTATTTGGTCCTAAAATGACAGTATGCTTGGTTTGAATTTGGTTATCATTTGACTATTGATCATATTTACACATATTATGCGTTATCTGGGTACGATATGTTTGGACCGTTGGATCGACTCCGTTTCCATGTATGTTGTTGATCTAGGTATCTCTAGGATCGTGTAGGAATAATTTTTTATGCGTTATCTAGGTTTCTATAGCATTCCACCTGGGGACATTTTTTCATGCGTTTCTATAAAGAGGGCATGGTTGAATAAAACATTGGAGGCGAGGCCATAGCCGCCTATTCCCCTTACAGAATTACCTTATTAAGATGCAACCCATTGCGATTAAGTGAAGGCATGTTGAACGGCTTCAAGATTGGGATCTGATATTTGGAATGGTGGCTTGGATAAATGATGACATATCACTTTGCATACACTTAAAAAGCCATCAGTCCTCATTCACATATGCATTCTTCAAATCCCAATTCACATATGCAGTCTTCAAATCCCAATTCAATGCAGTTTGGTTAAGGTTAGGTAAATGTCGTGAAGGAGTTAGGCCAATATTACACAGATGTTTGTTTCATTAAATCCAAAAAACTTTACACTCCAGATGCACATTCTATGTATGGGAATGGCATGTGTCTAACTTCAAAAACGCATCTGCCTATCCATTTAGATTGCCCATGTGCAATAGATTTACAGATCCATTTACTTTTCTCCTCACCAAGCCTCAGCATCTCCATTTCAGATTCTTCATTTTTCTGTCTATGCTCTGCATCCAGCTCCATATACATTTAGCACAATATGAGAATAAACGTAGCGTAATATCACACTAATCGAAATGAAAGCATGCATCTGCTATAATATTTGCCACTATTTTGGTTCTAATTGTTATTGTCCAATAACTTAAATCTAAATTTATGTACAAAAATACACTAAGATTGAGAAAGACGAAGAAGAATTGAGGAGCAGAGGTAGAATTCGAAAAGGACCCGTGGGTCTCTATTGTGTATTTACATGAGTTTGAAATTAGACATTCCCAAAACCTATTTAATCATCATGTACCTAAACCAAGTTCAACCAATATCATGGCATGTAAGCATCTCCCCGTACTATCTCTGCAACCAACTTCAACCGAAAAAAGGGCATGTTCTGCGAGGTGCAAGTAGCTAACGGAATCTCAGTGCTCAAAAGCTCAATGTACTTCAACACGAACATGCCACAATCACCTCTGAAGCAAAACAAGAACTCGATCAATTCAACTAATGACATTCTAACGTAATGACAAATTAAAATAATAAAATTAAATAAAAAGTTGTGCTCATTGATTAGACTGTTGTGGAACATCCACACGTTGTATTGGCCACGGACACCACCAATCTCGGCTGCAATCGTTTGTGTAAACACCTTCTTCATAAAAGTTGATGGCGTTGAGAAGATTTGGAATCGTAATTGAAAGCGGGGTGAGTTCTTCCTTTAAGATCTCATCTGGAATAAGTGAAACCATTGAATCGTACACTTTGATTTCACACTGAACCAGATCAATCATTAGAGCCACCCAATGCTTATACTTCGTCAACATACAAGTGGCATACACCTTATATGCGTTCTGCCAATCCATCCCACACGCCGGAACCTTGCCATTTACAACGTTCACTAAACTGCTTCTAATTTTCCACCCAACTTGCTCTTTTTTTCTTTTATTATCCGCAAAGCAAGTATGGATGTGATTATGTGAAATAGAAAACAATCAATGGTTAAACACCTCCACAAAGCAAGTATGGATAATTTGTAATTATTAACTGCACTTGGTCAAGGCCTATGACATACTGATGTAGCACAGCCTTGGGTGTGTTAGTTTAAACACTCAGAGCAATAAGACAGAAAAGATAAGAAAAGCTGAAGGGAAGAAAAGGTAGAAGGCAGACAGAAATCAGAGAGTTTAAAGGAATGTTTAATCAATATTCAAATCTGAATTGTAAAGAACTATATAAGGGTATTTATAGCAAACTAAAACCTAGAGATAATAGAATTAAAATCCCCAGCTAAAACAGAAATCCTATTCCTAATAAAATAGGAAACTTAGAAATCCTAATAGGATTTGGAAAACTAACTTAGAAATCCTACTAGGATTTGGAAAACTAAAGAATATAGGAAACTAACAATCAATTAGGAAACTAAACAATTTAGGTCCTATGCATCCTGCATCACATACCATAAAAAATACATCGGTCGTTGTCCAGTCTGATATTTCTACTTCCTCCAACTCTTGTTGTCGCTTCCGGATGAGATACAAGCCCAAATCAATGTGTTGCACATGTTTTTCTTGTCAATCTCATAATCTATGTACATTCAAACAAATGCATAATCAATTAAACTTACATCTCCTTTCAGCCAACCGTCAGCTTTGACGAGGGAAGCGAAGAATTCAATCTCAGCTTCCACGTTGCCAAATTGCATCACCAAACTATGAATATAAAAAAGTTTTAGAACACAACAATTAAAAAAAATATACACTCATGCCTTCTATCTCAAAAAACAAGGCACTTACTTTGGGTTATGGCACCATTCCTAACAAAGTTTCAGCAATTTCACCATATCATCATGCGGAATCACCTTCATTGGGTATAACGTCCGAAGTCGGGTTGTCTCTGGCAAATTTTTTGAACCAATTCACTAGCTTCAAAGATCTTCCATATAGGAATAATCCTCTTCCTCTTTCGTAATTGGACCCCTCGTTCCACACCTTTACCTTCATCATTCAACCAAACGTTCAACTGAGATAGCACAGCTGTAGGTTGATCCAAATCAATGTCCCTGAGAGTAAACTCAACCTTTGTCCCCTCCGTGCTCTCGCCAATGTCATCGCCAAGCAACATAACTTCATCATCCCCTTCCTCACATTGGTTTCTTTGCACTTCCTTTTCCTCACTTCTCTGTCTTTTCACTTCCTTGCCCTTCCTTCTTCTTTTTTGCGGATCCTCTCCCTCATTGCTTTTTCTTTGCAGTTCCTCTCCCTCATTGCTTTTTTTTTCACTACCTCTCCCTCAATGCTCTTTCTTTGCGCTTCCTCTCCCTTGCTGCTTTTTATTTTCACTTGCTCTCCCTCACTTCTTTTCCTTTGAGCTTCCTCTACCTCACTTGGTTTTCTTTGCACTTCACCCCCTTTAATCCCCTCCTCTTCCTTTTCCTCTCCCTCATTTCTCTTACTTGGCACTTCACCCCCTTCAATCCCCTCCCCTTCCTTTTCCTCTCCCTTATTTCTCTTAATTGCCCTTCACCCCTTTCAATCCCCTCCTCTTCCTTTTCCTCTCCCTCATTTATGTTATTTGGCCATTCACCCCCTTCAATGTCCTCCTCTTCATTTTCCTCTCCTTCATTTCTGTTACTTGGCCTTTCATCCCATTGCATGCCATCCACTTCCTCATATCCCTTAAATAGATGTGACACGACACAACGATTTATCCTTTCTTTCAGTAAAGCTATGTCCCTTCTTACTTCCTGCTCAAAATGAGGACCTAAACAGTGGTCCAAAATTTTTTCCATCCGTATGACCTTTAACTCAAGGACGTCCTTTTCCTGCTTTACTTGAAACAACTCGGACCTCAACAAGCTTACCGCCTTGTTCAACTCATCAAGGTCAGCACATGAAGAAGGAATTGACTCTGCCGAGACAAGCAGGGCGATCCTGTGGCCAACTCCAATATGGTTGTCTCATTTCCTCTTCACTCGAACATAGCGCCCGCAACTGAACTGACTGTTTCAGAAAACAGCCAAGAGTCATATGCAATCATTCTACTTCATAATTTCATTGAATTTTATAAATAGTTCCAAGGGCTGCAAACCAAACCTCTTTGCTCTGGAAAAAATAATTGTTCAACTTTCTCATCTTGGGAACAGACGTAGTAGTTCTCCATTGCAAAATACGCGGGAGAGCTGTCCAATCAACAACCTTGCAGTAATTCAGGTCCGCCATTCTAGGAATTAATTCATATACCCAAATCTACACAATTCATAGGACAAAAGTTATTATTTAAGTTTTAAAGTCCACAAAACATAACGACATAAACATTATTACCATGTACCTGGAAAGCATACGTGAAACCTTTAAAACTCCAGCCACCCCTTTACACTTCACCATGGTTATCCTTCTTGCCCTTCTCATTTCTCCGGCTTGTTCCCGTTACCTTACTTTTCCCCTTCCCTTTTCCCTCTTCATTTTCAAAGCTTTTCACATACTTTGTTGGTGCAGAAAACAGACTGTCTTGGGTTTTTTCAAAGGACATCGAACCCCACGGATACCTGTTGAACGCATCCAAGTCCTCTACAAGGGTCAGGTAATTTAGATTGATGTTCAAATGCTTGTCCCTTCCCAAAACCACTAACTCAGCAAGGTAAACAAGAGCTAGCTTGTAGATGTCATCTTCCTCTGTGCACCTCAGAAATGCTTCTTCTAAAGCATTACATGTAATTCATTCGTCTATAAAATATCTTTTCTGAAGTCTAATTTCATCACTTTCTCCACTGGAAACTTCAGGCACTTCCCCAAAACGAAGCCCTATGATCAAACATAAATCCTAATGAGTGAATTGAGCAACGTCGCACCCTATTAAGAAACTCAGTCTATCTAAGTCTTTCAAACCCTGCCCCGCTACTCTACGCAACACAACCCCATGCACAATCTGCCTGCTAAACTGAATCTTATCTACATTCAGAAGATGGCCAAAGCATGATGTCTTGAATTGTTCGGCACTCAACTTCGCTCGAATTGCAGCTAGGGATGAATTTGTATGTGAGCAGTTGTTCACCCGTGAGGAATATGCCTCTGACTCTGGCCATACCAGCTCCACGTTGGATCCCATTTCCATGCGGCACCCGTGCAATATTACATGTGTGACTAATCCTCATGTTTCAGATCTCATTTTCTTCCGTGTAATATTAATTTTTCAGGTCCTGTTTATTTGATTCAATTTACATTTCGCCGGCTGGAAATACCACCAGACTACAGTGCCAATCATTTGGGTAAGTGCGACTCCAAAGTAAGATGGGCATGTTTAAATACATCCTATATCGAGTTCTGTTCCCTGCCTCAGACTATCATCCAATGTATTAATTGTTGAGAGTTAAGCTGCATACTAGTTTTGAATCAAGCTGCAGATGTTAATCCTGCAGATTGATAGTGAAGAGGATGAAGAAATCAAAGGAGCTGAAGAACTTTCCGTTTATAGTAGTAGCCGTTATAGGTTATTACCAACGGCTAGTTTTCCTACTATTTTGGGAAACTCTACAGCTGTCATTCTTAGCTGTCTTAGTCCTTTATGCTGTAACAATTTCTATCCTAGGTGTAAGAATCGTAGCCTCCAATGACCTTGAATGGCTGGAGATGAGTCCTTGTATCCTAGTTTTTAGGATTTGTTTTTGGCAGCTTGTGTCATGCTTATATTGTGTTTTTTTGGCTCTGATGTAATAGAAGAAATACAGACAAAAAGCATTCTCATTCTCTCTGAGTTTTCTCTCCTCTGCATACGTTGCATATACTGGTTCTATTGGTTTCTGTGAATCAGGCACTAAAACCAGCAAACAAAATACCAAATTCTAACATGGTATCAGAGCTTCTGGTTTGATTTCAGAGAAGGGGCGTGAGCTGTGAGAAAGGGGGTTTTCCTGAAATCTCTATAAGGGATAAAGGTTGCTCTTTTATTGTGTGGTTCACTGAGACTCACATCAAAATGGTGGGTTCAGGTTCTGCAGGTGGAGATTTACGAACTCCACAGTTCAACGGTTCAAACTATGATTTTTGGTCAGTAAAAATGGAGACTATCCTCATAGCATATGACCTATGGGATGCAGTGGAGATTGGAATACAACCACAGCCGATTATTGAGCAGGAAGCAGGCTCTGAAGGCACTGGAGATGAAGAGAGTGAGGCTGAGCAAATCCCAGTGGAAGCACCTACTATCTCCAGAGAAGATAAGATCAAAAATGCCAAGGCTTTGAGTCTTATTCAAGGAGCACTGACAGATGAACTCTTTCCTCGCATCAGAAATGAGAAGACTGCAAAAGGTGCTTGGGAAATTCTAAGAAGAGAGTTCAGAGGAGATAAAAAGGTAAGAGCTGTGAAATTACAAGCTATTAGAGCTGACTTTGAATATTTGAGAATGAATGATGTTGAATCTCTGGATGACTACTTGGCTCGTTTTTTTGAAATTGTAAACAACCTGAAATCTCTAGGAGAAGATGTAACAGAGAAAAGGATTGTCCAAAAATTGTTGATGAGTCTAAGTAGGAGGTACAAGTCCATAGTGTCAATCATTGAAGAAACCAGAGATCTTGACACTATTAGAGTTGAAGAAATTCTTGCATCTGTCAAGGTTTATGATAAGAGAGAGGATTTGCATGATGAAAGGGACAAATTGGCAGGAACTGAGAAAGCTTTTAGCAGTCTCAGAGTTGGAAATGATCAAGCTTTTGGAGCTAACAAAAGTTCTCAGGGAAAGCAAAATCAAAAATGGCAAGGACAAAACAAAAAGGGCTCAAATTGGTCTCAAGGTGGAAATTTTAACAACAATAATGGCTCTGGAGGGAATTGGAACAGCAGCTTCAATTCACAAAACAAGCAAGGGAGTAGTAGTCAAGGTGGTGTGAAACCACAGTGCCAAGTGTGTCAGAAATACCATTTTGGTATATGCAGATATAAGGGAAAACCCAAGTGTGGAAAGTGCAGTCGATTTGGTCATTTAACTAAGGACTGTGAAAGTGGTAAACAAGTTGCAAACTGTGCAAAAGAGGAAGAAGTAACCACAGGAACAATGTTCTATGCTTGTCATGCAAGCTCAATTGCATCAAGCAAGTCTGTGTGGTTTGTCGACAGTGCTTGCAGCAATCACATGACCTCTCAAGAGTCCTTGTTGATCAATCTTGATAGGTCAGTGACCTGCAAAGTGAAAATGGGCACTGGTGACCTTGTTCAAGCCACAGGAAAAGGGACACTAGTAGTTGAGACAAGAAAAGGGAGAAGATATATAAATGAGGTGCTGTTAGTCCCTGGTCTGGATGAGAATTTGTTGAGTGTAGGACAAATGATGGAGCATGGGTACTACATTCTATTTGGAGGAAACTATGCATTAATATGTGATGATAGCAGCCTTGATAATGTTGTTGCCAAAGTAGCAATGGCTGGAAATAGATGCTTTCCATTGTCTATGGAATCTATCTGCTCAATGGGAATGAAAGCAGCAGTACAAGTAGATCCATGGGTTTGGCATAGGAGATTGGGGCATTTGAACTTTGCAAGCATGAAAAAAATGCAGCAAACACAAATGGTGCTAGGCTTACCTGATTTCTCAGAAAAAGAAGGAGTATGTGAAGGCTGTGTGTATGGTAAAAGCCACAGAGAACCATTTGAAAATGAGAAGTCTTGGAGAGCTAAGCATCCACTTGAGTTGATACACACGGATGTATGTGGTCCAATGCAAAATGAGTCCATTGGAGGAAATAGATACTTCATCACATTCATTGATGACTATTCAAGAATGTGTTGGGTATATTTTCTCAGAAACAAGTCAAGTGTGATAAGTGTGTTCAAAAAGTTCAAAGCATTTGTTGAGCTACAAAGTGGATTCAACTTAAAGAAACTAAGAAGTGACAGAGGTGGAGAGTACACTTCACATGAATTCCTTGAGTTTTGCAGTGATCTTGGCATGGAGAGGCAACTGACTATTGCCTACTCACCTCAGCAAAATGGGGTTGCTGAGAGAAGAAACAGAACCATCTGTGAAATGGCAAGATCAATGATGACTGAGAAGAAAATCCCCGTAAAGTTCTGGGCTGAAGCAGTTGGTACTGCTGTGTATCTGCAAAACAGGTGCTACAGTTTCAGACAAAACTCCATTTGAAGCTTTCACAGGAAGGAAACCAGGTGCAAAACACCTGAGAGTGTTTGGAAGTATATGTTACAGTCACATTCCATCAAACCTTAGACAGAAGTTTGATGACAAAGCAAGCAAAGGAATTTTTATGGGTTATGGCAGCTGTGAGAAGGGTTACAAGGTCTATAATCTTCAAACTGAGAAGATTATACTCTCTAGAAGTGTTGTTTTTGATGAGAACAAATCCTGGAATTGGGAAAGCAAGCAAGATGAAACTGTCTCTGTGCCTCTCATCTTTGAAAATGGAAATTCTGAGATAGCTAAAACAGAAGCAGCCTCTCATGAAACTCACAGCATTGATTCACCAAATCTGAATAAATTAATCTCAGATGATGAACATGTCTCTGAGAGAAATGGCAGTGGTACCAGTCAAGGGTCAACTCCAAGCAATACACCAGTGAAGCTGAGAAGTTTGGAGGACATTTATGCAAGATGTCACATGACCATCATTGAACCTGAAACTTACTATGAAGCTGTTGAAGACAAAGCATGGAAGGAAGCAATGGATGCTGAGATAGAAACTATTGAAAAGAATGGAACTTGGGAGCTAGTGGAAAGGCCTACAGATAAACCAGTCATAGGAGTCAAATGGGTGTTCAAAACCAAGCTGAATCTTGATGGGACAGTTCAAAAACACAAGGCTAGGCTTGTGGCTAAAGGGTATGCTCAAAAACCTGGTATTGATTATAATGAAACCTTTGCCCCAGTGGCAAGGTTAGATACAATCAGAACTTTGATTGCACTTGCACAAAAGGGTTGAAAGTTGTTTCAATTAGATGTTAAGTCAGCCTTCTTGAATGGAGTACTTGAGGAGGAGGTTTATACTGAGCAACCAGAGGGGTTTGAAGTGAAAACAGCAAGTCATAAGGTCTATAAATTAAAGAAGGCCCTCTATGGTTTGAAGCAGGCTCCCAGAGCCTGGTACAGTGAAATAGACACCTATCTAACTAGCTGCAATTTTAAAAGAAGCACCAGTGAGGCCACCTTATATACCAGAACTGATGAAGAAGGAAAACTGATCATTGTCTCTATATATGTTGATGATATAGTTTATACTGGAAACAGTAATGCTTTGCTCAGTGAGTTTAAAAGGGACATGATGCAAAAGTATGAAATGACTGATTTAGGACTCCTACATCATTTCTTGGGAATGGGAGTTCTACAAACTGAAAATGGAGTGTTTATTCATCAAAGCAAGTATGCAAAGTCCTTGCTTGTGAAATTTGGTCTCGAGGATTGTAAGTCAGTAAAATTCCTCTACCCACTGGTGAAAGATTAAAGAAAGTTGATGGAAGTGATTTGGCTGATGAAGGTTTGTTTAGAAAAATTGTTGGCAGCCTGTTGTATCTGACTGCAACCAGGCCTAATATAATGTTTGCAGCCAGTTTGTTATCAAGATTCATGCACAGCCCCACAAAGAAGCACATGGGAATTGCAAAAAGGGTTCTTAGATACATTCAAGGCACTCTCAGCTATGGCATTGAATTTACAAGGGATAATAATGCTGTTCTGGTTGGCTTTTGTGACTCTGATTGGGCTGGCAGTGAAGATGACAGTAGAAGCACATCTGGATATGCATTCAGTTTTGGTAGTGGAGTTTTTTCATGGGCTTCAGTCAAGCAAAACACAGTTGCATTGTCAACTGCAGAAGCTGAATACGTTTCAGCAGCTGAGGCAACAGCTCAAGCTATCTGGCTAAGGTTTGTGTTGGATGATTTTGGTGAAATGCAATCTGATGCAACACCATTGTTTTGTGACAACATGTCAGCAATATCAATGGTCAAAAATCCTGTTTTCCATCAGAAAACAAGGCACATAAACCGAAGGTATCATTTCATAAGGGAAGCTTTACAAGAAGGGGTGATTGATATAAAATTCTGCAGAAGTGAAGAACAGTTGGCAGATATTTTTACAAAAGCTCTGCCCAAAGATCGATTCAATTATTTGAGGTTGAGGCTTGGAGTTAAACCAGTAAGCAGCTTAGGAGAGGCTGTTGAGAGTTAAGCTGCATACTAGTTTTGAATCAAGCTGCAGATGTTAATCCTGCAGATTGATAGTGAAGAGGATGAAGAAATCAAAGGAGCTGAAGAACTTTCCGTTTATAGTAGTAGCCGTTATAGGTTATTACCAACGGCTAGTTTTCCTACTATTTTGGGAAACTCTACAGCTGTCATTCTTAGCTGTCTTAGTCCTTTATGCTGTAACAATTTCTATCCTGGGTGTAAGAATCGTAGCCTCCAATGACCTTGAATGGCTGGAGATGAGTCCTTGTATCCTAGTTTTTAGGATTTGTTTTTGGCAGCTTGTGTCATGCTTATATTGTGTTTTTTTGGCTCTGATGCAATAGAAGAAACACAGACAAAAAGCATTCTCATTCTCTCTGAGTTTTCTCTCCTCTGCATACGTTGCATATACTGGTTCTATTGGTTTCTGTGAATCAGGCACTAAAACCAGCAAACAAAATACCAAATTCTAACATTAATATCATATTTCACATTAACTGCTTAAATATCTTTGAGGTAGAGTGCTTCCATCAGCCTTTCCAATCACAGCAACTAACAAACACTGAATTTTCAGGCCATCAGCTTTTCCTCAATAGATCCATCTCTAACTTTTGAATAGAAGCCATTCCTTGTTCTTTTTCCCGTGGTTTCCAATTACTCATCAAATTAGCTTATTGTTTTCACTTCTGTGCAGACACATTGGCTCAGAATTCTAACATATATATGCTTGTACACACAAACATTCTCAATGTCACACCCTTACACCATACATTTTTTCTTGGTAGAGTATTGTGCTTCAGTTGGTCTGTCATGGAAATTCATGCATACATGTAATCAGGTTGCATTGGCGGCTGTGATGAGACTCTTAGACAGTTGACGGAAATCTGTGGAACTGGTTCTCGGTTGTCAGGTTTGTTTGTTTTGAGCAACTGTTTGAATTTGTGTAAAATAATTGATTTTTTTTTCAAGATTATGACCAATTTGTATATGAATTTTGTTACTGATTCTCTCTTTGAATTATCTTTGTACAAATTATAGTAGCCTTTTAGTTTCATATTTTCTTTCCATCATTTTTCTTGGGTACTGCCCACTACTCTGACCCTCATCATATGCTTAGTTTTCTATTTATGCAAATAATTATCATATCTAGAAAATGGGACATATTTAGAACTCTGGATTAGTGGATCATTTGCTGTATTTTTGTTTTGTTTTGTTTTTTTCTTTAAAAACTTAGGAGTGGAACTCATGTCTGGAATTGTCTGCTGTATTCTGAAATTTGCATTAGTAATAATCTTTATGGGCATGTTGTTTTTGGATTGTCTTTTTCTATTCAAGAATTACTCAGAAGGGTAATATCAGTTTTACCGGGATCACTACACCCTTATGCCCTATCGCGGTTTGGAACCACCCAAAATATGGTGCATGCGCACTCTAAATCATTAGAATTTGGTTCTCCAACTTTATCTTTTGCTCATTTATCAGTAATAATCAAAAGAGTTAATACACTACGCCTCTTGTGGTTTGGTGTAATTACAAGATCTACCTTGCCCTTTCAAAATTTACACATAACTCTTCAACTAACAGTAAACTTGCAGTCTTGATAAAAGTGTACTTACTAAATCTGTACTTATAACCCAAAACACAACCTTAATAAGAGTGCAGTTTGGGGCCAAATGTGCCCTTTGTTGAACTGTACATATGGTCAAGAATATACTTATTTCACCTACCACTGAGCAGACAACTCTCCATTCTCCTGGTAACAGTGGGTGATATCTATAATGTGAAAAAATTGTCTACTGAAGGTCAATAACATTATTTTGACTTGTAAATGAACAACTTCTATGTGCTCTTGAATGTTTCACTTTGTAACACATCCTATTTCCATTACTTTGACGATTCCCGTCACTTGGACTTGTCATTATAATGCTTCTATTGCTTTAATATTTTCACGTGTGTCTCCAGCTAACATTACTAGTTGAGGACTGAAGTGATGAAAATTAACTAAGAAGATGATAAATGTCCAAAAGAAATGAAAAAGTGGAACAACTTGGGAGAAAAAGTTCTTGGTGTAGGGGTTTTCATCTTCTAATTTTTATCTAAATTACACAATGCAGATGAAATTTATTCATCTCTTATAATCAATATGCAAAATAGTTTAGGAGAAATTTTTTATTGAAAACTAATCTACGTCGAGCTATTTTTCAGCAGGACCTCCCCTACAGTATCGTCACCGCAGTAGAGTTTAACCACCAAGTTCGGGATGGATCGGTGTGGTTCCTCTACATTCAACCAACTCCAATCCTTTTACCCATTAACATTTTAGAAGATTTCACAAAACCCCTATCGCTTAGTTTCCGACTTTTCGGAAATATCTCCACTAGCAGGTTTTTTCGGAAAACTTCATTATTCTGGTGTGGATGGCAGGCAGGCCAGAAATTCGAATTTATATTAGAAAGCGTTGTTTCTTGGAGTGCTGTTTATTACAGTGCATAAAAGAAAAATTGGTGGAATGGTATGACACCTAGCTTAAATTTTTGTGATAAGATAGACTTAGAGGATAAAGATCAGTTCTGAGATCGTGAATGTGAAAAGACATTTTAAGCATAAGCGTGAAGCATTTTTAGACAGTAGAAGATGTGTTGCTTCAACAAAACCTGTAGTATATCTCATTTTATAGTTGTCCTATATTCATCATTCGACGGCATATAAATCTGGAAAAAGTTGCCTATTCAAGGTTTTTTATGTACAATATTTAAAATTTCGTGTACCGAGTGTTGACTACCTACTCCAACTGAAGATCGCTTATATTATTTTGGTTGTGTCACCAATAAGTGCAATACCAATCTTTTGACAAGATGTATAATATGTTCTTCAGCGAGAGGGCGTGGCGAGCCAGCAATGCCAAACAATGTCCAACGAAGTAATACCAGGCAGGGTGCTTGCATATACTGTCATCAAACAGGGCATTCTTCAGGCAATTGCCCTTCCCAATCTTCAGGGCCGAAACAGTGCTTTACCCCTAGATGTCCAGTCAACCTTCTTGTAGAAGATCTTTCCTTAACATCAAGCATGTTGGTATTAGATAAAAAAAAGTTACTCCAACAATTTCTTTGTCTTCAACGCCCTTAAATTTGCAGGAATTAGTCTCTTCAACAGTCTTCGATGGTTATACGGGTATCTCGAAGTTCGAGGCCTCAATCTATGAATGTTCAAAGTGGTATGACTGCTGAACTTCCATTTATATTTTTTTAGTTCATATTTTGTCAGATGGACTAAGTGACCAAGACAAGTATAATGATTGAGGATGGGAGCAAATGATGATATAATGTTAGAGGACAGTATGAAAGTGGAACATGTCATCAACGTTATAGGTTTGGAAGTTTTAGGGAAATCGAATTCTTATTAGGAACTATTAAATTAAATTGTATGACACCTTTTGGGAATATATTATGCCGGTTCCAGTGTGAGGTTACCGACGTGAAGGCTTAACATATGCCTCTTTATGGTGGTGATGATAAGGTACGAATAATCTCAAAAAGCCTCCATGATATGATTTATCCATCTATTCTCAACAGTAAACACCACCCCTAAAATGTAGACCTAGCACCTATATGAAGAGGCTTTCAGCGTAATAGAGGAAGAGGCTTTCAGCGTGTAAATGTTAGTGCCTCAGCATCGAACCCCAGTCGGAGTGTTGGCCATGGTAGAGGTGGCCGGGGTGCAGTAGATGCTGCTGGTGTGACTTTTGTGTCAGCAACTGGTGATACCATCTCTGGTAGAAGGTGTTTTGTCTGCGGAGATCCATCGCACTTTGCGAATGCTTGCCTGAATCGTGGTGTCTGATGCACCTCATAAAAGTGTACTTCAGTAACCTTTGTGTTTAAAGATTGATGTCATTCTTCAGCGTAGATACTACTAGATAGTAGATGTACAAAACAATATCAGGTTGGGTTCTTAGCAGTCGATAGTGATGTTATCAACTGAACTGAATTTTGATTTCAACGGATTAACATTGTTACATACGAATCTGCAGTATTATAATGGGAACCCTCTTTGTCAAATGGCAATGGCTTTGGAAATTGAAAAAAAGAAAACAACGTATACAAACGAAATTTCTAATATTACTTCATTTTTAAAATTAGCTCACCTCCATTTATTCCCTCTCGATTCATTTTTTTAAAATATAATAGATTATTGTTATAAAACAAGTTTAAATAATGGATTCGAGTCCTCTACTTGATTTTTCTTCAACGGAACCGGATCCTTGAATAATACAATACCATCAAAACAAAACAAAACAAAAAAAGTTAATTTGGAAATCGCCAAATTAATTAAAAGCATAAGTACTCTTTAAAAGGTAATTACAAGAGGATTTTGAAAATGTGTATAAGTTGGTGAGGTCTAATACGAGAAAGATGGTAACATGTGTTTCCCTCTTTTCGGCCGAGGCGGCCGACGGAAGCAACTTTTGGTCCTTCTTTTGGATGCGGGGCGTGCCACCACCAAGCCCTTAAATTGGGCTTGAATGGAATGAGAATAGATGGATGTGTTGCGCTTCTAACTTCAAACCAAACGATTGATCGGCCAAGCAAGGAACCTCTTCTTGGCCTAGATTCTTTCACTTTCTCGGGCTCGAGAATGGTTAGGTTTCGTACGGATGTTTTTGCGATTTTTATGGTTTAAGTAAAAATAATGCAATTAAACTAAATATGCGTATAAATGTAAAGACAAGAATTGAAATACGATAAAATAAATCAAAGCGATAGATAAAGCAAGAATGAAATAAAAGCGATAAGAACGATAAGAACGAAAAGGAAATAAACTTGAAATTAAATTTAATCGAAGTGCAATAACAATTAAATGTAAAGGAATCGAAATAAACTTGAATTGAAATGATAAGAAATATAAATCGAACAAGAATTTAAATGACAGGGAAAATATAAACTTACACTAGAAATATGAAGAACTCACTACACTAGGTGCTTGAAAAATAAAATCCTAAGTCTAGGAAAAGAAAAGTGCGAGACGAAAGATAGGTTTGTTTGTCTGATGTTGTGTGTCTGATGTCTTCATGGAGCAAGGTTTATATAGGGCACTCGTCAGCCCATGGGCTGACCATTGAATGGCCAAAGGTCAACCCTTCTAAAAAATCTTTCATTTCGAACCCCCCCCAATATCCGTAGAATTGCATTGATATTCTGACATGCTTGATTCTTCCTTACTTTGGAACATTTGGAGTTACTATCAAATCTCTTGATTTCTTTCCTTGTGAGGCCTCCGTCATGTGCACATAATCTTCCAAAAATCTGGGCGTGAATAGATGGCTTAAACTTGGGCCTCCGACTTCTCTTATATTGCCATCCATATAATATAAGAGTTCATATTATTCAATATATATATATATATATATTCATATATTCATATAAGCGTAAGTTGGGCAAAACCTCCTAGCCTGCGTGCATGCCATTCACTTAGCTATATATATACTTGCATATATATATATATATGTGGTTTCTAAAGCAGCCCACTTATCTATATGCATCACTCCAAAACAACTTGCCCATTTTGCCAAAGTTCCTAAAGCACAATTTTGGAGACCAGCAAAAAGACCCGGCCACTGCTTTTATTCATCCAAGTATATATATATATATATATATAATAAAACAAAGACTTTTCAGCCCAATTCGCAAAGAGATTAAATATCCCAGCCGCATCTGCTCAAAACCAAAAACTCGCCCGCATATTCATACTTTTATATTCATTTTTATATATATATAATATATAAAAGCAAAGAGGTTTCAACCTAAATGAACTTCAGCCGCATTTTTACAAGAAAACCCAAAGATTCTTGCCCAAAGAAATCCTGCAGCAACCAACATTCAAAGATATGCCTGAGATTTTCCTATAGTTTCGGCCGAACCTGGCCAGCTTCTCAACTACATCTTGTGAGGCCCAACTGCATCTAATTCTCGGGCAGCAAGGCTCCAACAATTTCGGCCGCTCTCCAGCACCATTTCGAAAAGATCCGGCCGTAAACCCTTCCACCAAGTTCGAGCTATCCAAAACCCGGGCGAGATTAATCTCCAACAATCCCGGGCATATAAGCTCTACAATTCCAGCCGCCAACTCCAGCTACCTTCGACTTGCCCAGCTACGTCTCGCAAGGCCCAGTTTTTTCTCGACCGTGCCCAGCCGTTTTGCAAGCCTAGCTTCGACAACGAATCCCGGCCGCACCTTCAGCTCCAGCCCAGATGTGGCGGATTTTTTGACAGCCCCAAACATTGCCCCCCGATTTGTTAAGCTCGGAATTGGTGCAGAGGTAAGCAAATCGAAACCCAAGACCTTTCAATTTCTGAAATTTGAGATTTTTCTTTTTTGCTTGCCTTGCACGTTATTAAATTTTGAATCGGGTAGGAATTTAGGAAGACACCAATTAAATTGGTGGGACCTTTGAACTTCCTATCCATTAAAAACCCTAGATATTTCAAATACCCAAGTGTTCTCTTTCATTTTCACATAACCACTTCCACCATAGCTATAGGCTTTTAGAAGGTTTTCTCGAAACCCATATCCTCTCCATCTTCACATTCATCATTTCACACACCAAATCCACCCGAATCAACGTCAAACTTGAAATTTGAAAGTTTCTAGGTACGTTGCACTAATTCTTGGTTAATTTTGGTATGATTTTGATGCATCTATAGCCTTCAAAAGTTTAGACTTGAAACTTTGAATATGTGAATAGTGCCATGATGTTCTTCGTGTTCTTGATTCAAATCTTGTTTGCTTCACTATATTTTTCTTTGATTCGATTTTATACCATGTTTGTAGGATGGAATCTATTCCAAGTGATAGTGGCCAATTTTTTGAAGATATGAAAGTGGCCATGGAAAAAGACTTGGGAAAGCAAGTGTTTGCCTACTTTCTCAATGCCTTTCCCAACTCCGCCCAATATATTCTTGGCCCATTTTTCTCTGCCTATCCGGAGGAGGTGGCCAAAGTGTGGGTGAAGCAACCAAGAAGTGGCCCAACGTATTTTTCAGACTTCACATGGGCATCCGTTTGGGAGAGCACCAAGCCATTTGAAGGTTGGCCGATTGGAACCCCCCTCAAATCGGATCCCATCGCAACAAAAGAGGACCCATCAAAGAAAGCATCATCCGCCTCCGAGAAGCCCGACCACTCAAGCTCGGCGGATGGCAAGTTTGATTGGTATCAATGGTTCAAGGCATTGGAACGAAAATTGAAGGGTCATTGGAAGAAAATTGGGATTTATGATACATTGCTCCTATGTGCGGGAAGCCCATTTCCTTGCGACAGATCTCTCATTATTGCGGCCCTATGCTTTTGGTCTTCCTCCACCAATTGCATGAGGCTCCGTTTTGGGATGATGACGCCCAACTTGCTAGACTTGGCCGTTATTGCTGGCCTCCACCCTCATGGAGAGGATTTCTCGGCCGCCAACATTCCGGATGGCAAAGTGGGCTTAGATTTTCACAAGTCAAACAAGACCTCCGGGAGCTGGGTGAAGACATATCTTGGCCATGGCTGAGATCCCACCCACCCTCCTTCCATCAATGGCGTATCCTACACTGAGCATGTGGCTTTCCTTGTGATGTGGTTGTGCAAGTTCTTGGCATGCCCAAAATTCGGCAGGATCACAAAGGAATTTCAAGCCTTGGCGGAGGTACTTGCGGATGGCCATCAAGTGGCCATGGGCCCAATCTTTCTTGCCTATCTTTATAAAGGGCTCCATGAGGTAACCACTAAACCCATGGATTATCACGCTTCTGACCCTATATGGATTTTTCAATTGTGGCTTCAGCTATATTTTCCGGAATTAAGTCCCACCACCGTTTGCCCAAACGATAAAGCGCTTTGGGGTCCACCCTTGCTCAACGCCCCACGCCGGAAGCATTATGTTGAGGATTGCTTCCGATTTTTCTATGAGTGCCTGGAGAAGACTATGGAGCATCTCTCGATTTGCCTAGATCACCGTTTCCCGGATTATCTAGCCTTGGATCTTTCCTCATATCCCACGGCGGAGACAAAAGATGAGAGACATAATATGTGGGTGAGCATCCTCATCAGCCGTGATCTTCCATATGGCCTAATGGTGAACAAAGGTAGCAACTATCATTGTGGTGATGAGCTTTATTATCCCGTCGCCGCCGGCTACCTGCTTGGTTTTATACAGAGCATCCCTATACCACCCATGGATTCCTTCAACTTGCTTTCCTCTTGGTGGGTGAAATTTAAAGATGCAAAAGAAGTCACCACCTTGACGGATTTGAACCAAGACTTGGTGAAATCCTTCAGTATTCCGATTAGAGATCTTCGGTTTGGTGACTCTAACATCTTTATCCATTGGTGGAAAGAAATGTCGGCCAGTTGGTTTTCTCAACCATGCTCAGAGATTGAGGATAGGATCTTTAGGTATTGCCCATGCTCATTGGCCTTTCAACGAGAGAAAGAGAAGAAGAAGGCCCAAGCAAAAGGTAAAATATTTGCACTTTCTTCCTATTTAATTTTTTAGCTATCTTTCTTTTTCCTAACCCTTCAAATCTCATAGTTGACATCACCGAGAAGGAAAATCCGCCCGCCGACATTATTGAGACAGAGCGCTCGGCCAAATTTGCCAATGCAAATTCTGGGCGGGGCGAGAAAAGGCCCAACGCCCCCATCCAAGGTAAGCTATCCTCCATGATTATTTTTACCCTTTTAAATATTTGCACTTCTAGCTTTCTGAATTCTTGATGGGCACATTTAAAAGCTTAAAACTTCAACTTTTTAGGAGATAGCCCCGCCGGAAATATTTTGCCCTCTCAAACATTCCTACGGCCAAACCTTAGGGTGAAAGGTTCCGCGGAACTTTTCTGGGCCGAAGGAATGTTTGAGAGGGCAAAATATTTCCGGCGGGGCTATCTCCTAAAAAGTTGGAGTTTTAAGCTTTTAAATGTGCCCATCAAGAATTCAGAAAGCTAGAAGTGTAAATATTTAAAAGGGCAAAAATAATCATGGAGGATAGCTTACCTTGGATGGGGGCGTTGGGCCTTTTCTCGCCCCGCCCAGAATTTGCATTGGCAGATTTGGCTGAGCTCTCTCTCTTAATAATGTCGGCGGGAGGATTTTCCTTCTCGGCGGTGTCAGCTATGAGATTTGAAAGGTTAGGAAAAAGAAAGATAGCCAAAAAATTAAATAGGAAGAAAGTGCAAATATTTTACCTTTTGCTTGGGTCTTCTTCTTCTCTTTCTCTTGTTGAAATGCCAATGAGCATGGGCAATACCTAAAGATCCTATCCTCAATCTCTGAGCATGGTTGAGAAAACCAACCGGCCGACATTTCTTTCCACCAATGGATAAAGATGTTAGAGTCACCAAATCGAGGATCTCTAATCGGAATACTGAAGGATTTCACCAAGTCTTGATTCAAATCCGTCAAGGTGGTGACTTCTTTTGCATCTTTAAATTCCACCTGCTAAGAGGAAAGCAGGTTGACGGAATCCATGGGTGGTATAGGGATGCTCTGTATAAAACCAAGCTGGTAACCGACAGCAGCGGGATAATAAAGCTCACCACCACAATGATAGTTTCTACCTTTGTTCACCATTAGGCCATATGGAAGATCACGGCTGATGAGGATGCTCGCCCACATATTATGTCTCTCATCTTTTGTCTCCGCCGTGGGATATGAGGAAAGATCCAGGGCAAGATAATCCGGGAAACAGTGATCTAGGCAAATGGAGAGATGCTCCCTAATCCTCTCCTGGCACTCATAGAAAAATTGGAAGCAATCCTCAACATAATGCTTCCGGCATGGGGCGTTGAGCAGAGGTGGACCTAAAAGCGCTTTATCGTTTGGGCAAACGGTGGTGGGACTTAATTCTGGAAAATATAGCTGAAGCCACAATTAAAAAAATCTATATAGGGCCAGAAGCATGATAATCCATGGGTTTAGTGGTTACCTCATGGAGCCCTCTATAAAGATAGGCAAGAAAGATTGGGCCCATGGCCACTTGATGGCCATCCGCAAGTACATCTGCTAAGGCTTGAAATTCCTTTGTGATCCCGCCGGATTTTGGGCATGCCAAGAACTTGCACAACCATATCACAAGGAAAGCCACATGCTCAGTGTAGGATACGCCATTGATGGAAGGAGGGTCGGTGGGATCTCCGCCATGGCCAAGATATGTCTTCACCCAGCTCTCGGAGGTCTTGTTTGACTTGTGAAAATCTAAGCCCTTCTTGGCTTCTGGAAGGTTGGCGGCCGAGAAATCATCTCCATGAGGGCGAAAGTCGGCGATAGCGGCCAAGTCTAGCAAGTTAGGCATCATCATCCCAAAACGAAGCCTCATGCAATTGGTGGAGGAAGATCAAAAGCATAGGGCCGCAATGATGAGAGAGCGATTGCAAGGAAATGGGCTTCCCGCACATAGGAGCAATGTATCATAAATCCCAATTTTCTTCCAATGGCCCTTCAATTTTGGTTCCAACGCCTTGAACCAATGACACCAATCAAACTTGCCATATGCCAAGCTTGAGTTGTCGAGCTTCCCGGCGGCAAATGAAGCTTTCTTTGATGGGGCCTCTTTAGTTGCGGTGGGATCCAGTTTGAGGAGGGTTCCCGTTGGCCAACCTTTGAATGGCTTGGTGCTCTCCCAAACGGGCGCCCATGTGAAGTTTGAAAAATAAGTTGGGCCACTTCTTGGCTGCGTCACCCACACCTTGGCCACCTCCTCCGGATAGGCGGAGAAAAATGGGCCAAGAATATATTGGGCGGAGTTGGGAAAGGCATTGAGAAAGTAGGAAAATACTTGCTTGCCCAAGTCTTTTTCCATGGCCACTTTCATATCTTCAAAAAATTGGCCACTATCACTTGGAATAGATTCCATCCTACAAACATGGTGTAAAATCGAATCAAAGAAAAATATAGTGAAGCAAACAAGATTCGAATCACGAACACAAAGAACATCATGGCACTCTTCACATATTCAAAGTTTCAAGTCTAAACTTTTGAAGGCTATAGATGCATCAAAATCATACCAAAATTAACCAAGAATTAGTGCAACGTACCTAGAAACTTGCAAATTTCAAGTTTGATGTTGATTCGGGTGGATTTGGTGTGTGAAATGATGAATGTGCAGATGGAGAGGATATGGGTTTTGAGAAAACCTTCTAAAAGCCTATAGCTATGGTGGAAGTGTTTATGTGAAAATGAAATAGACCTCTTGGATATTTGTAATATCTAGGGTTTTTAACGGATAAGAAGTTCAAAAGTCCCTCTAATTTAATTGGTGTCTTCCTAAATTCCTACCCGATTCAAAATTCAATAACGTGCAAGGCAAGCAAAAATGAAAAATCTCAAATTTCAGAAATTGGAAAGTTTTGGGTTTCAATTTGCTTACCTCTACACCAATTCCGAGCTAAACTAATCGGGGGGCAATGTTTGGGGGTGGAAGAAATCTACCTAATTCGGGCGTGAGAATCGGCCGGGCGTGATGAATATGCAGCTGGGCACAATTTCGCAGCCGGGCCTCTCAAATGCAAAACTGGGCAGCAAGGCGGCTGGGCAAGGCCAGAGAAGATGGGCCTTGCGGGATGCGATTGGGCGGCTCGAGAAGCTGGGCACGGCCAGTTTGGAAGGAGGTTCGCGGTCGAGGAGCTGGCTGGGCAGATCCGGAAAATTACGGCCGGGTGTTATTGAATGAATGTATACGACCGGGGCAAGGAGCTGGAAAATACGGTCGGGCGAGGATATTGCGGTCGGGATTTTTGAGCAGACAGGGCACGGGAATTTGAAGTGGCCGGGGATGTCCAAGAAATAAGGCAGCCGGGTTTTTTGTGATTTGAATCTACAAGCTGGAGTGATGGAGGTAGATCTGCTGGGCCATACTTGAATATGGTTGGAAGCTCAAACGTGGATGAGTTATTGAACTTGGTGGTCAGTATTTAAGTCCCTTGCGGCTGGGTGAATGCGGCTGGAGCTGTGTTGGTTTTCAAAATTGGGGGCTGAAGGGTTTGCATGATAATACAATATATATATATATATATATATGTAAATTCAATTGGGACTTTGGATTTGTTGCAAGTGTGTGGCTGGGCCTCAAGTTTTAGGCCTTCCATGTCTTGTTTCATGATAAGATAATATATATTATATATATGGATAAGTAAATAAGGAACCTGTTGGGCACGGCCAGGCTCATTAAATTGAAGCCCTCCATTGTGACATTACATTGCATATAATAATATCATTATATATATAATATTTGTATGCATATATAAGTATGTGTATATTTGTAGACGAAGGAATCCGTTGGGCACGGCCAGGCTCTCAAATTGAAGCCCTTCCCATCCTATTTTATATTAATACACATATATATATATATTTAGAATTTAATATATTATGTGGATGGCAATGTAAGAGAAATCGGATGCCCAAGTTTAAGCCATCTATTCACGTCCAGATTTTCGGAAGATTATGTGCATGTGACGGAGGCCTCACAAGGAAAGAAATCAAGAGATTTGATAGTAACTCCGAGTGTTCCAAAGTAAGGAAGAATCAAGCATGTCAGAATATCAATGCAATCCTACGGATATTGAGGGGGGCTTCAAAATGAAAGATTTTTTAGAAGGGTTAACCTTTGGCCATTCAATGGCTAGCCCATGGGCTGACGAGTGCCCTATATAAACCTTGCTCCATGAAGACATCAGACAAACAAACCTATCTTTCGTCTTGCACTTTTCTTTTCCTAGAATTAGGATTTTATTTTTCAAGCACCTAGTGTAGTGAGTTCTTCATATTTCTAGTGTAAGTTTATATTTTCCCTGTCATTTAAATTCTTGTTCGATTTATATTTCTTATCATTTCAATTCAAGTTTATTTCGATTCCTTTACATTTAATTGTTATCGCACTTCGATTAAATTTAATTTCAAGTTTATTTCCTTTTCGTTCTTATCGTTCTTATCGCTTTTATTTCATTCTTGCTTTATCTATCGCTTTGATTTATTTTATCGCATTTCAATTCTTGTCTTTATGTTTATACGCATATTTAGTTTAATTGCATTATTTTTACTTAAACCATAAAAATCACAAAAACATCCGTACGAAACCTAACCATTCTCAAGCCCGAGAAAGTGAAAGAATCTAGGCCAAGAAGAGGTTCCTTGCTTGGCCGATCAATCGTTTGGTCAGAAGTTAGAAGCGCAACACAATTCCATTCAAGCCCAATTTCGGGGCTTGGTGGTGGCACGCCCCGCATCCAAAAGTTCCCTTCGTCGGCAGCCCCGGCCGAAAAGAGGGAAACAATTCTTTAATACAAATAACAATTAACATAGTTGCCACCGCTGGGGTTGGGTTGTGGAGGATAGGGGTTGCCGCCGTTAGGCTTGGGAGGTGGTCATGTGATGGGTGGCTATTGAACTTCGATGGGTGGGTACTTGGATTTTTTTTTTAACTTCAATTTCTTTTGTCAAACATGTACTTTAATTATTATTTTTAAATAAGGGGATGAAGAGAGTTAACAGAGTTAAAATAGTGTTAAGCTGTGTGCCACATGTCACAAAACTAAGGAGAAAACAAAGGGCACAAAAAATTTGGTAACAGAAAAATTGGACTCTTCTGGTTTGAGAGAAAGAAAAATAGATTTTCTCAAAAAATCTTTTGAAATTCATATCTTTAGTTCTAGAGATCAAATTGTGGAACCGTTTTCACCTATCTGATCATGAGAACAAACCCTACAATCTAAGGTAAATTTTGAAGGCTTTCATACAAATTTTGAAATTTCTACAATAGTGGACTTTTTATGATTTCAATTTCAAGTTCATATTTTGAAGTTAGGTTGTAGTCCTCGTTATAATGAGCACGGTGGTGTGCTCGAAAGTGCGAGATCCGTAGTTTGACCAATGATTTATGCATTGCAAACTCTTGACTATTAGATCGGATTACTGGATCATGTCCAATTTTATGTATGTAGTAGTTTGTATTGTTGTGAGTCTGTAGGTTCACGTGGACCCTAAGTTATCGTGCCTAATCATGCGATCTAGAATGATCCGATTGTCTGATCAGACCCAAATTGATGCCAGTAGATGTCGGGCCTATTTAGAGTCCATTGGTGCAACCGTATGCGAAATCCGAGGTTGTGGGCCTGATGCATATTTTTGGAGCATCATGTTGCCGTGTGGGGCCTATGGGACGCAAATAGTGACTTTTTGGACAATTGGAGATGTTTGTCCTATTTTGATGCCGACAATGCGTATGTCATAATTTTGGATTTGTTTGGATGAGATTTGATCACTTTGGACCCTGGGTTAATTCGAAGGGCATTTTCATCATTTGGATGCGGAATCTTGGATTTGCGCAAGGTTGAGGATAAGGTTGAAGACGTGGTTGGTCGTGATATTTTTGGAATTGTCAGTGACTTTCGGGAGTCACATGTGAGGTGCATTTCGAGTGACGTGTGCCTCGATTTGCATGCTAGTGCACGATGAGATGAGTTGGGAGCTCTTTTTTCTTTTTCTTTTTTGGAGTTTTGTTCTAAGTTGAAATACGTACTTTGAGTCTGTATTGACATTGTAGTTTGGAATATGTTGTACTGTATTATGGAAAGAAAAAAAATTCATGGTACATTTGTTGAAGATTCCAAGCTTCACATCCTGTATCGGTTTGTTTGTAATAACTCGAGGGTTATTTTTTGTTGAAAATTTGAGGGCTATTAAAAATTTATATTTTTACTTTTGGAACACTCGCAACTCACACATTCTCAAAGCCTATTCTACAGCTTTGACAATTTTAGTTAAAATGGACGTCTAGAGAAACTACGCGTCATTGGACCTCTGCTGATGGTGTTTATCATATTAATTTGCCGATTTGGAACTTGGGAAAGTATCTATTGTAGCCCTGCGATGTAATGGTCTAGCTTGCATTCCTGAATAAGGCGCTCAATAATCTTCCTCAGACTTATGCATTGTTTAGTATTGTAGCTATTATGCTGGTGGTATTGGTAGAATTTGCCGGTATCCCTGTTGTCCAGCCGATTAGGCTTTTACTTGGCCAGTTGAGGGATGATCTCTTGTTCGTTCATGATAACAACTTCATATGAAGTATTGAGCAAAGTAAAGACTTCCTGCCCTGGGTCATGATTCAATAACGGTCCTCGGTGATTGTCGCAATTATATTTCCTCTTGCTCCTCTTATAGTTTTCATGCCGAGGATGGGAGTCATCTTTATGTTTATGGGTGGGCTAATACCTGCTAGATTTATCAGCAGCTGTATATGGGAGTTTTTGTGCCGAGAAATTCTGTTGCTTGATTCCTCTTGCCGAGCCGAAGGCCCGGTCTTCGAGTTAAAGTACTATGCTTTTTCATCATTCATTAACTTATCATAAGTACGCCAATTACTACTATGCACTATGTACCGAAAATGAGATGATCGAAGGCCGCTCTTGAAGGCGCCGAAGGCTGGCTGATCGTCAATTTTCAGGATCGAGAGTAGTCATGGCTGAACCATGCGGCGAATTCTCGTAAAGGCTTATCATCTTGTTGCCAAAGGGCATGCAAATCGTTGTTCGAGTATAAACGGTCCATCTGGATCATGAAATGGTTAAGGAAAATTTGTTTCAACTCATCAAAGGAATCCACCATACTTGGCTCCAACCAAAAAACCAGTTGAGTGCTGCTCTGGTGAGTGGAGATGGAAACAGAATGCATTGCCCTTCATCACTGCGGTGAGTAAGAAAACTGAATTACGAATCCTTCAAATAAGATCCAACTAACTTAAGATGCTAAGTAAAATCATCTTATAAAAGTTCCAAATATGTGCCAAAAGGATTACAATTATCGGGTTAATATGAGGACCAACTTTTGCACGATCATCAAGATTGGTAGCAGACAAAACTTGTACCTCTTCAAGCCCGAGTTGTTTCTTAATCAAGTTTATGTTCTCTTCAAGTACCTGAACCTCTCCAAATGGTAACTTCATATCTAAGGCCTGAGCTCCAAGTTGAACTGCGTCCTTCTTCTTCAACTTCACGAAAGGTATGCAAAGATTCTGGATTTGTCTTAATCCTTTGGCCTGTCCGAGAGAACTACTCTGCAATGCCTTTAATATCACCTTGTCCGGAGCAAAAGTACAACTCTCTACGTTAAAGTTATTCTGGAGTATCCTCAAGCACTCTGCTTTCCACTCATCAAATTGCTCCTTCACATATATCAGGGCTATTAGCTTCTTGCCTTGTACCAAAGATGTAACTGGAGCACCGTTCTTATCAACTTTATCTAAATTTGACTTGTACTTTTCAAGCTTCTTCCTCATTACATCAATTGAGCCTTTCAAATACTTATTGGCACTCTGGAGGATTGGACCTGGTGCATTAGCTGTAGGCCAGCCTGCATTTACCACAAACCCACCCTTCTTCAAAAGCTCCCTCCATATATATTCAGCATAGTGTGGACAGATTGTACCATTCCCTGGCTGTTTGAAGACCATAAAAGCCAGTCGTAAGGGCTTCTCGGAACATGCAAGCTTGGTAATTCTGTTCAGTCCTTTTCACAGTGATATTTATTTCATTCAAAAACACCCGGTTAACGGAAGTGCAATGGCACAACCGCAATTTTTTCAAAGTCAGATTTTTTTTTTAAAACGAGGTCAGCCTTTCTCTCTCTCGCATCTTCTCTCTCCTTCATCAGTTGCTTTGTCATGATCTGCCCTAGGCTACCCATCAAATGGAGAGTAGATCACGTGACATTTAGCTTTCACAACATTATCCATGTCTTTCAATTTCCTCATCTGCCACCCCACGAACTTATCAAAATATGGGTTCCTGTCTGTAGTAATAAAGGATCGGCTCCAGTCACATCCCAAGCCAAAAGTCTTGAGGTCTTCCATTGCCAATGGAGGGAAGAAGTTCAATCACTCAGATGCTTCGCAGAATTTGATTATCTCACTGTTAGAGAGGCCAAGACTGCGCATGACTTCCCACTGGTATGCTTGTCCACTTGACTTTGATGTAGCCTTGGACTTATTTCCCTTGAACTTATTATCTGTAGGTGCATCTGTATTTGCATCTTCAGCTTCCTGCTGGTTTCTTTGCTCCTCTTTGTTGCTGGGAAATACTGGTGGATGTCTAAACTGTTGGATCTCTTGTGTGATTTTATCGGCTGTGGCTTTGATGGGCATTCCAGTTTCGTAGAAACCGAAAGGCAAGAGGACATTGACACCTCTTAATCTATGATAACATGCAAAAAACTCTAGCTTTGAGAGTGAGAATGCATTTCAGTATTCTTATAGAAACTGCAAACAATAATGATTTCTATTAGCAATGTATATGTGTAACACATGTAACCAAGTATATATGGTGTTTTAGCATGCTTATGCTTCCGGTCACTACAGGTCTCAATATAGCATTCTTATGCTTCTCGTGTTTTTTTCCATTTAACTAGAAAAAAAAGAAAGAAACAATATTTATCGATCTCAATATTTAACATTTACCATTTATAAAAAAAAAAAGTAATAAAAATAATTAAAAATAATTAAAATAATAATAATAATAATAATAATAAAGTGTATTACTTTGCTTTGCTCTTATAGAGTTATTATCAGGAGATGGCGCAAATCCTAGTGGAATTGGGAGTCTTGGGGAGTCTAATTGAGGAAAGTTGAACCAATACGAGTCGAATTGGGAATCTTGGGTAATGCTTACATACATGTTCTTTTACCTAACCTAACTAACAAAAAAAAAAAAAAAAAAAAAAAAAAAAAAAAAAAAAAAAAAAAAATTTTTTTTTTTTAAAAAAAAAAACCA